>JAYESD010000002.1:149941060-155069818 GCA_036927565.1 Tuctoria greenei
AACAGCAAATCAAACTTCTCCCAGCTGACGGCGTTCATGTGTTGCTCACGAAACTCCACCCTAGCCTCCTAACTGATTGTCTCTTAGAGGTAGTCGAGACAAGCGGCAACAAAGCCTAACCCGAAGATGTAGTAGCCGGCGGAGTCCATGCTGGTGTAATGAGGAAGGATACCAAGTCCCAGTCAGCGACAACAGTGAGATGTATTGTCAAATACATCCTGCGCCATTTTGTTGAGCACTTTTGCTTCCAAGTCGGAGACGAACAGGTTGTCAGTGACCTCCTTAAGCTTGTCGTCGAGTTTGTTGATGCTTCCCTCGATGAGGCGGACAGTCTCATCATAGACGGACAGAAGAGGTGCGGGCGCCGCGGGCAGAGACAGGAGTGGAGGAGGCGCGGGCGCCGCCTCCGGTTCCACCAGCCTTGGCGGCGACGGAAACAGAGAAGGAGGTTCAGAGGACGTTGATGACCTGGAGTGCTTCGTTGCGGGGCTACCCATTTGTGCGGCGACGGAGGTGCGAACAAAGAGAGAGAGGTGCTAAATGGTGGTGCAGCGGAGAAGCAAGAGAAGAAGTTTGGAGGCTAATATCAATCGAGAGGTGCGGCGGAGAAGAAAGGGACAGTGTGCCATTATAGAGGGTCGTCGTCTAAGCTCGTGAGTGGAGATGATCGGACGTTTCAAAAATTGTGCTTTTCAATCGACGGTCAGAGTTACTCTAAATCGCGGTTTGCCTCCTCTCGGTTATAGCAATGGCTCAACACGTCCAATCGGCCAGTTTTTTAATTTGACACACAAAGGACCCAGGATATGCAATGGCCCACCTGGCATACTTTGTAGGTCTGTCACGGTGTTCGTAACATTTTGTGTGAATGTTTTCAACAAGGTGCGGAGATTGACGTGAACGCTCGTGGCAATCGCCCGAGAGTCCATATCTTTTTTTTTAAGGATCCGACTGTTGCCGACCGAGAGTCCATATCGAACCGATGATAATTGTCATGATCATGGATGATGGTGGAGATGAATGTAATGCATGTAAAACAGACTCGCGATCAAGCATGTTTGGTCACGTGTTGAGGATTTTTGTGCCCGCTTGTTGTGGAACATGTAAATTGGATGACGTTGGGGATTGGATGTGGCGTACATGTTTTCACAAGTGTGTTAATTTGTTCCTAAAATCAGAACACGTAGCGGCTAGCGTAATTTGATGAACCACGTACGTACGTAGTGAGAGCTGTGTGCTTATTAGACGATGGTAGTCCACATTCTATCCTCAGTCTGTCGAGGGAACATCCTTGTGTCAAATTTGTCATCTCTATTGATGACAGGATAATATTCTTCATTAGTGTGGTAGATAAACTGCCATATAGGTTGAAAGCATACACACATGCATGGTAGAGAATATGATAAATATAGAAATATATATACTCCCTCCATCCCAAAAAGCTTGTCGCTTTGTAGTTCAAAAATAAATTACAAAGCGGCAAGCTTTTTGGGACGGAGGGAGTACATGGTAGGAAATATTCTATCCTTGAAATACATGTTTTGGACGTAGCATGCATATGTACGTCTAACATCCATGTGAAAGACCTCAATCATGTTTGCTGACGTTACGTGTTCTCTTTTTTGTTGAGAGATCATCATGTTTGAGGCTCATTAACATGTTTGTGGCGTAGTATGCATGGAAACTAACATGCATGTCAAAGACCTCGATGCATGTGAAATAACATGCATGTTTTTAAAAGCAAGATATGGTGTTTCCTCAATAAAAAATATTTATGAGAGATTGGGCGCACAAACACAAAAGCTAGAACATGAGCGATCCACCTACGAATTCCGTATGCCAAGATGATCGACGGCAGCAGATCCGCAAACTCGGTGGTAAGATCATTAGTCGCTAGAGAGCAGCTTGCCGCCGACCTCGAAGGAGACGAAGGCGTCAATGCACGCATAGCTGATCTGTTCGTCAGAGAGATTGTATGCGTCCCAGTTGCTCGTCCTCACCCGGTAAGGCTTCTCCATGTTGGTGCTTATCACGGCGCTCACGATGTCCTTTAGCCCCGTGGGGCGGAGGCTCGAGTGGTCCATCTACTCCACCGCGAGCTCGGCTAGGTCCACCGTTTTGGCCACCTTCAGCAGCCAGTCTTTCCAAAGTCTGTCGGCATCACCCTCCATGCCCACGCCAACGAAGCAATAGTCGGAATCGCCGAGGAAATCTTCCAGCTCGTCGGGGAAGTAGTGAGCGTGGATGACCTAGAAGATGAGGCAGCAGGGGCCGACGCAGAGCTGCAGAACAGCGACAGGGTTCTGGTCGGCGAAGTAACTGGGGCACCACTCAACATCAAGCCCAACAATGAGCTTGTGAAGGCGCTGAGGGTGGACGGAGATGACCTCATCGAGCCAGTCCTCCATGGCCTCGCCGGAGGACATCATGGTGGTGGTGATCACGTCTTCCTCGAACGTCACGTTGTACACCTGATTCCCCACCATTGGGTCTCTCTCCTTGTCGTCCCTACGGTTGCCGACTGCGGCGGCACGACCCAACTTTTCCCTTGTGCAAAACCTTCATCTATACCTTTAGTTTGGATTTTAATTGGAAACGGGCTTGGATATATAACTGACGCAGTTACGATATGAGCAGAGGAGTTTCCAAATTTTACGGGCCCGAGCCCGGAGTAAAGAGAGTAATGATGATTTTTGAATCTGGTATACTCTTTCTAATTTTTAATTCTTATTATTACGACCACAAGTTGCATTGCCTCAACCTAACACCACGTACAACAACAACAACATTTCTCAAGGGGCCACCCACTGTGTATGCCGAGTGGGCCACGGGATACCTTGGGTCCAGTCACCAGAGAGTAGCTAGTGTGAATGCATGCTGGAGAGATCAACGTAATCGGGAACTGGGCGATGAAGATGGATGTCAGCAGTCTCACAGTTCATGTATCAAGACGCGTGTCATCCTTTTTCTTCTTCCCCATTTTCTTATAAGTTCGTATTATTTTCCACCAATCTTCTAGCCCTCCTTTATTTGAATTTGTACGGTTGGATCAGGACACGTGGCCGGCGTGAGGCGAGAGCCGTGTGTGCAACACCAGGGGGGAACGTCGTGGGGAGACGTTGCTCCCCTTGTAGAATTTGATGATATTGTGGATCGGATGTGGCGTACGTGTTTTCACAAGTGTCTTCAAAAGGACGAGTATAGCATGGTTGGAAATTATATTGTACTGTACTGTGCAAGGCATGTGATTATATTGTACAGTACGGCCACCCTAATACACCAAGTTGTAAAGATCAACTACAAAAGACTCAACCCGACACACTAGTGAAAGTAAAACACCCGATACATTTTATGACACACTAGTGAAAGTAAAATACCCGATACATTTTATTATTATGGAAGTCTATAACTAAGACTCAATCCAAATCGGGCAAAAATTTCGATGACCCTGACTTCTAGTTTTTTTTTGCAAGCCATCCGAATTAAGTCTTTTTTGTCTTCACCCTTTTGCAATGACGCCCACGAGCATTTAATCTGGGCGAAAGTTGATACATACTCCAGAAACTATTGTTGCATTTCTTGTGATTTACTACGTGCTTTGCTGTTTGATTGCTCATTATGTTGGATCCGTGTCGGTTTTGAACATAGAGAGTGGGCTTCTCCCTGCTGGTCCTATCAGATAAACTAGGTGGTAGTCACTTTCTGGATCTCCAGCTCAGTAGAGTTGGAAATTGAAATATATTCCATTCTAAAAGATAAAAGAGATAATTAGTCCACTAGTTTATCGTTAGAACAGCAACATTAGAACTAATTTTGCACACCAATGAACAGAAAAATAAAGTTCATTACCTTAAGACGATACATTACAAACAAGAAAAAAGAAAAACACAAACTACAAACAAGAAAAGAAAAACAACACAACTAATAACAAGAAAAAAAACTACTTCTCTTCCACCTCGCTCCACCTAGTTCTCCATCTCCTCCTCCTCCTCCTCCTCTTTGGGATCCTGGCTGGGTGGGGGCACCTCCCGCGGTGGAGACGGGAAGCCCAGTTTCCTGGACGTTGCCGCCACCAGGTTGTCGCGACCGGCGATGCCGAGCTTGTCCGCCAGCGTCTCCTAGAGGACGTCGAGGCGACCGGCCAAGTGCGTCATGCCGAAAACATAGTGGCTCGTGGTCCCCATTACAGCATACTCTGGAAGGGGACCAAGCCAAAGGTGACGCATGGAGCATGATGTATTGTCAAATACATCGCACACCATCTTCTGGAGAGCCCACTCCTTGTCCGAGGGAGGGGGGGGAGTCCGGTCGAGGACGCTTCCCCATGGCGTAATTCGGCGGGCTTGGCGGTGGCAATTTCTTATCAGCCATGGTGTTCTTGGCGCGGTTTTGGGAAGGGAGGAAGAGTGGTTGTGCGAAGAAGACGATTGCGTGCCCGGGTGATTTTATAGCGTAGTATCAGCCTGGTTGTTTGTCTCTTGACGCGCGCAGTAGTGGTGATGGGATGCGGAGCGGTTCCAATTGAATTCAAAGATGCGCATGCGCTACGCGTGTTTAAGGCACCTCGGTGACTGGCGCGCATGTAAGCTCGGTGCGCCCGGTCGCATCAGCCGCCTGTACAAATGGGTACGGCTTCAAGGACCAAACCTTATGCGACAAACAGCAACCTATAATATTTCCTCCGCCCCAACACGACTCTATTTCTTTTTTGGTCGAACTTACCTTTGACCAATGATTTATATGGAATTTATTAACTTCAATAACATGTCGTACTAGATTGCATATTATGGAAATATTTTCATGGTGAATCTAAAAGTACAATTCTTGTATTGTTAAAAGAGATCAAAATTGCGCAAATTATTGGTCAAAGATAGATTTGACAAAACCTAAGCCTTCCCTTTGAAAAAGTTTTATATTTTACAATATTTTTACATATGTAATATGCACATAGGATATATCACTTGATAGTTTTGCAAAAAAACATGGAGGAGAAATATGTATATCCCATGCTACTACGTAATCGTAAATCCATCCGAATTAATTAGCTAGTTTGAGGATAACTGAAGTTGAGCTTGCGAGCTTGATGAGCGCCGTCATTGTTTTGAGCAGCGATTAGTTTATAGCATCATTAAATCAAGAGTAATTTTTCTATATCATTTGGGGCCAAAAAAATAGTTAACACGCTATATATGAGGACAAAGATTAGGATATTCTACCTTTTGCTTGTGTTGAATAACCCTGCATCGTGGACAACATATCCGACACTTCATTCTGGTCGCCAGGATCATTTTGCCCCAAGTCATCTGTGTAAAGTCCCACTTTTTCCTTTTATGATAAATTCAACCACAAGTGGTTTATCAAACATAATGGAGGGCAACAAAATGTTGCACATAAGCTTGACCTCACCAAAAGGTTTTCTTTCTACAAAGTTGGGAAGTTATTGATTGCAATGGCTAGGGCAAATTATATGGCAGCAGTATAAAAATCAAAACTAATGTTATTTGATTGTGTTGCTATGCATATTAGGCCCTGCCAAAAAGATTCAAATCCAAGACTCCAAATTTTTCCTTGGACTCTTAAATATCTAAATAGCTTCTCAGAAAAATTTCAAGATTTTTGAAGTACATCTTCCATTTGTTTGGACACGTACAAAGGATTCAATTTGCGTCGACATCAAATTTAGCTTTGCACTAAAGTTTGCCCAAAGTAACCCCTAAATTTTTCTAAAGGCCTTTTATGGTTCAGGGGACTTGATTTCAAAGTTTAGAGATTTTTGGACCTCAGATACTATTTATTTCATCAAGGTTTATACCCATTGTGGGATTCAAATTTGAAATTGAATTTGATGCAAACTATGTCCAAATTGAATTCAGATTGCATAATTGAATTCCCCATATTTTTCTTAGTCTACCTGTAAATTTAGGGAATTTTTGGACAATGTTTAAGCTAGAATTTAGAGGAAGGGATAAGGAAGAGAGAGGTGGGGCCCACAGGTCAGCAGTGAAACCGATTCACCGCATCTGTTTCTCACCCCCGGTCGACACCGCGATGATTTTATGTGCCAGCTCGCCGTCGGCGTCGGTCGCCTCCAGCTGCCCCCTTGACGTCCTTATCTACCCGCAGTGGCGCCTAAAAAAGCCCCCTCCCCCCCCCCCACCCGCCCCCCCCCCCGTCGACGGAGCCCTCACCCATTCACCGCACCGCGCCATTTTTCATCGCCGCCTGCGACCACCCCGTGCTGCTTGATGCCGCGAAGCCTCGCCGTCGATACAAGCACTCTCATCCTCTTCGTCAATAACAAAAAGGTGTGCAACGACCTCGTGCAGCTTCTGGTAAAGCTTGAATCCCTATCATGCATCCTAGCTCTACTATTCTTTAAAATCTCGAAAGCACTTTTATCACGTTGAGGCTAGATCGTTGGTTTAATTCAGATTGTATGTACAAAATCTCTTCGATCTAGTTAGAGGACATGAACCATGTAATCTAACGCACCTTCCCTCCAAAAATCAGAAAGAACCATCAGTAATTAGCAAGATCTTCAAGTTTTCCCCTTTCGCCGTTGTTAACGCTCGGTTCCACGTTTGACTTCGGTATTGCCGGCTATGATGCAAGCTCTAGACACTCCTGAGACCTTCCCCATGCATCCACGATCCTTCCCAAGCTTTCAAACGCAGAGACTTAGCTAGGGAATCGAAGGTCTCCACTTCACCGAAACCCTAACCCCCGCCGCCGCCGTCGGGATTAGTTTTCCGGTCACCCATCGCCGTCGGGAGCTAGTCCATCGTGTTCCCATGTGAAAATAGGTGGGAGCGGCGAGTCCCGAGGCCTCCAAAGGCCGAAGGCTATCGCCGGCGAAAGCGCCACCGCGCACCGTTGAGAACGCCACGTCCGAGCAGTGACTCGAGGTACAAGAAGACCGGGTCCGCGGGTCCCACCCGCCAGTGAACGCTACGTGCCCGGATCAGCCAGTGGCTAAGGATCCAGTGTGGCCACGTGGAAAAGTTTATAACCCCCGTTGTGGCTTGCGTCTGATTGGATGATTTTAAATCCAGTGGGCCCAGGCGCCAAATTCAAAAGATGAATATTCTCTTTGGTGCAGAACCATTTCCAAAGTTTGAAAATCACTATCTTTCTGTAGGATACTCCAAAAATATTCAAACAAATTTTGTTTGAAAGCCCTTGAGCTCTAGTTTCTATAAGCACCAATTAGGTTCTGTGAAACTCAGTGTTAAATTCTGTAGGAAACAATCTTTCCAAATGCAAATACAATTTTTCCAGATAAGATAGCCACTGGAAACTCTTGACTACCAGAAAAAGATTGGGAGCCCATTGCACTGATTAACCCTCTGTAAAGTTCAATACCTTTTTCAGCTATTGAATTTTTACATATGTTCAGTGGCTTTATTATGTCCCAAATTTGGACTGAACCTTCATTAGTCATACACTAGTTCCTGTAAAAATCTTGGATTTTAATTAACCTATTATCCTAGTCCTAATTCAGTTACAAACCGAATATTGATTAAATGGCTAAGAATTCGATTATAAGATAATTCTAGAAATTATTGCCAACTTAAAAATACAATAACTACTTCACCAAAGTTTAGAAACTTATGGAACAAATTTTATTAGAACAAAAACAATTTCCTCTATTTTGATTATCCACTGTTAGCTATGTTCAAGCTACAGTTTCCTCTCTAGAATTTTTGGAAGTTGATTGCTTGCCAAAATTTTGGAGACCACAATCTACTTTGATCATCTCCTGTTCTTTGCAAGAGTTTCTATCATATTCCCTAGTATTCACCTTCAAAGTTCCAAAGCCAATTAGGTCACTATCACGTAATGGTCACCATAAATTAAATCATGGTCTTGGTAATAATTATTTTCAAAGTCATTCATATACGTATTCTATGCATATCGTATAGTGACCGAAGTCGAGGAGGATCCAGAAACCTTGGAAGAGCACCTTCCGAATATTTACTCAGACTCTGACCTGCAACAAGGCAAGCCCCGGTTTGCATTTAAGTCGTTTATAAAATTTTGCTTTTTCACTATGATGAGTAGTATATGAATTGTGCTTTACGTTTAGGATGATTGATACTCCACATGCATGACCAAAGATCCCAGGGATTGGTTGAAACGAGTTACAGTTTGTCCTGTAGTAATTGCTTTGCTAATGCATAGGAAATCCGGTAGAAGTCGAGTAGTTGGAATCTACTTGCGAGAGATGTAGGACATATCTCACAGGATTGGTTCGATAGAAAATGGCATAATATAATAAAACTGAGACCGGGCAGGGAATGGAAGGGAAGCGGCGAGAACTGAGTCTCGGTCGCATAGCCCTGCCTGTGTCGATTAAGGCCCGTCTGTATGCGGCCCCTTCGGACAAGATTGAATTGTACCGGCGACATAATGGACATATGGAATCCAATAAACTGACGTAACTCGATAACTGGGGTGTCGAGGCCCATTAACTCACCATCGATAGGGGTGGGTTGAGGACAGTAAGGTGTAAATCGGTCGGCGGACACATGAGGTGTTCCGTGCAGAGACCGTCTGTTTGCGGAGGTGAGACGGGCTCGGTGTTCGGGTTTCTTGTGAAAGGTGGCCATATACGCCTAGTACTGAAGTGTTATGTAGGTACAGGTGTACCCGCTGACACTTCCAGACGACGTATGTGTCGTGTTGTCCGGGTGTGTCCTGATTGCAATCACTGTCCCTCGAAGTAATAGAGTACCTCTTGTTCATTGCGCCGTGACGTAGTAAATACTAAAGAATCCAGGAAATTATTTTGTATTGAATTATAATTTCTTTGCAAACTTGTATGATTTAGAGATAGTGCAATTAAAAGTTTACAGTTTTCCCATACTTTAGTTGTAATAGCATTATGTGCTTTTGGCATGTCATATCATCGGTAAAGCGTTTCTTGTTTGATTGTGGAGCCCATCATGTGCTGTGCCTGGAGAATGTCATTTGCTACATAAATCCTGATTATAAGGATCCATTTGTAGGCGAGTCATTTATGCTTCATCTTACCTATGTTTAGTGTCCCCTTTGCATATGTCTAGTGAGACGGGTTAGTCTTGCTCAACCTTATGCTCACGTTTGCAGTTAACGAGTTTTTGCAGGTTATATAATTGATGAAGGGTTTGATGATGAGGCTGCACCCCCTGGAGATGATGAGGCTGCACCCCCTCCAGTGTGTACAGCCGAATGGGAACCCTGCACGCCACCGTGATTGAGTGTTGCTAGTGCAAAGTATCCAAGGCATGGATAACTTTGCTTTTGCATAGCTAGTGCTAAGAGCGTAGCTATGATATATATACATTTCTTTGCTTCCGCTAGTATTGTAAAACTTCCGCTGTATTATAAATAAAAGACTTCGTCTTGTATTTTATTCAGGTTCTGTTCCTGTATACTGTTGGGTGTCGCATCGCACGACACCACCCAATGAGATCCTCGGATGTCGGGATTCCGGTCCCCACAGACATGGTATCAGAGCATCATTGGGAACGGTGTACTTGAAAAGAACATATTTTCAAAAATTAGGATTTGAGTGAGGAATTAGCTATATGCCTTTATAAGGAGTATTATTAGTATAAGATATAAAGATGGTAAACTAACTATGTGTTATTATATTCTGTAACGACGCCCCGACGTCAGGTAAGAGGTATGGTGTGCCACCGAGAGCGGGTCAATCTCGGTAAGCTCAGCATACGAGGAGTGGTATGTGAAATTTCCGTGGCTTGGCACGGGAAGTTAATAGGAGTCTCTGAAGCTCTCAATGTTTCTGAGAACCTATGACACGCGGTAACGCAACGTGCTTCAAAGTTAGTGGGAGCCCCCATCGGGTGGTGTATAACCCGATAGTATGCCTCTCTAGTACTATCCATGTTCTATGGGAGCATGCGAAACATGTATGCCCGAGCGTGTATAAGCCGGATAGTACGGGAGTCTTTGCTGTAAAGACGTATTTACAGCCATGTACCTCGAGACATGACCTCGCTCGAGGGCGACTCACACCAGAGTCGTATGCATTTATTTTCATATATATTATTGTGACTGCCTGTCGTGTTTCCCCATACCACCTTTGAGGTGTGAATGTGTGAAAGGGGATTGTTTGTCTTTTGCAGCATTAACTACGGTAGAAGACCGTGTAGAAGCTGTTTGCGAGAGAACGATATAGGAACCACCTATAGACGTAACCGGAAATACGGGATATAATTTTCATTGGTGAGATACGTAGTACCGTCAGTATCAAACATGATACTAGACCATACCCAACGACTGAATGGATGCATAATTCTTTGGAAGGTCCAAATATCAGATGCTGGTAGGTTTGGACTCCGTAAAAAGGGACTCCGACTCGATAGGGTAGATAGAATCAAGATTCTTGATTTCTGGCAGAAGTTGGCTCGACTTTGCCAAGTTGTAATCTTTGTTATCGAATAGATAACATCAGAGTATCATATATGGATGGAAATCTCGTGAAGACCTCTACAACTTTTCTGTTAACCATCAGGGCAGAAAAGTTTGAAATTCTATTGAAATCTGGAGTATACTAAAACTGCTCCGGGTGACCCAACCATTTCACCAGTTCCAGAAATATTGCCATAACTCACTGTAGGAACATCTTCTGCCTTATTGTGACACATGTATAGAAAGGGAAGAGGCAAGTCTACAGATTTGATATTTAGAGTTTTTCCTAATTCAAATTTGATTTAAATCAAATTTGGGACTCAAAACAGTGGACTGCAGGACTACTGGTGCAAATCAGTCAGTTCAACTGTTTAGTTTGGATAGTATAACTCTTAATATAGATTAGTGAAATAGTCACATATATACATATCTGGAAAGCTTAGGAAGTCCTGTATCAACTTTATTTTGCATTCCTGATCTAAATCTGGGTATAGCAGTTTCTAATTCCATTTGTGGCAAACTTGGTTCTGGCAGTCCAGAACTTAAAACAGTTTGCACCTATTTGTGAATTCGCGCGCCATACCTGCATAAAATACTTTTCAGGGGTTAAACCTTTACTTCTGGATTGTGAACTTGATTTTATACAAATCTTATTTTGTATTACCTCAAAATATTATCATGATAGCCCTGTATAAATTGTGGACATCAATACATATACAGGGGAGGTTCTGTAAAAAAATTCCAGAAAATATGGGTCAACCTAGAACCTGTATAGATTCTATTTCCTAGCTCACTTGTAGCTGTATGAGTACAATATGGAAATCTTGGAAAGTATACTACAACTTATGTATTCAGCTTAACGTTTGGATCTGACGTTTCCTGTATGAAATTGTGGAATTATACAGGAGGGTCAGCTGGAACAGACTGTGATTACAGCTCCAGTTTTAAAAATTTTCTTAAAACTGTTGAAAGTTGGAAACTTTCTCACTGTTTCAGTATTCTTTCTATAGATGACGGGTGTGAGGACGCTACTACCAGATGGATGGGTATTTTCCACCTGCGATGGTCATCCGGGCTTCCCAAGTATGCTGCGGGAAGTGCTCCAACAGTTTGGCTTCACCGAGATGCCCTGCTATTGGGTTAGGGAAGCGATCGACAGAGGTGTTTGGTCGTGCACCATCTTGGCGGATGTTCCGGCTAGTCCACGTCGATATGGATGGGCTCATTTCTCGGTTACCATCGAGGGGGCTTAGTTAGAGGACACTTGGGCAGTCGCTGCAAGCGAGGCACTTATGAAGCTTTGTGAGCTTCATTAAGATGCCATGGCAGGGACTCTATTTGCCCTTATTCCAGTCCGTGGTATGGCCGGCTTTGAGTGGCAACTTCGTATGGTTGCTGCATATACGCCGTTTGGCGACACAACCACGACGACACTGGGAACATATGCGGCTGCTTCCAATATGGTAGTTGTGATGCAAAGCACCATTATTTTGGAGCAAGTCGAGGCTCTGCGGGAAGCGACGGAGCAGGGTGATACCCTTGATTTTATCAATAAAGGTCTACGTTCGCTCATAGCTCCAGCGAATCACCGGCTAGATAAGTGCGAGAGTCAGTTACATTATGCTCGCATTAGGATACGGATGGCTCGTGCCGCACAACGACAGACTCGCACTGAACTACAGCAAGCTCGTAGTGAGCTACAAGCAAGTCAATTGGAGGTGCAACAACAGCAAGAGCAGCTGTTAGTAGTCACTGAAGAGCGGGACACCGCTATTGAGACAGCTCAAAATTGGTAGTATGAAGCAGGAGAACTACAGGATAATGTAATTGAGGCCGAGGCACAATTACAACCAGTGGTGTATCCACCGGCCCATAACATACCATTAATTATGGGTGAACAATTACCTTCAGATGATGAAGCAGAAGAAGAAGATCCCGAGGAACCTGAATACGTCGAGTAGGACGTGTTGAAGTAGGATGTGGCAGCACTTCCGCCGACACTGCGAAGCCTATAGTTTAATAGTTGCTCGTGTTTTTCTTTTGTGACCATGTTTGTGTCATATTAAGAGTAGTGGTGGTTATGTCTAGATAACCAGATGTGTACGACATCTCAAGAGGACCATGCATGGTAGAGATGTATTTCCATAGTGGGAGTCCATCATTTTGGAGTTTACTACTGTAAACTTGGTCCATATATAATATATATCGTGGTCTACCGCATTACTAATTATATGGAAGGATGAACTTGAGGCAGTGAGACTTATGGTGCGAATCGTTGTATTGCAGCATGGTGCATACACGTGCAGCCCCAGAAGTGGGAGGCTCAAGTGGAGGGCAGGGGGATGACACACCACCCCCGGTGCAGAATACGCCTCAGACACAGCCACCTCCACCACCTCCACCCACACTTCCCAGAAGTCTCGCGGAGGTTCTCGCAGCAGTACTCGGCTCACGCAACGAGCAAACTGAGTTGTTGCGGACTCTTGTACAGCACTCGTCTCGTCAATGGGGAAGACACGCTGATGGGCCACGTCAGTCATATCTGAGTTCCTACTCGGATTTCTCATCGACGCATCCACCGATCTTCAGGGAGGCCGACGAGCCTTTGGAGGCGGACAACTGGCTCCGCACTATTGAAGGGAAGTTCGGTTTACTTGAGGTAACCGAACAACAGAAGGCTCTGTTTGCAGCTAAGCAACTACTGGGTTCTGCCGGTGCGTGGTGGGCAAACTACCTCACCGCACGCCCCGCAGGCTATGTCGTGAGCTGGGCAGAATTCCGGGAGGCGTTCCGCGCCTATCATATTCCTCCCGGGATTATAAGGAGGAAGCTTCAAGAGTTCTTGGAGCTGAAGCAGGGAGGAAGGAGTGCTTACGAGTACTCCAAGGTCTTCAACCACTTGGCCCAATATGCACAGGACCAAGTGAACACAGAAGACAGGAATCGAGAATGCTTCTACCGGGGGCTGAACACCAAGATGAAGGACAAGCTGGTCTTGTTCAACCGCGGCAGTTTCAACCACCTGGTCAACGCCGCGATCATGCAGGAGGACGCTACTCGAGAACTGTCCTCAGACAAGAAGAAGAGGAGTGCTCCACAGAGCAGCGGAGGTGGTGCTCCTCAGAAGTACTGAATGGTATATCGATCACCATCCGGCCAGAGGTGGCAACTGCCCTCACGACCACCAATGTTCAGTGGTCGCCGGTTCGGTAACTCCGGCTTCCGACCGCAACAACAGCAGGGGATGATCCCACGTGCACTTCCACCTACACCACGTGCACCGGGATTCCGTCCTCCCATTCGTACTGGCCAAACCCCGTACACGTGTTTCACGTGCGGACGCACAGGGCACTTCGCCAAGGACTGCCAGCAGAGTAGGCAAGGCGGAGGACAATCATCATACCAGGGCGCCAACCAACCCCGCAACCAGCCCAAGAAGCCAGTTCCCAGACTCGGCAACGTCCACCACCTCGCCATTGAGGATGTTCCGGAAGGCGCACCCGTACTCACAGGTACGTTCTCTATCTTCAATCATCCCGTAGTCATACTCTTCGACTCCAGAGCTTCACACAATGTCATTAGCAATTCTTTTGTCATTAAAAGTCAATCGCCTATAATCTCCACAAAAACTCCATATGTGATTAGCACTCTAGCCGGGAAAACGGTAACAAAGGAATTAGTTCCTGGAATACCACTTAACCTAGATGGAACCATATATCTTACTTCACTTCTGATACTAGAGCATCAGAAGTTAGATGTCATCTTGGGAATGACATGGTTACAATACCATGGTGCTATTCTAGATCTAGTCCCTCAAAAAATATATCTAAATTCTCCACTTCATCCCTCTCAGGTCCTCAATCTTGAGAGAACAATTCTAGTGAATCCATCTACTCACAATACTGAGGTTATTGAGCTCAAAGATATTCTGGTAGTATGTGAATACCCGGACGTGTTTCCCGAAGATCTTCCTGGTATGCCCCCAGAAAGAGATATAGAGTTCAAGATTGAACTTGCACCGGGAACAATGCCAATCTCAAGACCACCCTACAAGATGGCACCCAAGGAACTTGCAAAACTTAAGGAACAGTTAACCGAACTTGAGAACAAGGGTTTAATTCGACCAAGTTCATCACCATGGGGTTGTTCTGCACTGTTCATAGAGAAGAAAGATAAAACATGGAGACTGTGTGTAGACTATCGTCCACTCAATGCTGTCACTATCAAAAACAAGTATCCACTACCACGCATTGATATCCTTTTCGATCAATTGGTGGGTGCTAAAGTATTTTCGAAAATGGATCTTTGTTCTGGTTATCATAAGATCAGAATCCGACCAAAAGACATACCAAAGACAGCACTCTCGACGAAGTATGGACTGTATGAGTACCTTGTTATGTCCTTCGGATTGACCAACGCACCGGCTCATTTCATGTATCTCATGAACTCGGTGTTTATGCTGGAATTGGACAAGTTTGTCGTGGTCTTCATTAACGACATACTTGTGTATTCAAAATCCGAAGAAGAACATGCTCAACATTTGCGTATCGTGCTTCAACGATTTCGGGACCACCAGCTATATGCTAAGTTCAGCAAGTGTGAATTCTGGATCAGCCAAGTGCCATTTTTAGGGCACACCATATCAGCAGCAAGGATTGCAGTTGATCCAAGCAAGATCAAGCAAGTCCTCAAATGGGAGTCTCCAAAGTCTGTACATGAAGTTCGAAGTTTCCTAGGTTTAGCTGGGTATTACCGGAGGTTAATTCCCAGTTTCTCCAAAATAGCTAAACCAATGACAGAACTTTTGTAGAAGGGGACGAAGTATGTATGGACTGAGGCATGTGAGGCAGGTTTTCAAGCATTAGTAAAACACCTAAAAACGGAAATAATATTAGCTCAACCGGACAAAACCAAATCTTTTGACGTGTATTGTGATGCATCAGGAATTGGTTTGGGATGTTTGTTGATGCAGGATAGACGAGTGATCGCTTATTGATCACGGCAGCTTCGGAACCATGAGCAGAACTATCCAACTCAGGATCTAGAACTCGCTGTTGTGGTACTAGCATTAAAGATGTGGAGACATTATCTACTGGGTAATTTAGTACATCTCTACACCGATCACAAGAGCCTGAAATACATCTTCACCCAAAAAGATTTAAATATGCGACAGCGTAGATGGTTGGAGTTAATCAAGGATTATGAGATTGAAAACCACTACCATCCGGGCAAAGCAAATGTAGTCGCAGATGCTCTGAGCCGCAAGTCCCATGTCAACAATCTTTCCATTACCTCAATGGAAGGAGGAGAAGAACCGAGTCTCTACTTGGTTCCATATGGGGCTCTCTACAACCTAGCTCTCATTCCTACTATCAAGGAGGATATTATGGCAGCTCAGAAGGAGGACAAAGGGATGTCGCACATTCGTCAAAGAATGGAGAAGGGGGAGATGAAATGTTTCTGATGTGACGATGAAGGTACCCTCTGGTTTAAAAACCGTATAGTGGTACACCGAAACCTGGAACTTCGGAAGAATATACTGGATGAAGCTCATTTATCCAAGTATTCCATTCATCCGAGAAGTAACCCAATGTACCAAAATCTGAGAAAGAAGTTCTGGTGGACTCGAATGATGAGAGAAGTAGCAAAATACATATCCGAATGTGATACGTGTCGACGAGTTAAGGCCGACCATATGAAGGCAGCTGGACAGCTTCAACCTTTAAGCATACCGGCTTGGAAATGGGAGGGCATCAGCATGGATTTCATTGTTGGATTGCCTCCCACTCTCCATAAGCACGACTCAATTTGGGTGATCGTTGACCGGTTGACAAAATCAGCTCATTTCATACCAGTGAGTGTCAAGTATGATGTAAAGCAGTATGCAGAACTTTATATCTCCAGAATATTGTGCCTACATGGTGTACCCCGCACTATCATTTCAGATCATGGGTCTATTTTCATCGCTCGCTTTTGGGAGCATCTCCATGATGCATTGGGTACCAAACTGATTCGAAGCTCGGCTTTTCATCCTCAGACTGATGGACAAACCGAACGGGTGAATCAAGTGCTAGAGTATATGCTCCGTGCCTGTGCCATCCACGATGGTAGGAATTGGGATGATCATCTACCACTGGCGGATTTTTTGTACAACAACGGTTACCAGGCTAGCATCCAAATGGCGCCATATGAAGCTCTTTATGGCCGGAAGTGTCGCACCCCCTTGAACTGGTGTGAATCGGGTGAACGAGTGGTATATGGCATCGATTTGATAAATGAAGCCGAAGAGCAAGTACGTCTTATTCAAGCCAATCTCAAAACCGCTCAGTCTCGTCAGAAGAGCTATGCGGACAAACGACGTCGACCTCTTCACTTCGAGGTTGGGGATCAAGTTTATCTCCGGGTATCCCGATGAAAGGAATTCATCGATTCAGAGTGAGAGGGAAGCTAGCTCCACGTTTTATTGGGCCATTCGCAATCATCAAAAGATGCAGACCTGTGGCATATCAATTGGAATTGCCGCCATCGCTGGCAGGGGTCCATAATGTGTTTCACATTTCTCAGTTGCGGAAATGTCTCAAAGTACCAACGAATATATGTATTGACGATTTGGAAACCCTCCAGCCAGATCTTACGTATTCCGAGCATCCAACCCAGGTCGTTGCTGAGAAAACTCGCACCACAAGAAGGCGCACATTGCGTTTCTACAAAGTCTTGTGGAGCAACCACAGTGCTGAAGAAGCCACGTGGGAAAGTGAGGAATATCTTAAAACAAACTATCCGGGATTGTTAGCGGCAAATGTTCAGTAGATCATTATCTTTTGTCCTTCTTTTGTAATCTCGGGACGAGATTCTTTTAAGGGGGGAGGAATGTAAAGTCCAATTTTTTCTTTTTATGATAAATTCAACCACAAGTTGTTTATCAAACATAATTGAGGGCAACAAAATTTTGCACATAAGCTTGACCTCGCCAAAAAGTTTTCTTTTTACAAAGTTGGGAAGTTATTGATTGCAATGGCTAGGGCAAATTATATGGCAGCAGTATAAAAATCAAAACTAATGTTATTTGATTGTGTTGCTATGCATATTAGGCCCTGCCAAAAAGATTCAAATCCAAGGCTCCAAATTTTTCCTTGGACTCTTAAATATCTAAATAGCTTCTCAGAAAGATTTCAGGATTTTTGAAGTACATCTTCCATTTGTTTGGACACGTACAAAGGATTCAATTCGCGTCGACATCAAATTTAGCTTTGCACTAAACTTTGCCCAAAGCAACCCCTAAATTTTTCTAAAGGCCTTTTATGGTTCAAGGGACTTGATTTCAAAGTTTAGAGATTTTTGGACCTCAGATACTATTTATTTCAACAAGGTTTATACCCATAGTGGGATTCAAATTTGAAATTGAATTTGATGCAAACTATGTCCAAATTGAATTCTGATTGCAGAATTGAATTCCCCATATTTTTCATAGTCTACCTGTAAATTTTGGGAATTTCTGGACAATGTTTAAGCTAGAATTTAAAGGAAGGGATAAGGGAGAGAGAGGTGGGGCCCACAGGTCAGCAGTGAAAGCGATTCACCGCCTCTGTTTCTCACCCCCGGTCGACACCGCGACGTTTGCATGTGCCAGCTCGCCGTAGGCGTCGGTCGCCTCCAGCTGCCCCCCTGATGTCCTTATCCACCGAAGTGCCGCCTATAACCCCCCCCCCCCGGTCGACGGAGCCCTCACCCATTCTCCACACCGCGCCATTTTTCATCGCCGTCGCGACCACCCCATGCCGCTCGACGCCGCGAATCCTCGCCGTCGATACAAGCACTCTCAGCCTCTTCGGTCAATAACAAAAAGGTGTGCAATGACCTCGTGCAGCTTCTGGTTAAGCTTGAATCCCTGTCATGCATCCTAGCTCTACTATTCTTTAAAATCCCGAAGCACTTTTATCACGTTGAGGCTAGATCGTCGGTTTAATTCCGATTATATGTAAAAAATCACTTCGATCCAGTTAGAGGACATGACCCATGTAATCCAATGCACCTTCCCTCCAAAAATCAGAAAGAACCATCGGCTAATTAGCAAGATCTTCAAGTTTTCCCCTTCCGCCGTTGTTAACGCTCGGTTCACCGTCAACTTCGGTATTGCCGGCTATGACGCAAGCTCTAGACCCTCCTGAGACCTTCCCCATGCATCCACGATGTTCCCGAGCTTTCAAAAGAGAGATTTAGCTAGGGAATCGAAGGTCTCCACTTCACCGAAACCCTAACCCCCGCCGCCGCCGTCGGGATTAATTTTCTGGTCACCCCTCGACGTCGGGATCTAGTCCATCATGTTCCCCGTGTGAAAATAGGTGGGAGCGGCAAGTCCTGAGGCCTCCGAAGGCCGAAGGCTATCGCCGGTGAAAGCGCCACCGTGCGCCGGTGAGAACGCCGCCGTCCGAGCAGTGACTCGAGGTAGAAGAAGACCGGGTCCGCGGGTCCCACCCGCCAGTGAACGCAACACGCCCGGATCAGCCTGTGGCTAAGGATCCAGTGTGGCCCCGTGGAAAAGTTTATAACCCCCGGTGTGGCTTGCCCCTGGTTGGATGACTTTAAATCCAGTGGGCCCTGGCGCCAAATTCAAAAGATGAATTTTCCCTTTTGGTGCAGAACCATTTCCAAAGTTTGAAAATCAATATCTTTCTGTAGGATAATTCAAAAATATTCAAACAAATTTTGTTTGAAAGCCCATGAGCTCTAGTTTCTATCAGTACCAATTAGGTTATGTGAAACTCGGTGTAAAATTCTGTAGAAAACAATCTTTCCAAATGCAAATACAATTTTTCCAGATAAGATAGCCACTGGAAAAATACCCAAAATTCACATAAAATTTGATGTCTTATTCTCGAATACCAGAAAAAGATTGGGAGCCATTGCGTCTGTTTAACCCTCTGTAAAGTTCAATTACGTTTTTCAGCTATTGAATTTTTACATATGTTCAGTGGATTTATTATGTCCCAAATTTGGACTGAACCTTCCTTTAGTCATACACTAGTTCCTATAAAAATTTTGGATTTAATTGACCTATTGTCCTAGTCCTAATTCAGTTACAAACTGAATATTGATTAAATGGCTAACAATTCAATTATAAGATAATTCCAGAAATTCTTGCCAACTTAGAAATACAATAACTACTTCACCAAAGTTTAGAAACTTATGGAACAAATTTTGTTAGAACAAAAACAATTTCCTCTATTTTAATTATCAACTGTTAGCTATGTTCAAGCTACAATTTCCTCTCTAGAATTTTTGGAAGTTGATTGCTTGCCAAAATTTTGCAGACCACAATCTACTTTGATCATCTCCTATTCCTTGCAAGAGTTTCTATCATATTCCCTAGTATTCACCTTCAAAGTTCCAAAGCAAATTAGGTCATTATCACGTAATGGTCACCATAAATTAAATCATGGCCTGGGTAATAATTATTTTTCAAAGTCATTCATATACGTATTCTATGCATATCGTATAGTGACCGAAGTCGAGAAGGAGCCATATACCTTGGAAGAGCACCTTCCAAATATTAACTTAAACTCTGACATGCAACAAGGCAAGCCCCGGTTTGAATTTAAGTCGTTTATAAAATTTTTCTTTTTCACTATGATGAGTAGTATATGAATTGTGCATTACGTTTAGGATGATTGATACTCCACATGCATGACCAAAGATCCCAGGGATTGGTTGAAATGAGTTACAGTTTGACCTGTAGTAACTTCTTTGCTAATGCATAGGAAATCCGGTAGAAGTCGAGTAGTTGGAATCTACTCGCGAGAGATGTAGGACATATCTCACAGGATTGGTTACATAGAAAATGGCATAATATAATAAAACTGAGAACGGGCAGGGAATGGATAGGAAGCGGCGAGAATTGAGTCTCGGTCGCATAGCCCTGCCTGTGTCGATTAAGGCCCGTCTGTATGCGGCCCCTTCGGACAAGCTTGAATTGTACCGGCGACATTATGGACATATGGAATCCAATAAACTGACGTAACTCGATAACTGGGGTGTCGAGGCCCATTAACTCACCATCGATAGGGGTGGGTTGAGGACAGTAAGGTGTAAATCGGTCGGCAGACACATGAGGTGTTCCGTGCGGAGACCTTCTGTTTGCGGAGGTGAGACGGGCTTGGCGTTCGGGTTTCTTGTGAAAGGTGGCCATATACGCCTAGTACTGAAGTGTTATGTAGGTACATGTGTACTCGCTGACACTTCCGAACGACTTATGTGTCGTGTTGTTCGGGTGTGTCCAGATTGCAATCACTGTCCCTCGCAGTAATAGAGTACCACTTGTCCACTGCGCCGAGACGTAGTAAATACTAAAGAAACCAGGAAATTATTTTGTATTGAATTATAATTGCATTGCAACCTTGTATGATTTAGAGATAGTGCAATTAAAAGTTTACAGTTTCCCCATACTTTAGCTGTAATAGCATTATGTGCTCTGGGCATGTCATATCATCGGTAAAGTTTTTCTTGTTTGATTGTGGAGCCCATGATGTGCCGTGCTTGGAGAATGTCATTTGCTACATAAAACCTGATTATAAGGATCCATTTGTAGGCGAGTCATTTATGCTTCACCTTACCTATGTTTAGTGTCCCCTTTGCATATATCTAGTGAGACGGGTTTGTCTTGCTGAGCCTTATGCTCACGTTTGCAGTTAACGAGTTTTTGCAGGTTATACAATTGATGAATGGTTTGATGATGAGGCTGCACCCCCTCCAAGGTGTACAACCGAATGGGAACCCTGCACGCCGCCGTGATTGAGCGTTGCTAGTGCAAAGTATCCAAGGCATGGATAACTTTGCTTTTGCTTAGCTAGTGCTAAGAGCATAGCTATGATATATATACATTTCTTTGCTTCCGCTAGTATTGTAAAACTTGTGTTGTATTATAAATAAAAGACTTCGTCTTGTATTTTATTCGGGTTCTGTTCCTGTATACTGTTGGGTGTCGCATCGCACGACACCACCCAATGAGATCCTCGGATGTCGGGATTCCGGTCCCCACAATCTGGCAGCAGGCGAAGGACCTTGATCATCGGGATAACGACTAGACAATAAATCATTGGTCAAAGGTATGTTTGACCAATTCTAAAAATAGATTTGAGTTGGGACGGATGGAGGAGTACTTTTTATAGACTGCTTTGCAGGCCCCGCTGTGGGCGATCTCCTGCCTGCTGACAGCTCCAACAGCTAAAGTAGTGTACAGCTGCACTTTAGAAGCCATAACTGCAGCGCTTGTCTTTTGCTTAGCCCAATTTTCATCAAAGGAAACTCACAGGACAGTTTAAAGGAATGGAATCCTCCATAAGGGAAAGACATTCATACGTAGCATTCCAAACGGTGCACTTTAGATGCCATAACCACCACTGCGTGTGTCTCATCGTCTTCTCTACGCGTACTAATAAAGTCACACCATCCACTTCTCCGCAACACACAAAGGCCAAACTCTTCTCCACGCGTACTCTTCCTCTTCGTCTCTGTCGTGCGCACCCTCATTGGTTCCCTTCGAAGCCCATGGAGTTCCCCTTGCCGCATGATATTGCAGTCCTGATCGCGGGGTGGGTCTTTGCAACCTGTAACACCCTCATTTCCATGCATCATGCCCTACATACATTCATATACATGTTTAACATTAACCCACATAAAAAGGAACGAGTTGAAAATTGATCTTGAACAAAACCGCACTTAAAATGCTGAAAATTGTGGACTAGTCCGATTTTGGTGAGGACTAGTCCAATTTCTCTCTAACATCAAACGAACTTGTCCGTTTTTGCTGCGGACTGGTCTGATTTTGCCTCTGGACACTTTTGGACTTGTCCGATTTTATGCGGACTAGTCCGATATTCCAAGAATCCTTGAAATTTTGCTAAGTCCCTGAACTTGTCCGGACTAGTCCGGTGTTCCAGCAGACTTGTCCATTTTCCTCTCTGACTAAAGTCGGACTTGTCCGATTTTTGGCCAGACTTGTCCGATTTCTCTCTGGACAACTTCGGACTAGTCCGATCCTTTTTGGACTTGTCTGGTATTTCGCGACTCCGAGTTGATCTTTTGTTTAATGACTTGTTTCTTGGGTTTCACATTAAGTGGGCCTAGGGACGTCGTGCCTGACTCTTTTAGAGGCCATGTGGGACCCTAAACCGGCCTTACTCCTCTCAAACTCGAAATCCATCTAACCCTAGCCTCCACCTCTATATAAACTACCCCACCCCTTGGATTCACATTTATTTGCCACTTTTCCACCCCACCCAAACCCTAGTTCGTGGAGAGACGCCATCAAGGAGTGAGAAGGAGATCCCAAGCAAGAATAAGAGGAGGAAACGAAAGAGGATCAAGATCTCCACCAAGCTTTTGTTCTTCATCACCAATTGATCTCCAAGTTCATCCCCAACCCTAGATCATCAAGATCCAAGTGTTACCTCCAAGTTTCTTGATTCATTGGAGTTCTAAACACCTGATATACCTTCTATTCTCTTTTCCTTATGTGAATCTGACCCCTAATCTCCAAATTTACGTCGATCTAGAAAACCCTAGTTCGCTAGTTCTGCAAAGTGCGGACTAGTCCGGCCTTCTGCAGACTAGGCCAATTTTGCTGACTAAATTGAGTTGAATTGATTCTAAAAGTAGATCTAATCAAATCCAAACATGTATAAACTTGTTAAAATCTATTAGAACTAGTTAGTTATCATTGAAAGCAATCTATTAACAAGGTGTACCTTGCATTTGTATAAATCATGCATGTCATGACATATTGAGTAATATTTGTGCACTCTTTGATTGTGTTTCTTGTCTTGTATGTTTATTGTGCGGACTAGACGGATTTGCGCTAGAAAGTGTCGCGGAGGATCTACAGCACCAGGAGTTTGAAGGCTTTGACCCGAATCAATCCCAAGAGCAAGGCAAGTGTCCTTCTAGCATATTGATCTTGTTTATAAAATAAATGTTTTGTTTGCAAAATTGCATGCCTGTGTCAATTTGATGGGAAATCCTATGGTAGGAAGTTTACTAGTTTTGATTGACCATCCTTGTCACCTGGAATACATGGTAGAGAGTCGGGAAGGGCTTTTTACCTTTTGCTTCGCTTAATCAACTGGGGTGGGAAAACAACTATACCATTCAACATAATTATGCATTAATGAGATTGTGGTTAACATGAACTGGTTAATATGATATTGTAATGGGTGATCTAAGCAAACCTGGTATGTGGACAGGTTGGATGTCATGGTGGTTGCTTGCTTTGGATCTAAGTACCGGTTTGTGGAGCGACCATCCAGGATTTACAATGCCACCACGAGGCCAAGTATGGGTGTGGCATAGCTGATTAATTAGGACTTGCCAGTGCTATATGGAGCATTATGGATGCTCGGGGAAGGGGTAGTCGGATTGGGTTTGTTGATGACTGGTGGGACTACCCTGGGATCCGAATGGCTCAAGAGGGGGCCCTTGGTTGAAGATGTGCTCAGTTGGAGACATCGCCACCGATGAAACCTCAGTGGGGTCTAAATAGGCTAGTAGTCCCTTTGTAAAGGCTATTTTGTGATCTCTTGGCCATACACCAAAGGAAGTGTAATTGGCATAAGGGAGGTTTTTTAGTCGCCGACGGGTGATGAAATCACAAACACGTGGGTAAAGTGGTACACACTCTGCAGAGTATTAAAAATATCATGATAGTCGTGCACCCAATTATGAGCAACCTGGACCCTCACATGATTAGAGGGAACTCGGTATTGGGATGGTATTTGGAATGGTATTATGGTTATGGTTGGTTATATTGTTATGGATGGTTATGAATTTAATTCTGGTATTGAATATAGATATTGGTATATGATGATGGATATGGAATATGGACTGGTATTATGATAACTACATGGCTTATGATGGGTTCATTTCATATACATGTAACATATTGCTTTTCAAATGTTTTTAATTTACTTTTCAGCACTTGGCCATTATTATATTCGTCATTTGAAACAACCACATGTCATACTTTCCACACTTGCTGAGTACGACATGTACTCACCCTTGCAATCCCCCCCCCCAACAGTTGCATGTCAGGATTGTGAGTTTAATGTCGATAATGTGGAGTTCTAGGCCGTGTCTACCATCAGCTTGCCTGTGGTGTTGCATGGAGCTGCGCTACACCCTATTGCTTATGCTGCCTAGCTGTTTAGTTTGCTTATTTAGTTTATTTCCGCTGCATTAGTTAAACTTGTCATTAATATTCATTAGAGCTTGTATTCTAGGATATAATGAATTGTGTAATAAAAGTACTTATTTAATAACATATGTTGTGGTAATTATCTGTATATCATTTGTGATGCACTTTTATATGTGCGTTAAACATCATGGACACACATATACCGCACTTGGTTCATTTTCGGGACCGGGTGTTACAAATTGGTATCAGAGCCACAAGTTTGACCGTAGGACGCAGCCTAGATAGAATGGACAATTTAGAGCACAAAGCAGCACTCAGGAATCGATGTGTTCTTGTTTGGTGTGCTGTTTGCTATATATATTGTTTGCTTGTGTGCTTAATAGAGGATATTGGGATGCTTTAGCATTACCATATCCACATAGGTTAGAGTGGCTAGTTATTTAGTTTCGTATCCCTTGATGCATATAGTTGGGGACATTTTCTAGATTCTTATCTCTTGCTTTTCTTCAGATGGTGAGAACTCGCAACTAGAGGGATGGCAATGATGAAGAGGAGAACCATGGAGCACCTCATAACAACAATGGACAAGGACCTGCTCATGGAGCTATGATTATCGAGCAGCTTTTGGCTATGCAAAACTAGCTCATGCAGACCATGATACAAATTATGGGACAGCTGCAGGCTGGCAATAACCACAATCAGCCCCACATGCCTCCACCGCCACCCCCACCTCCTCATAACCGGTTGGGAGAGTTTATGAGGACTAGACCGTCAACCTTTGCTCAAGCCGCTGACCCTATGGATGCCGATGATTGGCTCAAGTCCGTTGAGAAGAAACTTGCTATTGTCCAATGCAGTGACTGAGAGAAGGTACTAATTGCTTCTCATCAACTCGTTGTGGCAGCTGCGGATTGATGGGATTCTTATTGCAATGCTCATGAGAACCAAGAGAGAATTACTTGGGCCGAATTGAAAGAGAGATTTCATTCTCATTATGTGCCGGAAGGTGTTATGATCTTGAAGAGGGAAGAATTTGAGAACTTAAGGCAAGGAAGATCAAGCTTGAGTGAATATCTCAATAAATTCACTCAACTCTCGAGGTATGCCCCGGAAGATGTTAGTCGGGACAGTCGCAAGCAATACTTGTTCATGAGAGGCCTCAACAATGAGATCCAAGTGCAATTGCTCAACTGCGATTATGCCAACTTCTAGAAGCTTGTGGACAAAGCAATTGTGGTGGAGAATAAGGTCCGTGAGATGGAGCAAGACAACAAGAGGAAGGCGCCATATCAAGGACAGCAATAAGGAAGTAATGTGCGCCCTCGCTTCGCGCCTCCTAATGTGCCATATTACAGCTCCTCTACTCCTATACAGCGCCCTGGTTATGCACTGCGCCCGACTCAGTTTGTGCAACAGCACCCTATTATGCAAGCACCTAGGGCTCCAATGTCTTATGCACCTCGTGCCAACTATCCTGGTGCCAATGCTCAAAACAAAGTTTGTCTTAATAATTCTGGTGGAGTTAAGAAGAGTTATACTTGGGGAGAAGCTGGACACTTTGCGCATCAATGTCCTAAGTCAGGCCTTGGTCAATGAAGTAATGCATCGAGAAAAACCCAAGACCCAATGGAGGACAGCCACAAGGGAACCGTGGACAGCATAATTTTGCTTGTGACAATGTGAACCATGTCTCTACGGAGGATGCTCAACAAGCGGATGACGTGGTCATTGGTATGTTTCTCACCAACTCCAACCCCGCGACTATGTTGTTTGATTCTAGAGCTTCGCATTCATTTATTGCATCGAAGTATGTTGCCAAGTATAGTTTGCCTATCTCATATGAAGTTTACTCTATTGGTTAAGTCTCCTGGAGGAGACATGAGGACAAATATAGTATGTCCAAAAGTAAGCCTTAGAATAAGGGGGTAGACTTCTCCACCAACCTCATTGTTTTGGATTCTCAAGGTTGGACATTATACTTGGTATGGACTGGTTGAAGAAGCACAATGGAGTTATTGAGTGTGCCACGTAGACGGTGAAGTTGACTAATGAGGAAGGGATCACCGTAGAGTTTGAAGCATCTCAAACCGCACCGAAGCAATTGGAGCTGAATCATATGGATGGTACTGCAATTGAGGAGATTCCACTGATGTATGTGAATTTTTGGATGTGTTTCCAGACGAGTTGCCAGGGATGCCACCCGATTGAGACATTGAGTTTGTTATTGATTTAATACCTAGAACTGCACCTATAGCTAATAGGCCGTATAGGATCCCTCCTATGGAATTATTGGAGATCAAGAAGCAAATTCAAGAGCAACTAGAGTAAGGTTTCATTTGGCCGAGCTCTTCACCTTGGGGAGAGCCCGTTCTATGTGTGGACAAGAAGGATGGATCCCAAAGGATGTGTGTAGATTACCGAGCCCTCAACGAGGTAAAAATCAAGAACAAGTACACCTTGCCACGCATATAAGATTTGTTTGATCAGATGAAGGTGTCTTGTGTCTTCTCTAAGATTGATTTGAGGTCAAGGTACTTTCAAATGAAGATTAGACCATCGGACATACCCAAGACAGCTTTTAGGACGCGGTACGGATCTTATGAGTACATCGTGATGTCCTTTGGATTGACACATTGTAACACCCTTATTTTCATGCATCATGCCCTACATACACTCATATACATGTTTAACATTAACCCACAACAACTGGAACGAGTTTAAAATTGATTTGGAGCATTTAAAATTGATTTTGAGCAAAACCGCACTTAAAATGCAGGAAAGTGCGGACTAGTCTGATTTTGCTGAGGACTAGTCCGATTTCTCTCTCACAAAAAAAACGGACTTGTCCGTTTTTGCTGTGGACTAGTCCGATTTTGGCTCTGGAAACCTTCAGACTCGTCCGATTTTGGGCGGACTAGTCCGATATTTCCATGAATCCTTGAAAAATTGCTAAGTCCTTGGACTTTTCCAGACTAGTCTGGTGTTCCAGCGGACTTGTCCGATTACCTCTCTGTTTAAAGTCGGACTTGTCCGATTTTTTGCCAGACTTGTCCGATTTTCTCTCTGGACGACTTCGGACTAGTCCGGTCCTTTTTGGACTTGTCCGATATTTCGCGACTCCAAGTTGATCTTTTGTTTTACGGCTTGTTTCTTGGGTTTCACGTTAAGTGGGCCTAGGGACGTCGTACCCAACTCTTTTAGAGCCTATGAGGGACTCTAAACCGACCTCTACTCATCCCAAACTCGAAATCTATCTAACCCTAACCTCCACCTCTATATAAACAGCCCCACCCCTTGGATTGACATCTATTTGCCACTTTTCCACCCACCCAAACCCTAGTTCGTGGGGAGCCACCGCCAAGGAAGGAGGAGAAGATCCCAAGCAAGAAGAAGAAGAGGGGGAAACGAAGGAGGATCAAGATCTCCACCAAGTTCTGTCCTTTACCACCAATTCATCCCCATGTTCATCACCAACCCTAGATCACCAAGATCCAAGTGTTACCTCCAAGTTTCTTGATTCATTGGAGTCCTAAACACCTGGTATACCTTCTATTCTCTTTTCCTTATGAGAATTCAACCACTACCCTAATCTTCTGATCTCGCGAAGTGTGGACTTGTCCGGTCCCTAGCGGACTAGTCCGATCTTTCGGGTTAAATTATGTTGAATTAATTCTAAAATTTGATCTAATCGAATCCAAACATGTATAAACTTGTTAAAACCTATTAGAACTAGTTAGTGATCATTAAAAGCAATCTAGTAACAAGTTCTACCTTGCATTTGCATCAATCATGCATGTCATGTCATATTGAGTAATATTTGTGCACTCTTTGATTGTGTTTCTTGTCTTGTATGTTTATTGTGTGGATTAGACGGATTTGCGCTAGAGAGTGCCGCGTAGGATCTACAACACCAAGAGTTTGAAGGCTTTGACACTAATCAACAACAAGAGCAAGGCAAGTGTCCTTGAAGCATATTGATCCTATTTTTAAAATAAATGTTTTGTTTGCAAAACTACATGCTTGTGTCAATTTTATGGGAATCCTATGATAGGAAGTTGACTAGCTTTGTTTAACTACCCTTGTCACCTGGAACTTATGGTGGAGAGTCGGGAAGGGCTTTTACCTTTTTGCTTTGCTTGATTAATTGGGATGGGAAAACAACACTACACATTTAATTATGTATTAATGATATTCTGGTTAATGTGAACTGGTCGATACAGTATGGTAATGGGTGATCTAAGCAAGCCTGGTATGTGGATGGGTTGGATGTTATGGTGGTTTGCTTGCTTTAGATCTAAGGACCGGTTCGTGCGAGAATAAGCAAGGATTACAGTGCCACCACGAGGCCAAGTATGGGTGCGGCGTAGCTGATTAATTAGGGCTTTGCTAGTACTGTTTGGACCATTGTGGATGCTCGGGGAAAGGGTAGTCGGATTGGGTTTGTTGATGATTGGTGGGACTACCCTGGGATCCGAATGGCTCAAGAGGGGGCCCTTGGATGAAGATGTGCTCTGTTGGAGGCATCACCACCGGTGAAACCTCAATGGGGTCTGAATAGACTAGTAATCCCTTTGTAAAGGCTATTTTGTGATCTCTTGGCCATACACCAAAGGAAGTGTAATTGGCGAAAGGGAGGTTCTCTAGTCGCCAACGGATGATGAAATCACAAACACGTGGGTAAAGCGGTACAAACTCTGTAGTCTAACAAAACTATCATGATAGTCGTGCTCCCGGTTATGAGCACCTGGACAACTTCCATGATTAGAGGGAACTCGGTATTGGGATGGTTATGGTTTGGTAATGGTTATGGCTGGTTATGGATTTATTTCTGGTATTGAATATGGCTATTGGCAATGGTGAAATCTAGAATTATTGATGATGGTAGCGAATTTAGATTGGTATTATGATATTACTTATGATTATGATGGGTTTACTTCACATACATATAATATATTGCTTTCCAAATGTTTTGATGTACTTTTCAGCACTTTGCCATTATTATTTTTGTCATTTGAATCAGCCACATGTCATATTTTCCACATCTGCTGAGTACGACATGTAGTCACTCTTGCAATCCCCCCAACAGTTGCAGGTCAGGATTGGGAGTTTAATGGTGATAATGCGGAGTTCTAGGCCGTGTCTACAGTCAGCTTTGCCTGTGGTGCTGATTGGAGCTGTGCTATACCCTGTTGCTTATGTCGCCTAGCTGTTTAGTTTGCTTAATTAGTTTATTTCCGCTGCATTAGTTGAACTTGTCATAAATATTCATTAGAGGTTGTATTCGAGGATAATATGGTTTGTGTAATAAAACTTGGTTAATTAATCTTGTTTTGTGGTAATTTTCTGTTTACTCTTTTGTGATTGCACTCGTGTATATGTGATGAACATCCTGGGCACACATATTCGTTAGCTTGGTTCATTTTTTGGAACCGGGCGTCACAGATTGGTATCAGAGCCATAGGTTGACCGTAGGATGCAGCCTAGATAGAATGGACACTTTAGAGCACATAGGAGCACTCAGGAATCGATGTGATTTTGCTTGGAGTGCTGTTTGCTATATATATTGTTTGCTTCTGTGCTTAATAGAGGATTTTGGGATGCTTTAGCATTGCCATGTCCACCTAGGCTAGTGCAGCTAGTTATTTAGTTCCATATCCCTTGATGCATATAATTGGGGACGTTTCTAATTCTTACCTATTGCTTTTCTTCAGATGGTGAGGACTCGCAACCAGATGGATGGAAATGATGAGGAGGAGAACAATGGAGTACCTCAGAACAACAATGGGCAAGGACCTGCTCATGGAGCTATCAACATTGAGCAGCTTTTGGCTATGCAAAACCAGCTCATGCAGACCATGATACAGACTATGGAACAGCTGCAGGCTCGCAACATCAACAATCAGCCCTACATGCCTCCACTGCCACCCCCACCTCCTCATAACCGATTGGGAGAGTTTATGAGGACTAGGCCGCCGACCTTCGCTCAAGCCGCTGACCCTATGGATGCAGATGATTGGCTCAAGTCTGTGGAGAAGAAACTTGCTATTATCCAATGCAGTGACCGGGAGAAGGTGCTATTTGCTTCTCATCAACTCGTTGGAGCAGCTGCGGATTGGTGGGATGCTTATTGAAATGCTCATGAGAATCAGGAGAGGATTACCTTGGTGGAATTCAAGGAGAGCTTTCATTCTCATTATGTGCCGGAGGGTGTTATGATCTTGAAGAGGCAAGAATTTGAGAATTTAAGGCAAGGAAGATCAAGCGTGAGTGAATATCTCAATAAGTTCACTTAACTCTCAAGGTATGCGCCTGAGGATGTTAGTCGGGACAGCCGGAAAAAATACTTGTTCATGAGGGGCTTTAACAATGAAATCCAAGTGCAACTACTCAATTGTGACTATGCAAATTTTCAGAAGCTTGTGGACAAAGCAACTGTGGTTGAGAACAAGATCCATGAGATGGAGCAAGACAACAAGAGAAAGGCGCCATATCAAGGACAGCAACAAGGAAGTAACATGCGCCCTCGCTTTGCACCGTCCAATGCGCCTTATTACAGCTCTTCTATTCCTGCTCAACGCCCTGGTTATGCATCGCGCCCAACTCAGTTTGTGCAGCAGCGCCATGTTATGCAAGCACCTAGGCCTCCAATGCCTTATGCACCTCGTGCTAATTTTCCTGCTGCAAATGTTCAAAATCAAGCTCATCGCAATAATTCTGGTGGAGTTAAGAAGTGTTATACTTGTGGATAAGCTGGACACTTTGCGCATCAATGTCCTAAGCGAGGCCTTGGTCAAGGAAGCAATGCGCCGAGGCAAAACCCAAGACCCAATGGAGGAGCGCCACAAGGAAGCCGTGGACAGCAAAATTTTGCTAATGGCAACGTGAAACATGTCTCTACGGAGGATGCTCAACAAGCGGATGATGTGGTCAATGGTATGTTTCTCGCCAACTCCAACCCCGCGACTATGTTATTTGATTCTGGAGCATCGCATTCATTCGTTGCATCAACGTATGTTGCCATGTATAGTTTGCCTATCTCTCATATGAAGTTTACTCTATTGGTTAAGTCTCCTAGAGGAGAGATGAGGACAAATATAGTATGTCCAAAAGTAAGCCTTAGAATAAGGGGGGTAGACTTCTCCGCCAACCTCATTGTTTTGGATTCTCAAGGTTTGGACATTATACTTGGTATGGACTGGTTGAGGAAGCACAATGGAGTTATTGAGTGTGCCACGAAGACGGTGAAGTTGACCAACGAAGAAGGGATCACCGTAGAATTTGAAGCATCTCAAACCGCACCGAAGCAATTGGAGTTGAATCATATGGAAGGTGCCACAATTGAGGAGATTCCGGTGGTGTGTGAATTTTTGGATGTTTTTCCGAACGAGTTGCCAGGTATGCCACCCGATCGAGACATTGAGTTTGTTATTGATTTAATACCTGGAACTGCACCTATAGCTAAGAGGTCGTATAGGATGCCTCCTTTGGAATTATCGGAGCTCAAGAAGCAAATTAGAGAGCAACTAGAGAAGGGTTTCATTCGCCCTAGCTCTTCACCTTGGGGAGAGCCCGTTCTATTTGTGGACAAGAAGGATGGATCCCAAAGGATGTGTGTGGATTACCGAGCTCTCAATGAGGTAACAATCAAGAACAAGTACACCTTGCCACGCATAGAAGACTTGTTTGATCAGATGAAGGGTGCTTGTGTCTTCTCTAAGATTGATTTGAGGTCAGGATACTTTCAAATGAAGATTAGACCATCAAACATACCCAAGACGACTTTTAGAACACGGTATGGATCTTATGAGTACACCGTGATGTCATTTGGATTGACAAATGCGCCTGCCTACTTTATGTACCTCATGAATAAGGTCTTCATGGAGTACTTGGATAAGTTCGTTGTGGTGTTTATTGATGACATTATGATCTACTCGAAGGATGAGAAAGAACATGAGGAACACTTGAGGCTTACATCGCAGAAATTGAGGGAGCATCAATTGTATGCCAAGTTCAACAAGTGTCAGTTTTGGTTGAGAGAGGTGTCGTTTTTGGGTCACATCATCTCAGGAGAAGGAGTGTTGGTTGACCCCGGAAAGGTGAGAGACGTGTTGAAGTATGAACCACCGCAAAACGTAAAGGAAATAAGAAGTTTTCTTGGGATGGCTGGATATTACCGTCGGATCGTCAAGGACTTTTCCAAGATAGCAAAGCCAATGACGGAACTGCTAATGAAGGGAAAGGCATTCCACTCAAGCTTGTCAAAACAGTCTTGAGGAGTTGAAGAAGAGGTTGACAACAACCCCAGTCTTGGTACTGCCGGATGTGAGCAAGAGTTTTGATATTTATTGCGATGCATCGAGACATGGACTTGGATGTGTATTGATTCAAGAAGGTCAAGTGGTTGCCTATGCATCGAGACAATTGAAGAAACATGAGCAGAATTACCCTACACATGACTTGGAACTTGCAGCCGTAGTACATGCATTGAAGATTTGGAGACACTATATTCTTGGACATAGGTGTGAAATTTATACGGATCATAAGAGTTTGAAGTATATTTTCACTCAAACGGATCTGAACTTGAGGCAACGAAGATGGTTGGAGCTCATCAAGGATTATGACTTGGGAATCAATTATCATCCAGGAAAGGCTAATGTTGTGGCTGATGCATTGAGTAGGAAAGGAGTAAGTCATCAACTCACAATTTGAGAGTTACCATCCGAGTTATGTAAGGAGTTTGAACGGTTGAACCTTGGATTTGTAAATGAGATGGGGACAATGGAATTAAATCCGACCTTGGAGCAAGAAATTTGAGAGGGTCAAACTAAGGATGAGGAAATTCAAGAAATCAAGGAAAGGACCCAAGAGGGGAGAGAATTCAGATTCCATGAGGATGAACAAGGTACCTTATGGCTGGAAATAGGATTGTCGTGCCTAATGTGAAGCATATTCGGGAGACGATATTAAAAGAGGCACATGACTCACCTTACTCAATTCACCCCGGTTGTACGAAGATGTACAAAGACTTGAAGACTTGCTATTTGTGGGATAGCATGAAGAAGGGCATAGCTGAATACGTAGCATTGTGTGATGTGTGTGAGTCAAGGAGGAACATCAAAGTCCAGCTGGACTATTACAACCATTAAAGATTCGGGAATGGAAGTGGGAAGAAATCAGTATGGACTTCATAGTTGGTTTACCGCGTACCCAGTCTGGGTATGACTCTATTTGGGTAATCGTGGACCGATTGACCAAGTCAGCTCATTTTGTTCCTGTCAAGACCAATTATACATCTGCACAATTGGCCGAAATATACATGCAGCAAATTGTGTGTCGACATGGAGTCCCTAAGAAGATAGTCTCGGATAGAGGTTCTCAATTTACCTCCAGGTTTTGGCAAAAGTTGCATGAAGCATTAGGAACAAGGTTGAATTTTAGTTCAGCATACCACCCTTAAACGGATGGACAAACCGAGAGGACCAATCAGATTTTAGCAGACATGTTAAGAGCTTGTTCCTTGAAGCATGGGAAAGGTTGGGACAAGAGCTTGCCATATGCAGAATTTTCATACAACAATAGTTACCATGCAAGCTTGGAAATGTCACCATATGAAGCGCTTTATGGAAGGAAGTGTAAGACACCTTTATTTCAGAATGAGGCAGGAGAAACTCAAGTATTTAGTCCGGATGTGTTGCAAGAAGCCGAAAAGCAAGTCCAAATAATTCGTGAGAACTTGAGGGCTGCCCAATCAAGACAAAAGGTCTATGCGGACAATAGGAGAGGAAAATAACCTTTGAAGTGGGAGATTTTGTTTACCACAAGGTGTCACTGATGAGAGGTCATAAGAGGTCTAACATAAGAGTCAAGCTAGCACCTCGCTACATTGGACCATTCATGATTTTGGACAAAAGAGGAGAAGTAGCATATAAGTAAACATGATGTCTTTCATGTTTCCACGCTCAAGAAATGCTTGAGAGTACCGGAAGAACAAGTGCCCATGGAAGGATTGGAACTAGAGGAAGATTTGACTTATGTCGAACAACCGATCAAAATCTTGGAAACTAAGGAGAGAGTCACAAGGAACAAGGTTATTAGATGGTGTAAAGTTCAATGGAAGCACCACACATAAAAAGAAGCAACGTGGGAATTGGAGGATGATCTCAAGAAGGAATTTCCCTATCTCTTCTCTTCCGCGTCCAATCTTGACGGCGAGATTCATTTTAAGGGGGGTAGGTTTTAACACCTCCATTTTCATGCATCATGCCCTACATACATTCATATACATGTTTATCATTAACCCACATAAAAAGGAAAGATTTTAAAGTTAATTTGGAACAAAACCGCACTTAAAATGCTGAAATGTGCGGAGTAGATTGATTTTGGTGAGGACTAGTGCGATTTCTCTATGACTTCAAACGGACTTGTCCATTTTTGCTGCGGACTAGTCCGTGCCTCTAGACACTTTCGGACTTGTCCGATTTTATGCGGACTAGTATGATATTCCAAGAATCCTTGAAAATTTGCTAAGTCCCTGGACTTGTCCGGACTAGTCCGGTGTTCCAGCGGACTTCTCCGTTTTGCTCTTTGACTAAAGTCGGACTTGCCCGATATTTGGCCAGACTTGTCCGATTTCTCTCTCGACAACATCGGACTAGTCTGGTCCTTTTTGGATTTGTCCGATATTTCGCGACTCTGAGTTGATCTTTTGTTTTACGACTCGTTTCTTGGGTTTCACATTATGTGGGCCTAGGGACATCGTGCCTAACTCTTTTAGAGCCCATGTGGGACCCTAAATCGGCCTCTACTCCTCTCAAACTCGAAATCCATCTAACCCTGGCCTCCACCTCTATATAAACAACCCCACCCCTTGGCTTGACATCTATTTGCCACTTTTCCACCCCACTGAAAGTGCATCTAGGACTCCCTTCGGGGTTTTGGATGATTTATGACAAGCAATTGGGATCCTAATCCTTTTGTTGAGATGAATGCAGGAAAATAATGAAAAATGAGCAAAATGCCAAAAAGAAGGGAAATGAGAAGCAAAGTGAATTTGAGCTCAAGGAGAAGAAAATAGTAGATTATTATGTATGGAGTGTGTTAAGGAAACACACCCAAGAGCTCAATCACTTTCAAGCACACACACACAATGCACAAAGTTATACAGGACCGGACTAGTCCGATATCAGCCGGACTAGTCCGATATCACTTTCTGCACAAAATCGGACAAGTCCGTTGTGATCCGGACTAGTCCGATATCTTTCTGATCCACTTCGGACTAGTCCTCCCCAATGCGGACTAGTCCTCAACACAATGCACAAGTCACACAAAATCGGACAAGTCCGTTGTGATCCGGACTAGTCGATATTCTTTCTGATCCACTTCGGACAAGTCCGGTGTCTACACGGACTAGTACGATATACACACTGATCTAAATCGGACAAGTCCTCCAAGTGCGAACTTGTCATCCTAAACACTTAGGGTTTCATATGTCCGGACAAGTCCGATGGCAATCGGACTAGTCCGAAGATATCCAGTAGTGAAATCGGACAAGTACGTTTTCAACCAGACTAGTCCTATATTCCTGGACACTTAGGGTTTGCTACACACAGCACATCGGACTAGTCCGGTGACCACCACGGACTAGTCTGATCTTTCTGAACCCTTACGGTCACTTTTAGAAACCCCATATAAATAGAGGTGCACGGCCCACTTTTACACTCTCTCGAACCCTAGCGCCGTCACACCTCCCAAGAGACTCAAAAACCACCTCTCTCCACGAAATTAAGTGCAAAATCGATCAATCTATTGAAGATCACTTCTAGATCATTGGAGAGACACTTGGCACACATCATTGAGCTCTTGGTTTGATTCTCTAACACACTCTTGCGTTTCAATTTGTAATTTTCGAGTGTGTTATTGGTGGCTTTGTAAGTTGTAATCAAGGGAGCTCTCAACGTGTGAGAACGCCCCTTCAACTTGGTTATTAACCCTTTGTGATTAGTGGAAGAGGATTGGCCTTCGTGGCGATCCGACAAGGGAAGGGTTGGAGAAGACCCGGTACTTTTGTGGGCTCCTCAACGTGGATGTAGGTTGCCTACGTTGTAGCCGAACCACGGGATAAATCGTGTGTCTTGTCCTTTTGCGTTCTTCATCTTAATTGATCAACTTAATCTAGGGTTTGATTCACTTTGTTCAATTTGAGTTAAATTGTTGAACAAGAGCCTTAATTGTAATAGAATTTGACATACAACTATTAAACTGTCATTCAAGTTTATATTTCCGCTGCAAACATTAACGAATCAATCAAATTGACTGAATTTGATCAACTTAGCCCGTGAAAACCGGACTAGTCCGCACTTTACCGGACTAGTCCGATATCACTGGTATTGACTTTGTTGTTGAGTGTTACAGGAACCGAGAAAATTCAAAAAGGCCTATTCACCCCCCCTCTAGGCCTACATTCAATTGGTGTCAGAGCGGGTTCTTCAAGAAAGAGTGCAACCACTCGAAAAGATCATGTCAGACATGAAGGAAGTTCAGAAAATCAACAACCAGGAAGAAGTGAACAACGACAAGAACCAAAAGCTGGAAAAGTATCTCGAAGCAATTCAAGACTTCGATGATGATGACGAGGAGGCGCTGGAGCTGAAAGCACTCCTCAGAAAGAAAGCACTTTCCAAAGGGAAAGCTAAAGTTGAAGAAAAGAAGAAGGGGAGTAGTCACACCGACTACTCCCGATATCCTTTTAACTATGATCGTTTAAATTCAAACAACAGCCATTACCTATCTATTCCTCTTGGAAAAGCCCCACACTTCGATGGAAGTGATTACTCCATGTGGAGGCAAAATATGAAGATGCACTTGATTTCCCTTAACCCAAGTTTATGGCATATTTTGTGCACAGGAATAGACATCCCAGATGACGACGAAGAGCTCACCCCAAGTCAAGAGCAAGCCATCCACAGAAATGCTCAAGCCGCAGCAGTAATCACCTCCTCTCTAAGTCGAGATGAATTCACAAAGGTGGACGGACTGGAGATTGCCAAGGAAATATGGGACACACTACAAACAGCCCATGAAGGTGACCGGCATGTGCGGGAGGCTAAAATTGAAATGATCGAATGCGAACTAGGAAGGTTCGCAATTGAGGAAGACGAGTCTCCCCAGGACATGTACAACCGATTGAAGACACTTGTAAGCAAGGTTCGATCATATGGGAGCAAGAAGTGGAATGACCACGAGGTTGTAAAGCTCATCCTTAGAGCCTTTATGCCTCGCAATGTCACACTATGCTCTATGATCAGAGAAAGTCCCGGGTACAAGAGGATGACTCAAGATGAATTGCTTGGCAAAATCATCAACTTTGAAATGATGGAGAAACAAGCCAAGCACGTCAAAGAAATAGCCGACCTCACATCGGCCAAGAAGAAGGGAGTTGCCTTAAAGTCCACACTCAAGCCTCTATCCAAAGAAGCAAGAGAAGCACAGCTTGAGGAGGACAGCGATGATGAAAGCAGTGAGCTGGACGAAGAGGATATGATTTTGTTCATGAAAAAGTTCAAAAGAATAATGAAGAAAAGACAAGGAACAAAATCAAGTGAAGGCAAGTACAAGGAGAGGACAAAGCCGAAGATGAGGCGGGCGTGCTATAATTGTGGTGAGTATAACCACTTTATAGTCAATTGCCCGTATGAGGACAACAAGAAGAAGAATAAAGAAGCCAAGCCTCAACCGAAGAAATTCTTCAAGAAGAAGAAACAAGCTGAACAAGCACACATTGGAAAGGAGTGGGACTCAAACGATGAGTCCTCATCATCCGATGAAGAAGAGATGGCTAGCATAGCCATTGAAAGCACGTCCAAGAAACCCACACTCTTCCCCACGCTCGGTACAAAGAAGGGAAATGGCACTTGCGTCATGGCAAAGGAAGGTAAACGCAAGGTAAACATCAAAACTCCTTCCATGCATTCCTACTCAAGTAATGATGAACTAGATAGTGATGATGAAGATATGTTAATTGGATTAGATAGAAAAACTGCTGCTAAAATGAAATTTTTACTTGACAAACTTGTTGAGAAGGAATGGCTAATTGATCGTCAAGAGGACATGATTATCTCCCAAAAGGAGAAGTATGTCAAACTTGACAATCTTATAGTTCTTGAAAAGGACAAAAACAGCTCACTAGAGCTTGAGCTAGCTTCAAGCAAGAAAACTTGCTTGGAGTTAACCAACTCAAACGTTGCAATCCAGGATCAACTTGATGACCTGATCAAGGTTAACAAGATCCTTGAAGTGCAAGTTGAGTCACTCAAGCTAAGTGAATCTTCCTCCTCTTCAAGTCTACCTTCTCAACCCACTTCAATTAATCTTGTTCATATGTGCAAATGTGGTAAAATCAACACTAGTTTGAAGGAAAAGTCTACCTCCACAAAGGATAAAAATCCTACCCAATGTGGAATATTTGACAAGGAGAGGATCAACTATGCACGTGCACACTTGGTCCAAAGACCTCCAAATGTCAAGTATGGCATTGGTTACTCTTATGATGGAAAGCAAAATGCTGGAAGTCATAAGAATAACAAGAGAAGGATTACCTTTGTGAAGGGAGGACCCTCACAACTTGGTAACTCAAAAATTAAGAACCTGAACTCTCATGAACACCGGACTAGTCCGGTTGTGGTCCAGACAAGTCCGGTCATCCGGACAAGTCCAGTCACCGAGACTAGTCCGATCCATAAACAACAGCAACTTTTGTTCAAAACCTTTGATGCCTCTTATGTATTAATGAGAAACAATCTTGGTAAAGTTTATGCTTATTATGCTGGGCCACGCCATGGGAACACAAAATCCCATGTGTGGGTGCCCAAATGTATTGTAACTAACCTCCAAGGACCCAAGCAAGCTTCGGTACCTATAACCAAGACATAATTTGTTTCTGCAGGCCTATTCCTCCGGTGGATCCAAATGGGTGCTAGACAGTGGATGCACCAACCACATGACCAGAGAAAGGAGGATGTTCGTGGAATATGAAGAAAACGAGGACCCAAACGAAGGCATCTACTTCAGAGATAATAGTCAAGGAAGGGTGCTCGGTACCGGTAAAATAGCAATATCCTCTGAACACACTCATTCTAATGTTTTACATGTTGAATCTTTATATTATAACCTGCTGTCCATATCTCAATTATGTGACAAAGGTTATAATTGCTTGTTCACTAACGAGGGTGTGACCGTCTCAAGGAGGAGTGATGGTTCCGTTGCATTCAAGGGTATGTTGAAGGGAAAGCTTTACCTTGTTGACTTCAACAAGGATAAAGCCGAACTCGACACGTGCTTGATTGCAAAAACCAACATGGGTTGGCTGTGGCATAGACGGCTAGCACATGTTGGTATGAGGAATCTTCAAAAACTTCTCAAGGGCGATCACATCCGAGGTTTGAAAGATGTTGTTTTTGAGAAAGACAGGCCTTGTAGCGCGTGCCAAGCTGGTTAGCAAGTTGGAGCACATCATCCCGCAAAGAACATCATGACTACGACAAGACCGCTCGAACTATTTCATATGGACTTGTTTGGTCCAATTGCTTACATAAGCATCGGCGGTAATAAATACGGTTTAGTCATTATCGATGATTTTTCCCGCTTCACTTGGGTGTTCTTTTTGCATGACAAGTCAGAAACACAAGGGACACTCAAGAAATTCTTCAAGCGAGCGCAAAACGAGTTCTCACTATCGATCAAGAGTATTCGGAGCGACAACGGCACGGAGTTCAAGAACATACAAGTGGAGGAGTACCTTGATGAGGAGGGAATCAAGCACGAATTTTCAGCACCATACTCTCCACAACAAAACGGAGTTGCCGAAAGGAAGAACCGAACGCTCATAGAGATGGCAAGAACAGTGCTCGATGAATACAAGACTTCGGATCGATTTTGGGCGGAAGCAATTAACACCGCTTGCCACGCCGCAAATCGACTCTACCTTCATCGACTACTCAAGAAGACTCCTTATGAGCTACTCACTAGTAACAAACCAAACATTTCATATTTTTGAGTTTTCGGCTCTCCATGTTATATCTTGAACAAGAAGCCCAGGACTTCAAAGTTCGCTTCGAAGTCCGATGAAGGTTTCTTGCTTGGTTATGATTCGAACACTTACGCCTATCGTGTTTTCAACAAGGCCTCCGGACTTGTTGAAGTGGCACGTGACGTAGTGTTCGATGAAACTAATGGCTCCCAAAAGGAGCAAGTTGATCAATGTGAATTAGGTAAAGAAGAAGCTCCTTATCAAGCATTGAAGAGAATGGCTCTAGGCGAAGTTCGACCACAAGAGTCATCGTCACAAATACAAGAGGAAAGTGAACCACAAGAGGAGATCAACAATCAAGGGGGAGCTTCGATACAAGATCAATCACAAGAATATGAAGATGATCAACAAATCAACGAGGGCAACCACTCAGGGGGAGAAGAAAATGATCACCAAGACACAACTCTCCAAGTGCCACACCCAAGAGTACACCAATGCATTCAAAGGGATCACCCAATCGACAACATCATCGGTGACATCCAAAAGGGAGTAACCGCTAGATCTCGTATAGCTAATTTTTGTGAGCATTACTCGTTTGTCTCCTTTTTGGAACCACGCAGGACTGAGGATGCATTGAAGGATCCAGACTGGGTGGTGGCAATGCAAGAAGAGTTGAACAACTTCAAGAGAAATGAGGTTTGGGAACTTGTTGCAAGACCCAATGCAAATATAGTGGGCACCAAGTGGGTCTTCCGCAACAAGCAAGACGAACACGGAGTGGTGACAAGAAACAAGGCACGACTTGTGGCCAAAGGTTACTCACAAGTCGAAGGTTTGGATTTCGATGAGACTTTTGCTCCAGTAGCTAGGCTTGAATCAATTAGAATATTACTTGCATATGCTACTCACCATGATTTCAAGCTGTATCAAATGGACGTGAAAAGCGCCTTCCTCAACGGACCGATAAAGGAAGAGGTGTACGTGGAGCAACCACCTGGGTTTGAAGACGAAGATTTCCCCGACCACATATATAAACTGCGTAAGGCTCTCTATGGCCTCAAACAAGCTCCTAGAGCTTGGTATGAGTGTCTTAGAGATTTCTTAATTGATAATGGTTTTCAAATTGGTAAAGTAGATTATACATTATTCACAAAGAATCTAGATAATGATCTTTTTATTTGCCAAATCTATGTTGATGATATAATTTTTGGGTCAACTAACCAATCTTTCTGTGAAGAATTTAGTAGAATTATGACAGACAGGTTTGAAATGTCAATGATGGGAGAATTGAAGTACTTCTTGGGATACCAAGTGAGGCAACAAAGGGAAGGAACATTCATAAGCCAAACCAAGTACACGCAGGACATACTCAAGAAGTTTGGCATGGACAAGGCAAAGCCCATAAAGACTCCCATGGCTACGAATGGCCACTTGGATCTCAATGAAGATGGACCGAGCATCGACCAAAAGGTATATCGCTCCATGATTGGATCTTTACTCTACTTATGTGCATCTAGGCCAGATATTATGTTGAGTGTATGATTATGTGCAAGATTTCAAGCCAACCCTAAGGAATGTCACTTGACAGCCATAAAAAGAATCTTGAGATATTTAGTTCATACACCCAACCTTGGTCTTTGGTACCCAAAAGGCTCCAAATTCAATCTCATTGGTTACTCCGATGCAGATTATGCCGGGTGCAAAGTTGATAGAAAAAGCACCTCTGGCACATGCCAATTCCTAGGAAGATCTTTGGTTTCTTGTTCATCTAAGAAACAAAATTCCATTGCATTATCCACAGCCGAAGCGGAGTATGTTGCAGCCGGGAGTTGTTGTGCACAACTCCTTTGGATGCGACAAACTCTAAGGGATTACGGTTACAATATGAACCGTATTCCTCTCCTTTGTGATAATGAGAGTGCCATTAAAATAGCCCACAATCCAGTTGAGCACTCTAGGACTAAACACATAGACATAAGACATCATTTCTTGTGAGACCATTCCATGAAAGGAGACATAACCATCTCACATGTCAACACCCAAAAACAATTAAACGACATATTCACCAAGCCACTTGATGAAAACGTTTTTGCGAACTTCGAAATGAGCTAAATATTCTTGATTCTCGGAGTGTGGCTTGAAAAGTTTCATACCTGTATGATTGCTTCAAAAATGTTGATTGAATTGTGAAAATCATCCCTCTCCATTTTTCTCTCAAAAAACTATGTCAATTATTAGATCTTGATGAATTTTGATCATTGTATGATTGTTGTATGCTTACTGGTCAAATTCATCAAGATTACTTGAATTGTTTTGCCTCTCTATTCTCTATTATTGAACCTTCAAATATATATGAATGGGCTATGCAATTCTTTCCTGGTGACCACGGACTAGTCCGTGGTTACCCGGACTAGTCCGCCCATGCAGACTAGTCCGCAGAGTGCCGATCAGGCCGGACTAGTCCGATAGACCACGGACTAGTCCGATATAGGTCTCTGGATGACTTCGGACTAGTTCGGTCATGTCCGGACTTGTCCGATTTTTCGTGTCCATAACCCTAGCCGCAACCCAACCCTAATCTCCTCACCCTCACATTCGCTCTAGGCTTCGTCTCTCTTGCGCTCGAGCTCCCATGGCGATCTTTTGCATCCTCCGTCGAAAAGCCACTCATTCGGGCGGAGATCAAGCTTGAAGACTTGGGGATTGAAGCTAGCTGACTAGTCCGGCCTCCAACCCCCAAAACTTCGAGCCTCCATCGACTTCTTCAGTAAAAATCTTCAAAATCCTAGAAATCGTGTTTTTCTCAATTGTTGGTCGTTTGGCCTAGCACCCTTCACTAGTTACATGTTTAGTTGATGTACTACGTGTATGCTAGACTAGATTTGCATTAGGGATTGTATCCTGTCCAATCTGTTAGGTTTTTGAGGATGAACACCGGACTAGTCCGGTCCATGCACGGACAAGTCCGATGTTTCTGAACCTGAAACCTAATTCCTTAATTCCTTAATGCCATCCATTGCTATCTTGTCTTACCTATGCCTTGTATAACTTGTCATTATTCTTGCTCAATCATTCTCAGATCATGTCGAGCTCCGACAACGAGATCTCCGACTTTGAGGCCGAGTTGGACCACGAGGTGGCACCTCGGTCCTTGGTGGGTCTTGGCAAGAAACGCCAAGAAAGACCTTCCGAGCTTGCTACCTCCCCTCCCCAGGTTCGGAGGAAGGTCTGTGTCAACAAGCCCGCCTCGAAGGCTGCTACGTCTTCAAGCGGCCTTCGTCAAGCAAAGGGAAAGGGCAAGGGAGTTGCAACGGGGCCAGTTGGGCCCTTGAAGCTTCATGCTCCCAGAGAAGGGGTCTGGGACCCCAATGAAGAGAAATTCAATGGGAAAGGCAGCGATGTGGCAGCCAAGCTAAGAAGCATTGAATGATATGGAAGGCCAAAGGAGGCAGCTGATGGAAGGTTTTCGTCAAACTTCAATGCAGATTTCTATAGGCTGGTTTACCTGCCGATGAAGACTCCGGTGGTGCGAAGTCAGTAGATTGACTGGGCCCACCTAGAGAAGAAGAAGTGCTCAGCTTTTGATGAGGTCATTGCTGCAGCAGAAAGGCATGGTCTGAAGGATCTGTTTGCCTTCAGACACAATTGGAATGATGAATTGATTGCACAATTCTATGCAACGTGCCACTTCTCGAGTGAAGATGAAGAGAGTGTGACTTGGATGACCCATGGATCCAAGTACTCCATCACTCAGGAGGATTTTGCAAGCTTGCTCCATTTAGACTCTACTGGACATGACCACCTGATCATCCACAACATAGGGGTCATTGAGAGGGACAGAATGAAGTTCTTGTATGAGCCCAACTCTAAGTATGTTCCTCCCTCCACAAAGAACATGAAGCCCTTCTTTGTGGTTCTGAACAGAGTTCTCCGGAAGACCATCGCCCCCAAGGATGGAGATGCAGGGAGTGTACAGGGCTACCTCCGGACTCTAATGAGGGTCATAAGCAAGAAGAGACAGTTTGATGTTGCAGATTACATATGGAACGACATGGTCAACATATCAAGCACCCCCAACCGGTCCTGTGGCTATGCTCCCTACTTGATGTTCATGATTGAGAAGGTCACAGGAATAGAATTCGTGAAGGATGTAGAGCATACTCCCCTGAGGCCTCAGAAGCATCAGCCTGTGAGTGTCCAGGCTGCTCCCTCACCGGGCTCAATTCCTGAGGCACCGACAAGAGAAAGAGATGCTGCTAGGGCTCCTTCCCCCTCCAGGGAAGCCTCTCGGAGAGGATCCGCCAGTGGGATCCTCAAATACTTGTCTGCGATATTCTCCTCCTGCAAGAAGACTGAAGTAAAGCTTCATAAACTCAATCAGAAGAGGAAGGAGGATATGAGATATATCAAAGCCAATGTGAAGCAACTGAGTGAAAAGCTGGAGATCAAACCCATTGGATCTCCAGTACTTTCTGAAGATTCTGATCTTGACATCTCCGAGCTCGGGCCCTTGTCCCCCTCCGAGCTTGCCTATTTTGGCATTGGGGGCTCGAGCAGCTCCGCTCCTCCTCCTCCCTCTCCTCCTCGTCAAGCGGAGAGCGAAGAAGACGAAGAAGATGATGAGAGGACAGACAGCGAAGAGTGAAGAACCTAGGACCTTCCTCTCTCTCTTTTTGATGTCTTGATGCCAAAGGGGGAGAGATTGAGGGGGAGTCAAGTCTTAGCTTTAGCTGTAATAGGATGCGAGGAGAGAGCCTTCTCTGTACTTTTATTTGTGATTGTAATAGTTTAACGCTGTTTTCATATTAAGTTTGGTCTTGTGATGAATTGCTCAATTTATTTGCGAGTATGTGATGAAAACTGCATTTTTGCTCCTGGAATGTCATATGCACTTGGTATCGGTTGATTAATGTAAATTCTGTCATTCTCAATGTATTCATGCACTTAGTATGCATCCCACCATAAAGAATGCACATACGGATAATTCTCTTGTTGCTTGATGTATTTTTGAGTCATATGTGCATACTTTATGAAAATCTCATTTTTTAACTTATTTTGTGAAATCTCAATTGGTTGTCATCAATCACCAAAAATGGGGAGATTGAAAGTGCATCTAGGACTCCCTTGTGGGTTTGGGATGATTTAAGACAAGCAATTGGGATCCTAATCCTTTTGTTGAGATGAATGCAGGCAAATAATGAAAAATGAGCAAAATGCCAAAAACAAGGGAAATGAGAAGCAAAGTGAATTTGAGCTCAAGGAGAAGAAAATAGTAGATTATTATGTATGGAGTGTGTTAAGGAAACACACCCAAGAGCTCAATCACTTTCAAGCACACACACACAATGCACAAAGTTATACAGGACCAGACTAGTCTGATATCAGTCGGACTAGTCCGATATCACTTTCTGCACAAAATCGGATAAGTCCATTGTGATCCGGACTAGTCCGATATCTTTCTGATCCACTTCGAACTAGTCCTCCCCAATGCGGACTAGTCCTCAACACAATGCACAAGTCACACAAAATCGGACAAGTCCGTTGTGATCCGGACTAGTCCGATATTCTTTCTGATCCACTTCGGACAAGTTCGGTGTCTACACGGACTAGTCCGATATACACACTGATCTAAATCAGACAAGTCCTCCAAGTGCGGACTTGTCATCCTAAACACTTAGGGTTTCATATGTCCAGACAAGTCCGATGGCAATCGGACTAGTCCGAAGATTTCCAGTAGTGAAATCGGACAAGTCCGTTTTCAACCGGACTAGTCCGATATTCCTGGACACTTAGGGTTTGCTACACACAGCACACCGGACTAGTCCGGTGACCACCACGGACTAGTCCGATCTTTCTGAACCCTAACATTCACTTTTAGAAACCCCATATAAATAGAGGTGCACGGCCCACTTTTACACACTCTCGAACCCTAGCGCCGTCACACCTCCCAAGAGACTCAAAAACCACCTCTCTCCACGAAATTAAGTGCAAAATCGATCAATCTATTGAAGATCACTTCTAGATCATAGGAGAGACACTTGGCACACATCATTGAGCTCTTGGTTTGATTCTCTAACACACTCTTGCGTTTCAATTTGTAATTTTCGAGTGTGTTATTGGTGGCTTTGTAAGTTGTAATCAAGGGAGCTCTCAACGTGTGAGAACGCCCCTTCAACTTGGTTATTTACCCTTTGTGATTAGTTGAAGAGGATTGGCCTTCGTGGCGATCCGATGAGGGAAGGGTTGGAGAAGACCCGGTCCTTTTGTGGGCTCCTCAACGTGGATGTAGGTTGCCTACGTGGTAGCCGAACCACGGGATAAATCGTGTGTCTTGTCCTTTTGCGTTCTTCATCTTAATTGATCAACTTAATCTAGGGTTTGATTCACTTTGTTCAATTTGTGTTAAATTGTTGAACAAGAGCCTTAATTGTAATAGAATTTGACATACAACTATTAAACTGTCATTCAAGTTTATATTTCCGCTGCAAACATTAACGAATCAATCAAATTGACTGAACTTGATCAACTTAGCCCGTGAAAACCGGACTAGTCCGCACTTTACCGGACTAGTCCGATATCTCTGGTATTGACTTTGTTGTTGAGTGTTACAAGAACCGAGAAAATTCAGAAAGGCCTATTCACCCCCCCTATAGGCCTACATTCACCCACCCAAACCCTAGTTCGTGGAGAGATGCCATCAAGGAGGGAGGAGGAGATCTAGAGCAAGAAGAAGAGGAGGAAAGGAAAGAGGATCAAGATCTCCACCAAGCTTTCGTTCTTCATCACCAATTCATCTCCAAGTTCATCCCCAACCCTAGATCATCAAGATCCAAGTGTTACCTCCATGTTTCTTGATTCATTGGAGTTCCAAACACCTGGTATACCTTCTATTCTCTTTTCCTTACGTGAATCTGACCCCTAATCTCTAAATTTACGTGGATCTAGAAAACCCTACTTCGCTAGTTCTGCGAAGTGCGGACTAGTCCGGCCTTCTGTAGACTAGTCTGATTTTGCTGACTAAATTGTGTTGAATTGATTCTAAAATTTGATCTAATCAAATCCAAAACTGTATAAACTTGTTAAAATCTATGAGAACTAGTTAGTGATCATTGAAAGCAATCTATTAACAAGTTCTATCTTGCATTTGCATAAATCATGCATGTCATGACATATTGAGTAATATTTGTGCACTCTTTGATTGTGTTTCTTGTCTTGTATGTTTTTTGCGCGGATTAGACTGATTTGCGCTAGAAAGTGCCGCGGAGGATCTAAAGCACCAAGAGTTTGAAGGCTTTGACCCGAATCAATCCCAAGAGCAAGTTAAGTGTCCTTAAAGCATATTGATCCAGTTTCTAAAATAAATGTTTTGTTTGCACAAGTGCTGCTTGTGTCAATTTGATGGGAAATCCTATCGTAGGAAGTTTACTAGTTTTGATTGACCACCCTTATCACTTGGAATACATGGTAGAGAGTCAGGAAGGGCTTTTTACCTTTTGCTTCGCTTAATCAATTGGGGTGGGAAAATAACTATACCACTCAACATAATTATGCATTAATGAGATTGTGGTTACAATGAACTGGTTAATATGATATGGTAATGGGTGATCTAAGCAAACCTGGTATGTGGACGGGTTGGATGTCATGGTGGTTGCTTGCTTTAGATCTAAGGACCAGTCCACGGAGCGACCATCCAGGATTTACAATGCCACCAAGAGGCCAAGTATGGGTGCAGCGTAGCTGATTAATTAGAGCTTGCTAGTGCTATTTGGACCATTAAGGATGCTCGAGGAAGGGGTAGTCAGATTGGGTTTGTTGATGATTGGTGGGACTACCCTAGGATCCAAATGGCTCAAGAGGGGGCCCTTGGTTGAAGATGTGCTCAGTTGGAGACATCGCCACCGGTGAAACCTCAGTGGGGTCTAAATAGGCTAGTTGTCCCTTTGTAAATGCTATTTTGTGATCTCTTGGCCATAAACCAAAGGAAGTGTAATTGGCATAAGGGAGGTTCTTTAGTCGCCGACGGGTGATGAAATCACAAACACGTGGGTAAAGTGGTACAAACTCCGCAGAGTATTAAAACTATCATGATAGCCATGCTTCTGGTTATGAACAACCTGGACCCTCACATGATTAGAGGGAACTCGGTATTGGGATGGTACTTGGGATGGTATTATGATTATGGTTGGTATTATGGTTATGGATGGTTATGAATTGAATTATGGTATTGAATATGGATATTGGTATATGATGATGGATATGGAATATGGACTGGTATTATGATAACTACATGGCTTATGATAGGTTTATTTCATATACATGTAACTTTTTGCTATTCGAATGTTTTTAATGTACTTTTCGGCGGTTAGCCATTATTATATTCGTCATTTGAATCAGCCACATGTCATACTTTCCACACTTGCTGAGTACGACATGTACTCACCCTTGCAATCCCCCCCCTCACGACAGTTGCACGTCAGGATTGTGAGTTTAATGGCGATAATACGGAGTTCTAGGCCGTGTCTACCGTCAGCTTGCCTGTGGTGTTGCATGGAGCTGCGCTATACCCTATTGCTTATGCTGTCTAGCTGTTTAGTTTGCTTATTGAGTTTATTTCTGCTGCATTAGTTGAACTTGTCATTAATATTCATTAGAGCTTGTATTCGAGGATAAAATGAATTGTTTAATAAAAGTACTTATTTAATAACTTGTGCTGTGGTAATTATATATATATCATTTGTGATGCACTTGTATATGTGTGTTAAACATCCCGGGCACACATATACTGCACTTGGTTCATTTCTGGAACCGGGTGTCACACAACCCCCCCCCCCCCCCCCCCGCAGCCCATGGACGACCTCTGTGGCATGCCGGGATCGCGCTGTGGGCAGGCACGTGGCGCTGGAGCGGGAGAGCATCTGCAAGCTTAACTGGAGCTACTACCGCCTCGTGGAGCATTTTGCAATCGTTGACATCCCTCATGCGTGCTACATCACTGGTTTCAATCTCATCTTCCTGCACGGTCGCACGCAGTCGGGCACCTAGTTCCTTGCCCGAGCGGCCGCGAACGGCCACATGGTGGCGGCCTATGTCCTTGCCATGCTCCGCTACGACGCCGACCGCGGTGCCCGCAACACCTTCGAGTATATCCGGTAGGTCGAAGGTGAGGCCCACATCGGCTACAACGCAGCCGGGTCCGTCGTGATGAAGTGGACCAACAAGTAGTGTTGCCGATGTCGGCATGAAGCCATGAATAGTATCGATGGTGTCATCTGGAGGTTCTTGGGCAGGCCTCGTTCGGAAGCGCCGCAGGTGGCGGTGCCCAACATTGATGATGACGCTTGGGGCTGCTCAATAGGCGGGAACCAGGGAACCGCCTGCTACGGCAGGCCTACGTGGGATGAGTGGAGAGTCTTCTGTACTGAGAACTGTAGGATTAAGCACAAGTGTGACTTGTTCTGCCGTCAGGTGTTGTACTCTATGGGTTATATTCCCTCCATTCCCGTTTGGATGAATCCCTAGTTCTCCCAATGCCAATTAAAAGAGAACAAAGGGAGTATATAAAATAGACTTGTAGTATGTGTTTCCCCTATGCCCGCTCGTCTCTGATGAATGTTGCACTTGTTGTGTTTCCCCTATGCCCGCTCATCTCTGATGAATGTTGCACTTGTTGTGTTTCCCCTATGCGCGCCCGTCTTTGGTTTCGCCCCATTTCCATCAATGAAAACTCACGAGACAGTTTAAGGAAATGGATTCTTTTGGAAACAAAATACATTCAATCATATAGTAGTTTGGAACAAAGGAAATCAGTGTTCCCTTCTCTCTGTTCATTGTCTCCATTTTTCATTCCAGTCGTCGCTAATCGACATAACTAGCTGTTACATAGTCCCCAATAAACACAAAATAAACTAATCGGCACATTTAGTCCGCAACACTTCCCTTGAAGCAGTGGTAATAACTTATGGCCGCGTATAGGAGTAGTGGAAATGATTACACCGCGTATAGGGGCATAGGGCCAGTGGTACGTTGGAGTTCTACCTATCTTTTTCTAACATTTTTCTTGTCCTTTCTTTTTCTCTTCTCTTTGTTTATTGTCTCCACTTTTCTTACCAGCCTTCGCTACCTGTTAGAACTGTATACTACTTTACAAACCGCTTTGCAGGCCCCGCTGCGGGTGATCTCCTGGCACCTCCAGCGGCTAAAGTATCGTACAAGCAACTTTACAAGGCACCGGCGGTGTGGAGGGTCGTTCATTAATAGAGAATACAGATAGAACAGATAGTTCAATAAACAATAGATAGAAAACAAAATAATAGATGGAACAGACGAACAACATCGAGTTCATTATCATAAAACATTACAGCCTCCTACGTATATTACTTGTCATTAGAACAAGTTTTTTAGTTCATATTTGAACTAGAAAACTTGTCCTAATTATTAACGACAAGTAATATGGGAAGGAGGAAGTACAAAACATGAAAATCAGCATCAAGAAACAAGAAAAAATAAAACATCACAAAACAAGAAGTGAAAAACATCACGACTGGATTAATTAGTGTTAAAAGAATTCCTGTTTTAAAGTTGGGTTGAACTAGAATGTAATCAGATGTCTGGTGCAATCGTGCAATCAACCATCTTCAACCGTTGGATCAATTTACACTACGGTCATTGAATGTTTTTATTTAACCCCCTCCACCAGGTGGAGGGGTGGTGGTGGTGGTGGAAGGGGTTAAATGAAAAGATACAATAACCGTAGGATGTATAGATCCAACGGATGAAAATCTTTGTGCCTCAGGAATAAAATATAAACAAAGCTACGTGGCTGACCGGGTACACATACAGTCCGTGCCAGTGTGCCGGTGCACCTTAACCCTTGTCGTGCGTCGTCCCCGGTGGTTGTTGGGAAGACCCTTGCAGGTAGACCAAGATCGCCTGACGTAGTAAATTTTACTGCATCCTATGTTGAGGAGTCTTTTTAAATATGGCATTTTCTCATTAATTATTGCAGTAGATCCATACGACTCTTCATGCTCTAGGCAAAAAAGAAACAAGATTGTACTTCACGCTGATGCGAACAAGAGGCAATGAAAATAAAAACTCTTGAGTTCTTGTCAAGTTTACAAAATGAAAGCATCGGAACCCTCCCTAATGTCCATGATAGTTAATGTGTTTTTAATCATGCTAATTTGTCATTGAAGTTTGTTTCATTTAGATGTTTGAATTATGCATCATCATATGAATGTAAACTCATTCTCATGTTGAAGCAAGCATGCAATAATTTAAGAAACGATTTCAATGGACCCCTTAGTTGGATAGCTGGCAAGTACAACCGTCGGGTCAAAACAAACGGTGGATGCAGTCTTTACTGCACGCATGCAGTAAAATGTCGCTACGTCAGGCGATCCTGGTCCAGGCACGTATGCTCAGATTCGTGTCCTCCAACTCCATCTAGGCTTCTGATGACACAGGCAGTTCACCACCAAACTGTAGAAAGGATAAGCACACACACATGTAACATTCATTGTTGACTGTGTTGGTCTACTGTCATTGTTTGACTACGTTGGCCTACATTTCGTCATTAACGCTAGCTTTTGAATCTGTGTAGTGCGAAAGGGTTTAGTTTTGGTTTCACACTACACTAGTTAGCCTATATAAAGTGCATATGTGTTCCCTGATGAATACACAACGAACATTCTTCATACATAATAGTCTCGATAACAGTAATATTTCCCTGCATGCTTCCGCTTTCTTCTGTCAGAGGTTCAAAGGAAACTAGTACACGGCTGGCTGGGTACACGTACGGTACGGGTGGGCATGTGTATCTTACCCCCCCCCCCATCGTCTGTCCCTGGTATGCTCTGATTCCTGTCCTCGTATGCCATCTCTAGGTTTCCGATGATGCAGGCAGTTCACCACCAGACAAACCAACAAAGCCTTGGTGTTGCGCGGCATGCAAGTGTTTTGATCAAAAAATGACTGCGGTCCCCGCAGTCAATTTTTCAACAAAAAACTTGCATGCCGCCCGCCTGCCTCCTCCCATTTGTACTCCCATGCATACTCCCGCTGACGTGTCATCATCTTATTTGTTGTGAAGGTGTGGTAGTTAAACTAACCACTAATAAAGAGACTAATAATATTTTGACACCACGGCGGGATGACGCATGGCAGGACAGAACGAGAGTCCCCCGCATCCAGTATTTCATCAAAAAAATTGCATGCCGCTCATCATCGAGGCTTTGCTGGTTTGTCTGGTGGTGAACCGCATGCTTCATCGGAAACCTAGATGTAGTTGGAGGACAAGAATCAGAACATACCTGTAGGGGTATTGCAACCACCACCGGGGATGCACGACGGGGGTTAAGGTACATCGGAACAACCGAACCGTACATATGTGCCGGTGATGATGGAACTCAACAGTCTCATGGTTATGGATAAAAAAGGAAGGAGAAAAAGGATGGCGCGCGTTTCAATCTATGAACCGTGACTGCTGACTTCCATTTTAGTTGGCCAATTCCTGATTCCACTGAGTCATTGTTGTTGTACATGGCGTTTGGTTGAGACAATGCAACTTCTGGTCATAACGATAAGAATTCAAAAGAGGAGTATATCAGATTCAAAAATCTTCATTACGCCAGGACGTATGATGGCCGGACACTCTCCAATACACTTAAATTGAAGTGGAACCACTCCTACCCAAACAAGGAAAAAAAATTTATGGATACGGTATGCATATCCAAGGCTGTGCATACCGTTCCACATTTGTGACATGTGTCCACATGAACGGACCGATGTAGCAATTGCATGACTGTGACATGTGTGCACATGAACGAACGAGATCGTATGATGGCCGGACATGACTGGGAAAACGCAAGGATTAATTCCAGGAATCCTAACCTCGTCACTTGCAATCTATGCACCACATGGGCCCAGGTTGTGCACTGGTCACCTGGCATATTCCCTACGTCTGCCCCCGCGCGCGGTTTCTGTGGGAGCGATGTTGACAAGTTGTGAACAATTTCCCACCTCAGAAAGTTGAGCTCATTGCAATGAGAATATAAGGCAACAAGCACTATTGTAGTCAGACATTCGATTGAAAAAAATGTCGTACAAGACTTCTGCACGCTTCGTTCGATTTCGACCTGGCGAGCTCGCCCGGTCAAAATCAAATGGGATGTGTATGAGGCATGTACGGGGCGGATGTTTTTTAGATAAAGAACGGGGCCCTTTCCGTGTCAAATTAAAAAACTGTCGGTGAACCCGACGGGACACGTCGAGCCATTGCGATAACCGAGAGGGATGCAAACCACAGTTTTTTATAAGCATAATTTTTCCCCGCATACACTGGGCCCTTTGCGTGTTAAATTAAAAATTTATCCTTTTATCAAAAAACATCTCCTTTAACGACGCACCAGAGAGCAAGTGCATAGCGTTCTGAGATGCTGCCACACGTACTTCCTTCTCGTGTCTTCAATCGTCGTTCCCTGATCGTTGCACCATCTATATACAACTGGCCCAAACGTAACATTGGCCCAATGCCCCTATGCGCGGTGTAATCATTACCACTACTCCAATACCCGGTGTCCGTAACGAATTCATGCGAGCAATTTTGACAAGCTGTGAATGATTTGTCTCACCTCAGAAAGTTGAGCTCGTTGCAACTAGAATATAAGGCAACACGCGCTATTGTAGTCAGACATTAAATTGAAAAAAGATGTCGTACAAGACTTCTGTACACTCCGTTTGATTTTGATCAGCGACCAGTTGAAATCGAACGGAACGTGTAGGAGACATGTACGGGGCGGATGTTTTTTATATAAAACCCTGGGGCATTTCCGCGTCAAATTAAAAAACTGCCAGTGAAGCTGATGGGACACGTCAAGCCGATGCGATAACCGAGAGGGATACAAACTGCGGTTTTTTATAAGCATAATTTTTCACCGCATACGTTGGGCCCGTTGCATGTCAAAATAAAAATCTCCTTTTATCGAAAAACATCTCCTTTAACGACGCACCGGAGAGCAAGTGCATATCGTTCTCAGATGGTGCCACACGTACTTCCTTCTCGTGTCTTCAATCGCAGCTCCCTGATCGTGGCACCATCTATATACCATTGGCCCCAACGAAACACTGGCCCAATGCACCTATACACAGTGTAATCGTTACCACTACCCCTATACCCGGTGTTCGTAATGAATTCACACGAGCGATTTTGACAAGCTGTGAACGATTTGTCCCACCTCAGAAAGTTGAGCTCGTTGCAATGAGAATATAAGGCAACGCGCACTATTGTAGTCAGACATTCGATTGAAAAAGGATGTCGTACAAGACTTCTGCACGCTCCGTTCGATTTTGACCAGTCGCCCGGTCGAAATCAATCGGAACGTGTGGGAGGCATGTACGGGGCTGATGTTTTTTTGTATAAAACCCTGGGCCATTTCCGTGTCAAATTAAAAAACTGCCAGTGAAGCCGATGGGACACTTCGAGCTGTTGCGATAACCGAGAGGGATGCAAACTGCGGTTTTTTATAAGCATAATTTTTCCCCGCATACGTTGGTCCCTTTGGGTGTCAAATTAAAAATTTCTCCTTTTATCGAAAAACATCTCCTTTAACGACGCACCGGAGAGCAAGTGCATACCGTTCTCAGATGGTGCCACACGTACTCCCTTCTCATGTCTTCAATCGTCCTTCCCTGATCGTGGGAGCATCTATATAACACTGGCCCCAACGTAACACTGGCCCAATGCCCCTATACGCGGTGTAATCATTACCACTACTCCTATATCCGGCGTCCGTAACGAATTCATGCGAGCGTTTTTGACAAGCTTTGAACGATTTTTACCACCTCGGAAAGTTGAGCTCGTCGAAATGAGAATATGAGGCAACACGCGCTATTATCGTTACACATCCGATTGAAAAAAGATGTCATACAAGACTCGGCCACATTCCGTTCGACATCGTCTGCTTGCCTGATCGACACAACCGAGAGGGATGCAAACTGCGGTTTTGTATAAGCATAATTTTTCCCCACATACGCTAGCCCCTTTCCGTGTCAAATTAAAAATTTCTCCTTTTATCGAAAAAAACTCCTTTAACGACGCTAAATTTTCCCCTATGATCAAAATACCGCCCCCATAGCTACATTAACTTATTTAGATTACAAATTGCTAGAGCCAGAGAAGCGCGCCTGTACATGGGCTCACGCGTCATGGGGACGAACACCAAGCGTCCCAGCATAGTTTCGGACCAGGAATACAAAGTTACTCAGTGCAGTTTCAGCCCACGCATAACAAGCGGCCCAACACACTGTTGGGCCTACTCTGATAGCTTCACGTACGCCTTGTCCTGGCTACCTCCCCATCGGACCCTTCGATCCACAATGGCCCCTCTCCCGATTGCACAAAACGCGCCTGGAGGAGCATCCCTGGGCCGCAACTCTCTTGGAGGAGCATCCGTCGGCTGCCATGCTTTTGGAGGAGCATCCACCGGCCGCCACGCTCTTGGAAGAGCATTTGACGTCCACCGACGTGGAGGAGCATCCGCCGGCCGCCGCACGTGAAGGAGCAACATCGCTAGGTACAATTTCTCACATAATGTTATTGTAGTTCATTCCTATTACGGATACGCTGATTGAATTGTAGGAAGCAATGTCAGAAGATAAGACATAGATGGGAAAAGACAGGCGTCCAAAGGAGTGTCAGGATCGAATGAAGTCATTTTTAAATTTAGCATTCCATGTCACTCTCGAAGAAGAAACTATGACTTGTCCTTGCACGAGATGTCGTAATATTTGCCATGGGACACGCAAGGAAGTTCATCTTCACTTGCTTCGTACTGGGATGTCATTTGATTATACTTGTTGGGTACACCATGATGAAAAACGAGTTGAGAAAAATATTGCTGAGCAATCAGCAAATAATGAGGAGATAATTTCTGATGATGCAGTTATGGAAAATAGTGGTCCAGTCTACCTACAGACACTGATCATGGTGGTACTTCAACAGATGTTGATGATCCAAAAAATGCTATAAACCAGCAGGAGCCAACTGGGTGTGCAAAGGCATTCTATGACTTATTAAATGATGCCAAAAAGGAGTTGTATCTAGGTTGTGAGAAGGTGACCCAATTATCCTTCATTGTCAGTTTGTAGCAGATAAAGTGTTTAACTGGTTTGAGCAAAAAAGCGTGTAAGTTGATCCTTGAACTAATCTCATATGTGCTTCCAGAGGGCCATTGCATTCCTAATACACTTGATAAAGTTCAGAAGGTTGTTCGTGACCCCAGGATGAGCTACAAAAAGATCGATGCATGTGTCAATGACTGTGTATTATTCCGAAAGGACTATTCTCTGCTGGATCGATGCCCAAAATGTGGTGAATTAAGATGGAAATAGTACTAGTGGGGATGCAAGAGAGGCTTTACCTTGTGGAAAAGACAAGAAGCTTGTAGCACGCAAGATTCTATGATACTTCCCTCTTATTGCCCATCTTCAAAGGTTTTATATGGCAGAATCAAAGGCATCAATCATGCGCCGGCACAAAGAAGAACGTATTGATGATGGAATATTAAGCCATCCTGCAGATTCGAAAGCATGGAAGCATTTTGATAGAATTCATCCAAATTTCTCATCTGATCCTTGCATCATAAGACTTGGGCTAGCATTTGATGGTTTCAATCCTTTTGGAGTAATGAATGTTTCTTACAGTACATGGCTTGTGATTCTAATCCCTTATAATATACCACCTTGGTTGTGTATGAAGCAGCCTTATTGGTTGATGTCAATGATAATTCCTGGGCCAAAGTCACCTTGAAACAACATTGATGTGTATCTGCAGCCTTTGATTGATAAGCTACTGAAATTATGGTCTGATGGTGTTGAAACATACGACAGTTCAAAGAAAGAGACATTTCTCATGCGAGCTTCTATATTGTCGAAAATAAATGATTTTCCAGCACATGCAATGCTATGTGGATGGAGCACAAAAGGTAGGCTAGCATGTCCATACTGCCATGTAACCCTGACGCCTTGTGATAGAAACATGGACGAAAGTATTGCTACAAGGGTCATCGTCGTTTCCTACCTCAGGATCACCGGTGGCGTCGGGACAAAGTTTCTTTCAACAACAAGATAGAGAATAGAGAGGCTCCAACATCACTCTCTTGTCACAAAGTACTCCAACAATACGAGACTTTTGATCAAGTGAGTTTTCGACCGACAAATAATAAGAGGAAGCGCACTGAGGAAGATAGGTGGCATAGTTGGAAGAAGACAAGTATATTTTTTGAACTCCCATATTGGAATACATTGCTAATAAGGCATAACTTGGATGTCATGCACATTGAGAAAAAACATTTGTGATAGCATATTGAGGACATTGCTTAATATGGATGGTAAAAAAAAGATAGTCTACAAGCTCGTTTTGATATGCAGGAAATGGGTATACGGCCAAAGCAACATCCAGTGGGTATGAAAGGGAAGTATTATTGTCCATCAGCATCATATACATTGCAAAAAGATCAGAAGACCAACTTGTGCAAGTTTTGGCGGATGTGAAGATGCCCGATGGTTATGCCTCAAACATCAAGAGAAGTGTGGACATAATAGCATGTAACGTATCAGGTCTAAAAACTCATGACTACCATATTATATTTTAGAAGCTCCTTCCTATTGCAATACGTGACATATTGCCTGAAAAGGTTGTTGAACCTTTAATTGAGTTTAGCAAATTCTTTTCTAGAATTTTTTCTAAAGAATTGGTGGAACCAAATTTGGATAAGATGATTGAACAATTTACTGAAACAATTTGTAAGCTTGAGATGTTGCTTCCTCCCGCTTTCTTTGATATCATGGTACATCTTCCAATCCATCTTCCCGAAGAAGCTCGCTTGGGTGGACCTGTTTCTTATAGATGGATGTATTCAAGTGAGAGGTACCTTGGTACATTGAAGAGGTATGTACGTAACAGAGCTCACTTGAAGGGTTCTATAGCTGAGGGATATATTATGGAAGAGTGTATGACTTTTTGTAGTCAGTTTTTGGATAACATCAGCACCAAGATTAATAGGCCAGAACATCATGAAGTTCAGCTAGGAATGAACCATCTCCCGAGTCTAATATATTTACAGAAGTTGATAATTCTAAAAAAGGGTTTAAATGGGGCCAACTTACTATGGTGGAACTACATAATATCAGGCATTATATTTTTTCTAATGTTGAAGAGGCCGCTCCATGGATCAAGTACGTATAACTCAGATGTTCTATACTATATTGGATCATGCTTATTGTAGATGGCTAATTTAATTTTGTACCCTTTTCAGTGAGCATTTTGAAGAGCTGAAAATGATTCATTCTCATGATGTTGAAAAATGCCATAGAAATGAGTTTGTTTATTGGTTTCAGAAACGAGTAAGTACATGCATGTTTTTACTTTGATGACATGTTGAAGAAATATATGTTCTGAAGTTGGTTTATCGATGACCCCTTTTATATTAATTAATGTGTACAGATTACAACATTACACAAAGGAGGCAAAGTAACCGATTATTTGTATGCATTATCTAGAGGACCTGATCATCGGGCACATTTTTTTTAGTCGATCATTCAGAAATGGCTTCTTCTTTCGAATAGGAGAGGTGGAAAAAGATTTAAGGACGCAAAACAGTGGTTTTGTTGTTCGGGATGGTGATCATGAGTGTTATGGAGTAATCAAGAAAATGAATTATGTTGATTTTGAAAAAAAAAATCAAGAGGTTCTGTTATTTGAATGTGACTGGTTCGATCGTCCTCGTTCCGGTCAGAGCCAAAGCAGAGGCTACAAAATGGATCGATACGGAATGATAGATGTTGACACTATTATTTCTCAATTAAAGTATGAGCCTTACATTCTAGCCACCCAAGCAGAACAAGTTTTTTACGTTAGAAGTGTCAAGCAACCTAAATGGGCTACAGTTGTTAAAATGAAGCCACAAAACCTTTTTGCCATGCCCCCTGGAGACAGTGATAATAATGTCACAGAGACGATGGAGGCTGAGAAATTTGATGATCGACGACTTACTGATATAAATGAGGATAGAACCGCATGGGATAGGAATGACATTGAGGGAGCAACTGGTGATGTTTCCGCTCTTTCAAATGAAGATGACGACGACGATGATGACGACGACGATGATGATACATATATCAATGATGGTATTGTACCTCCAATATTGGGGGAGGACAGCGAAGATGATGATTTTTTTATATAAGTACTGTGTGAGCTAGTTGTACGTGAACTACTTGATTTTATTTTTCAAAAGATAGAAGCCACTATTCTATTTAGCAGCAAGCTTATTAGCAAGCCACGAAGTGGTGAATTGTGGCATAAGTTCCGAATGCAACGTCTGTGTTTCGTGGCGATATATCGTAACGCCACGAACTGGTGAATCGTGGCAAAAGTTCCTAATGCAATGTTTGTGTTCTGTGGCGATAGATCTTAACGCTGCAAACCGGTATTTCGTGGCAATAGATCCTAATACAACGATAGTGTTTCGTGGCGATTGATCCTATCGCCACAAACTTGTGAGTCGTGCCATATGTTCCTAATGCAACGCTTGTGTTTCATGGCAATAGATTGTAACATCACGAACTTGTGAATCGAGGCAAAAGTTCCTAATGCAATGTTTGTGTCTCGTGGTGATAGATCTTAATGCCACGAACTAGTGAATCGTGGCAAAAGTTCCTAATTCAACGATGATGTTCTGTGGCGATAGATCTTAACGCCACCAACTGGTATTTCGTGGCAACAGATCCTAATACAATGATATTGTTTCATGGCGACAGATCCTATCGCCATAAAGTGGTGAATCGTGGCAAAAGTTTCTAATGCAATGTTTGTGTTTTGTGGCGATATATCCTAACGCCACGAAGTGTTGAATCGTGCCAAAAGTTCCTAATACAACGATTGTGTTCCATGGCGATAGATCCTAGTGCCACGAACCGATATTTCGTGAAAACAGATCCTAATGCAACGATTATGATGATAGATCCTAACGCCACGAAGTGTTGAAATGTGGCAATAGTTCCAAATGCAACAATTGTGTACCGTGGCAATAGATCGTAACACCACGAACTGGTATTTCGTGGCAACAGTTCCTAATGCAATGACTGTGTTTCGTGGCGATAGATCCTATCGCCACGAACTGGTGATGTGTGGCAAAAGTTCTTAATGCAACGATTGTGTTCCATGGCGATAGATGTTAATGCCACGAACTAGTGAATTGTGGCAACAGATCGTAATGCAATGATCATGTTCCGTGGCGATAGATGCTAACGCCACGAATTAGTGAATCGTGGCAACAGATCCTAATACAACGATCGGGTTCTGTGGCGGTAGATGCTAATGCCACGAACTATTGAATCGTAGCAACAGATCCTAATGCAATGATCAGGTTCCATGGCGATAGATGCTAATGCCACGAACTAGTGAATCGTGGCAACAGCTTCGTGGCGATAGATCCTAATGGCACAAACTAGTGAATTGTGGCAACAGACCCTAATGCAACGATCGTGTTCTGTGGTGATAGATGCTAATGCCACAAACTAGTGATTCGTGGCAAAAGACCAAGCTTACTGCAACGATTTAGTATTTGTTGCAGTACAATCGTTGCAATAGGGTGAAATCCGTGTAGTGGTAAAGATGTACTTAAGGCTCTTGTGGTCCATGTAGATCTCACACTTGTTACCGATTAGGTAATGCCTCTAAATCTTAAGAGCTTGAACTACTGCATACAATTCCAAGTCATGGATCTGATAGTTCTGCTCGTGAGGCCTTAACTGACGAGAGGCATAGGGCACCACTCGTCGCTCTTGCATAAGCACACATCCTAGTCCATGTCTTGAAGCATCACAGTAAATGACGAAGCTCTTGTGAATATCTGGTAGGACTAAGACTTGAGCTATGGTTAGTCTTTTCTTCAACTCACTAAAACTTCGCTCACATACTTCAATCCATACAAACTTCTTTTCCTTATTGAGTAGCTCCGTCATCGATCGGGCTAGGTTGGAAAATCATTCGATGAACCTTCGATAATAGTCTGCCAGAACTAGAAAGCTACGGATCTTTGAGACCGATGTTGGTTGCTTCCACGATGACACAACTTCAACCTTCTCCGGATCAACTACATCCCCTTCAGCTGTTAGAACATGTTCAAGGAAGCTGACTTTCTGCAACCAAAACTCACACTTGCTGAACATGGCATAAAATCGATGGCTTCTAAGTCGGTCTAGTACGACACACGGGAGTTGCGCGTGCTCTTCTTCACTTCTTGAGTAGACCAGGATGTCATCAATGAAGACAACTACAAACTTATCCAAATCTTGCATGAACACTCGATTCATCAAGTTCATGAAATAAGTAGGGGCATTCATTAATCCAAAGGGAATCACTGTGAACTCGAATTGGCCATAGCGAGTCACAAACACTGTCTTGGGTATGTCCTCAGGTCTGATCCTTACTTGATGATATCCGGACCTTAAGTAGATCTTTGAAAAGAACTTAGCTCCTTTTAATTGCTCGAATAGTTCATTTATCCGTGGTAGAGGATATTTGTTCTTGATAGTGACATCATTAAGGGCTCGATAATCTACACATAGTCTCATGCTTCCATCCTTTTTCTTCACAGAGGACTGGTGCGGCCCATGGTGATGCAACAGGTCTAATGTTACCTTTTTGCTGTAACAAATCCAACTGCTTCTTCAACTCCACCAGCTCTGGAGCTGCCATCCTATAATGTCCGTTGGCGATGGGAGCGGTTCTAGGGACTAGATCAATGGAGAACATCACTTCTCTTTCTGGTGGCATGTCGGGTAATTCTTCTAGGAACACATCAACATACTCCTTGATTACCGGCACTTCTTGGGGTGTTTCTGCCTTAAAGTTGTGTACCAATGGCTCAGATAGGCTAGACTGAACATGGCATGTGACAGTATTCCCTTGATGGTTTGTCACAGTCACAATCCTTTCTACACATGGTATGCTCCCTTTGCACTTGGCTAACCAATCCATGCCAAGGATTATATCTATTCCATGGGAGTCAAGCACTACTAGGTTAACCAAAAATACTACCCCACTAAGGTTAAAGAGTTGTTGTTAAGTCCTAAGCAACAGGGTATATAACCTACCGGTGATCGAGTTATTAAGGGCCTTATAAGGGCTACTGTCGAAGCGTACAAACGACACTTCCCTCAGTACTACTGAATTGTAGCCCGCAGAGGTTCTCGTATCAATTTGGGAGCGCGAAGATCTTATACAAGAAGGTGACACAGATGATTTATGTGGTTCGTGCCGCCTAAGCGTAATACCCTACTCCACGGGATGTGTGTTGTTGTATTAGGGATTTGATCATTCTTTTGTGCGTATGAGCATGGTGGTTCTTAGCACATCCTTGTATAGAACAAGGGACGGCTACTACGAGGGCTCTGGGCGACATTCCAGAGCTCTCTCCGTGCCAATGACGACAAGTTCCGGCTCTGAGCCTCCAGCTACGAAGTTTCGCGCCGATTGGAGCGGTAGCTTCCCAAGGTAAGCTTTGCTTTTTTTTCCTTGATTTGCCACTACTATTTTTGTCATGTTTTGAATATTCCAATTTTTTTACTGTAGGTCATCAAAGACGGGGTCTAAAGCTCCGGCCTCCATTGCAACCACTGAAACAGTGCGGACGAAAACTCCAGCTTCAACCCCCGTGCCCCCTCAAGTGGTGGCTAAGGTCACGACAGCTCTAGTGCCAGCTGTAGTGGATCTAGATTCGGAGTCATTGCCAGAGACTCCTGTGGTAGAGCCAAACCACGTGGGAGACATGCATGAAGACGCTCCATTAGCAGCGTCACTAGCGACTGAAGCTTCAGCATAAGATGCAGAGATGGTGGAAGCTCCGGCAACAGGGTCGGAGGTAATTCAGGCTCCGGTCGCTGTGCCAGAAGTTGCTGCTGAGCCGGTAGATGAACCGGTGGTGCCAGAAGCTCCTGCTCTTGAGACGGAAGTCGTTGATGCCCCAGTAACCGAATCGGTGGTACTTGAAGTTCCATCCCTTGAGCCGTAAAATGTTGAAGCTCCGATAGTTGAGCTGGAGGTAGCTGATGTACCAATGCCCGAGCCAGCGATGGAAATGGCTTCGGGTGAAGCTCCAATGACCACCCCGGAAGTAACTGCTCCGGAGGTGCTCATGCCCGAGGCAGAACACCATGAAGAGGCGGAGGCAGGCTCTTCACCTGTGGAGCCAGCAATTGAAGTTCCCGCGGTAGGACATTCGACGTCGGCTCCGGAGGTAGAAGTTCCCCAGTAGGTTCTTCCTTTGCTACTGCCGAAGAGCTCCCGAAGGGCGGCCCCAGTACCGTAGAAACTCAGGGAACCACGCTTGTGGCGTGGGATCCTATTTTTGTTCTTGAAGATCCCTTGGAGCTAGCGGAGGTGACCCCGATAGGTTCAGAGCCTATTCCATTGGCATTGTCCATAGACAATGCCTGCTCAATCCTCCAAAAAGTTCAGCTTGCCTTCGATCACGAAAGTAAGGTACTTGAAGAGGAGCGCCACACCTTGAGGCCTTGGCACAACAGGCTCCATTTCGAGACCAAGCTTGCACAAACGAGGTATGCTGATCAGAAGGAGTGGGTAAAGAGGGAAACGGCCCAGATGGAATACCGGGGCAAACTGCTGGAGGAGAAGGAAGCCGCCATCAGGGCGCTCGACGCTAATTTCTGGGAGATCCTCGAGCTTGCCAAGGAAAGGAGTGATGCTGCTGACGAGCGTCATGAAAACCTCGATGAATTAAACGAGGTCCTCCTGAAGTGTCAAGCAAACCTTGATGCAAGAGAAGAGAAGCTCCTGGAATAGCAGGAGGATGTTTTGAAAAGGGAAGAAGAGCTCGGTCAGAAGATGACTCTGGCTGAGCAAAATTTTGCAGATCGCTCTAAGAAGTTTGATCTATGCAGGAAGGAGGAGGAGGGAAAGTACTGGAAACTAGGGCAGGAGCTCTCAAAAAGAGAAGCTGATGTTGCCACTAGAGAAGGGAAAGTAAGGGGCAGGGAGAAGGACCTGGTGGAACGGTGAAACCAAATCCACCTCCAGGAGTCGAATCTTGTGGACCGTGAAAATCAAGTAGCTTAGAATATGCAGCAACATGCCAAAGTGCTTGAGCGCCTCGCTCGGGAAAGTTCAGAGCTAGCGGCCGCCCAGAGGTCACTGGAGGAGCTACGAAGATCGAGGGCAACCAAATCCCTCATGGTATGGGATATCCTGGGACGTGCGGATAGAGCCCTTGTGCCTCTTGGCTTCAGTCCAGTATGCCCGGAGTACCTAGCGCAGGAGCTGGACTAGACGCTGGTGGCGCTTGGCTCTGCTGGCAGCAAACTCAACGCAATTGGTGATGTCATCGCTGATCAACCGGAGACATAGGGGAAATATCGGCCCAAAAATGTCGTCGAGTATGTCTTGGCGTGTTACAAAAGCCGAGATCCTCAATTTTCTCTCGATCCGGTCTTTGAAGGACTCATTGCCGAAGAGGAGGGTGGCGCCAAAGCTAGTGTCCAAGAGGCTGCTGAGATGGTTGCTTCATTTTTCCCCAAGACATAGATTCTCCAGTAGCTAGGACCTTTTCCTTTTGTCTTTTGCTGTAACCCTAATTTTGTAATCCAATACTTTGAATGAATGAAATTCACTGTTTCTATAATGAATTCCATTTTGTTGTCCTTGTATTCAATACACTGTCATTTATCTTGTTTGCCCCGTGGTAGATGTACACAATTTGATTGAGAACATGTACGCAAAGGATTTGACAATGTGTTGATGACTTGGAAACTTCGAACTTATAGCTTTTAGTTCTGAAGTTTTTCTGACTTCCCCAGGGAGTTTTTGTAACGTAGACGGCGGGCACCCTGGGGTTGTCGGAGCTTGATAGGTCCGACGACACCCAGTGTCAATGCGTAGAACATCGATGCAAGGACCCCTGGCGTTGTCGGAGCTTGATAGGTCCGACGGTTCCCACTATCAACGAGTAGAACATCAACGGTGGGCCCCTGGGGTTGTCGGAGCTTGGTCGGCCCGATGGTAGCAACTGTCAGCGTGTAGAACATCGACGACGGGCTCCCTGGGGTTGTCGGAGCTTGGTAGGTCCGATAACACCCACCATCATTCGTAGATAACATTGACGGCGATCCCCTTGGGTGGTTATTCCATCTTCACTTGAATTATACTTTATGTCAACGTTCGACCCTCATGGAAGTTACCGGAGCTTGTTAGCTCTGGTGGCGCCCACTTTCAATGTCCGAAAACATCGTTGGCGGGCCCCATTAGAGCTTGTCAGAGCTTGATAGCTCCGGCATTGTCCACCATCACTGGGTTTTTTGTTTTTCCTGTACATTAAAGACAAGAAAAAGATTAAAACTCATCCTCCTGTCTGTAAATTGTTTGTGACTTATTATTCTTATTGGAGTTTTAGATCCGAAGAAATTCGATATGATAACAAGCACATTGATGTAATCTCTCCAGATCCGGATGCTTTTTTAGTACTCACCCTACGCCTGCCGGGATGTAGGTAGAGTGGCATACTTAGGGTGCAGGACAAGGCTAAGTCGGTAGCACACTCCGAACCTATGTCGGCTTGGCGTTTAGGCAAGTAGACTATGCAGCAATGTTAAAATCCAAAGAGACCAACAATATAACTTGCAACACATATAAATAACTTGGACTAAAACTTAAAAAGAATTGCACAACTTCATTATAGACAAGAAGGATAAAAATAATAATTCAAAAGACTGAGCCATGTACAAAAATAAATGCACATGGAGTTTGTTTTCACACAACAATGTCTTTCATTATAGGTCAAGATTACAGGGGAGACAAGGACACACTTAGGGTATATGACCAGGCTAAGTGTGATACACATCTTGTACTAGCCCGGGGCAGGCAGCTACGCATTTAGTGCCGTGACTATGTCATGTGTTGCTTGAACTTCCCGGACCCTCTCAAAGGGCTCCGGATGTTTTCTCGAAGGACCTACCCGTTTCTGCATATTGACTCTATAACATACATTGTGTGTAATTACAGACTCACTCTGTGATTTTAAGCATAAAACTTACGGAGGTGCTCGATTTCCAAAGATTAGGAAGTGGAGTCCCATCCTCAGTTGCCAAGCGAACGCATCCGGGACGGGATACTTTGATCACTCGGAAGGGACCTTCCCAGCTCGGGGAAAGTTTGTTCATTCCTCCACAAGTTAGTATTTTCTGCAGCACCACATCGCCTTCATCGAGCTTTCGGTTGCACACATGCCTTTGATGATAACGTCTGAGCGCTTGGCGATAGCATGCATTCCAAATAGCTACTTGGCACCTTCCCTCGTCGACGAGGTCAATGTCTTCACGCTGGAGCTGATCCCGCGTGGCTTCATCGAAGGTCCGGACCTGGAGCAACCCCATGGTGATCTCCAGAGGAAGGACTGCTTTAGCTCCGTACACCAAGAAGAAAGGTGTCTCTCCAGTAGAACGGTTAGGTGTAGTTTTGCATGCCCACAGCATGGATGGAAGTTCTTCGATCCAGTTGGCTCCATGCTTTTTCAGGCGCTCATATGTGCGCGTCTTGAGTCCTTTTATGATTCCTGCATTTGCTCTCTCGGCATGACCATTGCATGCTAGGTGAGCTACTGATGTGTAGCTGACTTGAATGCCGAGGTGTTTGCAATATTATTGGAATGCATCACTTGTAAATTGGTTTCCATTGTCAGTTATGACTTTGTTCGGAACTCCAAATCTGCATATTATGGACTTCAAGAACTTGATCGCTGATTATTTGTTGATAGTCACAACTGGAGTAGCATCCGACCACTTGGTGAACTTGTCAATAGCGACATACATGAACTTGTAAATTCCGACAGCTTTTGGGAAGGGTCCCAAAATGTCCATGCCCCACATAGCGAATGGCCATATAGGAGGAATCATTTGTAGAGACTGAGTCAGTGTGTGAATCTATTTTGCGTGAAACTGACATGCTTCACACTTTTTTACCAACTGAACTGCATCCTGAAGTGTTATAGGCCAGTAGAAGCCGTGCCGAAAGGATTTACCGACCAACGTGCGGGAAGACGTGTGGTTCCCACACTCGCCTCCATGGATCTCCGCTAGGAGCTCGCGGCCTTCTTCCCTTGCAATGCACCGCATTGGGACACTGTTGGCATCACGCTGGTAGAGATCTTCTTCAAAGAAGAATGTTATCTTTGAAGTAGCCCCGGACCTCCGAGATCCATGCATTGGGGCTAACTTGAGCTTCTGAGTCTTGCGTGCTGGGTTGCTCAGAGCTTTGGACAGCACCTACGACCCTTAGTGGAGGCCATGGTAACAGGGCCACCGGGACCGTCAGCTTTGAGGTGCTGGTCTGGACCCCTTCGCTCAGTTCGACAGACTGAGCGGTTGGTCTTGACGACCTCCGGACGAAGATTCCGTCGGGAGCTGGAGCTCCGGTTGAAGCCTTCGTCGAGAGTTCATTGGCTTTAGCGTTATGGAGACGCTGAACATGGAGGAGATCCAGGACTTCGAAGTCTTTCTGAAGCCTGTGGACTTTGAGGAGATAAGCGGCTAGATGGGGGTTGTTGTAGCAGCATTCACCTCTGACTTATTTTATGATGAACTGCGAATCACCCTTCACCAACAGTTGTTTGACACCATAGGATAGTGCCACATTGAGCCCGTAGATGAGAGCTTCATACTCCGCCATGTTGTTGGTTGCCTTGAAATCAAGGTGAACCATGTATTTGACCTTCTCCCTAGTCGGAGTGAGGAGGAGGATTCAATCTTCGGCACCCTGCTTCTGCACAGAACCGTCGAAGTAGAGAGTCCAGTGAGGTTCGGTGAAGATTGGGGCCTTGGATTCTGGCATTTGCTCACTGGGGCCCCCATGATTTGATGGGGAGGGGGTCCATTCCGCCACAAAGTCAGCCAAAGCCTGACTTTTGATTGCTTGTCGCAGCACAAATTTAAGATCAAAGTTGGCCAGCTCCGTTGCCCACTTGGCAATGTTCCTAGAATAATTAGGGTTATACAATATAGCACCTTGCGGATAAGAAGTTACCACTGATACCTTGTGCGCTTGAAAATAAGGACGAAGCTTCCTTGAGGCAATAAGAATTGCGTAAAGCAACATATGCACCTCGATCTATCTGGTCTTGGCGTCGTGGAGCACTTCAATGATGAAGTACAATGGGCGTTGGACGGTTCAGACCCTCTCAAAAGGGCCCGATGCTTCCTCTGCATCAACCCGGACCCTCCCGAAGGGGTCCGAACCTTCTTGTTGAGCTTCTTGGACCTTCCCGGAGGGGTCCGAAACTTTTTCTTGTTCAATCTGGTCCCTCCCTGAGGGGTCTGAATCAGATGAGAGAGGTTGACCTTCTAGCAGTCCACCTTGAAGATCTGTGCCTGGGGGTTGGGACCCAGACTCACCTTCAAGTGGCTCCGAACCCTCCCGTAGGGATCTAGGCTCATGAACAGGATGTGGCTCTGGTCTTTCCGCCACGAGGACCATGCTAACAACTTCTAAAGATGCAGAAATGTAAAGCAGTAGAGGATCACCAGGGTCGGAGCTATCAAGATTTGTAGGGTTGTAAGGAGCTGCTTCAACTCTTGAAATGCCTTTTCTACTTCTTCGGACCAATGAAATGGTCCGGCCTTCCTCAATAGCTTGAAAAAGAGAAGTGCCCGCTCTGCCAGCCTTGAAATGAACCGGTTGAGCGCAGCTAGACATCCGGTTAGCTTCTAGACGTCCTTGATGCGAGCTGGAGGCCGCATGTCTTCTATAGCCTTGATCTTTCTCGGGTTTGCTTCAATTCCTCGGTGAGTCAAAAAGAAACCAAGGAGTTTGTCGGAGCTAACCCCGAAGACGCACTTGTATGGGTTAAGCTTGGTGCACGTAATGCGCAACTTGTCAAAGACGGCTTGCAAGTTTTCAAGGAGTGACTCCTTGTTCTTGATCTTCACAACAATGTCATCGATGTACACCTCCACCAAGTCTCTAATTATCCCTCCAAATATTTTTTACATAGCTCGCACGAAGGTTGAAGCAGCATTTTTGAGACCAAAGGGCATGGCAATATAACAATACAGTCCATCTACTGTTATGAAGGCAATATTCTCTTCATCTTCCATAGACATTTGGATTTGGTGATATCCGGATTATGCATCTAGGAAACATAATAGGTCACACCTTGAGGTGGAGTCCACTATCTAATCTATCCTAGGTAGTGGAAATGGATGTTTTGGACATGCCTTATTTAGTGTGGTGTACACATCTGAAGCTTCCCGGCGGCCTTGGGTACAACTACTAGGTTTGCCAACCATTTTGGATGAAATACCTCCCGGATAAAACCAGTTTCTAGCAACTTCTTGATCTCCTGTCAGGTGAAGTTTTGCCGCTCGACTGATTTTTCCTGGGCTTCTGGTGTACACGCCGTGCGTCGAGATAAATCTTCAGATTGTGCTCAATCACCTCCCTTGGGATCCCAGGCATTTGTGATGGTTGCCAGGCAAACACGTCAACATTAGCCTAGAGGAAAGTGATGACCATGAGTTCCTATTTTTTGTTCATACCTTCTGATATATGGGTGATTTGAGCAGCATCAGAACTCATTTGGATGACTTTGACGGGAACGTCGGTGCCGCCGCTTGGTTGCACACGTGGTGCGGACATTGAGCCCGATGACGAGTGCTCGGGGGATGAGCAATGAGCTCTTTGCCAGAGATTCCTTCTTGCGCCGTGGCAAGTGCATGGAGTTCCTCTAGCATGGTGACCCCTGTAGTGCGGTCTACAAGGACCTGGAGGATGCCTGAAGGTGTCGGCATCTTCAACACCAGATAGCCGTAGTGAGCTGCGGCCATGAACCTGTACAAGGCAGGCCTGTCCCAAATGGCATTGAAGGGCAACTGATGTGGGTGACATAAAAAACTAGCTTCTCAGTCCTGTATTTCTCTCGAGTCCCGAAGGTCACTGCGAGAGTGATGGATCTGAGCGGGCTGATGGCCCCTGAACCTACCACAGAGAAAGGTCTTGAAGGGTGTAGGTCAGAGAGTTGTAGTTGGATCTTCATGAATGCTTCAAAGCTCAAGAGATTGAGCGCTGCACCTCCATCTACTAGAACGTGGTAGAGCTGAATGTTGTTGATGGTCAGAGATACCATCAGCAGAAGTTGGCCAGCTCCCACCATGTTTCTGGGGAATTCTGTTGGATCAAAAGTGATGGGCGTATCCATCCACTTCCGATGTGGTTCTGCTCTGGCAGCAGGAGCTACGATAGCCATTTCCCGCCGCATTGTCTTGAGGACGCGGCGAGAGGTGATGTCCCAGGACCCTCCGTAAATGGTGTTGAGGGTCTTCTGATGCTCATTGTCAGAGACATCAGAATCATCATTGACTTTGTTGTACACAGCCTTTAGGACCTTCTTGGTGTCCTGGAGGCCTAGCTCCATCTCAGCTGGAGCTTCATCAACTTTTTGCTTTCCTTCCCGCTGACGGAAAGGAGCTTCTTCTCGGCGCTTGTTGTAGCGCTCGACAAGATTTTGGACCGCTCGGCAATCCTCCAAACTGTGCTTGTCCCTCTTGTGTTTTGGACACCACATCTTGGAACAACCACCCTCTTCTAATGATGGTCGAGGTCATTTTTTGGGGCGCTACCCGCGGCCACCTAGAGCTACAACAGCTGCAGCAGTAGGCACGGTGGCCGATGGCTTCTTCTTGCCGTTTGACTTCTTCTTCTTTTTGCCACTGCTGGAGGTAGTGGCTTCAGCTTTGGAAGGCTTTTTGATAACCTCCGAAGCTGGATTTGAGTGCATTTCCCGGCCCTCTACGGCCGGGCGCACTTGTCAGCCGGGCCAAACAACTCCGTGACGCTGGTGACTTCTTTCGTCACAATATTCTCCATCATTTTCTTGTCTCGGACGCCCTGTCTGAATGCGACAATGAAAGAGGCGTTCGAGATAGAGGGGATTGTATCGCGTACCTGAAAAAACCGCTGGATAAAGGATCGCAACAATTCCCCTAATGTTTGCTTCAGGACAAAAAGATCTAGTTCAGTGCCTGGTCAGGTATAAGAGCTCCCGATGATGGTAGTGAACTGCTGACATAGCTTCGCCCAACTGTTGATGGAATCGGGGGGGGGGGGGGGGGAAGACTAGTGAACCAGGACCTGGGGTCCCATTTAGAGCCATAGGTAAGTAGTTGGCCATCACAGCCTCATTGCCTCATGCTGCAATTATAGCAGTGGAGTAGATTTGAAAGAATTCGGTGGGGTTAACAGTCCCTTCGAATTTCTCAAGCAGATGAAGGTGGAACTTCTGTGGCCAGTGGTCCATACGTAGGTGCATGGCCAAGGCAGAACATCCTCCTCCTACTCCCACTAGAGCAGGGTTGTCCTGAGCCTCTCGCCTTTCGCGAGCATGCTCAATATGGATGCGGTCGTCCTGCTGTCGGTAGCGGTGATCAAGCTCTGACCATAGGTCATGTGTTGAAAGCGTGGACATGGTGTGAGTGCGACACGCCCTGGAAGTCAGCGACATCACTTGTTGAGATACAGCACGCCTCCGGTGTTGTGATACATGAGGATCGATTCTCCCAAACAAGGTCCTACATTGAGTTGGTGCCTGCCCCGGTGGGGGAGGACCTTGCTTGCTCATGGCATCAGCTGGAGCTGCAACTAGATGCTGCACATCAACACACCATTGTTCCATTGCACCCTGAGGTGCTCCGGACGCTGGTGGGTGCTCTAGCAGAGTACACGCATCAGTTAGTGTGTTCTCAGGATTATTGTTCACCGATGTTGTCTTCGACGCGAGTACCCCATCCTACTGTCCAGCATTGTTTGCCGAAGCAGATGGTGGTGGTGGGGGTGCGACACCTGCTGGGACAATGGTGCTCGCTAGTTGCTGCATGTTGGAAGGATTCCCTCCAATAGGTTGCACATCGTTGTTGCCGTTGGATGACCCTGCGGTGGAGTTCACCATCTTGTAATCTCAGGCGCCCGTACCTGGCACGCCAAATGTTGAAGCGTACGGATGACACTTCCTCCGGTACTACTGAATTGTAGCCCGCGGAGGTTCTTGTATCGATTTAGGCGCACAGAGTTCTTAGACATAGATGATTTACGTGGTTCGGGCCGCCTGAGCATAATACCCTACTCCACGGGATGTGTGTTGTTGTATTGGGGATTTGATCGTGCTTGTGTGCGTTTGAGCTTGGTCGTTTTGTACCGTATAGCAAATCCCTATTATAGAACAAGGGATGGCTGTTAGATGGGTTGCTTGGCACGGCATGTGGCCCTGGCACTTATTTTTGCTTAGACACAATTACGTGTGTTTAAGCACCCTAATATCGTGATAATGTCACTTAATGGTGGCGTTACCAGTATTAAGGGTCTTCTGATCGTGCACCATTAATAGCACATTAATAGAACATAATCAGGCCTTGCAATTGTAGCAATAAGAGTCCTTTGAATACTTATGCCGTTGGAGATCCGTCTGTATTCCCGTTGGTGGAGTAGGTCCGGAGGATTGACACGTGGCAGCTCTAGAGCTTTCCCTTGCGGGAAGGTAGGTCGGAAGCCGATATACACGTGGAGACACTAAAGCTTCCTTCTACTGGGGGGTTACGTCCGGGGTCACTGTACATGTGTCAAGTGCGGAGCTCTCCTATGTAGAAGGTATGGCTCCGGTCTTGTGTTACACGTGGAAGTGTCAGAGCTCCCCTATGTTGGAGACAGGTCCAGTGCCGTTTGACACGCGGGGCCTACGGGGGTCTTCAACTTTCACAGGTGGAACTCCCTTGCACTACTTGCGGTACCATGGGGTACCCGGTACGCAGGGTACCGACAGCTACCGTAGCTATATCATGTGCTTACACGAAGTGTGATGATATAAAAGAATGTGATGCACCAGTGTCGAACAGTACTGAAGCCAAAACTGACTGAACTGAAAACTCACTAAGTAGAACTCCTGGTGCTGCATCTGCCTCCTCAGCTTAGACGTGGTTCATCATAGCCTTTCTGAAGGATTGTTGGGTCCTTGCGGGTGCTCCACGGCTAACTCTAGCTGGCTGCCTTGGTCCATTAACAGAGTTGGAGTTGACAGAAGGTGCTGGCTTGTTCTTGTAAGGGCGGTTAATAGAGATGTGACCAGGCTCACGACAAATGAAGCAAATCCTTGGGTCACTAGTGTGACTCACTCCAGACTGGTGAGGATGGAAGGATGCTCGTGGGTTAGCGGACTGCACTGGCTGCTTGATTGTCATGGCTAGTGCTCTATAGGATACTCCACGATGAGTCTTCTTCCTGAGTAAGCTAATTCTGGCATCGTCTGCAGTGAGTACGCTTGCTGATGGGTCCTCTGTCCAGAATAGGCAGGCTGATTAGTCTTCTTAAACTTTGCGTGTTGGAACATCTTCTTGCTCTCAAATTTCCTTTTCTTCTCTCGCTGCTCATCCTCCATGTTCTTTGTGATAATAGGCTTGTTGACCATAGTGCTGAAATCCGGGTAGACAGATTCTCCAATCAAGGACCTGATCTCTGAGTTAATACCACAAAGAAAAGGTTCTTGCTTCTTCTCATCAGTATCCACAGAGTGAGGGTCATAGCGGGATAATCCAGTAAACTTGTGCACGTACTCCATCACAGTGAGACCCTTCTGCTTAAGGTTCATGAGTTTTTCCTTCTTTAGCTTCACAATGCTACTAGGAATGTGCTGCTCTCTGAACAGATTCACGAACAAATCCCATATCGTAGTCTTGGCATCTGCATGCATCTCCCTGTAGCTTTGCCACCATGCTAAAGCAGGTCCTCTCGGTTGCTGAACTGCAAGTAGAACCTTATTTTGTTCATTAGCATGGACAACCTCGAGCTTCATCTCAATCACCCTCAACCAATCATCTGCTTCAATATGATCCTCAGATCCAACAAACTTGGGTGGATTCTTCGTGTTGAAGTCTACAATCTGATGATTGTTCAGAGGTACTGGCTGATGGTTGCTGATGCCATTATTGCCCTGAGTAGCAAATATGTTCACTGGGATCTCGAGGAGTCGAGTCTGACAGTCCAAGATGGCAGTGGGGTCAAGGGCAGGCGCTCGTGTAGGCGATCGTGGAAGGAAGGTGTTACTCTCCGTCGTGTCATGCTCATCAAGATCGTTCAATGCAGGAGGAATCTCTCGGAGACCTTGCTCCACCTCGTGTCCATTTCTGGCTCGGCTTGAGCGGCGAGACATCTATGACAAGGCAAGGGTGCGGTTTAGGATTTATTAATAGAATGTAATATTAGGGTGTATTAATATGTGTCTTAACTACTATTTTATTATTAGTATTACTATTATATTATGTGTATGTATATATATATACACAAATTATATATATAAATATTATTATTTTATATAACACAAGGCAAACAAACATCAAGCATTGCAAGCAATACAACAAACATTCATTCATTCAAGCAAATGGGTACAAGATACATTGGGCATGTAGTCCCTGGGTCCATCCCCTTAAGCGTCAGTCGAGACCTCTGCCTAACTACTAGGTCCTACGTCCTGGTCTTTAGGATCTTCATGCAAGGCTTCGCGGGGTGAAGTGAGAGGAGTGGACAACACAGGCTCACAAATCCTCCTACGAGGGTTGGACATATGGTATACTGGAGTCCCTTCGAGAGTGAGCGGTTCGGCCGTTGCACAGACTTGACGATCTTTCCTCTTGGCTTGATCTATGAGATAGACGCCCCTAAGGAGCTGACTGTGGAAGTTGGCCTACTCCCTAAGGTTCTCCTCGACTAAGGCGACAAGCCATTCACCGCAGGCAACATGGGCCTCGGCTTGTGCTAGCACTAGCTTAGCCTTTCGCTAGCGGGCCACGAATGCCTCAGCGCGCTTGACAAGGGTCTTCACATGCTGGTTCAGCTAGTCGCACAGGTCGTCTAGGCTCAATAAATAGTCAGACATGGCGACAATGGTGGGGCCTTCTTCGGTAGTCTCTAGGCCTTCCATGTTGTGGATCCTTGCTGCCCAGGCAGGACGACTACGATCGAATGGTGGGAAGTACTTCATGGGTGTGAAACCCAAGTACCAGTCAACATGTGGCACATGTACTTCAGGGACTTGCGGGCCACCAGTTGGCAGGTGTCTTTTCATCCGACATCTAGTCGCGGTGACGTTCCATGGCTTCACCTACAGGAATCTCTCACTCGCTCCAATGTGCACTTTGACCTCACAACTTTCTGTGCCGTGCTCCATGAACTCACGCCCCACGTATTCCGAGCGGTCTAGAATTCCAAGACGGGTCGTGGCAGAATAGAGCACCTTGGGGAAGCCGTCTTCATTGATGCAGAAGATGGTGATGTGGTCATCAGACATCTGGCTTACAATAACACACAAGAGTTAGATGAGGGCAAAACCTAACACCGAGGCTCTACGGTCAATGGTTCTTATAGGAAAAGCATTCTACTATCTCCTACGGTCAGCTACGCCCTAGGGTCCGCATCCTACAGCCAATATGGCTCTGGTACCACTTGAAGCGCCTCGACCCATAAGATTGGAACTAAACATGTAGAATTATTATCAAATACAAGGTTCGGTACATAATATCACAACACAAGTGGAACCACAACCATACAGAGCTTTATTCCAATGGCAAAGCATTATGGATAAATACTACAAGTAGTGACAAGACAAATATAATAAACATCAACACATAGACTAGTAGCTCGTTGTCGCCCATGGTTCTACTACACACAACATGGGTGTGGACGCGACCCTACTCAAAGTCCTCCGGTACGAAGTCAGGATCCTTTGAAAAACAATCAATCAACAACATTTGAGTACAAAAGTACTCAGAAATCTCCTTATTGGAGAATTGGTCCCGATCTTCCGAGACATATGGTAAACTTGATTGGGTGGATATCTCGATGTTGAGGATCCAGGGCTCCGAACAAACGAAACCCCGCAATCACTACACCACTGCTCCGTTGGTTATCACCCATGTCACACGAGTGACCTCGCCATGAAGTCTTATCCCTGCAAGCGCAATCAACAACACAATCAAAAACGGAGAAGTTGCAATAAAAACTGAATTGATTACGAAATTGGGATCTCACAACCGATGATCGGCGACACTGTTCAATGACAGCTTGTATCTAAGCAAAACCCAACCCTAATGTGGTGACGGCTGCTGTATAAAAAGGAGTTTAGGGGTGTGCAAGACCCCTGGACACAACCCTAATGGGCTTCCATACGATACATGGGCCAGCAGCCCAAAAGATGATGACACAGCACCGGATAGATTCTGGACGCCCACTTGTTTTGCTGATTCCCCTAAACTTAGAAGGAATTTTGAGGTGGGCTCGTTCCATTGGATGCTTTATGAAATCAAGGTTCCAACCATGTATAGAACGTCCAAATCCAACTCCTTATGTGTCTTGGACGTCAGTTTTGGTGAAGGCAGCTCCTGGAACCCGAGGTGGAGTCGAAGTCGAGTTGTACTTGGGTTCCTCCTTGGTGTGCATGTCCTATCTCAGCCTCCTTGATTCCTTGGACTCCTCCAAGCACATGCTGGTCCTCTCCATTGTTTATAATCAATAAAACATGCATGGAAACAAGTGTAAGTTCTGAAAAACAATTGATAAGGTTAGAACGTACTTGGAGATCCAATTGTCGTGCACGTGCTCTAGTGATCGATCCTTGCATTGTATGCAAAGGAGAGATGTCCTCATCATCTTCCCCCTCTTGAATTCGAGTCGTCCTCGACTCAAGCTCATCTTCATCACCCAAGTATGGCTTCAAATCTGAAATGTTAAATGTGGGACTAACCCCAAACTCGGGAGGCAACTCAAGTTTATATGCATTGTCATTTATCTTCTCAAGAACATTAAAAGGTCCAGCAGAACGTGGCATGAGTTTGGACTTCCTGAAATCCGGGAACCTATCTTTTCTCAAATGAACCTACACCAAATCACCGGGTTCCAATTTTACCTCCTTCCTACCTTTGCTAGCAACAATGCGATACTTTTCATTCATTTTTTCAATTTGTAACTTGGTATTTTCATGCAACTTAAGAATAAATTCAGAACGTTGTGTAGCATCCAAGTTCACAAATTCAGTATGTGGTAAAGGTAGCAAATCAATTGGAGCACGAGGATTGAAACCATCGGCTACCATAAACGGACTTAACTTGGTTGTGGAGTGAATAGACATGTTATAAGAAAACTCAATATGTGGCAAACACTCCTCCCACAACCTCAAATTGTCTTTCAAAACAGCCCGCAACATAGTAGATAAGATACGATTATCTACCTCTGTTTGCCCGTCAGTTTGTGGATGACAAGTAGTAGAAAACAGCAACTTTGTTCCCAATTTAAACCTCAAAGTTCTCCTAAAGTGACTCAAAAATTTAGCATCCCTATCAGAAACAATAGTATTGGGAACACCATGCAAACGCACAACCTCATTAAAGAACAAATCAGCAACATGTGAAGCATTATCGGTCTTGTGTCAGGGTATAAAATGAGCCATTTTAGAGAAATGATCAACAACCACAAAGACACTATCCCTCCCTCTATTTGTTCTAGGCAATCCTAAAACAAAGTCCATAGAAATATCCTCCCATGGTGCACTAGGAACAGGAAGAGGCATATAAAGACCATGTGGGTTAAGTCGAGACTTAGCTTTGTTGCATGTCGTGCAACGTGAAATGTAGCGCTCCACATCATGCCTCATTCGTGGCCAAAAAAAGTGAGCGGACAGCACATCCTCTATCTTTTTAACAAAAAAATGTCCCATCAAACCACCTCCATGTGATTCCTTGAACAACAAAAGACGAACGGAGCTAGCTGGAACACACGGCTTGTTAGCTCGGTATAGAAGGCCTTCACGCAACAGGAATTTTTTCCACGTTCATCCCTCTCTACAAGTTTCAAAGGCATCTTTGAAGTCCAAATCAGTAGCATATAACCCCTTTATGGTTTCCAAACCAAAGATTTTTTGAGAAACTTGGGACAGCATGGTATAACATCTAGATAAAGCATCGGCAATCACATTGTCTTTCCCTTTCTTATATTTAATGATGTAAGGAAATGATTCTATGAAATCAATCCATTTAGCATGACGTTTGTTCAGATTAGCTTGTCCTTTAAGATACTTCAAAGACTCATGATCTGAATGTATGACGAATTCTTTAGACCATAGGTATTGTTGTCAAGTTTGCAAGACACGCACTAAAGCATAAAGTTCTTTGTCATATGTAGAATAATTTAGTGAAGGCCCATGCAATTTTTCACTAAAGAAGGCAACAGGTTTACCTCCTTGAATTAGCACTACTCCAATGCTAATGCCGCTCGCGTCACATTCAAGTTCGAAGGTCTTCTCAAAATCAGGAAGTTGCAGCAATGGTGCTTGCGTGAGCTTCAACTTGAGAACATCAAAAGCTTGTTGTTGTGCTGGTCCCCATCGAAACGGCACTCCATGCTTTGTCAACTCGTGGAGAGGTGCCCCAGTGGTGCTGAAATACCGCACGAAACGCCAGTAGAAATCTGCGAGACCAAGAAAACTCCGATCTTGTGTGACCGTAGTCGGAAGTGGCCAGCTCGTGATGGCAACAATCTTTGCCTCATCCACCTCAATGCCCTGCGAAGTAACAACATAACCAAGAAAAGACACACGATCGGCGCAAAAGGTGCACTTCTCAAGGTTACCAAATAAACGTGCATCACGCAAGACATTCAAAACAGAACGCAAATGTTCAAGATGCTCATCATATGAATTGCTGTAAATAAGGATATCATCAAAGTAAACCACCACAAATTTACCAATGAAAGCACGTAAAACTTCATTCATCAACCTCATGATAGTGTTGGGCGCATTAGTTAAACCAAATGGCATGACTAACCATTCATAAATCCGAATTTAGTTTTAAAAGCAGTTTTCCATTCATCACCTAAAGCCATACAAATATGATGATACCCACTACGCAAATCAATCTTAGTGAAAATAACAGAACCACTCCACTCATCAAGCATGTCATCAAATCTAGGAATAGGATAGTGATAATGAATGGTAATGTTATTCATGGCTCTACAATCAACACACATGTGCCAAGTGCCATCTTTTTTCGGAACCAAAAGAACAGGAACAGAACAAGGACTAAGGCTCTCACGAATGTACCCACAGTCCAGAAGATCTTGGACTTGTCGCTAAATTTCCTTAGTCTCGTCGGGGTTGGTCCTGTAGGCGGCACGGTTTGGCAAGCTCGCCCCTAGAATCAAATCAATCTTGTGCTCAATGCCTCGCACAGGTGGTAATCCTGGGGGTATCTCTGATGGAAAAACATCCATATATTCCTGCTAAAGGTTAGCAACAGCTGGTGGGAAGACAATGGATGTATCCTCAATGGAATATAAAGCATGTTTGCACACTAAAGCATAGCATGTTCCATTAGAGACATATAAATCATCAAGATCAGATTTAGTTGCAAGTAAAATAAGATTTTTCAACTTAATAGGTTGCTGAATTTCAGAATTGAAAACACCCTTTTGCTTAGCATTATTCTTTTTCTCCTGCTCAAATTCCACAATTTCAGTGGGACTCATAGGAAGCAACACAATTTTTTTGCCCTTATGCATGAGAGTATACTTATTAGATCGACCATGGTGAATAGCATCAGTATCAAACTCCAAAGGACATCCCAACAAAAGAGAGCAAGCATCCATAGGTACCACATCAAAATCAGCAAAATCATGATAAGAACAATTGGAAAAATGTATCCTTGCTGTTTGTGTTACCTTTACCTTACCATTGTTGTTAAACCAATGAATGTGATAAGGGTGGGGATGCTCCCGTTTTGTCAAGCCAAGCTTCTTGACCTAAACATTCACCAAATTATCGCAGCTACCACCATCAATGATGGTATGTACACGGCAGTCCTTGACGACGAGAAATATGTTGAAAAGGTTGTGACGTTGGCAGTTGTCGTCCTCTCGAACCGTGGCACTCAAAGCTCCCTGCACAATCAAAGACATATAGTTGTTGCTTGCAGATGTACCAAGAACCTCCCCAACACCATCATTCGAACCTGAAATGTTAGTTGCAATAATATTTTCATCTTCAATATCAGAAGCACTAACATACCCACCATCAGCAGTGGCAATGATCGCCCGTTTGCTGGGGCAATCTTGTTGCATATGGCCAAGTCCCTGGCAGCGGTGGCACTTGATGTCGGAGGTGCGACTTGTCGAAGCTTTGTGTGCAGCCGCCTTTGCTGCAACGCCTGGAGGCATCTGCGACTTGTTGTTATCTTGCCCCCGTGATGTAGAAGGTGTGGTGCTGCTGCGTACAACGCCAGTGGAGGGTGGTGTAGAAGCATGTACGATCGAGGAGGGCGCTGCTTTGGATGGCACCGCAAGCTGTCGTGGTGTGAAGGTGTTTGTTCCGCCGCTGTTGTTGGCGACCCTGCACTTCTCTTTCTGCTAACATAGCAAGTTGAAATAAACGTTGAATAGAATGATATTCCTTGTAGTCAACTATGTCCTGGATCTCACGCCGCAAGCCCCCATAAAACCCAACAATTTGGTCTTCCTGATCATCAACTACCCGACAACGAAGCATACCTTTCTGCAACTCTTGGTAGTACTCTGGGACAGTCATGTCACCCTGATCAAAGCGTTGCAATTTCTTAAGAATATCACATATCTATGAAGGAGGAACAAACCTAGCGCACATCTCTTCTTTTAACGCAGCCCATGTTTGTGGTGCATTACGTGTATTGACAAGTTCATTCCACCAAATTATAGTAAAATCTTTAAACTCACTAGTGGCTTGTCTAACTCTATGTCGCTCTGGAACAAGATGAGAGCTAAATTTTTGTTCTACCATCATCTCCCAGTCCAAGTAAGTCTCAGCATCATAAGATCCATAAAATGGTGGAATAGAAAACTTAATCTTAGCGTAAGGATCATTATCTTGATCAGGAGCATGAGGACGAGGTCTCCCTCCTATAGCTTGACGATTTTGTCGAGGGCGATAGCGCTGCTGTGCATGAACCTCATCGTTATTGAAGTCATCCTCTGTGTTGTAGTGAGCATGTGCATCAACATCAAGGATGATAGAGGGTGTAGCTTGTTGGGGAAGTCGAGTCTCCATCTCTTCCAACCGTGTGGTCAGACCAGCAACAATTGTATGGAGCCTCTAAAAGGTGGCTGTTGTAGTGGTCTGGTAATTGTTGAAAGCTTCGGTCATCGCTTGCATCATGTCCCTTAGTTCCATATGGGACATGCACTCATCATCATCCGGAGGTGTAGAACAAGAGATCTTATCCATAGGCTTCTTTCCTGTTATTGTTAGTACAAAACATAAACAAAGACAAAAAGATCGTGAAGAACCCTATTACTACGCTCTCTGATGTGGAAGTGGAAAATCGATCAGTATGATGTGTCTTACCCCGCTCTTACAAGTTTCTTACCAGCACTGCAGGTGGTCAACGGTGACCGTTGTGAAGCAAGCAGAGAGTGGGTGTGATTGCAGAGGTTGCCTGTTATGCTTGAGAGAAGGTGGAGCTTGGAAAGCTCAAATGCAGTATATGTATGTGGCGCACAACTTAGTAACAGATAGCGATGTTGAATAAGTGTTCAAAGAATTTCACCTAGTTGCTGGCCTAAGAATGTATTAGAACAGTCGTGGCAACAAGCAAGGACAAGTATGAATGATGATTAACAACAAGGATAATATCAGCAAGTATCCAGCAGTCACACAGGAACATCACAACTAGAAAACCCCTTAGCCTCGTGTTTTTGCCTTGACGCACTAGTAGAAGTCAAAATCTTTTTTTTCTCTTTATTATGATATTTTTTCTCAACCAGGGGCACAAGAATAGAAACAGCACCAAGTATTAGCCAAACCGATGAAAGATGTTACAAATTCAGGAGCGATTGAAAATACTGCTGTTAGAACTTCGAGGTTCAAAACGAGGGTCTTCTTAATTTTTTTAATTTTTTTGAAAACGCCATGACCGGTGTAGCTGGTGTATCGTATGAGGATATTTTCGAGACCTTTCAGGAAAAAAATGCACCTCAATCGGAGTTCCGAGCGAAAAGTTATGCCCGTTTTAAGGAGGATACCCCGAATCAGGTTTTGGTGGTGCTGGAAACTGCAACAGAAACGAATCGGTGGATGGAATTTTTTTTGTGGATTGGTTTTTTGTAGATGGCATCAGATGGAAGAAACAAAAATGAACCAAAACAAATCAAAACCAGCAACCAGGCTCAACCTAGGACACGAACTCAGAACTACGGACTCCGAAACTAAATTGTGCAAAAGGCTGAGCGGGGGTTGTATGTCAGGGAAAAAAAGTTGTGGCTTTTTATGGGCAATAGGACTGAAACAAAATAAATCTAAAGGGCACACAAGTATACCTCACGGTGAACCTGGAAATCTGATAATGTAAGACCTATGTGTGCTAAATACATTGGCTTGTAGTGAATACACTTGGCTGTGATGATAAAAGTTTTAAATATCATCAAAACACCTTTTTATCAAGGTCCGACTCTAGCTCTGAGCTACAACAAGGTCCGACGGTAGGTCCAGCTTGGTTTGGGTAGCTCCGTTTACGTTCGATGCTAGGTCCGACTAGCTTTGGTCAGCTCCGATGAGTTTTGTTTTTAGCTCCGACATGTTTTTGATAGCTCCGACATGTTTTTGCTAAGCTCCGAGTTGATTTTTCTAGCTCCGGCTTTTGGGTTTACTAGTTCCGACTTGTTGTGGTTAGCTCCGGCGCTATGTCCTGCGAGTTTTGTAAGCTCCGGCGGGAGCTTGGTTATACAAGTTCTGGTAAGTTCCGGCGCTAGGTTCTACTAGCTTTTGTTAGCTCCGGCTCAATGTCCGGGTTGCTCTGGCAAGGTCTGGAACTTGACGGTAGTGCTTCTGCTTTTCATTTGCAATGTTTCATACTTGCTTTACATGATTGGAAAGATTGCTTAGTATTCATTTGCTAAGTTTTTGATGCGTTTTGGATGATATGGCTGATATCGTTTTGCTATGCTTTGCAACATGCTTATGTGAGGCTCTCACGTAGGGTGTTGTGTTCGGAACTAACTTGAGTCAAGTCGAGGACTTGGGCTCGTATGGATTCGTTGTTTATTCATGTGCAGGTGTTGCTTGAGTTCAAGACATGGCTGGTGACGGGATCCATTGGACTAGTCTCAGGGAGGAGATGAGGTTCCAACAACAAAATTCAGGAGGAATTGTGGTTCAGCTGATCAGGAGGTTGCGCAGCATGATTGAATCAAGAACAATGCATATGAAGGTATTGTGGACGTAATTGGAAGATGTTTGCACGTGTGCAAGGAGTGCATGGACGTGGCTACATGGTTCCGAGGCGTGATGAAGAGATGTGGACGTAAAGAATTGGTCGGAAAGGTCCAACCGACTAGGTTATAGACTCAGGCTGCGGCTGAGTCGGGTTTGACTCAAATATGGAAAGATGGTTGGTTATGATAGGATTTCGTGTGGGTCACGATTTTGAGTTGTTTAGGAATATGGGATACGTGCCTAAGGTGTTTGGAAGTCTTAAGATTGCTTCTATCTGCGTATAGAAGAATCCTAAGCAGTTATGGAAAGTTACGATTCGTGAACAGAGTAGATTAGGTTCCTGATTTGAGTTGAGTTGGCTTTCGAGCTGGTTATATAAGCAAGGGAGCCCAGAGCTCGTGGTGCACGACTTTGGGGCTGTTCCTCTTATGTTATATTGAATAAAATTCGTAGTTTGAAGGAACTTTTGTGCCTTGTTCGTCCGACTTGTTCCAGACAAGTTTTACTCGTCGAGTTCCTGGACAGCACTACCTTTCGTCGGTGGTATTATCATAACTCGAGTTTTACAGATCCAATTGACATGATTCTTTTTGGTTTGTCTTCAAAACTTGATTATCTATCATCTGTAAAAATTTCACGGTCATTGGATTTGTGGTCTATGATCTACACGAGTTTCTTTGCAGCTTTCCAGAACTGTTTTTCCTCAGGTAGGGCAGATTGACCTTTGTTTGATCTTTCGATCATAACTTGAGTTTTTCTTGACGGATTTGAGTGATTCTTGTTGTGTTGTCTTCGTGACTTGATTCCCTCTGATATCTATCACTTTTGTCACGGTGAAACAAGTTTAGATTAGTCTCACACACGATTTCTTTAACAGATCGTTTTTCTGCCGAAGGGGTTGGGGTTTAATTGTTTCCGCTGCGTAAGATTTTTAAATCTACGATTCACCCCCCCTCTGGTAGCTTTTCACGTGCTCTTCGATCCTACAGATAACAATTGATAGGAGAATTGGACCCGATCTTCCGAGAGTTATGGTAAACTTAATTGGGTGGAGATCTCGACGTTGATGATCCAAGGCTCCGAACGAACTAAACTCCGCAATCACTACACCACTGCTCCGTTGGTTATCACCTGTGTCACACGAGTGACCTCGCCACGAAGGCTTATCCCTGCAAGCGCAATCAAGAACACAAGCAAGAACAGAGAAGTTGCAATCAAAACTGAATTGATTACGAAATTGGGGTCTCACAACCGATGATTGGCGACACTATTCAAAGACAGATTGTATCTAAGCAAAACCCAACCCTAATGTGGTGACCTCTGCTGTATAAAAAGGATTTTAGGGGCGTGCAATACCCCTGGACGCAACCCTAATGGGCTTCCACATGATACACGGGCCAGCAGCCTAAAAGACGTTGACGCAGCACCGGACAGATTCTGGACGCCCAGTTGTTTCACTGATTCCCGTAAACTTAGAAGGAATTTTGAGGTGGGCTGGTTCCATTGGAAGCTTTATGAATTCACGGTTCCAACCTAGTATAGAACGTCCAAATCCGACTCCGTATGTGTCTGGGACGTCAGTTTTGGTGAAGGCAGCTCCTGGAACCCGAGGTGCAGTTGAAGTCGAGTTGTACTTGGGTTCCTCCTTGGTGTGCACGTCCTATCTCCTCCTCCTTGATTACTTGGACTCCTCCAAGCCCTTGCTGGTCTTCTCCATTATTCCTAATCAATAAAACATGCATGGAAACAAGCGTAAGTTCTGAAAAACAATTGACAAGGTAAGAACGTACCTAGAGATCCAATTGTCGTGCACGTGCTCTAGTGATCGGTCCTTGCATTGTATGCAAAGGAGAGATGTCCTCATCAGCTCCACCTCGCCCTATGGGAGGGTATTCAACAGATATAAATGCAATGCATGAGATAAATAACAATACAACTAATGCAAGTGAATATCTCCCACAGATACGCCCCAAACATTATTAACGAGCCTCAAACTATATATATGACAATCTTTCAACAAAAAGAGAAAATACATAACATCATCATCAAACATAATCGCGAGGTCTTTCAAGTGCATGTAACTTGTCCATTCTTGCTACGCCCCAAACATTATCAACGAGTCTCAAACATGATGATCTTTCAACAAAAAGAGAGAAAACGCGCGTACGTCATCATACATGATTGTTAACGTCTCTCACACATGCATGTTAGTTGGCCATGCATGCTACACCCGAAACATATGATCAACGAGCCTCAAACTATATATATATATATACATATATATATATATATATGATCTTTCAATAAAAAGTGAAAACACCTAACGTCATCCAACATTCATGATCGAGGTCTTTTGCGTGTTAAACTGAAAAACATGATCAAGGGGTTTGTGATATATATATTGTGTTAGTAAATGAATGTGTTGTGTGTTCATCGTGTTGCTCGGGAATGACAATTCATAAGGAAGGAATTGATTATTTTTTGGACAAATGAATGATTTAGTTACCATGTGAATGTGCTCTAAGTTCAGTGATGTGTTGTCTCTAAGGAGGAGGAGGGGGATTTAGGTTTTCTGTTGTTGTTTTTCTTTTTTTGTGTGTGCTTGTAGTTTTTTTCTTGTGTTTTTTAACGATCTTTCAACCATATATGAAAATCTTTCAATTGAAAGAGAAAACACGTAAGGTCATGAAACATGATCGAGGTCTCTTGCGTGACAATCTGAAAAACCGGAATATTGCATACCTTGGGCTCTTTGCGTGTGAAACATAAAAACTGGAACTGAGAAACTGAAACACAATAGGACATACCTACAAAGTATGCCAGGTGGGCCATTGATACCAGGGACCCCTTGCGTGTCAAATAGAAAACAGCCAGTGAAGCCGAGATGGGATGCAACGAGCTGTTGCGATAACCTAGAGGAGGCAAACTGTGGTTTGGAGTAACTCCAACCTACCCACCGGTTCGAAAGCACAATTTTTGAAGCGTCTGATCATCTCCACTCTCGCGTCTCTGCCGCACCGCTCCATCGATCGTAGACTCCAAACTTCTCCTCTTGCTTCTCTGCCGCTCCACCGTTTACCACCTCTCGCTCTTTCTCCGCTCCTCCGTGACCGCACAAATGGGTAGCCCTGCACCAAAGTTCTCCAGGCCATAGACGTCCTCCGAACCTCCTTCATTTCCATCACCACCAATGTTGGTGGAACTGGAGGCAGCGACTGCACCTCCTCCATCCCCTTCTCCTCCCGCGGCGCCTGCACCTCCTCATCCCGTTTGGGTTAAGTATACTGTCCGCCTCCTCCAATACTGCGCTGAAGAACTCGATCGGCGCCTGAAGAAGGCCACCGAGCACTTGTCCACCGCCGTCGAGAGCGCAAAAAAGCTCGAAAAATTGGCCCAGGATGTATTTTCCGATACATCTCGCTCATGTGACCATCTGGGTGTTGGGAAACTTCTCGTCCACACCATCATGGACACCACTGCCACTACTGCTTCGGGTTAAGATTTTTCGTCGGTCGTTTCCGCATCCTCCATGACACGACCCATAAGATCGGAACTAAACATGTAATATTATTACAAAATACAAGGTTCGGTACATAATATCACAACACAAGTGGAACCACAACCATAAAGAGCTTTATTTCAACGACATAACCTTATGATTAAATACTACAAGTAGTGACAAGACAAATATAATAAACATCAACATGTAGACTAGTAGCTCGTCATCGCCCATGGTTCAACTACACACAACTTGGGTGTGGACGCGACCCTACTCAAAGTCCTCTGGTACAAAGTCGGCATGCTCTGAAAAACAATCAATCAACAATGATTGAGTACAAAAGTAGTCAACAAGCTCCACCTCGCCCTTTGAGAGGGGATTAAACAGATATAAATGCAATTCACAAGATAAATAACAATGCAAACTAATGCAAGTTGTCAAAGTGTAGCAACGACACTTCCCCTGGAACTACCAAATGTAGCCCACGGAGGTTCTTGTTTCAGTTGGGGCATGCAGAGATCAGGATCAAGATGGTGACACCAGAGATTAATGTGGTTCGGGCCGCCTGAGCGTAATACCCTACTCCACGGGGTTTGTGTTGTTGTATTTAGTGTCTCTAGTATGCGCGGTGTATGGCTTAACTTGGAGTTGTGCCCTTGTATCGTGCGGCTCAATCCTTTTATAGTCTAAGGGCTCACCGTTACATCATTCGCCTGGCCTGACATGTAGCTCTGGCGTATTTAATAGCCTAATACACTGTCTATGAGTATTAAACATGGTTAATAGTGTGATAACGTGCCTTAATGGCTGTGTTACCTCCATTAACAGTGCTTTGATCGTGTGACATTAATACATCATTAACGACACATAATCAAGTCTAATAACTTTTGCTTTAATGTCTGTGTTGAAGGATATCCGCCAATGTATTGGATAATGATGAAGGTTCGGAGGCTCCACACGTGGAAGCTTCGGAGCTTACCCTTGTGAGGAGGTAGCTCCGGAACCGCTATACACATGTCAGCACCGGAGCTTCCCTCTGCTGGGGGTTAGGTCCGGGTCGTTATACACGTCAAGATCGTGGAGCTTCCCTATGTTGGGAGTTTAGCTCCGGATTTATATTACACGTGTCAATCCCCGGAGCTACCCATATAAGGGATGCAGGTCCGGTGTAATATGATATGTGGGGCCTGAGGAGACCTTCAACATTGATGGGTAGAACTCTCTTGCACTTCCTGCAGTATCATAGGGTACTCAGTACGCAGGGTACCGACAGTAGCCCCCGGGCCCACCTTTGGGAGAAATCCTTTGGGTTAAGTTATTCTACCAATGGTGGGGCCGTCCTTGATTCCTGCGCTTCAACTTCAAAAGTCTCCTAATGTGCCGTTGGGGGCGATGGTACTGGATTAAACCATTGCCGCGTGGCTTGTTATGAATGCGGCAGATGAGATTTTTGAGTGCGGATCTCACGCATTTGAAGGTTGCCAGTTCCCAATACAAAAACCGTATCGGTTCCGATTGACTTGTTAGGGTGTCACCTTGTTGGGGTCTCCCACCCATCATGACAACGGTTCGCCTGGGGTAATAACCTCGATCATTTCGTCGGGGTGGCCCCGGAGCCATTCATCATGGACGGGGTAGATTTTTGAAATGTGACCCCACTCTTGTTGCGGTTTCCATCCAAGCGTCACGGAGGCTTATTTAAGAAGGAAAGTATGTGCGGTTTGAGGACTCTTCACGCTTTCGATCATACTTGCGCTCAGAGCCTCCCAAACTTCGCCTAGCTTTCTCTTCCTTCCCTCCACTTTGCCGCAATGGAGTTGGGTCTTCCCAAGAGCTGCCTCAAGAGCAAGGACGATTTGATGAAGGTCCGGACCTATATGGGGTGGTCCAGTGACTCCTTCATCCACCTGATCCGCGCCGGTGAGCTCCCGTTCAAGAAGGAGCGTAATGGCGACATGGTGTACTTATCTGTGTACGCCATGGTGGGATTGATCCCACCTTTTTTATCCTTTCTTTTAATGCTGCTGGACTTTTACAGTCTCTGGCTGTATCATCTTGGCCCCCATTCTCTTCTGCTAGTGGCGACCTTCATCCACTTTTGCGAGATTTAGGTGGGTGTTCCCCCCTGCATCGAGCTGTTTCGTACCTTCTTCACCGTCCACACCACCAGTAAGGGGACTGAGCTTCTTGGCTTCTACTATTTTGTGAAGCGCAAGAACTGTCCTTTCAAGTACTTGACGTCATTCCCTTCTGGCAAATGGGATGATTGGAAGAAGGATTGGGTCATCATTGCAGTGGAGGAGCACGAGAGGTTGGAGTTGCCCCAAGGACTCCCCAACGTTGATACCGATGCTTGGAGTGTAGTTCCGGAGATGTCAGATGCCTTCAACCCCGTCCTGACCAAGATCTGAGAATGCATGGAGGGTGTAGTGACCCCTCATATTGTCTTCTGCAATTTCCTGGTCAATAGATGGGCTCCGCTGAGGAAGAGGGAGAAGCTCGCCTGGGCCCTCAACAGCGTGATGGATGACGACCAGATTGAAACCGGTCTAAAATCCAATTTGAATGATGAAGCTCTGAAGCTTCATCTCAAGAAATTTCAGCATGGGATAAACATTGGAGGCGATGACTTGGTTCTGTCGGCTGCTTTCCTTCCTCTGAACATGGAGCCACAGTTCAGCAGAGTGCCCCGGAGGATGATGTCGGCACTTGATGACCTTGGTGAGGTGGAAAGGCGTCCGACCACCAGGTTGGTAATCCCTGGAGTTTCTAAAGGAGGGTCTGCCTCCGCCCAAGCCGGAGGGTTGAAGACATTGGCAAGGGCAAGGGCTAAGAGCCAATCGAACCCTCTAGCCAGAAGAGGAAGCTGAGGCTTGCTGATGGGAGGTCCACCAGGTCTGTTCCTTCTACAACGGCCCCTTCTCCCCGACGAAGGAGGTCTTCTGTGGCTGCACCTTCTCCGACGCAGGCGTCTTCGAGAGGCGCTAGCTCCGGGCAGTCAACCCCGGCCTCAGTGCCGGCTAAGAGCTCCAAGCCTAGGAGTTCATCCCGACCAGGAGAAGCTCCGGTCGAGAGGACACCGGCTGCCGCAAGTAGTCCTCAGCTAAGGTTCAAGGTCGTTGTCTCACCAGACTTGGTGGGCTTTTGCTCTAGGCCTCAGAAGAAGAGGTTCCAAGGCAATTGGGGCGGTAGCATCACTAGGTAAGCATCGAGTGCTCGCCTTAAAATGCTAGTCTTGTTTTTTGCTGTGTCTTTAATCTTCTCATCACTTTATTTCTAGGGTGTCGAAGAAAGGTTTAGGAACTTCGGCATCTGTTGCAGCGACTTTGGCTGTGCATGCCGAAGCTCCGACTTCGACCACAGAGCCTCCTCTTCAAGTGGTGGCATAAGTCATGGCAGCTCCGGCGCCAGCTGTCATGGACTTGGATTCAGAGTCCTCGTCGGAAACTCCCGTGGTAGCAACGGACCACGGGGGAGAAGTCGAATACATACCTCTGGCAACATTGTCTGAGGCTGATGCTCCAGTAATAGAGATGTCAGAAGCTCCGGCCTTTGAGCCAGAAGTCATCGAAGCCCTAGCCGTTGAGACAGAGGCAATTGAAGCCCCGACCTTTGAGCCGGGGATGTTTGAAGCTCCAGACCTTGGGCCAGAAGTAGTTGAAGGTCCAACGGCTAAGCCAAAAATGCTTGAAGCTCCGATCGTTGAACCGGAAGTGACCGACGCATCAGCGTGTGAGCCATAGGTGGTAAGGACACCGGATGAAGCCCCAGCCGTTGACCCGGAGATAGCTACCCCAGAGGTAGCTGGACCAGAGCCAGAGCAGCCTGAAGAGGTGGTGATAGGTCCTCCAAACTTAGAGCCGGTAATTGAAGACCCGAAGCATCGCATTCGACTTCCGGTCCGGAGGTTGGAGTTCCGCTAGTGGGATCTTCCTTTGCTGCTCCTGAAGGGCTTCAAGAGAGCGGCCCTGGTGCTGCAGGAGCTCAGGGGACCACCCATGTAGAGTGGGACAAAATTTTTCTGATGGAAAATTCTCTGGAGCCTGCGGAGGTTGTCCCAGCAGGTCCAGAGCATAGCCCTCTGGCGTTGTCCATAGACAACGCCTGCTTGAGCCTCTGACAAGTCCAGCTCACCTTCGATTATGAGAGCAAAGCCCTGGAGGAGGAGCGCAACACCTTGAGGCATTGGCGCAACAGACTCCACTTCGAGACAAGGCTTGCACAGACAAGGCTAGCTGGCCAGAAGGAGTGGATCAAGAGGGAAAAGGCCCGGTTAGAACACTGGGACAAGCTGTTGGAGGAGAAGGAAGCTTCCATCAGGGCACTCGACGCTAACTCCAGGGAGATCCTTGAGCAAGCTAAGGAGAGTGGTGATGCTGCTGATGAGCATCACGAAAACCTCAATGAATTGAACGAGGTCCTCCTAAAGCATCGAGCGGACCTTAAGGGAAGGGAAGAGAAGCTCCTGGAGCAGCAGGAAGATATTGTGAAGAGGGAGGCGGAGGTCACCCGGAAGGTGAACAGAATTTGGCAGATCGTAACAAAAAACTGGATCTATGGAGCAAAGAGGCGAAGGAGAAGTACTGGAAACTGGGGCAGGAAGTCTCGAAAAGAGAAGCTGATGTTGCCACCAGGGAAGGGAAAGTAAGAGGCAGGGAAAAGGACTTGGCGGAAAGGCAGAACCGCATCCACCTCCGGGAGACGGAGTTGACCGATCGTGAGAAGCAAGTTGCTGAGAATATGCAGCAGCATGCTAAATTGGCTGAGAGCCTCGCTCGGGAAGGTTCGGAACTTGCGGCCGCCCGAAAGACACTGGAAGATCTGCGGAGCTTGAAGGAGACTTAGTCCATCCAAGTGTGGGACTTCTTAGGACGAGTCAACGACGTGCTGACGCCACTAGGCTTCAGTCCTGTATGTCCGAACAATCCGGAGCTGGACTTTGACCGAGCACTGGTGGCCCTCAGTGCTGCTGGTGGCAAACTTGACGCAATGGGTGACATCATTGCGGACCAATGAGAGACAGAGGGGAAATTTTTGGCTACGAACATTGTAGAGTATGTGCTGACATGTTATGTGAGCTGAGATCCCTAATTCTCTCTGGACCCGATGCTCCAAGGTCCCGTTGCTAAAGAGGAGGACGCCGCCAAGGCCAGTGTCCAAGAAGTTGTCAAGCAAGTAGCCTCATTCATCCGCAGGACTTAGATCCTCCAGTAGCTAGGACTTCTTCCTTTTGCCTTCTGTTGTAATCCAGTGCTTTGATTTAATGAAATCCACTTTGCCATGAACTTCACTATTGTTCTGTCTTCAATATAATGTGCTATGTGTTGTTGGCCCCCTGGTATATGTGCACAATTGAAGTGTGTATATGTACCAAAGGATTTGACAGTATATTGATGACTTGAACGCTTCGCACTTGTAGATTTTAGGTCTGAAGTCTTTATTTCCGATGCCTCGACGACAGGCCCTGTATCTCCGACAGTACCCACCATCAACGTATAAAATGTCGACGTCTGGCCCCCTTGGATTTATCTGAGCTTGGTAGCCCCTGATGTCGCTGCACGAATAGTTGAAGGTAGGCCCCTAGTGGTTGTTGGAGCTTTGTAGCTCCGACATTACCCACTGTGAACATATTAAATATTGATAGCGGACCCCCTCGAAGGATGTCGGAGCGTACTAGCTCCGGCGTCGTCCACCATCGCTATGAATTTCTATTTTTCCTGCACATTAAATACAAGAAAAGAGTAAATTTCGTCCTCTTGTCTGTAAATCGTTTATGACTTGTTGTTCTTATTTGAGTTTTAAATACAAAGTAACTCGATATGGTAACAAGTATATTGATGTAAGCTTTCCGGACCCATAAGCTTTTTTAGTACTCACCCTACTGAGGCCTGCCAGGGTGTAGGTTGAGTGTCGTACTTAGAGTGCAGGACCAGGCTAAGTCGATAGCACACTCCAGACTTATGTTGGCTTGGCGTTGAGGCAAGTAGACTATACAGCATGTGAAGACCCAAAGAGATCAACAATATAACTTGCAACGCATATGAATTACTTGGGTGAAAACTAAAAAATAATTTCACAACTTCATTATATAAAAGAAGGTTAAAGACAATAATTTTATAGTTCGAGCATTGTACAAAAAAATGCACTTGGAGTCTTTTTTCAGACAATAATGTCTTTCATTATAGGTCCGAATTATAGGGGAGACAAGGACACACTTAGCGTGCGGGACCAAGCTAAGTGCGCTATACATCTTGTACTAACCAGGGTAGGTAGTTACACTTTTAGTGCGTTGACTATATGAAGTGTACATAAACTTCCCGGACCCTCCTGGATGGGTCTTGATGTTCTCCCGGAGGACCTATCCATGTCTGTATAGCGACTCTAAAAGATACATCGTGTGTAATTACAGACTCACCTCCGTGACCATAAAACTTATGGAGGTGTTCGATGTTCCAAGGATTAGGAAGTGGAGTCCCATCCTCAGTTGCCAAGCGAACACATTCGGGTCAGGATACTTTGATCAGTCGGAAAGGACCTTCTCAACTGGAGGAAAGTTTGTTCATCCCTTCACGAGTTAGTATCTTTTGAAGCACCGGGTCACCTTCTTCAAGCTGTCGATAGCGCACATGCCTTTGATGATATTGCCGAAGCGCTTGGCGATAACGTGCATTCGGAACAGCTGTTTGGCACCTTCCCTCGTCGACGAGGTCAAGGTCTTCACGCCAGAGCTGGTCCTGTGCGGCTTCATCGAAGGTCCGGACCCGGAGAGACCCCAAGGTGATATCCGGAGGAAGGACTGCTTTAGCTCCGTACACCAGGAAGAAGGGTGTTTCTCCAGTTGACCAGTTAGGTGTTGTCCTGTTCGCCCACAATATGGAAAGAAGCTCTTCAATCCAGTAGGCTTCGTGCTTTTTCAGGCGCTCGTACGTGCGCGTCTTGAGTCCTTTTAAAATTTCTGCATTTGCTCTCTCAGCTTGGCCATTGCATGCTGGGTGAGCTACTGAGGCGTAGCTGAGTTGAATGCCGAGGTCTTCGCAATATTCTTAAAATGCAGCACTTTTGAATTGGGTTCCATTGTAAGTTATGACTTTGTTTGGATGTCCAAATCTGCATATAGTGGACTTCAAGAACTTGATTGCTGATTGCTTGTTGATAATCACAACTGGAGTTGCTTCCGACCATTTAGTGAACTTGTCAATGGTGACATATAGGAACTTGTAACCTCCGACGGCTTTTGTGAACGGTCCCAATATGTCCATGCCCCACACACCGAATGGCCATGTAGGAGGTATCATTTGTAGTGACTGAGCCGGTGTGTGAATATGTTTTGCATGAAACTGAGACGCTTCACATTTTTTCACTAGCTCAACCGCATCCTGGAGTGTTGTAGGCCAGTAAAAGCCGTGCCGGAAGGCTTTACCGACCAGCGTGCCAGAAGAAGCATGGTTCCCACACTCGCCTCCATGGATTTCCGCGAGGAGCTCGGGACCTTCTTCCCATGCAATGCATCGCATTAGGATGCCATTAGCACCACGCCGATAGAGATCCCCTTCTACCAACGTGTATCTTTTAGCAAATCTGACAATCTGGTCAGCGGATATACTGTCTTCAGGAACGATATTGTATTTCAAGTAGCTCCGGATCTCCAAGATCCATGCATTGGAGCTTACTTGAGCTTCTGAGATCCTACGTGATGTGTTGCTCGGAGCATCCGGGAGCACCTATGACCCTTGGTGGACGCCATGGTAACAGGGCCATCAGGACTACCAGCTTCTTGGTGCTGGTCTCGCCCCCTTTGATCAGTTCGACAGGCTGAGCTGTTGGTCTTGACAACCTTCAGACGAAGATTCCGTCAGGAGCTGGAGCTCTAGTTGAGTCTTTCGTCGAGAGATCGTCAGCTTCAGCGTTATGAAGACGCTGAATATGGTGGAGATCTAAGAAATCAAAATCATTCTGGAGCCTCTGGACTTCAAGGAGATAAGCAACTAGTTGATGATTGTTACAGGAGCATTCACCTTTGACTTGTCTGATGATGAGTTGTGAATCTCTCTTCACCAACAGTTGTTTGACACCATAAGATACTGCCACCTTGAGTCCGTAGATGAGAGCTTCATACTCCGCCATGTTGTTGGTCGCCTTGAAATCAAGGTGAACCATGTACTTGACCTTCTCCCCAGTAGGAGCTAGGAGAAGGATTCCAGCTCCGGCCCTCTGCTTCTGCACGGAGCTGTCAAAGTAGAGAGTACAGTGAGGCTCAGTGAATACCGGAACCTTGGGTTCTTGTTTCTGCTCACTGCGGCCCCAGGGTTTGATGGAGAGGGAGTCCATTCCGCCACGAAGTCAGCCAAAGCTTGACTTTTGATTGCTTGTCATGACATGAATTCTAGATCGAACTCCGCAAGTTCCGCTGCCCACTTTGCAATGTTCCCAGTAGAGCTACCGTAGTGGAAAGGAAGTTACCAATGATATTTTGTGAGCTTGGACGTAGTGACGAAGCTTCCTTGAGGCAATAAGAATGACGTAAAGCACTTTATGCACCTCAATGTATCTTGTCTTGGCGTCGTGAAGTACTTCACTGATGAAGTACATTGGGCGTTTGACGGTCTGGACCCTTTTGGATGGACCTGGAGCTTCTTCTCGATCGACCCAGACCCTCGTGGAGGGGTCCGGACCTTCAGGCTGTGCTTCTTGGACCCTTCCGGAGGTGTCCAAAACTCCTTCTGGTTCAACGTCGACCTTGCTTGAAGGGTCCAAATCATCTTGGTCAGCTAGGTGAATCCCCTCACGTGAATGAGGTTGATCTCCTAGCATTTTGCCTCGAGGTTCCATGTTTGGGGGGTGGGACCCGAACACGCCTTCACGTAACTCCGGACCCTCCCTGAGGAGTCTGGGCTCCTAGACTGGATGTGGCTCCAGTCTTTCTGCGACCAGGACCATACTAACATCTTTGGTGGTTGTTGAAATGTAAAGCAATAAAGGTTCACAAGGATTCGATGCTACCAATATCGATAGTGTAGTGAGGAGTTGTTTCATCTCTTGAAAGCCTTTTCTGCTTCTTCAGACCAATGAAATTATCCAGACTTCCTCAAGAGTTTGAAGAAGGGAAGTGCCCGCTCTGCCAGTCTTGAGATAAATTGGCTGAGCGCAACTAGACATCTAGTTAACTTCTGGACATCCTTGAAGCGGGCTGGGGGCCACATATCTTCTATGGTCTTGATCCTTGCCAGATTTTCTTTGATTCCTCGATGAGTCACCAAGAAACCTAGAAGCTTCTCGGAGCTAACCCCAAAGACACATTTGTCCGGGTTCAGCTTCGTGAGCGTGGTGCGCGGCTTGTCGAAGATAGCTTGTAAATTGTTAAGGAGTGACTCCTTGTTCTTGATCTTCACGACAATGTCATTGACGTACACCTCCACTCTGTCTCTAATTAGCACTCCAAATGTTTTGTACATAGCTCCCACAAATGTTGAAGCAGCATTTTTAAGACCAAATTGCATGACAGTATAATAGTACAATCCATCTATTGTTATGAAGGCAGTATGATCTTCATCTTCCTTAGACATTTGGATTTGATAATATCCATAATATGCATCTAAGAAACATAATAGCTCACACCTGGAGGTGGAGTCCACTATCTGATCTATTCTAGGTAGTGGAAATGGATCCTTTGGACATGCCTTATTTAAGGTGGTGTAGTCGATACACATCCGAAGCTTCCCGGCAGCCTTGGGCACCACGGCTGGGTTTGCCAGCCATTTAGGATGAAACACCTCTCAGATGAAACCAGCTTTGAGCAACTTCTTGATCTCCTGTCGGATGAAGTTTTGCCGCTTGATTGATTGCTTCTGGGCTTCTGGTGTACAGGCTGTGCGTCAGAGTAAATCTTTAGATTGTGTTCAATCACCTCCCTAGGGATCCCAGGCATTTGTGATGGTTTCTAGGCAAACATGTCGAAATTAGCCCGGAGCAAAGTGATGAGCGCGAGTTCCTATTTGTTGTTCAGACCTCCCGATATACGGTAGTCTGAGCAGCATCGAAACCAATTTGGACGACTTTGACGGGAACGTCGGTCTCGCCGCCTAGTTGCACACGGGGTACATAGGTAGAGCCTTTATCTGGAATGCTCGGAGGGTTCGGAGTTGGCTCCTTATCGGATGCTTCCTCTTATGATGTGGTAAGCGCATAGAGTTCTTCTAAATCAGTGACTCCTGCAGTGCGATCTCTGCGGATCCGGAGAACGCCAGCAGGTGTTGGCATCTTTAACACTAAGTAACCATAATGAGCAGCGGCCATGAACTTGTACAAGGCTGGCCTGCCCAAAATGGCGTTGAACGGCAGACTGATCTGCGCGTTGTCGAAGACCAACTTCACAGTTTTGTAGTTCTCCCGAGTTCCGAAGGTCACAGGGAGTGTGATGGAACCGAGAGGAGTAATGGTCCCCGGACCTACTCCAGAGAAAGGTCGAGATGGGCGAAGGTCCGAAGGCCGGAGCTGAAGCTTAACGAAAGCTTTGAAGCTTATGCGGTTCAGCCCTGAACCTCTGTCCATCATTACATGGTGGAGTTGAATATTGTTTTTGGGGACCGGAGTCCACACATCCGAGGATCTCATTGGGTGGTGAGGTGCGATGCGGCACCTAACAGCACACACAAAAAGGATACCAAAATATATAAAGTTTTCATTTTATAATAAGAAGAGTTTAAAGAGTGTATAATAGAAGTACACACGCAACGGAAAATACATACTCATAATCTCACCTAACTAGCCAGGAGAGAAGACGTCCATGCCCTAGGACGATTCTCACTAGCAACATGAAGAACATTCAGCAGCGGCGTGGTTCACATGAGATTTATCTCGACACCTCGAGTCTCATCTACAACCTGAACAGCAGAAATAAAACTAATACCTACAAAAATCGTTAAAGCGCAAACGTGAGCATAAGGCTCAGCAAGACTAACCCGTCTCACTAGACATATGCAGGGGTGAATACTAAGCATAGGTAAGGAATAGCATAAAAGACTCGCCTACAAGTGGATCCTTATAATCATGTTTTAAGTAGCACATGACATTATTCAGGCACGGCACATCATAGACTTCACAATCAAACAAGAAACGCTTTGCCGATGATATGACATGCCTAAAGCACATTATGCTATTACAGGTAAAGTAGGGGGAAACTGTAAACTTTTAATTGTACTATCTCTAAGTCAAACAAGGTTGCAAAGAAATTATAATTCAATACAATATATTTTTCTGGCTTCTTTAGTATTTACTACGTCACCGCTCAGTGAACAAGTGGTACTCTATTACCGTGAGGGACGGTGATTGCAATCAGACCACACCCAGACAACACGACACATATGTCATTCGGAAGTGTCAGCGAGTACACCTGTACCTACATAACACTTCAGTCCTAGGCGTATATGGCCACCTTTCACAAGAAACCCGAACGCCGAACCCATCTCACCTCTGCAAACAGAAGGTCTCCGCACGGAACACCTCATGTGTCCGCCGACCGATTTACACCTTACTGTCCTCAACCCACCCCTATCGATGGTGAGTTAGTGGGCCTCAACACCCCATTTATAGAGTTACATCAGTTTATTGGATCCTATATCTCCATTATGTTGCTGGTACATTCAAGCTTGTCTGAAGGGGCTGCATACGGGTGGGCCTTAATCGACACAGGTAGGGCTATGCGACCGAGACTCAATTCTCGCCGCTTCCAATCCATTCCCTGCCCGGTCTCAGTTTCATTATATTATGCCATTTTCTATCTAACCAATCCTGTGAGATATGTCCTACATCTCTCGCGAGTAGATTCCAACTACTCGACTTCTACCGGATTTCCTATGCATTAGAAAAGCAGTTACTACAGGTCAAACTGTAACTCATTTCAACCAATCCCTGGGATTTTTGGTCATGCATGTGGAGTATCAATCATCCTAAACGTAATGCACAATTCATATACTACTCTCATAGTGATAAAGTAAAATTTTATAAATGACTTAAATGCAAACCGGGGCTTTCCTTAGTTTGCGACTCGAATAAATGTCAATTGTTAGTGGTCCTTCTGTGCAGACTTCACCAAGGACTTCAAGTGGACACCCTGGCTTCTCCTCCAAGCGAAACTTCTCTTCGACCACCTATCATCACATTCCAATCGACATGATATGCATATAAGTAATTAAGTAATTAAGTAGTTTAATAATAGACTCCATGGGGTTGTGTAAACTTTAAGAACGAGGAGTTTGACTAGGAAGGACAAATATGCCTCTGTTGTGTGGGTAACCATAGGATGAGTCAAGGTGGACATAGAAGTGTCGGTATGAACTAAAAGGTACAACATAAAGCTACATTGCAACTTAGCATACCACACTTCAAGCTATGCCATGCGAGATTGACAAATCTGAATGGTGAAGAAGTGTTGGGTGGAGAAGTGTAAGGACGACCCAAAAATTAAGGTGGGACATCGAAATCTTGAGTATGAGTGGAGTGTACAAGACGAAGGTTGCGATTCAGTAGTCGACCAATGAACTTGACTTAACTCATAAAGGAGTAAACCTAGTTAAGTGAGCAGTGCTATCGTAGGGTCCTGACTTAGGATTAACCATGATGGAACCTAACGACACTTGGGACTGAATTGGGATCAACAAGGCTTGGACTTAAGAAGTCATTACAAGCACTGTGAACCTAGCATGAGTACCAAGACAACGTTCAAATGACTCGATTTTGATCCAATTAATGGCAAAATAAGAACTTGAGGTGAATAACAAAGCTAAAGTACACTTCAAGACCTTTCCAAAAAGTATTGGTTTGCCTCTAGATCATCTCTGGTTTTAAAGTTATGCTATTTTAATGTTAACAGAATTTTCTGCACTTTCAGCAGGACCTGCTAAAAAAATATCAGTTTTGATCTACAGTTTTCAGACTGTTCCGTTAGAAATCTGGAAATATTCTTATTAACAAAGTTGTAGCCAAGGTAATAATATTTCCATAATGTACTTACTTGTCTTCATATCAGTCCTGGTTCAAAAGATATCAATTTTTGAATTTGGCTGAAATTTCAGCATTCAGACTTTTATATTCAGTTCAGATTGACCACATTGTATTCAAACTAGACTTGGAAAAAATAGACGATAGATTCTGGTCTGGAGCCAATTACAAAAATTGTAGCTGACTCACTAACCTTTCCAACGGTTACTCGTGCGACACCATTGGATGCAAAATCTGCTTGTTATGGGTCACATTCATAAAAGTTCAGAGTGCTGTCCAGTTTTCTGTAGTCCCGGACAGTTTCTGCGATTTCCAAAATTTCACCCACTTGAAAAAAGATTTTGGTCTTCAGCTGAATAGAGAACTTGTAGAAGACTTCCTAAAATTTCTAAGGAGTACTTACTTGCCCTCGTAGCACTCCTGGTTGAGCAGATATGGCATTTGCAAGTTGACAGTTTTTCTGAAAAATTTGTACAGCACCTCCTTTGTTTAAGGCTGATTTTGTCCACAATTTTCAGATATACAAACATCAACAATTGCAAAAATAATACATAGAAAACATGTTGCATACATTATCAAGATTCCAGAAATGAAAATTATGAAGTATTTAGACAATTCTACAGCGAGTTATGCGAGAAACAGTAACTGTATACAGGACTGTCCACTTGCTGTCCAGATTTGATCAAGTCTAGAAATTTGAAATTTTGAGTATGTTAGGGATGGATTCTGCTCTGGAGATCTATAGAAAGGTTGTAGAGGACTCTCTAAACTTTCCAACACCATAAATCAGGCCTGCAGTGGTGAAGTCTACAAAAAGTTATGATTCAATTGGTGAAGAGTTCAGATTCTGTCCCCTCTTCCAGGCTGCCAGAATCTCTTAAACCACACTTAATTTAGACCTTGTTAATATGAGTTTTAGCCTTCGTGTTGAATAGTAAGTTTATAGAGGACTCTTTAAGCTTTCCAGGAATGTATAAATATGCCTAGGATGCATTTCTAGTTTAAGAGTTATGGCTATTCAAAGTTCAGAATTATTTCTTTCTGACTGTTTCAGATAGCACCTATATACATGTACTATCTTCAACTCAGTTTTCTAATTAGTTATAAACTGAATTTGAGGTATCACTGAACAACAAAGTTGTAGAAGAGCTCTTCCCCTTTCCATAAATGTATCATCATGGAATAGAAGAGCTTTCTACAAGGAAATATGGCAAATATTCAGATGCTGGTCCGTGTAGTTTCAGAACAGCAGCTGCGGTGATAACGGTGCATTTTTGGCTTGGAGGTCAATAGAAAACTTATAGAAGACTTCAAAAGCTTTCTAAAAAGTATTCACTTGCCTCGAAAACCCTCCAGGTTGAAGAGATACGGATTTCTGAAGTGGAACACTCGATTCAGGATTCAGAATTTAGTTTGATAGATCGTGGTTGTTCAAAGCTGATTTGGCCACTGATTTTCAGATGGATAACCTCACAATTTGACAGCAAGTCCCATTACAAACTTATTGTACAAGTCGCAAGGTTTCCGGAAATGTATTACACGAAGGTATTCGCGATTCTACAAAGAGTTATGGTGGAAATGCCGAGGCTAGTTCATTATATCAAAGAGGTGAAGAAATGCTGGTTTCTAATGATTTGGACGAGTTTCCCCAGTGTTGTTCTGTCCAACTCATCCATAGAGAAATCGTCGAGGACCTGAAGATCTCTCCCATCCCTATAGCATACTACGATGTCCTATGAAGTTTAACTAGAAGCACATCTTGACATAACACTACTACAAAATGATTCATCGCAGGCGGTTCTAAACATATTATCGCATACGGTTTTAAAAAACCGCCTGTAACGAAGAACCTGTGAAAATGATCCATTAACACAGGCGGTGGCATAATCCGCCTGTGAAACTACATTTTCACAGGCGGTTTTTAATAAAAAACCGTCCGTGAAAATGCATTTTCACAGGCGGTCGGTAATAAAAAACGGCCTGTGAAAATATATATTCACAGGCAGTTTTTAATTAAAAACCGCTTGTGAAAATACATTTTCACAGGCGGTTTTTTATTATCGAACACCTGTGAAAATGGCTAGTGAAACAAAAAAAAATTCACATGTACCGCCGGGAGTCAGAAGAGGCCGCGCTGCCTGGAGGCCGCCGCGTTGCCGGGAGCCGTAAGAGCGCCGCCAAGTGTCGAAGGAGATCGCACCGCCGAGAGCCGGAGGAGCCGTGCCGCCCGAAGCCAGACGAGGCCGTGCCGCTTGGAGCCGGAGGAGCCGCACCGTCGAGAGCCCGAGGTAGACCGCGCCACCGGGTGCCCGAGGTACACCGCGCCGGATCTGTGCCCGCGCTCACGCCGGCAGGGCGCGCGCTCGCCGGGAGGCGAGCCGGAGCGGCGCCGCCGGGAGCCCGAGGTAGACTGTGCCAGATCCGCGTCTGTGCTCGCGTCGGCAGGGCTCGCGCTCGTCGGGAGGCCGCGCCGGAGCCGTCGAGGTCCGGAGCAACCGAAGTCGCGCCTTAGTCGCGCCTTGAGAGAGGCCGCCGGCAGCCACGCCGCCGGAAGCCCGAGGTAGATTGTGCCAGATCCGGGCCCGTGCTCGGGTCGGCAGGGCTCGCACTCGTCGGGAGGCCGCGCCGGAGCCATCGAGGTCTGGAGCAACCGAAGTCGTGCCTTAGTCGCGCCTTGAGAGAGGCTGCTGGCAGCCGCGCCTTGGGAGATGCCGCCGGAAGCCGTACCTTGGGAGGCTGACGGAGGATCACGGACTGAACTGTGGCTGCTGCTGTTATAGACACATCTATCGTGCGGCTTCTAAACTGAGTCGTTGGATCGATAAGCAGCGGACAGCGGAGATACGAAGTCCAAGAGTGATCCATGGGATGAAGCAGCGGACCAATGAGGAGCCATCATTATCACAGGCGGTTTTTATGTTACAGATCGCCTGTGAAAATCATTATATTTTCACAGGCGGTTGTTTGTTACAGACCGCCTGTGATAATGACTATTATCACAGGCGGTTTTTGTTACGGACCGCCTGCGAAAATCAATACATTTTCACAGGCGGTTGTTTGTTATGGACCACCTGTGATATTCTATTATCACAGGTGGTTATTAACTCATCTGACATCACATGCGGCACTTTTAATGGACCGTCTGTAAAAAAAATATAGAAGCGCCTGTAAAAATGTTTTTTGTAGTAGTGTAATCGAGTTAGATTTCGTCAATAGTACACAAAAGCCTTAATCTTCATCCTTCTTTGCATTGCACTATCCATGTCGAAAGTTTGACCCAAAACTTACCAGCAACTGGTAGATGGATCTTACAAGATGATGATGAAGCCATTCTTTCGTGGGGATGGTCAAGGTATCAATTGTGATACTGGCGGTACTAAGTTCCTTACCAAAGAAAAGTCTAACCCGGTACATCCAGATACGTCTATAGGTGGTCCTAAAATCGATCACTCACAAGCGTTAGCTACACGGGTCGCTACCGGAGTTAGTGTACCTGCAAAAGACAAACAATCCCCTTTTACACCTTCACACATCAAGGGCGGCACGGGGAAACACGACAGGCAGTCACAATAAGATATAATCAAAAGTAAATGCATACGACTCTGGTGTGAGTCGCCCTCGAGCGAGGTCATGTCTCGAGGTACATGGTTGTACTACGTCTGTACAGCAAAGACTCCCGTACGAACCGGCTTATACACACTCGGGCATACGTGTTTCGCATGCTCCCATAGAACATGAATGGTTCTAGAGATGCATACTATCAGGTTATACACCACCCGACGGGGGCTCCAACTAATTTGGTGTCACGCTGGGGTACCACATGTCATATGTTCTCAGAAACATGGAAATGTTTCCGAGACTCATATTGTCTTTCCATGCTAAGCCACGAAAATTTCACATACCATATCTCGTATGCAGAGTTTACCGAGATTGATCTGCTCTCGGCGGCGTACCTTACCTCTTACCTTGAAGATGGAGCATCGTTACAGAATAATATAACAAGTTAGTTCACCACCTTTATAACTTATACTAGTAATAGTCCTTAATGGGCATATAGCTAATCCTCACTCGACTACTTCAAAGTTTTCGAAAATAGGCTCTTTTCGAGCGTGCTATTCCCAACAAAGCTCTGATACCATGTATGTGGGGACAGAAGTCCACACATCCGAGGATCTCATTGGGTGGTGCCGTGCGATGCGGCACCTAACAACACACACAAAAAGGATACCAAAACATATAAAGTTTTCATTTTATAATAAGAATAGTTTACAAAAGAGTGTACAATAGAAGTACACACGCAGCGGAAAATACATACTCATAATCTCACCTAACTAAGCAGGAGAGAAGACGTCCATGCCCTAAGACGATTCTCACTAGCAACATGAAGAACATTCAGCAGCGGCGTGGTTCACATGAGATTTATCTCGACACCTCGAGTCTCATGTACAACCTGAACAGCAGAAATAAAACTAATAGCTGCAAAAATCGTTAAAGCGCAAACGTGAGCATAAGGCTCAGCAAGACTAACCCGTCTCACTAGACATATGCAGGGGTGAATACTAAGCATAGGTAAGGAATAGCATAAAAGACTCACCTGCAAGTGGATCCTTATAATCATGTTTTAAGTAGCACATGACATTCTTCAGGCACGGCACATCATAGACTCCACAATCAAACAAGAAACGCTTTGCCGATGATATGACATGCCTAAAGCACATTATGCTATTACATGTAAAGTAGGGGGAAACTGTAAACTTTTAATTGTACTATCTCTAAGTCAAACAAGGTTGCAAAGCAATTATAATTCAATACAATATATTTTTCTGGCTTCTTTAGTATTTACTACATCACCGCTCAGTGAATAAGTGGTACTCTATTACCGCGAGGGAAGGTGATTGCAATCAAGACACGCTCGGACAACACGACACATACGTCATTCGGAAGTGTCAGCGAGTACACCTGTACCTACATAACACTTCATTACTAGGCGTATATGACCACCTTTCACAAGAAACCCGAATGTCGAACCCATCTCACCTCCGCAAATAGAAGGTCTCCGCACGGAACACCTCATATGTCCGCCGACCGATTTACACCTTACTGTCCTTAACCCACCCCTAACGATGGTGAGTTAGTGGGCCTCGACACCCCAGTTATCGAGTTACATCAGTTTATTGGATCCCATATCTCCATTATGTTGCCGGTACAATTCAAGCTTGTCCGAAGGGGCTGCATACGGGCGGGCCTTAATCGACACAGGCAGGGCAATGCGACCGAGACTCAATTCTCGCAGCTTCCTATCCATTCCCTGCCCGGTCTCAGTTTCATTATATTATGCCATTTTCTATCTAACCAATCCTGTGAGATATGTCCTACATCTCTCGTGAGTAGATTCCAACTACTCGACTTCTACCGGATGTCCTACGCATTAGCAAATTAGTTACTACAGGTCAAACTGTAACTCGTTTCAACCAATCCCTGGGATTTTCGGTCATGCATGTAGAGTATCAATAATCTTAAACGTAATGAACACTTCATATACTACTCATCATAGTGATAATGTAAAATTTTATAAACGACTTAAATGCAAACCGAGGCTTGCCTTAGTTTGCGACTCGAATAAATGTCAATTGTTAGTGGTCCTTCTGGGCAGACTTCGCCATGGACTTCAAGTGGACACCTGACCTTCTCCTCCAAGTGAAACTTCTCATCGATCACCTATCATCACGTTCCTATCGACATGATATGCATATAAGAAATTAAGTAATTAAGTAGTTTAATAATAGACTCCATGTGGTTGTGTAAACTTTAAGAACAAGGAGTTTGACTAGGAAGGACAGATATGACTCTGTTGTGTGGGTAACCAGAGGATGAGTCAAGGTGGACATAGAAGTGTCGGTATGAACTAAAAGGTACAACATAAAGCTACATTGCAACTTAGCATACCAAACTTCAAGCTATGCCACGCGAGATTGACAAATCTGAACGGTGAAGAAGTGTTGGGTGGAGAAGTGTAAGGACGACCCAAAAATTAAGGTGGGACGTCAAAAGCTTGAGTATGAGTGGAGTGTACAAGACGAAGGTCGCGATTCAGTAGTCGACCAATGAACTTGACTTAACTCATAAAGGAGTAAACCTAGTTAAGTGAGCAGTGCTGTCGTAAGGTCCTGACTTAGGATTAACCATGATGGAACCTAACGACACTTGGGACTGAATTGGGATAAACATGGCTTGGACTTAAGAAGTCATTACAAGCACTATTAACCTAGCATGAGTACCAAGACAACATTCAAATTACTTTTAGGTAAAGTAGTTTCTACGACAAGCTTCTCGAGCATCGTTCAAGTGCTTACACGACGACACTAATGTAGTGTCTCCCGCAAGCCTGTCTAGGTGAGCTCGGTAGGCTCTCGGGACTTAAACATGATGCGAGACCTTGCCGTGAAGGCATGCTTTGCCATCTCGAGAAGATCGTCTTAGCGACGTCCACATCAACCCGGACTCGTCAATGGTGGTGAGAAAAATCCCAAACACCACCTTATGAGTAACAAGTTTAGTGATGTTGACTCGATCGTCGGCAAGCGACTCGACGAACCTGCCGTCGATGAATTGGTACACCAAGTTAACCAATCTTGTGATCGGTTAGGGAACATCCTCGACATAACCAAGGAACTCTTATCCAAGGTTCCCCTTGGTCTAGTTCTCCTTGTTGGTCGCAACGTTCTTGCATACCTCTACCCCAAGTCATCGGTGACCATCGACCCACCTGGTTTGACCTAGAAGGCATTTCATCGAGCATCTAGATTACACCTAGGACTCGATCACTATCTCATCGACTAAAACCTAATTTGGCTTGACAACTATTGTCCGACGAGTCGTGCTTGTGTTCCAGCACCACACACATCACGAGCACGCACAGACAAGTTAATGCGGTTCAAAAGACAAAGAAGGTCAACTTGGAGATTTCTAAAGGAATGATATCATGGCGGAAACTGGACGTACGACTTGACGACACATGAGTACCATTAGGGGTCACGACGAACGGACTTCGATGACGTCAAACAAGGTATTTCAGGGCAAGGCTCACCTTGTAGGCATTTTGGCGAACATCTTGGGTGTGTACTTGATTTTCGTCGCTTCATCACCATTCAAAGGGGATCCTGGCACATATCTTCGTCGATTGCCAACCCACAGTAAACCTGCATCCATAGACCAGCATTGAACAGCAACACACTTAGTTTTGCCTCGTAACCATTTCATCGAACACCTAGGCTGCAGTCACTAATCTGATCAATCATGCACAATCAGAGCTAACATTGGATGAGTGGTCGATACCATCGTGTCAAAGGCATTTTCCTGCATATCCTCTATCACACACATCACTTACTTCTCTGCTAGGACAGGACCAATGAGCAAAACGCCATGACGACCGAAAGTAGGCGACGCCGTCGATTCATAGCCGATGTGGCCTAACTTCGAACGCGGCCGTAGCCTTGCTGGTTGCCTGGAGGTGGACTTGGAACATGCTGTACCAGTGCCGTGGGGTTGAGATACAACAGCAATGGTGCAAATGATTGGCGCCGCGGAAAGAACGGGCTTGGACGGCGGTGCGGCCATGGGGCACGACCGGCGAGCAGCAACCTATGGTACACGGGCAGAGCAGAGGCAGCCAGGCGCGTTGCGACAGCTAGGCAACTGGGAGCACGAGGAGACGCGAGCACGGTGGTCAGGCGTCGCGCGACCGGCGTGGGCGCAGCTCAAGAACACTTGGACGAGGAGGAGAGCTGGGCCCTGGTGTGTTGGAGTGAGGGAGGAAGAAGCAGGCAGAGCTGCCTCCTTGCTTGCGATAGGGACAAGTAGAGGGCATGCGGCGAGCAGCGCAAGCAGAGCAGAGGAGGGCGCTCGCGTGCAACACGTTGTGGCTTTGGCCAGGGCTGGGACACGGCCCAACATGGATGGCGCGGCACTTGCAATAGGACGGCGGCGCAGACGAGCGGTGCGGCCAGGCCGGTTGAGGAGCCGTGGCCAGGAGACGAGGAGGCCGCCGGCGAGGGAGGTGCGCGGGCCGGGGAGACGCGGGCCAGTGCGGGCGCGGCCTAGAGGTGAAGCGCCAGCGTGGAGAGGGATGCGAGCTGGGGCGACGCGCGCGGTGCAGGGAAAGAGCGGGCGGTCGGCGAGCAGTTTGGCCGGCGAGATGGCGCGCGCGAGTAGTGGCATGGCGTCGGTGGCACGTGGACGGGCGCGACACAGGCCTGCGGGGCACGACGGGAAGGCAGCGAAGCGCTTGGCGGCCCGGCCAGCAGACGGCCGGCGGGAGGACGACGTCGTGGCGGGCGCATTGCGGGCCTGCGGAAAGACGCGCGCCAGTGGCCGGGAGCGAAGGCGTGTGGCAGCGCGTCGGAGGAGCGGGGCGGTGCCGTGAGTGGCCGGGCGGTGAGGTGCCGTGGTGCGGTGGAGTCGGGCGGCTAGATAAAGACCGTTTTGCATCGCGGTGGCAGTGCATGCATCTACGTGGAGGCAGGGGAGGGAAGAGAAAGAAGGTGACGACCAGACATGTGGGGACCACTTGTGGGACCCACTGTCTCCTCCCTTTTTTTTCAAATTTCAAATAGGGCTAGTAAACATGCTTAAAAAAATATTCAACTTTGGCCCAGTGACTAAATAAAATGTGAAGAATTTTATGGTGCAATCAGATTTCAAAACTGAGCAAGTTAAATTTTGAACTCAGGTTTGAATTTGAATTGAAGCGGTGATACTTGATTCAATGAAATAAATGCTAGGTTAGGTTCAAAAATCCTGAAACTTTGAAGTTACCCTTTTTGAACCATAAGGGAACTCAGGAAAAATTTGGAATGGATTTGGACAAATTAAAGTACAAAGTTTAAATTTGAACTCGACTCTGATTAAACTCTCAGTACGTGTCCAATAAATGGAAAACGTGCTTCAAAAATTTTGAAACTTTACTGAGAGTCTATTTGGAATATTAGAAGGTCATGGAAAAATTTACAGCCTTAGATTTGAATTTTTTTGAATGTCCCATTTTGGGGTTGGAATAATTCCTTTTTCTTTCTCTCCATTTTGTTTTCTTTTCTGCTTTAGTTTTTCATTGAAAATGTGAATACCTGGAAATTAAGGATTTTACCCCTTAAGTTCCAAATACATTAGCAACCATGTTCTATATATAAAGATTTTAACAGTTCCTATTTTTAGTGAGCATGGGTTAACTCATATGGTTCATGTGAGTTTGGATTTCCAAGTCCACTTTCAAAATTTTTAAGTTCACATTTTTGCGTTTTTGTTCTTCCGAAAAGCGGGCTTTTACATTGTTAATGGTAGGTGGCAGCATCAACGGGAGTTGGCCAGCTCTGATCATGTTGCGGGGACAGTCCAAAGCATAAAAAATGATGGGGTGTCCATCCCCTTCCGATGAGACTCGACCCTAGCAGTGGGAGCTGCCACGGCCATGTCCTGCCGCATTGTCTTGAAGATGTGGCGAGAGGTGATGTCCCAAGAACCACCATAAATGGTGTTCAGGGTCTTTCGGCGCTCGTTGTCAGAGACGTCAGAATTGTTGTTGACAGTGTTGTAGAGAGCTTTTAGGACCTTCTTAGGGTCATGGAAACCTAATTCCTCCTCAGTTGGAGCTTTGTTGACTTTTTGTTTTCCTTCCCATTGACAGAAATGAACTTCTTCCTGACGCTTGTTATAGCGCTCGACAAGGTTCTGGACCTCCCAACATTCTTCCAGGCTATGTATGTCCGTCTTGTGGATCGGACACCACACTTTGGAACTGTTGCCGTCTTCTGACGAAGGACGAGGTTGTTTCTCGGGGCATGTACCCCAGCCACCCGGAGCTGCAGCAGCTGCAGCGGCTGGTGCGCTGGCCGACGGCTTCTTCTTGCCGTTGGGCTTCTTTTTCTTTTTGCCTCCTATGGATGTAGTGGCTTCAATCTTGGTGGTTTAGAATACATTTCACGTCCCTCCGCAGCTTTGGCACATTTGTCTATCAAGCTGAAAAGTTTCGTGACACTAGTGACTTCTTTGGTCGCCAATTTCTCCAGCATCTTGTCTCAAACAGCCTATCTGAATGCCACGATAACAGAAGACTTGAGATTGAAGGAATAGTATTCCGTACCTGAGAAAACAGATGGATAAAGGATCACAGTGATTCCCTTGGTGTTTTGCTTTACAGCAATCAGATCCAGTTCAGTGCCAGGCCGGGTGTAAGAACTCCTGAAGTTGACAGTGAATTGTTGGCATAGATCTACCGAACTATTAATGGAGTCGGGTGGAAGACTCGTGAACCAGGACCTTGCAGTTCATGTTAGAGCCACTCGTAAGTAAATGGTCATCACGGCCTCATCGCCACCTGCTGCCAGTATAGCAGTGGAGTAGATTTGAAGGAACTCAGCGAGGTTGACAGTCCCATCGATTTTTTTCGGCAAGTGAGGCCGGAACTTTTGTGGCCATCTGACCATGCGTAAATGCATGGCTATGGCAGAACAGCCCCCCTACTCCCTGGGGAGCAGGGTTGTCTCGAGCTTGTCGTCTCTCGCGAGCACGCTCGATATGGACACGACCGTCCTGCTGCCGGTAACGGCGATCAAGTTCCGACCGCTGGTCGTGAGTCGGAATCCTGGTGATGGTGTTGGTGCATCGTGCCCCCAGAGGCAGCAAAGTCACCTTCTGAGAAGAGGAACATCTTCTCTGCTGTGAGACTTTTGGACCATGTCGGCTCGATAAAGTTCATCGTTGTGATGGTGCTCGCCCCGAAGGGGGGGGGGGAACTTGATTGCTGATGTTAGCGGGTGCAGCTGCAACCAGATGATCAACATCAGCTCTCCTCTGTTCCATAGCACCCTGGGGTGCCCCTGGAGGTGGTGGATGTTGTAGGAGAGCTCGCACGGCAATGAGCGCGTGCTAAGGGTTGTTGTTTGTCGGTGCAGTGATCGACGAAAATACTCCATCTTGTCATCCAACACTGTTTGCCGGAATAGATGGCGGTTGTGGTGTCATAGTGCCTTCCGGAATAATGGCACCTGCTGGCTGATGCACGTTGGAGGGATTGCCTCCAGCAGGTTGTTCAACGCGATTTCCGTTGGAAGATCCTGCAGCAGAATTCACCATCTTGAGGTCTCGAGTGACCCCCTTGCTGGCATGCCATATGTCAAAGTGTAGCAACGACACATCCCCCGATACTACCAAATGTAGCCCGCGGAGGTTCTTGTTTCGGTTGGGGCACGCAGAGATCAGGATCAAGATGGTGACACCAGAGATTTATGTGGTTCGGGCCGCCTGAGCGTAATACCCTACTCCACGGGGTTCGTATTTTTGTATTGAGTGTCGCTGGTATGCGCGGTGTATGGCTTAACTTGGAGTTGCCCACTTGTATTGTGCGGCTCAATCCTTTTATAGTCTAAGGATTGAACGTTACACCATTCGCCTGGCCCGACATGTGGCCCTGGCATATTTAATAGCCTAATACACTGTCTATAAGTATTAAGCATGGTTAATTGTGTGATAACATGCCTTAATGACTGCGTTACCTCCATTAACAGTGTGTTGATCGTGTGTCATTAATACAGCATTAATGATACATAATCAAGTCTTGTAACTGCTGCTGTAACTATCCCTTGAATGTCCATACCGAAGGAGATCCGCCAATGTATTCGTCGATGATGAAGGACCGGAGGCTCCACACGTGGCAGCTTTGGAGCTTCTCCTTGCGGGGAGGTAGCTCTGGAACCGCTATACACGTGTTGGTGCCATAGCTTCCCTCTGCTGGGGGTTAGGTCCGGAGTCGTTATACATGTGTAGATCACGGAGCTTTCCTGTGTTGGGAGTTTAGCTCCGGATTTAAATTACATGTGTCAATCCCTGGAGCTACTCATATAAGGGATGCGGGTTCGGTGTAATATGATATGAGGGGTCTGATGAGACCTTCAACTTTGACGGGTAGAACTCTCTTGCACTTCTTGCGGTATCATAGGGTACCCGGTACGCAGGGTACCAACACAAGTGAGTATCTCCCACAGATACATCACTCATCTCAATCTCACCATAGGTGGTTTTCTAGTTGTCAGGACCACACCATAACCCATCCTATACCGAGGACACGGCCGCTCGAACGGATTTTACACTCTAAAGAGGTTGTACATTGTACCCACATGCACGAACACTCAAAGATGACAGCCCGACATAACTGACATCCAGTCGAAATGTCACCTGGACCAGTCGGCCTCAACCCAGTATCAACATCATCAGTGAGCTCATTAACCTCTCAACAAAACTCTCTCTCCACCGTGAACGACTATCGGGCTAGCCACCGGGATTAGGCTAAGCACTTCCCATAAAGGGACATGTGGTCGTACTAAAAGGAAGTTAGGTGAGATGTCAAAACAACTCGATCCTTAAGGCTCATTAGGGCAGCCTCCATACACACAGAACGAGCCTATCCTCATGATAGAACTCGCCGTAAGTCTACCACCACGGTAGCACATAGACCAACTCTAGCCCATCTGCCCCGGTAAAAACTCATGCATGCTCTCACCAACCATTCATCATAAAAGAGGCGACATCATCATGTATAATCTCATCATTCCAATATGCAGCAAATGGAACTAGTATAGCTCTACTCTATCACTCGACGCTCAACAACGCAATAACCTGATCTACTGGCCACAATGGAATAACCTCACATAGGTGCAAAATGATCAAAAAGGTATAGATGGAACTTGCTTTTGTTGCCGTCTGCGGCGTCGTTCTCTGTATCACCTGGTTCCTCCGGGTTTTCCTCCACTACTGGGTCTGTTCCGGCAACGCGCACGCAAGAACATACAAGCAATGCATGCATACATTAATACATAATACAAACATGATTGTATTAAATATATTATGATTTTAGATGATTTTTAGAGAAAGAATTAGATTAATTGGAGTTTTTATGAGTAAGATATGACTTTTATAGTTTGGTGGCTAGAATTATTTCGAAAATAAATATTTCATTCAGGGATTAGGGTCACGGGTCTCGACCAGGAGTGCTCAGCCCAAGGTGACTTGCGTTAGGTTGTTACTGGCCTCAGGTTTAATGGCTAATAACCTACTGTTGCTTTAGGTTATGGCTAATCAGGTAACGTGAGGTACTGGTCATCGATTTGGTTTGGTGTTGGGCAACCAAGGCTATAGTTCTCCAAATGGGATGGGTCAATCGGGCGGCCCGAGGCCCGGAACTAAAAAACCTAGTACGAGCACAGGCCCGGCCCAAAAGGAATCGTGACGGGCCAACCCAGGCCCGATAGCCGTGTCATGCCTGGGCCACCATCCCAGCACGACGTGCCGGCCCGAGCCCGCCACAAATTTTTGGCCAGCCCGACGTCGGCCCGACATTTCTTTAAATCTAGTACTAGAACCGTTGATATGCTTTAAATTTACTTGAACCGTTAGATCCAACATTGAGTAGAACTCATATAAATAAATGACTCCCTTCCAAAACCCTAGCCGCCATCTTTCCAAACCCTAGCCGCTACCTAATCTTCTCCGCCGCCCGTTCGTTGGCCGCGCTGCTTGCCGACTGAAGATCGCGCACGAGCCGCCACCACCGAGCGTTGAGCCGCCGCCCTCGACGGTCACCCCGAGGCCCGGACGGCCGCGCTCGACCCGATGGTCGCAGCCTCCGCATCTCCCGACGGCCTCCGAGGCCCTCGACGGCCTCCGCGTCGCCCGACGGCAGCGCCTGAGCTCTGAGCCGCCGCCCCGACGGCCGCTCCTGACGGCCTCCGCACTGCCCTACGGCTGCGCGCGAGTGCCGAGTCGCCACCCGACGACCTCGGTGCCGCCTTATGGCCGCACTAGAGCGGTTGAGCTGCCGCCCGCCTCTGCCTCCGCGTCGCCGACGGCCGTGCTCGAGCCTGGCCGCCGTGCCGCCAGTGCAGCCGGGCTGGCCCGGCACGAAAAATCGGCCTCCGTGCCGTGCTTGGGCCGCATGGTAGGCACGACGACACGGCCTGGCCTGGCACGGAAGACGGACCGGGCCAGCTCATGTTGGGCCATGTCGGGCTCGTGCCGGGCAGTGAACACATGCCCTCAGTGGCTCGCCGTACCATCTCTAACCCATCTGCCCCTGTAAAAACTCATGCATGCTCTCACCAACCATACAACATAAAAGAGGCGACATCATCATGTATAATCTCATCATTCCAATATGCAGCAAATGGAACTATTATAGCTCTACTCTATCACTCGACGCTCAACAACGCAATAACCTGATTTATCGGCCACAATGGAATAACCTCACATAGGTGCAAAATGATCAAAAAGGTATAGATGGAACTTGGTTTCGTTGCCGTATGCGACGTCCTTCTCTGGATCACCTAGTTCCTCCGGGTTTTCCTCCGTCACTGGGTCTGTTCCGACAACGCGCATGCAAGCAAACATACAAGCAATGCAGGCATACATTAATACATGATACAAACATGATTGTATTAAATATATTATGATTTTAGATGATTTTTAGAGAAAAAATTAGATTAATCATAGTTTTTATGAGTAAGATATGACTTTTATAGTTTCGTGGCTGGAATAATTTCGAAAATAAATATTTCATTCAGGGATCAGGGTCACGGGTCTCGACCAGGAGTGCTCAGCCCACGGTGACTTGCGTTAGGTTGTTACTGGTCTCGGGTTTAATGGCTAATAACCTACTGTTGCTTTAGGTTATGGCTAATCAGGTAACGTGAGGTACTGGTCATCGATTTGGTTTGGTGTTGGGCAACCAAGGCTATAGTTCTCCAAATGGGCTGGGTCAATTGGGCGGCCCGAGGCCCAGCACTAAAAAGCCAAGTCCGAGCATGGGCCCGGCCCAAAAGGAATTGTGTCGGGCCAGCCCAGGCCCCTATAGTCGTGTCATGCCTGGGCCGCCATCCCAGCACGTCGTGCCGGCCCGAGCCTGCCACAAATTTTTGGCCGGCCCAACGTTTGCCGGACATTTCTTTAAATCTAGTACTAGAACCGTTGATCGGGCTCATATTTACTTGAACCGTTAGATCCAACATTGAGTAGAACTCATATAAATAAAGGACTCCCTTCCAAAACCCTAGCCGCCACCTTTCCAAAACCTAGCCGCCACCCAATCTTCTCCGCCGCCCGTTCATTGGCCGCGCTGCTCGCCGACTGAAGGTCGCGCTCGAGCCGCCGCCACCGAGCGTTGAGCCGCCGCCCTCGACGGTCACCCCTGAGGCCCGGACGGCCGCGCCCGACTGCCTCGGTGTCGCCCAATGGTCGCAGCCTCCGCATCTCCCGACAGCCTCCGAGGCCCTCAACGGCCTCCGCGTCGCCTGACGGCAGCGCCTGAGCGCCGAGACGGAGCCCCGACGGCCGCTCCCGACGGCCTCTGCACCGCCCGACGGCCGCGCGCGAGTGCCGAGTCGCCGCCCCCGACGGTCGCGCCCGACGACCTCCGTGCCGCCCGATGGCCGCACTAGAGCGGTTGAGCTGCAGCCCGCCTCTACCTCCGCGTCGCCGACGGCGGCGCCCGAGCCTGGCCGCCGTGCCGCCACTGCAGCCAGGCTGGCCCAGCACAAAAAATCGGCCTCCGTGCCATGCTTGGGCCGCATGGTAGGCACGACGACACAGCCTGGCCTGGCACGCAAGACGGACCGGGCCAGCTCGTGCCGGGCCATGTCGGGCTCGTGTCGGACAGTGAACTCATGCCCTCAGTGGCTCGCCGTACCATCTCTAACCTATCTGCGCCAGTAAAAACTCATGCATGCTCTCACTAACCATACAACATAAAAGAGGTGACATCATCATGTATAATCTCATCATTCCAATATGCAGCAAATGGAACTAGTATAGCTCTACTCTATCACTCGACGCTGAACAACGCAATAACCTGATCTACCGGCCACAATGGAATAACCTCATATAGGTGCAAAATGATCAAAAAGGTATAAATGGAACTTGCTTTTGTTGCCGTCTGCGGCATCGTTCTCTGGATCACCTAATTCCTCCCGGTTTTCCTCTGGCACTGGGTCTGTTTTGGCAACCCGCACGCAAGCAAACATACAAGCAATGCAGGCATAAATTAATACATGATACAAACATGATTGTATTAATATATTATGATTTTAGATGATTTTTAGAGAAAGAATTAGATTAATCGTAGTTTTTATGAGTAAGATATGACTTTTATAGTTCGGTGGCTGTAATAATTTCGAAAATAAATATTTCATTCAGGGATCAGGGTCTCGGGTCTCGACCAGGAGTGCTCAGCCCACGGTGACTTGCGTTAGGTTGTTACTGGCCTCAGGTTTGATGGCTAATAACCTAATGTTGCTTTAGGTTATGGCTAATAGGGTAACGTGAGGTACTGGTCATCGATTTGGTTTGGTGTTGGGCAACCAAGGCTATAGTTCTCCAAATGGGCTGGGTCAATCGGGTGGCCCGAGGCCCGGCACTAAAAAGCCTAGTCTGAGCACGGGCCCGGCCCAAAAGGAATCATGTCGGGCCGGCCCAGGCCCGATAGCCGTGTCGTGCCTTGGCCGCCATCCCAGCACGGCGTGCCGGCCCGAGCCCGCCACAAATTTTTGACCGGCCCAACGTCGGCGCGACATTTCTTTAAATCTAGTACTAGAACCGTTGATCTGCATCAAATTTACTTGAACCGTTAGATCCAACATTGAGTAGAACTCATATAAATAAAGGACTCCCTTCCAAAACCCTAGCCACCACCTTTCCAAACCCTAGCCGCCACCCAATCTTCCCCGCCGCCCGTTCGTTGGCCGCGCTGCTCGCCGACTGAAGATGGCATTCGAGCCGCCGCCATCGAGCATTGAGCCGCCGCCCTCTACGGTGACCCCCGAGGCCCGGACTACCGCGCCCGACTGCCTCGGTGTCGCCCGATGGTCGCAGCCTCAGCGTCTCCCGATGGCAGCGCCTGAGCGCCGAGCCGCCGCCCCGACGGGCGCTCCTGACGGCCTCTGCACCGCTCGACGGTCGCGCGCGAGTGTCGAGTCGCCGCCCCCGACGGCCGCGCCCGACGACCTCCGTGCCGCCCGATGGCTGCGCTAGAGCGGTTGAGCTGCCGCCCGCCTCTGCCTCCGCGTCGCCGACAGCCGCGTCGAGCCTGGCCGCCGTGCCGCCAGTGCAGCCGGGCTGGCCCGGCACGAAAAATCAGCCTTCGTGCCGTGCTTGGGCTGCATGGTAGGCACGACGACACGTCCTGGCCGGGCACGGAAGACGGACCGGGCCAGCTCGTGCTGGGCCACGTCGAGCTCGTGCCGGGGAGTGAACTCATGCCCTCAATGGCTCGCCGTACCATCTCTAACCCATCTGCCCCGGTAAAAACTCATGCATGCTCTCACCAACCATACAACATACAAGAGGCAATATCATCACGTATAATCTCATCATTCCAATATGCAGCAAATGGAACTAGTATGGCTCTACTCTATCACTCGACACTCAACAATGCAATATCCTGATCTACCGGCCACAATGGAATAACCTCACTTAGGTGCAAAATGATCAAAAAGGGATAAATGGAACTTGCCTTCACTGCCGTCTGCGGCGTCGTTCTCCGGATCACCTGGTTCCTCCGGCACTGGGTCTGTTTTGGCAACGTGCACGCAAGCAAACATACAAACAATGCATGCATACATTAATACATGATACAAACATGATTGTATTAAATATATTGTGATTTTAGATGATTTTTAGAGAAAGAATTAGATTAATCGGAGTTTTTATAAGTAAGATATGATTTTTATAGTTTGGTGGCCGGAATAATTTCGAAAATAAATATTTCATTCAGGGATCAGGGTCACGGGTCTCGACCAGGAGTGCTCAGCCCACGGTGACTTGCGTTAGGTTGTTACTGGCCTCAGGCTTAAAGGCTAATAACCTGCTGTTGCCTTAGGTTATGGCTAATCAGGTAACGTGAGGTACTGGTGATCGATTTGGTTTGGTGTTGGGCAACCGAGGCCACTGGCACATGGGTCTGGCGGTCTGTACGTGAGCTCAAGGGCTGACCAGTGGGGTACCGCATACCAGCTCATGCTAGTCTATCGAAAGGGAACCAAATAGAAAGGCTCCATGTTTCTTCCTCCTCGGTACAGGCTGCCATGAAGGCCATGGGAGAGCACGATTTGGGAAAGAATAAGAGGAGAAAGCGTCTCTAACTTGGGGATTCGTCTGCTCAGGCTCCGACGAACTCAAGTGAGGTGCCGATTTGGGAAGGGAGCAAGAGAAACAAAGCAATTTCAATGAAGGGCAGCCCACTACTACAATAAGCCTCATCACAGGCGGCTCCAAACCTATTATCAGAGACGGCTTTTAAAACCGCCTGAAACGAAGAGTCTGTGATAATCCGCAATTTCACAGGCGGAGAAGTGAAACCGCCTGTGAAGACTAATTATCATAGGCAGTTCTTCACTAAGGATAGCCGCCTGTGAAGACCGATTATCATAGGCGGTTCTTTACTTAGGCTAGCCGTCTGTGAAAATACTTTATCACAGACGGGTCGTGCAGCATATATAACCGTCTGTGATAAACGTCTTATCACAGACGGTTATTGAAGAATAACTAACCGTCTATGATAAGAAGTCTTCACAGACGGGTATTGAAGCATTACTAACCGTCTATGATAATTTGTATTCACAGGCGGATTTTGAAGCATAACTAACCGCCTATGATAATATGTCTTCACAGGCGGGTTTTGAAGCATAACTAACCGTCAATGATAATGTGTCTTTACAGACGGTTATTGAAGCATAACTAACCCGTCTATGATAATGGTGTTATCACAGACGGAGTTTACCTATACCAGCCGTCTGTGAAGACCCTTTAACGCAGCCGGTTTCTACCATAACAGACACCGCCTGTGAAAATTAGGTTATCACAGATGTTTCTTTACTTGTATCTAGCCGCCTGTGATAATTGTTTTTCACAGTCATGCAGTACTACTGCTGTTATTTCTAATTTCCAGGTCAATTCAATATAATCACAGAACAAAAAACAACAATCATCACAGAACAAAAGACAACAATATTATCATCACAGAAGTCAATTTCACTAAAACAATATACATACACACAAGTTACAGATACAATTTCATCTCAAAGTTTACAAGTTTTCACTAAAAACTGTTTAGATTGGTATAGTCGCAAAGTTCTGGCACATCAGCTGCTGAACCTCTCTTATCAAAGAACTTCCCCGTTTTGTGCAAAATTTCGCGACGAATGAACTGACAGAGTTCAGAAGCAATCTTGTCGGCTCCTCCATCAGGAATACTTCTACAAACCGGCCATTCTTCGTTCAGATTCTTCTTGTGCTGCAATATAACACATAACAAGGTTTAGAATGTGTTGGTTTGAACAATCTCAAAGTATAGATCAAAGTGAGAGTATACAAGAATTTAGTAGGTATTTTTGGAGCAGTTGTACTATGAGCAATTGAATTTTGAAGTTGGAATCAAAATATGAAAATAATGTTGCTGGTAATATTGAACAGCAGAGAATATAAGCATTAAACTATGCTAGTTACAATGAAAATGAAACACAAAAGTAAGAAAATAAGGTATCGACATTAAGGATAACTTACATCCTCACGATTGACTCTATATACGGCGGCGGTCCGAAGATGCTCGCATACATAATACCCGCATAAGACACTCCCAGCAGGCTGCTTCGGACAAGCATAATACGTTTTAATGTCCAATGCATTCGTATTAGGAGGTCTCTGACCGCCAAGCTGTTCCGCGTAAAACCGCCAAGCGCTGTAATACAAGAAATGTCATATAAAACTTGTCAACACATTCTAAATGTGCGTAAATTAAAATTATTGAATAAACGTACTTTTTCAAAATGGAAAGGAAATCTTTGTAACGATCTGGTGGGTAATCGGCCGAGTCCAAGACTGTTGCCATTCCCTGCGTTGGCTTGATGAAGATCATTATGTAGTGATTACTGCAAACATACAAACACACGTGTTAACAATTACCAATAATTGCTATTTCAATGCCATGTGTCGAACTTACTCGAAGTGGTACGGAGCCTTTACGAGGTCCTGGCCGTCTCTGACAAAGTTAAACATCGCATGTCCTATGTAAGCTGCAACTTCTGCCTTTCTATCCTTCTTAAGTTTTGCAATTGCTCTTTCAAAATCTTTTTTTTTCATGTGTTTGTACTGGCTTGATTCTCGATTTGCCTGGACGTCGAATAGCGACTTTGCAATCCTAGTAGGGTCAAGGATACCTGTCTTGTGCGCCAACTTTTCATTATCCATGTATTGCATCCTATTGAAGAAGTCCAGAATTGTTATAATCTCATGAAATGCGTATGCGTGTAGTAAGAAAAGCAAATACAAAATATTAGAGCACTTACAAGCACCAGACGAGCAGCAGGTTGATTTCGAGCATGCCCCGATGGAAAAGGGAAAGCAGCTCTTCAAATAAAATGACTCGTTTATCTACTCCAGTGCTCCAGAATGCTTCTTTTGGAATACGAAATGTGACGCACTGAAGACCATATTTTGTGCTGGCAGTGATGTACCACTCATGCATTCTTCTGAGCGTGACGGGTTGTTTGCTAAGTTGTACGGATGTCATTAACGGCTTCCCATTCTCAAATTTAGGAGGAACATCCTCAAGCTTGTATATTGGAACTCCTGGTTTAACTAAAGCCGTCCGCCGATTATACATGACACCGTCTTCTTCCCACTCCTCGATATCTTCTAATGCTGGCTCATGAGAAGAACGAGATGCACTCGATTTTCTAATATTTTCCTTCATAGCTTCCAAATACTTTGTCACTTCTGATGAAGGTTTCTTATTTTTGTATGAGCTAACTTTGACAGGCACTGATGATCGAGGAGTAGTCGTCGGAAGTTGGACACTGGCTTGTTGTTGAACCTGTTGTTCAACTGATTGCTCTTTACTCCCAGCAGCTGGCTCTAGTACTACTTCAAGCTGTTGCTCAACTAGTTGCTCTTTACTAGCAATAGCTTGCTCTGGTACTTCTTGAAGTTGTTGTCCAACTTGTTGCTCTTGGATATCATCATCCTTGCTCAGACATAGGGGGAGTGGATCTTCCCGGACTGGGAGTGGATCTTCATGCACTTTCACCTTAGAAGATGGGGTTGCAGTATTTGGAGATGCGACGGGGCTAGAAATTGGCTCATCGTCCAACACGATATCGCGTCGGTGCCAAAGGATTAATTGGTTGACAGCCTGCCCCAGAGTCGCTATCCCCTCAGGTGTGACGTGGTCTATTTCATAATCTTCATAATCATTATCAATGATCTGAAGAACTTGCACCACAGAATAATACAACGGAAGTGGACTCCCGTTGAAGTCACGATCAGGCTTTGCCATAGCAGTGGCAACCTGTTTGGTTTTGTTCCCTGCTCTGCCTATCGGGACAAGAAGACGACAAGATTTGTCGTTAGCAATATCATCGACAGGGAACTTATGGGCTGACCCTGAGCCTGGCACGGAACCAACGCTGCTAGGATAGGCAGTTGGAGATACTAATTGCTCCTTTTGCACCGGAACCATCATTGTACTCGGTGCCACTAATTGTCCTGATTGTCTAAGTTGTTCCATTATTTCTTGCATATTTTCTTTGACCTTTTGAGCAATTGTTTCATCAAGTGTTTTCTTAAACTTCTCACGTCTTCTATATGTGTCTTTATCTTTAGGGAAACCATCTAGCCAAGACATTTGAGAAGAGACCGCTCGAACCCATCCGCTGTGTTCAGGGTTTCCCAAGATAGCGGTAAGTTGGTCATTCTCCCTCTTCGGCTTGAAGAGACCCTTCTGTTGCTTTTCAATTACTTCTTTCATTTTATCCTCTACTTCATTCAGAGAGTCGGGCTTTTCAAGTTTGCCCTCGCTGGTCAAACCTGACCGAGCAAAGACCCAGCGTTGAGTTCGCTCATCGCACCCTTCTATTGGGTGAGGATTGCCCTTACTAAGAATTTCGTCTAATATCTTATTCCATTTCTGGACTTTGGGTCCATATCCGGCAGACCCCAAGCGATGATGGTATTTGTTCTTTTTTGCAAGCTCTGACCTAGTTGCACTTAGAGCTTTAGCATCAGGTGTGCTCTTTTGACGAACAAACTCTTGTCACTGAGCTTGTGTGATTTTTCCCATCTTCCTCGGACTAGGGACCTTATTGGCCTTAACATAAGCATTCATTTCACTCTTCCAGCATCGAAACTTCTTGCCGCAAGAGACCAATGTTGCTTTCTTTACAGCTTCTTTTGTGCCTTTCGGGAACTTGAATTGTTTCTTTATCTTTTCCCACAACTCATTCTTGGTCTGCTCGGGTAATTTCCTCCAATTCTCGGTTGTGATCGGCACAACCTCCCTAACAAGAAAACCGCATGCATTACGGTACTTGGTAACTGAATCCAGTGGTTCTTGGGGAAGCCCACTTGGACCGACCCTTGTTATGTACATGATGCGGTCCAATAGACCCTTATTGGGACCTCGTTGCCCTCGTTTCCGCTTGAGTGAAGCTGAGGATTCATCCATTGGTGAACCTTCTGCGGTTTTAGGAGCCGATGTCACCTCATTGGCTTCGAGATTAATCTAGGTAGAAAAAAATTATAAGACTTCGTATACTTGACAACCAACATTAACTTGAACTGCTGAAGTTAAGATTCGTGATCCATACCTCGTCGGCGGGATCATATTCCGGGTCTAGATCCACTGAAGTCTTTTTAATTTTTATATTCGGAAAAGGATCCGAAGGACTGTGATAGGAGCCTGAACTGCTGGAGTCAGTAAACTCCATATTGTCTTCTTTGTTGTTACAATCAGGACCAGTCTTCTTAGGGCTTTCCATGCTAGATCTAATAAGACAAAAAATCTAATAAATGGCATAACTAAATTTGGTCATATTTAAAACAAATTTTCTCAATTTTGGCTCAATTAAGTAAATTTAGCCAAAACACATTTTTGAAGTTATATAGGTCTAACTAAATTCTTGTATCATAGAGATCGGCATCATATGCTCAGACTCCATCGCCACACCTAGTGTTACCTAGATATGGGCGTGAGGATGCTCCTGGCATCACAAATGAGTTGGCCAGCAACTTTTGTTTGGCTTCAGAGCTAAATATAGCATAACTTTGGTAGCTAAGATTAGGTACAATTGCTCAAATGAAGCTGATGGAGCCACAAGTGCAGACATCTTTGGTAGCACAGATTAGCTACAATTGCTCAAATGAAACTTAGAGAAATAAAAGCAAACTTAGCCAAACTTAGTCTAGCATAGCTAACTCTAAGCAAAAGTAGCCAAATATAGCTAAATATAGCATAACTTAGTCAAAATTAGTCAAGTATAACTATATCTAATGTAACTTAGCCAAAATTAGCCAAATTTGGTCAACTTAACCAAATATAGCTAAATCTTGCCCCTAATAGAGAATTATGTGGCATATGCAAGGCCGATGACAGAAATAGGGAATATACTGCTGTTACTAGAGTCTAGAATCATGTTTACCACTAATGTGTCAGAACAGTTTCAGACACACAGAACCAACTACCAATTTATCGTGATATAACCATCCACATAAATCTTGCCCCACTGAACCCTAACCAAAGATGCCACCGAACTTGACAGTTTTTCGAATTCCACCGAACCCTAACCAAGGATGCCTACCATTATCTAATTCCCGAACCCTAACCAAGGATATGCAAGGCGGCAGCAAGGGCGGGGAGGGAGGCGGCACAGCGAAGGAGGATGGAAGGTCGAAGGGTTTAGGGTTTACCTTGAAGCTCGGCGGCGACGGAAATGGCTTCGCTCGGCGTACCTGGAAGTGAGGAGGGCGTAGCTCGGCGGCGACGGCGAAGCTCGGCGACGACGGCGAAGCTCGGCGACGGCGAAGCTCGGCGGCGTACCTGGAAGTGACGAGGGGGAACACTTGGCGGCAAACGAAATTTTGGCAGCCTAACGGCGTCTAAGTGTTTCGCTCGGGTTAGGTTTTTCCAATGCTGCCGAGGGGTATATATAGACTCACATTTTCTCAGGCGGATTTTAAGTACCGACCGTCAGGGAAGACTGTTATCTCAGTCGGATTTTACTTACCAACCGCCTGAGAAGATACAATTATCTCAGGCGGTTGGTTAGTAACACCCGCCTGAGAAGATACAATTATCTCAGGCGGTTGGTTAGTAACACCCGCCTGAGTTAAACATGGGCCTGTGAAGATATTTACTTCTTCTTAATTTGATGAACGCCTACATAAAGACCCCTCACCAACCGGGATGAGGATCCCCTGACTTAATCAGCGGTCACTGACATGTGGACCCGGTCCCACACGTCAGTGACCATGTCACGCGCGCGCGACCTTTCTTTTCCCCGAGGTGCGACCTTTCTTTTCCACTCCGCGCGGCCTTAAAGACGCGCTATCGCTCACAAGCCCTCCGCTCACAACTCCTCTTGTTTTCTTCGTCTGACTCCGCTCCGACGACCCAACACCACTATGGCCGACCTTCCGCCGCCAAGCCCTCCGAGGGAGCCACCTTGCAAGAAACAATGTTGCAGCTCCCCCGAGAAGATCAACGCTGGATGAATGTATTTGACAGCATCATTGGGACCTTGCTGGACATGCCGAGGAAGACAAAGGATGGATTAAATTCACGTATGGACCTAGTAAATCTTGATTTGAGACCAGAGCTTCATCCAGTAGAAAAGGCGAACGGGAAGCATTACCTTCCCCCAGCCAGCTACAACTTGACGCTAGAAGAGAAAAAAGCAATTTGCGAATGCTTGCGTGGGATCAAAGTGCCCACAAGTTTCTCATCCAATATCCGCAAACTAGTCTCGATGAAAGACTTGTCTTTATTCGGTTATAATTCTCACGACTGTCACATGATGATGACAGTTTTCCTTGCCATTGCAATAAGAGTAATCAAACCTGAGCATATAAAAGTTGTCATCACACGTTTGTGTTACTTCTTCAATGCAGTATCGCAAAAGGTGATAGCACGTGAAGATTTAGACTATCTGAAAACATACATCGTCGAGACAATGTGCAAGCTTGAGATGTGTTTCCCACCATCCTTTTTTGATATGCAAGTACACCTAATCATACATCTTGTTGATCAGATAAAAGCATTGGGGCCACTATATTTACATCATATGTTTTCGTTGGAGAGATATTTAGGAGTATTAAAAGGTTATGTGCGGAACCGTGCTCACCCAGAGGGTTCAATTATGGAAGGATACACCACTGAAGAAGTGATTGAGGGTTGCGCTGATTACATCAAAGATGGAAAATCGATAGGTGTGCCTATACCGGTACATGAGGGTAGACTACGTGGGAGAGGCAAAGTGGGTAAGAAAACTTTTATTGTTCAAGATTACAAGAATGTACACCGTGCACATTTTGGTGTACTACAACAGCTCGCAATAGCTGAGCCGTACATCGAGGAACACCAAATTGAGCTTCGTGATAAAAACCAAGACCGCAAAGAGGACTGGATCATGAAAGAGCACAGAAGATGTTTCACTGAATGGTTAATGGACAAAAATATATCATACGGAAACACTATAGAAGAGGCAACAATGAAAAAGTTAGCTTGTGGCCCATCTGCTTTGGTAACATCATGGCAAGCATATGACATCAATGGTTACACATTTTACACTAAAGAAAAAGACGGTAAGAGTGTTGCACAAAATAGTGGTGTTCGTATTGAGGCTTATGATTCACAAGGGCAGAAGACCACATACTTCGGGTTCATAGAGGAAATATGGGAACTCGATTATGGCGAAAGAATGGTAAAGCCCGTATTTAAGTGCCAATGGGTCAAACATCCTGATGGTTTGAAAGTGGACAATTACAGACTGACACTGGTAGACTTGAATAAAGTGGGTTACAAAGATGACCTGTGGGTTCTCGCCGATAATGTTGCACAAGTTTTTTATGTTCAAGATCCAGAAACTGAGAAGTTGCACGTAGTTGTTTCTGGAAAGCAAAATATTGTTGGGGTTGACAATGTGGGAGATAATGAAGAGGAATATAATCAGTATGAAGAGATGTACCTTTTCACCGAACCAGAAAACATCAAGCGCGTAGAGAGAAGCATTAAAAAGAATTTGAAACCCTATATGCGAGAAGATGTCAATGCTGGAAAAAATGTATATAGCAATGCGAGATGATATATATTGTATATATTTGTATCTTCTGAAATCAACTTAGAACAATGTTGGTATATGGATTGTGTCCTTTTGCATTTGTGTACATATGCGTTTGGACTCAATGATTTGGAAGTTTGGAAGTTTGGTCTTTCTTCAGATAATGATGTCTCGGGCGTGTAGCCGATTGAAGGAGGAGCGCTTGGCGTGGCGCAAGAACCATCCCCATGTATGTACATATGGCACACCGGTCACATGGTTGTATATACATATGTATCTGTAATGGACTGATGAACTTAACTGTAGTTTGTTTTTCCGTGTTGTTTGTTTTTGGTATTTTCAATTTCTCCGCGTAGGGTTTCTCTGCGAAGCCTGAATCGGGAGATTTATTGAAGTGGCAGTGCATCGTCCCCGGTAAAGAAGGGGTAAGTCATGAAGAACAAGCACAATATGAGTTTAACTATCGTCCTCCTATTAACAAATTTCTTTTGCAGACTGAATGGGAAGATGGTTACTACCCCCTGACAATCTCCTTCTCTGAGGACTATCCCTTGGTGCCTCCAAGATGCTCCTTTCCAATTGGGTTCTTCCACCCAAATGTCCATCGTTCGGGAGCACTCTGCATCGGGATTCTTGATCAAGAGACTGTAAGATAGACCTATTTTGTTCATGTAATTATTACTTATAATTTTTGTCGAACTTATTTGAACTGGTTTCTTATATTGCTTAAATTATATTTCGTAGGGGTGGTGCAGTGCTTTTACAATCAAAACTATACTACTTGAAGTTCAGCGTTTGCTGCATCAGCCAAATGTGCCTGATGTTGAAAATGATTGCTATAATCTACTTATCAAGGTTAGATGACACTTTGACTTAGTGACCAATGTAGGTTATTCATTCCTCCTTCGACATTTGTTAATATAAATAATGTCAATATTTTCAGGATCCAGCGGAATATAAGAGACGTGTTCGGGAGCAAGCAGGACGGTACAATTTAGATTGATCGATGGGAGCTTCATCGTCGATCTACAATGAATGTAGCATGATTTTTGTTCAGTGTGTAAAGAAATTATCTTTGAACAATTGTAAAACCTCTAATGGTGTATTATCACAATTAAGCCAGCCTCACTGGTGATCGAGCATTTCCTATAATGCATTACTGTACTAGTATCCGCTAGCTCATCTGTGTTTTTTTCCTGATACAATTTTGCCTGCACGACTACATGCGGCTGTGATATATAATTGCAACTACATCCCTGTAATTTCAATGAAAACCGCTTATGATAATTAAACAATGACCGCCACTGAAAATACATGATCTTCTTAGGCCGTTGTTAATCAAGAACCGGCTATGAAGTTCATTGCATTACAGACGGTTATTAATTATGAACCGCCAACGAAGATCATGTATTTACTCAGACGGTTGTTCCTTAAAATCCATCTGTGAAGTTCATTGCATTACAGACGGTTATTAATCAAGAACCGCCAACGAAGATCATGTATTTACCCAGACGGTTGTTTCTTAAAATCCGTCTGTGAAGTTCATGGCATTGCAGCCGGTTAATAATTAATAACCATCTGTGAAGATCATGTATTTACCCAGACGGTTGTTTCTTAAAATCCGTCTGTGAAGTTCGTTGCATTACAGGCGGTTCTTAATTAAGAACCGATTCTGAAGATCATGTATTTACCCAGACGGTTGTTCTTTAAAATCCGCCTGTGTTGTTCTTTCATCACAGACGGTTATTATATCATTCGTCATCACAGTCGCATATTTTTAAGGACCGCCTGTGTTTGAAAAATTGAGGCGCCTGTAAAAATGCTTTTTGTAGTAGTGGCCATGGCGGGTGGTGGCCGCTGCCAGCTCAGAGTGGGAGGGGGGCTCGGCTAAGGGACGTGGTTGAGAGGTATCTCGGATGGTGGAGGTGCTCACCCTGGTCTCGGTCGAGTAGGAAAGGGCTCCTTGTCGGAGTTTGATGCGCCAGTTGGGTCGTCGCCACGCGGGAGGATGGAACGGGTGCTGGAGTTGTCCAGCTGTGAGTGAGGCGTGGCTTGGGCGAAGCTTAAACCAGCAAGGTCAATATATAGGCGGATAAAGGCGGTTCCAGGCCAGCCTCGACGGAAATCGGTCGGCCACACTAAATTCTCCGTACAGACACGCCGACTTGGGTCTGCGCGGGGCCGCGGCGTTGCACGACGCGTCCCATCGGTCGATCGTTGGCTAGCGGCGTGCATGCACGGCTGCCGAGGCGGTGGTGGCCGTCCTCGCCGGTGTGGCGCATGAAATGGGAGGTATGTTGTGGTCACTTCCCCTGTTCAGCAAATAACGAGATAAATGCTCCGTACACGTTCGGGAGCCTTCTCGCCGAGTGGAGGAGAGATGAGGAGAGATGGCGAGTTTCGTTCTGCCATGGATGGCGTGTTCGCTGGGTTACCTGAGAGGAAAACGTGCTGCTGTGTGCAAAGATGCTGCTACCAACAAGAAGAAGGGGCGTTTTGTAAATATGTAAAAGTGGGAGGTGGTGATTGGAAAACGGGATCAGATACAAAGAGAGGGAACTGGTAGCTGAGGTTTGTTCCATTCAATGGACGTGGAAGAGAACATGGGTGGCTACTGGCCACACATTGACTTCATTTTATTTTTTTATTTACTTTTAATTCCTTATTTATTTATTTTATTTGAATTAGTATCACTATTTCCTTATGTTTGATTATTGTATATTCATATATTGCTAATTATTTTTGTATGTCTGATTATCATTCTTATTATTTGTATGCATTAGTTTAGTAAATGTGATTTATTGGCCTACTAAATTCGGGACGTTACACGGTTGGGGTGGAGGGCTGCCAGCAACTTCTGCAGACCGTCGCCCGGAAGCTTCAGACTCAATTGTCAGAGGAGGAGGAGGCGGCGACAGCGGCGGCAGCATCGGCGGAGGAGGAGAAGGAGGTGGAGGAGATCTCCTCCGACTCCGAGTAGAGTAGTATTAGGAGTATTATTTCTTTTTCTTGTTTTCTATGTGCTTTTTGTAGTTCTTCTTTGTAATATATGTTTAGTTTTATGTTAATGAAAAATGTCTTTTCTGTTCATGAACAATGCGTCCTATGCAGTATCGAAAAACAACTCCTTTCTAAAAAAGGGGCAAGATAACTAGTGTTCAATGTCTAGCCAAGAATTTGTTGTGTTGCGACAATCGACGATTCTTGGTTGGGACTCCATTGAGAGTGTGGTTGAGGCTGCGTTTCTCCTCTTTTGTGTTATTTCACTCAATTTTTTTGTTTGTGGTCGGCGGTTTACGTACGGCACTTGTTATCATCATCTTTCCAAAAAGAAGACCGATGTGAACAATTTTACATAATCTTAGCCCGTGATTGATCTGGCGATCAAACTTCACCAAGGCTAAGATTACTGCTATATTCATACTAAAAGTTCATGGAGAACATACTCATGGATCAACATTGAGGATGGGTGGCCACTTATAAGTTTGGGATTCGATCTCTAAATCGGGCTCCCGATATTCTTATCGGTGCATGTCTACAATAAAATATTAGTTATTGCCTCTCACGCGTGGAGGCACCGAGTGTAACATCCCTGTCACACATCGGATTCTAAGGATTTTGATGATCTCTTCAAGGATGCGACTTCAAGCAGTTGCTCGTGTCGATGTCAGGTCCTTGGGACCCTTTCCATCCACACCACATGGACTCTACAGCGTCGGCCACTACTTATTCGGGTTAAGCTTTGTGGTGGCTCATCTCGACGCCCTCCATAAAATTGTGGAGCTGGCTGGGGTGGAGGGCCGCCGGCACCTTCGACACACTGTCGCCTGGAAGCTTCGAAGTGAGGTGCCAGAGGAGGAAGAGGCGGAGGAGACGACTACGGAGGTTGAGGAGACCTCCTCCGAGTATAGTAGGATTAGGAGTAGTTTTTCTTTTTCTTGTTTCTATGTGTTTTCATATTTCTTGTTTATAATATATGTGTCATTTTTATGATAATGAAAAATGTCTTTTATGTTCGTGAACAATGTGTCCTATGCAGTATCGAAAAGTATCTGCTGTTTATTTGTAACTAGGGACTGTTTATATTGCATGTGTCCTAAAGACTGGAATCCGGGAAAAGTTCAGGCAACCTCAGGTAACTCTAATCCGGTAAAATTTCATAATTGACGAGATTATTTTTTTTCTATAGCTCATACATTGACAAAAAATTGTGGCGCATTTGAAAATGTATTTTTAGTAGTAGTATATACTATATGTTATCATTTCACTGTGATCAACATTACAGAATGCTGATTGTTTACCTTTTACTATACTATGGATTTGCCATCGTCCTTTCGTGGACTTGGGTGTTTTGTATTTGCATGTCATTTGCATTAGCACACATACATTTGGCGATTCATATTTTTGTTCGTATTTTTTAGAATGTCCCAGTAGCTATCACATGATTGCTTTTATATTTTGATCTCCATGCATGGCAACGAAGATGAAGGGGAGCTAGGGGTCGCACGGCGAGCAAGCAGCTAGGACATACTGTTATTAAGAAGCGAGCAAGTTGTCCGAAGAAGTCTACCCCTCTAGCTACATGCACCTTATGCAGGAATCTACGCGACATGACACATAATTATTCATGATTGCATGCGTGCACAAGGGCACGACTAGTGTCAAATTCTCCAGGCCTGCAAATTTTTTTTTCGTTTTTCTTGCCACGCCACAATTAAGATTTTGACAATTCAATTTTCATCCCTGTGCCTCAAATTTTAATCCAACCTTTTGTAACCCTATTTCAGCCATGATTAGTATAAATGGAAACATTGGCCTCCGTTCCTGACACACTGCTGCCCCGCCTTTCCGGTGATCTCGCAGTACTCCAAATGTGTTGTCTCTCTGTTCAGTGTTCCAAACTTGTATTCCAAAGAAATTCCTGTGTTTTCAATTTCCCACGGTTTTTACAAATATTTTCCCCATGGATCCCGCAGTGACGCATTGAAGCTCTTGTTGTTGTGACTCGTGGCTACAACACCGGGCGACCAAGTTTGACGGGCTCTACCGAACCTCTTCATCGCCGACACCTCCTTGTGACATCCCAGACTCTAGTTTTGTGCTAGGTAAGTTCTACACGATCCATGTTGTCTTTTTATTGAGCTATATTGGCTAGGTCTACACGATCCATGGAGTTTTGGGCTACTAAGGTTCTACACGATCGATGCTAGTATATGAAGATTAAATAAATTAACAAATAAGAAATGTGCTCTTATGTTTCACGAATTTAGTTATATATATATGTATGTATGTATGTATGTATATATATATATATATATATATATATATATATATATATATATATATATATATATATATATATATATATATAGCATATACTACATCTATTCCGAAATAAATGTCACTCTGACAGCTTATTACGGTAGTGTATTTCTAGTTCAACTCCGGGCCGGGAACGACAAATACTAAAAGCCGGATGTAGTATGTAATTTTTGGATTTAGAAGTAAATGATGCACGGTTATTTAATAACCCACTCCAAATGTTGTACTCTCATTCCTATTTTACAAATTTGTATTCCTAAGATTTTCAATCCCACAGGTTTTACACTTTTTTCTTTTTTGTGGATTTCTCAGATCGTACCTTTTTTCTATTCCTTCATTTCTAATTCCTCCATTCCAAACAGACACTGTCAGTTTATAGAAACCACACCGTCCGATCTAAAATCTACGTCGGTCATGAAACCTGACGTTATCACTGTTATTTGGAATGACTACATACAATGCTCTTTACTTTAGGAACGAGACAGCAAACCGTGATGTCGTCTACAGGCATTCATGGTGGTCAACAAGCACCTGATATAAATATAAATGTGTTTGCTATCAAAATTAAAGTTTTTAAGAAAATATAATTTCCTTTGTATGGTATGCAAAGAATATTGCAACACATTATGTTTAGGAAACCCGAGATTCTTCACTCCTTGGTACTACGATGCATGAACCAACAACAGGTATAGATAGACAAATGAGAAATACTCCTTTCGTTCCAGTGTAACTTTACTTTTGGAGCATAAAAAATGTCCCACTCCAACTCTATCGGTAGCTTCCAACCACCCATATCACATCATATTACTACCTGCCTCTCTACCGTGCCATTTGTTTTCACAGAGCGTGTTAGTTTTTTACTCTTTTAGCATTGAATTTGGAGCATTTTGATAGACTACGTTCTGTCCTTTAAATGTATTGATGATGGGTATCATGGTCATTTGCATTCTTTGCTAAGACGATGTTTGAATCCTAGTAATAGAGATGAGTTGGGACGGAGGGAATATGTACTAGGCTCTACTAATTATTTTAGCATGCCTTGTGATTCTCCTTTCTTAGTCTTTATAGTTAACAGTGATGACGTGATTTTTTTATGTTTCCACGTTGTGCTCTCTTGCTCCCAGCCACTCCGGCTAGCACCGGCGCCCATGCCCTGCTTCTGGTCACTTCATTATCCTCCCCGATGCGTCTCCCTCGCCCAAAGCCACATCCAGTCCTTCGTGTGCCATGATAACCCCGACGCCCACAAATCTGTGGCCATTACTCGCCCTAACACCAATCCTCCTCGAGAGTTGCTCCGGGTGATCTCGGCCAGACCGAACCCTCGCTTTGTTAAGCATCGCAAGTTGGTACTATGCAGTACTGCACCTGCAGTAGCTGCCACTAACAAGTGGACCTAATGTCTCTTGGGCCCACATGTCAGTGGTAGCTACTACAGGTGTAGTACTGCAGAGAATTTCAATCCCGCAAGCTGCCTGCCTTATCTGTCTTGCATTCGCCACCTGCTACCGCTGGCGTTCATTACTCACCCCGCTACAAATTCTCCTCGAGATGCGCTACGGGTAATGTCAGTCAGACCGAACCGGCGAACCCTATCTTTGTCTAGTCTAGCATTGCCAGCTGCATGCCTGCCCCCTCAGTCTTGCCTGCTCCGCTGCTGGACTAAAAATCCTCTACAATACTACGAGTGTAGTAGCATAACTGACATGTGTACCTGATGCTCATTTTAGGGTATGAACAACAACAAAGAAGTAAACAACATACTCCCCCCTCCCCTTGATCAAAATAATTGTTATTCTGACAGTCCTAACTAGTTCCTTTTTAATTCGTTTGTTGTTCTGATACGACAATTAATATAAACCAGGAGGGAGTAATACAAAACAAAATTCTGTTGGGACATGGTCGTCCCACGGTCATATTTGACGCACTCGTACTGAAGATGGTACGAACATGAGAGTTTTCTTCTTTTCACATTATTTGTACATGATACTAAACTTGGTCAGGCGGTAATTCGCTTTAATCATTTATCATTTGTATCAATGTAATAGAAGGAAGGAAGTTTGGAAGAGGTGTGGCTAAAAGGCTTAAGGTTGGCAGCAAATGCTATGCATCCCAAGTTAGTAGAACGGAGAATGTGAAGCTACCAATTCAGTTCTCCACTAGGTCGGGTGTTGCGGTTGGTATTAATCAACGACACTTGTTGATGATGTGGTTATGTTAAGAAAAAACATGCACCCCTCATCGGTGTAAGGAAGTGGGCAGAGGTTTGTGATACTAACAAGAGAGAAATAGTACGAGACATTCTTGTCAGTGTCGTCACACACCACATAAGTAATTTTTTCTTGCATTCTCCATCGTGTACTTTTACAGCAACTTGTTATACAATGTACAGAATTTCTGGGATATGGAGGAAACAAGGGAGAGCACAAGTCAAATTTTGAAAATTGTTGGTGAGTGCTACAAGGGGTGGCACTCCACTTTGCTTGCCACCTACAAGAGTTATTCGACCGATGAAGAACCTATACGAAACAAGCCTGATGACATAACGGCGCCCGAGTGGTTGCACCTAATAGAATATTTTGGATCTGGGCGATTCAAGGTCAGCTAACTTTTTAATAGCTTCGCATCATACAAAAACTATTTGATTTACATTCAATTGTGGAATTAGTTCTTAAAATTATTGCAGTCAATAAGCAAGAACAATTCATAAAATTGAAGAAGACAAAAAATGAAACACTTGCTTGGCTCCAAATCCTATTCCCAATCAATATGTATACCTACATGTTGAATTTTACTTGTATATCTTAGTTACGAGAAGGTATGAAAAATAAATCATGCTTTTACTTTGCGCTGAAATCAATATGTATACCTACATGTTTAATTTTACTTGTATTTTATATAGCAAGACCCAGAGACCAGAGAAGAACCCGATGACATACAACTGTTGGAGGCCAGCCATTTGAAGAACGGTGAACGGGCAAAAGAGCGGGCAGAAGATGTACATGCGAGTAACACTTCAAACAATACCTAATTAAATAAATATTTGCAATGCACCTGTGACTTTTCTTTTCGTGTATAGAGCCAGGCACGTGCCCAAGTGGACAACAAGGAAGCTGAGTAGGGAGGCCCAATTCCAAATGATGAGAGAAACCACATTTTCCAGCGTTGTTATCGATCTTCAATCGGTTGTGCAGTATCACAAGTTCGGGGGCATGGTTATATGGTTAACCCTACTAGTCCTGAACATGAACGTATACATATCCAGATGGTTGAACACCTCAATAACGAAGTTCGAAACTTAACCAAGTGCTTGGGCCTCAATCACCAAGTGCAGAAGTTGGAAGGAAGAAATGATAGCTTAACCACCTAGATGGACTGCATAAACCAGAATAATGAAGAGTTAAACCTTCAAGTCCAGAACTTAAAAGGTTAGATAGTGGCTGATCGTGAATAGAGAGCTCAGAAAATAGAGGACATGCGCCTCTCAATGATGGTTGAAGTGCGCAAAATGTTGGAGACTCCAAAAAAGGGCAACCAAAAGGGCTACCAAAATAAGGCACCTGCTCCAATTAGTCCCGGTAGTCTTAGGCAAACTTTTGACATGCAAACACGTCACGTTAGTAATACTTGACTGTTGTTATGCGTCTTTCAATTTCAATTGATGGATGTTTATTATTAAACTCGTGATTCTGTTGCCACTAATTTTCAAACCTTGTGCATTAGGATTATACTGCCACTAATCATAAAACATAGCATTACAAATTTCTTGTCACGAATGATAATTGCTGCAATAGGAAGCTATTGCCACAAACTACAAAAATGCTGCAGCATAAACATTTGGCCATGACTCAAAGAACATTGCACTATACTACTATTGCCACCACTCAGAAAATGTTGCATTACTGCACTATTGCTACAGATGACGAAATGTTGCATTACACCTCTATCGCCACAAATCATTAAATGTTTCATTATAACCGTATTGCCTCAGATCAAAAAACTTTAAATTACGAACCTATTGCCACAGACAAAGAAACGTTGCATTACGAACCACGCTTCTGAAATCGTTGATAAAATACTATTTGCCACAGACGTTAAATTGTTGCAGTACCATATTATTTGCCACGGATGTGTTATCGTTGCAATACCATACTATTTGCCATGAATGTGAAATTGTTGCAGTAACATACTATTTGCCACGGATGCTAAATCATCGCAATACCATAGTATTTGCCACGGATGTGATATTGTCGCAGTACCATACTATTTGCCACGGAAGTGTTACCATTGCAATATCGTACTACTTCCCACGAATGTAAAATCGTTGTAATAACATACTATTTGCCACAGACGATAAATCATCGCAGTAACATACTATTTGTCACAAATGTGTAATCGTTGCAATACCATACTATTTGCCACGAATGTGAAGTTGTTGCAATACCATACTATTGCCACGAATGTGAAATCATTGCAATACCTTTATATTCGTTGCAATACGTTTAATCATAGCAGTACATCAAATCGTTGCAATATCATACTATTTGCAACGGCTGTGAAAATGTTGCAATAACATACTACTGCCACAAATGCGTAACCATTGCAATACCCTGCTATCCCTTGCAATACGTTAAATCGTCGTAATTGAATGTGGCCTAGCGAAAGTGCATCTAGGATCCCCGTGGGTTTTGGATGATTGATGACGACAATTAAGTGACTAATGAGCTCAGTTATTTAAGCACCGGTGTGGACTAAGTGGAAGCACAATCCCTCAAAAAGGAAAAAGATGGAAACGGCGATGTCAACTCGAAAAGGAGAAACTAGGGTTTCTAGTGTGTCCAGTTTAGACTAGCCAAATTTGTGTGAGGATGTGTGTGTAATGTGCATTGAGATCAAGTTGGGAGCTCAAAGCGGTTTAGAGGTCAAACCTATTGAGAGAAAAGAGTTGGAAGTAGTCTGGCAGTAGGGCCAGACTAGTCCATGCAAGTGGCTGGACTAGTCCGCCCCTGGCCGGCCAAGTCCGCTTTCGGCCGAACCAGAAGGGTCTGACTGAGATCGGACTAGTCCGTATTGGGACGGACTAGTCCGGGTAGTCGTGAAGTGTGTTTTGGGGACTAAGTCCCAAAACCACGGACTTGTCCATTTTAGTCCGTACCAAGTGGTCCTGACTGAGATCGGACTAGTCCGCCCTAGGGGCCGGACTAGTCCGGGTTTGAGAGGAGTCGGTGTTTCAAAGACTAAGTCTGGGAAGGTCGGACTAGTCCGCCCATGGGGTCGGACTAGTCCGTGGTCTTCAGACTAGTCCATTTTCACATGGAACAAAAGGTTCTGTGTGAGATCGGACTAGTCCATTGTTGAAGTGACCGTTTGAATTTGAAGTTTGGCGGGTAGTGTGACGATTGTCGCGCAGTGCGACAGTTGTCAGGGGCGTCAGTGGTCCCCTAGGCCGAACTAGTCCGGGCTGTAGGCCGGACTAGTCCGCCCATCTGCTGAAGTCAACAGTATTGGCTTGGGACCTCTATAAATAGAGGACCCATGGGTTCATTTGAACCAACTCTTGATCAAACTGAAACCCTAGCACCGCCACAGCAACCTTGAGCCTCCAAAAGCCTCCTTCTTGCCCACATTCCCTCTAAAACTTATTCTTGTGTGGATTAGGGTTTAGTGAGGTGAAGAAGAGGAAGAACACCGCTCTTTGGCTCTCGTTTTGATCTCTTGCACTTTGTGAATCTTTGTGATCTGTGGCTTGAGTCAATCTTTGTGATTCGTGATTGAATTTGTGGTGGGAGCCTCAGATTGTGAGAAGCCCCAACGAATCTTGTATTCATTCTTTGTGATAGTGGAGAACCAAGTTAGGCCCGTGCGGTAAACATGGTGAGGGAAGGGTTGTTGAACCCGGTCCATTGTGGACTCCTCAACGGGGACGTAGATTCCTTGTGTGGGATCGAACCTCAGGATAAAATCCCCGTGTCACTTGTGTTCTTAGCTTTCATTCATCACATATTGCTTCTAGGGTTAGCCTTATCGGTTTTGCTCATCACCTTTGCTTCATTGTGATCTTTAGCTTCATACTTACTATATAACTTATTAAGGCTCACTAAGTTATTCTAACAATTTTTGCTTCACAAGAAGTGGACTAAAACCCGTTAGAAACCCTTTTTAGGTTTTTCCCTGTAGGTGGACCGGACTAGTCCGCCTCTGGACCGAACTAGTCTGCCCCCTGTGTATTAATCTCGTTTTTATTAAGTCATTTCATGTCGATTAGCCTATTCACCCCCCTCTAGGCAACTTTCAATTGGTATCAGAGCAGGACTCTCCCAAAAGAGTCTAACAACTCGGAGAGAAGATGGCCGGAGTGGGGTACGAAGAAGTCTCTACAAGTGAGATCCAAGCAACTCCAGAGGAGATTCTCTTCTATCAAGACAAATCAACGGATGACTAAGAAGTTCGCCAGCTCAAGGCGAATCTTCGAGAGAAGTTGAAGATTCCCAAAGTTGACACCTCAACCTCCACTTCGAGTGGTACAATCAACTACAACCAACAAGGCTACAACTATGAGCGCCTTGTTTCCAACAACGACTACCTCTCCATCCCATTGGGGAAGCCTCCCCAATTCTATGGAACCGACTACGGGATGTGGAAGCACAACATGAAGATCCACCTTTTGTCACTCAATCCCACACTATGGCAAATTGTGCTGACTGGGTGCACATCCCTAAGAATGAAGAAGATATCACTCTGGAGCAAGCCGTGCTCCTTCCCCGCAATGCCCAAGCGGCCGAAGTGATCATCTCATCTCTCTCAAGAGATGAGTTCAACCGAGTGGATGGACTTGAGGTGGCCAAAGACATTTGGGACACTCTCAAGATGGCTCACGATGGCAACCGAGTCGTCAAGGAATCAAAGATTGAGCTAATTGAAGGAGAGCTCGGGAGGTTTGCCATTATGGATGGTGAATCTCCCCAAGAAATGTACAACCGCCTAAAGACACTCATCAACAAGAGTAGATCTTACGACTGTACCAAGTGGACGGACCACGAGGTGGTGAAGAGAATGATTCGGGCATTCATGCCTAGGAACGCCTCTCTTTGCTCCATGATCCGAGAAAGTCCGGGGTTTGCCAAAATGACCCTGGAGGAGGTCCTTGGAAGGATCATCAATCACGAGATCATGGAAAAGGAGGCGCTCTTCTACAATGACCTTCAAAGGTTCACCGCCTCGAAGATGAAGAATTTTGCACTCAAAGCAACATGCTCCTCAAAAGAGCAAACAGAAGATGATGAGGAGAGCCTTGACACCGATGAGGAAGAGGCCTTCTTCATCAACAACTTCAAAAGGATGATGAGGAGAAGAAAAGGAGGATACAAGCATGAGGGCAAAGGCAAAGAAAAGGCATGGTCCAAAAACAAGAGGGCTTGCTACAATTGTGGCGAGTATGGGCACTTCATGGTAGATTGTCCACATGAAGATGGCAAGAAGAAGAAGGAGGGCAAGCCACAAGAGAAGAAGTTCTACAAGAAGAAGAGGCCCTCCGGTCATGCTCACTTAGGCAAGGAGTGGGACTCTAACGATGAGTCCTCCTTGTCCGAAGATGAAGAGAAGATGGCAACCATAGCCATCGAGAGGAGCTCCAAGGGAAGCAAGCTCTTCCCAAATCTCCACAACTATAAGCCAACTTGCCTCATGGCAAAACAGGGAAGAAGAAAGGTAAATTCTAACTCATCCTCTTCCATATCCTCCCATGATGATTTTGATAGTGCTAGCGAAAATGAACACATGTTTAAGGATATAAGCAAGAGCATATTGCGAAGAATGAAATTGCTTTCGGATGAGATTTTTGAGAAGGAGGAGATCTTAGATAGGCAAGAGGACTTGCTTATCCAAGAAAAGGAAAGATGTAAAGAGCTCATTGAGCTCCTTGAGCTTGAGAGAGATAAGAGCAAGGCATTAGAGCATGAACTTGCTCTAAGCAAGAAAACATGCTCAAGTCTTGAGGAGACAACCATTGAGCTCAAGGATGAACTTGGCAACTTGACAAAAGTTAACAAGATCCTTGAGACTCAAGTTGAGTCCCTTAAGACTATTGTAGCCTCTTCCTCCACAAGCTCATCCTCCTCAAAAGTTGCATCCAAAGCAATATCAACTTGCAAATGTTCTAACTTGATTCTTAAATTAAAGGATGAGCTTAAGTTGACTCAAGACAAGCAAGCACCTAAGGGTGGCATCTTTGACAAAGAGAAGGTGGCGTATGCACGAAGTGCATACACCAACACAAGACCTCCCAATGTCAAGGATGGCCTTGGTTATACTAAAGGTGGAAGGCAAAATGCCAAAACCTTCAAGTATGGCAAAGACTTGATTGTCTTTGTCAAAGGAAGCTCATCTCCAACTAAAATTGTGAAGAACACCTCAACTAGCACTCACACGCCTAAAGCTGAACCGCATCCTCTATTTCATGATTTCGATGCATCGTATGTTTTGATGAGGAACAAATATGGCAAAGTATATGCTAGATATGTTGGGCCACTCCGCAAGAGCCCCAAGCCTTGCATGTGGGTGCCCAAATGCCTTACCACTAACATTAAAGGACCCAACTCCGCTTGGGTACCTAAAAGGAAGGCATAATCTTGTTTTGTAGGCATACTCCTCGGGTGGATCCAAATGGGTGCTCGATAGTGGGTGCACAAACCACATGACCGGAGAGAGGACGATGTTCGAGGATTATGAAGAACATGATGATCCAAATGAAGGAATCCTCTTTAGAGACAATAGCCGAGGAAAAATCCTTGGCTCCGGTAAAATTGTCATCTCCCCTCAACACACTCTATCTAGCGTTCTACACATTGATTCTTTAGACTATAACCTCTTGTCCATATCACAACTATGTCACAAGGGTTATAATTATCTTTTCACTAATGAGGGTGTGAGCGTCCTTAGAAGAAGTTACAACTCAATCGCTTTTAAGGGTGTGCTCAAGGGAAAGCTTTATCTTGTGGACTTTGCCTCGGATAAAGCTCAACTTGACACATGCTTAATGGTGAAAACCAACATGGGATGGCTTTGGCATAGACGGCTGGCCCATGTTGGCATTAGGAACTTACAAAAGCTTCTTAAGGCCGAGCACATCCATGGCTTGAAGAATGTTGTCTTCGAAAAAGACAGGCCATGTAGTGCTTGCCAAGCGGGGAAGCAAGTGGGAGCTCAACACCCCTCCAAGAACATCATGATGACAACAAGACCTTTGGAGCTGCTACACATGGACCTTTTCGGGCCAATAACCTAGATAAGCATTGACGGTAACAAATATGGTCTTGTTATTGTTGATGACTTTTCTCGTTTCACTTGGGTGTTTTTCTTGCATGATAAGGGTGAAACCTATGGTGTCCTCAACAGGTTCTTGAGGAGAGCTCAAAATGAGTTCGCCTCAAGAATTAAAGCTATAAGAAGTGACAATGGCACCGAATTCAAAAACACTAAAGTGGAAGGATTCTTGGATGAGGAGGGCATCGAGCATGAATTTTCAGCTCCATACTCCCCTCAACAAAATGGGGTGGCGGAACGGAAGAATAGAACACTCATCGAGATGTCAAGGACAATGCTTGATGAGTACAAGACATCGGATCGGTTTTGGGCGGAGGCCGTTAACACCGCTTGCCACGCCGTCAACCGATTATACCTCCACCGCCTCCTCAAGAAGACTCCCTATGAGCTTCTAGTTGGTAAGAAACCCAATATCTCTTATTTTCGTGTTTTTGGGAGCAAGTGCTATATTCTCAACAAGAAGCCTAGGACTTCGAAGTTTGCTTCAAAGTCCGATGAGGGTTTCTTGCTTGGCTATGACTCAAACACCCACGCCTACCGCGTCTTCAACAAAACCTCCGGAATTGTTGCAATAGCACGCTATGTGGTGTTTGATGAAACTAATGGCTCCCAAGTGGAGCTAGTTGATCAAAGTGTGCTAGATCAAGAAGACTCTCCACAAGAAGCACTTAGAAGAATGGCACTTGGAGATGTTCGACCACAAGAACAACCTCAATGCTCAAGTGACCAACAACAAGATGATGCAAGTAATCCCCCACGTGATCAAGTTGACGATGGTCAAGTGGGACCTCAAAACGACCAAGAAGATGTAAGTCAAGGTGGAGGCATACATCAAGGGGGAGATCAAGAAGAAGAAGAAGACGATGATGACTCAAGAGCTCAACCTCCACATCCTCGTGTACATCAAAGTGTTCAACGGGATCACACCGTTGACAACATACTAGGAGACATTACTAAAGGGGTAATCGCTCGTTCTCGTGTGGCAAACTTTTGTGAACATTACTCTTTTGTCTCTTCTTTGGAGCTCCATAGGGTTGAAGATGCCTTGAGAGATCCGAATTGGGTGGTGGCCATGCAAGAGGAGCTTAACAACTTCGAGAGGAACAAAGTTTGGGAGCTTGTCAAGCGTCCACAAGCAAATGTTGTGGGCACCAAGTGGGTGTTCCGCAACAAGCAAGATGAACATGGTGTTGTGACAAGGAACAAGGCACGACTTGTGGCCAAGGGGTACTCACAAGTCGAAGGTTTGGATTTTGATGAAACCTTTGCTCCCGTAGCTAGGTTAGAGTCAATTTGAATATTACTTGCCTTTGCCACTCACCATGATTTTAAGCTCTATCAAATGGATGTCAAGAGTGCGTTCCTAAATGGCCCAATCAAGGAGGAAGTATATGTGGAGCAACCACCGGGCTTCGAAGACCAAGAATTCCCAAACCATGTCTTCAAATTGTGTAAGGCTCGATGGCCTCAATTAAGCTCCTAGAGCTTGGTATGAGTGTTTTAGAGACTTTCTAATTGAAAATCGTTTTAAGATAGGAATAGCTGATTACACTCTATTTACAAAGCACTTCAATGATGATCTTTTGTGTGCCAAATATATGTCGATGACTTTATATTTGGTTCTACTAACAAAGTGTTTTGTGATGAGTTTTCTAAGATCATGACAGAAAGGTTTGAGATGTCCATGATGGGGGAGTTGAAGTTCTTTTTAGGTTTCCAAGTCAAGCAACTCAAAGAAGGCACGTTCATAAGTCAAACAAAGTACACTCAAGACATATTGAAGAAGTTTGACATGGACAAGGCCAAACCCATCAAAACTCCTATGGCAACAAATGGACACCTAGACCTCAACGAAGATAGTCCAAGTGTGGACCAAAAGGTATATCATTCCATGATTGGCTCCTTGTTATATCTTTGTGCATCTAGACCGGATATTATGCTTAGTGTGTGTATATGTGCACGGTTTCAAGCTGCACCAGAGATGTGTCATTTGACCGCCGTGAAGAGAATTCATAGATATCTAGTTCACACACCTAGCCTAGGACTTTGGTACCCCAAAGGAACCAAGTTCAACCTCATTGGTTATTACGATGCGGATTATGCGGGGTGCATAGTTGATAGAAAGAGCACATCCGGGACATGCCAATTCTTGGGTAGATCATTAGTGTCTTGGTCCTCTAAGAAACAAAATTTCATTGCTCTTTCCACAGCCAAAGCGGAGTACGTCGCAGCCGGAAGTTGTTGTGCACAACTTCTTTGGATGAGACAAACTCTAAGGGATTATGGTATAAACTTGCGCCATATTCCTCTCCTATGTGACAATGAGAGCACCATCAATATAGCCCATAATCCAGTTGAGCATTCAAGGACCAAAAATATAGACATTAGACACCACTTCTTGAGAGATCATTCCTTAAAGGGGGATATAGTGATTTCACATGTGAGAACCGAAAACAAACTGGCCAACATATTCACCAAGCCCCTAGATGAGAAGCAATTTTGTGAGCTTAGGAGTGAGCTCAATATCTTAGATTCTCGAAATGTGGCTTGAAACATGCACATCTGGATGTTTATTTTTTGCCTTATTCAAAAGAAAGCATGTGGTTGAAAAATTCATCTCTATCTCTATTTTCTCCAAAATATTTGAAAAAGTAGTGACTTTGTGAGTTATGGTCATAGTTTGAATGTTGATTGCTTACTGACCTTATTCACAAGGTTTTGTTGTGCAATATGTCCAAAAGGATCTTTTACAGTGGCTAAAACTCAAATATATGTGTTTTTAGCCTCCTAGGACCGGACTAGTCCGCTCTATGGCCGGACAAGTCCGGATCCGGACTGGTCCAGGTCTGGTCCGCTGACCGGACTAGTCTGGCTCCTCTACCGGACTAGTCCGGCCCCTGGGGACTTAAACCCCCAGGAAGCGGCCGACCCCTCCACTTCCTCATCTAGCTTTCTCTCTCTCCCACGCGCGCGAAACCGTCCCCTTTCGGCGATTTTCACTTTCCTCCACCAAAAACCGATTCCAATCCGTGCATTGGACTCCTTGGAGGCAAGGGAGACTTTCCCCGATCATCCTCGACGCGATCCCTCCCCGATCTAGTCATTTTTTCAGGATTTGAAGAGGTATTCCTCCCTTTTTCAAAAACTAGCCTCATTCTTAATTCATTAAGTTTTTGGTAGATGCCTCTTCATTAAAGTTGCTTCTAGTGACCTTGTGATCATAGCCTAGGAGTATTGCGACTTGATTCCAAACTTTCTCGAAAAACCGTTAAAGTTAGGGTTTAGCCTGTGCAAACCGGACTAGTCCGCGCCTTGAGCGGACACGTCTGGTATGCAAAGGTAAAATTCACACTTTGGCTGTTTTTCGTGAATTCTTTTGCATTATTCCAACTCCTTGACCTTCTATCTTATGGACTCTATTCCTTTCAGCTAAAATGGCCGCTCCTCGCTGTTCCGCTTCTCCCCCAACTAACCCCGAGTGGGAGGCGGAGCAACTTCGTCTCACCGAAGAACGAGCAAGAGCCGAAGATGAGGCTGCCGAGAAATATCTCAAGCAACATGAGAAAGCAAAAGCAGCCAAGAAGCAACAAGCTACTCGGGCTGCCGCATTGGCCTACGACGAGGATGAAGCAATGGCTCGGGCCATTGAGGAGTCACGGAAGGATCTCCGGAAGAAGAAGCGAGAGGAGCGTGAAGCTCACAACTCTCAAGGCGCTGCTGCTCAGGTCTCCAAGAGGAAGAGACTTGTATCAATCGGATAGAAAGACAAAGGCAAGCAACCAGCCCAAGACGAGATTGTTGAATGCCGGATCGAGAGAGATCCGATGAAGGGCAAGGCCCCGGCTCCTGCTGAGCCAAAGAAAAAGAAGCCCTGGGTGAAGGCCTCGGCTGCGAAGGCCAGGGGCATTGCTATCAAGGAGAAGGGGGAAGCCAAACCGATTGGTCCCCTGGAAGTGCACACTCTCGAGAGGAATCCCAACAGACAGCATGACATAGCTGCAAATATCTTTCATGGAAAGGGAGCTGATAAAGCTCAAAGGCTCCAGACAGACAAGGTCTACAAGTATGAGAGGAGCACCGCCGACCCTCGGTTTTGGTGCGACTTTCATTGTGATTACTACCGTGTAGTCTACCAAGGCATGAAGAAGCCCGTGATTGAAGCACAGTGGGTAGACTGGGAGTACATGGCCAAGAAGCAACACTCTGCATTTGACGCCGTCATTGAAGCTGCTGAGCGCCATGAGCTCAAGGAGATCATGGGGTTCAAGTATGACTGGAATGTCGAAGTGATCCTACAGTTTTACTCCACTATCTACTTCACCACCTCAGGTGATAGGAGGATCATATGGATGACACATGGCGAGCAATACTCAGTCACTTTTGCAGAGATTGCCAAGATTCTAGGGCTTGAGGCACATCTGGATCATGAGATCATCATCTCTAACCTCAAGGCCGTGGACCGTGATGAGCTGGCATACATGTACCCCAGTCATGTCCCATATAGTGCCGGACATGCTCGCAACATCAAGCCCTTCTACAGCATCATGAACAGGATCCTCAGAAGGACAATAGCACCAAAGGATGGTGATGCTGGGGTGATTCAAGGAAACTTGAGGCACTTGCTACTTCTTGTTGATGGGGAGGATAATTTCAACCTCTTCGATTACATCTTCGACGATATCTTCAACATCTCGCATACCCCCAACCGTGCTTGTGGGTATGCCCCCTACATTATGTGCCTCATAGAGAAGGTGTCGGGCTTGTCCGTTGTCAAGGATGTGTCGCATCGCCTGCTTCGGCCTCAGCAGCCTCCAAATGTGTCGGCTCCCCCACGCCGGAAGAACGCAGACCCTCCATCTTGCCCCGTGGCGCCTCCTTCCCCGCCTCTGCCTCCGTAGATGAGCGCTTTCTTCAAGTGCTTCAAGGCGATCTTCACTTCCTGCCGGAAGCAAGAGATCCAGGCTCAGAGGGCACACAAGCGCAAAGAAAAGTATCTTAAGGCGGTGTGCGACAAGCTGGAGGTCCCTATATCTTCTCCGGAGGTGAGCAACGGGGAGATCACTCCATTCCCCGACTTCACCGCCGACAAGCTAGCCCAGCTCCAAGAGGACGGAAGCTCTTCCCGGGTAGCTCCTTCGGCTCGTGCCTTCGACGATGACGATGAGGATCAAGAAGACCCGGAGGCCACGGAGAGCGACTCCCACGACGACAAAAATGACAAGGAAGACGACGACTAGACTTTTTAGGTCATGTTTCCCTTCTTCTTTTCCCTTTTTGGTGTCTTGATGCCAAAGGAGGGGAGATAGTTGGGATAGTTGGGAGTCAGTCGGGAGAGATAGTCAATAGGGAGAGTTGCATGTAGTTCTTATTTTGGATCCGTGGACATGTTGCCTTCTTATTGTAATATCTATGTTATGTCGAATGTTTAAATTTGTGCAAGACTATGTTTTGAATGTTTTGAATGTTCAATATCAATATGATGCTTTGAATGTCTATCTTTTGATCATATTAATTCTTATTATGTCTTGTCACAAATTGTTGAACACAACACGTAGGCACCCCACCATAACGTGTGCATGTATGAAGGACTTCCTCAATCTCTCTTTTATGATGCATTCATTGAGGGGGAGTCACTCATACACCCGCACGTTATGAAAACCACAAATTTACACTCTTATATGTGAAGACATAATGTGTTGTCATCAATCACCAAAAAGGGGGAGATTGAAAGTGCATCTAGGATCCCCGTGGGTTTTGGATGATTGATGACAACAATTAAGTGACTAATGAGCTCAGTGATCTTAAGCACAGGTGTGGACTAAGTGGAAGCACAATCCCTCAAAAAGGAAAAAAGATGGAAACGGCGATGTCAACTCGAAAAGGAGTAACTAGGGTTTCTAGTGTGTCGAGTTTAGACTAGCCAAATTTGTGTGAGGATGTGTGTGTAAAGTGCATTGAGATCAAGTTGGGAGCTCAAAGCGGTTTATAGGTCAAAGCTATTGAGAGAAAAGAGTTGGAAGTAGTCTCGCAGTAGGGCCGGACTAGTCCGTGCAGGTGGCCAGACTAGTCCGCCCCTGGCCGGCCAAGTCCGCTTTCGGCCGGACCAGAAGGGTCTGACTTAGATCGGACTAGTCCGTATTGGGACGGACTAGTCCAGGTAGTCGTGAAGTGGGTTTTGGGGACTAAGTCCCAAAACCACAGACTTGTCCATTTTAGTCCGGACCAAGAGGTCCTGTCTGAGATCGGACTAGTCCGCCCTGGGGGCCGGACTAGTCCGGGTTTGAGAGGAGTCGGTGTTTCAGAGACTATGTCTGGGAAGGCCAGACTAGTCCGCCCATGGGGCCAGACTAGTCCGTGGTCTTCAGACTAGTCCGTTTTCACACGGAACAAAAGGTTTTGTGTGAGATCGGACTAGTCCGGTAGGGGCCGGACTAGTCTGTTGTTGAAGGGACCGTTTGAATTTGAAGTTTGGTGGGTAGTGTGACGATTGCCGCGTAGTGCGACAGTTGTCAGGGGCGTCAGTGGTCCCCTAGGCCGGACTAGTCCGGGCTGTAGGCCGGACTAGTCCGCCCATCTGCTGAAGTTAGCAGTATGGGCTTGGGACCACTATAAATAGAGGACCTCTGGGTTCATTTGAACCAACTCTTGAGCAAACTACCCTAGCGCCGCCATAGCACCCTTGAGCCTCCAAAAGCCTCCTTCTTGCCTACATTCCCTCTAAAACTAATTGTTGTGTGGATTAGGGTTTAGTGAGGTGAAGAAGAGGAAGAACACCGCTCTTTGGCTCTCGGTTTGATATCTTGCACTTTGTGAATCTTTGTGATATGTGGCTTGAGTCAATCTTTGTGATTCGTGATTGTATTTGTGGTGGGAGCCTCAGTTTGTCAGAAGCCCCAACAAATCTTGTATTCATTCTTTGTGATAGTGGGGAAACAAGTTAGGCCCGTGCAGTAAACTTGGTGAGGGAAGGGTTGTTGAACCCGGTCCTTTGTGGACTCCTCAACGGGGACGTAGATTCCTTGTGTGGGATCGAACCTCGGATAAAATCCTCGTGTCACTTGTGTTCTTAGCTTTCATTCATCACATATTGCTTCTAGGGTTAGCCTTACCGGTTTTGCTCATAACCTTTGCTTCATTGTGATCTTTAGCTTCATACTTACCATATAACTTATTAAGGCTCACTAAGTTATTCAAATTAACTTTGCATCACAAGAATTGGACTAAAACTTGTTGGAAACCCTTTTTAGGTTTTTCCCTGTAGGTGGACCGGACTAGTCCGCCGCTGGACCGGACTAGTCTGCCCCCTCTGTATTAATCTCATTTTTATTAAGTCATTTCAGGTCGATTAGCCTATTCACCCCCCCCTCTAGGCAACTTTCACCTGGAGGGGGGGGGGGGGGTGGGGTGAATAGGACTTTTTGAATTTCTGTCGGAACCTACAACACTTGACAACCGGATCAAATCTCGAGATATAGGACTAGTCTGGTCAAGTGCGGTCTACTCCGGTGTGTACCGACTAGGTTAATCAAATTTGATCGATTATTTTGATTCTAGGATGTAAGCAGTGGAATTATAATGGTAATTTAAGTGTTGCACAACTATAAACTAGGGTGTATCACAATTTAATCTTAAAGTCAATGTTTCAACATAAAGTGAACACGATTAATCGAAACCCTAGATATATATATATATGAAATGTATGTACAGTGAGCACAAACAACGAACAAAATGATTTTATCCCGTGGTTCGGTTCCCACAGAGGCAACCTACATCCACGTTGAGGAGTCCATAAAAGAACAGGTTCTTCTCCAACCCAACCCTCGTCGGATCGCCACGGAGGTCAACCCTCTTCACCAATCACAAAGGGAAATAACCAAATTCAAGGGGCCTTCCACAAGTTGAGGGCTCCCGAAGATTACAACAAGAACACCACCAAGAACACACTCAAAAGATTACAATGAAAATCACAGGAGTGTGTTAGGGAATCAAACCAAGAGCTCAATGAGTGATGAACCGTGTCTCTCCAATGATCCAAAGTGTATCCTCAAGGGATTGATTTTTGTTGCATTAGATTTCGTGGAGAGATGTGATTTTTGAGGCTCTTGGGAGGTGTGACAGCGCAGGGGGTCGAGAGAGATGAAACATGGGCTGTGTACACCTATTTATATGGGGTTCCCAAAAGTTACCATTAGGGTTTAAGAATATCGGACTAGTCTGTGGTGGACACCGGACTAGTCCGGTGTACTATGTGTAGCAAACCCTAGGTGTCTCGAAATATCAGACTAGTCCAGCTAGAAGCAAACTTGTTCGATTTTGCTTCTGGAAATCTTCGGACTAGTCCGGTGGATTCGGACTTGTCCAGAAACGTGAAACCCTTAGTGAATTGGGTACAAGTACGCACTTGGAGGACTTGTACGATTTAGGTCAGAGGGTTTCTCGGACTAGTCCGTGATAATATCGGACTTGTCCAATTTTGTGCAACTTGTGAAGTGTTTGGAGGACTAGTCCGCACTGGGAGGACTAGTCCGATTCTAGTTATAGAGATATCGAACATGTATTTGGCGATTTTGGCCTTGTCCGATCTTTTGCAAAAAGATATCGGACTAGTCCGGTGTTAGTCGGACTAGTCCGGTCCTGTATAAACTTGTACAATGTGTGTGATTATTTGTGTTTGAGCTCTTGGGATGTGTTTCCTTAACACACTCCATACACAATGATCTACTACAGTTGTTCCTTGAGCTCTTTTCCACATTGCTCCTCATTCTCCCTTCTTTTTGGCACATTGCTTATTTTCTCATTAGGATCTGTGTTCATCTCAACAAAGTGGTTAGGATCTCATTTGTTTGTCATAAATCATCCAAAACACACAAGGGATTACTAGATGCACTTTCAATCTGCCCCTTTTTGGTGATTGATGACAACCAATTGAGATTTCACAAAATATGATAAAAAGTTGAGATTTTCATAAAGTGTGCACATATGAGTTTAAAACATATTAAGCAATGAAAGCATGATCCATATGTGCACTCTTTATGGTGGGATGCAGAACTAAGTGTATAGAAGCAATAATCAATATGAGAATGACATAATTGACATCAACACATCAACAATAAGCATATATGTCGTTTTTATAGTAAAAACACATATTTCATCAATTTCTTCATAAGCAGTTCAAAACATTGCATCACAGGACCATAGGTATCATAAGATCATATTAAATGTTTTACAAACCACAAAATAGACAAAAGACGTAATAAAGAAGCTCTCTTCGCATCCTAAAGCTAAAACCTAAGAGTCCCCCACAATCCCCCCCCCCTTTGGCATCAAGACACCAAAAAGAAGGAGAGGAGGGACCTAAAGTCTTCAAGCCTCGCTGTCGGTCCTCTCATCGTCTTCATCTTCATCTTCTGGCTTATGAGGAGGAGGAGGAGGAACGGAGCCACTCGAGCCCCTAATGCCAAAATAGGCAAGGTCGGAGGGAGTCAAGGGCCCGAGCTCGGTGAAATCAGAGTCGGAGTTATCAGAATTTATTGGAGATCCAATGGGCTCAATCTCCAGCTTTTGGCAAGTCTGCCTCATGTTCTCCTGGACATATGTCATGTCATCCTTTCTTCTTTCGTTGAGCTTGTGGCCCTTCACCTCAGCCTTTTTGCAGGAGGCAAAGATAGCTGCCAGGTACTTGAAGATGCCACTTGGGGACCCCTTTTGAGGAGGGGCCCTAGTGGCGGGAGCAGCTCTAGCACCGACACTGGCTCTCGGTGGGGCCTTGGGGCTGGAGGCCGGAGATGGAGCAGCTTGGACACTTGGCTTTTGAGGCATTTGGGGTCTCAAGGGTAGGTGCTCCACATCCTTCACAAACTCTATGCCTGTGACCTTTTCCATCATAAACATCAGATAAGGAGCATAGCCACAGGACCTGTTCGGTGTGGAGGAGATGTTCACCATATCGTTCCAAATATAGTCAAAGACATCAAATCTTCTTTCTTTGCTAATGACCTTCGTCAAGGTCCTGAGATACCCCTGCACACTTCTTGCATCCCCATCCTCGGGGGCAATTGTCTTCCTTACGACCTTGTTCAACACCACAAAGAAGGGATTCATGTTCTTCGTGGAAGGAGGGTTGAACTTGGAGTTGGGTTCATAAAGAAACTTCATTTTGTCTTTCTCGATGACACCAATGTTGTGGACGATTACATTGTCATTGCTCGAGGTGTCAAGATGCAGCATCCTCGCAAATTCTTCATATGTGATGGTGTACTTGGATCCATACGTCATCCAAGTCACAATTTCTTCCTCATCACTTGAGAAGTGGCAAGTAGCATAAAACTAGGCAATCACCTCATCATTCCAATTGCTCCTGAAGGCAAAGAGATCCTTCAATCCATTCCTCTCAATATCCTCGACCACCTCAACTAATGGTAAGCAGCCCTTCTTCTCAAAATACGCCCAATCGATCCATTAGCTGCACACCATTGGCGTCTTCATCGGGAGATATACAGACTTGTAGAAGTCTGCATGGAAGTTGCTCCAAAACCTCCCATCGGCAGCATGCCTCGGACGGCTGTAGCAATCAACATTTCTGAACTTGGCCGCCATGTCACTGTCCTTTCCGTTGAATTTTTCCTTTGCGGGGTCCCTGGCCCCTTCCCTTGGAGCTGACAGCTTTAGCAGGCCAATCGGACCTGTTGCAATTCCCTTGCCCTTGTCCTTGCCCTTGGCTTGGCGAGGGCCACCTCCAGCAGAAGCCTTGGATGCTGGCTTCTTAGCGAGCACTTTCCTTCGAGCCTGGGGAGGAGAGGAAGCCGGCTCGAAAGGTCGCTCTTGGCGCTTCTTGCTTAGGCTTCTCGAGGACCGAAGCATGGCTTTGTAGTCCATCCCAGCCTCGAAGTCAGAAACTTCATCGTGTGAGTTCGACATGCCATGAGAATGGATTGCATAAGGTATTGATGAGAATAGATGACAAGGAATTGCATTGAGGAATTGAGAAGTTAGGGTTGAGTCCAGAAAAATCGGACAAGTCCGGTGTACAGGCACGGACTAGTCCGAGTGACCCGACTTGTCCGTGCATGGACCGGACTAGTCCGGTATTCATCCTCAAGAACCTCAACTATGAGACAAATGGAGTTGCTCAATGCAAAAGTAGCTTAAAAGCAATGTAATACATCAAGGACACTTGCATTAGGTGACATAAGCTAGGCTATTCGATCAACAATGAAGGAAATGGAGATTTCTAGGGTTTGGGGAAAAATTTACAAAAAAATCGCTTGAGTCTCGGAGAAGAGGGGGTTGAAGGGCGGACAAGTCCTTGGTCTTCAATCCCTAAGCGAAGGAGGTTGATTTCCACCCAAACTTGGAGATTTTTGATGGAGAAATCGTCGAATCACCTTGGGGAGCTCGAGCGTGGAGAGAGAAAGCTTGGCGCAAGTGTAGGGTGAGGGAGATTAGGGTTTGGTGGCGGCTAGGGTTAAGGACACGAAAGATCGGACAAGTCCAAAAATGATCGGACTAGTCCGAACATTTCCAGAGGCTATACCGGACTAGTTCGTGGTTTGCCGGACTAGTCCGGCCTAACCAGCGCTCTGCGTACTAGTCCGAGTAACCATGTACTAGTCTGTGGTCACAAGACAAGATGAGCATAGTCCATTCATATATACTCGAAGGTACCTAATTAGAAAGGAGGGAAGCAAATCAAATCAAATAATCCTGATGAATATGATCAGTAAGCATACAACAATCAAGCAATGATCATAATTCACCAAGATCTAGTAATTGACATAGTTTTTCGGAAAAATTTAGAGGGATGATTTTCACTACTCAATCAATGAATTTTGAAGATAGCATTCAGGTATACAAGATTTCAAGCCACACTCCGAGCATCAAGGATATTTAGTTTATTTTGGAGTTCGCAAAAATGTTTTTTATCAAGTGGCTTGGTAAAGATATCAGCTAGTTGCTTTTAAGTATTGACGTGTGAAATGGCTATATCACCCTTCATTGAATGGTCTCTCAAAATGTGATGCCGGATGTCTATGTGTTTGGTCCTAGAGTGCTCAACGGGATTATGGGCAATTTCAATGGCACTCTCATTATCACAAAGGAGTGGAATGCGGTTCATATTGTAACCGTAATCCCTTAAAGTTTGTCGCATCCAAAGGAGTTGTGCACAACAACTCCCGGCTGCGACTTACTCCGCTTCGGTCTTAGTTAGGGCAATGGAGTTTTGTTTCTTGGAGGACCAAGAAACTAGGGATCTCCCTAGGAATTTTCATGTATCGGAGGTACTTTTTCTATCTACCTTGCATCCGCCATAATCTGCGTCGGAATAGCCAATGAGATTGAATTTGGAACCTTTGGGGTACCAAATGCCTAGGTTGGGTGTATGAACTAAATACCACAAGATTCTCTTAACGGCTGTCAAATGACACTCTTTTGGGTTGGCTTGAAACCTTGCACACAAGCATACACTCAACATAATATCTGACCTAGATGCACATTAGTAGAGTAGAGATCCAATCATGGAGCGATATACCTTTTGATCAACGTTTGGTCCATCTTCATTGAGATACAAGTGGCCATTCGTTGCCATGGGAGTCTTTATAGGCTTTGCCTTGTCCATTCCAAACTTCTTGAGTATGACTTGAGTGTACTTAGTTTGGCTTATGAACGTCCCTTCCTTTTGTTGCCTCACATTGAATCCCAAGAAGTACTTTAGCTTTCCCATAATGGACATCTCAAACCTATCTGTGATAATTTTACTAAATTCCTCACAAAAAGATTTGTTAGTTGAACCAAAGATTATATCATCAACGTAAACTTGACAAACAATGAGATCATTGTCAATGTTCTTTGTAAACAATGTATAATCTACTTTACCAAACTTAAAACCATTTTCATTTAGGAAATCTATAAGACACTCATACCGAGCTTGTTTGAGGACATAAAGAGCCTTACGCAATTTAAATACGTGGTCAGGGAACTCTTCATCTTCAAATCTGCGGGGTTGCTCCACATATACCTCCTCCATGATTAGTCTAATGAGGAAGGCGCTTTTCACATCCATTTGATAGAGCTTCAACTTGTGAATACCCTTTGGCCACTGGTCGTGCCTTGTTCCTTGTCACCACCCCGTGTTCATCTTGTTTGTTGCGAAAGACCCGTTTGGTGCCGACGACATTGGACTTGGTTCTTTCGACTAGTTCACACACCTCGTTTCTTTTGAAATTGTTGAGTTCTTCTTGCATGGCCACTACCCAATCCAGATCCTTCAATGCATCCTCAACCCTGTGCGGTTCCAAAAAGTATACAAAAGAATAATGCTCACAAAAATTAGCTATGCGAGATCTCGTAGTTACTCCCTTTTGGATTTCACCGATGATGTTGTCGATTGGGTGATCCCTTTGGACGCATTGGTGTACTCTTGGGGGTGGTACTTGCTGTCTTGAATGTTCATGACCATCTACTTCTCCTTCTAAATGGTTGCCCTCATTGACTTGAAGGTCATTTTCATCTTCTTGAGGTTGATCTTGTATGGAAGTTCCCCCTTGATCATTGGCCTCCTCTTGTGGTTCATTTTCTTCATGCATATGTAGAGGTGGCTCTTGTGGTCAAACTTCGCCTAACGCCATTCTTCTCAATACTTGACACAGAGCTTCTTCTCTACCTAGCACACATGGATCAACTTGCTCCTTTTGGGAGCCATTAGTTTCATCGAACACTACGTCACGTCCTACTTAAACAAGTCCGGAGTTCTTGTTGAAGACACGATATGCGTAAGTGTTCGAATCATAACCAAGCAAGAATCCTTCATCGGACTTTGAAGCGAACTTTGAAGTCCTAGGCTTCTTGTTCTAAATATAGCATTTGGAACCGAAAACTCGAAAATATGAAATATTAGGCTTGTTACCGCTGAGTAGCTCATAGGATGTTTTCTTGTGTAGTCAATGAAGATAAAGTCGATTTATGGCATGGCAAGCTATGTTGACCGCTTCCGCCCAAAATCGATCTGAGGTCTTGTACTCATCGAGCATTATTCTCGCCATCTCTATGAGGGTTTGTTCTTCCTTTTGGCAACTCCATTTTGTTTAGGCGAGTAAGGAGCTGAAGACTAATGCTTTATGCCTTCTTCATCTAGGTAATCCGCAACTTGTGTGTTCTTGAACTTTGTGCTGTTGTGGCTTCGAATGTTCTGGATCGTCAATGAAAAATCATTTTGAGCACGCTTGAAAATTTTGTTCAATATTCCTTGTGTTTCTGCCTTATCATGTAAAAAAAACCCATGTGAAGAGAGAAAAATCATCGACAATTACTAAACCATATTTGTTACCACCGATGCTTATGTAAGCAATTGGGCCAAATAAGTCCATGTGAAGTAGCTCGAGCGGTCTTGTCGTAGTCATGATGTTCTTAGCGGGATGAGGTGCTCCAACTTGCTTCCCAACTTGGCACGCGCTACAAGGCCTATCTTTCTCAAAAACAACATCCTTCAATCCTCGGATGTGATCGCCCTTGAGGAGTTTTTGAAGGTTCCTCATACCAACATGTGCTAGCCGTCTATGCCATAGCAAACCCATGTTGGTCTTTGCAATCAAGCATGTGTCAAGTTATGTTTTATCTTTGTTGAAGTCAACAAGGTAAAGCTTTCCCTTTAACATACCCTTGAATGCAATGGAACCATCACTCCTTCTAGAGACGGTCACACCCTCGTTAGTGAACAAACAATTATAACCTTTGTCACATAATTGAGATATGGACAGTAGGTTATAATCTAAGGAATCAACTTGTAATACATGAGAAAGAGTGTGTTTAGATGATATGGCAATTTTAACAGTACCAAGCACCCTTCCTTGACTATTGTGTCCAAAATATATGCCCTCACTTGGATCCTCATTTGTTTCATATTCAGCGAACATCCTTTTTTCTCTGGTCATATGGTTGGTGCAGCCACTTTCTAGCACCCATTATGATTCACTGGAGGAATAGGCCTACAAAAGCGAATCATGCCTTGGTTTTAGGTAACCAAGCTTGCTTGGGTCCTTTTAGGTTAGTCGTAAGGGATTTGGGCACCCACACATGAGACTTGGTGTTCCCATTGCGTGGCCCAACATAATGAGCATAAATCTTACCAATATTACTTCTCATTAACACATAAGATGCATCAAAAGTTCTAAATAGCAACCGTTGTTGTTTATAAATAGGACTAGTCTGGGAGATCGGACTTGTCCGGACCCCGACCGGACTAGTCCGGTGTTCATGTGAGATTAATGTTTTAATCTAGGACTTTCTAGTTTGATAGGGTCTTCCCTTTACAAAGGTAATCCTCTCCTTGTTATTCTTATGGCTTACCTAGCATGTTGCTTTTCACCATAAGAGTAGCCAATGCCATATTTGACATTTGGAGGTCTTTTGACCAAGTATGCATTACGTGCATATTTGATCTTCTCCTTGTCAAATATGCCACATTGGGCAGCATGTTTATCCTTTGTAGAGGTTGGCTTGTCCTTCAAACTGGTGTCAATTTTATTACAAGTACAAGCATAAGCAACCTCAGTTTTAGTGGGTTGAGAAGGTGAACTTGAAGAGGATGAAGGGTCACCTTGCTTGAGTGACTCAACTTGCACTTCAAGGATCTTGTTAACCTTGATTAGGTTAGGAAGTTCGTCATTAATTGTAGCATTTGAGTCGCTTAACTCCAAGCAAGCTTCCTTGCTTGAAGCTAATTCAAGCTCTAGTGACTTGCTTTGCTCCTTTTCAAGTTCTAGAAGCTTGTCAAGTTCAACATATTCCTCCTTTTGGGAGATAATTATGTCTTCTTGATGATGTATCAACTTCTCCTTCTCAACAAGTTGATCAAGTAAAAATTTCATTTTTGTGGCTGTTTTCTTATCTAACCCAATGAGCATATCTTCATTATCACTATTAATTTCACTATCACTGGAATATGAATGCACGGAAGAGGATTTGGTAGTTACCTTGCGTTTACCTTCCTTTGCCATGAGGAAGCTGTCGTTCCCCTTTCGTGCGCCAAGAGTGGGGAATAGAGTGGGCTTCATGGATGTCTTTTCGATGGCTATGCTAGCCATCTCCTCATCTTCTTCGGATGAGGACTCATCATTTGAGTCCCATTCTTTCCCAAGATGTGCTTGTTCGGCTTCCTTCTTCTTCTTGAAGAACTTCTTGGGTTGAGGCTTCACTTCTTTGGCCTTCTTCTTATTATTTTCATATGGGCAGTCAACTATAAAGTGGCTATACTCACCACAGTTATAGCATGCCCGCCTCAACTTTGGTTTTGATCTTTTCTTGTACATTCCTTCACTTGATTTAGCACCTTGTCTCTTCTTCATCATTGTCTTGAATTTATTCATGAATAGTATCATGTCATCTTCATCCAAGTCACTGCTCTCATCATCACCGTCTTCTTCTAGTTGAGCTTCTCGATCTTCATTAGACAAGTGATTAAGGGTGGACTTTAGAGCGACCCATTTTTTCTTTGCCGAGGTGAGATCGGCAATTTCCTTAACATGTTTGGCTTGTTTTTCCATTATCTCAAAGTTCATGATTTTCCGAAGTAGCTCATCCGGGGTCATCTTCCTGTACCCAGGGCTTCCTCGTATCACCGAGCACAAGGTAACATTGCGAGGCATGAAGGCTCTAAGAATGAGCTTCACTACCTCGTGGTTGTTCCACTTCTTGCTTCCGTATGCTCGCACCTCGTTGATGAGTGACTTTAGTCAGCTGTACATGTCTTGTGGCAACTCATCTTCCTCGATGGCGAATCTTCCTAGCTCGCCTTCAATCATCTCGATCTTCGCTTCTCGCACATGACGATTTCCTTCATGTGTGGTTTGCAACGTATCCCATATATCCTTCGCGATCTCGAGTCCATCCTTCTTTGTAAACTCATCCTGACTGAGCGATGAAGTAATGACTGCAGCAGCATGGGCGTTTCGATGGATCGCATGCTCTTGGCTTGGTGTGAGCTCCTCATCATCATCATCAGGGATATCTATTCCTGTGCATACTATGTGCCACAAACATGGATTGAGAGAAATCAAATGCATTTTCATGTTTTGCCTCCACATTGAGTAGTCATCATCGTCAAAGTGTGGGGCTTTTCAAAGTGGAATAGATAGATAATGATTATTGTTAGAATTTAGGCGATCATAATTAAAAGGATATCGGGATTAGTCGGTGTGACTAATCCCCTTCTTTTTATTCTCATCTTCGATTTTCACCTTTCCCTTGGAAAGGGTTTTCTTCCTTAGGAGCGCCTTGAGTTCCAGCGTCTCCTCATCGTCATCCTCGAAGTCTTGAATGGCCTCGAGGAGCTTCTCCAATTTTTGGTTCTTGTCTTCATCAACCTTCTCTTGGTTGTTGACCTTGTGTACGTCCTTCATGTCTGACATGATCTCTTCGAGCGATTAGTCTCCTTCTTGAATAACCTTGCTCTGATACCAATTGAATGTGGCCTAGAGGAGGGGTGAATGGGGCTTTTTGAATTTCTGTCGAAACCTGCAACACTAGACAACCAGATCAAATGTCGAGATATCAGACTAGTCCAGTCAAGTGCGGACTAGTCTGGTGTGTAACGACTAGGTTAATCAAATTTGATCGATTAATTTGATTCTAGGATTTAAGCAGCAGAATTATACTGGTAATTTAAGTGTTACACGACTATAAGCTAGGGTGTATCAGAATTTAATCTTAAACTCAATGTTTCAATGTAAAGTGAACATGATTGATCAAAACCCTATATATATATATATATATATATATATATATATATATATATATATATATATATATGAAATTTAAGTACAACGAAGAACACAATGACTTTATCTCGTGGTTCGATTCCCATAGAGGCAACCTACATCCACGTTGAGGAGTCCACGACGGACCGGGTCTTCTCCAACCCTATTCGTCGGATTGCCACGGAGGCCAATCCTCTTCACCAATCACAAAGGGAAATAACCAAATTCAAGGGGCCTTCTCACCAGTTGAGGGCTCCCTAAGATTACAACAAGAACACCACCAAGAACACACTCAAAAGATTACAATGAAAATCACAGGAGTGTGTTAGGGAATCAAACCAAGAGCTCAATGAGTGATGAACTGTGTCTCTCCAATGATCGAAAGTGTATCCTCAAGGGATTGATCTTTGTTGCATTTGATTTCATGGAGAGATGTGATTTTTGAGGCTCATGGGAGGTGTGACGGTGCAGGGGGACGAGAGAGATGAAAGATGGGTCGTGTACACCTATTTATATGGGGTTCCCAAAAGTTACCGTTAGGGTTTAGGAATATCGGACTAGTCCGCGGTGGACACCGAACTAGTCCGGTGTACTATGTGTAGCAAACCCTAGGTGTCTCGAAATATCGGACTAGTCTGGCTAGAAGCAGACTTTTCTGATTTCGCTCCTGGAAATCTTCGGACTAGTCCGGTAGATATCGGACTTGTCCAGAAACATGAAATCCTAAGTGAATTCGGGACAAGTCTGCACTTGGAGAACTTCCAATTTAGGTCAGAGGGTTTTTCGGACTAGTCCGTGCTAATATCGGACTTGTACGACTTTGTGCAACTTGTGAAGTGTTTGGAGGACTAGTCCGCACTAGGGAGGACTAGTCCGATTCTAGTCGTAGAGATATCGGACTAGTCCGTGGTGATATCGGACTTGTCCGATCTTGTGCAGAAAGATATCAGACTAGTCAGGTGTCTGTCAGACTAGTCCGGTCCTGTATAAACTTATGCAATGTGTGTGATTATTTGTGCTTGAGCTCTTGGGGTGTGTTTACTTAACACACCCCATACACAATGATCTACTACACTTTTTCCTTGAGCTCTTTTCCACATTACTCCTCATTCTACCTTCTTTTTGGCACCTTGCTTATTTTCTCATTAGAACCTGTGCTCATCTCAACAAAGTAGTTAGGATCTCATTTTCTTGTCATAAATCTTCCAAAACCCACAAGGGATTCCTAGATGCACTTTCAGTAATACGTTAAATCGTTGCAATACCATACTATTTGCCACCAATATGAAACCGTTACAATAACATACAATTGCCACGAATGTGTACATGTTGCAATAACCCCCTATTCATCGCAATACGTTAAATCATCGCAATACGTTAAATCATTGCAATACCATACTATTTTCCATGAATGTGAAATCATTGCAGTACGTTAAATCATTGCAATACCATACTATTTGCCATGAATATGAAATCGCTGCAATAACATACTATTTGTCACGAATTTGGAATCGTTGCAATACTGTACTATTCTTTGCAATATATTAAATCGTCACAATATGTGAAATTGTTGCAATAACAAACTATTTGTCACTGATGTAAATTCATTGCAATACCTTACTATTTGCCACGAATGTCAAGTTGTCGCAATAACCTATCGCCACGGGACTTATGCTTACGATTCATAAAAACTATTGCCACGTTCATTGTCGTTGCAACAGTGACCTACTGCACCAAAAAAACAACCTATTGCGACAAATTTTTACGTTGTGATAAGCCGAAATCCTTGTAGTGCTATCATGATAGTTTTTAACACACTACTGAGATTGTACCACTTTACCCACATGTTCATGATTTCATCACTTTTTTATGACTAAGGAACCTTCATTATGCCGTCTCACACTTTCGTTGGTGTGTGGCCAAGAGATCACAAAATAGCCTCTCAAAAAGGACTACTAGTATGTACAGACCCACTAAGGTTTCACCAGCAGGCTTGAATCTCCTTTCTCCCACCCACAGGCATCCTCGTGTGCCATGTAGATCCCAGAGCAGCCCTAGTCGACTCCCATTCCCCCCACCATCTAATGGTCCATACATTACTAGCTGCAAACCTAATTATTCAGCTACGCCGCACCCACTCGTTGCCTTGTGGTGCCACTTTTTTCATGGTATATTCTCGCATGAACCGGACCTTATATCTAAGGCAAGTGAAACCACCATATCATCCAACCCAGTCCACAACCCATGCTTGCTTAGATTAACCCACTTACATAGTCCATATGTATATTAGTTCATAATGAGTTGTTTGGTTATTTCCAATCCCAAATACGCAAAACGTAGCAAAACTGGAAAATACCATCCCCGACTCTCTACAATATATTCCAAGCTACAAGAGTGGTCATACAAGTCTAGTAACGCCTATCATGGGTTTCCCATCAATTTGACACAAGCATGCAGTTTTGTAAAAAAAGCATTTCAAAACATGATGAAAATGGTCAAGGACACATTCCTTGCTCATGCGGCTAGTTTGGATCAAGAGCTTCAAGGGTCTGGTAGTACAGATCCTCGTAAGAACCTTCTAGAGTGTAACTTCTATTCCATGCAAAAACCATGCAAACAAACATTACAATCAATAAATGCTAACATAGTACTCAATATGTCAAGATATGCATGAATGATGCAATTACGATGTAGGACATGATATTACGTTACAACTATTGCTTACTAACTAGCTACAATTGAGATTTAATTGTTTGGGCAAGTTTCTATTAGTTCGGAAAAAACTAGGAAAGTTATAGGAATTTTAGAAGTTAGGGACCAGACTAGTCCGAACATTGGATTGGACATGTCCAGTCTGGACCAGAAAGTTCAATGGACTTGTCTGCACTGTACCAGACAAGTTCGCTATGTCCAGGGTTTTACGAACATCCCATCTAGGGCATGATTTAAATCAAAATTGGAATAAGAATTGATGTGGAAAGTTGGATCTAGGGTAGTTATCGATAATCTATTGGTTCAATGGTCAAAAATTAGGTATCACGTGAGAATCTTGACGTATAGATCCGAAGAAGATGAAGAATTGGCAAAGAACAACGTTGATGTCAAAGATTCAATGAAGAAGATCACAGTAGCGATGCCGATCTTGCTTGGCCCTTCCTCTCCTTCTTCTTACATCTCTTCCTTCTTCTTCTCCTTCTCCCTTGCGGTGAAGCTTCTACCTTCAAGAGTGGCGGTTATGAAGAGAGTAGGCCCAGGATTTTTTTCTAATGCGAGCACAGTGGTGAAGGGTGGGTGGTGGGGTGTTTATATAGGAGGAGAGTGGTGGGGTTGGGGTGGAATCCAAGCAGAAGGCGATGGGTATGAGAAGGTCCTTGGTGTGGTCCCACTTGGGCTCCTGAGGGGTAAGGCACGACGTTCTTGGGCCCGATTAAGGCAATAACTAATAACTCATTGTTGAGGTAAAATAAAATCTCAGTCGAAACCCTAGGAACCGGACTAGTCCAAAGGGGGCCGGATAAGTATGTTCAGGATACAGAGATCTGATCAGACCAGTATGTTCTCTTGCCGGACAAGTCCGTCTAAGGAACAGAGAGTCCAACAGACAATTCCATTTCTTTGCCGGACAAGTCCGTGGGTTGTACAAATTTTAAATCGGACTAAGCTTTGGGATATTACCGGACAACTCCATAGAGTTCCAGTATCGATCATCAGACTAGTCCTGACGGGAACACAAACAAAACCAGATTAATATATAGCAATTAATGGACAGGTCGGGGAGACATCAGTAGCGAAACCGGACTAGTCCGGGGTCCTATCCGGACAAGTCCGTACCAAAGATTCGTTAAAACTGCTTGTTTGCCTCCAATTCATTTCAATCTTGTTTCTTTTTTGTTGCAATATGTTAGACACGTATAAGAATTAATTCAATGCATGATGGGTGAAAATGAGGGTGTTACAAACCTACCCCCCTTAAAATAAATCTCGCCCTCGAGATTCGATGTGAAAGGAAAAAGATAGGGAAATTCTTTCTTGAAATCATCTGCACACTTCAAAGTTGCTTCAAATTTACAATGATGCTTCCACTGCACCTTCCTCCATCAGATCACCTTGCTTCTTGTGACTCTCTCCTTTGTTTTTAAGATTTGATAGGTTGCTCGGCATAAGTCAAACCTTCCTCTAACTCCAATTCATCTGTTAGTACTTGTTCTTCTGGTACCCTTAAGCACTTCTTGAGCTGAGAAACATGAAATACATCATGAACATCAGAAAGTCTTGCTGGCATCTCCATCTTATATGCCACTTCTCCATGTTTGTCCAAAATCATGAATGGTCTGATGTAGCGAGGTGCCAACTTGACTTTGACGTTAAATCTCTTACGACCTCGCATAGGTGACACTTTGAGATACATGAAGTCTCCAAATTCAAAAGTCAGATTCCTTTGCCGATTATCTGTGTGGCATTTTTGCAATGACTGAGCGGTCCTTAGGTTCTCATATATTATTTGAACCTGCCTTTCTGCATATTGTAACATGTCAGGTCCAAATACTTGGTTCTCTCCTGTTTCATTCCGAAACAAGGGTGTCCTACACTTCCTCCCGTATAGTGCTTTATAGGGTGACATTTTCAAGTTGGCTTCGTAATTATTGTTGTACGAGAATTCACCATACGGCAAGCTCTTGTTCCAGCTGCATCCATGTTGTAAAAGCCCGCTTTTCGGAAGAACAAAAACGCACAAATGCGAACTTAAAAATTCTGAAAGTGGACTTGGAAATCCAAACTCACATGAACCATATGAGTTAACCCATGTTCACTAAAAATAGGAACTTGTTAAAATTTTACATATAGAACATGGTTGCTAATGTATCTGGAACTTAAGGGGTAAAATCCTTAATTTCCAAGTATTCCCATTTTCAATGAAAGGTTAAAAGAGAAAAGAAAACAAAATAGAGAGAAAGAAAAAGAAATTATTCCAACCCTAAAATGGGACATCCAAAAATATTCAAATATCATGCTGTAAATTTTTCCATGACCTTCTAATATTCCAAATAGACTCTCCGTAAAGTTTCAAAATTTTTGAAGCACGTTTCCCATTTATTGGACACGTACTGAGAGTTTAATCAACGTCGACTTCAAATTTAAACTTTGTTCTCAAAATTGTCCAAATCAACTCAAAATTTTTCATGAGGTCCCTTATGTTTCAAAAAGGGTAACTTCAAAGTTTCAGGATTTTTTAACCTAATCTACTATTTATTTCCTTGAGTCAAGTATCACCACTTGAATTCAAATTCAAACCTGAGTTCAAAATTCAACTTGCTCGGTTTTGAAATCTGATTGCACCATAAAATTTCTCACATTTTATTTAGTCATTGGCCCAAAGTTGAATATTTTTGAAGCATGTTTGCTAGCCCTGATTGAAATTTGAAAGAGGAATGAGGGAGGTGGGTCCCACAAGTGGTCCCCACCTGTCAGGTCGGCAAGGCTTCCTCTGTCCTCCCCTGCCTCCACGCAGACGCGTGCATGTGCCACCGCGATTGCCACCGCGACGAAAACGTCGGTACTAATCCCACGCCCTGCCTTCTCCGGGTCCTATCCACGGCACCCCGCTCCTCCCGTCGGCCGCCGGCTCGCCGTTCGCCTGGCTGCCGTCCGCGCGCCTCCTCTGTGTTCGGCCGCCTCCTCCTCTCCCGGACGCGCCTGCCGCTCGCCTGACCCTGCACGCCGCCATCCCGCCAATGCGCCCCGCAATTCGCCCTCACGGCGTCGTCCCCTGCTCACGCCTCCGACCGCCGGCGCCAGGCTGCGCCTCTTCCGCCGGCCCCCACTCAAGCTCATCTCCTCGCGCGCATGCCTCCCCACGCGCATCTACGCTCGCTGTCAATGTACGCCATCGCCGCACTCCCGTGCCCGCGCGTCCACGGACGCAACCGCCCGCCTGCTTCGACCTCCGCCACGCTGCTCGCCTCCCTGCGGTTCGACCACTGCGCCAAAGTTCCTCCGCCCGACGCCGCGCCGTACTCCACGCCACCAGGAGGCCGTCGCCGCCTGCTCAACCAACCCCACGCTCCAGCAGTGCCGCTAGATCCGCCGCCGGCATGAGCTCCAACGTCGCCGCCGCGCGCCACCATGGAGAACCGCACCGCCGCTGACGCCTCGCGCGCGCGTCACCGCCGACGAATCCTGCTCCCTAGTGCGTTCCATTATCGTCTCCGATGCCTCTGCCAATCATTCCGCGTGCCACGACTTTTCGGCCGCCTGCGCTTTTCCCCTTCAGCAGCATCACGCTCAGAGCGCCGCCGGCTCCTCCCTGCAGCATGTGGTCGACTTCGGTCAGTGTCCTCCGCTCTGCCCTTCGCGCGCGAGCATGTCGCCGCTCAGGCCGCATTTTTCCGCCGGCCGTGGCCGCCTCTGCTTGGGTCCCATCGCGGACCATGCCACCGTTGCCATTCTTCCTTCCTTGCTCGTGCGCCCAAACCGCGCTGGTGTGTTCGTCGTGCTGCCAACGCGCCTGCTGACCGTTGCCTCTTGAAATTCCTCACCGCCAAGCTAAGACCCGCGTTCTGCGTTCTTATACTCCGAGCTCGCCGCTGGCGATGTCCACAGTCCTCAGCCTCGCACCTGCGTCGCCTCCCTGTCCTGGCATCCATGTCGCGCCTCAACGCTGGCTGCATCGTCGATTTTCTCCCTCATGTCACGTGAGCACTCGCCCTTCTATCCAATCTACATTGCACGTTTTTGGCTGCCATGGATCCTCTGTCGACTAGCTCTGCCTCGTTCACATTCCTTATCTCGGACAGCCATGCCCTAGCGATGCCCCTGCTTCGTTCCTCACTGTGTCGAGGCAACCACCGGCCTGGTTCATATGTGTCGTGTTCACAGTTTGGCCGCGGTGACCATGGACGGATTCTGCACGTCGACGTCCTCCGTGCACCGCACCGTGGCTGAACACGCTCTTTATAGCTCCACACCATCCACCACTGAGCCCACACCTCGATTGAGCCATGTGACATGGTTGCCGATGGATATCTACATATCATCATGTTTCGTGCTAGTCATCATCGACAATGTTCCTTGGATACTCGTTTGTGGTGACCGCCGTACGAACTCGAGCGGAGTCGAGCCATGCATCCGTGTTCTTCCTTGATGCCTATCCAATAGAAATCCACAAGTGGACATTCCTTTTTCCTTTGTGTTGGGTTGGCATTTCCGTGCACGCACGTGTTGCTTCGCCTTGAGCCGCATCAACGTCGATGTTGGCCACATGATGTCGTCATGACGTTATGAGCCATCATCGTGTCCTGGCATCGAGGTGAAGGATGCATGTTATGTACATAGTACTGGAACACAACCACGACTCATCAGTCGATGGTCGTTTAGCCAAATTAGGATTTGGTCAAGGAAAGACTCGTCGAGTCCTAGGTGTAGCCTAGATGCTCGATGAAATGCCTTCTAGGCAAACCGAGTGTATTGGTGACCACCGATGACCTAGGGTAGAATACTGCAAGAACGTTGCGACCGACGAGGAGAACTAGTCCAAGTGGAACCTTGGATAAGAATTTCTTAGTCGTGTCGAGGATGTTTCCTTTCCGTTTGCAGAATTGCTTACCTAGGTGCACCTCTTCATCGACGGTAGATTCGTCGAGTCTTTTGTCGACAACTAAGTCGAGTCCCTAACTCTCCGACTCATGAGGTGGTTTTCAAGATTCTGCTCACCACTGTTGACGAGGCCGGTTCGATGTGAACGTCGAGGAGACGATCTTCCCGATATGGCAAAATACATCATCACAGCAGAGCCTCACATCATGTTGAAGTACTGGGGAGTGACCTCACTTCACTCCCAAGTGTCTCTAGACAAGCTTCCTGAAGACACTACATTAGTGTCGTCGTGAGGCACTTGAACGATGCTCGAGGAGCTTGCCATAGAAACTACTTTACCTAAAGGTCATTTGAACGTTGTCTCGGTACTCATGTCAGGTTAACAAGGCTCGTTATGACGTCTTAATTCCAAAGAATGTTGACCTCACTTCACTCCCAAGTGTCGCTAGGGTTTCACCCTGGTTCATCCTTATCAGAACCCTGCGACCACACTTGTCACGTAATTAGGTTTACTCCTTAATGAGTTTGTGTAACTTCATTGGTCGACTTCTAAGTCACAACCTCTTGTTGCACAGTTCACTCATGCCTTAAGCTTTCAATGCTCCATCTTGATCGCTTAGTCTTCCTTACATCACACAGTCCAGTAATGCTTCTTCACTATTCTACCTTATCACTCTTTGAGCGGCATAGCTCCACGTGTCGAGTGCTAAATTGCGATGTGTCATTACATTGCACCTTTCAGTGCTTATCTCGACACTACTATGCCACCTTGAGTCATCCTTTGTTTATCCACACAACAGAGGCATATCTGTCCTTCCTAGTCAAACTCCTCGGTCTTAAAGTTTACACAACCCCGTGGAGTCTATTACTTAATTACTTAATTACTTATATGTATATCATGTCGATAGGAACATGCTGATAGGTGCTCGACAAGAAATTTCGCTTGGAGGAGAAGGCCAAGGTGTTCCCGCTGAAGTTCCATGGCAGGTTCTCCGGAGGAAGACCAAGCCCTAACAACTGACATTGTTATATAGTCGCAAACAAAGCGAGCCCCGGTTTGCATTTAAAAAGATTTACAGAGTTTTGTAGTATTTCTCACTTACGTCTTTAGTTGATATTGTGCATTACGTATAAGGTGTTTGATACCCCACTTGCATATCCATAAAAATCCTATGGGAAGGTTGGGAAGGTTTACAGCTTGACGTGTAGAACTGCTTTGCTAATGCATAGGAAATCCGGTAGAAGTCGAGTAGTTGGAATCTACTCGCGAGAGGGTCACATTTTATTGATCACAAGTCAAGTAGTTGAATTCTACTTGCGAGAGAAGTCGAGTAAGGGAAACCTACTCGCGAGATGTTACCCAAAGGTTCACTCTTAATAATTGGAAATGTGGACGGGGATGTTTCTGTAGGACATGACGCGCAAGGTTGTCTGATCCCGGATGAGGGGGACAATGCTTGCGACCACATTTGAGCCTGAGCTGGTAAGGGTAAGGCAAATGTGGAGGTTGGTTGTAGCCCCGTCTGTGTCGGTTACGGACCGTCTCGTGTGCGGCCCTGTTGAGCAAGTTTGAACAGTACCCATTACATAATGGATTAATGGGGTCCATTAAACTGGTGTAGCTCAGGCACCCTCGTATCGATACTTATACCGCCGTCCTTCGGGGGAAGATGATCGTAAGGTGGGAATCTCTAAGGAGCAACTTCGACGTGCTCAGTTATGGACATTACTTTTGGGACGGTAGAACTGGTTCGACATCGGTATGACGGGTGAAAGGTGGCCACATACGACGTGGGAGTGGAGTACAGTGAAAGGTACTTCCGAGCGGGCGTATGTGTCGTGTATTCCGGGTGTGTCCTGATTGCAATCACCGTCCCTCGGGGTAATAGAGTACCACTTGTTCACTGAGTTGTGACGTAGTAAATAAGAGTAATGGAATGATGATAAATATTGCCGATCTGCTTAATCATTGTATTGCAACCTTGTTTGGCTTAGAGATAGTACAATTAATAGTTTACAGTTTCCCCATACTTTACCTGTAATAGCATTATGTGCTTTGGGCATGTCATATCATCGGCAAAGCGTTTCTTGTTTGATTGTGGAACCCATGATGTGCCGTGCCTGGAGAATGTCATTTGCTACATAAAACCTGATTATAAGGATCCACTTGTAGCCGAGTCTATTTATGCTATTCCTTACCTATGTTAGTATTCACCCTGCATATGTCTAGTGAGACGGTTAAGTCTTGCTGGGCCTTATGCTCACATTTGCGCTTTAATGATTTTTGCAGGTATTAGTTTTATTTCTGCTGTTCAGGTTGTACATGAGACTCGAGATGTCGAGATAAATCTCGTGTGAACCATGCCGCTGCTGAATGTTCTTCTTGTTGCTAGTGAGAATCGTCCTAGGGCATGGACGTCTTCTCTCCTGCTTAGTTAGGTGAGGTTATGAGTATGTATTTTCCGCTGTGTGTGTACTTCTGTGGTACACCCTTTTGTAAACTCTTCTTATTATGAAATGGAAACTTTGTATATTTTGGTATTCTTTTCGTGTGTGCTGTTAGGTGCCGCATCGCACGACACCACCCAATGAGATCCTCGGATGTGTGGACTTCGGTCCCCACAGACATGGTATCAGAGCTTCATTGGGAATAGCACGCTCGAAAAGAGCCTATTTTCGAAAACTCCAAAGTAGTCGAGTGAGAATTAGCTATATGCCCATTAAGGACTATTACTAGTATAAGTTCTAAAGGTGGTGAACTAACTTGTTATATTATTCTGTAACGATGCTCCGTCGTCAAGGTAAGAGGTAAGGTACGCCGCCAAGAGCGGATCAATCTCGGTAAACTCTGCATACGAGATATGGTATGTGATATTTCCGTGGCTTGGCACGGAAAGTTAATATGAGTCTCTGAAACTTTCCATGTTTCTGAGAACATATGACACGCGGTACCCCAGCGTGACCCAAAATTAGTGGGAGCCCCCGTCGGGTGGTGTATAACCCGATAGTATGCATCTCTAGAAATATTTATGTTCTATGGGATCATGCGAAACACGTATGCCCGAGTGTGTATAAGCCGGTTCGTACGGGAGTCTTTGCTGTACAGGCGTAGTACAGCCATGTACCTCGAGACATGACTTCGCTCGAGGGCGACTCACACCAGAGTCATATGCATTTACTTTCATATATATTATTGTGACCACCTGTCGTGTTTCCCCGTGCCGCCCTTGAGGTGTGAAGGTGTGACAGGGGATTGTTTGTCTTCTGCAGGTATACTAACTCCGGTAGCGACCCGTGTAGCAAACGTTTGTGAGTGATCGGTATTAGAACCACCTATAGACGTATCCGGATATACTGGGTTAGAATTTTCTTTTGGTAAGGCACGTAGTACCGTCAGTATCCTACTTGGTACTTTGACCATCCCCCACGAAAGAAACGACTTCATATTCATATTAAGTCCAAGTATCAGTTGCTGATATCTTGTGGACAAGGTAAAATGTTTCTTTTCAAGAGTAGGTGAACCACAGTTCTTTGTTCCTGGCGAGAGTTTAGCTCGACTTCGCTGGGTTGAGACTTTGGTTAAGCATTAAGATCCATAGTGATATGCTATGGATAAGAAGGTCGTCAAGTCTCTTTTAAGATTCCATTTGGTTCCAAAGAAAATGATTAGTTGTGAATCAAGTTCTAGCCATCGGACTTGAGTTTTGAGCTAAGTTTCAAAATTTGAGTTTGTTCCCAAATTCTTGTGTTTCGAAGCCGGCGAGTTCTGTTTTTAACAGAATTGACCTGACTTTGAAATTCCATATCTCATCAACCTGAAGGGCTATGAATGCAATTGAATACTTTTTGGAATGATTTTGAAGTCATCTATAAGTTTTCTATTGACATCCAAGCCAAAAGAAACTTTTATGGTGATGAAAATGCACCGTTATCACAGCAGCTGCTGTTCTGGAACTACACGGACCAGCATCTGAATTTTTGCCATATTTCCTTGTAGGAAGCTTTTCTATTCCATTATGATACATTTATGGAAAGGGGGAGAGCTATTCTACAACTTTGTTATTCAGTGACACCTCAAATTCAGTTTATAACTAATTAGAAAACAGAGTTGAAGATAGTACATCTATATAGGTGCTATCTGAAACAGTCAGAAAAATTCTGAACTTTGAACGGCCATAACTCTTAAACTAGAAATGCAACCTATGCATGTTTATACATGTATGGAAATCTTAAAGAGTCCTCTATCAACTTCCTATTTAACACAAATACTAAAACTCACATTAAACAATGTCTAAATTGAAGTGTCGTTTAAGAGGTTCTGGCAGCCCGGAAGAGGGGACAGAATCTGAACTCTTCACCAATTGAATCATAACTTTCTGCAGACTTCACTGCTGCAGGCCTACTTTATGTGGTTGTAAAGTGTAGATAGTCCCCTAAAACGTTTCTATATAACTCCAGAGCATAATCCATCTCTAACATACTCAAAATTTCAAATTTCTAAACTTGATCAAATCGGGACAGCGAGTGGACAGTCCTGTATACAGTTACTGTTTCTCGCATAACTCGCTGTAGAATTGTCGAAAGACTTCATAAGTTTCATTTCTGGAATTTTGAGAATGTATGCAACAAGTTTTCTATGTATTATTTTTGCAAATGTAGATGTTTGTATATCTGAATATTCTGGACAAAATCAGCCTTAAACAAAGGAGGTGCTGTCAAAATTTTCAGAAAAACTGTCAACTTGCAAATGCCATATCTTCTCAACCAAAATTTCTATGAGGGCAAGTAAATACTCCTTAGAAAGATTTGGAAGTACTTTACGAGTTCTCTATTCAGCTCGAGACCAAAATCCTTTTCTAAGTGGGTGAATTTGGATAATCGAAGAGACTGTCCAGGCACACCCAAACTGGACAGCAATCTGTACACTTCTGAATTTAATCCATAGCTCGCAGACCCTTGATCCAATGGTGTCGCGCGAGTATCCGTTGGAAAGGTTATAGAGTCAGCTACAATTTTTGAAATTTGCTCCAGACCTGAATCGGTCATCTACCTATTCCAAATCGAGTTTGAATGCAGAGTGGTCAATCTGAACCGAATTCAAATTCTGAATGCTGAAATTTCATCCAACTTCCAAACTTCATATCTTTTGAACCAGGACTGATATGAATACAAGTAAGTACATTCTGGAAATCTTATTACCTTGTCTACAGCTTTGTCAATAAGAATATTTCCAGATTTCTGACGGAAAAGTCTGAAAACTGTAGATCAAAACTGGTACTTTTTAAGCAGGTTCTGCTGAAAGTGCAGAAAATTCTGTTAACTTTAAAATAGCATAATTTGAAATCCAGAGATGATACAGAGGCAAACCAATACTTTTTGGAATGGTCTTGAAGTGTACTTTAACTTTGTTGTTCACCTCAAGATCTGATTTTGCCATTTACTTGGCCAAAATCGAAGTTGTGTCCAAGCTGTTCATCCTCCACCAGGATTTAATCAGGTGATGACCCTTTAGGGTGATTATGGATTTGGTTCTCGAGTTCAACTCGAGGGGTTTCATAATATCCCAGGTGTTGCGAACCAACAATATTTGCCATTAGAGTTGAGTATTACACTAAGTCAAATCCCTTTTGCTCGGATGCACATGCTAGTGTTTTAACTATGCAACCTTGCACCTCACACATTATTTATGCATTGAGCATGTATGACACTTCCCTTAGTTGGACGACCCTCCCCATAAGGCCTTGTTTGGGTGCATTCAATATAAGTGGATTGAAGTGAATTGGAGTGAAAAATGAACTAATTTTCTTCTAAATCCACCACAATCCACTTAGATTGAAGTGGATCCACTCCTATCCAAACAAGCCCTAAAGATTGCTTGAAGTAAGTTTCTTGCTCACCTAGCTTGAATCTTAAGGGGGAAGGAGTTCATCTAGTAATCAAAGTGATATGTTCACCTAGGTGTCATACCAGGGTACATCGACACCGAACCAACGTGCTGGAAGTAATGCTCAAGTAAGTAGGACCGAGTACAACATTGACTCATTGAGTCAATGAGAATCTTAATTAACAGATCTTCTCGAACCCCGTTTCTTGTGGATCTCAATCATCGAGTTAAAGAAGTCAGTTGATTCTTCACACTAAACCACTCCTTTGCTTCAGCCTCTGAGACGAGAAACCATAGGTGAGTAGTATGAGCTGGAAATTCTTTAGCAAGAACGTGGATCACTAACCAAGGTCGTTCCTAGCACAATACCTTGTCAACCACTTAGTGTAACCTACGGACGTGATGAGAACCTTACTCTTCAAAGGTTACTCTCTTTGCAACTTCTGAAGGCAACTCTACCGCACCTTTTAAAGGTTAGACATACTACCTTAGGAATCCTACTTGATGAAAAACCTGACCCTTTGTTAAGAAATCACATCTACCTGTAAGCTGTGATTAGCAAGCTTCAGGGAACTTCACATCAACAAGAAGTTCCATCGTTTTGTTCCATTATGTACACTCCATTGCCTTGAGATGAACCTCATCATTCCTTGTTAATGTTCGTACCTTGAAATTCTTGAATTTGGTCAAGACGTGAAGGTGACATTCGTTGTTCGACACTTTTAATGACAAAGTCACTTAATCCTTCTGTATCTAGGGTACTTCTGTTTGTGTCTAAGTTGTCTTACCTATTTTTGCTCAAAGCATAATACTGAATGCACCATACCTTGCATAGTCATCCGCGGAGTTGCACTTTGTCTGCATAACACCATCCGGTTTGTGATGCATCATGAAACGTAATTACTAATGAGTTTTGAGCAAGAATATGTGACCCCGTTCAAATACTTAAGTAGTGCCTAAAATTTTTAAGTTGTGATCAATTTTATCGTTCGCAACGCCTTCGATTGGTTTCATTATCTTGAGTAGCACAAGGGACACATTGTGACTAAAACACAGTTGAGTCATTGTCCTTGACTTGTTGAAACTCAAATCGCCTTGAGTACTAGCAACTGAATGTTTCTAGGTGCGAGGGGTTCTTATTGATTTCTCGACCTCGCTAGAACCTTAAAATCTTTCTATTCGCGAGATTATTATTGATTACCAAACTTCGGAACTCTTTGACTTGTACTGCCTGATGGCATTGCTTCGGCTACAAGACCAAAGCAGAAAAGTCTTCATAAGGGAAACATCCAGAGTTAAGGACGCCTAACTATCTTAGAACTCTAAGTACCTCTTCAATGAAGAAGGTTACTTCATTTTGACGGGAAGAAGAAGATCTCAACACCTCAACACAACTTTTTAAGACTTACGTTTTACGATGTGATATTTTCATATCGAGCATCCGGTCAAGGTTATCAACCTAAAGACTGGAAACACTTGAAGCAAACTTTGGAATTTCTCAAGATGCCTGAAGATAATCACTATTTCGTAGGACCCAAGTCTTTAAGGGCATTGTCATTTTCCTTAGTCAATGACCCTCTTTTACGGATCGTCCCCTCATCGTTCCTGTTATTCTACTTGCTAGAATCTCGGGACGAGATTCCTTTAAGGGGGAAGGATTGTAAAAGCCCCCTTTTCGAAAGAACAAAAACGCACAAATGCAAACTTAAAAATTCTGAAAATGGACTTGGAAATCCAAACTCACAAGAACCATATGAGTTAACCCATGTTCACTAAAAATAGGAACTTATTAAAATTTTACATATAGAACATGGTTGCTAATGTATTTGGAACTTAAGGGGTAAAAATCCTTAATTTCCAAGTATTCCCATTTTCAATGAAAGGTTAAATGAGAAAAGAAAACAAAATAGAGAGAAAGAAAAAGAAATTATTCCAACCCTAAAATGGGACATCCAAAAATATTCAAATCTCATGCCGTAAATATTTCCATGACCTTCTAATATTCCAAATAGACTCACGGTAAAGTTTAAAAATTTTTGAAGCACGTTTCCCATTTATTGGACACGTACTGAGAGTTTAATCAACGTCGACTTCAAATTTAAACTTTGTGCTCAAACTTGTCCAACTCAACTCCAAATTTTTCCTGAGGTCCCTTATGGTTCAAAAAGGGTAACTTCAAAGTTTCAGGATTTTTGAACCTAATCTACTATTTATTTCCTTGAGTCAAGTATCACTACTTGAATTCAAATTCAAAACTGAGTTCAAAATTCAACTTGCTCGGTTTTGAAATCTGATTGCACCATAAAATTTCTCACATTTTATTTAGTCATTGGGACAAATTTGAATATTTTTGAAGCATGTTTGCTAGCCCTGATTGAAATTTGAAAGAGGAATGAGGGAGGTGGGTCCCACAAGTGGTCCCCACCTGTCAGGTCGGCAAGGCTTCCTCTGTCCTCCCCTGCCTCCACGCAGACGCGTGCATGTGCCACCGTGATTGCCACCGTGACGAAAACGTCGGTACTTATCCCACGCCCTGCCTTCTCCCGGTCCTATCCACGGCAGCCCGCTCCTCCCGTTGGCCGCCGGCTCGCCGTTCGCCTGGGCGCCGTCCGCGCGCCCCCTCTGCGTCCGGCCGCCTCCTCCTCTCTCGACAGCGCCTGCCGCTCGCCCGACCCCGTGCGCCGCCATCCCGCCGCTCCGCCCCGCAGCTCGCCCTCACGGCATCGTCCCCTGCTCACGCCTCCGACCGCTGGCGCCAGGCCGCGCCTCTTCCGCCGCCCCCCCCCCCCCCCCTCATGCTCGCCTCCTCATGCGCCTGCCTCCCCACGCACATCTGCGCTCGTTGCCAATGCACGCCGTCGCCGCACTCCCGTGCTCGCGCGTCCACGGACGCAAGAGCCCGCCTGCTTCGACCTCCGCCACGCAGCTCGCCTCCCTGCGGTTCGACCACTGCGCCGAATTTCCTCCGCCCGGCGCCGCGCCGTACTCCCCGCCACCAGGAGGCCGTCGCCGCCTGCTCTGCCAACCCCGCGGTCCAGCAGCACCGCTAGATCCACCGCCAGCATGAGCTCCAACGTCGCCGCCGCGGACGACTCGCGCGCGCGTCACCGCCAACGAATCCTGCTCCCAGGTGCATTCTGTTATCGTCTCTGACGCCTATGCCATTCGTTCCGCCTGCCATGACTTTTCGGCCGCCTGCGCTTTTCCCCTTCAACAGCGTCGTGCTCAGAGCGATGCCGACTCCTCCCTGCAGCGTGTGGTCGACTTCGGTCACCGTCCTCCGCTCTGACCTTCGCGCGCAAGCATGTCGCCGCTCAGGCCGCGTTTTTCCGCCAGCCGTGGCCGCCTCTGCTCGGGTGCCATCGCGGACCGTGCCACCGTTGCCATTCTTCCTTCCCTGCTCGTGTGCCCAGACCGTGCTGGTGTGTTCGTCGCGCTGCCAACGCGCCTGCTGACCGTTGCCTCTTGAAATTTGTAAGACCTATGTGTGCTGAATACATTGGCTTGTAGTGAATACACTTGGCTTTGATGATAAAAGTTTTTAATATCACCAAAACACCTTTTTATCAAGGTCCGACTCTAGCTCCGAGCTACAGCAAGGTCCGACGATAGGTCCGGCTTGCTTTGGGTAGCTCCGGTTACGTTTGATGCTAGGTCCGACTTCTTGGTAAGGTCCGACCAGCTTTGGTTAGCTCCGGTGAGCTTTATCTTTAGCTCCGGCATATATTTGATAGCTCCGGCATATTTTCGTTAGCTCCGGGATGCTAAGCTTCGACGTACTTTGTCTAGCTCCGGGTTTTGGGTTGACTAGTTCTGACTAGTTTTGATAAGCTCCGGATCCAGGATCTACTAGTTTTGGTAAGCTTCGGCGCTAGGTTCTACTAGCTCTTGTTAGCTCCGGCTCAAGCTCCGGGTTGCTCTGGCAAGGTCCGGAACTTGACCGCAGTGCTTCTGCTTTGCATTTGCAATGTCTCGTACTTGCTTTACTTGATTGGAAAGATTGCTTAGTTTTCATTTGCTAAGTTTTTGGTGCGTTTTGGATGATACGGTTGATATCGTTTCTACTGTGGTTTTGCAACATGCTTATGTGAGGTTCTCACGTAAGGTGTTGTGTTTGGAACTAACGTGAGTCAAGTCGAGGACTTGGGCTTGTATAGATTGGTTGTTTATTCATGTGCAGGTGTTGCTTGAGTTCAAGTCATGGCTGGTGACGGGATCCATTGGACTAGTCTCAGGAGGAGATGAGGTTCCAACAACCAAGTTCAGGAGGAACTGTGGTTGAGCGGGTCAGGAGGTCGCACAGGATGATTGAATCAAGGAGAGTGCATATGAAGGTCGAAGGAAGGTGTTCGCACGTATGCATGAGGTGCATGACGTGGCAATATGCTTCTAGAGACGGATTATGGAAGGAAGATCTGATCGGAAGGATCAGATCGTATCGGTTGAAGACTTAGGCTGCTAGCTGAGTCGGTTATGGCTCGGTATGGAAATATCGAGTTGGTTATGTTAGGATTTCGTGTGTGTCACGAATTTGAGTTGTTTAGGAATGGTGGATACGTTCCTAAGATGTTTGTAAGTCTTAAGATTGCTTCTATCTGCGTATAGAAGAATCTTGAGCAGTTATGGAAAGTTAGGATTCGTGATCTGAGTAGGATTGGAGTCCTAGTTTTATTGGGTTGGCCTAAGGGCTGGTTATATAAGCAAGGGAAGGCCAAAGTTCGACAGGCACAACTTTGGGGCTGTTCCTATTGTGTTCTATTGAATAAAATTCATAGTTTAAAGTAACTTTTGTGCCTTGTTCGACCGACTTGTTCCAGACAAGTTTTACTCGTCGAGTTTCTGGACAGCACTACCTTTTGTCGGTGGTTTTATCATAACTCAAGTTTTTCTGATCCAATTGACGTGATTCTTTTTGAGTTGTCTTCACAACTTGATTGTCTATCATCTGTCAAAATTTCACGGTCATTGGATTTGTGGTTTTTGATCTACACGAGTATTCTTTGCAGCACTCCAGAAACTTTTTTTCTCGGGTAGGTCAGATTGACCAGTGTTTGATCTTTTGATCATAACTTGAGTTGTTCTCGACGGATATGAGTAATTCTTTTTGTGTTGTCTTCGTGACATGATTCTCTCTGATATATATCACCTTTTTCACGGTGAAAAACGTTTAGATTAGTCTCATACACGATTTCTTTAACAGATCGTTTTTCTACTGAAGGGATTAGGGTTTTATTGTTTCCGCTGCGTAAGATTTTTAAATCTACCATTCACCCCCCCTCTGGTAGCTTTTCACGTGCTCTTCGATCCTACAATTGGTATCAGAGCCACGGTGCTCTAATCTTTGTGATTTGCACGTGTTTTTGACTAATCATCATGGAGAAGTACTCCGTCAAACCTTGTGTGTTTGCTGGTATTGATTTTCAGGTTTGGAAGGCACGCATGGAGGCTTTTATCCAGGCACAAGGCTTTGCAATATGGGAGAAGGTGTATAAGCCTTATGAAGTGCCACCCAATGATCAAGTCATGGCCACGAACCTCCGGGACGTCGACAACAACAACAAAGCCCGAAACTTGATCATCCAAGGACTCACTCAAAGCGACTTTGATCGTGTCGCGCACCTTCGGTCAGCATACGACGTTTGGAGAGCTCTCTGTGATTATCATGAAGGCTCCAACACAATCAAGGAGGTAAAACAAGATATGTTCAAGAAAGAATATATGCGTTTTGAGATGCAACCAGGTGAGTCAATCGATGACCTCTTTGCTCGTTTCAATAAAATTCTCAGCAACTTACATAGTGTCAATGTAAATTTTTCTGATGCTGAGAATGCTAGACAACTTCTTAGTGCATTAGACATGACAATTTGGGAGATGAAAGTAACATCTATTCGTGAATCAACTGTCATGAGTTCTCTTACATTAGATGTACTTTATTCTAAACTAAAAACTCATGAAATTGACATCCTAGCACGTAAGAACCCAAACAAGTCTATTGCATTTGTCTCACAACGTGATATGTCTAGCTCTGGCCAATCATCATCCTGCAATACACTTGCTTTGTTGTCCTCACTAACCCTGGAGCAGATCGAAGAAATTCCAGAAGAGGAGTTGGCACTCATCTCTACTAGATTCTCAAAAGCATTGCAAAATGTGAGAACTAGAAGGAGAGGAAGCTCCGGACCTCAACGCTGTTTTGAATGTGGTAAAACAGGACACTTTCGTACAGAATGCCCTAACCTTTCAGGTCCGACCACCCGGGAAGAAAAACAAAGCAAGATCCGGACCTCCTCTGGAAATTCCAACAAGAAGAAGAAAGGTACCATAGGACGCAAGATGATCAACAGCTTCATCACCGCGCTTCAAGAGCTCAGTTCAAGTGATGTAGACTTTGAAAGTGATGAAGATAATGATGATCTGGCCAACTTATGCTTCATGGCGGGCAAAGCAAGATCAAGATCAAGTCAGGAGGAAGCAGAACACAACAGTGACGATGATGAGGTATGTGCTACCTGCAATGAAATGTGTGATGCTATTTCTCGTGCAACTATTATTGTCAAGAAAAAGGACAAAAAGCTTAGGGATAGTGCTGCTAAAATTGAATCACTAGAATCTGAAATTAACCGTTTAAAAACTTTGATTCCTAGTGATGATGCATGTCCCTCATGTGACTTAATCTATGAACAATTGTCCACATTAAGAAGTGCACACTCCTCCACTCTAGATAAACTTGATGAAGAAATTAAAAAGAACAAAGAGCTTGCTGCACTTAATGATAAAAACTTGAAGGATGCTAGCTGTTCTACAATTGACTTGCATTGTTCTGCATGTGAAAATCTTGATAAGAAACTGCAAGATGCTATGAATGAAATTTTTATGTTGAACAATGCTTTACGTTCTCATGAAGTTAAATTTTGTTCCAATTGCAAACTAAAAGGAAAAACTTCATGTGAAAACTGCCTAGACTTGTCCAAGAAACTTGATGACATGAATAGGACACTAGGTCGGTTTTGTAATGGGGATAAGAATCTAAACTTGCTGCTGAATTCTTCCAAGTCTAGCAAAGATAAAACTGGTTTAGGTTTTGATTCTCATGTTCATGCTAAGGCACATCCACCTAAAATTGTAAGGTCATTAGGAAGTGGTTTGATTCAAACAGTTCCTAAACAAAAAGAAGTGGTTTTCAAATCTGCAGGAGTGTTGCCTCATTCGGTTTCAAATAAAAATATTGCTTGCTCATCTAGACATGAACACAAAGTTAAATTTCATTGTACCTTCTGTGGTAGAGATGGTCATGTCATAGATTTTTGTTATAGACTAGCTAAACAACAGAAAAAGGAAAGAAAAATTGCTAGATCTTATAACTTTCATGCAATTAGAAAAACACAACCTGCTCTAGTGAGTCAGAAATTTGAGAAGGTAGCTTCTAGACCTTCTGGTAAGAAATCCGCAAAAGCAGCTCCGATAGTTCCGATAGCTCCGAGAGCTACCGGATCTTCTGTTGTTCCCTCTGGAGCTTCAGTTTTTGCCTCCGGACCTTCTGCTTTTACCTCCGGAGCTACCGGTTTTCACTCTAAACAAGTAACAACTTCTAAATCAACTGTTAAGAACAGAAAACCTCAATCTTTGACTCATAAACCTGCTGTTTTATCTCATTCGCGTGTTTTTCCTGGTGCACGTCGCGTGACTCAGTACTGGATTCCTAAATGCCTTTTGACTAACCCCAGTATTGAGTCATCGGCGTATTGTGGTTCTATGTAGGTTACACGCTTGAGGAAGGAGAATATTTGGATTGTGGATTCAGGTTGCTCACGCCACATGACCGGTAACAAAGATTGGTTCTCCTCCCTCACCTTTGTGTCACGTGTAGAGAATGTTACTTTTGCCGATAATTCTTCAACTCCTATAATTGCTAAGGGTTCGGTTAGAGTAAATGATCACTACACTTTGAAGGATGTGGCACTTGTCAAAAATTTGAAATATAACTTGCTTTCTGTTTCACAATTGCTAGATGAAAATCTAGAAATTACTTTCAATAAAAACTGCTGCAAAGTTGTAGATTCAAATAGTGAGCTTATTTTTAACATGTCTCGGTTTGGAAGAGTTTTTAAAGCTGATTTTGATATGTCTTCTTCTAAGCATAGGTGTCTAGTTGCTAATGATTCAAGGGACTTATATTTTTGGCATCGTAGACTTGGTCACGTAGGCTTTGATCACCTAACGCGTGTTAGTGCTCTTGATCGCATACGTGGGCTGCCTAAGCTTAAAGGGGACAAAGAAATTGTGTGCTCTTCTTGTAGACATGCTAAGATGGTTGCAGGTTCACATACTCCTCTCACAATGATCATGACAATTGAACCATGTCAACTTTTGCATCTTGACACCGTAGGACCTTCACGTGTTCAATCCTTCGGAGGTAAATGGTATGCTCTTGTTATTGTTGATGATTATTCTAGATATTCTAGGGTGTATTTTATGGCGTCTAAGAATGAAGTCTTTAGTCACTTTAGAACTTTATTTCTTAGATTATCAATTGATCACCCAGGATCATTAAAAGCAATTAGAAGTGATAATGGAACTGAATTTAAAAATCAATTCTTTGATCACTTTTGTGCTGAAAATAGAATAGATCATCAATTTTCTTCACCATATGTACCTCAACAAAACGGTGTTGTAGAAAGAAAGAACAGAACCCTAGTTGAGATGGCTAGGACTATGCTTGATGAATATCAAACCCCTAGGAAATTTTGGGCTGATGCGTTAGCAACCGCTTGCTATGTCTCAAATCGTGTTTTCTTGCGTGCTAAGCTAGGTAAAACACCATATGAGCTCCGGTTTGGACATAGGCCTAGTGTTACACACTTTCGGGTCTTTGGTTGCAAATGCTTTGTTAAGAAACATGGTAATCTTGATAAAATTGAACCTAGATCCAATGATGGCATGTTTCTTGGTTATCCATCTCATACTAGAGGCTACCGTGTGCTTTTACTTGACACTAACAAAATTGTGGAGACTTGTGAAGTGTCTTTTGATGAAGCTAGCCCAGGTACTAGCTCCGGTGTTGCAGGACCAGATTCATATTCTCAGAGGGAGGGTATTTTTGAAGATGAAGAAGAGCCGGTGATACTGCCTGGTAGTTCCGAAGTTGACACGTGTCCAGCTCCGGACATTGAACAAGCTCCGGCTGTCACCTCTGCTGGTCCTGATCGTCCACAAATCACAAGCTCATCAATCTACAATGAACCTAATGAAAAAGAAGCTTGTGAGACATCTGTTCCCCTACGTTTTTACAAAGATCATCCCCCACAACAGATGATTGGAAGCTTGCATGAACGAGTCACACGATCCAGGTTTTGCGATCCAAACTCTCATGCTCATTCTACTTTTGTTGCTTCTTTTGAACCCAACGATATATCACATGCACTCACTAATGAATCTTGGATTATTGCCATGCAAGAAGAGTTAGAAAATTTTGAAAGAAATAATGTTTGGAAACTTGTACCTCCACCTCAAGGCCACACTTTAATTGGAACTAAATGGGTATATAAAAATAAACAAAGTGAGGATGGGGTTGTGATTAGGAATAAGGCTAGGTTGGTTGCTCAAGGTTTTACTCAAGTTGAAGGTCTGGATTTTGATGAAACTTTTGCGCCTGTCGCTAGATTAGAAGCCATAAGAATTTTGTTAGCTTTCGCAGCATCTAAAGGTTTTAAGCTATATCAAATGGATGTTAAAAGTGCTTTTCTTAATGGCTACATAGATGAGGAGGTTTATGTCAAACAACCACCAGGTTTTGAAAATCCAGATTTTCCTAATCATGTTTACAAACTGTCCAAAGCCTTATATGGTCTCAAACAAGCCCCTAGAGCATGGTATGATAGGTTAAAAACATTCTTACTTGAAAAGGGGTTTACAATGGGAAAGGCTGATAAAACTCTTTTTGTGCTTAAACATGGCAATGACTCATTATTCGTTCAAGTGTATGTGGATGATATTATCTTTGGTTGTGCTTCTCATGATCTTGTGTCCAAGTTTTCAGCAATGATGAGTTCCGAATTTGAAATGAGTATGATGGGTGAACTCACTTACTTTTTGGGGCTGCAAATCAAGCAAACCAAGGAGGGTACCTTTGTGCATCAAACAAAGTATACCAAAGATCTCCTAAGGCGCTTCAACATGGACAAAAGCAAGCCTCTTCGGACACCAATGGGAACAGCAACAACACTTGAACTTGATGAAGATGGTGAATCCGTGGATCAAATAGAATATAGAAGTATGATCGGATCACTTTTGTACCTTACAGCATCAAGACCGGACATACAATTCAGCGTATGTCTTTGTGCACGGTTTCAAGCTTCCCCACGTGTTTCACATCGTCAAGCCGTCAAAAGGATTCTCAGGTACTTACATGGAACTCAAGAATTTGGCATTTTTCTTCCTTCTTCCTCAATCGTTTCTTTGAAAGCTTTTTCGGATGCTGATTTTGGGGGTTGTAGGATTGATAGGAAAAGTACTTCCGGTGCTTGTCATTTTCTTGGTAATTCTCTTGTTGCTTGGTCCTCTAGAAAACAAAGTTCAGTTGCACAATCCACAGTCGAATCTGAGTATGTAGCTGCTGCTAGTGCTTGTTCACAAATTCTTTGGATTGTTCAAACACTTAAGGACTATGGGGTTGATCTAGATAGTGTTCCACTGTTCTGTGATAACACTAGTGCTATTTGCATTGCTAAAAACCCCGTGCAACAATCTAGAACTAAGCACATTGACATTAGGTATCACTTTCTCCGTGATAATGTTGAAAAAGGAAACATTGTGCTTCACCATGTAGATACCGAACAACAATTGGCTGACATTTTTACAAAACCTTTGGATTTCACTCGTTTTTGTTACATTCGTAGTGAAATAGGGGTTATGCATCCTCATGGCTTAAATTGAGGGGGAGTTTTTGAAACTTAGGAAGTCTATGTGTCAATCTGAAATTAAAATAATATGAGCATATTATTTCATACATATATGACTTTGTGATTCCTTTTACATGCTGAAAGTTCTTACTACATTACTCGTGTTATACTTTTTGTAGTTTTTGCCATGTCTAGTAATTGGAATAATTACTTACACTAAATCTGGTCATGGTCGAACTTTCTTGCTGTTTTGAACTTGTTGCATGCTCACAAATGCTTTTAATCATTAAGAATTTATCAAGTAATCAACTCACATGTTGAGTTTTTATGAACAAATATAAATTGAGAAAAGATCAAGAGAATATGCATGCATCGCACTTCTTCTTTCGAGATGGCTTGTCATTGCACTTAGATATGAACTTGGAAGAAGTTGTGTATGACTAAAACCATGTCCTTAAGCTTCTGATTGTCAAATGACATAGGCTTGGCTTGGTTGGTTAGAATAAGGCAGATGAGCATATAATCTCTTGCAAATATCATATTATCTAAATTTATGCTTTGAAAAATAATAAGATGCAACAACAAATGTCATGCTTTCAGGTTTTGAAATAGTTGAGTTTGTGAGATCATGACCTGCTAAAATTGAAAACCACACTTGCTTTCTAGCATGGCTTACACTACATTATGTATCTCATTGATGTGATAGTGTAAGTTACTTGATAGTATGACTTGGGTGAGCTTTGTTTATATGTATATGTTATAATATGCTCATAACAACTAAAGAAGGAGAGATAATTTGTTTATATCTCATAACAATTAAAATTTCTCTTTTACCTTGCTGAATACATTGTCAAAGGGGGAGAGATTAATCACACATTCAAAAAGGAAGAGATAAGCATGAAGAGAATATGTGCATAAGGAAAGTTAATAAAGGGGGAGAGATAATATGGGATATTTTTTTCCTTCTCATTTTATTTTTTATTTAAACAAAAAGGGGAGAAATTGTTTTCAAAACTTTTATTTGAATAAGCCAATGTTCGGAATTTTAAATGGTGTTGCCAATGCATTCATCAAGGGGGAGATTGTAAGACCTATGTGTGCTGAATACATTGGCTTGTAGTGAATACACTTGGCTTTCATGATAAAAGTTTTTAATATCACCAAAACACCTTTTTATCAAGGTCCGACTCTAGCTCCGAGCTACAGCAAGGTCCGACGATAGGTCCGGCTTGCTTTGGGTAGCTCCGGTTACGTTTGATGCTAGGTCCGACTTCTTGGTAAGGTCCGACCAGCTTTGGTTAGCTCCGGTGAGCTTTATCTTTAGCTCCGGCATATATTTGATAGCTCCGGCATATTTTCGTTAGCTCCGAGATGCTAAGCTTCGACGTACTTTGTCTAGCTCCGGGTTTTTGGTTGACTAGTTCCGACTAGTTTTGATAAGCTCCGGATCCAGGATCTACTAGTTTTGGTAAGCTTCGGCGCTAGGTTCTACTAGCTCTTGTTAGCTCCGGCTCAAGCTCCGGGTTGCTCTGGCAAGGTCCGGAACTTGACCGCAGTGCTTCTGCTTTGCATTTGCAATGTCTCGTACTTGCTTTACTTGATTGGAAAGATTGCTTAGTTTTCATTTGCTAAGTTTTTGGTGCGTTTTGGATGATACGGTTGATATCGTTTCTACTGTGGTTTTGCAACATGCTTATGTGAGGTTCTCACGTAAGGTGTTGTGTTCGGAACTAACGTGAGTCAAGTCGAGGACTTGGGCTCGTATAGATTGGTTGTTTATTCATGTGCAGGTGTTGCTTGAGTTCAAGTCATGGCTGGTGACGGGATCCATTGGACTAGTCTCAGGAGGAGATGAGGTTCCAACAACCAAGTTCAGGAGGAACTGTGGTTGAGCGGGTCAGGAGGTCGCACAGGATGATTGAATCAAGGACAGTGCATATGAAGGTCGAAGGAAGGTGTTCGCACGTATGCATGAGGTGCATGACGTGGCAATATGCTTCTAGAGACGGATTATGGAAGGAAGATCTGATCGGAAGGATCAGATCGTATCGGTTGAAGACTTAGGCTGCTAGCTGAGTCGGTTATGGCTCGGTATGGAAATATCGAATGGTTATGTTAGGATTTCGTGTGTGTCACGAATTTGAGTTGTTTAGGAATGTGGGATACGTTCCTAAGATGTTTGGAAGTCTTAAGATTGCTTCTATCTGCGTATAGAAGAATCTTGAGCAGTTATGGAAAGTTAGGATTCGTGATCTGAGTAGGATTGGAGTCCTAGTTTTATTGGGTTGGCCTAAGGGCTGGTTATATAAGCACGGGAAGGCCAAAGCTCGACAGGCACGACTTTGGGGCTGTTCCTATTGTGTTCTATTGAATAAAATTCATAGTTTGAAATAACTTTTGTGCCTTGTTCGACCGACTTGTTCCAGACAAGTTTTACTCGTCGAGTTTCTGGACAGCACTACCTTTTGTCGGTGGTTTTATCATAACTCAAGTTTTTATGATCCAATTGACGTGATTCTTTTTGGGTTGTCTTCACAACTTGATTGTCTATCATCTGTCAAAATTTCACGGTCATTGGATTTGTGGTTTTTGATCTACACGAGTATTCTTTGCAGCACTCCAGAAACTGTTTTTCTCGGGTAGGTCAGATTGACCAGTGTTTGATCTTTTGATCATAACTTGAGTTGTTCTCGACGGATTTGAGTAATTCTTTTTGTGTTGTCTTCGTGACTTGATTCTCTCTGATATATATCACCTTTTTTCATGGTGAAAAACGTTTAGATTAGTCTCATACACGATTTCTTTAACAGATCGTTTTTCTACTGAAGGGATTAGGGTTTTATTGTTTCCGCTGCGTAAGATTTTTAAATCTACCATTCACCCTCCCCTCTGGTAGCTTTTCACGTGCTCTTCGATCCTACAAAATTCCTCACCGCCAAGTTAAGGCTCGCGTTCCCCGTTCTTATATTCCGAGCTTGCCGCCGGCGATGTCCACAGTCCTCAGCCTCGCACCTGCGTCGCCTCCCTGTCCTGGCATCCATGTTGCGCCTCAACGTTGGCTGCGCCGTCGATTTTCTCCCTCATGTCATGTGAGCACTCGCCCTGCTATCCAATCTACATTGCGCATTTTTGGCTGCCATGGATCCCCTGTCGACTAGCTCTGCCTCGTTCACATTCCTTACCTCGGACAGCCATGCCCTAGCGATGCCCCTGCTTCGTTCCTCACTGTGCCGAGGCAACCACCGGCCTGGTTCATATGTGTCGTGTTCACAGTTTGGCCGCAGTGACCATGGACAGATTCTGCGCGTCGACATCCTCCGCGCACCGCACCATGGCTCAACACGCTCTTTATAGCTCCACACCATCCACCACTGAGCCCACACCTCGATTGAGCTGTGTGACATGGTTGCCGATGGATATCTACATATCATCATGTTCCGTGCTAGTCATCATCGACAACATTCCTTGGATACTCGTTTATGGTGATCGCCATACGGACTCGAGCGGCGTCGAGCTATGCATCCGTGTTCTGCCTTGATGCCTATCCAATAGAAATCCACAAGTTGACATTCCTTTTTCCTTTGTGTTGGGTTGGCATTTCCGTGCACGCACATGTTGCTTTGCCTTAAGCAGCATCAACGTCGACGTTGGCCACATGATGTCGTCATGACGTTCTGAGCCATCATCGTGTCCTGGCATCGAGGTAAAGATGCATGTGATGTACATGATACTGGAACACAACCACGACACATCACTCGATGGTCGTAGCCAAATTAGGGTTTGGTCAAGGCGAGACTCGTCGAGTCCTAGGTGTAGCCTAGATGCTCGATGAAATGCCTTCTAGGTCAAACCGAGTGTATTGGTCACCACCGATGACCTAGGGTAGAATACTGCGAGAACGTTGCGACCGACGAGGAGAACTTGTCCAAGTGGATCCTTGGATAAGAATTTCTTAGTCGTGTCGAGGACGTGTCCTTTCCGTTCGCAGAATTGCTTACCTAGGTGTACCTCTTCATCGACGTTAGGTTCGTCGAGTCTTTTGTTGACAACTAAGTCGAGTCCCTAACTCTCCGACTCATGAGGTGGTGTTTGAGATTCTGCTCACCACTGTTGACGAGGCCGGGTCGATGTGAACGTCGAGGATGATCTTCCCGATATGGCAAAATACATCGTCACGGCAGAGCCTCGCATCATGTTGAAGTCATGGGAGCTTAATGAGCTCACCTAGACAAGCTTTCTGAAGACACTACATTAGTGTCGTCGTGAGGCACTTGAACGATGCTCGAGGAGCTTGCCGTAGAAACTACTTTACCTAAAGGTCATTTGAACGTTGTCTCGGTACTCATGTTAGGTTAACAAGGCTCGTTATGACGTCTTAAGTCCAAAGAATGTTGACCTCACTTCACTCCCAAGTGTCGCTAGGGTTTCACCCTGGTTCATCCTTATGAGAACCCTGCGACAACACTTGTCACATAATTAGGTTTACTCCTTAATGAGTTTGTGTAACTTCATTGGTCGACTTCTAAGTCACAACCTCTTGTTGCACAACTCACTCATGCCTTAAGCTTTCAATGCTCCATCTTGATCGATTAGTCTTCCTTACATCACACAATACATTAATGCTTCTTCACCATTCTACCTTATCACTCTTTGAGCGGCATAGCTCCAAGTGTCGAGTGCTAAATCGCGATGTGTCATTACATTGCACCTTTCAGTGCTTATCTCGACACTACTATGCCACCTTGAGTCATCCTTTGTTTATCCACACAACAGAGGCATATCTGTCCTTCCTAGTCAAACTCCTCGGTCTTAAAGTTTACACAACCCCGTGGAGTCTATTACTTAATTACTTATATGTATATCATGTCGATAGCAACGTGCTGATAGGTGCTCGACAAGAAATTTCGCTTGGAGGAGAAGGCCAAGGTGTTCCCGCTGAAGTTCCATGGCAGGTTCTCCGGAGGAAGACCAAGCCCTAACAACTGATATAGTTATAGAGTCGCAAACGAGGCAAGCCCCGGTTTGCATTTAAAAGCTTTACAGAGTTTTGCAGTATTTCTTACGTCTTTAGTTGATATTGTTCATTACGAATAAGGTGTTTGATACCTCACTTGCATATCCATAAAAATCCTATGGGAAGGTTGGGAAGGTGTAGGATCGAAGAGCACGTGAAAAGCTACTAGAGAGGGGGGGGTGAATGGTAGATTTAATAATCTTACGCAGCGGAAACAATTAAACCCCAAACCCTTTCGGCAGAAAAATGATCAGTTAAAGAAATCATGTGTGAGACTAATCTAAACGTGTTTCACCTTGGCAAAAGTGATAGATATCAGAGAGAATCAAGTCACGAAAACAACACAAAAAGAATCACTCAAATACATCAAGAAAAACTCAAGTTATGCTCGAAAGATCGAACAATGGTCAATCTGCCCTACCCGAGAAAAAAACAGTTCTGGAATGCTGCAAAGAAACTCGTGTAGATCATAAACCACAAATCCTATAACCGTGAAATTTTGATATATGATATATAATCAAGTTGTGAAGACAACCCAAAAAGAATCACATCAATTGGATCTGTAAAACTCGAGTTATGATAAAACCACCAACGAAAGGTAGTGCTGTCTAGAAACTCGATGAATAAAACTTGTCTGGAACAAGTTGGGCGAACAAGGCACAAAAGTTCCTTCAACCTACGAATTTTATTCAATAGAACACAAGAGGAACAGCCCCAAAGTCGTCCACCACGAGCTCTGGGCACCCTTGCTTATATAACCAGCTCGAAAGCCAACTCAACTCAGATCAGGAACCTAATCCTACTCTAATCACGAATCGTAACTTTCCATAACTGCTTAGGATTCTTCTATACGCAGATAGAAGCAATCTTAAGACTTCTAAACACCTTAGGAATGTATCCCACATTCCTAAACAACTCAAATTCGTGACCCACATGAAATCCTATCATAACCAACTCAAATCTTTCCATATTTGAGTCAAACCCGACTCAGCCGCAGCCTGAGTCCATAACCTAGTCGGTTGGACCTTGCCGACCAATTCTTTACGTCCACATCTCTTCATGACGTCTCGGAACCATGTAGCCACGTTCATGCACTCCTTGCACACGTGCAAACATCTTCCAATGACGTCTACGATACCTTCATATGCATTGTTCTTGATTCAATCATGCTGCGCAACCTCCTGATCACCTCAACCACAATTCCTCCTGAATTTGGTTGTTGGAACCTCATCTCCTCCTTGAGACTAGTCCAATGGATCCCGTCACCAGCCATGTCTTGAACTCAAGCAACATCTACACATGAATAAACAACCAATCCATACGAGCCCAAGTCCTTGACTTGACTCAAGTTAGTTCCAAACACAACGCCTTACGTGAGAACCTCACATAAGCATGTTGCAAAGCATAGTAAAACGATATCAGCCATATCATCCAAAACGCACCAAAAACTTAGTAAAAGAATACTAAGAAAACTTTCCAACAATGTAAAGCAAGTACGAAACATTGCAAATGAAAAGCAGAAGCACTTTGGTCATGTTCCGGACCTTGCCAGAGCAACCCGAACCTTGAGCTGGAGCTAACAAAAGCTAGTAAAACCTAGCGCCGGAGCTTACCAAAACTAGTACAACCAAGCTCCCGCCGGAGCTTACAAAACTAGCAGGACCTAGCGTCGGAGCTAACCAGAACTAGGAACTACTAAACCCAAAAGCCGGAGCTAGAAAAATCAACTCGGAGCTTAGAAAAAACATGTCGGGGCTACCAAAAACATGTCCGAGCTAAAAACAAAACTCATCGGAGCTGACCAAAGCTAGTCGGACCTAGCATCGAACGTAACCGGAGCTACCCAAACCAAGCCGGACCTACCGTCGGACCTTGTTGTAGCTCAGAGCTAGAGTCAGACCTTGATAAAAAGGTGTTTTGGTGATATTTAAAACTTTCATCATCACAACCAAGTGTATTCACTACAAGCCAATGTATTCAGCACACATAGGTCTTACAATCTCCCCCTTGATGAATGCATTGGCAACACCATTTAAAATCCGAACGTTGGCTTATTCACCTAAAAGTTTTGAAGGCAATCCCCCCCTTTGTAAATAAAAAGTAAAATGAGAAGATAGATTATCCCATATTATCTCTCTCCCTTTATTATCTCTCCTTATGCACATACTCTCTTTCTCTTCATGCTTATCTCTCCCCCTTTGACAATGTATTCAGCAAGTCATGAGCATATAAACAAATTATCTCTCCCTTTTTAGTTGTTATGAGCATATTATAACATATACATATAAACAAGGCTCATCCAAGTCATACTATCAAATACCTTACATTATCACATCAATGAAATACATAAAATAGTGTAAGCCATGCTAGAGATCAAATGTAATTTTCAATTTAAGCAACTCATGATCTCTCAAACTTAACTATTTCAAAACCTGAAAGCATGACACTAGTTGCTGCATTTTATTATTTTTCAATGCATAAATTTAGATCATATGATATTTGCAAGAGATTATATGTGCATCTGCCTTATTCTAACCAACCAAGCCAAGCCTATGTCATTTGACAATCAGAAGCTTAAGGACATGATTTTAGTCATACACAACTTCTTCCAAGTTCATATCTAAGTGCAATGACAAGCCATCTCAAAAGGAGAAGTGCGATGCATGCATATTCTCTTGATCTTTTCTCATTTATATTTGTTCATAAAAACTCAATATGTGAGTTGATTACTTGATGAATTCTTTATGATTAAAAACACTTGTGAACATGTAACAAGTTCAAAACAGCAAGATAGTTTGGCCATGACCAGTTTTAGTGTAAGTAATTATTCCAATTACTAGACATGGCAAAAACTACAAAATGTATAACACAAGTAATGTAGTAAGAACTTTCAGCATGTAAAAGAAATCACAAAGTCATATATGTATGAAATACTATGCTCATATTATTTTAATTTCAGATTCACACATAGACTTCCCATGTTTCAAAAACAACCCCTCAATTTAAGCCATGAGGATGCATAACCCCCATTTCACTACGAATGTAACAAAAACGAGTGAAATCCAAAGGTTTTGTAAAAATGTCAGCCAATTGTTGTTCGGTATCTACATGGTGAAGCACAATGTTTCCTTTTTCAACGTTATCTCAGAGAAAGTGATACCTAATGTCAATGTACTTAGTTCTAGAATGTTGCACGGGGTTTTTAGCAATGCAAATGGCACTAGTGTTATCACAGAACAGTGGAACACTATCTAGAGCAACCCCATAGTCCTTAAGTGTTTGAACAATCCAAAGAATTTGTAAGCAAGCACTAGCAGCAGCTACATATTCAGATTCGGCTGTGGATTGAGCAATTGAATTTTGTTTTCTAGAGGACCAAGCAACAAGAGAATTACCAAGAAAATGACAAGCACCAGAAGTACTTTTCCTATCGATCCTACAACCCCCAAAATCAGCATTCGAAAAAGCTTTCAAAGTAACGGTTGAGGAAGAAGGAAGAAAAATGCGAAATTCTTGGGTTCCATGTAAGTACCTGAGAATCCTTTTGACGGCTTGACGATGTGAAACACGTGGGGAAGCTTGAAACCGTGCATAAAGACATACGCTGAATTGTATGTCCGGTCTTGATGCCGTGAGGTACAAAAGTGATCCGATCATGCTTCTATATTCTTTTTGATTCACAGATTCACCATCTTCATCAAGTTCAAGTGTTGTTGCTGTTCCCATTGGTGTCCGAAGAGGCTTGCTTTTGTCCATGTTGAAGCGCCTTAGGAGGTCTTTGGTATACTTCGTTTGATGCACAAAGGTACCCTCCTTGGTTTGCTTGATTTGCAGCCCCGAAAAATAAGTGAGTTCATCCATCATACTCATTTCAAATTCGGAACTCATCATTGCTGAAAACTTGGACACAAGATCATGAGAAGCACGACCAAAGATAATATCATCCACATACACTTGAACGAATAATGAGTCATTGCCATGTTTAAGCACAAAAAGAGTTTTATCAACCTTGCCCATGGTAAACCCCTTTTCAAGTAAGAATGTTTTTAACCTATCATACCATGCTCTAGGGGCTTGTTTAAGACCGTATAAGTCTTTGGACAATTTGTAAACATGATTAGGAAAATTTGGATTTTCAAAACCCGGTGGTTGTTTGACATAAACCTCCTCATCTATGTAGCCATTAAGAAAAGCACTTTTAACATCCATTTGATATAGCTTAAAACCTTTAGATGCTGCAAAAGCTAACAAAATGCTTATGGCTTATAATATAGCGACAGGAGCAAAAGTTTTATCAAAATCTAGACCTTCAACTTGAGTGTAACCTTGAGCAACCAACCTAGCCTTATTCCTGACCACAACCCCATCCTCACTTTGTTTATTTTTATATACCCATTTAGTTCCAATTAAAGTGTGACCTTGAGGTGGAGGTACAAGTTTCCAAACATTATTTCTTTCAAAATTTTCTAACTCTTCTTGCATGGCAATAATCCAAGATTCATTAGTGAGTGCGTGTGATATATCTTTGGGTTCAAAAGAAGCAACAAAAGCAGAATGAGCATAAGAGTTTGGATCGCAAAACCTGGACCGTGTGACTCGTTCGTGCAAGCTTCCAATCATCTGCTGATCTTTGTAAAAACGTAGGGAAACAGATGTCTCACAGGCTTCTTCTTCATTAGGTTCGTCATAGATTGATGAGCTTGTGACTTGTGGACGATCAGGACCAGCATAGGTGATAGCTGGAGCTTGTTCAATGTTCGGAGCTGGACACGTGTCAACTTCGGAACTACCAGGCAGTATCACCGGCTCTTCTTCATCTTCGAAAATACCCTCCCCCTGAGGATACAGATCTGGTCCTGCAACACCGGGGCTAGTACCTGGGCTAGCTTCATCAAAAGACACTTCACAAGTCTCCACAATTTTGTTAGTGTCAAGTAAAAGCACACGATAGCCTCTAGTATGAGATGGATAACCAAGAAACATGCCATCAATGGATCTAGGTTCAAATTTATCAAGATTACCATGTTTCTTAACAAAGCATTTGCAACCAAAGACCCGAAAGTGTGTAACACTATGCCTATGTCCAAACCGGAGCTCATATGATGTTTTACCTAGCTTAGCACACAAGGAAACACGATTTGAGACATAACAAGCGGTTGCTAATGCATCAGCCCAAAATTTCCCAAGAGTTTGGTATTCATCAAGCATAGTCCTAGCCATCTCAACTAAGGTTCTGTTCTTTCTTTCTACAACGCCGTTTTGTTGAGGTACATATGTTGAAGAGAATTGATGATCTATTCTATTTTCAGCACAAAAGTGATCAAAAGATTGATTTTTAAATTTAGTTCCATTATCACTTCTAATTGCTTTTAAAGATCCTGGGTAATCAATTGATAATCTAAGAAATAAAGTTCTAAAGTGACTAAAAACTTCATTCTTAGATGCCATAAAGTAAACCCAAGAGTATCTAGAATAATCATCAACAATAACAAGAACATACCATTTACCTCTGAAAGATTGAACACGTGAAGGTCCTACGGTGTCATGATGCAAAAGTTGACATGGTTCAGTTGTCATGATCATTGTGAGAGGAGTATGTGAACCTGCAACCATCTTAGCATGTCTACAAGAAGAGCACACAATTTCTTTGTCCCCTTTAAGCTTAGGCAGCCCACATATGCGATCAAGAGCAATAACACGCGTTAGGTGATCAAAGCCTACGTGACCAAGTCTACGATGCCAAAAATATAAGTCCTTTGAATCATTAGCAACTAGACATCTATGCTTAGAGGAAGACATATCAAAATCAGCTTTAAAAACTCTTCCAAACCGAGACATGTTAAAAATAAGCTCACTATTTGAAACTACAACTTTGCAGCAGTTTTTATTGAAAATAATTTCTAGATTTTCATCTAGCAATTGTGCAACAGAAAGCAAGTTGTATTTCAAATTTTTGACAAGTGCCACATCCTTCAAAGTGTAGTGATCATTTACTCTAACCGAACCCTTAGCAATTATAGGAGTTGAAGAATTATCGGCAAAAGTAGCATTCTCTACACGTGACACAAAAGAGAGGGAGCAGAACCAATCTTTGTTACTGGTCATGTGGCGTGAGCAACCTGAATCCACAATCCAAATGTTCTACTTCCTCAAACGTGCAACCTACATAGAAGTACAATACGTCGATGACTCAATACTCGGGTTAGTCAAAAGGCATTTAGGAATCTAGTACTGAGTCACGCGACGTGCAGCAGGAAAAACACGCGAAAGCTGAGACAAAACAGCAGGTTTATGAGTCAAAGTTTGAGATTTTTTATTCTTAACTACTGAACTATAAGGTGTTACTTGTGTAGCACAAAAATCAGTAGCTCTAGAGGCAAAAACAGAAGGTCCGGAGGTAAACTTTGAATGTTTTTGACTCAAAACAGCAGGTTGTACATTCGTTTCGATGTGTGCAGCAAATTTTGCATGAAAGTTATGAGATCTAGCAACCATTCTTTCCCTTTTCTGTTGTTTAGCTAGTCTATAACAAAAATCTATGAAATGACCATCTCTACCACAGAAGGTACAATGAAATTTAACTTTGTGTTCATGTCTAGATGAGCATGCAAGATTTTTATTTGGAACCGAATGAGACAACACTCCTACAGATTTGAAAACCACTCCTTTTTGTTTAGGAACTGTTTGAATCAAACCACTTCCTAATTACTTTACAATTTTAGGTGGATGTTCCTTAGCATGAGCATGAGAATCAAAACCTAAACCAGTTTTATCATTGCAAGACTTGGAAGAATTCAGCAGTAAGTTTAGGTTCTTATTCCCATTACAAAACTGATCTAATGTCCTATGCATGTCATCAAGTTTATTGGACAGATCAAGGCAATTTTCACATGAAGTTTTTCCTTTTAGTTTGCAATTTGAACAAAATTTAACTTCATGAGAACGTAAAGCATTGTTCAATATAACAATTTCATTCATAGCATCCTGTAGTTTCTTATCAAGATCATCACAAGTAGAACAATGCAAATCAATTGTAGAACAGCTAGCATCTATCAAGTTTTTATCATTAAGTGTAGCAAGCTCTTTGTTCTTTTCAATTTCTAACTCATGTTTATCAAGTGTGGAGGTGTGCGCACTTCTTAATGAGGACAATTGTTCATATATTAAATCACATGAGGAACATGCATCATCACTAGGAATCAAATTTTTTAAATGGTTGATTTCAGGTTCTAGTGATTCAATTTTAGCAGCACTATCCCTAAGCTTTTTGTCCTTTTTCTTAACAATAATAGTGGCACGAGAAGTAGCATCACACATTTCATCGCAAGTAGGACATACCTCTTCATTGTCGCTGTTGTGTTCTGCCTCCTCCATACTTGATCTTGACTTGCCCGCCATAAAGCACAAGTTTGCAAAATCATCTTCATCACTTCCGATGTCCACGTCGCTTGAACTGAATTCTTGAAGCGCGGTGATGAAAATGTTGATCATCTTGCGTCCTATGGTACCTTTCATCTTCTTGTTGGAATTTCCAGAGGAGGCCGGACCTTTCTTTGTTTTTCCTCCCGGGTGGTCGGTCCTGAAAGGTTAGGGCATTCTGTACGAAAGTGTCCTGTTTTACCACATTAAAAACAGCGTTGAGGTCCGGAGCTTCCTCTCCTTCTAGTTCTCACATTTTGCAATGCTTTTGAGAATCTAGTAGAGATGAGTGCCAACTCCTCTTCTGGAAATTCTTCGATCTGGTCCACGGTTAGTGAGGACAACAAAGCAAGAGTATTGCAAGATGATGATTGGCCGGAGCTAGACATATCACGTTGTGAAACAAATGCAATAGACTTATTGGAGTTCTTACGTGAGATTATGTCAATTTCGTGAGTTTTTGACTTGGAATATAGCACATCTAAAGTAAGTGAACTCATGACAGTAGATTCACGAATAGATGTGACTTTCATCTCCCAAATTGACATATCTAATGCACTTAGCAATTGCCTAGCATTTTCAGCATCTGAAAAATTAACATTGACACTACGCAAGTTGTTGAGAATCTTATTAAAGCGAGCAAAAAGGTCATCAATAGACTCACCGGGTTGCATCTCGAAGCGCATGTATTCTTTCTTGAACATGTCTTGCCTTACCTCTTTGATCATGTTAGATCCTTCGTGGTAGTCACAAAGTGCTTTCCACACATCGTATGCAGATCGGAGGTGTGCAACACGGTCAAAGTCGCTTTGTGTTAATCCTTGTATGATCAAGTTCCGAGCCTTGTTGTTGTTGTCGACATCTCTCAGATTTGTAGCTGTAACTTGATCGTTTGATGGCACTTCGTAAGGATTGTATACCTTCTCACATATTACAAAGCCTTGTGCCTGGATGAAAGCCTCCATGCGTGCCTTCCAAACCTGAAAATCAATACCAGCAAACACACAAGGTTTGGCGGAGTACTTCTCCATGATTATTAGTCAAAAACACGTGCAAATTACAAAGATTAGAGCATTGTGGCTCTGATACCAATTGTAGGATCGAAGAGCACGTGAAAAGCTACCAGAGGCGGGGTGAATGGTAGATTTAAAAATCTTACGCAGCGGAAACAATTAAACCCCAAACCCTTTCGGCAGAAAAACGATCTGTTAAAGAAATCGTGTGTGAGACTAATCTAAACGTGTTTCACCGTGACAAAAGTGATAGATATCAGAGAGAATCAAGTCACGAAAACAACACAAAAAGAATCACTCAAATCGGTCAAGAAAAACTCAAGTTATGATCGAAAGATCAAACAATGGTCAATCTGCCCTACCCGAGAAAAAAACAGTTCTGGAATGCTGCAAAGAAACTCGTGTAGATCATAAACCACAAATCTAATGACCGTGAAATTTTGATATATGATAGATAATCAAGTTGTGAAGACAACCCAAAAATAATCACGTCAATTGGATCTGTAAAACTCGAGTTATGATAAAACCACCGACGAAAGGTAGTGCTGTCCAGAAACTCGACGAATAAAATTTGTCTGGAACAAGTCGGACGAACAAGGCACAAAAGTTCCTTCAACCTACGAATTTTATTCAATAGAACACAAGAGGAACAGCCCCAAAGTCGTCCACCATGATCTATGGGCTCCCTTGCTTATGTAACCAGCTCGAAAGCCAACTCAACTCAGATCAGGAACCTAATCCTACTCTAATCACGAATCGTAACTTTCCATAACTGCTTAGGATTCTTCTATACATAGATAGAAGCAATATTAAGACTTCCAAACACCTTAGGAACGTATCCCACATTCCTAAACAACTCAAATTCGTGACCCACACGAAATCCTATCATAACCAACTCAAATCATTCCATATTTGAGTCAAACCAGACTGAGCCGCAGCCTGCGTCCATAACCTAGTCGGTTGGACCTTTCTGACCAATTCTTTACGTCCACATCTCTTCATCATGTCTCGGAACCATGTAGCCACGTCCATGCACTCCTTGCACACGGGCAAACATCTTCCAATGACGTCCACGATACCTTCATATCCATTGTTCTTGATTCAATCATGCTGCGCAACCTCCTGATCACCTCAACCACAATTCCTCCTGAATTTGGTTGTTGGAACCTCATCTCCTCCCTGAGACTAGTCCAATGGATCCCGTCACCAGCCATGTCTTGAACTCAAGCAACACCTGCACATGAATAAACAACCAATCCATACAAGCCCAAGTCCTTGACTTGACTCAAGTTAGTTCCAAACACAGCACCTTACGTGAGAACCTCACATAAGCATGTTGCAAAGCATAGCAAAACGATATCAGCCATATCATCCAAAATGCACCAAAAACTTAGTAAAAGAAAACTAAGCAAACTTTCCAACAATGTAAAGCAAGTACGAAACATTGCAAATGAAAAGCAGAAGCACTTCGGTCAAGTTCCGGACCTTGCCAGAGCAACCCGAACCTTGAGCCGGAGCTAACAAAAGCTAGTAAAAACTAGTGCCGGAGCTTACCAAAACTAGTACAACCAAGCTCCCGCCGGAGCTTACAAAACTAGCAGGACCTAGCACCGGAGCTAACCAGAACTAGTAAACCAAAAAGCCGGAGCTAGAAAAATCAACTCGAAGCTTAGCCAAAACATGTCGGAGCTATCAAGAACATGTCGGAGCTAAAAACAAAACTCATCGGAGCTGACCAAAGCTAGTCGGACCTAGCATCGAACGTAACCGGAGCTACCCAAACAAAGCCGGACCTACCATCGGACCTTGTTGTCGCTCAGAGCTAGAGTCGGACCTTGATAAAAAGGTGTTTTGGTGATATTTAAAACTTTTTTCATCACAGCCAAGTGTATTCACTACAAGCCAATGTATTCAGCACACATAGGTCTTACAGAAGGTTTACAGCTTGACGTGTAGAACTGCTTCGCTAATGTATAGGAAATCCGGTAGAAGTCGAGTAGTTGGAATCTACTCGCGAGAGGGTCACATTTTATTGATCACAAGTCAAGTAGTTGAATTCTACTTGCAAGAGAAGTCGAGTAAGGGAAACCTTCTCGCGAGATGTTACCCAAATGTTCACTCTTAATAATTGGAGATGTGGACGGGGATGCTTCTGTAGGACGGGACGCGCAAGGTTGTCTGATCCCGGATGAGGGGGACAATGCTTGCGACCACATTTGGGACTGGGCCGGTAAGGGTAATGCAAATGTGGAGGTTAGTTGTAGCCCCGTCTGTGTCGGTTAAGGACCGTCTCGTGTGCGGCCCTGTTGAGCAAGTTTGAACAGTACCGGTTACATAATGGATTAATGGGGTCCATTAAACTGATGTAGCTCGGGCACCCTCGTGTTGAAACTTATATTGCCGTACTTCGGGGGAAGATGATCGTAAGGTGGGAACCTCTAAGGAGCAACTTCGACGTGCTTAGTTAGGGACCTTACTTTTGGGATGGTAGAACTGGATCGACATCGGGATGACGGGTGAAAGGTGGCCACATACGACGTGGGAGTGGAGTACAGTGAAAGGTACTTCCGAGCAGGCATATGTGTCGTGTATTCCGGGTGTGTCCTGATTGCAATCACCCTCCCTCGCGGTAATAGAGTACCACTTGTTCACTAAGTTGTGACATAGTAAATAAGAGTAATGACATGATGATAAATATTGCCGATCTGCTTAATCATTGTATTGCAACCTTGTTTGGCTTAGAGATAGTACAATTAAAAGTTTACAGTTTCCCCATACTTTATCTGTAATAGCATTATGTGCTTTGGGCATGTCATATCATCGGCAAAGCGTTTCTTGTTTGATTGTGGAACCCATGATGTGCACTGCCTGGAGAATGTCATTTGCTACATAAAACCTGATTATAAGGATCCACTTGTAGGCGAGTTTATTTATGCTATTCCTTACCTATGTTAGTATTCACCCTGCGTATGTCTAGTGAGACAGTTAAGTCTTGCTAAGCCTTATGCTCACGTTTGCGCTTTAACGATTTTTGCAGGTATTAGTTTTATTTCTGCTGTTCAGGTTGTACATGAGACTCGAGATGTCGAGATAAATCTCGTGTGAACCACGCCGCTGCTGAATGTTCTTCTTATTGCTAGTGAGAATCGTCCTAGGGCATGGACGTCTTCTCTCCTGCTTAGTTAGGTGAGGTTATGAGTATGTATTTTCCGATGTGTGTGTACTTCTGTGGTACACTCTTTTGTAAACTCTTCTTATTAGTAAATGGAAACTTTGTATATTTTGGTATTCTTTTCGTGTGTGTTGTTAGGTGCCGCATCGCACGGCACCACCCAATGAGATCCTCGGATGTGTGGACTCCGGTCCCCACACATGTTTCAAGGCACAAGCTATCAACATATCCTCTAATATCTGGTTTGTCCTCTCGGATTGCCCATCAGTCCGTGGGTTATATGCAGAGCTGAAATTTAACCTGATACCCATAGTTTCGTGTTGTTTTCCCAAAACCTAGAGGTGAATTGAGAACATCGGTCAGAGACTATCTTCTTCAAAACTCCATTACGACATACAATATTCTCCATATATAACTTGGCTAACTGTGCCGCGGTGTAGTTGGTCTTGACAGGAATAAAGAGATCAGATTTCATCAGTCGATCCACAATAACCCATATAGAGTCATAACCGGACTGGCTATGTGGTAATCCAACTATGAAGTCCATACTGATTTCTTCTTACTTCCACTCGAGTATTTTCAATGGCTGTAATAGTCCAGCTGGCCTTTGATGTTCATCCTTGACCAGCTGGCACGTGTCACACAAGGCAACATATGTAGCTATGTCCTTCTTCATCCCATCCCACCAATAGCACGTTTTCAAGTTTTTATACGTTTTTGTACAACTTGGATGAATTACATAAGGCAAGTCATGTGCCTCCTTCAATATCACCTTGCAGATATGCTTCATAATTGGCACGACAATTCATTTCCCAAGCCCTAGAGTGTCATGGTCATCTTCATCAAACATCCATTATCTCCCTTCTTGGATCTTTTCCTTTATTTTCTTTGATTTCCTCATCCTTAGTTTGACCTTCTCGTATTTCTCGTCCAAAGTTGGGTTTACTTCCATTACTCCCATTTCATTCACAAATCCAAGGTGCAACCATTCAATCTCCTTGCATAGCTAGGATGGCAACTCTTGAACCGTGAGTTTGTGGCTTCCTCCTTTTTACTCAAGGCATCTGCTACTATATTAGCCTTCCCCGAGTGATAGTTGATTCCCACATTGTAATCCTTAAGGAGCTCCAACCTTCTTCGTTGCCTCAAATTCATATCCGTTTGTGTGAATATGTACTTGAGGCTCTTGGGATCCGTGTAAATCTCACATCTGTGAACAACGATGTCGTTTCCCCATATCTTCAGGGCTTGCACCATAGCCGTGAGTTCAAGGTCATGGGTAGGGTAATTCAGCTCATTTTTCTTCAATTGCCTTGATGCATAGGCTACCACTTGGACTTCTTGCACGAGCACACATCTAAGCCCTGGTCTTGAGGCATCACAATATATATCAAAGCTCTTGCTCTTGTCTGGCAATACTAACATCGGTGCGGTTGTCAACCTCTTCTTTATCTCTTCAAAGCTATTTTGACAAGCTTGAGTCCATTGGAATGCCTTCCCTTTCATTAATAATTCAGTCATGGGCTTCACTATTTTGGACAAATCCTTGATGAATCAGCGGTAATACCCTAACATTCCACGAAAACTCTAAATTTCCCTCACATTTTTTGGCAGCTCCCACTTTAGCACATTTCTCACTTTACCCAGGTTGACCGATACTCCTCCTCCAGAGATGATATGTCCCAAAATGATACTTCCCATAAAAAAAATTGGCACTTGCTGAATTTGACATACAACTAATGTTCCTGTAATTTCTGCAATGTAAGCTTCAAGTGTTTCTCATGCTCTTCCTCGCTTCTCGAGTATACCATAGTATCATCGATGAACACTATGATGAACTTATCAAAATACTCCATGAAGACCTAATTCATGAGGTACATAAAGTATGCCGGGCGCATTAGTCAATCCAAAATACATAACGGTGTACTCATAGGATCCATACCGTGCCCAAAAAGCCATTTTGGATATATCCGACGGTCTAATCTTCATTTGGAAGTAACCTGACTGCAGGTCAATCTTGGAGAAAATACAGGCGCCCTTCATTTGGTCGAACAAATCCACTATATGGGGTGGCGAGTACTTTTCCTTGATCATCACCTCATTGAGAGACCTATAATCCACACACATCATATGAGTTCATTGTTCTTACCTAAGAAGAGCACTATTGCTCCCCACAGTGACGAGCTCGGGCGTATAAAACCCTTCTCTAGCTGCTCTTGAATTAGCTTCTTGAGCTCTGATAACACCTTAGGAGGCATCCTATACGGCCTCTTAGCTATAGGTGTTGTTAGGTACTAAATCAATGGCAAACTCTATGTCGCGATAAGGCGGCATACTAGGCAACTCATCCGGGAACACGTCTGGATACTCGCGAACAACCAAAATACTCCCCAATGTCCCACCTTCCACGTGACTTAGCGTTGCTTTATCCCTTGTGGGTTGGGCTGCCTCAACTTTAATGCGAGTGTCGTGCTCGCTTGTTAGCTGCACAATCCTCTCAGTGCATTGAATTACTCCATTATACTTGCTCAGCCAATACATTCCAAGTATTATATCTATCCCTTGTGAATCCAGGACAATGAGGTTTGCAATAATGTCTACCCCCCTTATTTTAATGCTCACTCTCGGACAAACTATAATTGTTCTCACTCATCTCTCCACTAGGAGATTTTACCAACATAGTGTGCTTCATATGAGATTTAGGCAGATTATACTTGGCGACATACTTCGATGAGATGAATGAATGAGATGCTCCAGAATCAAATAAGACAGTCGAGTGGTTGGAGTTGGCGAGGAACATACCAATCACAACGTCATCAGCTTCCATAGGATCATTGGCTTGAGAAAATGTGGGTGGTCGGGTCCTCATGAACCTTCTCAATCTGTTGTGAGGCGGCGAGGGTGGCGTGGTTTGTGGCCCCACAGGCATTTGGGGCTGGTTATTGTTGTTAGCTTGCTGTTGTCCCAAGGTTTGCATCATGGTTTGCATGAGCTGATTTTGCATAGTCATCAAGTGCTCGAGGTTGCTAGATTCAGGTCCAAGGTAGATATTCTCAGGCACCCCATCGTTCTCCTCATCACCATCGGCATTCCTTTGGTTACGGGTCACCCTCGACATCAGAGGAAAAAGCGTACAAGATGGAAGGATTTAGAATTTGAGCGAAAATGTCCCCAGCTATACGCACCAAGGGATATGAAACTAAGCAACTATATATAAGACTATATAGAGAGGTGGACAAGTGCTAAAGCACCCCACAATCCTCTACTAAGCACACAAGCAATCACCACATAGAATTCAGAACACCATGCTAACTATGACTATTATGGAGTGTTCCTATATGCTCTAGAGTGTCCATTCTATCTAGGATTGCGTCCTACGGTCAACGCGGCTCTGATACCAAATTGTGACACCCGGTTCTGAAAATGAACCAAGTGAACGCATATGTGCCCAGGATGTTCATCTCACATACGCAACAAATTTTCAATTGATATTCATAAAATAGACACGTCTCAAATAATAAATAAGTTCCTTATTACAAATACTCGATGGTTATTGAATTACAAATCTCTTGCAGAGGAAAAATAAACTAAGTAGTGTGACTCCAACCCACAGGCAATTGATGATAGCACATAACCTAGTACTCCACATGATCCTCATGGTACTCCCAAGCATCACCTGTAACTGTTTTAGTGATGGAATAGCAAGGATGAGTACATGTCGTACTCACCAAGTGTGAGAAAGTATGACATGTAGCTTAAACAAGGATGATAATAAATGGCTAACTTGGGAAAAGTACATTTCATAAACATGTAAAAGCATCCCACAATGTCTATGTGAGTTTAAATCCCTATATAACCCAAGTAATTGTCATAAATTATATCCAACATTCTCATTTACTATCATATCTCATCCATAGATTAACATCAATCCATATGCCAATTTCATACCTTCATAACCGACCATGCTCATATAACATAACCAAATTCATAACCATATCCAAACCATCCCAATTCCCAAGTCCAACACTAATCATGGAAGTTGTCCAGGTGCTCATAACCGGGAGCACGACTATCATGAAACACTCTGTAGAGGTTGGACCACTTTACCCATATGTTCGTGATTTCATCACCTTTCAATGACTAAGGAACCTCCATTATGCCGTCTCACACTTCTATTGGTATGTGGCCAAGAGATCACAAAATAGCCTTTCAAAAGAAACTACTAGTATGTACGGACCCACTAAAGTTTCACCGGCAGGCTTGAATATCCATTCTCCCACCCACGGGCCCCCTCGTGTGCCATGCAGATCCCAGGGTAGCCCTACTCGACTCCCACTCCCCACACCATCCAATGGTCCATACCTTACCAGCAGCACACCTAATTATTCAGCTACACCGCATACATACTTGGCCATGTGGTGGCACTATTGTCCTGACATATTCTCACATGAAGCGGTCCTTAGATCCAAGGAAAGCGAAACCACCATATGATCCAACGCATTCCACAACTCATGCTTGCTTAGATCACCCCAGTTCCTTGTTACTCAATTATCATTATCATAAATTTACATAGTCTATATGTATATTAGTTCACAATGAGTCATTTTGTTATTTCCAATCCCAATTAGGCAAAGCGTAGCAAAACTAGAAAATACCCTTCCCAAGTCTCTACAATATATCCCAAATGACAAGGGTGGTCATACAAGTCTAGTAACACCTATCATGGGTTTCCCATCAATTTGACACAAGCATGCAGTTTTGTAAACAAAGCATTTCGAAACGGGATGAAAACGATAAAGGACGCATACCTTGCTCTTGCGGCTGGTTTGGATCAAGAGCTTCAAAGTTCTGGTGCTACAGGTCCTTGTAAGGAACACCTAGAGCGTTACCTTCTATTTCCGCGTGACATCCATGAAAACAAACATTACAATCAATAAATTCTCACATAGTACTCAATATGCCATGATATTCATGAATGATGCAATTACGATGTAGTACATGTTATTAAGTTACTACTATTGCTTACTAACTAGCTACAATTGAGTTTTACATGTTTGGGAAAGTTTTGATCAATTCGGGAAAAACTTGCAAAGTTACAAGAATTTCAAAAGTTAGGGACTGGACTAGTCCGCACATTGGGCCGGATATGTCCGCTCTGGACTAGAAAGTTTAACGAACTAGTCCGCACTAGACCATACAAGTCCACTATGTCCAGTGTATTGCGAACTTCCCATCTAGGGCATGATTTAAATCACGATTGGAATCAGAATTGACGTGGAAAGTTGGATCTAGGGTAGATACCATGAATCTATTGGTACAATGGTCTAGAATTAGGCATAACGTGAGAATCGTGACATCTAGATCCAAAGAAGATGAAGAATTGGCGAAGAAGATCGTTATCATCAAACAGTCGATGAAGAAGATCACAGCAGCGACGACGATCTTGCTTGGTCCTTCCTCTCCTTTTTCTTCCTTCTCTTCCCTTCCTTCTTCTCCTTCTCACTTGTGGGGACGCTTCTTCCTTCAAGAGTAGCGGCTATGACGAGAGCAGGCGCTGGAGTTTCATCTAATGCGGGCAAAGGGGTACAGGGTGAGTGGTGGGGTTTTTATATGGGAGGAGAATGGTGGGGTTGGGGTGGAATCTAGGTAGAAGGCGGTGGGTACGAGTAGGGCCTTGGTGGGGTCCCACTTGGGCTCGTCAGGGGTAAGGCAGGACGTTCTTGGGCCCAATTAATGCAATTACCCAATAACTCATCGTGGAGGAAAAATAGAATCGAAGTCGAAACCCTAGGAACCGGACTGGTTAGAAGGGTGCCAGACAAGTCCGTTCGGGGTACAGGGAGCTTATCGGACAAGTTCGGTCTCTTAGTTGAGATGGCTAGGACTACGCTTGATCAATATCAAACTCCTAGGAAATTTTGGGCTGATGCAATTGCAACCGCTTTTATGTCTCGAATCGAGTTTTCTTGCGTCATGAGCAAGGAAAGACACCATATGAGCTTCGGTTTGGATATAGGCCTAGTGTCACACTTCAGGGTCTTTGGATGCAAATGCCTTGTTAGGAAACATGGTAATCTTGATAAATTTGAAGCTAAATCTATTGATGGCATGTTTCTTGGTTATCCATCTCATACTAGAGGCTACCGTGTGCTTTTACTTGATACTAAGAAAATTGTGGAGACTTGTGAGGTTTCTTCTGATGAAGCTAGCCCAGGTACTAGCTCTACTACTACAGGTCAAGATGCATGTCTGCAAGGTGAGAGTTTTTCATCGAAGATGAGAAAGAGGTGGTTCTGCTCGAAAATTCTGAAGCAAATGACGTCGACTGTGCTGCTGATTTTGCACCACAACCAGCACCAACAACTACTGCAGCTGGTACTGATCATCCTCAAGCCTCAAGTTCTTTTATTTGTGTTGAACATGAAGAAGAAGGAGCTTATGAAGTTTCTACTCCCCTCTGCATCCTCAAAAGTCATCCTCCACAACAAGTCATTGGAAGCTTGCATGAACGAGTCACACGGTCTAAGTTTTGCAATCCAAACTCTTATGCTCATTCTTCTTTTCTTGCTTCTTTGAACCCAAATATATATCACACACACTCACTAATGAATCTTGGATTGTTGCCATTCAAGAAGAGTTAGGAAATTTTGAAAGAAATGATGTTTGGAAACTTGTACCTCCACATCAAGGTCACACTTTAATTGAAACTAAATGGGTGTTTAAAAATAAATGAAATTAGGATGGGGTTGTGGTTAGAAATAAGTATAGGTTGGTTACTCAAGGTTTCACACAAGTTGAACGTCTATATTTGATGAAACTTTTGATCCCGTTGCAAGATTAGAAGCCATTAGAATTTTGTTAAAATTTGCTGCATCTAAATGTTTCAAGTTATATTAAATGGATATAAATGTGCTTTTCTTAATGGCTACATAGATGAGGAGGTTAATGTCAAACAACCGCTGGGTTTTGAAAATCCATATTTTTCTAATCATGTTTACAAACTGTCCAAAGCCTTGTAGGGTCTCAAACAAGGCCCTAGAGAATGGTATGATAAGTTAAAACATTCTTACTTGAAAAAGGGTTTACCAAGGGCAAGGTCGATAAAACTCTATTTGTATTTTAGCATGGCAATGACTGACTATTCGTTTAAGTGTATGCGGATGATATTTTCTTTGGTCGTGCTTCTCGTGATCTTTTGTCCAAATTTTTAGCTATGATGAGTTCAAAATTTGAGATGAGTATGATGGGAGAACTAAAATACTTCCTGGGCTGCAAATCAAGCAAACCAAGGAAGGAACTTTTGTGCATCAAACAAAGTATATAAGATACCTTCTTAAGCACTTCAACATGAACAAAAGCAAGCCTCTTCAGACACCAATGGGAACAGCAAACACACTTGAACTTGATGAAGATGGTGAACCCGTGTATCAAAAAGAATATAGAAGCATGATCGGGTCACCTTTGTACCTCACGGCATCAAGACCGGACATACAATTCAGCGTATGTCTCTGTGCACGATTTCAGGCTTCCCCACGTGCTTCACATCGTCAATCCATCAAAAGGATTCTCGGGTACTTACATGGAACACAAGAATTTGGCATTTTTCTTCCATCTTCATCAACAGTTGCATTGAAATATTTTTCTGATGCTGATTTTGAGGGTCGTAGGATTGAGAGGAAAAGTACTTCGGGTGCTTGTCATTTTTTTGGTAACTCACTTGTTACTTGGTCCTCTAGAAAACAAAATTCAGTTGCACAATCCACGGCCGAATCTGAATAGGTAGCTGCTGCTAGCTCTTGCTCACAAATTCTTTAGATTGTTTAAACACTTATAGACTATGGGTTTGATTTAGATAGTGTTCCACTGTTTTGTGATAACACTAGTGCCATTTGCATTGTTGAAAAGCCTGTGCCATATTCTAGAACAAAGTACATTGACAATAGTATCATTTTCTCAGTGATAATGTGGAAAAATGAAACATTGTGTTTCACCATGTAAACACCGAACAACAATTGGCTGACATTTACAAAACCTTTGGATTTCACTCATTTTTGTTTCATTCGTAGTGAAATAGGGGTTATCCATCCTCATGGATTAAATTGAGGGGGAGTTTTGAAACTTTGGAACTCTACGTGTAAATCTGAATTTAAAATAATATGATCATAGTATTTCATACATATATGACTTTGTGATTTCTTTTGCACGCTGAATGTTCTTACTACAATACTCGTGTTATACATTTTGTGGTTTTTGCCATGACTAGTAATTGGAATATTTTCTTACACAAAATCTGGTCATGATCAAACTTTCTTGCTGTTTTGAACTTTTTGCATGCTCACAAGTGCTTTTAATAATGAAAAATTAATCTGTCTACTATCCACATGTTGAGCTTTTATGATGAAATGGAAAAATTGGAAAAAGATCAAGAGAATATGCATGCATCTCACTTCTTCTTTTCAGATGGCTTAGCATTGCACTTAGATATGAACTTGGAATAAGTTGTGTACGACTAGAACCATGTCCATAAGCTTCTGATCGTCAAATGACATAGGTTTGGCTTGGTTAGTTACAGTAAGGCTGATGCGGCATATAATCTTCGCAAATTTCATATCATCAAAATTTGTACTTTAAATTGAAAGTGCATCTAGGCTAATCCAAACGGGTTTTTATGATTAATGACAATACTTATGGGACTAATGAGCTTTGCAAGTGTAAGCACATGTGATTGAATGTTGGACGGCGTTGAATGCACTCAAAAAGGAAAAAGAGGAGAAAAAGGCAAAAAACTCGAAGGATAGATTTTAGGTCTTTAAATTCTTTATGTCGAGTTTAGACATATAGATTGAGTGTGTTCATTTGGTCAAAGTGTTGAGAATTTCCTAAGAGCTCATAGTCCAAGCTAGATTAGATTGAGAGATGAGTTGAGGCAGCCCTAAGGACAGGGCGGGACTTGTCCGGGCTGGAAGGTTGGACTAGTTCGACCACATCGGACTGATCCGATGTTAGACGGGCCAAACTGTTCTGTGTGAGTTCGGACTTGTCTATTATAGGATGGACATGTTCATGGTGAGTGTGTCTGTGTCCTTCTGGGACTAAAGTCCTAAAGGACCGGACTAGTTCGCCCTTTGGGGTCGGACTAGTCCCCTCGGACAGACTAGTCTGCTTCAATCTGAAGAAGTAGTTCCTGACTGAGATCGGACTAGTCTGTTCCTTGACAGACTAGTCCGCTGTGGACATGGAGATGGCTGCTGGGACTAAGTCCTGGATGACCAGACTTCTCCACCCTCAAGGGTCGAACTAGTCCAATATTCCAGACTGGTTCGTTCTCAACCTGAAAATAGTTCAGTGTGAGATCGAACTTGTCATTTAGGGACAACTAGTACATGGTTTTGTGACCGTTTGAATTCAAAAGGTGGAGGGGGGCTTTGTGTTTGGTCAAGGATGACATCACTGGTCCCCTTAGGGCGGACTAAACTGGGGTCAAAGGTCGGACTAGTCTACACTTTTCCTAGTGGCAACAGCTAATTGTCAGGATTGCTATAAAATGGATCCCCCAACCTCCAAAGGCCGTCTCTCGAACATTAGCACCGCCATAGCCTTCCTAGAACCATCTTATCCCTCTCACAATCATTCTTGGAGTGAATCATGAGGATTTGTGAGGTTTGTAAAGGGAGAGAGAAGAGCTTGCCTGATCTTGAGCTCTTGGTTGATTCTTTTGGTTTGATTGACTGATTTGAGTTCGTGTGGGTGTTGATCTTCGATCTTTTCATGTTCGTGTGAGTTGCCCCACAGATTTGGTGACTACCCTTGTGATTTAGTCGAAGAAAACTGGGCTTCGTGGTGGCTAAGTGAGGAAAGGGTTGAGTGGAACCCTGCCTTTCGTGGGCATCCTCAACGTGGATGTAGGATCCTTTGTGGGGTTGAACCATGGGATAAATTCTACGTCTTGTGTCTTAGATTTGACTTCCTCATTCTTCGCTAGATCAAGTTAGGGTTCCACGCATTCTTCGCTTCAATCTCGTGATCCGCCTCTATCTAGTTGTTATTACTTCGTGCATACTATCTACTAGATTCCTAGGCTCATATACTTCGAGTTAAGTCTTTAAGATCACTTAAAAATCTCACCATTGAACAAATCTGTTGTCCTGACCGAACTAGTCGGCCCCCAGGCCGGACTAGTCTACACTGAGTAAATTGATTAGCTTTTATTGAGTTAAATTTCAATTTATCCGCCTATTCACCCCCCCTCTAGGCAACTTTCAATTGTTATCAGAGCCTAAATCTCACAAAAGCTTAACCGCTCAAAGAGGAGATGGGGGAAAATGGTGAGAAGGAGATGCCGATCGTTGACACCACCGGCACCGACGAGAACAGCCACATCGAAGGACGAGGATCCAATCCCTTGCATGACAATACTGGCAACACCTCCAAGGAAAAGCCAAAGCCTCCTCCCTTCGATGGCAAAACTGAAGATGAAGGTGAATAAGTGAAGCGCCTTTCGGACGCTCTTCAAAAATCAATAGATGAGGCCAAGAGGGGGAGAAGGCTTGAGAAGGAGAAGAAGCTCAAGCTGCCCGAGGAGGATTACACGCTATATCCTTTTAACTCTGAGCACCTTAATTCTAATTCAAACTACCTTTCTATTCCTATGGACAAAGCTCCACACTTTGATGGGACTAACTACACCATGGGGAAGCACAACATGAAGTTGCGTCTTATTTCTCTCGATACTACACTTTGGCATGTTCTTTGCATAGGTGTAGATATGTCCGTGGATGATGAAGAGCTGACCTTGGAACAAGAACAACTCATTTACCGCAATGCTCAAGCGGCGGCCGTGCTCAACTCAACCTTGAAACAAGAAGAATTCAACAAAGTGGATGGGTTGGAGCAAGCCAAGGAAATTTGGGACACTCTCAAGATTGTTCATGAAGGCAACCGGTCCGTGAGGGAAGGCAAGATTGAGATGATTGAAGGGGAGCTTGGAAGATTCACCATGGAAGAATATGAGACCCCTCAAGAGATGTACAACTGACTCAAGACTCTTATCAATAGGAGTCGGGCGTACGGATGCAAAATGTTGACCGAGCATGAAGTGGTGAAGAGGATGATAAGAGCCTTCATGCCTCAAAATGTGACTCTTGGCACTCTCATCCATGAGAGTCCCAACTTTCTCAAGATGACTTCGGATGAGGTGCTTGGCAAGATCATTAACCTCAACATGATAGAGATGGAAGCACGCCATGTCAATGACCTTGCCAAGATAACATCCTCCAAGAAGAAAGGCATAGCTCTCAAAGCCTCACCCAAGTCCAGAAGCAAAGAGGTGCAAGCTTCAAGCAATGATGATGAAATTGAAGAAGAAGAAAGCACCGACATGGATAAAGAGGAAATGGCCTTCTTCATCAAAAGAGTCAAGAGAATGACGAGGAAGAGAAGAGGGTCAAACTATGAGAGCAAGGGCAAGGACAAGATCAAGTAGAGACCAAGGAGAGCATGCTTCAACTGTGGTGAGTATGGGCACTTCATGGTGAATTGCTCATACGAAAAGGAAGATGACAAGAAGAAGAAGAACAAGGATGAGAAGCTTCAAGGTATTAAGATGTTCAAGAAGAAAAAAGCACATGGGCACGCTCATGTTTGCAAGGAGTGGGACCTAAATGATGAGTCCTCCTCCGATTATGGAGCGGGAGTGGCGACCGTCGCCATCATGAAGCCAACAATGAAGAAGACACTTCTACCAAACAAGGGAGAGTGGAAAAGCTCAAGCCACACTTGTCGTATGGCCAAGGAAGGAAAAAGAAATGTTAAATCTAAACTCTCCTTGCGTTCCATTAAAGGTGAGGACGTTGATAGTGATAGTGAGAATGAATATATGTTTGAAGGCTTGAGTAAAAGTTCTATTATTAAAATGAAAAGTCTCTCTGATGAAATTTTAGACAAGGAAGAACTTCTTGAGGAACAACATGAATTGATTGTCAATGACGGACAAAAGAATCTTAACCTTGAGAGGCTCCTTGAGCTTGAGATGGAAAAGAACAAGCCACTTGAACTTGAACTTGCAAAATGCAAGGAGGCTTCCTCAAGCCTTAAGAGTTTGAATGTTGTGCTCCAATAGGACCTTGTGAGCTTGAAAAAAGCTCACAAGAGTCTTGAGGCACAATTCACAGCTCTTAAGTCAAGTGTCCCTTCTTCTTCCTCAACAAGCTCAAACCTGCCTAAAATGGACTCGAACACTAAAACTTGCAAATGTGCTAACCTTGTGCTTGATCTAAAGAATGAGCTTAATTTGGCAAAGAGCAAGAGCACACATAAGGGTGGCATCTTTGACAAGGAGAAGATCAAGAATGCACGTAGTGCATACTCAATCACAATATCTCCCTTGATAAAAAATGGTCTTGGCTATTCAAGAGGAGGAAAGCAAAATGCTAGAATTCTCAAGAATGACATGATGCAAATTGAATTCGTCAAAGATGGTTCATTTCAAGTCAAGAATGAATATTATGCATCTACATCTAAAGAGATAGTGAAACTTGACAAAGATGCTCAAAATGTAAAAATGTCAATTTAACCATGTTTCATGATTTTGATGCATCTTATGTGATATTGAGAAACAAATTTGGTTATACTTATGCTAAGTATGTTTGGCCACACCGCAAGAGTCCAAAGCCTTGTGTGTGGGTGCCCAAATGCCTTGTGACTAACCTCAGAGGACCCAACAAATCTTGGGTACCTAAAACCAAAGCCTAAACTTGTCTTGTAGGCTGACTCCTCCGGTGGTTCAAAATGGGTGCTAGATAGTGGTTTTACAAATGACATCACCAGAGTTAGAATAATGTTTGTGGAGTATGAAGGAAATGAAGAACCAAGTAGGTATCTACTTTGGCGATAATAGTCAAGGTAAGATCCTAGGTATTGATAAAATCTCTATTTCTCCACAACATACCATTTCACAAGTGAGGCACGTTGAGTCTTTAAATTATAATCTCATATCCATTTCTCAAATATGTGAAAAAGGATATAATTGCTTGTTTTCTAATGAGGGCATTTTTGTCACGAGAAGAATTGATAACTCGATTGCCTTCAAGAGTGTGCTCAAGGGAAATCTTTATCTTGTGGACTTCACCACGGATAAAACTCAACTTGACGCATGCTTGATTGGAAAGACCAACATGGGGTGGTTGTGGCACCGCAAGCTAGCCCATGTTGGTATGAGAAATCTTCACAAACTTCTAAAAGGCAATCACGTCCGAGGTCTTAAGAATGTTGTTTTTGGGAATGATAGGCCTTGTAGCGCATGCCAAGCCGAGAAACAAGTCGGAGCAGCTCATCCCGCCAAGAATGTGATGATGACAACAAGACTGCTAGAGATGTTGCACGTGGACCTTTTTGGTCCCATTGCTTATATAAGCATTTGCTGTAACAAATATGGCTTAGTTATTGTTGATGATTTTTCCCGCTTCACTTGGGTGTTATTCTTGCATGACAAAGGTGAAACACAAGGTGTCCTCAAGAGTTTATTAAGGAGAGCTCAAAATGAGTTCTCCTTGAGAATCAAGAAGATAAGAAGCGACATTGACACCGAAATCAAGAACACTCATGCTGAAGAGTACTTGGACGAGGAGGGCATCAAGCATGACTTTTCGGCACCCTACTCATCTAAACAAAATGGGTCGGCCGAAAGTAAGAACCAAACTCTAATAGAGATTTCAAGGACCATGCTTGATGAAGACAAGACTTCTGATAGGTTTTGGGCGGAAGCAGTAAACACCGCTTGCCATGCCACAAATCGTCTCTATCTCCATCGGTTATTGAAGAACACTCCATATGAACTCCATGGGTAACAAACCAAACATTTCCTACTTTAGAGTCTTTGGTAGTAAATGTTATACTCTCAACAAGAAGCCTAGAATTTTGAAGTTCGCTTCCAAATCTGATGAATGTTTCTTGCTTGGTTATGACTCAATCACCTACACCTATCGCGTTTTCAACAAAACCTCCAGTTGTGTTGAAATCGCACGTTACATGGTGTTCAGTGAGACTAATGGCTTCCAAGTGAAGAATTTTGATCAGTGTGTGCTAGATGAAGAAGAGGCACCATCTGTTGCATTGAGAAGGATGGCGCATGGTGATGTAAGACCTCAAGAGCAACAAGGCCCAAGTGACCCAAATCCATCACAAGAGGTGCCCCAAGCACAAGAACAACTCAGAGATCCCCAAGATCACCATGTTCAAGGAATTGAAGATCAAGATGGTGGCAATGGTCAAGGGGGAGACTATGAAGATGAGGGAGGTGAAGAAGTTGATTCAAGACCATGTTTACCACACCCAAGAGTTCATCAATGTGTTCAACGAGATCATCCCATTGACAACATACATGGAGACATCTCCAAGGGGGTAATGACTCGATCTCGTATGGCTAACTTTTCTGATCATTATTCTTTTCTGTCCTCCTTGGATCCATTTAAGTTTCAAGATGCCCTACGAGATCTAGATTGGGTAATAGCCATGCATGAGGACCTCAACAACTTCAAGAGGAACAAAGTATGGGAGCTTGTGAGAAGACCTAATGCAGATGTGGTAGGAACCAAGTGGGTCTTCCTCAACAAGCAAGATGAGCATGGCGTGGTAACAAGAAACAAAGCTAGACTCGTGCGAAAGGATACTCTCAAGTCGAAGGTTTGGATTTCGATGAAACTTTTGCTACCATAGCTAGGCTTGAAGCCATTCGCATATTATTGGCCTATGCTACTCACAGCGATTTCAAGTTGTTTCAAATGGACGTGAAAAGCGCCTTCCTTAGTGGACCAATCAAGGAGGAAGTGTATCTGGAGCAACCGCTTGACTTCGAGGATGATAAGTATCCTAACCATGTCTTTAAGCTTCACAAAGCTCTCCATGGCCTCGAACAAGCTCCCAGAGCTTTGTATGAGTGCCTTAGGGTCTTTCTCATTGATAATGACTTTAAGATAGGATAGACCGATTATACACTCTATACCAAGAACATGGATGATGATTTATTTTTATGCAAAATTTATGTTGACGACATAATATTTGGTTCCACTAATCAATCTATTTGTGAAGAGTCTAGCAAAATCATGACAGAGAGATTTGATATGTCGATGATGGGAGAATTGAAGTTATTTCTATGTTTCCAAGTAAAACAACTCAAGGACGACACCTTCCTATGTCAAACCAAGTATACTCAAGACATACTCAAGAAGTTTGACATGGAGAAGGCCAAGCCCATCAAGACTCCAATGGCGACGAATGGACATCTTGATCTTAACCAAGACAGCCCTAGCGTTGACCAAAAGGTATACTGCTCCATGATTGGATCACTCCTTTACCTTTGTGCATTTAGAGCCGATATTATGTTAAGTGTATGCATGTGTGCAAGGTTTCAAGCCACTCCTAAGGAGTGTCACTTGACAGTCGTAAAGAGAATCTTGCGCTATTTAGTTCATACACCTAACCTAAGGTTGTAGTATCCCAAAGGGTCCAAGTTTAACCTCATCGGATACTCTGATGCGGATTATGCCCGATTCAAAGTGGATAGGAAATGTACCTCCGGGACTTGCGAATTCCTGGGTAGATCCCTAGTATCATGTTCATCCAAGAAACAAAATTACATTGCCCTATCCATAGCCGAAGTGAAGTATGTCGCAGCCGGAAGTTGTTGTGCACGACTTCTTTGGATGCGACAAACTCTAAGCGACTATGGTCTAAATATGAACCATATTCCACTCCTATGCGACAATGAGAGTGCCATCAAGATTGCCCATAACTCCGTTGGACATTCTAGAACAAAACACAATGACATCCGACACCATTTCTTGAGAAACCATTCAATAAAGGGGTTTTTGTCATTTCACATGTGAGAACCGAAAAACAACTTGTCGATATCTGCAGTAAGCCACTTGATGAAAAACTCTTTTGCAAACTTAGGGATGAATTAAATATCCTCGATTCTTGAAATTTGGTTTGAGATGCAGCACATCTGATTGTTGGTTCTGTATTCTCTTCAAAATTATGCATGCTTTCGAAAACTTGCCTCCCTCAATTTTCTATCAAATTATTTTAAATTATTGTCTCCTTGAATCATGGTGATTGTATGAATATTGGTGTGCTTTACTGGCCATATTCATTGAGAATATTTGTGAAACATAGTCCATATGGATCATTCTCGCAAAATTCTCAATATATGAGAATTTGCTATCTAGGACCGAACTAGTCCGCCCATGGGGCCGGACAAGTCCGACATCCTGGACGTGTCCGGGCAGGCACTGACTGGTCCACAACGGACTAGACCGGTCAGCAACCAGACTTGTCCGGTTATCCAACCTAGTCCGAACCCGGTCCAGTGGTCGGACTTGTCTGATAACCGCAACGGGCTAGTCTGGACTTCTGTGGACTTAACCCCCAGTGTCGGGCCCGACCCCTCCACTTCGTTTCAAAATCTCAAATGTACGCCTCTCTCCGAAAAACCGCCCCCATTGGCGATTTTTGATCCTAACCCTCAAAATCTTCAAGGAATCTGTGTGGAAGCTTATTCGGGATGTCGGGAAGGCGAATCCCGAAATACTCCACCCTTCCTTCCACGGATTTGTCTGATTTTCACATATCGAGGTGTGTTCTTCACCTAACTTGAACTTTTTTGATTCCATCGATTCTAGGTCATTTCTCCTGTAAACTAGAGTCCTCTTAGCTTATCTATCACCTTGTGATTCTTTCCATGCAATATTGCACCTTGGTATCAAAATTTCGTAGAAAAATCACATAGTTAGGGTTTAACACTGGGTGGTCCGGACTAGTCCGGCCAGGGACCCGACAAGTTCCTCCTAACCTAGAGATAACTCCTAACTTAGTGAATTCCTTACTTCTCTACCACAATATTTTGCTTGATATCACCTCGTATCCTTATTTTATCTGATTTTTGGCATGTCTTAGCGCAACAACTCTCCTCTTCCCGATCTAGAAAGGGAGGCGGCTCACCAAGAATGCTATCGTCGAAGGGATGAGGAGGAAGCTGCTGTTGCCGCAAACTTGAGCACATGCGTCAAGCTCGGCTCAAGAAGAAACATGATCAAGAGGTAGCCCAAGTTCAAGTGGCCGAAGAGCAAGCAAGCGGAAGAAATAGGATTGTCACCGTGGGTGAGAAACAAAAGGCCCAAGCGGGCGATAAGGGAAAAGCTCCCATGGAAGATAGCAGCAAAGCTAAGGGCAAGGGAAAGGGGATCACAAAGAAAATGCCACTTAGAAAGGCTCCTCTCAGGAAGAAAGCTCTTGCAGGGAGACGCTTGGTCATTCGTGACAAAACCGCAGAGTCTCATGGTCCTCCATAAGGCCCCATTGGTCCTTTGGTCATGAATCCTCTTGTGCATGATCCTAGCCGACAACCAGAGCTTGGAACCAATGTGTCCAAAGGACAAGGGTCACATTAAGAAAGAAAGCTGAGGTTGAAGGATCCCTAGAAGTATGATAAAGCAACAATAGATCCTCGCATTTGGTGCGACTTCCATTGCGATTACTATCGCCTAGTCTACCTATCCAAGAAAATTCCAGTGACGGATGCTCAATGGGTAGATTGGTCCTATATGGAGAAGAAGGATCATCAAACCTTCAATGCAATCATCCGAGCTGCCGAGCACCATTGTCTCAAAGAGTCGCTTGAGTTCAAGTAAAACTAGAATACAGAGGTAGTGGCTCAATTCTACACTACCTGCTACTTCTCCACTTTTGGAGATTGGAAGATCACTTGGCTGATTAAAGGAGTCCAATACTCCGTGCTCTATGATGAGTCTGCTAGAATTCTTGGACATGAGGAGTTCTTGAACTATGAGCTGACCATTCACAACCTCAAGGCTCTAGATTTAGGGAAAATATAATTCATGTACGAGGTTGGTTTCTACAATCCCCCGACCATCAAGATTCTTCGCCCCTTCTTTTGCGTGCTCAATCGGATATTGAGAAATAACTCTAGCACCTAAGGATGGGGACGCAGGCATGATCCAAGGAAACTTGAGGCACTTGATGAAGTTAATAGTTGAAGATGAGAAGTTCAATGTCTTTTACTATATATACAATGACATCTTCATCATATCCCAAACTCCCAACCGCTCATGTGGATATGCCCCTCTCATCATGTGCCTGACTGAGAAAGTCTCAGGCTTGGAGTTTGTTAAGGATGTCAAGCATAGAGCTCTCCACCATAAGATTCCTCCTCCTGCACCAAAGATTGGCATAGCCTTGAGGAGAGGTACCTCTTTTGTGCCTTCTTCTCCTCCTATGGCTCCCGCCGCCTCCTCCTCCTCTGGCGATCTTTCTAGTGCCACTCTCAAGTTTCTCAAGTAAATCTTCACCTCGTGTCAGAAAGTGGAAGTAAAGGCATACAAGACCGCAAAGAAGCATGACAAGTACCTTCACAAGCTTTGCCAGAAGGCGGACATTCCTATGTCACTGTATGCCTCCGAGGATGAATACATCACGCCTTTCCTGGAGCTCTCAGAGGCGGAGGCTGCTCTTTTCGGTTGTGGGGGTGGTCCCTCTAGTGCCGCTCCTGCTGCTGAGGAAGTCGGTGATGAAGATGATGAGGATGAAGATGATGGTCAAAGTGATAACTAGGAGATGGAGAGCAACCAAAACCGTGGAAAGGCGAGCGAGAGCGACGATGAGTAGATTTAGGCTCTCTCTCTCTTCTCCCTTACTCTTTTTCATTTTTGGTGGCTTGATGCCAAAGGGGGAGAGATTGAGGGGGGTGTATTATAGATCCATGGATTATGCTATGTTTTTAAAATTTGGGTTGTAATGTTAATTATGGCTACCCGTTCTCATTTTGGTTTGTAGTGACATTATCACTATGCTATATCACTCTATGTTATGAAAATCATATTACCAGTTTGTCATGTTGATTCTATTGAAGATCATTCTAGTCAAATATGTGTGATGATGCTAAATTAAAATTTGAGATGCATACTTCACTCCACTTTTCACATCTCAACACTTGCATGACACATAGGCACCCCCCATAACACACAAATGTATAAGCCTCCCATACACTTCATTCTTGTGAATCTAAATTATTGCAAATCATCTATGCACACATTTATGGGGGGCTCCTTATACACGTGTATGCTGTGAAAATCAACTCGATTATATCTTTTATCAAAAACATCAATGTGTTGTCATCCAATCACCAAAAAGGGGGAGATTGAAAGTGCATCTAGGCTAATCCCCATGGGTTTTGATGATTAATGACAACATTTAAGGGACTAATGAGCTTTGCAACTATAAGCACATGTGATTGAAAGTTGGACGGCGTTGAATGCACTCAAAAAAGAAAAAGAGGATAAAAAGGCAAAAAACTCAAAGGATAGATTTTAGGTCTTTAAATTCTTTGTGTCGAGTTTAGCCATATAGATTGAGTGTGTTCATTTGGTAAAAGTGTTGAGAATCTCCTACGAGCTCATAGTCAAAGCTAGATTAGATTGAGAGATGATTTGAGGCAACCCTAAGGACAGGGCCAGACTTGTCCAGGCTGAAAGGCTAGACTAGTCCAGCAACATCGGACTGATCTGATGTTAGATGGACCAAAGTGTCCCGTGTGAGTTCGGACTTGTCCGTTATAAGACGGACTAGTCCATGGCGAGTGTGTCTTTATCCTTCTGGGACTGAGTCTTGAAGGCTCGTACTAGTCCGCTCAGACAGACTAGTATGCTTCAGTCCGAAAAAGTAGTTCCTGACTGACATCGGACAAGTCCATTCCTTGACAGACTAGTTCGCTGGGGACTTGGAGATGGCTGTTTGGACTAAGTCCTGGATGATCGGACTAGTCTGATATGCCAGACTGGTCCGTTCTCAACCGGAACAAATAGTTCTTTGTGAGATCAAACTAGTCCATTTAAGGACAGACTAGTCCGTGGTTTGGTGACCATTTGAATTCAAAATGTGTCGAGGGCTTTGTGGTTGGTCAAGGATGACATCACGGGTCCCCATAGGCTGTACTAGTCTAGGGCCAAAGGCCAGACTAGTCTGCACTTTTCCTGGTGGCAACAGCTAATTGTCATGACTGCTATAAAAAGGGATCCCCCAGCCTCCAAAGGCCCTCTATCGAACATTAGCGCCGCCATAGCCTTTGTAGAACCATCCTAGCCCGCTCTCAATCATTCTTGGAGTGAATCTTGAGGATTTGTGAGGTTTGGAAAGGGAGAGAGAAGAGCTTGCTTGATATTGAGCTCTTGGTTGATTCCTTCGGTTTGACTAACTTATTTGAGTTCGTGTGGGTGTTGATCTTCGATCTTTTCATGTTCGTGTGAGTTGCCCCACGGATTTGGTGACTACCCTTGTGATTTCGTCGAAGAAAAGCTGGGCTTCGTGGTGGCTAAGTGAGGAAAGGGTTGAGTGGGACCCTGCCTTTCGTGGGCATCCTCCACGTGGATGTAGGATCCTTTGTGGGGTTGAACCATGGGATAAATTCGATGTATTATGTCTTAGATTTGACTTCCTCATTCTTCGCTAGATCAAGTTAGGGTTCCACGCATTCTTCGCTTCAATCTTGTGATCCGCCTCTATCTAGTTGTTATTTCTTTGTGCATACTATCTACTAGATTGCTAGGCTCATATACTTCGGCTTAAGTCTTTAAGATCGCTTAAAAATATCACCATTGAACAAATTTGTTGTCTTGACCGGACTAGTCGGCCCTCAGGCCAGACTAGTCCGCACTCTGTAAATTGATTAGCTTTTATTGAGTTAAATTTTAGTTTATCCGCCTATTCACCCCACCCCCTCTAGGCAACTTTCAATTGGTATCAGAGCCAAACTCTCCCAAAAGCTTAACCGCTTAAAGAGAAGATGGGGGAAAATGGTGAGAAGGAGATGCCGATCGTTGACACCACCGGCACCGACGAGAACAGCCACATCGGAGGACGAGGATCCAATCCCTTGCATGACAAGACTGGCAACACCTCCAAGGACATGCCAAAGCCTCATCCTTTGATGGCAAAACTGAGGATTAAGGTTAAGAAATGAAGCGCCTATAGAAAGGGATCCCCCAGCCTCCAAAGGCCCTCTCTCGAACCCTAGCGCCTCCATAGGCTTCGTAGAGCCATCCTATGTGGGGACCGGGTCCCGACATCCAAGGATCTCATCGGGTGGTGTCGTGGGATGCGACACCCAACCGCATACATGAAAAGAACGAGAATAAAACACAACACAAGTCTTTTATTTGTAAACACAGCGGAAGTTTTACAATATATAACGTAGGAAAGAAGCCTATACATCATACTACGCTCTCAGCACTAGCTATGCATGAGTAAAGCTGTCCATGCCCTCGGACGCTTTACACTAGCAGCACTCACAGATATTGGTTGCGTGCAGGGTTTCCACTCAGCGTAAACCCTAAAGGGGTAAGGCGTCGTTGTTAGGCCCTTAATCAACGGTATAACCTGCAAAAACTCGTTAACTGCAAACGTGAGCATAAGGCTCAGCAAGACTAAACCGTCACACTAGACATATGCAAGGTAAAGACTAAACATAGGTAAGGAATGGCATAAATAGACTTGCCTACTTGTGGATCCTTATAATCATGTTTAATGTAGCACATGACATTCTTCAGGCACAACACATCATAGACTCCACAATCAAACAAGAAATGCTTTGCCAATGATATGACATGCCCAAAGCACATAATGCTATTAGAGGATAAGCATTTGGAAACTGTAAACTTTAATTGTGCTATTTCTAAGCCACACAAGGTTTCAAATCAATTATAATTCAATACATCATATTCTTCTGGCTTTTTAGTATTTACTACGTCACGACAGCGACAGACAAGTGGTACTCAATTAACCGCGAGGGACGGTGATTGCAATTAGGACACATCCGGCTACACGACACGTACACCCACGTGGGAGACACATACGTGCTCTCATCCCCGTGCCATAGGTGGCCACCTTTCACCCAAGACCCCAATGTCGACAAACCTCTTCATCCCTAGCAAAAGGTCCCCTACACAGACACATCAAAGTTGCCCGCTAGAAGATTTTACCATTATGCCTTCGCATCTCCATTCAAGGACAACCGAGAAGTCTCCACACTACAGTATGGAGTTACATCAGTTTATTGGGCCCATAACCCATTATGCAACTGATACATTTCAAGCTTGCCCAAGGGTGCCGCATACGGCACTGTCCTCAAGCAAAACAGGCAGGGTTATGCGCCCGAGACTCCATCTCTTTGACTCCTATACCCCTGCCCAGTCTCGTATTCATCCCATAAGCCATTTTTCATCTTTCACCGTCATATGAACTGTTATTTCTATCTCGCGATTAGATTCCAACTACTCAACTTCTACCGGTATATCTACAACATTAGCATTGGCAGTTCTACACGTCAAGTTGTAAACCTTTCCAACCTCCCATAGGATTTGTGGATATGCAAGTGGAGTATCAAACACCTTATACGTAATGCACAATATCAACCTAAGAAGTAAGTGAATAAAATTGGAAAACTTTGAAAAGCTCTTAAATGCAAACTAGGGCTTGCCTTAGTTTGCGACTCGATGAAATGTCAATTGTTAGTGGTCCTCCTCTGATGACTCTGCCAATAATTTCAAGTGGACACCCTGGCCTTCTCCTCCAAGCAACACTACTCGTCAATCTCAATCACTACATGGCATGCATATAGAACATAGATGAATGCTAGTGAAGTTATAATGCATATATAGTTCATAGGCTTCTAACTACAGTTATAGTGAGGGAATGATCTTAATTGCCTTTGGAACTTTTATGATAGATACTAGGGACTATAATGGAGACTCTTGCGAAGAACAGGAGATGATCAAGGAAGTTTGTTGTCTCTAAAATTATGGCAAGCAATAACCAGAATTTTAGAGGAGAAACTGTTGTTTTAACATAGCCACCAATTGAATATCAAGACAGGTGGGTTGTCCTGGTTCTAGCAAAATTGGTTTCATAATTTTATAAGCATATATGAGTGGGATATTTAATTTCAAAGTTGCTAAGAATTCCTGGAAGTGTTTTATAATTTAAATTAGACTTTCAGTTAATATCTAGGTTTGGAACTGAATTTAGATTAGAAGATTATGTCAATTAAATCTGAAACTTTTACTGGAGTTGGTAAATGTCCAAAAGAATGTTTATGTCCAATTTGGGACATAACAAGGAAACTGAACATCTATATTAATTCACTGATTGAAAAGGGCAATTAAATTATACAGAAGGTTATACAGGTTTGTATACCAAACCACTTGTACAACTTGAAAGTCAGAGCATAAGAGTCATTCAGGATTTTACTTGAGAGTCTTAGAGCAAGGCTACTAGGAGAAATTGAATTTACAAGTTTGAATCTATTTATGGTTACAGTTCTGTTATATAAATGAACAGCAGATAAGAATTTGAAATTTGGTTAAGTTATACAGGCTAAATGGCTCCCAAACTTTTTATGGTAATCAAGAACCGGACAAAGTATTTTATGTGAATTTTGGGGATGTTTCTAGTGGAAGGATTTTCTGTGAAAATTCCAGGAATGTTTGGATAAACATAATTGTCCATAAATTGAAAATGATTTTCATGTAAATTAATTGGGCCTAACGGAAACTAGAGCTCTAGTGCTTTCAAAAAAAATTGTTCGAAGATATAATTCTACAGAGAGTTATGGATTTTTGAAGTGGGGACCAAATCTAGAATTAAATCTAAAAGAGGTAGTTTAAATAATCCAGGGGGGCCACGGGTTTAAAATGGACCAATCGGGTGCAAGCCACACGGAGGGCCACGGGGTTAACCCGCGCAGCCGCAAGCGATCCACGGCCGCAGCTGATCCGGGCGCGTCGCTCACTCACTGACGTCTGGGCCCCACAGGGTCGTCGTCTACCTCTCGCCACGCGCGCGACCGCCGCGACGCCTCGCCATATCACTCGCCGCCCATTGATCCACGACACAGCTCCTCTCCAAACTCACCGCCGTCACGCTGGAGCATGCAGCGCACGTGCTGGCGCGAGCAGCCGCCTCTGTTTTGCGGCTGCACATGGGTAGATGCTGACCAGTGGGTCCCACCAGCCACCTCATCGCACAGCTCATTTGTAAACTCATTTAAAATAGTAGATGAGCTCTAAAAATTGTGAAACTCCGTAGATAAGTCAAGCAAGTCATGCTTATCATGATGGTGTGTTCAAAGCTGATGTTCAAATAATTTTTGACAGAATTCAAATTTTCAAATTAAATATGATTTGAATTTGCTATGCGTCTCAAATAAAATAGCAAATGAAGTTCATAAATCTTGGAACTTTGCAGAGACAGTATTTGGAATAGTTGGAATCCATTGGTCAACTCAAATCTTCATGTTAATTTCATTTGAACAGTAGCAATTTTTTTTTGAATTCCCTCTTTTGGAGTTTGAATTAATTTGTTTTTCTCATTTTTATCATTCAAAATTTTTAGTCCTAACTGAATTTTGCATTATATAAATTTGGGCTTTTACATTCCTCCCCCTTAAAAGAATCTTGTCCCAAGATTACAATAGGAAGGATTAAAGGAAAAGATCCAATGAACATATGTCGCTAACAAGTCTGGATAGTTCGTTCCAAGGTATTCCTCGCTTTCCCACGTTGCTTCTTCAGCGGTATGGTTATCTCATAATACTTTGTAAAAGTTCAACATCCGACTTCTTGTTGTGCGAGTCTTCTCATCAATGATCTTGACCGGATGCTCAAAATAAGTGAGATCGGGTTGTAGAGCTTCAAGATCTTCCGTGCTGACTTTAGCTGGGGTTTTGAGACACTTCCGCAACTGAGAGATGTGGAATAAATTCTGAATTCCAGAGAGAGACGATGGTAACTCCAATCGATAGGCCACAGGTCTGCATTTTTCAATCACCGTGAACCACCCAATGAAACATGGAGCTAGCTTCCCTTTTACTCCGAAGCGATGAGTCCCTTTCATCGGAGATATCCGAAGGTAAACGTGATCTCCGATGTTGATGTGAAGAGGTCGACGTCGTTTATCCGCATTACTTTTCCGACGAGACTGAACAGCTTTAAGATTGGCTTGGATTACTCGCACTCGTTCTTCAGCTTCATTCACCAGATCAATGTTGTAAATTACTCGTTCACCAGACACAACAATTCAAAGGTGTGTGGCACTTCTGGCTAGAAAGAGCTTCGTATGGTGCCATCTGGATGCTAGCTTGATAACCATTAATGTATGAAAACTCTGCTAATGGTAGATGATCATCCCAATTCTTACCATGGTGGATGGCACAAGCGCGGAGCATATCCTCTAGCACTTGGTTTACTCGCTCCATTTGACCATGAGTCTGTAGATGATAAGGAGAGCTTCGAATCAACTTGGTACCTGTCGGTGGTTTTGATCCGGCACATCTCCCGACACTACTAAAGTGTTAGAGGAGTTTGAGGTTCGTTGTGGGCCTGCGGAGATTCAAGAAGGTGAAGTATAAATGACACAGTAGACACGAAGATTTACGTGGTTCGGGCCGCCTGAGCATAATACCCTACTCCACGGGATGTGTTGGTGTTGTATTGGTTGTATGAGCTCAAAGTCAGTTCAGGGTGTAGAGTGAGCGCGTCTCGTCTATGTGTTCCGAGTGTGTCCTATGTATCGTCGGCCTGTCCTTTTATAGTACAAGGGCAGGCCGTTACAAGTTAGCCCGGCCCGACATGTGGCCCCGGCGGTTACTGATATTGATACACATTCACCACGTTTAATTGCCCTTAATGACCGAGTTGTGGGCTTTGACAGCACCGTTACTGGTAATTAAGGTCGTCCGATCGTGTGTCATTAATATGGTGTTAATGACACTTAATCGGGTCTTGAAGTCCTTGATTCCCCTTTGAAGATCCAGACTGTTATGGAGTCTTCCGGAGGTTAGAGGCTGAAGATCTGACGGTTGGACACGTGGCAGCTCCGGACCATACTGTGGGAAACAGATAGGTCCGGAGCTACCTGACACGTGTCAGTTCTGGAGCTTCCCTCGGTCTGGGGTTAGGTCCGGGGGTGCTATTTCGGTACATAGCCCGGAGCTTCCCCCTTGTGGGCGGTAGCCCGGGTTTGATAGTACACGTGGCGACCCTTGGACTAACCATGTTGGAGAAGCGGGTCCGGTTATGTCTGACATGTGGGCCTCCGAAGGTCTTCAAATCAAGTAGATGACATTCCCTTGAGATCTTTGCAATCCCAAGGAGTATATGGTTCCCAGGGTACCGACAGTGCCCCCCTGGGCCCACCTCTGGGGAAGACCCCTTGGGTGAAGTCATTCCGCTGGAGGTGGGTCCATCCTTTGACTTTTGAAATGAGTCTTCAAAGGTCTTCGGATGTGCCATTGGCGATAGTTTGGAGTTAAATCCTCGCCGCGTGGCATATCCCGTGTGCAGCAAATGAGATCTTTGGCATGCGGATCTCACGCAATTGAAGGTCACCGGTTCCCGATACAAAAATCGTATCAGTTCCGCACTCCTTGTCAGGCCGCCGCCTTTGGGCTTCCCGCCTCATGATGACAACCGTTCACCTGGGTAAGAATTTCGACTTGATCGTCGGGGTGGTCCCGGGCCCTCTTGTCATTGGCTGGGTGGAATTTTTGAGTAGTATCTTCAACTTCCTTGCGGTTTCCATCCAAGCGTTGCGAGGGCTTACTTAAGGAGGAAAGCGTGCACCGTCTGGGGTTCTTTACGCCTCTCATCTGATCTTGCGCTCAAACTCCCAACTTGTGCTCGCTTTTCCTCTCTTGCCTTGCTGTGTTGCGATAGAGTTTTGTCTGCGCGAGAGCCGTTTGAAGACCGACGGTGACCTGAAGAAGGTCCGGGCCCTCATGGGATGGTCCTCGGACTTCTTCAACTGCCTGGTCTGCGCTGGGGGAGAGCTCCCGTTTGAGAAGGAGCACGCTGGCGAAATGGTGTACTTCTCTTCGTACGCCATGGTGGGGTTGATCCCACCTTTTTCCTCCTTTTTCTTGATGCTGCTAGACTTTTATGGTCTGCAGCTGTACCACCTTGGCCCCACTCCATTCTTCTTGTGTCCGTCTTCGTCCACTTCTGTGAGATGTGGGTGGGCATCCCCCCTGCATTGAACTCTTCCGGACCTTCTTCACCGTCCATACCACCGGTAGGAGCAATGAGTACCTTGGCTTCTACTACTTTGTGAAGCGCAAGAAGTGCCCATTCAAGTACCTCCGGTCGTTTCCCTCTGGGAAGTGGGATGATTGGAAGAAGGACTGGATAGTCATCTGGGTGGAGGAGCACGAGAAGCTGGAGCTGCCCGAAGGCCTCCCCAACATTGACACTACAGTCTGGAGTGAAGCTCCGGTGCTGGGGGATGCCTTCAACCCTGCTCTGACCAGGATCCGCCAGTGCGTGGAGGGAGGATTAACCCCTCAGGCGGTGTTTTGCAACTTCTAGGTCAACAGGTGGGCACCGCTAAAGAGGAGAGAAAAACTCGCTTGGGCCCTCAACAGTGTGATGGACGATGACCGGGTCGAGACCGGGCTGAAGTCCAACATGGCAGGGGCAACCTTGGAGTTTCATCTCAAGAAGTTCAAGCACGGCATCGACGTTGCGGGTGACGACTTGACTCCGCCATCAGCTTTTCTCCCTCTGAACGTGGAAGTAGAGTTCAGCAGGGAGTTCCAGCGGAAGATGCATGTGCTTTACGACCTTGGTGTCGTCGAGAGAAGATCGACCTCCAGGGTGGTGATCCCTGGGGCTTCTGAAGGTGGCTCCGACCCTGCCTCGATGCCAAGGATCGAAATCGTCGGCAAGGGCAAGGAGCCGGCGACGAACCTTTGAGCCGGAAGAGGAAACTGCAGCATGCCGACGGAAGGTCCGTCAGGCCTGCAACCTCTGCATCAGCTCCTTCTCCCCGGAGGGGGAGGTCTTCTACAAACGCGACGACTGTACCCGCAGCAGCGTCCTCCCGGGGTGCTAGCTCCGGGCAAGCGACTCCAGCACCGGGGCCGGTTGAGGCCTCTAGGTCCGGAGGTTCTTCCCGATCGAGGGGGGCCTCGACTAGGGAAATGCCTGTGGCTGCAATGAGTTCCGGGGGGCCTTCCGGAGCTTCCACGCCGGCGGCGGCTATGGTCAGCCCAGAATGCCCAGGAAAGAGGTTCCGCGCAAGCTGGTGCGGAAGCCTCCCTAGGTAATTTTTAATATTTACCTCAGACAGTTGTTTTGTTGTAGTAACTGTTTTTTAAGTTTCTTCATCCATCATCTGTAGCGTTCCCAAGAAGAGGAGTGAGGCTCCACCCTCAGCCACAGCAGCTGAAGCTGTGAGGGCTGAAGCTTCTGCTCCTGTTCTGGTGCCACCCCAAGTGGTGGCTGAAGCTGCGACAGCTCCGGCGCCAGCTGTCATGGTCATGGACCTCGACTCATCCCCAGAGACTCCCGTGATAGCGCTAGACCAGGGAGAGAAGATGCGCCAGCGGCATCTGCCCCGGAGGTTGAAGCTCCGGGTCCCTGTGCAGAGATGATGGAAGCTCCGGCTGTTGAGCCGGAGGAAGCAGTAATTCCAGCCCCAGAGCCGGAAATTGTTGAAGCTCCGGCGGTTGAGCCGGAGGTAATTGAAGTCCCGGCATGCGCACCGGATGTTGAGGAAGTCCCGGCGGTTGGGTCGGCTACCTCTGATGCACCGGCCGCAGAGCCGGTCGTTGTTGGAGCTCCGACCGCAAGGCTGGTTGATGTTGAAGACCTTCCGGCTACCGAGCCAGTTGTTGCAGAGGCGTCGGCGCTCGAGCCCCCAGTAGAGGAGGTGCTCAGGCCGGAGCCAGAAGCAGCCCCTGCTTCAGGAATGATGATGCTGGAGGTTCCCGCGGCTGAGCTAGAGTGCCCAGAGGAGGTTGCTGGCCCACTGCCTCAGGGGGCAAATGAAGACCTGGCGGCGGGGCCTTCGGAACCACTTCCGGAGGTCGGAACTTCATCAGCGGGACCTTCCTCGATGGCGACTGAGGCCGTCCCGGAGGACAGCCCTAGTGCCATAGAGGCTCAGAGGACCACTCTTGTGGAGTGGGACCCAATTTTTGTAACTGAAAACCCGCTAGAACCAGCGGAGGAGACCACAGCAGGTCCGAAACCTATCCCGTTGTCATTGTCTATTGACAACGCCTGCTCCAGTCTGCATCTAGTTCAGCTGGCATTCTTTCACGACAGCAAGGCTCTTGAAGAGGAGCGCCAAACCCTTAGGCGGTGGCGTAACCAGCTCTATTTCGAGACCATGCTGGCGCAGTCGAGGCTAGCAGATGACAAAGAGTGTATTAAGCGGGAGAAGGTCCGCCTGGAATACTGGGGCAAGTTATTGGATGACAGGGAGACCATGACTCGCACCCTCGACGCTCAATCCCGGGCCATTTATGAGCAAACCAAAGCAGCTAATAGTGCGGCTGATGAACGCCAAGAAAGGCTTGAGGCCATTAACACTACTCTCATCAAGCGCCGGGAGGCACTTGAAGAGTGGGAGAAAAGGCTCGAAGATGAAGAGCAGAAACTCCTAGAGCTGCGGGATGACATCTTGAGAAGGGAGGAGGAGCTCACCGAAAAGGTGGCTCTGGCTGACAAGGGCCTCAAAGAGCGCGCCAAGAAATTGGAAGAGAGTTGCGCTGAGGAGGAGGAGAAAGCCTGGGTGCGAGGGCAGGAACCCTACGAGCAAGAGTTTGCTATCGCTGTCAGGGAGAAGAAAGTAAGGGGCAGGGAGAAGAACCTGGTTGACCGCCGGAACAAGATTTATCTCTGGGAGGAGGATCTCGGAAAACTCAAGAAGTAGGTTGCTAAAAAGATTCAGCAAAATGCCAAAGAGGTCGAGCGCCTCGCTCACGAGAATTCTGAACTGGCGGCGGCTAGAAGATCCTTGGAAGAATTGAAGGGCTTGAGGACTCCAGACTCCCTACAGGTTTGGGAGTTCCTGGGCAAGGCCAACAACGCGGTGACACCGATGGGCTTCAGTCCCATGCATCCGGATGATCCGGAGCCGGAGCCGGACCTGGTGTTGCAAGCGCTGAGCTCGGCAGGTAGCAAACTCTCAAAGGTGGGCGACGTCATCGCGGACCAGTTGGAGGTTGAGGGGCAATCCCTAACGTGCTACACCAGCCGGAATCCCAAATTCCCTCTGGACCCGGTGCTTGACGGTCCCGTCGAAGGAGAAGGTGAAGCCTCCCGAGCCAATGTGTCAGAGGTTGCTCAGAAGGTCGCCCAGTTCTTCCATAGGGTCTAGGACCGTTGCTCAGAAGGTCGCCTAGTTCTTGCATAGGGTCTAGGACCATCTCCGTAGCTCCCACTTGTATTCTCTCTTTCTCTTCCTCAATTTTGTAATACCTTATCTCCAGATGAATAAAATCCCCAAATTTTTGTGAATTTCATTTTTTGTCTTCAACACTTTTGTTTTCACATGGCCCCCTGGTAGATGTACACAATTTGATTGTGAACATGTACCAAGAGGATATTGTGTTTTGTTGAAGACTCATTTGCTTCGAACTTGTAGAGTGTAGGTCTGAAGTCTTCGATAGTGAAGGCCCCCTGAGGTTGCCGGAGCTTAGAAGCTCCGGCATTGTCTATCGTCGGAGCTTAGTAGCTCCGGCAATAGTCACTATCAACGCATAGAGCATCGATAGTTAGTCCTCCGGGGTATTGGAGCTTAGTAGTTCCGGCAGTGACCTTTACCAACGTGTAGTTTGTTGGTAGCAGACTTTGCTTGCGGGGTCTTCTCACCATCATTTATTTTGCGTCGACGGCTGGCCCCCATAGCTTTGTCGGAGCTTGGTTGCTCCGGTAATGCTCGTTTTCAATTTTTAACATCGATCACAAGCCACCTAGGTGGAGTCGAAGCTTTGTTAGCTCCGACTTTTCTCCATCAATGTGGATTCTTTATTTTTCCTGCACACTGAAGCCAAGAAAAATAGTAAAATTCGCTCCTTGCCTATAACTTCATTGCAACTTACGATTCCCAAGAAAGATTTAGGTCAAACACCATTATGAATACAACCGAATGCGTCACCTTCTTTCTTCCAGATCCAATTGTACTTGGACCCACCTTACTTCGGCCTGCCGGGGTGTAGGTAGAGTGGCGTACTTAGGGTGCTTGACCAGGCTAAGTCGATAGCACACTCCGGCCCTAGATTGGCTTGGCGGCATTCAGGTGAGTGGGCCATGAACTATGTTTGAATCCAAAAGAATTGACAACACAGCTCGAATTGTACATGAACTGGTCGAGCTAAAATTTCTTAAGAATTGCACAACTTTGTTATAGACAAGAAAGAGAAAAATAAAAAATGTTGAGCCTGTACAAAATAAATGCACGTGGAGTCTGTTCACATGAAGATGTCTTTCATTATAGGTCTGGGGTACATGGGAAACGAGTACACTCTTAGGGTACGGAACCAGGCTAAGCGTGTTTAATTTCTCGTTTGACCCAGGGTAGCTAGCCACACTTTTAGTCCTGAGACTGCGACAATTGTTGCATGAACTTTGCGAACCTTCCGGGAATGGTCCGGCTGTTCTCCCGGAGGAACTACCCGACTCTGTACAATGACTCTATAACATACACCTCAAGTTACTTCAGACTCACCTCCGTGATATTAAGTGTAGAACTTACGGAGGTGCTCAATGTTCCAAGGATTTGGGAGAGGTGTCCCATCCTCGGTAGCCAAGTGAAGGCTTCCGGGACAGGATACTTTAATCGCTTGAAAGGGTCCCTACCAGCTGGGGGAGAGTTTGTTTAACCCTTCTCTGGATTGTATTCTCCGTAGCACCAGACCGCCTTCATCGAGCAGTCGGTTGTGTACATGCCGCTGATGATAGCGCCGAAGGGCTTGGCGGTATCGGGCATTCCGAATAGCTGCTTGGCACCTTCCCTCCTCAAGGAGGTCTAGGTCTTCACACTGGAGCTGGTCCTACATGGCTTCGTCGAAGGTCCGGACCCAAAGTGACCCCAAGGTGATTTCCGGAGGAAGGATTGCTTCAGCTCCATACACCGGGAAGAAGGGTGTCTCTCCAGTTGACCGGTTTGGAGTTGTCCCGTTGGCCCATAAAGTGGGCGGAAGCTCTTCAATCCAGTTGGCTCCATGTTTTTTCAAGTGCTCATAGGTTCGCATTTTGAGTCCTTTAAGGATTTCAGCATTTGCTCTCTCGGCTTGGCCATTGCTTGCTGGGTGAGCAACGGAGGCATAGCAAACTTGAATGCCGAGGTCTTTGCAATATCCTTGAAATGCAGAGCTTGTGAATTGGGTCCCATTATCAGTGATGATTTTGTTTGGTACTCCAAATCTGCATACAATGGACTGCAAAAAGGTTATAGCAGATTGCTTGTTGATTGTCACAACTGGAGTTGCTTCCGGCCACCTGGTGAACTTGTCAATGGCAACGTACAGGAACTTGTAACCCCCGATGGCTCTTGGGAAAGGTCCCAAGATGTCCATCCCCACACAGCGAGGGGCCATGTAGGAGGTATCATTTGTAGGGGCTGAGCCGGTGTGTGAATTTGCTCTGCATGAAATTGACATGCTTTGCATTTCTTCACCAGCTCAGTTGCATCCTGGAGTGCTGTAGGCCAGTAGAAGCCATGCCGAAAGGCTTTACCAACCAGCGCGGGAAGACGCGTGGTTCCCACACTCGCCTCCATGGATTTCTGCGAGGAGCTCGCAGCCTTCTTCCCTTGTGATGCACCGCATTAGGTTGCAATTGGCACCGCGCCGGTAGAGATCCCCTTCTACCATCGTGTATCTTTTAGCCAATCTGACTACCCGGTCAGCGGATACATCATCGTCAGGAAGGATGTTATCTTTCAAGTAGTTCCGGATCTCCGAGATCCATGCATCGAAACTAACTTGAGCATTTGAGTCTTGCGTGCTGGGTTGCTCAGAGCTTCCGGCAGCACCTACGACCCTTGATGGCTGCCATGGTAATAGGGCCATTGGGACCATCAGCTTCGGGATGCTGATCTCGCCCCCTTTGCTAAGTTCGGCAGGCTGAGCTGTGGGTTTTGACAACCTCCGGACAAAAGTTCCGTCAGGAGCCGGAGCTCCGGTTGACACTTTCGTCGAGAGTTTGTCAGCTTCAGCGTTGTGGGCACGCTGGACATGGTGGAGATATAGGACTTCGAAGTCCTTCTGAAGCCTCTGGACTTCAAGGAGGTAAGCAGCTAGCTGGAAATTGTTGCAGGAGCATTCACCCTTCACTTGCTTAATGATGAGCTGTGAATCTCCCTTGACCAGCAGTTGCTTGACACCGTATGACAGTGCCACCCTTAGTCCGTAAATGAGTGCTTCATATTCCGCCATGTTGTTGATCGCCTTGAAGTCAAGGTGTACCATGTATTTTACCATCTCTCCGGTTGGTGCGAGGAGAAGGATTCCAGCTCCAGCCCCCTGCTTTTGCATGGAGCCGTCGAAGTAGAGGGTCCAGTGAGGCTCGGTGAAGACCGGAGCCTTATGTTCTGACTTCTGCTCGCTAGAGCCCCCAGGGTTTGATGGAGAGGGAGTCCATTCCGCCATGAAGTCTGCCAATGCTTGACTCTTGATTGCTTGCCTTGAAAGGAATTCGAGATCGAATTCGGCCAATTCCGCTGCCCACTTTGCAATATTCCCAGATGAGTTGGGATTATGCAAGATTGCTCGAAGTGGGTAAGAAGTGACCACTGAGATTTTGTGAGCTTGGATGTAATGGTGAAGCTTCCTGGAGGCAATAAGAACTTCATAGAGCAGCTTGTGCACCTCTAGGTATCGAGTCTTGGCATCATGTAGTATTCACTGATGAAGTACACTGGGCGCTGAATGGTCCGGACCCTCCCGGAGGGGCCCGGAGCTTCCTCTTCACTGACCCAGATCCTCCCGGAGGGATCAGGATTTTCTTAGGTGACCTCCGGGTCCTGGCTGGAGGATCTCGGAGCTTCTTCAGAAGCGACATGGACCCTCCCGGAGGGGTCTGGGTCTTCTGAAGTGACTTCTTGTGGAAAGTCTGGGAGCTGGGACCCAGACTCGCTTTCAGGATCCTCCGGACCCTCCCGAAGGGGTCTGGATTTCTGAGTATGGGGTAGTTCTGGTCTCTCTGCAACCAGGACCATACTAATGACTTCGTCAGTTGCTGAAATGTGAAGCAACAAAGGCTCACCAGGGTTCGAAGCTACCAGAGTTGGTGGGGTGGTGAGGAACTATTTTAGCTCCTGGAATGCCTTTTCTGCTTCTTCAGACCATTGGAATGGTTCGGACTTCCTCAATAACTTGAAGAAGGGGAGTGCCCATTCCGCCGGTCTTGAAATGATCAGGCTGAGGGCTGCTAGACATCTAGTTAGATTTTGGACATCTTTGATGCGGGCTGGTGGCCGCATGTCCTCAATGGCTTTGATCTTCGCCGGCTTAGCTTCTATGCCCCAGTGACTTACCAGGAAACCAAGAAGTTTTCCGGAGCTAACCCCGAAGACACACTTGTCTGGATTTTGCTTTGTGCGGGTGACCCGCAGCATGTCAAAGACAGCCTGCAAGGTGTCAAGGAGTGACTCCTTGTTCTTGACCTTGACCACAATGTCGTCGACGTACACTTCCACTATGTCTCTTATGAGTTCTTCAAAGGTTTTGTACATAGCTCGTACAAAGGTTGAAGCTGCATTCTTGAGACCAAATGGCATGGCTGTATAACAGTACAATCCATCTACTGTGATGAAAGAGGTATGCTCTTCATCTTCCCTAGACATTCTGATTTGATGATACCCAGAATATGCGTATAGGAAACACAGTAATTCACACCCGGTGGTGGAATTCACTATCTGATCTATTCTAGGTAATGGGAATGGATCTTTTGGACATGCCTTATTTATTGTTGTGTAGTCGATACACATCCGAAGCATCCCGCCATCCTTGGGCACAACGACTGGGTTTGCCAGCCATTTTGGATGGAAGAATTCTCGGACGAATCCAGCTTCGAGCAACTTCTTCACTTCTTGTCGAATGAAGTTATGTCGCTCTACGGATTGCTTCTGAGGTTTCTGATGCACGGGCCGGGCGTCGGGGTAGATCTTCAGATTGTGCTCAATCACTTCCCTGGGAATCCCAGGCAAACACGCCGACATTAGCCAGGAGGAAAGCGATGAGCGCGAGTTCCTATTTGTCGTTCAATCCCCCCGATATACGGGTGGTCTGAGCGGCATCGGAACCGATTTGGACGACTTTGTCAGGAATGTCGGTGTCGCCGCTTGGCTGCACACGAGGTGCAGAAGTCGAGCCTCGCTGACGAATGCTCGGGGGTTTTGGAGCCTGCTCCAGCCTGGAGTCCTCCTCTTGCACCGTAGTAAGTGCATGGAGTTCTTCCAAAGCAGTTACCCTGACAGTACAATCTCCGCGGATCCGGAGAACGCCTACTGGTGTTGGCATCTTTAACACCAGGTAACCATAATGAGCAGCTGCCATGAATTTGTACAAGGCAGGCCTACCCAAGATAGCATTGAAGGGTAAGTTGATCTGAGCAACGTCAAAGACCAACTTCTCGGTGCGATACTTCTCCCAGGTCCCGAAGGTAACGGGGAGGGTAATAGCTCCGAGTGGGGTAATGGCTCCCGGACCTACTCCGGAGAAAGGTCGGGAGGGGTGGATATCCGAAGGTCGGAGCTGAAGCTTGGTAAAAGCTTTGAAGCTTATGAGGTTGAGCCCCGAACCTCCGTCTACCATGACATGGTGGAGCTGGATGTTATTGATGGTAGGAGATACCATCAAAGGTAGCTGACCTGCTCCAACCATGCTTCAAGGGCAGTCCGAAGCATCCAAAATGATGGATGTGTCCATCCACTTCCAATGAGGCTCCGCCCTGGCTGTAGGAGCTACAGCAGCCATGTCCCGACGCATAGTCTTGATGACGCGGCGGGAGGTGATGTCCCATGATCCACCAAAAATGGTGTTCATGGTCTTCCGACGCTCGTTGTCAGAGATGTCGGAATCATCATCGACAGAGGTGTAGACGGCCTTCAGCACCTTTTTGGGATCCTGAAAACCTAACTCCTCTTCAGCCGGAGCTTCATCAACTTTTTGTTTTCCTTCCCTCTGTGGAAAGGAGCTTCTTCCCGGTGCTTGTTGTAACGCTCGGCAAGGTTTCGGACCTCCCGGTAGTCTTCCAAACTGTGGTTGTCCGTTTTGTGAATTGGACACCACACCTTGGGTTTGCTACCATCTTCAGAATATGGTCGAGGTCGCTTCTCGGGGCGTGGCCCCCGGCCACCCGGAGCTGCAGCAGCTACAGCATTGGATGTACCGGCCGACGGCTTCTTCTTGCCGTTGGTCTTTTTCTTCTTCTTGCCACTCCCTGAGGTAGCGGCTTCTCCTTTGGAGGATTTCTTGTGAGCCTCCGGAGTTGGTTTGGAGTGCATTTCACGGCCCTCCACAGCTCTGGCACATTTGTCGGCCAAACTAAAGAGTTCCGTGACACTGGTGATCTCCTTGATCGCCAGTTTCTCCAACATCTTCTTATCCCGTACACCCTGTCTGAATGCCACAATGACAGAAGTGCTAGAGATAGAAGGGATAGTGTTTCGTACCTGAGAGAACCTCTGGATGAATGATCGCAAGGATTATCCCCCTTTTTGCACGACTACAAAAAGCTCCAGTTCAATGCCTGGTCGGGTGTATGAACTCCCGAAGTTGGCGGTGAACTTCCGGCACAGCTCCTCCCAACTGTTGATGGAGTTGGGTGGAAGGCTCATAAACCAGGATCTGGCAGTCCCAGTTAAAGCCACTGGGAAATAATTGGCCATTACGGCCTCATTTCCTCCTGCTGCCAAGATAGCAGTGGAGTAAATCTGAAGAAATTCGACAGGATTAATGGTCTCGTTGAACTTCTCCGGCAGGTGAGGCCGGAACTTCTGTGGCCACCTGACCATACGCAGATGCATGGCCAGGGCTGAACAGCCTCCTCCTACTCCTTCAAGAGCAGGAATGTCTTGAGCTTCTCGTCTTTCACGAGCACGCTCAATATGGACTCGGCCATCTTGTTGGCGATATCGGCGATCAAGCTCCGCCCGGAGGTCATGAGTTGAAAGTCTTGATACCGTGTGAGTGCGTCGTGCCCCGGAGGGCAACGACGTCACCTGCTATGATGCAGCACGTCTCCTGTTGTTGGAAATGTGCGGACCAAGTCTGCCAGACAAGGTCTGTTGCTATGACGGGGCCCGTGCTGAATGAGGAGGACCCTGGTTGCTGATGCGGTCGGCTGCTGCTGCAACCAAATGTTCCACATCGGCCCTCCACTGCTCCAGTGCATCCTGGGATGCATCCGGAGGTGGTGGGTGTTGGAGAAGAGCACGTGCTGCACGGAGCGCGTGTTCCGGGTTGTCATGATTTGCCGACGCAGTGATGGACGTCGGTGCACCATCGCGCTGCCCAGCTTGATTTGCTGGTGGAGGCGGCGGTGGTGGTAGCGTGACTCCTGCTGGCACTGAGGCTCCTGCTGGTGGCTGCATATTGGAGAGATTGCCCCCAACAACTTGAACAACAGGATGACAGTTGGATGATCCAGCAGCTGAGTTCACCATTCTTGAAATCTCGGGTCCCTCTACCTGGCGCGCCAACTGTCGGTGGTTTTGATCCGGCAGATCTCCCGACACTACTAAAGTGTTAGAGGAGTTTGAGGTTCGGTGTGGGCGCGCGGAGATTCAAGAAGGTGAAGTATAAATGACACAGTAGACACGAAGATTTACCTGGTTCGGGCCGCCTGAGCGTAATACCCTACTCCACGGGATGTGTTGGTGTTGTATTGGTTGTATGAGCTCAAAGTGAGTTCGGGGTGTAGAGTGAGCACGTCGTGTCTATGTGTTCCGAGTGTGTCCTATGTATCGTCGGCCTGTCCGTTTATAGTACAAGGGCAGGCCATTACAAGTTAGCCCGGCCCGACATGTGGCCCTGGCGGTTACTGATATTGATACACATTCAACACGTTTAACTGCCCTTAATGACCTAGTTGTGGGCTTTGACAGCATCGTTACTGGTAATTAAGGTCGTCTGATCGTGTGTCATTAATATGGTATTAATGACACTTAATCGGGTATTGAAGTCCTTGATTCCCCTTTGAAGATCTGGACTGTTATGGAGTCTTCCGGAGGTTAGAGGCTGAAGATCTGACGGTTGGACACGTGGCAGCTCCGGATCATACTAGGGGAAACAGATAGGTCCGGAGCTACCTGACACGTGTCAGTTCCGGAGCTTCCCTCGGTCTGGGTTAGGTCCGGGGGTGCTATTTCGGTACATAGCCCGGAGCTTCCCCCTTGTGGGCGGTAGCCCCGGTTTGATAGTACACGTGGTGACCCTGGGACTAACCATGTTGGAGAAGCGGGTCCGGTTATGTCTGACATGTGGGCCTCCGAAGGTCTTCAAATCAAGTAGATGACATTCCCTTGAGATCTTTGGAATCCCAAGGAGTATATGGTTCCCAGGGTACCGACAGTACCCAATGATGCATGGAGCTGCTCCCAAAATTGAGCAACAAATAAGGCTCCACGATCGGAAATGATAGTGCGGGGCACTCCATGTAAGCACATGATCCTGGTGATATACAACTCTGCATACTTGGGGGCATGATAGTTGATGTTGACAGGGATAAAATGAGCTGACTTTATCAACCGATCAACTATCACCCAAATCGAATCATGCTTACGAAAAGTGAGACGTAACCCTACAATGAAATCCATGTTGATGTCTTCCCACATCCATGACGGTATGTTCAAGGGTTGCAACTGTCTGGCTTGCCTCAAATGGTCGGCTTTCACTCTCCGACATGTATCACACTCAGATACATACTTCGCTATATCTTGCGTCATCCGGGACCACCATAATTTCTTCTTCAGATCTTGGTACATCTTGTTGCTACTCGGATGAATAGAGTACTTGCATAAGTGAGCTTCATCCAAGATCTTCCTTCGAAGTTCCATGTCATGGGGTACGACTATGTGGTCTTTAAACCAAATAGTATTGTGCTCATCACATCGAAAGCATTTCATCTCCCCCTTCTTCATTCTTTGCTGAATGTGCGACGTACCCTTGTCTTCCTTCTGAGCCTCTATAATATCTTCCCTGATGGTAGGAATAAGAGCCAGATTGTAGAGTTCTCCATATGGAACCAGGTATAAACTCAGCTCATCTTCTTCAATTGATGTGATGGATAAATGATTTACATGGGACTTGCGGCTCAGCGCATTTGCAACTACATTCACCTTGCCAGGATGGTAGTGAACCTCAATCTAATAATCTTTGATCAACTCTAACCATCTTCACTGTTGCATATTCAAGTCTTTCTAGTTGAAGATGTACTTCAAACTCTTATGATCAGTGTAGAGATGCACTAGATAGCCTAATAGATAGTGCCTCCACATCTTCAATGTGAGCACCACGACAGTGAGCTAAAGAGCATGAGTCGGATAATGTTGATTATGATTTTGAAGCTTTCGGGACCCATATGTGATCACTCTTCTATCTTGCATGAGTCCAGACCAATGCCAGATGCATCACTATAAACGTCAAATGGTTTGGTTGTGTCCGGTTGAGCCAACACCAGTGTTGTTGCGAGGTGTTTCACCAAGGCTTTAAATGCTTCTTCACATTCTTTAGTCTATACATACTTCATTCCCTTCTTCAGTAGTTCCGTCATTGGTTTAGCTATCTTTGAGAAACTCGGAATGAACCTCCGATAATAGCCAGCCAAGCCAAGGAAATTGCGATTCATGCGCGGACTTGGGAGATTTCCACTTCAGGACTTGTACAATTTTACTTGGATCAACTGCAATACCATCAACCGAGATGATGTGCCCTAGAAATGGCACTTGGTTGATCCAAAATTCCCACTTGCTGAACTTTGCATATAGTTTGTGTTCCCTAAACCGTTGTAGCACAATATGCAAGTGTTTAGCATGCTCTTCTTTAGATTGAGAATACAAAAGAATGTCATCGATGAAGACGACGACAAACTTGTCCAACTCCGGCATAAACACCGAATTCATAAGATACATAAAGTGAGTCGGTGCATTGGTCAACCCAAAGGACATGACAAGATACTCATACAACCCATACCTCGCCGAGAATGCTATTTTTGGAATGTCCTCAGGTCGAATCTTAATCTGATGATAACCTGAATGAAGGTCCATCTTCGAGAATACCTTAGCACCCACTAGTTGATCAAATAAGATATCAATGCGTGATAGTGGATACTTGTTCTTGATGGTGACAGCATTCAGTGGACGATAGTCCACACACAACATCAAAGTCTCATCCTTCTTCTTAACAAACAACACGGAACAGCCCCAAGGCGAGGAACTTGGGCGAATAAAACCCTTGCTCAATAAGTCATTCAGCTGCTCTTTCTATTCCGCAAGTTCCTTCAGTGCCATCCTATACGGCTTCCTCGAGATTGGCATGGTTCCTGTCGCCAGTTCAATTTTGAACTCGACGTCACGTTCTGGTGGCATGCCGGGAAGATCATCAGGAACACGTCTGAATATTCACACACTACTTGCATATCCTCAAGCTTCTTGGCACTTGTGTGATGCCCCGCTGAGACTCTTGGTGCAATATTCAAAAGATTCAAAGTGTTGCAACCATGGACTTGAGAATTCAGTTGGACAGTCCGCGAGCTGATATCAAAGTTAGCTCCATGATGTGTCAACCATGACATCGCCAAGATGAGGTCAATCTGCTGATCTTCTAAGATGATGAGGTTCACCGGATAGATACTTCCACCGGTGTAAAGAGGTGCTCGAGAAACAACCTCATTCGCTGAAATATTGCCTCTAGGTGAAAAGATACGTAAAGTATGTGAGACAGTCACAATTTTCACCTGATGTTTCAGCACAAAAGACTTGCTCACAAAGTTATGAGTAGCTCCAGAGTCAAGCAAAACGACTACTGGTTGATCATGTAAAGTAAACATGCCTGCTAAAACAGGTTCTCCTTCTGGAATGTCCTCAATCGCAACATAATTAACACACTTCGATGAAGTTTTCTTTTTATGCTTATGGTGCTGATCAGAATTCTTGGAAAAGGACAATTGGACACAATCATGTTCTGCCTTGCCAAGTTCCCGTGCTAAATGCATTATGTGCTTTCCACTGAATTTGGTTGTACTGACAACCTGCACATCTTGCAGAGATGGGGCTGCAAGAGTGAGATTATATTGCTCCGGTGGTGGACCAGGACACACTTGCATGCTTTGTTGAGTTGCAGGTTAAGTCTCCACTAGATATGAGTGATACCGAATCTGTTGTGGTTGCTCACTCGACCAAAACACTTGACTGGACGGTGAGCAATACACCGCCTGATCCTCACGAGGAACATTACTAATAAACTCCTATGATGCCTTCCTCTTCCTCTTCACCGCCTGATAGCAAAGAGTTGCATCCTCCTGAACAATAGCGGCATCAACCAAGTCATTGTAGTTGCCTTTACTGAATAACACCAGTCGAGCTCGAAGCTTGACGTTCAGCCCTCGAAAGAAGCAACCGCACTTAAACGCCTCGGTATTCACATACTCAGGCTCATATTGAGCTAAACGATTGAATGCCTTGGAGTACTCATAAGCACTCATTTCTCCTTGCTTTAACTCCACAAATTCCTCCAACATGGATTTAATCATCCCATAAGATATGTGGACGCGCACGGAAAACATCATGGAACTCCGGCCAGGTCACACGATGATCATCAGGGAGAGTGGTGAGATATTCATACCACCAAGCTCCTGCGGATCCGTGAAGTTGTTGAGCGGCAAATAAAGCCTTCTTATATTCATCACACTGTAGTAACTCAAACTTGGCTTCAATCACCGGGAGCCAATGACCCGACTGCAATGGTTCCAAGGGTTCTGTGAAAACCAGTGGTTGAGTCGCCAAGAAATCCAAATATGTGACTTGAGGTTGATCAAGTGGTCGAGCCTCAGTTGTACGCTCCTCTGTACCAACGTCTGTAGAGACTCGACCATCCTTGCTAAGACTTATGACAATCCGGTTGATCATGGCACTTGTAGTAGAGTTGAGTCATCTCCACCACGAGCAGAAATACCTGGTTCACCCTCAAAATGAGTGTGATCCATGCTGCAAGAGTGAGCATTACGGTTAAGATCCAAAGTTGCAATACCAACTGGAATCATGATAATGACCCTAATATGCATCACTTTACAATGCAGTAGGCAAGGTGTAAATAAAGATTAGAACATTGAACTAGACTCAAATAAGTGATACTGCTCACCAATTACTTAACATGGTGTTTCAACTTTATGTTAAACTATCAAATTGAGTAATCATCTGTAGACATGATGAGTGATCCAAGAAGATGAAACTAAAACGATTTGAGTCGATAACATCGCATACTGGTATGCTGTCCAGTTTCTGGTCCATCAGACCAGTCTGTAAGAATGTAATTACTTCTAACAGTTAAATGCAAAATTTGGTCTGGAGTTCAACTACAAATTGGTAGTAAACTCAAAAACCTTTCCAAAATGTTTTCATTTGACCCCATAGCAATTTTGGAATGGAAGATATAGAAGTTTGATTAACGGTTACAAGACAGTTCAATTCTGGAATAAGAACTTCAGTTCTGTTCCAGCTGTCCATCGTGTATAAACTGAAATTTGCTCCCAGTAAATGGCAGTAATCGGATTTGAGCTGAATACCAAAGTTTGACAGCACTTCATAATATTTCCAGATTGTATTTTAACACTTACAGGTGAGCTTTGTATTAAAAGTTATACGGGTTTGAATTCGACTAACATTTCCTGGAAATTTTGACAGAACCTCCCCTGTATATGTGGGTTTTGGTCCACAGTTTATAGAGGTATATCAAAACAATATCTTGAGGTAATGAAAAAATAAACATGGTACCCCATCATGTTATCATTCAAGAAATAAATTGGTTCAGACTTATGACGTTGTTATACAGGTCAAAGCGCGCAAATTCCAACTATACACAAATGGTTTCTGGTTCTGGACTGCCAGAACAGCGTTTGCGGCAAATGAAATTAGGCTCTGATATGAAAAATTCAGACCAGAAGTTGAATAGAAATTTGATAGAGGACCTCCTAGGATTTCTAGAAATGTATATATATGACTATGTCAAGTTTTTAGATTAGGAGGTATGACTGTCTAAAGTTGACAGCTGAGCTGACTAGTTTTCTGCCAGCAGCTCTGCAGTGTACCAGTTTCAACCTGGAATTTGGATTGGATCAGTGTAGAATTAGAAAATACTTCAATTTACAAAGTTTTATTGATGCTTCTACCCTCTCCAGATAAGTATCACAATAGGGCAGAAGATTTTTCTACAAAAAGTTATGGTGAAAATACAGAGACTGTAGTTGGGTAAGACATTTGTAGTAGTTTTTGTGGAGTTCAGTTTACAGCAAGGTAGGGTCATTTTCAGTCCTAATAACCAAAATCAACTTTGTAGTGGACTTGATGATCTTCCCACCCATATATCCTAAGCTTATGTTTCCTGTAAACTAATCCAGGTTTCAACCCGGCGAAGTTTAGCAAACTTCAACCAGAAATAAAGAACCTTGATTCTTCTCTAGTTATGATTGAAAATTCACTTTGCAATGTCCAAAACCTACCAGCAACTAGTAGTCAGACTTTAAAACACAATGCATCCATTCTGTCATGGGGGATGCTCAATGTATCGAATGTGATACGACAGTACTACATGCCTCACCTAATGAATCTAACCGGTATATCCGGATACGTCTATAGGTGGCCCTAGTATTGTTCACTCGCAAACGTGTTCTACATGGGTCGCTACCAGAGTTAATGTAGCTGGAGAAGACAAACAATCCCCTTTCACTCCTTCACACCTCAAGGGCGGCACGGAGAAGCACGACGGGCAATCACAATATACAAATATTTATATGAAAGTAAATGCATACGACTCCGGTGTGAATCGCCCTCGAGCGATGTCATGTCTCGAGGTACATAGTGTACTACGTCTGTACAACAAAGAATCCCGCACGAACCGGCTTATACATACACGGGCATACGTGTCTCGCATGCTCCCATAGAACATAAATAGTTCTAGAGATGCATACTATTGGGTTATACACCACCCGACGGGGCTCCCACTAATTTTGAAGCACGTTGGGGTACCGCGTGTCATATGTTCTAAGAAACATGGAGAGTTTCAGAGACTCATATTGACGTTCCGTGCCAAACCACAGAAACTATCTCATACCACATCTCATATGGAAGAGCTTACCGAGATTGATCTGCTCTCGTGGCGTACCTTACCTCTTACCTGATGTCGGAGCGTCGTTACAGAATATAATAACAAGTAGGTTAGTATTGCCACCTTTATATCTTATACTAGTAATACTCCTTAGTGGGCATATAACTATTTCCTCACTCATATACTCCTATTTTTTTGAAAATATGCTCTTTTTAGGCACACTGTTCCCAATGATGCTCTGATACCATGCCTATGGGGACCGGGGTCCCGACATCCAAGGATCTCAGTGGGTGGTGTCGTGCGATGCGGCACCCAACCACAAACATGGAAAAAATGAGAATAGAACACAACACAAGTCTTTTATTTGTAAACACAGCAGAAGTTTTAGAATATATAACATTGGAAAGAAGTCTATACATCGTACTACGCTCTCAGCACTAGCTATGCATGAGTAAAGCTGGCCATGCCCTCAGACGCTTTACACTAGCAGCACTCACAGATATCGACGACGTGCAGGGCTTCCACTCAGCCGTAAAACCTAAAGGGGTAAGGAATTGTTGTCAGGCCCTTAATCAACGGTATAACCTACAAAAACTTGTCAACTACAAACATGAGCATAAGGCTCAGCAAGACTGACCCTTCTCACTAGATATATGCAAGGTAAACACTAAACATAGGTAAGGAATGGAATAAATAGACTCGCCTACATGTGGATCCTTATAATCATGTTTAAAGTAGAAAATGACATTCTTTAGGCACAACACATCATAGACTCCACAATTAAACAAGAAACTCTTTGCCGATGATATTACATGCCCAAAGCACATAATGCTATTACACGATAAGTATTTGGAAACTGTAACTTTTAATTATGCTATCTCTAAGCCACACAAGGTTGCAAAGCAATTATAATTCAATACATCATATTCTTCTGGATTTTTCAGTATTTACTTCGTCACGACAACGACGGACAAGTGGTACTCAAATAATTATGAGAGATGATGATTGCAATCAGGACACACCCGGCTACATGACACGTACACCCGCTTGGGAGACACATACGTGCTCTCCTCCCCGCGTCATATGTGGCCACGTTTCACCAAAGACCTTCATCTCGAGCAAAAGGTCCCCTACACGGAAATGTCGAAGTTGCCCGCTAAAAGATTTACACCTTTATGCCTTCGCATATCCATTCAAGGACAATCGAGGAGTCTCCACACTATAGTCTGGAGTTACATCAGTTTATTGGGCCCATATCCCATTATGCAACCGGTACAGTTCAAGCTTGCCCAAAGGTGTCGCATACGACACGGTCCTCAAGCGACACAGGCAGGGCTATGCGCCCGAGACTCCACCTCGTCGACTCCTATCCCCCTTCCTGGTCTCATATTAATCCCATAAGCCATTCTTTTATCTTTCACCGTCATATGAACTGTTATTTCTATCTCGCGAGTGGATTCCAACTACTCGACTTCTACCGGTATATCTACAACATTAGCATTAGCAGTTCTACACATCAAGCTATAAACCTTTGTAAGATCGAAGAGCACGTGAAAAGCTACCAGAGGGGGGGTGAATGGTAGATTTAAAAATCATACGCAGCGGAAACAATAAAACCCCAAACCCTTTTGGCAGAAAAACGATCTGTTAAAGAAATCGTGTGTGAGACTAATCTAAAAATGTTTCACCATGACAAAAGTGATATATATCTGAGAGAATCAAGTCACAAAGACAACACAAAAAGAATCACCCAAATCCGTCGAGAAAAACTCAAGTTATGATCGAAAGATCAGACTATGGTCAATCTGAACTACCCGAGAAAAACAGTTTCTGGAATGCCGCAAAGAAACTCGTGTAGATCAAAAACCACAAATCCCATGACCGTGAAATTTTGATATATGATTTATAATCAAGTTGTGAATACAACCCAAGAAGAATCACGTCAATTGGATCTGTAAAACTCGAGTTATGATAAAACCACCGACGAAAGGTAGTGCTGTCCAGAAACTCGACGAATAAAACTTGTCTGGAACAAGTCGGATGAACAAGGCACAAAAGTTCCTTCAAACTACGAATTTTATTCAATAGAACACAAGAGGAACAGCCCCAAAGTCATCTCTCACGAGCTTTGGCCTTCCCTTGCTTATATATATAACCAGCCCTTAGGCCATCCCAATCTCAACTAGGACTCTAATCCTAATCCGATCACAATCGGAACTTTCCATAACTGCTTAGGACTCTTCTATACGCAGATAGAAGCAATCTTAAGACTTACAAACACCTTAGGAACGTATCCCACATTCCTAAACAACTCAAATTCGTGACCCACACGAAATCCTATCATAACCAACTCGATACTTTCCATATCGAGCCATAACCGACTCAGCTAGCAGCCTAAGTCTTCAACCGATACGATCCGATCCTTCCGATCAGATATTCCTTCCATAATCTGTCTCTAGAAGCATATTGCCACGTCATGCACCTCATGCACACGTGCGAACACCTTCCTTTGACCTTCATATGCACTGCCCTTGATTCAATCATCCTGCGCGACCTCCTGATCAGCTCAACCACAATTCCTCCTGAATTTGGTTGTTGGAACCTCATCTCCTCCCTGAGACTAGTCCAATGGATCCCGTCACCAGCCATGACTTGAACTCAAGCAAAACCTGCACATGAATAAACAACCAACCCATACGAGCTCAAGTCCTCGACTTGACTCAAGTTAGTTCCGAACACAACACCTTACGTGAGAACCTCACATAAGCATGTTGCAAAACCATAGTAACACGATATCATCCATATCATCCAAAAACGCACCAAAAACTTAGTAAATGAATACTAAGCAATCTTTCCAACAATGTAAATCAAGTATGAAACATTGCAAATGAAAAGCAGAAGCACTGCGGTCAAGTTCCGGACCTTGCCAGAGCAACCCGGAGCTTGAGCCGGAGCTATCAAAAGCTAGTAGAACCTAGCGCTGGAGCTTTCCAAAACTAGTAGATCCTAGCACCGGAGCTTACCAAAAACTAGTCAAAACTAGTCAACCCAAAACCGGAGCTAGACAAAGTACGTCGGAGCTTAGCAAAAGCATGTCGGAGCTATCAAGTATATGCTGGAGCTATCAAAGACATGTCGGAGCTAACAAAGACATGCCGGAGCCAAAGATAAAGCTCACCGGAGCTAACCAAAGCTAGTCGGACCTTACCAAGAAGCCGGTCCTAGCATCTAACATAGCCGGAGCTACCCAAAACATGCCGGACCTACCGTCGGACCTTGTTGTAGCTCAGAGCTAGAGTCGGACCTTGACAAAAAGGTGTTTTGGTGATATTTAAAACTTTTATCATCAAAGCCAAGTGTATTCACTACAAGCCAATGTATTCAGCACACATAGGTCTTACAATCTCCCCCTTGATGAATGCATTGGCAACACCATTTAAAATCCGAACATTGGCTTATTCACATAAAAGTTTTGAAAGCAATTTCTCCCCCTTTGTAAATCAAAAGTAAAATGAGAAGAAAATGAAAATCTCTCCCTCTTTAAGAAAATGAAAATCTCTCCCCCTTTATTATATGAAAATCTCTCCTTATGCCCATATTCTCTTTCTCTTCATGCTTATCTCTCCCCCTTTGACAATGTATTCAGCAAGTCAAGAGCATATAGACAAATTTTCTCTCCAACTTTAGTTGTTATGAGCATATTATAACATATACATATAAACAAAGCTCATCCAAGTCATACTATCAAGTACCTTACATTATCACATCAATGAAATACATAAGGTAGTGTAAGCCATGTTAGAGATCAAATGTAATTTTTCAATTTAAGCAAGTCATGATCTCACAAACTTAACTATTTAAAAACCTGAAAGCATGACACTAGTTGCTGCATTTTATTATTTTTCAAAGCATAAATTTAGATCATATGATATTTGCAAGAGATTATATGCGCATCTGCCTTATTCTAACCAACCAAGCCAAGCCTATGTCATTTGACAATCAGAAGCTTAAGGACATGGTTTTAGTCATACACAACTTCTTCCAAGTTCATATCTAAGTGCAATGACAAGCCATCTCAAAAGAAGAAGTGCGATGCATGCATATTCTCTTGATCTTTTCTCAATTTATATTTGTTCATAAAAACTCATATGTGAGTTGATTACTTTATTAATTCTTAATGATTAAAAGCACTTGTGAACATGTAACAAGTTCAAAACAGCAAGAAAGTTCGACCATGACCAGTTTTAGTGTAAGTTATTATTCCAATTACTAGACATGGCAAAAACTACAAAATGTATAACACGAGTAATGTAGTAAGAACTTTCAGCATGTAAAAGAAATCACAAAGTTATATATGTATGAAATACTATGCTCATATTATTTTTATTTCAGATCCACACATAGACTTCCGAAGTTTCAAAAACTCCCCCTCAATTTAAGCCATGAGGATGCATAACCCCTATTTCACTACGAATGTAACAAAAACGAGTGAAATCCAAAGGTTTTGTAAAAATGTCAGCCAATTGTTGTTCGGTATCTACATGGTGAAGCATAATGTTTCCTTTTTCAACGTTATCTCGGAGAAAGTGATACCTAATATCAATGTGCTTAGTTCTAGAATGTTGCACGGGGTTTTTGGCAATGCAAATGGCACTAGTGTTATCACAAAACAGTGGAACACTATCTAGATCAACCCCATAGTCCTTAAAAGTTTGAACAATCCAAAGAATCTGTGAGCAAGCACTAGCAGCAGCTATATATTCAGATTCAGCTGTGGATTGTGCAACTGAATTTTGTTTTCTAGAGGAACAAGCAACAAGAGAATTACCTAGAAAATGACAAGCACAGTAAGTACTTTTCCTATCAATCCTACAACCCCCAAAATCAGCATCCGAAAAAGCATTCAAAGTAACAGTTGAGGAAGAAGGAAGAAAAATGCCAAATTCCATGTAAGTACCTATGAATCGTTTTGACGGCTTGACGATGTGAAACACGTGGGGAAGCTTGAAACCGTGCACAAAGACATACGCTGAATTGTATGTCCGGTCTTGATGCCGTGAGGTAGAAAAGTGATCTGATCATGCTTCTATATTCTTTTTGATCCACGGATTCACCATCTTCATCAAGTTCAAGTGTTGTTGTTGTTCCCATTGGTGTCCGAAGAGGCTTGCTTTTGTCCATGTTGAAGCGCCTTAGGAGGTCTTTGGTATACTTCGTTTGATGCACAAAGGTACCCTCTTTGGTTTGCTTGATTTGCAGCCCCAAAAAGTAAGTGAGTTCACCCATCATACTCATTTCAAATTCGGAACTCATCATTGCTGAAAACTTGGACACAAGATCATGAGAAGCACAACCAAAGATAATATCATCCACATACACTTGAACGAATAATGAGTCATTGCCATGCTTAAGCACAAAAAGAGTTTTATTAACCTTGCCCATGGTAAACCCCTGTTCAAGTAAGAATGTTTTTAACCTATCATACCATGCTCTAGGGGCTTGTTTGAGACTGTACAAGGCTTTGGAAAGTTTGTAAACATGATTAGGAAAATCTGGATTTTCAAAACCCAGTGGTTGTTTGACATAAACCTCCTCATCTATGTAGCCATTAAGAAAAGCACTTTTAACATCCATTTGATATAGCTTAAAACCTTTAGATGCTGCAAAAGCTAACAAAATTCTCATGGCTTCTAATCTAGCGACAGGAGCAAAAGTTTCATCAAAATCTAGGCCTTCAACTTGAGTGAAACCTTGAGCTACCAACCTAGCTTTATTCCTAACCACAACCCCATCCTCACTTTGTTTATTTTTAAATACCCATTTAGTTCCAATTAAAGTGTGACCTTGAGGTGGAGGTACAAGTTTCCAAACATTATTTCTTTCAAAATTTTCTAACTGTTCTTGCATGGCAATAATCCAAGAATCATTAGTGAGTGCGTGTGATATATCTTTGGGTTCAAAAGAAGCAACAAAAGCAGAATGAGCATGAGAGTTTGGATCGCAAAACCTGAACCGTGTGACTCGTTCGTGCAAGCTTCCAATAATCTGTCGTGGGGGATGATCTTTGTAAAAACGTAGGGGAAAATATGTCTCACAAGCTTATTCTTCATTAGGTTCATCGTAGATTGATGAGCTTGTGACTTGTGGATGATCAGGACCAACATAGGTGATAGCCGGAGCTTGTTCAATGTCCGGAGCTGGACACGTGTCAACTTCGGAACTACCTGGCAGTATCACCGGCTCTTCTTCATCTTCGAAAATACCCTCCCCCTGAGGATACGGATATGGTCCTGCAACACCGGAGCTAGTACCTGGGCTAGCTTCATCAAAAGACACTTCATAAGTCTCCACAATTTTGTTAGTGTCAAGTAAAAGCACACGGTAGCCTCTAGTATGAGATTGATAACCAAGAAACATGCCATCAATGGATCTAGATTCAAATTTATCAAGATTACCATGTTTGTTATCAAAGCATTTGCAACCAAAGACCCGAAAGTGTGTAACACTAGGCCTATGTCCAAACCGAAGCTCATATGGTGTTTTACCTCGCTTAGCACGCAAGAAAACACGATTTGACACATAACAAGCGGTTGCTAACGCATCAGCCCAAAATTTCCTAGGAGTTTGATATTCATCAAGCATAGTCCTAGCCATCTCAACTAAGGTTCTGTCCTTTCTTTCTACAACACCGTTTTGTTGAGGTACATATGGTGAAGAAAATTGATGATCTATTCTATTTTCAGCACAAAAGTGATCAAAAGATTGATTTTTAAATTCAGTTCCATTATCACTTCTAATTGCTTTTAATGATCCTGGGTGATCAATTGATAATCTAAGAAATAAAGTTCTAAAGTGACTAAAAACTTCATTCATAGACGCCATAAAGTAAACCCAAGAGTATCTAGAATAATCATCAACGATAACAAGAACATACCATTTACCTCCGAAGGATTGAACACGTGAAGGTCCTACGGTGTCAAGATGCAAAAGTTGACATGGTTCAGTTGTCATGATCATTGTGAGAGGAGTATGTGAACCTGCAACCATCTTAGCATGTCTACAAGAAGAGCACACAATTTCTTTGTCCCCTTTAAGCTCGGGCAGCCCACATATGCGATGAAGAGCACTAACACGCGATAGGTGATCAAAGCCTACGTGACCAAGTCTACGATGCCAAAAATATAAGTCCTTTGAATCATTAGCAACTAGACACCTATGCTTAGAGGAAGACATATCAAAATAAGCTTTAAAAACTCTTCCAAACCGAGACATGTTAAAAATAAGCTCACTGTTTGAACCTACAACTTTGCAGCAGTTTTTATTGAAAATAATTTCTAGATTTTCATCTAGCAATTGTGAAACAGAAAGCAAGTTGTATTTCAAATTTTTGACAAGTGCCACATTTTTCAATGTGTAGTGATCATTTACTTTAACCGAACCCTTAGCAATTATAGGAGTTGAAGAATTATTGGCAAAAGTAACATTCTCTACACGTGACACGAAAGAGAGGGAGGAGAACCAATCTTTGTTACCGGTCATGTGGCGTGAGCAACCTGAATCCACAATCCAAATGTTCTCCTTCCTATAATGTGTAACCTACATAGAAGCACAATACGTCGATGACTCAATAGTGGGGTTAGTCAAAAGGCATTTAGGAATCCAGTACTCAGCCACGCGACGTGCAGCAGGAAAAACACGCGAAAGCTGAGACAAAACAGCAGGTTTATGAGTCGAAGTTTGAGGTTTTCTATTCTTAACAGTTTATTTAGAAGTTGTTACTTGTTTAGAGTGAAAACCAGTAGCTCCGGAGGTAAAAGCAAAAGGTCCGGAGGCAAAAACTGAAGCTCCGGAGGGAACAACAGAAGATCCGGGAGCTCTCGGAGTTATCAGAACTACCGTAGCTGCCTTTGTAGATTTCTTGCGAAAAGTTCCAGAAGCTACCTTTTCAAATTTCTGACTCATTAAAGCAGGTTGCATGTTTCTAATTTTCGGTTTAGCATGAAGGTTATGAGATCTAGCAGACATTCTTTCCCTTTTCTGTTGTTTAGCTAGTCTATATCAAAAATCTATGACATGAACATCTCTACCACAGTAGGTACAATGAAACTTAATTTTGTAATCATGTCTCGATGAGCACCCAACATTAGAAACAGAATTAGAAAGCACTCCTGCAGATTTGAAAACCTCTTCTTTTTGCTTAGGAACTGTTTGAATCAAACCACTTCCTAATGACTTTACAATTTTAGGTGGATGTGCCTTAGCATGAACAAGAGAATCAAAACCTAAACCAGTTTTATCTTTTCAAGACTTGGAAGAATTCAGCAGCAAGTTTAGATTCTTATTCCAATTACAAAACTGACCTAGTGTCCTATTCATGTCATCAAGTTTCTTAGACAAGGCTAGGCAGTTTGCACATGAAGTTTTTCCTTTTAGTTTGCAATTGGAACAATTTTTAACTTCATGAGATCGTAAAGCATTGTTCAGAATGGAAATTTCATTCATTGCATCTTTTAGTTTCTTATCAAAATTTTCACATGCAGAACAATGCAAATCATCTGTAGAACAAGAAGCATCTTTTAAGTTTTTATCATTAAGTGCAGCAAGCTCTCTGTTCTTTTCAATTTCTTCATCAAGTCTATCTAGAATGGAGGAGTGTGCACTTCTTAATGTGGACAATTGTTCATAGATTAAGTCACATAAGGGACAAGCATCATCACTAGGAATCAAAGTTTTTAAACGGTTAATTTCAGATTCTAGTGATTCAATTTTAGCAGCATTATCCCTAAGCTTTTTGTCCTTTTTCTTGACAATAATAGTTGCACGAGAAATAGCGTCACACATTTCATTGCAGGTAGAACATACCTCATCGTCTTCACTGCTGTGTTCTGCATCCTCCTGACTAGATCTTGATCTTGTTTTGCCCGCCATGAAGCATAAGTTGGCCAGGTCGTCATCATCTTCATCACTTTCAAAGTCTACATCACTTGAACTAAGTTCTCGAAGTGCGGTGATGAAGCTGTTAATCATCTTGCGTCCTATGGTACCCTTCTTCTTGTTGTTGGAGTTTCAAGAGGAGGTCCGGACTTTGCTTTGTATTTCTTCCCGGGTGGTCGGACCTGAAAGGTTAGGGCATTCTGTACGAAAGTGTCCTATTTTACCACATTCAAAACAGCGTTGAGGTCTGGAACTTCCTCTCCTTCTAGTTCTCACATTTTGCAATGCTTTTGAGAATCTAGTAGAGATGAGTGCCAACTCCTCTTCTGGAAATTCTTCGATCTGTTCCAGGGTTAGTGAGGACAACAAAGCAAGAGTATTGCAGGATGATGATTGGTCGGAGCTAGACATAGCACGTTGTGAGACAAATGCAATAGACTTGTTTGGGTTCTTACGTGCTAGGATGTCAATTTCATGAGTTTTTAGTTTAGAGTAAAGTACATCTAATGTAAGAGAACTCATGACAGTTGATTCACGAATGGATGTTACTTTCATCTCCCAAACTGACATGTCTAATGCACTAAGAAGTTGTCTAGCATTCTCAGCATCAGAAAAATTAACATTGACACTACGTAAGTTGCCGAGAATTTTATTGAAACGAGCAAAGAGGTCTTCGATAGACTCACCTGGTTGCATCTCAAAACGCATATATTCCTTTTTGAACATATCTTGTTTGACCTCCTTGATTGTGTTGGAGCCTTCATGACAATCACAGAGAGCTCTCCAAACATCGTATGCTGACCGGAGGTGCACGACATGATCAAAGTCGCTCTGAGTGAGTCCTTGGATGATCAAGTTTCGGGCTTTGTTGTTGTTATCGATGTCGCGTAGGTTTGTGGCCGTGACTTGATCATTAGGTGGTACTTCATAAGGCTTATAGACCTTCTCCCATATTGCAAAGCCTGGTGCCTGGATGAAAGCCTCCATGCGTGCCTTCCAAACCTGAAAATCAATACCAGCAAACACACAAGGTTTGGCGGAGTACTTCTCCATGATGATTAGTCAAAAACATGTGCAAATCTCAAAGATTAGAGCACCGTGTCTCTGATACCAATTGTAGGATCGAAGAGCATGTGAAAAGCTACCAGAGGGGGGGTGAATGGTAGATTTAAAAATCTTACGCAGCGGAAACAGTTAAACCCCAAACCCTTTCGGCAGAAAAACGATCTGTTAAAGAAATCGTGTGTGAGACTAATCTAAACGTGTTTCACCGTGGAAAAAGTGATAGGTATCAGAGATAATCAAGTCACGAAGACAACACAAAAAGAATCACCCAAATCCATCGAGAAAAACTCAAGTTATGATCGAAAGATCAGACTATGGTCAATCTGACCTACCTGAGAAAAACAGTTTCTGGAATGCCGCAAAGAAACTCTTGTAGATCAAAAACCACAAATCCAATGACCGTGAAATTTTGATATATGATAGATAATCAAGTTGTGAAGACAACCCAAAAAGAATCACGTCAATTGGATCTGTAAAACTCGAGTTATGATAAAACCACCGACGAAAGGTAGTCCTGTCCAGAAACTTGACGAATAAAACTTGCCTGGAACAAGTCGGATGAACAAGGCACAAAAGTTCCTTCAAACTACGAATTTTATTCAATAGAATACAAGAGTAACAGCCCCAAAGTCATCTCTCACGAGCTTTGGCCTTCCCTTGCTTATATAACCAGCCCTTAGGCCATCCCAATCTCAACTAGGACTCCAATCCTAATCCGATCACAATCGGAACTTTTCATAACTGCTTAGGAATCTTCTATACGCAGATAGAAGCAATCTTAAGACTTCCAAACACCTTAGGAACGTATCCCACATTCCTAAACAACTCAAATTCGTGACCCACACGAAATCCTATCATAACCAACTCAATACTTTCCATATCGAGCCATAACCGACTCAGCTAGCAGCCTAAGTCTTCAACCGATATGATCCGATCCTTCCGATCAGATCTTCCTTCCATAATACGTCTCTAGAAGCATATTGTCACGTCATGCACCTCATGCACATGTGCGAACACCTTCCTTTGACCTTCATATGCACTGCCCTTGATTCAATCATCCTGCGCGACCTCCTGATCAGCTCAACCACAATTCCTCCTGAATTTGGTTGTTGGAACCTCATCTCCTCCCTGAGACTAGTCCAATTGATCCCGTCACCAGCCATGACTTGAACTCAAGCAACACCTGCACATGAATAAACAACCAAACCATACGAGCCCAAGTCCTCGACTTGACTCAAGTTAGTTCCGAACACAACACCTTACGTGAGAACCTCACATAAGCATGTTGCAAAACCATAGTAACATGATATCATCCATATCATCCAAAAACGCACCAAAAACTTAGTAAATGAATACTAAGCAATCTTTCCAACAATGTAAAGCAAGTATGAAACATTGCAAATGAAAAGCAGAAGCACTGCGGTCAAGTTCTGGACCTTGCCAGAGCAACCCGCAGCTTGAGCCGGAGCTATCAAAAGCTAGTAGAACCTAGCGCCGAAGCTTTCCAAAACTAGTAGATCCTAGCACCGGAGCTTACCAAAAACTAGTCAAAACTAGTCAACCCAAAACCGAAGCTAGACAAAGTACGTCAGAGCTTAGCAAAAGCATGCCGAAGCTATCAAGTATATGCCGGAGCTATCAAAGACATGCCAGAGCTAACAAAGACATGCCGGAGCTAAAGATAAAGCTCACCGGAGCTAACCAAAGCTAGTCGGACCTTACCAAGAAGCCGGTCCTAGCATCTAACATAGCCGGAGCTACCCAAAACAAGCCGGACCTACCGTCGGACCTTGTTGTAGCTCAGAGCTAGAGTCGGGCCTTGACAAAAAGGTGTTTTGGTGATATTTAAAACTTTTATCATCAAAGCCAAGTGTATTCACTACAAGCCAATGTATTCAGCACACATAGGTCTTACAACCTTTCCAACCTCACATAGGATTTGTGGATATGCATGTGGAGTATCAAGCACCGTATACGTAATGCACAATATCAACTGAGGGCGTAAGTGAATAAAACTGGAAAACTTTGAAAAGCTCTTAAATGCAAACCAGGGCTTGCCTTAGTTAGCGACTCGATTAAATGTCAATTGTTAGTGGTCCTTCTCCGATGACTCTGCCAAGGATTTCAAGTAAACACCCTGGCCTTCTCCTCCAAGCGACACTACTCGTGAATCCCGATCACTATATGACATGCATATAGAACATATGAATGCTAGTGAAATTTTAATGCATATATAGTTCATAGGCTTCTAACTACAGTTATAGTGAGGGAATGATCTTAATTGGCTTTGGAACTTTTATGGTAGATACTAGGGACTATAATGGAGAGTCTTGCAAGCAACAGGAGATGATCAGGGAAATTTGGTTGTCTCTAAAATTATGGCAAGCAATAACCTTCCCAGAATTTTAGAGGAGAAACTGTAGTTTTAACATAGCCACCAGTTGACTATCAATACAGAGGGTTTGTCCTGGTCAAAGCAAAATTGGTTTCATAATTTTCTAAGCATATATGAGTGGGATATTGAATTTCAAAGTTGCTAAGAATTCCTGGAAGTATTTTATAATTGAAATTAGACTTTCAGATATTATCTAGGTTTCGAACTGAGTTTAGATTAGAAGATTATGTCAATTAAATCTGAAACTTTTACTGCAGTTGGTAAATGTCTAAAAGAATATATAGGTCAAATTTGGGACATAACAAGGAAATTGAACATCTGTAATAATTCAATGACTGAAAAGGTCAATTGAATTATACAGAAAGTTATACAGGTTTGTATACCAAACCACTTGTACAAATTGAAAGTTCAGAGCATAAAAGTCATTCAGAATTTTACTTGAGAGTTTTAGAGCAAGCACACTAGGAGAAATTGAATTTAGAAGTTTGAATCTATTTATGGTTACAGTTCTGTTATATAAATGAAGAGCAGATAAGAATTTGAAATTTGGTTAAGTTATACAGGCTCAATGGATCCCAAACTTTTTCTGGTAACCAAGAACCGGAAAAAGTATTTTATGCGAATGTTGGGGATTTTTCCAGCGGAAGGATTTTCTGTGAAAATTCCAGGAATATTTGGAGAAAAATAGTTGCACATAAATGAAAAATGATTTTCATGGACATTAAATGGTACTAACGGAAACTACAGCTCAAGGGCTTTCAAAAAAAATTTGTTTGAATATTTTTGGATAATTCTACAGAGAGTTATGGATTTTTGAAGAGGGGACCAAATCTGGAATTAAATCTAAATGGGAATGTTTAAATAATCCAGGGAGCCCACAGGTTTAAAATGGACCAATCGGGAGCAAGCCACACGAGGGCCACGGGGTTAACCCGTGCAGCCGCACACGATCCATGGCCGCAGCTGATCCGGGCGCGTCGCTAACTCACTGAAGACTGGGCCACACGGGGTCGTTGTGTACCTCTCGCCGCGCGCGCGACTGGCACGCTGCCTCGCCGGATCACTCGCCGCTCGTCGAACCATGGCACGGATCCTCTCCAAACACGCTTCCTAGCCATAAATCGAGTTGTTGAGCATGATGGTGAGGTCAGCGCACGCCGGCGATGGATGGAAAGGCTTTCGCGACGGAGGCGGCAGCGATTAGGGTTTCGGCCATGTACGCCGAGCCCTAGGTGGGTGAAATCAATCGGGAAAACTTCGGAAAACTTCATGGAAGCATGGGGAACAAGACTCTGGCCATAAGAAGGAGCGGAAGAGCTTGGAAGATGGTGACGATGATGGACCGAGGAGAGGAAAATCCGCGGTTGGGGAAAAATGGGATTCCAGTGTGAAAACTGATGAAACTCGATGACTCTTGTTCGAGGTGATGCGTCTGGCCATATAGAACCACATAGCACAGGTGCACATGGAATAATCAACCGCATAAAAGGAATTTCATACGCGAATCAAGTCTACTCATACCCGAAGTTCGTCAGGAGAAATAGAAATAAGGGGGCTAGGAGTCATGTCATGGTCTGAAACTTTACAAGAAGCTAGAACATGAGTAGGCCAACCTTTTTGCTTCCAGGATTGAGGCGAGACGATGGCTGTAGCGTTAGGTCGACGATGATCAGAGAAGCGGGAACAGGGGAGCTTTTTCCGGCGGCCTCGGTTTTGAAGTTGACAGCTCCTGTGATGGCCTAGCGGTGCAAGACATGGATCAAAAGGCTGCGCAAGAGGCTAGAGAGTAACCCAGTGCAAAGAAACTGGAGCCATACCATTGGTCCTTGCCGGATTTCGAGGGCGAGGGAAGAACTCGCCGGTGATGGTTGTCTCTTTGCCAAGGATGAAGAACAAAGAAGAGAGACCGACTTTGGGACTGAGGAGGATATGGAGGGCTCTGGGGTGAGTTGTAGGCAGCTGGAGGGCGCCGCTCGCACGCCATCGCGCTGGAGCATGCAGCGCGCGTGCTGGCACGAGCAGCAGCCTCTTTTTTGCAGCTGCACGTGTGTAGATGCTGACCAGTGGGTCCCACCAGCCACCTAATTGTATAGCTCATTTGTAAATTCAATTTAGAATAGTAAATGAGCTCTAGAAATTGTGAAACTTCGTGGATAAGTCTAGCAAGTCATGCTTATCATTATGGTGTGTTCAAATCTTATATTCAAATAAGTTTGGACAAAATTCAAAATTTGAATTTAAATTTGATTTGAATTTGCTATGCATCTCAAATAAAATAGCAAATGAAGTTCAAAAATCTTGGAACTTTGCAGAGAGAGTATTTGGAATATTTGGAATCCATTGGTCAACTAAAATCTTCATGTTCATTTCATTTGAACAGTACCAAATTTTATTTTTTGAAATCCCTCTTTTGAAGTTTGAATTAATTTGTTTTTCTCATTTCCTTCATATTTCTTTTTATCATTCGAAATTTTTAGTCCTAACTGAATTTTGCATTATAGAAATTTGGTCTTTTACATCCTATCCCTCTCTTCTTGGAGTGAATCTTGGGGATTTATGAGGTTTGGAAAAGGAGAGAGAAGGATTTGCTTGATCTTGAGCTCTTTGTTGATTCTCTCGGTTTTACTGACTAATTTGAGTTCGGGTGGGTGTTGATCTTCGATATTTTTGAGTTGTAAACTTGTGGGAGCTTCATGTTGTGAGTTGCCCCAAAGATTTGGTGATTATCCTTGTGATTTAGTGGAAGAAAAGCCGACCTCCATGGTGGTTAAGTGAGGAAAGGAGTGGAACCTTGCCTTTCATGGGTATCCTAAACGTGGATGTAGACTCCTTTGTGGGGTTGAACCACGGAATAAATCCTACTTCTTGTGTCTTTGATTTGACTTCCTCATTCTTCGCTAGATTAAGTTAGGTTTTCTCGAGTTTTTTGCTTCAATCTCGTGATCCACCTCTATCTAGTTGTTATTCCTTCATGCATACTATCTACAAGATTGCTAGGCTCATATACTTCGAGTTAAGTCTTTAAGATCGCTTAAAAATCTCACCTTTGAACAAATCTGTTGTCCTGACCAGACTAGTCCACCCCCAAGATGGACTAGTCCGCACTCTTTAATATGATTAGCTTTTATTGAGTTAAATTTCAGGTTATCCGCCTACTCCCCCCTCTAGGAATCTATTTTATACTGTCTGAACTAAATCGCACGTGAGTTGCATGTGTTTTCTCGCTTCGGATTGTACGAACTTTTCTCACGTGACTTGCACATGTTTGGCACTTAGGATTGTCTGAACATTCACACACGTGATATGCACGTGAGTTGACAAGGGTCGATCTTTTCAAATATGGTTTTGGGATTAACATTACTCTCGGTGGTTTAGGACGGTCTGAACTTTCTCAATGCATATCGGGAGTAACAATTACTACACAGAGTTTTCATATTGAGTTTGATTGCTCTGTTTTGCTCTGTTTTATTCGCAATGTTTCAAACTTGCTTTTGGCTTACGAAATGTTTGCTTAATATTCATTTTCTATGTTTTTTGTGGTTTTGTGGTTATGGCTGATATCATTTTTCTATGGTTGCAACATGCTTATGTGAGGTGCTCACATAAGGTGTTGTGTTCTTCAAACTCACCAGAGTCATGTCGAGGACTTGGGCTCGCAAAGATTGGTTATTTGTTCATGTGCAAGTGTTGCTTGAGGTCAATACATGGCTTTGATGGGATTCATTGAGCTAGTCTTAGGGAGTGGATGAGGTTCAACAACCATGTTCGGGAGGAATTGTGGTTGAGTTGATCAGGAGGTCACGCGACATATTTGGGTCAAGATCAATGCATATGGAGGTATCGTGGACTTTGTTGTAAAGTGTTTGCATGTGTGCAAGGGGTTCATGGACATGCCAACATTGTTCCAAGGCATGGTGAAGAGATATGGACGTGAAGATGTGGCCAACCGGCTGGATTATGCCTAAAGTTGCGGCTAAGGTTGTTATGCTTCATTTATGGAAGATTTAGAGTTTGTTTTGGTTAGATTTCATGTGGATCATTAAGTTGAGTTGTTTTACGAATGTTTAGGACGTTCCTAAGGTGTTTGGAAGTCTTATGATTGCTTCTATCTGCGTATGGAAGAGTCTTGAGTAGTTATGGAATGTTTCGGTTAAAAGTGAGTAGAATTAGAGTCTGTCGAAGCGTATGAATGACACTTCCCCCTGTACTACTAAATCGTAGCCCGCGGAGATTCTTGTATTGGTTTGGGCACGCGGATGTCGACTGTTGGAGTCGGCAGATCTCCTGACACTACTAAAGTGTTGAAGGAGTTTGTAGTTCGGTGTGGGCGCGCGGAGACTCAAGAAGAAGAATCACGATTGGACACGAGAGACACAGTGGTTTACGTGGTTCGGGCCGCCTGAGCGTAATACCCTACTCCACGGGTGTGTGGTGTTGTATTAGTTTATGTATGAAAGCTCACGTCACTGCATGTGTGCCTGAGAGCGTTCGAGAGCCCCTTCGTGTATCGTCGGTCTGTCCTTTTATAGTACAAGGACAAACCGTTACAAGTTAGCCTGGCCCGACATGTGGCCCCAGCGGTTACTAGTATTGATACACGATTAATTGTTGTTAATAACCCTGTAACGGGCTCCGACAGTGCCGTTACAGGTGTTAAGATTGTCCAATTAAGTGTCATTAATATGGAATTAGTGACAATTAATCGGGTCTTGAAGTCTGCGGCTATCCTTTGAAGATCCGGAGTCGTTACAATATCTTCCGGAGGTTTGAAGCGGCCAGCTCTGACATTTGGACACGTGGCAGCTCCGAAGCTTGCTTGTGGGAAGCGGGAAGCTCCGGGGTGGCCTGGCACGTGTCAGGTCCGGAGCTTCTCTCGGTCAGGAGTTAAGTCCGGAGGTGCCGTTTCGGTACCTAGCCCGGAGCTTCACCCTTGTGGGTAGTAGCTCCGGTCTGGCAGTGCACGTGGCAACCTAGGGGTTAACCATGTTGGAGAAGCAGGTCCAGTTATGTCTGACAAGTGGGCCTCCGAGGGTCTTCAATTTGAGTAGACGTCCTTCCCTTGAGATCTTTGTAACCTCAGGGGGTGTATGGTTTTTAGGGTACCGACAGTGGCCCCCTGGGCCTACCTCCGGGGAAAGTCACCGGGGTGAAGTCATTCCGTCGGAGGTGGGTCCATACTCGTGACTCTTGAACTGGGTCTTCAAGGGTCTTCGGAGGTGCCGTTGGCGGGGCTTTACTGTTAAATTCCGACGCGTGGCGCACCTTAGGCGGCAGATAAGATCTTTGACGTGCGGATATCTCGCAATTGAAGGTCGCCGGTTCCCGATACGAAAACCGTATCGGTTCCACGCGCCTTGTCAGGTCGCTGCCTTTGGGTTTCTCGCCTCGTGATGACAACTGTTCGCCTGGGTAAGAGCCTCGGCTTGATCGTCAGGGTGGTCCCGGGCCCTCTTGTCATCAGCAGGGTTGAATTCTTGAGTAGTATCCTTGACTCCCCTGCAGTTTCCATCCAAGCGTTGTGAGGGCTTACTTAAGAAGGAAAGCGCACCGTCGGGAGTTCTTTATGCATCCCATCTGTTCTTGCGCTCAAACTCCTAACTCGTACTTTGCTCCTCTTCTCTTGCCTAGCTGTGTTGCGATGGAGTTGGGTCTGCGTGAGAGTCGCTTGAAGACTGACAGCGATCTGAAGAAGGTCCGGGCCCTCATGGGGTGGTCTTCGGACTTCTTCAACCGCTCGGTCCACGCCGGCGGAGAGCTCCCCTTTGAAAAGTAGCACGCTGGCGAGATGGTGTACTTTTCCTCGTACGCCATGGTGGGGCTGATCCCACCATTTTCTTCTTTCTTCTTGATGCTGCTGGACTTCTATGGTCTGCAGCTGTACCACCTTGGCCCTCACTCCATTCTCCTTGTGTCCATCTTTGTCCACTTCTGCGAGATGTGGGTGGGCATCCCTCCCTGCATCGAGCTCTTCCGAACCTTCTTCACCGTCCAAACCACCGGCCGAAGCGATGAATATCTTGGCTTCTACTACTTCGTGAAGCGCAAGAAGTGCCCATTCAAGTACCTCCGGTCATTCCCTTCCGGGAAGTGGGATGACTGGAAGAAATATTGGGTAGTCGTCCGGGTGGAGGAGCATGAGCGGTTGGAGTTGCCAGACGGTCTGCCCGGCATTGACACGTCGGTATGGAGCGAAGTTCCGGTGCTGGCGGAAGCTTTCGACCCTGTCCTGACCAGGATCCGCCAATGTGTGGAGGGAGGATTGACTCCCAGGGCGGTGTTTTGCAACTTCCTGTCTAACAGGTGGGCGCCGCTGAAGAGGAGGGAGAAGCTCGCCTGGGCCCTCAACAGCGTGATGGACGAGGACCGGGTTGAGACCGGGTTGAAGTCCAGCATGGTGGGGAAGACCTTGGAGTTTCACCTCAAGAAAATCCAGCACGACATCGACGTTGACGGAGATTACTTGACTCCGCCGCCGGCCTTCCTCCCTCTGAACGTGGAAGTTGAGTTCAGCAGGGAGCTCCGGCGAACGATGCCTGCGCTTGACGACCTTGGTGTCGTCGAGAGAAGATCAACCACCCGGTTGGCGATCCCCGGGTTGTCCGGAGACGGCTCCGCCCCTGTCCCACAGCCAAGAGCTGAAGTCATCGGCAAGGGCAAGGAGCTGGCGGAGGAGCCGGAGAGCCGGAAGAGGAAGCTGCGACATGCTGACGGAAGGTCCATCGGGCCTGCCACTTCCCCCCCGGTTCCCCCTCCTCAGGAAGGAAGACCCTCCGCCGCCGTGGCGACTGTCCCCGTGGTGGGGTCCTTCCGGAACGTTACTGTTCCGGCGGTGGGATCCTCCCAGAGTGCGACTGTCCCCGTGGTGGATCCCTCCCGTGGTGATAGCTCCGGGCGCGCGACTCCGGCATCTGGAGCGGTGAGGGCCTCCAGGTCCCGGAGTTCCTCCCGGTCAAGGAGAGCTCCGACCCGGGAAACGCCAGCGGCTGTGGCAAGTCCTGGGAGTCCTCCCGGAGCTCCTACGCCGACCGTGGCTAGCCCGGATCGTCCGGGAAAGAGGTTCCGCGCAAGCTGGTGCGGGAGCCTCCCAAGGTAATTTTTCTTTTTTACCTCGATTAACTTTTTAATTGTAGCATCTGTTTGCTCAATTTCTTCGTTCTTCATCTGCAGCGTTCCCAAGAAGGGGAGTGAAGCTCCACCCTCAGCCACAGTGTCTGAGGCTGCGAGGGCTTCTGCTCTAGTCCCGGTGCCGCCCCAAGCGGAGGCTACGACAGCTCCGGCGCCGGCTGTACACGTGGCAACCTAGGGGTTAACCATGTTGGAGAAGCAGGTCCTGTTATGTCTGACAAGTGGGCCTCCGAGGGTCTTCAATTTGAGTAGACGTCCTTCCCTTGAGATCTTTGTAACCTCAGGGGGTGTATGGTTTTTAGGGTACCGACAGTGGCCCCCTGGGCCTACCTCCGGGGAAAGTCACCGGGGTGAAGTCATTCCGTCGGAGGTGGGTCCATACTCGTGACTCTTGAACTGGGTCTTCAAGGGTCTTCGGAGGTGCCGTTGGCGGGGCTTTACTGTTAAATTCCGACGCGTGGCGCACCTTAGGCGGCAGATAAGATCTTTGACGTGCGGATATCTCGCAATTGAAGGTCGCCGGTTCCCGATACGAAAACCGTATCGGTTCCACGCGCCTTGTCAGGTTGCTGCCTTTGGGTTTCTCGCCTCGTGATGACAACTGTTCGCCTGGGTAAGAGCCTCGGCTTGATCGTCAGGGTGGTCCCGGGCCCTCTTGTCATCAGCAGGGTTGAATTCTTGAGTAGTATCCTTGACTCCCCTGCAGTTTCCATCCAAGCGTTGTGAGGGCTTACTTAAGAAGGAAAGCGCACCGTCGGGAGTTCTTTATGCATCCCATCTGTTCTTGCGCTCAAACTCCTAACTCGTACTTTGCTCCTCTTCTCTTGCCTAGCTGTGTTGCGATGGAGTTGGGTCTGCGTGAGAGTCGCTTGAAGACTGACAGCGATCTGAAGAAGGTCCGGGCCCTCATGGGGTGGTCTTCGGACTTCTTCAACCGCTCGGTCCACGCCGGCGGAGAGCTCCCCTTTGAAAAGGAGCACGCTGGCGAGATGGTGTACTTTTCCTCGTACGCCATGGTGGGGCTGATCCCACCATTTTCTTCTTTCTTCTTGATGCTGCTGGACTTCTATGGTCTGCAGCTGTACCACCTTGGCCCTCACTCCATTCTCCTTGTGTCCATCTTTGTCCACTTCTGCGAGATGTGGGTGGGCATCCCTCCCTGCATCGAGCTCTTCCGAACCTTCTTCACCGTCCAAACCACCGGCCGATGCGATGAATATCTTGGCTTCTACTACTTCGTGAAGCGCAAGAAGTGCCCATTCAAGTACCTCCGGTCATTCCCTTCCGGGAAGTGGGATGACTGGAAGAAATATTGGGTAGTCGTCCGGGTGGAGGAGCATGAGCGGTTGGAGTTGCCAGACGGTCTGCCCGGCATTGACACGTCGGTATGGAGCGAAGTTCCGGTGCTGGCGGAAGCTTTCGACCCTGTCCTGACCAGGATCCGCCAATGTGTGGAGGGAGGATTGACTCCCAGGGCGGTGTTTTGCAACTTCCTGTCTAACAGGTGGGCGCCGCTGAAGAGGAGGGAGAAGCTCGCCTGGGCCCTCAACAGCGTGATGGACGAGGACCGGGTTGAGACCGGGTTGAAGTCCAGCATGGTGGGGAAGACCTTGGAGTTTCACCTCAAGAAATTCCAGCACGGCATCGACGTTGACGGAGATTACTTGACTCCGCCGCCGGCCTTCCTCCCTCTGAACGTGGAAGTTGAGTTCAGCAGGGAGCTCCGGCGAACGATGCCTGCGCTTGACGACCTTGGTGGCGATCCCCGGGTTGTCCGGAGACGGCTCCGCCCCTGTCCCACAGCCAAGAGCTGAAGTCATCGGCAAGGGCAAGGAGCTGGCGGAGGAGCCGGAGAGCCGGAAGAGGAAGCTGCGACATGCTGACGGAAGGTCCATCGGGCCTGCCACTTCCCCCCCGGTTCCCCCTCCTCAGGAAGGAAGACCCTCCGCCGCCGTGGCGACTGTCCCCGTGGTGGGGTCCTTCCGGAACGTTACTGTTCCGGCGGTGGGATCCTCCCAGAGTGCGACTGTCCCCGTGGTGGATCCCTCCCGTGGTGATAGCTCCGGGCGCGCGACTCCGGCATCTGGAGCGGTGAGGGCCTCCAGGTCCAGGAGTTCCTCCCGGTCAAGGAGAGCTCCGACCCGGGAAACGCCAGCGGCTGTGGCAAGTCCTGGGAGTCCTCCCGGAGCTCCTACGCCGACCGTGGCTAGCCCGGATCGTCCGGGAAAGAGGTTCCGCGCAAGCTGGTGCGGGAGCCTCCCAAGGTAATTTTTCTTTTTTACCTCGATTAACTTTTTAATTGTAGCATCTGTTTGCTCAATTTCTTCGTTCTTCATCTGCAGCGTTCCCAAGAAGGGGAGTGAAGCTCCACCCTCAGCCACAGTGTCTGAGGCTGCGAGGGCTTCTGCTCTAGTCCCGGTGCCGCCCCAAGCGGAGGCTACGACAGCTCCGGCGCCGGCTGTACACGTGGCAACCTAGGGGTTAACCATGTTGGAGAAGCAGGTCCTGTTATGTCTGACAAGTGGGCCTCCGAGGGTCTTCAATTTGAGTAGACGTCCTTCCCTTGAGATCTTTGTAACCTCAGGGGGTGTATGGTTTTTAGGGTACCGACAGTGGCCCCCTGGGCCTACCTCCGGGGAAAGTCACCGGGGTGAAGTCATTCCGTCGGAGGTGGGTCCATACTCGTGACTCTTGAACTGGGTCTTCAAGGGTCTTCGGAGGTGCCGTTGGCGGGGCTTTACTGTTAAATTCCGACGCGTGGCGCACCTCAGGCGGCAGATAAGATCTTTGATGTGCGGATCTCTCGCAATTGAAGGTTGCCGGTTCCCGATACGAAAACCGTATCGGTTCCGCGCGCCTTGTCAGGTCGCCGCCTTTGGGTTTCCCGCCTCGTGATGACAACTGTTCGCCTGGGTAAGAGCCTCGGCTTGATCGTCAGGGTGGTCCCGGGCCCTCTTGTCATCGGCAGGGTTCAATTCTTGAGTAGTATCCTTGACTCCCCTGCAGTTTCCATCCAAGCATTGCGAGGGCTTACTTAAGAAGGAAAGCGCACCGTCGGGAGTTCTTTACGCTTCCCATCTGTTCTTGCGCTCAAACTCCCAACTCGTACTTTGCTCCTCTTCTCTTGCCTAGCTGTGTTGCGATGGAGTTGGGTCTGCGTGAGAGTCGCTTGAAGACTGACAGCGATCTGAAGAAGGTCCGGGCCCTCATGGGGTGGTCTTCGGACTTCTTCAACCGCTCGGTCCGCGCCGGCGGAGAGCTCTCCTTTGAAAAGGAGCACGCTGGCGAGATGGTGTACTTTTCCTCGTACACCATGGTGGGGCTGATCCCACCGTTTTCTTCTTTCTTCTTGATGCTGCTGGACTTCTATGGTCTGCAGCTGTACCACCTTGGCCCTCACTCCATTCTCCTTGTGTCCATCTTTGTCCACTTCTGCGAGATGTGGGTGGGCATCCCTCCCTGCATCGAGCTCTTCCGAACCTTCTTCACCGTCCAAACCACCGACCGAAGCGATGAATATCTTGGCTTCTACTACTTCGTGAAGCGCAAGAAGTGCCCATTCAAGTACCTCCAGTCATTCCCTTCCGGGAAGTGGGATGACTGGAAGAAAGATTGGGTAGTCGTCCGGGTGGAGGAGCATGAGCGGTTGGAGTTGCCAGACGGTCTGCCCGGCATTGACACGTCGGTATGGAGCGAAGTTCCGGTGCTGGCGGAAGCTTTTCGACCCTGTCCTGACCAGGATCCGCCAATGTGTGGAGGGAGGATTGACTCCCCAGGCGGTGTTCTGCAACTTCCTGTCTAACAGGTGGGTGCCGCTGAAGAGGAGGGAGAAGCTCGCCTGGGCCCTCAACAGCGTGATGGACGAGGACCGGGTTGAGACCGGGTTGAAGTCCAGCATGGTGGGGAAGACCTTGGAGTTTCACCTCAAGAAATTCCAGCACGGCATCGACGTTGACGGAGATTACTTGACTCCGCCGCCGGCCTTCCTCCCTCTGAACGTGGAAGTTGAGTTCAGCAGGGAGCTCCGGCGAACGATGCCTGCGCTTGACGACCTTGGTGTCGTCGAGAGAAGATCAACCACCCGGTTGGCGATCCCCGGGTTGTCCGGAGACGGCTCCGCCCCTGTCCCACAGCCAAGAGCTGAAGTCATCGGCAAGGGCAAGGAGCTGGCGGAGGAGCCGGAGAGCCGGAAGAGGAAGTTGCGACATGCTGACGGAAGGTCCATCGGGCCTGCCACTTCCCCCCCGGTTCCCCCTCCTCAGGAAGGAAGATCATCCGCCGCCGTGGCGACTGTCCCCGTGGTGGGGTCCTTCCGGAAAGTTACTGTTCCGGCGGTGGGATCCTCCTGGAGTGCGACTGTCCCCGTGGTGGATCCCTCCCGTGGTGATAGCTCCGGGCGCGCGACTCCGGCATCTGGAGCGGTGAGGGCCTCCAGGTCCAGGAGTTCCTCCCGGTCAAGGAGAGCTCCGACCCGGGAAACGCCCGCGGCTGTGGCAAGTCCTGGGAGTCCTCCCGGAGCTCCTACGCCGACCGTGGCCAGCCCGGATCGTCCGGGAAAGAGGTTCCGCGCAAGCTGGTGCGGGAGCCTCCCAAGGTAATTTTTCTTTTTTACCTCGATTAACTTTTTAATTGTAGCATCTGTTTGCTCAATTTCTTCGTTCTCCATCTGCAGCGTTCCCAAGAAGGGGAGTGAAGCCCCACCCTCAGCCACAGTGTCTAAGGCTGCGAGGGCTCCTGCTCCAGTCCCGATGCCGTCCCAAGCGGAGGCTGCGACAGCTCCGGCGCCGGCTGTCGTGGTCATGGACCTCGACTCGTCTCCAGAAGTTCCCGTGGTAGCGCCGGACCACAGGAATGAAGATGCGCCAGCGGCACCCGTCCCGGAAGTGGAAGCTCCGGGTCCTGGTGCTGCAGTAGTAGAAGCTCCGGCTGTTGAGTCGGAGGAAGTAGCAGTCCCGGCTTCGGAGCCAGAAAGTGCTGAAGCCCCGGCGATTGAGCCGGAGGTGGCTGAATCCCCGGCATGCGAGCCGGAGGTCGAAGTAGTTCCGGCAGTTGAGCCGGTTACTTCCGAAGCTCCGGCCGCAGAGCCGGTGATTGTTGGAGCGCCGGCCGCAGAGCCGACGGCTGAAGAGGCGAGGGAGCTTGAGCCTCCCTCAGAAGAGGTGTCCCAGCCGGAGCCAGTAGCGGCTCCTGCTCCGGAGGCGACGACGTCGATGGTACCTGTGGCAGAGCCAGAGTGCCTGAATGAAGTCGCTGGCCCCCAGCCTGAGGGGGCAAATGAAGACTTGGTGGCGGGACCTCCTTCGATGGCGACTGAGGCCGTCCCGGAGGAAGGCCCTAGCGCTTTGGATGCTCAGGGTTCCACTCTCGTAGAGTGGGACCCAATTTTTGTATGTGAAGACCCGCTGGAACCAGCGGAAGAGATCCCAGCAGGTCCGGAGGCCATCTCGCTGTCGATGTCCATCGACAACGCCTGCTCCAGTCTGCGTCAGGTCCAACTGGCCTTCTTCCACGACAGCAAGGCTCTTGAAGAGGAGCGCCAAATCCTTAAGCGCTGGCGTAATCGGCTCCACTTCGAGACTAAGCTGGCGCAGTCGAGGCTTGCGGATGACAAGGAGTGGATCAAGCGGGAGAAGATCCGCCTGGAGCTCTGGGGTGAGCTGCTGGACGAGAGGGAGAGCATGACTCACGCCCTCGATGCTCAATCCCGGTTGTTCCACGACCAAGCTAAGGCTGCTAACGACACGGCCAATGCTCGGTTTGATCAACTCGAGGCCATCAGCACTGCACTCATCAAGCGCCGAGAGGCACTTGAAGGAAGGGAAAGACGGCTCGAGGACGAGGAGCAAAAACTCCTGGAGCTACGGGATGACGTCTTGCGACGGGAAGAAGAGCTCGCCGAGAAAACAGCTCTGGCGGACAAGGGCCTCGAGGAGCGCGCTAAGAAATTGGAAGAGCGCTGCCTCGAGGAAGAGGAGAAGACCTGGGTGCGGGGGCAGGAACTCTACGAATACGAGTGTGCCCTTGTTGCCCGTGAGAAGAAAGTGGAGGCTAGGGAGAAGGACCTGGTCGACCGCCGGAACAAGATCCACCTCCGGGAGGAGGAGCTCGGAAGACTTGAGAAGCGGGTTGCTGCGAAGATCCAGCAAAACGCCAAAGAAGTTGAGCGCCTCGCCCGCGAGAATTCGGAGCTGACGGCGGCCCGGAGATCCCTGGAAGAGATGAAGAACTTGAGGAAGGCGGACTCCCTGCAAATTTGGGAGTTCCTGGGCAAGGCCGACGACGCGCTGACGCCGATGGGTTTCAGCCCCGTGCACCCGGATGATCCGGAGCCGGAGCCGGACCTTGCGTTGCAAGAGTTGAGCGCCGCAGGCAGCAAGCTCTCCAAGGTGGGCGACGTCATCGCGGACCAGCTGGAGGTCGAGGGGCAATCCCTGGCTAGGAACGTCACAGAATATGTGTTGACGTGCTACACCAGCCGGAACCCTCGATTTCCTCTGGACCCGGTGCTTGAAGGCCCCGTCGACGGAGAAGGCGAAGCTACCCGAGCCTGCGTGTCGGAGGTCGCCCAGAAGGTCGCTGAGTTCTTCCATAGGGTCTAGGACCGTCTCTTTTGGCCTTTACTTGTATCTTCTCTTCTTCCTCAATTTTGTAATCCCTTGTCTCCAGATGTAATCTCCAGTCTTCAGATGAAATGAAATCCCCAATTTTTTGCGAATTTCATTTTTTTTGTCTCCAACATCTTTATCTTCACTTGGCCCCCTGGTAGATGTGCACAATTTGATTGTGGACATGTACCAAAAGGATGTTGAGTTTTGTTGAAGACGAATTTGCTTCGAACTTGTGGAATTTAGGTCCGAAGTTTTTGATAGTGAAGGTCCCCTGAAGTTGTCGGAGCTTAGCAGCTCCGGCAATGACCTTTGCCACACTTGGTTTGTTGGCAACAGACTCCAGTGACGGGGTCTTCTCACCATCTTTTAGTCAATGCCGACAGTTGACGCCCTGGTGGGAGTCGGAGCTTGGTTAGCTCCGGTTTTTCTCCATCAACGTAGGGTTCATTTTTCCTGCACACTTATGCCAAGAAAATAGTAAAATTCGTTCCTTGTCTATAACTTCGTCGCGGCTTACGGTTCTCAAGAAAATTTTAAGTTGAACACGATTTTTAATACGACTGGATGAATTATCTTTTCTTTTAGATCCAATTGTCCATGGACCCACCTTACTTTGGCCTGCCGGGATGTAGGTAGAGTGGCGTACTTAGGGTGCTTGACCAGGCTAAGTCGATAGCGCACTCCGGCCCTAGAATGGCTTGGCGGCTTTCAGGCAAGTTGGCCACAGACGATATTTAAATCCAAAAAATCTGACAATTCAACTCGAATCGTATGTAAACTAGTCAAACTAGAATTTCTTAAGAATTGCACGTTTCTGTTATAGACAAGAAAGAGAAAAATAAAAATGTCGAGCCTATGCAAAAATGAATGCACGTGGAGTCTATTTCACATGAAGATGTATTTCATTATAGGTCTGGGGTACAGGGGAAACAAGTACACTCTTAGGGTACGGAACCAGGCTAAGTGTGTTTGGTTTCTCGTTTGACCCAGGGTAGTTAGCCACACTTTTAGTCCGGAGACTGTGTCAAGTGTTGCATGAGCTTTTCAAACCTTTCGGGAAAGGTCCGGCTGCTCTCCCGGAGGAACTACCCGACTCTGTACAATGACTCTATAACATACATTTCAAGTTACTTAAGACTCACCTCCGTGAAATTAAGTGTAGAACTTACGGAGGTGCTCGATGTTCAAAGGATTTGGGATAGGTGTCCCATCCTCGGTAGCCAAGCGAACGCTTCCGGGACGGGATACTTTGATCACTCGAAAGGGCCCTTCCCAGCCGGGGGAGAGTTTGTTTTGCCCTTCTCTGGATAGTATTCTCCGTAGCACCAGATCGCCTTCCTCGAGCTGTCAGTTGTGTACATGCCGCTGGTGATAGCGCCGTAGAGCTTGGCGGTATCGAGCATTCCGAACAGCTACTTGGCACCTTCCCTCCTCGAGGAGGTCTAGGTCTTCGCGCCGAAGCTGGTCCTGCGCGGCTTCGTCGATGGTCCGGACTCGGAGGGAACCCAAGGTGATTTCCGGAGGAAGGATCGCTTCAGCTCCGTACACCAGAAAGAAGGGTGTTTCTCCGGTTGCCCGACTTGGAGAAGTCCTGTTGGCCCATAGAGTGGGCGGAAGCTCTTCGATCCAATTGGCTCCGTGCTTTTTCAAGCGCTCATAAGTGCGTGTTTTGAGTCCATTAAGGATCTCTGCATTTGCTCTCTCGGCTTGTCCATTGCTGGCAGGATGAGCTACGGAAGCGTAGCAAACTTGTATGCCGAGGTCTTCGCAATATCCTTGAAATGCGGAGCTTGTGAATTGAGTCCCATTATCAGTGATGATCTTATTTGGGACTCCGAATCTGCTCACGATGGATTGTAGAAAATTGATTGCAGATTGTTTGTTGATCGTCACAACGGGAGTTGCTTCCGGCCACTTGGTGAACTTGTCGATGGCGACGTACAGGAACTTGTAACCTCCGACGGCTCTAGGGAAGGGTCCCAAGATGTCCATCCCCCACACAGCGAAAGGCCATGTGGGAGGTATCATTTGTAAGGACTGAGCAGGTGTATGAATTTGCTTTGCATGAAATTGGCATGCTTTGCATTTCTTCACCAGCTCAGTGGCATCTTGGAGCGCTGTAGGCCAGTAGAAGCCATGCCGAAAGGCTTTTCCGACCAGCGTGCGGGAAGATGCGTGGTTCCCACACTCGCCTCCATGGATTTCTGCGAGGAGCTCGCAGCCTTCTTCCCTTTTGATGCACCACATTAGGATGCCGTTGGCACCGCGCCGGTAGAGATCCCCTTCTACCAATGTGTATCTTTTAGCCAATCTGACTACCCGATCAGCGTATACATCATCGTCAGGAAGGATGTTGTATTTCAAGTAGCTCCGGATCTCCGAGATCCATGCATCGGAAATGACTTGAGCATTTGAGTCTTGCGTGCTGGGTTGCTCGGAGCTTCCGGCAGCACCTACGACCCTTGATGGCTGCCATGGTAACAGGGCCATCGGGACCGTCAGCTTCGGGATGCTGATCTCGCCCCCTTCGTTCAGTTCGGCAGGCTGAACTGTGGGTTTTGACAACCTCCGGACAAAGGTTCCGTCAGGAGCCGGAGCTCCAGTTGACGCCTTGGTCGAGAGTTCGTCAGCTTCAGCGTTGTGAGCACGCTGAACATGGTGAAGGTCTAGGACTTCGAAGTCCTTCTGAAGCCTCTAGACATCAAGGAGGTAAGCAGCCAGCTGGAGATTATTGCAGGAGCATTCACCCTTCACCTGCTTGATGACGAGTTGTGAATCTCCTTTGACCAGCAATTGCTTGACACCGTATGATAGTGCCACCTTTAATCCATAGATGAGTGCTTCATACTCCGCCATGTTGTTGGTTGCCTTGAAGTCAAGGTGTACCATGTATTTCACCTTCTCCCCAGTTGGTGCGAGGAGAAGGATTCCAGCTCCGGCTCCCTGCTTCTGCATGGAGCCATCGAAGTAAAGGGTCCAGTGAGGCTTAGTGAAGGTTGGAACTTGAGGTTCCGTCTTCTGCTCGCTGGGGCCCCCAGGGTTTAATGGAGAGGGAGTCCATTCTGCCACGAAATCTGCCAACGCTTGACTCTTGATTGCTTGTCTCGGAATGAATTCAAGATCGAATTCAGCCAATTCCGCTGCCCATTTTGCAATATTCCCAGTTGAATTGGGATTATGCAGGATCGCTCGAAGTGGATATGAGGTCACCACCGAGACTTTGTGAGCTTGGAAATAGTGTCGAAGCTTCCTTGAGGCGATAAGAACTGCATAAAGCAGTTTATGCACCTCTAGATATCGAGTCTTGGCATCATGTAACACTTCACTGATGAAGTATACCGGGCGTTGAATGGTCCGGACCCTCCCGGAGGGGTCCGGAGCTTCCTCTTCATTGATTCGGACCCTCTCGGAGGGGTCCAAACTCTCTTCGGGGACCTCCGGGTTCGGGGTGGAGGAACCCGGAGCTTCTTCATAAATGACCTGGGCCCTCTTAAAGGGGTCCGGGTCCTCTGAAGTGGCTTCTTGTGGGTTTGAGTCTGGGAGCTGGGACCCAGACCCGCTTTCAGGAACCTCCGGACCCTCCCGAAGAGGTCTGGATTCCTGAGTATTGGGTAGTTCCGGTCTCTCCGCAACCAGAACCATACTGACGACTTCGTCAGTAGCTGAAATGTAAAGCAACAAAGGCTCACCAGGGTTCGGAGCTACCAAGACTGGTAGGGTGGTGAGGAACTGTTTCAGCTCCTGGAATGCCTTCTCTGCTTCTTCAGACCATTGGAATGGTCCGAACTTCCTCAGTAACTTGAAGAAGGGAAGTGCTCTTTCCGCCAGTCTTGAAATGAACCGGCTGAGGGCTGCTAGACATCCAGTTAATTTTTGGACGTCTTTGATGCGGGTTGGTGGCCGCATGTCTTCAATGGCTTTTATCTTCGCCGGATTAGCCTCTATGCCCCGGTGACTTACCAGGAAACCAAGAAGCTTTCCGGAACTAACCCCGAAGACGCACTTGTCTGGGTTTAGCTTCGTGCGGGTGGTCCGCAGCTTGTCGAAGACAGCCTGCAAGGTGTCCAAGAGGGACTCCTTGTTCTTGACTTTGACCATGATGTCATCGACGTACACTTCCACTATGTCTCTGATGAGTTCTTCGAAACTTTTGTACATAGCTCGTACAAAAGTTGAAGCTGCATTCTTGAGACCAAACGGCATGGCTGTGTAACAATACAATCCATCCACTGTGATGAATGAAGTATGCTCTTCATCCTCCCTAGACATCCTGATTTGATGATATCCAGAATATGCGTCTAGAAAACACAGTAACTCGCACCCGAAGGTGGAATCCACTATCTGATCTATTCTAGGTAGTGGGAATGGATCTTTTGGACATGCCTTATTCAATGTGGTGTAGTCGATGCACATCCGAAGTTTCCCGCCGGCCTTGGGCACAACGACTGGGTTCGCCAGCCATTTTGGATGGAAGACTTCTCGGATAAATCCGGCTTCGAGCAACTTCTTCACTTCTTGTCGGATGAAGTTCTGTCGCTCTACAGATTGTTTCCGAGGTTTCTGATGCACAGGCCGAGCATCGGGGTAAATCTTCAGATTGTGCTCAATCACTTCCCTGGGGATCCCAGGCATTTGTGACGGTTGCCAAGCAAATACGTCAACGTTAGCCCGGAGGAAAGTGATGAGCGTGAGTTCCTATTTGTCATTCAACCCACCCGATATGCGGGTGGTTTGAGTGACATCGGAACCAATTTGGACGACTTTGACGGGGATGTCGGTGTCGCCGCTTGGTTGCACACAGGGAGCAGAGGTTGAGCCTCGTTGCCGAATGCTTGGAGGTTTTGGAGCTTGCCCCTGTCTGGAGTCCTCCTCTTGCGCAGTGGTGAGTGCATGGAGCTCCTCCAGAGCAGTTACTCCGGCGGTGCGATCTCCACGAATCCGGAGAACGCCTGCTGGTGTTGGCATCTTCAACACCAAGTATTCATAATGAGCAGCTGCCATAAATTTGTATAGGGCAGGTCTACCCAAGATGGCGTGGAATGGTAAGTTGATCTGAGCGACGTCGAAGACCAACTTCTCGGTGCGGTACTTCTCCCGTGTCCTGAAGGTAACGGGGAGAATTATAGCTCCGAGTGGGGTAATGGCCCCCGGACCTACTCCGGAGAATGGTCGAGAGGGCTGAAGATCCGAAGGTCGAAGCTGAAGTTTGGTAAAAGCTTCAAAGCTTATAAGGTTCAGCCCCGAACCTCCATCCACCATAACATGATGGAGCTGGATGTTGTTGATGGTGGGAGATACCATCAAGGGTAATTGGCCAGCTCCGACCATGCTTTGAGGACAGTCTGAAGCATCAAAAGTGATGGGTGTGTCCATCCACTTTCGATGTGGCTCCGGTCTAGCTGTAGGAGCTACAGCAGCCATATCCCGTCGCATAGTCTTGATGACACGACGAGAAGTGATGTCCCATGATCCACCAAAGATGGTGTTCATGGTTTTCTGACGCTCGTTGTCGGAGAGGTCGGAGTCATCGTCGACGGAGGTGTAGACGGCTTTCAGGACCTTTTTGGGGTCCTGAAACCCTAACTCCTCTTCAGCCGGAGCTTCATCAACCTTCTGTTTTCCCTCCCTCTGTCGGAAAGGAGACCCTTCCCGGCGCTTGTTGTAGCGCTCGGCAAGGTTTTGGACCTCCCGGCAGTCTTCCAGCCTGTGGCTGCCCATTTTGTGAATGGGGCACCACATTTTGTATTTGCCACCGTCTTCGGAAGACGGTCGAGGTCGCTTCTCGGGGCGTGGCCCCCGGCCACCAGGAGTTGCAGTGGCTGCAACGTTGGATGTGCCGGCCGACGGCTTCTTCTTGCCGTTGGTCTTCTTTTTCTTCTTGCCACTCCCGGAGGTAGCGGCTTCTTCTTTGGAGGATTTTTTGTGATCCTCCAAGGCTGGTTTGGAGTGCATTTCACGGCCCTCCGCAGCTCTGGCACATTTGTCTGCCAAGCTGAAGAGCTCCGTGACGCTGGTGATCTCTTTGATCGCCAGCTTCTCCAACATCTTCTTGTCTCGTACACCCTGTCTGAATGCCACAATGACAGAAGCGCTTGAGATAGAAGGGATTGCGTTGCGTACCTGAGAGAACCTCTGGATGAATGATCGCAAAGATTCTCCCCCTTTTTGCACGACCGCAAAAAGGTCTAGTTCAGTGCCCGGTCGGGTGTATGAACTCCCGAAATTGGCAGTGAACTGTCGGCACAACTCCTCCCAACTGTCGATAGAGTTGGGTGGAAGGCTCATAAACCAGGATCTGGCGGTCCCAGTTAAGGCCACTGGAAAGTAGTTGGCCGTTACGGCCTCGTTTCCTCCAGCTGCTAAGATTGCAGTGGAGTATATCTGCAGAAATTCTACGGGGTTGACAGTCCCGTCGAATTTTTCCGGCAAGTGTGGCCGGAACTTTTGTGGCCATCTAACCATGCGCAGGTGCATGGCTAGGGCTGAACAGCCTCCTCCTACTCCTTCCAGAGTAGAAAGGTCTTGAGCATCCCGTCTTTCTCGAGCTCTCTCGATATGGACACGGCCATCCTGTTGGCGGTATCGGCGATCAAGCTCCGCCCGGAGGTCGTGTGTCGAAAGCCGAGATACCGTATGGGTGCGTCGTGCCCCAGAGGGCAACGACGTCACTTGCTGTGACGCAGCACGTCTTCGGTTGTTAGAGACATGCGGAACAAGTCTTCCAGACAACGTCCGTCGCTGCGACGGGGCCCGCCCTGAAGGAGGAGGACCCTGGTTGTTGAGACGTTCGGCCGCTGCTGCGACTAAATGCTCAACATCAGCCCTCCATTTCTCCATGGCATCTCGAGATGCATCTGGAGGTGGTGGTCGCTGGAGAAGAGCACGCGCTGCATGGAGCGCGTGTTCTGGGTTGTCATGACTTGCCGGCGCAGTATGTGACGCCGGCGCACCATCATGTGGCCCGACACGATTTGCCGGAGAAGATGGTGGCGGTGGGAGTGTGACTCCAGCTGATGCTGAGGCTCCTGCTGGTGGCTGCATGTTGGAGGGATTGCCCCCGACAGCCTGAGCAGCAGGTTGCCCGTTGGATGATCCAGCCGCAGAATTCACCATTCTTGAAAATCTCAGGCGCCCCTACCTGGCGCGCCAACTGTCGACTGTTGGAGTCGGCAGATCTCCTGACACTACTAAAGTGTTGAAGGAGTTTGTAGTTCGGTGTGGGCGCGCGGAGACTCAAGAAGATGAATCACGATTGGACACGAGAGACACAGTGGTTTACGTGGTTCGGGCCGCCTGAGCGTAATACCCTACTCCACGGGTGTGTGGTGTTGTATTAGTTTATGTATGAAAGCTCACGTAACTGCATGTGTGCCTGAGAGCGTTCGAGAGCCCCTTCGTGTATCGTCGATCTGTCCTTTTATAGTACAAGGACAAACCGTTACAAGTTAGCCTGGCCTGACATGTGGCCCCGGCGGTTACTAGTATTGATACACGATTAATTGTTGTTAATAACCCTGTAACGGGCTCCGACAGTGCCGTTACAGGTGTTAAGATTGTCTGATTAAGTGTCATTAATATGGAATTAATGACAATTAATCGGGTCTTGAAGTCCGCGGCTATCCTTTGAAGATCCGGAGTCGTTACAATATCTTCCGGAGGTTTGAAGCGGCCAGCTCCGACGTTTGGACACGTGGCAGCTCCGGAGCTTGCTTGTGGGAAGCGGGAAGCTCCGGGGTGGCCTGGCACGTGTCAGGTCCGGAGCTTCTCTCGGTCAGGGGTTAAGTCCGGAGGTGCCGTTTCGGTACATAGCCCGGAGCTTCACCCTTGTGGGTAGTAGCTCCGGTCTGGCAGTACACGTGGCAACCTAGGGGTTAACCATGTTGGAGAAGCAGGTCCAGTTATGTCTGACAAGTGGGCCTCCGAGGGTCTTCAATTTGAGTAGACGTCCTTCCCTTGAGATCTTTGTAACCTCAGGGGGTGTATGGTTTTTAGGGTACCGACAGCGGAGATTCAAGAAAAGATGGTAACACAGTGGAATTATGTGGTTCGGGCCGCCTGAGCGTAATACCCTAATCCATGGGGTGTGTTTTGTTGTATTGAGGATTCACTGGTGCTTGCGTGCATATCTGATTGGTCATCATGTACCGTGCGGTGCAGCCCTTTTATAGTCTAAGGACTGGCCGTTACTGTAAGTGCATCTAGGATATCCCTTGTGGGTTTTGGCTAATTGATGACAAACATATGAGATCCTAATGAATCCACTGAGATGATTGCAGGACAAACAAGTAAAACAGCTCGGTGCACACAAAAAGGTGAAAAATGAAGTGGTGTTCAAAGAGAGATACTTTGATGAAGCTTGGAAGACTAAATTAGATTTTGAATGTATAGGGAGTGTATGAAAGACACACTCCAAGAGCTCACGACTTTGCGCGAGGGTAAGGGATTAATATTAACTTCACTTGCACAAAGCACCGGACTAGTCCGATCATGGACTGGACTAGTCTGTTCATCTTTCTGGAATCCCACTTATAGGGAGACCGGACTAGTCTGTGCATTCACCGGACTAGTCCGTTGATGTTTCTGGAGTCTCTCATATTGTGGGACCGAACTAGTCTGATCATGGACCGGACTAGTCCGTTGAACTTTCTGGAATCTCCCATTCGTGGAGATCGGACTAGTCTGCGGACTAGTCCGATGAACTTTCTGGAGTCACCTTCACACAGCACCGGACTAGTCCGAGCTTGGACCGGACTAGTCTAGCAGACTTTCTGGACTTCAAAATGCACAGTGACCGGACAAGTCCGGACTTGCACTGGACTAGTCCGGTGTTAGGGTTTTTCAATGGCTACCTTTTGGAAACCCTATTAATAGAGAGTCCACAGCTTTCCTATTAACAGACACGTCGAATACTGATCAAACAACAAACCCTAGCGCTGCCACTTCGTCTCAAGATCCCAAAACACATCTCCCCACACATCTAAAGTGCAAAAAGAGTGAAATCAATTGAACACTTGGATTCGGGATTGGGAGATCGTCGTTCTTTCACTGCGATCTCTTGGGGTTTGATCTTTCTACACTCATACTCTGCATTGTAATACTTTTGAGTGTATTTGATCACTTGCTTTGTTGTAATTCTCGTGGGAGCCCTCAACGTGTGAGGTTGCCCCACAAACCTGGTGATTACCCGTGATAGTGAGATCAGGTCGGCCTTCGTGGTGACTTGAAGAGGTAAAGGGTTGGAGACCCGCAATGTGTGAGCTTCCTCAACGAGGACGTAGATCTCGTGGTGAGATCGAACCTCGGGAAAAATTCGTGTGTCTTGCGCCTTATTTCATTTAAATTTTGTTCACTAGATTACTTAAGTGCTAAAACATCAACCTAAGGAAATTATAAGTTTTGCCTGTATTCTTATACTAATCTCAAATAAAAATATCAGTTGTTCTCATTTCCGCTGCTAAATAAATTTAAATTCCCAAACAACACTTGATCAACACACATATTTTTAGCACACCGGACAAGTCTGCCCACATGACCGGACAAGTCTGGCCAACCAAGTTTTGACGATTCTATTAAGTGTGCAGGGAATTCAAAAGGCCTATTCACCCCCCCTCTAGGCCACATTCAATTGGTATCAGAGCAAGGTTCTCCAACAACGAGACTCACATCTCGGAGAGATCAATGGCCTCTGAGAAGAACAACGATATCTCGAAGATGAACATTAATGAGGAGGAACAAGAAACTAAAACTTTTGATGTGCTGAAAGAGAGCCCACACAATGATGAAGAAGTGCGACAATTAAAGGCACTTCTGAGAAAGAAACTTCTAGGACAAAAGTGAAAAGAAGAAGAGAAGACGACGGGGAGTGGTTATCACGACTACCCTCGACAACCTTACAACTACAACCGTCTCAATTCAAACAACCATTATCTTTCCATTCCTATGGGAAAACCTCCACAGTTTGACAGAAGCAACTATACAATGTGGAAGTACAACATGAAGATGCATCTAATATCCCTAAATCCTAGTCTGTGGCACATTGTTTGCACTGGCATAGACATCCCGGAAACGGATGAAGAACTCACCCCAGAACAAGAACAAGAGATTCAAAGAAATGCACAAGCCGTCGCCGTGATCACATCATCACTAAGCAGAGAGGAATTCACTAAGATTTATGGCTTAGAAAGTGCAAAGGAAATCTGGGATACACTCAAGACAGCTCACGAAGGAAATAGATCGGTTCATGAAGCAAAAATCGAAATGCTTGAAGGAGAGTTGGGGAGATTCGCTATTGAAGAAGGCGAATCACCTCAAGACATGTACAACCAGATGAAGGCACTCATCAACAAAATACGTGCCTATGGAAGTAAGAAATGGACAAATCACGAGGTAGTCAAGATAATGGTTAGAGCCTTCATGCCAAGAAATGTCACACTTTGCTCAATGATTAGAGAAAGCCCCGGGTTTCACAAAATGACTCCCGATGAGTTGTTGGGAAAGATCATAAACCATGAAATGATGGAGAAAGAGGCACAATACGTCAAAGACTTGGCCGAACTCACTTCCTCCAAAAAGAAGGAGGTTGCTCTCATGCTGACCCAAACTCAAAGATGCTCGGGAAGATCAAGACGATGGGCATACAAGTGACGAGAGCACCAATCTTGATGATGAATAAATGGTACTCTTTATCAAGAAGTTTAAGCGAATGATGAAAAGAAGACACGGCAACAACTCAAATGAAAGCAAAATCAAGGATAATGGAAAATCCAAGGCTCGACGCACTTGCTACCACTGCGGAGAGTATGGTCACTTCATGGTGGACTGCCCTTATGAAGAAAACAAAAAGAAGAAGGAAACAAGATCTCATGAAAAGAAAAAATTCAGAAAAAGAAGACAAACCCATCAAGCTCATATTGGCAAGGAGTGGGACTCAAACGACGAGTCCTCCTCCGATGAAGAAGAAGAAATGGCCACTATCGCAATCAAGAAAATTACTATGAAGGCCACACTCTTTCCAAACATGGGAGGATGGGACATGAACAACCATACATGCCTTATGGCTAAGGATGGCAAGAAAAAGGTACGGCTCACTCCTCCTACGCTAAATTCCTCTTTTGATGACTTTGACAGCTCTAGTGATATTGAAGAAATGTTTAGAGGACTAAATAAAATTGCTCTAAGGAAAATGGAAATGTTGTCGAACGAAATTTTTGAAAAGGAGGAACTTCTTGACCGACAAGAAGATATGCTCATCCGTGAAAGGAAGAGATATCAAGAAGTTGAAAAGCTTCTCGAGCTTGAAAGAGAGAAGAACAAGTCGCTTGAAGCTGAGCTAGCCTTGAGTAAGGGAACTTACTCAAATCTAGAAGACTCGCATATTGCAATCAAGGAAGAACTTCCTAACTTGTCAAAAGCTAACAAGATCCTTGAGGTGCAAGTTGAGTCGCTCAAGCAAAGTGACTCCTCTTCCTCCAAGAGCTCCTCCTCCAAAGATATAAGTTCGACAACTACCGGAACTTGCACTTGCTCTAATAAGAAGAATATTATTTCTAATGCTTCAACTTCTCATAATATGCATGCCCCTCCAAGCGGCATCTTTGATAAGGAGAAGATCAAATATACACGCAGTGCATATATGGTCACTAAACCTCCTAATGTCAAAGATGGCCTTTGTTTTGATAAGAGCAAACACATGTCTACTTCTAATCATGCTAAAAATAGAATTGTCTTTGTTAAGGAAAATCCCATAAATCTGAACCACAAATATTGTTTCATACATTTAACGCTTCTTATGTTCTTATGAAAGCCAAATATAGAAAAGTAATTGCCAAATATACAGGGCCACGCCACAAGAACTTGAAAACTTGTGTTTGGGTGCCCAAGACTCTTGTGACTAACCTGAGAGGACCCAAGCAAGCTTGGGTACCTAAAACCAAGGAATAATTCTTTTTGCAGGCTTACTCCTCCGGTGGAATAAAATGGGTACTTGATAGCGGATGCACAAATCACATGACCGGTGAGAGAGGTATGTTTGTAGAGTACGAGTACAACAAGGATCCAGGTGAAGGCATATACTCCGGAGACAACAGCCAAGGAAAGGTCCTTGGTAGCGGTAACATTGAAATATCCTCTCAACATACCTTATCAAATGTTTTACATGTAGATTCTCTAGATTATAACCTTTCAATATCCCAACTATGCAACAAAGGTTACAACTGTTTATTCACTAATGAGGGTGTGACTGTTTTTAGAAGAAGCGATGGCTCGATTGCATTCAAGGGAATGTTGAAGGGCAAGCTTTATCTAGTTGACTTCAACAAAGATAAAGCCAAACTCAACACTTGCTTGGTTGCTAAGACCAACATGGGATGGCTGTGGCATAGACGGCTAGCCCATCTTGGGATGAGAAATCTGCAGAAACTTCTAAAATGTGGTCGCATCCGTGGTCTTAAGGATGTGGTTTTTGAAAAAGACAGGCTGTGCAGCGCGTGTCAAGCAGGAAAACAAGTCGGAGCACCACATCCCACCAAGAATGTGATGACTACCGCAAGACCGCTGGAACTTCTCCACATGGATCTCTTTGGTCCAGTTTCGTACATCAGCATCGGCGGTAACAAATACGGTTTAGTAATTGTTGATGATTTTTCAAGATTTACCTGGGTATTTTTCTTGCATGATAAATCAGAAACTCAGGGGATCCTCAAGAAGTTCTTGAAAAGAGCTCAGAACGAATTCTCATCAACCATAAAGAATATCATAAGTGACAACGGGACAGAATTCAAGAACCTCCAAGTTGAGGAGTTTCTCGATGAAGAAGGGATAAAGTATGAATTCTCGGCACCCTACTCCCCTAAAAAAAATGGAGTGTCCAAAAGGAAGAACAAAACATTAATCGAAATGGCGAGAACTATGTTGGATGAATACAAGACATCAGATCGTTTTTGGGTAGAAGCAGTGAACACTGCTTGCCATGCCACAAATTGACTGTATCTCCATCGACTACTGAAGAAAACTCCATATGAGCTCCTTACCGGTAAAAAGCCCAATGTTTCTTATTTTAAAGTTTTTGGTTGCAAATGTTTTATTCTGAACAAGAAACCGAGGGCCTTGAAGTTCGCTTCAAAGTCCGATGAAGGATTCTTGCTCAGATATGAGTCGAATGCCTACGCCTATCGTGTCTTCAACAAGGTGTCTGGCCTTGTTGAAGTAGCACGTGACGTAGTGTTCGATGAATCTAACGGCCCACTAGTGGAGCAAGTTGATAAGTGTGTGCTAGATAAAGAGGAAGCTCCATATGAAGCACTGAAGAAAATGGGACTTGGTGATATCTTACCAAAAGAGCAAACATTTGACTCAAATGCACAAGATGAACCTCAACACGGAGGCAATGATCAAGGGGGAGCTCTTACACAAGATCAAGAGGAGGAAGATCAAGAAGATCAGGACAATCATGGAAACAATGATCTAGAGGGAGACAATGCACATGAAGATAATGAAGAACAAGCAACTACACAAGCTCCACACCCAAGAGTACACCAGAGCGTGCAAAGAGACCACCCTGTCAACAATATCATTGGAGATATTGCTAAGGGAGTAACTACTAGATCTCGAGTTGCAAATTTCTGTGAATCCTATTCTTTTGTGTCTTTTCTGGAACCATACAGGGTAGAAGAAGCCTTAAGGGATCCAGACTGGATGATTGCAATGCAAGAGGAGGTGAACAACTTCAAGAGAAGTGAAGTATGGGAGCTTGTGGAAAGACCAAAGGCGAACATAGTTGGAACCAAATGGGTCTTTCGGAACAAGCAAGATGAACATGGAGTAGTAACAAGAAATAAGGCAAGACTGGTGGCCAAAGGTTATTCTCAGGTCGAAGAGCGCTTTCTTAAACGGCCCAGTCAAGGAGGAAGTTTATGTGGAGAAGCCACCATGATTCGAAGACCAGAAATATCCCAACCATGTCTACAAACTGCATAAGGCTCTCTATGGCCTCAAACAAGCTCCTCGAGCTTGGTATGAGTGTCTTATAGATTTTCTAATTCAGAATGGATACAAAATTGGTAAATCTATACACTTTTCACTAAACATTGTGATGATCATTTATTTGTATGTCAAATTTACGTTGATGACAATATCTTTGGATCGACTAACAAATCCTTTTGTGGAGAATTTAGCAAAATTATGACAGATAGGTTTGAGATGTCAATGATGGGCGAATTGAAGTTCTTCTTGGGATTCCAAGTGAAGCAACTAAGAGAAGGTACATTTATAAGCCAAACCAAATATACACAAGACATTCTCAAGAAATTCAATATGGATAAAGCCAAGCCCATCAAGACACCCATGGCCACTAATGGACACCTCGACCTCAATGAAGACGGTCCAAATGTGGACCAAAAGGTATATTGGTCCATGATTGGCTCTTTACTTTATTTATGTGCATCTAGGCCAGATATTATGCTTAGTGTTTGCTTGTGTCCAAGGTTTCAAGCTGCACCTATAGAGTGTCATTTAGTTGCTTTAAAAAGAATCCTAAGGTACCTTGTGCACACACCCAACTTGGGCCTTTGGTATCCCAAAGGATCCAAATTTACCTTGATAGGGTATTCCGATGCCGACTATGTAGGATGCAAAGTCGATAGAAAGAGCACGTCAGGGACTTGTCAGTTTCTTGGTAGGTCCCTGGTATATTGGTCATCTAAAAAGCAAAACTCCATTGCCCTTTCCACAGCAGAAGCAGAATATATTGCAGCCGATAGCTGTTGCGCCCAATTACTCTGGATGCGACAAACCCTTAGGGACTATGGCTACAATCTTAACCACATCCCACTTCTATGCGACAATGAATGTGCTATAAAAATTGCACACAACCCAGTAGAGCACTCAAGAACTAAGCACATAGATATTCGTCATCATTTTCATAGAGATCATTCATTAAAAGGTGACATTGCTATTTCTCATGTTAGAACTGAAAAACAACTTGCGGATATTTTTACCAAACCATTGGATGAGAAAAGGTTTTGTGAACTTAGGAATGAACTTAATATTTTTGACACTCGAAATGTGGCTTGAAACGTTGCACACCTGGTTGAAACTTCAAATGTTACATTTTATTGCTAAAACTGCCCCTCACCTCTCTTTCTCCTAAGAAAACTATTTTTAATGAAGAAATTTTGGACTTTATGACCATGTTTTTGTGTTGATTGCTTTTTGGTCATAATCACCAAGATTATTTGCAAAACTTGTCCTTGGATCACTATTAGTTATCTCTATATACTCAGCTTTTCCAGGGACACCGGACTAGTCAGGTTTGCCACCGGACTAGTCCAGACAGTCCCTCCTTCTAGGTTTTCCAGGGGCACCGGACTAGTCCGGTCGGCCGCGTATATTAGCAGTTGGCCGACCCAAAACCGTTTCAAACCTCCCTCCACTTTGAGTTGAACCCTCACCTCTCAAACCCTAGCCCCCAAAAGTGATTTTCTAGTTGAGCCCTCGAAATCCAAGCTTTCTCCGTGGGAAATCCTTCCCTAGACGAGTTGATACTCCACTCCAAACTCATCCGGACAGATTCGTGCTCCTTCAACGCGAATCTTCAAATCTCGGTAAATTTCTCCCTAAAGTCAAACTCTCAACTTTTCTAGTTCTAGCTTATTTCTCTTGATTCCAAGGAAGTACATTAGCTTCAGAGATTTATTCCTTTCACCTTCATGCTCCTTTGCACCCTTAGATAGAAGTTGTGATTCTAGTTTTGTTAAGGTTCTTGTGCCAGGCCATACTAGTCCGGCTCCCAGGTACGGACTAGTCCGGTACACCGGACAAGTCCGCACTCTGAAATTGGACAAGTCCGGTCTCTGACATTTGAATCCTCACATCACCTTCATTCTTAGTTCATTCTCATCTAAATCATGAACTCCTTGTTAGGCACGATGTCTTCAAGCTCAGATGACAGCTCCTTCCATGTTGATGGAGAAGTTGAGCGCGAAAAAGTGAAGAGAGCCAAGGAGAGGTACATGAAGAAAAGACATGATGTAAATGTGCACACTCCACCCTCCGACGACAACTTGCCCATGAAAAGGAGGGTAGTTGTGAAGAAGTCCCAAGGAAAGGATGGTGAGGGCTCCGCAAGGCCAAAGAGGACTCTCAACAAAGGAAAGGGGCTTGCTAGTGGTACCATTGGACCCCTGAAAATGAAGAACCCAAGTCACCGCAACAGGCAGCGCTCAAGTAAGGATTTCACTGGAAAAGGGGGTGAGCTTGCCGATATCTTCAGGCAGGTTAATGTGTATGCTAAACCTCGGCAATGCTCAGACCCAAGATTCTGGAGCAACTTCCATGCCGACTACTACGAGCATGTGTACATGAAGATGAAGAATCCCGTTGTGAAGAGTCAATGGGTGAACATTGGGTACATGCATTTGAAGAAGTATCCTGCCTTCCGTGAGGTGGTTGAGTCCTTGGAGAGGCACGGACTGAAGGAACTGTTTTCCTTTGAGAATGACTGGAACAATGAGGTCATCACCCAATTCTACTCCGCCCTCTACTTTGCTCGTGGTGATGGAGACAACCTCACTTGGATGACTCATGGTTCCAAGTATAGTGTCACTTATGATGAGTTTGCGAGAATCCTCCACCTTGAACACACTTTGGATCATGATCTTGTTATCCACAATCTGCAACCCTTGGAGAAGGATGAGCTCAAATTTCTATATGACACAAGGATGCCTTATGTCCCTCCCAATATCAATTATTTGAAGCCCTTCTATGTGGTCCTCAACAGAATTTTGAGGAAGACATTAGCCCCGAAAGATGGAGATGCGGGGACTATTCAAGGAACCTTGAGGACCCTAATGAAGGTCATTGGTGGGAGGAGACTGTTCAATGTCTTTGAATACATCTACAATGACATTGTGAACATCTCAATCACTCCAAACAGATCTTGCGGGTATGCCCCGTACATCATGTTCATGATTGAGAAGGTGACTGGACTTGAGTTCGTCAAAGATGTTCATCATACAGGGTTGAAACCGCAAAAGCCCATTGAGTACACTATACCTTCAGCTCCTGATGCACCTCCATCCCCTGAAGCTAAGAGAAGGACTAAACAAACTCGGGATGTGAATGTCACTAGATCTTCAGCTGCTCCTCCTAGCTCTGCACCTGCGCATGAATCTTCCGGTGGTGTGCTCAAAATGCTCACCTCTATCTTTGCCTACTGCCACAAGATTGAAGTCAGGCAGAAGAAGCATAACCAATATGTCAATGCCAACATCAAAGCTATCTATGACAAGCTGGAGATTGAGCCAGTGGGATCCCCGCCATCCTTCGAGGACTCCGAGGAAGAGTCTGCTCTGGTGAATAATGATGATGGTGGTGAAGATGAGGACCGGACCGAGACTGAAGAAGAGAGTGGTGATGAGTGATTCCCCTCAATTTCTCCCTTTTTTGGTGCCTTGATGCCAAAGGGGGAGAGATTGAGACTAGTAGCTTGAGACCATCTCAAGTTGGTGTCTTTATGTTTTTGTGATCAAGGACATGTACTTATTTTTAAAGACCTTGTAATGCACTATTTCTCCTCTTATGTGTGATGCTTATTGTTGCTTGAATGATTATCTCTATGCTCATTATTGATTACCTTTACTTCATCACACCTTGTTAATCACACACCTGTTAGGGACCCCACCATAAGGTGTGTGCATATGTGAGAAGCTTTTTTGTGGACTTATCATTATTCTCATATGTGCACACCTTATGAAAATCAAGATTTTATTCTCAATTGTTATATCTCAAATGGTTGTCATCAATCACCAAAAAGGGGGAGATTGTTAGTGCATCTAGGATATCCATTGTGGGCTTTGGCTAATTGATGACAAACATATGAGATCCTAATGAATCCACTGAGATGATTGCAGGACAAACAAGTGAAACAGCTCGGTGCACACAAAAAGGTGAAAAATGAAGTGGTGTTCAAAGAGAGATACTTTGATGAAGCTTGGAAAACTAAATTAGATTTTGAATGTATAGGGTGTGTATGAAAGACACACTCCAAGAGCTCACAACTTTGCGCGAGGGTAAGGGATTAAAATTAACCTAACTTGCACAAAGCACCGAACTAGTCCGATCATGGACCGGACTAGTCCGTTCATCTTTTTGGAATCCCACTTATAGGGAGACCGGACTAGTCCGTGCATCTTTATGGAATCCCACTTATAGGGAGACCGGACTAGTCCGTTGATGTTTCTGGAGTCTCTCATATTGAGGGACCGGACTAGTCCAATCATGGACTGGACTAGTCCTTTGAACTTTTTGGAATCTCCCATTCGTGGAGATCGGACTAGTCTGCGGACTAGTCCGATGAACTTTCTGGAGTCACCTTCACACAGCACCGGACTAGTCCGGCAGACTTTCTAGACTTCAAAATGCACAGTAACCGGACAAGTCCGGACTTGCACCGGACTAGTCCGGTGTTAGGTTTTTTCAACGGCTACCTTTCGGAAGCCCTATTAATAGAGAGTCCACAGCTTTCCTATTAACAGACACGTCGAATACTGATCAAACAACAAACCCTAGCGCCGCCACTTCATCTCAAGAGCCCAAAACACATCTCCCCACACATCTAAAGTGCAAAAACAGTGAAATCAATTGAACACTTGGATTCGGGATTGGGAGATCATCGTTCTTTCCTTTCTACACTCATACTCTGCATTGTAATACTTTTGAGTGTATTTGATCACTTGCTTTGTTGTAATTCTCGTGGGAGCCCTCAACGTGTGAGGTTGCCCCACAAACCTGGTGATTACCCGTGATAGTGAGATCAAGTCGGCCTTCATGGTGACTTGAAGAGGGAAAGGGTTGGAGACCCGGCTCTGTGTGAGCTTCCTCAACGAGGACGTAGATCTCGTGGTGAGATCGAACCTCGGGAAAAATTCGTGTGTCTTGCGCCTTATTTCATTTAAATTTTGTTCACTAGATCACTTAAGTGCTAAAACATCAACCTAAGGCAATTATAAGTTTTACCTGCATTCTTATACTAATCTCAAATAAAAATATCAGTTGTTCTCATTTCCGCTGCTAAAGAAATTTAAATTCCCAAACAACACTTGATCAACACACATATTTTTAGCACACCGGACAAGTCCGCCCACACGACCGGACTAGTCCGGCCAACCAAGTTTTGACAATTCTATTAAGTGTGCAGGGAATTCAAAAGGCCTATTCACCCCCCCTCTAGGCCACATTCAGTTACAACACTAGCCTGGCTTGACATGTGGCCCTGGTTTATTTAACTGTCTAATACAGGATCAACGAGTATTAAATGTGGCTAATAGAGTGGTAACGTGCCTTAATGATGGCATTATACCTATTAACAATCCACTGATCGTGTGTCATTAATATGGCATTAATAACACGTAATCAGGTCTTGTAACTGTCGCCTTAACTGTCACTTGAAGGTCCGAGCCGTTGGAGATCTCTTTGTCTTCCGTTAAATTCCTAGCTCTAGAGGTTCAACACATGGCGACTCCGGAGCTTCCCACCGTGGGGAGGCAGGTCCGGAGCCACTATACACGTGGTAGCACCGGAGCTTCCCTCTACTGGGGGTTAGTTTCGGGGTCACTGGACATGTGGCAAGTCTGGAGCTTCCCTATGATAGGTGTTAGGTCCAGACTTATGATACACGTGTCAGTGTCCGAGCTACCTAAACAAAGAAGGCGGGTCCAGTTCTGTGCAACACATGTGGCCTTAATATGTCTTCAACTTGAATGGGGGAACTCCTCATCTTCTTTTGTGGTATCATAAGGTACCCGGTACGCAGGGTACCGACAATGGCCCCCGGGCCCACCTCCGGAGGAAACCCTTTGGGTTAAGTTATTCTGTCGGAGGTGGGGCCATCTTCGATTCTCGCACCGCGGCTTCAAAGGTGTCGTTTGGGTGATGGTTCGCTGTTGAACAATTGCCGCGTGGCTTTCCTTAAATGCAGCAGATGATATCCGCGTGACAGATCTCACAAAATTGAAGGTCCCCGTTCCCAATATGAAAACCGTATCGGATTTGAGTGCCTTGTCAGGCTATCGCTCTCGGGCTTCCTGCTGCCCATCATGACAATGGTTCGCCTGGGGTAATAAGCTCCACTTTCCCATCGGGGTGGCCCCAGGCCCTTTCATCATTGACGGGGTAGATTTTTGAAATGTGGCCTTGCTCTTATTGTTGTTTCCATCCAAGCGTTGTAGAGGCTTACCTAAGAAGGAACGCCCGGACGGTTTGAGGACTCTTTAAACTTTTGACTGAACTCACGCTCAGAGGCTCCCAACCTTTGCCTCTCTTGCCCTTCTTTCGCTCCACTTTGCTGCGATGGAGTTGGGTCTTCCCAAAAGTCGCATCAAGAGCAAGGATGATCTGATGAAGGTTCAGACCTTCATGGGGTGGTCTAGTGAATCCTTGAACCACATGATTCGGGTTGGCAAGCTCCCGTTCAAGAAGGAGCCCCGTGGCGAGATGGTGTACTTCTTAGCGTACGCCATGATGGGATTGATCCCACATTTTTCAAGTTTAATCTTGATGCTGCTAGACTTCTTCGACCTCCAGCTGTATCACCTCGGCCCTCACTCCCTCCTGCTGGAGGCAACTTTCATCCACTTCTGCGAGATTTGGGTGGGTGTGCCTCTTTGCATCGAGTTGTTCTGGACCTTCTTCACGGTCCATACCACCGGCAAGGGAACTGAGCTACTTGGCTTCTACTACTTCGTGAAGCGCAAGAACTACCACTTCAAGAACGTGAAGTTGTTCCCTTCCTGCAAATTGGATGAATGGAAGAAAGATTGGTTCATCATTGCAGTTGAGGAGCACGATAGGCTGGAGCTACCCCAGGGACTCCCCAACATCGACACCGATGCCTGGAACATAGTTCCATAGCTATCAGATGCGTTCAAGCCTATCCTGGTCAGAATCTAAGAATGTGTGGAGGGTGGAGTGACCCCCTAGATGGTCTTTGGAAATTTCTTGGTTAATAGGAGGGCTCCGCTAAAGAGAAGGGAGAAGCTCGCCCGGGCTTTCAATAGTGTGATAGACGACGACCGGATTGAAACCGGTTTGAAATCCATCTTGGATTATGAAGCTTTGAGGCTCCATCTCAAGAAACTTCAGCACAGGTCCATCACCAATGATTCCTTGACTCCGCCGGTTGCTTTCCTGCCTCTGAACATGATTCTAGTGTTCAGCAAGGAGCTACGAAGGAAGATGGTGACGCTCGATGACCTCGGTGAAGTGGAGAAGCGCAAGACCTACAAGGATGTAATTCCCAGAGCTTCCGAGGGGGTGGTCACACCTACTCTGAGCTAGAGGGTTGATGACGTCGGAAAGGGCAAAGGAGGTGCCGCCAACCCAAATGTCAAAGCGTGCGAATGACACTTCCTCTAGTACTACTAAATCATAGCTCACGGAGGTTCTTGTATTGGTTTGGGCGCGCGAAGATTCAATACAAGATGGTGACACAGTGGATTTACGTGGTTCGGGGCGCCTGAGCGTAATACCCCATTGCACGGGGTGTGTGTCGTTGTATTGAGGATTCACTAGTGCTTGCGTGCGTATCCGCTTGGTCGTCATGTACCATGTACATCCCTTATATAGTCTAAGGACTGGCCATTACAACACTACCCTGGACCGACATGGGGCCCTAGCGTATTTAACTGCCTAATACACGATCAACAAGCATTAAATGTGGTTAATAGAGTGGTAACATGCCTTAATGATGGCGTTACCCCTATTAATAGTCCACTGATTGCATGTCATTAATATGGCATCAATAACACGTAATCGGGTCTTGTAACTATTCCCTTAACTATCCCTTTAAGGTACGAGCCGTTGGAGATCTCTCCGTCTTGCGTTGAATTCCTAGCTCTGGAGATTCGACACATGGTGGATCCGGAGCTTCCCATCGTGCGGAGGCAGGTCCGGAGCCACTATACACGTGGTAGCACCGGAGCTTTCTTTTACTGGGGGTTAGGTCCGGGGTCACAGAACACGTGGCAAGTCCGGAGCTTCCCTATGACAGGTGTTAGGTCCTTACTTATGATACACGTGTCTGTGTTGGAGCTACCCAAATGAGGAACCAAATGAGGAAGGCGAGTCCAGTACTGTGATACATATTTGGCCTTTGGAGGACTTCAACTTGAATGGGGGAACTCCTCAGCTTTTATTGCGATATCATGAGGTACCCGATACGCATGGTACTGACAGAGTCCTAGTTTGGATTGAGTTGGCCTAAGGGTTGGTTATATAAGCAAGGGAGGCTGGAGCTCGTGGTGCACGACTTTGGGCTGTTACTCTCGTGTCTTTGGTGAATACAATTCGTAGTTTAGAGGAGCTTTTGTGCCTTGTTCGTCCCACTTGTTTTCATCAAGTCTTTCTCGTCGAGTTTTTGTGCTGCCCGACCTTTCTTCGGTGTTTTGATAATAACTCGCATTTTAGAAATCCAATTGGCATTACTCTTTCAGTGTTGTCTTCACAACTTAATTATATATCGTTGTGAAAATTTCATGGTCAATGGATTTGTGGTTTTTACGTTACACGAGTTTCTTTGCGGCATTGCAGATCTTTTTGCTCTCTTTTAGAACAGATTGACCTTTGTTTCGGGTTTTGGTCATTACTTGAGTTTTACTTGACGTTTTCTCGAGATTCTTGTTGTTGTGTCTTTGTTCCTTGGTTCTCTACGATCTACACTAATTTTTCACATTTTGAACAAGTTGGAAACACTTGCACACACAATTTATGTATCAGATTGATTTGTTGCTGAGGTGTTTTCGTTGCTTCCACTGAAAAAGTTTTAATCAACCATTCACCCCCCTCTAGTAGCTTTTCACGTGCTCTTTGATCCTACATACTAAGCAAAGTTTCATAAGCCAAAAAGAAAGTTTGAAACACTGCAAGTTAAAAACACAGAGCAAAAGAAGAACAATCAAACTCAATATGAAAACTCTGCAGAGTAACTATTGTAAAGAGTAAATGTTATTTCCGAAAGTTCATTTCAGAAAAAAAACAACCGTGTCGAATCACGTGCAGCTCACGTGACTAAAATTTGGACAATCTGAATTGAGAAATACATGCCAGTCAAGTGAGGAAAAGTTCGGACAATCCAAAGAGGGAAATGCACGAGAGTCATAGGAGAAAAAGTTCGGACAATTCGTAGCGGGTGGTTCAGCAATATTCTAAACATTGAATGTAAACCCTCACTTATATTCTAATTGCCAATGTATTCAACACACATAGGTCTCACAATCTACCCTTTGATAATGCAATGGCAACACTGCTTAGAATGCAAACATTGGCTCATTCACATGAAAAGTTTTGAAAACAATTTTCTCCCGTTTATGGAAATCAAAAATCAATTGAGAAGAAATCTAAAAAATTCCCCTGAGGCGAATCATGCAAACACTTTTGAATGTGCAAAGTGTGTCATATTCCCCCCCCCCTCCTTGACAATGTATTCATCAAGGTTCAAATTAGATGTTTTGATTGTTTCATGAGCATAACCTGAGATATACATATAAAACAAAGCTCAACCAAATCATACAAACAAGTAACTTACACTACCACATGAACGAAATACATAAATTGGTGTAAGTCAAGCTAGAGATCAAGTGTAATTTTTCAATTTAAGCAAGTCATGATCTCACAAACTCAACTCACTACGTGAGAAAGGCTCATTCGAGACGAGTCCACATGAAGAATGGAGATGAGCAAAAACCGCATCTCCATCTTCAGGTCTCGCATTATAGAGTAATCGGAGATGCGCGGCGGGCGCGTCGTCAATCAGCACACATGGGAGACAAGCTCTAAGAAAGCCCGTCTCCTTTTTGTGAGGAATCCGAGACACACTTTAAAGAGGCACGTCTCCTTTCACTTGAAAATCCAAGAAGGCATTTATGTCTGATCGTCGTGGATTTGAAGACTAATCCAAGATGGATGTTAAGAAAGCTCGTCTCTTTTCACTTAGAAATCCGATACGGGCTTTATGAGAGCGTGTCGCAGATATAATGACTAATCCAAGACGGGCTTCCACGTTGAGAACCTCCTTTTTGTTATAATTTAGAAATGCTCTTTATTTCATGCTGTTTCCTTTATTTACGTAATCTGAGATGCACTTTATAACAACACATCGTGGATTTTTACCAGCGGGGTCACTGTAGCACTACAGGAGACGCAACGCTCGTCTCCTATTAGGTGCCCCACTCCTGTTTATCGTGGTTGCCGGCTGCATCCTGAAGCTAGCCAGGATTTGGCAGCCGCATTGCCTGGGTCAACAACATACACATATAAAAACATATGTATAGCCAAATGGATATCACCCACATTGACCAATCAAATATTAACAAAATGTCAGTTGTGGTTACCAAGTAACTATTTACACAATGAATGCCCTCGCGTTCATCCTGCTCATATACCAAGTAACTATTACACAAAGAATGTCCCCCTATTCATCTTGCTCAACAAGTAACTAATTAAACAAAGAATAATTGTCATCTAATCCTATGGACTGTAATGAATTATCCCTTTGTATGAATGATTTCATAAGTGATGAACCTACATAGGGTGTCTCTAATATGCTTGAGGGTACAAACATTAGTGTTCTTGAAGGCGGGTCCGTAGTCCTATCACACGATGATGAGATTTAGCAAAAGATTAGTAATAAACTAAAATACATGCACTTACACATACATTGCAATTCGTTTACTCTCCAAATATAACCATGTGTAAGTAGGCATGGAAGTCAGACGTGTTGCCTGGAGCTTGTTGTGAGACGTCAAATGAAGTATGATGTTTAATTTGTCGGTGTTTTCCTTTTACTTGTCCTCCTAGCACCTTACACACGTATGTATCAAAATCCCTAAACGAAAACATTCACAGTTAATGTAAAATTATCACGCAATGACGAAATAGTCAGAAACTAATGTGAAGAGGGAACTTACTCATCCATAATGTAAGAGATATCATCCCAATTACGGGTTCCTCGCTCGCCAGTTTTTTCATATCTCGGTCTTGAGGAGTCACAGTACTAGACTTGGTCATAATTTGTAGAAATTGCTATGGTTACTCAATGGTTACCCAAATTTAACAGTACGACTGGGAGCTCCTATTCACTTAAGTGTTTCATTGCCTTGACAAAATTTAAAACAACATCTTTTTGGCCGCTCAATAGATTAGTTCTCACTGGTATTTGCAGATCAAGATATACAAGAGACGTGTTTCCGTTTTATGACGAGTAAGTTGTTGCTGGTGCCTGCACGCAAAATGCCAAATTTGTTACATATAACACTTATATTGAGTATATATATTGATGAACCTAGTTTTTTAGGACTTACTATGCGAAGCAGTGCAATAGAGAGACATCCAACGCGTCGAGGTTCAAAAGGTCGTAGAGATAAGAACATTCGATGAGAATATAGCCATCACCCATGACAAAGTGGTTATCCTTGAATCCCGCTATTATGTTTTGAAATTTTTTTTAATTTTCAATGTAGAAGTTATGAAGTTCAACACAAGGTTTACCAACTTGTTTGAGTGCGCCCGAAGTTAACATTGGCTTTCCCATTAGAAACTTCGGGTTAGCATGCATCATAGCTTTCGGCGCCCTTAGGTTAGCTTCCGACTCTTTCACTGGTTTCTTGCAAGCATCCTTCGACAATCGCCGTTGCGGCTGTCTCTTGTTCTCGGAACGTACATTCTTCATCGGTTTTGTCGGTTGCTCATCAGGTGTAGGGAGCAGGTGTGAGTTGGAGATCGACGTGGCTGCTCTTCAAGTGGAGACTTCTGCGGTAGCACTAGAGTTGGAGACAAATGCGGCTTCTCTGTAACTAGAGGGAACTACTCTCTAATTGGAGACTTCTACTACTTCTCTGTAACTAGAGGCAACTTCTCTCCAATTGGAGACTTCTGCTGCTTCTCTATTACTGGAGGTTACAATCGCTTTGGAATTGGAGACAGCGCCATCCGCTCTGGATTTGGAGGCAGAAGCAGACGTGCCTTAGGAGACATCAAAGCAGTAGAGGTCGACGTTGAAGCTGCTGCTGTTGGGTCAACAACAATAAAAGTCCATCTCCACTGAACCCTTCTAGCAACTGCATCCCGCATAATCAGCATTGTATCGTCCAGTGGCACTTCTAGCTTCGAGTCTTTCATATTTTCATGCACCATGTCCACCTTGACCATAGCATAGGATGTTGTGTCGACCTGGATGTCATCATGCATGGTCTGTTGGGATACACTAGCCCTCTCCCGACCTTCATTCGTATGCTGCCTCCAACCATTAGCATAAGGCTACATGTTTTTAGCTAAGCCAAGTTATCTATCGTGTTTGGTTCAGTTGAAGTTCTAGACGCTAGTGCCTGAAGATCCTCATGTGGTTGTCGACCCTCGACTGCTGTAGAAGCTAAGCTGCTCCTACACTCCTCATTGGCACATAAGAATGCGTTAGGGAATTGTATACATGCTCCCACCGGTATAAGCTTTAGGTCTCCTAGGAGCTCCCTTCTCAGCTGCCTTTTTAGCTCCTCCACATCAACATGTGGTGTTGAGGTCATTTTCTGCTTCCGATACTTAGTTTTGTGTTCTGGAAAACCATCCCTCTAGGTAAACTTACTAGAAACACCACGAACACGGCCTCCTTGCTCTCTTATTTGCAGGCCCTTGATAAGGGCATTGTTTTCCCTCTCACCATTTGAGTCTTCGCTGCTCAGGCTCAAGGCCCTTTGAGCGACATGAAAGGTGCTCTAGCTGTAGAAGGTGACATGGTGTGACTCACTCATCTTAGAACGAGCATGCATAAATGGTCTCAGCCATCCATGAAAATTGTCGTCTAGATTCTTAAGACCTAGTTGGGCCAATCTTTCATCCTCTTCTTCCAAACTCTTTTTTTTTCTGGCATAACCGGTGTTCTTGAGGTGGTGGTCAAGCTTGTTTTGTGATTGAAGCCACTTCTGATATTCATTGTTCTTGGTAATGTCCTGTGATTCATACTTCTCAACAAATCTCACCCAATCATCTTCTGACAAATGTTTATACTTGTGGAAGGGGGTTTCCTGGTTCCTCCAAAAATTCACAAGCTTATATTTGTAGGTCCTCCAAGCATGAGAGATCATCTTCATAGCTAGCTTCTTCCCCTTCCGCTTCTTCTGTCCCAGATATTGAACGTATGCTTGTTAGAGTTTTTGAAGAGTTCATCCTTTTCAATTTTGATTAACTCATTGAATCCATGCAGGTTTAGAGGCACCCTTTCCCAGGCATCTAGACCACAAACCCTAGAAAATCTCGTACTCACTTTCTTCTCTTGGGTAAGCCTTCGTCATTGACCTAATCAACTCCCACAACGTGTGTTGGCCATGTTGTCTGCGACCTTTTATTTCTTTTACCAGAGGCAGTTTCTGAGCGTGATCCAACAGATGCATCCTCTGCATGAGTCTGCTGCTGAGTCTACTGCTGAGCCTGCAGCTATTGAGGAGTCTGCTGTTGATCTACCTCTTCAATATGTTGCTGAACTTCGACTAAGACATCTTCAAATTCAATAAAATTCATTGGAATCTTATAAAACATTATCAAATTTCAGTTCAAGTGTAAGGACAATTCAAAGCAATCTAACACAACCAAACAATCATTAAATAATAGACTATCACATGTAATTTGAATCGAAAATAAATGTTCTACCCCCATGTTAAAGACACATTCCACAAGTAAAGACAATAGCTTCAGAAAAAGTCTATCACACAAGTTACAGGTAAAGACAATAGCTCCGGAAAAAGACACCTCGAGACCTTCTAGTGTAGTACTCCCGAAAAAGACACCTCGAGACTTAACATAATAGGTACAATACTAGAAAACGTAATACTCTAAGCGTAGTACCCTAGAAATATACTAAACATTGACTGGTTAAAATGTCAATATACTAAACATTGAACCACCAAAGAGTATCAAGTGTGGACCATTTCGACTACAACAAAAGCGAGACAAACCTTAACAGCACCCAATACATAAAAACTTATTAAGATTTGGGAAGGGTCGAGGTGGAGTCGAGGTCGATGTTGGCAGTGTGACAATGACCAACAGGGCAGTGTCGAGGTGGTGATGACCTTCGGGGAAGGGGATGACACGACAGTGTGTTGCGGGGACAATGTGGCAGCGGCACCAGCACGGCGGTTTCTATGGCAAAAAGTAATCAGTGCGCGAGAGTTAAAGTGTCAAAAAATATTTTGCAAAGTGTTGGGAAGAGCGCAAGAGAGCTAAAAAGTACCTTAGGGCAACATTCAGAGATGTGCCTCATAAGAGATCATCTCACATTTTACTCGGATCGGAGACAAGCCTCAACTGGGCGCATCTTGCTTTTGCTCCAACAAAAAGAACAACTAGGTCCCACAGGTATATGGGCCCAAATCAGAAACGCGCTTGGTTCGGGCGCGTCTCCCTTTTCCCCATCATAAACAACAATGGTTCCACACTGGTAGTGGGGCCCATATCAATTTGCAAAATTAATTATGCATCTGTTGTCATAATGCTATTCGCGCGCAGAGCTGCCATCGCGCGCAGACTCTGACCTCATTATCTTCTCCGCACCATTATATAGTGACTTGGTCTATGACATGTAGGACTATGCCATGTTGGCCTCACATGGCAGTGATCAAGTCACAAGTCATGGGGTCCTCTGTATATATAGGGGATGTCTTCCCCTTCTCTGCACCATCACAGTCTTCCTCTTCCTCTAGTATTCGTGTTTCTTACAACACAACCTTTCTCTTCCTCCTGACTTCCTCTTCCTAGCCCTAGTATTTCTCAATGGCACCACCAAAGCGCTCTTGACCATTCACTCCACTCGCCACACCTCCATCCCCAGCTCCAACCGCACCTCCGTCGCCTTCCTTGGCGGTAGAGCAACAATACTTGCTTGGGAAAATCGCTCACCTCGAGACTTTGGTTGCCATCATGTCGAGGAGCACGACCTTAAACCATGTTGCGACCTAATGGCAAGGGATGTATTTAACAATACATCTCATGCCATAAAGCTTCTTAATCTTGGGGACCTTCTTGAATGTATTAGAATGCCTTGGAAGCTAACATAGGCCACTACCTCTTCGTCTTAGGCGCAGTGGCCGGTCATCTTCACGCGATGCGGGAGACGGTCGGTGAAGTGCTTGGGATGGAAGGCTGCAGGGGTTTCGTGGAGGTCAACGCCAACAAGTGTGGGGCAGAGTACCCACTGGAGGACTAGGTGATCGTCTATTTTTTTGTTTGTTGTTTGTAATAATGCTTATTTTAATGAAATGTTAATGAATGTTTACTTGGTGATGAATGTTTGTTATCAACTATCGAATGCGCCCGCGACATAGTTTGTTAGACAAATAAGTTATACAAAGCATTCAAGTTCGTAAATAAAGCATTCAAGTTTGTTACAAAAAAGTTACAATACAAATGTTGAAGGGGAAACAGAACAAGTGCCAGATTATCGATCCTAGATGTGGCATTGGATAGTGCGTCTCGCATTACCTTGGGGCCTTCACGCATCAGCGCCAAGGCATGCGCTGATGTGTGAACAACAGCTTGCACATGTTTCTCAATGCCACGCCTTATATGCTTGTTGCAACGCGCTCAGATTTTTTGGTGGGACAAAAGATCTTCACAACCACATAGAGAAGAGCTTAATTAATTAGAGCACGTCTCCCTTCTACTTTTGTGGTGGGACATTCACAGCGGCATACGAGACATGCTTACTTAGAGATTGTCTCCCATTTGCTGGGCAGAGCAAGTTCCAGATTCAGTAGTGCTCCATGAGAAACATAACACAAGGCACCAGTACCGCTCCACGAGAAACAAAGCACATGTGACTAATGAAAGTCAAATTTTCACTCAAATGGCAATATTTTCACAAATTTGAGCATATATGACACAAATATCCAAATGAAAGTAATGTTTCACTAAATTGACCATATTTTCACATATTTGAGCATATAACACACAAACAATTTACTTCTTTACATTGTGGTCCTAGTTTTTTTTAAATTCTTGACTTTCTCATGGTGGCCGTTGTGCAAGTAAGGAGCTTCGTTGGCCGATGGTATTCTCTGCTTGATCGTCGAGGTGATGAAAGGAAATCTCAACAAATTGATGAATCTGTTCCTCATCGACGCCATTATCGACTTCAACGATTCATCGTTTTTCAGGTATAACCAACTTAAGTATTTTATTTGTTGTGTCTGGAACATAGAACACTTGAGCAATTTGTTCTGCTAAGGCGAAAGGCTACGACTTATATCCTTGACAGTTAATATCAACACTAGTGAACCCGTACTTGTCTTGTACAACACCTTTGATTCCATCAACTCAGTTTCAACAGAAAAGAGGAATCTTGAATCCTTGAAAGTCAATCTCCTAGATCTCTTGTATTTGACCGTAGCATCATAAGAATCAACACGGAGACAACTATTTTGATATGTGATTTCCTTATCTTGTTCTACGACGTAGAACATGTATCTATTTATGTCGTACCCTTGATATGTAATAACTGTGAATACAGGACCACGAGCTAACTTTGTTAGGTATTCACTTGTTTGAGTATCCGATGAGTGATAAATCCCATCCCGGAGCCAGCCAATGAATTTTCTCATGTGTTCATTTGCTAACCATGATTCATTGTGGCTAGGATCACTACAAGGATTTTGCCCTGATGCAACGATGGTACTGCAACGAATACTAAATCGTTGCGGTAAGCTTGGTCTTTTGCCATGATTCATTAGTTCATGACATTAGCATCTATCGCCACAGAACACGATCGTTGCATTAGGATCTGTTGCCATGATTCACTTGTTTGTGGCATTAGGATCTATCGCCACGAATATGTTGCCACAATTCACTAGTTCGTGGCATTAGCATCTTTCGCCGCGGACCCGATTGTTGCATTAGGATCTTTTGCCATGATTCACTAGTTCATGGCATTAGCATCTATCGCCAGGGAAACCGATCGTTGCATTAGGATTTGTTGCTGTGATCACTACTACAAAAGTCTTCATCACAGGCGGCTCTAAATATATTATCACATACGGTTTTAAAAACCGCCTGTAACGAAGAGCTTGTGAAAATGATCGATTAGCACAGGCGGGGACAAAATCCGCCTGTACAAATGCATTTTCACAGGCGGTTTTTATTGCTGACCGCCTGTGAAAATGCATTTTCACAAGCGGTTTTTTATTACCGACCGCCTGTGAAAATGCATTTTCACATGCGATTTTTAATTGCGAACCGCCTGTGAAAATGCATTTTCACAGGCGGTTTAATTGCGGACCGCCTGTGAAAATGCATTTTCACATACTATTTTTATTGTCAACCACCTATTATAATACATTATCATATACAGTTTTTAGAATCGTATACAGTTTTTAGAATGTGCCAACCACCTGTGACTTGCCGTAATCAGAAGGCAAGAAATGATAATGTTTAGACAAACTTTGCGCTAACACAGTTTGATCTAAAGAAGACTAAAAGATTTAGACAAAATTACATTGTAGAGATGCAATAAAAAACATAACAGAAATTACAACACAACACATCGCAGAAATTACAATCCATCACAACCATCTTGTGCAGCACCACGTGCAGCAGCTCAACACCATGAAGACAGAGATGTTGCCGTTGCAGCTGCTCATCAACGCCTCCCCGCAGCGCTCGGTAGCACCACCTTCGTGCTAGCTCGACTTCCATGCTACAACGAAAATAACGATCGTGGTTGGATCTATGACAGAAGGTTAGATCTGCGACCCTCGGCATCGAGCGAGTCACCCGCGGCGGACGAGGAGCGTGGTTGCCACAATGGCGATGAGCATGAGCAGCACGGCTGCCATGACGATCGAGGAGTACGGCTGCCGCGACGATGAGGAGCGCGACGTCCGCGACGGTGAGGATGGCGAGGAGGCGGAAGCGGGCTGCCGACGCTTCAGCGATGAGGCGGAGCTGCGGTAGAGCGAGGTTGGGGAGGAAGGAAAGAGAGGTGAGATTGGAGAGATGGATGGTGAGAGGGAGAGATTGGGGATAAGGACGTGAGGTGTCGGTGCTGCTGTTGTTATAGACACATAGATTAGAGATGACTCCCTGTGAGTCGTTGGATCGATAAGTAGAGGAAGGCAAAGATATAAAGTCCAAGAGCGATCCGTGGGAGGAAGCAGCGGACCAATCATGAGCCATCATTATCATAGGCGGTTATTTTGTTACGGACCGCCTGTGAAAATCATTATATTTTCACAGACGGTTGTTTGTTACGGGCTGCCTGTGATAATGACTATTATCACAGACGGTTTTTGTTACGGACCGTCTGTGGAAATCAATACATTTTCACAGGCGGTTGTTTGTTATGGACCGCCTGTGATATTCTATTATCACAGACGGTTATTAACTCATATGACATCACAGGCGTAACTTTTAACAAACCGTTTGTAAAAAAAATAAGCAGACGCCTGTGAAAATGCATTTTGTAGTAGTGGATTCAATAGTTTGTGGCGTTAGCATCTATCACCATGGAACACGATCATTGCATTAGGATCTATTGCCACAATTCACTAGTTCATGGTGTTAGCATCTATCGCCACGGAACACAATCGTTGCATTAGGAACTTTTGCCTCGCATCACCAGTTTGTGGCGATAGGATCTATCGCCATGGAACAAAACCGTTGCATTAAGATCTGTTGCCATGAAATACCGCTTCATGGTGTTAGGATCTATCGCCACGGAACACAATCGTTAAATTAGGAACTTATGCCAAGATTCACCAGTTCGTGGCATTACGATCTATCGCCACGAAACATAAACGTCGCGTTAGGAACTTATGCCACGATTCACAAGTTCGTGGTGATAGAATCTGTCGCCATGCAACACTATCGTTTTATTAGGATCTGTTGCCATGAAATACTGGTTGGTGTCATTAAGATCTATCGCCACGGAACATAATCGTTGCATTAGGAACTTTTGCCACGCTTCAATGTTGTTTCCAAGGCACTTTGGCCCAGGAATTATCATTGACATCAACCAATAAGGCTGCTTCATACACAACCAAGGTGGTAGATTATAAGGGATTAGAATCACATGCCATGTACTGTAAGAACATTCATTACTCCAAACGGATTGAAACCATCAAATGCTAGCCCAAGTCTTATGTTGTGAGGATCGGATGAGAAATTTGGGTGAATGGTATCAACATGCTTCCATGCTGTCGAATTTGCAGGATGGCATAATATTCCATCATCAATAGATTCTTCTTTGTGCCAGCGCATGTTTGATGCCATTGATTATGCCATATAAAACCTCTGAAGAAGGGGAGTAAGAGGGAAGTATCGTAGAATCTTGCGTGCTAAGGATTCTTGGTTTTTCCACAAGGTAAAGCCTCTCTTGCATCCCCTCCAGTACTATTTTTCCATCTTAATTCAACACATTTTGGGCATCGATCCAGCAAAGAATAGTCCTTTAAGAATAACAGACAATCATTGACACATGCATCGATGTTTTTGTAGCTCAGCCCGAGGTCACGAACAACCTTCTGGACTTTATCATTTGTATTTGGAATGCAATGGACCTCTCGAAGCACATATGAGAATAGTTCAAGGATCAACTCACACGCTTTTTTTCTCAAACCAGTTAAACACTTTGTCTGGTACAGCCAAACAATGAAGGATAATTGGTTCACCTTCTCACAACCTGGATACAACTCCTTTTTGGCATCATTTAATAAGTCATAGAATGCCTTTGCACACCCAGTTGGCTCCTGCCGGTTTATAGCATTTTCTGGATCATCAACATCTGCTGAAGTATCATCATGATCAGTGCCTCTAAGAAGACTGGAAAGAATATTTTTCATAGCAGCATCATCAAAAATTATCTCCTCACTATTTGCTGATTGCTCAACAATATTTTTCTCAACATGTTTTTTTCTCCATGGTTTATCGAACAAGTATAATCAAATGACATCCCATTATGAAGCAAGTGAAGATGAACTTCCTTGTGTGTCCCGTGGCAAATATTACGACATTTCATACAAGGACAAGGCTTAGTTTCTTCTTCACGAGTGCCCTGGAATGCTAAATTTAAAAACGACTTCATTCCATACTGCCACTCCTTCGTACGCTTGTCCTTTCCCATCAATGTCTTATCTTCTGACATCGCTTCCTACAATTCAATCAGTGTTTCCGTAAGAGGATTGAACTATAATAACATTATGTGAGCAATCGTACCTAGCGCCGTTGCTCCTCCCCGTGCGGCGCCCGGCAGATGCTCCTCCACGCCGGTGGACGGCGAATGCTCTTCCAAGAGCATGACGGCCGGCGGATGCTCTTCCAAGAGCGTGGCGGTCGGCGGATGCTCCTCCAGGCGTGTTTTGTGCAATCGGGAGAGGGGCCGTTGTGGATTCGAAGTGTCCCACGGGGAGGCAGCTAGGACAAAGCATACGTGAAGCTATCAGAGTAGGCCCAACACTGCACTAGGATGCTCGTTATTCGTGGGCTAAAACTGTGCTGGGATGCTTGGTGTTCGTCCCCATGACGTGTGAGCCCATGTACGGGCGCGCGTCTCTGGCTCTGTCATTCTGTAATCTAAATAAGTTAATGTAGCAATGGGGGTGGTATTACGATCAAAAGGGGAAAATTTGGCGTCGTTAGAGGAGATGTTTTTTGATAAATGGAGAAATTTTTAATTTGACACAGAGAGGGCCCACCGTATGTGGGGAAAATTATGCTTATAAAAAACACGGTTTGCATCCCTCTCGGTTATTGCAACGGCTCGACGAGTCCCATCGGCTTCACTGGCAGTTTTTTAATTTGACACGGAAAGGGCCCAGAGCTTGTATAAAAAAAACATCCGCCCGGTACACGCCTCATACACGATCAGGGAACGGCGATTGAAGACACGAGAAGGAGGTACATGTGGCACCATCTGAGAACGGTATGCACTTGCTCTCCGGTGTGTCGTTAAAGGAGATGTTTTTCGATAAAGGGAGAAATTTTTAATTTTAACACGCAAAGGGCCCATCGTATGCGGAGAAAAATTATGCTTATAAAAAACCGCGGTTTGCATCCCTCTCGGTCATCGCAACGGCTCGACGTGTCCCATCGTCTTTATCGGTAGTTTTTTAATTTGACACAGAAAGGGCCCACGGCTTTATCTACACGTTCCAAACGACTTCGACCGGACCAGCGGACGATGTCAAACGGAGCATGCAAAAGTCTTGTACAACATATTTTTTTCAATCAGATGTCTGACTACAATAGCAAGTGTTGCCTTATATTCTCGTTGCAACGAGCTCAACTTTCCGAGGTGGGACAAACCATTCACAACTTTTCAAAATCGCTCGCACGAATTTGTTACAGACATCGTGTATAGGAGTAGTGGTAATGATTACACCGCGTACAAGGGTATTGGGCCAGTGTTATGTTGAAGCCAGTTGTATATAGATGGTCCCACAATCAAGGAACGGCGATTGAAGACACGAGAAGGAAGTACGTGTGGCACCATCTGAGAATGGTATGCACTTGCTCTCCGGTGCATCATTAAAGGAGATGTTTTTCGATAAAAGGATAAATTTTTAATTTGACACGGAAAGGGCCCAGCGTATGCGGGGAAAAAAATATGCTTATAAAAAACCACAGTTTGCATCCCTCTCGTTTATCGCAACGGCTCGATGTGTCCCATCGGCTTCACTGGTAGTTTTTTAATTTGACGCGGAAATGGCCCAGGGTTTTATATAAAAAACGTCCGCCCCGTACATGCCTCATACACATCCTGTTAGATTTTGACCTGGCGAGCTCCGTTTGACATCATCCGCTTGCCCGGTCGAAATCAAACAGAACGTGCAGGAGTCTTGTACGACATCTTTTTTCCAATCTAATGTCTGACTACAATAGCGTGCGTTGCCTTATATTCTCGTTGCAACGAGCTCAACATTCTGAGGTGGGACAAATCGTTCACAGCTTGTCAAAATTGCTCCCACGAATTCGTTACGGACACCGAGCGCGGGGGCAGATGTCAGGAATATGCCAGGTGGCCAGTGCACAACCTGGGCCCAGGTGGTGCATAGATTGCATGTGACGAGGATACGATTACTGGAATTAATCCTTGCATTATCCCTGTCATGTCCGGCCATCATACGACCTCGTTTGTTCTTGTGCACACATGTCACAGTCATGTAACTGCTTCATCCGTCCGTTCATGTGCACACATGTCACAAATGTGGAACGGTATTCACAGCCCTGGATATGCATACCGTATCCATAAATTGTTTTTCCTTGTTTGGGTAGGAGTGGTCCCACTTCAATCTAAGTGGATTGGAGAGTGTCCGACCATCATGCGACCTGGCGGAATGAAGATTTTTGAATCTGATATACTCCTCTTTTAATTCTTATCGTTATGACCACAAGTTGCATTGTCTCAACCAAACACCATGTACAACAACAATGACTCAGCGGAATCGAGAATTGGCTAATTAAAATGGAAGTTAGCAGTCTCACGGTTCATAGATCGAAAGGTGCACCATCCTTTTTCTTCTTCCTTTTTTCTATCCATAACTGTGAGACTGTTTAGTTCCATCCTCACCAGCACATATGTACGGTCCGGGTGTGCCGGTATACCTTAACCCCCGTCGTCCATCCCCGGTGGTGGTTGGAAGACCCCTACAGGTATGTTCTGGTTCCTGTCCTCCAAATCCATCTAGGTTTCTGATGACGCATGCAGTTCACCACCAGACAAACAAGAAAAGCCTTGGTGATGAGCGGCATGCAATTTTATTGATGAAAAATTGACTGCGGGGGCCTCCCGTTCTGTCCTCTCATGCGTCATCTCGCTGATGTTTCAAAATGTTATTGGTCCCTTTATTAATGCTTAGTTTAACTACCATACCTTCACAACAAATAAGATGATGACACGTCAGCGGGAGTACGCATGGGAGTACAAATGGGGGATGCGGCTTCCCTCCTCCCGTTCAGTCCCCCATGCGTCCTCCCACTGATGTGTTAAAATGTTATTGGTCTTACTTTTAATGCTCAAATTAACTACTGTACATTTACAACAAATAAGATGTATACACATCAGCGAGAAGATGCATGGGAATACAAACGGGAGGAGGGAAGCCGTGTCCACAAATGGGAGGAGGCAAGCGGGCGGCATGCATGTTTTTTGTTGAAAAACTGACTGCAGGGGCCACAGTTATTTTTTCATCAAAAAACATGCATGTCGCTCAACACCAAGGCTTTGTTGGTTTTTCTGGTTGTGAAACGCTTGTGTCATCGGAAACCTAGAGATGGAGTAGCAGGACAGGAATCAGAGCATACCCGTAAGGCTCTTCCCAACAACAACCGGCGACAGACGACGGGGGTTAAGGTACATCGGCACACCCGTACCGCACGTGTACCCGACCAGCCGTGTACTAGTTTCCTTCAAACCTCCGGCAGAAGAAAGCAGAAGCATGCAGGGAAAGATTACTGGTCTCGAGACTATTCTATATGGAAAATGTTTGTTGTATATTCATCAGGGAACACATATACACTTTATATAGGCTAGCTAGCGTAGTGTGAAACCAAAACTAAACCCTTTCGCACTACACAAATTCAAAAGCTAGCGTTAATGACGAAACGTAGGCCAACGCAGTCAAACAATAACATTAGACCAAAGCAGTCAACAATGACTGTTACATGTGTGCGTGCTTATCCTTTCTATAGTCTGGTGGTGAACCGTCTACGTCATCGGAAGCCTAGATGGAGTTGGAGGACAGGAATCGAAGCATACTTGCCTGGACCAGGATCGCCTGACGTAGCGACATTTTACTGCATGCATGCAGTAAAGACTGCATCCACCTTTTGTTTCAATCCGACGGTTGTACTTCCCAGCTATCCAACAAAGGGGTCCATTGAAATCGTTTCTTAAACTCTTGCCCGCTTGCTTCAACATGAGAAAGAGTTTACATGCATATAATGATGCATACTTCAAACATCTAATTAAAACAAACTTCTATAACAAATTAATAGGATTAAAAACACATTAACAATCAAGGACACTAGGGAGGGTTCCGATGCTTTGATTTTGTAAACTTGACAAGAAATCAAGAGTTTTTATTTTCATTGCCTCATGTTTGCATCAGCATGAAGTATAATCTTGTTTCTTTTTTTCCTAGAGCATGAAGTGTTGTATATATCAACCGCAATAATCAATGAGAAAATGCCATATTTAAAAAGACTCCTGAAAATAGGATGCAGTAAAATTCACTACGTTAGGCGATCCTGGTCTGCCTGCGAGGGTCTTCCCAACAACCACCGGGGACGACACACGATAGTGGTTAAGGTGCACCGGCACACCGGCCTGGACTGTACGTGTACCCAACCAGCCGCGTAGCTTCGTTTTATATTTTATTCCCTAGGCTCAAAGATTTTCATCTGTTGGATCTACATCCTACGGTTATTACATCTTTTCATTTAACACCTTCCACCACCACCACCACCACTCACTACCAGGATTCCGGTTTATTGCGACAAAAAAATCGTGGCAATAGGTAGAAATTCGTCACGATAGGTTGTTGTCGCAATGAAATAGAACATCGCGATAGTTTTTCCGACTCGTGGCGATAACAACCGTGGCAATAGGTTATTGCGACGACTTGACATCCGTGGCAAATAGTATGGTATTGCGACGACTCCACGTTGGTGGCAAATAGTATGGTATTGCAAAGGTTTAACGTATTGCGATAATTTAACATATTGCGACAAAAATATCGGTGTTGCAACGATGTCACATTCGTAGCAAAAAGTATGGTATTGCAATGACTCCACGTTCGTTGCAAATAGTATGGTATTGCAACGGTTTAATGTATTGCGACGATTTAACGTATTGCAACGAAAATAACGGTGTTGCAGCGATGCCACATTCGTGGCAAAAAGTATGGTATTGCAACGATTCCACGTTCGTGGCAAATAGTATGGTATTGCAATGGTTTAACGTATTGCAACGATTTAACGTATTGCAACAAAAATAATGGTGTTGCAACGATGCCACATTCGTGGGAAAAAGTATGGAATTGCAACGACTCCACATTCGTGGCAAATAGTATGGTATTGCAACGGTTTAACATATTGCGACAATTTAACGTATTGCAACGAATAGTACATTATTTTCGACGATTTCACATCTGTGGCGATAAGTACGGTATCGCGACGATTTCATACTCGTGGCGAATAGTATGGTATCGCGACGTTTTCACATTCGCGGCGAATAGTACGGCGTTGCAACGATTTCACATCCGTAGCGAATAGTACGGTATGGCAACGTTTTTACATTCGTGGCAAATAATATGATGTTGCAACGATTTCACATCCGTGGCGAATAGTATGGTATCGCGACAATTTCACTCTCGTGGCGAATAATATGGTATCGCGACATTTTCACGTCCGCGGCGAATAGTACGGTATCGCGACGATTTCACACTCGTGGCGAATAATATGTATCGCGACGTTTTCACATTCGTGGCAAATACTACAGTGTTGCAATGATTTCACTTCCGTGGCGAATAGTACGGTATCGCGACGATTTCACACTCGTGGCGAATAATATGGTATCGTGAGGATTCCACGGTCGTGGCCAATAATACGGTATTGCAACGATTTCACGTTAATGGCGAATAGTACGGTATTGCAACGATTTCAAAACTATGGCAGCAGTATTGTATTGCAACAATTTCAGATGTGTGGCAATAGGTTCGTAATGCAACATATTCAAATCTGTTGCAACAGGGTCGTAATGCAACGTTCTCTAGGTGGTGGCAATAGCAGTCTAGTGCAACTCTTTTTTGGTCGTAGCCAAATTTTTGTAGTGCAACGTTTTATAAGTTGTGGAAATAGCTAGCTTCCTATTGCAACAGTTTATTTTCGTCGCAATAATATGCTAATGCCACGTTTTATAATTAGTGGCACTAGAATCCTAATGCACCAGGTTTGAAAATTAGTGGCAACAGAATCAATTTATTCGCACACGATACGTCCGTCGACTTAACAACAAACATCCAACAATTGATGCAACGCTCAAGGACCCTTGCGTCGTTGCGAGACAGTGTTATTTACAGTTTTTTCAGTTTGCAACATTGCACCCATTAAAATAGCACCGCGACGAGTTGTAGTATTAGGAATAGTTTCTTGAACATCCGGCTTCGACTTGGTGTGAGCAGGAGCCTTTTGTGGAGTTACTGCTAGCCATTGTTGATTTTGCAAGCTCCCCATCATTTTGCGCATGTCTGCTAGCTCCTTTTCTTGCCGTGCAGAATTGGCTTCCATCTGATCATGTAAAGCCCGGACTTTCTGGTTGAGCTCTTCATTTGCCTGGACGAAGCCATCCATCTGGGAGGTCATATGATCATTTCTTCCTTCCAACTCTTGCACCTGAGAGCCGAGGTCTTCATTTCTATTTTGCAAGGATCGAACTTGCTGGTCGAGCTGGTCAGACATCTGGATACCCAGTCTTTCAGAAACATTAGGTTTAGCCATATAACCACGCCCCCGAAATTGTGATACTCCAGAACCGGTTGCGGATATATAAGTAAGCTGGAAGATGTTGTTTCTTTCCTCATCTGGGATTGGGACTCCGAGCTTTGCTTCCTTGACGTTGATCTGGGCACGTGCCTGGGTCTATATACAAAAAGAAAAGTCACATGTACATCGCAAATATTTATTTAAATGGGGACTGTTTGAAGTGTTTCTCACATGTACAACTTTTGCCTGCTCGTTTGCCTCCACAGTTCTATGTCATCGGGTTCTTTCCCGGTCTCTGGGTCTTGCTACATCAAATACAAGTAAAATTTGATTGAATGATTGCAGTGCAAAGTAAAAGCATGATTCAGTTTTCATACCTTCTCGTAACTAAATTGGGCGTAGGATTTCGAGCCAAGCAAGTGTTTTATCTTTTGAGTACTTCGATTTCGTGGATTGGTTCTGCTTATTGACTGATATTTTAAGAATTAATTTCACGAATGGGTGTTATCAAATAGTTTTTGTAGGATATGAAGGTATTAGAAAGCTAGCTGACCTTGAATCGCTCGGAACCAAAATAGTCCATAAGCGCCAACCAATCAGAATCTGCTACGTCAACAGGCTTTTTTTTTGTATACATTCCTCATCGGTTGAATACTTTTTATAGGTGGCATGCAATGTTGATCGCCACCCCTTGTAGCGCTCACCAGCAATCTTCAATATTTTTCTTCTGCTATCATCTGTGTCCCCCAAGTCCCAAGCATTCTGTACATTGTATATCACACTGTTATAAACGTACAAGATGGAGGTCACTAGAAAAAATACTTATGTGGTGTGTCACAACACTAACCAGAATGTCTCTCACTATATCGCTCTTCGAAGTATCGCCAACCTCTGCCCACTTCCTTACACCAGCGAGGTGTCCATTTTTTTTGTTGTAGTAACCACATCATCGACAAAGTGTCGCTGATTAGGACCAACCGCAGCACCCAACCTATCGGACCACTGAATTTGTAGCTTCCGATTCCAATCATTCATTCTATTTGCAGATGCTAGATAGCGCAATTTAGCAACCTTAAGTCCTTTAGCCACCCCTCTTCCAAACTTCTTTCCTTCTGTTAGTGTCATTTAAACGCTAAACGTTTAAAGTAAATTAGCAACAGACTAGGCCTAGTATCATGTACATATAGTGTGAAAGAAGAAGAAGTCTGATGTTTTACCATCTTCAGGACGAGTGCGGCAAATACGAGCGTGGGAACACCGCGTCGCAACAACATTTTGCTCCATATTGGGTCATGCATCGACTTGTTGACTTCTTTGTTGCTGTTCATACCCTACAATCAGGCATCAGGCAGTAGTCAGTGGTGCTACAGCACCCGTAGTACTGCAGGGGATTTTCAGTCCAGCTTCGAAGCAGGCAAGACAGTAGCTGGCGATGCTAGAGAAAGAGAGGGTTTGCCGGGTGCTCAACCTCTGCAGTACTGCCGGTTCGGTCTGACTAACATCAGCAGGAGCACGTCTTGAGGCGAATTGGTGGCAGGGTGGTTCATGGACGTTAGCGGTATTAGCAGGAAGAGGATGCAAGACAGATGAGGCAGGCAGCTTGCGACGTTTAACAAAGCTAGAATTCGGTCTGGCAGTGCAGTGGCCACATTTAAGTCAGAGGATCGACGTCCAGATCACACCGGTGATCTCACGTGACTTACGTTTTTACTGCAGACGATGCAGTAAAGATCCAACGGTGTGATTCCGTTGGATCTTTACTGCATCATGTGCAGTAAAAACGTATAAGTCAGGTGATCTGCGTCCATTGATATCACCCCGAAGCAAGTCTCGAGACTAGGAGGACAGTGTGGCGGATCTAGGAATTAAATTTAGGTGGATTGCATACTGATATTTTGCTCTGCATGTTAGCATCTCGCCCTAAAGTGCTAGAACGGATACATGAATATAATCTTGCGTTAATTACCAGACATCGGCAACACATTTGGCAATGTAAAAAACAGAATCGAGATCATATAAGCAGCAATGAACCCTCATGTACATGCATCTCTAAACTATATGATACTAACATTTCTTAGTGGATAGGGGTTAATGATATTGGACTATTTTTTCCAGGGTATGCCATGTCATATGGGGCATAGCATGTAGGTACGCCGTAATGGCCAGGGGTTTGCGGGCGGCGGGGTCATCATGGCACGTGAACGATGGGACGTGGAGATGGAGGGAGACGTGTCGGGGAGGATAGTGAAGTGACCACCAGCAGGGCGTGGGCGGCGGCCGGTGCTGGAGTGACCGGCGGCGACATGGGTTTGCGGGCGGCAGGGTCATCATGACATGCGAAGGATGGGACATGGCGATGGTCGAGGGAGACGCGTTTCTGAGGACACTGAAGTGAGCAGCAGCAGGGTGTGGTCACCGGTGCTGGAGTGGCGGCGGTGAGAGAGCCCAGCGTGAGCGTGTAGGCATCAATAAATCACAACATCACATATACTCACCAGCAGGGCATGGGCGCCGCCCAGTGCCGGAGTGACCGGCTGCGACAGGGGTTTGTGGGCGGCGGGGTCATCATGACACGCGAAGGATGGGACGTGGCGATGGTGGAGGGAGACGCGTCGGGGAGGACACTGAAGTGAGAAGCAGGGTGTGGTCGCCGGTGCCGGAGTGGTCGGCGGTGAGAGAGCCCATCGTGCGTGTGTAGGCATCAATAAATCATGCCATCACATATACTGATTAACTGTTAACTGGGACTAGGAAACTACAATCGCAATGCTAAAATATTTAGTAGAGCCCGATACATATTTATACTCGTAGTACCAGCATGGGATGACAAATCTCGGGGTTCCTGAGCATCAGGTTCTGCAATATTCTTTGCATACAATGCAAAGGAATTAACGTGTTATAAATATGTATATTTTGATAGTAAACACATTTATAGTTATACCAGGTGCTTGTTGCCCATCACGATTACTTGTAGACGACATGACAGTTTGGTGTCTTGTTCCTAAAGTAAAGAGTATATATAGTAAGTAATAGTGATAACGTCAGATTACATGAGGATGTGTATTTTAGATCGGGCGGTGTGGTTGCTATGAACTGAAAATGTTTGTTTTGAACGGGGGAATTTGAAAGGAAGGAGTAGGAAAAAACCATACAATCCGAGAAAGAAAAACAAGAAAAACGTGTATAAACCATGCGAACTGAAAATCTTAGGAATACAAGTTTTGAACACAGGAATGAGAGTACAACATTGGGAGTGGTTGATAAGATAACCCTGGCGCCATTTACTTCTAAATCAAGAAATTACATAGTACATGCGGTTTTTAATAGTTATCTTTCCTGACATGGAAATGTACTAGAAATACACTACCATAAACTGTCGGAGCGACATTTATTTCGGGGCGGAGGTGTAGTGTATTTTATATATGGAAACAAGTAGAATGCAATCAGATGCTAGGGTAAAATAAAAAGATGAATTGACAGTAGGATGCAGATCTAACGATTAAGGATAGTTGATTGCACGATTGCACCATTAATCAGATTTTATACTAGACAATCATGAAACATAAGAGCATATAAGGAGTTGGGACGACAACTAGGAATGAAATGGCTGCAGCTGTTGGGACGGCAACTAAAGTGATAAGGAGTGAGTAGCTCTATAAAAAGATGGCATGGATCGTGTAGAACTTACGTAGCACAAAACTGGAGTCCGAGATGTCGCAGGGTGGGGTCGGCGACGAAGAGGTTCGTTAGAGCCCGCCAAACTTGGTCGCTCGACGTTGTACCCACAGTCACCACCACCACTCACACGAGAATTTCTTAGGAATGCAAGTTTGGAACACAACACTAAGAGGAGAACATGTGTGCCGAGAACGGAGGCCATTGCGGGATTAGAGGGAGACGCACATTTATATTCGTCGTGGCTAGCTACAAATGTGCGGGACTGGAATTTTGGGCCCACGGAGTGAAGTTTCAATTGTGAAAATCTCAATTGTGCGCGCCAAGAAGAACAAAAAAAATTACCAGGGTGTGCAGAATTTGGCGTTGTGGCCCTCTGCATGCATGGAATCGTGATTGAATTCATGTAATGCCGCGCCGATTTCTGCACATGGTTTTACTCTTCACCGATATGTCTACCTAGAGCTAGAGGGGTAGACCTCTTCGGACTGCTGCCTCGCCGTGGGACCTCTACCTGCCGTTCATCTTTGTTTTCATGGAGATGTAAAAACAGTTACGTGGTAGTGGGACATTTCAAAAAAAATACGAACAAAAATATGAATCGCCAAATGTATCATTGTGCTAATGCAAACGACATGCAAATATAGAACACCCAAGTCCACGAAAGGAGGACGGCAAATCCATGGTCTAGTAAAAGGTAAACAATCAGCATTTTATATATAACATTCGTCGCAATGAAATGATAACATATACAGAGTATATACTACTACAAAAAAAAAACATTTTCCCCTGTGATGTCTAATCTTCAGGCCGTTGATCCATAGCCGCCTGTGATACGAGTATCACAGGTACATACGATATATATATCAACAATGTCATCAGATATTAGTTACAACGGATAAAGTACATTTCATGCACCACTTTCATCAGGCGATGGACTAGTTAGCAATTTAGATGACATAATTTCCTAATCAAGTTAATTATGCATCATGTCTGTTGTTAGTTCTATTACTTGTAAGGATAATGTTTATTGGATTTCATTCATTCAGCCACATGAAATATAGACAGTCCCAAGTTACAAACATATAGGACATGTTTTCGATAAAAGAAGTTTTTTGATACTGCATATGTAGAACACATTGTTCATGAACATAAAGACATATTTCATTAACAAGCAAGTAATAGGAAAACACGTAGTAGACAACAAGAACAAGATAAACTACTCCTAATACTACTCTACTCACAGATCACGAAATACATAAACTACTCCTAATACTACTCTACTAGGAGAAAACCACGTCCTCCTCCTCCGCCGCTGCCGCCTCCTCCGCCTCCGCCGTAGGTGCTGCCTCCTCCTCCTCCTCCGCCGCTGCTGCCGCCTCCGCCTCTGCCTCCGCCGCCGCTGCCGCCTCCTCCTGCTCCACTGCCGCCGCTGCCGCCGCCTCCATAGCCGCATCCACCTACGCCTCAAGAGACGCCTCCTGCTCCGCCTCCTCTGCTGCCGCCGCCGCCCAAGCCGCCTCATACTCCTCAACCTCCGTCACAGTCCGAAGCTTCCCGGCGACGCGATGCAGAATCATCTGGAGGCCCTCTACCCCAACAACCTCCGCGATTGTCTCGTGGAGGGCGTCGAGACGACCGGCCACAGTCATCAACCCGTAGCAGTAGTGGCCCGTGGTGTCCATGGTCGTGTGGAGGGGATGGGTCCCAAGACCCAGACGGTGACACGAGCGATCTCTGTCAGAAAAGACCTTCCGCGCCACTGCGTTGAGCGCTAGTGCGCTATGAGCGGCGGCGGACTTGGTGTCGGTGGCCACGTTAAGGCACCGATCGAGTTAGTTGATGCAGTCGGTGAGGAGTCTGAGAGTCTGCTCAACCCAACCGGGATGAGGAAATGCAGGCGCCGCGGGCGGAGATGCTGCGCCGCCATCAGTTCCACTGGCATTGCTGGCGGCGATGGAAACGGAGAAGGAGGTTCGGAGGACGTCGATGGCCTAGAGCGCTTCGGCGCGGGGCTACCCATTTGTGTGGCGATGGAGATGCAGAGAAAGAGCGAGAGGTGGTCAACAGTGGCGGGGGGAGAAGTTTAGAGGCTAGGATCTAAGGAGTGGTGCGACGGAGAAGCAAGAGGATGGTGAGCCTTTATAGCTGGTCGTCGTCTAAGCGGGCGTGTCGGTATGGTCGGACGCTAGATGAAACTGCACTTAATTATGAACCGGCCGGTGGCCCCGGTTTCCTTGAAACCGGGGTTTGCATCCTCTCGGTCCCAACGGCTCGACGCGTCCCATCGGCTTTAGTGGCAGTTTTTTAGGAGTAAATTTACACGCGGGGAAAAACAATTTATTCGTTATATAAAAAAATCCATCCGTACACGCCTAAGCCAACTTTGTGACCGCGCGTCCGTGCCACTAGACGCCTTGCAGCGAACATGGACCTAGTCCTGCACGCATTACTTTCATTCAGATTTTTAACCGCAACTTTGCGCCATGACTTATAACGTCGGTGCACCGATCTCAACTTTCCGTGGTGGGACTAATCCTTCGCACCTATTCTATATGTTCTTTTCTTCTCTGTCTGTTGTCTAATACTATTTCCGTTCTATGTTCAACATGCATGTGCGACCTCGATCCACGATCATGTTTCATGATGTTATACATGTGTTTTCTCTTTTTGTTGAAAGATCCTCATGTACTGTTTGAGGTATATATATATGCATGCATGTTAGTGTTGTTAAACATGACCAAGGTGTTTTAATTCCAGCTATGTCTAACATGCACGGACCGCAAACATGATCAACCAATTACACTACGTAAGAAACACAAATAGGAGACAATGATGGGCGACAGATCGGATGTCCATCGATCACAAAGTGATGCGAGACGCGCTTAAAGTCATTGTTTGTCTCCTTTAGCTTTGCAATTACAAATCAGACGAGCTTCAAACCCTAAGATCTTTTGTTTTTGTCCAATTTTCTCGGTTCACTTGTGACAGATTAACACATCACTAAACTTAGAGCACATTCACTTGATTGAAATCCAGAAATTCTAACGCATCAGTACTCATTGACACGAATGAACACATATATATTACAAAACACAAGAAATATGTATAGGAACAGAATTGAAGCTAAACATGTACAAGAACTCCTAAAACTACAAAAGAAATATGTACAAGAACTCTTAAAACTACTCTGCCGGCCCTGCCTCCTCCGCCCTCTCCCCCACCTTCTCAAACCATGACAAGTGGTCCTCCTCCTCCTCCTCCTCCTCCTCATCGTCGTCGTGGTGGTGGTGGTGGTCGCCGTCGTCGTCACCGTCATCATCATCGTCATCATCATCGTCGTCGTCGTCATCATCATCGTTGTCGTCGTGTCGTCGTTGTTGTCATCATCGTCCTCCTCCTCCTCCTCCTCCTCCTCCTCCTCCTCCAGCGATGATGCAGCAGGAGAGTGGGCCGGCTGCTCCGGCTGAGCCGATTGCTCCAGCTGCACTGGCGGTGGAACCCCACCGTGACGGAAGTTCCTCTCCGTCGCCGCCACCAGGGCACTACGGCCCTCGGCGCCGAGCTCCTGGGCCATCATCTCGGACAAGATGTCCAGGCGATCAGCCACACCCGTGAGGGCGTAGAGGTAGTGGCCGGTGGTATCCATTCCCGAAAACTCGGGAAGGGTACCAAGACCCAAGGCGTCCAAGGCCTGAGACGTACTATTGTACGCCTCTCATGCCATAATGAGGTGCTGGTCGTCGTTCACCCTCTCAGGGGAGCTGTAGCATATCCACTTGCATGGTGGCCGCCTCGGCGGGCTAGGAGGCGAAAGGTTGGCCATGGTTGTGGTTGTTCGTCGGCGCCGGGCTAGGAGGTGGAATGATAAAGAAGAAGAAAGGAGTGCAAAAGTTCTGTGCTTGTACATAACCGACGACACGCCTTATATATGGTCTGTGCGGAGTAGACGAGGGAGCGGTTCGTTTCCCGTGCATTGAACTCTTTGCAGACCTTGTGCGGCGCAATTAAACCACTGTGGAAGATGATCTTCAGAGATCCTTCCGTCTCTCTTGTATCCATGTGCAACATCGCGCACGCGTCCCTGCACCACGACTTCTTAACTTCTCCGCCGACCTCGTGCGGCGCGTCAGTTACTTGGTGCACCGGAAAGGCCAGCGGCGAGATCTCTGGCAAGCCCCGCCATGGCGGCACCGCGCGTGCGCCCTCGACGGGAAGAGGAAGAAAGGGTCTGTGATGATGGTTTTCTTGTTTCGTGATGTTGTTTTTCTTGTTTTGTACTATTGTTTTATATTAATAAACTCAATGTCATTGTTCCTCTGTTCCATCGGTTATTTTGTTTTTTGTCTGTTATTTAATGAACTATCGGTTCGATATATTTGTATTCTCTGTTAATGAACAACCGTCGCGTACGTGCGTTTTTTTGGTGCCAAAGTTGGATTCCATAGGATCATCCATATTTTTGTATATTGGATCTCGATCCATGCTAGTTGATGTTTCATTGGATGTACTGGACGATCAAAAAGTTTTTGTTTCGTAGGTTGGATTAGACCATCCATGTTGATATTTCATATGATAATATTTATTTATATATTAATTATTTATTTTACTAATCTATATTAATAATATACAAATAATAAATATGACGATCGTTTTTTCAACAAAAAGTGAAAATACTTGTATAACACCATCAATTTAACATGATCGTGGATCGAGGTCTTGCACATGCACGTTACACATAGAACACAAATACGGAGTACGTAGTTCATTAGACATCGTACAGAGAAGAAAATAACATATGGAATAGACGAACAATATTGAGTTTAGTAACATAGAACATTACAAAACAAGAGAAATGTCATCATGCAACAAGAAAATCAACATCACAAAATCCTCATCAACAAGTGATTAATCATGCATGAAACATGATGTAGACCTAGCTGGCTCTCTTTCAAAAGCATGCATGCATGTCCGGCCATCATACATGATCACGACAAAGCATTAATGCTCGGATTGTCGGACGTGTGGCGTACACTTGTTAATTTTCTCTTATGCCGATGGGACGTGTCGAGCCATTGGGATCGAGAGGATGCAAACCGCGATTTGGAGTAAACTGGGGCCACCGACAAGTTCATAAGCACGGTTTCCTCTATCGTCCGATCATCTCCACACACCCGCTTATACGTGTGTTTTCTCTTTTTGTTGAAAGATCGTCTTGTTTGAGGTATGCATGTTAATTTGGTCAAACGAGACTGAGGTCATTTCAATGTCAACCTTGGATGCACCCCAAACATGTTCAACCAATTAATACGTGTTTAATTTCTCATTTTGATGATGGATATCGTTAGAGTATGAGGCCTTGCCGATGTATGCTATGCCCCAAACATGCATGATCAAGGAGCCTACAACTCTAGACGATATCCAACTTCAAAAAGAGGAATTAGTACAACTCTAGCTAGCTCGGTTCCTCTCTTCTCTTTCGCGTTTTCTGCCCCGCTCGCGCGCTGCCGACCTCACCTTGGAACTCCAATGATAGCTTGCCAACTAGGCAAGTATCGATCGGTAGTCCTTTAGCAAAGTTGTTCACAACTTGCTTGCGCAACTTCTCAACTTTTTGTTTTGGTGTTTCCTCAACCGGTTGGGCGGTATTTCGTAGTTTCCCGATGACTGCGGGTGAAGCTGCCGAGACCCGCCCCTATTCCACCATGTACAAGCCGGAGGAAGCCTCTAGAGGCCCCGACTTCTATAAGGGAAAGGTGTGTTATCGCGCCTTAAGCATGCCCACCAAGTTTCAAGCCATGCCATGCCTTGTAGTATCTTTATTGCCAGTTTCCCCGATGATAGTTCATACCTATGTCTCTAGGTCATGGATTTAATTCATTTTATACATCTAATAATTCTTGACCATAGTTAGGGGATAGTTTAACTATCTCACTGTGAACACTCCGGATCGAAAAGATTTGAAAACCATCGACGAGTGATGACCGATCGACATAGCCGAGTTTTGGTCGCCGCATGTGAGAAAGCCGCGATTCACCGTCGAGCTCCTAGTTTCCAGCCGTTTTTCTCCTTAATTTCCTAGTCCTGGTTCATGATCCTCAAGGCACAAGAAAGCTTTTGGAGGAGAAACCAAGTCGTTTGAGCTAGAGATAAGGGAGTTCTACCCTGCTGGTGATGTGGCCACCGCCGCCATCGCACCGCCATTTCCAGCCGTCAGCAAGCCCCGGGGGCAACACCGACGTGCTCCGCGTGGTGAAAAAACCCCCATGTCGCAAGATTGGCGAAGCTTGGCGCACTAGAAAGGCCAGAGGTGAGATCTTCGGTGAGCCCCGCCATGGCAATGCCGCGCGTGCGCCCTCGGCGCGAGGAGGAAGAAAGGGTCTGTGATGTTGGTTTTCTTGTTTCGTGATGTTGGTTTTCTTGTTTTGTAGTATTATTTTATGTTAATGAAATCAGTGTCATTGTTCCTCTGTTCCATCTTTTATTTTTTTCTGTCTATTATTTATTGAACTATCGGTTCTATATATTTGTATTCTCTGTTAATAAACGACCGTCGCGTACGTGCGTTTTTTTGTTGTCAAAGTTGGATTCGATAGGATCATCCATGTTTTTGTATACTGGATCTCGATCCATGCTAGTTGATGTTTCATTGGATGTACTGGACGATCAAAAAGCTTTTGTTCCGTAGGTTGGATTGGACCATCCATGTTGATATTTCATATGATAATATTTATTTATATATTAATTCTTTATTTTACTAATGTATATTAATAATATACAAATAATAAATATGACGATCGTTTTTTCAACAAAAAGAGAAAAAACTTGTATAACACAATCAATTTAACATGTGGATCGAGGTCTTGCACATGCATGTTACACATAGAACACAAATACGGAGTACGTAGTTCATTAGACAACAGAGAGAGAAGAAAATAACATATGGAATAGACGAACAACATTGAGTTCAGTAACATAGAACATTACAAAACAAGAGAAATGTCATCATGAAACAAGAAAATCAACATCACAAATCCTCATCAAAAAGTGATCAATCATGCATGAAACATGATGGAGACCTTGCTGGCTCTCTTTCAAAAGCATGCATGCATGTCCGGCCATCATACATGATCACGACAAAGCATTAATGCTCAGATAGTCGGACGTGTGGCGTACACGTGCTAATTTTCTCTTATGCCGATAGGACGTGTCGAGCCATTGGGACTGAGAGGATGCAAACCGCGGTTTGGAGTAAACCAGGGCCGCCGACCAGTTCATAAGCGCGGTTTCCTCTAGCGTCCGATCATCTCCACACGCCCGCTTATACGTGTGTTTTCTCTTTTTGTTGAAAGATCGTCTTGTTTGAGGTATGCATGTTAATTTTGTCAAACGTGACTGAGGTCTTTTCTATGTCTAACTTGCGTGCACCCCAAACATATTCAACTAATTAATACGTGTTTAATTTCTCGTTTTGATGATGGATATCGTCAGATTATGAGGCCTTGCCGATGTATGATACGCCCCAAACATGCATGATCAAGGAGCCTACAACTCTAGACGATATCCAACATCAAAAAGAGGAATTAGTACACATCAAAAAGAGGAATTAGTACAACTCTAGCTAGCTCGGTTCCTCTCTCCTCTTTCGCGTTTTCTGCCCCGCTCGCGCGCCGCCGACCTCACCTTGGAACTCCAATGATAGCTTGCCAACTAGGCAAGGATCGATCGGGAGACCTTTAGCAAAGTTGTTCACAACATGCTTGCGCACCTTCTCAACCTTTTGTTTCGCTGTTTCCTCAACCGGTTGGGCGATATTTCGCAGTTTCCTGACGACCGCGGGTGAAGCTGCCGAGACCCGCCCCTACTCCACTGTCGACAAGTCGGACGAAGCCTCTACAGGCCCCGACTTCTATAAGGGAAAGGTTTGTTATCGCGCCTTAAGCATGCTCACCAAGTTTTAAGCCATGCCATGCCTTGTAGCGTCTTTATTGCCAGTTTCCCTGATGATAGTTCATACCTATGTCTCTAGGTCATGGATTTAATTCATTTTATACATCTAATAATTCTTGACTATAGTTAGGGGATAGTTACATGTCTCTCTGCGAACACTACGGATTGAAAAGATTTGAAAACCATCAACGAGTGATGACCGATCGAGATAGCCGAGTTTTGGTCGCCGCCTGTGACAAAGCCGCGATTCACCGTCGAGCTCCTTGTTTCTAGCTGTTTTTCTCCTTAATTTCCTAGTCCTGGTTCATGATCCTCAAGGCACAAGAAATCTTTTGGAGGAGAAACCAAGTCGTTTGAGCTAGAGATAAGTGATTTCTACCCTGTTGGAGCTATGGCCACCGCCGCCGCCATTGCACCGCCGTTTCTAGCCGTTGGCACACCCCGGGGGCAACACCGACGTGCTCCGCGCGGTGAAAAACCCCCCAAGCGGCAAGATTGGCGAAGCTTGGCGCCATGGAAAGGCCAGCGGCGAGATCTCCGGCAAGCCTCGTCACAGCGGCGCCGCTCGCGCGCCCTCTGCGCGAGGAGGAAGAAAGGGTCTGCGATGTTGGTTTTCTTGTTTCATGATGTTGTTTTTCTTGTTTTGTAGTATTGTTTTATGTTAATGAACTCAATGTCACTGTTCCTCTGCTCCATCTGTTATTTTGTTTTCTATCTGTTATTTAATGAACTATCGGTTCTGTATATTTGTATTATATGTTAATGAACGACCGTTGTGTACGTGCGTTTTTTTGTTGTCAAAGTTGGATTTGATAGGATCATCCATGTTTTTGTATACTGGATCTCGATCCATGCTAGTTGATGTTTCATTGGATGTACTGGATAATCAAAAAGTTTTTGTTTCGTAGGTTGGATTGGACCATCCACGTTGATATTTCATATTATAATATTTATTTATATATTAATTCTATATTTTACTAATGTATATTAATTAATAATATACAAATAATAAACATGACGATCGTTTTTTCAACAAAAAGAGAAAACACTTGTATAACACCATCAATTTAAAATGATCGTGGATCGAGGTCTTGCACATGCATGTTACACAGAGAACACAAATACGGAGTACGTAGTTCATTAGACAATAGACAGAGAAGAAAATAACATATGGAATAGACGAACAACATTGAGTTCAGTAACATAAAACATTACAAAACAAGAGAAATGTCATCATGAAACAAGAAAATCAACATCACAAATCCTCATCAACAAGTGATCAATCATGCATGAAACATGATGGGGACCTCGTTGGCTCTCTTTCAAAAGCATGCATGCATGTCCGGCCATCATACATGATGACGACAAAGCATTAATGCTCGGATAGTCGAACGTGTTGCCTAAACGTGTTTATTTTCCCTTATGCCAATTGGACGCGTCGAGCTGTTGGGACTGAGAGGATGCAAACCGCGGTTTGGAGTAAACCGGGGCCACCGACCAGTTCATATTCCTTTAAGCTGGAGGACTCTGTCCACCTGACCATGGAGAACCAAACTGCAAAACAGGAAATCGATTGACGCAGATTAATCCAGTCCTGATGTTGTTTTTCTCTTCTTGTTTTTGATTTTTTCATTTCTTGTTTTGTGATGCAACGGTTGGAACCGGCCGGAAGTACTTATTTCCACTGGCCCTATGCCCCTATACGCGGTGTCATCATTACCAAAACTCCCATCGCCCTCATCGAGCGCGCAGTTGCGATACCCAAGAGGATGCAAACAAGAGTTAATTTTCACCTTTTGTTGAGAGATATATATAGTCATCCAATAATATATATATATATATATATATTATTGTTTCAGGCTCGATGATCATGTCTGGGGCGTATATATAGCATGTGAACATGTCATGAAAGACAACCCTCGATCATTTACATGTCGATGTGAATTATATACGCTGGCCCTTTGCGTGTGAAATTACTCCTAAAAAACTACCACTGAAGCCGATGGGATGCGTCGAGCCATTGGGACCGAGAGGATGCAAACTGTGGTTTCGAGGAAACCAGGGCCACCGACCGGTTCATAATTAATCGCGGTTTCCTCTTGCGTCCGATCATCTCCACGCGCCCGCTATTAGACGACGACCCGCTATAAAGGCTCACCATTCTCTTGCTTCTCCGCCACACCGCTCCCTAGATCCTAGCCTCCAAACTTCTCCCCCCACCACAGTCAACCACCTCTCGCTCTTTCTCTGCACCCCCGTCGCCACACAAATGGGTAGCCCCGCGCCGAAGCGCTCTAGGCCATCGACGTCCTCCGAACCTCCTTCTCCATTTCCATCGCCACCGGCAATTCCGGTGGAACTGATGGCGGCGCCCGCATCTACTCAGCCCGACTGGTTACAGGAGGCTATCTGCCTCTTTACCGCCCGCATCGACGAATTAACGCGCCGAATTAAAGATCTCGAAGACGACGTGTCCTCCGCCGTCGAACATGCAAGAGCACTGGACATAATGTTGCGGTATGTATTTAACAATACATCTGTCATATGTCGCCGTATGGGTCTTGGGAGGCTTCCCAAGCTCCCCAGCATAGACCCCGCCGGCTACTACTTGTTCAGGTTAAGCTTTGTGGCCGCTCGTCTCAACGCCCTCCACGAGACGATCGCGGAGGTTGCTGGGGTACAGGGCCGCTGGAAGATTCTGCACAGCGTCGCCTGTAAGCTCGGTGTGGAGATGGAAGAGGAGTCGCCGCCGCCGTCGGAGGCGGAGGCAGAGCCGCCAGAGGATGCGTCATCCGCAGCGCGCGCGGCGGCAGAGGTGGACGAGGCCTCCGAGTAGAATAGGATTTGGAGTAGTTTTGTTCTTGTTTCTACATGTTTTTCGTCCATGTTTTCTTTACTCTTGTTTGTAATATATGTGTTGGTAGTATGTTAATGTAATATGTCTTTTATGTTCATGAACAACGTGTCTGATGCATTATCGAAAAATTCTCCTTTTATCGAAAAACATCTCCTTTAACGACGCCAAGTTTTAATCTTTAACCCACTTCGTGCGTGAATCGAAAAACATCTTTAGTCGTGATGTTGTGTTTCTCTTGTTTTTTTTTGATATTTTTCTTTTCACGTTTTGTCAAGTTGTTTTCTTGCAAAAATCTGAACAGTCGTGAGACTCGCGATGTTATTATTGCACGGACTGGAACAGGCCGGAAGTTAACCCTATACGCGGTGTCATCATTACAATGTCACGGCATCCCCTGTAGTACTGCAGGTGCAGAAGCAGGGGCTGACATGTGGGTCCTATGAGGTGTGGGGCCCACATGTCAGCCCCTGCTACTGCACCTGCAGTACTGCAGGGTATGTGCGGCGGTTCCATGTTGTTTCGCTTTATAATATAGGAGTACTCCAGAGACTCCCAAGAAACCGCAACATCCAAATACTAGTAGTACACCCTTTGTTTCTCTCAGGCAGATTTGTTTCTTCGCCGCTCATCGCTTATTAATGGCAAACTTCTCCATCGACCCTCGTCGGTTTTGTCTGCGGCTGATAATCCCAGAAGATGGTGGTCCTCTGAGAAGGACCAGAAGCGTGTGCCACATATCTGGCAAAATTGCGAAAAAAAAAGAGGAATATGCGGTTGCGGTCACAAATGAGGTACTAACTCCTACCCAGCGTAATGAATTTATGGACCAGATAGCAGTGTACATCCAAGATCAGGCATGAATGCACAAAGTTACTTACGGTGCACATACCCATGGGATTCGCATGTACTACAAGTTAAGAAATAAACTGGAGAGAGATGCTTTGGTCCTAGCAAATCCCCACGTGGTCAGGAATTGGAAGTTCAGATTTGAAAAACATGATGAGGCAAGTCTTAATATGCGTTGTGCTCAGTTTACTAGAAGGTGTTGTATTTTGCTACTTGGTTATCCTCAGGATCTAAAGGAGCGAAGGTTTATTGAACAAACCTGCTCCAGTTTTGGCCAGCTGCTTCATTGGGATGAAAATGATCCAAACCCAACTAGGGTCATTCTGCTGGTGCTGGTGGATAATCCACTTGACATCCCTCGAAGCCTTGTTCTCAGGAGAGGCAACGAAGTCGGAGGGGAAGGACGTTCATGGACTGTACTAGTTTACTTCCTAGGTCTTGATTTTGTGGACCACCTTCCGGGTGATGAGGAGGACCCTCCGCATTTCAATGGCAACCCACACCCTTACCATGGACCAGTCATGTCTGGTCCTTATCCTGATGATCAAGGTCCTCCGCCTGCTCCCCCAGATGACTTGGGGCAGAATGATCCTAGCGAACAGAATAATGAAGCGTCGGATATGTTGTCCACGGCGCATGTAGCATATAATATCCTAATCTTTCTCCTCATATATAGCGTGTTAACTATTTTTTCAGCCCCAAATGATCTAGAAAAATTACTCCAGATTTGATGATGCCATAAACTAATCGCTGCTAAAAACAATGACGGTGGTCCAAGTAAGGTTGTCGTGATGCAGGATGCATGGAGGTAGACCCAAGCAAGGTGGTGGTGCAGGACGATGCATGGAGCTAGCTGACGGACTGAAGGTGCTGCTTGAAGAGATGTGGTGCGGACTAGATGTGCCGATTAGTTTATTTTGTGTTTTTTGATTACGTAAGAGCTAGTACTGTCAAATTAATTAGTTTGTTGCCTGGAATGGTACGTTGAACACTACTGTTTGGTTTCGTCGATGTTTATATCTAGTATTGAATCCTTGTTTATACCACTGTGTTGCTGGTTGAAGAGATTTTATGCGTATGCTTTATTTTAATCCTTGTTTATATCACTGTGTTTATATGTAGTAGTACTTAATTACGAACCTGTATAGAAGTAGCAATTTATACAACTTTATTATTAGTGAAGCCAAAATTTATAGAACATAGATTTTTTAAAGCACATGTGTCACTTCCGGAGGAATCCATTCCTTTAAACTGCCCCGTGAGTTTCCTTTGATCCAAACGGGGCTAAACAAAAGACGAGCGCGCATAGGGGAAACACATTTAATGCAACATTCATCAGAGACGAGCATGCATATATAGGAGAAACACATCAACATGCCTTATACAAGTCTATTTTATATACTCCCTTTGTTCACATTTCATTCGCGTTGGGAGAACTAGAGGTAGCGCATCCAAAAGGGAATGGAGGGAATATAACCCATAGAGTACAACACGTTATGGCAGAACAGGTCATACTCACGCTCAATCCTTTGGTTCTCAGTACAGAAGACGGTCCACTTGTACCACCCTCGCTGGCCGCAGCGGGCAGGCCCCTGGTTCCCCCTGTTGGGCAGCGACAAACATCATCGTCAATGTCGGGCAGCGCCACCGGCGGCGGTCCCGGAGGAGGCCTACGCAGTAACCTCTAGCTCGCGAAAACGTCGAGCCTCTGCATGGCTTGATTCCGACACCGGCAGCACTCCGTGTTGGTCCTCTTCATCGCGACGGACCCGGCCGCGTTGTCGCTGACATGGGCCTCGCCTTCGACATGTCGGATATACTCGAGGGCGTCGCGGTCCCCGCGGTTGGCATCGTAGCGGAGCATGGCGAGGACTTAGGCCGCCACCTTGTGGCCGTTCGCGGCCGTCTGGGCAAGGAACTGGGTGCCCCGCTGTGCCTGCGTGCGGCCGTAGTTGAAGACGAGGTCGAACCCGGTGACGTAGCACGCATGAGGGTTGCCCACGTTGGCCAGGCGCTCAACAAGGGCGTCGTAGCTCCCATTCCCATGCCGTTGGAACCACTCACAGCTGCTCTCCCGCTCCAGCGCCACGCGCCTGTCCACGGCGGGATCACGGCACGCCGCGTGCATGGCCTTGCATGTGGCGCGCGGACAGGAGAGGTCGTCCATGGGATGGGTGGAGGTTGCGGCGACCCACCCCATGATCAGGACCGCAATATCGTGCGGCAAGGGGAACTCCATGGGCTTCGAAGGGAACCAATGAGGACGCGCGCGACGGAGAGTAAGAGTACGCGCGGAGAAGAGGATGTTGTGTGTGGCGGAGTAGAGGATGGTGTGTCGTCTTACTACTCTTTATTAGTACGCGCGGAGAAGACGATGAGACGCCCAGTGATTTTTAGTACGCCAGAGACGAGGGATGGTGGTGTGTGGGCAGTTACTGCAGAGGATACGAACTCGTGGTGTTTGGGGAGGGGGGGGAGAAGAGGATGGTGTGTGACGTGTGTCTTTAGTACGCGCCGAGAACACGATGAGACGCACACAGACTACTGGAAAACGCAACAGGCCGGTAGCGACGACTTGAAAGAAAAGTGGAGACACTGAACTCCAAAGCGGTATGTAAAGTAGTAGTACTACTGGAAAATGCAACAGGCCGGTAGCGAAGACTGGATAGAAAAGTGGAGACAATGAACTCCAGAAAATAAAAGAAAGGACAACAAAAATGTTAGAAAAATATAGGAAGTTCTCTTATATGTTAGAACAATATAGTTCTAAAAATATAGTTCTAACCAAAATGTTAGAACTAGTTCTAAAAACTTCATACTTTTGGGGATGGAGGGAGTACGTAGTGTATGATTTAAGGTATAACAGCGTGGAGACCCAAAATGTGAAACAGGAAATCTTTTCGCGAAACTGATGCGACCGGGTGCACAGAGCGACTGTGCGCTCCAGTAACCGAGGCGTGTAACACGCGCAGCAAATGCGCGTCCTTTGAATTAAATTCGACGCGTCCCCTCCCCTAACCACTGCTACAATGCTACTACCTCCATCCCAGCTGAAGATTATTTCCAGCCAATTTTTTTTGTCCCAGCTAAACTTTACTTTCACTGTATGGTCATGTCAGCTGTATGCTCTGCATATTTTCAGCTACTGTCCTTTGTTGCCGTAGCAACTTGCAGGCATTGAATGGAAAGTGGGTGGATATGTATTGATGAAGGGTGTTATGGTAATTTTATGTGTTGACTAATGTGCGGTTTGAATCCTAAAAATAGAGTTCACTTGGGACGGAGGGAGTATAAGATGGTCACCCGCGCCATCGTCTTTTCTGCACAACCGTTCCAACATCCTCTCTTCTCTCCACAAAACCTATCCGCGGCTAGTATACAGCAAATTCTTTCGAGCTCGAGCAACCCTCCGCCACGGAGCCCGCTGACGGACCCGGCCGCCGGTAAGCGGCCGCGGCTAGACCCCCCCCCTCACTGCCACGCGTGAAGGATAGCCTCCTGTTCAACATGGCCCGAGATGTATTTACGGATACATCTCACTCCACGGAACTCCTTGTGCTCGGTAACCTTCCACAAAGTACTGGAATGGACACCACGGACCACTACGTCTTCGGCCTCTCGCACGTGGCCTATCGTCTCGACTCCCTCTGGCGGACGATGGCGGTCGAGCTCGGCATCACGGGTCGTTGCAACCTCATCGTGGCAGCGGCCTTGAGACTGGGTCACCTTCCGCCGCCGGAGCCCGAGGCGCTAGAGGAGGGTCAGGAGCCCGAGGACCTACCCGAGGAGGAGGAGGTGGAGGCTGAGTAGAGTAGTAGTTAGGTGTTTTCTTTTCATGTTTTTAGTTGTAGTTTTTCGTTTCATGTTTTTAGTTGTAGTTTTTTGTTTCATGGTTTTAGTTGTAGTTTATCTTTTCTTGTGTTTGTAATATACTTCCTCCATCCAAAGCGACAAGTATTTTGGGACGGAGATACTCCCTCCATCGAAAGGGACAAGTATTTTTGGATGGAGTGAGTAATGTTTTTAAGTTAAATGTACTTGGTGTTCTTGTTCATGGATGTACTATCTGTGCAAAATTAGTTCGAATTTTCCGATCGCCAAACCCTCCTTGTCCCCAAACCGGTGGTGTTGCCAGGAGATCGCTCGCAGTAGGGCCCGCAAAGTGGTCTGTAAAGTCGTAGTAACAGGAAAATGCAATAGGTCAGTAGCTAGGACTAGAAAGAAAAAAGTGAAGACAATACGAGGAAGAAAATGTTTGAAAAAAGGAAGGACAACCGAAATGTTAAACAGGAAATCTTTTCACGGAAATTAATCCAGTCGTAATCCTCTCAAACATTGGCTATCTTTGAAGGATATGATTTGTAAAGGATTTTTAGTTTCCATAGGAAACGTAACACATGAGCTAGGACACTTTGGTAGCCATACTAAAAGAGCTGCTTATCCGCATCATCCACTTCTTCATGCCGCCAGTAGAATCTCTTCGGCCGCGGGAAGGTGTCCCCCGAAGAGTTCGAGGACACTGAGGAGTGTCTGTCAGAAGAGTCGCCTGATGACGAGGAGGCCGGGGAGTTGGGGTGGACCAGCGGCGTATAGTTGAGGTAGTGATCCAGGTGGACGATGAGCTCCGTCGTGAGGCCGCCAGGCCGGACCACTGCGGCATGGTTGAAAGGTTCCGCCGGCGGCCCGCCGTCACTCCTAGTTCGGCCATCACTTCCTGCAAAGAAGGTGACCATTTTGGCCCGAGGCAGGAGGCTTGGGTCTTTCATCCACCCAACGACCGTGCACAGGTCAGCATACTCCCGGTGGTAAGTGGAAGCATTGAAGTGATAAAATAGGAAGACGTCACCCAGAACCTATATCATGCCCTCCGTAGACTAGACATGCAGAGGGAGGTTCTCGATGACAACCTGCACGTGGAAGAACCACCCGACGATCGGCATACCGATGCCAAAGATCCATGGCCAGAAGTAGTGGTTATCATCTGACATGGAGATGATTGTCGTCTCGATGGCGAGCTCCCGATAGTCATCACGGGTAAACCGCACCAGGAACTCACCATCCCCAAACGTGGACACGGTGAAAGCCCAATGCGGGATTTCAAGTTGGTGATGGATGGCCAGGGTGATCTCCATGGGCGTCGCCTCGCTGCGACCTCCTCTGGGTCCCAAAACAGCTGCTTGGCGGTGCAAACGGATAAACTCCATCGTCATGAGGTGGTTGTTGACAACCGTGCATTGCCCCTCACGAGGGCGCAGGGACGGTGAGCCTGCAGGTACCTGCTCGCGTCTGACATGGTTGCGAGGCATGGCACTGCGACAACAGAGGCAAAGGACTTCTCAGGCAACACACGGGAGCATGCATGGGAATCGGTCGGGAACTTGAGCCTGGAAGCAATAGGGGGGGGTGGTTTAAGAAGGTGAGGATGAAGAGTCCTCTTGCCATTTGGCCCCTTGGGCACATGGCACCGACTGGAGCGGTGACCAGGGAAGTAGTTGGTCGACTTTAATTGTGAAAGGGTCCGTGGGCCGACCAGTCCCAAACGCGGCGGGTCACGGCACGCTGCCGCAATGTGACCATGCGCCAACATCGGAAGCAGCGTCCCTTGAGGATCTCACAAAAATCCGGTGATAGGACCAGACCTTTCAAGGCCTTCGGCTCTGTGCAAGCGTCATGAATGCGCGAAGGCCCAGCTTGAATATAAAGTGAATCGGCGCAGTTTCAGCCCACAAATAACAAGTGGCCCAGCTTTTTCGTCCTGCCTGCCCGCGGCGGGAAATTTTTGTCACACTTAATGAAGAAGGAAAATAAGAAACAAAAATAATATTTTATTACGGTACCATTCGACCTGCAACGCCGGCCCCCTCTCTGCAACGCGCTTGTAGGAGCATCCGCCGACTGCCACAATTGTAGGAACATCCACCGGCCGCCACGCTTGTAGGAGCATTCGCGGGCCGCCACGCATGGAGGAGCATTCGCTGGCCGCCATGTTTGGAGGAGCATCCGCCGGCCGCGACGCTTGGAGGAGCATCCGCCGGCCGCTACGCTTGGAGGAGCATCTGCCGGCCTCCACACTTGTAGGAGCATCCGTCGGCCGCCACTCTTGTAGGAGCATCCGCCGGCCACCAAGCTTGGAGGACCAACCGCCGGCCGCCACGCTTGGAGGAGCATCCGCCGGTTGCCACGCTTGTAGGAGAATCCGCTGGCTGCAGCGCGTGGAGTAACAACAGCTAGGTACAATTGCTCACATAATGTGTTCTTGTACATCTATCCTCTTACGGATAGGCTGATGGCTGATTGAATTGTAGGAAGCGATGTCACTAGATAAGACATGGATGGGAAAAGACAGGCATACGAGGGAGTGGCAGGATGGAATGAAGTCATTTTTAAATTTTGCATTTCAGGGCACTCGTGAAGGAGGAACTATGCCTTTTCCTTGCACGAGATGTCGTAATATTTGCCACAAGACACACAAGGGAGTTTATTTACACCTGCTCAGAAATGGGATGTTATTGCATTATACTTGTTGGATACACCATGGAGAAATACGAGTTCAGGAAAATATTGCTGAGGAATCAGCAAATAATGAGGAGATAATTTCCGATGATGGTGCTATGCAAAATATGTTGTCCACTCTACTTAGAGGCACTGATCATGGTGGTACTTCAGCAGATGTTGATGATCAAGAAAATGCTATAAACCAGTAGGAGCCAACTGGGGATGCAAAGAAATTCTATGACTTATTTACTGATGCCAAAAAGGAGTTGTATCCAGGATGTTCGCAGCTGACCCAATTATCCTACATTCTCAGGTTCTACCAGATAAAGTGTTTAACTGGTATGAGCAAAGTATTTTGTGAGATGTTACTTGAACTATTCTCATTTGCGCTTCAAAAGGGCCACTGCATTCCTAATACACTTGATAAACTTCAGAAGGTTGTTTGTGACCTCGGGCTGGACTACCAAAAGATTGATGCATGTGTCCATGACTGTGTGTTATTCTGAAAGGACTATTCTCTGCTGAATAGTTTCCCAAAATGTGGTGAATTAAGATGGAAAAATAGTATTGTTGTGGAAGCAAGATAGGCTTTACCTTGTGGAAAATCCAAGAAGATTGTAGCACGCAAGATTCTACGCTACTTCCTTCTTATTCCCTGTGTACAAAGGTTTTATATGGGAGAATCAACAGCATCAAACATGCGCTGGCACAAAGAAGGTCGTGTTGATGATGGAATATTACGCCATCCCACCGATTCGAAAGCATGGAAGAATTTTGATAGCATTCACCCAAATTTCGCATCTGATCCTTGCAACATAAGACTTGGGCTAGCATCTGATGGTTTCAATCCTTTTGGAGTAATGAATGTTTCTTACAGTACATGGCCTGTGATTCTAATCCCTTATAATATACCACCTTGGTTGTGTATGAAGCAGTCTTATTGGGTGATGTCAATGATAATTTCTTGGCCAAAATCACCTGGAAACAACATTGATGTGTATCTGCAGCCTTTGATTGATGAGCTACTGAAATTATGGTCTTGTGGTGTTGAAACATATGACAGTCTAAAGAAAGAGACATTTGTCATGCAAGCTTCTTTATTGTGGACAATAAATGATTTTCCAGCATATGCAATGCTATGTGGATGGAGCACAAAAGGGAAGCTAGCATGTCCATACTGCCATATAAACACTGATGCCTTCTAGTTGAAATATGGACGAAAGCATTGTTACATGGGTCATCGTCGTTTCCTACCTCAAGATCACAGATGGCGTCGAAACAAAGGTTCTTTCAACAACAAGGCAGAGAATAGAGAGGCTCCAACATCACTCTCTGGTGACGAAGTACTCCAACAATACGAGTGTTTTGATCAAGTGAGTTTTGGACCGACTAATAATAAGAGAAAGCACACCGATGAAAATAGATGGCATAATTGGAAGAAGAAAAGTATATTTTTCGACCTCCCTTATTAGAAGACATTGCTAATAAGGCATAACTTGGATGTCATGCACATTGAGAAAAACATTTGTGATAGCATATTGGGGACATTGCTTGCTATGGATGGTAAAACAAAAGATAGTCTACAAGCTCGTCTTGATATGAAGGATATGGGTATACGGCCATATCAACATCCGAAGTTCATAAAGAGCAAGTACACATTCCCACCAACATTATATACTTTGGGCAAAGATGAGAAGACCACCTTGTGCAAGTTTTTGGGGAATGTGAAGGTGCCCAATGGTTATGCCTCAAACATCAAGAGATGTGTGGACATAAAAGCATGTAAGGTATCGGGTCTAAAAACTCATGACTGCCATATTATATTTCAGAAGCTCCTTCCTATTGCAATTCGGAACATATTGCCTGAAAAGGTTGTTGCACATTTAATTGAGTTTAGCACATTCTTTTATGGAATTTGTTCTAAGAATTGGCAGAACCAGATTTGGACAAGATGAGCAAACAAATTCCTGAAACAATTTGTAAGCTTGAGATGTTGTTTCCTCCCGCTTTCTTTGATATCATGGTACCTCTTCCTACCCATCTTGCCGAAGAAGCACGGATGGGTGGACCTGTTTCTTACAGATGGATGTATCCAATTGAGAGGTACCTTGGTACATTGAAGATGTATGTACGTAACAAAGCTCACCCGGAGGGTTCTATAGCTGAGTGATATATTGTCGAAGAGTGTATGACTTTTTGTAGTCAGTTTTTGGATAACATCAGCACCAAGCGTAATAGGCCAGAACGTCATGAAGCTGCAACTACAAATGAACCTTCTGTTGATAATTCTAACATATTTACAGAAGTTGATAATTCTAAAAAAGGGTATAAATGGGACCAACATATTATGGTGGAACTACATAACAGCAGGCATTATCTTATTACTAACTTTGAAGAGGCCGCTCCATGGATCAAGTAATAACGTATAACTCAGATGTTGTATACTATATATATGGCTTATTGTAGATGGCTAATTTAATTTTGTACCCTTTTCAGTGAGCATATTAAAGAAATGAAAAAGATTCATTCTCGTGATGTTGATAAACGCCATAGAGATGAGTTTGTTGATTGGTTTCAGAAACGAGTAAGTACATGCAAGTTTGCACTTTGATGAAATATTGAACAAATATGTGTTCTAAAATTGGTTTGTCGTCGATAACCACTGTTATACTAATGTGTACAGATTACGACATTACACAAAGAAGGAAAAGAAAACGATTATCTATATGCATTATCTAGAGGACCTGATCGTCGGGCACATTTTTTTTAGTCGGTTATTCATCAATGGCTTCTTCTTTCGAACTGCAGATGTAGAAAAATATTTATGGACCAAAAATAGTGGTATTGTTGTTCGGGGCACTGATCATGATTGGTTTGGAGTAATCAAGAAAATCATTGTTGTTGATTTTGAAAAAAAAAAATCAAGAGGTTCTGTTATTTCAGTGTGAATGGTTTGATCGGCCTTTTGGAAGCAGTCAGAACCAAAGCAGAGGCTACAAAAAGGATCAATACGAAATGATAGATGTTGACACTACTCTGTTTCGATTCCAGTACGAGCCTTACATTCTAGCCACCCAAGCAGAACATGTTTTTTATGTTCCAAGTGTGAAGCATCCTAAATGGGCTACAGTTGTTAAAACGAAGCCACGAAACCTTTTTGCCATGCCCCCTGGAGATGGTGAAAATAATGTCACTGAGACGATGGAGGCTGAGACATTTCATGATGATCTGCTTACTGATGATATCATTAATGAGGATACGACTGCACGGGCTAGGAATGACGTTGAGGGAGCCAGCGGCGATGCTTCCACTTTTATAATGACAACGTCAGGTGATCGGTTTGAGGTAGATGGAGTTGCATCAGAAAATGAAGACGACGACGACGATGATACATATACCAATGATGGTCATGTATGGGGGGACGACAGCGAAGATGATGATTTTTTAGTATAATTAAGTACGTACTGCATGTATACGTGTGTGAGATGTGAACAGGAGTACTATTTATGACGACAAGATAATATATGGAAGTGCGACTAATTAATCATTTATTGCATGCGGGACTAATCATTTATTACATCCCCACTGTTGCATTAATTTGTGGGTGCTTATCTCGATCGTTTTGGCATCAGCACCCTCGGCCGCCTTGGATCCCTTTGCCTTTGGCGCATGAACTACTGAATCATGGCAACAGAACTTAATTCAACGATTGCATTTCATTGCATTAGTATCCTGACGCCACAAAACAGTGAATCGTGGCCACACATCCTAATTGCAACGATTGGGGTCCGTGGCGATAGATCCTAACGCCACGAACCAGTGAATCGTGGCAACACATCCTAATGCAACGATTGTGGTTTGTGGCGATAGATCCTGACGCCACGAAAAAGTGAATCGTGGCAACACATCCTAATGCAACAATTGTGGTCCCGTTGCGATAGATCCTAATGCCACGAACCAATGAATCGTGGAAAGACATCCTAATACAACGATTGTGTTTCGTTGCATTAGTATCCTGACGCTAAGAAAAAGTGAATCGTGGCCACACATCCTAATTGCTACAATTAGGGTCCGTGGCCATTGATACTAACGCCATGAACCAGAGTATCGTGGCAACACATCCTAATGCAACAATTGTGTTCTGTGGCGATAGATCCTGTAACGCCACAAACTAGTAATTCGTGGCAACAGATCCTAATGCAACGATTGTGGTCTGTTGCATTAGCATCCTGACGCCACGAACCAGTGAATCGTTGCAATACATTCTAATACGACGATTGTGTTTTGTTGCATTAGAATCCTGACACCACGAAAAAGTGAATCGTGGCCACACATCCTAATTGCTACGATTGGTGTCCGTGGCCATTGATACTAACGCCACAAACCAGAGTATTGTGGCAACACATCCTAATGCAACGATTGTGTTCCGTGGCAATAAAGCTGTAAAGCCACGAACTAGTAATTTGTGGCAACAGATCCTAATGCAACGATTGTGTTCTATGGCAATAAAGCTGTAACGCCATGAACCAATAATTCGTGGCAACAGATCCTTATGCAACGATTGTGGTCCGTGGCGATAGATACTGTAACGCGACGAAACAGTATTTCGTGGCAACAGATCCTAATGCAACGATTGTGGTCTGTTGCATTAGCATCTTGACGCCACAAACTAGTGATTTGTGGCAACAGATCCTAATGCAACAATTGTGTTTCATTGCATTAGCATCCTGACGCCACGAAAAATTGAATCGCGACCACACATCCTAATTGCTACGATTGGGGTCCGTGGCCATTGATACTAACGCCACAAACCAGAGTATTGTGGCAACACATCTTAATGCAATGATTCTGTTTCCTTGCATTACGGTACAAATGCAACTGTTTGCTGATTCTTGGCAACAGATCCTAATGCAGCGATTGTGTTCTGTGGAAAAAATGTTGTAACGCCACGAACCAGTAATTCGTGGAAACATATCCTAATGCAATGATTGTGTTCTGTGGCGATAGATCCTGTAACGCTACGAACTAGTGATTCGTGGCAACAGATCCTAATGCAACGATTGTGTTCTATGGTGATAGATCCTGTAACGCAACGAACTAGTAATTCGTGGCAACAGATCCTAATGCAACGATTATGGTCCGTGGCGATAGATCCTGTAATGCCACGAACCAGTGATTCATGGCAACAGATCCTAATGCAACGATTGTGGTCCGTTGCATTAGCATCCTGACGCCACGAACTAGTGATTCGTGGCAACATATCCTAATGCAACGATTGTGTTTCGTTGCACTAGCATCCTAATGCCACGAATAATTGAATCGTGGCCACACATTCTAATTGCTACGATTGGGGTCCGTGGCCATTGACACTAACGCCACAAACCAGAGTATCATGGCAACACATCCTAATACAACGATTCTGTTTCGTTGCATTACGGTCCAAATGCAACTGTTTGCTGATTCGTGGCAACAGATCCTTATGCACCGATAGTGTTCCGTGGCAATAAAGCTGTAACACCACGAACTAGTAATTCATGGCAACATATCCTAATGCAACGATTGTGTTTCATGGCGATAGATCCTGTAACGCCATGAACTAGTGATTCGTGGCAACAGATCCTAGTGCAACGATTGTGTTCCGTGGCGATAGATCCTGTAACGCAACGAACCAGTAATTCGTGGCAACAGATCCTAATGCAACAATCGTGTTCCGTGGCGATTGGTCCTAGTGCCACGAACTAGTGAATCGTGGCAAAAAGCCAAGCTTACTACAATGATTTAGTATTCATTGCAGTACAAATGTTGCAACAGGTCGGAATCCTTGTAGTGACTTCACCTAGTGGAGGGGGTTAAATAAAAAGATTCAACGACCGTAATGTAGATCGATCCAACGGTTGAAGATGGTTGATTGCACGATTGCACAAAACATCTGATTACATTCTAGTTCAACCCAACTTTAAAACAGTAAATCTTTTGACACTGATTAATCCAGTCGTGATGTTTTTCTCTTCTTGTTTTTGTGATGATTTATTTTTTCTTGTTTCGTGATGCCGATTTTCATGTTTTGTACTTCCTCCTTCCCATATTACTTGTTGTTAATAATTAGGACAAGTTCTCTAGATCAAATATGAACTAAAAAGCATGTTCTGATGACAAGTAATATAGGTACGAGGCTGGAATGTTTTATGATAATGAACTCAATGTTGTTCGTCTGTTCTATCTGTTATTTTGTTTTCTATCTGCTGTTTAGTGAACTATCTGTTCTATTTGTATTCTCTGTTAATGAACAACCCTCCACACTGCTGGTGGATTGTAAAGTTGCCTGTACGATAATTTAGCCGCTAGAGGTGCCAGGAGATAGCCCGCAGCAGGGCCTGTAAAGTAGTATACAGTACTAACAGGTAGCGACGACTGGAAAGAAAAGTGGACACAATCAACAGAGAGAAAAGAAAAGAAAGGATGATAAAAATGTTAGAAAAAGATAGGTAGAACTCCAACGAACCACTGGACCTATGCCTCTGTACGCGGTGTAATCATAACCACTACTCCTATATGCGACTAGAAGTTATTACCACTGCTTCAAGGGGAGTGTTGAGAACTAGATGTGCCGATTATTTTATTTTGATTTTATTGGGGATTATGTAACTGCTAGTTCTGTCGATTAGCGATGACTGGAATGAAAAGTGGAGACAATGAACAGAGAGAAGGGAACATTGATTTCCTTTGTTCCAAACTATTGTATGATTGGATGTATTTCATTTCTTGAAGAATCCATTTCTTTAAACTGTCCCATGAGTTTCCTTTGATGCAAACGGGGCTAAAGAAAAGACGAGCGCGCATAGGGGAAACACAACAAGTGCAACATTCATCAGAGACAGGCGGGCATAGGGGAAACACATATACTACAAGTTTATTTTATATACTCCCTTTGTTCTCTTTTAATTGGCGTTGGGAGAACTAGGGGTGCATCCAAAGGGTATGGAGGGAATATAACCCATAGAGGGAATATAACGGCAGAACAGGTCATGCTCGTGCTTAATCCAACAGTTCTCAGTACAGAAGACTCTCCACTCCTCCCATGTAGGCCTGCCACAGCGGGCAGTTCCCTGGTTCCCACCTATTGAGCAGCCCCAAGTGTCATCATCAATGTTGGGCACCGCTACCGGCGGCGCTTCTGGACGAGGCCTGCCCAGGAACCTCCAAATGACACCATCAATACTATTCATGGCTTCATGCTGACACCGGCAACACTCCTTGTTTGTCCACTTCATCTCGATGGACTCGGCCGCATTGTTGCCGACGTCAGCCTCAACTTCGACCTGCCGGATATAGTCAAGGGCATCGCGAGCCCTGCGGTCGGCGTCGTAGCGGAGCATGGCGATGACGTAGACCGCCACCATGTGGCCATTCACGGCCGCACGGGCAAGGAGTTGAGTGCCCGGCTGCGCGCGACCGTGCAGGAAGACGAGGTCGAACCCAGTGACGTAGCATGCATGAGGGTTGCCGACGATTGGCAGGTGCTCCACGAGGCTGTCGTAGCTCCGGTTAAGCTTCCAGATGCTCTCCTGCTCTAGCGCCACGCGCCTTCCCACGGCGCGATCCCGGCATGCCGCGTGCATGGCCTTGCAGGTGGCGCGCAGACCGGAGAGGTCGTCCATGGGTCGCGGGGAGCTTGCAGTGACCCACCCCGCGATCAGGACCGCTTCGAAGGGAACCAATGAGGGCGCGCACAACGGAGACGAAGGAGTACACGTCGAGAAGAGGATGGCCTGTGTGTGTTGTAGAGAAGAGGATGGTGTGTCTTTATTAGTACGCGCGGAGAAGACGATGAGACGCGCACAGTGATGGTTATTGCTTCTAAAGTGCACCGTTTGGAATGCTACTTACGAAACTCGTATGAATGTCTTTCCCTTCCCGAGGATTCCATTCCTTTAATCTGTCCCGTGAGTTTCCTTTGATGCAAACTCGGCTAAACAAAGACGAGCACTGGAGTTATGGCTTCTAAAGTGCAGTTGTACGCTACTTTAGCCGCTGGAGTTGTCAGCAGGGGGGAGATCGCCCGCAGCGGGCCTACAAAGCGGTCTGCAAAAAGTACTCCTCCCTCTGTCCCAACTCAACTCTATTTTTAGTTTTGGTCAAACTTACCTTTGACCAATGTGAATGTGGCCTAGAGGGGGGGTGAATAGTCCTTTTCGAATTTTGTCATAACCTGCAACACTTAACAACCAGATCAAATCTTGAGATATCGGACTAGTCCGGTCGAGTACGGACTAGTCCGGTGTATACCGTCTAGGTTTATCAAATTTGATCGATTATCTTGATCCTAGGATGTATGCAGTGAAAATATACTTGTAATTGAAGTGTTACACGATTGTGAACTAGGATATACCACAAGTCAATCTTATATTCAATGTTTCAACATAAAGTAAGCAAGATTGATTGCAAACCTAGATTGATATGATGTATAAGAACGATGAGCACAAAGTAAGAACACAAGCACTTTATCCCGTCGTTCGGTTCCCACAGAGGCAACCTACATCCATGTTGAGGAGTCCATGAAAGGACCGGGTCTTCTCCAACCCTACCCTCGTCGGATCGCCACGGAGGTCAATCCTCTTCACTTATCACAAAGCGGAAATAACCGAATTCAAGGGGCCTTCTCACACGTTGAGGGCTCCCCAAGATTACAACAAGAACTCCACCAAGAACACACTCAAAAGATTATAATGAAACCCACAGGAGTGTGTTAGGGAATCAAACCAAGAGCTCAATGAGTGATGAACCGTGTCTCTGCAATGATCCAAAGTGTATCCTCAAGGGATTGATCTTTGCTACTTTTGATTTCGTGGAGAGATGTGTTTTTGAGGCTCTTGGAAGGTGTGACGGCACATGGGGTCGAGAGATATGAAAGATGGCCCGTGTACACCTATTTATATGGGGTTCCCAAAAGTTACCATTAGGGTTTAGGAATATCGGACTAGTCCATGGTGGACACCGGACTAGTCCGGTGTGCTGTGTGTAGCAAAGCCTAGGTGTCCCGAGATATCGGACTACTCCGTTTAGTAGCGGACTTGTCCGATTTCGCTTCTAGAAATCTTAGGACTAGTTCGATAGGTATCGGACATGTACATAAAAGTGAAACCCTATGTGAATTGGGGACAAGTTCGCACTTGGAGGACTTGTCCGATTTAAGTCAGAGGGTTTTTCGGACTAGTCCGTGCCAATATCGGACTTCTCTGATTTACATCAGAATGATATCGGACTAGTCCGGTTCGTGACTGGACATGTCCGATTTTGTGCAGCTTGTGAAGTGTTTGGAGGACTAGTCCGAACTGGGGAGGACTAGTCCGATTCTAGTCAGAGAGATATCGGACTAGTCCGTGTTAAAATCGGATTTGTCCGATCTTGTGCAGAAAGATAGCCTGTATAAACTTGTGCATTGTGTGTGATTATTTGTGCTTGAGCTCTTGGGGTGTGTTTCCTTAACACAATCCATACACAATGATCTATTACACTTGTTCCTTTAGCTCTTTTTCACATTGCTCCTCATTCTCCCTTCTTTTTGGCACCTTGCTTATTTTCTCATTAGAACCTGTGATCATCTTAACAAAGTGGTTAGGATCTCATTTGCTTGTCATAAATCTTCCAAAACCCACAAGGGATTCCTAGATGCACTTTCAATCTCCCCTTTTTTGGTGATTGATGACAACCAATTGAGATTTCACAATATATGATAAAAAGTTGAGATTTTCATAAAGTGTGCACATATGAGTTTAAAACGTATTAAGCAATGAAAGCATGATCCATATGTGCACTCTATATGGTGGGATGCAACACAAAGTGTATAGAAGTGATCATCAATATGAGAATGACATAATTGACATCAACACATCAACAATAAGCATATATGTCATTTTTATAGCAAAAACACAGATTTCATCAATTTCTTCATAAGCAGTTCAAAACATTGCATCACAGGACCATAAGTATCATAAGAGCATATTAAAAATTTACAAACCACAAAATAGACAAAAGACACAAAAAAGAATCTCTCCTCGCATCCTACAGCTAAAACCAAAGACTCCCCCTCAATCTCTCCCCCTTTGGCATCAAGACACCAAAAAGAAGAAGTGGAGGGACCTAAAGTCTTCAAGCCTCACTGTCGGTCCTCTCATCGTCTTCATCTTCATCTTCATTCTCTGGCTGATGAGGAGGAGGAGGAGGAACGGAGCCACTCGAGCCCCCAATGCCAAAATAGGGAAGCTCGGAGGGAGTCAAGGGCCCGAGCTCGGTGTAATCAGAGTCGGAGTCAGCAGAGATTACTGGAGATCCAATGGGCTCGATCTCCAGTTTTTGGCAAATCTGCTTCATGTTCTCCTTGACATATCTCATGTCATCCTTTCTTCTTTTTTTGAGCTTCTAGGCCTTCACCTCGGCCTTTCTGCAGGAGGCAAAAATAGCTGCGAGGTATTTGAAGATGCCACTTGGGGACACCTTTTGAGGAGGGGACCAAGTGGCGGGAGCAGCCCTAGCACCAGCACTAGCTCTCGCTGGAGCCTCAGGGCTGGAGGCCAGAGATGAAGCAACTTGTACACTTTGATTTTGAGGCATCTGGGGCCTCAAGGGAAGGTGCTCCACATCTTTGACAAACTCTATGCCTGTGACCTTCTCAATCATAAACATGAGATAAGGGGCATAGCCACATGACATGTTCGTTGTGCAGGAGATGTTCACCATGACATTTCAAATATAGTCACAGACATCAAATCTTATGTCCTTGCTAATGATCTTCATCAAGGTCCTGAGATACCCTTGCACATCCCCAGCATCTCCATCTTTGGGAGCAATTATCTTCCTCAGAACCTTGTTCAACACCACAAAGAAAGGCATCATATTCATTGTAGAAGGGGGGATGAACATGGAATTGCACTCATAGGGGAACTTCATCCTATCCTTCTCAATGACACCTACGTTGTAGATGATCAAGTTGTCATTGCTTGAGGTGTCAAGGTGTAGCAGTCTTGCAAATTCCTCATAAGTTATGCTGTACTTGGATCCATGAGTCATCCAAGTCACACTTTCTTCTTTGTCACTTGAGAAGTGGCAATTAGCATAAAACTGGGCGATGACTTCTTCATTCCAGTTGTTCTTGAAAGAGAAGAGGTCCCTCAATCCATGCCTTTCGACTGCCTCCACCACTTCAATAAACGGTGAGCAGCCCTTCTTCTCAAAATGCGCCCAATCGATCCATTGGCTGCGCACCACGGGTGTCTTCATTGGGAGGTATACATACTTGTAGAAGTCCGCAGAGAAGTTGCTCCAAAACCTCCCATCGGCAGCTTGCTTCGGACGGCTGTAACAATCAATGTTTCTGAATTTGGCAGCCGTGTCACTGCCCTTCCCGTTGAATCTCTCCTCTTTGGGGTCACTGGCCCATTCCCTCGGAGCTGACAGCTTTAGAGGGCCAATTGAGCCCATTGCAATTCCCTTGCCCTTGCCCTTGGCTTGGCGAGGGCCACCGCCAGATGAATCCTTGGATGCTGGCTTCTTCACGGGGACTATTCTTCAAGCCTGGGGAGGAGAGGAAGCCGGCTCGAAAGGTCGCTCTTGGCGTTTCTTGCCAAGGCTTGTCGAGGACCGAAGCACAGCTTCGTGGTCCATCTGGGCCTCGAAGTCGGAAACTTCGTCTTGAGAGTTCGACGTGCCTGAGAATGGATTGCACAAGGTATTGATGAGAATAGATGACAAGGAATTGCATTGAGGGAGTAATAAGCTAGGGTGGAGTTCAGAAAAATTGGACAAGTCCGGTGTACAGGCACGGACTAGTCCGAGTGACAGGACTTGTCCGTGCAGGGACCAGACTAGTCCAGTATTCATCCTCAAGAACCTTAACCATGAGACAAATGGAGTTGCTCAATGCAAAACTAGCCTAACATCAATGTAATACATCAAGGACACTTGCATTAGGTGGTAGAAGCTAGGCTATTCGATCAACGATGAAGAAAATGGAGATTTCTAGGGTTTGGGGGAAAATTTACCGAAAAATCGCTTGAATCTCGGAGAAGAGGGGGTTGAAGGGCGGACAAGTCCGTGTTCTTCAATCCCTAAGCGAATGAGGTTGATTTCCACCCAAACATGGATAGTTTTGATGGAGAAATCGTCCAATCGCCTTGTGGAGCTCGAGCGTGGAGAGAGAAAGCTTGAGACAAGTGTGGGGTGAGGGAGATTATGGTTTGGCGGCGGCTAGGGTTATGGACACAAAAAATCGGACAAGTCCAAAAATGATCGGACTAGTCCAAACTTTTTAAGAGGCTATATCGGACTAGTCTGTGGTCTGCCGGACTAGTCTAGCCTAACTGGCGCTTTGCGGACTAGTCTGCATGGGAGGACTAGTCCGGGTAACCACGGACTAGTCCGTGGTCACCAGGGAAGAAATGCCTAGCCCATTCATATATATATTCGAAGGTACTTATTTAGAAAATAGGGAGGCAAATCAAATCAAATAATCTTGATGAATATGATAAGTAAGCATACAACAACCAACCAATGATCATAATTCACCAAGATCTAGTAATTGACATAGTTTTTCGGAAAAATTGGGAGACATTATTTTCACAACACAATCAATGAATTTTGAAGATAGCATTCAAGTATGAAGATTTCAAGCCACACTCCGAGAATCAAGGATATTTAGTTCATTTCGGAGTTCGCAAAACGTTTTTCGTCAAGTGGCTTGGTGAAAATATCGGCTAGTTGTTTTTCGGTGTTGACATGTGAAATTGCTATATCTCCCTTCGTTGAATGGTCTCTCAAAAAGTGATGTCGGATGTCTATGTGTTTGTCCCTAGAGTGCTCAACGGCATTATGGGCAATTTTAATGATACTCTCACTATCACAAAGGAGTGGAATGCGGTTCATACTGTAACCATAATCCTTTAGAGTTTGTCGCATCCAAAGGAGTTGAGCACAACAACTCCCGGCTGCAACATACTCCGCATCAGCTGTGGATAGGGCAATGGAGTTTTGTTTCTTGGAGGACCAAGAAACTAGGGATCTACCTAGGAATTGGCATGTACCAGAGGTACTTTTTCTATCTACTTTTCATATGGCATAATCTGCATCGGAGTAACCAATGAGATTAAATTTGGAACCTTTGGCGTACCAAAGGTCTAGGTTGGGTGTATGAACTAAATACCGCAAGATTCTCTTAACGGCTGTCAAATGACACTCTTTTGGGTTGGCTTGAAACCTTGCACACAAGCATACACTCAACATAATGTCTGGCCTAGATGCACATAAGTAGAGTAAAGATCCAATCATGGAGCGATATACCTTTTGATCGACGTTTGGTCCATCTTCATTGAGATCCAAGTGGCCATTCGTTGCCATGGGAGTCTTTATGGGCTTTGCCTTGTCCATTCCAAACTTCTTGAGTATGTCTCGAGTGTACTTAGTTTAGCTTATGAACGTCCTTTCCTTTTGTTGCCTCACTTGGAATCCCAAGAAGTACTTTAGCTCTCCCATCATTGACATCTCAAACCTATCTGTCATAATTTTACTAAATTCCTCTCAAAGAGATTTGTTAGTTGAACCAAATATCATATCATCAACATAGATTTGACAAACAAAGAGATCATTGTTAAAGTTCTTGGTAAACAATGTATAATCTACTTTACTAATCTTAAAACCATTTTCAATTAAGAAATCTCTAAGACACTCATACCAAGCTCTAGGAGCTTGTTTGAAGCCGTAGAGAGCCTTAGACAATTTGAATACGTGGCCGGGGAACTCTTCATCTTCAAACCCGGGGGTTTGCTCCACATACACCTCCTCCTTGATTGGTCCGTTGAGGAGGGTGCTTTTCACATCCATTTGATAGAGCTTGAAATCATGGTGAGTAGCATATGCAAGTAATATTCTAATAGACTCAAGTATAGCTACAAGAGCAAAGGTTTCATCGAAATCCAAACCTTCGACTTGTGAATACCCTTTGGCCACAAGTCGTGCCTTATTCCTTGTCACCACCCCGTGTTCGTCTTGTTTGTTGCGGAAGACCCATTTGGTGCCGACGGCGTTGGATTTGGGTCTTTCGACTTGTTCCCACACCTCGTTCCTTTTGAAATTGTTGAGTTCTTCTTGAATGGCCACTACCCAATCCGGATCCTTCAATGCATCCTCAACCCTGCGTGGTTCCAAAAAGGACACAAACGAGTAATGCTCACAAAAAGTAGCTATGTGAGATCTAGTAGTTACTCCCTTTTGGATGTCATCAATGATGTTGTCGATTGGGTGATCCCTTTGGACGCATTGGTTTACTCTTGGGTGTGGTACTTGCTGTCTTGAATCTTCATGATCATCTTCTTCTCCCCCTAAATGGTTGCCCTCATTGACTTGAAGATCATTTTTGCCTTCTTGAGGTTGATCTTAGATGGAAGTTCCACCTTGATCATTGGCCTCCTCTTGTGGTTCATTTTCCTCATGCATATGTAGAGGTGGCTCTTGTGGTCGAACTTCGCCTAACGCCATTCCTCTCGATGCTTGACAAGGAGATTCTTCTCTATCTAGCACACATGGATCAACTTGCTCGTTTTGGGAGCCATTAGTTTCATCGAACACTGCGTCACGTGCTACTTCAACAAGTCCGGAGGTCTTGTTGAAGACACGATAGGCGTAAGTGTTCGAATCATAAACAAGCATGAAACCTTCATCGGACTTTGAAGCGAACTTTGAAGTCCTAGGATTCTCGTTCAAAATATAGCATTTGGAACCCAAAACCCAAAAATATGAAATATTGGGCTTGTTACCGGTGAGTAGCTCATAGGATGTTTTCTAGAGTAGTGGATGAATATAAAGTCGATTTATGGCGTGGCAAGCGGTGTTGACCGGTTCCGCCCAAAATCGATCTGAGGTCTTGTACTCATCGAGCATTGTTCTAGCCGTCTCTATGAGGGTTCGGTTCTTCCTTTCGGCAACTCCGTTTTGTTGAGGGGAGTAAGGTGCTGAAAACTCGTGCTTTATTCCTTCTTCATCTAGGTACTCCTCAACTTGTGTATTCTTGAACTCCGTGCCGTTGTCGCTTCAAATGTTCTTGATTATCAATGAAAACTCATTTTGAGCTCACCTGAAGAACTTCTTGAGTATTCCTTATGTTTCTGACTTATCATGTAAAAAGAAAAGCCAAGTGAAGCGAGAAAAATTATCAACAACTACTAAATGATATTTGTTACCGCCGATGCTTATGTAAGCAATTGGACCAAATAATTCCATGTGAATAGCTCGAGCGGTCTTGTTGTAGTCATGACGTTCTTAGCGGGATAAGATGCTCCAACTTACATCCCGGCTTGGCACGCGCTACAAGGCCTGTCTTTCTCAAAAACAAAATCCTTCAAACCTCGGATGTGATCGCCCTTGAGGAGCTTTTGAAGATTCCTCATACCAACATGCCCTAGACGTCTATGCCACAGCCAACCCATGTGGGTCTTTGCAATCAAGCATGTGTTAAGTTCAGCTTTATCTTTGTTGAAGCCAACAAGGTAAAGCATTCCCTTTAACATACCCTTGAATGCAATGGAACCATCACCCCTTCTAGAGACGGTCACACCCTCGTTAGTGAACAAGCAATTATAACCTTTGTCACATAATTGAGATATGGAAAGCAGGTTATAATCTAAGGAATCAACATGTAATACATGAGAAAGAGTGTGTTTAGATGATATGGAAATTTTACAGGTATCAAGCACCTTTCCTTGACTATTGTCTCCAAAATAGTTGCCCACGCTTGGATCCTCATTTGCTTCATATTCAACGAGCATCCTTCTTTCTCCGGTCATATGGTTGGTGCAGCAACTGTCTAGCACCCATTTATATCCACCGGAGGAATAGGCCTGCAAAAACAAATTATGCCTTGGTTTTAGGTACCCAAGCTTGCTTGGGTCCCTTTAGGTTAGTCACAAGGGCTTTGGGCACCCACACATGAGACTTGGTGTTCCCATGGTGTGGCCCAACATAATGAGCATAAACTTTGCCAAAATTACTTCTCATTAATACATAAGATGCATTGAAAGTTCTAAATAACAACTGTTGTGTTTATACACAGGACTTGTCTGGGAGATCGGACTTGTCCGGAGGACCTGACATGTCCGGATCCCGACCGGATGCGTGTTGGATTCATTAATTTTGGTTTTTCTAGTTTGAGAGGGTCTTCCCTTTACAAAGGCATTGCTCTCCTTCTTATTCTTATGGCTTCTAGCCTGTTGCTTTTCACCATAAGTGTAACCAATGCCATATTTTACATTTGGAGGTCTTGTGACCAAGTATGCACTACGTGCATATTTGATCTTCTCTTTGTCAAATATGCCATTTTGTGAAGGATGCTTGTCTTTTGTAGAGGTTGACTTGTCTTTCAAGCTGGTGTCAACTTTACCACATGTACAAGTAGAAGCAACTTCGGTTTTAATGGGTTGAGAAGGTGAACTTGAAGAGGATGAAGGGTCACCTTGCTTGAGTGACTCAACTTGCACTTCAAGGATCTTGTTATCCTTGATTAGGTTAGCAAGTTCATCCTTGATTGTAGCATTTGATTCTCTTAACTCCAAGCAAGCTTCCTTGGTTGAAGCTAACTCAAGCTCCAATGACTTGCTTCCCTCCTTTTCAAGCTCTAGAAGCCTTTCAAGTTCAACATATTCCTCCTTTTGGGAGATAATCATGTCTTCCTGACGATGTATCAACTTCTCCTTCTCAACAAGTTGATCAAGTAAGAATGTCATTTTTGTGCCTGTTTTCTTATCTAACCCAATGAGCATATCTTCAGTATCACTATTAATTTCACTATCACTAGAATAGGAATGCACGAAAGAGAGTTTTGTTGTTACCTTGCGTTTACTTTCCTTTGCCATGAGGCAAGTGCCATTCCCCTTCCATGCGCCGAGAGTAGGGAAGAGAGTGGACTTCTTGGATGTCTTCTTGATGGCTATGCTAGCCATCTCTTCTTCTGATGATGATGAGGACTCATCATTTGAGTCCCACTCTTTCCCTATTTGCGCTTGTTCAGCATTTTTCTTCTTCTTGAAGAATTTATTGGGTTGAGGCTTTGCTTCTATAGTCTTCTTCTTGTTCTCATCATATGGGCAATCAACTATAAAGTAGCTTTACTCACCACAATTATAGCATGCCCGCCTCAATTTTGGCTTTGATCTCTCCTTGTACTTTCCTTCACTTGATTTAGCACCTTGTCTCTTCTTCATCATCTTCTTGAATTTCTTCATGAACAGTATCATGTCATCTTTATCCCAGTCACTGCTTTCATCATCACCATCTTCTTCTAGTTGAGCATCTCGAGCTTCTTTAGACAAGGGCTTAAGGGTGGACTTTAGAGCGACCCGTTTCTTATTTGCCGAGGTGAGGTCGACAATCCTTAACATGTTTGGCTTGTTTTTCCATCATTTCAAATTCGATGATTTTCCCATGTAGCTCATCCAGGGTCATCTTCTTGTATTCGGGGCTTTCTCGTATCATTGAGCACAAGGTGACATTGTGAGGCATGAAGGCTCTAAGGATGAGCTTCACTACCTCATGGTCGTTCCACTTCTTGCTTCCGTATGCTCGCACCTTGTTGATGAGCGTCTTTAATCGGCTGTACATGTCTTGTGGCGACTCATCTTCTTCGATTGCGAACCTTCCCAGCTCGCCTTCAATCATCTCAACCTTTGCTTCTCGCACATGACGATCGCCTTCATGTGCGGTTTGCAACGTATCCCATATCTCCTTCGCAATCTCGAGTCCCTCCATCTTTGTAAACTCATCCCGACTGAGTGATGAAGTAATGACTGCAGCAGCTTGAGCATTTTGATGGATGGCTTGCTCTTGGCTAGGTGTGAGCTCCTCATCATCATCAGGGATATCTATTCCTGTACATACTATGTGCCACAAACTTGGATTGAGAGAAATCAAATGCATTTTCATGTTTTGCCTCCACATTGAGTAGTCATTGCCGTCAAAGTGTGGGGCTTTTCCAAGTGGGATAGACAGATAATGATTACTGTTAGAGTTTATGCGATCATAATTAAAAGGATATCGAGAGTAGTTGGTGTAACTAATCCCCTTCTTTTTTTCTCATCTTCTATTTTCACCTTTCCCTTGGAAAGGGTTTTCTTCCTTAGGAGCGCCTTGAGTTCCAGTGTCTCCTCATCGTCATCATCGAAATCTTGAATGGCCTCGAGGAGCTTCTCCAATTTTCGGTTCTTGTCTTCATTAACCTTCTCTTGGTTGTTGCTCTTGTGTACGTCCTTCATGTCGGACATGATCTCTTCAAGCGATTAGTCTCCTTCTCGAGGAAACTTGCTCTGATACCAATTAATTGTGGCCTGGAGGGGGGGTGAATAGGCTTTTTTGAATTTTGTCAGAACCTGCAACACTTAACAACCAGATCAAATCTCGAGATATCGGACTAGTCCGGTCGAGTGCGGACTAGTCCATTGTACACCGTCTAGGTTTATCAAATTTGATCGATTATCTTGATCCTAGGATGTATGCAGCCGAAATATACTTGTAATTGAAGTATTACACGATTATGAACTAGGATATGCCACAAGTCAATCTTATATTCAATGTTTCAACGTAAAGTGAGCAAGATTGATTGAAACCCTAGATTGATATGATGTATAAGAATGATGAGCGCAATGTAAGAACACAAACACTTTATCCCGTGGTTCGGTTCCCACAGAGACAACCTACATCCACGTTGAGGAGTCCACAAAAGGACCGGATCTTCTCCAACCCTACCCTCGTCAAATCGCCATGGAGGCCAATCCTCTTCACTTATCACAAAGGGCAAATAACCAAATTCAAGAGCCCACGTTGAAGATGGGCTGTGTGCACCTATTTATATGGGGTTCCCAAAAGTTACCGTTAGGGATTAGGAATATTGGACTAGTCTGTGGTGGACACCGGATGTGTAGCAAACCCTAGGTGTCCCGAGATATCGAACTAGTCCGATTAGAAGCGGACTTGTCCGATTCCACTTTTGGAAATCTTCGCACTAGTCCGATGGGTATCGGACTTGTCCAGAAAAGTGAAACCCTATGTGAATTGGGGACAAGTCCGCACTTGGAGGACTTGTCCGATTCAAGTCAGAGGGTTTTTCGGACTACTCCGTGCCAATATCGAACTTGTCCGATTTACATCAGAATGATATCGGACTAGTACGTTGTGTGACCGGACTTGTCTGATTTTGTGCAGCTTGTGAGGTGTTTGGAGGACTAGTCCGCGCTGGGGAGGACTAGTCTGATTCTAGTCACAGAGATATTGGACTAGTCCGTGGTGATATCAGACTTCTCCGATCTTGTACAGAAAGATATCGGACTAGTCCGGTGTCAGTCAGACTAGTCTGGTCCTGTATTAACTTGTGCAATGTGTGTGATTATTTGTGCTTGAGCTCTTGCGGTGTGTTTCCTTAACACACTCCATACACAATGATCTATTACACTTGTTCGTCGAGCTTATTTCCACATTGCTCCTCATTCTCCCTTCTTTTTGGCACCTCGCCTATTTTCTCATTAGAACCTGTGCTAATCTTAACAAAGTGGTTAGGATCTCATTTGCTTGTCATAAATCATCCAAAACCCACAAGGGATTCCTAGATGCACTTTCACAATGATTTCTTGCCTGGTCCTTATCTTGATAATCGAGGTCCTCCGCCTGCTGCCCCAGATGACTTGGGGCAGAATGATCCCGGTGACCATAATGAAGTGTTGGATATGTTGTCCACGACGCAGGGTTATTAAACACAAGCAATAGGTAGCATATCCTAATCTTTCTCCTCATATATAGCGTGTTAACTACTTTTTCTGCCCCAAATGATCTAGAAAATTACTCCAGATTTGATGATGCCATAAACTAATCGCTGCTCAAAACAGTTATGGTGCTCATCAAGCTAGCAAGCTCAACTTCATTCATCCTCAAACTAGCTAATTAATTCTGGTGGATTTACGTTAGGAGTGTGCATTCGGTCTACCCGATATTTCGGTTTGGGTATTTCGATCTTTTTCAAAATTCCGTTTCTTGAAATCACTACCCGAATTGTTGTAATAATATTAGGTACCCGAACATTTTGGGTACCAAAATTTCGGTTGGGTCTTCGGTCCTACCCGATATATCCGAATTATACATTATATCTATGTCATGTTTGCACAAATTTAATATGATTGATAAATTTAATCCCATGAGGTAATTTATTATAAATTGACAAATGAAAAATCAAAAATAAACGTTTAAATCCAACAACTTCACACATCACAACTTGAAATAAAATATATAAATTTGAATTGTTCATAGTTTACCACGCATAATTTAACTTATTATTTGATGGACCGACTATTGGGTTATTTCAGTTACCCGAGAGTGGTACCAAAACCCGACATTTATTTTCGGTTATTTATATTTGCTACCTGAAAAGTATCCGATACACGATATTTCGGTCTTTTCGGTTCCGGTCTCGGTTTCTTTGGTTTCGATTTTTCGGTCTCTGTTTTTTGCCCACCCCTAATTTACGTAGTAGAATATGGGATATACATATTTCTCCTCCATGTTTTTTTTGCAAAACTATCAAGTGATATATCCTATGTGCATATTACATATGTTAAAATAATGTAAAATATAAAACTTTTTCAAAGGGAAGTCTTAGGTTTCGTCAAATCTATCTTTGACCAATGATTTACGCAATTTTGATCTGTTTTTACAATACAAGAATTGTACTTTTAGATTCACCATGGAAAGATTTCCATAATATACAATCTACTACATGTTATTGAAGTTAATAAATTCCATATAAATCATTGGTCAAAGGTAAGTTCGATCAAAACAGAAATATAGTTGAGTTGTGGCGGAGGAAGTATTATACATTGTTGTTTGCCGCATAAGGTTTGGTCCATGAAGCCTTAGCCATTTTTACAGGTGGCTGATGCGACCGAGCGCACCGAGCTTACGTGCGCGCCAGTCACCGAGGCGCCATAAACATGCGCATCTTTGAATTCAATTGGAACCGCTCTGCGTCCCATCACCACTATTGCGCTCGTCGAGAGACGAACAACCAGGCTGCTACTATGCTATATGATCACCCGGGCACGCCATCGTCTTCTCCGCACAGCCTTCCGGGTAAAAAAAACAACTAGAAGCCATTGGGCCTCTCTTCCCCAGACCGTGCCAAGAACACCATGGCTGACAAGAAAACGCCGTCGCCAAGCCCGCCGAAGGACACCAAGGGGAAGCATCCCCGACCGGACTCCCCCCAGACAAGGACTGGCCTCTATGGAAGGTGGCGCGCGATGTATTTGACAATACATCGCGCTCCATGCGTCGCTTTGGGCTTGGTCCCCTTCCAGAGTATGCTGCAATGGGGACCAAGGGACACTATGTCTTCGGCATGACACACTTGGCCGGTCGCCTCGACGTCCTCTAGGAGACACTGGCGGACGAGCTCGGCGTCGCCGGCCGCGACAATGTGGTGGCGGCGACGTCCAGGAACTGGGCTTCCCATCTCATCCGCGGGAGGCGCCCCTGCCCAGCAAGGAGCCCAAGGAGGAGGAGGAGGAGAAGTAGTTTTTTTTTCTTGTTCGTAGTTGTGTTGTTTTTCTTTTCTTTTTTGTAGTTTGTGTTTTTCTTTTTTTCTTGTTTGTAATGTATCATCTTAAGGTAATGAACTTTATTTTTCTGATCATTGGTGCGAAAAAATTGTTCTAATGTTGTTGTTCAAACGATAAACTAGTGGACTATTATCTCTTTTATCTTTTGGAATGGAATATGTTTCTACCTCCAACTCTAATGAGCTGGAGATCCAGAAAATGACTACCACCTAGTTTATCTGACAGGATCAGCGCGGAGAAGTCCACTCTCTATGTTCAGACCCAACACGGATCCAACATAATGAGCAATCAAACAGCAAAGCACGTAGTAAATCACAAAAAACGCAACAACAGTTTCGGGAGCACGTATCAACTTTAGCCTAGATTAAATGCTCGTGGGCGTCATTGCAAAAGGGTGAAGACAAAAAAGACTTGATTCGGATGGCTCGAAAAAACAAACTAGAAGTCAGGGCCATCAAAATTTTTGCCCGATTTGGATTGAGTTTTAGTTATAGACTTCCATAATAATAAAATGTATCAGATATTTTACTTTCACAAGTGTGTCATAAAATGTATTGGGTGTTTTACTTTCACTAGTGTGTCGGGTTGAGTCTTTTGTTGTTGATCTTTACAACTTAGTGTATCAGTGTGGCCGTACCGTACAATATAATCACATGCCTTGCACAGTACAGTACAATGTAATTTCCAAGCATGTTGTACTAATCCTTTTGAAGAAACGACAACCGTAGGCGCTAGCCGCTTTTAGGAGCAAATGAACACACTTGTGAAAACACATACGCCACATCCGATCCTCAACATCATCAAATTCAACAAGGGGAGCAACATCTCTCCATGACTTTCCGCCTGGTGTTGCACACACGATTCTCGCCTCACGTCGACCACGTATCCTGATCCAACCGTACAACTTCAAATAAAGGAAGGCTAGAAGATTGGTGGAAAATAATAAAAACTTATAAGAAAAAGGGGAAGAAGAAAAAGGATGGCTCGTGTTTCGATATATGAACCGTGACACTACTGACATCCATCTTCATTGGCCAGTTCCCGATTCCGCTGATCTCTCCAACATGCATTCACACTAGCTACTCTCTAGTGACTAGACCAAGGGTATCCCGTGGCCCACCCAGCATACCATGTAGATGGGCCCTTGAGAAATGTTGTTGTTGTATTACGTGGTGTTAGGTTGAGACAATGCAACTTGTTGTCATAACGATAAGAATTAAAAATTAGAAAGGGTATATCAGATTCAAAAATCTTCATTACTCTCTTTACTCCGGTCTCGAGCCTGTCAAATTCGGAAACTCCTCCGCTCATGACGTAACAACATTAGTTATATATCCAGGCCCGTCTCCAATAAAAATCCAAACTAAAGGTTGTGACGTCCGGTTCCGAAAAATGAACCAAGCTAACGCATATGTGTGCCCAGGATGTTCAACACACATACACGAGTGCATTCACAAAAGAGTATACAGAAAATTACCACAAAACAAAATTAATTAACCAAATTTTATTACACAATCCATACTATCCTCGATTACAACCTCTAATGAATATTTAAGACAAGTTCAACTAATGCAGCGGAAATAAACTAATTAAGCAACTAAGCAAACTAAGCATAAGGGATAGCACAACTCCAATAAACACCACAGGCAAAGCTGACAGTAGACGCGGCCTAGAAATCTGCATTATCACCATTAAACTCTCAATCCTGACCTAAAACTGTTGGGCGGGAATTGCAAGAGTGAGTACATATCATACTCAGCAAGTGTGGATAGTATGACATGTGGCAGATTCAAATGACGACAATAATAATGGCAAAGTGCTGAAAAGTACATTAAAATTTTGAAAGGCAATATATTACATGTATGTGAAATAAACCCATCATAATCATAAGTAATATCATAATAGCAATCCACAATTCACCATCCTCATCAATAATTCCAGATTTCACCATTTGCCAATAACCATATTCAATACTAGAAATTAACCCATAAACATAATTCCAACCATAACCATCCCAAATACCATCCCAATACCGAGTACCCTCTAATCATGGAAGTTGTCCAGGTGCTCATAACCGGGAGAACGGCTATCATGATAGTTTTATTTAACTCTGCAGAGTTTGTACCTCTTTACCCACGTGTTTGTGATTTCATCACCTTTCGGTGACTAAGAATCTTCCTTATGCCCATGGCCCGTCGGTCATATTACACACTTCCGTTGGTGTGTGGCCAAGAGATCACAAAATAGCCTTTATAAAGGGATTACTAGCCTATTTAGACCCCACTGAGGTTTCACCGGTGGCGATGTCTCCCGCAGAGCACATCTTCAACCAAGGGCCCCCTCTTGAGCCATTCGGATCCCAGGGTAGTCCCACCAATCATCAACAAACCCAATCCGACTACCCCTTCCCCGAGCATCCACAATGGTCCAAATAGTACTAGCAAAGCCCTAATTACTCAGCTACGCCGCACTCATACTTGGCCTCGTGGTGGCACTGTAGTCCTGGCTTATTCTCACATGAACTGGTCCTTAGATCTAAAGCAAGCAAACCACCATGACATCCAACCCATCCACATACCAGGCTTGCTTAGATCACCCATTACCATATCATATTTAACCAGTTCATGTTAACCATAATCTCATCCATGCATAATTAAATTGAGTGGTATAGTTGTTTTCCATGCCAGTTGATTAAGCGAAGCAAAAGGTAAAAAGTCCATCCCAACTCTCTACAAGATATCCCAGGTGACAAGGGTGGTTTAACAAATCTAGTAAGCTTCCTACCATAGGATTCCCATAAAATTGACACAAGCATGCAGTTTGCAAACAAAACATTTTATTTTAAAAACAGGATCAATATGCTTCAAGGAGACTTGCCTTGCTCTTGTTGTTGATTAGGATCAAAGCCTTCAAACTCTTGGTGCTGTAGATCCTCCGCGGCACTTTCTAGCGCAAATCCGTCTAATCCACACAATAAACATACAAGAGAAGAAACACAATCAAAGAGTGCACAAATATTACTCAATATGACATGACATGCATGATCTATGCAAATGCAAGGTATAACTTGTTACTAGATTGCTTTTAATGATCAATAACTAGTTCTAATAGATTTTAACAAGTTTATACAGGTTTGGATTTGATTAGATCAAATTTTAGAATCATTTTGATACAATTTAACCAGGAAGACCGGACTAGTCCGCTAGGGACCGGACAAGTCCGCACTTTGCGAGATCAGCAGATTAGGGTTTTCTAGATCGACGTGAATTTGGAGATTAGGGGTTGAATTCTCGTAAAGAATAGAGAATAGAAGGTATACCAGGTGTTTAGGACTCCAATGAATCAAGAAACTTGGAGGTAACACATAGATCTTGATGATCTAGGGTTGGTGATGAACTTGGGGATGAATTGGTGGTGAAGAACGAAAACTTGTGGAGATCTTGATCCTCTTTCGTTTCCTCCTCTTCTTCTTCTTGGTGGGATCTTCTCCTCCCTCCTTGGCGGTGGCTCCCCACGAACTAGGGTTTGGGTGGGTGGGAAAGTGGCAAATAGATGTCAAACCAAGGGGTGGGGCTGTTTATATAGAGGTGGAGGCTAGGGTTAGATGGATTTCGAGTTTTGGGATGAGTAGAGGCCGGTTTAGAGTCCCACATGGGCTCTAAAAGAGTTAGGCACAACGTCCCTAGGCCATCTTAACGTGAAACCCAAGATTCAAGTCGTAAAACAAAAGATCAACTCGGAGTCGCGAAATATCGGACAAGTCCGGACAGGACCGGACTAGTCCGAAGTCGTCCAGAGAGAAAATCGGACAAGTCTGGCCAAACATCGGACAAGTCCGACTTTAAAAAGAGAGGAAAACGGACAACTCCGCTGGAACACAGAACTAGTCCGGAAAAGTCCAAGGACTTATCAAATTTTCAAGGATTCTCGGAATATCGGACTAGTCCGCACAAAATCGAACAAGTCCGAAAGTTTCTAGTGCCAAAAATCAGACTAGTCCACAACAAAAACGGACAAGTCTGTTTTTAATCAAAGAGAAATCGGGCTAGTCCTCAGCAAAATCGGACTAGCCTGTACTTTCCTGCATTCTATGTGCGGTTTTGCTCCAAATCGATTTTAAATGCTCTGAATCAATTTTAAACTCGTTCCTCTTTATGCGGGTTAATGTTAAACATGTATATGAGTGTATGCAGGGCAAGATGGATGAAAATGAGGGTGTTACAAACCTACCACCCTTAAAATGAATATCGCCCTCGAGATTCGACGCGAAAGAGAATAGATAGGGAAAGTCCTTCTTTATATCATCCTCCAATTCCCACGTCTCTTCTTTTTCTGTGTGGTGCTTCCATTGAACTTTACACCATCTAATGACCTTGTTCCTTGTGACTCTCTCCTTGGTTTCCAAGATTTTGACCGGTTGTTCGGCATAAGTCAAATCTTCCTCTAGTTCCAATTCTTCCATTGGAACTTGTTCTTCCGGTACTCTAAAGCACTTCTTGAGCTGGGAAACATGAAAGACATCATGTACGTCTGAAAGATGAGCTGGCATCTCCAACTTATACGCTACTTCTCCTCTTTTGTCCAAAATCTTGAATGGTCCAATATAACGAGGTGCGAGCTTACCTCTTATGTTAAACCTCTTATGACCTCTCATTGGTGACACCTTGAGGTAAACAAAATCTCCTATTTCAAAGGCTAATTTCCTTCTCCTATTATCCACATAGCCTTTTTGTCTTGATTGGGAGCCCTCAAGTTTTCACGAATTATTTGGACTTGCTTTTCGGCTTCTTGCAACACGTCCGGACCAAATACTTGAGTTTCTCCTGCCTCATTCCAGAATAAAGGTGTCCTACACTTCCTCCCATAAAATGCTTCATATGGTGAAATCTTCAAACTTGCTTGGTAACTATTGTTGTATGAAAATTCCGCGTATGGCAAGCTTTTGTCCCAACTCTTCCCATGCTTCAAAGCACAAGCTCTTAACATGTCCTCCAAAATCTGATTGGTCCTCTCGGTTTGTCCATCCATTTGAGAATGATATGCTGAACTAAATTTCAACCTCGTTCCCAAAGCTTCATGCATATTTTGCCAAAATCTGGAGGTAAATTGAGAACCTCTATCCGAGACTATCTTCTTCGGTACTCTGTGTCGACACACAATATGCTCCATGTATATTTTGGCCAATCGTGCGGCTGTATATTTGGTCTTCACAGAGACAAAATGAGCTGACTTGGTTAAGCGATCCACAATTACGCAAATTGAGTCATACCCGGACTGAGTACATGGTAAACCAACTATGAAGTCCATTCCAATTTCTTACCACTTCCATTCCGGGATCTTCAATGGCTGCAATAATCCAGCTGGCCTTTGATGTTCCGCCTTGACTCGTTGGCACACATCACACAATGCTACGTATTCAGCTATGTCCTTCTTCATGCTATCCCACCAATAGCAAGTCTTCAAGTCTTTGTACATCTTTGTACAACCAGGGTGAATCGAGTAAGGCGAGTCATGTGCCTCCTTTAGTATTGTCTCCTGAATATGCTTCACATTAGGCACAACGATCCTCTTTCCAAGCCATAGGGTACCATGTTCATCCTCGTCAAATCTGAATTCTCTCCCTTCTTCCGTCCTTTCCTTGATTTCCTTGATCTCCTATTCCGTGGTTTGTGCATCTCGAATTTCTTGCTCCAAGGTTGGGTTTAACTCCATTATTCTCATCTCATTCACAAATCCAAGATTCAACCGTTCGAACTCCTTGCGTAGCTCGGATGGCAACTCTCGGACTGTGAGTTGATGACTTACTCCTTTTCTGCTCAAAGCATCGGCCACTACATTGGCTTTTCCCGGATGATAGTTGATCCCCAAATCATAATCTTTGATGATCTCCAACCATCTTCATTGCCACAAGTTCAGATCCGTTTGTGTGAAAATATACTTAAGACTCTTGTGATCGGTATAAATTTCACACCTATGTCCAAGAATGTAGTGTCTCCAAATCTTCAATGCATGTACCACGGCTGCTAGTTCAAGATCATGTGTTGGGTAATTATGCACATGTTTCTTCAATTATCTTGATGCATAGGCGATCACTTGACCTTCTTGCATCAATACACATCCAAGCCCTTGTCTCAATGCATCGCAATAAATATCAAAACTCTTGCTCACATCCGACAGTACCAAAACTGGGGCTGTTGTCAACCTCTTCTTTAACTCCTCAAAACTATTTTGACAAGATTTGGTCCATTGGAAAGCCTTTCCCTTCATTAGCTACTCCGTCATAGGCTTGGCTATCTTGGAAAAGTACTTGATGAATCTACGGTAATATCCAGCCATCCCAAGAAAACTAGTTATTTCCTCAACATTTTGCGGTGGTTCCCACTTCAACACGTCTCTCACTTTTCCGGGGTCAACCGATACTCCTCCTCCTGAGATGATATGACCCAAAAACGATACCTCTCTCAACCAAAACTGACACTTGTTGAACTTGGCATACAATCGATGCTCCCTCAATTTCTGCAATGTAAGCCTCAAGTGTTCCTCATGTTCTTTCTCATCCTTCGAGTAGATCATAATGTCATCAATAAACACCACAACGGACTTATCCAAGTACTCCATGAAGACCTTATTCATGAGGTACATAAAGTAGGCAGGCGCATTTGTCAATCCAAAAGACATCACGGTGTACTCATAAGATCCATACCGTGTCCTAAAAGCTGTTTTGGGTATGTCCAATGGTCCAATCTTCATTTGAAAGTATCCCGACCTCAAATCAATCTTAGAGAAGACACAAGCACCCTTCGTCTGATCAAACAAGTCCTCTATACATGGAAAGGTGTACTTGTTCTTTATTGTTACCTCGTTGAGAGCTCGGTAATCTACGCACATCCTTTGGGATCCATCCTTCTTTTCCACAAACAGCACAAGCGCTCCCCAAGGTTAAATACTAGGGCGAATAAAACCCTTCTCTAATTGCTCTTGAATTTTCTTCTTGAGCTCTGCTAATTCCAAAGGAGGCATCCTATACGTCCTCTTAGCTCTAGGTGCAGTTCAAGGTATTAAATCAATAACAAACTCAATGTCTCGATCAGGTGGCATACCTGGCAACTCGTCCGGAAAAACATCCAAAAATTTACACACCACCGGAATCTCCTCAATTGCGGCACCGTCCATATGATTCAGCTTCAATTGCTTTGGTGCGGTTTGAGATGCTTCGAATTCAACTGTGATCCCTTCTTCATTGGTCAACTTCACCGTCTTTGTGGCACACTCAATAACTCCATTGTGCTTCATCAACCAGTCCATACCAAGCATAATGTCCAATCCTTGAGAATCCAAAACAATGAGGTTAACAGAGAAGTCTGCCCCCCTTATTCTATGGCTTACTTTTGGACATACTATATTTGTCCTCATCTCTCCTCCAGGAGACTTAACCAATAGAGTAAACTTCATATGAGAGATAGGCAGACTATACTTAGCAACATACTTCGATGCAATGAATGAATGCGATGCTCTAGAATCAAATAACATAGTCGTAGGGTTGGAGTTTGCGAGAAACATACCAATGACCACGTCATCTGCTTGTTGAGCATCCTCCGTAGAGACATGGTTCACATTGCCACGAGCAAAATTCTGCTGTCCGCGGTTCCCTTGTGGTTGTCCTCCATTGGGTCTTGGGTTTTGCCTTGGTGCATTGCTTCCTTGACCAAGGCCTGACTTAGGACATTGATGCGCAAAGTGTCCAGCTTCTCCACAAGTATAGCACTTCTTAACTCCACCAGTATTATTGGGACGAGCTTGGTTTTGAACACTTGTAGCAGGAAAATTAGCACAAGGCGCATAAGGCAGTGGAGGCCTAGGTGCTTGCATAACTGGTTGCTGCTGCACAAACTGAGTTGGGCATGGTGCATAACCAGGGCGCTGAGCAGGAATAGAGGAGCTGTAATAGGGCGCATTGGGTGGTGCAAGGCGAGGGCGCACGTTACTTACTTGTTGCTGTCCTTGATATGGTGCCTTTCTCTTATTGTCTTGCTCCATCTCACGAATCTTGTTCTCAACCACAATTGCTTTGTCCACAAGCTTCTGAAAATTGGCATAATTGCAGTTGAGTAGTTGCACTTGGATCTCATTGTTCAAGCCCCTCATGAACAAGTATTGCTTCCGGCTGTCCCGACTGACATCCTTAGGCGCATACCTTGAGAGTTGAGTGAATTTATTGAGATATTCACTAACGCTTGATCTTCCTTGCCTTAAGTTCTCAAATTCTTGCCTCTTCAAAATCATAACACCCTCCGACACATAATGGGAACGGAAACTCTCCATGAATTCCGCCCAGGTAATCCTCTCTTGATTCTCGTGAGCATTGCAATAAGCATCCCACCAATCCGCAGCTGCTCCAACTCGTTGATGAGAAGCAAACAAGACCTTCTGCCGGTCACTGCATTGGACAATAGCTAGCTTCTTCTCCACGGACTTGAGCCAATCATCCGCATCCATAGGGTCGGCAGCTTGAGCAAAGGTTGGCGGCCTAGTCCTCATAAACTCTCCCAATCGGTTATGAGGAGGTGGGGGTGGCGGTGGAGGCATGTGGGGCTGATTGTTGATATTGCCAGCCTGCAGCTGTCCCATTGTTTGTATCATAGTCTGCATGAGCTGGTTTTGCATAGCCAATAGCTACTCAATGTTGATAGCTCCCTGAGTAGATCCTTGTCCGATGTTGTTCTAAGGCACTCCATTGTTCCCCCCCTCATCATTGCCATCCCTCTGGTTGCGAGTCCTCACCATCTGAAGAAAAGCAATAGGTAAGAATTAGAAAACGTCCCCAACTATATGCATCAAGGGATATAAACTAAACAGCTAGCTACACTAGCCTAGGTGGACATGGCAATGCTAAAGCACCCCAAAATCCTCTATTAAGCACACAAGCAAGCAATATATATAGCAAACAGCACTCCAAGCAAAAACACATCAATTCCTGAGTGCTCCTATGTGCTCTAAAGTGTCCATTCTATCTAGGCTGCATCCTACGGTCAAACTGTGGCTCTGATACAAATCTGTGATGCCCGGTTCCGAAAAATGAACCAAGCTAACGCTTATGTGTGCCTAGGATTTTCAACACACATACACGAGTGCATTCACAAAAGAGTATACAGAAAATCACCACAGAACAAAATTAATTAACCAAATTTTATTACACAAGCCATATTATCCTCTATTACAACCTCTAATGAATATTTATGACAAGTTCAACTAATGCAGCGGAAATAAACTAATTAAGCACCTAAGCAAACTAAGCATAAGGGATAGCGCAGCTCTAATAAACACCACAGGCAAAGCTGACGGTAGACGCGGCCTAGAACTCCGCATTATAACCATTAAACTCCCAATCCTGACCTGCAACTAATGGAGGGGGGAATTGCAAGAGAGAGTAAATGTCGTACTCAGCAAGTGTGGAAAGTATGACATGTTGCTGATTCAAATGACGACAATAATAATGGCAAAGTGCTGAAAAGTACATTAAAACATTTGAAAGGCAATATATTACATGTATGTGAAATAAACCCATCATAATCATAAGTAATATCATAATACCAATCCACAATTCACCATCCTCATCAATAATTCCTTATTTCACCATTTGCCAATAACCATATTCAATACTAGAAATTAACCCATCACCATAATTCCAACCATAACTATCCCAAATACCATCCCAATACCGATTACCCTCTAATCATGGAAGTTGTCCAGGTGCTCATAACCGGGAGCACGGCTATCATGATAGTTTTATTTATCTCTACAGAGTTTGTACCTCTTTACCCACGTGTTCGTGATTTCATCACCTTTCGGTGACTAAGAATCTACCTTATGCCCATGACCCGTCGGTAATATTACACACTTCTGTTGGTATGTGGCCAAGAGATCACAAAATAGCCTTTACAAAGGGATTACTAGCCTATTTAGACCCCACTGAGGTTTCACCGGTGGCGATGTCTCCCGCAGAGCACATCTTCAACCAAGGGCCCCCTCTTGAGCCATTCGGATCCCAGGGTAGTCCCACCAATCATCAAAAACCTAATCAGACTACCCCTTCCCCGAGCATCCACAATGGTCCAAACAGTACTAGCAAAGCCCTAATTACTCAGCTACGCGGCACCCATACTTGGCCTCGTGGTGGCACTGTAGTCCTGGCTTATTCTCGCATGAACTGGTCCTTAGATCTAAAGCAAGCAAACCACCTTGATATCCAACCCATCCACATACCAGGCTTGCTTAGATCGCCCATTACCATATCATATTTAACCAGTTCATGTTAACCATAATCTCATCCATGCATAATTAAATTGAGTGGTATAGTTCTTTTCCATGCCAGTTGATTAAGTGAAGCAAAAGGTAAAAAATCCATCCCGACTCTCTACAAGATATCCCAGGTGACAAGGGTGGTTTAACAAATCTAGTAAACTTCCTACCATAGGATTCCCATCAAATTGACACAAGCATGCAGTTTGCAAACAAAACATTTTTTTAAAAACAGGATCAATATGCTTCAAGGACACTTGCCTTGCTCTTGCTGTTGATTAGGATCAAAGCCTTCAAACTTTTGGTGCTGTAGATCCTCCGCGGCACTTTCTAGTGCAAATCCGTCTAATCCACACAATAAACATACAAGACAACAAACACAATCAAAGAGTGCACAAATATTACTCAATATGACATGACATGCATGATCTATGCAAATGCAAGGTAGAACTTGTTACTAGATTGCTTTTAATGATCAATAACTAGTTCTAATAGATTTTAACAAGTTTATACAGGTTTGGATTTGATTAGACCAAATTTTAGAATCAATTTGATGCAATTTAACCAGGAAGACCGGACTAGTCCGCTAGGGACCGGACAAGTCCGCACTTTGCGAGATCAGCAGATTAGGGTTTTCTAGATCGACGTGAATTTGGAGATTAGGGGTTGAATTCACGTAAAGAAAAGAGAATAGAAGGTATACCAGGTGTTTAGGACTCCAATGAATCAAGAAACTTGGAGGTAACACTTGGATCATGATAATCTCGGGTTGGTGATGAACTTGGGGATGAATTGGTGGTGAAGAACGAAAACTTGGTGGAGATCTTGATCCTCTATTGTTTCCTCCTATTCTTCTTCTTGCTTGGGATCTTCTCCTCCCTCCTTGGTGGTGGCTCCCCACGAACTAGGGTTTGGGAGGGTGGAAAAGTGGCAAATAAATGTCAAACTAAGGGGTGGGGCTGTTTATATAGAGGTGGAGGCTAGGGTTAGATGGATTTCGAGTTTTGGGATGAGTAGAGGCCGGTTTAGAGTCCAACATGGGTTCTAAAAGAGTTAGGCACGACCTCCCTAGGCCCAATTAACGTGAAACCCAAGATTCAAGTCGTAAAACAAAAGATCAACTCGGAGTCGCGAAATATCGGACAAGTCCGGACAGGACCGGACTAGTCCAAAGTCTTCCAGAGAGAAAATCGGACAAGTCTGGCCAATCATCAGACAAGTCCGACTTCAAACAGAGCGGAAAACGGACAAGTCCGCTAGAACACCGGACTAGTCCGGAAAAGTCCAAGGACTTAGCAATTTTTCAAGGATTCTTGGAATATCGGACTAGTCCGCCCAAAATTGGATAAGTCCGAAAGTTTCCAGTGCCAAAAATTGGACTAGTCCGCAGCAAAAACGGACAAGTCCATTTTTAGTCAGAGAGAAATCGGACTAGTCCTCAGCAAAATCGGACTAGTCCGCACTTTCCTGCATTTTAAGTGCGGTTTTGCTCCAAATCGATTTTGAATGCTCCAAATCGATTTTAAACTCATTCTTCTTTATGCGGGTTAATGTTAAACATGTATATGAGTGTATGCAGGGCATGATGCATGAAAATGAGGGTGTTACAAAGGTGTAGATGAAGGTTTTGCCCAAGAGAGAAGTTGTGTTGCGCCGCCGCAGACGGCAACCGTAGGGACGACAAGGAGAGAGACCCAATGGCGGGGACTCAGGTGTACAATGTGACGTTCGAGGAAGACGTGATAACCACCACCGATGTCCTCCTGCGAGGCCGTGGAGGACAGGCTCAATGAGGTCCTCTCCGTCCACCTTCGGCGCCTTCACAAGCTCGTCGTCGGGCTCAACGTGGAGTAGTGCCCCAGCTACTTCACCAACCAGAACCCCATCACCATTCTGCAGCTCTACATCAACCGCCGCTGCCTCATCTTCCAGGTAATCCGCGCTGCCTACTTCCCCGATGAGCTAGAAGATTTCCTCGGCGATTCCGAGTACCGCTTCGTCGGCGTGGACGTGGAGGGTGATGCCGACAGAATTTGAAGGACTAGCAGCTGAAGGTGCCAAAACGGTTGACCTGGCCGAGCTCGCGGTGGAGGAGATGGATCGCCCGAGCCTCCGCCGCGCGATGCTGAAGGACATCGCGAGCGACGTGATGGGTGCCGACATGGAGAAGCCTTACGGGGTGAGGACGAGCAACTAGGACATGTACAATCTCTCTGACAAGCAGATTATCTATGCATGCATCGACGCTTTCGTCTCCTTCGAGGTCGGCCGCAAGCTGCTCTCCTGTGACTACTAATCTTACCACAGATTTTGCAGATCGGCTTCCGTCGATCATCCCGGCATATGGAATTCGTAGGTGCATCACTCAAGTTCTAGCTTTTGTGCTTGTGCGCCCAATCTCTCATAAAATTATTTTATCCTGAGGAAACACTATATCTTGCTTTTAAAATCATGCATGTTATTTCACATGCACCGAGTTCTTTCACATGCATGTTAGTTGTCCATGCATGCTACGCCCCAAACATGATCAACAAGCCTCAAACATGATGATCTCTCAACAAAAAAAAAAGAGAACACGTAACGTCAGCAAACATGATCGAGGTCTTTCACATGGATGTTAGACGTACATATGCATGCTACATCCAAAACATGTATTCCAAGAATAGAAAAATATTTCCTACGATGTATATATATTTCTATATTTATCATATTCTCTACCATGCATGTGGGTATGCTCTCAACCTATATGGGAGTTTATCTACCACACTGATGTAGAATATTATAATTTCATCAATAGAGATAACAAATTTGACACAAGGATGTTCCCTCGATGGTACGAGGATAGAATGTGGACTACCATCATCTGATAAGCACACAGCTCTCACTACGTACGTACGTGGTTCATCAAATTAATCGATCACATGCTGCCATTATGTATCGTTGTACTCATCTTTTGAAGAAACGACAGGCATAGGCGATAGCCGCTACGTGTTCTGACTTTAGGAACAAATGAACACACTTGTGAAAACACGTACGCCACATCCGATCCTGAACGTCATCCAATTAACATGTTCCTCAACAAGGGGCCACAAAATTCCTCAACACGTGACGAAACATGCTTGATCTCGAGTCTCTTTTACATGCATTAGATTCATGTCCACCATGATCCATGATCATGACAATTATAAGTTCGATATGGACTCTCGGCCGGCAACGGTCGGATCCTTAGAAAAAAGATATGTACTCTCGGTCGATTGCCACGCACGTTCACGTCAATCTCCGCACCTCTTTGAAATCATTCGCACGAAATGTTACGAACACCGCAGCGGACCTACAAAGTACACTAGGTGGGCCATTGCTTATCCTGGGCCCTTTGTGTGTCAAATTAAAAAACTGGCCGATGGGACGTGTTGAGCCATTGCGATAACTGAGAGGAGGCGAACCGCGGTTTGGAGTAACTCTGACCGTCGATTCAAAAGCACAATTTTTGAAGCGTCGGGTAATCTCCACTCACACGTTTAGACGACGACCCGCTATAAAGGCACATCGTCCTCTTCTTATCCGCCGCACCCCTCGATCGATTTTAGCCACCAAACTTCTCCTCTTGCTTCTCCGTCGCACCACCGTCGACCGCCTCTCTCTCTTTGTTCGCACCTCCATCGCTGCACAAATGGGTAGCCCTGCACCGAAGCACTCCAGGTCATCAATGTGCTCTGAACCTCCTTCTCCGTTTCCGTCGCCGCCAAGGCCGATGGAACTGGAGGCGGCGCCCGCACCTCCTCCACTCCCGTCTCCATCTGCGGCGCCCACACCTTTTTCGTCCGACTATGATGAGACTGTCCGCCTCATCAAGGAAAGAATCGACAAACTTGATGGCAAGCTTAAGGAGGTCACCGGTAGCCTGTTCGCCATCGATGTGCAAGCAAAAGCGCTAGACAAAATGGCGCAGGATGTATTTCACAATACATCTCACTCCTATCGCCGACTGGGACTTGGTATCCTTCCCCACCACACCAGCATGGACTCCGCCGGCTACTACATCTTCGGGTTAGGCTTTGTTGCCGCTTGCCTCGACTGCCTCTACGAGACGATCGGTGAGGAGGCGGGGGTGGACTTTCGCGAGTAACTCGTGAACGCCGTCAGCCAGAAGAAGTTTGATCTGGTGTTGGAGGATGCTCTGCTGGCGGTTGCGGCGGAGGTAGAGGCGCCAGCGGCAGATGCGGAGGCGGAGGCGCCGCCGGGGGATGCACAGGTGGTGGCGGAGGAGGTGGACAAGTCCTCCTCCGAGTAGAGTAGTATTAGTAGTAGTTTTTTCTTTTGTTTTCTATGTTTTTTTCTTTTTTGTAATATATGTGTTGTTTTTATGTTAACGAAAAATTTCTTTTATTTTATGTTTATGAACAATGTGTCCTACAGTACATGCACTAACGAAAAACTCCTCCTTTTATCGAAAAACATCGCGTATGGAAAATTAACACATTAGTAATATTATACTGTATCTAATAAATACTCCCTACTTATTCTTTTATTTGTCGTTTTGGACCAAGCATTGAACTATATATGAACTAGAACTTGTTGTCTCAACGACAATTAAAAAGATAAGGAGGGAGTATTAAACACATTAGTAGGACATCCGTAGTAGAATTATATTTCAAAAAATTACGAAAATAAAAAGCTACACACTAATTAATTTTCTTTCATTTCTCTTTCCCAGCCGTCATCGTGCCCGCCCCACCACCCCCACCCACCGGCCTGGCCCTAGGCAGTAGCCCCTCCCGCCTAGGCCCAGAGCCGGGCCTACCTTTAAGACCATCCGCAGTGGTTCACAGTAAAGCTTAGGCTGTGTTTGGGAGCACAGTTTTTCAATACTAAAGTTTTGAAAACCACAATTTTTAAAATGACATGGCAATACTAAAGTATTTCAATAACACAGTTATGTAATACCACGATTTTGCAATACATAGGACTGTTTGTTTGACAAAAAAATTATGTAAAAAATACCATAGTAATCTCAAATACCAAGGTATTGCTCTAAAACTCTAAAAATACCGTGTTCCAAACACCATTGCTGGACCGTGGCCTGCGAATCAGATGGTCTTATATCTTAACCCCTTGGTGCGGAAATCGAATTCTCTGCGGCCCTTCTGCACAACCGTCTCTGTGCGACCCTGCCCAGATGGTTGCCATGTACGTTCACGCTCCAAATCTTACAGCCAAGGGCACACTACACGGTTCCCGCAACTGTGCGACCCTGTCCTGATGATTGCAACGTACGCGAAAGCAACGGATCTTGCAAGGTGCACAAGCACAAGAACTCCACATCTCAAACTTGCTCAGCGATCTGAATAACTCGGCGCTCGGCGTGCACGATCCATCATCATGCGTACAAGCATGTACGACGCGGCCAAAAAGATCTGTGTTTGGTTGCTTATCATGGATTGAATTGACTTGGATTAATTGGATTGACCAGTCATGTGTTATTTGTTTCACGGTCAGACGGGTGATCCAGGTTTGAGGAATAAAAAATATTCCTAGCAGATGCTGGATGAGATGGTCCAAGATATTTGGTTGGATGTGAGTCCATCCACCTTATCTAATTATGCTTCTTAGTAATGTAAATAGTGATAATTACCTTATTTATTGTTGATTAATAATTACAATTATGATATTAACATTGATATTTGCTAGTAATATGATAATTAGAATATAAACAATTAATATTATGAAATTATCAACTTAGATGATTCAATAATCCAATCAAATTTCATCCAACCTACCAACAAAAAGTTGGATCGTCCAGTCCATCCAACCAAACATTAATTTGGATCATCCAAGACATAAAGAAATGGATGATCCTATATCTCCAATCCAACTTCGACGTCAAACCAAACGCAATTGATGACTGAGCACATTGTCAAATGTCACTAGAGTGTACGCATAAATGAAAAACACATGGCCTCAACACCGGGTTTAGGGTGCATCGTGGACTAACCACATGACCCGACCAAACACTCACATATTTAGCATACACTTGCAAAAGCAACTACGTGGCCGCATCCTTCACGTACGAACGACAACACCGACCAACTTATAATTTTTGGACTATGTACAAAGAATTTTCCTTGTCCATGGGCCAATAAACAAGCTCTTCTGATGTGGCTTTGTAGTTAAAAAATAAACTACAAAGCGACAAATTCATGGAGACGAGGGGAGTATATATATATATATATATATATATATATATATATATATATATATATATATATAACATGTTAGTTGTCATGCCCCAAACATGATCAACGAGTCTCAAACTTTATAGGACGATGCTTCAACAAAAAACAGAGAAAACACGTAATAATGTTGTCATCAAACATGATCGTCGCGAGGTTTTCAAGTGCATATGTTACTTGTCCACGAGTCTCAAATTTGACAATCTTTCAACAAAATTAGAAAACACCTAACGTCATGAAACATGCATGATCGAGGTCTTTTGCATGTCAAACTGAGAAAACATGAATGAGGGTTTGTGATATATATATATATATATATATATATATATATATATATATAATGATCTTTCAAAAAAACGAGAAAACACGTAACGACATGAAACATGATCGAGGTCTTTTGCATGACAAACCGAAAAAAACTGGAAATTGCATATACCTTGGGCCGGTGGGCCCTTTGCATGTCAAACATAAAGACTGGAACTGAAAAATTGAAACACCGTCGGACGGACCTACAAAGTATGCCAGGTGGGCCACTGCATACACTGGACCCTTTGCGTGTCAAATTAAAAAACTACATGTGAAGCGGAGATGGGACGCGTCGAGCCGTTGTGACAACTTGCTTCACGGCCGCACCATCGCCGACCACCTCTCGCTCTTTCTCTGGACCTCTGTCGCTGCACAAATGGGTAGCCCCGCACCAAAGCGCTCGAGGCTGTCAACGTCCTCTGAACCTCCTTCTTCTCCATTTCCATCGCAGCCAATGCCAGCAGGACTGGAGGCGGCACCCGCACCTCCTCCATCCCCTTCTCTGCCCACAACGCCCGCACCACCTCATCTCGTTTGGGTTCAGGAGATTGTTCGCTTCGTCGAACACCACTTTGATGAACTCGATCGGCGCCTGAAGGAGGCCACCGAACACCTTTTTGCCATCGTCGGGCGCACAAAAAAGCTAGAAAAATTGGCGTGGGATGTATTTTCTGATACATCTCGCTCGTGTGACCGTCTGGGTCTTGGGAAACTTCCTATCTGCACCAGCATGGACACAACTGGCCACTACTACTTCGGGTTAGGGTTTGTGGTCGGTCGTCTCAACGTCTTGTTCTGGGAGGTGGCTGGGGTGGAGGGCCGACAGCATATTCTACGAACTGTCGCCCGAAAGCTTCAGACTCAATTGCCGGAGGAGGTGGCAGCAGCAGAAGAGGCGGCGGAGGAGACAACTACGGCAGCAGCAGCAGAGGAGGAGGCGGTGGCGGTAGAGAAGGACGTGGAGGAGATCTCCTCCGACTCCAAGTAGAGTAGTATATGTAGTTTTTTTCTTGTTTTCTATGTGCTTTCGTAGTTCTTGTTTGTAATATATGTGTTGTTTTTATGTTAATAAAAAATGTCTTTTCTGTTCATGAACAATGCGTCGTATGCAGTATCAAAAAACAACTCCTTTTTGGAAAAGGGGCCAGATAACTGTTGTTCAATGTCTAGCCAAGAATTCGTTGTGTTGCGACAATCGACAACTCTTGGTTGAAACTCAATTAAGATCGTGGTTGAGGCTGCGTTTCTCCTCTTTTGTGTTCTTTTACTCAATTTTTTCATTTGTAGTCGGCACATGGGAAAATGTATTTTTAGTAGTAGTATATGCTACATGTTATCATTTCATTGTTATTAATGATACATAATGCTAATTGTTTGCCATCGTCCTTTCGTGGACTTAGGTGTTCTGTATTTGCATATCGTTTGCATTAGCACATATACATTTGGCAATTCATATTTTTTAGTATTTTTTTGGAATGTCCCACTAGCTAGCAGATTACTGCTTTTAGATTTTGATCTCCATGCATGGAAACAAAGATGAATTAAGAAGCGAGCAAGTTGTCCTAAGACGAAGTCTACCCCTCTAGCTACAAGCACCATGTGCAGGAATCGACGCGACATGACATGTAATTAATCACGATTACATGCGTGCACAAGGGCACATCTTGCGTCATATTCTCCACTCGCGAAAATTTTTTCGTTCTACTTGGCGCGCCACATTTGAGATTTTGACAATTCAATTTTCACTACCTACGCCTCCAATTTAAGTTCGGCCTATTATTGTAACCCTATTACGGTAGTGTATTTCTAGTTCAATTCCTGGCCAGGAACGACAAATACTAAAAACCAGAGGTAGTAGTATGTAATTTTAGGATTTAGAAGTAAATGACGCACGGGTTATATGATCAACCACTCCAAATGTTGTATTCTCATTACTGTTTTACAAATTTGTATTTCTAAGATTTTTAGTTCCCATGGTTTTTACACTTTTTCTTTCTTGTGGCTTTCTTGGATCGTACATTTTTTTTCTATTCTTTCTTTTCTAATTCTGCTGTTCGTAACAAACACTGCAGTTTATAGAAAGCACACCGTCCGATCCAAAATCTACGTCGGTCATGTAATCTGACGTTATCACTGTTATTTGTTATGACTACTTACAATGCTCTTTACATTAGGAACAAAACATCAAACTGTGATGTCATCTACAAGCATTCACGGTGGCCAACAAGCACCTGGTATAACTATAAATGTGTTTACTATCTAGATTAAACAAATTTCGACAACATTAAATCCTTTGCATGGTACGTCGAGAATATTGCAGCACATGATGTTCAAGAACTTCGAGGTTCTTCACTCCCTGGTACTACAATGCATGAACCAACAGCAGGTATAGATATACCAACCAGAAATACTCCTTCCGCCCCAGCGTAACTTTACTTTTGGAGCTTAAAAAATGTGCCACTCCAACTCTATCGGTGGCTTCCAACTACCCATATCACATCACATTACTACATGCCTCTCTACCATGCCATTTGTTTTGGCAGAGCGTGTTAGTTTTTTACTCGTTTGGCATTGAATTTGGAGCATTTTGAGAGAATAAATTATGTCCTTTAGATGTATTGATGATGGGTATATCATGGTCATTTGCATTCTCTCCTAGGCTCTACTGATTGTTTTAGCATGCCTTGCGATTCTACTTTCTTAGTACTTAGTCTTTATAGTTAACAGTTCATTAGCCTGTGTTATGACATGATTTTTTTATGCCTCCACGCTGTGCTCTCCCGCCATTCAAACAATTGCTACAATTTTGGAATGAACACAGGAACGATAATCATTGTATGCATTGCAAAGCATCTAGACATGTGCAAGGTCGGAATGATGATGGAGAGGAAATAAGTACAAAAGTACCGAGCAAATAGGTTCGTATCATGCCTATCATGTCTAGGCTTAAACAAAAATAGCGAAGCAGATGTGGTGGCATTCAGAAGGGATACGTGAGAGAGATGACAAATATATTATTTTGAATCCTTCGGATGGCGCGGCATGGCAAGCCCTATACTGTTTTGATTCAGAGTTTGGTTGAGATCCAATAAATGTTCGTCTTGAGTAGTCAAATGATTGTTTCACTCCTTTTAGCATCAGTAACCATCCATACTCTTGTTGGCCTATTTTAATCATGCCTTACAATCTCCCTCCTAACAATTGTATGAATGAAGGATACAAATTCCTCGCGGCCATCATTCCTGGCCCTAAACATCTTGGGAAGAAAATTAATGTGTTTATGCAACCATTGATTGAGGAGCTAAAGGAGCTATGGCAAGGTGTAAAGGCATACAACAGTCATCTTAAATGTGAATCTACCATACGTGCCACGTATCTATGGTCTATACATGATTTGTTGGCATATGGCATTTGGGCTGGTTTATGTGTCCATGGACAATTGTGTTGCCCCATATGTATGGCTGACATCGATGCCATCAGGTTGAAGTATGGAAATGAAGTCTGCTTCTTTGATTGCCATCGACGATTCCTTCCTTCAAATCATCCTTTTAGAAGTGATACACGATCATTCCGAAATAGCAAAAGAGTTACAGAAGAACAACCTTTTCGATTGACAGGAGAACAAAGAATGACATGGCATGCAAAGTTAAAAGAGTATGCAGAAGGTGTTTTCGAAGGATATGGTAAAGAACACAACTGGCCTCATATTTATTTTCTTTGCGAGCTACCATACGCAAAGGCATTGCATTTACCACACAACATAGATTTGATGCAACAGGAGCGTAATGTTGCTAAAAGCATCATAATCATGTGTTTTGATTTTACCGGTCAATCCAAAAATAATTTGAGTGCGAGGAAAGACTTAGCTGATATTTGTGATCGTCCTGGGCTTTAGGTTTTAAAAAATGCAAGTGGAAATGAAGGTAGGCCACAAGATCCATACTGTGTCAGGCTAGAAGAAAGAAAGCAAATACTTAGTTGGTTGAAAATACTGAAGTTTCCAGACCGCTATGCAGCTAACATAAAATGATGTGTTAATCTCAACACTGGTAAACTGAATGGGTTGAAGATCCATGATTACCACATTAAGATGGAGAGACTTATACCGGTAATGTTCCGTGGCTACTTCAAACCTGATTTGAGGAAGATGTTTGCAAAACTTAGCTACTTTTATAGACAGATTTGTGCTAAGGAAGTGTCAAAAAAGATGATGCGGGTGTGTGAGAAAGAAATAGTTGTGCCTGTATCAAAGATGGAAATGTTTTCCCGCCTCCATTTATGAATGTTATGCAACATTTGCTGGTGCATTTACCTTATGAATCATTGGTAGCAGGTCCTGCACAATTCAGGTGGATGTAAACCAAAAAAAAAGAATTAAAGAAACTTAGAGCTACAGTGCACAACAAGGCTAGAGTTGAGGGCTGTATTGCAAAGGCATTTGTAGCTAAGGAGATTACTAACTTCTCTAGCGAATATTTTTCATGTGCCAATAATGTGAAGGCATATATCACACGATATCATAATGTAGAAGAGCAACCTACAAGTGAGCTTAAGATTTTTCATTGGAAGGGTAAAGGTGTTGGGACTGCTAATTGTCATTATATTTTGGTGCAAGAGAGGAATTACACCACCAATTACATATTTTTCAACATGGAGGGGGTGTTACCATATTTTGAAATGTTTGACAAGTTGTATTGGACATCTTCACGAAGACCTACGCAAGGTCAATTAGATAAGCTATGTCAGCATGGCAAGAAATGGTGGGCCAAGCTTTATGAACTGCTTTCGTGAACATGTATTTTTCTATCCATCCTTTTTCCTTTAATCATTTTTCGCATGTTTATCGTAAGATGCTAACTTTGTTTATTTATGTAGTGTATGAATAATGTCAACATCTCCAATGACTTGCGATAGATGTTGCATGGTCAATTGAGGTCAAGAGAATTTAACCGATATGATATCAACGGATAAAATTTTTGGATGGTAAGTTTATAAGCAAGCCGTCCACTTGCTACCACTACAAATAGTGGAGTATTGATAACTGCCGCAGAGGATAGTAGAGAAGTGAAAGAATACTGCGATGTTCCTCATAAAATAATTGAGTACAAATTTGGTGGTCCAAAAGAACTTCAACTTGTGATTTTTGACTGTCAATGGTTTGATCCAACATCGAGCACATGAGTTGATGATTCCGGAGTGGTAGAGGTCAATCACAACTCACGATACTCAACCCATGACAACAATGTTGTACTTGCGAGTCAAGCCGAACAAGTGTGCTTTTTAAGTTATCCTCACCCAAGTTTGAAAAATTGGTGGGTTGTGTATAAAGTTAATCGTGAAGTGCACCCTCATCATTATGATGGGTACATAGAGAATCAGGAAGATGATGATGGTAGTGTCTATCAAGATGAAGTCAAGGAAGCAGAAGATTTTATGGTATCTTGTGGGATGGGACTCGTAGAAATAGCTAGTGATACGCTAGAGTTGATGTCTGAAGAGCAAGTTGGCCCTTCGAAAAAACCTGTTCCGCAGTGACAAAAGATTATTGAAAAGAAGAAAAGGATTATGGTAGATTTGAGCAAGAGAGTGAGGAATAAGAGTTTGAAGAAAATATGGAAGAAGAGATACGTGAATATCATAATGCACGTGTGACCGATGCAAATTCTGAAGCTGATGATTTTTTATTCTTATTGTACGCATTTTTTTGAGATTTTTATTCTTATTGTACACATTATTTAAGATTTTTTATTTAATTTTGTATACTAATCATTTCGTAAAAATTTGTGCAGATATTTAAGCTTTTACCAGGATTGGGGAAGAAGAAGGGCAAGAAGAGTAGTGAATCTTCATCCTCCACGCCTAGTTCTAGTTTGGGCCACACGAACCCATTTCTAGTATTTATTTTTTTAAATACATTTCAATATCAAAGTTAAATGTCTATTGTTCCTTACATGTTTATTTATATTTGTAGGGCACTAGCTATAGTGGGCAGAGGAAGAGACAGTTTATGAGTTGTGTGGCAGAGCCGACGTCTAGTGAGCCTGCACGAGGTTTGAGTCCAACACGGGTGAAAGGCCATTTCTGACGTACGAAGAGTTGTACGGGGAGATGCCATAGATTATCAGGCGGAGCAGGATGGAGGCTCAGGAGGAGTCTCAAAAGCTGTTGGGCGGTCGACCTCCTCTGAGGGTGGTACTTAGGGGGATGATGTGGACGACGATGAAGAGATTGTTGATCCCGAGCGAGATGCCAGGATGGCAAGAAGGACAGAGTTAAATGAGTTAGGACACCCTGATCGATGTCCCTTTAGCTGATATTTCTGAACAATTGATAAGTTCTAAATTTTTATTTTTGTTTTCTTGTCAACTAATTAACTAATTTTATTTTTCCAAGCTGCGGAAGCACCTTTTATGTACTCCAAGTAAAAGCTTGGATGAGTGGATGATTATAAAGCCGAAGGGTACTAGGACTTGGATCGAGGTTGGTTGGAGTGGCAAGGGGCATCGACGAGTAGTGGAGATAGAGTTGGGAAGCGCCATCTGGTTTTGCTTCCCCGGGATGGTTCTAGTGGATGGTCAAAGAATTGAGGCGCATAATTGGGATTACTATATGCTACAATCATATGGCGATTCAGGTACGTGCTAGGACAAAGTTTTGGAGATCTTCTGGTTATGTTTGTTTTGATTGTTTCAATTACATTGCAACTTACTTTGGTTGACACTAATTGTTATTTGTATTCGTGGTATATTTCGTTTGAAGGAGGGTACGAGTCAAGCATATGCAAGTATGGTTTTTTATAATGCAGCAAAAAGACGTGTCAAGGACTCCTTCTCTCAGGCACGGATCAAAGCTGTGACCGTGTATTACAACACGGTGATGTTCCAGTCCATGACAAACAGCGCAACAGCAAAAGTTCACCTATCTAGGGTGGAGTACTTGCAGAGCCATGTGGACTGGTTTTGTGTGAATATGGAGGCTTCAGAGTGGTAATGCGAGTATTGGGCGTCAGATGAGTATAAACATATTTTTGATAGAAACCGAAGAAACCAGAAGAGCAAGCTAGGAAAGCACTTCTTCAGGCCTGATGGACATGTGCAGATGGAACAAAGGATGGTATGAATTCTTATATTCGTACTTAGATTGCTTCAATTGAATGTATTGATTAAATTGTTGAATTTTGGTATCGCGGCCAACTAAATCTGGTACGCCTCCTTCATTTTTTGAGGTTTATCTTAAGGGCCATAGAGGTCTAGACCCAAATCGCTAGGAGCTGTTGTGTGATGAGGCATCAACGCAAAAATTGCTACGTATGTTGATTGTTTGTTGCATCTATCAATCAACTCAGTTTATCTTTTATTACATATCTGTAAACTCAATGTATGACAGGAAAAGTATGTTGAGTGTTTTAAGAAAACCCATGTAGCTGATGCAGACTTTAGAAGAGAGCCGCTGGATGTGTGTGCAACGTATGAAGCCGGCGGAGGTCTATCGCATAGGAGGCATGTGTAAAGATAACGATGGTTTATAGGTTAATGAATGTGGATTCATCACACTTGTATTTTTTGTAGAATTGGGTTGGGCGACGGGTATGTGGAGTGTGATGCTTATGCTAGACTATGGTCCTCTGGTGTTAGTTCTAGCCAGTCTTGATCTACTGCAGAGTCTGATGAGTTAAGAGAAGAATTGAGACACACCAAGGAGCAAGTGCAGATGCAGCAGCAGTAGCAAACGAATAGGCAGATGCAATACATGCAGCAACAAATGAATCATATGTATACGTCATAGGTACGATTTAATCTTCACATTTGAATAATTTATTTCATTTCAATATGTTTCTACTTAAGATCTCACAACTAGTTTACTTGATGCATTTCATGTCTCAAACTAACACTGGTTCTCAGTTCTGTTGCCGCAATCTCAGTTCGACACGATGTCGCTGGTACAGTTATCTGTTCTTTTTTTTCAAATTAGAAATTTCCTTTCCATATGTGTTGAATTATTTAACTGAATATTACTACTTCATGCAGTTCTTCGCTCAAGGTGGGATGGGATCGCAGTTCGGTATGCCTCGTCCGATGCAGCCAGGACAACATGTTGGCTCCTCGTCACAGGTATAACTGCTTATCCTATTAATTCAAGTTATAATGCAACATCGTAACCATATGTGTCACAGGGTTCTGAGATTGGTCTACCATATGTTCCACCTCAAGGATTCATGTCGATGTTGGCTCTTGGATTGCAAACTTATCCAGGTGTTCTCCAACCGGTGCCTTTTGCTCCGGAGCACACTCATCCATAACCAGCTGCAGATGCAACGGTATGACTTGTACTTTAGTTACAATACTTATCTTCATGAAAACATAGATTAATTTGCACAATAGTTGATAAGTTTTATTCGAATTCATAGTTGTAATAACCTTGAGTAAAAATGGTGATGAGTTTCTCTTTTATTTGTTCAACGCAGGGATCTCCTAATGGAACATACGAAGGTTGCGATGATTTTCTCAATCTCAACGACGGAGGTGCGAGTGGAGGACGTGTGAGTGATGGCTCAAACAACAATGTGTGAACTTTGTTTACTCGTTTCCATTCACTTTTGTCAACTTGAATTTAGATGAAGTAAGAGAACATATCATGCACTATTGAATTTGTTGGTTAATTTGTATGTTGAACATGTTTTGTTTGTGTTTGTGCTGGTGCGAAAATTTTATATTTTTTTGTGTATTTTTTACTGCTGCTGATGTGTTTAACAGGTTTGTGATGTGCTGAACCTGTGTGTGTGTTGATCACAGCACCGCAGGTTCCCCAGTCAGAGAGGGAGAAAAATGGCCGCAGTACAAAAAAACAGGTTATAAGCGTCGGTTTCCTCAACCCAACATTTATATGTCAATTAGAGGCGTCTGTTCCGTTGTGTAGGCCGATGCTCATATGGCACTTAAATATGTCGGTTTTCTGAGAACTGACACTCTTATTACCATTAAGTGTGTCAGTTCCAGGCTGACGCTCTTTCTGGAATTAAGTGTGTCGGTTGGGTGAACCGACATTCAAAAAGGTAAGAGTGTTGATTTCCTAGAACCGATGCCCATAGGTATTAAATATGTCGGCCCCAACACTCATAGCTGTTCAATATGTCCAAACGATTACTACGGGTGTCAACGTCGGTCAACCGACTTTTATAAATGAAGAATGTCGGCTATAATATGTAATTGATATCTATATGGCCGATGCCTTATTCGCAGATTCCTGTAGAGCGTCTGGGGAAGCTTGACACCTTGTACAAAGACATACGCTGAATTGTATGTCTGGTCTTGATGTCGTGAGGTACAAAAGTGATCCAACCATGCTTCAATATTCTTTTTGACCAACGGGTTCATCCTCTTCATCAAGTTCAAGTGTCGCTATTGTTCCAATTGGTGCTCGAAGCGAATTGTTTTTTTCTGTGTTGAAATGCCTAAGGACATCTTTCGTGTACTTTGTTTGATGCACAAAGGTTTGCTCCATAGTTTGCTTGATTTGCAGCCCCAAAAAGTATGTGAGTTCTCCCATCATACTCATTTCATATTCAAACCTCATCATAGCTGAAAACTTGGACACGAGATCATGAGAAGCACAACCAAAGATAATATCATCCACATACACTTGAATCAATAATGAGCCATTGCCATGCTTAAACACAAAAAGAGGTTTATCTACTTTGCCCATGGTAAACCCCCTTTTCAAGTAAGAATGTTTTTAACCTGTCGTACCATGCTCTATGGGCTTGATTGAGACCATACAAAGCTTTGGACAGTTTGTAAACATGATTAGCAAAATCTGGATTTTCAAAATCTGATGGTTGCATGACATAAATCACCTCATCTATGTAGCCATTTAGAAAAGCACTTTTAACATCTATTTGATATATCTTGAAACCTTTAGATGCAGCAAATTCTAACAGAATTCTTATGGTTTCTAATCTAGCGACGGGAGCAAAAGTTTCATTAAAATCTCAACCTTCAACTTGTGTGAGACCTTTATCAACCAACCTAGTCTTATTCCTAACCACAACACCATCCTCACATTGTTTACTTTAAACACCCATTTAGTTCCAATTAATGTCTGATCATGAGGTGGAGGTACACGTTTCCAAACATTATTTCTTTCAAAATTTGCTGACTCTTCTTGCTTGGCAATAATCCAAGATTAATTATTGAATGCGTGTGATATATCTTTGGGTTCAAAACAAGCGACAAAAGCAGAATGATCATGAGAGTTTTGATCGAAAAAACCTGCACCGTGTGATTTGTTCGTGCAAGCTTCCAATAGTTTGTTGTGGAGGATGACTTTTGAGGATCCGGAGGGGAGTAGACACTTCACAAGCTTCTTCTTCTACATATTCATCACAAATTGATGAGCTTGTGACTTGAGGACGATCTCGATTAGCAATGGTGGTCGTCGGTGCTGGTTGTGAATCAAAATCAGAAGCTGGAACAATGTCATTAGCTGCTGTATTTTCGGGCAGCAGCACCACTCTTCCTCATCTTCAATGAAAATACTCTCCCCCTCCGAGTATGCATCTTGACCTGCAATATTAGACCTAGTACATGGGCTAGCATTATCAAAATAAATTTCAGAAGTCTTCACAATTTTGTAAGTGTCAAGTAAAAGCACACAGTAGCCTCTAGTATGAGATGCATAACCAAGAAACATGCCATCAATAGATCTAGATTCAAATTTATCAGGATTACCATGTTTCATAACAAAACATTTGCAGCCAAAGACCCTAAACTGTGTGACACTAGGCCTATGTCCAAACTGCAGCTCATATGGGGTTTTTCCTAGCTTCGCACGCAAGAAAACTCGATTTGAGATGTAACCAGCGGTTGCAACTGCATCAGCCCAAAACTTTCTAGGAGCTTGATATTCATCAAGCATAGTCCAGGCCATCTCAACTAAGGTTTTGTTCTTTATATCTACAACACCATTTTGTTGACATACATATGGTGAAGAAAATTGATGATCTATTTCATTTTTAGCACAAAAGTGATCAAATGATTAGTTATTAAATTAAGTTCCATTATCACTTCTAATTGCTTTTAATGATCTTGAGTTGTCAAGTGACAGTCTAAGAACTAAACTTCCAAATTGACTAAAAGCTTCATTCTTATATGCTATAAAGTAAATCCAAGAGTATCTAGAATAGTCATCAACAATTACATTCACATACCACTTACCTCCAAAAGATTGAACACGTGAGGGACCTAAAGTATCAAGGTGTAAAAGTTATGCTAGTGTTCTTGTCATGGTTATCATGAGTGGAGCATGTGAACCTACAAACATTTTACCATGTCTACAAGAAGGGCAAACAATTTCATTGTCCCCTTTAAGCTTAGGCAGCCCACATATGCTATTAATAATACTAACATGTGTGAGATGATCAAAGCCTACGTGACTAAGTCTATGATGCAAAAAATATAAGTCTTTTCAATCATTAGAAACTAGACACCTATGCTTAGAGGATGACATCAAAATCAGCTTTAAAAACTCTTCCAAATCGAGACATGTTAAACATAAGATCACCATTATAAGCTACAACCTGGCAACAATTTTTAGTGAAAATAATTTCAAGATTTTCATCTAACAATTGTGAAACAGAAAACAAGTTGTATTTCAAATTTTTAATATGTGCCACATCTTTCAAAGTGTAGTGATTATTAACTCTAACTGAACCGTTAGAAATTATAGGAGTTAAAGAATTATCGGCAAAAGTAACATTCTCTACACGTGACACAAAAAGAAGGGAGGATAACCATTCTTTGTTACACGGTCAAATTGCGTGAGCAACCTGAATCCACAAGCCAAATGTTCTCCTTCCTCAAGTGTGTAACCACTTCATCGTCACTGTTATGTTCTACTTCCTCCATGCTTGATCTTGAGTTGCCAGCCATGAAACACATATTTGCAAAAGATTCTTTATCTTCATCACTTCTAGAGTCCACATCGCTCAAGCTAAGTTCTTGAAATGCAGAGGCAAAACTGTTTACCAATTGGCAACCTGTAAAACACTTCTTTTTGTTCTCGTTGTTTGCAGAGGAGGACTTTAACTTTGTTTGCTTCTCATCACGGGGAGTAGAACCTAAAAGGTTAGGGAAATTTGTACGAAAATTCCCAAACACACCGCATTCAAAGCATCATTGAGGTCCACAACTTCCTCTTCTTCTTGTAATCACATTTTGCAATGCTTTCGAGAACCGGGTAGAGAGGAGTGCTAGCTCCTCCTGTTAAAACTCTTCAATCTATTCAAGTGTCAGAGAGGACAACAAAGCAAGTGTACCACATGCTATAGATTGACTAGAACTAGGCATGTCACATTGTGAAACAAATGCAAGAGCCTTGTTGGGGTTTTTATGTGATATGATGTCCAGTTCATGAGTTTTCAACCTAGAATATAGAACATCTAAAGCAAGTGGACTCATTACAGTAGATTCACGTATAGATGTAACTTTCATCTCCCAAATCGACATGTCTAATGCACTTATCAATGCGATCAAAGAGATCATCAATCAACTCACCGGACTGCATCTCAAAGCTTATGTATTCTTTCTTGAACATATCTTGCGTACCTCCTTGATCATGTTGGATCCTTCGTGGTAGTCACAAAGTGATTTCCACACGTCCTACGCAGATTGGAGGTGTGCAACACGGTTGAAGTCGCTTTGAGTCAATCCTTGAATAATCCAATTGTGTGTATTATTATTGTTGTCGGCGTCTCTCATGTTGGCAGCCATAACTTCAAGGTTTGAAGGCATGACAAAGCGCTTGAAAAATTTTTTCCATATGGAGAAGCCTTGTACCTATATGTAAGCCTCCATACGTGCCTTCCAAACTTGAAAATCAATGTATTTGAACCCAAAAGGTTTTGCGGAGTATTTCTCCATGTTGGTTAGTGAAAAACAAGTGCAAATCACAAAGATTATAGCACCGTGGCTCTGATACCAATTGTAGGATTGAAGAGCACGTGAAGATCTATCAAAGGAGGGATGAATAGTAGATTAAACCTTTTTTAGCGGAAGCAACAAAAACAACTCGGCGGAAAATCAATCTGATAGAGAAACCATGTGCACAAGTGTTTCCAATGTGTTCAAAATGTGACAAATCAGTGTAGATCATAGAGAATCAAGTCATGAAGACATGTCAACAAGAATTTCAAGAAAACATCGAGTAAAATTCTGGTGATGACCAAAACCCTGATCAAAGATCAATCTATTCTAACAGAGAGCAAACAGATCTACTATGCTGCACATAAACTCGTGTAACTCAAAAACCACAAATCCGATGACTATGTAATTTTAACAGATGATATATAATTAAGTTGTGAAGACAACACACAAAGAATCACATCAATTAGATCTGTAAAACGTGAGTTATGTTCAAAACACCAAAGAAAGCTCGAGCAACGCAGAAACTCGATGAGAAAGACTTGACGAAAACAAGTCGGACGAACAAGACACAATATCTCCTCTAAACTATGAATTTTGTTGATCAAAACACAAGAGGAACAGCCCCAAAATTCTGCACCACGAGCTCTAGCCTACCTTGCTTATATATCCAGCCCTTAGGCCAACTCAATCCTAACTAGGACTCTAATCCTACTCAGTTTCAACTGAAACTTTCCATAACTGCTCAAGACTCTTCTATACGTAGACAGAAGCAATATTAAGACTTCCAAACACCTTATAAACATCCCAAACATTCCTAAAACAAACTAACTTCGTGATCACTATGAAATCTAACAAAAACAAACTCTAAACTTTCCATAATCGAATACTAATCACCTCAACCGCAACCTGAGGCATAATCAAGCCCGATTGGACCTTTCCAACCATATCTTCGTTTCCATATATCTTCATCACGCCTTGGAACAATGTTGCCCCATCCATGCACCCCTTGCACATGTGCAAACACTTTCCAACAATACCCACGATGACTTCATATGTATTGTTTTTGACCCAAACATGTTGCGTGACCTCCCGATCAACTCAACCACAATTCTTCTCGAACTTAGTTGTTGAATCTCATATTCTCCCTAAGACTAGATCAATTGATACCATCACCAGCCATATCTTGACCTCAAGCAACATCTGCACATGAATAAACAACCAATTCTTCTGAGCACAAGTCCTCGACTTGACTCTAGTTAGTCCAAAAAATACAACACCTTATGTGAGAAAAAAATTGACCACTATTATCAACCATAACACATCAAAAACTTAGTTAGAGAATACTAAGAAAAATTTTCATAAGCCAAAAAGCAAGTTTGAAATAATATTGCAGGTTAAAAATAGAGCAAAAAAAAGAGCAATCAAACTCAATATAAAAACTTTGCAGAGAAATTGTTACTCTTGATATGAATAATGAAAGTTCGGACAACCATCGGGGGTAACATTACTCGCAAAAACACATTCAAAAGTCTGGTCAGTCTGAACTATGTAAAGAGTAAATGTTACTCCTGAAAGTTCATTTGAGAAAAACAACCGTGTCGACTCACGTGCAGCTCACGTGACTGAAAGCTTGGACAATCCGAATTGAGAAACACGTGCGAGTCATGTTAGGAAAAGTTCGGAAAATCCGAAGCAGGAAACACGTGCGAGTCACATGAGAAAATTTTGGACAATCCGAAGCGGGTGTTCCAGAAATTTCAAAACTTTGAATGTAAACCGTAACTTTTATTCTAATTGCCAATGTATTCAGCACACATAGGTCTTACACTAACCAATTCATTGCCGAATATTCAGCTCCTTCCAAGTGAAGATATATTTCAAGCTTTTTTGGTCAGTGCAGAGAGGTACTAGATTTCCTAGTAAATAACGTCTCCAGATTTTCACAGCAAGGACCACCGTAGCTAGATCAAGATTGTGATTCGGATAGTGCTGCTCATGATTCTATAGCTGTTGTGATCCATACGTGAACAGGCATCCCTCATGCATGAGAACGCAGCCAAGACCAATGTCGAATGCATCAAAATAAATGTCAAATGATTTTACTTGTATCCGGTTGAACTAGAACCGTGGTTGTTGTGAGGTGTTTCACCAATGCTTGAAAATCTTCCTCACATGTTTCACTCCGAATATATTTAGTTCCTTCTTCGGCAGCTGCATCATTGGTTTAGCGATATGGAGAAGCTAGGAATGAATCTTTGATAATAACACACTAAACCCATGAAGCTTTGAACTTCATGGAAGGATGTAGGAGACTTCCATTTTAGCACTTGTACAATTTTACACAAATCAACAGCTACGCCCTCTACTGAAATAATGTGCCCAAGAAATTGCACTTAGCTGATCATTTGCTAAATTTAGCATACAACTGGTGATCTCGTAATCGTTGAAACGAGATATGCAATTGTTCAATGTGTTCTTCCTCCGATTTAAAATAAACCAAAATGTCATCAATGGATACCACGATAAACTTGTCCAAATCCGGAATGACACCAAATCTATGAGATACATAATGTGGTCTGATGCATTGGTAAGACTAAATAACATGACGAGATACTCATATCGTCCGCATCTCGTCAAGCAAGCCGTTTTCGGTATGTCTTCCGTTCATATCTTATTTTGATAATAACCAGACGGAAGATCCACTTTCAAGAACACTTTATTACCCATTAGTTGATCGAAGAGAATGTCAATATAAGGTAGCGGCTATTTATTATTAATAGTCAGTATTTAGCAGACGATGGTCCCCACATAGCCGTAATGTTTCATCCATCTTCTTTACAAACAACGGGAGCAGTCCCAACGTGATGAACTTGGACGAATAAAACCTTTATCCAAAAGGTCTTTCTGATGCTCATTTAATTCATCTAATTCATTGGGAGATAGGCATTGTTCCAGGTGCAAGTTCAATCTTGAACTTGATATCTCTTTCTAGCGGCATACTTGATAGATCATCGGTAAATATGTCCGGATATTCATAGACCATGGGAATGTCTTCTAGTTTAGTGAATTCCGCGTTGCATGTAGCTAGATTTCCTTGAATGCTGCTGTCAAAAAAGAATGTGTTGACTGTGTAGTGGAGAGTTTAGGTGGATGGTCCAAGGAATAATTTCAAGAATAGCACCATACGGTGGTAGCCATGACATCCCAAATTTAGCATTGATCTTCTGCCCCGCTAATATGTGAGAGGCAAGGAACAACACATTCTTGTCGTCACACAGGCTGGGGATGCCCTCCCCATCGGAAAGACAGACAATGTGGGACTCACGCGCCAAGAGCAACCCTTAGCTGATGAGGTCAGAAATGTGTTCTAAGTGGGCGCACGACATTGTCCACGCGGAGATCGCCGCGAAAAGATGGGGAAGATGAAAGCGGCGACTCTCTCTCCATAACCTCATCTTGCCCAGACACTCAAAGTTCTCATGCGAAGAATGCAAAAGGAAGGCAAAGGGCGTGAGGACAGAAAATGAAGGCGTGTCTGGGAAGGAGCACCCTGCGGAGGCTTATAAAAGAGATGAAGCGAAGACCGCCCCAACAACTGTCAGAGGACCCGAGGCTGCCTATGCCTCTTCATAACCAGCACTGCTTCATCTGCCCAACTGCCCCGGATTGGAACCGCACATTTTTACGGTGCAAAATTTAAGTCGAGCAGCACCTCCTCGAATTCCCCAATACGGTCACTGCACGAGCAAGGTAAGAAAGGTAAGATTTTGGCCCACTTTTGGGGCCCGACAAGTCACGGCTTCAAAGCCATCCCACAGGGCTCCAAGGCTGCTCGAAACGATCCAAAGCGAGGGGTGGACGATGCGAGAGCGTCCACGAAGGGTGAACCCGGGAGAATCAAATGCCCTAACCTTTCAAAGTCCATGTTCAAGTCCCAGTGCAGACGCTCCGCAATATTCCCTCGAAGGGCTGGCTGTGAGCTCCTGTGCCCTTGAAAGGCTCGGGATCTGCACGAGTATGCCAAGTAAGGTTTTAATGAAATGCGGACACCGAGCCCTATCTAGAACGGTCCTCTTGAAGGAGATAATGTTCTGCTTGGCCTATGGAGTGGGGCGACCAGGTTTCGCTTGGATCGACCTGAAAGGCAGCTCGCCGGGCTCGGGGGCTCGTCCTCCAAAGGAAGCCCCTCATTTGCTCGACCCCATCGAGCAATGAATGACTCACATAAGAGGATTCTTTATAATACCAACCTGACCCCAGCAAAAGGGCTCGGGAGCTCGCCATGGGGCTATGATGGGTATGGTCGAAGGCCATGGCCAATGACCGAAGGCCCGAGTTTCAAGAAGGTTGTGGCCGAACAGTGAATTCACATTTCTCATCTCGTTTTCCATAGGAAATCAAATGATCGGATCCATTCTAAGATCAACCACTGCGCTCAACCAGAGGTCACTAACGGGACTCCATACCCCAATCACCAAAAGGTATTAGTCGTTTGAAAGGTGCAATCGTAACATGTCATGCCCAAGCAGAGATGAGGCCCTCACCCGGCAGCTGGAAACGCGCTTCTCTAAAGGACCCGGTTAGGAAAGTCGAGAGCAAGAGCGTCCGAGCCCGAGCTCGGGCACCAGACAGGCAATCGACCTTCATTGCGGAGCAGGCGCCATCACTTCCAGGATAGACGCACTCTAGTGCATCCGGTGATATGGCATGTTTGCGCATTCCGTAATGTGGCCCTGTCCGAAGACAAGACGGGAGTAGGCGAGATGATGACTTCCATGAGACGGCCCCATCCCGAGGCACTCCGCCAGATACGCACAATGGATACAAGCCCTTGTAACCCCCACCCCGTTTATGATGAGTCAAGGGGTATATATACGATGAGGCATGGCGCGGTTGGGCGACCTATAAAAGGGGTTGAAAGCCATCCCTCCTGGGGAGACTCGCTTGTAAGAAAACTTACCGACTTTCAACCAAGAAGAGCAAGACAGAAACTAGATATTGGACACCTTGGCTGAACCAGTATAAATCCCTGGTGCTTATAGCTAGGCCATCTCAAGCATGTGCAACGAAATCAGTACTAGTGGCAAGTCTGAACACTGACAAGTCTAATTGAGTAAGGCATGAATATATTAGTATGAACATAATAGTTCTTATTTACAACAATGCTTCAACTATGTTTACGTTAGTGATTGCCTTAGGATGATATTTGTACCATGGCTTAGGATATCCACTTAGTGTGCAAACATGGTCTTTGGATATTAAGGTAGAGTTTGATATCTCATAGACCCACAGGTTGTAGGGGTAGGCAGCATATGGTGACAGCCCCGTTAGTCATCTGTACCCCCCCCCCCCCACGTACATCTACGTCACAAGCTTAACTTGCAGACAAGGTGTGAGCCCGTGCCCGATATGATGGACCTCTAAGACTTATGATTCACGACTAGCATGTTCACATGTGCACTATTAGGCTATACATATGTTTGTATTTTTACTGGAAGCGCATTAGGAATGACTCCTCCTTATCTTAATATGAGTAGATGCTTAGGTGTTTGTTACACTACAATTATCATCATTTTTACCCTGCCTACTTTCATACTTGTTTGTAAAATCCTATCCTACCCATATATGTAGTCATTCCAAGCTTCGTAGCTTCCTTTGAGATAAACAAATATGATACCCTTAGGAATACTCATGGATGAAGTGCTATAGCGGTATTTTCCATGATATTAACCGTGATCGTAAAAAATACAAACAAGCAGTTTGGCGCTGCTGTCAGAAAAGGCCATGAAGTATAACATGATTACTTGTTGTAGTTAGGAATCCTAGTAGTTATTTAGTAGGATAACCTTCCTCCATTTTTGCATTTCTTTGATGTGAAAACAGGGTAGTGTATGACCGGTTTTCACTTGCGGGCAAACTACGTTGAAGGTCTCAAAGCAGTTATGAGAAGAGTCTGACCTCGTGTCGATCCTCCTTAGGTAATCCTTTTGATAAGCTGACCAATCAATCCCGAACCATAAAGTTTCAAGTAAATGGCTCGGAAGACTTTTCTTGAGTTCTTTGCTCCCTTTGCTACCAATTTGGCCAATAGGCCACTGTCAACACTGGAGACGTGAACTTCAAAATCGAGATGAGCCTTATCACTATGCTGCAGGCAAGTCCTTTCTATGGGAAAGCCAACAAGGACATAAGTGCTCATCTGCAATAATTCATGGTGATTTGCAGCACGTTCAAGATCAAAGATGTCACTCAAGATACCATTCGCCTTCGATTGCTTCTGTTTTCCCTCCTTGGGAGAGTGAAGCAGTAGTTCTATGTTAACCGAAGTGTTGTGTACACTTGGGATATGTATCTAATGTCGTTCTTCGAAAAATTCTTCCCGTTGGGAAAGACCAATTCCCTATGTGGGAGAATTTTAAGCTTTCACCAATGAATCTAATCTTGAGGCTTGGGAAAGTCTTTAGGAGTATGTCCTCACATTATCCAAAACATCTACAATTGGTTGACACTATGAGCTTGTGATCATGTGGATGTTGCTGCTAGAGGTGCCTTCTTCTCGCTAACGGTTCCAAAGAGAAAAAAAAGTAGATCGAGAAGATGGTTGCTAACATGGGTTGGAGCGATGAGCGACTCTAAACCCGAAGGCGATGCATGCACACCTTGAAGAGGTGGACATGATCACTGTCAAATTGGACCTCCTCCTAAAGAAGATAAAAGGCCAAGCCAATGGTGAAATATTTTGCACCACCCAAACCTTAGATGTCTACATAACATATGAGGTTTGTGGCAACACGGGTCACATGGGGAGTGATTGCCCCGAAATCCGTGAGGATGCCTTATACTTGAGCAACAATGGAAATAAGATCAATGGCTGTCGTTCAGTAGGTCAGGAGTGGAGCCAACCATGCCCGTATTATCAAGTAGGCTACAACAATTGATATAGTTTTTCAAGAACTAGTCGAGCTGCAACAAGATGTTGGATACACGATTAGCTCAACTGGCAGTAGTTGTCCCACCTATGGAGAATTAGAAGATTCCAAGTCAACCTGCACCTCCCCTGGAAAATTACAACGTGCTGACTAGGTGAGGCAGCAAAACCACTCATGACCCACCGTACCCTTCCCAAGAAAAGGAAGAAACCAGTAAAGATAAGTAGGAGTCACCTTCTGGCAAGGGTGAGAAGCTAAGTGAGAGAATGGAAACACAATTTGAAGACACAAACATCATATCATTCCCTCAACACAACAGGAAGGCAACTATGGGTAAGCAATTCAACCACTTTATTGAGGCTATTCAAAATATGGACCTTAATGTGCCCTTGCTAAATGTGATGCAAGTACCCACCTCTTCTCGCTATCCCAAGGACATACTGAATAAGGAGAAGCCATTGCGCATCACAAAAATGGTCAAGCTTATGGAAGACTGTAGCGCTGCCATACTCAACATGCTTCCAATAAAGAAGAAATATACAGGGTGTCCAACAATATCATGCTCAATTAGGACTCAACACATTAACAAGGCTCTTTGTGACCTTGGTGCAAGTTTGAGTGTCATGCCAAAGTTGGTCTTGGACAAGATTAATTTCATGGCATTATCGCCAACTCTGATGCAGCTCCAGCTGGCCGACTTGCCAAAGACGTCCCAGTGGGAATCCAGAACTGCTTCATCACCATGGACTTTTTGGTGCTAAACATGGAGGTTGAGAAGGAAACACTGCTTATTCTTTGGCACCTGTTCCTTAGCACCGAGAATGCTCGTATCGATGTAAGGGGTGGAGACATTTGTTTCCACATCAATCGTAAGGAGGAGAAGTTTGGGTTTTGGCCAAAAAAGGAGCAATGCTCCATGATCAAAATAAAGTATGGCCCAAATGTCAAACACATCAAGGAAGTCGAAGTGACACCCCCACTAGTGGACAACCTTGCTACATTTTTGAGGAATCTACTCCAAGAAGAAACACTGTCGCTACGTCCACGACAATAATTTAGGATGATGAGAAGTGCAACACTGTTTGAACTGCCTAAGTCCACAAGGGTGCCAATAAAGGAATGACGGAAGAAACAAGTGAAGCCATCTGAGTCTTCTTCTCTGGGTCTGAATGCAAAAACATCAAGCTGAACAAGACAGAGGAAAGTCTCTCTCATCGAACTTTAAAAATATTTTCGTGAGACCATGCCAATAGGAAATTTTGTAATTATCTCATATTTGCTTTTTTCGCTATCATGTTTGATTTCCCACTTAGTTTACATTTTTTCATAGCATGTTTGGATTTCTCTTTGCATATTGACAATTTATATTCTCAATAAAAAATTTATTTAAAAATTTTTATTGGGAAAAGATTATTTGAAAAACAACTTTTCGAGTCAAATTTGTGGCCCTTGCACTCAATAGCTGGAAAAATAGCCGTTGGGGGTCACTTGCCAAAAGGGGGAACCAAAGGGGGGCCACCTTAGGGTGCGGCCGAACCTGCGGGAGAGGCCATCCGGTCCCCTGTTCCACTAGCGGCTACATTTTTGCCTCTTTTGACCGTTGAGAAGTGATTCACTATAAATTCGTGGCTTGGAGAAGGTGTTGCTTCACACTTCAACCCATTTAACCTCTCCAACTCTCACATTATTGCTCAATGTGTTTTCTTGCTTCTCATCAAAGTGCTTCTTTCATTTCCAAACCAAAAAGATTAACTTTCATTGCATTTGCAAGCTGTTCTGATGTTTAGCAAGGCAGCTCAATGCCGGTTTCATTTTGGTTTCACTAACATAACTCTTTTTGAGTTTGTTTCTTTTGTTGTTCTCATATTTGTGCGTCGATTAAATTGGCATGAAGAAGTTTTTCTGAAGATGAAGGGTGCTTCGTTGAGCTCAAGCCATCAGTGGGAGGACACAAGCACGTAAATCTTCATCGAGCCTAAACCAAGTCTACGGCGGGGAGATACAAATTGATGTCCCAATGAAAGACACTGAAGCTACACCTCAATTTATCAACGACGATGACCTCAACTTGGTGAGAGACGTTGAACATCAAGCCTACAACCTAATTTGAGATTGTGAGTTTTCTCACATGAAGGACTACGATACTGAGTTGCTCTCCAAATTTGGTATGGACTCCGAATGCTTTGCCGTTTGGCATGCATTAGGATGGGTAAATTTTGATCAAGTTGACGATGATGGTTCATGCCTTCTTACCATAAAATTAAATGATGATGGTTCACGCCTTCCTATGCACCCTCACACATAGAAATGAAGGTATCTCTTTTTGTTTTTTCTGAAAATAATACTTCCTCTCTTTGAATGAAATGAGTGAGCACCTAGGCTTCGTTAAGCAAGGTTTAATATATTTAGACACTTTACTTTAATTTAATAAACACAAATTTTGGCAAGAAATAACCGATGAGGTAGCATGTAGGGCTCCTAGTAATAGCCATCTTCAAAATATTACATTGTTTCATGTATTGATGGGTGGCTATGACTACGTTCCCTATAAGTCATGTTAAGGTTGTGTGTGAAGATGAACTTAAGATAGTTTTTGACATGCTTAGAAAAACCAAAATCTCTCTTGTTAAGACTATGATATCACAATGGTTTAGAAATTTTAAAACCATGGTTCCTATAGAGTTCACATCATTTACTACTGGCATTGCTACAAGGGTAGGAGCTTTAGAAAATGTGTCTATCACTTATATTTCAATAGATCTCTATCTTATCGATAAGGATTATCTTGTTCAAGGAGAAACTCTAAAACATGGAGCCGATGCCTCTTTATTGTTTTCTGTGGGGACCGAGGTCCCGACATCCAAGGATCTCATCGAGTGGTGTCGTGCGATGCGACACCCAACAATATACATGAAAAGAATCAGAATAAAATACAACCCAAATCTTTTATTTATAAACACAGTGGCAATTTTTTACAATACTAAACGAAGGAAAGAGTCTATACATCATAGCTACGCTCTCAGCTCTAGCTATGCAAAAGCAAAGTCGTCCATGATGAGGACATCACAATAGCGGAGACGCACATTGAACTGCAATGACCAATCACAAGAGCACGAGCACGGTTATTAAATCAGCAGGTGAATTCGTTCCTAACTTCTTTTGCATGTGAGTTTGAGAATAGATTGTTATGTGATGATTTAATTGTTATTAGGAATAATGGAGAAGATCAACAAGTGAAGGAAGGAGGCCTTGGGGGCGTGGAGAACCAGCTGGGACGTCCACAAGTTGATGGAAACAATTTACAACTCGGACTCCAGTTCAACTCGGAGTCCAGGAGCAGTCCACCTTAAAACATACGCCCAGGAGGCATACGGACTCCGTTTTCGACGTTCTACATATGCACGGAAAGAGGAGAAGATAAAATTTCCAATTGTTCTGGTCCCACCTCAAAATTCCGCCGGAGTCATTGGGAATCGTCGAAACAAGTCAAGTCCAGATTTCTGTCCGGTGCTGCGCCACCGAATCGGGCCTTTGGGCCTTGTATCCCGTAAGAGTCCATTAGGGACGCATCTAATAGTGTTTTGGTCGAAACCTAGCCTATAAATATTGCAGCTGCCGGTCATATTTGGTGGGTTTTGCTTAGATCGATAATATCACCGTTCTACGGTTTGTGAGACCCCAACTTCGCGATTTCAGATCGTGTCTTCTACGTTCTTGCTCGTGTTCTCGGTTGCACTTGCAGGGATTAGCCTTCTTGGCGAGGTCAAGCATGTGCAGCACGGTTGATAACCAATGGAGTTGTGGTGTAGTGATTGCAGGGGTACTCGTACCGCTCGAGTGCCGCAGATCATCAACGTCGAGTTCTCCACCCCAATCGACATACCTTTCGAAAGATTGGGCCTAAACCTACTCATCAATTGGTATCAGATTTCCAGATTGCCCAAGAGGTATCTTTGTTTTCCTTCCTTCCATTAGATCGATTTTTGTTTCATACCTAGAGTCCACAGAAAAGCCACAAAAAAATTAGATCATTTTTACCGCTTCCCAGACTATAGTGCCTGCAGTTTTGTTTTTCAGTTTGCATTGTTGAGTTTGCATTCGTGTGGTTGAGTCTTGTTGCTGGTTTAGATTTGTGTTTTTGGGTCCTAGTTATCGTGTTTCGTCCTTGTTTTCTTGCTATTCGACACCTATTCCACAATTCCTAAATAACAAACCGATCCGCCACATTCATCGGTTTGCCCTAGCTAGCCGCCTTGCGTGAACTCCCGCATCGCCAGCCCTAGATTATGTGACAAACCTTTGTGCCATTCACCCTTGAATCATCAGACACCACCCCATTAGTTGCTGTGCAAATTTCTGATCGTTTTCGTATCCGATTGCGAGTTATGTTCTCAAACCGAGTTGGAATCAATATCCAAAAAATCGTAACTCGGACAGCCTACCTTAAAACGGCCATAACTTTCGCATACGGACTCGAAATCGGGCGAATTTTTTTTTCAAATTCATCTACGCGAAATTTCGCATCTGATTTTCTGCGGCATAGCCGCGTTCGGCGAAAATAGATTGCCTAAATTTCCCTCGGAAGATAGGCTATCCGGCCTCCGAAGTTTCAGCACGAATTTTAAAGAATCTTCTTTATTTTCTGTAGGCCGCATATTACATCCAATTGAACTGAAAATTTGTGTGCTTCATATCTTCGTGCTCCTGAGTAAAGAAAAAATATCAAAAAAATATTACAAAAAAGAGAAAAAAATAGTGAAGAGCACGCATATTAAAGCAATTGGCCTATACCACTTGGTGCTGTTTTGTTGGTTATATCATTCTGTCTTTCTTTTGCCTTGATACTTCTTTGTGTTGTGCTAGGCTCTAGGGCACTCGGTTGACCAGCAACAATTTTCTACATTGAATACTTATTCAACTTTGTTTAGCTGTTAATGATTTTCTGCTTATTAGCCACCATATTGTGCCATCCAAGCTCCACCTTTCTCTTGAGCATAACAGGTACCTTTGCAATCACCGCACGCTTCATTGGTTCATTTCACCGTCCACACCACCTGCTGTGTCGGTAAGAACACTTGTAAGAGCGTGGTAAGACGCTTGAGCGAGAGAGATTGTTTTCTTCCACCTTCCACATTGTCACTGTAGTTGATAGGGATAACATATTTTTTTGTTGTCTTTTGTTTCCTACTAACAATGGCAGGAGAAGAAAATAATGACGAATGTGTTCAACATGCTGAGTTACGTGATATGACGAAGACCATGACGGATATGTTCGCCAAATACAACGCAGCAACGGAGGAGTCATTGGCGAACTTGACTAACCAAATGGATGACCTTACTCTTCGGATGAATACTTTTGAGGCTCGGTTGCCTCTCGCTGGAAGACAGGAAGACAATGCTTATGATGAACTGGAAGATAACAATAATCAGCCAAGACTGCCACTTTATCGTCGAGGTATGGGAGGTAATAATCATAACAATTATAATCGCCTTCCTGATGATCCTTTTGCTAAAGTGAAATTTACTATACCCTCTTTTTCTGGTGCTTATGATGCTGAGGCTTATCTTGATTGGGAGATGACAGTAGAGCAAAAATTTAATTCCCATCTTGTTCCTGAACAACATATATTTCGTCAAGCCACTAGTGAGTTTAAGGACTTTGCTATCATATGGTGGAATGAACTTGTTAAAACTAGAACTGATCCTCCAACATGGGATAGATTAAAGGAAGCTATGCGTGTTCGATTTGTTCCTCCATCTTTTCAGCGGGACCTTCGCAAAAAATTGCAGCGTTTAGACCAAGGTAACATGTCCGTAGAGGAGTATTATCAAGAGTTACAAAAGGGTATGCTGCGTTGTGGGGTAGTAGATGACATGGATGATAAAATAGCTCGTTTTTATGGGGGGCCGAGGCATGAAATTCAGGACATTGTTGATTACAAGGAATATGATACTGTTAACAGATTGTTTCAGCTTGCTATGTTGGCAGAAAAAAGAATTGCAGGGCCGACAACAACAGCAACAACGCACGAGTAGCAACTTCATGCCGCGCGCAGCGACTACACCATCCAAAACAGCACCATCTTCGACCCCCCGTGCAGCGACTACACCACCCAATGGCGGCCGACGAACTATACCTGCTGCTCCACCTTCTCGCGTGCCAGAAGGCAGCAAGGCGACATCATTCAAGCCTTCGTCGTCCACTCCTTCTATGGGTCGTACTTCCGACATTAAGTGTCACCGCTGCCAGGGACTTGGTCATATGATGAGAGATTGCCCGAGCAAACGAGTATACATAGCACGCGACGATGGCGGGTATGATAGTACTTTGGATGTTGAAGATGAAAATTCTCTTGCTACTGACTTTACAGATCCAAATGACGAACACACCGAAGAAGAGGTACTGGGTACAGCGGCGACGCAGAACTATAGGAGCATCATTGTGCAGCGTGCCTTGAGCTCCAAAGTGGAGACCGACGACAAGCTACAACGACACAACCTCTTCCACAAGTTTCTCGTCATCAAGGACTGCCGTGTACACACTATAATTGATGGAGGTAGCTGCAATAACTTGGTGAACACGGACGTCGTCAAGAAAATCGGTTTGACAACAAGAGCACACCCTCATCCGTACCACATTCAATGGTTCAACAACAGCGGTAAGGTTCGGGTAACACAAATAGCGAGAATACATTTTTCAATTGGTTCATACAATTATTTTGCTGATTTTGATGTTGTTCCTATGGATGCTTGTTCTCTTTTATTGGGTCGTCCTTGGAATTTTAAAAAGATGCTATTCATCATGGTAGAACCAATAAATATACTCTCATGCATAAGGGAAAGAAAATCACTTTGCTCCCCATGACTCCTGCTGAAATTGTGCATTTTGAGAAGAGTAAAATTCGTGAGGGCAAAGCAACAAAATTAGAATCTGAAAAACAGGAAGTTATTAAGTTAAAATCACCATCGTTGCTTGCAACTAAATCTGAACTTGCTGAATTATTCGATGCTAAGGGGATGTGCTATGCTTTAGTTTGCAAAGAAGCCATGTTTTCACTTCATGAATTGTCTATTGCATTGTCCCCTTCTGTTGCTAACCTTTTGCAGGAGTTTGAGGATGTGTTTCACTCCGAGATACCCCCTGGTTTACCACTGATGAGAGGCATTGAACACAAGATTGATTTGATTCCAGGAGCAAGTTTGCCAAATCGTGCAGCATACAGGGCAAATCCACAAGAAACTAAGGAAATTCAGCGACAAGTCCAAGATCTTTTGGACCGCGGGTACATTCGTGAAAGCCTTAGCCCTTGTTCCGTTCCTGTTCTTTTGGTTCCTAAGAAAGATGGTAGTTAGCGCATGTGTGTTGATTGTCGAGCGATTAATAACATCACCATTCGATATCGTTATCCTATTCCTCGATTAGATGACATGCTTGATGAATTGAGTGGTGCTATCATCTTCACAAAAATTGACTTGCATAGTGGTTACCACCAAATTAGAATGGCACTAGGAGATGAATGGAAAACTGCATTTAAAACCAAGTTCGGACTTTATGAGTGGTTAGTCATGCCTTTTGGTTTAACTAATGCACCCAGCACCTTTATGCGATTAATGAACGAGGTTTTACGTGCTATCCTTGGACAATTTGTGGTGGTTTACTTCGATGATATCATCATTTACAGCAAGTCATATGATGAACATCTTGATCATTTACGTGCTGTTTTTACTGTTTTGAGAGATGCACGTTTGTTTGGTAACCTCGAAAAGTGCGTCTTTTGCACCAATCGAGTCTCGTTTCTTGGCTATGTCGTTTCCTCGCAGGGAATTGAGATGGATGAGGCCAAAATTGAAGCAATCACCAGCTGGCCAGCCCCAACAACCGTCACACAGGTTCGTAGTTTTCTTGGTCTTGCAGGTTTTTATCGGCGCTTTGTGCGGGATTTCAGCACCATTGCAGAACCTCTACATGAGCTAACAAAGAAGGGAGTTCCATTTCGATGGGGCGAACAGCAGCAGCAAGCTTTTGATGCTCTCAAATCGAAGCTTACACAAGCACCGTTGCTACAACTTCCTGATTTTGACAAGACCTTTGAGCTAGAATGTGATGCAAGCGGCATTGGTATTGGAGGCGTTCTCATACAAGGAGGTAAACCCGTTGCTTTCTTTAGTGAAAAAACTTCATGGTCCTTCTCTGAATTATTCTACTTATGATAAGGAATTGTATGCCTTAGTGCGTGTATTACAAACTTGGCAACATTATCTTTGGTCTATGGAGTTTGTCATACATTCCGATCATGAATCATTGAAGTATCTTAAGTGTCAAATCAATCTGAATAAACGACATGCTAAATGGATTGAGTTCATAGAGTCATTTCCATACATCATTAAGCATAAGAAAGGGAAGAAAAATATCATTGCCGATGCATTATCTAGGCGTTATACCATGCTGTCCCAACTTGATCATAAAATCTTTGGTTTAGAAACAATTAAAGCATTATATCCTACTGATTTGGACTTCAAAGATGCTTTTGAAAATTGTAGAGAAGGAAGAACATGGAATAAATATGTGCTGCGAGAGGGTCTCCTCTATCGTGCTAACAAGCTATGCATTCCAGCTAGCTCCGTTCGTCTATTGCTTTTGCAGGAAGCACATGGAGGAGGTTTGATGGGACATTTTGGAGTGAAGAAAACTGAAGATGTGCTGTCCACACACTTCTTTTGGCCAAAGATGAGGCGTGATGTCGAGCGCTACGTGTCACGATGCACTACTTGCAACAAATCTAAGTCTCGCCTTAACCCACATGGTCTTTATATGCCTCTTCCTGTTCCTAGCGTACCTTGGGAGGATATTTCTATGGACTTTGTTTTGGGATTGCCTAGGACTAAGAGGGGGAGGGATAGTATTTTTGTAGTTGTTGATCGTTTTTCCAGAATGGCACACTTTATACCTTGTCATAAGAATGATAATGCCTCACACATTGCTGATTTATTTATGACGGAAATTGTTCGTTTACATAGTGTGCCAAATACCATTGTTTCTGATCGTGATGCAAAATTTTTAAGTCATTTTTGGAGAACTTTGTGGTATAAATTGGGAACCAAGTTGCTGTTTTCAACTACATGTCACCCACAAACGGATGGACAGACCGAGGTAGTTAATCGTACTTTATCCACTATGTTGCGGGCTGTCTTGAAAACAAATTTGAAGTTGTGGGAGGAGTGTTTACCACATATAGAATTTGCGTACAACAGATCCGTTCACTCCACGACAAAGGTAAGTCCATTCCAGATAGTGTATGGTTTCAATCCCCATGCTCCTATTGATTTACTACCTTTGCCTCCTTCTGAAACTATAAATTTGGATGCTACACAACGATCTGAATTCATTCCTAAGATGCATGAAACTACAAAGAAAAATATTGAAATGGTGAATGATAATTATAGGATTGCAGGTAGTAAAGGTAGAAAAGAAGTAAAACTTGAACTGGGTGATTTGGTGTGGTTACATTTGAGAAAAGAGCGATTTCCCGACTTGAGAAAATCTAAACTTATGCCACGAGCTGCTGGTCCTTTTAAGATCATTGAAAAGATTAATGATAATGCATATAAGCTTGAATTGCCTCCCGATTTTGGTGTTAGTCCTACATTTAACATTTCAGATTTGCGGCCGTACTTGGGAGAAGAAGATGAACTTGAGTCGAGGACGACTCCAATTCAAGAGGGGGGGGGGTGATGAGGACATCACAACAGCGGAGACGCACATTGAACTGCAAGGACCAATCACAAGAGCAGGAGCACGGTTATTAAATCAGCAGGTGAATTCGTTCCTAACTTCTTTTGCATGTGAGTTTGAGAATAGATTGCTATGTGATGATTTAATTGTTATTAGGAATAATGGAGGAGATCAACAAGTGAAGGAAGGAGGCCTTGGGAGCGTGGAGAACCAGCTGGGACGTCCACAAGTTGATGGAAACAGTTTACAACTCGGACTCGAGTTCAACTCAGAGTCCAGGAGCAGTCCACCTTAAAACAGACGCCCAGGAGGCATACGGACTCCGTTTTCGATGTTATACATATGCACGGAAAGAGGAGAAGATAAAATTTCTAATGGTTCTGGTCCCACCGCAAAATTCCTCCGGAGTCATTGGGAATCGTCAAAACAAGTCGAGTCCAGATTTCTGTCCGGTGCTGCACCACCGAATCGGGCCTTTGGGCCTTGTATCCCATAAGAGTCCATTAGGGACGCGTATAATCGTGTTTTGGTCGAAACCTAGCCTATAAATACTGCAGCCGCTGGTCATATTCGGTGGGTTTTGCTTAGATCAATAATATCGCCGTTCTACAGTTTGTGAGACCCCAACTTCGCGATTTCAGATCATGTCTTCTACGTTCTTGCTCGTGTTCTCGGTTGCACTTGCAGGGATTAGCCTTCTTGGCGAGGTCAAGCGTGTGCAGCACGGTTGATAACCAACGGAGCCGTGGTGTAGTTATTGCAGGGGTACTCATACCGCTCGAGTGCCGCGGACAATCAACGTCGAGTTCTCCACCCCAATCGAGATACCTTTCGGAAGATCGGGCCTAAACCTACTCATCAGTCCATGCCCTTAGGACGCTTCACACTGGCAACACTCACTCTTCTTATCACGGCGTCGTGCAGGGCTCCCACTCAGTCGTAACCCTGATGAGGGTAAGGCGTCCTCGTGAGGCCCTTCATCAATGGCATAACCTGCAAAAACTCGTTAATTGCAAACGTGAGCATAAGGATCAGCAAGACTGACACGTCTCACTAGACATATGCAAGGTAAATACTAAACATAGGTAGGAAATAGCATAAATAGACTTGCCTACAAGTGGGTCCTTATAGTCATGTTTTAAGTAGCAAATGACATTCCTCAGGCACGGCACAACATAGACTCCACAATCAATCAAGAAATGCTTTGCCGATGATATGACATGCTGAAAGCACATATAGCTATTACAGGTTAAGTTTTGGAAACTGTAAACTTTAATTGTGCTATCTCTAATAAGTCACACAAGTTGAAATACAATAATAATCATGACAACAGTTCATCAGAATTCAACTACACTTTATTACTACGTCACGACGCAATGAAAAAGCAGTACTCAAATATTCGCGAGGGACGGTGATTGTAATCAGTAGACACCCAAATAACACGTCACACACACTCGTGCGTAAGAAGCGTGCGGTGCTCCTCACCACGTCATACGCAGCAACCTTTCACAAGAAACTCAAACATCGAACTGGTCCCACCATTGCAGGCATAAGGTCCCCGCACGGAGCGTGTCTGTGCCCGCCTGCAGATTTATACCTTGCTACCCTCAACCCACCCCTATCGACAGTGGGCTATGCCTCGACACCCAAGTTATCAAGTTACAATGGTTTCCTGAGTTCCATATGCCTAGTATGCATCCGGTACAGTTCAAACTTGTCCAATAGGACCGCACACGGATCGGTCCTCAATCAACACAAGTAGGGCTACGCACGTGAGACCACGTCTCATTGCATCCTATCTCGCTGCTCGGTCTCCAATTCAAATTCATAAACCATTCTTTGATAAACTACATACTGTGTGATAAAATCCTATCTCGCAAGTAGATTCTAACTACTCGACTTCTACCGGATTCCTCAAAACATTAGCATGGCATTTTCTACTCGTCAAACTGTAAACCTACCCAATACTCCATGGGATTTGTGGGTCATGAAAGTGGAGTAACAATCACCTTAGCCCTAATGCACAAAATTCATCCTAGACATAAGTGATACAAATAGAAACTTTTAAATGGCACTACAATGCAAGCTGGAGCTTGCCTAGCTATGAGTAAGAGGGAAAGTTAGTTTCTGGAAGGATGCTGTCCAAGGCCTCTGGCTCCTCCTCGATTTCGGTCACCATATGCAATATATATAGTACATGAGTGATATTGAAACTTTATAAAAGACTTTCTAAATACTGATCAAGTATGTAAATGATTTTAATTGGCTTTGGAATTTTTTCAGTGGATACTAGATTCTATGAGGAAGATCTGGACATAAAATTGGAGATGTTCAAAGAAGCTTGTTGTGTCTAAAATTCCAACAAGTAAAAAGCTTGTCTGAATTTTTGTATTAAATCTGGAGCTTTATCATGGCTAACAGTGGTTGTATAATACATAGGGGGATGCTCTGGTTCTAAAATTATTTGTTTCACATTTTTATAAGCTTTCTATAGTGAGATATAGAAGTTAGAAATTGCTATGATAATATGACATTATGCTGTTGACTAAATATGATTATAAATTATCCTACAAGTTAGAACTTCGATTAGACACAGCTAATCAAATTAATAAATTCTGAAATTTTTATAGTAGAACAGGGTACATAGAGGATTATGCTGTAAAATTTTGCAAGGTGGAAACTGAATAGAACAGCAAAAACAATTCTAGGAAGGAATCAACTTACTAGAATTAATTATACAGGATCTATGAGTTTCTGATGATTTGGTCTGAACAACGTCAAAATATGGATCATAAGGAGTATACATCAATCTATGAGGTATTTTTGGAGTAGTTCTACTAGGAGCTATTGAATTTACAAGATGGAGTCAATTTCTGGAAATAAGGCTTCTGTTAATGTTGAACAGCAGTGGAGAAAATTGATCTTTGGTGAACTTATACAAATTCAATGAGCATGAAAGTTTTACTGGAGCTGGGGAATACCTAAAGGAGTGTTGAGGTAATGTTTGGTGTATAACAAGTGAAAAGGACAACTACAAAGTTCAATGAATGTTTGAAGAAGTTGATTTATACAGAAAGTTATACAGGTTTTCATGGCAAACCAATTGTACAACCTGAAACTAGAATTCAAGAGGATGCTACAGGATTTATTTGATAATTTTAGAGCAATTTTACTATAAGGAATTGAATTTAGAAGTTTGATTCAAATTCTGATAACAGTTTCTGTTTATTAATGAACAGCAGATATAAATTTGAATTCTGAGGAAGTTATATAGGTCAAATGGTCATAACACTTTTCCTGGAAGTCAAGAACATGAAAAAGGAGTTTCTGGTAATTTTGGGGATTTTGCCAGTGGAAGGGTTTGCTGGGAAAATTTCAGGAATGTTTGGAGAAAAAGAATTATCCATAAATGAAAATTGATTTTCATGGATACTAATTGGTACTAACAGAAACTACAGCTCAAGCGCTTTCAAACAAAATTCGTTTAAAGATTTTTGGAGCATTCTACAGGGAGTTATCTATTTTTGAAGTTGGGACAATTTTCAGGATTTTATTTGGACAGAAAACTGGAAATCCCGCTAGCAGTCAACGACTGGCGGGGCCCACCCACCAGGATCGTCTTAACGTGCAGCATGGAGGTTCTTGCGCCAGGGGAGGCGGTGTCGCTCGCCGTCCTTTTGCCAGAGAAGGCCAGACCATTGAGAAAGAACACCAAAATGATCAGGGAGACGCAGGGATCTTCATGGTGGCTTCGGTTGGAGTGGTAACGGCCAGAATATCGCCGGCGGCGCGGCCATGGCGGCGGCAAGCATGGATGAACTCGATCTCTCCACTTACTGCACCAAAAACATGGGAACAAAGCTCTACAGTTTCGTGGGGAGATGATTATACTCACAATCAAATTCAACCGAGGTGAAATCCGGACATAAGGGGGCGACGGGTGCAGCAAGACGAAACCCAAATGCGACCACAAGATCTGAAATTCCCGAGGCAATACCCAATTATTCTTCGATTGGTTTGATGCTAAAAACTAGATAGGGACTGTATTTTCTCTGGTTCAAATAGATTGAAAGGAAATCAAATGTGCATGATGAATTTTTGTGTTGGACACGTGATGGTTCAAAGCCAAGGCCGAGACCACATTTAAACTTTTCACTTAGGGACGCCATGAACAATCCAGCGGCCGAGGGAGTATGAATATGTTGTGGGGGCGAACCTTATAGCGCGTTTGGTTGAGCCGGAGAGGGCCAGGGTTGGCCGTGCGACGAAGCGTCGATGGAGGGTGCGGCTGCTCTGTTCCGTGGTGAAGAAAAATATCTCGGCGCCGCTGAAACAGGAAGGAGGCAGTCTTGCTCCACCACGGGAAGGTAGAGGGAGAGCTCGCGAAGCTGTTGGGCAGCTTGGCCGACCAAGGGCTCGACGAAAACGGTCGGTCGGCGTTGAGCAGCAGTGCGGCGGGAAGCTTGGTCAGGGCGTGCGGTTGAGCGAGCAGGCCGCGAGCTGGGCGTACGAGGGTGAGCAGGGGGTGAAATATCGAGTAGAGGAAGGGGGGATTAGGGCGAGGGGGAGTATATCCGGGTGAAGGCATCGACGTGGAGTGGTGACAGCACCGTGCCGCCCTCACATTGAACAGGGGAGGCGGTTCAGGCTTTGAGATGCTGACATGTAGGGCCCACGACACACTCCTCTCTTATCCTCTCTGGTAGTTTAAACCTCCAATCAAACTAGCTTGGAAAATCTTCAAACTTAGCAGCCAAGCTATATGAAATACGTGGAATCAAAATTTGAACTCCAATTTGATGTTTGACCATTTGAATGTTGAATTTAAATTCAAATTGGAACTTGAATGCTCTCGTATGGGTGGATTCAAATAACTGTAAAAGAAGTTCAAAAATTGTAAAACATGGTATGTAGGTTATTTGAATCATTAGAATTGACAGGGGTGAACTCAAAATTAGAGTTTGAAAGATTTGAATAAGAAATTGTGATTTGAATTTGAAATTCTCTTTTTAGAGTTTAAATCCCAATATGTGAGCATTATATAGCATTCAACTTCTTCTCTTCCTAATTGATTCTTGAGCTGACTTGATCATAATGTTTTTAAGAGATTTTACACTTGACTTTATTTAATATCGAAACATGAATTTCCGGTTTTGTGTTTTGAATTATATTAAGAAATTCCCTTTCAATGATTATTTGCTTGTGTCCCCATACACTCATAATTTCTTTTGTAAAAGTGTAGTTTTTAGAAGTCCTATGTTTATCCTTATTTATTAGTTAAGCTAGTTGATGTGAGATAAATTTCTAATAACATTTTTTTCACATTTTTGTGTTCTTGCTCTACTCAAATGCGGGCTTTTAAATTTTCCTTCCCCAACTATGTAAATGAAATCATTACCTAACACGGCTGTTCATTTATATAAGTGCCAGGAGCTAATCATTACTCTTTGATCCCTCGAAGAAGCCTGTAGGAGTAGTGTTTTTGGTAGGATCACAAGGTGTCGATCTAGAAATGTAGCCACGGAGATGCCATCTTGACATACTCCCGCATATGAAGATCAGGAGGATTGGAATACATCAGATGATGCACCCGGTTAGACCCAACCTCAAACGTATGAGGTCGGATGATCATTGTGTCATGATGCAACTAGTGACCAATGGGCCGTTGGAGAAATATGGGATCCATACGGGTCCAACTCAAGCTCAAACAGCTTATCTCCACCATTGGGTGCCTCGTAAACTAGTATAAATAGGGCCTCACACTCCTCACTTCAACACACACCACTTAAGCATCACTCTCTTGCATAGTCACTTCTCCTAGTTCTTAGTGGAGTTTAGACTATCGAGAGGAGCCTCTCTAGTTTCCAAGTCTATTTTAGGAGAAGTCCGACTCATGTATCTTTTCTTTCATTTGTGACTTTATGATATTTAATAATATTAGTCTCTTATTATTCATATGCTTTGATGAAGCGTTTCTTGTTTGAGTGTGAATCCATATATTTGGTACGACTAATTGTTATTATGATAATGTAGTACCATTGTTATTATGTTGTCATAAACATCATAGATCTCCACTATATCTAATTGAGTAAGACATGGCTATGTTAGTATGAATAACTTAGTGCTTAGTTCAATCATTGGTTAAATGATGTTTACATTAGTGATTGCCTTAATATGATATTTCTATCATGGCTTCAATGGTATCTGCTTGTTGTGCAAACGTGGTGTTTGGATACATAAGTAGCTTGGATGTCTCGTGGACCCACACGTTGTAGGTTAGGCGGGAGGTGGTGACAGTCCTGTCTGTCCTTTGTACTCCCCATGTTTGGCTACACCACAAGCACTTAGTCGGAGTCACTTGACAAATTAGGTGTAAGCTCGTGCCCGATATGTCAAAAATCTAAGACCTAGGATTCACCTCATGCATGTTCACATGTACACTATTATGTTATGCATATGTTTACTATAAGCACATTAGGAATGATTCCTCCTTAGTCTAACTTTCATTAAGACCAATTATCTTATAATGAGCAAATGCTTCGGTGTGTGTCAACTATCCAATATCATCATTTACCTTTCCTAATTCAATACTCGTTAGGACAATCCTACACTCCCGAAAGATGTAGTCATGTCGTACTTCGCCGCCTTCCTTTGGGATAAACAAATCCAATATCGATTGGAATAATCATGAGTTAAGTGTTATAGTAGTACTTCTTGTGAACTTGCGGATATTAATTGTCATCGAAAGGTATACGAACAAACAACAACAATAGCTACCGTACAGGCAGTCAAGGGTGGAAGTAACTCCACCCCTACTATCAGGGAGGCCAAGAGACTTCAATAAAATTAATAAATTCAACATTAATTAGCCTACCTTAAAATATATTATCCTTGGTCTTTCTAAGATCAACGAGAACATGTTTAAGAAGCATTCAGCTAATGACAAGACACTTGAAAGCATCCATTCCAAGATTGAAGCCTTATCATCAGCCTTCAAGAATCAACTGAGCTTAAACAAGATGTTGGAAACTTAGTTGGATCAATTGCGGGGCAACCTGAATCTCCCCTATAGAATGTCAATGTGGTGATCTCAACAGGTGGCAAGACCACTCATGACTCACCGTATCCTTGATAAAATGGAAAAGACATGGCTGAGAAGGACAAATAAGAAGATCCTTCACACATGAATGAAGAACAAATTAAGAGAACTACATTGCATTTGAAGATACCAACCTCAAGTCATTGCCTAATCACAAAAAAAAAAGCGTGGAAAGAGCGATTTTCATCTCCTAGTTCATTGCCTGAACCTTCAGACTTTGACATTGTTGATATTACCAAAGACATATCATGGTGCTCTTGCAATTCCCATTGAAAAGATGTCATGACAGAGGAGTTCACTGCTCTACAGGCCAACAATACTTGGGAGCTTATGCTCAACATCCAGGTGTTAAGGTTTTGACTGGTAAGTGAGTTTATCGCTACAACCAATGTAATAAAGGAAAAACTGACATAATTAAGTAACTTACATCAATTTCAGGCTTAATTACGTCGGCCAGGTCGCGATTCTTGTAGTGAACGCGTGTTGGATAGTTCGTGATTTTACTCAGCGGTCTGGTATTGATTTTGGTAAGAGTTTTAGCTCCTAGGTGAAGTAGCCACAGTCTGCACTATTATGTCTGTTGCACTCTTATTATTGGTTGTTCATCAGCTTTACGTGAGTGATGTTTTCTTGCATGATACTTTATCTAAGATAGTTTATTATGAGCAGACAGTTTAGTTTTCTTGATTCATCTCATCCGGATTTTGTGTGTCACCTTATTAAATCCTAATATGGTTTGAAGCAAACTCCTCGTGTTTTGTACTGTCGATTTACTTTCCATATTTTACCACTAAGATTTGTTGGTGCTGAGTCATATACTTCTCTTTTTGTCTACCGATATGGTTGGGACCCAACATATTTATTGTTACGCGTGGATGATATCCTTTTGACTGCTTCCACTGTACCATTGGTTCATCATGTAATTGATGCTCTTACTTTAGAATTTTCTACGAAGAATCTTGACAACCTTCATGATTTTCCGGGTGTCTTGGTTACTCGGCGCAATGGTGGTTTTTTCCTCTCACAATGACAATATATGGTTGATATTCTTGAGCGAGCATGTATGGCCGATTGTTAGTATTCTACTCCAGTTGACATGTCTACCAAGCTATCCTCTGATGGTGTGTTTGTATCAGATGAGACACACTATTGTGGTCTTGTCGGGGCTCTGTGGTATCTCACTTTTACATATCCTAATATTCCGTATATTGTACATTAGGTCTGTCTCTACATGCATGATCCTTGTCATGCTCATCTTGCATTGGTGAAACACATTCTACAATATATGAAAAACACATTGGACTATGGTCCGCAGTTACACTGCTCATTAGTTAGTTATTTGGTGGCATATTCTGATGCTAACTAGGCCAACTGTCCTGACACACGTCGTTCTAGTTTTGTTTACGGTGCCTTCATAAGAGATAAGTTAATCTCCTGATCCTACATGCATCACCATATTGTCTCCAACCGAGTATTAATCCTAAGTGTCGTGTTGATGTTAATGCCCTGGTTGAGACTTCCTGATTGGGGAAATTGTTGTCCACTTCTAATATCTACTTTGTTTATTGTGATAATATTTGTGTTTTTCATCTCTTGACTAATCTAGTTTAACATGAAAAAACTAAGCACATCGAGATTGATTTACACTTTTTTCATGACAAGCTAGCTACTAGAGTAGCTCATGTTGTTTATGTGCCTGCCAGTTCTCAGTATGCAAATATTTTTAGTAAAGACCATCCAATGTGACACCCGGTTCTAAAAACAAACCAAGTGTAATGCATATGTGTGCAAAGGTTGTTTAACACACATACACAAGTGCTTCACAAATGATAAATAGATAAAACCATGTCTCGAATAATAACAATAATAATAGTACCTTAATACAAACCAAATAGTCTTGAATACAAGCTCTAATGAAACTGCAGTGGAAAACTTAAACACTAATGACTCCAACTCCACAGGCAAGATTGATGGCAAAATGCGCGCCTAGAACTCCTCAAAGACCTCCTGGTACTCCACCTGTTTGCCTGCGTTTGGATTTGGTGGGAGAATAGTAAGGGTGAGCACATGTCGTACTCAGCAAGTGTAGGAAAATATGACATGTAGCTTAAACAATGAATGACAATAAAATGGGCTAATTGCATAAAAGTACATTCAAAATAGTTGAAAATGCAATTATATGATCATTAAGTGAGATCCTTCCTAAAATAACCCAATTATCATTAATTTTCAACTTAAATAACCAATACCCCAACAATAATAATCAATAATCAACTCATAACTACTCATTTATCTCAAATGCATCAATTTCATATACCAAAGCCAATTAATTAACCAATACCAGTTCCCAATTCAATTTCAGCCATTAAACCAACCTAAAGTCCAAATTCTAATCATGTGAGCGTCCATGTTGCTCATGTCTGGGAGCACGGCTATCATGATAGTTTTAGACACACTATGCAGAGGTTGTACCACTTTACCCAAAAGTTTGTGATTTCATCACCTTTCGATGACTGTGGAATCTCAATTATGCCATCTCACACTTCTTTGGCGTGTGGCCAAGAAGTGATTACTATCCTATTTAGACCCCACTGAGGTTTCACCAGTGGTCATGTCTCCAACTGAGCACATCCAACCAAGGGCCCCCTCTCGAGCCATTCGGAGACCAGGGTAGTCCCACCATCAACTATAAACCCAATCCGACTATATCAGAGCCATAGGTTGACCGTAGGACGCAACCTAGATAGAATGGAACTTTAGAGCACATAGGAGCACCCAGGAATTGATGTGTTTTTGCTTGTTGTGTTGTTTGCTATGTATTGTTGCTTGTGTGCTTAGTAGAGGATTTTGGGGTGCCTTAGCATTGCCATGTCCATATAGGATAGTGTAGGTAGTTGTTTAGTTTCATATCTCTTGATGCATATAGTTGGGGATGTTTTCTAAATTCTTATCTCTTGCTTTTCTTTGGATGGTTACGACTTGCAACCAGAGGGATGACAATGATGAGATGGAGAACAATGGAGCACCACCGAACAACAATGGAGAAGGACCTGCCCAGGGAGCTATCAACCTTGAGCAACTATTGGCTATGCAAAACAAGCTCATGCAGACCTTGATACAAAATATGGGACCGTTGTAGGCTGGCAACAACAACAATCAGCCTCCCATGCCTCCACCGCCACCCCTACCCCTCATAACCAGTTGGGAGAGTTTATGAGAACTAGGCCACCGACCATTGATTAAGCCGTCGACCCTATGAACGCCGATGCTTGGCTCCAATCTGTGGAGAAGAAGCTTGCAATAGTCCAATGCAGTAACCGAGAGAAGGTGCTATTCACATCTCATCAACCTGTTGGAGCAGTTGCCAATTGGTGAGATTCTTCATGTAATGCTCATGAGAACCATGAGAGGTTACTTGGACTGAATTCAAGGAGACTGTACGTTCTCATTATGTGTTTGAAGCTGTTATGGTTTTAAAGAGACTAGAATTTGAGAACTTGAGGCAAGGAAGATTGAGTGTGAGTGAATACCTCAACAAATTCACTCAACCCTCAAGATATGCACCTGAGATTGTGAGACGGAACAACCAGAAGCAATACTTGTTCATGAGGGGCTTGTGTAATGAGATACAGGTACAATTGTTGAATTGTGATTATGCCAACTTCTAGAAGCTAGTGGACAAAGCAATTGTGGTGGAGAACAAGGTTCGTGAGATGGAGCTAGATAACAAGAGGAAGGCACCATATCAAAGACAGCAACAAGGAAGTAATGTGCGCCCTCGCTTTGCACCACCCAATGCGCCACATTACAGTCCTTCTTCTCCTGTATCGCGCCCTGGATAGGCACCGCGTCTTGCTCAGTTTGTGCAGCAGCGCCCTGTCATGCAAGTACCAAGGCCTGCAATGCCTTATGCACCTCGTGCCAACATTCCTGGTGCAAATGTTCAAAATCAGGTTCGTCCCAATAATTCCAGTGCAATTAGGAAGTGCTATACACGTGGAGAAGCAGGACACTTTGCACATCAATGTGCTAAGTTGGGCCTGGGTCAAGGAAGCAATGCTCAAAGACAAAACCCAATACCCAATGGTGGACAACCACAAGAGAACAGTGGACAGCATAATTTTTCTCACGGCAATGTGAACCATGTCTCTATGGAGGATGCTCAACAAGAGGATGACGTGGTTATTGGTATGTTTCTCTAAAACTCCAACCCGACGACTATGTCATTTGATTATGGAGCATCGCATTCATTAATTGCATCAAAATATGTTGCCATGTATAGTTTGCCTATCTCTCATCTGAAGTATACTCTATTAGTTAAGTCTCCTGGAGGAGAGATGAGGACAAATATAATATGCCCAAAAGTAAGCCTTAGAATAAGGGGGGTAGACTTCTTTGCCAACCTCATTGTTTTGGATCCCCAAGGACTAGACATTATACTTGGTACAGACTGGTTGAGGAAGCACAATGGAGTCATTGAACGTGCCACAAAGACGGTGAAGTTGACCAATGGGAAAGGTGTCACCATAGATATTGAAGCATCACATAGATGGTTCCGCAGTTGAGGAGGTTCCAGTGGTGTGTGAATTTTTGGACGTGTTTCCGAATGAGTTGCCAGGTATGCCACCTCATCGAGATATTGAGTTTGTTATTGAATTAACTGGAACTGCACCTATAGCTAAGAGGCCATATAGGATGCCTCCTAACGAGTTAGCGGAGCTCAAGAAGCAGATTCAAGGGCAGCTAGAGAAGGGTTTTATTCGCCCAAGCTCTTTACCTTGGGGAGCACCCGTACTCTTTGTGGACGAGAAGGATGGATCCCAAAGGATGTATGTGGATTATCGAGTTCTCAATGAGGTGACCATCAAGAATAAGTACACCTTGCCGCACATAGAAGACTTGTTTGATCAGATGAAGGATGCTTGTGTCTTCTCCAAGATTGATTTGAGGTCGGGATACTTTCAAATGAAGATTACACCTTCGGATATACCCAAGATAGCTTTCGGACACGATATGGATCTTATGAGTACACCGTGATGTTCTTTGGATTGACCAACACACCTGCCTATTATATGTACCTCATGAATAAGGACTTCATGGAGTACATAGATAAGTTTGTTGTGGTGTTTATTCATGATATTATGATGTATTCGAGAAGCGAGGAGGAGCACGAGGAACACTTGAGGCTTACGCAGAAATTGAGGGAGCATCAATTTTATGCCAAGTACAGCAAGTGCCAGTTTTGGTTGAAAGAGGTGTCATTTTTGGGTCATATCATCTCAGGAGGAGGAGTATCGGTTGACCCCAGGAAAGTGAGGTACGTGTTCAAATGGGAACCCCCGTAAAATGTTAAGGAAATAAGGAGCTTTCTTGGAATGGCTGGATATTACCGTCGATTCATCAAGGACTTCTCCAAAATAGCCGAGCCCATGATGGAGTTGCTAATGATGGGGGAAGCTTTCCAATGGACTCAAGCTTGCCATGAAAGTTTTGAGGAGCTAAAGAAGAGGTTAACCACCACGCCTGTGCTAGTTTTGCCAGATGTCAGCAAATGTTTTGATATATATTGTGACGCATCAACACAGGGACTTGGATGTGTGCTCATGCAAGAAGGTCAAGTGGTAGCCTATGCATGGAGGAAATTTAGGAAACATGAGCAGAATTATCCTACACATGATCTTGAACTAGCAGCAGTGGTACATGCATTGAAGATTTGGAGACCCTACATTCTTAGCCATAGCTGTGAAATTTATACAAATCACAAGATCAGTCTCAAGTACATATTAACACAAATGGATCTGAATTTAAGGCAACGAAGATGGCTGGAGTCTATCAAGGATTATGATGTAGGTATCAACTATCATCCTGGGAAGGCTAATGTAGTGGCCGATGCTTTAAGATGGAAAGGAGTAAGCCACCAACTCACGGTTCGGGAGTTTCCATCCCAGTTATGCAAGGAGTTCGAACATTTGAATATCGGATTTGCAAATGAGATGGGGACAATGGAGTTAAATCCAACCATGGAGCAAGAAATTTGAGAAGGTCAGACCAAGGATGAGGAAATTTAGGAAATCAAAAAAAGGACCTATGAAGGGAAAGAATTCAGAATTGATGAGGATGAACATGGTACCCATGGCTTGGAAAGAATCATTGTGCCTAATGTGCAGCATATCCGGAAGACAATATTAAAGGAGGCACGTGATTCACCTTACTCAATTCATCCCGGTTGTACAAAAATGTACAAGGACATGAAGACCTGTTATTAGTGGGCCACCATGAAAAAGGACATTGCTGAATATGTAGCGTTGTGTGATATGTTCCATCGGGTCAAGGCGGAACACCAAAGGCCAGCTGGATTATTGCATCCACTTAAGATTCCAGAATGGAAGTGGGAAGAAATTGGGATGGACTTTATAGTTGGATTGCCACGTACTCGGTCTGGTTATGATTCCATATGGGTAATCGTGGATCGGTTGACCAAATGTAACACCCTCATTTTAATGCATCATGCCTTGCATACACTCATATACATGTTTAACATTAACCGACATAAAGAGGAATGAGTTTAAAATTGATTTGGAACATCTAAAATTGATTTGGAGCAAAACTGCACTTAAAATGCAGGAAAGTGCGGACTAGTCCAATTTTACTGAGGACTAGTCCGATTTCTCTCTGACTAAAGATGACCATGTCCGTTTTTGCTGCGGACTAGTCCAATTTTGCCTCTGGAAACTTTCGAACTTGTCCGATTTTGTGCGGACTAGCCTGATACTCCAAGAATCCTTGAAAATTTGCTAAGTCCCTGGACTTTTGCGGACTAGTCCGGTGTTCCAGTGGACTTGTCCGTTTTCCTCTATGACTAAAGTCGGACTTGTTCGATTTTGGGCCAGACTTGTCTTATTTTCTCTCTGGACAACTTCGGACTAGTCCGGTCCTTTCCGGACTTGTCCGATATTTCGCGACTCCGAGTTGATCTTTTGTTTTACGACTTGTTTCTTGGGTTTCATGTTAAGTGGGCCTAGGGATGTTGTGCCTAACTCTTTTACATCCCTTGTGGGACCCTAAACCGGCCTCTAATCCTCTCAAACTCAAAATCCATCTAACCCTAGCCTCCACCTCTATATAAACAACCCCATCCCTTGGCTTGACTTCTATTTGCCACTTTTCCACCCCACCCAAACCCTAGTTCGTGGAGAGCCACACCCAAGAAGGGAGGAGGAGATCCCAAGCAAGAAGAAGAATAGGAGGAAACGAAATAGGATCAAGATCTCCATCAAGTTTCGATCTTCATCACCAATTCATTTCCAAGTTCATCCCCAACTCTAGATCATCAAGATCCAAGTGTTACCTCCAAGTTTCTTGATTCATTGGAGTTATAAACACCTGGTATACTTTCTATTCTCTTTTCCTTACGTGAATCTGACCCCTAATGTCCAAATTTACGTCGATCTAGAAAACCCTAGTTCGCTAGTTCTGCGAAGTGCGGACTAGTTCGACCTTCTGCAGACTAGTCCGATTTTGCTGACTAAATTGTGTTGAATTGATTCTAAAATTTGATCTAATCACATCCAAACCTGTATAAACTTGTTAAAATCTATTAGAACTAGTTAGTGATCATTAAAAGTAATCTATTAACAAGTTCTACCTTGCATTTGCATAAAACATGCATGTCATGTCATATTGAGTAATATTTGTGCACTCTTTGATTGTGTTTCTTGTTTGTATGTTTATTATGTGGATTAGACGATTTTGTGCTAGAGAGTGCCGCGGAAGATCTAAAACACCAAGAGTTTGAAGGCTTTGACCCTAATCAACTGCAAGAGCAAGGCAATTGTCCTTGAAGCATATTGAACCTGTTTTAAAATAAATGTTTTGTTTGCAAACTGAATGCTTGTGTCAATTTGATGGGAATCCTATGGTAGGAAGTTTACTAGTGTTGTTTGACCACCCTTGTCACCTGGAGTATGTGGTAGAGAGTCGGGAAGGGCTTTTTACCTTTTGCTTCGCTTAATCAACTGGGATGGGAAAACAACTACACCACTCAACTTAATTATGCATGGATGAGATTATGGTTAACATGAACTGGTTAATATGACATGGTAATGTGTGATCTAAGCAAGCCTGGTATGTGGATAGGTTGGATGTCATGGTGGTTTGCTTCCTTTTGATCTAAGGACCGGTTCATGCGAGAATAAGCAGGATTACAGTACCACCACGAGGCCAAGTATGGGTGCGGTGTAGCTGATTAATTAGAGCTTTGCCAGTTCTATTTGGACCATTATGGATGCTCGGGGAAGGGGTAGTCGGATTAGGTTTGTTGATGATTGGTGGGACTACCCTCGGATCCAAATGGCTCAAGTGGGGGCCCTTGGTTGAAGATGTGCTCAGTTGGAGACATCGCCACCGGTGAAACCTCAGTGGGGTCTAAATAGGCTAGTAATCCCTTTGTAAAGCCTAATTTTTTATCTCTTGGCCACACACCAACGGAAGTGTGTAATGTGACCGAAGGGTCATGGGCATAAGGGAGGTTCTTAGTCACCGAAGGGTGATAAAATCACAAACACGTGGGTAAAGCGGTACAAACTCTGCAGAGTCTAATAAAACTATCATGATAGCCGTGCTCCCGGTTATGAGCACTTGGACAACTTCCATAATTAGAGGGAACTTGGTATTGGGATGGTATCTGGGATGGTTATGGTTGGTATTATGGTTATGGATGGTTATGAATTGGATTCTGATATTGAATATGGATATTGGTATGTGGATGATGGATATGGCATATGGACTGGTATTATGATTACTATATGGTTTATGATGGGTTTATTTCACATACATGATTTATATTGCTTTTCAAACGTTTTAATGTACTTTTCAGCACTCATCCATTATTATATTCATCATTTGAATCAGCCACATGTCATACTTTCCTCACTTGCTGAGTGCAACATGTACTCACTCTTGCAATCCCCCCAACAGTTGCAGGTCAGAATTGGGAGTTTAATAGCGATGATGCCGAGTTCTAGGCCGTGTCTACCGTCAGCTTTGCCTGTGGTGTTGATTGGAGCTGCGCTATACCATATTATAGCTTATGCTACCTAGCTGTTTAGTTTGCTCATTTAGTTTATTTCTGCTACATTAGCTGAACTTGTCATTAATATTCATTAGAGTTTGTATTCGAGGATAATATGGTTTGTTTAATAAAATTTGGTAAATTAATCTTGTTCTGTGGAAATTTTCTGTATACTCTTTTGTGAATGCACTCGTGTATGTGTGTTGAACTTCCTGGGCACACATATGCGTTCGCTTGGTTCTTTTTTTGGAACAGGGTGTCACAGATTGGTATCGGAGCCACAGGTTGACTGTAGGATGCAGCCTAGATAGAATGGACACTTTAGAGCATATAGGAGCACTCAAGAAGCGTTGTGATTTTGTTTGGTGTGCTGTTTGCTATATATATTGGTTGCTTGTGTGCTTAATAGAGGATTTTGGGATGCTTTAGCATTTCCATGTCCACCTAGGCTAGTGTAGCTAGTTGGTTAGTTTCATATTCCTTGATGCATATAGTTGGGAATTTGTTCTATCTCTCTTTTCTTTCTCGCTCAACCTCTACTTCAATGGAAGAAGGACACAACCAGAAGATTCATTGTCTCGTACGAAGCTGTATGGAAGATGAGAACAAAGATAGTGTGTCTAAGAAGTTTTAAAATAAGGGGGGTAGAATCCTTCGCCAACCTTATTGTTTTGGATTCACAAAGATCAGACATGACACTTGGAATGGATTGGCTACGGAAGCATAATGGAGTGGTCCAGTATGCCACAAGGATAGTGCAATCAACATGTGATAAGGAAGTCAGCATTGGAGTCGATGCGTAACAATAGATATCAAGACTATCCAATCTTCAAAGACTACTCCAACGTAGTGAACTGCATGACTGAGTTGCTAATAAGGGGAAGGCCTCTCAAATGGATTCTATCTTGTCAGGATACTATTGAGAAAGTGAAGAAGAGATTTATCACTACACCGGCGTTGGTATTACTAGACATGAGCAAGAAGCTTGGATTTATACAACGCATCGAGACAAGGACTTGGATGTGTATTGATGCAAGAAGGTCAAGTGGTCGCCTATGCATCAAGACAACTGAAGAAACATGAGTAGAATTACCCAACACATGATTTAGAACTTGCAGCTGTGGTACATGCATTGAAAATTTGGAGACACTACATCCTTGGACATAGGTGTGAAATTTGTACGGATCATAAGTGTTTGAAGTATATTTTCACACAAACGGATCTGAACTTGAGGCAATGAAGATGGTTGGGGCTCATCAAAGATTATGATTTGGGGATCAACTATCATCCGATAAATGCCAATGTATTGGCCGATGCCTTGAGTAGAAAAGGAGTAAGTCATCAACTCACAGTTTGAGTGTTCCCATCCGAGTTATGTAAGGAGTTTGAACGGTTGAACCTCGGGTTTGTAAATGAGATGGAGATGATGGAGTTAAATCTGATCTTGGAGCAAGAAATTCGAGAAGCACAAATCACAAATGAGGAGATCAAGGACATCAAGGAAAGGACCGAAGAAGGGAGAGAATTCAGATTTGATGAGGATGAACATGGTACCCTATGGCTTGGAAAGAGGATTGTTGTGTCTAATGTGAAGCATATTCGCGAAATACTAAAGGAGGCACATGACTCGCCATACTCAATTCACCCCGATTGTACGAAGATGTACAAGGATTTGAAGACATGCTATTGGTAGGCCAACATGAAAAAGGACATGGCCAAATATGTTGCGTTGTGTGATGTGTGCCAACGAGGTAAAGCTGAACATCAAAGTCCAGCCAGATTATTGCAACCATTAAAGATCCCGGAATGGAAGTGGGAAAAATTTTGTATGGACTTGATAGTTGGGTTACACGTCCTCAGTCCGGGTATGACTCAATTTGGGTAATTGTGGATCGTATAACCAAGTCAGCTCATTTTGTCTTTGTGAAAACCAAATATACAGCTGCACAATTGGCCTAAATATACACGGAGCATATCGTGTGTTGACATGAAGTCCCGAAGAAGATCGTGTCAGATAGAGGTTCACAATACACTTCCAGGTTTTGGCAAAAATTGCATGAAGCTTTGGGAACGAGGTTGAATTTTAGTTCAGCATATCACCCTCAAACGGATGGACAAACTGAGAGAACCAATCAGATTTTGGAAGACATGTTAAGAGCTTGTGCTTTAAAGCATGGGAAAAGTTGGGACAAGAGCTTGCCTTATGCAGAATTTTCATACAACAATAGTTACCAAGCAAGCTTGAAAATGTCACCATATGAAGCGCTTTATGAAAGGAACTGTAGGACACCTTTATTCTGGTATGAGGCAGGGGAAAATCAAGTATTTGGTCCGGACGTGTTGCAAGAAGCCGAAAAGTAAGTCCAAATAATTCGTGAAAATATGAGGGCTGCCCAATCAAGACAAAAAGGCTATGGGGACAATAGGAGAAGGAAATTATCCTTTGAATTAGGAGATTTTGTTTACCTCAAGGTGTCACCAATGAGGGGTCATAAGAGGTTTAACATAAGAGGCAAGCTAGCACCTCATTATATTGGACCATTCAAGATTTTGGACAAAAGAGAAGAAGTAGCGTATAAGTTGGAGAGGCCAGCTCATCTTTCGGATGTCCATGATGTCTTTCATGTTTCCCAGGTCAAGAAGTGCTTGAGGGTACCAGAAGAACAAGTGCCAATGGAAGAATTGGAACTAGAGGAGGATTTGACTTATGTCGAGCAACCGGTTAAGATCTTAGAAACCAAGGAGAGAGTCACAAGGAATAAGGTGATTCGATGGTGTAAAGTTCAATGGAAGCACCACATAGAAAAAGAAGCAACGTGAGAATTGGAGGTTGATATCAAGAAGGAATTTCCCTATCTCTTCTCTTTCGCGTCGAATCTCGAGGGCGAGATTCATTTTAAGGGGGGTAGGTTTGTAACACCCTCATTTTCATACATCATGCCTTGCATACACTCATATACATGTTTAACATTAACCCACATAAAGACGAATGAGTTTAAAATTGATTTGGAACTTTTAAAATTGATTTGGAGCAAAACCGCACTTAAAATGCAGGAAAGTGCGGACTAGTCCGATTTTACTAAGGACTAGTCCGATTTCTCTCTGACTAAAAATGGACTGGTCCATTTTTGCTGTAGCCTAGTCTGATTTCGCCTCTGGAAAATTTCGGACTTCTCCGATTTTGTGCAGACTAGTATGATATTCCAAGAATCCTTGAAAATTTCTAAGTCCCTGGACTTTTCCGGACTAGTCCGGTGTTCCAGCGGACTTGTCCGATTTCCTCTCTGGCCAACTTTGGACTAGTCCGGTCCTTTCCAGACTTGTCCGATATTTCGTGACTCTGAGTTGATCTTTTGTTTTACGACTTGTTTCTTGGGTTTCACGTTAAGTGGGCCTAGGGATGTCGTGCCTAACTCTTTTAGAGCCCATGTGGGACCCTAAACCAGCCTCTACTCCTCTCAAACTCAAAATCCATCTAACCCTAGCCTCCACCTCTATATAAACAACCCCACCCCTTGGCTTGACATCTATTTTCCACGTTTCCAGCCCACCCAAACCCTACTTCGTGGAGAGCCACCACCAAGGAGGGAGGAGGAGATCCCAAGCAAGAAGAACAATAGGAGGAAACAAAAGAGGATCAAGATTTCCATCAAGTTTCGCTCTTCATCACCAAATTACCTCCAAGTTCATCCCCAACCCTAGATCATCAAGATCCAAGTGTTACCTCCAAGTTTCTTGATTCATTGGAGTTCTAAACACCTGGTATACTTTATATTCTCTTTTCCTTACGTGAATCTAATCCCTAATCTCAAAATTTCGTCGATCTAGGAAACCATAGTTCGCTAGTTCTGTGAAGTGCGGACTAGTCCGGCCTTCTGCAGACTAGTCCGATTTTGCTGACTAAATTGTGATGAATTGATTCTAAAATTTGATCTAATAACATACAATCCTGTATAAACTTGTTAAAAGCTATTAGAACTAGTTAGTGATCATTAAAAGCAATCTATTAACAAGTTGTACCTTGCATTTGCATAAATCATGCATGTCATGTCATATTGAGTAATATTTGTGCACTCTTTGATTGTGTTTCTTGTTTGTATGTTTGTTGTGTGGATTAGACGGTTTTGCGCTAGAGAGTGCCGCGGAGGATCTACAGCACCAAGAGGTTGAAGGCTTTGACCCTAATCAACTGCAAGAGCAAGGCAAGTGTCCTCGAAGCATATTGAACCTGTTTTAAAATAAATGTTTTGTTTGCAAACTGCATGCTTGAGTCAATTTGATGGGAATCCTATGGTAGGAAGTTTACTAGCGTTGTTTGACCACCCTTGCCACCTGGAATATATGGTAGAGAGTCGGGAAGGGCTTTTTACCTTTTGCTTCGCTTAATCAACTAGGATGGGAAAACAACTATACCACTCAACTTAATTATGCATGGAAGAGATTATGGTTAACATGAACTGGTTAATATGATATGGTAATGGGTGATCTAAGCAAGCCTGGTATGTGGATGGGTTGGATGTCATGGTGGTTTTCTTGCTTTAGATCTAAGGACTGGATCATGCGAGAATAAGATAGCATTACAGTGCCACCACGAGGCCAAGAATGGGTGCGGCATAGCTGATTAATTAGGGCTTTGCCAGTTCTATTTGGACCATTATAGATGCTTGAGGAAGGGGTAGTCGGATTGGGTTTGTTGATGATAGGTGGGACTACTCTGGGATCGGAATGGATCAAGAGGGGGCCCTTGGTTGAAGATGTGCTCAGTTGGAGGCATCGCCACAGGTGAAACCTCAGTGGGGTCTAAATAGGCTAGTAATCCCTTTGTAAAGGCTATTTTGTGATCTCTTGGCCACACACCAACGAAAGTGTGTAATGTGACCTACGGTTCATGGGCATAAGGGAGGTTCTTAGTCATCGAACGGTGATGAAATCACAAACACGTGGGTAAAGCGGTACAAACTCTGCAGAGTCTAATAAAACTATCATGATAGCCGTGCTCCCGGTTATGAGCACCTGGACAACTTCCATGATTAGAGGGAACTCGGTATTGGGATGGTATTTGGGATGGTTATGGTTGGCATTATGGTTATTTATGTTTATGAATTGAATTTTGGTATTGAATATGGATATTGGTATGAGGATGATGGATATGGAATATAGACTGGTATTATGATTACTATATGGCTTATGATGGGTTTATTTCACATACATGATGTATATTGCTTTTCAAACGTCTTAATGTACTTTTCAGCACTCATCCATTATTATATTCGTCATTTGAATCAGCCACATATCATACTTTCCACACTTGCTGAGTACGACATGTACTCACTCTTGCAATCCCCCCAACAGTTGCAGGTCAGGATTGGGAGTTTAATGGCAATGATGCGGAGTTCTAGGCCGTGTCTACCGCCAGCTTTGCCTGTGGTGTTGATTGGAGCTACGCTATACCATATCGCTTATGCTGCCTAGCTGTTTAGTTTGCTCATTTAGTTTATTTATGCTTCATTAGTTGAACTTGTCAATAATATTTATTAGAGTCTGTATTCGAGGATAATATGGTTTGTTTAATAAAATTTGGTAAATTAATCTTGTTCTGTGGTAATTTTCTGTATACTCTTTTGTGAATGCACTCGTGTATGTGTGTTAAACGTCTTGGGCACACATATGCGTTCGCTTGGTTCTTTTTTTGGAACCGGGTGTGGGGTCCCACATCGGCCTCCACCCACCCCAAACTCGTAATCCTTCAAACCCTAACTCTCCACCCTATATAAACAACCCAACACCCAACCTTTTCACCTCTTTGCCACGATTGAGAGAACACCAACCCTAGTTTGTCGATAGCCGCTGCCAAAGAAGGAGAAGGAGATTCTGAGAAAGAAGAGGAAGAGGAGGAAACGAAAGATGATCAAGTAATCAAAATCTTCATCGACTTTGCGTTCTTCATCGCCAATTCTACTTCGACTCTTCATTGATCAACCCTAGATCACCAAGATTCAAGTTTCATCTTCAATTTTCCATCTTCGAAGTTTTAAACACGTGGTATACCTTCTACTTTCTCTTTCCCACATCAATTCAACCCCAATTCTCCAAATTCTCGTAGATCAAGAAAACCCTAATTTGTAGTTTGTCCAGGGCAGACTAGTCCGGCCCCCAAAACCAGACTTGTCCGTCCTCTGAATCTGAATTGTGCTGAATTAATTCCAAGTTGACTTGAATCAATTCCAACCAAGTTCAGACTTGTTAGAAACCTTTGTAACTAGTTAATGAACATTAATAGCAGTTCATTAACAAGTTTTACTTCGTAATTGCATTAATCATGCATGTCATGTCATATTGAGTACTATATGAGCATTATTTGATTGAATTGTGTGTTTTGCGTGTTTGTCGCTTGGAATAGAAGGTTTTGCGCTAGAGAGTGCTGCGAAGGACCTCCAGTATCAGAATTTTGAAGACTTTGATGAAAATCAAGCCCAAGAGCAAGGCAAGTGTCCTTGAACATATTGATCATGTTTCGATAATAAATGTTTTGTTTTCAAAACTGCATGCTAGTGTCAATTTGATGGGAATCCTATGATATGAAGTTTACTAGCTTTTTTTCACCACCCTTGTCACCTGGAGTACATGGCAGAGAGTCGGGAACGGCTTTTTACCTTTTGCTTCTCTTAATTAATTGGGATGGGAAAACAACTATACTATTTAATTATGCATTAATGAGATTATGATTAATATGAACTGGTTAATATGATATGGTAATGGGTGATCTAAGCAAGCCTGGTATGTGGATGGGTTGGATGATATGGTAGTTGCTTGCTTTAGATCTAAGGATTTGTTCATGCTAGAATATGCCAGGACAACAGTGCCACCACGGGGCCAAGTATGGGTGTGGCGTAGCTGACTAACTATGATTTTGCTAGTATTGCATGTATCATTTGGTGCACCGGTGAAGTAGAGTCGTATTGGGTTTGGATTTGTGGCGGTACTCCCTAATATATGAATGGCACAAGAAGGGGCCCTTGGTTGATGATGTGCTAAATGGAGACATCGCCACCAGTGAAACCTCAGTGGGTCCGTACATGCTAGTAGTCCCTTTGTAAAGGCTATTTTGTGATCTATTGGCCACACACCAAAGGAAGTGTAACTGGCATAAGGGAGGTTCTTTATTTGCCGACGGGTGATGAAATCACAGACATGTGGGTAAAGTGGTACAAACTGTGAAGAGTATTAAAACTATCATGATAGTCGTGCTCCCGGTTAAGAGCACCTGGATGACCTACATGATTAGAGGGGAGCTTGAGATTTGGGATGGTTTGGTACTAGTTATGGGATGGTATTATGGTTTATGGCAATGGATATGGTTAATGGTAATGAGAAATCCGGAGTATACACAGATGATGGTAATGAAATATGGACTGGTATTATGATAACTACATGGTTTATGATGGGTTTACTTCACATACATATAATATATCGCTTTTCAAATGTTTTAATGTACTTTTCAGCACTTAGCCATGATTACATTCGTCATTTGAATTAGCTACATGACATACTTTCCACACTTGCTGAGCACGACATGTACTCTCACCCTTGCAAATCCCCCACCAACAGTTGCAGGTAAGATTTGGGAGTACAACGATGCTAATGCGAAGCTCTAGGCCGTGTCTGCCGTCAGATTTGCCTGTGGTGTTGATTGAAGCTGCACTATACCCTTATGCTGATCTTGCTTAGCTGCATAGTTGCTTTATTAGTTTATTTCTACTGTATTAGTTCAAACTTGTTATTAATATTCATTAGAGCTTGTATTCAAGGATATTCTAAATTGTTTAATAAAGTGTTTAATTAATCTTGTTTTGTGGTAATTATCTGTATATCGTTTGTGATGCACTTGTGTATGTGTGTTGAATGTCATGAACACACATATGCGTTCACTTGGTTCATTTTTCAGAACCGGGTGTCATAGACTATCCCATTCCCAAGCATTCTATGTGGTCCAAACAGTAGTGACAATTCACTAATTAGTCAGCTAAGCCGCATCCATACTTGGCCCTGTGGTGGCACTGTAAATCCTGGATGGTTGCTCCACGAACCTATCCTTAGATCTAAAGCAAGCAAAACCACCAAAACGGTCCAACCCATTCCACATTACCAACTTGCTTAGATCCCTAGGCACCATGTTTCTAAAGGGTCATAAATATCAATTCTCACCATACATGTTCAATAGTTCACAATTAAGCCATTTGATTGTTTCCCAAACCCAATTGAGCATTGCGAAGCAAAAAGTGCAAAATACCCTTCCTGACTCTCTACACTGTGTTCAGGCGACAAGGGTGGTCATACAAAACTAGTAAACTCCTATAATTGGGTTTTCCCATCAATTTCGACACAAGTATGCAATTTTGCAAACAAAACCTTTATAATAGGATCAATATGGTCAACGGCATTTGCCTGTCTCCTGAGCATGATTTGGATTGAGGGCTTCAAAACTCTAGTTTTGCAGGTCCTCAAAAGCACTCTCTATGGCAACTCCTTCTATTTCGAGCGACAAAGGTGCAAAACACGCAATTCAATAAAATAATGCTCATATAGTACTCAATATGCCATGATATGCATGATTAATGCAATAGTGAGGTAAAACTTGTTACTGAGTTGTGAATAATGTTTATTAACTAGTTACAATAGTTTCTAACAAGTTTGGACAGGTTTGGAATTGATTTGAGTCGATTTGGTATTAATACAGTTCAATTCAGGAATTTTACAGATTCAGACACCAGACTATTCCACTGTCAGGGACCAGACTAGTCCGCTCTACGCAGACTACACAATTAGGGTTCTTCTGAATTGTGAGAATTGGGGTTGAATTTACATGAAAACTTCAATGTAGAGGGTATACCAAGTGTTTAGAGATCCAAAGAACATCAACTGTCAAAGAATCGATGAAGATTGCTCTTGATTGGTCCTTCTTCGTGTTTCTCCCCTCCTCCGTGCTTTTGGACTTCATCCTGATGATGACACAATGCAAAAGTGGCAGTAATTGGGGTGGAGAGGTGTGGGGTATTGGGTTGTTTATATAGGGGTGGGGAATTTGGGTTTTGGGGTGGATTCCAAGTGAATTCTAGTCGGGGACCTGTAGGTGCCATGGTGGGATCATCTCAGGTTGGGCACGAAGTTCTTGGGCCCAAATTAGGCAATTTCCAAAAAACAATTCGTGGAGAAATATCAGAATTTGAATTGGTTTTCGAAGGCCAGACTAGTCCGCAGTAGGGACCGGACTAGTTCATTTGGCAACAGAGAAAAACAGACAAGTCTAACTACATAAGTTTGGGTAACATCAGAGAAGTAATCGGACTAGTTCACACTTTATGCTGGCCAAGTTTCGACTCCGAAGAATTGAATTTACGGAATCTGAAAGGAACTAAATTTTCTGAATGAAAATAGAGGACACCGGACTAGTCCAGGGTTATGGCCGGAGAAGTCTGTACTTCTGAAAAAAACTGAGTTTTCTAAACAGAGGATAGGGATATCGTACTAGTCCGGTTGAGAGGCCAGACAAGTCCGTACCCTGACTGACTAAAACTTCCAATTTAAGCCTAAATTCATTTTAATCTTGTTCCTTTTTACATGGATTATGTCAAACATGTATGATGATGTATGAATGCATTATGCATGAAAATGAGGATGTTACAAACATAAACCCTTGAAATGAATCCCCTCGAGATTCGACTCGAAAGGAAAGAGATAGGGAAATTCCTTCTTGAGATCATCCTCTCGCTCCCAAGTTGCTTCCAGTTCTATATGATGCTTCCATTGGACTTTGCACCATGGAGCCAACTTGTTCCTTGTGACCCTCTCCTTGGTGTCCAAAATTCTGATAGGTTGCTCTATATAGGTCAAATCTTCCACAAGCTCCAATTCGTCTATTGGTACTTGATCTTCGGGCACTCTCAAACACTTCTTGAGCAGAGAAACATGAAACACATCATGAACATCCAAAAGATGTCTAGGCATCTTCAATTTATAAGCCATTTGTCCAAATTTTAAATGGTCCAATGTAGCAAGGTGCCAACTTGCCTTTGACATTAAACCTCTTATGACCTCCCATAGGTGACACTTTGAGGTATACAAAGTCTCCCACTTCAAAAGATACGCTTCGTCGTCTATTATCCGCATAACCTTTCTGTTTTGACTGAGCAGCCCTTAAGTTCTCGCGGATGGTCTGCTCTTGCTTTTTGTCCTCTTGGATCACATTAGGTCTAAATACTTGAGTTTCCCCTGTCTCATTCCAAAACAAGTGTGTTCTACACCTTCTCCCATACAATGCTTCATATGGCGACATTTTCAGACTTGCTTGATCAATGTTATTGTAGGAAAATTCAGCAATGGCAGACTTTTGTCCCAGCTTCCTCCATACTTTAGCGCACAAGCTCTTAGCATGTCTTCCAAAATCCAATTTGTCCTCTCGGTCTGTCCATCCGTTTGATGGTTTTATGCAATACTGAAATTCAATTGAGTCCACATCGACTCGTGCAGCTTTTGCCAGAACCTTGAGGTAAATTGAGAATCTCTATCGGACACTATCTTCTTTGGTACTCCGTCTAAACACACTATTCTTCCCATATACAATTCTGCCAACTTGGCTCCACTATAGGTAGTCTTGACTGGAATGAAATGCGCTGATTTTGTCAACCAATCAGAAATACCCCATATTGAATCATAACCCATTAAAGTGTGTGGTAAACTAACTATGAAATCTATACCAACCTCTTCCCACTTCCATTCTAGAATCTTTAATGGCTGTAATAATCCAGCTGGCCTTGATGTCCAGCTTTGACTCGTTGGCATACATCACATAGTGCAAAATATTCTGCTATGTCCCTTTTCATACCATCACACCAGTAGCATTTCTTCAGGTCCTTGTACATCTTTGTACTGCCAGGATGGATAGAGTAAAGCGAGTCATATTCCTCCTTCAATATCAACTGTCGGAGACTCTTGTCATTAGGCACAACACTCCGTTTTCCAAGCCATAGAGTACATTGGTCATCCTCATCAAATATGAATTCTCTCCCTTCTTTGGTCCTTTCGTTGATTTATCGGATTCCCTCCTCGTTTGTCTGTCCCTCTCGAATTTATTGCTCCAGGGTTGGATTCACTTCCATTGCTCCCATCTCATTCACGAATCTAAGATTCAACCATTCGAACTCCTTATATAGCTCGGGTGGCAACTCCGTGATGGTAAGATGGTGGCTTGCTCCATTTTGACTCAAGACATCAGCCACTATGTGGGCTTCCCTGGATGATAGTTGATTGCCACATCATAGTCCTTAATGAGTTCCAACCATCTTCGTTGCCTCAAATTCAGATCCGTTTGCATGAATATGTACTAGAGACTCTTATGATCTGTATAAATCTCACATCTATGGCAAGAACATAATGTCTCCAAATCTCCAACGCATGTACTACGACTGCAAGTTCGAGATCATGCGTGGGGTAGTTCTGCTCATGTTTCTTCAACTGCCTGAATGCAATGGCTACTACTCGACCTTCTTGCATCAATACAAAATCAAGTCCTTTTCCGGAAGCATCATAATTGATGTCAAAACTCTTGCTCACATCTGGCAATACAAACACAAGTGTTGTCCTGAATCTCTTCTTTAGCTCCTCAAAATTGTCCTGACAAGCTTGAGTGCACTTGAAAGCTTCTCCTTCATTAACAGTTCAGTCATGAGCTTCGCTATCTTGGAAAAGTACTTGATGAACCGACGGTAATATCCATCCATTGAAAGAAAACTCCTTATTTCCTTGACATTCTACGGCGGTTCCCACTTTAGCACATCTCTAAACTTTCTGGGGTTGACTGACACTCTTCCTCCAGATATGATATGACCTAGGAATGATATCTCCTTCAACCAGAATTGACACTTGTTAAACTTGGCATACAACTGGTGCTCTCGCAATTTCTGCGACGTCATCCATAAATGCTCTTCATAATCCTCTTCACTCTTCGAGTAGATCATAATGTCATAAATGAACTCTACCACAAACTTCTCCAAATACTCCATGAAAACCTTATTCATAGATTCTTGAAGTACGCAGGTGCATTAGTCAATCCAAATGACATGACCGTGTACTCATAAGATCCATACCTTGTCCTAAAAGCTGTTTTGGGTTTGTCTGATGGTCTAATCTTTATTGGTAATATTCCGACCGAAGATCAATCATAGAGAATATTCTGGCTCCCTTAACCTGGTCGAACAGATCTTCATTGTGGGACAGTGTGTACTTATTCTTGATTGTCACCTCTTTGAGAGACCAGTAATCTACACACATTCTCTGGGATCCATCCTTCTTGTCTACAAAAAGCACTTGGTCTCTCCATGGAGACGAGCTTGGGCGTATAAAACCCTTCTCTAACTTCTGTTGAATCTGCTTTTTGAGCTCTGCTAATTCTATAGGAGGCATCCTATATGGCCTCTTTGCTATAGGTGTAGTTCCAGGTATTAAATCAATGACAAAATCGATGTAACGATCAGTTGGAATACTTGGCAATTCCTCAGGAAACACATCTGGGTACTCACGAACAATCGGAATTTCCTCCAAGGTCACCCCTTCTGCATGATTTACCATTGCCTTCCCAGTCGTCGGCTGTAGTGCCTTGAACTCTATACTGACTCCTTCTTCATTTGTCAATTGCACTATTCGAGTGGCACGATGAATTACTCCGCTGTGCTTCCTTAGCCAATCCATTCCATGTATGATGTGAGAAACATGCAAAGCACACAATTCAATCAAATAATGCTCATATAGTACTCAATATGCCATGATATGCATGATTATTGCAATAGTGAAAACTTGTTAATGAGTTGTTAATAATGTTTATTAACTAGTTACAATAGATTCTAACAAGTTTGGACAGGCTTGGAATTAATTCGAGTGAATTTGGAATTAATTTGGTTCAATTCAGGAATTTTACAAATTCAGACAGCGGACTAGTCCGCTGTCGGGGACCGGACTAGTCCGCACTACGCAGACTGCAAAATTAGGTTTTTCCTGATTTGTGAGAATTTGGGTTGAATTTGCATGAAAACTTGAATGTAGATGGTATACCACGTGTTTAGAGATCCAAAGATCAAGGTTTGGGCGTGAGACTTTGAATATAGGTGATTAGGGCTTGATGGAGATGAATTGATGAAGAATTTGGATGAAGAACATCAATTGTCAAAGAAGCAATGAAGATTGATCTTGAATGGTCCTTCTTCGTTTTTATCTCCTCCTCCTTGCTTCTAAACTTGATCTTGACGACAATACAATGCAAAAGTGGCAGCAACAATTTTCAATTTTTTTGTAGAGGTGTGGGGTATTGTGTTGTTTATATAGGACTGTAGACTAAGGGTTTTGGGGTGGATTCCAAGTGAATTTTTGTGGGGGACGTGTAGGGGCCTTGGTGGGGTCTACTTGGGCTCCTCTGAGGTAGGCACGAAGTGCTTGGGCCCAAATTAGGCAATTTCCCAAAAACAATTCATGGAGAAATAACAGTATCTGAATTGGTTTTCGAAGGCCGGACTAGTCTGCAGTAGGGACCAGACTAGTCCGTTTGGCGACAGAGAAATATGGACAAGTCTGACTGGATAAGTCCGGTGGACATCAGAGAATAAATCAGACTAGTTCGCACATTATGCTAGCCAAGTCTGGACACTGAAGAATTGGATTTCTGGACTCTGAAAGAAACTGAATTTTCTGAATGAAAATAGATGACATTGGACTAGTCCGGGGTTATGGTCGGACAAGTCTGTACTTCTGAAGACAACTGAATTTTCTGAACAGAGGATAGGGATACCGGACTAGTCAGGTTCAGAGGCCTGACAAGTCCGTACCCTGACAGACTGAAATTTACAGTTTAAGCCTAAATCCATTTTAATCTTGTTCCTTTTTACATGATTTAATGTCAAACATATATGAGGATGTATGCAATGCATTATGCATGAAAATGAGGATGTTACACTTCAGTATACACTAAGTTGTGGTCCTATCTAACCGTTCTTTCAGACATTCAGACGTTCTCTCTAGAGTTTGTCTCATGGCTCCCATATAAATACGTATTGTATCTTAGTAATTATAAACCAATTAATTCTGTCCGCATACTTGGCGGGGTTCTGTACCCCGCGTACTGAAGAATACCGACCCAACGAATGGTGCACAATGTAAAACCCCACTTTTATGGCATGTGAATTCAGTCATGAGTTTTGTGATCAACTATATTAGAGATCCAATTTAGTGGTACACATGAACTTTATACCACCCAAACCTTTCTTGCACTCATGGTTAAATTTTATTAACATGAGTATTGGACATCACCACTCATTCTAGAATGATTCTATTCACCCTCTTCAAATTTTTAGAATTATTTGTATGAATATTATTATGGCAATTTAAAGTGCAGTACTAATTGGCCCTGCCAAAAATATTCAAATTAGAGGCTCTAAATTTTTCCTTGGCCTCCTAATATTCCCAATAGCTTTCCTGCAAAATTTTAAGATTTTGGGAACTCATTTGCTATTTTATTTGAGGCGCTTAACAAATTTGAATCAAATTCAAATCTGAATTTAAAATTCTTTTCCAACTTCTTTGAACATAAGATTTGAGTTCACCATTGGGTTCAGAATAATTCATTGACCATCCCCACAAAGTTTCATGATTTTTGGGGTTGATCTTCTATTTTTAAATGAATTATTAACTTTTGTATCGGGGGGTCTGACTAACCTGTGGGCCCCACCGGTCAACCACTGTTGAAGGGGTCAGGTCGGCCGCCTGCCATCGCTGCGCCGGCGCTCGACCGCGCGACAGCGCGGGCTCATGCAGCTCCAGCCAGCTGCCTGCATGCTAGCTTGCCGCGGGCTATAAACGGCCGCCGACGCTCCCATATTTCCCATCCCCGATCGGTGTTTTCCCCCCTCTCGCGAGTTAATCTCCGCCGCGCGCCATCGACGCCGCCCTCCTCTGCTCCGTGGTGCGCTGCCGTTTCACGCCATTTCAAGCCACGACTCCAACAGCTCAAAGGTGCGCCCAGTCGAGCTCTAACTCTCGGTGCAAACCGTTTCCTTTTTTGTTGAGAATTGAAGAAGTTATCGATGTTCTTTCTTCCGGCCGAAGTGAATGAACTTGCTAGGTTTTTGTTTAAATTCCGTTTCTACAAGTAATGATTCTATGCAATTGCTTAGGGATAGTTTCTATAGGTCCTAGCGCTCCTACCTGAGCAAAAACCCCTTAATGTTATCAAGCAACGGCTGAGGAAATCGAGTTTTGCTCGCCGCCGGTGAGGAAACCTCGGTTCACCGTCGAGCTCATAGTTCCCGGTGGTTTTCTCCTCACCCACGTCTATTTCCTTGATCAGCATCGTCCAGGGAGTGTTTTGAGGAAGATCCCGAGTGGTTTGAGCTACTCTGGAGCAAGTTCCACGTTGCCCGAGTGCTCACCGCCGCCTCCGCCATCGCACGGCCACTTTCGGCGAGTTTCTGGTCCCACCGACCTTACCGTCGTGCTCAGCGACCCCAAAAACCCCCAGGCGGCGTGTTTGAGCGAGTTTGGCCCGTCGGTTTAGCCGGCGGCGAGCTCGCCGGCGAGTCACCGCCGCGGGCGCCGCCTCGCGCGGTCACTGGGCCGAGGTATAAGACGACTCGTAGGGTCCCACCTACCAGCGACTGCGAGATCACGGTGCGGCTGCGCGCGAATAGTTCCGTGGACCACAGTGTTGCATTGACCAGAGCGCGCCACGTGGCCCGTGGGACCCGCCGATTGAAATTTGAATTCTGGCGCCAACGGGCTATTAAAATAATTCCAGAAAATTATTCAATATTCTAAATTGAATATCTCTCTGTAGACTACTCCGAAATCATCAAACAAATTTTGCTTGAAAGCTCTTTTCGGTCAATACCAATTAGGTTCTGTGAACCTCAAAGTTAAATTCTGTAGAAAATAATCTTTCCAAATGCAAATGCAATTTTTCTAGACAAGATAACCACTAGAAAAATTCACAAAATTTACATAAAATTTAGTGTCCTATTCTTGACCACCAGAAAAAGTTTGGGAGCCGTTGCACCTGTTTAAACCTCTGTATGGTTCAACTTCCTTTTTCAGTTATTGAATTTTTTCAGATGTTCAGTTGCTTTAGTATGTCCCAAATTTAAACTGAACCTTCCTTTAGTCATACACTAGCTCCTGTAAAAATCTTGGATTTAATTAACCTACTATCCTAGTCCTAATTCAGTTACAAACTAAATATTGAATTAATGGCTAGAAATTCAAATATAAAGTAAATCCAGAAATTCTTGCCAACTTAGAAATACAATACCTCCTTCCCCAAATCTTAGAAAATTATGAAACAAATTTTGCTAGAACCAGAACCACTTCCTCTATCATGTTAGCAACTGGCAGCTATGTTCAAGCTATAGTTTCTTCTTTAAAATTCATGTAAGTTATTGCTTACCATAATTTTAGAGACAACACTATACTTTGATCATCTCATGTTCTTTGCAAGAGCCTTGATCATATTTCCTAGCATCCACCCTAAAAGTTCCAAAGCCAATTAAGGTCCCTATCATCTAATGATCACCATGGGTTAAAAATTTTGGTCTCGATGATGATTATTTTTCAAAGTCATTTATATACCTATTATATGCATATCATATAGTGACCGAAGTCGAGGAGGAGCCAGAAGTCTTGTATGAGCATCTTCCAAATTTTAACTCAGACTCTGACCTGCTACAAGGCAAGCCCCGGTTTGCATTTAAGAGCTTTTTAAAGTTTTCCAGTTTTATTCACTTACGTCCCAGTTGATGTTGTGCATTACGTATAAGGTGTTTGATATTCCACCTGCATGACCAAAAATCCCAGGGATTGATTGGAACGAGTTACAATTTGACCTGTAGTAACTGCCTTGCTAATGCATAGGAAATCCAGTAGAAGTCGAGTAGTTGGAATCTACTCACGAGAGGTATAGGACATATCTCACAGGATTGGTTAGATACCAAATGGCAGAATATAATGAAATGAATACCGGGCAGGGAATGGATAGGAAGCGGCGAGAATTCAGTCTCGGTCGCATAGCCTTGCCTTTGTCGATTAAGGCCCGCTTCGTGTGCGGCCCCCTCGGACAAGCTTGAATTGTACCGGCAATATAATGGACATATGGAATCCAATAAACTGATGTAACTTGATAACTAGAGTGTCGAGGCCCATTAACTCACCATCGATAGGGGTGGGCTGAGGAAAGTAAGGTGTAAATCGGTCGGCGGACACATGAGGTGTTCCGTGTGGAGACCTTCTGTTCGCGGAGGTGAGACGGGCTCGGCGTTCGAGTTTCTTGTGAAAGGTGGCCATATACGCCTAGTACTGAAGTGTTATGTAGGTACAGGTGTGCTCGCTGACACTTCCGAACGACGTATGTGTCGTGTTGTCCGGGTGTGTCCTGATTGCAATCGCTGTCCCTCGAAGTAATAGAGTACCACTTGTTCACTACGCCGTGACGTAGTAAATACTAAAGAAGCCAGAACAATCATATTGTATTGAATTATAATTGCTTTGCAATCTTGTATGATTTAGAGGTAGTACAATTAAAAGTTTACAATTTCCCCATACTTTAGCTGTAATAGCATTATGTGCCCTGAGCATGTCATATCATCAGTCAAGTGTTTCTTGTTTGATTGTGGAGCCCATGATGTGCCGTGCTGGGAGAATGTAATTTTCTACATGAAATTTGATTATAAGGATCCACTTGTAGGCGAGTCATTTATGCTTCACCTCACCTATGTTTAGTGTCTCTTTTGCTTATGTCTAGTGAGACGGGTTAGTCTTGCTGAGCCTTATGCTCACGTTTGCAGTTAACGAGTTTTTGCAGGATATACCGTTGATGAAGGGTTTGATGATGAGGCTGCACCCCCTCCATGGTGTACAGCCGAGTGGGAACACTGCACGCCGCCCTAATTGAGTGTTGCTAGTGCAAAGTTTCCAAGGTATGGGTAACTTTGCTTTTGCATAGCTAGTGCTGAGAGTGTAGCTATGATATGTATATATTCCTTTACTTCCACTAGTATTCTAAAAACTTCCGCTGTATGAAAATAAAGGACTTCATATTGTACTTATTCAGGTTCTATTCTTGTATAACTGTTGGGTGTCGCATCGCACGACACCACCCAATGAGATCCTTGGATGTCGGGATTGCGGTCCCCACAGTCATGGTATCAGAGCATCATTGGGAACAATGTACTTGAAAAGAACATATTTTCAAAAAATAGGACTCTATTGAGGAATTAATTATATGCCTTTATAAGGAGTATTATTAGTATAAGGTGTAAAGGTGGTAAACTAACTATGTGTTATTATATTCTGTAACGACGCCCCGACATCAGGTAAAAGGTAAGGTACACCACCGAGAGCGGATCAATCTCGCTAAGCTCAGCATACGAGGAGTGGTATATGAAATTTCCATGGCTTGGCACGGGAAGTTAATAGGAGTCTCTGAAACTTTCAATGTTTCTGAGAACCTATGACACGCGGTACCCCAGCGTGCTTCAAAGTTAGTGGGAACCCCCGTCGGGTGGTGTATAACCCGATAGTATGCCTCTCTAAAACTATTGATGTTCTATAGTAGCATGTGAAACACCTATGCCCGAGCGTGTATAAGCCGGATCGTACGGGAGTCTTTGCTGTACAAACGTATTTACAGCCATGTACCTCGAGACATGACCTCGCTCGAGGGTGACTCACACCAGAGTCGTATGTATTTATTTTCATATATATTATTGTGACTGCCTGTCGTGTTTCCCCATGCCGGCCTTGAGGTGTGAAGGTGTGAAAGGGGATTGTTTGTCTTTTGCAGCATTAACTACAGTAGAGGACCATGTAGAAGCCGTTTGCGAGAGAACGATATAGGAACCACCTATAGATGTAACCGGAAATACCGGATAGAATTTTCCTTGGTGAGCTACGTAGTACCGTCAGTATCAAACATGATACTTGCCCATCCCCAACGACAGAATGGATGCATAATGTTTTGGAAAGTCCAAATATCAGATGCTGGTAGGTTTGGACTCCGTAAAAGGGTTCCAACTCGATAGAGTAGATAGAATCAGGATTCTTGATTTCTGGCAGAAGATGGCTCGACTTCGCCGGGTTGTAATCTTGGTTATATAATAGATAGTATAGGGGTCTCATATATGGATGGAAAGCTCGTAAAGATCTCTACAGCTTTTCTGTTGACCATAAAGACAGAAAAGCTTGATAATCTGTTGAAATCTGGGGTGTATTGTAACCGCTTCAGATGACCTTCCCATTGTACCAGTCTCTGTATTTTTGCCATAACTTGCTGTAGAAAAATCCACTACCTTGTTGGGATACGTGTGTGGAAAGGTTAGGAGGTTTTTCCTGATTTGGGTTGGAGTTAAACCAAATTGGGAAGGCAATACAGTGAGCTGCAGGACGGCTGGTGCAAACCAGTCAGCTCAACTGTTAAGTTTGGATAGTTATAGCTCTTAATCCAGAATAGTGACATGGTCACATATATACATTTCTGGAAAGCTTAGGAAGTCCTCTATCAACTTTATTTGTCACTCCTGACCTAAATATGGGTGTAGCTATGCCTATTCCAATTGTTGCAAATTTGGTTCTTGCAGTCCAGAACTTGGAACAGTTTACACAGGGTTGTGAATTTGTGTGCGATACCTGTATGGCAAAAATTTTTAGGATGGCACTCTTTTATTTCTGGATTATTAACGCGATGTTATACAATGTTTATTTTGTCATTACCTCATTATCTTATCATGATAAACCTGTATAGAATGTGGAAGTAAGCCCATATACAGGAGAGGTTCTGTCAAAATTTCTAGAAAACTTGAGTCAACTTCAAACCTGTATAGATTCCTCATATTAGTTCGCCTAGAGCTGTATGAGTACAATCTGGAAAGGTTTTGAAGTGTACTACAACTTTTGTATTCAACTTAACTTTTAATTCTTACACTTCCTGTATGAAACTTTCGGGTTAATACAGGAAGGTCAGTTGAACCAGAACTGTGATCATTTCCAGTTTGCAGATTTGCCTGAATCAATTGAATATGGATAATTTCTTTTGTCCAGCATTATCATTGATTGATTTGAATACTTATACGGTGTATTGACATCCGGGTATGTTTGTCCACAGATGGCAGCACCAAGAATTGAGTTGCCTAATGGATGGGTGTTCTCAACGTGCACCGGGCAAGCCGGTTTCCCGGACGTGTTTGTTAGGTTGTTTCGCCAGTTTGGCTACCAGTTGTTGCCTAGCTATTGGGCAAGAAGTTCCAAGAAAATGGTATGTTGAGTTGCACCATCTACATCGATGTACCTGCTGGTCCACCGCACCTTGGATGGGCTCCATACTCCGTAAAGATCAAAGGGTTGATATTAGAGGTAACATGGAGCTACGCCGCAAGCATTGCCATAGGGAGGTTTTGCAAACTTCATTACCGTAATCTGGTGGGTACTACATATGAGTTCTTTCCAGTTAATGGCAGGGCTTCTGAGGCCTGGGCAACCCGCTTGCTTGCGGACGTGGGCGAGCACGGTGAAACATCCGCAACAACCTTAGCGGTGTACGCATACGCATCACATCGCGAGAAGGGAAATCAAAGGGCATGCATAAAAGAATTGACGGACAATCTGAAGCAAGCCATGATTCGAGCGAATCACTTTGAGAGGGCAAATGACGGGCTCAACCATCGTTTGAACCTCAGGGAGGATCAATGGCATGACGCTGTTATGGATTTAGCCGCATCTTGCCAGGAGACTCTAGAGATGGAAATTGACTTGGAGGCGAGCCTACGCTATGGACACCAGCGGGACACCCAGTTGGACGCGGTGACTGCAGATCGGGATCAATCCAGAGTGGAGGCTCAGAGCTGGAAGACCAGCTGTGAGCAGACTCAGCAGGAGAACGAGGCCTGGGGAATGTTTATGGTATAGACGGATTGGCAAACTATGATTGCCAAAAGGACGTCACTTTTGAACGAGTCATCACCTCTGCTCCAACACCCATACCAGGGGTGCCTAATCCTGAGGACGACGAGGAAGAAGAAGATCCTCAGGAGGTCGAGTTTTATGAGTAGAGGGCCATGTTGATGTACTTAACACTTTAGGCCGAGTGGAATGATGTGTAGCAAACACCACATGTGTAGTGTGACTTTATGAGTCTTGTTCTAAATAGTAGCAAGGTCTGTGTACGATGACATGGACATGACGACTTGTGGTGCCCAAGCATAGATGAGAGGTCTTCTTTAGATGAAGTCTGTCTATTTTTGGAGATCTATTGTAAACTTGGTCCCATGATAATATAGATTGTATAAAGTTTATGCTTTATCAATATATATGAATGTTATGCATCATCTATTGTTATCTACCGCATTACTATTTTTATGGAAGGATGAACTTGAGACAATGAGACTTATGGTGTGAATCATTGTATTGCAGCATGGTGCGTACACGTGCAGCCCCAGAAGTGGGAGGCTCAAGTGGAGGGCAGGGGGATGACACACCACCCCCGGGGCAGAATACGCCTCAAACGCAACCACCTCCACCACCTCCGCCCACACTTCCGAGGAGCATCGCGGAGGTTCTGGCTGCAGTACTCGGCTCGCGCGATGAGCAAACCGAGCTATTGCGTACTCTGGTGCAACACTCGTCCCGTCAAGGTGGACGACAGAATGATGGACCGCGTCAGCAATATCAGAGTTCTTACTCTAATTTCTCATCGACACATCCACCGGTCTTCAGAGAGGCCGATGAACCATTGGATGCAGATAATTGGCTCCACACCATTGAAGGAAAGTTCGGCTTACTCGAGGTAACCGAATGGCAGAAGGCACTGTTTGCAGCACAACAACTGCAGGGGTCTGCCGGTGCATGGTGGGCCAATTACCTTGCCGCACGCCCCGCAGGCCATGTCGTAAGCTGGGCCGAATTCCGGGAGGTGTTCCGCGCCTACCACATCCCTCCAGGGATTTTGAGGAGGAAGCTTCAAGAGTTCTTGGAGCTAAGGCAAGAAGGAAGGAGTGCATACGAGTACTCCAAAGCATTCGACCACTTGGCCCAATACACTCAGGACCAAGTGAATATCGAAGATCGGAAGCGTGAATGCTTCTATCGGTGTTTGAACCCCAAGATGAAGGACAAGCTTGTCCTGTTCAACCGCGGCAACTTCAACGACATCGTCAATGCCGCTATCATGCAGGAGGACGCTACGCGTGAGCTGTCCTTAGACAAAAATAAGAGGAGTGCTCCGCAGGGAAGCAGAGGTGGTGCTCCTCAGAAGTACCGTATGGTGTACCGATCACCATCCGGCCAGAGGTGGCAACCGCCATCACGACCATTAACGTTAAGTGGTCACCAGTTCAGCAACTTCGGATCCCGACCGCAACAACAACAGAGGATGATCCCACGTGCACTTCCACCTCCACCACGTGCACCGGGATTCCGTCCTCCCATTCGTACTGGTCACACCCCGTACACGTGTTTCACGTGTGGGCGCACGTGGCAGAGTAGGCAAGGCGGAGGACAATCATCATACCAGGGCGCCAACCAACCCCGCAACCAACCAAAGAAGCCAGCCACCCGAACCGGCAACGTCCACCACCTCGCCATCGAGGACGTTCCGGAAGGTGCACCCGTGCTCACGGGTACGTTCTCTATCTTCAATAAATCCGTAGTCATACTCTTTGACTCTGGAGCTTCACACAACATCATTAGTAAATCTTTTGTCATTAAAAGTCAATTGCCTGTTATCTCCACCAAAACTCCATATGTGATTAGCACTCCCGCCGGAAAAACAGTAACAAATGAATTGGTTCCTGGGGTACCTCTTAACCTAGAGGAACCATATATATTACTTCACTTCTGATACTAGAGCATCAGAAATTAGATGTCATCTTGGGAATGGCATGGTTGCAATACCATGGTGCTATTCTAGATCTGGTCCCACGAAAAATATATCTAAACTCTCCACGCCATCAACTCCAAGTTCTCAATCTTGAGAACATCATTCCTTTGGAACCATCTACTCACAATACCAAAATTATTGAACTTAATGATATTCCGGTAGTATGTGAGTACCCCGACGTATTCCCTGAAGATCTTCCTGGTATGCACCCAGAAAGAGATATAGAGTTCAAGATTGAACTTGCACCGGGAACAGTGCCAATCTCAAGACCACCCTACAAGATGGCACCCAAGAAACTTGCAGAACTTAAGGAGCAGTTAACCGAACTTGAGAACAAGGGTTTTATTTGTCCAGGTTCATCACCATGGGGTTGTTCTGCACTGTTCGTAGAGAAGAAAGATAAGACCTTGAGATTGTGTGTGACTATCATCCACTTAATGATGTCACCATCAAGAACAAGTATCCACTGCCACGCATTGATATTCTCTTCGATCAATTGGTGGGTGCTAAAGTATTTTCAAAGATGGATCTTTGTTCTGGTTATCATCAGATTAGAATCCGACCAGAAGATATACCAAAAACAGCATTCTCAACGAGGTATGGACTATATGAGTACCTTGTTATGTCTTTCGGATTGACCAACACACTGGCTCATTTCATGTATCTCATGAACTCGGTGTTCATGCCGGAATTGGACAAGTTTGTCGTGGTCTTTATTGACGACATACTTGTGTATTCAAAATCTGAAGAAGAACATGCTCAACACTTGTGTATCGTGCTTCAACTATTACGGGACCATCAGCTATATGCTAAGTTTAGCAAATGTGAATTCTGGATCAGCCAAGTGCTATTTTTAGGGCACATCATATCAGTAGAAGGGATTGCAGTTGATCCCAGCAAGATCAAGCAAGTCCTCAAATGGGAGTCTCCAAAGTCTGTGCATGAAGTCCGAAGTTTCCTGGGTTTAGCAGGATATTACTGGAGGTTTATACCCAATTTCTCCAAGATAGCTAAACCAATGACCAAACTTCTAAAGACAGGGCAGAAGTATGTATGGACTGAGACATGTGAGGCAGGTTTCAAATCATTGGTGAAACACCTGACAACGGCACCAGTTTTAGCCCAACCGGACATAACCAAATCATTTGATGTCTATTGCGATGCATCAGGAATTGGTTTGGGATGTGTGTTGATGCAAGATAGGCGGGTGATCGCTTATGGATCACGGCAGCTCCGGAACCATGAGCAGCACTACCCGACTCATGATCTTGAGCTCGCTGCTGTGGTACTGGCATTGAAGATGTGGAGGCATTACTTACTGGGTAATCTAGTACACCTCTACACTGATCACAAAAGCTTGAAATACATTTTCACCCAGAAGGATTTGAATATGCGACAACGGAGATCGTTAGAGTTGATCAAGGACTATGAGATCGAGATTCACTACCATCCAGGCAAAGCGAATGTAGTCGCAGATGCTCTGAGCCGCAAGTCCCATGTCAACAATCTTTCCATTACCTCCATGGAAGAAGAAGAAGAACCGAGTCTCTACTTGGTTCCATATGGGGCACTCTACAATCTCGCTCTCATTCCTACCATCAGGGAGGATATTGTAGCAGCTCAGAAGGAAGACAAATGAATGTCACACATTCTGCAATGAATGGAAAAGGGGGAGATGAAATGTTTCCGATGTGACAATGAAGGTACCCTCTGGTTTAATAACCGTATAGTGGTACAACGAAACATGGAGCTTAGAAAGAAGATACTGGACGAAGCTCATTTGTCCAAGTATTCCATTCATCCGGGCAGCAACAAGATGTACCAAGATTTGAAGAAGAAATTCTAGTGGACTCGGATGAAGAGGGAAGTAGCTAAATACGTATCCGAGTGTGATACGTGCCGGCGAGTGAAGGCCGACCATATGAAAGCAGCAGGACAGCTTCAACCTTTAAGCATACCGACATGGAAATGGGAGGATATTAGCATGGATTTCATTGTTGGGTTGCCTCCCACTCTCCATAAGCACGACTCAATTTGGGTAATCATTGACCGGTTGACCAAATCAGCTCATTTCATACTGGTCAGTGTCAGGTATGATGTAAAGCGGTATGCAGAACTTTATATCTCCATAATAGTGTGTCTACATGGTGTACCCCGCACTATCATTTAAGATTGTGGATCTATTTTTGTTGCTCGCTTTTGGGAGCATCTCCATGATGCACTGGGTACCAAATTGATTCGGAGCTCGGCTTATCATCCTCAGACCGATGGTCAGACCGAACGAGTGAATCAAGTGCTAGAGGACATGCTTCGTGCCTGTGCCATCCACCATGGTAGGAATTGGGATGATCATCTACCATTGGCGGAATTTTCGTACAACAACGGGTACCAGACTAGCATCCAGATGGCGCCATATGAAGCTCAATATGGCCAGAAGTGTCGCACACCCTTGAACTGGTGCGAATCTGGTAAACGAGTGGTATATGACATCGACTTAATAAAGGAAGCCGAAGAGCAAGTACACATTATTCAAACAAATCTCAAAGCCGCTCAGTCTCGTAAGAAGAGCTACGCGGACAAACGATGTCGACCTCTTCACTTCGAGGTTGGGGATCAAGTTTATCTCCGGGTATCCCCTATGAAAGGTATCCATCGATTTGGAGTAAAAGGGAAGCTGGATCCACGTTTTATTGAGCCATTCGCAGTCCTGGAACAATGCGGACTTGTAGCATATCGATTGGAGTTATCATCGTCACTTTCAGGAGTTCACAATGTTTCCACATTTCCCAGCTACGGAAATGTCTTAAAACTCCCGCTGATATCTGTATAGAAGATTTGGAAGCTCTCCAACCAGATCTCACTTATTCCGAGCATCCAACTCAGATAGTCGATGAGAAGACTCGCACCACAAGAAGCCACACCTTGCGTTTCTACAAGGTCTTGTGGAGCAACCACAGTGCTGAAGAAGCCACGTTGGAAAGCGAGGGTATCTTAGAACGAACTATCCGGACCTGTTAGCGGCATATGTTCGTTAGATCTTTTTCCTTTTGCATCCTTTTGTAATCTCTGGACGAGATTCTTTTAAGGGAGGAGGAATGTAAAACCCCACTTTTATGGCATGTGAATTCAGACATGAGTTTTGTGATCAACTATATTAGAGATCCAATATAGTGGTACACATGAACTTTATACCATCCAAACCTTTCTTGCACTCATGGTTAAATTTTATTAACATGAGTATTGGACATCACCACTCATTCTAGAATGATTCTATTCACCCTCTTCAAATTTTTAGAATTATTTGGATGAAGATTATTAGGGCAATTTAAAGTGCAGTACTAATTGGCCCTACCAAAAATATTCAAATTAGAGGCTCTAAATTTTTCCTTGGCCTCCTAATATTCTCAATAGCTTGCCCGCAAAATTTCAAGATTTTGGGAACTCATTTGCTATTTTGTTTGAGGCGCTTAACAAATTTGAATCAAATTCAAATATGAATTTAAAATTCTTTTCCAACTTCTTTGAACATAAGATTTGAGTTCACCATTGGGTTCAGAATAATTCATTGACCATCCCCACAGAGTTTCATGATTTTTGGGGTTGATCTTCTATTTTTAAATGAATTATTAACTTTTGTATTGGGGGGTCTGACAGACCTGTGGGCCCCACCGGTCAGCCACTGGTGAAGGGGTCAGGTTGGCCGCCTGCCATCTCTGCGCTGGCGCTCGACCGCGCGACAGCGCGCGTGCATGCAGCTCCAGGGAGCTGCCTGCGTGCTTGCTTGCCGCGGGCTATAAAAGGCCGCCGACGCTCCGATATTTCCCATCCCCGATCGGTGTTTTCCCCCCTCTCGCGAGTTAATCTCCACCGCGCGCCATCGCCGCCGCCCACCTCTGCTCCATGGTGCGCCGCCGTTTCGCGCCATTTCAAGCCACGACTCCAACAGCTTAAAGGTGCACCTAGTCGAGCTCTAACTCTCGGTGCAAACCGTTTCCTTTTTCGTTGAGAATTGAAGAAGTTATCGAACTTCTTTCTTCCGGCCGAATTGAATGAACTCGCTAGGTTTTTGTTTAAATTCCGTTTCTACAAGTAATGATTCTATGCAATTGCTTAGGGATAGTTTCTATAGGTCCTAGCGCTCCTACCTGAGCAAAACCCCCTAAAAGTTATGATGCAATGGGTGAGGAAATCGAGTTTTGCTCGCCGCCAGTGAGGAAACATCGGTTCACCGTCGAGCTCATAGTTCCCGGTGGTTTTCTCCTCTCCCACGTCTATTTCCTTGATCAGCATCGTCCCAGGAGTGTTTTGAGGAAGATCCCGAGTGGTTTGAGCTACTCTGGAGCAAGTTCCATGTTGCCCGAGTGCTCACCGCCGCCGTCGCCGTCGCACGACCACTTCCGGCGAGTTTCTGGTCCCACCGACCTCACCGTCGTGCTCAGCAACCCCAAAAACCCCCAGGCGGCGAGTTTGAGCGAGTTTGGCCTGTCGGTTTAGCCGGCGGCGAGCTCGCCGGCGAGTCACCGCAGCGGGCGCCGCCTCGCGCGGACACCGGCCCGAGGTAGAAGACGACCCGTAGGGTCCCACCTGCCAGCGACTGCGAGATCACGGTGCGGCAGGGATCCCGTGCAGCTGCGCACGAATAGTTCTGTGGACCACGGTGTTGCATTGACCAGAGCGCGCCACGTGGCCCGTGGGACCCGCCGATTGAAATTTGAATTCTGGGGCCAACGGGCTATTAAAATAATTCCAGAAAATTATTCAAACTTCTAAATTGAATATCTCTCTATAGACTACTCCAAAAATCTTCAAACAAATTTTGCTTGAAAGCTCTTGAGCTCTAGTTTCGATCAATACCAATTAGGTTCTGTGAAACTCAAAGTTAAATTCTATAGAAAAATAATCTTTCCAAATGCAAATGCAATTTTTCCAGACAAGATAACCACTAGCAAAATCCCCAAAATTTACATAAAATTTATAGTCCTATTCTTGACCACCAGAAAAAGTTTGGGAGCCGTTGCACCTGTATGGTTCAACTTCCTTTTTCAGTTATTGAATTTTTTCGGATGTTGAGTTGCTTTAGTATGTCCCAAATTTAAACTGAACCTTTCTTTAGTCATACACTAGCTCCTGTAAAAATCTTGGATTTAATTAACCTACTATCCTAGTCCTAATTCAGTTACAAACTAAATATTGAATTAATGGCTAGAAATTCAAATATAAAATAAATCCAGATATTTTTGCCAACTTAGTAATACAATACCTCCTTCCCCAAAGCTTAGAAAATTATGAAACAAATTTTGCTAGAACCAGAACCACTTCCTCTATCATGATTATCAACTGGCGGCTATGTTCAAGCTACAGTTTCTTCTTTAAAGTTCTTGGAAGTTATTGCTTACCATAATTTTAGAGACAACCCTATACTTTGATCATCTCCTGTTCTTTGCAAGAGCCTTGATCATATTTCCTACTATCCACCCTAAAAGTTCCAAAGCCAATTAAGGTCCCTATCATCTAACGATCACCATGGGTTAAAAATTTTGGTCTCGATGATGATTATTTTTCAAAGTCATTTATATACCTATTATATGCATATCGTATAGTGACCGAAGTCGAGAAGGAGCCAGAAGTCTTGGAAGAGCATCTTCCAAATTTTAACTCAGACTCTGACCTGCAACAAGGCAAGCCCCGGTTTGCATTTAAGAGCTTTTTAGTGTTTTCCAGATTTATTCACTCACGTCCCAGTTGATATTGTGCATTACGTATAAGGTGTTTGATACTCCACTTGCATGACCAAAAATCCCAGGGATTGATTGGAACGAGTTACAATTTTACCTGTAGTAACTGCCTTGCTAATGCATAGGAAATCCGGTAGAAGTCGAGTAGTTGGAATCTACTCGCGAGAGATGTAGGACATATCTCACAGGATTGGTTAGATACCAAATGGCAGAATATAATGAAATGAAGACCGAGCAGGGAATGGATTGGAAGCGGCAAGAATTGAGTCTCGGTCGCATAGCCTTGCCTGTGTCGATTAAGGCCCGCTTCGTGTGCGGCCCCTTCGGACAAGCTTGAATTGTACTGGCAATATAATGGACATATGGAATCCAATAAACTGATGTAACATGATAACTGGAGTGTCGAGGCCCATTAACTCACCATCGATAGGGGTGGGCTGAGGACAGTAAGGTGTAAATCGGTTGGCGGACACATGAGGTGTTCCGTGCGGAGAACTTCTGTTCGCGGAGGTGAGACGGGCTCGGCGTTCGAGTTTATTGTGAAAGGTGGCCATATACGCCTAGTACTGAATTGTTATGTAGGTACGGGTGTGCTCGCTGACACTTCCGAACGACGTATGTGTCGTGTTGTCCGGGTGTGTCCTGATTGCAATCACTGTCCCTCGTAGTAATAGAGTACCACTTGTTCACTGCACCGTGACATAGTAAATACTAAAGAAGCCAGAAAATCATATTGTATTGAATTATAATTACTTTGCAACCTTGTATGATTTAGAGGTAGTACAATTAAAAGTTCACAATTTCCCCATACTTTAGCTGTAATAGCATTATGTGCCCTGAGCATGTCATATCATCGGTAAAGTGTTTCTTGTTTGATTGTGGAGCCCATGATGTGTCGTGCTCGGAGAATGCCATTTGCTACATAAAACTTGATTATAAGGATCCACTTGTAGGCGAGTCATTTATGCTTCACCTCACCTATGTTTAGTGTCTCTTTTGCATATGTCTAGTGAGATGGGTTAGTCTTGATGAGCCTTATGCTCACGTTTGCAGTTAACGAGTTTTTGCAGGATATACCATTGATGAAGGGTTTGATGATGAGGCTGCACCCCCTCCAGGGTGCACAGCCGAGTGGGAACCCTGCTCACCGCCCTAATTGAGTGTTGCTAGTGCAAAGCATCCAAGGCATGGTTAACTTTGCTTTTGCATAGCTAGTGCTGAGAGCGTAGCTATGATATGTATATATTCCTTTACTTCCACTAGTATTCTAAAAACTTCCGCTGTATGAAAAATAAAGGACTTCATCTTGTACTTATTCAGGTTCTATTCTTGTATAACTGTTGGGTGTCGCATCGCACGACACCACCCAATGAGATCCTCGGATGTCGGGATTTCGGTCCCCACACACAACTACGACAAGAATAGGATCACATCTGACCTTCAACGCGAAGAGGAACCTACCACCTATTGATAATTCCTACACACTACTAACAATTCATCCCTGGCATGGGTGCCAAAAATGCTTGTTCGTAGGTTTTAATTCTCAAGTGAACGTCTGCAAGCGCACGAAACTACCGATGTAGCATTTCACCTTTAAAGAGTATTCCCAAAGGATTTCATTTATATTTTTTAAAGGAAGGCTAGATGGAAGTAAAACAACCATCAAGTGGAAAGGATTAGGTTGGTCTAGGTAGGTAGGGTTCTAGCAAGGATTCGTTAAATGATAAGTTGAGGTAGTGTGACACACACAAGAGCATTCTATCCTAAAGAGATAAATGAGGTAATAGAGAAATTTGGCTAAGAGATAGGTAGAGACTCCTCCTATGCTTCTAATGTACATATACATAGCCTAAGTAGTTACTAATGATCAGGTTTATTATGAATCCTCGCGCTAAGTGGATTAACACATCGGGCACGAGTTTACCCCTAGCAACAGTAGGCGACTCCCGCCAAGATCCAGTGGCATAGCCGAACGCGAAGGATTACAAAGGACAGATAGGGCCATCACCACCTACTGCCTACCTCTTCAATTTGTGGGTCTACGAGACATTGAATGCTACTCGCTATCCTTGCCCCATACTAGCATATTAAGTAATTACCTTAAGAGCCTAGGCACAAGCCGTCCTAAGGCAATGAACTAAATCATTGTTGAACTAATGTTAATTCATAACATAAGTGATTCATGTTAACATAACCATATCATAGCTAATTAGACTATAGTTGAGATTCATAGTGTTTATGATAATGTAATGAACATGGTATAGCACAATCATAAATATTATTCCTACCACATACATAGATTTCACAATGAAACAAGAGACGCTTCAACCAAGTATAACTGAATGTAGCGTAGAGGGGGGGCTGAATAGACCTTTTTGATCTTTTTCGGAAACTACAACACTCAACAACTTGATCAAATACCGATTAATTGGACTAGTCTGGTAGTGTGCGGACTGACCGATCAAGTTTGATCGATGATCTCAATCCAAGTACTCTACGCAGCAGAAATTAAGATGTAACTAGGCTATGTTGCTTCAATTAAACTGAAGATAGCACAAGGTAACCTTAGTTTCAAGTTTTGACATAATTTGACTATGATCAATTAAACCCTAGATGCAATGAACAATAAGCACAAAGCGAAGACATAGGATATTTAACCCATGGTTCGGTTCTCCCGGAGGCAACCTACATCCACGTTGAGGAGCCCACAAAAGGACCGGGTCTTCACCAACCCTACCCTCGTTGAATTGCCACGGAGGCCGATTCTCTTCCACTAATCACAAAGGTCAAATCACAAAGTTCAAGGGGCCTTATCACAAGTTGAGGGCTCCCCAAGATTTACAACTGAATACACCACCAACACACTCGAATTATCTGCAATAAAGAACAAGAGTGTGAAAGAGAATCAAACCCAAGAGCCCAAAACGTGAATAATTGTGTCTCTCCTTTGATCTAAAGTTAATCCTCAAGGATTTGATCTTTCATGCATTGGATTGTGTGGAGAGACGAGTTTTCTAGGCTCTTGGAGGGTGTGACGGTGCAGGGGTCGAGAGATTTCATAGTTGGGCCTTGCACCTCTATTTATACTAGGGTTTCCAAAGGTTACCGTTAGGGTTTTCAAAGTCTGGACTAGTCCGTGGTGGACTCCGGACTAGTCTGGTGTACGGCGTATGTGAAACCCTAAGTGTCCCGAATTATCGGACTTGTCCAGCCAGGAGGGGACTAGTCCATTTTTGTCTCTTGAAATATTCGGACTAGTCCAGTACATATCGGACTAGTCCGGTCGTTAGGAAACCCTTAGTGGATTGGGGACAAGTCCGCACTTGGAGGGCTTGTCCGATTTAAGTCAAAAGGTTTTTCGAACTAATCTGTGCAGATATCAGACTTCTCCGATTTAGGTCAGAAAGAGATCGGATTAGTCCGTTGCGATATCAAACTTGTCTGACTTCGTGCAAACTGTGAAGTGTTGAGGACTAGTCCGCACTGGGGATGACTAGTCCGATCTTAGTCAGAGAGATATCGGACTAGTCCGTGGTGATATCGGACTAGTCCATTATGTGAAAATAGGACTGTGCAGACAAGTCCGCACTGGGAGGACTTGTTCGATTCTGGACAGAGATAATTCAACCTAGTTTGGGTTACATCAGAGTAGTCCGGACCAGTATAACTTTGTGCAGTGAGAGTGATTAAAATTTTCTTGAGCTCTTGCGGTGCATTTCTCCAACACACTCCATACACAAAAAAATATTATAATCATTTCTTTAGCTCCTTTCAACTTGATTCCTCACTCTCTCTTCTTTTTGCGCTTTCATCATAATTTCATTAAAACCTGCGCTCATCTCAAAAATTTAGTTAGGATCTCATTTGCTTGTCATAAATCCACCAAAACCCACAAGGGATACCTAGTTGCACTTTCAACCTCTCTCTTTTTGGTGATTGATGACAACCAATTGAGATTTCACAAATATGATTAAAAGTGTAGAATTTTCATAATGTGTGCACATATGAGTTTGGAACAGATTAAGCAATGAAAACATAAGACATATGTGCACTCTTTATGGTCGTATGCAAAACTACATGTGTGTGAACAATAATATTGATATGAATAAGATAAATGGCATAATCATGACAACATCAAGGTTATCAAGTATGAATATCAAATTCAGAGCATAACACATAAGTCATAAGCATAACAAAGTCATAGTTTCACACCACATGTCCAATAGCATAAGAAAGCACAGACAAAGTTTTACAACCCAAAAGAAACACAAATAGAGCGCTCCTCTCGCAACCTACGGCTAGAACCTAGTGACTCCCCCTCAATCTCTCCCCCTTTGGCATCAAGGCACCAAAAAGAAGGAGAGGAGAGATCTAGAGGCTCATTCCTCGTTGTCGGTCCTCTCACCGTCTTGATCTTCAGGTTGAGGAGGAGGAAGAGCGTATCTACTCAAAGTGCCCCCAATGCCAAAATAGGCAAGCTCGGAGGGAGAGTGAGGTGGAAACTCCAAGAAATCTTAAGCTGAATCATCGGAGATAATGGGAGATCCAATTGGCTCGATCTCCAGCTTTTGCAAATATGCTTGACATTTTCCTTGACATACTTCATATCCGTCTTCCTTGCCTTGTTCAACTTAAGAAGCTTCACTTCAGCCTTTTTGCAAGAGCCAAAGATGGCAGCCAAGTACTTTAAAATACTACTTGAGGACCCTTTTTGAGGAGGGGCCCTAGTAGCGGGAGCAGTCCTGGTATCTCCTTGAGCTCTCCTCGGAGCCTCTTCACTGGACACTGGAGATGGAGCAGCTGGGAGAGTGGCTTGGGAGGGCTTCTAAGGCCTCACGGGAGCGTGCTCCACATCCTTAACAAACTCGATCCCCGTGACTTTCTCAATCATAAACATCAAGTAAGGTGCATAGCCACATGATCTTTTCAGTGTGCAAGAGATATTCACCATATCATTCCTAATGTAGTCAAAGACATCAAACTTCCTGTCTTTGCTAATCACCTTCATCAATGTCATAGAGTATCCTTGGACACTTCCTGCATCTCAGTATTTTGGAGCTATTGTCTTCTGGAGGACTCTGTTGAGAACCATGAAGAATGGCTTCGTGTTATCGGTGAAAGGAGGATTGAATGTCAAACGAGTTTCATAGAGAAACTTCATTTTATCCTTCTCCAAGACACCAATGTTGTGGATGGTTAGCTCATTGTTGCTAGTGTCTTCTATGTGAAGCAGTCTTTTAAACTCATCATAAGTAATGAAGTACTTGAATCCATGTGTCATCCAAGTAACCCTCTCCTCTTCATCACTTGCAAAGTAGCAGGTGGCATAAAACTGAGCAATAATCTCATCATTCCAGTTGTACCTGAAAGCAAACAGATCCTTCAGTCCATGCCTTGCTGCAGCCTCCACCACTTCATCAAAAGCACCACAACTCTTCCTTTCAAAATGATTCTAGTCAATCCACTGGCTACGGACAACCGGAGTCTTCATTGTTAGGTACACGGAGCGATAATAGTACGTGTGAAAGTTGCTCCAGAATCTGGCATTCACTGCCTTCTTTGATCTGATGTAACAATCCATCATTCTAAGCTTGGAAGCCGTATCGCTTCCCTTGCCATTGAAATTCTCTTCCGAGGGATCCATGTTCCCCTGCTTCGGAGCTGACATCTTAAGAGGGCCAATCGGGCCGCTAGCAATCTCTTTCCCCTTGACCTTAGCTTGGCGAGAAGTTGCCAAGCTAGGGCCAGCTGCATCGTTTCATTCAGATGCAGGTTTCTTGGCCCGAACCTTGCGCCGCACCTGAGATGGAGTAGGTTCCGGCTCGGAGGGACGCTCTTGTTGCTTCTTGCCTTGTCCCTCGAGGACCGAAGGAAAGAATCTTGGTCCATCTCCACCTCATGGTCGGAAATCTCATCATTGGAGCTCGACATAGTCCTGGGAAGGGATTATACATTACACGGATGAGAATCGATGGAAAGGAAATGCATTAAGTAGAGGAACTTAGGGTTGAGCTCTATTAAAAGTTGAACTTGTCCGGTGCTCAAATGAGGACTAGTCCGAAGAACTGGACTTGTCCATATTGGGACCGGACTAGTCCAGTGTTCTACTTCTCAAACCCTAACTAGAGGGTCAATGGTGTTTCTCAATGCAAAAGTAGCTCTGGGAGGATGTAATACAACAAGGAGTCTTGTATTAACTGGAAGGAACTGAGCTATTTGATTAAAAATGAAGGAAATCGAAGTTTCTAGGGTTTGGGAGAAATGCACCAAATTTCATCGATTCTTGAGGATGGAGGAGTTGTAGATGCGGACAAGTCCGTAGTCTTCAATCCCTTGCAATGGAGATCAATTCCCACAAAAATTTGAGGGGATTTGATGGAGGAACCACGGAATCGCCTTGGGAGCACATGAGTCAGGAGAGAGAACGTGGGGTGTGTTGTGAGGATGAAGAAGATTAGGTTTTGGTGGCGCCTAGTGTTATGGAGTCGAAAAAGCAGACTAGTCCTTGGTCGACCGGACTAGTCCGGACTACCGAACCTCTGCGGACTAGTCTGCAGTGTGCGCACTAGTCCGTCGTCACCAGAACCGATATGATTAGACCATTCATATATATTTGAAGGTTCTTACAAAGAAAAATAGGGGGGGAAACACACAATAATCTTCATGAATATGATCAGTAAACATACAACATTCAAGCTATGACCATAATTCACCTAGATCAAGTAATTGAAAAAGTTTTTCGAAGAAAATAGAACGAGATGATTTTCATAACAAAATCAATGGATTTTGAATAAGCCATACAAGTATGCAAGTTTTCAAGCCACATTCTGAGCATCAAGGATATTTAGTTCATTTTGGAGCTCGCAAAAACATTTTTCATCAAGTGGCTTGGTAAATATGAGAGCTAGTTGTTTTTTGGTGTTGACATGGGAAATGGCTATGTCTCCTTTCATTGAGTGGTCTCTCAAAAAGTGATGCCGAATGTGTATGTTTTTGGTTCTAGAGTGATCAACGGGATTATGAGCAATTTTAATGGCACTCTAATTATCACAAAGGAGTGGAATATGACTCATATTGTACTCGTAATCCCTTAGAGTTTGTCGCATCCAAAGGAGTTGTGCACAACAACTCGCGACTGCAACATACTCTGCTTCGACTGTGGATAAGGCGATGGAGCTTTGTTTCTTGAGGACCAAGAAACTAGGGATCTATCTAGGAATTGGCATGTACCAAAGGTACTTTTTATATCTACTTTGCATCCGACATAATCTGCATCGGAGTATCCAATGAGATTGAATTTGGAACCATTAGGATACCAAAGGCCTAGGTTGGGTCTATGAACTAAATATTGCAAGATTCTCTTGACGGTTGTCAAATGACACTCCTTAGGATTGGCTTGAAATCTTGCACACAAGCACACACTCAACATAATATCAGGCCTACATTCACATAAGTAAAGTAGGGATCCAATCATGGAGCAATATACCTTTTGATCCACGTTTGGTCCGTCTTCATTTAGATCCGAGTGTCCATTTGTTGCCATGGGAGTCTTTATTGGCTTCACCTTGCCCGTTCCAAACTTCTTGAGTATGTCTTGAGTATAATTGGTCTGGCTTATAAACATCCATTCCATTTGATGCCTCACTTGGAATCCCAAGAAGTATTTCAGCTCTCCCATCATAGACATCACAAACCTATCTGTCATAATCTTACTTAATTCTTCACAAAAGGATTTGTTAGTTGAACCAAAGATAATGTCATCAACATAAATTTGACAAATAAAAAGATCATTGTCAAAGTGCTTTGTAAACAACATATAATCTGCTTTACCAATTTTAAAACCACTTTCAATTAAGAAATCTCTAAGACAATCATACCAAGCTCTAGGAGCTTGTTTGAGGCCATAGAGAGCCTTATGCAGTTTGAACCCATGGTCGGGAAACTCTTGATCTTCGAATCCGGGGGGTTGCTCCACGTACACCTCCTGCTTGATTTTTCCATTGCGTAAGGCGCTTTTTACATCCATTTGATAGAGCTTGAAATCATGGTGAGTAGCATATGCAAGTAATATTATAATTGATTCAAGCCTAGCTACGGGAGCAAAAGTTTCGTCAAAATCCAAACCTTCGACTTGTGAATACCCTTTGGCCACAAGTCACACCTTGTTCCTTCACCACCCAGTGTTCGACTTGCTTGTTGCGGAAGACCCATTTGGTGCCGGCGACGTTGAACTTTGGTCTTTCAACTTGTTCCCACACCTCGTTCTGTTTGAAGTTGTTATGTTCTTCTTGCATTGCCACCACCCAATCCGGATCTTTCAATGCATCCTCAATCCTGCACGGTCCAAAAAGGATACAAAATAGTAATGTTCACAAAAATTAGCAATTTGAGATCTAGTTGTTACTCCATTTTGTATGTCACCGATTATGTTGTCGATTGGGTGATCTCTTTGGACACATTGGTGTACTCTTGAGTGTGGCACTTGCGGTCTTGTATCTTCATGATCGTCTTGTTCTCCCCCTGGATAGTTGCCTTCATTGGTGTGTTGATCATCTCCGTCTTCTTGAGGCTGATCTTGTATAGAAGTTCCCCCTTGATCATTTATCTCTACTTGTGATTCATCTTCATCATTCACATTTGGAGGTAGCACTTGTGGTCCAACATCGCCCAACGCCATTCTTCTCAATGCTTGACATGGAGCTTCTTCTCTATCTAGCACACATAGATCAACTTGCTCTTCTTGAGAGCCGTTAGTTTCATCGAACACTACGTCACGTGCTACTTCAACAAGTCTGGAGACCTTGTTAAAGACACGATAGGCATAAGAGTTCGAATCATAGCCAAGCTAGAAACCTTCATCGGACTTCGAAGCGAACTTTGAAGTTCTAGGCTTCTTGTTCAAAATATAACACTTAGAACCAAAAAGTCGAAAATAGGAAATATTCGGCTTGTTACCAGTGAGTAGCTCATATCATGTTTTCTTGAGAAGTCGATGAAGATAGAGATGGTTTATGGCGTGACAGACGATGTTAACCGCTTCCGCCCAAAACCGATCCGATGTTTTGTACTCATCAAGCTTTGTTCTCGCCATCTCTATGAGGGTTCGGTTCTTCCTTTCCGCTACTCCATTTTGTTGAGGGGAATACGGTGCTGAGAATTCATGCTTTATGCCTTCTTCGTCTAGGTACTCCCCAACTTGTGTGTTCTTGAACTTCATGCAATTGTCACTTCGTATGTTCTGGATCTTCAATGAGAACTCATTTTGGGCACGCTTGAAAAACTTCTTGAGGCTTCCTTGAGTCTCTGTCTTATCATGCAAAAAGAAAACCCACGTCAAGTGTGAAAAATCATCAACAATTACTAAGCCGTATTTGTTACCGCCGATGCTTATGTAAGCAATTGGACCAAACAAATCCATGTGAAGTAGCTCAAGCGATCTTGTAGTTGTCATGATGATCTTCGCGGATGAGGTGTTCCTACTTGCTTCCCGGCTTGGCACGCGCTACAAGACCCGTCTTTCTCAAAAACAACATCCTTTAAACCTCAGAAAGTGATTGCTCTTAAGGAGTTTTTGAAGATTCCTCATACCAACATGTGCTAGCCGTCTATGCCAATACCAAACCATGTTGGTCTTTGCAATCAAGTATATGCCAAGTTATGCTTTATCTTTGTTGAAGTCAACAAGATAAAGCTTTCCCTTTAACATACCCTTGAATGCAACCGAGTCATCACTCTTTCGAGAGACGGTCACACCCTCATTAGTGAACAAGCAATTATAACCCTTGTTACATAATTGAGATACAGACAGAAGGTTATAATCTAAGGAGTCAACATGCAAAACATGAGAAAGCCTGTGTTGAGATGATATTGCAATTTTACCAGTATCGAGGACCCTTCCTTGACTATTGTCTTCAAAATAGATGCCCTCGCTTGGATCTTATTTTTATTCATACTCAACAAATATCCTTCTTTTATCCGGTCATGTGGTTGGTGCATCCACTATCTAGCACTCATTTCGATCCACCGGAGGAATAGGCCTGCAAAAACAAGTTATGCCTTGGTTTAGGTACCCAAGCTTGCTTGGGTCCTTTGAGGTTACTTACAAGTGATTTGGGCACCCACACATGAGACTTGGCGTTCCCATGGCGTCTCCCAACATATTTAGCACAAACACTACCAAAGTTACTTTTCATGAGTGCATATGATGCATCAAAGGTTATAAACAAAAGTTATTGCTCATATGTATTAGCATGTTTGGTCTTGTCAACATTATTAGCCTTTCAAGCTTGAGTGGAGTTTCCCTTGACAAAAGTAATGCGCTCCTTGTTATTCTTGTGGCTTCTAGCATTTTGCTTTTCACCATAAGAATACCCAATGCCATATTTGACATTAGGAGGTCTTGTGGCCAAGTATGCACTGCATGCATATTTGATATTCCCCTTGTCAAATATGCCATTACGGGAAGGATGCTTGTCCTTTGTCATGTTCGCCTTATCCTTCAAGTTAGTGTCAATTTTAGCACATCCACAAGTAATAGTAGTTTAGTGTTGAGGATGTGAACTTGAAGAGGATGAAGGGTCACATTGCTTGAGTGACTCAACTTGTACCTCAAGGGTCTTTTCATCTTTGGTCAAGTTAGCAAGTTCATCCTTGATGATTACATTTGAGTCGTTTAACATCAAGCAAGCTTCCTTGCTTGAAGCTAACTCAAGTTATGGTGACTTGCTTCGCTCCTTTTCAAGTTCAAGGAGCTTTTTGATCTTAATATACTCCTCCTTTTGAAGGATGATCACATCTTCTTGGCGATCAACAAGCTCCTCCTTATCAATAAGTTTATCCATTAAGAATTTCATTTTTGCAGCAGTTTTCTTATCTAGGACAATAAGCATATCTTCATTATCACTATAAGCATCACTATCGCTAGAGTAAGAATGGGAGGAGGAAGATTTAGTTGTTACCTTATTTTCACCTTCCTTCGCCATGAGACATGTGTCATTGTCCTTCCTTGCGCCGATAGTTGGGAAGAGGGTTGATTTCTTGGTCGTCTTCTTGATGGCTATGCTAGCCATCTCCTCTTCGGATGAGGACACATCATTTGAGTCCCACTCCTTTCCTAGGTGCGCCTGTCCAACTTGCTTTTTCTTCTTAAAGAACTTATTGGGTTGAGGATTTGTTTCCTTGGTTTTCTTCTTGTTTTCTTCATACGGGAAATAAACTATAACGTGGTCATATTTGCCACGGTTATAGCATACTCACCTCAACTTCGGTCTTGACGTGTCTTTGTGTTTTACCTCAGTTGATCTACCCCCTGAACTTCTTTTCATCATCCTTTTGAATTTCTTCATAAAGAGGATCATGTCTTCTTCATCTATGTCGCTGCTCTCATCATCACTGTCTTCTTCTTCTTGAGTCTCTCGAGCATCTTTTGACAAGGGCATACAAGTGGACTTCAAGGCGACCCCCTTCTTCTTTGTCGAGGTGAGGTCGACAATCTCCTTGACATGTTTTGCTTGCTTCTCCATCATCTCGAAATTGATGATCTTTCCAAGCAACTCGTCCGGAGTCATTTTCTTGTACCCGGGGCTTTCTCTAATCATCGAGCACAAGGTTACATTATGAGGCATGAAAGCTCTAAGAATGAGCTTCACCACCTTGTGATCGTTCCAGTTTTTGCTTCTATATGCTTGAACCTTGTTGATGAGAGTCTTCAACCAATTGTACATGTCCTGCGGTGACTCAACTTCTTCTATGGTGAATCTTCCCAATTCGCCTTCGATCATTTCGATTTTAGCTACTCGCACATGGCGATTGCCTTCATGTGCAGCTTGTAGCGTGTCCCATATTTCTTTTGCAATCTCGGGTCCATCCACTTTGGTGAACTCATATCTACTCAATGAAGATGTGATGACCGCTTCAGCATTATCATTTCGATGAATTTCTTGATCTTGACTTGGTGCGAGCTCTTCATTATCGTCCAGGATATCTATTCCAGTAGACACTATATGCCAGAACCTGGGGTTAAATATAATTAAATGCATTTTCATATTTTGCCTCCACATTGAATAATCATTGCCATCAAAGTATGGTGATTTTCATAGAGGGATTGACAAGTAACGGTTGTTGTTAGAATTCAAGCGATCATAACTAAAAGGATATCAGGAGTAGTCGGTGTGACTACTCCACTTCTTCTTCTTTTCATCTCCGATCTTCATCTTTCCTTTGTAGAGAGCGTTCTTCCCTAGAAGCGTATTGAGTTCATGCGTCTCCTCATCATCATCCTCGAAGTCTTGAATGGCAACGAGGAGCTTCTCCAATTTTTGAGCCTTTCATCTTCAACCTTCTCTTGGTTGAGGCTTTTTTGCACGTCATTCATGTTCGACATTTTCTCTTCTAGCGATTAGTCTCCTTTTGAAGAGTCCCACAGTGATACCAATTGAATGTGGCCTAGAGGGGGGGGGGGGTGAATAGGCCTTTTTGATCTTTTGTCGGAAGCTGCAACACTCAACAACTTGATCAAATACCGATAAACCGGACTAGTACGGTAGTATGCGGACTAGATCGATGAAGTTTGAGCGATGATCTCGATCCAAGTACTCTACACAGCGAAAATTAAGATGTAACTAGAGTATGTTGCTTCAATTAAACTGAAGATAGCACAAGGTAACCTTACATTCAAGTTTTGACGTAATTTGACTATGATCAATTAAACCCTAGATGCAATGACCAATAAGCACAAAGTGAAGACACAATATTTTTTTCCCGTGGTTCGGTTCCCATGAAGGCAACCTACATACACAGTTAGGAGCCCACGAAAGGACCAGGTCTTCACCAACCCTAACCTCGTTGAATCGCCATGGATGTCGATTCTCTTCCACTAATCACAAAGGGAAAATCACCACGTTCAAGGGGCCTTCTCATAAGTTGAGGGCTCCCCAAGATTTACAACTAAATACACCACCAACACACTCGAATTATCTGCAATAAAGAACAAGAGTGTGCAGAGAATCAAACCAAAGAGCTCAAAACGTGAAGAACTGTGTCTCTCCTTTGATCTAAAGTTAATACTCAAGGATTTGATCTTTCTTGCGTTGGATTGGGTGGAGAGACGAGTTTTCTAGGCTCTTGGAGGGTGTGACGGTGCAGGGGGTCGAGAGATTTCATAGTTGGGTTGTGCACCTCTATTTATACTAGGGTTTCCAAAGGTTACCGTTAGGGTTTTCAAAGTCTGGACTAGTCCGTGGTGGACTCCAGAATAGTCCGGTGTGCGGCGTGTGGGAAACCCTAAGTGTCCCGAATTATCGGACTTGTCTGGCTAGGAGCGGACTAGTCCGTTTTTGTATCTAGAAATATTTGGACTATTCCGGTACATATCGGACTAGTCTGGCCGTGGTGAAACCCTTAGTGAATTGGGGACAAGTCCGCTCTTGGAGGACTTGTTCGATTTAAGTGAGAAGGTTTTTCAGACTAATCCTTGTAGATATCGGACTTGTCCGATTTAGGTCAAAAAGATATCGGACTAGTCCGTTGTGATATCGGACTTGTCCGACTTCGTGCAAACTGTGAAGTGCTGAGGACTAGTCCGCACTGGGGACGACTAGTCCGGTCTTAGTCAGAGAGATATCAGATTAGTCCATGGTGATATCGAACTAGTCCGATCTGTGAAAACTGGACTGTGCAGACAAGTCTGCACTGGGAGGACTTGTCTGATTCTAGATAGAGATAAATCGGACTAGTTCGCATTACATTGGACTAGTCTGGACCTGTATAACTTTGTGCAGTGAGAGTGACTAAAATTTGCTTGAGCTCATTGGGTGTGTTTCTCCAACACACTCCATACACAAAAAGTATTATAATCATTTCTTGAGCTCCTTTCAACTTGATTCCTCACTCTCCCTTCTTCTTTCGCTTTCTTCTTAATTTCATTAAAACCTGTGCTCATCTCAACAATTTAGTTCGGATCTCATTTGCTTGTCATAAATCCACCAAAATCCACAAGGGATGCCTAGATGCACTTTCCATTACATCTTTATTATGAATCATGTCACAAATACAAATAGGAATATGGAAGACATACCTTTCCTAATTGGGAAGAGACTCCTTCTACTCTTCTCCTACTTGGACTATAAACTAGAAACTCTCCTCTTTATAGCCTATACTCCTCTAAACCTATGGAAAGTAGTGGATACAATGGATGAATACTCAAGTGGTGTGTGACGAAGTGAGGGGTGAGGGGTCCTATTTATAGCTTGGAGAAGGGTCGGTTCCTGCCACCAAAAGTGCGCGTATCAATCACCCATCACCACTTCAAGCGTAGAGGAGCCACCACGTGGAGTTTGACCGAGAATGGCGCGAGGAACTAGTCGGCTGACTAGGGGGGTCGACCGACCTGGTCCTACCCCTTTTGCGGTGTGCTTTCTCCAGGTGACTGACAGATGAGTCCTGTTGATTGATATGGGTGCTACACCGTTGGATGGCCTCGGATACTCCTGTTTATGGGCCATTTGATCCATGTGGTGCCACGTGTTGTCGCTTTATTGGCTGGAATGATATTTTATAGGTTCCATCCCCTCGTTTCAGTTCATTTCTGCATAGAATTTCTGCACGCACTACTTTCTGCAAAGACAATTGGAAATAGGTTAAATAGAAAGGTGATGTGTGCAAGAAGTGTCAATTTCTTCACATAATTGAGTTATATTGATGGGTAAAATTGGTGTATAACAGCCGTCAACAAACTCCCCCAAGCTTATCCTTTGCTCGTCCCGAGCAAAGTCAATGCTTTAGGTTGATGATCAGGAGTTGCTACTATTTCTATTTTTCAAAGTACCATGTGCACAACAAAATACATTACCTAGTATTACGAAAATTTTTACGGTACTTCACCCATCTTAGGTTATTTTGGGGCTTATGGCGTCTCCTATTCATTTGTGGTTGAATGATTGTCGGTACCTTGCGTACCGTATACCCCTTGGGACTGCAAAAAGACCAAAGGAACATCACCTATCTGAGTTGAAGACCTCCAAAGGCCCCACGTGTCATACGAGACCGGACCTGCCTCCCTTCTATGGTTAGTCCCGGTGCTGCCACGTGTATACTGCAACCGGAGCTACGTCCCACACAAGGTAAAGCTCCAGGCCCAATACCTGCGCAGCACCCCCGGACCTAACCCCCGACAGAGAGAAGCTCCGGTACTGACACATGTACAACTGGACCAGACCTACCGGTTCCAAACGGTAAACTCCGGAGCTGCCACATGTCCAACCGCTGGACCTTCAGCCTCAACATTCAGACTGGTGGACCCCCAACGGCTCAGACCTTCAAGGGACAATCAAGGACATCAAGACACGTTTAAGTGTCATTAATACCAGTTTAATGACACACGATCGGAGGGCCCTCAATAGCAGTAACGGCACTGTCAAGACTCGTTACCACACTATTAAGGGTAATGAAGCTCATTAATTGTGTATTAAGCATCAGTAACCGCCAGGGCCACATGTTGGGCCATGCTAACGATGTAACGACCAGTCCTTGTACTATAAAAGGACTGGTCGAGCAATACACAGCAAGGCTCTCCTAGACTCTCTCTCCGGGCTTAGACCTCTTCCAGGCTCGGCTCTGACACACACTCTCAAGTGCTCAGACGCTCAATACAAAAACTACACACCCGGTGGAGTAGGTGAATGTAGGCCTAGAGGGAGGTGAATAGGCCTTTTTGAAAATTATCGGATCCTGCAACACTCAACAACCAGTTTAATACCAGAGATATCGGACTAGTCCGGTAAAGTGCGGACTAGTCCGGTGTTCACGGACTAAGTTGATTAAACTTGATTGATTGCTTTGATTCTTTTATGTGTACAGCGGAAATATAGAATCAAACAACAGTTCAACAGTTATATACTGGATAATATCACAATTAAGTCTTATGTTCAACACTTTAATGTAAGATGAACAATATGTATGAAACCCTAGATTGAGTTGATTGATTAGAATGATGAACACTAAGACAAGACACAACGATTTATCCCGTGGTTCGGCTACCACAAAGGCAACCTACGTCCACGTTGAGGAGTCCACAAAAGGACCGGGTCTTCTCCAACCCTACCCTCGTTGGATCGCCATGAAGGCCAATCCTCTTCCACTAAACACAAAGGGGTGAATAACCGAATTCAAGGGGCGTTCTCACACGTTGAGAGCTCCCTTATGTTCTTTGCGGGATGATGTGCTCCAACTTGCTTCCCAGCTTGGCACGTGCTATAAGGCCTGTCTTTCTTAAAAACAACATCCTTCAAACCGCGGATGTGATCGCCCTTGAGGAGTTTTTGAAGGTTCCTCATACCAACATGCGCTAGCCGTCTATGCCACAGCCAACCCATGTTGGTTTTTGCAATGAAGCATGTGTCAAGTTCGGCTTTATCCTTGTTGAAGTCAATAAGGTAAAGCTTTCCCTTCAACATACCCTTGAATGCAATGGAACCATCACTCCTCCTAGAGACGGTCACACCCTCGTTAGTGAACAAGCAATTATAACTTTTGTCACATAGTCGAGATGTGGACAACAGGTTATAATCTAAAGATTCAACATGTAAAATGTGAGAAAGTGTGTGTTCAGAGGATATTGCAATTTTACCGGTACCTAGCACCCTTTCTTGACTATTATCTCCGAAGTAGATGCCCTCGTTTGGATCCTCATTCTCTTCATATTCCACGAAAATCCTCCTTTCTCCGGTCATGTGGTTGGTGCATCCACTGTCTAGCACCCATTTGGATCCACTGGAGGAATAGGCCTCGCATTTACCTTCCTTTGCCATAAGGCAAGTGCCATTTCCCTTCCTTGCACCGAGTGTAGGGAAGAGTGTAGATTTCTTGGATGTGCTCTCGATGGCTATGCTAGCCATCTCTTGTTCATCGGATGATGAGGACTCATCGTTTGAGTCCCACTCCTTCCCAATATGCGCTTGTTCGGCTTGTTTCTTCTTCTTGAAGAATTTCTTAGGTTGAGTCTTGGATTCTTTTGTCTTCTTCTTGTTCTCCTCATATGGGCAATCACCTATAAAGTGGTTATACTCACCACGATTATAGCACGCCCGTCTCAACTTTGTCTTTGTTCTTTCCTTGTACTTGCCTTCACTTGATTTTGTCCCTTGTCTTTTCTTCATTATTCTCTTGAACTTTTTCATGAATAATATCATGTCCTCTTCATCTAGCTCACTGCTCTCTTCGTCACTGTCTTCCTCTAGTTGTGCTTCTCTTGCTTCTTTGGATAGAGTCTTGAGGGTGGACTTTAAAGCCACCCCTTTCTTCTTAGCCGAGGTGAGGTCGGCAATTTCCTTGACGTGCTTTGCTTGTTTTTCCATCATTTCAAAGTTGATAATTTTTCCAAGCAATTCATTCGGAGTCATCTTTTTGTATCCGGGCTTTCTCTAATCATAGAACATAGCGTGACATTGCGAGGCATAAAAGCTCTAAGGATGAGCTTTACTACCTCGTGGTCATTCCACTTCTTGCTCCCATATGATTGAACTTTGTTAACGAGTGTCTTCAATCTATTGTACATATCTTGGGGTGACTCGTCTTCCTCAATTGCGAATCTTCCTAGTTCGCCTTCGATCATCTCAATCTTTGCTTCACGCACATGTCGGTCACCTTCATGTGCAGTTTGCAGAGTATCCCATATCTCCTTAGCAATTTCGAGTCCATCCACCTTGGTGAACTCGTCCCGACTGAGTGGGGAGGTGATTACAGCTGCGGCTTGAGCATTTCTATGAATGGCCTGCTCTTGGCTTGGGGTGAGCTCCTCGTCGTCATCCGGAATATCTACCCCTGTGCATACAACATGCCATAGACTTGGATTTAGGGAAATCAAATGCATCTTCATATTCTGCCTCCACATCGAGTAATCACTTCCATCGAAGTGTGCGGCTTTTCCAAGTGGGATAGATAAGTAATGGTTGTTATTGGAATTTAGACGATCATAGTTAAAAGGATATCGGGAGTAGTCGGTGTGACTACTCCCCTTATTCTTCTATTCAACTTTCGCTTTCCCCTTGGAAAGCGCCTTCTTTCTGAGGAGTGCCTTCAGCTCCAGCGTCTCCTCATCATCGTCCTCGAAGTCTTGAATGGCTTCGAGGTACTTCTCAATTTTTTGAATCTTGTCATTGTTAACTTCTTCTTGGTTGTTGATTTTGTGGACGTCCTTCATGTCCAACATGATCTCTTCGAGTGATTAGACTCTTTCTTGAAGAACCTACTCTGATACCAATTGAATGTAGGCCTAGAGGGGGGGTGAATAGGCCTTTCTGAAAATTATCGGATCCTGCAACACTCAACAACCAGAGATATCGGACTAGTCTGGTAAAGTGCGGACTAGTCCGGTGTTCACGGACTATGTTGATTAAACTTGATTGATTGGTTTGATTCTTTTATGTGTACAGCGGAAATATAGAATCAAACAACAGTTCAACAGTTATATACTGGATTATAGCACAATTAAGTCTTATGTTCAACACTTTAACGTAAGATGAACAATGTGTATGAAACCCTAGATTGAGTTGATTGATTAGAATGATGAACACTAAGACAAGACACAACGATTTATCCCGTGGTTCGGCTACCACAATGGCAACCTATGTCCACGTTGAGGAGTCCACAAAAGGACTGGTTCTTCTCCAACCCTACCCTCGTTGGATTGCCACGAAGGCCAATCCTCTTCCACTAATCACAAAGGGGTGAATAATTGAATTCAAGGGGCGTTCTCACACGTTGAGAGCTCCCTTAGATTACAAATCACAATGCCATTGAAAAACACACTCAAAAGTTACAATTGAAACGCAAGAGTGTGTTAGAGAATCAAACCAAGAGCTCAATGTGGTGTTGCAAGTGTCTCTCCAATGATCTAAAGTGAATCCTCAAAGGATTGAACGATGTTGCACTTGATTTCGTGGAGAGTGGTCGTTTTTGAGGCTCTTGGTAGGTGTGACGGCACTAGGGTTCGAGAGGTTCTGAAATTGGGCCGTGCACCTCTATTTATATGGGTTTTCTAAAATTTACCGTTAGGGTTTAGAAAGTTTGGACTAGTCCGTGGTGGTCACCGGACTAGTCCGGTGTGCAGTGTGTAGCAAACCCTAAGTGTCCCGAAATATAGGACTAGTCCGGCTGAAAACGGACTTGTCCAATTTCACTACTGGAAATCTTCGGACTAGTCCGATGTCCATCGGACTTGTCCGGACATGTGAAACCCTAGCTGTGTTGGATAACAAGTCCACACTTGGAGGACTTGTCCGATTTAGATCAGTGGGTTTTTCGGACTAGTCCGTGTGAATATCGGACTTGTCCGAAGTGGATCAGAAAGGATATCGGACTAGTTCGGTTAATAACGGACTTGTCCGATTTTGTGTGACTTGTGTAGTGTTTTGAGGACTAGTCCACACTAGGGAGGACTAGTCCGATTCTAGTCAGAAAGATATCGGACTAGTCCGATAGATATCGAACTTGTCCGATCTGGTGCAGAAAGGTTATCGGACTAGTCCGGTTGTGATCGGACTAGTCCAGTCCTGTGTAACTCTGTGCAATGTGTGTTTTTAATTATCATTGAGCTCTTGGGGTGTGTTTCCTTAACACACTCCATACACAATAATCTACAACTCTTTTTCCTTATTCATAGATTCTTGAAGTACGCAGGTGCATTAGTCAATCCAAATGACATGACCGTGTACTCATAAGATCCATACCAAGCTGTTTTGGGTTTGTCTGATGGTCTAATCTTTATTGGTAATATTCCGACCGAAGATCAATCATAGAGAATGTTCTGGCTCCCTTAACCTGGTCGAACAGATCTTCATTGTGGGACAGTGTGTACTTATTCTTGATTGTCACCTCTTTGAGAGACCAGTAATCTACACACATTCTCTGGGATCCATCCTTCTTGTCTACAAAAAGCACTTGGTCTCTCCATGGAGACGAGCTTGGGCGTATAAAACCCTTCTCTAACTTCTGTTGAATCCGCTTTTTGAGCTCTGCTAATTCTATAGGAGGCATCCTATATGGCCTCTTTGCTATAGGTGTAGTTCCAGGTATTAAATCAATGACAAAATCGATGTAACGATCAGTTGGAATACTTGGCAATTCCTCAGGAAACACATCTGGGTACTCACGAACAATCGGAATTTCCTCCAAGGTCACCCCTTCTGCATGATTTACCATTGCCTTCCCAGTCGTCGGCTGTAGTGCCTTGAACTCTATACTGACTCCTTCTTCATTTGTCAATTGCACTATTCGAGTGGCACGATGAATTACTCCGCTGTGCTTCCTTAGCCAATCCATTCCATGTATGATGTGAGAAACATGCAAAGCACACAATTCAATCAAATAATGCTCATATAGTACTCAATATGCCATGATATGCATGATTATTGCAATAGTGAAAACTTGTTAATGAGTTGTTAATAATGTTTATTAACTAGTTACAATAGATTCTAACAAGTTTGGACAGGCTTGGAATTAATTCGAGTGAATTTGGAATTAATTTGGTTCAATTCAGGAATTTTACAAATTCAGACAGCGGACTAGTCCGCTGTCGGGGACCGGACTAGTCCGCACTACGCAGACTGCAAAATTAGGCTTTTCCTGATTTGTGAGAATTTGGGTTGAATTTGCATGAAAACTTGAATGTAGATGGTATACCACGTGTTTAGAGATCCAAAGATCAAGGTTTGGGCGTGAGACTTTGAATATAGGTGATTAGGGCTTGATGGAGATGAATTGATGAAGAATTTGGATGAAGAACATCAATTGTCAAAGAAGCAATGAAGATTGATCTTGATTGGTCCTTCTTCGTTTTTATCTCCTCCTCCTTGCTTCTAAACTTGATCTTGACGACAATACAATGCAAAAGTGGCAGCAACAATTTTCAATTTTTTTGTAGAGGTGTGGGGTATTGTGTTGTTTATATAGGACTGTAGACTAAGGGTTTTGGGGTGGATTCCAAGTGAATTTTTGTGGGGGACGTGTAGGGGCCTTGGTGGGGTCTACTTGGGCTCCTCTGAGGTAGGCACGAAGTGCTTGGGCCCAAATTAGGCAATTTCCCAAAAACAATTCATGGAGAAATAACAGTATCTGAATTGGTTTTCGAAGGCCGGACTAGTCTGCAGTAGGGACCAGACTAGTCCGTTTGGCGACAGAGAAATATGGACAAGTCTGACTGGATAAGTCCGGTGGACATCAGAGAATAAATCAGACTAGTTCGCACATTATGCTAGCCAAGTCTGGACACTGAAGAATTGGATTTCTGGACTCTGAAAGAAACTGAATTTTTTGAATGAAAATAGATGACATTGGACTAGTCCGGGGTTATGGTCGGACAAGTCTGTACTTCTGAAGACAACTGAATTTTCTGAACAGAGGATAGGGATACCAGACTAGTCAGGTTCAGAGGCCTGACAAGTCCGTACCCTGACAGACTGAAATTTACAGTTTAAGCCTAAATCCATTTTAATCTTGTTCCTTTTTACATGATTTAATGTCAAACATATATGAGGATGTATGCAATGCATTATGCATGAAAATGAGGATGTTACACTTCAGTATACACTAAGTTGTGGTCCTATCTAACCGTTCTTTCAGACATTCAGACGTTCTCTCTAGAGTTTGTCTCATGGCTCCCATATAAATACGTATTGTATCTTAGTAATTATAAACCAATTAATTCTGTCCGCATACTTGGCGGGGTTCTGTACCCCGCGTACTGAAGAATACCGACCCAACGAATGGTGCACAATGTAAAACCCCACTTTTATGGCATGTGAATTCAGTCATGAGTTTTGTGATCAACTATATTAGAGATCCAATTTAGTGGTACACATGAACTTTATACCACCCAAACCTTTCTTGCACTCATGGTTAAATTTTATTAACATGAGTATTGGACATCACCACTCATTCTAGAATGATTCTATTCACCCTCTTCAAATTTTTAGAATTATTTGTATGAATATTATTATGGCAATTTAAAGTGCAGTACTAATTGGCCCTGCCAAAAATATTCAAATTAGAGGCTCTAAATTTTTCCTTGGCCTCCTAATATTCCCAATAGCTTTCCTGCAAAATTTTAAGATTTTGGGAACTCATTTGCTATTTTATTTGAGGCGCTTAACAAATTTGAATCAAATTCAAATCTGAATTTAAAATTCTTTTCCAACTTCTTTGAACATAAGATTTGAGTTCACCATTGGGTTCAGAATAATTCATTGACCATCCCCACAAAGTTTCATGATTTTTGGGGTTGATCTTCTATTTTTAAATGAATTATTAACTTTTGTATCGGGGGGTCTGACTAACCTGTGGGCCCCACCGGTCAACCACTGCTGAAGGGGTCAGGTCGGCCGCCTGCCATCGCTGCGCCGACGCTCGACCGCGCGACAGCGCGGGCGCATGCAGCTCCAGCCAGCTGCCTGCATGCTAGCTTGCCGCGGGCTATAAACGGCATCCGACGCTCCCATATTTCCCATCCCCGATCGGTGTTTTCCCCCCTCTCGCGAGTTAATCTCCGCCGCGCGCCATCGACGCCGCCCTCCTCTGCTCCGTGGTGCGCTGCCGTTTCACGCCATTTCAAGCCACGACTCCAACAGCTCAAAGGTGCGCCCAGTCGAGCTCTAACTCTCGGTGCAAACCGTTTCCTTTTTTGTTGAGAATTGAAGAAGTTATCGATGTTCTTTCTTCCGGCCGAAGTGAATGAACTTGCTAGGTTTTTGTTTAAATTCCGTTTCTACAAGTAATGATTCTATGCAATTGCTTAGGGATAGTTTCTATAGGTCCTAGCGCTCCTACCTGAGCAAAAACCCCTTAATGTTATCAAGCAACGGCTGAGGAAATCGAGTTTTGCTCGCCGCCGGTGAGGAAACCTCGGTTCACCGTCGAGCTCATAGTTCCCGGTGGTTTTCTCCTCACCCACGTCTATTTCCTTGATCAGCATCGTCCAGGGAGTGTTTTGAGGAAGATCCCGAGTGGTTTGAGCTACTCTGGAGCAAGTTCCACGTTGCCCGAGTGCTCACCGCCGCCTCCGCCATCGCACGGCCACTTTCGGCGAGTTTCTGGTCCCACCGACCTTACCGTCGTGCTCAGCGACCCCAAAAACCCCCAGGCGGCGTGTTTGAGCGAGTTTGGCCCGTCGGTTTAGCCGGCGGCGAGCTCGCCGGCGAGTCACCGCCGCGGGCGCCGCCTCGCGCGGTCACTGGGCCGAGGTATAAGACGACTCGTAGGGTCCCACCTACCAGCGACTGCGAGATCACGGTGCGGCTGCGCGCGAATAGTTCCGTGGACCACAGTGTTGCATTGACCAGAGCGCGCCACGTGGCCCGTGGGACCCGCCGATTGAAATTTGAATTCTGGCGCCAACGGGCTATTAAAATAATTCCAGAAAATTATTCAATATTCTAAATTGAATATCTCTCTGTAGACTACTCCGAAATCATCAAACAAATTTTGCTTGAAAGCTCTTTTCGGTCAATACCAATTAGGTTCTGTGAACCTCAAAGTTAAATTCTGTAGAAAATAATCTTTCCAAATGCAAATGCAATTTTTCTAGACAAGATAACCACTAGAAAAATCCACAAAATTTACATAAAATTTAGTGTCCTATTCTTGACCACCAGAAAAAGTTTGGGAGCCGTTGCACCTGTTTAAACCTCTGTATGGTTCAACTTCCTTTTTCAGTTATTGAATTTTTTCAGATGTTCAGTTGCTTTAGTATGTCCCAAATTTAAACTGAACCTTCCTTTAGTCATACACTAGCTCCTGTAAAAATCTTGGATTTAATTAACCTACTATCCTAGTCCTAATTCAGTTACAAACTAAATATTGAATTAATGGCTAGAAATTCAAATATAAAGTAAATCCAGAAATTCTTGCCAACTTAGAAATACAATACCTCCTTCCCCAAAGCTTAGAAAATTATGAAACAAATTTTGCTAGAACCAGAACAACTTCCTCTATCATGTTAGCAACTGGCAGCTATGTTCAAGCTATAGTTTCTTCTTTAAAATTCATGTAAGTTATTGCTTACCATAATTTTAGAGACAACACTATACTTTGATCATCTCCTGTTCTTTGCAAGAGCCTTGATCATATTTCCTAGCATCCACCCTAAAAGTTCCAAAGCCAATTAAGGTCCCTATCATCTAATGATCACCATGGGTTACAAATTTTGGTCTCGATGATGATTATTTTTCAAAGTCATTTATATACCTATTATATGCATATCATATAGTGACCGAAGTCGAGGAGGAGCCAGAAGTCTTGTATGAGCATCTTCCAAATTTTAACTCAGACTCTGACCTGCTACAAGGCAAGCCCCGGTTTGCATTTAAGAGCTTTTTAAAGTTTTCCAGTTTTATTCACTTACGTCCCAGTTGATGTTGTGCATTACGTATAAGGTGTTTGATATTCCACCTGCATGACCAAAAATCCCAGGGATTGATTGGAACGAGTTACAATTTGACCTGTAGTAACTGCCTTGCTAATGCATAGGAAATCCAGTAGAAGTCGAGTAGTTGGAATCTACTCACGAGAGGTGTAGGACATATCTCACAGGATTGGTTAGATACCAAATGGCAGAATATAATGAAATGAATACCGGGCAGGGAATGGATAGGAAGCGGCGAGAATTCAGTCTCGGTCGCATAGCCTTGCCTTTGTCGATTAAGGCCCGCTTCGTGTGCGGCCCCCTCGGGCAAGCTTGAATTGTACCGGCAATATAATGGACATATGGAATCCAATAAACTGATGTAACTTGATAACTAGAGTGTCGAGGCCCATTAACTCACCATCGATAGGGGTGGGCTGAGGAAAGTAAGGTGTAAATCGGTCGGCGGACACATGAGGTGTTCCGTGTGGAGACCTTCTGTTCGCGGAGGTGAGACGGGCTCGGCGTTCGAGTTTCTTGTGAAAGGTGGCCATATACGCCTAGTACTGAAGTGTTATGTAGGTACAGGTGTGCTCGCTGACACTTCCGAACGACGTATGTGTCGTGTTGTCCGGGTGTGTCCTGATTGCAATCGCTGTCCCTCGAAGTAATAGAGTACCACTTGTTCACTACGCCGTGACGTAGTAAATACTAAAGAAGCCAGAACAATCATATTGTATTGAATTATAATTGCTTTGCAATCTTGTATGATTTAGAGGTAGTACAATTAAAAGTTTACAATTTCCCCATACTTTAGCTGTAATAGCATTATGTGCCCTGAGCATGTCATATCATCGGTCAAGTGTTTCTTGTTTGATTGTGGAGCCCATGATGTGCCGTGCTGGGAGAATGTAATTTTCTACATGAAATTTGATTATAAGGATCCACTTGTAGGCGAGTCATTTATGCTTCACCTCACCTATGTTTAGTGTCTCTTTTGCTTATGTCTAGTGAGACGGGTTAGTCTTGCTGAGCCTTATGCTCACGTTTGCAGTTAACGAGTTTTTGCAGGATATACCGTTGATGAAGGGTTTGATGATGAGGCTGCACCCCCTCCATGGTGTACAGCCGAGTGGGAACACTGCACGCCGCCCTAATTGAGTGTTGCTAGTGCAAAGTTTCCAAGGTATGGGTAACTTTGCTTTTGCATAGCTGGTGCTGAGAGTGTAGCTATGATATGTATATATTCCTTTACTTCCACTAGTATTCTAAAAACTTCCGCTGTATGAAAATAAAGGACTTCATATTGTACTTATTCAGGTTCTATTCTTGTATAACTGTTGGGTGTCGCATCGCACGACACCACCCAATGAGATCCTTGGATGTCGGGATTGCGGTCCCCACAGTCATGGTATCAGAGCATCATTGGGAACAATGTACTTGAAAAGAACATATTTTCAAAAAATAGGACTTGATTGAGGAATTAATTATATGCCTTTATAAGGAGTATTATTAGTATAAGGTGTAAAGGTGGTAAACTAACTATGTGTTATTATATTCTGTAACGACGCCCCGACATCAGGTAAAAGGTAAGGTACACCACCGAGAGCGGATCAATCTCGCTAAGCTCAGCATACGAGGAGTGGTATATGAAATTTCCATGGCTTGGCACGGGAAGTTAATAGGAGTCTCTGAAACTTTCAATGTTTCTGAGAACCTATGACACGCGGTACCCCAGCGTGCTTCAAAGTTAGTGGGAACCCCCGTCGGGTGGTGTATAACCCGATAGTATGCCTCTCTAAAACTATTGATGTTCTATAGTAGCATGTGAAACACCTATGCCCGAGCGTGTATAAGCCGGATCGTACGGGAGTCTTTGCTGTACAAACGTATTTACAGCCATGTACCTCGAGACATGACCTCGCTCGAGGGTGACTCACACCAGAGTCGTATGTATTTATTTTCATATATATTATTGTGACTGCCTGTCGTGTTTCCCCATGCCGGCCTTGAGGTGTGAAGGTGTGAAAGGGGATTGTTTGTCTTTTGAAGCATTAACTACAGTAGAGGACCATGTAGAAGCCGTTTGCGAGAGAACGATATAGGAACCACCTATAGATGTAACCGGAAATACCGGATAGAATTTTCCTTGGTGAGCTACGTAGTACCGTCAGTATCAAACATGATACTTGCCCATCCCCAACGACAGAATGGATGCATAATGTTTTGGAAAGTCCAAATATCAGATGCTGGTAGGTTTGGACTCCGTAAAAGGGTTCCAACTCGATAGAGTAGATAGAATCAGGATTCTTGATTTCTGGCAGAAGATGGCTCGACTTCGCCGGGTTGTAATCTTGGTTATATAATAGATAGTATAGGGGTCTCATATATGGATGGAAAGCTCGTAAAGATCTCTACAGCTTTTCTGTTGACCATAAAGACAGAAAAGCTTGATAATCTGTTGAAATCTGGGGTGTATTGTAACCGCTTCAGATGACCTTCCCATTGTACCAGTCTCTGTATTTTTGCCATAACTTGCTGTAGAAAAATCCACTACCTTGTTGGGATACGTGTGTGGAAAGGTTAGGAGGTTTTTCCTGATTTGGGTTGGAGTTAAACCAAATTGGGAAGGCAATACAGTGAGCTGCAGGACGGCTGGTGCAAACCAGTCAGCTCAACTGTTAAGTTTGGATAGTTATAGCTCTTAATCCAGAATAGTGACATGGTCACATATATACATTTCTGGAAAGCTTAGGAAGTCCTCTATCAACTTTATTTGTCACTCCTGACCTAAATATGGGTGTAGCTATGCCTATTCCAATTGTTGCAAATTTGGTTCTTGCAGTCCAGAACTTGGAACAGTTTACACAGGGTTGTGAATTTGTGTGCGATACCTGTATGGCAAAAATTTTTAGGATGGCACTCTTTTATTTCTGGATTATTAACGCGATGTTATACAATGTTTATTTTGTCATTACCTCATTATCTTATCATGATAAACCTGTATAGAATGTGGAAGTAAGCCCATATACAGGAGAGGTTCTGTCAAAATTTCTAGAAAACTTGAGTCAACTTCAAACCTGTATAGATTCCTCATATTAGTTCGCCTAGAGCTGTATGAGTACAATCTGGAAAGGTTTTGAAGTGTACTACAACTTTTGTATTCAACTTAACTTTTAGTTCTTACACTTCCTGTATGAAACTTTCGGGTTAATACAGGAAGGTCAGTTGAACCAGAACTGTGATCATTTCCAGTTTGCAGATTTGCCTGAATCAATTGAATATGGATAATTTCTTTTGTCCAGCATTATCATTGATTGATTTGAATACTTATACGGTGTATTGACATCCGGGTATGTTTGTCCACAGATGGCAGCACCAAGAATTCAGTTGCCTAATGGATGGGTGTTCTCAACGTGCACCGGGCAAGCCGGTTTCCCGGACGTGTTTGTTAGGTTGTTTCGCCAGTTTGGCTACCAGTTGTTGCCTAGCTATTGGGCAAGAAGTTCCAAGAAAATGGTATGTTGAGTTGCACCATCTACATCGATGTACCTGCTGGTCCACCGCACCTTGGATGGGCTCCATACTCCGTAAAGATCAAAGGGTTGATATTAGAGGTAACATGGAGCTACGCCGCAAGCATTGCCATAGGGAGGTTTTGCAAACTTCATTACCGTAATCTGGTGGGTACTACATATGAGTTCTTTCCAGTTAATGGCAGGGCTTCTGAGGCCTGGGCAACCCGCTTGCTTGCGGACGTGGGCGAGCACGGTGAAACATCCGCAACAACCTTAGCGGTGTACGCATACGCATCACATCGCGAGAAGGGAAATCAAAGGGCATGCATAAAAGAATTGACGGACAATCTGAAGCAAGCCATGATTCGAGCGAATCACTTTGAGAGGGCAAATGACGGGCTCAACCATCGTTTGAACCTCAGGGAGGATCAATGGCATGACGCTGTTATGGATTTAGCCGCATCTTGCCAGGAGACTCTAGAGATGGAAATTGACTTGGAGGCGAGCCTACGCTATGGACACCAGCGGGACACCCAGTTGGACGCGGTGACTGCAGATCGGGATCAGTCCAGAGTGGAGGCTCAGAGCTGGAAGACCAGCTGTGAGCAGACTCAGCAGGAGAACGAGGCCCGGGGAATGTTTATGGTATAGACGGATTGGCAAACTATGATTGCCAAAAGGACGTCACTTTTGAACGAGTCATCACCTCTGCTCCAACACCCATACCAGGGGTGCCTAATCCTGAGGACGACGAGGAAGAAGAAGATCCTCAGGAGGTCGAGTTTTATGAGTAGAGGGCCATGTTGATGTACTTAACACTTTAGGCCGAGTGGAATGATGTGTAGCAAACACCACATGTGTAGTGTGACTTTATGAGTCTTGTTCTAAATAGTAGCAAGGTCTGTGTACGATGACATGGACATGACGACTTGTGGTGCCCAAGCATAGATGAGAGGTCTTCTTTAGATGAAGTCTGTCTATTTTTGGAGATCTATTGTAAACTTGGTCCCATGATAATATAGATTGTATAAAGTTTATGCTTTATCAATATATATGAATGTTATGCATCATCTATTGTTATCTACCGCATTACTATTTTTATGGAAGGATGAACTTGAGACAATGAGACTTATGGTGTGAATCATTGTATTGCAGCATGGTGCGTACACGTGCAGCCCCAGAAGTGGGAGGCTCAAGTGGAGGGCAGGGGGATGACACACCACCCCCGGGGCAGAATACGCCTCAAACGCAACCACCTCCACCACCTCCGCCCACACTTCCGAGGAGCATCGCGGAGGTTCTGGCTGCAGTACTCGGCTCGCGCGATGAGCAAACCGAGCTATTGCGTACTCTGGTGCAACACTCGTCCCGTCAAGGTGGACGACAGAATGATGGACCGCGTCAGCAATATCAGAGTTCTTACTCTAATTTCTCATCGACACATCCACCGGTCTTCAGAGAGGCCGATGAACCATTGGATGCAGATAATTGGCTCCACACCATTGAAGGAAAGTTCGGCTTACTCGAGGTAACCGAATGGCAGAAGGCACTGTTTGCAGCACAACAACTGCAGGGGTCTGCCGGTGCATGGTGGGCCAATTACCTTGCCGCACGCCCCGCAGGCCATGTCGTAAGCTGGGCCGAATTCCGGGAGGTGTTCCGCGCCTACCACATCCCTCCAGGGATTTTGAGGAGGAAGCTTCAAGAGTTCTTGGAGCTAAGGCAAGAAGGAAGGAGTGCATACGAGTACTCCAAAGCATTCGACCACTTGGCCCAATACACTCAGGACCAAGTGAATATCGAAGATCGGAAGCGTGAATGCTTCTATCGGTGTTTGAACCCCAAGATGAAGGACAAGCTTGTCCTGTTCAACCGCGGCAACTTCAACGACATCGTCAATGCCGCTATCATGCAGGAGGACGCTACGCGTGAGCTGTCCTTAGACAAAAATAAGAGGAGTGCTCCGCAGGGAAGCAGAGGTGGTGCTCCTCAGAAGTACCGTATGGTGTACCGATCACCATCCGGCCAGAGGTGGCAACCGCCATCACGACCATTAACGTTAAGTGGTCACCAGTTCAGCAACTTCGGATCCCGACCGCAACAACAACAGAGGATGATCCCACGTGCACTTCCACCTCCACCACGTGCACCGGGATTCCGTCCTCCCATTCGTACTGGTCACACCCCGTACACGTGTTTCACGTGTGGGCGCACGTGGCAGAGTAGGCAAGGCGGAGGACAATCATCATACCAGGGCGCCAACCAACCCCGCAACCAACCAAAGAAGCCAGCCACCCGAACCGGCAACGTCCACCACCTCGCCATCGAGGACGTTCCGGAAGGTGCACCCGTGCTCACGGGTACGTTCTCTATCTTCAATAAATCCGTAGTCATACTCTTTGACTCTGGAGCTTCACACAACATCATTAGTAAATCTTTTGTCATTAAAAGTCAATTGCCTGTTATCTCCACCAAAACTCCATATGTGATTAGCACTCCCGCCGGAAAAACAGTAACAAATGAATTGGTTCCTGGGGTACCTCTTAACCTAGAGGAACCATATATCTTACTTCACTTCTGATACTAGAGCATCAGAAATTAGATGTCATCTTGGGAATGGCATGGTTGCAATACCATGGTGCTATTCTAGATCTGGTCCCACGAAAAATATATCTAAACTCTCCACGCCATCAACTCCAAGTTCTCAATCTTGAGAACATCATTCCTTTGGAACCATCTACTCACAATACCAAAATTATTGAACTTAATGATATTCCGGTAGTATGTGAGTACCCCGACGTATTCCCTGAAGATCTTCCTGGTATGCACCCAGAAAGAGATATAGAGTTCAAGATTGAACTTGCACCGGGAACAGTGCCAATCTCAAGACCACCCTACAAGATGGCACCCAAGAAACTTGCAGAACTTAAGGAGCAGTTAACCGAACTTGAGAACAAGGGTTTTATTTGTCCAGGTTCATCACCATGGGGTTGTTCTGCACTGTTCGTAGAGAAGAAAGATAAGACCTTGAGATTGTGTGTGACTATCATCCACTTAATGATGTCACCATCAAGAAAAAGTATCCACTGCCACGCATTGATATTCTCTTCGATCAATTGGTGGGTGCTAAAGTATTTTCAAAGATGGATCTTTGTTCTGGTTATCATCAGATTAGAATCCGACCAGAAGATATACCAAAAACAGCATTCTCAACGAGGTATGGACTATATGAGTACCTTGTTATGTCTTTCGGATTGACCAACACACTGGCTCATTTCATGTATCTCATGAACTCGGTGTTCATGCCGGAATTGGACAAGTTTGTCGTGGTCTTTATTGACGACATACTTGTGTATTCAAAATCTGAAGAAGAACATGCTCAACACTTGTGTATCGTGCTTCAACTATTACGGGACCATCAGCTATATGCTAAGTTTAGCAAATGTGAATTCTGGATCAGCCAAGTGCTATTTTTAGGGCACATCATATCAGTAGAAGGGATTGCAGTTGATCCCAGCAAGATCAAGCAAGTCCTCAAATGGGAGTCTCCAAAGTTTGTGCATGAAGTCCGAAGTTTCCTGGGTTTAGCAGGATATTACTGGAGGTTTATACCCAATTTCTCCAAGATAGCTAAACCAATGACCAAACTTCTAAAGACAGGGCAGAAGTATGTATGGACTGAGACATGTGAGGCAGGTTTCAAATCATTGGTGAAACACCTGACAACGGCACCAGTTTTAGCCCAACCGGACATAACCAAATCATTTGATGTCTATTGCGATGCATCAGGAATTGGTTTGGGATGTGTGTTGATGCAAGATAGGCGGGTGATCGCTTATGGATCACGGCAGCTCCGGAACCATGAGCAGCACTACCCGACTCATGATCTTGAGCTCGCTGCTGTGGTACTGGCATTGAAGATGTGGAGGCATTACTTACTGGGTAATCTAGTACACCTCTACACTGATCACAAAAGCTTGAAATACATTTTCACCCAGAAGGATTTGAATATGCGACAACGGAGATCGTTAGAGTTGATCAAGGACTATGAGATCGAGATTCACTACCATCCAGGCAAAGCGAATGTAGTCGCAGATGCTCTGAGCCGCAAGTCCCATGTCAACAATCTTTCCATTACCTCCATGGAAGAAGAAGAAGAACCGAGTCTCTACTTGGTTCCATATGGGGCACTCTACAATCTCGCTCTCATTCCTACCATCAGGGAGGATATTGTAGCAGCTCAGAAGGAAGACAAATGAATGTCACACATTCTGCAATGAATGGAAAAGGGGGAGATGAAATGTTTCCGATGTGACAATGAAGGTACCCTCTGGTTTAATAACTTTATAGTGGTACAACGAAACATGGAGCTTAGAAAGAAGATACTGGACGAAGCTCATTTGTCCAAGTATTCCATTCATCCGGGCAGCAACAAGATGTACCAAGATTTGAAGAAGAAATTCTAGTGGACTCGGATGAAGAGGGAAGTAGCTAAATACGTATCCGAGTGTGATACGTGCCGGCGAGTGAAGGCCGACCATATGAAAGCAGTAGGACAGCTTCAACCTTTAAGCATACCGACATGGAAATGGGAGGATATTAGCATGGATTTCATTGTTGGGTTGCCTCCCACTCTCCATAAGCACGACTCAATTTGGGTAATCATTGACCGGTTGACCAAATCAGCTCATTTCATACTGGTCAGTGTCAGGTATGATGTAAAGCGGTATGCAGAACTTTATATCTCCATAATAGTGTGTCTACATGGTGTACCCCGCACTATCATTTAAGATTGTGGATCTATTTTTGTTGCTCGCTTTTGGGAGCATCTCCATGATGCACTGGGTACCAAATTGATTCGGAGCTCGGCTTATCATCCTCAGACCTATGGTCAGACCGAACGAGTGAATCAAGTGCTAGAGGACATGCTTCGTGCCTGTGCCATCCACCATGGTAGGAATTGGGATGATCATCTACCATTGGCGGAATTTTCGTACAACAACGGGTACCAGACTAGCATCCAGATGGCGCCATATGAAGCTCAATATGGCCAGAAGTGTCGCACACCCTTGAACTGGTGCGAATCTGGTAAACGAGTGGTATATGACATCGACTTAATAAAGGAAGCCGAAGAGCAAGTACACATTATTCAAACAAATCTCAAAGCCGCTCAGTCTCGTAAGAAGAGCTACGCGGACAAACGATGTCGACCTCTTCACTTCGAGGTTGGGGATCAAGTTTATCTCCGGGTATCCCCTATGAAAGGTATCCATCGATTTGGAGTAAAAGGGAAGCTGGATCCACGTTTTATTGAGCCATTCGCAGTCCTGGAACAATGCGGACTTGTAGCATATCGATTGGAGTTATCATCGTCACTTTCAGGAGTTCACAATGTTTCCACATTTCCCAGCTACGGAAATGTCTTAAAACTCCCGCTGATGTCTGTATAGAAGATTTGGAAGCTCTCCAACCAGATCTCACTTATTCCGAGCATCCAACTCAGATAGTCGATGAGAAGACTCGCACCACAAGAAGCCACACCTTGCGTTTCTACAAGGTCTTGTGGAGCAACCACAGTGCTGAAGAAGCCACGTTGGAAAGCGAGGGTATCTTAGGACGAACTATCCGGACCTGTTAGCGGCATATGTTCGTTAGATCTTTTTCCTTTTGCATCCTTTTGTAATCTCTGGACCAGATTCTTTTAAGGGAGGAGGAATGTAAAACCCCACTTTTATGGCATGTGAATTCAAACATGAGTTTTGTGATCAACTATATTAGAGATCCAATATAGTGGTACACATGAACTTTATACCATCCAAACCTTTCTTGCACTCATGGTTAAATTTTATTAACATGAGTATTGGACATCACCACTCATTCTAGAATGATTCTATTCACCCTCTTCAAATTTTTAGAATTATTTGGATGAAGATTATTAGGGCAATTTAAAGTGCAGTACTAATTGGCCCTACCAAAAATATTCAAATTAGAGGCTCTAAATTTTTCCTTGGCCTCCTAATATTCTCAATAGCTTGCCCGCAAAATTTCAAGATTTTGGGAACTCATTTGCTATTTTGTTTGAGGCGCTTAACAAATTTCAATCAAATTCAAATATGAATTTAAAATTCTTTTCCAACTTCCTTGAACATAAGATTTGAGTTCACCATTGGGTTCAGAATAATTCATTGACCATCCCCACAGAGTTTCATGATTTTTGGGGTTGATCTTCTATTTTTAAATGAATTATTAACTTTTGTATTGGGGGGTCTGACAGACCTGTGGGCCCCACCGGTCAGCCACTGGTGAAGGGGTCAGGTTGGCCGCCTGCCATCTCTGCGCTGGCGCTCGACCGCGCGACAGCGCGCGTGCATGCAGCTCCAGGGAGCTGCCTGCGTGCTAGCTTGCCGCGGGCTATAAAAGGCCGCCGACGCTCCGATATTTCCCATCCCCGATCGGTGTTTTCCCCCCTCTCGCGAGTTAATCTCCACCGCGCGCCATCGCCGCCGCCCACCTCTGCTCCATGGTGCGCCGCCGTTTCGCGCCATTTCAAGCCACGACTCCAACAGCTTAAAGGTGCACCTAGTCGAGCTCTAACTCTCGGTGCAAACCGTTTCCTTTTTCGTTGAGAATTGAAGAAGTTATCGAACTTCTTTCTTCCGGCCGAATTGAATGAACTCGCTAGGTTTTTGTTTAAATTCCGTTTCTACAAGTAATGATTCTATGCAATTGCTTAGGGATAGTTTCTATAGGTCCTAGCGCTCCTACCTGAGCAAAACCCCCTAAAATTTATGAAGCAATGGGTGAGGAAATCGAGTTTTGCTCGCCGCCAGTGAGGAAACATCGGTTCACCGTCGAGCTCATAGTTCCCGGTGGTTTTCTCCTCTCCCACGTCTATTTCCTTGATCAGCATCGTCCCAGGAGTGTTTTGAGGAAGATCCCGAGTGGTTTGAGCTACTCTGGAGCAAGTTCCATGTTGCCCGAGTGCTCACCGCCGCCGTCGCCGTCGCACGACCACTTCCGGCGAGTTTCTGGTCCCACCGACCTCACCGTCGTGCTCAGCAACCCCAAAAACCCCCAGGCGGCGAGTTTGAGCGAGTTTGGCCTGTCGGTTTAGCCGGCGGCGAGCTCGCCGGCGAGTCACCGCAGCGGGCGCCGCCTCGCGCGGACACCGGCCCGAGGTAGAAGACGACCCGTAGGGTCCCACCTGCCAGCGACTGCGAGATCACGGTGCGGCAGGGATCCCGTGCAGCTGCGCACGAATAGTTCTGTGGACCACGGTGTTGCATTGACCAGAGCACGCCACGTGGCCCGTGGGACCCGCCGATTGAAATTTGAATTCTGGGGCCAACGGGCTATTAAAATAATTCCAGAAAATTATTCAAACTTCTAAATTGAATATCTCTCTATGGACTACTCCAAAAATCTTCAAACAAATTTTGCTTGAAAGCTCTTGAGCTCTAGTTTCGATCAATACCAATTAGGTTCTGTGAAACTCAAAGTTAAATTCTATAGAAAAATAATCTTTCCAAATGCAAATGCAATTTTTCCAGACAAGACAACCACTAGCAAAATCCCCAAAATTTACATAAAATTTATAGTCCTATTCTTGACCACCAGAAAAAGTTTGGGAGCCGTTGCACCTGTATGGTTCAACTTCCTTTTTCAGTTATTGAATTTTTTCGGATGTTGAGTTGCTTTAGTATGTCCCAAATTTAAACTGAACCTTTCTTTAGTCATACACTAGCTCCTGTAAAAATCTTGGATTTAATTAACCTACTATCCTAGTCCTAATTCAGTTACAAACTAAATATTGAATTAATGGCTAGAAATTCAAATATAAAATAAATCCAGATATTTTTGCCAACTTAGTAATACAATACCTCCTTCCCCAAAGCTTAGAAAATTATGAAACAAATTTTGCTAGAACCAGAACCACTTCCTCTATCATGATTATCAACTGGCGGCTATGTTCAAGCTACAGTTTCTTCTTTAAAGTTCTTGGAAGTTATTGCTTACCATAATTTTAGAGACAACCCTATACTTTGATCATCTCCTGTTCTTTGCAAGAGCCTTGATCATATTTCCTAGTATCCACCCTAAAAGTTCCAAAGCCAATTAAGGTCCCTATCATCTAACGATCACCATGGGTTAAAAATTTTGGTCTCGATGATGATTATTTTTCAAAGTCATTTATATACCTATTATATGCATATCGTATAGTGACCGAAGTCGAGAAGGAGCCAGAAGTCTTGGAAGAGCATCTTCCAAATTTTAACTCAGACTCTGACCTGCAACAAGGCAAGCCCCGGTTTGCATTTAAGAGCTTTTTAGTGTTTTCCAGATTTATTCACTCACGTCCCAGTTGATATTGTGCATTACGTATAAGGTGTTTGATACTCCACTTGCATGACCAAAAATCCCAGGGATTGATTGGAACGAGTTACAATTTTACCTGTAGTAACTGCCTTGCTAATGCATAGGAAATCCGGTAGAAGTCGAGTAGTTGGAATCTACTCGCGAGAGATGTAGGACATATCTCACAGGATTGGTTAGATACCAAATGGCAGAATATAATGAAATGAAGACCGAGCAGGGAATGGATTGGAAGCGGCAAGAATTGAGTCTCGGTCGCATAGCCTTGCCTGTGTCGATTAAGGCCCGCTTCGTGTGCGGCCCCTTCGGACAAGCTTGAATTGTACTGGCAATATAATGGACATATGGAATCCAATAAACTGATGTAACATGATAACTGGAGTGTCGAGGCCCATTAACTCACCATCAATAGGGGTGGGCTGAGGACAGTAAGGTGTAAATCGGTTGGCGGACACATGAGGTGTTCCGTGCGGAGAACTTCTGTTCGCGGAGGTGAGACGGGCTCGGCGTTCGAGTTTATTGTGAAAGGTGGCCATATACGCCTAGTACTGAATTGTTATGTAGGTACGGGTGTGCTCGCTGACACTTCCGAACGACGTATGTGTCGTGTTGTCCGGGTGTGTCCTGATTGCAATCACTGTCCCTCGTAGTAATAGAGTACCACTTGTTCACTGCACCGTGACATAGTAAATACTAAAGAAGCCAGAAAATCATATTGTATTGAATTATAATTACTTTGCAACCTTGTATGATTTAGAGGTAGTACAATTAAAAGTTTACAATTTCCCCATACTTTAGCTGTAATAGCATTATGTGCCCTGAGCATGTCATATCATCGGTAAAGTGTTTCTTGTTTGATTGTGGAGCCCATGATGTGTCGTGCTCGGAGAATGCCATTTGCTACATAAAACTTGATTATAAGGATCCACTTGTAGGCGAGTCATTTATGCTTCACCTCACCTATGTTTAGTGTCTCTTTTGCATATGTCTAGTGAGATGGGTTAGTCTTGATGAGCCTTATGCTCACGTTTGCAGTTAACGAGTTTTTGCAGGATATACCATTGATGAAGGGTTTGATGATGAGGCTGCACCCCCTCCAGGGTGCACAGCCGAGTGGGAACCCTGCACACCGCCCTAATTGAGTGTTGCTAGTGCAAAGCATCCAAGGCATGGTTAACTTTGCTTTTGCATAGCTAGTGCTGAGAGCGTAGCTATGATATGTATATATTCCTTTACTTCCACTAGTATTCTAAAAACTTCCGCTGTATGAAAAATAAAGGACTTCATCTTGTACTTATTCAGGTTCTATTCTTGTATAACTGTTGGGTGTCGCATCGCACGACACCACCCAATGAGATCCTCGGATGTCGGGATTTCGGTCCCCACACACAACTACGACAAGAATAGGATCACATCTGACCTTCAACGCGAAGAGGAACCTACCACCTATTGATAATTCCTACACACTACTAACAATTCATCCCTGGCATGGGTGCCAAAAATGCTTGTTCGTAGGTTTTAATTCTCAAGTGAACGTCTGCAAGCGCACGAAACTATCGACGTAGCATTTCACCTTTAAAGAGTATTCCCAAAGGATTTCATTTATATTTTTTAAAGGAAGGCTAGATGGAAGTAAAACAACCATCAAGTGGAAAGGATTAGGTTGGTCTAGGTAGGTAGGGTTCTAGCAAGGATTCGTTAAATGATAAGTTGAGGTAGTGTGACACACACAAGAGCATTCTATCCTAAAGAGATAAATGAGGTAATAGAGAAATTTGGCTAAGAGATAGGTAGAGACTCCTCCTATGCTTCTAATGTACATATACATAGCCTAAGTAGTTACTAATGATCAGGTTAATTATGAATCCTCGCGCTAAGTGGATTAACACATCGGGCACGAGTTTACCCCTAGCAACAGTAGGCGACTCCCGCCAAGATCCAGTGGCATAGCCGAACGCGAAGGATTACAAAGGACAGATAGGGCCATCACCACCTACTGCCTACCTCTTCAATTTGTGGGTCTACGAGACATTGAATGCTACTCGCTATCCTTGCCCCATACTAGCATATTAAGTAATTACCTTAAGAGCCTAGGCACAAGCCGTCCTAAGGCAATGAACTAAATCATTGTTGAACTAATGTTAATTCATAACATAAGTGATTCATGTTAACATAACCATATCATAGCTAATTAGACTATAGTTGAGATTCATAGTGTTTATGATAATGTAATGAACATGGTATAGCACAATCATAAATATTATTCCTACCACATACATAGATTTCACAATGAAACAAGAGACGCTTCAACCAAGTATAACTGAATGTAGCGTAGAGGGGGGGCTGAATAGACCTTTTTGATCTTTTTCGGAAACTACAACACTCAACAACTTGATCAAATACCGATTAATTGGACTAGTCTGGTAGTGTGCGGACTGACCGATCAAGTTTGATCGATGATCTCAATCCAAGTACTCTACGCAGCAGAAATTAAGATGTAACTAGGCTATGTTGCTTCAATTAAACTGAAGATAGCACAAGGTAACCTTAGTTTCAAGTTTTGACATAATTTGACTATGATCAATTAAACCCTAGATGCAATGAACAATAAGCACAAAGCGAAGACATAGGATATTTAACCCATGGTTCGGTTCTCCCGGAGGCAACCTACATCCACGTTGTGGAGCCCACAAAAGGACCGGGTCTTCACCAACCCTACCCTCGTTGAATTGCCACGGAGGCCGATTCTCTTCCACTAATCACAAAGGTCAAATCACAAAGTTCAAGGGGCCTTATCACAAGTTGAGGGCTCCCCAAGATTTACAACTGAATACACCACCAACACACTCGAATTATCTGCAATAAAGAACAAGAGTGTGAAAGAGAATCAAACCCAAGAGCCCAAAACGTGAATAATTGTGTCTCTCCTTTGATCTAAAGTTAATCCTCAAGGATTTGATCTTTCATGCATTGGATTGTGTGGAGAGACGAGTTTTCTAGGCTCTTGGAGGGTGTGACGGTGCAGGGGTCGAGAGATTTCATAGTTGGGCCTTGCACCTCTATTTATACTAGGGTTTCCAAAGGTTACCGTTAGGGTTTTCAAAGTCTGGACTAGTCCGTGGTGGACTCCGGACTAGTCTGGTGTACGGCGTATGTGAAACCCTAAGTGTCCCGAATTATCGGACTTGTCCAGCCAGGAGGGGACTAGTCCATTTTTGTCTCTTGAAATATTCGGACTAGTCCAGTACATATCGGACTAGTCCGGTCGTTAGGAAACCCTTAGTGGATTGGGGACAAGTCCGCACTTGGAGGGCTTGTCCGATTTAAGTCAAAAGGTTTTTCGAACTAATCTGTGCAGATATCAGACTTCTTCGATTTAGGTCAGAAAGAGATCGGATTAGTCCGTTGCGATATCAAACTTGTCTGACTTCGTGCAAACTGTGAAGTGTTGAGGACTAGTCCGCACTGGGGATGACTAGTCCGATCTTAGTCAGAGAGATATCGGACTAGTCCGTGGTGATATCGGACTAGTCCATTATGTGAAAATAGGACTGTGCAGACAAGTCCGCACTGGGAGGACTTGTTCGATTCTGGACAGAGATAATTCAACCTAGTTTGGGTTACATCAGAGTAGTCCGGACCAGTATAACTTTGTGCAGTGAGAGTGATTAAAATTTTCTTGAGCTCTTGCGGTGCATTTCTCCAACACACTCCATACACAAAAAAATATTATAATCATTTCTTTAGCTCCTTTCAACTTGATTCCTCACTCTCTCTTCTTTTTGCGCTTTCATCATAATTTCATTAAAACCTGCGCTCATCTCAAAAATTTAGTTAGGATCTCATTCGCTTGTCATAAATCCACCAAAACCCACAAGGGATACCTAGTTGCACTTTCAACCTCTCTCTTTTTGGTGATTGATGACAACAAATTGAGATTTCACAAATATGATTAAAAGTGTAGAATTTTCATAATGTGTGCACATATGAGTTTGGAACAGATTAAGCAATGAAAACATAAGACATATGTGCACTCTTTATGGTCGTATGCAAAACTACATGTGTGTGAACAATAATCTTGATATGAATAAGATAAATGGCATAATCATGACAACATCAAGGTTATCAAGTATGAATATCAAATTCAGAGCATAACACATAAGTCATAAGCATAACAAAGTCATAGTTTCACACCACATGTCAAATAGCATAAGAAAGCACAGACAAAGTTTTACAACCCAAAAGAAACACAAATAGAGCGCTCCTCTCGCAACCTACGGCTAGAACCTAGTGACTCCCCCTCAATCTCTCCCCCTTTGGCATCAAGGCACCAAAAAGAAGGAGAGGAGAGATCTAGAGGCTCATTCCTCGTTGTCGGTCCTCTCACCGTCTTGATCTTCAGGTTGAGGAGGAGGAAGAGCGTATCTACTCAAAGTGCCCCCAATGCCAAAATAGGCAAGCTCGGAGGGAGAGTGAGGTGGAAACTCCAAGAAATCTTAAGCTGAATCATCGGAGATAATGGGAGATCCAATTGGCTCGATCTCCAGCTTTTGCAAATATGCTTGACATTTTCCTTGACATACTTCATATCCGCCTTGCTTGCCTTGTTCAACTTAAGAAGCTTCACTTCAGCCTTTTTGCAAGAGCCAAAGATGGCAGCCAAGTACTTTAAAATACTACTTGAGGACCCTTTTTGAGGAGGGGCCCTAGTAGCGGGAGCAGTCCTGGTATCTCCTTGAGCTCTCCTCGGAGCCTCTTCACTGGACACTGGAGATGGAGCAGCTGGGAGAGTGGCTTGGGAGGGCTTCTAAGGCCTCACGGGAGCGTGCTCCACATCCTTAACAAACTCGATCCCCGTGACTTTCTCAATCATAAACATCAAGTAAGGTGCATAGCCACATGATCTTTTCAGTGTGCAAGAGATATTCACCATATCATTCCTAATGTAGTCAAAGACATCAAACTTCCTGTCTTTGCTAATCACCTTCATCAATGTCATAGAGTATCCTTGGACACTTCCTGCATCTCAGTATTTTGGAGCTATTGTCTTCTGGAGGACTCTGTTGAGAACCATGAAGAATGGCTTCGTGTTATCGGTGAAAGGAGGATTGAATGTCAAACGAGTTTCATAGAGAAACTTCATTTTATCCTTCTCCAAGACACCAATGTTGTGGATGGTTAGCTCATTGTTGCTAGTGTCTTCTATGTGAAGCAGTCTTTTAAACTCATCATAAGTAATGAAGTACTTGAATCCATGTGTCATCCAAGTAACCCTCTCCTCTTCATCACTTGCAAAGTAGCAGGTGGCATAAAACTGAGCAATAATCTCATCATTCCAGTTGTACCTGAAAGCAAACAGATCCTTCAGTCCATGCCTTGCTGCAGCCTCCACCACTTCATCAAAAGCACCACAACTCTTCCTTTCAAAATGATTCTAGTCAATCCACTGGCTACGGACAACCGGAGTCTTCATTGTTAGGTACACGGAGCGATAATAGTACGTGTGAAAGTTGCTCCAGAATCTGGCATTCACTGCCTTCTTTGATCTGATGTAACAATCCATCATTCTAAGCTTGGAAGCCGTATCGCTTCCCTTGCCATTGAAATTCTCTTCCGAGGGATCCATGTTCCCCTGCTTCGGAGCTGACATCTTAAGAGGGCCAATCGGGCCGCTAGCGATCTCTTTCCCCTTGACCTTAGCTTGGCGAGAAGTTGCCAAGCTAGGGCCAGCTGCATCGTTTCATTCAGATGCAGGTTTCTTGGCCCGAACCTTGCGCCGCACCTGAGATGGAGTAGGTTCCGGCTCGGAGGGACGCTCTTGTTGCTTCTTGCCTTGTCCCTCGAGGACCGAAGGAAAGAATCTTGGTCCATCTCCACCTCATGGTCGGAAATCTCATCATTGGAGCTCGACATAGTCCTGGGAAGGGATTATACATTACACGGATGAGAATCGATGGAAAGGAAACGCATTAAGTAGAGGAACTTAGGGTTGAGCTCTATTAAAAGTTGAACTTGTCCGGTGCTCAAATGAGGACTAGTCCGAAGAACTGGACTTGTCCATATTGGGACCGGACTAGTCCAGTGTTCTACTTCTCAAACCCTAACTAGAGGGTCAATGGTGTTTCTCAATGCAAAAGTAGCTCTGGGAGGATGTAATACAACAAGGAGTCTTGTATTAACTGGAAGGAACTGAGCTATTTGATTAAAAATGAAGGAAATCGAAGTTTCTAGGGTTTGGGAGAAATGCACCAAATTTCATCGATTCTTGAGGATGGAGGAGTTGTAGATGCGGACAAGTCCGTAGTCTTCAATCCCTTGCAATGGAGATCAATTCCCACAAAAATTTGAGGGGATTTGATGGAGGAACCACGGAATCGCCTTGGGAGCACATGAGTCAGGAGAGAGAACGTGGGGTGAGTTGTGAGGATGAAGAAGATTAGGTTTTGGTGGCGCCTAGTGTTATGGAGTCGAAAAAGCAGACTAGTCCTTGGTCGACCGGACTAGTCCGGACTACCGAACCTCTGCGGACTAGTCTGCAGTGTGCGCACTAGTCCGTCGTCACCAGAACCGATATGATTAGACCATTCATATATATTTGAAGGTTCTTACAAAGAAAAATAGGGGGGAAACACACAATAATCTTCATGAATATGATCAGTAAACATACAACATTCAAGCTATGACCATAATTCACCTAGATCAAGTAATTGAAAAAGTTTTTCGAAGAAAATAGAACGAGATGATTTTCATAACAAAATCAATGGATTTTGAATAAGCCATACAAGTATGCAAGTTTTCAAGCCACATTCTGAGCATCAAGGATATTTAGTTCATTTTGGAGCTCGCAAAAACATTTTTCATCAAGTGGCTTGGTAAATATGAGAGCTAGTTGTTTTTTGGTGTTGACATGGGAAATGGCTATGTCTCCTTTCATTGAGTGGTCTCTCAAAAAGTGATGCCGAATGTGTATGTTTTTGGTTCTAGAGTGATCAACGGGATTATGAGCAATTTTAATGGCACTCTAATTATCACAAAGGAGTGGAATATGACTCATATTGTACTCGTAATCCCTTAGAGTTTGTCGCATCCAAAGGAGTTGTGCACAACAACTCGCGACTGCAACATACTCTGCTTCGACTGTGGATAAGGCGATGGAGCTTTGTTTCTTGAGGACCAAGAAACTAGGGATCTATCTAGGAATTGGCATGTACCAAAGGTACTTTTTATATCTACTTTGCATCCGACATAATCTGCATCGGAGTATCCAATGAGATTGAATTTGGAACCATTAGGATACCAAAGGCCTAGGTTGGGTCTATGAACTAAATATTGCAAGATTCTCTTGACGGTTGTCAAATGACACTCCTTAGGATTGGCTTGAAATCTTGCACACAAGCACACACTCAACATAATATCAGGCCTACATTCACATAAGTAAAGTAGGGATCCAATCATGGAGCAATATACCTTTTGATCCACGTTTGGTCCGTCTTCATTTAGATCCAAGTGTCCATTTGTTGCCATGGGAGTCTTTATTGGCTTCACCTTGCCCGTTCCAAACTTCTTGAGTATGTCTTGAGTATAATTGGTCTGGCTTATAAACATCCATTCCATTTGATGCCTCACTTGGAATCCCAAGAAGTATTTCAGCTCTCCCATCATAGACATCACAAACCTATCTGTCATAATCTTACTTAATTCTTCACAAAAGGATTTGTTAGTTGAACCAAAGATAATGTCATCAACATAAATTTGAAAAATAAAAAAATCATTGTCAAAGTGCTTTGTAAACAACATATAATCTGCTTTACCAATTTTAAAACCACTTTCAATTAAGAAATCTCTAAGACAATCATACCAAGCTCTAGGAGCTTGTTTGAGGCCATAGAGAGCCTTATGCAGTTTGAACCCATGGTCGGGGAACTCTTGATCTTCGAATCCGGGGGGTTGCTCCACGTACACCTCCTGCTTGATTTTTCCATTGCGTAAGGCGCTTTTTACATCCATTTGATAGAGCTTGAAATCATGGTGAGTAGCATATGCAAGTAATATTATAATTGATTCAAGCCTAGCTACGGGAGCAAAAGTTTCGTCAAAATCCAAACCTTCGACTTGTGAATACCCTTTGGCCACAAGTCACACCTTGTTCCTTCACCACCCAGTGTTCGACTTGCTTGTTGCGGAAGACCCATTTGGTGCCGGCGACGTTGAACTTTGGTCTTTCAACTTGTTCCCACACCTCGTTCTGTTTGAAGTTGTTATGTTCTTCTTGCATTGCCACCACCCAATCCGGATCTTTCATTGCATCCTCAATCCTGCACGGTCCAAAAAGGATACAAAATAGTAATGTTCACAAAAATTAGCAATTTGAGATCTAGTTGTTACTCCATTTTGTATGTCACCGATTATGTTGTCGATTGGGTGATCTCTTTGGACACATTGGTGTACTCTTGAGTGTGGCACTTGCGGTCTTGTATCTTCATGATCGTCTTGTTCTCCCCCTGGATAGTTGCCTTCATTGGTGTGTTGATCATCTCCGTCTTCTTGAGGCTGATCTTGTATAGAAGCTCCCCCTTGATCATTTATCTCTACTTGTGATTCATCTTCATCATTCACATTTGGAGGTAGCACTTGTGGTCCAACATCGCCCAACGCCATTCTTCTCAATGCTTGACATGGAGCTTCTTCTCTATCTAGCACACATAGATCAACTTGCTCTTCTTGAGAGCCGTTAGTTTCATCGAACACTACGTCACGTGCTACTTCAACAAGTCTGGAGACCTTGTTAAAGACACGATAGGCATAAGAGTTCGAATCATAGCCAAGCTAGAAACCTTCATCGGACTTCGAAGCGAACTTTGAAGTTCTAGGCTTCTTGTTCAAAATATAACACTTAGAACCAAAAAGTCGAAAATAGGAAATATTCGGCTTGTTACCAGTGAGTAGCTCATATCATGTTTTCTTGAGAAGTCGATGAAGATAGAGATGGTTTATGGCGTGACAGACGATGTTAACCGCTTCCGCCCAAAACCGATCCGATGTTTTGTACTCATCAAGCTTTGTTCTCGCCATCTCTATGAGGGTTCGGTTCTTCCTTTCCGCTACTCCATTTTGTTGAGGGGAATACGGTGCTGAGAATTCATGCTTTATCCCTTCTTCGTCTAGGTACTCCCCAACTTGTGTGTTCTTGAACTTCATGCAATTGTCACTTCGTATGTTCTGGATCTTCAATGAGAACTCATTTTGGGCACGCTTGAAAAACTTCTTGAGGCTTCCTTGAGTCTCTTTCTTATCATGCAAAAAGAAAACCCACGTCAAGTGTGAAAAATCATCAACAATTACTAAGCCGTATTTGTTACCGCCGATGCTTATGTAAGCAATTGGACCAAACAAATCCATGTGAAGTAGCTCAAGCGATCTTGTAGTTGTCATGATGATCTTCGCGGATGAGGTGTTCCTACTTGCTTCCCGGCTTGGCACGCGCTACAAGACCCGTCTTTCTCAAAAACAACATCCTTTAAACCTCAGAAAGTGATTGCTCTTAAGGAGTTTTTGAAGATTCCTCATACCAACATGTGCTAGCCGTCTATGCCAAAACCAAACCATGTTGGTCTTTGCAATCAAGTATATGCCAAGTTATGCTTTATCTTTGTTGAAGTCAACAAGATAAAGCTTTCCCTTTAACATACCCTTGAATGCAACCGAGTCATCACTCTATCGAGAGACGGTCACACCCTCATTAGTGAACAAGCAATTATAACCCTTGTTACATAATTGAGATACAGACAGAAGGTTATAATCTAAGGAGTCAACATGCAAAACATGAGAAAGCCTGTGTTGAGATGATATTGCAATTTTACCAGTATCGAGGACCCTTCCTTGACTATTGTCTTCAAAATAGATGCCCTCGCTTGGATCTTATTTTTATTCATACTCAACAAATATCCTTCTTTTATCCGGTCATGTGGTTGGTGCATCCACTATCTAGCACTCATTTCGATCCACCGGAGGAATAGGCTTGCAAAAACAAGTTATGCCTTGGTTTAGGTACCCAAGCTTGCTTGGGTCCTTTGAGGTTACTTACAAGTGATTTGGGCACCCACACATGAGACTTGGCGTTCCCATGGCGTCTCCCAACATATTTAGCACAAACACTACCAAAGTTACTTTTCATGAGTGCATATGATGCATCAAAGGTTATAAACAAAAGTTATTGCTCATATGTATTAGCATGTTTGGTCTTGTCAACATTATTAGCCTTTCAAGCTTGAGTGGAGTTTCCCTTGACAAAAGTAATGCGCTCCTTGTTATTCTTGTGGCTTCTAGCATTTTGCTTTTCACCATAAGAATACCCAATGCCATATTTGACATTAGGAGGTCTTGTGGCCAAGTATGCACTGCATGCATATTTGATATTCCCCTTGTCAAATATGCCATTACGGGAAGGATGCTTGTCCTTTGTCATGTTCGCCTTATCCTTCAAGTTAGTGTCAATTTTAGCACATCCACAAGTAATAGTAGTTTAGTGTTGAGGATGTGAACTTGAAGAGGATGAAGGGTCACATTGCTTGAGTGACTCAACTTGTACCTCAAGGGTCTTTTCATCTTTGGTCAAGTTAGCAAGTTCATCCTTGATGATTACATTTGAGTCGTTTAACATCAAGCAAGCTTCCTTGCTTGAAGCTAACTCAAGTTATGGTGACTTGCTTCGCTCCTTTTCAAGTTCAAGGAGCTTTTTGATCTTAATATACTCCTCCTTTTGAAGGATGATCACATCTTCTTGGCGATCAACAAGCTCCTCCTTATCAATAAGTTTATCCATTAAGAATTTCATTTTTGCAGCAGTTTTCTTATCTAGGACAATAAGCATATCTTCATTATCACTATAAGCATCACTATCGCTAGAGTAAGAATGGGAGGAGGAAGATTTAGTTGTTACCTTATTTTCACCTTCCTTCGCCATGAGACATGTGTCATTGTCCTTCCTTGCGCCGATAGTTGGGAAGAGGGTTGATTTCTTGGTCGTCTTCTTGATGGCTATGCTAGCCATCTCCTCTTCGGATGAGGACACATCATTTGAGTCCCACTCCTTTCCCAGGTGCGCCTGTCCAACTTGCTTTTTCTTCTTAAAGAACTTATTGGGTTGAGGATTTGTTTCCTTGGTTTTCTTCTTGTTTTCTTCATACGGGAAATAAACTATAACGTGGTCATATTTGCCACGGTTATAGCATACTCACCTCAACTTCGGTCTTGACGTGTCTTTGTGTTTTACCTCAGTTGATCTACCCCCTGAACTTCTTTTCATCATCCTTTTGAATTTCTTCATAAAGAGGATCATGTCTTCTTCATCTATGTCGCTGCTCTCATCATCACTGTCTTCTTCTTCTTGAGTCTCTCGAGCATCTTTTGACAAGGGCATACAAGTGGACTTCAAGGCGACCCCCTTCTTCTTTGTCGAGGTGAGGTCGACAATCTCCTTGACATGTTTTGCTTGCTTCTCCATCATCTCGAAATTGATGATCTTTCCAAGCAACTCGTCCGGAGTCATTTTCTTGTACCCGGGGCTTTCTCTAATCATCGAGCACAAGGTTACATTATGAGGCATGAAAGCTCTAAGAATGAGCTTCACCACCTTGTGATCGTTCCAGTTTTTGCTTCTATATGCTTGAACCTTGTTGATGAGAGTCTTCAACCAATTGTACATGTCCTGCGGTGACTCAACTTCTTCTATGGTGAATCTTCCCAATTCGCCTTCGATCATTTCGATTTTAGCTTCTCGCACATGGCGATTGCCTTCATGTGCAGCTTGTAGCGTGTCCCATATTTCTTTTGCAATCTCGGGTCCATCCACTTTGGTGAACTCATATCTACTCAATGAAGATGTGATGACCGCTTCAGCATTATCATTTCGATGAATTTCTTGATCTTGACTTGGTGCGAGCTCTTCATTATCGTCCAGGATATCTATTCCAGTAGACACTATATGCCAGAACCTGGGGTTAAATATAATTAAATGCATTTTCATATTTTGCCTCCACATTGAATAATCATTGCCATCAAAGTATGGTGATTTTCATAGAGGGATTGACAAGTAACGGTTGTTGTTAGAATTCAAGCGATCATAACTAAAAGGATATCAGGAGTAGTCGGTGTGACTACTCCACTTCTTCTTCTTTTCATCTCCGATCTTCATCTTTCCTTTGTAGAGAGCGTTCTTCCCTAGAAGCGTATTGAGTTCATGCGTCTCCTCATCATCATCCTCGAAGTCTTCAATGGCAACGAGGAGCTTCTCCAATTTTTGAGCCTTTCATCTTCAACCTTCTCTTGGTTGAGGCTTTTTTGCACATCATTCATGTTCGACATTTTCTCTTCGAGCGATTAGTCTCCTTTTGAAGAGTCCCACAGTGATACCAATTGAATGTGGCCTAGAGGGGGGGGGTGAATAGGCCTTTTTGATCTTTTGTCGGAAGCTGCAACACTCAACAACTTGATCAAATACCGATAAACCGGACTAGTACGGTAGTATGCGGACTAGATCGATGAAGTTTGAGCGATGATCTCGATCCAAGTACTCTACACAGCGAAAATTAAGATGTAACTAGAGTATGTTGCTTCAATTAAACTGAAGATAGCACAAGGTAACCTTACATTCAAGTTTTGACGTAATTTGACTATGATCAATTAAACCCTAGATGCAATGACCAATAAGCACAAAGTGAAGACACAATATTTTTATCCCGTGGTTCGGTTCCCATGAAGGCAACCTACATCCACAGTTAGGAGCCCACGAAAGGACCAGGTCTTCACCAACCCTAACCTCGTTGAATCGCCATGGATGTCGATTCTCTTCCACTAATCACAAAGGGAAAATCACCACGTTCAAGGGGCCTTCTCATAAGTTGAGGGCTCCCCAAGATTTACAACTAAATACACCACCAACACACTCGAATTATCTGCAATAAAGAACAAGAGTGTGCAGAGAATCAAACCAAAGAGCTCAAAACGTGAAGAACTGTGTCTCTCCTTTGATCTAAAGTTAATACTCAAGGATTTGATCTTTCTTGCGTTGGATTGGGTGGAGAGACGAGTTTTCTAGGCTCTTGGAGGGTGTCACGGTGCAGGGGGCCGAGAGATTTCATAGTTGGGTTGTGCACCTCTATTTATACTAGGGTTTCCAAAGGTTACCGTTAGGGTTTTCAAAGTCTGGACTAGTCCGTGGTGGACTCCAGAATAGTCCGGTGTGCGGCGTGTGGGAAACCCTAAGTGTCCCGAATTATCGGACTTGTCTGGCTAGGAGCGGACTAGTCCGTTTTTGTATCTAGAAATATTTGGACTATTCCGGTACATATCGGACTAGTCTGGCCGTGGTGAAACCCTTAGTGAATTGGGGACAAGTCCGCTCTTGGAGGACTTGTTCGATTTAAGTGAGAAGGTTTTTCAGACTAATCCTTGTAGATATCGGACTTGTCCGATTTAGGTCAAAAAGATATCGGACTAGTCCGTTGTGATATCGGACTTGTCCGACTTCGTGCAAACTGTGAAGTGCTGAGGACTAGTCCGCACTGGGGACGACTAGTCCGGTCTTAGTCAGAGAGATATCAGACTAGTCCATGGTGATATCGAACTAGTCCGATCTGTGAAAACTGGACTGTGCAGACAAGTCTGCACTGGGAGGACTTGTCTGATTCTAGATAGAGATAAATCGGACTAGTTCGCATTACATTGGACTAGTCTGGACCTGTATAACTTTGTGCAGTGAGAGTGACTAAAATTTGCTTGAGCTCATTGGGTGTGTTTCTCCAACACACTCCATACACAAAAAGTATTATAATCATTTCTTGAGCTCCTTTCAACTTGATTCCTCACTCTCCCTTCTTCTTTCGCTTTCTTCTTAATTTCATTAAAACCTGTGCTCATCTCAACAATTTAGTTCGGATCTCATTTGCTTGTCATAAATCCACCAAAATCCACAAGGGATGCCTAGATGCACTTTCCATTACATCTTTATTATGAATCATGTCACAAATACAAATAGGAATATGGAAGACATACCTTTCCTAATTGGGAAGAGACTCCTTCTACTCTTCTCCTACTTGGACTATAAACTAGAAACTCTCCTCTTTATAGCCTATACTCCTCTAAACCTATGGAAAGTAGTGGATACAATGGATGAATACTCAAGTGGTGTGTGACGAAGTGAGGGGTGAGGGTTCCTATTTATAGCTTGGAGAAGGGTCGGTTCCTGCCACCAAAAGTGCGCGTATCAATCACCCATCACCACTTCAAGCCTAGAGGAGCCACCACGTGGAGTTTGACCGAGAATGGCGCGAGGAACTAGTCGGCTGACTAGGGGGGTCGACCGACCTGGTCCTACCCCTTTTGCGGTGTGCTTTCTCCAGGTGACTGACAGATGAGTCCTGTTGATTGATATGGGTGCTACACCGTTGGATGGCCTCGGATACTCCTGTTTGTGGGCCATTTGATCCATGTGGTGCCACGTGTTGTCGCTTTATTGGCTGGAATGATATTTTATAGGTTCCATCCCCTTGTTTCACTTCATTTCTGCATAGAATTTCTGCACGCACTACTTTCTGCAAAGACAATTGGAAATAGGTTAAATAGAAAGGTGATGTGTGCAAGAAGTGTCAATTTCTTCACATAATTGATTTATATTGATGGGTAAAATTGGTGTATAACAGCCGTCAACAAACTCCCCCAAGCTTATCCTTTGCTCGTCCCGAGCAAAGTCAATGCTTTAGGTTGATGATCAGGAGTTGCTACTATTTCTATTTTTCAAAGTACCATGTGCACAACAAAATACATTACCTAGTATTACGAAAATTTTTACGGTACTTCACCCATCTTAGGTTATTTTGGGGCTTATGGCGTCTCCTATTCATTTGTGGTTGAATGATTGTCGGTACCTTGCGTACCGTATACCCCTTGGGACTGCAAAAAGACCAAAGGAACATCACCTATCTGAGTTGAAGACCTCCAAAGGCCCCACGTGTCATACGAGACCGGACCTGCCTCCCTTCTATGGTTAGTCCCGGTGCTGCCACGTGTATACTGCAACCGGAGCTACGTCCCACACAAGGTAAAGCTCCAGGCCCAATACCTGCGCAGCACCCCTGGACCTAACCCCCGACAGAGAGAAGCTCCGGTACTGACACATGTACAACTGGACCAGACCTACCGGTTCCAGACGGTAAACTCCGGAGCTGCCACATGTCCAACCGCTGGACCTTCAGTCTCAACATTCAGACTGGTGGACCCCCAACGGCTCAGACCTTCAAGGGACAATCAAGGACATCAAGACACGTTTAAGTGTCATTAATACCAGTTTAATGACACACGATCGGAGGGCCCTCAATAGCAGTAACGGCACTGTCAAGACTCGTTACCACACTATTAAGGGTAATGAAGCTCATTAATTGTGTATTAAGCATCAGTAACCGCCAGGGCCACATGTTGGGCCATGCTAACGATGTAACGACCAGTCCTTGTACTATAAAAGGACTGGTCGAGCAATACACAGCAAGGCTCTCCTAGACTCTCTCTCCGGGCTTAGACCTCTTCCAGGCTCGGCTCTGACACACACTCTCAAGTGCTCAGACGCTCAATACAAAAACTACACACCCGGTGGAGTAGGTGAATGTAGGCCTAGAGGGGGGTGAATAGGCCTTTTTGAAAATTATCGGATCCTGCAACACTCAACAACCAGTTTAATACCAGAGATATCGGACTAGTCCGGTAAAGTGCGGACTAGTCCGGTGTTCACGGACTAAGTTGATTAAACTTGATTGATTGCTTTGATTCTTTTATGTGTACAGCGGAAATATAGAATCAAACAACAGTTCAACAGTTATATACTGGATAATATCACAATTAAGTCTTATGTTCAACACTTTAATGTAAGATGAACAATATGTATGAAACCCTAGATTGAGTTGATTGATTAGAATGATGAACACTAAGACAAGACACAACGATTTATCCCGTGGTTCGGCTACCACAAAGGCAACCTACGTCCACGTTGAGGAGTCCACAAAAGGACCGGGTCTTCTCCAACCCTACCCTCGTTGGATCGCCATGAAGGCCAATCCTCTTCCACTAAACACAAAGGGGTGAATAACCGAATTCAAGGGGCGTTCTCACACGTTGAGAGCTCCCTTATGTTCTTTGCGGGATGATGTGCTCCAACTTGCTTCCCAGCTTGGCACGCGCTATAAGGCCTGTCTTTCTCAAAAACAACATCCTTCAAACCGCGGATGTGATCGCCCTTGAGGAGTTTTTGAAGGTTCCTCATACCAACATGCGCTAGCCGTCTATGCCACAGCCAACCCATGTTGGTTTTTGCAATGAAGCATGTGTCAAGTTCGGCTTTATCCTTGTTGAAGTCAATAAGGTAAAGCTTTCCCTTCAACATACCCTTGAATGCAATGGAACCATCACTCCTCCTAGAGACGGTCACACCCTCGTTAGTGAACAAGCAATTATAACTTTTGTCACATAGTCGAGATGTGGACAACAGGTTATAATCTAAAGATTCAACATGTAAAATGTGAGAAAGTGTGTGTTCAGAGGATATTGCAATTTTACCGGTACCTAGCACCCTTTCTTGACTATTATCTCCGAAGTAGATGCCCTCGTTTGGATCCTCATTCTCTTCATATTCCACGAAAATCCTACTTTCTCCGGTCATGTGGTTGGTGCATCCACTGTCTAGCACCCATTTGGATCCACTGGAGGAATAGGCCTCGCATTTACCTTCCTTTGCCATAAGGCAAGTGCCATTTCCCTTCCTTGCACCGAGTGTAGGGAAGAGTGTAGATTTCTTGGATGTGCTCTCGATGGCTATGCTAGCCATCTCTTGTTCATCGGATGATGAGGACTCATCGTTTGAGTCCCACTCCTTCCCAATATGCGCTTGTTCGGCTTGTTTCTTCTTCTTGAAGAATTTCTTAGGTTGAGTCTTGGATTCTTTTGTCTTCTTCTTGTTCTCCTCATATGGGCAATCACCTATAAAGTGGTTATACTCACCACGATTATAGCACGCCCGTCTCAACTTTGTCTTTGTTCTTTCCTTGTACTTGCCTTCACTTGATTTTGTCCCTTGTCTTTTCTTCATTATTCTCTTGAACTTTTTCATGAATAATATCATGTCCTCTTCATCTAGCTCACTGCTCCCTTCGTCACTGTCTTCCTCTAGTTGTGCTTCTCTTGCTTCTTTGGATAGAGTCTTGAGGGTGGACTTTAAAGCCACCCCTTTCTTCTTAGCCGAGGTGAGGTCGGCAATTTCCTTGACGTGCTTTGCTTGTTTTTCCATCATTTCAAAGTTGATAATTTTTCCAAGCAATTCATTCGGAGTCATCTTTTTGTATCCGGGCTTTCTCTAATCATAGAACATAGCGTGACATTGCGAGGCATAAAAGCTCTAAGGATGAGCTTTACTACCTCGTGGTCATTCCACTTCTTGCTCCCATATGATTGAACTTTGTTAACGAGTGTCTTCAATCTATTGTACATATCTTGGGGTGACTCGTCTTCCTCAATTGTGAATCTTCCTAGTTCGCCTTCGATCATCTCAATCTTTGCTTCACGCACATGTCGGTCACCTTCATGTGCAGTTTGCAGAGTATCCCATATCTCCTTAGCAATTTCGAGTCCATCCACCTTGGTGAACTCGTCCCGACTGAGTGGGGAGGTGATTACAGCTGCGGCTTGAGCATTTCTATGAATGGCCTGCTCTTGGCTTGGGGTGAGCTCCTCGTCGTCATCTGGAATATCTATCCCTGTGCATACAACATGCCATAGACTTGGATTTAGGGAAATCAAATGCATCTTCATATTCTGCCTCCACATCGAGTAATCACTTCCATCGAAGTGTGGGGCTTTTCCAAGTGGGATAGATAAGTAATGGTTGTTATTGGAATTTAGACGATCATAGTTAAAAGGATATCGGGAGTAGTCGGTGTGACTACTCCCCTTATTCTTCTCTTCAACTTTCGCTTTCCCCTTGGAAAGCGCCTTCTTTCTGAGGAGTGCCTTCAGCTCCAGCGTCTCCTCATCATCGTCCTCGAAGTCTTGAATGGCTTCGAGGTACTTCTCAATTTTTTGAATCTTGTCATTGTTAACTTCTTCTTGGTTGTTGATTTTGTGGACGTCCTTCATGTCCAACATGATCTCTTCGAGTGATTAGACTCTTTCTTGAAGAACCTGCTCTGATACCAATTGAATGTAGGCCTAGAGGGGGGGTGAATAGGCCTTTTTGAAAATTATCGGATCCTGCAACACTCAACAACCAGAGATATCGGACTAGTCTGGTAAAGTGCGGACTAGTTCGGTGTTCACGGACTATGTTGATTAAACTTGATTGATTGGTTTGATTCTTTTATGTGTACAGCGGAAATATAGAATCAAACAACAGTTCAACAGTTATATACTGGATTATAGCACAATTAAGTCTTATGTTCAACACTTTAACGTAAGATGAACAATGTGTATGAAACCCTAGATTGAGTTGATTGATTAGAATGATGAACACTAAGACAAGACACAACGATTTATCCCGTGGTTCGGCTACCACAAAGGCAACCTATGTCCACGTTGAGGAGTCCACAAAAGGACCGGTTCTTCTCCAACCCTACCCTCGTTGGATTGCCACGAAGGCCAATCCTCTTCCACTAATCACAAAGGGGTGAATAACTGAATTCAAGGGGCGTTCTCACACGTTGAGAGCTCCCTTAGATTACAAATCACAATGCCATTGAAAAACACACTCAAAAGTTACAATTGAAACGCAAGAGTGTGTTAGAGAATCAAACCAAGAGCTCAATGTGGTGTTGCAAGTGTCTCTCCAATGATCTAAAGTGAATCCTCAAAGGATTGAACGATGTTGCACTTGATTTCGTGGAGAGAGGTCGTTTTTGAGGCTCTTGGTAGGTGTGACGGCACTAGGGTTCGAGAGGTTCTGAAATTGGGCCGTGCACCTCTATTTATATGGGTTTTCTAAAATTTACCGTTAGGGTTCAGAAAGTTTGGACTAGTCCGTGGTGGTCACCGGACTAGTCCGGTGTGCAGTGTGTAGCAAACCCTAAGTGTCCCGAAATATAGGACTAGTCCGGCTGAAAACGGACTTGTCCAATTTCACTACTGGAAATCTTCGGACTAGTCCGATGTCCATCGGACTTGTCCGGACATGTGAAACCCTAGCTGTGTTGGATAACAAGTCCACACTTGGAGGACTTGTCCGATTTAGATCAGTGGGTTTTTCGGACTAGTCCGTGTGAATATCGGACTTGTCCGAAGTGGATCAGAAAGGATATCGGACTAGTTCGGTTAATAACGGACTTGTCCGATTTTGTGTGACTTGTGTAGTGTTTTGAGGACTAGTCCACACTAGGGAGGACTAGTCCGATTCTAGTCAGAAAGATATCGGACTAGTCCGATAGATATCGAACTTGTCCGATCTGGTGCAGAAAGGTTATCGGACTAGTCCGGTTGTGATCGGACTAGTCCAGTCCTGTGTAACTCTGTGCAATGTGTGTTTTTAATTATCATTGAGCTCTTGGGGTGTGTTTCCTTAACACACTCCATACACAATAATCTACAACTCTTTTTCCTTGAGCTCATTTCCACTTTGCTCCTCACCATCCCTTCTTTTTGGTATCTTGTTCATTTTTCTGTTGTAGGCCTGCATTCATCTCAACAAAGAGGTTAGAATCCCAATTGCTTGTCATATATCATCCAAAACCCACAAGGGAGTCCTAGATGCACTTTCAGTAGGGTATTACGCTTAGGCGGCCTGAACCACGTAAATCCTCGTGTCCACTTGCCATCGTGTTCTGAATCTCTGCGCGCCCAATACCGAACTACAAACTCCGCGGACTACCAACAGTAGTAACGGGAGAATTGCTGGAACCAGACTCCGATAGTTGGCGCGCCAGGTAGGGGCGCCCGAGATTCAAACACGGTGAACTCTGCTGCTGGATCGTTTAACGGCAACCTTGTTGTGCAACCTGCTGGAGGCAATCCCTCCAACATGTAGCAGCTTGCAGGTGCTGTGGCTCCAGCTGGAGTCATGCACCGCCACCACTGTCCGCACCAGCAAATCAAGCTGGACACCGAGATGAGGCATCTGCGTCGGTCATGGCATCGGCGAACAACAACCCTGAACACGCGCTCCATGCCGCGCGTGCTCTTCTCCAACGTCCACCGCCTCTAGGAGCATCCCAAGGTGCAATGGAGCAATGGAGGGTTGATGTGGAACACTTGGTTGCTGCTGCAGCGGATCGCATCAGCAACCAAGGTCCTCCCCCTTGGAGCAGGCCCTATCGCAGCATCGGACTGTATCGGGTAGACTTGGTCCGCACGCTTCGCAACACTGGAGGCGTGCCACATCTCAACAGGTGACGTCGCTGCCTTCTGGGGCGCGACACACCCATACGATAACTAGGCTTTCGACTCATGACCTCCGGGCGTAGCTTGATCACCGTTACCGTCAACAGGATGGCCGCATCCAGATCGAGCGTGCACGCGAGAGGCGAGAGGCTCGGGATAGTCCTGCTCCCGGGGAAGTAGGAGGAGGCTGTTCTGCCCTTGCCATGCTCCTACGCATGGTCAGATGGCCACAGAAGTTCTGGCCTCACCTGCCGGAGAAATTTGACGGGACTATCAATCCCGCTGAGTTTCTCCAAATCTACTCCACCGCAATCCTTGCGGCTAGAGGAAATGAGGCAGTAATGGCCAATTATTTCCCCGTGGCTTTGACTGGGACCGCCAGGTCCTGGTTCATGATCCTACGGCCCGACTCCATCAACAGTTGGGCGGAACAGTGCCAACAGTTCACCGCCAATTTCGGGAGTTCATACACCCAACCTGGCACCGAACTGGACCTTTTTGCTGTCAAGCAGAAGAGGGGAGAGTCCCTGTCATCCTTCATCAGAGGTTCTCCTAGGTACGAAACACAAAACCTTCTATCTCAAGCGCTTCTGTCATTGTGGCATTTAGACAGGGCGTATGAGACAAGAAGATGATGAACAAGCTGGCAACCAAGGAAGTCACCAGCGTCACGGAACTCTTCAGCTCGGCGGACAAGTGCGCCAAAGCTACAGAGGGTCATGAAATGCACTCCCAACCACCTCCGGAGGACAACAAAAAGTCCTCCAAGGGAGAAGCCACTACCCCCAGGAGTGGCAAGAAGAAAAAAAAGTCAAATGGCAAGAAAAAGCCGTCGGCCGGCACGCCTATTACTGCAGCTGCTGCAACTCCGGGAGGCCAGGTGCCACGCCTTGAGAAATGACCTCGGTCGTCGTTTGAAGACGGAGGTAGCTCCAAGATGTGTTGTCCCATACGCAAGACAAACAACCACAACTTGGAAGGCTGCTGAGAGGTCTAGAACCTCGCCGAGCGCTACAACAAGCGCAGAGAAGAAGTTCCTTTCTATCAAAAGGGAGGAAAATAGAAAGTCGATGAAGCTCCGGCTGAAGAGGAGTTAGGCTTTCAGGACCATAAAAAGGTCTTGAAGGCTGTTTACATGTCTGTTGACGACGACTCCGACGTCTCCAACAACTAGTGCCAGAAACCATGAACACCATCTTTGGTGGTTTATGGGACATCACCTCCCACCGTGTCCTCAAGACAATGCGGTAGGACATGGCCTCTGTACCTCCTACTGCCAGGGCGGAGCCACACCGAAAGTGTATGGACACCACCATCACCTTTGATGCTTCGAACTGCCCTCGGTACATGATCGGAGCTGGCCAACTACCATTGATGGTATCTCCGACCATCAACAACATCCAACTCCACCATGTTATGGTGGATGGAGGTTCGGGGTTGAACCTCATAAGCTTCAAAGCTTTCGTCAAGCTTCAGCTCCAACCTTCAGATCTTCGTCCCTCCCGACCTTTCTTTGGAGTAGGTCCGGGGTCCATAACCCCACTCGGTGCCATTACTCTCCTAGTGACCTTCAGGACCCGCGAGAATTACCGCACTAAGAAGTTGGTCTTTGACGTGGCGCAGATCAACATACCATTCAACGCCATCTTGGGCAGGCCAGCCTTGTACAAATTCATGGCTGCCGCCCTTTATGGCTACTTGGTGTTGAAGATGCCAACACCAGCAGGTGTTCTTCGGATCTGCAGAGATCGCACCACCAGAGTGACTGCTCTGGAAGAACTCGACGCGCTTTCTAAAGTGTAGGAGGAAGTATCCGGAAAGGAGCAAGCTCCGAAACCCCTGAGCATTCGTCATCGAGGCTCAACCTCCGCACCTCGCGTGCAACCAAGCGGCAACACCGACATTCCAGTCAAAGTCATCCAAACCGGTTCCGACGCTCCTCAGACCACCCGTATATCGGGAGGTCGGAATGACAAATAGGAACTCGTGCTCATCACTTTCCTCCAGGCTAATGTCGATGTGTTTGCCTGGCAACCATCACAAATGCCTGGGATCCCTAGAGAAGTGATCGAGCACAATATGAAGATTTATCCCGACGCTTGGCCTGTACATCAGAAGCCTCAAAAGCAATCATTAGAGCAACAAAACTTCATACGTCAAGAAGTGAAGAAGTTGCTTGAATCTGGCTTCAACCGAGAAGTCTTCCACCCAAAAAGGCTGACAAACCCAGTCGTTGTACCTAAGGCTAGCGGGAAGCTTCGGATGTGTATCGACTACACTACACTGAATTAGGCGTGTCCGAGAGATCCATTTCCACTACCTAGAATAGATCAGATAGTGGATTCCACCTCCGGGTGTGAATTACTGTGTTTCCTAGACGCATATTCTGGGTACTATCAAATCGGAATGTCTAGGGAAGATGAAGAGCATACTTCCTTCATCACAGTAGATGGATTATATTGTTACACTGCCATGCCATTCAGTCTCAAAAACGCTGCTTCTACATTTGTACAAGCTATGTACAAAACTTTTGGAGAGCTTATTAGAGATGTAGTGGAAGTGTTTGTTGATGACATTGTCACCAAGATCAGGAACAAGGAGTCATTCCTTGACACCTTGCAAGTTGTCTTCGACAAGTTGCGAGTCACACGCACAAAGCTGAACCCAGAACATTGTGTCTTTGGGGTTAGCTCCGGAAAGCTTCTTGGATTCTTGGTGAACCACCGAGGAAATAGAAGCGAATATGGTGAAGATAAAAACTATTGAAGACATGCGGCCAACATACTGCATCAAGGACGTCCAGAAGCTGACTAGATGTCTAGCTACCCTCAACCGGTTCATCTCAAGACTGGCGGAACGGGCACTACCTTTGTTCAAGTTGTTGAGGAAGTCCAGACCATTCCATTGGTCTGAAGAAGCAAAAAAGGCATTCAGGAAGCTGAAGCAGCTCCTCACGACTCTACCCACCTTGGTAGCTCTGAATTCTGGTGAGCCACTTCTGCTTTACATTTCGGCAACTAACTAAGTTGTCAGCATGCTCCTGGTTGCGGAAAGACAAGAACCATCTCCATTTCAGGAATCTAGACCACTTCGGGAGGGTCCAGAGCTACCTGAAGTCGAGTCTGGGTCCCAACTCCCAGAACCTGATCCTCAAGGCGAGAAGCCAGATGATCAAACTCCTTCAAATGAAGAAGTTGCTGTTGCTGAGCAACAGGATCCGGACGCCTCCGGGAAGGTCCGGGTCGCTGCAGAAGAAGCTCCGAGTTCCTCCAGTAGGAACCCAGAGGTCCACAAGCAAGGTCTGGACCCCTCCAGGAGGGTATGTGTTGATGAGGAGGAAGCTGCGGGCCCCTTCGGGAAGGTTCGGACAGTTCAACGCCCAGTGTACTTCATCAGCAAAGTACTTCATGACGCCAAAACTCAGTTCCTGGAGGTGCATAAGCTGCTCTACGCAGTTCTTATTGCTTCTAGGAAGCTCCGACACTACTTCTAAGCTCACAAGATTTCAGTGGTAACTTCTTATCCACTGCGTGCAATCTTCCATAACCCCAAATCTACTGGGAACATTGCAAAGTGGGCAGCATAACTATTCGAGTTTGATCTTGAATTCGTCCCAAGACAAGCAATTAAGAGTCAAGCACCAGCGGACTTTGTGATGGAATGGACCCCCTCTCCATCATATCCCGGGGGCCCCAGTGAGCAGAAGCTGGAACCCAATGTTCCAGTTTTCACCAAACCTCACTGGACTCTCTACTTTGACGGCTCCGTGCAAAAGCAGGGGGCCGGAGCTGGAATCCTTCTCCCAGCTCCGATCGGGGAGAAGGTCAAATATATGGTTCACCTTGAGTTCAAGGCAACCAACAACATGGTGGAGTATGAAGCACTAATCTATGGGCTCAGGGTGGCACTATCATATGGTGTCAAGCAGCTATTGGTAAAGGGTGAGTCGCAACTCGTCATAAAACAAGTCAAAGGTGAATGCTGTTGTAACAACCTTCGATTAGCTGTGTACCTACTTGAAGTCCAGAAGCTTTAGAAGGACTTTGACGTCCTTGATCATTGCCATGTCCAGCATCTCAACAACGCTGAAGCCGATGAACTCTCGACGAATGCTTCAATCGGAGCTCCGGCTCCTGACGAAAGCTTCATCTGGAGATTGCCAAGACAAACAGCTCAGCCTGCCAAACTGAGCGAAGGGGGTGAGATCAGCACCTCGAAGCTGGCGGTCCCAATGGCCTTGTTACCATGGCGTCCATCAAGGGTCGTAGGTGCTGCAGGAAGCTTCGAGCAACCGATCACACAAAACTCAAATCCTCAAGTTAGCTCCGCTGCATGGATCTCGGAGATCCGGAGCTACTTGAAAGACAATTTCTTTCCTGAAGATAATGTATTCGCTGACCGGATAGTCAGATTGGCTAAAAGATACACACTGGTACAAGGGGATCTCTACCGGTGTGGTGCCAACGGCGTCCTAATGCGGTGCATTACAAGGGAAGAAGGCTGCAAGCTCCTCGTAGAAATCCATGGAGGCGAGTGTGGAAACCACGCGTCTTCCCGCACGCTGGTCGGTAAAGCCTTTCGGCATGGTTTTTACTGGCCTACAGCACTCCCGGATGCAACTGAGCTAGTGAAGAAATGCGAAGCATGGCAGTTCCATGCAAAGCAAATTCACACACCAGCTCAACCTCTACAAATGATACCCCCTACTTGGCCATTCGCTCTTTGGGGGATGGATATCTTGGGACCTTTCACAAGAGCCGTCAGAGGTTACAAGTTCTTGTACATTGCTATTAACAAGTTCACCAAGTGGCCAATAGCAACTCCAGTTGTGACAATAAACAAGCAATCAACTATCAACTTCTTGTGGTCCATCGTATGCAGATTTGGAGTCCTAAACAAGATCATAACTGATAACGGGACCCAATGCACAAGCTCTGCATTCCAAGGATATTGCGAAGACCTCGACATTCAAGTCAGCTACGCTTCTGTTGCTCACCCGGCAAGCAATGGCCAAGCTGAGAGAGCAAATGTAGAAATCCTAAAAGGACTCAAGACGCGCACATATGAGCGCCTGAAAAAACATGGAGCCAAGTGGATCGAAGAGCTTTCGCCCACACTGTGTGCCAATAGGACAACTCCAAACCAGTAAATTGGAGAGACACCCTTCTTCCTGGTGTATGGAGCTGAAGCAATCCTTCCTCTGGAAATCACCTTGGGGTCGCTCTGGGTCTGGACCTTCGATGATGCCATGCAGGACCAGCTCCAACGTGAAGACCTTGACCTCCTTGAAGAGGGATGGTGCCGATCAGCTGTTAGGAATGCCCGATATCGCCAAGCTCTTTGGTGCTATCACCAAAGGAATGCTAACAGCTGACAGCTCGAGGAAGGCGATCTGATGCTATGGAGAATACAAACTCGATAAGGGTTAAACAAACTCTCCCCAGCTGGGAAGGACCCTTCCGAGTGATCAAAGTGTCCCGTCACGGATGCGTTCGCTTGGCATCCGAGGATGGGACACCTCTCCCTAATCCATGGAACATTGAGCACCTCCGTATGTTCTACGCTTAATATCACGGAGGTGAGTGTGTTGTTACATGTGATGTATGTTATAGAGTCATTGTACAGAGTCGGGTACCTCCTTCGAGAAAACAGCCGGACCTTCCCAGGAAGGTCCACAAAGTTCAGGCAACACTTGTCACAGTCTCAGAACTAAAAGTGTAGCTAGCTACCTTGGGTCAAACGAGAAACACAACACAATTAGTCTGGTTCCGTACCCTAAGAGTGTACTTGTTTCCTCTATACCCCAGACCTATAATAAAAGACATCATTGTGTGAAAACAAACTTCACGTGCATTTATTTTGTACAGGCTCAATATTTTTCTCTTTCTTGACTATAACAATGTTGTGCAATTCTTAAGAAACTTTAGATTGACCAAGTCATATATAATTCAAGTTGCATTGTCAATTCTTCCGGTTCTAAACATTGTTAGTGGTCTACTCGTCTGAATGTCGCCAAGCCAATCTAGGTTCGGAGTGTGCTATCGACTTAGCCTAATCCTGCACCCTAAGTACACGACTCTACCTACACCCCGGCAGGCCAAAGCAAGGCGAGTCCAGAAACGACCGGACCTAGAGAAAACAAGCCAGTGCACTTGATTGTATTTAGAATTGCGTTCGACCTAAAAAGTTCTTTCGGGAATAGTAAGCCGCAAACGAGTTATATAGAAGAAATGGATTTTACTATTTTTCATGACTTTAATGTGCAGGAAAAATAAAGATCTCATGATGATGGTGGATGAAGCCGGAGTTATCAAAGCTCCGGCACCCCATAAGGTGGTCTGCTATCGACATTTCAAACATTGATAGTAGACATCGCTAGAGCTACAAAGTTCTGGCAAATCCAGATGGCCAACCGTCAATGTGAAGAAAAGATGGTGGGAAGACTCCCCAGTGGGGCCTGCTGTCGACGCACCGCGCGTTGACATTGGTCACTGCCGGAGCTACCAAGCTCCGACAACCCCAGAGGACTAACTGTCAATGCTCTACGTGTTGACAAGGGTCACTGCCAGAGCTACTAAGCTCCGACAACCTCAGGGGGCCCCTACTATCAGCGACATCGGACCTACAAAATGCAAGTTTGAAGCGTGCAAGTCTTCAACAATATGCTACATCCTATTGGTACATGTTCACAATCAAATTGTGTACATCTACCAGGGGTCCAAGTGGGACAAAGGTGTTGAAGACAAGAAATGAAATTCATAAAATTCTTGGATTTCATTAATCTGGAGACAAGAGATTACAAAATTGGAGAAAAAGAAGAAAGAATACAAGCGGGAGCTACAAACGGAGAGTCCTAGACCCTATGGAAGAACGAGGCGACCTTCTGGGCAACCTCCGTTACGCTGGCTTTGGCGGCTTCTCCCTCTCTGTCGATGGGGCCTTCAAGCACCGAGTCCAGTGGGAAGTGAGGGTCCTGGCTCGTGTAGCACGTCAACATGAACTCTACGACGTTCTTCGCCAGGGATTGTCCCTCGGTTTCCAGCTAGTCCGCGATGACATCGCCCATCTTGGTGAGATTGTTGCCTGCTGAGCTCAACGCCTGCAATGCCTGGTCCAGCTCCGGCTCCAGATCATCCGAACGCACGGGACTAAAACCCATCGGTGTCAGTGCGTCATTGGTTTGCCCAAGAAGTCCCAAACTTGTTTGGACTCTGTAGCCCTTGAGCCTCACATCTCTTCCAAGGATCTCCTGGTCGCCGCAAGCTTTGAATTCTCTCGGGCAAGGCGCTCAACCTCTTTGGCATTTCGCTGAATCTTTTCCACAACCTTCCTTTTGAGTTTACCGAGCTCCTCCTCCCGGAGGTGGATCTTGTTCTGGCGGTCGACCAGGTCCTTCTCCCGGCCCCGCACTTTCTTCTCCCTAGCAGCAATTTCATTCTCCCTCTTGTGGAGGTCATGTCCTCGCTGCCAGGCCTTCTTCTTCTCCTTCTCGCAGCGCTCCTCTAGCTTCATGGTGCGCCTCGCGAGACTCTTGTCACCCAGTGTCAGCCTGAGTAAGCTCCTCCTCCCACTTCACTAGGTCATCCCGCAGCTCTAGGAGTTTTTGCTCTTCATCTTCGAGCTTTTTCTCCCGCACCTCAAGAGCCTCCCGGCGCTTGACGAGGCTATTTTGGATGGTGCTGAGCTTCTCTTCGTGATTATTCACTGCATTATTAGCAGCTACGCCCTGTTCATGGATGGCCCAAGACTGGTTGTCGAGGGATCGCACCATGCTTTCCCTCTCGTCCAGCAGCTGGCCCCAGTACTCCATCCGGGCCTTCTGCTTCTTCACCCACTCCCTGTCGTCAGCCAGCCTAAATTGTGCCAGCTTGGTCTCGAATTGGACCCGGTTGCGCCACGTCCTAAGGGTTTCGCACTCCTTGTCGAGGGCCTTGATGTCATGGTAAAAGGCCTGCTGCACTTGATGAAGGCTGGAGCAGGCGTTGTCGATAGAAAACGATAGGGGGATCGGCTCCAAACCTGCAGGGGTCCTCTCCGCTGGCTCCAACGGGTTCTCTAAAACAAAAATCGGGTCCCACTCTACAAGAGTGGTCCCCTGAGCTTCCACGGCACTAGGGCTGCCCTCCGAGATAGCCTCGGCCGCCGCCGAGGAAGGTCCTACAGCAGAAGTTTCTACCTCCAGAGTCGGCTTCGAAGGTCCTGCCACCCGGTCATCAGTAATTGGCCCCTCAGACGAAGGACCGGCGGCTTCATCTCGGCATCTAGGCTCAGGCGCAGGCATCTCTGGAACCACCACCACCGGAGCAGGCGTTGAAGGTTCGGCCGGAGCTGAAGCCACTTCCAGCTCCAACGCTGGCGCCTCCTCCACCGTCGGTTCAGGCGCTGGTGCCTCCACTGCCATTGGCTCGAGCACCGGCACTTCTTCGACACCCCGCTCAGGCACCGTAACTTCAACGAGACCGGGCTCCGCCGGAACTTCATCAAGCACTGGCTCTATCGCCGGGGCTTCATTAACCACTGGCTCTACTGTCGGGGATTCATCAACCACCGGCTCTGCTCCCGGGGCTTCAACAACTTCCGGCTCTAGGGCTAGAACTGCAGCTATCTCCGGCTCTGAGGCTGGAGCGTCCATCATCTCAGCATCCAAACCCGGAGCTTCAACCTCCGGGGATGGTGCCGCTGGTACATCTTCATTCCTGTGGTCCGACGCTACCACGGGAGCTTCAGGGAATGACTCGAGTTCAAGGACCACGACAGCTGGCGCCGGAGCTGCCGCGGCCTCAGCCACCTCTTGGGGCGGTGCTGGAACATGAGTCAAAGCTTTCATCTGCGCAGTATCAGTTGCTGCTGCAGAAACTTGAGCTTCAGCCCCTTTCTTGGGCACTCTGTGGATGAAGGACGAAGAAACTCGAAACATAGTTACAACAAAAAACAATCAATTGAGATAAAAAATCAAACTTACCGGAAGGCTTCCACTCCAGCTAGCGCGGAACCTCTTCACTGGATGCTCGGGGCCGGACCCTGACGCCATTGGTGCAGTAGCCTCGGAAGGCTCCCCGGAGCATGGTGTCACCGTCGGTGTCGTCTGTGTTGAGGCCCCCCTCGACTTAGAAGGACCTTCGGACCAAGAGCCCTCAGCTGGCCCTGGTTCTGGATCTACATGGCCGAAGCTAGCGTCTCGAGGAGATGCCGATGCTGGAGTGGTTGCCGCCGCTGAAGACCACCTCCGCTGAGGAGAAGGAGCTGCAGTGGAAGTAGCAGGTCTGATGGACCTCTCGTCTGAATGCTACAACTTCCTCTTGCAGCTCGAGGGCTCGGCCAACTCCTTGCCTTTGCCTATGACTTCAGCTCTTGGCTTCGAGGCGGGAGCGGAGCCATCCTTCGAAGTCATCCAATAGTGGCATCTTCCTTCGGAGCTCTCTGCACTCCATTGGTATCATATTCAGAGGAAGGAAGGCCGTCGGTGGAGACACGTCGCCAGGGGTGATGTTCCGAGGCTGGAACTTCTTGAGATGGGTCTTCAAGGCTTCACCGGTCAAGTTGGTGTCCAAGCCGACCTCAAGGCGGTTGGTATCCATCACACTGTTGAAGGCCCAGGCAGGCCGGCTCCTAGCCCTCACCGAGGCCCACCTGTTCGTCAAGAAGTTGCCAAAGACCATCTGGGGGGTCACCCAACCTTTGACATATTCCTGGATTCTGTCCAGAATGGGCTTGTACTCCCGCGACAGCTCCGGCACGTCACTCCAAATGTCGGTGTCAACGCGGGGGAGGCCTTCAGGAAGTTCCAGCCTCTCGTGTCCCTCGATGGTGATGACCACCTAGTCTTTCTTCCAGTCGTCCCACGTGCCAGAAGGGAAGGTCCTCAAGTACTTAAGGGGGAGTTCTTTCGCTTCACGAAGTAGTAGAAACCGATGAACTCATCGCTCTTCCCGGTCGGGTGGACTGTGAAGAAAGTCTGGAACCACTCCACGCAGGGGGGCACGCCCACCCACATCTTGCAAAAATGGACAAAAGTCGCCACTAGCAAGATTGAGTGGGGGCCCAGATGGTGGAGTTGTAGACCATAGAATCCAGCAACATCAGAAAGAAGGTGGAGAAAGGCTGGATCAAGCCCACCATGGCGTACCCAAGGAAGTACACCATATCTACGGCTCGCTCCATCTTGAAGGGAAGCTTGCCGCAGCGAATGTCATTGTAGAAGGAGTCACAGGACCATCCCATGTAGGTCTGGACCCTAGAGAACTCCTTCTTGCTCCTGATGCGGCTCTTGGGGAGTCCCAACTTCATCGCAGCACAGCGGGGCGAGATATGAAAAGAAGGAAAAAGTTTGGAGGATTCAAGCGCAAGTTCAAATGAAGGCGTAAGGAATCCTCAAACGGTGCGCGCTTTCCTTCTTATGTAAGCCCTCGCAACGCTTGGATGGAAACCGCAGAGGAGCCGATGACATAGCTCAAAAACTTCACCCTGCCAATGACGAGGGGGCCCAGGGCCACCCCGACGATCAAGTCGAGGTCCCTACCCCAGTTGAACGGTTGTCATCATGAGAGGTGGGAAGCCTGAGGGTGGCAGCCTGACAGGGTGCGCGGAACTGATACGGTTTTCGTATCGGGAACCGGCGACCTTCAATTGCGTGAGATCCGCACGCTCAGATCTCACCTTCCGCATCCTGGATATGCCATGTGGTGATGGTTTAACTGCGAACTACCGCCAACGGCACATCCAAAGACCCCTGAAGACACGACCCAAAAACCGAAGGATGGACCCACCTCCGGTAGAACGAATTCATCCAAAAGGTCTCTCCCAAAGGTGGGCCCACGGGGCCACTGTCAGTACCATGCATACCGTATACCCCTTGGGACTGCAAAAAGACCAATGGAACTTCACCTGTCTTAGTTGAAGACCTCCAAAAGCCCCACGTGTCATACGACACTGGACTTGCCTCCCTTCTATGGTTAGTCCTGGTGTTGCCACGTGTATACTACAACCGGAGCTACGTCCCACACATGGGAAAGCTCCAGGCCAAATACCTGTGCGGCACCCCCGGACCTAACCCCCGACAGAGGGAAGCTCTGGTACCGACACGTGTACAACTGCACTTGACCTACCCGTCCCAGACGGTAAACTCCGGAGCTGCCACATGTCCAACCGCCGGACCTTCAGCCTCAACAATGAGACTGGTGGACCCCCAACGGCTCGGACCTGCAAGAGACAATCAAGGACTTCAAGACCCGATTAAGTGTCATTAATACCATTTTAATGACACACGATCGGAGTGCCCTTAATACCAGTAACGGCACTGTCAAGACTTGTTACCACACTATTAAGGGTAACTAAGCTCATTAATTGTGTATTAAGCATCAGTAACCACCAGGGCCACATGTCGGGCTAGGCTAACGATGTAACGACCAGTCCTTGTACTATAAAAGGACTGGTCGAGCGATACACAGGGAGGCTCTCCTTGACTCCATCTCTGGGCTCGGACCTCCTCCAGACTCGGCTCTGACCCACACTCTCAAGTGCTCAGATGCTCAATACAACAACTACACACCCCTTGGAGTAGGGTATTACGCTTAGGCGGCCAGAACAACGTAAATCCTCGTGTCCACTTGCCATCATGTTCTGAATCTCTGCGCGCCCAATACCGAACTAAAGACTCTGCGGACTACCAACAGTGGTATCGGGAGAATTGTCGGAACAAGACTCCGATATAGATAGAACAAAAAGTTGAGCACACATACCCTAGAAATCAAGTTATGCTTAAATTCCAGAGAGTTCAAGTTACATTTTAAGTATCTCAATTTGATTCCCTCAAGTCTGTCCTTTGTGTAGTGGAAATGTATCCTCACCAAGGCATTGTGCCTAAATTCAGACTGCCTCTACATAAGGCTTGTATGTGGAGCTTGCTAGGGAATATAGTAGGCATATTTGCAACACATAATATTGATAAGTCAAAAGAGAAAGCCTTAGGAGAAATCAATTCAAAACAATTTGATTCAAGACTTGTGCATGTGTGATGGAACGGAGTGTGAGAACCGGGGTCCACACTTTCCAGGAATCGCATTGGGTGGTGCCGTGCGATGCGGCACCTAACAGCACACATATAAAGGAACACGTATTACATAAATCATTTGCTGAAATTTACAAAGATGTTCACTTTACAAATAGTTTATAGAAAAATAAACTACAACAGAAGATAAAGTTACAACTCTCGTACTCAAGTCTAATAAGAAAAATAGAAGCCATCCAGCCCACAAATGCTCCTCACTAGCCACAAAGATCAAACAGCAGCGGCAAGGTTCCCCATGAGTATACCGCTTGAAGTGTTCCGAGTCTCATTGTGCAACCATAATCATAAACATTGAGGTTAGTACCTGCAAAACAACTTATATAGCAACCATGAGCACGAAGGCTCAACAAGAATTAACTGTCTCACCTAAACATGAAACTCTACATGAGGGTAAAGACATAAACATAGGATGGCAGATTTGCATAATGGACTTGCCTAAATAGGGGTCCTTAATTTTAGATTTATTAGCATCAGCTTAAACCTTGTGCTGGGGGAGGGGGGCGACGCTCGGGGAGGGGGCGGGGGGGGGGGGGGGGGGGGGCGTCAGTCGGGGAGGGGAGGGGGCAGCGCTCGAGGAGGGGGCGGGGAGGGTCGGGCCGTCGACGGTCGGGGAGGGGGCAGGGGGGGGGGGCTTGCAGCAGTTGGGGAGGGGAGGGCAGGGGAGCAGCGCTCGGGGAGGTGGCGGGGGGGGGGGGGGGGGGTGCCTACGGCCCTCGGCGAGGGAGCGGGGGGGGGGGGGGGGGGGGGGGCGAGCTGGTGGACGTCGGGGAGGGGGGTTGGGTGTGGGGGGAGGACTCATATCTGGCAGCGGCGGTGTGTGCGGCGGCGGCTGAGGCGGTGGCATCGGGCGAGGCGACGGGGAAAGAAGAAGCGGCGCGAGGGTAAGGAAAAGAAGAGGCGCGTGCGGGATAGGTTAAAATACGTAACTTACATCGGCTAAATAAGCTAATGATGTCGGCCGTCCTCGAGGCTGACGTAATTATGATTAACTTACGTCAACTCCTTTAATCACGTCGGCTATGGGTCCTGGCTGACGTAAGTTTCTTTCTATTGCTGTCGGTCTATTAGTCAGCCGCCGACGTAAGTTAGTTAACTTACATTTGTTTCTTCTGGCCGACGTAAGTTATTCTTCTTTCATCGACTGGCCGTCGTAAGTTAAGTTGGTTGACTTAAGTGTTCGCGTTTCTTGTAGTGAATCATGTCAATAGGAAACGTGATGGAGATGATCGACGAGGAACTTCACTTGGAGGAGGAGCTGAGAAGTCATCATCTTGATGTCCTTGGCAGACTTCCGGAAAAAGACCACTGACAATTGACATTTAATCGAGTCGCAAACTAAGGCAAGCCCCGGTTTGCATTTAAGTGCTATTTTAAAATTTCTATTTGTATGACTTACGTCTAGGATGAATTTTGTGCATTAGGGCTAAGGTGCTTGTTACTCCACTTGCATGACCCACAAACCCCATAGAGTATTGGGTAGGTTTACAGCCCGACTAGTAGAAAATGCCATGCTTATGTTTTTAGGAATCCGGTAGAAGTCGAGTAGTTGGAATCTACTCACGAGATAGGATTTTATCACACGAGATGGATATGAGCAAAGAATGGTTTGTAAATATGAATTGGAGACCAAGCAATAGGATAGGATGCAGCGAGACGTGGTCTCACGTGTGTAGTCCTGCTTGTGTTGATTGAGGACTGATCTGTGTGCGGCCCTGCTGGACAAGTTTGAACTATACCGGATGCATACTAGGCATATGAAACCCAGGAAACCGATGTAACTTGATAACTTGGATGTTAAGTCATTACCCCACTATCGATAGGGGTGGATTGATGGTAGTAAGGTGTAAATCTGCCGGCGGGCACAAACACGCTTTGTGCAGGGACCTTATGCCTGTGATGGTGGGACCAGTTCGTTGTTTGAGTTTCTTGTGAAAGGTTGCTGCGTATGACATGGTGAGGAGCACCGCATGCTTCTTGCGCAGGGGTGTCCGTGATGTGTTATCCGGGTGTCTACTGATTGCAATCACCATCCCTCGCGGTTATTTTAGTACCACCTATTCACCTGCCGTGACATAGGAATAAAGAGTAGCTCATGCTGCAGAAGGTTAACCTCGTGAGGAGCGAATAGCTAATAGGGGAGGGCTGACTTATCTCTGTCGTTGCCGTTCTGGAGTAGTCGTCGCTCGGTTTGCTGTTGGTATTTCTTAATGTCTACTTAGTCATCCTAACAGCAAGACTAGTTCTATAGAGGCACTAGGTTAACCTAATCTAAAGCAAGATGAGTTATGCAAGCGTACAGAAAGTACCGCTATAGCATTTCACCTAAGAGTATTCACTAGGGTATCATATTTGTTTATCCTAAAGAAAGGCAAGGTAGAAGAGAGACAAGGTCCAGGATAGAAGAGGGTGTTCTAGTAAGGGACTCGGTAGGATGGAATAATTGAAGTAATGGGGTTGTGCGACACACACCTAAGCAAACTACTCTAAGTGGTAAGAATGTCTTCGTGGAGGATAAGTTAAGGAGAGAGAGAGAGCTACTTCTACTCTGCTTTAGGTATTCATATACATAGTCAACTAGTGAACATATGGTTATGCTAACTACGAGTACTAGAGCTTAGCGGTCCAACATATCAGGCACAGGTTTACCCTTGAGAATATCAGGACAATTCCCGCCACGGGCATGCGATGCAGTCGAACGTAGGTGATTACAAAGGTCGGACAGGCCTGTCACCACCTGCCACCTACACTGACAAACCGTGGGTCTACGAGACATCCAACGCTACTTAATTATCTAAGCACCATGCTTACATAGCAAGTAAATACCTCGAGAGCCTAGGTACAAGCACCAACCTAAGGCAATGACTAACCTAAACATCATTGAAACCAATGTTGGAATCAAGCAATACATTACTCATATTAACATAATCACATTGATATCTAATTAGAATGTAGTCGAGGTACATGATGTTTATGATAATGTAATAAGGTCATTATAACTAGATCATAATGACATCTATACCTAACACATGCATGGAATCCAAAACCAAACAAGGAATGCTTCATCCAAGTATGTGAATAAATAAAGACTAATAATAATATTATAAAGCATAATGTCACAAATACAAGAGAAGATACATGAGCCATACCTTCCCAATTTGGACTTGGGGCTAGAGGCTCTTCTTTACAGCCTAACCTCCCCTAAGGGACTAAGAGCATTAGTGTAATACAAGAGAGAGTGCTTCAGAGGTGTGTGTGAGAAGTTAGGCACCCCCCATTGATACACTGAGTAGATGCGGTTCACAGAACGATTAGCACGCGAATAAGTCTTCATCGCCTTCCAGGAGCCCTGAGGAGCCAACACGTGGAGGAAAACCGAGTCTTGAGCCAAAGCCATGTTGGTCGACTAGGGGGTTGACGGACCAGGTTCTGGCCCCCCTTTGGGTGTGCAACCTCGAGGTGACTTCCAGGTGGCCCTTATCCACATCCTGAGTGATACACCACTGGATCTCCTCAGATACACCTAGGAATGAGTCATGGATCCATGTGGTGTCATGTGTCATCGCGTGATTGGCTGAGGTGGCATTTTTTATGATTGCTCCCATCATTCTCCATCATTTCTGCATAAAAACCCCAACATGCACTATTTCTCCAAGCACAAGTGGACTTATGTTAAATTTAACTATGATGTGTGTAAAAAATATTTATTCTGTCACATAAGTGAGTTATATTGACGGTTAATATTGGTATATAATGACTTCCCAGTCTAACCCATTGCTCGTCCTGAAGCAAAGATAAAGACTTAGGTTGTTGATCAAGTGTTGCTACAATGTTCTATTTTGCAAAAGTACCAAGTGCACAATAAAATATTCTATGCATTGAATAAATTGGCTATGGTACCTCACCCTTTTCCTTAGTAAATATGAGGCATATGCCTCATCCTTTCCTTGGGTGGTTGAAAGATAGAACAACAAAGTAGACATGCATCACCTAATGTTTAAGCTCCACTCAAATTTCCGGAGAATTTCAAATGGTGTTTGGATTTATGTTCCCCAAATGATGCACTTAGTCACTCCTATCACTACAAGGATTCCGCCCTCTTGCAACAGTTGTACTGCAATGAATACTAAATCATTGCAGTAAGCTTGGTCTTTTTCCACGATTCACTAGTTTTTGACATTAACATCTATCGCCACAGAACACAATCGTTGTATTAGGATCTGTTGCCACGATTCACTAGTTTGTGGAATTAGGATCTATCCCCACGAATATGTTGCCACGAATTACTAGTTTGTGGCATTAGCATCTATCGCCACGGAACACGATCGTTGCATTAGGATCTGTTGCTACAGTTCATGGCATTAGGATCTATTGCCACGAATCTGTTGCCACAATTCACTAGTTCGTGGCATTATCATCTATCGCTATGGATCATGATCGTTGCATTAGGATTTGTTGCCACCATTCACTAGTTTGTGGCATTAGCATCTATCGGCTCGGGACCGATCGTTGCATTAGGATATGTTGCCACGGTTCACTAGTTCATGGCGTTAGCATCTATCGCCACGGAACACAATCGTTGCATTAGGAACTTTGCCACGCTTCACCAGTTCGTGGCGATAGGATCTATCGCCACAAAACACAATCACTGCATTAGGATCTGTTGCCACAAAATAATGGTTCGTAGCATTAGGATCTATCGCCACAGAACAAAATCATTGCATTAGAAACTTTTGCCACGATTCACCAGTTCGTAGCATTAGGATCTATCGCCACGAAACACGATCGTTGCATTAGGAACCTTTGCCATGCTTCACCAGTTCGTTGCGTTAGGATCTGTTGCCACAGAATAGAATCGTTGCATTAGAATATGTTGCCACGATTCACCAGTTCGTGGCGTTAGAATCTGTCGCCACGAAAACACAATCTTGCATTAGGAACTTTTGCCACGATTCACCAGTTCGTGGCGATATGATCTATCGCCACAAAACACAATCGTTGCATTAGGATCTGTTGCCACGAATTACTAGTTCGTGGCATTAGGATCTATCGCCACGGAACACAATCGTTGCATTTGGAACTTTTGCAATGATTTACCAATTTGTGGCGTTAGGATCTATCTTCATGGAACACAATCGTTGCATTAGGAACTTTTTCCATGATTCACTAGTTCGTGGCGTTAGGATCTATCGTCACGGAAAGTTGCATTAGGAACTTTTTGCCACGATTCACCACGATTCAATTTCAGCTTGCTTTTAAGCTTGATGCTAAATAGATTAGCAGCTTATAAATTTTCAAAAAAATTAAATAGTTCACGTACAGCTAGCTCACAGAATACTTATATAAAAAAATCATCATCTTCGCTGCCCCCCCCCCCCAATATTGGAGGTACAATACCATCATTGATATATGTATCGTCGTCGTCATCTTCATTTTCTGATGGAACTCTATGTGTCTCAAACTGATCACATGTTCTCATTTGAAGAGCGGAAGCATCACCGGTTGCTCCCTCAATGTCATTCCTATCCCAAGCGGTCCTATCGTCATTTATATCAGTAAGTCGTCGATCATCAAATGTCTCATCCTCTATCGTCTCAGTGACATTATTTTCACTGTCTCCAGGAGGCATGGCAAAAAGGTTCCGTGGCTTCGTTTTAACTATGGCCCATTTAGGTTGCTTCACAATTTGAACATAAAAAACATGTTCTGCTTGGGTGGATAGAATGTAAGGCTCATACTTAAATTGAGAAAGAGTAGTGTCAACATCTATCATTCCGTATCGATCCATTTTGTAGCCTCTACTTTGGCTCTGACCGAAACGAGGCCTATCAAACCAGTCACATTCAAATAATAGAGCCTCTTGAATTTTTTTCAAAATCATCAGAAATCATTTTCTTGATTACTCCATACCACTCATGATCACCATCCCGAACAACAACACCACTTTTTTGTGTCTGTAAATCTTTCTCCACCTCTGCTGTTCGGAACAAGAAGCCATTTATGGATGATCGACTAAAAAACCGTGCCCGGTGATCAGGTCCTCTAGATACTGCATACAAATAATCGATTACTATGCCTTCTTTGTGTAATGTTGTAATCTGTACACATTAGTATAAAAGGGGTCATTGATAAACCAACTTCAGAACACATTTGTTCAATATTTCATCAAAGTAAAAACTTGCATGTACTTACTCGTTTCCGAAACCAATAAATAAACGCATCTCTATGGCGTTTTTCAACATCACAAGAATGAATCCTTTTCAGCTCTTCAAAATGCCTAATGAAAAGGGTACACAACTAAATTAACTATCTACAATAATCATGATCCAATATAGTATAGAACATCTGAGTTATACGTACTTGATCCATGGAGCGGCCTCTTCAACATTAGAAATAATATAATGCCCGATGTTATGTAGTTCCACCATAGTAAGTTGGACCCATTTAAACCCTTTTTTAGAATTATCAACTTCTGTAAATTTATTAGACTCGAGTGAAGGTTCATTCCTAGCTGTAGCTTCATGATATCCTGGCCTATTAAGCTTGGTGCTGATGTTATCCAAAAAATGACTACAAAAAGTCATACACTCTACCATAATATATCCCTTAGCTATAGAACCCTCCGGGTGAGCTCCGTCACGTACATACCTCCTCAATGTACCAAGGTACCTCTCAATTGGATACATCTATCTATAAGAAACAGGTCCACCCAAGCGAGCTTTTTCGGCAAGATGGTATGGAAGATGTACCGTGATATCAAAGAAAGTGGGAGGAAGCAACATCACAAGCTTACAAATTGTTTCAGGAAATTGTTTGATCATCTTATCCAAATCTGGTTCCGCCAATTCTTTAGAGCAAATTCTAGAAAAGAATCTGCTAAACTCAATTAACGGTTCAACAACATTTTCAGGCAATATGTCACGTATTGCAATAGGAAAGAGCTTATGAAATATAATATGGCACTCATGAGTTTTAGACCTGATACCTTACGTGATGTTATATCCACACATCTCTTGATGTTGAAGGCATAACCATCAGGCATCTTCACATCCCCCAAAAACTTGCACGAGGTGGTCTTCTGATCTTTATGCAAATTATATGATGTTGATGGACAATCATACTTCCCTTTCATATCCAACGGATGTTGCTTTGGCCTTATACCCATTTCTCACATATCAAGACGAGCTTGTAGACTATCTTTTATTTTACCATCCATATTAAGCAATGTCCTCAATATGCTGTCACAAATAATTTTCTCAATGTGCATGAAATCAAAGTTATGCCTTATTAGCAATGTCTTCCAATACGGGATCTGAAAAAATATACTTTTCTTCTTCCAACTATGCTACCTATCTTCCTCAGTGCGCTCTCTCTTATTATTCGTTTGTCCAAAACTCACTTGATCGAAAGTATTGTATTGTTTGAGTACTTTGTGACCAGAGAGTGATGTTGGAGCCTCTCTATTCTCTATCTTGTTGTTGAAAGAAGCTTTGTCTCGACATCACCTGTGATTCTGAGGTAGGAAACGACGATGACCGATGTAGCAATACTTTCGTCCATGTTTCAACCACAAGGCGTAAGTGTTTACATGGCAGTGTAGACATGCTAGCTTAGCTTTTTTTGCTCCATCCACATAGCATTGCATATGATGGAAAATCATTTATTTTCCACAATATAGAACTCACATAAGAAATATCTCTTCCTTTGAACTGTCATATTTTTCGACACCATCAGACTGTAATTTCAGTAGCTCATCAATCAAAGGCTATAGATACACATCAATGTTGTTTCCAGGTGACTTTGGTCCAGGAATTACCATTGATATCAACCAATAAGGCTGCTTCATACACAACCAAGGTGGTAGATTATAAGGGATCAGAATCACATGCCACGTACTGTAAGAAACATTCATTTCCCCAAAAAGGATTTAAAACATCAGATGCTAGCCCAAGTCTTATGTTGCAAAGTTTAGATGATAAATTTCGGTGAATGCTATCAAAATGCTTCCATGCTTTCGAATATGCGGGATGGCATAATTTTCCATCATCAATACGTTCTTCTTTGTGTCGGTGCATGTTGGATGCCGTTGATTCTTCCATATAAAACGTTTGAGGACGGGGAATAAGAGGGAAGTATCATAGAATCTTGCGTGCTACAAGCTTCTTGGCTTTTCCACAAGGTAAAGCCTCTCTTGCATCCCCACTAGTACTATTTTTCCATCATAATTCACCATATTTTGGGCATCAATCCAGCAGAGAATAGTCCTTCTGAAATAACACACAGTCATTGACACATGCATCGATCTTTTCGTAGCTCAGCCCGAGGTCACGAACAACCTTCTGAACTTTATCAAGTGTACTAGGAATGCAATGACCCTATGGAAGCACATATGATCAACTCACACGTTTTTTTGCTCGAACCAGTTAAACACATTATCCGGTACAACCTGACAATGAAGGATAATTGGGTCACCTTCTCACAACCTGGATACAGCTCCTTTTTGGTATCATTTAATAATTCATAGAATGCCTTTGCTCACATAGTTGGCTCCTGCTGGTTTATAGCATTTTCTGGATCATCAACATCTACTAAAGTACCACCATGATCAGTGCCTCTAAGTAGACTGGACAACATATTTTCCATAGCAACATTCTCAAAAATTATCTCCTTATTATTTGTTGATTGCTCAGCAATATTTTTCTCAACTCATTTTTCTCCATGATGTACCCAACAAGTATAATCAAATGACATCCCATTACGAAGCAAGTGAAGATGAACTTCCTTGCATGTCCCATGACAAATATTACGACATCTCGTACAAGGACAAGGCTTAGTTTCCTCTTCACAAGTGCCCTGGAATGCTAAATTCCAAAATGACTTCATTCTATCCTGCCACTCCTTCATACGCCTGTCTTTTCCCATCCATGTCTTATCTTCTGACATCGCTTCCTACAATTCGATCAGCATATCTGTAAGACTATAGAACTACAATAACATTATGTGAGCAATTGTACCTAGCGTTGTTGCTCCTCCACGTGTGGCGTCCGGCGGATGCTTCTCCATGCCGAGGGCCAGCGGATGCTCTTCCAAGAGCGTGGTAGCCGGTGGATGCTCCTCCCTGAGCGTGGCGGTTGGCGGATGCTCTTCCAAGCGTGTTTCATACAATCGGGAGAGGGGCCGTTGTGGATCGAACGGTCCTGCAGGCAAGCAGCCAGGACAGAGCGTACGTGAAGCTATCAGAGTAGGCCCAACACTGCGCTAGGCCGCTTGTTATTCATGGGCTGAAACTGCACTGGGTCACTTTGTATACATGGGCCAAAACTGCGCTTGGACGCTTGGTGTTCGTCCGCATGACGCGTGAGCACATCTATGGGCGCACGTCTGGCTATGGCAATTTGTTATCTAAATAATTTAATATAGCAATTGGGGTGGTATTCCGATCAAAATAAAGCATACACATAAATTCTCATGAACTGCAGCAACACAATGACATAAACAAGGATTAAATACTACAGTAGATATAAACATCGACGGAACCAAACAGTTGTGTGGACTACCATCGTCTAATAAGAACACAACTCCCACTACGTACGTGGTTCATCAAATTAATCGATCGCATGCTGCCATTATGTATTGTTGTACTCGTCTTTTGAAGAAACGACAGACGTAGGCACTAGCCGCTACGTGTTCTGATTTTAGAAACAAATGAACACACTTGTGAAAATACGTACGCCACATCCAATCCTCAACGTCATCAAATTAACATGATCCTCAACAAGGGGGCACAAAAATCCTCAACACATGACCAAACATTCTTGATTGCGAGTCTCTTTCACATGCTTGATCGCCCAGTCCATCCAAGCAAACGTTAATTTTGATGATCCAATACATAAAGAAATGGATGATCCTATATCTCCAATCCAACTTCGACGTCAAACCAAACGGAACTGATGACTAAGCACTTTGTCACATGTCACTTGAGTGTACGCACAAATACACGGCTTCAACACTGGGTTTAAGGTGCATCGTGGACTAACCACATGAACTGCCCAAACAATCACGTAATTAGCATACACCTGCAAGAGCAACTAGCTCGACGCATCCTTCGCTTACGGCAACGCCGACCAACTTATACTTTTTGTACTACATACAAAGAATTTTCCTTATCCATGAGCCAATATACAAGTTCTTCTGATGCGGCAACTAATAATTAGCGACATCAAACTGAAAAAAAAGACATGGGGGGAGTACGTGTAACGTCATGAAACATGATCAAGGTCTTTTGCTTGACAAACTGAAAAAAACTGGAACATTGCATATACCTTGGGCCAGTGGACCCTTTGCGTGTCAAACTTAAAAACTTGAACTGGACAACTGAAACACCGCCGTACGGACCTACAAAGTATGACAGATGGGCAACTGCATACCCTGGACTCTTTGCGTGTCAAATTGAAAAAAATTGTCTGTGAAGCCGAGATGGGATGCGTCAAGCCGTTGCGATAACCTAGGCTCTATTTATTTCCGCTTATAACCAGCTTATCAATGGAAATAAAAGAAAATTCCATCCAAACGTATTGCTTAAATTTCACTTATTATGTCCACTTTTATAAGAAGCACAAAAATAACTGAGACATCGCTAACTCAAATCGAGGGTTGGGGATCGTGTTTTGAGTAATGGAGTCTTGTTTCATTCGATACCCTCTAACTGATTCGCCCACCATCGATTGAGGTTACCACATTGCCGGCCGTCGCAAGAGGCCGCACCTTCGCCCGCCATCGTCGGAGGTTCTGACTTCATCCGTCGACTCTGGAGGCTGCACCTTCGCCCGCCATAGCCGGAGGCTGCAACTTCGTCTGCCCTCACCAGAGGCCACACCTTCGCCTGCCATCGCCGGAGGCCGCAACTTTGTCTACCATCGCTTGAGGCCGCCCTCCGTCACCCGCGCATGCGGCCGCGACTTCGCCTACCGTCAGGCTCGCTTTGCTTTGTCGTTCCCTCCTCGACTGCTTTCTATCGCGTTCACCCCATGGACCAGCGACAGATCGAAAGCTCATCGTAAGCCACTCATCGATCGACTGCCTACGACCCTGTCGATCTCCTCTTTGACGAACACGTTGTGTGGCTCCATGAACTGAAACAAAGAGATTATCTACATATGCTAGTTTGTTTGTTTTCTGGTTCTTTTTTTTTGGTTCAGCGTGCTTTCAAATTTGTGTGTGGCATGCCTTGAAATCCTTTCGACAGTTGCAAAAGAAAAAGAACACATTAAAAATAAGTTTTCATGAGGTTCAGGGGTATTGTGGTCATTTTATAGACATAACAAGGATAATCCACTGAAAAAATTAGATTTACCAAATACCCAATCTCTCCATTAAGCGGATTATCTCAATCACGACTTATCAGAAAATCATGCTCAAAAGGTAATTAAGACTCAAAAATGCAAAACCAAACAGAGACCTAGAAGAGGCAAACCACGGTTTGGATTAACTCCGACCCACCCACCGGTTCGAAAGCGCAGTTTTCGAAGCGTCCGATCATCTCCACTCGTGCGCTTAAATGACGACCCGCTACAAAGGCACACCCATCCTCTTACGTCTCCGCCGCACCACTCCATCGATCGTAGCTTTCAAACTTATCTTGCTTCACCGCGGCACAATCGCCGACCACCTCCTACTCTTTCTCCGCACCTCCATCGCCGCACAAATGGGTAGCCCCGCACCAAAGCACTCCAGGTCGTCGATGTCCTCCGAACCTCCTTCTTCTCTGTTTCCGTTGCAGCCATGCCCGTGGAACTAGAGGTGGCGCCCGCACCTCCTCTGTCCCCTTCTACACCCACGGCACCCGCACCTCCTCATCTCGTTTGGGTTCGGGAGATTGTGTGCCTTGTCGAACACCGCTTCGATGAACTCAATCAGCGCAGGAGGCCACCGATCACCTTTTCGCCACCGCCGGGCGTTCAAAAAAAGCTCAACAAATTGGCGCGGGATGTATTTTCTGATACATCACGCTCGTGTGACTGTCTAGGTCTTTGGAAACTTCCCGTCTTTACCAGCATGGACACCGCCGGTCACTACAGCTTTAGGTTAGGGTTTTTGGCCGATCATTGCAACATCCTCTACGAGACGATCAGGGAGGTGGCTGTGGTGGAGGGCCGCCGACATCTTCTACAGACCATCGCCCGGAAGCTTTGAACTCAGTTGCCGGAGGAGGTGGCAATAGCAGCAGCAGTGGAGGAGATGGCAGCGGCGGCAGCGGCGGAGGAGGTGACGGCGACAGCGACAGCGTAGGAGGAGGAGGCAGCGGTTAGTTCTTGTTTGTAATATATGTGTTGTCTTTATTATAATGATAAATGTCTTTTCTGTTCATGAACAATGCGTCCTATGCAGTATTGAAAAAAAAAACTCCTTTCTAAAATAGGGGTGATATAACTGTTGTTCAATGTCTAGCATAGAATTCGTTGTGTTGAGACAATCAATGACTCTTGGTTGAAACTCCATTGAGATTGTGGTTGAGGCTGCATTTATCCTCTTTTGTGTTCTTTCACTCAATTTTTTCATTTGTAGTCGGTGCATGTGAAAATATATTTTTAGTATTAGTATATACTACATGTTATCATTTCATTGCGATTAATGTTACAGAATTCTGATTGTTTGCCATCGTCCTTTCGTGGACTTGGGTGTTCTGTATTTGCATATCGTTTGCATTAGCACATATACATTTGGCGATTCATATTTTTGTTTGTATTTGTTTGGAATGTTCCACTAGCTAGCAGATGACTGCCTTTAGATTTTGATCTCCATGCATGGCAACAAAGATGAATTATGAAGTGAGCAAGTTGTCCGAAGAAGTCTACTCCTCTAGCTACACGCACCATGTGCAGGAATTGTCGTGACATGACATGTAATTAATCACGATTGCATTAATGCACAGGGGCATGACTAGCGTCGAATTCTCCACGCCCGCGAAATTTATTCGTTCTTCTTTTCGCGCCACAATTGAGATTTTGACAATTCAGTTTTCACTCCTTGCACCTCCAATTTCAGTCCCGCCTATTATAACCCTATTTCAGCCACGATGAATATAAATGGAAACACTAGTCTCCGTTCCCGACACACCGCTGCCCCGCCCTTCCGGTGATCTCGCAGTACTCCAAATATGTTTTCTCTCTGTCCTATGTTCCATACTTGTATTCCTATGAAATTCTCGTGTTTTCATTTCCCATGGTTATTACAATTTTTTCCCCTCATATCTCGTAGTGACGCATCGAAGCTCTTGCATTGGTGTTGTTGACTCCTGGGTACAACGCCGGGTGACCAAGTTTGACGGGCTCTATCGATCCTCTTCGTTGCCGACACCTCCCTGCGACATCACATCTCGGACTCCAGTTTTGTGCTAGGTAAACTACACGATCCATGCTGTCTTTTTATAGAGCTATATTGGCTTGGTTCTACACGATCCATGCAGTTTTGGGCTAGTTGAGTTCTACACGATCCATCCTGATATACGAATTTAGTTATATATATATATATATATATATATATATATATATATATAGCATATACTACGTCTGTCCCAAAATAAATGTCGCTTCGACAGCTTATTATGGTAGTGTATTTCTAGTTCAATTCCTGGCCAGGAACGACAAATACTAAAAACCGGATGTAGTATGTAATTTCTGGATTTAGAAGTAAATGACGCAAGGGTTATCTAATCAACCACTCCAATTGTTGTACTCTCATTCCTGTTTTACAAATTTGCATTCCTAAGATTTTCAGCTCCCACGGTTTTTACACTTTTCTTTCTTGTGGCTTTTTCGAATCGTACGTTTTTTTCTACTCCTTCATTTCTAATTCCTCCGTTCAAAACAAACACTGCTTACCACACCGTCCGACCCAATATCTCCGTCGGTCATATAATCTGACGTTATCACAGTTATTTGAAATAACTACTTACAATGCTCTTTACATTAGGAACAAGACATCAGACCGTGATGTCGTCTACCAACATTCATGGTGGCCAACAAGCAGCTCGTATAACTATAAATGTGTTTAATATCAATATTGAAAAAATTTAGAAAATATTGAATCCTTTGCATGGTATGCAGAGAATATTGCAGCACATGATGTCCAGGAACCCCGAGGTTCTTCACTCCCAGGTACTACGATGCATGAACCAACAGTAGGTATAGATATACAAACCAGAATACTCCTTCCGCCCCAGCATAACTTTACTTTTGGAGCTTAAAAAAATGTCCCACTCCAACTCCATTGGTAGCTTCCAACTACCCATATCACATCACATTACTACCCGCCTCTGTACCGTGCCATTTGTTTTGGTAGAGCGTGATAGTTTTTTACTCCCTTAGCATTGAATTTGGAGCATTTTGTGAGACTACATTCTGTTTTTTAGATGTATTGATGATGGGTGTATCATGGTCATTTGCTTTCTTTCCTAGGCTCTACTAATTGTTTTAGCATGCTTTGCAATTCTACTTTCTTAGTATTCTTTATAGTTATTAGTTCATCAGCCTGTGTGATGGCATGATTTTTTGATGCCTCCACGCTGTGCTCTCTCGCTGTCGGCCACTCCGGCCGGCACCAGCGCCCATGCCCTACTGCTGGTAACATAAGTGTCCTCCCCGACGCGTCTCCCTTGCCCATCGCCACGTCCCATCCTTCGCATGCCATGATGACCCCGCCACCCAGAAATCATTGGCCATTACTTGCCCTGCAACCAATCCTCCCCGAGAGTTGCTCCTGGTGATCTCGGCCAGACCGAACTGTCGCTTTGTTAAGCGTCACAAGTTAAGTCTATGCAGTACTGCACCTGCAGGGGCCCCCACTGTTAAGTAGTTTTGGTTTGTAGGTTTCTCATAGGAAATAGATGCCCACCAACCTACTACTTGATGCCGCCACTGACAAGTGGACCCGATGTCTCATGGGCCCACATGTCAGTGGCAGCTAATGCAGGTGCAGTACTGCAGATTATTTCAATCCCGCAAGCTGCCTGCCTTATCTGTCTTGCATTCGCCACCTGCTACCGCTGGCGTTCATTACTTGTCCTGCAACTAATAATTCTCTTCGAGACGTGCTCCGCCTTATGTCAGTCAGACCAAACTGGCGAACCCTATCTTTGTCTAGTCTAGCATTGCCAGCTGCATGCCCGTCCCCTCTCAGTCTTGCCCGCTTCGCTGCTGGACTAAAAATCCTATGCAGTACTACGGGTGTTGTACCGCCACTGACATGTGTACCTGATGGCTCATTTTAGGGTATGAAAATTACCAAAGAAGTCAACAATGTACTCCCCCCGATCAAAATAGTTGTTGTTCAGACAGTCCTAACTAGTTGATTTTTAATTCATTCGTTGGTCTGATACGACAATTAATATAAACCAGGAGGGGGTAATACGGAACAAAATGCTGCTTGCACGCAGTCCTCCCATGCTCGTATTTTCCGCACTCGTCCTGAGGATGGTACGAACATCATACTTTTCGTATTTTCACACTATTTGTACATGATACTAAACTTGGTCAGGCGGTAATTTGCTTTAATCGTTTACCGTTTGAATCAATGTAACAGTAGGAAAGAAGTTTGGAGGAAGTGTGGCTAAAGGACATAAGGTTGCCAGAATACACTATGCATCCCAAGTTAGTAGAACGGAGCATGTGAAGCTACCAATTCAGTTTTCTACACTAGGTTGGGTGCTGCGGTTGGTATTAACCAGCGGCACTTTGTCGATGATGTGGTTATGTTTACAAAAAGACATGCATCCCTCAGTGGTGCAAGGAAGTGGGCAGGGAATGGCCATAGTAACAGGAGAGATATAGTATGAGCCATTTTGGTTTGTGTTGTCACACCCACAAACAAGTATTTTTCTTGTAATCTCCATCTTGTACATTTACAGCAACTTGTTATACAATGCACAGGATTCCTGGGACATGGAGGACACACCGGAGAGCGCAAGAAAAATTTTGAAAATTGCTGGTGAGCACTACAAGGGGTGGCGCTCGACTTTGCATGACACCCATAAGAGTTATTCTACCGATGAAGAACGTATATGAAACAAGCCTGCTGACATAATGGCACCTGAGTGGTTACACCAAATATAATATTTTGGGTCTGAGCGATTCAAGGTCAGCTAACTTTTTAATAGCTTCGCATCATACAAAAACTATTTGATTTACATTAATTCGTGGAATTAATTATTGATATTATTGCAGTCAATAAGCAGAACCAATTCTCAAAATCGAAGAAGTCAAAAGGCGAGTCACTTGCTTGGCTGCAAATCAAATGCCCAACTTAGTTAAGAGAAGGTATGAAAAATAAATCACACTTTTACTTTGCGCTGCAAACAATATGTATACCGACATGTTGAATTTTACTTGTATTTCATGTAGCGAGATCAAGAGACCCGAGAAGAACCCGATGGCATACAACTACGGGAGGCAAGCCATTTGTTGAAGAACAGTGATTGGGCAAACAAGCAGGCAAAAGATGTACATGTGAGTAACACTTCAAACAAACCCTATTAAATAAATAGTTGCAATTTACCTGTGACTTTTCTTTTTGTACATAAATCCAGGCACATGCCCAAGTGGACGACATGAAAGCTGAGCAGAGAGGCCCAAATCCAAATGAGGAGAGAAACCACATCTTCGAACGTTGTTATAGATCCTCAATTGGTTGTGCAGGATCACAGGTTCGGGGGCGTGGTTATATGGCTAACCCAATTGGTCCTGAATGTGAATGTATGCTTATCCAAATGTCTGAACACCTCAACGACCAAGTTCGAAACATAGAAGATAGAAATACAGGTGTCAATCACATAGTGCAGGAGTTGTAAGGAAGAAATGATAGCTTAACCACCCCGATGCACTTCATAAACTAGAAGAATGAAGAGTTAAACGTTCAAGTCCATAACTTACAAGGTCAGATAGCAGCTGATCGTGAACAAACAGCTGAGGAAATGCAGGACATGCGCGTCTCAATGGCTGAAATGCACAAAATGATGATGGAGACCACTCCACAAAAGGTCCAACCAAGGAACCGCCAAAAGCCACCTGCTGCAACAATTAGTCCTGGTCATCTTACGCAAACTTACATCAAAACACATCGCGACAGTAATACTTGAGTGTTGTTATGCGTGTTGCAATATCAATTGATGAATGTTTATTGTGAAAATTGTGATCCTGTTGCCACTAATTTTCAAACCTCGTGCATTATAATTCTATGCCGCTTATTATAAAAGTGGTATTATGAATTTCTTGTCACGAATGACAAATTGTTGCAATAGGAATCTATTGCCATGAATTACAAAATGTTGCAGTATAAACATTTGGCCACGACTCAAAAAATGTTGCACTAGACTGCTATTGCCACCGCGCAGAAAACGAAGCATTAAAACACTATTGCCATCGATAAGAAAATGTTGCATTACACCTCTATCACCATGAATCATTAAACGTTGCATTACAACCGTACTGCCAGAAATCAAAAAACGCTGCATTACAAACCTATTGCTACAGATAGGGAAACATTGCACTAGAAACATGTTGCCACAGATCAAGAAACGTTGCATTACGAACCTATTGCCACTGATAAGAAATCATTGCAATACCCAACTATTCGCCACGGATGCGAAATCGTTGCAGTACCATACTATTTCCCAGGATCTGAAATTGTTGCAATACACTACTTTTCGCCACGTTTGTGCACTCGTTGCATAAAACATACAATTTGCCACGGACGTTAAACCATCGTAGTACCATACTATTTGCCACGGCAATGACATCGTTGTAGTACCATACTATTTGCCACGAATGTGAAATCGTTGTAATACCTTGATATTCGTTGTAATACCATAAATCGTCGCAATATCATAAATCGTTGCAATACCGTACTATTTGCCACGTCCGCAATAATGTAGTATTTGCCACGAATGAGAAATTGTTGCAATCACATACTATTACCACGAATGTGAAATCGTTGCAATAGCATGCTATTCGTTGCAATACGTTAAATCGTCGCAATACGCTAAATCATTGCAATAACATACTATTTGCCACGAATGTAAAATTGTTGCAATACCGTACTATTGCCACGGCTGTGAAATCGTTGCAATCACATACAATTACCATGAATGTGAAATCGTTGCAATACCATGCTATTCGTTACAATACATTAAATCATCGCAATACGCTAAATTGTTGTAATAACATACTTTTTGCCACAAATATGAAATCATTGCAATACTGTACAATTTGCCACGATCGTGAAATCGTTGTAACGTCGTACTATTTGTTACAATACGTTAAATCGTACCAATACGTGAAATCGTTGCAATAGCGTACTATTTGCCACCGATATGAAATTTTTGCAATACCATACTATTTGCCACGGATGTCAAGGCGTTACAATAACCTATGGCCACAAAAATTATTACTACAATTTGTAAAAAACTATCGCCACGCTCTTTTTCGTTGTAACTGTTACCTATTGCGACGAAAAATGACTTATTGCGATGAATTTTTTCATTGCGATAAACCAGAATCCTTGCAGTGTATGTGGAAGTGGTATTTGTATCCTCACAATGCAATGCCTTTCTTATCCTACATATAAATAAGGCTTTTATGTGGGGCTTGGTAGGGATCAAGAGTAGGCATATTTGCACCACATATATTGCTAAGTCAAAAGAGTAAACCTTAGGAGAAAACAAATCATATTTTTGATCAAGATTTGTGCAAGTGTGATGGAATATTTGTGGAGTGGAGATATGAAGATAACTCCTTTGTATGCACTCTCTTTTTGTGAGGATGAAACGTGGATAATTATTCTCTCTTTTTTTCTCAAACTCTTGTATATGGGCATGCATTTTTTATTTTGTTTTTCTTTTAGCCATGTCTTCTACTCCTCTTTTCTTTTTCAAATATTTCGGAGAGAGTATTATTCATGAAAATCATGGGGTAGCTTTTGGTTGTGGAATGGTATGATGGAATTTTGCAAACTTGTGTAGAAGTTTAGCATGTGCCCGTGCAATCTTAGTCTTAAAAGTATGAAAAGATTGTCACATAGATCTATACTAGTTTGACTGGGCTTAATGTGAAGGCAAATAGCATATGCATAGGCTTTGTTTAACTTAAATTATCATATGGCTTTGTAGGAATTTATATCAAATGAGGAATACCCATTTTAAATATTGTTCAAGAAATTAAGTTTCACTTTTAACTAGGGTATTAGCAAATCTTATCACTATATCATATTCCACAACAATCTAGAATTGGACATACCTTATGCTACCCACAAACTCCAAGTTTAAGGAAAGAATATTCTAAGCCATGAATTCAATACTTGGAGAATACTAATTTGTATGCAAGGGACTCGAAAAAATAAAATAGAGGAACTATTCATCATTTAATCGTATGCAAAGTAAAAATATTCTTTCCGCACAACTTTTATTTTATTAACCTAACCTATACTACATTTTTTCTATGCAATGGTGGTGGAAAGAAATGAATAAAATGAAGAAATGCAGATGGGGTGTGATACAATTTACCTGAAGTAGGAGTCATCCCCCAAGCTTGTTCTTCTCAATCTCCCTGATAAGGGTTGAACCCTTGTGACGGAAATAGGCCATGAGGTAAGCCTGTTGTTGCTGCAGCATGGTGTTGACGTTGTTGAATTGTGCATCGATTTATTGCTGCCAGTCGTGGGTACCTTGGATGTGTTCTTGAAGCCGAATGTGTCGCCAGTCCTCACTTCAAGATCTCCCATCCGTTGGGTGAGTTCCGCCATTCCTTGGCCAAGGTAACGATAACCTCGGGTCGAAAAGGAATATCGAGTACCCAACGGTAGAGGAGGCAATCTACTAGAGCTTGAGCTCTGTCCGGTGGTAGCCCACTCGTGCCACGACGATCCTCATGCCTCATACGTTTGAGGTTGGGTCCAACCGGGTGCATCATCTGTTGGATCCACTTCCTCTTAGTATTCATAGGCGGGAGCGTATTGTGGTGGCATCTCGTTAGTTGCTCTACGTGCATGGCTCCTTGTGATCCTTCCAGACACATTACTCCTATGGGCCTCTTCGATAGGTTGAAGAGGAAGTGTTAGTTCCCAACACTTATATAAATGAAAATCCAGGTTAGGTAAGCGCATCACATTTACATGGAGGGGATGGAAAACACTAAGGATCCATCTAGGCCATGTTTAAAAGTGTGTCCTTGCCACTAGGTAATCCTCATCTATTTTGCGGGTTGTTGGAATTTATTAAATTAAAGCATTTTCTAAAGTCGATACTTTCATTGCAATACAGATAATTAATGAAGTACATTCAATTGGTGCGGTCATTTTAGTGTTTTCTAACCATTTTGACATCATAGCCTTAACAAGAGAAATTTTAATCTTTTTAACAATGGAATAAAGGGTCCTAAGTTCATCATTACGCACAATCCTAACATCCCCTTTAGTAAACATAGTCGTGGGCACTCATCTATGTGTGAAACGTACAGTGGGATTTTGAGAGTGGTTATTTCTAGGGTCCTTGCATCCTACTTCACCAGTTAATTCTTGCCAAAAACTTTGTTTCTTAAATTTAGGCAAAGCATCTAAATCTATCAAACAACGTCTATGGAAGCCTAGGAGTTCACTAAATTATTTCCATAGGATAAAGTATTCTTTTTGGAAGAACCTAAAAGAAACACCTTCAAATCCAATTTTAAGGATGCATAGGAATTGAATAGTAAGGGGGTGTGAACCTTCCTCATTCACTTGAGCAAAATTATCCCATCCTAGTGCATGCCAAACAGTAAAGAATTCAGAATCCATATCTATTTTAGAGAGTAGTGCCTGATCATAGGTCTTTGTGTGAGCGAACTCACAATCTCGGAGGATGTTGTAGGCTTGTCGTTCAACGCCATCCCTCAAGCCGAGGTCGTCGTTGTTGAGGAGGCCAAGTCGAGCATCATCTTTCTCAATCCGGACGTCGTCCTGCGCACCTCTCCTACGTGGACTTGTTGTAGGCTCGGGGGAGAGATGTGAGCTTGAGTTACTCCCATGGCTTGATCTTGATGAAGGTCCCTTCCTCTTCCTAAAAATACTTATTCATGCTCTTCATGGCTGCACAACTTGGGAACAAAAAATAGAACAAACTCAAAACGGGTTACCTTTGCGAAAACCAAACGAATCGGTTTGTCAAATTGAGAGCAACTTGCAAATGCAAATGCAAGGTGCAAATGGAAATCAAAGAAAATATTTTTGGCTTGATCTTTTGAGAAGTTTTGCAACAAGGTGCACCAAAATTCTTGAGGAAATGTGAGAGTGAGTTGGAGAGGTGAAAAATGAGGTGAAGTTTGAAGCAAACCACTCACCCGAGCATTTATAAATAGCGTACCACCATCCAATGGTCACAAGAGGCAAAAATATAGTCGTAGGAGGAGATAGAGCCAAAATGGCGCGCTCCCATGCTCGGCCGACTAGGGGGGTCGAACGACCTGTAGGTGGGCCTCCCTTGTCTCCCTTTTGGCAAGTGGCTCCCCAACGACTATATTTCTAGCGTTGGGTGAATCAACCATAAAATTGCCCCAAAAAATTGTTTTTCAAATAAAACTTCCACAAATTCAACATTTTTATTTTTGATTTTCCTAAACATGAAAAATAAATCTAAGTTGAGACTACAAAATTTCCAACCCTATAAGGGGAAAAAAATCAAAACATGCTATGGGAAAATGCAAAAATCCAAACGATGGTGGTTAAAAAAATGAGATAAGTACCAAATTAATCTATGGGCGAGGTCCCATCCAAAATCTGATTTGATCGATTTTTCTCTATTGTCTTGATGCTCATTTTCCAGCCTTCGGCCCCGAAGAAGTGGGCATGGCTGACTTGCCTTGCTTATTCTGTCGCACCTTCCTAGGAGGTCTTGTGGAATTGGGCCATTTGGATGGCCCCGACTTTTCATCTATTTAAATTGTCGGTGTGGGCGAAAGGATGGAGGCTCCTCATAAACTAATTTCCTCATGAATGCTATGAGGGAGTCCACATGGGGTGGTGTAACTTCGACCTCCTTGATGTGTTTGACATTCGGGCTATACTTGATTTTGATCATGGAGAATTGCTCTTTCCTTGGCCAAAAGTCAAACTTTTCCTTCTCGCCATTGATATGGAAGCGGATTTCTACGGCTCCAACATCGATGCGAGCATCCCGGTGCTACGGAAAGGGCACCCAAAATGAGCAGAGTTTCCTTCTTGACCTCCATTTTGACACCAGGAAATCCACGGGTATGAAGCAGTTAGCGATGAATCGACCAGCTGGAGCTGCATTGGTGTTGGAGATAGCATGGTGAAGTTCAGCTGGTCGAAGACCACTATTGGCATGACACTAACACTTCATCGAGGTCACAATGGGCCTTCTCAAAGTGTAGTGTGCCAACAGAACAAGGTATGATAGGATATCCTATGTCGTTTAGCCAGTTGCCTTTCCGTAGAGAAACCATGTTGGCATTTTCTACGGGAGGCTCGGGCTACCCTGATATCTTGCCATTCTCTAATGGCGGGAGAACAGCTGTCAGTTAAGCTAACTGTGTCTCCAACATTTTGTTGAAGCTCAACTGGTTCTTCAAGACAGAAGCTAAGCCTTCAACCTTGGCATTGATGTTCTCCATGATCTTGTAATTAGCACACACAACTTCTCAGATAGGGCATCACTGATCTTGAGTTGGTCAAAGTGCATCTAGGCACACCCTTGTGGTTTTTGGATGATTGATGACAAACAAGTGAGATCCTAATAAAATTTATCGAGATGACAGCAAGTTTCAGAGAATGGAACTAAAGGTACAAAAAGGGGAAAAATGAATTCCAAGAAAGGGAAGAGCACAAGTGAACAAAAGGTCTAAAAGGGGAAAAGATGAGAATCAAAAATGGGAAGAAAACAAGTGAAGAAAAGATGTAAAATAGTCCTAAATGTATAGGGTTTGGGTGAGAGACACACCCCCAAGAGCTCAAGTCATTGCGAAAAGAATTAGGGCTATAACACAATTCAAGTTGCAGGAATAGAAGACTAGTCAGGTCTCTCAGAGTATCACAATAGGACTAGTCTAGATTCATAGCGGACTAGTCTGTTCTATCACAGTACCACAAAGAGTACTAGTTCAGTTTCATAGCAGACTAGTCCGCTTTCTCTCATTTCCAAAAGAGGACTAGTTCGGTGGCTGAGCAGACTAGTCCGATTTCCTTTCTAGACAAAAACGAACCAGTCCGGTCTTTTGCGACTAGTCTGACACACTCGCAGAAGTTAGGGTTCCCTAGTGTGCTGCACTTCCCCACGCATAAATCACTCGGCACAATACACTAGTCCGGTCCATTGCGGACTGGTCCGGTCATTGGGATCCAAATGGTAACTTTTCTAAATGTCTATAAATAGGTGATCCACGACCTCATTACAACTAACCAAGAACCCTAGCGATGCCACTACATCCAAGAGCACACAAACACTCCTCGCCACACATTCTTGGCAATTGGGAAAGGGAGAGTGACGATCTCATCAACATTGAGCTCTTGGGTTTGATTTCTCACACACTCCTGTGGATTATTGTGTAGTTATATGAGTGTGTTGATCTCTATTTTTGTTCGTAATCTTGTGGGAGCCCTCGGCATGTGAGGTTCCCCACCAACTTGGTGATTACACGTGATAGTGGAATAAAGCTGGCCTTGTGTGGTGACATGACGAGGGAAAAGGGTTTGAAGGGACCCGGCTCTGTGTGGTCTTCCTCAACGAAGAGTAGATATCTTTGGTCAGATCAAACCTCGATAAAAATTGCTTGTCTCGTGTGCTCTTGATCCATACTTTTCATTATCATCACTATCTAGGGCATAGACTTTATCATACTTACAAGTTGTGTTAATCATGTATTCCACGTGCAAATCATTTACCATTAACACTTGCTAGAGTTGTTAGTACAATTTACTACATTCCGCTGCAAGAGATATAAAGAAACTATCAAAAAGATCTGAATTTGATAGTTGTTCTTACTCACATCGGACTAGTCCTTACTCACACTGGCTAGTCCGACCTTCTTGGTTTTAATACTTTTACTAAGTTTTTAAGGAAAAAATTCAAAAGCCTATTCACCCCCTCTAGGCCACATTTAGTTGGCTAATGGCAAGTTCTATCGAGTGAGACAGGTTCCCATTGCCGTTGTTGTTGTTGTTGTAGCCTCCTTGAAAGAAAGGGTGTGGTTGGCCCCGCTCTTGACCTCCAGGACGATAGCCATTGTTGTTGTTGTAATTCTCGTTGTTGACCAAGTATAAGGCATCCTCATGGGTCTTGGGGCAGTCACTCCCCATATGACCCGCGTTGCCACAGACTTCACATGTCATGGCAGAGTGTAAGGCTTGAACGGTGCCAAATGCTTCACCACTAGCTTGACAGTCCAACTTCATCATTAGGAGGTCCAATTTGGCAGGGATCATGTCCACCTCTTTCAAAGTGTGCATGCCTTGCTGTTGGGGCTGGAGATGCTCATCGCTCCACCCATGTTGGAAACCATCTTCTCGATCAACTCCTTAGCTTTGCGCACCATAAGTGAGAAGAAGGCTCCTCCAGTAGCAGCATCCACATGATCACGGGCTGACAAAGTCAAACCATTGTAGAAGTTTTGGATGATGAGCCAATCATCCATACCATGGTGGGGACGGGCTAGGATATATTTGTGCAGCTGTCCCAAGCCTCGGGAATGGATTAATTGGGCTCTTGCTAGAAAATTGAAATTCTTCCACGTAGGACATTAGTCTTTCCCAATAGGAAGAACTTGTTGAGGAACATTTCTTCCAAGTATTTATAGCACTTCAGTTCATGTAGAAACACTACTTTGCTCTCCCATGGAGGGAGAATGGAAACAGTCTAAGACGGATGGCACCAGGAGTGACATCCTTGATCTTAAAAGTGCTACAAATCTTGAGAAATTGTTGCAAGTGAGCACTAGCGTCCTCGTTGGCTTTCCAACAGAAGGGGTTAGCCTGCACCATAGTGATTAGCCAGTCTCGATCTCGAAGTTCACGTCTCCCGTGTAGACATTAGGCCTAGTACGCACAACGTGAGGAGAGGAAGCCGAGAACTCACGAAGAGTCTTCTGGGCCACTGGCTTGCAGTGTGATAGTTCGGGGGTGATGGGTTTCCTAGCCGACAAGATCACTTGAAGAGGAAGGACATGAGGTCAAACTCTTCTCAGCGGTGACTCGGGATCTTCTACGTAGTTTGCCAACAAACGAAAACCGGTCATTCACTACCCTGTTTTCACATCAAAGAATGCAAAAACAAAGGAGGTTTATCCTACTAAAAACCTACTAGAATCCTATCCACCACAGTATCATGAAAATCTTCTTTGCCTTCCACGGCAACGGCGCCAGAAATGCTTGATGGTATTTCTTAACGTCTACAGGTCATCCTAGCACCAAGGCTAGTTCTGTAGAGGCACTAGGCTAACCAAAGACAAAGCAAGATGAGTATTCCAAGAACATCGAAATTACTACTGTAGCATTTCACCCGAGAGTATTCCCTAGGTTATCGTATATATTTATGCCAAAGGAAGGCAAGGTAGAAAGTGACAAGGTCAATGATAGAAGAGGGTGTTCTAGTGAGGGATTCAGTAGGATGGAATAATTGAAGTAATGGGGTAGTGTGACACACACCTAAGCAAACTACTCTAAGGGGTAAGAATCTCCTAGTGGAGGATATGTTAAGGACGGAGTGAGCTTCTTCTACTGTTCTTTAGGTATTCATATACATAGTCAACTAGTGTACATATGGCTATGCTAGCTATGAGTACTAGGCATCAGCGGTCCAATATATCGGGCACGGGTTTACCCCTAAGAATATAAGGACGATACCCGCCATGAGCCTGCGACATAGCTGAACGTGGGGGGTGAACCATTGCCGACACAAGATTCACAAGCTACACAACATCAAGAAGAAGAACAAGTCCATGATCAAGTCCAACCACAAGAAGAGCAACACGCATCACCACCGCCAAGTGCTTCACTCACATTGAGGAAACCACTTATGAGGCATGGACGCATCTCCAAGGCACATCTGATTGACCAAATTATCGGAAATCCGTCAAGGGGAGTAAGTACACGTTCTCGCCATTTTGCTATGTTTTGTGAGCACTACTCATTTGTTTCGTGTGTAGAACCCACTCACATCGAGGAAGCACTCCAAGGTCCAAATTGGGTGATGGCCATGCAAGAAGAACTCAACAACTTCATCCGCAATGAAGTTTGGGTGTTGGAGGAGCGACCCAAGGACAAGAATGTCATCAAAACAAAGTGGGTGTACCGCAACAAACAAGATGAGAACGGCGTTGTGGTCCGCAACAAGACAAGACTTGTGGCCAAGGGTTTCTCGCAAGTTGAAGGACTAGACTTTGGGGAGACGTTTGCTCCGGTTGCCCGACTAGAAGTCGTCCGTATTCTTTTTGCCTTTGCATCACATTATAACATAAAGATTCATCAAATGGATGTGAAAAGTGCCTTTATTAATGGTTATATTAACGAGCTTGTCTATGTTGAACAACCTCCCGGGTTTGAAGATCTGAGGAATCCTAATCATGTGTTTAGGTTGCACAAGGTGCTCTATAGGCTCAAGCAAGCACCTAGGGCATGGTATGAACGACTACGGGATTTCTTGATCATGCAAGGATTCAAGATCGGGAGGGTGGACACTACACTCTTCACCAAGACATCGACGAAGAATTATTTATTTGTCAAATTTATGTCGGTGATATTATTTTTGATTCAACTAACGAAGATCTTAGCCATGAGTTTGGCAAAATGATGTCTAGGGAATTCGATATGTCGATGATTGGAGAGCTCAACTTCTTCCTTGGATTTCAAATCAAGCAACTTCGAGAGGGAACCTTCATCTATTAATAAAAGTATACCAAGGACCTCTTGAAGAAATTTGAGATGGGAGATTGTAGCTCAAGAAGTACTCCAATGGCAACAAATTGTCATCTCGACGCGGATAAGGACGGTAAACCTATTGACCAATCTAATTACCGTTCTTTGATTGGTTAATTGCTTTATGTTATCGCATCTAGGCACAATATCATGTTTAGTGTATGCTTGTGTGCTCGCTTTCAAGCGGCACCTAAAGAATCGCATCAGAAGGCGGTCTTTAGGATACTTCGGTATCTCAAGCATACCCCTAATGTAGGCATGTGGTACACTAAAGGTGCAAAATTCCATCTCTTGGGTTACTCGGATTCGGACTTTGTCAGATGCTGTGTGGATCGCAAGAGTACCTCTGGTGGGTGCCACTTGCTTGGGCGTTCCCTAGTATCTTTGTCTAGCAAGAAGCAAAATTCCGTTGCTTTGTCCATGGCGGAAGCGGAATATATAGCGGCCAGTGCATGTTGTGCCCAAATTCTTTATATGAAGCAAACCCTTTTGGACTTTGGTATTAAACTTGGTTGTGTGCCTCTCCTTTGTGACAATGAAAGTGCGGTTAAGATTGCTAAGAACCCCGTTCAACACTCCCGCACTAAGCACATTGATATTCGCCATCATTTCATGAGGGACCATGAAGCTAAGGGAGACATCTCCTTGTGAGGTGTTAGGTCCGAAGAACAATTGGTAGATATCATCACTAAGCCACTTGATGAGAATACTTTTACTAGACTATGAAGTGAATTAAATGTGCTAGATGCATCGAACATCATGTAAGTTGCCATGATCATGTAAGAATGCATCTAATATAGGTCTTGTCTAACTTTCAAAAGAAAAGGGGTGAGCAAGGAATAGCTTGGGATGGAGGTTCCTTTGGGTTTCCCCAGGGCTTGGAGAATGGCCCTCCCTGAAGAAGCCTTTGAAAGGTTCAAATTTGGAAAGATAGATTTAATTTATGTCTTGCACGATGCCTGCCATATAGACTTGCACTCACGTTTAATTTCTTGCATTATAAATTGTTTGGCATTGCATACGGTAGATTTTCACAAAGGGGAACCCACTTCATGAGAAAGAGACTTGTTTGAAATGCAATATCTAAACTCATATGATGTGGAAAGAACTAAATGTTAGGTGCGTTAATGCCTAAAGGAACATGCTTTAAAGAGATAGAAGTCTTCATCATCTAGCTCACAAAGCATGGGCCTTACATTTTATTTGGATTTATTCCTTATTTTCTTCGGTGTTCTAATTACTTTAGGGCTTAGCCAAGTTATTGGCAAATTAGTCTTTTTGAGGGGTAAGGGGTTGCCCAAAAAGTCCTAGGACATGTGTTTCTTCATGTTTGTTTGTTTGAGTCAAAGGACATATATGGGATGTTGCTGTTTTGTAGTCATCGGATTATGCAATGCTTAGGGCAGAACCTTCGTCGGATCAGTTTGTGCTCAAGTGCCAAGGGTCAGCTCAGTCAGAAAGTAAATCAACCGATGAGTTCATTCTGAGAAACATCGAAGCATCTGATGTTCACATTTTTGGAGTTGTGCCAAAATCAACCGATGCAAATCATTTTCACGTCGGATCATCCGGTGTCAATGGTACCTTTTGGAATACCCTTATTCTATCATTCGACCGATGCAGCCCCCATATTACGTCGGTTCATCCGATGTTAAATTTTGAGCTAGGGTTCGGGCCCCACCTATTTAGCACGCCGCTTCACCTCTTTTTCTCTCTCCCCGACTCTGCTCTCTGCCACCGATGCCCCGACGCCTCTCTCCGCCGCCGCTGCTCCGTGCTTCGCCGGCCGCCGCCGCCCTCCGGCCATCACCGCCGCTCAACGCCGCCGCCCCACGCAGCACCGCTGCCTTCCCACGCAGTGCCACCGCCTCCCCAAGCAGCGCCACCGCCGCCTCCCGACGCCTCACTGCCACCGCACCACTGCTGCCGCCCCACGCTGCACCGCCGCCCTCTGCGCTGCCGTGGTGCCCCCCTTTCGGTCGCCGTGCTCTCCGTCACACTGCTTCGCCATTAGGGTTCCCCGGCTGCGACGATATTTACGTCGAAGTCTCGTGCGCCTGAGCTCATTGTCCCGCGTGCTCACCTTCGTCCTCGTCATAGGCCGTGACAAGAAGGGAATGGGCAAGGATATTGAGGAGCTGGCCGCTAAGAAGCAGAATTATCGAAGGAGGCGAAGAAAGCTTTGATGGCCGCTCGCGCCGCTGAGGAGCGAGAGCAAGGCCGAGGAGGATCGCTAAGGATCCAGGAGGCCCGACAGAGGAAGCCTTCGGTGCCTGAGGAGCCAGAGGAGGAAGTGGACCCCGAGGTGCCGCTAGTTCGCCGACGCTCAGTCAGGACCCGTAGGGGTCATCCAGATGCAGCACCGAGACCGAGACCCTCTGCAGCTGACCTTCGGGAGGACAAGGCGGCCCAGAGAGACGTCTATGAGATGGACACCAATGTTCGAGTTGGTGAGGGTGTCCGCCTAACCGATTACAGGAAGTTTAAGGCTAAGCTGCTCAAGAAGCTCAGATGGAGCATTCTACTTGAGGAGTGGTTCCTACAGCCCAGAGAGTCACTTGTGGATAGTCGCTTCTGGACCCTAACATAGGCGTCGCTGTATGAGTCTTATAGACGTCAGGGCCATAAGATCTTCCAGCATAACTTTCTTGACTGGGATCAGCTTGCACTTGCAGCCGGGAAGGAGATACACCCTTACTTTGAGAGGTATAGAGGGCTAGTGGAGCTGATGTCTTCAAGAGGGGTGCTTTTGTTGAGGACTGGGTCCGAGTATTCTATGTCACACTCTACGTTTTTGAGGCCCGCAAATCCATTGATTTCATCTTCATGGTCTAGCATCACCACCTGACCAGGCAGACTTTGGGACACCTGCTAGGAGTGGATCTTCATGACACATGCCTACACGAGAGAGTTTATGGACAGGCTGACCCACCGAGGAGGCCACTCACTGGAGGTGTGGCACCACCGCTTGAGGAGATACGCTCACTGTTCGCTAAGTCCTTCTCTCCAGACCAGCTGAGGGTACTGGCTCTACTCACTCCAGCTACGCGCACTGTGCAGCTTGCCTTGCACCGCACACTTCTGCCGAGGTCCGGATACCTTGAGGGGTTTACCAGCTTGCAGTAGACCCTCCTGTTCTATGTCATTAATGGGATGGAGTTTGACATTGTGGGCATTCTCATTTGTGAGATGGATGACGTCATCACCGATGTAGTTGGGATGATGAGGCAGCTTGTGTTTGGTCACTGGATCAGTCACTTGCTCTACTTGATAGCTCCAGAGGGGTCCGCCGTGCGTGACAGTCTCACCGACGAGAGCGTCACACGGTTCGGGCACTACCATGCTCCAGCTCCTGGAGACCGCCGCCTTGGCCATCAAGTTGAGCGTCAGGTCCGTGCCCGTCTCTCTGAGGAAGATTGTTCAGACCTGGAGAATGAAGATGAGATACTAGCACAGGCAGAGGCTCGGGGTGGGGATCTACAACACATTTGGTCTGAGAGTGACACCAGCGACAGTGTCGAGGAGTACTTCCCACCTCCTCCCTCACCCAGGCAGCACGACGCGGAGGCTGGAGGCTCGACTGTGCCACCACCTACTCCACCTCCGGTGTCAGAGGCACAGGTTTCTCAGCCATCTGAGCTCACCTCTCTTCTCCAGCAGATGGTTGAGCAGTAGCGTCTGGATAGGCTTGCAGCTGAGCAGGCCCGAGCTGAGCAGGCTGCGCGTCTCTTGAGCTCCAGCAGCAGCAGCAGGAGATGCAGCGACTGATTGCGTGCGAGAGGTGAGAGGACACTGATAAGCTCACTGAGCTGATTGATCAGATGCACCAGCGTTCTCTCGACCAGTAGCAGCAGACGCAGCAGGCTATGATGGGCATCCTGGGGTTGATCACAAACCTCTATATTCAGACCGGGATTGCCCAACAGTCGCAGCTTCCAGGCCTAGCTCCAGGTCTGCCTGTCCTGGCACCAGCTTCAGCACCAGTGCTGACTACACCGATCCAGACGATCAACATGTCACCACTGCTTGCTCCAGGCGCTCCTATCCACTCTCCCTTGCCGGCTACGACACTCTTCCAGCAGACTCCAGCGTCCGTTGTCAGAGCCCCTCTACCTGCAGTTCAAACTCAGCAATCACCGACAGCAGCACCCACAGCTCCCGTCACCGCTACTCTAGCCTCAGCAGCAGCAGGCAGCAGCTCCGACGATAGCACCCTCGACGGCGACCAGTTCGTCATCGCTCCAAGCGCTCAGGATCCTTAGGCACTCAGCTTCCTTTTTGGTGTCTTGATGCCAAAGGGGGAGAAGAGTCACGGGGAGGGTTAGCTTAGTCCCAGGGGGAGTCCTAGTCGTAGGGGGAGTTTATCTTTTTGGGAGTCTTTTGTAATTTGGAGATTTGCTACTCTTTTGCTATTTATTGAGCATTCGTGTGCCACTTAATTCTCTTGAGTTATTGATCGTTGAGCTTTCGAGATATTGATCATTTTTGAGACTTCAAGTTTAATTGTGCTAAATCTGGTACTTATTGCATATCCTCTTGAGTATCGTATTCTTAAATTCATTACTATTACGCTTTACTTGTTGTGTTGTCATCAATCACCAAAAAGGGGGAGATTGAAAGCATCTAGGCCCCCATGAGGTATGGTTTGGGTGATTAATGACAACCGTTGGATATTACTAATGAATTTGTGGATGCAAGGTCTCTCATATCACTTATTCCACTTAATGAAATCTATATGAATATCATCTACTGCTCATTGGATATGATTGGAGACCCCTTAACAAATCATTCTATGAGGTCAATCGATTTTTACGAAGATTATAAGAAAAAGCTCATTTGTCAAAATTATTCAACCAAAATTAACAGCACTCAAGATTTGGTAATCATCAGAAGAACATTTGAAACCAATGTAAAAGTGGTCACTCGAGAACATTCCAAAAGAATCACTTAGAACAACTCGAAGCAAACAAAATGAACTCATCAGATCAACCGATGTTTCCACAAAACAATACATCGGTCGAGTTGGTTTAGCAGAAGAAGAAGAAGACCATAGAACTAAGTACTCACCGGATCATCCGATGATGAAGGTATTGTTACATCGGTCCATCAGTACAGTAAGCAGTCTCCCTGGACCTAGTGTAACACCGGACCATCTGATGTACAACTATAAACACATCGGTAAATCACTCTAGTAAGCATTAATTCTGAACCAATTCTGGATGAAGTGCCACCGGATCATCCGATGATGAGACAAGTGTAACATCGGTCTATCAATGGTCATATCTGGCACAGTGACATCAGCTAATTTGGATTCGACCGATGACAACTGAAGGGGGAACATCAGATCATCCGGTGTTCGCAGAACAGTGATGTCAGCCTACTTTTCCAACGGCTATTTCGTGGAGGCTGGCTATTTATACCCCTTCAACCAGTCTATTCGACAAGTCTTGACAACCAGAGCTACTCTACACATTCTCAAGCATTCAAGACGTTGAGCTACCACTTCTACATCATTTACACCACTTACACACCAAGAGATAGGCTAGAACTTGCTAGAGATAGTGCTTGTGTGCCTCCATTCTTGGTGATTGGAGTCTCTAGTGTAGTGAGAGTTGTAAGGGAGTGTCCCTTGGTGATTGTATTAGAGAGAGCCTTCTAGAGCTTGCCAAGGAGGTTGTGGAAGCCCGGAGGATCCAACTTGTACAAGGCTTGAGCTCCACCTTGCCGAGGTTGGCGAACGGAGAAGTATAGTGAAGATCCCTGGTCTCGGTGACTTGGGAGTGGCTATACCATTTGGTGGGTGCCACAACGTGGATGTAGGAAGATATTGACGATCTTGTCGAACCATGGGATAAATCTTCGTGTCCTCGTGTCTCCTCGGGAGTTTGCGCTTTCTTCCTCTGCCCTTACACTTATGCATTTCATATACCGCAAAGTTACTATTCACTTGAATGCATAGGTTGTTTGCATAGGGAATTGGGCTTTTAGTAACTAAGTTTTTATTGCTTTAATTTTTGAAAAGAAGGCCAATTCACCCCCCTCTTGGGCATTCGATCCTTACAGCTTGGTTGCACTAGCTTTGGTAAGCTCCGGCGCTAGGTTGTACTAGCTTTGGTAAGCTCCAGCTCAAGCTCAATTAGCTTTGGCTAGGTTCGGAGCTTGATCGCAATGTTCCTGCTTTTATCTTGCAATGTTTAGAACTTGCTTTATATTCTTAGAAAGATTGCTTAGTATTCATTTGCTATGTTTTTGGTGCATTTTGGTTGATATGGCTGATATTGTTTTGATATGCTTTGCAACATGCTTATGTGAGGTGCTCACGTAAGGTGTTGTGTTCGGAACTGACTTGAGTCAAGTCGCGGACTTGGGCTCGTACGGATTGGTTGTTTATTCATGTGCAGGTGTTGCTTGAGTTCAAGACATGGCTGGTGACGGGATCCATTGAACTAGTCTTAGGGAGAAGATGAGGTTCAACAACCAAGTTCTGGAGGAATTGTGGTTGAGTTGATCGGTAGGTTGCGTAGCATGTTTGAATCAAGAACAATGCATATGAAGGTATCGTGGACGTCGATGGAAGATGTTTGCACATATTCAAGGAGTGCATGGACGTGGCTATGTGGTTCCGAGGCATGATAAAGAGATGTGGACATAAAGAATTGGTCGGAAAGGTCCAACCGACTAGGTTATGGACTGAGGCTGCGACTGAGTTGGGTTTGACTCAAATATGGAAAGATTTGAGTTGGTTATGATAGGATTTCGTGTGGGTCATGAATTTTAGTTGTTTTAGGAATGTGGGATACGTTCCTATGGTGTTTGGAATTCTTAGATTGCTTCTATCTGCATATAGAAGAGTCCTAAGCAGTTATGGGAAGTTTCTATTCGTGATCGGAGTAGGATTGGAGTCCTACTTGAGATTGGGTTGGCCTAAGGGCTGGTTCTATAAGCAAGGGAGGCCAGAGCTCGTGGTTAACAACTTTGGGGCTGTTCCTCTTGTGTTCTATTGAATAAAAATCATAGTTTGAAGGAACTTTTGTGCCTTGTTCGTCCGACTCGTTCCAGACAAGTTTTACTCGTCGAGTTTCTGGACAGAACTACCTTTCGTCGGTGGTTTTATCATAACTCGAGTTTTACAGATTCAATTGACGTGATTCTTTTTGGTTTGTCTTCACAACTTTATTATCTATCATCTATCAAAATTTCACGGTCATTGGATTTGTGGTTTCTGATCTACACGAGTTTCTTTCCAGCGTTCCAGAACTGTTTTTCTCGGGTAGGACAGATTGACCTCTGTTCAATCTTTCAATAATAACTTGAGTTTCTCTCGACGGACTTGAGTGATTATTCTTGTGTTTTCTTTGTGACTTGATTCTCTCTGATGTATATCACTTTTTTCCAGGTGAAACACGTTTAGATTAGTCTCACACGATTTCTTGAACATATCGTTTTTCTGCCGAAGGGGTTGTGATTTAATTGTTTCCGCTGCGTAAGATTTTTAAATCTACCATTCACCCCCCCCCCCCCGGTAGCTTTTCACGTGCTCTTCAATCCTACACCCTCTACTCTTGCTGTGAAATGAGTTGTTCGAACACAACGAGAAGGAGGGGATACTTAGCTTTTGTTGTGCGCGCTTGTGGCCCACCAGTTGTTGCCTATGTCTCTTCAATGGTAAGTTTGGTGTGATGGGCCCAGTTGATGTTGCCTAGGCGTCCCCGTGTTGGGCGAAGTAGTGCTCCTTGATCTTCTGAGGGCGCCTTGGTAGAGTGCACAACTTCAAGTTGGTGCATGTCATGAGGCAGATGGAGGGGCGCGCTGTGGTTGCGCCTGGTCTTGTCATCATTCATTGTGGCATGGCTTAGAAACAGTAGAAGTGGCGTGTGATAGGAATGCTTGGGTTGCTGTGAGCCTTCATTGCAGCGTCGGTTACAAGGCGACGCAGCGGTGTAGCATGTGGTAAAGGTCCTCGAGTCGTTGCAGGCCCCTGACTGCAGTGTTAGTTGTGAGGCTTGACATGCTATCTCCACAGCTCTTATCCCTGTGCCTCCCCAGTGGGGCTATAAATAGCTAAGCGTGGTTCCCTTCTCTCCCATTGCCTTCACCCTATAGCCCGAAGATCTCCCCAACTTTCATCGCCATTGCTACTCTCATAGTCCAGTGTTCTAGCTTGTTGGTGAGTGTGTGGCGGTTGGGGTCTCATGCCCGACCGATGGATGTCGAGGGTTCGGCCAGCAAAGTTCTGGAGGAGATTTGGAGAGGGAGGAGTTACCTGGATGTTTGAAAAGGGGAGAAGACTCATGGAGGTTTGAAGGTGGAGCATGAATGGGAGGTTGATTCGATCCTGATGCAGCATGTGTGTCTTCGTGAACCAATCCTTTTCGCATGACGCCGAGGTGATCGGGAGATATGTTGGTCGCTTTATCTATCCAGCCCTTCTCAATGGGCTCTGGCATCCTGACCCACCTCGACAGGCGATGAGGAGTTGCCATCTCCTTACTGAGAGATGAGAGGCCCTTTTACATGGCCAAGGTGAGATTATCTCTGTAGTTTGAGATCAGATGTCATTTGCCCGACAAGAAGTTAGCGCCTCCTGACTAGGGCATTTTGGTTTTCCCTGGATCAACTCAACGGGCGGGGGTCGATGGTCCCTGCAACTCAAGATTAGGAGCCATTGGCCTGATGCGGGACCAACACCTTCTATTTAGGGTGTTTTGATTTTTGGCAGATCATTTCCTCGTCGGAAGCCAAACATGCTTTGGAAGAAACGATAGCCGAGAAGGGGAGCATGGGGCTGTGGAAGCCGTCTACCCTCTGAAGCGGAGAAACGTGAAGCCATCGCTCCTTCGAGAATCGAGTTCGGGATGTAACTTTTTTCCTTTTCTATGTACTGATCTAAGCCATTGCGTATCTTGAATTATTTATGATTACTTTAATGATATTTTTGCAATAATTTGTTTTCCATCTCTTCTCATTCAAACCGTAGTACATAAACTTCCATCATTTGTAAGACGTGGATCGTAGGGCGTGTGGAAAACCCTTGAGCGAGGGGTGTTTCTAAAGGAGAGGCATGTCATTGTTCACGGTCCTTGAGTGCCATATTTAGACTGTCAATTCACCTTATAATATGCACAAAAGAGGAACACAACATAATGGTAGGGTTAAAAACTAACCGATTCCACAAGTAATGGTGTTTATTTGTATGTAGGTGAATTATACCCAAAAATAACAAGTCATGCAGGTTGTATCCATTAAATTGGATTTCACGAATCAGGCGATGCCACATGTCATCAAATGGATTGAATGGCCCACAAACTGTTGTATCTGAGGCCATCCAATAGTGTAGCACCAATATCAATGGATGGGACCCACCTCGTAGTGACATGGAGAAAGCACACGCGAAACGGTGCAAAGACTAGGTTGGCCGACCCCCGCCCCCCCTAGTCGGCCGACTTGGTCCCGACGCCAAACTCGGTCAATCGCGACATGATGGCACCACCTGGCTTCCTGCAGACGATGGTGACAGATTCGCATGCAAATGGTGGCGGGAACCAACTCTTGTCCGGCTATAATAGCACCCCACACCTCACTTCACACACGCACAAAAGTTGAGAATAGAATACCACTCCTACGGTTTAGAGCAGTCCTAGAGGCTGCCAAGTAGAAGGAGAGTGTGGTGAAGGGTCTAGGAAAGGATGCTTGGGCTTGTCAGTCCCTCTTCTACACTTGTACCCATAGAAAAGGTTTGATTACAAAAATCAAGTAAGCCATTGTGAATTCATTTCAAGTTTGTTTTACATTTCAAGGTAGATTGAATAAGTAGTTACTTGTGGGTTCATTGCTTTAGTTTACTAGAGGCTCTAGTTGTAGCTTTGTGTTCGAAACAACTAGAGTAGTGATTTAGAACATCTGTGTGGTGCTTAAGTTGGAAATCAACAGTGAATATCTTGTAGACCCATGGATTGAAGTGGTAGGCAGCAGGTGGTGACAACCCTATTTGTCCTTAGTAATCCTCAATGTTCGGCTATGCCATAGGCTCTTGGCGGGAGTCGTTCTAGTATTGCTAGGGGTAAACCCATGCCCGAAGCAAGCAGCTACCGCAAATTCCTTTGAATTAGAATCAATACATTGAATTCCTATTTGTTCCTTGCCTACCAAACAACTGTGTGCCCTTGGGTGAATTAGTTCGTAAGATTAGCACACAAGTTCTTTGGATTCGATACCCCTGGGAATACTCTTTAAGGGGAAGTGCTACACGACAGTTTCCGTTCGCTTGCGGATTTTTATCTGTAACGTAAGAAACGTTAATAAGCATTTGTTGTGCCATTGTCGCGGATCAATTGCTGTTCATCTTCAAACCTTTTTCACCCTTGTATCTATCTTCTTCTCCTACCTTTCCTTTTCTTACCTCCACCACATATATGGAGCAACCCACCATTCTTTCTTATTCTGCCCCAAAGGGCAAGTTTTGTGAGCCACCTCCTTCGGTTGAACCTATTTGTTCTACTAGATGTGAACTTCACCCTGGCTTTATATCCATGGTTTAGGAACAATCCTTCTTAGGAATGGATTGTGAAAACCCTTATCACCATCTACAAGAGTTCGAACAACTATGTTCATGTCTTCAAATCAATGGTATGACACAAGAAACTCTCAAATGGATGTTGTTTCCTTTTTTCCCTCAAGGAAAAGGCCAAACAATGGTACGACCATAACGTAGGGAAGACAAACGGAAATTGGCATGAATTACGAGACGGATTTTGTCTTTGTTTGTTTCTGATTGCTCGAATTGTTTCCTTACAAAAGGAAGTACTATGCTTCCAGCAGATGGAGAAGGAGTCCATAGGTGTAGCTTGGAATAGATTTTCTCTTTTGAGAAATTCCAGTCCGGATTTGTCCATCCCTGATCCGTTGCATTTGCAACACTTCTACATGGGATTGAACAAAGAGTCTTCCCAACATCTTGACATTACGGCTGAAGGATCTTTCTTCCATAAGACACCGGATGAAGTTAAGGATCTTCTAGATCGAATTCTATAAAATTCTTCCTTCATTATGGTTCTTAATGATCCTCCTCAAGAGGAATTCGTGTCAAGAACTAAAAATAAACCCATCGAAAAGGATGAACCCATTCCTTGCTTATCTCAAACCTTGCTGGAGGAATCCTCTCCCGAACCAGAGACTACGAAGGAAGAAGTATTTCAACCTTCATAGTTTCCCTTTTACTTCGAGAAAGAAATATTTGAAGATTTTTGAAATACCTCAAAGTATTGTTACCATAGGAAACCATCATTGCCACTAACTCCACCTGACCCACCTGATGGAGTGTTCGTCCAACAGATGGTCGAGGAGTTGACCTCTATTCTAAGCAGGGAATGGACTGCGGAAGTTGAGCAGTCCCCCAAAATTATTCGGATGACCTCACCCACTTGCAACCATTCTATGTTTCATTAGAGGAACACCAATGAGGGTCCTATACAACCCCACTGTTGGAGCAAATCTGAAAGTACATATAGGAAATCCCTTGTGTGTTTTGGATGATTGATGATAAACAAATGAGATCCTATTGAACTTGTTCAGATGACTGCAGGTCAATTCAAATGAGATAGTTTGGTGCACTCAAAAAGTGAAAAATTATGTTGTGTAGAAAAAGAGAAAAGCCCAACTGACGACTGAAGCGCAAAGTAGATTTAAATGTGTAGGATGTGTGTGAGAGACACATCCCAAGAGCTTAAGTCTTTGCCTAGGGGTAAGTGCTTAAAATAAACATAAAAATTCACTGAGCATCGGACTAGTCCGTTCATGGACCGGACTAGTCCGTTCAAATCTCCATTGTCCAAATACACTGTGCACCGGACTAGTCAGACCATTGACTGGACTCATCTAATAAACATTCTGGAACCACATTTCACAATGCACGGGACTAGTCCACTCATGTCTCTGTAAAACCATTACACTACACTCCAAACATGTCCGTCCACTATATCGGACTAGTCCATTGAACTCTCTAATGTTCTATAACACATAGCACCAAACAAGTCTGCTCATGGACCAGACTAGTCCATTCAACTCTCTGGATTTCAATTACACAGGGCACCGGACAAGTCCGGACATCTACCGGACTAGTCCGATATACCTCACACTATTAGGGTTTCTAGCGTGCTGCACATTTCACGCCGACTTTTACAAAGCACAGCGGACAGGTCCGGTCGTCGTGATCCCTAACGTAACAATTTTGGAAACACTATAAATAGGAGATCCACGACCCCACAATCATAACTTTCGATTCCTACTGTCAAACTCGGAATCCTTAGCGCCGCCACTTATCCCAAGAGCACAAAAACACATCTCCCTAGGCATCTAAAGTTCTCAAACGTGAAATCAATTTAGTATTCAGATTTGGGGTTGGGAGATCATTGTCGACACGCCGTTGAGCTCTTGGGGTTTGATCTCTTCACACTCGTGCTTTTTCTTTGTAATCTTTTCAAATTTATTTGATCATCTTTTTGTTGTAATTTTTGTTGGGGGCCCTCAACGTGTGAGGTTGACCCTTAAACTCGGTGATTACCCGTGATAGTGGAATCAAGTCGGTTACCTGACGAGGTAAGGGGTTTGAAGAGACCCGACCCTATGTTGGCTTCCTCAACGAGGAGTTGATCCCGTTGGTGAGATCGAACCTCGATAGGAATCGATGTCCCGTGTGCTTCTTTGTTTTTGCATCTTCGTTAATTATAGCCCATAGTTTATCAATCTTGTAACTTGAGTTAAGATTGCTTTGCATATGTAACATTAAAATATTGATTGTTAATTCACGTGATTTTACAGGTTGTTCAAATTTCCGCTGCTATAACGTTTAATTCTTGAATCAACACTTAATCAACTCGACACACATCAACACACTGGACTAGTCTGCACCTCCAACCGGACAAGTTCGGTCTATCAAGCATTTGACGATTTGAATTAAGTGTGCAGGAAATTTTCAAGGCCTATTCAACCACCCTCTATGCCACATTCAATTGTTATCAGAGCAGGTTCTCCATTGACGAGACTTACCGCCCGTAAAGATCAATTATCTCAGAGAAGAACAACAAGATCCTGAAGGTGCCCAACACCAAAGAAGAGCAAGATACAAAAGCCTTCGATGTACTCAGGGAAAATCAACATGACGATGAAGAAGTGCGTACCCTCAAGGCACTTCTAAGGAAGAAACTCCTGAGCCAAAAGGGAAAAGAGGACGAGAAGATGACGAGAAGTGGTCATCACGACTACTCCCAATATCCTTACAACTACAATTGTCTTAATGCACATAATCACTGTCTTTCTATTCCCATTGGAAAGCGTCTGCGATTCGACAGAAACGACTACACCATATGGAAATACAATATTAAAATGCATCTAATCTCTTTGAATCCCAGTCTTTGGCATATTGTGTGTATAGGTGTAGATATCCTGGATGCAGTTGAAGAACTAACTCCGGAACAAGAACAAGAAACTCACCATAACACACAAGCCATTTTAGTGATTAGCTCATCACTGAGTCGGGAGGAGTTCACCAACATCGATGGGTCAGAAAGCGCAAAAGAACTATGGGATACAATTAAAACAACACATGATGGAAATAGGTTAGTCCGAGAAGCAAAAATTGGGATGCTTGAAGAGGAATTGGGGATATTTGCCACTGAAGAAGGTGAATCACCTCAAGACATGTACAACCGGATGAAGGCAAGAAGTGGACTGACTCCGCGACCATGAGGTGGTAAATATGATGATTAGAGCCTTCATGCCAAGAAATGTCACCTTATGCTCAATGATCCGAGAAAGCCCGGGGTTTCACAAAATGACTCCTGATGAACTATTGGGCAAAATCATAAACCATGAGATGATGGAGAAGGAAGCCCAATACATGAAAGACCTAGGTAACCTCACCTCCTCCAAAAAGAAGGAAGTTGCTCTCAAAGCAACTTGCAAGTCTAAAGTAAATGAAAACCCGTGAAGCTCAAGATGAAGGAGACCCAAGTGATGTGAGCCTTGACATGATGAAGAGATGGTACTCTTCATCAAGAAATTCAAGCGCATGATGAAAAGAAGGAACGACAGCAACTCGAATGAAGGGGAGAGCAAAGAAAGGGAAAATCCAAGGCTCAGCGTACCTACTATTACTGTGGCGAGTACGGTCACTTCATGGTAGACTACACTTATGAAGAGAATAAGTGGAAGAAGGAAACGAAGCCTCAAGAAAAGAAAATCTTCAAAAAAAAGAAGGCAATCTCATCAAGCGCATATTGGCAAGGAGTGTGACTCAAAAGACAAGTCCTCCTCCGATGAAGAAGAGGAGATGGCCACCATTGCCATCAAGAAGCCTACCAAGAGGTCTACGCTCTTCCCGAACATGGGAGGACGAGAGACACACAATCACACTTGCCTTATGGCTAAAGAAGGCAAGAAAAAGGTTCAACTTACTCACCCCTCGCTAAATACCTCAATCGATGATTTTGATAGCTCTAGTGAAAATTAGGAGATTTGTTAGGGGACTAAGTAAAATTGCATTTAAGAAAATGAAAATGTTGTCGGATCAAATCTTTGAGAAGGAGGAGCTTGTCAACCGACAAGAAATATATGCTCATCCGTGAAAGGAAGAGGTATCAAGAGGTTTAGAAATTGCTTGAGCTTGAAAAGGAGAAGAGCAAGTCGCTTGAGCATGATCTAGCCTTGAGTAAGGAAACTTACTCAAAGCTAGAAGACTCACATGTTGCAATCAAGGATGAACTTGCTAACTTGTCAAAAGTTAACAAGATTCTTGAAGTGCAAGTTGAGTCACTCAAGCAAACTGACTCCTCCTCCTCCAAATGCTCACCTTACAAAGGTGTAAGTCCGACAACAATTACAACCTGCTTATGTTCCATTATGAAAAATGTTGTCAAACCTGATTCTTCCACTTCTCATGCTAAGCATCCTTCTCAAAGTGGCATCTTTGACAAGGAGAGGATCAAATATGCACGAAGTGCATATATGGTCACTAGACCTCCTAACATTAAAGATGGTCTTGGGTTCAACAAGAGCAAATAGATGCCCACCAATGTTCACGCTAAGAACAAATCACTTTTGTTAAGGAAACATCACGTAAATCTGACTTGCAAATAATATTTTCCACTTTTGATGCTTCCTATGTACTCATGAAAAACAAGTTTGGACATGCATTTGCTAAATATGCAGGGCCACGCAACAAGAACTCAAAAACTTGTGTGTGGGTGCCCAAGACTCTTGTGGCTAACCTGAGAGGACCCAAGCAAGCATGGGTACCTTAAGCCAAGGAAAAATTATGTTTTGCAGGCCTACTCCTCCGGTGGATCAAAATGGGTGCGAGACATTGGATGCACCAATTACATGACCGGAGAGAGGAATATGTTCATGGAGTATGAGCGCAACGCAGATCTAAGTGAAGGGATATACTTTGGAGATAACAGCCAAGGAGAGGTCCTTGGTAGTGGTAAAATTGAAATCTCTTCTCAACATACTCTCTCGAATGATTTACATGTAGACTTTTTAGATTATAACCTTCTGTCCATATCTCATCAATGCAACAAAGGTTATAAATGTTTATTCACTAATGAGGGTGTTACCGTTTTTAGAAGAAGCGATGGCTCGATTGCATTCAAGGGAATGTTGAAGGGAAAGCTTTATCTTGTTGACTTCAAAAAAGATAAAGCTGAACTCAACACTTGCTTGGTTGCCAAAACTAACACGGGATGGTTGTTTAAAGGATGAAAAATCTGCAAAAACTTCTAAAAGGTGGTCACATCTGAGGTTTAAAGGATGTTGTTTTTGATAGACAGGTCGTGCATCGCTTGCTAGGCGGGAAAACAAGTTGGAGCACCGCACCCCGCCAAGAACGTGTTGACTACCACAAGACCACTAGAACTTCTTCACATGGACCTATTCGGCGGTAACAAATATGGTTTAGTTATTGTTGATGATTTTTCAAGATTCACCTGGGTATTTTTCTTGTATGATAAATCAGAAACTCTGGGAATCCTCGAGAAATTCCTAAAAAGAGCTCAGAACAAATTCTCCTCAACCGTGAAGAACATTAGAAGTGACAATGGGACAGAAATCAAGCATACACAAGTTGAGGAGTACCTAGATGAAGAAGGAATAAAGCACGAATTTTTGGCACCCTACTTCCCTTAACAAAACGGGGTGGCCAAAAGGAAAAACAGGACACTAATTGAGATGGCAAGGACAATGCTGGATGAATGCAAGACATCGGCCCTATTTCGGGCTAAAGCAGTGAACCCTGCTTGTCACGCCACAAACCGGTTGTATCTTCATCAACTCTTGAAGAAAATCCCATATAAGCTTCTCATTGGTAACAGACCAAATGTTTCATATTTGAAAGTATTTGGTTGCAAATGTTTTATTCTGAACAAGAAACTGAGGACTTCGAAATTGGATGAAGGGTTCTTGCTTGGTTATGATCCGAACGCCTACGCCTATTGTGTCTTCAACAAAGTCTCTGACCTTGTTGAAGTAGCATGTGACGTAGTGTTCGATGAAACTAACGGCTCTCAAGTGGAGCAATTTGATAAGCGTGTGCTAGATCAAGAAGAAGCCCCATGTCAAGCGTTGAGAAGGATGGCACTTGGTGATATTCTACCTCAAGAGCAACCACAAGATGAACATCAACAGGAAAGCAATGATCAAGTGGGAGCTCATGCACAAGATAAAGATCAAGAAGATCAACATAACCACGTGAGCAATGATCTAGGGGGAGACCATGAATATGAGGACAATGAAGAACAAGCAACTTGACAAGTCCCTCACCCAAGAGTACATCAGAGCGTACAAAGAGGCCATTCCATCAACAACATCATTGGAGACATTGCTAAGGGAGTAACTACTAGATCTCGCATAGCAAACTTTTGTGAACACTACTCTTTTGTCTCTTTTCTGGAACCATACAAGGTAGAAGAAGCACTAAAGGATCCAGATTGGGTGATTGCAATGCAGGAGGAGCTAAACAACTTCAAGAGAAATGAAGTATGGGAGCTTGTGGAAAGACCAAAGGCGAGCATTGTTGGAACCAAAAGGGTCTTTCGGAACAAACAGAATGAACATGGAGTGGTAACAAGAAATAAAGTGTGACTTGTGACTAAAGGTTACTCACAAGTCGAAGGTTTGGACTTCGACGATACTTTCGCTACCGTAGCTAGACTTGATGAAAGCGGCCTAGAGGGGGGGTGAATAGGCGATAATCGATAATTTAAACTTAATTCAGAGTTATGAAAACAGAGAAGTCGGACTTGTCTGACTTCTAGTCGGACTTGTCTGACCTAAGTCGGACAAGTCTGACCTGGGTCGAATAAGTCAGAGATTACCTGCACGATCAGATCAAAAATCCAATTTTTAAGCGATCTAGTGAGAGATATCGATCCCTAGCAGTTCTACACGAAGTATGGAGTAGAAAGAAAGCTAAGGGAGAGAGAGCACGCGGAAAAACACTAGAATCAAAACTTGCGAGAACGGAAGAACAACAAGAGACAAATGATTTTATCCCGAGGTTCGGAACCACAAAGGATCCTACATCCCCATTGAGGACTCCACAAGGGACCAAGCCTTCTCTAGGCTTTCCCTCACGAGTTGCCACAAGGGCCAACTCCCAATCTTCCACTATCACAAAGATTGTTACAAACTCCCCGATGACAAGAGATCACAAAGAAATCGCGGGGCGACGCCTAACCGTCTAGGGGAGAACCCCAAGAGCAACGAACACGCAATCACGAAGAAACTTAGCGAATCACACGTTGCTCAACCCCTCAACAAACCGTTTCTCCTGATTCTCACAAAGCACTCTTCACTCTCCCAAAAAACTCGAATTTGGGCTCTAGAGGTGAAGAACAAGTGGAGAGAGGTTCTTGAGTTCAAATGGGCATTCAGAACTCTTCAGCGGTGTTAGGCATGGTTGGTGGGTCAAAACCACCCACTATTTATACTCCAAAAGGTCATTAGAGCCGTTTGACACAGCCCACGTCCGACATGTCTGACACAAAGTCGGACATGTCTGACCTCTAAGGTCAGGCCTTTCACTTCAGACTTGTCTGACCAAAACCACTTCAGACATGTCTGACACACAATCTCGGACACGTCTGAAGTTCTGCAGAGAGAACTCGGACAAGTCTGACTCTCTGGGACTTAGAAAATTTTCCTTAGTCCCTGGGAACAGATTCATCTCGGACATGTCCGACTCCCAGGTTCGGACAAGTCCGAAACTTCACTGGAACTCTCACTGGAACCCTTCCAGTATTAATTCGGACATGTCTGACTCACAGTTTCGGACATGTCCGACTTCCAACAGAGAGAATTCGGACATGTCTGACACCACAAGTCAGACAAGTCTGCCCAAGCCACAAAGGCCCTACTAAAATCTTCTACTAAGGGGTTGAGCACCCGAATGACTCACTAAGTGTCTACGCGTCGTGTCCCTCTTAATTGTACGGTTTTTCCTACGACTCAAGGAGAAAATAGAAAACCAAATTTCTATTCTTCTTTGCCACAACTTTTATCCTTTTGCCGTCTTTCTTCAAAGCTCCATTCCGTACTCCGGATCTGCGCTCATGCTCAACCAAGTTCATTAGCACTTTAATGGTTCATCATCAATCCACCAAAACCCACAAGGGACCTAGATGCACTTACAATCTCCCCCTTTTTGGTGATTGATGACAACCAGCTAAAGTCTTCGAAAAAAATAAGATTTGATAGAAGTTTTGAGTCTCAAGTGTATATGAGCTTTTGGAATAACAATAAAAACAACTCATATACACTCAATCGTCGAGGGGTGCCTATATGCTCGTGTGTGTGCAATAACGTGATACAAATGAAGAAATGCACACGAGATCAATGAAGCATCATAATGATCATCATAAGGCATCAATAAACATCATTAAGCATTAACACTCATAAACGAGTAACAAATAAGTACAAGACACAATAAGTACAAGACACAACACGATAGAAAATATGACTAGATACATATCCATGTCCAAGAATAAGCACTAGAGTCTAATACTTCTCCCCCTTTGGCATCAAGGCACCAAAAAGGAGAAAAGTGGACACTAAGACCAAGTCCACTCGGTGTCGTCCTCGTCGTCGTCGCTGACATCGTCGTCGTCGCTCTCCTGCTCATAGTCGCTCTCCTCGCCGGAGTCGTCGTGAGCTGCAGGAGGTGCTGAGGAAGAGGCGCTGGTGCCGGTGAAGAACGCCATCTCCACCTTGGTGAGCTCCGGAAACTCCGGTGGCTCCTCGTCCGAGCTGACGTCGTCGATTGAAGGAAGCTGGAGGTGCTCCCTGATGGCTGCGAGGTTCCTCTGGTTCCTCTATGCCAAGCGCTGAGTCGACTGCCAGACGGTGAAGATCGACTTCAGGATCTTGAGCAGTCATGAGGAGCAAGACGGCTGCTGCTGGGGCACAGAGGCTGAACTGGGAGGCTGAGCAGACTTCCTGCTCGAGGAGCTGGGTCCTCCCTCTGCTGGTGCCGGTGCCGGTGCAGCTGCTCGAATCGGGCGGTGAAGCTTGGAAGGCTTCTGAGGCACAAGGCGCCTATGAGGCACATCCTTCACAAACTTATGCCCGGACACCGTCTCAATTAGTTTCATCAGCTATGGGGCGTAGCAGCAAGACCTAGCCGGTGTCTCCGAGGCGAGGTAAATCTCCTCGTAGATATAGTCAAAAGCGTTGAATTGATGCTCCCCTGCCAAGAGCTGGATCAGATTTCTGCTGTTGTGATTGATCCTGTTGGCATCCCCATCCTTGGGCGAGAGGATCTTCCTTATCAGACGGTTCACCACGGCATGTAATGGCTTGAGGCCGTGGATATGAGGAGGGTTGGCTGGATACCCATCCTCATAGAAACTCTCCATCTCCAAGAGGTTCACTAGATCCATTTCATGGATCTACAGAGAGTGATGCAGGCTGTCCTCCATCCCGAGAATGCGGGCAAACTCCTCATAGCTGACTTCGTACTTCACCCCATTGGTCATCCAGGTGAAGCCGAGCTTGTCAACCCAATAGAACACAGTTGCATAAAATTGGAGGATGACTTTCTTGTTCCATTGGTATTGGAGACCCATGATCCCGCTGACTTCGTGGTGCTCGCAAGCTTTGAGCGCTCCCTTGAAGAGAAGGTAGCAGTCCTTCTTCTTCAATGCAGCCTTCCAATCAACCCATTGCATCTCTGTGACTGGGTTCTTCTTGGTCGTGAGGACTGACTGGTAGTAATCCATGTGGAAGAAGCACCAGAAACGGGGATCCTTCCTCTCCCTTGGCATGTCATAACACCGCACATCTCTCATGTGCATGGTGTCATGGATGTTCCTCCGGTAGTTTACCCTGTCGGCCGTGCGTCGAGTGTCACCAACTGGAGAGTGCACGACCAATGGTCTGATCTCTTGCTGCCCTTGGGAGCTCGAGCTGCCTCCCTAACCACTGTGAATAGTGAGCTGACCGCTTGCGGGTCGCTTGGCAACCACCTTCTTTGGTCGCTTTGATGGTTGAGCCGAAGAATCGGGATCCGCGGGCTCCTTGCCTCTCTTGTCGTGACCCATAGCTGAAGAAGAGATACAAGGATAGGTAAGAGTCAAAGCAAGAGAGATAGAGCAATTAACTTGATAGTTTCGATAGAAATTAGGTCTCAGAGTTATACAGGATCGGACATGTCTGACAGGGAAGTCAGACTTGTCTGACTCAGGAATTTCGGACATGTCCGAATTTTAGAGTCAGACTTGTCCGACCTGTACAGAACTGACCCTAATTGCTAAGGAAACTAAGCAAATCAACTTTCTTACCGACCAAATTTTGCACCAAGGTTGCAAACATGCCTAGGAACAATTCCAAGCTCATAAATTTGCAAACTTGCCGCTAGATCTAGAAATGAGAGGAAAGATGAGAAAAATACCTTCGGATGGAGAAAAGATTGAAGAACTCCGAAGGGGATGTGAATGCTCCAACTTCGAGGGAGATTTTCCCTCAAGAACTCCTCACAAGAGCCTCAAAAGCAATGTGGATCGCCTTGGGAGGTTTGAGAGAGATGGAGGTTAGGGTTTGAAGTGAGGAGAGAGAGAAGGAAAGGAAACCGTCGGCCTCTTTGAAGGGGTTCGGATTTCCCACGTCAGACATGTCTGAATTTGTACTTCGGACAAGTCTGAATTCTCTCTGAAGACTTAAAACCCACTTCGTACATGTCTGACTTTTGTCAGACTTGTCCGACTCCCCCAGAGTGTATGCAATGTGCAAACACTTGGGATCTAAATATAGGTATATATGGACATTTTGGACAAGTTTTTGCAAATATCTTTGACAAAAATGATCAGTAAGCAACCAACAATCAAACTATGATCATTTTCACCAAAGAGAAGTTTAGAACATAGTTTTCAAGAAAAATAGATGAGATTTTCGAAAACACACAGCATTTTGAAGTTGAAAACTAATAGCAATCAGATGTGCACGACTCAAGCAATGTTTCGAGAATCCAAGATATTTAGCTCACTCCTTAGGTCACAAAAGCGTCTCTCATCAATGGGTTTGGTGAAGATATCCGCCAATTGCTTCTCACTTCTAACATGAGAGATAACGATATCTCCCTTGATAGAGTGATCTCGCAGGAAATGGTGACGAATATCTATGTGTTTCGTTCTAGAATGCTCGACGGGGTTGTGAGCAATCTTGATGGCACTCTCATTATCACATAGGAGAGGAATATGGCTCAGATTATAACCATAATCCCTAATAGTTTGTCGCATCCAAAGAAGCTGCGCACAGCAACTTCCGGCTGCAATGTACTCCGCTTTGGCTGTGGAAAGGGCAATGGAGTTTTGTTTCTTGGAAGCCCACGCAACCAAGGACCTACCAAGGAATTGGCATGTCCCGGACATGCTCTTCCTATCTACCCTACAGCCCGCATAATCCGCATCGGAATAACCGACGAGATCAAACTTGGATCCTTTAGGGTACCAAAGACCTAGATTAGGAGTGTGAACTAAATACCTAAGGATCCTCTTAACCGCTGTCAAGTGACACTCTTTTGGAGTGGCTTGGAATCGAGCACACATGCACACACTAAGCATAATGTCGGGTCTAGAAGCACAAATATAAAGCAAAGAGCCAATCATAGAACGGTATACCTTTTGGTCCACGCTCGCTCCTTCTTCATTTAGTCCTAGATGCTCGTTTGTTCCCATAGGTGTCTTGATGGGCTTCACCTTCTCCATGCCAAACTTCTTGAGAATGTCATGAGTGTACTTGGTTTGGCATATGAAAGTCCCTTCCTTGAGTTGCTTTACTTGGAAACATAGGAAAAACTTCAACTCCCCCATCATAGACATCTCAAATCTCTCCGTCATGATTTTGGAAAACTCATCACAAAAAGTGTTGTTAGTAGAACCAAATATGATGTCATCAACATAAATTTGGCATACGAACAAGTCATTATCAAAATGCTTAGTGAAGAGAGTATAATCAGCTTTCCCAATCTTAAAACCGTTTTGTGTGAGAAAATCCCTAAGGCACTCATACCAAGCTCTAGGTGCTTGTTTGAGGCCATAGATAGCCTTACACAACTTGTAGACGTGATCGGGATGCTCTTCATCTTCATATTCGGGCGGTTGCTCCACATACACTTCCTCCTTGATTGGACCGTTGAGGAATGCACTTTTCACATCCATTTGATATAACTTGAAATCATGGTGAGTAGCAAAGGCCAATAATATGCGAATAGATTCAAGCCTAGCTACGGGAGCAAAGGTTTCATCGAAATCCAAACCTTCGACTTGAGCGTATCCTTTTGCTACAAGTCTTGCCTTTTTTCTTGTTACTACCCCGTGTTCATCTTGTTTTTTGCGGAACACCCACTTGGTTCCAACAACATTTGCATATGGTCTTTTCACGAGTTCCCACACCTTGTTCCTCTTGAAGTTGTTGAGATCTTCTTGCATCGCCATTACCCAATCCGGGTCTTGTAGAGATTCTTCTACTTTTCGTGGCTCTAAAGAGGAAACAAAAGAGTAATGTTCACAAAAGTTATCCATACGTGAGCGAGTAGTTACCCCTTTGGAGATGTCTCCAAGTATGTTGTCAACGGGATGGTCCCGTTGAACGCTTTGATGAACTCTTGGGTGTGGTGGTTGAGCTTCTCGATCATTGTCTTCATCTTGATCATTTTCTTGATCTCCCCCTTGATCCAAGCCTCCTCCTTGATTTTGATCTTGTTGAGATTCATCTTGAGGATCTTGATCTTGTTCATGTCGGGGATTTGCATCTTCTTCGCTTGCTTGAAGATCATTTGGATCATGTGGTCGCACATCTCCAAGTGCCATGCTCCTAAGTGCTTCTTTTGGAGTCTCGTCTTGATCTAGCACACACTTATCAACTTGCTCCGCTTGAGAGCCAATAGTCTCATCAAACACTACGGCATGTGCTACTTCAACAATCCCGGAGGACTTGTTGAAGACACGATAGGCGTAGGTGTTTGAGTCATAGCCAAGCAAGAAACCTTCAACGGATTTCGAAGCGAACTTCGAATTCCTAGGCTTCTTGTTGAGAATATAGAACTTGCTCCCAAAAACACGAAAGTATGATATGTTGGGTTTGTTACCGGTGAGGAGTTCATACGAGGTCTTCTTCAAGAGTCGATGAAGATACAACCGGTTTATGGCATGGCAAGCGGTGTTAACCGCTTCTGCCCAAAACCGGTCGGACGTCTTGTACTCATCAAGCATCGTCCTTGGCATATCGATAAGAGTCCTATTCTTCCTCTCCGCTACTCCATTTTGTTGAGGGGAGTAGGGAGCGGAGAACTCATGCTTGATTCCTTATTCATCCAAGAAGTCTTCAACTTGAGTGTTCTTGAACTCCGTCCCGTTGTCGCTCCTAATCTTCTTGATTCTTAAGGAGAACTCGTTTTGAGCTCTCCTCAAGAACTTCTTGAGAACTCCTTGTGTTTCACCTTTGTCATGCAAGAAAAATACCCACGTGAAGCGAGAAAAATCATCAACAATAACTAGACCATACTTGTTACCGCCAATGCTAATGTAGGTGATCGGTCCGAATAGGTCCATGTGTAGTAGCTCCAATGGTCTTGAGGTTGTCATGATGTTCTTGGACTGATGTTGAGCTCCTACTTGCTTTCCGGCTTGACATGCGCTACATGGTCTATCTTTCTAAAAGACAACATCTTTTAGTCCACGGATATGGTCCCCTTTAAGAAGTTTTTGCAAGTTTCTCATCCCAACATGGGCTAGCCTTCGGTGCCATAGCCATCCCATGTTAGTTTTCGCCATTAAGCACGTATCAAGTTGGGCTTTATCCGTGGAGAAATCCACAAGGTAAAGCTTTCCCTTGAGTACGCCCTTAAAGGCGATTGAGTTGTTGCATCTTCTTGAGACGGTCACATCGTTGTTAGTAAAAAGACAATCATAACCATTATCACATAATTGAGAAATAGACAAGAGGTTGTAATCAAGTGAATCAACATGAAGCACATTAGAAAGAGTGTGTTTTGAGGAGATAGCAATTTTACCGGTGCCAAGGATTTTCCCTTGGCTATTATCCCCAAAGAAGATTCCTTCACTAGGATCTTCATTCTCCTTGTACTCTACAAACATCTTCCTCTCTCCGGTCATATGATTAGTGCATCCACTGTCAAGCACCCATTTTGATCCACCGGAGGAGTATGCCTACAAAAAAGAGTTATGCCTTACCTTTAGGTACCCAAACAGGGTTGGGTCCTTTGATGTTAGTCACAAGACATTTGGGCACCCACACGCAAGGCTTTGGGCTCTTGCGGAGTGGCCCAACATATCTAGCATAAGTCTTGCCAAATTTGTTCCTCAATAAAACATAAGAAGCATCAAAGTCATGGAACAAATGATGAGGTTCATTTTTAGGCATATAAGATGTTGAGACAATGTTCTATCCTTTATCTTGGGTGGATGAACCTTCCTTGACAAAAACAATCAAGTCTTTCTTATTCTTGGGGCCTTTGGCATTTTGCCTCCGCTCCCGAGAATAACCAAGACCATCCTTGACATGGGGAGGTCTCACATTGTTGTATGCACTACGTGCATAGGCCACCTTCTCCTTGTCAAAGATGCCACCTTTCGGTGCTTGTTTGTTTTGTGCCAAGTTAAGTTCATCCTTAAGTTTTAGGATCAATCTAGAGCACATGCAAGTGTGAACTTCCTCGGATGAAATCTTTTGAGAAGATGAGCTCTTTGAGGAAGAAGGTGCATTGATCTTATATTACTCAACCTTTGTCTCTAGAATCTTGTTAACCTTTGTCAAGTCAACAAGTTCATCCTTGAGCTCAACGGTCTTGTCTTTAAGATTTGAGCATGCTTCCTTGCTCATGGCAAGGTCATGCTCCAATGCATTGCTTCTTTCTCTCTCGCGCTCGAGGAGCTCCTCAAGCTCTTGACATCTCTCCAATTTTTGGAAGAGCATGTCCTCTTGACACTCAAGGAGATCCTCCTTCTCGGAGATTTCATCCATAAGAAAGTTCATCTTTCTCATGGCACTCTTACTTAAGCCTTTAAGCATGGATTCAAGTTCACTACCACTATCAAGTTCATCACAAGAAGTTGTAGAGGGAGTGGGTTTAGATTTGACCTTTCTCCTTCCCTCCTTTGCCATGAAGCATGTGGACTTGAAATCATCAAGGTTTGGGAAGAGCTTGCTTGCACTTGAGCTCTTTCCGATGGCAATGGTTGCCACCTTCTCTTCATCGTCGGAAGATGAGTCTTCATTTGAGTCCCATTCTCTTCCAAGGTGGGCATGTCCTGATGGCTTCTTTTTCTTGAAGAGCTTCTTGTCTTGGGTCTTGCCCTCCTTCTTCTTGCTTTCATTGTTTGGGCAATCCGCAATGAAGTGCCCATGTTCACCACACTTGTAGCAAGTCTTCTTCTTTAGCTTCTCCTTGCTCTTGCCTTCTTGGTGATAGCCCCCCTTCTTCCTTCTCATCATCCTTCTAAACTTGTTGATGAAGAAAGCTTCTTCCTCATCGGAGTCCATGCCCTCATCATCACTTGCATCGTCATTGTAGGATGTGGAAGTTGCTTTGAGGGCTATGTCTTTCTTCTTTGATGAGGCAAGCTTTTGGAGATCGTTGTAGAACATAGCTTCCTTCGCCATCATCTCATTGTTGATTATCCTCCCAAGAACTTCTTCCGGAGTCATATTGGTGTAGTCGGGGCTTTCATGAATCAAGGAGCAAAGAGTGATGTTTCGAGGCATGAATGCCCGAGGCATCCTATTCATCACTTCATGGTCCATCCATCGAGTGCTTCCATAGGCACGGATCTTGTTCACGAGCACCTTGAGGCGGTTGTACATGTCTTGGGGCGACTCAACATCCATGATTGTAAATCTCCCAAGCTCTCCTTCGATCATCTCAATCTTCGCCTCCCAAATGACTCGGTTGCCCGCGTGCGCCGTCTTGAGTGTATCCCAAATATCTTTGGCCACTTCCAAACCTTTGAATCGGTTGAATTCATCCCGAGTCAAAGATGAGGTTATGACTCCCACGGCTTGAGCATTGCGATCAAGTAGGATAGCTTGTTGTGGAGTGACGTCTTCCTCATTCCTTGGCAATGAACTCCGGTTTGCACAATCTGCCACAAACTAGGATTCAAAGAGATTAAATGCATCTTCATATTGTGTTTCCACATTGAATAGTCATTTCCATCGAATTGAGGAGGTTTGCCAAGTGGAATAGACAAATAGTGATTGTTAGCATGAAGACGATCATAATCAAAGTGAGTTTGAGTATAGTCATCGTTACTCTTCTCCTTCACTTTGTTGATCTTGGGTTGTTTCCCTAGCTTCTCCTGAAGCTTCGCCTTGAGTTGGCGAGTCTCTTCATCGTCCTTCGGATCATCAAGAAGAACATCGTAGTTCTTGTCATTTGAGCCTTCACCCTCGACATATGAGGTATCATCCTTGTTCCTTTCTTCTGCCATCGATTCTCCGAGATGTTAGTCTCTTCCAGAGAAACCTGCTCTGATACCAATTGAAAGCGGCCTAGAGGGGGGTGAATAGGCGATAATCGATAATTTAAACTTAATTCAGAGTTATGAAAACAGAGAAGTCGGACTTGTCTGACTTCTAGTCAGACTTGTCTGACCTAAGTCAGACAAGTCTGACCTGGGTCGGATAAGTCCGAGATTACCTGCACGATCAGATAAAAAATTCAATTTTTAAGCGATCTTGTGAGAGATATCGATCCCTAGCAGTTCTACACGAAGTATGGAGTAGAAAGAAAGCTGAGGGAGAGATAGCACGCGGAAAAACACTAGAATCAAAACTTGCGAGAACGGAAGAACAACAAGAGACAAACGATTTTATCCCGAGGTTCGGAACAACAAAGGATCCTACGTTCCGGTTGAGGAGTCCACAAGGGACCATGCCTTCTCTAGCCTTTCCCTCACGAGTTGCCACAAGGGCCAACTCCCAATCTTCCACTATCACAAAGATTGTTACAAACTCCCCGATTACCAGAGATCACAAAGAAATCGTGGGTCGACGCCTAACCGTCTAGGGGAGAACCCCAAGAGCAACAAACACGCAATCACGAAGAAACTTAGCGAATCACACGTTCCTCAACCCCTCAACAAACCGTTTCTCCCGATTCTCACAAAGCACACTTCACTCTCCCAAAAAAACTCGAATTTGGGCTCTAGAGGTGAAGAATAAGTGGAGAGAGGTTCTTGAGTTCAAATGGGCGTTCAGAACTGTTCAGGGGTGTTAGGCATGGTTGGTGGGTCGAAACCACCCACTATTGATACTCCAAAAGGTCATTAGAGCCGTTTGACACAGCCCACGTCGGACATGTCTGACACAAAGTCGGACATGTCTGACCTCAAAGGTCAGGCCTTTCACTTCAGACTTGTCTGACCAAAACCACTTCAGACATGTCTGACACACAATCTCGGACATGTCTGAAGTTCTGCAGAGAGAACTCGGACAAGTCTAGCTCTCTGGGACTTAGAAAATTTTCCTTAGTCCCTGGGAACAGATCCATCTCGGACATGTCCGACCCCCAGGTTTGGACAAGTCCGAAACTTCACTGGAACACTCACTAGAACCCTTCCAGTATTAATTCGGACATGTCTGACTCACAGTTTCGGACATGTCTGACTTCCAACAGAGGAAATTCGGACTTGTCTGACACCACAAGTCAGACAAGTCCACCCAAGCCACAAAGCCCTACTAAAATTTTCTACTAAGGGGTTGAGCACCCGAATGACTCACTAAGTGTCTACGCGTCGTGTCCCTCTTAATAGTATGGTTTTTCCTATGACTCAAGGAGAAAATAGAAAACACTATTTCTATTCTTCTTCGCCACAACTTTTCTCCTTTTGCCGTCTTTCTTCAAAGCTCCATTCCGTACTCCGGATCTGCGCTCATGCTCAACCAAGTTCATTAGCACTTTAATGGTTCATCATCAATCCACCAAAACCCACAAGGGACCTAGATGCACTTAAACTTGAGTCCATTTATATTTTACTAGCATATGCTACTCACCATAATTTCAAGTTGTATCAAATGCATGTCAAAAGTGCCTTCCTCAATGAGCCAATTAAGGAGGAAGTGTATGTGGAGCAGCCACCAGGATTTGAAGATCAAGAGTGCTCCAACCATGTTTATCAATTGTGTAATATTCTCTATGGCCTCAAACAAGATCCTTGAGCTTGGTATGAGTTCCTTAGAGATTTTCTGACTCCAAATGCTTTGAAAATTGGAAAATCTAATTATACTTTGTTCACAAAACACTTTGATGACCATCTATTTGTATGTTAAATCTATGTTGAAGATATCATCTTTGGTTCTATGAATAAATTGTTTTGTGAAGAGTTTAGCAGGATTATGACAGACAGGTTCGAGATGTTGATGATGGGCGAATTGAAGTTCTTCTTGGGATTCCATGTGAAGCAATTAAGAGAGGGAATGTTCATAAGCCAAACCAAGTACACATAGGACACCCTCAAGAAGTTCAATATGGACATGGCCAAGCCCATCAAGACACCAATGGCAACTAACAAACATCTCGATCTAAACGAAGATGGTCCAAATGTGGATCAAAAGGTATATTGGTATATGATCGGCTCATTGCTCTATTTATGTTCATCTAGGCTAGATACTATGCTTATTGTGTGTATGTGTGCATGGTTTTAAGCTGCACCTAATGAGTGCCATTTAATAGCTATAAAAAGAATCTTATGATACCTTGTGCACACACCTAACTTGGGCCTTTGGTATTCCAAAGGATCCAAGTTTAACTTGATAGGTTATTCCGATGCCGACTATGTAGGATGCAAAGTCGATATAAAGAGCACGTTGGGGACTTGCCAATTCCTTGGCAGATCCCTAGTTTAATGGTCATCTAAAAAGCAAAACTCCTTTGCTCTTTCCACAACCGAAGAGGAGTATGTTGCAGCCGATAGTTGTTGCACACAACTACTTTGGATGTGACAAACTCTAAGGGACTATGGTTACAATCTGAAGCATATTTCACTCCTATGTGATAATGAGAGTGCTATAAAAATTGCACACAACCCAGTAGAGCATTCAAGAACTAAGCACATAGATATTCATCACCATTTTCTAAGAGATCATTCATTAAAAGGTGACATAGTAATCTCACATGTTAGGACTGAAAAAACACTTGTAGACATTTTCACCAAGCCACTAAATGAAAAGAGGTTTTGCGAGCAAAGAAACGAGCTAGATATACTTGACTCTAGAAATGTGGCTAGAAACATTGCATACCTGATTGTGATTTCAAAGTTTACTCATTTCTGCAAAAAACTTGCCCCTTATCTAGATTTTCTCTTGAAAACAATTTAAATTAGTAAATCTTGATGAATTATGGTCATTGTATTATTGTTGATTGCTTACTGGTCATGTTCATCAAGATTATTTGTGAAATAATGTTTTTGAGATCACTATTAGATCAAACAACCAAAATATAGTTGATTCAATTCAGTTCTGTCCTGCTGACACTAGACTTGTTTGGCGTCAGCATCGGACTAGTCTGTTGACACGGACTAGTCCGGTCCTAGTCCGACACACCGGTCTTGTCTAGTGTCTACCGCAGTAGTCCGGATTTGTCGGGGTTAACCCTAATCCACTGCCAGAAGCTCATCTTCCATCTCCCACAATCTCCCTTGCACTCTATCTCCTTCCGTGAGCTCTACAGGCGATCTCCCCTTCCAGCCATCAAAAATGCGGATTTCTCCAAGGGAAATCCCCTCCTTGGCGTGGAGCTTGTCCACTCTGGACTAATCCGGTCTTCGCTATGCTCCTTCAACGCAAATCTTCAACTTTTTGGTAAAATCTCACTCAAACCCTAACTCTCAACTTTTCCTGATTCTTGCTTATTTCACTTGAGTTCTAGGGCATACATTACACTTCTAGATGTACTCCTACTACTCCCTAGTCTTTGTGAATTGATTCAAAATATATTTGTTGAAAATAGGAAATTAGGGTTCTTATCCCAGACCAGACTAGTCCGGTGTTCAAATGCGGACATGTCTGGTGCTCCGGACAAGTCCGCTCTCTGAAAGCGGAGAAGTTCGGTATCTAACAATTTGGACCTTTAAATTCCTATTTGCACATAATCTCAAATCAATTCTTATCAAATCCTTGAACTTCCTTGTCAGGCACGATGTCTTAAGGATCAGGGAATAGTTCTTTTAAATATGATGAAGAGCGAGAACATGCTTGAGTGCAAAGAGCCAAAGAGAGGGTGATGAAGAAAACACATGACCACAATGATCACTCCCCTCCTTCTGACGACACCCTTCCTAAGAGAAGGAAAGCGGTAGTGAAGAAAGCACAGTGCAAGGATGCTGCTAGGAGTTCATCGGGACCCAAGAGAACTCTCAACAAGGGCAAAGGACTTGCTAGTGGTCCGATTGAACCTTTGAAGATGAAATATCCTACTCACTGCAACAGACAACCATCTAGTGCTGATTTCACTGGCAAAGGGGGTTAGCTAGCTGACAAGTTCAAGAAGGTAGAAGTCTATGATCAGCCCAAACAATCAGCTGATCCATGATTCTGGAGCAACTACCATGCTGACTATTATGAGCATGTCTACTTTAAGATGAGGCATCTAGTGATTGAATGTCAGTGGGTGGATATCACCTACCTCCAGTCCAAGAGATGCCAAGCTTATCAAGAGGTCCTAGAGGCATTGGAGCGACATGGACTAAAGGATCTTGTCTCCTTCTAGTGGGACTGGAACCTTGAGGTCATCACTCAATTCTATTTCAATCTTTACTTTTCTTGTGATGACGGAGACAAGATGATTTGGGTGACACATAGAGCAAAGCACAGTGTTACGTATGAGGAGTTTGCCAGAATTCTTCACCTACAAGATTCTTTGGAGAATGACATCATAATCCACAATTTGAAGCCTCTGGAGAAAGATCAGCTTGACTTTCTCTATGATACAAGCATGCCATTCAAGGATCCAACCACAAAGAACATGAAGCCCATCTTTGTTGTGCTAAACAGGATCCTGAGGAAAACCATAGCTCCCAAGGAAGAAGATGCTCAGGACATTGATGAAGGTGATCAGAAGGAGAAGGCCCTTCAATGTCTTTGGGTACATGTACAATAACATTGTGAACACTTCAATCACCCCTAATAGGTCCTGTGGATATGCACCCTACGTCATGTATATGATTGAGAAGGTGACAAGACTTGAATTTCTCAAGGATGTCCTCATACTAGACTCAGGCCCCAGAAGCCTACTATCTACATTGTCCCCTCTGCTCCTACCTCAACTGAAGAGGAAAAAGATCTAAGAGGGCATAAGAAGGCACAAGATATGAGGCTGCTGCTCCTGCTCCTCCACCTCCTAGAGAGTCCTCTAGTGGAATACTGATGATGCTCTCATCCATCTTTGCTTCCTGTCACAATGTGGAAATCAAGCAACATAAGGAGAGTCTAGCAAGGAAGAAGCATCAAAGATATGTGAAGGACAATATAAAAACAATTTGTGAGGAGCTGGAAATAGAGCCAGTGGGGTCACCTCAGATCTCAGAAGACTCTGAATAAGACATCACAGAGATGGCAACTCTAACTGAGCAAGAGATGGCTTCATTCGTACTAGCTGGCACATCTGCTCCTCCTCCTTCTCCTCCTACTCCCCCTCCTCCTCCTCCTCCTCCTCCTCCTCAAGCACCTGAAGATGAATAATGAGATGAAGAGAGTGCTGAGAGTGAGGGAGGCAGGGACAATGAGTGATTCCACTCAAATTTTCCTTTTTTGGTGTCTTGATGCCAAAGGAGGAGAGATTGAGACTTGCTGTCTATTTTGTAGCCACTAAGCCATTAAGGACTTGTGATCAAGTACATGTACTCTTTTTCAAACTATTATAATTTATTTTGGATGTGCTTAATTTACTTAATTTTTGATGCCTAGTTAATGGTAATGTGATGATTGTTACTATAACTGTCAAATGCTTATGTATTGCTCATCACATCTTTTGGTCACACACTGCTAGGCAACCCACCATAAAGAGTGCATATATGTGATAAGTTTTTGTTACTCATTCATTATACTCATATATGCACACTTTATGAAAATCAATTTTTACACTTAATTGTGAAACCTCAATTGGTTGTCATCAATCACAGAAAAGAGGGAGATTGAAAGTGCATCTAGGCAATCACTTGTGGGTTTTGGACGATTGATGACAAATAACTGAGATCCTAATGAACTTGTTGAGATGAATGCAAGTCAATTCAAATGAGATAGTTTCGTTCACTTAAAGAGTGAAAATTTAACTTGTGTAGAAAAAGATAAAATCCCATCTGACAACTGAAGCGCAAACTAGATTTAAATGTGTAGGATGTGTGTGAGAGACACATCCCACAAGCTCAAGTCCTTGCGTGGGGGTAAGGGCTTAAAATCAAACTAAAAATTCACTGAGCAACGGACTAGTACGTTCATGGACTGGACTAGTCCGTTCAACTCTCTGTTGTCCAAATACACTGAGCACTGGACTAGTCTGACTATTGACTGGACTAGTCCGATGAACTTTTTGGAACCACATTTCACAGTGCACCGGACTAGTCCTATCATTGACCGGACTAGGCCGTTCAAGTCTCTATAAACCCGTTACACTACACTCCGGACAAGTCCGTCCACTGGACCGGACTAGTCCGTTGAACTCTCTGATGTTCTATAACACATAGCACCGGACAAGCCCGCTCTTGGACCGGACTAGTCCGTTCAACTCTTTGGAGTTCAATTACATAGGGTACCAGACAAGTCCGGACATCTACCGTACTAGTCTAGTATACCTCACACGATTAGGGTTTCTAGTGTGCTGCACATTTCATGCCGACTTTTACATAACACACCGGACAAGTCCGGTCCCCAATACGGACTAGTCCGGTCGTCGAGATCCCTAATGGTAACAATTTTGGAAACACTATAAATAGGAGATCCATGACCCCACAATCATAACTTTCGATTCCTACTGTCAAACTAAAAAACCCTAGCGTCACCACCTATCCCAAGAGCAGAATAACATATCTCCCCACGCATGTAAAGTCCTCAAAGGTGAAAATCAATTGAGTATTCGGATTTGGGGTTGGGAGATCGTTGTCTACACGTCATTGAGCTCTTGGGGTTTGATCTCTTCACACTCGTGCTTTTCTTTGTAATCTTTTTGAGTGTATTTGATCATCTTTACGTTGTAATTCTTGTTGGAGCCCTCAACATGTGAGGTTGCCCCATAAACTCGGTGATTACACATGATAGTGGAATCAAGTTGGTCTTGTGTGGTGACTTGACGAGGGAAAGGGTTTGAAGAGACCCGGCTCTGTGTGGGCTTCTTCAAAAAGGAGTAGATCTCTTTGGTGAGATCGAACCTCGGTAAAAATCGGTGTCCCACGTGCTTCTATGTTTTTGCATATTCGTTAATTAGGGCACATAATTTACCAATCTTGTAACTTGAGTTAAGATTGCTTTTCAAGTGTAACTTTAAAATATTGATTGTTAATTCACGTGATCTTACAAGTTTTTCAAATTTCGGCTGCTATAATGTTTAATTCCTAAATCAACACTTAATCAACTCGACACACATCATCACACCAGAGTAGTTTGCACCTCCCAACCGAACAAGTCTGGTCTATCAAGAATTTGACCATTTGAATTAATTGTGCAGGAAATTTTCAAGGCCTATTCACCCCCTCTAGACCACATTCAAAATCTCATTTCTGATTCCTGTGCTCTTGCCATTCTGGGTGATTTTTCGTTGGCACTGACATGTAAATTCCTTCGAGATTCTTTCGAAAACCTCCTTGGAGGATGTGAGGTTTTGCAACATGTGTCTGTAAGACACAAATATATTGAGGCTATCCTAAACTTCCATGTGTTAGAAATCCAAGATTTCAACATTATGATTGGGATTCCCATTGAGAAATTTCTTATAGAAGTTCCTTTGGAAGGAAACGTCAATGTCAAACTTAGAGGGAGAAAGTTCTCTATTGCTATTCTGTGTTCCAAGAACACATTCGCGAAATCTCCCATCCAAGCAAACCCAATAGAGGAGGTTAGAACCCTTCAATTCTTAGCACCCCTTAAAATTGAAGGAGAAGAAGATTTCATCCAAGAAGAGGATGAATTTCGGGAGGTAATTGAATTGCTAAAAGAAGAGTTCTTTCCAAAACCTCCTGTTGAGTTAAAAATTCTACCTTCAGGCCTACATTATGCCTTTATAAATGGCGATTTGGAAGCCCCTGTCATCATAAGTGACAAGCTTTCAGATGATGAGACACTCAAACTCACAGCCATGCTAGAAAAGCATAGAGCTGTTTTTGGCTATTCACTGCAGGATCTCAAGGGCATTAGTCCAGCCTTATGTACCCATCGCATTCCTATTGATCACTTGTGTCCCTCAAGCGAACCTCAAAGACGATTGAATAATGCGATGCGAGAAGTTCTCAAGAAGGATGTCTTGAAACTTCAGCATGCCGAGATTATTTACCATGTCCCTCATAATGAATGGGTCAGCCCAGTTCAAGTAGTGCCTACGAAGGGAGGTATGACGGTTGTTCAAAATAATAAAAATGAATTAACTCCTCAACGAAGAGTCACGGGTTGGAGGATGTGCATTGATTAACAAAAACTTAACAAGGCTACAAGAAAGGATCATTTTCCACTGTCCTTCATCGATGAGATGTAAGAGCGGTTGGCAAAACACTCCTACTTTTGTTTTCCTGATGGGTATTAGGGTTATCATCAAATCCCAATTCATCACGATGATCAAAGTAAGACCACATTCACATGTCCTTAAAGAAATTATTCCTACCGGCGTATATCTTTTGGACCGTGTAATGCTCCTGCCTCTTTTCAAAGATGCATGATGTCTATCTTTTCCGACATGATTGAGGAGATCAAGGAAGTTTTCATGGATGATTTCTCCATCTATGGAAAAACTTTTGATCATTGTCCGTAAAACTTAGATAAGGTCTTACAAAGATGCCAAGAGAAGGACCTAGTACTTAATTGGGAAAAATGTCATTTCATAGTCCGTGAAGGCATCGTTCTTGTACCCTTAGTGTCAGAGAGGGATGGAGGTGGACAAAGCAATGATTGAAGTCATTGAAAAACTTCCACCTCCTATCAACGTTAAGGGAATCTGCAGCTTTTTAGGTCATGTGGGGTTTTATCGGCAATTCATCTAAGATTTCTCAAAAATCGCTAGACCCCTCACTAATCTATTAGCGAAAGAAGCTCCCTTTCATTTTGATGATGAATGCCTTAAATCATTTGATATACTCCGAAAGGCACTCATCTCAGCTCCAATCATTCAACCTCCCGATTGGACGTTGCCATTCGAAATCATGTGTGATGCTAGTGATTTTGCTGTTGGTGCAATCCTAGGCCAGACCAAAGATAAAAAGCATCATGCAATAGCCTACGCTAGCAAAACTCGGACAGGATCTCAACTCAATTATGCCACAACCGAAAAAGAGCTCTTAGCTGTAGTTTTTGCTATCGATAAGTTTAGGTCCTATTTGGTTGGAGCCAAGGTCATAGTCTACACAGACCATGCTGCCTTGAAGTACTTGCTCACCAAAAAAGATGCTAAACCAAGGCTAATCCGATGAATTCTTTTACTCCAAGTGTTTGACATAGAAATCAAGGATAAGGAAAGAGTAGAGAATTCTGTGGCAGATCATCTCTCGTGTATGGAAACCACACAAACCATGGACATTCCTGTCAATGACTTCCTACAAGATGATATGCTTCTCAAGGTGACTGACTCTCACTCTTATTATGTGTATATCGTGAACTTCATGGCCATGGGTTACGTACCACAAGGGGAAAACAAAAAGAAACTCATCTATGAGAGTCGTAGAAACATTTTGGATGACCCATACCTCAATTGAGTTTGCGCTGATGGCCTTCATAGAAGGTGCGCCCCATCTATAGAAGGCACCAAGATTATTGAGAAATGCCATGCTAGCCCCTATGGTGGCCATTACAGTGTTTATTGTACCCAGGCAAAGATCTATCAGAGTGGATTCGATTGGCCTTCTATGTATGAAGACACTGAAGAATTCATTTGCAGATGTTGGAAATGCCAGAAGCATGGACGATATTCCGCTCGCAATGCGATGCCCCTAACATATAACCTCCAAGTGGAATTATTTGATGTGTGGGGTATTGATTTCATGAGACTTTTCCCTAGGTCTTGTGATTGCGAGTATATCTAGGTGGCCATAGATTATGTGTCAAAATGTGTAAAGGCCTTTCCATGCAAAAATGTTGATTCTAAGCAAGCTAGGAAAATGTTCCATGAGATCAATTTCCAATGCTTTGGCACTCCTCATATGGTCATAAGTGATGGAAGGTCTCATTTCATATATAAGACCTTCCAGATGTTTTTGAGGGAGCTTTGTGTCCAACATAACATTGCTACTCCATACCACCCACAAACAAGTGGTTAAGCAGAAACATCAAATTAGCAAATTAAGAATATTCTGCAAAAGACCATCTTGGAAATAGGAACGGGATGGAAGCATAAGATACCTAACCCATTGTGGGCCTACCGTACTGCCTAAAAACACCCATCGGCATGTCTCCATTCCAACTTGTGTATGGGAAGACTTGCCATCTTCCTGTAGAATTAGAACATCGATACTATTGGGCCATCAAGCGGAGGAACATGAACTTTCATGAAGCCGGAAACCACCAATTGAAGAAATTTACGAGTTGGTAGAGTTGAGAGATAAGGTGTACCATAGTACCAAAATCTACAAGGAAAGAACCAAAAGATGGCACGATAAGAGGATTACGCATAAAGAGTTCAAACGTGGAGATAAAGTTTTAATCGTCAACTCTAGTGTTGAACTCTTTGGACGTGGGAAGCTTAGAAGTAAATGGGAAGGACCCTTAACTGTAGTAGAAACCTCATACCATGGAGCAATCACACTACGAGGTGATGATGATCAGCTATTTAAAGTGAGTGGGCACCGACTTAAATTACTTCTTGAATCCTAGGAGGAGGAGGTGGAAAAGGAAATTGACATGATAAATCTTATTGATTTTCATGTAGTTTCTTTAAAGTTTGTCTATGTAGGATCGAAGAGCACGTCAAAAGCTAACAGAGGAAGGGTGAATGGTAGATTACAACTTTTCAGCAGAAGCAACAAAAACCCCTCGGCAGAAAATTGATATGTTATAGAAATCGTTGTGCGACTAATCTAAACTTGTTCAACTGTGACAAAAGTGATAGATATTATGGAGGATCAAGTAAATAATACACAACAACAAGAAGCACTGAAATCCATCGCAAAAAGTTCAAGTTATGATCGAAAGATCGAACAAAGGTCAATCTATTCTACCCGAGTAAAAACAGATTTGCAACACTGCAAAGAAACTCGTGTAGATCAGAAACCACAAATCCAATGACCGTTATATTTTTGCAGATCAGAGATAATCAAGTTTTTAAGACAACCCAAAAATAATCACGTCAATTGGATCTGTAAAACTCAAGTTATGATAAAACCATCGAAGCAAGGTAGTGCTGTGCAGAAACTCGACGAGAAAAACTTGTCTGAAATAAATCGGCAGGACAAGGCACAAAAGTTTCTTTAAACTAGGAATTTTATTTATAAAACCACAAGAGGAACAGCCCCAAATTCGTGCATTACGAGCTCTGGCCTCCCTTGCTTATATAACTAGCCATGAGGCCAAACCAAACCAAACTAGGACTCGTATCCTACTCTGTTTCCACTGACACTTTCCATAAGTGCTTAAGACTCTTCCGTACGCAGATAGAAGCGATCTTAAGACTTACAAACACCTTGAGAACATATCCCACATTCCTAAAACAACTCAACTTCGTGACCCACATGAAATCCTATCATTACCAACTCAAATCTATCCACATTTGAGTCAAACACGACTCAGCCATAGCCTGAGTTCTTAACCTAGTCGGTTAGACCTTTCCGACCAATTCTTTATGTGCACATTTCTTCATCACGCCTTGGAACCAAGTTACCATGTCCATGCACTCCTTGCACACGTGCAAAAATTTTCCAACAACGTCCACAATACCTTCATATGCATTGTTCTTGATTCAAACATGATGTGCAACCTCCCGATCAACTCAACCATTATTCCTCCCGAACTTAGTTTTTGAACCTCATCTTCTTCTTAAGACTAGTTCTATGGATCCCGTCACCAACCATGTCTTTAACTCAAGCAACACCTGCACATGAATAAACAACCAATACTTCCGAGCACAAGTCCACGACATGACTCTCGTTAGTTCCGATAACCACAACACCTTACATGAGCACCTCACATAAGCATGCTGCATACCATAGCAAAACAATATCAAAACATTAATCACCATAACCACCAAGACACACCAAAATCTTAGTAGAAGAACACTAAGCAAACTTCCCATCAATGTAAAACAAGTTTGAATCATTTCAAGGTAAAAGCAAAACCATTGCAATCTAGCTCCGGACCTTGAGCCGGAGCTTACCAAAGCTAGCAGGACCTAGCATCAGAGCATACAAAAGCTAGTTAGACCTAGCACCAGAGCTTACCAAAGCTAGTCGGACCTAGCGCCAGACCTAGCAAAAACATGTCGGACCTAGCCATAGCAAGTCGGATCTAGCCGAAATAAGTAGGAGCTAGACAAAGAAGTCAGACATAGCCAAAGCAAGTCAGACCTTGTGTCAGACCTTGTCTCGGACTTTGCCGGATTGTTGACATTTATTACGTCACATATCATCTTCTGAAAGAGATGAGGTCCGCAAGCGCACGGAAACTGTCGTCTAGCATTGCACCCAAGAGCATTCCCAAGGGTTTCATATTTATCCCAAACAAAGGCAATAGAGTAAAGTAAACACTACTCTTAAGATCAAGCTATGGGTTACTAATCAATTATCAAGAAAGTGGTAAGTTGATAATGTATGGGTAGTGTGACACACACCTAAGCAATCTATTCTAAGGGGTAGATGGGTCCTAATGGAGGTTAGACAAAGAGTTGGGGATTTGGTCCTACAATGCTTCTAATATACATATACATAGCCTAGGTTAGATACTAATGAGCACGTCAATGGTGAATACTTATGCCAAGTTTTTCAACATATCAGGCACGGGTTTACCCCTAGCAACACTAGGCGACTCCCGCAAAGAGCTTGTGGCATAGCTGAATGTGGAGGATTACAAAGGACAGATAGGGCTGTCACAACCTACTGCCTACCTCTTCAATCTGTGGGACTATGAGACATTCAACGCTACCTCCTATCCTAGCACCGTGCTAGCATATTAAGTAATTACCTTAAGAGCCCAGGCACAAGCCATCCTAAGGAAATTAACTAAATCATCATTGAACCAATGTTGATACATAGCACAAGTGATTCATATTAACATGGGGGTTTGTAGTGTTAGTGATATGGCATAATGGTAAAAACTACTCCTACCACATAAATGGAATCCACAATAAAACAAGAAACGCTTCATCCAAGTATATGAATAAAAGAAGACTAAAGACAATATCTTTATTATGCATAAAGTCATTATAAGAAAATATACATGAGCCATACCTTTCCCAACTTGGACTTGGGACTAGAGGCTCTCCATTCTATAGTCTCACTCCACTAAGGACTAAGAGAACTAGCGTATAAAATAGAATGATGCTCAAGTGGTGTGCGTTGAAGTGAGGGGTACTATTTATAGCTTGGAGAAGGGTTGGTTCCTGCCACCAAAAGCGCGCAATTCAGTCACCACTGACTTCTTCAAGCAAGGAGGAGCCAACACGTGGAAGCTGACTGAGTTTGGAGGAAAGACTAGGTCGGCCAACTAGGGGGGTCGACCGACCAGGTAAGTCCTCCAAACGGTCTGTGCTTTCTTGGGGTGACTTCCAAGTGGGTCCCATCCTCTGATATGGGTACTATACCATTGGATGGCCTCATATACTTCTCTTTGTGGGTCATTTGATTCATGTGGTGCCACATGTCGGCGCTTGATTTGTTGGGATGATATTTTATAGGATCCATCCCCTCATTTCACTTGAATTCTTTATAAAATATCTGCATGCACCAATTTCTCCAAGTACAAGTGTAAATAGGTTAAATTGAAAGGTGATGTGTGCAAGAAATGATACTTCCTTCACATAATTGAGTTATATTGACAGGTGAAAACTGTATATAATAGCAGTCAACAAACTCCCCCAAGCTTATCCTTTGCTCGTCCCGAGCAAAGTCAAGACTTTAGGTTGATGATTAGGAGTTGCTACAATGTTCTACTTTTCAAAGGAACCATGTGCACAATAGAATACTCTACCTAGTATTGCAAAAATTGGCATGGTACTTGTGGGGACCGGGTCCACACATTCTAGGAATCGTATAGGGTGGTGCCATGCAATGCGGCACCCAACAGCACACACGAAAAGAATATGACAAAATACAAAGTTTTATTTATATACAGCGGAAGTCTTTTACAATACTTAATATACAGTGGAAAATAATATTCATAGCTAAACTCTCAGCCTAGCTATACAAAAGTACAACCATCCAGCCCGCGGACGCTGCACACTAGCCACACACAATTTACTGCGGTGTGCAGGGCTCCCATTTAGCGGTATACCCCGACGGGGGCATCGCCTAATCCTCGGACCCATCCTCATAAGTTTCACCTGCGATCTACTTAATATAGCAGCCGTGAGCACGAAGGCTCAGCAAGACTTAACCGTCTCACCTAAACATGGAACTCTATATGCAAGGATACTTAACATAGGAATGGATATAGCAGTAAATGACTCGCATATTAATTAATCATGATTTTAAAAATTAATAGCAGCAGCTTAAATGTTCCATAATAGTAACTTTAATGAGCCTAATCTTTAGCAAACATAGTGGCAAAACAATTATATTTCTTTGGTATTTACTACGTCACATCACAGTGAACAAGCGGTACTCAAATAACTGCGAGGGACGGTGGTGGCAATCAGGACACACCCAAATAACACGTCATGTACACCCGTGCCTAAGGAGCGTGCCGTGCTCCTCACCACGTCATACGTAGCCACCTTTCACAAGAGAACTCAAACGTCGAACCGGTCCCACCATCACGGGCATAAGGTTCCCGCACGGAGCATGTATGTGCCCGCCAGTGAATTTACACCTTACTACCCTCAGCCCACCCCTATCGACAAAGGGCTATGCCTCGACATTCAAGTTATCAAGTTACATCGGTTTCCTGGGTTCCATAAGCCCAACATGCATCCGATGCTGTTCAAACTTGTCCAGCAGGGCCGCACACGGATCGTCCTCAATCGACACAATCAGGGCTCCACACGTGAGACCACATCTCGCTGCATCCTACCCGCTGCTCGGTGTCAATATCACAATTCTAAAACATTATTTGATTCAATTCATACCGTGTGATAAAATCCTATCTCGCGAGTAGATTTCCAACTACTCAACTTCTACCGGATTCCTATAAACATTAGCATGCCACTGTCTATTCGTCAAGCTCTAGACCTACCCAATACTCCATGGGATTTGTTGGTCATGCAAGTGGAGTAACAAGCACCTTAGCCCTAATGCACAAAATTGACCCTAGACATGAGTGATACAAATAGAAAATATGAAATAGCACTAAATTCAAACCGGGGCTTGCCTGGCTGTGAATCAGGGGAAAAGTTAGCTTATGGAAGAAGAGTCTCTACAGGCTCCTGGTCCTCCTCAATCTTGGTCACTATATGATATGCAATATATAAAGTACATGAGTGATATAGAAATTATAGAAGAGATCTTATAAATACTGATCAAGTATGTAAATGATTTTAATTGGCTTTGGGATTTTTACAGTGGACACTAGGATCTATGAGAAAGATCTGGACAAAGAAATTGGAGATGTTCAAGGAAGCTTGTTGTCTCTAAAATTCCAACAAGTAAAAAGTTTCTCTGAATTTTGGTTGTAATTTTGGAGCATTTTCATGGCTAAAAGTGGATGATCGTGGTAGAAGGGATTTCACTGGTTCTGGGAAAATTTGTTTCACATTTTTCTGAGCTTCCTATAGGGAGAAATTGATTTTACAAGTTTGCAAGAATTGTTGAAATGCTTACTGTACTTCCAGCAAATGAAGTCCAATTAACATCATATTTTTACTGGAATTCAAGTGTACTATTAAGAGTGTTCTGACAAAAATTGGGAATTTTCCAATTGGCACAACATGAGTAATTAATTTCCCAAGCATTTAGTTTAAAGGAATTAATTATGAAAACTCTGGGACTTTCATGTCAAGCAAACTGCACCACTGCAAAGTTGAGATTGATATGAGTCTACAAGAAGTTATTTGGAATTTTTTGAGCAAATCTACTAGGAGTGATGGATTTTAGAAGTTTGATGGAATTCATGAATTATTTTCTGATGGAAATTTTAAATAATCAACCCGGACCCACTTATTTGAATTGGACCAATCGCATCTGGGCCACACCAGGGGGCACAGGGTTAACAAGTGCAGCCACAACGGATCTGTTTCCACAGTCGATCCCGCGCAAACAAGACCGTCACTGACACGCGTGGCCCGCGGTCTTCGTCTTCCTCCCGACGAGCGATGCGGCCACGGTGGCGCTGCGCCGGCGAGCTCGTCGGCTCGGCACTCCTGGCCATCTTCCTTGCTGGAAATCTGCCCCCAACCATTTTAAGGGACGGGGAACATGGTGGTAAGGTCGAATCGACATGTTGCCGGCCGGAGACGGCGGCGCAACGACGACGGCAGCGGCTAGGGTTCCGGCCATATCGGAAATACGTATCCTTAGCTCAAACACCTCATTAATCAAACGGAAATGTTCCTAGGATCAAAGGAAAGATGAAACAAAGGTGCAAACACCGTGGAACGGTCGGCAACAATGAGTTCGACGGTGTGCCGACTATTTCTTCATGGTGGCGGGAAAATCTTTAATAGTTCGGTCGTTACTCGATGGTTTGCACTGATTCTTGGCAGAGGGGTGCGCTAGGAGGTGCAGACTATAATCCTTAATTGGATTGAATAATCATTACACGTAGAAACAGAATTAAACTGAGAAGTGAGCTAGTTCATGGGCAACGGCCGAAAGAAAAACTGGAATATATTGCTCGATAGTGAATGAAAGGAGGCACGGCTTTTACCATGAGAAAGAGCTCAGGATGGCAATCCTTTTTGCTGTTGAGGTTGAGTTGTAACTCCGCTTGTTGAGAGCTGGCAACGGTGGAGCAGAGGCGACATTCGTCCCCAACACCGGTGGTGTCCGCGAAACTTCAAACTACGGCCAACACACTGAGCAAAACGATGAACTAATTGGCGTAGATGATAGAGCAAAGCCTTGGTGCCATCTTTGCTGTTTGCATCAAAGGAAAATAAGGCAAGGCTAGGGTGCTCATCGGGAGGGAAGGAAGGCAGCAGTGCTGTGCGACGGCTGGGCGAAACTGTGGCGTGGGAAAGCAAAACCGAGTTGGGACTCGACGCCGTCGGTCAGGAAGGGTAGAAATAGGCCATAGAGAGGCAAGGAGAGCTTGCCATGGCGCAAGCAAGCAAGCAGCTCGGTGTCTTGCGTGTCGGGAGGTGTCGCCACGGTGAAAACAGAGGAGCAGCTCGAGTTTGGATCACTGGACAGTGGGCCCCACAATTCCATACTCATCCCTTCTCTGGTGAAACAATATCCTACCAACTAATGTCCAAAATTCATGAAAAGTTGTGGATAGGCTCAACTAACTAGCCAGAAACTGATTCAGAAATCAAAACGTCGAACTGATCAAGGTTTAATTGAAATTCAAGTTTGAATTTGAATTTTAATTGAATTCAGTGGAGCCACTGAATTAAATATCAAATGAGCCCCAAATATTTTGAAACTTGACAGAGATGCTATTTGGAATACTTGGAATTTATTGGCGAACTCAGATTTTTTAATTTGGCAAAGTTGGGACAAGAGCTAAATTTGAATTTTTTAATTCCTTTCATTGAAGTATGAATTGGTTTGATTTTTTCAGTTTCCAATTTGATTTAATTTTCCCATTAAACTTTACATTCTCCTATATGACTTTGTACATTGAATTTAGGGCCTTTACAGTACTTCACCCATCTTAAGTCATTATGGGCCTTATGCCATCTCCTATTCATGAGTGGTTGAAAGATAGAACATCAAATGGAGCACACATACCTAGAAATCAAGTTCCACTCAAATCCCGAAGAGTTCAATTTCGGTTACAAGTACCTCAATTTGATTCTCTCGGTCTCTCCTTTGTGTGTAGTGGAAATATTTCCTCACCAAGGCATTTTTCCTACACTCACCCTACCACTAAGTAAGGCTTGTATGTGGAGCTTGGTAGGGAATATAGTAGGCATATTTGTGACACATAATATTGCTAAGTCAAAAGAGCAAGCCTTAGGAGAAATCAATTCAAAACAATTTGATTCAAGAATTGTGCATGTGTGATGGAATGGAGTGAATGTGGATAATTGAGATGACTCATTTTTGCGTGGACTCTCTTATTTTGCAAGGATGAAACATGGCTAATTTTCTTTTTTTTTTCTTTCTTTTTTTCTCATGCTTATGATGTAAGCATGCATTTCCCTTTTCTTTTTCTTTTTCTTTTTATTGTAGCCATGTCTCATACTCCCTTTTTCTACAATAAATTTTGGAGAGAGTAATAAGCATGAATGATATGAAGTTTCTCTTTTTATTGTGGAATGGCGGTATGATGTGAATTTGCTTACTTCTAGTGTAGAAGTATAGCATGTGCAAGTGAAGTCTTGATTTCAACAAGTAATGAATGAAATCTCACATAGGTATATACTAGTTTGACAAAGCTCAATGTGAAGACAAATAGCAGATGCATAAGGTCTATCAGTGTAATGTATCATATGGCCTTGGTAGGTATTTCCAATCAAATGAGAGTAACTTAAATCTTTTTAGAATTCTCGGAAAATCTAAGTTTTACTATCAAACTAGGAATAGCAGCCCTATCACTATATCATATCTCACAACAACTTAGAATGGATTAAGCTTTTGCTATCCACAATTTCTATATCAAGTCAAAAGTAATTCTAGCCAATGAAAGAAATATTTTGAAGAGTAGTAAGTTGTAAACTAGGGACTTAGGAGAACTAAAGCAGAGTAACTATTCATCATTTCATCTATGTGAATTCCAAATCATTCTTAACGCACATCTTTTATTTTATTTTGAAAGAAAATCTACTATAATTATTTTTAAGTTTTTTTATATATGCATGGTGCATGATGGAAAATAAATATGCAAGGGTTGTGATACAAGTTACCTCAAGTGAGGGTCCTCCCCCAAGCTTGTCCTTGTTCAATGTCTGCACTATGGACTAAAACCCTAACGACGCATGTGGGCCATGAGGTTGGTCTAACCTTGTTGCAGCATGGCTTTGACATTGGAGGGGTTGTGTCGATGTTGGGTTGCCTTCCATGGATTCCATGACTGTGGTCGAGGAGAGTGTTGTTGATGTCGCTTATCCATACCTCAAGGTTCCCATAGGTTGGATGTACTTTGTTATTCCATGGCTAATGTAATGATATCCCTTAGCTTCAAAGGAATGACGTGCACTCAACATGCGCTGAGTGTGTTTCATCATTCTTTGGCTAAGGTGTATCATACCTTCTTGCCATATAGGGATAACTTGTACCTGTCATGCATTGGGTGTGATCCGTCACTCCTTGTCTAGGTTAATGATAATCCATACACACAAAGGAGTGACATGTACCCAACATGTGTTGAGTATGATCCGTTATTCCTTGGCTAAGGTACAACATATCTATAACCACAGAGGGATGACGTGCACTCAACATGTTTTGAGTGTGATCTGTTGTTCCTTAGATAAGGTATAAAATATCTTCTGGCCACGTAGGAACAACTTGCACCCAATATACATTGGATGTGATCTTGTCATTCCTTGGTTAAGGTACATCATACCTTTTAGCCACAAAGGAATAACTTACACCCAATGATGGTGGCAATTCCCTTGAGCTTGAATGAGTGGTTAGAATAGTTGAGAGCATAATGTTCTGACATATTCGTAGCAGCCCATTGGTTGCTCACGGAGGGTTTCCATGTCAAATCTCCGGCCTCGTATAGTTATGATTGCCCTTCGGGCTTAATTTCCGATAGGTAGCAACCATCCTAATTTATGTAGAAATGGAATCCTCTAGGGTTTCCAACAATCATATCATTGAATGTCTGCATAGTTATTTTACTCCTGCAACTCCCTCTCTATGATAGAGAGGGATGGTTAGCTCCCGATACTTGTACAAATGAATTTTTGGGTTAGGTAACCGAATCTTCATTTGTACGTACGGGAAAGGACAAGACCAAAGATGTATTGGGACCAATTTCTAGTGTATCCATGAACAATGTGTGAATCATTGCTAGGAGTGGGGCTTTATGGATAAATCAAGTTGAATATTTTCTAAAGCTCCTACTCATAGCAATGCAAGTTATATAGATACACTATATGGATCCCTTCATTTTGTAAGGTTTCTAACCATCATATTTTTTTACAAGAGCAAATATTTATCATTTCGATCATGACAAACAAGATTCTCAATTTTATCCTCTTAAACATTTTTTTATTTTTCTTGCCTAGAAATTTGAAATTTAGTGATCCGTGCATGAATGAGTTTCAAATCAAAATTATGGACATCACTATTCCTAGGTTGCTACATACCAAATCAACCATTAAGTCATTCCATAAGCATTACCTAGGAAGAAAATGTGTAAGTCAAGTTTCGCAATACTTATGGAATTCTAGGTACTTTTTTAAATTTATTACCAAGTAAGGTGACATTCCGTTTTGAAGAATTAAAAAGAGTAATGTTAACACTTACTCTCGTGAGGATGCATAATAATTGAAAGATGAGAAGGTGTAAACCTTTCTTACCAATGTAAGCAAAAATCATTCAATCCTAATGTAATTCCGATGACGGAAAATTTTTAAAATGTACCTCGACTGAAGATCAGTCCAGGTTGAAGGTCATTGTGTGAGAAACTCACGACCATGAAGTTTGGTGTAGCCTTCATGTTCAATGCCTTCTGCCAAGTTGAGGTTGGAGTTGAATGGGCTTCATCTTCTTTCTCTATTGGACCACCATCTTGAACATTCCTCCACCCCGAACTCAAAATGAGATCGATGGAGGGATATGAGCTTGATGGGGCCTTCCAAACTTTTTGCAAATTTTGTCTTGGCTGCACTAAAATCAAGAACAAACAAAACAACTCGAAAACGGGTTGCGTCAGCTCAAAAGCATGTTGTACCCTTTGCCAAAATGTTTTGCCCAACTTGAAACAACTTGTAAATGCAATGAATATTAGGGGAAATATTTTTTTGTTGTAATTAGGTAGATGAATTAAAGTGGTTATGCCCAAGGTACATATCTCAATAAATTTATTTCCTAATTCAAAATTTTAGTTTTAGGATGGTTGGTAATTTTACTTTCCAACATGCTAGTGTGAAAATTCGAACATGCTAAATGCAAATGCAAAGATTGATGGGAATTCAAATATGCAATTGGGAAATCAAATATGAGATAACTACCAATTTACCTATTGGCAAGGACTCATCGAATTTTTGAAGTTTGACGAGTGGGACTTAGCTCCGTCCTGTTTGGTTCCATAATTTGTTGTCCCATCCCAGAGTTGAAGATGTGGTCAACTTCTCTTGATTGACATGCCAAAACTCCTTTGGCATGTTGGTTGGACATGTGGACCACATGATGGCCCTAGCCTCCCCGTCATCTTGATGAAGACTTGTTGATGTAGTGATGGCTCTTCACTCTTGAAAATATTTTCTCATGAGCATGGCGAGGTTTGTCCTTCTTTAGTGTTGTCACTTCGACCTTCTTGATTGTCCTTAAGGTCAACCCATATTTTGATCATGGATCAAAAGCTTCTTTGGGCATGATGACATGTGGACTCCACGACCAAACAAGAAACGCTTCATACACAATGTCACGTGCCTTAGGTTGCATGGGTCTTAGGCAAGTGATTCCCCAAGTGGCCCATCTTGACATGGATCTTGACAAATCATGTGCATATCCATGGCTTGGATCATCCAAACACTTCTCCATTGGCTTGATCTTCATGATACTTCAATGGGAGGTGCAGTTCCATAGCTACCATGTCCACCTTGTTAGGTGGTGTGTATGCCAAGCTAAAGGAACTAGAGCACTCTTCAATCCACCCCTTCAGTAGAGACCATAATATCATCAATGATGAATGAGAATAGGACTGCTTCAGCTCCAGCACAAAGGTGGTAATGGATTGGTGGACCAACCCGTGACATGAATGTTGGATGAGGAACCAACTATCCAACCTATGGTGGAGGCAAAGCAAGAAAAAGTCTTGGAGCCTCCCCCAAGCTTGGTGATTGATGACTTTGGCTTCTGCTAGAAGCTGAAATTTTTCCGCGAAAGGCAATGGTGTTGCCTAGCGAACAGTTGTTGAGGTACGCCTTCAATAATCTTGCAGTTGAGCACTAGCGTTCTTGCTGGCCATCCCATGAAATGGGTTAGCCAACACTACCCTATTTTCATCAAAAAAGGAGAAAACAAAAAAGGGTAATCCTGTCTAAAAACTATTAGTACCTATATCTTAATCACAAGTTATAGCCATCCATCACTTCCTTTGCCTTCCCCGGCAACGGCGCTAGAAATTCTTGTTGGCGTTTCTTATGTCACAGATCATCCCTCGAAAGAAATGGGGTCCGCATGCGCACGGAAACTATCGTGCAGCATTTCACCCAAGAGTGGTATCATATTTATCCCAAAGGAAGACAATGGAGTAAAGTAAACACTACTCTTTTGATCAAGCTATGGGATACTAATCAATTATCAAGAAAGGGGTAAGTTGATAATGTATGGGTAGTGTGAAACATACCTAAGCAATCTATTCTAAGGGGTAGATGTGTCCTAATGTATTCTAATGGCATTACAAAGGACAGATAGGGCTGTCACCACCTACTGATTGCCTCTTCAATCTGTGGGTCTACAACACATTCAACGCTACCTCCTATCCTAGCACCATGCTAGCATATCAAGTAATTACTAAAGTCCCCTCGCACAAGCCATCCTAAGGCAATGAACTAAATCATCGTTGAACCAATGTTGATATATAGCAGAAGTGATTCATATTAACATGATCATATCATAACTAATTAGACTACAGTGGAGTTGTAGTGTTTATGATGATAGATTAGGAGTGATATTGTATAATCATAAAAACTACTCCTACCACGTACATGGAATCCACAATCAAACAAGAAAGCTCATCCAAGTCATACTATCAAGTAACTTACACTATCCCATTAATGAAATACATAAAGTAGTGCAACCCATGCTAGAGATCAAGTGTAATTTTAAATTTAAGAAAGTCATGATCTTACAAACATGACTATTTCAAGACTTGAAAGCATGGCACTTCTTGCTGCAATTTTATTTCCTTTTAAGCATAAATTTTGAACTTAAGACATTTGCAAGAGTTATATGCCGCATCTGCCTTATTCTAACCAATCAAGCCATGTGTATGTCATTTGACAATCAGAAGCTTAAGGACATGGTTTTAATCATACTTAACTTCTTCCAAGTTCATATCTAAGTGCAATGATAAGTCATCTCAAAAGAAGAAGTGCGATGCATGCATATTCTCTTGATCTTTTCTTAATTTACATTTGACCATAAAAGCTCAACATGTGAGTTGATTACTTGATTAATTCTTTATGACTAAAAGCACTTGTGAGCATGCAACAAGTTTAAAACAGCAAGAAAGTTCAATCATGACCAGATTTAGTGTAAGTAATCATTCCAATTACTAGTCATGGCAAAAACTACAAAATGTATAACACGAGTAATGTAGTAAGAACTTTCATCATATTAAAGGAATCACAAAGTCATATATGTATGAAATATTATGCTCGTATTATTTTAAATTCAGATTCACACATAGAGTTTCCAAGTTTCAAAACTCCCCCTAAATTTAAGCCATGAGGATGCATAACCCCTATTCACTACAAATGTAACAAAAATGAGTGAAATCCAAAGGTTTTGTAAAAAATGTCAGCCAATTGTTGTTCGGTATCTACATGGTGAAGCACAATGTTTCCTTTTTCAACATTATCACGGAGAATGTGATACCTAATGTCAATGTGCTTTGTTCTAGAATGTTGCATGGGGTTTTTAGCAATGCAAATGGCACTAGTGTTGTCACAAAACAGAGGAACACTATCTAGATCAACCCCATAGTCCTTAAGTGTTTGAACAATCCAATGAATTTGTGAGCAAGCGCTAGCAGCAGCTACATATTCAGATTCGACTGTGGATTGTGCAAATGAACTTTGTTTTCTAGAGGTCCAAGCAACAAGTAAATTACCAAAAATATTGACAAGCACCCGAAGTACTTTTCCTATCAATCCTACAACCCCCAAAATTAGCATCCAAAAAATCTTTCAAAGTAACGGTTGAGAAAGAAGGAAGAAAAATGCCGAATTCTTGAGTTCCTTGTAAGTACCTGAGAATCCTTTTGACGGCTTTACGATGTGAAGCACGTGGGGAAGCTTGAAACCGTGCAGAAAGACATATGCTGAATTGTATGTCCGATCTTGATGCCGTGAGGTACAAATGTGATCCAATCATACTTTGATATTCTTTTTAATTCACGGGTTCACCATCTTGATCAAGTTCAAGTGTTGTTGCTGGTCCAATTGGGGTCCAAAGAGGCTTGCTTTTGTCCATGTTGTAGTGCCTTAGGAGGTCTTTTGTATACTTCGTTTGATGCACAAAGGTATCCTCCTTGGTTTGCTTGATTTGCAGCACCAAAAAGTACGTGAGTTCTCCCATCTTACTCATCTCAAATTCTGAACTCATCATAGCTGAAAACTTGGACACAAGATCATGAGAAGCACAACCAATAATAATATCATCCACATACACATGAACAAATAATGAGGTATTGCCATGCTTAAGTACAAAAAGAGTTTTATCAACCTTGCCCATGGTAAACTCCTTTTCAAGTAGGAATGTTTTTAACCTATCATACCATGCTCTAGGGGCTTGTTTCAGACCGTACAAGGCTTTGGACAGTTTGTAAACATGATTAGGAAAATCTGAAATTTTCAAAACCTGGTGGTCGCATGACATAAACCTCCTCATCTATGTAGCCATTAACAACAACACTTCTAACATTGATTTGATATAACTTGAAACCTTTAGATGCATCAAAGGCTAACAATATTCTTATAGCTTCTAATCTAGCAACAGGAGCAAAAGATTCATCAAAATCTAGACCTTCAACTTTTGTGAAACCTTGAGCAACCAACCTAGCCTTATTCCTAATCACAACCCCATCCTCACTTTGTTAATTTTTAAACACCCATTTAGTTCCAATTAAAGTGTGACCTTGAGGTGGAGGTACAAGTTTCCAAACATTGAATCTTTCAAAATTCTCTAACTCTTCTTGCATGGAAATCATCCAAGATCCATTAGTGAATGCGTGTGATATATCTTTGGGTTCAAAAGAAGCAACAAAAGCAGAACTAGCATGAAAGTTTGCATCGCAAAAACGTAGACCGTGTGCATCGTTCGTGCAAGCTTCCAATAATTTCTTGTGGAGGATGACTTTTTACAACCCAGAGGGGAGTAGACACTTCAAAAGCTTCTTCTTCTTATTATTCATGTTCATCTGAAATCGATGAGCTTGTGACATGGAAACGATCTGGACCAGCAATGGTGGTCGTCAGTGCTGGTTGTGAATCAAAATCAGGAGCTGGAACAATGTCATTAGCTGCTGAATTTTCGGGTAGCAGCACCTCTTCTTCCTCATCTTCAACGAAAATATTCTCCCCCTGCGGATATGGATAAGGACCTGCAATATTTGAGATAGTACATGGGCTAGCTTAATCAAAACAAATCTAAGAAGTCTCCACAATTTTGTTAGTGTCAAGTAAAAGCACACGGTAGCCTCTAGTATGAGATGGGTAACCAAGAAACATGCCATCAACAGATCTAGGTTCAAATTTATCAAGATTACCATGTTTCTTAACAAAGCATTTGCAACTGAAGACCCGAACGTGTGTGACACTAGGCCTATGTCCAAATCGAAGTTCATATGGTGTTTTCCTAGCTTAGTATGCAAGAAAACAAGATTTGAGACATAACAAGCTGTTCCAATTGCACCTGCACAAGATTTTCTAGGAGTTTGATATCCATCAACCGGAGTCCTAGCCATCTCAACTATGGTTCTGTTCTTTCTCTCTACAACACCATTTTGTTGAGGTACATAAGGTGAAGAAAATTGATGATCTATTAGTTTTTCAGCACAAAAGTGATCAAACGATTGATTCTAAAATTCAGTTCCGTTATCACTTCTAATTGCTTTTAAAGATCTTTGGTGATCAATCGATAATCTAAGAAATAAAGTTCTAAAGAGACTAAAAGCTTCATTCTTAGACGCCATAAAGTAAACCCAAGAGTATCTAGAAAAATCATCAACAATCATAAGAACATACCATTTACCTACGAAGGATTGAACACGTGAAGGTCCTACGGTGTCAAGGTGCAAAAGTTGACCAGGTTCAGTTGTCATGGTCATTGTGAGAGGAGCATGTGAACCTGCAACCATCTTAGCATGTCTACAAGAAGAACACACAATTTCTTTGTCCCCTTTAAGCTTAGGCAGCCCACGTATGCAATCAAGAGCACTAACACGCGTTAGATGGTCAAGGCCTACGTGACCAAGTCTACAATGCCAAAAATATATGTCCTTTGAATCATTAGAAACTAGACATCTATGCTTAGAGGATGACATATCAAAATCAGCTTTAAAAACTCTTCCAAACCGAGACATGCTAAAAATAAGCTCACTATTTGAACCTACAACTTTGCAGCAATTTTTATTGAAAATGATTTCCAAATTTTCATCTAGCAATTGTGAAATAGAAAGCAAGTTGTATTTCAAATTTTTGGCAAGTGCCGCATCCTTCAAAGTGTTGTGATAATTTACTCTAACGGAACCCTTAGCAATTATAGGAGTTGAAGAAGTATCGGCAAAAGTAACATTCTCTACACGTGACACAAAAGAGAGGGAGGAGAACCATTCCTTGTTACCGGTCATGTGGCGTGAGCAACCTGAATCCACAATCCAAATGTTCTCCTTCCACAAGTGTGTAACCTATATAGAAGCACAATACGTCGATGACTCAATACTGGGTTAGTCAAAGGCATTTAGGAATCCAGCACTAAGTCACACGACGTCCAGCAAGAACAACACGCGAAAGCTGAGATAAAACAGCATGTTTATGAGCCAAAATTTGAGCATTTTTGTATCCAACTACTGGCCTACAGGGTGTTACATGTGTAGCACGGAAAACATAGATTTGGGAGCAAACTTTGCATGTTTTCGACTCACTACAGCAGGTTGCATGTTCCTATCATTCGGTTTAGCATGTGCAGCAAATTTTGCATGAAAGTTATGAGATCTAGCAATCATTCTTTCCTTTTTCTATTATTTAGCAAGCCTATAACAAAAAATCTATGACATGACCATCTCTACCATCGTAGGTTCAATAAAATTTAACATTGTGTTCATGTCTAGATGAGCAAGCAACATTTTTATTTGAAACCGAATGAGACAACACTCCTGCAGATTTGAAAACCACTTCCTTTTGTTTATGAGCTATTTGAATCAAACCACTTCCTAATGAATTTACAATTTTAGGTGGATGTGCCTTAGCATGAGCATGAGAATCAAAACCTAAACCAGATTTATCGTTGCGAGATTTAGTGGAATTCAGCAGCAAGTTTAGGTCCTTATTTGCATTACAAAACCGATCTAATGTCCTATGCATGTGATCAAATTTATTTGATAGATCAAGGAAATTTTCACATGAATTTTTTCCTTTTAATTTGCAATTGTAACAATATTTAACTTCATGAGAACGTAAAGCATTGTTCAATATAGAAATTTCATTCATAGCATCTTGTAGTTTCTTATCAAGATCATCACAAGTAGAACAATGCAAATCAATTGTAGAACAACAAGCATCTTTCAAGTTTTTATCAATAAGTGCAACATGCTTTTTGTTATTTTCATTTCAAGTTCATGTTTATCAATTGTGGAGGTGTGTGCACTTCTTAGAGAGGACAATTGTTCATATATTAAATTACATGAGGAACAAGAATCATCACTAGGAATCAAAGATTTTAAACGATTCAATTCAGATTCTAGTGGCTCAATTTTAATAGCATTGTCCATAAGCCTTTTGTCCTTTTTCTTAACTATAAGAGTGGAACAAGAAATAGCATCACACATTTCTTCGCAAGTAGGACATACCTCTTCATTGTCGTTGTTGTGTTCTGCCTCCTCCATACTTGATCTTGACTTGCCCGTCATGAAACAAAAGTTTGCCAAATCATCTTCATCTTCATCACTTCCAATGTCCACGTAGCTTGAGCCTAGTTCTTGAAGTGCGGAGATAAAACTATTCACCAATTGACGTCCTATAAAACGCTTTTTCTTCTTCTTCTCATTTGCAGATGAGTGCTTCTTCCTTGTTTGCTTTTCGTCACGACAAGTAGTACCTAAAAGGTTAGAGCAATCCATGCAAAAATGTCCTGTCTTACCACATTCAAAGCATCATTGAGGTCCGGCACTTCCTCTCCTTCTAGTTCTCACATTTTGCAATGCTTTTGAGAACCGAGTAGAGATAAGAGAAAGTTCTTCCTCTAGGAACTCTTCAATCTGTTCAAGGGTTAGAGAGAACAACAAATCAAGTCTTCCACAAGATGAATATTGGTCGGAGCTAGGCATGTCGCATTGAGAAACAAATGCAAGAGACTTGTTGGGGATCTTACGTGAGATTATGTCAATTTTATGAGTTTTCAATTTACGATATAGAACATCTAAAGTAAGTGTACTAAGGACAGTAGATTCACGAATATGTGAATTTCATCTCCCGAATTGACATGTCTAATGCACCTAGTAATTGTCTAGCATTCTTAGCATCTGAAAATAAAACATTGACGCTACACAAGTTGCTGAGAATTTTGTTAAAGCGAGCAAAGAGGTCATAAATGGACTCACCGGGTTGCATCTCAAAGCGCATGTATTCATTCTTGAACATGTCTTGACTTACCTCCTTGATCTTGTTGTATCCTTCGTGGTAGTCGCATAGTGCTTTCCACACATCATATGTAGATCGGGGTTGAGCAACACGATCGAAGTCGCTTTGAGTTAATCCTTGTATGATCAAGTTGCGAGCCTTGTTAGTGTCGACATCTCTCATGTTTGTAGCTGTGACTTGATCATTTGACAGTACGTCGTAAGGCTTGTACACCTTTTTCCATATTGTGAAGCCTTGTGATATGATGAAAGCTTCCCTGCGTGCCTTCCAAAACATGAAAATCAATACCACTAAAGACACAAGGTTTTGCGGAGTATTTCTTCATGATGATTAGTAAAAAAATGTACAAATCACAAAGATTAGAGTACCGTGGCTCTGATACCAACTGTAGCATCAAATAGCTTGTGAAAAGCTACTAGAGGGGGGTGAATGGTGGATTACAACTTTTTCAACGGAAGCAACAAAAACCCCTCGGGAGAAAATTGATTTGCTAAAGAAAACGTGTGTGCGACTAATCTAAACTTGTTCAACTGTGACAAAAGTAATCGATACTATAGAGGATCAAGTCACGAGGACACGACAACAAGGATCACTGAAATCCATCGAGAAAAACTCATGTTACGTTCGAAAGATCAAACAAAGGTCAATCTGTTCTACCGAGTAAAAACAAATTTGCAATGGTGCAAAGAAACTCGTATAGATCAGAAACAATAAAGCCAATGACTGTGAAATCATTACAGATGGTAGATAATCAAGTTTTGAAGACAATCCAAAAAGAATCACATCAATTGGATCTGTAAAACTCAAACTATTATAAAACCACCGAATCAAGGTAGTGTTGTGCAGAAACTCGACGAGAAAAACTTGTCTGAAATAAGTCGGACGAACAAGGTAAAAAAATTCCTTTAAACTAAGAATTTAATTGATAAAACCACAAGAGGAACAGCCCCAAAGTGGTGCACCACGAACTTTGGCCTCACTTTCTTATATAACTAGCCATGATGCCAACCCAAACCAAACTATGACTCGTATCCAACTCTGTTTCCACCGACACTTTCCATAACTACTCAAGACTCTTCCATACGCAGATAGAAGCAATCTTAAGACTTCCAAACACCTTAGGAACGTATCCCACATTCCTAAAAAAACTCAAATTTGTGACTCACACAAAATCCTATAATAACCAACTCAAATGTTTCCATATTTGAGTCAAACACGACTCAACCGCAGCCTGAGTTCATAACCTAGTCGGTTGGACCTTTCCAACCAATTCTCTACATCCACATCTCTTCATCATGCCTTGGAACCATGTTGTCACGTCCATGCACTCCTTGCGCACGTGCAAACATCTTCCAACAATGTCCACGATACCGTCATATGCATTGTTCTTAATTCAATCATGTTGCACAACCTCCCGATCAACTCAACCACAATTCCTCCCGAACTTAGTTGTTGAACCTCATCATATCCTTAAGACTAGTTCAATGGATCCCGTCACCAACCATGTCTTGAACTCAAGCAACACCTTCACATGAATAAACAACAAATAGTTCCAAGCACAAGTCCATGACTTGACTATCATTAGTTCTGATAACCACAACACTTTACGTGAGCACCTCACATAAGCATGTTGCAAACCATAGAAAAATGATATCAAAACATTAATCACCATAAACACTAAGATACACCAAAAACTTAGTAGAAGAATACTAAGAAAACTTCCCATCAATGTAAAACAAGTTTGAATAATTTCAAGGTAAAAGAAAAACCGTTGCAATCTAGCTCTGGACCTTGCCAAAACTAACCGGACCTTGAGCCGGAGCTTACCAAAGCTAGATGGAATTAGCACCGGAGCTTACAAAAGCTAGTCGGACCTAGCGCCGGAGCTTACCAAAGATAGTCGGACCTAGCGCCGGACCTAGCAAAAACATGTCGGACCTAACCATAGCAAGTCGGACCTAGCCAAAATAAGTCGGAACTAGAAAAGAAGTCAGGCCCAGCCAAAGCAAGTCGGACCTTATGTCGGACCTTGCTGGAGCTACCAAAAACAAGTCGGACCTATCGTCGGACCTTGTAGGAGCTCGGACCTTGAGACGGGTGTTTTGGTAGTATTCAAAACTTATATCGTTATAGCCAATGTATTCAGCACACATAGGTCTCACAGTCTAAATTCTCCACGCCCAATTAATGGGCCCATCCAATTAACGATCTATGGGGCCCATTAAGCCAACCCACAATAACCTGGCCCAGGAGGAGCAAAAGGGGGTTCGACTGACTCCTCCTTTGTGCCGTTGGCATTCTATTTTCTTGTGCGGACTCTCCCGATGTATCCCAACAATACTCTTGGAGCTATCGTATTTTTGCCTCCTATTTATTGACGAGAACAGAGAGGGGACATTGCGCCGGCCAACGACAACTCCATCATCGCAATGGAGTCTGTCATGGCATTAGATGTTGTACCCCTCGTCATGATCCTGCCACCGATAAAGACTCTGCGTGGGCGTAGAACCACACCTCGGGGTGCTGCACGGTCGCTCTCCCTGGACACCCATGAAGTCGATGACACCTACACGCCGTCCGACTGCAGCTGGCCTTAAGCTAGTCAAAACCTTTCTTTTTTCTGAAAAAAGATGAGTCTCTCCCAAAGCTGCAGCCTGGCGAGTAGTTTATGTACACTCTGAAGACCAAGGACGGTGACGTAGTGAGGCACCACTACAAGTCACCTACGCAAACCTTGCCTGAGTGTGAGGGCGCCCGCCTCATTATCCACGTGCTGTGCATGCCTAAAGGCGGCTATGCAAAAGGCTTTTTCAAGCAAGTGGATAATGAGGCAATCTTAGTAGCTGAAGGGCGCATAGAGAGGGCAAAACTGAAGGATGAGCTCATCTACCTCAACGAGGAGATTGATGGTGTTCGCCATGACATGAGCGCCAAGCTGCATCGCTTATGAAATGCCACCGGGAAGCCCGACATCTACAATGCACCATAGTTTAGATGTCCTGACCGCATAGGATGCTTGCTAGTTTAAGTTCAGTGTTATTCTAAATATTTATTCCTTGAGTTTAGATTGAATAATATAAGCATTGTCAATATTTTGAATTCAATAAAGTGAACTTATCGGTCCATCTAACCTGGTAAAGTTCCCCCTTTAGTTTATATTTGTTGAATAAATAGTCCACGGAACAAGTGTGGGGGAGGCACCCCATATAGAGAAATCCCAACGTGCAAAAATAGTGTTGCATCCCAAAGCACGTCGCAATCGAACATACGACTCAATACGTCGAAACAGAGCAACAGAGAGGCCAGAAGGGGATTTGTCGAACCCCCTAGCCAGCCGACCTGGTGTAGGCCCCACACGGCTCTGTTTTGCTCCACAAGTTCGATTTGGATCTCTTATCTCCAAATATATGTGCTACCCTGCTGTTTAAGTTGATTTCCTATTACAAACTTAATATCTAAAACGAATCAAATAAACATTCAACATTAAAACTTGGTAGTCAAAATTTGCTTGAGCTGGAAATTTGAATACTTTATATTTCAATTTATTGCGTTGTTTGTGATTCCCACAATTAAAGTAGGAAGAACACGTCATCTACGTATATTTGACTAGTGTGATATGGTAAATAAGTTATTCGAGGAGATATCTCTTTGCTTGAAATTGATTTTGATGTTTGCAAAAATGTAGAGTTTTGAACTTTGCCTGATTCTCTCATTGGAAATTTAAATACCCACCATGACCATATGATACTCTTATTGAAAAGCACATGCTTATGCCACTTTGCTTTTCATTGAACTCTGTCAAACTCATGACCCAATTGAGTGACATGCATGAACTTTTGACTTCGAAATTCTTGTGCACCCCATTCATGCAAAATACCTCATATTGATAATTTGCATCCACCATTAATCCATCCAATAAAGAAACTCCATACATTATGGTTATCAAAATCTCTCTAGAAAAAATATAAAGGAGTCTTAGACATGGCTACGAAAAATAGCATCTACTCTTCAAAAGTGGAAGTATGCTAAAAAGAGAGAGAAAAAGTAGCCATGTTTCATCCTTAAAGAGAGAAGACAATGGAGTCCATAATTAACCATTCCATTCACGTGCACAAGGATTTTCTTTATCAAATTGTTTGTTGCATAAGTCACTCGTAGGATCAAGTTTTTGACTTAGTAATATATGAATTGCAATGTGTGCCATATTTATCCCTACCAAGCTCCAGATATAGGCATATTTAGTATGGGGACAAAAACTGGCAAAACATGCCAAGGTGAGGATCAAAAAACTTTGAGAGATTTGAGAGATTCCAAATGAGAGATAAGGGAAATTGTTTCTTTGACTTTCCGAATATAGCAAATCGTCAAATCATTTAGGCAGTGGAAGATCCAAGAAACTACATTCCAACCATTCTATGATTCAAACACCCAAGATTAATGTGGTAGCCACATGCCACAAAGGGAATTCTTGAATTGAGGTATGAGTTGAAATATCTGGTACTCTCATTTTCTAACTTATAGCGAATCTATGACAACACCTTAGTTCTTCTTTTTACCATCACTCAAGGACGAGAAAAGGACTAAGTGTGGGAAGGGTTTGTTTACGGTCCTTAAGTGCCATATTTAGACCGTCAATTCACCTTATAATGTGCACAAAAGCGAAACACAACATAGTGGTAGGGTTAAAAACTAACCAATTCCACAAATGTTGGTGTTTATTTGTATGCAAGTGAATTATACCCAAAAATAGCAAGATATGCAGGGAGTAATCCATTAAATTGGATTTTGACGAATCAGGCAACGCCACATGTCATCACATGGATCTAATGACCCACAAACAGTAGTATATGAAGCCATCCAACGGTGTAGCACCCATATCAATGGATGGGACCCACCTAGCAGTGACCTGGAGAAAGCACACATGAAGTGCAAAGACTAGGTCGGGTGACCCCCCTAGTCAGTCGACTTGGTCATGGCGCCAAACTCGGTCAATTACCACGTGTTGGCTCCTCCCAACTTCCTAAAGACAATGGTGACTAATCCGCACGCAATTGGTGGCAGGAACCGACCCTTCTCCACCTATAAATAGCACCCCACACCTCACTTCCCACACACCCAAAAGTTGAGAATAGAATACCACTCCTAAGGTTTAGAGTAGTCCTAGAGGCTGGCATGTAAAAGGAGAGTGTGGTGAAGAGTCTAGGAGAAGGAGGCTTCGGCTTGTCAAGACCCTCATCTACACTTGCACCACTACAAAGGTTTGATTCAAATATCAAGGAAGCCTTTCGAATTCATTTCATGTTTGATTTCCAACTAATGGTAGTTTGCACAAGTAGTTACTTGTGGGTTCATTGCTTCAGATTATTAGATGATCTAGTTGTATCTTTATGTTTGAAACAACTAGAGTAGTGATTTAGAATGTAAACGTGGTGCTTAAGTTAGAAATCACCAGTGAATATCTCGTAGACCCATGGATTGAAGACGTAGGCAATAGGTGGTGACAGCCCTATCTGTCCGTTGTAATCCTCCACGTTCGGTTATGCCATAGGCTCTTGGCGGGAGTTGTCCTAGTACTGCTAGGGGTAAACTCGAGCACGAAGCAGGCAACTACCTCAAATTCCTTTGAATTAGAATCAATACTTTAAATTCCTCTTTGTTACTTGCCTACAAAACAACTTTGTGTCCTTGGGTGAATTAGTTCGTTAGATTACCACATACGTTGTTTGGATTTGATACCCTTGGGAATACTCTGTAAGGGGAAGTTTTCGTGCACTTGCGGATTTTTATCTGTGACGTAAGAAAATTCAACAGTCATGCTCCCTAACATGACACGCAAGTATATGTGCTCAAAAGATGTCGCCTGCATCCTGGGCATGATTCCCTTAAAGGGTCCCCGCACAGGACAGAATCAGAGCGCGGAATCTTCATTAGGTTCAGAGTCAGTGTACAAGATGTTGGGGCTGCTTTCCCTGTCCATCAGCACTCGAGCGAGTCACATGGTTCCCATCATCGTGTCAACCACCAGGGGGTTTTGCTCGGGGCTGTGGGATGAGGGTGCTGGAATCTTTCGAAGGTGATGGCCATTTTGGACCATCGGAGGTGAGTCAAGATATGTGAGCCGGCAGGTCATGACTTCCAGGGCACTTTCTCTAGCTCAAGCTGGCTCTCGGGCGCGTAACCATCTTTGCAGATCATGAATAAGTCGCTATCCCCATCAGGGGTGGGTTCCTCTGACTCGAAGCTCGGGATTGCCGACCTCTTCCTTTTGCCATCGAAGGCATTGAGTTTCTTGCTGAGTAAACGCCGGAGGAGGACACATTCCTTCAGCATGTGTTTCATCGATATGATGGATGTATGGTTTCTTGAGCATCCTCTTGAAGTGGCTGGTTGGTCGTTTGGCTAGTCTCTCATCTTTTCATTTATCGACAGCCGTGACTATCCCAGAGCCTGTTATCCACAGACCGCATTGTTGGGGCAGATGTCCGGATCCCTTTCCATTTGGTAGAGTGTCAGGCCCTTCCGAGTTCTGGGGCCGTCGGGTCTTTGATCTGGTGCATCAGCGTTGGCCCCTACATTCCCTTTTCCTACGGCAGAGTGGGAGGTGAGGTCGAGTAGGTCCCTCACATATCTTCACTTGGTGTGGGCGAGCATGGGCACCGGGGACTTGTGGGCAGCCCACAAAGGAAAGCTTTCATGATATCGACATCAACAACGTCAGGGAGCTCATTGCACCTCTCAGAGTAGCATTGTATGTACCCGCAGAGGGTTTTTTCCGTCCTCTGCCAACATCCTTCAAGTTCTTGTGAGTTGACGGGATGCCCGTACGTCCCCCAGAAGTCACTGTTGTTGAAGGTGGTCTCATGTTTGGCCCTATTTTGTACGGGGCTTGGGATGCGGTCCTCATCATCGTTGTAGCAGCTTCATCTGTGGGGACGGCGTCGTGGGAACTTGAAGCGGGGTTTTGTGACCCCTTACTCAGCAGTCTTCTCGGCGCAAGGGGTCAGGTGAAGATAGGAGATCGCTTCTCGCGCTTGGGTCGGAGAAGACGAGCGAGTGGATGATTCAGTTCTATTGGTGCCTTTCATTTGGGGCGTCATTCCCTGGCCGTCTGGAGCCATTGTTGGTGAGCTGCTCGGGGAGATGCCCGTCCTTGCGCCGGTTGGCAGCATGGTCCAATGGAGGCTTGTGGTATCGACGAGCAGCCTCGAACCAGAATTGAGCTAGTACAAGCATGATTCTCCATGATGTGTCTTCTGCCATGGTGTTCTGACCTATCTGCTCGAAGCATGGGGCATTGGAAGTGCAGGTGGAGGTGTCGGTCCACGCATAACGTGCATGGGAGTGTGCTGTGTCTGGGTTGGCGTGGTAATGGTACTAAATTTGGAGCAGGGCGTGCCCTTCCTTTGGACGCTCACTGGGAATTGGACCATGGGAAAGTTCCTTTCCAAGTCCCTAGCAACGTGTTCCTTGTGGCAGGGGTGCAAACCGCGAGAGTGATCGTATGTCATTGCTGGTATCAAAAATGCGACATTTCCCAGGAGAGTGGGAACTTACCTTGGTGTCGGAGTCTGAGCTGAGGTCACAACCAGTTGTATCTTCTTTTATCATGTAAAGGGATGACAATGCGTAGTCTCCCATGCCTACAATGGATGCTCCAGGGACGTCATTCGTGGTTCTAACGCTGTTAAGCCCTTGGCGTTGTCGATGACGCTTATCAGTGTCTATGAATCCATGAAAAAAATGAAAAAGAAAGTGCAATAGAATTACCCTACCTACGACTCCTACAGTTAGCATTTCCAAAACCAGCTAGTAAATTTGTTATTGAATAAAGTTCATCTTCGTATGGCTAGCTGCACAAGACAAGATATTTATCCTAGTTCAGGAAAAAAATGCCCTATGTCTAGATGGAGTCTATCCTTATTATTTGATATCTGAAAAGTGATAGAACAATTTACAAGCTTGCGTTGCTCGAGTACATGAACTCTAGGAAAAGGGAGTGCGTAAAAGAAATGCATGTCTAAGTGCGTAAAAAGAACACATATGTAAATGCATAAGTAAAGTGCATATGTAAATGTGTAAGGTAAATTCATAAGGTAAATGCGTAAGTCAAATGAGTATAACATGAATTGTCCCCCTTAGGCCATGGGACTCCTTTTATAGGTTGGTGAAGCGGTTCTATCTAACCGACATTCCTCATAGCGGGCCCGGGTTGTACAGTGTTTGTTGTAGTCGCTCGAGCTGCCTAGGATGCGGAAGTTTCACAGTCTTGACTTCTTCTTCATCGACAAGGCAACATCGTGTGTTCGGGGTAATCATTCCCTTACAACGGATGGGACAAATGGCAAGTTTATCCTGCAACAGGTCACATCGCGTGTTATCCTTTCTCTCAAAGTTATTGTGCCCTTCATCCATCATAAATATCCCCAACTGCCTGCCTCTCTCGGGCTCGAGTCCGAGAGGAATTGTCTGTGAGACTTTTGAAGGTCCAAAAGTGCCATATTTATACCATCAATTCACCTCATAATGTGCACGAAAGAGAAACACAACGTAGTGGTAGTGGTAGAAACTAACAAATTCCACAAGTATTGGTATCTATTTGTATGCAGGTGAATTTAGACCCATAATACCAAGACATGCTGGGAGTAATCCATAAAATTGTATTTTGATAAATTAGGTGATGCCATGTGTCACCACATGGATCAAATGCCCCACAAACAGTAGTATCTGATTCCATCCAACAGTGTAGCATCATTATCAGTCAATCGGACCCACCTATCAGAGACCTGGAGGAAGCAAACCGCAAAAGGAGCCAAGACATGGTCGGTCGACCCCCCTAGTTTGTCGACTAGGTCCTGACGCCAAACACGGTCAAACGCCATGTGTTGGCTCCTCCCGGCTTGAAGAGGTCATGGGTGACTAATTTGTGTGGATTTAGTAGCAGGAACTGACCCTTCTCCCTCTATAAACAGAACCCCACACCTCACTTCACACACACACACCAAAAGTTGAGAATAGAATACCACTCCAAAGGTTTAGAGTAGTCCTAGAGGCTGCCAAGTACAAGAAGAGTTTGGTGACAGTTTAGGAGAAGGAGGCTTGGGCTTGTCAACTTCCTCTTCTACACTTGTATTCCTACAAAGGTGTACTCAAATGAAGTAAGCCCTTCGTGAATTCAATTCAAGTTTGATTCTCAATTAATATTAGTTTGCACATGTAGTTACTTGTGAGTTCATTGCTTTAATTTATTAGAGGCTCTAGATGTAGTGTTGTGTTCGAAACAACTGGAGTTGTGATTTAGAACGTTAGCTTGGTGCTTAAGTTAGAAATCACCAGTAAATATCTCATAGTCCCACGGATTGAAGAGGTTGGCAGTAGGTGGTGATAGCCCTATATGTCCTTTGTAATCCTCCACATTCGGCTATGCATACGCTCTTGGCGGGAGTCATCCTAGTATTTCTAGGGGTAAACTCGTGCCTGAAGCATGCAGCTGCTGCAAATTCTTTTGAATTAAAATCAATACTTTGAGTTCCTCTCTTCCTTGCCTACAAAATACCTTTCTGTCCTTAGGTGAATTACTTCGTAAGATTACACACACATTCCTTGGATTCGATACCATTGGAATACTCTCTTAAGTGGAAGTGCTACACGATAGTTTTTGTGCGCTTGCGGATTTTTATCTGACGTATGAAATATCAACAAGAATTTCTGGCGCCGTTGCAGGGGAACAGTTGCTGTTAATCTTTGAACATTGTTCACCCTCGTAGCTATCTCTTATCGTATCTTTCCTTTTCTGGCCACCACCACCTATATAGAGCAGCCACTATTGTTTCATATTCTGCCCCAAAGGGCAAGTTCTGTGAGCCACCGCCGTCGGCAGAAACCATCTGTTCTACCAGCTATGAACTTTGCCCTGGCCTTATAGCCATGGTTCAGGAGCAATCCTTCTTAGGAACAAATTGTAAAAACCCTTGCCACCATCTAAGAGAGTTCAAACAATTGTGTCCATGCCTTCTAATCAAGGGTATGATGCAAGAAACTCTCAAATGGAAGTTGTTTCCTTTTTCCCTTAAGGAAAAAGACAAACCATGGTATGATCACAATGTTGGGAAGACAAACAGAAATTGGAGCAAATTACGAGACAGATTTTCTCTTGCTTTCTTTCCAATTGCCCGAATTGTTTCCATACGGAAGGAAGTACTATGCTTCCAGCAGATGGAGAAGGAATCCATAGGTGCAACTTGGGATAGATTTTCTCTTTTGAGAAATTTCGGCCCAGATTTTTCCATCCCTGATCAGTTGATCTTGCAACACTTCTATATGATATTGAACAAAGAGGCTACCCTGTATCTTAACATTACAGCTGGAGGATCTTTCCTCCATAAGACACTCAAAGAAGGCGAGGATCTTCTAGACCGAATTCTAGAAAATTCCTCCTTCATTATGGGTCATAATGATCCCCCTCAAGAGGAATAAGTGTCAAGATCCGAGGATAAATCCATGTACAAGGAAGAATTTGTCTCTTGCTTATCTCAATCCTTGCCTGAGGAATCCTCTCCCGAACCTGAAACTATGAAGGAAGAAGAAATTCAATCTTTAATGTTTCCCTTCTACTTCGAGAAGGAGATATTTGAAGATTTTTGAAATACCTCGAAGTAATGTTGTCATAGGAAACCATCATTTTCATTAACACCACCTAACCTACCTGATGGAGTGTTCGTCCAACGGACGGTTAAGGAGTTAACCTCTATTCTAAGCAGGGTATTAACCGTAGAAGTTGAGCAGTCACTCAAAATTCTTTAGATGACCTCACCTTTGGCAACTGTTATATGCTTTATTAGAGGGACACCAATAGAGGTCCTATACAACCCCGCTATTGGAGCAAATCTCATTTCCAATTCTTGTGCTCTCGCCATTATGGTTGATGTGTCGTTGGAACCAACATGTAAATCCTTCTGTGATTTTTTGGAAACATGCTTGAAGGATTTGGGGTTTTGCCACAAGTGTTTGTAAGACACAAAGATATTGAGGCTATCCTAGACTTCCATGTATTCGAAATCCATGATTTTGATATTATGATTTGGATTCCCATTGAGAAATTTCTCATGGAAATTCCCTTGGAAGGAAACCTCAATGTCAATCTTGGAGGGAAAAATTCTCTATTCCTATCCTATGTTCCAAGAACACATCCGCAGAATCTCCCATCCAAGATGAACCATTAGAGGACGTTAGCACTCTTAATTTCTTAGAACCCCCTGAAATTGAAGGAGAAGAAGATTTCATCCAAGAGGAGGATGAATTTCAGGAGGCAACTGAATTGCCAAAAGAAGAGTTATGCCCAAAACCTCATGCTGAGTTAAAAATTCTACCTCCAGGAGTACGTTATGCGTTTCTAAATGGCGATTTGGAAGCCCCTATCATCATAATTGACAAGCTTTCAAATGATGAGACACTCAAACTCATTGCCATGTTAGGAAAGCATAGGGTTGTTCTTGGCTATTCATTAGAGGATCTCAAGGGGATTAGTCCAGCGTTATGCACCCATCGCATTCCCATTGACTCCGAGATTGTTGTCTCAAGGAAACCGCAAAGGAGATTGAATAATGTGATGTGAGAAGTTGTCAAGAAGGAAGTCTTGAAACTTCTGCATGTCGGGATTATCTACCCTATCCCTCATAGTGAACAGGTCAGCCCAGTTAAAGTAGTGCCTAAAAAGGGAGGGATGACAGTTGTTCAAAATGAGAAAAATGAATTAATTCCTCAATGAACCATCACAGGTTGGAGGATGTGCATAGAATACCAAAAACTTAACAAGGCTACAAGGAAGGATCATCTTCCACCGCCCTTCATTGATGAGATGTTAGAGTGGTTGGCAAAACACTGCTACTTTTGTTTCCTTGATGGGTATTCGGGTTATCATCAAGTCCCAATCCACCCCGAGGATCAAAGTAAGACCACATTCACATGTCCCAATGGAACTTACGCCTACCGGCGTATGTCCTTTGGATTGTTGAATGCTCCTACCTCTTTTCATAGATGCACGATGTCTATGTTTTTCGACATGATTGAGGAGATCATAGAAGTTTTCATGGACGATTTCTCCGTCTATGGGGAAACTTTTGATCATTGTCTCGAAAATTTAGACAAGGTCTTACAAAGATGCCAAGAGAAGGACCTTGTACTTAATTGGAAAAAGTGCCATTTCATGGTATGTGAAGGCATCGTTCTTGGACGCTTAGTGTCTGAGAGAGGGATAGAGGTGGACAAAGCAAAAATCAAGGTCATTGAAAAACTTCCACCTCATATCAATGTTAAGGGAATCCACAACTTTTTAGGTCACAGGGGGTTATATCGACGGTTAATCAAATATTTCTCAAAAGTTGCTAGACCTCTCACTAACCTATTAGCTCAGGAAGCTCCCTTTGATTTTGATGATGAATGCCATAAATCATTTGATACACTCAAAAAGGCACTCATCTTGGCTCCAATCATTCAACCTCCCGATTGGACAATGCCATTCGAAATCATGTGTGATGCTAGTGGTTTTGCTGTTGGTGCGCTCCTAGGCCAAACCAAAGACAAAAAGCATCATGCAATAGCCTACGCTAGCAAAACTCTAACAAGAGCTCAACTCAATTACGCCACAACTGAAAAAGAGCTCTTGGATGTAGTTTTTGCTATCGATAAGTTTAGGTCCTATTTTGTTGGGGCCAAGGTCATAGTCTATACAAACCATGCTGCCTTGAAGTATTTGCTCACCAAAAAGGATGCTAAACCGAGGCTAATACGTTGTTTCTTCTACTCCAAGAGTTTGACTTAGAAATCAATGGATAAGAAAGGAGTAGAGAATTTCGTGGTAGATCATCTCTCACGTATGTAAGTCACCCGAATCATGGACATTCATATCAATGACATCCTACGAGATGATATGCTTCTCAAGGTGACTGACTCTCACACTTGGTATGCGGATATCGTGAACTTATTGGTCACTGGATACGTACCACCAGGGGAAAACAAAAAGAAACTCATCTATGAGAGTCGTAGACACCTTTGAGATGACCCATACAACTATCGACTTTGTGGTGATGGCCTACATAGAATGTGTGTCCCATCACTTGAACGCACCAAGATTATTAAGAAATGCCATGCTAGTCCTTATGGTGGCCATTACGATGTTTACCGTACCCAGGCAAAGATCTCGCAAAGTGGATTCTATTGGCCTTCTATGTATGAAGATACAAAAGAATTCATTCGCAGATGTTTGAAATGCCAAAAGCATGGAGCAATCTCAACTCGCAATGCGATACCCCTAACTTATAATCTCTGAGTGGAATTATTTGATATGTGGGTTATTGATTTCATGGGACCTTTCACTAGGTCCTATGATTGCGAGTACATTCTAGTGGCTGTAGATTATGTGTCAAAATGGGTAGAAGCTTTGCCATGCAAAAATGCTGATTCCAAGCAAGCTAGGAAAATGTCCCATGAGATCATTTTTCCACTCTTTGGCACTCCTCGTATGGTCATAAGTGATGGGGGGTCTCATTTTATAGATAAGACCTTCTGGAACTTTTTAAGGGAGCTTGGTGTCCATCATAACATTGGTACTCCATAGCACCCACAAACAAGTGCTCAAGCAAAAACATCTAATAGGAAAATTAAGAATATTCTACAAAAGACCATCTTGGAAATGGGAATGCGATGGAAGCATGAGCTACCTGACACATTGTGGGCATACCACATTGCTTACAAAACTCCCATCGGCATGTCTCCGTTCAGCCTTGTCTATGGGAAGACTTGTCATCTTCTTGTAGAGTAGAAAATAGAGCCTATTATGCCATCAAGCGGCGGAACATGGAGCTTCATGAAGCCGGGGAAATTACCAATTGAAACAACGTTCCAAGTTGGAATAGTGGAGAGATAAGGTGTACCATAGTGCTAAAATCTACAAGGAAAGAACCAGAAGATGGCATGATAAGAGGATTACGCCTAAAGAGTTCAAACATGGAGATAAAGTTCTACTCTTCAACTCTAGGGTTAAACTTTTTGGACATGGAAATCTTAGTAGTAAATGGGAAGGACCCTTCACTATAGTAGAAACATCATCCCATGGAGCAATCACACTCCAAGGTGATGATGATCAGCTATTTAAAGTGAATGGGAACCGAATTAAATTATTTCTTGAATCCCAGGAGGAGGAGGAGGAAAAATAAATTGACGTGATAAATCTTATTGGTTTTCACACTGTTTCTTTAAATTCTGTCTAAATTCTGCGTGTCCAATTAATGGCCCCATCCAATTAATCATTCATGAGGCCCATTAAGCCAACCCACGAAAACCTAGCCCGAACGGATCCAGGAAGGGCTCGGCCGACCCCTCCCTTGCACCGTTGGTGTTCTGTTTTCTCGTGCGGACTCTCCCGACGTATCCCAACAAGACTCTCGGTGCTATTGTACTTTCCCTGCTAATTTATTATTGGGAATAGAGAGAGGAACCTTGCACCATCCAGAAAAAAATCCATCTCCTGTTCATCACATCCAAGTCATGGTCGACAAGAAAATTTTGCCTCATGCCTTCTCTAGCTTAACCTTCAACCTGAGCACAGAAATCGCACCGGCCAATGACAAGTCCACACTCGCTTTGGAGTTCGTCATGGTATTAGATGTCGTACCTCTCGCCATTAGTCTGCCATGACCTCGTGGTTCTGCACGGTCGCTCTCCCCTCGGAGGACGCCCATGTAGTCGACGACTCATGCACGTCGTCTGACTACAGCTGGCATTAAGTCAGTCAAGACCCGTCTTTTTCTTGAAAAAGACGAGTCTCTCCAAAAGCTGTAGCCTGGCGTGATGTTCATGTACACTCTGAAGAACAAGCATGGTGACGTAGTGATTGACCACTACAAGTCACCTACACGTACCTCGCCAGAGCGTGTTGGAGATCGCCTCATTATCCATGGGGTGCGCAAGCCTGAAGGAGGCTATGCAAAAGGCTTTTTCAAGCAAGTGGATAATTTGGTGATGGAGGAATCAACGAGCTCATAGCGTCACCTCTCGCCACCTGGCATCAGAGGGCCACCTGACCTATTTGAGGATAGCGACGGGAAATTTCCTCGTGCCCCTAAAGTGGCACTGCTTTCTAAGGAGTTAGCTTCACTCTGTTTGGAAAACAAGAATCTATCGGACTTAGTGGCTGAAGGGCGCATTGAGAGGGTAGAACTGAAGGACGAACTCATATCCCTCAAGGAGGAGATTGATGATGTTCGTCGTGGCATGGGCGCCAAGTTGCGGCGCGTATGCAATGCCATCAGGAAGACCGACATCTACAACGCTCCATAGCGTAGATGTCTCGACCGGATAGGATTCTTACTAGCATAGTTTAGTTTTATTCCAAATTTTTGTGTCATTAAATTTAGATTGAATAATGTAATTATCCCCATATTTTGGGTTCAATAAAGTAAACTTACCAGTTCATCTAACCCGGTAAAATTCTCCCTTTTGTTAATTTGTGTTGAATAAAAAAATTCAAAGAACAAGTGTGGGGGGGGGGCACGCCAAATGTGACACACTGATTTTTGTATTTTGGAAAATTAAAAGCTTAAATGAGGATTTAGAGTTAATAATAGTCAGAAATTGTTTTATGAAGAAAAATATAAAATATTTGCATCTCATATTGCATTTTGTATTCATCCTCAAGCGTTGAAAATTAATTATCTAAATAAATACGCTAAAAGTAATTTATTTTCCATAATGAATATCAGGTGAAAGAAATAGATGAAACTAAATATACATATGTATAAAATATTTTAATATGATGAATTCATACAAAAAAATTAAGTACGATGAAAAGGAACAAACCTAAAAAGAATTAGAAATAAAGAAGTAGGTAAAAGTTTAGGCAGGCACCGGATTAGTCCAGACAATAACGGACTAGTCTGAATGTCTTTACTGGACAACAATAGACTTGTGCGGTACAATACTAGATTAGTCCATTATGCACAGACCTAATCAATTTTCCCCATGCAAGACTTGTGCGGCACCACATCGGACTTGTCCGATATAACTCTCTGTACCGGAACAGACTTGTCCGATATTAAAGGACTAGTCCGGTACTCTACAGTTTGGTATATTTTAATACATCATCATATCGAATGTATAAATAATAAACATAAGTCAATCACTAGTCTGATCACAAACTGCACAAGAGCCTTGCCGCAAAACAAAGAAAAAATTGAAAGAATGGTCTAATATAGAAGAAAGAGATAATAATAATTATTAAGTAGGGTAAAAGAAAGAAAAATAAAAGACAAAGAAAATATATATATATATATATTTATATATATATATATATACAATACAAAATTAATAGAAAAAAAGACTGAACAAAACAAAAATAAAAAGTCAACCATGGTTGTGGCCGCAGCAAGAACTTTAACGCACAAAAAAAGAGAAAGAAGCCACGGCCAGCCAATAAAACAGAAAAAAAGTAAAAGAAAGGAAAGTAAACCGAAGCCAAATATCCTGCCGCATAAACAACTGACCGCACAAGGAAAAAAACAATGAAAAAAAAGGGAGTCAACATGGCCAAAGACATGGCCAGGAGTCCAGCATGAGTGCCCATCGGGACTCGAGACAGAGCTGAGCGGGGCTCTCCCGCACGCTTGGTTCCATGGGCTCCGAGTTCTACCGGGACTCCACGCCCGGTACGAGGCTGTCGCGCAAGATACCGAAGTCCTGGGTTTCGCTCGCGCACGTAAGATTCCGGCCGCATGCTACGTAAAACCCTAGTCGCCAGGAACTAAAGAGGAAGGCTACGAAAAGGAAAAAAAGGGAAAGAGAGAAAAAGAAGAAGACACGGAGAAGGAAGGAGTCACTGTCTATCGGAATAGTCGCGCTGTTATTGTCTCTTCGCCGGAGGATCGCCGCGCCGTCATCTCTTCGCCAGACGATTGCTACGCCGTCTACTTTGTCTACACTACGCCTACGTCCCACGACTCTCGAAGCTGCTGCACCTACGGTAGGATACATTTTTCCGAGACAAATTTTAACGGCGTAATAAATCTAATACTCGAAATTAAATCGTAGTTGCACTATTTTATTTCAATAGCAAACAATTATCGCTAAAACCTTGTAAACTTGCATGAACATATATGAACTAGTTGCATCTAATTCATAAACAACGTCAATAATTAATTATCGAACTTTGCATACATTCATGTTATGGCATATTGATTAATATGTGTGCACTATATTGATTTGCATGTGTTTTCTGTGTATGTGTTTGATCACGAGTAGACGGGTATGCTCAAGTGGTTATGATCGAGAAGTGAATATCCGAGGATTTTCATGTTCAAGACTTTGATTTGCTTGACCATCGAAGTGTGTAATATTGAGGCAAGTGTCCTTTATCATTTTGATCCTGTTTTTAAATGTTTTGTTTGCAAAACTGCATGCTTCACTACAGGAAACAGGCAATCAGATGTCGGTTCCAAAAAAGACCGTCGGGGCCGTCGGATTTAAAAACGTAGAAGCGTCGGTTTTTGGGACCCGACGTACATAATTTTATGAGTGTTGGCTAGACGGCATATATACTTAAATATGTCGGTTGCAGCACACGGACCGACGGTCTTTATGTTAAAGCCATCGGTCAGTTGTCAGAAACCGATGGCTTTATTAAGGCCGTCGGTTAGCGGGGTCTGGCCAACGGTTTTAATGCGGGCCCGACAAGCGGTGGAGATGGGACCCATTGATGGAGGGTTATGGCCGTCTGTTCCTTAGAGAGGAACGACAGTGATAAGTTATTAGCATCGGTTTTTGGGCACCGATGGCCATAAGTGGGTTCGGCTGACGCGGCGCATTAACCCTAACTGCCTCCCGCAGCTTCTCACTCCCCGCCCGTGCGCCCGCCATCCCTAACCCGCCGCCCGTGCGCCGCGCCCTGCTGCCTCCGCCCGCTCCGCGCGCAGCCGCCCTCTGGCCCCGCGCCCGCCCGTCCGGCGGCCACCCTCCACCCGCTCCGGGCGCTGCCGCCTTCTGGCCCCCGCGGCCGCCCATGCGGCGGCTGCCCTCTGGCCCCCGCTCCCGCCCGTCCGGTGGCTGCCCTCCGCCCGCCCGACGCCGCCGCCCGCCTTAGCTCCGCCCGGGCGCCGTCCTACGGCCCTCCGACCCCCCGGTGCCCGCCCACCATACGATCCCCCGACGCTTGCCCCTCCAGCTTCAATAACAAAGAATCAAGGTAAAATATAACTTGGATCAAATAATAATTGGATAGTAAGAAAGGAATGACTCTTGTGAATTGTAGAAGCATTAGTTTTTTTTAGCCATTAAGTTGAATTTCTAATGTCGATTTCTAGCTATAAGCTGTATTTGTAGCTATTTATTAGTCGAATTTTTAATTTGTATTTCTAGCTATTAGTTGCATTTGGAGCTATTAATTAGTTGAATTTCTAATATATGTTTCTAGCTATTAGTTGCATTTCTAGATATTAATAGTTTGAATTTCTAATATATGTTTGTAGTCATTAGTTACATTTTTAGCTATTAATTGAGTTAAAATATATGTTTGAATTGAATGTTAACATACTTTTCTAGCTATTAGTGATATCATAATTGATTGATTCTTTTCTTTCTAGACTCTTATTACAAAATTGTCGTTATTTTTAGTGTGTTATGTTCAATAGGTAACGTAGAGTGAGTCTCTGTGTTGTCATCCATAAAAGAACAATACATCTTATATATAGTTATATGGTTTGTGTGTATTATCTATTAGATTTTTTACATTTTCTGCTTTGAAGGTGCAAGCTAAAATGAGTGACGATCGTAAAGCGATGTATGATGGTTGGAGTCCAAGTGGTGCGCACACTATGGAATGGGCTCGTATCGCGAATGTTTTCATCAACCAAGCCTTTGCTAATGGTGGTCATCTTGCAAAGTGTCCGTGCAGCAAGTGTCAAAATCGTCGACATCTATATAAGGATGAAATTGAGTTGCACCTTTGCAAGCACTGTTTTATGCCTGACTATCTAGTATGGAACGAGCATGGGGAGATGTTTCATGAGAATCAGTCAGACAGAAATGAGGATGATGAACGGATGGATGAGACGTTAGCGGACATTGGTAGAGAGTACGAAGATGGGTCAATGTCGAATGAGGTGAAGGAGTTTTATGACCATCTTGTCGCCTCAGGTGAAAAAGTGCTTGAGAGCACCAATGTGAGCGTTCTGCAGGCGGTGACACGGCTTATGGCGTTGAAGTCCAAGTTCAATTTTGCAAACAATTGCTATAATGGTATCTTGAAGCTGATTGGTGATCTCCTTCCATCTAGGCATAAGATGCTGGAAGACATATACCACTCCAAGAAGATTTTGAGTGATCTAGGCATGAACTAAAAGAAGATTGATGTGTGTGATAATAATTGCATGATGTTTTGGAAGGAACACATGAACGATACCCATTGTATGCATTGCAATTCATCTAGATATGTCAGGGTTCTGAACGATGATGTAGAGGAAACAACTACAAAAGTACCGATTAAACTACTTTGGTACATGCCTGTCACAACAAGCTAAACCGGTTGTTCCTGTCCCAAGAAACAACGAAATAGATGAGGTGGCATTTTGAAGGGATACGTGAGAGCGATGACAAAGATATTATGATGCATCCTTCTGATGACGCAGCATGGAAAGCTCTAGACCCTTTTGATCCGGAGGTTGCAAGAGATCCCAGAAATGTTCGTCTTGGATTGTCAACAGATGGTTCCACTCCTTTCAGCACCAGTAGTAGTCCATACTCTTGTTGGCCCGTATTTATCATTCCATACAATCTTCCTCCCAACATTTGCATGAAAGAAGGATACATATTTCTCACGACTATCATTCCTGGCCCTAAACATCCAGGGAAGAAAATCAATGTGTTTATGCACCTGTTGATTGAAGAGCTAAAAGAGCTATGGCATGGTGTAAGGCATATGACAATCATCTGAGATGTGAATTTACCTTACGTGCCGCGTATTTATGGTCGATCCATGATTTGTTGGCATATGGCATTTGGGCTGGTTGGTGTACTCACGGACAATTGTGATGTCCCATATGTCTGGCTAACACCAATGCTATCAAGTTAAAGTATGGATAATATATCAGCTTCTTTGATTGTCATCGATGATTCCATCCTTCAAAACATCCTTTCAGGAGTGATACGCAATCATTTCGGAAAGGCAAAATGGTTAGAAAAGGTCCGTCTCATCGATTGACAAGTGAACAAAAAATGGCATGGCATGCAAAGTTAAAAGAGTCTGCTGAAGGTGGTTTCGAAGGGTATGGTACAAAACACAACTGGACTCATATTTATTTTCTTTGGGAGCTGCCATATGCAGAGGCGTTGACTTTACAGCACAACATAGATTTGATACACCAGGAGCTTAATGTGGTTGAAAGCATCATAAGCATGTGTTTTGATTTCACCGGTCAAAACAAAGATAATATAAATGCGAGGAAAGACTTAGCTGATCTCTGCGATCGTCCTGACCTTGAGATTATGACTAATGCAAGTAGAAATGATAGTAAGCCACAAGATCATTGTTGTGTTAAGCCAGAAGAAAGGAGGCAAACACTTACTTGATTGAATACATTGAAGTTTCCGGACCTCTATGCAACTAACATAAAATGATGTGTTAACCTTAGTACCAGTAAACTAAATGGGTTGATGAGTCATGATTATCATATTATGATGGAGAGACTTGAGCTCGTAATGTTCTTTGGCTACTTCAAACCTAATTTGTGGAAGATATTTGTTGAACTTAGTTACTTCTATAGGTAGATATGCGCTAAAGAAGTGTCGAAGAAGATGATGCGACAGTGGGAGAAAGAAATCGTTGTGCTTGTATGTAAGATGGAAAAAGTCTTTCCACCTGATTTTATGAATGTTATGCAACATTTGCTGGTACATTTACCTTATGAAGCGTTGGTAGCGGGTCCTGCACAGTTCAGGTGGATGTATAGTCATGAAAAGGAATTGAAAAAACTTAGAGCTACAGTACGCAATAAGGAAAGAGTTGAGGGGTGTATTGCAGAGGCATTTGCAGCTAAAGAGATTACAAATTTTTCTATGAAATATTTCTCACGTGCCAACAATGTGAATGCATCCAAGACAGGTATCATAATGTTGAAGAGCAACATATGACTAAGCTTAAGATTTTTAGTTTGAAGGGTAGAGGTGTTGGAGCTGCCAATTCTCATCATATTTCAGAGCAAGAGAGGAACTACACCATGCTTTACATGTTTTTTTAACATGGAAGAAGTGTTACCGTATTTTGAAATATTTGACAAGGTGTATTGGACATCTTCTCGAAGACCTACGCAAAGTCGGATAAGATGCGATAGTATGGCATTAATGGTGGGCTAAGCTTTATGGCATGGTTCCGTGAACATGTAATGTTTCTATCCATTTTTTGTCTTGAATTATAGTTCACATGCTTGTGGTAAGATGCTAACTTTGTCTATTTATGTAGTGTATGCAAGATCGCAATATCTCAGATGAATTGCTACAGATTTCGCATGGTCAACTGAAAGCAAGAGAATTTAGCCGATATGATATCAACGGATACCGTTTTCATACGGCATGTTTAGAAGCAAGCCGCCTACTTACAGCCACATCAAAAAGTGGAGTAATGATAATGGCATCGGAGGGTAGTGGAGAAGTCAATGCCAACGTTCTTATTCGCCTTAAAGGCGTCGGCTTGGGCCCAAGGTCGACGCTCTTACGCGTCATAAAGGCGTCGGGTGCGAAACCGACGTCTTTAGACATTAAATGCGTTGGTGCTGCCAACCGATGGCTATAGTCCATAAAGGCGTTAGTCCCGACGTCCATACCATTTAAATACGTCGAATCTGGGTCGTCGGCTATGAACGTCGATTTATCGACGTATATACATTAAAAGCATCGGCTACTTTAGGTTACCGACACTTATATGGCCGACGGCCTTTTGCCCGATTCCTATAGTGCTTGTGTCAATTTGACGGGAAACCCACTTATAGGTGTTTACTAGACTTGTTAACCATCCTTGTCGCTTGGAATACATTGTAGAGTGTCGGGAAGGGCTTTTCACCTTTTGACTCGCTCTAATTAATTGGGATGGGAAAACAACCAAAATACTTAATCATGATTTAATGACCCTATGGATGATGTAAATTGATGAATATGATTAAATGGTAATGTGGGACTTGGGAGATCTAAGCAAGCATGGTTCGTGGATTGGGTTGGATGTTATGGTAGTTTGCATTCCTTGGATATAAGGACCACTTCATGCGAGAATAAGCCAGGATAACAGTGTCACCACAAGGCCCAGTATGGGTGTGGCTTAGCCAATTAATTAGGTGTATTGCCAGCATTGTTCGAATCATTTGGAGGAGCGGGGAATAGGAGTCGGTTGGGTTTGCAATAGTGGTGGGACTGCTCTGGGATTAGAAAGACACAAGAGGGGGCCTTGGTTGGAGTCGTCTATGCTAGATTATTTACCATTGCAATAGAATCGAGGTATGTTTATTATTCGTGACATGGTTAAATTATGATTATCATTTGTGATATTGATGTGTATGTGTGAATGTATCCTAGAGGGGGGTGAATAGGCTTTTTGAACATTCGTCGGATCCTGAAACACTTAACAACTTGATCTAGTATAGAAAAATCAGACTAGTCCGATGTGGTGCGGACTAGTCCGGTTTGTGCGCACTAGAACAATCAAGTTTGATCGATGATTTCATGTCAAGTACTTTATGCAGCGGAAAGTAAGTTGTAACTTGGATGTATCACGACAGTGAAACTAGGTATAGCACAAATTAACTTTGATTTCAACGTTTCAGTGTAGGTTATACAAGATTGAGTAAACCCTAGAATATGATGAACAATAAGAACAAAAGTATGCGACACAAGATTCTATCCTGTGTTCAAGGGGCCTTCTCACGAGTTGAGGACTCCCCAATATTTACAATTGAGAACACCACCAAACACACATGAATGATATGCAATAAACAATAAGAGTGTGCGAGAGATTCAAACCCAAGAGCTCAAGACGTGTAGAACGAGTCTCTCCTTTGATCAATTGCTAATCCTCAAAGATTTGATCTTTCTAGGGTTGGATTGTGTGGAGAGTCGTGAATTTTGGGCTCTTGGAAGGTGCGACACCGCAGGGGGTCGAGAGAGATGGTTGTAGGGCCGTACACCTCTATTTATAATAGGGTTTCCAAAAGATACCGTTAGGGTTTGCGATGTACGAACTAGTCTGTGGTGGACTCTGGACTAGTCCGGTGTGCGGCGTGTGGGAAACCCTAAGTGTTCCAAATTATTGGACTTGTCCAGAAATGACCGGACTAGTCTGATTTGGTCTCTAGAAGTGTTCAGACTAGTTCGGGACATATCGGACTGATCCGGAGTGGTTAACCTCATATAGAATTGAGAACAAGTCCGCACTTGGAGGACTTATCCGATTTTAGTCAGAGAGTTTTAGGACTAGTCCGTGGTGATATTGGACTTGTCCGGTGTCGTGAAAAACTATGGGGCTAAGGACAAGTCCGAACTTGGAGGACTTGTCAAATTTTAGTCAGAAGATTATCGGACTAGTCCTTGGTGTTATTGGACTTGTCCGTTTTTGTACAGATGTGAAGTGCTGAGGACTAGTCCGCACTAGGGGGGACTAGTCCGATCTTAGTCAGAGAGATATCGGACTAGTTCGGTGAATATCGGACTCGTCCGGACTTGTGAAATTTTTTGAAGTGAGGGTGATTTCTTTTGCTTGAGCTCTTGGGGTGTGTTTCTCCAACACACGCCAACACAACAAAGTATTATATTCAGTTCTTGAGCTCTTTTCCATATAGATTCCTTATTGTTCTTTCTTTTTGCGCTTTCTTCTTAATTTCATTAAAACCTGCACTCATCTCAACAATTTTGTTAGGATCTCATTCATTTGTCATAAATCAACCAAAACCCACAAGGGATACCTAGATGCACTTTCAATCTCCCACCCTTTTTGGTGATTGATGACAACCAATTGAGATTTTACAAATATGATAAAAATTCAGATTTTCATAAAGTGTGCACATATGAGCTTGAAACAAATTAAGCAATGAAAACATAAGACATATGTGCACTCTTTATGGTGGGATGTAAAACTATATGTGTGTGAGCAATAATTGTGATGAGAATGAGGTAAATGACATAATCATATCAACATCAAGCATGTATGCCAATTTCAGAGCATAAACATAGATCATATCAAAGCGTCGCGCAAACTTCATAAACATGACTAGAAACATAATAAGAGTCTTACAATATCAAAAGCATAATAAAGAGCAAAAGATACAAGCTCTCATCTCTCATCTACTGCCTAATGACTCCCCCTCAATCTCTCCCCCATTGGCATCAACGCACCAAAATGAAGGATAAGAGGGATCTACTACGCGTCGCTGACTCACTCCTCGCTGTTCGTCCTTCCATCGTCTTCATCATTGTCAGCCTGAGGAGGATGAGGGTGAGAGCAACTCTTCGTGCCCCCAATGCCCATGTACACAGGCTCAAAAGGAGATAAAGGTGGAAGCTTTGAGAAGTCAGAAGGGTAGTACTCGGAGATAATTGGAAATCTAATAAGCTCAATCTCCAGCTTTTGACATATGGCCTTGACATTGTCCTTCATGTATCTCCTATCCTCCTTTCTTGCCTTGTTCATCTCGTGAAGCTTCACTTCAGCTTTTCTGCAAGAGCAAAAGATGGCGGCAAAGTACTTCATAATGCCACTCGGAGACCCTTTGTGAGATGGGGCCCTAGTGTTAGAGGCAAGCCTTGCATCTCCTTGAGCTCTCCTTGGAGCCTCTTCACTTTAAACAAGAGATGGAGCAGTTGGAAGAACAACTTTAGGCGGCTTCTAAGGCCTCAAAGCTGTATGCTCAACATCTTTCACGAATTCTATCCCTATGACCTTCTCTATCATGAACATGATGTATGGTGCATAGCCACAGGAGCGATTAGGGGTGCAAGAGATTTTTACCATGTCATTCTAGATGTAGTCAAAGATGTCAATCTTCCTCTTCTTGCTAATCACTTTCATCAAGGTTCTTAAGTAACCTTGCACACTCCCTGCATCTCCATCCTTTGGAGCAATGGTCTTTCGGAGCACTCTATTGACAACCATGAAGTAGGGCTTCATGTTCTTGGTTGAGGGAGGATTATATTTGAGGCGGGTAACATAGATAAAGTACATCTTGTCCTTCTCCAAATACCAATATTTTGAAGAATGACCTCATGGCTGTCGGTGTCCTCAAGGTGCAGCAGCATAGCAAACTCTTCATAAGTAACATTGTACATGGATCCATGTGTCATCCAAGTCACTCTCTCTTCTTCATCGCTGGCAAAGTAGAAAGTTGCATAGAATTGAGCGATGACCTCATCATTCTAGTTATACCTGAAAGCAAACAAGTCCTTGAGGCCATGTCTCTCCACAGCCTCTATCACTTCATCAAAGGCTTGACATCTCTTTATTTCAAAGTGTGTCCAGTTGATATGTTGCCTGCAGACCACTGGAGTCTTCATTTGATGTAGATAGTACTGTAGTAGTCCGCGTGGAAGTTGCTCCAAAATCTCAGATCAGCATCCTTCTTGCTACTGCTATATGCATCAACTTTCCTCAGCTTCCATGCCACATCACTCCCCTTGCCATTGAATTTTTCTTCTGAGCGGTCTCAATTCCCCTGCCTTGGAGCTGTTGTTTTGAGAGGGCCAATCGGGTCAGAGGTAATACCTTTGCCTTTACCTTTCGATTGACGATGAGCCAATGAGCTAGAACCAACAATATCTTGAGCTTTCAAAGTTGGCTTCTTAGACGCAACCTTCTGACGAACCCTAGGTGGAGTAGGCGAAGGCTCGACAACATGCTCTTGCCTTTTGTTAGCGCGAGACTCCGAGACACACGACAACACATCTTGATCCATCTTGTCTTCAAAGTCGGAGATGTTTTCATTTGACATTGTCCTGACAAGGAGGTTATACATGACATAGATAAGGATTGATGGCAAGGGAATGCATTGAGTAGAAGGAAATTAGGGTTGTGTCCAGCCAAAAATCAGACTTGTCTAGTGCTCAAAAGCGGACTAGTACGGAGTACCAGACTTGTTCGTACTGAGAATGGACTAGTCTGATATTCAGCTATTTGAACCCTAACTAGTAGATCAATGGTGTTTCTCAATGCAAAAGTGGATCAATATAGTTGTAATACAACAAGGAATCATGTATTAACAGGAGGAACTAAGCTATTTGAGAAAAAACAAGAGAAATTGAAGGTTCTAGGGTTTGGAGAGAAACTTTACCAAATCCTTCAATTCGGGGAGTACGAGGAGTTTTTCATGCGGATAAGTCTGGGGTCCTCGACCCCCTTGCGATGAAGATCGTTTCCCACGGTGATTTGAGGAGATTTTGTGGGGAACTCACCAAATCACCTTGGGGGCACTTGAGTGAGGAGAGAGAACATGAGGAGTGTTGTGAACATGAAGTAGATTAGGTTTTGGCGTCCATATGGTTATGGAGTCGAAAAATCGGACTAGTCCGTGGTTGATCGGACTAGTCCGGACTACCGGAACTTTGCGGACTAGTCTGCATTGTGCGGACGAGTTCGGTTAACCACAGACTAGTCCGTGGTCACCAGAACAGAAATAGTTTGACCATTCATATATATTCGAAGGTGCATATAAATAAAATAAGGGGCAAAACGCGCCAATAATATTGATGAATATTATTAGTAAACATACAACAATCAAGCTATGACTATAATTCACCAAGATCAAGTAATTAACATAGTTTTTCGAAGAAAATAGAGAGAGATGATTTTCATAACACATTCAATAGATTTTGAAGATGGCATACAAGTATGCAAGTTTTCAAGCCACGTTCCGAGCATCAAGGATATTTAGTTCATTTCAGAGCTCACAAAAATGCTTTTCATCAAGTGGCTTGGTAAAGATATCGGCTAGTTGTTTTTCAGTATTGACATGGGAAATGACTATGTCTCCTTTCATTGAGTGATCTCTCAAAAAGTGACGTCGGATAGCTATGTGTTTTGTTCTAGAGTGCTCAATGGGATATGGGCAATTTTATTTGAACTCTCATTGTCACAAAGGAGTGGAATACAACTCATATTGTAACTGTAATCCCTTAGAGTTTATCGCATCCAAAGGAGTTGTGCACAACAACTCCTGGCTGCGACATACTCCACTTCAGCTGTGGATAAGGCAATGGAATTATGTTTCTTGGAGGACCAAGAAACAAGGGACCTACCTAAGATTGGCAAGTGCCAGAGGTACTTTTTCTATCTACCTTGCATCCGGCATAATCTGCATCGGAGTATCCAATGAGATTGAATTTTGAACCTTTAGGATACCAAAGGCCTAGGTTGGGTGTACAAACTAAATATCGAAAGATCTTTTTTACGGCTGTCAAGTGACACTCCTTAGGACTGGCTTGAAATCTTGCACACAAACATACACTCAACATAATATCAGGCGTAGATGTACATAAATAATGTAAGGAGCCAATCATGGAGCGATATAACTTTTGATCCATGTTTGGTCTGTCTTCATTGAGATCCAAGTGTCCATTTGTCGCCATGGGAGTCTTTATGGGCTTTGCTTTGTCCATGCCAAATTTTTTCAAGATGTTTTGAGTGTACTTTGTTTGGCTTATGAATGTCCCTACCTTTTGTTGCTTCACATGGAATCCCAAAATGTATCTCAACTCTCCCATCATGGACATCTCGAATCTATCTGTCATAATCTTACTAAATTCTTTACAAAAAAGATTTGTTAGTTGAACCAAAAATGATATCATGAACATAGATTTGGCAAACTAAAAGATCACTATCAAAATGCTAAGTAAATAGGGTGTAATTAGCTTTTCCAATCTTAAAATCATTTTCAATCAAAAATTTTCTACGGCACTTGTACCAAGCTCTAGGAGCTTTTTTGAGGCCATAGAGAGCCTTACGCAGTTTGTATACATGGTCGGGGAACTCCTTATCTTCAAACTCGAGGGGTTCCTCCACGTGCACCTCCTCCTTGATCGGTCCATTGAGGAAGGTGCTTTTCACGTCCATTTGATAAAGCTTGAAATCATGGTGAGTAGCATATGCAAGTAATATACGAATCGATTCAAGCCTAGCTAGCTACGGGAGCAAAAGTCTCGTCGAAATCCAAACCTTCACTTGTGAATACCCTTTGGCCACAACTCAGGCCTTGTTCCTTGTCACCACCCCGTGATCGTCCTGCTTGTTGCGAAAGACCCATTTAGTGCTGACAACGTTGAACTTGGGTCTTTCAACAAGTTCCCATACCTCATTCCTTTTGAAGTTGTTCAATTCTTCTTGCATCGCCACCGCCCAATATGGATCCTTTAATGCATCTTCAACCCTGTGTTTTTCCAAATAGGATACAACGATTAATGTTAAAAAAATTCTCTATACGAGATCGAGTTGTTACTCCCTTTTGGATGTCATCGATTATGTTGTCGACAGGGTGATCTCTTTGGATGCATTGATGTACTCTTGGATGTGGCACTTGTGATCTTGAATCTTCATTGTCATTGTCTTCTACTCTTGGATGGTTGCCTTCATTGATGTGTCCTTGAGGTTGACATTGTGTGGAAGCTCCCCCTTGATCATTCTCCTCCACATGTGGTTCATCTTCATCATTTGCATTTGGAGGTGGCGCTTGTGGTTGAACATCGCCCAACACCATTCTTCTCAATGCTTGACATGAAGCTTCTTCTTTATCTAGCACACATTGATCAACTCGCTCTCCTTGAGAGTCGTTAGTTTCATCGAACACTATGTCGCGTGCTACTTCAACAAGTCTGGAGTCCATGTTGAAGACAAGACAGGCATAAGAGTTCAAGTCATAGCCAAGCAAGAAACCTTCATCAGGCTCTGAAGTGAACTTTGAATTCCTAGGTTTCTTGTTCAAGATATAACATTTAGAACCAAAGACTTGAAAATAGGAAATATTCGGTTTGTTGCCGGTTAGTTGTTCATACGACGTTTTCTTTAGTAGGCAATAAAGATAGAGTCGGTTTATGGCGTGACATGTTGTATTGACCGCTTCAGCCCAAAACTGATCTGAAGTCTTGTATTCGTCGAGCATTGTCCTCGCCATCTCAATGAGGGTTTGGTTCTTCCTTTCGGATACCCCATTTTGTTGAGGAGAATATGGTACTGAAAATTCATGCTTTATTCCCTCATCGTCTAGATACTTCTCAACTTGGGTGTTCTTGAACTCCGTGCTATTGTCACTTTGTATGTTCTTGATATTCAATGAGAATTCATTTTTGGCACGCTTGAAGGACTTCTTGAGGGTTCCTTGAGTTTTTGTCTTATCAGGCAAAAAGAAAACACACGTGAAGCGCGAAATGTCATCAACAATTACTAAACCATATTTGATACCGCCTATGCCTATGTAAGCAATTGGACCAAATAGGTACATGTGAAGTAGCTCGAGCCATCTCATTGTTGTCATGACATTCTTCGCGAGATGGGGTGCTCCTACTTGCTTCCCGGCTTGGCACGCGCTACAAGGCATGTCTTTCTCAAAAATAACATCCTTCAAACCTCGGATGTGATAGCCCTTAAGTATGTTGGATCGAAGATCACGTGAAAAGCTACCATTGGGGGTGAATGGTAGATTAAAAATTTTACGCAGCGGAAGGAATTAAATCCTAACCCCTTCGGCAGAAAAACAATCTGTTAAAGAAATCATGTGTGAGACTAAACTAAACGTGTTTCACCATGCAAAAAGTGATAGATATCAGAGAGAATCAAGTGACGAAGATGACACAACAAGAATCACTAAAATCCGTTGAGAGAAACTCAAGTTACGATCGAAAGATCGAACAAAAGTCAATCTGTCCTACCTGAGAAAAAACAGATCTGTAATACTGTAAAGAAACTCGTGTGGATCAAAAACAAAAAATGAAATGATCGTGAAATATTCAAAGATGATACAAAATCAAGTTGTGAAGACAACCCAAAAAAATCAAGTCAATTGAATCTGTAAAACATGAGTTATGATAAAACTACCGAAACAAGGTAGTGCTGTGCAGAAACTCGACGAGAAAAACTTGTCTGGAACAAGTCAGACGAACAAGGCACAAAAGTTCCTTTCAACTACGAATTTTATTCAATAGAACACAAGAGGAACAGTCCCAAAGTCGTGCACCATGAGCTCTGGCCGCCCTTGCTTATATAACTAGCCCTTAAGCCAACCCAATCTCAACTAGGACTCTAATCCTACTCCGTTCACGAATCGAAACTTTCTATAACTGCTTAGGACTCTTCTATACGCAGATATAAGCAATCTTAAGACTTCCAAACACCTTAGGAACGTATCCCACATTACTAAAACAACCCAAATTTGTGTCCTACTCGAAATCCTAACATAACCAACTCAAATCTTTCCATATTTGAATCAAACCCGACTCAGCTGCAGCCTGAGTCCATAACCTAGTCAATTGGACCTTTCTGACCAATTCTTTATGTTCACATCTCTTCATCATGCCTCGAAACCATGTAGCCACGTCCATGAACTCCTTGCATACGTGCAGACATCTTCCAACGACGTCCACAATACCTTCATATGTGTTGTTCTTGATTCAAACATGCTGCACAACCTCCCGATCAACTCAACCACAATTCCTCCTGAACTTGGTTGTTGAACCTCATCTTCTCCCTAAGACTGGTTCAATGGATCCCGTGACCAGCCATGTCTTGAACTCAAGCAACACCTGCACATGAGCAAACAACCAATCCGTACGAGTCCAAGTCCGCGACTTGACTCACATTAGTTCCGAACACAACACCTTACGTGAGCACCTCACATAAGCATGTTGCAAACCATAGTAAAATGATATCAACAATAACCACCAAAACACACCAAAAACGTAGTAAAAGAATACTAAGCAATATTTCCATCAATGTAAAGCAAGTTCGAATCAATTCAAAGTAAAAGCAGAACCATTGCAAACTAGCTCCGGACCTTGCCAAAACTAAGCGGACCTAGAGCTAGAGCTTACCAAAGCTAGCAGGACCTAGCACTGGAGCTTACCAAAGCTAGCAGGATCTAGCTTTGAAGCTTACCAAAGCTAGCAGGACCTAGCACCGGAGCTTACCGAAGCTAGTTGTACCTAGCGCCGGAGCTAACCAAAACTAGTTGGAACTAGTCAACCCAAAAGTTGGAGCTAGAAAAACATGTCAGAGCTAACCAACATAAGTCAGACCTAGAAAAACATATCGGAGCTTAACAAAGACATGCTAGAGCTATCAAAGACACGCCGGAGCTAAAGACAAAGCTCACCGGAGCTACCCAAAAACATGTCGTACCTAGACAAAGAAAGTCGGATCTATTGTCGGACCTTGCAGAAGCTCAGAGCTAGAGTCGTACCTTGCTAAAAAGATGTTATGGCAACATTCAAAACTTATATCATCAAAGCCAATATATTCAGTACAAGCCAATGTATTCAGCACACATAGGTCTCACAAATGAGTTTTTGAAGATTCCTCATACCAACATGTGCTAGCCGTATATGCCACAACCAACCCATATTGGTTTTTGCAATCAAGCGTGTGTCAAGTTCGGCTTTATCTTTGTTGAAGTCAACTAGATAAAGCTTTTCCTTCAACACACCATTGAATTCAACTGACTTATCACTCCTTTTAGAGACGGTCACACCCTCATTAGTGAACAAACAATTATAACCCTTGTCACATAACAGGGATATGTACAGAAGGTTATAATCCTAGGATTCAACGTGTAAAACATGAGAAAGAGTATGTTGTGATGAAATTGCTATTTTACCGGTACCGAGCACCCTTCATTGAGTGTTATCGCCAAAATAAATGCCTTCACTTGGATCTTCATTTTCTTGATATTCAACGAACATCCTTCTTTCTCCGGTCATGTGATTGGTGCATCCACTATCTAGCACCCATTTTACTCCACCGGAGGAATAAGCCTGCAAAAACAAATTACGCCTTGGTCTTAGGTACCCAAGCTTGCTTGGGTCCTTTGAGGTTAGTCATAAGTGATTTGGGCACCCAGACATGAGACCTGGTATTCCCATGGGGTGCCCCAACATATTTGGCATAAACTCTTCCGATATTACTTTTCATATGTACATATGAAGTATCAAATGTTTTAACCAAAACTTGTTATTCATGTGAGTTCACAATGTTACACTTATCAATATTATTAAGTTTTCTAACACAAGACAATGCATTCATTGTTATTCTTGTGGCTTCTAGCATTTTTTCTTTTCACCATAAGAATACCCAATGCCATATTTGACATTAGGAGATCTTGAGACCAAGTATGCACTCGTGCATACTGGACCTTCTCCTTGTCAAATATGTCACTGTGGGAAGGTTGCTTGTTCTTCGTCAAGGTTGATTTTTCTTTCAAGTTAGTGTCAATTTTAGCACATGTACGTGCAATAGTAGTTTCAGATTTTGGATGTTGAGAAGATGAGCTTGAAGAGCATGAAGAGCCACTTTGCTTGAGTGACTCAACTTGTACCTCAAGGATCACGTTAACTTTGGTTAAGTTAGCAAGTTCATCCTTGATGATTACATTTGAGTTGCTTAACTTCAAGCAAGCTTCCTTGCTTGAAGCTAACTCGAGTTATAGTGACTTGCTTCGCTCCTTTTCAAGTTCAAGGAACTTTTTGATCTTAAGATATTCTTCCTTTTAGAGGATGATCATATCTTCTTGATGATCAACTATCTTCTCCTTATCAACAAGCTTATACATTAAAAATTTCATCTTAGCAGCAATTTTCTTATCTAAACCAATAAGCAAGTATTCATTTTTATCACAATTATCATCCTCACTAGAATTATCACTATCACTAGCAAAGTAATACGAGGAGAAAGATTTAGTTGTTACCTTTCCTTTACCTTCCTTCACCATCATACATTTGTTGTCGTTGTACTTCCATGCACCCATGGTTAGGAAGAGGGTGGATTTCTTGGTAGTCTTCTTGATGGCTATGTTAGCCATCTCCTCTTCTTCTTCTTCGGATGAGGACTCATCATTGGAGTCCCACTCCTTCCCTAGATGCGCTTGTCCAAATTGCTTTTTCTTCTTGAACATCTTCTTAGTTTGAGGATTGTTGTCCTTGGTCTTCCTCTTATTTTATTCATGTGGATAGTCTACTATGAAGTGGTTGTACTCTCCACAGTTATAGCAAGCGCGCCTCATTTTTGGTATTGGCATGTCCCTGTGTCTTCCTTCATCTGGTCTACCACCTTGTCTTGTTCTCATCATTTTCTTCAATTTCTTAATAAATAGGATCATATCTTCTTCATCTATATCAGTGCTCCCATCTTGCTGTCGTCTTCCTCTTGAGCTTCTCAAGCTTCTTTTGATATAGGTATACAAGTGGACTTCAAAGCAACTCCTTTCTTCTTTGCCGAGGTAAGGTCGACAATCTTTTTGACGTGCTTTGCTTGTTTCTCCATCATCTCAAAATTGATAATCTTCCCAAGAAGTTCATCCGGGGTAATTTTCTAATACCCGGAGCTTTCTCTAATCATCGAGCATAGGGTTACGTTGCGAGGCATGAAAGCTCTAAGAATTAGCTTTATGTCCTCGTGATCATTCCACTTCTTACATCCATATGCTCGAAATTTGTTGATGAGATTCTTCAATCGATTGTACATATCTTGTGGTGACTTATCTTCTTCTATAGCGAATCTTCCCAATTTGCCCTCAATAATTTCAATATTGGCTTCTCGCACATGACGATCACCTTCATGTGCGGTTTGTAAAGTGTCTCATATGTCCTTTGCAATTTTGAGTCTATCCACCTTGGTGAACTCGTCTCGGCTTAGTGACGATGTTATGACAGCTGCAGCTTGAGCGTTCCGATGAATAGCTCGTTCTTGGCTTGGTGTGAGCTTTTCATCATCATCCGGGATATCTATCCCTGTACACACTATATGCCACAAGCTGGAGTTAAGTGATATGAGATGCATTTTAATATTTTGTCTCCACATAGAATAATCATTGCCATCGAAAAAAGGAGCTTTCCCTAGAGGAATTGACAAGTAATGATCATTGTTCGAATTTAACCAATCATAGTTAAAAGGATATTGAGAGTAGTCGGTGTGACTACTCCCCTTCTTCTTCTTTTCATCCTCGATCTTTGTCTTCCCTTTTCGGGGATAGTGCCTTCTTCCTTAAGAGTTCTTTTAGTTGTAGAATCTCCTCATCATCATCCTCGCAGTCTTGGATGGCGTCGAGGAGTTTCTCCAGCTTCTGAGTCTTTTCATCGTCACCCTTCTCTTGGTTGAAGTTCTTGTGTACATCCTTGAAGTTCGACATTTTCTCTTCGAGCGGTGAGTCTCTTTTGAAGAGTCCTGCTCTGATACCAATTGAATATAGCCTAGAGGGGGTGAATAGGCTTTTTGAACTTTCGTCGGATCCTAAAACACTTAACAACTTGATCAAATACAGAGAAAATCGAACTAGTCCGGTGTGGTGCGGACTAGTCTGGTGTGTGGAGACTAGAACAATCAAGTTTGATCGATGATTTCATGTCAAGTACTCTATGCAGCGAAAAGTAAGTTGTAACTTTGATGTATCACAACAATGAAACTAGGTATGGCACAAATTAACTTTGATTTCAACGTTTCAACATAGGTTATACAAAATTGAGTAAACCCTAGAATATGATGAATAATAAGAACAAAAGTATGCGACACAAGATTTTATCCCATGGTTCGATTCCACGGAGGAAATCTACATCCATGTTGAGGAGTCCACAGATGACTGGGTCATCCCCAACCCTACCCTTGTCGAATCACCACGAAGGCCGATTCTCTTCCACTAATCACAAAGGGGCAAATAACCGTGTTCAAGGGGCCTTCTCAAAAGTTGAGGGCTCCCCAAGATTTACAATTGAGAACACCACCAAACACACTCGAATGATATGCAATAAACAACAAGAGTGTGCGAGAGATTCAAACCCAAGAGCTCAAGACGTGTAGAATGAGTCTCTCTTTTGATCAATTGCTAATCCTCAGAGATTTAATCTTTCTAGGGTTAGATTGTGTGGAGAGTCGTGTATTTTGGGCTCTCGGAAGGTGTGATGGCGCAAGGGGTCGAGAGAGATGGTTGTAGGGCCGTACACCTCTATTTATACTACGGCTTCCAAAAGTTACCATTAGGGTTTGCGATGTCCAGACTAGTACGGTGTGAAGCATGTGGGAAACCCTAAGTGTTCAAAATTATCGGACTTGTCCGGAAATGAGCGAACTAGTCCGATTTGGTCTCTAGAAGTGTTTGGACTAGTCCGGCACATATCGGACTGATCCGGTGTGGTGAACCTCATATAGAATCGAGAACAAGTCCTCACGTGGAGGACTTGTCTTATTTTAGTCAGAGAGTTTTCGGACTAGTCCGTGGTGATATCGGACTTGTCCGGTATCGTGAAAAATTGTGGGGCTAAGGACAAGTCCGGACTTTGAAGACTTGTCCGATTTTAGTCACAAGATTATCTGACTAGTCCGTGGTGTTATCAGTCTTGTCCTTTTTTGTACATATGTGAAGTGCTAAGGACTAGTTCGCACTAGGGGGGACTAGTCCGATCTTAGTCAGAGAGATATCGGACTAGTCCAGTGAATATAGGACTAGTCCGGACTTGTGAAATTTTATGCAATGAGGGTGATTTCTTTTGCTTGAGCTCATGGGGTGTGTTTCTCGAACACAATCCATACACAACAAAGTATTCTATTTAGTTCGTGAGCTCTTTTCCATATAGATTCCTCATTATCCTTTCTTTTTGCGCTTTCTTCATAAGTTCATTAAAACATGAGCTCATCTCATCAATTTTGTTAGGATCTCATTTGTTTGTCATAAATCAACCAAAGCCCACATGTGATGCCTAGATGCACTTTCAATGTGTGAAGCAACATCCTGGGCACACATACACTGCACATGGTTCGTTTTTTAGAACAGGGTGTCACAAATTGGTATCAGAGCCATGTTGACCGTAGGACGCAAACCTAGGTAGATTGGACACCACAAAACACATAGAAACTATTTTCTAAAAAGTTATTTTTGAGTTTCTTGCTGCTGCATCTTGTTTTTGCCGATTCAGCCACTATATGTTGTTGTTTTCTACCGTGTCTCTTGATAATTCAGCTACAACATAAGGTGCTTGCTGCTGTGCTTATTTTGTTTTTCTTACTAATATTTCCTTGAAAAAATGTATGTGTTTTTGCTGCTGCAATACCTTAAATATTCGCTCTTTGTTCACTGCTGCATTTCTCTCTTTTCCTCTCTTTTTGCTGCTGCACACACACACTCTCTCTCACCTCTTTTTGCTGTTGCAATCTTTCACTATTGTATCTCTCTTCTCTAAATGCTTCTCATATCTGATATAGTTCTTTTGAGAAAACTTTAGTTGACAACACCAGCACTCCTATGGATCAAGAAGAAGTAGAAGCATTTGAAGATGAACTGAGAGAGTACACACCTCAAGGAGAAGACATTAAAGACACACATCATGAGGACGAGCTTTTTATGAACTCATTTCTAGCCGCTCATGTCGAATAGGATGCCCTACCACCTCGCAACCACGATAATGTTTTATCTCTTAACTAGGATTTAGAACCACACCCTTGTATAAATGTGTAATAAACACTTAGATCGTTAGGGCACGTGTTTAGGTTTGGTGTGATGACTTTATGTTTGCTTACTTGTGTGTGTGATTGAATGTGATTGTGGGTCGCTTTGATAGCTATCCAAATCCTGATCCAATATTGCATTATTTAGGCTCATATACCTTGATGCATGCATATAGGTTGGGATTCCTTCTATCTTCCTTCACTCTCGTCTCTACTTCCGCGTAAGATGGTCATCACAAGAAGAATCACTATCCCGGACGAAGCTACGTGGGAGCGTGAAGATGGTATCAAGAGTTTTCTCATCTCTTTTCCAATCTGTCCGAACCTCGAGGACGAGGTTCCTTTTAAGGGTGGGTAGATCGTAACATCCCATAATTTTCAAACTCGGATAATTCAAATGTAAAAGGGAATTTAAATTTTTGTTTCCAAATCTCTTCTTCAACCCATCCGAATCTCGAGGGCGAGATTCATTTCAAGGGGGGTAGAATTGTGACACCCTGATTTTTGTATTTTGGCAAATTAAAAGCTTAAATGGGAATTTAAAGTTAATAATAGGTAGAAATTGTTTTATGAAGAAAAATATAAAATATATGCATCTCATATTGCATTTTGCATTCATCCTCAAGCACTAAAAATTAATTACCAAATTAAATACGCTAAAAGTAATTTATTTGCCATAATGAATATGAGATAAAAGAAATAGATAAAACTAAATATACATATGTATATATTAGTTTAGTATGATGAATTCATACAATAAAATTTAAGTACAATGAAAAGGAACAAACTTAAAAAGAATTAGAAATAAAGAAGCAAGTAAGAATTTAGGCAGGCACCGGATCAGTCCGGACAATAATGGACTAGTCCGAATGCCTTTACTGGACAACAACGGACTTGTCCAGTACAATATTGGATTAGTCCAGTATGCACAGACCTTATCAATTTTCCCCACCCTGGACTTGTCCAGCACCACACCGGACTTGTCTGATATACCCCTCTGTACCTGGACAGACTTGTTCGGTATTAAACAGACTAGTCTGGTACCTTACAGTTTGATATATTTTAACACTTCACCATACCGGATGTATAAATAATAAACATAAGTTAATCACTAGTCTGATCACGAACCACACAAAGAGCTTTGCCGCACGACAAATAAAAATAATGAAAGAATGGTCTAATATAGAAGAAAGAGATAATAATAATTATTAAGTAGGGTAAAAGAAAGAAAAATAAAAGGCAAAGAAAAAAATATATATAATATACAATACAAAATAAATAGAAAAAAAAGAAGACAAAACAAAACAAAAACAAAAAGACAACCATGGCTGTGGCGGCACCAAGAACTTGACCGCACAAAAAAAAAAGAGAAAGAAACCACTGCCAGCCAATAAACCAAAAAAATGGTAAAAGAAAGGAAAGTCAACCGTTGCCAAATATCCAGCCGCATAAACAACTGACCGCACAAAGAAAAAAAAACAAAGAAAATAAAAAGAAAATAAAAAGTGAGTCAACATGGCCAAAGCCATGGCCAGGAGTCCAGCGTGAGTGCCCATCGGGACTCCAGACCTAGCCGAGCGGGGCTCTCCCGGGCACTTGGTGCCATGGGCGCCGAGTCGTACCAGGACTCCACGCCTGGTACGAGGCTGTCGCGCTTATAAAAGGCACTGAAGTCCTGGGTTTCGCTCGCCCACGTAAGATTCCAGCCGCATGCTACGTAAAACCCTAGCCGTCAGGAACTAAAGAGGAAGGCTACGGCAAGGAAAAAAAAAGGAAAGAGAGAAAAGAAGAAGAAGAGAAGGAGAAGGAAGGAGCCATTGTCCATCGAAATTGTTGTGCTATCATTATCTCTTCGCCAGAGGATCGCTGCACCGTCATCTCTTCGACGGAGGATTGTTACACCGTCTACTTCGTCTACACTACGCCTCCGTCCCGCGACCCTCGAAGCCGCTGCACCTACGGTAGGATACGTTTTTCTGATACGAATTTAATAGCGTAATAGATCTAATACGCGGAATTAAATCGTAGTTGCACCTATTTTATTTCAGCAGCAAATAATTATCGCTAAAACCACGTAAAATTGCATGAAAACATGAACTAGTTGCATCTAATTCATAAACAACATCAATAATTAATTACCAAGATTTGCATACATTGATGTCGTTGCATATTGATTAATATGTGTGCACTGTATTGATTTGCACTTGTTTTCTGTGTATGTGTTTGATCGCGAGTAGACGGGTATGCTCAAGAGGTTATGATCAAATATCTGAGGATTTTCATGTGCAGGACTTTAAAAATTGGTTGACAATTGAAGTGCGGAATATTAAGGCAAGTGTCCTTTATCATTTTGATCCTTTTTTAAATGTTTTGTTTTCAAAACTTCATGCTTGTGTCAATTTGACGGGAAACCCACTTATAGGTGTTTACTAGACTTGTTGACCATCCTTGTCGCTTGGAATACATTGTAGAGTGTTAGGAAGGGCTTTTTACCTTTTTGCTTCGTTATAATTAATTGGGATGGGAAAACAACCAAAATGCTTAATCATGATTTAATGAACCTATGGATTATGGATGAATATGGTTAAATGGTAATGTGGGACTTGGGAGATCGAAGCAAGCCTAGTTTGTGGATTGGATTGGATGTTATGGTAGTTCGCTTTTCTTAGATCTAAGGACTGGTTCATGCGAGAATAAGCCAGGATAACAGTGCCATTACAAGGCCATGTATAGGTGCGGCTTAGCTAATTAATTAGGTGTATTGCCAGCATTGTTCGGATCATTTGGAGGAGCAGGGAATGGGATTCGGTTGGTTTTGCAATAGTGGCGGGACTGCCCCATGATCCGAATGACACAAGAGGGGGCCCTTGGTGGGATGTGCTCAAGTGGAGGCATCACCGTCGGTGAAACCTTAGTGGGTCTGAATATGCTGGTAGTCCCTTTGTAATGGCTATTTTGTGATCTCTTGGCCACACACCTAAGGAAGTGTAATTTCCATAAGGGAGGTTTTCTTTAGTCGCCGGCGGGTGACAAAATCACGAACTTATGTGTAAAGCGGTACAACCTCTACAGAGTGTTAAAAGCTCTCATGATAGCCGTGCTCCCGGTCACGAGCACCTGGATGACCTACATGATTATAATTGGACTTGGGTTTTGGGATGGTTCGGTATGGGACTGGTTATGTTATATGGATATGGTTGGTTATGAGAAATTATGAAATTGGCATATGATTATAATATTAATTGATGGTTGGTTATAAAAGAATTATGATGGTATATGAGAATGTTGGATACATGTTATGATAAATACTTGGGTTATGATGGGATTAAATTCACATAGACATTGTTGCATGTTTTCTACATATTTTAAATGTAATTTTCAGAAAATAGCCATTATTTATTATCATCCTTGTTTTCAGCTACATGTCATACTTTCCAACATTTGCGGAGTACGACATGTGCTCACCCTTGCTATTCCTACAATTAATTCAGCTACAAGAGAAATTTTGGAGGTCAACGTGGAGCACTAGGCGTGCGTACTACCGTCGATTGCCTGTGGAGTTGGAGTCGCCTACACTAGTTTATTATTTACCGCTGCAATAGAATCAAGGTGTACTTATGATTCGTAACATGGTTAAATTTTTATTATCATTTGTGATGATGATGTGTATGTGTGAAGCAACATCCTGGGCACACATACACTCCACTTGGTTTTTTTTCAGAACCGGGTGTGACACTAAATTCGTGAAATCCCGACGTGCAAAAATAGTGTTGCATCTCGAAACACGTGATAACCGAACATACGACTCGACACTTCGAAATGGAGCAACAGAGAAGCCAGAAGGGGGTCGGCCGAACCCCTTGCTTGGTTTGGATCTTCTACCCCTGAATATGCATGCTAAATAACTATTTGAGTTGATTTAATATTTAATACTGAATATTTGAAAGCAATTCAACTCAAAAAATTAAAATGTAAAACTTGGTAGTCACAATTTGCTTGAGCAAAAATTTTGAATACTTTATGTTTCGATTTACTTCCTTGTTTAATATTCCCACAAGCAAAATAAGAAAAACACGTCATCTAAGTATTTCACTAGTGTGATTTAGTAAATGAGTTATTTGAGGAGATATCTCTTTGCTTGAAATTGATTTTGATGATTGCACAATTTGGAGTCTTGATCTTTGCCTGACTCTCTCATTAGAAATTTAAATACCCACCAAGGCTATATGATACAAATTCCCGAGGACAGCATGCATATGCCACTTTGTTTTTTATTGAACTTGTCAATCTCATGACCCAATTGAGTGACATGCATGAACCTTTTGACTTAGAAATTCTTGTGCACTACTATTCATGCAAAAAATCTCACATTGAGAATTTGCTTCCACCATTCATCCATCCAATAAAGAAACTCCATACAATTTGATCATCAAAAGTCTCTCTAGAAAAATAAAAAGGAGTAGAAGACATGGCTACGAAAAAAAAGAAGAAGAAGTAGCCATGTTTCATCCTTAAAGAGAGAGAACATTGGATTCCACCTTTATCCATTCCATTCATGTGCACAAGGATTTTCTTTGTCAATTTGTTTGCTGCACAAGTCTCTCATAGGATCAAGTTTTTGACTTAGTAATGTATGAATTGCAATGTGTGCCACAATTATCCCTACCAAGCTCCAGATATAGCCATATTTAGTATAGGGATGAAATTGGCACAACATGCCAAGGTGAGGATGAAAACACTTTGAGAGACTTGAGAGATTCCAAATGAGAGATAAAGGCAATTGTTTCTTTGACTTTCCTAATATAGCAAATCGTCATATCATTTCGGCAGGGGAAGATCCAAGAGAACTACATTCCAACCGTTCCACTCTTCAAACACCAAAGATCGTGTGGTTGCCACATTCTACAAAGGGAATTCATGAATCGAGGTATGAGTTGAAATATCTAGTGTTCTCTTTTTTAACTTATAGCAAATTTATGAAATCACCTTAGTTCTTTTTCTTGCCTTCACTCGAGGACGAGCAAAGGACTAAGTGTGGGGGCGTTTGTTGACGGTCCTTAAGTGCCATATTTAGACTGTCAATTCACCTCATAACGTGCACAAAATAGAAACACAATGTATTGGTAGGGTTAAAAACTAACCAATTCCACAAGTGTTGGTGTTTATCTGTATGAAGGTGAATATAGACCCAAAATACCAAGACATGCATGGAGTAATCCATAAAATTGGATTTCAACGAATCAAGCGATGCCATGTGTCACCACATAGATCAAATAGCCCACAAACAGAAGAATCTAAGTCCATCCAACAGTGTAGCACCAATCTAAGTCAATGGGACCCACCTGGTAGAGACCTGGAGGAAGCACCCCGCAAAAGGAGCCAAGACTAGGTCGACGGACCCCCCTAGTCGGCCGACTAGGTCCTGGCGCCAAACACCGTCAAATGCCACGTGTTTGCTCCTCCTGTCTTGAAGAAGTCATGGGCCTTTGATTTGCGTGTATTTGGTGGCGCGAACCGACCCTTCTCCCCCCTATGAATAGAACCCCACACCTCACTTCACATACACACACACACCAAAGGTTAGAATAGAGTACCACTCTAAAGGTTTAGAATAGTCCTAGATGCTACCAAGTAGAAGGAGAATGTGGTGAGAGTTTAGCAGAAGGAGGCTTGGGCTTGTCAAGATCCTCTCCTACACTTGTTTCCCTACAAAGGTGTACTCAAATCAAGTAATCCCTTTGTGAATTCAATTCCAGTTTGATTCTCAATTCGTAGTAGTTTGCACAAGTAGTTACTTGTGGGTTCATTGCTTTGATTTCTTAGGGGCTCTAGTTCTAGCTTTGTGTTCAAAAACACTAGAGTTGTGATTTAGAATGTAAGTGTGGTGCTTAGGTTATAAATCACAAGTGAATATCTCGTAGACCCATGGAATGAAGAGGTAGTCAGTAGGTGGTGACAGGCCTATCTGTCTTTTGTAATCCTCCACGTTCGGCTATGCCATAGGCTCTTGGCGGGGGTCGTCCTAGTATTGCTATGGGTAAACCCGTGACCGAAGCAAGCAGCTACTGCAAATTCTTTTGAATTAGAATCAACACTTTCAATTCCTCTTTCTTCATTGCCAACAAAATAACTTTGTGTCCTTCGGTGAATTAGTTCATAAAATTATACACACGTTCCTTGGATTCGATACACTTGGAATACTCTTATAAGGGGAAGTGCTACACGACAGTTTCCATGTGCTTGCAGATTTTTATCTCTGACGTAAGAAACATCAACAGGGACCTCATGGGTTGACACATGGGCAGGCTAGGTACCCCAACCTTGGCAGACCGGGGTGTTGGTGGTGGGCCCCTTCTCATGATGGAGGGTAGCTATGGTTTGTATCCGCATAGTAGTCGCATATCATCGGGTCCGTATCTTCGATACCCTGAGTAGAGAACTTTGTCAGTCCTCCTCATTGCAGTCGACAAATTCACTAAGTGAATCCAAGCTAAGCCATTCATCACAGTCACATCCGAACGAGTGGCAGGATTCTTCCACAACATCGTATACCGTTTTAGGGTACCCAATGCCAATATAACCGGCAACGGTACATAGTTCCTGGTAAAAGGTTCCTTGAGTTTTGCAATGACTTCAACATCCGAAACGCCCTCGGACGAACGGACAAGTCGATCGGGCCAATGTCATGATCTTGCAGGGGTTGAAGCCATGTATCTTTGATTCACTTAACAAGCGCGCAAGGCGATGGTCTTCTGAGGTACCATTCGTGCTATGGAGCTTACGCACCATGCTCAACCGATCGACTGGCTTCACGCCGTTCTTCATGACTTATGGATCAAAGGTCATCCTGCCAACCGACCTAGAATATGGGTCAGCCCAAGTCAGAGCCTATGATGAAACCACACCCGAGGAAGCTCACCATGACTTTGTCGACCGACTTGACGAAACTCACCGTGTAGCCACCCTAAGATCAGTCAAGTACCAACAGGCACTACAGCTCTACCACGGGTGTTGATCCGACCTCAGGTTCCAAATCGGCGACTTGGTATTATGAAGGGTAAGAGCCAACAAGGAAAAACTCAAGTTATCCTCATTGTGGTAAGGTCCGTACGTGGTAGCAAACTTCTTGCTACCCGGTGCTCATAGACTGAAGGACTCAGGCATCAACATCCTCTACAATGCATGGAACTTTGAACACCTAAGGTGTTTCTACCCATAGAGCCAGATGTTCTATGCATATGATGTGTAACACCCTCATTTTCATCCGTCATGCATTGCATACATTCTAATACATGTTTAACATCAATCCACATAAACAACAATTTTAAAATGAATTAGAAGCAAAACAGCACTTAAAAGTCTATAGAAGTACGTACTTGTCCAGTTTGTACCCCGGGCTAGTCTGGTTTCCCTCTCTGCTGCCCTCCAGACTTGTCAGTTTTTGCTGCAGACTAGTCCAATTGAGTCTCAGTACCGTTCTGGACTTGTCCATGATTGAGTGCAGACTATTCCGATATTTGGTCTGGTTTTTAAATAAGTTACCAAATCCCCTGACTTGTTCGAACCATGTCGGACTTGTCCGTTTTCCTCTTTGGGCAAGACTGGACTTGTCTGGACACCCTACCGTACTTATCCGTTTTCGTCTCTGTCCAACATCGGACTAGTCCAGTATCCTAGTGCACTTGTCCAGTGTGCTCGACTCGGATTCAATCTTTTCCTCCACGACTTGTGTTTGGGTATTTACCTTGATTGGGACCAAGGAAGTCGTGCTTAACCCCTATGGAGCCCATGTGGGACCCCTACACGGCCTCCACCTATCCCAAACTCGAAATTCATCAAACCCTGGCCCTCCACCCCTGGATAAACAACCCCACCTCTTGACTTTAAATCCTATTGCCTCGATCTAAAGACCACAAACCCTAGTTCATGGAGAGCCGCCGTTAAGGATCGAGAAGGAGATCCCGAGCAAGAAGAAGAAGAGAAGGAAACGAAAGATGATCAAGTAATCGAGATCTTCATCGAGTTTTTGTTCTTCATCGCCAATTCACCTTCAATTCTTCATCATCAATCCTAGACCGTCAAGATCCAAGTTCCATCTTCAATTCTTGATCTTTGGAGTTCTAAACACATGGTATACCTTCTACTTTCTCTTTCACATGTCAATTCAACTCCAATTCTCCAAGCTCTCATAGATCAAGAAAACCCTAATTTGCAGTCTGTATAGCACGGACTAGTCCAGCCCCTGAAACAGGACTTATCCGTCCTCTAAATCCGAATTGTGTTGAATTAATTCCAAATTGACTCGAATCAATTCCAAACCTGTCCAGACTTGTTAAAAACTACTAGAACCAGTTATTGAACATTAATAGCAACTCATTAACAAGTTTCACTTCATAATTGCATTAATCATGCAAGTCATGTCATATTGAATACTATATGAGCATTATTTGATTGTAATTACTGTCTTGTATGTTCGTTGCGTGGAATAGAAGGTTTTGCGCTAGAGGGTGCTGTCGAGGATCTCCCGTACCAGAATTTTGAAGTCTTTGATCCTAATCAAGCCCAATAGCAAGGCAAGTGTCCTTGAATATATTGATCCTGTTTTTGATAATAAATGTTTTGTTTTCAAAACTGTATGCTTGTGTTAATCTGATGGGAATTCCTATCGTAGGAAGTTTACTAGCTTGTTAACCACCCTTTTCAGCCGGAATACTTGGTAGAGAGTCAGGAAGGGCTTTTTACCTTTTTGCTTCGCTTAATTAATTGGGATGGGAAAACAACTATATCATTTTATTATGCATTAATGAGATTATGGTTAATATGAACTAGGTAATATGACATGGTAATGGGCGATCTAAGCAAGCATGGTATGTGGACGGGTTGGATGCTATGGTGGTTTGGCTTGCTTTAGATCTAAGGACCGGTTCGTAGAGCGACCTTCCAGGATTTACAGTGCCACCACGACCAAGTATGGGTGCGGCTTTCGGTACCCTCCGTACCGGATACCCCTTGGGATTGCAAAGATCACAAGGAAACTCCATCTACCGGATTTGAAGACCTCCGAAGGCCCCACATGTCAGGCGTAACGGGACCTGCTTCCCCAACATGGTTAGTCCCAGGGCCGCCACGTGTATCATAAGACCGGAGCTATCACCCACACATGGGATGCTCCGGTCGGAATACCAGTATGGCACCCCGGACCTAACCCCAAACAGAGGGAAGCTCCGGTACTAACACGTGTCCAGTAGCACCGGACCTACTCGTCCACGGCGGTAAGCACCGGTGCTGCCACGTGGCGATCGCAGGCCTTCAACTTCAACAATCAGGCAAGTGGACCCCCCCCCAATGGCTCCGGACCTTCAAGGAGCAATCAATGACTTCAAGATCCGATTAAGTGTCATTAATACCATATTAATGACACACGATTGGATGACCCTTAATACGTGTAACAGCACTGTTAAGGCCCGTTACCAGGCTATTAAGGGCAATTAACCTCATTTATTGTGTACCAAGCATGTGTAATCGAAGGGCCACATGTCGGGCCAGGCTAACGGTGTAATGACCAGTCCTTGTACTATAAAAAGACTAGTCGACGATACACAAAGGATGGTTCGAGACCACTACTGAACTCCCTGAGCTAGACGAGCTTCTTCTTCTGGAGCTTCTTCTAGACTCACAAGCTTAATACAACACCAACACACCCCGTGGAGTAGGATATTACGCTCAGGTGGCCCGAACCACGTAAATCTCTGTGTACACATGTCTTTCACCTTCTTCAATCTCTGCGCGTGCTTCATCGAACTACAACTACTCGATCTACCAAAAGTAGTGTCGGGAGATCTGCCGGATCCAAACGCCGACAGCTGGCACGCCAGGAAGGGGCGCCAGAGATTGCAAGTATGGTGAACTCAGCTGCTGGATCATCCAACGACAACCCTGCTGTTCAACCCGCTGGGGGCAATCCCTCCAACATGCAGCAACCAGCAGGTGCCGTGGCTCCAGCAGGAGTCATGCCTCCACCGCCACCACCTGCACCAACACGTCAATATGGGCAGTGTGACGGTGCATCGGCGTCAGTCTCCGCATCGACGAATAACAACAACCCTGAAAACACGTTTCATGCAGCGCGTGCTCTCCTCCAACGTCCACCACCTCCAGGTGCATCCCAGGGTGCAATGGAGTAGTGGAGGGCTAATGTGGAACATCTGGTTGCAGCAGCAGCCGATCGCATCAGCAACCAAGGTCCTCCTCCTTCGGGGCGGGCCCCATCACAGCGCCAGACCGTGTCTGGCAGACTTGGTCCACATGCTTCCGAAAATAGGAGGCGTGTTGTGTCACTGCAAGTTACGTCGCTACCTTCTGGGGCGCGACGTACTCATACGTTAACCAGACTTTCAACTCATGACCTCCAGGCGGAGCTTCATCGCCGTTACCGTCAACAGGACGACCATGTCCATATCGAGCGTGCTCGCGAAAGGCGAGAGGCTCGAGACAGTCCTGCTCCTGAGGGAGTAGGAGCAGGCTGTTTTGCACTAGCCATGCACCTACGCATGGTCAGATGGCCACAAAAGTTCCGCCCTCACCTGCTGGAGAAATTTGACGAGACAGTTAATCCCGCTGAGTATCTCCAAACTTACACCACCGCAATTCTTGCGGCCGGAGGTAACGAGGCCGTAATAGCCAACTACTTCCCAGTGGCCTTGACTGGGACCGTCAGGTCCTGGTTCATGAGCCTTCCTCAAACCTCCATCAATAGTTGGGAGGAATTGTTCCAACAGTTCACAGCCAATTTCGGGAGTTCATACACCCGGCCAGGCACTGAACTGGACCTTTTTGCTATCGTGTAGAAGGGGGGAGAATCCCTGCGCTCATTCATCCAGATGTTCTCCCAGGTACGAAACACCATTCCCTTCATCTCTAGCACCTCTATTATCGTGGCATTTAGACAGGGCGTACGAGATAAGAAGATGCTAGAGAAGCTGGAGGTCAAGGAGATCACCAACGTCACGGAGCTCTTCAGCTTGGCAGACAAGTGTGCCAAAGCTGCAGAGGGCCGTGAAATGCACTCCAAACCACCTCTGGAGGATGGCAAAAAATCCTGCAAAGGCGAAGCCACTGCCTCCGGGAGTGGCAAAAAGAAGAAAAAGTCCAACGGCAAGAAGAAGTCGTCGGCCAGCATATCTACCGCTGCAGCTGCTGCAGCTCCGGGTGGCCGGGTGCCACGCCCCGAGAAACGACCTCGGCCATCCTCTGAAGATGGTGGCAACTCCAAAGTGTGGTGTCCTATCCACAAGTCGAACGGCCACAATGTGGAGGACTGTCGGGAGGTTCAAAACCTTGCCGAGCGCTACAACAAGCGCCGGGAAGAAGTTCCTTTTCGTCAGAGGGAAGGAAAACAGAAGGTTGATGAAGCTCCGGCTGAAGAGGAGTTAGGCTTCCAGGACCCTGAAAAGGTCCTGAAGGCTGTTTACACCTCCGTCGATGATGACTCCGACGTCTCTGACGATGAGCGTCGGAAGACCATGAACATCATCTTTTGTGGTTCGGGGACATCACCTCCCGCCGTGTCCTCAAGACCATGCGGCGGGACATGGCCTCGGTAGCTCCTACAGCCAGGGCGGAGTCTCATCGAAAGTGGATGGACACCACCATCTTTTTTGATGCTTCGGACTGCCCTCAGAACATGATCAGAGCTGGTCAGCTACCTTTGATGGTATCACCTACCATCAATAACATTAAACTCCCCCATGTAATGGTGGACGGAGGTTCAGGGCTGAATCTCATAAGCTTCGAAGCTTTCGTCAAGCTTCAGCTCCGACCTTCGGACCTTCGCCCCTCCCGACCTTTCTCCAGAGTAGGTTCGGGGACCATAACCCCACTGGGTGCAATTACTCTCCCTGTGACCTTTGGGACTCGGGAGAATTATCGCACTAAGAAGTTGATCTTTGACGTCGCTCAGATCAACTTACCTTTCAATGCCATTCTGGGCAGGCCCGCCTTGTACAAGTTCATGGCTGCTGCTCATTATGGCTACCTGGTGTCTAAGATGCCAACACCAGCTGGTGTTCTCCGAATTCGCGAAGACCGTATTACCGGAGTGACTGCTCTGGAAGAACTTCATGCGCTTGCTACAGCGCAGGAGGAAGAATCCAGGCAGGAACAAGCTCCGAAACCCCCGAGCATTCGTCAACGAGGCTCAACCTCTGCACCTCGTGTGCAATGAAGCGGCGACACCGACATCCCCATCAAGGTCGTCCAAATCGGTTCCGATGCCGCTCAGACCACCCGCATATCGGGAGGCCTGAATGACAAATAGGAACTCACGCTCATCACTTTCATTTGGGCTAATGTCGACATGTTTGCTTGGCAACCGTCACAAATGTCTGGGATACCTAGGGAAGTGATCGAGCATAATCTGAAGATCTATCCTGACGCTCGGCCTGTACATCAGAAGCCTCAGAAGCAATCCGTAGAGCGGCAGAACTTCATACGACAAGAAGTGAAGAATTGCTCGAAGCTGGATTCATCCGAGATGTCTTCCACCCAAAATGGCTGGCAAACCCAGTTGTTGTACCCAAGGCCTGTGGGAAGCTTCGGATGTGTATCGACTACACAACACGGAATAAGGCATGCCTAAAAGATCCATTCCCACTACCTAGAATAGATCAGATAGTGGACTCCACCTCCGGTTGTGAATTACTGTGTTGCCTAGACGCATATTCTAGGTACCATCAAATCAGAATGTCTATGGAAGATGAAGAACATACTTCTTTTATCACAGTAGATGGATTGTACTGTTATACTACCATGCCATTTGGTCTCAAGAATGCAGCTTCAACATTTGTACGAGCTATGTACACAACCTTTGGAGAGCTCATTAGAGACGTAGTGGAAGTGTATGTTGATGACATCATTGTCAAGATCAAGGTAAAGGAGTCACTCCTTGACACCTTGCAAGCTGTCCTCGACAAGCTGCGGGTCACCCGCACGAAGCTGAACCCAGACAAGTGTGTCTTCAGGGTTAGCTCCGGAAAGCTTCTTGGTTTCCTGGTAAACCACCGAGGCATAGAGGCAAATCCGGCGAAGATTAAAGCCATTGAGGAGATGCGGCCACCAGCCCGCATCAAGGACATCCAGAAACTGACTGGATGTCTAGCCGCCCTCAGCCGGTTCATCTCAAGACTGGTGGAACGGGCGCTACCCTTATTCAAGCTATTGAGGAAGTTCGGACCATTTCAATGGTCTGAAGAAGCAGAAAAGGCGTTCCAAGAGCTAAAGCAGCTCCTCACCACTCTACCAACCTTGGTAGCTCCGAACCCTAGTGAGCCTTTACTGCTTTACATTTGAGCAACCGACGAGGTTGTCAGCATGGTCCTAGTTGCGGAGAGACCAGAACCATCCCAAGCTCAGGAATCCAGACCCCCCCGGGAGGGTCCAGAGGTTCCTGAAGACGAGTCTGGGTCCCAGCCCCAGACTTGGATCTACAGGCAGTTATTCCAGAAGATCTGGACCACTCTGGGAGGGTCTGGGTTGCTCCAATAGAAGCTCCGGGTTCCTCCAGCAAGGACCCGTATGTCCCTAAAGTAGGTTCGGACCCCTCTGGAAGGGTCCGGGTCAATGTGGAGGAAGCTTCGGGCCCCTCCGGGAGGGTCCGGACAGTCCAACGCCCAGTGTACTTCATCAGCGAAGTACTACATGATGCCAAGACTCGATACCTAGAGGTGCACAAGCTTCTCTATGCAGTTCTCATCGCCTCCAGGAAGCTTCGCCATTACTTCCAAGCTCACAAGATCTCAGTGGTGACCTCTTACCCACTGCGTGCAATCTTGCATAATCCCAACTCTACTGGGAACATTGCAAAGTGGGCAGCAGAATTGGCCAAATTCGATCTTGAATTCGTCCCAAGACAAGCGATCAAGAGTTAAGCATTGGCAGACTTTGTGGCAGAATGGACCCCCTCTCCATCAAACCCTGGGGGCCCTAGTGAGCAGAAGCCAAAACTCAAGGCTCCGGTCTTCACCGAACCTAACTGGACCCTCTACTTCGACGGCTCCATGCAAAAGCAGGGGGCCAGAGCTGGATTCCTTCTCCTCGCTCCAACCGAGGAGAAGATAAAATACATGGTCCACCTTGACTTCAAGGCGACCAACAACATGGCAGAGTATGAAGCACTCATTTATGGACTAAAGGTGGCACTATTATATGGTGTCAAGTAGCTGTTGGTCAAGGGAGATTCGCAGCTCATCATTAAACAGGTGAAGGGTGAATGCTCCTGTAACAATCCCCAACTAGCTGCTTATCTCCTTGAAGTCCAGAGGCTTTAGAAGGACTTCAAAGTCCTGGATCTGCACCATGTCCAGCGTGTCCATAACGCTGAATCTGACGAACTCTCGATGAAAGCGTCAACCAGGGCTCCGACTCCTGACGAAACCTTCGTCCGGAGGTTAACAAAACCCAAAGCTCAGCCTGCCGAACTGAGCGAAGGGGGCGAGACCAGCATCCCGAAGCTGGCGGTCCCGATGGCCCTGTTACCATGACAGCCATCAAGGGTCGTAGGTGCTGCCGGAAGCTCCGAGCAGCCCAGCACGCAAGACTCAAATGCTCAAGCAAGCTCCGATGTATGGATCTCGGAGATCTGGAGCTACTTGAAAGACAATATCCTTCCTGACGATGATGTATCCGCTGACCAGATAGTCAGATTGGCTAAAAGATACACGCTAGTAGAAGGGGATCTCTACCGGCGCGGTGCCAACGGCGTCCTAATGCGGTGCATCACAAGGGAAGAAGGCTGCGAGCTCCTCGCAAAAATCCATGGAGGTGAGTGTGGGAACCACGCGTCTTCCCGCACGCTGGTCGGTAAATCCTTCTGGCATGGCTTTTACTGGACTACAGCGCTCCAGGATGCAACTGAGCTGGTGAAGAAATGCAAAGCATGTCAGTTCCATGCAAAGCAAATTCATACATCGACTCAGCCTCTACAAATGATACCTCCAACATGGCCTTTCGCTGTGTGGGGGATGGACATCTTGGGACATTTCTCAAGAGCTGTCGGAGGTTACAAGTTCCTGTATGTTGTCAATGACAAGTTCACCAAATTGCTGGAAGCAACTCTATTTGTGACAACAAACAAGCAATCAGCTATCAACTTCTTGTAGTCCATCGTATGCAGATTTGGAGTCCCGAACGAAATCATAACAGATAATGGGACCCAATTCACAAGCTCTGCTTTCCAAGGATACTGCAAAGACCTCGGCATCCAAGTCAGCTACGCCTCCGTAGCTCACCCGGCAAGAAATGGCCAAGCCGAGAGAGCAAATACAGAAATCCTGAAAGGACTCAAGATGTGCACATATGAGCGCCTGAAAAAAACATGGAGCTAACTAGATTGAAGAGCTTCCGCCCACTCTATGGGCCAACAGGACAACTCCAAACCGGTCAAATGGAGAGACACCCTTCTTCCTGGTGTACAGAGCTGAAGCAGTCCTTCCTCTGGAAATCACCTCGGGGTCGCTCTGGGTCCGGACCTCCGACAAATCCATGCAATACCAGCTCTGCCGTGTAGACCTTGACCTCCTTGAAGAGGGAAGGTGCCGAGCAGCTGTTCCGAATGCCCGATACCTCCAAGCTCTTCAGCGCTATCACCAACGGCATGTTCACATCCGACAGCTCGAGGAAGGCGATCTGGTGCTACGAATAATACAATCCAGAGAAGGGTTAAACAAACTCTCCCCCAACTGGGAGGGACCCTTCTGAGTGATCAAAGTATCCCGTCCCGGATGTGTTCGCTTGGTAATCGAGGATGGGACACCTCTCCCAAATCCTTGGAACATTGAGCACTTCCGTAAGTTCTATGCTTAATATCACGGAGGTGAGTCTATAATTACATGTGGTGTATGTTATAGAGTCATTGTACAGAGTTTGGTAGCTCCTCCAGGAGGGCAGCCAGACCTACCCTGTTAGGTCCGCAACGTCCATGCAACACTTGTCACAGTCTCAGAACTAAAAGTGTAGCTAGCTACCTTGGGTCAAAAGAGAAATGAAACACACTTAGCCTGGTTCCGTACCCTAAGAGTGCACTTGTTTCCCCTGTACCCCGGACCTATAATGAAAGACATCATTCTTTGAAAATAGACTCCACGTGCATTTACTTTGTACAGGCTCAATATTTTTTATTTTTCTCATTCCTATATAACAAAGTTGTGCAGTTCTTAAGAAACTTTAGCTCGACCAGTTCATGTACAATTCGAGTTGCATTGTCTATCCTTCCGGGTTCAAACATTGTTGATGGCCTACTCGTCTGAATGCCGCCAAGACAATCTAGGGCCGGAGTGTGATATCGACTTAGCCTGGTCATGCACCCTAAGTATGCCACTCTACCTACATCCCGGCAGGCCGAAGTAAGGCGAGTCCAGAAACGATCGGACCTGAAGGAAGCAAGACAGTGCTCTTGATTGTATTTAGAATTTGTGTTCGGCCTAAAACATTCTCGAGAATAGTAAGCCGCAATGAAGTTATAGATAGTAAACGGATTTTACTATTTTTCTTGACTTCAGTGTACAGGAAAAATAAATAAGCTCTGACATCCTTTAGGAGGCTTGTGCTCGATGTTGATGTCCTTGTGGTTGATGTTCAAACATTGACATTGAGCATCTCTGGAGCTACTCAGTTCCGTTAAAGCTAAGGGGCAAGCCGTCAATGTGAAGATGGTGGAAACACTCTAAAGTGAAGTCTGACGTTGACACAACACGTGTTGACGGAGGTCACTGTCGGAGCTGCCAAGCTCCGACACCCCAGAAGGCTAACCATCGATGCTTTACGCGTTGATGGAGACTACTGCCGGAGCTACTAAGCTTCGGCGATGGTCAATGCCGGATCCACTAAGCTCCGACAGCCTCAGGGGGCCTACACTATCGAAGACTTTGAACCTACATTCTACAAGTTTGAAGCACGCAAGTCTTCAACAACCGTTACATCCTCTTGGTACATGTTCACAATTAAATTGTGTACATCTACCAGGGGGCCAAGTGAGACAAAGGTGGTGTTGAAGAAAAAATATGAAATTTGAGTTTACAAAAATTTGGATTTCATTCATCTGGAGACGAGAGATTACAAAATTGGAAAAGAAGAAGAGAGAATACAAGCGGGAGCTACAGAGAGATGTTCCTAGACCCTATGGAAGAACTGGGCGACCTTCTGGGCCACCTCCGACACGCTGGCTCGCGCGGCTTCACCCTCTCCTTCGATAGGGCCTTCAAGCACCGGGTCCAGATGGAATTGAGGGTCCCGTCTGGTGTAGCACGTCAGTACAAACTCTGCGACATTCTTTGCCAGGGACTGACCCTCTGTTTCCAGCTGGTCCGCGATGACATCGCCCATGTTGGAGAGCTTGTTGCCCGCTGAACTCAACGTCTGGTCCAGGTCCGGCTCCGGATCATCCGGACACACGGGACTGAAGCCAATTGGCATCAGCGCATCGTTGGCCTTGCCCAGGAAGTCCCAAACTTGTTGGGACTCCGCAACCTTTGCACCATGCATCTCCTCCAAGGATCTTTTGGCCGCCGCAAACTCCAAGCTCTCCCGAGCAAGACGCTCCACCTCTTTGGCATTCTGCTGAATCGTTTTAGTAACCTGCCTTTCGAGTTTGCTGAGCTCTTCTTCCCGGAGGTGGATCTCATTCCGGCGGATGACCAGATCCTTCTCTCGGCCCCGTACTTTCTTCTCCCTGGCGGCGATGGCATTCTCCTGCTTGTAGAGATCTTGCCCTCGTTCCCAGGCCTTCTTCTCCTCCTCCTCGCAACGCTCCTCCAATTTCTTGGTGTGTTCTTTGAGGCTCTTGTCGGCCAGAGCTGTCTTTTGGACAAGCTCTTCCTCCCTCTTCACGAGGTCATCCAGCAGCTCTAGGAATTTCTGCTCTTCATCTTCGAGCCGTCTCTCCCGCGCTTCAAGGTCCTCCCAGAGCTTGACGAGACTATCGTGGAAGGCGGCGAGCCTTTCCTGGCAATCATCCGCTGCGCTATTTGCAGCCTTGGCCTTCTCATAGATAGCCCGGGACTGGTTGTCGAGGGTTTGCATCATGCTTTCCCTCTCATCCAAAAACTTACCCCAGTACTCCAGGCGGACCTTCTCCCTTTTTACCCACTCCTTGTCGTCAGCCAGCTTCGACTGCGCCAGCTTAATCTCGAAATGGAGTCGGTTGCGCCACCTCCTAAGGGTTTGGCGTTCCTCCTCGAGGGCCTTGCTGTCATGGTAGAAGGCCAGCTGGACCTAGCGAAGCCTGGAGCAGGCGTTGTCAATAGACAACGATAGGGGGATCGGGTCTGGACCAACCGGGGTCCTCTCCGTTGGCTCCAGCGGATCATCAGCAACAAAAATTGGGTCCCACTCTACAAGAGCAGTCCCCTGAGCTTCCACGGCACTAGGGTCGTCCTATGGGATAGCTTCGGCTGCCGCCGAGGAAGTACTTGTAGCCGAAGTTCCAAACTCCGGAATTGACTTCGAAGGCCCAGCCGCCAGGTCATCAACAACTGGCCGTTCCAGCGGGGGGCCAGCAGCTTCATCTTGGCACTCTGGCTCATCAACGGGAACCTTCGGGATCATTGCTTCCAGAGCGGGTATTAAGGTTTGGTCGGAGCAGAAGCTACTTCTGGCTCCAGCACAGGCGCCTCCTCCGCCTCTAGCTCAGGTGCTGGCGCTTCGACCATCATGGGCTCGGGCACTGGCGCTTCGACCACCAAAGGCTCAGGCGCCAACACCTCTGCAGCAACTAGCTCGCACGCCGGAACCTCTTCAACGGCCGGCTCCACAGCCAGAACATCTGCAGCAGCCGGCTCTGCTGCCCGATCCTCCTCGACAACCGGCTCAAGTGCTGTAGCTTCATCAACACACGACTCTACTGTCGGGACCTCATCAACCACTGGCTCAACTGCCGGGGCTTCGACAACATCCGGCTCTACCGTCGGAATCGCAACTGCGTCCGGCTCTGCGACCGGAGCATCCAACATCTCAGCATCCAAGCCTGAAGCTTCAACCTCCGGGGCTGGCGTTGCTGGTACATCTTCATTCCCGTGGTTCAGCGCTACTACAGGAGCTTCTGGGGATGAGTCGAGGTCCAATACCACAACAGCCAGCGCCTGGGCTGCCGCAACCTCAGCCACCCCTTGGGGCAGCGCTGGAATCGGAGCCAGAACTTCAGCCTGCACAGCCTCAACCGCTGCTGCAGGGACCGGAGCTTCAGCCCTTTTCTTGGGCACGCTGTGGATGAAGGACGAAGAAACTCAAAATACAGTTAACAATAAAACAACTAACTGAGGTAAAAAATCAAAAATTACCTTGGAAGGCTTCCGCACCAGTTACCACGGAACCTCTTCTCCGGACGCTCCGGACTGGCCCCAGCCGCCACTGGTGTGGTAGTCCTGGGGGGGTCCCCCGGAGCTTGTTGCTGCTATCGGTGTTGCTCTGGTCAAGGCCCCCTTCGACCGGGAAGGACCTCTGGACCCGGAGCCCTCATCTGGCCCTAGTACCGGAGTCACTTGGCCGGAGCTAGCACCCCGAGAAGATGCCGCTACTGGAGTAGATGCCGCCTTTGTAGACCTCCCACTCCGGGGAGAAGGAGCCGCCACGGAAGAAGCAGGCCTGACAGACCTTCTGTCGGCACGCTTCCTCTTACGACTCGAGGGCTCGGCCAATTCCTTGCCCTTGCCGACGACTTCAGTTCTTGGCTTAGGGGCGAGAATGGAGCCACCTTCAGGAGCTTCGGAGATCGCCAACCCGGTGGTCGAGCGCCTCTCAACGACACCAAGGTCGTCAAGCACCGGCATAGTCCGCCGGAGCTCCCTGCTGAATTCTGCCTCCATATTTAGAGGGAGGAAAGCTGCCAGCGGAGCCAAGTCGTCGCCCTCGACGTCGATGCCGTGCTAGAACTTCTTGAGGTGGAACTCCAAAGTTGCACCCTCCATGTTGGACTTCAAACTAGTCTCGATCCTGTCGTCGTCCAGCATACTGTTGAGGGCCCAAGCAAGCTTCTCCCTCCTCTTTAGGGGAGCCCACCTGTTGGTTAGGAAGTTGCAAAACACTGCCTGAGGAGTCACCCCTCCTTCCATGCACAGGCGGATCCTGGTTAGAGCAGGGTTGAAGGCATCTGATAACACCGGAGCTTCACTCTAAACCCTAGTCGTCGATGTTGGGGAGGCCTTCCGGTAGCTCCAGCTTCTCGTGCTCCTCCACCCTGATAACAATCCAATCCTTCTTCCAGTCGTCCCACTTCCCAGAAGGGAACGACCGCAAGTACTTGTACGGGCACTTCTTGCGCTTCACAAAATAGTAGAAGCCAAGGTACTCGTTACTCCTACCCGTAGTTTGGACAGTGAGGAAGGTGCAGAAGAGCTCAATGCAAGGGGGAATGCCCACCCACATCTCGCAGAAGAGGACAAAGATTGACACCAGCAGAATGGAGTGGGGGCCAAGGTGGCACAGCTGCAGACCATAGAAGTCTAGCAGCATCAAGAAGAAAGAGGAGAAAGGTGGCATCAGTCCCACCATGGCGTATGCGGAGAAGTACACCATGTCGCCGGCTTGTTCCTTCTCGAATGGAAGCTTGCCGATGCGACCCAAGTGGTTGAAGAAGTCAGGGGACCATCCCATGATGGCCCGAACCATCTTCAAATCATCATCAGACTTCAGTCGGCTCTGGCGGAGACCCAACTCCATCGCGCCACAGCGAGGCAAGAGAGGAAAAGCAAGCGAAAGTTTGGAAGGTTTGAGCGCAAGTTCGAATGAAAGGCGTAAAGAACCCCAAATGGTGCGTGCTTTCCTTCTTAAGTAAGCCCCCGCAACACTTGGATGGAAACCGTAGAGGAGTCGATGATACCAGTCAAAAAATTCGCCCCGCCAATGACAAGGGGGCTCGGGGCCACCCCGACGATCAAGTCGAGGTTCTTACCCCACGTGAACAGTTGTCATCATGAAAGGAGGGAAACCCGAAGGCGGCAGCCTGACAGGGCGTGCGGAACCGACACGATTTTCGTATCGAGAACCGGCGACCTTCAATTGCGTGAGATCCGCACGCTGAGATCTCACCTGCCGCCTCCTAGATATGCCACGCGACGGAAGTTTAACTGCGAACTATCACCAACGGCACGACACAAGACCCTTGAAGACACGGCTCAAAAACTTAAGAATGGACCCACCTCCGGCGAAATGACTTCATCCAAAAGGTCTCTCCTAGAGGTGAGCCCAGGGGGCCACTGTCGGTACCCTCCGTACCGGATACCCCTTGGGGTTGCAAAGATCATAAGGAAACTCCATCTACCAGATTTGAAGACCTCCGAAGGCCCCACATGTCAGGCGTAACCAGACCTGCTTCCCCGACATGGTTAGTCCCAGAGCCGCCACGTGTATCATAAGACCGGAGCTATCACCCACACAGGGGAAGCTCCGGTCGGAATACCAGTATGGCACCCCCAGACCTAACCCCGCATAGAGGGAAGCTCCAGTATTGACACGTGTCCAGTAGCACCGGACCTACTCATCCACAACGGTAACCTCCAGTGTTGCCATGTGGCGACCGTCGGACCTTCAACTTCAACAATCAGGCTGGTGGACCCCCCCCCCCCCAACGGCTCCGGACCTTCAAGGAGCAATCAAAGACTTCAAGACCCGATTAAGTGTCATTAATACCATATTAATGACACACGATCGGATGGCCCTTAATACGGGTAATGGCACTGTTAAGGCCCGTTACCAGGCTATTAAGGGTAATTAACCTCATTTATTGTGTATCAAGCATGTGTAACCACTGGGGCCACATGTCGGGCCAGGCTAACGGTGTAACGACCAGTCCTTCTACTATAAAAGGACTGGTCGACGATACACAAAGGACGGTTCGAGACCACTACTGAACTCCCTGAGCTAGATGAGCTTCTTCTTCTGGAGCTTCTTCTAGACTCACAAGCTTAATATATCACCAACACACCCCGTGGAGTAGGGTATTACGCTCAGGCGGCCCGAACCACGTAAATCTATGTGTACACGTGTCTTTCACCTTCTTGAATCTTTGCGCGCCCTTCACTGAATTACAACTCCTCGATCTACCAAAAGTAGTGTCGGGAGATCTGCCGGATCCAAACGCCGACAGCAGCGTAGCTAATTAACTAGGGTATTGCTAGTATTGAACGGATCATTTGGCGCACTGGGGAAGAGGAGTCGAATTGGGTTTGGATATGGTTGGCGGGACTCCCTGGGATCCGAATGTCACAAGAGGGGGGCCTTGGTGGAAGATGTGCTCAGTTGGAGACTTTGCCACCGGTGAAACCTCAGTGGATCCGTACATGCTAGTAGTCCCTTTGTAAAGGCTATTTTGTGATCTCTTGGCCACACACTTAAGGAAGTGTGAGACAGCATAATTGAGATTCCTTAGTCACCGCAAGGTGATGAAATGACAAACATGTGGGTAAAGCGGTACAAACTCTGCAAAGTGTCTAAAAGCTATCATGATAGCCGTGCTCCCAGTTATGAGCAACCTGGACCCTCAAATTATTAGAAGGATTTTTGGAATTAGGATGGTTTGGTACTGGTTATGGTTGTGAATTGAATAATGATAATTGGAAATGGATGATGATGATGGTAATAATCTAGAATATGGATGATGGACATTAAATGTGGACTGATATTATGGTAATTACATGGTTTATGATGGGTTTACCTCACATACATTCAATATATTGCTTTTCAAAAGTTTAACGTACTTTTTAGCACTTAGACTTTATTATATTCGTCATTTGAATCAGCTACATGTCATACTTTCCACACTTGTTGTGTACGACATGTACTCACCCTTGCAATTCCCCCACCAACAGTTGCAGGTCAGGATTGGGAGTGTAACGATGATAATGCAAAGTTCTAGGCCATGTCCGCCATTAGCTTTGCTTGTGGTGTTGATTGGAGCTGCGCTATCCCATATGCGTATTTGCTTAGCTGCTTAGTTTTCTTTAATTAGTTTATTTCTGCTGCTTTAGTTCAAACTTGTGTTTAATATTCATTAGAGCTTGTATTCGAGGATATTATGAATTCTGTAATAAAAGTGGTTAAATAATTTTGTTCTGTGGTAATTATTTGTATATCCTTTTGTGAATGCACTCGTGTATGTGTCTTGAACGTCCTAGGCACACATATGCGTTCACATGGTTAATTTTCGGAACCAGGTGTCACAAATTGTTATCAGAGCCACAGGTTGACCGTAGGACGCAACCTAGAAAGAATGGAAACTTTAGAGCACATAGGAACACTTAGGAAGCGATGCGTTTTTGCTTGGTGTGTTGCTTGCTTTGTATTGTTGTTTGTGTGCTTAGTATTGGATTTTGGAATGCTTTAGCATTGCCATGTCCACATAGGCTAGTATAGGTTGTTGCTTATTTTCATATCCCTTGATGCATATAGTTGGGAACATTTTCTAAATTCTTCTATCTTGCTTTTCTTCAGAAGGTGAGGACTCGCAACCAGAGGGATGGCAATGATGAGGAGGAGAACAATGGAGTACCTCAGAACATTAACGGACATGGACCTGCCAAGGGAGCTATCAACCTTGAGCAGCTTTTGGCTATGCAGAACCAGCTAATGCAGACCATGATACAAACTATGGGACAGCTGCAGGCTGACAACAACAACCATCAGCCCCACATGCCTCCACCGCCACCCCCACCACCTCATAACCAATTGGGAGAATTCATGAGGACTAGGCCACCAACCTTTGCTCAAGCTGCTGACCCTATGGATGCTGATGATTGGCTCAAGTCCGTGGAGAAGAAACTTGCAATTGTCCAATGCAGTGACCAGGAGAAGGTGCTTTTTGCTTCTCATCAACTTGTTGGAGCAGTTGCCGATTGGTGGGATTCACTATGCAATGCTCATGAGAACCAAGAGAGAATTACTTGGGCTAAATTCAAGGAGAGCTTTCGTTCTCATTATGTGTCGGAAGGTGTTATGATCTTGAAGGGACAAGAATTTGAGAACTTGAGGCAAGGAAGATCGAGTGTGGGTGAATACCTCAACAAATTCATTCAAGTCTCTAGATATGCGCCTGACGATGTGTGCCGGGATAGCCAGAAACAATACTTGTTCATGAGGCGCTTGAACAATGAGATCCAAATACAATTGCTGAATTGTGATTATGCCAACTTCCAGAAGCTTGTGGACAAAGCAATTGTTGTGGAGAACAAAGTTCGTGAGATGGAGCAGGACAACAAGAGGAAGGCGCCATGTCAAGGATAGCAACAAGGAAGTATATACTAGTTTGACTAGGCTCAATGTGTAAACAGATATCATATGCAGAGGGTTTATCAAATTAAAATAATATGGCTTTGGTAGGAAATTAAAATCAAATGAGGAACTTCATTTTAAACGGATTTGGAAATTTCTCCGGAGATCGAGTTTCACATTGATTAGGAAACTAGCAGCCTTATGTTCTATATCATATCTCACAACAACCTAGAATTGGATCACTGTTATGGTACTCAGGATTTCTAAGTTCTAGGTGAAGCATTTAAATCCAATAAACTCATTAGTTGGAGAATATTAAATTGTAACTTAAGTACTAAAGAAGAATAAAACAGAGCAACTATTCATCATTTCAACTTAAGAAGGAATCAAACATACTCACCATGCATATTTTTATTTTATTTAATCCTATCCTAAGTATTTTTTTGTTTTGGATTCAATGATGTAGAAAAAAGGAAAATGAAATGCAAGATGGGACATGATACATGTTACCTCAAGTGGGGGTCCTCCCCCAAGCTTGCTCTCGGTGAAGTTTCGCGATAGGGGTTGAACCCTAATGGTGGAGATAGGCCATGAGGTCGGCCTAATCTTGTTGCAGCGTGGCTTCGACATTGGAGGTTTGAGTGGCAATAATGGGTTGCCTCCTATGGGTGCCATGTATGTGGTTGAAAAGAGTGTTGTAGATGCCGCTTGTCATCACCTCAAGTTCTCTCCTACGTTGTGTGTCATCCTCTATTCCTTGGTTAAGATCATGATAACCTCTAGCCATGAAGGAACAATGTGCACCCAACGATGGAGGCAACTCCCTTGAGCATGAATGGGAACTTAGAATAGTTGGGGAGCATAGTGATCCCACTTGTTCATAGCAACCCATGATCACTTATGGAGGGTTTCCAAGGCAAATCTCCGACCTCGTATAGCTATGATTGTCCTTCAAGCTTAATTTCCGATAGGTTGCAACCATGCTTTTTACTCATGGGCCAAGATATGTTGAAATGGATCCTCCGGGTCTTCCTTTAATGATCGACTTTTTGTATGTCTACATAGAAATATCACTCCTGCAAGCTTCCTCTCTTGGTTGGAAATGGATGGTTAGCTTCCGGTACTTGCCCAAATGAAATTTCAGGTTACGTAACCTAATTTCATTTGTACCCAAGGCAAAGAAAAACAACAAAGATCCATCGGATTGGATTTCAAGTGCATCCATAAACAATGTATTATTCATTGATATAAGAGTGGACTTTATAAATTAATCAATTTGCACATTTTCCAAAGCTCCTACTCATAGCAATGCAAGTGACGGATGTGCACTCTATGGGTTCCTTCATCTTGAATTTTTTAACCATGTTCACTTTTTTAAAGGATGTAATACTTATCATTTGGATAATGACAAACAAGATTCTCAATTTTATCCCCCACAATAAATATATAATGCCCTTCATAGGAATTTGAAATATAGTGATTCCGTATAAGATTGCAATTCAAATTAAGATCAAGAAAATTAATTCATCCTAAGTTATACATGCCAATCTACCCGTCAATGTTACAACAAAAGCTTTGTTTCTTAAAACCAGTCAGAAACAACTAAGTGATTCTAGGTATTTGTTTTAGTTCTTTCCAAGTCACGTGGCATTTTCATTTAAAAGGCAAATGACAATACCAGCATTTACTTTTGTGAGGATGCATAAGAATTGAATGATGAGGAGGTGCTACCGTTCCTAGTCAATGCATGCAAAATCATTCAATTCTACTACGCACCAAACAATACAAAATTCTAAACTCATACCTCATTTCGAAGTGCAGTTCGGGTTCAAAGGGCCTTGCATGAGAAAATCATGGCCATTGACTTTGGCCTCGCTTTGACGTTCGATATCTTTTGCCAAGTTGAGGTTGGAGTTGATCATGAATGAAGCATCATCTTGCCCCTCCATTGGGCCCTCATCTTGAGCATTCCTTCAGCTTGAACTTGAAACGAGTTCGATGAAGAGATATGTTCATAAATCTTTCTGATGGTGGTGGATTCAACTTGATGAGGCTTCCATTTTCAACTTCTCCACAACATTTGTCCTGGCTGCAATTTAATCAAGAACAAACAAAACAACTTGAAAACGGGTTATGTTAGCCAAACGCAAATTGAACCCCTTGTGAAATTGTCTTGCCCAACTTTAAACAACTTGAAATGAGGAACAAGGGATATCTTTTTGGTTTAAATTAGGAAAATAAATTCAAATGGTTATGCTCAAAGTTCATATCCAAATAAATTTATTTCCTAATTCTAAATTTTAGTTTTATGATAGTTGGAAATTTAGGTTTCCAACATGCAAGTGTGAAAAATCAAATGTGCTAAATGCAAATGCAATGATTGATGAGAAATTCGAATATGCATTTGGGAAAACAAATATGAGATAACTACTAATTAACCTATTGGCAAGGACTCACCAAATTATTAAAGTCCGATGAGCGGGACATACCTCCGTCCTGTTCAGCATGATGGTGTGTCCTCAATACCCGGAGATGAAGGTGTGGATGACTTATCTTTCTTGACATGGTAAACCTCCTTTGGCTGTCATTTGGACAAGTGGGGCATGTGGTGACCCCGGCCTCTTCGATCGCCTTGATGGAGGCTTGTTGATGTTGCCACGGCTTTTCTTTCCTGAAGATATTATTTCATGAACTTGGTGATGTTTGTCCTTATTTGATGTTGTCACTTCGACCTTCTAGATGTTTTTTTGAGTCAACCCTTGCTTTGACTTTGGATCTAAGAATTTCCTTGGGCATGACGACATGTGGACTCCACAATCAAACAAGAAACACTTCATCCGTGGTGTCGCTTGCCTAAGGTTGCATGGGCTTGGTTTTGTAGGATCGAAGAGCATGTGAAAAGCTACCAGAGGGGGATGAATGGTAGACTAAAACTTTTTCAGCGGAAGCAACAAAAACCCATCGGTAGAAAATCAATCTGATAGAGAAACCGTGTGTGCGAGTGCTTACAATCAAGTAGACAATCAAGTAATTAAGATACGACAACAAGAATCACAAAAAAACGTCCGAATAAAACTCAAGTTATGGCCAAAACCCAGAGCAAAGGTAAATCTGATCTAACAGAGAGCAAACAGATCTGCTACACTGCAAAGAAACTCGTGTAACACAAAAACCATAAATCCAATGACTGTAAAATTTTCATAGATGATAGAGTATTGAGTTTTGAAGACAATGTAAAAAGAATCACGTCAATTGGATCTGTAAAACTTATGTTACGATCAAAACAGCAAAGAATGGTCGAGCAGCGCAGAAACTCGACAAGAAAGACTTGACGAAAACAAGTCGGATGAACAAGGCACAAAAGCTCCTCTAAACTTCGAATTTTATTCACCAAAGACACAAGAGGAACAACCCAAAGTCGTGCACCACCAGCTCTGGCCTCTCTTGCTTATATAACTAGCCCTCGGGCCAACTCAAAAACCAAACTAGGACTCTAATCCTACTCAGTTTCAACCGAAACTCTAAATAACTACTCGACACTCTTTTATACGCAGATGGAAGCAATCTTAAGACTTCCAAACACCTTAGGAACGTCCTAAACATGCCTATAACAACTCAGCTTCGTGACCAACACTATATATAACCAAAAAAACTTTAAACTTTCCATAAATGAACCATAACCACCTCACTCACAGCTCGAGGCATAATCTAGACGGTTAGACCTTTCCAGCCACATCTTCATGTCCATATCTCTTCATCACACCTTGGAACAATATTGCCATGTCTGTGAACCCCTTGCACACATTCAAACACTTTCCAACAACGTCCACGATACCGTCATATGCATTGTTCTTGAACTAAACATGTTGTGTGACCTCCCGATCAACTCAACCACAATTCCTCCCGAACTTGGTTGTTGAACTTCATCTTCTCTGTAAGACTAGTTCAACGGATCTTGTCACTAGCCATGTCTTGACCTCATGCAACACCTGCACAGTAACAAACAAGCAACTTCTCCGAGCACAAGTTCTCGACTTGACTCACATTAGTCTGATAACCAGTACAACACCTTATGTGAACACCTCACATAAGCATGTTGCAAACATAAAAAGATAATGTCCACAATGACAAGACAAAAAACATCAAAAACTTAGTAAAAGTAATACGAAGCAAACACCCCATATGCCAAAAAGCAAGTTCGAAACATTGCAAGTTAATAACATAACAAGCACACGAATATTTCAGCATAAGAAAGATTGGGCGGTCCAAAGAAGCCGCTATGCATTGTACAAAGAAAAGTTCGGACATTCTGAAACACAAAACATGTGCAGCTCACGTGCGTGACAACTTCAGACAGTGCAAAGCAGGTTTCTCAGATATATTCAAAACTTTGCATGTAAAGCCTCACTTTTAAGATAATTGCCAATGTTTTTAGCACATAGGTCTCACAATCTCCCCCTTAATGAATGCATTGGCAACACCACATTGAAACTGAACATTGGCTCATACATGTTTCATTAAAAGTTTTGATAAAGATAAAATTTCTCCCCCATTTCGAAAATCAAAAAACAAATGAGAAGAAAACCAAAAAAATCTCGCCCTAAGGACCCCTGAGAAGAATCGTGCCAATACACTTGTGAATGTGCAATGTGTGACCAATTTCTCCCCCTTGGACAATGTATTCAACAAGGTTCAAAAGAGAAATTTTAATTTGTTATGAGAATAATAGGATATATATATACATATAAAAAATCTCATCCAAGCCATACTATCAAGTAACTTACACTATCACATCAATGAAATACATAAAGTAGTGTAAGCCATGCTAAAGATCAAATGTAATTTTTTAATTAAGCAAGTCATGATCTCATAAAATTAACTACTTAAAAAATCTCAAAGCATGACACATGTTGCCGCATTTATAAGTTTTCGTTATCATTTAAAGCACAGACTTTGATCATATGACATTTGCAAGAGATTATATGCAGCATCCGCCTTATTCTAACCAACAAGGTCAAGCCTATGTCATTTGACAACCAAAAGCTTAAGGACATGGTTTTAGTCGTACACAACTCCTTCCAGGTTCATATCAAAGTGCAATGATAAGCAATCTCAAAAGAAGAATTGCGATGCATGCATATTCTCTTGATATTTTCAGATTTTCATTTGATCATAAAAGCTCAACATGTGGGCTATTGATTGATTAATTTTTCATGATTAAAAGCACTTGTGAGCATGCAACAAGTTCATAACAGCAAGAAAGTCTAATCATGATCAGATTTAGTGTAAGTAATTATTCAAATTACTAGTCATGAAACAAACTACAAAATGTATAACACGAGTAATGTAGTAACAACTTTCAGCATGTAAAAGGAATCACAAAATCATATATGTATGAAAAAGTTATGCTCGTATTATCTTTTAATTTCAAATTCACACAAAGACTTCCCAAGTTGCAAGACTCCCCCTCAATTATGCCATGGGGATGCATAACTCATATTTCACTACGAATGAATGAAAAAGAGTAAAATCCAAAGGTTTTGTGAAAAATGTCAGCCAATTGATGTTCGGTGTCTACATGGTGAAGCACAATGTTTCATTTTTCAACATTATCATGGACAAAGTGATACTTAATGTCAATGTGCTTAGTTCTACAGTGTTGCATGGGGTTTATAGCAATGCAAACGACACTAGTGTTGTCACAAAACAGCAGAACACTATCTAAATCAACTCCATAATCCTTAAGTGTTTGAACAATCCAAAGAATTTGTGAGCAAGCGCTAGCTGCAGCTACATTTTCATATTCGACCGTAGATTGTGCAACTGAACTAAATTTTCTAGAGGGCCAAGCAACAAGTGAATTACCAATAAAATGACAATCACCCAAAACACTTTTCCTATCAATCCTACAACCCCCAAAATCAGCATCGGAAAAAGATTTCAATGTAACGGTTGAGGAAGATGTAAGAAAAATGCCAAATTCTTGAGTACCATATAAATACCATAGAATCCTTTTGATGGATGACGATGTGAAATACGTGGGGAATCTTGATATCTTGCACAAAGACATACGCTGAATTGTATGTCCATTCTTGATGTCATGGGGTACAAAAGTGATCCGATCATACTTCGATATTCTTTTTCGTCAATGGTTCACCCTCTTCATCAATTTCAAGTGTCACTGTTGTTCCCATTGGTGTCCGAAGCGGCTTGCTATTTTCCATGTTGAAACACCTAAGGAGATATTTTGTGTACTTAGTTTGATGCACAAAGGTTCCCTCCTTAGTTTGCTTGATTTTTAGCCCCAAAAAATACATGAGTTCTCCAATCATACTTATCTCAAATTCCGAACTCATCATAGCTGAAAACTTGGACACAAGATCATGAGAAGCACAACCAAAGATAATATCATCAACAAACACTTGAACGAATAGTGAGTTATTGTCATGCTTAAGCACAAAAAGAGTTTTATCAACTTTGTCAATGGTAAACCCCTTTTCAAGTAACAATGTTTTTAACCTATCATACCATGATCTAGGGGCTTGTTTAAGACCATACAAAGCATTGGATAGTTTGTAAACATGATTAGGAAAATCTGAATTTCCAAAACCGGGTGGTTGCTTAACATAAACCTCCTCATCTATGTAGCCATTAAGAAAATAAAACTGTTAGATGAAGCAAATTCTAATAAAATTCTTATGGCTTCTAACCTAGCTAGGGGAGCAAAAGTTTCATCAAAATCTAAACCATCAACATGTGTGAAACCTCGAGCAACCAACCTAGCTTTGTTCCTAACCACAACCCCATCCTCACTTTGTTTACTTTTAAACACCCATTTAATTCCAATTGAAGTGTGATCATGAGGTGGAGGTACAAGTTCCAAACATTATTTCTTTCAAAATTTTCTAACTCTTCTTGCATGGCCTTAATAAAAGATTCATTAGTGAATTCATGTGATATATCTTTGGGTTCAAAAGAAGCAACAAAAGCATAATGAGCATGAGAGTTTGGATCGAAAAACCTAGACCGTTTGACTCGTTGGTGCGATCTTCCAATAATTTGTTGTTGTGGATGACTTTTGAGGACGCGGAGGGGAATGGACACTTCACAAGTTACTTATTCTTCACATTCATCACAAATCGATGAGCTTGAGACTTGAGGACGATCTGGAGTAGCAATGGTGGTCATCGGTTCCGGTTGTGAATCAGAATCAGGAGTTGTAACGATGTCATTACCTGCTGAATTTTTGGGCAGCAGCACCACTTCTTCCTCATCTTCAATGAAAATACTCTTCCCTGTGGATATGCTTGTTGACCTGCAATATTAGAGCTAGTACCTGGGCTAGCTTCATCAAAAGAAACCCCACAAGTCTCCACAATTTTGTTAGTGTCAAGAAAAAGCACACATTAGCCTCTAGTATGGGATGGATAACCAAGAAACATGTCATCAACAGATCTAGCTTAAAATTTATCAAGATTACCATGTTTCTTAACAAATCTGTAAGACATATGTGTGTTGAATACATTGGCTTGTAGTTAATACACTTGCTTTGACGATAAAAATTTTGAATATCACCAAAACACCTTTTTATCAAGGTCCGGAACTTGACCGCAGTGCTTCTGCTTTTCATTTGCAATGTTTCGTACTTGCTTTACATTGTTAGAAAGATTGCTTAGTATTCATTTGCTAAGTTTTTGGTGCGTTTTGGTTGATATGGATGATATAGTTCTTACTGTGGTTTTACAACATGCTTATGTGAGGTTCTCACGTAAGGTGTTGTGTTCGGAACTAACATGAGTCAAGTCGAGGACTTGGGCTCGTATGGATTGGTTGTTTATTCATGTGCAGGTGTTGCTTGAGTTCATGACATGGCTGGTGATGGGATCTATTGGACTAGTCTCAGGGAGGAGATGAGGTTCCAACAACCAAATTCAGGAGGAATTGTGGTTGAGCTGATCAGGAGGTTGCGCAACATGATTGAATCAAGAACAATGCATGTGAAAGTATCGTGGACGTCATTGGAAGATGTTTGCACGTGTTCAAGGAGTGCATGGACGTGGCTACATGGTTCCGAGACGTGATTAAGAGATGTGGACGTAAAGAGTTGGTCGGAAAGGTCCAACCGACTAGGTTATGGACTCAGGATGCGGCAGAGTCGGGTTTGACTCAAATATGGAAAGATTTGAGTTGGTTATGATAGGATTTCGTGTGCGTCACGAATTTGAGTTGTTTAGGAATGTGGGATACGTTCCTAAGGTGTTTGGAAGTCTTAAGATTGCTTCTATCTATGTATGGAAGAATCCTAAGCAGTTATGGAAAGTTACGATTCGTGAACAGGGTAGGATTAGGTTCCTGATCTGAGTTAAATTGGCTTTTGAGCTGGTTATATAAGCAAGGGAGCCCAGAGCTCGTGATGCACGACTTTGGGGATGTTCCTCTTGTGTTCTATTGAATAAAATTCATAGTTTGAAGGAACTTTTGTGCCTTGTTCGTCCGACTTGTTCCAGACAAGTTTTAATCGTCGAGTTTCTGGACAGCACTACCTTTCGTTGGTGGTTTTATCATAAATCGAGTTTTACAGATCCAATTGACGTGATTCTTTTTGGGTTGTCCTCAGAACTTGATTATATATCATATGTAAAAATTTCACGGTCATTGGATTTGTCGTTTCTGATCTACACGAGTTTCTTTGCAGCGTTCCAGAACTGTTTTTCTCGGGTAGGGCAGATTGACCTTTGTTTAATCTTTCGATCATAACTTGAGGTTTTCTCGACGGATTTGAGTGATTCTTTTTGTGTCTTCTTCGTGACTTGATTCTATCTGATATCTATCACTTTTGTCACGGTGAAACATGTTTAGATTAGTCTCACACACAATTTCTTTAACATATCATTTTTCTGTCGAAGGGGTTGGGGTTTAATTGTTTCCGCTGCATAAGATTTTTAAATCTACCATTCACCCCCCCCCCTTTGGTAGGTTTTCATGTGAACTTCGATCCTACAATTGGTATCAGAGCCACGGTGCTCTAATCTTTGTGATTTGCGCGTATTTTTGGCTAATCATCATGGAGAAGTACTCTGCCAAACCTTGTGTGTTCGCCGGTATTGATTTTCTGGTTTGGAAGGCACGCATGGAGGCTTTCATCCAGGCACTAGGCTTTGCAATATGGGAGAAGGTATACAAGCCGTACGAAGTGCCATCAAATGGTCAAGTTACAGCTACAAATCTGAGAGATGTCGAAAACAACAACAAGGCTCGGAACTTGATCATACAAGGATTAACACAAAGCGACTTTGGGCGTGTTGCACACCTCCGACCTGCATACGATGTGTGGAAAGCACTTTGTGACTCACACGAAGGATCCAACACGATCAAATAGGTAAGGCAAGACATGTTCAAGAAAGAATACATGCACTTCGAGATGCAACCCGATGAGTCTATCGATGACCTTTTTGCTCGCTTTAATAAGATCTCAGCAACTTGCGTAGCGTCAATTTTAATTTTTCAGATGCTGAAACTGCTAGGCAATTGCTTAGTGCATTAGACATGTCAATTTGGGAGATGAAAGTAACATCTATTCGTGAATCAACTATCATGAGTTCTCTTACATTAGATGTACTTTATTCTAAACTAAAAACTCATGAAATTGACATCTTAGCACTTAGGAACCCAAATAAGTCTATTGCATTTGTCTCACAACGTGATATGCCTAGCTCCGGCCAATCATCATCTTCCAATACTCTTGCTTTGTTGTCCTCACTAACCTTGGAGCAGATCAAGGAATTTCCAGAAGAGGAGTTAGCACTCATCTCTACTACATTCTCAAAAGCATTGCAAAATGTCAGAACTAAAAGGAGAGGAAGCTTCGGACCTCAACGCTGTTTTGAATGTGGTAAAACAGGACACTTCCGTACAGAATGCCCTAACCTTTCAGGTCCTACTACCCGTGAAGAAAAACAGAACAAGTTCAAGACCACCTCTGGAAATCCCAACAATAAAAAGAAGGGCACCATAGGACGCAAGATGATTAATAGCTTCGTCACCGCACTTCAAGAACTCAGTTCAAGTGATGTAGACTTTGAAAGTGATGACGATGATGACGATCTAGCCAACTTATGCTTCATGGCGGGCAAAACAAGATCAAGTCAGGAGGATGCAGAACACAACAGTGACGATGATGAGGTATGTTCTACTTGCAATGAAATGTGTGATGCTATTTCTTGTGCAACTATTATTGTCAAGAAAAAGGACAAAAAGCTTAGGGATAATGCTGCTAAAATTGAAACACTAGAATCTGAAATCAATCGTTTAAAAACATTGATTCCTAGTGATGATGCATGTCCCTCATGTGACTTAATCTATGAACAATTGTCCACATTAAGAAATGCACACTCCTCCACTCTAGATAGACTTGATGAAGAAATTAAAAAGAACAGAGAGCTTGCTGCACTTAATGATAAAAACATGAAAAAAGCTAGTTGTTCCAAAATTGATTTGCATTGTTCTACTTGTGATGATCTTGATAAGAAACTACAAAATGCTATGAATGAAATTTCTATATTGAACAATGCTTTACGTTCTCATGAAGTTAAATATTGTTCCAACTGCAAATTAAAAGGAAAAACTGCATGTGAAAATTGTCTTGATCTGTCCAATAAACTTGATAACATGCATATGACATTTGATCGATTTTGTAATGAGAATAAGAACCTAAACTTGCTGCTAAATTCTTCCAAGTCTTGCGATGATAAAACTGGTGTAGGTTTTGATTCTCATGCTCATGCTAAGGCACATCCACCTAAAATTGTAAAGTCATTAGGAAGTGGTTTGATTCAAACAGTTCTTAAACAAAAAGAAGTTGTTTTCATATCTGCAGGAGTATTGTCTCATTCGGTTTCAAATAAAAATATTGTTTGCTCATTTAGACATGAACACAAAGATAAATTTCACTGTACCTACTGTTGTAGAGATGTTCATGTCATAGATTTCTTTTATAGACTATCTAAACAACAGAAAAGGGAAAGAATGGTTCCTAGATCTCATAACTTTCATGCAAAATTTGCTGCACATATTGAACCGAATGTACAACCTGCTGTTTTGAGTCAAAAACATTCAAAGTTTACCTCCGGAGCTACTGATTTTTGTGATACACAAGTAACACCTTATAGGTTAGTAGTTAAGAAGAAAAAATCTCAAACTTTGACACATAAACCTGCTGTTTTATCTCAGCTTTCGCGTGTTTTTCCTGCTACACGTCGCGTGACTCAGTACTAGATTCCTAAATGCCTTTTGACTATCCCCAGTATTGAGTCATCGACGTATTGTGCTTCTGTGTAGGTTACACGTTTGAGGAAGGAGAGCATTTGGATTGTGGATTCAGGATGCTCACGCCACATGACCGGTAACAAAGATTGGTTCTCCTCCGTCTCTTTTATGTCATGTGTAGAGAATGTTACTTTTGCCGATGTAAAATCCCACTTTTTCCTTTTATGAGAAGTTCAACCACAAGTGGTTTATAAAACATAATGGAGGGCAACAAAATTTTGCACATAAGCTTGACCTCACCAAAAAGTTTTCTTTCTACAAAGTTGGGAAGTTATTGATTGCAATGGCTAGGGCAAATTATATGGCAGCAGTATAAAAATCAAAACCAATGTTTTTTGATTATGTTGCTATGCATATTAGGCCCTGCCAAAAAGATTGAAATCCAAGGCTCCAAAATTTTCCTTGGACTCTTAAATATCTAAATAGCTTCTCAGAAAAATTTCAAGATTTTTGAAGTACATCTTCCATTGGTTTGGACACGTACAAAGGATTCAATTCGCGTCGACATCAAATTTAGCTTTGCACTAAACTTTGCCCAAATCAACCCTAAATTTTTCTAAGGCCTTTTATGGTTCAGGGAACTTGATTTCAAACTTTTGAGATTTTTGGACCTCAGATACTATTTATTTCAACAAGGTTTATACCCATATTGGAATTGAAATTTGAATTTGAATTTGATGCAAACAATGTCCAAATTGAATTCTGATTGCAGAATTGAATTCCCCATATTTTTCCTAGTCTACCTGTAAATTTTGGGAATTTTTGGACAATGTTTAAGCTAGAATTTAGAGGAATGGATAAGGGAGAGAGGTGGGGCCCACAGGTCAGGCAGTGAAACCGATTCACCGCCTCTGTTTCTCACCCCCGGTCGACACCGCGACGCTTGCAGGCGCCAGCTCTCCGTCGACATCGGTCGCCTCTAGCTCCCCCCCTGATGTCCTTATCTACCGCAGTGGCGCCTATAAAAGCCCCCCCCCCCCCCCCCCCCCCGTCCACGGAGTCCTCACCCATTCACCGCACCGCGCCATTTTTCATCGCCGCCGCGATCACCCCGTGCCGCCGACGCCGCACAGCCTCGCCGTCGATACAAGCACCCTCATCCTCTTCAGTCAATAACAAAAAGGTGCGCAACGACCTCGTGCACCTTCTGGTTAAGCTTGAATCCCTATCATGCATCCTAGCTCTAGTATTCTTTAAAATCCCAAAGCACTTTTATCACGTTGAAGCTAGATCGTCGGTTTAGTTCCGATTGTATATACAAAATCTCTTCGATCTAGTTAGAGGACATGATCCATGTAGTCTAACGCACCTTCCCTCCAAAAATCATAAAGAACCATCGGCTAATTAGCAAGATCTTCAAGTTTTCCCCTTCCACCGTTGTTAACGCTCGATTCACCGTCAACTTCGGTATTGCCGGCTATGACACGAGCTCTAAACCCTCCTGAGACCTTCCCCATGCATCCACGATGCTTCCCGAGCTTTCAAACGAGAAGTTTAGCTAAGGAATCGAAGGTCTCCACTTCAGCGAAACCCTAATCCCCACCGCCGCCGTCGGGATTAGTTTTCTGGTCACCCCTCGCTGTCGGGAGCTAGTCCATCGTGTTCCCCGTGCGAAAATATGTTGGAGCGGCGAGTCGAGACCTCTCGTAGGCCGGAGGCTATCGCCGGCGAAAGCGCCGCCGCGCGCCGGTGAGAACGCCGCCGTCCGAGCAATGACTTAAGGTGGAAGAAGACCGGGTTCACGGGTCCCACCTGCTAGTGAACGCAACGCGCCCGGATCAGTCTGTGGCTAGGGATCCAGTGTGGCTTGCCCCTGATTGGATGATTTTAAATCCAGTGGGCCCTGGCGCCAAATTCAAAAGATGAATTTTCCCTTTTGGTGCAGAACCATTTCCAAAGTTTGAAAATCAATATCTTTCTGTAGGATGCTCCAAAAATATTCAAACAAATTTTGTTTGAAAGCCGTTGAGCTCTAGTTTCTATCAGTACCAATTAGGTTCTATGAAACTCAAAGTTAGATTCTGTCGTAAACAATACTTCCAAATGCAAATAAAATTTTTCCCGATAAGACAGCCACTGGAAAAATCCCCAAAATTCACATAAACATCGCTGTCTTATTCTTGACTACCAGAAAAAGTTTGGGAGCCATTGCACCTGTTTAACCCCCTGTATAGTTCAATAACCTTTTTCAGTTATTGAATTTTTACGTATGTTCAGTTGCTTTATTATGTCGCAAATTTGGACTGAACCTTTCTTCAGTCATACACTAGTTCCTGTAAAAATCTTGGATTTAATTGACCTGCTATCCTTGTCCTAATTCAGTTACAAACTGAATATTGATTAAATGGCTAACAATTAAATTATAAGATAATTCCAGAAATTATTGCCAACTTAGAAATACAATAAATCCTTCACCAAAGCTTAAGAAACTTATGGAACAAATTTTGTTAGAACAAATACAATTTCCTCTATCTTGATTATCAGCAGTTAGCTATGTTCAAGCTACAGTTTCCTTTCTAGAATTTTTTTAAGTTAATTGCTTGCCATAATTTTGGAGACCACAATCTACTTTGATCATCTCCTGATCTTTGCAAGAGTTTCTATCATATTCCCTAGTATCCACCTTCAAAGTTCCAAAGCCAATTAGGTCATTATCACATAATGGTCACCATAAATAAAATCATGGTCTTGGTAATAATTATTTTTCAAAGTCATTCATATACGTATTCTATGCATATCGTATAGTGACTGAAGTCGAGGAGGAGCCATAAACCTTGGAAGAGCACCTTCCAAATATTAACTCGGACTCTGACCTGCAACAAGGCAAGCCCCAGTTTGCATTTAAGTCGTTTATAAAATTTTACTTTATCACTATGATGTGAATTGTGCATTACGTTTAGGATGATTGATACTCCACACGCATGACCAAAAATCCCAGGGATTGGTTGAAACGAGTTACAGTTTGACCTGTAGTAACTGCTTTGCTAATGCATAGGAAATCTGGTAGAAGTCGAGTAGTTGGAATCTACTCGCGAGAGATGTAGGACATATCTCACAGGATTGGTTAGATAGAAAATTGCATAATATAATGAAACTGAGACCGGGCAGGGAATGTATATGAAGCGGTGAGAATTGAGTCTTGGCCGCATAGCCCTGCCTGTGTCGATTAAGTCCCGTCTGTATGCGGCCCCTTCGGACAAGCTTGAATTGTACCGGCAACATAATGGACATATGGAATCCAGTAAACTGATGTAACTCGATAACTGGGGTGTCGAGGCCCATTAACTCACCATCGATATGGGTGGGTTGAGGACAGTAAGGTGTAAATCGGTCGGCGGACACATGAGGTGTTCCGTGCGGAGAACTTCTGTTTGCCGAGGTGAGACGGGCTCGATGTTCTGGTTTCTTCTGAAAGGTGGCCATATACGCCTAGTACTGAAGTGTTATGTAGGTACAGGTGTGCTCGATGACACGTCCAAACGACGTATGTGTCGTGTTGTCCGGGTGTGTCCTGATTGCAATCACTGTCCCTCACAGTAATAGAGTACCACTTGTTCGCTGCGCCGTGATGTAGTAAATACTAAAGAAACCAGAAAATTATATTGTATTGAATTATAATTGCTTTGCAACCTTTTATAATTTAGAGATAGTGCAATTAAAAGTTTACAGTTTCCCCATACTTTAGCTGTAATAGCATTATGTGCTCTGGGCATGTCATATCATCGGTAAAGCGTTTCTTGTTTGATTGTGGAGCCCATGATGTGCCGTGCCTGGAGAATGTCATTTGCTACATGAAACCTGATTATAAGGATCCACTTGTAGGCGAGTCATTTATGCTTCACCTTACCTATGTTTAGTGTCCCCTTTGCATATGTCTAGTGAGACGGGTTAGTCTTGCTGAGCCTTATGCTCACGTTTGCAGTTAACGAGTTTTTGCAGGTTATACAATTGATGAAGGGTTTGATGATGAGGCTTCACCCCCTCTAGGGTGTACTGCCGAATGGGAACCCTGCACGCCGCCGTGATTGAGTGTTGCTAGTGCAAAGTATCCAAGGCATGGATAACTTTTCTTTTGCATAGCTAGTGTTGAGAGCGTAGCTATGATATATATATATATATATATATATATATATATATATATATATATATATATATATATATATATATATATATATATTCTTTACTTCCGCTAGTATTATAAAACTTTTGTTGTATATTGTATTTTATTTGGGTTCTGTTCCTGTATACTGTTGGGTGTCGCATCGCATGACGCCACCCAATGAGATCCTCGGATGTCGGGATTTCGGTCCCCACAGTCATGGTATCAGAGCATCATTGGGAACAGTGTACTTGAAAAGAACATATTTTCAAAAATTAGGATTTGAGTGAGGAATTAGCTATATGCTTTTATAAGGAGTATTATTAGTATAAGATATAAAGGTGGTAAACTAACTATGTGTTATTATATTCTGTAACGACGCCCCGACGTCAGGTAAGAGGTAAGGTACGCCACCAAGAGCGGGTCAATCTCAGTAAGCTCAGCATACGAGGAGTGGTATGTGAAATTTCCGTGGCTTGTCACGGGAAGTTAATAGGAGTCTCTGAAGCTCTCAATGTTTCTGAGAACCTATGACACGCGGTACCCCAGCGTGCTTCAAAGTTAGTGGGAGCCCCCATCGGGTGGTGTATAACCCGATAGTATGCCTCTCTAAAACTATCCATGTTCTACGGTAGCATGCGAAACACGTATGCTCGAGCGTGTATAAGCCAGATCGTACGGGAGTCTTTACTGTACAGACGTATTTATAGCCATGTACGTCAAGACATGACCTCGCTCGAGGGCGAGTCGCACCAGAGTCATATGCATTTATTTTCATATGTGTTATTGTGACTGCCTGTCGTATTTCCCCGTACTGCCCTTGAGGTGTGAAGGTGTGAAAGGGGATTGTTTGTCTTCTGCAGGTACACTAACTTTGGTAGCGACCCGTGTAGCAAACGTTTGTGAGAGATCGATATAGGAACCACCTATAGACGTAACCGGATATACCGGATAGAATTTTTTTGGTGAGATACGTAGTACCGTCAGTATCAAACATGATACTAGACCATCCCTAATGACAGAATGGATGCATAATTCTTTTGAAAGTCCAAATATCATATGCTGGTAGGTTTGGACTCCGTAAAAAGGGACTCCGACTCGATAGGGTAGATAGAATCAAGATTCTTGATTTCTGGCAGAAGTTGGCTCGACTCCGCCAGGTTGTAATCTTGGTTATCTAATAGATAACCTAAGATGAAATATATGGATGGAAATCTCGTGAAGACCTCTACAACTTTCCTGTTAACCATCAGGGCGGAAAAGTTTGAAATTCTATTGAAATCTGGAGTATACTAAAACTGCTCCGGATGACCCAACAATTGTACCAGTTCCAGAAATATTGCCATAACTGTAGGAACATCTTCTGCCTTATTGTGAAACATGTCTAGAAAGGGAAGAGGCAAGTCTACAGGTTTGATATTTAGAGTTTTTCCTAATTCAAATTTTATTTGAATCAAATTTGGACCTCAAAACAGTGGACTGCAGGACTACTGGTGCAAACCAGTCAGTTCAATTGTTTAGTTTGGATAGTTATAACTCTTAATCCAGATTAGTGAAATAGTCACATATATACATATCTGTAAATCATAGGAAGTCCACTATCAACTTTATTTTGCATTCCTGATCTAAATATGGGTATAGCGGTGTCTAATTCCATTTGTCGCAAACTTGGTTCTGGCAGTCCAGAACTTAAAACAGTTTCCACCTATTTGTGAATTCGCGCGCGATACCTGTATAACAAACTTTTCTGGGGTTAAATCTTTTACTTCTGGTTTTTTAACTTGATGTTATACAAAGTTTATTTTGTCATTACCTCAAAATATTATCATGATATCCCTGTATAAATTGTGGACATCACTACATATACAGGGGGGTTCTGTCAAAAATTCCAGAAAATATGGGTCAACATAAAACCTGTATAGATTCTATTTCCTAGCTCACTTGTAGCTGTATGAGTACAATCTGGAAAGCTTGGAAAGTATACTACAACTTTTGTATTCAGCCCAACATTTGGATCTGACGTTTCCTGTATGAAATTGTGGAATTATACAGGAGGGTCAGCTGGAACAGACTGTGATTACAGCTCCAGTTTTAAAAATTTTCTGAAAACTGTTGAGAGTTGGAAACTTTCTCATTGTTCCAGTATTCTTTCTATAAATGACGGATGTGAGGATGCTACTACCAGACGGATGGGTATTTTCCACTTGCGATGGTCATCCGGGCTTCCCAAGTATGCTGCGGGAAGTGCTCCAACAGTTTGGCTTCACCGAGATGCCATGCTATTGGGGTAGGGAAGCGATCGACCGAGGTGTTCGGTCGTGCACCATCTTGGTGGACATTCCGGCTAGTCCACATCGATGGATGGGCTCCTTTCTCAGTTACCATCGAGGGGGCTCAGTTAGAGGACACTTGGGCAGTCACTGCAGGCGAAGCACTTATGAAGCTTTGTGAGCTTCATCAAGATGCCATGGCAGGGACTCAATTTGCCCTTATTCCAGTCCGTGGTATGGCTGGCTTTGAGTGGCAACGTTGTATGGTTGCTGCATATACACCGTTTGGCGACACAACCCCAACGACACTGGGAACATATGCGGCTGCTTCCAATATGGTAGTTGCGATGCAAAGCACCATTATTTTGGAGCAAGTCGAGGCTCTGCGGGAAGCGACGGAGCGGGGTGATACCCTTGATTTTATCAACGAAGGTCTACGTTCGCTCATAGCCCCAGCAAATCACCGGCTAGATAAGTGCGAGAGTCAGTTACATTATGCTCGCATTAGGATAGGAAAGCTCGTGCCGCACAACGACAGACTCGCACTAAACTACAGCAAGCTCGTAGTGAGCTACAATCAAGTCAATTGGAGGTGCAACAACAGCAAGAGCAGCTGTTAGTAGTCACTGAAGAGCGGGACACCGCGATTGAGACAGCTCAAAATTGGGAGTATGAAGCAGGAGAACTACAGGATAATGTAATTGAGGCCGAGGCACAATTACAACCAGTGGTGTATCCATCGGCCCATAACATACCATTAATTATGGGTGAACAATTACCTTCAAATGATGAAGCGGAAGAAGAAGATCCCGAGGAACTTGAATACGTCGAGTAGGACGTATTGAAGGGAATGTGGCAGCACTTCTTCCAACACGGGGCAACATATAGTTAAATAGTTGCTCATGTTTTTCTTTTGTGACCATGTTTGTGTCATATTAAGAGTAGTAATGGTTATGTCTAGATAACCAGATGTGTACGACATCTCAAGAGGACCAAGTATGGTAGAGATGTATTTCCATAGTGGGAGTCCATCATTTTGGAGTTTACTACTGTAAACTTGGTCCAGAGATAATATATCTTGTATAAAGTTTGTACTTTATCAATATATGTTGATGTTGTATATTTTCTATCGTGGTCTACCGCATTACTATTTATATGGAAGGATGAACTTGAGGCAGTGAGACTTATGGTGCGAATCGTTGTATTGTAGCATGGTGCGTACACGTGCAGCCCCAGAAGTGGGAGGCTCAAGTGGAAGGCAGTGGGATGACACACCACCCCCGGGGCAGAATACGCCCCAGACGCAGCCACCTCCACCACCTCCACCCACACTTCCCAGATGTCTCGCGGAGGTTCTCGCAGCAGTACTCGGCTCGCGCGACGACCAAATCGAGTTGTTGTGGACTCTTGTACAACACTCGTCCCGTCAAGGGGGACGACATGCTGATGGGCCACGTCAGTCATATCCGAGTTCCTACTCGGATTTCTCATCGACACATCCACCAATCTTCAGAGAGGCCGACGAGCCTTTGGAGGCGGACAACTGGCTCCGCACCATTGAAGGGAAGTTCGGTTTACTTGAGGTAATCAAACAACAGAAGGCTCTGTTTGCAGCTCAGCAACTACAGGGTTCTGCTGGTGCGTGGTGGGCAAACTACCTCGCCGCAAGCCCCGCAGGCTATGTCGTGAGCTGGGCAGAATTCCGGGAGGCGTTCTGCGCCTATCATATTCCTCCTGGGATTATAAGGAGGAAGTTCAAGAGTTCTTGGAGCTGAAGCAGGGAGGAAGGAGTGCTTATGAGTACTCCAAGGCCTTCAACCACTTGGCTCAATATGCACAGGACCAAGTGAACACACAAGACAGGAAGCGAGAGTGCTTCTACCGGGGGCTGAACACCAAAATGAAGGACAAGCTAGTCTTGTTCAACCGCAGCAGTTTCAACGACCTGGTCAACGCCGCGATCATGCAGGAGGACGCTACTCGAGAACTGTCCTCAGACAAGAAGAAGAGGAGTGCTCCACAGGGCAGCGGAGGTGGTGCTCTTTAGAAGTACTGAATGGTGTATCGATCACCATCCGGCCAGAGGTGGCAACCGCCATCACGACCACCAATGTTCAGTGGTCGCCGGTTCGGCAACTCTGGGTTCCGACCGCAGCAACAGCAGGAGATGATCCCACGTGCACTTCCACCTCCACCACGTGCACCGGAATTCCATCCTCCCATTCGTACTGGCCAAACCCCGTTCACATGTTTCACCTGTGGATGCACGGGGCACTTCGCCAAGGACTGCCCGCAGAGTAGGCAAGGCGGAGGAGAATCATCATACCAGGGCGCCAACCAACCCCGCAACCAGCCCAAGAAGCCAGTTCCCAGACTCGGCAACGTCCACCACCTCGCCATTGAGGATGTTCCGGAAGGCGCACCTGTACTCACGGGTACGTTCTCTATCTTCGATCATCCCGTAGTCATTCTCTTTGGCTCCGGAGCTTCACACAATGTCATTAGCAAGTCTTTTGTCATTAAAAGTCAATTTCCTATAATCTCCACAAAAACTCCATATGTGATTAGCACTCCAGCCGGGAAAACAGTAACAAATGAATTAGTTCCTGGGATACCACTTAACCTAGATGGAACCATATATCTTACTTCACTTCTGATACTAGAGCATCAGAAGTTAGATGTCATCTTGGGAATGGCATGGTTACAATACCATGGTGCTATTCTAGATCTAGTCCCTCGAAAAATATATCTAAATTCTCCACTTCATCCCTCTCAAGTCCTCAATCTTGAGAGAACCATTCTAGTGAATCCATCTACTCACAATACCAAGGTTATTGAGCTAAAAGATATTCCGGTAGTATGTGAATACTCGGACGTGTTTCCCGAAGATCTTCCTGGTATGACCCCAGAAAGAGATATAGAGTTCAAGATTGAACTTGCACCGGGAACAATGCCAATCTCAAGACCACCCTACAAAGATGGCACCCAAGGAACTTGCAGAACTTAAGGAACAGTTAACCGAACTTGATAATAAGGGTTTCATTCGTCCAAGTTCATCACCATGGGATTGTTCTGCACCGTTCGTAAAGAAGAAAGATAAGACCTTGAGACTGTGTGTAGACTATCGTCCACTCAATGCTATCACTATCAAAAACAAGTATCCACTACCATGCATTGATATCCTTTTCGATCAATTGGTGGGTGCTAAAGTATTTTCGAAGATGGATCTTTGTTCTGGTTATCATGAGATCAGAATCCGACCAGAAGACATACCAAACACAGCATTCTCGACGAGGTATGGACTGTATGAGTACCTTGTTATGTCCTTCGGATTGACCAACGTACTGGCTCATTTCATGTATCTCATGAACTCGGTGTTTATGCCGGAATTGGACAAGTTTGTCGTGGTCTTCATTGACGACATACTTGTGTATTCAAAATCCAAAGAAGAACATGCTCAACACTTGCGTATCGTGCTTCAACGATTACGGGACCACCAGCTATATGCTATGTTCAGCAAGTGTGAATTCTGGATCAGCCAAGTGCCATTTTTAGGGCACATCATATCAGCAGGAGGGATTGCAGTTGATCCAAGCAAGATAAAGCAAGGCCTCAAATGGGAGTCTCCAAAGTCTGTACATGAAGTTCGAAGTTTCCTAGGTTTTGCTCGGTATTACCGGAGGTTCATTCCCAGTTTCTGCAAAAAAATGCTAAACCAATGACAGAACTTCTGAAGAAGGGGACGAAGTATGTATGGACTGAGGCATGTGTGTCAGGTTTTCAAGCATTATTAAAACACCTCACAACGGCACAAGTATTAGCTCAACCGGACACAACCAAATCTTTTGACGTGTATTGTGATGCATCAGGAATTGGTTTAGGATGTGTGTTGATGCAGGATAGACGAGTGATCGCTTATGGATCACGGCAGCTTCAGAACCATGAGCAGCACTATCCGACTCATGATCTAGAACTCGCTGCTGTGGTACTAGCATTAAAGATGTGGAGACATTATCTACTGGGTAATTTAATACATCTCTACACCAATCACAAGAGCCTGAAATACATCTTCACCCAAAAAGATTTTAATATGCGACAGCGTAGATGGTTGGAGTTAATCAAGGATTATGAGATTGAGATCCACTACCATCCAGGCAAAGCGAATGTAGTCGCAGATGCTCTGAGCCACAAGTCCCATGTCAACAATCTTTCATTACCTCAATGGAAGGAGAAGAAGAACCGAGTCTCTACTTGGTTCCATATGGGACACTCTACAACCTAGCTCTCATTCCTACTATAAAGGAGGATATTATGGCAGCTCAGAAGGAGGACAAAGGGATGTCGCACATTCGCCAAAGAATGGGGAAGGGGGAGATGAAATGTTTCCGATGTGACGGTGAAGGTACCCTCTGGTTTAAAAACCGTATAGTGGTACCCCGAAACCTGGAACTTCGGAAGAAGATACTGGATGAAGCTCATTTATCCAAGTATTCCATTCATCCAGGAAGTAACAAAATGTACCAAGATCTGAGAAAGAAGTTCTGGTGGACTCGGATGAAGAGAGAAGTAGCAAAATACATATCTTAATGTGATACGTGTCGACGAGTTAAGGCCGACCACATGAAGGCAGCTGGACAGCTTCAACCTTTAAGCATACCGGCTTGGAAATAGGAGGATATTAGCATGGATTTCATTGTTGGATTGCCTCCCACTGTCCATAAGCACGACTCAATTTGGGTGATCGTTGTCCGGTTGATCAAATCAGCTCATTTCATACTAGTCAGTGTCAAGTATGATGTAAAGCGGTATGCAGAACTTTATATCTCCAGAATATTGTGTCTACATGGTGTACCCTGTACTATCATTTCAGATCGTGGATCTATTTTCGTCGCTCGCTTTTGGGAGCATCTCCACGATGCATTGGGTACCAAACCGATTCGAAGATCAGCTTATCATCCTCAGACTGATGGACAAACCGAACGGGTGAATCAAGTGCTATAGGATATGCTCCGTGCCTATGCCATCCACCATGGTAGGAATTAGGATGATCATCTACCATTGGCGGAATTTTCGTACAATAACGGTTACCAGGCTAGCATCCAGATGGCACCATATGAAGCTCTTTATGGACGAAAGTGTCGCACACCCTTGAACTGGTGCGAATCTGGTGAACGAGTGGTATATGGCATCGACTTGATAAAAGAAGCCGAAGAGCCAGTACGCATCATCCAAGCAAATCTCAAAACCGCCCAATTCATCAAAAGAGCTATGCGGACATCGACCTATTCACTTCGAGGTTGGGGATCAAGTTTATCGCCGGGTATCCCCGATGAAAGGAATTCATCGATTCAGAGTGAGAGGGAAGCTAGCTCCACGTTTTATTGGGCCGTTCGCAATAATCAAAAGATTCGGACCTGTGGCATATCAATTGGAGTTACCGCCATCGCTGGCAGGGGTCCATAATGTGTTTCACATTTCTCAGTTGCGGAAATGTCTCAAAGTCCCAATGAATATACGTATTGAGGATTTGGAAAACCGCCAGACAGATCTTACGTATTCCTAGCATCCAACCTAGATCGTTGCTGAGAAAACTCGCACCACAAGAATACGCACATTGCGTTTCTACAAAGTCTTGTGGAGCAACCACAGTGCAGAAGAAGCCACGTGGGAAAGCGAGGAATATCTTAAAACGAACTATCCGGAATTGTTAGCGGCACATGTTCAGTAGATCTTTATCTTTTGTCCTTCCTTTGTAATCTCGGGACGAGATTCATTTAATGGGGGAGGAATGTAAAATCCCACTTTTTCCTTTTGTAAGAAGTTCAACCACAAGTGGTTTATCAAACATAATGGAGGGCAACGAAATTTGCACATAAGCTTGACCTCACCAAAAAGTTTTCTTTCTACAAAGTTGGGAAGTTATTGATTGCAATGGCTAGGGCAAATTATATGGCAGCAGTATAAAAATCAAAACCAATGTTATTTGATTATGTTGCTATGCATATTAGACCCTGCCAAAAAGATTCAAATCCAAGGCTCCAAATTTTTCCTTGGTCTCTTAAATATCTAAATAGCTTCTCCGAAAAATTTCAAGATTTTTGAAGTACATCTTCCATTGGTTTGGACACGTACAAAGGATTCAATTCGCGTCGACATCAAATTTAGCTTTGCACTAAACTTTGCCCAAATCAACCCCTATATTTTTCTAAGGCCTTTTATGGTTCAGGGAACTTGATTTCAAAGTTTGGAGATTTTTGGACCTCAGATACTATTTATTTCAACAAGGTTTATACCCATATTGGAATTCAAATTTGAATTTGAATTTAATGCAAACTATGTCCAAATTGAATTCTGATTGCAGAATTGGATTCCCCATATTTTTCTTAGTCTACCTGTAAATTTTGGGAATTTTTGGACAATGTTTAAGCTAAAATTTAGAGGAATGGATAAGGGAGAGAGGTGGGGCCCACAGGTCAGGCAGTGAAACTGATTCACCGCCTCTGTTTCTCACCGCCGGTCGACACCGCAACGCTTGCATGCGCCAGCTCGCCTTCGGCGTCGGTCGCCTCCAGCTCCCCCCTGACGTCCTTATCTACCGCAGTGGCGCCTATAAAAGTCCCTCCCCCCCCCCCCCCCCCCCCCCCCCCCCGTCGACGGAGTCCTCACCCATTCACTGCATGGAGCCAATTTTCATCGCCGCCACGATCACCTCGTGCCGCTCGACGCCGCGCAGCCTCGCCGTCGATACAAGCACCCTCATCCTCTTCGGTCAATAACAAAAAGGTGCGCAACGACCTCGTGCAGCTTCTAGTTAAGCTTGAATCCCTATCGTGCATCCTAGCTCTAGTATTCTTTAAAATCCCGAAGCACTTTTATCACGTTGAGGCTAGATCGTCGGTTTAATTCCGATTGTATGTACAAAATCTCTTCGATCCAGTTAGAGGACATGATCCATGTAGTCTAACGCACCTTCCCTCAGTAAATCAGAAAGAACCATCGGCTAATTAGCAAGATCTTCAAGTTTTCCCCTTCCGCCGTTGTTAACGCTCGGTTCACCGTCGACTTCGGTATTGCCGGCTATGACACGAGCTCTAAACCCTCCTGAGACCTTCCCCATGCATCCACGATGCTTCCCGAGCTTTCAAACGAGAAGTTTAGCTAGGGAATCGAAGGTCTCCACTTCACCGAAACCCTAACCCCCGCCGCCGCCGTCGGTATTAGTTTTCCGGTCACCCCTCGCCGTCGGGAGCTAGTCCATCGTGTTCCCCGTGCGAAAATATGTGGGAGCGGCGAGTCCCGAGGCCTCCTGTAGGCCGGAGGCTATCGCTGGCAAAAGCGCCGCCGCGCGCCGGTGAGAACGCCGCCGTCCGAGCAATGACTCGAGGTGGAAGAAGACCGGGTTTGCGGGTCCCACCTGCCAGTGAACGCAACGCGCCTGGATCAGTCTGTGGCTAAGGATCCAGTGTGGCCGCGTGGAAAAGTTTATAACCCCCGGTGTGGCTTGCCCCTGATTGGATGATTTTAAATCCAGTGGGCCCTGGCGCCAAATTCAAAACATGAATTTTCCCTTTTGGTGCAGAACCATTTCCAAAGTTTGAAAATCAATATCATTCTGTAGGGTGCTCAAAAAATATTCAAACAAATTTTGTTTGAAAGCCCTTGAGCTCTAGTTTCTATCACTACTAATTAGGTTATGTGAAACTCATAGTTAAATTCCGTAGAAAACAATCTTTCCAAATGCAAATACAATTTTTCCAGATAAGATAGCCACTGGAAAAATCCCCAAAATTAACATAAAATTTGCTGTCTTATTCTGGACTGCCAGAAAAAGTTTGGGAGCCATTGCACCTATTTTAAAATCTGTATAGTTCAATAACCTTTTTCAGTGATTGCATTTTTACATATGTTCAGTGGCTTTATTATGTCCCAAATTTGGACTAAACCTTCCTTTAGTCATACACTAGTTCCTGTAAAAATCTTGGATTTAATTGACCTACTGTCCTAGTCCTAATTCAGTTACAAACTGAATATTGATTAAATGGCTAACAATTCAATTATAAGATAATTCCAGAAATTCTTGCCAACTTAGAAATACAATAACTCCTTCACCAAAGCTTATGAAAATTATGGAACAAATTTTTTTAGAACAAAGACAATTTCCTCTATCTTGATTATCAACTGTTAGCTATGTTCAAGCTACAGTTTCCTCTCTAGAATTTTTGGAAGTTAATTGCTTGCCATAATTTTGCAGACCACAATCTACTTTGATCATCTCCTGATCTTTGCAAGAGTTTCTATCATATTCCCTAGTATCCACCTTCAAAGTTCCTAAGCCAATTAGGTCATTATCACATAATTGTCACCATAAATTAAATCATGGTCTTGGTGATAATTATTTTTCAAAGTCATTCATATACGTATTCTATGCATATCGTATAGTGACCGAAGTCGAGGAGGAGCCAGAAACCTTGGAAGAGCACCTTCCAAATATTAACTCAGACTCTGACCTGCAACAAGGCAAGCCCCGGTTTGCATTTAAGTCGTTTATAAAATATTACTTTATCACTATGATGAGTAGATATGAATTGTGCATTACGTTTAGGATGATTGGTACTCCACATGCATGACCAAAAATCCCATGGATTAGTATATGAAGTTTTATGTAGGTACAGGTGTGCTCGCTGACACTTCCGAATGACGTATGTGTCGTGTTGTCCGGGTGTGCCCTGATTGCAATCACTGTCCCTCGCAGTAATACAGTACCACTTGTTCACTGCGCCGTGACGTAGTAAATACTAAAGACACCAGAAAATTATATTGTATTGAATTATAATTGCTTTGCAACCTTGTATGATTTAAAGATAGTGCAATTAAAAGTTTACAGTTTCCCCATACTTTAGCTGTAATAGCATTATGTGCTCTGGGCATGTCATATCATCGGTAAAGCGTTTCTTATTTGATTGTGGAGCCCATGATGTGCCGTGCCTGGAGAATGTCATTTGATACATAAAACCTGATTATAAGGATCCACTTGTAGGCGAGTCATTTATGCTTCACCTTACCTATGTTTAGTGTCCCCTTTGCATATATCTAGTGAGACGGGTTAGTCTTGCTGAGCCTTATGTTCAGGTTTGCAGTTAACGAGTTTTTGCAGGTTATACAATTGATGAAGGGTTTGATGATGAGGCTGCACCCCCTCCAGGGTGTACAGCCAAATGGAAACCCTGCACGCCGCCGTGATTGAGTGTTGCTAGTGCAAAGTATCCAAGGCATGGATAATTTTGCTTTTGCATAGCTAGTGCTGAGATCGTAGCTATGATATATATATTTCTTTACTTCTGCTAGTATTGTAAAACTTCCACTGTATTATAAACAAAAGACTTCGTCTTGTATTTTATTCGGGTTCTGTTCCTGTATACTGTTGGGTGTCGCATCGCACGACACCACCCAATGAGATCCTCGGATGTCGGGATTTCGGTCCCCACAGCCGATAATTCTTCAACTCCTATAATTGCTAAGGGTTCGGTTAGAGTAAATGATCACTACACTTTGAAGGATGTGGTACTTGTCAAAACTTTGAAATACAACTTGCTTTCTATTTCACAATTGCTAGATGAAAATCTGGAAATTATTTTCAATAAAAACTGTTGCAAAGTTGTAAGTTCAAATAGTGAGCTTATTTTGAACATGTCTCGGTTTGGAAGAGTTTATAAAGCTGATTTTGATATGTCTTCCTCTAAGCATAGGTGTCTAGTTGCTAATGATTCAAAGGACCTATATTTTTGGCATCGTAGACTTGGTCACGTAGGCTTTGATCACCTAACGCGTGTTAGTGCTCTTGATCGCATACGTGGGCTGCCTAAGCTTAAAGGGGACAAAGAAATTGTGTGCTCTTCTTGTAGACATGCTAAGAAGGTTGCAGGTTCACATACTCCTCTTACAATGATCATGACAACTGAACCATGTCAACTTTTGCACCTTGACATCGTAGGACCTTCACGTGTTCAATCCTTCGGAGATAAATGGTATGTTCTTGTTATTGTTGATGATTATTCTAGATACTCTTGGGTTTACTTTATGGCATCTAAGAATGAAGCTTTTAGTCACTTTAGGACTTTATTTCTTAGATTATCAATTGATCACCCACGATCTTTAAAAGAAATTAGAAGTGATAATGGAACTAGATTTAAAAATCAATCTTTTGATCACTTTTGTGCTGAAAATAGAATAGATCATCAATTTTCTTCACCATATGTACCTCAACAAAATGGTGTTGTAGAAAGAAAGAACAGAACCTTAGTTGAGATGGCTAGGACTATGCTTGATGAATATCAAACTCCTAGGAAATTTTGGGCTGATGCGTTAGCAACCGCTTGTTATGTCTCAAATTGTGTTTTCTTGCGTGCTAAGCTAGGTAAAACACCATATGAGCTCCGGTTTGGACATAGGCCTAGTGTTACACACTTTCGGGTCTTTGGTTGCAAATGCTTTGTTAAGAAACATGGTAATCTTGATAAATTTGAACCTGTATCCATTGATGGCATGTTTCTTGGCTATCCATCTCATACTAGAGGCTACTGTGTGCTTTTACTTGACACTAACAAAATTGTGGAGACTTGTGAAGTGTCTTTTGATGAAGCTAGCCCAGGTACTAGCTCAAACATTGCAGGTCCAGATCCATATCTGCAGGGGGAGAGCATTTTCGTTGAAGATGAGGAAGAGTTGGAGCTACTGCCCAAAAATTCAGGAGCTAAAGACTTTGGTTCAGCTCTGGATGTTAATTCTCAACCCGCACCGACAACCATCAATGCTGATTCAAATCATCCTCAAGTCACAAGCTCATCGATTTGTGATGAACGTGAAGAAGAAGAAGCTTGTGAGACATTTGTTCCCTTACGGTTTTACAAAGATCATCCCCCAAAACAGTTGATTGGAAGCTTGCATGAACGAGTCACACAGTCCAGCAAACCAAGGAGGGTACCTTTGTGCATCAGATGAAGTATAAAAAAGACCTCCTAAGGCGCTTCAACATGGACAAAAGCAAGCCTCTTCGGGAACCAATGGGAACAGCAACAACACTTGGGCTTGATGAAGATGGTGAACCCGTGGATCAAAAAGAATATAGAAGCATGATCGGATCACTTTTTACCTCATGGCATCAAGACCAGACATTCAGCGTATGTCTTTGTGCATGGTTTCATACCTCCCCACGTGCTTCACATCGTCAAGTCGTCAAAAGGATTCTCAGGTACTTACATGCAACTCAAGAATTTGGAATTTTTCTTCCTGCTTCCTCAACCGTTACTTTGAAAGCTTTTTCTGATGCTGATTTTGGGGGTTGTAGGATTCATAGGAAAAGTAATTTCGGTGCTTGTCATTTTCTTTGTAATTCTCTTGTTGCTTGGTCCTCTAGAAAACAAAATTCAGTTGCACAATCTACAGCCGAATCTGAATATGTAGCTGCTGCTAGTGCTTGCTCACAAATTCTTTGGATTGTTCAAACACTTAAGGACTATGGGGTTGATCTAGATAGTGTTCCACTGTTCCGTGATAACACTAGTGCCATTTGCATTGCTAAAGACCCCGTGCAACATTCTAGAACTAAGCACATTGACATTAGGTATCACTTTCTCCGAGATAATGTTGAAAAAGGAAACATTGTGCTTCACCATGTAGATACCGGACAACAATTGGCTGACATTTTTACAAAACCTTTGGATTTCACTCGTTTTTGTTACATTCGTAGTGAAATAGGGGTTATGCATCCTCATGGCTTAAATTGAGGGGGAGTTTTGAAACTTGGGAAGTCTATGTGTGAATCTAAAATTAAAATAATATGAGCATAGTATTTCATACATACATGACTTTGTGATTCCTTTTACATGCTGAAAGTTCTTACTACATTACTCGTGTTATACATTTTGTAGTTTTTGCCATGTCTAGTAATTGGAATAATTACTTACCCTAAAACTGATCATGGTCAAACTTTCTTGCTGTTTTGAACTTGTTACATGTTCACAAGTGCTTTTAATCATTAAGAATTAATCAAGTAATCAACTCACATGTTGAGTTTTTATGAACAAATTTAAATTGAGAAAAGATCAAGAGAACATGCATGGATCGCACTTCTTCTTTTGAGATGGCTTATCATTGCACTTAGATATGAACTTGGAAGAAGTTGTGTATGACTAAAATCATGTCCTTAAGCTTCTGATTGTCAAATGACATAGGCTTGGCTTGGTTGGTTAGAATAAGGCAGATGCGCATATAATCTCTTGAAAATATCATATGATCAAAATTTATGCTTTGAAAAATAATAAAATGCAGAAACTAGTGTCATGCTTTTAGGTTTTGAAATAGTTAAGTTTGTGAGATCATGACTTGCTTAAATTGAAAATTACATTTGACCTCTAGCATGGCTTACACTACTTTATGTATCTCATTGATGTGATAATGTAAGGTACCAGATAGTATGACTTGGATGAGCTTTGTTTATATGTATATCTTATAATATGCTCATAACAACTAAAGTTGGAGAGATAATTTGTTTATATGCTCATGACTTGCTGAATACATTGTCAAAGGGGGAGAGATAAGCATGAAGAGAAAGAGAATATATGCGTAAGGAGAGATAATAAAGGGGGAGAGATAATATGGGATAATTTTTCTTCTCATTTTCCTTTTGGATTTTCTTCTCATTTTACTTTTGATTTACAAAGGGGGAGAAATTGCCTTCAAAACTTTGATGTGAATAAGCCAATGTTCGGATTTTAAATGGTGTTGCCAATGCATTCATCAAGGGGGAGATTGTAAGACCTATGTGTGCTGAATACATTGGCTTGTAGTGAATACACTTGCTTTGACGATAAAAGATTTGAATATCACCAAAACACCTTTTTATCAGGGTCCGGAACTGGACCGCAGTGCTTCTGCTTTTCATTTGCAATGTTTTGTACTTACTTTACATTGTTGGAAAGATTGCTTAGTATTCATTTGCTAAGTTTTTGGTGTGTTTTGGTTGATATGGATTATATAGTTCCTACTGTGGTTTTGAAACATGCTTATGTGAGGTTCTCACGTAAGGTGTTGTGTTCGGAAATAACTTGAGTCAAGTCGAGGACTTGGGCTCGTATGGATTGGTTGTTTATTCATGTGCAGGTGTTGCTTGAGTTCAAGACATGGCTTGTGACGGGATCTATTGGACTAGTCTCAGGGAGGAGATGAGGTTCCAACAACCAAATTCAGGAGGAATTGTGGTTGAGTTGATGAGGAGGTTGCGCAGCATGACTGAATCAAGAACAATGCATGTGAAAGTATCATGGACGTCATTGGAAGATGTTTGCACGTGTGCAAGGAGTGCATGGACATGGCTACATGTTTCTGAGATGTGATGAAGATATGTGGACGTAAAGAGTTGGTCGGAAAGGTCCAACCGACTAGGTTATGGACTCAGGCTGCGGCTGAGTCTGGTTTAACTCGAATATGGAATGATTTGAGTTGGTTATGATAGGATTTCATGTGGGTCACGAATTTGAGTTGCTTAGGAATTTGGGATACGTTCCTAAGGTGTTTGGAAGTCTTAAGATTGCTTTTATATGTGTATAGAATAATCCTAAGCAGTTATGGAAAGTTACAATTCCTGAACAGAGTAGGATTAGGTTCCTGATCTGAGTTGAGTTGGCTTTCGAGCTGGTTATATAAGCAAGGGAGCCTAGAGCTTGTGGTGCACGACTTTGGGCTGTTCCTCTTGTGTTCTATTGAATAAAATTCGTAGTTTGAAGGAACTTTTGTGCCTTGTTCGTCCGACTTGTTCCAGACAAGTTTTACTCGTCGAGTTTCTGGACAGCACTACCTTTTGTCGGTGGTTATATCATAACTCGAGTTTTACAGATCCAATTGACGTGATTCTTTTTAGGTTGTCTTCACAACTTGATTATATATCATATGTAAAAATTTCACGGTCATTGGATTTGTCTTTTCTGATCTACACGATTTTCTTTGCAGCGTTCCAAAATTGTATTTCTCGGGTAGGGCAGATTGACCGTTGCTTGATCTTTCGATCATAACTTGAGGTTTTCTCGACGGATTTGAGTGATTCTTTATGTGTCTTCTTCATGACTTGATTCTCTCTGATATCTATCACTTTTGTCACGGTGAAACACCTTTAGATTAGTCTCACACATGATTTCTTTAATAGATCGTTTTTTTGCCGAAGGGGTTGGGGTTTAATTGTTTCCGCTGCATAAGATTTTTAAATCTACCATTCACCCCCCCTCTGGTAGATTTTCATGTGCTCTTCGATCCTACAAAATAATTTTTAACCAAAGACCCTAAAATATGTAACACTAGGCCTATATCCAAACCGAAGCTCATAAGGTGTTTTTCATAGTTTAGCTAGCAAGAAAACTCGATTCGAGACATAACAAGCGATTGCAATTGCATCAGCCCAAAACTTCTAGGAGTTTGATATTAATCAAGCATAGTCCTAGCCATCTCAACTAAAGTTCTGTTCTTTCTCTCTTTAACACTGTTTTATTGAGGTACATATGGTGAAGAAAATTGATAGTCTATTCCATTTTCAGCACAAAGGTGATCAAATGATTATTTTTTGAATTTAGTTCCATTATCTCTTGTAATTGCTTTTAATGATCCTAGGTGGTCAAGTGAAAGTCTAAGAACTAAACTTCTCAAGTTACTAAAATCTTCATTCTTAGATGCCATAAGATAAACCCAAGAGTATCTAGAATTGTCATCAACAATTACGAGCACATACCACTTACCTCCAAAAGATTGAACACGTGAGGGAACTACGGTGTCAAGGTGTAAAAGTTGTGTCGGTGCTACGGTCATGGTCATTGTGAGTGGAGCTTGTGAACCTATGTTGACGGTCCTTAATTGCCAAATCCGACCGTCAATTCCCTGCATAAAAGCTATGGATTTGACAACCAACATAGTTGTAGGAGTTATTTACCAACTATCTCCACAAGTGTTGGTGCAATTGTGTATGCAGGTGAATTATGCCAATAATTAGAGGTATTTACAGGGACCAATCCAAGAAACACACCTTCCGACCAATCAGGCGCAAGCACAAGGATTCTGGGGCTCACTCAGAGGAGAAAACCAACTAAAAATGAGGGTAATCACCAATACCCATGATGGGGCCCCACAAAACAGCCTCTCAGAAGAAGAACACCGCGTTTGGAGCTACCAGAAAGTTGGTCAAAGTGCCAGGTCGGCCGACTAGGTAAATGCGTCAAATGCACCAAATGCAATCAACCGCCATGTGTTGGCTCCTCACGGCTTGGAGATCACGATGGCGACTTGGTCCCTTGCTTTTTCTGGCGGGAAACCAACCTTTGGAAGGTATAAATTGGGGGTAGGGGGCTCCCTTACTCCACACAACAAAAGCTTGAGTATAGTACTCCACTACAAAGGCGTAGTGCTGCCAAAGTGCTTAGAAAATAGGGAGAGAGTGAGAAAGAGGAGGAGGAGGAGGCTCCAGCTTGTCGGGCTTCTTCCACTTAAGGATAGGGTTTGGGCTTGTCAAACCCTCTGCACCTTTGTACCTCAACAATTCTTTCCATCTCAAGTAAGGTACATGATTTCCATTTGAGTTCATTTATTTAATTCAAGCAAGTTAATTCCTTAGTTGCTTGTTCATTCATCGCTCTATTCATTTAGAGGCACTAGTCTTTTCTAGGGAGGTTAGGGAAGTAACCATTGATTATAGGCGTGGTGTCTAGGCTTGACATTACCTTTGATTATCTCGTAGTCCACGGGTTGTAGAGGTAGGCGATAGGTGGTGACAGCCCTATCTGTCAATTGCAATCCTCCACATTCGACTACAATGTAGGATCTTGGCGGGAGTCACCTGGCAGACCAGGGTAAGCCTGTGCCCAATACAAGCTGCTATTGACTGACTTTCTTTGAATTAGAACTGCTTCTCTTAGGAAGTCCACACTATCCCTTGCCTACCACCAAGCTTTGTGTCCTTGGGTGAAACAGTTAGAAGATTAGCACACACGTTCCTTGGATTCGATACCTTGGGAATACTCTTTAAGGGGAAGTTCTACAGCGGTTTCTCCGTGCACTTTCGAATTTTTATATGTGATGTACCAGCCGTCAACAAGCATCTCTGGCGCCGTTGCCGAGTAACAGTTGTTGTTGATCCTTGAACCTTGTTCACCCTCGTATCTATTTTTCTTATCTTTATTCCTTATCTTTTTACTATCTAAACTATGGACCAACTCACCATTCTTTCTCTATCTGCTCCTAAGAGTGAGTTTTGTGAGCCTCCGCCATCGGCGGATCCCATTTGCTCAACTAGCTTTGAACTCCACCCTGGCTTTAAAGCAATTGTTCGGGAGCAATATTTCTTAGGGACAAATTGTGAGAATCCCAACCATCACCTGCGGGAGTTTGAGCAATTGTGTTCATGCCTTCTAATCAAGGGCATGACACAAGAAACCCTTAAGTGGAAATTGTTTCCGTTTTCCCTCAAGGGAAGAGCGAAGCAGTGGTACACTCATACCGTTGGGAGTGCAAATGGAAAATGGCAAGAACTTCGAGACAATTTTTGTCTTGCATTCTTTCGACTCTCCCAAATTGCCTCTCTACAAAGGGCAACTTTAAGCAAGTTGAGAAGCAATCTATAGGTGCACCATGGCCTATATTCACATTGCTAAGCAAATCAGGACCGAACATGTCAGTTCCCGAACATGTGTTATTACCACATTTTTGTTTCGGGCTTGACAAGAATTCTTCCCTATACCTCGACATATCGGCTGGAGGCTCTTTCCATCATAATACACCAAATGAAGGAAGGGAAATTCTAGAACGAATTATAAAAAATACATCCTTCATCGCTGGTCTTAATGAACCTCCTCAAGAGGAAGCCGTGTTGAGACATGAGGATCCACCCATAGTCACCCCGGAACCCATACCATGTTCATCTCAAGTTGTGACTATGAAATCCTCACCCGTACGAAAGACACTGAAGGAAGAAGAAATTCAGCCTTCGCAGTTTCCATTATGCTTCGAGGAAGTTCTTTTTGAAGATTTTGGAAATACCTCGAAGTATTCTTATGGAAGGAAACCATCATTACATCCCTCACTCCTTGATCCGCGCAAAGGAAAATTCCTTCAAGAAATGATCAAGGAGTTGACCTCAATCATGATTAGGGAATGGACGGTGGAGGTTGAGCTTTCACCTGAAATTATTTGGGTAATATCACCCTCAACAACCATTCGATGTCTTATTCGAGGGGTGGTGGTGAACGTCCTTTATAATCCCATATTGGAGCCAATATCATTTCCAAAAATTGTGCTTTAGCCATTTTGGGTGATCTACCCTGGGCTCCAACAAGAAAATCCTTTAGAGACTCCTACGGAAACATCAAGGAAGGATATGAGATTTTGCTAAACGTGTCTATAAAACATGATAACATCAAGTTTGCCTTGTTTTCATAACTTTTAAGTCCAATACATTGATGTAATGATAGGGTTACCCATTGAGATATTACACATGGATGCACCCTCAAAAGGCAGCCTAGATATTAAAATCGGAGCGAATAAGTTTTCTATTCCCATTCTGCGATCCAAGAACACATTAGTAGAACCTCCCCCGAGAGTGGGCCAATCATGGAAGCCATGGCCCTTCAATTCTTAGACCCTGCTAAAAGTGAAGAAGAAGAACAATTCAGCCTAGAAGACGATGAATTGCAAGAGACATTTGATTTTCCCAAAGAAGAGCCATCACAAAAGCCCCCGGTTGAGTTGAAAATCCTACCAGGCCTACGTTATTCTTTCCTACACGGTGATGCGGAAGCTCCTGTCATGATAAGTGAAAAGCTCTCACAAGATGAAACTGCCAAACTCATGACCATCTTTAAAAAGCATAAATCCATCCTTGGCTACTCACTCCAAGACCTTAAGGGAATCAGCCCTGATCTTTGCACCCATCGCATTCCTACCAACCCTCTTAGCACACCGTCTAGGGAACCTCAAAGAAGGTTGAACAATGCTACGTGGGAGGTTGTCAAGAAGGAGGTCTTGAAACTCTTGCATGCCGGGATAACTTATCATGTTCCTTATAGTGAGTGGGTTAGCGTTGTCCAAGTAGTGCCCAAGAAAGGAGGAACGACGGTCATTCAAAATGAGATGAATGAACTCATTCCTCAACGAACCATCATAGGGTGGAGGATGTGTATTGACTGTAGAAAACTCAACAAGGCAACATTGAAGGATCATTTTCCACTGCCTTCCATTGATGAAATGATTGAGCAGTTAGCGAAACATTCCTTCTTTTGTTTCCTTGAAGGGTATTCTGGTTACCATCAAATTCCCATCCACCCTAATGATCAAAGTAAGACCACCTTTACATGCCCTTATGGAACGTATGCCTATTAGTGAATGTTGTTCGGGTTGTGTAATGCACCCGCTTTGTTCCAAAGGTGCATGATGTCTATTTTCTCACACATTATCGAGGAAATCATGGAACTTTTCATGGACGACTCTTCCTTCTATGAAAAACTTCTGATCATTGTCTTGACAACCAAGATAGGGTCTTACAAAGATGCCAAGAGAAAGACATGGTGCTAAATTTGGAAAAGTGTCATTTTTATGGTCGTGAAGGCATGGTCTTAGGACACTTGGTGTCCGAAAGGGGGATTGAGGTGGACAAAGCCAAAATTGAAGTTCTTGAAAAGCTTCCACCTCCCACCAACAATAAGGGTATTCGTAGCTTTTTAGGCCATGCGGTGTTGTACCAACGATTTATCAAAGATTTTTTCCAAAATCGCTAGACCCCTCACTAGCCTATTATCTAAGAATGTGCCCTTTGATTTCGATGATGAGTGTCACCAATCTTTTGACATTCTCAAGAAGGCACTCATCACAGCTCCAATCATTCAACCCCCTGATTGGACGCTGCCATTCGAAGTCATGTGTGATGCTAGTGATTATGCCGTTAGAGCGGTCCCTGGCCAAACCATGTATAAAAAGCAACATAGCCTATGCTAGAAAGACTCTATCAGGAGCTCAGCTTAACTATTCCACAACTAAAAAGGAGCTCCTCGAAGTTTTCTTTGCTATCAATAAGTTTAGATCATACTTGTTTGGAGCAAAAATCATTGTCTTCACAGACCATGTTGCTTGGAAATATTTTCTCACCAAGAAAGATGCTAGACCTAGGCTAATCCAATTGATTCTCATACTCCAAGAGTTTGACCTGTATATAAGAGATAAAAAGGGAGTAGAGAATTCCGTCGGTGATCATCTCTCACGTATGGAAAATCCCAAATACACTGTACATACCTATCAATGATTTCCTACGTGATGATATGTTGCTCAAGGTGATCGACTCTAACCCTTGGTATTCGGACATTGTAAACTTCATGGTTATGGGGTACATACCACCAGGGTAGGATAATAAAAAGCTCATTTTCGAGAGTCAACGTCACCTCCAGAATGATCCATACCTCTATAGGGTATGTTCCAATGGGCTACATAGAAGGTGCGTCCCAACAATTGAAGGCACCAAAATCATCGAAAGATGCCATGCAGCCCCCTATGGCGGGCGCTACGGTGTTCAACGTACTAAGGCAAGGATCTGGCAAAGCGAACTCTTTTTGCCCTCAATGTATGAGGATACAAATAAATTCGTCTGAAGATGTCAAGAATGCCAAAAGCATGGAGGAATTACTACTCGCAATGTGATGCCCCTCACATACAATCTCCAAGTAGAATTATTTGATGTGTGAGGGATCAACTTCATGGGACCCTTTCCAAAGTCCTATGATTGCGAGTATATTCCGGTGGCGTAGATTATGTGTCGAAATGGGTAGAAGCATTACCATGAAAACATGCTGATGCCAAGACTGCTCGGAAAATGTTTCACGAAATCATTTTCCCATATTTTTGAACTCCTTGAATGGTCATAAGTGATGGAGGGTCTCATTTCATTGATAAGACCTTCCGGAGCTTTCTAAGAGAGCTTGGGGTTAGGCATAACATTGATACTCCGTACCATCCCCAAACAAGTGGTCAAGCAGAAACATCAAACAAATAAATCAAGAATATTATGCAAAAGAATGTCTTTTAGATGGGGAATGGGTGGAAGAACAAACTACCTGATGCACTTTAGGCATACCGTACCACCTATAAGACACACAAAAAAATGTCATTTTCTCATGGAATTGGATCATAGAGCGTATTGGGCTATTAAGAAGTGGAATATGGATCTCCACGAAGCTAAAAAGTTGTGCAAAATGCACATTTCAGAACTAGAAGAATGGAGGGATAAGACGTACCATAGTGCCAAGATCTATAAGGAAAAAACCAAGAGGTGGCACGATAAAAGAATTACGCCTACGGAGTTCAAGCCTGGAGATAAAGTCCTACTTTTCAACTATAGAGTCAAACTTTTTGGGCATGTGAAACTAAAAAGAAAATGGGAAGGTCCCTATACTGTTGTAGATACTTCATCTCATGGAGCTATTACACTCCAAAATGATGAAGGTCATCTCTTCAAAGTAAATGGGCACCGTCTCAAGAACTTTTTAGAACCCAATTAAAATTTGGACAAAGAGGAAGACGTAGTCAATTTTATTAACTTTACTGCCTATCCTTGAAGTTTGGTTAATTTTTCCATGTCCAATAAAGCATACTCCAACCCTCACCACTCCTTTCCAATATCCCATTATCCCATTTGGCTAAGTTGGAGAGAAGGAAAATGTAGAATATCATAAATACTTTCCTAGTTAGGACATAGGCACTTATTTTGATTCTATCATACAAAGTGCCTTTGTCAAATAAATTGCGACTCACTAGTGTAGGTAAGGCCGGTAGAGTCTTTCACTTCTCCATGTTTTCATTTCAAATTATGACATGTACAAGAACAAGTGTGGGGGAGGTCCCACAGGCCTCCAAAGTGCAACATGCCCGGACCATCATGAAAGAACAATTCAGGGCCTCGCATGAAGCACCACGAGAAGATTTGACCAAGCCATAATGGCTTGGCCCATCCTTCTTCATTAAGGCAATGGTTTGCGCTCTCCCACCTCTTATCCCTCTATACCTGATTTTTTAGTTTAAATTTATTATGCATGATAATATCATTAGAAGTAAACTCATTGGAAATTAAAATTGTGCAATTTCATATTTTATATTTTCCTAGAGAATGGAATATGTCTATTTCTCATTTCAATTTCATTACCATGTTCTTGAACCACAAATCAATTTATGAAGAACATTTCATCTAGGTATTTGATTGGCGTGATATGGTAAATGAGTGAAACTTGGAAACTCTCCATGCTGGAATTGAATTTTGGTATTGCAATTCTTGAAGTCATCAGATTTTTACCAATCTCTCTCATTAGAATTTAAATACCCACCGAGGCCATATGACAGAGATATTGAAAACCAAATGCATATGCCACTTTGCATTTTTCATTGAGCTTTGTCAAACTCTTGACCTTTTTGACTGACTTGCATGAAATCTTTGATTAGTAATTTCTTGTGCACTCCACCATATTCCATGATCTTCAAAAATCCACCATCAAAAGATACTCCATGCAAATTTTGCAAAATCTTCTCTCAATAAAAAGTTGAACAAAAAGGAGTAGAAGGCATGGCTATAAGAACTCTCTCCCTCTCTCAAAAAAAAAAGAGAATTCGAAAAAAGAGAAAAAAGGAATAAAAAAAGAGAGAGCCAATATGTACCCATGCTTCATCCTTGCAAAAAAAATATAGAGAGTGATCAATTGGGAGTCATGATCACCGTTCATCATCCACCATTCATAATAAGTGCACAAGAATTTCTGTAGTCATTGGTTTTTGTTGCATGGTCTTCTCATGTGGATCTCGTTTTTGACTTAGTAACATATAAATTGCAAGTGAGCCACTCTTTATCCTTACCATGCTCCACAAAAAGCCATATTTAGTCGTAGGAAAAGAAGTGGAAACTCATGCCAAGTTGAGGACTAAACACATTGAGAAACGAGAGCATTCTTTTGAGGAGCATGGCAATATCTTTTTGACTTGTGAAAATATAGCAATTTCCAAGTTTATTTCAGTAGGAGTAGTCCAGGTGAACTACATTCAAGCTGTTCCATCTCTCAAACACCCAAGATGATGTGGTAGCCACATATCAAAGGTTCTTAAACAAAGGTATGTGTTGAAATGTTTTGTATACATATTTTGTACTTGTAGCTGAGTTCTGATATCACTTATTTCTTCTTGCCTTCACTCGAGGATGAGTAAAGGGCTAAGTGTGGGGGAGTCTCTTGATGGTCCTAATTGCCAAATCTGACCGTCAATTCCCTGCATAAAAGCTATGGATTGGACAACCAACATAGTGGTAGGAGTTACTTACTAACTATCTCCACAAGTGGTGGTGCAATTGTGTATGCAGGTGAATTATGCCCATATTTAGAGGTATTTACATGGACCAATCCAAGAAACACTTTGTGAGACCTATGTGTGTTGAATACATTGTCTTTGATGATAAAATTTTTGAATACTACCAAAAAACCATTTTTAACAAGGTCTGACTCTAGGTCCGAGTTCTTGCAAGGTCCGATGATAGGTCTGGCTTGTTTTGGGTAGCTTCGGCAAGGTCCAACTTGCTTTGTCTAGGTGCGAATTATCTTGCGCTAGGTTGTACTAGCTTTGGTAAGCTCCGGCGCTAGGTCTGACTAGTTTTGGTAAGCTCTGCCGCTAGGTCCTGCTAGCTTTGGTAAGCTTTGTTTCAAGGTCTAGTTAGCTTGGGCAAGGTACGGTGCTAGTCTGCAATGGTTCTACTTTTACCTTCCAATATTTCGAACTTGCTTTACATCTATGGAATGTTTACTTAGTATTCTTTTACTATGTTTTTGGTGTGTTTTGGTGGTTATGGTTGATATCTTTTTGCTAAGGTTTGCAACATGATTATGTGAGGTGCTCACGTAAGGTATTGTGGTTTCAGAACTAACGAGAGTCAAGTTAAGGACTTGTGCTCGAAAGTATTGGTTTTTTATTCATGTGCAGGTGTTGCTTGAGTTCAAGACATGGCTGGTGACGGGATCCATTGAACTAGTCTTAGGAAGAAGATGAGGTTCAACAACCAAGTTAGGGAGGAATTGTGGTTGAGTTGATCGGGAGGTCGCGTAGCTTGTTTGAATCAAGAACAATGCATATGAAGGTATCGTGGACATCGTTGGAAGGTGTTTCAATATGTGGAAGGAGTGCATGGACGTGGCTACATGGTTCCGAGGCGTGATGAAGAGATGTGGACGTAAAAAATTTGTTGGAAAGGTCCAACCGACTAGATTATCGACTCAGGCTGCGGTTGAGTCGGGTTTGACTCAAATATGGAAAGATTTGAGTTGGTTACGATAGGATTTCGTGTGGATCACGAAGTTGGGTTGTTTTAGGAATGTGGTATATGTTTGTAAGGGATTTGTATGTCTTGATATTGCTTCTATCTGCGTATGGAAGAATCTTGAGTAGTTATGGAAAGTTTCAGTTGAATCTGAGTAGGATTTGAGTCCTAGTTAGGATTGGGTTGGCCTAAAAGCTGGTTATATAAGCAAGGGAGGCCACAACTCATGGTGCACTACTTTTGGGCTGTTCCTTTTGAGATTTGATCAATAAAATTCATAGTCTAAAGGAGATTTTATGCCTTGTTCGTCTGACTTGTTTTCATCAAGTCCTTTTCGCCGAGTTTCTGCACAGCACTACCTTGCTTCGGTGGTTTTATCATAACTCGAGTCTTGCAAATGCAATTTACGTGATTCGTTTTGGGTTGTATTCATAACTTGATTATATATCATTAGTGAACATTTCACGGTCATTGGATTTGTGGTTTTGGATCTATAAGAGTTTCATTGCAGTGTTGTAGACCTGGTTTTTCTTGGGTAGAACAAATTGACCATCGTTCAACCTTTCGATCGAAACATGAGTTTTTCTCGATGGTTATTTGTGATTCTTGTTGTCGTGTCTTTGTGACTTGATCTTCCACAATCTATAATGGTTTTTTCACGATTGATCACCTTTAGATTAATCGCACACACAATTTCTTTATCACATTAATTTTCTGTCAAAGGGTTTTTGATGCTTCCGCTGAAAAATTTGTAATCTACCATTCACCCCCTGGTAGATTTTCACATTCTCTTTGATACTACAATTGGTATCAGAGCCACGGTTCTCTAATCTTTATGGTTTGCATGTGTTTTGGACTAATCGTCATGGATAAATACTCCGCAAAACCTTGTGTGTTTAGTGGTATTGATTTTCAGGTTTGGAAGGCATGAATGGAGGCTTTTATCTAGGCACAAGGCTTCGCCATATGGGAAAAGATCTACAAGCCTTATGAATTGCCTCCAAACGATCATGTTATAGCTACAAATCTGAGAGATGTCGACAACAACAACAAGACTCGGAACTTGATCATACAAGAATTAACTCAAAGTGACTTTGACCATGTTGCACACCTCCGATCTATGTACGATGTGTGGAAAGCACTTTGTGGCTACCATGAAGGATCCAACACGATCAAGGAGGTAGGGAATGACATGTTCAAGAAAGAATACATGTGCTTCAAGATGCAACTCGGTGAGTCCATTTTTGACCTCTTTGCTCGCTTTAAAAAAATTCTTAGCAACTTGCGTACTGTTAATGTTCATTTCTCAGATGCTAAGAATGCTAGGAAATTACTAAGTGCATTAGACATGTCAATTTGGGAGATGAAAGTCACAACTATTCGTTAATATACTGTCATGAGTACACTTACATTAGATGTGCTATATTCTAAATTGAAAACTTGTGAAATTGACATAATCTTACGTAAGAACCCCAACAAGTCTCTCACATTTGTTTGTCAACGTGACATGCCTAGCTCCGATCAATCTTCATCTTGTTGTACACTTGCTTTGTTGTCCTCTCTAACCCTTGAACAGATTGAGGAGTTTCCAGAGGAGGAGCTAGTACTTCTCTCTACTAGGATCTCAAAAGCATTGCAAAATGTGAGAACTGGAAGGAGAGTAAGCTCCGGACCTCAACGATGTTTTGAATGTGGTAAGAAAAAACATTTTCATTCGGATTGTCCTAACCTTTCAGGTCCTACTTCCCAGGAAGAAAAACAAACAAGGACAAGGCAATCTTCTACTAACGATAAAAAGAAGAAGAAAGGTTTTACAGGATGCCAATTGGTGAATAGTTTTATCTCCGCACTTCAAGAACTTGGCTCAAGCGATGTGGACATCGGAAGTGACAAAGATTAGATGATTTGGCAAACTTGTGTTTCATGGCAGGTAAATCAAAATAAATTATGGAGGAGCCAGAACACAACAGCGACAATGAAGAGGTATGTCCTACTTGCGAACAAATGTGTGATGCTATATCTCGTGCCACAATTATAGTTAAGAAAATGGACAAAAATCATAGGGACAATGCTGTTAAAATTGAGTCACTAGAATCTGAAATTAATCGTTTGAAATCTTTGATTCCTAGTGATGATTCCTGTTCATCTTGTGATTTAATATTTGAACAAATGTCCTCTCTAAGAAGTGCACACACCTCCACACTTGATAAACATGAACCTGAAATTTAAAAGAACAAAGAGCTTACTGCACTTAATGATAAAAATTTGAAAGATGTTTGCTGTTCAACAATTGATTTGCATTGTTCTACTTGTGATGATCTTGATAAGAAACTACAAGATACTATTATTGAAATTTCTATATTGAACAATGCTTTACGTTCTCATGGAGTTAAATATTGTTCCAATTGCAATCTAAAAGGAAAAACTTCATGACAAAACTTCCTAGACTTGTCTAATAAACTTGATGACATGAATAGGACACTAGAGCGGTTTTGTAACGGGAATAAGAATCTAAACTTGCTGCTGAATTCTTCCAAGTCTCGCAAAGATAAAACTGGTTTAGGTTTTGATTCTCATGTCATGCTAAGGCACATCCACCTAAAATTGTAAAGTCATTAGGAAGTGGTTTGATTCAAACAGTTCCTAGAAAAAAGAAAGTGGTTTTCAATTCCGCAGGAGTGTTGTCTCATTCGGTTTCAAATAAAAATGTTGCTTGCTCATCCAGACATGAACACAAAGTTAAATTTCATTGTACCTACTTTGGTAGAGATGGTCATGTCATATATTTTTGTTATAGGCTAGCAAAACAATAGAAAAAAGGAAAGAATGATTGCTAGATCTCATAATGTTCATGAAAAATTTGCTGCACATGCTAAACCGAATGATAGGTACATGCAACCTGCTGTAATGAGTCAAAAACATGCAAAGTTTGCTCCCCAACCTACTGTTTTTCGTGCTACACATGTAACACCTCGTAGGTCAGTAGTTGGGTACAAAAATTCTCAAGCTTTGGCTCTTAAACCTACTTTTTTTATCTCAGCTTTCGCTTGTTTTTCCTTGTGCATGTCATGTGACTCAGTACTGGATTACTAAATGGCTTTTGACTAACCCCAGTATTGAGTCATCGACGTATCGTTCTTCTATGTAGGTTACACACTTGAGGAAGGGGAACATCTGGATTGTGGATTTAGGTTGCTCACGCCATATGACCGGTAACAAACATTGGTTCTCCTCCCCCACTTTTTTGTCACGTGTAGAGAATGTTACTTTGCCGATAATTCTTCAACTCTTATAATTGCTAAGGGCTCAGTTATAGTAAATAATCACTACACTTTGAAGGATGTGGCACTTGCTAAAAATCTACAATACAGCTTCCTTTCCGTTTCACAATTGCTAGATGAAAATCTTGAAATTATTTTCAATAAAAATTGTTGCAAAGGTTTAGGTTCAAATAGTGAGCTTATTTTTAACATGTCTTGGTTTGGAAGAGTTTTTAAAGCTGATTTTGATATGTCTTCCTCCAAGAATAGGTGTGTATTTGTTAATGATTCAAAAGACTTGTATTTTTTGCATCATAGACTGGGTCATGTAGGTTTTGATCATCTCACGTGTGTTAGTGCTCTTGACCACATACGAGGGCTGCCTAAGCTTAATGGGGACAATGAAATTAAGTTCTATTCTTGTAGACATGCTAAGATAGTTGCAGGTTCACATGCTCCTCTTACAATAACCATGAAAACTGAACTAGGTCAACTTTTGCACCTTGACACCGTAGGTCCTTCACGTGTTCAATCCTCTGAAGGTAAAAGGTATGTTCTTGTGATTGTTGATGATTTTTCTAAATACTCTTGGGTTTATTTTATGGCATCTAAGAATGATGTCTTTAGTACTTTAGAACTTTATTTCTTAGATAATCAATTGATCACCCAAGATCTTTAAGAGCAATTAGAAGTGATAATAGAAATGAATTTAAAAATCAATCATTTGATAACTTTTGTGCTAAAAATGGAGTAGATCATCAATTTTCTTCACCATATGTACCTCAAGAAAACGGTGTTGTAGAGAGAAAGAATAGAACCTTAGTTGAGATGGCTAGGACTATGCTTGATGAATATCTAACTCCTAGAAAGTTTTGGGTAGATGCAATTGCAACCGCTTGTTATGTTTCAAATCGTGTTTTCTTGCGTGCTAAGCTAGAAAAAACACGATATGAGCTCCAGTTTGGATATAGGCCTAGTGTCACACACTTTAGGGTCTCTGGTTGCAAATGCTTTGTTAAGAAACATGGTAATCTTGATAAATTTGAACATAGATCCGTTGATGGCATGTTTCTTGGTTATCCATATAATACTAGAGGCTACCTTGTGCTTTTACTTGACACTAACAAAATTGTCGAGACTTGTGAGGTTTCTTTTGATGAAGCTAGCCCAGGTACTAGCTCTAATATTGCAGGTCCAGATCCATATCTACAGGGGGAGAGTATTTTTATCGAAGAAGACGAAGAAGTGGTGCTGCTGCACGAAAATTCAGAAGAATGTGACATTGTTATAGCTCCTGATTTTGATTCTCAACCAGCACCGACGCCACCATTGCTGGTCCAGATCGTCCTCAAGTCAAAAGCTCATTGATTTGTGATGAACATGAAGAAGAAGAAGCTTGTGAAGTGTCTATTCCCCTCCAGATTCTCAAAAGTCATCCTTCACAACAAATCATCGGAAGCTTGCACGAACGAGTCACACGGTCTAGCTATGATGAGTTCAAATTTGAGATGAGTAGGATGGAAGAACTCACGTACTCTTTGGGGCTGCAAATCAAGCAAACCAAGGAGTGTACCTTTGTGCATCAAACAAAGTATACAAAAGACCTCCTAAGGCGCTTCAACATAGACAGAAGCAAGCCTCTTCGGACACCAATGGGAACAACAACAACACTTGAACTTGATGAAGATGGTGAACCCGTGGATCAAAATAATATCGACGTATGATTGGATCACTTTTGTACCTCACGACATCAAGACCGGACACACAATTCAGCATATGTCTTTGTGCACGGTTTCAAGCTTCCCCACGTGCTTTAAATCTTTTAGTCGTCAAAAGGATTCTCAGGTACTTACATGGAACTCAAGAATTTGACATTTTTCTTCCTTCTTCGTCAATTGTTACTTTGAAAGCTTTTTTGGATGCTGATTTTGCGGGTTGTAGGATTGCTAGGAAAAGTACTTCTGGTGCTTGTCATTTTCTTGGTAATTCACTTGTTGCTTGGTCATCTAGAAAACAAAACTCAGTTGCACAATCCACAGCCGAATCTGAATGTGTTGCTGCTGCTAGTGCTTGCTCACAAATTCTTTGGATTGTTTAAACACTTAAGGACAATATGGTTGATCTAGATAGTGTTCCACTATTTTCTGACAACACTAGAGCCATTTGCATTGCTAAAAATCCCATGCAACATTTGAGAACAAAGCACATTGGCATTAGGTATCACTTTCTCCATGATAATGTTGAAAAAGGAAACATTGTGCTTCACCATCTAGATACCGAACAACAATTGGCTGATATTTTTACAAAACCTTTGGATTTCACACATTTTTGCTTCATTCGTACTAAAATAGTTGTTATGCATCCTCATGGCTTAAATTGAGCGAGAGTTTTGAAACTTGGGAAGTCTATGTGTGAATCTGAATTGAAAATAATATGAGCATAGTATTTCATACATATATGACTTTGTGATTCCTTTTACATGCTGAAAGTTCTTACTACATTACTCATGTTATACATTTTATTGTTTTTGCCATGACTAGTAAATTGGAATAATTACGTACACTAAATCTAATCATGATCGAACTTTCTTGCTGTTTTGAACTTGTTGCATGATCACAAGTGCTTTTAATCATAAAGAAGTAATCAATTAATCAACTCATATGTTGGGTTTTATGATCAAATATAAAGTGAGAAAAGATCAAGAGAATATGCATGCATCGCACTTATTCTTTTGAGATGGATTGTCATTTCACTTAGATATGAACTTAGAAGAAGTTATGGATGACTAAAACCATGTCATTAAGCTTCTTATTGTCAAATGACATAGGTTGGGCTTAGTTGGTTAGAATAAAGCAGATGCAGCATATAATCTCTTGCAAATATTATATGATCAGAATTTGTGCTTTAAATAATATTCAAAAATGAAAAATGCAGCAACAAGTGTGTAAAGTCCCACCTTTTTCCTTTTATAATAAATTCAACCACAAGTGGTTTATCAAACATAATGGAGGGCAACAAAATTTTGCACATAAGCTTGACCTCACCAAAAAGTTTTCTTTCTACAAAGTTGGGAAGTTATTGATTGCAATGGCTAGGGCAAATTATATGGCAGCAGTATAAAAATCAAAACTAATGTTATTTGATTGTGTTGCTATGCATATTAGGTCCTGCCAAAAAGATTCAAATCCAAGGCTCCAAATTTTTCCTTGGACTCTTAAATATCTAAATAGCTTCTCAGAAAAATTTCATGATTTTTGAAGTACATCTTCCATTTGTTTGGACACGTACAAAGGATTCAATTCTCGTCGACATCAAATTTAGCTTTGCACTAAACTTTTCCTAAAGCAACCCCTTAATTTTTCTAAAGGCCTTTTATGGTTCAGGGGACTTGATTTCAAAGTTTAGAGATTTTTGGACCTCAGATACTATTTATTTCAACAAGGTTTATACCCATAGTGGGATTCAAAATTGAAATTGAATTTGATGCAAACTATGTCCAAATTGAATTCTTATTGCAGAATTGAATTCCCCATATTTTTCTTAGTCTACCTGTAAATTTTGGGAATTTTTGGACAATGTTTAAGCTAGAATTTAGAGGAAGGGATAAGGGAGAGAGACGTGGGACCCACAGGTCAACAGTGAAACCGATTCACCGCCTCTGTTTCTCACCCCTAGTCGACAACGCGACGATTGCATGCGCCAGCTCGCCGTCGGCGTCGGTCGCCTCCATCTGCCCCCCTGACGTCCTTATCTACCGCAGTGGCGCCTATAAAAGCCGCCCCCCCCCCCCCCCCCCCCCCGTCGACGGAGCTCTCACCCATTCACCGCACCGCGCCATTTTTCATCGCCGCCGCGACCACCCCGTGCCGCTCGGCGTTGCGAAGCCTCGCCGTCGATACAAGCACTCTCAGCCTCTTCGGTCAATAACAAAAAGGTGCGCAACGGCCTCGTGCAGCTTCTGGTTAAGCTTGAATCCCTATCATGCATCCTAGCTCTACTGTTCTTTAAAATTCTGAAGCACTTTTATCACGTTGAGGCTAGATCGTCGGTTTAATTCCGATTGTATGTACAAAATCTCTCCGATCCAGTTAGAGGACATGACCCATGTAATCTAACGCACCTTCCCTCCAAAAATCAGAAAGAACCATCGGCTAATTAGCAAGATCTTCAAGTTTTCCCCTTCCACCATTGTTAACGCTCGGTTCACCGTCTACTTCGGTATTACCGGCTATGACGCAAGCTCTAGACCCTCCTGAGACCTTCCCCATGCATCCACGATGCTTCCTGAGCTTTCAAAAGAGAGATTTAGCTAGGGAATCGAAGGTCTCCACTTCACCGAAACCCTAACCCCCGCCGCCACCGTCGGGATTAGTTTTCCAGTCACCCCTCGCCGTTGGGAGCTAGTCCATCATGTTCCTCGTGCGAAAATAGGTGGGAGCGGCGAGTACCGAGGCCTCCCAAAGGCCGGAGGCTATCACCGGCGAAAGCGCCACCGTGCGCCGGTGAGAACGCCGCCGTCCGAGCAGTGACTCGAGGTAGAAGAAGACCGGGTCTGCGGGTCCCACCCGCCAGTGAACGCAACGCGCTCGGATCAGCCTGTGGCTAAGGATCCAGTGTGGCTGCATGGAAAAGTTTATAACCCTTGGTGTGGCTTGCCCCTGATTGGATGATTTTAAATCCAGTGGGCCCTGGCGCCAAATTCAAAAGATGAATTTTCCCTTTTGGTGCAAAACCATTTCCAAAGCTTGAAAATCAATATCTTTCTGTAGGATACTCCAAAAATATTCAAACAAATTTTGTTTGAAAGCCCTTGAGCTCTAGTTTCTATCAATACCAATTAGGTTCTATGAAACTCAGTGATAAATTCTGTAGGAAACAATCTTTCCAAATGCATATATATTTTTTCCACATAAGATAGCCACTGGAAAAATCCCCAAAATTCACATAAAATTTGTTGTCTTATTCTTGACTACCAGAAAAAGTTTGGAGCCATTGCACCTGTTTAACCCTCAGTAAAGTTCAATTACCTTTTTCAGCTATTGAATTTTTACATATGTTCAGTGGCTTTATTATGTCCCAAATTTGGACTGAAACTTCCTTTAGTCATACACTAGTTCCTGTAAAAATCTTGGATTTAATTGACCTATTATCCTAGTCCTAATTCAGTTAAAGCTGAATATTGATTAAATGGCTAACAATTCAATTATAAGATAATTCCAGAAATTCTTGCCAACTTAGAAATACAATAACTACTTCACCAAAGTTTAGAAACTTATGGAAAAAATTTTGTTAGAACAAAAACAATTTCCTCTATTTTGATTATCAACTGTTAGCTATGTTTAAGCTACAGTTTCCTCTCTAGAATTTTTGGAAGTTGATTGCTTGCCAAAATTTTGGAGACCACAATCTACTTTGATCATCTCCTGTTCTTTGCAAGAGTTTCTATCATATTCCCTAGTATTCACCTTCAAAGTTCCAAAGCCAATTAATTCATTATCACGTAATGGTCACCATGAATTAAATCATGGTCTTGGTAATAATTATTTTTAAAAGTCATTCATATACGTATTCTATGCATATCGTATAGTGACCGAAGTCGAGGAGGAGCCAGAAACCTTGGAAGAGCACCTTCCAAATATTAACTCAGACTCTGACCTGCAACAAGGCAAGCCCCGGTTTGCATTTAAGTCGTTTATAAAATTTTGCTTTTTCACTATGATGAGTAGTATATGAATTGTGCATTACATTTAGGATGATTGATACTCCACATGCATGACCAAATATCCCAGGGATTGGTTGAAACGAGTTACAGTTTGACCTGTAGTAACTGCTTTGCTAATGCATAGGAAATCCGGTAGAAGTCGAATAGTTGGAATCTACTCGCGAGAGATGTAGGACATATCTCACAGGATTGGTTAGATAGAAAATGGCATAATATAATAAAACTGAGACCGGGCAGGGAATGGATAGGAAGCGGCGAGAATGAGTCTCGGTCGCATAGCCCTACCTGTGTCGATTAAGGCCCGTCTGTATGCGGCCCCTTCGGACAAGCTTGAATTGTACCAACGACATAATGGACATATGAAATCCAATAAACTAACATAACTTGATAATTGGGGTGTCGAGGCCCATTAACTCACCATCGATAGGGGTGGGTTGAGGACAGTAAGGTGTAATTCGGTCGGTGGACACATGAGGTGTTCCGTGCGGAGACCTTCTGTTTGCGGAGGAGAGACGGGCTCATCGTTTGGGTTTCTTGTGAAAGGTGGCCATATACGCCTAGTACTGAAGTGTTATGTAGGTATAGGTGTACTCGTTGACACTTCCGAACAACTTATGTGTCGTGTTGTCCGGGTGTGTCCTGATTGCAATCACTGTCCCTCGCAGTAATAGAGCACCACTTGTTCACTGCGCCGTGATGTAGTAAATACTAAAGAAACCAGGAAATTATATTTTATTGAATTATAATTGCTTTGCAGCCTTGTATGATTTAGAGATAGTGCAATTAAAAGTTTACAGTTTCCCCATACTTTAGCTGTAATAGCATTATGTGCTATGGGCATGTCATATCATCGGTAAAGGGTTTCTTGTTTGATTGTGGAGCCCATGATGTGCCGTGCCTAGAGAATGTCATTTGCTACATAAAACCTGATTATAAGGATCCATTTGCAGGCGAGTCATTTATGCTTCACCTTACCTATGTTTAGTGTCCCCTTTGCATGTGTCTAGTGAGACGGGTTAGTCTTGCTGAGCCTTATGCTCACGTTTGCAGTTAATGAGTTTTTGCAGGTTATACAATTGATGAAGGGTTTGATGATGAGGCTGCACCCCCTCCAGGGAGTACAACTGAATGGGAACCCTGCACGCCGCCGTGATTGAGTGTTGCTAGTGCAAAGTATCCAAGGCATGGATAACTTTGCTTTTGCATAGCTAGTGCTAAGAGCATAGCTATGATATATATACATTTCTTTGCTTCCGCTAGTATTGTAAAACTTCCGCTGTATTATAAGAAAAAGACTTCATCTTTTATTTTATTCTGGTTTTCTTCCTGTATACTATTGGGTGTCGCATCGCACGACACCACCCAATGAGATCCTCGGATGTCGGGATTCCGGTCCCCACAGACATGGTATCAGAGCATCATTGGGAACAGTGTACTTGAAAAGAACATATTTTCAAAAATTAGGATTTGAGTGAGGAATTAGCTATATGCCTTTATAAGGAGTATTATTAGTATAATATATAAAGGTGGTAAACTAACTATGTGTTATTATATTTTGTAACGACGCCCCGACGTCAGGTAAGAGGTAAGGTACGCCACCGAGAGCGGGTCAATCTCGGTAAGCTCAGCATACGAGGAGTGGTATGTGAAATTTCCGTGGCTTGGCACGGGAAGTTAATAGGAGTCTCTTAAGCTCTCAATGTTTCTGAGAACCTATGACACACGGTACCCCAGCGTGCTTCAAGGTTAGTGGGAGCCCCCATCGGGTGGTGTATAACCCGATAGTATGCCTCTCTAGAACTATCCATGTTCTATGGGAGCATGTGAAACACGTATGCCCGAGCGTGTATAAGCCGGATCGTATGGGAGTCTTTGTTGTACAAACGTATTTACAGCCATGTACCTCGAGACATGACCTCGCTCGAGGGCGACTCACACCACAGTTGTATGCATTTATTTTCATATATATTATTGTGACTGCATGTCGTGTTTCCCCATACCACCTTTGAGGTATGAATGTGTGAAAGGGGATTGTTTGTCTTTTGCAGCATTAACTACGGTAGAAGACCGTGTAGAAGCTGTTTGCGAGAGAACGATAGAGGAACCACCTATAGACGTAACCGGAAATACCGGATAGAATTTTCTTTGGTGAGATACGTAGTACCGTCAGTATCAAACATGATACTAGACCATCCCCAATGACATAATGGATGCATAATTCTTTGGAAAGTCCAAATATCAGATGCTGGCAGGTTTGGACTTCGTAAAAAGGGACTCCGACTCGATAGGGTAGATAGAATCAAGATTCTTGATTTCTGGCAGAAGTTGGATCGACTTCGCCAGGTTGTAATCTTGGTTATCGAATAGATAACATAAAAGTATCATTTATGGATGGAAAGCTCGTGAAGACCTCTACAACTTTTCTGTTAACCATCAGGGCAGAAAAGTTTGAAATTCTATTGAAATCTGGAGTATACTAAAACTGCTGCAGATGACCCAACCATTGTACCAGTTCCAGAAATATTGCCATAACTCACTTTAGGAACATCTCCTTATTGTGACACATGACTAGAAAGGCAGAGGCAAGTCTACAGATTTTATATTTAGAGTTTTTCCTAATTCAAATTTGATTTAAATCAAATTTGGGACTCAAAACAGTGGACTGCAGGACTACTGGTGCAAACCAGTCAGTTCAACTGTTTAGTTTTGATAGTATAACTCTTAATCCAGATTAGTGAAATAGTCACATATATACATATATGGAAAGCTTAGGAAGTCCTCTATCAACTTTATTTTGCATTCCTGATCTAAATCTGGGTATAGCGGTGTCTAATTCCATTTGTCGCAAACTTGGTTCTGGCAGTCCAGAACTTAAAACAGTTTGCACCAATTTGTGAATTTGCGCGCGATACCTGTATAACAAACTTTTCAGGGGTTGAACCTTTACTTCTGGATTTTTAACTTGATGTTATACAAATTTTATTTTGTCATTACCTCAAAATATTATCATGATAGCCTTGTATAAATTGTGGACGTCACTACATATACAGGGGAGGTTCTGTCAAAAAATTCCAGAAAATATGGGTCAACTTAAAACCTGTATAGATTCTATTTCCTAGCTCACATGTAGATGTATGAGTACAATCCGGAAAGCTTGGAAAGTATACTACAACTTTTGTATTCAACTCCACCTTTGATTCTGATAAATCCTGTATGAAACTGTGGTGTTTCTACAGGAAGATGGCAGCAGAGATGATCCAATTACCTAACGGTTGGGTGCACGCGACATGCACTGGTCAAGGCGGGTTTCCGGATTAGTTCGTCATGCTGCTGAGCCAGTGTGGATATGAGGAAGCGCCTAGCTATTGGGGAAAGGAATCCCATGACAACAGAGTAAAGAAGTGTGTCATCTATGTCGACATACCTGCTGGTCCACCAAGCAACGGATGGGCCCCCTTTTCTATCAAAACAAGGGGTGTTCTATTGGAAGAAACTTGGAGCTTCGCTGCAAGTGTTGCTATGGGGAGGTTTCGCAGACTTCACCATCATCAGCTTGTGGATACTCCGCATGAGTTCTCTCCGGTCAGCGGTAGGGCTGCTGAAGGATGGGCTAACCGATTGATCGCCGATTATGATCTCCGCGGGGGAACATCGGTGACAGCTTTAGCAGTGTATGCATCGGCTTCACGTCGCGAAAATGGCAACCAGAAAGCGTGCATTAAGGAGTTGGTGAATAATCTGAGGGAAACCATTATTCGAGGGGATCACTTTGAACGTGAAAATAAATCGCTTAGGACCTCGATCGCTCCTCTCAACCGACGTCTCCGTTTCAAAGAAGAGCAGTATGAGCTAGTTGCTCAAGATCTGTCAGAGGCTCGTGGAGCAACTCAAGAAATGGAAATTGAGTTAGAAGCAGGCTTAGTTAATGTGAACCAGCTGAGTACTCAGTTGAACACGATGACTGAAGCTCGAGATCGTTCCAGGGCAGAGGCTCAGGACTGGAAAGCCAGTTGCGAGCAGGCCCAGCAGGAACTTGACGGCTTTAAGATGTTTATGGTACAGGCTGATGTACAAGCATTGGCTGCCACAAAAGCATCGATAAGGGGTGAGGCAGTAGCTTCTACTTCAGCACCCATAACAGTGGTGCCTAGTCCTGAGGATGACGAAGAAGAAGAAGATCTCGAGGAACTTGAATACGTCGAGTAGGACGTGTTGAAGTAGGATGTGGCAGCACTTCCGGCGACACGGGGAAGCCTATAGTTTAATAGTTGCTCGTGTTTTTCTTTTGTGACCATGTTTGTGTCATATTAAGAGTAGTGGTGGTTATGTCTAGATAACCAGATGTGTATGACATCTCAAGAGGACCAGGCATGGTAGAGATGTATTTCCATAGTGGGAGTCCATCATTTTGGAGTTTACTACTATAAACTTGGTCCAGAGATAATATATCTTGTATAAAGTTTGTACTTTATCAATATATGTTGATGTTGTATATTTTCTATCGTGGTCTACCGCATTACTAATCATATGGAAGGATGAACTTGAGGCGGTGAGACTTATGGTGCGAATCGTTGTATTGCAGCATGGTGCGTACACGTGCAGCCCCAGAAGTGGGAGGCTCAAGTGGAGGGCAGGGGGATGACACACCACCCCCGGGGCAGAATACGCCTCAGACGCAGCCACCTCCACCACCTCCACCCACACTTCCCAGAAGTCTCGCAGAGGTTCTCGCAGCAGTACTCGGCTTGCGCGACGAGCAAACCGAGTTGTTGCGGACTCTTGTACAGCACTCGTCCCGTCAAGGGGGATGACACGCTGATGGGCCACGTCAGTCATATCTGAGTTCGTACTCGGATTTCTCATCGACGCATCCACCGATCTTCAGGGAGGCCGACGAGCCTTTGGAGGCGAACAACTAGCTCCGCACTATTGAAGGGAAGTTCGGTTTACTTGAGGTAACCAAACAACAGAAGGCTCTGTTTGCAGCTCAGCAACTGCAGGGTTCTGGTGGTGCGTGGTGGGCAAACTACCTCGCCGCACGCCGCGTAGGCTATGTCGTGAGATGGGCAGAATTCCGGGAGGCGTTCCGTGCCTATCATATTCCTCCTGGGATTATAAGGAGGAAGCTTCAATAGTTCTTGGAGCTGAAGCAGGGAGGAAGGAGTGCTTACGAGTACTCCAAGGTCTTCAACCACTTCGCCCAATATGCACAGGACCAAGTGAGCACAGAAGACAGGAAGCGAGAATGCTTCTACCGGGGGCTGAACACCAAGATGAAGGACAAGATGGTCTTATTCAACCGCGGCAGTTTCAACGACCTGGTCAACGTCGCGATCATGCAGGAGGACGCTACTCGAGAACTGTCCTCAGACAAGAAGAAGAGGAGTGCTCCACAGAGAAGCAGAGGTGGTGCTCCTCAGAAGTACCGAATGGTGTATCGATCACCATCTGACCAGAGGTGGCAACCGCCCTCATGACCACCAATGTTCAGTGGTCGCCGGTTCGGCAACTCCGGGTTCTGACCGCAACAACAGCAGGGATGATTCCACGTGCACTTCCACCTCCACCACGTGCACCGGGATTCCGTCCCCCCATTCGTACTGGCCAAACCCCATACACGTGTTTCACATGTGGACGCACAGGGCACTTCGCCAAGGACTGCCCGCAGAGTAGGCAAGGCGGAGGACAATCATCATACCAGGGCGCCAACCAACCCCGCAACCAGCCCAAGAAGCCAGTTCCCAGACTCGGCAACGTCCACCACCTCGCCATTGAGGATGTTTCAGAAGGCGCACCCATACTCACGGGTACGTTCTCTATCTTCAATCATCCTGTAGTCATACTCTTCGACTCTGGAGATTCACACAATGTCATTAGCAAGTCTTTTGTCATTAAAAGTCAATTGCCTATAATCTCCACAAAAACTCCATATGTGATTAGCACTCCAGCCGGGAAAACAATAACAAAGGAATTAGTTCATGGAATATCACTTAACCTATATGGAACCATATATCTTACTTCACTTCTGATACTAGAGCATCAGAAGTTAGATGTCATCTTGGAATGGCATGGTTGCAATACCATGGTGCTATTCTAGATCTAGTCCCTCGAAAAATATATCTAAATTCTCCACTTCATCCCTCTCAAGTCCTCAATCTTGAGAGAACCATTCCAGTGAATCCATCTACTCACAATACCGAGGTTATTGAGCTCAAAGATATTCCGGTAGTATGTGAATACCCGGATGTGTTTCCTGAAGATCTTCCTGGTATGCCCCTAGAAAGAGATATAGAGTTCAAGATTGAACTTGCACCGGGAACAGTGCCAATCTCAAGACCACCCTACAAGATAGCACCGAAGGAACTTGCAGAACTTAAGGAACAGTTAACCGAACTTGAGAACAAGGGTTTAATTCGACCAAGTTCATCACCATGGGGTTGTTCTGCACTGTTCGTAGAGAAGAAAGATAAAACCTTGAGACTGTGTGTAGACTATCGTCCACTCAATGATGTCACTATCAAAAACAAGTATCCACTACCACGCATTGATATCCTTTTCGATCAATTGGTGGGTGCTGAAGTATTTTCGAAAATGGATCTTCGTTATGGTTATCATCAGATCAGAATCCGACCAGAAGACATACCAAAGACAGCATTCTCGACGAGGTATGGACTGTATGAGTACATTGTTATGTCCTTCGGATTGACCAACGCACCGGCTCATTTCATGTATCTCATGAACTCGATGTTTATGCTGGAATTGGACAAGCTTGTCGTGGTCTTCATTGACGACATACTTGTGTATTCAAAATCCGAAGAAGAACATGCTCAACACATGCGTATCGTGCTTCAACGATTACGGGACCACCAGCTATATGCTAAGTTCAGCAAGTGTGAATTCTGGATCAGCCAAGTGCCATTTTTAGGGCACATCATATCAGAGGCAGGGATTGCAGTTGATCCAAGCAAGATCAAGAAAGTCCTCAAATGGGAGTCTCCAAAGTCTGTACATGAAGTTCAAAGTTTCCTAAGTTTAGCTGGGTATTACCGGAGGTTCATTCCCAGTTTCTCCAAAATAGCTAAACCAATGACAGAACTTCTGAAGAAGGGGACGAAGTATGTATGGAGTGAGGCATGTGAGGCAGGTTTTCAAGCATTAGAAAAAAACCTCACAACGGCACCAGTATTAGCTCGACACAACCAAATCTTTTGACGTGTATTGTGATGCATCAGGAATTGGTTTGGGATGTGTGTTGATGCAGGATAGACGAGTGATCACTTATGGATCACGGCAGCTTCGGAACCATGAGCAGAACTATCCGACTCATGATCTAGAACTCGCTGCTGTGGTACTAGCATTAAAGATGTGGAGACATTATCTACTGGATAATTTAGTACATCTCTACACCGATCACAAGAGCTTGAAATACATCTTCACCCAAAAAGATTTAAATATGCGACAACGTAGATGGTTGGAGTTAATTAAGGATTATGAGATTAAAATCCACTACCATCCAGGCAAAGCAAATGTAGTCGCAGATGCTCTGAGCCGCAAGTCCCATGTCAACAATCTTTCCATTACCTCAATGGAAGGAGAAGAAGAACCGAGTCTCTACTTGGTTCCATATGGGGCACTCTACAACCTAGCTCTCATTCCTACTATCAAGAAGGATATTATGGCAGCTCAGAAGGAGGACAAAGGGATGTCGCACATTCGTCAAAGAATGGAGAAGGGGGAGATGAAATGTTTCCGATGTGATGATGAAGGTACCCTCTGGTTTAAAAACTGTGTAGTGGTACCCCGAAACCTGGAACTTCGGAAGAAGATTATGGATGAAGCTCATTTATCCAAGTATTCCATTCATCCGGGAAGTAACAAAATGTACCAAAATCTGAGAAAGAAGTTCTGGTGGAATTGGATGAAGAGAGAAGTAGCAAAATACATATCCGAATGTGATACGTGTCGACGAGTTAAGGTCGACCATATGAAGGCAGCTGGACAGCTTCAACCTTTAAGCATACCAGCTTGGAAATGGGAGGACATCAGCTTGGATTTCATTGTTGGATTACCTCCCACTCTCCATAAGCACGACTCAATTTGGGTGATTGTTGACCGGTTGACCAAATTAGCTCATTTCATACCAGTCAGTGTCAAGTATGATGTAAAACGGTATGCAGAACTTTATATCTCTAGAATATTGTGCCTACATGGTGTACCCAACACTATCATTTCAGATCGTGGGTCTATTTTCGTCGCTCGCTTTTGGGAGCATCTCCACGATGCATTGGGTACCAAACTAATTCGAAGCTCGGCTTATCATCCTCAGACTGATGGACAAACCGAACGGGTGAATCAAGTGCTAGAGGACATGCTCCGTGCCTATGCCATCCACCATGGTAGGAATTGGGATGATCATCTACCATCGGCGAAATTTTCGTACAACAACGGTTACCACGCTAGCATCGAGATGGCGCCATATGAAGCTCTTTATGGCCGGAAGTGTCGCACCCCCTTGAACTGGTGTGAATCAGGTGAACGAGTGGTATATGGCATCGATTTGATAAATCAAGCCGAAGAGCAAGTACGTCTTATTCAAGCCAATCTCAAAACCGTTCAGTCTCGTCAGAAGAGCTATGCGGACAAACGACGTCGACCTCTTCACTTTGAGGTTGGGGATCAAGTTTATCTCCGGGTATCCCCGATGAAAGGAATTCATCGATTCGGAGTGAGAGGGAAGCTATCTCCACGTTTTATTGGGCCATTCGCAATCATCAAAAGATGCGGACCCGTGGCATATCAATTGGAATTGCTGCCATCGCTGGCCAGGGTCCATAATGTGTTTCACATTTCTCAGTTGCAGAAATGTCTCAAAGTCCCAACGAATATATGTATTGAGGATTTGGAAACCCTCCAGCCAGATCTTACGTATTCTAAGCATCCAACCCAAATCGTTGCTGAGAAAACTCGCACCACAAGAAGGCGCACATTGCGTTTCTACAAAGTCTTGTGGAGCAACCACAGTACTGAAGAAGCCACGTGGGAAAGCGAGGAATATCTTAAAACAAACTATCCGGGATTGTTAGCGGCACATATTCAGTAGATCTTTATCTTTTGTCCTTCCTTGGTAATCTTGGGACGAGATTCTTTTAAGAGGGGGGGAATGTAAAGTCCCACCTTTTTCATTTTATGATAAATTCAACCACAAGTGGTTTATCAAACATAATGGAGGGCAACAAAATTTTGCACATAAGCTTGACCTCACCAAAATGTTTTCTTTCTACAAAGTTGGGAAGTTATTGATTGCAATGGCTAGGGCAAATTATATGGCAGCAGTATAAAAATCAAAACTAATGCTATTTGATTGTGTTGCTATGCATATTAGGCCCTGCCAAAAAGATTCAAATCCAAGGTTCCAAATTTTTCCTTGGACTCTTAAATATCTAAATAGCTTCTCAGAAAAATTTCAACATTTTTGAAGTACATCTTCCATTTGTTTGGACACGTACAAAGGATTCAATTCGCTTCGACATCAAATTTAGCTTTGCACTAAACTTTGCCTAAAGCAAACCCTAAATTTTTCTAAAGGCCTTTTATGGTTCAGGGGACTTGATTTCAAAGTTTAGAGATTTTTGGACCTCAAATACTATTTATTTCAACAAGGTTTATACCCATAGTGGGATTCAAATTTGAAATTGAATTTGATGCAAACTATGTCAAAATTTAATTCTGATTGCAGAATTGAATTCCCCATACTTTTCTTAGTCTACCTGTAAATTTTGGGAATTTTTGGACAATGTTTAAGCTAGAATTTAGAGGAAGGGATAAGGGAGAGAGAGGTGGGGCCCACAGGTCAGCAGTGAAACCGATTCACCGCCTCTGTTTCTCACCCCCGGTCGACACCGCGACGATTGCATGTGCCAGCTCGTCGTCGGCGTCGGTCGCCTCCAGCTGCCCCCCCCTGACGTCCTTATCTACCGCAGTGGCGCCTATAACCCCCCCCCCCCCTGGTTGACAGAGCCCTCACCCATTCACCGCACCGCGCCATTTTTCATCGCCGCCGCGACCACCCCGTGCCGCTCGACGCCGCGAAGCCTCTCCGTTGATACAAGCACTCTCAGCCTCTTTGGTCAATAACAAAAAGGTGCGCAACGACCTCGTGGAGCTTCTGGTTAAGCTTGAAACCCTATCATGCATCCTAGCTCTACTATTCTTTAAAATCCCGAAGCACTTTTATCACGTTGAGGAGATCGTCGGTTTAATTCTTATTGTGTGTACAAAATCTCTTCGATCCAGTTAGACGACATGACCCATGTAATCTAACGCACCTTCCCTCCAAAAATCAGAAAGAACCATCGGCTAATTAGCAAGATCTTCAAGTTTTCCACTTCCGCCGTTGTTAACGCTCGGTTCACCATCGACTTCGGTATTGCCGGCTATGACGCAAGCTCTAGACCCTCCTGAGACCTTCCCCATGCATCCACGATGCTTAAGCTTTCAAACGAGAGATTTAGCTAGGGAATCGAAGGTCTCCACTTCACCGAAACCCTAACCCCCGCCGCCGTTGTCGGGATTAGTTTTCTGGTCACCCCTCGCCGTCGGGAGCTAGTCCATCATGTTCCCCGTGCGAAAATAGGTGGGAGTGGCGAGTCCTGAGGCCTCCCGAAGGCCGGAGGCTATCGACGGCGAAAGCGCCGCCGCGCGCCGATGAGAACGCCGCCGTCCGAGCAGTGACTCGAGGTAGAAGAAGACCGGGTCCGCGGGTCCCACCCGCCAGTGAACGCAACGCGCCCGGATCAGCCTGGGGCTAAGGATCCAGTGTGGTCGCGTGGAAAAGTTTATAACCCCCGGTGTGGCTTTCCCGGCCCTGGTGCCAAATTCAAAAGATGAATTTTCCCTTTTGGTGCAGAACCATTTCCAAAGTTTGAAAATCAATATCTTTCTGTAGGATACTCCAAAAATATTCAAACTAATTTTGTTTGAAAGCCCTTGAGCTCTAGTTTCTATCAGTACCAATTAGGTTCTGTGAAACTCAGTGTTAAATTCTGTAGAAAACAATCTTTCCAAATGCAAATACAATTTTTCCAGATAAGATAGCCACTGGAAAATCCCCAAAATTCACATAAAATTTTTTGTCTTGTTCTTGACTACCAGAAAAAGTTTGGGAGCCATTGCACCTTGTTAACCAGTTCAATTACCTTTTTCAGCTATTGAATTTTTACATACATTCAGTGGCTTTATTATGTCCCAAATTTGGACTGAACCTTTCTTTAGTCATACACTAGTTCTTGTAAAAATCTTGGATTTAATTGACCTATTATCCTAGTCCTAATTCAGTTACAAACTGAATATTGATTAAATGGCTAACAATTCAATTATAAGATAATTCCAGAAATTCTTGCCAACTGAGAAATACAATAACTACTTCACCAAAGTTTAGAAACTTATGGAACAAATTTTGTTAGAACAAAAAAAATTCCTCTATTTTGATTATCAACTGTTAGCTATGTTTAAGCTACAGTTTCCTCTCTAGAATTTTTGGAAGTTGATTGCTTGCCAAAATTTTGGAGACCACAATCTACTTTGATCATCTCCTGTTCTTTGCAAGAGTTTCAATCATATTCCCTAATATTCACATTCAAAGTTCCAAAGCCAATTAGGTCATTATCACGTAATGGTCACCATAAATTAAATCAAGGTCTTGGTAATAATTATTTTTCAAAGTCATTCATATACGTATTCTATGCATATCGCATAGTGACCGAAGTCGAGGAGGAGCCAGAAACCTTGGAAGAGCACCTTCCAAATATTAACTCAGACTCTGACCTGCAACAAGGCAAGCCCCAGTTTGCATTTAAGTCGTTTATAAAATTTCGCTTTTTCACTATGATGAGTAGTATATGAATTGTGCATTACGTTTAGGATGATTGATACTCCACATGCATGACCAAAGATCCCAGGGATTGGTTGAAACGAGTTACAGTTTGACCTGTAGTAACTGCTTTGCTAATGCATAGGAAATCCGGTAGAAGTTGAATAGTTGGAATCTACTCGCGAGAGATGTACGACATATCTCACAGGATTGGTTAGATAGAAAATGGCATAATATAATAAAACTGAGACCAGGCAGGGAATGGATAGGAAGCGGCGAGAATTGAGTCTCGGTCGCATAGCCCTGCCTTTGTCGATTAAGGCCCGTCTGTATGCGACCCCTTCGGACAAGCTTGAATTGTACCGACGACATAATGGACATATGGAATCCAATAAACCGACATAACTCGATAACTGGGGTGTCGAGACCCATTAACTCACCATCGATAGGGGTGGGTTGAGGACAGTAAGGTGTAAATCGGTCGGCAAACACATGAGGTGTTCCGTACGAAGATCTTCTGTTTGCGGAGGTGAGACGGGCTCGGTGTTCGGGTTTCTTGTGAAAGGTGGACATATACGCCTAGTACTGAAGTGTTATGTAGGTACAGGTGTACTTGCTGACACTTCCGAACGACGTATGTGTCGTGTTGTCCGGGTGTGTCCGGATTGCAATCACTGTCTCTCGCAGTAATAGAGTACCACTTGTTCACTGCGTCATGACGTAGTAAATACTAAAGAAACCAGGAAATTATATTGTATTGAATTATAATTGGTTTGCAACCTTGTATGATTTAGAGATAGTGCAATTAAAAGTTTACAGTTTCCCCATACTTTAGCTGTAATAGCATTATGTGCTCTGGGTATGTCATATCATCGGTAAAGCGTTTCTTGTTTGATTGTGGAGCCCATGACGTGCCGTGCCTGGAGAATGTCATTTGCTATATAAAACCTGATTATAAGGATCCATTTGTAGGCGAGTCATTTATGCTTCACCTTACCTATGTTTAGTGTCCGCTTTGCATATGTCTAGTGAGACGGGTTAGTCTTGCTGAGCCTTATGATCATGTTTGCAGTTAACGAGTTTTTGGAGGTTATACAATTGATGAAGTGTTTGATGATGAGGCTGCACCCCCTTTAGGGTGTACAGCTGAATGGGAACCCTGCACGCCGCCATGATTGAGTGTTGCTAGTGTAAAGTATCCAAGGCATGGATAACTTTGCTTTTGCATAGCTAGTGCTAAGAGTGTAGCTCTGATATATATACATTTCTTTGCTTCTTCTAGCATTGTAAAACTTCCACTGTATTATAAATAAAAGAATTCGTCTTGTATTTTATTCGGGTTCTGTTCCTGTATACTGTTGGGTGTTGCATCGCACGACACTACCCAATGAGGTCCTTGGATATCGGGATTACGGTCCCCACAAAGTGTCACGCTTTCAGGTTTTGAAATAGTTAAGTTTGTGAGATTATGACTTGCTTAAATTGAAAATTATACTTGATCTCTAGCATTGCTTGCACTACTTTATGTATTTCATTGATGTGATGGTGTAATTGACTTGATAGTATGACTTGGATGAGCTTTGTTTTATATGTATATGTTATAATATGCTCATAACAAATTAAAATTTCTCTTTTATACCTTGTTGAATACATTGGCAAAGGGGGAGAAATTGATCACACATTGCACACATTCACAAATGTTTTTGGCACGATTCTTCTCAGGGGGAGATTTTATTGTTTTTCTTCTCAATTTATTTCTGTTTTACAAAGAAGGAGAAATAAGTATAGGGGGAGAAATATTTTTTTTTGAAATTTATTTCTCATTTGATTGTTTCCAAAACTTTTCATAAGCCATTGTTGGAATTTTAAGTGGTGTTGCCAAAGCATTCATCGAGGGGGGGATTGTGAGACCTATGTGTGTTGAATACATTGGCTATGACTGTAAAAGTTTTGAATACTGCCAAAACATCATTTTTAACAAGGTCTGACTCTAGGTCCAAGCTCTTGTAAGGTCCGACAATAGGTCTGGCTTGTTTTGGGTAGTTCCGGCAAAATTCGACGTAAGGTCTGACTTGCTTTGTCTAGGTTTGACTTATTCTGGCGCTAGGTCTGACTAGCTTTGGTAAGCTCTGGCTCTAAGCCTGACTAGCTTTGGTAAGCTTCGACGCTAGGTCCTGCTAGCTTTAGTAAGCTCCGTTTCAAGGTTCGGTCAGCTTTGGCAAGGTCCAATGCTAGTCTGCAATGGTTCTTCTTTTACCTTGCAATGTTTTGAACTTTCTTTACATCTATGGAATGTTTTCTTAGTATTCTTTTACTATGTTTTTGGTGTGTTTTGGTGGTTATGGTTGATATCTTTATGCTAAGGTTTGCAACATGCTTATGTGAGGTGCTCACATAAGGTGGTGTTGTTTCGGAACTGACGAGAGTCAAGTCAAGGACTTGTGCTCAGAAATATTGGTTGTTTGTTCAGTGTGCAGGTGTTGCTTGACTTCAAGACATGGCTGGTGACGGGATCCATTGAACTAGTCTTAGGGCTAAGATGAGGTTCAACAACCATGTTTGGGAGGAATTGTGGTTGAGTTGATCAGGAGGTCGCTCAACATGTTTGAATTAAGAACAATACATTGGACGTCATTGGAAGGTGTTTGCACGTGTCAAGGAGTGCATGGACGTGGATACATGGTTCTGAGGTGTGATGAACAGATGTGGACGTAAAAAATTGGTCGGAAAAGTCTAACCAACTAGGTTATGGAATCAGGTCGCGGCTGAGTCGGGTTTGACTCAAATATGGAATTATTTGAGTTGGCTACGATAGGATTTCATGTGGATCACGAAGTTAGGTTTTTTAGGAATGTGGGATACGTTCCTTATATGTTTGTAAGTCTTGAGATTGCTTCTATCTGCGTATGGGAGAGTCTTGAGTAGTTATGGAAAGTTTCAGTTGAATCTGAGTAGGATTTGAGTCCTAGTTAGGATTGGGTTGGCCTAAGGGCTGGTTATATAAGAAAGGGATGCCACAGCTCGTGGTGCACGACTTTTGGGCTGTTCCTTTTGAGATTTGATCAATAAAATTCGTATAAAGGAGCTTTTGTGCCTTGTTCGTTTGACTTGTTTTCGTCAAGTCTTTCTCGTCGAGTTTCTGCATAGCACTACCTTGCTTCGGTGGTTTTATCATAACACTAGTTTTACAAATCCAATTGACATGATTCATTTTGGGTTGTCTTCAAAACTTGATTATCTATCATCTATGAAAATTTCACGGTCATTGGATTTGTGGTCTTGGATCTACACGTGTTTCATTGCAGTGTTGTAGATCTCGTTTTTCTCAGGTAGAACAGATTGACCTTCATTCAATCTTTCGATCGAAACATGAGTTTTTATCGACGGTTATTTGTGATTCTTGTTGTAGTGTCTTTGAGACTTGATTTTCATCATTCTATAATGGTTTTCTCACGATTGATCACATTTTAGATTAGTCACACACACTATTTCTTTAAAAGAATAATTTTCGGCCGAGGGGTTTTTGTTGCTTCCGCTGAAAAATTTGTAATCTACCATTGACCCCCCTGGTAGATTTTCACGTTCTCTTCGACCCTACAATTGGTATCAGAGCTACGGCGCTGTAATATTTATGGTTTGCACGTGTTTTTGACTAATCATCATGGATAAATATTCTGCAAAACCTTGTGTGTTTATTGGCATTGATTTTCACGTTCGGAAGGCACGAATGGACACTTTTATCTAGGCACAAGGCTTCGCCGTATGGAATGATGTACAAGCCTTATGAAGTGCCTCCAAACGATCAAGTTACAGCTACAAATCTGAGAGATTTCAACGACAAACAGAAGGCTCGGAACTTTATCATACAAGAATTAACTCAAAGTGACTTCGACCGTGTTGCACACCTCTGATCTATGTACGATGTGTGGAAAAGAACTTTATGACTACCATGAAGGATCCAACATGATCAAGGAGGTAAGGAAAGATATGTTCAAGAAAGAATACATGCGCTTCGAGATGTAACTCGGTGAGTCCATTGATGACCTCTTTGCTCGCTTTAATAAAATTCTTAGCAACTTGTGGAGTGTTAATGCTAATATTTCATATGCTAACAATGCTAGGCAATTACTAAGTTCATTAGACATGTCAGTTTGGGAGATGAAAGTCACATCTATTCGTTAATCTACTGTCATAAGTACACTTATATTAGATGTGCTATATTCTAAATTGAAAACTCATGAAATTGACATAATCTCACGTAAGAACCCCAACAAGACTCTCGCATTTGTTTGTCAACGTGACATTCCTAGCTCTGACCAATCTTCATCTTGTTGTACACTTGCTTTTTTTCCTCTCTATCCCTTGAACAGATTGAGGAGTTTCCACAGGAGGAGGTAGTACTTCTCTCTACTAGGTTCTCAAAATCATTGCAAAATGTGAGAACTAGAAGGAGAGTAAGCTCCGAAACTCAACGATGTTTTGAATGTGGTAAGACAAAACATTTTTGTTTGGATTGTCCTAACCTTTCAGGTCCTACTTCCCGGTAAGAAAAACAAACAAGGAAAAGGCAATCCTCTACTAACGATAAAAAGAAGAAGAAGGGCTTTATAGGATGCCAATTGGTGAATAGTTTTATCTCCGTACTTCAAGAACTTGGCTCAAGCGATGTGGACATCGGAAGTGACGAAGATTAGATGATTTGGCAAACTTGTGTTCCATGGCGGGCAAATCAAAATCAATTATGGAGGAGCCAGAACACAACAGTGACAATGATGAGGTATGTCCTACTTGCGAACAAATATGTGATGCTATTTCTCGTGCAACTGTTAGAGTTAAGAAAAAGGACAGAAAGCTTAGGGACAATGCTATTAAAATTGAGTCACTAGAATCTGAAATTAATCATTTGAAATCTTTGATTCCTAGTGATTATTCCTGTTCATCTTGTGATTTAATATTTGAACAATTGTCCTCTGTAAGAAGTGCACACACCTCCACACTTGATCAACATGAACTTGAAATTGAAAGAACAAAGAGCTTATTGCACTTAATGATAAAAATTTGAAAGATGTTTGTTGTTCAACAATTGATTTGTATTGTTCTACTTGTGATGATCTTGATAAGAAACTACAAGATACTATGAATGAAATTTCTATATTGAACAATGTTTTACGTTCTCATGAAGTTAAATATTGTCTCAATTGCAATCTAAAAGGAAGAACTTCATTAGAAAACTTCCTAGACTTGTCTATGAAACTTGATAACATGAATAGGACACTAGAGCGGTTTTGTAACGGGAAAAAGAACCTAAACTTGCTACTGAATTCCTCCAAGTCTTGCAAAGATAAAACTGGTTTAGGTTTTGATTCTCATGTCATGCTAAGGCACATCCACCTAAAATTGTAAAGTCATTAGTAAGTGGTTTTATTCAAATGGTTCCTAAACAAAAGGAAGTGGTTCTCAATTCTACAGACATGTTGTCTCATTCGATTTCAAATAAAAATGTTGCTTGCTCATCTAGACATGAACACAAAGTTACATTTCATTGTACCTACTGTGGTAGAGATGGTCATGTCATATATTTTTTTATAGGCTAGCTAAACAACAGAAAAAAAGAAATAATGATTGCTAGATCTCATAATGTTCATGCAAAATTTGTTGCACATGCTAAACCGAATGATAGGTACATGCAACCTGCTGTAATGAGTCGAAAACATGCAAAGTTTGCTCCCAAACCTACTGTTTTTCATGCTACATGTAACATCTCGTAGGTCAGTAGTTGGGTACAAAAATCCTCAAGCTTTGGCTCTTAAACCTTATTTTTTTTATCTCAGCTTTCGCGTGTTTTTCCTTCTGCACGTCGTGTGAATCAATACTGGATTACTAAATGGTTTTTGACTAACCCCGGTATTAAGTCATCGACGTATTGTACTTCTATGTAGGTTACACACTTGAGGAAGGAGAACATCTGGATTGTGGATTCAGGTTGCTCACGCCATATGACCGGCAACAAATATTGGTTCTCCTCCCTCTCTTTTTTTGTCACGTGTAGAGAATGTTACTTTGCCGATAATTCTTCAACTCCTATAATTTTTAAGGGCTCGGTTAGAATAAATAATCACTACACTTTGAAGGATGTGGCACTTGTCAAAAATTTGAAATACAACTTGCTTTCTGTTTCACAATTGCTAGATGAAAATCTGGAATTCAATAAAAATTGCTGCAAAGTTGTAGGTTCAAATAGTGAGCTTATTTTTAACATGTCTCGGTTTGGAAGAGTTTTTAAAGCTGATTTTGATATGTCTTCCTCTAAGAATAGGTGTCTAGTTGCTAATGATTCAAAAGACTTGTATTTTTGGCATCATAGACTTGGTCACGTAGGCTTTGATCATCTCACGCGTGTTAGTGCTCTTGACCGCATACGAGGGCTGCCTAAGCTTAAAGGGGACAAGGAAATTGTGTGCTATTCTTGTAGACTTTCTATGATGGTTGCAGGTTCACATGCTCCTCTCACAATAACCATGACAACTGAATTGGGTCAACTTTTGCACCTTGACACCGTAGTTCCTTTACGTGTTCAATCCTACAAAGGTAAATGGTATGTTCTTGTGATTGTTCATGATTTTTCTAAATACTCTTGGGTTTATTTTATGGCATCTATGAATGAAGTCTTTAGTCACTTCAGAACTTTATTTCTTAGATAATCAATTGATCACCAAGGATCTTTAAGAGCAATTAGAAGTGATAATAGAAATGAATTTAAAAATCAATCGTTTGATCACTTTTGTGCTAAAAATGGAGTAGATCATCAATTTTCTTCACCATATGTACCTCAAAAAAACGGTGTTGTAGAGAGAGTGAACAGAACCTTAGTTGAGATAGCTAGGACTATGCTTGATGAATATCTAACTCCTAGAAAGTTTTGGGCAGATGCAATTGCAACCGCTTGTTATGTTTCGAATCATGTTTTCTTGCGTGCTAAGCTAGGAAAAACACGATATGAGCTCCGGTTTGGATATAGGCCTAGTGTCACACACTTTAGGGTCTCTGGTTGCAAATGCTTTCTTAAGAAACATGGTAATCTTGATAAATTTGAACCTAGATCCGTTGATGGCATGTTTCTTGGTTATCCATCTAATACTAGAGGCTACCGTGTGCTTTTACTTGACACTAACAAAATTGTCGAGACTTGTGAGGTTTCTTTTGATGAAGCTAGTCCAAGTACTAGCTCTAATATTGCAGTCCAGATCTATATCTGCAGGGGGAGAGTATTTTCATCAAACAAGACAAAGAAGTGGTGCTGCTGCATGAAAATTCAGAAGCAAGTGACATTGTTCTAGCTGCTGATTTTGATTCTCAACCAGCACAGACGACCACCATTGCTGGTCCAGATCGTCCTCAAGTCAAAAGCTCATCGATTTGTGATGAACATGAAGAAAGAAGCCTGTGAAGTGTCTATTCCCCTCCGGATTCTCAAAAGTCATCCTCCACAACAAATCATTGGAAGCTTGCACGAACGAGTCACACGGTTCTAGCTATGATGAGTTCAAATTTAAGATGAGTAGGATGGAAGAACTCACGTACTTTTTTGGGGCTGCAAATCAAGCAAACCTTTGTGCATCAAACGAAGTAGACAAAAGACCTCCTAAGGCGCTTCAACATAGACAGAAGCAAGCCTCTTCGGACACCAATGGGAACAGCAACAACACTTGAACTTGATGAAGATGGTGAACCCGTGGATCAAATGAATATCGATGTATGATTCGATCACTTTTGTACCTCACGACATCAAGACCATACATACAATTCAGCGTATGTCATTGTGCACAGTTTCGAGCATCCCCACGTGCTTCACATCTTTAAGTCATCAAAAGGATTCTCGGGTACTTACATGAAACTCAAAAATTTGACATTTCTCTTCCTTCTTCCTCAACTGTTACTTTGAAAGCTTTTCGGATGCCTATTTTGCGTGTTGTAGGATTGATAGGAAAAATACTTCCAGTGCTTGTCATTTTCTTGGTAATTCACTTGTTGCTTGGTCCTCTAGAAAACAAAACTCAGTTGCACAATCCACAACCGAATATGAATGTGTAGCTACTGCTAGTGCTTGCTCACAAAATTCTTTGGATTGTTCAAACACTTAAGGACTATATGGTTGATACTACATAGTGTTCCACTGTTTTGTGACAACACTAGAGCCATTTGTATTGCTAAAAATCCCGTGGCAACATTCGAGAACAAAACACATTGACATTAGGTATCACTTTCTCTGTGATAATTTTAAAAAAGGAAACATTGTGCTTCACCATGTAGATATCGAACAACAATTGGCCGATATTTTCACAAAACCTTTGGATTTCACTCATTTTTTCTTCATTCGTACTAAAAATAGGGGTTATGCATCCTCATGCTTTAAATTGAGCGAGAGTTTTGAAACTTGGGAAGTCTATGTGAATCTGAATTGAAAATAATATGAGCATATTATTTCATACATATATGACTTTGTGATTCCTTTTACATGCTAAAAGTTCTTAGTACATTACTCATGTTATACATTTTGTTGTTTTTGCCATGGCTAGTAATTGGAATAATTAGTTACACTAAATCTGGTCATGATCGAATTTTCTTGCTGTTTTGAACTTGTTGCATGATCACGAGTGCTTTTAATCATAAAGAAGTAATCAAGTAATCAACACATATGTTGAGTTTATGATCAAATATAAATTGAGAAAAGATTAAGAAAATATGCATGCATCGCACTTCTTCTTTTGAGATGGATTATCGTTGCACTTAGATATGAACTTAGAAGATGTTTTGTATGACTCAAACCATGTCCTTAAGCTTCTGATTGTCAAAAGACATAGGCTGGGCTTGGTTGGATAGAATAAAGCAGATGCAGCATATAATTCTCTTGCAAATATTATATGATCAGAATTTGTTCTTTAAATAATATTGAAAAATGAAAAATGCAAGCAACAAGTGTCACGCTTTCAGGTTGTGAAATAGTTAAGTTTGTGAGATCATGACTTGCTTAAATTGAAATTACACTTGATCTCTAGCATGGCTTGCACTACTTTATGTATTTCATTGATGTGATAGTGTAAGTGACTTGATAGTATGACTTGGATGAGCTTTGTTTTATATGTATATGTTGTAATACGCTCATAACAAATTAAAATTTCTCTTTTATACCTTCTTGAATACATTGTCAAAGGGGTAGAAATTGATCACACATTGCACACATTCTTAAATGTTTTTGGCACGATTCTTCTCGGGGGGGGGGGGGGGGGGGGGAGATTTTTTTTGTTGTTCTTCTCTTTTTTTTCTGTTTTACAAAGGAGGAGATATATTTTTTTTGAAATTTCTTTCTCATTTCATTGTTTTCAAAAGTTTTCATAAGCCATTGTTCGGATTTTATGTGGTGTTGCCAATGCATTCATTGAAGGGTGGGGGGATTGTGAGACCTATGTGTGCTGAATACATTGGCTATGACTATAGAAGTTTTGAATACTGCCAAAACATCCTTTTTAACAAGGTCCGACTCTAGGTCCAAGCTCTTGTATGGTCCGACAATAGGTCTGGCTTGTTTTGGGTAGTTTCGGCAAAATATGACGTAAGGTCCGACTTGCTTTGTGTAGGTCCGACTTATTCTGGCGCTAGGTCTGACTAGCTTTGGTAAGCTCTGGTGCTAGGTCCGACTATCTTTGGTAAGCTCCTACGCTAGGTCCTGCTAGCTTTGGTAAGCTTCATTTCAAGGTCCGGTTAGCTTTGGCAAGGTCCGGTGCTAGTCTGCAATGGTTTTGCATTTACCTTGCAATGTTTTGAACTTGCTTTAAATCTATAGAAAGTTTGCTTAGTATTCTTTTACTAAGTTTTTGGTGTGTTTTGGTGGTTATGGTTGATATCTTTATGCTAATGTTTGCAACATGCTTATGTAAGGTGCTCACGTAAGGTGTTGTGGTTTCAGAACTAACGAGAGTCGAGTCAAGGACTTGTGTGTGGGGACCGGAATCCACACATCCGAGGATCTCATTGGGTGGTGTCGTGCGATGCGACACCCAACAGTTTACAAGAATAGAACCAGAATAAAGTACAAGACCAAGTCTTTTATTTAATACACAGCGGAAGTTTTCACAATACTAGCGGATGTAAAGAAATATATACATACCATAGCTACGCTCTCAGCACTAGCTATGCAAAAAGCAAAGTTTTCCATGCCAGGGATACTTTGCACTAGCAACACTCAAACTATGGCGGCGTGCAGGGTTCCCACTCGGCTGTACACCCTGGAGGGGGTGTTGCCTCATCGTCAAACCCATCCTCAAAAGGGTAACCTGCAAAAACTCGTTAACTGCAAACGTGAGCTTAAGGCTCAGCAAGACTTAACCGTCTCACTAGACAGATGCACGGGGACACTAAACATAGGTAAGGAGTAGCATAAATAACTCGCCTATAAGTGGATCCTTATAACCAAGTTTTAAGTAGCAAATGACATTCTCTGAGCACGGCACATCATGGGCTCCACAATCAAACAAGAAACGCTTTACCGATGATATGACATGCCCAAAGCACATAATGCTATTACAGCTAAAGTATGGGGAAATTGTAAATCTTTAGTTATACTATCTCTAAATCAAACAAAGTTGCAAAGTAATTATAATTCAATATCATATGACTTTCCTGACTTCTTTAGTATTTACTACGTCGCGACTGCGACAGACAAGTGGTACTCTATTACTGCGAGGGACAGTGATTGCAATCAAGACACACCCGGTCAACACGACACATACGTCGTTCGGAAGTGTCAGCGAGTACACCTGTACCTACATAACACTTCAGTACTAGGCGTATATGGCAACCTTTCACAAGAAACTCAAATCTTGAGCCCGTCTCACCTCCGCAAACAGAAGGTCTCCGCACGGAACACCTCATGTGTCCGCCGACCGATTTACACCTTACTGTCCTCAACCCACCCCTATCGATGGTGAGTTAATGGGTCTCAACATCCCAGTTATCAAGTTACATCAGTTTATTGGATTCCATATGTCCATTATATTGCCGGTACATTTCAAGCTTGTCCGAAGGGGCTGCATACGGACGGGCCTTAATCGACACAGGCAGGGCTATGCGACCGAGACTCAATTCTCGCCGCTTCCTAGCCATTCCCTGCCCGGTCTCACTTTCATTATATTAAGCCATTTTCTATTCAACCAATCCTGTGAGATACATCTCTCGCGAGTAGATTCCAACTACTCGGCTTCTACCGGATCTCCTATGCATTAGCAAAGCAGTTACTACAGGTCAAACTGTAACTCGTGCCAAATGAACCCTGGGATTTTTGGTCATGCAAGTGGAGTATCATTCACCCTAAACGTAATGCACAATTCATATACTACTCATCATAGTGATAAAGCAAAAGTTTATAAACGACTTAAATGCAAACCGGGGCTTGCCTTGTTGCAGGTCAGGTTCTGAGTTAAAAATTGGAAGGTTTTCTTCCAAGGCTTCTGGCTCCTCCTCGACTTCGGTCACTATACGATATGCAGATAACATGGATATATAAATGACTTTGAAATTTATTTATTTTAAGACCGTAAATTAATTCATGGTGATCACTATATGACAGGGATCTTGATTGGCTTTGGAACTTCGATGGTGGATACTAGGGAATATGATCAAAGCTCTTGCAAAGAACAGGAGATGATCATAGCAGATTGTGGTCTCCGAAAGTATGGCAAGCAAATCAACTTCCAAAAATTTCCGAGAGGAAACTGTAGCTTGAACCTAGCTAACAGTTGATAATCAAGATGGAGGGAGTGGTTCTGGTCTTAGCAAAATTTGTTTCATAATTTTCTAAGCTGTGGGGAAGGAGTTATTGTATTTCTGATTCGGCAAGAATTTCGGAATTTACTTTATAATTGAGTTTCTAGACATTAAATCAATATTTAGTTTGTAACTGATTTAGGACTAGTATAGTAGGTTAATTAAATCCAAGACTTTAACAGGAGCTAGGGTATGACTAAAGGAAGACTCAGTAAAATTTTGGGACCTAATAAAGCAACCTAAAATCTGTGAAAATTCAATAACTGAGAAAGGGAATTGAATTATACAGAGCGTTAAACAGGTGCTATGGCTCCCAAACTTTGCCTGATAATCAAGAATAGGACAATAAATTTTATGTGAATTTTGGGGATTTTTCCCGTGGATATCTTGTCTGGAAAAATTGCATTTGCATTAGGAAAGATTATTTTCTACAGAATTTAACTCTGAGTTTCACAGAACCTAATTGGTATTGACCGAAACTAGAGCTCAAGAGCTTTCGAACAAAATTTGTTTGAAGAATTTTGGAGTATCCTACAGAAAGTTATGGATTTTCTAAGTTGGAGCCTAATCTGGAATAATTTCCTAATTTGATTTAACTCGTGGGCCCCACTGTTTTAAAATGAACCAATAGTATTTAAACCACACGGGGGCCACAGATTCCTACCGCGTAGCCACAGCAAATCCCGTGGCCACACCTGATCCGACGGGATTTACCGCCGCTGACACGCGGGACCCGCCGCGTCGTCTTCTACCTCCCGACGCGGGCGGCGCGCGGGGTTCCCGCGGCGGTGCTCTCCGGCGAGCCTCGCCGCCGGCCAATCCAACGCACCAGATTCGCGGAAACTTGCCGCCTGGGGGTTTTTGGGGTCGCTGAGCACGATGGTGAGGTCAGTGGGTCTTGAAGCTCGCCGGAAAAGGTCGTGCGACGGCGGTGGCGGCGATGAGCGCTCGGGCAACATAGAGCTCTCTATAGAGTAGCTCAAATCACTCGGGAATTGCTCCAAAACCTTTCTGGGATGATGGAGTTCATGGATATGGGCGCAGAAGGGGAGTGAGTTGCCGGGAATCATGAGTTCGACGGTGAACCGAGGTTTTCTCACCGGCGGCGAGCAAAACTCGAAATTCAGAGCCGTTGCTTGATGATCCTTAAAGGTTTTTGCTCACACAGGAGCGCTAGGGCCTCTAGACACTATCTCTAAGTAATTGCAAAGTATGATTGCTTGCCGAAAAGGAATTTGACATGAAATCATAGCTAGCTATCTACCCTCGGCCGTAGAGGAAATGAACAATAACTTGCTCAGGCTTCAACGATAAGGGAAACGGTTTGTACCATGAGCTGGAGTTTGATCAGGCGCACCTTTTTGCTCTTGGGAGCTAGGCTTGAAACGGCGCGGAACGGCGGCACTTCGCGGAGCAGTGGCGAGCGGCGGAGATGGCGCGCGGCGGAAGAAAAGTGGCGAGGCTGTGGAGCTGTGATCGGGGATGAGGATTAAAAGGAGCTTCGGCCGGCCTTTTATAGAGCCGCGGCGAGCAGGCAGGCAGCTCGCTGGAGCTGCATGCGCGCGCGGTGTCGAGCGGGGGCGCGGCGGTGCAGAGGTGTCGGGGTTGAGCTGATCCGTTTAAAAGGGGAGCTGACATGTGGGGCCCACTGTCCAGTGATTCTCCCCACAGTTCAGTTACTAATTCATTTAAAAATAGAAGATCAACTCCAAAAATCATGAAATTTTGTGGAGATGGCAAATGAATTATTCTGAACACAATGGTGAACTCAATTCTTATGTTTAAAGAAGTTGGGGAAGAATTAAAAATTCAGATTTGAATTTGATTCAAATTTGCCAAGCACCTCAATAAAAATAGTAGATGAGTTTCTAAAATCTTGAAACTTTGTAAGCATGCTATTGAGGAATTTAGGAGCTCATGGAAAAATTTAGAGCCCTTGATTTGAATATTTGGTTTAGAGCTTATTAGGGCTTCATTGTGCATTGCTTACTAAATCTTATCCAAAAATTCTTATTCTTAAAAAGGTGAATAGAATATAATTTGGATTCATGGTGAAGTCTAATACCCATGTTAAAAGAACCTAACAAAGAGTGCAAGAAAAGTTTTGGATGGCATAGTTCATGTGTACCATTATATTGGAGATCCAAAATAGTTGATCACAAAACCCATATGAACTTATCATGCCATAAAAGTGGGGTTTTACATTCCTCCCCCCTTAAAAGAATCTCGTCCCGAGATTACAAAAGAAGGCAAAGGAAAAAGGATCTATCGAACATATGCCGCTAACAAGTCCGGATAGTTCGTTCTAAGATACTCCTCGCTTTCCCACGTGGCCTCTTCGGCACTGTGGTTGCTCCACAAGATCTTGTAGAAACGCAAGGTGCGGCTTCTTGTGGTGCGAGTCTTTTCATCGATGATCTGAGTTGGATGCTCGGAATAGGTGATATCTGGTTGGAGAGCTTCCAAATCCTCTATGCGGGTATCAGCTGGAGTCTTAAGGCATTTCCGCAATTGGGAAATGTGGAATACATTGTGGACTCCGGAAAGTGACGTTGGCAACTCCAATTGATATGCCACAGGTCCGCATCTTTCGATTATTGCGAAAGGCCCAATAAAGCGGGGAGCTAGCTTCCCTTTTACCCCGAAGCGATGGATACCCTTCATAGGGGATACTCGGAGATAAACTTGATCTCCCACTTCGAAGTGAAGAGGTCGACGTCGTTTGTCCGCGTAGCTCTTCTGACGAGACTGAGCAGCTTTGAGATTCGCCTGAATAGTGCGAACTCGATCCTCGGCTTCATTTACTAAGTCGATGCCATACACTGCCCGTTCACCTGATTCGCACCAGTTCAAAGGTGTGCGACACTTGCGGCCATAAAGAGCTTCATATGGCGCCATCTGGATGCTAGCCTGGTAACCGTTGTTGTACGAAAATTCTGCCAATGGTAGATGGTCATCCCAATTCTTACCATGGTGGATGGCACAGGCACGAAGCATGTCCTCAAGCACTTGATTCACCCGTTCAGTTTGTTCATCAGTCTGAGGATGATAGGCCGAGCTCCTAATTAATTTGGTCCCCAGTGCAGCGTGGAGATGTTCCCAGAATCGCGAAACAAATACAGCCCCACGATCCGAGACGATGGTGCGGGGTATTCCGTGGAGACACACGATTCTGGCAATATATAATTCCACGTACTTTGACGACCGATAGTTGGTATTGACGGGAATGAAGTGTGCTGTCTTAGTTAGTCGGTCAACGATCACCCAAATTGAGTCGTGCTTATGGAGAGTGGGAGGCAACCCAACAATGAAATCCATGCTGATATCCTCCCATTTCCAAGCTGGTATGCTTAAAGGTTGAAGCTGTCCTGCTGCTTTCATATGGTCGGCCTTCACTCGCCGGCACGTATCACACTCGGATACATATTTCGCTACTTCCCGCTTCATCCGAGTCCACCAGAACTTCTTTCTTAAATCTTGGTACATTTTGTTACTTCCCGGATGAATGGAATACTTGGATAAATGAGCTTCATCCAGTATCTTCCTCCGAAGTTCCATGTTTCGGGGTACCACTATACGGTCGTTAAACCAGAGGGTATCTTCATCGTCACTTCGGAAGCATTTCATCTCTCCCTTTATCATTCTTTGTCGAATATGCGACATCCCTATGTCTTCCTGCTGAGCTGCTACAATATCCTCCCTGATGGTAGGGATGAGAGCTAGGTTGTAGAGTGCTGCATATGGAACTAAGTAAAGACTTTGTCCTTCTTCACCTTCCATCGTGGTGAGGGAAAGATTGTTGACATGGGACTTGCGGCTCAGTGCATCGGCGACTACATTCGCCTTGCCTGGATGGTAGTGGATCTCAATCTCATAATCCTTGATCAATTCTAACCATCGCCTTTGTCGCATATTCAAATCCTTCTGGGTGAAGATGTATTTCAAGCTTTTGTGATCAGTGTAGAGGTGTACTAAATTACCCAGTAGATAATGCCTCCACATCTTCAATGCTAGCACCACAGCAGCCAGTTCAAGATCATGAGTCGGGTAGTGCTGCTCGTGGTTCCGAAGCTGTCGCGATCCATACGCGATCACTCTTCTCTCTTGCATTAATACACAACCTAAACCAATCCCAGATGCATCGCAATAGACATCAAATGCTTTGGTTGTGTCTGGTTGGGCTAAAACTGGTGCCGTTGTAAGGTGTTTCACCAATGCTTTGAAACCTGCTTCACATGCCTCAGTCCATACATACTTTTGTCCTTTCTTCAGAAGTTCTGTCATTGGTTTAGCTATTTTGGAGAAACTGGGTATAAACCTCCGGTAATATCCTGCTAAACCCAGGAAACTTCGGACTTCATGTACAGACTTTGGAGACTCCCATTTGAGGACTTGCTTGATCTTGCTTGGATCAACTGCAATACCTTCTGCTGATATGATGTGCCCTAAAAATGGCACCTGGTTGATCCAGAATTCACACTTGCTGAACTTAGCATACAACTGATGGTCCCGTAATCGCTGAAGCACAATATGCAAGTGTTGAGCATGTTCTTCTTCGGATTTTGAATACACAAGTATGTCGTCAATGAAGACCACGACAAACTTGTCCAATTCCGGCATGAATACTGAGTTCATGAGATACATGAAATGAGCCGGGGCATTGGTTAATCCGAAGGACATAACCAGATACTCATACAGTCCATACCTTGTGGAGAATGCTGTCTTGGATATATCTTCTGGTCGGATTCTAATTTGATGATAACCAGAACGAAGATCCATCTTCGAAAACACTTTAGCACCCACTAATTGATCGAAAAGAATATCAATGCGCGGTAGTGGATACTTGTTCTTGATGGTGACAGCATTAAGTGGACGATAGTCTACACACAGCCTCAAGGTCTTATCTTTCTTTTCTACAAATAGTGCAGAACAACCCCATGGTGATGAACTTGGACGAATAAAACCTTTGCTCTCAAGTTCAGTTAATTGTTCCTTCAGTTCTGCAAGTTCCTTAGGTGCCATCTTGTAGGGTGGCCTTGAAATTGGCACTGCTCCTGGTGCAAGTTCAATCTTGAACTCTATATCTCTCTCTGGGGGCATACCAGGAAGATCTTCAGGAAATACGTCGGAGTATTCACATACTACCGGAATATCCTCTAGTTCCATAACCTCGGTATTGAGAATAGATGGTTCCAATGGAATGATGTTCTTAAGATTGAGAACTTGGGGTCGATGGAGTGGAGAGTTTAGATAAATCTTTCTAGGAATGATATCAAGAATAGCACCATGGTACTGCAACCATGCCATACCTAAGATGATATCAAGCTTTTGATGCTCTAATATCAGAAACGAAGTAAGATATATGGTCCCATCTAGGTCAAGTGGGATTCCAGGAACCAATTTATTTGTTACCGTTTTCCCGGCTGGAGTGTTAACCACATATGGGGTTTTTGTGGAGATAACAGGCAATTGACTTTTAACGACAAAAGATTTACTAATGACATTGTGTGAAGCTCCGGAGTCAAAGAGTATGACTACGGGTTGATCGAAGATAGAGAACGTACCCGTGAGCACGGGTGCGCCTTCTGGAACGTCCTCGATGGCGAGGTGGTGGATGTTGCCGGGTCTGGTGGCTAGCTTCTTGGGCGGGTTGCGGGGTTGGTTGGCCCCCTGGTAAGATGATTGCCCTCCACCTTGTCGATTCTGCGGGTAATCCTTGGCGAAGTGCCCCGTACGTCCACACGTGAAACACGTGTACGGGGTTTGGCCAATATGAAGGGGAGGACGGAATCCCGGTGCACGTGGTGGAGGTGGAAGTGCACGTGGAACCATCCCCTGTTGTTGCTGCGGTCGAAATCCGCCGTTGTTGAACTGACGACCACGGAACATTGGTGGTCGCGATGGCGGCTGCCACCTCTGGCCGGATGGTGATCGATACACCATACGGTACTTCTAAGGAGTACCACCTCCGCTGCTCTGGGGAGCACCCCTCTTCTTTTTATCGGAGGACAACTCACGCGTAGCGTCCTCCTGCATGATAGCGGCATTGACTATGTCGTTGAAGTTGCCGCGGTTGAACAGGACAAGCTTGTCCTTCAACTTGGGGTTCAAACCCCGGTAGAAACATTCCCGCTTCCGATCTTCGGTATTCACTTGGTCCTGAGCATATTGGGCCAAGTGGTTGAATGATTTGGAGTATTCGTATGCACTCCTTCCTCCTTGTCTTAGCTCCAAGAGCTCTTGAAGCTTCCTCCTCATAATCCCGGGAGGGATGTGGTAGGCGCGAAATGCCTCCCGGAATTCGGTCCAACTTACAACATGGCCTGCGGGGCGTGCGGCAAGGTAATTGGCCCACCACGCACCGGCAGACCCCTACAGTTGTTGCGCTGCAAACAATGTATTCTGCTGTTCGGTTACCGCGAGTAAACCGAACTTTCCTTCAATGGTGCGGAGCCAGTTATCCGCGTCCAACGGTTCATCGGCTTCTCTGAATACCGGTGGGTGTGTCGATGAGAAATCAGAGTAGGAACTCTGAAATTGCTGACGCGGTCCATCATCCTGTCGTCCCCCTTGACGGGACGAGTGCTGCACCAACGTCCGCAGTAACTCGGTTTGCTCGTCGCGCGAGCCGAGCACTGCAGCGAGAACCTCCGCGAGACTCCTGGGGAGTGTGGTTGGAGGTGGTGGAGGTGGTTGCGTCTGAGGCGTATTCTGCCCCGGGGGTGGTGTGTCATCCCCCTGTCCTCCACTAGATCCCCCCACCTCTGAGGCTGTACGAGTACGCACCATACTGCAATATAATGAATAACACGGTAAGTCCCATTGCCTCAAGTTTATCCTCCCTTAGAAATGCGGTAGACAATAATAGACGATGCATGACATTTACATATATTGATAAAGCACAAACTTTATACAAAATATATCATCTCAGGACCAAGTTTACAGTAGTAAACCCAAAATGATGGACTCCCTTTATGGAAACACATCTCTACCATACTTGGCCTTCCTGACATGTCATACTCATTTAGTTAGCTAGACACCACAACCATTACTCTTAATATGACACAAACATGGTCACAAAAGAGAAACACTAGCAACCATGTAACTATATGCCGCCCGGTGTTGGCGGAAGTGCTACCACATCTAACTTCAATACGCTCTACTCGCCGTATTCAAGTTCCTCTGGGTCTTCTTCTTCTTCTTCATCTTCAGGGCTAGGCACCTCTGATACGGGTGCTGGAGTAGAAGTTGATACATCGTTCAACATCAACGTCTTCTTGGCAGCCATAGCTTGCCAATCTGTCTGTATCATAAACATCCCCCAGGCCTCATTCTCTTGCTGAGCCTGTTCACAGCTGGTCTTCCAGCTCTGAGCCTCTACTCTGGACTGATCCCTGTCTGCAGTCACCACGTTCAACTGTGTGTCCCGTTGGTGCCCATAAATTAGGCTTGCCTCCAGATCAATATCTCTCTCTAGAGTCTCCTGGCGAGACGCGGCCAAATCCATAACAGCGTCATGCCATTGATTCTCCCTAAGGTTCAAACGATGATTAAGAGGAGCCATCATATCCCTAAGTCCGTCATTTGCCCACTCAAAGTGATTTGCTCGCTTCATAGCTTGCTTCAGATTGTTTGTCAATTCTTTTATGCATGTCCTTTGATTACCCTTCTCGCGATGTGAGGCTGCTGCATACATCGCTAAGGCTGTTGCGGATGTTTCGCCATGCTCTCCCACCTCCGCAAGTAAGCGGGTTGCCCAGGCTTCAGAAGCCCTGCCGTTGACTGGAAAGAACTCATACGGAGTACCCACCAGATGACGGTAATGGAGTTTGCAAAACCTCCCTATGGCAACACTTGCGGCGTAGCTCCATGTTTCTTCTAATATCAATCCTTTGATCTTGATGGAGTATGGAGCCCATCCGAGGTGTGGTGGACCGGCAGGCACATCGACGTAGATGGTGCAACTCCACATACCGCCCTCCTGGAACGTCTCGCCCCAATAGCTAGGTAACACCAAATAGCCAAACTGGCCGAGCAACCGTGCAAACACGTCCGGAAAACCGGCGTGCCCGGTGCATGTTGAGAACACCCATCCATTAGGCAACTGAATTCTTGGTGCTGCCATCTGTGGACAAATATACCCGAATATCAATACACCGTTTAAGTATTCGACCCAATCACTGGTGATGTGGGATAAAAGAAATATCCATAATCAATTGGTTCAGCCAAAGCTGCAATCTGGAAATGAGTACAGTTCTGGTTCATCTGACCTGTCTGCAGTAACCCGTAAGTTTCATACAGAAGAAGTCAGAACTAAACTCTATGTTGAATTCAAAAATTGTAGTACACTTCAAAACCTTTCCAGATTGTACTCATACAGCCACTGTTGAACTAGTATGAACAATCTATACCAGTTTTAAGTTGACTCAAGGGTTCTGAAAATTTCGACAGAACCTCCCCTGTATATGGGCTTATCTCCACATTCTATACAGGTTCATCATGATAAGATATTGAGGTAGTGTCAAAATAAACATTGAGTAACATCGTGTTAACAATCCAGAACTAAAGAAGTTCCACCACGACAACCTTGTCATGAAGGTATTATGCATCAATTCACAATTATGTGCAAACTGTTCCAAGTTCTGGACTGTAGGAACCAAATTTGCGACGAATGGAATTAGGCATAGCTACACCTAGATTCAGGTCAGGAGTGATAAATAAAGTTGATAGATGACTTCCTAAGCTTTCCAGAAATGTACATGCGTAACCATATCACTGTTCTGGATTAGGGGTTATAATTATCCAAACTCAACAGTAAAGCTGACTGGTTTGCATCAGCAGTCATGCAGTTTACTGTGCTGTCTTCCCAATTTGGTTAAACTCCAATTAAAATCAGGAAGGACTCCCTAAATCAAACTCGTGAATCTCCACCTACCCTTCTCAAACATATATCCCAATAAGGTAGTGGATTTTTCTACAGTGAGTTATGGCAAGAATACAGAAACGGTACAAAGGTGGGTTCATGTGGAGTAATTACAGTAAACCCCAGTCTTCAACAGATTAACAAGCTTTTCTGTCTTTTATGGTCAACGGAAAAGTTGGAGAGACCGTCACGAGCTTCCCATTCATGTAGGATACTCTTATGATATCTAATTGCTAACCAAGATTACAACCTGGCGAAGTTGAGCTACTTCTACCAGAAAACAAGAATCTTGGTTCTATCCACCTTATCAAGTCGAGCCCGAAATTATCAGTATCTGATAGTCGGACTTTCTCAAAACACAATGCAACCATTCTGTCGGTGGGGAGGGTCTAGTATCATGTTTGATACTGACGGTGCTACGTGCCTCACGAAAGGAAATTCTATCCGGTACATCCGGTTACGTCTATAGGTGGTTCCTATATCGTTCCCTCGCAAACGGCTTCTACACGGGTTGCTACCGGAGTTAGGTTACCTGCAGAAGACAAACAATCCCCTTTCACACCTTCGCACCTCAAGGGCGGCACGGGGAAACACGGCAGGCAGTCACAATAATATATAACTAAAAGTAAATGCATACGACTCTGGTGTGAGTCGTCCTCGAGCAAGGCCATGTCTCGAGGTACATGGCTGTAAATACGTCTGTACAGCAAAGACTCCCGTACGATCCGGCTTATACACGCTCGGGCATACGTGTTCGCATGTTCTCACAGATATGAGAACACACTATCGGGTTACATACCACCCGACGGGGTTTCCCTCTCACTTTGTGTCACGCTGGGGTACCGCGTGTCATATGTTCTTAGAAACATGGAAAGTTTCAAAGACTCATATTGACTTTCCGTGCCAAGCCACGGAAATTTCACATACCACCTCTCGTATGCTGAGTTTACCGAGATTGATCCGCTCTCGGTGGCGTACCTTACCTCTTACCTGATGTCGGAGCGTCGTTACAGAATATAATAACACATAGTTAGTTTACCACCTTTATATCTTATACTAATAATACTCCTTATAACGGCATATAACTAAGTCCTCACTCAAGTTCCTAATTTTTTGAAAATATGTTCTTTTCCGGTACACTGTTCCCAACGAAGCTCTGATACCATGTCTGTGGCACCCCAGCCACTACGGGCCTGGCGGTCGTTACTCCTGGCAGCTCTCTAGGATCATAGACTAGCCCCACAGACCAACACTAGTCTTTTCTGCGCATTTTGTCCTCACTCGTGCGCACCCGGGAAAACTTCCCGGTCGGTCACCCATCCGCAAATTTCTCCGGTCCAAGCACGCTTAACCTCGGAGTTCTTTGCAGGTGAGCTTCCAGAAAAGAAGGTATACCTTGGTGGTATGAGTTATTCTATCAATCCTATTAAGCCTCGAGCCAGGATGTCACATTGTGCTCAGAAGTATTGGTTGTTTGTTCACTGTGCAGGTGTTGCTTGAGTTCAAGACATGTCTGGTGACGGGATCCATTGAACTAGTCTTAGGGAGAAGATGAGGTTCAACAACCAAGTTTGGGAGGAATTGTGGTTGAGTTGATCAGGAGGTCGCTCAACATGTTTGAATTAAGAAAAATACATTGGACGTCATTGGAAGGTTTTTGCACGTGTCAAGGAGTGCATGGACGTGCCTACATGGTTCCAAGGCGTGATGAAGAGATGTGGACGAAAAAAATTTGTCAGAAAGGTCTAACCAACTAGGTTATGGACTCAGGTTGCAGCTGAGTCGTGTTTGACTAAAATATGGAATGACTTTAGTTGGTTACGATAGGATTTCGTGTGGATCACGAAGTTGGGTTGTTTTAGTAATGTGGTATACGTCTCTAAGATGATTGTATGTCTTGAGATTGCTTCTATCTGCATATGGGAGAGTCTTGAGTAGCTATGGAAAGTTTCGGTTGAATCTGAGTAGGATTTGAGTCCTAGTTAAGATTGGGTTGGCCTAAGGGCTGGTTATATAGGAAAGGGATGCCCAACTTGTGGTGCACGACTTTTGGGCTGTTCCTTTTGAGATTTAGCAATAAAATTTGTATAAAGGAGCTTTTGTGCCTTGTTCGTCCGACTTGTTTTCGTCAAGTCTTTCTCATCGAGTTTCTGCACAGCACTATCTTGCTTCGGTGTTTTTATCTTAACTCTAGTTTTACAAATCCAATTTACGTGATTCATTTAGGTTGTCTTCAAGACTTGATTATCTATAATCTATGAAAATTTCACAGTCATTGGATTTGTGGTTTCGGATCTACACGAGTTTCGTTGCAGTGTTGCAGATCTGGTTTTTTCTCGGGTAGAACAGATTTATCTTTGTTCAACCTTTCGATCGTAACTTGAGTTTTTCTCGATGGTTTTTTTTATTCTTGTTGCCGTGTCTTCGTGACTTGATTCTCCACATTCTATAATGGTTTTCTCACGATTGATCACATTTAGATTAGTCACAAACACAATTTCTTTAACAGGACAATTTTCTGCTGAGGGGTTTTTGTTGCTTCTGCTAAAAAGATTGTAATCTACCATTCACCCCCCTCGGGTAGCTTTTCACGTGCTCTTTGATGCTACACACACCTTCCAACCAATCAGGCGCATGCATGAGAATTTTGGGGCCCACTCGGAGGAGAAAACCAACTAAAAATGAGGGGAATCACCCATACCCATGACGGGGCCCCACAAAACAGCCTCCTGGAAAGAAAACACTGCGTTTGGGGACACCAAAAAGTTGGCCGAAGTGCCAGGTCGACCAAATAGGTAAACGCGCCAAACGTGGTAAACCGCCACATGTTGGCTGTTCACGGCTTGGAGATCATGATGGCGACTGAGTCCCTCGCTTTTTCTGGCGCCAAACCGACCTTTGGGGGGTATAAATAGGGGGTAGGGGGCTCCCTCACTCCACACACCGAAAGCTTGAGTCTAGTATTCCACTCCAAGGGCATAGCGTTGCCAAAGTGCTTAGAAAATAGGGAGACAGTGAGAAAGAGGAGGAGGAGGAGGCTCCAGCTTGTCGGGCTTCTTCCACTTAAAGATAGGGTTTGGGCTTGTCAAACCCTCTCCACCTTTGTACCTCAACAGTTCTTTCCATCTCAAGTAAGGGGCATGATTTCCATTTGAGTTCATTTATTTAACTCAGGCAAGTTAATTCATTACTTGCTTGTTCGTTCATTGCTCTATTCATTTAGAGGCCCTAGTCTTTGCAAGAGAGGTTAAGGAAGTAAACGATAGCGTAGGTGTGGTGTCTAGGCTTGACATTATCTTTTGTTATCTCATAGTCCACGGGTTGTAGAGGTAGGCTGTAGGAGGTGACAGCCTTGTCCATCCATTGTAATCCTCCACGTTTGACTATGGCGTAGGCTCTTGGAGTCGCCTGGCAAACCAGGGTAAGCCCGTGCCCAATACAAGCTGCTATTGGTCAACTTGCTTTGAATTAGAACCGCTTCTCTTAGGAAATACACTCTATCCCTTGCTATAACCAAGCTTTGTGTCCTTGGGTGAACCCGTTAGAAGATTAGCACACACATTCCTTGGATTTGATACCCCTGGGAATACACTTTAAGGGGAAGTGCTATAGCGGTTTCTCCGCGCGCTTGGAGATTTTTATCTGTGACGTACCAGCCGTCAACAACCTACAACCATTTTAGCATGTCTACAAGAAGAGCAAACAATTTATTTGTCCCCTTTAAGCTTAGGCAGCCCACGTATCCGACCTACACATGTAAGATGATCAAAGCCTACGTGACCAAGTCTACGATGCCAAAAATATAAGTCTTTTGAATCATTAGCAACTAGACACCTATGCTTAGAGGATGACATATCAAAATCAGCTTTAAAAACTCTTCCAAAACAAGACATGTTAAACATATTCTCATTATCAGAATCAGCAACATTGCAGCATTATTTAGTGAAAATAATTTCAAGGCTTTCATCTAACAATTGTGAAACAGAAAGCATGTTGTATTTCAAATTTTTAACAAGTGCCACATCTTTCAATTTGTAGTGATTAATAACTCTAACTAAATCCTTAGAAATTATAGGAGTTGAAGAATTATTGGCAAAAGTAACATTCTCTACACGTAACACAAAAGAGAGGAAGGAGAAACTTTCTTTGTTACTGGTCATGTGGCATGAGCAACCTGAATCCACGAGCCAAATGTTCTCCTTCCTCAAGCGTGTAACCTACAAAGAAGCACAATATGTCAGTGACTCTATACAGGGGTTAGTCAAAAGGCATTTAAGAATCCAGTACTAAGTCACGCGATGTCCAACAGGAATAACACGCAAAGGCTGAGAAAATAGAGCTGGATTATGAGTCAAAGATTGAGAATTCTTGTACCCAACTACTGACCTACGAGGTGTGTTATGTGTAGCACGAAAAACAGTAGATTTGGGGGCAATATTTGCACGTTTTTGACTCATTACATCAGATTGCAAGTGTCTAAGATTTGGTTCAGCACGTGCAACAATTTTTGATTGATTGTTACGTGATCTAGCTAGCATTCTTCGGTTCTTTTCTTGTTTAGCTAGTCTATAACAAAAATCTATGACATGACCATCCCTACCACAATAGGTACAATAAAATTTAACCTTATGTTCATGTCTAAAAGAACAAGCAACATGTGAGTTAGCAACCGAATGAGGCAACATTACTGCAGGTTTAAAACCACCTCTTTTGTTTAGGGACTGTTTTAATTAAACAACTTCCTAATGAATCAACAACCTTAGGTGGATGTGCCTTAGAATGAGCATGAGAATCAAAACCTAAACCAGTTTTATCATTGCAATTTTTAGAAGAATTCAGCAGCAAGTTTAGATTCTTATTTGCATTACAAAACTGCTCTAGTGTCCTATGCATTCATCAAGTTTATTGGACAAATCAAGGCAGTTTTCACATGAAGTTTTTCCTTTTAATTTGCAATTAGAACAACAATTAACTTCATAAGAATGTAAAGCATTTTTTAAAACAGAAATTTCATTCAAAGGATAATGTACTTTCTTATCAAGATCATCACAACTAGAACAATGCACATCAATTGTAGAACAACTAGCATATTTCATGTTTTTATTGTCAAGTGCAGCAAGCTTTTTGTTCTTTTCAATTTCAATCTCAAGTTTATCAAGTGTAGAGGTGTGTGCACTTCGTAACGAGGACAATTGTTTGTATATTAATTCACATGAGAAACAAGAATCATCACCAGGAATTAATTTTGACCGTTTAATTTCCGATTCTAGTGATTCAATTTTAGTAGCATTGTCCCTAAGTTTTTTGTCTTTTTTCTTAATTATAGCAGCAGCACAAAAAATACCATCTACAAGTTCTTCGTATGAGTGATTTACCTCATCATTGTCACTGATCCCTTCGGCCTCCTCCAAACATGAACTTGAGTTGCCCACCATGATATACAGAGTTACCAAATTGTCTTCATCTTCATCACTCTTGGAGTCCACATCTCCTGAGTTATTATCTAGGAGTCCGGAGAGAACGTGTTCAACCACTTGCCGTTTTGTAAACATCTTCTTTTTCTTGTTGTTGTTGTCAGAAGAGGACTTGAATTTTGTTGGCTTTTCATCAGGGTAGTAGGACCTAAAAGGTTAGGGCAATCTGTTCAAAAATATGTTGTCTTACCACATTCGAAGCATCGTTGAAAGCCACCACTTCCTCTTCTTCAAGTTCTCTCATTTCACAATGCTTTTGAGAATCGAGTAGAGAGAAGTGCTAGCTCCTCTTCTGGAAACTCTTCAATCTGTTGAAGGCTTAGAGAAGACAGCAAAGCAAGTGTACTAAATGTTGAATATTGGCTAGGCATGTCACATTGTGAAACAAATGCAAGAGACTTATTGGGATTTTATTGTGATATAATATCAAGTTCATGAGTTTTCAACTTAGAATATAGCACATCTAATGTAAGTGTACTCAAGACAGTGGTTTCACAAATAGATGTAACTTTCATCTCCCATATTGTTATGTCTAATGCACTTAACAATTGCATAGCATTTTCAGCATCTGAAAAATTAACATTGACATTACACAAGCTGCTCAAGATTTTATTAAAACAACCAAAAAGATCATCGATTCACTTACTGGGTTGCATCTCAAAATGCACGTACTCCTTTTTGAACATTTCTTGACGTATATCCTTGATTGTGTTGGAGCCTTCGTGGTAGTCGCATGATGCTTTTCACACATCGTACGCAAATCAAAGGTGTGCAACACGATCAAAGTTGCTTTGAGTCAATCCTTGTATGATCAATTCCATGCCTTGTTAATGTTGTCAACGTCTCTTATGGTCGCAGCCATGACTTGATCATTTGGTGGCATGTCGAAGGGCTTGTACAACTTTTTACCATATGGCGAAGCCTTGCGCCTTTATGTAAGCCTCCATACGTGTCTTCCAAACCTGAAAATCAATGCTATTGAACACACAAGGTTTTGCAGAGTATTTCTCCATGATGGTTAGTCAAAACACATGCAAATCACAAATATTAGAGCACTGTGGCTCTAATACCAATTGTAGGATCGAAGATTTTGTGAAAAGTTACTAGAGAAAGTGAATGGTAGATTAAAACTTTTTCAGTGAAAGGAACAAAAACCCGTCTGCAAAAAAATCAATCTGATAGAGAAACTGTGTGTGCGAGTGTTTCCAACATGTTCAAAATATGACAAATCAGTGTAGGTCATAGAGAATCATTTCACGAAGATACAACAACAAGAATAACGAGAAGACATCGAGTAAAACTCAAGTTATGACCAAAACCCTCAACAAAGGTAAATCTGTTTTAAAAGAGAGCAAACAGATGTGCTATGCTCCAAAGAAACTCGTGTAATGCAAAAACCATAAATCCAATGACCGTGAAATTTTCACAGATGATAGAGTACTGAGTTTCAAAGACAACACAAAAAGAATCACATCAATTGGATCTGTAAAACGCGAGTTAAGATTAAAATACCGCAGAAACATCAGGCAGCACAGAAACTCAACAAGAAAGACTTGACGAAAACAAGTGGGACGAACAAGGCGCAAAAGCTCCTCTAAACTATGAATTTTATTCATGAAAAACACAAGAGGAACAGCCCAAAGTCGTACACCATGAGCTCTGGCCTCCTTTGCTTATATAACCAGCCCCCAGGCCAACTCAAATCAAATTAGGACTCTAATCCTACTCAGTTTCAACCGAAACTTTTCATAACGGCTCAAGACTCTTCTTTACACAGATAGAAGCAATCTTAAGACTTACAAAAACCTTAGGAACGTCCTAAACATTCCTAAAACAACTCAACTTTGTGACCCACAATAAATATAACCAAAACAAACTCTAAACATTCCATAAACGAACCATAACCACCTCAGTCGCAGCCTGACGCATAATCTAGTCGGTTGGATCTTTTCGGCCGCATATTCATATCCATATTTCTTCATCACGCTTCGGAACAATATTGCCATGTCTGAGCACACCTTGCACACGTGCAAACACTTTCGAACAACGTCCACAATCAACTCATATGCATTATTCTTGACCCAAACATGGTGCGTGATCTACCGATCAACTCAACCAAAATTCCTCCCGAACATGGCTGTTGAACCACATCTTCTCCCTAAGACTAGTTCAATGGATCCTGTCACCGGCCATGTTTTGACCTCAAGCAACACCTGCACATTAACAAACAAGCAACTTCTTCGAGCACAAGTTCTCGACTTGACTCACATTAGTCCGATAACCAGTACAACACCTTATGTTAACACCTCACATAAGCATGTTGCAAACATAGAAAGCTAATGTCCACCATGATTACCAAAACACATCAAAAACTTAGTCAAAGAAATACTAAGCAAACATCCCATATGCCAAAAAGCAAGTTCAAAACATTGCAAGTTAAAAACATAACAGCCGCACGAATATTACAACATAAGAAAGATCGGGCAGTCCAAAGCAGCTGCTATGCATTATATAAGGAAAAGTTCGGTTATTCTGAAATGCAAAACATGTGCAGCTCACGTGCACGACAAGTTCGAATAGTGCGAAGTGAGTTTCTTAGATATATTCAAAACTTTGCATGTAAAACTTCACTTTTAGGATAATTGCCATTGTAATCAACACATATGTCTCACAGGTTGAAGTGTTTGGTGCCAACAAGTAATTGTGGGACAGCTTGGATCTTGAATCCTCTTTAAGTGTCTTGCCCTTGGCCAAATGCTTCTGGGGTATTCTATTGATTTTTGCTTGGTCTTAGACAAGACACCTCAAGGTAGGCTAGTTGAATTTGAATCCATTCGAATTGTGAAATTTCATAGCCTCCTTGATTGTATTGATTCCACTCTTGGCCTCCTTGTTGGTGGTGGTCTTTGGAGTTCTTGCTTGGAAATGAAGGATCCTTACGGGTCTTAGGGAAATAATCCTCAAGTGTCCCATGTTGACATGGATTTTCAAAAATCATGTGAATATCAATGAAGTGGAGCATCCAAACACTTCTCCATTGACTTGACCTTCTTGATCTTTCGATAAGAGGTTCAATCTTTCGATAGAAGGTTCAGTTCTGTTGCTAGCATGTCAACCTTGTCAATCGTGTGCATGCCATATTGAAGGAACTGGAGCATTCATTGATTCACCCCTTGAACGGTGACCTTCTTCTCAATTAAATCTTCATCCTTCTCATGACCATTTGGAAGAAGCCACCTCCAGCTTCAGCATGGATGTGATCACAGGTCAACAATGTCAACTCGTTGTAGGAGTGTTGGATGATGAAGCAAATATCCACCCCATGGTGAAGGGAAACCAAGATATAATCTTTGAGCCTCCCCCGAGTTTTGCGGAAAGATACCTTTGGCTCTTGCTGGAGGCTGAAAAGTCCTCCTATTGTGAGCAATGGTGTTTCCCAACGGGATGAATTTGTCAAGCAACGTCTTGAAATACTATTGTAGTTGATCTCATGCTTTCTCTTTGTCTTTCCCAAGAAATGGGCTAGCCAAACACTACCTTGTTTTCACACAACAGAGAAACAAAGCAAATGTAATATTGTTTAATAACTACTAGTACCTATAGCTTAACAATAAGTTATAGTTATCCTTTACTTCCTTTTCCTTCCCCAGCAATGGTGCAAGAAATGCTTGTTGGTATTTCTTAACATTACAGATCATCTCTGGTAGGAAATGAGATCGTCAAGAGCACGAAAGATATCGTTGTATCATTTTACCCGAGAGTATTCCAAGGGTATCGTATTTATCCAAAAGAAAGGCGGTAGAATAAAGTAAACATTATTCTTATGATCAAAATATAGAGTACTATGTGATTATTAAGACAGGGGTAAGTTGATAATATGTATAGTGTGACAGACACCTAAGCAATCTACTCCTTGAGATAATGTAGTCCTAGGAAGAGTTAAGCTAAGAAAGGGCCATTCCTAATATATTTCTAACATACGTATGCATATCCTAACTAGTGTACACATGGATATCCTAGTGGTGAATACTACGGCTTAGTGGTCCAAAATATTGAGCACGAGTTTACCTCTGGCAAAACAAGAATGATTCCCACTAAGAGCTCGTGTCTTAGACAAAGGTGGGGGAGTACAAAGAACGAACATGGCTATCACCACCTTCTTTCTATCCCTACAATCTGTGGGTCTACGAGACATCGAATGCTACTTAACTATCTAAGCATCATGGTTTCATGTTAAGTAAATACCTTAGAAGCCTAGGTACAAATATATTTCTAAGGCAATGACTAGCCTAAACATCGTTGAAACAATGTTGGAACCATGCACTACGTTATTCATACTAACATATTCATGGTATGCCTACTAGACTATAGTGAAGAACTATGGTATTTATGATAACATCATAACATGGTTACTATACTATCATAAGAACAACTAAACCTGTCACATAGATGGGTTCCATAATCAAACAAGAAACACTTCACCCAAGAATATAAATAATAAAAGACTAATATTATTATAAAGCATAAAGTCACATGGAGAAGAAATGATACATGAGTCGTACCCTTCCAAAAATGGACTTGGGACTAGAGGTTCTTCCAAATAGCCTAAACTCCATTATGTACTTTTATGAACTTGCGTATACAATAGAGTGATGCTCAAGTGTTGTGTGTTGAAGTGAGGGGTCCTATGTGTACATGAAGTTTAGTCGGTTCCCGCAATTAATTGTGCGCGAAGCGGTCAAAGCCGCCTTCAGGAAGCCACATGGAGTGGAACGGTGGATGCTGATCCCGTTTGGCGCGAGGGCCAAGTCGGTTGAGCCAGTGGTCCGGTCGACCTCTGATTGGCTCCTTTTGTAGTGTGCTTCCTCAAAGGTGGCTGGCAGGTGGGCCCTCTGACCACTTCCGGGTGGATGCCCTCGGTACTTATGTAGGTAGGCATTTTGATCCATGTGCTGCCACGTGTTGGCATTTGATTGACTAGGAACGTATTTCCAAGATCCCTCCCTTGGATTCACCTCAATTCTATATAATGTACATGCATGCACGATTATTTCCAAGTGTAACTGGGTTATTTCAAAAAGCAATGCATGTAAGAAATGTCTACTTCGTCACATAATTGAGATATATTGAAGGTCAATATTAGTACTTAATGACCATCAATACTAATTCGGTCAAAGGGTGGACTAGTCCGGTCAAAGTGCAGAAAATAGTCAAAGGTTGGATTTTTATGAGTTTTTCTTCGAATTTGTTTAAGCAGAAGTTATGTAAACACTCCAGCAACCTCACCAAGTAAGTAGGAATACTAAAAACTAGTTAGATCGCAAGATTATTTAGAAGAATGGTATGAATGAGATAAGGACGATATTAAACCATATCAAGCGATTCTAGCGACGAACTTGAAAGTAGAGGGACAAGAGACACGCTTTATCCCGAGGACGATTCCACATAAGAATCTACATCCGGTTGAGGATTCCATGAAGGACCGCATCCCCTTCAACCTTAACCCTCTTCAAGCTGCCACAAAGGACAACCTGGTGTAGGATCAAAGAGCACGTAAAAAACTACCAGAGGGTGGGTGCATGGTAGATTTAAACTTTTTCTGCGAAAGCTAGAAAAATCCCATCGGCAGAAAATCAGTCAGGTAAAGAAACTGGTGTGCAAGTGTTTTCAACATGTTCAATCGTGACAAAATACTTTATATTGTATAGAATCAAGCCACGAATACACACAACAAGAATCACAAGAAAACATCAAGTTATGACAAAAATCCTAAGTCTGTTCTAATAGAGAAAAAATAGATCTGTTACGTTGGAAAGAAACTCATGTAACTCAAAAACCATAAATACAATTACTACGTATTTTCAAAGATGATAGACATTTGAATTGTGAAGATAACAAAAAAAGAATCACATAGATTGGATCTGTAAAATTTGAGTTATGATCAAAACACCGAAGCAACATGTGTCTATCCAGAAACTCGATCAGAAAAACATGTCAAAAACAAGTCAGACAAACAAGGCACAAAAGTTCCTCTAAACTATGAATTTTATTCACCAAAAACTCAAGAGGAATAGCCACAAGTCATGCTCCCACGAGCCCTTGCCTCCCTTGCTTCTATAACCAGCCCTAAGGCAACTCCAATCCGACTAGGACTCTTTTCCTACATAGTTTAAACTGAAACTTACCATAACTGCTCAAGACTCTTCCATACGCAGATAGAAGAAATCTTAAGACATCCAAACACAATAGGAACATCCCACACATTCCTAAAACATTTATACTTCTTGACCAACACGAAATATAACAAAAACTTACTCGAAACCTTCCATAAACGAACCATAACAACCTCAGTCACAGCTTGAGACATAATTCAGTCGTTGGACGGTTCTAGCTACGTCTTCACGTCAGTAACTCTTCATCATGCCTTGAAACCATGTTACCACATCCATGCACCCCTTGCACACGTGCAAACACCTTCTAATTCACCCACGATACCTTCATATGTGTTGTTCTTGATCCAAAAATGTTGTGTGACCTCCCAATCAACTCAACCACAATTCCTTCCGAACTTGGTTGCCTCATCTTCTCCCTAGGACTAGATCAATAGATCACCGTCACCAGCCATGTCTTAACCTCAAGCAATGCCTTCACATGAACAAACAACTATATCTTTCGAGCACAAGTCCTTGACTTGACTCACATTAGTCTGATAACCACAACACCTTATGTGAGCACCTCACATAAGCATGTTGCAAACATAGCAAGATGATGTCCACTGGGATCAATCATAATGCATAAAAACTTAGTAAAAGAATACTAAGTGAACTTCTCATATTCTAAAAAGCAAGTTTGAAATATTGCAAGTGAAAAACATAGAACTACACGATCATTTCAACACGTAAAAATGTTCAGACGGTCCAAACAACCGCTATGCATTATAAAGGAAAAGTTTGGACACTCCAAAGCATTATCTTACATGCAGCTCACGTGTTGGAAAGTTCAGACAACCCAAACAAAAACACGTGCACCTCATGTGTGTAACTAATTCCAACAAGTTCAGACAATCCGAAGTGGGCTTCTCGAGTATGTTCAAAACTTTGCATCTAGACACACACTTTTAACATATTTGAATGTATTCAGCACCTAGGTTTCACAATATCCCCCTTGATGAATGCATTGGCAACACCACTGCAAAACCGAACATTGACTCATTCAAATTCCATGAAAAGTTTTGACAAAAGAAAATTTCTCCCCATTTTTTTTAAAAAAAAATCTAAAATCAAATACGAAACCCAAAAAATTAGCCCCCTAAGAAGAATCATGCAAAACACTTGTGAATGTGCAATGTCTAACATATTTCTCCCCCTTTGACATTGTATTCAACAAGATTAAAAAGAGAAATTTCAGTTCTTATGAGCATACATATTCATAAAAAACAAAGCCCATCCAGATCATACTATCAAGTAACTTACACTATCACATCAATGAAATACATAAAATAGTGTAAGCCATGCTTGAGATCAACTATTTCAAACTTGAAAGCATGACGCTCATTGCTGATTTCAATTACCTTTTTAAAGCACAAATTTAAATAATATAAACTTCTCAAGAGATTGTATGTAGCATCCACCTTATTCTAACCAACCAAGAAAAGTCTATATCATTTTTACAACCAGAAGCTTAAAGATATGGTCTTAGTCATACACAACTCCTTAAAGTTCATATAAAAGTGCAATGATAAGCAATTCCAAAGTAGAAGTGCAATTCATGCATATTCTCTTTATCTTTTCTTTATTTTCAATCCACCATAAAGGCTCGACATGTGGGCTATTGATTGATTAATTTTCATGATTAAAAAAACTTGTGAGCATGCAACAATTTCAACACGGCAAAAAAGTTCAATCATGAACAGATTTAGTATAAGTAATTATTCAAATTACTAGTCATGGCAAAAACTACAAAACGTATAACACGAGTAATGTAGTAAGAATTTTCAACATGTAAAAAGAATCACAAAGTCATATATGTATGAAACATTTATGCTCATATTGTCTTTTAATTTCAGATTCTCACATAGACTTCTCAAATTGCAAAGCACCCCCTCAATTTAGTTCATTAGGATGCATAACCCCTATTTCACTATGAATGAAATAAAAACGAGTGAAAACCAAAGGTTTTGTAAAAATAACAGTCAATTGTTGTTCGGTGTCTATATGATGAAGCACAATGTTTCTTTTTTCAACATTATCACGGAGAAAGTGATACCTAATGTCAATGTGCTTTGTTCTAGAATGTTGCACGAGGTTTTTAGCAATGCAAATGGCACTAGTGTTGTCACAAAATAGTGGAACACTATCTAAATCAACCACATTGTCCTTAAGTGTTTGAACAATCCAATGAATTTGTAAGAAAGCGCTAGCAGCAGCTACATATTCAGTTTCGACCGTGGATTGTGCAACTTAACTTTGTTTTCTAGAGGACCAAGAAACAAGTGAGTTACCAAGAAAATGACAAGCACTCGAAATACTTTTTTTATCAATCCTACAACCCCCAAAATTAGCATCTGAAAAATGTTTTAAAGTAACGGTTGAGGAAAATGGAAGAAAAATGTCAAATTCTTGGGTTTTGACGGCTTTACATGTGAAGCTCATGGGGAAGGTTGATATCATGCACAAAGACATATGCTGAATTGTATGTCTGGTCTTGATGCCGTGAGGTACAAACGTGACACGGTCATGCTTCGATATTCTTTTTTATCAATGGGTTTACCATCTTCATCAAGTTCAAGTGTTGTCATTGTTCCCATTGGTGTCTAAAGAGGCTTGCTGTTTTCCATGTTGAAATGTCTAAGGACGTCTTTCGTATACTTCATTTGATGCACAAAGGTTCCCTCCTTAGTTTGCTTGATTTGCAGCCCCAATAAATACGTGAGTTCTCTCATCATACTCATCTCAAATTCTGAACTCATCATAGCTGAAAACTTGAACAAAAGATCATGAGAAGCACAACCAAAGATAATATCATCCACATAGACTTGATCGAATAGTGAGTCATTGCGATGCTTAAGCACAAAAAGAGTTTTATCTACTTTGCGCATGGTAAACCCCTTTTCAAGTAAAAATGTTTTTAACCTATCATACTATGCTCCAGGGTCTTGTTTGGGACCATATAAAGCTTTGGAAAGTTTGTAAACATGATTAGGAAAATTTGGATTTTCAAAACCGAGTGGTTTCTTAACATAAACCTCCTCATCTATGTAGCCGTTAAGAAAATCACTTTTCACAACCATTTAATATAACTTGAAACCTTTAGATGCAGTATGCTGCTAATAAAATTCTTATGGCTTCTAATGTAGCAACAAGAGCAAAAGTTTCATCAAAATCTAGACCTTAAACTTGTGTAAAACCTTGACCAACCAACCTAGATTTATTCGTAACCACAACCCCATCCTCACTTTGTTTGTTTTTAAACAACCATTTGTTTCCTATCAATGTGTGACCATTAGGTGGAGGAACAAGTTTCCAAACATTATTTCTTTTAAAATTTTCTAACTCTTCTTGCATGTCAATGATCCAAGATTCATAAGGTAGTGAATGTGAAATATCTTTAGGTACTAAAGAACCAACAAAAAGTAGAGTGAGCGTGAGAGTTTGGATAAAAAAACATGTACCATGTGACTCGCTCGTACAAGCTTACAATAATTTGTTGTGCAGGGTGACTTTTGAGAATCCTGAGGAGAGTTGACACTTCACAAGCTCCTTGTTCTTCATGTTCATCTGATTGAAGAGCTTGTAGCTTGAGGATGATCTGGATCAGCAAGAGTAGTGGTCGGTGCTGGTTGTAAATCAAAATCAGTAACAGGAACACTATTATTAGCTTCTAAATTATCAGGCAGCAGCACCACTTTTTCCTCATCTTCAATGAAAATACCCTCCCCCTGCAGATATTAGAGCTAGTACCTTGGCTAGCTTCATCAAACGAAGTATCACAAGTCTCCACAATTTTGTTAGTGTCAAGTAACAGCACACAATAGCCTGTAGTATGAGTTGGATAACCAAGAAACTTGCCATCAACAGATCTAGATTCAATTTTATCAAGATTACCATGTTCTTAACAAAGAATTTGCAACATAAGACCCTAAATTGTGTAACACTGGTCTTATGTCCAAACCAAAGTTCATATGGAGTTTTTCCTAGCTTGGCTCGCAAGAAAATACAATTTGAAACATAACAAGCGGTTGCAATTGCAGCTGCCCAGAACTTACTAGGAGTTTGATATTCACCAACCATAGTCCTAGTCATCTCAACAAAGGTTTTATTCTTTCTCTTTACAACATCATTTTTTGAAGTACATATGGTGAAGAAAATTTGTGATCTGTTCCATTTTCAGCACAAAAGTGATCAAATGATTGATTTTTAAATTCGGTTCTATTATCACTTCTAATAGCTTTTAAAGATCTTGCGTGTTCAAGTGAAAGTCTAAGAACTAAACCTCTAAAGTGACTAAAAGCGTTATTCTTAGATGTCATAAAGTAAATCTAATAGTATCTAGAATAATCATCAACAATTACAAGCACATACCACTTACCTCCAAAAGATTGAAACGTGAAGAACCTACGGTGTCAAAGTGTAAAAGTTGTGTCAGTGGTGTTGTCATGGTCATTTTGAGTGTATCATGTGAACCTACAACCATCTTAGAATGTCTAAAAGAATAGCACACAATATTTCTATCTTCTTTAAGTTTAGGGAAACCACGTATGCGATCAAGACCACTAACACGTGTGAGGTGATCAAAGCCTACGTGACCAAGTCTACGGAGCTAAAAATATAAGTCTTTTGAAACATTAGCAACTAGACACATTTTCTTAGAAGATGACATATCATAATGAGCTTTAAAACTCTTGCAAATCGAGATATGTTAAAAATAAGCTCACCATTTGAATCTACGACCTTGCAGCAATTTTTAGTGAAACTAACTTCAAGATATTAATCTAGCAATTGTGAAACAAAGAGCAAGTTGTATTTCCAGTTTTTAACAAGTGCCACTTGTTCAAAGTGTAGTGATTATTTACTCTAACTGAACACTTAGCGATTATAAGAGTTGAAGAATTATCGGCAAAAATCACATTTCGACACGTGACTTAAGTGAGAGAGAGGAGAACCAATCTTTGTTACCAGTAATCTGGCGCGGGCAACCTAAATCCACAAGCCAAAAGTTCTCCTTCCTCAAGCTTCTAACCTACATAGAAGAACAATACATCAGTTACTCAATTCTAGGGTTAGTTAAAAGACACTTAGGAATCATGTACTGAGTCACAAGACGTCTAGCAGGAATAACACAGGAAAGCTAAGATAAAACAGCAGGTTTATGAGCTAAAGTTTGAGGATTTTTGCATCCAAAATGATCTACGAGATGTGTTACGTGTAGCATGAAAAACAGTAGGTTTGGAAGTAAATTTAGCATATTTCTGATTCATCGCAGCAGGTCGAAAGTTTCTAAAATTCAGTTCAGCACGCGCAACAATTTTTGCTTGATTGTTATGTGACCTAGCACACATTCTTTGCTTCTTCTCTTGTTTGGCTAGTATATAACAAAAATCTATGACATGATCATCTCTACCACATTAGGTACAATGAAATTTAGCCTTATGTTCATGTCTAGAAGAGCAAACAACGTATGTATTAGCAACTGAATGAGACAACAATCCTGCAGACCTAAAAGTCGCCTCTTGTTGTTTAGGAACTGTTTGAATCGAACCATGTGCTAATGATTTAAGAACCTTAGGTGGATGTTCCTTAGCATGAGAATGAGAATCAAAACCTAAACCAGTTTTATCATTGCAAGTCTTAGAAGAATTCAACATCAAGTTTAGATTCTTATTCCCACTACAAAATTGCTCTAGTGTCCTATGCATGTCATCAAGTTCCTTAGTCAAGTCTAGGCAGTTTTCACATGAAATTTTTTCTTTTAGTTTGCAATTAGAACAAAAATTAACTTCATGAGAACGTAAAGTATTATTCAAAACAAGAATCTCATTCCTAGCATCATGTAGTTTCATATTAAGATCATCATAGCTAGACCAACGCAAATCAATTGTAGAATAGCTAGCATCTTTCATGAGTTCATCTTCAAGTGCAGCAAGCTTTTTGTTCTTTCTATTTCAAGTTCATGTTTATCAAGTGTGGAGGTGTGCACACTTCTTAAAGAGGACAATTATTCATATATGAGTTCACATGAGTTACAAGAATCATCACTAGGAACCAGGGATTTTAGCCGATTATTTCCAGATTCTAGTGATTCAATTTTAACAGCATTGTCCCTAATTTTTTGTCTGCTTTCTTAAGTACGACGGTGGCACGACAAATAAAATCATACATTTCTTCACAAGTGGGACATAATTTATTCATCATTGTTGTTATGTTCTGCTTCCTCCATACTTCATATTGTGTTGCCCACCATGAAACACATAGTTTCCATGTTGTCTTCATCTTCGTCACACCTGGAGTCCACATCACTCGAGTTGTTGTCTAGGAGTGTGGAGAGAATGTGTTCCATCGCATGCCGTTTTGTCAAAGTCTTCTTTTTTGTTGTTGTTGTTGCTAGAAGATGACTTGAACTTATTTTGCTTTTCATCACGGGTAGAAGGACCTGAAAGGTTACGGCAATTTGTTCAAAAATGTCATGTCTTACCACATTCAAAGCACCATTGCGAACCACCATTTCCTCTCCTTCTATTTCTCACATTTTGCAATGCTTTTGAGAACATAGTAGAGAGAAATGCTAGCTCCTCCTCTGGAAACTCTTCAATCTATTCAAGGGTTAGGGAAGATAGCAAAGCAAGTGTATTACATGACGAAGATTGGCTAGAGCTAGGCATGTCACATTGTAAAACAAATGCAAGAGACTTGTTGCGGTTTTTACGTGAAATTATGTCAAGTTTATGAGTTTTTAACATGGAATATAGTACATCTAGTGTAAGTGTACTCATGATGGTAGACTCATGAATAGATGTAACTTTTGATATTTCTAATGCACTTAATAATTGCCTAGCATTTTCAACATCTGAAAAAATAACATTGACACTAGGCAAGTTGTTGAGAATTTTATTAAAACAGGCAAAGAAGTCATTGATTGTCTCACTAGATTGCATCTCGAAGGGCATGTAATCTTTCTTGAACATGTCTTGACATACCTTCTTAATCGTATTGGATCCTTCGTGGTAGTCACATGTGCTTTCCGCACATCATACATAGATCGGAGGTGTGAAACATGATTGAAGTCGCTTTGAGTCAATCCTTGTATGATCAAGTTATGCGCTTTGTTGTTGTTGTTGTCGACGTCCCTCATATTTGCAGTCGTAACTTATTCGGTTGGTGGCACATCGAAGGACTTGTAGACCTTCTCCCAGATGGTGAAGCCTTGCGCTTGTATGTAAGCCTCCATACGAGCCTTCCAAACCTGAAAATCAACACCATCGAACACACAATGTTCTGCAAAGTATTTTTCCATGTTAATTAGTCATAAACATGTGCCAATCACAAATATTAGGGCATTGTGGCCCTGATACCAATTGTAGGATCGAAGAGCATGTGAAAAGCTACCAGGAGGGGTGAATGGTAGATTAAAACTTTTTAGCGGAAGCTACAAAAACCCCTTAGCAGAAAATTAGCCAAATCAAGAAACCGTGTATGCAAGTGTTTTCAACGCGTTCAACCTTGACAAAACAACTTTAGATGGTAGAGAATCTAGTCACGATGACGCAACAACAAGAAAACGTCGAGTAAAACTAATATGGCAAAAACCCTGAGCAAAGGTCAATTTGTTCTAACAAAGAAAAATGAATATGTTACATTGCAAAGAAACTAGTGTAACCCAAAAACTACAAATCCAATAACCGTGAATTTTTCACAGATTATATATATTTGAGTTGTGAAGATAACCCAAAAAGAATCACATCGGTTGGATCTGTAAAACTCGAGTTATGATCAAAACACCAAAGAACCATCTGGTTGTCCAGAAACTCGATGAGAAAAACATGCCAAAAACAAGTCAGGCGAACAAGGCACAAAATCTCCTCTAAACTACAAATTTATTCACTAAAAATACAGGAGGAACAGACACAAGCCGTACTACCATGAGCCCTTGCCTCCCTTGCTTATATAACCAGCCCTAAGACAACTCCAATCCAACTAGGACTCTATTCCTACTTAGTTTCAACCAAAACTTACCATAACTGTTCAAGACTCTTTCATACTCAGATAGAAGCAATCCTAAGACTTCCAAACATTTTATAAACGTCCCATACATTCCTTAAATAACTCTACTTTGTGTCCAATATAAAATCAAACCAAAACTAACTTGAAACCTTCCATAAACCAATCATACCAATTCAGTCTCAGCTTGAGACATAATCCAGCCCGTTGGACCCTTCCGGCTGCGTCTCCATGTCCATAACACTTTACATGTCTTGGAACTATGTTGTCATGTCTATGCACCCCTTGCACACATGCAAACCCTCTCAAACATTGTCCACAATACCTTCATATGCATTATTCTTGATCCAAACATATTGTGTGACCTCCTGATCATCTCAATCACAATTCCTCCCGAACTCGGTTGTTGGACCTCATCTTATCCTTAAGACTAGTTCAATGGATCATTGTCACCAGCCATGTATTGACCTTGAGCAACACCTGCACATGAACAAACAACCAAATCTTTCGAGCACAAGTCCTCGACTTGACTCACATTAGTCCGATAACCACAAAACCTTATGTGAGCACCTCACATAAGCATGTTGCAAACATAGCAATACGATGTCCACCATGATCAACCATAATGCATCAAAAACATTGTAAAAGAACACTAAGCAAACTTCTCACAAGCCAAAAAGCATGTTTGAAATATTGCAAGTGAAAAACATAGCAACTACACGATCATTTCAACACGTAAAAAGTTCCGACAGTCCAAAAATTCGCTATGTATTATAAAGGAGAAGTTCAGACACTCCGAAGCATTGACTCACATGCAGCTCATGTGCTTCAAAGTTTGGACAATCCAAACAAAAACATGTGCACCTCACGTGTGTGACTAATTCTCGCAAGTTCAGAAAATCTGAAGTGGGCTTCTCAAGTATATTCAAAACTTTGCATGTAAACACTCACTTTTAATATATTTCCCAATGTATCTAGCACCTAGGTCTCACACCTGGTTCTCCACTAAATCACAAGAGTAAATACAAAACTATTGGGGCTTCTCACAAGCTAAGGCTCCCACAACAACTTAGCAGTTCTAGGAATCAAAAATACAATAGCACAAGGCACAAATCAATCACAAGTAGCGAGAGAATCAAATAGAGAGCTCAAAACTGGTGAACCACCCTTATCACTTCTTCCAAATAATAAAACCCTCAGGAGTCACTCTTAGGGGTCAAGAAAGTGAGGAGGAAGTCTTAGAGGAACTTTAGGTTTGCTATGGCGGCACTAGGACGCAGGAGAGGTTGAAAAGGGATCGGTCATCCCCTTTCATAAGGGTCATGACACCTAGTCGTTGCCACGAACTAAAGTGAGGACTGGTATGGTCTGGACCTTGGACTAGTAGAGCCTTTGGGGACAACACACATCAGCCGTTAAAGTTTCTGCAACCTTTTGAATTCAGATGGTAATTTTATGACGAACTAGTCTGCTTGACAACGCACAAGTCTAAAGTTTCACAATGACCACTTGTCCGACACACAATGAACAAGTACGCCTCCATGGACTAGATCCCTCAAAGTCTAAGTTCCAAGCCATTGGACTAGTCTGGATAACAACAGACAAGTCTAAGGTACAATAGTGACTCCTTGTTCACTTGACACCAGACAAGCCGTGCACCTCAAACACCTCTGCAAAAACCCTATGTCCCAAAACTATAGACTAGTCTGCATGGGAATGGACTAGTTCGATCCACTAAAGTAGCCCTTTGTCCATGAGACAACGGATAAGTCAACAAAGGACGTTGTCCTCGAGGCTCGATTAGGGTGTGGGGACCGGAGTCCTGACATCCAAGGATCTCATTGGGTGGTGTCGTGTGATACGACACCCAACTATATACAATAAAAGAACGAGAATAAAATACAATACCAAGTCTTTATTTGTAAACACGACGGAAGTTTTACAATACTAAACGAAGTGGAAAGTGACCTACAAATCATAGCTACGCTCTTGGCACTAGCTATGCAAAAGCAAAGTCATCCATGCCCTGGATGATTCGCACTAGCAACCCTCACTCAACAAACTTACTGCGATGTGCAGGGATCCCACTCGGCTGTAAACCCTGGAGTGGGTGCAGCCTCGTCATCAAACCCGTCATCAATCGTGTAATCTGCAAAAACTTGTTAACTGCAAACGTGAGCTTAAGGCTCAGCAAGACTAACCCGTCTCACTAGACATATGCAGAGTGAATACTAAGCATAGGTAAGGTAAAGCAGTAAAAGACTTGCCTACAAGTGGATCCTTATAGTCATGTTTTAAGTAGCGAATGACATTCCTCAGGCACGACACATCATAGACTTCACAATCAAACAAGAAACTCTTTGTCGATGATATGTCATGCCCAAAGCACATAATGCTATTACAGGTTAAGTATTTGGAAATTGTAAACTTTTAATTGTGCTATCTCTAAGCCACACAAGGTTGCAAAACAATTATAATTCAAAACATCATATTCTTCTCGCTTCTCCAGTATTTACTACGTCACAACATAGTGAACATGTGATACTATATTACCAAGAGGGACGGTGATTGCAATCAGGACACATCCGGACAACACGACACAAACGCACTTTCAGAAGCGCCAGCGAGTACTTACAGCAGTACCTACATAATACTTCAGTACTAGTCGTATATGGCCACCTTTCACCCACCACTCGAATACCAAATCGGTCGATCCATCACGGGCAGGAGGTCCCTGCGTGGGGCATACTATGACGTGCCCACCAGCTGCTTTACACCTTCCTGCCCTCAACCCACGCCTATAAAATGGAACGGTATGCCTCGACAAACCAGTATTAAGCTACATCAGTTTGCTGGAGCCCATTTCTCCAGTATGTCGCCGGTACAATTCAAGCTTGTCCACAAGGCCGCATACGGCGTGGGCCTTAATCAACACAGTCAGAGCTATGGAACCAAGACCACCTCTTATCGCTTCCTACTCATCTCTGACCGGTCTCCAGTTCATATTAATAGCCATTTTTTATATTTACCCGACCATTGTAGATGAGTGTCATCTTTCTATCTTGCGAGTAGATTCCAACTACTTGACTTCTACCGGTTTCCTGACAACATTAGCATTGCAATTGCTACACGAGTGTGTGAGCTATTCTAACCACTCCCTGGGTTATTTGGTCATGCAAGTGGATGTCAAACACCTTAAACATAATGCGCAAACATCTGAAGACGTAAGGTGAATGAAAATAGCAAAGACATTGTAAGGAACTTAAATGCAAACCAGGGTTTGCCTGAATGCGAGTCCGGGTCTACGTTAGTCTTCGGCAGATGGGCTTCCAAGGCTCCGGCTCCTCCTTGACTTCAGTTATTACACGATATGCATATACTATATATGAATGACTTTGAAAATAAAAAATATGATTAAGGTCACAAGCTAATATCTTATGATCAAAATAAGACAATGATCTTAAATTGCTTTGGGACTTTTATGGTAGATACTAGGAATTATAATGGAGACTCTTTCAAAGAACAGGAGATGATCAAGGAAGTTTTTTGTCTCTAAAAGTCCAACAATAAAAGCCTTCTCTGAATTTTGGTTGTAATTCTGGAGGTCTATCATGGCTACCAGTGGTTGTACCATGTAGAGGGGGTCTCACTGGTTCTAGGAAAATCTGTTTCACAATTTTCTAAGCTTCCTACTGGGAGAAATTGATTTTTCAAGTTTGGCAAAAATTTTGAAATGCTTACTGTATTTTTCTCAATTCTTCAATTATATAGAGATTTGGAACACTGATCAACCCTGAAAATGAAGTTCAGCGAACTTGAACTTTTTACTGAAGATCAAGTGAGTTTTGTAGAGTGTCCTGACCAAAATTGGGAATTTTCCAATTAGTAGAACATGAGTAATGAATTTCTCAAGCAGTTAGCTCAAAGGAATTAATTATGAAAATTCTGGGAGTTTCATGTCCAACAAATTGCACCACTGTAAATTTGAGATTGAGATGAGTCTACCAGAATTTTCTTGGAAATTTTTGAGCAAATCTACTAGGAGTAATGAGTTTTAGAAGTTTGATTGAATCCTAGAATTATTTTCCAATTGGAAAATTTGAATAAAGCACCCGGCCCCACTGGTTTAAAATCAACCAATCGAAGCTGGGCCACAAAGGGGCCATAGGGTTCACTTGCTCAGCCGTAAATGATCCGGAGCCACAGCCGACCCACGCGCCCACACGCGTCGCTGACAGGCATGGCCCGCGGGACAACTTCTTCCCCCGACGTGCGACGTGGCCACAGCGACGCTGCGCCGGCGAGCTCGCCGGAATGGTTGCGTCAACCTCCTCCCGGCCTAGCCTTGACCGCCTAACCATAAAATCGATCGCGCAAGCCGATGGTGGGGTCCAATCATGGCAGCGATGGCCGGAGATGGCGGCGCGATGACGACGGCAGCGGCTAGGGTTTTGGCTATGTCGAACTCGCTCGGGAATCACGCAAGAAGCTCGGGAGAAAGTGGGGAAGATTCCTGGGAGCATGAGGAAGATGATTTGGATGTGCAAATGCCAGGAAACGGTCGACAACAATGAGTTCAACGGCGTGCCGACGGTTTCTCCACGGCGGCTACGAAAATCGGCATCTCATAGCCGTCTCTCGATTATTCTTTCTGGTTTTTGTTCGTACATAACCGCAAGGAGGCTAGAAAACTATTATGTAACTGGATTAGAAGATAGTTACATCTAGAAAACGAATTGCAAGGTAAACCTAGGAAGAACGTTTAAAGCATGCCGAAAAGGAAAAGAGGATTTCGTGCTCGATAAAGGATTAACCAAGGGACGATTTTTACTGTGATCAAGCTGGTGTCCTCGCGCTTCGTTTATCTGTTGACGTTGAAGCGTGAAACGGCCTTGGCTGCTGGCACCACGATGGATAGGGGACGACATCCGCGGCAGCTCAACGATGGCAACGGCGGAACTTCAAAATACGGGCAAAGTAATGAGCAACACGATGAGTTAAGGGGTGGAGATGATAAGGCATAGCCTTGGTGCGAACTTTGCTGTTTGAATTTTAGATAAAGAAGGCCGGACCCAGGTGTTTACCCAGGGATTAAGGAGGCGGCGGTGCTCTGTTTTTCCCCTGGAAGAAAGAACGACGAGCGGCGTTGGCTCTGGTCAATGGCGTGAGGAAATGAGTCTCGGGAGGGGATGAGGACGCCTTAAATCCTTCTTTCCACCGAGCTGCCTGCCTAGGTGCTTGGAAATCGCGGTGTCGAGCTCCCCCGACGTTGAAGCGCGGGGAGAACAGAGAGGAGGCGGTGCACCTTAGTGAGACACTGGACAGTGGGTCCCACATCCGTTTCCAAATCTATCATCTCTGGAACTTCAATACACCTACCAAACTTAATCCAAAAATCCTAGATTTTTGTGGGGAGACCAATTTAAATATGGAGATTCATATTCTGAAATTGGATTTCAAATTTGGATAGGTTTCATGTGAAATTCAAATTCAAATTTGAATTTTACTTGAATTCAATGTACCCATTGAATTAAATAGAATTAGTGCTCCAAATATTATGAAAATTTGCAGAGGTGCTATTTGGAATATTATTAGGCCATGGAAAAATGTATAGACTCAGATTTGAATATTTTGACAGGGCCTAAATGTACAATAGCTATATTCAAGTTTTTGAAATAATTTGAATATATTTAGTACTACATATTGTTTTTCCCTAGCAAATTTCCATTCAATAAATTCCAAAATTTGCAGAAGGGTCACTTGAATTATCCTAGGTTATTGGTGAAGTCCATTCCCCATGTTAATAAATTTAAGTATGAGTGAAAGAAATTTTTTTATGAGATCATGTTCATGTGCACAACCATAATTGATCTCCACTATGGTTGATAACAAACTGTAACTGAACTATATATTAAGGACAAAATGGGATTTTACATAGGGTTATTCCAGACCACTTCGGAAATGTCAAAAGTGTTCCAGCAACCCTTGGTCCACTCTACTTCGGTCAAGTTTGGGTCTATCTCAGACTAGTTCGGTAACGTGCATGGACAATTCTGGCCCAGACAGAAAAACTACCCAAGGGTTTTTCTCTATCAACCTAATTCCCACCAAGGATTTTGAGCTCCCAATGATTCTCATGCACTTAACATTAGAAGAGACCCTCTACACTACAAGGCTATTACTAACAAAAAATAAACCCTAATTTCTACTATTGTTAGTCTTTGACGTCTGTTTTCTGTTCTTTTCCTTTTTAAAGGGCTCCACATGCATTATCAACCTAATTACCTATGCTTGTATTCAATGAAGCATGTTAGATCTTTACTTGTCATAATCAAACATCCAAAACCCACAAAGGATGCCTAGATGCATATTCAATATGCTTGATAGTTTAGTGCCTTCATCATCTCCATGTTTTTGTTCCACTCCACAACACTGCTAGACCTAGCACAGGCCCATAACAGGTTCTTCAATTTTTCTCCATTGATGTTTTGCTGAAAGTTGGATTACAAGTGGCTAACACAAAACTTATTCAGACTCAAGGAAGACCCATTGCACAGCTGGAATCAAACCCATTTACTTATCTATTCCCATAGTTCATGGATAGGTTTTTATATGCCTAGGTCTTCTTTCACTGTTTGTAGAAACCATTTCCAAGGGTAAAGTTTTCAACCTCAACAACCACCATTGCTATTGGGTATATGCAATCATTAGGATCAATACCAACCGATGTTAAAAGTCGACATCCAAATTTGGTCTTCAAATGATAGCCATCAAAGCATATGAGAGGTCTACATCTAGACATGTGTTGACGGCTGTTATATACCAATTTCACCTGTCAATATAACTCAATTACGTGAAGGAATTGTCAATTCTTGCACACATCACCTTTCTATTCGACCTATTTCCACTTTTCCCTGGAGAAATAGTGCATGCAGGCAATTTTTACAGGAAATGAGGTAAAAGAGTGTGTCGAAGTGTGTGATCGACACTTCCCCCGGTACTACTAAAGCATGGTCCACGGAGGTTCGTATTCGGTTAGGGCGCGCGTAAGATCAAGAGCGCTACGGTGACACAAGAGTTTTTACGTGGTTCGGGCCGCCAGAGTGTAATACTTTTCTCCACGAGGTGGTTGTTAATTGTATGAGTGTGTGTATACTTGTGTGCGTATGAGCCTCATTTGACCTATATTGTGGGACACAGTCCTTTTATAGCCCAAGGAATGGCTGTTACAACATTAGCCTGACCCGACAGGTGGCCCCGACAGTATTCAATCACCTATACACAATTTGCATGTATTAAGTGTAATTAACAGGGCGATAACGTGCCTTAATGGCGGCGTTATAGGTATTAACAGTCCTCTGATCATTTGTCATGAACATGGCATTAATGACACGTAATCAGGTCTTGTAACGGCTGCTTTTACTGCCCCTTGAATGTCTGTGCCGTTGGAGATCCCACAGTCTTCCCGTTGTAGGCTTAGGTCCACAGGCTCAACACGTGGCAGCTCTGAAGCTTCCCTCTACTACGGGTTATGTCCGGGGCCACTGGACACATGGCATGACCGAAGCTTCCCTATACAGGGAGTTAGGTCTGGTCTTGCGTTACACGTGGCAGTGCTGGAGCTACCCAAACGAGGGAGGCGGGCCCAGTGCTGCGGGACACGTGGGGCCTTCAGAGGACTTCATTTGGACAGGTGGAACTCTGTGGCTTTTTTGCGGTACCATGGGGTACCTGGTACGCAGGGTACCGATAGTGGCCCCGAGCCCACCTCTGGGAGAAACGCTTTGGGTTAAGTTATTCTACCAGAGGTGGGGCCATCTTTGATTCCCCCGCAGCGGCTTCAAAGGTCTTTTCATGGGATGTTGGGGAGATGGTCTGCAGTTAAACCATCGCCACGTGGCTCTTTTTAATGTGGCAGGTGAGATCCTGGTATGCAGATCTCATGCAATTGAAGGTCACTGGTTCCCAATACAAAATTAGTATTGGTTTCGAGCACCCTGTCAGGGTGCCGCCCTCGGGCCTCCAACTTCCCTTCATGGCAATAGTTCGCCTGGTGTGATAACTTTGAATCTTCCGCCGATGTGGACCCGGGCCCATTTTTCATGGACGGGGTAATCTTTTGAAATGAAATTTTGATCCTAATGCGGTTTCCATCCAAGCGTTGCGAAGGCTTACTTAAGAAGGAAAGCCTGCACGATTTGAGGACTCTTTACGCTTTCATTCGAACATGCGCTCAGAGCCTCTCCATCTTTGCATAGCCTTCCCAACTTTTGCTCCACTTTGCCGCGATGGAGATAGGACTTCCCCGCAGCAAGATCAATAGCGATGAAGATATGTTGATGGTCCAGACCTACATGGGGTGGTCCAGCGACTCCCTTAACAATGTGATCTGTTTCGGCAAGCTTCCCTACAACAAGGAGTGCACCGGAGAGATCGTCTACTTCTCGGCGTACGCCATGGTGGGCCTGATCCTGCCCTTCTCAAGTTTCCTGCTCATGCTGCTGGATTTCTATGGACTCCAGCTTCTTCACCTTGGCCCCCACTCCTTCTTGCATGTGGCGACCTTTGTCCACTTCTGGGAGATGTGGGTGGGTGTCCCGCCGTGCATCAAACTCTTCCGGACCTTCTTCACAGTCCACACTACCAGAAAGGGGACAGAGTTGATCGGCTTCTACTACTCTGTGAATCGCAAAAACTGTCCTTTCAAGTACTCGAAGACCTTCCTCTCCAAGAAGTGGGACAACTGAAGAAGGATTGGGTGGTCATCGCCGTGGAGCAGTACGACAGGTTTGAGTTGCCCAAGAGCCTCCCCAACGTCGACGCCGATGCTTGGAACGCAGTTCTGGAATTGTCCGAAGCATACAAGCCCATCCTGACAAGGATCTAGCAATGTGTGGATGGTGGAGTGACCCCTCAGATGGTCTTTGACAACTTCCTTGTTAATAGGTGGGCTCCACCATGTACAAGGGAGTGGCCCGCATGGGCCTTCAATAGTGAGATGGACCATAACCGGATAGAAGCCGGTTTGAAACCAACTTGGATGATGAAGCTTTGAAGCTCCATCTCTAGAAGTTTCAACACAGAGCCATAACTCGCGACGCATTGAACCCACCTGCAGAATTCCTCCCTCTGAATGTGGTTCTGGAGATTAGGAGGGAACTCCATAGGGGGATGCCGGAGCTGCTGGAGAGGTGTAGGATCTCCGGGGTTGTAATTACCAGAGCTTCGAAGAGGGTGGCTCCCACTGCTCCAAGCCAGAAGGTTGATGACTTCGGCAAGGGAAAGGGCAAGGGCAAGGAGCTGGCCGAATCCTCCACCCGGAAGGGGAAGCTGAGACATGCTAATGGGAGCTCCCTCAAGTCGGCTCCATCTACAGCAGCTTGTTCCCCCTGGCCAAGCAGAGCTTCGTCGGTCATGCCTCCTTTGGTGCCGGCGTCCTCGAGGGGCGCTAGCTCCGGCAAGTCGCCCTCGACCCCAGTGCCAGCTACAGGCTTCAGGTCCTGAGGTCCTTCCCAGCCGAGGGAGGTCCCGGCTGAGGCGACGCCAACCGCTGTGACTAGCTCCCGCCCGAGGTCCGGGTTTTCTTCCTCGCCAGGTCCGGTGGGCTTTGACCCCGGACCTCAGAAGAAGAAGTTTCGCGACAATTTAGGCAGAAGCCTCCCAAGGTAAGCATTGTCTTCTATCCTTGAATTGCTGTTTTTATTATTTTCCTATTTTGAATTTTTTATCTTTGCTTCCAGGATGTTGAAAAAGAAAGCTGAAGTTTTGGCGCATGTTGCACCCACTGAGGCTGTGCAGGTAGAGGCTCCCGCTTCACTCCCATTGCCCCCGCCATGTGGTGGCTGATGACACGACTACGATGCCAGCTGTCGTGGATCTGGATCCCGTGACAACACCAGAATCTCCTGTGGTAGCGCCGGACCACGGGGGAGAGATTTGTGATGAAGAATTGACGGTTTCAGAGCCGGCGGTTGAAGCTCCAGTTCTGGAGCCAGAGACGGCATAAGCTCTAGCACCTGAGCCAGAGGTAACCGAAGCTCCAGCTCCAGAGCCAAAAATAGTTGAAGCTCCAGCACCTGCGCTGGATGAAGTTGAAGCTTCAGCACCTATGCCATATGAAGTTGAAGCTCCGGTACCTGAGCCGGAGGTAGTTGAAGTCCCGACCACTGAGTCGGAGGTGTTGGTATCTCTAGACGAAGCCATAGTGCCCACGCCGGAGGTGATTACCCCAGGTCCTCCACCCACTGAGCCAACAATAGAAGATCCGGCAGGGGGACCTTCCACATTAGCTCCGAGTGCTGTGGACTTGGAGGAGCTTCTGTCGATTAGTCTAGCCGATGTGGAGTTGCTGGAGAGGGAGCTCGCGCCTTGGGGCCCCTCAATCGTCTTCGAATACCCGCTTGAGCCAGCGGAAGAGATCCGGGCTGGTCCGGAGCCGATATTTTTGGTGCTGTCCATAGAAAATGCCTGCTCCAGTCTACGTCTAGTCCACTTCGCCTTTGACCACGAAAGCAAAGCCGTCGAAGAAGAGCGCAACACCTTAAGACGTTGGCGTTGCAGACTTCACTTTGAGATGAAGCTAATGCAGTCGAGGCTGGATGACACAAGGAATGGGAGGCTAAAGAGAAGGCTCAGATAGCGTCGATGGACCGCTTGCTGAATGAGCGGGAGGCTGCCATCAAGGCTATCTACAAGAAGAGTCGGGAGATTTTCGAGCATGCTCGAGAGACAAACGAGGCTGCTAATGAGTGTCAGGACAACCTCATAGAGCTGAATGATATACTCCTCAAGCGTCCTGAGGCCCTCGATGAGAGGGAGGAGAAGTTCCTGAAGAAGCAGGAGGACATCTTGAGGAGTGAGGAAGAACTCCCTCAGAGGCTTTCTCTGGGAGAGCAAACCTTGGCTGACCGCACCAAAAAGTTTGAACTGAAGTGCAAGCAAGAAGAGGAGATGATTTGGCAGGTGGGACAGGAACTCTCTAGGAGAGAAACTAAAGTCTCCACCAGAGAGGAGAATGTGAAGGGCAGGGAGAAGGATCTGTCGAACCGTCAGAACCGTATCTAGCTCCGGGAGACAGAGCTTGCTGACCGCCAAAAGCAGGTGGTTGAAAGTATTCAACAGCATGCAAAGGAGGTCTAGCGCACCACCCGGGAAGGTTCGGAGCTTAAGGCCGCCAGAAGGTCGCTGGAGGAACTTAGGAAATTGCGGGTGACTGAGTCCCAACAAGTCTGGGACTTCCTGGGGCATGCCAACAAAGCTTTGGTGCCGCTTGGTTTCACTCGGGTACATTGGCTGACCCGGAGCCGGAGCCGGACAAGGCGCTGGTGGCATTGAGCTCTACCAGCAACAAGCTGGATGCAATGGGTGATGTCATCATCGACCAACTGGAGACGGAGGGGAAATCCTTGGCCAAAAAGGTCGCTGAATATGTGCTGATGTGTTTCAAAAGTCAGGACCCCCATATGTCTCTGGATCCAGTAGCTCAAGGACCCATTATTGAAGAAGAAGTTGCCGCCAGTGCCAGCATTCAAGAAGCTTCCTCATTTTTCCATAGGACCTCCAGTAATTAGATCTTATTTTCTTCCGCTCTCACTTGTCCTCATTTTGAATCAATGAAATCCAATCTTTTGAATGAATGAATTCCATTTTTATGTGTCTTCAATGCATTGTCCTTTATATCATTGGCCCCCCGGCAGATGTACACAATTTTGATTGTGAACATGTACTAAAGATTTGATAATGTTTTCATGACTTCAGTCCTTGCTCGTAGGGAAATCGATAGGTCCGAGTTCCAAGGTTTATCTCCGACATCTTTAGGGACCCTTTGTTACATTGATGGCGGGCCCCTGGGAGTTATCGGAGCTCCGTACGTTCGACGGCGCCCACTGGCAACACATAGAGCATTGACGGCGGGCCCCTGGGGTTGTCAGAGCTAGGCAGGTCCGACGGCACCCACTATCAACGCTTAGGAACGTCAACGGCGGGACCCCTGGGAGTTGTCGGAGCTTGTTAGGTCCGACAGCACCCACTGTCGACGCTTACAAACATCAACGGTGGGACCCCTGGGAGTTGTCGAAGCTTGCTAGGACCAACAGCGCCCACTGTCAACACTTAGAAACGTCAACGATGGGCCGCCCTGCGAGTTGTTAGAACTTGTTAGGTCCGACGGCACCCACTGTCAACGCTTAGAAATGTTGATGGCGGGCCCCCTGGGAGTTGTCTGAGCTTGTAGGTCCGACAGCAACCTCTGTCAATGCTTAGAAAGATCGACAGCGGACCCCCTGGGATCATCGGAGCTACCTGGCTTCGACGGTGTCCCCTGTCAACATATAATACGTCGACGGCAGACTCCCTCTAGGAGATTTCTCCACCATCTTCATTTAGATTTGCCATTAATTCTTCACGTTGATGGTTGGCCCCCAAGGGTATTTTCGGAGCTTGTTAGCTCCAAGGACGCCCACTTTCAACGTATAAAATGTCAACCGTGGGCCCCCTCGGGGTTGTCGGAGCTTATTAGCTCCGGCATCGACCACCATCGCCATGAGTTTTTCATTTTTCCTTCATATTAAAGACAAGAAAAAAAGTAAAATTCATCCGCTCATCAATAACTTGTTTGTGACTTACAGCTCTTATTTGAATTTTAGATCCAAAGGAACTCAACATAATAACAAGTATATCGATATAATCTCTTCAGATCCGAATGCCTTCCAGGCCCGCCCTACTGAGGACTGCCGAAATTTAGGTAGAGTGGCGTACTTAGGGTGCTTGACCAGTCTTAGTCGATAGCACACTCCAGACCCGTCATTGGCTTTGGCGTTCAGGCGAGTAGACCATTTAGCAATACTAAGATCCAAAAAAGATCAACAATATAACTTGTATATCATATGAATAACTCGGACTAAATATAAAAAAGAATTTCACAACTTCGTTATATACAAAAAGGAAAAGATAAAAGAAACGATCTTGTAAAAAATTAATGCACGTGCAATCTGATTTCACACAACAATGTCATTCATTATAGGTCCAAATTACAGGGGAGACAAGGAGACACTTAGGGTACGGAACCATGCAAAGTGTGCTATTCATCTTGTTCTAACCCAAGGTAGGTAAGCTACACTTTGAGTATTGGGACCAAATTAAGTGTTGCTTGAACTGCCCAGACCCTCCCGAAGGGGTTGGGATGTTCTCCCTGAGGACCAACCCGCCTCTATCCATAGACTTTATAATTTACATTATGTGTAATTACAGACTAACCTCTGTGAAACTAAGCATATAACTTATGGAGGTGCTCGATGTTCCATGGATTGGGAAGCAGAGTCCCACCCTCTGTTGCCAAGCGAACGCATCCGGGACGAGATACTTTGATCACTTGGAAGGGACCTTCCCAACTGGGGGATAGTTTGTTCATCCCTTCATGACTTAGTATTCTCCGCAGCACCAGATCGCCTTCTTCAAGCTGTCGGTTGTACACATGCCTTTGGTGATAGTGCCGGAGAGCGTGGCAATATCGTGCATTCCGAACAGCTGCTTGGCACCTTCCCTCGTGAACGTGGTCAAGGTCTTCACGCCGGAGCTTGTCGTGCACGGCTTTGTCGAAGGTCCGGACCTGGAGTGACCCCATGGTCTTCGGAGGAAGGACCTCTTCAGCTCTGTACACCAGGAAGAAGGGTGTCTCTCTAATTGGCCGAGTAGGTGTTGTCCTACTCGCCCATAGTGCTGACGGAAGCTCCTCTATCTAGTTGGCTCTGTGTTTCATCAAGCGATCATATGTGCGAGTCTTGAGTCCTTTTAGTATCTCTGCATATGCTCTCTCGGCTTGGCAATTACTTGTCGGTTGAGTTGCTGATGCGTAGCTGACTTGACTTGTATGCCACGGTCTTCGCAATATTCTTTGAATGCTGCACTTGTGAATTAGGTTCCGTTGTTAGTTATGACTCTGTTCGGACATCCAAATATGCAGACTGTGGACCTCATGAACTTGATAGCAGATTTCTTGTTGATTGTCACAATTGGGGTAGCTTCTGGCCACTTGGTAAAATTGTTGATGGCGACGTATAGGAACCTGTAACCTCCGAGGGCTTTTGGGAAAGGTCCCAAAATGTCCATCCCCCACACAGCGAATGGCCATGTAGGAGGTATCATTTGTAGTGACTGAGCCGGTGTGTGAATTTGTTTCGTGTGGAACTGGCACGCTTCACAGTTTTTTACCAGCTCAATTGCATCCTGGAGTGTTGTAGGCCAGTAAAAGCAATGTCGAAAGGCTTTACCAACCAACGTGTAGAAAGACATGTGGTTCCCACACTCGCCTCCATGGATTTCCGCAAGGAGCTCGTGGCCTTCTTCCCAAGCAATGCACCACATTACAACACCATTGGCACCGCATCGGTAGAGATCCCCTTCTACCAACGTGTATCGTTTATCCAATCTGACAATTCTATCAGCGGATGCACTTTCTTCAAGAAGGATGTTGTCTTTCAAGTAGCTCTGGATCACCAAGATCCATGCATCAAAGCTAACTTGAGGCTTTGGATCTTGCGCGTTGGGTTGCTCGGAGCTCCCCGTAGCACCTACGATACTTGGCGGACGCCATGGTAACAGGACCATCGGCACCGCCAGCTACGAGGTGTAGGTCTCGCCCCCTACCCTTAGTTCGTAAGGCTGAGCGGTAGGTCTTGACAATCTCCTGACAAAAACTCCATTAGAAGCTTGAGCTCCGAACGAAGCTTTCGTCGAGAGTTCATTAGGTTCAGCATTGTTGAGATGCTGGACATGGCAGAGATCCAAGACGTGGAAATCCTTATGGAGCTTCTGGACTTCAAGGAGGTAAGCAGTGAGTTGTGGGTTGTTGCAACTACATTTGCCTTTGACTTGCTTGATAATGAGTTGCGAATCACCCTTCACTAGCAGCTGCTTGACGCCATATGATAGCGCCACCTTGAGCCTCTAGATGAGGGCTTCATATTTTGCCATGTTGTTGGTTTCCTTGAAGTAGAGGTGTACCATGTACTTGACCTTCTCCCTGGTCGGTGCGAGGAGAAGAAATCCATCTTCGGCCCCCTGCTTTTGACAAGAACCATCGAAGTAGAGAGTCTAGTGAGGCTTAGTGAAGACCAGGACCTTGGGTTCTGGCTTCTGCTCACTGAGGCCCCCTGGATTTGATGAAGAAGGGGTCCACTCCGCCATGAAGTCAGCCAATGCCTGACTCTTGATAGCATGTCGATGCGAGAATTCGAGAACAAACTCTACCAGCTGCGCTGCTCACTTTTCAATTTTTCATGTTGAATTGGGGTTATCCAGTATAGCACGTAGTGCATAGGAGGTTACCACTGATATCTTGTGGGCTTGGAAGTAATGACGAAGCTTCCTTGAGGTGATGAGAACTGCATAGAGCAGCTTATGCACCTCAATGTATCGAGACTTGGTGTCGTGGAGTACTTCAATGATGAAGTACACTGGTCACTGGATAGTCAGGACGTTCCCGGAAGGTCCCGGAACTTCTTCCTCATCAACCCAGACCCTCCCGAAGTGGTTCCGAACTTCTTCTTTAGTTGTGAGAACTCCTTCAAGTGAGAGAGGTTGTTCCTCTGGGAGCTTGCCTTAAGGATTCGTGCCTGGGGGTTGGGTCCCAGACTTGCCTTCAGGCAGCTCCGGACCCTCTCGAAGGGGTCTGGACTCTTGAACTGTAGTTGGCTCCGGTCTTTCTGCAAACAAAACCATGATGATAACCTCAGTAGTTGTTGAAATGTAAAGCAAAAGAGGCTCACAAGCAAAAGATCTACTAGGATTGGTAGTATGGTGAGGAGCTGCTTGATCTCTTGGAACGCCTTTTCTGCTTCGTCGGACCAATGGAATGGCCCAAACTTCCTCAATAGCTTGAAGAAGGGAAGCACCCGCTCTGCCAATCTTGAGATGAACCGGCTGAGCGCAGCTAGACATCTAGTTAGCTTCTAGACATCCTTGATGCGGGCTGGGGGTTGCATATCTTCAATAGCCTTGATCTTTGCTGGGTTTGCCTCAATTCCTCGGTGAGCAACCAGGAATCTAAGGAGCTTCCCATAGCTAACCCCGTAGACACATTTGTCCGGGTTTAGCTTGGTGCGTGTTATGCGCATCTTGTCGAAAACTGCTTGCATATTGTCAAGGAGTGATTCCTTGTTCTTCACCTTGACAACGATGTCATCGATGAAGAGTTCCACCAAGTCCTAGATGAGCTATCCAAAAGTTTTGTGCATGCCTCGCACAAATGTTGAAGCAACATTTTTGAGACCGAAAGGCCTGGCAGTATAACAATACAACTCATCTACTGTTATGAAGGCAGCATGCTCTTCATCTTCCCTAGACATTTGAATCTGATGATATCCAGAGTATGCATCTAGGAAACACAATATCGCACACCCGGAGGTGGAGACCACTATCTGGTCTATCCTAGGTAGTGGAAATGGGTCTTTTGGACATGCCTTATTCATGGTGGTGTAGTCGATACACATCCGAAGCCTCCTGTCGACCTTGGGTACATAGATTGGATTTGCCAGCCATCGTGGATGATGTACCTCCCGAATGAAACCAACTTCAAGCAGCTTCTTGATTTCTTGTCTGATGAAGTTCTGCCATTGGACTCATTGCTTCCCGGGCTTCTGGTTTATTGGTTGTGGTCGGGATATATCTTCGGGCTGTGCTCAGTCACCTCCCTAGGGATCCCAGGCATCTGTGACAGTTGCCAGGAAAACACGTCGACATTCGCCCGAAGAGAAGTGATGAGCGCAAGTTCCTATTTGTTGTGCAGACCTCCAGATATACGAGTGGTATGGGCAGCATAAGAACCAATTTGGATGACTTTGACAGGAACGTCAGTGTCGCCGCTTGGCTGCACGCGTGGTGTAGAGGTTGAGCCTCGGTGGCAAGAGCTCGGAGTTTTAGCAGATTGCTCCTTGCTGGATACTTCCTCTTGCGCTGTTGTGAGCGCGTGGAGTTCTTCCAGCGCAGTGACTCCCGCGGTGCGATTCCCGTGGATCCGGAGGATGACTGAAGGTGTCGGCATCTTCAACACCAAGTAGTCGTAGTGATCTGCGGCCATAAACCTATACAGGGCTTGCCTTCCTAGGATGGCGTTGAAGGGTAGATTAATGTGTGACACATCGAAGACGAGCTTCTCGGTCCTGTAGTACTCCCGAGTCTCGAAGGTCACTGGGAGTGTAATTGACTAGAAAGGAGAGATGTCTCCCGAACCTACCCCAGAGAAGGGATGTGAGGGGCGAAGGTCCGAGAGCTTCAGCTGGATCTTCACGAATGCTTCATAGCTGAGGAGGTTGAGCGCCGCACCTCCGTCCACCAAGACATGTTAGAGCTGGACGTTATTGATGGTAGGAGAAACCATCAACGGCAGTTGACCAAATTCAATCATGTTCCTCGGGTAGTCAGAAGCATTGAAAGTGATGGGAGTATCCATCCACTTCTGATGGGTTCTGCCTTGGTGATAGGAGCTATGGCAGCCATCTCTCGACGCATGGTCTTGAGGATGCGCCGAGAGGTGATATCACATGACCCTCCATATATTGTATGGAGAGTCCTCCGATGCTCATTGTTGAAGACCTCAGAATCATCGTCGACGGTGTTGTAGACAGCCTTTAGGACCTTCTTGGGGTCTTGGAAGCCTACCTCCGGGTCAGCCGGAGCTTCATCGACCTTCTGTTTTCCTTCCCGCTGGCGGAAAAGAGCTTCTTCTCGGCGCTTGTTGAAGCACTCAACAAGGTTCTAGACCTCACGGCAATCTTCAAGATTATGAGTGTCCGTTTTGTGAATAGGGCACCACATCTTTTGACTGCCGCCGTCTTCAGATGATGTTCGAGGATGTTTTTCGGGGCGTGGCCATCGGCCACCTGGAGCTGCAGCTGCAGCAGCAGTAGGCATGCCGACCGATGGCTTCTTCTTGTTGTTGGACTTTTTCTTCTTTTTTCCACTACTGGAGGCAGTGGCTTCAGCCTTGAAGGAGTTTTTACTAGCCTCCGAAGCTGGTTTGGAGTGCATCTCTCTTTCCTCTGCAGCCCTACCACATTTGTCGCCTAGGCTAAAGAGTTTAGTGACGTTGCTGACTTCTTTCGTTGTCAGCTTCTCCAACATCTTCTTGTCTCTGACGCCCTGTAAAAATGTAACAACAAAAAATGCATTGCAGATGGAAGGAATTGTGTTCGGTACCTGGGAAAACTGTTGGATGAACGATCGCAATGACTCCCCCGACTTCTGTTGTACGATAAATAAATCTAGCTTTATGTCACGTCTGGTGTAGGAGCTCCCGAAGTTGGCAGCGAACTGGCGGCAAAGCTATGCCCAACTATTGATGGAGTCAGGCAGAAGACTCATGAACAAGGACCTGGCCGTCCCAGTTAGAGCCACAGGGAAGTAGTTGGCCTACAGCCTCGTTGCCTCCAGCCACGAGGATGGCAGTGGAGTAGATTTGGAGGAACTCAACAGGGTTGATAGTCCCGTCATACTTCTCCGGCAAATGAGGCCGACACTTCTCCATGAGGACGCGGCCGTACTGCTGCCTGTATCGACGGTCAAGATCTGACCACATATCATGGGTCGAGATTCTTGACGTCGTGTGTGTACCGCGTGCCCCAGATGGCAGTGACATCACTTGTTGGTAGGTTGCACGCCTCCGGTGCCTTGATGCCTATGGACCAAGTCTACCAGACAAGGCCCTTCGCTGAAAAGGTGTCTGCCCTGAAGGGGGAGGACCTTGGTTGCTGATGGCATCGGCTACTGCTACAACCAGATGCTCCACAACAGCGCGCTACTGCTCCGTTGCGCCTTGAGGAGCTCCGGGCGCAGGTGGACGCAGAAGAAGAGTATGCTCCACATTGATTGCATTCTCATAGTTGTTGTGCATCGATGCAGTGACCGACGATAAGACACCATTCTGTTGTCCAACGTTGTTTGCCAAAGCAGGTGGTGGTGGTGGTGGTGGAATGATGCCCACTGGGATAACAACATCAGCTGGTCGTTGCATGTTGGAGGGATTTCCTCTAGCAGGTTGCTCAGTGTGGTCGTTGGACGATCCTGCGGCGGAGTTCACCATCTCGAAGTCGCAAGCGCTGCCCCTACCTGGCACACCAAATGTCGAAGTGTGCTATCGACACTTCCCCCGGTACTACTAAAGCATACTCCGCAGAAGTTCGTATTCGGTTAGGGCACATGTAAGATCAAGAGTGTAAAAGCCCTAAATTCAAAGTACAAAGGTCATATAGGGAAATTTAAAATTTGAATGGGAAAAAAATCAAAATGGAAACTGAAAAATCAAACCATTTCAAACTTCAATGGAGGGGATTCAAACCTCACCCCTCTGTTCATCCAGATAGCTCAAGAATTTTGCCGAGTCTCTCCATCCGCCCAACAGCAAAAGTAAAGAAAACTTCTCCCTCTATCATCTCCATCAAGCAGTTCGTTGATTCCTCAATTGGTTGCAGTGTATTTTGAAGCACCACGGAAGTCCACTGTTGAAGCCGACGGTCAAGCAGCGTCAGGGCAGCGGTCAAGCATCATATCAGGGTGCAACTCAGCCCCTCAACCAGCCCAAGAAACCAGCACCAAAACCCGGCAACGTCCAACACGTAGCCATCGAAGACGTGCCGGAAGGTGAACCCGTCCTCGCGGGTACGTTTTCTCTACTTGCTTATCCCGTAGTCATATTATTTGACTCCGGTGCCACCCATAATTTCATTAGCCAATCATATATTATCAAGCATCAATTATCAATCACTCCCAAAGAAAGTCCATATTTGATCTGCTCTCCGGGTGGGAAAATAGCAGCGGACATGAAAGTCCATAAAGCACAACTTAAGATGGTTGGGAATATCTATCCGACTTCTCTTTTTATATTAGAGGGTCAAAAGCTCGATGTTACCTTAGGAATGTCGTGGCTGCACCGTCATGGTGTTGTTCTCGACATCGTTCCACGTGTGGTCCATTTGAAATGTCCACTACATGAACCACACACTCTCATTCTAGACCGCCTTATCCAAGAAATTCAAGCCACATACAACACGGAAGCCATAAAGCTTGAAGACATTCGTGTGGTCCCTGAATATCCGGACGTGTTTCCCGACGACCTTCCAGGTATGCCACCGGATAGGGACATCGTGTTCAAGATTAAACTTATTCTGGGAACCACGCCTATTTCTCGAAGGCTGTACAAAATGGCGCCAATGAGTTGGCCGAACTAAAGGAGCATTTGAAGGACCTGCTGTACAAAGGTCTCATACGCGCAAGTTCGTCACCTTGGGGCTGCTCCGCATTATTTGTGAAGAAAAAGGGCAAGACATTACGTCTATGTGTGGATTATCGTCCACTAAATGTCGTGACGATCAAGAACAAGTATCCACTACCGCGTATCGATATCTTATTCGATCAATTAGTGGGTGCTAAGGTATTCCCACTGATGGATCTTCAGTCCGGATATCATCAAATCAAAATCCAACCGGAGGATATACCAAAGACGGCATTCTCAACGAGATATGGACTCTACGGATATCTTGTCATGTCGTTCGGACTTACCAACACGCCGACACACTTCATGTATTTGATGAGTTCAGTGTTCATGCCGGAGTTGGACAAGTTTGTCGTGGTCTTCATCGACGACATTTTGGTTTATTTAAAATCATAGGAAGATCACGCCAAACACTTGCATATCGTGCTCAAATGATTGAGAGATCACAAGCTTCATGCAAAATTCAGCAAGTGTGAGTTTTGGATCACCCAAGTACCATTTATGGGTCACTTTATTTCAGCGGATGGTATCACTGTTGACCCAAGCAAAATTGTGCAAGTGCTGAAATGGAAGTCTCCAACGTCCGTAAAAGAAGTTTGCAGCTTCCTCGGATTAGCGGGATATTATCGGAGGTTCATTCCAAGCTTCTCAAAAATCGCTAAACCAATGACGGAGTTGCTGAAAAAGGGGACTAAATAGATTTGGAGCAAGGCATGTGAGGATGCATTTCACGCATTGGTGAGACATCTCACAACAGCCCCAGTGCAAGCTCAGCCGGATACGACCAAATCTTTTGACGTTTATTGTGATGCATCTGACATAGGTCTCGACTGCGTGTTAATGCAAGAAGGCCGCATGATCACGTATGGATGATGGCAGCTCCGAAATCAAGAGCAGCATTACCCAACTCATGACCTTGAGCACGTTGCCATGGTACTCGCTTTTTGAAAATGTGGAGGCATTATTTACTCAGAAATCTAGTGCACCTCTACACCAATCACAAGAGTCTAAAATATATCTTCACTCAGAAGGAACTGAATATGCGACAGCGAAGATGGTTGGAATTGATCAAAGATTATGAGATTGAAATTTATTACCATCCCGACAAGGCGAATGTTGTTGGCGATGCGCTAAGCCGCCAGTATCACTTCAATAATCTGTCCATTACCCCAATGGAAGAGGACAAATCAAGTTTATACTTGGTTCCACTTGGAGCGTTATATAATCTTGCTCTCATTCCTACCATACGAGAGGAGATTATGGAAGCTCAAAAGAAAGACGTGGGTATGTCGCACATTCGGAGGAGAATGAAGAATGGGGAAATGAAGTGTTTCCGAAGTGATGAATATGATACTCTATGGTTCAAAACCGTATAGTGGTACCCCGTGACAAGACACATCGGCAGAAAATCTTGGACGAAGCTCACTTCTCCAAGTATTCTATTCATCCGGGGCAGTAACAAGATGTATTAAGATTTGAAGAACAGATTTTGGTGGACACGGATGAAAAGAGAGATTGCAAAGTATGTATCCGAGTGTGATACGTATCGGCGGGTGAAAGCCGACCACATGAGAAAGGCCGGACAGCTGCAACCATTAAAAATCTCGGTGTGAATATGGGAGGATATTATTATGGATTTCATCGTCGGTTTGCCTCTCACATTCCACAAGCATGATTCGATTTGGGTGATAGTCGATCGACTAACTAAATCAGCTCATTTAGTTCCGGTACATACAAAGTACATTGCCCAGAAATATGCGGAGTTATATATTGCAAGAATCATGTGTTTGCACGGAGTTCCCCGGACAATTATTTCATATCGCGGTGCGCTGTTTGTCGCTCGTTTTTGGGAGCAGCTGCACGCATCATTGGGGATGAATCTGATCCGAAGCTCCGCATATCACCCGCAGACTGATGGTCAAACTGAACGGGTGAATCAAGTTCTTGAAGATATGCTACGCGCTTGTGCCATCCACCATGGTAAAAATTGGGATGATCATTTGCCTTTGGCAGAGTTCTCTTACAACAATGGCTATGAAGCTAGCATCAAGATGGCGCCGTATGAAGCTCTCTACGGCCGGAAATGTCGCACACCACTAAATTGGTGTGAATCCGCCGAGCAGGTGATATATGGTATTGATCTTGTAAATGAAGCTGAAGAACGAGTACGAGTGATCCAAGCCAATCTCAAGGCGGCTCAATCTCGTCAGAAAAGCTATGCGGATAAAAGACGTCGACCTCTCCACTTCGACATCAGAGACCACGTTTATCTCCGTGTCTCTCTGATCAAAGGGATTCATCACTTCGGGGTGAAGGGAAAGCTTGCTCCACGATTCATCGGTCTGTTCGCCGTCATTGAAAAATACGGACCCATGACCTATCGTTTGGAGTTACCGGCGTCACTCTCTGGAATTCATAATGTATTCCACATTTCTCAGCTGCGGAAGTGTCTTAAATCCTCAGCTGAAATCCGCACTAAAGACATTGAAGCTCTGCAACCGGATCTCACTTATTCTGAGTATCTGATATGAATTATCGATGAAAAGGCTCGCACCACCAGGAACTAGAGTTTGTGCTTCTACAAAGTCTTGTGGAACAACCATAATTCGGAGGAAGCGACATGGGAAAGCGAGGATTATCTCCGATCAAACTATCCGGATTTATTATCGTCTCATCTGCGGTAATCTTTTTGCCTCCGTCTCTTTTATTTGTAATCTCGGGATGAGATTCTTTTAAGGGGGGAGTAATGTAAAAGCCCTAAATTCAAAGTAAAAAGTTCATATAGGAGAATTTAAAATTTGAATGGGAAGAGAAATCAAAATGGAAACTAAAAAATCAAACCATTTCAAACTTAATTGGAGGGGATTCAAATATTAAAAACTTACTCCTATTCAAACTTTGCCAAAATAAATATCTGAGTTTGCCATTAAATTCCAAATAGTCTCTCTGCAAAGTTTCAAAATGTATGAAGCACATTTGATATATAATCCAGTGGAAACATTGAATTCTTCCAAATTCAAATTCAAATTTGAATTTTCATTGAAACTTGATCAATTCATTGTTTTGATTTCAGAATCAAATCTCAGATATTTAGTTGAGCTTATATAGCAATTTTCATGAATTTTGGACTTTAGTTGGTAGGATATATCCTTAACCAGAGAAGATTGACTTGATGTGCTAGCGGGACCCACTGGTCAGAGAGGCAAATACATGAGTGCCCTGCTGCGGCTCACCATGGCGACACCGCATGGCATGCTCCCTGGCATGCTCCCTACAATCCCCATCCCTATCTTCGGCTCCAGCCCCGAGTAGAAGAACAACGGCGGTCGTCTCTGTTCTTCCCCCGAGCGCACCACCTTGCCCCTCTGTTCACCCGGTTAGATCAAGAATTTGGCCGAGTCTCTCCATCCTCCCAACAGCAAAAGTAAATAAAACTTCTCCCTCTATCATCTCCAACAAGCAGTTTGTTGATTCCACGATTAGTTGCAGTGTATTTTGAAGCACCGCGGAAGTTCACCGTCGATGCTGACGATCGCCACCCCCCCCCCCTCTGTTCAACAACACCAGGGCGAAGCAGACCTTCTCGAGCCCACACGCAAACATCAAAGTTGTGCGTATTTGATCACCGACTATGCCTGCAAATTATGGTGGCTTGTCATAGTGTATAGAGTTGGTATTTCCCATTTCTCCCGACGGCAAAACCGAGCATCGGGTTTAGATCGTCCGTTCAATTCCGTTTCTACATGCAAACTTTTTCTAATCCCGTTAGGTAGTATGTTCACCACCTCCTAGCGCACCCTTCTACCAAGAATCAAGGAAAATAATCGAGTGAAGGACGAGCTATTCAAGTTTTCCCCGCGGCCATGGAAAAGCCTGTCGGTTCACCATCGAAGGCATCTTTGCCAACTATTCCAACCCCCTTTTCACCTTCAAATCGTCTTCCTCATGCTCCCAGGAACCTTCCCCGCCTTTTCCCGAGTTGCTTGCGCCATTTCCGAGCAATTTCGACATAGCTGAAACCCTAGCCGCCGCCGCCGTCGCGCACGAGTTTCCGGCCATCGCCGGCGTTCAACGACCTCCCCATCGTGCTCAGCACCCTGAACAACGGTTAGGATGTGAGTTTAGGGGTGAAGGAGGGTCGGCAAAGGTGAACCGTCGAGCTCACCAGGGCAGAGCCGCCGTGGCCGAGCGGCGCGTCGCGAGGATGAAGAAGCCGCGCGGGTCCCACCGGTTAGCGGCTGTTTTTTCCTTGTTGGATCTCCTATGGCCACGGGATCAGATGCGGCTGCACGTGGTAAACCCTGTGGCCCATATGTGGCCCAGCCATTATTGAGTCATTTTAAACATTGGGACCCAGTTGATTAATTCAAACATTTCCTTTTCCATTTAATTCCAGATTTCATTTAAACTTCTAAAGTCAATTTCTCCTAGTATAATTGCTCAAATAATTCTAAATAAATTCTAGTAGACTCCTATTGATCCCAACTTTGCAGTGGTGTAATTTTTTGGACAAGAAATCTCCAGAATTTTCATAATTAATTCCCTTGAGCTAACTGCTTGGGAAAGTAATTACTCCTGTTCTGTTAATTGGAAAATTTCCAATTTTGGTCAGGACACTCATAAAATACACTTGATCTCCAGTAAAAATTTCATGTTCATTGGACTTCATTTACTGTACCAAACAGTGTTCAGATCACTTATGTCAATTGAAAAATGGAAAATGTACAGAAATATTTTCAGAATTTCTTGCAAACTTGTAAAATCACTTTCTCCCAGTAGGAAGCTTAGAAATTATGAAACACATTTTCCTAAAACCAGTGAGACCCTCTCTACCATGACCATCCACTTTTAGTTATCACAAAGCTCCAGAATTAAAACCAAATTTCAGAGAAGACTTTTACTTGATGGAATTTTAGAGACAACAAGCATCCTTGAACATCCCCAATTTTTGGTCCAAATCTTTCTCATAGAACCTAGTATTTTGCTGCAAAAGTCACAAAGCCAATTAAAATCATTTTCTATACGGATCACTATTTATAAGATTTTGTATATAGTTTCAATATCACTCATGTACTTTATATATTGCATATCATATAGTGACCAAGATCGAGGAGGACCCGGAGGCCCTGGACAGCTTCCTCCCAGAATCTAACTTCCCCTCTGACTCACAACCAGGCAAACCCCGCTTTGCATTTAAGTGCTATTTCAAATTTTCTATTTGTATCACTTATGTCTAGGATGAGTTTTGTGCATTAGGGCTAAGGTGATTGAAATTCCACTTGCACGACCCACAAATCCCATGAAGTATTGGGTAGGTCTAGAGCTTGATGAGTAGAAAATGTCATGCTAATGTTTTTAGGAATCCAGGAGAAGTCGAGCAGTTGGAATCTACTCGCGAGAAATGATTTTATCACACCAGAAAGATTTGATCAAAGAATTGTTTAGAGATAAGAAATCGACACCGAGCAGCGGGTAGGATGCAGCGAGACGTGGTCTCACGTGCATATCCCTGCTTGTGTCGATTGAGGACCGATCCGTGTGCGGTCCTGCTGGACATGGTTGAGCAGTACCAGATGCATACTGGGCATATGGAACCCATGAAACCGATGTAACTTCATAACTTGGGTGTCGAGGCATAGCCCACTGTCGATAAGGATGGGTCGAGGGTAGTAAGGTGTAAATTCGCCGGCGGGAACAGACACGCTCCGTGCGGGGACCTTATGCCCACGATGGTGGGACCGATTCGGCGTTTGATTTCTTGTGAAAGGTTGTTGCGTATGACGTGGTGAGGAGCACGGCACACTGTACGTGACGTGTTATTCGGGAGTGTCCTGATTGCAATCACCGTCCCTCGCAGTTATTTGACTACCGCTTGTTCACTACATTGTGATGTAGTAAATACAAAATAAGTACGTGATGTATTGAAATATAATTGCTTTGCAACTATGATTGCTACAGATTAGACTCACTAAAGTTACTGTTATTAAACATTTAAGCTGCTGCTATTAACTTGAAAATGATGATTAACATATAAGCAAGTCATTTACCGCTATATCCATTCCTATGTTAAGTATCTCTGCATGTAGAGTTCCATGTTTAGGTGAGATGGTTAAGTCTTGATGAGCCTTCGTGCTCACAGCTGCTATATTAAGTTGTTTGTAGGTGAGACGTATGAGGAAGGGCCCGAAGACGAGGCGATGCCCCCAACAGGGTATACTGTCGAGTGGGAGCCCGGCACGCCGTCGTGATTGTTGTGTGCTGCTAGTGTGTAGCGTCCCCGGGTTGGACGGTTGCACTTTTGCATAGCTAGGCTAAGAGTTTAACTATGAATATTACTTCCGCTGTACATTATGTATTGTAAAAGACTTCCACTGTTTATATAAATAAAACTTTGTATTTTGCCATATTCATTCATGTGTGCTGTTGGGTGCCGCAACGCACGGCACCACCCTCTGTAATTCCTGGAATGTGTGGACCCAGTCCCCACAAAGAGTGAGACGGTGACATGAGAGCTTTTATGTGGTTCGGTCCGCCTGAGGGTAATACCCTACTCCACGGGGTGGTTGTTTATTGTATGAGTGTGTGTATGATTGTGTGCGTATGAGCCTCGTTCAACCTGTTCATGCGACACAATCCTTTTATAGTCCAAGTATTGGCCGTTACAACATTAGTCTGGCTCAACAGGTGGCCCCGATGGTATTCAATCACCTATACGCAATCTGCATGTATTAAGTGTAATTAACAGGGCGATAACGTGCCTTAATGGCGGCATTACTGGTATTAACAGTCCTCTGATCAGGTGTGATTAACATGGCATTAATGAAACGTAATGAGGCCTTGTAACAGCTGCTTTTACCGCCCCTTGAATGTCCGCGCCGTTGGAGATCTGGCAGTCTTCCTATTGCAGGGTTAGGTCCGGAGGCTCAACATGTGGCAGCTCTGGAGCTTCCCACTGTGGTGAGGCAGGTCCGGAGCTGCTATACATGTGGTAGCACCAGAGCTTCCCTCTACTTGGGGTTAGGTCCGGGGCCACTGGACACATGGCATGACTAGAGCTTCCCTATACAGGAAGTTAGGTCCAGTCTTGCGTTACACGTTGCAGTGCTGGAGCTACCCAAACAAGGGAGGTAGGCCTAGTGCTGTGGGACACGTGGGGCTTCGGAGGTCTTCAACTTGGGCAGGTGGAACTCCATAGCTTTTCTTGCAGTATCGTGGGGTACCTGGTACGCAGGGTACCGACGGAGGGGGAGCAATCCTATAAAATACCATTCCGGCCAATCAAGCAATGACATGTGGCACCACATGGATCAAATGGCCCACAAACAGAAGTATTCGAGGCCATCCAAAGGTGTATCACCTATATCAGTCAAGGGGACCCACCTGGAAGTGACCTGGAGGAAGCACACCGCAAAAGGAGCCACGACCAGGTCGTTGGACCCCCTAGTCGGCCGGCTTGGTCCTGGCGCCAAACGCGGTCAACTTCCACGTGTTGACAATTGGTGGTGCCCTGATAATGATGAAGACTGATTCGCGTGCTTTTCGTGGTGGGAACCGACCCTTCTCCAGCTATAAATAGGACCCCCTACCGTCACATCACACACAGACCACTTGAGTATTCATCCATTGTATACACTATTCTCCATAGGTTTAGAGGAGTGTAGGCTGTAGAGAGGAGAGCCTCTCATCCATAGTCCAAGTATGAGAGGGGTAGAAGGAGTCTCTTCCCAATTCCGAATTGGGAAAGGTATGGCTCTTATATTCCTATTTGTATTTGTGGCTTTGCTCTTAATAAAAATGTTATCTTTAGTCTTCTATTGTTCATATACTTGGATGAAGCATTTCTTGTTGGATTGTGGATTTCATATATATGGTACGAGTAGTATTTATGATTACGTTGTACCATTCTCATTATATCATCATAAACAATACTAACCCCCACTATAGTCTAATTAGTTATGACATGATTACATTAATATGAATCACTTATGCTATGAATTAACATTGGTTCAATAATGATTTAGTTCACTGCCTTAGGATGGCCTGTGCCTAGGCTCATAAGGTAATTACTTAATATGCTAGCATGGTGCTAGGATAGATAAGTAGCATTGAATGTCTCGTAGACCTATGGCCTTATCTGTCCTTTGTATTCCTCCACGTTCGGCTATGCTACAGGCTCTTGGCGTGAGTCGTCATAGTATTGCTAGGGGTAAACCCATGCCCGATGTGTTATTCCACTTAGCACGAGAATTCATAATTAATATGATCATTAGTAACTAACTTAGGCTATGTATATGTACATTAGAAGCACAGTAGGAGTATGTACCTAACTCTTAGCCTAGTCCCTCTTCATCTCATTTACCCCTTTAGGATAGAATGCTCATGTGTGTGTCACACTACCTCCAACTACCAATTAACCATCCTTGCTAGAACCCTACCTAGACCCACCTAGCCTCTCCATTTATTGATTGCTTTGCTTCCACCTAGCCTTCCTTTGGGAGAATATAAATGACACCCTTTGGAAATACTATAAAAGGGGAAATGCTATATCGATAGATTCCGTGCGCTTGCGGATTTACATCTATGATTTAAAAAACTATCAACAAGCATTTCTGGCACCCTTCCTAGGAATGAATTGTTAGTAGTGTGTAGGAAATATCAACAAGCATTTCTGGTGCCATTGCTGTGGAAAGCAAATGAAGTATTGCAAGATTGAGTGAATAGGATAGGACCCTCATAGGTTTTAGTATGATAACCTTTCTTGTTTTTGCATTTTATGTGAAAACAGGGTATTGTATGTCTGGTTTTCGCTTGTTAGAAAACTTAGTTGAAGATCCTAAATCCCCTCTGAGAGATCGACCTCATGTCGTTACTCCTCAAAAGCTTCGAACAGCAAAGCAAGCCATCGCAACAGCACTAACAACCGAAACGTCAATGCCTCAGAAGACCCTTCATGATTTTCAGCTCCCTCTACTAACAATGTACCTGTTGGGCCCATTGTTAACACAGGAGACGTGAACATTGAAATCAAGACCGGCCTGATCACTATGGTGCAAGCCAACCCATTTTGTAGGAAGGCTAAAGTGGATGCAAGTGCTCACCTGCAACAGTTCTTGAGATCTGCAGCACTTTTAAGATCAAAGACGTATCTCCTAATGTTGTCCATCTTAGGCTGTTTCTGTTCTCTCTTCTACGGAGAGCGAAACACTGATTCTACGGGAACCAAAGTGTTGTAGACACTTGGGCGAAGAGTTCTACAACATTCCTCACCAAGTTTTCCCGTTAGGCAAGACCAATGCCCTACGTGGAAGAATTTCTAGCCTCCAGCAAGATGCTAAGGACTCTATTCCTAAGGCTTGGGAAAGGCTTTAGGAATATATCCTGGCATGTCCGCCATGGGATGGATGATTGGCTCATTATTCAAAACTTCTACAACGGGTTGATCCTTCTGTCCGTGACCATGTTGATGCTGCTGCTGGAGGTTCCTTCTTCTTATTGACGGTGCTCAAAGCCAAAGATTTGATTGAGAAGATGGTGTCAAATATGGGTTGGAGCGAAGAGCGTCTCAATACCCGCCAGCGAGGAATGCACACCTTGAAGGATGTGGACATGATCACTGCCAAATTGGATAACCTTATGAAGAAAATTGATGGACAAGGCAATAGTGAGGTATGTGGCAATGCTTATGCCTTAGACTCTCACATCACTTGTGAAGTCTGTGCCAACACGGGCCATTTGGGCAATGACTATCCAGAAACCCATGAGGATGCCCTATACATAGCCAACAATGGGAACAACAATGGCTAATGTCCAAAAGGTCAAGGGTGGGGCCAACACGCCCTTTCTTTCAAGGAGGGTACAACAACATTGGCAATAATGGAAATCGGTCAAACTTGAGAGAACTTGCCATTAGTCAGTTGAAGATCAATGATGCTATATCTAAGAAGTTGTCAGCTAATGACAAGACCCTAGAGAGCATTAGTGCCAAGATTGAAGGACTATCCTTAGCCTTCAAGAATTAATTGAGTTTCAACAAGATGTTGGAAACTCAGGTTGCTCAACTGGCAACTGATGTTCCTCCAGTGGAGAATGGCAAGATGCTAGGACAACCCGAAGCTACCGTGGAAAGTGCAAATATGATTTCTCTACAAGGAGGTAACTATCTTAAGGACCTTGGATGTCCTACGATATAATGCTCGATTGGGGGTCACCACTTTGACAAGGCCCCTTGTGACCTTGGAGCAAGTGTGAGTGTGATGCCCAAGGTGGTTTTCGACCAGCTGAACTTCACGGAGCTTACTCCAACACCAATGCGACTCCAATTGGCTGATTCTTTAGTCTGCTATCTAGTGGGTATTGCTGAAGATGTTCCGGTGAAAATCCGGAATTGCTTCATACCCGTGGATTTTGTGGTGCTCGACATGGAGGTCGAAAAGGATACGCTGCTCATTCTTGGGCACCCATTCCTTAGCACTGTGAAGGCTCGCATAGATGTGGGAGCTGGAGAAATCCACTTCCATATCAATGGCAAGGAGGAGAAGTTTAAATTTCGCCCAAAGTTAGAGCAATGCTCCATGACCCGTATCAAGTATGGGCCGAATGTCAAACACATTCAAGAGTTCGAAATCACACCTCCAAAGGTGGACCTGCTCATTGCATTCTTGAGGAATTTGATCTATGCGGAGAACCCGTCTTATCATCCACGCCGACACCCCAAGAAGTTGGAAAAGTCCGGGCCTCCCCAAAGGCCCAAGTCCACCAAACAGCCAAAGAAGGAATGGCAGAAGAAGCAAGATAAGTCGTCTGAGCCCATCCCTCCGGGCCCGGATGTCAAGAAATAAAGAAGGAGGCATGTCCATCTCATCGAACGGTGGTGACACCTAGCCAATAGGTTAAATTGGTAGTTATCCTTTTCTTTGATTTTTCTTTTCTCTTCATTTGGTTTTCCCCATTTAGTTTGATTTTTCCCCACTGCATATTTGGTTTTTCTTATCGAGTTGAGAATCTTCTATTCTCAACTATCATTTTTATTTTTTTTATTTTTTCACAAAAAGAAAAAATTTGGGCTTTGAAAAAAGAGTTTTATTCGACAAACAATTTTTCTAAGTTGCAAAAGTGGCAATTCACTAACGTGCTAATTCCATAGCCGTAGGGGAACCACCTGCCAAAAGGGAGAATAAGGGGACCACCCTTCAGTTCGGCTGACCCCCTGTTCGGCCGACATGGGGAAAGGGCCATTTTGGCTCTCTCTCCTCCAACGGCTACATTTGGTTCCCCAGTGACCGTTGTGGAGTGCAAACTATAAACGGTGTCTGTGAGGGGCATTCCTCTTCATACTTCACCTCATTTCACACCTCCCCAAAGTCAATCTTGCTCACATTGTTTTTCTTGCTCTTCATTGAAGTACTCTTGCTCAAAATCCAACTCAAAAAGATTTGCTTTTGTTTGCATTTACAATTTGCTCTCAAGATCTTCAAGGGAAAATTTGTCGGGGCTTTTGCTTTTGCTAACATCATCTCTTTCGAGTTTTTGTCTTGTTGTGTTCCTATTTGTTGTGGCCATGAAAGGAATGAAGAGGTTGTTGGGAAAGAGGAAGGAGGCTGCAAGCTCAAGCCATAGTGGAGATTTATGTGCATGTCCCTCTTCTGTTGCTACACCAAGTTCACGGAGGAGAAGTGTATGTGAGGACACTCCCATGGGTGGGAGGAGCAACCCGCACCAACTTCCTCACAACAACAACCTCAACATACAAAGTGAAGTTGAAGATCAAGCATGCAAGATCCTCCAAGATTGTGAGTTTTCTCATACAAAAGCATATGATCCAGATTTGATCTCCAAAATATGTATGGATTCCGAATTATATTCCGTTTGGCGTGCACTAGGATAGGAAAACTTTGCTCACATAGAGGAGAGAGGTTCATGCCTTCTCTCTATGCAATTCCTTTGCACACTCAAAATAGGATTTGATGGTATTACTTTTAGATTATTTCAGAAGTAATACAACATCCTATGGAAAGAATTAAGAGAAATCCTAGGCTTCTAAACGTTGTTTGCTAGATTTAGACGCTTTGCCTAAGTTTAACAAACAAAGTTTTTGGCAAGATTTAACTAACGAGGTCAGATGTAGTGCACCTAGGAATAGCCACTTGCACAACCCTACTTTACGCTTCATGCATAGATGGGTGGCTATGACTATGTTCCCTAAAGGTGATGTAAGAGTAGTGCGAGATGATGAGCTGAAAATTTTATTTGCCATGATTAAAAAGATAAAAGTTGCTCCATTAATTGCCATGATGACACAATGGTTAGATTACATTCCAAGAACATAGCCAATTGAATGCACTTCATTGATTACCCGTATTGCTACTAGGGTAGGAGCACTAGAAAATTCTTCATTTGAGTATATTGAAAATGAAAGAGTATTAATTGATGAATATTATTTAGTGCAAGGACATACCCTTAAGAATGATCAAAATGGATCTTTGATATTTTATTATCCTGGCTTTGTCAATGAAATTTGGTTACCTAACCCGGATTACCATTTATACAAATGTTGGAGGCTAACCATTGACCTTCTTCCCATCGATGAAGCTCGAAGAAGTAATATCTCTAGAAGGGTAACTAGAAGTCATACAAGGAGAGTGGTCATGCCTCCGACAACCTCCACGGTCCATGAGTACGAAGAGGAAGAGAACCCAATGGGTAATGCACCCAGATGGACTCAACCTCCATCGTATGAGACCGAAGGTCCGTCTTGGCATGGATAGTCAGTTGCCATGTGGGAGCCACCTCCTATCCACTTCAAGCTCTAGCATCTTGCCACCGACGTCCATGAGAACATGTCATTCCTCTTGGCTAGAAGTCATCGTGACTATAGCCAAGGAATGAAAGATCTCACTAGACGTATGGAAGAGCTTGAGGTGAGAACGGGTGACATCTACAACACTCTCCAATGGCATGTCCAATGCACCAAAGACTGGCAACGAAGCATGGACGCTCAATTCACCAACTTCAACTCCATGCTACAACAACAACAAGCCGATTTTGTGGCATACTTCCGTCATCAAGGGTTCAACCCTCATCACGGATGTGAGTGAAGAACAAGCCTGGGGGAGGACCCCCACTTGAGGTAAATTGTATCAACCACTTTGCATATTTATTTTCCATTAACCCATCATCCACCTTACATATAAAAAAATTAAATAAATAAATAAAGTAGTATAGATTTGTTTTCAAATAAAATAAAAGATGTGCGGTAAGAATGACTTGGAATTCACATAGATGGAATGATAAATAGTTGCTCTGTTTTAATTTTCCTAAGTCCCTAGTTTACAACTTACTACTCTCCGACATATTGCTCTCGTTGGCTAAAATTGCTTTTGCCTTGATTTAGAAATTGTGGGTAGCAAAATCTTAATCAATTCTAAGTTGTTGTGAGATATGATATAGTGATAGGGCTGCTATTCCTAGTTCGAAAGTGAAACTTGGATTTCCGGAGAAAATTCTAAAAAGATTTAAGTTACTCTCATTTGATTGGAAATACCTACCAAAGCCATATGATATATTACATTGTTAGACCTTATGCATATGCTATTTGTCTTCACATTGAGCTTTGTCAAACTAGCATAGACCTATGTGAGATTTCATTCATTACTTTTTGAATTCAAGACTTCAATTGCACATGTTATATTTCTACACTAGAAGTAAGCAAAATTATATCCTACCAACATTCCACAATAAAAAGAGAAACTTCATATCATTCATGCTTAGTACTTTCTCCCAAATTTATTGTATAAAAAGGGAGTACAAGATATGGCCACAAGAAAAAAGAAAAAAAATGCATGCTTACATCATTAGCATGATAAAAAAAGAAAAAGGAGAAAAAAAAAGTAGCCATGTTTCATCCTTGCAAAATAAGAGAGTCCACTAAAAAAAAGAGTCAACTGAATCTCCACATCCACCTCCATTCAATCATACATGCACAAGTCTTGAATCAAATTGTTTTGAATTGTTTTCTCCTAAGGCTTCATTTCTTGACTTAGCAATATTATGTGTTGCAAATATGCCTACTATATTCCCTACCAAGCTCCACATACAAGCCTTATTTAGAGGTACGATGAATTTTAGGCAAAATACTTTGGTGAGGACATATTTACACTACACATGAAGGAGAGACTTAGAGAATCAAATTGAGATACTTAAAATCTAAATTGAACTCTCCAGAATTTGAGTGGAACTTTATTTCTAGAGTATGTGTGCTCCATTTGTTGTTCCATCTTTCAACCACCCATGAATAGGAGAAAGCATAAGCCCATAATGACTTGAGATAAGTGAAGTATCATGCCAATTTTTGCAATACTAGGTAGAGTATTTTGTTGTGTACATGGTACTTTTGAAAATATAGAACATTGTAGCAACTCCTGATCATCAACCTAAAGTCTTGACTTTGCTCGGGACGAGCAAAAGATAAGCTTGGGGGAGTTTGTTGACGGATTTTATATACCAATTACACCCATCAATATAACTCAATTACGTGAAGGAATTGCCATTTCTTGCACACATAACCTTTCTATTTGACATATTTCCACTTCCTTGGAGAAATAGTGCATGTAGAGAATTATTACAGGAAATGAGATAAAAGAGGGGGCAATTCTATAATATATCATCCTAGCCAATCAAGTGATGACATGTGGCACCACATGGATCAAATGGCCCACAAACAGAAGTATCTGAGGCCATCCAATGGTGTATCACCCATATTAGTCAAAAGGACCCACCTGGAAGTGACCTAGAGGAAGCATGATGCAAAACGAGCCAAGACTAGGTCGGTCGACCCCCCTAGTTGGCTGACTAGTTCTTGGTGCCAAACGTGGTCAACTTCTACATGTCGACTCCTTGTGGTGCCCTGATAACGATGAAGATTGATTCGCGCACTTTTGTTGGCGGGAATCGACCCTTCAGCTAAAAATAGGAACCCCTACACCCACTTTACACACACACCACTTGAGTATTTATCCATTGTATACACTCTTCTTCATAGGTTTAGAGGAGTGTAGGCTGTAGAGAGGAGAGCCTCTATTCCATTGTCCAAATAGGAGAGCAGTAGAAGGAATCTCTTTCCAATTTCTAATTGGGAAAGGTATGGCTCTTATATTCCTATTTGTACTAGTGACTTCGCTCTTAATAAAGATGTTATCTTTTGTCTTCCATTGTTCATATACTTGGATGAAGCATTTTTTTGTTTGATTTTGGATTCCATATATGTGGTAGGACTAGTATTTATGATTATGCTATACCATTCTCATTATATCATCATAAACACTACTAACCCCCACTACTGTCTAATTAGCTATGATATGATTATGTTAATATAAATCACTTATGCTATGAATTAACATTGGTTCAACGATGATTTAGTTCATTGCCTTAGGATGGCTTGTGCCTAGGCTCTTAAGATAATTACTTAATATGCTAGCATGGTGCTAGGATAGATAAGTAGCATTGAATGTCTCGTAGACCCGTGGATTGAAGAGGTAGACAGTAGGTGGTGACAGCTCTACCTGTCTTTTGTAATTCACCACATTCGGCTATGCCACAGGCTCTTGGCGGGAGTCGTCCTAGTATTACTAGGGATAAACCGGTGCCCGGTGTGTTAATCCACTTAGCTTAAGAATTCATAATTAATATGATCATTAATAACTAACTTAGGCTATGTATATATACATTAGAAGCACAATAGGCGTATTTACCTAACTCTTATCCTAGTCCCTCTTCACCTCATTTACCCCTTTAGGATAGAATGCTCATGTGTGTGTCACACTACCTCCAACTGTCAATTACCCATCTTTGCTAGAACCCTACCTAGACCCACCAAGCCTCTCCATTTAATGATTGCTTTGCTTTCACCTAGCCTTCCTTGGGGAGAATATAAATGGCACTCTTTGGGAATACTCTAATAGGGGAAATGCTACATTGATAGATTCCGTGCACTTGCGGATTTACATATATGATTTAAATCTATCAACAAGCATTTCTAGCACCCTTGCTAGGAATGAATTGTTAGTAGTGTGTAGAAAATATGATCAACATGAAACCAATTTTGCAAGCACAAGGTGAAAATTATAATGTGCTAAATCTAGGACCAATGCAACCAGATTTACAAAGAAAGTGTTGTCAATATTAGTTTTCCTCAGTTCATGTCCATCGTCCCATAACATGTTGTATTGTTCAGTCTCATCTCCATGAATCCGATTCATTGCTATCCTTCAGGACCAAGCAAGTTTGCTCCTAGATGGTGTCAGATTCCATTCTTTCCGTACAATCTTAGCAAAAATCTTGAGAGTCATCTTGTCATCAGCTTTGAACGTGTCTAAACATTTTTCAGCTAACCATGTTGAGGTGCATCTTTGAAGCTCTCAATTCTTCTAACAGGTGTGGTCACCATTGTATCTCTTGATAATTAATCCAGAGCATCTCTTATCATTTACAGCAAATACATTCCAAGAACAACCTTGTTCACATGTTGCATTAATTATTTGCCTCTCATTCCTTGGTATTTTGATGTTGACCCTATTCTTCACACAATATTCAGCTCTTGCCTTCCTAAGAATTTCAGTTGAACAAAACACCATGACAACCTTAAAAACGGGATTGTTCATGTCTTCTGATCTCCATGATTTTAACTTGAATCTCGGTTCTCCCTCTCTATCAGAAACTGGCAGCTGCAGCTCATCATCATGAGATGAGATGTCTCCATCATTAGTCACATTCACTGGTTACTTGTACTTGCTAATCATCCTCTTTTTGGCCACTGCCTGATCAACAACTTCATCATCTGCATTGTCCATAAAGACATCACCATCCTCATGGCCAATCTTATAGTCACCATCAATAAATTCTGAATCACGATTCTCATCTTCACTTAAGTTATCATGAATGTTGTCTTTTTGTAGCAATTTTGGTACATCAAAATAAAATGAAGGCAACTTCTCCCCCATTATCTCGTCCCCAGCCATAACCTTACGTGGGCTCATTAATTTTGGCAATGTTGTAGCTGTTTACTACAATGTCATCTCAATTGATACCTGCAATGTTGTCATCATTATCCAAGTACATTATCAAATTCTTCACCTTGTCCACAATGCCAACCGTAACCAATGTGTCTGCATCTGTTGAAACTACCCTCAAGCCATATGCAAGACTTCTCCCGGGCAACAACCAATAAACCTTCAAAGTTGGATTTGGATCATAACAAAGCTGAACTATAAACTCAGGGCCGGCTCGGTAAAATTTGAGGTCCTGTACGAAATATTAAATTTCTCATATCTCTATAAAAAGCAGTATTATATTTGAGGTCCCTATTTGACACTGAGTTCTATTCTCTAATCTTTGTTTTTTCTTATGTTTTTTAAAACCCGATTCATACTTCCTAAACACATGACTGTATAGTAAAAATTAACTAAGTTAGTTTGAGATCTCAAGTACCCTTTGGTCGTTGTTTATAAAATAATGGAGAAAACAAATTTAAGAAATAATCACAGTTAGCAGTTGTGTTTTGAGAAGAGTACTTCCTTATCTGGAGATTCTAGACATTTGTTATCTGGGGAAGTTAACTAATGAACACGCGTAGGTGCTGGTGAAAGAATAGCTTATGGGGCTGGAGCCAAAGGAGCTTCATAGACATAGAAATCATAATAGAAAGAGCAGGCCTGGGGGCAGCGAGTGCCCTTTTTCCCACACCAAACTTACTGTACAAAAACACGTTGAAGTGTTGCCAGAAAAAAATGTTTTAATTTTTGAAAACGACTACAATGCAATCAGGTGTTTGATGTAATTGTGCAATCAAGCACTCTCAACCAATAGATATGTATCCAACGGTTAGTGCACTTTTTATTTAACCCCCTCCACCACCCCTCCATGTGGTGCAGGAGGTTAAATAAAAAATAGGCAACGACCGTAAGATGCAGATCCGACAGTTGTGGATGCTTGATTGCATGATTGCACCAAATTTTTTATTGTATAGTAGTAATTGCATTAATTTTTAAACACGATACACTAGACAGATTTAATTTTTAAACACAATACACTGGACAGATTGAGAAGGGAGAATAAGATTTTAACGGCTGCAGTCGTTCTGAGGCTTGAGCAGTTGAGCTGCATTGCAGGTCTGCAGCAAACTTGCACGGAGCCGCAGATCAGCATTGCAGCCACCGTCCAGCCGCGCGTGTACGTACGGCATCCGTAGGCGACGTGGCGTTTGCTTTGGCGGTACGGGCACATGAGCGAACACCATAGGATGGAGCCAAACGCCAAAACCTAATGAGTAAATGAACTGGATTGTTGCTCTGAGCCTGCGTTGGATCGGTGGTCGCTGTGCTGTGCGCTGCTGACCATATTCTCGAACAGAAGTTGCAAATTCGTCTGGATCCATGTACAGAGGAAAAAGGCTCTGGAAAATGGGGACCATGTACGGCCACACAGGCTGCACGCCCATGGGCTCAGGCCTGTATAAACTCATCAAACCATAACCGAAACCAATTGTCTTTCTAACAATAATCAAGTCTGTTGACTTTTCCATCAATGTAAGACTTGTTTGGCCCTTGCCAACAAAGAAACCTTCATGCAGCATCTGAACTGAAAGTAGCTCATCTCCAGCACCCAGCACAAAATTGTTAACATTGTAGTTTAGTCTAGTAATAAGCAATTTCTATCTGTTCTTATCAATATGATTCGTTACATCAGGCCAATATGTTTAGGCTGTTAAAACTCATGATTTGCAGGGAAACTTGGAAGCGCATACCATATTACTATATTAAAAGCCTTAGACTTTAATTGCATGCAAATACCATATTAAAAGCCCTAGGGCCAAAACAAATTGGAACCACATATCAAAATCACATACATCATCTACATTCACAGATCAAACATACAGAAATTGTAAAGAAATGAGTTCATACCATAGCGAGGCGATGCTTCCCCTTCTTCCCGCAATGTCGCCACCATTGTCTAGCCCACAGCATTAGATCACCGCTCGCAGCTGATCGGCGCCCCTACCTAGCTCCCCCAGTGATCGGAGCAGCACCCTATCGATGCCCCAATGGCAGCATGGGCCCATGGTGCTTGTGCCCGATCGTCACCCCCGATGCCAGCGCAGGCCCCTAGTGCTACGTCCGATCGCTCCCCCCCCCCCCCCCCCCCCAATGGTAGTGCGGGCCCCCAGTGCTACCGCTCGATCAAGGCCACCGATGGCAGCACCCGATCGAGGCCCCCCACCGGCGCGCACTCGGCGCCCTGATCGGCATCAACAATCTGAGAAAAGGGATCAATCGCCTCACTTCGATGTGTTACCGCCGCAACACTCTCTCGCCCTAGGATCGATCACTTCGCCTGCTAGATCAGAGGATGGGCCGAGCGGCCTCTGAATAGTAAAAAATATAGAGAAGTTGTAAAAGTATTAGATCCAACACTACAAGAATCGGGCAAACAAGTATCGACTATAGTAAAATCATCGGGGCCATCGATTTTAAGGCGACTAAAATCGTCGGTTTTTTAGAACCAACGGTAACAAATTTATAATCGTCGGTTGGTTGACGATCATATTTACAGGCGTCGGTTGCGCTTGGCAGACCGACGATCATAAATATACCCATCGGTCTCACCAACGTGGCCGACGACCATAAGCTGGGCCCGGCGGGCTCCGAATTCGGCTCTCCCGCTGTCGGTACTCTAAAAACCATACACCCCCTGAGGTTACAAAGATCTCAAGGGAAGGACATCAACTCAAATTGAAGACCCTTGGGGGCCCACTCGCCAGACGTGACCGGACCCGCTTCTCCAACATGGTTAACCTCTAGGTTGCCACGTGTACTGTCAGCCCAGAGCTATTACCCGCAAGGGTGAAGCTCCGGGCCAAGTACTGAAACGGCACCTCCGGAGGTAGCCCCCGACCGAGAGAAGCTCCGGACATGACACGTGCCAGGTCACCCCGGAGCTTCCCGCTTCTCCCAAGCAAGCTCCGGAGCTGCCACGTGTCCATACGTCGGAGCTAAACCGCTTCAAATCCCCGGGAGACGTTGTAACGGCTCCGGATCTCCAAAGGACAGCTGCAGACTTCAAGACCCGATTAATTATCATTAATTCCACATTAATGACACTTAATCGGATGATATTAACACCTGTAACGGCACTGTCGGAGCCGTTACAGGGTTATTAGCAACAATTAATCTCGCGTATCAATACTAGTAACCGCCAGGGCCACATGTAGGGCCAGGCTGACTTGTAACGGTTTGTCCTTGTGCTATAAAAGGACAAACCGACGATACACGGGGGGGAGAACTCTCGAACACTCTGAAGCTCACAAGTTAATACAACAAACACACACCCGTGGAGTAGGGTATTACGCTCAGGCGGCCCGAACCACGTAAACCACCGTGTCACTCGTGTCCAAATCGCATTTCACTTTCTTAGATCTCCGCGCGCCCAGACCGAACCACAAACTCCTTCAAACACTTCTCATAGTGTTAGGAGATCTGCCGACTCCAACAGTCGACAGTTGGCGCGCCAGGTAGGGGCGCCTGAGATCTTCAAGAATGGTGAATTCAGCAGCTGGATCATCCAACGGGCAACCTGCTGCTCAGACTGTCGGAGGCAATCCCTCCAACATGCAACCACCGGCAGGAGCCTCAGTTCCAGCGGGAGTCACACTCCCACCACCACCATCTTCTCCGGCAAGACATGCCGAAAGACATGATGGTGCACCGGCGTCACATTCTGCGCCGGCAAGCCGTGACAACCCAGAACACGCGCTCCATGCAGCGCGTGCTCTCCTTCAGCGACCACCACCTCCGGATGCATCTCAAGGTGCCATGGAGCAATGGAGAGCTGATATTGAGCATTTGGTCGCAGCAGCGGCCGAACGCCTCAACAATCAGGGTCCACCTCCTTCAGGGCGGGCCCCGTCGCAGCGACGAACGTTGTCTGGAAGACTTGGTCCACATGTCTCCAACAACCGGAGAAGAGCTGCGTCACAGCAAGTGACGTCGTTGCCCTCTGGGGCACGACGTGCCCATACTGCATCTCGGCTTTCGACACACGACCTCCGAGCGGAGCTTGATCGCCGATACCGCCAACAGGATGGCCGTGTCCACATCGAGCGAGCTCGAGAAAGACGAGATGCTCAAGATCTTTCTACTCTGGAAGGAGTAGGAGGAGGCTGTTCCGCCCTAGCCATGCACCTGCGTATGGTTAGATGGCCACAGAAGTTCCGGCCTTCACTAAGCCTCACTGGACCCTTTACTTCGACGGCTCCATGCAAAAGCAGGGAGCCGGAGCTGGAGTCCTTCTCCTCACACCAACCGGGGAGAAGGTAAGATACATGGTGCACCTTGATTTCAAGGCAACCAACAACATGGCGGAGTACGAAGCACTCATATATGGATTAAAGGTGGCACTATCCTTTGGTGTCAAGCAGTTGCTGGTCAAAGGAGATTCACAACTTGTTATCAAATAGGTGAAGGGTGAATGCTCCTGCAATAATCTCCAGCTGGCTGCTTATCTCCTCGAAGTCCAGAGGCTTCAGAAGGACTTCGAAGTCTTAGACCTTCACCATGTTCAGCGTGCTCACAACGTTGAAGCTGACGAACTCTCGACCAAGGCGTCAACCGGAGCTCCGGCTCCAGACGGAACCTTTGTCCGGAGGTTGTCAAAACCCACAGTTCAGCCTGCCGAGCTGAACGAAGGGGGCGAGATCAGCATCCCGAAGCTGACGGTCCCGATGGCCCTGTTACCATGGCAGCCATCAAGGGTCGTAGGTGCTGCCGGAAGCTCCGAGCAACCCAGCACGCAAGACTCAAATGCTCAAGTCAGTTCCGATGCATGGATCTCGGAGATCCGGAACTACTTGAAAGACAACATCCTTCCTGACGATGATGTATCCGCTGACCGGGTAGTCAGATTGGCTAAAAGATACACATTGGTAGAAGGGGATCTCTACCGGCGCGGTGCCAACGGCATCCTAATGCGGTGCATCACAAGGGAAGAAGGCTGCGAGCTCCTCGCAGAAATCCATGGAGGCGAGTGTGGGAACCACGCGTCTTCCCGCACGCTGGTCGGAAAAGCCTTTCGGCACGGCTTCTACTGGCCAACAGCGCTCCAGGATGCTACTGAGCTAGTGAAGAAATGCAAAGCATGCCAATTTCATGCAAAGCAAATTCATACACCTGCTCAGCCCTTACAAATGATACCTCCTACGTGGCCTTTCGCCGTGTGGGGGATGGACATCTTGGGACCCTTCCCAAGAGCCGTCGGAGGTTACAAGTTCCTGTATGTCGCCATCGACAAGTTCACCAAGTGGCCGGAAGCTACTCCTGTTGTGACGATCAACAAACAATCTGCAATCAATTTTCTACAATCTATCGTGAGCAGATTCGGAGTCCCAAATAAGATCATCACTGATAATGGGACTCAGTTCACAAGCTCCTCATTTCAAGGATATTGCGAAGACCTCGGCATACAAGTTTGCTACGCCTCCGTAGCTCATCCTGCCAGCAATGGGCAAGCCGAGAGAGCAAACGCAGAAATCCTTAAAGGACTAAAAACGCGCACTTATGAGCGTTTGAAAAAGCACGGAGCTAATTGGATCGAGGAGCTTCCGCCCACTCTATGGGCTAACAGGACTTCTCCAAGTCGGGCAACCGGAGAAACACCCTTCTTCCTGGTGTACGGAGCAGAAGCGATCCTTCCTCCGGAGATCACCCTGGGTTCCCTCCGAGTCCGGACCTTCGACGAAGCCGCGCAGGACCAGCTCCGGCGTGAAGACCTAGACCTCCTCGAGGAGGGAAGGTGCCAAGCAGCTGTTCGGAATGCCCGATACCGCCAAGCTCTACGGCGCTATCATCAGCGGCATGTACATAACCGACAGCTCGAGGAAGGCGATCTGGTGCTACGGAGAATACTATCCAGAGAAGGGCAAAACAAACTCTCCCCCGGCTGGGAAGGACCCTTCCGAGTGATCAAAGTATCCCGTCCCGGAAGCGTTCGCTTGGCTACCGAGGATGGGACACCTCTCCCAAATCCTTGGAACATCGAGCACCTCCGTAAGTTCTACACTTAATTCCACGGAGGTGAGTCTTAAGTAACTTGAAATGTATGTTATAGAGTCATTGTACAGAGTCGGGTAGTTCCTCCGGGAGAGCAGCCGGACCTTTCCCGAAAGGTTTGAAGAGCTCATGCAACACTTGATACAGTCTCCGGACTAGAAGTGTGGCTAACTACCCAGGGTCAAACGAGAAACCAAACACACTTAGCCTGGTTCCGTACCCTAAGAGTGTACTCGTTTCCCATGTACCCCGGACCTATAATGAAAGACATCTTCATGTGAAATAGACTCCACGTGCATTCATTTTTGCATAGGCTCGACATTTTTATTTTTCTCTTTCTTGTCTATAACAGAAACGTGCAATTCTTAAGAAGTTCTAGTTTAACCGATTTATGTACGATTTGAGTTGAATTGTCGGATTTTTTAGATTTAAATGTCGTCTGTGGCCAACTCGCCTGAAAGCCGCCAAGCCATTCTAGGGCCGGAGTGCGCTATCGACTTAGCCTGGTCAAGCACCCTAAGTACGCCACTCTACCTACACCCCGGCAGGCCAAAGTAAGGTGGGTCCATGGACAATTAGATCTAAAAGAAAAGACAATTCATCCAATCATACTAAAAATCGTGTTCAACTTGAAATTCTCTTGAGAACCGTAAGCCGCAACGAAGTTATAGATAAGGAACGAATTTTACTGTTTTTCTTGGCCTAAGTGTGCAGGAAGAATAAACCCAACATTGATGGAGAAAAATTGGAGTTAACCAAGCTCCGACTCCCACCGGCGTTAACTTGAAGATGGTGAGAAGACTCTATTACTAGAGTCTGTTGCCAGCAAGCCAGGCGTGGCAAGGGTCATTGCCGGAGCTACTAAGCTCCGACACCTTGAAGTATTAACTATCGACACTCAACGTGTTGGTAGAGGCTATTGCCGGAGCTACTAAGCTCCGACGATGGACAGTGCCGAAGCTTCTAAGCTCCGACGACTTCAAGGGACCTTCACTATCGAAAACTTCGGACCTAAACTATACGAGTTCGAAGCAAATCTGTCTTCAACAAAAATCAACATCCTTTTGGTACATGTCCACAATCAAATTGTGCACATCTACCAGGGGGCCAAGTGAAGACAAAGATGTTGAAGACAAAAAAATGAAATTCACGAAAAATTGGGGATTTCATTTCATCAGAAGACCGGAGATTACATCTGGAGACAAGGGATTACAAAATTGAGGAAGAAGAGAAGATACAGATAAAGGCTAAGAAAGATAGTCCTAGACCCTATGGAAGAACTCAGCGACCTTCTGGGCGACCTCCGACACGCTGGCTCGAGTAGCTTCGCCTTCTCCTTCAACGGGGCCTTCAAGCACCGGGTCCAGAGGGAATTGAGGGTTCCGGCTAGTGTAGCACGTCAACACATATTCTGTGACGTTCCTAGCCAGGGATTGCCCCTCGACCTCCAACTGGTCCGCGATGACGTCGCCCACCTTGGAGAGCTTGCTGCCCGCAGCGCCCAACGCTTGCAGCGCAAGGTCCGGCTCCGGCTCCGGATCATCCGGAAGCACGGGGCTGAAACCCATCGGCGCTAGCGCGTCGTCGGCCTTGCTCAGGAACTCCCAAATTTGCAGGGAGTCCGTCTTCCTCAGGCCCTTCATTTCTTCCAGGGACCTCCGGGCCGCCGCCAGCTCCGAATTCTCGCGGGAGAGGCGCTCAACTTCTTTGGCGTTTTGCTGAATCTTCGCAGCAACCCGCTTTTCGAGTCTTCCGAGCTCCTCCTCCCGGAGGTGGATCTTGTTCCGGCGGTCGACCAGGTCTTTCTCCCTAGCCTCTATTTTCTTCTCCCGGGCGATGAGGGCACACTCATACTCGTAGAGTTCCTGCCCTCGCACCCAGGTCTTCTCCTCCTCTTCGAGGCAGCGCTCTTCCAATTTTTTAGCGCGCTCCTCGAGGCCCTTGTCCGCCAGAGCTGTCTTCTCGGCGAGCTCTTCTTCACGTCGCAAGACGTCATCCCGTAGCTCCAGGAGTTTTTGCTCCTCATCCTCGAGCCGCTTTTCCCTTCCCTCAAGCGCCTCTCGGCGCTTGATGAGTGCGGTACTGATGGCTTCGAGTTGATCGTACCGGGCGTTGGCCGCATCATTGGCAGCTTTAGCTTGGTCGTGGTACTCCCGGGATTGGGCGTCGAGGTTGTGAGTCATGCTCTCCCTCTCGTCCAGCATCTCACCCCAGAGCTCCAAGCGGACCTTCTCCCGCTTGATCCATTCCTTGTCCGCAGCGATCCTCGACTGCGCCAGCTTGGTTTCGAATTGGAGTCTATTACGCCACCTCCTAAGGGTTTGGCGCTCCTCTTCAAGAACCTTGCTGTCGTGGAAGAAGGCTAGTTGGACTTGGCGCAGACTGGAGCAAGCGTTGTCGATGGACATCGACAGCGAGATGGGCTCCGGACCTTCTGGGGTCTCCTCCGCTGGTTCCAGCGGGTCTTCATTTACAAAAATTGGGTCCCACTCTGCGAGAGCGGAACCCCGAGCTTCCAAGGCACTAGGGCCCTCCTCCGGGATGGCCTCAGTCGCCACTGAAGAAGGTCCCGCCACCAAATCTTCATTCGCCCCCTCAGGCTGGGGGCCGGCGACTTCGTTCAGGCACTCTGGCTCCGCCACTGGTACCATCGACGTCGTCGCCTCCAATGGCTCCGGCCGGGACGCTTCTTCTGAGGGGAGCTCAAGCTCCCCCGCCTCCACCACCACCGGCTCTGCAGCCGGCGCTCCAATAACTACCGGCCTTGCGACCGGAGCTTCAGAAGTAACCGGCTCAATTGCCGGAACCACTTCAACTTCCGGCTCGCACGCCGGGGCTTCAGCTGCCTCCGGCTCGACCGCCGAAGCTCCAGCATTTTCCGGCTCTGAAGCCGGGACCGCTACTTCCTCCGGCTCGACAGCCGGAGCATCTACTTCTGCAGCACCAGGGCCCGGAGCTTCAACCTCCGGAGCGGGTGCCGCTGGCGCATCTTCAATCCTGTGGTCCGGCGCTACCACGGGAACTTCTGGAGACGAGTCGAGGTCCATGACCACGACAGCCGACGCCGGAGCTGTCGCAGCCTCCGCCTGGGGCGGCACCGGAGTTGGAGCAGAAGCCCTCGTAGCCTCAGACACTGTGGCTGAGGGCGGAGCTTCACTCCCCTTCTTGGGAACGCTGCAGATGAAGAATGAAGAAATTGAGCAAACAGATGCTATAATTAAAAGTTAATTGAGGTAAACAAGAAAAATTACCTTGGGAGGTTCACGCACCAGCTTGCGCGAAACCTCTTTCCCGGACGTTCCGGGCTGGCCACGGTCGGCGTAGGAGCTCCGGGAGGACTCCCAGGACTTGCCGTAGCCGCGGGCGTTTCCCGGGTCGGAGCTCTCCTTGACCGGGAGGAACTCCTAGACCTGGAGGCCCTCACCGCTTCTCGAATCGGAGTCGCCTGTCCGGAGCTGGCACCTCCGGAGGGACCCATCACGGGGACAGCCGTACTCCGGGAGGATCCCACCGCCGGAACAGTAGCGCTCCGAAAAGACCCCACCACGGGGACAGACGCTACAGCAGCGGAGGACCCTCCTTCCTGAGGACGGGGAACTGGCGGGGAAGTAGCAAGCCCGACGGACCTCCCGTCAGCATGACGCAACTTCCTCTTCCGGCTCTCTGGCTCCTCCGCCAGCTCCTTGCCCTTGCCGGTGACCTCAGCTCTTGGCTGAGAGACAGGGGCGGAGCCGCCTTCCGACAACCCGGGGATCGCCAACGAGGCGGTCGATCTTCTCTCAACGACGCCAAGGTCGTCAAGCGCGGGCATCTTCCGCCGGAGCTCCCTGCAGAACTCAACTTCCTCGTTCAGGGGGAGGAAAGCCGGTGGCGGAGTCAAGTACGCTCCGTCTACATCGATGCCGTGCTGGAATTTCTTGAGGTGAAACTCCAAGGACTTCCCCACCATGCTGGACTTCAACCCGGTTTCAACCCGGTCTTCGTCCATCACGCTGTTGAGGGCCCAGGCGAGCTTCTCCCTCCTCTTCAGCGGTGCCCACCTGTTGAACAGGAAGTTGCAGAACACCGCCTGGGGAGTCAATCCTCCCTCCACACATTGGCGGATCCTTGATAGGACGGGATCGAAGGCTGCCGCCAGCACCGGAACTTCGCTCCACACTGACGTGTCAATGCCAGGCAGACCTTCTGGCAGCTCCAACCGCTCGTGCTCCTCCACCCGGACAACTACCCAATCTTTCTTCCAGTCATCCCACTTCCCGGAAGGGAACGACCGGAGGTACTTGAACGGGCACTTCTTGCGCTTCACAAAGTAGTAGAAGCCAAGGTACTCGTCACTTCGGCCGGTGGTTTGGACGGTGAAGAAAGTGCGGAAGAGCTCGATGCAGGGAGGAATGCCCACCCACATCTCGCAGAAGTGGACAAAGATGGACACAAGGAGAAGGGAGTGAGGGCCAAGGTGGTATAGCTGTAGACCGTAGAAGTCCAGCAGCATCAAAAAGAAGGAAGAAAATGGTGGGATCAGCCCCACCATGGCATACGATGAAAAGTATACCATTTCGCCGGAGCGCTCCTTTTTAAAGGGAAGCTCTCCTCCGGTGCGGATTGAACGGTTGAAGAAGTCCGACGACCACCCCATGAGGGTCCGGACCTTCTTTAGATCGCTCTCCGTCTTCAAACGACTCTCACGCAGACCCAACTCCATCGCAGCACAGCTAGGCGAGAGAAGAAAAGCAAAGCACGAGTTGGGAGTTTGAGCGCAAGAACAGATGGAAAGCGTAAAGAACTCCCGACGGTGCGCTTTCCTTCTTAAGTAAGCCCTCACAACGCTTGGATGGAAACTGCAGGGGAATCAAGCATACTACTCAAGAATTCAACCCAGCCGATGACAAGAGGGCCCGGGACCACCCCGACGACCAAGTCGAGGCTCTTACCCAGGCAAACAGTTGTCATCACGAGGTGGGAAACCCAAAGGCGGCGGACTGACAAGGCGCGCGGAACCGATACGGTTTTCGTATCGGGAACCGACGACCTTCAATTGCGAGAGATCCGCACGTCAAAGATCTTATCTGCCGCCTGAGGTGCGCCACGCGTCGGGACTCAACCATAAAGCCCCGCCAAAGGCACCTCCGAAGACTCTTGAAGACCCAGTTCAAGAGTCACAAGTATGGACCCACCTCCGGCGGAACGACTTCATCCCGTTGGACTTCCCCGGAGGTAGGTCCAGGGGGCCACTGTCGGTACTCTAAAAACCATACACCCCCTGAGGTTACAAAGATCTCAAGGGAAGGACATCAACTCAAATTGAAGACCCTTGGGGGCCCACTCGCCAGACGTGACCGGACCCGCTTCTCCAACATGGTTAACCTCTAGGTTGCCACGTGTACTGTCAGCCCAGAGCTATTACCCGCAAGGGTGAAGCTCCGGGCCAAGTACTGAAACGGCACCTCCGGAGGTAGCCCCCGACCGAGAGAAGCTCCGGACATGACACGTGCCAGGTCACCCCGGAGCTTCCCGCTTCTCCCAAGCAAGCTCCGGAGCTGCCACGTGTCCATACGTCGGAGCTAAACCGCTTCAAATCCCCGGGAGACGTTGTAACGGCTCCGGATCTCCAAAGGACAGCTGCAGACTTCAAGACCCGATTAATTATCATTAATTCCACATTAATGACACTTAATCGGATGATATTAACACCTGTAACGGCACTGTCGGAGCCGTTACAGGGTTATTAGCAACAATTAATCTCGCGTATCAATACTAGTAACCGCCAGGGCCACATGTAGGGCCAGGCTGACTTGTAACGGTTTGTCCTTGTGCTATAAAAGGACAAACCGACGATACACGGGGGGGAGAACTCTCGAACACTCTGAAGCTCACAAGTTAATACAACAAACACACACCCGTGGAGTAGGGTATTACGCTCAGGCGGCCCGAACCACGTAAACCACCGTGTCACTCGTGTCCAAATCGCATTTCACTTTCTTAGATCTCCGCGCGCCCAGACCGAACCACAAACTCCTTCAAACACTTCTCATAGTGTTAGGAGATCTGCCGACTCCAACAGTCGACACCCGCCCAAATATTATAGTCATCGGCCGCGGTCAGCAGACCGACGGCCTTAAAGTAAATATGTCGACAGAGCCGACGGCTATAACGTGGGGCCCGCTCACATGTAATAAACTCATCGTGGATGGAACGAGGCCGACGGCCATAACTTTATTGGGCCACGTAAGCTAAACTTCGCCCCCGTAAACCCTATCCCATATCCCTCGTGCGCCGCACCGCTGCTCTAACTCCGCGCGCGCCGCTGCTCTCCCTGCGCTGCCGCTCACCGCGCTGCCTCACCTGCGCCGCTCCCCGGCCTGCGCGCCTCCGCCGTGGCTCCCTAGCCCGCGCGTGCCTCTGCCGCCGCTCCCCGGCCCGCGCGCCTCCACCGGCGGTGTAAAAGCCCTAAATTCAAAGTACAAAGTTCATATAGGAGAAATTAAAAGTTGTGTGGGAAAAAGGAATCGAAATAGAAACTGAAAAAAATCAAACCAATTCAAACTTCAGCGGAAGGAATTCAAATATTAAAAACTTGCACCTGTTCAAACTTGGCCAAAATAAAAATTTGAGTTCACCATTAGCTTCCAAATATTCCAAATAACACCCCTGTAATTTTTCATAAAATGTGGAGCAAAAATTCTATTTAATTCAATGGGTACATTGAATTCCATTCGAATTCAAATTTGAATTTGAATTTCACCTGAAACTTGACCAAATTTGAAATCAAATTAAAAAATATGAATCTCCATATTTGAATTGAACTCTCCACAAAAATATAGAAGTTTTGGATCAATATAGGTAGGAGAATTAAAGGAGCAGAGAAAATTGACTTGAAGGGGCAGTGGGACCCAATGGTCAGAGAGGCAAATACGTGAGTGCTCTGCTTCAACTCACCGTGGTGACACCGCACGGCATGCAAGCTCCAGCGAGCTGCTTGCCTGCTTGCTGCGTGGCCACCCAGGCATGCTCCCTGCACTCGTCATATATATCTTCGGTTCCAGCCCCGAGTAGATGAGCACCGGCGGTCATCTCTGTTCTTCTCTCCCGAGCGAACCACCTCGCCCCTCTGTTTACTGAATAGCTCAAGAATTCGGCCGAGTCTCTCCAACCTCCCAACAGCAAGAGTAAAGAAAAATTCTCCCTCTATCATCTCCACCAATGGGCTCATCGTTTCGCTTATTGTTTTGCCTGTATTTTGATGTTCCACAGACGCAATCATTGAGCCGCCGTGGACATCGCCCTCTGTCCACCGTGAAGCCAACGAACTATGCTGTTGCAAGCCTCGACTTCAATAGAAGAAATGAGTGCCGGGACACCACGTTTCTCACGGTGAAAACCACAAACCTTTTCCACTTTATTGAGCGAGTATTCTTCATTTTTGTCTCGGCTCCGGTTTACACTTCGAGCTAGGTCATCGATGCGATTTTGTTTCTATGCATGATTATAGTCTAACCCGGTTGAGAGATAGCTTCTATACGTCTGGGCGCATCATCTGGATCAAGTACCGATGAGAATAATCGACCACCGATGTAGTAATTCAAGTTTTTCTCGTTGCCGTTGAAAAGCACCGCGGTTCACCGTCGAAGGAAACTTTACTGACTATTCCAACCCTTTTCACCTTCAAATCGTCTTCCTCATGCTCCGAGGAACCTTCCCCGCCTTTTCCCGAGTTGCTTGCGCCATTTCTGAGCGATTTCGATATAGCCAAAACCCTAGCTGTCGCCGCCGCCGCCGCACACGAGTTTCCGGCCATCGCCAGCGTTCGACGACCTCCCCGTCTTGCTCAGCACCCTGGAAAAAGGTAAATGGCAAGTTTCGGGGTGAAGGAGGTCCGGGAAAGGGGAATCGGCAAGCTCGCCGGCGTAGCGCTGCCGCGGTCGAGCGGCGCATCGGGAGTTTGAAGAAGACCCCTGGGTCCCGCATGTCAGCGAATGCTTCATCGTGCGGGATTAGCTGTGCCATGGATCTGGTGTGGCTGCATGGGTTAACCTCGTGGCCCTCGGTGTGGCCCATATGCGATTGGCCCTTTTAAATGAAGTGGGGCCGGCTACATTATTAAAATTTTCCTTTTGGAAATTAATTCCAGAATTTGGGAAAAAATTGAAAATTAATTTCTCCTAGCATACTTGCTCAAATGATTCCTAATAAATTCTGGTAGACTCATCTTGATTCCAACTTTGCAGTGGTGCAATTTGTTGGACATTAAACTCCCTGAATGTTCATAATTAATTCCTTAGAGCTAACTCTTTGGGAAATTAATTACCCCTGTTTAGCTAATTGGAAAATTTCCAATTTCGTTAAGGACACTCTTAAAAAAATACATTTGATCTCCAGTAAAAAATTTCAAGTTTATTGGACTTCATTTACTAGGTGAATCAGTAAACATTTTCAGGAATTTACCAAACTTGTAAAATCAATTTCTCCCTGTAGGAAGCTTAGAAAATTATGAAACAAATATTTCTAGAACCAGTGAGACCCCCTCCATCACGATCATCCAATGTTAGCCATTACAAAGCTCCAGAATTACAATCAAATTCAGAGAAAGCTTTTATTTGTTGGAATTTTAGAGACAACAAGCTTCCTTGAATATCTCCCATTTTATGTCCAGATCTTCCTCTTAGAACCTAGTATCCACTGTAAAAATCCCAAAGCCAATTAAAATCATTTTCTACGCTGATCACTATTATAAGATCTTTTCTATAGTTTCAATATCACTCCTGTACTTTATATAGTGCATATCATATAGTGACCAAGATCGAGGAGGACCCGGAGCCCTTGGAAAGCATTCTCCTAGAAACAAACTTTTCCTCTGACTCACAGCCAGGCAAGCTCCGGTTTGCATTTAAGTGTTATTTCAAAGTTTCTATTTGTATCACTTCAGTCAGTATAATTTTTGTGCATTAGGGCTAAGATGCTTGTTACTCCACTTGTATGACCCACAATTATCATGGGGTATTGGGTAGTTCTATAGCCCGACGAGTAAAAAATTCCATGTTTAAGTTTCAGGAATCTGGTAGAAGTTGAGTAGTTGGAATCTACTGGCAAGATAGGATTTTATCACACGGGAAATATTTGAACGAAGAATGGTTTATGAATACGAAATTGAGACCGAGCAGCGGGTAGGATGCAGTGAGACGTGGTCTCACATGTGTATCCCTTCTTGTGTCGATTGAGGACTGATCCGTGTGCGGCCGTATTGGACAAGTTTACACTGTACTGGATTCATACGGGGCATATGGAACCCAGGAAACCGATGTAACTCAATAACTTGGATGTCGAGGCATAGCCCACTGTCAATAGGGGTGGGTTGAGGGCAGCAAGGTGTAAATCGGCTGCCGGGCAAAGACACGCTCCGTGCGGGGACCTTGTGCCCGCGATGGTGGGACCGGTTCGGTGTTTGAGTTTCTAGTGAAAGGTTGTTGCGTATGACGTGGTGAGGAGCACGGCACGCTCCTTAGGCATGGGTGTACGTGACGTGTTATTTGGATGTGTCCTGATTGCAATCACCATCCCTTGCAGTTATTTGCGTACCGCTTGTTCACTGCGCTAAGACGTAGTAAATACTGAAGAAGTCAAGAGAATACGATGTATTGAAATATAATTGCTTTGCAACTATGATTGCTATAGATTAGGCTCACGAAAGTTACTGTTATTAAACATTTAAGCTGCTACTGTTAACTTGAAAAATGATGATCAACATATAAGCAAGTCATTTACCGCTATATCGATTCCTATGTTAAGTATCCTGCATGTAGAGTTCCATATTTAGGTGAGACGGTTAAGTCTTGTTGAGCCTTCGTGCTCACAGTTGCTATATTAAGTTGTTTCCAGGTGAGACGTATGAGGAAGGGCCCGAAGAGGAGGCCATGCCCCCATCGGGGTATACCGCCGAGTGGGAGCCCTACACGCCGTCGTGATTGTTGTGTGTTGCTAGTATGTAGCGTCCCCGGGATGGATGGCTGCACTTTTGCATAGTTAGGCTGGGAGTTAGCTATGAATATTACTTCCGCTGTATATTATGCATTGTAAAAGACTTCCGCTGTTTATATAAATAAAACTATGTATTTTTTCGTATTCTTTTCGTGTGTGCTGTTGGGTGCCGCATCGCACGGCACCACTCACTGCAATTCTTGGAATGTGTGAACCCGGTCCTCACAGCCTGGTATCAGAGCCGCAATGGGAATAGAACGCTCGAAAAGAGCCTATTTTGAAAACTTAAGAGTAGTCAAGTGAGGATTAGTACTATGCCAACATAAGGTCTATTATAGTATTAGTTACTTAAGGCGGCAAGCTAACTTATGTGTTATTATATTCTGTAATGACGCTTCGATGTCAGGTAAGAGGTATGGTATGCCACTGCATCGGATCAACTGCGGTAAGCTCACCATGCGAGAGGTAGCATGTGATTGTTTCTGTGGCTTGGCACGGAAATGTTAATATGAGTCTCTGAAACTTTCCATGTTTCTGAGAACATATGACACGCGGTACCCCCAGCGTGCTTCAAAGTTAGTAGGAGCCCCCGTTGGGTGGAACATAACCCGATGTGCCCCCTACTGGTGCAACACTATGAAAAGACGTGGGACTCCTTCGGGTGGTAGAAAACCCAGTCATGTATCTCGAGACGTGGCTTAGCTCGGGGCGGCCCATATGGAATGATATGGGACGAATGCTTTTACTTTCATATGTATTATTGTGAATTGTTTGCCCATGCGGGCTCTGCCGTACGGCACCATATGTTTGATCTATCATTTTTGTGTAGCCACAGGACACTAACCACGTTTTAAGTAGCTCGAGTAGAAAACGTTTGCGAGTGAACGTCATTACTCCACCGTTGAGACGTATGCCGGAATACCGGCTTAGGATTTTCTTTGGTGAGGGCGTAGTACCGGCATTGCATGCAAGTTTCATCAGGAATGTCAATGACGTTGTCCGTGCTGGTGTTGTGACTCGACAACAAGTAAAAATTTCCAACTTAGGACTAAGTTTGAATTTGTAATCTCTGTTTTGGAGCATGCTGGTCAGATTTACAATTGATCGTGTGGTCGCTTGAATAAGCGGGACGTAGTTTGGGAACTTGAGAAAGTCATCCACAAGTTCATTTCTAGCTCCAAGACAAATTTCAAGATTTAAAACTTGAAAACATCATTTGAACTTAAATTGCCAGTTCCTGGTTCAAACTGTGAACTGGATGGAAAATTGACTAAGTTTGGAATCGCATAACTTGCTGTATAATTCATCCCTGTAGGTCTACCATACATTGCTAGAAATTTTAGAGAGTTGTTTAAAACTCTTATGTTCAAATCCAGATCAGAATACCCCTGTAAACAAATGAAAAATTCAAATTTCCAAACTCTGTTAAATCGGGACAGAGACTTGACAGTTTATGTATCCTGTCACTGTCTTGATCATATCTCTTCTTAGAATCGACGAATGAATTCATGTAATGCATTTTTGTAATCTTGAGGATGTGCACAACAATGTTTTAATTTATGATTTTTGCATATATTGACGTTATGTATCTGGAAAATGTGGACAAAATCAGCCTTAAACAAAGGAGATGCTGTCAAAATTTTTCTAGAAAACTGTCAAATTGTAAAAATCCTATCTCCTTATACAGAAATGTTCTGGAGGTAAATAAGTACATTCTTGAAAGCTTTGAGTATACTACAACTTTGTAGTCGAACTCATGTCCTGAATGTGCCTCCAACTGGATGAAAATTTCGAATTTCTCCAGACTGGTATGAATGAACAGAAACTGAGACAGAATTCCAGTGTTATGTTCCATTTGGCATTTGAATTTGAATTCACTTTCATAATTCAATTATCACATCCATGATCTGTTTATTAACAAAGTTTGTTGAATTTGAGTATTTGACTAATTCAAGTACTTCTTTTATAGATGACGAATGTAATGCAGTTGCCGGACGGATGGGTGTTCTCCACATGTACCAACCGTCCGGGCTTCCCGATCATGCTGCGGGAAGTGCTACAACAGTTTGGATTCCTCGGAATGCCAGGCTATTGGGGTCAAGAGACGGTCGACAGAGGCGTACTTTCATGCACTGTCCTAGTCGATGTCCCTGCTACTCCGCGTTTTTATGGATGGGCTCCTTTTCGGTCTCTATCCAGGGAGCTCGTTTGGAGGGCAAGTGGACCATTGCAGCGGGCGAAGCGCTTATGAAGCTTTGCAAGCTTCATCAAGATGCCATGGCTGGGACACAATTTGCTCTTCTCCCGGTCCGTGGTGCTGCTGGTTTTGAGTGGCAATGTCGTATGGTTGCGGCCTATCAACCATATGGCAACACAACCTCGACAACACTTGGGACTTATGCCGCTGCATCCAGCATGGTGGTTCGTACACAAGGTGAAATCCTTTGGGAGCAGTTCGAAGCCCTAAGGCAAGAGATTGAACAGGGTGAAATTCTTGATTATATCAATGAGAACCTACGTTCGTTCCTGGCTCCGACGAATGACCAACTGAATCAATGCAAAGATTAGTTGCATCACACTTGCACTAGAGTGCGGAAGGCTCGTGCTGAACTGCGGCAAATTCGCAAGGAACTGCAGCAAGCTCATGGTGAACTGCAGGCGAGTCAGTAGGAGCTGCAGCAACAGCAAGAGCAGCTGTTGGTAGTCACCGAGGCACGAGATGAAGCCATCGAAGAAGGTTAGAATTGGGAGTTCGAGGCAGACCAACTTCAGGATGACTTGATTGAGGCCGAAGCACACTTATCGCACCCAGTCATGTCTCCACCGGCTCATGACATGCCGCTGAATATGGGCGAGCAGGTGCTCTCAGGTTCTGAGAAGGAAGAAGATCCTGAGATACTCGAGTACACCGATGAGGATGCCTCGGATTAGGACGGGGCAGCACTACTGCCATCACGGGGCAACGTATAGTTACTGGTTGCTCGTGTTTATTTTGTAGCCATGTTTGTATCCCATTATAAATAGTAGTGGGTGTGTAGGAGATGACAAAGAGTGTATGATGACTCATGGAGACCAAGTATAGTTGAGATGCAATTCCATAAGAGGAGTCCGTCATTTTGGAGTTCACTACTGTAAACTTGGCCATGAGATAATATATCTTGTATAAAGTTTGTACTTTTATCAATATATGTGAATGTTATGCAATTATCACATTGTCAATACTCGCACTACTATGGTATAGAATGTATGAAGCAAACAAACATGTTGCTTATTTTAATTCATGTGGATGCAGAATGGTGCGTACGCGTTCTACGCCCGAGATTGGAGGCTCGAGCCGGGGTCGTGAGGATGAATCTCCGACCCGGGAGAAAACCGCGACACCGCAGCAACAAGTTCCACTACCACCACCACCTGAACCTCCGAGGACTCTCGCAGAGATTCTGGCTGCAGTACTCGGCTCGTGCGACGATCAAACCGAGTTACTGCGGATGTTGGTACAAAATTTGTCTCATCAAGGGGGGTGACAAGAAAATGGGCAACACCAGCCCAAACAGAGTTCATACTCGTACTTCTTGGCGATGCATCCACCGGTCTTCATGAATGCCGAGGAGCCTCTGGAAGCGGACAACTATATCCACACCCTCGAGGCGAAGTTCGGTTTGCTGCAATGCACCGAACAGCAGAAGGCGCTGTTCGTAGCGCAACAGCTTCAGGGATCCACTGGTACTTGGTGGGCAAATTACATCGCGTCACTGCCTGCTGGTCATGCGATCACCTGGACCGAATTCCGGGAAGCGTTCTGCGCCCACCATATACCTCCCGGTATAATGAAGAGGAAGCTTCAAGAATTTTTGGAGCTGAAGCAAGGCGGGAGGAGTGCTCATGAATACTCCCGCGCATTCAATCACGTGGCGCAGTATGAACCAGAGTATGTGGAGACGGAAGATAGGAAGCGAGATATATTCTTCCGGGGCCTTGATCCAAAGATGAAGGTCCAACTCGCACAATGCAACCGCGGCTCCTTCAACAACATCGTCAATGTCGCGATTGTACAGAAAGATGCCTAGTGTGAGCTCGTTTCTGATAAGAGGAAACGGAGCGCGCCATCGAGCAGCAGCATTGGTGGTCCAGAGAAGTATCGCGTGGTGTATCGCTCACCATCCGGTCAGCGATGGCAGCCACCGGAGCGACCGCAGGAATTCCACGGTCGTTCTTTCAACAGGCCGCTTTTCCATCCGCCATTTCCACAGAAGCAGCAGCAGCACCAAAGGATGGTCCCGCATGCTTATCCACCTCCACCACGTGCACCGGGATTCCGTCCGCATCTTGGCAGGAACCCGACACAATACACGTGTTACACGTGTGGCCGTGTCGGGGATTTTTCGAGGGACTGTCCGGAACAGCGACAAGGCAGCGCGCAAGCACCATATCGGGGTGCAACTCAGCCCCGCTACCAGCCCAAGAAACCAGCACCAAAACCCGGCAACGTCAACCACATAGCCATCAAAGACATGCCGAAAGGCGAACCCATCCTTGCTGGTACGTTTTCTCAACTTGCTCATCCCGTAGTCATATTATTTGACTCCGGTGCCACCCATAATTTCATTAGCCAATCATATGTTATCAAGCATCAATTATTGTCACTCGCACAGAAAGTCCATATTTGATCTGCTCTCCGGGTGGGAAAATAGCAGCGAACATGAAAGTCTATAAAGCACAACTTAAGATGGGTGGGAATATCTATTCGACTTATTTTAGAGGGTGAAAAGCTTGATGTCATCTTAGGAATGCCATGGCTGCACCATCATGGTGGTGTTCTCGACATTGTTCCACGTGTGGTCCATTTGAACTCTCTACTATATGAACGACACGCTCTCATTCTAGACCGCCTTATCCAAGAAATTCCAGCCACATACAACACGGAAGCCACAAATCTTGAGGACATTCGTGTGGTCCGTGAGTATCCAGACGTGTTTCTCGACAACCTTCTGGGTATGCCACCATATAGGGACATCGTGTTCAAAATTGAACTTATTCCGGGGACCACGCCTATTTCTCGAAAGCCGTACAAGATGGCACCAAATGAATCAGTTGAATTAAAGGAGCATTTGAAGGACCTGCTGGACAAAGGTCTCATACGCCCAAGTTCGTCACCTTGGGCTGCTCCGCATTGTTTGTGAAGAAGAAGGACAAGACGTTACGTCTATGTGTGGACTATCGTATGCTCAATGCTGTGACGAGCAAGAATAAGTATCCACTACCGCGCATCGATATTTTATTTGATCAATTAGTGGGTGTTAATTTTTTCTCAAAGATGGATCTTCAGTCCGGATATCATCAAATAAAATCCGATCGGAGGATATACCGAAGACAGCATTCTCGATGAGATACGGGCTCTATGAATATCTTGTCATGTCATTCGCACTTACCAACGTGCAGGCTCACTTCATGTATTTGATGAATTCGGTGTTCATGCCAGACTTGGACAAGTTTGTCGTGGTCTTCATCGATGACATTTTGGTTTATTCAAAATCAGAAGAGAAGAACATGCCAAACACTTGCATATCGTGCTCCAACGATTGCGAGATCACAAGCTTTATGCAAAATTCAGCAAGTGTGTGTTTTGGATCAGCCGAGTACCATTTCTTGGTCACATGATTTCAGCGGAGGGCATCGCTGTTGATCCAAGAAAAATTATGCAAGTACTGAAATGGAAGTCTTCAACGTCCGTACACGAAGTTCGCAGCTTTCTCGGATTAGCAAAATATTATTGGAGGTTCATTCCGAGCTTCTCAAAAATTGCTAAACCAATGGAAGAGCTGCTGAAAAATGGTACTAAGTATATTTTGAGCAAGGCATGTGAGGATGCATTTCAAGCATTGGTGAAACATCTCACAACAGCCCCAGTGTTAGCTCAGCCGGATACGACCAAATCTTTCGACGTTTATTGTGATGTGTCTGGCATTGGTCTCGGCTGTGTGTTAATGCAAGAAGGCCGCATGATCACATATGGCTCACGGCAGCACGGAAATCATGAGCAGCATTATCCAACTCATGACCTCGAGCTCGCTACTGTGGTACTCGCTTTGAAAATGTGGAGGCATTATTTACTTGGAAATCTAGTGCACCTCTACACCAATCACAAGAGCCTCAAATATATCTTCACTCATAAGGAGTTGAATATGCGGCAGCGTAGATGGTTAGAACTGATCAAAGATTATAAGATTGAAATTCACTACCGTCCCGGCAAGGCGAATGTGGTTGCCGATGCGCTAAGCCGCAACTCTCATGTCAATAATCTGTCCATCACTCCAATGGACGAGGACGAACTCAGTTTATACTTGATTCCATATGGAGTGTTATATAATATTGCTCTCATTCCTACTACATGAGAACAGATTATGGAAGCTCAAAAGAAAGACGTGGGTATGTCGCACATTCGGAAGAGAATGAAGAATTGGTAAATGAAGTGCTTCCAAAGTGATGAACATGGTACCTTGTGGTTCAAAGACCGTATCGTGGTACCCCGTGACATAGAACTTCGGAAGAGAATCTTTAATGAAGCACACTTGTCCAAGTATTCTATTCATTCGGGCATCAACAAGATGTATCAATATCTGAAAACCAGATTTTGGTGGACATGGATGAAAAGAGAAATTTCAAAGTACGTATTCGAGTGTGATACATGTCGGCGGGTGAAAGCCGACCACATGAGGAAAGCCGGACAGCTTCAACCATTGAAAATTCTGGCATGGAAATGGGAGGACTTTAGTATGGATTTCATTGTCAAGTTACCTCTCACATTCCACAAGCATGATTCGATTCGGGTGATAGTCGATCGACTAACCAAATTAGCTCATTTTATTCCGGTACATACAAAGTACATTACCAAGAAATATGTGGACTTATATATTGCAAAGATCATGTGCTTGCACGGGGTTGCCCGGACAATTATTTCAGATCGTGGTGCGGTATTTGTCGCTCATTTCTAGGAGCAGCTGCACGCGTCATTGGGGACGAAACTGATCCAAAGCTCCGCATATCACCCACAGACCGGCGGCCAAACTGAATGGGTAAATCGTGCTATCTACCACGGTAAAAATTGGGATGATCATATACCATTGGCGGAGTTCTCATATAACAATGGCTATCAAGCTAGCATCAAGATGGTGCGGTATGAAGCTCTCTACAGCCGGAAATGTCGCACACCACTCAATTGGAGTTAGTCTATGGAGCGAGTTATATAAGGGATTGACCTTGTAAATGAAGCCGAAGAACGAGTGTGAGTGATCCAAGCCAATCTCAAGGCTGCTCAATCTCATCAGAAAAGCTATGCAGATAAAAGATGTTGACCTCTCCACTTCGACATCGGAGACCACATTTATCTCCGTGTCTCTCCGATGAAAGGGATTCATCATTTCGGAGTGAAGGGAAAGCTTGCTCCATGATTCATCGGTCCATTCGCCGTCATCAGAAAATGCGGACCTGTGGCCTATCGTTTGGAGTTACCGGCATCACTTTCTAGAGTTCATAATGTATTCTACATTTCTCAGCTGTGTAAGTGTCTTAAATCTTCAGCTGAAATCCGCACCGAAGACATTGAAGCTCTCCAACCGGATCTCACTTATGTGGAGCATCCGATCTGGATTATTGATGAAAAGATTCACACCACTAGAAACCGGACTTTGTGATCCTACAATGTCTTGTGGAGCAACCATACCGCTGAGGAAGCGACATGGGAAAGCGAGGATTATCTCCAATCAAACTATCCGGATTTATTATCATCTTTTATCTGGTAATATTTTTACCTCCGTCTCTTTTATTTGTAATCTCGTGACGAGATTCTTTTAAGGCGGGGGGGGGGGGGGGGGGGGGAATGTAAAAGCCCTAAAGTCAAAGTACAAAGTTCATATAGGAGAAATTAAAAGTTGTATGGGAAAAAGGAATCAAAATGGAAACTGAAAAAAATCAAACCAATTCAAACTTCAATGGAAAGAATTCAAATATTAAAAACTTGCTCCTGTTCAAACTTGGCCAAAATAAAATTTTTAATTCACCATTAGCTTCCAAATATTCCAAATAACACCCCTGTGAATTTTCATAAAATGTGCAGCACAAATTCTATTTAATTCAATGGGTACATTGAATTCCATTCAAATTCAAATTTGAATTTGAATTTCACCTGAAACTTGACCAAATTTGAAATCAAATTCCAGAATATGAATCTCCGTATTTTAATTGACCTCTCCACAAAAATCTAGAATTTTTTTATCAATACAGGTAGGAGAATTAGAGGAGCAGAGAAGATTTACTTGAAGGGGCAGTGGGACCCACTGGTCAGAGTGGCAAATACGTGAGTGCTCTGCTTCGACTCACCGTGGCAACACCGCATGGCATACAAGATCCAGCGAGCTGCTTGCCTGCTTGCTGCGTGGCCTCCCTGGTGTGCTCCCTACACTCCTCATCCATATCTTCGGTCCCAGTAGATGAGGACCCGTGGTCATCTCTGTTCTTCTCTCCTGAGCGCACCACCTCGCCCCTCTGTTCACTGAATAGCTCAAGAATTCGGCCGAGTCTCTCCATCCTCCCAACAGAAAGAGTAAAGAAAACTTCTCCCTCTTTCATCTTCACCAATTGGCTCATCGTTTCGCTTATTGTTTTGCCCATGTTTTGAAGTTCCGCTGACGCCATCATTTAGCCGCCATGTGGACATCACCCTCTGTCCACCGTGAAGCCGACGAACTAGGCTGTTGCAAGCCTCGACTTCAACAGAAGAAAGGAGCGCCGGGAAACCACGTTTCTCACGGTGAAAACCATAAACCTTTTCCTCCTTTATCGAGCGAGTATTCTTCATTTTTGTCTCGGCTCCGGTTTACACTTTGAGCTAGGTCATCGATACGATTCTGTTTCTATGCATGATTATAGTCTAATCCGGTTGAGAGATAGCTTCTATACGTATGGGTGCATCATCTGGATCATGTGCCGATGAGAATAACCGACCACTGACATAGTAATTCAAGTTTTTCTCATCGCCGTTGATAAGCGTCGCGGTTCACCGTCGAAGGCAAGTTTGCCGACTATTCCAACCCCTTTTCACATTCAAATTGTCTTCCTCATTCTCCCAGGAACCTTCCCAGCCTTTTCCCGAGTTGCTTGCGCCATTTCCGAGCGATTTCGACATAGTCGAAACCCTAGCCGTCGACGCTGCTGTCGCACGCGAGTTTTTGGCCATCGCCGTCGTTCCACGACCTCCCCGTCATGCTCAGCACCCTGGAAAACGGTCACGCAGCAAGTTTCGGGGTGAAGGAGGGCCTGGAAAGGGGAATCGGTGAGCTCTCCAGCGCAGTGCCGCCGCGGCCGAGCAGCGCATCGGGAGGTTGAAGAAGACCCCAAGGTACCGCATGTCAGCGACTGCTTCATTGCGCGGGATCAACTGTGCCACGGATCCGGTGTGGCTGCACGGGTTAACCTCGTGGCCCTCGTTGTGGTCCAGATGCGATTGGCCCGGGGCCGACTAGATTATTCAAATTTTCCTTTTGGAAATTAATTCCAGAATTTGGGCAAACTTTGAAAATCAATTTCTCCTAGCATACTTGCTCAAATAATTCCCAATAAATTCTGGTAGACTCATCTTGATCCCAAATTTGCAGTGGTGCAATTTGTCGGACATGAAACTCCCAGAATTTTCATAATTAATTCCTTTGAGCTAACTACTTGGGAAATTAATTACCCATGTTCTACTAATTCGAAACTTCCCTGTTTTGGTCCGGACATTCATAAAAATACATTTGATCTCTAGTAAAAATTTCAAGTTCATTGTTACTAGGTGAATCAGTATTTCAAATCTCTATGTAGTTGAAAATTAAGAAAAGTACAGAAACATTTTCAGAAATTTACCAAATTTGTAAAATCAATTTCTCCCTGTAGGAAGCTTAAAAAATTGTGAAACAAATTTTCCTAGAACCAGTGAGACGTCCTCTATCATGATCATCCACTGTTAGCCATGACAAAGCTCCATAATTACAACCAAAATTCAGAGAAGGCTTTTACTTGTTGAAATTTTATAAGCAACAAGCTTCCTTGAACATCTCCAAATTTTGGTCCAGATCTTCCTCATAGAAGCTAGTATCCACTGTAAAAATCCTAAAGCCAATTAAAATCATTCTATATTGATCACTATTATAAGATCTTTTCTATAGTTTTAATATCACTCATATACTTTATATATTGCATATCATATATTGACTGAGATCGAGGAGGACCTGGAGCCCCTGAAAAGCATTCTCTCAGAAGCTATCTTTTCCTCTGACTTGCAGCCAGGCATGCCCCAGTGTACATTTAAGTTCTATTTCAAAGTTTCTATTTGTATCACTTAAGACTAGGATAATTTTTGTGCATTAGGGCTAAGGTGCTTGTTACTCCACTTGCATGAACCACAAATCCCAAGGAGTATTGGGTAGGTCTACAACCCGACGAGTAGAAAATGTCATGCTTAAGTTTCAGGAATCCGATAGAAGTCGAGTAGTTGGAATCTACTCGCGAGATAGGATTTTATCACACGGGAAAGATTTGATCGAAGAATGGTTTATGAATATGAAATTGAGACCGAGCAGTAGGTAGGATGGAGCGAGACGTTGTCCCACGTGCGTGGCCCTGCTTGTGTCGATTGAGGACCGATCCTTGTGCGGCCCTGCTGGACAAGTTTGAACTGTACCGGACACATAATGGGCATATGGAACCCAGAAACCGATGTAACACGATAACTTGGATGTTGAGGCATAGCCCACTATCAATAGGGGTGGGTTGAGGGCTGCAAGGTGTAAATCGGCCGGCAGGCAAAGACACACTCCGTGCGGGGACCTTGTGCCCGCGATGGTGGGACCGGTTCGGTGTTTGAGTTTCTAGTGAACGGTTGTTGCGTATGACATGGTGAGGAGCACGGTACACTCCTTAGGCACAGGTGTACGTGACGTGTTATTCGGGTGTGTCCTGATTGCAATCACTGTCCCTCGCGGTTATTTTAGTACCGCTTGTTCCCTGCGCTGTGACGTAGTAAATACTGAAGAAGTTAGGAGAATATGATGTATTGAAATATAATTGTTTCGCAACTATGATTACTATAGATTAGACTCACCAAAGTTACTGTTATTAAACATTTAGGCTGCTGCTATTAACACGAAAAATAATGATCAACATATAAACGAGTCATTTACCGCTATATCCATTCCTATGTTAAGTATCCCTGCTTGTAGAGTTTCATGTTTAGGTGAGACGGTTAAGTCTTGCTGAGCCTTCGTGCTCACAGTTGCTATATTAAGCTATTTGCAGGTGAGACGTATGAGGAAGGGACAAAGAGGAGGCGATGCCCCCGGGGGTATACCGCCGAGTGGGAGCCCTGCATGCGAACATGATTGTTGTGTGTTGCTAGTTTGTAGTGTCCCCGGGCTGGACGGCTGCACTTTTGCATAGTTAGGCTGAGAGTTAGCTATGAATATTACTTCCACTGTACATTATGTATTGTAAAAGACTTCTGTTGTTTATATAAATAAAAATTTGTATTTTGTCGTACTCTTTTCGTGTGTGCTATTGGGTGCCGCATCGCACGGCACCCCCGTCTGCGATTTCTTGAATGTTTGGACTCGTTCCTCATAGGTGGCCCCAACCTACGGCCGCCGCTCCTCTCTGTTGCCTCCTCGCCCGCGCTTGCCTACGCCGCTGCTACCCGGCCCGCGCGCCTCCATCGCTCCTTCCGGCAACAAGGTTAAATTTAAACTTGTAAAATTGCTATATATTGTGTATGTTCATTGCATTAGTGTGGCACTAGTTTTGTGGATTGAGTAGTCTATGCATTGCTATATCATTGCGTATGCAATTTTACATTTGTGTTTTATCCATATATGTGTATATGTGAACTTGATTATCATATATATGTTAGTTAGGGTTCAATTATGTTTATTTAATTTTTTAGTGTTTATGTACTATATGTATATATAAACGGGTTTTGTGCCGGATAGAACCGGCACAACCCATTTAGGTCCCGACAAGACACATTTAGTTGGAAGTTAACGTACGCTTCTAAGCGGGGACGAAGGTGAACGACAATGGTGCGAACAACGTATGACTCGCAACATACGTATGATTGCTATAACCGTATAACCGTCCCCCTTTTACTTGAAGAACTACACCGGATAGGGGGTGTAGTGTTAAATAGCCATCATTATGCTATCGAAATTTTAGGACCTATCCTGGACAATAGATGTAGGGTCGTGACACTAAAAAAACTATTAAGTAACCATATATGTTCATTAACATATATTTATTTGATGTAGTAAAATGGGTGACGGACGTAAGGCGATGTATGATGGATAGAGTTCAACTGGTGTGCACTAATGAATGGGCTCATATCGCAAATGCTTTCTTGAGTTATGCATGTGCTAGTAATGCTCGTGTTGCGAAGTGTCCGTTTATCAAGTGTCGGAATAATCGATGTCTCGATAAGTATGAAGTGGAGTTGCATCTTTGCAAGCAAGGATTTATGCCTAACTATCTGGTGTGGCGCGAGCATGGGGAGATAGAGCATGATGAGGAGTCGGACGGTAATGAGGATGAAGATCGGATGGATGAGATGATAGCAGACATTGGTAAAGGGTATGAAGATCGGTCACAACTGGAGAACGTGAAGGAGTTTTACAAGCTTCTTGCCGCCGCAGATCGAAAAGTGCATGAGGGCACCAATGTGACCATTTTGCAGGCGGTCACACGACTTATGGCGATGAAGTCCAAGTAGAATTTCACAAACAATTGCTACAACGGTATTATTAAGCTGAACATTGATCTTCTTCCGTCAGTTCATCAGATGCCGCCAAATCTATATCAATTTAAGAAAATATGGCTAGTCTGGGCATAAATTATGAGAAGATTGATGTGTGCGAGAATAATTGCATGCTGTTTTATAAGGAATACAAGAACAATACTCATTGTATGCATTGTAAGAAATCTAGATATGTAGACATCTTGAGTGATAATGGAGAATGAATAACTACAAAAGTACCAATCAAACAACTTTGGTACATGCCAATCACATCAAGGCTTAAATGATTGTTTCTGTCCCAAGAAAGAGCGCAGCACATGAGATGGTATTCTGAATGGATATGTGAGAACGATGACAAAGACATTATGGCGCATCCTACGAATGTTGCGGCTTGGCAAGCTTTAGACCGTTTTGATCCAGAGTTTGCAAGAGATCCAAGAAATGTTCATCTTGGGTTGTCAACGGAAGGTTTCACTCCTTTCAGCACCAGCCCATACTCTTATTGACCTATTTTTATCATGCCATAAAATCTCCCTCCCAACCTGTGCATGAAAGAAGGATACATATTCCTTGCGGCGGTCATTCCTAGTCCTAAACATCCAGGCAAGAAAAATCAATGTGTTTATGCAACCGTTGATTGAAGACCTGAAAGAGCTATGGCAAGGTGTAAAGGCATATGACAGTCATATGAAATGTGAATTCGAATTACGTGCCGCGTATCTATAGTCAATTCATGATTTAGGCATTTGGTGTATGAGTGACACTTATGCCATAAGATTGAAGTATGGGAAAAAAGTCAGCTTCTTTGATTGTCATCGATGATTCATTCCTTCAAACCCTCCTTTCAGGTGGGATACACAATCATTCCGGGAAGGCATAAGAGTTACAAAAGGACCACCTCGTTGATTGACAAGCGAACAAAAAAGCATGGCATGCAAAGTTCAAAGACTGCGAAGAAGATGGTTTTGAACGGTATGGTACAGAACACAACTGGACTCATATTTCTTTTCTTTGGGAGCTACCATATGCAAAGGCACCACACAACATAGATTTGATGCACCAGGAGTGTAATATCGCTGAGAGCATCATAAGGATGCGTTTTGATTTTAATGATCAAACCAAAGATAACTTGAAGGCGAGAAAAGGTTTCGCTGATCTTTCTGATCGTCCTGGGTTTGAGATTAGAACAAATGCAACTTGAAATGAAATTAGACCACTAGCTCCTTACTGTGTCAAGCTGGAAGAATGAAAGCAAATACTTAGTTTGTTGAAAACATTGAAGTTTCTAGACCGCTACTCAGCTAATATAAAATGATGTGTTAATTTCAGCACCGATAAACTGAATGGGTTGAAGAGTCACGATTACCATATTATGATGGAATGACTTTTACTGGTAATGTTTAATGGCTACTTCAAACCTGACATGTGGAAGATATTTGCTGAACTTAGCTACTTTTATAGGCAAATATGTGCTAAGGAAGTTTCAAAGAACATAATGCGACAGTGGGAGAGAGAAATCATCGTGCTTGTATGTAAGATGGAAAAAGTCTTTCCGCCTGGATTTATGAATGTTATGCAACATTTGCTGGTGCATTTTGCTTATGAAGCGTTAGTAGCAGGATCTGCACAATTAAGATGGATGTATAGTCAAGAAAGAGAACTTAAAAAACTTAAAGCTACAGTGCACAACAAGACAAGAGTTGAGGGGTGTATTGTAGAGGTATTTGCAGCTAAAGATATTAATAACTTCTCTAGCAAATATTTCTCACGTGCCAACAATGTGAATGCATCTATGACACGATATCATGATGTAGAAGAACAACCAATAACTAAGCTTATGATTTTTCATTGGAATGGTAAAGGTGTCGGAGTTGCCACTTCTCATTATATTTCGGAGTAAGAGAGGAACTACACTGTGCTTTACATGTTTACAAACATGGAAGAAGTGTTACCATATTTTGAAGTGTTTGACAACCTGTATTTTGGACATCTTCTCGAAGACCAACGCAAAGTCAATTGGGTAGTCTACGTCAGCATGGCATATAAGGTGGCTCAAACTTCGTGAATTGGTTCTGGGATCATGTAATTTTATATCTATCCTTTGTCCTTCAATCATAGTTCATATATTTATCAAACGATGCTAACTTTGTATATTCTTGTATGTGTAGTCTATGAAGGATGTCAACGTGTCCGATGACTTGCGACAGATCGCGCATGGTCAATTGAAAGCTAGGGAATTTAGCCGATACGATATCAATGGATATCGTTTTTGAACGGCAAGTTTAGAAGAAAATCGCACACTTGCAGCCACATCAAACAGTGGAGTGTGTGTAACGGTTGCAGAGGGTAGTGGAGAAGTGAAGGAATACTATGGTGTTCTTCAAAAAATAATTGAGTACATATTTGGCGGTACGAAAGTACCGAAGTAAGTTTTTTTCAACTGTCACTAGTTTGATCCAACATCGGGCATGCGAGTTGATGATTTTGGAATGGTGGAGGTCAACCACAACTCACTCTATACAGCCCCTAACAACAATTTTATACTTGTGCATCAAGTGGAACAAGTGTACTATTTAAGTTATTCTCGTCCAAGTTTGAAAAATTGGTTAGTTGTATATAAAGTTAACCACGAAGTGCACCCTCGTCGTTATGACAAGTACATAGACAATCAGAAAGACGATGATGGTCATGTTTATCAAGATGAAGTTGAGGAAGTACAGGATATTAGGATATCTTCTAGGACAGGACTTGCTGAAATTGCTAGTGCTACTCTAGAGTTAATGTCTGAAGAACAAGCCGACCTTTCGAGAAGACGTCTTCGGCAATCTCAAAGGATTATTGAAAAGCAAAAAAGAATTATTGAAGAAGAGAGTGAAGGAGAAGAGTTTGAAGAAGATATGGAAGAAGGAGAGAGACATGAACATCTTCATGCATGTTTCTTATTGTGAACATTTGTTGTTTATTTTTTATTGTTGTTTACCATTTATTGTTTATAGTCTTTACCATTTATTGTTTATTGTTTTATATTCTCATATACAAATCATTTTTTTGAAGTGTTGTGTGGAAGCATTTCAAAAAAGGGAAGAGGCGGAGTGATACTTCTTCCTCCCCGTCTCACCACAGTAGTGGTTCAGATAACACATCCTTGTTTCAGGTACTTTTTTTATATATGCTTCAATATCATAATTAGCTATTTACTATTTGTTACATGTTTATTTCCATTTGCAGGACATAACCGTGAGAGCAGATAGACAGAGACAGCTCATGGGGTGTGTGACAGAGTAGGCATCGAGCCAACTAGCATGAGGTTCGAGTCCCACACAAGTCAGAGAGGTTCTAAACGAGTTGTACTCAGAGGAGTCTCAAGAGAAGGGAGGAGGCTCAGGAGCAGGCACGATGGAGGAGGCTCAAGAGCAGGGAGGAGGCTCACGAGAAGGCACGATGTAGGAGGCTCAGGAGCAGGCCTTCAGGTTGTCATCTGAGGGTGGACAGGGTGCTACCGAGGGTAGAAAGGGTGGTACTGAGGGTGAAGAGAGAGGTGAAGAGGGATGATCTGGAGCGAGATGCAAGGTTGGCAAGATTGGCAGAGTTACAAGAGGCAGCAGGGGGACAAAGTGATTGATGCCCTTACAGGTATTTTTTGAATTATTTGATAAGCTATCGTATACATTTGGTTTTCTTGTCAACTAACTAATGTTTTCTGTAAAGGCTGCGGAGGTACCTTTTATATTCTGCAAGTAAAACTCCCGATACGTGGAGCGTTATAAGGCCAAAGAATACTAGGTGCTGGATCGAGTTTGGTTGGGATGGCAGGGGGCATCGATGTTGTGTTAACACGGAGTTGGGAAATGTCATCCAGGTTTGCTTCCTAGCGATGGTTCTTGTGGGCGGTCAACTAAATGTCGCGCATAATTGGGATCACTATGTCCTGAAATCATATAGCAATGCGCGTACTTGTCAGGATAAAATTCGAGAGATTTTTTGGGTAAGTTTGTTTTCATTGTTTAAATTATATTGCATCTTACTTTGGTCAATACTAATTGTTGGTTTTATGTAGATTATATTTAAATTGGAGGGAGGTGTGAGTCCACCATATGCGAGGTCCAATTTTGAGACGTCAGCGAGAAAACTCATGGAGGACTCCTTCTCTAATGCACGCATCAAGGTTGTGACCGTGTATTACAAGACCAGGTTGCGTCAGCCCATGACAAACAAGCGAGCAGCTACAATTTATCTGCAGAAGCATGAGTACATGAACAGTAGTGTGGATTGGCTCTATGTAGATATGGCATCATGGGAATGGTATGTGAATACTGGGCGTTGAAGGAGTTCAAAAATGTTTCGAAGAGAAACCAAAGCAACCGGAAGAGCAAGCCTGGACTACAACGTTATGGTGCAAACAAACATGTGCGGGTGGCACAACGAATGGTACGAACTATTACAATCACTTGTAGATTGCTTCAAAAAATTGCATTGATTGAACTGATGTTGTATTTTGGTGTTGCAGAAAGCTGAAACCGGTGTCACTCCTTTTATCGAGATTTACCTCAGGGGGCACAGAGGCACAGATCCGGCACACCCGGAGCAATTGTGTGATGGGGCGGCAACACAAAAATTGGTAAGTCTGTTGAGTGCTCTATATCTACGAACTGAATCTATCTTTTATTACATCCACTTATGAACTTATTTTATTCTTGCAAACAAAATATGTTGAGTGTCTCAATAAAAAGCATGGAGATTACGTAGATTATCTAAGAGCGCCATTGGATGTGGGTGCGGCATACGAATCTGGCGGAGGCGTACGCATGGGAGGTACATGTAAAGATAATGATGGTTTAAAGTTTAATTACTGTCGATTCATCACATTTGTGTTTTTGCTAGGTTTGGATTAGGCGACGGTTATGTGCAATGTGACGCTTATGTGGAACGACGGTCTTCTACTTCCAGTTCGAGTCGATCCCGCGTTGTAGACACGAAGGAATTAATAGAAAAAGACAGTACGAGGAGAAAGTAAAACGGCAATAGCTGCAGATAACAACAACAGCAAATGCAAGTGTAGACAGAGAAGCGGATGCAACACATGCAGCAACAGATGCAATATTTGTATATGGCACAGGTAACTTGTAATCTTAGCACTTAAATAGTTTATTCATTTATAAGTTGTTTCTACTTAAGATATCACGAATAATTTACTTCATGTAGTTCTTGGGTCAAGGCAACACTGAAACTCAGTTCAATATGCCACAACAGTCTCTGTTCGAGATGATGTCACAGGAAAACTATTGTTTTACTTAAGTTGGTATACTTATTATCATATTTGTGTTAAAGTCAGTAACTGAACATTTTTACTTTATGTTGTTCTTCCCTCGAGGTGGCACTGGATCGCAGTTCGGTATGCCTCGTTCGATGCAGCCTGGACAACATGTTGGCTCTTCTTCACAGGTATAATTGCATTTCTTATTAACTCGACTTATGGTACAAAATACTAATTATATTTGTCTCAGGGTTCCCATAGTGGTCAAGCCTATCCTCCACAACCTCAGGGATTCATGTCAATGTTGGTCCCTGGATTGCAAACATATCCAGGTGTTCTCCCATCATTGCCCTTCGCTCCTAAGCATAGTCAATCGTCAACACTTCCGAGCGCTGCAGCAGTATGATTACTAAATCATTAGTTCTAATGAAAACGTAGCTTAATTTGTACAATACTTAGTGACTTATTCAATTATATAGTTGGTAATACCTTTAAGTCAATTACACATGTGACTTGGGAATTTGTGAATTTTAAAAACATTAAGACATATACACTGTAAGTATTAATGCAAAGATAACATTTATTTGTTTCTCGTAGGGTTCCGGTCATGTAACGCCTCATGGTTGCAACGATTTCTTCAATTTGAATGTTGGAGGTGCATGTAACGCCCAGATATAAACAACCCTGGATGATACTAAATCCATCTAAACATTACTACTAAGTAAGAAAAATATTAAAAATTTCGGCAGAGTCTCCATTGAAAACTCTATAATTCGCAGGCAGCCAAACACAATAACAGGCATAATATTAAATAGCAACACTATTAAACTCACATTTATTCCCACAAGTGAACTAAAGACTCACATAACCACACCACAGTCTCAACGACACAAAAGGTATATAATTAACTAAGAATATTAATAAACTAAGTTTATAAATGGTTTGCATGCTCAAGTGCAAATGCTACCCTCTCCCCAATGCATGCTTGATCAACGGGTACCTAAAAACCAAATAAACACAAGAGTGAGTGAAAACACTCAGCAAGTACACTTAGAGCTTGAAAAAAACAATAGAATCAAACGAATGAAACATAGCGATACTTGAACTTGAAATGAAGAACAATGAAATAGTAGTTTCCGTTTGAAACGGAAGACACTTGAATTCTCCTTAGCATTTACTGGTAAAACCGAGCAAGTGGGGCCACCACTTACTCACAGGAACTTGAATATAAGAACGACTCCGGACTTAATTAGTACTTGAATGAAAATTAAATGAATAACTTGAATCTTGAACGTGAATAAAATAGAGTGATGAAGCAATTGAATCTTGAAACCACAAATAATGAATTAACAACACAAGAAAGCTAAACCAAAACCAATTCACACTTATTAGAATAAAGATCGTTATGCCCTTTTTTTAACCTCGACGAGAATCGGAAGACTCTCGCTCGACTCCAGAACCCTCCAAACCTATAGAACATCAGCTACACTTAGTACGTATTTGACACATCCTAATGATTTGTTCCACTCATAACCTTCAATTTACTTCTAAACAGATAGATGTAAATAAATACATTATGAACAGCCACGAAATATTTCCAAAAAATATATTTATTATGAATCCTAGAGCAGCAACACTTCCAAACAATGACAGCATAGATTAACAGTGTGGACAGTAAAAGAATTAGCATGCAAGTACCAAGCAACAAGCATCCACATGCAAATAGCAGGCGTTAAGCCAACACTGCCGTAATCAAATTATTACAAGCACAGCACAGTGCTCGTACAGATGATTTCAAGTGAAAGTTAATAGTTGTTCATGTACAGAAATTAGTGCGTTTAATTCTAAACATCAAGCACATCTGGAATTTGCGGCCGGCAATGCTGGAATTTTGATCGCTGGCAACAACTTTCACACATTGATTAGGTAGCAGCAAATCAGGGCAAGAAAAAAAAAGATCTCACCAGAAATCCTATCCACTCACGGCAGCCAGCGGATTAATCAAGTCAACTAGATTTTTTTGTGGGAAGCATCTAGCGGTGGAGCAGCTTATACAACAGCCTAGCTTTTGGATGATCGGCACCTTGATAGCTGCAGGAAACTAAGAATATTTTACTTTGGTCTGTCCTCACGGCAACATCTGACATGACAGCAGCTAGCAGCAACTCTAGAAGAGGCAGAAAATCAAACACCTTTCCACTATAAGTAATTCGGCTGTCACTCACCTGCAAGGAGCAGGCAGGAGCAGCGCAGACGACCACCGGCGGCCTTAGACCACTCCCAGCGGTCACCGCTATAGCGCCCGCTACCGTAGTTTACCGGCCGGCAGCGCCCGCAGCGGGAGACGCTATAGGGCCGTCAAACTAGCGGCATGAACAGCTCGTCGCCAAAGGTAGTGGCGCTGGACGACTGGAAAGGTAAGGAAAAGAGAGAGAAAAAAATAATAGAATAAAAGAAGAAGAGAGAAACAACGTTATAGAGGTCCGATTTAGAGGTGAACGAGTGTGGAGAACAAAACTGTAAAACTGAGAATCTTTTAGAGATGATGATATAGTGGTCCGATATAGAGGTCCACAAGTGCGAGCAGTCTTAGCAGTCCGGAAGAAACGCAGCAGGCAACGGCCAGAATTTGGCTGGGCATGCAGCGATAAAACTACGGACGAACAGAGAAGATCAGAAACAAGGCAAGGGAAACTGCGGCGGCGCTAGGTCAGGAGAAAAATGAAAAAAGGCCAGGTTCGTCTTTATATATAGTTGACCTAATGTATTATCCGACGGTTAAAATTGAATCGGCTTATAACCGATTCAACCGATCTTTGAATCCTGCGTATAAATAGTGAAACGGAATCGTCTCGACGAGCTCTACACCTCTATGGTCTCCGATCGTCCATCTGATCAAGGATTCAGGAAGTCAACATTCGGTCAACCCTCTAATGTTTCTTGTCACAATGTTAATTTTTCTTAAATGGTTTCGATGAACTCAACGCACATACGGTTTCTGATCATCCATCAGAGGAATGATTCAATGAGTCAAGGTTTGGTCAACCGTTTATTATTTGTAATGTGAGGTTTTTTTCCTTAAATATTCGGGATATTATATTCTCCACCCCTTCATCAGAATTGGCACTCGAATTCTTTATTATCACTATAGAGAAAATGATGTGAAACTGATAATTTATAGGAAACTATAAATGCTCACTGTTTCTGAATAGTTCAGGGTATTTCTCTCGCATCTCTGACTAATGCTCCCACGTCCCTTCATGCTCGGTTTGATTCATCCATAAAACTTTTACAAACTTGAATGACTTGCGTCTAAGCACCCTCTCAAACGCCTCCAAAATTCTCAGTGGATGAGACACAACTGATAGATCTTGTTCAATAGTCGTTGGCTCTACAATTATGTGATGTTCTGGATCCCTCAGATACTTTCTCAACATTGAGACATGGAATACATTGTAAACTCCTCTCATTGACTCTGGCAACTCTAATCAATATGCTAATTTTCCGACTCGTTGCTTGATAACAAAGGGTCTAATATATCTTGGACTAAGCTTTCCCTTAGTACCAAATCTCACAAAACCCTTAGTAGGTGACACCCTAAGAAGAACCTCATCACCTTCTTGAAACTATAAGTCTCGCCTTCTAATGTCAGCATAGCTCTTTTGCCTACTTTGTGCTGCAAGCATGTGTTCTCGAATTTCAGCAAGCCGCTGAGTCAATTGTTGAACCCAATCTGGACCCAAAACGGTTTTCTCACCAACCGCATCCCAACAAAGGGGTGATCTACACTTCCTTTCATTAAGAGCCACATATGGTGCACATCGAATGCTAGAGTGATAGCTATTATTATAAGAGAACTCAACAAGAGGTAAGTGCTCTTTCCAACTTCCTTGCCAAGATAGTACACATGATCTGAGCATATCTTCCAGGGTCTGAATTGTACCTCCGACTGTCCATCTATCTGAGGGTGAAAAGCGGTGCTCATCCTTAGTGTTGTGCCCAACGCTAATTGTAAGTTATCCACAGCTTGGAGACAAACTTAGCATCCTTGTCTGAAACAATGGTGCGAGGTATACCATGTAGTCGCACTACTTGTCGCATATAAATAGGAACTAAATCAGTCGCTGAACTAGTGGAGCGAATAGGAACAAAGTGAGTAACCTTACTAAGACAATCAACTATCACCCAAATAGTATCTCGTCCTTTTGGAGAACGTGGTAAGCCAACAACAAAATCCATAGCAATATCCTCCCACAACCACACAGGAATCTCAAGAGACTATATTTTTCCAGCGACACCCTTATGTTCGGCCTTCACTCATTGGCAAACCCCACATGAAGCCACATACTTTGCTATGTCCACCTTCATTCTTTTCCACCAATAGATTTTCTTCAAATCATGGTACATCTCATTCTCTCCAGGATGAACGGTATAATGAGCATGATGTGCCTCCTTAAGAATATCTTCTTTAACTTGAGATCTTTGTGGCATGCATAAGCGACCACGAAACCGAATGGCCCCAACGGCGTCCAAAGTGAAATATCCTACCTTTCCTTCTTGAATTCGTTTCTTAACATCAAGTAACAAGCGATCTTGTTTTTGCGCCTCTAAGATTTGTTCTGGAATATCTGATTATAAGATTAGTTGAGTCTCTACCTCCAAAACTCCAACATAGCAATAAGAAATATCCAACCGTTCAAAATCAGCTATTAAGGAATTCATAGTAGGAGAAGTAGCTCTATGACTTAATGCATCAGCCACCACATTTGCTTTACCAGGTGTGTATTGGGTATTCAGGTCATAGTCCTTGCTCAACTCCAACCATCTCCGTTGCCTCAAATTTATGTCCTTCTGAGTGAATATATACTTCAAGCTCTTATAATCGGTGAAAACGTCACATAACTCCCCATATAAGTAATGTCTCCAACTTTTCAATGCAAATACTACAGCAGCAAGCTCTGGATCGTGGGTGGGATAATTCTGCTCATGCGTCTTTAACTATCTTGAGGCACAGACAATCACTTTTCCTTCTTTCATAAGTACACAACAAAGTCCCACGCGAGAGGCATCTGAATACACGGTGAAACGTCTACCAGGCTCAGGAAGGGCAAGGATAGGAGCAGTAATTAACTTCTCCTTCAATAATTGGAAGCAATGCTCACATTCTTGAGTCCACAAGAACTTGACATTCTTTTGAGTAAGTTGTGTCATAGGCTTAGCAATGCGAGAGAAATCCTTTACAAAGCGATGGTAATAACCAGCCATATCCAAGAAACTCCTAACCTCCTTGACATTGGTTGGTCTTTCCCATTCAACTATTATAGAAACTTTGTTTGGATCAACCTAGATGCCATGTTGATTAATTACATGACCTAGAAAGCCAACTTCCGAGAGCCAAAATTCACACTTCTTCAATTTGGCACAGAACTTATGACTCCTTAGAGTCTCAAGAACTCTCCTCAAATGTTTCTCATGTTCTGCTTAGGACTTGGAGAAGACGAGTATATCATCAATAAAGACCACTACAAACTCCTCCAATCCATGAAGCATATTATTCATCGTCTCCATAAAGTATGCGGGTGCATTAATGAGTCCAAAAGACATAACTCTGAATTCATAATGACCATACATGGTGGAAAAAGTTGTCTTCTCAATATCCTCCTCTCGACCAGGAATTTGATTATAGCCAGATTGAAGGTCAATTTGGGAAAAGACTTTGGCTCCTATTAATCGATCAAATAACACATCAATGCAAGGTAATGGATACTTGTTATTAATCATCACGGCATTTAAGCAACTATAATCCACATACATACGCAAACTTCCATCTTTCTTCTTAGTGAACAATACTGGAGCTCGTCAAGGTGAAACACTACGGCGTATCAACTTCTTAGACAATAGATCATCCAACAGCTTCCTCAACTCCTCTTGAAAAGGATGAGATAATCGGTAGGGAGCTATGGATACAGGGCAGGTACCAGGTATAAGATCAATGCAAAACTACACTTCTCGCTTAGGTGGCATTCCTAGCAGCTCATCAGGGAATACATTAAAATAGTCTCGCACTACTGGAATATCCTCAATCACCAATGCCCTTGTCTGCTTTCCAACAATCTCCATAGAAATTCTGTCTTTACAGGATAACAACCAGGAAAAAGATTTGCCATCACAGATAAAGAACGAAGAGGTGAATCCGCTTGAAAAGTGATAATCTTTTCCAGATGGTGCCTCTAGCATAACAGTTTTCCAAAAACAAGATATAATGGCTCGATAGCGGTATAACCAATCCATGCCCAGGATAACATCAAAAAACCGGTAGTGGAATCACCATTAGATTTGCTACGAATTCATCATCCCCTATGGAAATAGTGCAACCAGGACACACAATAGAACTAGAAACCAGGCCCCCAGGAGAACTAACACGAACCGACTGAGATATCTCTTGACTGGGAATATTCGCCTTTCTTACGAAATCAAGTGAAATGAATGAAAAGGTAGCACCCGAATCAAATAAAACATGAGTGTCATGAGAGTCAACAATAAGAGTACCTCAAACCACATTTGGACGACTCAAATAGGATTGCGCTGGCATGGTGTAGACTCCTGTAGGGGTGGAGGAAGAACCGTCTACAGCATGCTTAGTACGGTGAGCTGGAGGAGCAGGAGGAGCAGCCAACTGTAGTGGAATATATGGAGCAGGAAGCTGAGGTGCAAGCCAGTAGTAGCCTGATGGAGGAAAATGTTGTTGGGGGAACTGGAAATGTGGAGCTGAATGACCAGTCATCATCTCAACGATGCCACGGGGAGCATTGACTGTGGGAGCTAAACCCCTGGAGCTAGTCATAGACATTGGTCCTGGTGAGGAAGAGTTTGGCTTCTGCCACTTGATAATAGAATCTGGGTTTTTCTTGCAAACCAAAGCCATATGTCCCTCTCTCCACAGAGACGGCAGGTCCCAGATAAACCACAGTCTGAAGCACGATGAGGCTTTCCACACTTGAAACAAATCAAACCTTATCCACAAACAGGACGCATAAACGAGCCACTCGAAGTGTGCTGCCCTGCGGAAGATTGAGCAACTGACTGTTTGGTTTTGAAAGATTGTTGAGAGGAATTGTTGGTCTTAGGCCTCTTGAAATAGGTATGTTGAGAGGACTCTCCTCCCTCATGATGAACCCTCTTATGATCATTTCCAGTATTACACCAATCCCCATTACGTTTCTTTTGTAGAGCTGTAAGTTGAAACTGAGTCTCCATACCTCTAGCCTCCTCAACTGTTGTGATGTATGTGGTGTGAGGGTTTCTACCCATCACCTCTCGGTATCAAGCGTTAAGCCCCATAAAAAACTTCCTAGATTTTTCACGTTCATTGCTTGCAACACTAGGCACAAAGTGAACGATGTTGCTAAAATCCCGCTCATACTCATCCACTGTTTTGTCCCCTTGTTGGATATGGTTCAACTCATCATTCATCTTGTCTCTGAAGGAATCTGGATAATATTTAGCCTTGAACTGTGCCAAGAATACCTCCCAAGTGATAGCACCACGAGTAGGAGTCCAAGCGTCACATACTCCTACCCACCAAATATCAGCTTGACCTGTCAACTGGTGAGGAATGAACAAGATCATCTCCTCCTCTATCATCCTACAAGCAGTCATGACCTTCTCCATCTTTCGTAGCCAATCAGCGGCATCAGTAGGTGTTTCGGAAATATCAAAGGTGTCCAATCGCATAGACATCCACCTAGCGAACATCATTGTCTGAGCCACGGCATTACCACCCAGAGCAATAGGAACATCAACAGCCACTGAGTGTTCCTTCCCTCCATCAACCTCTTTGTTTACTTGGTTTACTTGCTCGTGCTCAACTTCTTGGTTAGCATCACCTCTACCGCGACCATCAACACCACCATGATCTCTATCGCGACCTCTCCACGTGCAGCGACACGTGCACTCCTTCTCGGCAGCATAATTCTAAAGTACAAGAAAAGTATGATTAAACAACATATTATCATAACAAAAATAAACATGAGAAAAAATGCAATTAAAAAAATGAGAGGTTGCCCATGAACCCATCCTATTGTGCATAAGTGTGTCAATTTTAATTATAGATCTATGTTAATAATTTTTTTATACTCGCTAGTCATTAAAATCTAAAATTAAACTATAAAACCTAGGCTCTGAGTACCAACTGTAACGCCCAGATATAAACAACCCTGGGCGATTCTAAAACCATCTAAACATTACTACTAAGTAAGAAAAATATTAAAAATTTCGGCAGAGTCTCCCTTGAAAACTCTATAATCCGCAGGCAGCAAAACACAATAACAGGCATAATATTAAATAGCAACACTATTAAACTCACATTCATTCCCACAAGAGAATTAAAGACTCACATAACCACAGTCTCAACAACACAAAAAGTATGTAATTAACTAAGAATATTAATAAACTAAGCTTATAAATGGTTTGCGTGCTCAAGTGCAAATGCTACCCTCTTCCCAATGCATGCTTCATCAATGGGTACCTAAAAACCAAATAAACACAAGAGTAAGTGAGTAAGTACACTTAGAGCTTGAAAAAAAAACAATAGAATCAGCCGAATGAAACATAGCGATACTTGAACTTGAAATAAAGAACAATGAAAAAGTAGTTTCCGTCTGAAACGGACGACACTTGAATTCTCCTTAGCATTTACCAGTAAAGGCGAGCAAGTGGGGCCAACACTTACTCACAGGAACTTGACTATAAGAATGACTCCGGACTTAACCGGTACTTGAATGAAAATTAAATGAATAACTTGAATCTTTAACGTGAATAAAATAGAGGGATGAAGCAATTGAATCTTGAAACCACAAATAATGAATTAACGGCACAAGAAAGCTTAACCACAAGCAATTCACACATATTACAATAAAGCCTGTCATGCACTTGCCTTAACCTCGACGAGAACCGAAAGACGCTCGCTCGACTTCAGAACCCTCCAAACCTATAGAACATCAGCTACACATAGTACGTATTTGGCACATCCTAACGATTTGTTCCACTCATAACCTTCAATTTACTTGTAAACCGATAGATGTAAATAAATACATGATGAACATCCACATAATATTTCCAACAAATGTATTTATTATGAATCCTAGAGCAGCATCACATCCGAACAATGACAGCATAGATTAACAGTGTGGACAGTAAAAGAATTAGCATGCAAGTACCAGGCAACAAGCATCCACATGCAAATAGCAGGCATTAAGCCAACGCTGCCGCAATCAAATCATTACAAGCACAGCTCAGTGCTCGTACAGATGATTTCCAAGTGAAAGTTAATAGTTGTTCATGTACAAAAAATAGTGCGTTTAATTCTAAACATCAAGCATATCTGGAATTTGCGGCCGGCAATGCTGGAATTATGATCGCTGGCAACAACTTTCACACATTGATTAGTAGCAGCAAATCAGGGCAAGAAAAAAATCTCACCAGAAATCCTATCCACTCACAGCAGCCAGCGGATTAATCAAGTCAACTAGATTTTTTTGTGGAAAGCATCTAGCGGTGGAGCAGCTTATACAACAGCCTAGCTTTTGGATGATCGGCACCTTGATAGCTGCAGGAAACTAAGAATATTTTACTTTGGTCTGTCCTCACGACAACAGCTAAAAATTTAACAGTGAGCACGATTTAATTAAATCAGGTACTAACGCTTTGCTTCCCTATAGCTAGCAGAATTTACCAACTGATTACCAGGCAACATCCGACACGACAGCAGCTAGCAACAACTATAGAAGAGGCAGTAAATCAAACACCTTTCCACTATGTGTAATCCGGCTGTCACTCACCTGCAAGGAGCAGGCAGGAAGAAACGCAGCAGGAATCGGCCGGAATTCTGCTGGGCATGCGGCAATAAAACTACCAATGAACAGAGAAGATCGGAAACAAGGCAAGGAAACCGCGGCGGCGCTAGGTCAGGAGAAAAAGAAAAAGGCCAGGTTCTTTTTTATATATAGTTGACCATGTATTATCCGACAGTTGAAATTGAATCGGCTCATAACCGATTCAACCGATCTTCGAATCGTGCGTATAAATAGTGAAACGGAATCGTCTCGACAAGCTCTACGCCTCTACGGTCTCCGATCGTCCATCTGATCAAGGATTCAAGATGTCAACCTTTGGTCAACACTCTAGTGTTTCTTGTCACAATGTTAATTTTTATTAAATGGTTTCGATGAACTCAACGCACATACGGTTTCTAATCGTCCATCGGAGGAATGATTCAATGAGTCAAGGTTTGGTCAACCGTTTATTATTTCTAATGTGATGTTTTTTCCTTAAATATTCGGGATATTACAATGCAAGTGGTGGAGCTTCGAACAATGATATGGAAGTCGATTAATCTTCATAATAGTGATTATGTTGCCTTTCTCTTGGACTAATTTAGTATGGAACTTATTTGCATTGTGTGAAGAATGTGTTATGTATTGTTTTGCTATTGTTGTTGCTCTATGGCCTGTATAACCGGCGGCTTCCCAACCGGGGAGGAGGGGAACCAGCCGCGGTTTTTTAAAAAAAAAAAAGAAATGCCAGTATGGCCGTCGGTGTCGACTGACCGACGGTCATAAGTGGACACGGCTTCCCTCCTCCCGTTTGTGTCATCCCGCTGATGTGTCATCATCTTATTTGTTGTGAAGATATAGTAGTTAAACTGAGTATTAATGAAGAACCAACAATATTTTGACACGTCAACGGGAGGACGCATGGGAGGACCGAATGGGTGGAGGGAAGCCGCATTCGTCATAAGTGCCATAAAGCCGTCGGTTTAGCTTTCAAACCGACGGCTATAGGTCCACTAGAGCGCATACGTGGCGTCTATATGGCCGTTGGTTCAAGTGGGTGCCGACAACTTTGTAATGCATTAAAGGTGTCGGGTCAAGCGTGCTGACGACCTTATTGCGTTATGAACATCGGGGTGCCACGGCCGATGGTCATACTGCATTTTCGCAGTAAAGCTGTTGGGGTACGCGGTCCGACGACTTTAAAGCATTAAAGTCGTTGGGCCCAACGACTCGAAGTGGTTAAGAACGTCGAGCTAGATTCGACGGGTATGGCCGTTGGTAGGCCGACGTTCTTAGGCTAGAGTCGTTGGTTACTGTAGCTTACCGACGGCTAAAGGCCAACATTTCTTTGCGTGTTTCCTGTAGTGCAACATGTCATCCTACGTGTTTGCCACACAAGCATGCCATATGTGCGTTGAACCTCTGATGACTCAATTAGTTTAGGAACTTCTAAATACATTTTAGAAGTTTGTGAAGCTATGTGACGCACACTCCCAAGTTCGGGAGACCTTGTCATGGAAAAGGTTTTGTGAACTCCAAGCTGTCCTGTAGATATTTCAGAAGCCACTCTCTGCACACCGCATGCTACATATTTGTGGCAGGTTCAGACGCACTTCAAGCCCGAGTTCCTCAACAGGTTGTTGACTGAGGTTGTGATATTCCAGCTGCTTTGAAGTGACAAGCTGAGAGAGGTGGTGGATATGCAGATGAAAAGCATCATTGCTAGTGTGGCTAACAAGGGCATCTCTCTCTATACGTAACTGATGCCACGCTGGATGTTATATTCTCACAATCATACAACCCAGTAAGCAGCACTCCAAAAATTACGTGTTGTCGTTGTCAGTGCACGACCAGACTACCGTTCCTTAAAAAAATTGTAAATCCGTACAACAGCTTAATCATTTTTGATTCAATTCTAATTATTAACCCAAGATTGGCACCGGCGTGAATCGGAACGATCCACGCACGAACCACGTCAATCGGCGAGGGTAATAAACATCTGTGTGAGGCCAGGAATAGCCCACACCTCGTTCTGGTCCATAACCGTCTCAATGTCTACTCTGCTTCTCCGGGTCAAGGCTAGGGTTGAATTGCTACACGCCACATCCGACCACCGTCGTGCTCTACGCTGCCGATGGATCTTGATGCCGAACCATACGCTGGTAGCAAGCCCACTAAGATGGACCTCCATGACCATGTCAGCTAACCAGCTGCTGTTCAAACTATTGTTAGTTTTCAGTTAACAGTAACCTAATCAGCTGCTGGTGTCGACGATGCCCAACTCCGTGCGCATCTCCTTGAACTTGGCTTGCGGCAGTGCTTTGGTCAGGATGTCTGCCAGCTGTTCGCCGATGTGTATATAGTCGACAGCGATGCTTCCATTTTGCACACAGTCGCAGATGAAGTGAAATCGAGTTTCGATGTGCTTGGATCTATCGTGGAACACCGGGTTCTTGCAAAGCTGGATCGCTGACTTGTAGTCGATGAAGAGTGTTGCGCTGTCACTCAATTCACCTAAGAGTTCACCATGTAGCAGTCGGAGCCAGATGCCTGTGCATGCCACCATGGTTACAGTGATGTATTCGGCTTCACATGAAGAGAGAGCGATTACTTTCTGCATCTGGGATTGCCAACTGATCGCACTCCCACCAGAGGTGAACACTAGTCCGGAGGCGCTCTTCTTTATCATCCACGTCGCCGGCGAAGTCGGCATCACTGAAGCTGATCAACTGTAGTTGCGACGTCCCCCTTGTGTATCGACAACCATAGTTCAGAGTCCCTGTCACGTACCTGAGAAAGTGTTTGACGGCCGCCCAGTGTTCCGTCGTTGGAGCCTCCATGAACCGGCTGACAAGATTGATGCCATAAGTGAGATCGGGTCTTGTGGACCAACTATCGAAGGCTGCAGACTATGCTCCAGTAGAACTTCTCACCTACTGGCGGGTTTGCACTCTGCTTACTCATATTTAGTCTCAGTTCCACCGGAACGCGCACTGGATTGCACCTCGACAAACCCGCCTTTTCTATGAGTTTTGCCACATAACTTGATTGCCGGAGAGTGATCGCATCCAGGCCTTGATGCACCTCGATGCCGAGGTAGTAGCTTAGAAGGCCGAGATCACTCGTGGAGAACATCGGCATCATCGGCTCCTTGAAGTGAACGATAAGCCTTCGTGCTTGAACCGGTGACGATGAGGTCGTCAACGTACGCCCCCAGCAGTAGTCGTTCGTCGTTGTTGCATCGCACATAGACGATGCTTCAAACGCATCAAACACAACACAAACTACAAACGGTCTACACCACTACTACAAAATGCATTTTCACAGGCGTCTGTTTATTTTTTTACAGACGGTTTGTTAAAAATTACGCATGTGATGTCATATGAGTTAATAACCGTCTGTGATAATAGAATATCACAGACGGTTCGTAACAAACAACCGTCTGTGAAAATGTATTGATTTTCACAGGCGATCCGTAACAAAAACCGTCTGTGATAATAGTCATTATCACAGGCAGCCCTTAACAAACAACCGCTTGTGAAAATATAATGATTTTCACTGGCGGTCCGTAACAAAAAAACCGCCTGTGATAATGATGGTTCATGATTGGTCCGCTGCTTCATCCCACGAATCGCTCTTGGACTTTACATCTCTGCCTTCTGCTACTTATCGATCCAAAGACTCACAGGGAGTCATCTCTAATGTATGTGTCTATAACAACAGCAGCACCGACACCTCACGTCCTTATCCCCAATCTCTTCCTCTCACCATCCATCTCTCCAATCTCACCTCTCTTTCCTTCCTCCCCAACCTCGCTCTACCGCAGCTCCGCCTCATCGCCAAAGCATCGGCAGCCCGCTTCCGCCTCCTCGCCATCCTCGCCGTCATGGAGGTCGCGCTGCTCGCGCTCCTCGTCGTCATGGCAGCCGTACTCCTCGATCGTCGTGGCAGCCGTGCTGCTCATGCTCATCGCCATCGTGGCAACCACGCTCCTCGTCCGCTGCGGGTGTCTCGCTCGATGCCGAGGGTCGCAGATCTAACCTTCAGTCATAGATCCAGCCACGATCGTTATTTTTGTTGTAGCATGGAAGTCGAGCTAGCACGAAGGTGGTGCTACCGAGTGCTGCGGGGAGGCGTTGAAGAGCGGCTGCAACGGCAACATCTCTGTCTTCATGGCGTTGAGCTGCTGCACGAGGTGCTGCACGTGATGATTGTGATGGATTGTAATTTCTGCGATGTGTTGTGTTGTAATTTCTGTTATGTTTTTTTATTGCATCTCTGCAATGTAATTTTGTCTAAATCTTTTAGTCTTCTGTAGGTCAAACTGTGTTAGCGCAAAGTTTGTCTAAATATTTGCGTTGTAAACGGCAAGTCACGAACACAATGCACACAGAACATTCTAAAAATTGTCTATGATAATGTATTATCACAGGTGGTTGGCAATAAAAACAGTATGGGAAAATGCATTTTCACAGGCGGCCCGCAATAAAAAACCTCCGCAATTAAAGACCGCCTGTGAAAATGCATTTTCACAGGCGGTTCGCAATTAAAAACCGCCTGTGAAAATGCATTTTCACAGGCGGTCCGTGATAAAAAACCGCCTGTGAAAATGCATTTGTACAGGCGGATTTTGTCCCCGCCTGTGCTAATCGATCATTTTCACAGGCTCTTCGTTACAGGCGATTTTTAAAACCGTATGTGATAATATATTTAGAGCCGCCTGTGATGAAGACTTTTGTAGTAGTGCACACTAGCCCCTCGACTACCTCCGGAGTCAAAGAGCTCGTCTCCGTGCGTCCCTCCCGGTACCGGTAGCTTTGGCGATGGAGTTTGTGCCTCCGTCGCCGAACCCTTCAAAATACATGAGTGGTTAGACATTTTTTGGATTTAGATATCTCTTATTTCTCTTTCTCTCACTCTCTTTCTCTCTATCTACCATCCATCACCTCTCTCTCACTTTCTTCCTCTCTCTCTACCTTCCAACCCCTCTCTCACAATCTTCCTCTATTTCTGTACCATCCATTCCTTTTTTCTCAATATCTTCCTCTCCCTCTCTCTCTCTCACTCTTACCCTCTCTCTCGCACTCCCTCTCCCTCTTCTGTACCACTCCGTCTCTTAATGACTCTCAACCTCTCTCTCACTCCCTCTATACCACTCTGTCTCTCTCACTCTATCTCTCCCTCTCTCTCTGTCTCTCTTACTCTCTCTCTCTCACTCTCTCCCTCACCCTATCTTCCATTACCTTCTCTCTCTACCACCCATTGTGTTTGTCTTAATTTGCCTATGTTAAATGAATATGACAATACTAAAGAGTTTATTACCTGTGCCGGGAGCGCTTGTGGCGGCTGCCACACACGAAATGCGATCTGCTGGCTGTTCTATCGAGCTAAGGCCAGTCATTGCAAAATATTAGAACATATATATTGCTGAAACGCTATGAAACTAAAGTAAAGTAATTTAAATTACTTACATCCATCGCTGCTGTAACATCCTATTTTTCTTAAACTAATAAATTGACTTTATAGAAGTAATTACTAAGCAAAATTATGAACACTTGGAAGAATAGAACATAAAACAAGGAATAATAATAAAATGGAACAATAAAGCAAAGGAAAAATAATAATAATAAACTAATAAATAAATAAATACAATCTAGATCAACTAACTAAATTGTAGCTAATCGGATTCCTTCCCTAGCGTATTGTCATGCACTCCCACTGCCCAACCTATATCTCTCCCGTACCAGATCAGCACAACCCTTCTCTCACTTTCCCATCACACCCTCCTCTTTTCCTTAATTACAAAAGAGCCCCCACACCGTTCTTCCTCCCTGGCCAGAGGAACAACACGTTCTTTCTTCAAACAGCAACCGGCTGCAGTACGACAAGCACGCCAGCAGCCGGGTCGGCCTTCCCCGTCCATCCATCGTTCCTTCTCGCTCGACCTAGAAGACTCCCGAACAAGTCGTACGCCACATTTATTCCCGTCACGAGCTCGAGCAGGCAAAGCGACTTGACAATCCCCAATTTACTCGCATCGCAACGGTGAGCCAGCCGTCTCGGCTGCCGTGCGGTCTCCGGTGCTAGACGACGCCGTGGCTGGACGACGACGTGACGTCTCAGTCAGGCGCCAGCCGATGACCCGACGAGCTTGACAAGGAGGTACGGCAAAATTATTGCGTTCGTCGAGTTTCTAGCCGCCTACCTCTGTCCACCTCCTTCGGGCCTATAAAACCGACCGTGCGAGCTGTGCCTTGCTCACAACCGCGTCGAGCGTCCGAGCACAGGTGAGCAGCTGCCGTCCCTTTCTTTTTTTTCTTCCTTTTCCGCGAGCAGCAGCCGCCATGGCCGCTCTCGTTCGAGCATCCGTCGATTCCCCTACCAATGTCCAAATCGGTGCCTCAATCGGATCCGCTGCCCTCTAATCCTTCGATTCCCCACTCTCTGACCATCTTCTCCCATGTTTTGCTGCCGGATTTGAGCCCCTGAGCCAATCCATGGTGGCCGGAGAGAGAAGAATGGAGGAAGACGAAGACCTTCCCCTATCCCTGTTAAGCACTTAAGCTAACGATTCAGCTAATAATACAATAGCCCATCTAGTCCTTGGCCCACGTGCGTGAGCGCTGGCCCAACAAACGGCCTTCACTGCCTGGAATGTAACCCAGACCCATAAACCTAATCATTTTGTTAAATATTATTTTTGGAATTAACTAATGGTCCCCACTGTTAAGCCCGGATTTTGGTCATACTAATGCCGATTAACCTGATTCTTCTTGTAAAAATTACATAAAATCTTAATCTATTTAATACACTAAATTTGTATGATGTATTGATGTATGCTTGCATTGCTTGTATGATTGCTTGTGCGCGCGCTTCGAAGCAGAACCAGTGCCAGAAGAGAACCCGGAAGAGCCAGCCGAGCAGGAGCACGACGCTGCAAACGGTAGCGAAGGCAAGTTCTATTTATCCCTTCTTGATCATATCACACCTATATGAGATTTATCCATTGTGGCCAGTAGATTATGTCATTGCTTTTGTTGAGCCTCAAGTGATAGAGTGGAGCCATGTTAATTTCCATTGTTGAATATTGATATGATGAGATTATGCATGATGATGTTGCCTATTGTATGTGGTATGGATAGTTAGAGCATGCATGAGTTGTGACCGGGGCAGATGGGTTAGTGATGGTGTATGTGCTACCGTGGTGGTAGACATACGATGAGTTCTATCATGAGGATAGGCTCGCGATGTGTGTGAGGCTGCCCTGGTAAGCCTTAAGGACCGAGTTGTTGTGACATCTCACCTAACTTTCTTTCAGTACGACCACATGTCCCTGTATGGGCGGGGCTTGGCCTAATCCCCGTGGCTAGCCCGACAGTCGTCCACGGTGGGAGAGAGTTATGTTATGAGATTATTGAGCTCACTGATGATATTGATACTTGGTTGAGGGCGAGTGATATGGGTGATGTTTTGACAGGGTGTCGATTATGTCGGGCTATCTTTGATGGTCTGTGCATGTGGGTACAGTGTACAACCGTTGCAGAGTGTAAAATTCGTTCGAGCGGTTGTGTCCTCGGTATAGGATGGATTACGATGTGGTCCTAACAACTAGAAAGCCACCTATGATGAGATTGAGATGAATGTTGTGTCTATGGAAGATATTCACTTGCATTAGTTGCATTAGGTTGCATTATTATCTTGTGCATTGCATTTATATCTATTTATTCCCCTCCTAAAGGGCGAGGTGGAGCTTGCTGAGTACTTTTGTACTCAAATGTTGTTATTGATTGCTTTTTAGAGGATCCTGACTTCGTGTCGGAGGACTTTGAGTAGGGGTGCGTCCGCATCCAAGTTGTGTGTAGTGGAACCATGGGCGTCGACGAGCTACTAGTCTACATGTTGGTGTTCATTATATTTGCCGTCTCACTAGTTGTAGTGTTTATCCATAAGGCTATGTCATTGAAATAAAGTTCTGTGTGGTTGTGGTTCCACTTGTGTTGTAATATTGTGAATCAAACCTTGTATTTGGTAATAATATTACATGATTAGTTTCAATCTTATGGGTCGGGATGCTTCAAGTTGTATCAGAGCCATACTTGGCTGTAGGATGCGGACCCTAGGGCGTAGGTGACCGTGGGAGACAGTAGAAAGGTTTTCCTATAGGAACCTTTAACCGTAGAGCCTTGGTGATAGGTTTTACCCTCATCTAACTCTTGTGCCTTATTTTAAGCCAGATGTCTGACGATCGTATCACCACCTTCTACATCAACAAAGACGGCTTCCCCAAGGTGCTCTATGCTGCCACGAACCGACTTGGTATTCCAGACCGCCCAAAATATGTGGGTCATGAGTTCATAGAGCACAACATCAAAAGTTGTGAGGTCACAGTGCACATCGGTGCCAGTGAGAGATTCCTCGAGATGATGCCATGGAACGTCACTGCCACTGGATGTTGGATAAAAGACATCTGGCAATTGGTGGCCCGCAAGGCTCTAAAGTACTTGTGCCACATGTTTGACTGGCACTCGGGTTCCACACCCATGAAGTACTTCCCACTACTGGATCATAGTCATCTTGCCTGGGCGGCAAGGATCCGCAACTTGGAAGGCCTTGGGACTACTGAAGATGACCCCACTGAAGTTTCCATGCCCGGCTATTTATTGAGCCTGGATGACCTGTGCGACCAGCTGAACCAGCGTGTGAAGACTCCTATCAAGCGCGCTGAGGCATTGGAAACCCGTTGGGAAAGGCTAATCTTGCACTAGCACAGGTTGAGGCCCGTGTTGCAAGCGCGGAAAGCCATGTCGCCTTGCCCGAGGAGAACCTTAGGGAGCAGGTCGACTGCCACAGTTAGATCCTTAGGGGCTTCTACCTCGTAGACTGTGCCAAGCAATAAGACCGTCAAGCCTGTGCAACAGCCGAACTACTTACTCTTGAAGGAACTCCAGTATACCATCCGTCCAACCCCTGTAGGAGGATTCATGAGCCTGTGTCACCCACTCCTCCGACTTCACCCTGCGTAGCCTTACACGAAGACCCTGGAGACCAGGACGTAGGACCCAATAGTCAGGCAGATGTCCCGGCTGACCCTTAAGGGGACGGACCTAGGGACTAGATGCCCAATGTATCTTGTACCCATGTGCTTGAATGAATGAATGTTTGTTGCAATGCTTGATGTTTGTTTGCCCTGTGTGATATAAAATAATAGTAATAATATTTATATATATAATTTTGTATATATATGCATACACATAAATATAATAGTAATAATAATAACAAAATAGTAACAAAAACACATATTAATAAACCCTAATAATACATTCTAATAATAAATTCTAAATCGCACTCTTGCCTTGCAACAGATGTCTCGCCGCTCGAGCCGAGCCAGAAATGGACACGAGGTGGAGCAAGGACTTCAAGAGATTCCCCTTGTGCTGAATGAGCATGACACGACGGAGAGTAACCCCGTCCTCCCACGACCGCCTCCCCAAGCACCTGCCTTTGACCTGACTACCATCTTGGACCGTCAGACTCGACTCCTCGAGATACTAGTGAACTCATTTGCTACTCAGGGCAACAATGGCATCAACAACCGTCAAGCAGCACCTCAGAACAATCATCAAATTGTAGACTTCAACAGGATGAAGCCACCCATGTTTGTTGGATCTGAGAACCCTATCGAAGCAGATGATTGGCTCAAGGAGATTGAGATGAAACTCGAGGTTGTCCATGCTAATGAGCAGGATAAGGATCTACTTGCAGTTCAGCAACAGAGCGGACCTGCTTTAGCATGGTGGGAAAGCTAGAGGGAGATGCATGCAGAATTCCAAGACTATGATATGGGACGAGTTCGTGAATTTGTTCAGAGAGCACCACATCCCTAGTAGCATTGTGAAGCTGAAGAAGGAAGAATTCATGAACCTCAAGCAAAAGGGTTCTCACAGTGACGGAATACTTGCACAAGTTCACAGGATTATCCCACTATGACCCTCGCTCTATTGACACTGATGAGAAGAAACAAGAAGCTTTTCTTCGTGGTATTAACCCTAATATCAGGACCTTGATTGGAGCAGCTACCTATTCTGATTTTAGCACTATAGTCAACAAGGCTATCACCACGGAGAAGAACATGGAGGATGAGCAGTGGGAGAAGAAAAGGAAATTTGATAACAAGAGGATGTTCCAGCAGGCAAAGTTTCAGAAGATTAGTCAGGTTGCCTATTCTGGACAAAGGACTCAGCAGCCATCTTACTCTGTGCAAAGGACCCAACAGCCAGCTTACTCAGGACAAAAGATTCAAAGTGGAGTATCCTACAGAGCACTATCCATGACATTCAAGAAGCCAGTGCAGTCCGCTAACCCAGAGGGCTCCTTCCGCCCTCAGTAGTCTAGAGTGAGTCACACTAGTGACCCGAGGATTTGCTACATTTGTCGTGAGCCTGGTCACATCTCTGTTACCTATCCTTACAAGAAAAAGCTAGCACCTTTTGCCATCTCCAACTCAGTTAATGGACCAAGGTAGTCAGTTGGAGTAAGCCGTGGAGCACCATCAAGGACCCAACAATCCTTAGGAAAGGCTATGGTGAACCACGTCTACGCTGAGGAGGCAGATGTAGCACCAGGAGTCCTACTCGATGAGTTCTTGGTTCAGTCAGTTTTGGCGGAGAGTAACCCCGTCATCCCACGACCGCCTCCCCAAGCACCTGCCTTTGGCCTGACTGCCATCTTGGACCATCATACTCGACTCCTCGAGATACTAGTAAACTCATTTGCTGCTCCGGGCACAAATGCCATCAACAACCGTCAGGCAGCACCTCAGAACAATCATCAGATTGTTTACTTCAACAGGATGAACCCACCCAAATTTGTTGGATCTGAGGACCCTATCGAAGCAGATGATTGGCTGAGGGAGATTGAGATGAAACTCGAGGTTGTCCATGGTAATGAGCAGGATAAGGTTCTACTTGTAGTTTAGCAACTGAGAGGACCTGCTTTAGCATGGTGGCAAATCTATAGGGAGATGCATGCAGAATGCCAACACTATGATATGGGATGAGTTCATGAAGTTGTTCAGAGAGAACCACATCCCTAGTAGCATTGTGAAGCTAAAGAAGGAAGAATTTATGAACCTCAAGCAAAAGGGTCTCACAGTGACGGAGTACTTGCACAAGTTCACGGGATTATCCCGCTATGACCCTCGCTCTATGGACACTGATGAGAAGAAACAAGAAGCTTTTCTTCGTGGTATTAACCCTAAGATCAGGACCTTGATTGGAGCAGCTATCTATCCTAATTTTAGCACTATGGTCAACAAGGCTATCACCACCGATAAGAACATGGAGGATGAGCAGCGGGAGAAGAAAAGGAAATTTGAGAACAAGAGGATGTTCCAACAGGCAAAGTTTCAGAAGATTAGTCAAGCTGCCAATTCTGGATAAAGGACTCAGCAGCCAGCTTACTCTATGCAAAGGAACCAACAACCAGCTTACTCGGGACAAAAGACTCAAAGTGGAGTATTCTACAGAGCACCAGCCATGACATTCAAGAAGCCAGTGCAGTCTGCTAACCCAGAGGGATCCTTCCGCCCTCAGTAGTCTAGAGTGAGTCACACTAGTGACCTGAGGATTTGCTTCATTTGTCGTGAGCCTGGTCACATCTCTGTTACCTATCCTTACAAGAACAAGCTAGCTCCTTCTGTCATCTCCAACTCAGTTAATGGACCAAGGCAGCCAGCTGGAGTTAGCCGTGGAGCACCATCAAGGACCCAACAATGCTTTGGAAAGGCTATGGTGAACCACGTCTACGCTGAGGAGGCAAATGTAGCACCAGGAGTCCTACTCGGTGAGTTCTTGGTCCGGTCAGTTTTGGCTTCAATATTGTTTGACTCTTGTGGATCACATTCCTTTATATCATCACACTTTGTGGAAGCACATGATATAGCTACGGTAGCCCAAAAAGAGGCAATTACTAACCTGATCACTGGGAGGTTATATACCCTGCCGCTTAGGAGTTAACAACATCCCTTTAAACCTAAGTGGGGTAGTATTCTTGGTTAACCTAGTGGTACTTGACTCCCACGGGATAGATGTAATATTTGGCAAGGATTGGTTAGCCAAATGCAAAGGGATCATAGCATGTGCAGAAAGGATTGTGACTGTGACCAACCATGAAGGCAAGACTGTCACATGTCATGTTCAGTGTAATCTATCTGAGCCAGTGGTACATCACCTGGAGGCAGAAGCACCCCACGAAGTGCCAGTAATCAAGGAGTATGTTGATGTGTCCCCAAAGGAATTACCCAGCATGCCACTAGAAAGAGAAGTGGAGTTCTCCATTGACCTAGTTCCAGGAACTGCTCCCATTGCCAAGAGACCTTATAGGATGGCAGCCCTTGAACTGGTAGAGTTGAAAAAGCAGTTGGATGAGTTACAACAAAAGGTGTACATCAGACCTAGTGCATCACCATGGGGCGCTTCAGTCCTCTTTGTAAAGAAAAAAGATGGAAGCATGATATTGTGTGTGGATTATCGAGCTCTCAATGATGTGACCATCGAGAACAAATATCCTCTACCTCGGATAGATGACATTTTTGACCTGCTAAAGGGAGCCATGTTTTTCTCAAAGATTGGCTTGAGGTCAGGGTATCATCAAGTAAAGATCAAGACTGAGGACATACCTAAGACAACATTTGTGACTCACTACGGTCAGTTTGAGTTCAAAGTGATGTCTTTGGGATTAACCAATGCCCCTGCCTACTTCATGAACTTGATGAATCGAGTGTTCATGCAAGGGTTTGACAAGTTTGTAGTTGTCTTCATCGATTACATTCTGGTCTATTCACGAAGTGAAGAAGAGCACTCGCAACACCTGCGTGTTGTGTTGGACCGACTTAGAAGCCATCAACTTTATGCCAATTTCAGCAAGTGTGAGTTTTGGTTGCAGAAAGTCAGCTTCCTTGGACATGTTCTAACAGTAGAGGGAGTTGCAGTTGATCTGGACAAGGTCGAAGTTGTGTCATCTTGGAAGCAACCAACATCTGTCTCAGAGATCCATAGCTTTCTAGGTTTGGCTGGCTACTATCGGATGTTTATCGAAGGGTTCTCTAAGCTAGCCCAACTGATGACGGAGCTACTCAGGAAGGATAAGAAGTTTGTGTGGACTGAAGCCTGCAAGCGAAGTTTTAGTGAGCCGAAGAAAAGACTAACCACAGCTCCAGTCTTAGTCCTACTGGATATACACAAGAGTTTTGTCATTTACTGTGATGCTTCAATACATGGCCTAGGATGTGTGCTAATGCAAGAAGGACGAGTGGTCCTATGCCTCTCGTCAGTTAAGGCCACACGAGCAGAACTACCTGACGCGTGACTTAGAGCTGGCTGCAGTAGTTCATGCTCTGAAGATTTGGAGACACTACCTAATTGGGAACAAGTGTGAGATCTACATGGACCACAAGAGCGTTAAGTACATCTTTACCCAACCTGACCTCAATCTAAGGCAACGGAGATGGTTGGAGCTAATAAAGTATTATGACTTGGAGGTCCATTATCACCCGGGTAAAGCAAATGTGGTAGCTGACGCTCTTAGCAGGAAAGCCTAATGCCATCATTTGGTGACTCAAGTACCACAGTTATGCGAGGAAATGATGAGGTTGAACTTAAGTGTGGTACCTCACTCCTACAACTACAACTTTAGTGTTCAATCTGTTCTAGATGAACAAATCAAGAAGGCTCAACATGAGGATGAGAAGTTGATGTAGATCAAGACACAGACCGGTGAAGTCAAAGCTCCTGATTTTAGAGTTGGTAGGTATGGAATATTATGGTTCAAAAAACGAATGTGTGTGCCTTCACATGGTCACTATCGGAACACCATCATGGATGAAGCTCATAACTCTGCATACTCTATCCACCCTGGAGCTACCAAGATGTACTTGGATCTTAAGCAGAAATATTGGTGGATCCGTATGAAAGGTGTCATAGCTAGATTTGTAGCCTGCTGCGATGTGTGCCGAAGAGTCAAGGCCGAGCATCAGAAGCCAAGTGGCCTACTACAACCTCTTCTGATCCTAGTATGGAAATGGGATAAGTAGGGATAGATTTTATCACGGGGTTACCAAGAACCAAGAATGGTAACAACTCTGTATGGGTAGTGGTCGACCGTCTCTTGAAGGTTGCACATATACCTGTATGCACTACCTACGGTGCAGACAAGCTGGCCAAGCTGTATATAAACCATATTGTGAAGCTACACGGTGTACCCTCGAGGATAGTCTCAGACAGAGGTACCCAATTCACTTCGAGATTTTGGAGAAGTCTACAAAAGTCACTTGGTACTAAGTTGGATTTTAGCTCGGCGTATCACCTTCAGACAGACGGTCAGACCGAAAGGATCAACCAAATCCTGGAGGACATGTTGAGAGCCGCTGTTCTTACCTACGGTAAAGATTGGGAAGATAGTCTTCCGTATGTCGCATTCTCTTACAACAACAATTGTTAGGCTAGTATCAAGATGTCTCCGTTTGAAGCTCTTTATGGAATAAAGTGTCGGACTTTGCTTATGTGGTCAGAAGTTGGAGACTGCATTATAGAGCGACCGGATTTCACCATGGAAGCAGAAGACAAGGTAGCGAAGATTCGGGCAAATTTGAAGGCAGCTCAGTCATGCCAGAAAAGCTATGCAAACAAGAGAAGGCGTGAACTCAACTTTGAAGTCAGGGACCACGTGTACCTAAAAGTGTCTCCAATCTGTGGCACACGAAGATTTCAAGTACGAGAAAAGCTGGCACCACGGTATATTGGTCCTTTTCCCATTCTAAGAAGGATAGGATCAGAGGCATATGCGATACAGCTACCCGAGGAGATGTCGAGTGTGCGCAACGTCGTCCACGTGTCACAATTGAGAAAGTGTTTACAAGTACCTGAGGAACAAGTGGTACATGACACTCTGGACTTACAGGATGATCTGCGTTACCAGGAGGTGTCAGTAAAGATTTTGGATACCGTCACCCAAAGGACGCGGACAAAAAAAGTCAAGCTTTGTCGGGATCAATGGAGCAGACACCCGGAGGCTGATGCTACATGGGAAAGAGAAGATGCACTTCGAGCTGAGTTTCCCCATCTTTTTGAAAACTGACCGAATCTCGAGGACAAGATTCCACCTAAGTGGGGTAGGTCTGTAACATCCCATTTTTCTTAAACTACTAAATTGAACTTATAGAAGTAATTACTAAGCAAAATGAAGAACACTTGGAAGATTAGAACATAAAACAAGGAATATAATAAAATGGAACAAGAAAGAGAAGGAAAAAATAATAATAAACTAATAAAAATAGATTAATAAACACAATCTACATCAACTACAAAATTGTAGCTAATCAGATTCCTTCCCTGGCATATTGTCTTGCACTCCCACTGCCCAACCTATATCTCTCCCGTACTAGATCAGCACACCCCTTCTCTCACTTTCCCAACACACCCTCCTCTTTTCCTTAATCACAAAAGAGCCCACACACCTTTCTTCCTCCCTGGCCAGAGGAACAACGCGTTCTTACTTCAAACAGCAGCCGGCTGCAGTACGACGAGCACGCCAGCAGTCGGGTCAGCCTTCCCCGTCCATCCCTCGTTCCTTCTCGCTTGACCTAGAAGACTCCTGAACAAGTCGTACGCCACATTTATTCCTGTCACGCGCTCTAGCAGGCGAAGCGACTCGACAAGCCCCAATTTACTAGCGTAGCGACGGTGAGCCAGCCGTCTCGGCTGCCGTGCGGTCTCCAGCGCTAGACGACGCTGCGGCTGGACGATGGCGTGATGCCTCAGGCAGGTGCCAACCGATGACCCGCAAGCTTGACAAGGAGGTACGGCAAAATTATTGCGTTCATCGAGTTTCCGGCCGCCTAACTCCGTCCACCGCCTTCACGCCTATAAAACTGACCGTGCGAGCTGTGCCTTGCCCACAACCGCACCGATCAACCGAGCACAGGTGAACAGCTGCCGTCCCTTTCTTTTTTTTCTTCCTCCTCAGCGAGCAGCAGCCGGCATGGCCGCTCTCCTTCGAGCAGTCGTCGATTCCCCTTACCAAGGTCCAAATCGGTGCCTCAAATTGGATCCGCCGCCCTCTAATCCTTCGATTCCCCACTCCCCGGTCGTCCTCTCCCATGTTTTGCTGCCGGATTTGAGCCCCTGAGCCAATCCACAGTGGCTGGAGGGATCAGGATGGAGGAAGACGAAGACCTTCCCCTATCCCTGTTAAGCACTTAAGCTAACGATTCACCTAACAATACAATAGCCCATCTGGTCCTTGGCCCACGTGCGTGAGCGCTGACCCAACAAACGGCCTTCACTGCCTGGAATCTAACCCAGACCCATAAACAAAATCATTTAGTTAAATCTTATTTTCGGAATTAACTAATGGCCTCCATTGTTAAGCCCGTACTTCGGTCATACCAACGCCGATTAACCTGATTCTTCTTGTAAAAATTACATAAAATATTAATCTATTTAATACACTAAATTTGTATGATGTATTGATGTATGCTTGCATTGCTTGTATGATTGCTTGTGCACGCGCTTCGAAGCAGAAACAGTGCCGGAAGAGAACCCGGAGGAGCCAGCTGAGCAGGAGCACGACGCCGCAGACGGTAGCGAAGGCAAGTTCCATCTATCCTTTCTTGATCATATCGCACCTATGTGAGATTTATCCATTGTGGCCAGTAGATTATGTCATTGCTTTTGTTGAGCGTCGAGTGATAGAGTGGAGCCATGTTAGTTTCCATTGTTGCATATTTATATGATGAGATTATGCATCATGATGTTGCCTATTGTATGTGGTATGGATGGTGAGAGCATGCATGAGTCTTGACTGGGGCAGATGGGTTAGTGATGGTGTATGTGCTACCGTGGTGGTAGACTTATGGCGAGTTCTATCATGAGGATAGGCTTGCGATGTGTGTATAGAGGTTGCCCTGGTGAGCCTTAAGGACCGAGTTGTTGTGACATCTCACCTAACTTACTTTCAGTACGACCACATGTCCCTGTATGGGTGGGGCTTAGCCTAATCCATATGGCTAGCCCGACAGTCGTCCACGGTGGGAGAGAGTTATGTTGAGAGATTATTGAGCTCACTGATGATATTGATACTGGGTTGAGGGCGACTGGTCTGTGTGATGTCTCGACTGGGGGTCGGTGATGTCGGGCTGCCTTTAATGGTTCGTGCATGTGGGTACAACATACAATCTCTGCAGAGTGTAAAATCCATTTGAGCGGTCGTGTCCTCGGTATAGTATGGCATACAGTGTGGTCCTAACAACTAGAAAGCCATCTATGGTGAGATTGAGATGAATGATGTGTCTATGTAAGATATTCACACTTGCATTAGTTGCATTAGGTTGCATTATTATCTTGTGCATTGCATTTATATCTGTTTATTCCCCTCCCGAAAGGAGAGGTGGGGCTTGTTGAGTACTTTTGTACTCAAACGTTGTTGATTGATTGTTTTTTAGAGGATCCTGACTTCGTACCAGAGGACTTTGAGTAGGGTCGCGTTTGCACCTAAGTTCTGTGTTGGAACCATGGGCGTTGACGAGCCACTAGTCTACGTGTTGATGTTCATTATATTTGCCTTGTCACTAGTTGTAGCGTTTATCCATAAGTCTATGCCATTGAAATAAAGCTTTGTATGGTTGTGGTTCCACTTGTGTTGTAATATTATGTACCAAACCTTGTATTTGGAAATAATATTACATGTTTAGTTATGATATTATAGGCCAGGACGCTTTAGCTACCTGCATCTGGGCCACGTAGCTAGTATGGTGCTCCTGGACGGCCCTCATCATGTCAAGCTCCTTCTGGGTCCGCTTCTTCCTCTCCTACATGCCATGGAACTATAGGTCCCTCCTCGAGAGACGACCACTCGACGGACGAACGTACAAAGCCTGTGTCGATGGAGTGCCTCTTGCCAATCCGATGCGAACATTTCTTGCATCCCAACCAAAATCTGGATCGAACCAGTACAATGCCTTTGATACCTCATCATTGCACGGGTGCGTGATGACTCCATTGTTCTAACGTACACTTTCTTTGTGCCATCTCATGTGACTAGCAATTCTTTTTGAAAGAAATAGCCGGTTCAACCAAGGTATCACGAATAAGCAACAAAGTTGCTTACGTGCAACTTCTGTCATCATACCATAACAATCGTTATCAACAACTTCGACAAACCTTGATTCAATATATTTTAAGCATTTATTCTCCATGGCATGCTCTTTTCAAAAAAGCATGCAGTTGTGTGGACACACATCAATCGTCTCATATCTCATACTAAGACAGAAAAGCAATTTCTTCGCCTGATACATATCTTTAGGCACTTTATAGGGCTATGGAAGGATATTGCTATTCAATTTGATGACATTGTTGTAGTAATTATTAGAAAACAAGTACTTAGACTTAATTGCCATAATTTTAGTCATGAAAGTGAGGAGGGTCGCTTTATTGTGTTCATGCAACGGCTCTTCTAAAGTTTTGAGAAGCTTGAAAAACGCTTCAACATCTATTGTGGGAGGATCCACCGTAAACTCTGGTTGTATAGCTTTTAGGATCTCATCCATCTTATCAACCCCCCGTGTTATCATCATCCTCTTCCACTTCCTGTACAATTTGAGAAGCTGTCTCGCCGTGGAAGCTCCACACCTCATAATGTGGCATGCAACCGGTTCGATACAAGTGTATCGAAACTAACATTTTGTCCAAAAACTTGGAAATTTCTGGCATTTCATACATAGGCACCGCACCATATAGACCGTTGACAATGAAAAAACTTGATCTATAAAATCATCTGGCTTGGCAAACCACTCATATGGGTGACCACCACCTCTGTTGTTCCATCCAGTATAAATTCAACTGCGGTCTTCACCCATATTTGACTATGCAGTATAAAACCAGAGAAAGTATCGTTACTTTATACTTTGTTTAATGCATGACCCTACATCTATTGGAAACGATATGTCATACACCCACCCAGGAGTGACTGAGAGGAATGTGCTTATGATGAGATGTGGGGTTCAAATCCAGACGAAATTTCAACAGCATAACTCGCTGTTCTCCAACTGTATACTCGAAAATGGTGCAACAAAGAACATTAGGGTTACACCATAGACATCTCGTTTGGATCTAGACTTCACATCTCGTCATAAGCAAGCCCCCTCGATCACTCTCAGACTGTCCAAAAAGGGACAATTCTGAACCTACATGCCTCACATGCGTAACAAAAGTGAGATGAGCCGGTTCAAAATGAGTGACGCATATTATATAGGTTACGTTAATCATTCATTTTTGTGTCATTTACAAGAGTGAGAGTGAGAGAGAGAAAGGGAACTGGGTCAGCCGTCCTAAGTTATGCCCCGTTGGGGCTCGCTGTTCACGGCCAAACGGCTTCACAGGTTAGCCGCCGTACTTTTTGCTCCGTCGGCGCCATCCAAGCGCGGGAGCTTGCCATCCTCACCGTCGCTTTTCGCTTCGCGCCCATCTATATGCATAAGTTACTACTAAATGGGCCGTGTCGGGCCCTAAACAGGTTTTGTCGGGCCGATCCGGCCCGAAGCCCGTATATTTACATATAGTAATTAAACACTCAATCAGTCAAAAAAATAATTAAACAATAATAATTTAAACTAGTAAATTAAACTCATATGCATTAATCATAAACAATTAAAAAAGAAAAATTAACAACTTAATATTAATTGTTCTATACATAAATAAACAATTAAACAACCCTAATATCAATTAAACCTAAACAAACATCTAAACAATTATCAATTCATCTAAAGAATTAGTCATAACTAAACAATTAAATAAACATTTAAACAAACATCTAAACGTAACATAAATAATTAAGCATGATTAAACCTAATAAACATTTAAACAATTATCAATTCATCTACTAAACAATTATTAATCTAAACAATTCATCTAAACAATGCAACTAAACAATTATTCATCTAAAAATTCTTCACTAAACAATTTCTAATTAAAAAAACCGAGCTAGCCTCGGTTGCCTCCATGGCTGGCAATGGAGGCCAGCGTGGGGGGGGGGGGGGGATGCGGGGGGCGCTGCCCGTGTGCGTCGGCCGACGAGGGGGGTTAGGGAAGAGGGAAGCCTTACCTGCAACGGCGAGAAGGCGCGACGCTCGGCTTGGAGGCATCGAGGCAAGGCAAGGCAAGGCAAGGCGGCTCGGACACGTGGGCAGGCGGCGGCGCGAGGAGGAAGACGCGCGCGTGGAGTGATCCGCGCACGCGGCTCTCTGGATGTAGGGTTAATCCCTTAACGTACGACAGTCCCGTAATTTAGGATGACTTATGGTTTGGCCGTCGTAAATAAAACATTTGATTACGACGGTTAGTTATATTACGATGGTCTACAGTGTGGCAGTCGTAAGTAAAATATTTAACAACGACAATTAAGTAATTTACGATAGCTGCGGACCTATGCCTGTTGTAAACTATCAAACTTACGATGGATTTGGTTGGCCGTCGTAGATAACATAATTTACGATGGCTAATCCTCATAAATAATTTCAGCCATTGTAAAATATCAAGTTTTATGTAGTGGGACAGCTGTGCATACCTAATCCTGTTGTTGGCACGTGTCCGGTCAAACAGAAATCTGCCTTTCATTGCCGCCTGTCGGGTGAGCTCGACCGCGAGTTAGCTTCCAGCCTGAGTTAGCGTGTGGGCTCATAGACCAACGGGAATCGAGCCGAGCCGACCGATGCTGGATGGCTCCATGGCAAGTTTGCTTCCATGGTGAGTTGGCTACTGACTGGCATAGTTGAAATAAATTACTCCTTGTAATTTGTTGCTCCGTTTTAAAATCTCCTTTGCCGCCTGGCTGTCTGGTCAGCGCGGCTGCTACAGGTCCATCCACCTCGCAGTTAGCATAGCTCAAATAAAAACTTTCTTATGCTGAAAGCAGTAGTAACTTTCTGGTCCAGCAGTAATACTGTTCTCTGTGACGGTACTTGCTGATTGGATTCTCCAGTGCTGCATTATTTTTTTCACAATCGTGAGGCTTCCGCCTCCTGAGAACATATCGAGCCAAGGGAAAAAAATTTCTTCATACGGTATGCAAACCGGCAAATCGGTGGGTGTGCATACAGCATACCCCACCAAATGCACGCCACGTGTCCAAAAGAATCCATCGAACCATTCGCGGGTGTTGGCTTCGTGTGCATCTATTCATAGCGCTAGCTGCATCCGTTGGCTAGCAACGGCATTGATTCCGCGGCTTGCTCGCGCATGTGAGGAGCCGGTTGGTGCTGGCTCTGGATCTACTTCGCCTGGCGCCATTCATCACAGGCCATAGCCCACAACGGTTGTCCGTCGCTTGATCTGCTGCAGCTGCTGACTATTAGCCGGTCATGTCTGCATTCGTCGGTTTCCCTCACATGAACCAAAATGAAAACTGAACATGGTTCATTGTATTTAAACTGAAAACATCAGGCGGGAGGTTTAATTGTAATTACACGTGCACACGAATGCGATGATGCAACCGTTTTGTTCTAACCCGGAAAGCTAAGAAACGGAAGGCAAAAGAAAAACAAGAGAAGAAGATCAGGAACAACAGGCAAAATTAGTTGAAAGTCAGCCAGCTAACCCACAGCATCCCAGCGACGTTCATCTTCAGTGCTAAGATAAAAAGATCTAGCTACTGCTCCTAGTAATTTAACATAAGCAGCGGCGAGGATCAGTCAATAGTTCTCGGTGCGCGGTGAGGAGGCCAATGAGATGGTGGTGAGGATGTCCCTGAAGTGGTGCACAGCGCATGGAGCGCGGAGGACGCTTGTTAGGCTAGCGATCAGGAAGTGGCATAAATCGGAGGAGGAAGGGAGATCAGAGGATGAAGAAGGAGGCGGGGATGGCGTGGGGAACAAGTTCATCAGAGTTTTGCTGAGTTTTTACGTCCCCAACAACTCACGCGCTCCACCCTTTTCTACTCGACAATACACACCCACTCATTGCCAGCCATGCGAGTGTTGGGCTGCCTGGACCGTGTCCCCCTTTGCAGTGTTGTTGGGCCTTCGTCGGATGCTGCTGGGCCGTCAGTAGGAGGTGCAGTAACAATCCCCCCTCTTGAGGATTTGCTTGCCCCAAGCAGGCGCGCACGAGAACGCCTGATCCAGATGTTCAAAATCTTCCCAGGTAGCGAGTGAAGCTGGCATGTCAGACCACTTGATGAGGACTTGGTGAAGAGATGAACCAACCCGAGTGATGTAGCGTTCTTGAAGCACTTGTTTAGGCACCTGCAGAGGCATGGTCAGGTCAGATGGTAAAGGACTCACCCAGGGAGGTCTTCTGTTGGCAGCCTTGAGCTGGGAGACATGAAAGATTGGATGAATAGCTGATGTAGGAGGAAGTAATTGATCCAACGCGATCAACCACTTTGTACGGGCCAAAGAATTTAAAGGACAACTTTTTGAGAAGATCAGTGAGACACTGAAGACTGCACGTACGGTTGAAGTTTCATAAATACCGAATCATAGATCTGGAAGGTGCGTTCCACGCAGTTCATGTCAGCCTGACGCTTTATCCTATCTTGGGCATGAAGGAGACGTTGACGAATGAGGTCAGTCATTAGAGCGTGATCATTGAGCCAAGTGTTCAGATCAGTTGAGGAGCAACTATCAGTAGCAGAGAGCCCAAAATGGACAGGACTACAGCCATACAGCACCTGAAAAGGAGTATTACCCAAATGTGTGGCAGCTTGTATTGTACCAATATTCGGCCAAGGGTAACCACTTGAGCCACTGAGAAGGACATGCATTGACGAAGCACCACAGAAATGTTTCTAGGCACTGATTTACGCGCTCTGCCCGTCAGATTGCGGATGATAAGCCGAGGAAATTTTCAGTTGGACACCTGCAAGTGCAAAGAGTTCCTTCCACAATTTACTGGTGAAGATTGGGTCTCGGTCAGATATTATAGCCTGGGGTAGTCCATGTAGTTTGTACACATGATCAATGAAAGCTTTGGCCACGGTGAGAGCTGAAAAGGGGTGATGCAGTGGAATGAAATGAAAGTATTTAGAAAATTTGTCCACGACGACCAAGATACAGTCTGCATGTCCAGAACGTGGGTCCACGAAGTCAAGGGATATTGTCTTCCAGGCTGAAGAAGGTACTTCCACTGGCTGTAAAAGACCGGGGTATCGAGATCTGTCCGGTTTAGCTTTCTGACGTATGGAGCCACTTCTGACAAAGTTGACCACTTCAGACTTAAGTCCTTTCCAGGAAAATATTTGTTTTAGCCGTCGGAGTGTAACCAGAATTCCTGAATGTCCTCCAATTGGGCTGTCATGTAGAGAGGCAATGAGTTTCTGGTGCAAGGCTTTATCGTCTCTGACCCATATCCTGCATTTGTGCCTAATAATACCCTGTTTCAGAGTAAACATTGGGATAGCTTCTGGGTTAACTGGTAAGGCAGCTAGTAATTGCTTAGAATAATGATCAGTATTGTAATTCAGGGCTATATCAGACAACCAACTTGGTATAGATGGAAAAATGGCAAGAACCTGACTCTCTGAATGAGCTCCCCGAGATAGTGCATCAGCCACGCCATTATCATTGCCTCTTTTGTAAACCACTTTGTATTGTAAACCCAAAAGCTTTATGAATACTTTTTGTTGTCAGGGTGTGTGTAAACGCTGGTCAGTGATATGAGTCAAGCTCCTTTGATCAGTTCTAATGATGTGCTCACCAAATTGCAGATAATGCCTCCACTGTTGGACTGCTAAAAGAATAGCTTGGTATTCTTTTTCGTATGTAGACAGTACCAAGGTTTTTTGTCCCAATGGTTTGCTAAGGAATGCCACTGGGTGGTCATCTTGAAGTAAGACAGCTCCTATATCCTTAGCACATGCATCGGTCTCCACACAAAAGGGCTTGGAGAAGTCTCAGAGAGCCAAAACAGGGGCTGAAGAGAGTGCAGATTTAAGTGTTTGAAAGGCCATTTCATGATCTTCAGTCCAAATGAACATTGAGTGTTTCATGAGGCAGTTGGTTAATGGCTTGCTGATAACGCCAAAATATCAGACAAACTTGCGGTAATACCCAGCAAGACTGAGAAAACTGCGAAGCTCTTTACTGTTTGTAGGTTTGGGCCAAGACTGAATAATGGACACCTTGCTAGGGCCTGTAGAAATGCCTTGAGGACTGATGATATGACCAAGGTAAGCTAACTGTTGTTGAGCGATTGAAGACTTAGTTTCACCTTCCAAGAATCCTTGATCAGTAGCTTGAATACCTCCTCAATGTGGTGCAAATGGGTCACGTAGTCAAGACTATATATAAGTATATCGTCGAAGAATACCAAAACAAACTTCCGGGGGAAAGGAGACAGTGTGGCATTCATTGCCCCTTGAAACGTAGCAGGTGCACCCAAGAGTCCAAATGCAAGAACTCAAAATTCAAAGTGGCCATCATGTGTTGAAAATTATGTTTTGTGCTCCTCTCCTGGCTGTAATAATATTTGGTGAAAACCTGCCAAGAAGTCAAGCTTTGTAAACCATTTTGGCATGCACTAAGTCAGAAAAAAAATCCTCCATAATGGGTATTGGAAACTGTCTTTTGACAGTAAGGGCGTTGAGGTGGCAAAAATCCACGCAAAACCGCCGTGTTCTATCCTTCTTTTTCACTAAGAGCACGGGTGAATTGAATTCACTATGGCTGGGTTGAATAAGTCCTAACTTCAGCATTTCCCTGACTTGCTTCTCAATTTTTGATTTAACTTGGGAGGATATCGATAGGGTCAAATGTTGAAAGGTCTTCCACCTTGGATAAGTGGTATGGAGTGATCACATGCTCGAGGTGGTGGTAGGCTAGATGGGACCTCAAAGAGAGAAGCATATTTAGATAACAGAGACTGTATTTCTTCAGTGTAAGTGATAGTTTCAGTCATCAGTTCAGATGACTGCATGTGAAAAACTTGAACAACTGTTTCTGGGGGTAGTTCAGGAAGTATGCCCTGAATCAGTGCTTGGGATGCTTGGAATGGACATCAACTTTTGCCCCCAATGATCCTTCATGGGACTAAATCTTTCCAACCAATCCATGCCTATGATTAAACCATAACAGTGCAATGGCAAGATGTCACACCTAGTCCAAACAAGTTAACCAGATGCATTCCACATGTATGTCAGGATCAGTTTAATCATACATGTGTAGATGAAAAGTAAATAGTATCATAATACAAGCCATGTTCTAATTACATATAGGTCTTACATTATCGACCCGTAGGTCTAAAATAAACAACAGAAAGCAAATACATAGATAAGTAGATAGGTAGCAGAAGCGTGACGATCGCTCTAGTCCACAGGCAGTTGCACGAGGGAACGCCCGCCTAGAACATCTCCTTCGGGTCAGCGTAGAAATCTTCGTTCGCTGCTTCTTCTTCATAGTCTGGAGGGGGAGGGAAGCGCTTTGATTACATAGGGTACTCAGCAAGTGTGGGAAAAGAGATAACATGGAGGCTACACCAAGGAAGACTCATAATGGTTTTAAGCACTATAAATTACCTCTACCTTAGATTTTATTAAGCAACCTATAACTAGGTGAATGCACCCAATCAAAATTATAGTAAATTAATGAATAAGAAAGTAATATACCACGTGTAATCCTAACCATAAATCCCAACCATATACTAATTATGAAATCGACACCAAGCCACTCTTGTCTGTGAGCACGACTGTCACGACAGTTTACCAATCTCTGCAGAGAATGTATCCTTTACCCACAAGCCATGATTTTATCCCCTGTTGCCAGGTGGACTAAGTAAATCTCCCTATTGCCAGTGGTGATCAACCACATTTCACACTTCCATGGGTGTGCAGCTAGGAGATCACTACAAGGTCTTTACAAAGATTCTCTCGACGCGTACTAGCCCCTGAGGTTTCGCCCCTGTACAAAAGTGTGAGCCGACAACTGCGTCTCAACACCCCAGTTGCCCCCTCTTGAGCCATGCGGATCCCAAGGTTGTTTCTCTGAACCAATTCCCCGCACTATCCAATCACCAACACTACGCCGGGAGAGGCCTAATTAATTGACCAAGCTGCCCCATACTCACTCTTATGGCGATACTGTATAGCTTAGTGGCTACTCCATAAACCGGTCCTTAGAATCCAGCCAGGTTCAAACCCCAATCCCAGGTCTCGTGCGTACTGCACCATACCATAAAAACCAACCCACTAGAATCCTATATACTACAATTCATTTTCCAACATCATAATCATAATCATAAGTCATAAGTAATAAATATGATCAATGTTTTCCTACCCATGTACTTTGCATGGCAAAGCATAATGTAATTGCCAAATACCGCCCTTCCATACCCCAAGCGACAAGGTAATAAGGTAAATCAATAGGATATAACATAGAATTCATATTAAATTAACATGCAACTAACTAAATCCTTATAAAAGGTGCAAGATGGTAAAGGGCACTTGCCTCCTCTAAAGTGGTTGTCGAAATGAAGGTCTTGAAAGTTGATCTCTGGCTCGGGAACCGGCTCTACTCGAAGTGAATAACATGCAATCAGTACTAAACGTACAATGCTAAAACACAAATTTGCACACAATCACAAAAATCTACGCAACTACGTACGTACGAGAGATTTACTATGCATGTGCAGTAGTTAATTTAATGATATTCATTAAAATGTGAATCCTTATGTGTCAGAAATGTGATTTGACATTTTATATCACTTCTATAATTATTTTTATGCTTAATACACATTTTGTGGATTTCCTACATCAAAATATAATTATTTATTATTATTATATTATTTAAGCTTAAAGTAATACATTAAAAAAATTTTAATGTTATGTAATATTTATTTCTAGGCTTAAATAATTTTATATTAATAAACATAAATTACATATATTTTTTATATAATTTTTATGGATAAATGAATTATTTAAATTTACACAGGAATAAAATGTATTTTAAAGTTTTCTAAATATTTATTCTGAATTTTATTCATTTTTGGCATTTATTTTCTATTTTATGCAATTTTTAATAAATCTGTAAATATTATAAATGCTAAAAATAATTTCTAAAGTGTCTAGGGGCTAAATTGCAATTATCCCTAACTGGACAGAGGCTAGAAATAGTATTTAATAAGTTTCCAGGGGCTAGACATGAAATCTATAGACCAGACATGATTTTTATAAAGTATAGAGCCTCATTTGCATTTTCTTGGGTTATTGCACAATTATATTATTTTCCAGGGTCTAGACCGTAAAATGGCAAGGTCCTCTGTGCAAAAGTGGCGACACGCAGGCGTGTTTTAAATTCTAGCCATCAGATTCCAAATGTATGGCCTCGATTTAATTAACTCGAAGGGGTTAGCTCGTTCTAATTGTAGTTGTTGGCTACGAATGGACGGCTGGGGTGAGGGTGCGCCACCGTCGCCGGCTCCGGTGGAAGCGCAAGGCGACCGGCGGCGGCGTTCTCGACGAAGAACGCGAAATCATGCAGAACAAGGCTAAGATTGGCGTTTTCTATGGGATTCGGAACACGGGGGTAGCACTCACCGAGGGTGTTAGCGAGGCTTGAGAAAGCTTGGATGGGCGCCTGCGGTGAAGAGGCATGGTGGAGGTCGACGGTGATCGATGTTCCTGACGCCGCGGTCTCAAATATTTTGCGTGAGGGTACCCAACGGGTTCCTGTCAACATGTAGAATGTTTTCGGCTCATTAGATTGGAGAAAGTGTGACCAAGGAGGCAGGACGACGGTGAGCGCTGGCGGAAGCATACCGGCGCTCAACGAAACCCGAGCTTCGGCGACGATTTCACTCAATGAAGATGTCCGATGAGCTCCTGAGAACACAGTGAAGCGATTAGAAAACCAAGGAGGAGCAGCATACGGCTCAATCGATGGGAACGGCGGTGACATACCAAGAATGGCAGCGGCTAGGGTTTGGGCGCTCGGGGAAGAGAGAAAACGAGAAAAAAGTTTTCTGCAACCGGTATGCACCGCAGCGTCCGTGCATACTGGATGCAGATGCGGCCACGTAGCCCTTACCGGCTGTTATTGCCGTCCGTCATAGGCTGCGGTAGTTGCCTTCGGAAGACTCCCGGCTCGGCTTCCGGCTCGACTCCGTATCCAGAGAATAGCACGATCGAATTAGCCGTAGCGCTCCCGATCGTTTTCCTTCTCTGCGCCACACTCTTCCAGAAGGTGATCTTTCGGCAAAGCACCTGCGCCGCACTCTTTCGGATTGATGAGGATGGTAGACGCCGCTCTCTTCCCGATCTAAGAGGCCGCTCGACGTCTGTTCCTCGTGACGCCTGCGGCAAACCTGATGCCGTAGTCGCTATACCAGTTTGGTTTCAAACTTCTTCCGGTCAATATTAAGCCTCGATCTACCGTACGACGCTACCGAATTTCCTGAGTTGTGTTTTGATTAAACCTTTTTGAAGTGAATCAGCCACCTGCTCTAATGCAATTCAGAGTTATAGAATTTCTCTTATGGTGGGTGCAGTGCTGGTTTGTTGAAGCCACCTGTGTTCAGCGAATGTGTACATGAAAACAGGAGCAGCATAATGATCGAGCGATGAAGTATTCTGCTACACATTATTAGCAGTGACCACATAGTCAAATAAACGTTTACTTCTAATCTATGCAGATGTGCCTGCATGGTCCAGCTGTAACTCGCTATTTCCGGTAGCTGGTTCGATTCTCACCGTCTACTATTTTTTATTGACTATGCATCACGCACGCGGCTCGCTCCACCAGCTTCTCACGAGCCGAGCCACCGTCGCCCTCCCATCTGACTTACGTTCTAACGGTTCGCTTTGAGATTAGGAACAGGTGACGTGGCATGAATCTGTAGGGGTATACACCAAGTCTTTGGTGCATACCGTATCCAGAGAATTCGTTTTGGAGAAAACGGGGGCACGGGTGGCGATTTATAGTGCGGTGAGGACGGCGGTTGATGCTCGCTCTAGGATTCGATGTAAGGCACGCGGTCGAGGAGTGGCCGACGTGGGCGCGGTGGAGATCACGGGTTCACAATGCGGGCGCGGCGCTTGTGAGCGGGGAAAGAAGATGACGGGCGGAGCCCACAGGGCAGAGGGAGAATAGAAAGGGAGGGGGAGGGAGTGCGGGCTGGCTGGGCCAGCGCAAAGGGAAAAGGGGAGATGTGCTGCGAGCGGTTTCAGCCAACGTGAGGTTTCGCCTTTTTCTTTTCTGTCGGTACCCTGGGTACCATATACTCCTTGGGATTGCAAAGCTCTCAAGGGAATGTCATCTACTTGATTTGAAGACCTTCAGAGGCCCACATGTCAGACATAACCGGACCCGCTTCTCCAACATGGTTAGTCCCAGGGTCACCACGTGTACTATCAAACCGGAGCTACCGCCCACAAGGGGGAAGCTACGGGCTATGTACCGAAATAGCACCCTCGGACCTAACCCCAGACCGAGGGAAGCTCCGGAACTGACACGTGTCAGGTAGCTCCGGACCTATCTGTTTCCCACAGTATGCTCCAGAGCTGCCACGTGTCCAACCGTCGGATCTTCAGCCTCTAACCTCCGGAAGACTCCACAACGGCTCTGGATCTTCAAAGGGGAATCAAGGACTTCAAGACCCGATCAAGTGTCATTAATATTATATTAATGACACACGATCGGACGACTTTAATTACAAGTAACGGTACTGTCAATGCCCATAACTCGGTCATTAAGGGCAATTAAACGTGTTGCATGTGTATCAATATTAGTAACCGCCGGGGCCACATGTCAGGCCAGGCTAACTTGTAACGGCCTGCCCTTGTACTATAAAAGGACAGGCCGACGATACATAGGGGACGGACTGGACACACTCTCCGGAGACACGCTCACTCTACACTCTGAACTCACTTTGAGCTCACATAACCAATACAACACCAACACATCCCGTGGAGTAGAGTATTATGCCCAGGCGGCCCGAAACACGTAAATCTTCGTGTCTACTATGTCATTTACACTTCACCTTCTTGAATCTCCGCGCACCCACACCGAACCTCAAACTCCTCTAACACTTTAGTAGTGTCGGGAGATCTGCCGGATCAAAACCACCGACAGTTGGAGCGCCAGGGAGGGGGGCCTGAGATTTCAAGAATGGTGAACTCAGCCGCTGGATCATCCACGGTCATCCTGCTGTTCAAGCTGTTTGGGGTAATCCCTCCAATATGCAGCCACCAGCAGGAACCACGGTTCCAGCAGGAGTCACACTTCCACCACCGCTGCCTCCACCAGCAAATCAAGCTGGACAACGCGATGGTGCACCAGCGTCAATCACTGCGTCGGCGAATCTTGACAACCCGGAACACGCGCTTCATGCAGCATGTGCTCTTCTTCAGCGCCCACCACCTCCGGACGCATCCCGGATAGCAATGGAGCGGTGGAGGCCCGATGTGGAACACTTGGTTGCAGCAGTAGCCGACTGCATTAGCAACCAGGGTCCTCCTCCTTCAGGACAGGCCCCATCGCAGCGACGGACCTTGTCTCGCGGACTTGGTCCGCACGTTTCCAACAACAGGAGACGTGCTGCATCACAGCAGGTGACGTCGTTGCCCTCCGGGACACGACGCACTCACACGGTATCAAGGCTTTCAACTCATGACCTCCGGGCGGAGCTTGATCGCCGATATCGCCAACAAGACGGTTGAGTCCATATTGAGCGTGCTCGTGAAAGACAAGAAGCTCAAGACATTCCTGCTCCTGAAGGAGTAGGAGGAGGCTGTTCAGCCCTGGCCATGCATCTACATATGGTCAGGTGGCCACAGAAGTTCCGGCCTCACCCGCCGGAGAAGTTCGACGGGACCGTTAATCCTGTCGAATTTCTTCAGATTTACTTCACTGCTATCTTGGCAGCTGGAGGAAATGAGGCCGTAATGGTCAATTATTTCCCAGTGGCTTTAACTGGGACCGCCAGGTCCTGGTTTATGAGCCTTCCACCCAACTCCATCAGTAGTTGGGAGGAGTTGTGCCGGCAGTTCACCGCCAACTTCAGGAGTTCTTACACCCGACCAGGCATCGAACTGGACCTTTTTGCAGTTGTGGAAAAATGGGGAGAATCCCTGCGATCATTCATCCAGAGATTCTCTCAGGTACAAAACACTATTCCTTCTATCTCTAGCGTCTCTGTCATCGTGGCATTTAGATAGGGAGTGCGGGATAAGAAGATGCTGGCGAAACTGGCGATCAAGTAGATTACCAGTGTCACGGAACTCTTCAGCTTGGCTGACAAATGTGCCAGAGCTGCGGAGGGCCGTGATATGCACTCCAAACCAACTCCGGAGGATCACAAAAATCCTCCAAAGGAGAAGCCGCTACCTCCAGGAGTGGCAAGAAGAAGAAAAAGACCAACGGCAAGAAGAGGCCATCGGCCGGTGCATCCAATGCTGCAGCTGCTGCAGCTCCGGGTGGCCGTGGGCCACGCCCTGAGAAGCGACCTAGACCGTCTTCTGAAGACGGTGGCAAACCCAAGGCATGGTGTCCAATTCACAAAATTGACAACTACAGTTTGGAAGACTGCTGGGAGGTCCAAAACCTTGTCGAGCGTTACAACAAACGCCGGGAAGAAGCTCCTTTCCGACAGAGGGAAGGAAACCAAAAAGGTGACGAAGCTCCGGCTGAAGAGGAGTTAGGTTTTCAGGATCCCAAAAAGGTCCTGAAGGCCGTCTACACCTCCGTCGATGACGATTCCGACGTCTCTGACAACGAGCGTCGGAAGACCATGAACACCATTTTTGGTGGATCATGGGACATCACCTCCCGCTGCGTCATCAAGACTATGCGTCGAGACATGGCTACTGTAGCTCCTACAGCCAGGGCGGAGCCTCATCGGAAGTGAATGGACACATCCATCACTTTTGATGCTTCGGACTGCCCCCGAAGCATGGTTGGAGCAGGTCAGCTACCTTTGATGGTATCTCCTACCATCAATAACATCCAGCTCCACCATGTTATGGTAGACAGAGGTTCGGGGCTCAACCTCATAAGCTTCGAAGCTTTTACCAAGCTTCAGCTCCGACCTTCGGATCTCCACCCCTCCCGACCTTTCTCCGGAGTAGGTCCGGGAGCCATTACCCCACTCGGAGCTATTACACTCCTCGTTACCTTCGGGACCCGGGAGAAGTATCGCACCGAGAAGTTGGTCTTTGATGTTGCTCAGATCAACTTACCCTTCAATGCCATTTTGGGTATACCTTCCTTGTACAAATTCATGGCAGCTGCTCATTATGGTTACCTGGTGTTAAAGATGCCAACACCAGTAGGCGTTCTCCGGATCCGCGGAGATCGTACTGCCGGAGTGACTGCTCTGGAAGAACTCCATGCGCTTACTACGGCGCAAGAGGAGGACTCAAGGCAGGAGCAAGCTCCAAGACCCCCGAGCATTCGTCAGCGAGGCTCGATTTCTGCACCTCGTGTGCAGCCAAGCGGCGACACCGACATTCCCGTCAAAGTCGTCCAAATCGGTTCCGATGCCGCTCAAACCACCCGTATATCGGGGGGATTGAACGACAAATAGGAACTCGCGCTCATCGCTTTCCTCTGGGCTAATGTCGACGTGTTTGCCTGGCAACCGTCACAAATGCCTGGGATCCCCAGGGAAGTGATTGAGGACAATCTGAAGATCTACCCCGACGATCGGCCTGTGCATCAGAAGCCTCAAAAGCAATCTGTAGAGCGACAGAACTTCATTCAACAAGAAGTGAAGAAGTTGCTCGAAGTTGGATTCATCCGAGAAGTCTTCCATCCAAAATGGCTGGCAAACCCAGTCGTTGTGCCCAAGACCAGCGGGAAGCTTCGGATGTGTATCAACTACACAACACTAAATAAGGCATGTCCAAAAGATCCATTCCCATTACCTAGAATAGATCAGATAGTGGATTCCACCTCTGGGTGTGAACTACTGTGTTCCCTATACGCATATTCTGGGTATCATCAAATTAGAATGTCTGGGAAGATGAAGAGCATACCTCTTCCATCACAGTAGATGAATTGTACTGTTATACAGCCATGCCATTTGGTCTCAAGAATGCAGCTTCAACCTTTGTACGAGCTATGTACAAAACTTTTGAAGAACTCATTAGAGACATAGTGGAAGTGTACGTCGACGACATCGTGTTCAAGGTCAAAAACAAGGAGTCACTCCTTGACACCTTGCAGGCTGTCTTCGACAAGCTGCGGGTCACCCGCACAAAGCTAAATCCAGACAAGTGTGTCTTCGGGGTTAGCTCCGGAAAACTTCTTGGTTTCCTGGTAAGTCACCGGGGCATAGAAGCTAATCCAGCGAAGATCAAAGCCATTGAAGACATGCAGCCACCAGCCTGCATCAAAGATGTCCAAAAGCTAACTGGATGTCTAGCAGCCCTCAGCTGGTTCATTTCAAGACTAGCGGAATGGGCACTCCCCTTCTTCAAGTTATTAAGGAAGTCCGGACCATTCCAATGGTCTGAAGAAGCAAAAAAAGCGTTCCAGGAGCTAAAACAGCTCCTCACCACCCTACCAATTCTGGTAGCTCTGAACTCTGGTGAGCCTTTGCTGGTTTACATTTCAGCCACTGACGAAGTCGTCAGTATGGTCCTGGTTGCGGAGAGACCAGAACCATCCCATACTCAGGAGTCCAGACCCCTTCAGGAGGGTCTGGAGATTCCTGGAAGCGAGTCTGGGTCTCAACTCCCAGACTTGAATTCACAAGAAGTTACTTCAGAAGACCCAGACCCCTCCGGGAGGGTCCAGGTCGCTTCTTAAGAAGCTCCGGGTTCCTCCAGCAAGGACCCAGAAGTCCCCGAGGAAAATCTAGACCCCTCCGGGAGGATCCAGGTCAGTGAAGAGGAAGCTCCGGGCCCCTCCGGGAGGGTCCGGACCATTCAGTGCCCAGTGTACTTCATCAGTGAAGTACTACATGATTCAAAGACTCGATACCTAGAGGTGCATAAGCTGCTCTATGTAGTCCTTATTGCCTTCAGGAAGCTTCGCCATTATTTCCAAGCTCACAAGATCTCAGTGGTGACTTCTTACCCACTTCAAGCAATCTTGCATAATCCCAACTCAACTGGGAATATTGCAAAGTGGGCAGCGGAATTGGCCGAATTCGATCTTGAATTCATTTCAAGGCAAGCAATCAAGAGTCAAGCATTGGCAGATTTTGTGGCGGAATGGACTCCCTCTCCATCAAACCCTGGGGGCCCTAGTGAGCAGAAGCCGGAACACAAAGCTCCGGTCTTCACCGAGCCTCATTGGACCCTCTACTTTGACGGCTCCATGCAAAAGCAGGGGGCCAGAGCTGGAATCCTTCTCCTCGCACCAACCGGGGAGAAGGTAAAATACATGGTACACCTTGACTTCAAGGCGACCAACAACATGGCGGAGTACGAAGCACTCATCTACGGACTAAAGGTGACATTGTCATATGGTGTCAAGCAACTGCGGGTCAAGGGAGATTCACAACTCATCATTAAGCAAGTGAAGGGTGAATGCTCCTGCAACAATCTCCAGCTAGCTGCTTACCTCCTTGAAGTCCAGAGGCTTCAGAAGGACTTCGAAGTCCTAGATCTCCACCATGTCCATCGTGCCCACAACGCTGAAGCCGACGAACTCTCGACGAAAGCGTCAACCAGAGCTCCGGCTCCAGACATAACTACTGTCCGGAGGTTGTCAAAGCCCACAGCTCAGCCTGCCGAACTGAGCGAAGGGGGCGAGATCAGCATCCCGAAGCTGACGGTCCCGATGGCCCTGTTACCATGGCAGCCATCAAGGGTCGTAGGTGCTGCCGGAAGCTCCGAGCAACCCAGCACGCAAGACTCAAATGCTCAAGTTAGTTCCGATGCATGGATCTCGAAGATCTGGAACTACTTGAAAGACAACATCCTTCCTGATGATGATGTATCCGCTAACCGGGTAGTCAGATTGGCTAAAAGATACACGTTGGTAGAAGGGGATCTCTACCGGCGCGGTGCCAATGGCATCCTAATGCGGTGCATCACAAGGGAAGAAGGCTGCGAGCTCCTCGTAGAAATCCATGGAGGCGAGTGTGGGAACCACGCGTCTTCCCGCACGCTGGTTGGTAAAGCCTTTCGGCATGGCTTCTATTGGCCTACATCACTCCAGGATGCAACTGAGCTGGTAAAGAAATGCGAAGCATGTCAATTTCATGCAAAGCAAATTCACACACCAGCTCAGCCCCTACAAATGATACCTCCTACATGGCCCTTCGCTGTGTGGGGGATAGACATCTTGGAACCTTTCCCAAGAGCCGTCGGAGGTTACAAGTTCCTGTACGTTGCCATTGACAAGTTCACCAAGTGGCCGCAAGCAACTCCAGTTGTGACAATCAACAAGCAATCTGCTATCAACATTTTGCAGTCCATTGTATGCAGATTTGGAGTCCCAAACAAAATCATCACTGATAATGGGACCAAATTCACAAGCTCTGCATTTCAAGGATATTGCGAAGACCTTGACATTCAAGTTTGCTACGCCTCTGTAGCTCACCCGACAAGCAATGGCCAAGCCGAGAGAGCAAATGCTGAAATCCTTAAAGGACTCAAAACGCGCACCTATGAGCGCTTGAAAAAACATGGTGCCAACTGGATTGAAGAGCTTTCACCCACTTTATGGGCCAACAGGACAACTCCAAACCGGTCAACTGGAGAGACACCCTTCTTCCTGGTGTATGGAGCTGAAGCAATCCTTCCTCCGGAAGAAAAGACAACGCATTCGGTTGTATTTAGAATCGCGTTTGAACTAAAATTTTCTTGAGAATCGTAAGCCGCGACAAAGTTATAGGCAAGAAACGAATTTTACTATTTTTCTTGGCTTCAGTGTGCAGGAAAAATAAGGAATCCACGTTGATGGAGAAAAGTCGGAGCTAACAAAGCTCCGACTCCCCTAGATCGCTTGTAATTGATGTTAAGCATTAAAAACGAGCATCACCGAAGCAACCAAGCTCCGGTAAAGCTAGGGGGGCCAGCCATCGATGCAAAATAAATGATGGTGAGAAGACCCCGCAAGCAGAGTCTGCTACCAACAAACTACACGTTGGTAAAGGTCACTGCCGGAACTACTAAGCTCCGACACCCCGGAGGACTAACTATCGATGCTCTACGCATTGATAGGGACTATTGCCGGAGCTACTAAGCTCCAACGATAGACAATGCTGGAGCTTCTAAGCTCCAGCAACCTCAGGGGGCCTTCACTATCGAAGACTTTGGACCTACACTCTACAAGTTCGAAGCAAATGAGTCTTCAACAAAACACAATATCCTCTTGGTACATGTTCACAATCAAATTATGTACATCTACTAGGGGGCCAAGTGAAGACAAAAGTGTTGAAGACAAAAAATGAAATTCACAAAAATTTGGGGATTTCATTCATCTGGAGACAAGGGAATACAAAATTGAGGAAGAAAAAGAGAGAATACAAGTGGGAGCTACGGAGATGGTCCTAGACCCTATGGAAGAACTGGGCGACCTTCTGAGCAACCTCCGACACGTTGGCTCGGGCGGCTTCACCTTCTCCTTCGACGGAACCTTCAAGCACCGGGTCCAGAGGGAATTGGGGATTCCGGCTGGTGTAGCATGTCAGCACATACTGTGTGACGTTCTTCGCCAGGGATTGCCCCTCGACCTCCAATTGGTCCGTGATGACGTCACCCACCTTGGAGAGTTTTCTACCTACCGAGCTCAACGCCTGCAACGCCAGGTCCGGCTCCGGCTCCGGATCATCCGGACGCACGGGACTGAAGCCCATCGGTGTCAGCGTGTCATTGGCCTTGCCCAGGAACTCCCAAACCTATAGGGAGTCCGCAGTCCTCAAGCCCTTCAATTCTTCCAAGGATCTTCTGGCCGCCGCCAGTTCAGAATTCTCGCGAGCGAGGCGCTCAACCTCTTTGGCATTTTGCTGAATCTTTTCAGCAACCTGCTTCTCGGGTTTTCCGAGCTCCTCCTCCTGGAGATAAATCTTGTTCCAGCGGTCAACCAGGTCCTTCTCGCTGCCCCTCACTTTTCTCTCCCTAGCAGCGATGGCACACTCTTGCTCGTAGAGTTCCTGCCCTCGCACCCAGGCCTTCTCCTCCTCCTTAGCGCAACGCTCTTCCAATTTCTTGGCGCGCTCCTCGAGGCCCTTGTCAGCCAGAGCCACCTTTTCGGTGAGCTCCTCCTCCCTCTTCAGAATGTCATCCCGCAGCTCAAGGAGTTTCTGCTCTTCATCTTCGAGCCTCTTCTCCCTCTCCTCAAGTGCCTCCCGGCGCTTGATGAGAGTAGTGTTAATGGCTTCCAACCTTTCTTGGCGGTCATCAACCGCACTACTAGCTGCTTTGGCCTGCTCATAAATGGCCCGGGATTGAGTGTCGAGGGCGCGAGTCAAGCTCTCCCTGTCATCCAATAACTTGCCCGAGTATTCCAGGTGGACCTTCTCTCACTTAATCCACTCTTTGTCATCTGCTAGCCTCGACTGCGCCAGCTTGGTTTCGAAGTAGAGCCGGTTACGCCACCGCCTAAGGGTTTGGCGCTCCTCTTCAAGAGCCTTGCTGTCGTGGAAGAATGCCAGCTGAACTTGACGCAGACTGGAGCAGGCGTTGCCAATAGACAATGACAACGGGATAGGTTCCGGACCTGCTGGGGTCTCCTCCGCTGGTTCCAGCGGGTTTTCAGTTACAAAAATTGGGTCCCACTCCACAAGAGTGGTCCCCTGAGCCTCTATGGCACTAGGGCTGTCCTCCGGGATGGCCTCAGTCGCCATCGAGCAAGGTCCCGCTGATGAAGTTCCGACCTCCGGAAGTGGTTCCGAAGGCCCCGCCGCAAGGTCTTCATTTGCCCCCTCAAGCAGGGGGCCAGCAACCTCTTCTGGGCACTCCGGCTCAGCCGCGGGAACCTCCGGTGTCGCCATTCCCGGAGCAGGGGCTGCTTCTGGCTCCGGCCTGGGCACCTCCTCTACTGGGGGCTCAAGCGCTGACACCTCTGCAACAACCGGTTCGGGAGCCGGGAGGTCTTCAACATCAACCGGCCCTGTGGCCAGAGCTCCAGCAACGACCGGCTCTGCGACTGGTGCTTCAGAGGTACCTGGCCCAACCGCCGGGACTTCCCCAACATCCGGCGCGCACGCCGGGACTTCAATTACCTCCGGCTCAACCGCCGGGGCTTCGACAATTTCCGGCTCTGGGTCGGAATTACTGCTTCCTCCGGCTCAACGGCTGGAGCTTCCATCATCTCTGCACCAGGACCCAGAGTTTCAACCTCAGGGACAAGTGCCGCTGGCGCATCTTCTCTCCCGCGGTCCGACGCTACCACGGGAGTCTCCGGGGATGAGTCGAGGTCCATGACCACGACAACTGGTGCCGGAGCTGTCGCAGCTTCAGCCACCACTTGGGGTGGCACCGGAACAGGAGTAGAAGCTTCCGCCCTCACAGCTTCAGCTGCTGTGGCTGAGGGTGGAGCCTCACCCCTCTTCTTGAAAACGCTACAGATGATGGATGAAGAAACTTAAAAAACAGTTACTACAACAAAACAACTGTCTGAGGTAAATATTAAAAATTACCTTGGGAGGCTTCCGCACCAGCTTGCGCGGAACCTCTTTCCCGGGCGTTCTGGGCTAACCATAGCCGCCGCCGGCGTGGAAGCTACGGAAGGCCCCCCGGAACTCGTTGCAGCCACGGGCATTTCCCTAGTCGAGGCCCCCCTCGATCGGGAAGAACCTCCGGACCTAGAGGCCTCAACCGGCCCCGGTGCTGGAGTCACATGCGCGGAGCTAGCACCCCGGGAGGACGCCGCTGTGGGTACAGTCGTCCTTTTCCTCAACCTCAAACTCCTCTAACACTTTAGTAGTGTCGGGAGATCTGCCGGATCAAAACCACCGACATTTTCCTTTTTCCTTTTCTTTTCTTTTCTTTTGATTTGTGTTTTCAAATTCAAATGTTTTTCTAGCGAATTTAAATTTTAAATAGCACACAAAAGCACAACGAAATGCATACTAATATGATTGAAGTTTTGATTACAAAGTTTTTAAATTTTAGGGTCTTACACACGACCTTGAAGTCAGACATGAAAGTGCAACTTTGGACAGACCATGAAGCATTCTGAATTTCAGAAGTGCATACAAGCTAGACTCCATTAGCCACAGCCACCCTTAGGGCCTTGAACAGAAGTGCTGAAGAATGTAGCTTATTAGCAATGACATTGCTCAGGAAACAGTGTGAGCTTCCACTATCCACTAAAATCAGGATGTCAATATTTTGTATAGATTCCATCCTATTCATGGTTTTAGGTGCTTCAACTCCCATTGAACCAGCTTCAGATATTCATATAGAGATAGTTAAGTTCAGTTTGGGCATTATCAGTGGAATTGGCGTCTTTATTGTGGAGGAAGTCCCACAATTCTTGTACCGCGTGCAGCTGCACTGCAGGTGAGCACTTGTGCCCACGGTGCCAAAGTTCAGCACAAATTTTACAGAGACCCTTAGCCAGGCGATAGGCTTTTAAGGCTTCAACTTTGTCGGTTGTAGCAGAAGGGTTGGTGAGGCCAGAATAATTCTTATCGTCGTGCTGAGATGTAGGAAGAGTCTTCTCTTAGCGTGGAGGGATAAGCACCATTGCAGAATGAGAATGAGAAATCCATGCGATGATAATACTGCTTGCAATGGCCAGCTACTTTTTCCTGCAAACAAGCCAAGATAGCAGCAGTATCCAAATCGGGCCGACGTTGAACTAAAACAGCTGCACCAATATCATCATTCAAGCCATGAATAAAACGTATTGTGTAGTACAGTGGGTCAGTTGTTGTTTCATAGGCCTGAGGTTGATCAACTAATTCCAAAAATTGTTCAACATACTCCAAGACTGGCCCCAACTGCTTAATGTGAAACAATTTTCGGATTATGATTTCATGCTGGTTCCTCCCAAAGCGATCTAGTACAAAAGAACAGAAAACTGACAAAGTGCAGTTCATAATAACACGACACTCTACGGACTGTAACCAACGTGAAGCTGCACCGTCGAAATGGAGAGATGCAATCTTGACCCACAAACTAATATAGATGGCATACATACCAAAATAACTTCTGCATCTAGGTTTCCACAGTTTAGGGTTGTCTCCATCAAATTTAGGAAAGTTCAGCTTAGGCAGAGTTGGGTGAAGGGATGCAGAACATGGTGAACCACAAGACGCCATACTAACGTTAGGATGAGCAGAGCGAAAAGCATCGAAATCGGACGTACCTTGACCAGGATGTGAGTATGGGTATACACGGACACAAACCCACTGTCTCGGTTGTGAGATTCGACGCGGTGCCCATCGGGCCATCGGTGAAGATGCCTAAGTGTTGGCGATCGGGAGCCGACTCAAGTCCAATGATGTCGGCCTGATGAACATTGTGTTCACGGGCCTCACGCTCCAGGAACTTGTTTAGTCTTGACACCTTGAGCTTCACTGCAGAGATAGAATCTTCGATCTCGGGCTTCCACTTGATGAGGGTCTTGTCGAGCTCTGCAGTAGACTGTTCCAGCGACAGCTCACGCTCCTCATGTTGGGTGTCGGCGAAGGGAAGTGCAGCAAGGCGCTTGTCCATGGATTCAGTCTGCTCGACAAAGTGCTTCTCAATCGCCGCGGTCTGCTTGGCGAGGCGCTTGTCGAGGGTGTTGAACAGAAGCTTCATGTTTGGGTCCATAACACTGAGTTGACGCTAACGCCGAGTGAAGTGATCGTTCTCCAGCGCCTCCAGGTTGACCAGGAGTGGAATCTGATACCAATTGTTAGGCTAGCCATCGGGATGTGGCACAAATCGGAGGAGGAAGGGACATCAGAGGAGGAAGAAGGAGGCAGAGGATGGCGTGGGGGACAAGTTCATCAGAGTTCTGCTGAGTTTGTTACGTCCCAAAAACTCATTCGCTCCACCCTTTTCTACTCGATAGTACACACCCACTCATTGCCAGCCATGCGAGTGCTGGGCTGCCTGGACCGTGTCCCCCTTTGCAGTGTTGTTGGGCCTTCGTCGGATGCTGCTGGGCCACTAGTAGGAGGTGCGGTAACAACGCCCTCCTACCCGAACTCCTGCCCTGCCATGGTGCCTGGCGCACCGGACGCGGAGGATGCCCTCCTGCTTCTACCCGACCTCCTGCGCCACCATATCTGGCAGCGCCGCGAACGACGGGGGCCGAAGCAGCTCCACCAGCATGACAAGCTGTTCGCCCTCGGCTCGATGTGAATCAAAGCTGAGGCCCATTCATTCTTCTGAAGACGTTTCGAGATCCGTAAAAAGCCATGTAGCACTAATCTAAATGGGTATGCATAAGCACCTTTGTTCATGCAGAGAATTTGGTTCGCGAGCCAAGCCATCCGCGTTGGCAGCCTTGCTCAGCTCCACCCATTCAAGGATGTGTGTTGACTTCTGAGATTGGTAAGAGATGACATGAAGTTCATCCGAATGTGTATGCATCAGAGCTTTAGTACATACCGTATGCAGAGAATTCAGCTTGCTTCCCAAGACACTAATAAAAGGAGAGGTCAATAAGGATTCAGCTATATTTATAGGTGCAACTGCACATGGTACGATGAAGTCAAAAGTGCTTTAGTGAGTATTAGGAAAGGTTAGCATCGTATCCTTTTCGAAAAAAAAGGTTAGCATCATAAACCAGTTATGAAAAATAATGACATGTTGTAGTTTATTTGTTACCTAAGAAGATGGGATGAATGTTTTACATCATACACGCCGAGAAGGCCGCCATCATAATGGTTCTATTTTATCTACTGCTAGCTTGGTTCCTTCTCTGTCATCTCGTGATGTTCAACTTTCCAATCTGTGCTTATGAACTCTCGAGAATTGTTTACATGCGTGCATATCCGATTTTTAATCTTGCAGGGCTCTGAGCGTAGTTGGCACTGGGCAACTCCAATATTCCAAGACTATCATGCGCCGTCCAGCGTGCCCATGCTGTCGGCTGCCTCAGCCTTCGCGCCTCCCCCTATCATGCCGCTGAGCTGAGTGCCGCGGAACTGCTGCGTGGGCCTCCCCAGGCCCAGGGCTTGCAGTTGGGGCCGGCCACTCCTGCTGACCCGGATGATCGACGTGGCGCTGTCTCTCCCGCTCGTGTCGTGGATGCGGGCATTTGGGGCCTGGCGGCCCTGCTGGCCCTCAGTGGCCCCACGACTGACCAGGAGTTCGTCGCCAACATGTTCCCACCATCTCATACGGCGCTCCTGCCTGCGCCTGTGTCACACAATGCTCCGCCGTCCCGCAAGCGCGCTATTTCGGCGGGGGCCCTGCGTCAAAGGTCAAGGCTGGCGGACAAGCCTTCTGCCCTCCCTGTCGTGCATCGAGCAACGATGCGCCTCATCAAGCAGCTGGACTTGGCTAACTCGGACGTGGAGAATCCAGCATAGGCCATGGCAAAGTACCTCAACATGTACAATAATCCTCTGCCGCCCAAGACCATAAAAAAGATCTGGGAGGTCACTCACTTGGACTGCTCTGGACAGCTGCAGGGCTTCAAAATCGAGGTTGGCCAAATGGGTATTTTTGCCAATTATGCTGCCACAACTTGGAGACAGTGCATCACCTCTTCATCGAGTGCCCTTACTCTGCTGAAGTCTGGGGTCGCATTGCTCAACAAATGGATATCTTAGTGCTTCAACCGACTAAATGGAGACACACACTAAACATTCAGGACTGGTTTGAGCACTTGAGTATAAATCAGCGGAATGCTAGAGGAATCCGAACTTTGGCACCACTCGTATGCTGGAGCCTTTGGAAGGAGTGAAACACTCAGATATTTCAAGGATCATGTAAGAGTGTAGACCGCCTACTCCAGGAAGTACGCGACGAGGCTGCGCTATGGAGTCAAGCCGGTGCATCTGTGGTTTCTAGTTTGTTGCTTAGAGGAGTCTAAAGTCATTTGCAGAGTCCTCTGTTGTAAAAGATCACCCCCGTAGCTGTGGTTTTGGGTACCGCTTGTACCACTGTAAACTATTTCCCCTTTCTTAATGAATACGCTCGACAGCGCTATCTGTAAGCTTTTGAAAAATAACTTGGACTGCATGGCCACATCGGAGGCCCTGTTGGCCATTGCGTCTGTTGAGGACTCGGACTAAGTTCTCATGTATTGGTTCTTAGTTGCATGTTAGCTCTCCTACCCCTCCTTGTTCTTCCTCAGTGTGTATCCCTGAGTCAGTTCAGTTGTTGTGTCTGGCGCGGCTATAGCATCCTGTGCGATGCACCTTTGCCTACTACTTCATCCTCTTTGCGCCAGCCAACATTGTACTCCATCTGCTCCCCCCCCCCCCCCCCCCCCCCCCGCCCCCCCTGCTATACTAGCTGTTTGTCAGTTGCTTATGAGTAATCAAGGTCTACCTATCTTATGCTGAAATGTGAGAGGGCTAAATCAACTGGCCCGCCATGACATTGTCCGCAAACTCATCATTGAGCAAAATCCGGAGGTGCTATGCCTCTAAGAAACCAAGCTTTCATGACCTTCCTCCTTCCGTGGAAAGGGAGCTGTTCAGCCGTCATTGGATGGATGGCACATCAAACCATCATCTGACTCTAGGTGGGGCATCCTAGTTGCATGGAAGACTGATAAAGTTGTGGCTACCCTGATCTCTATACAATACTACTCAGTCTCGTTATGGTCACTGAGATCGCATCGCGTTTCTCCTACCAGCTCTCAACAGTCTACAGTCCAACTGGAGATGCGGACAAGCTGGTCTTTCTTGATGAGCTGCGCTCCATCACCCCCGGTATGGGTCAACCATGGCTTTGTCTGGGAGATTTCAACCTCATTTACGACTCCAGAGACAAAAACAACAGCAACATCAAGACGTGTCTCATGGGGCATTTGAGACACGCCTTGAATGACTGTCAGCGGTTTGAGTTATCCCTCACGCACAGACTCTACTCTTCACCTGGAGCAACGGCAAACATGCACCAACGTTGGTCAGACTTGATAGGGCCTTTTGCAATAAGGATTGGCACCTCTTCCACACTATTTTTTGCCTCCGTACACTGTCCTCCTCCATCTCAGATCACTCCCCCTTGCTGCTGTGTCTGCTGGAAAAAAAAAAGAACAAAGAGGGTTTTCCGGCTCGAGACGTTCTGGTCCAAAGTCCCAGGGTTCTTGCAGACTGTGCAGCGGGCCTAATCCACGCTAGGCAATTCGTCAATGTGCACCATGCAACAACGGCTCTGTATTACGGACCGTGCGCTCCGATCATGGAGCATGTCACTATTCAGAGGCTTCCATCAACAGATGACGGTTGCAAAAGACGTCATCCGAATCCTGGAGATTGCCAAGGAAGGCCAAGCCTTGGTACCTCAAGAAATCATCCTCCTTAAAGACCTAAAGCTCAGAGTCTTGGGTTTAGTGGCGGTTAAGAGATCAAGACGCAGACAGGCTTTAAGACTAATCTGGTTGAAACAGGGGGACGCCTGCACTATGTTTTTTCACCTAAGGGTTAATGCACGCAGCAGAAGGCTGTTCATCCATAACCTCCAGTCGCCGTCAGGTGAGATGCTGCATCATCATGAACAGCTTCTATACGATCACTTTGATCCCATTCTGGGAAGCAAATGGCCTTGCCTACAAACATTAAACTGGGGAGCCTTAGGTTTCAGCACTTTGCTTTTGACTTCTTCGACAGGTTTTCCTCGAGAGCGAGGTTCTTGCAGCCATAAATGACATGCCATCGGAGAAAGCACCAGGCCCTGACGGCTTCACCATTGACATCTATAAATTTGCTAGCTAGATCATCAATGCCGACATCATGGCAGCGATAAACAGTGTTCAAAACCTGTCAACAGGCTCCTTGTCCCAGCTCAACACCGCCAATATCATCCTTATTCCAAAGACTGAACAACCTGTACAGCCGTTCGACTTCAGACCTATAAGCTTGGTGCACTCATTTGGTAAACTCCTCTCAAAGCTGCTAGCTCTTAGGCTTGGTATGTTAAGCTACTATGCGTTGACCAGTTGCCAGCAAAAGTTTAAGCTGATGAGAGATGGTAGACAATAATTCACTTGTATTTCAACACTTCCCCTCACGTGCAGGCTCCTTTGGACCGCATACGTGGAATAGGAGTCAGCTGCAATTTTATTTTATTTTTAATAAATTGCACCCGCCAGGATTCGAACTCGAGACCTCTAGCTCTGATACCATGTTAAGCTACTATGCGTTGACCGTTGCCCTCAAAAGTTTAAGCTGATGAGGGATGGTAGACAATTCAATTGTATTTCAACATGGTAAACACATGGACAAGCTCATCTCAGAATCACGAAGTGCCTTCATCAAACACCGTTGCATACAAGATAGCTATTTCTGTGTTCACAACATGCTCAAATCCTACCATCAGAAGCAGCATCCCCTTCTGCTCATGAAGTTGGATATCTGAAAGGCGTTTGACTCTTTTGCCCGGGAATACCTCCTTGCGCTCATATCGCACCGAGGCTTCTCCCAAAGATGGCGTAGTTGGACTGCCGCCCTACTGTCCACATCATCCTCATCAGTCCAACTTAATAAGTCAGTTGGGCGACGTGTCATCCACAACAGGGGTCTCCGGTAGGGAGACCCTCTATCTCCTTCCCTCTTCATCTTGGACATGCACTCTCAGAGCTGACTTATGGACTCGGCCATGGCCTCAAGATTCCTCTCCCCGCTGCGGGACAACTCATCAAGATGTTGGGTGTCACTTATGCCGATGATGCCATGCTGTTGTGATGAGGACATCACAACAACAGAGACGCGCATTGAACTGCAAGGACCAATCACAAGAGCACGGGCACGGTTATTAAATCAGCAGGTGAATTCGTTCTTAACTTCTTTTGCATGTGAGTTTGAAAATAGATTGCTATGTGATGATTTAATTGTTATTAGGAATAATGGAAAAGATCAACAAGTGAAGGAAGGAGGCCTTGGGAGCGTGGAGAACCACCTGGGACGTCCACAAGTAGATAGAAACAGTTTACAACTCGGACTCGAGTTCAACTCGGAGTCTAGGAGCAGTCCACCTTAAAACAGACGCCCAGGAGGCATACGGACTCCGTTTTCAACGTTCTACATATGCACGGAAAGAGGAGAAGATAAACTTTCCAATGGTTCTGGTCCCATCTCAAAATTCCTCCGGAGTCATTGGGAATGGTCGAAACAAGTCGAGTCCAAATTTCTGTCCAGTGCTGCGCCACCGAATCGGGCCTTTGGGCCTTGTATCCCATAAGAGTCCATTAGGGACGCGTTTAATCGTGTTTTGGTCGAACCCTAGACTATAAATACTGCAGCCGCCGGTCATATTCGGTGGGTTTTGCTTAGATCAATAATATCGCCGTTCTACGGTTTGTGAGACCCCAATTTTGCGATTTCCGATTGTGTCTTCTACGTTCTTGCTCGTGTTCTCGATTGCACTTGCAGGGATTAACCTTCTTGGCGAGGTCAAGCGTGTGCAGCACGGTTGATAACCAACGGAGCCGTGGTGTAGTGATTGCAGGGGTACTCGAACCGCTCGAGTGCCGCGGATCATCAACGTCGAGTTCTCCACCCCAATCGACATACCTTTCGGAAGATCGGGCCTAAACCTACTCATCAATTGGTATCAGATTTCCAGGTTGCCCGTGAGGTATCTTTGTTTTCCTTCCTTCCATTAGATCGATTTTGTTTCGTACCTAGAGTCCACAAAAAAAATTAGATCATTTTTACCGCTTCCCAGACTATAGTGCCTGCAGTTTCGTTTTTCAGTTTGCATTGTTGAGTTTGCATTCGTGTGGTTGAGTCTTGTTGCTGGTTTAGCTTTGTGTTTTTTGGTCCTAGTTATCGTGTTTCGTCCTTGTTTTCTTGCTATTTGACACCTATTCCACAATCCCTAAATAACAAACCGATCCGCCACGTTCATCGGGTTGCCCTAGCTAGCCGCCTTGCGTGAACTCCCGCATCGCCAGCCCTAGATTAGGTGACAAATCTTTGTGCCATTCATCCTTGAATCATCACACACCACCCCATTAGTTGCTGTGCAAATTTCTGATCGTTTTCGTATCCGTTTGCGAGTTCTGTTCTCAAACCGAGTTGGAATCAACATCCAAAAAAACGTAACTCGGACAGCCTACCTTAAAACGGCCATAACTTTCGCATACGAACTCGAAATCGGGCGAATTTTTTTTTCAAATTCATCTACGCGAAATTTCGCATCTGATTTTCCACCGCGTAGCCGCGTTCGGCGAAATTAGATTGCCCAAATTCCCCTCGGAAGATAGGCTATCCGGCCTCCGAAGTTTCAGCACGAATTTTAAAGAACCTTCTTGATTTTCTATAGGCCGCATATTACATCCAATTGAGCTGCAAATTTGTGTGCTTCCTATATTTGTGCTACTGAGTAAAGAAAAAATATCAAAAAAATATTACAAAAAATAAAAAACAAAATAGTGATCTTACAGGCGCCTCAATTTTTCAAACACAAGCGGTCCTTAAAATATGCGACTGTGATGACGAATGATATAATAACCGTCTGTGATGAAAGAACAACACAGGCGGATTTTAAAGAACAACCGTCTGGGTAAATACATGATCTTCAGAATCGGTTCTTAATTAAGAACCGCCTGTAATGCAACGAACTTCACAGACGGATTTTAAGAAACAACCGTCTGGGTAAATACATGATCTTCACAGACGGTTATTAATTATTAACCGTCTGCAATGCCATGAATTTCACAGACGGATTTTAAGAAACAACCGTCTGGGTAAATACATGATCTTCGTTGGCGGTTCTTGATTAATAACCGTCTGTAATGCAATGAACTTCACAGATGGATTTTAAGGAACAACCGTCTGAGTAAATACATGATCTTCGTTGGCGGTTCTTAATTAATAACCGTCTGTAATGCAATGAACTTCATAGCCGGTTCTTGATTAACAACGGCCTAAGAAGATCATGTATTTTCAGTGGCGGTCATTGTTTAATTATCATAAGCGGTTTTCATTGAAATTACAGGGATGTAGTTGCAATTATATATCACAGCCGCATGTAGTCGTGCAGGCAAAATTGTATCAGGAAAAAAACACAGATGAGCTAGCGGATACTAGTACAGTAATGCATTATAGGAAATGCTCGATCACCAGTGAGGCTGGCTTAATTGTGATAATACACCATTAGAGGTTTTACAATTGTTCAAAGATAATTTCTTTACACACTGAACAAAAATCATGCTACATTCATTGTAGATCGACGATGAAGCTCCCATCGATCAATCTAAATTGTACCGTCCTGCTTGCTCCCGAACACGTCTCTTATATTCCGCTGGATCCTGAAAATATTGACATTATTTAAATTAACAAATGTCGAAGGAGGAATGAATAACCTACATTGGTCACTAAGTCAAAGTGTCATCTAACCTTGATAAGTAGATTATAGCAATCATTTTCAACATCAGGCACATTTGGCTGATGCAGCAAACGCTGAACTTCAAGTAGTATAGTTTTGATTGTAAAGGCACTGCACCACCCCTACGAAATATAATTTAAGCAATATAAGAAACCAGTTCAAATAAGTTCGACAAAAATTATAAGTAATAATTACTTGAACAAAATAGGTCTATCTTACAGTCTCTTGATCAAGAATCCTGATGCAGAGTGCTCCCGAACGATGGACATTTGGGTGGAAGAACCCAATTGGAAAGGAGCATCTTGGAGGCACCAAGGGATAGTCCTCAGAGAAGGAGATTGTCAGGGGGTAGTAACCATCTTCCCATTCAGTCTGCAAAAGAAATTTATTAATAGGAGGACGATAGTTAAACTCATATTGTGCTTGTTCTTCATGACTTACCCCTTCTTTACCGGGGACGATGCACTGCCACTTCAATAAATCTCCCGATTCAGGCTTCGCAGAGAAACCCTACGCGGAGAAATTGAAAATACCAAAAACAAACAACACGGAAAAACAAACTACAGTTAAGTTCATCAGTCCATTACAGATACATATGTATATACAACCATGTGACCGGTGTGCCATATGTACATACATGGGGATGGTTCTTGCGCCACGCCAAGCGCTCCTCCTTCAATCGGCTACACGCCCGAGACATCATTATCTGAAGAAAGACCAAACTTCCAAACTTCCAAATCATTGAGTCCAAACGCATATGTACACAAATGCAAAAGGACACAATCCATATACCAACATTGTTCTAAGTTGATTTCAGAAGATACAAATATATACAATATATATCATCTCGCATTGCTATATACATTTTTTCCAGCATTGACATCTTCTCGCATATAGGGTTTCAAATTCTTTTTAATGCTTCTCTCTACGCGCTTGATGTTTTCTGGTTCGGTGAAAAGGTACATCTCTTCATACTGATTATATTCCTCTTCATTATCTCCCACATTGTCAACCCCAACAATATTTTGCTTTCCAGAAACAACTACGTGCAACTTCTCAGTTTCTGGATCTTGAACATAAAAAACTTGTGCAACATTATCGGCGAGAACCCACAGGTCATCTTTGTAACCCACTTTATTCAAGTCTACCAGTGTCAGTCCGTAATTGTCCACTTTCAAACCATCAGGATGTTTGACCCATTGGCACTTAAATACGGGCATTACCATTCTTTCGCCATAATCGAGTTCCCATATTTCCTCTATGAACCCGAAGTATGTGGTCTTCTGCCCTTGTGAATCATAAGCCTCAATACGAACACCACTATTTTGTGCAACACTCTTACCGTCTTTTTCTTTAGTGTAAAATGTGTAACCATTGATGTCATATGCTTGCCATGATGTTGCCAAAGCAGATGGGCCACAAGCTAACTTTTTCATTGTTGCCTCTTCTATAGTGTTTCCGTATGATATATTTTTGTCCATTAACCATTCAGTGAAACATCTTCTGTGCTCTTTCATGATCCAGTCCTCTTTGCGGTCTTGGTTTTTATCACGAAGCTCAATTTGGTGTTCCTCGATGTACGGCTCAGCTATTGCGAGCTGTTGTAGTACACCAAAATGTGCACGGTGTACATTCTTGTAATCTTGAACAATAAAAGTTTTCTTACCCACTTTGCCTCTCCCACGTAGTCTACCCTCATGTACCGGTATAGGCACACCTATCGATTTTCCATCTTTGATGTAATCAGCGCAACCCTCAATCACTTCTTCAGTGGTGTATCCTTCCATAATTGAACCCTCTGGGTGAGCACGGTTCCGCACATAACCTTTTAATACTCCTAAATATCTCTCCAACGAAAACATATGATGTAAATATAGTGGCCCCAATGCTTTTATCTGATCAACAAGATGTATGATTAGGTGTACTTGCATATCAAAAAAGGATGGTGGGAAACACATCTCAAGCTTGCACATTGTCTCGACGATGTATGTTTTCAGATAGTCTAAATCTTCACGTGCTATCACCTTTTGCGATACTGCATTGAAGAAGTAACACAAACGTGTGATGACAACTTTTATATGCTCAGGTTTGATTACTCTTATTGCAATGGCAAGGAAAACTGTCATCATCATGTGACAGTTGTGAGAATTATAACCGAATAAAGACAAGTCTTTCATCGAGACTAGTTTGCGGATATTGGATGAGAAACTTGTGGGCACTTTGATCCCACGCAAGCATTCGCAAATTGCTTTTTTCTCTTCTAGCGTCAAGTTGTAGCTGGCTGGGGGAAGGTAATGCTTCCCGTTCGCCTTTTCTACTGGATGAAGCTCTGGTCTCAAATCAAGATTTACTAGGTCCATACGTGAATTTAATCCATCCTTTGTCTTCCTCGGCATGTCCAGCAAGGTCCCAATGATGCTGTCAAATACATTCTTTGTAACGTGCATCAAATCAATACTATGGCAACATTCCAGATTCTTCCAATACGGAAGATACTTGAAAAAAATTGATTGTTTCTTGAAAGCCATGTCAGTTGTATCATCCGAAGATGTACTTTTCTTTCTCTTAATTCCTTTACTCTTTTTTCCCTTACCGAAAGCAATATGAATGTTCTTGACCATTTCAAACACAAGTTTTCCACTGTAAGGTTTCGGTGCAGTATCTTTTTCGATTTTGTTATCAAATTGTTCTTTCATCTTCCTATACTTGTGTGTATCTGTCAAGAACCGTCGATGTCTCATGTACACCGTGTTTCTGGATGAAGTGAGGTATAGATATCCAGTTCTATCCACGCACCTAACGCAACCTTTCTTCCCTTTCATTTGTCCCGATAATGTAAATAGTCCGGGATAATCATGCACGGTAACGAATATCATTGCTCTTAGCGTGAAATACTCCCGCTTGTACTCATCCCATGTACGTACCCCTTCATTCCACAATTTCGCCATATCTTCCATTAAAGGTTCCAAGAACACATCAATTTCGATGCCGGGTTGTTTCGGACCTTGGATAAGAACAGATAATAAGATATATTTCCTTTTGTGACACAACCACGTCGGTAGGTTGTACATAGTTAAGACCACGGGCCATGTGCTGTGTATGCTCCTTTTTTCACCAAACGGATTCATTCCATGTGTACCCAAGGCAAACCTCACATTTCTGATTTCCTTCGCAAATTCTGGATACTGAATATCAAAATTTTTCCACTGCGTTGCATCACCAGGGTGTCGTATATGTTTTTCATTCTTCTTGCGTTCCTCGGAATGCCAACGCATAAGTTCAGCCTCCCTAGGGTTTGAGAACAAACGCTTCAAGCGATCAATTACCGGAAGGTACCACATCACCAATGCAGGAATTTTTCTCTTATTCTTTCCGTCTGCATCGCCAGAAGTATCGTCATCGTCACCTTCAGGACCAATAATAAACTTCTTATTCTTCTGAGTCTTTTTCATGTTGGTAACATACTGGTGATTGTAGTCCTTCTTATATCTACTGACACCACAAATGGGGCATCTAGCTGCGAGCTCATGCTCTTTGCGATACAGAATACAATGGTTCACACAAGCGTGTATTTTTGTCACACCTAGTGCCATCGGGCAAAGAAGTTTCTTCGCTTTATAAGTGCTTCTAGGCAGTTTATTTGGATTTGGAAAAATTTCTGCCAGAAGATTCAAAAGATCAGAGAAACTACAATCGGACCATCCGTGCGTAGCTTTCAACTTTAGTAGTTCTAAGACTGCACGCAATGTAGTAAACTCTTTATCACAACCTTTTGATTCATCATATAAAAGCTCTGTGGCCGCATTCTGCAATGTCTCCATTTTACTTAAACCTTTGCTTGCTCCCATAGAAGTCAGTACATATGGTTCAATGTGACGCAACATCTCCTCACAATCGAACTCATCATCATCATCACTAGCTTGATTGTCACTACCATCATCGATATGAACATTATCATCATCTGAGCCTCTCTCATCATCTTTATCCACATCATGTGTATCTAACTCACCATGCTCTGTCCATATTGTGTAGTTATTTTTGAAACCTCTTTTCACCAAATGAGATTGGATTACTATAGTATCCGTCCAAGCAATCTTATTTTCGCAGTCGATACATGGACATAATATGTCATCTATCTTTTGCAACTTCGCATGTCTCTTGGATGCTTCAATAAAATTTGCAACATTACGAATGTACATAGGATCGGGTCTTGGCATGTTATACATCCACGCTCGATGGTCCATGCTTCAATAATAGAATTTTTTGTCAGATTTACAAAATTTGGCCACAAATATTCTCTAAAGGTCTTCTATAAAATGAATTTACAGAGACATAACAAGTATGATTAGGGCGACTAATGTAGGAGACGGGCGACGTCTTGAGGCGGACGGAGTCAAAGGGGGAAACAGGCCCAGCAGCATGGGCTAGGTCTGGGTGGGATCCAGTCCGTTATATCGGGAAACAAGGCCCAGATGCATCTTATATATATTACAATAGCATCTGTTAATTAAACATCATATTCATGTCACATAATAGGTACAAAAAGGAAACAATCCATATAGTCCATACATCAATATACCAGAACACAATCCATACAGTCCTTACACATGCAAAAGGACAGAATCCATATACCAGAACACACAAAACTAACAGCTTATCAGCTAATGAAAATATACAAAGAAAAAGTAAGGAAACTACATTTACCTTGAAGAGGCGTCAGCACGGTGGGGAGGCGTCAGCACGGTGGGCCGGCTGGGTGGAGAAGTGGCGGTGCGGGGTTGAGCGGCGGCGCGGCAGTATGGGCTGGGCGGCGGAGCGGCGGCGCAGCGCAGGGGAAATTTCAACAGCCTGGCGGCGTCGATATAAATTCTCCAGGGTTGCGTTTTGACTGCGGTGAGGGGTCCTTATATAGATGTAGGTTTTTCACAGACGGTTTTTAACTTTATCGCAGGCGGGTTTTACTTACCAATCGCCTGAGATGATGTTTATTAATTAAGAAGTAAATATCTTCACAGGCTGTTGGTACTTAATAACCGCCAGGGAAGATTTTTATCTCAGGCGGGTATTACTTAACAACCGCCTGAGATAATGCCAACTGAACAAAATATTTTTAAAACTTGTATAGCTGACGTTGAAATGTTTTGGTAAATATCAAATTAATTTCTACTCACATATTATTCACATTTGTGTATCTCATAAAAAAAGATCTTTCACTCAAAATTGTTGGTACGAACATATTTGCATAATTTATACATGTATGAATTTTTTTAATTTTTTTAAAAGCACTCCAACATGTCAAACTTCAAATTATCCACCAGTATTCATTGACACTTGATTGAAATATGTACAAAACACAAGAAAAATGTACAAGAACACTTGATTGAAATCCTAAAACTACACTACGGCCCCGCCTCCTCCATCCTCTCCGCCAGCTTCTCAAACCAAGCCAAGCGGTCCTCCTCCGACTCGTCGTCGTCGTCGTCGTAGTCGTCACCATGGTGGTGGTCGCCGTCGTCATCGTCGCCGTCGTCAGTGGACGACTCGTCGTCGCCGTCGTCGGTGGACGACTCGTCGTCGCCGTCGTCGGAGGACGACTCGTCGTCGTCGTCGTCAGAGGACGACTCGTCGTCATCATCGTCATCATCGTCGTCGTCGTCGAAGTCGTCCTCCTCCTCCTCCTCCTCCGGCGACGATGCAGCAGGAGAGAGGGTCGGCTTCTCCGGCTGAGCCGATTGCTCCGGCTATACCGGTGGCTCCGGCTGCACCGGCGGTGGAACGCGCTGGTCGTCATTCACCCTCTCGGGGGAGCTGCAGCGTATCCGCTTGCAGGGTGGCTGCCTCGGCGGGCTAGGTGGCGGAAGGTTGGCCATGGCTGTGGTGGTTAATCGGCGGCGGGCTAGGAGAAGAAGAAAGGAGTGGAGAAAAGTTTTGTGCTTGTCCATAACCGACGACGCGCCTTATATAGGTCTGTGCGGAGTAGACGAGGGAGCGGTTCGTTTCCCGCGCATTGAACTCTTTGCAGACCTCGTGCGGCGCACAATTAAACCACTGTGGAAGACGATCTTGAGAGATCCTTGCACGCGTCCCTGCACCACGGCTTCTCAACTTCTCCGCAGACCTCGTGCGGCGCGTCAGTTAATTAACACTTCTCAGGCCGTTAAATAACATATTGTAGTTTCAAAAATGATTATCTCAGGCGGTTATTACTTATAAACCGCCTGAGAAAAAAGAAGTAAAAATCTTCACAGACGGTTGGTACTTAACAACCGTCTGCAAATATGTTTATCTAAGGCGGGTATAACTTAACAACCGCCTGGGATAATGCCCGATACTCTTCTGCAGTTTCCTTATCCCTTGCTTCTTTTTTATTTAGATTCCAATATAAATACTCAAACATGTTTACATTCTGCAAATTGTGTTCAAATTCGATGATTCTTTCTTCTACATTTGTATTAAATTAACATCTACCAACTGAACAAAATATTTAGTTCATTGCGCATTGAACTCTTTGCAGACCTCGTGCGGCGCACAATTAAACCACTGTGGAAGACGATCTTGAGAGATCCTTGCACGCGTCCCTGCACCACGGCTTCTCAACTTCTCCGCAGACCTCGTGCGGCGCGTCAATTAATTAACACTTCTCAGGCCGTTAATTAACATATTGTAGTTTAAAAATGATTATCTCAGACGGGTATTACTTATAAACCGCCTGAGAAAAAAAGAAGTAAATATCTTCACAGGCGGTTATTGCTTAACAACCGCCTGAGATAATGCCCGATACTGTTCTTCAGTTTCCTAATCCCTTGCTTCTTTTTTATTTAGATTCCAATATAAATACTCAAACATGTTTAGATTCTGCAAATTGTGTCCAAATTCGATGATTCTTTCTTCTACATTTGTATAAAATTAACATCTACCACCTGAACAAAATATTTTTAAAACTTGTATAGCTGACATTGTAATGTTTTGGTAAATATCAAATTAATTTCTACTCACATATTATTCACATTTGTGTATCTCATAAAAAAAAGGTTCCTTCACTCAAAATTGTTGGTATGAACATATTTGTATAATTTATACATGTATGAATTTTTTTAATTTTTTTAAAAGCATTCCAACATGTCAAACTTCAAATTATCCACCATTCTAACTAAATGCTCATATTCATATGAGGCATTCATCAAATTATGAACACACATTGATTCCAAAAAATTTAAAAAAATATGAAAAAATTCGTAGATGTTGGTATGATGATTAAAAATGTCCACTGAAAAAATAAATGAAAAAAGCATTATATTCATCAAGATAGAAAAATGAAAAATAGCATTTGTTGTATGTTTTCTATGTTCTGACAAATTTAAAAGGATTTATGAAGTGAAATTTAATGGTAACCTTTACTTATCAATAATATTACAAGAAAGTGGATTTTTGCCTTTTTAAAGGACAACATTTAATCAAGAATATTAAATAAGAAGAAGTAAATATCTTCACAGGCGGTTATTGCTTAACAACCGCCTGAGATAATGCCCGATACTGTTCTTCAGTTTCCTTATCCCTTGCTTCTTTTTTATTTAGATTCCAATATAAATACTCAAACATGTTTAGATTCTGCAAATTGTGTCCAAATTCGATGATTCTTTCTTCTACATTTGTATAAAATTAACATCTACCACCTGAACAAAATATTTTTAAAACTTGTATAGCTGACATTGTAATGTTTTGGTAAATATCAAATTAATTTCTACTCACATATTATTCACATTTGTGTATCTCATAAAAAAAAGGTTCCTTCACTCAAAATTGTTGGTATGAACATATTTGTATAATTTATACATGTATGAATTTTTTTAATTTTTTTAAAAGCATTCCAACATGTCAAACTTCAAATTATCCACCATTCTAACTAAATGCTCATATTCATATGAGGCATTCATCAAATTATGAACACACATTGATTCCAAAAAATTTAAAAAAATATGAAAAAATTCGTAGATGTTGGTATGATGATTAAAAATGTCCACTGAAAAAATAAATGAAAAAAGCATTATATTCATCAAGATAGAAAAATGAAAAATAGCATTTGTTGTATGTTTTTTATGTTCTGACAAATTTAAAAGGATTTATGAAGTGAAATTTAATGGTAACCTTTACTTATCAATAATATTACAAGAAAGTGGATTTTTGCCTTTTTAAAGGACCACATTTAATCAAGAATATTAAATAAGAAGAAGTAAATATCTTCACAGGCGGTTATTGTTTAACAACCGCCTGAGATAATGCCCGATACTGTTCTTCAGTTTCCTTATCCCTTGCTTCTTTTTTATTTAGATTCCAATATAAATACTCAAACATGTTTAGATTCTGCAAATTGTGTCCAAATTCGATGATTCTTTCTTCTACATTTGTATAAAATTAACATCTACCACCTGAACAAAATATTTTTAAAACTTGTATAGCTGACATTGTAATGTTTTGGTAAATATCAAATTAATTTCTACTCACATATTATTCACATTTGTGTATCTCATAAAAAAAAGGTTCCTTCACTCAAAATTGTTGGTATGAACATATTTGTATAATTTATACATGTATGAATTTTTTTAATTTTTTTAAAAGCATTCCAACATGTCAAACTTCAAATTATCCACCATTCTAACTAAATGCTCATATTCATATGAGGCATTCATCAAATTATGAACACACATTGATTCCAAAAAATTTAAAAAAATATGAAAAAATTCGTAGATGTTGGTATGATGATTAAAAATGTCCACTGAAAAAATAAATGAAAAAAGCATTATATTCATCAAGATAGAAAAATGAAAAATAGCATTTGTTGTATGTTTTTTATGTTCTGACAAATTTAAAAGGATTTATGAAGTGAAATTTAATGGTAACCTTTACTTATCAATAATATTACAAGAAAGTGGATTTTTGCCTTTTTAAAGGACCACATTTAATCAAGAATATTAAATAAGAAGAAGTAAATATCTTCACAGGCGGTTATTGCTTAACAACCGCCTGAGATAATGCTCGATACTGTTCTTCAGTTTCCTTATCCCTTGCTTCTTTTTTATTTAGATTCCAATATAAATACTCAAACATGTTTAGATTCTGCAAATTGTGTCCAAATTCGATGATTCTTTCTTCTACATTTGTATAAAATTAACATCTACCACCTGAACAAAATATTTTTAAAACTTGTATAGCTGACATTGTAATGTTTTGGTAAATATCAAATTAATTTCTTCTCAGACGTGAAATTTTAATTAACGATGAACACACTACATTCATTAACAATATTCAATCATTCACACAGTTGAAGAACACACAAGATACTCATTCATTAACAATATGCACATCTCACAAAAGAACACACAAGATGCACAATATTTACACAAGAACACAAAAGATACACAAGTAATATTCAATCACATAGATGAAAAAAGATAGATTTCATTCATTAACAATATTTACAAAACAGAAGCAACTAAAAACAACAAAAAGAAAAACTAATTAAATCCTACTCCTACTCCTCTTCCATCTCCTCCTCCTCGTCCTCCGGCGGCGACTCCGGCACCGGTGCAACAGGAGACAGGGCCGGCTGCACCGGCTGCACCGGCGGTGCAACCCCGAGGTTGCTAGCCGTCGCCTCCACCAGCGTTCTACGGCCCTCGGGGCCAAGAACCTGGGCCATCGTCGCGAACAGAATGTCGAGACGATCAGCCACCCCCACGAGGGCGTAGAGGTAGTGGCCCAAGGTACCCATTCCAGTATACTCTGGAAGGGTACCCAGCCCCAAGGCACTCATGGCGCGAGACGTATTGTTGTACGCCTCTCGCGCCATGAGGAGGCGCTGCTCGGCGTTGATCTTCTCGGGGGAGCTGCAACATTGTTTCTTGCAAGGTGGCTTCCTCGGAGGGCTTGGCGGCGGAAGGTCGGCCATAGTGGTGTTGGGTCGTCGGAGCGGAGGAAGACGAAGAAAACAAGAGGATTCAAAGTGAGCGATGCGCTTGTGAGTGATGCGCTTGTGAGCGATAGCGCGTCTTTAAGGCCGCGCGGAGTGGAAAAGAAAGGTCGCACCTCGGGGAAAAGAAAGGTCGCGCACGCGTGACATGGTCACTGACGTGTGGGACCGAGTCCACATGTCAGTGACCGCTGATTAAGTCAGGGGATCCTCATCCCGGTTGGTGAGGGGTCTTTATGTAGGCGTTCATCAAATTAAGAAGAAGTAAATATCTTCACAGGCCCATGTTTAACTCAGGCGGGTGTTACTAACTAACCGCCTGAGATAATTGTATCTTCTCAGGCGGGTGTTACTAACCAACCGCCTGAGATAATTGTATCTTCTCAGGCGGTTGGTAAGTAAAATCCGACTGAGATAACAGTCTTCCCTGACGGTCGGTACTTAAAATCCGCCTGAGAAAATGTGAGTCTATATATACCCCTCGGCAGCATTGGAAAAACGTAACCCGGGCGAAACACTTAGACGCCGTTAGGCTGCCAAAATTTCGTTTGCCGCCAAGTGTTCCCCCTCGTCACTTCCAGGTACGCCGCCGAGCTTCGCCGTCACCGAGCTTCGCCGTCGTCGCCGAGCTTCGCCGTCGCCGCCGAGCTTCGCCCTCCTCACTTCCAGGTACGCCGAGCGAAGCCATTTCCGTCGCCGCCGAGCTTCAAGGTAAACCCTAAACCCTTCGACCTTCCATCCTCCTTCGCCGTGCCGCCTCCCTCCCCGCCCTCGCTGCCGCCTTGCATATCCTTGGTTAGGGTTCGGGAATTAGATAATGGTAGGCATCCTTGGTTAGGGTTCGGTGGAATTCGAAAAACTGTCAAGTTCGGTGGCATCTTTGGTTAGGGTTCGGTGGGGCAAGATTTATGTGGATGGTTATATCACGATAAATTGGTAGTTGCTTCTGTGTGTCTGAAACTGTTCTGACACATTAGTGGTAAACATGATTCTAGACTCTAGTAACAGCAGTATATTCCCTATTTCTGTCATCGGCCTTGCATATGCCACATAATTCTCTATTAGGGGCAAGATTTAGCTATATTTGGTTAAGTTGACCAAATTTGGCTAATTTTGGCTAAGTTACATTAGATATAGTTATACTTGACTAATTTTGACTAAGTTATGCTATATTTAGCTATATTTGGCTACTTTTGCTTAGAGTTAGCTATGCTAGACTAAGTTTGGCTAAGTTTGCTTTTATTTCTCTAAGTTTCATTTGAGCAATTGTAGCTAATCTGTGCTACCAAAGATGTCTGCACTTGTGGCTCCATCAGCTTCATTTGAGCAATTGTACCTAATCTGAGCTACCAAAGTTATGCTATATTTAGCTCTGAAGCCAAACAAAAGTTGCTGGCCAACTCATTTGTGATGCCAGGAGCATCCTCACGCCCATATCTAGGTAACACTAGGTGTGGCGATGGAGTCTGAGCTTATGATGCCGATCTCTATGATACAAGAATTTAGTTAGACCTATATAACTTCAAAAATGTGTTTTGGCTAAATTTACTTAATTGAGCCAAAATTGAGAAAATTTGTTTTAAATATGACCAAATTTAGTTATGCCATTTATTAGATTTTTTGTCTTATTAGATCTAGCATGGAAAGCCCTAAGAAGACTGGTCCTGATTGTAACAACAAAGAAGACAATATGGAGTTTACTGACTCCAGCAGTTCAGGCTCCTATCACAGTCCTTCGGATCCTTTTCCGAATATAAAAATTAAAAAGACTTCAGTGGATCTAGACCCGGAATATGATCCTGCCGACGAGGTATGGATCACGAATCTTAACTTCAGCAGTTCAAGTTAATGTTGGTTGTCAAGTATACGAAGTCTTATAATTTTTTTCTACCTAGATTAATCTCGAAGACAATGAGGTGACATCGGCTCCTAAAACCGCAGAAGGTTCACCAATGGATGAATCCTCAGCTTCACTCAAGCGGAAACGAGGGCAACAAGGTCCAAATAAGGGTCTATTGGACCGCATCATGTACATAACAAGGGTCGGTCCAAGTGGGCTTCCCCAAGAACCACTGGATTCAGTTACCAAGTACCGTAATGCATGCGGTTTTCTTGTTAGGGAGGTTGTGCCGATCACAACCGAGAATTGGAGGAAATTACCCGAGCAGACCAAGAATGAGTTGTGGGAAAAGATAAAGAAACAATTCAAGTTCCCGAAAGGCACAAAAGAAGCTGTAAAGAAAGCAACATTGGTCTCTTGCGGCAAGAAGTTTCGATGCTGGAAGAGTGAAATGAATGCTTATGTTAAGGCCAATAAGGTCCCTAGCCCGAGGAAGATGGGAAAAATCACACAAGCTCAGTGGCAAGAGTTTGTTCGTCAAAAGAGCACACCTGATGCTAAAGCTCTAAGTGCAACTAGGTCAAAGCTTGCAAAAAAGAACAAATACCATCATCGCTTGGGGTCTGCCGGATATGGACCCAAAGTCCAGAAATGGAATAAGATATTAGACGAAATTCTTAGTAAGGGCAATCCTCACCCATTAGAAGGGTGCGATGAGCGAACTCAACGCTGGGTCTTTGCTCGGTCAGGTTTGACCAGCGAGGGCAAACTTGAAAAGCCCGACTCTCTGAATGAAGTAGAGGATAAAATGAAAGAAGTAATTCAAAAGCAACAGAAGGGTCTCTTCAAGCCGAAGAGGGAGAATGACCAACTTACCGCTATCTTGGGAAACCCTGAACACAGCGGACAGGTTCGAGCGGTCTCTTCTCAAATGTCTTGGCTAGATGGTTTCCCTAAAGATAAAGACACATATAGAAGACGTGAGAAGTTTAAGAAAACACTTGATGAAACAATTGCTCAAAAGGTCATAGAAAATATGCAAGAAATAATGGAACAACTTAGACAATCAGGACAATTAGTGGCACCGAGTACAATGATGGTTCCGGTGCAAAAGGAGCAATTAGTATCTCCAACTGCCTACCCTAGCAGCGTTGGTTCCGTGCCAGGCTCAGGGTCAGCCCATAAGTTCCCTGTCGATGATATTGCTAACGACAAATCTTGTCATCTTCTTGTCCCGATAGGCAGAGCAGGGAACAAAACCAACCAGGTTGCCACTGCTATGGCAAAGCCTGATCGTGACTTCAACGGGAGTCCACTTCCGTTGTATTATTCTGTGGTGCAAGTTCTTCAGATCATTGATAATGATTATGAAGATTATGAAATAGACCACGTCACACCTGAGGGGATCGCGACTCTGGGGCAGGCTGTCAACCAATTAATCCTTTGGCACCGACGCGATATCGTGTTGGACGATGAGCCAATTTCTAGCCCCGTCGCATCTCCAAATACTGCAACCCCATCTTCTAAGGCGAAAGTGCATGAAGATCCACTCCCAGTCCGGGAAGATCCACTCCCCCTATGTCTGAGCAAGGATGATGATATCCAAGAGCAACAAGTTGGACAACAACTTCAAGCAGTACCAGAGCAAGCTGTTGCTAGTAAAGAGCAACTAGTTGAGCAACAGCTTGAAGTAGTACTAGAGCCAGCTGCTGGGAGTAAAGAGCAATCAGTTGAACAACAGGTTCAACAACAAGCCAGTGTCCAACTTCCGACAACTACTCCTCGATCATCAGTGCCTGTCAAAGTTAGCTCATACGAAAATAAGAAACCTTCATCAGAAGTGACAAAGTATTTGGAAGCTATGAAGGAAAATATTAGAAAATCGAGTGCATCTCGTTCTTCTCATGAGCCAGCATTAGAAGATATCGAGGAGTGGGAAGAAGACGGTGTCATGTATAATCGGCGGACGGCTTTAGTTAAACCAGGAGTTCCAATATACAAGCTTGAGGATGTTCCTCCTAAATTTGAGAATGGGAAGCCGTTAATGACATCCGTACAACTTAGCAAACAACCCGTCGCGCTCAGAAGAATGCTTGAGTGGTACATCACTGCCAGCACAAAATATGGTCTTGAGTGCGTCACATTTCGTATTCCAAAAGAAGCATTCTGGAGCACTGGAGTAGATAAACGAGTCATTTTATTTGACGAGCTGCTTTCCCTTTTCCATCGGGGCATGCTCGAAATCAACCTGCTGCTCGTCTGGTGCTTGTAAGTGCTCTAATATTTTGTATTTGCTTTTCTTACTACACGCATACGCATTTCATGAGATTATAACAATTCTGGACTTCTTCAATAGGATGCAATACATGGATAATGAAAAGTTGGCGCACAAGACAGGTATCCTTGACCCTACTAGGATTGCAAAGTCGCTATTCGACGTCCAGGCGAATCGAGAATCAAGCCAGTACAAACACATGAAAAAAAAAAGATTTTGAAAGAGCAATTGCAAAACTTAAGAAGGATAGAAAGGCAGAAGTTGCAGCTTACATAGGAAATGCGATGTTTAACTTTGTCAGAGACGGCCAGGACCTCGTAAAGGCTCCGTACCACTTCGAGTAAGTTCGACACATGGCATTGAAATAGCAATTATTGGTAATTGTTAACACGTGCGTTTGTATGTTTGCAGTAATCACTACATAATGATCTTCATCAAGCCAACGCAGGGAATGGCAACAGTCTTGGACTCGGCCGATTACCCACCAGATCGTTACAAAGATTTCCTTTCCATTTTGAAAAAGTACGTTTATTCAATAATTTTAATTTACGCACATTTAGAATGTGTTGACAAGTTTTATATGACATTTCTTGTATTACAGCGCTTGGCGGTTTTACGCGGAACAGCTTGGCGGTCAGAGACCTCCTAATACGAATGCATTGGACATTAAAACGTATTATGCTTGTCCGAAGCAGCCTGCTGGGAGTGTCTTATGCGGGTATTATGTATGCGAGCATCTTCGGACCGCCGCCGTATATAGAGTCAATCGTGAGGATGTAAGTTATCCTTAATGTCGATACCTTATTTTCTTACTTTTGTGTTTCATTTTCATTGTAACTAGCATAGTTTAATGCTTATATTCTCTGCTGTTCAATAATACCAGAAACATTATTTTCATATTTTGATTCCAACTTCAAAATTCAATTGCTCATAGTACAACTGCTCCAAAAATACCTACTAAATTCTTGTATACTCTCACTTTGATCTATACTTTGAGATTGTTCAAACCAACACATTCTAAACCTTGTTATGTGTTATATTGCAGCACAAGAAGAATCTGAACGAAGAATGGCCGGTTTGTAGAAGTATTCCTGATGGAGGAGCCGACAGGATTGCTTCTGAACTCTGTCAGTTCATTCGTCGCGAAATTTTGCACAAAACGGGGAAGTTCTTTGATAAGAGAGGTTCAGCAGCTGATGTGCCAGAACTTTGCGACTATACCAATCTAAACAGTTTTTAGTGAAAACTTGTAAACTTTGAGATGAAATTGTATCTGTAACTTGTGTGTATGTATATTGTTTTAGTGAAATTGACTTCTGTGATGATAATATTGTTGTCTTTTGTTCTGTGATGATTGTTGTTTTTTGTTCTGTGATTATATTGAATTGACCTGGAAATTAGAAATAATAGCAGTAGTACTGCATGACTGTGAAAAACAATTATCACAGGCGGCTAGATACAAGTAAAGAAACATCTGTGATAACCTAATTTTCACAGGCGGTGTCTGTTATGGTAGAAACCGGCTGCGTTAAAGGGTCTTCACAGACGGCTGATATAGGTAAACTCCGTCTGTGATAACACCATTATCATAGACGGGTTAGTTATGCTTCAATAACTGTCTGTAAAGACACATTATCATTGACGGTTAGTTATGCTTCAAAACCCGCCTGTGAAGACATATTATCATAGGCGGTTAGTTATGCTTCAAAATCCGCCTGTGAATACAAATTATCATAGACGGTTAGTAATGCTTCAATACCCGTCTGTGAAGACTTCTTATCATAGACGGTTAGTTATTCTTCAATAACCGTCTGTGATAAGACGTTTATCACAGACGGTTATATATGCTGCACGACCCGTCTGTGATAAAGTATTTTCACAGACGGCTAGCCTAAGTAAAGAACCGCCTATGATAATCGGTCTTCACAGGCGGCTATCCTTAGTGAAGAACCGCCTATGATAATTAGTCTTCATAGGCGGTTTCACTTCTCCGCCTGTGAAATTGCGGATTATCACAGACTCTTCGTTTCAGGCGGTTTTAAAAGCCGTCTGTGATAATAGGTTTGGAGCCGCCTGTGATGAGGCTTATTGTAGTAGTGAAGGCGCTTGTCCATGGATTCAGTCTGCTCGACAAAGTGCTTCTCAATCGCCGCGGTCTGCTTGGCGAGGCGCTTGTCGAGGGTGTTGAACAGAAGCTTCATGTTTGGGTCCATAACACTGAGTTGACGCTAACGCCGAGTGAAGTGATCGTTCTCCAGCGCCTCCAGGTTGACCAGGAGTGGAATCTGATACCAATTGTTAGGCTAGCCATCGGGATGTGGCACAAATCGGAGGAGGAAGGGACATCAGAGGAGGAAGAAGGAGGCAGAGGATGGCGTGGGGGACAAGTTCATCAGAGTTCTGCTGAGTTTGTTACGTCCCAAAAACTCATTCGCTCCACCCTTTTCTACTCGATAGTACACACCCACTCATTGCCAGCCATGCGAGTGCTGGGCTGCCTGGACCATGTCCCCCTTTGCAGTGTTGTTGGGCCTTCGTCGGATGCTGCTGGGCCACTAGTAGGAGGTGCGGTAACAACGCCCTCCTACCCGAACTCCTGCCCTGCCATGGTGCCTGGCGCACCGGACGCGGAGGATGCCCTCCTGCTTCTACCCGACCTCCTGCGCCACCATATCTGGCAGCGCCGCGAACGACGGGGGCCGAAGCAGCTCCACCAGCATGACAAGCTGTTCGCCCTCGGCTCGATGTGAATCAAAGATGAGGCCCATTCATTCTTCTGAAGACGTTTCGAGATCCGTAAAAAGCCATGTAGCACTAATCTAAATGGGTATGCATAAGCACCTTTGTTCATGCAGAGAATTTCGTTCGCGAACCAAGCCATCCGCGTTGGCAGCCTTGCTCAGCTCCACCCATTCAAGGATGTGTGTTGACTTCTGAGATTGGTAAGAGATGACATGAAGTTCATCCGAATGTGTATGCATCAGAGCTTTAGTACATACCGTATGCAGAGAATTCAGCTTGCTTCCCAAGACACTAATAAAAGGAGAGGTCAATAAGGATTCAGCTATATTTATAGGTGCAACTGCACATGGTACGATGAAGTCAAAAGTGCTTTAGTGAGTATTAGGAAAGGTTAGCATCGTATCCTTTTCGAAAAAAAAGGTTAGCATCATAAACCAGTTATGAAAAATAATGACATGTTGTAGTTTATTTGTTACCTAAGAAGATGGGATGAATGTTTTACATCATACACGCCGAGAAGGCCGCCATCATAATGGTTCTATTTTATCTACTGCTAGCTTGGTTCCTTCTCTGTCATCTCGTGATGTTCAACTTTCCAATCTGTGCTTATGAACTCTCGAGAATTGTTTACATGCGTGCATATCCGATTTTTAATCTTGCAGGGCTCTGAGCGTAGTTGGCACTGGGCAACTCCAATATTCCAAGACTATCATGCGCCGTCCAGCGTGCCCATGCTGTCGGCTGCCTCAGCCTTCGCGCCTCCCCCTATCATGCCGCTGAGCTGAGTGCCGTGGAACTGCTGCGTGGGCCTCCCCAGGCCCAGGGCTTGCAGTTGGGGCCGGCCACTCCTGCTGACCCGGATGATCGACGTGGCGCTGTCTCTCCCGCTCGTGTCGTGGATGCGGGCATTGGGGGCCTGGCGGCCCTGCTGGCCCTCAGTGGCCCCACGACTGACCAGGAGTTCGTCGCCAACATGTTCCCGCCATCTCATACGGCGCTCCTGCCTGCGCCTGTGTCACGCAATGCTCCGCTGTCCCGCAAGCGCGCTATTTCGGCGGGGGCCCTGTGTCAAAGGTCAAGGCTGGCGGACAAGCCTTCTGCCCTCCCTGTCGTGCATCGAGCAACGATGCGCCTCATCAAGCAGCTGGACTTGGCTAACTCGGACGTGGAGAATCCAGCATAGGCCATGGCAAAGTACCTCAACATGTACAATAATCCTCTGCCGCCCAAGACCATAAAAAAGATCTGGGAGGTCACTCACTTGGACTGCTCTGGACAGCTGCAGGGCTTCAAAATCGAGGTTGGCCAAATGGGTATTTTTGCCAATTATGCTGCCACAACTTGGAGACAGTGCATCACCTCTTCATCGAGTGCCCTTACTCTGCTGAAGTCTGGGGTCGCATTGCTCAACAAATGGATATCTTAGTGCTTCAACCGACTAAATGGAGACACACACTAAACATTCAGGACTGGTTTGAGCACTTGAGTATAAATCAGCGGAATGCTAGAGGAATCCGAACTTTGGCACCACTCGTATGCTGGAGCCTTTGGAAGGAGTGAAACACTCAGATATTTCAAGGATCATGTAAGAGTGTAGACCGCCTACTCCAGGAAGTACGCGACGAGGCTGCGCTATGGAGTCAAGCCGGTGCATCTGTGGTTTCTAGTTTGTTGCTTAGAGGAGTCTAAAGTCATTTGCAGAGTCCTCTGTTGTAAAAGATCACCCCCGTAGCTGTGGTTTTGGGTACCGCTTGTACCACTGTAAACTATTTCCCCTTTCTTAATGAATACGCTCGACAGCGCTATCTGTAAGCTTTTGAAAAATAACTTGGACTGCATGGCCACATCGGAGGCCCTGTTGGCCATTGCGTCTGTTGAGGACTCGGACTAAGTTCTCATGTATTGGTTCTTAGTTGCATGTTAGCTCTCCTACCCCTCCTTGTTCTTCCTCAGTGTGTATCCCTGAGTCAGTTCAGTTGTTGTGTCTGGCGCGGCTATAGCATCCTGTGCGATGCACCTTTGCCTACTACTTCATCCTCTTTGCGCCAGCCAACATTGTACTCCATCTGCTCCCCCCCCCCCCCCCCCCCCCGCCCCCCCTGCTATACTAGCTGTTTGTCAGTTGCTTATGAGTAATCAAGGTCTACCTATCTTATGCTGAAATGTGAGAGGGCTAAATCAACTGGCCCGCCATGACATTGTCCGCAAACTCATCATTGAGCAAAATCCGGAGGTGCTATGCCTCTAAGAAACCAAGCTTTCATGACCTTCCTCCTTCCGTGGAAAGGGAGCTGTTCAGCCGTCATTGGATGGATGGCACATCAAACCATCATCTGACTCTAGGTGGGGCATCCTAGTTGCATGGAAGACTGATAAAGTTGTGGCTACCCTGATCTCTATACAATACTACTCAGTCTCGTTATGGTCACTGAGATCGCATCGCGTTTCTCCTACCAGCTCTCAACAGTCTACAGTCCAACTGGAGATGCGGACAAGCTGGTCTTTCTTGATGAGCTGCGCTCCATCACCCCCGGTATGGGTCAACCATGGCTTTGTCTGGGAGATTTCAACCTCATTTATGACTCCAGAGACAAAAACAACAGCAACATCAAGACGTGTCTCATGGGGCATTTGAGACACGCCTTGAATGACTGTCAGCGGTTTGAGTTATCCCTCACGCACAGACTCTACTCTTCACCTGGAGCAACGGCAAACATGCACCAACGTTGGTCAGACTTGATAGGGCCTTTTGCAATAAGGATTGGCACCTCTTCCACACTATTTTTTGCCTCCGTACACTGTCCTCCTCCATCTCAGATCACTCCCCCTTGCTGCTGTGTCTGCTGGAAAAAAAAAGAACAAAGAGGGTTTTCCGGCTCGAGACGTTCTGGTCCAAAGTCCCAGGGTTCATGCAGACTGTGCAGCGGGCCTAATCCACGCTAGGCAATTCGTCAATGTGCACCATGCAACAACGGCTCTGTATTACGGACCGTGCGCTCTGATCATGGAGCATGTCACTATTCAGAGGCTTCCATCAACAGATGACGGTTGCAAAAGACGTCATCCGAATCCTGGAGATTGCCAAGGAAGGCCAAGCCTTGGTACCTCAAGAAATCATCCTCCTTAAAGACCTAAAGCTCAGAGTCTTGGGTTTAGTGGCGGTTAAGAGATCAAGACGCAGACAGGCTTTAAGACTAATCTGGTTGAAACAGGGGGACGCCTGCACTATGTTTTTTCACCTAAGGGTTAATGCACGCAGCAGAAGGCTGTTCATCCATAACCTCCAGTCGCCGTCAGGTGAGATGCTGCATCATCATGAACAGCTTCTATACGATCACTTTGATCCCATTCTGGGAAGCAAATGGCCTTGCCTACAAACATTAAACTGGGGAGCCTTAGGTTTCAGCACTTTGCTTTTGACTTCTTCGACAGGTTTTCCTCGAGAGCGAGGTTCTTGCAGCCATAAATGACATGCCATCGGAGAAAGCACCAGGCCCTGACGGCTTCACCATTGACATCTATAAATTTGCTAGCTAGATCATCAATGCCGACATCATGGCAGCGATAAACAGTGTTCAAAACCTGTCAACAGGCTCCTTGTCCCAGCTCAACACCGCCAATATCATCCTTATTCCAAAGACTGAACAACCTGTACGGCCGTTCGACTTCAGACCTATAAGCTTGGTGCACTCATTTGGTAAACTCCTCTCAAAGCTGCTAGCTCTTAGGCTCGGTATGTTAAGCTACTATGCGTTGACCAGTTGCCAGCAAAAGTTTAAGCTGATGAGAGATGGTAGACAATAATTCACTTGTATTTCAACACTTCCCCTCACGTGCAGGCTCCTTTGGACCGCATACGTGGAATAGGAGTCAGCTGCAATTTTATTTTATTTTTAATAAATTGCACCCGCCAGGATTCGAACTCGAGACCTCTAGCTCTGATACCATGTTAAGCTACTATGCGTTGACCGTTGCCCTCAAAAGTTTAAGCTGATGAGGGATGGTAGACAATTCAATTGTATTTCAACATGGTAAACACATGGACAAGCTCATCTTAGAATCACGAAGTGCCTTCATCAAACACCGTTGCATACAAGATAGCTATTTCTGTGTTCACAACATGCTCAAATCCTACCATCAGAAGCAGCATCCCCTTCTGCTCATGAAGTTGGATATCTGAAAGGCGTTTGACTCTTTTGCCCGGGAATACCTCCTTGCGCTCATATCGCACCGAGGCTTCTCCCAAAGATGGCGTAGTTGGACTGCCGCCCTACTGTCCACATCATCCTCATCAGTCCAACTTAATAAGTCAGTTGGGCGACGTGTCATCCACAACAGGGGTCTCCGGTAGGGAGACCCTCTATCTCCTTCCCTCTTCATCTTGGACATGCACTCTCAGAGCTGACTTATGGACTCGGCCATGGCCTCAAGATTCCTCTCCCCGCTGCGGGACAACTCATCAAGATGTTGGGTGTCACTTATGCCAATGATGCCATGCTGTTGTGATGAGGACATCACAACAACAGAGACGCGCATTGAACTGCAAGGACCAATCACAAGAGCACGGGCACGGTTATTAAATCAGCAGGTGAATTCGTTCTTAACTTCTTTTGCATGTGAGTTTGAAAATAGATTGCTATGTGATGATTTAATTGTTATTAGGAATAATGGAAAAGATCAACAAGTGAAGGAAGGAGGCCTTGGGAGCGTGGAGAACCACCTGGGACGTCCACAAGTAGATGGAAACAGTTTACAACTCGGACTCGAGTTCAACTCGGAGTCTAGGAGCAGTCCACCTTAAAACAGACGGCCAGGAGGCATACGGACTCCGTTTTCAACGTTCTACATATGCACGGAAAGAGGAGAAGATAACTTTCCAATGGTTCTGGTCCCACCTCAAAATTCCTCCGGAGTCATTGGGAATGGTCGAAACAAGTCGAGTCCAGATTTCTGTCCAGTGCTGCGCCACCGAATCGGGCCTTTGGGCCTTGTATCCCATAAGAGTCCATTAGGGACGCGTCTAATCATGTTTTGGTCGAACCCTAGACTATAAATTCTGCAGCCGCCGGTCATATTCGGTGGGTTATGCTTAGATCAATAATATCGCCGTTCTACGGTTTGTGAGACCCCAATTTTGCGATTTCCGATTGTGTCTTCTACGTTCTTGCTCGTGTTCTCGATTGCACTTGCAGGGATTAACCTTCTTGGCGAGGTCAAGCGTGTGCAGCACGGTTGATAACCAACGGAGCCGTGGTGTAGTGATTGCAGGGGTACTCGAACCGCTCGAGTGCCGCGGATCATCAACGTCGAGTTCTCCACCCCAATCGACATACCTTTCGGAAGATCGGGCCTAAACCTACTCATCAATTGGTATCAGATTTCCAGGTTGCCCGTGAGGTATCTTTGTTTTCCTTCCTTCCATTAGATCGATTTTGTTTCGTACCTAGAGTCCACAAAAAAGCCACAAAAAAAAATTAGATCATTTTTACCGCTTCCCAGACTATAGTGCCTGCAGTTTCGTTTTTCAGTTTGCATTGTTGAGTTTGCATTCGTGTGGTTGAGTCTTGTTGCTGGTTTAGCTTTGTGTTTTTTGGTCCTAGTTATCGTGTTTCGTCCTTGTTTTCTTGCTATTTGACACCTATTCCACAATCCCTAAATAACAAACCGATCCGCCACGTTCATCGGTTTGCCCTAGCTAGCCGCCTTGCGTGAACTCCCGCATCGCCAGCCCTAGATTAGGTGACAAATCTTTGTGCCATTCATCCTTGAATCATCACACACCACCCCATTAGTTGCTGTGCAAATTTCTGATCGTTTTCGTATCCGTTTGCAAGTTCTGTTCTCAAACCGAGTTGCAATCAACATCCAAAAAAACGTAACTCGGACAGCCTACCTTAAAACGGCCATAACTTTCGCATACGAACTCGAAATCGGGCGAATTTTTTTTTCAAATTCATCTACGCGAAATTTCGCATCTGATTTTCCGCTGCGTAGCTGCGTTCGGCGAAATTAGATTGCCCAAATTCCCCTCGGAAGATAGGCTATCCAGCCTCCGAAGTTTCAGCACGAATTTTAAAGAACCTTCTTGATTTTCTATAGGCCGCATATTACATCCAATTGAGCTGCAAATTTGTGTGCTTCCTATATTTGTGCTACTGAGTAAAGAAAAAATATCAAAAAAATATTACAAAAAATAAAAAACAAAATAGTGATCTTACAGGCGCCTCAATTTTTCAAACACAGGCGGTCCTTAAAAATATGCGACTGTGATGACGAATGATATAATAACCGTCTGTGATGAAAGAACAACACAGGCGGATTTTAAAGAACAACCGTCTGGGTAAATACATGATCTTCAGAATCGGTTCTTAATTAAGAACCGCCTGTAATGCAACGAACTTCACAGACGGATTTTAAGAAACAACCGTCTGGGTAAATACATGATCTTCACAGACGGTTATTAATTATTAACCGTCTGCAATGCCATGAACTTCACAGACGGATTTTAAGAAACAACCGTCTGGGTAAATACATGATCTTCGTTGGCGGTTCTTGATTAATAACCGTCTGTAATGCAATGAACTTCACAGATGGATTTTAAGGAACAACCGTCTGAGTAAATACATGATCTTCGTTGGCGGTTCTTAATTAATAACCGTCTGTAATGCAATGAACTTCATAGCCGGTTCTTGATTAACAACGGCCTAAGAAGATCATGTATTTTCAGTGGCGGTCATTGTTTAATTATCATAAGCGGTTTTCATTGAAATTACAGGGATGTAGTTGCAATTATATATCACAGCCGCATGTAGTCGTGCAGGCAAAATTGTATCAGGAAAAAAACACAGATGAGCTAGCGGATACTAGTACAGTAATGCATTATAGGAAATGCTCGATCACCAGTGAGGCTGGCTTAATTGTGATAATACACCATTAGAGGTTTTACAATTGTTCAAAGATAATTTCTTTACACACTGAACAAAAATCATGCTACATTCATTGTAGATCGACGATGAAGCTCCCATCGATCAATCTAAATTGTACCGTCCTGCTTGCTCCCGAACACGTCTCTTATATTCCGCTGGATCCTGAAAATATTGACATTATTTAAATTAACAAATGTCGAAGGAGGAATGAATAACCTACATTGGTCACTAAGTCAAAGTGTCATCTAACCTTGATAAGTAGATTATAGCAATCATTTTCAACATCAGGCACATTTGGCTGATGCAGCAAACGCTGAACTTCAAGTAGTATAGTTTTCATTGTAAAAGCACTGCACCACCCCTACGAAATATAATTTAAGCAATATAAGAAACCAGTTCAAATAAGTTCGACAAAAATTATAAGTAATAATTACATGAACAAAATAGGTCTATCTTACAGTCTCTTGATCAAGAATCCCGATGCAGAGTGCTCCCGAACGATGGACATTTGGGTGGAAGAACCCAATTGGAAAGGAGCATCTTGGAGGCACCAAGGGATAGTCCTCAGAGAAGGAGATTGTCAGGGGGTAGTAACCATCTTCCCATTCAGTCTGCAAAAGAAATTTATTAATAGGAGGACGATAGTTAAACTCATATTGTGCTTGTTCTTCATGACTTACCCCTTCTTTACCGGGGATGATGCACTGCCACTTCAATAAATCTCCCGATTCAGGCTTCGCAGAGAAACCCTACGCGGAGAAATTGAAAATACCAAAAACAAACAACACGGAAAAACAAACTACAGTTAAGTTCATCAGTCCATTACAGATACATATGTATATACAACCATGTGACCGGTGTGCCATATGTACATACATGTGGATGGTTCTTGCGCCACGCCAAGCGCTCCTCCTTCAATCGGCTACACGCCCGAGACATCATTATCTGAAGAAAGACCAAACTTCCAAACTTCCAAATCATTGAGTCCAAACGCATATGTACACAAATGCAAAAGGACACAATCCATATACCAACATTGTTCTAAGTTGATTTCAGAAGATACAAATATATACAATATATATCATCTCGCATTGCTATATACATTTTTTCCAGCATTGACATCTTCTCGCATATAGGGTTTCAAATTCTTTTTAATGCTTCTCTCTACGCGCTTGATGTTTTCTGGTTCGGTGAAAAGGTACATCTCTTCATACTGATTATATTCCTCTTCATTATCTCCCACATTGTCAACCCCAACAATATTTTGCTTTCCAGAAACAACTACGTGCAACTTCTCAGTTTCTGGATCTTGAACATAAAAAACTTGTGCAACATTATCGGCGAGAACCCACAGGTCATCTTTGTAACCCACTTTATTCAAGTCTACCAGTGTCAGTCCGTAATTGTCCACTTTCAAACCATCAGGATGTTTGACCCATTGGCACTTAAATACGGGCATTACCATTCTTTCGCCATAATCGAGTTCCCATATTTCCTCTATGAACCCGAAGTATGTTGTCTTCTGCCCTTGTGAATCATAAGCCTCAATACGAACACCACTATTTTGTGCAACACTCTTACCGTCTTTTTCTTTAGTGTAAAATGTGTAACCATTGATGTCATATGCTTGCCATGATGTTACCAAAGCAGATGGGCCACAAGCTAACTTTTTCATTGTTGCCTCTTCTATAGTGTTTCCGTATGATATATTTTTGTCCATTAACCATTCAGTGAAACATCTTCTGTGCTCTTTCATGATCCAGTCCTCTTTGCGGTCTTGGTTTTTATCACGAAGCTCAATTTGGAGTTCCTCGATGTACGGCTCAGCTATTGCGAGCTGTTGTAGTACACCAAAATGTGCACGGTGTACATTCTTGTAATCTTGAACAATAAAAGTTTTCTTACCCACTTTGCCTCTCCCACGTAGTCTACCCTCATGTACCGGTATAGGCACACCTATCGATTTTCCATCTTTGATGTAATCAGCGCAACCCTCAATCACTTCTTCAGTGGTGTATCCTTCCATAATTGAACCCTCTGGGTGAGCACGGTTCTGCACATAACCTTTTAATACTCCTAAATATCTCTCCAACGAAAACATATGATGTAAATATAGTGGCCCCAATGCTTTTATCTGATCAACAAGATGTATGATTAGGTGTACTTGCATATCAAAAAAGGATGGTGGGAAACACATCTCAAGCTTGCACATTGTCTCGACGATGTATGTTTTCAGATAGTCTAAATCTTCACGTGCTATCACCTTTTGCGATACTGCATTGAAGAAGTAACACAAACGTGTGATGACAACTTTTATATGCTCAGGTTTGATTACTCTTATTGCAATGGCAAGGAAAACTGTCATCATCATGTGACAGTCGTGAGAATTATAACCGAATAAAGACAAGTCTTTCATCGAGACTAGTTTGCGGATATTGGATGAGAAACTTGTGGGCACTTTGATCCCACGCAAGCATTCGCAAATTGCTTTTTTCTCTTCTAGCGTCAAGTTGTAGCTGGCTGGGGGAAGGTAATGCTTCCCGTTCGCCTTTTCTACTGGATGAAGCTCTGGTCTCAAATCAAGATTTACTAGGTCCATACGTGAATTTAATCCATCCTTTGTCTTCCTCGGCATGTCCAGCAAGGTCCCAATGATGCTGTCAAATACATTCTTTGTAACGTGCATCAAATCAATACTATGGCAACATTCCAGATTCTTCCAATACGGAAGATACTTGAAAAAAATTGATTGTTTCTTGAAAGCCATGTCAGTTGTATCATCCGAAGATGTACTTTTCTTTCTCTTAATTCCTTTACTCTTTTTTCCCTTACCGAAAGCAATATGAATGTTCTTGACCATTTCAAACACAAGTTTTCCACTGTAAGGTTTCGGTGCAGTATCTTTTTCGATTTTGTTATCAAATTGTTCTTTCATCTTCCTATACTTGTGTGTATCTGTCAAGAACCGTCGATGTCTCATGTACACCGTCTTTCTGGATGAAGTGAGGTATAGATATCCAGTTCTATCCACGCACCTAACGCAACCTTTCTTCCCTTTCATTTGTCCCGATAATGTAAATAGTCTGGGATAATCATGCACGGTAACGAATATCATTGCTCTTAGCGTGAAATACTCCCGCTTGTACTCATCCCATGTACGTACCCCTTCATTCCGCAATTTCGCCATATCTTCCATTAAAGGTTCCAAGAACACATCAATTTCGATGCCGGGTTGTTTCGGACCTTGGATAAGAACAGATAATAAGATATATTTCCTTTTGTGACACAACCACGTCGGTAGGTTGTACATAGTTAAGACCACGGGCCATGTGCTGTGTATGCTCCTTTTTTCACCAAACGGATTCATTCCATCTGTACCCAAGGCAAACCTCACATTTCTGATTTCCTTCGCAAATTCTGGATACTGAATATCAAAATTTTTCCACTGTGTTGCATCACCAGGGTGTCGTATATGTTTTTCATTCTTCTTGCGTTCCTCGGAATGCCAACGCATAAGTTCAGCCTCCCTAGGGTTTGAGAACAAACGCTTCAAGCGATCAATTACCGGAAGGTACCACATCACCAATGCAGGAATTTTTCTCTTATTCTTTCCGTCTGCATCGCCAGAAGTATCGTCATCGTCACCTTCAGGACCAATAATAAACTTCTTATTCTTCTGAGTCTTTTTCATGTTGGTAACATACTGGTGATTGTAGTCCTTCTTATATCTACTGACACCACAAATGGGGCATCTAGTTGCGAGCTCATGCTCTTTGCGATACAGAATACAATGGTTCACACAAGCGTGTATTTTTGTCACACCTAGTGCCATCGGGCAAAGAAGTTTCTTCGCTTTATAAGTGCTTCTAGGCAGTTTATTTGGATTTGGAAGAATTTCTGCCAGAAGATTCAAAAGATCAGAGAAACTACAATCGGACCATCCGTGCGTAGCTTTCAACTTTAGTAGTTCTAAGACTGCACGCAATGTAGTAAACTCTTTATCACAACCGTTTGATTCATCATATAAAAGCTCTATGGCCGCATTCTGCAATGTCTCCATTTTACTTAAACCTTTGCTTGCTCCCATAGAAGTCAGTACATATGGTTCAATGTGACGCAACATCTCCTCACAATCGAACTCATCATCATCATCACTAGCTTGATTGTCACTACCATCATCGATATGAACATTATCATCATCTGAGCCTCTCTCATCATCTTTATCCACATCATGTGTATCTAACTCACCATGCTCTGTCCATATTGTGTAGTTATTTTTGAAACCTCTTTTCACCAAATGAGATTGGATTACTATAGTATCCGTCCAAGCAATCTTATTTTCGCAGTCGATACATGGACATAATATGTCATCTATCTTTTGCAACTTCGCATGTCTCTTGGATGCTTCAATAAAATTTGCAACATTACGAATGTACATAGGATCGGGTCTTGGCATGTTATACATCCACGCTCGACGGTCCATGCTTCAATAATAGAATTTTTTGTCAGATTTACAAAATTTGGCCACAAATATTCTCTAAAGGTCTTCTATAAAATGAATTTACAGAGACATAACAAGTATGATTAGGGCGACTAATGTAGGAGACGGGCGATGTCTTGAGGCGGACGGAGTCAAAGGGGGAAACAGGCCCAGCAGCATGGGCTAGGTCTGGGTGGGATCCAGTCCGTTATATCGGGAAACAAGGCCCAGATGCATCTTATATATATTACAATAGCATCTGTTAATTAAACATCATATTCATGTCACATAATAGGTACAAAAAGGAAACAATCCATATAGTCCATACATCAATATACCAGAACACAATCCATACAGTCCTTACACATGCAAAAGGACAGAATCCATATACCAGAACACACAAAACTAACAGCTTATCAGCTAATGAAAATATACAAAGAAAAAGTAAGGAAACTACATTTACCTTGCAGAGGCGTCAGCACGGTGGGGAGGCATCAGCACGGTGGGCCGGCTGGGTGGAGAAGTGGCGGTGCGGGGTTGAGCGGCGGCGCGGCAGTATGGGCTGGGCGGCGGAGCGGCGGCGCGGCGCAGGGGAAATTTCAACAGCCTGGCGGCGTCGATATAAATTCTCCAGGGTTGCGTTTTGACTGCGGTGAGGGGTCCTTACATAGACGTAGGTTTTTCACAGGCGGTTTTTAACTTTATCGCAGGCGGGTTTTACTTACCAACCGCCTGAGATGATGTTTATTAATTAAGAAGTAAATATCTTCACAGGCTGTTGGTACTTAATAACCGCCAGGGAAGATTTTTATCTCAGGCGGGTATTACTTAACAACCGCCTGAGATAATGCCAACTGAACAAAATATTTTTAAAACTTGTATAGCTGACGTTGAAATGTTTTGGTAAATATCAAATTAATTTCTACTCACATATTATTCACATTTGTGTATCTCATAAAAAAAGATCTTTCACTCAAAATTGTTGGTACGAACATATTTGCATAATTTATACATGTATGAATTTTTTTAATTTTTTTAAAAGCACTCCAACATGTCAAACTTCAAATTATCCACCAGTATTCATTGACACTTGATTGAAATATGTACAAAACACAAGAAAAATGTACAAGAACACTTGATTGAAATCCTAAAACTACACTACGGCCCCGCCTCCTCCATCCTCTCCGCCAGCTTCTCAAACCAAGCCAAGCGGTCCTCCTCCGACTCGTCGTCGTCGTCGTCGTAGTCGTCACCATGGTGGTGGTCGCCGTCGTCGTCGTCGTCAGTGGACGACTCGTCGTCGCCATCGTCGGTGGACGACTCGTCGTCGCCGTCGTCGGAGGACGACTCGTCGTCGCCGTCGTCGGAGGACGACTCGTCGTCATCATCGTCATCATCGTCGTCGTCGTCGAAGTCGTCCTCCTCCTCCTCCTCCTCCTCCGGCGACGATGCAGCAGGAGAGAGGGTCGGCTTCTCCGGCTGAGCCGATTGCTCCGGCTGTACCGGTGGCTCCGGCTGCACCGGCGGTGGAACGCGCTGGTCGTCATTCACCCTCTCGGGGGAGCTGCAGCGTATCCGCTTGCAGGGTGGCTGCCTCGGCGGGCTAGGTGGCGGAAGGTTGGCCATGGCTGTGGTGGTTAATCGGCGGCGGGCTAGGAGAAGAAGAAAGGAGTGGAGAAAAGTTTTGTGCTTGTCCATAACCGACGACGCGCCTTATATAGGTCTGTGCGGAGTAGACGAGGGAGCGGTTCATTTCCCGCGCATTGAACTCTTTGCAGACCTCGTGCGGCGCACAATTAAACCACTGTGGAAGACGATCTTGAGAGATCCTTGCACGCGTCCCTGCACCACGGCTTCTCAACTTCTCCGCAGACCTCGTGCGGCGCGTCAGTTAATTAACACTTCTCAGGCCGTTAAATAACATATTGTAGTTTCAAAAATGATTATCTCAGGCGGTTATTACTTATAAACCGCCTGAGAAAAAAAGAAGTAAAAATCTTCACAGATGGTTGGTACTTAACAACCGTCTGCAAATATGTTTATCTAAGGCGGGTATAACTTAACAACCGCCTGGGATAATGCCCGATACTCTTCTGCAGTTTCCTTATCTCTTGCTTCTTTTTTATTTAGATTCCAATATAAATACTCAAACATGTTTACATTCTGCAAATTGTGTTCAAATTCGATGATTCTTTCTTCTACATTTGTATTAAATTAACATCTACCAACTGAACAAAATATTTAGTTCATTGCGCATTGAACTCTTTGCAGACCTCGTGCGGCGCACAATTAAACCACTGTGGAAGACGATCTTGAGAGATCCTTGCACGCGTCCCTGCACCACGGCTTCTCAACTTCTCCGCAGACCTCGTGCGGCGCATCAGTTAATTAACACTTCTCAGGTCGTTAATTAACATATTGTAGTTTAAAAATGATTATCTCAGACGGGTATTACTTATAAACCGCCTGAGAAAAAAGAAGTAAATATCTTCACAGGCGGTTATTGCTTAACAACCGCCTGAGATAATGCCCGATACTGTTCTTCAGTTTCCTAATCCCTTGCTTCTTTTTTATTTAGATTCCAATATAAATACTCAAACATGTTTAGATTCTGCAAATTGTGTCCAAATTCGATGATTCTTTCTTCTACATTTGTATAAAATTAACATCTACCACCTGAACAAAATATTTTTAAAACTTGTATAGCTGACATTGTAATGTTTTGGTAAATATCAAATTAATTTCTACTCACATATTATTCACATTTGTGTATCTCATAAAAAAAAGGTTCCTTCACTCAAAATTATTGGTATGAACATATTTGTATAATTTATACATGTATGAATTTTTTTAATTTTTTTAAAAGCATTCCAACATGTCAAACTTCAAATTATCCACCATTCTAACTAAATGCTCATATTCATATGAGGCATTCATCAAATTATGAACACACATTGATTCCAAAAAATTTAAAAAAATATGAAAAAATTCGTAGATGTTGGTATGATGATTAAAAATGTCCACTGAAAAAATAAATGAAAAAAGCATTATATTCATCAAGATAGAAAAATGAAAAATAGCATTTGTTGTATGTTTTTTATGTTCTGACAAATTTAAAAGGATTTATGAAGTGAAATTTAATGGTAACCTTTACTTATCAATAATATTACAAGAAAGTGGATTTTTGCCTTTTTAAAGGACCACATTTAATCAAGAATATTAAATAAGAAGAAGTAAATATCTTCACAGGCGGTTATTGCTTAACAACCGCCTGAGATAATGCCCGATACTGTTCTTCAGTTTCCTTATCCCTTGCTTCTTTTTTATTTAGATTCCAATATAAATACTCAAACATGTTTAGATTCTGCAAATTGTGTCCAAATTCGATGATTCTTTCTTCTACATTTGTATAAAATTAACATCTACCACCTGAACAAAATATTTTTAAAACTTGTATAGCTGACATTGTAATGTTTTGGTAAATATCAAATTAATTTCTACTCACATATTATTCACATTTGTGTATCTCATAAAAAAAAGGTTCCTTCACTCAAAATTGTTGGTATGAACATATTTGTATAATTTATACATGTATGAATTTTTTTAATTTTTTTAAAAGCATTCCAACATGTCAAACTTCAAATTATCCACCATTCTAACTAAATGCTCATATTCATATGAGGCATTCATCAAATTATGAACACACATTGATTCCAAAAAATTTAAAAAAATATGAAAAAATTCGTAGATGTTGGTATGATGATTAAAAATGTCCACTGAAAAAATAAATGAAAAAAGCATTATATTCATCAAGATAGAAAAATGAAAAATAGCATTTGTTGTATGTTTTTTATGTTCTGACAAATTTAAAAGGATTTATGAAGTGAAATTTAATGGTAACCTTTACTTATCAATAATATTACAAGAAAGTGGATTTTTGCCTTTTTAAAGGACCACATTTAATCAAGAATATTAAATAAGAAGAAGTAAATATATTCACAGGCGGTTATTGCTTAACAACCGCTTGAGATAATGCCCGATACTGTTCTTCAGTTTCCTTATCCCTTGCTTCTTTTTTATTTAGATTCCAATATAAATACTCAAACATGTTTAGATTCTGCAAATTGTGTCCAAATTCGATGATTCTTTCTTCTACATTTGTATAAAATTAACATCTACCACCTGAACAAAATATTTTTAAAACTTGTATAGCTGACATTGTAATGTTTTGGTAAATATCAAATTAATTTCTACTCACATATTATTCACATTTGTGTATCTCATAAAAAAAAAGGTTCCTTCACTCAAAATTGTTGGTATGAACATATTTGTATAATTTATACATGTATGAATTTTTTTAATTTTTTTAAAAGCATTCCAACATGTCAAACTTCAAATTATCCACCATTCTAACTAAATGCTCATATTCATATGAGGCATTCATCAAATTATGAACACACATTGATTCCAAAAAATTTAAAAAAATATGAAAAAATTCGTAGATGTTGGTATGATGATTAAAAATGTCCACTGAAAAAATAAATGAAAAAAGCATTATATTCATCAAGATAGAAAAATGAAAAATAGCATTTGTTGTATGTTTTTTATGTTCTGACAAATTTAAAAGGATTTATGAAGTGAAATTTAATGGTAACCTTTACTTATCAATAATATTACAAGAAAGTGGATTTTTGCCTTTTTAAAGGACCACATTTAATCAAGAATATTAAATAAGAAGAAGTAAATATCTTCACAGGCGGTTATTGCTTAACAACCGCCTGAGATAATGCTCGATACTGTTCTTCAGTTTCCTTATCCCTTGCTTCTTTTTTATTTAGATTCCAATATAAATACTCAAACATGTTTAGATTCTGCAAATTGTGTCCAAATTCGATGATTCTTTCTTCTACATTTGTATAAAATTAACATCTACCACCTGAACAAAATATTTTTAAAACTTGTATAGCTGACATTGTAATGTTTTGGTAAATATCAAATTAATTTCTTCTCAGACGTGAAATTTTAATTAACGATGAACACACTACATTCATTAACAATATTCAATCATTCACACAGTTGAAGAACACACAAGATACTCATTCATTAACAATATGCACATCTCACAAAAGAACACACAAGATGCACAATATTTACACAAGAACACACAAGAACACAAAAGATACACAAGTAATATTCAATCACATAGATGAAAAAAGATAGATTTCATTCATTAACAATATTTACAAAACAGAAGCAACTAAAAACAACAAAAAGAAAAACTAATTAAATCCTACTCCTACTCCTCTTCCATCTCTTCCTCCTCGTCCTCCGGCGGCGACTCCGGCACCGGTGCAACAGGAGACAGGGCCGGCTGCACCGGCTGCACCGGCTGCACCGGCGGTGCAACCCCGAGGTTGCTAGCCGTCGCCTCCACCAGCGTTCTACGGCCCTCGGGGCCAAGAACCTGGGCCATCGTCGCGAACAGAATGTCGAGACGATCAGCCACCCCCACGAGGGCGTAGAGGTAGTGGCCCAAGGTACCCATTCCAGTATACTCTGGAAGGGTACCCAGCCCCAAGGCACTCATGGCGCGAGACGTATTGTTGTACGCCTCTCGCGCCATGAGGAGGCGCTGCTCGGCGTTGATCTTCTCGGGGGAGCTGCAACATTGTTTCTTGCAAGGTGGCTCCCTCGGAGGGCTTGGCGGCGGAAGGTCGGCCATAGTGGTGTTGGGTCGTCGGAGCGGAGGAAGACGAAGAAAACAAGAGGATTCAAAGTGAGCGATAGCGCGTCTTTAAGGCCGCGCGGAGTGGAAAAGAAAGGTCGCACCTCGGGGAAAAGAAAGGTCGCGCACGCGTGACATGGTCACTGACGTGTGGGACCGGGTCCACATGTCAGTGACCGCTGATTAAGTCAGGGGATCCTCATCCCGGTTGGTGAGGGGTCTTTATGTAGGCGTTCATCAAATTAAGAAGAAGTAAATATCTTCACAGGCCCATGTTTAACTCAGGCGGGTGTTACTAACCAACCGCCTGAGATAATTGTATCTTCTCAGGCGGGTGTTACTAACCAACCGCCTGAGATAATTGTATCTTCTCAGGCGGTTGGTAAGTAAAATCCGACTGAGATAACAGTCTTCCCTGACGGTCGGTACTTAAAATCCGCCTGAGAAAATGTGAGTCTATATATACCCCTCGGCAGCATTGGAAAAACCTAACCCGGGCGAAACACTTAGACGCCGTTAGGCTGCCAAAATTTCGTTTGCCGCCAAGTGTTCCCCCTCGTCACTTCCAGGTACGCCGCCGAGCTTCGTCGTCACCGAGCTTCGCCGTCGTCGCCGAGCTTCGCCGTCGCCGCCGAGCTTCGCCCTCCTCACTTCCAGGTACGCCGAGCGAAGCCATTTCCGTCGCCGCCGAGCTTCAAGGTAAACCCTAAACCCTTCGACCTTCCATCCTCCTTCGCCGTGCCGCCTCCCTCCCCGCCCTCGCTGCCGCCTTGCATATCCTTGGTTAGGGTTCGGGAATTAGATAATGGTAGGCATCCTTGGTTAGGGTTCGGTGGAATTCGAAAAACTGTCAAGTTCGGTGGCATCTTTGGTTAGGGTTCGGTGGGGCAAGATTTATGTGGATGGTTATATCACGATAAATTGGTAGTTGGTTCTGTGTGTCTGAAACTGTTCTGACACATTAGTGGTAAACATGATTCTAGACTCTAGTAACAGCAGTATATTCCCTATTTCTGTCATCGGCCTTGCATATGCCACATAATTCTCTATTAGGGGCAAGATTTAGCTATATTTGGTTAAGTTGACCAAATTTGGCTAATTTTGGCTAAGTTACATTAGATATAGTTATACTTGACTAATTTTGACTAAGTTATGCTATATTTAGCTATATTTGGCTACTTTTGCTTAGAGTTAGCTATGCTAGACTAAGTTTGGCTAAGTTTGCTTTTATTTCTCTAAGTTTCATTTGAGCAATTGTAGCTAATCTGTGCTACCAAAGATGTCTGCACTTGTGGCTCCATCAGCTTCATTTGAACAATTGTACCTAATCTGAGCTACCAAAGTTATGCTATATTTAGCTCTGAAGCCAAACAAAAGTTGCTGGCCAACTCATTTGTGATGCCAGGAGCATCCTCACGCCCATATCTAGGTAACACTAGGTGTGGCGATGGAGTCTGAGCATATGATGCCGATCTCTATGATACAAGAATTTAGTTAGACCTATATAACTTCAAAAATGTGTTTTGGCTAAATTTACTTAATTGAGCCAAAATTGAGAAAATTTGTTTTAAATATGACCAAATTTAGTTATGCCATTTATTAGATTTTTTGTCTTATTAGATCTAGCATGGAAAGCCCTAAGAAGACTGGTCCTGATTGTAACAACAAAGAAGACAATATGGAGTTTACTGACTCCAGCAGTTCAGGCTCCTATCACAGTCCTTCGGATCCTTTTCCGAATATAAAAATTAAAAAGACATCAGTGGATCTAGACCCGGAATATGATCCTGCCGACGAGGTATGGATCACGAATCTTAACTTCAGCAGTTCAAGTTAATGTTGGTTGTCAAGTATCCGAAGTCTTATAATTTTTTTCTACCTAGATTAATCTCGAAGACAATGAGGTGACATCGGCTCCTAAAACCGCAGAAGGTTCACCAATGGATGAATCCTCAGCTTCACTCAAGCGGAAACGAGGGCAACGAGGTCCCAATAAGGGTCTATTGGACCGCATCATGTACATAACAAGGGTCGGTCCAAGTGGGCTTCCCCAAGAACCACTGGATTCAGTTACCAAGTACCGTAATGCATGCGGTTTTCTTGTTAGGGAGGTTGTGCCGATCACAACCGAGAATTGGAGGAAATTACCCGAGCAGACCAAGAATGAGTTGTGGGAAAAGATAAAGAAACAATTCAAGTTCCCGAAAGGCACAAAAGAAGCTGTAAAGAAAGCAACATTGGTCTCTTGCGGCAAGAAGTTTCGATGCTGGAAGAGTGAAATGAATGCTTATGTTAAGGCCAATAAGGTCCCTAGCCCGAGGAAGATGGGAAAAATCACACAAGCTCAGTGGCAAGAGTTTGTTCGTCAAAAGAGCACACCTGATGCTAAAGCTCTAAGTGCAACTAGGTCAAAGCTTGCAAAAAAGAACAAATACCATCATCGCTTGGGGTCTGCCGGATATGGACCCAAAGTCCAGAAATGGAATAAGATATTAGACGAAATTCTTAGTAAGGGCAATCCTCACCCATTAGAAGGGTGCGATGAGCGAACTCAACGCTGGGTCTTTGCTCGGTCAGGTTTGACCAGCGAGGGCAAACTTGAAAAGCCCGACTCTCTGAATGAAGTAGAGGATAAAATGAAAGAAGTAATTCAAAAGCAACAGAAGGGTCTCTTCAAGCCGAAGAGGGAGAATGACCAACTTACCGCTATCTTGGGAAACCCTGAACACAGCGGACAGGTTCGAGCGGTCTCTTCTCAAATGTCTTGGCTAGATGGTTTCCCTAAAGATAAAGACACATATAGAAGACGTGAGAAGTTTAAGAAAACACTTGATGAAACAATTGCTCAAAAGGTCAAAGAAAATATGCAAGAAATAATGGAACAACTTAGACAATCAGGACAATTAGTGGCACCGAGTACAATGATGGTTCCGGTGCAAAAGGAGCAATTAGTATCTCCAACTGCCTACCCTAGCAGCGTTGGTTCCGTGCCAGGCTCAGGGTCAGCCCATAAGTTCCCTGTCGATGATATTGCTAACGACAAATCTTGTCATCTTCTTGTCCCGATAGGCAGAGCAGGGAACAAAACCAACCAGGTTGCCACTGCTATGGCAAAGCCTGATCGTGACTTCAACGGGAGTCCACTTCCGTTGTATTATTCTGTGGTGCAAGTTCTTCAGATCATTGATAATGATTATGAAGATTATGAAATAGACCACGTCACACCTGAGGGGATCGCGACTCTGGGGCAGGCTGTCAACCAATTAATCCTTTGGCACCGACGCGATATCGTGTTGGACGATGAGCCAATTTCTAGCCCCGTCGCATCTCCAAATACTGCAACCCCATCTTCTAAGGCGAAAGTGCATGAAGATCCACTCCCAGTCCGGGAAGATCCACTCCCCCTATGTCTGAGCAAGGATGATGATATCCAAGAGCAACAAGTTGGACAACAACTTCAAGCAGTACCAGAGCAAGCTGTTGCTAGTAAAGAGCAACTAGTTGAGCAACAGCTTGAAGTAGTACTAGAGCCAGCTGCTGGGAGTAAAGAGCAATCAGTTGAACAACAGGATCAACAACAAGCCAGTGTCCAACTTCCGACGACTACTCCTCGATCATCAGTGCCTGTCAAAGTTAGCTCATACGAAAATAAGAAACCTTCATCAGAAGTGACAAAGTATTTGGAAGCTATGAAGGAAAATATTAGAAAATCGAGTGCATCTCGTTCTTCTCATGAGCCAGCATTAGAAGATATCGAGGAGTGGGAAGAAGACGGTGTCATGTATAATCTGGCGGACGGCTTTAGTTAAACCAGGAGTTCCAATATACAAGCTTGAGGATGTTCCTCCTAAATTTGAGAATGGGAAGCCGTTAATGACATCCGTACAACTTAGCAAACAACACGTCGCGCTCAGAAGAATGCTTGAGTGGTACATCACTGCCAGCACAAAATATGGTCTTGAGTGCGTCACATTTCGTATTCCAAAAGAAGCATTCTGGAGCACTGGAGTAGATAAACGAGTCATTTTATTTGACGAGCTGCTTTCCCTTTTCCGTCGGGGCATGCTCGAAATCAACCTGCTGCTCGTCTGGTGCTTGTAAGTGCTCTAATATTTTGTATTTGCTTTTCTTACTACACGCATACGCATTTCATGAGATTATAATAATTCTGGACTTCTTCAATAGGATGCAATACATGGATAATGAAAAGTTGGCGCACAAGACAGGTATCCTTGACCCTACTAGGATTGCAAAGTCGCTATTCGACGTCCAGGCGAATCGAGAATCAAGCCAGTACAAACACATGAAAAAAAAAAGATTTTGAAAGAGCAATTGCAAAACTTAAGAAGGATAGAAAGGCAGAAGTTGCAGCTTACATAGGACATGCGATGTTTAACTTTGTCAGAGACGGCCAGGACCTCGTAAAGGCTCCGTACCACTTCGAGTAAGTTCGACACATGGCATTGAAATAGCAATTATTGGTAATTGTTAACACGTGTGTTTGTATGTTTGCAGTAATCACTACATAATGATCTTCATCAAGCCAACGCAGGGAATGGCAACAGTCTTGGACTCGGCCGATTACCCACCAGATCGTTACAAAGATTTCCTTTCCATTTTGAAAAAGTACGTTTATTCAATAATTTTAATTTACGCACATTTAGAATGTGTTGACAAGTTTTATATGACATTTCTTGTATTACAGCGCCTGGCGGTTTTACGCGGAACAGCTTGGCGGTCAGAGACCTCCTAATACGAATGCATTGGACATTAAAACGTATTATGCTTGTCCGAAGCAGCCTGCTGGGAGTGTCTTATGCGGGTATTATGTATGCGAGCATCTTCGGACCCCGCCGTATATAGAGTCAATCGTGAGGATGTAAGTTATCCTTAATGTCGATACCTTATTTTCTTACTTTTGTGTTTCATTTTCATTGTAACTAGCATAGTTTAATGCTTATATTCTCTGCTGTTCAATATTACCAGAAACATTATTTTCATATTTTGATTCCAACTTCAAAATTCAATTGCTCATAGTACAACTACTCCAAAAATACCTACTAAATTCTTGTATACTCTCACTTTGATCTATACTTTGAGATTGTTCAAACCAACACATTCTAAACCTTGTTATGTGTTATATTGCAGCACAAGAAGAATCTGAACGAAGAATGGCCGGTTTGTAGAAGTATTCCTGATGGAGGAGCCGACAGGATTGCTTCTGAACTCTGTCAGTTCATTCGTCGCGAAATTTTGCACAAAACGGGGAAGTTCTTTGATAAGAGAGGTTCAGCAGCTGATGTGCCAGAACTTTGCGACTATACCAATCTAAACAGTTTTTAGTGAAAACTTGTAAACTTTGAGATGAAATTGTATCTGTAACTTGTGTGTATGTATATTGTTTTAGTGAAATTGACTTCTGTGATGATAATATTGTTGTCTTTTGTTCTGTGATGATTGTTGTTTTTTGTTCTGTGATTATATTGGATTGACCTGGAAATTAGAAATAACAGCAGTAGTACTGCATGACTGTGAAAAACAATTATCACAGGCGGCTAGATACAAGTAAAGAAACATCTGTGATAACCTAATTTTCACAGGCGGTGTCTGTTATGGTAGAAACCGGCTGCGTTAAAGGGTCTTCACAGACGGCTGATATAGGTAAACTCCGTCTGTGATAACACCATTATCATAGACGGGTTAGTTATGCTTCAATAACCGTCTGTAAAGACACATTATCATTGACGGTTAGTTATGCTTCAAAACCCGCCTGTGAAGACATATTATCATAGGCGGTTAGTTATGCTTCAAAATCCGCCTGTGAATACAAATTATCATAGACGGTTAGTAATGCTTCAATACCCGTCTGTGAAGACTTCTTATCATAGACGGTTAGTTATTCTTCAATAACCGTCTGTGATAAGACGTTTATCACAGACGGTTATATATGCTGCACGACCCGTCTGTGATAAAGTATTTTCACAGACGGCTAGCCTAAGTAAAGAACCGCCTATGATAATCGGTCTTCACAGGCGGCTATCCTTAGTGAAGAACCGCCTATGATAATTAGTCTTCACAGGCGGTTTCACTTCTCCGCCTGTGAAATTGCGGATTATCACATACTCTTCGTTTCAGGCGGTTTTAAAAGCCGTCTGTGATAATAGGTTTGGAGCCGCCTGTGATGAGGCTTATTGTAGTAGTGAAGGCGCTTGTCCATGGATTCAGTCTGCTCGACAAAGTGCTTCTCAATCGCCGCGGTCTGCTTGGCGAGGCGCTTGTCGAGGGTGTTGAACAGAAGCTTCATGTTTGGGTCCATAACACTGAGTTGACGCTAACGCCGAGTGAAGTGATCGTTCTCCAGCGCCTCCAGGTTGACCAGGAGTGGAATCTGATACCAATTGTTAGGCTAGCCATCGGGATGTGGCACAAATCGGAGGAGGAAGGGACATCAGAGGAGGAAGAAGGAGGCAGAGGATGGCGTGGGGGACAAGTTCATCAGAGTTCTGCTGAGTTTGTTACGTCCCAAAAACTCATTCGCTCCACCCTTTTCTACTCGATAGTACACACCCACTCATTGCCAGCCATGCGAGTGCTGGGCTGCCTGGACCGTGTCCCCCTTTGCAGTGTTGTTGGGCCTTCGTCGGATGCTGCTGGGCCACTAGTAGGAGGTGCGGTAACAACGCCCTCCTACCCGAACTCCTGCCCTGCCATGGTGCCTGGCGCACCGGACGCGGAGGATGCCCTCCTGCTTCTACCCGACCTCCTGCGCCACCATATCTGGCAGCGCCGCGAACGACGGGGGCCGAAGCAGCTCCACCAGCATGACAAGCTGTTCGCCCTCGGCTCGATGTGAATCAAAGCTGAGGCCCATTCATTCTTCTGAAGACGTTTCGAGATCCGTAAAAAGCCATGTAGCACTAATCTAAATGGGTATGCATAAGCACCTTTGTTCATGCAGAGAATTTGGTTCGCGAACCAAGCCATCCGCGTTGGCAGCCTTGCTCAGCTCCACCCATTCAAGGATGTGTGTTGACTTGTGAGATTGGTAAGAGATGACATGAAGTTCATCCGAATGTGTATGCATCAGAGCTTTAGTACATACCGTATGCAGAGAATTCAGCTTGCTTCCCAAGACACTAATAAAAGGAGAGGTCAATAAGCATTCAGCTATATTTATAGGTGCAACTGCACATGGTACGATGAAGTCAAAAGTGCTTTAGTGAGTATTAGGAAAGGTTAGCATCGTATCCTTTTCGAAAAAAAAGGTTAGCATCATAAACCAGTTATGAAAAATAATGACATGTTGTAGTTTATTTGTTACCTAAGAAGATGGGATGAATGTTTTACATCATACACGCCGAGAAGGCCGCCATCATAATGGTTCTATTTTATCTACTGCTAGCTTGGTTCCTTCTCTGTCATCTCGTGATGTTCAACTTTCCAATCTGTGCTTATGAACTCTCGAGAATTGTTTACATGCGTGCATATCCGATTTTTAATCTTGCAGGGCTCTGAGCGTAGTTGGCACTGGGCAACTCCAATATTCCAAGACTATCATGCGCCGTCCAGCGTGCCCATGCTGTCGGCTGCCTCAGCCTTCGCGCCTCCCCCTATCATGCCGCTGAGCTGAGTGCCGTGGAACTGCTGCGTGGGCCTCCCCAGGCCCAGGGCTTGCAGTTGGGGCCGGCCACTCCTGCTGACCCGGATGATCGACGTGGCGCTGTCTCTCCCGCTCGTGTCGTGGATGCGGGCATTGGGGGCCTGGCGGCCCTGCTGGCCCTCAGTGGCCCCACGACTGACCAGGAGTTCGTCGCCAACATGTTCCCGCCATCTCATACGGCGCTCCTGCCTGCGCCTGTGTCACGCAATGCTCCGCCGTCCCGCAAGCGCGCTATTTCGGCGGGGGCCCTGTGTCAAAGGTCAAGGCTGGCGGACAAGCCTTCTGCCCTCCCTGTCGTGCATCGAGCAACGATGCGCCTCATCAAGCAGCTGGACTTGGCTAACTCGGACGTGGAGAATCCAGCATAGGCCATGGCAAAGTACCTCAACATGTACAATAATCCTCTGCCGCCCAAGACCATAAAAAAGATCTGGGAGGTCACTCACTTGGACTGCTCTGGACAGCTGCAGGGCTTCAAAATCGAGGTTGGCCAAATGGGTATTTTTGCCAATTATGCTGCCACAACTTGGAGACAGTGCATCACCTCTTCATCGAGTGCCCTTACTCTGCTGAAGTCTGGGGTCGCATTGCTCAACAAATGGATATCTTAGTGCTTCAACCGACTAAATGGAGACACACACTAAACATTCAGGACTGGTTTGAGCACTTGAGTATAAATCAGCGGAATGCTAGAGGAATCCGAACTTTGGCACCACTCGTATGCTGGAGCCTTTGGAAGGAGTGAAACACTCAGATATTTCAAGGATCATGTAAGAGTGTAGACCGCCTACTCCAGGAAGTACGCGACGAGGCTGCGCTATGGAGTCAAGCCGGTGCATCTGTGGTTTCTAGTTTGTTGCTTAGAGGAGTCTAAAGTCATTTGCAGAGTCCTCTGTTGTAAAAGATCACCCCCGTAGCTGTGGTTTTGGGTACCGCTTGTACCACTGTAAACTATTTCCCCTTTCTTAATGAATACGCTCGACAGCGCTATCTGTAAGCTTTTGAAAAATAACTTGGACTGCATGGCCACATCGGAGGCCCTGTTGGCCATTGCGTCTGTTGAGGACTCGGACTAAGTTCTCATGTATTGGTTCTTAGTTGCATGTTAGCTCTCCTACCCCTCCTTGTTCTTCCTCAGTGTGTATCCCTGAGTCAGTTCAGTTGTTGTGTCTGGCGCGGCTATAGCATCCTGTGCGATGCACCTTTGCCTACTACTTCATCCTCTTTGCGCCAGCCAACATTGTACTCCATCTGCTCCCCCCCCCCCCGCCCCCCCTGCTATACTAGTTGTTTGTCAGTTGCTTATGAGTAATCAAGGTCTACCTATCTTATGCTGAAATGTGAGAGGGCTAAATCAACTGGCCCGCCATGACATTGTCCGCAAACTCATCATTGAGCAAAATCCGGAGGTGCTATGCCTCTAAGAAACCAAGCTTTCATGACCTTCCTCCTTCCGTGGAAAGGGAGCTGTTCAGCCGTCATTGGATGGATGGCACATCAAACCATCATCTGACTCTAGGTGGGGCATCCTAGTTGCATGGAAGACTGATAAAGTTGTGGCTACCCTGATCTCTATACAATACTACTCAGTCTCGTTATGGTCACTGAGATCGCATCGCGTTTCTCCTACCAGCTCTCAACAGTCTACAGTCCAACTGGAGATGCGGGCAAGCTGGTCTTTCTTGATGACCTGCGCTCCATCACCCCCGGTATGGGTCAACCATGGCTTTGTCTGGGAGATTTCAACCTCATTTACGACTCCAGAGACAAAAACAACAGCAACATCAAGACGTGTCTCATGGGGCATTTGAGACACGCCTTGAATGACTGTCAGCGGTTTGAGTTATTCCTCACGCACAGACTCTACTCTTCACCTGGAGCAATGGCAAACATGCACCAACGTTGGTCAGACTTGATAGGGCCTTTTGCAATAAGGATTGGCACCTCTTCCACACTATTTTTTGCCTCCGTACACTGTCCTCCTCCATCTCAGATCACTCCCCCTTGCTGCTGTGTCTGCTGGAAAAAAAAAAGAACAAAGAGGGTTTTCCGGCTCGAGACGTTCTGGTCCAAAGTCCCAGGGTTCATGCAGACTGTGCAGCGGGCCTAATCCACGCTAGGCAATTCGTCAATGTGCACCATGCAACAACGGCTCTGTATTACGGACCGTGCGCTCCGATCATGGAGCATGTCACTATTCAGAGGCTTCCATCAACAGATGACGGTTGCAAAAGACGTCATCCGAATCCTGGAGATTGCCAAGGAAGGCCAAGCCTTGGTACCTCAAGAAATCATCCTCCTTAAAGACCTAAAGCTCAGAGTCTTGGGTTTAGTGGCGGTTAAGAGATCAAGACGCAGACAGGCTTTAAGACTAATCTGGTTGAAACAGGGGGACGCCTGCACTATGTTTTTTCACCTAAGGGTTAATGCACGCAGCAGAAGGCTGTTCATCCATAACCTCCAGTCGCCGTCAGGTGAGATGCTGCATCATCATGAACAGCTTCTATACGATCACTTTGATCCCATTCTGGGAAGCAAATGGCCTTGCCTACAAACATTAAACTGGGGAGCCTTAGGTTTCAGCACTTTGCTTTTGACTTCTTCGACAGGTTTTCCTCGAGAGCGAGGTTCTTGCAGCCATAAATGACATGCCATCGGAGAAAGCACCAGGCCCTGACGGCTTCACCATTGACATCTATAAATTTGCTAGCTAGATCATCAATGCCGACATCATGGCAGCGATAAACAGTGTTCAAAACCTGTCAACAGGCTCCTTGTCCCAGCTCAACACCGCCAATATCATCCTTATTCCAAAGACTGAACAACCTGTACGGCCGTTCGACTTCAGACCTATAAGCTTGGTGCACTCATTTGGTAAACTCCTCTCAAAGCTGCTAGCTCTTAGGCTTGGTATGTTAAGCTACTATGCGTTGACCAGTTGCCAGCAAAAGTTTAAGCTGATGAGAGATGGTAGACAATAATTCACTTGTATTTCAACACTTCCCCTCACGTGCAGGCTCCTTTGGACCGCATACGTGGAATAGGAGTCAGCTGCAATTTTATTTTATTTTTAATAAATTGCACCCGCCAGGATTCGAACTCGAGACCTCTAGCTCTGATACCATGTTAAGCTACTATGCGTTGACCGTTGCCCTCAAAAGTTTAAGCTGATGAGGGATGGTAGACAATTCAATTGTATTTCAACATGGTAAACACATGGACAAGCTCATCTCAGAATCACGAAGTGCCTTCATCAAACACCGTTGCATACAAGATAGCTATTTCTGTGTTCACAACATGCTCAAATCCTACCATCAGAAGCAGCATCCCCTTCTGCTCATGAAGTTGGATATCTGAAAGGCGTTTGACTCTTTTGCCCGGTAATACCTCCTTGCGCTCATATCGCACCGAGGCTTCTCCCAAAGATGGCGTAGTTGGACTGCCGCCCTACTGTCCACATCATCCTCATCAGTCCAACTTAATAAGTCAGTTGGGCGACGTGTCATCCACAACAGGGGTCTCCGGTAGGGAGACCCTCTATCTCCTTCCCTCTTCATCTTGGACATGCACTCTCAGAGCTGACTTATGGACTCGGCCATGGCCTCAAGATTCCTCTCCCCGCTGCGGGACAACTCATCAAGATGTTGGGTGTCACTTATGCCGATCATGCCATGCTGTTGTGATGAGGACATCACAACAACAGAGACGCGCATTGAACTGCAAGGACCAATCACAAGAGCACGGGCACGGTTATTAAATCAGCAGGTGAATTCATTCTTAACTTCTTTTGCATGTGAGTTTGAAAATAGATTGCTATGTGATGATTTAATTGTTATTAGGAATAATGGAAAAGATCAACAAGTGAAGGAAGGAGGCCTCGGGAGCATGGAGAACCACCTGGGACGTCCACAAGTAGATGGAAACAGTTTACAACTCGGACTCGAGTTCAACTCGGAGTCTAGGAGCAGTCCACCTTAAAACAGACGGCCAGGAGGCATACGGACTCCGTTTTCAACGTTCTACATATGCACGGAAAGAGGAGAAGATAAACTTTCCAATGGTTCTGGTCCCACCTCAAAATTCCTCCGGAGTCATTGGGAATGGTCGAAACAAGTCGAGTCCAGATTTCTGTCCAGTGCTGCGCCACCGAATCGGGCCTTTGGGCCTTGTATCCCATAAGAGTCCATTAGGGACGCGTCTAATCATGTTTTGGTCGAACCCTAGACTATAAATACTGCAGCCGCCAGTCATATTCGGTGGGTTTTGCTTAGATCAATAATATCGCCGTTCTACGGTTTGTGAGACCCCAATTTTGCGATTTCCGATTGTGTCTTCTACGTTCTTGCTCGTGTTCTCGATTGCACTTGCAGGGATTAACCTTCTTGGCGAGGTCAAGCGTGTGCAGCACGGTTGATAACCAACGGAGCCGTGGTGTAGTGATTGCAGGGGTACTCGAACCGCTCGAGTGCCGCGGATCATCAACGTCGAGTTCTCCACCCCAATCGACATACCTTTCGGAAGATCGGGCCTAAACCTACTCATCAATTGGTATCAGATTTCCAGGTTGCCCGTGAGGTATCTTTGTTTTCCTTCCTTCCATTAGATCGATTTTGTTTTGTACCTAGAGTCCACAAAAAAGCCACAAAAAAAATTAGATCGTTTTTACCGCTTCCCAGACTATAGTGCCTGCAGTTTCGTTTTTCAGTTTGCATTGTTGAGTTTGCATTCATGTGGTTGAGTCTTGTTGCTGGTTTAGCTTTGTGTTTTTTGGTCCTAGTTATCGTGTTTCGTCCTTGTTTTCTTGCTATTTGACACCTATTCCACAATCCCTAAATAACAAACCGATCCGCCACGTTCATCGGTTTGCCCTAGCTAGCCGCCTTGCGTGAACTCCCGCATCGCCAGCCCTAGATTAGTTGACAAATCTTTGTGCCATTCATCCTTGAATCATCACACACCACCCCATTAGTTGCTGTGCAAATTTCTGATCGTTTTCGTATCCGTTTGCGAGTTCTGTTCTCAAACCGAGTTGGAATCAACATCCAAAAAAACGTAACTCAGACAACCTACCTTAAAACGGCCATAACTTTCGCATACGAACTCGAAATCGGGCGAATTTTTTTTTCAAATTCATCTACGCGAAATTTCGCATCTGATTTTCCGCCGCGTAGCCGCGTTCGGCGAAAATAGATTGCCCAAATTCCCCTCGGAAGATAGGCTATCCGGCCTTCGAAGTTTCAGCACGAATTTTAAAGAACCTTCTTGATTTTCTATAGGCCGCATATTACATCCAATTGAGCTGCAAATTTGTGTGCTTCCTATATTTGTGCTACTGAGTAAAGAAAAAATATCAAAAAAATATTACAAAAAATAAAAAACAAAATAGTGAAGAGCACGCATATTAAAGCAATTGGCCTATACCACTTGGTGCTGTTTGTTTGGTTATATCATTCTGTCTTTCTTTTGCCTTGATACTTCCTTGTGTTGTGCTAGGCTCTAGGGCACTCAGTTGACCAGCAACAGTTTCCTACATTGAATACTTATTCAACTTTGTTTAGCTGTTAACGATTTTCTGCTTATTGGCCACCATATTGTGCCATCCAAGCTCCACCTTTCTCTTGAGCATAACAGGTACCTTTGCAATCACCCCACGCTTCATTGGTTCATCTCACCGTCCACACCACCTGCCGTGTCGGTAAGAACACTTGTAAGAGCGTGGTAAGACGCTTGAGCGAGAGAGATTGTTTTCTTCCACCATCCACATTGACACTGTAGTTGATAGGGATAACATTTTTTTTGTCTTTTGTTTCCTACTAACAATGGCAGGAGAAGAAAATAATGACGAATGTGTTCAACATGTTGAGTTACGTGATATGTTCGCCAAATACAACGCATCAACGGAGGAGTCATTGGCGAACTTGACTCGCAAACTGGATGACCTTGCTCTTCGGATGAATACTTTTGAGGCTCGGTTGCCTCTCGCTGGAAGACAAGAAGACAATGCTTATGATGAACTGGAAGATCACAGTAATCAGCCAAGACTGCCACTTTATCGTCGAGGTATGGGAGGTAATAATCATAACAATTATAACCGCCCTCCTGATGATCCTTTTGCTAAAGTGAAATTTACTATACCCTCTTTTTCTGGTGCTTATGATGCTGAGGCTTATCTTGATTGGGAGATGACAGTAGAGCAAAAATTTAATTCCCATCTTGTTCCTGAACAACATAGAGTTCGTCAAGCCACTAGTGAGTTTAAGGACTTTGCTATCATATGGTGGAATGAACTTGTTAAAACTAGAACTGATCCTCCAACATGGGATAGATTAAAGGAAGCTATGCGTGTTCGATTTGTTCCTCCATCTTTTCAGCGGGACCTTCGCAAAAAATTGCAGCGTTTAGACCAAGGTAACATGTCCGTAGAGGAGTATTATCAAGAGTTACAAAAGGGTATGCTGCGTTGTGGGGTAGTAGAGGACATGGATGATAAAATAGCTTGTTTTTATGGGGGGTTGAGGCGTGAAATTCAGGACATTGTTGATTACAAAGAATATGATACTGTTAACAGATTGTTTCAGCTTGCTATGTTGGCAGAAAAAGAATTGCAGGGCCGACAACAACAGCAACAACGCACGAGGAGCAACTTCACGCCGCGTGCAGCAACTACACCATCCAAAACAGCACCATCTTCGGCCCCCCATGCAGCGACTACACCACCCAATGGTGGCCAACGAACTATACCTGCTGCTCCACCTTCTCGCGTGCCGGAAGGCAGCAAGGCGACATCATTCAAGCCTTCGTCGTCCACTCCTTCTACGGGTCGTACTTCCGACATTAAGTGTCACCGCTGCCAGGGACTTGGTCATATGATGAGAGATTGCCCGAGCAAACAAGCATACATAGCACTCGACGATGGCGGGTATGATAGTACTTCGGATGTTGAAGATGAATATTCTCTTGCTACTGACTTTACAGATCCAAATGACGAACACACCGAAGAAGAGGTACTTGGTACAGCGGCGACGGAGAACTATAGGAGCATCATTGTGCAGCGTGCCTTGAGCTCCAAAGTGGAGACCGACGACAAGCTACAACGACACAACCTCTTCCACATGTTTCTCGTCGTCAAGGACTGCCATGTACACACTATAATTGATGGAGGTAGCTGCAATAACTTGGTAAACACGGACGTCGTCAAGAAACTCGGTTTGACAACAAGAGCACACCCTCATCCGTACCACATTCAATGGTTCAACAACAGCGGTAAGGTTCGGGTAACACAAACAGCGAGAATCCATTTTTCAATTGGTTCATACCATGATTTTGCTGATTTTGATGTTGTTCCTATGGATGCTTGTTCTCTTTTATTGGGTCGTCCTTGGGAATTTGATACAGATGCTATTCATCATGGTAGAACTAATAAATATACTCTTATGAATAAGGGAAAGAAAATCACTTTGCTCCCCATGACTCCTGCTGAAATTGTGCATTTTGAGAAGAGTAAAATCCGTGAGGGCAAAGCAACTAAATTAGAATCTGAAAAACAGCAAGTTATTAAGTTAAAATCACCATCCTTGCTCGCAACTAAATCTGAACTTGCTGATTTATTCGATGCTAAGGGGATGTGCTATGCTTTAGTTTGCATAGAAGCCATGTTTTCACTTCATGAATTGTCTATTGCATTGCCCCCTACTGTTGCTAACCTTTTGCAGGAGTTTGAGGATGTGTTTCCCTCCGAGATACCCCCTGGTTTACCACCGATGAGAGGCATTGAACACAAGATCGATTTGATTCCAGGAGCAAGTTTGCCAAATCGTGCAGCATACAGGGCGAATCCACAAGAAACTAAGGAAATTCAGCGACAAGTCCAAGATCTTTTGGACCGCGGGTACATTCGTGAAAGTCTTAGCCCTTGTTCCGTTCCTGTTCTTTTGGTTCCTAAGAAAGATGGTAGTTGGCGCATGTGTGTTGATTGTCGAGCGATTAATAACATCACCATTCGATATCGTTATCCTATTCCTCGATTAGATGACATGCTTGATGAATTGAGTGGTGCTATCATCTTCACAAAAATTGACTTGCGTAGTGGTTACCACCAAATTAGAATGGCACTAGGAGATGAATGGAAAACTGCATTTAAAACCAAGTTTGGACTTTATGAGTGGTTAGTCATGCCTTTTGGTTTAACTAATGCACCCAGCACCTTTATGCGATTAATGAACGAGGTTTTACGTGCTTTCATTGGATATCCTCATTTACAGCAAGTCATATGATGAACATCTTGATCATTTACGTGCTGTTTTTACTGTTTTGAGAGATGCACGTTTGTTTGGTAACCTCGAAAAGTGCGTTTTTTGCACCAATCGAGTCTCGTTTCTTGGCTATGTCGTTTCCTCGCAGGGAATTGAGATGGATGAGGCAAAAATTGAAGCAATCACCAGCTGGCCAGCCCCAACTACCGTCACACAGGTTCGTAGTTTTCGTGGTCTTGTAGGATTTTATCGGCGCTTTGTGCGGGATTTCAGCACCATTGCAGCACCTCTACATGAGCTAACGAAGAAGGGAGTTCCATTTCGATGGGGCGAACAGCAGCAACAAGCTTTTGATGCTCTCAAATCGAAGCTTACACAAGCACCATTACTACAACTTCCTGATTTTGACAAGACCTTTGAGCTAGAATGCGATGCAAGCGGCATTGGTATTGGAGGAGTTCTCATACAAGGAGGTAAACCCGTTGCTTTCTTTAGTGAAAAACTTCATGGTCCTTCTCTGAATTACTCCACTTATGATAAGGAATTGTATGCCTTAGTCCGTGTATTACAAACTTGGCAACATTATCTTTGGTCTAAGGAGTTTGTCATACATTCCGATCATGAATCATTGAAGTATCTTAAGTGTCAAACCAATCTTAATAAACGACATGCTAAATGGATTGAGTTCATAGTCGTTTCCATACATCATTAAGCATAAGAAAGGGAAGGAAAATATCATTGCCGATGCATTATCTAGGCGTTATACCATGCTGTCCCAACTTGATCATAAAATCTTTGGTTTGGAAACAATTAAAGCATTACATTCTACTGATTTGGACTTCAAAGTTGCTTTTGAAAATTGTAGAGAAGGAAGAACTTGGAATAAATATGTGTTGCGAGAGGGTCTCCTCTATCGTGCTAACAAGCTATGCGTTCCAGCTAGCTCCGTTCGTCTATTGCTTTTGCAGGAAGCACATGGAGGAGGTTTGATGGGAAATTTTGGAGTGAAGAAAACTGAAGACGTGCTGTCCACACACTTCTTTTGGCCAAAAATGAGGCGTGATGTCGAGCGCTACGTGTCACGATGCACTACTTGCAACAAAGCTAAGTCTCATCTTAACCCACATGGTCTTTATATGCCTCTTCCTGTTCCTAGTGTACCTTGGGAGGATATTTCTATGGACTTTGTTTTGGGATTGCCTAGGACTAAGAGGGGGAGCGATAGTATTTTTGTAGTTGTTGATCGTTTTTCCAAAATGGCACACTTTATACCTTGTCATAAGAATGATAATGCCTCACACATTGCTGATTTATTTATGACGGACATTGTTCGTTTACATGGTGTGCCAAATACCATTGTTTCTGATCGTGATGCAAAATTTTTAAGTCATTTTTGGAGAACTTTGTGGTATAAATTGGGAACCAAGTTGCTGTTTTCAACTACATGTCACCCACAAACGGATGGACAGACCGAGGTAGTTAATCGTACTGTATCCACTATGTTACGGGCTGTCTTGAAAACAAATTTGAAGTTGTGGGAGGAGTGTTTACCACATATAGAATTTGCTTACAACAGATCCGTTCACTCCACGACAAAGGTAAGTCCATTCCAGGTAGTGTATGGTTTCAATCCCCGTGCTCCTATTGATTTACTACCTTTGCCTCCTTCTGAAACTATAAATTTGGATGCTACACAACGATCTGAATTCATTCTTAAGATGCATGAAACTACAAAGAAAAATATTGAAATGATGAATGAGAAGTATAGGATTGCAGGTAGTAAAGGTAGAAAAGAAGTAAAACTTGAACCGGGCGATTTGGTGTGGTTACATTTGAGAAAAGAGCGATTTCCCGACTTGAGAAAATCTAAACTTATGCCACGAGCTGCTGGTCCTTTTAAGATCGTTGAAAAGATTAATGATAATGCATATAAGCTTGAATTGCCTCCCGATTTTGGGGTTAGTCCTACATTTAACATTTTAGATTTGCGACCGTACTTGGGAGAAGAAGATGAACTTGAGTCGAGGATGACTCCAATTCAAGAGGGGGAGGATGATGAGGACATAACAACAGCAGAGATGCGCATTGAACTGCAAGGACCAATCACAAGAGCACGGGCACGGTTATTAAATCAGCAGGTGAATTCGTTCTTAACTTCTTTTGCATGTGAGTTTGAGAATAGATTGCTATGTGATGATTTAATTGTTATTAGGAATAATGGAAAAGATCAACAAGTGAAGGAAGGAGGCCTTGGGAGCGTGGAGAACCACCTGGGACGTCCACAAGTAGATGGAAACAGTTTACAACTCGGACTCGAGTTCAACTTGGAGTCCAGGAGCAGTCCATCTTAAAACTGACGCCCAGGAGGCATACGGACTCCGTTTTCGATGTTCTACATATGCACGGAAAGAGGAGAAGATAAAATTTCCAATGGTTCTGGTCCCACATCAAAATTCCTCCGGAGTCATTGGGAATCGTCGAAACAAGTCGAGTCCAGATTTCTGTCCGGTGCTGCGCCACCGAATCGGGCCTTTGGGCCTTGTATCCCGTAAGAGTCCATTAGGGACGCGTCTAATTGTGTTTTGGTCGAACCCTAGCCTATAAATACTGCAGCCGCCGGTCATATTCGGTGGGTTTTGCTTAGATCAATAATATCACCGTTCTACGGTTTGTGAGACCCCAATTTCGCGATTTCCGATTGTGTCTTCTACGTTCTTGCTCGTGTTCTCGATTGCACTTGCAGGGATTAGCCTTCTTGGCGAGGTCAAGCGTGTGCAGCACGGTTGATAACCAACGGAGCCGTGGTGTAGTGATTGCAGGGGTACTCGAACCGCTCGAGTGCCGCGGATCATCAACGTCGAGTTCTCCACCCCAATCGACATACCTTTCGGAAGATCGGGCCTAAACCTACTCATCATGTTGCTCAACCCAACAGGATGTGGACGCGACGATCTCCATCCTGACAGCCTTTGGTCATGCATCAGGACTCCACCTCAACATTGCCAAGTGCTCGGTTATCCCTATTGCTTGCCACGGGATTGATCTGGACTTAGTCTTGCAGAACTTTCAACGTGCTCAAGTTGAGTGTCCCACATCTTAACTGGGTCTTCCCCTATCTGTGCACAACCCAAGAATGTCACAGCTGACTCACATAACAGAAAAGATCCAAGCCAGGATGGCAGGTTGGGAAAAATCCTTGCTAACTATTGGGGGAAGGCGCAAGCTTATACGGTCAGTTCTCACTTCACTTGCGATTTATACCCCCACGGTAGTCAAACCTCCAAAGAAGTTTTTCAAGCTCATTGGTAAGGCTCGTAGAAGATTTCTTTCTACAGAAGGCACGTCGAGCTCATGCAAAGTCAAGTAGGCCCTGGTCTGTCACCCCACTAACCTTGGCGGAGCTGGAATTGTTATGAATATGACCTTATATTATTGAGGAGGTTGGAGGTCTCTATAAATAGATGTACAAAGATCACAAATATGCAAATAAGCCCCTAATACATCATCTAATATAATATCACTATTGTATCTCTAACACCCTCCTTCAAACTCAAGGTACGTCACAAACATTGAGTTTGGAGAGATAAAAATATTGCTGAGAGCCATAAAAATGACCCAAATGGTAGTGCTACTGAGCAAACGTTAATGTAGATAAAATAGCAAAACTGGAGCTGACTAAACTGACAGGCGCGGCGGAAGGAAGATGAAGCCAGTCAAGCTTCCAAAGATGCTATGAATCTTGACGACGAAGGTCAGTACCAACCAGAGATCTTCCATAAGCAACTCCCAAAGTCGTAGACCATGCATATGTAGATGCATACAAGGAACCCAGTCACGGTAAGATGTTATTGAAAAGCACCAGACACCGCACAATTGGAATTCCAACGCAAGAAGAAAAAAATCACCATCAAGAAGATGACAGGCGACGCAAGAGCACAAAATAAGCAGTGGCAGTCGATGGGGAGAGCACAAATATAAAGTGTGCAAACAACAATTTTTTTGCTTTCTTTTAATCAACTCAGATCTGTTCCTGATAACATGATGCTGATGTCGTGCTAACACAACTCAGATCTGCCCCTGATGACGTTATGCTAACGCTAGCGTGACGTAATACTGATGTTAGTGTAATGTCATGGAGTGCCACTGGCCGCGAGGTGCGCGGGCGAGGGTGGCGGTGCACGAATCCACCCATACGCACGAATCCCCTGCTGCATACCAGGTGCCTCATGTCCCCCTCATGCAGCACGAGCGCGGCAAGGAGGCCGATGTGGCCCTGCGGCACCCACGGCCAGGGCTCCTCGACCCCACGGTCATTGCCAGTAGGCAAGCGGTTCATCGGCGGTGACCTGCTCAACCGCGACATCCTCACCGTCTCCCTCGCGCCGCGGGACAACCACGAGGCGCAGGCGCAGTTCGCGCTCGAGCGCGGCATCCCACCCATCCTCGTCATCATCTCCAAGCAACAACTGCACTTTTTGTCCACTGGCCAATCCTGTCATGGGACTAGAGACGAGGCCCCGAAGCGGAACGTCGAGATACGTCAGATGCGCATCAGCAAGATTCGCCGGGACGTGAGCAAGATTTTTTGAGACGTGAGGCGCCCGTCAGAGCGACGAATCTGCAAGCGCCGGCCATCGGCAGAGAGGGCAACGAGACGAATAGAGGTAGCCAAGGGGGCCGTCGGCCTGCCGCCGTCAGCCGGGGCAAAAAAAATTTCTGGATCTAATTAACCTGGCCTTGGTACCATGTTATTAATATGACCTTACATTATTGAGGAGGCCATAAGCCTCTATAAATAGATGTACAAGGATGAAAATTATGCAAATAAGCCCCTAATACATCATCTAATATAATATCACTATTATATCTCTATGAATAACTGACATTCAATGTTTTGCCTGAGCGCTCAGACCCAGGTGGCCTTGGCTATGGTGGAGATCGCCGCATAGACTCTGGTCTGGAAAAAGGAATCCCTGTAGATGACACATACATGGCGCTTTTCAACCCGTGCACATCGGTCACGGTCAAAAATGGTAACATAGCTAGATTCTTGTTGACGAGCTAGCTCCCGTAGGGTACCCTCTCGACTACTTTCCCGGACCTCTACACTGCTACAATAAGCCTCATCGCGGGCGGCTCCAAACATATTATCACACGCGGTTTTTAAAACCGCATGAAATGAAGAGCCTGTGATCATCCGCAATTTCACAGGCCAAGAAGTGAAACCGCATGTGAAGACACATCACAGGCGGTTCTTTACTTAGGCTAGCCGCTTGTGAAGATGTGTTATCACAGGCGGCTCGTGTAGCATATATAACCGCCTATGATAATTGTGTTACCACAGGCGGATCTTGACCAATGTCAAGCCGCCTATGAAGACAGTTTATCGCAGTCGATTTGTACCATAACAGTAACCGCTTGTGATAATTAGGTTATCACAGATTGTTCTTTACCTATATCTAGCCGCCTGTGATAATTGTTTTTCACAGGCAGGTCTAGCCGTTGGTAAATAACCGCCTGTGATAAGGTATAACCTATGCAGTACTAGCTGCTGTTATTTCTAATTTCCAGGTCAATTCAATATCATCACAGAAGTCAACAATATCATCACATAAATCATCTCACAGAAGTCAATTTCACTAAAACAATATACATATGTACAAGTTACACATACAATTCATCTCATAGTTCACAAGTTTTCACTAAAAACTGTTTCTATTGGCATAGTCGCAAAGTTCTGGCACATCAGCTATTGCACCATTCTCATCAAAGAACTCTCCTCTTTTCTGCAAAATTTCGCGACGCACAAATTGACACAGTTCAGCAGCAATCTTGTCGGCTCCTCCACCAGGAATACTTCTACAAATCAGCCATTCTTCGTGTGCTGCAATGAAACACATAATAAGGTTTAGAATGTGTTGGTTTGAACAATCTCAAAGTATTGATCAAAGTGAGAGTATACAAGAATTTATTTGGTATTTTTGGAGCAGTTGTACTATAAGCAATTGAATTTCGAAGTTGGAATCAAAATATGAAAATAATGTTTCTGGTAATATTGAACAGCGGAGAATATAAGTATTAAACTATGCTAGTTACAATGAAAATGAAACTCAAAAGTAAGGAAATAAGATATGAACATTAAGGATAACTTATATCCTCACGATACTCTATATATTCCCTGGCGGTCCAAAGATGCTCGCATACATAATACCCGCATAAGACACTCCCAGCAGGCTGCTTCGGACAAGCATAATACGTTTTAATGTCCAATGCATTTGTATTAGAAGGTCTCTCACCGCCAAGCTGTTCCACGTAAAACCGCCAAGCACTGTAATACAAGAAATGTCATATAAAACTTGTCAACACATCCTAAATGTGTGTAAATTAAAATTATTGAATAAACATACAGTTTCAAAATGGAAAGGAAATCTTTATAACGATCTGGTGGGTTATCGGCCGAGTCCAAGACTATTGTCAAACCCTGCATTGGCTTGATGAAGATCATTATGTAGTGATCACTACAGGAATATCGATCACTTACGTCGGGCAAAGCTGATGTAAGTAAGGCATAAACCGACGTAAGTAACTTAATCACGTCGGTTTTCCTTTACTTACGTCGGCTACTGGCCGACGTAGACTTTTGGACGTAATTAAGGTGACTTACGTCAGCCACCGACGTAAGTTACCTTAATTACGTCGGTCTGCAGAAGCCGATGTAAGTTAAGTGGCGAGATGGGCCTTGGGCTGGGCCGGAGGACTTATGTCGGCCAGAGCATGCCGACGTAAGTTAAGTGCTCTAACTTACGTCGGTTGATCCAAACCGACGTAAGTTAAGTGGTTTAACTTACGTCGGTATGGTCTGACCGACGTAAGTTAAACTGGGCTAACTTACGTCGGCAATTCCATAGCCGACGTAAGTTAAGTTTTCGAATTTTTTTTAAAAACAGAAACTAACTACCTCGCTCGATGGCGAGAACACAGAACAGACAAATAACATATACACAGCATAACACTTTCAAAATGTAGTCCAAAACATTGACAACAACACAATTTGCAAAATAAATTCCACCGGGCTACACGCTAGCCCCTCCACTACCTCTGTGATCTTCTCGGCGTGTTCCCGAACCCTGCAAAAGAAACATAGTCACTAGTAAGCATCAATGACAACTCAATGATAACATCAGAGTCCAAAAACATCAGTGATAATGTTAGAGTTGGATTGCTTCACATTAAGTCATAACCTTGGCTATCACAGAAGGTTTCAAGAGGTAATGTAGTGGTCTTTGATATTTTTTGACAGTCATGCTACATTACCTCTTCAAACCTTATGTGATAGCCCAGGTGCATGACTTAATGTGAAGCAATCCAACTATAACATTATGGTATTACCCACCAAAAGCTTGATTACACTTAACTTCCTCACCACTATAGGAATCAATATCTGACAAGTCATCAAGATCTACCTCTATGTTCTACCTCCTTATCTCTCTATGTAAAATACTAAAATGGATACAACAATATTAAAGAGAGAGTTTATCACCTGCTTCGGTGTCTACACGCTAGCCCCTCCACTGCCTCCGGGATCTCGACGCGCTCCGGAACCCTGCAAAAGAATCATAATTAGGATAAATTAGAAGTCCATAAAACAACTAGTCAATAGTGTGAGTAACACATTTGCCAAATTAAATGTGATGCAAGTAACTTCTTTAACATAATGAAAAGGGAATCAAACTCCTAGGGCCCTCAAACTCCTAGAGCCGACCCTGAGTTGGTGGTGGATCAAAAGGGAATCATGCATTCAACATAATGAAAATCTATGTTATGAGAGCGGTGGAAGTTGCATTTCGGGGACAACATGGATGTCCTCCTATAAAAAGTTTCTATTCGACACTAAGGCTAAAACTCACAATAACAGGGTGTACAGAACACAAAAAGAGGGATAGACAATATTACCTGCTCCGGTGTCTGTTGCGGCGGAAGCGTAGGAATCTCGATGTCCTGACCGCTGTGTCGAGCAAGAGCCTGCCATTGCATGATATTAGAAGATATATGTTATTGAAGTGCTGTGAAATTTAACTACGGTACTTTAAATTACTTACCGCCACCGCTGCTTGCATCTGGGCCATCATTAAGGCCGCCCTCTGATGCTCCTCCCTTGCCTCCACTCTTGTCCTCTCCAGCTCTGCCTGAGTTTGCGTCAGCGTCTCCCTCATGGCCTGGAGCTCCAGCTGGGTCTGCGAGAGACGACCACTGGTCCCAACGGTCGAAGCCTACGACGATGAAGTGCCTCTCAAAGGTCGCGTCGACCTCGAGTCGACAACTCCATCAAAAATGGCAAACCTGCAAAAGGATGAAAACACTAAGTAGAAGAAGATTAATTGAAAAAGAAATGAAACACACGAAGAACTCACCATCCGTGGGCCTTCCCGCCTCCTCTTGCGTACGCAGCTTGGGGGTCGATCGCCGCGCTTTCCCAATCGTAATCCGCACCGTGTATCTTCGCGACCTCCTGCGCGTACTTTGTCTACAAAACAAATAAATCTTGTAAGCATGTCAATAATAGTATTAGTTATAATGAAATTGATGAATTTTGAAAATTTACCAGTCGGTCGGCTGCAACCTGACTACACTGCCCTGGCTGAGAAGGGTCACTTCCCTTGTGACCTCTCTTCCAAACCTGGGTTAGGATCGGCTCATGACCCATCTCTCGCTCCTGTACAGCCGTGTTAGTGAGATAAATAATATATTAGGAACACATAAATAAAATAAAATGATACTTACCATGCGTTTAGCCAAACGCAAGTAGCCGTCGCCGCCATAGTTGTGCTTGCCCTCGGACCCCATGCGGCACTGTCTAGCCTTCGTGGACTTGTTGATCAAAGCGTCGCTAGCCCAGTACTGACAGAGAGCTAAGTACACCTTGATGTTACCCTGTAACCAGGAAATACTAACCTGCACATATTTCATTTTTCATTAACGCAGTTAACATACGTAGATATTGTAAATATTTAACAATATTAAAAACTTACCTCCGCGTACTGCTCCTCTGTCAAGTAGGAGTCCGAGTCCTTCCTAAATACACCCCTTTGCTGCTCCTGCTCCTGCTCCCGGGGGTGCCGCTTGTAGTACGCGTTGATGGCCTAAATCCAGGCGTAGGACAACGCCGCCGTCGTGAGCTTCCGAGCGTTGTAATGGAACACGCGTCTCGCGTGGTCCTACATGCCCGGTTCCTCTACTTGGTACCTCAGCCTTAAGAAAACAAATATTTAAGTGATATGCAATAGTTAAACTTACCATAAAATCGTGCCACACGGCTCCCTGAACCGTGCCGTGCACCGGGTGAGAGACCCGAGCGTAGTCATCCCACGACAGGGCAGGAAAACCATCAATTACACCGGGGTAGTGCAACTTGACGATAACACCGAGGACACTGTTAACCTGCCTGTGGTGCTTCTTGGCCCCCGTACAAAAAGTCATACCAACATCTACAAAATATATTAAATCATTAAGTAAAGGAAAATAACATCTAATATTTAATATACTATATACAGTATTTATACATGTCTCCAACAGGACAGATTGTGGTCTGCAGAGTAGTAACCGGAGGAGGAGCCGCAAAGTGGGTCCTCCTTGTCCGTCCCCTCTGCTGTGACGCTGTCGCGTCCTGTGACCCTGAAGGCTCTGCGGAACCCCCGGAGCCTCCAGGAAGGCTAGCTGGCTGCCCAGGGAGGCTAGTGCTAGTCGGGTCCGAAGGGAGGTTAGCGCTAGAGGGCTCCTGTAGTGGCCCCCTAGCCTCTGAGTCGGGCTCCTGTAGCGGCCCCCTAGCCTCTGACTCTGACTCTGACTCAGAAGTCTCTGAGTCAGACTGCACAAAAGGAAAAAATTGACAATTAATAATTAATAACAAAATGCAATTTCAAAAATAACTTTATTGTAACTAAAATTTACCTCTGTCCGCTGAAAGCACACGACAGCTGAGGGTGGAGCGTGTGCCAGAAAGAGCTCATGTCGGCTAGAAAGGAACGAGCTCCCTGAGCAAGGGTCTACTTTGATGACATCCTAATGCAAGGAATAAATGATTAATATGCAAAGATAATATACAAAATTGATGTTAAATTAGTGAATAAAACATTACTTCAAAATTCATCAACATCACGATCATGCACCCTACTCCTTAAACCAGCCCATCGATCTTCTTCTTCCGCATATCGTTTTTGTTTGCGCAAATCAGCAGGTTCGAATATGTCATTGATATCTTCAGTTTTTGATTCTGATTCTGTTTCCGCTTCCATGCCAGCCTCAATATCTTGAGCGTCTCCAACTAAGTTATCGAGTCCTACACCGGGCTCGACTGAGAAGGAGTCTGGCAACTCTTCCTCTTGGTAGACACAATCAACCTCAGCTTCGTCGTGGTAATCATCATCTCCTGGAGCGTATAGCCGCTCACGAGGATTCACCTTATGTACCACCCACAAAGCTTTGAATTTATTGCATGGATATGGTAGAGAGTACACTTGCTCTACTTGGTGTGCAAGAACTAATGAATCGAATCCTTTCAACCGTTCCTTGTGTTTTACTTCGACCATGCCAAATTCGTTTACTTGAATTCCACGAATGGAATCAAACCATTCGCAGTCAAAGAATACTGCTCGAATTGGCTTGTTTGAGACAAAAGTGAATTCAAGGATTTTTTTAATAATCTCGTAGTACCGCGTTTCATGATCTTGCGAATCGATTGCCCTCAGCACAACCCCGACATTACATGTTGCCGCGAGAGGACGAAGAGATTCAAATTGAGTTGTACGGAATCAAAAGCCGTTGACGTCATATCGACCATAGCTTCTAACATTAACCACTCCACGAGATAGTTGTCGCAAATCTTCAAGGACGTTGGCATCTTTTTGGCACTGTCCAAGATATGGAGTTATTAGAAAACGTAAGCATTCTTAAGTTATAAGAAAACATTGTTAACATTGATTAGTTATCGAGAAAACGTTACATGATCTCGAAACCAGGAGAGAAAATTAGATCCCACATTTATTTCTTCCCGTCGAATATGTTCTATTTGCTTGCTCGTGGGTTGGTGTCTATGTCTCCAATTTTGCTTGTCAAACATACTACACGACAAAGAGAACCTTTTAGAATACATGTGTCGGAAAAGATGGTGAAAAGCATAAGTGTAGGAGAAACACTTACTTGAAATATTCATTCATTTCTTCCATATTAGCGTACATGTAGAAGAATGCAACACACCTTTCTTTTTCGCTAACATCATACGAAGTGTAACTACCAACAGTAGTGCCTCTTGTTGCAAAAATGGAGAGATCGCTACAAGGAGGTTGCTCATCTATATTGTATCGCATTACCGAAGTATTAACATTGTTTTTCTCTCCAAAGTAAACACCTGAGAAGTATCCTACTTCCTTAAGAGTAAAAGCTTCGGCGATGCAACCTTCAACCCTTGCCCTGTTACCAACCATTGGTTTCAGATATCTAAGTGATCTTTCAATATGATACATCCACCTATATTGCACGGGACCGCCCACTTTCGCTTCAAATGGAAGATGAATTAAGAGATGTTGCATTGGATTGAAAAATCCTGGAGGAATTTTTTTTTCCATCTTACACAAAAGTACCAGAACCTCCTTTTCCAATTTATTCATCATCTCTGGCGTGATTTCTTTAGCACAGAGTTGCCTACAGAAGTGGCTAAGCTCGGCTAACACCTTCCACACTGCATCGTCAAAATAGCCTCGAAACATAACAGGCAGAAGTCTTTCCATGATTATGTGATAATCATGACTCTTCAACCCAATGAGCTTTCCCGTTTTCACATTCACAGCTCGTCTCAGACTACCTGCGTAACCATATGGGAATTTCAACCTTTGCAACCATTCGAGAACTTCTTTTTTCTCTTTAGGTCGAAGACAGAAAGGAGCGCGTGGTTTACCACCATTTTTGGAGAGCTCAAGAGTTTGACGGTTACAAAGCTCGGCAAGATCCTTTCGAGCCTTTAAATTGTCTTTTGTTTTGCCCATCATGTCCATGCATGTGCTTATGATACATTCGGCCATGTTACGCTCTTGATGCATAACATCAATGTTGTGCCTTAGAATCAATGACTTCACATACAGTAACTCCCAAAGTCCACATATGTGAGTCCAATTGTGTTTGTCTCTGTAACCTTCGAAATATCCAGGACGACCTTCATTTGGAACCAATTTGTCCAACATATCAGATATTTCTGACCCATCAAGACGTTTCGGTGGTCCTTTAGTGACAACGGTGTTCTTTCTGAAGACATTCCTCTGTTGTCTAAACAAGTGATTCGGAGGTAGCCAACGTCTATGACAATCGAAGTAAGATATCTTGCCTCCATGGGTAAGTCGAAAGCAATCGGTATCCGAGGCACATATCGGACACGTCAACCGACCATGAGTGCTCCATCCAAAAAACATGTCGTATGCCGGAAAATCATGAACGGACCACAAATAAGCAGCTCGGAGGTTGAATTTCTGCTTCTTGTAATAGTCGTACGCTTCGACTCCTGTCCACAACATTTTCAACTCTTCGATCAATGGTTTCAACATCACGTTGAGACGTGACCCAGGATGATCTGGCCCAGGTACAATGAGGCTAAGAAACATAAACTCATTCTTCATGCAAAAAGTCGGCGGAAGATTGTACGGAATGACAAAGATGGGCCAACAGGAGTATGGTGCGGCGTTTGTGCTGAACGGCGTGAACCCATCTGTCGCCAACCCGATGCGAACATTTCTCGCTTCACGAGCGAATTCTGGGTCGAACCTGTCCAGATCCCTCCATGCCTCACCATCGGACGGGTGCGTCATGACTCCATTGTTCTCACGCTCACCTTCTTTGTGCCATCTCATGTGTCTGGCCGTTTTTTGAAAGGAACAGCTACTTCGACCTCAGTGTCACAGGTAAGTAATGAAGCTACTTACATGCGACTTCCGTCGTCACTATATTACCATCATTATTAACAACTTCGACAAACCTCGGTTGACCACATTTCAAACATTTGTTCTCATTGGCATGCTCTCTCCAGAAAAGCATGCAGTTGTCCGGACACACATCAATCTTTTCGTGCTTCATCCCGAGACCAGAAAGAATTTTCTTTCGAGTTGTACATATCCTTAGGCACTTTGTTGGGTTGTGGAAGGGCTTCTTTGAACAAATCGATGAGCATGTTGTAACAATTGTTAGAAAAGAAGAACTTAGACTTAATTGCCATAAGTCTAGTCACAAAATTGAGGATTGACATTTTAGTGTGTTCATGCAGAGCCTCTTCTGAATCTTTGAGACGTTTGAAGAACTCTTTAACCTCTGCTGTTTGAGTATCTTCTGTAAGCTCTGGTCGTATAGCTTCCAGCAGCTCATCCATCATATCAACCTCTTGAGCATCATCATTGTCCGCTTCCACTTCTTGTACAACTTGAGAAGCTGTCTCGCCGTGGAAGTTCCACAACTCATAATGTGACACGTAACCGTTTCGACACAAGTGCAATGTAAGTTCCACATTGTCCAAAAACGTTCCGTTTCGGCATTTCATACATGGGCACCGCACCTTATCGCTATTTGACAACGAAAAAGCTCGTTCCACAAAAGCTTCTGTCTTGGCGTACCACTCATCTGAGTGACCACCAGTTCTGCTCTTCCAACAAGTGTACATCCAACTACGGTCTTCGCCCATGTTTGACTCTATAGTTTAACGCGAAAGAAATTGTCGTTAATATATTGTTATGTTATGTGTCACACCCTACAACCTAGGCAGATAGATCCTAAACCCACCCAAGAGTGACCGAGCGGAGCGTGCTCATGACGAGACGCGTGATTCGGATTCGAACGAAATTTCAGCAGCATAACCCCGATGTTCCCCACTGCACGCCCAAAAATGGTGCAGCAGAGAACAACAGGGTTACGCCACCAAAATCTCGTCCAAATCCGGACCCGCGTCTCATCACAAGCCATGCCCCCTCGGTCACTCCGAGGCTGTCCAAAAAGGGACAATTCCGAACCTGCACGTCTCACATGCCAATGGCATGTGAGACGTGCCGATCCGAAACGGGTAATACATTGCTATAGGTTACGTTGCTCATTTTCATTTTGAGGTCATTTAAGAGAGAGGAAAGAACTAGAGAAAGACTGAGAGGAAAGTTGGTCTTAGATGACAATTCCACGACGGCTTTAGGGTTAGCTGCTGTAAATAGATCAGAGATGAAACCACTTCGTCAGGGTACGCCATCCACGCGCAGGTGCTTGCCATCCTCACCGTCGTCGTTCGCCTTCGTGCCCATCTACACGCATACTTTACCTTACCACTAAATGGGCCTTGTCGGGCCTTGTCAAGTCGGTCCGAAGCCCATTTATGTATATATAGTTCTTAAACACTCAAGAAATCAAAATTAAAATTGTAACCATAATTCAAAAAACTAAGCAATTCAAATAAACCTAAACATAACAATTATCCATTGTAATTCATCAATTTATCAACTCAATTCTAACATAAGCAATTGAATTCAATTAAATTAAACCTAAACATAAGCAATTCAATTCTAACCATAATTCTAAGCATAACAAATAAGCATAAAAATTCATCAATTGTAGTTCATCAATTTATCGATTTAATTCTAACATAAGCATAGTAAATATTATTTGTGTGTCTATATAATTTCTAATCAATTTCTAACATAAGCATAGCAATTCATCAATTTCTAACATAAGCATAGCAATTCACAATTTTCTATTAAGAGTAAACACTTGCAAATGCATGTGCAATTCACAATTCAGGAAAATTTTCAAGCAAATGCACGTGCAATAATTCAAAACAATGAGAGCAAGGAGAGAGGCGAGGAAATACTTGCAACGAAGATTGGTGGCGGGGTCGGGGGCGCAGGGGTGGCGGATGCCGTGGACGAGCCGGCGGCGGGAGCGCAAGGGCGGGGCCAGCGGCGGTGAGGTCCGCGGGCGGCGGGCCGAAGGCAGGGCGGCGCGGTGGGGCCGGGGGAGGCCAAGGGCGGTGAGGGCCTGGGGCGGCGCGGTGGGGCCAGGGGAGACGGGGGCGCGGCGAGGCCAGCCGGAGCGGGGGCGGCGGGGCCGGGGCGGGGTGAGGCCGGCGGCGGCGTGGGCGCCGCGGGTCGGCGGGAGCGGGAGCGAGCGGGGGTGGCGGGGCCGGGGCGCGGTGAGGCCGGCGGCGGCGTGGGCGCCGCGGGTCGGCGGGAGCGGGAGCGAGAGTGGGGGCGGCGGGGCCGGGGCGCGGCGGCGGCGTCGTGCGCAAGCGACGGGGAAGAGAAGAGAAAGCGGCAAGTAAGGAAGAAAAGAGAAGGGCGCGCGGGGTAGGTTAAAATACATAACTTACGTCGTCTAAATACTCAACTTACGTCGGTGGCCGTAACTTACGACGGCCATCCTACTCGCCGACGTAAGTTAACACTAAGTTACGTCGGCGCTTTTATTTACGTCGACATGTTGCTCTGTCCGACGTAAGTTATTATTAAATGTTGTCGGTCTCATTACTTACGTCGGCAGCCGGTGTAGGTTAACATACTTACGTCGGTTCTATGCCGCCGACGTAAGTTATTTAACTTACGTCGGCCAGCCAACGTAAATTAAATTGGCCGACGTAACTAATCGATATTCCTGTAGTGGATTACTGCAAACATACAAACACAGGTGTTAACAATTAGCAATAATTGCTATTTCAATGTCTTGCGTCGCACTTACTCGAAGTGGTACGGAGCCTTTACGAGGTCTTTGTCGTCTCTGACAAAGTTAAACATTGCATGTCCCATGTAAGCTGCAACTTCTGTCCTTCTATCCTTCTTAAGTTTTGCGATTGCTTTTTCAAATTCTTTTTTCATGTGGTTGAACTGTGCTGAGTCTCGATCTGCCTTGACATCGAATAGCGTCTTTGCAATCCATGTAGGGTCAAGGATACCTGTCTTGCATTTCATCTTTCCATTATCCATGTATTGCATCCTATTGAAGAAGTCCAGAATTGTTATAATCTCATGAAATGTGTATGCGTGTAGTAAGAAAAGCAAATGTAAAATATTAGAGGCACTTACAAGCATCAGACGAGTAGCAGGTTGATTTTGAGCATGCTTCGATGGAAAAGGGTATGCAACTCTTCAAATAAAATGACTCGTTTATCTGCTCCAGTGCTCCAGAATGCATCATTTGGAATATGAAATGTGACGCAAAAAGATCATATCTTGTGCTGCCAAGGATGTACACCTCATGCATTCTTTTTAGGCAAGCAGGTTGTTTGCTAAGTTGTACGGATGTCATGAACGGCTCCCCATTCTCAAATTTAGGAGGAACATCCTCAAGCTTGTATATTGGAACTCCTGGTTTAACTAAAGTCGTCCGCCGATTATACATGACACCGTCTTCTTCCTACTCCTTGATATCTTCTAATGCTGGCTCATGAGAAGACGATATGTATGCAATTTTCTAATATTTTCCTTCATAGTTTCCAAATACTTTGACACTTCTGATGAAGGTTTCTTAATTTTGTATGAGCTAACTTTGATAGGCACTGATGATCGAGGAGTAGTGGTCGGAAGTTGGACACTGGCTTGTTGTTGAACCTGTTGTTCAACTGATTGCTCTTTACTCCCAGCAGCTGGCTCTAGTTCTACTTCAAGCTGTTTCTCAACTGGTTGCTCTTTACTAGCAACAACTTGCTCTGGTACTGCTTGAAGCTGTTGTCCAACTTGTTGCTCTTGGATATGTTTACTAGCAAGGTTACTATCATCCTTGCTGAGTCATAGGGTGAGTGGATCTTTCTGGACTGGGAGTGGATCTTCCTGGACTTTCGCCTTAGAAGATGAGGTTGCAGTATTTCGAGATGCAACGAGGCTAGAAATTGGCTCATCGTCCAACATGATATCGCGTCAGTGCAAGGATTAATTGGTTGACAGCCTGCCCCAGAGTCGCGATCCCCTCATGTGTGATGTGGTCTATTTCATAATCTTCATAATCATTATCAATGATCTGAAGAACTTGCACCACAACATAATACAACGGAAGTGGATTTCCGTTGAAGTCACGATCAGGCTTTGCCATAGCAGTGGCAACCTGTTTGGTTTTATTCCCTGCTCTGCTGATCGGGACAAGAAGACGACAAGATTTGTCGTTAGCAATATCATCGACAGCGAACTTATGGGTTGACCCTGAGCCTGGCACAGAACCAACGCTGCTAGGGTAGGCAGTTGGAGATACCAATTGCTCCTTTGGCACAGGAACCATCGTTATACTCGGTGCCACTAATTGTCCCGGTTGTATAAGTTGTTCCATTATTTCTTGAACATTTTCTTTGACCTTTTGAGCAATCGTTTCATCAAGTGTTTTCTTAAACTTCTCACATCTTCTATATGTGTCTTTATCTTTAGGGAAACCATCTAGCCAAGACATTTGAGAAGATACTGCTCGAATCCGTCCGCTGTGTTCAGGGTTTCCTAAGATAGCGGTAAGTTGGTCATTCTCCCTCTTCGGCTTGAAAAGACCCTTCTGTGGATTTTCAATTACTTCTTTCATTTTTTCCTCTACTTCATTCACAGAGTCGGGATTTTCAAGTTTGCCCTCGCTGGTCAAACCTGACCGAGCGAAGATCCACCGCTGAGTTCTCTCATCGCAGCCTTCTAACGGGTGAGGATTGCCCTTACTGGTAATTTCTTCTAATATCTTATTCCATTTCTGCACTTTGGGGGCATATCCGGCACACCCCAAGCAATGATGGTATTTGTTCTTTTTGGCAAGCCCTGACCTTGTTGCACTTAGAACATTAGCATCAGGTGTGGTCTTTTGACGAACAAACTCTTGGCACTGCGCTTGTGTGATTTTTCCCATCTTCCTCGGGCTAGAGACCTCATCGACCTTAACATAAGCATTCATTTCACTCTTCCAGCCATGAAACTTCTTGCCACAAGAGACCAATGTTGCTTTATTTATAGCTTCTTCCGTGCCTTTCGGGAACTTGAATTGTTTCTTTATCCTTTCCCACAACTCATTCTTGTTCTCCTCAGGTAATTTTCTCCAATTCTCGGTTGTGATCGGCACAAGCTCCCTAACAAGAAAACAATCATTTTTTTTCAAGTATCTTCCGTATTGGAAGAATCTGGAATTTTGCCATAGTATTAATTTGATGCACATTACAAAGAATGTATTTGATAGCATCATTGGGACCTTGCTGGACATGTCGAGGAAAACAAAGGATGGATTAAATTCACGTATGGACCTAGTAAATCTTGATTTGAGACCAGAGCTTCATCCAGTAGAAAAGGCGAACGGGAAGCATTACCTTCCCCCAGCCAGCTAACAACTTGACGCTAGAAGAGAAAAAAGCAATTTGCGAATGCTTGTGTGGGATCAAAGTGCCCACGGGTTTCTCATCCAATATCGGCAAACTAGTCTCGATGAAAGACTTATCTTTATTTGGTTATAATTCTCACGACTATCACATGATAATGACAGTGTTCCTTACCATTGCAATAGGAGTCATCAAACCTGAGCATATAAAAGTTGTCATCACACGTTTGTGTTACTTCTTCAATGCAATATCGCAAAAGGTGATAGCACGTGAAAATTTAGACTATCTGAAAACATACATCGTTGAGACTATGTGCAATCTTGAGATGTGTTTCCCATCATCCTCTTTTGATATGCAAGTACACCTAATCATACATCTTGTTGATTAGATAAAAGCATTGGGGCCACAATATTTACATCATATGTTTTCGTTGGAGAGATATTTAGGAGTATTAAAAGGTTATGTGCGGAACCGTGCTCACCCAGAGGGTTCAATTATGGAAGGATACACCACTAAAGAAGTGATTGAAGGTTGCACTGATTACATCAAAGATGGAAAACCGATAGGTGTGCCTATACCAGTACATGAGGGAAGACTATGTGGGAGAGGCGAAGTGGGTAAAAAAAACTTTTATCATTCAAGATTACAAGAATGTACACCGTGCATATTTTGGTGTACTACAACAGCTCGCAATAGCTGAGTCATACATCGAGGATCACCAAATTGAGCTTCGTGAAAAAAAGCAAGACCGCATAGAGGACTGGATCATAAAAGAGCACAGAAGATGTTTCACAGAATGGTTAATGGACATAAATATACCATACGGAAAGTCAATAGAAGAGGCAACAATGTAGAAGTTAGCTTTTGGCCCATCTGTTTTGGTGACATCATAACAAGCATATGACATCAATGGTTACACATTTTACACTAAAGAAAAAGACGGTAAGAGTGTTGCACAAAATAGTGGTGTTCGTATTGAGACTTATGATTCACAAGGGAAAAAGACCACATACTTTGGGTTCGTAGAGGAAATATGGGAACTCGATTATGGTGAAAGAATGGTAATGCCCATATTTAAGTGCCAATGGGTCAAACATCTTGATGGCGTGAAAGTGGATAATTATGGGCCGACACTGGTAGACTTGAATAAAGTGGGTTATAAAGATGACATGTGGTTTCTCGCTAATAATGTTGCACAAGTTTTTTATGTTCAAGATCCAGAAATTGAGAAGATGCATGTAGTTGTTTCTGGATAGCAAAATATTGTTGAAGTTGAGAATGCGGGAGATAATGAAGAGGAATATAATAAGTATGAAGAAATGTACCTTTTCACCGAACCAGAAAACATCAAGCGCATAGAGAGAAGCATTAAAAAGAATTTGAAACCCTATATGCGAGAAGATGTCAATGCTGGAAAAAATGTATGATATATATTGTATATATTTGTATGCTCTGAAATGAACTTAGAACAATGCTCTATTTCAGCTTTAGATAGCATCTTTCAAACATTATTAAATTCAGCTTCTGTTTCGAACATTATTACATTATTATATTTATCACATTCACCTGTTCCACAGGTTATCAAATTGTATGTGTATATAAATTTCTTCTAACCTATGATGATCAGGCTTGCCTTCCAATAGCTTGGTTCCAAACAACATCTAGAAGCACAACTCTTGAAGCTCCTGTCATGCTAATCCCTTCACTGCAAGCTCTTGTAGATGCAAGTAACACCCGGGACTCATCATTTGGATTGTTAAAAGCTTCAATTGAAGTCTGATGATACTTTCCATCCATTTGAGGGCTTGTTTGGATAGGAGTGGATCCACTTCAATATAAGTGGTTTGAGGTGGATTGAGGAGAAAATTAGTTCATTATTCACTTCAATCCACTTCAATACAATTAGATTGAGTACACCAAACAAACCCTAAAAGATTTCTTTCTCTTCTCTCCATTTTGAAAACTAACAAAGATGCTACTTTATCAGTTCTAATGGCTGAATATATTGACTACAAATTAGTACCATCTCTCTTAGTGCTTCACACAAGCGACGAAGCGAACAACTTCAATCACAAATCTTATTTTTACCTTTTTTCATAGGAATTTGACCTTAATCTTACAAGCATAAATTTATCAATAATTGAATCTTCCTCATCAGACATGTTAATGGCAGTTACAAGTGAATGGTGTGTTGAAGCTAACGAAATCTCAACGGGACTGAAGACAAAGAGATGCTGCATATAAGTGACAATGTCCGTGAATGTGGCCTAGAGGGGGGGTGAATAGGCCTTTTGAATTTCCTGCACACTTAATAGAATAGTCAAAAACTTGGTTGGTCGGACTAGTCCGGTTGCATGGGCGGACTAGTCCGGTGTGCAAGAAGTATGTGTGTTGATCAGGTGTTAATTGAGATATTAAATTTCTTTAGCAGCGGAATTAAGAATAACTGATATTTATACTTGAAATTAATATAAGAATGCAGGTGTAACTTCAAATTGCCTTAAGTTAATGTTTAGCACTTAAGTGATCTAATGAACAAAATTTAAAGTAAATGAGACACGAGACACAAGAATTTTTCCCGAGGTTCGATCTCACAACGAGATCTACGTCCTCGTTGAGGAAGCTCATACAGAGCCGGGTCTCCAACCCTTTTCCTCCTCAAGTCACCATGAAGGCCGACTTGATTCCACTATCATGGGTAATCACCAAGTTTGTGGGGCAACCTCACACGTTGAGGGCTCCCACGAAAATTACAATGAACAAGTGATCAAATACACTCAAAAGTATTACAATGCAGAGTATGAGTGTAGAAAGATCAAACCCCAAGAGCTCGCGATGAAAGAACGACGATCTCCCAATCCCGAATCCAAGTGTTCAATTGATTTCACTCTTTTTGAACTTTAGATGTGTGGGGAGATGTGTTTTGGGCTCTTGGGACTAAGTGGCGGCCCTAGGGTTTGCTCTTTTTTCAATATTCGATGTGTGTCCTAATGGGAAAGTCGTGGATCATCTATTTATAGGGTTTCCAAAAGCTAGCCGTTGAAAAACCCTAACACCGGACTAGTCCGGTGCAAGTCCGGACTTGTCCAGTCTCAACATGTTTTGAGGTCCAGAAAGTCTGTCGGACTAGTCCGGTCCAACCTCGGACTAGTCCGGTACTGTGTAAAGATGAATCCAGAAAGTTCATCGGACTAGTCCGTGGACTAGTCCGATCTCCACAAAGGGAGTTTACAGAAAGTTCAACGGACTAGTCCGGTCCCTCAGTATGAGAGACTCCAGAAACATCAACGGACTAGTCCGGTAGATGCACGGACTAGTCCGGTCTCCTTTTTAGTGTGATTCCAGAAAGGTGAACGGACTAGTCCGGTCCATGATCGGACTAGTCCGGTGCTTTGTGAAAGTTATGTTAATTTTAATCCCTCGTCCTCGCGCAAAGTTGTGAGCTCTTGGAGTGTGTCTTTCATACACTCCCTATACATTCAAATCTATTTTGGTCTTCCAAACTTCATCAAAGTATCTCTCTTTTAACACCACATCATTTTTCACCTTTTTGTGTGCACCAATATGTCTCACTTGTTTGTCCTGCAATCATCTCAGTAGTTTCATTAGGATCTCATATGTTTGTCATCAATTAGCCAAAACCCACAAGGGATATCCTAGATGCACTTACAATCTCCCCCTTTTTGGTGATTGATGACAACCATTTGAGATATCACAATTGAGAGTAAAATCTTGATTTTCATAAGGTGTCCACATATGAGAATAATGATAAGTCCACAAAAAGCTTGTCACATATGCACACACCTTATGGTGGGGTGCCTAACAAGTGTGTGATCAATAGGGTGTGATGTAGTAAAGATAATCAATAATGAGTATAAAGATAATCATCCAAGCAACAGTAAGCATCACACATAAGAGAGGGAATAGTGCATTACAAGGTTTTAAAATTTAGTACACATGTCCTTGATCACAAAAACATAAAGACACCAACTACTCTTAAACTAATAGTCTTAAAACCTCCTAGTCTCGATCTCTCCCCCTTTGGCATCAAGGCACCAAAAAGGGGGAAAATGAGGGAAATTTGAAACGGGCCAGCTGCTTATATAGGCAGTCGACCGGACTAGTCCGGTCATGGGGCGAACTAGTCCGGTGTCCCTGGAAAACCTAGGTATTTGGAGATAACTAATAGTGATCCAAGGAAAAGTTTTGCAAATAATCTTGGTGTTTATGACCAGAGAGCAATCCACACAAAAACATGGTCATAAATTTCAAGATTTCTTCATTAAAAGTAGTTTTCTTAGGAGAAAAAGAGGTGAAGGGCAGTTTTAGCAATAAAATGCAACATTTGAAGTATCAGCCAGATGTGCAACGTTTCAAGCCACATTTCGAGAGTCAAGAATATTAAGTTCATTCCTAAGTTCACAAAACCTTTTCTCATCCAATGGTCTGGTAAAAATGTCCGCAAGTTGTTTTTCAGTTCTGACATGTGAAATAGTAATGTCACCTTTTAACGAATGATCTCTAAGAAAATGATGACGGATATCTATGTGCTTAGTTCTTGAGTGCTCTACTGGGTTGTGTGCAATTTTTATAGAACTTTCATTGTCACATAGAAGTGGGATATTGTTAAGATTGTAGCCGTAGTCCCTAAGTGTTTGCCGCATCCAAAGTAATTGGGCGCAACAGCTACCGGCTGCAATATATTCTGCTTCTGCTGTTGAAAGGGCAATGGAGTTTTGCTTTTTAGATGACCAAGATACCAGGGACCTACCAAGAAACTAACAAGTCCCTAACGTGCTCTTTCTATCGACTTTGCATCCTACATAGTCGGCATCGGAATATCCTATCAAGTTAAATTTGGACCCTTTGGGATACCAAAGGCCCAAGTTGGGTGTGTGCACAAGGTACCTCAAGATTCTTTTTACAGCAACGAGATGACACTCTTTGGGTGTAGCTTGAAACCTTGCACACATGCAAACACTAAGCATAATATCTGGCCTAGATGCACATAAATAAAGTAAAGAGCCAATCATGGACCGATATACCTTTTGATCCACGTTTGGACTGTCTTCATTGAGGTCGAGATGTCCATTAGTGGCCATGGTTGATGGGCTTGGCTTTGTCCATATTGAACTTCTTGAGAATGTCTTGTGTATATTTGGTTTGGCTTATAAATGTACCTTCTCTTAGTTGCTTCACTTGGAATCCCAAGAAAAACTTTAATTCGCCCGTCATTGACATCTCGAACCTATCTGTCATAATTTTGCTAAACTCTTCACAGAAGGGTTTGTTAGTTGATCCAAAGATAATGTCATCAACGTAAATTTGACATATAAATAAGTGATCATCACAGTGTTTAGTGAAAATGTATAGTCAGCTTTACCAATTTTGAATCCATTCTGAATTAGAAAATCTCTAAGGCACTCATACCAAGCTTGGCCATAGAGAGCCTTACGCAGTTTGTAGACATGGTTTGGATACTTAGGGTCTTCAAATCCTGGTGGCTGCTCCACATAAACTTCCTCCTTGATTGGGCCGTTTAAGAAGGCGCTTTTGACGTCCATTTGATACAGCTTAAAATTATGGTGAGTAGCATATGCCAATAAAATACGAATGGACACAAGTCTAGCTACAGGAGTGAAAGTTTCATCGAAGTCCAAACCTTCGACCTGAGAATAACCTTTGGCCACCAGTCTTGCCTTATTTCTTGTCACTACTCCATTTTCATCTTGCTTGTTCCGAAATACCCATTTAGTTCCGACTATGTTCGCCTTTGGTCTCTCCACTAGCTCCCATACTTCATTTCTCTTGAAGTTGTTCAGCTCCTCTTGCATTGCAATCACCCAGTCTGGATCCCCTAAGGCTTTTTCTACCCTGTATGGTTCCAGAAAAGACACAAAAGAGTAGGATTCACAAAGATTTTCAACTCGAGATCTAGTAGTTACTCCCTTTGCAATATCTCCAATGATGTTGTTGACAGGGTGGTCTCTTTGCACGCTCTGGTGTACTCTTGGGTGTGGAGCTTGTGTAGTTGCTTGTTCTTCATGTACATTTTCTCCCCCTTGATCGTTGCTTCCATGATGGTCCTGCTCTTCTTGATCTTCCTCCTCTTGATCTTGTGCAAGGGCTCCCCCTTGATCATTGCTTCCGTGTTGAGGTTCATATTGTGCATTTGGGTCGAATGTTTGCTCTTGTGTTAAGATATCACCAAGTCCCATTTTCTTCGGTGCTTCATATGGAGCTTCCCCATCATCTAGCACACACTTGTCAACTTGCTCCACTTGTGAGCCGTTAGATTCATCGAACACTACATCACGTGCTACTTCAACAAGGCCGGACACCTTGTTGAAGACACGATAGGTGTAGGCATTCGATTCATAACCGAGCAAGAATCCTTCATCGGACTTTGAAGCGAACTTCGAGGCCCTCTGTTTCTTGTTCAGAATAAAACATTTGCAACCAAAAACATTGAAATAAGAAACATTTGGCTTTTTACCGGTAAGGAGCTCATATGGAGTTTTCTTCAGTAGTCGATGGAGGTATAGTCGATTAGTGGCATGGCAGGTGGTGTTCACCACTTCTGCCCAAAATCGATCTGATGTCTTGTATTTATCCAGCATGGTTCTGGCCATTTCGATCAATGTTCTGTTCTTCCTTTCTGCCACTCCATTTTGTTGAGGGGAGTAGGGTGCTGAGAATTCATGCTTTATCCCTTCTTCATCAAGAAACTCTTCAACTTGGATATTCTTGAATTCTGTCCCGTTGTCACTTCTGATGTTCTTTATGGTTGATGAGAATTCATTCTGAGCTCTTTTTAAGAACTTCTTGAGGATCCCCTGAGTTTCTGATTTATCATACAAGAAAAACACCCAGGTAAATCTAGAAAAATCATCAACAATTACTAAACCATATTTGTTATCGCCGATGCTGATGTACGAAACTGGACCAAAAAGATCCATGTGGAGAAGTTCCATCGGTCTCGCGGTAGTCATCACGTTCTTGGCGGGGTGTGGTGCTCCGACTTGTTTTCCTGCTTGACAAGCGCTGCACGGCCTGTCCTTTTCAAAAACCACATCCTTAAGACCACGGATGTGACCACCTTTTAGAAGTTTCTGCAGATTTCTCATCCCAACATGGGCTAGCCGTCTATGCCACAGCCATCCCATGTTGGTCTTAGCAACCAAGCAAGTGTTGAGTTCGGCTTTATCTTTGTTGAAGTCAACAAGATAGAGCTTGCCCTTCAACATTCCCTTGAATGCAATCGAGCCATCGCTTTTTCTAAAAACTGTCACACCCTCATTAGTGAATAAACAGTTGTAACCTTTGTCGCATAGTTGGGATATTGACAAAAGGTTATAATCTAGAGAATCTACATGTAAAACATTTGATAAGGTATGTTGAGAGGAAATTTCAATGTTACCGCTACCAAGGACCTTTCCTTGGCTGTTGTCTCCGAAGTATATGCCTTCACTTGGATCCTTGTTGTACTCGTACTCCACAAACATACCTCTCTCTCCGGTCATGTGATTCGTGCATCCGCTATAAAGTACCCATTTTGTTCCGCCAGAGGAGTAAGCCTGCAAAAAAGAATCATTTCTTGGTTTTAGGTACCCAAGCTTGCTTGGGTCCTTTTAGGTTAGTCACAAGAGTCTTAGGCACCCACACACAAGTTTTCAAGTTCTTGTGGCGTGGCCCTGTATATTTGGCAATGACTCTTCCACTTTTGGCCTTCATAAGAACATAAGAAGCATTAAATGTGTGAAACAACATTTGAGGTTCAGATTCATGAGATTTCTCTTTGACAAAGACAATTCTATTCTTAGCATGATTAGAAATAGCCATGTGTTTTTTCTTATCAAAACCAAGGCCATCTTTGACATTGGGAGGTCTAGTGACCATATATGCACTGCGTGCATATTTGATCTTCTCCTTATCAAAGATGCCGCTTGGGGGGGCATGCATATTACGAGAAGTTGATGTTTTAGAAATAGTATTCTCCTTACTAGAGCAAGTGCAAGTCTCGATTGTTGTCGAACTCATATCTTTGGAGGAAGAGCTCTTGGAGGAAGAAGAGTCACTTTGCTTGAGCGACTCAACTTGCACCTCAAGGATCTTGTTAACCTTTGACAAGTTAGCAAGTTCTTCCTTGATTGCAATATGTGAGTCTTTTAGCTTTGAGTAAGTTTCCTTACTCAAGTCTAGCTCAACTTCAAGCGACTTGTTCTTCTCTCTTTCAAGCTCGAGAAGTTTTTCAATTTCTTGATATCTCCTCCTTTCATGGATGAGCATATCTTCTTGTCGATCAAGAAGTTCTTCCTTCTCAAAAATTTCGTTCGACAACATTTCCATTTTCTTTAGAGCAATTTTACTTAGTCCTCTAAACATTTCTTCGTTATCGCTAGAGCTGTCAAAGTCATCAATAGAGGAGTTTAGTGTGGGAGGAGTGAGTCGTACCTTTTTCTTGCCTTCCTTAGCCATAAGGCAAGTGTGGTTGTTCATGTCCCGTCCTCCCATGTTTGGAAAGAGTGTGGCCTTCATAGTAGGTTTCTTGACGGCAATAGTGGCCATCTCTTCTTCTTCATTGGAGGAGGACTCGTCGTTTGAGTCCCACTCCTTGCCAATGTGAGCTTGATGGTTTTGTCTTCTTTTTCTGAAATTTTTCTTTTCTTGAGATCTTGTTTCCTTCTTCTTTTTGTTTTCTTCATAGGGGCAGTCCATCATGAAGTGACCATACTCTCCGCAGTTGTAGCAAGTGCGTCAAGCCTTGGATTTTCCTTTGTCCTTGCTTTTGCCTTCATTTGAGTTGTTGTCGTGTCTTCTTTTCATCGTTCACTTGAACTTCTTGATAAAGAGTACCATCTCCTCATCATCAAGATCGGTGCTCTCGTCACTTGTGTGCCCATCATCTTGATCTTCACGAGCTTCTTTGAATTTGGGTCGGCATGTAGCTTTGAGAGCGACCACTTTCCTTTTGGAGGAAGTGAGTTCGGCCAAGTCTTTGATGTATTTTGCCTCTTTTTCCATCATCTCATGGTTTATGATCTTCCCCAACAGCTCATCGGGGGTCAATTTGTGGAAACCGGGGCTTTCTCTAATCATTGAGCAAAGTGTGACATTTCTTGGCATGAAGGCTCTAATCATTCTCTTGACTACCTCATGTTCCGTCCATTTCTTACTTCCATAGGCACGTAACTTGTTGATGATTGCCTTCATTCGATTATACATGTCTTGAGGTGATTCACCTTCTTCAATAGCGAACCTCCCCAACTCTCCTTCAAGCATTTCGATTTTTGCTTCACGAACTGATCTATTTCCTTCGTGAGCCGTCTTAAGTGTATCCCAGATTTCCTTTGCACTTTCTAAGCCATCAATCTTGGTGAATTCTTCTCTGCTTAATTATGATGTGATCACGGCGACAGCTTGTGCATTTCTGTGAATCTCTTGTTCTTGTTCTGGGGTGAGTTCTTCATCCGTGTCCGGGATATCTATGCCAGTGCAGATGATGTGCCATAGGCTAGGATTTAGGGATATTAGATGCATCTTCATGTTGTACTTCCACATTGTATAGTCGCTTCCGTCAAACTGTGGAGGTTTTCCCATGGGAATGGAAAGATAATGATTGTTGGAGTTGAGACGGTTGTAGTTGTAAGGCTGTCGGGAGTAGTCATGATGACCACTCCCCGTCGTCTTCTCTTCTTCTTTTCCCTTTTGTCCTAGCAGTTTATTTCTCAGGAGTGCCTTCAATTGTCGCACTTCTTCATCATCGTGTGGGCTCTCTTTCAGCACATCAAAAGCCTTAGTTTCTTGTTCCTCCTCATTAATGTTCATCTTCGAGATATCGTTGTTCTTCGCAGAGGCCATTGATCTCTCCGAGATGTGAGTCTCGTTGGTGGAGAACCAAGCTCTGATACCAATTGAATGTGGCCTAGAGGGGGGGTGAATAGGCCTTTTGAATTTCCTGCACACTTAATAGAATAGTCAAAAACTTGGTTGGCCGGACTAGTCCGGTTGCGTGGGCGGACTAGGCCGGTGTGCAAGAAGTATGTGTGTTGATCAGGTGTTAATTGAGAAATTAAATTTCTTTAGCAGCGGAATTAAGAACAACTGATATTTATACTTGAAGTTAATATAAGAATGCAGGTGTAACTTCAAATTGCCTTAAGTTAATGTTTAGCACTTAAGTGATCTAAAGAACAAAATTTAAAGTAAATGAGACACGAGACACAAGAATTTTTCCCGAGGTTCGATCTCACAACGAGATCTACGTCCTCGTTGAGGAAGCTCACACAGAGCCGGGTCTCCAACCCTTTTCCTCCTCAAGTCACCATGAAGGCCGACTTGATTCCACTATCACGGGTAATCACCATGTTTGTGGGGCAACCTCACACGTTGAGGGCTCCCACGAAAATTACAATGAACAAATGATCAAATACACTCAAAAGTATTACAATGCAGAGTATGAGTGTAGAAAGATCAAACCCCAAGAGCTCGCGATGAAAGAACGACGATCTCCCAATCCCGAATCGAAGTGTTCAATTGATTTCACTCTTTTTGAACTTTAGATGTGTGGGGAGATGTGTTTTGGGCTCTTGGGACTAAGTGGCGGCGCTAGGGTTTGCTCTTTTTTCAATATTCGACGTGTGTCCTCATGGGAAAGTCATGGATCATCTATTTATAGGGTTTCCAAAAGCTAGCCGTTGAAAAACCCTAACACCAGACTAGTCCGGTGCAAGTCCGGACTTGTCCGGTCTCAACATGTTTTGAGGTCCAGAAAGTCTGCCGGACTAGTCCGGCCCAACCTCGGACTAGTCTGGTACTGTGTAAAGATGACTCCAGAAAGTTCATCGGACTAGTCCGCGGACTAGTCCGATCTCCACAAAAGGGAGTTTACAGAAAGTTCAACGGACTAGTCCGGTCCATGATCGGACTAGTCCGGTCCCTCAGTATGAGAGACTCCAGAAACATCAACGGACTAGTCCGGTGGATGCACGGACTAGTCCGGTCTCCTTGTGAGTGTGATTCCAGAAAGGTGAACGGACTACTCCGGTCCATGATCGGACTAGTCTGGTGCTTTATGAAAGTTATGTTAATTTTAATCCCTTATCCTCGCGCAAAGTTGTGAGCTCTTGGAGTGTGTCTTTCATACACTCCCTATACATTCAAATCTATTTTGGTCTTTCGAGCTTCATCAAAGTATCTCTTTTTGAACACCACTTCATTTTTCACCTTTTTGTGTGCACCGATATGTCTCACTTGTTTGTCCTGCAATCATCTCAGTAGTTTCATTAGGATCTCATATGTTTGTCATCAATTAGCCAAAACCCACAAGGGATATCCTAGATGCACTTACAGTCCGGGTTAGAAAACATAAAGCTATGATGGCAGCCTTCAACAATATGAAAAGTGATGTCAAGGTTATGCTTGCATCAACCAAGGCATGTTGTGAGGGCATAACACTTGTTGGAGCATAACAGTTATGCTTGCCCCAACAAGTGTTATACCCTCACAACATACCTTGGTTGATACAAGCATAACCTTAACATCACTTTTCATGTTGTTAAAGGTTGCCATCATAGCTTCACGTTGTCTAACCTGGACATTGCCACTCATATGCAGATCTCATTATCTTCAGTCCAATTCAGATTTTGTTAGCTTCGGCATATCCTTCACTTATAACTGTTGTTAACATGTGTGATAAGGAAGCTTCACTTATTTGATAAATCTATGCTTGAATTAAAGATTAAGGTTAAATCTCTATGAAAGTGTAAAACAAGATTTGTGATTGAAGTTGTTCGCTTCCTCGCTTGTGTGAAGCACTAAGAAAGTAGGTACTGATTTTTAGTCAATATATTTAGGCTTTAAAACTGAGTAAGGAACATCTTCCTAAGTTTTCAAATGGACAGGAGGGAAATAAATCCTTCAAATGGATGGGAAAATCCTTCCAAGGATCGTCAGACTTTAAATTGATGCTTTCAACAATCCAAATGATGAGCCACGGGTGTTACTTGCATCTGCAAGAGCTTGCTGTGAAGGGATTAACTTATCAGCATCACAGGCGGTTCTTAATTAACAAGCAGCCTATAAAAACAATGACTTTCCCCAGGCGGTTCTTAAATAAAAACCTCTTGTAATGATTGAACCAGTACATATGGTTCTTAAACAATGACCGCCCGTGAAAATAATGAATTTACCTGGGCGGTTATTAATTAAGAACCGTCTGTGATGTTTGGTACATCAGAGGTGGTTCTTAATTAATAACCGTTTGGGTAAATAATGTACTTACCCAGACGGTTCTTTCTTAAAATCCGCTTGTGATGTCCAGTCATCACAGACGGTTATTGTATCATGCATCATCACAGTTGCATTTTTTACGGGCCGCCTGTGTTTGAAAAATCGAGACGCCTATGAAAAAGCTTTTTGTAGTAGTCCTACCATCTATCAGCGCAAGAAGAGAATGGTTGCTGAAGCAATGAACAGCAATACATGGTTCCTCGACATTGTCAATAGACTCTAGGCACACCTGCTGCCGGCCTTCATCAGCCTATGGCATCTTCTCCGGTGCCAGCAACGATTCAACAACCTACCTGATGAAGACAACAGCATTGTCTGGCACTGGTCAACGATCGGAAGCTATTCGGCAAAGTCAGCATACAGGGTGCAGTTTCTTGGTAGCATCTCTTCCTCAACCGCCACCTACATTTGGGATCAATGAGCACCTGCAAAATGCAAGTTTTTCACATGGCTTTTCGTCCAAGATAGAATTTGGTCCGCAGCGCGCCTCCAGCACCGCGGATGGCCAAACTCGTATTTCTGCTGCCGTTGCCTGATAATCTCTGAAACAACTGTGCACCTTTTTATAGAGTGCCCTTTTCGCGCGAAATCTGGTCTTGGTGCTCCGACAACTTCAGACTCCCCTCCCTCAACCCATCTTCTTGGTCGCCGAATACAGGTCTGGGAGACTGGTTCATAGCTCTATCAAAGATGGTTCCAAAGCTTCAGTTAAAAGGATCTCGTTGTCTAGTCATTGTCACCTGCTGGTGTATCTGGAAAGAAAGGAACTTAAGAATTTTTCAGGCAATGGAGCGGAGCAAACGCCAACTGCAAGAAGTCATTCGGGAGGAAATTAGGCACTGGTCTCTGGCTGGTGCAAAGGGTCTCCTAGTGCTAGATATTAGTCCCTAGCTAAGTGATGGTGTACTGAGCCTGGTCATACTGCTTTTCTTCTTGCCTTCCCCTTCTCAGTTGAGTCCAACCCTGATGAGCTCGCTGTATGTTTCATTTGTAACCAGGAACTTTAATCGTGTATCGTCTTAATATATCGGATCTTCAAACCAAAGAAAAACAATAAATTTGAAATTACTTTTATTTCCAGAGTTTAGGCGTATGAAAAACAGCATGTACCAACTTTTTGCATATATTTTGATTGAATGCATTAGAACTTTTAATGAACCATACTTTTAAATTTGATGTTGCTAGTATATATACTTATGGTCCTGGAGGAAAGGTGGCTTAACCTAGTGGTTAAGTACTCTGAGTAGCACTACTCAGGTACTGAGTTCGATTCCCGGTAGAGCGAATTTTAGACTGAATCTCACAGTATTAAATGCAGGTAATCTACAAAGGAAGTAATGGGCACTGGATTTGATGTGCACTTACGAAAAATGTGAAGTGATGAATGTGCCGTAATATTGGTGTATGAAGTTCGGTCCACGGTGGTGTGCTTAGCCTTCTAGTTATCGTCGTCTTATTATAGACCAAGGGCAGACCTACAGGATATGCTGGATGGGCCCCGGCATACCCTGGGCCCAGGAGCATATTAAGTTAAGAATGGCTATCAGTAGATTGGAATGAGATTGGTATTTCTGGAATCTATGAGATTTGTAGTCGCCGCTGAGGAATAAAATAATAAACAACTTTGCCCCACGCCTTGCCTCCACACTGGTAGGCCGAACCGCCCAATACGACGATACATGACAACACAGGGCCCCACGACAAACATCTGCCTCGATTGAGCTGGCGAGCCCTCGATCTCGGCGTCTCGCGCTGTCACGCGTCGTGCTGCGGTGGCGCTCCAGCTGATAGCATCTTGGTTCCCAATCTTTCGATGTGAATAGGAGGGTTCGATTTGTGGAGGAGAAGACGTTCGCAATCCGACTACACCGCCCCCAAGACGATGTGCCTTAGCGATCGATAAATCGACTCTGAAGTTGTATTGATCTTGCTGGCACACAATCAACCTGACCACGACGGCCTTTGTTCCTGCAAGCAATCGAAGAACACGTAAGAACAAGAAGAACAAGCACTTATCTGTTGAATCGATCTAAAGTGGGGTTCTGGATACAAGTGGACGGGCGATCTAGTCGACACGCGCGTGTACAAGGAAGCAACAGAAGCTAACTTACGAATAAACAAAACCCACCTGCTAATGAGGGCAGCGACTACTATTTTTATTACCTCCCTAGGGTCGTGAGAAACCCTAATCACGCATCCCTAACGGACTCCAAATGATACAAGGGCCATGGGCCCAATTTTGGTGACGCAACACCATGGACAGAAAAGGTCTTGGTATTAAAATAACGATTTCGGCCGACTCTGAATAGATACGGACATGAGGCAAGATCCGTCTTAAAGTAGACTTGATAATCTTTCCAGGAAGTACTTGAATGCCTAGATCGGAGTCAGTATGAAAGTCATGGTGGCCGTCACAAGTTGGTGCTGTTCTGCTGTCCAAATCCCGTCCGCGTGAATTCCCTTCCCTTTGGCTCCTCTCCGTTGTTCCTAAGCAAAACAAGAAAGCACATAGTTCCACAGTCTAGATAAGATGGATATAACGCCAAAAATGAGTTCACCTGATAGTTTAGTTGACGTGCACGAGTGTGAGTGATCGGACCAGAAACCAGTAGCTGAGTTGGTGTGGATGTATCGAGGGTGTTGATGTCCTCATCATCCTCCCCTTCTTGCATTTGAGTCGTCCGTGACTCAAGCTCATCATCTTCTCCAAAATATGGCTTCAAATCTACAATGTGAAATGTGGGACTAACCCCAAAATCTACAGGCAACTCGAGTTTATATGCATTATCATTAATCCTTTTTAACACTCTGAATGGACCATCAGCTCAAGGTAACAATTTAGACATTCTCAAATCATGAAACCTATCCTTTCGCAAATGTAACCAAACTAAATCACCAGGTTCAAAAGTGATAGGTTTCTTTCCCCTACTACCAGCAAGTTTGTACTTGCCATTCATGCACTCTATATTCTTGTTAGTAGTTTCATGCAATTTTAAGATCAATTCAGCAGGATATTTATCATCAAAATTCACTTGTTCCATTGAAGGAAGAGGTAATAAATCAATAGGAGCACGGGGTACAAATCCATAAACAATCTCAAATGGGAATTTCTTAGTACTAGAATGTAGGGAACAATTATAAGCAAACTCAACATGAGGCAAACACTCTTACCACATTTTTATATTCTTTTTCAAAACAGCCCTAAGCGTGGTAGATAGACTTCTATTCACAACCTCAGTTTGACCATCAGTTTGGGGATGACAAGTAGTTGAAAATAAAAGCTTAGTCCCCAATTTTACCCATAACGTTCTCCAAAAATGGCTAAGAAACATAGCATCACGATCTGAAACTATTGTATTTGGCACGCTGTGCAACCTAACAATCTCCCGGAAAAACAAATCAGCAACATGTGTCGCATCATCATTTTTACGACAAGGTATGATGTGTGCCATTTCAGAAAATCAATCCACGACAACAAAGATGCTATCACTCCTCTTCTTTGTTCTAGGCAGTCCTAAAACAAAGTCCAGAGAAATATCCTCCCAAGGCATGCTAGGAACAGGAAGAGGCATGTACAAACCATGTGGATTAAGTCGTGACTTAGCTTTTTGACATGTCATGCAGCGACAAAGGAAGTGCTCCACATCTCGCCTCATCCTTGGCCAAAAGAAATGACAAGCAAGTATGTCCTCCGTCTTTTTCACTCCAAAGTGCCCCATCAGCCCACCTCCATGTGCTTCCTGTAATAACAACAAACAAACAGAGCTAGCTGGAATGCATAACTTGTTAGCTCTAAACACATAGCCATTGTTGAGGACAAATTTATTCAATGTTTTTCCCTCTTTACATTTCAGCAATACATCTTGGAAATCAGCATCATGTTCATATTGATCTTTAATCGTTTCTAATCCAAAAAATTTAAAGTCAAGGTTAGATAGAAGACTATAACGTCTAGATAAAGCATCAACAATAACATTATCCTTTCCCTTTTTGTGTTTAATGACATAAGGAAAACACTCAATAAATTCCATCCACTTAGCATGCCTACGATTCAGTTTCCCTTGACTCCTAATATGCTTTAGTGATTCATGATCAAAATGGATAACAAATTCTTTGGGCTACAAATAATGCTGCCATGTTTCTAAAGTTCGTACAAGAGCATATAATTCCTTATCATAGGTAGAATAATTCAGAACAGGCCCACTCATTTTCTCACTAAAATATGCAACAGGTTTTCCTTCTTGTAACAGAACAACACCCAATCCAATCCCACTAGCATCACATTCAAGCTCAAAAGTCTTAGAAAAATCAGGAAGTTAGAGGAGAGGTGCATGTGTCAACTTATCTTTCAGTATGGTAAAGGAGTTATCTTGTGTGGTGCCCCAAGAAAAAGGCACTCCCTTCTTTGTAAGGTCATTCAATGGAGCAGCAATGGTGCTGAAATCCTTCACAAAGCGACGATAGAACCCAGCCAGTACTAGAAAGCTCTGCACCTGTGTGACGGTCTTTGGTACATGCCACCCCTGAATAGCCTCTACCTTGGCTTGATCAACTTCAGTTCCCTGTGGAGTAACAACATAGCCAAGAAAAAGAGACTCGATCCGTGCAAAAGGTGCACTTCTAAAGGTTACCAAATAATCGTGCCTCACATAAAGCTTTAAAAACATCACATAAGTGATCAGGATGTTCATCCATGGATTTGCTATAAATCAATATATCATCAAAGTACACAACAACAAATTTTGCAATGAATGCACGTAAAACCTCGTTCATTAATCTCATGAAGGTGCTAGGTGCACTAGTTAACACAAAAGGCATGACTAACCACTCATATAAACTGAACTTAGTTTTGAAAGTAGTTTTCCATTCATCTCCTAGTTTCATCCGAATTTGGTGATAACCACTACGCAAATCAACTTTTGAGAACACAACAGCACCACTCAATTCATCAAGCATATCATCTAAGCGTGGAATAGGGTGACGATATCAAATGGTGACATTGTTGATTGCTCTACAATCCACACACATACGCCAGGATCTGTCGGAGTGTTGTTCCGGCAATTCTCTCAGTACTACCGTTGGTAGCCCGAGGAGTTCATAGTTCGGTATTGGGCGCGCAGAGATTCAGAACACGATGGCAAATAGACAAGAAGATTTACGTGGTTCGAGCCGCCTAAGCGTAATACCCTACTCCACGGGGCGTGTAGTTATTGTATTGAGCGTCTGAGCACTTGTGAGTACGTGTCAGAGCTGAGTATCTAAGAGGTCTCACAGTCGAGAGAGAGGAGAGCCGAGTGAGCCCCCTGTGTATTGTCGACCAGTCCTTTTATAGTACAAGGACTGGTCGTTACACCGTTAGCCTGGCCTGACATGTGGCCCTGGCGGTTACTGATGCTTAATACACAATTAATGAAGTTAATTACCCTTAATAGTGTGGTAAGAGGACTTGACAGTGTTGTTACTGGTATTAAGGGCCTTTCGACTGTGTGTCATTAATATGGTATTAATGACACTTAATTGGGTCTTGAAGTCTTTGATTGTCCCTTGAAGGTCTGAGCCGTTGGGGGTCCACCAGTCTGATTGTTGAGGCTGAAGGTCCGACAGTTGGACACGTGGCAGCTTTGGAGCTTTCCGTCTGGGACGGGTAGGTTCGGTGCATATGTACACGTGTTGGTACCGGAGCTTCCCTCTGTTGGGGGTTAGGTCCTGGGGTGCCGCACAGGTGTTTAGACCGGAGCTATCCCATGTGTGGGATATAGGTTCGGTTGCAGTATACACGTGGCAGCACCGGGACTAACCATAGATGGGAGGCAGGTCCGGTCCCGTATGACACGTGTGGCCTTCGCAGGTCTTCGACTCAGACAGGTGAAGTTCCTTTGGTCTTTTTGTAGTCCCAAGGGGTATATGGTACGCAGGGTACCGACAGGATCCATCATTTTTAGGTACTAGAATAACTGGAACAACACAAGGACTAAGAGACTCACGTACATAACCTTTGTCGAGTTGTTCTTGTACTTGGCGCTGAATCTTCTTTGTTTCTTCCGGATTTGTCCTGTATGGTGTACGGTTGGGCAATGAAGCACCGGTAATTGGGTCAATCTGGTGCTCAATACCTCGAAGTGGTGGTAGTCCTGGTGGTATTTCACTTGGAAACACATCAGAATATTCCACCAAAATGTTAGCAACAACGGGAGGCAAAGAATGTTGCATATCGTAAAGGGAAATCAAAGAATCTTTGCATACCAAAGCATAGGCAACAGAGGTGGAAGCAATTAGTTCATTAATATCAGGTTTCGTAGCAAACAAGCATTTTCCCTTCAGAGATATCTCATTTTTCTTATCAAACACATATTTGGCATTGTTATTGTTCTCAACGTTAGTATGGTCCTGATATTTAGTTTTCCTGGCTCTAGCAACATCATCTTGCACAATAGCTTCAGGAGACATAGGATGCAACACATTTTTTTTATCATGGTAAAGAAAAGAATACTTAATTGATCTACCATGATGCATAGAATCTCTATCAAATTGCCAAGGTCTTCCTTGCAGAATATTACAAGCTTGCATAGGCAAAACATCACATTCAATGACATCCTTATATGATCCAATAGCAATTCACACAAGTCTAGTTACCTTTGCCTTACCGCTGTTGTTTAACTATTGAATGTAATAGGTATGTGGGTGCGGTTTGGTGCTTAGTGCCAACTTGGTCACCATGTCACTGATGGCCAATATGTTGCAGCTACCTCCATCAATGATCATGCAGCAAGATCGCTCTTTGATGACACACTTTGTTTGGAATAATGTGTGTCTTTGATTTTGTTCCGCTTTCTCCATTTGTGCACTAAGCACACGCTGCACAAGGAGACTATCATAGCCGCTGCATCTTCTGCACCAATATGCTCTTCTTGATGTTCATCGCTACCGTCATCTTTAACAATTAGAACACGCTTGCTTGGGCAGTCACGCTGCACATGGCCAAAACCCTTGCACCTGTGACATTGAACGTCTCTAGATCGACCAGTAGATGCAACGGAAGAAGCACTCTCGGTGGGCTTTTGGGTGGTCTTTATTGATGAGATAGTGGAAGGAGCATGTGGCTTGTTGCCGAAGGAAGAAGGTGCTCCTGACTTGGTGAAGAAGATGGCGGGGAAGCACGCCCAGTCAAAGTAGTAGTCGTGCGTGGTTGCCATGAGCTAGTCATTCCAGCAAAAATATTAGTTTTAGAGCTAGCTCGTCGTCCCTGCACTTCCCTTTCAGCTTTACAAGCAAGATGAAACAAACGGGTAACGTTATTGTAATCTTTATAAGCAAGTATGTCCTGAATTTCACGGTTTAAACTACCCAAAAATCTAGCCATAGCTGGTTCCTCATCCTCGTTTATATTACAACGCTACATACCATTTGTAATTCCTGAAAATCCTCTTCTACACTTTTAGCTCCTTGTCTCAATTGTTGTAACTTATTTAACAGATCACGTGCATAGTACGAAGGAAAAAATCTAGCCCGCATGAGCCGTTTCAAAGCATCCCAAGTTTGTGGTATGTTATTAGGATTTTTCTTGCCATGTCCTATCCACCAAATAGAAGCAAAATCAGTAAACTCACTAGTGGCTGCTCTAACTCTTGTGTTTTCAGGAAACTCATGACATGCAAATTTTTGATCAACAAAAATCTTCCAAGTAATATATGCATCAGGGTCATATTTACCATTAAAAGGAGGTATCTTAAATTTGATCTTGTTAAAAGTATCATCATGATTGCGTACCTCACGCCGACGATGTCCACCCATACCTTGACGGTTGTGTTGTAGCTGGCGCCATGGCCTAGCTTCCTCATCTTCCCCCATTTCTGTATCTGCAGAATAGTCATCTTCATTGTCACGTACAATACTAGGAGCATTGCTCACCTGTCCATCTGCGGTGCATCCATGAACCCTCTCCTCAAGGCGCTGCAGGATGGCTCCAATAGAAGTGTTCAATGTTTTGGAAATCTCCGACGTGCTGATTTTGGTGTTGGTGTCGATCTGCACATTTTCCAATTGACCAAGGTGGTCACCGGTAACACGAAAATCCTCATCAAGCGCTTATGTGCGTATTCGCACTTGGCGTTCAAAGTGCTGTATAATTCCTCATGTGTGAGGTGAATGCACGTCTTCATTTGTATTTGCTCCTCCTGCCATGGTTAGTAGACAAAAGGAACGATCCAATATGAAAGGGTAACATTATCCCTAGCTACAAAAGGTGCTTGTCGGTACCCTGCGTACCGGGTACCCCTTGGTACCGCGAAGAGTACAAGGGTGTTCTACCTGTCAGAGTTGAAGGTCTCCTCAGGCCCCACATGTCACATTGCACCGGACCCGCTCCCCTCATATGGATAGCTCCTGGGTAAACACAGGTGAAGGAAAATCGGAACTAAAGTCCCAACAAAGGAAAGCTTTGGTGACAATACGTGTACAACGACGCCAGACCTAACACCTAGGAGAGAGGAGCTCTGGTGCCGACACGTGTACAACAGTCCCAGACCTACCCTCCTGCAAGGGACAACTCTAGAGCTGCCACGTGTGGAGTCTCCAGACCTGCTTCACTAACGAGTACATTGGCAGATCTCCTTCTGCACGAACAATCAAGGGCGATTAAAGCGGCAGTTACAAGACCTGATTACGTGTCATTAATACTATATTAATGATACACGATCAGTGTGTTGTGAATAGGGGTAACGCAACCATTAAGGCACGTTATCACACTAATAATCATGCTTAATACCCTTTAGACAGTGTATTAGGCCATTAAATACGCCAGGGCCAGATGTCGGGCCAGAAAAGCTTTGTAACAGACAGTCCTTAAAACTATAAAAGGGTTGTGCCGCACGAACCCAGGGACATCTGATCCAAGCTAACCCGCATTCTAGGGAACAGTCTCATACAATACAACAACACAAACCCTGTGGAGTAGGGTGTTACGCTCAGGCGGCCCGAACCACGTAAATCTCCTGTGTCACCATCTCGTTCCCGATCTTTAATCACCCCAACCGAAACAAGAACCTCTGCGGGCTACATTTGGTAGCACCGAGGGAAGTGTCGTAGCTGCACTTCGACATTTGGCGCGCCAGGTTGGGGGGGGGGGGGGGGGCGATCCCGAGATCACAAGATGGTGAATTTCGCTGCAGGATCCTCCAATGGCAATCGAGATGAACAACCCACTGGTGGCAATACTCTCAACGCGCCACAACCAGCAGGTGTTATTGTTCCAGCAGGCACTATGGCACCACAACCACCATCTCTTCCGGCAAACAATGTCGGTCAACAAGATGGGGCATCTGCGTCGATCACTGCATCGACAAACAACAAACCTGAGCACGTGCTCATTGTTGCGCAACCTCTTCTACAACATTCACCGCCTCCAGGAGCACCCTAGGGTGCTATGGAATAGTGAAGAGCTGATGTAGACCATCTGGTCGGAGCTGCAGCCGCTGGCATTAGCAATCAAGGTCCTCCCCCTTCGGGGCGAGCACCATCACAACGACGGACCTTGTCAGGCAGACTTGGTCCACTAGTCTCGCCGCAGAGGAGATGTGCTGCATCCCAACAGGTGACCTCGTTGCCTCCCGGGGCACGACGTACACACACCATCACCAGGATTCCGACTCATGACCTGCGGTCGGAACTGGATCACTGTTACCGACAGTAGGACGACTGTGTCCATATCGAGCGTGCTCGTGAAAGGCGAGAGGCTCGGGACAACCCAGCTCCTTAGGGAGTGGGAGGAGGCTGTTCTGCCCTGGCCATGCATTTGCGCATGGCCAGATGGCCACAGAAGTTCCGGCCTCACTTGCTGGAAAAATTCCACGGGACTGTCAACCCCGCTGAATTCCTTCAAATCTACTCCACTGCCATTTTGGCACCGGGAGGTGATGAAGCTATAATGGCCAATTACTTCCCGGTAACTTTAACTAGGACTACAAGGGTTCATGAGTCTTCCATCCGACTCCATTAATAGTTGGGTGGAGCTTCGCCAACAATTCACTGCCAACTTCGGGAGTTCATACACCCGGCTTGGCACTGAATTAGATATGTTTGCTGTAAAGTAAACATCGGGGGAATCACTGCGATCATTTATCCAGCGGTTTTCTCAGGTTCAAAATACTATTCCTTCAATCTCGAGCTCTTCTGTTATTGTTGCATTCAGACAGGGTGTTCGAGATAAGAAAATGTTGGAGAAGCTGACCATCAAAGAAGTCACCAGCGTCACAGAACTCTTCAGTCTAGTAGACAAATGTGCTAGAGCTGCAAAGGGCCGTAAAATGCACTCCAAGCCAGTTCCAGAGGCCAACAAGAAGTCCTCCAAAACTGAAGCCGCTACCTCCGGTAGTTACAAGGAGAAAAAGAAGTCCAACGGCAAGAAGAAGCTGTAAGTCGGCGCACCAGCCGCTGCAGCTGCTGCAGCTCCGGGTGGCCGAGGGCCACGCCTCGAGAAACAACCTCATCCTTCCACGAAATACGAGAACAGTTCAAAGGCATGGTGTCCGATTCACAAGATGGATAGACACATCCTGGAAGAATGTCGGGAGTTCCAAAACCTTACCGAGTGCTATAACAAGTGCCGGGAAGAAGCTCCTTTCCGTCAGTGGTAAGGAAAGCAAAAAGTCGACGAAGCTCCGACTGAAGAGGAGCTAGGTTTCCAGGACCCCAAGAATGTCCTGAAAGCTATTTACAACACTGTCGATGACGACTGTGACATCTCTGACAATGAGCATCGGAAAACCCTAAACACCATCTATGGTGGTTCTTGGGACATCACCTCTCGCCGCATCCTCAAGACAATGTGGCGGGACATGGCCGTGGCAGCTCCCACTGCTAAGGCGAACCCACATCAGAAGTGGATGGATACTCCCATCATTTTTGATGCTTCGGACTGCCCCCGAAACATGATCGGGGCTGGTCAACTCCCGTTGATGGTGTCACCTACCATTAACAATATTCAAATCCACCATGTAATGGTGGACGGAGGTTCAGGGCTAAACCTCGTAAGCTTTGAAGCTTTCGTTAGGCTTCATCTCCAGCCTTCGGACCTTCGTCCATCCCGACCTTTCTCTGGGGTAGGTCTAGGAACCATTTCACCTCTCGGTTCCATCACACTCCAAGTGACCTTCGGGACTCGGGAGAACTACAAAACTGAGAAGTTGGTCTTCGACGTCGCGCAGATCAGTCTGCAGTTCAATGTCATTCTGGGCAGGCCAGCCTTGTACAAGTCCATGGCCGCATCTCATGATGGTTACTTAGTGTTGAAGATGCCAACACCCATGGGCGTTCTCTGGATCCCCGGAGATCGCACCGCATGAGTTACTGCTTTAGAAGAACTCTATGTGCTTATCACAGTGCAAGAGGAAGCATCTGGTAAGAAGCCAACTCTGAACCCTCCAAGTATTCGTCATAAAGGCTCTACATCTGCACCCCATGTGCAACCAAGCAATGACACCGACGTTCTCGTCAGAGTCATCCAAATTGGTTCCCACGTTGCTAAGACTACCCGCATATCGGGAGGTTTGAACAACAAATAGGAACACGCGCTCATCACTTTCCTCCGGGCTAACGTTGATGTGTTTGCCTGGCAACTGTCACAAAATCACTGGGATCCCTAGGGAGGTGACTGAGCACAATCTGAAGATTTACCCTAACACACGGCCTGTTCACCAGAAGCCTCTGAAGCAATCAATCGAGCGACAAAACTTCATCCGACAGGAAATCAAGAAGTTGCTCGAAGCTGGATTCATTCGAGAAGTCTTCCATCCAAAATGGCTGGCAAACCCAGTTGTTATACCCAAGGCTGGTGCTTCCAATGTGTATCGACTACACCACCTTAAATAAGGCATGTCCAAAGGATCCATTTCTACTACCTAGAATAGATCAGATAGTGGACTCCACCTTCGGGTGTGAGCTATTGTGTTTCTTAGATGCATATACTGGATATCATCAAATCCAAATGTCTAAGGAAGATAAAGAGCATACTGCCTTCACAACAGTACATGGATTGTTCTGTTATACTGCCATGCCATTCGGTCTTAAAAATGCTGCTTCAACATATGTGCGAGTTATGTACAAAACATTTGGAGAGCTAATTGGAGACTTGGTGGAGGTGTATGTCGATGACATCATTGTGAAGATAAAAAACAAGGAGTCACTCCTTGACAACTTATAAGCCATCTTCGACAAGCTGCACACCACGCGCACCAAGCTGAACCCGGACAAGTGTGTCTGCGGGGTTAGCTCCGGGAAGCTTCTGGGGTTCTTGTTGACTCACCGAGGAATTGAAGCAAATCCAACGAAGATCAAGGCCATAGAAGATATGCGGCCCCCAACTCACATTAAGGATGTCCAGAAGTTAACTGGATGTCTAGCTGCGCTCAATCGGTTTATCTCAAGACTGGCAGAACAGGCGTTACCCTTCTTCAAACTTCTGAGGAAGTCTGAACCATTTCATTGGTCTGAAGAAGCAGAGAAGGCGTTTCAAGAGCTGAAACAACTCCTCACCACACTACCAATATTGGTAGCTCCTAATCCTGGTGAGACTTTACTGGTTTACATTTCGGCAACCATCGAAGTTGTCAGTATGGTCCTGGTTGCAGAAAGACCAGAGTTGCATCTAGTCCAGGAGTCCAGACCTCTCCGGGAGGGTCTGGAATCACCTGAAGGTGTATTTGGGTCCCATATCCCAGACACACAACCTCAAAACTAAATTCTAGGTGATAAGAAGGATGAGTCCCGATCTTCCGAAAGGTGATGGATAAGTCAATTGATGTGGAGATCTCGATGTTGATGATCCAAGGCTCTTGAGTAGAACACAAAAAACCCCTGCAATCACTACACCACCGCTCCGTTGGTTATCAACCGTGCTGCACAAGATTGACCTTGCCAAGAAGGCTAATCCCTGCAAGTGCAACCGAGAACACAAGCAAGAACGTAGAAAATACGATCTGAAATGGCGAAGTTGGAGTTTCACAAACTAAAGAACAGCGATATTATTGATCTAAGCAAAACCCAATTGTTTATGGCGGCTACTACAGAGTATATATATGTGGGAGTTCGTTCAAGGGGGTGTTGAAGTTGTGACATAACCCTAAGACATGAAAATAATTGACTTAGACTTGATACAACGCCCAATGGCCCAATACGGTGGTGCAGCACCCTGATAGATTCTGTACTCGATTTTGTTTCAACGATCCCCGTCGAATCCTGATGGATTTCGAAATGGGACCAGATCCATTGGATAGGTTATCCTCTCCCCTTTCTGTGCATATGTAGAACGTCCAAAAACAGAGTTAGTATGTGTCCTGGGCGTCCGTTTTAGTGCGTACTGCTCCTGTACTCTGAGTTGGACACGATTTTGAGTTGGGGTCGGTTTCCATCTTCTTTGAACGTATTCTCTGGTCCTCCACGCCCCTAAACCTTCCTCCAATTACTTCTTGAACCACTCCATGTATCCTAATTACAATTAAATTATTAGGTAGCAATCTATTCTCAAGAATATAAAAGGAAATATATCAGAATGAGCTCACCTCTGAAATTAATTGTTGTGTGTGAATTCTATTGATTGCATCTTGTATGTTAAATGGAGTGTTGTGTATATGCTTAGGAGTGATGTCATCATCACTAAGAGATCAACCTCATTCATCTGAGGAAGTTTACCTGGCTGACCAAGATGATCTGGATCCTTCCAGCGAAGTCTGGGTCGAACAAGAAAAACTTTTAGACCCTTCCGGGAAGGTCCAAGAAGCACAACCTGAAGTTCCGGAACCCTCTAGTAGGGTCCGGGTCGGTGAAGAAGAAGCTTCGGGTCCTTCTGAAAGTGTCCGGACCATCCAACATCCCGTGTACTTCATCAGCGAAGTCCTCCACGACGCCAAGACAAGATACATTGAGGTGCATAAACTGCTTTACGCAGTTCTTATTGCCTCAAGGAAGCTTCGTCACTACTTCCAAGCCTACAAAATATTAGTGGTAACTTCTTTTCCACTGCATGCTATTTTGCACAACCCTAATTCTACTGGGAACATTGCAAAGTGGGCAGCGGAACTGGCTGCATTCGATCTAGAATTTGTGTCATGACAAGCAATCAAAAGTCAAGCCTTGGCTGACTTTGTGGCGGAGTGGACCCCCTCTCCATCAAACCCTGGGGGCCACATTGAGCAGAAACCAGAACCCAAAGTTTCGGTATTCACCGAGCCTCACTGGACCCTCTACTTCGATGGCTCCGTGCAAAAGCAGGGGGTCAGAGCTGTAATCCTTCTCCTGGCTCGAACTGGGGAGAAGGTCAAGTACATGGTAGACCTTGATTTCAAGGCAACCAACAACATGGCGGAGTATGAAGCTCTCATCTATGGACTCAAGATGGCACTATCGTATGGTGTCAAACAGCTATTGGTGAAGGGAGGTTCACAACTCATCATCAAACAAGTCAAAGGTGAATGCTCCTGCAACAATCCTCAACTAGCTGCTTATCTCCTTGAAGTCCAGAGGCTTCAGAAGGACATCGAAATCCTAGATCTCCATCGTGTTCATCGTCTTCATAACGCTGAAACCAACAAACTCTCGACAAAAGTCTCAACCGGAGCTCAGGCTCCTGACGGAATCTTCGTCCAGAGGTTTTCAAAACCAACAACTCAGCCTGCCGAACTGAGCGAAGGGGGCTAGACCAACACCACAAAGCTGGCAGTCCCGGTGGCCCTGTTACCATGTTGTCCACCAAGGGTCGTAGGTGCTGTTGGAACCTCCGAGCAACCCAGCGCGCAAGACTCAAAATCTCAAATAAGCTCCAATGCATGAATCTCGGAGATCTGGAGCTACTTGAAAGGAAATATCCTTCCTGAAGACAGTGTATCCGCTGACCAGATTGTCAGATTGGCTAAAAGATACACGTTGGTAGAAGGGGATCTCTACCGGCACGGTGCCAATGGCATCCTAATGCGGTGCATTGCAAGGGAAGAAGGTTGCAAGCTCCTCGCGGAAATCCATGGAGGCGAGTGTGAGAACCATGCTTCTTCCCGTACGCTAGTTGGTAAAGCCTTTCATCATGGCATTTACTGGCCTACAACACTTCAGGATGCGGTTTATTAATGTGGCCTAGAGGGGGGGTGAATAGGCCTTTTGAATTTCCTGCGCACTTAATAGAATAGTCAAAAACTTGGTTGGCCGGACTAGTCCGGTTGCATGGGCGGACTAGTCCGGTGTGCAAGAAGTATGTGTGTTGATCAGGTGTTAATTGAGAAATTAAATTTCTTTAGCAGCGGAGTTAAGAGCAACTGATATTTATACTTGAAATTAATATAAGAATGCAGGTGTAACTTCAAATTGCCTTAAGTTAATGTTTCTCACTTAAGTGATTTAATGAACAAAATTTAAAGTAAATGAGACACGAGACACAAGAATTTTTCCCGAGGTTCGATCTCACAACGAGATCTACATCCTCATTGAGGAAGCTCACACAGAGCCGGGTCTCCAACCCTTTTCCTCCTCAAGTCACCACGAAGGCCGACTTGATTCCACTATCACGGGTAATCACCAAGTTTGTGGGGCAACCTCACACGTTGAGGGCTCCCACAAAAATTACAATGAACAAGTGATCAAATACACTCAAAAGTATTACGATGCAGAGTATGAGTGTAGAAAGATCAAACCCCAAGAGCTTGCAATAAAAGAACGACGATCTCCCAATCCTGAATCCAAGTGTTCAATTGATTTCACTCTTTTTGAACTTTAGATGTGTGGGGAGATGTGTTTTGGGCTCTTGGGATCGAGTGGCGGCGCTAGGGTTTGCTCCTTTTTCAATATTCGACGTGTCTTGTCATGGGAAAGTCGTGGATCATCTATTTGTAGGGTTTCCAAAAGCTAGCCATTGAAAAACCCTAACACCGGACTAGTCCGGTGCAAGTCCGGACTTGTCCGGTCTCAACATGTTTTGAGGTCCAGAAAGTCTGCCGGACTAGTCCGGTCCAACCTCGGACTAGTCCGGTACTGTGTAAAGATGACTCCAGAAAGTTCATCGGACTAGTCCGCGGACTTGTCCGATCTCCACAAAAGGGAGTTTACAGAAAGTTCAACGGACTAGTCCGGTCCATGATCGGACTAGTCCGGTCCCTCAGTCTGAGAGACTCCAGAAACATCAACGGACTAGTCCGGTGGATGCACGGACTAGTCCGGTCTCCTTGTGAGTGTGATTCCAGAAAGGTGAACGGACTAGTCCGGCCCATGATCGGACTAGTCCGGTGCTTTGTGAAAGTTATGTTAATTTTAATCCCTTATCCTCGCGCAAAGTTGTGAGCTCTTGGAGTGTGTCTTTCATACACTCCCTATACATTCAAATCTATTTTGGTCTTCCGAGCTTCATCAAAGTATCTCTCTTTGAACACCACTTCATTTTTCACCTTTTTGTGTGCACCGATATGTCTCACTTGTTTGTCCTGCAATCATCTCAGTAGTTTCATTAGGATCTCATATTTTTGTCATCAATTAGCCAAAACCCACAAGGGATATCCTAGATGCACTTACAATCTCCCCCTTTTTGGTGACTGATGACAACCATTTGAGATATCACAATTGAGAGTAAAATCTTGATTTTCATAAGGTGTCCACATATGGGAATAATGATAAGTCCACAAAAAGCTTCTCACATATGCACACACCTTATGGTGGGGTGCCTAACAAGTGTGTAATCAACAGGGTGTGGTGTAGTAAAGATAATCAACAATGAGTATAAAGATAATCATCCAAGCAACAGTAAGCATCACACATAAGAGAGGGAATAGTGCATTACAAGGTTTTAAAATTAAATACACATGTCCTTGATCACAAAAACATAAAGACACCAACTACTCTTAAACTAGTAGTCTTAATCTCTCCTACCAACTACTCTTAAACTAGTAGTCTTAATCTTTCCTAGTCTCAATCTCTCCCCCTTTGGCATCAAGGCACCAAAAAGGGAAAAAATGAGGGAAATTTTAGCAATAAAATGTAACATATGAAGTATCAACCAGATGTGCAACGTTTCAAGCCACATTTCGAGAGTCAAGAATATTAAGTTCATTCCAAAGTTCACAAAACCTTTTCTCATCCAATGGTTTGGTAAAAATGTCTGCAAGTTGTTTTTCAGTTCTAACATGTGAAATAGTAATGTCACCTTTTAGTGAATGATCTCTAAGAAAATGATGACGGATATCTATGTGCTTAGTTCTTGAGTGCTCTACTGGGTTGTGTGCAATTTTTATAGCACTTTCATTGTCACATAGAAGTGGGATATTGTTAAGATTGTAGCCGTAGTCCCTAAGTGTTTGCCGCATCCAAAGTAATTGGGCGCAACAGCTACCGGCTGCAATATATTCTGCTTCTGTTGTTGAAAGGGCAATGGAGTTTTGCTTTTTAGATGACCAAGATACCAGGGACCTACCAAGAAACTGACAAGTCCCTGACATGCTATTTCTATCGACTTTGCATCCTGCATAGTCGGCATCGGAATAACCTATCAGGTTAAATTTGGATCCTTTGGGATACCAAAGGCCCAAGGTGGGTGTGTGCACAAGGTACCTTAGGATTGTTTTTACAGCAACTAAATGACACTCTTTAGGTGCAGCTTGAAACCTTGCACACAAGCAAACACTAAGCATAATATATGTCCTAGATGCACATAAATAAACTAAAGAGCCAATCATGGACCGATATACCTTTTGATCTACATTTGGACCGTCTTCATTGAGGTTGAGATGTCCATCTGTGGCCATGGGTGTCTTGATGGGCTTGGCTTTGTCCATATTGAATTTCTTGAGAATGTCTTGTGTATATTTTGTTTGGCTTATAAATGTACCTTCTCTTAGTTGCTTGACTTGGAATCCCAAGAAGAACTTTAATTTGCCCATCATTGACATCTCGAACCTATCTGTCATAATTTTGCTAAACTCTTCACAGAAGGATTTGTTAGTTGATCCAAAGATAATATCATCAACGTAAATTGACACACAAGTAAATGATCATCACAATGTTTAGTGAAAAGTGTATAGTCAGCTTTACCAATTTTGAATCCATTCTGAATTAGAAAATATCTAAGGCACTCATACCAAGCTCGAGGAGCTTGTTTGAGGCCATAGAGAGCCTTACGCAGTTTGTAGACATGGTTTGGATACTTCGAGTCTTCAAATCCTGGTGGCTGCTCCACATAAACTTCCTCCTTGATTGGGCCGTTTAAGAAGGCGCTTTTGACGTCCATTTGATACAGCTTAAAATTATGGTGAGTAGCATATGCCAATAAAATACGAATGGACTCAAGTCTAGCTACAGGAGCGAAAGTTTCATCGAAGTCCAAACTTCGACCTGAGAATAACCTTTGGCCACCAGTCTTTCCTTATTTATTGTCACTACTCCATGTTCATCTTGCTTGTTCCGAAATACCCATTTAGTTCCGACTATGTTCGCCTTTGGTCTCTCCACTAGCTCCCATACTTCATTTCTCTTGAAGTTGTTCAGCTCCTCTTGCATTGCAATCACCCAGTCTGGATCCCCTAAGGCTTCTTCTACCCTGTATGGTTCCAGAAAAGACACAAAAGAGTAGGATTCACAAAAATTTGCAACTTGAGATCTAGTAGTTACTCCCTTTGCAATATCTCCAATGATGTTGTTGACAGGGTGGTCTCTTTGCACGCTCTGGTGTACTCTTGGGTGTGGAGCTTGTGTAGTTGCTTGTTCTTCATGTACATTGTCTCCCCCTTGATCGTTGCTTCCATGATGGTCCTGATCTTCTTGATCTTCCTCCTCTTGATCTTGTGCAAGGGCTCCCCCTTGATCATTGCTTCCGTGTTGAGGTTCATCTTGTGCATTTGGGTCGAATGTTTGCTCTTGTGGTAAGATATCACCAAGTCCCATTTTCTTCAGTGCTTCATATGGAGCTTCCTCATCATCTAGCACACACTTGTCAACTTGCTCCACTTGTGAGCCGTTAGATTCATCGAACACTACGTCACGTGCTACTTCAACAAGGCCGGACACCTTGTTGAAGACACGATAGGCGTAGGCATTCGATTCATAACCGAGCAAGAATCCTTCATCGGACTTCGAAGCGAACTTCGAGGCCCTCTGCTTCTTGTTCAGAATAAAACATTTGCAACCAAAAACTTTGAAATAAGAAACATTTGGATTTTTACCGGTAAGGAGCTCATATGGAGTTTTCTTCAGTAGTCGATGGAGGTATAGTCGATTAGTGGCATGGCAGGCGGTGTTCACTGCTTCTGCCCAAAATCGATCTGATGTCTTGTATTCATCCAGCATGGTTCTGGCCATTTCGATCAATGTTCTGTTCTTCCTTTCTGCCACTCCATTTTGTTGAGGGGAGTAGGGTGCTGAGAATTCATGCTTTATCCCTTCTTCATCAAGAAACTCTTCAACTTGGATATTCTTGAATTCTGTCCCGTTGTCACTTCTGATGTTCTTTATGGTTGATGATAATTCATTCTGAGCTCTTTTTAAGAACTTCTTGAGGATCCCCTGAGTTTCTGATTTATCATACAAGAAAAACACCCAGGTAAATCTAGAAAAATCATCAACAATTACTAAACCATATTTTTTATCGCCGATGCTGATGTACGAAACTGGACCAAAAAGATCCATGTGGAGAAGTTCCATCGGTCTCGCGGTAGTCATCACGTTCTTGGCGGGGTGTGGTGCTCCGACTTGTTTTCTTGCTTGGCAAGCGCTGCATGGCCTGTCCTTTTCAAAAACCACATCCTTAAGACCACGGATGTGACCACCTTTTAGAAGTTTCTGCAGATTTCTCATCCCAACATGGGCTAGCCGTCTATGCCACAGCCATCCCATGTTGGTCTTAGCAACCAAGCAAGTGTTGAGTTCGGCTTTATCTTTGTTGAAGTCAACAAGATAGAGCTTGCCCTTCAACATTCCCTTGAATGCAATCGAGCCATCGCTTCTTCTAAAAACTGTCACACCCTCATTAGTGAATAAACAGTTGTAACCTTTGTCGCATAGTTGGGATATTGACAAAAGGTTATAATCTAGAGAATCTACATGTAAAACATTCGATAAGGTATGTTGAGAGGAAATTTCATTGTTACCGCTACCAAGGACCTTTCCTTGGCTGTTGTCTCCGAAGTATATGCCTTCACTTGGATCCTTGTTGTACTCGTACTCCACAAACATACCTCTCTCTCCGGTCATGTGATTCGTGCATCCGCTATCAAGTACCCATCTTGTTCCGCCAGAGGAGTAAGCCTGCAAAAAAAGAATCATTCCTTGGTTTTAGGTACCCAAGCTTGCTTGGGTCCTTTCAGGTTAGTCACAAGAGTCTTAGGCACCCACACACAAGTTTTCAAGTTCTTGTGGCGTGGCCCTGTATATTTGGCAATGACTCTTCCACTTTTGGCCTTCATAAGAACATAAGAAGCATTAAATGTGTGAAACAACATTTGAGGTTCAGATTCATGAGATTTCTCTTTGACAAAGACAATTCTATTCTTAGCATGATTAGAAATAGCCATGTGTTTGTTCTTATCAAAACCAAGGCCATCTTTGACATTGGGAGGTCTAGTGGCCATATATGCACTGCGTGCATATTTGATCTTCTCCTTATCAAAGATGTCGCTTGGGGGGGGGCATGCATATTACGAGAAGTTGATGTATTAGAAATAGTATTCTTCTTACTAGAGCAAGTGCAAGTCTCGATTGTTGTCGAACTCATATCTTTGGAGGAAGAGCTCTTGGAGGAAGAAGAGTCACTTTGCTTGAGCGACTCAACTTGCACCTCAAGGATCTTGTTAACCTTTGACAAGTCAGAAAGTTCTTCCTTGATTGCAATATGTGAGTCTTTTAGCTTTGAGTAAGTTTCCTTACTCAAGGCTAGCTCAACTTCAAGCGACTTGTTCTTCTCTCTTTCAAGCTCGAGAAGTTTTTCAACTTCTTGATATCTCTTCCTTTCATGGATGAGCATATCTTCTTGTTGATCAAGAAGTTCTTCCTTCTCAAAAATTTCGTTCGACAACATTTCCATTTTCTTTAGAGCAATTTTACTTAGTCCTCTAAACATTTCTTCGTTATCGCTAGAGCTGTCAAAGTCATCAATAGAGGAGTTTAGTGTGGGAGGAGTGAGCCGTACCTTTTTGTTGCCTTCCTTAGCCATAAGGCAAGTGTGGTTGTTCATGTCCCGTCCTCCCATGTTTGGAAAGAGTGTGGCCTTCATAGTAGGTTTCTTGATTGCAATAGTGGCCATCTCTTCTTCTTCATCGGAGGAGGACTCGTCGTTTGAGTCCCACCCCTAGCCAATGTGAGCTTGATGGTTTTGCCTACTTTTTCTGAAATTTTTTTTTTCTTGAGATCTTGTTTCCTTCTTCTTTTTGTTTTCTTCATTGGGGCAGTCCATCATGAAGTGACCATACTCTCCGCAGTTGTAGCAAGTGCGTCGAGCCTTGGATTTTCCTTTGTCCTTGCTTTTGCCTTCATTTGAGTTGTTGCCGTGTCTTCTTTTCATCATTTGCTTGAACTTCTTGATAAAGAGTACCATCTCCTCATCATCAAGATCGGTGCTCTCATCACTTGAGTGCCCATCGTCTTGATCTTCACGAGCTTCTTTGAGTTTGGGTCGGCATGTAGCTTTGAGAGCGTCCTCTTTCCTTTTGGAGGAAGTGAGTTCGGCCAAGTCTTTGACGTATTTTGCCTCTTTTTCCATCATCTCATGGTTTATGATCTTCCCCAACAGCTCATCGGGGGTCAATTTGTGGAAACTGGGGCTTTCTCTAATCATTGAGCAAAGTGTGACATTTCTTGGCATGAAGGCTCTAATCATTCTCTTGAATACCTCATGATCCGTCCATTTCTTACTTCCATAGGCACGTAACTTGTTGATGATTGCCTTCATTCGGTTGTACATGTCTTGAGGTGATTCGCCTTCTTCAATAGCAAACCTCCCCAACTCTCCTTCAAGCATTTCGATTTTTGCTTCACGAACTGATCTATTTCCTTCGTGAGCTGTCTTAAGTGTATCCCAGATTTCCTTTGCACTTTCTAAGCTATCAATCTTGGTGAATTCTTCTCTGCTTAATGATGATGTGATCATGGCGACAGCTTGTGCATTTCTGTGAATCTCTTGTTCTTGTTCTGGGGTGAGTTCTTCATCCGTATCCGGGATATCTATGCCAGTGCAGACGATGTGCCATAGGCTAGGATTTAGGGATATTAGATGCATCTTCATGTTGTACTTCCACATTGTATAGTCGCTTCCGTCAAACTGTGGAGGTTTTCCCATGGGAATGGAAGGATAATGATTGTTGGAGTTGAGACGGTTGTAGTTGTAAGGCTGTCGGGAGTAGTCATGATGACCACTCCCCGTCGTCTTCTCTTCTTCTTTTCCCTTTTGTCCTAGCAGTTTCTTTCTCAGGAGTGCCTTCAATTGTCGCACTTCTTCATCATCGTGTGGGCTCTCTTTCAGCACATCAAAATCCTTAGTTTCTTGTTCCTCCTCATTAATGTTCATCTTCGAGATATCGTTGTTCTTCTCAGAGGCCATTGATCTCTCCAAGATGTGAGTCTCGTTGGTGGAGAACCAAGCTCTGATACCAATTGAATGTGGCCTAGAGGGGGGGTGAATAGGCCTTTTGAATTTCCTGCGCACTTAATAGAATAGTCAAAAACTTTGTTGGCCGGACTAGTCCGGTTGCGTGGGCGGACTAGTCCGATGTGCAAGAAGTATGTGTGTTGATCAGGTGTTAATTGAGAAATTAAATTTCTTTAGCAGCGGAGTTAAGAACAACTGATATTTATACTTGAAATTAATATAAGAATGCAGGTGTAACTTCAAATTGCCTTAAGTTAATGTTTAGCACTTAAGTGATCTAATGAACAAAATTTAAATTAAATGAGACACGAGACACAAGAATTTTTCCCGAGGATCGATCTCAAAATGAGATCTATGTCCTCTTTGAGGAAGCTCACACAGAGCCGAGTCTCCAACCCTTTTCCTCCTCAAGTCACCACGAAGGCCGACTTGATTCCACTATCACGGGTAATCACCAAGTTTGTGGGGCAACCTCACACGTTGAGGGCTCCCACAAAAATTACAATGAACAAGTGATCAAATACACTCAAAAGTATTACAATGCAGAGTATGAGTGTAGAAAGATCAAACCCCAAGAGCTCGCGATGAAAGAACGACGATCTCCCAATCCCGAATCCAAGTGTTCAATTGATTTCACTCTTTTTGAACTTTAGATGTGTGGGGAGATGTGTTTTGGGCTCTTGGGACCGAGTGGCAGCACTAGGGTTTGCTCCTTTTTCAATATTCGACGTGTCTTGTCATGGGAAAGTCGTGGATCATCTATTTATAGGGTTTCCAAAAGCTAGCCGTTGAAAAACCCTAACACTAGACTAGTCCGGTGCAAGTCCGGACTTGTCCGGTCTCAACATGTTTTGAGGTCCAGAAAGTCTGCTGGACAAGTCCGGTCAAACCTCGGACTAGTCCGGTACTGTGTAAAGATGACTCCAGAAAGTTCATCGGACTAGTCCGCGGACTAGTCCGATCTCCACAAAAGGGAGTTTACAGAAAGTTCAACGGACTAGTCCGGTCCATGATCGGACTAGTCCGGTCCCTCAGTATGAGAGACTCCAGAAACATCAACGGACTAGTCTGGTGGATGCACAGACTAGTCTGGTCTCCTTGTGAGTGTGATTCTAGAAAGGTGAACGGACTAGTCCGGTCGATGATCGGACTAATCCGGTGCTTTGTGAAAGTTATGTTAATTTTAATCCCTTATCCTCGCGCAAAGTTGTGAGCTCTTGGAGTGTGTCTTTCATACACTCCCTATACATTCAAATCTATTTTGGTCTTCCGAGCTTCATCAAAGTATCTCTCTTTGAACACCACTTCATTTTTCACCTTTTTGTGTGCACCGATATGTCTCACTTGTTTGTCCTGCAATCATCTCAGCAGTTTCATTAGGATCTCATATGTTTGTCATCAATTAGCCAAAACCCACAAGGGATATCCTAGATGCACTTACAGTTTAGCTAGTGAAAAAATGTGAACCGTGTCAATTCCACGCAAAACAGATTCACACACCGGCTCAATCACTACAAATGATACCTCCTACATGGCCATTCGCTGTGTGGGGCATGGACATCTTGGGACCCTTCCCAAAAGCTATCGGAGGTTACAGGTTCCTGTATGTTGCCATCGACAAGTTCACTAAGTGGCCGGAAGCAAGTCCAGTTGTGACAATCAACAAGCAATCAGCAATCAAGTTCTTGAAGTCCATTATATGCAGATTTGGAGTTCAAACAAAGTCATAACTGACAATGGAACTCAATTCACAAGTGATACATTTCAAGAATATTGTGAAGACCTTGGCATTGAACTCAGCTACGCCTCAGTAGCTCATCCCGCAAGCAATGGCCAAGCCGAGAGAGCAAATGCAGAAATCTTAAAAGGACTCAAGACACGCACATATGAGCGCCCGAAAAAGCACGGAGCTAACTTGATTGAAGACGGGCAAACAGGACAACACCTAACCGGTCAACTGGAGAAACACCCTTCTTTCTGGTGTACGGAGCTGAAGCAGTCCTTCCTCCGGAGATCACCTTGGGGTCCCTCCGGGTCCGGACCTTCGACGAAGCCACGCAAGACCATCTTCGGTAGGAAGACCTTGACCTCGTCGATGAGGGAAGGTGCCATGCAGCTGTTCGGAATGCACGTTATCGCCAAGCGCTTCGGCGCTATCATCAAAGGCATGTGCGCAACCGACAACTCGAGGAAGGCGATCTGGTGCTTCAGAAGATACTAACTCGGGAAGGAATGAACAAACTTTTCCCCAGCTGGGAGGGTCCATTCCGAGTGATCAAAGTATACCGTTCTGGATGCGTTCGCTTGGCAACTGAGGATGGGATACCGCTTCCAAATCCTTGGAACATCGAGCACCTCCGTAAGTTTTATGCTTAGAATCACGAAGGTGAGTCTGTAACTACACATGATGTATGTTATAGAGTCGATAAACAGACAGGAGTAGGACCTATGGAGAACATCCGGACCCCTCCGGGAGGGTCCGGGAAGTTCAAGTACTCTCCATACAGTCACAACACTAAAAGTGTAACGACCTACCCTGGGTTAGTACAAGATGTATAACACACTTAGCTTGGTCCAGCACCCTAAGTGTGTCCTTGTCTCTCGTGTAATCTAGGCCTATAATGAAAGGCATTATTGTGTAAAAATAGACTCCACGTTCATTTATTTTTGTACAAGGCTCGATCTATTAATTTATCATTTTTAACATTCTTGTCTATAATGAAGTTTTGCAATTCCTCTTGAGTTTTTACCAAGTTACTCATATACATTACAATTTATATTATTGGTCTCTTTGGGTCTTAACATGCTGTATAATTTACTTGCCTAAACGCCAAGCCAACATAGGTCCGGAGTGAGCTATCGACTTAGCCTGGTCCTGCACCCTAAGTACGCCACTCTACCTACACTCCGGCGGGCCTTAGTAGGGTGAGTACTAAAAAAGCATATGGATCCGGAACAGTTACATCAATATACTCGTTACTGTATTGAGTTACTTCGGAATAAAACTCAAGTGAGAACAATAAGTCACAAACAATTTATAGACAAGAGGACAAATTTTACTTTTTTCTTGTATTTAAGGTGCACAAAAAATAGAAATTCAAAGCAGTGGTGGTTGACGTCGGAGCTACTAAGATCCGACAACCCCTAGGGGGCCTAAATCCAACTCTTTGTGCAGCGATATCAGGAGCTACCAAGCTCTGATCGTCAATATTTATATGTTGATATTGGGTACTGTAGGAGCTACCAAGCTCCGCCAATCCCAGGGGGCCTGCCGTCGACGCCCCAGAATTGAAGACTTTGGACCTAAAATATACAAGTGCAAAGCATTCAAGTCATCAATATACTGTTAAAACATTTGGTACATGTACACACTTCAATTGTACACATGTACCAGGGGGCCAACAAGACAGAGCACATTATATTGAACGCAAAAATAAAGTGAAGTTCATGGCAAAATAGATTTCATTAATTTGAAGCACTGGATTACAAAATTGGGATTGCAGCAGAAGGCAAAAGGAAGAAGTCCTAGCTACTCAAGGATATATGTCTTGCGGAAGAATGTGGCGACTTTTTGGGCAACCTCTTGGATGCTGGCCTTGGCGGCGTCTTCATCTTCAGCAATGGGACCTTCAAGCACCGGTCCAGGGAGAATTGGGGGTCTCGGCTTACGTAACATGTAAGCACATATTCTACGACATTAGTAGCCAAATACTTCCCCCCTGTCTCGAGCTGGTCCGCAATAACGTCGCCCGTTGCATCGAGTTTGCCGCGAGCACCATTGAGGGCCACCAACGCTCGGTCCAAGTCTAGCTCCAGGTTGTCTAGACGTATGGGACTGAAGCCTAGTGGTGTCAGAGCGTCGTTGCCCCCCCCCCCAAGATGTCCCATACTTGAGTGGACTTTGTCTCCTTCAAGCTCCGCAGCTCCTCTAGTGACTTTCGGGCGGCCGCAAGCTCTGAACCTTCCCGAGCAAAGCGCTCGACCAATTTAGCATGTTGCTGCATACACTCAGCAACTTGCTTCTCACGGTCGGTCAGCTCTGTCTCCCGGAGGTGTATGCATTTCCACCTTTCCGCCGAGTCCTTCTCCCTACCTTTCTCCATCCCTTCCCTAGTGGCAACATCAGCCTCTCTTTTCGAGAGCTTCTGCCCCAGTTTCCAATACTTCTCTTTCTCTTCTTTGCTCCATAGATCCAGCTTTTTGCTGCAATCCGCCAAATTTTGTTCACCCAAAGTCAACTTCGGGGTGACCTCTGCCTCCCTTTTTACAACATCCTCCTGCTGCTTCAGAAGCTTCTCCTCCCTCGCCTCCAGGTCCGCCCGGCGCTTCAGGAGAATCTCGTTCAATTCATTGAGGTTTTTGTGACGCTCATCGGCGGAATCACGCCTCTCCTTGGCTCGCTCAAGGATTTCCTTGGAGTTAGCGTCGAGTGCCCGGTTGGCGACCTCCTTCTCATGCAGCTTGTCCTAGTATTCTAACTGGGCTTTCTCCCCCTATATCCACTCCTTCTGGTTAGCTAACCTCGTCTGGGCAAGCCTGGTCTCAAACTGGAGTATGTTGCGTCAACGCATCAAGGTGTTGTGCTCCTCCTTCAGGGCTTTGCTCCCATGATCGAAGGCAAGTTGGACTTGTCGAAGACTGGAGCAGGCGTTGTCTATAGACAACGCTAGGGGGATAGGCTCCAGACCTGCTGGGACCATCTCTACAGGCTTCAGAGGGTTCTCCATTACAAAAATAGGGTCCCACTCTACAAGAGAGGACCCTTGAGCTTCTGCGGCACTAGGACCGCTCTCCGGGAGCCCTTCAATGGCAGCATAAGAGGAACCCACTAGAGGAACTCCCACCTTCGGATCAGATGTTGAAGGTACTACCTTCGGGCTTTTAGTTGTTGGATTCGAGGGTGCAGGACCCATTGCTACTTCTTCGTGCTAATCCGGCTCTGGCCCAGGCACCTCCAGGACAGCTACTTCTGGGCAGCGGTCGGGGCTTAATCCGGTGCCCCCGCCACAGCCGGCTCAGACACCGCCGCGTTGGTTACAACCGGCCCAACGATCAGAACTTCAAGCATTTCCAGCTCAGCCGCTAGATCTTCGACATCTTCTGGCCCAAGGGTCCGACCGTCAACCATATCCAGCTCAATGGCCAGGGCTTCGATTACCTCTGGCTCAGCGGCCAGGGCTTCGATGACTTCTGGCTCAAAGGTCGGAGCTTCTGGCATCTTCGGTGCTGGAGCATTAACCTCTGCGACCGTTGCTAGGGGTACATTTTTTACTTCTCCCCTGTGGTCTGGCGCTACCACAAGAGCATCGGGTGAGGACTCCGAATCTAAGTCCACGACAGCTAGTGCTGGAACTGTCGCAACTTCTGCCACCACTTGAGGAGGAGGCTGGGTGCTTTAAGCCAGAGCTTCGGCATGTGCATCCTCGGTCGTTGCGATAGGCGCTGAAGTCCCTGACCCCATCTTCGATACCCTAGAAATAAAGGGAAGAGAAGATTAAAGACACTTCAAAAATAAGACTAGCATTTTATGGTGAGCAATCAATGCTTACCTAGGGATGCTACCACCCCAGTCGCCTCAGAACCTCTTCTTCTGAGGTTTGGAGCCAGAGCACACCAAGTGTGGTGAGACAATTGCTTCAGACCTCAGTTGAGGGCCACTTGCAGCAGCCGGAGTCTTCTCGACTGGAGCTTCTCTTGGTCACGAAGAACTCCCGGACCTAGAACTTTTAGCCGGCACTGAGGCCGGGGTTGACTACCCAAAGCTGGCGCCTCTTGAGGATGCCTGCGTCGGAGAAGGTGCAGTCACAAAGGACCGACCCCGCCGTGGAGAAGGAGCCGTCGTAGAGGGAGCAGCCCTGAAGGACCTCCCGTCAGCGTGCTTCAGCTTCCTCTTCCGGCTGGAGGGTTCGGTTGGCTCCTTGCCTTTGCCTTTGTCTTTAATCCTCTGGCTCGGGGCGGAGGCAGACCCTCCCTCGGAAGCTCTGGGAATAACCACCCTGGAGGTCGGACGCCTTTCAACTTCACCAAGGTCATCAAGCACCGGCATCTTCCTTCGGAGCTCCCTGCTGAACTGCACCTCCATGTTCAGAGGGAGGAAAGCTGCTGGTGGAACTAAGTCGTCGTCGTCGATGTTTATTCCATGCTGGAATTTCTTAAGATGAAGTCTCAAAGCTTCGTCATCTAAGTTGGATTTCAGACCGGTTTCAATCCAACCGTCATCCATCACACTGTTGAGGGCCCACACAAGCTTCTACCTCTTCCTCAGCGGAGCCCATCTGTTGACCAGGAAGTTGCAAAAGACCACCTGAGGAGTCACTCCACCATCCATGCATTTGCGGATCTTGGTTAAGATGGGGTCGAAGGCATCTGACAGCACCAGAACTACACTCCAAGCGTCGGTGTCAACATTGGGGAGGCCTTCCTGTAGCTCCAACTTCTCGTGCTCCTCCACTGCAATGACAACCCAGCCTTGTGGGGACCGGGGTCCACACATTCGAGGATCTCATTGGGTGGTGCCGTGCGATGCGATACCTAACAACACACACAAAAAGGATACCAAAACATATAAAGTTTTCATTTCATAATAAGCAGAGTTTACAAATGAGTGTACAACAGAGGTACACACGCAGCGGAAAATACATACTCATAATCTCACCTAACTAAGCAGGAGAGAAGACGTCCATGCCCTAGGACGATTCTCACTAGCAACATGAAGAACAGTCAGCAGCAGCGTGGTTCACATGAGATTTATCTCGACACCTCGAGTCTCATGTACAACCTGAACAGCAGAAATAAAACTATTACCTGCAAAAATCGTTAAAGCGCAAACGTGAGCATAAGGCTCAGCAAGACTAACCTGTCTCACTAGACATATGTAGGGGTGAATTCTAAGCATAGGTAGGAATAGCATAAAAGACTCGCCTACAAGTGGGTCATTATAATCATGTTTTAAGTAGCAAATGACATTCTTCAAGCACGGCACATCATAGACTCCACAATCAAACAAGAAACGTTTTGCCGATGATATGACATCCCCAAAGCACATAATGCTATTACAGGTAAAGTATGGGGAAATTGTAAACTTTTAATTGTACTATCTCTAAGCCATACAAGGTTGCAAAGCAATTATAATTAAATACAACATATTCTTCTGGCTTCTTTAGTATTTACTACGTCATGTCTCAGTGAACAAGTGGTACTCTATTACCGCGAAGGACGGTGATTGCAATCAGGACACACCCGAACAACACGACACATACGCACGTTTGGAAGTGTCAGCGAGTACACCAGTACCTACGTAACACTTTAGTACTAGTCATATATGGCCACCTTTCACAAGAAACCCGAACGCCGAACCCGTCTCACCTCCGCGAACAGAAGGTCTCCGCACAGAACACCTCTTGTGTCCGCCGACCGATCTACACCTTACTGTCCTCAACCCACCCCTATCGATGGTGAGTTAATGGGCTTCGACATCCCAGTTATCGAGTTACGTCAGTTTACTAGAGTCCATATATCCAGTATGTCGCCTGTACAAGTCAAGCTTGTTCGAAGGGGCCGTATACGGACGGGCCTTAATCGACACAGATGGGGCTACCAATCCATCTTTCAACACCTGCCTCGTCATTACCGACCCAGGCACGATGTGAGCAAACCAACCTACACAAATCCCCGTCCAAGTCTCATATTAAAGAGTTAACGTTATGGTAACAAATCGCGAGTAGGTTTCCCTCACTCGACTTCTCTCGCAAGTAGAATTCAACTACTTGACTTGGGATCAGTAAAATGTGACCAATCTCGCGAGTAGTACCCGACATACTCGACTTCTACCGATCTTCCAACTAAACATTAAGCATAGCAATATAAATCGAGGGGGTCTTATACTACCCATCCACTTCAAGGATTATTTGGTCATGCATGTGGGGTATTCAATCAACATAGACCTAATGCACATATTAAGTTTATTCAATACAGTGTGTGTAAAAACAAAACTTTAAAAGGCACTTAAATGCAAATCGGGGTTGCCTTAGTTTGCGCTAAGTCAATGTCTGTCGTTAAGTCTTGTGCTTTCCTCCAAAGAGTCTGCCATGAAACTTCAAGTGGAAACACCTTGGCATTCTCCTCCAAGCGAAGTTTCTTGTCGATCACCTATCATCACGTTCCTATCAACATGATATGCATATAAGTAATTAATTAATTTAATAATAGACTCCACATGGTTGTGTAAATTGTAAGAACGAGGAGTTTGACTAGGAAGGACAGATATGCCTCTGTTGTGTGAGTAACCAGAGGATGAGTCAAGGTGGACATAGTAGTGTCGGTATGAACTGAAAGGTACAACATAAAGCTACATTGCAACTTAGCATACCACACTTCAAGCTATGCCACGCGAGATTGACAATTCTGAATGGTGAAGAAGTGTTGGGCGGAGAAGTGTAAGGACGACCCAAAAATTAAGGTGGGACATCGAAAGATTGAGTATGAGTGGAGTGTACAAGACAAAGGTCGTGATTTAGCAGTTGACCAATGAACTTGACTTAACTCATAAAGGAGTAAACCTAGTTAAGTGAGCAGTGCTGTCGTAGGGTCCTGACTTAGGATGAACCATGATGGAACCTAACGACACTTGGGATTGAATTGAGATCAACATGGCTTGGACTTAAGAAGACATTACAAACACTATTAACCTAGCATGAGTACCAAGACAACGTTCATACCGCTTTTAGGTAAACCAGTTGCTACGACTATTGTCGCAAGAATCATTCAGGTGCTTACACGACGACACTAATGTAGTGTCTCCAGCAAGCTTGTCCAGGTGAGCTCGGTAAGCTCTCGGGACTTAAACATGACGTGAGACCTTGCCGTGAAGGCATGCTTTGCCATCTCGAGAAGGTCGTCTTAGCGAGGTCCACATCAACCTGGACTCATCAATGAGGTGAGCAGAATTCCGAACACCACCTTGTGAGTCTTAAGGCTAGTGATGTCGACTCGGTTGTTGATAAGCTACTCGACGAACCTGCCGTCGATGAAGTGGTACACCAAGTTAACCAATCCTGTGATCGGTTAGGGAACATCCTCGACACAACCAAGGAACTCTTATCCAAGGTTCCCCTTGGTCTAGTTCTCCTTGTTGGTCACAACGTTCTTGCATACCTCTACCCCAGGTCATTGGTGACCACCGACACACCTGGTTTGACCTAGAAGACATTTCATTGAGCACCTTGGCTACACCTAGGACTCGATTGCTCTCACAATGACTAAACCTAATTTGGCTTGACAACCATTGTCCGACGAGTCGTGCTGGTGTTTTAGCACCACACTCATCACAGGCATCCTTCATTTCGATGCCAAGGCGCGATGACGGCTCGGAACGTCACGACAACGTCATGTGGTCAACGGCGTCGACGCAGCTCATGGTGGAGCATCATGACCATGCACGGACAAGCCAATGTGATACAAGCGACAAAGGAGGTCAACATGGGGATTTCTATAGGAATGATATCAACGCGTAACATGGACGCACGGCTTGACGACACATGAGTACCATTAGGGGTCACGACGAACAGACTTCGGTGACGTCTAGCAAGACATTTCATGGCAAAGCTCACCTTGTAGGCATTTCGCCGAATATCTTGGGTGTGTACTTGATTCCGTCGCTTCATCGCCATTCAAAGGTATCTTGGCACATGTCCTTTTCGATTGCCACATCATTCTACCCCTGCATCAAAGACGAGCACTAAACATCAAGAAAGTGGGTTCTTCCCTCGTAAACATTTTATCGAACAGGTTGACTGCAGCATTGATCCGACCAATCTTTGCACAGATCAGAGCTAACCTTGTATCAATTGTCGATGCTGGTGTGTCAACGACGTGTTCCTGCTTTTCATCCATCACACCAATCATTCGTCTTGCTTCCAGAACATAGCCACGGCGCGGAACATCGCAACGACGTGGATATGGCACATGACAAAGCAGTCCAAGCGCGTGCAGCCTTGCTGCAGCGCAGCAATGGAAGGAGGCGGTCTGTTGGCATGCTGCAGCAGCACTGTGAGGTCGAGACGCGCAGCGATGCCGTGAACAGCCTGCGCCTCGAAGGGAACGGGCGCCGACGGCGCGCCTGGCAGGTGTGGCCGTGGCGCGAGCGGTCAGCACTGCTGCTGGCGTAGGCGCAGCACAGCAGGGACACGGCGGGCGGACGTCAGTGCCTGGTGCTGGGTCTGGACAGCAGCAAGGGCGGACAACCATCGCTGGCGCGGTCGTGGACGTACAGGGAGCAGAGCGGCGGTGCTGCTATGGGACGCGGCCGGCGAGAAGCAACCCATGGCACATGGGCGAAGCAGGGGCACGGACAGTGCACAGACGGCGTGGTGCAGCGCTGCAGGCGGGGCGAGCTGGGACGCGGGCCAGCGGCGGGATGGGTGCCAGGGAGGTGTGGTGACGGGGCGAGGGACCGTGCGGCACAAAGGGGCACGACAGGGACGCGCGCGGCAAGGAGGCAGCTGGGACGGCGGCGCATTGGGGCTGCGCCGGTGAGCAGCAGCTTGCGCGGCGCGGCGGTGAAGGGGCGCACGCGACATTGGTGACGGTCGGGAGGTGGAGCGCCGGCGTGGTCAGGCGAGCGGGTGGACCGGAACGTAGGGCCGTGGGCGGCCGAGCGCGGGGGTGCAGGGGGCGGAGAGGCACACCGTGGAGCTGGGCGGCCGTCAGGGAGCACGGCCGGCGAGTAGGTTGGCCGGCGAGGGAGGCGCGCGGGAGTGGCGTGACACCGCGGTCGGCCGGGAGCAGGATGCAGCCGGGGGCGAGCGGTGTACCGTGGATAAGACCGGGAGAAGACAGGGTTCGGTAGATAAGACCAGGAGAGGAAGAAGCGAAGTCGGTTTTGTGGCCATGAGGATAAACATGACATGTGGGATCCACTTCACTCTCCTCCCTTCTCCTTTCCGATTTCAAATAGAGCTAGCAAACATGCTTCAAAAAAATATTCAACTTTGGCCCAGTGACTAAATAAAATGTGAAGAATTTTATGGTGCTATCTGATTTCAGAACTGAGCAAGTTGAATTTTTAACTCAGATTTGAATTTGAATTCAAGCGGTGATACTTGATTCAAAGAAATAAATGGTATATTAGGTTCAAAAATCCTGAAACTTTGAAGTTACCCTTTTTGAACCATAAGGGACCTCAGGAAAATTTTGGAGTTAATTTGGACAAGTTTAAGTACAAAGTTTAAGTTTGAAGTCAACTCTGATTAAACTCTCAGTACGTGTCCAATAAATGGAAAACATGCCTCAAAATTTTTTGAAACTTTACCGAGTCTATTTGGAATATTAGAAGGTCATAGAAAAATTTACAGTCTTAGATTTGAACTTTTCTGAATGTCCCATTTTAGGGTTGGAATATTTCCTTTTTCTTTCTCTCTATTTTGTTTTTTTTTCTCCTTTAATTTTTCATTGAAAATGTAAATACTTGAAATTTAAGGATTTTACACCTTAAGTTCTAAAATACATTAGCAACAATGTTCTATATGTAAAATTTTAACAAGCCCCTATTCTTTTAGTGAACATTGGTCAACTCATATGGTTTATGTTAGTTTGCATTTCCAAGTCCACTTTCAAAATTTTTAAGTTTGCATTTTTGCGTTTTTTTTCTTCCGAAAAGCGGGCTTTTACAATCCTTCCCCCTTAAAGGGATCTCGTCCCGAGATTCTAACAAGTAGAATAATAGAAACGATGAGGGGACGATCCGTAAAAGAGGGTCATTGACTAAGGAAAATGGCAATGCCCTTAAAGACTTGGGTTCTACGAAATAGTGATTATCTTCAGGCATATTAAGAAATTCTAAAGTTTGCTTCAAGTGATTCCAGGTATTAGGTTGATAACCTTGACAGGAGGCTCGACATGACAATATCACATTGTAAAACTTGGGTCTTAAAAAGTATATTGAGGTGTTGAGGCCTTCTTCTTTCCGTCAAAATGAAGTAACTTTCTTCATTGAGGAGGTACGTAGAGTTCTAGTATAGTTAAGCGTCCTTAACTCTGGATGTTTCTCTTATGAAGACTTTTCTACTTTGGTTTTGTAGCCGAAGCAATGCCATCAGGCAGTACAAGTCAAAGAGTTCCAAAGTTTGGTAAACAATAATAATCTCGCGAATAGAAAGATTTTAAGGCTCTAGCGAGGTCGAGAAGTCAATAAGAAACTCCTCACAGCTAGAAACAGTCGGTTCCTAGTACTCAAGGCGATTTGAGTTTCAACAAGTCAAGGACAAGGACTCAACTGTGTTTTAGTCACAAGGTGTCCCTTGTGCTACTCAATATAATGAAACCAGTCGAAGGCGTTGCGAACGATAAAATTGATCACAACTCAAAAATGTTAGGCACTACTTAAGTATCTGAACAGGGTCACATATTCTTGCTCAAAACTCATTAGTAATTACGTTTCATGATGCATCACAAACCGGATGATGTTATGCAGACACAATGCAACTCCGCGGATAACTATGCAAGGTATGGTGCATTCAGTATTATGCTTTGAGCAAAAATAGGTAAGACAACTCAAACAAAAATAGAAGTACCCTAGATACAGAAGGATTAAGTGACTTGGTTATTGAAAGTGTCGAACGACGAATGTCACTTTCATGTCTTGACCATGTTCATGAATTTCAAGGTAAGAACATTAGCAAGGAATGATGAGGTTCATCTCAAGGCAATAGAGTGTACATAATGGAACAAAACAATTGAACTTCTTGTTGATGTGAAGTTCCCTGAAGCTTGATAATCAAAACTTATAGGTAGTTGTGATTCCTTAACAAAGGTTCAGATTTTTCATCACGTAGGATTTCTAAGGTAGTATGTCTAACCTTTAAAAGGTGCGGTAGGGTTGCCTTAAGAAGTTGCAAAGAGAGTAACCTTTGAAGAGTAAGGTTCTCATCACATCCGTAGGTTGCACTAAGTGGTTGACAAGGTATTGTGCTAGGCACGGCCTTGGTTAGTGATCCACGTTCTTGCTAAAGAATCTCCAACTCATACTACTCACATATGGCTTCTCGTCTCAGAGACTGAAGCAAGGGAGTGGTTTAGCGTGAAGAATCAACTGACTTCTTTAATTCAATGATCGAGTTTCCCAAGGGACGGGGTTCGAGAAGATCCGTTAATTAAGCTTCTCATTGCCCCAATGAGTCAATGTTGTACTCTGTCCTACTTACTTGAGCATTGCTTCCAGCACGTTGGTTCGGTGTCGATGTACCTTGGTATGACACCTAGGTGAACGTATCACTTTGATTACTAGGTGCACTCCTTCCCCCTTAACGTTGAAGCTAGGTAAGCGAGAAACTTAACCCAAATGATCCTTACGAGGAGGGTCGTCGACTAATGGAAGTGCAACACATGCTCAATACACCCTTAAAGTGTAAGGTGCACGGTTGCGTAATTAGAACACTAATCATGAGCAACCGAGCCAAAGAGATTTGATTGAGTTTAATACTCAACTACAATGGTAATTATTGTTGAATCACAACACCTGTGATGTTATGAAAATCCTCGAGTTGAACTCGAGAACCAAATGCCTAACAAAAACCAAAAGGTTCAAACTGGCCAGGCTATGGTGACAAACGACCAGTCTGAACGCAAACTCAATTCTGATCCAATTAATGGAAAAATAAGATCTTGAGGTGAATAACAAAGTTAAAATAAACCCCAATACCTTTACAAAAAGTATTGGTTTGCCTCTAGATCATCCCTGGTTTGCAAGTTATGTGATTTTAATTTAAGCAGATTTTTCAGCACTTTCAGCAGAACCTGCTTAAAAAGTAGCAGTTTTGATCTAAAGTTTTCAGGCTGTTCTGATGGAAATCTGGAAATATTCTTATATACAAAGTTGTATCCAATGTAATAATATTTCCAGAATGTACTTACTTGTCTCCACATCATTCCTGGTTCAAAAGATATGAATTTTTGAAGTTGGGTAAAATTTCAGCATTCAGAATTTGAATTCAGTTCAGATTGACCACTCTGCATTCAAACTCGATTTGGAATATATATATTACCGATTCAGGTCCGGATCCAATTGCAAAAATTGTAGCTGACTCTATAAACTTTCCAACGGTTACTCGCTCGACACCATTGGATCAAGGGTCTGCGAGTTATGGATTAAATTCAGAGGTGTACAGATTGCTGTCCAGTTTGGGTGTGCCTGGACAGTCTCTGCGATTATCCAAATTTCACCTACTTAGAAAAGGATTTTGGTCTTGAGCTGAATAGAGAACTTGTAATTTACTTCCAAAATTTTCTAAGGAGTACTTACTTGCCCTCGTAGAACTTCTGTTTGAGAAGATATGGCATTTGCAAGTTCACAGTTTTTCTAAAAATTTGGACAGCACCTCCTTTGTTTAAGGCTGATTTTGTCCACAATTTTCAGATATACAAACATCAACATTTGCAAAAATAATACATAGAAAACTTGTTGCATACATTCTCAAGATTCCATAAATGCATCACATGAAGTAATTCGGCAATTCTACAGCGAGTTATGCGAGAAATAGTAACTGTATACAGGACTGTCCACTCGCTGTCCAGATTTGATCAAGTTTAGAAATTTGAAATTTTGAGTATGTTAGAGATGAATTCTGATCTGTAGTTATATATAAACGTTGTATAGGACTCTCTACACTTTCCAACCACATAAAGTAGGCCTACAGAGGTGAAGTATGCAAAAAGTTATGATACAATTAGTGAAGCATTCAGATTCTGTCCCCTCTTCCGGGCTGCCAGAACCTCTTAAACGACACTTCAATTTAGACCTTGTTAATGTGTGTTTTAGACACAGAGTCGAATAGAAACTCGTTAGAGTATTCCTTAATCTTTCCAGGCATGTATATTTATGCCTAGGTTGTATTTCTAGATTAAGAGTTATGGCTGTTCAAAGTTCAGAATTTTTTTCCTGGCTGTTTCAGATAGCACCTATATACATGTACTATCTTCAACTCCAGTTTCTAATTAGTTTTAAACTGAATTTGAGGTAACATTGAATAACAAAGTTGTAGAATATCTCTTACACTTTCCAGAAATGTATCATAATGGAATAGAAGAGCTTTCTACAAATAGTTATGGAATAAATTCAGATGCAGTCTTACACAGTTTCAGAACAGCAGCTGAGTTAGTTGGAGAGGATTTTTCACCATCTTATAATGGTCTTTTGGCTTGAGGGCAATAGAAAACTTATAGAAGACTTTAAAATCTTTCCAAAAAGTATTCAATTGCATTCATAGCCCTTCAGGTTGAAGAGATATGGAATTTCAAAGTCAGGTCAATTCTGTTTGAAAACAGAACTCACCGGCTTCGAAACACAAGAATTTGGGAACAAACTCAAATTTTGAAACTTAGCTCAAAACGCAAGTCCGATGGCTAGAACTTTATTCACAACTAATCATTTGCTTTGGAACTAAATGGAATCTTAAAAGATATCTTGACGACCTTCTTATCCATAGCATATCACTATGGATATTCATGTTTAACCAAAGTCTTACTCCGGCGAAGTCGAGCTAAACTCTCGCCAGGAATAAAGAACTTTGGTTCACCTACTCTTGAAGAGAAACATTTTTTATTGTCCATAAGATGCCAGCAACTGATACTTGGACTTAATATGAATGTGAAGCCATTTCTTTCGTGGGGGATGGTCAAATTATCAAGTGTGATACTGCCGGTACTATGTGTCTTACCAAAAGAAAAGTCTAACCCGGTATATCTGGATACGTCTATAGGTGGTCCTAATATCGATCACTCACAAACGTTTGCTACACGGCTCGCTACCGGAGTTAGTGTACCTGCAGAAGACAAATAATCCCCCTTCACACTTTCACACCTCAAGGGCGGTACGGGGAAACACGACAGACAGTCACAATAATATATATGAAAGTAAATGCATACGACTCTGGTGTGAGTCGCCCTCGACCAAAGTCATGTCTCGAGGAACATGGTTGTACTACGTCTGTACAGCAAAGACTCCCGCATGAACCGGCTTATACACGCTCGAGCATACGTGTTTCGCATGCTCCCATAGAACATGAATAGTTCTAGAGATGCAAACTATCGGGTTATACACCACCCGATGGGGGCTCCCATTAATTTTGTGTCACGCTGGGGTACCGCGTGTGATATGTTCTCGGAAACATGGAAAAGTTTCAGAGACTCATATTGACTTTTCGTGCTAAGCCACGAAAATATCACATACCACATCTCGTATGCAGAGCTTACCGAGATTGATCCGCTCTCGATGGCGTACCTTACCTCTTACCTTGAAGACGGAGCGTCGTTACAGAAATAATATAACAAGTTAGTTCACCACCTTTATAACTTATACTAGTAATAGTCCTTAATGGGCATATAGCTAATCCTCACTCGACTACTTCGGAGTTTTTGAAAATAGGCTCTTTTCGAGCGTGCTATTCCCTATGAAGCTCTGATACCATGTTTGTGGGGACCGGGGTCCACACATCCGAGGATCTCATTGGGTGGTGCCGTGCGATGCGACACCTAACAGCACACACAAAAAGGATTCCAAAACATATAGAATTTTTATTTCATAATAAGCAGAGTTTATAAAAGAGTGTACAACAGGGGTACACACGCAGCGGAAAATACATACTCATAATCTCACCTAACTAAGAAGGAGAGAAGACGTCCATGCCCTAGAACGATTCTCACTAGCAACATGAAGAACAGTCAGCGGCGGCGTGGTTCACATGAGATTTATCTCAACACCTCGAGTCTCATGTACAACCTGAACAGCAGAAATAAAACTAATACCTGCAAAAATCGTTAAAGAGCAAACGTGAGCATGAGGCTCAGCAAGACTAACCCGTCTCACTAGACATATGCAGGGGTGAATTCTAAGCATAGGTAAGGAATAGCATAAAATACTCGCCTACAAGTGGGTCCTTATAATCATGTTTTAAGTAGCAAATGACATTCTTCAAGCACGGCACATCATAGACTCCACAATCAAACAAGAAACATTTTGTCGATGATATGACATGTCCAAAGCACATAATGCTATTACAGGCAAAGTATGGGGAAACTGTAAATTTTTAATTGTACTACCTCTAAGCCATACAAGTTTGCAAAGTAATTATAATTCAATACAACGTATTCTTCTGGCTTCTTTAGTATTTACTACATCACGGCTCAGTGAACAAGTGGTACTCTATTACCGTGAGGGACGGTGATTGCAATCAGGACACACCCGGAAACACTTTAGTATTAGTCGTATATGGCCACTTTTCACAAGAAACCCAAACGTTGAACCCGTCTCACCTCCGCGAAGAGAAGGTCTCCACACGGAACACCTCTTGTGTCCGCCGACCGATTTACACCTTACTGTCCTCAACCCACCCCTATTGATAGTGAGTTAATGGGCTTTGACATCCCAGTTATCGAGTTACGTCAGTTTACTGGAGTCCATATGTCCAGTATGTCGCCGGTACAAGTCAAGCTTGTTCGAAGGGGCCGCATACGGACGGACCTTAACCGACACAGACGGGGCTACCAATCCATCTCTCAACACCTGCCTCGTCATTACTGACCCAGGCACGATGTGAGCAAACCAACCTACACAAATCCCCGTCCACGTCTCATATGAAGAGTTAACGTTATGGTAACAACTCGCGAGTAGGTTTCCCTCACTCAACTTCTCTCGCAAGTAGAATTCAACTACTTGACTTGGGATCAGTAAAATGTGACCAATCTCGCGAGTAGTACCCAACATACTCGACTTCTACTGATCTTCCAACTAAACATTAAGAATAGCAATATAAATTGAGGGGGTCTTATACTACCTATCCACTTCAAGGATTATTTGGTCATGCATGTGGGGTATTCAGTCAACATAGACGTAATGCACATATTAAGTTTATTCAATACAGTGTGTATAAAAACAAAACTTTAAAAGGCACTTAAATGCAAACCGGGGCTTGCCTTAGTTTGCGCTAAGTCAATGTCAGTCATTAAGTCTTGTGCTTTCCTCCAAAGAGTCTGCCACGGAACTTCAAGTGGAAACACCTTGGCATTCTCCTCCAAGCGAAGTTTCTTGTCGATCACCTATCAGCACGTTCCTATCGATATGATATGCATATAAGTAATTAATTAAGTAAGTAATTTAATAATAGACTCCACAGGGTTGTGTAAACTGTAAGAACGAGGAGTTTGACTAGGAAGGATAGATATGCCTCTGTTGTGTGGGTAACCAGAGGATGAGTCAAGGTGGACATAGTAGTGTCGGTATGAACTGAAAGGTACAACATAAAGCTACATTGCAACTTAGCATACCACACTTCAAGCTATGCCACGCGAGATTGACAATTCTGAATGGTGAAGAAGTGTTGGGCGAAGAAGTGTAAGGACGACCCAAAAATTAAGGTGGGACATCGAAAGCTTGAGTATGAGTGGAGTGTACAAGACGAAGGTCGCGATTTATCAATCAACCAATGAACTTGACTTAACTCATAAAGGAGTAAACCTAGTTAAGTGAGCAGTGCTGTTGTAGGGTCCTGACTTAGGATGAACCATGATGGAACCTAACAACACTTGGGACTGAATTGAGATCAACATGGCTTGGACTTAAGAAGTCATTACAAGCACTGTTAACCTAGCATGAGTACCAAGACAACGTTCAAACCGCTTTTAGGTAAACCAGTTGCTAAGACTAACATCGCAAGCATCATTCAGGTGCTTACACGACGGCACTAATGTAGTGTCTCCCGCAAGCTTGTCCAGGTGAGCTCGGTAAGCTCTCGAGACTTAAACATGACGCGAGATCTTGCTGTGAAGGCATGCTTTGCCATCTCGAGAAGATTATCTTAGCGAGGTCCACATCAACTCGGACTCATCAATGGGGTGAGCGGAATCCCGAACACGACCTTGTGAGTCTTAAGGCTAGTGATTTCGACTCGGTTGGTTATAAGCTACTTGACGAACCTGTCGTCGATGAAGTAGTACACCAAGTTAACCAATCCTATGATCGGTTAGGGAACATCCTCGACACAACCAAGGAACTCTTATCCAAGGTTCCCCTTGGTCTAGTTCTCCTTGTTGGTCGCAACGTCCTTGCATACCTCTACCCCAGGTCATCGGTGATCACCGACACACCTGGTTTGACCTAGAAGACATTTCATTGAGCACCTTGGCTACACCTAGGACTCGATTGCTCTCACAACAACTAAACCTAATTTGTCTTGACAACCATTGTCCGACGAGTCGTGCTGGTGTTTCAGCACCACACTCATCACAAGCATCCTTCATTTCGATGCCAGGGCACGATGATGGCTCGGAACGTCATAACAACGTCATGTGGTCAACGACGTCGATGTGGCTCATGGTGGAGCATCGCGAGCATGCACTGACAAGCCAACGTGATACAAGCGACAAAGGATGTCAACTTGGGGATTTCTATAGGAATGATATCAACGTGTAACATGGATGCACGTCTTGACGACACATGAGTACCATTAGGGGTCACGACGAATGAACTTCGGTGACGTCAAGCAAGGCATTTCAGGGCAAGGCTCACCTTGTAGGCTTTTCGCCGAATATCTTGGGTGTGTACTTGATTCCGTCGCTTCATCACCATTCAAAGGTATCTTGGCACATGTCCTTGTCGATTGCCACATCATTCACCCCCTGCATCACAGACGAGCACTAAACATCAAGAAAGTGGGTTCTTCCCTCGTAAACATTTCATCGAACAGGTTGACTGCAGCATTGATTCGACCAATAGATCAGAGCTAACCTTAGATCAATTGTCGATGCTGGTGTGTCAACGACATGTTCCTGCATTTCATCCATCACACCAATCATTTGTCTTGCTTCCAGAACATTGCCACAGCGCGGAACATCGCGACGACGTGGATATGGCACATGACAAACCAATCCAAGCACGTGCAGCCTTGCTGCAGCGCATCGATGGAAGGAGGCGGTCTGTTGGCATGCTGCAGCAGCACCGTGAGGTCGAGACGCGCAGCGATGCCGTGAACGGCCTGCGCCTCGGAAGGAACGGGCGCTGACGGCGCGGCTGGCAGGTGTGGCTGCGGTGCGAGCGGTCAGCACTGCTGCTGGCGTAGGCGCAGCGCAGCAGGGACACGGCGGGCGGACGTCAGTGCCTGGTGCTGGGTCTAGACAGCGGCAAGGGCGGACGGCCGTCGCCGGCGCAGTCGTGGACGGACAGGGAGCAGGGCGGCGGTGCTGCTGTGGGACGCTGCCGGCGAGAAGCAACCCATGGCACATGGGCGAAGCAGGGGCGCGGACAGCGCACAGACGGCGTGGCGCGACGCTGCAGGTGGGGCGAGCTGGGACGCTGGCCAGCGGCGGGCTGGGCACCAGGGAGGTGCGGCGACGGGGCGAGGGACCGCGCGGTGCAGAGGGGTGCCACAGGGACGCGCAAGGCAAGGAGGCAGCTGGGACGGCGGCGCGTTGGGGCGGCGCCGGCGATCAGCAGCTTGCGCGGCGTGGCGGTGAAGGGGCGCGCGCGACGTTGGCGGCGGTCGGGAGGTGGAGCGCCGGCGTGGTCAGGCGAGCGGGCAGACTGGAACACAGGGCCGTGGGCGGCCGTGCGCGGGGGTGCAGGAGGCAGAGCGGCGCACCGTGGAGCTGGGTGGCCGTCAGGGAGCACGGCCGGCGAGCAGGTTGGCCGGCGAGGGAGGCGCGCGGGAGTGGCGCGACACCGTGTTCGGCCGGGAGGAGGATGCAGCCGGGGGCGAGCGGTGTGTCGTGGATAAGACCGGGAGAAGGCAGGGCGCGGTAGATAAGACCGGGAGAGGAAGAAGCGAAGTCGATTTTGTGGCCATGAGGATAAACATGACATGTGGCACCCACTTCACTCTCCTCCCTTCTCCTTTCAGATTTTAAATAGAGCTAGCAAACATGCTTCAAAAAAATATTCAACTTTGGCCCAATGACAAAATAAAATGTGAAGAATTTTATGGTGCTATCCGATTTCAGAACTGAGCAAGTCGAATTTTTAACTCAGATTTGAATTTGAATTCAAGCGGTGATACTTGATTCAAAGAAATAAATGGTAGATTAGGTTCAAAAATCCTGAAACTTTGAAGTTACCCTTTTTGAACCATAAGGGACCTCAGGAAAAATTTGGAGTTGATTTGGACAAGTTTAAGTACAAAGTTTAAATTTGAAGTCGACTCTGATTAAACTCTCAGTACGTGTCTAATAAATGGAAAACGTGCCTCAAAATTTTTTGAAACTTTACTGAGAGTTTATTTGGAATATTAGAAGGTCATGGAAAAATTTATAGTCTTAGATTTGAACTTTTCTGAATGTCCCATTTTAGGGTTGGAATAATTCCTTTTTCTTTCTCTCTATTTTGTTTTCTTTTCTCCTTTAATTTTTCATTGAAAATGTAAATACTTGGAATTTAAGGATTTTACACCTTAAGTTCTAAAATACATTAGCAACCATGTTCTATATGTAAAATTTTAACAAGCCCCTATTCTTTTAGTGAACATTGGTCAACTCATATGGTTCATGTGAGTTTGGATTTCCAAGTCCACTTTCAAAATTTTTAAGTTCGCATTTTTTTCGTTTTTGTTCTTCTGAAAAGCGGGCTTTTACAAGTGTTTCTTCCAGTCGTCCCATTTGCCGGAAGGAAATTACTTCAAGTATTTGAAGGGGTAGTTCTTGCGCTTCACGAAATAGTAGAAACCAAGAAGCTCAGTCCCCTTGCCGGTGGTGTGGATGGTGAAGAATGTGCGGAACAGCTCGACGCTGGGGGGAATACCCACCCACATCTAACAAAAGTGGACGAACGTCGCCACGAGAAGAAGAGAATGGGGGCCAAGGTGATACAGTTGCAGACCGTAAAAGTCTAGCAGCATCAAAAAAAAAGTTGAGAAAGGCGGGACCAATCCCACCATGGCGTACACTGAGAAGTACACCATATCGCCATTGCGCTCCTTGTTGAACGGGAGTTTGCCGGCGCGAATCAAGTGGTTGAAGGAGTCGCTGGACCACCCCATATTGGTTCGGACCTTCTTCAGATCATCGTCACTCTTGAGGCGGCTCTTGGGAAGACCCAACTCCATCGCGACAAAGAAGAGCAAAGGAAGGGAAGTTAGGCGAAGTTTGGGAGGCTCTGAGCGTAAATTTGAATGAAGGCGTAAAGAGTCCTCAAACCGTGCGCACTTTCCCTCTTAAGTAAGCTTCCGCGACGCTTGGATGGAAACCGCAGTGAAAACGAAGGCACTTTTCAAAAGTTTACCCCGTCAATGACGAGTGGGCCTGGGGCCACCCCAACGAAGAGATCGAGGTTCTTACCCTAGGCTAACCGTTGTCATGATGAGCGGCGAGAAACTCGATGGCGGCACCCTGACTGGGCGTGCGAAACCGATACGGTTTTCGTATCGGGAACAAGCCACGTGAGATCCTCACTCGAAGATCTTATCTGGCACATTCATAACAAGCCACACGTTGATGGTTCGCTCTCGGACCATCGCTCCAACAGCACATCAGAAGACTCTTGAAATTGAAGCGCGATAATCGAGAATGGCCCCACCTCTGGTAGAATAACTTAACCAAAAGGGTTGCTCCTAGAGGTGGGCCCGGGGGCCACTGTCGGTACCCTGCGTACCGGGTACCCCTCGGTACCGCGAAGAGTACAAGGGAGTTCTACCTGTCAGAGTTGAAGGTCTCCTCAGGCCCTGCATGTCACATTGCACCGGACCCGCTGCCCTCATATGGGTAGCTCCTGGGTAAACACGTGTAAAGGAAACCCGGAACTAAACTCCCAACGAATGAAAGCTTCAGTGACAACATGTGTACAACGACCGGACCTAACCCCCAGCAGAGAGGAGCTCCGGTGCCGACACGTGTACAGCAGCCCCTGACCTATCCTCCCGCAAGGGAAAGCTCCGGAGCTGTCATGTGTGGAGTCTCCAGACCTGCTTCACCAACAAGTACATTGGCGGATCTCCTTCTACACAAACAATCAAGGGCGATTAAAGCGGCAGTTACAAGACCTGATTATGTGTCCTTAATACTATATTAATGATACACGATCAATGTGCTGTTAATAGGGGTAACACAGCCATTAAGCCACGTTATCACACTAATAATCATGCTTAATACACTTTAGATAGTGTATTAGGCCATTAAATATGCCATGGCCACATGTCGGGCCAGGCAAGCTTTGTAATGGTCAGTCCTTAGAACTATAAAAGGATTGTGCCGCACGAACCCAGGGACATCTGATCCAAGCTAACCCGCATACTAGGGAACAGTCTCATACAATACAACAACACAAACCCCGTGGAGTAGGGTGTTACGCTCAGGCAGCCCGAACAACGTAAATCTCTTGTGTCACCATCTCGTTCCCGATCTTTAAGCGCCCCAACCGAAACAAGAACCTCCGCGGGCTACATTTGGTAGTATCGGGGGAAGTGTCGTAGCTGCACTTTGACAGTGCTGGTGGGGATAACTCGCTCACTCTCAACCTGTTCAATCAAGCTCTTACCTGTTCTTACCAAGCTCAGCAAGGAGGTGATGCCAACCAGCATGTAATTAACAACTTCAAGAGCAGGTGTCAATCTATGGCTTTAGTTGGCTGAACTAGCACAAGGAGCAAACTTTCTCCATGTTAGTCACAACAAGATGTATAAATGTTCTACAATAGTATTGTGCTGGTCTTAGTCTAGACCGTACTAGAGACGCGAGCCGAGACACCAATGTCGTCACCAAAAACATCCCAAACAACAATCTGATTTTTTCCTTTTTTTGTTTTTTTTGTTGGGGTGGTCACCCAGACTCTCTCTAGATGGAACCAGGAGACCTTAAAACAAAATTTGCACATGCGCCTTTCGAAAAGATGAGGAGTATATAAGTAATTAAAAGATACTCTCTCTCTCTCTCTCTCTCTCTCTCTCTCTGAACTTTGGTTTTGCACTTGATCTAGTGTGGCTTTTGATCTTGCACTTGCCTTTGTCTTCTCTAATTGGTTGTGGATTTGTGCGGCTTTTGATTTTGCACTTGCCTTTTTCTTGTTGTCAAACTCAAATTACTAATTGACTCAAACTCGAAGTAGCAATCTGATTCGAACTCAAACTAGTAATCCGACTCAAACTCGAACTAGCAATCCGACTCAAACTCGAAGTAGCAATCTAATTCACACTCGAACTAGTAATCCGACTCAAACTCGAACTACGAATCTGACTCGAACTAGGTGAACGAATGTGACACGAACTCGAAACTCTAGTGGTGCAAAACTAAAGACCAGCGACTTGACTCGTCGAAGCAACCATGAACTCAACAAGTCTAGACTAAGTAGAGAAAGTAAAAGGCACAATGGTCTAGGAATAATGGAAAAACAGATCTGGTATTTTTTTGGGGCTTTTTCTTGACTATAGGATGATAACAGCGGAAAGAAAAGTAATAGTAGCACTCTCACCGATTAATCTTGCTCTAATTACCACTTGATAGGATCTTGGTTGCCGATCTTTCAGTGAGAATAGGAGGGTTCGATTTGTGGAGGAGAAGACGTTGGCGATCCGACTACACTGTCCCCAAGATGATGCGCATTAGCAATCGGTACACCGACTCCGAAGTTGTATTGATCTTTCTAGCGCACAATCAACTTGACCACGCGGGCCTTTGTTCCTGCAAGCAATCGAAGAACACACAAGAACAAGAAGAACAAGCACTTTTCTATTGAATCAATCTAAAGTGGGCTTCTGGATACAAGTAGACGGGCGATCTAGTCGGCACGTGCGTGTACAAGGAAGCAGCAGATGCTAACTTACGAATAAACAAAACCCACCAGCTAATGACGGCGGCAGGTACTATTATTACCTCCCTAGGGTCGTGAGAAACCCTAATCACGAGTCCCTAATGGACTCAAACGATACATGGGCCATGGGCCCAATTTTGGTGACGCAGCACCATGGACAGAAAACGTCTTGGTATTAAAATAATGATTGCGACTGACTTCGAATAGATATGGACATGAGGCTAGATCCGTTTGAATGTAGACTTGATAATCTTTCCAGGAAGCACTTGAACGCCTAGGTCAGAGTCAGTATGAAGTCGTGGTGGTCGTCACAAGTTGGTGTTGTTCTGCTGTCTAAATCCTGTCCGTGCGAATTCCCTTCCCTTTGGCTCCTCTCCATTGTTCCTAAGCAAAACAAGAAAGCACGTAGTTCCCCGGTCTAGATAAGACGGACATAAGACCAATAACAAGTTCACCTGATAGTTTAGTTGACGTGCACGAGCACGAGTGATCGGACTAGAAACCGGTAGCTGAGTTGGTGTGGATGTATCGAAGGTGTTTATGTCTTCATCACCAGCTCCATGGCCCAAGCCTCGCACTGACGCATCGCGTGAAGACTCAAGACGTGGACCGACAGTCACGGTAGCCCGACAAGCGGTTCTCTCCTTCGTCCTTAGTACGTACATTTTTTATATGATCAGATAATTCTTTCATGTTTTTGTTCCACACAATCTTATCAAATTCTATATGATTATCATATTTATGTAAAATTGTTTTTTCTTTTAACAGTTCAATTATGAGAAAAATGAGGATATTGCATTTCTTTTTCAGAAACATGCAGCTTCAAAAATTTAGATGATATTGTTGACCTCTTAGTTAAGTTGGTTGAAACACAAAGGCACAAAGTATACAATATGTTCTACTTGCTTCTGAAATTGGTATTGCTTATACCAGTGGCAACAACGAGTATTGAAAGAGTATTTTCTGCAATGACTTTGGTGAAAATAATGTTAATAAATAAATTATGTGACAGTCTTTTAGATGATTATTTGGTCACACTTATTGAGTGGAATATGGTATAATCAATACATTCACGTCATTTAGAATGCGACGGCTAAACAAATCGGACAAATATATAGTATTGTAAGTTTATCTCATAACTAAATTTATATCATGATTTATTCATATAGTATTCGTCATGGTATTTATTTTTTTATATCGAGTTGTGTTACAAAACTTATAGTTATTTACCGAATTGAAAAATAGTTCAATGAAAGCATTTTTTAAATTTTTTTGACATAACCTGTAGTAAAATTCTAGGTCCGCCAGTATTCTAGACAATTGGTTGTGAGTACTTGTATTTGTATGTAATAAATTGGCCATAATCTCCTTCAAAGAAAAGGATCATCTAAACTTTCCTTATGATTCTAGAGTTTGTATTTTGTCAGGAGCGTTTTCTCTTCAATTATTGTGGAATGCCAATGGAAGCCATCTGGAAGCCCACATAGTGCCATCTGGAAGCCCACGTAGTGCTAAGATGAGCCCATTTGCTACAGGGCAGAACACACACTGATACACTAAAGGATGATTACCTATGTTAATTAACAAAGTTATTCCTCAACTCTGATCCTCGCATACAGATCGTCTTAAAGTTTGCAATTCACAATAAAAAAATCAGATTTGCCAGCATTATTGCCTGTGGTGATAATCATGCTTACACGTGGGGCCCAAAAGTGCCAAAATGACCTTGCAGCACTTAGGGAGACAAGAATTCTATTTTAGCACTAATTTAGGGACATGATAATCAATATTACTACCTTCATTCTAAAATATTTATGACTCTTTAATTACAAATAAAATAGAGAATGATAAATATTTTAGGATAGAAAACGTATATTATAGGCAAATGCATGTCCACGCAGATTATGGTAGCTTCGCAGACAATTTATGCAAACATCACTCGGGCAGTCCAACCTCCCTGCATGTAGGCACCTAGTCACCTAGGTGCATTAATACCGAACGTGTGTCGAATGATATGAGTGGCATGACCACAATGCCGGAAAATGTTGAAATCTCGGTGTCTCGCTGACAAATTGATTGGTTTGAGGAGAGGTGAGATTTGTCTAATGTTCGAATTTCATTTTAGGAAGGTACAAGAAAATTGGGGAGCAAATGCCATGTCACCATCGCTTACTTACTCTGCATCCTCCTCTCTGGTGCCCGAGTTCATCTATCACAGATTGAGTTATCAAACTGCTGGAATATTTCCAAGGAGATCGATCCAAGGGGCTACGCTTTTTAATCACTACTACAAAAAGCATTTTCACAGGCGCCTCGATTTTTCAAACACGTGCGGTCCGTAAAAATGCGATTGTGATGATGAATGATACAATAACCGTCTATGATGACAGAACATCACGAGACGGATTTTAACAAACAACCGTCTGAGTAAGTACATTATTTTCTCAAGCAGTTATTAATTAAGAACCGTCTGTGATGTAGCAAATATAACAGGCGGTTCTTAATTAACCAACGCCTGGGTAAATACATAATTTTCACGTGCAGTCATTGTTTAAGAACCTTATGTACTGGTTCAATCATCACAAGCGGTTTTTATTGAAGAACCGCCTCGTGAAAGTCATTGTTTTCACAGACTGCTTGTTAATTAAGAACCGGCTATGATGCTGATAAGCTCCTGTCAAGCTAATCCCTGCACAACAAGCTCTTGTAGATGCAAGTAACACCCGTGGCTCATCATTTGGATTGTTGAAAGCATCAATTTGAAGCCTGACGTTCCTTAGAAGAATGATTTTCCCATCCATTTGAAGGGTTTCTTTCCCTCTTGTCCATTTGAAAACTTAAGAAGATGTTTCTTTCTCTGTTGTAATGCCTAAATATATTGACTAAAAATCAGTACCTACTTTCTTAGTGCTTCACACAAGCGAGGAAGTGAACAACTTCAATCACAAATCTTGTTTTTACACTTTTATAAGGATTTAACCTTAATCTTTCAAGTATAGATTTATCAAATAAGTAAAGCTTCCTTATCACATATATTAATGGCAATTATAAGTGAAGGATGTGCTGAAGCTAACGAAATCTGAATCGGACTCAAGATAAAGAGATCCTGTATATGAGTGGCAATATCCAGATTAGACAGCATGAAGGTATGATGACAACCTTCAACAACATGAAAAGTGATGTTAAGTTATGCTTGCATCAACCAAGGCATGTTGTGAGAGTATAACACTTGTTGGGGCAAGCATAACCGTGATACTCCAACAAGTGTTATGCCCTCACAACATGCCTTGGTTGATGCAAGCATAACCTTGGCATCACTTTTCATGTTGTTGAAGGCTGCCATCATAGCTTCTTGTTGTCTAACCTGTATATTGTCACTCATATGCAGCATCTCTTTGTCTTCAGTCCCGTTGAGATTTTGTTGGCTTCGACACACCCTTCACTTGTAACTGCCATTAAATATATGATGAGGAAGCTTCATTTATTGATAAATCTATGCTTGAAAGATTAAGGGCAAATTCCTATGAAAAGGGTAAAAACAAGATTTGTGATTGAAGTTGTTCGCTTCGTCGCTTGTGTGAAACACTAAGAGAGATGGTACTGATTTGTAGTCAATATATTCAATCATTAGAACTGATAAAGTAGCATCTTCATAAGTTTTTAAAATGGAGAGAAGAGAAAGAAATCTTTTAGGACTTGTTTGAGTGTACTCAATCTAATTGGATTGAAGTGAAGAATGAACTAATTTTCTCCTCAATCCACCTCAAACTACTTATATTGAAGTGGATCCACTCATATCCAAGCAAGCCCTCAAATGGATGGGAAGTATCGTCAGACTTCAATTGAAGCTTTTAACAGTCCAAATGATGAGTCCCGGGTGTTACTTGCATCTACAAGAGCTTGCTGTAAAGGGATTAGCTTGACAGGAGCTTCAAGAGTTGTGCTTCTAAATGTTGTTTGGAACCAAGTTGTTGGAAGGCAAGCCTGATCATCATAGGTCAGAAGAAATTTATATACACATACAATTTGATAAATTATGGAACAGGTAAAGGTAATAAATATGATAGTAAACAAGCCGAAAAGGATCACTTGTCCAAATTAGTCTTCTCTACAGAAGCTGAATTTAATAATGTTCAAAACATGCTATCTAAAGCTAAAATAGAACATTGTTCTAAGTTGATTTCAGAGGAAACAAATATATAAAATATATATCATACATTTTTTCAGCATTGACATGTTCTCGCATATAGGGTTTCAAATCCTTTTAAAATCTTCTCTCTACACGCTTGATGTTTTCTAGTTCGGTGAAAAGGTACATCTCTTCATACTAATTATATTCCTCTTTATTATCTCCCACATTCTCAACCCCAATAATATTTTGCTTTCCAGAAACAACTACGTGCATCTTCTCAGTTTTTGGATCTAGTACATAAAAAACTTGTGCAACACTATCGTAAAAAACCCACAGGTCATCTTTATAACCCACTTTATTCAAGTCTACAAGTGTCAGCCCGTAATTGTCCACTTTCACACTATCAAAATGTTTGACCCATTGGCACTTAAATATGGGCATTACCATTCTTTCGCTATGATCGACCATATTTCCTCTATGAACCTGAAGTATGTGGTCTTCTGCCCTTGTGAATCATAAGCCTCAATACAAACACCACTATTTTGTGCAACACTCTTACCGGTTTTTTCTTTAGTGTAAAATATGTAGCCATTGATGTCATATGCTTGTCATGATGTCACCAAAGCAGATGGGCCAGAAGCTAACTTCTTCATTGTTGCCTCTTCTATAGAGTTTCTGTATGGTATATTTTTGTCCATTAACCATTCAATGAAACATCTTTTGTGCACTTTCATGATTCATTCCTCTGTGCGGTCTTGGTTTTTTTTCGCGAAGCTCAATTTGGTGTTTCTCGATGTACGACTCAACTATTGCGAGCTGTTGTAGTACACCAAATGTGCACGGTGTACATTCTTGTAATATTGAACGATAAAAGTTTTCTCACCCATTTTGCCTCTCCCATGCAATCTACCCTCATGTACTGGTATAGGCACACCTATCAGTTTTCCATCTTTGATGTAATCGGCGCAACCCTCAATCACTTCTTCGATGGTGTATCCTTCCATAATTGAACCCTCTGGGTGAGCACGGTTCCACATATAACCTTTTAATACTCCTAAATATCTCTCAAATGAAAACATATGATGTAAATATAGTGGCCCCAATTCTTTTACCTGATCAACAAGATGTATGATTAGGTGTACTTGCATATCAAAAAAGGATGATAGGAAACACATCTCAAGCTTGCACATAGTCTCGACGATATATGTTTTTAGATAGTCTAAATCTTCATGTGCTATCACATATCGCGATACTGCATTGAAGAAGTAATACAAACGTGTGATAAAAACTTTTATATGCTCACGTTTGATGACTCTTATTGCAATGGCAATGAACACTATCATCATCATGTGACAGTCGTGAGAATTATAGTCGAATAAAGACAAGTCTTTCATCGAGACTAGTTTCCGGATTTTGGATGAGAAACTCGTGGGAACTTTGATCCCACAAAAGCATTCGCAAATTGCTTTTTTCTTTTCTAGTGTCAAGTTGTAGCTGGCTGGGGGAAGGTAATGCTTCGCGTTCGTCTTTTCTACTGGATGAAGCTTTGGTCAAATCAAGATTTACTAGGTCCATACGTGAATTTAATCCGTCCTTTGTTTTCCTCGGAATGTCTAGCAATGTCCCAATGATGTTGTCAAATACATTCTTTGTAACGTACATCAAATCAATACTATGGCAAAATTCCAGATTCTTCCAATACAGAAGATACTTGAAAAAAATTGATTGTTTCTTGAAAGCCATGTCAGTTGTCTCACCCGAAGATGTACTTTTCTTTCTCCTAATTCCTTTACATTTTTTGCCCTTACCGAAAGCAATATGAATGTTCTTGACCATTTCGAAAACAAGTTTTCCACTGTAAGGTTTTGGTGCAGTATCTCTTTTGATATTGTTATCAAACTGTTCTTTCATCTTCCTATACTTGTGTGTATCTGCGAAAAACTGCCGATGTCTCATGTACACCGTCTTTCTAGATGAAGTGACGTATAGAAATCCAGTTCTATCTACGCACCTTACACAACCTTTCTTCCCTTTCATTTGTCCTGATAATGTAAACAGTCCGGGATAATCATGCACGGTAACGAATATCATCGCTCTTAGCGTGAAATACTCCCGCTTGTACTCATCCCATGTACGTACCCCTTTATTCCACAATTTCGCCATATCTTCCGCTAAAGGTTCCAAGAACACATCAATTTTGATGTCGGGTTGTTTCAGACCTTGGATAAAAATATATAAGAAGATATATTTCCTTTTATGACACAACCACGTCGGTAGGTTGTACAGCGTTAAGACCACGGGTCATGTGCTGTGTATGCTCCTTTGTCACCAAACGGATTCATTCTGTCTATACCCAAGGCAAACCTTACATTTCTGATTTCCCTTGCAAATTCTGGATACTGAATATCAAAAATTTTCCACGTGTTGCATCACCAGGGTATCAAATATGTTTTTCATTCTTCTTGCGCTGCTCGGAATGCCAACGCATAAGTTCAACCTCCCTAGGGTTTGAGAACAAACGCTTCAAGTGATCAATTACAGGAAGGTACCACATCACCAAGGCAGGAATTTTTCACTTATTATTCTTGTCTGCATCTCCAGAAGTATCGTCATCGTCACCTTAAGGTCAAATAATAAACTTCTTATTCTTCTGAGACTTTTTCATGTTGGTAACATACTGGTGATTGTGGTCCTTCTTATATCTACTGACACCACAGATGGGGCATCTAGTTGCGAGCTCATTCTCTTTGCGATACAAAGTACAATGGTTCACACAAGTGTGTATTTTGTCACACCTAGTGCCATCGGGCAAAGAAGTTTCTTCGCTTTATAAGTGCTTCTGGGCAGTTTATTTGGATTTGGAAGAATTTCTGCTAAAGGATTCAAAAGATCATAGAAACTACAATCGAACCATCCGTGTGTGGCTTTCAACTTTAGTAGTTCTAGGACTGCACACAATATAGTAAACTCTTTATCACAACCGTTTGATTTATCATATAAAAGTTCCATCGTCGCATTCTGCAATGTCTCCATTTTACTTAAACCTTTACTTGCTCCCATCGAAGTCAATACATATGGTTCAATGTGACGCAACATCTCCGTACAATCGAACTCATCATCATAATCACCATCTTGATTGTCACTACCATCATTGATATGAACATTATCGTCATCTGAACCTCTCTCATCATATTTATATACTTCATGTGTATCTAACTCACCATGTTCTATCCATATTGTGTAGTTTTTTTCTGAATCCTCTTTTAACCGAATGAGATTGGATTACGATAGTATCTATCCGAGCAATCTTATTTTTGCAGTCGATATATGGACATAATATGTCATTTATCTTTTGCAACTTCGCATGTCTCTTGGATGCTTCAATAAAATTTGCAACATTATGAATGTACATAGGATCGGGTCATGGCATGTTATACATCCACGCACGACGGTCCATGCTTCAATCACAGATTTTTTGTAAGATTTACCAAATTTGGCCACATATATGACCTAAAGGTCTTCTATAAAATTAATTTACAGAGACATAACAAGCATGTATCATATGAGTGTATACTGGTATCATGTAGGTCTGTTCATAAGGGTTCCAAGAAAATTTGTTTCATAATTTTGTAAGCTTCCTAGTGGCCATAATGGATTTTTGAAGTTAGGCTTATTCATTGAAACATTTCATCGAACATGTGATGTACTTGTATTCATCTTCAACCTTTAGTCCTTCAAATCTACTTCTTGTTCTATAAAATTCATGGGTGAGCTCAAGGGGAGACTAAACTACATCTTTCAACCTTTATCATTCAAATCTACTATAAATCTCAAGTGGTGGGGGGCGGGTGGGGGGATGGGGGGCTGGAGGCATATGCAAACACAACAAAACGATACTAAAAACAGAACAAATTAAAAACATGATAGTGAAGAAGAAGTCTCTTCTAACTTTTTCTCTGTTCGAAGCTTGATAACTTGATGAATGCAGTATCGGCTGATGCATGGTGGAAAATTTTGGCAGCCTCGCGGCATCATGGAAAATTTCCAGGGTTAGGTTTTCTGTGGTTTCCAAGGGGTCTTTATATAGGCGTCGATTTTCACAAGAGGTTTTTAACAAAACAACCACTTGTGATAAAAAATAATAAAGTTCAGGCGGTTTTTTTAGGCGTTTCTTAACTGCTTTAGGCGGTTGGTACTAGATAACCACCTGAGAAGAAGGTTATCTCAGGAGGTTATTACTTAACAACCGCCTGAGATAACTACCCGAGCTTGTTCTTCAGTTTTCTTTTCCCTTGCTTCTTTTTTATTTAGATTCCAATATAAATACTCAAACATGTATAGATTCTGCAAATTGAGTTTAAATTCGATGATTCTTTCTTCTATATTTTTTAAAAATTAACATCTACTACCTGGATCAAATATTTTAAAACTTGTATAGCTAACATTGTAATGTTTTGGTAAATATCAAATTAATTTATACTCACATATTATTCACATTTGTGTATCTCCTAAAAAAAGGGATCCTTCACTGAAATTGGATTGTATGAACATATTTGTATCATTTATACATGTATGAATTTTCTTAAACTTTTTAAAGTATTCCAACATGTCACAATTCAAATTATCCATAATTCTAACCAAAATGGTCACATACATATGAGGCATTCATCAAATTTTGAACACACATAGATACAAAGAAAATTTAAAACATCTGAAAAAATTCATAGAGATTGGTATGACCAAAAAGGTCCATTGAAAAACGAAATGGAAAAATCATTATATTCAGCAAGATAGAAAAATGACAAATAGCAACTGTTATATGTTTTTTATGTTCTCACCAATTTAAAGGGATTTATGAAGTGAAATTTAATGGTAATATTTAATACTCGATCATATTACAAGAAAGTGGAATTATGCTTTTGAATGGCCCCACATTTAATCAAGAATATTAATTAAGCTTACATAAACTTGTTCTCAGGCGGTTGGTACTAAATAACCGCCTGAGAAAATGTTATCTCACGCGGTTATTAATTACCAACCGTCTGAGATAATTGCTCGAGCCTGTTCTTCAGTTTTCTTTTCTCTTGCTTCCTTTTTATTTAGATTCTAATATAAATACTCAAACATGTATAGATTCTGCAAATTAAGTCCAAATTCGATGATTATTTCTTCTATATTTTTTAAAAATTAACATCTACTACCTGGATCAAATATTTTAAAACTTGTATAGCTAACATTGTAATGTTTTGGAAAATATCAAATTAATTTATACTCACATATTATTCACATTTGTGTATCTCCTAAAAAAAGGGATCCTTCACTAAAATTGGACTGTATGAACATATTTGTATCATTTATACATGTATGAATTTTCTTAAACTTTTTAAAGTATTCCAACATGTCACAATTCAAATTATCCATAATTCTAACCAAAATGCTCACATACATATGAGGCATTCATCAAATTTTGAACACACATAGATACAAAGAAAATTTAAAACATCTGAAAAAATTCATAGAGATTGGTATGATGACCAAAAAGGTCCATTGAAAAACGAAATGGAAAAATCATTATATTCAGCAAGATAGAAAAATGACAAATAGCAACTGTTATATGTTTTTTATGTTCTCACCAATTTAAAGGGATTTATGAAGTGAAATTTAATAGTAATATTTAATACTCGATCATATTACAAGAAAGTGGAATTAGGCTTTTGAATGGCCCCACATTTAATCAAGAATATTAATTAAGCTTACATAAACTTGTTCTCAGGCGGTTGGTACTAAATAACCGCCTGAGAAAATGTTATCTCACGCGGTTATTAATTACCAACCGTCTGAGATAATTGCTCGAGCCTGTTCTTCAGTTTTCTTTTCTCTTGCTTCCTTTTTATTTAGATTCTAATATAAATACTCAAACATGTATAGATTCTGCAAATTAAGTCCAAATTTGATGATTATTTCTTCTATATTTTTCAAAAATTAACATCTACTACTTAGACCAAATATTTTAAAACTTGTATAGCTAACATTGTAATGTTTTGGAAAATATCAAATTAATTTATACTCACATATTATTCACATTTGTGTATCTCCTAAAAAAAGGGATCCTTCACTAAAATTGGACTGTATGAACATATTTGTATCATTTATACATGTATGAATTTTCTTAAACTTTTTAAAGCATTCCAACATGTCAAAATTCAAATTATCCATAATTCTAACCAAAATGCTCATATACATATGAGGCATTCATCAAATTTTTAACACACATAGATACAAAAAAAAATTTAAGAAATCTGAAAAAATTCATAGAGATTGGTATGATGACTAAAAAGGTCCATTGAAAAACTAAATGGAAAAATCATTATATTCATATAGATAGAAAAATGACAAATAACAATTGTTATATGTTTTTTATGTTCTGACAAATTTAAAGAGATTTATGAAGTGAAATTTAATGGTAACATTTAATACTCGATCATATTACAAGAAAGTGGAATTAGGCTTTTGAAAGGCCCCACATTTAATAAAGAATATTAATTAAGCTTACATAAATTTCTTCTCAGACGGTTGGTACTGAATAACCGCTTGAGAAAAGGATATCTCAGGCGGTTATTAATTACCAACTGCCTGAGATAATTGCCCGAGCCTGTTCTTTAGTTTTCTTTTCTCTTGATTCCTTTTTATTTGGATTCCAATATAAATACTCAAACATGTATAGATTCTGCAAATTGAGTCCAAATTCGATGATTCTTTCTTCTATATTTTTTCAAAAATTAACATCTACTACCTGGACCAAATATTTTAAAACTTGTATTGCTAACATTGTAATGTTTTGGTAAATATCAAATTAATTTATACTCACATATTATTCACATTTATGTATCTCCTAAAAAAAGGGATCCTTCACTAAAATTGGATTGTATGAACATATTTGTATTATTTATACATGTATGAATTTTCTTAAACTTTTTAAAGCATTCCAGCATGTCAAAATTCAAATTATCCATCATTCTAACCAAAATGCTCATATACATATGAGGCATTCATCAAATTTTCAACACACATAGATACATAAAAAAATTTAAAAATCTGAAAAAATTCATAGAAGTTTGTATGATGACTAAAAAGGTCCATTGAAAAACTAAATGGAAAAATCGTTATATTCATCAAGATAGAAAAATGACAAATAGCAATTGTTATATGTTTTTTTATGTTCTCACCAATTTAAAGGGATTTATGAAGTGAAATTTAATGGTAACCTTTAATACTCAATCATATTACAAGAAAGTGGAATTTGGTCTTTTGATAGGCCCCACATTTAATCAAAAATATTAATTAAGCTTACATAAATTTCTTCTCAGGCGGTTGGTACTGAATATCCGCCTGAGAAAAGGTTATCTCGGGCGGTTATTAATTACCAACCTCCTGAGAAAATTGCCCGAGCCTGTTCTTCAGTTTTCTTTTCCCTTGCTTTCTTTTTATTTAGATTCCAATATAAATACTCAAACATGTATCGATTCTGCTAATTGAGTCCAAATTTGATGATTCTTTCTTCTATATTTTTCAAAAATTAACATCTACTACCTGGACCAAATATTTTAAAACTTGTATAGCTAACATTGTAATTGTTTGGTAAATATCAAATTAATTTATACTCACATATTATTCACATTTGTGTATCTCCTAAAAAAAACAATCCTTCAATGAAATTGGATTGTATGAACATCTTTGTATTATTTATACATGTATGAATTTTCTTAAACTTTTTAAAGCATTCAAACATGTCAAAATTCAAATTATCCATCATTTTAACCAAAATGCTCATATACATATGAGGCATTCATCAAATTTTGAACACACATAGATACAAAAAAATTAAAAACTAAAAAAATTCAGAGAGGTTGGTATGATGACTAAAAAGGTCCATTGAAAAACTAAATGGAAAAATCATTATATTCATCAAGATAGAAAAATGACAAATAGCAATTGTTATATGTTTTTTTATGTTCTCACCAATTTAAAGGGATTTATGAAGTGAAATTTAATGGTAACCTTTAATACTCAATCATATTACAAGAAAGTGGAATTTGGTCTTTTAATAGGCCCCACATTTAATCAAAAATATTAATTAAGCTTACATAAATTTCTTCTCAGGCGGTTGGTACTGAATATCCGTCAAAGAAAAGGTTATCTCAGGCGGTTATTAATTACCAACCGCCTGAGATAATTGCCCGAGCCTGTTCTTCAGTTTTTTTTTCCCTTGCTTCCTTTTTATTTAGATTCCAATATAAATACTCAAACATGTATCGATTCTGCTAATTGAGTCCAAATTTGATGATTCTTTCTTCTATATTTTTCAAAAATTAACATCTACTAACTGGAACAAATATTTTAAAACCTGTATAGCTAACATTGTAATGTTTTGGTAAATATCAAATTAATTTATACTCACATATTATAAACATTTGTGTATCTCCTAAAAATAACGATCCTTCAATGAAATTGGATTGTATGAACATATTTGTATTATCTATACATGTATGAATTTTCTTAAACTTTTTAAATTATTCCAACATGTCAAAATTCAAATTATCCATCGTTCTAACCAAAATGCTCATATACATATGAGGCATTCATCAAATTTTGAACACACATAGATGCAAAAAAATTAAAAACTAAAAAAAATTCAGAGAGGTTGGTATGATGACTAAAAAGGTCCATTGAAAAACTAAATTGAAAAATCATTATATTCATCAAGATAGAAAAATCATTATATAGACTTGAATACATTTAAGAAAAATATTCTAAATTCTTGTATGCACTATTTAAACCTGTAATTCTAAATTTGTGGTTTATTTGTGTGCTTGTGATATATGCAATGTTGTCGACTGCTATGTTGTGATCATGAGATGATTAAGAGGAAAAAATGGCCTGGACGATTAGAGGAACGACTAGGGTCGACTAGGATCGATTAGTCGCCCTAGTCGACGATTAGTCGTCCTAGTCGACCTAGTCGGTGGGTAGGCGACTAGGGTCAACTAGGCGTCTTGAAAACATTGTGAATTGTGAATTGCTATTGTTTAATTGTTGATATAATTGTTCTTGTCGGCTTTTGATACAAGCAATACACATGCCTAGCTGCCTTGGTCAGTCGCCTCAAACCCTAGAATGGAACATGGTCAATCACCTTGGTCAGTCGCCTTAAATCCTAGAATGCCTTATCAAACCCTAGAATGCTTCCATATTTTTCTTCATGCAACACTTCATGTAGAGTTAATATGCCATTCATTATATTTTTCGTCTTATTAGTTCTAAATGGAAAGCCCTAAGAAGACTAGTGCTGGTAGTAATAATAAAGAAGACAATATGGAGTTTACTGACTCCAGCAGTTCAGGCTCCTTTCACATTCCATCGGATCCTTTTCCTAATTTAAAAATTAAAAAGACTTCAGAGGATCTCGACCCAGAATATGATCCTGCAGACGAGGTATGGATCGCGAATCTTAACTTAAATAGTTAAAGTTAATGTTGGTTGTCAATTATATGCAGTCTTATAAACCTTTACTACCTAGATTAATCGCAAAGACAACGAGGTGACTTCGGCTCCTAAAACCGTAGGAGGTTCTCCAATGGATGAATCCTCAGGTTCACTCAGGAGGAAACGAGGGCAACGAGGTCCCAATAAGGGTCCATTCGACCGCATCATGTACATAACAAGGGTCAGTCCAGGTGGGCTTCCCCAAGAACCACTGGATTCAGTTACCAAGTACTGAAATGCATGCGGTTTTCTCGTTAGAGAGCTCGTGCCGATCACAACCGAGAATTGGAGAAAATTACCTGAGGAGACCAAGAATGAGTTGTGGGAAAGGATAAAGAAACAATTCAAGTTCCTGAAAGGCATGGAAGAAGCTCTAAAGAAGTCAACATTGGTCTCTTGCAGCAAGAAGTTTCGTGGCTGGAAGAGTGAAATGAATACTTATGTTACGGCCGATAAGGTCCCTAGCCCGAGCAAGATGGGAAAAATCACACAAGCTCAGTGACAAGAGTTTGTTCGTCAAAAGACCACACCTGATGCTAAAGCTCTAAGTGCAACTAGGTCAGAGCTTGCCAAAAAGAACAAATACCATCATCGCTTGGGGTCTGCTGGATATGACCCCAAAGTCTAGAAATGGAATAAGATATTACATGAAATTACCAGTAAGGGCAATCCTCACCAGTTAGAAGGCTGCGATGAGAGAACTCAATGGTGGGTCTTTGCTCGGTCAGGTTTGACCAGCGAGGGCAAACTTAAAAAGCCTGACTCTGTGAATGAAGTAGCAGAAAAATGAAAGAAGTAATTGAAAAGCAACAGAAGGGTATCTTCAAGCCGAAGAGGGAGAATGAGCAACTTACCGCTATCTTAGGAAACCCTGAACACAATGGACGGGTTCGAGCACTTCTCAAATGTCTTGGCTAGATGGTTTCCCTAAAGATAAAGACACATATAGAAGACGTGAGAAGTTTCAGAAAACACTTGATGAAAAGATTGCTCAAAAGGTCAAAAAAATTATGCAAGAAATAATGGAACAACTTAGACAATCGAGACAATTAATGGCACTGAGTACAGGGATGGTTCCTGTGCCAAAGGAGCAATTGGTATCTCCAACTGCCTACCCTAGTAGCGTTGGTTCTATGCCAGGCTCTGGGTCAACCCATAAGTTCGCTGTCGATGATATTTCTAAGGACAAATCTTGTCGTCTTCTTGTCCCGATCGGCAGAGCAATGAACAAAACCAAACAGGTTGCCACTGCTATGGCAATGCCTGATCGTGACTTCAACGGGAATCCACTTTCGTTTTATTATACTGTGGTGCAAGTTCTTCAGATCATTGATAATGATTATGAAGATTATGAAATAGACCACATCACATATGAGGGGATCGCGACTCTGGGGAAGGCTATCAACCAATTAATCATTTGGCACCGATGCAATATTGTGTTGGACGATGAGCCAATTTCTAGCCCCGTCGCATCTCAAAATACTGCAACCCCGTCTTCTAAGGCGAAAGTCCAGGAAGATCCACTCCCAATCCAGGAAGATCCAATCCCCCTATGTCTTAGCAAGGATGATAGTAACCTTGCTAGTAAAGATAACCAAGAGCAACAAGTTGGACAACAGCTTCAAGCAGTACCAGAGCAAGCTGTTGCTAGTAAATAGCAACCAATTGAGCAACAGCTTGAAGTAATACTAGAGCCAGCTGCTGGGAGTAAAGAGCAATCAGTTGAACAACAGGTTCAACAACAAGCCAGTGTCCAACTTTCGACGACTACTCCTCGGTCATTAGTGCCTATCAAAGTTAGCTCAAACAAAATTAAGAAACCTTCATCAGAAGTGTCAAAGTATTTGGAAATTATGAAGGAAAATATTAGAAAATCGAGTGCATCTCGTTCTTCTCGTGAGCCAACATTAGAAATATCGAGGAGTGGGAAGAAGACGGTATCATGTATAATTGGCGGATGACTTTAGTTAAAACAGGAGTTCCAATATACATGCTTGGGGATGTTCCTTCTAAATTTGAGAATTGGAAGCCGTTCATGACATCCGTACAACTTAGCAAACAACCTGCCCCGCTCAAAAGAATGCACGAGTGGTACATCCTTGCCAGCACAAAATATGATCTTTCTTGCATCACATTTCGTATTCCAAAACATGCATTCTGGAGCACTGGAGCAGATAAACGAGTTATTTTATTTGAAGAGTTGCATACCCTTTTCCATCGGGGCATGCTCGAAATCAACCAGCTACTCATCTGGTGCTTGTAAGTGCCTCTAATATTTTGCATTTGCTTTTCTTACTACACGCATACACATTTCATGAGATTATAACAATTCTGGACTTCTTCAATAGGATGCAATACATGGATAATGAAAAGATGAAACGCAAGACAGGTATCCTTGACCCTACACGGATTGCAAAGATGCTATTCTACGTCAAGGCGAATCGATACTCAGCACAGTTCAAGCACATGAAAAAAATAAGAATTTGAAAAATCAATCGCAAAACTTAAGAAGGATAGAAGGACAGAAGTTGCAGCTTACATAGGACATGCAATGTTTAACTTTGTCAGATACAGCAAGGACCTCGTAAAGGCTCCGTACCACTAAGTTCGACACATGGCATTGAAATAGCAATTATTGCTAATTTTTAACACATGTGTTTGTATGTTTGCAGTAATCACTACATAATGATCTTCATCAAGCCAATGCAGGGTTTGGCAATAGTCTTGGACTCAGCCGATTAACCACCAGATCATTACTAAGATTTTCTTTCCATTTTGAAATTGTATGTTTATTCAATAATTTTAATTTACACACATTTAGAATATGTTGACAATTTTTATATGACATTTTTTGTATTACAGTGCTTGGCGGTTTTACGCTGAACAGCTTGGCAGTGAGAGACCTCCTAATACGAATACACTGGACATTAAAACGTATTATGCTTGTTCAAAGCAGCCTACTCGGAGTGTCTTATGCGGGTATTATGTATGCGAGCATCTTCGAACCGCCAGCAAATATAGAATGAATTGTGAGTATGTAAGTTATCCTTAATGTCGATATTTTATTTTCTTACTTTTGAGTTTCATTTTCATTGTAACTAGCATAGTTTAAGACTTATATTCTCTGCTATTCAATATTACCAGAAACATTATTTTCATATTTCGATTATGTCGGTACTCTGCGTACCGGATACCCCTTGGAACTGCAAAGAGTGCAAAGGAACTCCACCTATCTGAGTTGAAGACCCCCGAAATCTCCACGTGTCACTCGAAACCGGACCTACCTCCCTCCTATGGTTAGTCCCAGTTCCGCCACGTGTATCATAAAATTGGAGCTACAATCCCTACGTGGGAATGCTCCGGCTAGATACCTGTGTGGCACCTCCAGACCTAACCCCCGATAGAGGGAAGCTTCGGTACCGACACGTGTACAACAGCACCGGACCTACTCGTCCAAGACGGTAAGCTCTGGAGCTGCCACGCGTCCAACCACTGGACGTTCAACTGCAACAGACAGATTGGTGGACCTCCAACGGCTCGGACCTTCAAGGAACATTTAAAGCTTCAAGACCTGATTATGTGTCATTAATACTATCTTAATGACACACGATCGAGGGACCCTTAATACCAGTAACGCCATCATCAAGGCGTGTTACCACACTGTTAAGGGGAATTAAGTACATTAATTGTGTATTAGGCATCAGTAACCGCCAGGGCCGCATGTCGGGCCAAGCTAATGATGTAACGGTCAGCTCTTGTACTATAAAAGGACTGGCCGAGCGATACACAGGAGGCTTCTAGACACTCTGGTCTCTCACACTAGTGCTCATACGCTTAATACAACATTAATACACACCCGTGGAGTAGGGTATTACGCTCAGGCGGCCCGAACCACGTAAATCCTCGGGTCAAATCCCCATCTTGTCCTGAATCTCCGCGTACCCTAACCGAACTAAGAAACTTCGTGGTCTACTAACAGTAGTGCCGGGAGAATTGTCGGAACCAGACTCTGACAGTTGGCGCGCCAGGTAGGGGGCACTTGAGGTTCAAAGATGGTGAATTCTGCTGCTGGATCATCCAACGGTAACCACGCTGAGCAACCTGCTGAAGGCAATCCCTCCAACATGCAGCAGTCAACAGGTGCCGTAGCCCCAGCAGGAGTCATGCCCACCACCACCACCATCCGCTCCGGTGAATCAAGCTGGACAGCGAGATGGGGCGTCCGCGTCGATCACTGCATCGACAAACAACAACCCTGAACATGCGCTTAATGTTGCGCGTTCTCTTCTCCAAGCCCCACTACCTCCAGGAGCACTCCAGGGTGCGATGGAATAGTGGAGAGCTGATGTGGATCATCTGGTTGCAGCAGCAGCCGATCGCATCATCAATCAAGGTCCTCCACCTCTCGGGGCGGGCCCCATCACGGCATCGGACCTTGACGGGTAGACTCAATCTGCATGTTTCACAACACAGGAGGCACTCTACATCTCAGTTGGCGACTTTGCTGCCTTTAGAGGCACGACATTCTCACATGATAACGAGACTTTTGACTCATGACCTCCGGGCGGAGCGCGATCGTCGTTACCAACAATAGGACGGTCACGTCCACATCGAGCGTGCTCGCAAGAGGCGAGAGGCTCGGGACAGTCCTGCTCCTGAGGGAGTAGGAGGAGGCTATTTTTCCTTGGCCATGCACCTACGCATTGTCAGATGGCCGCAGAAGTTCCGGCCTCATCTGCCGCAGAAATTTGACGGGACGATTAACCCCGCTGAATTTCTTCAAATCTATTCCACCGCTATCCTTGCGGCTGGGGGCAATGAGATCGTGTGGCCAATTATTTCCCTGTGGCTTTAACTAGGACTGCGAGGTCTTGGTTCAAGAGCCTCCCGCCTGACTCCATCAATAGTTGGGCAGAGTTGTGCCAACAGTTCACTGCCAATTTCGGAAGCTCATACACCCAACCAGGCATATAACTGGACCTTTTTGCTGTCAAGCAAAAAAGGATAGAATCCTTGCGATCTTTTATCCAAAGGTTCTCCCAGGTACAAAATACCATTCCTTATATCTCAAGCGCTTCTGTTATTGTAGCATTCAGAGAGGGCGTTCGAGATAAGAAAATGTTGGAGAAGCTGGCGACCAAGGAAGTCACCAGTATCACAAAACTCTTCAGCTTGGCAGACAAGTGTGCCAAGGCTGCTGAGGGCCGTGAAATGCACTCCCAACCACCTCCGGAGGCCAACAAAAACTCCTCCAACGGTGAAGTCACCACCTACGGGAGTGGAAAGAAGAAGAAAAAGTCCAACAACAAGAAGAAGCCGTCGGCCGGCACACCTACTGCCGCAGCTGCCACAGCTCTGGGTGGTTGGGGGCCACGCCCTGAGAAACGACCTCGGTCGTCGTCTGAAGACGATGACAGCTCCAAGATGTGGTGTCCCATACACAAGACGAACAACCACAACCTGGAAGGCTACCGAGAGGTCTAGAACCTCGCCGAGCGCTACAACAAGCGCCAAAGAAGCTCCTTTCCGTCAAAGGGAAGGAAAACAAAAAGTCGACGAAGCACTGACTGAAGAGGAGTCAGGCTTTCAGGACTCCAAAAAGGTCTTGAAGGCAGTTTACACCTCCGTTGACAATGACTCCGACGTCTCCGACAACGAGCATCGGAAGACCATGAACACCATATTTGGTGGTTCATGGGACATCACTTCCCTCCGTGTCCTCAAGACAATGCGGCAGGACATGGCCTCTGTAGCTCCCACCGCCAAGGCGGAGCCTCATCGGAAGTGGATGGATACTGCCATCACCCTAGATGCTTTGGACTGCCCTCGGAACATGATTCGAGCTGGCCAACATCCACTGATGGTATCTCCGACCATCAATAACATCCGGCTCCACCATGTAATGGTGGACGGAGGTTCGGGGCTGAACCTCATAAGCTTTGAAGCCTCCGTTAAGCTTCAGCTCCGACCTTCAGATCTTCGCCCCTCTTGACCTTTCTCTGGAGTAGGTCTGGTGACCTTCGGAACTCGGGAGAATTACAGGACCGAGAAGTTGGTCTTCGATGTGGCGCAAATCAACTTGCCATTCAACGCCATCTTGGGCAGGCCAGCTTTGTACAAATTCATAGCTGCTGCACATTATGGCTACCTAGTGTTGAAGATGCCAACACCTTCAGGCGTTCTCCAAGTCCGCGGAGACCGTACTGCTGAAGTTACTGCTCTGGAAGAACTCCACGCGCTTGCTACAGCGCAGGAGGAAGAATCCGAAAAGGAGCAAGCTCTGAAGCCCCCGAACATTCATCATCGAGGCTCAACTTCCGCACCTCATGTGCAACCAAGCGGCGACACCGACATTCCCGTCAAAGTCGTCCAAATTGGTTCCGACGCTGCTTAGACTACTCGTATATCGGGAGGTCTGAACGACAAATAGGAACTCGCACTCATCACTTTCCTCCGGGCTAATGTCGATGTGTTTGTCTAGCAACCGTCACAAATGCATGGGATCCCTAGGGAAGTGATTGAGCATAATCTGAAGATTTCTCATTACTCTTGCTGGTGTTGTGGATGGTTCAGAAGGTTCGAAAAACTAGACGCAGGGGGGAATACCCACCCACATCTCGCAGAAGTGGACGAATGCTGACACAAGAAGAATGGAGTGGGGGCCAAGGTGGTACAACTACAGACCATAGAAGTCTAACAGCATCAAGAGGAAGGTTGAGAAAGGTGGGATCAATCCCACCGTGGCTTATGCAGAAAAGTACACTATGTCGCCGCCGCGCTTCTTCTTGAACGGGAGCTCGCCGGCGCGAACCAGGTGGTTGAAGGAGTCGCTGGACCACCCCATGTAGGTCCGGACCTTCTTAAAATCGTCATCGGTCGTGAGACGGCTCTTGCAGAGACCCAACTCCATCGCAGCACGGTGGGGTGAGAGAGAAAAAGCAAGCGAAAGTTTGGAGGATTCGAGTGCAAATTCAAATGAAGGCGTAAAGAATCCCCAGACTGTGCGCGCTTTCCTTCTTAAGTAAGCCCCCACAACGCTTGGATGGAAACCGCAGAAGGGCCAAGGATACAATTCAAAAATTTCACCCTGCCAATGACAAGGGGGCCTGGGGACACCCAGACGATCAAGTAGAGGTCCTTACCCCAGGCGAACTGTTGTCATGATGAGAGGCGGGAAACCCGAGGGCGGCGACCTGACAGGCGGAACCGATACGATTTTTGTATTGGGAACAGGCAACCTTCAATTGCGTGAGATCTGCACACGCAAATCTCACTTGTCGCATCCTGAAGATGCCACACGGCGATGGTTTAACTGCGAACCACCACCTCAACGGCACATCTAAAAACCCTTGAAGACACTTCGCAGAAATCGAATGATGGACCCACCTCCAGCAGAATGACTTAACCCAAAAGGTCTCTCCCAGTGGTGGGCCCAGGGGTCCACTGTCGGTACCTGCGTACCGGATACCCCTTGGAACTGCAAAGGGTGCAAAGGAACTTCACCTATCTGAGTTGAAGACCCCCAAAGGCTCCACGTGTCACTCGAAAACCGGACCTGCCTCCCTCCTATTGTTAGTCATAGTGCCGCCACGTGTATCATAAAACCAGAGCTAGAATCCCTACATGGGAATGATCTGACTAGATACTTGTGTGGCACCCCCGGACCTAACCCCCCGACGGAGGGAAGCTCCGGTACCGACACGTGTACAACTTTACCGGACCTACTCGTCCAAGACGGTAAGCTTCGGATCTGCCACGCGTCCAACCGCCGGACCTTCAACCGCAACAGACAGATTGGTGGACCTCCAACGACTCAGACCTTCAAGGAACATTTAAAGCTTCAAGACCCGATTATGTGTCATTAATGCTATCTTAATGACACACGATCGGGGGACCGTTAATACCAGTAACGCCACCATCAAGGCGCGTTACCACGCTGTTAAGTGGAATTAAGTACATTAACTGTAAATTAGGCATCAGTAACCACCAGGGCCGCATGTCGGGACAGGCTAATGATGTAACGACCAACCCTTGTACTATAAAAGGACTGGCTGAGCGATACACAGGAGGCTTCCAAACACTCTGGTCTCTCACACTAGCGCTCATACGCTCAATACAATAACAACACACACCCATGGTGTAGGGTATTACGCTCAGGCAGCTCGAACCACGTAAATCCTCGTGTCAAATCGCCATCTTGTCCTGAATCTTCACGCGCCCTAACCTAACTAAGAAACTCCGCGGTCTACTAACAGTAGTGCCAGGAGAATTGCCGGAACCAGACTCCGACAGATTCCAACTTCAAAATTCAATTGCTCATAGTACAACTGCTCCGAAAATACCAAATAAATTCTTGTATACTCTCACTTTGATCTATACTTTGAGATTGTTCATACCAACACATTCTAAAACATGTTATGTGTTTCATTGCAGCACATGAAGAATGTGAACGAAGAATGACCGGTTTGTAGAAGTATTCCTGGTGGAGGAGCTGACAATATTGCCACTGAACTGTGTCAATTCGTGCGTCGTGAAAGTTTGCACAAAAGAGGGGAGTTCTTTGATGAGAATGGTGCAATAGCTGATGTGCCAGAACTTTGCGACTATGCCAATAGAGACAGTTTTTAGTAAAAACATCTAACTATGAGATGAATTGTATGTGTAACTCATACATATGTATATTGTTTTAGTGAAATTGAATTCTGTGAGATGACTTTGTGATGATATTGTTGACTTCTGTGATTATATTAAATGGACCTAGAAATTAGAAATAACAGCAGCTAGTACTGCATAGGTTATACCTTATCACAGACGATTATTTACCAATGGCTAGACCTGCCTATGAAAAATCATTATCACAGACGGCTAGATATGGTAAAGAACCATCTGTGATAACCTAATTATCACAGATGGTTAGTGTTATGGTACAAACGGGCTGCGATAAACTCTCTTCACATGCGGCTTGACGTAGGTCTAGATCCGCCTGTGATAACACAATTATCACAGGTGATTATATATGTTGCACGACCTTCCTGTGATAATATGTCTTCACAGGCGGCTAGCCTAAGTAAATAACCGCCTGTGATAATGTGTCTTCACAGGAGGTTTCACTTCACCACCTGTGAAATTGCAGATTATCACAGACTCTTCGTTTCAAGCGGTTTTAGAAACCGCGTGTGATAGTAGGTTTGGAGCCGCCTGCAATGAGGCTTATTGTAGCAGCGAATCATCCTAGTTTGCTGGATTTTATGATCAAAAAGAAAAAACAGAATTTTTCGAAACAATGAACGCTCTCTGCCTCAGCTAATATCAGCGAGTATGAATGAAAGTAAGTTGTGGTGCTTGGCTGGTGCCAAACATCTTTCCTCTGTCCTTCCAAATCCAGCATAGTACAGATTTTCTCAATCCGTTAATGGCGCTTCTAATCTTTTCTCTGTTGTATTTTTCTTTTTATTTCATGCTCTGCACCTCTTGTACATATAAACTCTTACCTACTTAATGGAACCTGGCCGTCGGCCAGATATTAAAAAAAACATCGCTAGCTTAATATCTTATGTATTGATGTCATTTTTTCTAGTTCTCCGTCGCATCAGTGCATATGTAAAGAATTAACTTGAAATCTTATTTTACCTAAAATTAAGAAAAATTCTCTATATCGTGGACGAAATTACCACAAATATTCAGCATAATAATAAACTCAGATACAAAAATACACATATAACGATAAAAGCTAATGAGCATGTGTATATTCACATGAATAGAATAAGGTAAGCTTATATGCTGTTAGAAGTTCAAAAGAAAAAAAAAAGATGGAAGGTGATAATTAGAGGAGCATAGGGAACATTATCTCCTGCAATGGCAGTAGCAGGGGAGGCAATTGATGCTCCCCTTCTTGCCTAGGCGTATGTGGTCCAGACCACTAACTGCTTTTCACTTTGTCAGGAGTGCATGCAGGCCCTTCCTTTTTCCGTCATGATCGCTCCCCGTGGTTGATCCCAAAGCAGCACAACCTTGGAATGAACATGTATGCAGAAATCAGAATCATTTCGTAAACCTCCTTGGCGCACAAAGCATCTATAATTGTGTTGGCCAACTATCTCTCTCAAAAGTCATCTTTAGCTCTCAAAAGCTGCAAAGACACCATCTTTATCAGCATTCCCCCCCCCCCCCCCCCCCCCCCCCCCCAACCTTTGTTACCAGTAACCGCGCAGACAGATGAACCGATCTAATCTGCTTTAATCCGCCTCCCCCCTCACTGTCCCCCTGACACAGTGACATGCCAATGGACATGATCAACCGCTTGTTCCTCCTCTCCTCAATTCTAGCGTTCGCATCATTCTCAACGTTGGTGGTTACACCGGTAGCGGCCGCGGCGGGGGAGACAGACGCACTGGCGCTCCTGCGGTTCAAGGCGTCTATCCAGAAAGACCCCCGAGGTGCTCTCGCATCTTGGCAGCCGAGTCAGAGTGGCAATTTTTGCAGCTGGTTTGGCGTCTCGTGCAACGGCGAGGGGAGGGTGACGCAGCTCGACCTCGCCGGCTGTGGCCTTGAGGGTCGCGCCTCGTTCGCCGCACTGTCCACCGTCTACGCGCTTTGCCACATCAACTTGTCCGGCAATGGCGCGCTGTACGCGGACGCTGCGGACCTGGTCAACCTCCCTCGCGCGCTGCAGACGCTCGACTTCTCCTACGGCGGCCTCGCCGGAAACCTCCCCGGAGATCTGCTTAAGCGCTACCCGAATCTCACCGACGTTAGCCTAGCGCATAACAACCTCACCGGCGCATTCCCAGAGACACTCCTCTCCGGCGGGTCGAGCATTCAGATGTTTGACGTGTCCGGCAACAACTTGTCTGGGGACATCTCCGGCTCCTCGTTCGCCGAGAAGCTCACTGCACTCGATCTGTCCGGTAACCTCTTCACCGGCGCAATCTCGCCGGCGCTGTCGGGGTGCACAGGGCTCAAGACGATGAACCTGTCGTACAACGGCTTCACTGGGGTGATACCAAAGTCGATTGGTGGCATCGGCAGCCTTCAAGTGTTCGACGTCTCGTCCAACCACCTCACCGGCAGAATCCCAGAGACCATCGGGGGCACGTGCTCGTCTCTGCAGGTTCTCAAGGTTTCGAGCAACAACATCTCAGGACCGATCCCGGAGTCCCTTTCGTCGTGCCACGATCTCCGGCTTCTCGACGCCGCCAACAACAAGCTGTCCGGCGTCATCCCGGCCACCGTGCTGGGCAATTTGACGTCGCTGGAGAGTCTGCTGCTCAGCAACAACTTCATCAATGGAACACTGCCGAGCACAATCTCGTCATGTTCGAGCCTCAGGGTTGCCGACCTCAGCAGCAACAAGATCTCGGGCGCTCTGCCGGCGGAGCTCTGCTCGCCCAGTGCGGCGCTGGAGGAACTTCGGCTTCCAGACAACCTTCTCACCGGCACCATCCCGGCCGGGCTGGCCAACTGCTCGCGGCTAAGGGTAATAGACTTCAGCATAAACTATCTGCGCGGCGCAATCCCGCCGGAGCTCGGCCGGCTTCGCCAACTCGAGCAGCTGGTTATGTGGTTCAACGGCATAGAAGGCCGGATCCCGGTGGAGCTGGGACAATGCCGGCGCCTCCGCACGTTGATCCTCAACAACAACTTCATCGGCGGCGACATCCCCGCTGAGCTGTTAAACTGCACAGGCCTCGAGTGGGTGTCGTTCACTAGCAACCGGCTCACTGGCACGATCCGCCCAGAGTTCGGGCGGCTGACCCGGCTCGCTGTGCTGCAGCTTGGAAACAACAGCCTTGAGGGCGTCATCCCCAAGGAGATTGGCAACTGCAGCAACCTGATGTGGCTGGACCTCAACAGCAACCGACTTTCCGGCGAGATCCCCCGGCGGCTCGGACGGCAGCCCTGGTCGACCCCGATGAGCGGGATTCTATCCGGCAATACGCTAGCGTTCGTGAGGAATGTAGGGAACTCGTGCAAGGGCGTCGGAGGTCTGCTGGAGTTCGCCGGCATCCGGCCGGACAGGCTACTCCAGGTGCCGACGCTCAGGAGCTGCGACTTTACACGACTCTACTCCGGCGCGGCTGTCAGCGGGTGGACAAGGTATCAAACGCTTGAGTACCTCGACCTGTCGTACAATGCGCTCTCTGGTGGCATCCCGGGGGAGTTCGGCGACATGGTGGTGCTCCAGGTGCTGGACCTTGCGCGGAACAACCTGACCGGCGAGATCCCGGCGTCGCTGGGACGGCTCCGCAACCTCGGCGTGTTCGACGTGTCGCACAACCGGCTGAACGGCGGCATCCCCTTCTCCTTCTCCAACCTCTCCTTCCTGGTACAGATAGATGTGTCGGACAACAACCTCACCGGCGAGATCCCGCAGCTCGGGCAGCTAAGCACGCTGCCGGCAAGCCAGTACGCTGGCAACCCGGGCCTGTGCGGAATGCCGCTTCTACCGTGCAGTCTGCGGCCAAGGGCTACCGCGTCCGTCCTCGCGGACCCCGACAGCAACCGTTCAGATGACAGGCGCACCATGGGGAGCGTGATCCTGGCCGTGCTGGTCGCCGCCGCCCTAGCGTGCGCCCTGACGGCAGCGTGCTTCGTGGTGGCGCGCGCTCGACAGAAGGAGGCGCGCGAGGCCATGATGCTGAGCAGCCTGCAGGACGGGACGCGGACGGCGACCACTTGGAAGCTGGGGAAGGCGGAGAAGGAAGCTCTGAGCATCAACGTGGCCACCTTCCAGCGGCAGCTCCGGCGTCTGACCTTCACGCAGCTGATCGAGGCGACGAACGGGTTTTCCGCCGGCAGCCTGATAGGTTCAGGCGGGTTCGGGGAGGTGTTCAAGGCAACGCTCAAGGACGGGTCGTGCGTGGCCATAAAGAAGCTGATCCACCTGAGCTACCAGGGCGACCGCGAGTTCACGGCGGAGATGGAGACGCTGGGCAAGATCAATCACCGGAACCTGGTGCCGCTACTGGGCTACTGCAAGATCGGCGAGGAGCGGCTGCTGGTGTACGAGTACATGAGCCACGGTAGCCTGGAGGATGCGCTCCACGGCCACGCCATGCTCCTGCCGTGGCAGCGCCGGAAGCGGATCGCGCGCGGCGCCGCCAAGGGGCTCTGCTTCCTGCACCACAACTGCATCCCGCACATCATCCACCGGGACATGAAGTCCAGCAACGTTCTCCTCGACGGCGACATGGAGGCCCGCGTCGCCGATTTCGGCATGGCGCGGCTCATCAGCGCGCTCGACACGCATCTCAGCGTCAGCACGCTGGCGGGAACGCCGGGGTACGTGCCGCCGGAGTACTACCAGAGCTTCCGGTGCACCGCCAAGGGCGACGTCTACTCCCTCGGCGTCGTGCTGCTGGAGCTCCTCACGGGGAGAAGGCCAACGGACAAGGAGGACTTCGGCGACACCAACCTCATCGGCTGGGTCGAGATGAAGGTCAGGGAGGGCGCCGGCAAGGAGGTGATCGACCCGGAGCTCGTCGACGCAGCTGTGGACGGCAAGGAGAGGGAGATGGCAAGGTTCCTTGAGCTAGCTCTGCAGTGCGTGGACGACTTCCCGCCGAAGCGGCCGAACATGCTGCAGGTCGTCGCCACGCTCAGGGAGATCGATGACGCGCCGCCGTCTCAGGCTCCTGCAGCACTGGTTCCTGCTACTGCTTGATGGCATAGGCTACTGTTGCCACCTTGTTAAGCGATTGCTCCGTTCTGTATCTTTCTTCTCGGTACTCTGTTATTCTGTTTTGATCAATTAACATGAAACTGATTTTGACGTGAGTTGGACACGTTGCAACACAGATTAAGCATGGGATCCGACACTACTACAATAAGTCTCATCTGAGCCGGCTCCAAACGTATTATCATACGTGGTTTTTAAGACCGTCTGAAACGAAGAGTCTGTGATAATGGCAGAGAAGTGGAACCGCCTATGATAATAGTATTATCACAGACGGTTCTTTACATACGACTAGCCGCATGTGATGACATATTATCAGAGACGGGTCGTGCAGTATATATGACCGCCTGTGATAATGGTGTTATCACAGACGAATCTTTACCTATGACAAGCCATCTGTGAAGACAAATTATCGCAACAGATTTGTACCATAACAATAACCGCCTGTGATAGTGAGGTTATCACAGATGGTTCTTTACATATATCTAGCCGCATGTGATAATGATATCTCACAGGCAGGTCTAGCCGTAGGTAAATAACCGTCTATGATAAGGTATACCTATGCAGTACTACCTACTGTTATTTCTAATTTCCAGGTCAATTCAATATAATCACAGAAGTCAACAGTATAATCACAGAAGTAAACAATATAATCACAGAAGTAATCTCACATAAGTCAATTTTACTAAAACAATATACATATGTACAAGTTACACATACAAGTCATCTCATTATTTACAAGTTTCACTAAAAACTGTTTCTAGTGAGGTTCGGTGAAGACCGGGACCTTGGGTTCCGGCTTCTTCTCACCGGGGCCCCCGAGATTTGATGGAGAAGGTGTCCACTCCACCACAAAATAAGACAAGGCTTGACTTTTGATAGCTTGTCGTGGCAAGAATTCAAGATCGAATTCTGCCAATTTAGCTGCCCACTTGGCGATGTTCCCAGTAGATTTGGGATTGGGAAGTATGGCACGCAGTGCATAAGAGGTTACCACTAATATCTTGTGAGCTTGGAAATAATCACAAATCTTCCTTGAGGCAATAAGAACTGCGTAAAGCAGCTTATGCACCTCAATGTATCGAGTCTTGGCTTCCTGAAGTACTTCAATGATGAAGTATACTGGGCGCTAGACGGTCCGGATCCTCCCAGAGGGGCCCAAAGCTTCTTCTTCATTAACCCGGACTCTCTCTGAGGGGTCCAAACCTTCTTGTTGATCTTCTCGGACCTTCCCGGAGGTGTCCAAAACTTCTTCTTGTTCAACCCGGACCCTCCCGGAGGGGTCCGCATCTTCTTGATTTGCCATGTGAACTCCCTCAGATGAGAGAGGTTGGTCCTCTAGCATTTCGCCTTGAAGATCCGTGTCTGGGGGATGGGACCCAGACTCGTCTTCAGGTAGCTCCGGACCCTCTCGGAGGGGTTTGGGCTCCTTAACTGGAGATGGATCCAGTGTTTCCGCAAACAGAACCATGCTGACACTCTCCATAGTTGCAGAACTGTAAAGCAGTAGAGGCTCACCAGGGTTCAGAGCTACTAGAATTTGTAGTGTGGTGAGGAGCTATTTAGGCTCTTGGAACACCTTTTTTTCTTCTTCGGACCATTGGAATGGCCCGAACATCCTCAATAATTTGAAAAAGGGAAGTGCCAGCCCCGCCAGTCTTGAGATGAATTGGCTGAGCGCGGCTAGACATCAAGCTAGCTTCTGAACATCCTTGATGCAGGCTGAGGGCCGCATGTCAATGGCCTTGATCTTCGCCGGGTTTGCCTCGGTTCCTCGGTGAGTCACCAAGAACCCGAGAAGCTTCCCGGAGCTAACCCCGAAGACACATTTGTTCAGGCTCAGCTTGGTGCGCGTGATGCGCAGCTTGTCAAAGATGGCTTGCAGGATGTCAAGGAGTGACTCCTTGTTCTTGACCTTCACGAAGATGTCATCGACATAAACCTCCACCAAGTCCCTAATGAGCTCTCCAGATGTTTTGTGCATTGCTCGCACAAAAGTTGAAGCAGCATTTTTGAGACCGAAAGGCATAACATTGTACCAATACAATCCATCTACTGTTATGAAGGCAGTGTGATCTTCATCTTCCGTATACATTTGGATCTGATGGTATCCAGACTATGAATCTAGGAAAAACAGTAGCTCACACCCGGAGGTGGAGTCCACTATCTTATCTATTCTAGGTAGTGGAAATAGATCTTCTAGACATGCCATATTCAAGGTGGTGTTATCGATACACGTCCGAAGCTTCCTGCCAGCCTTGGGTACAGCGACAAGGTTTGCCAGCCATCTTGGGTGATGAACCTCCTGGAGTAAACCAACTTTGATCAGCTTCTTGATTTCTTGTCAAATGAAGTTCTGTCGCTCGACTGATTGCTTCTGGAGCTTCTGGTGTATTGGTCGTGCATCGAGATAAATCTTCAGGGTGTGCTCAATTACCTCCCTGGGGATCCCAGGCATTTGTGACGATTGCTAGGAAAACACGTCAACATTCGCCCGAAGGAAAGTTATGAGCGCGAGTTCCTATTTGGTTGTCCATACCTCCCGATATGTGGGTAGTCTGGGCAGCATCAGAACCAATTTGGACGACTTTGATGGGAACGTCGGTGTCGCCGCTTGGCTGCACAAGTTGTGCAGAAGTTGAGCCTCGGTGATGAGTGCTCGGAGGTTGAGCTGCTAGCTCCTTGCCAGATGCTCCCTCCTGCGTTGTTGCAAGCACGTGGAGTTCTTCCAGCGCAGTGACTCCCGCAGTGCGATCTCCGCGGATCTAGAGAATGCCCGAAGGTGTCGGCATCTTCAACACAAAATAGCCGTAGTGAGCTGCGGCCATGAACCTATACAGGGCAGGCCTGCCTAGGATGACATTGAAGGGAAAAATGATGTGCGAAATGTCAAAGACCAGCTTCTCAGTCCTGTACTTCTCCCGAGTCCCGAAGGTCACTGGGAGTGTAATAGATTCGAGAGGGTTGATGGCCCCCGGACCTACCGCGGAGAATGGATGTTAGGGTCGAAGTTCGAAGAGTCAAAGATGGATCTTCACGGACGCTTCATAGCTCAGGAGGTTGAGCGCTGCCCCTCCATCTATCAATACATGGTAGAGCGGACGTTGTTGATGGTTGGAGACACCATCAATGGCTATTGGCCAGTTCCGATCATGTTCCTAGGGCAGTCTGTAGCTTCAAAAGTTATGGGATTGTGCATCCACTTTTGATGCGGTTCAACCTTGGTGGTAAGAGTTGCGGCAGCCATCCCTCGCCACATAGTCTTGAGGATGCGATGAGAGGTGATATCCAAAGACCCTCCATATATCGTGTTGAGGGTCTTCTGACGCTCATTATCAGAGACGTCAGAATCATCGTCGACTGTGTTGTACACAGCCTTAAGGACCTTCTTGGGGTCCTGGAAGCCTAGCTCCGTATCACCCAGAGCTTCGTCGACTTTTTGTTTTCCTTCCTGCTGGCGGAAAGGAGCTTCTTCTCGGTGCTTGTTGTAGCGCTGGACAAGGTTTTGGACCTCCCGGCAGTCTTCCAGACTGTGTTTATCCGTTGTGATGATCTGACACAAAATCTTTGGACCACCGCCGTCTTCTGACGAAGGTCGAGGTCGCTTTTCGAGGCATGGCCGCCGACCACCCGGAGTTGCTGCTGCCACAACAGTAGGTGTGCCGGCCAACAACTTCTTCTTGCCGTTGGACTTTTTCTTCTTCTTTCCACTACCGGAGGTATTGGCTTCAGCTTTGGAGGACTTTTTGTTAGCATCCGGAGCTGGCTTGGAGTGCATTTCTCAGCCCTCTGCAGCCCGGGCGCATATGTCAGCCAGGCTCAAGAGCTCCGTGACGCTGGTGACTTCTTTCATCGCCAACTTCTCCAGTATCTTCTTGTCTTTGACACCGTGTCTGAATGCCAAGATGATAGAAGCGTTGGAGATGGAAGGGATGGTGTTTCGTATCTGAGAAAATCACTAGATGAAGGATTGTAGTGATTCTCCCGACTTTTGTTGTACATAAAAAAGATCCAGTTCTGTGCCAGGTCCGGTGTAGGAACTCCCGAAATTTGCAGTGAACTGGTTGCCCAACTGTTGATGGAGTCAGGCGGTAGACTCATGAACCAGGACCTGACCATCCTAGTCAGAGCACTGGAAAGTAATTCGCCATCACAGCCTCATTGCCACCCGCCGCGAGAATGGCAGTGGAATATATCTGGAGAAACTCGACAGGGTTGACAGTCCCATCTAATTTTTCTGACAGATGAAGCTGAAACTTCTGATGCCAGCATACCATGCGTAGGTGCATGGCCAGGGCTGAGCATCCGCCACCTAATCCCATGGGAGGAGGGTTTTCCCGAGCCTTTCACCTTTCGCGAGCATGCTCGACGTGGACGCTGCCGTCTTGCTGTCTAAAGCGGCAGACAAGCTCCGACCGCAGATCATGCGTCAAAAGTCTCAATGCGATGTGAGTGCAACGTGCCCCGGAGGACAGCAACGTCACCTGCTGAGACACAACACATCTCCGGTGTTGTGAAACTTGCGGACCAAGTCTTCCAGACAAGATCCGAAGATGAGAAGATGCATGCCCTTAAGGGGGAGGACCTTGGTTGCTGAGGCCATCGGTTGCGGCTACAACCATATGTTCCACATCAGCACAACACTACTCCATTGCACCCTGAGGTGCTCCTGGAGGCGGTGGACGTTGGAGAAGAGTAAACGCAGCAATTAGCGCGTTCTAAGGGTTGTCGTGCGTCGATGCAGTGACCGACGCCAAGACCCCATCCTGCTGTCCAGCATTATTAGCCAGAGCAGGTGGTGGTGGTGGTGGTACTAGGCCTGCCGGGACAACAGCACCCGTTGGCTGTTGTACGTTGGAGGGATTCCCTCCAGCAGGTTGCTCAACGTTGTCGTTGGATGATCCTGCGGCGGAGTTCATCATCTTGAAATCTCAAGGGCCCCTACTAAATGTCGAAGTGTGCGATCGACACTTCCTCTGGCACTACTAAATCATAGCCCGCAGAGGTTCTTGATTGGTTGGGGCACATGTGAGATTATGAACAAGACAGTTACACAATGATTTTACGTGGTTCGGGCCACCTGAGCGTAACACCCTACTCCATGAGAAGTGTTGTTGTATGTATGAGTCTATGGCGCTTGTGAGTGTGTGAGCTTAGTCGTTTTCTGTAGCGTGTGATGCAACCCTTTTATAGTCCAAGGGCTGGCCGTTACATTGTCAGCCTGGCCAGACATCTGGCCCTGGCAGTAGTTAATTGCCTAATACATGATCTGTGAATATTAAGTACAATTAACAGCATGATAACGCGCCATAATGGCGTCACCGTTGTTAAAGGTCCTCTGATTGTGTGTCATTAATATGGCATTAATGGCACGCAATCAGTTCTTGTTACTATAGCTTTAACTGTCCCTTGAATGTCCACGCCATTGGATATCCGCCAGACTCTTTGTTGCTATCTCAGGTCCAGAGGCTCGACACATGGCGGCTCTGGAGCTTCCCATCATGGGGAGGCAGGTCCGGAGCCACTATACACATGGCAGCACCGGAGCTTCCCTCTACTGGGGGTTAGGTCCGGGGTCACTAGACACGTGGCAAGACCGGGGCTTACCTACAAGGGGAGTTAGGTCCGGCCTTATGTTACATGTGGCAGTGCTGGAGCTACCCAAATGAGGGAGGCGGGTCCAGTGCTGTGTAGCACGTGTAACCTTCGGAGGTCTTCAACTCGGACGAGTGGAACTCCTCAGTGTTTCTTGCGGTATAATAGAGTATCCGATACGCAGTACCCGATACGCAGGGTACTGACAAATGTTTCTGGTAATATTGAACAACAGAGAATATAAGTATTAAAATACACTAGTTACACTGAAATGAAACTCAAAAGTAAGAAAAGATATTGACATTAAGGAAAACATACATCCTCACGATTCACTCTATATTCGCTGGCGGTCAGAAGATGCTCGCATACATAATACCCGCATAAGACGCTCCCAGTAGGCTGCTTGGGACAAGGATAATTTGTTTTAATGTCCAATGCAATCATATTAGAAGGTCTTTGACCGCCAAGCTGTTCCGCGTAAAACCGCCAAGCACTGTAATACAAGAAATGTCATATAAAACTTATCAACACATTGTAAATGTGTGTAAATTAAAAGTATTGAATAAATGTATAATTTCAAAATGGAAAGGAAATCTTTGTAACGATCTGGTGGGTAATCGGCTGAGTCCAAGACTATTGCCAAACCCTACGTTGCCTTGATGATGATCATTACGTAGTGTTTACTGCACACGTACAAACACACGTGTTAAGTTAACAATTAGCGATAATTGCTATTTCGATGTCATGTGTTGAACTTACTCGAAGTGGTACAGAGCCTTTACGAGGTCCTTGCTATCTCTGACAAAGTTAAACAAGCCATGTCCTATGTAAGCTGCAATTTTTGTCCTTCTATCCTTATTTTGTTTTGCGATTGCTTTTTCAAATTCTTTTTTTTTTCATGTGCTTGTACTGTAGTGAGTATTGATCCACCTTAACGTCGAATAGTGTCTTTGCAATCTGTGTAGGGTCAAGGATACCTGTCTTGTGTTTCATCTTTTCATTATCTATGTATTGCATCCTATTGAAGAAGTCCTGAATTTTTATAATCTCATGAAATGTGTATGCGTGTAGTAAGAAAAGCAAATGCAAAATATTAGAGGCACTTACAAGCACCAAACGAGTAGCAGGTTGATTTCGAGCATGCCCCGATGGAAAAGGACATGTAGAGAGCATGCCACTATGAAAGGGTAAAAACATGATTTGTGATTGAAGTTGTTCGCTTCCTCGCTTGTGTAAAGCACTAAGAGAGTAGGTACTATTTTTTAGTCAATATATTTAGGTATTAAAACTGAGAAAGGAGCATCTTCCTATGTTTTCAAATGGACAGGAGGGAAGGAAATCTTTCAAATGGATGGGAAATCCTTCAAAGGGATCGTCAGGCTTCAGTTGAGGCTTTTAACAATCCAAATGATGAGCCACATGTGTTACTTGCATCTACAAGAGCTTGCTGTGCAGGGATTAGTTAACAGGAGCTTATCAGCATCACAGGCAGTTCTTAATTAACAAGCAGCTAGTGAAAACAATGACTTTCCCCAAATGGTTCTTCAATAAAAACCGCTTGTGATGATTGAACCAGTACATACGGTTCTTAAACAATGACCGCCTGTGAAAATCATGTATTTATCCAGGCGGTGGTTAATTAAGAACCACCTGTGATGTTTGTTAGAGTACAAGTGGTTCTTAATTAATAGCCGCCTGAGAAAATTATGTATTTATCTAGACGGTTTTTTTTTAAAATCCGCCTGTGATGTTCTGTCATCACAGGCGGTTATTGTATCATTCGTCATCACAATCGCATTTTTTTACGGACCGCCTGTGTTTCAAAAATTGAGGCGCCTGTGAAAATGCTTTTTGTTGTAGTGCGACATACTTTCAAATTCTCGTAACCAGTCGGATCGATCTGTACGGACATATCATATGGCAAGTATGAAAAATTGAGGAATACTGTACGTTGCTACTAGAGTAGAGTAGTAACTTTTGATGATCACTGGAAAATTGAAGAGTATGCAAGTAAACCAATCAACGTTAAATTTTCTGTTCATGGCAATGACATACACTTTAACACCCAGATTTTTTGAAACAACAACAACAACCAAACATTTGTCCCAAACAAGTTGGGATCGGCTAGAAATGAAACCCAACAATTTTTGAAGAAAAGTAATAGAAAATAAGATGAGAGTAAATAAAAAAACACAAATAAAATAAGATTCTGCATTTTATTTATTTTAGAAATGGATTAATAAGAAAGAAGATAAGAGTAACAAAATACGAATAAACTAAGATTCTGGCACATGAATTGCTAATTTCCATGGAGTCCTATCATGAGCCAAATCTCTAGGTATGCCCCACTCCTTTAAGACTCGTTTCACCGGCTCCTGTCATGTCAACATTTGTCAACGTCTACCCCTCCTAAAATTATCCGTGCTCTTTATAATCCCACTGTTAATCGGTGCTTCTGTAGATCTCCGCTAGATATGCCCTATCAACTGTAGACGATGTTGGACTAGCTTCTCCTCAATCGGTGCCACCCCTACCCTATCACTGAAAGTGCATCTAGGAATCCTTTGTGGGTTTTGGATGATTTATGACAAGCAAATGAGATCCTAACCTCTTTGTTGAGATGAGCACATGTTTTAATAGCAAAATAAGCAAAGTGCCAAAAAGAAGGAAGAATGAGGAGCAAAGTGGAAATGAGCTCAAGGTAGAAGAATAGTAGATTATTGTGTATGGAGTGTGTTAAGGAAACACATCCCAAGAGCTCAATCACAATTAAACACACACATTACACTAATTTATACAGGACCAAACTAGTCCGAGTGACACCGGACTAGTCCGATATCCCTTCTGCACAAGATCGGACTAGTCCGATATCTCTCTGACTAGAATCGGACTAGTCCTCTCCAGTGCGGACTAGTCCTCAAAACACTTCACAAGTCACACAAAATCGGACAAGTCCGATCACACACCGGACTAGTCCGATATCTTTCTGATGTAAATAGGACAAGTCTAATATTAGCATGGACTAGTCCAAAAAACTCTCTGATCTAAATCGGACAAGTCCTCTAAGTGCAGACTTGTCCTCATAACCACTTAGAGTTTCTTTGTCCGGACAAGTCCGATGTCTATCGTACTAGTCCGAAGATTTCCAGAAGCGAAATCGGACAAGTCCGCTCCTAGCCAGACTAGTTCGATATTTTGGGACACTTAGGGTTTGCTACACACAGCACACCGGACTAGTCTGGTGACCACCACAGACTAGTCCGATATTCCTAAACCCTAACAGTCACTTTTAGAAACCCCATATAAATAGAGGTGCACGACCGAACATTAAACTCTCTCGAACCCTAGCGCCATCACACCTTCCAAGAGCCTCAAAAACACATCTCTCCACGAAATCTAAAGACAAAAAGATCAATCCCTTGAGTATACACATTGGAATATTGGAGAGACATGTTTCATCACACTTGAGCTCTTGGTTTGATTCTCTAACACACTCCTGTGATTTTCATTGTAATCTTTTGAGTGTGTTCTTGGTGGAGTTGTGATTGTAATCTAGAGTAGCCCTCAACGTGTGAGAAGGCCCTGTTGAATTCGGTTATTTACCCTTTGTGATAAGTGGAAGAGGATTGGCCTTCATGGCAATCCGACGAGGGTAGGGTTGGAGAAGACCCAGTCCTTTTGTGGACTCCTCAGCGTTGATGTAGGTTGCCTCTGTGGGAGCCGAACCACGGGATAAATCACTTGTGTCTTGCTTTGTGTTCATTGTTCTTATTCATTACGACAATCTAGGGTTTGAATCAATATTGCTTACATTACATTGAATCATTAAGTATAAGATTGAATTGTGATATATCCTAGTACATCATCTTGCAACATTTAAATTAACTGTATATTTCCGCTGCATACATTGTAGAATCAAAGTAATAGATCAAACTTAATCAACCTAGTCGGTACACATCGGACTAGTCCGCACTTTACCGGACTAGTCCGATATCTCAAGTTTTGATCTGGTGATTAAGTCTTGCAGGTTCTGACAAATTTCAAAAAGGCCTATTCACCCCCCTCTAGGCCACATTCCATTGGTATCAGAGCAGGTTCTTCAAGAAAGAGACTAATCGCTCGAAGAAGATCATATCGGACATGAAGGACATCCAAAAGAGCAACAACCAAGAAAAGGTTGATGATGACAAGAACCTAAAGGTAGAGAAGCTCCTCGAAGCCATTCAAGACTTCAAGGACGACGATGAGGAGATGCTAGAACTAAAGGCGCTCCTAAGAAAGAAGACACTTTCCAAAGGGAAAGTGAAGATCGAAGAAAAGAAGAAGGGGAGTAGTCACACCGACTACTCCCGATATCCTTTCAACTATGATCGTCTCAATTCCAACAATAATCATTATTTGTCCATCCAACTTGGAAAAGCCCCACATTTTGATGGAAGTGATTACTCAATGTGGAGGCAAAATATGAAAATGCATCTAATCTCTCTCAATCCAACTCTATGGCATATTGTGTGCATAGAAATATATATCCCGGACGACGACGAAGAGCTCACACCAAGCCAAGAGTAGGCTATTCTTCGAAATGCTCAAGCCGTGACAATAATTACCTCTTCGCTCAGTCGGGACGAGTTCACCAAGGTGGATGGACTCAAGATTGCTAACGAGATATGGGACACAATGCAAACTGCACATGAAGGTGACTCACATCTGCGTGAAGCAAAGATTGAAATGATCGAAGGTGAATTAGGAAGATTCACAATCGAAGAAGACGAGTCACCTCAAGATATGTACAACCGATTAAGGGCACTCGTCAACAAGGTTCGATCATACGAAAGCAAGAAGTGGAATGACCACGAGGTGGTGAAGCTCATCCTTAGAGCTTTCATGCCTCGCAATGTCACCCTATGCTCAATGATCAGAGAAAGCCCCTGTCGGTGGTTTTGATCCGGCAGATCTCTCGACACTACTAAAGTGTTAGAGGAGTTTGAGGTTCGGTGTGGGCGCGTGTGACACCCGGTTCCGAATATGAACCAAGCGTAACACATATGTGTGCCCAGGAAGTTCATCACACATATATGGTTGCATCACAAACGATATACAGAATTTAACCATGTCTTAACTAATAAATAAGTACTTTATTACAATAATCCAATAGTTCACGAACGATAAAACTCTAAATAATGCAGCGGAAAATAAACTAAGCAAAAGGGATAACGCAGCTCCATGCAACACCACAGGCAAAGCTGACGGTAGACACAGCCTAGAGCTCCGCATTATCGCCATTAAACTCACAATCCTGACCTGCAACTGTTGGGGGGGATTGCAAGAGTGAGTACATGTCGTACTTAGCAAGTGTGGAAAGTATGACATGTGGCTTATTCAAATGACGAATGTAATAATGGCTAAGTGCTGAAAAGTACAGTAAAACATTTGAAAAAGCATTATACTACGTCTATGTGAAACAAATCCCATCATAACCATCATATTAACATAATATAAACCATATCCAATTATTGCCAACATCATCATTATCCATATCCAGTTACCATAACTCAAATTCATATCCGTAACCATAATCCATAAACCATCGATAACCATTACCAACCCATAACCATAAACCAACCATCCCAATACCAAAATCCTCTAATCATGTAGGTCATCCAGGCGCTCATAACCGGGAGCACGACTATCATGATAGTTTTTAACACTCTGCAGAGTTTGTACCACTTTACCCACATGTTTGTGATTTCATCACCTTTCAATGACTAAGAAACCTCCATTATGCCATCTCACACTTCCGTAGGTGTGTGGCCAAGAGATCACAAAATAGCCTTTCAAAAGGGACTACTAGTTTGTACGGGCCCACTATGGTTTCACCGACAGGCTTGAATCTCCATTCTCCCACCCACGGGCCCCCTCGTGTGCCATGCGGATCCCAGGGAAGTCCTCCTCGACTCCCATTCCCCGCGCCATCCAATGGTCCATACAATACTAGCAGCGCTCCTAATTATTCAGCTATGCCGCACCCATACTTGGCCTTGTGGTGGCACTGTTGACCTGGCATATTCTCGCATGAACCGGTCCTTAGATCTAAGGCAAGCAAACCACCATAACATCCAACCCATCCACATACCAGGCTTGCTTAGATCACCCATCGTATTGACCAGTTCACATTAACCATAATATCATTGATGCATAATTAAATGTGTAGTGTTGTTTACCATCCCAATTAATTAAGCGAAGCAAAAAGGTAAAAACCCTTCCCGACTCTCTACCATAAATTCCAGGTGACAAGGGTGGTCAAACAAAACTAGTAAACTTCCTACCATAGGATTCCCATCAATTTGACACAAGCATGAAAGTTCGCAAACAAAACATTTATTTTAAAATAGGATCAATATGCTTCAAGGACACTTGCCTTGCTCCGGCGGATAGGGTTGCTCAAGCGCTTCGAAATCTTGGTTCTGGAAATCCTCGTATGCGGCCTCTTGAGCATGTTCCTCTACGCGTGATCATTCATACAAGAAAACATATACAATCAACATGATGCACACACATTAATCAACATGCGATGATATGCATGCATGCAAAGATCAATTATTAATTAACTATGGTTGTTTATTAATTAGATGCAACTAGTTCATACGTGTTCATATGAGTTTACGGGGGTTTTAGAGTGGATTAATGCTGCTGAAAATAAAAATACGACGCAACTACGATCAATTTACGTCTATTAGATTCAATATGGTCGCTAAAATTCGCATCGGGAACATGGCCTACCGTAGATGCGATGGCTTCGATGATCGCGGGATGGGGACGATGCGTAGACGAAGTAGATGCGCAAGGTACTCCGGCGGCATGACGACGGCGACGCGATGGTGACGACGATCTCCGGCGGACGGCGGCGCCCTTCTCTTTTTCTTCCTCTCCTTCCCTGCGGCAGCCCTCTGTTCTCTGGCTCCTTTTGCCTTCTGTACCGGCGGCGTTTCTTGGGAAGGCGGCGGCGGTTTTCTGCGGTATCGGGAAAAACCTACAGAGACCCCGATGTTTTATAGGCGCGGACGCGTGCAGTATCCAGGGACCGAGTCGGTTGCGGCCAGGAAACTCGCGGTCGGGCGAACGTGCGCAGTGGGACCGGCGGCGCGTGCGCGCGGGAGAATCGGGGCGGGAGCGCTGGAGTCGGCCGGCTCGGGTGGGATTCGGCGGGGCAGGGCGCTGCACGAGGGAGGCGGGACCCAGCGGGCGGCGCGTGGGGCGGGCGCGCGGTTCGCGCTGCGCGGGAATCCCGTGCGGGAGCGGCGATTCGCGGGGGGCCGCGGGGTGCGTGGCCGGCTGGGCCGTTTGGCCTGGCCGGCGGCTGTTCTTTCTTTTTTCTGTTTTTTTTCTTTTCTTTTTTTTTTCTTTTTATATTATTATTATTACTATATATATTTTTTTATTCCCTAATACATGTTTTAGGCTAAAATTATTATTTTCTATTTCTTCTTTTTGCTACACCATATATGTATGGTTTATCATGTTTTTTCTTTTATTCTATTAATACTTAATGCATGAACATGTATGCAATGCATGATGCGAAAATTGAGGGTGTTACAGCGCGCGGAGATTCAAGAAGGTGAAGTGTTAAGTGACACAAGAGACACGAAGATTTACGTGGTTCGAGCAGCCTGAGCGTAATACCCTACTCCACGAGGTGTGTTGGTGTTGTATTGGAAGTATGAGCTCAACGTCAGTTGAGAGTGTAGAGTGAGCACCTTGGGGTCCCACTCTATGTATCGTTGACCTGTCCTTTTATAGTACAAGGGCAGGCCGTTACAAGTTAGCCTGGCCCGACATGTGGCCCCGGCGGTTACTAATATTGATACACATTTGATGCGCTTAATTACCCTGAATAACCGAGTTACGGGCTTTGATAGCACCGCAAATGGTAATTAAGGTCGTCCGATCGTGTGTCATTAATATATTATTAATGACACTTAATCGGGTCTTGAAGTCCTTCATTCGCCTTTGTAGATCCGGAGCCGTTGTAGAGTCTTCCGGAGGTTAGAGGCTGAAGATCTGACGGTTGGACATGTGGCAACTCCAAAGCATACTGTGGGGAACAGATAGGTCCGGTGCCACCTGACACGTGTTAGTTCCGGAGCTTCCCTCGGTCTGGGGTTATGTCCGGGGGTGCTGCTATGGTACATAGCCCGGAGCTTCCCCCTTGTGGGCGGTAGCTCCGGTTTGATAGTACACGTGGCGACCCTGGGACTAACCATGTTGGAGGAGCGGGTCCGGTTATGTCTGACATGTGGGCCTCCGAAGGTCTTCAAATCAAGTAGATGACATTCCCTTGTGATCTTTGCAATCTCAAGGGGTATACGGTTCCCAGGGTACCGACAGTGGCCCCCTGGGCCCACCTCCGGGGAAGATCCCTTGGGTGAGGTCATTCCGCCAGAGGTGGGTCCATCCTTCGACTTTTGAACTGAGTCTTCAAAGGTCTTCGGATGTGCCGTTGGCGATAGTTTGGAGTTAAATTCTCGTCGTGTGGCATATCCCGTGTGCGGCAAATGAGATCTTTGGCGTCCGGATCTCACGCAATTGAAGGTCGTCGGTTCTCGATACAAAAATTATATCAGTTCCACGTGCCTTGTCAGGCCGCCGCCTTCGGGCTTCCCGCCTTATGATGACAACCGTTCGCCTGGGTAAGAACCTCGACTTGATCGTCAGGGTGGTCTCGGGCCCTCTTGTCATCGGCGGGGTGGAATTTTTGAGTAGTATCTTCAACTTCCTTGCGATTTCCATCCATGCGTTGCGAGTGCTTACTTAAGAAGGAAAGCGCGCACAGTCAGGGGTTCTTTACGCCTCCCATCTGATCTTGCGCTCAAACTCCCAACTTGTGCTTGCTTTTCCTCTCTTGCCTCCCATCTGATCTTGCGCTCAAACTCCCAACTTGGATTTGTGTCTCCGCGAGAGCCTTTGAAGACCGAAGGTGACCTGAAGAAGGTCCGGGCCCTCAAGGGATGGTCCCCGGACTTCTTCAACCGCCTGGTTCGCGTCGGGGGAGAGCTCCCGTTCGAGAAGGAGCACGCCGGCGAGATGGTGTACTTCTCTTCGTATGCCATGGTGGGGTTGATTCCACCTTTTTCTTCCTTTTTCTTGATGCTGCTAGATTTCTATGGTCTGCAGCTGTACCACCTTGGCCCCCACTCCATTCTTCTTGGGTCTGTCTTCATCCACTTCTGTGAAATGTGGGTGGGCATCCCCCCTGCATTGAACTCTTCCGGACCTTCTTCACTGTCCATACCACTAGTAGGAGTAATGAGTACCTTGGCTTCTACTACTTCGTGAAGCGCAAGAAGTGCCCATTCAAGTACCTCCGGTCGTTTCCCTCTGGAAAGTGGGATGATTGGAAGAAGGACTGGATAGTCATTCGGGTGGAGGAGCACGAGAAGATGGAGCTGCCCGAAGGCCTCCCCAACATCGACACTGCAGTCTGGAGTGAAGCTCCGGTGCTGTAGGATGCCTTCAACCCTGCTCTGACCAGGATCCGCCAGTGCGTGGAGGGAGGATTAACTCCTCAGGCGGTATTTTGCAATTTCCTGGTCAACAGGTGGGCACCGCTGAAGAGAAGAGAAAAACTCGCTTGGGCCCTCAACAGCGTGATGGACGAGACCGGGTCGAGACCGGGCTGAAGTCCAACATGGCGTGGGAAACCTTGGAGTTTCATCTCAAGAAATTCCAGCACGGCATTGACGTCGCGGGTGATGACTTGACCCCACCATCAGCCTTTCTCCCTCTGAACGTGGAAGTAGAGTTCAGCAGGGAGCTCCGACGGACGATGCCGGTGCTTGACGACCTTGGTGTCGTCGAGAGAAGATCGACCTCCAGGGTGGTGATCCTTGGGGCTTCCGAAGGTGGCTCCGACCTGCCCCGAAGCCAAGGATCGAAATTGTCAGCAAGGGCAAGGAGCCGGCGGACGAACCCTTGAGTCGGATGAGGAAGCTGCAGCATGCCGACGGAAGTTCTGTTAGGCCTGCAACCTCTACATCAGTTCCTGCTCCCCGGAGGGGGAGGTCTTCTACAACTGCGGCGACTGTACCCGCAACGGCGTCTTCCCGGGGTGCTAGCTCCGGGCATGCGACTCCAGCACCAGGGCCAGTTAAGGCCTCTAGGTCCGGAGGTCCTTCCCAGTCGAGGAGGGCCTCGACTAAGGAAATGTCCGTGGCTGCAACGAGTTCCGAGGAGCCTTCCGGAGCTTCCACGCCGGCAGCGGCTATGGTTAGCCCAGAACGCCCGGGAAAGAGGTTCCGCGCAAGCTGGTGCGGAAGCCTCCCGAGGTAATTTTTAATCTTTACCTCAGACATTTGTTTTGTTGTAGTAACTATTTTTTAAGTTTCTTCATCCATCATCCACAACATTCCCAAGAAGAGGAGTGAGGCTCCACCCTCAGTCACAGCAGCTGAAGCTGTGAGGGCGGAAGCTTCTGCTCCTGTCCTGGTGCTGCCCCAAGTGGTGGCTGAAGCTGCGGCAGCTCCGGCACCAGCTGTCGTGGTCATGGACCTCGACTCATCCCCCAAGACTCTCGTGGTAGCGCCGGACCACGGGAGAGAAGAGGTGCCAGTGGCACCTGCCCTGGAGGTTGAAGCTCCGGGTCTTGATGCTGAGATGATGGAAGCTTCGGCCGTTGAGCCGGAGGAAGCAGTAATTCCAGCCCCAGAGCCGGAAATTGTCGAAGCCCTGGTGGTTGAGCCGGAGGTTATTGAAGTCCCAGCAAGCGAGCCGGATGTGGAGGAAGCTCTGGCGGTTGATCCGGCTACCTCCAAAGCTCCGACCTTAGAGCCAGTTGTAGTTGAAGACCTTTCGGCGCCCGAGCCGGTTGAGGTTGAAGCTCCGGCCTCAGGGCCGGTTGTTGCGGAGGCATCGGCACTCGAACCAATGATGGTCGAGGCGCCAACACCTGAGCCACCAGCGGAGGAGGAGTCCAGGTCGGAGCCTGAAGTTGCCCCTGCTCTGGAAGTGATGATGGCGGAGGTGCCTGCTGCTGGGCCAGGGTGCCCAGATGAAGTCGCTGGCCCCCTGCCTGAGGGGGCAAATGAAGACCTGACGGCAGGGCCTTCGGAACCTCTTCCGGAGGTCGGAACTTCTTCCGCGGGACCCTCCTCGCTGGCGACAGTGGCTATCCCGGAGGACGGCCCTAGTGCCGTGGAGGCTCAGGGGGACCACTCTTGTGGAGTGGGACCCAATTTTTGTAAGCGAGAACCCGCTGGAACCAGTGGAGGAGACCCCAGCAGGTCCGGAACCCATTCCCCTGTCGTTGTCCATTGACAACGCTTGCTCCAACCTGCATCAAGTTCAACTGGCATTCTACCACGACAGCAAGGCTCTTCAAGAGGAGCGCCAAACCCTTAGGCGATGGCGTAAACGGCTCTACTTCGAGACCAAGCTGGCGCAGTCGAGGATGGCAGACGACAAGGAATGGATCAAGCAGGAGAAGGTCCGCCTGGAGTACTGGGGCAAATTATTGGATGGCAGGGAGTGCCTGACTCGCGCCCTCGACGCTCAATCCCGGGCCATTTATGAGCAAAGCAAGGCAGCTAATAGTGCGGCTGATGAACGCCAAGAAAGGCTTGAAGCCATTAACACTACTCTCGTCAAGCGTCGGGAGGCACTTGAGGAGAGGTAGAAGAGGCTCGAAGATGAAGAGCAAAAACTCCTAGAGCTGCGGGCTGACGTCTTGAGGAGGGAGGAGGAGCTCGCCGAAAAGGTGGCTCTGGTTGACAAGGGTCTTGAGGAATGCACCAAGAAGTTGGAGGAGCGTTGCCTTGAGGAGGAGGAGAAGGCCTGGGTGCGAGGGCAAGAATTCTACCAGCAAGAGTGTGCCCTCGCTGCTAGGGAGAAGAAATTTAGGGGCTGGGAGAAGGACCTGGTTGACCGCCAGAACAAGATCTACCTCCGGGAGGAGGAGCTCGGCAAACTCGAGAAGCAGGTTGCTGAAAAGATTCAGCAAAATGCTAAAGAGGTTGAGCGCCTTGCTCGTGAGAATTCTGAACTGGCGGCGGCCAAAAGATCCTTGGAGGAACTGAAGAGCTTGAGGACTGCGGACTCCCTACAGGTTTGGGAGTTCCTGAGCAAAGCCAACAATGCGGTGACACCAATGGGCTTCAGTCCCATGCATCCGGATGATCTGGAGCTGGAGCCGGACCTGGCGTTGCAAGCGTTGAGCTCGGCAGGTAGCAAACTCTCCAAGGTGGGCGACGTCATCGCGGACCAGTTGGAGGTTGAGGGGCAATCCCTGGCGAAGAACGTCGCAGAGTATGTGCTGACGTGCTACACCAGCCGGGATCCCCAATTCCCTCTGGACCCGGTGCTTGAAGGTCCCGTCGAAGGAGAAGGTGAAGCCACCCGAGCCAACGTGTCAGAGGTTGCTCAGAAGGTCACCCAGTTCTTCCATAGGGTCTAGGACCATCTCTATAGCTCCCACTTGTATTCTCTCTTTTTCTTCCTCAATTTTGTAATCCTTTGTCTCCAGATGAATGAAATCCCCAAATTTTTGTGAATTTCATTTTTTGTCTTCAACACTTTTGTCTTCACTTGGCCCCCTGGTAGATGTACACAATTTGATTGTGAACATGTACCAAGAGGATATTGTGTTTTGTTGAAGACTCATTTGCTTCGAACTTGTAGAGTGTAGGTCCGAAGTCTTCGATAGTGAAGGCCCCCTGAGGTTATCGGAGCTTAGAAGCTCTAGCATTGACTATCGTCGGAGCTTAGTAGCTCCAGCAATAGTCCCTATCAACGCATAGAGCATCGATAGTTAGTCCTCCGGGGTGTCGGAGCTTAGTAGCTCCGGCAGTGACCTTTACCAACGCGTAATTTGTCGGTAGCAGACTCCGCTTGTGGGGTCTTCTCACCATCTTTTATTTTGCGTCGACGGCTGGACCCCCTAGCTTTACCGGAGCTTGGTTGCTCCGGTGATGCTCGTTTTCAATGTTTAACATCGATTACAAGCCACCTAGAGGGAGTCGGAGCTTTGTTAGCTCCGACTTTTCTCCATCAACGTGGATTTTTTATTTTTCCTGCACAAGGAAGCCAAGAAAAATAGTAAAATTCGTTCCTTGCCTATAACTTTGCCGCGGCTTACGATTCCTAAGAAAGTTTTAGGTCAAACGCGATTTTGAATACAACCGAATGCGTTGTCTTTTCTTCTAGATCCAATTGTACTTGGACCCGCCTTACTTCGGCCTGCCGGGGTGTAGGTAGAGTGGTGTACTTAGGGTGCTTGACTAGGCTAAGCCAATAGCACACTCCGGCCCTAGATTGGCTTGGCGATATTCAGGCTAGTGAGCCATGAACAATATTTGAATCCAAAAGAATTGACAATACAACTCGAATTGTACATGAACCGGTCAGAGTAAAATTTCTTAAGAATTGCACAACTTTATTATAGACAAGAAAGAGAAAAATAAAAAATGTTGAGCCTGTACAAAATAAATGCACGTGGAGTCTGTTTCACATGAAGATGTCTTTCATTATAGGTCCGGGGTACAGGGGAAACAAGTACACTCTTAGGGTATAGAACCAGGCTAAGCTTGTTTCATTTCTCGTTTGACCTAGGGTAGCAAGCTACACTTTTAGTCCTGAGACTGTGACAAGTGTTGCATGAACTTTGCGGACCTTCCGGGAAAGGTCCGGCTGTTCTCCAGGAGGAACTACCCAACTCTATACAATGACTCTATAACATACACCTCAAGTTACTACAGACTCACCTCCGTGATATTAAGTGTAGAACTTATGGAGGTGCTCAATGTTCCAAGGATTTGGGAGAGGTGTCCCATCCTCGGTAGCCAAGCGAACGCTTCCGGGACCGGATACTTTAATCACTCGGAAGGGTCCCTCCCAGCTGGGGGAAAGTTTGTTTAACCCTTCTCTGGATTGTATTCTCCGTAGCACCAGATCGCCTTACTCGAGCTGTCGGTTGTGTACATACCGCTGATGATAGCGCCGAAGGGCTTGGCGGTATCGGGCATTCCAAACAGCTGCTTGGCACCTTCCCTCCTCAAGGAGGTCTAGGTCTTCATGCCGAAGCTTTTCTTGCGTGGCTTCGTCGAAGGCCCGGACCCAGAGTGACCCTATGGTGATCTCCGGAGGAAGGATTGCTTTAGCTCCGTACACCAGGAAAAAGGGTGTCTCTCCAGTTGACTAGTTTGGAGTTGTCCTGTTGGCCTATAGAGTGGGCGGAAGCTCTTCAATCCAGTTGGCTCCATGTTTATTCAAACGCTCATAGGTGTGCGTTTTGAGTCCTTTAATGATTTCAGCATTTGCTCTCTTGGCCTGGCCATTACTTGCCGGGTGAGGTACAGAGGCGTGGCAAACTTGGATGACGAGGTCTTCACAATATCCTTGAAATGCAGAGCTTGTGAATTGGGTCCCATTATTAGTGATGATTTTGTTTGGGACTCCAAATCTGCATACAATGGACTGCAAAAAGTTGATAGCAGACTGTTTGTTGATTGTCACAACTGGAGTTGCTTCCGGCCACTTGGTGAACTTGTCAATGGCGACGTACAGGAACTTGTAACCTCTGATGGCTCTTGGGAAAGGTCCCAGGATGTCCATCCCCCACATAGCGAAGGGCCATGTAGGAGGTATCATTTGTAAAGGCTAAGCCGGTGTGTGAATTTGCTTTGCATGAAATTGGCATGCTTCGCATTTCTTCACCAGCTCAGTTGCATCCCGGAGTGTCGTAGGCCAGTAGAAGCCATGCCGAAAGGCTTTACCGACCAGCGTGCGGGAAGACGCGTGGTTCCCACACTCGCCTCCATGGATTTCTGCGAGGAGCTCGCAGCCTTCTTCCCTTGTGATGCACCGCATTAGGATGCCGTTGGCACCGCGCCGGTAGAGATACCCTTCTACCAACGTGTATCTTTTAGCCAATCTGACTATCCGGTCAGGGGATACATCATCGTCAGGAAGGATGTTGTCTTTCAAGTAGCTCCGGATCTTCGAGATCCATGCATCGGAGCTAACTTGAGCATTTGAGTCTTGCGTGCTGGGTTGCTCGGAGCTTCCGGCAGCACCTACGACCCTTGATGGCTACCATGGTAATAGGGCCATCGGGACCGTTAGCTTCGAGATGCTGATCTCGCCCCCTTCGCTCAGTTCGGCAGGCTGAGCTGTGGGCTTTGACAACCTCCGGACAGAAGTTCCGTTAGGAGCCGGAGCTCCGGTTGATGCTTTCGTCGAGAGTTCGTTAACTTCAGCGTTGTGGGCACACTGAACATGATGGAGGTCTAGGACTTCAAAGTCCTTCTAAAGCCTCTGGACTTCAAGGAGGTAAGCAGCTAGCTGGAGATTGTTGCAGGAGCATTCACCCTTCACTTGCTTAATGATGAGCTGTGAATCTCCTCTAACCAGTAGCTGCTTAACACCGTATAACAGTGCCACCTTTAGTCCGTAGATGAGTGCTTCGTACCCTGCCACGTTGTTGGTCGCCTTGAAGTCAAGGTGTACCATGTATTTTACCTTCTCCCCGGTTGGTGCGAGGAGAAGGATTCCAGCTCCGGCCCCCTGCTTTTGCATGGAGCCGTCGAAGTAGAGGGTCCAGTGAGGCTCGGTGAAGACCAGAGCCTTGTGTTCTGGCTTCTGCTCGCTGGGGCCCCTAGGGTTTGATGGAGAGGGAGTCCATTCCGCCATGAAATCTGCCAATGCTTGACTCTTGATTGCTTGCCTTGAAATGAATTCAGGATCGAATTCGGCCAATTCTGCTGCCCACTTTGTAATATTACCAGTTGAGTTGGGATTATGCAAGATTGCTCGAAGTGGGTAAGAAGTTACCACTGAGATTTTGTGAGCTTGGAAGTAATGGCGAAGCTTCCTGGAGGCAATAAGGATTGCATAGAGCAGCTTATGCACCTCTAGGTATCGAGTCTTGGCATCATGAAGTACTTCACTGATGAAGTACACTGGGCGCTGAATGGTTCGGACCCTCCCAGAGGGGCCCAAAGCTTCCTCTTCATTGACCCGGATCCTCCCGGAGGGATCTAGATTTTCTTCGGGGACCTCTGGGTCCTTGCTGGAGGAACCCGGAGCTTCTTCAGAAGCGACCTGGACCCTCCCGGAGGGGTTTGGGTCTTCTGAAGTAACTTTTTGTGGAATCAAGTTTGGGAGCTGGGACCCAGACTCGCTTTCAGGAACCTCCGGACCCTCCCGAAGGGGTCTAGATTCCTGAGTATGGGATAGTTCTGGTCTCTCCGTAACCAGGACCATGCTGACGACTTCGTCAGTTGCTGAAATGTAAAGCAGCAAAGGCTCACCAGGGTTCGGAGCTACCAGAGTTGGTAGGGTGGTGAGGAGCCGTTTTAGCTCCTGGAACGCCTTTTCAGCTTCTTCAGACCATTGGAATGGTCCGGACTTCCTCAATAACTTGAAGAAGGGAAGTGCCTGTTCCGCCAGTCTTGAAATGAACGGGCTGAGGGCTGCTAGACATCCAGTTAGCTTTTGGACATCCTTGATGCGGGCTGGTGGCCGCATGTCTTCAATGGCTTTGATCTTCGCCGGATTAGCTTCTATGCCCCGGTGACTTACCAGGAAACCAAGAAGTTTTCTGGAGTTAACCCCGAAGACACACTTGTCTGGGTTTAGCTTTGTGCGGGTGACCCGCAGCTTGTCGAAGACAGACTGCAAGGTGTCAAGGAGTGACTCCTTGTTCTTGACCTTGACCACGATGTCATCAACATACACTTCCACTATGTCTCTAATGAGTTCTTCAAAAGTTTTGTACATAGCTCGTACAAAGGTTGAAGCTGCATTCTTGAGACCAAATGGCATGGCAGTATAACAGTACAATCCATCTACTGTGATGAAAGAGGTATGCTCTTCATCTTCCCTAGACATTCTGATTTGATGATACCCATAATATGCGTCTAGGAAACACAGTAATTCACATCCGAAGGTGGAATCCACTATCTGATCTATTCTAGGTAGTGGGAATGGATCTTTTGGACATGCCTTATTTAGTGTTGTGTAGTCGATACACATCCGAAGCTTCTCGCCGGCCTTGGGCACAACGACTGGGTTTGCCAGCCATTTTGGATGGAAGACTTCTCGGATGAATCCAGCTTCAAGCAACTTCTTCACTTCTTGTCGAATGAAGTTCTGTCACTCCACTGATTGCTTCCGAGGCTTCTGATGCACAAGCCGGGCGTCGGGGTAGATCTTCAGATTGTGCTCAATCACTTCCCTGGGTATCCCAGGCATTTGTGACGGTTGCCAGGCAAACACGTCGACATTAGCCCGGAGGAAAGCGATGAGCGCAAGTTCCTATTTGTCATTCAATCCTCCCAATATACGGGTGGTCTGAGCGGCATCGGAACCGATTTGGACGACTTTGACGGGAATGTCGGTGTTGTCGCTTGGCTGCACACGAGGTGCAGAAGTCGAGCCTCGCTGACGAATGCTCGGGGGTTTTGGAGCTTGCTCCTGTCTGTAGTCCTCTTGCACCGTAGTAAGCGCATGGAGTTCTTCCAGAGTAGTTACTCCGACAGTGCGATCTCCGCGGATCCGGAGAACGCCTAATGGTGTTGGCATCTTTAACACTAGGTAACCATAATGAGCAGCTGTCATGAATTTGTACAAGGCAGGTCTACCCAAGATAACATTGAAGGGTAAGTTGATCTGAGCAATGTCAAAGACCAACTTCTCGGTGCGGTACTTCTCCCGGGTCCCGAAGGTAACGGGGAGGGTAATAGCACCGAGTGGGGTAATGGCTCCCGGACCTACTCCGGAGAAAGGTCAGGAAAGGTGGAGATCCAAAGGTCGGAGCTGAAGCTTGGTAAAAGCTTCAAAGATTATGAGGTTGAGCCCCGAACCTCCGTCTACCATAACATGGTGGAGCTGGATGTTATTGATGGTAGGAGATACCATCAAAGATAACTGGCCTGCTCCAACCATGCTTCAAGGGCAATCCGAAGCATCAAAACTTATGGTTGTGTCCATCCACTTCCGATAAGGCTCCGCCCTGGCTGTAGGAGCTACAGCAGCCATGTTCCGACGCATAGTCTTGAGGACGCGAAGGGAGGTGATGTCCCATGATCCACCAAAAATGGTGTTCATGGTCTTCCGACGCTCGTTGTCAGAGACGTCAGAATCGTCATTGACGGAGGTGTAGACGGCCTTCAGGACCTTTTTGGGATCCTGGAAACCTAACTCCTCTTCAGCCGGAGCTTCGTCAAATTTTTGTTTTCCTTCCCTCTGTCGGAAAGGAGCTTCTTCCTGGCGCTTGTTGTAGCGCTAGACAAGGTTTTGGACCTCCCAGCAGTCTTCCAAACTGTGGCTGTCCATTTTGTGAATTGGACAACACACCTTGGGTTTGCCACCGTCTTCAGAAGACGGTCGAGGTCGCTTCTCGGGGAGTGGCCCCTGGCCACCTGGAGCTGCAGCAGCTGCAGCATTGGATGCACCGACCGATGGCTTCTTCTTGTCGTTGGTCTTTTTCTTCTTCTTGCCACTCCCGGAGGTAGTGGCTTCTCCTTTGGAGGATTTCTTGTGATCCTCCGGAGTTGGTTTGGAGTGCATTTCATGGCCTCCGCAGCTCTGGCACATTTGTTGGCCAAGATGAAGAGTCCCGTTACACTTGTGATCTCCTTGATCACCAGTTTCTCCAACATCTTCTTATCCCGTATGCCCTGTCTAAATGCCACAATGACAGAAGTGCTAGAGATAGAAGGGATAGTGTTTCGTAACTGAGATAATCTCTGGATGAATGATCGCAGGGATTCTCCCCCTTTTTGCACAACTGCAAAAAGGTCCAGTTTGGTGCCTGGTCGGGTGTATTAACTCCCGAAGTTGGCGGTGAACTGCCGGCACAACTCCTCCCAACTGTGGATGGAGTTGGGTGGAAGGCTCATAAACCAGGACCTGGCGGTCCCAGTTAAAGCCACTGGAAAATAATTGGCCATTACGGCCTCATTTCCTCTAGCTGCCAGGATAGCAGTGGAGTAAATCTGAAGAAATTCGACGGGATTAACGGTCCCGTCAAACTTCTCCGGCAGGTGAGGCCGGAATTTCTGTGGCCACCTGACCATACGCAGGTGCATGGCCAGGGCTGAGCAACCTCCTCCTACTCCTTCAGGAGCAGGAATGTCCTGAGCTTCTCGTCTTTCATGAGCACGCTCAATATGGACTCGGCCGTCTTGTTGGCGGTATCGGCGATCAAGCTCCGCCCGGAGGTCATGAGTTGAAAGCCTTGATACGGTGTGAGTGCGTCGTGCCCCGGAGGGCAACGATGTCACCTGATGTGACGCAACACATCTCTTGCTGTTAGAAACGTGCGGACCAAGTCGTTCAGACAAGGTCAGTCGCTGCAACGGGGCCCGTCCTGAAGGAGGAGGACCATAGTTGCTGATGCGATAGGCCGCTGCTGCAACCAAGTGTTCCACATCGGCCCTCCACTGCTTCAGTGCATCCCGGGATGCATACGGAGGTGGTGGGCGTTGAAGAAGAGCACGTGCTGCATGGAGCGCGTGTTCCGGGTTGTCAAGATTCGCCGACGCAGTGATTGATGCCGGTGCACCATCGCGTTGCCCAGCTTGATTTGCTGGTGGAGGCGGCGGTGGTGGAAGTGTGACTCCTGCAGGAACCGTGGTTCCTGCTGGTGGCTGCATATTGGAGGGATTACCTCCAACAGCTTGAACAGCGGGATGACCAATGGATGATCAAGCGGCTGAGTTCACCATTCTTGAAATCTCAGGCGCCCCTTCCTGGCGCACCAACTGTCGGTGGTTTTGATCCAGCAGATCTCCCGACACTACTGAAGTGTTAGATGAGTTTGAGGTTCAGTGTGGGCGCGCGGAGATTCAAGAAGGTGAATTGTTAAGTGACACAAGAGACACGAAGATTTACGTGGTTCGGGCCGCCTGAGCGTAATACCCTACTCCACGGGGTGTGTTGGTGTTGTATTGGAAGTATGAGCTCAACGTCAGTTGAGAGTGTAGAGTGAGCACCTTGGGGTCCCCCTCTATGTATCGTTGGCCTATCCTTGTATTGTACAAGGGCAGGCCGTTACAAGATGGCCTAGCCCGACATGTGGTCCCGTCGGTTACTAATATTGATACACATTTGATGCTCTTAATTACCCTTAATAACCGAGTTACGGGCTTTGACAGCACCATTACTGATAATTAAGGTCATCCGATCGTGTGTCATTAATATAGTATTAATGACACTTAATCGGGTCTTGATGTCCTTGATTTGCCTTTGTAGATCCGGAGCCGTTCTAGAGTATTACGGAGGTTAGAGGCTGAAGATCCGACGGTTGGACACGTGGCAACTCCGGAGCATACTGTGGAGAACAGATAGGTCCGGTGCCACCTGACACGTGTCAGTTCTGGAGCTTACCTCGGTCTGGGGTTAGGCCCAGGGGTGCTGCTATGGTACATAGCCCGGAGCTTCCCCCTTGTGGGCGGTAGCTCCGGTTTGATAGTACACGTGGCGACCCTCGGACTAACCATGTTGGAGAAGCGGGTCCGGTTATGTCTGACATGTGGGCCTCCGAAGGTCTTCAAATCAAGTAGATGACATTCCCTTGTGATCTTTGCAATCTCAAGGGGTATACTGTTCCCAGGGTACCGACAGCCCCGAATACAAGAAAATGACTCCGGATGAATTACTTGGAAAAATCATGAATTTCGAGATGATGGAAAAACAAGCAAAGCATGTCAAGGAAATTGCCGACCTCACCTCGGCAAATAAGAAAGGGGTTGCTTTGAAGTCCATCCTCAAGACCCTATCCAAAGAAGCTCGAGAAACTCAGCTAGAAGAAGACATTGATTATGAGAGCAGTGAATTAGATGAAGAAGACATGATATTGTTCATGAAGAAATTCAAGAGAATAATGAAGAAAAGACAAGGCACTTCAAGCGAAGGAAAGTACAAGGAAAGAACAAAGCCAAAGTTAAGGCGGGCATGCTATAATTGTGGTGAGTATAGCCACTTTATAGTTGAGTGCCCATATGAAGAGAACAAGAAGAAGACCAAAGAAGCCAAGCTTCAACCCAAGAAATTCTTCAAGAAGTGGGACTCAAATGATGAGTCCTCATCATCCGAAGAAGAAGAGATGGCTAGCATAGCCATCGAGAAGACATCCAAGAAGTCTACTATCTTCCCTACACTTGGCACATGGAAGGGAAATGGCACTTGCCTCATGGAAAAGGAAGGTAAACACAAGGTAAACACCAAACTCCCTTCTGTGCATTCCTATTCTAGTGATGATGAAATTGAAAGCATCTAGGCCCCCATAAGGTATGGTTTCGGTGATTAATGACAACCGTTCAATATCACTAATAAGTTTGTGGATGCAAAGTCTCTCATATAGTTCATAACACTTAATGGACTTTATATTTATATCATCTACTGCTCATTGGATACAATTGGAGACCCCTCAACAAACTATTTTACGAGGTCAATCGATTTTCATGAAGACTAAAAGAAAAAGCACATATTTCAAAATTACTCCATCAAAATTGACAACACTCAAGACATGGTCGTCATCAGAAGAACATTTCAAACCAATGTCTAAGAGGTCACCCAAACAAATTCCAAAAGAATCACTTAGAACAACTCGAAGCAGACAAAATCAACTCACCGGATCATCTGATGTATCCAGAAAACACTACATTGGTCGAGTTGGCTCTGAGCAGAAGAAGACCTCAGTCTTGGGTATACACCGGATCATCCGATGATGAAGCAAGTGTTACATCGGTCGATCGTTCCAGTAAGCAATTTGCCTGGACCAAGTGTAACACCGGACCATCCGATGTACAATTATAACACATCAGTCAATCACTCCGGTAAGCATTATTTCTGGACCATTCTGGATCAAGTGTCACCGGATTATCTGATGTACGGGTGTATACAACATCGGTCGATCAACGGTCATATCTGACATAGTGACATCAGCTAATTTGTATTCGATCGATGACAACTGAGGGGAGAACATCGGATCATCCGGTGTTTGCAGAACAGTGATGTCAGCCTACTTTTCCAACGGCTATCTCGTGGAAGCTGGCTATTTATACCCCTTCAACCAGTCATTTCGACAAGTCTTGATGCCCAGAGCTACTCTACACATTACCAAGCATTCAAGACGTTGAGCAACCACTTCCACATCATTTACACTACTTTTACACCAAGAGATAGGCTAGAACTTACTAGAGATGATGCTTGTGTTCTTCCTTTCTTGGTAATTGGAGTCTCTAGTGCAGTGAGAGCTGTAAGAGAGTGTCTCTTGGTGATTGCATTCACCGTGTATCAGTCGGTGATTGGAGAGATCCTTCCGGAGCTTGCCAAGTCGGTTTTGGAAGCCCAAAAGATCAAACTTGTACAAGTCTTGAGCTCCACCTTGCCGGAGATGGTGAACGAAGACTCTTAGTGAAGATACCTGGTCTCGATGACTTTGGAGTGGCTACACCCTTTGGTGGGTGCCACAACGTGGATGTAGGAAGGTCTTGTTGATCTTGCCGAACCACGGGATAAATCACCGTGTCCTCGTGTCTCCCGGGAGTTTGCACACTCTTCCTCTCCCGTTACACTTATGCATTTCATATACCACAAACTTATTATTCACTTGAATGCATAAGTTATTTGCATAGGGAACTGGGCTTTTAGTAGTTAAGTTTTTAAAAAGAAGCCCAATTCACCCCCACTTGGGCATTCGATCCTTACAATTGGTATTAGAGCAAGGTTGCTCATTGGATCATTCTAGCTTCACCGCTAGAGAGCCAAAATGGCCAAGATTGGGGGTTCGGTTCCCATCTTCGAGCAAGAACTTTGCCTGTTTGAAAACACGTATGCGTGCTTATCTAGAGGCTATTGCTCCCGAGGTATGGGAAGCGGCCCATGCGGGGTTTGGTGAGCATAACTATATAGGTGATCAAATCAAGTGGGTGCAAAGGCTAGAAATGCTATTTACAAATGCATTAGCCAAGATGTGTTTGCTAGGATTGCTAGCAAAGAAAAGGTTTGTGAAATTTGGGCTTGCTTGATTGAAATTCATGAGGGTTCTTCTTGTGTTAAAGAACCAAAGTATCACATTCTTAAGGCCAAATATGATGAGTTCAAAATGCTACCTCATGAAAATGTCAATGAAATGTTTTCTCGCTTGAATGTTCTTATTGAGGAAATTAATGCTATTGATATTGCTTCTCTTGGCAAGGGACTCATCAACCGCAAGATTCGTATGCTTCTTCCTAAGCCAAAGTACAACATCATCAACTCCATGCTTCAAAAGGAATCTCTTGATCACATGAAGTTTCTGAACTTGTTGGAGAGATTCACGATCATGAGATGAGTGTGCTTGGGATGATGGAGGAATCATCTTCAAAGACAATTGCTCTAAAGGCTTCCACTAAGAGAACAAATCTCAAGAAAAAGAAAGTGGTCGAGCCTAGCTTAAGTGAAGAAGAGCAAGCATCAAGTGAAGATGACAATGATGAGATTGCATTGATGATGAGAAAATTCACTCGGTTGAACTCCAAGATTGCCAAGAAGGGATACACCTTTGATCCCAAAAAGAAAGCATTTCTACCAAGGAAAGATGACAACAAGACTTGCTATAATTGTGGTGATCAAGGCCACACCTCCTATGATTGTCCAAACTGGACAAAAGAAGAGAGAACCACAAGGGCAAGCATCGCAAGCTTGAGGATAGTGAGGATGATGAAGAAGAGGTCAAGACCAAGCCAAGATTCTTTGGAAAGAAGAAGTATGACAATGGCAAAAAGGAAAAACTCTTTCCAAAGAAGAGAAAAGGTCCACAAAAGGTGTTCATGTGTGAGGCAAATGAATGGATCACCGACGAAGAATCTAGTGATGAAGAGAGTGAAGTTGAAGAAGAGATCTTGGCCGGCCTTGCCATTGCCAACAATGATGATTCATCTCTTCGTCCACCTCCCATGTGCCTCATGACAAAAGGTAACACCAAGGTATGTGATGACTCTAGCGATGATGAGCTCTCCCCCAATGACTTAGCTTCATTGATAAATGAATACCACACTATCATTAAAAGGGAAAAGAGTAAGGTCAAGGCTCTTGAAGAAGCTCGTGCTAAGCTCGAGAGTGCTAACCTCAATTTGCTTGACAAGTATGAAAGCATACTTAAGGAGCATGACACGCTCAAATCTCATGTCAAGAAAGTTGAGGAGGATAAGGCTCAAATCAAGCTAGATCATCATGAGCTTGACATAGCACACAAAGCACTCTTGGGAAAGCACAATGAGTTAATCCAAGAGCATCAAGTACTTAACCTTGCTTATGAAGTCCTTGATCAAGAATTGAAAACTATAAATAAAGAAACCCTTAATGATAAGGTATCTATTGTTTCTCATGCCACTAATGTCTTGCAAAAGTCTTTGCGTTTGAAAGAGAATGCTAGGGAGAAGGATTTGATGGATTAAATTGAAAGTCTCCGCACTAGTGTGGCAAGACTATCTAAGGGAGAAGTCAAGCACAAAGAAATCCTCTTCCAACAAGCAAAGGCCTTCAACAAGAGAGGACTTGGATCATTCCCGGTTCCTAACAAAGGAAAGGTGCCCTCACCGGAGCTTAAAACAAGCTTCATCAAGGAAGTTGGTTCTTATTGCCAACATTGCGAGGTCACCAATCACAATACAAGGGAGTGTCCTCTTCCTAACCGTCCTTCTCCAAAATTTCCTACTAACTACAAGTCTACCTTTGATGATCACTATTATCTCTTGAGTAAAGTAGATGGCAAGGTGAAGGCAAGGTTCATCGGCAAGGACATGAAGGGCATGAAGGGGAAGCATCCCAAGCAACTTTGGGTCCCAAAAACACTTGTATTACACATACAAGGACCTAAGTTAACTTGGGTGCCTAAAATCAAAAATTGATTTCATGTGTGTAGGTGAACTACAAAGCCGGAGGAAAGCATTGGGTACTCGATAGCGGGTACACTCAACACATGACCGACAACGATGGTATGTTCACCTCCATAGAGAACCCCAACAATCATTAACAAGTCACCTTTGGTGATAACTCTAAGGGGAAGGTAATTGGGTTGGGTAAGATTCAATTTCACATGATTTATCTATTTCCAATGTGTTGTATGTTAAGTCACTTAGTTTCAATTTGCTTTCTATTGCACAATTATGTGATCTTGGACTAACGTGCACCTTTGGCAAGAATGATGTCGTTGTGACTAGTGAAACAAGCAAAGAACTAATCTTCAAAGGGTATTGGCATGGACATCTCTACTTAGTAGACTTCTCTGACAAGGATGCTAGCTTGACCACTTGTCTTTTCACCAAGACGAGTTTGGGTTGGCTATGGCACCGACACATCGCTCACATTGGAATGAGCAAGCTCAAGAAGTCATTCAAGCTCGGGATGGTGACCGGCGTGAAGGATGTCACATTTGAGAAGAACAAGCTCTGTAGCGCTTGTCAAGCCGGGAAACAAGTTGCTTCATACCACCCGATGAAGACAATGGTGTCAACCTCCAAGCCACTTGAGTTGCTGCACATGGACCTCTTCGGACCGTCCACATATCAAAGTCTTGGTGGTAATCTCTATTGTCTTGTTATAGTTGATGACTACTCTCGGTATGCTTGGACTTTGTTTCTAGGTGACAAGAGAAAAACTCTGGAAGTGTTCAAGACCTTCGCTAAACGTGCTCAAAGGGAATTTCATCTTCCCATCATCAAGGTCCGGAGTGACAATGGCACCGAATTCAAGAACTACAACATTGGGGAGTGGTGTGATCGCAAAGGCGTGAAACATGAATTTTCAGCCACATACACTCCTCAACAAAATGGTGTCGTTGAAAGGAAGAACAAGACTCTCATCACTCTTGCACGAGCAATGCTTGATGACTATGGAACATCCGAGAAGTTTTGGGCCGAAGCAATCAACACGGCGTGCCATGCCGCAAATCAGGTCTATCTACATCGACTACTTCAAAAGACCCCGTACGAACTCCTCATTGGGAGAAATCCCAACATCTCCTATTTCCGAGTCTTTAGGTGCAAGTGCTATATCTGCCGCAAGAAAAGGCTCGGTAAGTTTGAAAGAAGATGTGATGTTGGTATCTTTCTTGGTTATGCATCAAACTCAAAATCATATCGAGTATTCAACCAAACCCCCGGTTTAGTTGAGAAAAGTTGTGATGTTGAGTTTGATGAAACTAATGGCTCCCAAGAGGAGAGTTTTGGTCATGATGTAATAGATGATGAGCCTCTACGAGAAGCTATGAAGAACATGACCATTGGAGACATCAAGCCTAAAGTTGAGGAGAGCCATGATCAAGGGGGAGCTTCAAGTTCCAACATCAAAACATCTATGGCACCTCAAGCCAACGAAGAAGAAAAAGATGATCCATTGCCGAGACAAGATTCACAAGTCACACAAAATCAATAAGAAGAACAAGTCCATGATCAAGTCCAACCATAAGAAGAGCAACACGCATCATCAACGCCAAGTGCCTCACAACCACTTATGAGACATGGACGCATCTCCAAGGTGCATCCGATTGATCAAATTATCGGTAGTCCGTCAAGGGGAGTAAGTACACGTTCTCGCCATTTCGCTACGTTTTGTGAGCACTACTCATTTTTTCATGTGTAGAACCCACTCACATTTAGGAAGCACTCCAAGATCCAAATTGGGTAATGGCTATGCAAGAAGAACACAACAACTTCATCCACAATGAAGTTTGGGTGTTGGAGGAGCGACCCAAGGACAAGAATGTCATCGGGACAATGTGGGTGTACCGCAAGAAACAAGACGAGAATGGTGTTGTGATCTGCAACAAGGTGAGACTTGTGGCCAAGGGTTTCTCGCAAGTTGAAGGACTAGACTTCGGAGAAACATTTTCTCCGGTCGCTCGACTAGAAGCCATCCGTATATTTCTTGCTTTTGCATCACATCATAATATAAAGCTTTATCAAATGGATGTGAAAAGTGCCTTTCTTAATGGTTACATTAACGAACTTGTTTATGTTGAACAACCTCCCGGGTTCGAAGATCCGAGGAATCCTAATCATGTGTATAGGTTGTACAAGGCGCTCTACGGGCTCAAGCAAGCACCTAGAGCGTGGTATGAACGACTACGAGATTTCTTGATCATGCAAGGATTCAAGATCGGGAGGGTGGACACTACACTCTTCACCAGAGACATCGATGGAGAACTATTTGTTTGTCAAATTTATGTCGATGATATTATTTTTGGTTCAACTAATGAAGCTCTTAGCCATGAGTTTGGCAAAATGATGTCTAGGGAATTCGAGATGTCGATGATTGGAGAGCTCAACTTCTTCCTTGGATTTCAAATCAAGCAACTTCGAGAGGGAACCTTCATCTATCAAGAAAAATATACCAAGGACCTCTTGAAGAAATTTGAGATGGGAGATTGTAGCTCAAGAAGTACCCCAATGGCAACAAATTGTCATCTCGACGCGGATAAGGACGGTAAACCTGTTGACCAATCTAATTACCATTCCATGATTGGTTCATTGCTTTATCTTACCGCATCTAGGCCCGATATCATGTTTAGTGTATGATTGTGTGCTCGGTTTCAAGCGGCACCTAAAGAATCGCATCGGAAGGCGGTCTTTAGGATACTTCGGTATCTCAAGCATACCCCAAGTGTAGGCCTGTGGTACCCCAAAGGTGCTAAATTCCATCTCTTAGGTTACTCGGATTTGGACTTTGCCGGATGCCGTGTGGATCGCAAGAGTACCTCCGGAGGGTGGCACCTGCTTGGGCGTTCCCTAGTATCTTGGCCTAACAAGAAGCAAAACTCGGTTGCCTTGTCCACTGCGGAAGCGGAATAGATAGCGGATGGTGCATGTTGTGCCAAAATGCTTTATATGAAGCAAACCCTTTTGGACTTTGGTGTTTAATTTGGTTGTGTGCCTCTCCTTTGTGACAATGAAAGTGCGGTTAAGATTGCTAAAAACCCCGTTCAACACTCTCACACTAAGCACATTGATATTCGCCATCATTTCTTGCGGGACCATGAAGCTAAGGGAGACATCTCCTTGCAAGGTGTTAGGTCCGAAGAACAATTGGCGGATATCTTCACTAAACCACTTGATGAGAAAACCTTTTATAGACTAAGGAGTGAATTAAATGTGCTAGATGCATCGAACGTCATGTAAGTTGCCATGGTCATGTAAGAATGCATCACATATAGGTCTTGTCTAACATTCAAAGGATAGGGGTGAGCAAGGGTTAGCTTGGGATGGCGGTTCTTTTGGGTATACCCAAGACTTGGAGAATGGCTCTCCCTGAAGAAGCCTTTGAAAGGTTCAAATTTGGCAAGATAGATTTAATTTATGTCTTGCATGATGCCTGCCATATAGACTTGCACTCACGTTTAGTTTCCTGCATTAAAAATTGTTTGGCATTGCATACGGTAGATTGTCACAAAGGGGAACCCACTTCATGAGAAAGAGACTTGTTTGAAATGCAATATCTCAACTCATATGATGTGGAAAGAACAATGTGTTAGGTGCGTTAATGGCTAAAGGAACATGCTTTAAAGAGATAGAAGTCTTCATCCTCTAGCTCACAAAGCATGGGCCTTACATTTTATTTGGATTTTTTCCTTGTTTTTTTTTCTGGTGTTCTATTTGCTTTAGGGCTTAGCCAAGCTATTGGCAACTAGCGTTAAAGTCTTTTTGAGGGGTTAGGGGTTGCCCAAAAAGTCCTAAGACTTGTGTTTCTCTTTGTTTGTTTAAGTCAAAGGACATGTATGGGATATTGCTGATCTTTTGTAGTCATCGGATTATCCGATGCTTGGGGCAGAAGCATCAGTGGATCAGTTTGTGCTTAAGTGCAAGGGTCAGCTCAGACAGCAAGTCAGATCAACCGATGCGTTCATTCTGAGAAACATTAGAGCATCCGATGTTCACATTTCTAGAGTTGTGCCAAATTCAACCGATGCTATTCGTTTCCACGTCGGATCATCCGATGCTGAAGGTTCCTCTGGAATAACCTTAATGTACCACACGACCGATGCACCTCCCATCTGACGTCGGATCATCCGATGTTAAAATTCGAGCTAGGGTTCGGGCCCCACATATTTAGCGCCTCTCTATTTCTTCCCTTCTCTCTCCCTGATGCCACACTCCCCGTCGCTCTCCGCCGCCACCGCTCCGTGCCCCTCGCACTTCCACCGCCCAACCTTGTGCTCCGGCCGCCACCGCCGCCCTCTGCACCACCAGCACAGCAACTTCTTGCGCTCTGGCCGTCGCCGCGCTTCCTCAACGCCGCGCCGCCGCCCTCTGCGCCACGGCACCACCGCCCTCAGCGCCGTTGTGCTTCGGCCGCCGCCGCGTTCCCTCAACACCGCTGCCACCCTCAACAGTCACCGTGCTCCCCGTCGTGCCGTCGCCCCTCTTCACCACTAGGGTTCGCCCAGCCGCACACCATCACCCATTCGCCATTCGCCGTCGTCAACCCTAGCCCGAGATCGCCTCATCATCTCCATCCCTCTTCTCCTCAAGATTGGCCGTGACAAGAAAGGAAAGGGAAAGGCCATCGAGGAGCTAGCAGCTAAGAAGCAAAAGCTGTCGAAAGAGATGAAGCAAGCTCGACAAGCTGAGATGGCCGCTCGTGCCGCTGAGGAGCGAGAGCGTGGCCGAGGAGGATCCCTCAGGATCCGGGAAACCCGACAGAGGCAGCCACAACAGCCAGAGGAGACAGAGGAGATAGAGGAGCCTGAGGTGCCGCTTGTTCGCCAGCGCTCAGTCAGGACCCGTGGAGGTCATCCAGCTGCAGCCCCGAGACAGAGACCTTCTGTAGTTGAGCTTCGGAAGGACAGAGCGGCCGAGAGAGCCGTCTATGAGATGGACACCAATGTCCGGGTTGGTGAGGGTGTCCGCCTGACTGACTACAGAAAATTGAAGGCAAAGCAGCTCAGAAAGTTTAGATGGAGCATTCTGCTTGAGGAGTGGTTTCCGCAGCCCAGAGAGCCATTTGTGGACAACCGCTTCTGGTCCCTGACACAGGTGTTTCTGTATGAGACTTATAGACGTCGGGGCCATAAGCTTTTCTAGCACAACTTCCTTGACTGGGATCATCTCGCACTTGCAGCCGGCACTGAGATTCACCTTTACTTTGAGAGGTACAGAGAGCTATTGGAGCCGATGTCTTTCCAGCGGAGTGCCTACGTGGAGGACTGGGTCTGAGTTTTCTATGCCACACTCTATGTTTCAGAGGGCCGCAGATCCATTGACTTTATGTTCATGGGCCAGCATCACCATATGACTCGACAGACCTTGGGACAACTGCTAGGCGTGGATCTCCATGACACCTGCCTACATGAGTTAGTATATGGACAGGCTGACCCACCGAGGAGACCGCTCACTGGAGGTGTGGCACCACCTTTTGAGGAGATTCGGTCACTATTTGCCCAGCCCTTCTCACCTGACCAGCCCAAGGTACCTGCTCTACTCACTCCGGCAACACGTACTGTTCACCTTGCTTTGCACCGCACGTTACTACCCAGGTCCGGATATCTTGAGGGCTTCACCAGTCTGCAGCAGACCCTCCTGTTATATGTCATGCACAGAATGCAGTTTGACATCATGGATATCCTTATTTGTGAGATGGAGGATGTCATCACAGATGGATTTGGGATGATGAGACAGCTTGTGTTTGGCCACTGGATCAGTCACCTGCTCTACCTGTTTGCTCCAGAGGGATCAACCGTGTGTGACAGTCTCACCGACGAGAGTATCACTCGGTTCGGACACTACCGTGCTCCAGCTCCTGGAGACCGCCGCCTTGGCCGTCCAGTTGAGCGTCAGGTCCGAGCTCGACTATCAGAAGAAGACTGGTCGGACTTAGAAAAGGAAGACGAGATCCTAGCACAGGCTGAGGCTTAGGAAGGGGATCTACAACATATCTGGTCAGAGAGTGACACTAGTGACAGTGTCGACGAGTACTTCCCACCTCCTCCCTCACCCAGGCAGCACGACGCGGAGGCTGGAGGCTCGACTATACCACCACCTCCTACCCCACCTCCGATGTCCGAGGCACAAGTCTCTCAGCCATCCGAGCTCACTTCTATACTTCAGCAGATGGTTGAGCAGCAGCGACAGGATTGGCTTGCAACTGAGCAGGCCAGAGTTGAGCAGGATGCACGTCTTATGGAGCTTCAGCAGCAGCAGCAAGAGATGCAGCATTAGATAGCCCGCGAGAGGCGAGAGGACACTGACAGGCTCATTGGACTGATTCACCAGATGCATCAGCGTTCTCTTGACTAGCAGGAGTAGACGCAACAGGCCATGATGGGCATCCTGGGGTTGATCACCAACCTCTACACTCAGACCGGGATTGCCCCTGCCCTCACAGCTTCTTGGTCTAGCTCCAGGTCCACTTGTTATAGCACCAGTCTCAGGTCCAGTGCCGACCACGCCGATACCGACGATCAGCATGTCACCACTTCTTTTCCAGACGCACCGATTCACTCTCCACTGCTGGCTTCGACACTCTTTCAGCAGACTCTGGCTTCGGTTGTCAGTTCCCCGCTACCAGCAGTCCAAACTCAGCAGGCACCCTCAGTACCGATAGTAGCTCCCACAACACCGGTCTCCTCCACTCCCCCGGTGGCGACCAGTTCGTCATCGCCCTGAGCGCTCAGGATTCTTAGGCACTCGGCTTCCCTTTTTGGTGCCTTGATGCCAAAGGGGGAGAAGAGTCAGAGTCAGGGGGGGTAGCATAATCCTAGGGGGAGTCCTAGTTGTAGGGGGAGTATTTATTTTGGGAGCTTTTGTAATTTGGGAGCTTTGCTATTCTTTTGCTATCCTTGAGTATTCGTGTGCCACATAATTCTCTTATGCTTTATTGATCGTTTTTGAGACTTCGAGTTTCATGTGCTGGATCTTGTACTAGTTGCATAACCTTTTGAGTATCGTACTCTGAATTTCATTACTGTTATGCTTTACTCGTTGTGTTGTCATCAATCACCAAAAAGGGGGAGATTGAAAGCATCTAGGCCCCCATAAGGTATGGTTTCGGTGATTAATGACAACCGTTGGATATCACTAATAAGTTTATGGATGCAAGGTCTCTCATATAGTTCATCACACTTAATGGACTCTATATTTATATCATCTACTACTCATTGGCTACAATTGGAGACCCCTCAACAAACTATTTTACGAGGTCAATCGATTTTCATGAAGACTAAAAGAAAAAGCACATATTTCAAAATTACTCCATCAAAATTGAAAACACTCAAGACTTGGTCGTCATTAGAAGAACATTTCAAACAAATGTCTAAGAGGTCACTCAAACAAATTCCAAAAGAATCACTTAGAACAACTCGAAGCAAACAAAATCAACTCACCAGATCATCCGATGTATCCAGAAAACACTACATCGGTCGAGTTGGCTCTGTGCAGAAGAAGACCTCAGTCTTGGGTATACACCGGATCATCCGATGATGAAGCAAGTGTTACATCGGTCGATAATTCCAGTAAGCAATTTCCCTGGACCAAGTGTAACACCGGACCATCCGATGTACAATTATAACACATTGATCAATCACTGCAGTAAGCATTATTTCTGGACCATTCTGTATCAAGTGCCACCGGATTATCTGATGTACAGGTGTATACAACATCGGTCGATCAACGGTCATATCTGACATAGTGACATCAGCTAATTTTTATTCGACCGATGACAACTGAAGGGAGAACATCGGATCATCCGGTGTTTGCAGAACAGTGATGTCAGCCTACTTTTCCAACGGCTATCTCGTGGAAGCTGGCTATTTATACCCCTTCAACTAGTCATTTCAACAAGTCTTGATGCCCAGAGCTACTCTACAAATTAACAAGCATTCAATACGTTGAGCAACCACTTCCACATCATTTACACCACTTGTACACCAAGAGATAGGCTAGAACTTACTAGAGATGATGCTTGTGTGCTTCCTTTCTTGGTGATTGGAGTCTCTAGTGCAGTAAGAGCTGTAAGACAGTGTCTCTTAGTGATTGCATTCACCATGTACCAGTCAGTGATTGGAGAATCCTTCCAGAGCTTGCCAAGTCAGTTGTGGAAGCCCGGAAGATCAAACTTGTACAAGGCTTGAGCTCCACCTTGACAGAGATGGTGAACGGAGACTCTTAGTGAAGATCCCTGGTCTCGGTGACTTGGGAGTGGCTACACCCTTTGGTGGGTGCCACAATGTGGAGGTAGTAAGGTCTTGATGATCTTGCCGAACCACAGGATAAATCACTGTGTCCTCGTGTCTCCTCGGGAGTTTGCACACTCTTCCTTTCCCATTACACTTATGCATTTCATATACCGCAAACTATTATTCACTTGAATGCATAGGTTATTTGCATAGGGATTTGGGCTTTTAGTAGTTAAGTTTTTCTTGCTTTTGTTTTTAAAAAGAAGCCCATTTGACCCCCCTCTTGGGCATTCGATCCTTAAAGAAATCAATAGTGATAATGAGTATATGCTTATTGGACTAGATAGGAAAACTGCCACAAAAATGAAATTTTTACTTGATCAACTTGTTGAGAAGGAGAGGTTGATACATCGTAAAGAGGACATGATTATATCCCAAAAGGAGGAACATGTCGAACTTGACAAACTTCTAGAGCTTGAAAAGGAGCGAAGCAAGTCACTAGAGGTTGAGTTAGATTCAAGCAAGAAAGCTTCCTTGGAGTTAAACGACTCAAATGCTGCAATCAAGGAAGAACTTGGTAACCTAATCAAGGTTATCAAGATCCTTGAAGTGCAAGTTGAGTCACTCAAGCAAGGTGACCCTTCATCCTCCTCAAGTTCAACTTCTCAACCCATTAAAACTGAAGTTGCTTCTACTTGTACATGTAATAAAGTTGACACCAGTTTGAAAGACAAGACAACCTCTACAAAGGATAAGCATCCTGCCTAAAGTGGCATATTTGACAAGGAGAAGATCAAATATGCACGTAGTGCATACTTGGTCACAAGACCTCCAATGTCAAAATGGCATTGGTTACTCTCATGGTGAAAAGCAACAAGCTGGAAGCCATAAGAATAATAGGGATAGCAATGTCTTTATAAAGGGAGGAGCCTTCCAAACTGGAAAATAAAAAATTAATAAGTACAAAAGGCATGACCGCTGGACTAGTCCGGTGAGGGTCCAGACAAGTCCGGTACACCGGACAAGTCCGGCCCCCCAGACTAGTCCTGTGTATAAACAACAAATGTTACTTTTCAATACTTTCGATGCCTTGTATGTCTTAATGAGAAATAATTATGGAAAGGTTTATGATCATTATGTTGGGCCACGCCATGGGAACACCAAGTCTCATGTGTGGGTGCCCAAATATCTTGTGACTAACCTCCGAGGACCCAAGCAAGCTTGGGTACCTAAAACCAAGGCATAAATTGTTTTTGCAGGCCTATTCCTCCGGTGGATCTAAATGGGTGTTAGACAGTGGCTGCACTAACCATATGACCGGAGAAAGAAGAATGTTCGTTGAATATGAAGAGAATGAGGATCCAAATGAGGGCATCTATTTTGGAGATAATAGTCAAGGGAAGGTGCTCCATACCGGTAAAATTGCCATATCATCTAAGCACACACATTCTCATGTATTACATGTTGATTCCTTGGATTCTAACCTGCTACCCATCTCTCAATTATGTGAAAAGGGTTATAATTGCTTGTTCACTAATGAGGGTGTGACCGTTTCTAGGAGGAGTGATGGTTCCATTGCATTCAAGGGTATGTTAAAGGGAAAGCTCTATCTTGTTGACTTAAACAAGGATAAAGCTGAACTTGACACATGCTTGATTGCAAAAACCAACATAGGTTGGCTGTGGCATAGACGGCTAGCGAATGTTGGTATGAGGAACCTTCAAAAACTCCTCAAGGGCGATCACATCTGAGGTTTAAAGGATGTTGTGTTTGAGAAAGACAGGCCTTGTAGCGCGTGCCAAGCTGGGAAGCAAGTTGGAGCACCTCACCCCGCCAAGAACGTCATGACTACAACAAGACCGCTCAAGCAACTTCACATGGACTTATTTGGTCCAATTGCCTACATAAGCATCGGGGGTAGCAAATATGTTTTAGTAGTTGTTGATGATTTTTCTCGCTTCACTTGGGTTTTCTTTTTGCATGACAAGTCAGAAACACAAGGAATACTCAAGAAGTTCTTCAAGCGAGCTCAAAACGAATTCTCATTGACTATCAAGAACATTCGAAGCGACAATGGCATGGAGTTCAAAAACACACAAGTGGAGGAGTACCAAGATGAAGAAGGCATAAAGCACGAGTTTTCAGCTCCGTACTCCCCTCAACAAAACAGAGTTGCTGAAAGAAAGAACCGAACTCTCATAGAGAAGGCAAGAACAATGCTCGATGAATACAAGACCTCGGATCGATTTTGGGCGGAAGCGGTCAACACCGCTTGCCACGCCATAAATCGACATTACCTTCATCGACTTCATCGACTCAAGAAGACATCCTATGAGCTACTTACCGGTAATAAGCCTAATATTTCATATTTTCGAGTTTTCAGTTCTCCATGTTATATCTTGAACAAGAAGCCCAGGACTTCAAAGTTTGCTTCGAAGTCTGATGAAGGTTTCATGCTTGGTTATGATTCGAACACTTACGGCTATCGTGTTTTCAACAAGACCTCTGGACTTGTTGAAGTAGCACGTGACGTAGTGATCGATGAAACTAATGGCTCCCAAAAGGAGCAAGTTGATCCATGTGTGCTAGATAAAGAAGAAGCTCCTTGTCATGCATTGAAAAGAATGGCCTTAGGTGAAGTTCGACCACAAGAGTCACCTCTACACGTGCATGAGAAAGATGAACCACAAGAGGAGGTCAACGATCAAGGGGGAGCTTCGACACAAGATCAACCACAAGAATACGAAGATGATCAACGAATCAACGAGGACAACAATTTAGGGGGAGAAGAAGATGATCGTGAAGATACAACACCTCAAGTGCCACACCCAAGAGTACAACAATGCGTCCAAAGGGATCACCCAATCGACAATATCATCGGTGACATCCAAAAGGGAGTAACCACTAGATCTCGCATAGCTAACTTTTGTGAGCACTATTCGTTTGTATCCTTTTTAGAACCACGCAGGGTTGAGGATGAATTGAATGATCTAGACTGGGTGGTGGCAATGCAAGAAGAATTGAACAACTTCAAGCAGAACGAGGTGTGGGAACTCGTGGCAAGACCCAATGCGAACATTGTCAGCACCAAGTGGGTCTTCTGCAACAAACAAGATGAACACGGTGTGGTCACAAGGAACAAGGCTCGACTTGTGGCCAAAGGGTATTCACAAGTCAAAGGTTTGGATTTCGATGAAACCTTTGCTCCCGTAACGAGACTTGAATCTATTAGAATATTACTTGCATATGCTACTCACCATGATTTCAAGTCTATCAAATGGATGTGAAAAGCGCCTTCCTCAACGGACCAATCAAGGAGGAGGTGTATGTGGAGCAACCCCCGAGGTTTGAAGACGAAGAGTTCCCCGACCACGTATTTAAATTGCGTAAGGCTCTCTACAGCCTCAAACAAGCTCCTAGAGCTTGGTATGAGTGTCTTAGAGATTTCATAATTGAAAATGGCTTTAAGATTGGCAAAGTAGATTATACACTGTTCACAAAGAATTTTGACAATGATCTTTTTGTTTGTCAAATATATGTTGATGATATAATCTTTGGTTCAACTAACCCATCTTTTTGTGAGGAATTTGGTAAAATTATGACAGATAGGTTTGAGATGTCCATGATGGGAGAGCTAAAGTAATTCTTGGGATTCCAAGTGTGGCAACAAAAGGAAGGGATGTTCATAAGGGAAACGAAGTACACTCAAGACATACTAAGGAAGTTTGGAATGGACAAGGTGAAGCCCATAAAGACTCCCATGGCAACCAATGGTCACTTGGATCTCCACGAAGATGGACCTAGCATCGATCAAAAGGTATATCGCTCCATGATTGGATCCCTACTCTATTTATGTGCATCTAGGCCACTTATTATGTTGAGTGTATGTTTGTGTGCAAGATTTCAAGCCAATCCTAATGATTGTCACTTGACAGCCGTAAAAAGGATCTTAAGATATTTAGTTCATACACTTAATCTTGGTCTTTGGTATCCAAATGGCTCCAAATTCAACCTCATTGGCTACTCAGATGCAGATTATGCCGGATGCAAGGTAGATAGAAAAAGTACCTCCGATACATGCCAATTCCTAGGGAGATCTCAATTTCTTGGTCCTCCAAGAAACAAAATTCCATTGCCTTATCCACAGCCGAAGCGGAGTATGTTGCAGCCGGGAGTTGTTGTGCACAACTCCTTTGGATGCGGCAAACTCTAAGGGATTAGGTTACAATATGAACCATATTCCACTCCTTTGTGACAATGAGAGTGCCATTAAAATTGCCCATAATCCCGTTGAGCACTCTAGAACCAAACACATAGACATAAGGCATAACCTTTTGAGAGACCACTCCATGAAAAGAGATATAGTCATTTCCCATGTCAACACCCAAAAGCAATTGGCCGACATATTCACCAAGCCACTTGACGAAAAGCGCTTTTGTGAACTCCGAAATGAACTAAATATCCTTGATGCTCGGATTGTGGCTTGAAAATTTGCATACCTGTATGAATTCTTCAAAATATGTTGATTGGATTATGAAAATCATCTCCCTCAATTTTCTCCGAAAACTATGTTAATTATTAGATCTTGGTGAATTATGGTCATTGCTTGATTGTTGTATGCTTACTGATCAAATTCATCAAGATTATTTGATTTGATTTGCCTCCCTATTTTCTAAATATGTACCTTCAAATATATATGAATGGGCTAAAAAAGTTCTTGCCTGGTGACCACGGACTAGTCCGTGGTTACCCGGACTAGTCCGCCCATGCAGACTAGTCCGCAGAGTGCCGGTTAGGCCGGACTAGTCCAGTAGACCACAAACTAGTCCGATATAGCCTCTGGAAAAGTTTGGACTAGTCCAGTCTTCTCCGGACTTGTCCAATTTTTTGTGTCCTTAACCCTAGCCGCCGCCAAATCCTAACCCCCTCACCTCCACTCTTACCTCACGCGTTCTCTCTCTTAAACTCGAGCTCCCAAGGAGATTTTGCATCCCCTCCACCAAAAAGCTTCGCATTTGGGTGGAAATCAAGCTTACTCCCTCGAAGATTGAAGTTCTCGGACAAGTCCAGACTTCAACACCTCCTTCTTCGAGAATCAAGCGAATTCCTCGGTAATTTTCGCCCAAGCCCTAGAAATCCCGATTTTCTTCATTGTTGATCGAATAGCCTAGCATTCCTCTCTATATACATGCCTCCTTGATGTATTAAGTTTATGCTAAGCTAGTTGTCCATTAGGAATCACCATTTGTCTAGTTGCCTAGGTTTTTGAGAATGAATATCGGTCTAGTCCGGTCCATGCACGGACAAGTCCGATCACCCCGGACTAGTCCGTGCTTGTACACCGGACAAGCCCGATTTTTCTGAACTCAAAACCTAGCCTGTCAATTCCTCAATGCAATGCCTTCTTATTATTTCTCACCCTTGCCTTGAATCATCAACACTCATTCATGCCTTACACGATTCATTCTCAGGACATGTCGAGCACAAATGATGAGATTTCCGATTTCGAGGCCGAGATGGACCATGAGGTGGCACCTCGGCCCTCGACGAGCCTTGGCAAGAAACGCCAAGAGCGACATTCCAAGCCAGCTCCATCTCCTCCTCAGGCTCGGAGGAAGGTGCTTGCCAAGAAGCCAGCCTCCAAGGCAACTGCAGCAACAAGTGGCCCTCGCCAAGCTAATGGCAAGGGCAAGGGAATAGCAACGGGCCCGGTTGGCCCCTGAGGCTCCATGCTCCAAGGGAAGGGGTCAGGGACCCCACTGAAGATAGACTCAATGGAAAGGGTAGTGACTCCGCGGCGAAGTTCAAAAGCATTGATTGGTTTGGCCGTCCGAAGCAAGCTGCCGATGCAGATTTTGGAGCAATTTCCATGCAGATTTCTACAAATCTGTGTACCTCCCAATGAAGAAACCAGTAGTGCGCAGTCAATGGATTGTTGGGCACATTTTGAGAAAAAAGGGCTGCTCCCCATTCATTGAAGTGGTGGAAGCAATTGAGAAGCATGGACTTAAGGACCTTTTTACCTTGAGAAACAATTGGAATGACGAGGTAATAGCGCAATTCTTTGCGACATGCCATTTCTCGAGTGAAGATGAAGAAAGTGCTACTTGGATGACTCACAGATCCAAGTACAATATAACTCAAGAAGATTTTGCAAGCCTGCTGCACCTTGACACCTCAAGACCTGACTGCTTGATCATCGACAACATAGGTGTCATTGAGAAGGGTAGGATGAAGTTCCTATATGAGCCAAACTAAAAGTTTAACCCTCCTTCCACAAAGTACATGAAGCATTTCTTTGTGGTTCTGAACAAAGTCCTGAGGAAGACTATTGCTTCCAAGGATGGAGATGCTGGGAGTGTGCAGGGTTATCTCCGGACCCTGATGAGAGTGATAAGCAAGGACCGTTAGTTTGATGTGGCTGACTACATTTGGAATGACATGGTGAACATTTCCTGCACACCCAACAGGTCATGTGGATATGCTCCCTATCTTATGTTTATGATTGAGAAGGTCACCGGGATTGAATTTTTCAAGGATGTGGAGCACCTACCATTGAGGCCTCAGATGCTTCAGAAGCCAAGCATCCAGACTGCTCTTTCTCCGGCCTCCAGTCCTGAGGCTTCGGCGAGAAGAAATGAAGATGCAAGGGCTGCCCCCGCTACTAGGGTAGCTCCTAAAAGGCGATCTGCAAGTGGGATCTTCAAGTACTTGACTGCTATCTTCGCCTCCTGCAGAAAGGCTGAAGTGAAGGCCCATAAGCTTAACAAGAGAAGAAAGGAAGATATGAAGTATATCAAGGACAATGTGAAGCAAATATGCCAGAAACTGGAGATCGAGCCCATTGGATCTCCAGTGATCTCTGATGATTACGATTCAAACTTCATTGAGCTCGGGCCCTTGACCCCCTCCGAGCTTGCCTACTTTGACATTGGGGGCTCGAGTGGCTCTGCACCTCCTCCTCCTCCTCCTCATCAGCCCGAAGATGATGATGAAGACGATGAGAGGACCGACAGTGAGGAGTGAAGACTTTAGGTCCCTCCTCTCCTTCTTTTTGGTGTCTTGATGCCAAAGGGGGAGAGATTGAGGGGGAGTCTTAGTCTTAGCTGTAGGATGCGAGGAGAGAGCTCTCTTTTATGCTTTCTAACTATTTTGTGGGTTGTAAAGCTTTTGCTATGTTCTTATGATGATTATGATCCTGTGATACATTATCTTGATTTACTTGAGAAGTAATTGTTGAAAACTGTGTTGTTGCTCCTAGAATGACATATATGCTTGTTTTTGGTTGATTAATGTCAATTATGTCATTCTCATTGTTTCAATGTACTTAGTCATGCATCCCACCATATAGAATGCACATATGGATTATGTTTTCACTGCTTGATGTATCTTAGACTCATATGTGCATACTTTATGAAAATCTCAATTTTTATCATATTTTGTGAAATCTCAATTGGTTGTCATCAATCACAAAAAGGGGGAGATTGAAAGTGCATCTAGGAATCCCTTGTGGGTTTTGGATGATTTATGACAAGCAAATGAGATCCTAACCTCTTTGTTGAGATGAGCACAGGTTTTAATAGCAAAATAAGCAAAGTGCCAAAAAGAAGGGACAATGAGGATCAAAGTGGAAACGAGATCAAGGAAGAAGAATAGTAGATTATTGTGTATGGAGTGTGTTAAGGAAACACACCCCAAGGGCTAAATCACAATTAAACACACACATTGCACTAATTTATACAGGACAGACTAGTCCGATATCCCTTCTGCACAAGATCGAACAAGTCCGATATCCATCGGACTAGTTTGATATCTCTCGTACAAGAATCGGACTAGTCCTCTCCAGTGCGGACTAGTCCTCAAAATACTTCACAAGTCACACAAAATTGGACAAGTCCGATCACACACCGGACTAGTCCGATATCTTTCTGATATAAATCAGACAAGTCCGATATTAGCACGAATTAGTTTGAAAAACTCTCTGACCTAAATCGGACCAGTCCTCAAAGTGCGGACTTGTCCTCATAACCACTTAGGGTTTCACTGTCCGGACAAGTCCGATGTCTATCGTACTAGTCCGAGGATTTCCAGAAGTGAAATCGGACAAGTCCGCTCCTAGCCGGACTAGTCTGATATTTTTGGACAATTAGGGTTTGCTACACACAGCACACCGGAATAGTCCGGTGACCACCACGAACTAGTTCGATATTCCTAAACCCTAACGGTCACTTTTAGAAACCCCATATAAATAGAGGTTCACAGCCCAACTTTAAACCCTCTCGAACCCTAGCGCCGTCACACCTTCCAAGAGCCTCAAAAACACATCTCTCCACGAAATATAAAGCCAAAAAGATCAATCCCTTGAGGATACACACTGGAACATTGGAGAGACACGTTTCATCCCACTTGAGCTATTGGTTTGATTCTCTAATACACTCCTGTGATTTTCATTTTAATCTTTTGAGTGTGTTCTTGGTGGACTTGTGATTCTAATCTAGAGGAGCCCTCAACGTGTGAGAAGTCCCTCTTGAATTCGGTTATTTACCCTTTGTGATAAGTGAAAGAGGATTGGCCTTCGCGGCGATCCGACGAGGGTAGGGTTGGAGAAGACCCGGTCCTTTTGTGGACTCCTCAACGTGGATGTAGGTTGCCTCTGTGGGAGCCGAACCACGGGATAAATCACTTGTGTCTTGCTTTGTGTTCATTGTTCTTATTCATTACAACAATCTAGGGTTTGAATCAATATTGCTTACTTTACATTGAAACATTGAGTATAAGATTGAATTGTGATATATCCTAGTACATCATCTTGCAACATTTAAATAAACTGTATATTTCCGCTGCATACATCAGAGAATCAAAGTAATCGATCAAACTTAGTCAACCTAGTTGGTACACACCGGACTAGTCCGCACTTTACCAAACTAGTCCGCTATCTCAAGTTTTGATCTGGTGATTAAGTGTTGCAGGTTCCGACAAATTTCAAAAAGGCCTATTCACCCCCCTCTAGGCCACATTCAATCACATATCACCTCGTTCCTAATTTTGTTTCTTCTTGTGTGACCGCACATCCACCGTAGCATGCACATCTCCGAAACACTCATTTGTTGGACATGTTGCCTTTTAGTTGGCCAACATTCTGCTCCATACAGCATCGCAGGTCTGATCACCGTCCCATAGAATTTTCCTTTCAATTTTTGTGGAACTTTCTTATCACATAGGATTCTAGATGCTTGTCGCCACTTCATCCACCCGATCTTGATCGTGTGGCAAACATCTTCGTCAATATCACCATTGACTTGTAACATTGATCCTAAATATCGAAATGTGTCCCTCCTAGGTACTACTTGTCCTTGTAAACTAACATTTCCATCCTCGCACTCGACATCACTAAAGTCGCATCTCATATACTTGGTTTTGGTTCTACTAAGTCTAAACCCCTTAGACTCTAAGGTCTACCTCCATAGCTCCAATTTTCTATCAATACCATCCATAGTTTCATCTACCAACACTACATCATCAACAAAGAGCATACACCAAGGGATATCCCCTTGTATATCCTTCGACACCTCATCCATCACTAAGGAAAAGATGTATGGACTTAAGGTTGATCCTTGGTGTAGCCCTATTGGGACAGGAAAAGTATCGGTCTCACTATCTCTTACGCGTACACTTGTCATCACATTATCGTACATATCCTTCATAAGGTTAATGTACGTTGTTGGGACTTTGTGTTTCTCTAGCGCCCACCACATGACCGGCCTTAGTACCTTATCGTATGCCTTCTCCAAGTAAAAGAACACCATATATAGATCTTTCTTTTGCTCCCTATACCTCTCCATAAGCTGACAGAGTAAGAAAATCGCGTCCATAGTGGACCTCCCAGGCATAAAACCAAACTGGTTTTTAGTGACATTGGTCACTTTCGTCAAGCGGTGTTCAATCACTCTCTCCCAGAGCTTCATAGTATGACTCATAAGCTTAATTCCTCGGTAATTAGTACAACTTTGAACATCTCCTTTATTTTTGAAGATGGGTACTAAAATACTTTTCTGCCACTCTTCAAGAATTTTGTTTGACTGAAAAATGCGGTTGAATAGTGTAGTGAGCCATACTATTGCTACATCCCCTAGACATCTCAACACCTCAATGGAGACATCATCGGGGCCGCGAGCCTTTCCTCCTTTGATCCTTTTTAGGGCCTCTGTAACCTCGGACTCTTGTATCCTCCGCACGAATCGTCTGTTGGTGTCATCAAATGAGTCATCCAACTCGAACCTAATGCTCTCACCCAGATTTTTTGAAAATGAAGAAAATATATTTATATTATTGAGTGAAGGATTTAATAAAAAAACATTTAGACCAACTTCATCTTGTTGTTAGTGCTTTTGAATTTGAAACCAGAAAATTGAGAAGAAATAAAGAAAATAAATAACAACCTTCCCTGGCCAAAAAATCCAAACTGGCCCATCATGATTTCTCCTCCTCTTTTTCTCTTCACCTCGGCCCAGCACGACGAAGTGCATTGGCCGAGGCCCAACCACGCCATTGCCCTTCTCCCTCTCTCTTTCTTTCTCTGCGTGTGAGCCCCACCCGTCAGAGCTTCTTCTTCCCCAACCGCCCTAGCCCGCGCCGTTCGTGGCCGCGATGTCGCGCCCTCTTCGCACCGCAACTGCTTCGCGTCGCACGCTATAAACAACAGAACAAAGTCCGCCTCGTGCCCGCCCTTTGTCCCCGTCACGACCCACTCAGAAACCCTAGCACCACCGTCACAATGACCGTTGATTTGGAGCATGGCGCCCGCAAGTGTGAGTCATTTTGGTCTTCAGCAACTAGCTGCCTAGAATCCCAACGCCTCACCTCCCTTGATAGTTCTCTTTGTGCCAAGAAATCTTTGCCCAAAGGCCACCGCGGCGGCGGCAAAACACCTACAGCACAACTCGCCACCGGGCACCCGTATCCGACCAATTTTCAATGCGCGTGTTGCCCTAGGTAAGTTCCCCACCTTCTACTCTTTCCCCCCATCCATTTCCGTCGATCTTAGGCTACCAAAACGCCGTTCCCGTGAGCTCCAGCGAGGGATGGCCATGGCGCCACCGCTTCTCGTGGCTCCAAATTATATCCAATGGTACAGATTAGATCTTAGGACACCCCTTTGTAGATTTGCATCTAAGTTCTTGCGCATGTTTAAAAATTTTGATAGGTCCAAACCTTTAAAGAAACAACCCTCTCCTTTATTTTTATTGCGATATAATCTAAAATGTAGTAAAAATTACAATAAAACCCTTGTTTACAATAGAAAATTTTACTTCAACATCTGAAAATGATGTAATAATTACAGAATGACCCCTAAATAGAAGATACATTATTTTAGGATTTAAATATTCAGTATTAAATATTTTCAGTATCGAATCAATAGAATAAATGCTTATAAAAGTGAAATTAAATCCATAAAATTGATAATAAATTCCAGCAAGTTAGTAATAATATTTTCAACCTATTTAATATTTCGTATTAAAAAATTTTAATGTAGAATTAATAGAATAAATGTCCAAATAACATAAAAAATAGCAAATTAATTCTAGAAAATTCCCAGTAACTCATTTAAATTATAAAAATTAATATTAACCATTTTATACATATTTTTTGAAATAATTATTTTAATTATGGATCAACTAAAATTTTGTTTATTTAATTATGAAACATTTATCGATAAATGCTAAAACACAATTCATATATATATATATATATATATATATATATTTCAATATCTAAAAAATATTAAAAATAATATAAAGTCTTAGAAATGAATATAAAAATAATATAAACACATTGAAAATATCTAATTATCTTATAAAGCCATATCTGCAAACTGTAATTCATTTCGTCACTTTAATAATTAGTATAATTACAAATATTGCACCAGAAACTTTACTATAACATAACAAATAGCTTATAAATCTGATTTAAATTCATGATCAAAACATATTCAATGAGTGTAGTTGTACTATTTGTATGGTGTATTTTTCTTGATTGTTTTTATTTTCTTTTGATGGTAGTATATACGAATTCGTATCTCTACCAAGAGCGACATGAAGATATGAAGACAAGTGTTCAATAAAGAAGGCTGAGTAGCTAAATAATGAAAGGCAAGTATCCTTGACCATCTTGCACTTTTTTATAAGGATTTAGTTAAATGCATGCTAAATTAAGAGGAATCCCATGGTATGATATTCCTAGTCTTTTCATATTATTACTTGTCGCCATGGTTGGGTGAGAGTTATTTCATTATTTATTTACGCTTAGCCGTGCTTAGTAGATGGAAGAGAACTTGAATACATGTTCAAATATGAATTATGTTTTCTATGCTTTATATATGTGGTATTGGCAGATGATAGAAGTAGTGGTTAGAGATCTAGCAGGTTGGTTTTGGTTTGGTATGGTGCATGCATGCACGAGACTCGGGTTTGAGAAATTATGCTTGTTGGATTCTAAGGAAAAGTTTATGGAGGAAGCCGCTAAGCCTTACAGTACCATCACGACAATGATATGGGCCAACTTGGTCAATTAACAGGTCTCTTCAACGAAGTGATAGTAGTTGGAAAGTACGGGAAATGAGTCAGGATTACTGCTTTGGTGAAAGTGCATCTAGGCATCCCCATGGGTTTTAGATGATTGATGATGACAATTAAGTGTCTAATGAGTTGAGCTGATCTTAAGCACAGGGCTGATGGATCAAAGGAGACAAAATCCCTTAAAAAGGAAAAGCTTGAAATGGGCGTCAAAGGCTCAAGCGTAGAAATTAGGGTTTCTCTGGTGTTGAGTTTAGACGAGCCATATCATGTGTGAGGGTGGTTTTATCATGTGCATTGAGATAATTCTAGAGGACTCAAGGTGGTGGTTGAGAGAAAAACCTAAGTGAGAAGCCAAAATGAGAGAAAACACTAGGAGGTCGGACTAGTCCAGCCAGAAAGAATAATCCGTTATGGATCGGACTAAACATCTCTGGATGAGTTCGGACTTGTCCGTATGGGTACGGACTAGTCCGTTCATCCCTTGGTGAGTGAAGTTGGTGCTAAGTCTCAGAAGGTCGGACTTGTCCATTTTTGGGCCGACCAAAGCATTCTGGAAGATTTCGGACTTGTCTGTTGTCGTACGGACTAGTCCGTTTGAGACTTAGTGTGAGAAACCGAGTCAAACCCTAGCGGACCGGACTTGTCTGCCCGTTTGGCAGGACTAGTCCGGACCTACCTTGTTGAGTTCGTTTTGGGATGGACTAAAACTTTCTGTCCTACTTCGGACTAGTCCGTGTTGTCAGTGGCCATTTGAAATTCAAACGTTGACATGCACGTCATCTGTTTTGTCGATCGATGACAAGAAATTGTCAGTGGTCCCAAAAGTCCGTGGTCTAAGACCGGACTAGTCCGGGGTTGTCCTGGTGGCAACAGTTAGTTGTTGGGACCCCTATAAAAAGGGGACCCCGACCCCTATTTTACAACTTTTGAACCCTAGCGTTGTCACAACTGACCTAGAGCCATCCATTTTTGGAAGGAGAGTTAAGGAAGACCATCACACTTTGGCTCTCATATTGATCTCTTGCACATTGAGTTGTGTTTTGTAGCTTGTGTGAGTTGAGCTTCAAGTGCTCCTTGCTGTATTGATTCATGGGAGCCTCAACTTGTGAGCAGCCCGAAGAAACTTGGTGATTACCCTTTGATATAGTGGAATCCAAGCCGGCCATTGTGGTGGCTTGGTGAGAAGAGGGTCAAGTGAGACCCGGTCCTTGTGTGGACTTCTCAATGTGGATGTTGGATTCTTCGTGGAGCTGAAGCATAGGATAAATCTTGTCTCACTTGTCACTTTACCTTTTGTAATCACTAGAATTGTTTTTAGGGTTCATCTTGTTCTTCATCTTGATATTAATTGAAATCTTGTAACCTTGTTGCTTGCACTTGTTAATCCAAGTTTTACTAAGTTGCTAAACTTTGCATATACCTTTGGTAAACCTAAATTTTGAAAACAACTTGTAGAAATCAAAATTTTAGGTTTTCACCCTGTGTTGTGCAGACTAGTCCGGCCCTATTGAGACAAGTCCAGTCTCAGGAATTTAATATCATTTGATTAAGCCTTTCTCTAGGCGTATTTCAATTGGTATCAGAGCAGGTCTCTCTACCAAGAGTCTAACTACTCGGAGAGGAAATGGCTAGAAGGGGTGACAACGAGATTCCAGTGATTGCCAATGACAACAAGATGAAGAACATTGATGCCCTTCATGAGGACCCTAATGGAAACGAAGAAGTTCGTCTGCTTAAGGGACAACTTCGTGAGAATCTCAATGTCCCCAAGAGGGAAATCAAGTCGATCGCTCCAATAAACACCGACAATGGGAGTAGTTCACAAGACTACCCCTGGTATCCTTACAATTATGAGTGACTAACCGCGAGCAACCATTACTTATCTATTCCCATCGGCAAACCTCCTCAATTTGATGGAAATGACTATTCTATGTGGAAGCATAATATGAAGATGCATCTCATTTCCTTAAACCCTAGCTTGTGTCAATTGTGTTGACAGGTGTGCATCTTCCCAAGAATGAGGAAGACATTACTCCGGAGCAAGTTTTCCTCCTCCATCGCAATGCTCAAGCTGTGGGAGTAATCACCTCCTCCTTTACTCAAGAGGAGTTCAACCGCATTGAAGGGTTGGAGGTTGCCAAGGAGATATGGGACACCCTCAAGATGGCACATGAGGGCAACCGTGTCATTAGGGAGGCCAAGATCGAGATGATTGAAGGAGAGCGTGGGAGGTTTACCATCATGGATAGTGAATCCTCCCAAGACATGTACAACCGCCTCAAGACTCTCATCAGCAAGAGTCGATCTTATGGAAGCACCCGGTGGACCGACCACAAAGTGGTAAAGAGAATGATTCAGGCATTCATGCCTAGAAATGTCACTCTTTGCTCACTAATTCATGAAAGTCCAGGATTCCATATGATGACTCTCGAAGAAGTGCTAGGGAAGATCATCAACCATGAGACGGTGGAGCAAGAAGCTATGTTCTACACCGATCTACAAAAGCTCTCCTCCTCCAAGAAAAGGGATATTGCATTCAAGGCAACATCCTCAAGATCTCAAGAAAAGGGAGAGAGTGATGAAGAGAGCCCCAACACCGATGAGGAAGAGGCACTCTTCATTAACAATTTCAAGAGGATGTGGAGAAGAAAGAGGGGGAGCTACCATCATGAAAGCAAGAGCAAAGACAAGCCCAAGACAAGATCAAAGAGGGCTTTCTACATTTGTGGGGAGTATGGCCACTTCATTTTGGATTGCCAACATGAGGAAAAAAAGGAAGAAGGAGGGCTAGTCCAAAGAGAAGAAGTACTTCAAGAAGAAGAAGCAATCGGGACATGCCCACCTTGAAAAGGAGTGGGATTCAAATGAAGAATACTCCTCGGATGAAGAAGATAAAATAGAAACTATCGCTATGAAGAAGTCAACTATGGAGAACAAGCTCTTCCCCAACTTGGAGAATTCAAGGCCAACTTCCCTCATGGCCAAGGAGGGAAGAAAGAAGGCATACTCCTTTGGTGGAACCAAGTGGGTTCTTGATAGCTGATGCACTAATCATATGACCGGAGAGAGAAAGATGTTTGAGGAGTATGAGCAAAATGATGATCGAAGTGAAGGAATCTATTTTGGGGACAATAGCCAAGGAAAATATTTGGCACTGGTAAAATTTCTATATCCCCAAATCATACTCTTTCTAATGTTTTGCATGTTGACTCCCTTGATTTTAACCTGTTGTACATATCACAATTATGTGACAAAGGTTATAATTATTTATTCACTAATGAGGGTGTTACCGTCACAAGGAGAAGCAATGACTCAATTGCTTTTAAGTGTGTACTCAATGGAATCTCTATATTGGGGATTTATCTGTGGATAAAGCTCAACTTGATACATGCTTAATTGCGAAAACTAACATGGGATGGATTTGGCGTAGAAGGCTAGCCCATGTTTGGATGAGGAATTTGCAAAAACTCCTTAAGGGCGAGCACATCCGAGGTTTGAAGAATGTTATGTTTGAAAAGGATAGGCCATGTAGCGCATGCCAAGCTGGAAAGCAAGTTGGATCTCCACATCCATCCAAGAACATCATGACAACAACAAGACCATTATAGCTTCTACACATTGATCTTTTCGGTCCAATCGCCTACATAAGTATTGGCGGTAACACATACAGTCTTGCTATTGTTGATGATTTTTCACGTTTCACTTGAGTATTCTTTTTGCATGACAAGAGTGAGACTCAAGGTGTCCTCAAGAAATACTTGAGGAGAGCTCAAAATGAGTTCTCCTTAAGTATCAGTACCATAAGGATTGACAATGGCGCCGAGTTCAAGAATACTCAAGTTGAAGAGCTTTTGGATGAAGAAGGCATGAAGCATGAGTTCTCGGCCCCCTACTTCCCTCAGCAAAATGGGGTGGCCGAGAGAAAGAATAGGACCCTCATAGAAATGGAAAGAACCATGCTTGACGAATACAAGACGTCAGACCGGTTTTGGGCGGAAGCGGTTAACAACGCTTGCCACGCCATAAATCAGATGTACCTTCACCACATTCTCAAGAAGACGTCTTATGAGCTCCTAACTGATAACAAGCCCAACATTTCTTACTTTCGTGTTCTTGGGAGAAAATGCTACATTCTCAACAAGAAGCCTAGGACTTCGAAGTTCTCTTCTAGGTCCGATGAGGGTTTCTTGCTTGGTTAGGCCTCAAACAAGCTCCTAGAGCTTGGTATGAGTGCCTTAGAGACTTCTTAACTTAAAATTGTTTCAAAATTGGGAAGGCGGATTACACATTATTCACTAAGCATTTCAATGATGATTTGTTTGTTTGCCAAGTATATGTCGATGACATTATATTTGGTTCTACTAACAAAACATTTTGTGATGTGTTTTCCAAGATAATGACCGAGAGATTTGAGATGTCCATGATGGGGGAATTGAAGTTCTTCCTAGGTTTTCAAGTGAAACAACTCAAGGAAGGCACGTTCATTAGTCAAACAAAATACACACAAGATTAACTCAAGAAGTTTTACATAGACAAAGCCAAACCTATCAAGATTCCTATGGCAACCAATGGGCATCTCGATCTTAATGAAGATGGTCCAAGTGACTTATGTGCATCTAGGCCAATATCATACTTAGTGTTTTTATGTGTGCTAGATTTCAAGCTTCTCCTAAGGTGTGTCATTTGACCGTCGTTAAGAGAATTCGTAGAGATTGGGTTCACACACCAAGCCTAGGACTTTGGTACCCCAAGGGCTCTAAGTTTAACATCATTGGATATTCCGATGCGGACTATGCGGGGTGCAAAGTTGATAGGAAGAGTACCTCCAGAACTTGCCAATTCCTTGGTAGATCTCTAGTGTCTTGGTACTCAAGGAAACAAAACTCCATTGCTCTTTCCACAGCTGAAGCGGAGTATGTCGCCGCTGGAAGTTGTTGTGCACAACTTCTTTGGATGCGAAAAACTCATAGGGACTATGGCATAAACTTGTGCCATATCCCTCTCCTATGTGACAATGAGAGCGCCATCAAAATAGCCCACAATCCAGTTGAACATTCAAGGACCAAACACATCGATATTCGCCACGATTTCTTGGGATATCACTCCATCAAAGGAGACATTGCAATTTCCCATGCGAGAACCGAAAAAAAATTGGCCGATATCTTCGCCAAGCCCTTAGATGAGAGAAGATTTCCTGAACTTAGGAGTGAGCTCAATATATTAGATTCATGAAATGTGGCTTGAGTATTGCGCATATGATTGTTACTTAAATGTGCTTCAAAATTCACACATGCCTGCAAAAAACCTTCCTCCTCAATTTTCTACAAATTATTTTGAAATTATTGAATCCTTGTGAATTATGGTCATAGTTTGATTGTTGATTGCTCACTGACCATATTACAAAGATCTTTTGTGAAAATATAGTCCAAAATGATCAAATCTTTGTTAAAATCTCAATATATATGAGTTTTCAGCCTTAGAATCGGACTAGTCCGCCCCTGGACCGGACTAGTCCGGTAGTTCAGTGTTGCCCGAACCCAGTCCGCTGGTCGGACGAGTCCAGGTCCCCAACTGGACTAGTATGGCCCCTGGGGACTTAACCTCCCCAAGGAACCCTCGAGCGGTCACTCCCACTCAAACCCTCTCTCTCCTCAAAACGCATGAAAACCGCCCCCAAATCAGCCACTTTGGATTCCAACCACCAAAACTCGACTCCAATCTGTGGATTGAATCCTCTAGGTGCGTGGGAACTCTTCCCCAAGCTTCCTAAGGCGATTCTTCATCCACATTGCGTCGATTCGAAGATTTGAAGAGGTATTCTTGACCTAACTCCAAATCCTTCCAAATTCAATTCTTTTAGGTCTTTTGATAGAAACCTCTTCACAAAAGTTATTCCCTATATCATTGTGATCATGTACCTCGAATTTGGTGGTCGGATTCGTAGATTTTAAAATATTTCTCAAGATTAGGGTTCTTACTATGTGCACCTGACTAGTCTGGCCCCAGGACGGACAAGTCCGACATGTGCGGACTAGTCCGACCCTTGGGTGGACAAGTCCGAGTTACACAGTGAAAACCCTAACCTTGATCGATTTTGCGAATTCTAAACTACACACTTTTTCTTTGGACTCATATTCTCTCTATTTGCATCTCTTACCGGTGACAATGTCAGATTCCAACTACGTTCCCCTTTCCGACACCGAGGCCGAGGCTGGAAGACAAGCACTCTATTGACGAAATCGTGAGGAGCGTGAGCTTGCCAATAGCATATCTGGAATCACAGTCGGAGGCAAGGCAGGCCAAGAAGAAGCAAAGGGAAGCACACAACTCAGCTGCAGCTGAGGCAGCTCCAAAGAAGAAGAGACTTGTCACCATGGGCGAGAAAGCAAAATCTCAGGAGGTAATGAGTTCCAAAGATAAGGAAAAGGCGTCAGTGACTGAGGCACCTAAGAGGAAGGCTCCAAGTGTCAAGAAGCCTGGAAGCAAGGCAAGGAAGGGGCCCTCTCAACCCATAGGCCCCTTGAGGATGTCCTCTCCTGCAAGGAACCCCAACCATTCAACTGCTTTTGATGCTAACATCTTCAAAGGCAAAGGGGCTGAAAAGGGGAGGAAGCTAAGGAAGATCAATGTGTGTCAACGCGAGAGGAGCACCGTGGATCCTCATTACCAGTGACGGATGCACAATGGATTGACTGAGATTACATGGTCCAAAAGGATCACATGACCTTCAATGCTATGATTGAGGCTATCGAGCACCATGGATTGAAGAAGCTCATGGCATTCCAATATGATTGGAATGTGGAGGTTATTGCTCAGTTCTACTCCACCATCTACTTCCACACCAACGGAGACCGGAGGATCACATGGATGACCCATGGTGAGCAATACTCCACCACTTATTGGGAGTTTGCTCAACTACTTGACTTGGAAGATCAACTAGAGAACAAGATCATCATCTTAAACCTAAAGCCAGTTGACTGCGACACCTTGCAGTACATGTATCCAAGTCATGTACCATATGAGGAACATCAAGCTGTTCTATAGTGTCCTCAAGTGTGTGCTTCGGAAGACCATTGCCCCCAAAGATGGTGATGCGGGCATTATTCAAGGAAACTTAAGGCACTTGATGGTCCTCATTGATGGAGATGTTCGTTTCAACGTTGTTGTCGGTGCCCTGCATACCAGATACCCTTTGGAACTGCAAAGAGTGCAAAGGAACTCCACCTATCTGAGTTGAAGCCCTCCGAAGGCCCCACGTGTTGCTCGTAACCAGACCTGCCTCCCTCATAAGGTTAGTCCCAGTGCTGCCACATGTATCATAAAACTGGAGCTACAATCCCTGCATGGGAATGCTCCGGAAAGGATACCTGTGTGGCACCCCCGGACCTAACCCCCGACAGAGGGAAGCTCCGGTACCGACATGTGTACCACGACACCGGATCTACTCGTCCAAGACAGTAAGCTCTGAAGCTGCCACGCGTCCAACTATCGGACCTTCAACCTCAACAGACAGATTGGTGGACCTCCAACGGCTCGAACCTTCAAGGGACATTAAAGGCTTCAAGACCTGATTATGTGTCATTAATGCAATATTAATGACACACGATCAGAAGACTCTTAATGCTCGTAATGCCATTATTAAGGCGCATTACCACACTATTAAGGGTAATTAAGTACATTATGTTGTGTATTAGGCATCAGTAACCGCCAGGGCCACATGTCGGGCCAGGCTAACAATGTAACGGTCAGCCCTTGTACGATAAAAGGACTGGCCGAGCGATACACAGAGGGTCGAGGCAGTCTGGACTGTCTAGAGACTCTGGGCGGGGAGACGCGCTCGAGACAAAGAGAGACTGACTAGAGGCTCTAGACGCGGACACACGCGCTCAAGGGGCTCTCTCTTGCTCATGCTTTCACACGCTCATACACTCAATACAACAACAACAACACACCCGTGGAGTACGGTATTACGCTAAGGCGGCCTGAACCACGTAAATCCTCGTGTCAAGTCACCATCTTGTTCTGAATCTTCGTGTGCCCCAACCGAACTAAGAAACTCTATGGGCTGCCAGCGGTAGTACCGGGAGAATTGCCGGAACCAGACCCCGAAATTTGGCGCGCCAGGAAGGGGTGTCTGAGATTCAAAGATGGTGAATTCTGCTGCTGGATCATCCAACGGTAACCACACTGAGCAACCTGCCAGAGGCAATCTCTCCAACATGCAGCAGCCAGCAGGAGTCATGCCACCACCACCACCGACCGCTCCGGTGAATCAACCCGGACATCGAGATGGAGCGTCCGCGTTAATCGCTGCATCGGCGAACAACAACCCCGAACAAACGCTTATTGTTGCTCGTTCTCTTCTCCAACATCCACAACCTCCAGGAGCACCCCAGGGTGCGATGGAGCAGTGGAGAGCTGATGTGGATCCTCTGGTTGCAGCAGCAACCGATGGCATTAGCAATCAAGGTCCTCCCCGCTCAGGGCGGGCCCCATCACAGCGTCGTACCTTGTCGGGTAGACTCGGTCCGCAAGCTTCGCAACACAGGAGACGTGGTGCATCTCAACAGGCAACGTCACTGCCTTCCGGGGCGCGACGTACTCACACGGTAACAAAGCTTTTGACTCACGACCTCCGTGCAGAGCTTGATCGTCGTTACCGGCAACAGGACGGCTGCGTCCACATCAAGCATGCTCGCGAGAGGCGAGAGGCTCGGGACAGTCCTGCTCCTGAGGGAGTAGGAGCAGGCTATTCTGCCTTGGCCATGCACCTACGCATGGTCAGATGGTCGCAGAAGTTTTGGCCTCATTTGCCGGAGAAATTTGACGGAACTGTCAACCCCGCATAATTTCTCCAAATCTACTCCACCACTATCCTTGCAGCTTGGGGAAATGAGGCTGTGATGGCCAATTATTTCCATGTGGCTTTGACTGGGACCGCCGGGTCTTGTTTCATGAGACTTCCTCCTAACTCCATCAATAGTTGGGCGGAGTTGTGCCAACAGTTCACCGCCAATTTTAGGAGCTCATACACCCGACCAGACACATAACTGGATCTTTTTGCTGTTAAGCAAAAAGGGGGAGAGTCCTTATGATCTTTAATCCAGAGGTTCTCCCAGGTACGAAATATCATTCCTTCTATCTCAAGTGCTCCTATTATTGTAGCATTCAGACAGGGTGTTCGAGATAAGAAAATGCTGGAGAAGCTGGCGACCAAGGAAGTCACCAGCGTCACAGAACTCTTCAGCTTGGTAGACAAGTGTGTCAAAGCTGCGCAGGGCCGTGAAATGCACTCCCAACCATCTTCGGAGGCCAACAAAAAGTCCTCCAAGGGTGAAGCCATTACCTCCGGGAGTGGCAAGAAAAAGAAAAAGTTCAACGGCAAGAAGAAGTCGTCGGCCGGCACACCTACTGCCGCTACTGCCGTAGCTCCGGGTGGCTGGGGGCCATGTCCCGAGAAACAACCTCGACCGTCGTCTGAGGACGGTGGCAGCTCCAAGATGTGGTGTCCCATACACAAGGCGGACAGACACAACCTAGAAGACTGCCGAGAGGTCCAGAACCTCGCCGAGCGCTATAACAAGCGCCGAGAAGAAGCTCCTTTTCGTCAAAGGGAATGAAAAAAAAAGTCGACGAAGCTCCGGCTGAAGAGGAGTTAGGCTTTCAGGACCCCAAGAAGGTCTTGAAGGCTGTTTACACCTCCGTTGACGATGACTCCGACGTCTCCGACAACGAGCATCGGAAGACCATGAACACCATCTTTGGTGGTTCGTGGGACATCACTTCCCACCGTGTCGTCAAGACAATGCGGCGGGACATGGCCTCTGTAGCTCCCACCGCTAGGGCGGAGCCTCATCAGAAGTGGATGGATACTGCCATCACCTTCGATGCTTCAGACTGCCCACAGAACATGATCGGAGCTGGCCAACTTCCATTGGTGGTATCTCCGACCATCAATAACATCTAGCTTCATCACGAAATGGTGGACGAAGGTTCGGGGTTGAACCTCATAAGCTTCAAAGCCTTCGTCAAGCTTCAGCTCCGACCTTCGGATCTTCGCCCCTCATGACCTTTCTCAGGAGTAGGTCCGGGGGCCATAACCCCACTTGGTGCCCTTACTCTCCCGGTGACCTTCGGAACTCGGGAGAATTACAAGACCGAGAAGTTGGTCTTCAACTTGGCACATATCAACTTGCCATTCAACGCCATCTTGGGCAGTCCAGCTTTGTACAAATTCATGGCTGCTGCTCATTATGGCTACTTGGTGTTGAAGATGCCAACACCCTCAGGCGTTCTCCAAGTCCGCGGAGATCGCACCGCCGGAGTTACAGCTCTGGAAGAACTCCACGCGCTTGCTACAGCACAAGAGGAAGAATCCGTAAAGGAGCAAGTTCCGAAGCCTCCGAGCATTCGTCATCGGGGCTCAACCTCCGAACCACGTGTGCAACCAAGCAGCAACACCGACATTCCCGTCAAAGTCGTGCAAATTGGTTCTGACGCTGCTCAGACCACCCGTATATTGGGAGGTCTGAACAAGAAATAGGAACTCGCGCTCATCACTTTCCTCCGGCTAATGTCGACGTGTTTGCCTAGCAACCGTCACAAATGCCCGGGATCCCTTGGGAGGTGATTGAGCACAATCTGAAGATTTATCCTGATGCTTAGCCTGTACGTCAGAATCCTCAGAAGCAATCAGTAGAGCGACAAAACTTCATACATCAAGAAGTAAAGAAGTTGCTCGAAGCTGGATTTATCCGAGAAGTCTTCCACCCAAAATGGCTGGCAAACCCAGTCGTTGTACCCAAAAACCGGCGGGAAGCTTCGGATGTGTATCGATTACACAACACTGAATAAGGCATGCCCAAAGGTTCCATTTCCACTACCTAGAATAGATCAGATAGTGGATTCCACCTCTGGGTGTGAATTACTGTGTTTCCTAGACGCATATTCTGGGTATCATCAAATCAGAATGTCTAGGGAAGATGAAGAGCATACTGCCTTCATCATAGTAGATGGATTATATTGTTACACTGCCATGCCATTCGGTCTCAAAAACACAACTTCAACGTTTGTGCGAGCTATGTACAAAACTTTTGGAGAGCTCATTAGAGATACAGTGGAAGTGTACGTCGATGACATCGTCGTCAAGATATAGAACAAGGAGTCATTTCTTGTCACCTTGCAAGATGTCTTTGACAAGTTGCGAATCACATGCACAAAGCTGAACCCAGACAAGTGTGTCTTTGGGGTTAGCTCCGGAAAGCTTCTTGGATTCTTGGTGAACCACCGAGGAATAGAGGCGAATCCGGCGAAGATTAAAGCTATTGAAGACATGTGACCACCAGCTCGCGTCAAGGATGTCCAGAATCTGACTGGGAGTCTAGCTGCCCTCAGCCAGTTCATCTCAATACTGGCAGAACAGGCGTTACCCTTCTTTAAATTATTGAAGAAGTCTGGACCATTCCAGTGGTCTGAAGAAGCAGAAAAGGCATTCTTAGAGCTGAAGCAGCTCCTCACCACTCTACCAACTTTTGTAGCTCCAAATCCTAGTGAGCTACTTTTCTTTACATTTCAGCAACTGATGAAGTTGCCAGCATGGTCCTGGTTGCGGAAAGACCAGAACCATCTCCAGTTCAGGAATCCAGACCCCTCCGGGAAGGTCCGGAGCTACCTGAAGGCGAGTCTGGATCCCAGCCCCCAGACCCGGATCCTCAAGGCGAGACGCCAGAGGATCAACCTCCTTCAAATGAAGGAGTTACTGTTGCTGAACAAGAAGATCCAAATCCTTTTGGGAGGGTCCTTGTCACTTCAAAAGAAGCTCCGGGTTTCTTTAGCAGGAACCGGGAAGTCCCCGAAAAAGGTCCGGACCCCTCCGGGAGGGTCCGGGTTCATGAGGAGGAAGCTCCGGGCCCCTCCGCGAGGGTCCGGACAGTCCAGCGCCCAGTATACTTCATCAGTGACGTACTCCATGACGCCAAGACTCGGTACCTAGAGGTGCATAAGATGCTTTACGCAGTTCTTATCACCTCTAGGAAGCTTCCTCACTACTTCCAAGCTCACAAGATTTCAGTGGTAACCTCTTATCCACTGCGTGCAATCTTGTATAACCCCAATTGTACCGGGAACATCGCAAAGTGGGCAGCAAAATTGGCTGAGTTCGATCTTGAATTCGTACCAAGACAAGCAATCAAGAGTCAAGCATTAGCAGACTTTGTGGAGGAATGGACACCCTCTCCATCAAATCCTAGGGGCCCTAGTGAGCAGAAGCCGGAACCCAAGGTTCCGATCTTCACTGAGCCTCACTGGACTCGATACTTCGACGGCTCTGTGCAGAAGCAGGGGGCCGAAGCTGGAATCCTTCTCATTGCTCCAACCGGGGAGAAGGTCAAATACATGGTTCACCTTGACTTCAAGGCAACCAACAACATGGCAGAGTATGAAGCACTAATCTATGGGCTCAAGGTGGCACTATCATATGGTGTCAAGCAGTTGTTGGTAAAGGGTGATTTGCAGCTCATTATAAAATAAGTCAAAGGTGAATGCTGCTGCAAAAACCCCCAGCTAGCTGCATATCTTCTTGAAGTCCAGAAGCTTCAGAAGGATTTCGAAGTCCTGGATCTTTGCCATGTATAGCATCTCAAAAACGTTGAAGCTGACGAACTCTCAACGAAAGCTTCAACCAGAGCTCCGGCTCCCGACGGAACCTTCGTCCGGAGATTGTCAAGACCAATAGCTAAGCCTGCCGAACTGAGCGAAGGGGGCGAGACCAGCACCCCGAAGCTGGTGGTCCTTATGGCCCTGTTACCATGGCGTCCATCAAGGGTCGTAGGTGCTGCATGAAGCTCCGAGCAACCCAGCATGCAAGACTCATAAGCTCATGTTAGCTTCGATGCACGGATCTCAAAGATCTGGAGCTACTTGAAAGACAACATACTTGCTGAAGACAATGTATTTGCTGACCGGATAGTTAGATTGGCTATAATATACACACTGGTGGAAGGGGATCTCTACCAGCATGGTGCCAACGGCGTCCTAATGCGGTGCATTACAATGGAAGAAGGCCGCGAGCTCCTCGCAGAAATCCATGGAGGCGAGTGTGGGAACCATGCGTCTTCCCGCACGTTGGTTGGTAAAGCCTTCCGGCATGGTTTTTACTGGCCTACAACACTCCAGGATGCAACCGAGCTAGTGAAGAAATGTGAAGCATGCCATTTTCATGCGAAGCAAATTCACACACCAGCTCAACCACTACAAATGATACCTCCGACATGGCCATTCGCTGTGTGGGGTATGGATATTTTGGGACCTTTCCCAAAAGCCATCGGAGGTTACAAGTACGTGTATGTCGCCATCGACAAGTTCACCAAGTGGCCGGAAGCAACTCCAATTGTGACAATAAACAATCAATCAGCTATCAATTTCTTGCAGTCCATAGTATGTAGATTTGGAGTCCCATATAAGATCATAACTGACAACGGGACCCAATTCACAAATTCTGCATTCCAAGTATATTGTGGAGACCTCGGCATTCAAGTCAGCTACGCTTCTGTAGCTCACTCGACAAGTAATGGCCAAGCTGAGAGAGCAAATGCAAAAATCCTTAAAGGACTCAAGACATGCACATATGAGTGCTTGAAAAAACATGGAGCCAACTGGATCGAAGAGCTTCCGCCCCACCTTGTGGGCAAAAAGGAAAACTCCTAACTGGTCAACCGGAGAGACACCCTTCTTCCTAAAGTACGAATCTGAAGCAATCCTTCCTCTGGAAATCACCTTGGGGTCTCTCTGGGTCCGGACCTTCGATGCAGCCACGTAGGACCAGCTCCGACATGATGACCTTGACCTCGTTGAAGAGAGAAAGTGTCGAGCAGCTGTTCAAAATGCACGATACCGCCAAGCGCTCCAGCGTTACCACCAAAGGCATGTGCATAGCCGACAGCTCGAGCAAGGTGATCTGGTGCTACGGAGAATACAAACTCGAGAAGGGTTAAAAAACTCCCCCCAGCTGTGAAGGACCCTTTCGAGTGATCAAAGTATCCCGTCCCGGATGCGTTCGCTTGGCAACCGAGGATGGGACACCGCTCCCTAATACTTGGAACATTGAGCACCTTCGTAAGTTTTATGCTTAATATCACAAAGGTGAGTCTGTAATTACATATGATGTATGTTATAGCGTCATTGTACAGAGTTGGGTAGCTCCTCCGGGAGGACAACCGGACCTTTCCAGGAAGGTCCGCAAAGTTCAAGCAACACTTGACATTATCTAGCTACCCTGGATCGAACAAGAAATGTAACACACTTAGCTTGGTTCCGTACCCTAAGAGTGTACTTTTCTTCCATGTGTCCCGGACCTATAATGATAGACATCGATATGCGAAACAGACTTCTCGTGCATTTATTTTGTACAGGCTCATTCTTTCTTTCTTGTCTATAACAAAGTTGTGCAATTCTTAAGAAGTTTTAGCTCGAACAATTTATATATAATTCAAGTTGCATTGTTATTCCTTTCGGGTCTTAACATCGTTGAATGGTCTGCTCGCTTGAACGCCAAGCCAATCTAGGTCCGGAGTGTGCTATCGACTTAGCCTGGTCCTGCACCCTAAGTACGCCACTCTACCTACACCTCGGCAGGCCTAAGTAAGGTGAGTCCAGAAAATGATTGGACCTGGAGAAAATAAACAAACGCGCTTGATTATATATAGAATTGCTGTCGACCTAAAATTTCATATGGGAATAGTAGGTCGCAAATGAGTTATAGATAAGTAATGGATTTTAATGTTTTTCTTGACTTCAGTGTGCAGGAAAAATGAATATCCCACGATGATGGTGGACAATGCTGGAGCTATCAAAGCTTTGACATCCCCTAAGTGGACCCATCATCGATGTTTTAAACATTGATGGTGGGTGTCGCCAGAGCTATCAAGTTCCGATAACCCCAAAGGGCCAGCCGTCGACACTCTACATGTTGACAGTGGTCGCGGCCGGAGCTACTAAGCTCCGACAACCCCAGGGGGCCCCTACTGTCAATGCAACAAAACTTCAGACCTATACTTTACAAATTCAAAGTACTCAAGTCTTCAACAAAATGCTACATCCTTTTGGTACATGTTCGCAATAAAATTGTGTACATCTACCAGGGGGCAAGTAAGACAAAGGTTGAAGACAAAAAAGGAAATTCATAAATTTCTTGGATTTCATTCATACGAAGACAAGAGATTACAAAATTGGAGAAAAGAAGAGAAGATACAAGCAAGAGCTAAAAGGAGAAAGTCTTAAGTTCTATGGAAGAGCGAGGCGACATTCTGGGCAACCTCCGACACGCTGGTCTTGGCGGCGTCTCCCTCTCCGTCGATGGGACCTTCAAGCACCGGGTTTAGTGGAAACGAGGATCCCGGCTTGTGTAGCACGTCAGCATGTATTCTGTGATGTTCCGCGCAAGGGATTTTCCTTCAGTTTCCAACTGATCCGCGATGACACCGCCCATCGCACCGAGTTTGTTGCCAACTGAGCTCAGCGCCCCCAACGCATGGTCCAGCTCTGGCTCCGGATTGCTCGGACGCACTGATGAGTAGGTTTAGGCCCGATCTTCCGAAAGGTATGTCGATTGGGATGGAGAACTCGACGTTGATGATCCGCGGCACTCGAGCTGTACAAGTACCCCTGCAATCACTACACATGGCTCCATTGGTTATCAACCATGCTGCATACGCTTGACCTCGCCAAGAAGGCTAATCCCTGCAAGTGCAACCGAGAACACGAGCAAGAGCGTAGAAGACACGAGCTGAAATCGCGAAGTTGGGGTCTCACAAACCGTAGAACGGCGATATTATTGATCTCAGCAAAACCCACCGAATATGACCGGCGGCTGCAGTATGTATAGGCTAGGGTTCGACCAAAACACGATTAGACGCGTCCCTAATGGACTCTTACGGGATACAAGGCCCAAAGGCCCGATTCGGTGGCGCAGCACCGGACAACGACTTGATTTGTTTTGACGATTCCCAATGACTCCGGAGGACTTTTGACGTGGGACCAGAACCATTGGAAAGTTTACCTTCTCCTCTTTCCGTGCATATGTAGAACGTTGAATACGGAGTCCGTATGCCTCCTGGGCGTCTGTTTTACTTTGGACTGCTTCTGGACTCTGAGTTGAACTCGAGTCCGAGTTGTAAACTGTTTCCATCGACTTGTGGACGTCCCAGATGGTTCTCCACGCTCCCAAGGCCTCCTTCCTTCACTTGTTGGTCTTCTCCATTATTCCTAATAACAATTAAATCATCACATAGCAATCTATTCTCAAACTCACATGCAAAAGAAGTTAGGAACGAATTCACCTGATGATTTAATAACCGTGCTCGTGCTCTTGTGATTGGTCCTTGCAGTTCAATGTGCGTCTCCGCTGTTGTGATGTCCTCATCATCCTCCCCCTCTTGAATTTGAGTCGTCCTCGACTCAAGTTCATCTTCTTCTCCCAAGTACGGTCGCAAATCTGAAATGTTAAATGTAGGACTAACCCCAAAATCGGGAGGCAATTCAAGCTTATATGCATTATCATTAATCTTTTCAACGATCTTAAAAGGACAAGCAGCTCGTGGCATAAGTTTAGATTTTCTCAAGTCGGGAAATCGCTCTTTTCTCAAATGTAGCCACACCAAATCACCCGGTTCAAGTTTTACTTCTTTTCTACCTTTACTACCTGCAATCCTATACTTCTCATTCATCATTTCAATATTTTTCTTTGTAGTTTCATGCATCTTAAGAATGAATTCAGATCATTGTGTAGCATCCAAATTTATAGTTTCAGAAGGAGGCAAAGGTAGTAAATCAATAGAAGCACAGGGATTGAAACCATACACTACCTGGAATGGACTTACCTTTGTCGTGGAGTGAACGGATCTGTTGTAAGCAAATTATATATGTGGTAAACACTCCTCCCACAACTTCAAATTTGTTTTCAAGACATCCCGCAACATAGTGGATAAAGTACGATTAACTACCTCGGTCTGTCCATCTGTTTGTGAGTGACATGTAGTTGAAATCAACAACTTGGTTCCCAATTTATACCGAAAAGTTCTCCAAAAATGACTTAAAAATTTTGCATCATGATCAGAAACAATGGTATTTGGCACACCATGTAAATGGACAATTTACATCATAAATAAATCAGCAATGTGTGAGGCATTATCATTCTTATGACAAGGTATAAAGTGTGCCATTTTGGAAAAACGATCAACAACTACAAAAATACTATCCCTCCCCCTCTTAGTCCTAGGCGATCCCAAAACAAAGTCCATAGAAATATCCTCCCAAGGTGCACTAGGAACAGGAAGAGGCATATAAAGACCATGTGGGTTAAGGCGAGACTTAGCTTTGTTGCAAGTAGTGCATCGTGACACGTAGCGCTCGACATCACGCGTCATCTTTGGCCAAAAGAAGTGTGTGGACAACACGTCTTCAGTTTTCTTCATTCCAAAATGTCCCATCAAACCTCCTCCATGTGATTCCTGCAAAAGTAATAGACGAACGGAGCTAGCTGGAACACATAGCTTGTTAGCACGATAGAGAAGACCCTCTCGCATCACATATTTATTCCAAGTTCTTACTTGTGACGCCCGGTTCCAAAAACTGAACCAAGCTAACGCATATGTGTGCCCAGGATGTTCAACACACATACACGAGTGATTCACAAATGATAACCAGATAATTACCACAATTCAAATTATTAAATAAGTACTCTTATTACATAATTCATTATATCCTCGAATATAAACTCTAATGAATATTAATGACAAGTTCAACTAATGCAGCGGAAATAAACTAATTAAACAACTAAGCAAACTAAGCAAAAGGGATAGCGCAGCTCCATGCAACACCACAGGCAAAGTTGACGGTAGACACGGCCTAGAACTCCGCATTATCGCCAATAAACTCACAATTCTGACCTGCAACTGTTGGGGGGGATTGCAAGAGTGAGTACATGTCGTACTCAACAAGTGTGGAAAGTATGACATGTGGCTGATTTAAATGACGACAATAATAATGGCTAAGTGCTGAAAAGTACAGTAAAACATTTGAAAAGCAATATATCATATTTATGTGAAGTAAACCCATCATAAACCACGTAACCATAATAATACCAGTCCATAAATCACCATTACCAATAACCATAATCAATGTCATAAACTATAATTCCATCCCATAACCATAACCACAATCATAATATCAACCATAATCATTACCAAACCATAACCATTCCAAATCCCAATTTCCCTCTAATCATGGAAGTTGTCCAGGTGCTCATAACCGGGAGCACGGCTATCATGATAGTTTTAATACTCTGCAGAGTTTGTACCACTTTACCCACATGTTTGTGATTTCATCACCCATCGGCGACTAAAGAACCTCCCTTATGCCAATAACACTTCCTTTGGTGTATGGCCAAGAGATCACAAAATAGCCTTTACAAAGGGATTACTAGTCTATTCAGACCCCACTGAGGTTTCACCGGTGGCGATGCCTCCAACTGAGCACATCTTCAACCAAGGGCCCCCTCTTGAGCCATTCGGATCCCAGGGTAGTCCCGCCAAACATCAACAAACCCAATCCGACTACCCCTTCCCCGAGCATCCACAATGGTCCAAACAGCACTAGCAAAGCCCTAATTAATCGGCTACGCCGCACCCATACTTGGCCTCGTGGTGGCACTGTAGTCCTGGCTTATTCTCGCATGAACCGGTCCTTAGATCTAAAGCAAGCAAACCACCATAACATCCAACCCATCCACATACCAGGCTTGCTTAGATCACCCATCGTATTGACCAGTTCACATTAACCAGAATATCATTGTTGCATAATTAAATGTGTAGTGTTGTTTTTCCATCCCAATTAATTAAGCGAAGCAAAAAGGTAAAAACCCTTCCCGACTCTCTATCATATATTCCAGGTGACAAGGGTGGTCAAACAAAACTTGTAAACTTCCTACCATAGGATTCCCATCAATTTGACACAAGCATGCAAGTTTGCAAACAAAACATTTATTTTAAAACAAGATCAATATGCTTCAAGGACACTTGCCTTGCTCCGGCGGATGGGGTTGCTCAAGCGCTTCGAAATCTTGGTTCTGGAAATCCTCGTATGCGGCCTCTTGAGCACGTTCCTCTACGCGTGATCACACATACAAGAAAATACATACAAATCAACATGATGCACACACATTAATAAACATGCGATGATATGCATGCATGCAAAGATCAATTATTAATTAACTATGGTTGTTTATTAATTAGATGCAACTAGTTCATACGTGTTCATATGCGTTTACGTGGTTTTAGCGGGAATCAATGCTGCTGAAATTAAAAAGATGACATAACTACGATCAAATTACGCCTATTAGGTTCAATATGATCGCTAAAATTCGCATCTGGAACATGGCCTATCGTAGATGCGATGGTTTCGGTGATCGCGGGATGGGGACAATGCGTAGACGAAGTAGATGGCGTAGCAGTCCCTTGGCGGCACGACGACGGTGACGATCTCTGGTGGACAGTGCCACCCTCCTCTTTTTCTTCCTCTTCTTCCCCTCTTTTTTTCTTCTTTTTCTTCCCCTGGCAGCAGCGGCTCTGGTGCTTTTCTTTTCCCTCTGTACCGGCAGCGCTTTCTGGCATCGGGGAAAACGAGGGCCTACGGTGCTTTTATAGGCGGCGGCGAGGGCGACGGGGTCGCGTGGGCGGTTCGGCGCAGGAGTTGGGATCGAGCGGGCGTCGGTGCGGGGTGGGGTCGGCCGGGAGGCGGGAATCGTGCGGGAGCGGGAGTCCAGGCGGGAATCGGGCGCGTGGCGGCGGGAGTCGGGGCGTGGGACCCAGGGGGCGGCGCGTGGCCGGCGGCTCGCGCGGGAGCGGGAGGCAGTGCGGGTGGGGCCACGCGGCGCGGGAGGCGGGGTCACGCGCGGCACGTGGCGGGGCTGGGGCGCCCGGTCGTCACGGGAGCGGGAGGCGGGGCCCAGGCGGGGCAGGCGGCTTGCGCGCGGTGCTGGCATGGGACCTGGGCGGCGGTGCGGCGCGCTGCGCGCGTCGGGGTGGCATGGCGGCGCGCGCGGTGGCGGCGCGGTCGCGTGGGCGTGGCTGGCTGGGCCGGTACGGCCTGGCCGGCGGGAGGTTTTTCTTTTTTTTTTCTTTTTTATTATCTTTTTTTATAAATATTTTACTATTTATTTATTATTTTTATATTTATATATATATTATTATATTATTATTTATGTTTTATTATCTCTATTTATCTTATTTATTTTATTTATTTACTTTTTATATATATTTCTTTTATATATGATTATTATTATATTATTGATTATTATTTATCTATACTTATTCCCTAATACATGTTTCAGGCTATAATTATTACTTTTTTTTTCTTCTTTTTGCTACACCATATATGTATGTTTTATCTTTTCTTTTATTCTATTAATATTTAATGCTTGATCATGTATGCAATGCATGATGCGAAAATTTAGGGTGTTACATTACTTCTCTACAATTTTCAAAAGCATCTTTGAAGTCCAAATCAGTAGGATATAATGCTTTTATTGTTTCCAAACCAAAGATTTTATGATCAAGTTGGGACAGCATGGTATAACGCCTAGATAATGCATCGGCAATGATATTTTCCTTCCCTTTCTTATATTTAGTGATGTATGGAAATGACTCTATGAAATCAATCCATTTAGCATGTCGTTTATTCAGATTGGTTTGACACTTAAGATACTTCAATGATTCATGATCGGAATGTATGACAAACTCCTTAGACCAAAGATAATGTTGCCAAGTTTGTAATACACGCACTAAGGCATACAATTCCTCATCATAAGTATAATAATTCAGAGAAGGACCATGAAGTTATTCACTAAAGAAAGCAATGGGTTTACCTCCTTGTATGAGAACGCCTCCAATACCATTGCCGCTTGCATCGCATTCTAGCTTAAAGGTCTTGTCAAAATCAGGAAGTTGTAGCAATGGTGCTTGTGTAAGCTTCGATTTGAGAGCATCAAAAGCTTGTTGCTGCTGTTCTCCCCATCGAAATGGCATTCCCTTCTTTGTTAGCTCATGTAGAGGTGCTGCAATGGTGCTGAAATCCCGCACAAAGCGCCGATAAAAACCTGCAAGACTAAGAAAACTATGAACCTTTGTGACGGTTGTTGGGGCTGGCCAGCTGGTGATTGCTTCAATTTTTGCCTCATCCATCTCAATTCCCTGCGAGGAAATGACATAGCCAAGAAACGAGACTCGATTGGTGCAAAAGACGCACTTTTTGAGGTTACCAAACAAACGTGCATCTCTCAAAACAGTAAAAACAGCACATAAATGATCAAGATGTTCATCATATGACTTTCTGTAAATGAAGATATCATCGAAGTAAACCACCACAAATTGTCCAATGAAAGCACGTAAAACCTCGTTCATTAATCGCATAAAGGTGCTGGGTGCATTAGTTAAACCAAAAGGCATGACTAACCACTCATAAAGTCCAAACCTGGTTCTAAATGCAGTTTTCCATTCATCTCCTAGTGCCATTCTAATTTGGTGGTAACCACTACGCAAGTCAATTTTTGTGAAGATGATAGCACCACTAAATTCATCAAGCATGTCATCTAATCGAGGAACAGGATAACAATATTGAATGGTGATGTTATTAATCGCTCGACAATCAACACACATGCGCCAACTACCATCTTTCTTAGGAACCAAAAGAACAGGAACGGAACAAGGGCTAAGGCTTTGGCGAATGTACCCGCGGTCCAAAAGATCTTGGACTTGTCGCTGAATTTCCTTAGTTTCTTGTGGATTCGCCCTGTATGCTGCACGATTTGGCAAACTTGCTCCTGGAATCAAATCGATCTTGTGTTCAATGCCTCTCATCGGTGGTAAACCAGGGGGTATCTCAAAGGGAAACACATCCTCAAACTCCTGCAAAAGGTTAGCTACAGCAGGGGGCAATGCAATAGACAATTCATGAAGTGAAAACATGGCTTCTTGGCAAACTAAAGCATAGCACATCCCCTTAGCATCGAATAAATCAGCAAGTTCAGATTTAGTTGCAAGCAACGATAGTAATTTTAACTTAATAACTTGCTGTTTTTCAGGTTCTATTTTTGTTGCTTTGCCCTCATGAATTTTACTCTTCTCAAAATGCACAATTTCAGCAGGAGTCATGGGGAGCAAAGTGATTTTCTTTCCCTTATGCATGAGATTATATTTATTGGTTCTACCATGATGAATAGCATATGTATCAAATTCCCAAGGACGACCCAATAAAAGAGAACAAGCATCCATAGGAACAACATCAAAATCAGCAAAATCATGGTATGAACCAATTGAAAATGTATTCTCGCTGTTTGTGTTACCCAAACCTTACCGCTGTTGTTGAACCATTGAATGTGGTACGGATGAGGGTGTGCTCTTGTTGTCAAACCGAGTTTCTTGACGACGTCCATGTTTACCAAGTTATTGCAGCTACCTCCATCAATTATAGTGTGTACACGGCAGTCCTTGACGACGAGAAACATGTGGAAGAGGTGGTGTCATTGTAGCTTGTCGTCAGTCTCCACTTTGGAGCTCAAGGCACGCTGCACAATGATGCTCCTATAGTTCTCCCTCGCCGCTGTACCAAGTACCTCTTCTTCGGTGTGTTCGTCATTTGGATCTGTAAAGACAGTAGCAAGAGAATATTCATCTTCAACATCCAAGTACTATCATACCCGCCATCGTCGTGGGCTATGTATGCTCGTTTGCTCGGGCAATCTCTCATCATATGACCAAGTCCCTGGCAGCGGTGGCACTTAATGTCGGAAGTACGACCTGTAGAAAGAGTGGACGACGAAGGCTTGAATGATGTCGCCTTGCTGCCTTCTGGCATGCGAGAAGGTGGAGCAGCAGGTATAGTTCGTTGGCCGCCATTGGGTGGTGTAGTCGCTGCACGGGGGGTCAAAGATGGTGCTATTTTGGATGGTGTAGTCGCTGCACGCGGCATGAAGTTGCGTGCATTGTTGCTGTTGTTTTCGGCCCTGCAATTCTTTTTCTGCCAACATAGCAAGCTGAAACAATCTGTTAACAATATCATATTTCTTGTAATCAACAATGTCCTGAATTTCACGCCTCAACCCCCATAAAAATAAGCTATTTTATCATCCATGTTCTCTACTACCCCACAACGCAACATACCCTTTTGTAACTCTTGATAATACTCCTCTACGGACATGTTAGCTTGGTCCAAACACTGCAATTTTTTTGTGAAGGTCCTGCTGAAAAGATGGAGGAACAAATCGAACACGCATAGCTTCCTTTAACCTATCCCATGTTGGAGGATCAGTTCTAGTTTTAACAAGTTCATTCCACCATATGATAGCAAAGTCCTTAAACTCACTAGTGGCTTGACGAACTCTATGTTGTTCAGGAACAAGATGGGAATTAAATTTTTGCTCTACTGTCATATCCCAATCAAGATAAGCCTCAACATCATAAGCACCAGAAAAAGAGGGTATAGTAAATTTCACTTTAGCAAAAGGATCATCAGGAGGGCGATTATAATTGTTATGATTATTACCTGCCATACCTCGACGATAAAGTGGCAGTCTTGGCTGATTATTGTGATCTTCCAGTTCATCATAAGCATTGTCTTCTTCTCTTCCAGCGAGAGGCAACCGAGCCTCAAAAGTATTCATCCGAAGAGCAAGGTCATCCAGTTGGCGAGTCAAGTTCGCCAATGACTCCTCCATTGCTGCGTTGTATTTGGCGAACATATCCGTCATGGTCTTCATCATATCACGTAACTCAGCATGTTGAACACATTCGTCATCATTGTCTTCTCCTGCCATTGTTAGTAGGAAACAAAAGACAACAAAAAAATATGTTATCCCTATCAACTATAGTGACAATGTGGAAGGTGGAAGAAAACAATCTCTCTCGCTCAAGCGTCTTACCACGCTCTTACAAGTGTTCTTACCGACACAGCAGGTGGTGTGGACGGTGAGATGAACCAATGAAGCGTGGGGTGATTGCAAAGGTACCTGTTATGCTCTAGAGAAAGGTGGAGCTTGGATGGCACAATATGGTGGCTAATAAGCAATGTAGGAAACTATTGCTGGTCAACCGAGTGCCCTAGAGCCTAGCACAACACAAGGAAGTATCAAGGCAAAAGAAAGACAGAATGATATAACCAACAAAACAGCACCATGTGGTATAGGCCAATTGCTTTAATATTCGTGCTCTTCACTATTTTTTTTCTTTTTTGTAATATTTTTTGATATTTTTTCTTTACTCAAGAGCACAAATATAGGAAGCACACAAATTTGCAGCTCAATTGGATGTAATATGCGCCCTATATATAATCAAGAAGATTCTTTAAAATTTGTGCTGAAACTTTGGAGGCCGGATAGCCTATCTTCCGAGGGGAATTTGGGCAATCTAATTTCGCCGAACGCGGCTATGCCGCAGAAAATCGGATGCGAAATTTTGCGTAGATGAATTTGAAAAAAAAATCGCCCAATTTTGAGTTCGTATGCGAAAGTTATGGCCGTTTTAAGGTAGGCTGTCCGAGTTACGTTTTTTCTGGATGTTGATTCCAACTCGGTTTGAGAACAGAACTCACAATCGGATATGAAAATGATCGGGAATTTGCACAGCAACTAATGTGGTGGTGTGTGATGATTCAAGTAGAGTGGCACAAAGGTTTGTCACCTAATCTGGGGCTGGCGATGCGGGTGTTCACGCAAGGCGGCTAGCTAGGGCAAACCGATGAACGTGGTGGATCGGTTTGTTATTTTGGGATTGTGGAATAGGTGTCGAACAGCAAGAAAACAAGGACGAAAAACGATAACTAGGACCCAAAACACAAAGCTAAACCAGCAACAAGACTCAACCACACGAATGCAAACTCAACAATGCAAACTGGAAAACGAAACTGCAAGCACTATAGTCTAGGAAGCGGTAAAAACAATCTAATTTTTTTGTGGTTTTTCTGTGGACTCTAGGTACGAAACAAAATCGATCTAATGGAAGGAAAAACAAAGATACCTCACGGGCAACCTGGAAATCTAATACCAATTGATAAGTAGGTTTAGGCCCGATCTTCCGAAAGGTATGTCGATTGGGGTGGAGAACTCGACGTTGATGATCCGCGGCACTCGAGCGGTACGAGTACCCCTGCAATCACTACACCACGGCTCCATTGGTTATCAACCGTGCTGCACATGCTTCACCTCGCCAAGAAGGCTAATCCCTGCAAATGCAACCGAGAACACGAGCAAGAACGTAGAAGACACAATCTGAAATCGCGAAGTTGGGGTCTCACAAACCGTAGAACGGCGATATTATTGATCTAAGCAAAACCCACCAAATATAACCGGCGTCTGCAGTATTTATAGGCTAGGGTTCGACCAAAACACGATTAGACGCGTCCCTAATGGACTCTTACGGGATACAAGGCCCAAAGGCCCGATTCAGTGGCGCAGCACCAGCTAGCGACTCGATTTGTTTCGACGATTCCCAATGACTCCGGAGGAATTTTGAGGTGAGACCGGAACCATTGGAAAGTTTATCTTCTCCTCTTTCCGTGCATATGTAGAACGTCGAAAACGGAGTCCGTATGCCTCCTGGGCGTCTGTTTTAAAGTGGACTGCTCCTGGACTCCAAGTTGAACTCGAGTCCGAGTTGTAAACTATTTCCATCAACTTGTGGACGTCCCAGCTGGTTTTCCACGCCCCCAAGGCCTCATTCCTTCACGTTTTGATCTTCTCCGTTATTCCTAATAACAATTAAATCATCACATAGCAATCTATTCTCAAACTCACATGCAAAAGAAGTTAGGAACAAATTCACCTACTGATTTAATAACCGTGCTCGTGCTCTTGTGATTGGTCCTTGCAGCTCAATGTGCGTCTCCGTTGTTGTGATGTCCTCATCACGCACGGGGCTAAAGCCCAGCGGCGCCAGCGCGACATAGGCTTTGCCCACGAAGTCCCATACTTGTTGAGACTCCAAAGCCCTCGAGCCTTGGGTCACCTCCAAGGACCTCTTGGCTGCCGCAAGCCCCGAACCCTCCCGGGCAAGGCGCTCGACTTCCTTGGCGTGCTGCTGAATCCTCTCAGCAACTTGATTTTCAAGGTCACCAAGCTCCTTCTCCCGGACAGGGATCCGATTCCGGTGGTCAACCAGGTCTTTCTCCCGGCCTCGCACCTTCTTCTCCCTGGCAGTGACTTCGGCCTCCCTTTTGGTAAAGTCCTGTCCCTGCTGCCAGGTCTTCTCCTCCTCGCTCTTGCAGAGCTCCTCCAGCTTTTTGGTGCACTCTGCAAGGCTCTTGTCACTCAGAGCCATCCTTTGGGCGAGCTCCTCCTCCCTCTTCACGAGGTCATCTCTCAGCTCCAGGAATTTTTGCTCTTCCTCTTCGAGCTTTTTTCTCTCGCTCATCAAGACCCTCCTGACGCTTGACGAGGCTTTCGTGGATGGTATTGAGCATCTCCTGGCGATCATTCGCTGCTTCATTAGCATCCAGGGTTTGTTCGTATATAGCTCAGGACTGATTGTCAAGGGATCGCACCATGCTTTCCCTCTCATCCAGCAGCTGGCCCCAGTACTCCATCCGGGCCTTCTCCCTCTTGACCCACTCCTTTTCATCGACCAGCCTTGTTTGCGCCAGCTTGGTCTCGAATTGGAGTCAGTTGCGCCACCTCCTAAGAGCTTGGCGCTCCTCTTCGAGGGCATTGCTGTCGTTATAAAATGCATGCTGGACCTGACGAAGGCTGGAGCAGGCATTGTTGATGGATAACAACAGGGGGATTGGCTCCGGACCTACCGGGGTCCCCTCCACTGACTCCAGCGGGTCCTCCAGAACAAAAAATGGGTCCCACTCTACAAGAGCAGTCCCCTGAGCATCCGCGGCACTGGGGCCGACCTCCAGGAGTGCCTCGGTCGTCACTGAGGTAGGTCCTGCCATGGGAGTTTCTACCTCCGGAGTCAGCTCCGAAGGTCCCGCCGCCAGGTCATCCTCAACTGGCCCCTCAGGCAAGGGACCGACCGCTTCGTCTTGGCACCCTAGCTCAGGAACGGGTACCTCTGGAACTACCACCTCCGGGGCAGGTAGTGAAGACCTAGCCAGAGCTGAGGCCATCTTTGGCCCCGACGCTGGTGCTTCTTTCATTGCCGGTTCAGGCACCGGCGCTTCGACCTCCATGGCGCCTGCCGGTTTAGGCACTTGTACTTCAACCTCCACCGGTTCGGGTGCCAGCACCTCCATGTCAACCGGCTCGGGCATTGGAACTTCATCAACCGCCGGCTCCGCCGTCGGGGATTTAGTAATATCCGGCTCGAAGGCCGGAATTTCATCTACCTCCGGCTCTGAGGTCAGAGCGTCCATTGTCGCAGCATCCAAAACCGGAGCTTCAACCTCCAGAGCTAGTGCCGCTGGTACATCTTCATTCTCGTGGTCCGGCGCTACCATGGGAACTTCGGGAGATGAGTCGAGGTCAAGAACCACGACAGCTGACGCTGGAGCTGCCGCGACCTCAGCCACCACCTAGGGCATTGCTGAAAGTGGAGCTGGAGCCTCTGCCTGTAGAGCATCAGTTGCTGTCGCAGGAACTAGAGCTTCAACTCCTTTTTTGGATACTCTGTGGATGAAGGACAAAGAAAATCAAAATATGGTTACAACAAAAATAACCAACTAAGGTAAAAAAGCAAATCTACCTTGGAAGGCTTCTGCCCCAACTAGCGCGGAACCTCTTTGCCGGACGCTCAGAGCCCGACCCAGTCGCAACTAGGGTAGTAACTCCGGAAGGCTCTTCGGAGATTGTTGCCACGGTCAGCAGCGTCTTGGTTGGGGCCTTCTTTGACAGGGAAGGACCCTCGGACCTAGAGCCCTTAGCTGGCCCCAGCGCCGGAGTCACCTGGCCGGAGTTGACGTTCCGGGGAGACGCCGATGCTAGAGTTGGTGTCGCCGTCGAAGACCTCGCCCGCCGGGGAGAAGGAGCTTGTCGGTACTCGAGGTACCATATACTCCTTGGGATTGCAAAGATCTCAAGGGAATGTCATCTACTTGATTTGAAGACCTTCGGAGGCCGACATGTCAGACATAACCGGACCCGCTTCTCCAACATGGTTAGTCCCAGGGTCGCCACGTGTACTATCAAACCGGAGCTACCGCCCACAAGGGGGAAGCTCTGGGATATGTACCGAAATAGCACCCCCGGACCTAACCCCAGACCGAGGTAAGCTCCAGAACTGACACGTGTCAGGTAGCTCCGGTCCTATCTGTTTACCACAATATGCTCCGGAGCTGCCACATGTCCAACCGTCGGATCTTCAGCCTCTAACCTCCAGAAGACTCCACAACGGCTCCGGATCTTCAAAGTGGAATCAAGGACTTCGAGACCCGATCAAGTGTCATTAATACTATATTAATGACACACATAAGACGACTTTAATTACCAGTAACAGTGCTGTCAAAGCCCATAAATCGGTCATTAAGGGCAATTAAACGTGTTGAATGTGTATCAATATTAGTAACCGCCGGGGCCACATGTCGGGCCAGGCTAACTTGTAACGGTCTGCCCTTGTACTATAAAAGGACAGGCCGATGATACATAGGTTACGGACTGGACACACTCTTCGGAGACACGCTCACTCTACACTCTGAATTCAGTTTGAGCTCATACAACCAATACAACACCAACACATCTCGTGGAGTAGGGTATTACGCTCAGGCGGCCCGAACCACGTAAATCTTCGTGTCTACTATGTCATTTACACTTCACCTTCTTGAATCTCCGCGTGCCCACAATGAACATCAAACTCCTCTAGCACTTTAGTAGTATCGGGAGATCTGCCGGATCAAAACCACCGACAGTTGGCGCGCCAGGTAGGCTGAGATTTCAAGAATGGTGAACTCAGCCGCTGGATCATCCAACGGTCATCCTGCTGTTCAAGCTGTTGGGGGTAATCCCTCCAATATGCAGCCACCAGCAGGAACCACGGTTCCAGCAGGACTCACACTTCCACCACCGCCGCCTCCACCAGCAAATCAAGCTGGACAACGCGATGGTGCACCGGCGTCAATCACTACGTCAGCAAATCTTGACAACTCCAAACACGCGCTTCATGCAGCACGTTCTCTTCATCAGCGCCCACCACCTCCGGACGCATCCCGGGATGCAATGGAGCAGTGGAGGGCCGATGTGGAACACTTGGTTGCAGCAGCAGCCGACCGCATCAGCAACCAGGGTCCTCCTCCTTCAGGACGGGCCCCGTCACAGCGACGGACCTTGTCTGGCAGACTTGGTCCGCACGTTTCCAACAATAGGAGACGTGCTGCATCACAGCAGGTGACGTCGTTGCCCTCCGGGGCACGACACACTCACACGGTATCAAGGCTTTCAACTCATGACATCCGGGCGGAGCTTGATCGCCAATATCGCCAACAAGACGGCCGAGTCCATATTGAGCGTGCTCGTGAAAGACGAGAAGCTCAAGACATTCCTGCTCCTGAAGGAGTAGGAGGAGGCTGTTCAGCCCTGGCCATGCATCTGCGTATGGTCAGGTGGCCACAGAAGTTCCGGACTCACCTGCCGGAGAAGTTCGATGGGACCGTTAATCCTGTCGAATTTCTTCAGATTTACTCCACTGCTATCTTGGCAGCTGGAGGAAATGACGCCGTAATGGCCAATTATTTCCCAGTGGCTTTAACTGGGACCGCCAGGTCCTGGTTTATGAGCCTTCCACCCAACTCCATCAGCAGTTGGGAGGAGTTGTGTCGGCAGTTCACCGCCAACTTCGGGAGTTCTTACACCCGACCAGGCACCGAACTGGACCTTTTTGCAGTTGTGCAAAAAGGGGGAGAATCCCTGCGATCATTCATCTAGAGATTCTCTCAAGTACGAAACACTATCCCTTCTATCTCTAGCGCCTCTGTCATCGTGGCATTTAGACAGGGAGTGCGGGATAAGAAGATGCTAGAGAAACTGGCGATCAAGGAGATTACCAGTGTCACGGAACTCTTCAGGTTGGCTGACAAATGTGCCAGAGCTGCGGAGGGCCATGAAATGCACTCCAAACCAACTCCGGAGGATCACAAAAAATCCTCCAAAGGAGAAGCCGCTACCTCCGGGAGTGGCAAGAAGAAGAAAAAGACCAACGGCAAGAAGAAGCCGTCGGCCGGTGCATCCAATGTTGCAGCTGCTGCAGCTCCGGGTGGCCGGGGGCCACGCCCCGAGAAGCGACCTCGACCGTCTTCTGAAGACGGTGGCAAACCCAAGGCGTGGTGTCCAATTCACAAAACGGACAACCACCATTTGGAAGACTGCCGGGAGGTCCAAAACCTTGCCGAGCGTTACAACAAACGCCGGGAAGAAGCTCCTTTCTTACAGAGGGAAGGAAAACAAAAAGTTGACGAAGCTCCGGCTAAAGAGGAGTTAGGTTTTTAGGATCCCAAAAAGGTCCTGAAGGCCGTCTACACCTCCGTCGACGACGATTCTGACGTCTCTGACAACGAGCGTCGGAAGACCATGAACACCAATTTTGGTGGATCATGGGACATCACCTCCCGCCGCATCATCAAGACTATGTGTCGGGACATGGCTGATGTAGCTCCTACAGCTAGGGTGGAGCCTCATCGGAAGTGGATGGACACAGCCATCACTTTTGACGCTTCGGACTGCCCCCGAAGCATGGTTGGAGCAGGTCAGCTACCTTTGATGGTATCTCCTACCATCAATAACTTCCAGCTCCACCATGTCATGGTAGACGGAGGTTCGGGGCTCAACCTCATAAGCTTCGAAGCTTTTACCAAGCTTCAGCTCCGACCTTCGGATCTCCACCCCTCCCGACCTTTCTCCAGAGTAGGTCCGGGAGCCATTACCCCACTCGGAGCTATTACCCTCCCCGTTACCTTCGGGGCCCGAGAGAAGTATCGCACCGAGAAGTTGGTCTTTGACGTTGCTCAGATCAACTTACCCTTCAATGCCATTTTGGGTAGACCTGCCTTGTACAAATTCATGGCAGCTGCTCATTATGGTTACCTAGTGTTAAAGATGCCAACACCAGTAGGCGTTCTCCGGATCCGCGGAGATCGTACTGCCGGAGTAACTGCTCTGGAAGAACTCCATGCGCTTACTACGGTGCAAGAGGAGGACTCCAGGTAGGAGCAAGCTCCAAGACCCCCGAGCATTCGTCAGCGAGGCTCGACTTCTTCACCTCATGTGCAGCCAAGCGGCGACACCGACATTCCCGTCAAAGTCATCCAAATCGGTTCTGATGCCGCTCAGACCACCCGTATATCGGGGGGATTGAACGACAAATAGGAACTCGCTCTCATCGCTTTCCTCCGGGCTAATATCGACGTGTTTGCCTGGCAACCGTCACAAATGCCTGGGATCCCCAGGGAAGTGATTGAACACAATCTGAAGATCTACCCCGATGCTCGGCCTGTGCATCAGAAGCCTCGGAAGCAATCCATAGAGCGACAGAACCTCATTCGACAAGAAGTGAAGAAGTTGCTTGAAGCTGGATTCATCCGAGAAGTCTTCCATCCAAAATGGCTGGCAAACCCAGTCGTTGTGCCCAAGGCCGGCGGGAAGCTTCGAATGTGTATCGACTACACAACACTAAATAAGGCATGTCCAAAAGATCCATTCCCATTACCTAGAATAGATCAGATAGTGGATTCCACCTCCGGGTGTGAATTACTGTGTTTCCTAGACGCATATTCTGGGTATCATCAAATCAGAATGCCTAGGGAAGATGAAGAGCATACCTCTTTCATCACAGTAGATGGATTGTACTGTTATACAGCCATGCCATTTGGTCTCAAGAATGCAGCTTCAACCTTTGTATGAGCTATGTACAAAACTTTTGAAGAACTCATTAGAGACATAGTGGAAGTGTACGTCGACGACATCATGGTCAAGGTCAAGAACAAGGAGTCACTCCTTGACACCTTGCAGGCTGTCTTCGACAAGCTGCGGGTCACCCGCACAAAGCTAAATCCAGACAAGTGTGTCTTCGGGGTTAGCTCCGGAAAACTTCTTGGTTTCCTGGTAAGTCACCGGGGCATAGAAGCTAATCCGGCGAAGATCAAAGCCATTGAAGACATGCGGCCACCAGCCCGCATCAAAGATGTCCAAAAGCTAACTGGATGTCTAGCAGCCCTCAGCCGGTTCATTTCAAGACTGGCGGAACGGGCACTCCCCTTCTTCAAGTTATTAAGGAAGTCCGGACCATTCCAATGGTCTGAAGAAGCAGAAAAGGCGTTCCAGGAGCTAAAACAGCTCCTCACCACCCTACCAATTCTGGTAGCTCCGAACCCTGGTGAGCCTTTGCTGCATTACATTTCAGCCACTGACGAAGTCGTCAGTATGGTCCTGGTTGCGGAGAGACCATAACCATCCCATACTCAGGAGTCCAGACCCCTTCAGGAAGGTCTGGAGGTTCCTGGAAGCGAGTCTGGGTCCCAGCTCCAAGACTTGAATCCACAAGAAGTTACTTTAGAAGACCCAGACCCCTCCGAGAGGGTCCAGGTCGCTTATGAATAAGCTCCGGGTTCCTCCAGCAAGGACCCGGAAGTACCCGAAGAAAATCTGGACCCCTCCGGGAGGATCTGGGTCAGTGAAGAGGAAGCTTCGGGCCCCTCCGGGAGGGTCCGGACCATTCAGCACCCAGTGTACTTCATCAGTGAAGTACTACATGATGCCAAGACTCGATACCTAGAGGTGCATAAGCTGCTCTATGCAGTTGTTATTGCCTCCAGGAAGCTTCGCCATTATTTCCAAGCTCACAAGATCATAGTGGTGACTTCATACCCACTTCGAGCAATCTTGCATAATCCCAACTCAACTGGGAATATTGCAAAGTGGGCAGCAGAATTGGCCAAATTTGATCTTGAATTCATTTCAAGGCAAGCAATCAAGAGTCAAGCATTGGCAGATTTTGTGGCGGAATGGACTCCCTCTCCATCAAACCCTGGGGGCCCCAGTGAGCAGAAGCCAGAACACAAAGCTTCGGTCTTCACTGAGCCTCATTGTACCCTCTCCTTCGACGGCTCCATGCAAAAGCAGGGGGCCAGAGCTGGAATCCTTCTCCTCGCACCAACCGGGGAGAAGGTAAAATACATGGTACACCTAGACTTCAAGGCGACCAACAACATGGCGGAGTACGAAGCACTCATCTACGGACTAAAGGTGGCACTGTCATACGGTGTCAAGCAACTGCTGGTCAAGGGAGATTCACAGCTCATCATTAAGCAAGTGAAGGGTGAATGCTCCTGCAACAATCTCCAGCTAGTTGCTTACCTCCTTGAAGTCCAGAGGCTTCAAAAGGACTTCAAAGTCCTAGATCTCCACCATCTCTAGCGTGCCCACAATGCTGAAGCCGACGAACTCTCGACGAAAGTGTCAACCGGAGCTCCGGCTCCTGACGGAACTTTTGTCCGCAGGTTGTCAAAACCCACAGCTCAGCCTGCCGAACTGAGCGAAGGGGGTGAGATCAGCATCCCGAAGCTAACGGTCCCGATGGCCCTGTTACCATGACAGCCATCAAGGGTCGTAGGTGCTACCGGAAGCTCCGAGCAACCCAGCACGCAAGACTCAAATGCTCAAGTAGTCAGATGCTACCGGAAGCTCCGATGCATGGATCTCGGAGATCCGGAACTACTTGAAAGACAACATCCTTCCTGATGATGATGTATCCGCTGACCGGGTAGTCAGATTGGCTAAAAGATACACGTTGGTAGAAGGGGATCTCTATCGGTGCAGTGCCAATGGCATCCTAATGCGGTGCATCACAAGGGAAGAAGGTTGCGAGCTCCTCGCAGAAATCGATGGAGGCGAGTGTGGGAACCAGGCATCTTCCCGCACGCTGGTTGATAAAGCCTTTCAGCATGGCTTCTACTGGCCTACAACACTCCAGGATACAACTGAGCTGGTGAAGAAATGTGAAGCATGTCAATTTCATGCAAGCAAATTCACACACCAGCTCAGCCCCTACAAATGATACCTCCTACATGGCCCTTCGCTGGGTGGGGGATGGACATCTTGGGACCTTTCCCAAGAGCCATCGTAGGTTACAAGTTCCTGTACGTTGCCATTGACAAGTTCACCAAGTGGCCGGAAGCAACTCCAGTTGTGACAATCAACAAGCAATCTGCTATCAACTTTTTGCAGTCCATTGTATGCAGATTTGGAGTCCCAAACAAAATCATCACTAATAATGGGACCCAATTCACAAGCTCTGCATTTCAAGGATATTGCGAAGACCTCGGCATTCAAGTTTGCTACGCCTCTGTAGCTCACCCGACAAGCAATGGCCAAGCCGAGAGAGCAAATGCTGAAATCCTTAAAGGACTCAAAACGTGCACCTATGAGCGCTTGAAAAAACATGGAGCCAACTGGATTGAAGAGCTTCCGCCCACTTTATGGAACAACAGGACAACTCCAAACCAGTCAACTGGAGAGACACCCTTCTTCCTGGTGTATGGAGCTGAAGCAATCCTTCCTCCGGAAATCACCTTGGGGTCACTCCGGGTCCGGACCTTCGACGAAGCCACGCAGGACCAGCTCCGGCGTGAAGACCTAGACACCCACAAGGGGGAAGCTCCGGGCTATGTACCGTAATAGCACCCCCGGACCTAACCCCAGACCGAGGGAAGCTCCAGAACTGACACGTGTCAGGTAGCTCCAGACCTATCTGTTTCCCACATTATGCTCCGGAGCTGCCACGTGTCCAACCATCGGATCTTTAGCCTCTAACCTCCGGAAGACTCCACAACGGCTCCGGATCTTCAAAGGGGAATCAAGGACTTCAAGACCCGATCAAGTGTCATTAATACTATATTAATGACACACGATCGGACGACTTTAATTACCAGTAACGGTGCTATCAAAGCCCATAACTCGGTCATTAAGGGCAATTAAACGTGTTGAATGTGTATCAATATTAGTAACCGTCGGGGCCACATGTTGGGCCAGGCTAACTTGTAACGGCCTGCCCTTGTACTATAAAAGGGCAGGCCGACGATACATAGGGGACGGACTGGACACACTCTCCGGAGACACGCTCACTCGACACTCTGAACACACTTTGAGCTCATACAACCAGTACAACACCAACACATCCCGTGGAGTAGGGTATTATGCTTAGGCGGCCCAAACCACGTAAATCTTCGTGTCTACTGTGTCATTTACACTTCACCTTCTTGAACCTCCGCGCGCCCACACCAAACCTGAAACTCCTCTAACACTTTAGTAGTGTCGGGAGATCTGCCGGATCAAAACAACCGACAGAGCTGTTATGGAAGGAGCAGGTCTGACGGGCCTCCCGTCAGTGTGCTTCAACTTCCTCTTTCGATTGGAGGGCTCAGCCCACTCTTTGCCCTTGAATATAACTTCAGCTCCTTGTATCGGGGCGGAAGCAGGGCCACTCTTGGAAAGCTCCGGGGATCACCAATCTGGTGGTCAGATGCCTCTCTACCTAACCGAGGTCGTCAAGCACCGGCATTCTCCTCCGAAGCTCCGTGCTGAACTCCGCCTCCATGTTCATAGGGAGGAAAGCCGCCAGCAGAGTTAAGTCCGCCATCGATGTCAATGCCATGCTGGAACTTCTTTAGATGAATCTCCAAAGCAGCGTTGTCCAAATTGGACTTTAGACCGGTTTCAATCTGGTCATCATCCATCACGCTATTGAGCGCCCAGGCGAGCTTCTCCCTCTTCTTCAGCGGAGCCCACCTATTGACCAGGAAGTTGCAGAAGACCATCTGGGGGGTCACCCCTCCTTCCACACATTCGCGGATCCTGGTCAAGGCAGGGTTGAAGGCCTCTCACAGCACTAGAACCACACTCCAGGCGTCAGTGTGAACATTGGAAAGATCTTCAGGCAGTTCCAGCATCTCGTGCTATCTCTATCGTGACGATAATCCAATCCTTCTTCCAGTCGTACCACTTGCCGGAAGGAAACAACCTCAAGTACTTGTAGGAGCATTTCTTGCGCTTCACAAAATAGTAGAAGCCAAGATACTCATAACTCTTGCCGGTGGTATGGATGGTGAAGAAGGTACGAAAAAGTTCGACGCAGGGGGGGAATACCCACCCACATCTCGCAGAAGTGGACGAATGTTGACACAAGAAGAATAGAGTGGGGGCCAAGGTGGAACAAGTGCAGACCATAGAAGTCTAACAGCATCAAGAGGAAAGGTTAGAAAGGTGGGATCAGCCCCACCATGGCGTACGCAGAGCAGTAAAACATGTCGCCGCCACGCTTCTTCTTGAACGGGAGCTCGCCAGCACGGACCAGATGGTTGAAGGAGTCGCTGGACCACCCCATGTAGGTCCGAACCTTCTTCAGATCGTCGTCACATGTGAGACGGCTCTTGCGGAGACCCAACTCCATCGCAGCACAACGGGGCGAGAGAGAAAAAGCAAGTGAAGGATTGGAGGATCCGAGCGCAAGTTCGAATGAAAGCGTAAGGAATCCCCAAACCAAACGTGCTTTCCCTCTTAAGTAAGCCCCCGCAACACTTGGATGGAAACTGCAAAAAGACCAAGGATACATTTCAAAAATATCACCCTGCCAATGACAAAGGGGCCCGGGACCACCTAGACGATCAAGTCGAGGTCCTTACCCAAGGTGAACAGTTGTCATGATGGGAGGCGGGAAACCCAAGGGCGGCGGCCTGACAGGGCGCGCAGAACCGATATGATTTTCGTATTGGGAACCAGTGACCTTCAATTGCGTGAGATCTGCACGTGCAAATCTCACCTGCCACGTCTAGAAGATTCCACGCGGCAATGGTTTAACTACGAACTATCACCTCAACGGTACATCCAAAAACCCTTGAAGACACGGCGCAAAAATCGAAAGATGGACCCACCTCTGGTAGAACGACTTAATCCAGAGGGTCTCTCCCAGAGGTGGGCCAGGGGGCCACTGTTGGTACCCAGCGTACCGGATACCCTTTGGAACTGCAAAGAGTGCAAAATAACTCCACCTATCTGAGTTGAAGACCTCCGAAGGCCCCACGTGTTGCTCGTAACCAGACCTGCCTCCCTCATATGTTTAGTCCCAGTGCTGCCACATGTATCATAAAACCGGAGCTACAATCCCTGCATGGGAATGCTCCGGACTGGATACCTATGTGGCACCCCGGACCTAATCCCTGATAGAGGGAAGCTCTAGTACCGACACGTGTACCACGGCACCGGATCTACTCGTCCAAGACGGTAAGCTCTGAAGCTGCCACGCGTCCAACTGCCGAACCTTCAACCTCCAAAGATAAATTGGTGGACCTCCAACGGCTCAGACCTTCAAGGGACATTAAAGGCTTCAAGACATGATTATGTGTCATCAATGCAATCTTAATGACACACGATCAGAGGACTCTTAATGCTAGTAACACCATTATTAAGACACGTTACCACACTATTAAGGGTAATTAAGTACATTAAGTTGTGTATTAGGCATCAGTAACTGCTAGGGCCACATGTCGGGCCAGGCTAACGATGTAATGGTCAGCCCTTGTACTATAAAAGGACTGGCCGAGCGATACACAGAGGGTCGAGGCGGTCCAGACTGTCTACAGACTCTGGGCGGGGAGATGCGCTCGAGACGAGAGACTGGCTAGAGGCTCTAGATGCGGACACACGCGCTCAAGGGGATTTCTCTTGCTCACACTCTCACACGCTCGTACACTCAATACAACAACAAGAACAACACACCTGTGGAGTAGGGTATTACGCTCAGGCGGATCAAACCACATAAATCCTCGTGTCAAGTCACCATCTTGACTTGAATCTTCGCGCGCCCCAACCGAACTAAGAAACTCTGCGGGCTTCCAACAGTAGTACCAGGAGAATTGCCGGAACAATACCCCAACAGTTGTTGACTACATCTTTGATGACATCTTCAACATTTCGCACACTCTCAACCGATCATGTGGCTATGCTCCTTATATCATGTTCATGATCAAAAAGGTGCATCGGCTTAACTTCAAGAAGGACATTGTTCATAGAAGACTTCATCCTTAAATCCCTCCTTTGGGGCCTATTGCCCCTTGAAGGAAGAATGCGGATCCTCCTGCTTCATCCTCCCACTTCGTGCCTTCACCACCTCCACCTCCTCCTCCATCACAATACGGCAGTGGCTTCTTCAAGTGCTTCAAGTCTATCTTCGCCTCCTGCTGGAAGGTGGAAGTACGGCAACATCGCATGGAGTGTCGCCAAGAGAAGTACCTCAAGGCAATGTGAGACAAGCTAGAAGTCCCCATGTCTCCCGTCGTGGAGAGTGATGGGGAGATGACTCCATTCCCGGAGTTCACCGCCAAGGAACTTGCCTAATTTTGTGAAGTTAGTGCCTCCACGATGGCTCTGTCCGAGGAATACGACGATGATGATGCCCATGATCCGAAAGCCACAGAGAGAGATAGTGGGCACCAAGGCGGATATGATGACAACGACGATGACGATGATGAAGAGTAGATCTTAGGACTCTACTTCTCTCTTTTCCTTTTTGGTGTCTTGATGCCAAATGGGGAGAGATTGGAAGGGGGTACTTGGATCGTTTTATGTCGTTATATCTTTGATCCACAGACTGGTATTATGTTTTAAAACTCTCATTTCAATTGTTGTAAGACTTAATCTATGGTTATCATGTATTATGCCTAAATTGTGATGTTATGCTTGAATTACATGTTTTTCTTGCATACTTGTTGCTTTATCACAATTTATGAGCACATCACTTAGGCACCCCGCCATAACATGTATATGTATGAGAACTCTCTCAATCTCTCTTTATCATGATGCATACATTAAGGGGGAGTCACTCATACAAATACATGTTATGAAAATAATCTTTTATCCTTTTTGTTGAAGCTTAATGTGTTGTCATCAATCACCAAAAAGGGGGAGATTGAAAGTGCATCTAGGCATACCCATGGGATTTGGATGATTGATGCTGACAATTAAGTGTCTAATGAGTTCAGCTGATCTTAAGCACAGGTGTGATGGATCAAAGGAAACAAAATCCCTCAAAAGGTAAAAGGTTGAAACGGGCGTCAAAGGCTCAAGCGTAGAAATTCGGGTTTCTATGGTGTTGAGTTTAGACGAGCCATATCATGTGTGAGGGTGGTTGTATCATGTGCATTGAGATCATTCTAGAGGGCTCAAAGTTGTGGTTGAGAGAAAAAGCTAAGTGAGAAGCCAAAATGAGAGAAAACACTAGGAGGACGGACTAGTCCGACCAGACATAATAGTTCATTATGGATCAGACTAAATGTCTCTGGATGAGTTTGAACTTCTCCGTATAGATACAGGCTAGTCCGTTCATCCATTGGTGAGTGAAGTTGGTGCCAAGTCCCAGAAGGTCGAACTTGTCTGTTTTTGGACGGACCAAAGCATTCTAGAAGATTTCGGAGTTGTCTGTTGTGGTACGGACTAGTTCGTTTGACACTTAGTGTGAGAAACCGGGTCAAACCCTAGAGGACTGGACTTGTCTACCCCTTTGGTCGGACTAGTCCAGACCAACCTTGTTGAGTCTATTTTGGGACGGACTAAACCTTTCTGTCCTACTTCGGACTAGTCCGTTATTTACCGGACTAGTCCGTGTTGTCAGTGACCGTCTGAAATTCAAACGTTGGCACCCGCGTCATCTCTTTTGTCGATCGATGACGTGAAATTGTCGGTTGTCCCAAAAGGTCGTACTAGTCCGGGATTGTCCTGGTGGCAACGGTTAGTTGTCGGGACCCTTATAAAAAGAGGACCCCCGACCCCTATTTGACAACTTTTGAACCGTATGAAAGCATCTAGGCCCCATGAGGTACGGTTTCGGTGATTAATGACAACCATTCGATATTACTAATGAATTTGTGAATGCAAGGTCTCAATGACACTCAATCAAATGAAATCAAAATTACATTGGAGACCCATATAAAATCAACGAATGAGATCAAATCAAATCATATGAAGACAAGAAGTGAAAGCTCTAACTTGATATCACTCAATGCTTGAAGACAATCAAAACAACACTTCAAACAAATGTCAAAGAGGTCACAAGTTCAAAATTCCAAAAGAACAACTCAAAACAACTCGAAGTCAACAAGTTGAACACACCGGATCATCCGATGGTCTTGGAGTTGACTGCATCGGTCGAGTTGGTTCAACTGAAGAAGAAGACCTCAGACAAATGCACTCACCGGATCATCCGATGTGAGTGGCTCAGTGACATCGGTCCATCATCACAGATTGCAATACCATTGGACCAAGTGAAGCACCGGATCATCCGATGTGCAGACTTACACACATCGGTCGATCACTCCAGTGAGCCTCAAGATCAAGCAAAATTCTGGAGGAAGAGCCACCGGATCATCCGATGAGAAGACAGATCAACATCGGTCTAACAACGGTCATATCTGACACAGTGACATCAGCTAATTTGGCTTTGACCGATGATAACTGAAGGGGAGACATCGGATCATCCGATGTTCGTAGAGAAGTGATGTCAGCCTACTTTTCCAACGGCTATCTCGTGGAGGCTGGCTATTTATACCCCTTCAACCTGTCAAATCGACAAGACTTGAAGCCCAGACATACTCTACACATCCTAGAGCATTCAAGCAATAGAGCAATCACTTTCACATCAATTGTTCATCATTTGTACACCAAGAGATAGGCTAGAACTAGCTAGAGATAGTGCTTGGGTGCCTCCATTCTTGGTGATTGGAGTCTCTAGTGTAGTGAGAGCCATAAGGGAGTGTCCCTTGGTGTGTGCAACTTCCGGAGCTTGCCAAGAAGATTGTGGAAGCCCGGAGGATCCCAAAGTGTACAAGGCTTGAGCTCCACCTTGCCGAGGTTGGCGAACGGAGAAGAATAGTGAAGAAGCCCCTTGTCTCGGTGACTTGGGAGTGGCAAAACCCTTCGGTGGGTGTCACAACGTGGATGTAGGAAGGTCCTTGTGATCTTACCGAACCACGGGATAAACTCCGTGTCCCTTGAGCGTTTGCATCCCTCTCCCTTTTACTCTTATGCAATCTTCATTCCGCAACTTTAATTTACATTGATTGCATAGTTTAATTGCATAGGGAATTGGGCTTTAAGTTGTTAAGTGTTTAATTGTCTTAAAATTTGAAAGAAAGCCCAATTCACCCCCCCTCTTGGGCATTTCGATCCTTACAATTGGTATCAGAGCCTTGTTGCTCATTGGATCATTCTAGCTTCACCGCTAGAGAGCTTAAATGGCCAAGAATGGGGGTTCGGTTCCTATCTTCGAGGGCAAGAACTTTGCCTATTGGAAAGCACGCATGCGTGCCTACCTAGAGGCTATTGCTCCCGAAGTTTGGGAAGCGACCCATGCGGGATTTGGAGACCATACTTATATTGGTGATCAAATTAAATGGGATGCTAAGGCTAGAAATGCCATCTATGAATGCATAAGTCAAGACGTTTTTGCTAGATTGCTAGTAAAGAAAAAGCTTGTGAAATTTGGGCATGTCTAATTGAAATTCATGAGGGCTCATCTCGTGTTAAAGAACTCAAATATCACTTGCTAAAATCCAAGTATGATGAATTCAAAATGCTTCCTCATGAAAATGTTAACCAAATGTTTTCTCGCTTAAATGTGCTCATTGAGGAGATTAACGCACTTGACATTGCTTCTCTTGGTAAGGGACTTATCAACCGCAAGATCCTCATGCTTCTACCTAAGCCCAAGTACAACATTATCAACTCAATGCTCCAAAAGGAATCACTTGACAACATTGAAGTCTCGGAGCTCATTGGAGAAATTCATGCTCATGAGATGAGCGTACTTGGAATGATGGAGGAGTCATCGTCAAAAACTATTGCTCTCAAGGCTTCAACCAAGAAGACAACTCCCAAGAAAAAGAAAGTGGTTGAGCCTAGCTCAAGCGAAGAAGAGCAAGCAACAAGTGAAGATGACGATGATGAGCTTGCGTTGATGATGAGAAAATTCTCACGTCTAAACTCCAAAATCGCAAAGAAAGGATACTCCTTTGATCCAAAGAAGAAAGCCTTCCTCCCAAGAAAAGACGAAAACAAGACATGCTACAATTGTGGTGAACAAGGCCACATATCATATGATTGTCCAAGACCCGACAAGAGGAAGGACAACCACAAAGGAAAGCATAGAAAGCTAGAAGAAAGTGATGAAGATGAAGAAGAGGTCAAACCCAAGCGCTCCTTTGGAAAGAAGAAATTTGACAAGGGCAAAAAGACCAAGCTCTTTCCAAAGAAGAGAAGAGGGCCTCAAAAAGTCTTCATGTGCGAGGCAAATGAGTGGATTACGGACGAAGAGTCAAGCGATGAAGAGAGTGAAGACGAAGAAAACTTGGCGGGCCTTGCCATCATCGACAAGGACAACTCACCTCTTCGTCCACCTCCTATGTGCCTCATGGCTAAAGGTAACACTAAGGTATGTGACGATTCTAGCGATGATGATAATGAGCTCTCCCCCGATGAACTAGCGTCAATGATTAATGAATACCATGTCATCATAAAAAGGGAAAAGAGCAAGGTCAAAGCACTTGAACAAGCTTGTGCTAAACTTGAGAGTGCAAAGCTCGATTTGCATGACAAGTATGTAACCATACTTAAAGAGCATTACACACTCAAAACACATGTCAAGCAAATCGAGGAGGAAAATGCTCAAATCAAACTTGATCATCATGAGCTTGACTTAGCAAACCAAGCACTCTTGGGAAAGCACAATGACTTGGTTCAAAAACATAAAATGCTTAACCTTGCTTATGAGGCAATTGAACTAAAAATGAAAAACATGAAAAAGGAAACCCTTGATGGCAAAGCATCAACTATTTCACATGCCACTAATACTTTGGATAAGTCTTTGCCTTTGAAAGCAAGCCTTAGGGAGAAGGAATTGATGGACGAAATTGAAAGTCTCCGCACTAGTGTGGTGAGACTTTCCAAGGGGGAGGACAAGCACAAGGAAATCCTCTACCAACAAGCCAAAGGCTTCATCAAGAGAGGACTTGGATCCTTCCCGGTGCTCAACAAAGGAAAGGTGCCCTCACCGGAGCTTAGGACGAGCTTCATCAAAGAAGTTGGATCCTATTGCCAACATTGTGAGGTCACCGGACACCACACGAGGGAGTGTCCTCTTCCCAACCGTCCTTCTCCCAAATTGCCTCCTAACTACAAATCTACTTTCCATGATTATCACTATCTCTTAAGCAAAGTAGGTGGCAAGGTGAAGGCAAGGTTCATCGGCAAAGATATTAAGGGCATGTAGGGGAAGCTCCCCAAGCAACTTTGGGTCCCAAAATCACTTGTATCACACATACAAGGACCTAAGTTAGCTTGGGTGCCTAAACTCAAAAACTAACTTCATGTGTGTAGGTGAACTACAAAGCCGGAGGAAAACATTGGGTACTCGATAGCGGGTGCACTCAACATATGACCGGCAATGATGGTATGTTCACCACCATAGAGAACCCCGATAATCATGAACAAGTCACCTTTGGTGACAACTCAAAGGGGAAGGTAATTGGTTTAGGTAAAATTGCTATTTCACATGATTTGTCCATTTCTAATGTACTATATGTTAAGTCACTTAGTTTCAATTTACTTTCCATTGCACAACTATGTGATCTTGGACTAACGTGCACCTTTGACAAGAATGGTGTTGTAGTGACTAGTGAATCAAGCAAAGAACTAATCTTCAAAGGATTTCGGCATGGACATCTTTACTTGGTGGACTTCTCCAACAAGGATGCTAGCTTGACCACTTGTCTTTTCACTAAGACAAGCTTGGGTTGGCTATGGCATCGTCGCATTGCTCACATTGGGATGAGCAAGCTTCAGAAGTCGTTCAAGCTTGGGATGGTGACCGGCGTGAAGGATGTCACGTTTGAGAAGAACAAGCTTTGTAGTGCTTGTCAAGCCGGGAAGCAAGTTGCTTCACACCACCCAATGAAGACAATGGTGTCAACCTCCAAGCCGCTTGAACTACTCCACATGGACCTCTTCGGACCATCCACATATCAAAGTCTTGGTGGTAACTTCTATTGTCTTGTTATCGTTGACGATTATTCTCGATACGCTTGGACTTTGTTTTTAGGTGACAAGGGTGAAACTCCGGAAGTTTTCAAGACCTTTGCCAAACGTGCTCAAAGGGAATTTCAACTTCCCATCATCAAAGTCCGGAGTGACAACGGCACCGAGTTCAAGAACTACAACATTGGGGAGTGGTGTGATCGTGAAGGCGTGAAGCATGAGTTTTCGGCCACATACACCCCTCAACAAAACGGTGTCGTTGAAAGGAAGAACAAGACCCTTATCACCCTTGCAAGAGCAATGCTTGATGACTATGGCACGTCGGAGAAGTTTTGGGCCGAAGCAATCAACACGGCGTGCCATGCCGCAAATAGGGTCTATCTTCACCGACTACTCCAAAAGACCCCATATGAGCTCCTCATTGGGAGAAAGCCCAACATCTCCTATTTTAGAGTCTTTGCGTGCAAATGCTACATCTACCGCAAGAAAAGGCTCGGTAAGTTTGAAAGAAGATGTGATGTTGGTATTTTTCTTGGTTATGCATCAAACTCAAAAGCATATCGAGTATTCAACCAAACCTCCGGTCTAGTTGAAGAAAGTTGTGATGTTGAGTTTGATGAGACTAATGGCTCCCAAGAGGAGAGTTTTGGTCATGATGAAATAGATGATGAGCCTCTACGAGAAGCCATGAAAAACATGACCATTGGAGACATCAAGCCGGAAGTTGAAGAGGGCCATGATCAAGGGGGAGCATCAAGTTCCAACATCAACACCTCCATGATGCCTCAAGTTGATGAAGTAGAAGAAGAGAAAGATGATCCATTGCCAATGCAAGATTCACAAGCCACACAACACCAACAACAAGAAGAAGTCCATGATCAAGTCCAACCACAAGAGGAACAACAAGCTTCACCACCGCCAAGTGACTCACAACAACTTATGAGGCATGGACGCATCTCCAAGGCGCATCCAATGGACCAAATCATTGGAAGTCCTTCAAGGGGCGTAAGTACTCGTTCCCGCCATGTCGCCTCATTTTGTGAGCACTACTCTTTTGTTTTGTGTGTAGAACCCACTCATATAGAGGAAGCACTCCAAGACCCAAATTGGGTGATGGCCATGCAAGAAGAACTCAACAACTTCACCCTCAATGAAGTTTGGGTGTTGGAGGAGCGACCCAAGGACAAGAACGTCATCGGTACGAAGTGGGTATACCGCAACAAGCAAGATGAGAATGGCGTCGTGGTCCGCAACAAGGCAAGACTTGTGGCCAAGGGTTTTTCACAAGTAGAAGGACTAGACTTTGGAGAAACATTCGCCCCGGTCGCTCGGTTAGAGGCTATTCGCATACTCCTTGCCTTTGCTTCACATCACAATATAATGCTTTATCAAATGGATGTTAAAAGTGCTTTTCTCAATGGCTACATTAACGAACTTGTTTATGTTGAGCAACCTCCCGGGTTTGAAGATCCGAGGAATCCTAACCACGTGTATAGGTTACACAAGGCGCTCTACGGGCTCAAGCAAGCACCTAGGGCGTGGTATGAACGTCTAAGGGATTTCTTGGTCATGCAAGGTTTCAAGATCGGGAGGGTGGACACTACACTCTTCACCAAGCACATCGACGGGGATTTATTCATTTGTCAAATTTATGTCGATGATATCATTTTTGGCTCAACTAACAAATCTCTTAGCCATGAGTTTGACACCATGATGTCTAGGGAATTCGAGATGTCAATGATTGGAGAGCTCAACTTCTTCCTTGGATTCCAAATCAAGCAACTTCAAGAGGGGACCTTCATCTATCAAGAGAAGTACACAAAGGACCTCTTGAAGAAATTTGAGATGGGAGATTGTAGCTCAAGAAGCACTCCAATGGCGACAAATTGCCATCTCGACGCGGACATGGACGGTAAACCTATTGATCAATCTCATTATCGTTCTATGATTGGCTCATTGTTATATCTTACCGCATCTAGGCCCGATATTATGTTTAGTGTGTGCTTGTGTGCTCGCTTTCAAGCGGCACCTAAAGAATCGCACAAGAAGGCGGTCTTTAGGATACTTCGGTATCTCAAGCATACCTCAAGTGTAGGTTTGTGGTACCCCAAGAACGCTAGTTTCCATCTCTTGGGATACTCGGATTCGGACTTTGCCGGATGTCGTGTGGATCGCAAGAGTACCTCCGGTGGGTGCCACTTACTTGGGCGTTCCCTAGTATCTTGGTCGAGCAAAAAGCAAAATTCCGTGGCTTTGTCCACCGCGGAGGCGGAGTATATAGCGGCCGGTGCATGTTGTGCCCAAATTCTATATATGAAGCAAACCCTTTTGGACTTTGGAATTAAAATTGGTTGTGTGCCTCTCCTTTGTGACAATGAAAGTGCGGTTAAGATAGCTAGAAACCCCGTTCAACACTCCCGCACTAAGCACATTGATATTCGCCATCACTTCTTGCGTGATCATGAGGCTAAAGGAGACATCTCTTTGCAAGGTGTTAGATCCGAAGAACAATTGGCGGATATCTTCACAAAACCACTTGATGAGAAAACTTTTTCTAGACTTAGAAGTGAATTAAATGTGCTAGATGCATCTAACGTCATGTAAGGATGCATATCATATAGGTCTTGTCTAACTTCCAAAGGATAGGGGCAAGCTAGAAGTAGTTTTCCCTGAGGAAGCCTTTGGAAGGTTCAAACTTGACAAGATAGATTCATTTTATGCCTTGCATGATCCCTGCCATATTAACTTGCACTCATTTAATCTCTTGCATTATAATTTGTTTGGCATTGCATAACGGTAGATTGTCACAAAGGGGAACCCACCTCATGAGAAGGAGACTTGTTTGAAATGCAATATCTCAACTCATATAAGGTGGAAAGAACAAAATGTTAGGTACGTTAATGCCTAGAGGATCATGCTTCAAAGAGATAGAAGTCTCCATACTCTACCTCACAAAGCATGGGCCTTACATTTTATTTGGATATTTTCCTCCACTTTTCTCGGTGTTCCATTTGTGTTAAGGTCTAGCCAAGCTATTGGCATATTAGCTTCTTGAGGGGTAAGGGGTTGCCCAAAAAGTCCTAAGACATGTGTTTCTCCTCGATTGTTTGTTTGGTCAAAGGACATATATGGGATGTTTTCGTTCTGTTGTCATCGGATTATCCGATGCCTATGTCAATCCCTCATCGGTCAAATAGGTGTTCAATCCTCAAAGCCCAACTCTGTCAGAACCTCAAATGATCCGACACGTTCATCCTGGAAAACATCGGTCCATCCGATGTTCACTCTTCTGGAGCTGTGATCTAATTAACCGATGTCTACCTCCCTCTAACGTCGGATCATCCGGTGTCAACATCACTCGGTTGAACACCCTTACTGTGATATTCGACCGATGTTCAAAACCCTAAACGTCGGTCCATCCGATGTCAACAGCATTCCTTGAATATCCGTTCTGTGGCAATTGACCGATGCTCACTTCACATATCATCGGTCCATCCGGTGTTTAAATAACGGCTAGGGTTTGGGTCCCACTATTTAAACACCCGCGCCGCCGCCTCTTTTCTCTCTCCCCGACGCCTCGCTCCCCCGTGCTCGCGCCGCCGCCTCTCCCTCGCGCCGCCGCCTCTCCCTCGCCTGCAGCGCCGCCGCCGGCCGCCGCCGCCGCCCTCTGCTCGCGCCGCCGCCGCCGGCGACCCCCCGCACCACCTCCGCCGGCAGCCGCCGCCGCCGCCGCCCTAGGCGCCGCCGCCGCCGTGCTCCACCCGCGCCCAAGCGCCACCGCCGCCTCCAAGCATCGCATCCAAGCATCGCCACCGCTCCTCCCTCCGTCGAAGCACCTCCACCAAACGCCGTCTTCTCCGGTCACCTCCCGTCGCTAGTTTTTCCCGAGCTCCATCGTTGCTAAGGTGAGCCCCGTGCCGTGCGACGTCTCTCGTTGCTTCTCTCGTCGTTCTTTTTCATCGTCACCTAACCCTAGCTCTCCGTCGTCTAGATGGGTCGCGACCGCAAAGGGAAGGGCAAGGCCATCACGGAGCCCGCCGAGAAGAAGCAGAAGCTATCCAAGGAGGAGAAGAAGGCCTTGATGGCCGCTCGCGCCGCCGAGGAGCGTGAGCGCGGCCGTGGGGGTTCGCTGAGGATTCGCGAGGCCCGTCCAAGGCCGCCTCCCGTGGTCGACGACTCCGACGCCGAAGAGGAGCCAGTTGAGCCCCTCGTCCGCCGGCGCTCAGCCCGGACGCGTGGGGGTCACACCGAGGCTGCTCCTCGTCCGAGACCGACGGCTGCCGACCGTCGTGAGGACAGGGAGGCTGAGAGGGACATCCATGAGATGGACACGGCCGTCCGGGTCGGTGAAGGAGTCCGTCTTGTGGGCTACCGGAAGATGAAGGCTAAGCAACTCCGGAAGCTCAGATGGAGTGTACTGCTTGAGGAGTGGTTCCCACAGCCCCGAGAGCTTCTTGTGGACAGTCGCTTCTGGACTGTCACCCAGGCGTCTCTCTATGAGACCTACAAGCGCCGGGGGCACAAGCTCTTTCAGCACAACCACTTGGACTGGAGGCAGCTTGCAGTGGCAGCGGAGACTGAGGTCCGCCCTTTCTTTGAGAGATACAGAGGCTTGGTGGAGCTACTGGATTATGAGAGAAGTGCCTATGTGGAAGAGTGGGTCCGTGTCTTCTATGCGACCCTGTACATCTCAGAGGGCAGGAGGTCGATTGCCTTCATGTTCAATGGTCAGCACTACCACCTCTCGAGGCAGACTCTGGGGCATATTCTTGGTTTGGACCTGCACGACACCAGCATACACGAGAAGGTCTATGGGCAGGCAGATCCACCAAGGAGGCCACTTACTGGAGGGGTAGCACCACAGCTGGACGAGATCCGCTCCTTGTTTGGCCCCTCGTTCTCTCCAGACCAGCCGAGAGTCCCAGCTCTCCTGACCCCAGCTGCGCGCATTGTGCACCTCGCCTTGCGCCGCACGCTCCTGCCGAGGTCAGGATACTTGGAGGGGTTCACGAGTCTCCAGCAGACCCTCCTGTTCTACATAATGAACGGGATGGATTTCGATATCGTGGACATACTTCTCTGCGAGATGGAGGACGTAATCACGGATGGAATCGGCATGATGAGGCAGATGGTCTATGGGCACTGGATCAGTTTCATTTGCTCTATGGTGTTGCCTGAGGGACATTCAGCACAAGCCCGGCTAGCTGACGAGAGTGTGACTCGCTTCAGTCACTATCGTGCCTCTGCTCCTGGAGACCGTCGCCTTGGTCGTCCAGTTGAGCGCCAGGTCCGGGCTCGTCTGTCAGAGGAAGACTGGTCCGACCTAGAGCGGGAGGACGAGAGACTTGCTGAGGCCGAGGCTCAGGGGGAGGACTTGCAGCACGTCTGGTCCGAGAGCGACACAGACGAGAGTGTCGAGGAGTACTTCCCTCCGCCTCCACCCTCACCGAGGCAGCACGACGCCGAGGCAGGAGGATCAGCTGCTCCGCCACCGACACCACCTCCTGTGTCCGAGGCGCAGGTGTCACAGCCGTCAGAGCTGTCGGCACTTCTCCAGCAGATGATCGAGCAGCAGCGCCAGGACAGGCTCGCAGCTGAGCAGGCCAGGGCGGAGCAGGCTGCTCACCTGGCACAGCTGCAGCGGCAGCAGCAGGAGCTCCAGCTGGAGATCGCCCGTCAGAGGCGAGAGGATACGGACCGGTTCACCAACCTGGTAGATCAGATGCACCGCCGTACCCTCGACCAGCAGCAGCAGACCCAGCAGGCCATGATGGGGATCCTAGGGTTGATCACCAACCTTTACACTCAGACCGGGATCGCCCTTCCTCCACAGCAGCCTGGACTGGGACTGGCTCCAGGTGTTGCTCAGGTGCCCACTACTCCCATCCCTTCCATCAGTATGTCACCACTTCTGGCATCTAGCGCACCGATTCACTCACCACTGCCGGCGACGATCTTGTTCCAGCAGACACCGGCGTCCGTGGTGAGCGCTCCACTTCCTCCAGCTCAACCGGCACCTGCTTCCTCTCCTCCAGCACCGGCAGCAGACCCTCCAGCTCACGCCGCCCCGGCAGCTCCTACGTCCGGCGACTCCAGCTCCGATGACGGCGACGCTGCCCAGTTCGTCCTCGCGCCCAGCTCTCAGGGTCTGTAGGCGTTCTGATCCCTTTTTGGTGTCTTGATGCCAAAGGGGGAGAAGATGTAGAAGAGTCAGGGGGAGTGGTAGTAGCAGTCTCAGGGGGAGTGTGTGTGTAGGGGGAGAGTGTGTGTGTGTGCTTATCCTTTGTATTCATGCTTGAGTACTCTTTTGTAGTTTTAATTAAGCACTCTTTCACTTGTCTCATTTGCTTATGATTTAATCAATCGAGCTTTTCGCACCACAAATTTCTTTTGCGTTTTACAAACTTAATGTATCCTATGTTGTATTCATTGCATATATTCTTGAGTATTATCATCAAATTCATTATTATTGCGCTTTAAATTATTGTGTTGTCATCAATCACCAAAAAGGGGGAGATTGAAAGCATCTAGGCCCCATGAGGTACGGTTTCGGTGATTAATGACAACCATTCGATATTACTAATGAATTTGTGAATGCAAGGTCTCAATGACACTCAATCAAATGAAATCAAAATTACATTGGAGACCCATATAAAATCAACGAATGAGATCAAATCAAATCATATGAAGACAAGAAGTGAAAGCTCTAACTTGATATCACTCAATGCTTGAAGACAATCAAAACAACACTTCAAACAAATGTCAAAGAGGTCACAAGTTCAAAATTCCAAAAGAACAACTCAAAACAACTCGAAGTCAACAAGTTGAACACACCGGATCATCCGATGGTCTTGGAGTTGACTGCATCGGTCGAGTTGGTTCAACTGAAGAAGAAGACCTCAGACAAATGCACTCACCGGATCATCCGATGTGAGTGGCTCAGTGACATCGGTCCATCATCACAGATTGCAATACCATTGGACCAAGTGAAGCACCGGATCATCCGATGTGCAGACTTACACACATCGGTCGATCACTCCAGTGAGCCTCAAGATCAAGCAAAATTCTGGAGGAAGAGCCACCGGATCATCCGATGAGAACACAGATCAACATCGGTCTAACAACGGTCATATCTGACACAGTGACATCAGCTAATTTGGCTTTGACCGATGATAACTGAAGGGGAGACATCGGATCATCCGGTGTTCGCAGAGAAGTGATGTCAGCCTACTTTTCCAACGGCTATCTCGTGGAGGCTGGCTATTTATACCCCTTCAACCTGTCAAATCGACAAGACTTGAAGCCCAGGCATACTCTACACATCCTAGAGCATTCAAGCAATAGAGCAATCACTTTTACATCAATTGTTCATCATTTGTACACCAAGAGATAGGCTAGAACTAGCTAGAGATAGTGCTTGGGTGCCTCCATTCTTGGTGATTGGAGTCTCTAGTGTAGTGAGAGCCATAAGGGAGTGTCCCTTGGTGTGTGCAACTTCCGGAGCTTGCCAAGAAGATTGTGGAAGCCCGGAGGATCCCAAAGTGTACAAGGCTTGAGCTCCACCTTGCCGAGGTTGGCGAACGGAGAAGAATAGTGAAGAAGCCCCTTGTCTCGGTGACTTGGGAGTGGCAAAACCCTTCGGTGGGTGTCACAACGTGGATGTAGGAAGGTCCTTGTGATCTTACCGAACCACGGGATAAACTCCGTGTCCCTTGAGCGTTTGCATCCCTCTCCCTTTTACTCTTATGCAATCTTCATTCCGCAACTTTAATTTACATTGATTGCATAGTTTAATTGCATAGGGAATTGGGCTTTAAGTTGTTAAGTGTTTAATTGTCTTAAAATTTGAAAGAAAGCCCAATTCACCCCCTCTCTTGGGCATTTCGATCCTTACACCGTAGCACCGCCACAACTGACCTAAAGCCTTCCAAATCCTTCTACTCGTACTACTATCCTTCTAAGACCTAATCTTGAAAAGATTAGGGTTTAGGAAGGAGTGTGAAGGAAGATCATCGCGCTTTGGCTCTCGGTTTGATCTCTTGCACATTGTGTTGCCTTTTGTAGCTTGTGTGAGTTGAGCTTCAAGTGCTCCTTGCTGTATTTGTTTGTGGGAGCCTCAACTTGTGAGCAGCCCCAAGAAACTTGGTGATTGGCCTTTGATGTAGTGGAATCAAGCCGGCCATTATGGTGGCTTGGTGAGAAGAGGGTCAAGTGAGACCCGATCCTTGTGTGGACTTCTCAACGTGGATGTAGGCTTCTTTGTGGAGCTGAACCACATGATAAATCTTGTCTCACTTGTCACTTTACTTTTCGTAATCACTAGAATTGTCTTTAGGGTTCATCTTGTTCTTCATCTTGATCTTAATTGAAATCTTGTAACCTATTTGCTTGTACTTGTTAATATACATTTTACTAAGTTGCTAAACTTTTCATATACCTTTGGTGAACCTAAATTTCACAAACAACTTGTAGAAATCAAATTTTTAGGTTTTCACCCTGTGCTGAGCGGACTAGTCTGGCCCTGTCCAAACAAGTCCGGTCTGAGGAATTTAATCTCGTTTGATTAAGCCATTTCATGTCTTATTGCCTATTCACCCCCCTCTAGGCGACTTTCATTTGGGATCCGCATGGCCCAAGAGGGAGCTTCTGAGGCAGAGGGTTACTCCAGAAATGCCTCAGCAGTGAAACCTTAGTGGACTAATATTGGTTAGGAGAACCTTTGCAAAGACCTCGTACGTGATCTTCTCACCGGACACCAAAGAAAGTGTGTTATGTGGTTCACTGCCACGAGCATCAGAGAGGTTTACTTAGTCCACTTGGCAACAGGGGATGAAATCATGACTTGTGGGTAATGGGTACATTCTCTGCAGAGATTTGCAAAATGTCATGACAGTCGTGCTCACACACAAGAACGGCTAGGTGTCCAATTCATAATTAGTCGATGGTTTAGGATGATGGTTGTAGTAGTATTGGTATTGTTCTATTATTATTATTATTATTATTATTATTATTATTACTATTACTATTATGATTATTATTATTATTATTATTATTATTATTATTATTATTATTATTATTATTTTATGTTATGGTTGAGAAAATTCACTTATATGTACGTTGCTAATGAAAGCTAAAAATAGATTTAATGCTTAGTGCTCAAACCGCTATCAACCTTTCCTCTTGATTACCTTCATGTCATTTATTTTCCACACTTGCTGAAAACTCTATGTACTTATGCGCTTGCCATTATTTTTTATAAATGCTCTCAGGAAAAGAAGATTAACCAAAGACAAGTTTCTATTGAAGACGGTGTGTAAAAGTTCGCGTTGCTGTCAGTCGATTCGCCTGTGGTTGCCGTAGAGTTTTTCCTCATCCGCTGCTATTTCAAACTCTTTTAAAGATGTAAATGTTGTTTGTATTCGATATAGAACTGCTTATCACTATTTGTCCTACATGTATGGTTAAACTGATTCTGGCATACATGTAGTTTGCAGCTGGTTTTATTTTTAATTAATCCGGGCATGACATACACAAAATGAACAAGGTCGGATATTGTTGGCTTGTACCAAATGAAATTCAATAGATATATTACTAGAGCATAGCTGCAGAATTAACGCATTCAAAGCATGAATTTGTCATCCTTTGATCTTGGCTAGCAGCCAAGGCACCGTATAAGACAGTGCATAATTTGGACATTTTTGCACGACTTTATTTAGTTATAAATACCTATCCACACAATGTTTGCGCATTTTTACACAATGTAAGAAAAGCTAGCAAACAATGAGAAAACTTCCTTCGATGACTAACAAATTGAAAAGACTTAGGCTATATGCACTCGTGGACCTCTATATAAGCTCTCTACAAGAATATTCTCTTTACATTGATCTCTAAAGGACTCTTAACTTTACTGTTTCATTCCCCACACTGTTCATCTAGATTTCTATATCAACTACCACCTATTTTATATTATTTTTTTCAGCTGCTGTCTGTACCGTGCATACCGGGTACCCCACAATACTGAGAGTAAACTCACGTAGTTCCACCTGTTCGAGTTGAAGACCTCTGAAGGCTACATTTGCCACGCAACACAAGACCCGCCTCCCTCGTTCGGGTAGCTCCAGCACTGCCATGTGTAGTGCGAGGCCGGACCTAACTCCCTGTATAGGAATGCTCCAGTCATGCCACGTGTCCAGTGGCCCCGGACCTAACCCCCTGTAGAGGGAAGCTCATACACACACTCATACAATCAACAACCACCCCGTGGAGTAGGGTATTATGCCCAGGTGGCCCGAACCACGTAAAACTCCATGTGTCATCATCTTGTTCATAATCTTACGCATGCCCCAACCGTATACAAACCTTCGCGGACTACGCTTTAGTAGTATCGGGGGAAGTGTCGATCGCACACTTTGACAGCTACCTTTTATTTTTATTTTACCATATACCTACTTATATTTCTCTAATATTATGAACATAACTTACAACAAGTCACGAAAATTCATGATTTTTTCTTTTTAATTTTCTTTAGTTTATTTCACTGACTTATATTCTTAATTACATTACCTTTATTTTTCTTTTCCTTTCTCCCTATCCTTTATCTTATCTCCCTGTCTCATCTAACTTACCAACATTCTACGCCTCTCTCGACTCATAATTTTTTCCTCCCCGTGCGCCCCTCTCCTCTCCTGATCTCGTCGGATCCGAGCTCCTTGCTTGCCCCACTCCTCTCACCGCTCTTCTTGCCTCCTGTAGGATTGAAGAGCACTTGAAAAGGTACCATCGGGGGGGGGGGGCAGTGAATGATTGATTTAAAAAATCTTACACAGCGAAAACAATTAAATCCCAACCCCTTCGGCAGAAAAATGATCTGTTAAATAAATCATGTGTGAGACTAATCTAAGCATGTTTCACCATGAAAAAAGTAATATATATCATAGAGAATTAAGTCACGAAGAAGACAAAAGAATAATCACTCAAATCCGTCGAGAGAAACTCATGTTATAATGGAAGGATCGAACAAAGGTCGATCTGTCCTACCTGAGAAAAACAGTTCTGGAATGCTGCAATGAAAACTCGTGTAGATCCAGAACCCCAAATCAAATGACCGTGAAATTTTATAAAATGATAGATAGTCAAGTTGTGAAGACAACCCAAAAAGAATCACGTCAATTGGATCTGTAAAACTCAAGTTATGATAAAACCACCGACGAAAGGTAGTGCTGTCCAGAAACTCGACGAGTAAAACTTGTCTGGAACAAGTCGGACGAACAAGGCACAAAAGTTCCTTCAAACTACGAATTTTATTCAATATAACACAAGAGGAACATCCCCAAAGTCGTGCACTACGAGCTCTGGCCTCCCTTGCTTATATAACCAGCCCTTAGGCCAACCCAATCTCAACTAGGACTCTAATCATAATCAAATCGTGAATCGAAACATTCCATAACTGCTTAGGACTCTTCTATACGCAGATAGAAGCAATCTTAAGACTTCCAAACACCTTAGAAACCTATCCCACATTCCTAAAACAACTCAAATTTGTGTCCCACACAAAATCCTATCATAATCAACTCGATAGTTTCCATACCGAGCCATAACCGACTTCGCCGCAGCTAAAGTCATCAATCGATACGATCCGATCCTTCCAACCAGATCTTTCCATCCATAAACCATCTTTGGAACCATGTTGCACATCATGCACCGCATGCATACGTGCAAACACCTTCCCTTGACATCCAGTAACCTTCATATGCACTACCCTTGATTCAATCATCTTGCGCGACCTCCTGACCCGCTCAACCACAATTCCTCCTGAATTTGGTTGTTGGAACCTCATCTCCTCCATGAGACTAGTCCAGAGGATCCTGTTACCAGCCATGACTTGAACTCAAGCAACACCTGCACATGAACAAACAACCAATCCGTACGAGCCCAAGTCCGCGACTTGACTCAAGTCAGTTCCGAACACAACACCTTACGTGAGCACCTCACATAAGCATGTTGCAAAGCATATCAAAACAATATCAGCCATAACCACCAAAATACACCAAAAACTTTGTAAAAGAATACTAAGCAACATTTCCATAAGTGTAAAGCAAGTTTGAAACATTTCACATGAAAATTTGGAACATTACGATCAAGCTCCGAACCTTGCCAAAGCTAACTGGAGCTTGAGCCGGAGCTTGCCAAAGCTAGTAGAACCTAGCACCAGAGCTTACCAAAGCTAGTACAACCTAGCACCAGAGCTTACCAAATCTAGTCGGACCTAGCGCTGGAGCTAACCAAAACTAGTTGGAACTAGTCATCCCAAAAGTCGGAGCTAGAAAAACATGTCGGAGCTGACCAACATAAGTTGGACCTAGCAAAACATATCGGAGCTTAACAAAGATATGGCGGAGCTACAAAAGACATGCCGTAGCTAAAGACAAAGCTCACCGGAGCTACCCAAAAACATGTCGGACCTAGACAAAGCAAGTCGGACCTCACGTCGGACCTTGCAGAAGCTCGGAGCTAGAGTCGGACCTTGCTAAAAAGATGTTTTAGCAAAAATTTTGAACTTTTGTCATCAAAGCCAATGTATTCACTACAAGCCAATGTATTCAGCACAAATAGGTCTCACAATCTCCCCCTTGATGAATGCATTGGCAACACCATTTAAGATCCGAACATTGTCTTATTCACACTAAAAGTTTTGAAAAAAATTTCTCCCCCTTTGTAAAACACAAATAAAATGAGAAAAAGAAATTCTCCCCCTGAGAAGAATCATGCCAAAAACAATTGTGAATATGTGCAATGTGTAATCAATGTCTCCCCCTTGCATATTTGTTTTTAAAAATTCACATATTATCTGTCCCCCTTTGACAATGTATTCAGCAAGGTTTATAAGACAAATTTTAATTGTTATGAGCATATTATAATATATACATATAAAACAAAGCTCATCCAAGTCATACTATCAACTAACTTACACTATCACATCAATGAAATACATAAAGTAGTGTAAGCCATGCTAGAGATCAAATGTAATTTCCAATTTAGCAAGTCATGATCTCACAAACTTAACTATTTCAAAACCTGAAAGCATGACACTTGTTGTTGCATTTTATTATTTTTCAAAGCACAAATTTAGATCATATGATATTTGCAAGAGATTATATGTGCATCTTCCTTATTCTAACCAACCAAGCCAAGCCTATGTCATTTGACAATCAGAAGCTTAAGGACATGGTTTTAGTCATACACAACTTCTTCCAAGTTCATATCTAAGTGCAATGATAAGCCATCTCAAAAGAAGAAGTGTGATGCATGCATATTCTCTTGATCTTTTCTCAAGTTATATTTGTTCACAAAAACTCAACATGTGAGTTGATTGCTTGATTAATTCTTTATGACTAAAAGCATTTGTGAGCATGCAACAAGTTCAAAAGAGCAAGAAATTTCGACCATGACCAGATTTAGTGTAAGTAATTATTCCAACTACTAGACATGGCAAAAACTACAAAATGTATAACACGAGTAATGTAGTATGAACTTTCAGCATGTAAAAGGAATCACAAAGTCATATATGTATGAAATACTATGTTCATATTATTTTAATTTCAGATTCACACATAGACTTCCCAAGTTTCAAAACTCCCCCTCAATTTAAGCCATTAGGATGCATAACCCCTATTTCACTACGAATATAACAAAAACGAGTGAAATCCAAAGGTTTTGTAAAAATGTTAGCCAATTGTTGTTCGGTATCTACTTTGTGAAGCACAATGTTTCCTTTTTCAACATTATCATAGAGAAAGTGATACCTAATATCAATGTGCTTAGTTCTAGAATGTTGCACAGGTCTTTTAGCAATGCAAATGGCACTAGTGTTATCACAAAACAGTGGAACACTATATAGGTCAACCCCATAGTCCTTAAGTGTTTGAACAATCCGAAGAATTTGTGAGAAAGCACTAGCAGCAACTACATATTCAGATTCAGCTGTGGATTGTGCAACTGAGCTTTGTTTTCTAGAGGAACAAGCAACAAGAGAATTACAAAGAAAATGACAAGCACCAGAAATACTTTTCCTATCAATCCTACAACCCCCAAAATCAGCATCCCAAAAAGCTTTCAAGGTAATGGTTGAGGAAGAAGGAAGAAAAATACCAAATTCTTAAGTTCCATGTAAGTACTTGAGAATCCTTTTGACGGCTTGACGATGTGAAGTACGTGGGGAGGCTTGAAATTGTGCACAAAGACATACGCTGAATTGTATGTCCGGTTTTGATGCCGTGAGGTACAAAAGTGATCCAATCATACTTCTATATTCTTTTTGATCCACGGGTTCACCATCTTCATCAAGTTCAAGTGTTGTTGTTGTTCTCATTGGTGTCTGAAGAAGCTTGCTTTTGTCCATGTTGAAGCGCCTTAGGAGGTCTTTTGTATACTTCGTTTGATGCATAAAGGTACCCTCCTTGGTTTGCTTGTTTTGCAGCCCCAAAAAGTACGTGAGTTCTCCCATCATACTCATCTCAAATTCTGAACTCATCATAGCTGAAAACTTGGACACAAGATCATGAGAAGCACAACCAAAGATAATATCATCCACATACACTTGAACGAATAATGAGTCATTGCCATGCATAAGCACAAAAAGAGTTTTATCAACCTTGCCCATGGTAAAACCCTTTTCAAGTAAGAATGTTTTTAACCTATCATACCATGCTCTAGGGGATTGTTTGAGACCGTACAAGGCTTTGGAAAATTTGTAAACATGATTAGGAAAATCTAAATTTTCAAAACCTGGTGGTTGATTGACATAAACCTCTTCCTCATCTTCAACGAAAATGCTCTCCTCTTGCGGATACAGATCTGGACCTGCAATGTTTGAGCTAGTACCTAGGCTAGCTTCATCAAAAGACACTTCACAAGTCTCCACAATTTTGTTAGTGTCAAGTAAAAGCACTAGGTAGCCTCTAGTATGAGATGGATAACCAAGAAACATGCCATCAATGGATCTAGGTTCAAATTTATCAAGATTACCGTGTTTTTTAACAAAACATTTTCAACCAAAGACCCGAAAATGTGTGAAACTCGGCCTATGTCGAAACCGGAGCTCATATGTTGTTTTACCTAGCTTAGCGCGCAAGAAAACACGATTTTAGACATAATAAGCGGTTGCAATTGCATCAGCCCAAAATTTCCTAGGAGTTTGGTATTCATCAAGCATAGTCCTAGCCATCTCAACTAAGGTTCTGTTCTTCCATTCTACGACACCGTTTTGTTGAGGTACATATGGTGAAGAAAATTGATGATCTGTTCCATTTTTGTAACAAAAGTGATCAAAAGATTGATTTTTAAATTCAGTTCCGTTATCACTTCTATTTGCTTTTAAAGATCCTGGGTGATCAATTGATAATCTAAGAAATAAAGTTCTAAAGTGACTAAAAGCTTCATTCTTAGATGTCATAAAGTAAACCCAAGAGTACCATTTACCTCCGAAGGATTGAACACGTGAAGGTCCTACGGTGTCAAGGTGCAAAAGTTGACACGGTTCAGTTGTCATGATCATTGTGAGAGGAGTATGTGAACTTGTAACCATCTTAGCATGTCTACAAGAAGAGCACACAATTTCTTTGTCCCTTTTAAGCCTAGGCAGCCCACGTATGCGATCAAAAGCACTAACACGTGTTAGATGATCAAAGCTTATGTGACCAAGTCTACGATGCCAAAAATATAAGTCCTTTGAATCATTAGCAACTAGACACCTATGCTTAGAGGAAGACATATCAAAATCAGCTTTAAAAACTCTTCCAAATCGAGACATGTTAAAAATAAGCTCACTATTTGAACCTACAACTTTGCAGCAGTTTTTATTAAAAATAATTTCCAGATTTTCATCTAGCAATTGTGAAACAGAAAGCAAGTTGTATTTTAAGTTTTTGACAAGTGCCACATCCTTCAAAGTGTAGTGATCATTTACTCTAACCGAACCCTTAGCAATTATAGGAGTTGAAGAATTATCGGCAAAAGTAACATTTTCTACAAGTGACACAAAAGAGAGGGAGGAGAACCATTCTTTGTTACCGGTCATGTGGCGTGAGCAACCTGAATTCACAATCCAAATGTTCTCCTTCCTCAAGCATGTAACCTACATAGAAGCACAATACGTCGATGACTCAATACTGGGTTAGTCAAAAGGCATTTAGGTATCCAGTACCGAGTCACATGACGTGCAGCAGGAAAAACACGTGAAAGCTGAGATAAAATAGCAGATTTATGAGTCAAAGTTTGAGGTTTTTTATTCTTAACTACTGACCTATAAGGTGTTACTTGTGTAGCAAAAAATCAATAGCTCCGGAGGCAAAAACAGAAGTTCCGGAGGTAAACTTTGAATGTTTTTGACTCATAACAGCCGGTTGCATGTTCCTAGCATTCGGTTTAATATGTGCAGCAAATTTTGCATGAAAGTTATGAGATCTAGCAATCATTCTTTCCCTTTTCTGTTGTTTAGCTAGTCTATAACAAAAATCTATGACATGATCATCTCTACCATAGTAGGTACAATGAAATTTAACTTTGTGTTCATGTCTATATGAGCAAGTAATATTTTTATTTGAAACCGAATGAGACAACACTCTTGCATACTTGAAAACCACTTCTTTTTGTTTAGGAACTGTTTGAATCAAGCCACATCCTAATGACTTTAAAATTTTAGGTGGATGTGCCTTAGCATGAGCATGAGAATCAAAACCTAAACCAGTTTTATCATTGCAAGACTTGGAAGAATTCAGGAGCAAGTTTAGGTTCTTATTCCCATTACAAAGCTGATCTAATGTCCTATGCATGCTATCAAGTTTTTTGGACAGATCAAGACAATTTTCACATGAAGTTTTTCCTTTCAATTTGCAATTGGAACAATATTTAACTTCATGGGAACGTAAAGAACTATTCAATATTGAAATTTCATTCATAGCATCTTTTAGTTTCTTTTCAAGATCATCACAACTAGAACAATGCAAATCAATTGTAGAACAAGAAGCATCTTTTAAGTTTCCAATGTCAAGTGCAGCAAGCTTTTTGTTCTTTTCAATTTCAAGTTCAAGTCTATCTAGAGTGGAGGAGTGTGCAATTCTTAGTGTGGACAATTGTTCATAGATTAAATCACATGAGGGACAAGAATCATCACTAGGAATCAAGGTTTTCAAATGGTTTATTTCAGACTCTAGTGATTCAATTTTAGCAACATTATCCCTAAGCTTTTTGTTATTTCTCTTAACAATAATAGTTGCACGAGAAATTCCATCACACATTTCATTACAGGTAGAGCATACCTCATTGTCGTCACTGTTGTGTTCTGTATCTTCCTGACTTGATCTTGATCTTGTTTTGCCCGCCATGAAGCATAAGTTGGCCAGATTGTCATCATCTTCATCACTTTCAAAGTCTACATCGCTTAAACCGAGCTCTTGAAGTGCAGTGATGAAGATGTTAATCATCTTGCGTCCTATGGTATCCTTCTTTTTCTTGTTGGAGTTTCCAGATGTGGTCTTGACCTTGTTCTGTTTTTCTTCACGGGTAGTAGGACCTGAAAGGTTAGGACATTCTGTACGAAAGTTTTCTGTCTTACCACATTCAAAACAACATTGTGGTCCGGAGCTTCCTCTCCTTCTAGTCCTCACATTTTGTAATGCTTTTGAGAACCTAGTAGATAGAAGTGCTAGCTCCTCCTCAGGAAATTCCTCGATCTGTTCTAGGGTTAGTGAGGACAGCAAAGCAAGAGTATTGCAAGAAGATGATTGGCCGGAGCTAGGCATATCACGTTGAGAAACAAAAGCAATAGACTTGGGGTTCTTACGTGATATTATGCCAATTTCATGAGTTTTTAACTTGGAATATAGCACATCTAAAGTAAGTGTACTCATGACAGTAGATTCACGAATAGATGTCACTTTCATCTCCCAAACTGGCATATCTAATGTACTTAATAATTTCCTAGCATTTTCAGCATCTGAAAAATTAACATTGACACTACGCAAGTTGCTGATAATTTTATTAAAGCGAGCAAAAAGGTCATCAATAGACTCACCGGGTTGCATCTCGAAGCGCATGTATTCTTTCTTGAACAGGTCTTGCCTTACCTCCTTGATCGTGTTGGATCCTTCGTGGTAGTCACAAAGTGCTTTCCACACATCGTATGTAGATCGTAGGTGTGCAACACGGTCGAAGCCGCTTTGAGTTAATCCTTGTATGATTAAGTTTCGAGCCTTGTTGTTGTTGTCGACATCTCTCAGATTTTAAGCCGTAACTTGATCATTTGATGATACTTCATAAGTCTTGTACACCTTCTCCCATATTGCAAAGCCTTGCGCCTGGATGAAAGCCTCCATGCGTGCCTTCCAAACCTGAAAATCAATACCAGCAAACACACAAGGTTTGGCGGAGTATTTCTCCATGATGATTAGTCAAAAACACGTGCACATCACAATAATTAGAGCACCGTGGCCCTGATACCAATTGTAGGATCGAAGAGCACGTGAAAAGCTACCAGAGGGGGGTGAATGGTAGATTGAAAAAATCTTATGCAGCGAAACAAATAAATCCCAACCACTTCGGCAGAAAATGATCTGTTAAAGAAATCGTGTTTGAGACTAATCTAAGCGTGTTTCACTGTGACAAAAGTGATATATATCATATAGAATTAAGTCACGAAGAAAACACAAGAGGAATCACTCAAATCCGTCGAGAGAAACTCAAGTTATAATTGAAAGATCGAACAACGATCAATCTGTCCTACCCGAGAAAAACAGTTCTAGAACGCTGCAAATAAAACTCGTGTAGATCAGAAACCACAAATCCAATGACCGTGAAATTTTGACAGATGAAATATAATCATGTTTTGAAGACAACCAAAAAAAATCATGTCAACTGGATCTGTAAAACTCGAGTGATGATAAAACCACCGACGAAAGGTAGTGCTGTCCAGAAACTTGACAAGTAAAACTTGTCTGGAACAAGTCGGACGAACAAGGCACAAAAGTTCCTTCAAACTACGAATTTTATACAATAGAACACAAGAGGAACAGCCCCAAAGTCGTGCACCACGATCTCTGGCCTCCCTTGCTTATATAACCAGCCCTTAGGCCAACCCATTCTCAACTAGGACTCTAATCCTACTCAAATTATGAATCAAAACTTTCCATCACTGCTTAGGACTCTTCCATACGAAGATAGAAGCAATTTTAAGACTTCCAAACACCTTAGGAACATATCCCACATTCCTAAAACAACTCAAATTCGTGTCCCACACAAAATCCTATTATAACCAACTCGATACTTTCCATACCGAGCCATAACCGACTTCGCCGCAGCCAAAGTCATCAACCGATACGATCCGATCCATCCAACCAGATCTTTCCATCCATAAACCATCTTCGGAACCATGTTGCCATGTCATGCACCGCATGCATACGTGCGAACACCTTCCTTCGACGTCTAGTAACCTTCATATGCACTACCCTTAATTCAATCATCCTGCGCGACCTCCTGACCCGCTCAACCACAATTCCTCCTGAATTTGGTTGTTGGAACCTCATCTCCTCCCTAAGACTAGTCCAAAGGATCCTGTCGCTAGCCATGACTTGAACTCAAGCAACACCTGCACATGAACAAACAACAAATCCGTACGAGCCCAAGTCCGCGACTTGACTCAAGTCAGTTCAGAACACAACACCTTACGTGAGCACCTCACATAAGCATGTTGCAAAGCATATCATAACGATATCAGCCATAACCACCAAAACACTCCAAAAACTTAGTAAAAGAATACTAAGCAACCTTTCCATAAGTGTAAAGCAAGTTCAAAACATTTCACATGAAAATTTGGAACATTACGATCAAGCTCTGAACCTTGCCAAAGCTAACTGGAGCTTGAGCTAGAGTTTGCCAAAGCTAGTAGAACCTAGCGCCGGAGCTTACCAAAGCTAGTAAAACCTAGTGCCAGAGCTTACCAAAGCTAGTCGGACCTAGCGCCGTAGCTAACCAAAACTAGTCGGAGCTAGTCATCCCAAAAGTCGGAGCTAGAAAAACATGTCAGAGTTAACAAACATAAGTCCGACCTAGCAAAACATATCGGAGCTTAACAAAGACATGCCGGAGCTATCGAAGACATGCCGAAGCTAAAGACAAAGCTCACCGGAGCTACCCAAAAACATGTCAGACCTAGACAAAGCAAGTCGAACCTTACGTCGGACCTTGCAGAAGCTCGGAGCTAGAGTCGGACCTTGCTAAAAAGATGTTTAGAAGAATTTCAGAACTTTTATCATCAAATCCAATGTATTCACTAAAAGCCAATGTATTCAGCACAAATAGGTCTCACACCTCCCACCTGGTCCTCCCCACCCACCATCATGAGGTAATTGTTCTTCCCTCTATCACCTCTCTCACTGCCCCCGTCCTCGTCCTCCCCATCACGCCACCAAAGCCCGCGCTGCACCGCAAGCCCCACATCCACGAACACGAAGCATTCGCACAACACAACTACCCTTTCTTCCCCCTCTTGTTGATGGCAAGGTCAACACGCGGCAGCAGCCGAGGCTGAGGGCATGTCTGGGACTACGGTGGCACCTCAGCCTCGTCTTCCTGCTTGCAGTATGAGCCTGTGCCCGCACTCATCGTGTGGTTCCATCTCATCCCCATCGTCTTCAACCTCGCCAGTTGTCCCCATCGTATTTGCCACGCACACTCATCTGTGTTCTTCTTGTTCGTCTTCGCCGCCCGTGCCTATCACAGCCTGACTTTTCACACAAGATAGAAATCACTCAGAATTAAAATTTGGGCATATTGTGATTTTGCCCCTAGTTTGAAAGCTAATTGTGAATTTAACCTCCAAATTGAGAGTTTGTTTAAGCAAAGGCAAAGTGTAACCTATTCCGTTAGTGGGTGATAACGGTGTTAAAGATTACAAAAAATACTACAACGCCTTTGTAATTTTACCCCTACTTTAATTCATATTTGTGTTTTTACTCCTGTTTTAGTACCCTAAGAATTTGCCAATATTACAGCAATGTTTTTACACTATTTAAATAATATTTTTACAATATTTTCAGAATTACTTACACGACATTTTACAATTATTTATACAATATTTCAGCATTATTTACATAATATTTTAGCATTATTTAAACAACATTTCAGCATTATTTACACAACATTTCAGCATGTTTACACAACATTTCAACAGGATTTTGAGAGCATTCTTCCACTTGACATATCATTTCAGCAAAAATATGTCAATAGCACACATAGACTAATAAAACAACACATAGTGTCATATAAACATAGTGTGCAAGTCAATAGAATCACAAAAAAATGCAACAATTCAACCGTCAAATTAGTGTTAGAATTGAAAACATATATAGTTTCAATTTTTAAATCAAAACTAGTGTAATAATTGAACCCACATGTTACGAATGCAAAAATCTTACTGTCGAAGTGTAGACTAAGACACTTCCCCCCGTACTACTAAAATGTAGTCCGCGAAGGTTTGTATTCGGTTGGGGCACGCGTAAAATTATGAACAAGATGGTGATACAGAGGATTTTTATGTGGTTCGGGTCGCCTGAGCGTAATACCCTACTCCACGGGTTGGTTGTTAATGAGTTTGAGTGCCTAGTATGCATATGAGCTTGTCTTTTTTCGTTCATGCGGCGCAACCCTTTTATATGCTAAGGACTGGCTGTTACATGGTTTGCCTAGCCCGACAGGTGGTTCCGGTTGTAATTAATCACCTATACACGATCTACATGTATAAACTGTGATTAATATTGTGATAACACGCTTTAATAATGGCGTTACCCATCTTGATAGTACTCCGATTGTCCGTCATTAATATACCATTAACGACGTGTTAACCAGACTTTGTAATTGGATGTTTTAATAGCCTCTTGATAATCCATGCCATTGGAGATCTAGCAATCTTCCTGTTGCAACCTAGGTCCGGAGGATCGACACATGGTAGCTCTGGAGCTTCCCTCTGTGGGAAGGCAGGTCTGGAGCTATTAAACACGTGGCAGCACCAGAGCTTCCTTCTACTGGGGGTTAGGTCCGGGGACACTGGACAAGTGGCATGACCGGAGCTTCCCTATGGAGGGAGTAAGCTTCAGCCTTGCGATACACGTGGCAGCGCCGGAGCTACCCAATAGAGGGAGGCTGATCCAGTGCAGCGGAACACGTAGGGCCTTCGGAAGTATCAACTCGAATAGGTGGAATTCTGTAGTTTTAATCACAATAAGCAAGGGTTCCTGGTATTCAGGGTACCAACAGTGGTCCCCGGGCACAACTTTGGGAGAGATTTCGATACCCGAGGTGGGGCGATCATCAATTCCCACGCTGCAGCATTAAAGGTCTTTTCCCAAGTTGTTTGGACGATAATCTGCAGTTAAACCATCACGACGTGGCCACTCTTGGTATTGCGGGTGAGATCCTGGCGTGCAGATCTCATGCAATTGAAGGTCACTGGTTTCCAATACAAAAACGTATAGGTTTCGAGCGCAACCTCTACAGCCCTGTCAGGCTGCTGCCCTCGGATTTCCAACTTCCCATCATGACAATGGTTCACCTGGTGTGACTTTTTCGTCAGAGTGGACCCGGGCCCGCTTGTCATTGACAGGGTAAATTTTTGGAAAGAGATTTTGATCTTAATGTGGTTTCCATGCAAGCGTTGCATAGGCTTACTTAAGAAGGAATGCCTGCACGGTTAGAGGACTCTTTACGCCTTTATTCGAACTTGCGCTCAGAATCTCTCCGCCCTTGCATAGCTTTTCCAACTTTCGCTCCACTATGCCACGATGGAGTTAGGTCTTACCCGTAGCAAGATCAAGAGCGATGAAGATTTGTCGAGGGTTCGGACCTACATGGGGTGTTCTAGCGCCTCATTCAACAACTTGATCCGCTTCGGCAAGCTTCCCTTCAAGAAGCAAAGCGCCGGAGAGATTGCCTTCTTCTCGGCCTATGCCATGGTGGGGCTAGTCCCACCTTTTTCAAGCTTTCTCCTGATGCTGCTAGACTTCTACGAGCTCCAGCTTCATCACCTCGGCCCTCACTCCTTCTTGCTAGTGGCGACTTTCGTCCACTTCTGCGAGATGTGGGTGAGCGTGTCGCCAAGCATTAAGGACCTTCTTCACGGTCCACACTACTGGAAAGGGGACTGGGTTGATCGGCTTCTACTACTTCATGAAGTGTAAGAACTGTCCCTTCAGGTACTTGAAGACCTTCCCCTCCATAAAGTGGGACTACTAGAAGAAGGATTGGGTGGTCATCACGGTGGATCATCACGGCAAGGTGGAGTTGCCTGCAAGCCTCCAGAATGTCCAAACCAATGCTTGGAATGCAGCTCCGGTATTGTTTAAAGCATACAAACCCGTCCTGACTAGGATCCAGCAATGTATAGAGGGTGGAGTGAACCACCAGATGGTCTTCGGTAACTTCCTGGTCAACAGGTGGGCTCTGCTGAAGACGAGGGAGTGACCCGCATGAGCTTTCAATAGCGAGATGGATCAAAACCGGATCAAAGCTAGTTTTCAGACTAATATGGATGTTGAGGCTTTGAAGCTCCATCTCCAGAAGATTCAACACGGATCCATCACCTGGGACGCCTTGATTCCACCTGCAAACTTCCTCCCTCTGAACATGGTTCCTGAGTTCAGAAAGGAGCTTTGAAAGGGGATGCCGGAGCTGGATGACCTCGGCTTGGTGGAGAAGCGTGGGATCTCTGGAGTTTCAATTCCCGGAGCTTCGGAAAGGCGAGCTTCCACTACTCCAAGCCAGAGGGTCAACGATGCCAGCAAGGGCAACGACAAGGAGCCAACCGAATCTTCTAGCCAGAAGAGGAAGTTGAGGCACGCTGATGGGAGATCTGTTAGGTCATTCCATCTCTAGCTACGTCTTACCCTCGATTAAGTTGTGCTTTGACGGCCAAACTTTCTTCGGAGCCGTCATCCATGAGGGGCGCTAGCGCTGGCAAATTGACTCTGAACCCAGTGCTGACGACGGGCTCCAGGTCCAGGGGTCCTTCCCAACCGAGGGAGGTCCCGACTGAGGCGACTCCAACTCTTGTGGCAAGCTCCTAGCCTGGGTCTGTGAATGTGGCCTAGAGGGGGGAGGGTGAATAGGCCTTTTTGAATTTTGCCGGAACCTGCAACACTTAACAACCATATCAAAACTCGAGATATCGGACTGGTCCGGTCAAGTGCGGACTAGTCCGGTGTGTACCGACTAGGTTAATCAAGTTTGATCGATTAATTTGATTCTACGATGTATGCAGTGGAAATATATAGTTAATTGAAGTGTTACACAATTATGAACTAGGGTATACCACAAGTAAATATTATGTTTAATGTTTCAACGTAAAGTAGGCAAGATTGATTGAAACCCTAGTTTGATATGATGTATAAGAACGATGAACACAAAGTAAGAACACAAGCAATTTATCCCGTGGTTCGGTTCCCACAGAGGCAACCTACATCCACGTTGAGGAGTCCACAAAAGGACCGGGTCTTCTTCAACCCTACCCTCGTCGGATCGCCACAAAGGCCAATCCTCTTCTCTTATCATAAAGGGTAAATAACCAAATTCAAGGGGCCTTCTGACACGTTGAGGGCTCCCCTATATTACAACAAGGACTCCACCGAGAACACACTAGAAAGATTACAACAAAAATCATAGGAGTGTGTTAGGGAATCAAACCAAGAGCTCAAGAGTGATGAATCGTGTCTCTCCAATGATCCAAAGTGTATCCTCAAGGGATTTATCTTTTTGGCTTTTGATTTCGTGGAGAGATGTGTTTTCGAGGCTCTTGGGAGGTGTGACGGTGCCGGGGGTCAAGAGAGATTAAAGTTGGGCCGTGCACATCTATTTATATGGGGTTTCTAAAAGTGACCGTTAGGGTTTAGAAAGATCGGACTAGTCCGTGGTAGACACCGGACTAGTCCGGTGTGCTTTGTGTAGCAAACCCTAAGTGTCCCGAAATATCGGACTAGTCCGGCTAGGAGCGGACTTGTCCGATTTTGCTTCTAGAAATCTTAGGACTAGTCCGATAATCATCGGACTTGTCCGGATCAGTGAAACCCTAAGTGAATAGGGTGACAAGTCCGCACTTGGAGGACTTGTCCGATTTGGGTCAGAGGGTTTTCGGACTAGTCCGTGCCAATATCGAACTTGTCCGATTTACATCAGAACGATATCGAACTAGTTCGTTGTGTGATCGGACTTGTCCGATTTTGTGCAGCTTGTGAAGTGTTTTGGGGACTAGTCCACACTGTGGAGGACTAGTTCGATTCTAGTCAGAGAGATATCGAAATAGTCCATGGTGATATCGGACTTGTCCGATCTTGTGCAGAAAGATATCGGACTAGTCCGGTGTCAATCGGACTAGTCCGGTCCTGTATAAATTTGTGCAATGTGTGTGTTTATTTGTGTTTGAGCTCTTGGGGTGTGTTTCCATAACACACTCCACACACAATGATCTACTACACTTGTTCCTTGAGCTCTTTTCCGCATTGCTCCTCATTTTCCCTTCTTTTTGGCACTTTGCTTATTTTCCCATTAAAACCTGTGCTCATCTCAACAAAGTAGTTAGGATCTCATTTGCTTGTCATAAATCATCCAAAACTCACAAGGGATTCCTAGATGCACTTTCAATCTCCCCCCTTTTTGGTGATTGATGACAAGCAATTGAGATTTCACAAAATATGACAAAAAGTTGAGATTTTCATAAAGTATGCACATGTGAGTTTAAAATACATTAGGCAATGAAAACATGATCCATATGTGCACTCTTTATGGTGGGATGCATAACTAAGTGCATTGAAACATAATTGACATTAATATACCAATCAACAAGCATATATGTCATTCTAGGAGCAAAATCACAGATTTCATAGATAAATTCACAAGTAGTTCAAAGCATTGCATCACAAGACCATTAAGTAACATAAGAGCATATTAAACAGTTTATAACCCACAAAATAGACAAAAAGCATAAAGGAAGCTCTCTCCTTGCATCCTACAGCTTAAGACCTAAGACCTAAGACCTAAGACTCCCCCTCAATCTCTCCCCCTTTGGCATCAAGACACCAAAAAGAAGGAAAGGAGGGACCTAAGGTCTTCATGCCTCACCGTCGGTCCTCTCATCATCTTCATCTTCGTCTTCAAGCTGATGATGAAGAGGAGGAGGAGCAGAGCCACTCGAGCCCCCAATGCCAGAGTAGGCAAGCTCAGAGGGAGTCAAGGGCCTGAGCTCGCTGTAATCGGAATCAGAATCTTCAGAGATAACTGAAGATCCAATGGGCTCAATCTCCGGTTTTTGACAAATTTGCTTCACATTAGCCTTGACATACTTCATGCCTTTCTTTCTTCTCTTGTTAAGCTTGTGGACCTTCACCTCGGCCCTTTTGCAGGAAGCAAAGATAGCAACCAAGTATTTGAAGATGCCACTTGCAAATCCTTTTTAAGGAGTTGCCCTAGTGGTAGGGGCAGCCCTGGCATTTCACTTGCTCTTGCTAGAGCTTCAGGACTGGAGGCCGGAGATGGAGCAGTCTGTATGCTTGGCTTTTGAGGCATCTGGGGCCTCAAGGGAAGGTGCTCCACATATTTGACAAATTCAATGCCAGTGACCTTATCAATCATGAACATAAGATATGGAGTATAGCCACATGACCTGTTGGGTGTGCAAGAGATGTTGACCATATCGTTCCAGATATAGTCAGCCACATCAAACTTGCGGTCCTTGCTTATGACTCTCATCAGGGTCCGAAGATAGCCCTGTACACTCCCAGCATCCCCATCCTTGGGGGCAATTGTCTTCCTCAAGACTCTGTTCAAGACAACAAAGAAAGGCTTCATGTTCTTTGTGGAGGGAGGGTTGAACTTGGAGTTGGGCTCATAGAGGAATTTCATCTTATCCTTCTCAATGACACCTGTGTTGTGGATGATTAAGCAGTCATTGCTTGAGGTGTCAAGGTGTAGCAGGCTTGCAAAGTATTCATAAGTTATACTGTACTTTGATCTGTGAGTCATCCAAGTAACACTCTCTTCATCATCACTTGAGAAATGGCAAGTCGCAAAGAATTGTGCGATGACCTCATCATTCCAATTGTTCCTGAAGGCAAAGAGATCCTTCAGGCCATGCCTCTCAACTGCCTCCACCACATCAACAAACAGTGAGCAGCCCTTCTTCTCGAAGTGTGCCCAATCAATCCACTGGTTGCGCACTACATGTGTCTTCATTGGGAGGTAAACAGACTTGTAGAAATCTGCATGGAAATTGCTCCAAAATCTTCCACCGGTAGCTTGCTTTGGCCGGCTGTAGCAATGTACATTCTGGAACATAGCCGCTGAGTCACTGCCCTTCCCATTGAACTTTTCTTCTGTGGGGTCCCGAGCCCCTTGCTTCGGAGCTGACATCTTTAGCGGGTCAACCGGACCCGTCGCGACCCCCTTGCCTTTAACTTTTGCTAGGAGAGCACTCGCCGAGCTAGGGCCACCACTAGCAGAAGCCCTGTAAGCAGGCACCTTTCGTCGAGCCACCCTCTTTTGAGATTGAGGAGGAGAGGGGGCTGGCTCGGAAGGTCACTTCTTGCTTTGGTCCGTCGAGAACCGAAGCGGGGCTTCTTGTTCCATCTCGGCTTCAAAGTCGGAAACTTCATCGTGAGAGTTCAACATGCCCTGAGAATGGATTATACAAGGTATGGATAAGCATGGATGACAAGGAATTGCATTGAGGAAGTAAAAAGGTTAGGTTTGAGTTCAGAAAAATCGGACAAGTCCGGTGTTCAGGCATGGACTAGTCTGGGTGACCAGACTTGTCCGTGCATGGACCAGACCAGTCCGGTATTCATCCTCAAAAACCTATGCAACGAGACAAATGCTGATTCCTAATGCACAACTAGCTGAGCATCATTGTAATACATCAAGGAAGCATGTATATAGTGAGAGATGCTAGGCTATTCGATCAACAATGAAGAAAACACAGATTTCTAGGGTTTGGGGAAAAATACTGAATAAATCGCTTGAATCTTGTAGAGGAGGGTGTTGAATGCCAGAAAAGTCCGCGAACTTCAATCCCCGAGTGAGGAAGCTTGATTTCCACCAAAATGTAGAGCTTTTTGATGGAGGAGATGCAAAATCGCCTTGGGGAGCTCGAGCGTGGAGAGAGGAAGCTTGAGGCAAGTGTTGGGGGTGAGGAAATTAGGGTTTGGCGGCGGCTAGGGTTAAGGACACGAAAAATCGGACAAGTCTGAAAATGATCGGACTAGTCCGAACTTTTCTAGAGGCTATATTGGACTATTCCGTGGTCTACCGGACTAGTCCGGCCCAACCGCCGCTCTGCAGACTAGTCTGCATGGGCGGACTAGTCTGGATAACCACGGACTAGTCCGTGGTCACCAGGGAAGAATTTCTTAGCCATTCATATATATTTGAGGGTACATATTTAGAAAATAGGGAGGCAAATCAAATCAAATAATCTTGATGAATATGATCAATAAGCATACAACAATAAAGCAATGACCATAATTCACCAAGATCTAGTAATTGACATAGTTTTACAGAGAAAATTGAGAGAGATGATTTTCAATCCAATCAACATATTTTGAAGAATTCATACAGGTATGCAAAATTTCAAGCCACATTCTGAGCATCAGGGATATTTAGTTCATTTCGAGGCTCGCAAAAGTGTTTTTCATCAAGTGGCTTGGTGAATATGTCGGCTAATTGCTTTTCGGTGTTGACATGGGAAATGGCTATATCTCCTTTCATGGAGTGGTCTCTCAAGAAGTGATGTCAGATGTCTATGTGTTTGGTCCTAGAGTGCTCAACTGGATTATGGGCAATTTTAATGGCACTCTCATTATAACAAAGGAGTGGGATATAGTTCATATTGTATCCATAATCCCTTAGAGTTTGTCGCATCCAAAGGAGTTATGCACAACAACTCCCGGCTGCAACATACTCCGCTCCGGCTGTGAATAAGGCAATAGAATTTTGTTTCTTGGAGGACCAAGAAACTAGGGATCTACCTAGGAATTGGCATGTGCCGGAGGTACTTTTTCTATCTACTTTGCATCTGGCATAATCTGCATCAGAGTAAACAATGAGATTGAATTTGGAGCCTTTTGGATACCAAAGACCAAGGTTGGATGTATGAACTAAATATCTCAAGATCCTTTTTACGGCTGTCAAGTGACACTCCTTAGGATTGGCTTGAAATCTTGCACACAAACATATACTCAACATAATGTCTGGCCTAGATGCACATAAATAGAGTAGAGATCCTATCATGGAGCAATATATGTTTTGGTCGACGCTAGGTCCATCTTCATTGAGATCCAAGTGGCCATTCGTTGCCATGGGAGTCTTTATGGGCTTTGCCTTGTCCATTCTAAACTTCTTGAGTATATCCTGAGTGTACTTCATTTGGCTTATGAACGTCCCTTCCTTTTGTTGCCTCACTTGGAATCCCAAAAAGTACTTTAGCTCTCCCATCATAGACATCTCAAACCTATCTGTCATAATTTTACTAAACTCCTCACAAAAATATTCGTTAGTTGAACCAAAGATTATATCATCAACATAGATTTGACAAACAAAAAGATCACTGTCAAAGTTCTTTGTAAACAATGTATAATATACTTTACCGATCTTAATGCCATTTTCAATTAAAAAATCTCTAAGACACTCATACCAAGCTCTAGGAGCTTGTTTGAGGCTGTAGAGAGCCTTACGCAATTTAAATATGTGGTCGGGAAACTCTTCGTTTTCAAACCCGGGGGGTTGCTCTACATACACCTCCTCCTTGATTGGTCCATTGAGGAAGGCGCTTTTCACATCCATTTGATAGAGCTTAAAATCATGGTGAGTAGCATATGCAAGTAATATTCTAATGGACTCAAGTCTAGCTATGGGTGCAAAGGTCTCATCGAAATCCAAACCTTCGATTTGTGAATACTCTTTGGCCACATGTCGTGTCTTGTTCCTTGTCACCACCCCGTGTTCATCTTGTTTGTTGCGGAAGACCCATTTTGTGCCGACGATGTTGGATATGGGTCTTTCGACTAGTTCCCGCACCTCGTTTCTTTTGAAATTGTTGAGTTCTTCTTGCATGGCCACTACCCAATCTGGATCCTTCAATGCATCCTCAACCCTGCGTGGTTCCAAAAAGAACACAAATGAGTGATGCTCACAAAAATTAGCTATGCGAGATCTAGTAGTTACTCCCTTTTGGATATCACCGATGATGTTGTCAATTGGGTGATCCCTTTGGACGCATTGGTGTACTCTTGGGTGTGGTACTTGCTGTCTTGAATCTTCATGATCATCTTCTTCCCCCCCTAAATGGTTGCCCTCATTGACTTGTTGATCATCTTCACTTTCTTGAGGTTGATCTTGTATGGATGCTCCCCCTTGATCATTGGTCTCCTCTTGTGGTTCGTTTTCCACATGCATATGTAGGGGTGGCTCTTGTGGTCGAATTTCTCCTAACGCCATTCTTCTCAATGCTTGACAAGGAGCTTCTTCTTTATCTAGCACAAATGGATCAACTTGCTCCTCTTAGGATCCATTAGTTTCATCGAACACTACGTCACGTGCTACTTCAACAAGTCCGTAGGTCTTGTTGTAGACACGATAGGCGTAAGTGTTCGAATCATAGACAAGAAAGAAACCTTCATCGGACTTCGAAGCGAACTTTGAAGTCCTAGGCTTCTTGTTGAAAATATAACATTTGGAACCGAAAACTCAAAAATATGAAATGTTAGGCTTGTTACTGGTGAGTAGCTCATAGGATGTCTTCTTGAGTAGTCGATGAAGGTAAAGTCGATTTATGGCGTGGCAAGCAGTGTTAACCGCTTCTGCCCAAAATCGATCCGAGATCTTGTACTCATCGAGCATTGTTCTCACCATCTCTATGAGGGTTCGGTTCTTCCTTTCGGCAACTTCGTTTTGTTGAGGGGAGTAAGGAGCTGAAAACTCGTGCTTTATGCCTTCTTCATCTAGGTACTCCTCCACTTGTGTGTTCTTGAACTCTGTGCAATTGTCGCTTCGAATGTTCTTTATTGTCAATGAGAATTCATTTTGAGCTTGCTTGATGAACTTCTTAAGTATTCCTTGTGTTTCTGACTTATCATGTAAAAAGAAAACCCAAGTAAAGCGAGAAAAATCATCGACAACTACCAAAGCATATTTGTTACCGTCGATGCTTATGTAGGCGATTGGACCGAAGAAGTCCATGTGAAGTAGCTCGAGCGGTCTTGTTGTAGTCATGATGTTTTTCGCGGGGTGAGGTGCTCCAACTTGCTTCCCGGCTTGGCACGCGCTACAAGGCCTGTCTTTCTCAAAAACAACATCCTTCAAACCTCAGATGTGACCTCCATTGAGGAGTTTTTGAAGATTCCTCATACCAACATGCGGTGGCCGTCTATGCCACAGCCAACCCATGTTGGCCTTTGCAATCAAGCATGTGTCAAGTTCGGCTTTATCCTTGTTGAAGTCAACAAGATAATGCTTTCCCTTTAACATACCCTTGAATGCAATGGAACCATCACCCCTCCTAGAGATGGTCACACCCTCGTTAGTGAACAAGCAATTATAACCTTTGTCACATAATTGAGATATGGACAGTAGGTTATAATCTAAGGAATCAACATGTAATACATGGGAAATAGTGTGTTGTGGTGATATGGCAATTTTACCGGTACCGAGCACCTTTCCTTGACTATTGTCTCCAAAGTAGATGCCCTCGCTTGGATCCTCATTTGCTTCATATTCAACGAACATCCTCATTTCTGCGGTCATATGGTTGGTGCAGCCACTGTATAGCACCCATTTAGATCCACCAGAGGAATAGGCTTGCAAAAACAAATTATGCCTTGGTTTTAGGTACCCAAGCTTGCTTGGGTCCTTTTAGGTTAGTCAAAAGTGATTTTGGCACCCACACATGAGACTTGGTGTACCCATGGCGTGGCCCAACATAATGAGCTTAAACTTTTCCATAATTACGTCGCATTAGGACATAAGATGCATCGAATGTTCTAAATAGCAATTGCTGTTATTTGTGGACAGGACTAGTCTGGGAGATCGGACTTGTCCGGAGGACCGGACTTGTCTGGATCCCGACCGGACTAGTCCGGTGATCATGCGTTTTGGGTTCATTAATTTTGTATTTTCCAGTTTGAGTGAGTCTTCCCTTTACGAAGACATTGCTCTCCTTGTTATTCTTTTGGCTTCTAGCATGTTTCTTTTCACCATAAGAGTAACCAATGCCATATTTGACATTTGGAGGTCTTGTGACCAAGTATGCACTACGTGCACATTTGATCTTCTCCTTGTCAAATATGCCATTTTTTGTAGGATGCTTGTCCTTGGTAGAGGTTGTCTTGTCTTTCAAACTGGTGTCAACCTTACCACATGTACAAGTAGAAGCAACTTCACTTTTAATGTGTTGAGAAGGTGAGCTTGAAGAGGATGAAGGGTCACCTTGCTTGAGTGACTCAACTTGTACCTCAAGGATCTTGTTAACCTTGATTAGGTTAGCAAGTTCTTCCTTGATTGTAGCATTTGAGTCGCTTAACTCCAAGCAAGTTTCCTTGCTTGAAGCTAATTCAAGCTCTAGTGGCTTGCTCCGCTCCTTTTCAAGCTCTAGAAGCTTGTCAAGTTCAACATACTCCTCCTTTTGGGAGACAATCATGTCTTCTTGATGATGTATTAACCTCTCCTTCTCAACAAGTTGATCAAGCAAAAATTTCAATTTAGTGGCTGTTTTCTTATCTAACCCAATGGGCATATCTTCATTATCACTATTAATATCACTATCACTGGAGTAGGAATGCATGGAGGAGGATTTTGTTGTTACCTTGTGTTTACCTTCCTATGCCATGAGGCAAGTGCCGTTCCCCTTCCATGCGCCGAGTGTAGGGAAGAGAGTAGACTTCTTGGATGTCTTCTCGATGGCTATGCTAGCCATCTCTTCTTCTTCTCATGATGAGGACTCATCATTTGAGTCCATCTCTTTCCCTATGTGCAGTTGTTCGGCTTGTTTCTTCTTCTTGAATAATTTATTGGGTTGAGGATTGGCTTGTTTGGTCTTCTTCTTGTTCTCTTCATATGGGCAATCAACTATAAAGTGGCTATACTCACCACAATTATAACATGCCTGCCTCAACTTTGACTTAGATCTTTCCTTGTATTTTCCTTCACTTGATTTGGCACCTTGTCTCTTCTTCATCATCTTCTTGAATTTCTTCATGAATAGTATTATGTCATCTTCATCCAAATCACTGCTCTCATCATCACCGTCTTCTTCTAGTAGTGCTTCTCGCCCTTATTTAGATAAGGGCTTGAGGGTGGACTTCAAAGCAACCCCTTTTTTCTTTGCCGAGGTGAGGTCGGAAATTTCCTTGACATGCTTCGCTTGCTTTTCCATCATCTCAAAATTGATGATTTTTCCAAGTAGCTCATTCGAAGTCATTCTCTTGTATCCGGGGCTTTGTCTAATCATTGAGCATAAGGTGACGTTGCGAGGCATGAAAGCTCTAAGGATGAGCTTCACCATACCGTGATCATTCCACTTCTTGCTTCTGTAAGATCGAACATTGTTGATGAGTGTTTTTAGTCGGTTGTACATATCTTGAGGCGACTCATCTTCTTCGATTGCGAATCTTCCCAATTCACCTTCGATCATCTCGATTTTCGCTTCATGCACATGACGATCACCTTCATGTGCAGTATGCAATGTGTCCCATATCTCCTTTGCAATCTCGAGTCCATCCACCTTGGTGAACTCGTCCCGACTGAGCGAAGAGGTAATGACTGCCGCGGCTTGAGCATTTTGATGAATTGCCTGCTCTTGCTTGGTGTGAGCTCTCCGTCGTCGTCCAGGATATCTATCCCTGTGCACAAAATATGACACAAACTTGGATTGAGAGAAATTAGATGCATTTTCATATTTTGCCTCCACATTGAATAATCACTTCCATCGAAGTGTGGGGCTTTTCCTAGAGGGATAGATAAATAATTATTATTACTAGAATTAAGACAATCATAGTTAAAAGGATATCAAGAGTAGTCGGTGTGACTACTCCCCTTCTTCTTCTTTTCATCTTCAATTTTCTCCTTTCCCTTGGAAAGGGTTTTCTTCCTTAGGAGCGCCTTGAGTTCCAGCGTCTCCTCATCGTAATCCTCGAAGTATTGAATAGCTTCAAGGAGCTTCTCCAATTTCTGGTTCTTATCTTCATCAACCTTCTCTTGGTTGTGGGTCTTGTGTACGTCTTTCATGTCCGACATGATCTCATCGAGCGATTAGTCTCCTTCTTGAAGAGCCTAGAGGGGGGGTGAATAGGCCTTTTTGAATTCTGTCAGAACCTGCAACACTTAACAACCAGATCAAAACTTGAGATATCGGACAAGTCCAGTCAAGTGCAGACTAGTCCGGTGTTACCGACTAGGTTAATCAAGTTTGATCGATTAACTTGATTCTACAATGTATGCAACGGAAATATACAGTTAATTGAAGTGTTACACGATTATGAACTAGGGTATACAACAAGTCATTCTTATGTTTAATGTTTGAACGTAAAGTAGGCAAGATTGATTAAAACCCTAGTTTGATATGATGTATAAGAATGATGAACACAAAGTAAGAACACAAGCATTTTATCCCGTGGTTCGGTTCCCATAGAGGCAACCTACATCCACGTTGAGGAGTCCACAAAAGGACCGGGTCTTCTCCAACCCTACCCTCGTTGGATCGCCACGAAGGCCAATCCTCTTCTCTTATCACAAAGGGTAAATAACCAAATTCAAGGGGCCTTCTCACACGTTGAGGGCTCCCCTTGATTACAACAAGAACTCCACCAAGGACACACTCGAAAGATTACAATAAAAATCACAGGAGTGTGTTAGGGAATCAAACCAAGAGCTCAAGAGTGATGAATCATGCCTCTCCAACGTTCCAAAGTGTGTCCTCAATGGATTGATCTTTTTGGCTTTTGATTTCATGGAGAGTTGTGTTTTTGAGGCTCTTGGGAGGTGTGACGGCGCAGGGGGTCGAGAGAGATTAAAGTTGGGTCGTGCACATCTACTTATATGGGGTTTCTAAAAGTGACAGTTAGGGTTTAGAAAGATCGGACTAGTTCGTGGTGGATACCAGACTAGTCCGGTCTGCTGTGTGTAGCAAACCCTAAGTGTCCCAAAATATCGGACTAGTCCGGCTAGGAGCGGACTTGTCTGATTTCGCTTCTGGAAATCTTCGGACTAGTCCGATAATCATTGGACTTGTCCAGATCAATGAAACCCTAAGTGAATTGGGTGACAAGTCTGCACTTGGAGGACTTGTCCGATTTAGGTCAGAGGGTTTTCAGACTAGTCAGTGCCAATATCGGACTTGTCCGATCTACATCAGAATGATATCGGACTAGTCTGTTGTGTGATCAGACTTGTCCGATTTTGTGCAACTTATGAAGTGTTTTGGGGACTAGTCCGCACAGGGGAGGACTAGTCCGATTCTAGTCAGAGAGATATCAGACTGGTCCGTTGTGATATCGGACTTGTCCGATCTTGTGCAGAAAGATATCAGACTATTTCGGTGTCAATCGGACTAGTCCGGTCCTGTATAAATTTGTGCAATGTGTGTGTTTATTTGTGTTTGAGCTCTTGGGGTGTGTTTCCATAACACACTCCACACAAAATGATCTACTACACTTGTTCCTTGAGCTCTTTTCCACATTGCTCCTCATTTTCCCTTCTTTTTGGCACTTTGCTTATTTTCCCATTAAAACCTATGCTCATCTCGACAAAGTAGTTAGGATCTCATTTGCTTGTCATAAATCATCCAAAACCCACAAGGGATTCCTAGATGCACTTTCAGTCCGGAGTGTCTACCTCGCCAGGTCCGGTGGGCTCTGACTCTGGGCCACAGAAGAAGAAGTTTCACAGTGACTGGAGCAGAAGCTTCTCAAGGTAAGCATTATCTTCTCACCTTGAGTTGCTATTTTTATCTTTACCGTGTTTTGAATTTTTTGATCCTTTATGTCCAGGGTGTCGAAAAAGAAAACTGAAGCTTCGGCCCCTGCTGCAGCAACTGTGGCTGTGTAGACAGAGTCTCCTGCTTCGACCCCCACGCCTCCCCCAGTGGTGGCTGAGGACACGACAACTCCGGTGCCAGCTGTCGTGGAAACAAGTCCAATGACAGCGCCGGAAGTTCCTGTGGTAGTGCTGGACCAAGAGGAAGAGACTCGTGATGAAGCGCCAGCGGTCTCAGGGCTGGCGGCTGAAGCTCCGGCATCGGAGCAGGATATGGCGGAAGCTCCGGCAGCTGAGCTGGAGGTAGTTGAAGCTCCGACATCTAAGCCGGAGGTGGTGGGAGTCCCAAATGAAGCTGCAGTGCCAGCCCCGGAGGTGATTGCTCCGGAGGTGTCCATGTCCAAGCCGGAGCACCCAGCAATTGAAGATCCAGCAGGGGGACCTTCCTCATCAGCTTCGAGGGCTATGGAGGTGGAGGAGCTTCCGACGATCGGTCCAACCGACTTGGAGTTTCTAGAGAGGGAGCTCGCACCTTGGCGCCCCTCAATCGTCTTGGAAGACCACTAGAGCCGACAGAAGAGATCCAGGCTGGTCTGGAGCCAATTCTTTTGGCATTGTCGATAGACAGTGCCTGCTCTAGGCTCTGTCAAGTCCAGCTTGCCTTCGACCATGACAGCAAGGTCCTTGAAGAAGAGCGCCACACCCCGAGGCGTTGGCGAAATAGGCTTTACTTCGAGACCAAGTTGACACAATCAAGGCTTGGGACTAGCAGGAATGGATTAATTGGGAGAAGGCTCGGCTGACGTAGTGGGACCGCTTGTTGAATGAGCGGGAGGCTGTCATCAAGGCTCTCAATGAGAAGACTCGAGATATTTTTGAGCCTGCTATGGAGACTAATGAGGCAGCTGATACTCGCTCTGACAGCCTCGAATAGTTAAATGAGGTACTCCTCAAGCGTTGGGAAGCCCTCGATGAAAGGGAGGACAACCTCCTAGAGAAAGAGGAGGACCTCTTAAAGAGGGAGGAGGAACTCGCGCAGAGGCTGACACTGGGCGAGCAGAGTTTAGCTGACCGCACCAAACAAATTGAACAATATTTCGTTCAAGAGAAAGAAAGGATTTGGCAGGTTGGAAAAGAAGTCTCCAAGAGAGAGGCATATATTTCCACCAGAGAGGAGAGGGTGAAGGGCAAGGAGAAGGACCAGGCGGACCGTCGAAACTGCATCCACCTTCGGGAGTTAAAGCTTGCTGACGGTGAAAAGCGGTTGGCTGAAAGTATTCAGCAGCATGCTAAGGAGGTCGAGCGCTTTGCTCGGGAAGGTTCAGAGCTTGCGGCTGCAAGAAGGTCACCGGAGGAACTAAGAAGTTTGAGAGCAACTGAGTCCCAGTGAGTCTGGGAGTTCCTGGGGCGAGCCAACAAAGCTCTGGTGCCACTTGTCATCAGTCTGGTAGGTCCCGATGCTTCGGAGACGGAGCTGGACAAGGAGCTGGTGTCGTTGGGCTTTGTCGGCAACAAACTTGATGCAATGGGTGATGTCATCGTCGACCAACTGGAGATGGAGGGGAAGGTTCTGGCCAAGAACGTCGACGAATATGTGCTGACATGTTTCAAAAGCGGGGACCCCCATATGTCTATGGATCCGGTAGTCGAAGGACCCGTTGTTGAAGAGGAAGATGCCACTAGGGCTAGTGTTCAAGAAGCTGCCCAGAAAGTTGCCTTGTTCTTCCATAGGACCTCTAGTGGATAGGGCTTTTTTTCTTCTGCCTTCAATTGTAATCCTCCAAGTTTGAATCATTGAAATCCAATTTTTTGAATGAATGAATTCCATTTTGTATATATCTTCAATGCATTGTCCTTTATATTGTTGGCCCCCTGGTAGATGTACACAATTTGATTGCGAACATGTACCAATAGAAATTGATAATGTCTTGATGACTTCACTTCTCGCTCGCAGCCAAAACGATAGCTCTAAGTTCCGAATTTTACCTCCGACATCTCCAGGGACCCTTTGTTACATCGATAGCGGGGCCCCCGGGAGTTGTTAGAGCTAGATAGGTCTGATAGCGCGCACTATCAACGATTAGAAACATCGACAGCGAGCCCCCTGGGGGTCGTTGGAGCTTGGTAGGTTTGACGGCGCTGACTATCAATGATTAGAAATGTCGACGACGGGCCCCCTGGGAGTTGTCGGAGCTTAGTAGATCCGACGGTGCCCATTGTCAATGTTTAGAAACATAGACAGCGGGCCTGTGGGGGTCGTTGGAGCTTGCTAGGTCCGACAGCGCCCACTGTCAACGCGTATAACGTCGGCGGCGGGTCCCCTGGGAGTTGTTGGAGCTTGGTAGATCCGACGGCGCCCATGATCAACGCGTATAACGTTGACGGCGGGCACCCTCAGGGTGATTTTTCCACCATCTTTGTTTAGTTCGCCGTTAATTGTTCACATCGACGGCAGGCCCCCTCGGAGTTGTCAGAGCTTGGTAGACCCGATGGCGCCCACTGTCAATGTATAAAACATTGACGGCGGGCCCCCTAGGGTTGTCGGAGCTTAGCATCTCCGGCATCGTCTACCATCGCAATGTGTTTTACTTTTTTCCTGCCCAAAAATACATGAAATGTAGTAAAATTTGTCCTCTTGTCTATAATTTGTTTGCGACTTACTGTTCTTATTTGAATTCTAGATCCACTGGGATTCAAGCATGATAACAAGTATATTGATGCAATCTCTTCAGATCTGAATGCCTTCTGGACCCGCCCTACCGGGTCCTGCCAGGATATGGGTAGTGTGGCGTACTTAGTGTGCCTGACCAGTCTAAGTCGATAGTGCACTCCAGACCCGTAATTGGCTTTGGTTTTTAGCAGAGTAGACCATTTAGCAATGCTAAGATCCGAATGAAGATCAACAATATAACTTATGTACCACATAGATCACCTAGACTAAATTTTAAAAATAAATGCACAACTTCATTATAGACAAGAAGGAGAAGATATAAAAGTAAGGAGCATGTACAATATTAATTAATGCACGTGGACTCTGCTTTCACACAAAAATGTTTTTCATTATAGGTCCGAATTACAGGGGAGACAAGGACACACATAGAGTATGGAACCAAGATAAGTGTGCTATTCATCTTGTTCTAACCCAGGGTTGGTAAGCTACACTTAAAGTACAATGACCAATTTAAGTGTGCTTTTTGTCTAGGACCTACCCGACTTTGTCCATAGACTCTTTGTCTGAATGTGATCGTACTCAACAGGTCTCAAAAGTGAGAAATAGGCGCGCTCGTAAACAAATCAAATCTTATTCGATGGCCCGGGTATGTGTAAATTCAGACTCACCTCCGTGGTACTAAGCGTAAAACTTACAGAGGTGCTCGATATTCCATGGATTTGGAAGCGGGTTCCCATCCTCTGTTGCCAAGTGAACGCATCCGGGGCAGGAAACTCTGATTACTCGGAAGGAACCTTCCCAGCCTGGGGAGAGTTTGTTCATCCTTTCTCGAGTTAGTATTCTCCGTAGCACCAGATTGCCTTCTTCAAGCTGCCGGTTGCGCACGAACCTTTGATGATAACGCCAGAGCGCCTAGCGGTATTGTGCATTCCGAACAGATGCTTGGCACCTTCTCTCGTCGATGAGGTCTAGATCTTCATGTCAGATCTTGTCATGCGCGGCTTCTTCGAAGGTCCGGACCTGGATTGACCCCATGGTGATCTCCGATGGAAGGACCGCTGTAAAATACCAGCTTTTCCTTAATATGAAGTTCAGTTACCAGTTTATTTTCAACCATAGTAAAGGTCAATTATGGTGGTACACATGAACTTGATATCATCAAGCATAATTCTTCCCCTCATACTAAAAATTTTATTAACATAAGGTATGGACTTCACCAATGACCCTAGGATAATTCATAGTAAAGGTCATTTTTGGATTTTCTTGAATGGATTTTGCCAGGGCAAAACACTATGCAGGCCTAAATATATTCAAATTAATTTGAACATAGCACTGTACATTTAGGCCCGGTCAAAATATTCAAATCTGAGGCTATACATTTTTCCATGGCCTCATAATGTTCCAGATAGCCTTCCTGCAATGTTTCAAGATTTTTGAATTCCATTTGCTATTTTATTTGAGACGCTTAACAAACTCAAGCCATATTTAAGTTCAAATTTTAAATATTGTTCAAACCTATTTGAACATAAAATTTGAACACACAATCATGATCAGCATGAATTTCTTGACTTATCCAAGAAGTTTCCACAATTTTTGAAACTCATTTGCTATTTAATTCAGTGGCTCCATTGAATTGAATTCAAATTTGAATTTCAACTGAAACTTGATCAATTTGAAGTTTTGATTTCAGAATCAAATTCCAGATATTTATTTGAGCCTTTCCACGAAAATCTAGGATTTTTGGATGAAGTTTGTAGGGGAATTGAAATTCGAGAGAGGATAGGCTTAAGGGGCTATGGGACCCACTATCCAGTGACTCACACTCGAGCTGCCCCTCTGTTTTCACGATGGTGCTCAGTGGTGATACCTCCCGGCATGCAAGCAAACGAGCTGCTTGCTTGCTTGCGCCGTGGCAAGCTCCCCTCGTTCCTCTATGCCTATTTATACCCCTGGTCACTGGCGTCGAGTTCCCGTTCGTTTTTACTCCCCATGCCGCATTTCTGCCCCGCTCGTGCGCCGCCGACCTTCCCTCGGGATTCCGACGATAACTTCCCGTCTAGCCAAGGATCGATCATGAGTTCTTTAGCAAACTTGTGCACAACTTACTTGCGCATCTTCTCCATCTTGTGGTTCAGCGTTTTCTCAACCGGTTGCGTGGTATTCCGCAGTTTTCCGACGACCACCGGTGAAGCCGCCATAAATCGCCCTCTGTCCACCGCTGACAAGCTGGAGGAAGCCTCTACAGGCCCCGACTTCTATAAGAGAAAGGTGTGTAATCTTGCCTTACGCATACTCACCAAGTTTCAAGCCATGCCATGCCTTGTAGCATTCTTAATTCCATTTTCCCGATGATAGTTCATACCTATGTCTCTAGGTTAGGGATTTAATTCGTTTTCTACGTCTAATAAATCTTGGCAATAGTTGAGGAATAGTTTAACTATCACCCTGTGAACACTCCGGGTCAAAAATATTTGAAAACCTTCGAGTATTGACCGAGATAGCCGAGTTTTGGCCGCCGCCGATGAAGAAGCTGCGGTTCACCGTCGAACTCATCATTGCCGACCATTCCACGGCATTTGCACCTTCAAATCAACATCGTCCGCATGCTCCAAGGAATGTTTCTAGCTTTTCCCCGAGCCTTTTTCGCCATCCCCATGCGTTTCCGTCAATGACCGAAATCCTAGCTCCGCCGTCGTCGTCACACCACCATTTCCGGCCGTCGCCGCCGTGATTGGACCTCACCATCGTGTTGTGCGGTCAATTTTTGGCTAGGCGGTCAGGGCCGAGTCGAATGGAGGTCAACGCAGCTATCGTGGCGAGCTTGCCGGCGCAGCGCCGCCGCGGCTGACTGGAGCGTCATGAGGTATACGAAGGTCGCGGGCCCGTGTGTCAGCGACGCGTGCGAGCGCGCGGATCAGCTGCGGCTCCGGATCCAGTATGGCTGCGCGGTTAACCCCGTGGCCCCCAGTGTGGCCCAGTTGCGATTGGCCCATTTAAATGAAGTGGGACCGACTGCTTTATTTAAATGTTTTCTGTTGGAAAATAATTCCAGGATTTACCCAAACTTCTAAAAATCATTACTCCTAGTAGAATTGCTCAAAAATTTCCAAATAAATTTTGGTAGACTCAAATCAACCTCCACTTTGCAGTGATGAAATTTATTGGACATGAAGCTCCCAGATTTTGTATAATTAATTCCTTTGAGCTAACTTCTTGGGAAATTAATTACTCCTGTTCTCTTAATTGGAAAATTCCCAATTTTGGTCAGAACAATCTTAATAATACACGTGATTTCCAGTATAAGTTTCAAGTTCATTGGACTTGAGTTACTGGGTTGATCAGTGTTCCAAATCTCTATGTTGTTTAAAATTGAGAAAAATACAAAATCAATTTCAGAAAATTCCCCAAACTTGTAAAATCAGTTTCTCCCTGTAAGAAGCTTAGAATATTATGAAACCAATTTTCCTAGAATCCGTGAGACCCCGTATACATGGTACAACCATTGGTAGCCATGATAGACCTCCAGAATTACAACCAAAATTCAGAGAAGGTTTATACTTGTAGCAATTTTAGGGACAACAAACTTCCTTGATCAGCTCCTGTTCTTTGCAAGAGTCTCCCTTATAGTCCCTAGTATCTACCATAAAAGTTCCAGAGCCATTTATGATCATATTCTTATTTGATTCACAAGATATTAGCTTGTGACCTTAAACATATTATTTATTTTCGAAGTCATTTATATATAGTATACGCATAATGTGTAGTAACTTTAGTCGGAGAGCAGCCATAAGCTTTGGAAGTCCAGCTGCCGGAAACTAAAATAGACTCAGACTCGCATTCAGGCAAGCCCCAGTTTGCATTTAAGTTCCTTACAGTGTCTTTGTAGTTTTCATTCACCTTTCGTCTTCAGATGTCTGTGCATTATGTTTAAGGTGTTTGACATCCACTTGCATGACCAAATAACCCAAGGAGCGGTTATAATAGCTCACAGACTCGTGTAGTAACTGCCATGCTTATATTCATAGTGATCCGGTAGAAGTCGAGTAGTTGTAATGTACTCGTGAGATAGGATTTTATCACACAGGATGAATTGGATCAAGAAATGTTTTATAAATATGAAATTGAGACCGGTCAGAGATGAGTAGGAAGCGACAAGAGATGGTCTTGGTCGTATAGCTCTGGCCATGTCGTTTAAGGCCCGGGCCGCGAGCAGCCCTGCTGGACAAGCTTCAATTGTACCGATGACATACTGGAGAAATGGGCTCCAGTAAACTGACGCAGCTTGATACTGGTTTGTTGAAGCATTTCGTTCTGTTTTATAGGCGTGGGTCGAAGGCAGCAAGGTGTAAATCAGCTGGTGGGGACGTTGGAGTATGCACCGCGCAGTGACCTCCTGCTCGTGACGGATCGATCGGTTCGACATTCGAGTGTTGGGTGAAAGGTGGCCATATACGACTAGTACTAAAGTGCTATGTAGGTACTACTGTAAGTACTCGCTGGCATTTCTGAAAGTGCGTATGTGTCATGTTGACCATGTGTGCCCTGATTGCAATTACTGTCCCTCACGGTAATAGAGTACCACCTGTTCACTGTGTCGTGGCGTTGTAAATACTGAAGAAGTCAAGAGAATACGATGTATTGCATTATAACTGTTTTGCAACCTTGTATGGCTTAGAGATAGCACAATAAAAAGTTACAGTTTTCCCATACTTTACCTGTAATAGCATTATGTGCTTTGGGCATGTCATATCATCGGCAAAGCGTTTCTTGTTTTATTGTGGAGTCTATGATGTGCCCTGCCTGAAGAATGTCATGTGCTACTTAAAACATGACTATAAGGATCCACTTGTAGGCGTGTATTTTATGTTATTCCTTACCTATGTTTAGTATTCACCCTTTCATATATCTAGTGAGACAGGTTAGTCTTGCTGAGCCTTAAGCTCATGTTTCCAGTTAACAAGTTTTTGCAGATTATGCGATTGATGACGGGTTCGATGATGAGGCTGCACCCCCTCCCCGGTTTACAGCCGAGTGGGAACCCTACACACCGCCGTAAGTTGGGTGTTGCTAGTGCGAAGTATCCAGGGCATGGATGACTTTGCTTTTGTATAGCTAGTGTCAAGATTGTAGCTATGATGTATAGTTCTCTTTCCTTTTCACTTAGTATTGCAAAACTTCCATTGTTTTTATAAATAAAGACTTGGTATTGTAATTTTTCTCGTCCTTTTCTTGTATACTATTGGGTGTCGCATCGTACGATATCACCCAATGAGATCCTTGGACGTCGGGATTCCGGTCCCCACAAGCACTTGAGCTCCGTACACCAAGAAAGGGGGGTCTCTCCAGTTGACCACTTAGGTGTTGTCCTACTCACCCATAGTGCAGATGGAATCTCTTCTATCCAGTTGGATTCGTGTTTCTTCAGGCGTTCTTATGTGCGCATCTTGAGTCCTTTTAGTATCTCAGCATTTGCTCTCTCAGCTTGGCCATTACTTGCCGGGTGAGCTACTGATACTTAGATGACTTGTATGCCAAGATCTTCACAATACTCTTCGAATGTTGCACTTGTGAATTGGGTTCTATTGTCAGTTATGACTCTGTTCGGAACTCCAAATCTGCAGACTATGTACTTCAAGAATTTGATAGCAGATTGTTTGTTAATTGTAACAACTGGACTAGCTTCCGACCACTTATTGAACTTGTCGATGGCGATGTACAGGAACTTGTAACCTCCGATGACTTTTGGGAAAGGTCCCAAAATGTCCATCCCCCACATAGCGAATGGCCATGTAGGGGGTATCATTTGCAGCGACTGGGCCGGTGTGTGTATTTGTTTCGTGTGGAATTGGCACACTTCACACTTTTTTACCAACTCAACTGCATCCTCGAGTGTTGTAGGCTAGTAAAAGGCATGCCAGAAGGCTTTATGTAACACCCCAGCCACTACGGGCCTAGCGGCCGTTACTTCTGGCAGCTCTCTAGGATCACAGACTAGCCCCACAGACCATTACTAGTCTTTTCTGCGCATTTTGTCCTCACTTGTGCGCACCCGAGAAGACTTCCCGGTCGTTCACCCATCCGCATACCATGCTTGCTTAGATCACCCATTACCACGTCATATTAACCAGTTCATATTAATCATTATCTCATTAATGCATAATTGAATAGTACAGTTGTCTTCCCATCCCAACTAGTTAAGCAAAGCAAAAAGGTAAAAAGCCATTCCCAACTCTACCATATATTCCAGGTGACAAGGGTGGTCATACAACACTAGTAATCTTCCTATCATAGGATTCCCATCAAATTGACACAAGCATGCAGTTTTGCAAACAAAACATTTGTTTAAAAATAGGATCAATATGCTTCAAGGACACTTGCCTTGCTTTTGGGATTGGATCGGGTGAAAGCCTTCAAACTCTTGATGCTGGAGATCCTCCATGGCACTCTCTAGCACAAATTCGTCTAATTCGCATAACAAACATACAAGATAAGAATTAAAATCAAAATGTGCAGAAATATTACTCAATATGTCATGATATGCATGATTAATGCAAATGCAAAGCAAAATTAGTTAATGAGTTGTTAATGATGTTTATTAATCAATTACAATGGTTATTAAGAAGTCGACACAGGTTTGGATTTGATTTGATCAAATTTTAGATTTAATTCAACACAATTTAACCAGCAAAATCGGACTAGTCCGCTAGGAACCGGACAAGTCCCCACTTCGCAGAACTAGCGAACTAGGGTTTTCTAGATCGACATGAATTTCGGGAAACGGGGTTGAATTCACGTAAGGAAAAGAAAGTAGAAGGTATACCAGGTGCTTAGAACTCTAATGAATCAAGGATCTTGGAGGTAACACTTGGATCTTGATGATCTAGGGTTGATGAAGAACTTGATGGTGGAATGTTGATGAAGAACGCGAAGTTGATGGAGATCTTGACCCTCTTTCATTTATTCCACTTCTTCTCCTTGCTCTAGATCTCCTTCTCCCTCCTTGGTGGCAGCTACTCACGAGCTAGGGTTTGGGTGAGGTGGAGAAGTGGCAAATATATGTCAAGCCAAGGGGTGGGGTTGTTTATATAGAGGTGGAGGCTAGGGTTGGGTGGATTTCGAGTTTCAGATGAGTAGGGTACAATTTAGAGTCCCTCATGGACTCTAAAAGAGTTAGGAACGACATCCCTAGGTCCACTTGACGTAAAACCCAAGAAACAAGCTGTGAAACAAAAGATCAACTCCGAGTCGCGATTTATTGGACAAGTCCGAAAAAGGGCCGGACTAGTCCGAAGTTAGACAGAGAGAAATCGGACAAGTCCGAACTGGAGATCGGACAAGTCCGAACGTATCTAGAGGGGAAAAATAGACAAGTCTTGCCGAAAATTGGACAAGTCCGACTTTAGTCATAGGGAAAAACGGACAAGTCCAGTGGAATACGGGGCTAGTCCGGGCAAGTCCAGGGACTTAGCAAAATTTTCCAGAAATTGGAACACCGGACTAGTACGCACAGGACCGAACAAGTTCGAAAGTGTCCAGGGGGAAAAACAGACTAGTCCGCAGCAAAACGGACAAGTCCGTTCGAAGTCAGAGAGAAATCGGACTAGTCCGCACTTCCCATAATTCTTAAGCGTGGTTTTGTTTCTAATTCATTTTAAACTTGTTCCTTTTTATGTTCCTCAATATTAAACATGTATGGGAATGTATGCAATGCATGATGGATGAAAATGAGGGTCTTACAAACCTACCCCCCTTAAAATGAATCTCCCCCTCGAGATTCGATGCGGAAGAGAAGAGATAGGGAAATTCCTTCTTGAGATCATCCTCCAACTCCCATGTTGCCTCTGATTCTGTATGATGCTTCCATTGAGCCTTACACCATCTGATGACCTTGTTTCTTATGATTCTTTCCTTGACTTCCAAGATTTTGATAGGTTGTTCGGCATAAGTCAAATCTACCTCTAATTCCAATTCTTCCATTGGCACTTGTTCCTCCGGTACCCTCAAGCACTTCTTGAGCTGGCAAACATGAAATACAGCATGAACATCTGTTAAGTGAGTTGGCATCTCCAACTTATAGGCTACTTCTTTTGTCCAAAATCTTGAATGGCCCGATGTATCAAGGTGCTAGCTTGCCTCTTATGTTAAATCTCTTATGACCTCTCATTGGTGACACCTTGAGATATACGAAGTCTCCCACTTCAAAGGCTAATTTCCTTCTCCTATTGTCTGCATAGCCTTTTTGTCTTGATTGTGAAGCCCTCAAATTTTCACAAAAAATCAGAACTTGTTTTTCAGCTTCTTGCAACACATACAGACCAAATACTTGAGTTTATCATGTCTCATTCAAGAATAAAGGTGTCCTACACTTCCTTCCATATAGTGCTTCATAAGGTGTCATTTTCAAGCTTGCCAGGTAACTATTGTTGTACGAAAATTCTGTATATGGCAAGCTCTTGTCCCAACTTTTCGCATGCTTCAAAGCACAAGCACTTAACATATCTTCTAAAATCTGACTGGTCCTCTCAGTTTGTCCATCCGTTTGAGGGTAATATGCTGAGCTACAATTCAACCTTGTTCCCAACGCTTCATGCAATTTCTGCCAAAACCTGGAGGCAAATTGAGAACCTCTATTCAACACTATCTTCTTTGGAACTCCATGCAAACATACAATTCTTCCCATGTACAGTTCCGCCAATTTCTCTCCATTCAAGGTGGTCTTGACGGGAATAAAGTGAGCTGATTTTGTCAATCAATCCACAATTACCCATATTGAGTCATAATCGGACCGAGTACGTGGCAATCCGACTATGAAGTCCATGCTGATTTCTTCCCACTTCCATTCCGAAATCTTCAATGGTTGCAATAATCCAGCTCGCCTTTGATGTTGCGCCTTCACCCATTGGCACACATCACACAATGCTACGTATTCAGCTATGTCCTTTTTCATGCTAGCCCACCAATAACACGTCTTCAAGTCTTTTTACATCTTGGTACGACCGAGGTGAACTTAGTATGGCGAATCATGTGCCTCCTTTAATATTGTCTCCCGAATACGCTTCACATTAGGCACGAAAATCTTTTTACCAAGCCATAGAGTACCACATTCATCCTCATCAAATCTGAATTCTCTCCCTTCTTGGGTCCTTTCATTGATTTTTTAGATTTCCTCATCCTTTGTTTGACCCTCTCGAATTTCTTGATCCAAGGTCGGATTTAATTCCATTATTCCCATCTCATTCACAAATCTGAGATTCAACCGTTCAAACTCCTTGCATAACTCGGATGGCAACTCTTGAACTGTGAGTTGGTAACTTACTCCTTTTCTGGTCAAAGCATCAGCCACGACATTGGCTTTCCCCGAGTGATAGTTGATTCCTACATCATAATCTTTGATGAGCTCCAACAATCTTCGTTGCCTCAAATTCAGGTCCGTTTGTGTGAAAATATACTTAAGACTCTTATGATCTGTGTAAATTTCACACCTATGTCCAAGGATGTAGTGTCTCCAAATTTTCAATCCGTGTACCACGGCTGCAAGTTCCAAATCATGGGTAATTCTGCTCATGTTTCTTCAATTGTCTCGATGCATATGCAACCACTTGAGCTTATTGCATGAGCACACATCCAAGTCCTTGTCTCGATGCATCACACTAGATATCAAATCTCTTGCTCACGTCCGATAGTACCAAAACTGGGGCTGTTGTTAACCTTTTCTTTAGCTACTCAAAACTATCTTGACAAGCTTGAGTCCATTGGAAAGCTTTTCCCTTCATTAACAACTCTGTCATGGGCTTGGCTATCTTGAAAAAGTCCTTGAAGAATCAACAGTAATATCCAGCCATCCCAAGAAAACTCCTTATTTTGTTTACATTTTGCGGGGGCTCCCATTTTAACACGCCCCTCACTTTTCCAGGTCAATCGATACTCCTCCTCTTGAGATGATATGACCTAAAAATGACACATCTTTCAACTAAAATTGGCACTTGCTGAACTTGGTATACAATTGGTGCTCCTTCAATTTCTGCAACGTAAGCCTCAAGTGTTCCTCATGTTCCTACTCATCCTTCGAGTAGATCATAATGTCATCAATGAACACCATGACGAACTTGTCCAAGTACTCCATGAAGACCTTATTCACGAGGTACATAAAGTAGGAAGGCGCATTTGTCAATCCAAAAGACATCATGGTGTACTCATAGGATCCATACCTTGTCCTAAAAGCTGTCTTAGGTATGTCCAATGGTCTAATCTTCATTTGAAAGTATCCCAACCTCAAATAAATCTTAGAGAAGACACAAGCACCCTTCATCCGATCAAACAAGTCTTCTATGCGTGGCAAGATGTACTTGTTCTTGATGGTCACCTAACAGAGAGCTTAGTAATCTACACACATCCTTTGGGACCCATCCTTCTTGTGCGCAAACAGCACAGGCGCTCCCCAAAGTGATGAACTGGGTCAGATAAAACCCTTCTTAGTTGCTCTTGAATTTGCTTCTTGAGCTCCGCCAATTCCTTAGGAGGCATCAATATGGCCTCTTAGCTATAGGTGCAGTTCAAGGTATTAAATCAATACAAAACTCAATTTCTCGATCTGGTGGCATACCTGGCAACTCATCGGAAAACACATCCAAAAATTCACATACCACTGGAATCGCCTCAATTGCGGCACCGTCCATATGATTCAGCTCCAATTCATTCGGTGCGTGTTGAGATGCTTCAAACTCTATGATAATACCTTCCTCATTGGTAAACTTCACCGTCTTCTTGGCACACTCAATAACTCCGTTGTGCTTCCTCAACCAGTCCATACCAAGTATAATGTCCAATCCTTGAGAATACAAAACAAAGAGGTTGGCGGAGAAGTCTACCCCCTTATTCTAAGGCTTACTTTTGGACATACTATATTTGTCCTCATCTCTCCTCCAGGAGACTTAACCAATAGAGTAAACTTCATATGAGATATAGGCAAACTATACTTGCCAACATATTTCAATGCAATGAATGAATGCGATGATCCAGAATCAAATAACATAGTCGTCGGGTTGGAGTTTGCGAGAAACATACCAATCACCACGTCATCCGCTTGTTGAGCATCCTCCGTAGAGACATGGTTCATGTTGCCACGAGCAAAATTCTGCTATCCACGGTATCCTTGCGGCAGTCCTCCATTGGGTCTTGGATTTTTCCTCGGCGCATTGCTTCCTTGACCAAGGCCTGGCTTAGGGCATTGATGCAAAAAGTGTCTAGCTTCTCTATAAGTATAGCACTTCTTAACTCCACCAGAATTATTGGGGGAGCTTGGTTCTATGCATTGGTACCAAGAAAGTTGGCATGAGGTGCAAAAGGCATTGGAGGCCTAGGTGCCTGCAGGACAGGGAGCTGCTGCACAAACTGAGTTGGGGCGGTGCATATCCAGGGCGCTGAGCAGTCGAAGAAGAGCTATAATATGGCACATGTGGTGGTGCAAAGCGAGGGTGCACATTGCTTCCTTGTTGCTGTCCTTAATATGGTGCCTTCCTCTTGTTGTCTTGCTCCATCTCACAGAACTTCTTCTCCACAACAATTGCTTTGTCCACAAACTTTTGGAAGTTGGCATAGTCACAATTCAACAATTGCACTTGGATCTCATTGTTAAGGCCCCTCATGAACATGTATTTCTTTCGGCTGTCCCGACTCACATCTTCAGGCGCATATCTTGAGAATTGAGTGAATTTATTGAGATATTCACTTACGCTTGACCTTCCTTGCCTTAAGTTCTCAAATTCTTGCCTCTTAAAGATCATGACACCTTCAGGCACATAATGAGAACGGAAACTCTCCTTGAATTCCGCCCAGGTGATCCTCCCCTGATTCCCATGAGCATCGTAAAAAGCATCCCACCAATCTGCAGCTGCTCCAACTAGTTGATGAGAAGAAAATAGAAACTTCTCCCGGTCACTGCATTGGACAATAGCTAGCTTCTCCACGGACTTGAGCAAATCATATGCATCCATAGGGTTAGCGGCTTGAGCAAAGGTTGGCGGCCTAGTCCTCATGAACTCTCCCAACAGGTTATGAGGCGGTGGGGGCATGTGGGGCTGATTGTTGATGTTACAAGCCTGCAGCTGTCCCATAGTATTTATCATGGTCTGCATGAGCTGGTTGTACATAGCCAATAGCTGCTGAATGTTGATAGCTCCCTGAGCAGGGTCTTGTCCATTGTTGTTTTGAGGTGCTCCATTGATCTCCTCCTCATCATTACCATCCCTTTGGTTGCGAGTCCTCACTATCTGAAGAAAAGCAAGAGGTAAGAATTTAGAAAACGTCCCCAACTATATGCATCAAGGAATATGAAACTATACAACTAGCTATACAGGCCTAGGTGGACATGGCAATGCTAAATCATCCCAAAATCCTCTATTAAGCACACAAGCAACTAATATATAGCAAACAACACACCAAGCAAAACACATCGAGCCTTCAGTGTTCCTATGTGCTCTAAAGTGTCCATTCTATCTAGGTTGCGTCCTACGGTCAACATGTGACTCTGATACCAATTTGTAACACCCTAGCTACTATGGGCCTGACGGTCATTACTTCTGGTAGCTCTCTAGGATCACAAACTATCCCCACAGACCAACACTAGTCTTTTCTGCACATTTTGTCCTCACTCATGCGCACCCGAGAAGACTTCCCGGTCGGTCACCCATCCTCATATCATGCCTCCTTAGATCACCCATTACCACATCATATTAACCAGTTCATGTTAATCATAATATCATATATGCATAACTGAATAGTACAGTTGTCTTCCCATCCCAAGTAGTTAAGCAAAGCAAAAAGGTAAAAATCCCTTCCCGACTCTCTACCATATATTCCAGGTGACAAGGGTGGTCATACAACACTAGTAACTTCCTATCATAGGATTCCCATCAAATTGACACAAGCATGCAGTTTTGCAAACAAAACTTTTGTTTCAAAACAGGATCAATATGCTTCAAGGACACTTGCCTTGCTCTTGGGATTGGTTCGGGTCAAAGCCTTCAAACTCTTGGTGCTGGAGATCCTCCACGGCACTCTCTAGAGCAAATACGTCTAATTTGCACAACAAACATACATGACAAGAATTACAATCAAAAAGGGCACAAATATTACTCAATATGCCGCATGATTAATGCAAATGCAAAACAAAATTGGTTAATGAGTTGTTAGTGATGTTTAGTAATCTATTAAAATGGTTATTAAGAAGTCTACACAAGTTTGGAGTTGAGTTGATCAAATTTTAGATTTAATTATACACAATTTAGACTAGTCCGCTAGGAACCGGACAAGTCTGCACTTCGTAGAACTAGCGAACTAGAGTTTTCTAGATCGACGTGAATTTTGAGAAACTGGGTTGAATTCACGTAAGGAAAAGGATGTAGAAGGTATATCAGGTGTTTAGAACTCCAATGAATGAAGGATCCTGGAGGTAACACTTGGATCTTGACGATCTAGGGTTAATGAAGAACTTGATGGTGGATTGTTGACGAAGAATGCGAAGTTGATGGAGATCTTGACCCTCTTTCATTTCCTCCTCTTCTTCTCCTTTCTCTAGATCTCCTTCTCCCTCGTTGGTGGCGGCTACTCACGAGCTAGGGTTTGGGTGAGGTGGAAATGTGGCAAATAGATGTCAATCCAAGGGGTGGGGTTGTTTATATATAGGTGGAGGCTAGGGTTGGGTGGATTTCGAATTTGAGATGAGTAGGGGTCGGTTTAGAGTCCCTCATGGGCTCTAAAAGAGTTAGGCACAACGTCCCTAGGCCCACTTAACATAAAACCCAAGAAACAAGTCATGAAACAAAAGATCAACTCGGAGTCGTAATTTATCAGTCAAGTCTGAAAAAGGGTCGTACTAGTTCGAAGTTAGACAGAGATAAACTGGACAAGTCCAGATTGGACATCAGACAAGTCCGAACTTATCTAGAGGGGAAAAACAAATAAGTCTGGCCAAAAATTGGACAAGTCTGACTTTAGTTAGAGAGGAAAATAGACAAGTTCGCTGAAATACCGGACTAATCCAGACAAGTCCAGTGACTTAGAAAATTTTTCAAGGAATTGGAACACCGGACTAGTCCACACAGGATCGGACAAGTCTGAAAGTGTCCAGAGGGAAAAACAGACTAGTCCGTAGCAAAACGGACAAGTCCATTCGAAGTTAGGGTGAAATAAGACTAGTGCGCAGAGACATCAGACTAGTCTGCACTTCCCAGAATTTTTAAGCGCGGTTTTGTTTCTAATTCATTTTAAACCTGTTCCTTTTTATGTTGCTCAATATTAATCATGTATGGGAATGTATGCAATGCATGATGGATGAAAATGAGGGTGTTACACTTTACCAACTAACATGCGGGAAGACGTGTTGTTCCCACACTCGCCTCCATGGATTTCCATGAGAAGCTCGCGGCCTTCTTCCCGGGCAATGCATCGCAATAGAACGCCGTTGGCACCGTGTCGGTAGAGATCCCCTTCTACCAGCGTGTATCTTTTAGCCAATCTGATGGTTCGGTCAGCGGAAGCACTGTCTTTAGGAAGGATGTTGTCTTTCAAGTTGCTCTGGATCTATGAGATCCATGTATCGGAGCTAACTTGAGCTTCTGGATCTTGCGTGCTAGATTTCTCAGAGCTTTCTGCACCGCCTACGATCCATGGTCGACGCCATGGTAACAGGGGCACCGGGACCGCCAGCTTCTGGGTGCTGGTCTCACCCCCATCACTCAATTCAGCAGGCTGAGCAGCAGGTCCTGAAAATCTCCTGACAAAAACTCCATTAGGAGATTGAGCTCCGATTGAAGCTTTCGTCGAGAGTTCATCAGCTTTAGTGTTGTTGAGATGCTGGACATGGCAGAGGTTTAGGACATCAAAGTCTTTTTGCAGCTTCTAGACTTCAAGGAGATAAGCAGCGAGTTGAGGGTTGTTGCAACTGCATTCACCTTTGACTTGTTTATTGATGAGTTGCAAGTCACCCTTCACCATCATCTGCTTGACGCATATGATAGAGCCACCTTGAGTCTGTAGTTGAGAGCTTCATACTCCACCATGTTTCTGGTTGCCTTGAAGTCAAGGTGTACCCTGTACTTGAACTTCTCCCTTGTCGGAGCGAGGAGAAGGATTCCAGCTATGACCCCCTGCTTCTACATGGAGCCGTCGAAGTAGAGAGTCCAGTGAGGCTCAGTGAAGACCTGGACCTTGGGTTCCAGCTTCTGCTCCCTGTGGCCACCTGTATTTGGTGAAGAAGGAGTCCACTCCGTCACAAAGATAGCCAATGCCTGACTCATGATAGCATGTCGAGACAAGAATTCAAGATCGAATTCTGACAGCTCTGCTGCCCACTTTGCGATATTTCCTGTAGAGATGGAGTTATGCAATATAGCACGTAGTGGATAAGAAGTTACAACTGATATTTTGTGGGCTTGGAAGTAGTGACGAAGCTTCCTTGAGGCAATAAGAACTGCATAGAGGAGTTTAGGCACCTCAATGTACCGAGTCTTAGTGTCATGTAGTACTTTGCTAATGAAGTACACTCGTCGCTGGACAGTCCGGACCTTCCTGGAAGGGTCTGGAGTTTCTTATGCATCAACTCGGATCCTCCCGAAGGGGTTCGGATCTTCGCGTTATGCACAACTTGTAAAAGACAGCTTGTAGGTTGTCAAGGAGTGATTCCTTGTTTTTCACCTTCACGACGATGTCATCGACATAAACCTCCACCAAGTCCCTAATGAGCTCTCCAAATGTTTTGTGCATGGCTCGCACAAAATTTGAAGCAGCATTTTTTGAGACCGAAAGGCATAGCATTTCTGAAGTTAGTATGCTTTTCATCTTCCCTTGACATTTGAATCTGATGATATCCAGAATATGCATCTAGGAAACATAATAGTTCACACCCGGAGCTGGAATCCACTATCTGGTCTACTCTAGGTCGTGGAAATGGGTCTTTTGTGCATGCCTTATTCAAAGTGGTGTAGTCGATGCACATCTGAAGCTTCCCACCTGCCTTTGGTACGATGACTGGGTTTGCCAGCCACCGAGGATGATGAATTTCCCGGATGAAACCAACTTCGAGCAGCTTCTTGATTTCTTGTCTGATGAAATTTTGCCACTCGGCTAATTGCTTCCGGAGCTTCTGATGTACCTACCGTGCGTCGGGATATATCTTCTAACTGTGCTCAATCACCTCCCTATGGATCCCAGACATCTGTGACGGTTTCCATGTGAACACGTCTACATTCGCGCAGAGGAAAGTGATGAGCGCGAGTTCCTGGTTGTTGTCTAGACCAACCAATATACGGGTGGTCTGAGCAGCATAAGAACTGATTTGGACGACTTTGACGGGAATGTCGGTGTCGCTGCTTGGTTGCACGCGTGGTGCAGAGGTTGAGCCTCGTTGATGAGAGCTCGGAGGTTGAGCAGCTTACTCCTTGCCAGATCCTTCCCCCTGCGCTGTTGCAAGCGCATGGAGTTCATCCAGTGTGGTGACTCCAGTAGTACGATCCCCACGAATCCGGAGGACGCCAAAAGGAGTCGGCATCTTCAACACCAAATAGTCGTAATGAGCTACGGCCATGAACCTATAAAGGGCTGGCCTGCCTAGGATAGCATTAAAGGGAAGGCTGATGTGCACTACATCAAAGACCAGCTTCTCAGATCTATAATTGTCCCGAGTCCCAAAAGTCATCGGGAGTGTAATTGATCCAAGAGGAGTGATAGCTCCCAGACCTACCCCAGAAAAAGGACGCGAGGGACGATGGTCTGAGAGGCTGAGCTGGAGCTTCACAAATACAGCATAGATGAGAAGTTTGAGCGTCGCACCTCCATCCACCAAGACATGGTAGATCTTGATATTGTTGATGGTAGGAGAAACCATTAGGGGTAACTGACCAGCTCCGGTCATGTTCTTCGGGCAATCCGAAGCATCGAAAGTGATGACAGTGTCCATCCACTTCCGATGAGGTTCTGTCTTGGTGGTGGGAGCTATACCAGCTATCTCCCGACGCAACGTCTTGAGGATACGCTGGGAGGTAATATCCCAAGACCCTCCATATATCATATGGGAAGTCTTCTGACGCTCATTGTCGAAAGTATTGTAGACGGCTTTCAGAACCTTCTTTGGGGTCCTGGAAACCTAGCTCCTGATCAACCGGAGCTTCGTCGACCTTCTGTTTCCCTTCCCGTTGGCAGAAAGGGGCTCTTTGTTGGCACTCATTGCTGCGTTCAATGAGCCCCTGGACCTCGCGATAGTCTTCTAGGTTGTGGGTGTTCATCTTGTGGATCGGACACCACATCTTCTCACCGTCACCTTCCTCAGTCGACGATCAAGGTCATTTTTTGGGGGAGCTGCAACTGCAGCAGCAACAGTAGGTGTGTCGGTTGACGGCTTTTTCTTTCGATTGGACTTCTTCTATTTTCCACTGTCGGAGGCAATAGCTTTAGACTTGGAGGAGGATTTACCAGCCTCCGAAGCTGGTTTGGAGTGCATCTCCCGACCCTCCGCAGCCCTAGCACATTTGTCGGCTAGGCTCAAGAGCTCCGTGACACCGCTGACACCTTTTGTTGCCAGCTTCTCCAACATCTTCTTATCTCTAACTCCCTGTCGAAATGTGACAATGACAGAGGCATTGGAGATTGAAGGAATAGTATTTCGTACTTGAGAAAACAGTTGGATGAATGATCACAGCGATTCTCTCGCCTTCTGCTGTACGACAAATAAGTCCAGCTATGTGCCAGGTCTGATGTAAGAGCTCGTGAAGTTGGCAGTGAACTGGCGGCATAGTTCCCCCCAACTTTAGATGGAGTCAGGTGGAAGGCTCATGAACTAGGACCTGGTCGTCCCGGTTAAAGCCACTGGAATGTAATTGGCCATAACAGCCTCATTGCCTCCAGTCGCGAGGATAGCGGTAGAGTAGATCTAGTGGAACTCAACGGGGTTGATAGCCCATCATACTTCTCCAGCAGATGAGGTCAGAACTTTGGAGGCCATTTGACCATGCGAAGATGCATGGCCAGGGCTAAACAGCCACCCCTACTCCCAAGGGAGAAGGGTGTTCACAAGTAGCTTGCCTCTCGCGACCACGCTCCATGAGGATGCGGCCATCTTGCCTCATGTACTGGCGATCTAGCTCCGATCGAAGATCATGAGTCGAGAGCCTTGATGTTGTATCAGTGCGGCGTGCCCCAGAGGGCAGTGACATCACTTGTTGGGAGGGATCACGCCTCCTTTGTTGTGATGCCTGAGGAACAAGTCTACCAGACAAGGTAATGTTTCTTGAAGGTGCCTAGCCGGCAGGGGGCGGACCTTGGTTACTGATGGCACTGGCTGCAATTGCAACCAAGTGACCCACATCAGTGTGCCATTGCTCCATGGCACCATGAGGGGCTCCGGGCGTTGGAGGATGCTGGAGAAGAGTTCGCGCTGCGTTTAGCGCATTCTCAGGGTTGTTCGTCGATGTAGTGACCGATGCGAAGAAACCATCTTGCTGTGATGGTGGAGGTGGTGGTGGAACAACACCCACAAGGACAGTAGCGTTGGTCGGCTGCTGCACGTTGGAGGGATTTCCTCCAACAAGCTGCTCGGCACGATCGTTGGATGATCCTGCGGCAGGATTCACCATCTCAGAATCTAGTGCCCCCGTACCCGGCGTGCCAAATGTTGAAATGTAGACTAAGACACTTCCCCCCGTACTACTAAAACATAGTCTGCGGAGGTTCCTATTCGGTTGGGACAAGCATAATATTATGAATGAGATGGTGACACCGAGGATTTTTACGTGGTTCGGGCCACCAGAGCGTAATACCCTACTCCACGGGGTGGTTGTTGATGAGTTTGAGTGCCTAGTATGCGTATGAGCTTTCCTTTTTTTGTTCGTGCGGCACAACCCTTTTATATGCTAAGGACTGGTTGTTACATGGTTGACCTGGCCCGACAGGTGGCCCCAGCTGTAATTAATCACCAATACACGATCTACATGTACAAACCGTGATTAATAGTGTGATAACACGCCTTAATAATAGTGTTATCGGTCTTGATAGTCCTCTGATTGCGCGCCATTAATATACTATTAACAACGTGTTAACCAGACCTTGTAACGGCTGTTGCCATTGGAGATCCAGCAGTCTTCCCGTTACAAGCCTAGGTACAGAGGCTCGACACATGGCAGCTCTGGAGCTTCCCTCTATGGGGAGGAAGGTGCGGAGCTATTAAACACGTGGCAGCACTGGAGCTTCCCTCTACTGGGGGTTAGGTCCTCGGCCACTGGACATGTGGCATGACCGAAGCTTCCCTATGGAGGGAATTACCTCCGGCCTTGCGATACATGTGGTAGCGCCGGAGCTACCTAACCGAGGGAGGCAGATCCAGTGCAGCGGGACACATGGAGCCTTCAGAAGTCTTCAACTCGGATAGGTGGAACTCCGTAGTTTTAATCATGGTAAGATGGGGAACCTGGTATACAGGGTACTTACACTTACCCGCAAACTCAGTATTGTGATTCATTATTGTTGTAAACTTTCTTGCTGCTAAATCAAACAATCAAATCTCGAATAAATTAATTAGATCAATTATTAAATCTATGTAAAAATCACAAAAGTAGAAGAAACTAGTTAGCACAGGCTACAAATTTACATACGCTAGAAATTACTGGCCAAGCGAGTCTACGTCGGTCACTACGCGAGGCAAAGGCGGCTCCAAGCAGTGATGCCTCCCCCAGCAGTGGTGGCTCCTCAAACTACCGTGCGACGACGACGACTGCCAGTGGGCGGTAGCATTTTACCAGGCGGCGCATGGCTTCCCAAGCGGCGCGCGCGGCTTCCCAGGCAGCGGCAGCAGCTCCCCAAGGCTAAGAAAATGGCCCACACCCGCCCTTTGCCTGTCGGGCGTGGGTGGCTACGGAGAACCGAAGGAACGGTGGTGATCTGGTCCCTGACCCTAGGTCAAGAAGATGTACAATAACATTCTTATAAGGGTATTATGGTCTTTTTTAAATTCTAATTCCTTATTTTTTTCTTTAAATCATTTAAATTTGGGCAAACTAACAATGTTACAAATCGGGGCAAACAATAGCTTCGTTGTAAAAAGGGAGGGGTAAATTCACAAAATCACAATTAGGAGGGTAAAATCACAATTGTGCTTCAAAATATGGGTTAAATCACAATTGCCCCTTAAATTTTTAAATAAATCTCAAATGGACATCAATCATCAGTAAAAGTTGATGCATATTTGTGCACATAAACAAGCACATATGTGTTTCAATAACAATAAAATGATAAACTAATTTTACAATTATTAAGAACCAACATAGATAAAGTTGGAATTTACAAATGTATAGGTATAGGTCAACTCACCGCAAATTAAAATAAATGAATGAGTAAGAATGTGCAATTAAAAGAATGAGTGTTTAAAACCTTCAATCAGATATTGCTCAAAGTAATAACAACATGTTCCTCGCATCTACGGAGCTATTTGTAGGATCGAGTAGCCCAAACTTGTGAAACATGACATGCATGAAGGCAGTCCAAATAGAGAAATTGGATTCACCATAATCAAGAACAATCGGTACATGAGTGCGAATGTTCACATGTTGTATTGCAGATGTGGCAATGGAGTTGTGTCAATGTTCGTACCACCGACGAGTATCGATTTTGCCATGCCTTCGTTCTTGAGGTGGCCTAGCTATGTAGACACAAGTGTTTATACTAACCTACGTCCAGTGTCAATCTCCTGCCCTGCCCTTTGTTGATTGGAAGAGGAAAATAAGGTTGCAATATTTACAAATGATCGGTGTCTGCATGCTATCTCTGGTGTGCGTGGCTTTATGAGTCATCGGGCGAAGGTGGCCTTCAGGCCCCTTTTATAGGCAACTCAACATGTCCTGTCTTAACATCCTATCTATCCTCGATATCATCATAAATGGGGTGGGTGCTATAATATTTTTTTTATTTCTACGGCGTATCTTATGATGTGCCTTAGAGTGGGTGGGTCGCGGAAGTCATCGTCGTATCTGCTCCAGTCTTGTTGCCTGCTAGCGCTGTATTGCAGCGCACATCTTCCGTTGTACCGGATGGGACAAGGCATTCATGGTGTCAGCAGAGTCTGTGGCCCGTGTTAGGATGAGCACGAGTGCAGCTATTCTCTCAGCATTGAAGGCGTCTGGGCTCAGGAAGGTTTTTCCCCGACCTTGGTGGTCAGGGTTTGAGCTAGTAGTCGGATAATGAGTCAATCCATGTTCCTTGGTAACCAGAGTACAAAACCCCGTCAAGCTGTGAGGTGCATCAACAAGGGGATTAAAAGGATTGGATGAAGAGGAGTCGACGAGCGAGGAAGTTGGGCTCGTAGCCATGGGGCAGCGAGGATGTTGGATCGTGGAATCTCACCGATACCATATAGAAAAAGAAATTGCACTGTTTTTCATTGACCAGTGCATGATTTATACAAGCGAGCAGCAACTGAAGATCCTAAACTTATTGCTAGAGTCTAGCGAGTGGATAGAGGTAACAACCAACTCACTCCTTTCTGCAGATCCTCAGAATTTTTTATGAGATTTAGGTATGTAGGTAGAAACTTCATGCGCGACATTCATTGACATGGAGAAACTGAAGAAAAAATCGAAGTGGAGAAGAAAAAAATGATTGAGGGCGATTTGGTCATTTTAGTTAGTATGAAAATATAAAAATGATAAAGGAAACAAAAATGAGTTAAAATATGTCATAATCCTATTTTAACCACGTGTCAATGTTAAGAATCATATTTTATCAAAGCCCATCCTACGAGTCGTACTTCATCAAAGCCATTCAATAAAGATTCTACAATAGCAATTTTATGGGCATACAAGCCCTACTCCCTAGCCGATACACTACAACAATCGGTCAAAGAAATGTCGGTCATATAACTGTCGATAAGCAACTAAAACCGACACCTATACAGTATAAATGTTGGTGAACCGACGGTCACAGCCGATGAATCATGTTCGACGTTTTTATTATATGGTCGTCGGTACCAACGACTTTAAAACCTTAAAGCCGTCGGCCACAGAAACCCAACACCTCTAGTGCGTAAAGCAGTTATAGCCGTCGGCCATCAACCCCGATGTTCTTATTGCTATAGAAGTGTCAGCCAGAAAACAATACCGACAGCTTTAACTTTCTGACACAACAAAAAAAAATGTGCCACCTAGTATCGGTCCCCGGTTGTTGATTACCCATCTCAGATTTATTACAACAATACTCACAAGATGGATGCATAGGCTCAGAAGAAGGATACAAGCACGAACATTTCAAGATCTGAAATATGCTCACAAGCACGAACATTACAAGATCTGGAATATGCTAAGCACGATCATTAGAATATCAACGAAAGCACAAAAAAAGAAAATGAACATAAGCGTGGAGGCGTGGAGACTTCGGTCGACGGAGCCCATCGTGGTGACTTCGGTCGCCTGAGCCATGGAGGCATTGCCGGACTCGGTCGACGGCCGGTGGCGACGGCAGTCGACGACCGACGCGCAGCCGACCGCCCACGGATGACAGGGAGGCAGCTTCCGGCCGACGGGAGGGGGCGCACGGCCGACATGTGGTGGTGCACGGACGACATAGGCACACTGACAGAGATGCAGCTTGCGGACCTGGTTGACAGCCGGCGCACAACCGACGGGCGGCGGATGACAGGGAGGCGGCCCGCAGAGGACGGTGGAGCTGAACTCGACGGGCGACCGGGACCTCGACGGGCGGCGGATGACGACAAATGGCGCAGATCTAGACAGATGGCACGCGGACAACAGGCGGTGGATGATGAGGGTGGCGCGGTCCTCCGGCGAAGGCACCGATGCTGGGCTGCGGCGGCCAAGGGTTTTGGTGGGCGGCGGCGGCCTAGGGTTTTGGTGGGCGGCGGGAGATAGGGAAATGAAATGAAGATGCGGGCGCGATGCGAATTTCAGCTGTGGGATAAGGACACAAAGTGAAGTGGGGCCCACTCACGTTTTTAAATAAAGAGAGTATTGGAATTTAAAGCCAGGGGCCCAGGGCGACGGATCAGAATCCGCGCAAAGACGCGGTACGCAGAAATGGCGTCCACTTTGGACTCCACAGTTAAAGCCGTCAACCGGGTATTGGGAGCCGACATTATACATTTAAATGTTTGGTGTTTTAGGAGAACTGACGGCTTTAATTTTAATCGTTGGTTATGCGCTGTTCATCGATACATTTAATTTAGCTCGTCGGCTGCTTCAAGGGCACTAACAACTCTAACATTGTCAACGTCGGCCAGTCAAAACCGACGATGTTAAACCAGTTATAATCGACGGCCCCGACGAATATAATTTTCCCAACACTTCTTTGCCTGATTCTTGTAGTGATAGTCGCTCTCCTCCCACCCCCACACTCCCGTTCCCGCTCTCCGCACCAGATGGCGGAGCAGCAGAGCAGCAACTGCCGCCGCCAGCCCGGTCAGTGCTGCTCTGCTGTGACTCCCGGTATGCCGGTGGATTCGTCGCCGCGGGGCATAGGAAAGAACGATGGAGAGAAGTCTAGAACTTGGGAAAGAGTTCCGGGCGAGGATGCATGGGTAGAATAGAAGAGAAGTCCGCCTCCTGGGAAATAGAGGGAAAAGAAAAGTCTGTCTCTGTGGGAAATAGAGGGGAAAAGGAAGAAAATAAAAACAAATGAGGAAGGTTGTGGAAATAAAGAAATTGGGAGAGAAAAAGGAAAAGAATAGAAGGAAATCAAAAGGGAAAAAAGAAAATAAAAGGAAATAAATTGAAAGATAAAAGGGAAAGAAAATTTAAGGAAATGAAGAGAGGAAAGGAAAAGAAGAGAATAATAAGGGAGAGAGAATAAAATTAAAAAGAATTGAACGAAATATTAAAAATGTGTAAGAATGAGTGGTAGTTGAAATAGAGAATGTGCATGGAGTACGACGAGTGCGGAAGGACGTTCTGGAAACTTTAAATATACTGAAAAGAGTAATGAAAAAGGTAGGATACATCATTTGTAGTATGTTTTTAGAGTATACTAGTGCGGATAGCTAACGAAATCAGTATTCTGTCGTCTGCGCAGTGCATGTAAGGAAGCCAGGAGATTCGGCAATCAACCCGTGGAGGTTTGGGATGCTATCCGCCATGGTCTGGAACCGGTGCACTACCTGAGTTTGTTTTTTAACTTGGTTGTTTAATTGCGAAATGTTTTGCCACCGGTCATTTTGCTGTGCTCAGCCTCCCTTCTCCGCCCGAACTTCTCGCTGCACGATCAGGTTTACTGTTTGCTGGTACAAGTCCGCGGTTGGTCCACCTTATTCTATGTTTTCTGAAATGCTGTAGGGACAGCTTGCTGAGTTGGTGCAGCTACTGCAAAATTGCAGTATTCTATTTTGGGATAGAGAGAGTACTTTTATTTTGTTCGATGCTCATTAGTTCAATATTGAACTACCCATCGTCAAGAAGAAAATGAAATTAAGGATTATATTTTATGTAAAATATTTATATTGTATATATTTTTACAGATTACAATTCTGTTTTTCTATAGAATAGACTTTATTTCAGTATTTTGTACAGAGTCTCAGATTATACCGGCATATGCATATATAGATAGAAAAAGTTAAGTTCGCCCGGTCATCTGTAAGAGTCGTACGTTAACTGCTTACACTGGCCAGTCGTACGTTTACTGCTTACACTGGCCAGCTACAATCTCGCCGTCCCAGAGCTCATCTACCGTTTTGTACGGCCCGGATTCGTGGACAAAGAAACTAAAGTTGCCCCTAGACTCTCGAAGGTCATTGATCTTGTCGTTGTCGTCATCAGTGAGCTCCCAGTCGAAGATGTTGAGGTTCTCTCGCATCCTCCTCTTGTTGAAGCTCTTTGTGATCACACAATCACCCAGCTCATAAACCCACCTTATGCAAATCTGCAGCTCTCATAAAGAAGCAAGGGATTTATTGATAGCCCAATAATAATTTTCTATAGTAGAATCCTAAAAATTCATTTCTTTGAATTTTGCAGTTGGTGCTTATTTTTAATGATTGGTAGGAGTTGCATGTTTTTAGAAAGTACATTCTATAGAATCTATACGTATTTTTGCAAGGAGACGCTAGGGTGACAGAAAAAAGTACCTGGGCGACCATTTTACCCTTGTCTTGGGCAATCTGTTTGAGAACAGGGGAGTCCGAGACAGAATCGATGGCCCATGGCGTGTCCTTCCCGCCCAATGGAGAATAGGCACACAGCTGTATCTCTTTCTCCCTGCAGAACTCCCTCAGCTTATTCTGCCGGCAATATGGGTGCACCTCCACCTAAACTTCCAACGACAAGTCCCAAATATCAGGTAGAATCGCAAAAAAATGTGAAAAGTTAAAAAATGTTACCCAAATGAAATTATGAAAGCTAACTAAAAATAAGCGAGTAAATTAGCACGTATGGTATATTCAAATGTTATCCAAATGAAATTATGAAAGCTAACTAAAAAGAAGCGAGTAAATTAGCAGGTATGGTATATTCTTCATGGATTATTGTTCTGCAACGAATAATGGGTTCAGCGGCCAGGGCAGAGCCAGAGCTCAACATGAGTAACAAATCGATGGAACCAATCAAGTGGCAGCAGGGACAGCCACGCATATGCCATCGTGGATGAGAAGATGTGACATATGGGAAGGAGACGACCTGAGGCACATGGTTATTTTGCAAAAAAGACCCTACTGTATGTTCTATTTACACATTTGTTGTTTAGCATTTTGCATATTTATGATTTAGCATCTAAGATTTATGATATCTGCAAATTGTCTTTAGACAAATGCACCTCTAGCATTTAATCCATGAAACAATAAACTCATAGAGAGTTAAATCAGGAGATAAAGACTAAACCTCTAGCATTTACTCTCTCCGTCTCTAATTACTTATCATCAGTTAGTTCAAAAATAAAATAACGAATGATAAGTATTTGAAGATGGAGAGAATATTACACAAACCCAACAGGATGCAAAGGACGAGGAGCATGTCAAACAAGCCACCAATGATCGAATTAAATCAGGAGACGAAGGCGACCCAACCTCGCAGCTACTATGCAAACAAACAGAATGCAAACGATAAGGAGCGAACAAACAGAATGCAAACGATAAGGAGCACGTCAAACCAACCGTCGCGGCCGGTGGCAGCGTAGAAGAAGCAGCCGTTTCTGCATTTTCCATTGATTTTTTTTTAACAATGGATAACATGTTCGAGACCTCTATAATGTACGCAATTCCGAATTATTCCAATAACTTCGACTGCTTTTGCTCATCCTTTTTTCACCAACTTCACATGTAATCCTCATGTTTTTCCCCACAACAATTCAACCAGAAATACTTGTAACACAAATAAGCCGGATGCGGATCTGGGGCCTTCGATTTTATTATCATATTCGAACACAAGAATTCAAATCACAATTCAAATTCAAATTTTTTAAACTGAAAATTGTTGCAAATGGAATACACACAACTTAAAAAGTTCAATCAAGCATAAATAAATGATATACGACCAAATATGTCTCATGAAACAAATCAAATGATGTTAAAATTGGCACGGTTCGGCAACCAAGGGAGTGAAGGGAACATGTTTGGGAGCGGGAGAGGCAACACCTAATCCATGTGAAAGAAAACGGGAATCTTATTGTACAGGTGCTTGAATCGGCAAGCCCGCTTCAGGCGATAGCGACGTGCTACTGCTCGGCGCCAGGTAAGTTATTTTTGTTAATTTTGTTAATTGTTAATTCATAATTTGTATGATTATGTTAATTGTAAAACAGTAAATTAAAACAATTATGATTGATTAACCTATAGAATTAAAAGTTAACAGGAATTATAAGGATTAGTGGTTAATAATAGTAATTAGATGCTAATTACCTGTGCCTGAGGCACCTGAAATTTAGACAGACCCGAAAGAAAATGTTAACCGTTCATTATTTCTGGGAAAAAAAGTGCAGGCCAGCAGGCAAGAGCTCCGTTAATTCCAAACAAAACTTTACCTTTTTTCCTTCTGCCAAAAGCAAACAAAACATTACCTGATTGGCAGCCGGAGGGATCTTTGCAAAGGAGAGCAGGTACTCGAGCTTCTTGGAGCTGAAGTTGCTGACGCCAATGGCCTTGTTCAGACGTCGCCTGTGGCACTCCTCCATCTCCTCCCACACCCCCTTCATGTCCATCGCCACAAGGCCTTTCTTCACCACCAGTGACCCTCCTTTATCTGCTTGAGACTTCATGCTGATCGGGTGGTGAATCAGGTACAGATCGACGTATTCCGTCTGAAGGTTCCTGACGAAAGATCCATCGAGTTGGTAAGTTGCGGGCCAAAAAGACCATAGAGAATGAATCAATGGTCGAGACTAGCTGTGGCTACTTACTCGAGTGTCTTCTGGAGCGCCGGCAGGACGCGACCAGGATGTGTCGGTGATCTAGAGCTTGGAAGTGATGAATACCTCATCCCGGGATGCAATCGTCCCGGCGCTGATAGCCTCAGCCAAGGCATCCCCTATTTCTGTGCACAAGGGCTGCTACGACTCGTGCGTGGTGTTCACAAGTTCTTTATCTAGTTTGAGAACATTGGAGAACATCGAAGACAGGTTAAGCTACTAAGCGGTAACTAGTAAGCTTTAAAAGCTTAAGTTGATGAGGGATGGTAGGCAATTCATTTATATGTTAACACTTCCCTCACGTGCAAGCTCCTTTGTGCTGCATACATGTAATAAGAGTCGACTGTAATTTTATTTTATTTTTTAATAAATTGCGCCTGACAGGATTCGAACTCGAAATCTCTAGCTCTGAGACCATGTTAAACTAATGCACTAACCAGTTATCGTCAAAAGCTTAAGCTGATGAAAGATGGTAGACAATTCACTTGTATTTCAACAATTCCCCTCACGTGCAGACTCCTTTGGGCCGCATAAGTGGAATAGGATTGTGCCAACCGGAATTCGAACCTAAGACCTCTGGCTCTGATACCATGTTTTGCGCTCAAAATCTTAAGCGGATGAGGGATGGTAGACAATTCACTTATATTTTAACACGATGTTACGGTCTTACCAGAACCAGAATAGTTTAGTCGCAATGATAAACAGACGATGGTCATCTTCTGGATATTTTTAACAAAACCCCATAGAAAAGCACTGTTGTCGAAGCATACGAATGACATTTCCTCCAGTACTACTCAATTGTAGCCCGCAGAGGTTCTTGTATCGGTTTGGCCGCTCGGAGATCTTAGACAAGATGATGACACATATGGTTTACGTGGTTCGGGCCGCCTCAGCGTAATACCCTACTCCACGCGGTGTGTGTTGTTTTATTCTCGATTCACTGGTGCTTGCGTGCGTATCCGCTTGGTTGTCATGTATCGTGCGGTGCAACCCTTTTATAGTCTAACGCTTGGCCGTTACAACACTAGCCTGGCCCGACATGTGGCCCTAAAGTATTTAACTCTCTAATACGCGACCAACGAGTATTAAATGTGGTTAATAGAGTGGTAATGCGCCTTAATGATGGTGTTAATCCTATTAACAGTCCACTGATCGTGTGTCATTAATATGACACTAATAACACGTAATCAGGTCTTGTAACTGTCGCCTTAACTGTCCCTTGAAGGTCCGAGCCATTGGAGATCTCTCCGTCTTTCGTTGAATTCTTAGCTCTGGAGGTTCGATACATGGCGGCTCTGGAGCTTCCCATCGTGGGGAGGCAGGTCCGAAGCCACAATACACATGGCAGCACTGGAGCTTCCCTCTACTGGGGGTTAGGTCTGGGATCACTGGACACGTGGCAAGTACGGTGCTTTCCTATGACAGGTGTTAGGTCCGGACTTATGATACACGTGTCAGTGTCGGAGCTACCCAAACAAGGAAGGCGGGTCCAATACTGTGCAACACGTGTGGCTTTCGGAGGTCTTCAACTTGAATGGGGGAATTCCTCAGCTTTCCTTGCGGTATCATGAGGTACGCGGTACGCGGGGTACCGACAGTGGCCCTGGGCCCACCTCCAGAAGAAATCCTTTGGGTTAAGTTATTCTGTCGGAGGTGGGGTAATCTTTGATTCCCGTGCCGCGGCGTGAAAGGTGTTGGTGGGGTGATGGTTCGCTATTGAACCATCGCCGTGTGGCTTTCCTTGAATGCGGTAGGTGATATCCACGCGGCAGATCTCACGAAATTGAAGGTCGTCGGTTCCCAATACGAAAAATGTATCAGTTCCAAGCGCCTTGTTAGGTTGCCGCCCTCGGGCTTCTTGCCTCCCATCATGACAATGGTTCGCTTGGGGTAATAACCTCGAATTTCTCGTCGGGGTGGCCACGGGCCCCTTCGTCATTGACGGGGTGGAATTTAGAAATGTGACCTTGCTCTTATTGCGGTTTCCATCCAAGAGTTGTGGAGGCTTACTTAAGAAGGAAGGCCCACATGGTTTGAGGACTCTTTACGCTTTTGATTGAACTCACACTCAGAGCCTCCCAACCTTTGTCTGGCTTTCTCTTCTTTGCTCCACTTTGTCGCGATGGAGTTGGGTCTTCCCAAAAGCCGCATCAAGAGCAAGGATAATCTGATGAAGGTCCGGACCTTCATGGGGTGGTCCAGTGACTCCTTGAACCACATGATTCGGGTCGGCAAGCTCCCCTTCAAGAAGGAGCGTCGTGGCGAGATGGTGTACTTCTCAGCGTACGCCATGGTAGCACTGATCCCACCTTTTTCAAGTTTCATCTTGATGCTGCTAGACTTCTACGACCTCCAGCTGTATCACCTTGGCCCCCACTCCCTCCTGCTGATGGCGACTTTCGTCCACTTCTCCGAGATGTGGGTGGGTGTGCCTCCCTGCATCGAGCTGTTCTGGACCTTCTCCACGACCCATACCACCGGCAAGGGTACAAAGCTGCTTGGCCTCTACTACTTCGTGAAGCGCAAGAACTGCACCTTCAAGTACTTGAAGTCGTTCCCCTCTGGCAAATAGGACAACCGGAAGAATGACTAGGTCATCATTGCAGTGGAGGAGCACTATAGGCTGGAGCTGCCCCCAGGACTCCCCAACGTTGACACCGATGCCTGGAATGTAGTTCCGAAGCTATCGGATGCATTCAAGCCTGACATGGCCATAATCCAAGAATGTGTGGAGGGTGGAGTGACCCCGAAATGGTCTTTGGAATTATTTTTGTGAACAGGTAGGCTCTGCTGAAGAGAAGGGAGAGGCTCGCTTGGGACATCAATAGTGTGATGGATGACAATCCGATTGAAACCGATTTGAAATCCAACTTGGATGACGAAGCTTTGAAGCCCCATCTCAAGAAATTTCAGCATGGGTCCATCTCCGATGACACCTTGACTCCGCCGGCTGCTTTCCTGTCTCCAAACATGATTCCAGAGTTCACTAGGGAGCTTCAGAGGAAGATGCTGGCACTGGATGACCTTGGTGAACTGGAGAAGCGCAGGACCTCCAGGGTTTTAATTCTCGGAGCTTCTGAGGGGGTGGTCACCCATACTCCAAGCTGGAGGGTTGATGACGTCGGCAAGGGCAAGGGAAAGGAGCTAGTCGAATATTCCAGTTGGAAGATGAAGCTGAGGCACCCTGATGGGAGCTCCGTCAGGTCTGCTCCATCTACAACTGCCCCTTCTCTCCAGCGAGGAAGATCTTCGGCGGTGGCACCTCCTCCGATGCAGACGTCCTTAAGGAGCGCTAGCTTCGGACAGCCAACTCTGGTCCCAGTGCCAGCTATGGGCTCCAGGTACGGTAGTCCTTCTCAGCCAAGGAAGGCCTCGGCTGGGGCAATGCCAACGATGGCGATAGGCTCCGGGCGACTTTCCGGAGCTTCCGCTGTGCCAACCACGGAAGACTCTGGCTCTAAGGGCCCGGTGAAGAAGTTCTGCGCCAATTGGAGCAATAGATATCCAAAGTAAGCTTTGCTTTTTTATCTTGATTTGCCATTCTTATTTTTGTCATATTTTGAATCTTTCGGTCTTTCGACTGCAGGGCATCAAAGACGGGGGCTGAAGCTCTGGCTTCTGTTGCAGCAGCTGAAATGGTGCGGGCGGAAGCTCCAGCTCCAACCCCCGCGCCACCTCAAGTGGTGGCTGAGGTCACGGCAGCTCCGGCGCCAGCTGTCGTGGATCTAGATCCCGAGTCGACGCCAGAGACTCCCGTGGCAGTGCCAGACCACGGGGGAGACATACATGAAGACGCTCTAGTAGAGGCAGCATCAGCGACTGCAGCTTCAGCTCAGGACGTGAAGATGGTGGAAGCTCTGGCATCGGAGCCGGAGGTAATCGAGGCTCCGATTGTTGTGCCAGAGGTTGTTGATGAGCTGGCAGGTGAACTGGTGGTGCCAGAAGCTCCGACCCGTGAGCCGGAAGTCATTGATGCCCCGACGACTGGGTCGGTGGTGTTCGATGTTCTGGCCCCTATGTCAGAGATTGTTGAAGCTCTGACTGCTAGGCTAGAGGTGGTTGAAGCTCCAGTAGTTGAGCCAGAGATGGCTGATGTACCAGTGCCTATATCGGCAATGGAAGTGGCTTCGGATGAAGCTCCAACAACCGCTCCGGAGGTATTTGCTCCGGAGGTGTTCACACCCGAGCCGGAACATCCTAAAGAAGTGGCGGCAGAGCCTCCACCAGTGGAACCAGCAACTGAAGACCCTGCGGCTGGACCTTTGACGTTAGCCCTAGAGGTAGATGTTCCCCCAAAAGGATCTTTCTCAACAACGGCCCAGGAGCTCTCGAAGGGCAACCCTAATGTTGTAGAAGGTCAGGGAACCACGATTGTGGTGTGGGACCCTTTTTTTGTTCTTGAGGACCCTCTGGAGCCGGCGGAGATGACCCCAGCAGGCCCGAAGCCTATTCCTTTGGTTTTTTCTATTAACAATTCCTGCTCGAGCCTCCGACAAGTCCAGCTCGCCTTCGATCATGACACCAAGGTCCTTGAAGAGGAGCGCCACACTTTGAGGCATTGGCGCAACAGGCTCCACTTTGAGACTAAGCTTGCACAGACTAGGCTTGCAGATCAGAAGGAGTGGGTCAAGAAGGAAAAGGCCCTGTTGGAATACTGGGGCAAGTTGCTGGAGGAAAAGGAGGTCGCCATCAGGACCCTCGACGCTAATTCTCGGAAGATTCTCGAACAAGCCAAGGAAAGGAAAGATGATGCTGACGAACGTCATGACAACCTCAATGCATTGAACAAGATTCTCCTAAAGCGGCGAGAAGACCTCGATGCGAGGGAAGAGAAACTCCTGGAATAGCAGGAGGATGTTTTGAAAAGAGAAGAGGAGCTCGCCCAAAAGCTGACACTAGCAGAGCAAAATTTGGTAGGTTGCATTAAGAAGCTTGATCTGCAGAGCAAAGAAGAAGAGGAGAAGTACTGGAAACTGAGGCAGGAGCTCTCAAAAAGAGAAGGTGATGTTGCCGCCAGAGAAGGGAAAGTAAGAGGCAGGGAGATGGACCTGGCTGAACAATGGAACTGCATCCACCTCTTGGAGACGGAGCTAGCCGACCATGAAAAGCAAGTTGCTGAGAGTATGCATCGACATGCCAAAATGGTCGAGTGCCTCGCTCAGGAAGGTTCGGAGCTAGCTGCCGCCAGAAGGTCACTAGAGGAGCTACGGAGCTCAAGGGCAATTGAATTCCTGCAAGTATGGCATTTTCTGGGACGTGCAGACAGAGCTTTGGTGCCTCTTGGCTTCAGTCCACAACGTTCGGAGAATCTAGCACCAGAGCTGGTCCAGACGCTGGTGGCACATGAATCTGCTGGCAGCAAACTTGACGCAATGGGCGATGTCATCGCCGACCAGCTGGAGATGGAGGGAAAATATCTGGCTAAGAACGTCGTCGAGTATGTCTTGGCGTGTTACAAGAGCCGAGACCCCCAACTTTCTCTAGATCGGGTCTTTGAAGGACTCATTGCTGAAGAGGAAGATGCCACCCGGACTAGCGTCCAAGAAGCTGCTGAGAAGGTTGCATCACTTTTCCACAGGGATTAGATCCTCCAGTAGCTAGGACCTTTTCCTTTTGCCTTTTGTTGTAATCCTGATTTTGTAATCCAGTTCTTTGAATGAATGAAATCCACTGTTTCTGCAATGAATTCCATTTTGTTGTCCTTGTCTTCAATACATTGTCCTTTATCTTATTTGCCCCCTGGTATATGTACACAATTTGATTGCAAACATGTACCAAAAGGATTTGATGATGTGTTGATGACTTGGATGCTTTGAACTTGAGCTTTTAGGTTTGATGTTTATTTCCAACTTCTGCAGGAAGCTTTTGTTGCATTGACGGCGGGCCCCCTCGGGTTGTCAGAGCTTCTTGGCTTCTACGATATCCACCATCACTCGTAGAATATGTTGATGGCGATACCCTCGGGTCGTTATGCTATCTTCACTTGAATTATACTTCAGTCAATGGCAGACCCCCATGGGAATTGCCAGAGCTTGTTAGCTCTGATGGCACCCACTTTCAACGTCTGAAACATCGACGACGGGCCCCCTTGGATATTGTCGGAGCTTAATAGCTCCGACATCGTCCACCATCGCCATGAGTTTTCATTTTTCCTGTGCATCAATGATAAGAAAAACCATAAAATTCATCCTCTCATCTATAACTATTTTGCGACTTACTGTTCTCATTTAAATTTTAGATCCGAAGAAAATCGATATGATGACAAGCAAATTTCTATAATGTTTTGCAGATCTGAATGCTTTTAGGACCCGCCCTACTGAGGTCTGCCGGAATGTAGGTAGAGTGGCGTACTTAGGGTGTGGGACTAAGCTAAGTCGATAGCACACTCCAGATCTGTGTTGGCTTGGCGTTTAGGCGAGTTGACCATGCAGCAATGCTAGGATCTGAAAAGATGAAAGTGCATCTAGGAATCCCTTGTGGGTTTTGGTTGATTTATGACAAGCAAATGAGATCCTAACAACATTGTTGAGATGAGCACAGGTACTAATGAGAAAATGAGCAAATTACCAAAAAGAAAGGAGAATGAGGAGTAATGCGGAAAAGATCTCAAGAAACAAGTGTCGTAGATCATTGTGTATGGAGTGTGTTAAGGAAATACACCCCAAGAGCTCAAGCACAAATAATCTCACATATTGCACATATTTATAAAGGACCGGACTAGTCCGACTGACCCCGGACTAGTCTGATATCTTTCTGCACAAGATCGGACAAGTCCTCACAATGCATACTTGTCCTCACAGTCCAGTTTTTCACTGACCGGACTAGTCCGATATCACCACGGACTAGTTCGATATCTCTCTGACTAGAATCGGACTAGTCCTCCCTAGTGCGGACTAGTCCCCCAAACACTTCACAAGTTGCACAAAATTGGACAAGTCCAATCACATACTGGACTAGTCCGATATCTTTCTGATGTCAATTGGACAAGTCTGATATTAGCACGGACTAGTCTGAAAACCCTCTGAACTAAATCGAACAAGTCCTCCAAGTGCAGACTTGTCCCCAAATTCACTTAGGGTTTCACTTATCCGGACAAGTACGATATTCATCGGAATAGTCCGAAGATTTCCAAAACAAAAATCGGACAAGTCTGCTCTCAGCCGGACAAGTCTGATATTTCGGGACACCTAGGGTTTGCTACACGCAGCACACCGGAATAGTCCGGTGGCCACCATGGACTAGTCCAATCTTTCTAAACCCTAACAGTTACTTTTGGAAACTCCATATAAATAGGTGTACACGGACCATCTTTCATAACACTTGACCCCCTGCGCCGTCACACCTTCCAAGAGCATAGAAAACTCCTCTCTCCACGAATTCCAATGCAAGAAAGATCAATCCCTTGAGGATACACTTTGAATCATTGGAGAGACATGGTTCATCAATCATTGAGCTCTTGGTTTGATTCTCTAACACACTCCTGTGGTTTTCATTGTGATCCTAAGAGTTTTTTCTTGGTGGTGTTCATATTGTAATCTTGGGGAGCCCCCAACGTGTGAGAAGGCCCCTTGAATTTGGTTATTTGCCCTTTGTGAAAAGTGAATAGGATTGTCCTCCGTGGCGATCCGACGAGGGTAGGTTGGAGAAGACCCGATCCTTTTGTGGACTCCTCAACATGGATGTAGGTTGCCTCTGTGGGAACCGAACCACGGGATAAAGTGCTTGTGTTTATGTCTTGCTCACATCGTTCTTACTTTTCATATCAATATGGGGTTTCAATCAATATTGTTCACTCTACGTTGAAACATTGAATATAAGATTAACTTGTGGTACATCCTAGTTCATAGTTGTGTAACACTTCAATTACAAGTATATTTCCACTGCATACATCCTAGGATCAAGATAATTGATCAAATTCCGGTGTGTACCGACTAGGTTGATCAAATTTGATCAACCTAGTCGGTACACACCGGACTAGTCCGCACTCTACCGGACTAGTCTGATATCTTGAGATTTGATCTGGTTGTTAAGTGTTGCAGGTTCCGACAGAAAATCAAAATATCCTATTCACCCCCCTCTAGGCCACATTCAATAGGTATCAGAGTAGGACTCTTCAAAAGGAGACTAATCGCTCGAAGAGATCATGTCAGACATGGAGGACGTACACAAGAGCGTCAACCAAGAGAAGGTTGAAGAAGAAAAGAACCAAAAAATAGAGAGGCTCCTCGAGGCCATTCAAGACTTCGAGGATGACGATGAGGAGACGCTGGAACTCAAGGTGCTCCTAAGAAAGAAAACCCTCTCCAAGGGAAAAGTAAAGCTCGAAGATGAAAAGAAGAAGAAGGGGAGTAGTCACACCAACTAATCCCGATATCCTTTCAACTATGATCGGCTTAATTCTAGCAATAATCACTACTTATCTATTCCACTTGGAAAAGCCCCACACTTTGATGGCAATGACTACTCAATGTGGAGGCAAAACATAAAAATGCACTTGATTTCTCTCAATCCAAGTTTGTGGCATATTGTATGTACAGGAATTGATATCCCCGACGATGATGAGGAGCTCACACCTAGCCAAGAGCAAGCAATCCATCAAAATGCCCAAGCTGTTGCAGTCATCACCTCATCACTCAGTCGGGATGAGTTCACAAAGGTGGACGGACTCGAGATCGCAAAGGAGATATGGGATACGTTGCAAACCGCACATGAAGGCGATTGTCATGTGCGAGAAGAAAAGATCGAGATGATTGAAGGTGAGTTGGGAAGATTCGCCATCGAAGAAGACCCACAAGACATGTACAACCGACTAAAGATGCTCATCAACAAGGTACGAGCATACGGAAGCAAGAAGTGGAATGACCACGAGGTGGTGAAGCTCATTCTTAGAGCATTCATGCCTCGTAATGTCACCTTGTGCTCAATAATACGAGAAAGCCCCGGGTACAAGAAGATGACCCCAGATGAGCTACTTGGGAAAATCATCAACTTTGAGATGATGGAAAAGCAAGCCAAGCATGTTAAGGAGATTGCCGATCTCACCTCGGCAAAGAAGAAAGGGGTTTATTTGAAGTCCACTATCAAGCCCATGTCTAATTAAGACGGTGATGATGATAGCAGCGACTTGGATGAAGATGACATGCTATTCAAGAAGAAATTCAAAAGAATGATGAAGAAATGACAAGGGGATAAATCAAGTGAAGGAAAGTACAAGGAAAAATCAAGACCAAAGTTGAGGCGGGCATGCTATAATTGTGGTGAGTATAGCAACTTTATAGTTGATTGCCCATATGAAGAGAACAAGAAGAAGACCAAGGAAACGAAGCCTCAACCCAAGAAAATCTTCAAGAAGAAGAAAGAAGTTGAACAAGCGCATCTAGGGAAAGAGTGGGACTCAAATGATGACTCCTCATCCGAAGAAGAAGAGATGGCTAGCATAGCCATCAAGAAGACATCCAAAAAGTCCACTCTCTTCCCTACTCTCAGTGCATGGAAAGGGAATGGCACTTGCCTCATGGCAAAGGAAGGTAAACACAAGGTAACAACCAAACCGTCTTCCGTACATTCTAGTTCTAGTAATAGTGAAATTGATAGTGATAATGAAGATATGCTCATTGGCTTAGACAAGAAAACAGCTGTAAAAATGAAATTTTAACTTGATCAACTTGTTGAGAAGGAGAAGTTGATACATCGTCAAGAGGACATGATTATCTCTCAAAAGGAGGAATATGTTGAACTTGACAAGCTTCTAGAACTTGAAAAGGAACGAAGCAAGTCACTAGAGCTTGAGTTAGCTTCAAGCAAGGAAGCTTGCTTGGAGTTAAGCGACTTAAATACTACAATCAAGGACGAACATGCTAACCTAATCAAGGTTAACAAGATCCTTGAAGTAAAAGTTGAGTCACTCAAGCAAGGTGACACTTCATCCTCTTCAAGCTCACCTTCTCAACCCCTTAAAATTGAAACTGCTTCTACTTGTGCATATGGTAAAGTTGACACCAGCTTGAAAGACAAGTCAACCTCTACCAAGGACAAGCATCCTTCACAAAATGGCATATTTGACAAGGAGAAGATCAAATATGCACATAGTGCATACTTGGTCACAAGATATCCAAATGTCAAACATGGCATTGGTTACTCTTATGGTGAAAAGCAACATGCTAGAAGACATAAGAATAACAAGGAGAGCATTGCCTTTGTAAAGGGAGGACCCTTTCAAACTTGAAAGTCGAAAGATAACACAGATGATCACCGGACTAGTCCGGTCCAAACACTGACAAGTCCGGCCCTCCGAACAAGTCCGATCTCCCGGACTAGTCCTGTATATAAACAACAACAGTTGCTATTTAGAACCTTTTATGCATCTTATGTTTTAATAAGAAGTAATTCTGGTAAGATTTATGCTCATTTTGTTGGGCCACGCCATGGGAACACCAAGTCTCATGTGTGGGTGCTCAAATCCCTTGTGACTAACCTAAAGGACCCAAGCAAGCTTGGGTACCTAAAACCAATGCATGATGTGTTTTTGTAGGCCTATTCCTCCGGTAGAACTAAATGGGTGCTAGATAGTTGCTGCACGAACCACATGACCGAAGAAAGAAGGATGTTCGTTGAGTATGAAGAAAATGAGGATCCAAGCAAGGGCATCTATTTTGGAGACAATAGTCAAGGAAAGGTGCCCAGTACCGGTAAAATTGCCATATCATCTCAACATACTCTGTCTCATGTGTTACAGGTTGATTCCATAGATTACCTGCTGTCTATATCTCAATTATGTGACAAAGGTTATAATTGTTTGTTCACTAACAAGGGTGTGACCGTCTCTAGATGGAGTGATGGTTCCATTGCATTCAAGGGTATGTTAAAAGGAAAGCTTTACCTTGTTGACTTCAACAAATATAAAGCCGAACTTGACACATGCTTGAATGCAAAGACCAACATGGGTTGGCTGTGGCATAGACGGCTAGTAATCTCCAAAAACTCCTCAAGGGCGATCACATCCGAGGTTTGAAGGATGTTGTTTTTGAGAAAGACAGGCCTTGTAGTGCGTGCCAAGCCGGGAAGCAAGTTGGAGCACCTTATCCCGCTAAGAACGTCATGACTACAACAAGACCACTCGAGCTACTCCACATGGACCTATTCGGTCCAACTGCTTGCATAAGCATCGGCGGTAACAAATATGGCTTGGTAAAGTTGATGATTTTTCTCGCTTCACTTGGGTTTTGTTTTTACATGATAAGGCAAAAACACAAGTAATCTTGAAGAAAATTTTCAAGCTTGCACAAAATGAGTTTTCATTAACAATCAAGAACATTCGAAGCGACAACGGCACGGAGTTCAAGAACACACAAGTTGAGGAGTACCTAGATGAAGAAGACATAAAGCATGAGTTTTCAGCACCTTACCCCCCTCAACAAAAAGGAGCTGCCGAAAATAAGAACCGAACCCTCATAGAGATGGCGAGAACAATGCTCGATGAGTATAAGACCTTGGATCGATTTTTGGCGGAAGCGGTCAACACTGCTTGCCACGCCATAAGTCGACTTTATCTTCATCGACTACTCAAGAAGACATCCTATTAGCTACTCACCGGTAACAAGCCTAATATCTCATATTTTTGAGTCTTCGATTCCAAATGCTATATTTTGAACAAGAAGCCTAGGACTTCAAAGTTCGCTTCGAAGTCCGATGAAGCTTTCTTGCTTGGTTATGATTTGAACCCTTACGCCTATTGTGTCTTCAACAAGACCTCCAGACTTGTTGAAGTAGCACCTGACGTAGTGTTCGATGAGACTAACGACTCCCAAAAGGAGCAAGTTGATTAATGCGTGCTAGATAGAGAAGAAGCTCCTTGCCAAGCATTTAGAAGAATGGCATTGGGCGAAGTTCGACCACAAGAACCACCTCTACATATGCATGAGGAAGATGAACCACAAGAGGAGGGTAATGATCAAGGGGGAGCCTCCATACAAGATCGACCTCAAGAAGACAAAAATGATCAACAAGTCAATGAGGGCAACAATCTAGGGGGAGAAGAAGATGACCATGAAGATTCAAGACAGCAAGTGCCACACCCAAGAGTACACCAATGCGTCCAAAGGGATCACCCAATCGACAACATCATCGGTGACATCCAAAAGAGAGTAACAACTAGATCTCGCATAGCTAATTGTTGTGAGCACTATTCGTTTGTATCCTTCTTGGAACCGCGCAGGGTTGAGGATGCATTAAAGGATCCAAATTGGGTAGTGGCCATGCAAGAAGAACTTAACAACTTCAAACGGAACGAGGTGTGGGAACTAGTCGAAAGACTCAAATTCAACGTTGTCGGCACCAATGGGTCTTTCGCAACAAACAAGACGAACACGGGGTGGTGACAAGGAACAAAGCATGACTTGTGGCCAAAGGGTATTCACAAGTTGAAGGTCTGGGTTTCGATGAAACCTTTGCTCCCGTAGCTAGACTTGAGTCTATTAGAATATTACTTGCATAAGGTACTGACCATGATTTCAAGCTCTATCAAATGGATGTGAAAAGTGCCTTCCTCAATGGATCAATCAAGGATGAGGTGTATGTGGAGCAACCCCCCGGATTTGAAGATGAAGAGTTCCCCGATCACGTATTTAAACTGCGTAAGGCACTCTACGGCCTCAAACAAGCTCCTAGACTTTGGTATGAGTGTCTTAGAGATTTCTTAATTGAAAACGGCTTTAAGATCGGTAAAGTAGATTATACACTATTTACAAAGAACTTTGAAAATGATCTCTTTATTTGTCAAATTTATATTGATGATATAATCTTTGGTTCCACTAACAAATCTTTTTGTGAGGAATTTAGTAAGATTATGACAGATATGTTTGAGATGTCTATGATGGGAGAACTAAAGTACTTCCTGGGATTCCAAGTGAGGCAACAAAAGGAAGGGACATTCATAAGCCAAACTATGAACACTCAAGACATACTCAGGAAGTTTGGAATGGAGAACCCGAAGCCTATAAAGACTCCCATGGCAACGAATGGCCAGTTGGATCTCAATGAAGATGGACCAAACGTCGATCAAAAGGTATATCGCTCCATGATAGGATCTCTACTCTACTTTTGTGCATCTAGGCCAGACATTATGTTGAGTGTATGCTTGTGTGCAAGGTTTCAAGCCAACCCAAAAGAGTGTCATTTGAAAGCTGTTAAGAGAATCTTGCGGTATTTAGTTCATACACCCAACCTAGGCCTTTGGTACCCCAAAGGTTCAAAATTCAATATTCTTGGTTACTCCGATGCAGATTATGCCGCATGCAAAGTAGATAGAAAAAGTACCTCCGTTACATGCCAATTCCTAGGAAGATCCCTAGTTTCTTGGTCCTCCAAGAAACAAAACTCCATTGCCTTATCTACGGCCGAAGTGGAGTATGTTGCAGCCGGGAGTTGTTGTGCACAACTAAATTTGGATGCGACAAACTCTAAGGGATTACGATTACAATATGAACCGTATTCCACTCCTTTGTGATAATGAGAGTGTCATTAAAATTGCCCATAATCCCGTTGAGCACTATAGGACCAAACACATAGACATCCGACATCACTTTTTGAGAGACCATTCAATGAATGGAGATATAGCCATTTCACATGTCAATACCGAAAAGCAACTAGCCGATATATTCACCAAGCCAATTGATGAATAACACTTTTGTGAGCTCCGAAATGAACTAAATATCCATGATGCTTGGAGTGTGGCTTGAAATCTTGTATACCTGAATGCTATCTTCAAAATTTATTGATTGTGTTGTGAAAATAATCTCTCTCAATTTTTCCAAAAAACTATGTCAATTACTAGATCTTGGTGAATTATGATCATTGCTTGATTGTTGTATGCTTACTGATCATATTTATCATGATTATTTGATTTGCTTTGCCTCCCTATGTTCTAAATAAGTACCTTTGAATATATACGAATGTGCTAAGAATTTCTTTCTTGGTGACCACAGACTAGTCCGTGGTTGCCCGAACTAGTCCGCCCATGCAGACTGGTCCGCAGTGTGACGGTTAGGCTGGACTAGTCCAGCAGACCACGGACTAGTCCGATATAGTCTCTGGAAAAGTTCGGACTAGTCCGACCATTTTTGAACTTGTCCGATTTTTCGTGTCCATAACCCTAGCCGTCGCCAAACCCTAATCTTCCTCACCCCACACTTGCCTTAAGCTTTCTCTCTCCACGCTCGAGCTACCCAAGGCGATTCTTTGATTCCTCCATCAAAACTTCACAAGTTTGGGTGGAAATTGACCTTCTTCGCGTAGGGATTGAAGAACACGGACTTGTCTGATCCTTCAACCCCTACATCTCCAAGAATTAAACAATTTCGGTAAAATCTTATCTCAAACCCTATAAATTGCTATTTTCTTCGTTCGTGATCAAATAGCTTGGTTCCTTCCACCATATACATGCTTCCTTGATGTATTACATTGATGCTAAGATAGTTATGCATTAGGAATCACCATTTGTCTCATAGTTAGGGTTTTAGAGGTTGAACACCATACTAGTCCGGTCCATGCACAGACAAGTCCGGTCAACCGGACTAGTACGTGCTTGTACACCGAACTAGTCCGATTTTTCTGAACTCAACCCTGTCTTCTGAATTCCTCAATACAATTCCTTGTCATATATTCTCATCAATACCTTGTGACATCATTTCTCACGACAATGTCGAGCACCAACAATGAAATCTCTGATTTTGAGGCCGAGATGGACCACAAAGCCGTGTTTTGGTCCTTGACGAGGCTAAGCAAGAAGCACCAAGAGCGCCCGTCCGAGCCGGCTACTTCTCCTCCCCAGGCTCAAAGGAAAGTGCTCGCAAAGAAGCCGGCCTCCAAGGCTTCAGCTGGAGGTGGCCCTAGCTCGGCAAGTGCTCGCCAAGCCAAGGGCAAGGGAAAGGGGATTGCAATGGGCCCGATTGGCCCTGTGAAGATGTCAGCTCCAAGGCAAGGGGACAGGGATCCCGCTGAGGAGAGATTCAATGGAAAGGGCAGCGACACGACGGCCAAGTTCAGGAATGTTAATTGTTACAGCCGTCCAAAGCAAGCTGCTGATGGGAGGTTTTGGAGTAACTTCCAGTCAGACTTTTGCAAGTTTGTATATCTTGTGATGAAGACACTCGTGGTGCGCAACCAATGGATCGATTGGGCGCATTTTGAGAAGAAGGGCTGCTCACCGTTTGTTTAGGTGGTCGAGGCAGTGGAGAGGCATGGATTGAAGGACCTCTTCGCCTTCAGGAACAACTGGAATGATGAGGTAATCGCACAGTTCTATGCGACGTGCAACTTTGCCAGTGATGAGGAAGAAAGGATGACTTGGATGACTCACGGATCCATGTACACCATTACTCATGAAGAGTTTGCAAGATTGTTGCATCTTTACACCTCGAGCAATGACAATTTGATCATCCACAACATTGTGTCTTTGAGAAGGACAGGATGAAGTTTCTCTATGAACCCAGCTCCAAGTTCAATCCTCCTTCTACTAAGAACATGAAGCCCCTCTTTGTGGTGTTGAACAGTGTTCTAAGTAAGACCATTGGCCCCAAGGATGGGGATGCAGGAAGTGTGCAGGGATACCTCAGGACCTTGATGAAGGTTATTAGCAAAGATAGGAAGTTTGATGTCTTTGACTATATTTGGAACTACATGGTGAACATCTCCTGCACGCCGAATAGGTCCTGTGGCTACGCACCTTACCTCATGTTCAAGATTGAGAAGGTCACATGCATAGATTTTGTCAAGGATGTGGAGCATCTCCCCTTGAGGCCCCAGAAGCCTCAACAGCCAAGCATTCAAGCTGCTCCATCTCCAGCTTCCAGCCCTGAGGCTCCAGTGAGAGCTAGTGGAGATGCTAGGGCTGCTCCCGCCCCTAGGGCCCCTCCTCAAAAGGGGTCCCCGAGTGGCATCTTAAAGTATCTATCAGCAATCTTCGCCTCTTGCAAAAGGGCCGAAGTAAAAGCCCACAAGCTGAACAAGAGGATAAAGGCCGACATGAGATATGTCAAAGAGAATGTGAAGCAAATTTTCCAACAGCTAGAGATCGAGCCCATTGGGTCTCCAGTCATTTCTGATGACATAGATTCTGACTTCACCGAGCTTGAGCCCTTGACTCCCCCCGATCTTGCTATTTTGGCATTGGGGACTCGAGTGATTCCGTTCCTCCTCCTCCTCATTAGCCAGAGAATGAAGATGAAGACGACGAGAGGACCGACAGCGAGGCCTGAAGACCTTAGGTCCCTCCACTTTTTTGTGTCTTGATGCCAAATGGGGAGAGATTGAGTGGGAGTCTTAGAGTCTTAGTCTTTAGCTGTACGATGCGAGGAGAGCTCTCTTTTTGTGTCTTTTGTCTATTCGTGGGTTGTAAGTCTTATAATATGCTCTTTTGGTACTATTGGTCTTGTGATGCAATGTTTTGAACTGTTTGTGAAGATATTGATAAAATATGTGATTTTGCACTAAGAATGGCATATATGATTGTTGTTAACATGTTGATGTCAATTATGTCATTCTCATCATTATTATTGTTTCTATAAACTTAGTTCTGCATACCACCATAAAGAGTGCACATATGGATAATGTTTTCATTGCTTAATGTGTTTCAAACTCATATGTGCACACTTTATAAAAATCTCAACTTTTTATCATATTTTGTGAAATCTCAATTGGTTGTCATCAATCACTAAAAAGGGGGAGATTGAAAGTGCATCTAGAAATCTCTTGTGGGTTTTGGTTGATTTATGACAACCAAATGACATCCTAACCACATTGTTGAGATGAGCACAGGTACTAATGAGAAAATGAGCAAAGTGCCAAAAAGAAAGGAGAATGAGGAGTAATGAGTAAAAGAGCTCAAGAAACAAGTGTTGTAGATCATTGTGTATGTAGTGTGTTAAGGAAATACACCCCAAGAGCTCAAGCACAAATAATCTCACACATTGCACATATTTATACAGGACTGAACTAGTCCGACTGACTCGGACTAGTCTGATATCTTTCTGCACAAGATCGGACAAGTCCTCACAATGCGGACTTGTCCTCACAATCCAGTTTTTCATTGATTTTGTATTATATCACCATGGACTAGTCCGATATCTCTCTGATTAGAATCGGACTAGTCCTCCCCAGTGCGGAATAGTCCCCAAAACACTTCACAAGTTACACAAAATCGGACAAGTACGATCACATACAGGACTAGTCTGATATCATTCTGATGTCAATCGGACAAATCCGATATTAGCACGGACTGGTCCGAAAACCCTCTGACCTAAATCGGACAAGTCCTCCAAGTGCGGACTTGTCCGCAAATTCACTTAGGGTTTCACTTATACAGACAAGTCCGATATTCATCGGAATAGTCCGAAGATTTACAAAACCAAAATCGGACAAGTCCCCTCTCAGCCGGACAAATCCGATATTTTGGGACACCTAGTGTTTGTTACATGCAGCACACCGGACTAGTGCGGTGTCCACCACGGACTAGTCCGATCTTTCTAAACCCTAATGGTTACTTTTGGAAACCCCATATAAATAGGTGTAGACGGTCCATCTTTCATAACACTCAACCCCCTGCTCTGTCACACCCCCCAAGAGCCTAGAAAACTCCTCTCTCCACGAATTCCATTGCAAGAAAGATCAATCCCTTGAGGATACACTTTGAATCAATTGAGAGACACAGTTCATCACTCATTGAGCTTTGCGTTTGATTCCCTAACACACTCCTGTGGTTTTTATTGTGATCTTAAGAGTGTGTTTCTTGGTGGTGTTCATATTGTAATCTTGGGGAGCCCTCAACGTGTGATAAGGCTCCTTGAATTTGGTTATTTGCCCATTGTGAAAAGTGACGAGGATTGGCCTCTGTGGCAATCGGATGAGGGTAGGGTTGGAGAAGACCCGGTCCTTTTATGGACTCCTCAACGTGGATGTAGGTTGCCTCTATGGGAACCGAACCACAGGATAAAGTGCTTGTGTTCTTGTCTTGTGCACATCGTTCTTAATTTTCATATCAATCTAGGGTTTGAATCAATCGTGTTCACTCTACGTTGAAACATTGAATATAGGATTAACCTATTTAAACATAGAATTTGAACACACCCTCATGATCAGCATGACTTTCGTGACTTATCCAAGTAGTTCCACAATTTTTGAAACTCATTTGCTATTTAATTCAGTGCCTCCACTGAATTGAATTCAAATTCGAATTTCAACTGAAACATGATCAATTTGGAGTTTTGATTTCAGAATCAAATTCCAGATATTTATTTGAGCCTTCTCGTGATAATCTAGGAATTTTGGATGAAGTTTGGTAGGGGAATTGAAATTCGAGAGAGGATAGGCTTAAGGGGCTGTGGGACCCACTATCCAGTGACTCACACTCGAGCTGCCTCTCTGTTTTCACGATGGCGCTCGGTTGTGATACCTCCCGGCATGCAAGCCACCGAGATGGCTGCTTGCTTGTGCCGTGGCAAGGTCCCCTCGTTCCTCTATGCCTATTTATACCCCTGGTCACTGGCGTCGAGTTCCTATTCATTTTTACTCCCCATGCCGCATTTCTGACCCGCTCGCGCGCCGCCGACCTTCCCTCGGGATTCCGACGATAACTTGTCGTCTAGCCAAGGATCGATCATGAGTTCTTTATCAAACATGTGCACAACTTACTTGGGCACCTTCTCCATCTTGTGGTTCGGCGTTTTCTCAACCGGTTGCGCGGTAGTCCGCAGTTTTTCGACGACCGCCGGTGAAGCTGCCATATATCACCCTCTGTCCACTGCCGACAAGCTAGAGGAAGCCTTTACAGGCCTCGAATTCTATAAGAGAAAGGTGCGTAATCACGCCTTATGCATATCCACCAAGTTTCAAGCCATGCCATGCCTTGTAGCGTTCTTATTTTCATTTTTCCCAATGATAGTTCTTACCTATGTCTCTAGGTTAGGGATTTAATTCATTTTCTACGTCTAATAAATCTTGGCAATAGTTGAGGAATAGTTTAACTATCGCCCTGTGAACACTCCGGATCAAAAAGATTTGAAAACCTTTGAGTATTGACCGAGATAGCCGAGCTTTGGCCGCCGCTGATGAAGAAGTCGCAGTTCACTGTCGAACTCATCATTGCCGACCATTCCACGGCATTTGCACCTCCAAATCATCATCATCCGCATGCTCCAAGGAATGTTTCTAGATTTTCCCTGAGCCTTTTTTGCCATCCCCATGCGTTTCCGGCGATGACCGAAATCCTAGCTCCGCCGCCGTCGTCGCACTGCCATTTCCGGCCGTCGCCGTCGTGATTGGACCTCACCATCGTGTTGTGCGGTCAATTTTTAGCTAGGCGGTCAGGGCTGAGTGGAATGGAGGTTGATGCAGCTATCACGGCGAGCTCGCCAGCGCAGCGCCGCCGCGGCCGAGCGGAGCGTCGCGAGGTAGACGAAGGCCGTGGGCCCCGCATGTCAGCGACGCGTGCGAGCGCGTGGATCAGCTGCGGCTCCGGATCCATAATGGCTGCGCGGTTAACCCCGTGGCCCCAGTGTGGCCCAGTTGCGATTGGCCCATTTAAATGAAGTGGGACCGACTGCTTTATTTAAATGTTTTCCATTGGAAAATAATTCAAGGATTTATCCAAACTTCTAAAAATCATTACTCCTAGTAGAATTGCTCGAAAAATTCCAAATAAATTTTGCTAGACTCATCTCAACCTCCACTTTGCAGTGACGCAATTTATTGGACATGAAGCTCCCAGAATGTTTACAATTAGTTCCTTTGATCTAACTGCTTGGGAAATTAATTACTCCTGTTCTCTTAATTGGAAAATTCCCAATTTTAGTCAGAACACTCTTAATAATACCCTTGATATCTAGTAAAAATTTCACGTTCATTGGACTTCAGTTACTGGGTTGATCAGTGTTCCAAATCTCTATGTAGTTAAAAATTGAGAAAAATACAAAATCAATTTCAGAAATTTCCCCAAACTTGTAAAATCAGTTTCTCCCTGTAGGAAGCTTAGAAAATTGTGAAACCAATTTTCCTAGAACCAGTGAGACCCCCTATACATGGTACAACCACTGGTAGCCATGATAGACCTCCAGAATTACAACAAAATTGAGAGAAGGTTTATACTTGTAGCAATTTTAGGGACAACAAACTTCTTTGAGCAGCTCCTGTTCTTTGCAAGAGTCTCCCTTATAGTCCTTAGTATCTACCATAAAAGTTCCAGAGCCATTTAATATCATAATCTTATTTGATTCACAAGATATTAGCTTGTGACCTTAAACATATTATTTATTTTCGAAGTCATTTATATATAGTATATGCATAACGTGTAGTAACTGAAGTCGAGGAGCAGCTAGAAGCTTTGGAAGTCCAGCTGCCGGAAACTAACATAGACTCGGACTCGCATTCAGGCAAGCCCCGATTTGCATTTAAGTTCCTTACTGTGTCTTTGTAGTTTTCATTCACCTTTCGCCTTCAGATGTTTGTGCATTACGTTTAAGGTGTTTGACATCCACTTGCATGACCAAATAACCCAAGGAGTGGTTAGAATAGCTCCCAGACTCGTGTAGTAACTGTCGTGCTTATATTCATAGGGATCCGGTAGAAGTCGAGTAGTTGGAATCTACTCGCGAGATAGGATTTTATCACACGGGATGAATTGGATCATGAAATGTTTTATACATATGAAATTGAGCCCGATCAAAGATGAGTAGGAAGCAACAAGAGATGGTCTTGGTCGTATAGCTCTGGCTATGTCGATTAAGGCCTGTGCCGTGTGCGACCCTGCTGGACAAGCTTGAATTGTACCGGCGACATACTGGAGAAATAGGCTCCAGTAAACTGATGTAGCTTGATACTTGTTTGTTGAGGCATTTCATTCTATTTTATAGGCGTGGGTTGAGGGCAGCAAGGTGTAAATCAGCTGGTGGGCATGTCAGAGTATGCCCCATGCAGTGACCTCCTCCTCGTGACGGATCGATCAGTTCGACATTTGAGTGTTGGGTGAAAGGTGCTAAAGTGCTAAAGTGCCATATACGACTAGTACTAAAGTGCTATGTAGGTACTACTATAAGTACTCGCTGGCATTTCCGAAAGTGCGTATGTGTCATGTTGACCGGGTGTGTTCGGATTGCAATCACCGCCCCTCATGGTAATAGAATACCACTTGTTCACTGTGTCGTGACGTAGTAAATACTGAAGAATTCAAGAGAATACGATGTATTGCATTATAACTGTTTTGCAACCTTGTATGGCTTAAAGATAGCACAATAAAAAGTTATAGTTTTCCCGTACTTTACCTGTAATAGCATTATATGATTTGGGCATGTCATATCATCGGCAAAGCGTTTCTTGTTTGATTGTGGAGTCTATGATGTGTCATGCCTGAGGAATGTCATGTGCTACTTAAAACTTGACTATAAGGATCCACTTGTAGGCGTGTCCTTTATGCTATTCCTTACCTATGTTTAGTATTCACCCTTTCATATGTCTAGTGAGACAGGTTAGTCTTGCTGAGCCTTAAGCTCACGTTTCCAGTTAACAAGTTTTTGCAGATTATGCGACTGATGACGGGTTCGATGACGAGGCTGCACCCCCTACCGGGTTTACAGCCGAGTGGGAACCCTGCACACCGATGTAAGTTGGGTGTTGCTAGTGCGAAGTATCCAGGGCATGGATGACTTTGCTTTTGCATAGCTAGTGCTGAGAGCGTAGCTATGATGTATTGTTCTCTTTCCTTTTCACTTAGTATTGTAAAACTCCCGTTGTGTTTATAAATAAAGACTTGGTATTGTAATTTTTTCTCGTCCTTTTCTTGTATACTATAGGGTGTCGCATCGCACGACACCACCCAATGAGATCCTTGGACGTCGGGATTCCGGTCCCCACAACCGCTTCAGCTCCGTAAACCAAGAAAAAGGGGGTCTCTCCAGTTGACCAGTTAGGTGTTGTCCTACTCGCCCATAGTGAAGACGGAATCTCTTCTATCCAGTTGGCTCCGTGTTTCTTCAGGCATTCATATGTGCGCATCTTGAGTCCTTTTAGTATCTTAGCATTTGCTCTCTCAGCTTGGCCATTACTTGCCGGGTGAGCTATTGATACTTAGCTGACTTGTATGCCGAGATCTTCACAATACTATTCGAATGTTGCACTTGTGAATTGGGTTCTATTGTAAGTTATGACTCCGTTCGGAACTCCAAATCTGCAGACTATGGACTTCAAGAATTTGATAGCAGATTGCTTGTTAATTGTAATAACTGGAGTAGCTTCCGGCCACTTATTGAACTTGTTGATGGCGACGTATAGGAACTTGTAACCTCCGACGGCTTTTGGGAAAGGTTCCAAAATGTCCATCCCCCACATAGCGAATGGCCATGTAGGAGGTATCATTTGCAGCGACTGAGCCAGTGTATGTATTTGCTTCGCGTGGAATTGGCACACTTCACACTTTTTTACCAACTCAACTACATCCTGGAGTGTTGTAGGCCAGTAAAAGGCATGCCAAAAGGCTTTATGTGACACCCCAGCCACTACGGGTCTGGCTGTCGTTACTTCTGGCAGCTCTCCAGAATCACAGACTAGCCCCACAGACCAACACTAGTCTTTTTTGTGCATTTTTTCCTAACTTGTGCGCACCCGAGAAGACTTCCCGGTCGGTCACCCATCCGCATACCATGCTTGCTTAGATCACCCATTACCACATCATATTAACCAATTCATATTGATCATAATCTCATTAATGCATAATTGAATAGTACAGTTGTCTTCCCATCCCAAGTAGTTAAGCGAAGCAAAAAGGTAAAAAGCCCTTCCCGACTCTCTACCATATATTCCAAGTGACAAGGGTGGTCATACAACGCTAGTAAACTTCCTATCATAGGATCCCCATCAAATGGACACAAGCATGCAGTTTTGCAAACAAAACATTTGTTTCAAAACAGGATCAATATGCTTCAAGGACACTTGCCTTGCTCTTGGGATTTGTTCTGGTGAAAGCCTTCAAACTCTTGGTGCTGGAGATCCTCCATGGCACTCTCTAGCACAAATCCATCTAATTCGCACAACAAGCATACAAGATAAGAATTACAATCAAAAAGTGCATAAATATTACTCAATATGTCATGATATGCATTATTAATGCAAATGCAAAGCAAAATTGGTTAATGAGTTGTTAATGATGTTTATTAATCAATTACAATGGTTATTAAGAAGTCTTCCCAGGTTTGGAGTTGATTTGATCAAAATTTAGATTTAATTTAACACAATTTAACCAGGAAAATCGGAATAGTCCGCTAGGAACCGGACAAGTCCCCACTTCACAGATCTAGCGAACTAGGGTTTTCTAGATCGACTTGAATTTCGGGAAACGGGGTTGAATTCACGTAAGGAAAAGGAAGTAGAAGGTATAGCAGGTGTTTAGATCTCTAATGAATCAAGGATCTTGGAGGTAACACATGGATCTTGATGATCTAGGGTTGATGAAGAACTTGATGGTGGAATGTTGACGAAGAATGCGAAGTTGATGGAGATCTTGACCCTCTTTCATTTCTTCCTCTTCTTCTCCTTGCTCTAGATCTCCTTCTCCCTCCTTGGTGGCGGCTACTCACGAGCTAGGGTTTGGGTGAGGTGGAAAAGTGGCAAATAGATGTCAAGCCAAGGGGTGGGGTTGTTTATATAGAGGTGGAGGCTAGGGTTGGGTGGATTTTGAGTTTCAGATGAGTAGGGTACGGTTTAGAGTCCCTCATGTCCTCTAAAAGAGTTAGGCACGACATCCCTAGGCCCACTTGACGTAAAACCCAAGAAACAAGCCGTGAAACAAAAGATCAACTTCGAGTCGTGATTTATTGGACAATTTCGAAAAAGGGTTGGACTAGTCCGAATTTAGACAGAGAGAAATCGGACAAGTCTGGACTGGACATCCGACAAGTCCGAACGTATCCAGATGGGAAAAACAGACAAGTCTGACTTTAGTCAGAGGGAAAAACGGACAAGTCCGCTGGAATACGGGACTAGTCTGGACTAGTCTAATTCATTTTAAACTTATTACTTTTTATGTTTCTCAATATTAAACATGTATGGGAATGTATGCAATGCATAATGGATGAAAATGAGGATGTTACAAACCTACCCCCCTTAAAATGAATCTCGCCCCCGAGATTCGACACGGAAGAGAAGAGATAGGGAAATTCCTTATTGAGATCATCCTCCAACCCCCATGTTGCCTCTGATTCTGTATGATGCTTCCATTGAACCTTACACCATCTGATGACCTTGTTTCTTGTTATTCTTTCCTTGATTTCCAAGATTTTGATAGGTTGTTCGGCATAAGTCAAATCTTCCTCTAATTCCAATTCTTCCATTAGCACTTGTTCTTCCAGTACCCTCAAGCACTTCTTGAGCTGGGAAACATGAAATACATCATGAACATCCGATAAGTGAGTTGACATCTCAAACTTATAGGCTACTTCCCCTTTTTTTGTCCAAAATCTTGAATGGCCCGATGTATCGAGGTGCTAGCTTGCCTCTTATGTTAAACCTCTTATGACCTCTTATTGACGACACCTTGAGATATACGAAGTCTCCCACTCCAAAGGCTAATTTCCTTCTCCTATTGTCTGCATAGCCTTTTTGTCTTGATTGTGCAGCCCTCAAATTTTCACGAATAATCTAAACTTGTTTTTCAGCTTCTTGCAACACATCCAAACTAAATACTTGAGTTTCTTCTGTCTCATTCTAGAACAAAGGTGTCCTACACTTCCTTCAATACAGTGCTTCATAAGTTGTCATTTTCAAGCTTGCCTGGTAACTATTGTTGTATAAAAATCCTGTATATGGCAAGCTCTTGTCCCAACTTTTCCCATGCTTCAAAGCACAAGCTCTTAACATATCTTCTAAAATTTGACTGGTCCTCTCAGTTTGTCCATCCGTTTGAGGGTAATATGCTGAGCTAAAATTCAACCTTGTTCCCAACGCTTCATGCAATTTCTGCCAAAACCTGGAGGTAAATTGAGAACCTCTATCCGACACTATCTTCTTTAGAACTCCATGCAAACATACTATTCTTACCATGTACAGTTCCGCCAATTTCTCTCCATTAAATGTGGTCTTTACTGGAATAAAGTGAGCTGATTTTGTCAATCAATCCACAATTACTCATATTGAGTCATAACCGGACTGAGTACGTGGCAATCCGACTATGAAGTCCATGCTGATTTCTTCTCACATCCATTCTGGAATCTTCAATGGTTGAGATAATTGTGACACCCGGTTCCGAAAAATGAACCAAGCTAACGCATATGTGTGCCCAGGATGTTCAACACACATACACGAGTGCAATCACAAAAGAGTATACAGAAAATTACCACAGAACAAGATTAATTATCAAATTTTATTACAGAACCCATATTAGCCTCGAATACAAGCTCTATTGAATATTAATGACAAGTTCAACTAATGCAGCGGAATAAACTAATAAGCAACTAAGCAAACTAAGCATAAGGGATAGCGCAGCTCCATGCAACACCACAGGCAAAGCTGACAGTAGACACATCCTAGATCTCCACATTATCGTCATTAAACTCACAATTCTGACCTGCAACTGTTGGGGGGGGATTGCAAGAGTGAGTACATGTCGTACTCAGCAAGTGTGGAAAGTATGACATGTGGCTGATTCAAATGACGACAATAATAATGGCAAAGTGTTGAAAAGTACATTAAAACATTTGGAAAGAAATATATCATATGTATGTGAAGTAAACCCATCATAATCATAAGTAATATCAAAATACCAGTCCATAATTCACCATCCTCATCCATAATTCCAGATTTCATCATTTGCCAATAACCATATTCAAACAGGTCATCCATAACCATCCTTAACCATTACCAAACGATAACCATCTCAATTACCAATTTCCCTCCAATCATGTAGGTCATCCAGGCGCTCATAACCGGGAGCACGACTATCATGATAGTTTTAATACTCTGCAGAGATTGTACCTCTTTACCCACGTGTTTGTGATTTCATCACCCGTCGGCGACTAAAGAACCTCCCTTATGCCAATTACACTTCCTTTGTTGTATGGCCAAGAGATCACAAAATAGCCTTTACAAAGGGATTACTAGCCTATTTAGACCCCACTGAGGTTTCACCGGTGGCGATGTCTCCCACTGAGCACATATTCAACCAAGGGCCCCCTCTTGAGCCATTCGGATCCTAGGGTAGTCCCACCAATCCTTAACAAACCCAATCCGACTACCCCTTCCCCGAGCATCCACAATGGTCCAAACAGCACTAGCAAAGCCCTAATTAATCAGCTACGCCGCACCCATACTTGGCCTCGTGGTGGCACTGTAGTCCTGGCCTATTCTCGCATGAATCGGTCCTTAGATCTAAAGCAAGCAAACCACCATAACATCCAACCCATCCATATACCAGGCTTGCTTAGATCACCCATTACCATACCGTATTGACCAGTTCACATTAACCAAAATATCTTTAATGCATAATTAAATGTGTAGTGTTGTTTTCCCATCCCAATTAATTAAGCGAAGCAAAAAGGTAAAAATCCCATCCCGACTCTCTACCATATATCCCAGGTGACAAGGGTGGTTAAACAAATCTAGTAAACTTCCTACCATAGGATTCCCATCAAATTGACACAAGCATGCAGTTTGCAAACAAAACATTTATTTTAAAAACAGGATCAATATGCTTCAAGGGCACTTGCCTTGCTCCGGCGGATAGGGTTGCTCAAGCACTTCAAAGTCTTGATTTTGGAAATCCTCGTATGCGGCCTCTTGAGCACGTTCCTCTACGCTTGATCACACATACAAGAAAATACATACAATTCAATATGATGCACACAAATTAATCAACATGCAATGATATGCATGCATGCAAAGTTCAATCATTAATTAACTATGGTTGTTTATTAATTAGATGCAACTAGTTCATATGTGTTCATATGAGTTTATGAGGGTTTTAGCGAGGATTAATGCTGCTGAAAATAAAAAGGCGATGCAACAAAAACCAATTTACGTCTATTAGATCTAATACGTCGCTAAAATTCGCATCGGAAAAACGAATCCTACCGTAGATGTGACGGCTTCGAAGATCGCTAGGGTGAAGGAGACACGTAGACGAAGCGGATGGCGCAAGGGTCCTCCGGCGGCACGACGACGGCGACGACAATCTCCGATGGATGACAACACCCTCCTCTTTTTCTTCCTCTTCCTCCTCTTTTTTCCTCTCTTTTTTTCCCTGGCGACGCCTCTGTTCTTGTCTATTTTTCCCTACCGGCGGCTAGGGTTTTCTGGTTGTCTGTCGTCAGGAAAATACGAAGCCTCGGTCCCTTTTTATAGCCGGCTGGGCACGGGACGCGCGAGGCAGGCGCTAGGGCCGGCGCTGGGAACGCACGGCGCGCTGGGGCGTCGGGGTAGGGCCAGGCGGTGCGGGGCGCGTGCGGGAGGCGCTCGCTCGGGTCAATGCGCAGGCGGCGCGGTGCGAGGCCGGGAGCGGTGCGGGGCAGGCGTGGGGCCGCGGTGCGGGGCCCAGGCGGCCAGTGCGCGGGGGCGCGCGCGGGAGGCGCTCGCTGGCTGGGCCGTTTGGCCTGGCCGGCGGTTGTTTTTGTTTTTTTCTTTTTCTCTCTTTTTTTATAAGTATATTATTATTTATTTATTCTTTATATTATATATTTTTTATATATAATTATTATATATATTATATATATATATATTTTTATTATTATTACATATTTTATTATTTATACTATTTTTTATATAGAAGATTATTATATATATTATTTATTTATTTATATTATATATATTATTACTATTATTTTTTATACTTATTCCCTAATACAAGTTTTACGCTATTATTTTCCTTTTCTTCTTTTGCTACTCATATTTGTATATGTATATTTTATGCTTTATTATTTTTCTTTTATTCTATTAATATTTAATGCATGAACATGTATGCAATGCATGATGCGAAAATTGAGGGTGTTACAAACCTACCCCCCTTAAAGTGAATCTCGCCCTCGAGATTTGACAGCGTGGCGAAAAGATGCGGGAATTTTGCCTTCAGGTCTTCTTCCCGTTCCCACGTAGCTTCGGCTTCTGTATGTTGTTTCCATTGCACTTTGCACCAACGGATCCTCTTATTTCTCGTGACCCTTTCCTTCACGTACAGGATCTTGATAGGTTGCTCGACATAAGACAAATCCTTCTGAAGTTCTAACTCGTCCATTGGCACTTGTTCTTCCGGCACCCTGAGAAACTTCTTGAGTTGAGACACGTGAAACACGTCGTGTACATCGGAGAGATACGCCGGTAGCTCAATTCGATAAGCTACCTCTCCTCGCTTGTCCAGAATCTTAAATGGCCCGATATAGCGAGGTGTCAGTTTTCCTTTGACGTTAAACCGTCACTGACCTCGGATAGGTGACACCTTGAGGTATACAAACTCTCCAACTTCGAAAGTCAGACTCCTTCGCCTATTATCCGCATAACCCTTTTGTCAGGACTGGGCAGCCCTTAGGTTTTCTCGTATTATTTGAACTTGTCTTTCAGCGTCTTTTAACACATCTGGACCAAATACTTGATTCTCTCATGTCTCATTCTAGAACAAAGGTGTCCTACACTTCCTTCCGTCTAGTGCTTCATAGGGTGACATTTTCAAGCTGGCTTGTTAACTATTGTTGTATGAAAATTCTGCGTATGGCAAGCTCTTATCCCAAATTTTCCCATGCTTTAAAGCACAAGCTCTTAACATGTCCTCTAAAATTTGATTGGTCCTCTCGATTTGTCCATCCGTTTTAGGGTGATATGCTGAGCTGAAATTTAACCTTGTACCCATAGCTTCATGCAGTTTCTGCCAAAACCTAGAGGTGAACTGAGAACCTCTATCCGAGACTATCTTCTTTGGTACTCCGTGTCGACACACAATATGCTCCATATACAATTCTGCTAGCTTCGCGGTGGTATATGTGGTCTTGACAGGGATGAAATGAGCTGATTTTGTCAACCGATCCACAATAACCCATATTGAATCATAGCCAGACTGAGTTCGCGGTAATCCCACTATAAAGTCCATACCAATCTCTTCCCACTTCCACTCTGGGATCTTTAATGGTTGTAACAATCCAGCTGGCCTTTGATCTTCAGCTTTAACTCGTCGGCACACATCACAAAGTGCAACATATTCGGCTATGTCCTTTTTCATGCTGGCCCACCAATAGCATGTCTTTAAGTCCTTGTACATCTTTGAACAGCTGGGATGAATTGAGTACGGCGAGTCATGTGCCTCCTTTAACATTGTCTCCCGAATATGCCTCACATTAGGCACAACGATTCTCTTTCCGAGCCATAAGGTACCATATTCGTCTTCATCAAATCTGAATTGTCTCCCTTCTTTGATTCTTTCCTTGATTTCCTTGATCTCCTCATCCACGGTTTGTGCATCTCGAATTTCTTGCTCCAAGGTCGGATTTAACTCCATCATCTCCATCTCATTTTCAAACCCAAGGTTCAACCGTTCGAACTCCTTACATAACTCGGACGGTAACTCTCGAACTATAAGTTGATGACTTACTCCCTTCCTAATCAATGCATCGGCCACTACGTTGGCTTTTCCTGGATGATAGTTGATCCCAAAATCATAATCTTTGATGAGCTCCAACCATCTCCGTTGCCTTAAATTCAGATCTGTTTGTGTGAAAATATAGTTGAGACTCTTGTGATCCGTATAAATTTCACACCTATGTCCAAGAATATAGTGTCTCCAAATCTTCAATGCATGTACCACGGCTGCAAGTTCTAAATCATGTTTAGGATAATTCTGCTCATGTTTCTTCAATTGTCTCGACGCATAGGCGACCACTTGACCTTCTTGCATCAATACACATCCAAGTCCTTGTCTCGATGCGTCGCAATAAATATCGCACTTGCTCACGTCCGGCAATATTGAGACTGGAGCTGTTGTTAACCTTTTCTTTAACACCTCAAAACATTCCTGACAAACTTGAGTCCAATGGAAAGCTTTCCCCTTTATTAGCAATTCTGTCATTGGCTTGGCTATCTTGGAAAAGTCCTTAATGAATCGACGGTAATATCCAGCCATTCCAAGAAAACTCCTTATTTCCTTGACATTTTGCGATGGTTCCCACTTCAACACATCCCTCACTTTACCGGGGTCAACCGATACTCCTCCTCCTGAGATGATATGACCAAAAAATGGCACCTCTTTCAACCAAAACTGACACTTGTTGAACTTGGCATACAATTGATGCTCCCTCAATTTCTGCAACGTAAGCCTCAAGTGTTCCTTATGTTCCTTCTCATCCTTTGAGTAGATCATAATATCATCAATGAACACCACGACAAACTTATCCAAGTACTCCATGAAGACCTTATTCATGAGGTACATAAAGTAGGCAGGCGCGTTTGTCAATCCAAAAGACATCACGGTGTACTCATAAGATCCATATCATGTCCTAAAAGCTGTTTTGGGTGTGTCCGATGGTCTAATCTTCATTTGAAAGTATCCCGACCTCAAATCAATCTTAGAGAAGACACAAACACCCTTCATCTGATCAAACAAGTCTTCTATGCGGGGCAAGGTGTACTTGTTCTTGATGGTCACCTCGTTGAGAGCTCGTAATCCACACAGATCCTTTGCATTCCATCCTTCTTGTCCACAAATAGAACGGGCGCTCCCCAAGGTGAAGAGCTAGGGCGATAAAAACCCTTCTCTAATTGCTCTTGAATTTGCTTCTTGAGCTCCGCTAATTCCATAGGAGGCATCCTATACGGCCTATTAGATATAGGTGCAGTTCCAGGTATTAAATCAATGACAAACTCAATGTCTCGATCAGGTGGCATACCTGGCAACTCATCTGGAAACACATACAAAAATTCACACACTACCGGAATCTCCTCAATTTCGGCACCGTCCATATGATTCAGCTCCAATTGCTTCGGTGCGGTTTGAGATGCTTCAAATTCTACGGTGACCCCTTCCTCATTAGTCAACTTCACTGTCTTCGTGGCACACTCAATAACTCCATTGTGCTTCCTCAACTAGTCCAAACCAAGTATAATGTCCAATCCTTGAGAATCCAAAACAATGAAGTTGGCAGAGAAGTCTACCCCCCTTATTCTAAGGCTTACTTTTGGACATACTATATTTGTACTCATCTCTCCTCCAGGAGACTTAACCAATAGAGTAAACTTCATATGAGAGATAGGCAAACTATACTTGGCAACATACTTCGATGCAATGAATGAATGCGATGCTCCAGAGTCAAATAACATAGTCGCGAGGTTGGAGTTGGCGAGAAACATACCAATGACCACGTCATCCGCTTGTTGAGCATCCTCCGTAGAGATATGTTTCACGTTGCCATGAGCAAAATTCCGTTGTCCACGGTTCCCTTGTGGCTGTCCTCCGTTACGTCTTGGGTTTTGCCTCGGTGCATTGCTTCCTTGACCAAGGCTTGACTTAGGACATTGATGCGCAAAGTGTCCAGCTTCTCCACAAGTATAGCACTTCTTAACTCCACCAAAATTAATGGGACGAACTTGGTTTTGACCATTTGCATTTGGGAAATAAGCACGAGGTGCATAAGGCATTGGAGGCCTAGGTGCTTGCATGATAGGACGCTGCTGCACAAACTGAGCTGGACGCGGTGCAAATCCAGGGCGTTGAGCAGGCTCAGAAGAGCCGAAGTAAGGCGCATTGGGTGCCGCAAAGCGAGGGCGCACATTACTTCCTTGTTGTTGTCCTTGGTATGGCACCTTCCTCTTGTTGTCTTGCTCCACCTCACGAACCTTGTTCTCCACCACAATTGCTTTGTCCACAAGCTTCTGGAAATTGACATAATCACAATTGAGTAGTTGCACTTGGATTTCATTGCTCAAACCCCTCATGAACAAATATTGCTTCCGGCTGTCCCGACTAACATCCTCAGGTGCATACCGTGAGAGTTGAGTGAACTTATTGAGATATTCACTCACGCTCAATCTTCCTTGCCTTAAATTCTCAAATTCTTGCCTCTTCAAGATCGTAACACCCTCCGACACATAATGAGAATGAAAATTCTACTTGAATTCGGCCCATGTAATTCTCTCTTGGTTCTCATGAGCGTTGCAATAAGAATCCCACCAATCCGCAGCTGCTCCAGCGAGTTGATGAGAAGCAAATAGCACCTTCTCCCGGTCACTGCATTGGACAATGGCTAGCTTCTTCTCCACAGACTTGAGCCAATCATCCGCATCCATAGGGTCAGCGGCTTGAGCAAAGGTTGGCGGCCTAGTCCTCATAAACTCTCCCAATCAGTTATGAGGAGGCGGGGTGGCGATGGAGGCATGTGGGGCCGATTGTTGATGTTATTGCCAGCCTGCAGCTGTCCCATTGTTTGTATCATGGTCTGCATGAACTGGTTTTGCATAGCCAATAGCTGCTCAATGTTGATAGCTCCCTGAGTAGATCCTTGTTCGATGTTGTTCTGAGGCGCTCCATGGTTCTCCTCCTCATCATTGCCATCCCTCTGGTTGCGAGTCCTCACCATCTGAAGAAAAGCAATAGGTAAGAATTAGAGAACGTCTCCAACTATATGCATCAAGGGATATGAAACTAAACAACTAGCTAGCCTACGTGGACATGGCAATGCTAAAGCACCCCAAAATCCTCTATTAAGCACACAAGAAAGCAACATATATAGCAAACAACACACCAACCAAAGACACATCGATTCCTGAGTGCTCCTATGTGCTCTAAAGTGTCCATTCTATCTAGGCTGCGTCCTACGGTCAACCTGGCTCTGATACCAATCTGTGACGCCTGGTTCCGAAAACTGAACCAAGGTAATGCATATGTGTGACCAGGATGTTCAACACACATACACAAGTGCAATCACAAAAGAGTATACAGAAAATTACCACAGAACAAGATTAATTATCAAATTTTATTACACAACCCATATTTGCCTCGAATACAAGCTCTAATGAATATTAATGACAAGTTCAACTAATGTAGCAGAATAAACTAATAAGCAACTAAGCAAACTAAGCATAAGCGATAGCGCAGCTCCATGCAACACCACAGGCAAAGCTGACGGTAGACACGGCCTAGATCTCCACATTATCGCCATTAAACTCACAATTCTAACCTGCAACTGTTGGGGGGGATTGCAAGAGTGAGTACATGTCGTACTCAGCAAATGTGGAAAGTATGACATGTGGCTGACTCAAATGACGACAATAATAATGGCAAAGTGCTGAAAAGTACATAAAACATTTGGAAAGCAATATATCATATGTATGTGAAGTAAACCCATCATAATCATAGGTAATATCATAATACCAATCCATAATTCACCATCCTCATCCATAATTCCAAATTTCATCATTTGCCAATAACCATATTCAATACCCGAAATTAAATCCATAACCATCCATAACCATTACCAAACCATAACCATCCCAATTACCAATTTCCCTCTAATCATGTACGTCATCCAGGCGCTCATAACCGGGAGCACGGCTATCATGATAGTTTTAATACTCTGTAGAGATTGTACCTCTTTACCCACGTGTTTGTGATTTCATCACCCGTCGGTGACTAAAGAACCTCCCTTTTTCCAATTACACTTCCTTTGGTGTATGGCCAAGAGATCACAAAATAGCCTTTACAAAGGGATTACTAGCCTATTTAGACCCCACTGAGGTTTCACCGGTGGTGATGTCTCCCACTGAGCACATCTTCAACCAAGGGCCCCCTCTTGAGCCATTCGGATCCCAGGGTAGTCCCACCAATCCTTAACAAACCCAATCCGACTACCCCTTCCCCGAGCATCCACAATGGTCCAAACAGCACTAGCAAAGCCCTAATTAATCATCTACGCCGCACCCATACTTGGCCTCGTGGTGGCACTGTAGTCCTGGCCTATTCTCGCATGAACCGGTCCTTAGATCTAAAGCAAGCAAACCACCATAACATCCAACCCATCCACATACCAGGGTTGCTTAGATCACCCATTACCATAACGTATTAACCAGTTTACATTAACCAAAATATCTTTAATGCATAATTAAATGTGTAGTGTTGTTTTCCCATTCCAATTAATTAAGAGAAGCAAAAAGGTAAAAATCCCATCCCGACTCTCTACCATATATCCCAGGTGACAAGGGTGGTTAAACAAATCTAGTAAACATCCTACCATAGGATTCCCATCAAATTTACACAAGCATGCAATTTGCAAACCAAACATTTATTTTAAAAACAAGATCAATATGCTTCAAGGGCACTTGCCTTGCTCCGGTGGATAGGGTTGCTCAAGCACTTTAAAGTCTTGATTTTGGAAATCCTCGTATGCGGCCTCTTGAGCACGTTCCTCTACACTTTATCACACATACAAGAAAATACATACAATTCAATATGATGCACACAAATTAATCAACATGCAATGATATGCATGCATGCAAAGTTCAAACATTAATTAATTATGGTTGTTTATTAATCAGATGCAACCAGTTCATACGTGTTCATATGAGTTTATGGGGGTTTTAGCGAGGATTAATGCTGCTGAAAATAAAAAGGCAATGCAACAAAAATCAATTTACGTCTATTAGATCTAATACGTCGCTAAAATTCGCATCGGAAAAACGAATCCTACCGTAGATGTGATGGCTTCGAAGATCGCGAGGGTGAAGGCGACACGTAGACGAAGCGAATGGCGCAAGGGTCCTCCGGTGGCACGAAGACGGCGACGACGATCTCCGACGGATGACAGCACCCTCCATCTGTGACGCCCGGTTCTGAAAACTGAACCAAGCTAACGCATATGTATGCCCAGGATGTTCAACACACATACACGAGTGCAATCACAAAATTGTATACAGAAATTACCACAGAACAAGATTAATTATCAAATTTAATTACACAACCCATATTAGCCTCGAATACAAGCTCTAATGAATATTAATGACAAGTTCAACTAATGCAGCGGAATAAACTAATAACCAACTAAGCAAAGTAAGCATAAGGGATAGCGCAGCTCCATGCAACACCACAGGCAAAGCTGACAGTAGACATGGCCTAGATCTCCACATTATCGCTATTAAACTCACAATTCTGACCTGCAACTGTTGGGGGGATTGCAAGAGTGAGTACATGTCGTACTCAGCAAGTGTGGAAAGTATGATATGTGGCTGATTCAAATGACGACAATAATAATGGCAAAGTGCTGAAAAGTACATTAAAACATTTGGAAAGCAATATATCATATGTATGTGAAGTAAACCCATCATAATCATAAGTAATATCATAATACAAGTCCATAATTCACCATCCTCATCCATAATTCCAGATTTCATCATTTGTCAATAACCATATTCAATACCAGAAATTAAATCCATAACCATCCAAAACCATTACCAAACCATAACCATACAAATTACTAATTTCCCTCTAATCATGTAGGTCATCCAGGCGCTCATAACCGGGAGCACGGCTATCATGATAGTTTTAATACTCTGCGGAGATTGTACCTCTTTACCCATGTGTTTGTGATTTCATCACCCGTCCACGACTAAAGAACCTCCCTTATGCCAATTACACTTCCTTTGGTGTATGTCCAAGAGATTACAAAATAGCCTTTACAAAGGGATTACTAGCCTATTTAGACCCCACTGAGGTTTCACCGATGGCAATGTCTCCCACTGAGCACATCTTCAACCAAGGGCCCCCTCTTGAGCCATTCGGATCCCAGGGTAGTCCTACCAATACATAACAAACCCAATCCGACTACCCCTTCCCCGAGCATCCACAATGGTCCAAACAGCACTAGCAAAGCCCTAATTAATCAGCTACACCGCACCCATACTTGGCCTCGTGGTGGCATTGTAGTCCTGTCCTATTCTCACATGAACCGGTCCTTAGATCTAAAGCAAGCAAACCACCATAACATCCAACCCATCCACATACCAGGCTTGCTTAGATCACCCATTACCATACCGTATTGACCAGTTCACATTAACCAAAATATCTTTAATGCATAATCAAATGTGTAGTGTTGTTTTCCCATCCCAATTAATTAAGCGAAGCAAAAAGGTAAAAATCCCATCCCGACTCTCTACCATATATCCCAGGTGACAAGGGTGGTTAAACAAATCTAGTAAACATCCTACCATAGGATTCCCATCAAATTGACACAAGCATGCAGTTTGCAAACAAAACATTTATTTTAAAAACAGGATCAATATGCTTCAAGGGCACTTGCCTTGCTTCGGCGGATAGGGTTGCTCAAGCACTTCAAAGTCTTGATTTTGGAAATCCTCGTATGCGGCCTCTTGAGCACGTTCCTCTACGCGTGATCACACATACAAGGAAATACATACAATTCAATATGATGCACACAAATTAATCAACATGCAATGATATGCATGCATGCAAAGTTCAATCATTAATTAACTATGGTTGTTTATTAATTAGATGCAACTAGTTCATACGTGTTCATATGAGTTTATGGGGGTTTTAGCGAGGATTAATGCTGCTGAAAATAAAAAGGTGATGCAACAAAAATCAATTTACGTCTATTGGATCTAATACATCACTAAAATTCGCATCAGAAAAACGAATCCTACCGTAGATGTGACGGCTTCGAAGATCGCGAGGGTGAAGGCGACACGTAGATGAAGCGGATGGCGCAAGGGTCCTCCGACGGCATGACGACGGCGACGACGATCTCCGACGGATGACAGCACCCTCCTCTGTTTCTTCCTCTTCCTCCTCTTTTTTCCACTCTTTTCTTCCCTGGCGGCGCCTCTGTTCTTCTCTATTTTCCCCTACCGGCGGCTAGGGTTTTCTGGTTATCTGTCGTCAGGAAAATACGAAGCCTCGGTCCCTTTTTATAGCCGGCTGGGCACGGGACGCGCGAGGCAGGCGCTAGGGCCGGGGCTGGGAATGCGCGATGCGCTAGGGCATCAGGCTGGGGCCAGGCGGTGAGGGGCGCGTGCGGGAGGCGCTCGCTCGGGTCAACGCGCGAGCGGCGCGGTGCAAGGCCGGGAGCGGTGCGGGGCAGGCGCGGGGCTGCGGTGCGGGGCCCAGGCGGCCAGTGCGCGGGGGCGCGCGCGGAAGGCGCTCGCTGGTTGGGCCGTTTGGCCTGGCCGGCATTTGTTTTTGTTGCTATAGAAGTGTCGGCCAGAGAACAATACCAACAACTTTAACTTTCTGACACAACGAAAAAAATGTGCCACCTAGTATCAGTCCCCGGTTGTTGATTACCCATCTCAGATTTATTACAACAATACTCACAAGATGGATGCATAGGCTCGGAAGAAGGATACAAGCACGAACATTTCAAGATCTTAAATATGCTCACAAGCACGAACATTACAAGATCTGGAATATGCTAAGAACGATCATTACAATATCAACAAAAGCACAAAAAAAGAAAATGAACACAAGCGTGGAGGCGTGGAGACTTCGGTCGACGGAGCCCGTCGTGGTGACTTCGGTCACCTGAGCCATGGAGGCATTGCCGGACTCGGTCGACGACCGGTGGCGACAAAAGTCGACAGCCGACGCGTGGCCGACCGACGACGGATGACGGAGAGGCAGCTAACGGCCGACAGATAGGGGGCGCGCGGCCGATATGTGGTGGTGCACGGACGACATAGGAACCCTGACGGAGATGCAGCTTGTGGACCTGGTTGACGGCCGGCGCGCAACCGACGAGCGGCGGATGACAAGGAGGCAGCCCGCGGAGGACGGTGGAGCTGACCTCGACGGGCGACGGGGACCTCGACAGGCGGCGGATGACGATGTACGGCGCGGATCTCGGCAGACGACGCGCGGACAACGGGCGGTGGATGACGAGGGTGGCGTGGTCCTCCGGCGAAGGCACCAATGCTGGGCTGCGGCGGCCAAGGGTTTTGGTGGGCGGCGGGAGACAGGGAAATGAAATGAAGATGCGGGCGCAATGCGAATTTCAGCTGCGGGATAAGGACACATAGCAATGTGGGGCCCACTCATGTTTTTAAATAAAGAGAGTATTGGAAGTTAAAGCCAGGGGCCCGGGGCGACGAATCTGAATCCGCGCAAAGACGCGGTACGCAGAAATGGGGTCCACTTCTGACTCCAGAGTTAAAGCCGTCAGCCGGGTATTGGGAGTAGACGCTATACATTTAAATGTCTGGTGTTTTAGGAGAACCGACGACTTTAATTTTAATCGTCGGTTATGCTATGTTCACTGATACATTTAATTTAGCTCGTCGGCTGCTTCAAGGGCACCGATGACTCTAACATTGTCAACGTCGGCCAGTCAAAACCGACGATGTTAAACCAGATATAATCGACGGCCCCGACAATATAATTTTCCCAACACTTCTTTGCCTGAATCTTGTAGTGATAGTCGCTCTCCTCCCACCCCACACTCCCATTCCCGCTCTCCGCACCAGATGGCGGAGCAGCAGAGCAGCAACTGCCACCACCAGCTCGGTCAGTGCTGCTCTGCTGTGACTCCTGGTATGCCGGTGGATTCGTCGCCGCAGGGCATAGGAAAGAACGATGGAGAGAAGTCTAGAACTCGGGAAAGAGTTCCGGGCGAGGATGCATGGGTAGAATAGAAGAGAAGTCTGCCTCCTGGGAAATAGAGGGAAAAGAAAAGTCTGTCTCCATGGGAAATAGAGGGGAAAAGGAAGAAAATAAAAACGAATGAGGAAGGTTGTGGAAATAAAGAAATTGGCAGAGAAAAAGGAAAAAAATAGAAGGAAATCAAAAGGGAAAAAAAGAAAATAAAAGGAAATAAATTGAAAGATAAAAGGGAAAGAAAATATAAGGAAATGAAGAGAGGAAAGGAAAAGAAGAGAATAATAAGGGAGAGAGAAAAAAATTAAAAAGAATTGAAAGAATTATTAAAAATGTGTAAGAATGAGTGGTAGTTGAAATAGAGAATGTGCATGGAGTACAACGAGTGTGGAATGACATACTGGAAACTTTAAATATACTGAAAAGAGTACTGAAAAAGGTAGGACACATCATTTGGAGTAAGTTTTTAGAGTACACAAGTGCGAATAGCTAACAACAGTTGTCCCTGAGAAATCAGTATTCCGTCGTCTGTGCAGTGTATGTAAGGAAGCCAGGACATTCGGCAATCAACCCATGGTGGTTTGGGATTCTATCTGCCACGGTCTGGAACGGGTGAACTACCTGAGTTTGTTTTTTAACTTGGTTGTTTAATCGCAAAATGTTTTGCCACCGGTCATTTTGCTGTGCTCAGCCTCCCTTCCCCGCCCTAACTTCTCGCTGCACGATCAGGTTTACTGTTTGCTAGTACAAGTCCGCGGTTGGTCCACCTTATTCTATATTTTCTGAAATGCTGTAGGGACAGCTTGCTGAGTTGGTGCAGCTACTGCAAAATTGCAGTCTTCTATTTTGGGATAGAGATAGTACTTTTATTTTGTTCGATGCTCGTTAGTTCAATATTGAACTACCCATCGTCAAAAAGAAAATTAAATTAAGGATTATATTTTATGTAAAATATTTGTATTGTATATATTTTTACAGATTACAATTCTGTTTTTCTATAGGATAGACTTTATTTCAGTATTTTGTACAGAGTCTCAGATTATACCGGCATATGCATATATAGATAGAGGAAGTTAAGTTCGCCCGGTCATCTGTAAGAGTCGTACGTTAACTGCTTACACTGGCCAGTCGTACGTTAACTGCTTACACTGGCCAGCTACAATCTCGCTGTCCCAGAGCTCATCTACCGTTTTGTACGGCCCGAATTCGTGAACAAAGAAACTAAAGTTTCCCCTAGGCTCTGGAAGGTCATTGATCCTGTCGTTGTCGTCATCAGTGAGCTCCCAGTCGAAGATGTTGAGGTTCTCTCGCATCCTCCTCTCGTTGAAGCTCTTTGTGATCACACAATCACTCAACTCATAAACCCACCTAATGCAAATCTGCAGCTCGCATAAAGAAGCAATGGATTTATTGATAGCCCAATAATAATTTCCTATAGTAGAATCCTAAAAATTCGTTTCATTGAATTTTGCAGTTGGTGCTTTTTTTAATGATTGATAGGAGTTGCACGTTTTTAGAAAGTACATTCTATAGAATCTATATGTATTTTTGCAAGGAGACGGTAAGGTAACAGGAAGAAGTACCTGTTTTACCCTTGTCTTGGGCAATCTGTTTGAGAACAGGGGAGTCCAAGACAGAATCGATGGCCGATGGCGTGTCCTTCCCGCCAAAAGGAGAATAGGCACACAACTGTATCTCTTTCTCCCTGCAGAACTCCCTCAACTTATTCTGCCGGCAATATGGGTGCACCTCCACCTGCACTTCGAACGACATGTCCCAAATATCAGGTAGAATCGCACAAAAATGTGAAAAGTTAAAAAATGTTACCCAAATGAAATAATGAAAGCTAACTAAAAATAAGCGAGTAAATTAGCACGTATGGTATATTCAAATGTTATCCAAATGAAATTATGAAAGCTAACTAAAAAGAAGCGAGTAAATTAGCACGCATGCATGGTATATTCTTCATGGATTATTGTTCTGCAATGAATAATGGGTTCAGTGGCCAGGGCAGAGCCAGAGCTCAACATGAGTAACAAATCGATGGAACCAATCAAGTGGCAGCAGGGACAGCCAGGCATATGCCATCGTGGATGAGAAGATGTGACATATGGGAAGGAGACGACCTGAGGCACATGGTTATTTTGCAAAAAAAAAGACTCTACTGTATGTTCTATTTACACATTGGTTGTTTAGCATTTTGCATATTTATGATTCAGCATCTAAGATTTATGATATCAGCAAATTGTCTTTAGATAAATGCACCTCTAGCATTTAATCAGTGAAACATTAAACTCATAGAGAATTTAATCAGGAGATAAATGTGGGGACCGGAATCCCGACATCCGAGGATCTCATTGTGTGGTGTCGTGCGATGCGACACCCAACAGTATACAAGAACAGAACGAGAATAAAACACAAGACAAAGTCTTTTATTTATCTTACAGTGGAAGTTTTACAATACTAGTGGAAGGAAATATATATCATAGCTACGCTCTCAGCACTAGCTATGCAAAAGCAAAGTCATCCATGTCCTACATGCTTCGCACTAGCAACCATCAATCACGACGGCGTGCAGGGTTCCCATTCGGCTGTACACCCTGGAGGGGGTGCAGCCTCATCATCAAACCCTTCATCAATGGTATAACCTGCAAAAACTCGTTAACTGCAAACGTGAGCATAAGGCTCAGCAAGACTAACCCGTCTCACTAGACATATGCAAAAGGGACACTAAACATAGGTAAGGTGAAGCATAAATGACTCTCCTACATGTGGATCCTTATAATCAGATTTTATGTAGCAAATGACATTCTCCAGGCACGGCACGTCATGGGCTCCACAATCAAACAAGAAACACTTTACCGATAATATGACATGCCCAGAGCACATAATGCTATTACAGCTAAAGTATAGGGAATTTGTAAACTTTTAATTGCACTATCTCTAAATCATACAAGGTTGCAAAGTAATTATAATTCAATACAATATAATTTTTTGGTTTCTTTAGTATTTACTACGTCACGGCGCAGTGAACAAGTGGTACTCTATTACTGCAAGGGACAGTGATTGCAATCAGGACACACTCGGACAACACGACACATACGTCATTCGAAGGTGTCAGCGAGCACACCTGTACCTACATAACACTTCAGTACTAGGCATATATGGCCACCTTTCACAAGAAACCCGAACGCCGATCCTGTCTCACCTCCGCAAACAGAAGGTCTCCGCACGGAATACCTCATGTGTCCGCCGACCGATTTACACCTTACTGTCCTCAACCCACCCCTATCGATGGTGAGTTAATGGCCCTCAACACCCTAATTATCGAGCTACATCAGTTTACTGGATTCCATATATCCATTATGTTGCTGGTATAATTCAAGCTTGTCTGAAGGGGCCGCATACAGACGGGCCTTAATCGACACAGGCAGGGCTATGCGACCGAGACTCAATTCTCGCCGCTTCCTATCCATTCCCTGCCCGGTCTCAGTTTCATTATATTATGCCATTTTCTATCTAACCAATCCTGTGAGATATGTCCTACATCTCTCGCGAGTAGATTCCAACTACTCGACTTCTACCGGATTTCCTATGCATTAGCAAATCAGTTACTACAGGTCAAACTGTAACTCGTTTCAACCAATCCCTGGGATTTTTGGTCATGCATGTGGAGTATCAATCATCCTAAACGTAATGCACAACTCATATACTACTCATCATAGTGATAAAGTAAAATTTTATAAATGACTTAAATGCAAACCGGGGCTTGCCTTGTTGCAGGTCAGAGTCTGAGTCAATATTTGGATGGTGCTCTTCCAAGGTTTCTGGCTCCTCCTCGACTTCGGTCACTATACAATATGCATAGAATACATATATGAATGACTTTGAAAAATAATTATTACCAAGACCATGATTTAATTTATGGTGACCATTATGTGATAATGACCTAATTGGCTTTGGAACATTGAAGGTGGATACTAGGGAATATGATAGAAAATCTTGCAAAGAACAGGAGATGATCAAAAGTAGATTGTGGTCTCCAAAATTATGGCAAGCAATTAACTTCCAAAAATTCTAGAGAGGAAACTGTAGCTTGAACATAGCTAACAGTTGATAATCAAGATAGAGGAAATTGTCTTTGTTCTAACAAAATTTGTTCCATAAGTTTTTTAAGCTTTGGTGAAGGAGTTATTGTATTTCTAATTTGGCAAGAATTTCTGGAATTATCTTATAATCTAATTGTTAGCCATTTAATCAATATTCAGTTTGTAACTGAATTAGGACAAGGATAGTAGGTCAATTAGATCCAAGATTTTTACAGGAACTAGTTTATGACTAAAGGAAGATTCAGTCCAAATTTGGGACATAATAAAGCCACTGAACATATGTAAAAATTCAATAACTGAAAAAGGTAATTGAACTATATAGAGGGTTAAACAGGTGCAATGGCTCCTAAACTTTTTTTGGTAGTCAAGAATAAGACAACGAATTTTATGTGAATTTTGGGGATATTCCAGTGGCTATCTTATCTAGAAAATTTGTATTTGCATTTGGAAAGATTGTTTTCTACAGAATTTAACTTTGAGTTTCACAGAACCTAATTGGTACTGATAGAAACTAGAGCTCAAGGGCTTTTAAACAAAATTTGTTTGAATATTTTTGGAGCATCCTACAGAAAGATATTGATTTTCAAACTTTGGAAATGGTTCTGCACCAAAAGGGAAAATTCATCTTTTGAATTTGGCGCCAGGGCCCACTGGGTTTAAAATCATCCAATCAGGGGCAAGCCACACCGGGGGTTATAAACTTTTCCACGTGGCCACACTGGATCCTTAGACACAGACTGATCCAGGCGTGTTGCGTTCACTGGCAGGTGGGACCCGCGAACCCGGTCTTCTTCCACCTCGAGTGATTGCTCGGACGGCGGCGCTCAGGAATCGCCACTCCAACATATTTTCGCACGAGGAACACGATGGACTAGCTCCTGACGGCGAGGGGTGACCGGAAAACTAATCCCGACGGCGGCGGCGGGGGTTAGGGTTTCGGTGAGGTGGAGACCTTCGATTCCCTAGCTAAACTTCTCGTTTTAAAGCTCGGGAAGCATCGTGGATGCATGGGGAAGGTCTCAGGAGGGTTTAGAGCTCGTGTCATAGCAGGCAATACCGAAGTCGACGGTGAACCGAGCGTTAACAACGGCAGAAGGGGAAAACTTGAAGATCTTGCTAATTAGCCGATGGTTCTTTCTGATTTTTGGAGGGAAGGTGCATTAGACTACATGGATCATGTCCTCTAACTGGATCGAGGAGATTTTGTACATACAATCGGAATTAAACCGACGATCTAGCCTCAACGTGATAAAAGTGCTTCGGGATTTTGAAGAATACTAGAGCTAGGATGCATGATAGTGATTCAAGCTTAACCAGAAGCTGCACGAGGTCGTTGCACACCTTTTTGTTATTGATCGAAGAGGATGAGGGTGCTTTTATCGACAGCGAGGCTGTGCGGCGTCGAGCGGCACGGGTTGATCGCGGCGGCTATGAAAAATGGCGCGGTGTGGTGAATGGGTGAGGACACCGTCGACGGGGGGGGGGGGGGGGGGGGGGGGGCTTTTATAGGCAACACTGCGGTAGATAAGGACGTCAGGGGGGCAGCTGGAGGCGACCGACGCCGACGGCAAGCTGGCGCATGCAAGCGTCGCGGTGTCGACCGGCGGTGAGAAACAGAGGTGGTGAATCGGTTTCACTGCCTGACCTGTGGGCCCCACCTCTCTCCCTTATCCATTCCTCTAAATTCTAGCTTAAACATTGTCCAAAAATTCCCAAAATTTACAGGTAGACTAAGAAAAATATGGGGAATTCAATTCTGCAATCAGAATTCAATTTGGACATTGTTTGCATCAAATTCAAATTCAAATTTGAATTCCAATATGGGTATAAACCTTGTTGAAATAAATAGTATCTGAGGTCCAAAAATCTCCAAACTTTGATATCAAGTTCCCTGAACCATAAAAGGCCTTAGAAAAATTTAGGGGTTGATTTGGGCAAAGTTTAGTGCAAAGCTAAATTTGATGTTGACGCGAATTGAATCCTTTGTACCTGAACAAACCAATGGAAGATGTACTTCAAAAATCTTGAATTTTTTTTTGAGAAGCTATTTAGATATTTAAGAGTCCAAGGAAAAAATTGGAGCCTTGGATTTGAATCTTTTTGGCAGGGCCTAATATGCATAGCAACAAAATCAAATAACATTGGTTTTGATTTTTATACTTCTACCATATAATTTGCCCTAGCCATTGCAATCAATAACTTCCAAACTTTGTAGTAAGAAAACTTTTTGGTGAGGTCAAGCTTATGTGCAAAATTTTGTTGCCCTCCATTATGTTTGATAAACCACTTGTGGTTGAACTTCTCATAAAAGGAAAAAGTGGGATTTTACATTCCTCCCCCCTTAAAAGAATCTTGTCCCGAGATTACAAAGGAAGGACAAAAGATAAATATCTACTGAACATGTGCCGCTAACAATTCCGGATAGTTCGTTTTAAGATATTCCTCGCTTTCCCACGTGGCTTCTTCAGCACTGTGGTTGCTCCACAAGACTTTGTAGAAACGCAATGTGCACCTTCTTGTGGTGTGAGTTTTCTCAGCAATGATCTGGGTTGGATGCTCGGAATACGTAAGATCTGGCTGGAGGGTATCCAAATCCTCAATACGTATATTCATTGGGACTTCGAGACATTTCCGCAACTGTGAAATGTGAAACACATTATGGACCCCTGCTAGCGATGGCGGTAACTCCAATTGATATGCCACGGGTCCGCATCTTTTGATTATTGCGAACGGCCCAATAAAACGTGGAGCTAGCTTCCCTCTCACTCCGAATCAATGAATTCCTTTCATCGAGGATACCTGGAGATAAACTTGATCCCCAACCTCGAAGTGAAGAGGTCGACGTCGTTTGTCCGCATAGCTCTTTTGACGAGATTGGGCGGCTTTGAGATTTGCTTGGATGATGCGTACTTGCTCTTCGGCTTCTTTTATCAACTTGATGCCATACACCACTCGTTCACCAGATTCACACCAGTTCAAGGGTGTACGACACTCTCGGCCATAAAGAACTTCATATGGTGCCATCTGGATGCTAGCCTGGTAACAGTTGTTGTACGAAAATTCCGCCAATGGTAGATGATCATCCCAATTCCTACCATGGTGGATGGCACAGGCACGGAGCATATCCTCTAGCACTTGATTCACCCGTTCGATTTGTCCATCAGTCTGAGGATGATAAGCCGAGCTTCAAATCAGTTTGGTACCCAATGCATCGTGGAGATGCTCCCAAAAGCGAGCGGCGAAAATAGATCCACGATCTGAAATGATAGTGCGGGGTACACCATGTAGACACAATATTCTAGAGATATAAAGTTCTGCATATCGCTTTACATCATACTTGACACTGACTGGTATGAAATGAGCTGATTTGGTCAACTGGTCAACGATCACCCAAATTGAGTCGTGCTTATGGAGAGTGGGAGGCAATCCAACAATGAAATCCATGCTGATATCCTCCCATTTCCAAGCCGGTATGCTTAAAGGTTGAAGCTGTCCAGCTGCCTTCATATGGTCGTCCTTAACTCGTCGACAAGTATCACATTTGGAGATGTATTTTGCTACTTCTCTCTTCATCCGAGTCCACCAGAACTTCTTTCTCAGATCTTGGTACATTTTGTTACTTCCCAGATGAATGGAATACTTGGATAAATGATCTTCATCCAGTATCTTCTTCTGAAGTTCCAGGTTTCGGGGTACCACTATACGGCTTTTAAACCAAAGGGTACCTTCATCATCACATCGAAAACATTTCATCTCCCCCTTCTCCATTCTTTGGCGAATGTGCGACATCCCTTTGTCCTCATTCTGAGCTGCCATAATATCCTCCTTGATAGTAGGAATGAGGGCTAGGTTGTAGAGTGCCAAATATGGAACCAAGTAGAGACTCGGTACTTCTTCTCCTTCCATTGAGGTAATGGAAAGATTATTGACATGGGACTTGCGGCTCAGAGCATCTGCGACTACATTCGCTTTGCCTGGATGGTAGTGGATCTCAATCTCATAATCCTTGATTAACTCCAACCATCTACGCTGTCGCATATTTAAATCTTTTTGGGTGAAGATGTATTTCAGGCTCTTGTGATCGGTGTAGAGATGTACTAAATTACCCAGTAGATAATGTCTCCACATCTTTAATGCTAGTACCACGGCAGCGAGTTCTAGATCATGAGTCGGATAGTGCTGCTCATGGTTCCAAAGCTGCCGTGATCCATAAGCAATCACTCGTCTATCCTGCATCAACACACATCCTAAACCAATTCCTGATGCATCACAAGACACGTCAAAAAATTTGGTTGTGTCCGGTTGAGCTAATACTGGTGCCGTTGTGAGGTGTTTTACTAATGCTAGAAAACCTACCTCACATGCCTCAGTCCATACATACTTCGTCCCCTTCTTCAGAAGTTTTGTCATTGGTTTAGCTATTTTGGAGAAATTGGGAATGAACTTCCGGTAATACCCAGATAAACCTAGGAAACTTTGAACTTCATGTACAGACTTTGGAGACTCCCATTTGAGGACTTGCTTGATCTTGCTTGGATCAACTGCAATCCCTACTGCTGATATGATGTGCCATAAAAATGGCACATGGCTGATCTAGAATTCACACTTGCTGAACTTAGCATATAGCTGGTGGTCCCGTAATCATTGAAGCACGATACGCAAGTGTTGAGCATGTTCTTCTTCGGATTTTGAATACACAGGTATGTCGTCAATGAAGACCACGACAAACTTGTCCAATTCCGGCATAAACACCGAGTTCATGAGATACATGAAATGAGCCGGTGTGTTGGTCAATCCGAAGGACATAACAAGGTACTCATACAGTCCATACCTCATCGAGAATGCTATCTTTGGTATGTCTTCTGGTCGGATTCTGATCTGATGATAACCAGAACGAAGATCCATCTTCGAAAATACTTTAGCACCCACCAATTGATCGAAAAGGATATCAATGCGTGGTAGTGGATACTTGTTTTTGATAGTGACAGCATTGAGTGGACGATAGTCTACACACAGTCTCAAGGTCTTATCTTTCTTCTCTACGAACAGTGCAGAACAACCCCATGGTGATTAACTTGGACGAATGAAACCCTTGTTCTCAAGTTTGGTTAACTGTTCCTTAAGTTCTGCAAGTTCCTTGGGTGCCATCTTGTAGGGTGTTCTTGAGATTGGCACTGTTCCTGGTGCAAGTTCAATCTTGAACTCTATATCTCTTTCTGGGGGCATACCAGGAAGATCTTCGGGAAACACGTCCGGGTATTCACATACTACCAGAATATCTTTTAGCTCAATAAATTCGGTATTGTGAGTAGATGGATTCACTAGAATGGTTCTCTCAAGATTGAGGACTTGAGAGGGATGAAGTAGAGAATTTAGATATATTTTTCGAGGGACTAGATCTAGAATAGCACCATGGTATTGTAACCATGCCATTCCCAAGATGACATCTAACTTCCGATGCTCTAGTATCAGAAGTGAAGTAAGATATATGGTTCCATCTAGGTTAAGTGGTATCCCAGGAACTAATTGATTTGTTACTGTTTTCCCGGCTGGAGTGCTAATCACATATGGAGTTTTTGTGGAGATTATAGGCAATAGACTTTTAATGACAAAAGACTTGCTAATGACATTGTGTGAAGCTCCGTTGTCAAAGAGTATGACTACGGGATGATCAAAGATAGAGAACGTACCCGTGAGTACGGGTGCGCCTTCCGGAACATCCTCAATGGCGAGGTGGTGGACGTTGCCGAGTCTGGGAACTGGCTTCTTGGTCTGGTTGCGGGGTTGGTTGGCCCCCTGGTATGATGACTGTCCTCCGCTCTGCCTACTCTGCGAGCAGTCCTTGGCGAAATGCCCAGTGCGTCCACACGTGAAACACATGTACGGGGTTTGGCCAGTACGAATGGGAGGACGGAATCTCGGTGCACGTGGTGGAGGTGGAAGTGCACGTGGGATCATCCCCTGCTGTTGCTGCAGTCGGAACCCGGAGTTGCCGAACCGGCGACCATTGAACATTGGTGGTCGTGATGGCGGTTGCCACCTCTGGCCGGATGGTGATCGATAAACCATTCGATACTTCTGAGAAGCACCACCTCTGCTACCCTGCGGAGCACTCCTCTTTTCTTTTCTGAGGACAGCTCTCGAGTAGCATCCTCTTGCATGATCGCGGCGTTGACAATGTCTTTGAAGCTGCCGTGATTGAACAAGACAAGCTTGTCCTTCATCTTGGGGTTCAACCCCCGGTAGAAGCACTATCGCTTCCTGTCTTCCGTGTTCACTTGGTCCTGTGCATACTGGGCCAAGTGCTTGAAGGTCTTGGAGTACTCGTAAGCGCTCCTTTCTCCCTGCTTCAGCTCCAAGAACTCTTGAAGCTTCCTCCTTATAATCCCGGGAGGAATATGATAGGCGCGGAACGCCTCCCGGAATTCTGCCCAGCTCACAACATAGCCTGCGGGGCGTGCGGCGAGGTAGTTTGCCCACCACGCACCAGCAGAACCCTGTAGTTGTTGAGCTGCAAATAGAGCCTTCTGTAGTTCAGTTATCTCGAGTAAACCGAACTTCCCTTCAATGGTGCAGAGCCAGTTGTCTGCCTCCAAAGGTTCGTCGGCCTCTTTGAAGACCGGCGGATGTGTCGATGCGAAATCTGAGTAGGAACTCGGATATGACTGACGTGGCCCCATAGCATGTCGCCCCCCTTGACAGGACGAGTGTTGTACAAGGGTCCGTAACAACTCGGTTTGCTCGTCGAGCGAGCCGAGTACTGCTACGAGAACCTCCGCGAGACTTCTGGGAAGTGTAGGTGGAGGTGGCTGCGTCTGGGGCGTATTCTGCCCCGGGGGTGGTGTGTCATCCCCCTGCCCTCCACTTGAGCCTCCCACTTCTGGGGCTGCACGTGTACGCACCATGCTGCAATACAACGATCCGCACCATAAGTCTCACTGCCTCAAGTTCATCCTTCCATATAAATAGTAATGCGGTAGACCACAATAGAAAATATACAACATCAACATATATTGATAAAGTACAAACTTTATACAAGATATATTATCTCTGGAACAAGTTTACAGTAGTAAACTCCAAAATGATGGACTCCCACTATGGAAATACATCTCTACCATACTTGGTCCTCTTGAGATGTCGTACACATCTGGTTATCTAGACATAACCACCACTACTCTTAATATGACACAAACATGGTCACAAAAGAAAAACACGAGCAACCATTTAACTATATGTTGCCCTGTGTTGGCAGAAGTGCTGCCACATTCCATTCAATATGGCCTACTCGACGTATTCAAGTTCCTCGGGATCTTCTTCTTCTGCTTCATCATCCTCAGGAGTAGGCACCACGGTTATGGGTGCTGAAGTAGAAGCTACTGTCTCACCCATTATCGATGCCTTAGTGGCAGCCAATGCTTGTATATCGGCCTGCACCATAAACATCCTAAAGCCGTCAAGTTCTTGCTGGGCCTGTTCGCAACTGGCTTTCCAGTCCTGAGCCTCTGCCCTGGACCGATCTCGAGCTTCAGTCATCGTGCTCAACTGAGTACCCAACTGGTGCACATCAACTAAGCTTGCTTCTAACTCAATTTCCATTTCTTGAGTTGCTCCACGATCCTGTGACAGGTCTTGAGCAATTAGCTCATACTGCTCTTCTTTGAAATGGAGACGTTGGTTGAGAGGGGCGATCGGTGTTCTAAGCGATTTATTTTCACGTTCAAAGCGATCCCCTCGAACCATGGTTTCCCTCAGATTATCCACCAAATCCTTAATGCACGCTTTCTGGGTGCCATTTTCGCGACGTGATGCCGATGCATACACCGCTAAGGCTGTCACCGATGTTCCCCCGTGGAGGTCATAATCCGCGATTAACTGGTTAGCCCACTCTTCAGCAGCCCTACCGCTGACCGGAAAGAACTCATACGGAGTACCCACAAGCTGATGATGGTGAAGTCTGCAAAACCTCCCCATAGCAATACTTGCGGCGAAGCTCCAAGTTTCTTCCAATAGAACACCCCTTGTTTTGATAGAAAATGGGGCCCATCCGTTGCTTGGTGGACCAGCAGGTACGTCGACATAGATGACACACTTCTTCACTCTGTTGTCATGGAATTCCTTTCCCCAATAGCTAGGTAACTCCTCATATCCGCACTGGCTCAGCAGCATGACAAACAAATCCGGAAACCCGCCTTGACCAGTGCATGTCGCGTGCACCCAACCGTTAGGTAATTGGATCATCTCTGCTGCCATCTTCCTGAAGAAACACCACAGATTCATACAGGTTTTTTCAGAATCAAAGGTGGAGTTGAATACAAAAGTTGTAGTATACTTTCCAAGATTTCCAGATTGTACTCATACAGCTACAAGTGAGCTAGGAAATAGAATCTATACAGGTTTTAAGTTGACCAATATTTTCTGGAAATTTTGACAGAACCTCCCCTGTATATGTAGTGATGTCCACAATTTATACAGGGATATCATGATAATATTTTGAGGTAATGACAAAATAAACTTTGTATAACATCAAGTTAACAATCCAGAAGTAAAAGATTTAACCCCTGAAAAGTTTGTTATACAGGTATCGCGCGCGAATTCACAAATAGGTGCAAACTGTTTTAAGTTCTGGACTGCCAGAACCAAGTTTGCGACAAATGGAATTAGACACCGCTATACCCAGATTTATATAAGGAATGCAAAATAAAGTTGATAGAGGACTTCCTAAGCTTTCCATATATGTATATATGTGACTATTTCACTAATCTGGATTAAGAGTTATAACTATCCAAACTAAACAGTTGAACTGACTGGTTTGCACCAGTAGTCCTGCAGTCCACTGTTTTGAGATCCAAATTTGATTTAAATCAAATTTGAATTAGGAAAAACTCTAGATATCAAACCTGTATACTTGCCTCTGCCCTTTCTAGACATGTGTCACAATAAGGCAGAAGATGTTCCTACAGTGAGTTATGGTAATATTTCTGGAACTGGTACAATGGTTGGGTCAGTATACTCCAGATTTCAATAGAATTTCAAACTTTTATGCCCTGATGGTTAACAGAAAGTTGTAGAGGTCTTCACGAGCTTTCCATCCATATATTATACTCTTATGTTATCTATTCTATAACCAAGATTACAACCTGGCGAAGTCGAGCAAACTCTGCAAGAAATCAAGAATCTTGATTCTATCTACCCTATCGAGTCGGGGTCCCTTTTTACGGAGTCCAAACCTACCAGCATCTGATATTTGGACTTTCCAAAGCATTATGCATCCATTCTTTCATTGAGGATGGTCTAGTATCATGTTTGATACTGACGGTATTACGTATCCTCACCAAAGAAAATTCTATCCGGTATATTCGGTTACGTCTATAGGTGGTTCCTATATGATCTCTCACAAACGTTGCTACACGGGTCGCTACTGGAGTTAGTGTACCTGCAGAAGAAAAACAATCCCCTTTCACACCTTCACAACTCAAGGGCGGTACGGGGAAATACGACACGAAGTCACATTAATACATATGAAAATAAATGCATATGACTCTGGTGTGAGTCGCCCTCGAGCGAGGTCATGTCTCGAGGTACATGGCTGTAAATACGTCTGTACAGCAAAGACTCCCGTATGATCCGGCTTATACACGCTCGGGCATACGTGTTTCGCATGCTCCCATAGAACATGGATAGTTCTAGAGAGGCATACTATTGGGTTATACACCACCCGATGGGGGCTCCCACTAACTTTGAAGCACGCTGGGGTACCGCGTGTCATAGGTTCTCAGAAACATTGAGAGCTTCAGAGACTCCTATTAACTTCCCGTGCCAAGCCACGGAAATTTCACATACCACTCCTCGTATGCTGATCTTACCGAGATTGACACGCTCTTGGTGGCGTACCTTACCTCTTACATGACGTCGGGGCGTCGTTACAGAATATAATAACACATAGTTAGTTTACCACCTTTATATCTTATACTAATAATACTCCTTATAAAGGCATATAGCTAATTCCTCACTCAAATCCTAATTTTTGAAAATATATTCTTTTCAAGTACACTGTTCCCAATGATTCTCTGATACCATGACTGTGGGGATCGGAATCCCAACATCCGAGGATCTCATTGGGTGGTGTCGTGCGATGCGACACCCAACAGTATACAAGAACAGAACGAGAATAAAACACAAGAATAAGTCTTTTATTTATCTTACAGCGGAAGTTTTACAATACTAGCGGCAGGAAAGAAATATATATATATATATATATATATATATATATATATATATATATATATATATATATATATATATATATATCATAGCTACGCTCTTAGCACTAGCTATGCAAAAGCAAAGTCATCCATGTCCTGGATGCTTCGCTCTAGCAACACTCAATTATGGCGGCGTGCAGGGTTCCCATTCGGCTGTACACCCTGGAGGGGGTGCAGCCTCATCAGCAAACCCTTCATCAATGGTATAATCTGAAAAACTCGTTGACTGCAAACGTGAGCATAAGGCTCAGCAAGACTAACCCGTCTCACTAGACATATGCAAAGGGGACACTAAACATAGGTAAGGTGAAGCATAAATGACTCACCTACAGGTGGATCCTTATAATTACGTTTTATGTAGCAAATGACATTCTCCAGGTACGGCACATCATGGGCTCCACAATCAAACCAGAAACGCTTTACCGATGATATGACATCCCCAGAGCACATAATGCTATTACAGCTAAAGTATGGGGAAACTGTAAACTTTTAATTGCACTATCTCTAAATCATACAAGGTTGCAAAGCAATTATAATTCAATTTTCTGGTTTCTTTAGTATTTACTACGTCACGGCGCAGTGAACAAGTGGTACTCCATTACTGCGAGGGACAGTGATTGCAATCAGAACACACCCGGACAACACGACACATACGTCGTTCGGATGTGTCAGCGAGCACACCTGTACCTACATAACACTTTAGTACTAGGCGTATATGGCCACCTTTCACAAGAAACCCGAACGCTGAGCCCGTCTCACCTCCGCAAACAGAAGGTCTCCGCACGGAACACCTCATGTTTCCACCGACCAATTTACACTTACTATCCTCAACCCACCCCTATCGATGGTGATTTAATGGGCCTCGACACCCCAGTTATCGAGTTACATCAGTTTAATGTATTCCATATGTCCATTATGTTGTCGGTACAATTCAAGCTTGTCCGAAGGGGCCGCATACAGACGGGCCTTAATTGACAAAGGCAGGGCTATGCGACCGAGACTCAATTCTCGTCGCTTCCTATCCATTCCTTGCCCGGTCTCAGTTTCATTATATTATGCCATTTTCTATCTAACCAATCCTGTGAGATATGTCCTACATCTCTCGCGAGTAGATTCCAACTACTCGACTTTTACCGGGTTTCCTATGCATTAGCAAAGCAGTTACTACAAGTCAAACTGTAACTCGTTTCAACCAATCCCTTGATTTTTTGGTCATGCATGTGGAGTATTAATCATCCTAAACATAATGCACAATTCATATACTACTCATTATAGTGATAAAGTAAAATTTTATAAACGACTTAAATGCAAACTGGGCTTGCCTTGTTGCAAGTCAGAGTCTGAGTTAATATTTGGAAGGTGCTCTTCCAAGGTTTCTGGCTCCTCCTTGACTTCGGACACTATATGATATGCATAGAATACGTATATGAATGACTTTGAAAAATAATTATTACCAAGACCATGATTTAATTTATGGTGACCATTATGTGATAATGACCTAATTGGCTTTGAAACTTTAAAGGTGGATACTAGGGAATATGATAGAAACTCTTGCAAAGAACGGGAGATGATAAAAGTAGATTGTGGTCTCCAAAATTATGGCAAGCAATTAACTTCCAAAAATTCTAGAGAGGAAATTGTAGCTTGAACATAGCTAACAGTTGATAATCAAGATAGAGGAAATTGTCTTTGTTCTAACAAAATTTGTTCCATTAGTTTCTTAAGCTTTGGTGAAGGAGTTATTGTATTTCTAAGTTGGCAAGAATTTCTGGAATTATCTTATAATTGAATTGTTAGCTATTTAATCAATATTTATTTTGTAACTGAATTAGGACAAGGATAGTAGATCAATTAAATCCAAGATTTTTACAGGAACTAGTGTATGGCTAAAGGAAGATTCAGTCCAAATTTGGGACATAATAAAGCCACTGAACATATGTAAAAATTCAATAACAGAAAAAGGTAATTGAACTATACAGAGGGTTAAACAGGTGCAATGGCTCCCAAACTTTTTCTGGTAGTCCAGAATAAGACAACGAATTTTATATGAATTTTGGGGATTTTCGAGTGGCTATCTTATCTAGAAAAATTGTATTTGCATTTGGATGTTATCTACAGAATTTAACTGTGAGTTTCCCAGAACCTAATTGGTACTGATAGAAACTAGAGATCAAGGGCTTTCAAACAAAATTTGTTTGAATATTTTTGGAGCATCCTAAGAAAAGATATTGATTTTCAAACTTTGGAAATGGTTCTGCAGCAAAAGGGAAAATTCATCTTTTGAATTTGGCGCCAGGGCCCACTGGATTTAAAATCATCCAATCAGGGGCAAGCCACACCGGGGGTTATAAACTTTTCCATTCGGCCACACTGGATCCTTAGCCACAGACTGATCTGGGCGTGTTGCGTTCACTGGCAGGTCGGACCCGCGAACCCGGTCTTCTTCCACCTCGAGTCATTGCTCGGACGGCGGCGTTCTCACCGGCGCGCGGTGGCGCTTTCGCCGGCGATAGCCTCCGACCTACGGGAGGCCTCAGGACTCGACGCTCCCACATATTTTCGCACGGGGAACACGATTGGACTAGCTCCCGACGGCGAGGGGTGACCGGAAAACTAATCCCGATGGTGGCGGCGGGGGTTAGGGTTTCGGTGAAGTGGAGACCTTCGATTCCCTAGCTAAACTTCTCGTTTGAAAGCTCAGGAAGCATCGTGGATGCATGGGGAACGTCTCAGGAGGGTTTAGAGCTCGTGTCATAGCCGGCAATACCGAAGTCGACGGTGAACCGAGCGTTAACAACGGTGGAAGGGGAAAACTTGAAGATCTTGCTAATTAGCCGATGGTTCTTTCTGATTTTTGGAGGGAAGGTGCGTTAGACTACATGGATCATGTCCTCTAACTGGATCGAAGAGATTTTGTACATACAATCGGAATTAAACCGACGATCTAGCCTCAACGTGATAAAAGTGCTTCGGGATTTTAAAGAATACTAGAGCTAGGATGCATGATAGGGATTCAAGCTTAACCAGAAGCTGCACGAGGTTGTTGCACACCTTTTTGTTATTGATCGAAGAGGATGAGGGTGCTTGTATCGATGGCGAGGCTGCGTGGCGTCGAGCGGCACGGGGTGATCGCGACGGCGATGAAAAATGGCGCGGTGCGGTGAATGGGTGAGGACGCCGTCGACCGGGGAGGGGGGGGGGGCTTTTATAGGCGACACTGCGGTAGATAAGGACGTCAGGGGGGCAGCTGGAGGCGACCGACGCCGACGGCAAGCTGGCGCATGCAAGCGTCGCGGTGTCGACCGGGGGTGAGAAACAGAGGCGGTGAATCAGTTTCCCTGCCTGACCTGTGGGCCCCACCTCTCTCCCTTATCCATTCCTCTAAATTCTAGCTTAAACATTGTCCAAAAATTCCCAAAATTTACAGGTAGACTAAGAAAAATATGGGGAATTCAATTCTGCAATCAGAATTCAATTTGGACATATTTTGCATCAAATTCAAATTCAAATTTGAAGTCCAATATAGGTATAAACCTTGTTGAAATAAATAGTATTTGAGGTCCAAAAATCTCCAAACTTTGAAATCAAGTTCCCTGAACCATAAAAGGCCTTAGAAAAATTTAGGGGTTGATTTGGGCAAAGTTTAGTGCAATGCTAAATTTGATGTCGACGCGAATTGAATCCTTTGTACGTGTCCAAACCAATGGAAGATGTAGTTCAAAAATCTTGAAATTTTTCTGAGAAGCTATTTAGATATTTAAAAGTCCAAGGAAAAATTTGGAGCCTTGGATTTGAATATTTTTGGCAGGGCCTAATATGCATAGCAACAAAATCAAATAACATTGGTTTTGATTTTTATACTGCTTCTATATAATTTGCCCTAGCCATTGCAATCAATAACTTTCCAACTTTGTAGAAAGAAAACTTTTTGGTGAGGTCAAGCTTATGTGCAAAATTTTGTTGCCCTTCATTATGTTTGATAAACCACTTGTGGTTGAACTTCTCATAAAAGGAAAAAGTGGGATTTTACAATAAAGACTAAACCCGACAATTACTCTCTCTGTCTCTAATTACTTATCATCAGTTAGTTCAAAAATAAAATAACGAACGATAAATATTTGAAGAAGGAGAGAATACTACACAAACCCAACAGGATGCAAAGGACGAGGAGCATGTCAAACAAGCCGCCAATGATCGAATTAAATCAGGAGACGAAGGCGACCCAACCTTGCAGCTACTATGCAAACAAACAGAATGCAAACGATAAGGAGCGAACAAACAGAATGCAAACGATAAGGAGTACGTAAAACCAACCGTCGCGGCCGGTGGCAGCGTAGAAGAAGCAGTCGTTTCTGCATTTCCAGTGAATTTTTTAAACAATGGATAACATGTTCCAGACCTCTAAAATGTACGCAATTCCAAATTATTGCAATAACTTCGACTGCTTTTGCTCATCCTTTTTTCACCAACTTCACATGTACCCCTCATGTTTTTCCCCACAACAATTCAACCAGAAATACTTGTAAAACAAATAAGCCGAATGCGGATCTGGGGCCTTCGATTTTATTGTCATATTCGAACACTAGAATTCAAATCACAATTCAAATTCAAAATTTTTAAACTGAAAATTGTTGCAAATGGAATACACACAACTTAAAAAGTTCAATCAAGCATAAATAAATGATATACGACCAAATATGTCTCATGAAACAAATCAAATGAAGTTAAAATTGGCACAATTGTCATTCCCACCATCAAATACCTCGCTAAATGCCACACTAATACCACGAAAGGCAACCGAAGAAAGAGGTCACTATGGCACGGTTCGGCAACCACGGGAGTGAAGGGAACAGGTTTGGGAGCAGGAGAGGCAACGCCTAATCCATGTGAAAGAAAACGGGAATCTTATTGTACAGGTGCTTGAATCGGCACGCCCGCTTCAGGCGACAACGGCGTGCTGCTGCTTGGCGCCAGGTAAGTTATTTTTGTTAATTCATAATTTGTATGATTATGTTAATTGTAAAACAGTAAATTAAAAAAATTATGATTGATTAACCTATAGAATTAAAAGTTAACAGTAATTATAAGGATTAGTGGTTAATAATAGTAATTAGATGCTAATTACCTGTGCCTGAGGCACCTGAAATTTAGACAGACCTGAAAGAAAAAGTTAACTGTTCATTATTTCTGGGAAAAAATGTTCAGGCCAGCAGGCAAGAGCTCCGTTAATTCCAAACAAAACTTTACCTTTTTTTCTTCTGCTAAAAGTGAACAAAACTTTACCTGATTGGCAGCCGGAGGGATCTTTGCAAAGGAGAGCAGGTACTTGAGCTTCTTGGAGCTGAAGTTGCTGACGCCAATGGCCTTGGTCAGACGTCGCCTGTGGCACTCCATCTCCTCCCACACCCCCTTCATGTCCATTGCCACAAGGTCTTTCTTCACCACCAGTGACCCTCCTTTATCTGCCTGAGACTTCATGCTGATCGGGTGGTGAATCAGGTACAGATAGACATATTCCGTCTGAAGGTTCCTGACGAAAGATCGATCGAGTTGGTCAGTTGCAGGCCAAAAAGACCATAGAGAATGAATCAATGGTCGAGACTAGCTGTGGCTACTTACTCGAGTGTCTTCTGGAGCGCCGGCAGGACGCGACCAGGATGCGCGTCGGTGATCCAGAGCTTGGAAGTGACGAAGACCTCGTCCCAGGATGCGATCGTCTCGGCGCGGATAGCCTCAGCCAAGGCGTCCCCGAGCGCGGCCTCGGTGTTGTATACCGCGGCTGTGTCAAAGTGGCGGTACCATGCGTCCAGGGCGCGGAGGACTGCCTCTTTCACGCCGGCGTGTCCCTCCGCGTGGCCGAGTGTCGCGGCTGTATGCGAGGCATCGGCTTATCACCAGATCTCAGTGCTAACGCCGGCATGGCCATGGCCACCGTCCCCTGTTTCTGTGCACAAGGGCTGCTACGGCTCGCGTGTGGTGTTCACAAGTTCTTTATCAAGTTTGACAACATCGGAGAACATCTCCGATATGTTGAGCTACTAAGCGCTGACTAGTTGCCTTTAAAAGCTTAAGTTGATGAGAGATAGTAGACAATTCATTTATATTTTAACACTTCCCTCACTTGCAAGCTCCTTTGGGCTGCATACGTGTAATAGGAGTTGACTGTAATTTTATTTTATTTTTTTTAATAAATTGCTCCTGACAGGATTCGAACTCGAAATCTCTGACTCTGATACCATGTTAAACTGTTATGCACTAACCAGTTACCATCAAAAGCTTAAGCTGATGAAAGATGGTAGACAATTCACTTGTATTTCAACAATTCCCCTCACGTGCAGGCTCCTTTGGGCCGCATACATGGAATAGGATTGTGCCAACCCTAATTCGAACCTGAGATCTCTGGCTCTGATACCATGTTAAGCTATTATGCACTGACCAGTTGCGCTCAAAAGCTTAAGCAGATGAGGGATGGTAGACAATTGACTTATATTTTAACACGATGTTACAGTCTTACCAGAACCAGAATAGTTTAGTCGCAACGATCAACAGACGATGGTCATCTTCTGGATATTTTTAACAAAACCCCGTAGAAAAGCACTGTTGTTGAAGCATACGAACGACACATCCTCCAATACTACTAAATTGTAGCCCGCGGAGGTTCTTGTATCGGTTTGGCCACTCGGAGATCATAGATAAGATGATGACACATATGGTTTACGTGGTTCGGGCCGCCTCAGCGTAATACCCTACTCAACGGGGTGTGTGTCGTTGTATTCTGGATTAGCTGGTGCTTGCGTGCATATCCGCTTGGTTGTCATGTACCGTGCGGCACAACCCTTTTATAGTCTAAGGACTGGCCGTTACAACACTAGCCTTGCCCAGCATGTGGCCCTGACGGATTTAACTGTCTAATACGCGACCAACTAGTATTAAATGTGGTTAACAGAGTGGTAATGCGCCTTGATGGCGTTACTCCTATTAACAGTCCACTAATCGCGTGTCATTAATATGATATTAATAACACGTAATCAGGTCTTGTAATTGTCACCTTAACTGTCCCTTGAAGGTCCGAGCCATTGGAGATCTCTCTTTCTTCCGTTGAATTCTTAGCACCGGAGGTTCGACACATGGCGGCTCTGGAGCTTCCCATCGTCGGGAGGCAGGTCTGGAGCCACAATACACGTGGAAGCACTAGAGCTTCCCTCTACTGGGGTTTAGGTCCGGGATCACTGGACACGTGGCATGTACGCAGCTTCCCTATGACACGTGTCAGTGTTAGAGCTACCAAAACGAGGAAGGCGGGTCCAGTACTGTGCAACACGTGTGGCTTTCGGAGGTCTTCAACTTGAATGGGGGAACTCCTCAGCTTTTCTTGCGGTATTATGAGGTACCCAGTACGCGGGGTACCGACAATGGCGCCCGGGCGCACCTCCAGAAGAAACCCTTTGGGTTAAGTTATTATGTCGGAGGTGGGGCCATCTTCGATTCTCACGCCGCGGCTTGAAAGGTGTTGTTGCGGTGATGGTTCAATGTTGAACCATTGCCGTGTGGCTCTCCTTGAATGCGGCAGGTGATATCCACGCGGCAGATCTCACGAAATTGAAGGTCGCCAGTTCCCAATATGAAAAATGTATCGGTTCCGAGCGTCTTGTTAGGCTGCCGCCCTCGGGCTTCCGGCCGTTCAACATGACAATGGTTCGCTTGGGGTAATAACCTTGAATTTCTAATCGGGGTGGCCACAGGCCCCTTCGTCATTGACGGGGTGGACTTTTGAAATGTGGCGTTGCTCTTATTGCAGTTTCCATCCAAGAGTTGCAGAGGCTTACTTAAGAAGGAAGGCCCACACGGTTTGAGGACTCTTTATGCTTTCGATTGAACTCACGCTCAGAGCCTCCCGACCTTTGTCTAGCTTTCTCTTCTTTTGCTCCACTTTGCTGCGATGGAGTTGGTTCTTCCTAGAAGCCGCATCAAGAGCAAGGATAATCTGATGAAGGTCCAGACCTTCATGGGGTGGTCCAGTGACTCCTTCAACCACATGATTCGGGTCAGCAAGCTACTGTTCAAGAAGGAGCGACGTGGCGAGATGGTGTACTTCTCAGCATACGCCATGGTAGCACTGATCCCACCTTTTTCATGTTTCATCTTGATGTTGCTAGACTTCTACGACCTCCAGTTGTATCACCCTGGCCCCCACTCCCTCCTACTGATGGCAACTTTCATCCACTTCTCCGAGATGTGGGTGGGTGTGCCTCCCTGCATCGAGCTGTTCTGGACCTTCTTCATGGCCCATACCACCGGCAAGCGGATAGAGCTTCTTGGCTTCTACTACTTCGTGAAGCGCAAGATATGCACCTTCAATTACTTGAAGTCATTCCCCTCTGGCAAATGGGATGACTGGAAGAAAGACTTGGTCATCATTGCAGTGGAGGAGCACTATAGGCTGAAGTTGCCCCCAGGACTCCCCAACGTTGACACCAATGCATGGAACGTAGTTCCGAAGCTATCGGATGTGTTCAAGCCTGTCCTGGCCTAAACCCATGAATGTGTGGAGGGTGGAGTGACCCCCGAAATGGTCCTTGGAATTTTTTTGGTGAACAGGTGGGATCCGCTGAAGAGAAGGGAGAGGCTTGCTTGGGATTTCAATAGTGTGATGGATGACGACCCGATTGAAATCGATTTGAAATCCAACTTGGATGACGAGGCTTTGAAGCTCCATCTCAAGAAATTTCAGCATGGGTCCATCTCCGGTGACACCTTGACTCCGCCGGCTGCTTTCCTGCCTCCGAACATGATTCCAGAGTTCAGCAGGGAGCTTTGGAGGAAGATGCCGGCGCTGGATGACCTTGGTACACTGGAGAAGCGCATGACCTCCAGGATTTTAATTCTCAGAGTTTTTGAGGGGGTGGTCACCCCTACTCCAAGCCGGAGGGTTGATGACGTCTGCAAGGGCAAGGGAAAGGAGCCATTCGAATCTTCCAGTTGGAAGAGGAAGCTGAGGCACGCGGATGGGAGCTCCGTCAGGTCTGCTCCGTCTACAACTGCCCCTTCTCTCCGGCGAGGAAGATCTTCGGCGGCGACACCTCCTCCGATGAAGACGTCCTTAAGGAGCGCTAGCTCCGGACAGTCAACTCCGGTCCTAGTGCTAGCTATGGGCTCCAGGTCCGGTAGTCCTTCTCATCCAAGGAAGGCCTCGGCTGGGGCAATGCCAACGACGGCGACTGGCTCCGGGCGACTTTCCGGAGCTTCCGCTGTGCCAACCACGGCAGGCTCCGGCTCCAAGCGCCCGGTGAAGAAGTTCTGCGCCAATTAGAGCGGTATCTTTCCAAAGTAAGCTTTGCTTTTTATCTTGATTTGCCATTCTTATTTTTGTCATATTTTGAATCTTTTGGTCTTTGGACTGCAGGGCATCAAAGACGGGGGTTGAAGCTCCGGCCTCTGTTGCAGCAGCCGAAACGGTGCGGGCGGAAGCTCTAGCTCCAACCCCTGCGCCACCTCAAGTGTTGGCTGAGGTCATGGCAGCTCCAGCGCCAGCTGTCGTGGATCTAGATCCCGAGTCAATGCTAGATACTCCCGTGGTAGCACAGACCACTGGGGAGACATACATAAAGACGCTCTAGTAGCGGCAGCATCAGCGACTGAAGCTTCGGCTCAGCACATGGAGATGGTGGAATCTCCGGCATCGGAGCCAGTGGTAACCGAGGCTCTGGTCGCTGTGCTAGAGGTTGTTGATGAGCTGGCAGGTGAACCGGTGGTGCCAGAAGCTCCGGTCCATGAGCCGGAAGTCATTGATGCCCCGATGACTAGGTCGGCGGTGTTCGAAGTTCTGGCCCCTATGTTGGAGATTGTTGAAGCTCCGGCTGCTAGGCTAGAGGTGGTTGGAGCTCCAGTAGTTGAGCCAGAGATGGCTGATGTACTGGTGCCTGTACCGACAATGGAATTGGCTTCGGAGGAAGCTCCAACAATCGCTCCTATGGTAATTGCTCCGGAGGTATTCACACCCGAGCCGGAACATCATGAAGAAGTGGCAGAAGACCCTCCTCCAGCGGAACCAGCAGCTGAAGACCCTGCCACAGGACCTTCGACGTCTGCCCTGGAGGTAGAAGTTCCACCGACGGGATCTTTCTCAACAACGGCCGAGGAGCTCCCGGAGGGCGACCCTAATGCCGTAGAAGGTCAGGGAACCACGCTTGTGGCGTGTGACCCTATTTTTGTTCTTGAAGACCCTCTAGAGCCGGCGGAGATGACCCCGGCAGGCCCGAAGCCTATTCTTTTGGTGTTGTCTTTTGACAATGCCTACTCGAGCCTCCGACAGGTCCAACTCGCCTTCGATCATGACAGCGAGGTCCTTGAAGAGGAGTGCCACACTTTGAGGCATTGGCGCAACAAGCTTCACTTCGAGACTAAGCTTGCACAGACTAGGCATGCAGATCAGAAGGAGTGGGTCGAGAAGGAAAAGGCCCTGTCGGAATACTGGGGCAAGTTGCTGGAGGAAAAGGAGGCCGCCATCAGGGCCTAGACGCTAATTTTCGGGACATTCTCGAACAAGCCAAGTAAAAGGAAAGATGCTGCTGACAAACGTCATGACAACCTCAATGCATTGAACGAGATTCTCCTAAAGTGTCGAGCAGACCTCGATGCGAGGGAAGAGAAACTGCTGGAACAGCAGGAGGATGTTTTGAAAAGAGAAGAGGAGCTCGCCCAAATGCTCACTCTGGCAGAGCAAAATTTGGTAGATCGCATTAAGAAGCTTGATTTGCATAGCAAAGAAGAAGAGGATAAGTACTGGAAACTGGGGCAGGAGCTCTCAAAAAGAGAAGCTGATGTTGCCGCCAAAGAAGGGAAAGTAAGAGGCAGGGAGATGGACCTGGCCAAACAATGGAACTGCACCCACCTCCGGGAGACGGAGCTAGCCGACCGCAAAAAGCATGTTGCTGAGAGTATGCATCAACATGCCAAAATGGTCGAGCGCCTCACTCCGGATGGTTCGCAGCCAACTTCCGCCTGAAGGTCACTGAAGGAGCTACGGAGCTCGAGGGCAATTGAATTCCTGCAAGTATGGGATTTTGTAGGACGTGCGGATAGAGATTTCGTGCCTCTTGGCTTCAGCCCAGTACGTCCGGAGAATCTAGCACCAGAGCTAGTCTAGACGGTGGTGGCACCTGACTCTGCTGGCAGCAAACTCAATGTGATGGGTGATGTCATCGCCAACCAGCTGGAGATGGAGGGAAAATGTCTGGCTAAGAATGTCGCCGAGTATGTCTTGGCGTGTTACAAGAGCCGAGACCCCAACTTTCTCTAGATCCTCCCTAGTGCGGACTAGTCCCCCAAACACTTCACAAGTTGCACAAAATAAGACAAGTCCGATCACATACTGGACTAGTCCGATATCTTTCTGATGTCAATCGGACAAGTCCAATATTAGCACGGACTAGTCCGAAAACCCTCAGACCTAAATCGGACAAGTCCTCTAAGTGCGGACTTGTCCCCAAATTCACATAGGGTTTCACTTATCCGGAGAAGTCTGATATTCATCAGAATAGTCCGAAAATTTCCAGAATCAAAATCGGACAAGTCCGCTCTCAACCGCACAAGTCCGATATTTCGGGATACCTAGAGTTTGCTACACGCAGCACACCGGACTAGTTTGGTGTCCACCACGGACTAGTACGATCTTTCTAAACCCCAACTGTTACTTTTGGAAACTCCATATAAATAGGTGTACACGGACCATCTTTCATAACACTCGACTCCTTGCGCCGTCACACCTCCCAAGAGCCTAGAAAACTCCTCTCTCCACGAATTCCAACGCAAGAAAGATCAATCCCTTGAGGATACACTTTCAATCATTTGAGAGACACGGTTCATCACTCATTGAGCTCTTCGTTTGATTCCCTAACACACTCCTGTGGTTTTCATTGTGATCTTAAGAGTGTGTTCTTGGTGGTGTTCATATTGTAATCTATTGGACCCCTCAACGTGTGAGAAGGCCTCTTGAATTCAGTTATTTGCCCTTTGTGAAAAGTGAAGAGGATTGGCCACCGTGGTGATCCGACGAGGGTAGGGTTGGAGAAGACCCGGTCCTTTTGTGGACTCCTCAACGTGGATGTAGGTTGCCTCTGTGGGAACCGAACCACGGGATAAAGTGCTTGTGTTCTTGTCTTGCGCACCTACTTTTCATATCAATCTAGGGTTTCAATCAATCTTGTTCACTCTACGTTGAAACATTGAATATAAGATTAACTTTTGGTACATCCTAGTTCATAGTTGTGTAACACTTCAATTACAAGTATATTTCCACTGCATACATCCTAGGATTAAGATAATTGATCAAATTTGATCAACCTAGTCGGTACACACCGGACTAGTCCGCACTCTACTGGACTAGTTCGATATCTCGAGATTTGATCCAGTTGTTAAGTGTTGTATATTCTGACAGAAAATCAATAAGGACTATTCACCCCCTTCTAGGCCACATTCAATTGGTATCAGAGTAGGACTCTTCAAAAGGAGACTAATCGCTTGAAGAGATCATGTCGGACATGAAGGACGTACACAAGAGCGTCAACCAAGAAAAGGTTGAAGAAGAAACGAACCAAAAAATAGAGAGGCTCCTCGAGGCCATTCAAGACTTCGAGGATGACGATCAGGAGACGCTGGAACTCAAGGCGCTCCTAAGAAAGAAAACCCTCTCCATGGAAAAAGTAAAGCTCGAAGATGAAAAGAAGAAGAAGGGGAGTAGTCACACCGACTAATCCCGATATCCTTTCAACTATGATCGTCTTAATTCTAGCAATAATCACTACTTATCTATTCCACTTGGAAAAGCCCCACACTTTGATGGCAATGACAACTCAATGTGGAGGCAAAACATGAAAATGCACTTGATTTCTATCAATCCAAATTTGTGGCATATTGTATGTACAGGAATTGATATCCCCGACGATGATGAGGAGCTCACACCTAGCCAATAGCAAGCAATCCATCGAAATGCCCAAGCATGTTAAGGAGATTGCCGATCTCACCTCGACAAAGAAGAAAGGGGTTGCTTTAAAGTCCACTATCAAGCCCTTGTCTATAGAAGCTCGATAAACTCAATGAGAAGAAGACGGTGACGATGAGAGCAGCGACTTGGATGAAGATGACATGCTATTCATGAAGAAATTCAAAAGAATGATGAAGAAAAGACAAGGGGCTAAATCAAGTGAAGGAAAGTACAAGGAAAAATGAAGACCAAAGTTGAGGCGGGCATGCTATAACTGTGGTGAGTATAGCCACTTTATAGTTGATTGACCAAGAGAACAAGAAGAAGACCAAGAAAACGAAACCTCAACCCAAGAAATGCTTCAAGAAGAAGAAATAAGTTGAACAAGCACATCTAGGGAGAGGGTGAGACTCAAATGATGAGTCCTCTTCCGAAGAAGAAGAAGAGATGGCTAGCATAGCCATCGAGAAAACATCCAAAAAATCCACTCTCTTCCCTACTCTCGGTGCATGGAAAGGGAACAACACTTGCCTCATGGCAAAGGAAGGTAAACGCAAGGTAACAACCAAACCCTCTTCCATACATTCCTGTTCTAGTGATAATGAAATTGCTAGTGATAATGAAGGTATGCTCATTGGCTTAGACAAGAAAACAGTTGCAAAAATTAAATTTTTACTTGATCAACTTGTTGAGAAGGAGAAGTTGATACATCGTCAAGAGGACATTATTATCTCCCAAAAGGAGGAATATGTTAAACTTGATAAGCTTCTAGAACTTGAAAAGGAGCGAAGCAAGTCACTAGAGCTTGAGTTAGCTTCAAGCAAGGAAGCTTGCTTGGAGTTAAGCGACTTAAATACTGCAATCAAGGACGAACTTGCTAACCTAATCAAGGTTAACAAGATACTTGAAGTACAAGTTGAGTCACTCAAGCATGGTGACCCTTCATCCTCTTCAAGCTCACCTTCTCAACCCCTTAAAACTGAAAATGCTTCTACTTGTGCATATGGAAAAGTTTACACCAGCTTGAAAGACAAGTCATCCTCTACCAAGGACAAGCATCCTTCACAAAATGGAATATTTGACAAGAAGATCAAATATGCACATAGTGTATACTTGGTCACAAGATATCCAAATGTCAAACATAGCATTGGTTACTCTTATGGTGAATAACAACATGCTAGAAGCCATAAGAATAACAAGGAGAGCATTGCCTTTGTAAAGCGATGACCCTCTCAAACTAGAAACTCTAAAGTTAACACACATGATCACCGGACTAGTCTGGTCCAGACATGGACAAGTACGGCCCTCCGGACAAGTCCGATCTCCCAGACTAGTCCTGTATATAAACAACAATAGTTGCTATTTAGAACCTTTGATGCATCTTATGTTTTAATGAGACACCATGGTAATAGGGCCACCGGGACTGCCAGCTTCGAGGTGCTGGTCTTGCTCCCTTCGCTCAGTTCGGCAGACTGAGCTATTGGTCTTGACAACCTCCGGATGAAGATTCTGTCAGGAGCTGAAGCTCCGATTAAGGCCTTCATAGAGAGTTCATCAGCTTCAGCATTGTGGATACACTGATCATGGTGGAGATCTAAGACTTCAAAGTACTTCTGGAGCCTCTGGACTTCAAGGAGATAAGAGGCTAGTTGGGGGTTGTTACAGCTGTATTCACCTTTGACTTGTTTTATGATGAGTTGCAAATCACCCTTCACCAACAGCTGCTTGACACCATAAGATAGTGCCACCTTGAGCCCAAAGATGAGAGCTTTGTAATCCGCCATGTTGTTGGTCGCCTTGAAGTCAAGGTGAACAATATATTTGACCTTCTCCCCGGTCGGAGCGAGGAGAAGTATTCCAGCTCTGGCCCCGTACCTCTGCACGGAGCCGTCGAAGTAGAGGGTCCAATGAGGCTCAGTGAAGACCGGGACCTTGGGATCCAGCTTTTGCTCACTGAGGCCTCCAGGATTTGATGGAGAGGGAGTCCACTCCGCCACGAAATCAGCCAAGGCTTGACTCTTGATAGCCTATCACGACAATAATTCTAGATTGAATCCCGCCAGCTCTGCTACCCACTTGGCGATGTTCCCAGTAGAATTAGTGTTATGCAGAATTGCACGTAGTGGATAAGAAGTTACCACTGATATATTGTGGGATTGGAAATAATGACAAAACTTTCTTGAGGCAATAAGAATTGTGTAAAGCAGCTTATGCACCTCAATGTATCTAGTCTTGGTGTCATGGAGTACTTCACTGATGATGTACACTGGCACTGGACGGTCTGGACCCTCTCCAAGGGACCCAGAGCTTCTTCTCCAACGACCCAAAACCTCCTGGAGGGGTCCAAACCTTCTTGTTCATCTATCCGGACCCTCCTAGAGGGGTCTGGATCTTGTTGATCTTCCTAGTCTTTCTCGGAGGTATCCGAAACTTCTTCTTGATTGGCCATTTGAATTCCCTCAGATGAGAGAGGTTGATCCTCTAACATTTCGCCTTGAAGATCCGTGCCTGGGGGCTGGGACCCAAAATCGCCTTCAGGTAGCTTCGGACCCTCCCGAAAGGCTCTGGGCTCCTGAACTGGATGTGGCTTCGGTCTTTCCATGACAAGGACCATGTTGACAACTTCTGTAGTTGCAGAAAAATAAAGTAGTAGAGGCTCACCAGCGTTTGGAGCTACCAAGATTGGTAGTGTCGTGAGGAGCTTCTTGAGCTCTTGAAACACCTTTTCTGCTTCTTCAAACCAATGGAATGGCTTGAACTTCCCCAACAGGTTGAAGAAGGAAGCACACACTCTGCCAATCTCGAGATGAACCGGCTGAGCGTAGCTAGACATCCAGTTAACATCTGGACATCCTTGATGCTACCTGGGTGCCGCATATCTTCTATAGCCTTGATCATTGTCGGGATCGCCTGAATTCCTCAGTGAGTCACCAAGAAAACAAGTAGTTTCCCAGAGCTAACTCCGAAGACGCACTAGTCTGGGTTCAGCTTGGTGCGCGTGATACGCAGCTTGTCAAAGACAGCATGCAAGTTGTCAAGGAGTGACTCCTTGTTCTTGATCTTCACGACGATGTCGTTGACATACACATCCACTAAGTCCCTAATGAGTTCTCCAAAATTTTTGGGCATAGCTCACACAAAAGGTTGAAGCAACATTTTTGAGACCAATGGGCATGGTAGTATAACAGTACAACCCATCTACTGTAATGAAGGCAGTATGCTCTTCATCTTCTCTAGACTTTTAGATTTGATGATATCCGGAGTATGCATCCAGGAAACACAATGGCTCACACCCGGAGGTGGAGTCCACTATCTGATCTATTCTAGGTAGTGGAAATGGATCTTTTGGACATGCCTTATTTAGTGTGGTGTAGTCGATACACATCCGAAGCTTCCCATGGGCCTTGGGTACAACAACTGGGTTTGCCAACTATTTTGGATGATAAAATTCCCAGATGAAACCAGCTTCGAGCAGCTTATTGATCTCCCGTCGGACGAAGTTTTGCCGCTCGATTGATTCCTTCTGGGGCTTCTGGTGTACAGGCCATGCGTCGGGATAAATCTTCAGATTGTGCTCAATCTGAAAATGATTGTGCTCAACCTTCACAAATGTCTAGGGATCCCAGACATTTGTGAAGGTTGACAGACAAACACGTCAACATTCGCCCAGAGGAAAATGATGAGTGTGAGTTCCTATTTGTTGTTCAGACCTCCCGATATACAGGTGGTCTGAGCAGCATTGGAACCGATTTGGACGACTTTGACGGGTATGTCGTTGTCACCACTTGGCTGCACATGTGGTGCAGAGGTTGAGCCTCGATGACGAGTGCTTGGAGGTTGAGCAGCTTGCTCTTTACTGGATGCCTCGTCCTGCGCTGTTGCAAGCGCATGGAGTTCTTCCAGTGTGGTGATTCCTACAGTACGGTCCCCGCATATGCAGAGAACGCCAGAGGGTGTTGGCATCTTCAAAACCATGTAGCAATAGTGAGCCGCAGCCATAAACCTGTACAAGGCGGGACTGCCCAGGATGGTGTTGAAGGGTAAGCTGATCTGTGCGACGTCAAATACCAACTTTTCGGTCCTATATTTCTCCCGAGTTCTGAAGGTCATCGGGAGTGTGATAGATCAGCAAGGGCAAATGGCCCCCGGACCTACTCCATAGAAAGGTCGTGATGGATGAAGGTATGAAGGTCGGAGCTGGAGCTTGATGAAGGCTTCATAGCTCACGAAGCTCAACCCCGCACCTCCTTCCACCAAAACATGGTAGAGCTGGACCTTGTTAATGGTAGGAGAGACCATGAGTGACAATTGGCCAGCTCTGATCATGTTCTGGGGGCAGTCCATAGCATCGAAGGTGATGGTAGTGTCCATCCATTTCCGCTGAGGTTCCGCCGTGGCGGTGGGAACTGCATTGGCCATGTCCCGTCGCATTGTCTTAAGGACACGGCGAGAAGTGATGTTCTAGGAACCACCATAGATGGTGTTCAGGGTCTTCCGATGCTCATTGTCAAAGACATTGGAATCATTGTGAACCGTGTTGTATACAGGCTTCAGGTACTTCTTGGGATCCTGAAAGCCTAGCTCCGTGTCAGCTGGAGCTTCATCAACTTTTTGTTTTCCTTCCTGTTGGCGAAAAGGAGCTTCCTCTCGGCTCTTGTTGTAGCGCTCGACAAGGTTCTTGACCTCTCGCCAGTCTTCCAGACTGTGCTTGTCCATATTGTGGACCGGACACCACATTTTGGAGCTTCCACCGTCTTCTTACGAAGGTCAAGGTCATTTTTTGGGGCGTGGCCCTCGGCCACCCGGAGTTGCAGCAGCAGCAACAGAAGGTGCACCAACCAATGAATTTTTCTTGCCGTTGGTCTTCTTCTTCTTCTTCTTTCCACTACCGAAGGTAGTGGATTTAGTCTTGGAGGACTTCTTATTGGCCTCCGGAGCTGGTTTGGAGTGCATCTCACGGCCCTCCGCAGCTTTGGCACATTTGTCAGCAATGCTGAAGAGGTCTGTGATGCTGGTGACTTCATTTGTAACCTGCTTCTCTAGCATTTTCTTGTCCCGGACGCCTATGTGAATGCGATAATAACAGAAGCGTTCGAGATAGAAGGATATGTATTACGTACCTGAGAGAATTGTTGAATAAAGGATTGCAGTGACTCTCCCAATTTTTACTGAACAACAGAAAGGTCCAATTCAGCGTCGGGTCGGGTGTAGGAGCTCCCGAAATTGGCGGTGAACTGTTGGTATAGCTCTGCCCAACTGTTGATGGAGTCAGGCAGAAGACTCATGAACCAAGATCTGGCGGTCCCGGTCAGAGGCACAGAAAAATAATAGGCCATCACGACCTCATTTCCCCTCGCCGCAAGGATAGCGGTAGAGTAGATTTGAAGGAATTCGGTGGGGTTGACAGTCCTGTCGAATTTCTCCAGCAAATGAGGCCAAAGCTTCTGTGGCCATCTGACCATGCGTAGATGCATAGCTACGACAGAACCGCCTCCTCCTACTCCCAAAGGAGTAGGGTTATCACGAGCTTCTCACCTCTCGCGAGCACGCTCGATGTGGACGCAACCGTCCTGCTATCGGTAATGGCGATCAAGCTCCAACCACAGGTCATGTGTCGAAAGCCTTGACGCACTGTGGGTGCGTAGTGCCTCGGAAGGCAGCAACGTCACCTGTTGGGACACAACACGTCTCCTGTGCTGTGAAGCTTGCGGACCAAGTCTTTTTGACAAGATCCGATCCTGTGAAGGTGCCTGCCCTGAAGGAGTAGGACCTTGGTTACTGATGCCATCAGCTGCAACCAGATGTTCAACATCAGCCCTCCACTGCTCCATCGCACCCTAGGGTGCTTCTGGAGGTGGTGGACTTTAGAGTAGAGTACGCACAGCAACAAGCGTGTGCTCAGGGTTGTTGTTCGTCGATGCCGTGATCGAAGCGAGTACTCCATCGTGCTGTCCAGCATTGTTTGCCAGAACAGATGGTGGTGGTGGTGGTGCGACGCCCGTCGGGACAACGACGCCTGCTGGTTGCTGCATGTTGGAAGGATTATTCCCTCCAACAGGCTGCAGAACGTTGTTGCCATTGGATGATTCTGCGACGGAGTTCAGTATCTTGTGATCTCAGGCGCCCCCTACCTGGCGCGTCAAATGTCAAAGCGTACGAACGACACTTCCCCTGGTACTACTAAATTGTAGCACACGGAGGTTCTTGTATCGGTTTGGATGCTCGGAGATCTTAGACAAGATGATGACAAAGATGGTTTACGTGGTTCAGGTCGCCTCAGCGTAATACCCTACTCCACAGGGTGTGTTGTTGTATTCTGGATTCACCGGTGCTTGCGTGCGTATCCGCTTGGTTGTCATGTACCGTGCGGCGCAACCCTTTTATAGTCTAAGAACTGGCCGTTACAACATTAGCCTAGCCCAACATATGGCCCTAGAGTACTTAACTGCCTAATACGCGATCAACGAGTATTAAATGTGGTTAATAGAGTGGTAATGCGCCTTAATGATAGCATTATCCCTATTAGCAGTCTATTGATCGCGTGTGATTAATAACACATAATCAGATCTTATAATTGTCGCCTTAATTGTCCCTTGAAGGTTCGAGTTGTTGGAGATCTCTCTGTCTTCTGTTGAATTCCTACCTATGGAGGTTCGACACGTGGCGGCTCCGGAGCTTCTCATCGTGGGAGGCAGGTCCGGAGCCACTATACACGTTGTAGCACTGGAGCTTCCCTCTACTGGGGGTTAGGTCCGAGGTCACTAGACACATGGCAAGTCTGGAGCTTCCCTATGACAGGTGTTAGGTCCGGACTTATGATACACGTGTCAGTGTCGGAGCTACCCAAGCGAGGAAGGCAGGTCCAGTACTGTACAACACATGTAGCCTTCGGAGGTCTTCAACTTGAATGGGGGAACTCCTCAAATTTTCTTGCGGTATCATGAGGTGCCCGGTACGCAGGATACCGACAACTGCACTCTCATCTATACCCTTGATTTATTTACCTTTTCATTTCTACCCTTTTCTTATGTGCCCTTATCATTCTAGCACTTCTAGAACTGTGGTACAGCTTGTGCTATTCCATTTTTTTAACGCAAAGAATGGTAGGAGGCCCTACTGTTAATTTCTTATTAGAAAAAAAAAGATAAGGTAGTAGCTCTACAATATTTACGGAACCCAAAAGATGAAGAGAGAATAATAATAACAGGTGTGTTTTCCCTATCCAAGCCCATCTATCCAGGAGCTGAATAGATTTTAACCAGCTCTTCTATTCTATTAGCTTGCATCCTAGTCCCTCCATTTTAAAATACTTGACCGCTCGGACAACTTAGTAAAAATTAAGAAAAATGTGAAATTACCATTTTACCCTCACACTAGCCATTCCGACACGTTTCAGTTTTTAGAGGATATGCTTAAAAAAAGAAGGTAGACACATTGTAGGATAAAGATGAAATATTTTTTTATACATTTACAATGTCAAATAATAAAACATTTTTTCATTTAACAATGAAGGTGAAATATTTCAGAATGGATGGAGGGAGTATATTCATTTCTAAAATTGAATTTCCTTGAACCAATGGCTGGAGAAATATCAAAAAAACTTTACTATTTCTATGTTTCTTTATGGTCTATGTTCCTTCCATTAAATATTTCATTTTTCCCCTCGACATCGAAAATGAGCAAGTGACAAGCCCTAGCATCCACGACATGAACATCCAAGCATATCTCCATCGATTTTGGTCCAATTTCATCTCATTTTTCCCTAGTTTTCCACATCACGCTTTTCAAAGGATTCAATTTCTACCTCAGGGTGGCAAAACTAATCAATTCGGGATAAAAGGAGGTTATGGATTTGGGATTTAAGGCTCATGTAACTGATGCAGGTGTGGAAGTACCGAAGTACCGTACCTTGAAGCCTTGTGTGAGGACCGTGACATTGCAGTTGCACACATGGAGTTTAGCGCCAACAAGAATTTAGCAGACATCATTCACTGCTCAGGCATGTTTTTTTATCTTCATTTGCTTCTTGTTTATTCTCCAAGGGTTTGTGTACCATTGGTAATTACTCGTGACTAGTACGGAGAAACGGATTTGCCTTATTCATTCAGTAAATGTCGAACAGATCCGTTTCAGTGGGTGTCCCATTGTTTTTGTATTGTCAGATGATGATCTAGATTTTTTCAGACATGAAATAAAATATGCAGAAGGTGTTGGTAAAGTTGATGATATTCTTATCGATACCCTACATATCAGGTATCCTTTTGTACCAAAAGAAGACGCATTGAGTTCCACTTTTCAGTGTTGTGGACTTCCCGAGGCAACACGTGTCTCGTAGTGCCAGACCTGCCTCCCTCTTTAGGGTGGCTCTGGTGCTGCCATGTTTCTGTAGTGCCGGACCTGCCTACCAGCTAAGGGAAGCTCCGGTGCTGCCGCGTGTCCTACAGCAGCAGATCTGCCTCTCTGCTGAGGGAAGCTCCGGTGCTGCCATGTGTCCTACAACATCACACCTACCTCCTCGCGGAGGGAAGCTCCGGAGTTGACAGGTGTCAGGTGTCCGGATCTATGTCTACAACTGGAAGACTCCAAGATCTTCAATGACACTGACATTTAAGGGCAATAAAACTGTCGTTGCAAGACCTGATTAACATGTATTTAACTATGTGTTAATGACACATGATCAGGAGGTTATCAAGACCAATAGTGCTGCCATCAAGGCACGTTAACACGCCATTAACCACTATTATGCCTGTAGACCGTGTATAGGGTGGTTAATATGGGCAGAGCCACCTGTCGGGCCCTGGCGCACTGTAACAGCCAGTCCATCGCATATAAAAGGGTTGCGCTGCATGATAGACACAACAACGCTCATACAAAACTAAGCTCAGGCTTACACAATCTAATACAAACAACACATATCCTGTAACACCCTCATTTTCATGCATAATGCACTGCATGCATCCTCATACATGTTTAACATAAAGCAACCCAAAATGAAACAAGATTGAAAAGAATTTATGCTTAATGAGGAATTCAAGTCTGTCAAGGTATGGACTTGTCCGGCCCCAAATCCGGACTAGTCCGATATCCCCTTTTTGTGTCAGAAATTCAGTTTCTTCAGGACAATGGACTTATTCGACAAACTGCACGGACTAGTCCGATTTAGTTTCTCATGTTTTCCTAGACTTGTTCGATTCGAACGGACTAGTCCAATCGGGCCCAGTTTTCAACTAGGAAGCCATTTATTTTGCAACGCCGGACTTATCTGGCCACACATACCAGACTTGTCCGAAAAGCCTTCTGTTGCCAAACGGACTTGTCCGACCATTCAAACCGAACTTGTCCGAAAATGTCTCTGTTCCATAACGGACTTGTCCAGTACCCAAAGCAGACTAGTCTGGTGTGCTTAATTCCCCTCGGATTCTATTGTTCTCCAACGATTGGTTATTAGATAATTGCCTTAATTGGGCCAATGAACTTCATGCCCAACCTCAGAGGAGCCCAAGTGGACCCCACCTCGGCCCCTACACGTGCCCCACCGAATTCACTTGGAATTCACCCCAAAACCCTACATCTCCACCCCTATATAAGCAACCCAATAGCCCACACCTCTCCATCACCATTGAAAACTCTTCCTGCCGCCTTTTGCCTTGCGCCGACGTCAAGAGGAAGTCCAAAAGCAAGGAGGAGGAGGAGAAGAGGGAGGAGGCTCGATCAAGATTGATCTTCATCAACTTTTCGACAATTGATGTTCTTCGTCATCAAACCTTCATCAACTCATTTTCATCAAGACCTAGACCTCAAGATCCAAGTGTTGCATCAATCTTCGATCCTTCGATCCCTAGACACGTGGTACACCCTCTACATTCACTTTTCCACGTGAAATTAACCCCAAATTCCCGCTGATCAGAAAAACCATTAATTCCCAGTTCTGTATAGGGCGAACTAGTCCGACCCCTATACCGGACTTGTCCGGTATCTGAATTTGTTAAGTGCTGAATTAGTTCCAAATTGACTCGCACTACAACAATCTCGATAATAGACGAGGGCCGAAAACCGTCGTCAATAAGCTAAAACCGTCGTCTATAAAGAATAGACGACGGTTTTTCCTTATAGATGACGGTTTTCGGCCGTCAACGTTTATTAGTCAACTATAAGCTTATAGACGACGGTAACCGTCGTCTATAAAATAATTGACGACGGTGCTCATTGGCCGTCGTCAATAACCACAGACGGCCACGTGGCACCGGGTGGAGGTTATAGACGACGGTGGGTGGAAACCGTCGTCTATTGTTGAACCAATAGACGACGGTGCCGCGGGAACCGTCGTCTATTGATGAACTTGTAGACGACGGCCATACAGCAAAACCGTCGTCTATTAGATTTTTAATTTTTTTAAAAAAATTAAAAATAGTACACTGGCTCGATGGCCAGATCACACAGGCAGCAGGATACAAATATACAGATCAGCAAGACAGAAATACACACAAAAGCACATAAACTCTACACATAAACTCTTCACGAGTCCGGGAGCCACAATCATCAAAGTTTACATAAGCATACACAAGAAACACTATCGAAACCTCGTAGCCGCCGACCGAACTTTGCCTTCTTTCCTTGCAAAACAACATTCAAAGAAAAACATCTTATATCAGGGTGAGCTAATGGAGGCAAAGAGAGTAATAGAGTCAAAGTTCAAGGATCTTGCAAACATAAATAAGATGTGTGACCAAGTAAAAGACTACCTAACAAATGCATATATCTAACATCCCAAAATGTAAAGAAGATAAGTAAAAGACTATCAAGTCTAGCAAACTCAAGAACAAAGTTGAATTCTATGGCATCATTCGACTCATGTATTGAAGCACAAAAATCTCAAGCTACATCTACACTCAAGAAAAGGCGAAGAACCACTACTTACCATCATTTCAGGAGCCGCCGCCGCTACCCCGTCCGCTGCCAACGGAGTTCAGAAAGTCGTCCTCCCGCCCTTGTCCAAAAGCAGGAGTTTGGGGCGACGGAGTTTGAGCCTGCGTCCTCGATCCCTGTCAAGTGCAAGTTGAGTACAAAAATGCATATTTTACTAAATTTGAACAAACTTAACTAACTTAAGGACTTTTTGTACCTCTGCTCCCGTCGTCGGCATAGGTGGCATCTCCATCGGTGGCGGCGCCCACTGCGGAAAGGCAGCAGGTTGTCCTGCTGCTATAGCCTGCAAATACAAAGGAAATCATTATACAAGTCATTTATATATTAAAAATGTTATGTACAATTATCAAAACATACCTGCATGGCAGCTTGCCACTGTAGCATGAACGAGGTTTGATACTCGTCTCTAGCCCGAAGCGCCGCAGCCTGCATCTCGTCTCTAGTCCGAAGCACCTCGTCCCTACTCCTGAGTGCTTCTTGCGTCCTCTGGAGCTCCTCACGAACGCTCTGAAGCTCCACATCTCGACTTGTGTGGCTGCTGCTGGAGCCGGCATACTGCGATGAAGAGGCTCTCGAGCAAGCTCGCGCCTGCCTCGAGTCAACCGCTCCATCGAGGACGCCTAACCTGCACGACGGAGTAAGATTATCAATATCTTATATCTCAAACTTCATTATAGTAAACTGAAAACAACAAAACTTACCGTCCATGAGGTTTACCGCCACCGCTTCCATAAACGGCTTCGAGGACGACAGGAGCGCCCAACCAATCATAACCCTCGCCTCGAAGCTTTTGCACCTCCTCTCGGTACTTTGCTTGCAAATAGAGGAACATAATCTCAATATCATTAATAATTAAAGACAATTCAATTAACATTACAAAATAACTCACCACATGCTGAGTCGACTTCTGGGAAGACAGCTGGTCAGGCTGCGACAGGTCACTTCCCAAATGACCCCTCACCCACACCTCCATAGGTGCTGGCTCCCGACCGGTCTCACGCTCCTATCGTTACATGTTAGAACAATGATGTATTATAAAATCACTTAAATAGAATTTGAATCACACTTACCATCCGTTTAGCAAGACATACGAAGCCGTCCCCACCCAAATGGTGTTTCCCGTCCGTCCCTCTACACTCGCGACGGGTTTTAGAGACGTCCTGGAAGCCCTGGCTCGCCCAACGGGCACACAGAGCACGGTACGCGTCCGGACGAGTGTCCAGCCACGCTACGCTGACCTGAATGAAAACATTGATCACAATCGGATAATAAAGCAAAGTAAAAATAAATACAGTACCTCTAAGTATTGCGCCTCAGTGAGGTACTTGTCCGCCACGTCCCTGAACTGCCCCGGCTCACCCTCGTCCGGATGCAGCTTGAAGTACGACTTCGTAGCTTGAATCCGAGTAGTCGAGAGTGACTGCGTCACGCACTTCCTTGAGACGTTATGGAAGACGAGACATGCCTGATCCAACTGTGATGCCTCGTCCTCCAAACGGTAGCGTGCCTGAAGAAGAAACATACAAGTAAATGTATATAACCCATAATAGATTGATTATTACTATACAAATATTCTTAATACTTACCATGAAGTCGTGCCAGACAGCCTCCTGGTGGTTGCCGTAGGCAACGTCCTGGGCCGTAGCATAATCGTCCCAAGAAGTAGCGGCAGCTCCGTTCACTACACCGGGGTAGTGCAAACGGACAAGACGACCAAGGACACCGTTTACCTGCTGGTGGTGTCCCTGACCCGTGAAGGAACAGTCATACCAAGACCTGGTACATGATTCTCAATTAATACATATAGTTAAGTCTAATAATATCTATATTGACTCGTTACAAATTTACTTACCTATCACCAACCGGACGAATAACAATCCGATCATCTGGATTTGCAGGAGCCGGAGGAGGAGCCACGTAGTGCGTCTTCCTACGACGCGGCTGTGGAACCTCCGAACCCGCCTCCGCAGCAGGCTCAAAAGGAGCCTCTGAAGTAGGCTCCAAAGGTGCCTCCAAGGAACCCGTAGCCTCGGAGTCCTCAAACGTAGAGTCATCCTAACAGTTTTAAAGATTTGTATTATTAATAAAGAATTACTTGTATAATTTTTGTAATTAGATATCATTTACCTGCGGCGAACACTGTGACGGCTCTGGTAAAGCGGACCTCAACTGAGTCCGTCTACTCCCGCTAGACTGACTGCCCGAGAAGACAGAGTCTCTGTCCGCCCTCGGGGGCAGTAAGCCTCGTGCCCGTGACTCCCGTCGTCTGCTGCTCGACGACATCCTGTTGAAAGTACAATTTGCTAATGAACTTCAAGAAAAAATATAGAAAAGAAAAGAAGAGATGATTGATACGTTACTTGTACTCAATTTTCAAAATTCATCAGTGTCACGATCATGTACTCTACTCCTTAAACCGGACCATCGATCCTGTGTCATTGTTGTTGTTTGATGTTTTCGTTTTCGCATCTCACGAGTCTCTACATCTTCTGCATCTCCAACTAAGTCATCGAGTCCTAAACCAGGCTCGACGACAAAAGAGTCTGGCAACTCTTCTTCTTGGTAAACAACATCAACCTCATCAACGTACCCAGAATTATCTGGTGTATATAACCGCTCACGAGGATTCACTTTGTGTACAACCCACCAAGCTTTAAGCTTTTCACATGGATAATGTAGATAATACACTTGCTCGACTTGGTGTGATAGTACGAATGTGTCGAACCCTCGAAGTCGTTCCTTGTGTTTGACTTCTACCATGCCAAATTGATTTTCTCGAATTCCATTGTTATGATCGAACCAATCACAGTCAAAGAAGACTACTTTAAGGACTTTATTCCCGGCAAAACTGAATTCAAGGATTTTTTTAATAATCCCATAATAATTGGTTTCACGTCCTTCGGCATCAACGGCCCTAGTCACAACTCCAGTATTAGAAGTTGCCCTTAGAGGACGATGAGCTTCAAATTCAGCTGATCGGAATCGGAACCCATTGACATCGTATTGACCAAAGCTTTTAACTTTGATTGATCCGTATGACAGTTGGCGCAAATCTTCATGGACATCAGCTTGTTTTGTGCACTGTCCAACATATGAAGTTTATTTTCAGTTACAACATATCACATAATTACTAAGATAAACAAGATAAGAGAACATTACATGATTTCAGAACCAAGTTTGGAAGTTAGGCCCTCCATTTACTCCATAATGACGCATAGATTGTACTTGCTTGCTTGTAGGTTGCTGCCTAGATTTCCAATTTTGTTGATCAAACTCACTAAATAAGAAAAAAAATATGATGATTAGCACATATGTGTACACGTTAATTAGTATAGACATCGAACAAACACTTACTGAAAATATTTGTCCATCCCGTCTATGTTAGCGTACATGTAGAGCAAAGCAGCTGTCTTTTGATCTGTTGAAGCATCGTAGCTCGTGCTTGAACCAACAGTGGTGCCTCTTGTTTGAAAAATGTTAAGGTCGCTACAAGGAGATTGTTCATCCATATTGTACCGCAACGTGGAAGCACTAATGTTGTTATGTTCTGCAAAATAGACACTTGAAAAGTATCCTACTTCTTGATGTGTAAATGCTTCAGCGATACAACCTTCAACCCTTGCCCTATTGCGAACCATTGGTTTCAGACATCTAAGTGCTCTTTCAATATGGTACATCCATCGATACTGAACAGGACCACCAACTTTAGCTTCATACGGAAGATGGATTAGAAGGTGTTGCATTGGGTTGAAGAAACCTGGAGGGAAAACTTTTTCCATCTTACATAAAAGCACTGGTATCTCTCTTTCCAACTTCTCCATCATCTCCTTTGAGATTTCTTTAGCACAAAGTTGTCTATAAAAATAGCTGAGTTCGGCTAATACCTTCCAAACTGCATCATCAAGGTACCCACGAAACATAACCGGCAGAAGTCTTTCCATGATTATGTGATAATCATGACTCTTCAACCTGGTAAGATTTCCAGTCTTAACATTCACGGCTCTTCTCAAACTACCAGCATAACCGTCTGGGAATTTCAACTTTTTCAACCACCTGAAGACTTCTTTCTTTTCTTTTGGTCGAAGACAGAACGAAGCACGTGGTTTGCCACCAGCTTCGGAGAGCTCAAGAGTTGGACGGTTACAAATCTCTGCCAAATCCTTTCGAGCTTTTATATTGTCTTTTGTTTTACCCGTCATATCTAAACAAGTGCTTATGATGCATTCGCCCATGTTACGTTCTTGGTGCATGACATCAATGTTATGCATTAGAATTAAGGACTTCACATACGGTAGCTCCCATAGTGCACATATGTGAGTCCAATTATGCTCTTCTCCGTAACCAACAAAGTATCCAGGACGAGCTTCATCTTGCACTAGCTTGTTCAACCCTTCCGCAATCTCCGAACCGTTGAGACGGCGCGGTGGTCCCTTTTTTACAACGGTATCCTTCCTGGAGGCATTTTTTTGTTGCCTGAACACGTGATTTGGCGGTAACCATCGTCTGTGACAATCAAAGTAGCATATTTTGCCACCATGACTTAGACTAAAACATTCCGTGTCCGAAGCACATATCGGACATGTCAAGCGACCATGAGTGCTCCAACCAGAAAACATGCCGTAAGCGGGGAAATCATGAACAGACCATAAGTAAGCGGCTCGAAGGTTGAATTTCTGTTTTTTGTAAGAGTCGTACGCTTCGATACCTGTCCATAACATTTTCAACTCCTCAATTAACGGCTGCAACATCACGTTCAGTCGTGAACCAGGATGATCCGGTCCTGGTACAATAAGGCTGAGGAACATGAACTCATACTTCATACAAAGAGATGGTGGCAAGTTGTACGGAATAACGAACACAGGCCAACAAGAGTACGGTGTGGCGTTTGTACTGAACGGTGAGAAGCCATCCGTCGCCAACCTGATGCGAATATTTCTCGCATCCTTGGCGAAATCTGGATCGAAGCGGTCAAGCGCCTTCCATGCCTCACCGTCAGACGGGTGCACCATCATTGCATTGTTCTCACGTACACCTTCTTTGTGCCACCTCATGTGTCTAGCTGGTTTCTTGGAGAGAAACAAACGCTTCAGTCTGGGTGTGACTGGCAAGTAGCGAAGCTGCTTCTGTGCGACTTCAGTCATTACTTTTGCACCGTCCTCATTAACAACTTCAACAAATCTCGCTTTATCACATTTTAAGCACTTGTTCTCGTTGGCATGCTCCTTCCAGAAAAGCATGCAGTTGTCGGGACACATATCAATCTTCTCATATTTCATTCCAAGACCAGAAATCAATTTCTTAGACTGATACATATCTTTAGGCAGTTTATCGGGATGTGGAAAGGCATCGCTGATCAAGTTGATGAGTTCGTTGTAGCAGTTGTTAGAAAAGAAATACTTAGATTTAATTGCCATAAATCTAGTCATGAAAGTGAGGACTGTCATTGCTGTGTTTGCATGCAACGGCTCTTCTGAAGCTTTGAGAAGCGTGAAAAATGCTTCAGCCTCTGTTGTAGGAGGATCCTCTGTCAATTCAGGATTTATGGCCTCAAGCATCTCATCCATCCTATCGACCCCTGTGTTGTCATCCACATCTCGATCTTCTACGACTTGTGAAGGTGTCTCACCGTGAAAAGTCCACACCTCATAACGTTGCATGAAACCATTTCGACACAAGTGAAACGTCAACGTCACTTTGTCAAAACACTTCGCATTCTGACATTTCATACATGGGCACCGCACCTTACTGTTGTTTGACAACGAGAAAGCTCGTTCTATGAAACCATTTGTCTTGGTGAACCAATCTTCTGAGTGTCTACCATCCTTTTTCCAACCAGTATACATCCAACTGCGGTCTTCAGCCATTTTTCAGAGTACACCTTTTGAAACAGATAAATACTTATTAGTTTCATTGTTACGTTATGTCACGGCCCTACAACCTAGGCAGATAGATCCTAAACCCACCCAAGAGTGACCGAGCGGAGCGTGCTCATGACGAGACGCGTGATCCGGATTCGAACGAAATTTCGGTAGCATAACCCCGCTGTTCTCCACTGCACGCCCAGAAATAGTGCAGCAGAGAACAACAGGGTTATGCCGTCGAAATCTCGTCCAAATCCGGACCCGCGACTCGTCACAAGCCACGCCCCCTCGGTCACTCTCAGGCTGTCCAAAAAGGGACAATTCCGAACCTCCACGTCTCACATGCCAATGGCATGTGAGATGTGACGATCCGAAACGGGTAACACATTGCTATAGGTTACGTTGCTCATTTTCAATTTCAAGTAATTTAAGAGAGAGGAAAGAACGAGAGAAAGAGTGAGAGGAAAGTTAATCGCAGGTCCAGCTCCACCATCCACGCAATCGCGGGTCATTGACGTCATCACCAACCCGTTCGCTTCTGTGCCACCTTTATGAATAACTTATCACTACAACAGTCTATACGGCACGAACGCATTTATTGCGTGTCGTGCCGTGTCGGGTCGGGCCAGGCCAGCCTGAAACCCTTTATTTACATATATTAATTAATCACTCAACAATATTAAATATGTATAAACAATAAGTACCAATTAATGAACAACATAATAAACTAGGTAATAAACAATCATGAGCCGCTCCACCTCGAGGAGTGCAACGAGCTAACTAATGATTGTGTACGGTCCAAAGGTGACGAGAGAGGGAGGGAGACAAAGAGAGAGGAGGTGAGGAGAGAGGTTGAGGGGGAGAGAGAGCTAGAGGGAGATGAAGAGAGAGGTGGGAGAGAGTTAGAGGGAGATGAAGAGAGAGGGAGAGAGCTAGAGAGGAAGGGAGATGGAGCGAGTTGAGGAGAGAGGTGTGCTTGAGAAGCTAAATGCGTGACGGCCGGGTACTGCCCTAATTTTATATGGGCCACCTAGCTAGCTGTATATAGGCCACCTAGCCGGGATTTCCATTCTCACTTCTTTACGTGGCAAAACCGACCCAAACACCACAAGGAACTTAAAACGAAAGGTATAGCAGCTTGCTAGTCTAAATGGTTGAATCCATCCCATCCACAGTTTCACACAACACATAATGTTTATTTTTTTCCATTCATAAATGCAAAAAATCAGTTATGTACATACAGAATGAATTGGATGAATCCTTTGAGATAAACACAGAAAGTACAAAACCAATTAGTACCAATTTCCAAAAGAAGTATCAAATAGCACTCCACTTTTATTTTTTGTGTTTTTGGTAGACAAGGATGAACAGGGATGGCTGAATACTAGCATGTGGACAAATCTAAAGTCTATGCACAAACAATAATATGTAGCATCTAGCTAGCATTTGAAACTACAATTTGAATCAATTAAATCACATGAATCAAACATTTGAATCAATTAAATCACTTCAATCAATTGGTAAGAGGAGAGAGATGGGGTACTCGGAGGTGGAGCTCGGTGCCGACGGGGGAGGAGCCGCGGGGGCGACGGGGGCGCGTGAGGCGCGGGGGACGCGCGTCCCGGAGGCACGGCGGCGCGCAGACCGGCGGCGACGGCGGCGCGGCGACGCACCCAGCGCGGGGGCGACGGCGGCGCACGACACGGGAGAGGGCGGCGCGGCACGGCGCCTGGCGCGGAGCCCGGCGCGGAGCCCGGCGCGGGGGCGACGGCGGCGCACGACACGGGAGAGAGGGCGGCGTGGCGCGGCGCTCAGCGCGGAGGCACGGCCCACGGGCGACGGCGGTGGCGCTGCGGCTGCGCGGCGTGGGGCGGCTGTGGGGCGGCGGGTGGATGAAACCTAGTCGGGAGACGAATGAGGAAGACTCGGGCGCGGGTCGGGTTAAAGTCCCTTGTAGACGACGGTTTATTGGTACCGTCGTCTACAAGCGGCCGCTTATTTGGGCCGGAAGAAGGCCCACCTGATCCGACCCATTATTGACGACGGTACCAACAAACCATCGTCAACAAGCTCTTTATTGACGATGGTGTTGCGGAACTGTCGTCTATTAGCACCTATAGACGACGGTGTAAGGAAACCGTCGTCTACAAGCACTTTATTGACGACGGTTGTGCGGAACCATCGTCTATTAGAACCTGTAGACGATGGCTAAATTTGGCCGTCGTCTATTAATCAATTGACGACGGGGCCGTCGTCAATAATTTTAGCCGCCGTCTATTTACGTGTTTCCTGTAGTGTCGAATGAATTCCAAACTTGTTCAAACTTGTTAAAAACTATTGTAACTGGTTACAAAATATTAATAGCAACTCATTAACAAGTTTTACCTCACAATTTCATCAATCATGCATATCATGGCATATTGAGTACTCTATGAGCATTTAATCGAGGACCTGCAGAATCAGAATTTTGAAGTCTTCGATCCAAACCAAGCTCAATAGCAAGCCAAGTATCCTTGATCATTTGATCCAGGTTTTCAAATGTTTTGTTTGCAAAATTGCATGCTTGTGTTAAAATGATGGGAAAACCCAATTATAGGAGTTTACTAGTCTTGTATGACCACCCTTGTCGCTTGAACACAATGTAGAGAGTCAGGAATGGTATTTTACACTTTTTCATCACTATACTCAATTGGGTTTGGGAAACAATCACACTACTTAATTATGAACTATTGAACACTTAACTGATGAGAATTGATAATAATGACCCTTTAGCAACGTGGTGCCTAGGGATCTAAGCAAGCTGGTTATGTGGAATGGGTTGGACTGTTTTGGTGGTTTGACTTGCTTTAGATCTAAGGACCAGTTCCTGGAGCGGCCATCTAGGATTTACAGTACCATCACAGGGCCATGTATGGGTGCGGCTTAGCTGACTAATTAGTGTTTTGCTAGTACTATTTGGACCATTAAGAATGCTCGTGGAAGGGGTAGTCGGGGTTTTGTAGAGATTGTTGGTACTACCTTGGGATTCGAATGACTCAAGAGGGGACCCTTGGTTGGATGTGCTCAGCTGGAGACATTGCCTCCAGTGAAAGCTTAGTGGGGTCTAAATATGTTAGTAATCACTTTGTAAATGCTATTTTGTGATCTCTTGGCCGCACAACTAAGGAAGTGTGAGACGGCGTAATTGAGATTCCATAGTCATTGAAAGGTGATAAAATCACGGACTTGTGGGTAAAGTGGTACAATCTCCATAGAGTGTGTTAAAAACTATCATGATAGTCGTGCTCCTGGTCATGAGCAACCTGGACCCTCACATGATTAGAATTATAGACTTGAACATGTTCTAATGGCTGGAAGTGGATTGATAATTCGTATTGGTTAATTAATTGTCTTTGGTACATGGAATTGATGAAACTGGACATATGAGCAGTTATAACTTGATTATGGATTATTATTGCTGGTATTGGTTATTTGAGTTGAAATTGATGTTGATTGGGTTATTTTTGGAAGGACCTCACTTAATGAACCTATAATTGCATTTTCGACTATTTTGAATGTACTTTTATGCAATTAGCCCATTTAATTCTCATTCCTTGTTTAAGCTACACATCATACTTTCCCACACTTGCTGAGTACGACATGTGCTCACCCTTGCTATTCCCCCAACAAATTCAAAGTACCAGGAGGTTTTTGAGTACTAGGCGCGCATGTTACCTTCAAGCTTGCCTGTTGAGTTTGGAGTCATAGGTGTTTAGTGTTTTCCAATGCAGTTATTTAGAGATTGAATTCAAGACTATTTGGTTTGTAGTAAGGTACTACCATTAGTATTATTATTCGAGACATGATCATAATCTGTTTATCGTTCGTGAATCACTTGTGTGTGTGTGTGTGTTAAACATCTTGGGCACACATATGCATTACGCTTGGTTCATTTTCGGAACCTGGTGTCACAAATTGGTATCAGAGCCGTGATTGACCGTAGGATGCATGACTAGGTAGAATGGACACCACAAATCACTTAGGACTTCTTTTCTATTCAAATTAGCCTATTTTGCACTATTTTGCCTTCCACTAGCTATGTAATGTGGAAAATTTTGTGCTTTTTGCTGCTACTGCAACTTTTGCCAATTTTCCATCTAATTCATACCTCTAGATCAAGATTGTGCAAGTGTGATGGAATATTTGTGATGGTGGAAGATGACTCCTTTTATGCACTCTCTTTATTGGAGGGATGAAGCATGACTACTTTTCTCTTTTTCTTTCTCATGCTCATTATGGAGAGCATGCTTTATTCTTTTTCTCTTTCATTTTTTACTTTGTTGCCATGCCTTCTACTCCCTTTCTTTTCAAATAAAATTAAAGAGAGTTTTTGGCATTGAATATATGGAGTATCTTTTGGAGGTGGAAAATGAAATGATGAAAAAATTGCTAACTTCCATTGTAGAAGTTTAGCACGTGCACATGTGTAATCGTGATCATGGAAGTATGAAAAGATTCTCACATAGGTGTATACTAGTTTGACTAGGCTCAATGTGAAAACAAATAGCATATGCATGGGGTTTATCAAATTGAAATATCATATGGCTTTGGTAGGAAATTAAAATCAAATAAGGAACTTCATTTTAAATCAATTTCAAAATTTCTCCAGAGATCAAGTTTCACTTTGATTAGGAAACTAGTAGCCCTATGTTATATATCATATCTCACAACAACCTAGAAATGGATCATCCTTATTCTACCCATAATTTCTAAGTTCTGGGAGAAGTACTTTTTTAAATCAATGGTTGGAGAATATTAAATTGTAACTTAAGTACTAAAGAAGAATAAAAAAGAGATACTATTCATCATTTCAACTCGTGAAGGAATCAATCATTCTTACTGTGCATATTTTATTTTATTAAATCCTATCCTAAGTGTTTTTTCTTTTATTTTGGATGCAATCATGTGGAAAAAGGAATATGAAATGCAAGGTGGGTTGTGAGACAAGTTACCTCAAGTGAGGGTCCTCCCCCAAGCTTCTTCTTGGATGAGGTCCGCGATCGTGGTTGAAACCCTAACGGCGGTGGTAGGCCATGAGATTGGCCTAATCTTGATACAGTATGGCTTTGATATTGTAGGCTTGAGTGTCGATATTGTGTTGCCTCCCATGGGTGCCATTAGTGTCGTCGAGGAGAGTGTTGTCGATGCTGCTCATCCACACCTCAAGGTCTTCCATCCATCTGGTGTCTTTATTTATTCCATGGCTAAGGTCATGATAATCCCTAACAACAAAGGAATAAGGTGCACTTACCATATGTTGGGTGTGATCCGCCATTCGTTGGCTAAGGTCAAAATAGCATTTATCCACAAAGGAACAACGTGCACCCATGATGTGTTGAGTGTCATCTATCGTTCCTTTGCTAAGGTTAAAATAACCTTTAGCCACTAAAGAACAATGTGCACCCAACAATGGTGGCAACTCCCTTGAGCTTGAGTGGGTGCTTAAAATAGTTGGGAGCATCAAGATCCCACTTATTCATAGCAGCCCATTGGTCGCTCATGGAAGGTTTTAATGTCAAACCTTCGGCCACGTAAAACTATGATTGGCCCTCGGGATTAGATCCTGATAGGTTTTAGCCATGCTCGAAACTCATTGGCAACGAGATGTTGAAATGGTACCTTCAAATCTTCAACAATCGACTTCTTGTATACCTACCTATAAGCATTACTCCTGCAAGTTTCTCCCCTTGGATAGAGAGGGATGGTTAGGTCCTGTCACTTGTACAGCTGAAACTTCATGTTAGATGAGCGAATTCCATTTGTACGTCTGGGGAAGAAAAGGAGCAAAGATACTTTAGGTCCCATTTCGAGTGCATCCATAAACAATGTCCTATTCATTGATATGAGTGTAGCCTTATAAAGTAATAAATTTGCATATTTTCTAAAACTCCTACTCATAACAATGCCAATGATACATGTACACTCTACGGGTTCCTTCACCTTTAAATTTTCATACCATCTTACTTTTTACAAGAGCAAGTATATAATATTTGGATCATGGCAGTTTTCTTGCCTAGTAATTTAAATCTAGTAATCCTTGTATGAATGTGTCTCAAATCAAAATTACGGACATCACTATTCCTAGGTTGTTGCACGCTGATTCAACCATTTGGTTATTCCATAAGCTTTGTTTACTAAACCTAAATAGAAAATGTCTAAGTCAATTTAAACAATGCTTATGAAATTCTAGGTACTTGTTCAAATTTATTCCCAAGCAAGGTTACATTCCTTTTGAAGAATCAGAAAGACCAAGGCCAACACTTAATCTCGTGATGATACATAAGAATAATGATGACGAGGTGTAAACCTTCCTCGCCCATGTAAGAAAAAAAATCATTCAATCGTAATGCAATCCAAACGACGGAAGATTTTAAATTCATACCTCAATTGAAGAGCGATTTGGGTTGATGGTCGTTGTGTGAGAAATTGGCAACCATGGATTTTGGTGTAGCCTTCATGTTCGATGTATTTTGCTAACTTGTGGTTGGAGTTAAGGATGAATAATGCTTCGGACCATCATCTTGAGCATTCCTCCACCTTGAACTCAAAATGAGATCAGTGGAGGGATATGCTCTCGAATCTTCCTGATGGTGCCTTGAGCTTGATGAGGCTTACACTCTTGTTTGCCAAACAATCTCTTCACAAATTTTGTCCTAGCAGCAACTTAATCAAGAACAAACAAAACAACTCGAAAATGTGTTACATTAGCCCAAAAGCAAATTGAACCCTATGTCAAATTGTTTTGCCAACTTAAAACAACATGCACATGCAATGATGATTAAAGGAAATCTTTTTGGTTCAAATTAGGAAGATGAATTCAAGTGGTTATGCCCAAAGTTCATATCCAAATAAATTTTTTTCCTAATTCAAAGTTTTAGTTTTATGATGGTTGGAAATTTTACTTTCTAGCATGCAAGTGTGAAAATTCAAACATTCCAAATGCAAATGCAATGGTTGATGATGAATTCAAATATTCAATTGAGAAATCAAATATGAGATAAATACCAATTAACCTATTGGCAAGGACTCACCAAATTTTTGAGGTACGATGAGTGGGACTTACCTCCGTCCTGTTTAGCGTGATGATGTGTCGTCCATACTTGGAGTTGAAGGAGTGGATGACTTCTCTTGATTGACATGCCAAAGTTCCTTTGGTTGTACTTTGGACAAGTGGAGCATGTGGTGGCCCAAGGCTCGTCGTCGCCTTTATGAAGACTTGTTGATTTGTGACGACTTTTTCTTCTTGAAGATATTCCTTCGTGAACATGGGGAGGCTTGTCCTTCTTCTGCCATTCTTTCGGAGGATTAGTGGACTTGGGCCATTTGAATGACCCTTGCTTCTTTGTCTTCTTAGGATATCATTGTGGAAGAAATGATGGAGTATCCTCATTCCTCATAATGGCAAATGAGGATGTCTACTTATGGGAGTAGTAGCTTCGGCTTTCAAGATATTCTTTTGATTCAACCCATGCTTGATCTAGGATCAAGAGGCTTCCTTGGGCATAACGACATGCGGTCTCCACAATCAGATGAGAAACACTTCATCCAATATCGCTTTGCCCAAAGTTGCACGGGCTTGGTCGAAGTGTAGGATCCAACAAGTGATTGTGGAACCATTGGATCTTGAATGCTCTTCAAAGCGTCTTGGCCTTGGCCCAATGCTTCATGTTGTCATTGATTTCTCCTTAGCCATGGACAAGATACTTCAAGGTAGGCTAGTTGAAGTTGCATTCGTTGGAATACAAATTCACATAGCCTCCTTGATTGTATAGATTCCACTTTTGACCTCCTTGTTAGCGGTGGCCTTTGGAATTGTTGCTAGCATGTCTACCATGTAAATTGTGTGCATGCCATACAAACAAAACTGAAGCATTCATTGATCCACCCCTTAAATGTTGACCATCTTCTAACTACCGGAAATCGTCAATATTGCGTCTGCCATATGAGCGTCGATTGCCTACAGAAACCGACACCCATAAACTAAAGGTGTCGTTCAACTGACGCAATTAGCCGACAAAATAGATTTGACACCTTTAACACGTAAGTGCATCGGGGTCGATGCATTTATGAGCTATGGGTGTCGGTTTCCGTTAGACGACGCACTTAAATGTAAATGCGCCTGCCACAGGAACCGACGCACTTGCGTCACTTAAAAGCGTCGGTCCATCCAAACCGATGCACTTAATTCGACACGTGGGCGAGCGCACTGAGCGTGTGTTTCAGCGTCGTTCTGCAGAAACCGACACATTTACTCTACTTAAGTGCGTCGATTACAAGGAGACCTACGCATATAATACGCCATGTGGGCAGCCTACAGAGGGCGACTATGGGTGTCGGTTTAGGAAAAACCGACACACATAAAATATTTTTTTTAAAAAAAAACTACTTAATTCCTCTCCCTCCGTACACAACAATATATACATCACTAGATATAATTCAACAACATTTCTAACATAGCACCGTACACAAGTTTTCAAACGTTTGAATCACAAGCACTACGAAACACAAGCACAACAGTACGGAAATGAGTAAACGAAATTCAAATGTCGTCATTGGAGCCTCCACTCGAACGTCTAGCGCTCCCATCTCCTCCACTCGCACCTCCGTCGTTGATGTTATGGAAAGCATTTCCACCTTCGGGTGTTCCATGGCAAGATCCCTGCGTTAAACAAATAAAAGAGAAACTTAATAACTTAATATGTTAACTTCTACTAACTTAATAACATAACTTAATAAAAGAGAAGCATGTTGGTTTTGACTAAAACTTATCAATGCTCTCTCATTTTCTCTCACTCTCCCTATCTCCCTCGCCCTCACTCGCTCTTCCACTCTCTCTATCTCTTCCTTTCTCCCTCTATCTCTTTCTCTCTAGCTCCCTCTATATCCATCTCTTCTTTTCTCTCTATCTCTCCCTCTCTCCCTCTATGTATTTCTCTCCCTCTGTATCTATCACTTCTTTTCTCTCTCGATCTACCCCTCTCTCTCTCTATGTTTTCCTCTCCCTCTCTATCCATCTCTTCCTCTCTCGCTCTCTCATTTGTTCCCTCTTTCACTTCATCTCTCCGCTAAGTCTTTCCCCTTTCTTCTTAATATTGTGCTAATTAATATGTGATGTTATAATAAAATATTGTAACAAGTATACAAGTCATGCATACCGCTGCGACTCCAAATTGTGATGGGTGAGTCTGCACCGGAGGGAAAGGCATCGGTGGGAAAGCTGTTTCAAGTTGTGAGATTATAATTAGAATCATTTTGAAATTGAATAGTGGATTATGAAGTCGTGATGCGAAATTACAGTTTACCTGGATTATTTTGCTGCAATCCAGAAGCCAACAGTGACATGAATCCGTAAGGTTGTGGAGCACACGGTTGACCACTCTCGGAACCCTGCAACACAAATGGTTACAATATTGCATTATATAAGCCAAGTAAATATGATAAGTAGTTTTACCTGTGAGGAGGAGCCAATCTATAGTGCCGGCTGCATTGATCGAGGCATCATGTCGAGGTAAGGTTGCTGTGGCGGACCAAACTGAGAACTGGAGCTACCTTAACCCATGAAATGCATCACGTAAATTAGTTGTGATATCTTGAGTAGAATCATTTGTAAATCGACATGGGTCAAATAAGAAAATTATATATTACCTGAGACAAATACAAATAATGTTGTTGCTGCAGCATCTGAGTCTGTTGCTGTTGTTGTTGCAGTAGCATCTGTGTCTGTTGTTGTTGTTGTTGCATATCCTCCTTAGTGCATCTCAATTCTTCTCGTAATTCAGCCTCTGTAGAAGATTGAAATCAACTACCACTAACATTGGACGACTGTCGTCTAGCATAAGCCTCAAGCTCTACATACCCGTCGTCCAACCCAGGTCTACAAAAAATACAAGTGTGAAGAATCGACATTCATTAACATACAAATCATCATTATATTTACACATACCTCCCATGCGATCGACCTCCACCGGCATCGTACGCCGCAGTGACATCCAACGACTCTCTCAAATAGTTTGTCCATGGTTCTTCCTAAAACACTCAACATACTTTTGCTGTGATACATTTAGTTAACGGACTAATGTAATACAAGATTAATTAAGTTGACAGATAAAAGCAACAAAGAATTAACATACATAAAAATTTTTGCATTGATGCCTCGTCACACAACACCTATGGGCGATTTGGGTTTGGACCTTTGTGCCCCTTAAGATAAACCTCGAAAAACGTAGGAGGCGTACCAGTTTCAGCTGTTTGTAATATCAAAATTCAACAATTTAATCAATAAAAATTATTGAGGCAATCTAAGTATGAATGTAAGAATTCATACCATCATTTGTTCCATCCAAACATAACCATCCAGCCCGAAGAAGTGCTTTCCTAGCTTGCTCTTCCGGTTTTTTCGGTGCCTATCAGAAATATTTTTGATCTCAGCTGAACCCCAATACCCGCATAACCACTCTCAAGCCTCCATATTCACACAAATCTAGTCCACATGACTCTGCAAGTACTCCTCCCCAGTGAGGTGAATTTTGGCTGCTTCTTTGTTTGTCATGGGCTGGAACATCACCGTCTTATAGTAGACCCTCACAACTTTTATCTGTGCCTTAGAGAAGGAGTCTTTGACACGTCTTTTTGCAGCATTATGAAAAACCGAATAAGCATATGCTTGACTCACACCCTCCTACAAATGAAACCTACCCTGTATACAAGTAACAATTATTGTCAAAAAAAAAAAAATGCAATGTAATGGAAACAATCAAAACAAACTTATCCAGAAGATCTACCAAACTCTATCCCGACATGTACCCGAATCGCCATACTCTTGAAGCACATATTGATCCCAATGATGCGCTGCAATCCTTCGACCATCCACTAAAACCATCCCGGGATAGCAAAACTTGACGGCGTTTCCCAACTCGGTGTTAACAACTCATTGATGCCCCTTTCCACACCCACCAAGCTCAACCTAGCACCTTGTACCCTCCGGCCTTATAATCGTCCGCTCGTCCAGGCTTTTACTTACACCACATAAAAGGTGTCTCCGCAGCCTGTACACAAAAAGTACATAAAATTAGTTAATTGAAAAGATATGATGAACTTATTAATTAATCAGATATATTACCTAAAGGTGCATCGATCAGGGTGTCCTAACTCTTCTAGCTCTGCCCTTCTTGCAATCCTGGCATCTCGCTCGGGATCCTCAGGATCTTTGCCGTCGTCCTCATCATCCCCCTCATTACCACCATCAGAAGGGGTCCACTGCCCAATAGTATATGAGCCTCCTCCTATGCCTCGTCCTGAGCCTCCTCCTGAGCCACCTTCGTGCTCTGACATCTGCCTAACAATCTCTGGTTCCTCGTTGTACAACTCCTCGTACGTCGGGCAACGATCTGTCACCTGTGTCAGACTCAAACCTCATGCAGGCTCGCTCGACGTCTGCTCTGCCACACAACTCAAAAACTGCCTCTTCCTCTGCCCACTGTAAGTAGTACCCTAAAAATATAAATAAAAAAGTATGTAAAGAAGTAAGAAACAATAGATAGTTAATATTAATATTGAAATATATGTAAAAAACAAGTACCTGAAACGGGTCCCACTGGCTCGAAGTAGAACTAGGAGTGGAGGACGAAGGTCCACTATCCTTCTTGCTCTTCTTCTTCCCCAAACTTGGCAAAAGCTTAAACATCTGCGAACAATTTTATGGAAATGATTAGTATACAACATTAGATAATAAATAAATAATGTACACAGTAATAATAAAAATCTAATAAATGCGTACAATATAAATAAAATACCATCAACATCAGAATCTGCTTCTGTCACACATGCATTGAGAAATTCACGTATCTCTTCTTCCATCACTTCCTCTTCACTCTCTTCCATCTCTTCTTCATCATATCCCTCCTCCTATTCCATAATCCTTTTCTTCTTTTCCATAATCCTTTGTGATTGCCGAACACGTTTTCTTGAACGACCCGTTTGTTCTTCAAATATCAACTCTAGCATATCACTAGCTATTTTTGTGAGTCCTATCCCACAAGATATCATAAAGTCTTTTGCTTCCTCGGCTTCATCTTGATAGATAATAATGTCATCTTCTTGAATCTCTATATACACATCATAGATGAGGGTGCACTTCAGGGTTAACTATATAAACAACCCACCAATTTTTCAAACTTGGGTTGGAATAACTTAAATCGTACACTTGTACCACATGATTCGCAATTACAACATTGTTGTTATGGGCTGTGTATCATGACTTGTGGTTGACCTCCATCATTCCAAAATCATCAACTCGTGTGCCCGATGTTGGATCAAACCATTCACTGTCGAAAATCACAAGTTGAAGTGTTTTGGGACCACCAAATGTGTACTCTATTATTTTTTGGATCGCTAGTTGGAGTGAAACCATCTATTGACAACTCAAGACGAACATTTCTTGGATGTTTACCAAACTCCGGATCGAAACGGTCTAGAGTTTGCCATGCCGCGTGTGTCACCCGGTTCCAAAAGTGAACCAAGTGAACGCATATGTGTGCCCAGGACGTTCAACACACATACACGAGTGCATTCACAAAAGAGTATACAAAAAATTACCACAGAACAAGATTAATTAACCAAATTTTATTACACAAACCATATTATCCTCAAATACAAGTTCTAATGAATATTAATGATGAGTTCAACTGATGCAGCAAACATAAACTAAATAAGCAAACTAAACAGCTAGGCAGCATAAACAATAGGGTAGCGCAGCTCCAATCAACACCACAGACAAAGCTGACGGCAGACACGGCCTAGAACTCCGCATTATTGCCATTAAACTCACAATCCTGACTTGCAACTGTTGGGGGGGGATTGCAAGAGTGAGTACATGTCGTACTCAGCAAGTGTGGAAAGTATGACATGTGGCTGATTCAAATGACGAATATAATAATGGTTGAGTGCTGAAGAGTACATTAAAACATTTGAAAAGCAATATATTACATGTATATGAAATTAACCCATCATAAGCCATGTAGTTATCATAATACCAGTCTATATTCCATATCCATCATCATATACCAACATCCATATTCAGTACCAGGATTCAATTTATAACCATCCATAACCATCCAAAATCCCATTTTCCTCTAATCATGTGAGGGTCCAGGTTGCTCATAACCGGGAGCATGACTATCATGATAGTTTTATTAGACTCTGCAGAGTTTGTACCGCTTTACCCACGTGTTTGTGATTTCATCACCTTTCAATGACTATAAAATCTCAATTATGCCATCTCACACTTCCGTAGGTTTGTGGCCAAGAGATCACAAAATATCCTTTACAATGGGATTACTAGCCTATTTAGACCCCACTGAGGTTTCACTGGTGGCGATGCCTCCAACTGAGCACATCTTGAACCAAGGGCCTCCTTTTGAGCCATTCGGATCCCAGGGTAGTCCCACCAATGATCAACAAACCCAATCCGACTACCCCTTCCCCGAGCATCCTTAATGGTCCAAATAGCACTAGAAAGCTCTAATTAATCAGCTACGCTGCACCCATACTTGGCCTCGTGGTGGTACTGCAAATCCTGGATGGTCGCTCCACGAACCAATCCTTAGATCTAATGCAAGCAAACCACCATAACATCCAACTCATCCACATACCAGGCTTGCTTAGATCACCCATTACCATATCATATTAACCAGTTCATGTTAATCATAATCTCATAAACGCATAATTAAGTTAAGTGGTGTAGTTTTTTTTCCATCTCAATTAATTAAGCAAAGCAAAAAGGTAAAGATCCCATCCTGACTCTCTACCATATATTCCAAGTGACAAGGGTGGTTAAACAAGGCTAGTAAACTTCCTACCATAGGATTCCCATCAAATTGACACAAGCATGCAGTTTTGCAAATAAAGCATTTATTTTAAAAACAAGATCAATATGCTTCAAGGACACTTGCCTTGCCCTTGGGATTGATTCGGGTCAAATACTTCAAACTCTTGGTGTTGTAGATCCTCTGCATCATTCTCTAACGCAGATCCGTCTAATTTGCACAATAAACATACAAGACAAGAATACAATCAAAGAGTGTACAAATATTACACAATATGACATGACATGCATGATTGATGCAAATGCAAGGTAGAACTTGTTAATAGATTGCTTTTAAATGATCACTATCTAGTTCTAATAGATTTTAACAAGTCAAACAGGTTTGGAATTGATTATATCAAATTTTTGATTTAATTCAATACAATTTAACCAGGAAAATCGGACTAGTCCGCTAGGGACCGGACAAGTCTGCACTTTACGAGATCAGTAGATTAGGTTTTTTTAGATCAACGTGAATTTGGAGATTAGGGGTTGAATTCACATAAGGAAAAGGAATAGAAGGTATACCAGGTGTTTAGAACTCCAATGAATCAAGGATCTTAAAGACAACACTTGGATATTGATGATCTAGGGTTGATGAAGAACTCGATGATGAACTGGTGATGAAGAACGAAAGCTTGGTGGGGATCTTGAACCTCTTTCGTTTCCTCCTCTTCTTCTTCTTGCCTGGGATCTCCTCCTCCGTCCTCGATGGTGGCTCTCCACGAACTAGGGTTTGGGTGGGGTGGAATAGTGGCAAATAGATGTCAAGCCAAGGGGTGGGGTTATTTATATAGAGGTGGAGGCTAGGGTTAGATGGATTTCGAGTTTGATATGAGTAGAGGCCGGTTTAGAGTCCCACATTGGCTCTAAAAGAGTTAGGCACGGCATCCCTAGTCCCACTTAACATAAAACCCAAGAAACAAGTCGTGAAACAAAAGATCAACTCGGAGTCGCGAAATATCGGACAAGTTAGAAAAGGACCGGATGTAAAATCCCACTATTTACTTTTATGAGAAGTTCAACCACAAGTGGTTTATCAAACATAATGGAGGGCAACAAAATTTTGCACATAAGCTTGACCTCACCAAAAAGTTTTCTTTTTACAAAGTTGGGAAGTTATTGATTGCAATGGCAAGGGCAAATTATATGGCAGCAGTATAAAAGTCAAAACCAATGTTATTTGATTATCTTGCTATGCATATTAGGCCCTGCCAAAAAGATTCAAATCCAAGGCTCCAAATTTTTCCTTGGACTCTTAAATATCTAAATAGCTTCTCAGAAAAATTTCAAGTTTTTGGAAGTACATCTTCCATTTGTTTGGACACGTACAAAGGATTCAATTCGCGTCGACATCAAATTTAGCATTGCACTAAACTTTGCCCAAATCAACCCCTAAATTTTTCTAAGGCATTTTATGGTTCAGGGAACTTGATTTCAATGTTTGGAGATTTTTGGACCTTAGATACTATTTATTTCAACAAGGTTTATAGCCATATTGAATTTGAATTTGATGCAAACTATGTCCAAATTGAATTCTGATTGCAGAATTGAATTTCCCATATTTTTCGGAGTCTACCTGTAAATTTTGACAATTTTTGGACAATGTTTAAGCTAGAATTTAGAGGAATGGATAAGGGAGAGAGGTGGGGCCCACATGTCAGGCAGTGAAACCAATTCACCGCCTCTGTTTCTCACCCCCAGTCGACACCGCGACGCTTGCATGCACCAGCTCGCCGTCGGCGTCGGTCGCCTCCAGCTGCCCCCCTGACGTCCTTATCTACCGCAGTGGCGCCTATAAAAGCCCCCCCCCCCCCCCCCCCCCCGTCGACGGAGTCCTCACCCATTCACCGCACCACGCCATTTTTCATTGCTGCCGCGATCACCCCGTGCCGCTCGACGCCGCGCAGCCTCGCCGTCGATACAAGCACCCTCATCCTCTTCGGTCAATAACAAAAAGGTGCACAACGACCTCGTGCAGCTTCTGGTTAAGCTTGAATCCCTATCATGCATCCTGGCTCTAGTATTCTTTAAAATCCCGAAGCACTTTTATCACGTTGAGGCTAGATCGTTGGTTTAATTCCGGTTGTATGTACAAAATCTCTTCGATCCAGTTAGAGGACATGATCCATGTAGTCTAACGCACCTTCCCTCCAAAAATCAGAAAGAACCATCGGCTAATTAGCAAGATCTTCAAGTTTTCCCCTTCACCCGTTGTTAACGGTCGGTTCACCATCGACTTCGGTATTGTCGGCTATGACACGAGCTCTAAACCCTCCTGAGACCTTGCCCATGCATCCACGATTCTTCCCGAGCTTTCAAACGAGAAGTTCATCTAGGGAATCGAAGGTCTCCACTTCACCGAAACCCTAACCCCCGCGGTCGCCGTCGGGATTAGTTTTCCGGTCACCCCTCGCCGTCGGGAGCTAGTCCATCGTGTTCCCCGTGCGAAAATATGTGGGAGTGGCGAGTCCCGAGGCCTCTCGTAGCCCGGAGGCTATCCCCGGTGAAAGCGCCACCGCGCGCCGGTGAGAACGCCACCGTCCGAGCAATGACTCAAGGTGGAAGAAGACCGGGTTCGCGGGTCCCACCTGCCAGTGAACGCAACGCGCCCGGATCAGTCTGTGGCTAAGGATCCAGTGTGGACGCGTGGAAAAGTGTATAACCCCCAGTGTGGCTTGCCCCTGATTGGATGATTTTAAATCCAGTGGGCCCTGGCGCCAAATTCAAAAGATGAATTTTCCCTTTTGGTGCAGAACCATTTCCAAAGTTTGAAAATCAATATCTTTCTGTAGGATGCTCCAAAAATATTCAAACAAATTTTTTTTGAAAGCCCTCGAGATCTAGTTTCTATCAGTACCAATTAGGTTCTGTGAAACTCAGAGTTAAATTCTGTAGAAAACAATCTTTCCAAATACAAATACAATTTTTCCAGATAAGATAGCCATTGGAAAAATCCCCAAAATTACATAAAATTCGACGTCTTATTCTTGACTAGAAAAAAATGTTTGGGAGCCATTGCACCTGTTTAATCCTCTGTATAGTTCAATAACCTTTTTCTGTTATTGAATTTTTACATATGTTCAGTGGCTTTATTATGTCCCAAATTTGGACTGAACCTTCCCTTAGTCATACACTAGTTCCTATAAAAATCTTGGATTTAATTGACCTACTATCCTAGTCCTAATTCAGTTACAAACTGAATATTGATTAAATGGCTAACAATTCAGTATAAGATAATTCCAGAAATTCTTGCCAACTTAGAAATACAATAACTCCTTAACCAAAGCTTAGAAACTTATGGAGCAAATTTTGTTAGAACAGAGACAATTTCCTCTATCTTGATTATCATATCTTAGCTATGTTCAAGCTATAGTTTCCTCTCTTGAATTTTTGGAAGTTAATTGCTTGCCATAATTTTGGAGACCACAATCTACTTTGATCATCTCCCGTTCTTTGCAAGAGTTTATATCATATTCCCTAGTATCTACCTTCAAAGTTCCAAAGCCAATTAGGTCATTATCACATAATGGTCACCATAAATTAAATCATGGTCTTGGTAATAATTATTTTTCAAAGTCATTCATATACGTATTCTACGCATATCGTATAGTGACCGAGTCGAGGAGGAGCCAGAAACCTTGGAAGAGCACCTTCCAAATATTAACTCAAACTCTGACCTGCAACAAGGCAAGCCCCGATTTGCATTTAAGTCGTTTATAAAATTTTACTTTATCACTATGATGAGTAGTATATGAATTGTGCATTACGTTTAGGATGATTGATACTCCACATGCATGACAAAAAATCCCAGGGATTGGTTGAAACGAGTTACAGTTTGACCTGTAGTAACTACTTTGCTAATGCATTGGAAATCCGGTAGAAGTCGAGTAGTTGGAATCTACTCGCGAGAGATGTAGGACATATCTCACAGGATTGGTTAGATAGAAAATAGCATAATATAATGAAACTGAGACCGGGCAGGGAATGGATAGGAAGCGGCGAGAACTGAGTCTCGGTCGCATAGCCCTGCCTCTGTCGATTAAGGCTCGTCTGTATGCGGCCCCTTCGGACAATCTTGAATTGTACCAGCAACATAATGGACATATGGAATCCAGTAAACTGATGTATCTCGATAACTGGGGTGTCGAGGCCCATTAACTCACCATTGATAGGGGTGGGTTGAGGACAGTAAGGTGTAAATCGGTCGGCGGAGGTGAGACGGGCTCGGCGTTCAGGTTTCTTGTGAAAGATGGCCATATAAGCCTAGTACTGAAGTGTTATGTTGGTACAGGTGTGCTCGCTGACACTTCCAAACGACGTATGTGTCGTGTTGTCCGGGTGTGTCCTGATTGCAATCACTGTCCCTTGCAGTAATAGAGTACCACTTGTTCACTGCGCCGTGACGTAGTAAATACTGAAGAAACCAGAAAATTATATTGTATTGAATTATAATTGCTTTGCAACCTTGTATGATTTAGAGATAGTGCAATTAAAACTTTACAGTTTCCCCATACTTTAGCTGTAATAGCATTATGTGCTCTGGGCATGTCATATCATCGGTAAAGCGTTTCTTGTTAGATTGTGGATCCCATGATGTGCCGTGCCTGGAGAATGTCATTTGCTACATAAAACATGATTATAAGGATCCACTTGTAGGCGAGTCATTTATGCTTCACCTTACCTATGTCTAGTGTCCCCTTTGCATATGTCTAGTGAGACGGGTTAGTCTTGCTGAGCCTTATGCTCACATTTGCAGTTAACGAGTTTTTGCAGGTTATACAATTGATGAAGGGTTTGATGATGAGGCTGCACCCCCTCCAGGGTGTACAGCCGAATGTGAACCCTGCACGCCGCCATGATTGAGTGTTGCTAGTGCAAAGTATCCAAGGCATGGATAACTTTGCTTTTGCATAGCTAGTGTTGAGAGCGTAGCTATGATATATATATTTCTTTACTTTCACTAGTATTGTAAAACTTCCGCTGTATTATAAACAAAAGACTTTATCTTGTATTTTATTCGGGTTCTGTTCTCGTATACTGTTGGGTGTCGCATCGCACGACACCACCCAATGAGATCCTCGGATGTCGGGATTCCGGTCCCCACAGTCATGGTATCAGAGCATCATTGGGAACAGTGTACTTGGAAAGAACATATTTTCAAAAATTAGGATTTGAGTGATGAATTAGCTATATGCCTTTATAAGGAGTATTATTAGTATAAGATATAAAAGTGGTAAAGTAACTATGTGTTATTATATTCTGTAATGATGCCCCGACGTCAGGTAAAAGGTTAGGTATGCCACCAAGAGCGGGTCAATCTCGGTAAGCTCAGCATACGAGGAGTCGTATGTGAAATTTCTGTGGCTTGGCATGGGAAGTTAATAGGAGTCTCTGAAGATCTCAATGTTTTTGAGAACCTATGACACGCGGACCCCAGCATGCTTCAAAGTTAGTGGGAGCCCCCATTAGGTGGTGTATAACCCGATAGTATGCCTCTCTAGAACTATCCATGTTCTATGGGAGCATGCGAAACACGTATGCCCGAGCGTGTATAAGCCGCATCGTACGGGAGTCTTTGCTGTACAGACGTATTTACAGCCATGTACCTCGAGACATGACCTCGCTCGAGGACGACTCTCACCAGAGTCGTATGCATTTATTTTCATATGTATTATTGTGACTGCCAGTCGTATTTCCCCGTACCGCCCTTGAGGTGTGAAGGTGTGAAAGGGGATTGTTTGTCTTCTACAGGTACACTAACTCCGGTAGCGACCCGTGTAGCAAACGTTTGTGAGAGATCGATATAGGAACCACCTATAGACATAACCGGATATACCGGATAGAAATTTCATTGGTGAGATACGTAGTACCGTCAGTATCAAACATGATACTAGACCATCCTCAACGACAGAATGGATGCATAATGTTTTGGAAAGTCCAAATATCAGATGCTGGTAGGTTTGTACTCTGTAAAAAGGGACTCCGACTCGATAGGGTAGATAGAATCAAGATTCTTGATTTCTGGCAGAAGTTGGCTCGACTTCGCCAGGTTGTAATCTTTGATATCGAATAGATAACATAAGAGTATCATATATGGATGGAAAGATCGGGAAGACCTCTACAACTTTTCTGTTAACCATCAGGGCAGAAAAGTTTGAAATTCTATTGAAATCTGGAGTATACTAAAACTGCTCCGGATTACCCAACCATTGTACCAGTTCCAGAAATATTGCCATAACACACAGTAGTAACATCTTCTGCCTTATTGTGACACATGTCTATAAAGGACAGAGGCAAGTCTACAGATTTGATATTTAGAGTTTTTCCTAATTCTAATTTTATTTAAATGAAATTTGGAACTCAAAACAGTGGACTGCAGGACTACTGGTGCAAACCAGTCAGTTCAACTGTTTAGTTTGGATAGTTATAACTCCTAATCCAGATTAGTGAAATAGTCACATATATACATATCTGGAAATCTTAGGAAGTCCTCTATCAACTTTATTTTGCATTCCTGATCTAAATCTGGGTATAGCGGTGTCTAATTCCATTTGTCGCGAACTTGGTTCTGGCAGTCCAGAACCTAAAACAGCTTGCACCTATTTGTGAATTCACGCGCGATACCAGTATAACAAACTTTTCAGGGGTTAAATCTTTTACTTCTGGATTTTTAACTTGATTTTATACAAAGTTTAATTTTTCATTACCTCAAAATATTATCATGATATCCCTGTATAAATTGTGGACATCACTACATATACAGGGGGGTTCTGTCAAAAATTCCAGAAAATATGGGTCAACTTAAAACCTGTATAGATTCTATTTCCTAGCTCACTTGTAGCTGTATGAGTACAATATGGAAAGCTTGGAAAGTATAATACAACTTTTGTATTCAGCCCAACATTTGGATCTGATGTTTCCTGTATGAAATTGTGGAATTATACAGGAGGGTCAGCTGGAACAGACTGTGATTACAGCTCCAGTTTTATAAATTTTCTGAAAACTGTTGAGAGTTGGAAACTTTCTCATTGTTCCAGTATTCATTCTAGAAATGACGGATGTGAGGATGCTACTACCAGACGGATGGGTATTTTCCACTTGCGATGGTCATCCGGGCTTCCCATGCTGCGGGAAGTGCTCCAACAGTTTGGCTTCACCGAGATGCCATGCTATTGGGGTAGGGAAGCGATCGACAGAGGTGTTCGGTCGTGCACCATCTTGGTGGACATTCTGGCTAGTCCACATCGATATGGATGGGCTCCTTTCTTGGTTACCATCGAGGGGGCTCAGTTAGAGGACACTTGGGCAGTCGCTGCAGGCGAAGCACTTATGAAGCTTTGTGGGCTTCATCAAGATGCCATGGCAGGGACTCAATTTGCCCTTATTCCAGTCCGTGGTATGGCCGGCTTTGAGTGGCAACGTCGTATGGTTGCTGCATATACACCGTTGGGCGACACAACCCCGACGACACTGGGAACATATGCGGCTGCTTCCAAAATGGCAGTTGTGATGCAAAGCACCATTATTTTGGAGCAAGTCGAGGCTCTGCGGGAAGCGACGGAGCGGGGTGATACCCTTGCTTTTATCAACGAAGGTCTACGTCGCTCATAGCCCCAGCGAATCATCAGCTAGATAAGTGCGAGAGTCAGTTACATTATGCTCGCATTAGGATACGGAAAGCTCGTGCCGCACAACGACAGACTCGTACTGAACTACAACAAGCTCGTAGTGAGCTACAAGCAAGTCAATTGGAGGTGCAACAACAGCAAGAGCAGCTATTAGTAGTCACTGAAGAGCGGGACACCGCTATTGAGACAGCTCAAAATTGGGAGTATGAAGCAGGAGAACTACAGGATAATGTAATTGAGGCCGAGGCACAATTATAACCAGTGGTGTATCCACCGGCCCATAACATACCATTAATTATGGGTGAACAATTACCTTCAAATGATGAAGCAGAAGAAGAGGATCCCAAGGAACTTGAATACGTCGAGTAGGACGTATTGAAGGGAATGTGGCAGCACATCTGGCAACACGGGGCAGCATATAGTTAAATGGTTGCTCGTGTTTTTCTTTTGTGACCATGTTTGTGTCATATTAAGAGTAGTGGTGGTTATGGCTAGATAACCAGATGTGTACGACATCTCAAGAGGACCAAGTATGGTAGAGATGTATTTCCATAGTGGGAGTCCATCATTTTGGAGTTTACTACTGTAAACTTTGTCCAGAGATAATATATCTTGTATAAAGTTTGTACTTTATCAATATATGTTGATGTTGTATATTTTCTATCGTAGTCTACCGCATTACTATTTATATGGAAGGATGAACTTGAGGCAGTTAGACTTATGGTGCGAATCGTTGTATTGCAGCATGGTGCGTACACGTGCAGCCCCAGAAGTGGGAGGCTCAAGTGGAGGGCAGGGGGATGACACACCACCCCCGGGGCAGAATATGCCCCAGACGCAGCCACCTCCACCACCTCCACCCACACTTCCCAAAAGTCTCGCGGAGGTTCTTGTAGCAGTACTCGGCTCACGCGACGAGCAAACCGAGTTGTTGCGGACTCTTGTACAGCACTCATCCCGTCAAGGGGGACGACACGCTGATGGGCCACGTCAGTCATATCCGAGTTCCTACTCGGATTTCTCATCGACGCATCCACTGATCTTAAGTGAGGCCGACGAGCCTTTGGAGGCGGAAAACTGGCTCCGCACCATTAAAGGGAAGTTTAGTTTACTTGAGGTAACCGAACAACAGAAGGTTGTGTTTGCAGCTCAGCAACTGCAGGGTTCTGCTGGTGCATGGTGGGCAAACTACCTCACACACGCCCCGCAGGCTATGTCGTGAGCTGGGCAGAATTCCGGGATGCGTTCCGCGCCTATCATATTCCTCCCAGGATTATAAGGAGGAAGCTTCAAGAGTTCTTGGAGCTGAAGCAGGGAGGAAGGAGTGCTTACGAGTACTCCAAGGCCTTCAACAACTTGGCCCAATATGCACAGGACCAAGTGAACACAGAAGACAGGAAGTGAGAGTGCTTCTACTAGGGGCTGAACACCAAGATGAAGGACAAGCTGGTCTTGTTCAACCGCAGCAGTTTCAACGACCTGGTCAACGCTGCGATCATGCAGCAGGACGCGACTCGAGAACTGTCCTCAGACAAGAAGAAGAGGAGTGCTCCACAGGGCAGCGGAGGTGGTGCTCCTCAGAAGTACCGAATGGTGTATCGATCACCATCCGAACAGAGGTGGCAACCGCCATCACGACCACCAATGTTCAGTGGTCGCCGGTTCGGCAACTCTGGGTTCCGACCGCAGCAACAGCAGGGGATGATCCCACGTGCACTTCCACCTCCACCACGTGCATCGGGATTCCGTCCTCCCATTCGTACTGGCCAAACCCCGTACACGTGTTTCGCGTGTGGACGCACGGGGCACTTCGCCAAGGACTGCCCGCAGAGTAGGCAAGGCGGAGGACAATCATCATACCAGGGCGCCAACCAACCCCGCAACCAGCCCAAGAAGCCATTTCCCAGACTCAGCAACGTCCACCACCTCGCCATTGAGGATGTTCCGGAAGGCACACCCGTACTCACGAGTACGTTCTCTATCTTCGATCACCCCGTAGCCATACTCGTTGACTCCGGGGCTTCACACAATGTCATTAGCATGTCTTTTTTCATTAAAAGTCAATTGCCATTAATCTCCACAAAAACTCCATATGTGATTAGCACTCCAGCCGGGAAAACAGTAACAAATGAATTAGTTCCTGGGTTACCACTTAACCTAGATGGAACCATATATCTTACTTCACTTCTGATACTAGAGCATTAGAAGTTATATGTCATCTTGGGAATGGCATGGTTACAATACCATGGTGCTATTCTAGATCTAGTCCCTCGAAAAATATATCTAAATTCTCCATTTCATCCCTCTCAAGTCCTCAATCTTAAAAGAACCATTCTAGTGAATCCATCTACTCACAATACCGAGGTTATTGAGCTAAAAGATATTCCGGTAGTATGTGAATACCCGGACCTGTTTCCCGAAGATCTTCCTGGTATGCCCCCAGAAAGAGATATAGAGTTCAAGATTGAACTTGCACCGGGAACAGTGCCAATCTCAAGACCACCCTACAAGATGGCACCCAAGGAACTTGTAGAACTCAAGGAACAGTTAACCGAACTTGAGAACAAGGGTTTCATTCGTCCAAGTTCATCACGATGGGGTTGTTCTGCACTTTTTGTAGAGAAGAAAGATAAGACCTTGAGACTGTGTGTAGACTATCGTCCACTCAATGTTGTCACTATCAAAAACAAGTATCCACTACCATGCATTGATATCCTTTTCGATGAATTGGTGGGTGCTAAAGTATTTTCGAAGATGGATCTTTGTTCTGGTTATCATCAGATCAGAATCCGACCAGAAGACATACCAAAGACAGCATTCTCGACGAGGTATGGATTGTATGAGTACCTTGTTATGTCCTTCGGATTGACCAACGCACTGGCTCATTTCATGTATCTCATGAACTCGTTGTTTATGCTGGAATTGGACAAGTTTTTCGTGGTCTTCATTGACGACATACTTGTGTATTCAAAATCTGAAGAAGAACATGCTCAACACTTGTGTATCGTGCTTCAATGATTACGGGACCACCATCTATTTGCTAAGTTCAGCAAGTGTGAATTTTGGATCAGCCAAGTGCCATTTTTAGGGCACATCTTATCAGCAGCAGGGATTGCAGTTGATCCAAGCAAGATCAAGCAAGTCCTAAAATGGGAGTCTCCAATGTTTGTACATGAAGTTCGAAGTTTCCTAGGTTTAGCTGGGTATTACCGGAGGTTTATTCCCAATTTCTCCAAAATAGCTAAACCAATGACAGAACTTGTGAAGAAGGGGATGAAGTATGTATGGACAGAGGCATGTGAGGCAGGTTTTCAAGCATTAGTAAAACACCTCACAAAGGCACCAGTATTAGCTCAACCGGACACAAACAAATCTTTTGACATGTATTGTGATGCATCAGGAATTGGTTTAGGATGTGTGTTGATGCAGGATAGACGAGTGATCGCTTATGGATCACGACAGCTTCGGAACCATGAGCAGCAATATCCTACTCATGATCTAAAACTCGCTGCTGTGGTACTAGCATTAAAGATCTGGATACATTATCTACTGGGTAATTTAGTACATCTCTACACCGATCACAAGAGCCTGAAATACATCTTCACCCAAAAAGATTTAAATATGCGACAGCGTAGATGGTTGGAGTTAATCAAGGATTATGAGATTGAGATCCACTACCATCCAAGCAAAGCGAATGTAGTCGCAGATGCTCTGAGCCGCAAGTCCCATGTCAACAATCTTTCCATTACCTCAATGGAAGGAGAAGAAGAACCGAGTCTCTACTTGGTTCCATATGGGGCACTCTACAACCTAGCTCTCATTCCTATTATCAAGGAGGATATTATGGCAGCTCGGAAGGAGGACAAAGGGATGTCGCACATTCGCCAAAGAATGGAGAAGGGGGAGATGAAATATTTCCGATGTGACGATGAAGGTACGCTCTGGTTTAAAAACCGTATAGTGGTACACTGAAACCTGGAACTTCGGAAGAAGATACTGGATGAAGCTCAATTATCCAAGTACTCCATTCATCTGAGAAGTAACAAAATGTACCAAGATCTGAGAAAGAAGTTCTGGTGGACTCGGATGAAGATAGAAGTAGCAAAGTACATATCCGAATGTGATACGTGTTGACGAGTTAAGGCCGACCATATGAAGGCAGCTGGACAGCTTCAACCTTTATGCATACCGGCTTGGAAATGGGAGGATATCAGCATGGATTTCATTGTTGGATTGCCTCCCACTCTCCATAAGCACGACTCAATTTGGGTGATCGTTGACCGGTTGACCAAATAAGCTCATTTCATACCAGTGAGTGTCAAGTATGATGTAAAGCGGTATGCAGAACTTTATATCTCCAGAATATTGTGTCTACATGGTGTACCCCGCACTATCATTTCAGATCGTGGATCTATTTTCACCGCTCGCTTTTGGGAGCATCTGCACGATGCATATGGTACCAAACTGATTCGAAGCTTGACTTATCATCCTTAGACTGATGGACAAACCGAACGGGTGAATCAAGTGCTAGAGGATATGCTCCGTTCCTGTGCCATCCACCATGGTAGGAATTGGGATGATCATCTACCATTGGCCGAATTTTCGTACAACAGCGGTTACCAGGCTAGCATCCAGATGGCACCATATGAAGCTCTTTATGGCCGAAAGTGTCTCACACCCTTGAACTGGTGCGAATCTAGTGAACGAGTGGTATATGGCATCGACTTGATAAAAAAAGCCGAAGAGCAAATACACATCATCCAAGCAAATCTCAAAGCCGCCCAATCTCGTCAAAAGAGCTATGCGAACAAACGACGTCGACCTCTTCACTTCGAGGTTGGGATAAAGTTTATCTCCGGGTATCCCCGATGAAAGGAATTCATCGATTCAGAGTGAGAGGGAAGATAGCTCCACGTTTTATTGGGCCATTCGCAATAATCAAAAGATGCAGACCTGTGGCATATCAACTGGAGTTACCGCCATCGCTGGCAGGGGTCCATAATGTGTTTCACATTTCTCAATCGCGGAAATGTCTCAAAGTCCCAACGAATATAAGTATTGAGGATTTGGAAACCCTCCAGCCAGATCTTACGTATTCCGAGCATCCAACCCAGACCGTTGCTGAGAAAACTCGCACCACAAGAAGGAGCACATTGCGTTTCTACAAAGTCTTGTGGAGCAACCACAGTGCTGAAGAAGCCACGTGGGAAAGCGAGGAATATCTTAAAACGAACTACTCGAGATTGTTAGCGGCACATGTTCAGTAGATCTTTATCTTTTGTCCTTCCTTTGTAATCTCGGGACGAGATTCTTTTAAGGGGCGAGGAATGTAAAATCCCACTTTTTCCTTTTATGAGAAGTTCAACCACAAGTGGTTTATCAAACATAATGGAGGGCAACAAAGTTTTGCACATAATCTTGACCTCACCAAAAAGTTTTCTTTCTACAAAGTTGGGAAGTTATTGATTGCAATGGCTAGGGCAAATTATATGGCAGCAGTATAAAAATCAAGACCAATGTTATTTGATTATCTTGCTATCCATATCAGGCCCTGCCAAAAAGATTCAAATCCAAGGCTCCAAATTTTTCCTTGGACTCTTAAATATCTAAATAGCTTCTCAGAAAAATATCAAGATTTTTGAAGTACATCTTCCATTGGTTTGGACACGTACAAAGGATTCAATTCGCGTGGACATAAAATTTAGCTTTGCACTAAACTTTGCCCAAATGAACCCCTACATTTTTCTAAGGCCTTTTATGGTTCAGGGAACTTGATTTCAAAGTTTGGAGATTTTTGGACCTCAGATACTATTTATTTCAACAAGGTTTATACCCATATTGGAATTCAAATTTGAATTTGAATTTGATGCAAACTATGTCCAAATTGAATTCCGATTGCAGAATTGAATTCCGCATATTTTTCTTAGTCTACCTGTAAATTTTGGGAATTTTTGGACAATGTTTAAGCTAGAATTTAGAGGAATGGATGAGGGAGAGAGGTGGAGCCCACAGGTCAGGCAGTGAAACCGATTCACCGCCACTGTTTCTCACCCCCGGTTGACACCGCGACGCTCGCATGCGCCAGCTCACTATCGGCATCGGTCGCCTCCAGCTGCCCCCTTGACGTCCTTATCTACCGCAGTGGCGCCTATAAAAGCCCCCCCCCCCCCCCCTCGACGTAGTCCTCACCCATTCACCGCACCACACAATTTTTCATCGCTGCCGCGATCACCCCGTGCCGCTCGACGCCGCACAGCCTCGCCGTCGATACAAGCACCCTTATCCTCTTCGATCAATAACAAAAAGGTGCACAATGACCTCGTGCAGCTTCTGGTTAAGCTTGAATCCCTATCATGCATCCTAGCTCTAGTATTCTTTAAAATCCTGAAGCACTTTTATCACATTAAGGCTAGATCGTCGGCTTAATTCCGATTGTATGTACAAAATCTCTTCAATCCAGTTAGAGGACATGATCCATGTAGTCTAACGCACCTTCCCTCCAAAAATCAGAAAGAACCATCAGCTAATTAGCAAGATCTTCAAGTTCTCCCCTTCCGCCGTTGTTAACGCTCGGTTCACCGTCAACTTCGGTATTGCCGGCAATGACACGAGCTCTAAACCCTCTTGAGACCTTCCCCATGCATCCACGATGCTTCCCGAGCTTTCAAACGATTTAGCTAGGGAATCGAAGGTCTCCACTTCACCAAAACCCTAACCCCCGCCGCCACCGTCGGGATTAGTTTTCATGTCACCCCTCGCCGTCGGGAGCTAGTCCATCGTGTTCCCCATGCGAAAATATGTGGGAGCGGCAAGTCCCGAGGCCTCTCGTAGGCCGGAGGCTATCGTCAGTGAATGCGCCGCCGCGCGCCGGTGAGAACGCCGCCGTCCGAACAATGACTCGAGGTGGAAGAAGACTGGGTTCGCGAGTCTCACCTGCCAGTGAATGCAACGCGCCCGGATCAATCTGTGGCTAAGGATCCAGTGTGGCCGCGTGGAAAAGTTTATAACCCCCGGTGTGGCTTGCCCCTAATTGGATGATTTTAAATCCAGTGGGCCGTGGCGCCAAATTCAAAAGATGAATTTTCCCTTTTGGTGCAGAACCATTTCCAAAGTTTGAAAATAAATATCTTTCTGTAGGATGCTCCAAAAATATTCAAACAAATTTTGTTTGAAAGCCCTTGAGCTCTAGTTTCTATCAGTACCAATTAGGTTCTGTGAAACTCAGAGTTAAACTTTGTAGAAAACAATCTTTCTAAATGCAAATACAATTTTTCCAGATAAGATAGCCACTGGAAAAATCCCCAAAATTCACATAAAATTCCATGTCTTATTCTTGACTAGCAAAAAATATTTGGGAGCCATTGCGCCTGTGTAACCCTCTGTATCGTTCAATTTCCTTTTTCAGTTATTGAATTTTTACATATGTTCAGTGTCTTTATTATGTCCCAAATTTGGACTAAAACTTCCTTTTGTCATAAACTAGTTCCTGTAAAAATATTGGATTTAATTGACCTACTATCCTAGTCCTAATTCAGTTACAAACTGAATATTGATTAAATGGCTAACAATTCAATTATAAGATAATTCCAGAAATTCATGCCAACATAGAAATACAATAACTCCTTCACCAAACCTTAGAAACTTATGGGGCAAATTTTGTTAGAACAAAGACAATTTCCTCTATTTTGATTATCAACTGTTAGCTATGTTCAAGCTATAGTTTCCTCTATAGAATTTTTGGAAGTTAATTGCTTGCCATAATTTTGGAGACCACAATCTACTTTGATCATCTCCTGTTCTTTGCAAGAGTTTCTATCATATTCCCTAGTATCCACCTTCAAAGTTCCAAAGCCAATTAGGTCATTATCACATAACGGTCACCATAAATTAAATCATGGTCTTGGTAATAATTATTTTTCATAGTCATTCATATACGTATTCTATGCGTACCGTATAGTGACCGAAGTCGAGGATGTGGGGACCGGAATCCCGACATCCGAGGATCTCATTGGGTGGTGTCATGCGATGCGACACCCAACAGTGTACAAGTATAGAACGCGAATAAAGTGCAAGACGAAGTCTTTTATTTATCTTACAGCGGAAGTTTTTACAATACTAGCGTAAGGAAAGAAAATATATATATATCATAGCTACGCTCTCAGCACTAGCTATGCAAAAGCAAAGTTATTCATGCCATGGATACTTCGCACTAGCAGCACTCAATTATGGCGGCGTGCAGGGTTCCTCGGCTGTACACCCTGGAGGAGGTGCAGCCTCATCATCAAACCCTTCATCAACGGTATAACCTGCAAAAACTCGTTAACTGCAAACGTGAGCATAAGGCTCAGCAAGACTAACCCGTCTCACTAGACATTCAAAGGTGACATAAACATAGGTGAGGTGAAGCATAAATGACTTGCCTACAAGTGGATCTTTATAATCAAGTTTTATGTAGCAAATGACATTCTCCAGGCACGGCACATCATGGGCTCCACATTCAAACAAGAAACGCTTTACCGATGATATGACATGCCCGAAGCACATAATGCTATTACAGCTAAAGTATGGGGAAACTGTAAACTTTTAATTGTACTATCTCTAAATCATACAAGGTTGCAAAGGAATTATAAATCAATACAATATGATTGTTCTGGCTTCTTTAGTATTTACTACGTTGCCGCTCAGTGAACAAGTGTTACTATATTACTGCGAGGGATAGTGATTGCAATCAGGACACACCCGGACAACACGACACATACGTTGTTCGGAAATGTCAGCGAGCACACCTGTACCTACATGACACTTCAGTACTAGGCGTATATGGCCACCTTTCACAAGAAACTCGAATGCCGAGCCCGTCTCACCTCCGCGAACAGAAGGTCTCCGCACGGAACACCTCATGTGTCCGACGACCGATTTACACCTTACTGTCCTCAACCCACCCCTATCGATGGTGAGTTAATGGGCCTCGACACCCTAGTTATCAATTTACATCAGTTTATTGGATTCCATATGTCCATTATATTGCCGGTACAATTCAAGCTTGTCTGAAGGGGCTGCATACGGACAGGCCTTAATTGACACAGGCAGGGCTATGCGACCGAGACTCACTTCTCGCCGCTTCCTTTCCATTCCCTGCCTGGTCTCAATTTCATTATATTAAGCCATTTTCTATCTAACCAATCCTGTGAGATATGTCCTACATCTCTCGCGAGTAGATTCCAACTACTCGACTTCTACCGGATCTCCAATGCATTAGCAAGGCAGTTACTACAGGTCAAATTGTAACTCATTCCAACCAATCCCTGGCATTTTTGGCCATGCAAGTGGAGTATCAATCATCCTAAACTTAATGCACAATTCATATACTATTCATCATAGTGATAAAACAAAATTTTATAAACGACTTAAATGCAAACCGGGGCTTGCCTTGTTGCAGGTCAGAGTCTGAGTTAAAATTTGGAAGATGCTCTTCCAAGACTTCTGGCTCCTCCTCGACTTAGGTCACTATACGATATGCATATAATAGGTATATAAATGACTTTGAAAAATAATCATCATTGAGACCAAAATTTTTAACCCATGGTGATCATTAGATGATGGGGACCTTAATTGGATTTGGAACTTTAAGGGTAGATATTAGGGAATATGATCAAGGCTCTTGCAAAGAACAGGAGATGATCAAAGTATAGTGTTGTCTCTAAAATTATGGCAAGCAGTAACTTCCCAAAAATTTTAAAGAAGAAACTGTAGCTTGAACATAGCTGCCAGTTGATAATCATGATAGAGGAAGTGGTTCTGGTTCTAGAAAAATTTGTTTCATAATTTTCTAAGCTTTGGGGAAGGAGTTATTGTATTTCTAAGTTGGCAAGAATTTCTGGATTTACTTTATAATTGAATTTCTAGCCATTAAATCAATATTTAGTTTGTAACTGAATTAGGACTAGGATAGTAGGTTAATTAAATCCAAGATTTTTACAGGAGCTAGTGTATGTCTAAAGGAAGGTTCAGTTTAAATTTGGGACATATTAAAGCAACTGAACATCTGCAAAAATTCAAAAACTGAAAAAGGAAATTGAACTATACAGAGGTTTAAACAGGTTCAATGGCTCCCAAACTTTTTTTTCTGGTGGTCACGAATAGGACACTAAATTTTATGTAAAATTTGGAGATTTTTACAGTGGCTATCTTGTATGGAAAAATTGCATTTGCATTTAGAAAGATTATTTTCTACAGAATTTAACTTTGAGTTTCACAGAACCTAATTGGTATTGGCAAAAACTAGAGCTCAAGAGCTTTCAAACAAAATTTGTTTGAAGATTTTTGGAGTAGTCTACAGAGAGATATTAAATTTAGAAGTTTGAATAATTTTCTAGAATTATTTTAATAACCCATTGGCACCAGAATTCAAATTTTTAACCGGCGGGTCCTATGGGCCACGTGGCGTGCTCTGGTCAATGCAACACCGCAGTCCACAGAATTATTCACGCGCGGCGGCACAGGATCCCTGCCACATCGTGATCTCACAGCCGCTGGCAGGTGGGACCCTACGGGTCGTCTTCTACCTCGGGCCAGTGTCCGCGTGAGGCTGCGCCCGCGGCGGTGACTCGCCGGCGAGCTCGCCGCCGGCTAAACCGACGGGCCAAACTCGCTCAAACTCGCCGCCTGGGGGTTCTTGGGGTCACTGAGCACGACGGTGAGGTCGGTGGGACCAGAAACTCACCGAAAGTGGCCGTGCGACGGCGGCGACGGCGGTGAACACTCGGGCAACGTGGAACTTGCTCCAGAGTAGCTCAAACAACTCGGGATCTTCCTCAAAACACTCCTGGGACGATGCTGATCAAGGAAATAGATACGGGAGAGGACAAAACCACCGGGAACTATGAGCTCGACGGTGAACCGAGGTTTCCTCACCGGCGGCGAGCAAAACTCGATTTCCTCAGCCGTTGCTTGATAACTTTTAGGGGTTTTTGCTAAGGTAGGAGCGCTAGGACCTATAGAAACTATCCCTAAGAAATTGCATAGAATCATTACTTGTAGAAACGGAATATAAACGAAAACCTAGCGAGTTCATTCACTTCGACCGGAAGAAAGAAGATCGATAACTTCTTCAATTCTCAACAAAAAAGGAAACGGTTTGCACCGAGAATTAGAGCTCGACTAGGCGCACCTTTAAGCTGTTGGAGTCGTGGCTTGAAACGGCGCGAAACGGCGGCGCACCACAGAGCAGAGGTGGGCGGCGGCGATGGCGCGCGGCGGAGATTAATTCGCGAGAGGGGGGAAAACACCGATCGGGGATGGGAAATATGGGAGCGTCGGCGGCCTTTTATAGCCCGCGGCAAGCTAGCACGCAGGCAGCTCGCTGGAGCTGCATGCGCGCGCGCTGTCACACGGTCGAGCACCGGCGCAGAGATGGCAGGCGGCCAACCTGACCCCTTCCTCAGTGGCTGACCGGTGGGGCCCACAGGTCAGTCAGACCCCCAATACAAAATTTAATAATTCATTTAAAAATAGAAGATCAACTCCAAAAATCATGAAACTTTGTGGAAATGGTCAATGAATTATTCTTAACCCAATGGTGAACTCAAATCTTATGTTCAAAGAAGTTGGAAAAGAATTTAAAATTCAGATTTGAATTTGATTCAAATTATTAAGCAACTCTAATAAAATAGCAAATGAGTTCCCAAAATCTTGAAATTTTGCAGGCAAGCTATTGAGAATATTAGAAGGCCAAGGAAAAATTTAGAGCCTCTAATTTGAATATTTTTGGTAGGGACAATTAGTACTGCACTTTAAATTGCCCTAATAATCTTCATCCAAATAATTCTAAAAATTTGAAGAGGGGTGAATAGAATCATTCTAGAATTAGTGATGATGTCCAATACTCATGTTAATAAAATTTAACCATGATTGCAAGAATGGTTTGGATGGTATAAAGTTCATGTGTACCACTATATTGGATCTCTAATATAGTTGATCACAAAACTCATGACTGAATTCACATGCCATAAAAGTGGGGTTTTACAGAGGAGGAGCCAGAAACCTCGGAAGAAAACCTTCCAAATATTAACTTAGACTCTGACCTGCAACAAGGCAAGCCCTGGTTTGCATTTAAGTCATTTATAAAATTTTACTTTATCACTATGATGAGTAGTTGTCGGTGGTTTGGAACCGGCAGATCTCCCGACACTACTAAAGTGTTAGAGGAGTTTGATGTTCGGTGTGGGCGCGCGGAGATTCAAGAAGGTGAATTGTAAATGACACAAGAGACACAAGAGTTTACGTGGTTCGGGCCGCCTGAGCGTAATACCCTACTCCAAGGGATGTGTTGATGTTGTATTGGATGTAGCAAGTGTGTCAGTGTGTCTGAACGTTTCTCGAGCGTGTCTCCACGTCTATCTCGCATGTGTGTAAACGTCGTTGGCCTGTCCTTTTATAGTATAAGGGCAAGCCGTTACAAATTAGCCTGGCCCGACATGTGGCCCCGGTGTTTACTAGTGTTGATACCTCTTCAACACGTTTAATTACCCTTAATGACCGTGTAATGGGCTTTGACAGCACCGTTACTGGTATTAAGGTCGTCTGATTAAGTGTCATTAATATGGTATTAATGACACTTAATCGGGTCTTGAAGTACTCGATTCCCCTTTGAAGATCCGGAGCCGTTGCGGGGTCTTCTGGAGATTAGAGGGTGAAGATCTGACGGTTGGACATGTGGCAGCACAGGAGCACGCTGTGGGGAGCAAATAGTTCTGGGGTTAGCTGACACATGTCAGCACCGGAGCTTCCCTCGGTCTGGGGTTAGGTCCGGGGATGACACTTCGATACATAGTTCGGAGCTTCCTCCCTTGCGGGCGGTAGCTCCAGTTTGATAGTACACGTGGCTACCCTGGGGCTAACCATGTTGGAGAAGCGGGTTCGGACATGTCTGACATGTGTGCCTCCGAAGGTCTTCAAATAAAGTGGGTGACTTTTCCTTGATATCTTTGCAATCCCAAAGGGTATATGGTACCCAGGGTACCGACAGTGGCCCCCTGGGCCCACCTCTGGGGAAGACCCCTTGGATGAAGTTGTTCCGCCGTAGGTGGGTCCATCCTTCGACTTTTGAACTGAGTCTTCAAAGGTCTTCGGATGTGCCGTTGGCGATGGTCCGGAGTTAAATCTTCGCCGCGTGGCATATCCCGTGTGCGGCAGGTGAGATCTTTGGCGTGCGGATCTCACGCAATTGAAGGTCGCCGGTTCTCAATACGAAAATCGTATCGGTTCCGCGCGACTTGTCAGGCCGCCGCCTTCGGGCTTCCCGCCTCATGATGGCAACCGTTCGCCTGGGTAAGAACCTCGACTTGATTGTCGGGGTAGTCCCGGGCCCTCTTGTCATCGGTTGGGTGGAATTTTTGAGTGGTATCTTCGACATCTCTGCGGTTTCCATCCAAGTGTCGCGAGGGTTTACTTAAGAAGGAAAGCGTGCACCGTTTGGGGCTCTTTACACCACCCATCTGATCTTGCGCTAAAACTCCCAACTTGTGCTTCGCTTTTCTTCTCTTGCCTAGCCGTGCCGCGATGGAGTTGGGTCTCCGCGAGAGTCACTTGAAGACCGACGGCGACCTAAAGAAGGCCCGGGCCCTCATGGGATGGTCCTAGGACTTCTTCAATCGCTCGGTCTGCGCCGGTGGAGAGCTCCCGTTTGAGAAGGAGCATGCCGGCGAAATTGTGTACTTCTCCTCGTACGCCATGGTGGGGTTGATCCCACCTTTTTCTTCCTTTTTCTTGATGCTGCTAGACTTCTATAGTCTGCAGTTGTATCATCTTGGTCCCCACTCCATTCTTCTTGTGTCCATTTTCGTCCACTTCTGTGAGATGTGGGTGGGCATCCCCCCCCCCTGCATTGAACTCTTCCGGACCTTCTTCACCGTCCATACCACCGGCAGGAGCAATGAGTACCTTGGCTTCTACTACTTCGTGAAGCGCAAGATGTGCCCATTCAAGTACCTCCGGCCATTTCCCTCTGGGAAGTGGGGTGACTGGAAGAAGGACTGGATAGTCGTCCGGGTGGAGGAGCACGAGAGGCTGGAGCTGCCCGAAGGCCTTCCCAGCATCGACACGACAATCTGGAGTGAAGCTCCGGTGCTGGTGGAAGCCTTCAACCCTGCCTTGACCAGGACCCGCCAATGCGTGGAGGGAGGATTGACTCCTCAGGCGGTTTTTTGCAACTTCTTGGTCAACAGGTGGGCGCCGCTGAAGAGGATAGAGAAACTCGCATGAGCCCTCAATAGCGTGATGGACGACGACCGAGTTGAGACCGGGCCGAAGTCCAACATGGTGGGGAAAACCTTGGAGTTCCACCTCAAGAAGTTCCAGCACGGCATCGACGTCGATGGCGACGACTTGACTCGGGCATCAGCTTTTCTTCCTTTGAACGTGGAAGTGGAGTTCAACAGGGAGCTCCGGTGGAAGATGCCCGTGCTTGACGACCTTGGTGTCATCGAGAGAAGATCAACCACCAGGGTGGCGATCCCCGGAATGCCCAAGGATGGCTCCGAACTTGCTCCGAAGCCGAGGGAAGAGGTCGTCGGCAAGGGCAAGGAGCTGGAGGATGAACCCGTGAGCCGGAAGAGGAAGCTGCAGTACGCCGACGGAAGGTCCGTCAGGCCTGCTACTTCTGCGTCGGCTCCTTCTCCCCGGAGGGGAAGGTCTTCTACAACTGCGGCGACTGTTCCCATAGTGGGGTCCTCCCGGGGCACGACTATTCCCGCAGTGGGGTCCTCCCGGGGTGTTAGCTCCGGGCATGCGACTCCAGCACCTGGGCCGGTGGAGGCCTCTAGGTCCAGGGGTTCTTCCCGATCGAGGGGGGCCTCGACTCGGGAAACACCCGTGGCCACGACGAGTTCCGGGGGGCCTTCCGGAGCTTCCACGCCGGCTATGACCAGCCCAGAACGCCCGGGAAAAAGGTTCCGCGCAAGCTGGTGCGGAAGCCTCCCAAGGTAATTTTTAATCTTCACCTTGGATAGTTGTTTTAATTGTAGTAACTGTTTTTTAAGTTTCTTCGTTCATCATCTGCAGCGTCCCCAAGAAGGGGAGTGAGGCTCCACCCTCAGCCACAACGGCTGAAGCCGTGAGGGTGGAAGCTTCTGCTCCTGTCCCGGTGCCGCCCCAAGTTGTGGCTGAAGCTGTGACAACTCCGGCGCCGGCTGTCGTGGTCATGCACCTTGACTCATCCCCAGAGGCTCCTGTGGTAGCGCCGGACCGCGGGAATGAAGATGCGCCAGAGGCACCTATCCCGCAGGTTAAAGCTCCGGGTCCTGGTGCTGAGATGATGGAAGCTCCGGCAGTTGAGCTGGAAGAAGCTGTGATTCCGGCCCTGGAGCCGGAAAGTGTCGAAACTCCAGCGGTCGAGCCGGAGGTGATTGAAGTCCCGGCGTGCGCGCCGGATGTTGAGGAAATCCCGGCGGTTGGGCCGGCTACCTCAGAAGCACTGGCCGCAGAGCCGGTAGTTGTTGGAGCTCCGGCTGCAGGGCCGATTGAAGATGAAGATCTTCTGACTCCCGAGATGGTTGATACAAAAGTGTCGGAGCTCGAGCCCCCATCGGAGGAGGTGCCAAGTCCGGAGCCAGAAGCGGCCCCTGCTCCGGAAGTGATGACGTCGGAGGTACCCAAGGCTGAGCCGGAGTGCCCTGGTGAAGTCGGTGGCCCCCTGTTTGAGGGGGTGAATGAAGACCTGGCGGCGGGGCCCTCCTCGATGGCAACTGAGACCATCCCGGAGGACGGCCCTAGTGCCATGGAGACACAGGGGACCACACTTGTGGATTGGGACCCAATTTTTGTATCTTAAAACCCGCTGGAACCAGCGGAGGAGACCCCAGCAGGTCTGGAACCTACCCCGTTGTCACTGTCCATTGACAACGCATGTTCCAGTATGCGTCAAGTTCAACTGGCCTTCTTCCATGACAGCAAGGCTCTTGAAGAGGAGCGCCAAACCCTTAGGAGGTGGCGTAACCGGCTCTACTTCGAGATCAAGGTGGCGCAGTCAAGGCTAGCGGATGACAAAGAGTGGATCAAGCAGGAGAAGGTCCGCCTGGAGTATTGGGGTAAATTATTGGATGACAGGGAGAGTATGACTCGCGCCCTCGACGCTCAATCCCGGGAGATCTACGATCAGGCCAAAGCAGCCAATAGTGCGGCCGATGAACGCCACGAAAGGCTTGAGGCCATTAACAATACACTCATCAAGCGCCGAGAGGCACTTGAAGAGAGGGAGAAACGGGTCGAAGATGAAGAGCAGAAACTCCTAGAGCTGCAGGATGACGTCTTGAGGAGGAAGGAGAAGCTCTCTGAGAAGGTGGCTCTGGCTGACAAGGGCCTTGAGGAGCGCGCCAAGAAATTGGAATAGCGCTGTGTAGAGGAGGAGAAGAAGGCCTGGGTGCGAGGTCAGGAGCTCCATGAACGGGAGTGTGCCCTCGTTGCCAGGGAAAAGAAAGTGAGGGGCAGGGAGAAGGACCTGGTCGACCACCGGAACAAGATCCACCTCCGGGAGGAGGAGCTCGGAAAACTCGAGAAGCGGGTTGCTGAGAAGATTCAGCAGAATGCCAAAGAAGTTGAGCGCCTCGCCTGTGAGAATTCTGAACTGGTGGCGGCCAGAAGATCATTGGAAGAATTGAAAGGCTTGAGGACTGCGGACTCCCTACAAATTTGGGAGTTCCTGGGCAAGGCCAACGACGCGCTGACACCAATGGGATTCAGTCCCGTGTGCCCGGATGACCACAGCCGCAGCCGGACCTAGCGCTGCAGGCATTGAGCTCGGCAGGTAGCAAGCTCTCCAAGGTGGGCCATGTCATCGCAGACCAATTGGAGGTTGAGGGTAAATCCCTAGCGAAGAACGTCGCAGAGTACGTGCTGTTGTGCTACACCAGCCGGAACTCCCAATTTCCTCTGGGCCCGGTGCTTGAAGGTCCCGTCGAAGGAGAAGGGGAAGCTGCCCGAGCCAACGTGTCGCAGGTTGCCCAGAAAGTCGCTCAATTCTTCCATAGGGTCTAGGACCATTTCCATAGTTCCCACTTGTATCCTCTCTTATTCTTCCTCAATTTTGTAATCCCTTGTCTCCAGATGAATGAAATCCCCAAATTTTTGTGAATTTCACTTTTTGTCTTCAACACTTTTGTCTTCACTTGCCCCCCTGGTAGATGTACACAATTTGATTGTGAACATGTACCAAGAGGATATTATGTTTTGTTGAAGACTCATTTTCTTCGAACTTGTAGAGCGTATGTCCGAAGTCTTTGATGGTGAAGGCTCCCTGAGATCAAACTGACTACCGTCGGAGCTTAGTAGCTCCGGTAATAGTCCCTATCAATGCATAGGGCATCGACAGTTAGTCCTCTGGGGTGTCGGAGCTTAGTAGCTCCGGCACTGACCTTTGCCAACACGTAACTTGTCGGCAGCAGACTCCACTTGTGGGGTCTTCTCACCATCTTTTATGTCGGCGGTGCTTGTTAAGTCGATTACAAGCCATCTAGAGGAGTCGGAGTTTTGTTAGCTCCGGCTTTTCTCCATCAACGTGTATTTTATTTTTCCTGCACACTGAAGTAAAGAAAAATAGTAAAATTCGTTTCTTGCCTATAACTTCGTCGCGGCTTATGATTCTCGAGAAAGTTTTAGGTCAAACGCGATTCTAAACACAATAAAATGTGTTGCCTTTTCTTCCGGATTCAATTGTATTTGGACTCGCCTTACTTCGGACTGCTGAGGTGTAGGTATAGTGGCGTACTTAGGGTGCTTGACCAGGCTAAGTCGATAGCACACTCTGGCCCTAGATTGGGTTGGCAGCATTCAGGCGAGTGAGCCATGAACAATATTTGAATTCAAAAGAATAGACAATACAACTCGAATCGTATATGAACCGGTCGAACTAAATTTTTTTTAAGAATTGCACGTCTTTGTTATAGACAAGAAAGAGAAAAATAAAAAATGTTGAGCCTGTACAAAATGAATGCACGTGGAGTCTGTTTCACCTGAAGATGTCTTTCATTATAGATCCGGGGTACAAGGGAAGCAAGTACACTCTTAGGGTATGGAACCAAGCTAAGCGTGTTTAATTTCTTGTTCGTCCCAGGGAAGCTAGCCACACTTTTAGTTCTGAGACTGTGACAAGTGTTGCATGAACTTTGTGGACCTTCCGGGGAAGGTCCGGCTGTTCTCCCGGAGGAACTACCCGACTTTGTACAATGACTCTATAACATACACTTCAAGTTACTCAAGACTCACCTCCGTGGTATTAAGTGTAGAACTTACGGAGGTGCTCGATGTTCCAAGGATTTGGGAGAGGTGTCCCATCCTCGGTAGCCAAGCGAACGCTTCCGGGTCGGGATAATCACTCGGAAGGGTCCCTCCCAGCCAGGGGAGAGTTTGTTTAACCCTTCTCTGGATTGTATTCTCCGTAGCACCAGATCGCCTTCCTCAAGCTGTCGGTTGCGTACATGCCGCTGATGATAACGCCGTAGGGCTTGGCGATATCGGGCATTCCGAACAGCTGCTTGGCACCTTCCCTCCTCAAGGAGGTCTAGGTCTTCACGCCGGAGCTGGTCCTGCGCGGCTTCGTCGAAGGTCCGGACCCGGAGTGAACCCAAGGTGATTTCCGGAGGAAAGATTGCTTCAGCTCCGTACAACAGAAAGAAGGGTGTCTCTCCAGTTGACCGGTTTGTAGATGTCCTGTTGGCCCATAAAGTGGGCGGAAGCTCTTCAATCCAGTTAGCTCCATGTTTTTTTAAGCGCTCATATATGCGCGTCTTGAGTCCTTTAAGGATTTCAGCATTTGCTCTCTCGGCTTGGCCATTACTTGCTGGGTGAGCTACGGAGGCGTAGCAAACTTGTATGCCGAGGTCTTCGCAATATCCTTGGAATGCAGAGCTTGTGAATTGGGTCCCATTATCAGTGACGATTTTGTTTGGGACTCCATATCTGCATACAATGGACTGCAAAAAGTTGATAGCAGATTGCTTGTTGATTGTCACAACTGGAGTTGCTTCCGGCCACTTGGTGAACTTATCAATGGCGACGTACAGGAACTTGTAACCTCCGACGGCTCTTGGGAAAGGTCCCAAGATGTCCATCCCCCACACAACGAAGGGCCATGTAGGAGGTATCATTTGTAGGGGCTGAGCTGGTGTGTGAATTTGCTTTGCATCACATTTCTTCACCTGCTCAGTTGCATCCTGGAGTGTTGTAGGCCAGTAGAAACCATGCCGAAAGGCTTTACCAACCAGCGTGCGGGAAGACGTGTGGTTCCCACACTCGCCTCCATGGATTTCTGCGAGGAGTTCGCAGCCTTCTTCCCTTGTGATGCACCGCATTAGGATGCCATTGGCACCACGCCGGTAGAGATCCCCTTCTACCAGCGTGTATCTTTTAGCCAATCTGACTACCCGGTCAGTGGATACATCATCGTCAGGAAGGATGTTGTCTTTCAAGTAGCTCCGGATCTCCGAGATCCATGCATCAGACCTAGCTTGAGCTTTTGAGTCTTGCGTGCTGGGTTGCTCGGAGCTCCCGGCAGCACCTACGACCCTTGATGGCTGCCATGGTAACAGGACCATCGGGACCGTCAGCTTCGGGATGCTGATCTCGCCCCCTTCGCTCAGTTCGGCAGGCTGAGCTGTTGGCTTTGACAACCTCCGGACAAAAATTCCATTAGGAGCCAGAGCTCCGGTTGACGCTTTCGTTGAGAGTTCGTCAGCTTCAGCGTTATGGGCACGCTGAACATGGTGGAGATCTAGGACTTCGAAATCCTTCTGAAGCCTCTGGACTTCAAGGAGGTAATCAGCTAGGTGGAGATTATTGTAGGAACATTCACCCCTCACTTGCTTAATGTGAGCTACGAATCTCCCTTGACCAGCAGTTGCTTGACACCATATGACAGTGCCACCTTTAGTCCGTAGATGAGCGCTTCGTACCCTGCCATGTTGTTGGTCGCCTTGAAGTCAAGGTGTACCATGTATTTCACCTTGTCCCCGGTCGGTGCAAGGAGAAGGATTCCAGCTCCGGCCCCCTGCTTCTGCATGGAGCCGTCGAAGTAGAGGGTCCAGTGAGGCTCGGTGAAGGCTGGAGCTTGATGCTCCGTCTTCTGCTCACTGGGGCCCCCAGGGTTTGATGGAGAGGGAGTCCATTCTGCCACAAAATCTGCCAATGCTTGACTCTTGACTGCTTGCCTTGAAATGAATTCAAGATCAAATTCAGCCAATTCCGCTGCCCACTTTGCAATATTCCCAGTTGAATTGGGATTATGCAAGATTGCTCGAAGTGGGTAAGAGGTCACCACTAAGACTTTGTGAGCTTGGAAGTAATGGCGAAGCTTCCTGGAGGCAATAAGGACTGCATAGAGCAACTTATGCACCTCTAGGTATCGAGTCTTGGCATCATGTAGTACTTCACTAATGAAGTACACCGGACGCTGAATGGTCCGGACCCTCGCGGAGGGGTCCGGAGCTTCCTCTTCACTGACCCGGATCCTCTAGAAGGAATCCGGATTTTCTTCGGGGACCTCCGGGTCCTGGCTGGAGGAACCCGGGGCTTCTTCAAAAGTGACCTGGATCCTCCCAGAGGGGTCTGGGTCTCCTGAAGTGACTTCTTGTGGATTGGAGTCTTGGAGCTGGGACCCAGACTCGCTTTCAGGTACCTCCGGACTCTCCCGAAGGGGTCTGGATTCCTGAGTATGAGGTAGCTCTGGTCTCTCCGCAACCAGAACAATACTGACGACTTCATCAGTTGCTGAAATGTAAAGCAACAAAGGCTCACCAGGGTTCGGAGCTACCAGAATTGGTACGGTGGTGAGGAACTATTTCAGCTCCTGGAATGCCTTCTATGCTTCTTAGGACCATTGGAATGGTCCGGACATCCTCAATAACTTGAAGAAGGGGAGTGCCCGTTCCGCCAGTCTTGAAATGAACCGGTTGAGGGCTGCTAGATATCCAGTTAACTTTTGGACGTCTTTGATGCGGGTTGGTGGCCGCATGTCTTCAATGGCCTTAATCTTCGCCGGATTAGCTTCTATGCCCCGGTGACTTACCAGGAAACCGAGAAGTTTTCCGGAGCTAACCCCGAAGACACACTTGTCTGGGTTTAGCTTTGTGCGGGTGGCCCGCAGCTTGTCGAAGACAGCCTGCAAGGTGCCAAGGAGTGAATCCTTGTCCCTGACCTTGACCATGATGTCATCGACGTACACTTCCACTATGTCTCTAATGAGTTCTTCAAAAGTTTTGTACATAGCTCGTACAAAAGTTGAAGCTGCATTCTTGAGACCAAAGGGCATGGCTCTATAACAGTACAATCCATCTACTGTGATGAATGAGGTATGCTCTTCATCTTCCCTAGACATCCTGATTTGATGATACCCGGAATATGCGTCTAGGAAACACAGTAATTCACACCTGGAGGTGGAATCCACTATCTGATCTATTCTAGGTAATGGGAATGGATCTTTTGGACATGCCTTATTTAATGAGGTGTAGTCGATGCACATCCGAAGCTTCCCGCCGGCCTTAGGGCACAACGACTGGGATTGCGAGCCTTTTTGGATGGAAGACTTCTCGGATGAATCCAGCTTCGAGTAACTTCTGCACTTCTTGTCGGATGAAGTTATGTCGCTCTACAGATTGCTTCTGAGGCTTCTGATGCACAGTCCGGGCATTGGGGTAGATCTTCAGATTGTGCTCAATCACTTCCCTGGGGATCCCAGGCATTTGTGACGGTTGCCAAGCAAACACGTCGACGTTAGCCCGGAGGAAAGTGATGAGCGTGAGTTCCTATTTGTCGTTCAATCCCCCCGATATACGGGTGGTCTGAGCGGCATCAGAACCAATTTGGACGACTTTGACGGGAATGTCGGTGTCGCCGCTTGGCTGCACACGAGGTACAGAAGTCGAGCCTCGTTGACGAATGCTCGGGGGTTTTGGAGCTTGCTCCTGCCTGGAGTCCTCCTCTTGCGCCGTGGTGAGTGCATGGAGTTCTTCAAGAGCAGTTACTCCGGCAGTACGATCTCCGCGGATCCGGAGAACGCCTACTGGCGTTGGCATCTTCAACACCAGATAACCATTATGAGCAGCTGCCATGAATTTGAACAGGGCAGGCCTACCCAAGATGGCATTGAAGGGTAAGTTGATCTGAGCGACGTGTAAGACCAACTTCTCGGTGCGGTACTTCTCCCGTGTCCCGAAGGTAACGGGGAGAGTAATAGCTCCGAGTGGGGTAATGGCCCCCTGACCTACTCCGGAGAAAGGTCGAGAGGGGTGGAGATCCAAAGGTCGGAGTTGAAGCTTAGTAAAAGCTTCGAAGCTTATGAGGTTAAGCCCCAAACCTCCGTCTACCATGACATGGTGGAGCTGGATTTTGTTGATGGTAGGAGATACCATCAAAGGTAACTGACCTGCTCCAACCATGCTCCGAGGGCAGTCCGAAGCATCAAAAGTGATGGCTGTGTCCATCCACTTCCGATGAGGTTCCAGCCTGACTGTAGGAGCTACAGCAGCCATATCCCGACGCATAGTCTTGATGACGCGGCGGGAGGTGATGTCCCATGATCCACCAAAAATGGTGTTCATGGTCTTCCGACGCTCGTTGTCAGAGACGTCAGAATCATCGTTGACAGAGGTGTAAACGGCCTTCAGGACCTTTTTGGGATCCTGAAAATCTAACTCCTCTTCAGCTGGAGCTTCGTCAACTTTTTGCTTTCCTTCCCTCTGTCGGAAAGGAGATTCTTCCCGGCGCTTGTTGTAGTGCTCGGCAAGGTTTTGGACCTCCCGGCAGTCTTCCAAACTGTGGCTGCCCGTTTTGTGAATTGGGCACCACACCTTGGCCTTGGTCTTGCTACCGTCTTCAGAAGACGGTCGAGGTTGCTTTTCGGGGCATGGCCCCCGGCCACTCGGAGCTGCAGCAGCTGCAACATTAGATCTACCGGCCGACGGCTTCTTCTTGCCGTTGGTCTTTTTCTTCTTCTTGCCGTTCCCGGAGGTAGCGGCTTCTTCTTTGGAGGATTTCTTGTGACCCTCCGAGGTTGGTTTGGAGTGCATCTCACGGCCCTCCGCAGCTCTGGCACATTTGTCAGCCAAGCTGAAGAGTTTCGTGACGCTGGTGATCTTCTTGATCGCCAGTTTCTCCAGCATCTTCTTGTCCCGTACACCCTGTCTGAATGCCACAATGACAGAGGCGCTAGAGATAGAAGGGATAGTGTTTCGTACCTGAGAGAACCTCTGGATGAATGATCACAGCGATTCTCCCCCTTTTTGAACGACTGCAAAAAGGTCCAGTTCAGTGCCGTGTCGGGTGTATGAACTCCCGAAGTTGGCAGTGAACTGCCGGCACAGCTCCTCCCAACTGTTGATAGAGTTGGGTGGAAGGCTCATAAACCAGGACCTGGCGGTCCCAGTTAAGGCCACTGGAAAATAATTGGCCATCACGGCCTCGTTTCCTCCAGCTGCCAAGATTGCAGTGGAGTAGATCTGAAGAAATTCGGCGGGATTGACAGTCCCGTCGAATTTTTCCGGCAGGTGAGGCCGGAACTTCTGTGGCCACCTAACCATATGCAGATGTATGGCCAGAGCTGAATAGCCTCCTCCTACTCCTTCAGGAGCAGAAAGGTCCTGAGCTTCCCGTCTTTCACGAGCACGCTCAATATGGACTCGGCCGTCTTGTTGGCGGTATCGGCGATCAAGCTCCGCCCGGAGGTCATGAGTTGAGAGCCTGGATACCTTGTGAGTGCGTCGTGCCCCGGAGGGCAATGACGTCACTTGTTGTGATGCAGCACGTCTCCTGCTATTTGAAACGTGCGGACCAAGTCTACCAGACAAAGTCCGCCGCTGCGACGGGGCTTGTCCTGAAGGAGGAGGACCCTAGTTGCTGAGGCGTTCGGTTGCTGCTACAACCAAATGTTCCACATCGGCCCTCCACTGTTCCAGTGCATCCCGGGATGCATCCGGAGGTGGTGGGCGTTGGAGAAGAGCACGCGCTGCATGGAGCACATGTTCCGGGTTGTCATGATTTGCCGACGCAGTGATTGACGCCGGCGCACCATCGCGTTGCCCAGCTTGATTTGCTGGTGGAGGCGGTGGTGGTGGGAGTGTGACTCCTGCTGGTGCTGAGGCTCCTGCGGGTGGCTGCATATTGGAGGGATTGCCCCCAACGGCCTGAGCAGCAGGTTGACCGTTGGATGATCCAGCAGCTGAGTTCACCATTCTCAAAATCTTAGGCGCCCCTACCTGGCGCGCCAACTGTTGGTGGTTTGGAACCGGCAGATCTGCCGACTCCACGGGATGTGTTGATGTTGTATTGGATGTAGCAAGTGTGTCTGTGTGTCAGAACGTTTCTCGAGCGTGTCTCCACATCTATCTCGCGTGTGTGTAAACGTCGTTGGCCTGTCCTTTTATAGTATAAGGGCAGGCCGTTACAAATTAGCCTGGCCCAACATGTGGCCCCGACGTTTACTAGTGTTGATACCTCTTCAACACGTTTAATTGCCCTTAATGACCGTGTAATGGGCTTTGACAGCACCGTTACTGGTATTAAGGTCGTTCAATTTAGTGTCATTAATATGGTATTAATGACACTTAATCGGGTCTTCAAGTCCTCGATTCCCCTTTGAAGATCCGGAGCCGTTGCGGGGTCTTCTGGAGATTAGAGGGTGAAGATCTGACGGTTGAACACGTGGCAGCACAGGAGCACGCTGTGGAGAGCAGATAGTTCCGGGGTTAGCTGACACGTGTCAGCACCGGAGCTTCCCACGGTCTGGGGTTAGGTTCGGGGATGCCACTTCGGTACATAGTTCGGAGCTTCCTCCCTTACGGGCGGTAGCTCCGGTTTGATAGGACACGTGATGACCCTGGGGCTAACCATGTTGGAGAAGCGGGTCCGGACATGTCTGACATGTGTGCCTCCGAAGGTCTTCAAATCAAGTGGGTGACTTTTCCTTGATATCTTTGCAATACCAAAGGGTATATGGTACCCAGGGTACCGACAGTAGTATATGAATTGTGCATTACATTTAGGATGATTGATACTCCACATGCATGACCAAAAATCCTAGGAATTGGTTGAGACGAGTTACAGTTTGACCTGTAGTAACTGCTTTGCTAATGCATAGGAAATCCGGTAGAAGTCGAGTAGTTGGAATCTACTCGCGAGAGATGTAGGACATATCTCACAGGATTGGTTAGATAGAAAATGGCATAATATAATGAAACTTAGACCGGGCAGGGAATGGATAGGAAGCGGCGAGAATTGAGTCTTAGTCGCATAGCCCTGCCTGTGCCGATTAAGGCCCGTCTGTATGCGGCCCCTTTGGACAAGCTTGAATTGTACCGGCAACATAATGGACATATGGAATCCAGTAAACTGATGTAACTCGATAACTGGGGTGTCGAGGCCCATTAACTCACCATCGATAGGGGTGGGTTGAGGACAGTAAGGTGTAAATCGGTCGGCGCACACATGAGGTGTTCCGTGTGGAGACCTTCTATTTGCGGAGGTGAGACGGGCTCGACGTTTGGGTTTCTTGTGAAAGGTGGCCATATACGCCTAGTACTGAAGTGTTATGTAGGTACAGGTGTGCTCGCTGACACTTCCGAACGACGTATGTGTCGTGTTGTCCGGGTGTGTCCTGATTGCAATCAATGTCCCTCGCAGTAATAGAGTACCACTTGTTCACTGCAACGTGACGTAGTAAATACTAAAGAAACCAGAAAATTATATTGTACTGAATTATAATTGCTTTGCAACCTTGTATGATTTAGAGATAGTGCAATTGAAACTTTACAGTTTCCCCATACTTTAGATGTAATAGCATTATGTGCTTTGGGCATGTCATATCATCGGTAAAGCGTGTCCTGTTTGATTGTGGAGCCCATGATGTGTCGTGCCTGGAGAATGTCATTTTCTACATAAAACCTGATTATAAGGATCCACTTGTAGGCGAGTCATTTATGCTTCACCTTACCTATGTTTAGTGTCCCCTTTGCATATATCTAGTGAGACGGGTTAGTCTTGCTGAGCCTTATGCTCATGTTTGCAGTTAACGAGTTTTTGTAGGTTATACAATTGATGAAGGGTTTGATAAAGAGGCTGCACCCCCTCCAGGGTGTACAGCCGAATGGGAACCCTGCATGCCGCCGTGATTGAGTGTTGCTAGTGCAAAGTATCCAAGGCATGGATAACTTTTCTTTTGCATACCTAGTGCTGAGAGTGTAGCTATGATATATATATTTCTTTACTTCCGCTAGTATTGTAAAACTTCTGCTGTATTATAAATAAAAGACTTCGTCTTGTATTTTATTCGGGTTTTGTTCCTGTATACTATTGGGTGTCGGATCGCACGACACCACCCAATGAGATCCTCGGATGTCGGGATTCCGGTCCCCACACCGGACTAGTCCGAAATTGTCCAGAGGCAAAAACGGACTAGTCCGCAGCAAAAACGGACAAGTCTGATCGAGGTCAAAGAGAAATCGGACTAGTCCGCACCAAAATCGGACTAGTCCGCACTTTCTAGAATTTTAAGTGCGGTTTTATTCCAAATCAATTTTAATCTTATTCCTCTTTACGTGGATTAATGTTAAACATGTATATGAATGTATGTAGGGCATGATGCATGAAAATGAGGGTGTTACAAACCTACCCCCCTTAAAATGAATCTCGCCCTCGAATTCCCAATTCCCAAGTTGCTTCTTTTTCTGTGTGGTGCTTCCATTGAACTTTACACCATCTAATAACCTTGTTCCTTGTGACCCTCTCCTTTTTTCATAGATTTTGACCAGTTGTTCGGCATAAGTCAAATATGCCTCTATTTCCAATCCTTCCATTGGCACTTGTTCTCCTGGTACTCTCAGGCACTTCTTGAGCTAGGAAATATAAAAGACATCATGGACATCCGAAAGATGAGCTGGCATCTCCAACTTATACGCTACTTCTCCTCTTTTGTCCAAAATCTGGAATGGTCCAACGTAGCGAGGTGCTAGCTTGCCTATTATGTTAAACCTTTTATGACCCCTCATCGGTGACACCTTGAGGTAAACAAAATCTCCCACATCAAAGGCTAATTTCCATCTCCTATTGTCCGCATAGCCTTTTTGTCTTAATTGGGCAGCCCTCAAGTTTTCACGAATTTTTTGGACTTGCTTTTCGGCTTCTTGCAACACATCCGAACCAAATACTTTAGTTTCTCCTGCTCATTCCAGAATAAAGGTGTCCTACACTTCCTTCCATAAAGCACTTCATATGGTGACATTTTCCAGCTTGCTTGGTAACTATTGTTGTATGAAAATTCCGCGTATGGCAAGCTTTTCTCCCAACTTTCCCCATGCATCAAAGCACAAGCACTTAACATGTCCTCCAAAATTTGATTGGTCCTCTCGGTTTGTCCATCCGTTTGAGGGTGGTATGCCAAATTGAAGTTCAACCTTGTTCCCGATGCTTCCTGCAATTTCTGCCAAAATCTAGAGGTAAATTTAGAACCTCTATCTGAGACTATCTTCTTCGGAACTCCATGCAAACATACTATTCTTCCCATATACAGTTTCGCCAGTTTCTCTCCATTATAGGTGGTCTTGATGGGAATAAAGTGGGCTGACTTAGTTAACCGATCCACAATTACCCAAATTGAGTCATAACCGGTGTGGGGACCGGAATCCCGACATTCGAGGATCTCATTGGGTGGTGTCGTGCGATGCGACACCCAACAGTGTACAAGTATAGAACGCGAATAAAGTTCAAGACGAAGTCTTTTATTTATCTTACAGTGGAAGTTTTTACAATACTAGCGTAAGGAAAGAATATATATATATATATATATATATATATATATATATATATATATATATATATATATATATATATATCATAGCTGCGCTCTCAGCACTAGCTATGCAAAAGCAAAGTTATCCATGCCTGGGATACTTCGCACTAGCAGCACTCAATTATGGCGGCGTGCAGGGTTCCCACTCGGCTGTACACCCTGGAGGGAGTGCAGCCTCATCATCAAACCCTTCATCAACGGTATAACCTGCAAAAACTCATTAACTGCAAACGTGAGCATAAGGCTCAGCAAGACTAACCCGTCTCACTAGACATATGCAAAGGAGACACTAAACATAGGTGAGGTGAAGCATAAATGACTCGCCTACAAGTGGATCCTTCTAATCAAGTTTTATGTAGCAAATGACATTCTCCCGGCACGGCACATCATGGGCTCCACAATCAAACAAGAAACGCTTTACCGATGATATGACATGCCCGAAGCACATAATGCTATTACAGCTAAAGTATGGGGAAATTGTAAACTTTTAATTGTACTATCTCTAAATCATACAAGGTTTCAAATCAATTATAATTCAATACAATATTATTGTTCTGGCTTCTTTAGTATTTACTACGTTGCCGCTCAGTGAACAAGTGTTACTCTACTACTGCGAGGGACAGTGATTGCAATCAGGACACACCCGGACAACACGACACATACGTCGTTCAGAAATGTCAGCGAGCACACCTGTACGTACATGACACTTCAGTACTAGGCGTATATGGCCACCTTTCAAAAGAAACTCGAACGCCGAGCCCGTCTCACCTCCGCGAACAGAAGGTCTCCGCACAGAACACCTCATGTGTCCGCCGACCGATTTACACCTTATTGTCCTCAACCCACCCCTATCGATGGTGAGTTAATGGGCCTCGACACCCCACTTATGAAGTTACATCAGTTTATTGGATTCCATATGTCCATTATATTGCCGGTACAATTCAAGCTTGTCCGAAGGGGCTGCATACGGACGGTCCTTAATCGACACAGGCAGGGCTATGCGACCGAGACTCACTTCTCGCCGCTTCCTATCCATTCCCTGCCTGGTCTCAATTTCATTATATTAAGCAATTTTCTATCTAACCAATCCTGTGAGATATGTCCTACATCTCTCGCGAGTAGATTCCAACTACTCGACTTCTACTGGATTTCCTATGCATTAGCAAGGCAGTTACTACAGGTCAAATTGTAACTCGTTCCAACCAATCCCTGAGATTTTTGGCCATGCAATTGGAGTATCAATTATCCTAAACTTAATGCACAATTCATATACTATTCATCATAGTGATAAAGCAAAATTTTATAAATGACTTAAATGCAAACGGGGGCTTGCCTTGTTGCAAGTCAGAGTCAGAGTTAAAATTTGGAAGATGCTCTTCCAAGGCTTCCGGCTCCTCCTTGACTTCAGTCACTATACGATGCATATAATAGGTATATAAATGACTTTGAAAAATAATCATCATTGAGACCAAAATTTTTAACCCATGGTGATCATTAGATGATAGGGACCTTAATTGGCTTTGGAACTTTTAGGGTAGATACTAGGGAATATGATCAAGGCTCTTGCAAAGAACAGGAGATGATCAAAGTATAGTGTTGTCTATAAAATTATGGCAAGCAATAACTTCCCAAAAAATTTAATGAAGAAACTGTAGCTTGAACATAGCTGCCAGTTGATAATCATGATAGAGGAAGTGGTTTTGGTTCTAGAAAAATTTGTTTCATAATTTTCTAATCTTTGGGGAAGGAGTCATTGTATTTCTAAGTTGGCAAGAATTTATGGATTTACTTTATAATTGAATTTCTAGCCATTAAATCAATATTTAGTTTGTAACTGAATTAGGACTAGGATAGTAGGTTAATTAAATCCAAGATTTTTACAGGAGCTAGTGTATGACGAAAGGAAGGTTCAGTTTAAATTTGGGACATAATAAAGCAACTGAACATCTGCAAAAATTCAATAACTGAAAAAGGATATTGAACTATACAGAGGTTTAAACAGGTGCAATGGCTCCCAAACATTTTTCGGGTGGTCAAGAATAGGACACTAAATTTTATGTAAAATTTGGGGATTTTTCCAGTGGGTATCTTGTATGGAAAAATTGCATTTGCATTTGGAAAGATTATTTTCTACAGAATTTAACTTGAGTTTCACAGAACCTAATTGGTATTGGCAGAAACTAGAGCTCAAGGGCTTTCGAATAAAATTTGTTTGAAGATTTTTGGAGTAGTCTACAGAGGGATATTAAATTTAGAAGTTTGAATAATTTTCTGGAATTATTTTAATAACCCATTGGCGCCAGAATTCAAATTTTTAATCGGCGGGTCCCATGGGCCACATGGCGTGCTCTGGTCAATGCAACACCGCAGTCCACAAAATTATTCGCGCGCGGCCGCACGGGATCCCTGCCGCATCGTGATCTCACAGGCGCTGGCAGGTGGGACCCTACAGGTCGTCTTCTACCTCGGGCCAGTGCCCGCGCGAGGCGGCGCCCGCGGTGGTGACTCGCCGGCGAGCTCGCCGCTGGCTAAACCGACGGGCCAAACTCGCTCAAACTCGCCGCCTGGGGGTTCTTGGGGTCGCTGAGCACGACGGTGAGGTCGGTGGGACCAGAAACTCGTCGGAAGTGGCCGTGCGACGGCGGCGGCGGCGGTGAGCACTCGGGCAACGTGGAACATGCTCCAGAGTAGCTCAAACCACTCGGGATCTTCCTCAAAACACTCCTGGGACGATGCTGATCAAGGAAATAGATGTGGGAGAGGAGAAAACCACCAGGAACTATGAGCTCGACAGTGAACCGAGGTTTCCTCACCGGCGGCGAGCAAAACTCGATTTCTTCAGCCGTTGCTTGATAACTTTTAGCGGTTTTTGCTCAGGTAGGAGCGCTAGGACCTATAGAAACTATCCCTAAGAAATTGCATAGAATCATTACTTGTAGAAACGGAATTTGAACGAAAACCTAGCGAGTTCATTCACTTCGGCCGGAAGAAAGAGGATCGATAACTTCTTCAATTCTCAACGAAAAAGGAAACGGTTTGCACCGAGAGTTAGAGCTCGACTAGGCGCACCTTTAAGCTGTTGGAGTCGTGGCTTGAAACGGCGCGAAACGGCGGCGCACCACGGAGGAGAGGTGGGCGGCGGCGATGGCACACGGCGGAGATTAATTCGTGAGAGGGGGGAAAACACCGATCGGGGATGGGAAATATGGGAGCGTCGGCGGCCTTTTATAGCCCACAGCAAGCTAGCACGCAGGCAGCTCGCTGGAGCTGCATTCGTGCGCGCTGTCGCACGGTCGAGCGTCGGAGCAGAGATGGCAGGCAGCCGACCTAACCCCTTCAGCAGTGGCTGACCGGTGGGGCCCACAGGTCAGTCAGACCCCCAATACAAAAGTTAATAATTCATTTAAAAATAGAAGATCAACTCCAAAAATCATGAAACTTTGTGGAGATGGTCAATGAATTATTCTGAACCCAATGGTGAACTCAAATCTTATGTTCAAAGAAGTTGGAAAAGAATTTAAAATTCAGATTTGAATTTGATTCAAATTTGTTAAGCGACTAAAATAAAATAGCAAATGAGTTCCCAAAATCTTTAAATTTTGTAGGCAAGCTATTGAGAATATTAGAAGGCCAAGGAAAAATTTATAGCTCTAATTTGAATATTTTTGGCAGGGCCAATTAGTACTGCACTTTAAATTGCCCTAATAATCTTCATCCAAATAATTCTAAAAATTTGAAGAGGGGTGAATAGAATCATTCTAGAATTAGTGGTGATGTCCAATACTCATGTTAATAAAATTTAACCATGAGTGCAAGAAAGGTTTGGATGGTATAAAGTTCATGTGTACCACTATATTGGATCTCTAATATAGTTGATCACAAAACTCATGACTGAATTCACATGCCATAAAAGTGGGGTTTTACATTCCTTCCCCCTTAAAAGAATCTCGTCCCGAGATTACAAAATAAGGCAAAAGAAAAAGATCTAAAGAACATATACCGCTAACAAGTCCGGATAGTTCGTTCTAAGATACTCCTCGCTTTCCCACGTGGCTTCTTCAGCACTGTGGTTGTTCCACAAGACTTTGTAGAAACGCAAAGTGCGCCTTCTTGTGGTGCGAGTTTTCTCATCAATGATCTGGGTTGGATGTTCGGAATACGTAAGATCTGGTTGGAGGGCTTCCAAATCTTCTATACGGACATCAGCTGGAGTCTTAAGACATTTCCGTAACTGGGAAATGTGGAATACATTGTGAACCCCTGCCAGCGATGGCGGTAACTCCAAATGATATGCCACAGGTCCGCATCTTCTAATTATTGCGAACGGCCCAATAAAACGTGGAGCTAGCTTCCCTTTCACTCCGAATCGATGGATACCTTTCATAGGGGATACCCGCAGATAAACTTGATCCCCAACTTCGAAGTGAAGAGGTCGACGTTGTTTGTCCGCGTAGCTCTTCTGATGAGACTGCGCGGCTTTGAGATTTGTTTTAATAATGTGCACTTGCTCTTCGACTTCTTTGATTAAGTCGATGCCATATACCACTCGTTCACCAGATTCACACCAGTTCAAGGGTGTGCGACACTTCCGGCCATAAAGAGCTTCATATGGCGCCATTTGGATGCTAGCCTGGTAACCGTTGTTGTATGAAAATTCCGCCAATGGTAGATGATCATCCCAATTCCTACCATGGTGGATGGCACAGGCACGAAGCATATCCTCTAGCACTTGATTTACCCGTTCGGTTTGTCCATCAGTCTGAGGGTGATAAGCGAAGCTTTGAATTGTTTTGGTACCTAATGCATCGTGGAGATGCTCCCAAAAGCGAGCAACAAAAATAGATCCACGATCTGAAATGATAGTGCGGGGTACACCATGTAGACACACTATTATGGAGATATAAAGTTTTGCATACCGTTTCGCATCATAATCCACACTGACTGATATGAAATGAGCTGATTTGGTCAATCGGTCAACGATCACCCAAATTGAGTCGTGCTTATGGAGAGTGGGAGGCAACCCAACAATGAAATCCATGCTGATATCCTCCCATTTCCAAGTCGGTATGCTTAAAGGTTGAAGCTGTCCTGCTGCTTTCATAAGGTCGGCCTTCACTCGCCGGCACGTATCACACTCGGATACGTATTTAGTTGCTTCCCTCTTCATTCGAGTCCACCAGAATTTCTTCTTCAAATCTTGGTACATCTTGTTGCTGCCCGGATGAATGGAATACTTGGACAAATGAGCTTCGTCCAGTATCTTCTTTCTAAGCTCCATGTTTCGTGGTACCACTATACGGTTGTTAAACCAGAGGGTACCTTCATTGTCACATCGGAAACATTTCATCTCCCCCTTTTCCATTCTTTGCCGAATGTGTGACATTCCTTTGTCTTCCTTCTGAGATGCTACAATATCCTCCCTGATGGTAGGAATGAGAGCGAGATTGTAGAGTGCCCCATATGGAACCAAGTAGAGACTCGATTCTTCTTCTTCTTCCATGGAGGTAATGGAAAGATTGTTGACATGGGACTTGCGGCTCAGAGCATCCGCGGCTACATTCGCTTTGCCTGGATGGTAGTGAATCTCAATCTCATAGTCCTTGATCAACTCTAACCATCTTCGTTGTCGCATATTCAAATCCTTCTGGGTGAAGATGTATTTCAAGCTCTTGTGATCAGTGTAGAGGTGTACTAGATTACCCAACAGATAATGCCTCCACATATTCAATGCCAGTACCACAGCAGCGAGTTCTAGATCATGAGTCGGATAGTGCTGCTCATGGTTCCGAAGCTGCTGTGATCCATAAGCGATCACTCGTCTATCCTGCATCAACACACATCCCAAACCAATTCCTGATGCATCACAATACACGTCAAAAGATTTGGTTGTGTCTGGATGAGCTAATACTGGTGCCGTTGTAAGGTGTCTCACCAATGCTTTGAAACCTGCCTCACATGCCTCAGTCCGTACATACTTCTGGCCTTTCTTCAGAAGTTCGGTCATTGGTTTAGCTATCTTGGAGAAATTGGGTATAAACCTCCGGTAATATCCTGCTAAACCCAGGAAACTTCAGACTTCATGTACAGACTTTGGAGACTCCCATTTGAGGACTTGCTTGATCTTGCTTGGATCAACTGCAATCCCTTCTGCTGATATGATGTGCCCTAAAAATGGCACATGGCTGATCCAGAATTCATATTTGCTAAACTTAGCATTTAATTGATGGTCCCGTAATCGTTGAAGCACGATACATAAGTGTTGAGCATGTTCTTCTTTGGATTTTGAATACACAAGTATGTCGTTAATGAAGACCACGACAAACTTGTCCAATTCAGGCATAAACACTGAGTTCATGAGATACATGAAATGAGCCGGTGCGTTGGTCAATCCAAAGGACACAACAAGGTACTCATACAGTCCATACCTTGTTGAGAATGCTATCTTTGGTATATCTTCTAGTCAGATTCTAATCTGATGATAACCAGAACGAAGATCCATCTTCGAAAATACCTTAGCACCCACCAATTGATCGAAGAGAATATCAATGCGTGGCAGTGGATACTTGTTCTTGATAGTGACAGCATTAAGTGGACGATAGTCTACGCACAGTCTAAAGGTCTTATCTTTCTTTTCTACGAACAGTGCAGAACAACCCCATGGTTATGAACTTGGACGAATGAAACCTTTGTTCTCAAGTTCAGTTAACTCTTCCTTAAGTTCTACAAGTTCCTTGGGTGCCATCTTGTAGGGTGGTCTTGAGATTGGCACTGTTCCCGGTGCAAGCTCAATCTTGAACTCTATATCTCTTTCTGGGGGCATACCAGGAAGATCTTCAGGGAATACGTCGGGGTACTCACATACTACTGGAATATCATTAAGTTCAATAACTTCAGTATTGTGAGTAGATGGTTCCAAAGGAATGATATTCTCAAGATTGAGAACTTGGGGTTGATGGTGTGGAGAGTTAAGATATATTTTTCGAGGGACTAGATCTAGAATAGCACCATGGTATTGCAACCATGCCATTCCCAAGATGACATCTAATTTCTGATGCTCTAGTATCAGAAGTGAAGTAAGATATATGGTTCCCTCTAGGTTAAGAGGTACCCCAGGAACCAATTCATTTGTTACTGTTTTTCCGACTAGAGTGCTAATCACATATGGAGTTTTGGTGGAGATAACAGGCAATTGACTTTTAATGACAAAAGATTTACTAATGACGTTGTGTGAAGCTCCGAAGTCAAAGAGTATGACTACGGATTGATTGAAGATAGAGAACGTACCCGTGAGCACGGGTGCGCCTTCCGGAACGTCCTCGATGTCGAGGTGGTGGATGTTGCCGGTTCGGGTGGCTGGCTTCTTGGGCTGGTTGCGGGGTTGGTTGGCACCCTGGTATGATGATTGTCCTCCGCCTTGCCTACTCTGCGGGCAGTCCTTGGCAAAGTGCCCCGTGCGCCCACACGTGAAACACGTGTACGGGGTCTGACCAGTACGAATGGGAGGACGGAATCCCGGTGCACGTGGTGGAGGTGGAAGTGCACGTGGGATCATCCCCTATTGTTGCTGTGGTCGGGATCCGAAGTTGCTGAACTGGCGACCACTTAACATCGGTGGTCGTGATGGCGGTTGCCACCTTTGGCCGGATGGTAATTGGTACACCATATGGTACTTCTGAGGAGCACCACCTCCGCTGCCCTGCGGAGCACTCCTCTTCTTTTTGTCTGAGGACAGCTCGCGCGTAGCATCCTCCTGCATGATAGCGCCATTGACGATGTCGTTGATGTTGCCGCGGTTGAACAGGACAAGCTTGTCCTTCATCTTGGGGTTCAAACCCCGGTAGAATCATTCGCGCTTTCGATATTCGGTATTCACTTGGTCCTGAGCATATTGGGCCAAGTGGTTGAATCCTTTGGAGTACTCGTATGCACTCCTTCCTCCTTGCCTTATCTCTAAGAACTCTTGAAGCTTCCTCCTCAAAATCCCGGGAGGGATGTGGTAGGCGCGGAACGCCTCCCGGAATTCGGCCCAGCTTACGACATGGCCTGCAGGGCATGCGGCAAGGTAATTGGCCCACCATGCACCGACAGACCCGTGCAGTTGCTGTGCTGCAAACAGCGCCTTCTGCTGTTCGGTTACCTCGAGTAAGCCGAACTTTCCTTCAATGGTGCGGAGCTAATTATCCGCATCCAACGGTTCATCGGCCTCTATGAAGGCCGGTGGATGTGTCGATGAGAAATCAGAGTAGGAACTCTGATATTGCTGACGCGGTCCATCATTATGTCGTCCACCTTGACGGGGTGAGTGTTGCACCAAAGTCCGCAATAGCTCGGTTTGCTCGTCGCGCGAGCCGAGTACTGCAGCGAGAACCTCCGCGAGGCTCCTCGGAAGTGTGGGCGGAGGTGGTGGAGGTGGTTGCGTTTGAGGCGTATTCTTCCCCGGGGGTGGTGTGTCACCCCCCTGCCCTCCACTCGAGCCTCCCACTTCTGGGGCTGCACGTGTACGCACCATGCTGCAATACAATGATTCACACCATAAGTCTCATTGCCCCAAGTTCATCCTTCCATAAAAATAGTAATGCGGTAGATAACAATAGATGATGCATAACATTCATATATATTGATAAAGCATAAACTTTATACAATCTATATTATCATGGGCCCAAGTTTACAATAGATCTCCAAAAATAGACAGACTTCATCTAAAGAAGACGTCTCATCTATGCTTGGGCACCACAAGTCGTCATGTCCATGTCATCGTACACAGACCTTGCTACTATTGAGAACAAGACTCATAAAGTCACACTACACACGTGGTGTTTGCTACACATCATTCCACTCGGCCTAAAGTGTTAAGTACATCAACACGGCCATCTACACATAAAACTCGACGTCCTGAGGATCTTCTTCTTCCTCGTCGTCCTCAGGATTAGGCACCACTGGTATGGGTGCTGGAGCAGAAGGTGATGCCTTGTTCAAAAGTGACGTCCTTTTGGCAATCATAGTTTGCCAATCCGTTTGTACCATAAACAATCCCCAGGCCTTGTTCTCCTGCGGAGCCTGCTCACAACTGGTCTTCCAGCTCTGAGCCTCCACTCTGGACTGATCCCGATCTGCAGTCACTGCGTCCAACTGGGTGTCCTGCTGGTGTCCATAGCGTAGGCTCGCCTCCAAGTCAATTTCCATCTCTAGAGTCTCCTGGCGAGATGCGGCTAAATCCATAACAGCGTCATGCCATTGATTCTCCCTGAGGTTCAAACGATGGTTGAGTCCATCATTTGCCCTCTCAAAGTGCTTCGCTTGAATCATGGCTTGCTTCAGATTGTCCGTCAATTCTTTTATGCATGCCCTTTGATTTCCCTTCTCGCGATGTGATGTGTATGCGTACACCGCTAAGGCTGTTGCGGATGTTTCACCGTGCTCGCCCACCTCCGCAATCAAGCGGGTTGCCCAGGCCTCAGAAGCCCTGCCGTTAACTGGAAAGAACTCATATGGAGTACCCACCAGATTACGGTAATGAAGTTTGCAACCTATGGCAATGCTTGCGGTGTAGCTCCATGTTTCCTCTAATATCAACCCTTTGATCTTGATGGAGTATGGAGCCCATCCAAGGTGCGGTGGACCAGCAGGTACATCGACGTAGATGGTGCAACTCCACATACCATTTTCTTGGAACTTCTTGCCCCAATAGCTAGGCAACACCTGGTAGCCAAACTGGCGAAGCAACCTAATAAACACGTCTGGGAAACCGGCTTGCCCGGTGCACATTGAGAACACCCATCCATTAGGCAACTGAATTCTTGGTGCTGCCATCTGTGGATAAACATACCCGGATGTCAATACACCGTATAAGTATTCAACTCAATCAATGATAATGTTGGACAAAAGAAATTATCCATAATCAATTGATTCAAGCAAATCTGCAAACTGGAAATGATCACAGTTCTGGTTCAACTGACCTTCCTGTATTAACCCAAAAGTTGCATACAGGAAATATCAGAATTAAAAGTTAAGTTTAATACAAAAGTTGTAGTAAACTTCAAAACCTTTCCAGATTGTACTCATACAGCTCTAGGCGAACTAATATGAGGAATCTATACAGGTTTTAATTTGACTCAAGTTTTTGGAAATTTTGACAGAACCTCTCCTGTATATAGGCTTACTTCCACATCCTATACAGGTTTATCATGATAAGATAACGAGGTAATGACAAAATAAACATTGTATAACATCGCGTTAACAATCCATAAATAAAAGAGTTCTATCCTAAAATTTTTGTTATACAGGTATTGCGCACAATTTAACAACTCTTTGCAAACTGTTCCAAGTCCTGGACTGCAAGAACCAAGTTTGCAACAATTGGAATTAGGCATAGCTACACCCATATTCAGGTCAGGAGTGACAAATAAAGTTGATATAGGACTTTCTAGGATTTCCAGAAATGTATATATGTGACCATGTCACTATTCTGGATTAAGAGCTATAACTATCCAAACTTAACAGTTGAGCTGACTGGTTTGCACCAGCCGTCCTGCAGCTCACTGTATTGACTCCCCAATTTGGTGTAACTCCAACCCAAATCAGGAAAAACCACCCATAACAAACATGTAAAACTCCTCCTAGACTTTCCAAACATGTATCACAATAAGGCAGGGGATTTTTCTACAGCAAGTTATGGCAAAAATACAGAGACTGGTGTTATGGTAAGGTCATCTGGAGCAGTTACAATACACCCCAGATTTCAACAGATTATCAAGTTTTTCTGTCTTTGTGGTCAACAGAAAAGTTGTAGAGATCTTCACGAGCTTTCTATCCATATATGATACCCCTATACTCTCTAGTAAATACCAAAAATTACAACCCAGCAAAGTCGAGCCAACTTCTGCCCGAAAACAAGAATCTTGATTCTATTCATTCTATCGAGTCGGAACCCTTTTTGCGAAGTCCAAACCTACCAGCATCTGATATTTGGACTTTCCAAAGCATTTTTCAACCAATCTGTCGGTGGGGATGGTCTAGTATCATTTTTGATACTGACGGTACTACCTATCTCATCAAAGAAAACTCTATCCGGTATTTCCGGTTACGTCTATAGTTGGTTCCTATATCGTTCTCTTGCAAACGGCTTCTACACGGTCTTCTACCGTAGTTAATGCTGCAAAATACAAACAATCCCCTTTCACACTTTCACACCTCAAGGGCGGCACGGGGAAACACGACAAGCAGTCACAATAATATATATGAAAATAAATGCATACGACTCTGGTGTGAGTCGTCCTCGAGCGAGGCCATGTCTCGAGGTACATGGTTGTAAATACGTCTGTACAGCAAAGACTCCCGTATGATCCGGCTTATACACGCTCGCGCATACGTGTTTCGCATGCTCCCATAGATCATGAATAGTTCTAGAGAGGCATACTATCGGGTTATACACCACCCGACGGGGGCTCCCAATAACTTTGAAGCACGCTGGGGTACCGCGTGTCATAGGTTGTCAGAAACATTGAAAGCTTCAGAGACTCCTATTAACTTCTCGTGCCAAGCCACGGAAATTTCACATACCACTCCTCGTATGTTGAGCTTACCGAGATTGATCCGCTCTCGGTGGCGTCCCTTACCTCTTACCTGACGTTGGGGCGTCGTTACAGAATATAATAACACATAGTTAGTTTACCACCTTTATACCTTATACTAATAATACTTCTTATAAAGGCATATAACTGATTCCTCACTCAAGTCCTAATTTTTTAAAATATGTTCTTTTCAGGTACACTGTTCCCAACGATGTTCTGATACCATGTCTATGGGGACTGGAATCCTGACATCCGAGGATCTCATTGGGTGGTGTCGTGCGATGCGACACCCAACATTGTACAAGTATAGAACACGAATAAATTGCAAGACGAAGTCTTTTATCTATCTTACAGCGGATGTTTTTACAATACTAGCGTAAGGAAAGAAAAAATACATATATCATAGCTACGCTCTCAGCACTAGCTATGCAAAAGCAAAGTTATCCATGCCTTGGATACTTCGCACTAGCATCACTCAATTATGGTGGCGTGCAGGGTTCCCACTCGGCTGTACACCCTGGAGGGGATGCAGCCTCATCATCAAACACTTCATCAACGGTATAACCTGCAAAAACTCGTTAACTGCAAACGTGAGCATAAGGCTCAGCAAGACTAACCCGTCTCACTAGACATATGCAAAGGATACACTAAACATAGGTGAGGTTAAGCATAAATGACCCGCCTACAAGTGGATCCTTATAATCAAGTTTTATGTAGCAAATGACATTCTCCCGGCACAGCACATCATGGGCTCCACAATCAAACAAGAAACGCTTTACCGATGATATGACATGCCCGAAGCACATAATGCTATTACAGCTAAAGTATGGGGAAACTGTAAACTTTTAATTGTACTATCTCTAAATCATACAAGGTTGCAAATAAATTATAATTCAATACAATATGATTGTTCTGGCTTCTTTATATTTACTACGTTGCCGCTCAGTGAACAAGTGTTACTCTATTACTGCGAGGGACAGTGATTGCAATCAGGACACACCCGAACAACACGACACATACGTTGTTCAGAAATGTCAGCGAGCACACTTGTTACTACATGACACTTCAGTACTAGGCGTATATGGCCACCTTTCACAAAAAACTCGAACGTCGAGCCCCTCTCACCTCCGCGAACAGAAGGTCTCCGCACGGAACCCCTCATGTGTCCGCCGACCGATTTACACCTTACTTTCCTCAACCCACCCCTATCGATGGTGAGTTAATGGGCCTCGACACCCCAGTTATCAAGTTACATCAGTTTATTGGATTCCATATGTCCATTATATTGCCGGTACAATTCAAGCTTGTCCGAAGGGGCTGCATACGGACGGGCCTTAATTGACATAGGCAGGGCTATGCGACCGAGACTCACTTCTCGCCGCTTCCTATCCATTCCCTGCCTGGTCTCAATTTCATTATATTAAGCCATTTTCTATCTAACCAATCCTGTGAGATATGTCCTACATCTCTCGCGAGTAGATTCCAACTACACGACTTCTACCGGATTTCCTATGTATTAGCAAGGCAGTTACTACAGGTCAAATTGTAACTCGTTCCAACCAATCCCTAAGATTTTTGCCATGCAAGTGGAGTATCAATCATCCTAAACTTAATGTACAATTCATATACTATTCATCATAGTGATAAAGCAAAATTCTATAAATGACTTAAATGCAAACCGGGGCTTGCCTTGTTGCAGGTCAGAGTCTGAGTTAAAAATTGGAAGATGCTCTTCCAAGACTTCTGGCTCCTCCACGACTTCGGTCACTATACGATATGCATATAATAGGTATATAAATGACTGAAAAATAATCATCATTGAGACCAAAATTTTTAACCCATGGCGATCATTAGATGATAGGGACCTTAATTGTCTTTGGAACTTTTAGGGTAGATACTAGGGAATATGATCCAGGCTCTTGCAAAGAACAGGAGATGATCAAAGTATAGTGTTGTCTCTAAAATTATGGCAAGTAATAAATTCCCAAAAATTTTAAAGAAGAAACTGTAGCTTGAACATAGCTGCTAGTTGATAATCATGATAGAGGAAGTGGTTCTGGTTCTAGAAAAATTTGTTTCATAATTTTCTAAGCTTTGGGGAAGGAGTTATTGTATTTCTAAGTTGGCAAGAATTTCTGGATTTACTTTATAATTGAATTTCTAGCCATTAAATCAGTATTTAGTTTGTATCTGAATTAGGACTAGGATAGTAGGTTAATTAAATCCAAGATTTTTACAGGAGCTAGTGTATGACGAAAGGAAGGTTCAGTTTAAATTTGGGACATAATAAAGCAACTGAACATCTGCAAAAATTCAATAACTGAAAAAGGAAATTGAACTATACAGAGGTTTAAACAGGTGCAATGGCTCCCAAATTTTTTTCTGGTTGTCATGAATAGGACACTAAATTTTATGTATAATTTGGGGATTTATCTAGTGGCTATCTTTTATGGAAAAATTGCATTTGCATTTGGAAAGATTATTTCTACAGAATTTAACTTTGAGTTTCACAGAACCTAATTGTTATTGGCAGAAACTAGAGCTCAAGAGCTTTCAAACAAAATTTGTTTGAAGATTTTTGGAGTAGTCTACAGAGATATATTAAATTTAGAAATTTGAATAATTTTCTGGAATTATTTTAATAACCCATTGGCGCCAGAATTCAAATTTTTAATCGGCGGGTCCCATGGGCCACGTGGCGTGCTCTGGTCAATGCAACACCGCAGTCCACAGAATTATTCACGTGCGGCCGCACGGGATCCCTGCCGCATCGTGATCTCACAGCCGCTGGCAGGTGGGACCCTACGGGTCGTCTTCTACCTCGGGCCAGTGCCCGCGCGAGGCGGCGCCCGCGGCGGTGACTCACCGGCGAGCTCGCCGCCGGCTAAACCGACGGGCCAAACTCGCTCAAACTCGCCGCCTGGGGGTTCTTGGGGTCGCTGAGCACGACGGTGAGGTCAGTGGGACCAGAAACTCGCCGGAAGTGGCCGTGCGACGGCGGCGGCGGCAGCGGTGAGCACTCGGGCAACGTGGAACTTGCTCCAGAGTAGCTCAAACCACTTGGGATCTTCCTCAAAACACTCCTGGGATGATGCTGATCAAGGAAATAGATGTGGGAGAGGAGAAAACCACCGGGAACTATGAGCTCGACGGTGAACCGAGGTTTCCTCACCGGCGGCGAGCAAAACTCGATTTCCTCAGTCGTTGCTTGATAACTTTTAGGGGTTTTTGCTCAGGTAGGAGCGCTAGGACCTATAGAAACTATCCCTAAGCAACTGCATAGAATCATTACTTGTCGAAACGGAATTTCAACGAAAACCTAGCGAGTTCATTCACTTCGGCCGGAAGAAAGAAGATCGATAAATTCAATTCTCAACGAAAAAGGAAACGGTTTGCACCGAGAGTTAGAGCTCGACTAGGCGCACCTTTAAGCTGTTGGAGTTGTGGCTTGAAACAGCGCGAAACGGCGGCGCACCACGGAGCAGAGGTGGGCGGCGGCGATGGCGCACAGCAGAGATTAATTCGCGAGAGGGGGGAAAAACACCGATCAGGGATGGGAAATATGGGAGCATCAGCGGCCTTTTATAACCCGCGGCAAGCTAGCACGCAGGCAGCTCACTGGAGCTGCATGCACGCGTGCTGTCGCGCGGTCGAGCGCCGGCGCAGAGATGGCAGGCGGCCGACCTGACCCCTTCAGCAGTGGCTGACCGGTGGGGCCCACAGGTCAGTCAGACCCCCAATACAAAAGTTAATAATTCATTTAAAAATAGAAGATCAACTCCAAAAATCATGAAACTTTGTGGAGATGGTCAATGAATTATTCTGAACTCAATGGTGAACTCAAATCTTATGTTCAAAGAAGTTGGAAAAGAATTTAAAATTCAGATTTTAATTTGATTCAAATTTGTTAAGCGACTCAAATAAAATAGCAAATGAGTTCCCAAAATCTTGAAATTTTGCAGGCAAGCTATTGAGAATATTAGAAGGCCAAAGAAAAATTTAGAGCCTCTAATTTGAATATTTTTGGCAGGGCCAATTAGTACTGCACTTTAAATTGCCCTAATAATCTTCATCCAAATAATTCTAAAAATTTGAAGAGGGGTGAATAGAATCATTCTAGAATTAGTGGTGATGTCCAATACTCATGTTAATAAAATTTAACCATGAGTGCAAGAAAGGTTTGGATGGTATAAAGTTCATTGTGCCACTATATTGGATCTCTAATATAGTTGATCACAAAACTCATGACTGAATTCACATGCCATAAAAGTGGGGTTTTACAGCATCACTGAGTATGTGGTAAACCAACTATGAAGTCCATACCGATCTCTTCCCACTTCCACTCCGGAATCTTTAATGGTTGCAATAGTCCAGCTGGCCTTTGATGTTCCGCCTTTACTCGTTGGCACACATCACTCAATGCTACGTATTCAGCTATGTCCTTCTTCATGCTAGCCCACCAATAACACGTCTTCAAGTCTTTGTACATCTTTGTGCAACCGTGGTGAATCGAGTATGGCGAGTCATGTGCCTCCTTTTGTATTGTCTCCCAAATACGCTTTATATTGGGAACGACAATCCTCTTACCAAGCCATAGGGTGCCACGTTCATCCTCATCAAATCTGAATTCTCTCCCTTCTTAGGTCCTTTCCTTGATTTCTTGGATTTCCTCATCCTTAGTTTGGCCTTCCCAAACTTCCTGCTCTAAGGATGGGTTTAACTCCATCATCTCAATCTCATTTACAAACCTGAGGTTCAACCATTCAAACTCCTTATATAACTCGGATGGTAATTCCTGAACTGTGAGTTTGTGACTTACTCTCATTCTACTCAAAGCATCAGCCACTACATTGGCTTTTCCCGGATGATAGTTGATTCCTAAATCATAATCTTTGATGAGCTCCAACCATCTTCGTTGCCTCAAGTTTAGATCCATTTGTGTTAAAATATACTTAAGACTCTTGTGATCCATATAAATTTCACACCTATGACCAAGGATATAATGTCTCCAAATCTTCAATGCGTGAACCACAGCTGCACGTTCCAAATCATGCATTGGGTAATTATGCTCATGTTTCTTCAATTGCCTCGATGTATAGGCGACCACTTCACCTTCTTGCATCAATACACATCCAAGTCCTTGTCTCAATGCGTCGCAATAAATATCAAAACTCTTGCTCACATCCGGCAATACCAAAACTGGGGCTGTTGTTCACTGCTTCTTCAACTCCTCAAAACTGTTTTGACAAGCTTGAGTCCATTGGAAAGCCTTTCCCTTCATTAGTAATTCCGTCATTGGCTTGGCTATCTTGGAAAAGTCCTTGATGAAGCGACGGTAATATCCAACCATTCCAAGAAAACTCCTTATTTCCTAGACGTTTTGCGGTGGTTGCCACTTCAACATGTCCCTCACCTTTCCTGGGTCAACCGATACTCCTCCTTTTGAGATTATATGACCCAAAAACGACACCTCCTTCAACCAAAACTGACACTTGTTGAACTTAGCATACAATTGATGCTCCCTTAATTTCTGAAGCGTAAGCCTCAAGTGTTCCTCATGTTCCTTCTCATCATCCGAGTAGATCATAATGTCATCAATGAACACCACAACGAATTTATCCAAGTGCTCCCTAAAGACCTTATTCATGAGGTACATAAAGTACGCAGGTGCATTGGTCAATCTAAAGGACATCACGGTTACTCATAAGATACATACCGTGTCCTAAAAGCTGTCTTGGGTATGTTCGATAGTCTAATCTTCATTTGAAAGTATCCCAACCTCAAATCAATCTTAGAGAAGACACAAGCACCCTTCATCTGATCAAACAAGTCTTCTATGTGTGGCAAGGTGTACTTGTTCTTGATTGTTACCTCGTTGAGAGCTAGGTAATCCACGCACATTCTTTGGGATCCATTCTTCTTGTCCACGAATAGAATGGGCGCTCCCCAAGGTGAAGAGCTGGGCCGAATGAAACCCTTCTCTAGTTGCTCTTGAATTTGCTTCTTGAGCTCCGCTAATTCCATAGGAGGCATCCTATACGACCTCTTAGCTATAGGTGCAGTTCCAGGTATTAAATCAATAACAAACTCAATGTCTCGATCATGTGGCATACCTTGGAACTCGTCCGGAAAAACATCCAAAAATTCACACACCACCAGAATCTCCTCAATTGCGGCACCGTCCATATGATTCAGCTCCAATCGCTTCAGTGCAGTTTGAGATGCTTCAAATTCTACGGTGATCCCTTCTTCATTAGTCAGCTTCACCTTCTTCGTGGCACACTCAATAAATCCATTGTGCTTCCTCAACCAGTCCATACCAAGTATAATATCCAATCCTCGAGAATCCAAAACAATGAGGTTGGCGGAGAAGTCTACCCCCCTTACTTTTGGACATATTATATTTGTCCTCATCTCTCCTCCAGGAGACTTAACCAATAGAGTAAACTTCATATGAGAGATAGGAAAACTATACTTGGCAACATATTTCGATGCAATGAATGAATACGATGCTCTAGAATCAAATAACATGGTCACCGGGTTGGAGTTTGCGAGAAATATACCAATGACCATGTCATCCGCTTGTTGAGCATCCTCCGTGGAGACATGGTTCACGTTGCCCTGAGCTAAATTCTGTTGTCCACGGTTCCCTTGTGGCGCTCCTCCATTATGTCTTGGGTTTTGCCTCGACGCATTGCTTCCTTGACCAAGGCCTGACTTAGGACATTGATGTGCTAATTGTCCGGGTTCTCCACAAGTATAGCACTTATATACTCCACCGGGATTATTAGGGCGAGCTTGGTTCCAAACATTTGCACCAGGAAAATTAGCACGAGGTGCATATGGCATCGGAGTCTTAGGTGCTTGCATAACAGGGCGCTGCTGCACAAACTGAGTTGGGTGCGGTGCATAACTAGGGCGCTGTATAGGAGTAGAGGAGCTGTAATATGGCGCATTAGGAGGCGCAAAGCGAGGGTGCACATTGCTTCCTTATTGTTGTCCTTGATATTGCGCCTTCCTCTTGTTGTCTTGTTCCATCTCAAGGACCTTGTTCTCAACCATAATTGCTTTGTCCACAAGCTTCTGAAAGTTGGCATAATCACAGTTGAGCAATTGCACTTGGATCTCATTGTTCAAGCCTCTCATGAACAAATATTGCTTCCGGCAGTCCCGACTCACATCCTTAGGCGCATATCTTAAGAGTTGAGTGAATTTGTTGGGGTATTCACCCACACTCGATTTTCCTTGCCTCAAGTTCTCAAATTCTTGCCCCTTCAAAATCATAACCCCTTCTGACACATAATGAGAACGGAAACTCTCCTTGAATTCTGCCCAGGTAATTCTCTCTTGGTTCTCATGAGCATTGCATAGTGAATCCCACCAATTGGCAGCTGCTCCAACTAGTTGATGAGAAGCAAAAATGCACTTTCTCCCGGTCACTGCATTGGACAATAGCAAGCTTTTTCTCCATGGACTTGAGCCAATCATCCGCATCCATAGGGTCAGCGGCTTGAGCAAAGGTTCGCGACCTAGTCCTCATAAACTCCCCCAACCGGTTATGAGGAGGTGGGGGTGGAGGCAGGTGGGGCTGATTGTTGATTTTACCAGCCTACAGTTGTCCCATAGTTTGTATCATGGTATGCATGAGCTGGTTTTGCATAGCCAAAAGCTACTCGATACTCATAGCTCCATGAGTAGGTCCTTGTCCATTGTTGTTTTGAAGCGCTCCATTGTTCTCCTCGTCATCATTGCCATCCCTCTAGTTGCGAGTCCTCACCATCTGAAGCAAAGAAAGAGATAAGAATTTAGAAACGTCCCCAACTATATGCATCAAAGGATATGAAACTTAACAACTAGCTACTCTAGCCTACATGGACATGGCAATGCTAAAGCATCCCAAAATCCTCTATTAAGCACACAAGCAAATAATATATAGCAACAGCACACCAAACAAAAACACATCGGTTCCTGAGTGCTCTTATGTGCTCTAAAGTGTCCATTCTATCTAGCCTGCGTCCTACGGTCAACCTGTGGCTCTGATACCAATCTGTGACACCCGGTTCTGAAAATGAACCAAGTGAACGCATATATGTGCCCAGGACGTTCAACACACATACACGAGTGCATTCACAAAAGAGTATACAGAAAATTACCATAGAACAAGATTAATTAACCACATTTTATTACACAAACCATATTATCCTCAAATACAAGTTATAATGAATATTAATGACGAGTTCAACTAATGCAGCGGAGATAAACTAAATAAGCAAACTAAACAGCTAGGCAGGATAAGCAATAGGGTAGCGCAGCTCCAATCGACACCACAGACAAAGCTAGCGGCAGACACGGCCTAGAACTCCGCATTATCGCCATTAAACTCCCAATCCTGACCTACAACCGTTGGGGGGGATTGCAAGAGTGAGTACATGTCGTACTCAGCAAGTGTGGAAACTATGACATGTGGCTAATTCAAATGACGAATATAATAATGGTTGAGTGCTGAAGAGTACATTAAAACATTTGAAAAGCAATATATTACATGTATATGAAATAAACCCATCATAAGACATGTAGTTATCTTAATACCAGTCCATATTCCATATCCATCATTATATATAAATATCCATATTCAGTACCAGGATTCAATTCATAACCATCCATAACCATCCCAAATCCCCATTTTCCTCTAATCATGTGAGGGTCCAGGTTGCTCATAACTGGGAGCACGACTATCATGATAGTTTTATTAGACTCTGCAGAGTTTTTACCGCTTTACCCACGTGTTTGTGATTTCATCACCTTTCGATGACTATAAAATCTCAAATATGCAGTCTCACACTTCCATAGGTGTGTGGCCAAGAGATCACAAAATAGCCTTTACAAAGGGATTACTAGCCTATTTAGACCCCACTGATGTTTCACCAGTGGCGATGCCTCCAACTGAGCACATCTTCAACCAAGGGCCCCCTTTTGAGCCATTCGTATCCCAGGGTAGTCCCACCAATCATCAACAAACCCAATCCGACTACCCCTTCCTCGAGCATCCTTAATGGTCCAAATAGCACTGGAAAGCTCTAATTAATAAGCTACGCCGCACCCATACTTGGCCTCGTGGTGGTACTGTAAATCCTGGATAGTCGCTCCATGAACCGGTCCTTAGATCTAAAGCAAGCAAACCACCATAACATTCAACTCATCCACATACCAGGCTTGCTTAGATCACCCATTACCATATCATATTAACCATTTCATGTTAATCATAATCTCATAAATGCACAATTAAGTTAAGTGGTGTAGTTGTTTTTCCATCCCAATTAATTAAGCGAAGCAAAAAGGTAAAAATCCCATCCCGACTCTCTACCATATATTACAGGTGACAAGGGTGGTTAAGCAAAGCTAGTAAACTTCCTACCATAGGATTCCCATCAAATTGACACAAGCATGCAGTTTTGCAAACAAAGCATTTATTTTAAAAACAGGATCAATATTCTTCAAGGACACTTGCCTTGCTCTTGGGATTGATTCGGGTCAAAGACTTCAAACTCTAGGTGCTGTAGATCCTCCAAAACACTCTGTAACGCTAATCTGTCTAATCCGCAGAATAAAAATACAAGACAAGAATACAATCAAAGAGTGCACAAATATTACTCAATATGACATGACATGCATGATTGATGCAAATGCAAAGTAGAACTTGTTAATAGGTTGCTTTTAAATGATCACTATCTAGTTCTAATAGATTTTAACAATTTCATACAGGTTTGGAATTGATTAGATCAAATTTTAGAATTAATTCAACACAATTTAACCAGGAAAATCGGACTAGTCCGCTAGGGACCGGACAAGTCCGCACTTTACGAGATCAGCAGATTAGGGTTTTCTAGATCGACATGAATTTGGAGATTAGGGGTTGAATTCACGTAAGGAAAAGAAATATAAGGTATACCAGGTGTTTAGAACTCCAATGAATCAAGGATCTTGGAGACAACACTTCGATCTTGATGATCAAGGGTTGATGAGGAACTCGATGATGAATTGGTTATGAAGAACAAAAGCTTGGTGGAGATCTTGATCCTCTTTCGTTTCCTCCTCTTCTTCTTCTTGCTTGGGATCTCCTCCTCCCTCCTTGATGGTTTCTCTCCAAGAACTAGGGTTTGGGTGGGGTGGAAAAGTGGCAAATAGATGTCAAGCAAAGGGGTGGGGTTGTTGATATAGAGGTGGAGGCTAGAGTTAGATGGATTTCAAGTTTGAGATGAGTAGAGGCCGGTTTAGAGTTTCACATGGGCTCTAAAAGAGTTAGGCACAGGGTCCCTAGGCCCACTTAACGTAAAACCCAAGAAACAAATCGTGGAACAAAAATCAACTCGGAGTCTCGAAATATCGGACAAGTCCGAAAAGGACTAGACTAGTCCGAAATTGTCCAGAGGAAAAAACGGACTAGTCCACAGCAAAAACAGACAAGTCCGATCGAGGTCAGAGAGAAATTGGACTAGTCCGCACGAAAATCAGACTAGTCGACACTTTCCTGAATTTTAAGTGTGGTTTTGTTCCAAATCAATTTTAAACTTATTCCTCGTGGATTAATGTTAAACATGTATATGAATGTATGTAGGGCATGATGCATGAAAATGAGGGTGTTACACCGCGCCATCCGAAGGATGCACCATAATATGTTTGTCATCACTCTCACATAACCCTTCTGAATGCCACCTAATCTGCTTTGCTATTTCTTGAGAAAGAAACAACCGTTTAAGCATGGATGTGATAGGCATGTATCGAATTTGTTTAACTGGTACCTTTGTACTTATTTCCAATCCATCATCATCCAAAACCTTCACATGTCTAGATGCATTGAAATGCATACAATAAGAATCGTTCTGGTGTTCCTTCCAAAAGAACATGCAATTATTCTTGCACGCATCGATTTTCTCATAACTCATGTCGAGACCTTCCAAAATCTTCTTTGAGTGATATATGTCTTTCGTCATCTGATGTTTTGACGTACGGAGATCATTGATCAACTTCAGGATACCATTGTAGCAATGTTTTGCAAAATTGAACTTAGACTTCCACCCCATAAGTCGTGTGACCACCTGTAGAACGGTCACATTGGTGCCCTCATACACCTTTTCATCCGCGATAGTAAGAAGCCTGTAAAACTTCTTCACCTCCTCTGGCAGTGTCTACTCTTCGTACTCTCGACCAACATACGTAATCATTTCATTCATCCGATTTATATTCTCGTTTCCCTCTGACTCACTAGCATGATCCATCTCTCCATGCTCACGCCACACTAGATAGTCTCGCATAAATTCGTGCGTACAAAGGTGCAACATCATTTCAGACCTCTCCAAATGTCAACAATTCTGGCACCTGCTACACAGAGACTTCACAAAACGAGCACCACTAGGAAATTCTTGGCTCACGAACACATTTTCGATTTGTGCCCATTCCAAAGTGTACACACCATGTGAACTCCGTCCATCATACATCACCTTATGGTCATCACCCATTTTTCAGCTTATACCTTCAAAGCAGAAAAATCATTATAATTAGTTTATTTTCATATTATGTGATGGTCACTAGAACTAGGAAGATAGGTCCTAAACCCACCCATGAGTGGTCGAGTGGGGTGTGCTTATGATGACACGCGTGGTCTGGATCTAGGCGAAATTTCGGCAGCATAACCCCACTATTCTCCACTGCATGCCCAAAAATGGTGTAGTAGAGAACATCAGGGTTATATCGTTGAAATCTTGTCTAGATCCAGACTTGCGTCTGGTCACAAGCCCCCCCCCCCCCCCCCCGCCCCGATCTACTCACAGACTGTCCAAAAAGGGACAATTCTGAACCTTCACGTTTCACATACCAATTGCATGTGATACGTGATGATTCGAAACGGGTAATCAAATTCTATAGATTACGTTGCTCATTTTGATTTTTTAATCATTTATGAGAGAGGAAAGAACAAGACAGAGGAGAATAATTGGTCAGAGTTGAAAGTTCTATGTTCGGATCCACCGTTCAGGCGCGGTTAATGGTCGTTCTCATTGTCGTCATACGCATCTGTGCTTATCTTAAGGCATACTTCACAACTAGAATCATCTTTCACTACAGTCCTCTAAAGCTACCAAAATTATAAAAATATTTACTATATTACAAACACATAAGAAGTCATCATATCGCAAATGCCAAAAAGAAGCAATCACATGCATGATATGAACTTTTAATCCATTTAGTTGAAAAAAACTATAAGCCTTTTTAATTCATATCTAAAAGAAGTAATCACATGATATAAACTTGAACATTCAACTTCACACGATATGACATGATATGAATCACATTCAATTCATATAGCATAATGAATATGAATCACATTAACGAGTTAGCAACTATATAATATGAATCACATCCAAGAGTTCACTCTAATCACATGATATGATAAAGCATTACTTTCATGAGTTAGCAAATATATGATATAACATTCAACTCTAATCACATTCAACTCTAATAATGTATTTGCAATGCACCTAATATTTTATCTTCACCTAGAGTTGAACCGGATGAAAGGGGCCGGGATGACGGGGGCGCCGGCCGCAAGGAGGCACCTACGCAGTGGTGGACGGGGGCAGCGAACGATTGCCGGAACAGGCACCGGCAGGCAACATGGACGGGGGCGTCGGGGGCGCCTGTGGCCGAGGGGGACGGGGGCGCTGGATAGGGGGCGGATGGAGGGCTGGACGGGGAAGGCGAAGGGGACGCCGGCCGGCTGACGTGCAGGGGCGCCAGAGAGGCGGCGGGCAGGCGGCGGGCGGGGGGCTGGGGCGCAAGCGAGAAGGCGCGCGGGCGATAGGAAAGAAGCGTACGTGGGAGAAGAGAGGAGTTGAAGGGATTAGGTTTCGTGTGGGGCCCGCTTAAGAGCATCGGTTTTGCCACGTCCGACGCTCTTTGAGCCTGAGCAACCCAGGCCCGCCATATGAGCATTGGTTTAACCGATACATTTAATATAAGCGTCAGTTCGGCCGGCACATTTAATATGTGCATTGGTTGGCTCCAGAAAACCGACGCCTCTAACTTATCGGTGTTGGTTTTCTTAAACCGACACCCCTAGACGTGTTAAATGTGTCGGGGCCGACGCATATAGATAAACCGACACCCTATTCATGGTTTCCTATAGTGTCTCAATCAAATCATAATCCTTTCTCATCATGAATGAGAAGAGGTCATCTCCAACTTCAGCATGAATTTGATCACGGGTTGACGAAGTTGACCCGTTGTAGGAGTGTTGGACGATGAACCAAATATCCACCCCCATGGTAAAGGGAAACAAAGATATAATCTTGGAGCCTCCCCAAAGCTTTGGAATTAGATACCTTTGGCTCCTGCTTGAAGCTGGAGAATCCTCCCATTCTGGGCAATGGTGTTGCCCAACGGAAATAATTTGTTGAGGAACGCCTTGAGTTGCTTTTGCATGTTAGCACTTGCGTCCTCATTGGCTTTCCCATGAAATGGGATAACCAAACACTACCCTTTTTTCACACAATAGAGAAAACAAAGCAATGGTAATCCTGTCTAATAACTACCAGTACCTACAACTTAACCATAAGTGATAGCTATCCTTCACATTCTTCGCCTTCCCCGGCAACGACACCAAAAATGCTTTTTTTATTTCTTAACATCGTAGATCATCTCCAGTGAGAGATGAGATCCTCAAGCGCACGGAAGATATCTTTGTAGCATTTCACCGAAGAGTATTCCCATGGGTATCTTATTTATCCCAAATGAAGGAGGTGAAGTAAAGGGAACACTATTCTCATGATCAAGGTATAGGGTACTAAGTATTTATCAGAACAGGCATAAGATGGTAAGATAATAATAGGGGTAGTATGACACAGACCTAAGCAATATACTCTAAGGGTAAGGTTGTCCTAGTGAGGGTTAAGCTACAAGAAGGGGCTGCTCCTACTGTGCTCTATTCACTCATATAGATAGTGTATTAGTGTACACGTGAGTATGCTAATGATGAATACTAGGGCTTAGTGGTCCAACATATGGGGCACGAGTTTACCCATGACAGCATCAGGACGATTCCCGCCTTGAGCATGTGGTGTAGCCAAATGTGGGGGAATACAAAGGACGTACAAGGCTTTCACCACCTATTGCTTACTCTTACAACCCGTGGGTGAACGAGACATCCAACACTACTTAACTATCTAAGCACCACGCTTACATGTTAAGTAAATACCTTAAGAGCCCGGGTAGAATTACCATCCTAAGGCAATGACTAACCTAAACATTATTGAACCAATGCTGGGACCAAACATTAACATATACATATTAACATCATCATGTTATTATTCATTTAGACTACAGTGGTGGTGTATGATGTCTATGATAACATGACATGAGCATTATGACTAGACCATAATAACATCTACACCTAGCACATACATGGACTCCACAATCAAACAAGAAACGCTTTGCCCAAGTATATGAATAAAGAGAGACTAATAATATTATTATTATAATGCATAAAGTCAAATAAGGAAAGAAAGATACATGATCCATACATTTCCTTATTTGGACTTGGGACTATAAGCTCCTCTCTAAAGCCTAACCTCCACTAAGGACCTAGGAAACTAGTGTATACAAGAGAGAATGCTTGAGTGGTGTGTGAAGTGAAGTGAGGCCTCTCCCCCCTATTTATACACAGAGTAAAGGCGGTTCCCACCACCAAAAGCGCATGAATAAGTCACCATTGTTATCAACTCACCGTAGGAGGTCAATACGTGGAAGTTGACCGCATTTGGCACTGCTACCAGGTCGTCCGAGCCAGAGGTCAGTCGACCTGGTCAATGCACCATCCGCGGCGTGCTTCCTCCAGGTGGCTGACAAGTGGGTCCTCTGATACTCCTTTAGGTGGGCCATTTGATCCATGTTCTGGCACATGTCGGCGTCTGATTGGCTGGGAAGGTATTCTTTAGGATTCCTCCCTTGTCTTTACTTCATTCTGCATAGAATACCTGCATGCACCATTTTCTTCAAGTACAAGTGGAACTATGTTATTTCTAAAAGCAATGCATGTAAGAAATGTCTTCTCCGTCAGATAATTGACATATATTGACTGTCGAAATTGGTACATAATGACTATCAAAAGTTATGCCTGAAGTTCACATCCAAATAGATTTCTTCCTTAATTGAAAATTTTAGTTGTATGATGGTTGGAAATTTTACTTACCAACATGCAAATTTATGCCAATTCAAACATGCTAAATGCAAATGCAAGGGTTGATGGAAAATTCAAATATGCTATTGGAAATCAAATATGAGATGACTAACAATTAACCTATTCGCAAGGACTCTATGACCTTTTGAAATCCGATGAGTGGGACTTACCCCCATCCTGTTCCATGCCCGGAGATGAAGGTGTGGATGACTTCTCTTGATTGACATGCCAAACTTCCTTTGGCTACCATTTGGACAAGTGGGGCACGTGGTGGCCTCGGCCTCTTTGCCCTCTTGATTGATACTTGTTGATGTTGCGAGAAATTTTCCTCAAAGATAATCTTTTATGACTCTGGTGAGGCTTTTCCTTGTTTCGCTATTCTCTTTTTGGTGGCTAAGTGGATTTGGGCCATTTGAATGACCCTTGCTTCTTCGTCTTTTTAGAATGTCATCATGGACGACATGATGGAGTCTCCTCATTCCTCATAACGGCAATGAGGTTGTCTGTTTATGTGCGTGTCGCTTCGACCTTCAAGATGTTCTTTTGATTTAACCCATTCTTGATCTTGGATCGAAGACTTCTTTGGGCTTGACGACATGTGGGCTTCACAATCAAACAAGAAACGATTCATCCACAATGCCGCTTTGCCCAAAGTTGCATGGGCTTGGTCAAAGTGTAGGGTCCAACAGTTTCTTGTGGAACCATCGGGTCTAGAATGCTTTTTAAAGCGTCTTTTCCTTGTCCAATTGCTTGTTGGGTAGGTTGTCATTGATTTCTCCTTGGACATGGACAAGATACATAAAGGTAGGCTAGTTGAAGTTGAATTCCTTTGAATTCAAATTCTCATAGTCTCCTTGATTGTTTTGAGCCCACTCTTTACCTCCTTTGTTGGTGATGATCTTTGGAGTTATTGTTTAGAAATGAAGGATCATCATGGGTCTTAGGGAAAATAAATCTCCTAGTTTCTCATGTTGACATGGATTTTCACAAATGGTGAATATCTATGGCCTGCATCATCCAAACACTTCTCCATTGGCTGGCCTTCTTGCTCTTTCAAGAGGAGGTCTGGTTCCATGGCTAGCATGTCCACCTTATTAAAGGTGTTCATTCCACACTAATGGAACCGGAGCATTCATTGATCCACCCCTTGATTCTGACCATCTTCTCAATCAACTCTTCATCTTTCTCATGATGAATGAGAATAGGTCATTTGCAGCTTCAACATGAACTTGATCACAGGTCGACGAATTCAACCCGTTGCAGGATTATTGGACAACGAGCCAACTATCCACCCCTCAGTGAAGGCAAAGCAAGATATAATCTTGCATCCTCCGCCAAGCTTTGGGGATAGATGCCTTTGGCTCCTGCTAGAAGCTGGAGAATCCTCCCATAATGGACAATGGTGTTGCCCAACCGGAAGAATTTGTCAAGGAACTCCTTGAGTTGGTTTTGCATTCGAGCACTTGCGTCCTCATTGGCTTTCCAGTGAAATGGGCTAGTCAAACCCTACCCTGTGTTCACACAAAAGAAGAAATTCAAACATGGGTAATTATGTCTAATAACTACTAGTACCTACAACATAATCATAAGTGATAGCTATCCTTCACTTCCTTTGCCTTCCTCGGCAACAGCGCTAGAAATTCTTGTTTGTATTTCCTAACACCATAGATCATCTTCGGTGAGATAAGATGATCCACAGGAGCACATAAGATACTGTAGCATTTCACCCAAGAGTATTGTCAAGGGTATCTTATTTATCCCAAAAGAAGGTGGTGATGTAAAGTAAACAATATTCTTATGATCAATACATAGGGTACTATGTAATTATCAGAACTGCAGTAATATGATAATAGGGGTAGTACGACACACACCTAAGCAATATACTCTAATGGTTAAAGGTGTCCTAGTGAGGGTTAAACTACGGGAAGGGGATGCTCCTACTATGCTCTAATTACTCATATACATAGCCTAATAATGTAAACATGAATATGTAATGGTGAATACTAGGGCTTAGTGGTCCAACATATTGTGCACAGGTTTACCTCTAATAGCATCAAGATGATACCCGCTACGCCTGTGGTGTAGCCGAACGTGGAGGACTACAAAGGGCGGACAGGGCTATCACCACCTGCCGCCTACCCCTGCGACCCGTGGGTCTACGAGACATCCAACACTACTTACCTATCCAAGCACCACGCTTGCATGCTAAGTAAATGCCTTTAGAGTTGCAATACAAGATCCATCCTAAGGAAATGACTAACCTTAAAGTCATTGAATCAATGTTGGGACCAAGAACTAACATATTCATATTAACATAATCATATTATTCCCTAATTAGACTATAGTGGTGGTGTAGGGTGTTTATGATATCATAATTGGAACATGATGATCAGATCATGTTAGCACCTACACCTATCACATACATGGACTCTACAATCAAACGAGAAATGATTTGCCCAAGTATATGAATAATGAGAGACTAATAATAATATTATTAATATGCATAAAGTTAAAAAGGGAAAGAACGATACATGAGCCATACCTTTCTCAATTTGGACATGGGACTAGAGGCTCCTCTCTAAAGCCAAACCTCCACTAAGGACTAGGAGAACTAATGTATACAAGAGAGAATGTTTGAGTAGTGTGTGAAGTGAGGTGAGGCATCCCCTATTTATACACTCACTAAAGCGGTTTCGCGCGTTAATCTCCAAGGCTTTCACTTACTCCTGCATCAAAGAAGCCACCAGAGGTCGACACGTGTGAGTGGACGCAAGTTTGGCGCACTTACCAGTTAGGCCGAACACGGGGTTCAGCAAAACTGGAGGTGGCCCTACTCAGCTCTATGTTGCTCCAGGTCACTTATCTGTGGACCCTTGTTGACCTTCTAGATGAATCATGGTGAAAACGTGCGGCTACCAACCTGTAAGTGGGCCATTGGATACGTGGGAGGCCACATGGAATCATTTGCTTGGTCAGAAGTGTGTTTCATTGCCATATGTACATGCATTCACCTCAAATTTATAGAAAATACCTGCATGCACCATTTTTTCCAAGTACAAGTTAAACTAGGTTACATCCAACAGCAATTGATGTAAGAAAATTGTACTCCTTCACATAATTGAGATATATTGACGGTCGGAATTAGTACTTAACCATGGGAACAGGTAGCTACAAATATTCCAGACCACACAACATCGAACTCATACTGAGCCCACTTTGCATCGGCTGGGATTCACCCGCACTTCACCTAGCCCTGTCTCAACCACCCACCCTCTTCACACGCAAAGTTCATTAATTACCCAGCCCACATCCTAAAATCACACCACCAAACACATTTTAACACAATTCACAAATCAAGTGTACATCATGTGGAGTTTCGTGATGCAAACATCGCTAAGGTTTCCTAATAATATAGCTAATCAAGGATGTGCTCTAATCATCGCTATAGTGTAGTGACGGAGATCTTAGGCTATCAAGGGGATTTTGTAGTTCAAAATCTAGAATGGGTTTGAAGTGGAGACATCCTAGATAGTGAGTTAGTGTGACACATTCGAAGACTGTTCATGAAGAACAAGTAACCAACATCAACATGAACTACTCTCATTCCTACCTAATGTAACCACCACCTTTCAAGTAGGCATAACTACGCCAATGTTTTCAAAAACTACCCAATCATGCAAGTTGAAAAAAGGCCTTGGATGCATTTAGATAAAAACATAGGTTCAACATGATCAAAAAAGTTAGAGCTTGCCCTCAAACTCTTCGGGTAGCCCTTCCTCAATGTTCAAGTCCTCCGAGTCCTCCTTGAAGTCTTTGGGTGCTACAGTACATACTAAACGTTTATTACTATAGCAATAAAATCATTCAAATGAAATCCATAGTTTCAAATTTATGTTAAGTCGAGTTTTAGGGGTGGATTTGAGTATGTTTGGTTCTTTCTCATTTAATGTGGTTTTAGTAATTTATTCTATTCATGTGAGGCTTGAACAATGAATCTTTTAATTTTTTTTGCATGTTGCTCATCTTGTCTTGGAGTGTTTGGGCCATCATTAGCTTCTATAAGTCTCATAGTGTTTTTAGGAAATTTTCCAGAATTTTTATGTGAAGAAAAATGTGTTTTTCTAAGTTTCCTGGGTACACTTTCGGGTGTACCTAGCAGTCATCAGCGGCGAGGTGCGGCTGTTTCTATGGCATCGCGTCGGAGTTGCTCTTCCCATGGCTCAATCTTCCGCCTTAAGGCGTCTACATGTTCTACGAGCTAAGTCCAACAAGTTGGGCAAGTCATTTGGACGGAGGAAGCCTCTAGCTTGCCGGAAGCTATAGCGAGTGGCGGTGCCAGTGAGGGTTCCTCGGTTTCTAAGTGGCTTTACTCTATTCTACCTAATAGAAAATGTTCTACACATTCTAGGTAATAAAGAAGTAGATAGCACTGTTAATTTTGTTACCTCGATCCTACAATTCGGAATGATCGAGGTCACCAGGAACGAGGTGGAAAGTGGGGGAGGCAGAATTCCTCCTCAAGTCGAGTTCCTTGGCTCGGATAGGCAGCCAGAGCGTTGTGCAGGACTGTTCACTTTCGTGCGTGCGAAAATGGGGCTCTCGGGGGCCTTTTATAGCTGGGTAAAGGCGATTCGCCGTGATGGGATGAGCAACATTATGCACGGCCCTCACAGGCTAGTCAGGCGTTTTGGACAGTCCGAGTTGTAACGAGCTTATCCTTCCATCTAGGAGCTAGCTGACACATTCAATTGCGGATAGCGCAGACCATACGGCGGCATGGGGTGCCATCGCAAACTCAATTTTTGGGTGCGTGCGCGAAGAAGAAGGAGGGGGAGAGAAAAGATGGCATGGGTCACCCGAGTGGTGAAGGGCAGTTGGCTGGGTTGAGTGAGTGAGGGGAGGGGAGATAGGCCGCGCCCTAGGGAGCTCAACTCGGATGGTTACCCTTTTCTTTTTCCTTTTCTATTTCCATTTGATTTCGGTTTGAATGCTTTTAGTTTGAATTTGATTTGGATTTTTGGGTCGTTTCCTACTAAGGTCCTAATATTTATTTGTTGAAGGCTATCAAGGCTTTGAAGTGAACTTTTTCTAATTTTATGAAGTGTTTTATTTTCCACTTGTCTTAATGAATCTCTAAAATTCAAATTAGGAGTGATTTTTATTTGCCTCAAATTTCGGGCTATTACATAGAGGTTAATTAGTTGATTGACTATACGTTGGGTGGTTAAATAGATTTATCTTTTATGAAACCACTTAGCAAAACCACACAGGGGATTATTTAGATGCTTTTCAATACTTCGTGAGGCTGAATGTCTGGTTTTATAGTTCAAAAAGTTAAGTAATCCACTATCAATACTTTGGAGGGTAAAATAGACTTGTTCCTATGTAAAATATCCAAGTATTGTAGGCTCTCTTTCTCTTTCCCCAAGCTAATTTGGGGAATTGGAGCTGAGTGTTACAAGACAAAACACTATATTAGTGCACATATCTTTAAGACGTGGTCTGGCGGTGAGCAAAACGCGTTGCAAACCCTACTCACCTACCCATAGAGCTGTCCAATGAACCAGGCCGGCCCGAGCCTGGTCGGGCTCAAGCATTGAAATCCTCGGCCCGACGCGACCCATAAAAGGACTGAGCTGTGCTGGCCCAACGGGCCTACACAACGACCAAAGCACAATTCGTTCTCATTTTACACATGATGTGCCATATGAAGCCTTAAGCGCCGCGGTCAGAAATATGGTAACAAATAAATGCATGCAAAAGTTTAAAAAACTTGTTATATGGGCTTAAACTAGTCGTGCCAGACCTGACCCTATGGGATACGCAAGCCACGCAACAGGCCAGCCAGGCAAATAGTTAAACGGGTTGTGCCGAGTTGGGCTGATGAGGCTGCGTGATGAGGATATCAATCCTATGGTACACACAACACTCCATTTAACATACAAGATGCAATCATTAGAGTTCACGCACAATAATTAATTTTAGAGGTGACCTCACTATTATATGTTTTTATATATATTTTCGAGAATAGATTGCTACCTAATGACTTACTTGTAATTAGGATCCATGGAGAGGTTTATGGAGTACTTGGAATCAATACTAGGGGCGTCGAGGATGAGAGAATGCATTGAAAGAAGATGGAGGTCGAGCCCAACTCAAAATCATGTCCAACTCGGAGTCCAGGAGCACTTCATACTAAAACAGAAGTTGAGGACGTATACCTGACTCCCTTTTGAATGTTCTATACATGCACGAAAAGGGGAGAGGATAAACTTTCCTATGCAGCTGGTCCCATGTAAAAATTCTTTCGAAGTCGTCCTGAATCATTGAAACAAAATCAAGTTCAGGATCTGTTAGGATGCTGCGCCATCGTATTGGGCCATTGGGCCTTTTATCAAGTCGACATCCCTTATTTTCGTGTCTTAGGGTATGGTCTCGAGTCCAACACCTCTTAGACATCCTCCCACCTATATATAATCATAGTAGACACTATAAACAACTGAGTTTTGCTTAGATTAATCTATAATACACAGTCTCACCATTTACCGGTTTGTGGAACCCCAATTCAGCAATTTCAGATTACTTCTTCTACGTTTTTGCTTGTGTTCTTGGTTACACTTGCAAGGATTAACCTTCTTGGCGAGGTCTAGCATATGAAGCACGGTTGATAACCAACAGAGCAGTTGTGTAGTTATTGCAGAGGTTGTTCGTGTTCTCCTCAAAAGCCTCGGATCATCAACGTCGAGATCCCCATCAATCAACTTATTCATTATCTATCAAAAGATCAGGACCTACACTACTCTTTTACTCATCAATTGGTATCAGAGCCAGGTTGCCCGTTAGACAATTCATCAATCCATTAGAATAGTTTTGTTTTTCATACCTATAGACGACAATTAACCAAAAAACTTGTAGTTTAGTATATGTATTTATCACTTTGTCCAAACCACCATTGAGCCTTTGCAACTTTGTTTTTGGATTAGTTTTGTTGAGTTTGTGTTCTGGGTTGAGTCATATTGCTAGTTTATAATGTGTTTTGGTTTTGGTTTGAGTTTTGCATTGTGTTGATTCATCCTTTTAAATCACCTCATCATGTCTCCATTAGATTCATCTGTCTAGTTTAGTGTTTTCATCATACCCTAGTCATAAGAACTCGGATTCCGGTGTTTTGGTACTTTCTGAAAAGCTTCAGAAGTTATCTACAACTTTCTTATTCATATGTTTCCCAAAAAATAGAGTTATTATGGTCAAAATTGCATTAGATCTGAATCTATTTTTAACCTAAAATTTCTGAGCAGTCTGTATTGCGGGGGCAATATCTCCTATTGTTCTGATCCAAAATAGCTCTTCCATATACTGATATTAAATCGGAGATATAGATCTACAATCTTGCTGTTGTAAGTTTTTTGATTTCGAGCCTCTATGTGTGTCTAATTGTCATTGGAAGGTTGAGCAGAAAATCAGTGACAGACCAACAAGATATCTTTGATTGCTTTGAATTGTGTTCTTTTGCAGCACATTCTGAAAAAAAGATAAGTGCAAAACAAGATACAAAAGATGCACAAGAACAAAAAAAGGGATAAAAAACAACAACAAAATAAACAGAAGTTCTTGCATCCTTTATGTCCTCTAATTTACTTACATGTCTTGCTAGCTTTAACTACTAGGAACATATTTCGACCAACAACATTGACAAGTACTTTAGATATTTATTTAACTTTACTATCTGTTTTATTGTTGCTAATCCTTGCTGCATATAAAGTGCCATCCAAGCTACACTTTTTCTTGAGCAGAATTGATACACCCTTGCAATCATTCCACGCTTTATTGGTTTTCAATTCGACTAACATTTGCCACCTGCAGTGTCGGTAACAATACTTGTATGAGCGTGGTAAGATGCTTCAGAGTGTGTGATTCTACTTCCACATTGTCATTATCCTTTGCAGTTGATAGGGATAACATATTTTAGTTGTCTTCTATTTGTTACTAACAATGTTAGGTAAAAGCAAGAATCATACATTATATGTTGAGATGATTGACATGATGAAAATTGCGATGGAGCTGCTCACTAAGAATAAAACATTAACCAAGGTTTCACATGATATTAAGACCACCTTCACAACTCCTTCCACAAGAAGTAATTTTTTTGGACCGTGGCGTATATGTGATAGGAGAAAGATTAGGAATATTTCAAATGCATTAGTTGATTGTGCATTAACTTGGTGGGACAATTTAAGTGATTTAGAAAATCCTCGAACATGGAAATATATGAAAATTCTCTTGTGGCTAATCATTTGCAGGACAATGTACAAAGCAATGCAGCTGATGCAAAGCAAAATATGGTGATTTTTGTGAACTTTTAGATTCATTCATTCATATTTCACCCACAATTCCAGCTAAAAATGATAATGAAGATAACACACCTAACAATACGCTTATCCATATGAGATGTTTCTGAATGTCTCAAAGTTATCCCTCAATCATGATATTGGTAAGTGTAGGATCGAAGAGCACATGAAAAGCTACCAGAGGGGGGTGAATGATAGATTAAAACTTTTTCAACAGAAGCAACAAAAATCAATCAGCATAAAATCAATCTAATAGAGAAACCGTGCGTGTGAGTGTTTACAATGTGTTCAAAATGTGACAAATAAGTGTAGATCGTAGACAATCAAGTCAAGAAGACACGACAACAAAAATCACGAGAAAACATCAAGTAAAACTCAAGTTATGACCAAAACCCTGAGCAAAGATCAATCTATTCTAACAGAGATCAAACAGATATGCTATTCTGTAAAGAAACTTGTGTAATTCAAAAACTATAAATTCAATGACCGTAAAGTTTTCACATATGATAGAGTATTGAGTTATGAATACAACTACAAAAGAATCACGTCAGCTTTAGTAGTAAAACGCAAGTTACGATCAAAACAATGCAAAAAGGTCGGGGAACGCAAAAACTCGACGAGAAAGACTTGACAAAAACAAGTCAGACAAACAAGGCACAAAAGCTCTTATAAACAACAAATTTTATTGATCGATACACCAGAGGAACATCCTGAAAGTTGTTCTACCATGAGCTCTGGCCTCCCTTGCTTATATAACCAACCCTTAAGCAAACTTAATTCTAACTATGACTCCTACTCTTACTTAATTTCAACCGGAATTTTTCATAACTGCTCCAGACTCTTTCATACACAGATAGAAGCAATCTTATGACTACCAAATACCTTAAGAACATATCAAACATTCCTAAAACAACCCAATTTCGTGCTCACCACGAAATCTAACTAAAACAAACTCTAAACCTTCCATAAACTAAACATAATCACCTCACTCGCAGCTCGAGGCATAAACCAGTCGATTGGATCTTTTCGGCCACATCTTCACGTTTATATCTTTCACCATGTATTGGAATAATGTAGCCACGTCCATACACCTCTTGCACACGTGCAAACACTTTCAAACAATGTTTATGATACTATAATATGTATTGTTCATGACCCAAAAATGTTGCACGACCTCACGATCAACTCAACTACAATTCCTCCCAAACTTGGTTGTTGAACCTCATCTTCTCCCAAAGACTAGTTCAATGGATCCCATCAACAGCCATGTCTTGACCTCAAGCAACACCTGCACATGAACAAACAACCAATCTTTGCGAGCTCAAATCCTCTACTTGACTCTCGTTAGTCCAAAAAACACATTGTTTGTTACGATGGTGCAATATGGACATCGTTCATTCTGTCCCCAAAGCAAGTATATTTACAGGACATACGAGCAAGCTGAGAACGGCTTGTCATCAAGAAGGGGAGAATGATGAGATCATGCACATTATAAATGCACATACAAACATGGTACAATATTTATTTGTTTGAGATCCTGGCTCGAGTGAATGTGCAAGCTTATTTGATGCAGAACATCGAAATTGTTGTTGACGATGGTTATATACCAATTTCACCCGTCAATATAACTCAATTATGTGAAGGAAATATTATTTCTTGCACACATCACCTTTCTATTTAACCTATTTTTACTTGTACTTGAAGAAATTTGTGCATGCAGGAACTTTACATGGAATTGAAGTGAAACAAGTGGATGGATCCTATAAAATATCATCCCAGCCAATCAAACATCGACACGTGGCACCACATGGATCAAATGTCCCACAAACAGAAGTATCCGAGACCATCCAACAATGTAGCACCCATATCATGGAATGGGAGCCACCTGTCAGTCACATGGAGGAAGAACTGGAGGTTTGGAGCCAAGACCAGGTCAGTCGACCCCCCTAGTCGGCCGACTAGGTCCTGACGCCAAACAAGGTCAAATGGCACGTGTTGGCTCCTCCCAACTCGAAGATTCCACGGGTGACTGACTCGCGCGCTTTTAGTGGCGGGAACCGACGCTTCTTCAACCTATAAATAGAACTCCTCACCCCTCACTTCAAAAGACACCACCTGAGCATCATTCTATTATATACACTAGTTCTCTTAGTCCTTATTGTAGTTAAACTATAGGGAGGAGAGCCTCTAGTTCCATGTACAAATTGGGAAAGGTATGGCTCATGTATATTTTCTTATATTTATGACTTTATGCATAACAAAGATATTATCTTTAGTCTTCTTTTATTCATATACTTGGATGAAGCGTTTCTTGTTTGATTGTGGCGTCCATGTATGTGGTAGGAGTAGTCTTTATGATTGTGCCATAGCACTCTTAATCTATCATCATAAACACTACAAACCCCCACTATAGTCTAACTAGCTATGATATGATCATGTTAATATGAATAACTTTTGCTATGTCTCAACATTAGTTTAATAATGTTTAGGTTACATTGCCTTATGATGGCTTGTGTCGTGACTCTTAAGGTATTTACTAAATATGCTAGCATGGTGCTAGGATAGTTAAGTAACGTTGGATGTCTCATAGACCCACAGATTGAAGAGATAGGCAGTAGGTGGTGACATCCCTATCTGTCCTTTGCAATCCTCCACGTTCGGCTATGCTAGGCTCTTTGCGGGAGTCGTCCTAGTATTTCTAGGTGTAAACCCGTGCCCGATATGTTGAACAACTTAGCATAAGTATTCACCATTGACATGCTCATTAGTACCTAACCTCGGCTATGTATATGTATACTAGAAGCACTGTAGGAGCAACTCCCCAATTCTTAGTGTAATCTCCATTAGGACCCATTTACCTTTAGAATAGATTGCTTAGGTGTGGGTCACACTACCCATATACTATCAACTTACCCCTGTCTTGATAATTGATTAGTATCTCATAGTTTGATCATAAGAGTAGTGTTTACTTTACTCCATTGCCTTCCTTTTGGATAAATATGATACCCTTGGGAATACTCTTGGGTGAAATTCTAAATGATAGTTTCTGTGCACTTGTGGACGTCATCCTTTTCAAGATATGATCTGTGACGTAAGAAACGTCAACACACATTTCTGGCGCCATTGCCAGGGAAGGCAAAGGAAGTGAAGGATAGCTATCACTTGGGATTAAGCTATAAGTACTAATAGTTATTAGATAGGATTACCCTTGTTCGTTTTCTCCTTTTGTGGCGAAAACAGTGTAATGTTGGCTAACCCATTTCATGGGATGGCCAACAAGGACACAAGTGCTCAACTGCAAGATGATTCGAGGCGTACTTCAACAGATGTCCGCGGGCAACACCATTGCCTTTCGCGAAAGAATTTTAGCTTCCATTAGGAGCCAAAGTCACCCATCCTCAAGCTTGGGGGAGGCTTCAAGATTTCTTCTTGGTTTGCCTCCACCATAGTATGGATGGTTGGCTCCTCATCCAACATTCATGTCATGGGTTGGTCCATCAATCCATGGCCACCTTTGTGCTGGAGCTGAAGGAGTCATATTCTCATTCATCATGGATGAGAATATGGTTTCTAATCAAGGGGTGGATTGAAGAATTCTATAGTTCCTATGGATTGGCATGCACACCACTTAGCAAGGTGGACATGCTAGCTATGGAACTACACCTCCCATTGAAGTATCATGGTAGAACAAGTCAATGGAGAAGTGTTTGGAATTCTCCAAGCCATGGATATTCAAATGATTTGTGAAAATCCATGTTACCATGGGCCACTTGGGGAATCATTTTCCCAAAGACCCATGGGGATTCTTCCTTCCAAACACAACTCCAATGGCTATTACAAACAAGGAGGTCAAGGGTGGAATTAATATCACCTTTGTAATTAAAGAGGCTATAGGGATTTCAAGGGATTTAAGTTCAACTAGCCAACCTTGGAGTATCTTGTCCATGGACATGGAAAAAATCAAGAAAACATTTACATGAAGCTCTTGGCCAAGGACAAGAAACTTAAAGAGCATTCAAGATCTAATATATCCCACAATCACTTGTTGATATTCCTACACTTCGACCATGCCCATGCAACCTAGGGCAAGTGACATTGTGGATGAAGCATTTCTTGTTTGATGGTGGAGTCCACATGTCACCATGCCCAAGGAAGTATTTGATCCATGATCAAAGTACGGGTTAACTCAAAGGAACATCAAAAAGGTCAAAGTGACACCCCTAAATAAGGACAAGCCTCACCATGTTCAAGAAATAATGTCTTTATGAGGGAAAAGCCGTCAACAAGTCTTCATCAAGACGACGGAGAGGCTAGGTCCATCATGTGGCCCACATGTCCAACTAACATGCCAAAGGAGATTTGGCATGTCAATCAAGAGAATTTGTCCACATCTTCAACTCTGGGATTGGACAACAAATCACCGCATTAAACAGGACGGAGGTAAGTCCCACTCATCGGACCTCAAATCGGTGAGTCCTTGGCAATAGGTTAATTGATAGTTATCTCATATTTGATTTCCCAATTGCATATTTGAATTCCCCATCAATCTTTGCATTTGCATTTAGCATTTTTGAATTTTTGGACTTGCATGTTGGAGAGTAAAATATCCAACAACCATAAAACTAAAATTTTGAATTAGGAAATAAATTTATTTGGATATGAAACTTGGGCATAACCACATGAATTCATCTTCCTAATTCAAACCAAAAATATTTCCCTTAATATTTAATGCATTTGCATGTTCTTTCAAATTGGGCAAAACAATTTGGCAAAAGGGTACAACATGCTTTTGAGCTAACGTAACCCGTTTTCGAGTTGTTTTGTTTGTTCTTGTATTTGGTGCAGTCAAGACAAAATTTGCAAAGAGGTTGGAAGGCCGCATCAAGCGCATATCCCTCCAGCGATCTCATTTTGAGTTCATGGTGGAGGAATGCTCAAGATGATGGCCCAATGGAGGAACAAGATGAAACCCATTTGACTCCAACCTCAACTTGGCAGAAGGCATTGTACATGAAGGCTACACCAGAATTCATGGTCGTGAGTTTCTCACACAACGACCTTCAACCTAGACTCCTCTTCATTTGATGTACATGTTTAAAATTTTCCGTCGTTGGAATTGCATTAGGATTGAATGATTTTTTCTTACATTGGTAAGGAAGGTTGACACCTTCTCACCATTCAAATCTTATGCATCCCCACGAGAGTAAGTGTGGACATTACTCTTTTTGATTCTTCAAAAAGGAATGCTACCTTACTTAGGAATAAATTTAAACAAGTACCTAGAATTTCATAAGGATTGCTAATTGACTTAGACATTTTTTTGCCTAGGTAATTCTTATGGAATGACTTAATGGTTGAATTGGTATGTAGCAACCTAGGAATAGTGATGTCCATAATTCTGAATTGAAACTCATTCATGCATGTATCACAAAATTTCAAATTCCTAGACAAGAAATTTAAAATGTCCAGGAGGATAAAATTGAGAATTTTGTTTGCCATGACCCAAATGATAAATATTTGCTCTTGTAAAAAACTATGATGGTTAGAAATTTTACAAGATTAAGATATCCATATAGTGTATTTATATCACATACATTTCTATGCGTAGGAGCTTTAAAAAATGTTCAACTTGATTTATCCATAAAGCCCCACTCCTAGCAATGAATCATATATTGTTCATGGATATACTAGAAATTGGATCCAATGCATCTTTGGTCTTGTTCTTCCCCATGCGTACAAACGAATATTTGGTTACCTAACCCGAAAATTCATTTGTACAAGTATCGGGAGCTAACCATCCCTCTCTTTCAAAAAGAGTAAGTTTGCAAGAGTAAAATAACTATGTAGGCATTTAAATATCCGATAGTTGGAAACCCTAAAAGGAGTTCATTTCAATATCTCATGGCCAAGGAGTAAATTAGGATGGTCGCTACCTATCGGAAATTAAGCCCGGAGGACAACCATAACTATACGAGGCCAAAGATTTGACATGGAAACCCTCCATGAGCGACCAATGGGATGCTACGAATATGTGAGAGCATTATGCTCTCAACTATTCTAAGCACTCATTGAAGCTCAAGGGAATTGCCACCATCACTGGGTATAAGTTATTCCATTGTGTCTAAAAGGTATGATGTACCTTCTTAATCAAGGAATGACAAGATCACATCCAATATATTTTGGGTGCAAGTTTTGTCCTATGTGGCCAGAAGGTATTTTATACCTTAGCCAAGGAACAACGGACCGTACTCAACACATGTTGGGTACATGTCACTCCTTTGTGGCTAAGGGTTATCATTAACTTAGCAAAGGAGTGACGGATCACACCCAATGCATGAGAGGTACAAGTTATCCCTATATGGCACTAAGGTATGATACACCTTAGCTAAAGAATGCTGAAACACATTAAACATAAGTTGAGTGCACGTCATTCCTTTGTAGCCAAGGGTTATCATTACCTTAGCAAAGGAATAACAAGGTACATCCAACCTATGGAAACTTTAGGGTGTGGATGAGCGACATCAACAACACTCTCCTAGACCACACTCGTGGAATCCATGGAAGGCAATCCAACATCGTCACTCAACCCTCCAATGCCAAAGCCATGCTGCAATAAGGTTAGGCCAACCTCATGGCCTACATCCATCATTAGGGTGTCAGCCCTTATCGCGGAACTTGAACAAGAACAAGCTTAGGGGAGGACCCCCACTTGAGGTAACTTGTATCACACCCTTGCATATTTATTTTCCATTCACCCATCATCCACCTTGCATAAAAAAAACTTAAAAAAGTAGAGTAGATTTTCTTTCAAAATATAATAAAAGATGTGCAGTAAGAATGATTTGGAATTCACATAGATGACATGATGAACAGTTGCTCTGTTTTAATTTTCTTAATTCCCTAGTTTACAACTTACTACTCTCCAAAATATTTCTTTCATTGGCTAGAATTACTTTTGCCTTGATTTTGAAATTGTGCATAGCAAAAGTTTCATCCATTCTAAGTTGTAATGATATATGATATAGTGATAGGGCTGCTATTCCGAGTTTTAAAGTGAAACTTAGATTTCTGGAGAAATTCTAAAAAGATTTAAGTTACTCTCATTTGATTGGAAATACCTAGCAAACCCATATGATACATTACATTGATAGATCTATTGCATATGCTATTTGTCTTCACATTGAGCTTTGTCAACTAGTGTATACCTATGTGAGATTTGATTCATTACTTTTGAAGTCAAGACTTCACTTGCACATGCTATACTTCTACACTAGAAGTAAGCAAAATTCCAGCATATCATCATTCCACAATAAAAAGAGAAACTCCATACTATTCATGCTTAGTACTCTCTCCAAGTTTATTGCATAAAAAGGTAGTAGAAGACATGGCTAAAAAATGCATGCTTACATCATAAGCATGAGAAAAAAAAAGAGAGAAGAAAAAAAGAAAAAGAAATGCCTTGGTGCAGAAATATTTCCACTACACACAAAGGAGAGACCGAGAGAATTAAATTGAGGCACTTATAATCTAAATTGAACTCTCCGAGATTTGAGTGTAACTTGATTTCTAGGGTATGTGTGCGCCATTTGCTGTTCTATCTTTCAACCACACATGAATAAGAGATGGCATAAGCCCTGTAATGACTTAAGATGGGTGAAGTACCATGCCAATTTTTGTAATGCTAGGTAGAGTATTTTGTTTTGCGCATGGTACTTTTGAAAAGTAGAACATTGTAGCAACTCCTGATCATCAATCTAAAGTCTTGACTTTGCTCGGGACAAGCAAAGGATAAGTTGGGGGAGTTTGTTGACGGCTAGTATATACCAATTTCACCCGTCAATATAACTCAATTATGTGAAGGAAATATCATTACTTGCACACATCACCTTTCTATTTAACATATTTCCACTTGTACTTGGAGAAATTGGTGCATGTAGGCATTTTACACGGAACTGCAGTGAAACAAGGGGATGGATCCTATAAAATATCATCCCAGCGAATCAAGCATCGACACGTTGCACCACATGGATCAAATGGCCCATAAACAGAAGTATCTGAGGCCATCTAACGGTGTAGCACCCATATCATAGAATGGGACCCACTTGTCAGTCACCTGGAGGAAGAACTGGTCGTTTGGAGCCAGGACCAGGTCGGCCGACCCCCCTAGTTGGCTGACTCGGTCCTGGCACCAAACATGGTCAAACGCCACATGTTGGCTCCTCCCGGCTTGAAGAGGTCATGGGTGACTGATTCACACACTTTTGGTGGCGGGAACCGACCCTTCTCCAAGCTATAAATAGGACCCCTCACCCCTCACTTCAACACACACCACTTGAACATCATTCTATTGTGTACACTAGTTCTCTTAGTCCTTAGAGGAGTTAGGCTATAGGGAGGAGAGCCTCTAGTCCAATGTCCAAATTGGGAAAGGTATGGCTCATGTATCTTTTCTTATATTTATGACTTTATGCATAATAAAGATATTATCTTTAGTCTTCTTTTATTCATATACTTGGATGAAGCGTTTCTTGTTTGATTGTGGCGTCCATGTATGTGGTAGGAGTAGTCTTTATGATTGTGCCATAGCACTCTTAATCTATCATCATAAACACTACAAACCCCCACTAGTCTAACTAGCTATGATATGATCATGTTAATATGAATAACTTATGCTATGTCTCAACATTAGTTTAATGATGTTTAGGTTACATTGCCTTATGATGGCTTGTGTCGTGACTCTTAAGGTATTTACTAAATATGCTAGCATTGTGCTAGGATAGTTAAGTAACGTTGGATGCCTCATAGACCCACAGATTGAAGAGATAGGCAGTAGGTGGTGACATCCCTATCTGTCCTTTGTAATCCTCCACGTTCGGCTTTGCCATAGGCTCTTTGCGGGAGTCGTCCTAGTATTTCTAGGGGTAAACCCGTGCCCGATATGTTGAACAACTTAGCATAAGTATTCACCATTGACATGCTCATTAGTACCTAACCTCAGCTATGTATACGTATACTAGAAGCATTGTAGGAGTGACTCCCCAATTTTTAGTCTAATCTCCATTAGGACCCATTTACCTATAGAATAGATTGCTTAGGTATGTGTCACTACCCATATACTGTCATATTACCCCTGTCTTGATAATTGATTAGTATCCCATAGCTTGATCATAAGAGTATGTTTACTTTATTCCATTGCCTTCCATTGTGATAAATACGATACCCTTGGGATAAATACTCTAGCTTGAACTACTAGGAACCAATTTAGACCAACAACTTTGACAAGTACTTTGGATATTTATTTAACTTTACTATCTGTTTTGTTGTTGCTAATCCTTGCTGCATATAAAGTTCCATCCAAGCTACACTTTTTCTTGAGCAGAATCGATACACCATTGCAATCATCCCACACTTTATTGGTTTTCACTCCGACTAACATTTGCCACCTGTAGTGTCGGTAACAATACTTGTATGAGTGTGGTAAGACGCTTGAGAGTGTGTGATTCTGCTTTCACATTGTCATTATCCTTTGCAGTTGATAGGGATAACATATTTTTGTTGTCTTCTATTTGTTACTAACAATGTTAGGTAAAAGCAAGAATCCTACATTATATATTGAGATGATTGACATGACGAAAATGGCGATGGATCTGGTCACTAAAAATAAAACATCAACCGAGGTTTCACATGATATTGAGACCACCTTCACAACTCCTTCCACAAGAAGTAAGTTTTTAAGACCATGGAATATATGTGAATGAAGAAAGATTAGGAATATTGCTAATGCATTAATTGATTGTGCATTAAATTGGTTGGACAATTTAAGTGATTTATAAAAACCTCGAACATGGAAACATATGATAATTCTTGTGCGAGAAACTTTTGCTAATTTATCTATTTCCAAATATGAAATTTAACAATTTGAGGAACAGGTTTGTGTTGTACGTCCTCTTGTGGCTAATCATTTGCAGGACAATGTACAAAGCAATGCAACTGATGCAAAGGAAAATATGGTGATAAACTACTTTTGTGAACTTTTGGATTCATTTATTCATATTTCACCCACAATTCCTGCTAAAAATGATAATGAAGGTAATGCACCTAACCATACACTTATCCATATGAGAAGTTTCTGAATGTCTCAAAATTTTCCCTCAATCATGCTATTGGTAAGTGTAGGATCCAAGAGCACATGAAAAGCTACCAGAGGGGGGGTTAATGATAGATTAAAACTTATTTACCAGAAGCAACAAAAACCCCTTAGCAGAAAATCAATCTGATAGAGAAACTGTGTGTGCAAGTGTTTACAACGTGTTCAAAATGTGACACATAAGTGTTGATCAGAGAGAATCAAGTCATGAAGACACGACAACCAGAATCACAAGAATACGTCGAGTAAAACTCAAGTTATGACCAAAATCCTGAGCAAAGATCAATCTGTTCTAAAAGAGATCAAACAGATCTTCTATGCTGTAAAGAAAATTGTGTAATTCAAAAATTATAAATCCAATGACCATACATTTTTCACATATTATAGAGTATAATGTTATGAAGACAACTAAAAAAGAATCACGTCAATTTTAGTAGTAAAATGCGAGTTACGATCAAAACACTGCAGAAAGGTCGGGCAACGCAGAAACTCGACGAGAAAAACTTGACAAAAACAAGTCGAACGAACAAGGCACAAAAGCTCTTATAAACAATGAATTTTATTGATCAAAACACAAGAGGGACAGCCCCAAAGTCATTCTACCACAAGCTCTAGCCTCCCTTGCTTATATAACCAACCCTTAAGCCAACTTAATTCTAACTAGGACTCCTACTCTTACTTAGTTTCAACCGAAACTTTTCATAACTGCTCAAGACTCTATCATAGGCAGATAGAAGCAATCTTAAGACTTCCAAATATCTTAAGAACATATCAAACATTCCTAAATCAACCCAATTTCGTGCTCACCACGAAATCTAACCAAAACAAACTCTAAACCTTCCATAAACTGAACACAACCACCTCACTCGCAGCTTGAGGAATAAACCAGCCAGTTGGACCTTGTTGGCCACATATTCACGTTTATATCTCTTCACCATGTATTGGAACAATGTATCCATGTACATGCACCTCTTGCACACATGCAAACACTTTCCAACAATGTTTACAGTGCCTTCATATGTATTGTTCTTGACCCAAACATGTTGCGCAATCTTGCGACCAACTCAACCATAATTCCTCCCGAACTTGGTTGTTGAACCTCATCTTCTCCCGAAGACTAGTTCAATGGATCCCGTCACCAGCCACGTCTTGACCTCAAGCAACACCTGCACATGAACAAACAACCAATCTTTGCGAGCTCAAATTCTCGACTTGACTCTCGTTAGTCCGAAAAACACAACACCTTACGTAAGCACTTCATATAAGCATGTTGCAACCCATAGAAAAATGATATTATCCATAACCGCTAAAACACACAAAAACATAGCAAATGAATGCTAAGCAAATATTCCATAAGTCAAAAAGCATGTATGAAATATTGCAAGTTAAAAACAGATCTGCCACACAATTATTTCATCTAATGAAATTATCGAATAGACCAAAAGTGGCCCTACAATGTAAAGGCAAAAGATCGGACATTCCAATCCCAAACTCACGTGCGAATCACGTGTCAGAAAGTTCAGACAGTCCGAGCCAAGTAAGGAATAAATGTTACCCCCGAAAACATGTTTGTAAAGACAAAACGTGTCGACTCACGTGCAGCTCACATGACTGAAAGTTCGGACAATCCAAAACTATCGAAGGTAACGTTACTCTCTAAAAGCACATTGAAAAGTTCAGACAACCCAAACTTATCGACAGTAACAACGTAACTCCCAAAATGCACTGAAACGAGTTCAGACAGTGTGTATCGCGGTGTATCGTGGTGTATCGATGTAAGCTCAAAACTTTAAATTTAATCCTTCACTTTTATTATAATATCCAATGTATTCAACACACATAGATTTGACAGTAAGCAGCAAGCAACTCAATGAGCATTTTTGAAAACACCTTTATCACTAGTTGATTTTTAACATTCTTACGATAAAAAATGAGTTATGGGTTGATGCTTGTATTATTGTTGTGCCACAACAAGTGCATGAACTAGATGATGTTTTTTCAATACAACAACTTGTCGTGAAATTAGTCATTCGATTTCCATTACTTGCGAAAAAGATGAGCTGAAATTGTTCTCTTCTCTAAATACCTTCGCTTATATTGAATTTGCTTCTCTTTGTGATACTTATACGGTACAGAGGAGATTATTTTTCAACACTGAATTAACTTTGTTTTCAAGAATTAGTTTTCATTCTATAGGCAAATATAAACATATTGGTGTGTTTATGGTGCATAAAATTTACATATGTTCAAATGAGAAAGCTCCTTTTATGCTGCAACAACATGGTAACGTAAATGGATACACTAACAGTAATAATGCCTTGTCAAGTTTTTCTAGTCCTTATTTCTTGCAGCATAGACGACATATAAAAGAGGAGCATTGTTCGTTACGATGGTGCAATATGGACATCGCTCATTCTGTCCCCAAAGCGAGTATATTTACTTGACATACGAGCAAGCCGAGAATGGCTTGTCATCAAGTAGGGGGAGAATGATGAGATCATGCACATTATAAATGCACATGCAAATATGGTACAATATTTATTTGTTTGGGATCCTGGCTCGAGTGAATAGGCACACTTATTTGATGGAGAACATCGAGATGGTTGTTGACGACTGTTATATACCAATTTCACCCATCAATATAACTCAATTAGGTGAAGGAAAAATTAATTCATGCACACATCACCTTTCTATTTAACCTATTTTTACATGTACTTGGGGAAATTGGTGCATGCAGGCATTTTACATAGAACTGAAGTGAAACAAGCGGATGGATCCTATAAAATATCATCCCAGCCAATCAAACATTGGCACGTGGAACCACATGGATCAAATGGCCCACAAACAGATGTATCTGAGGCCATCCAATGGTGTAGGACCCATATAATGGAATCAGACCCACCTGTCAGTCACCTGGAGTAAGAACTGGCCGTTTGGAGCCAGGACCAGGTCGGCTGACCCCCCTAGTTTATTGACTAGGTCCTGACGCCAAACGTGGTCAAATGCCACGTGTTGGCTCCTCCCTGCTTGAAGAGGTCATGGGTGACTGATTCGCGCGCTTTTAGTGGCAGGAACAGACCCTTCTTCAATCTACAAATAGAACCCCTCACCCCTCACTTCAAAACACAGAACTTTAGCATCATTCTATTATATACACTCGTTCTCTTAGTCCTTAGTGGAGTTACGATATAGGGAGGAGAGCCTCTAGTCCCAAGTCCAAATTGGGAAAGGTATGGCTCATGTATCTTTTCTATATTTGTGACTTTATGCATAATGAAGATATTATCTTTAGTCTTCTTTTATTCATATACTTGGATGAAGCGTTTCTTGTTTGATTGTGGAGTCCATGTATGTGGTAGGAGTAGTCTTTATGATTTTGCCATAGCACTCTTAATGTATCATTATAAACACTAGAAACCCCCACTATAGTCTAATTAGCTATGATATGATCATGTTAATATTAATAACCTATGCTATGTCTCAACATTTGTTCAACGATGTTTGGGTTAGTCATCGCCTTAAGATGGCTTGTGTCATGACTCTTATGGTATTTACTTAATATGCTAGCGCAGTGCTAGGATAGTTAAGTAACGTTGGATGTCTCGTAGACCCACGGATTAAAGAGGTAGGCAGAGGTGGTGATAGCCCTATCTGACCTTTGTAATCTTCCACGTTCAGCTATGCCACATGCTCTTGGCGGGAGTCATCCTAGTATTGCTAGGGGTAAACCCGTGCCTGATATGTTGAACAACTTAGCATGAGTATTCACCATTGACATGCTTGTTAGTACCTAACCTAGGCTATGTATATGTATACTAGAAGCATTGTAGGCGCAACTCTCCAACTCTTAGTCTAATCTCCATTAGAACCCATTTACCTTTGGAATAGATTGCTTAGGTGTGGGTAACACTACCCATATACTATCAACTTACCCCTATCTTAATAATGGATTAGTATCTCATAGTTTGATCATAAGAGTAGTTTTTATTTTACTCTATTGCCTTCCTTTGGGATAAATAGGATACCTTTGGCAATACTCTTTTGTGAAATGCAACATGATAGTTTCTGTGCGCTTGCGGACCTCATCTTTTTCTAGGGATGATTTGTGATGTAAGAAATGTCAACAAGCATTTCTGGTGTCGTTGTTGGGGAAATCAAAGGAAGAGAAGGATAGCTATCACTTGTGATTAAGCTATAGGTACTAATAGTTATTAGACAGGATTACTCTTGTTTGTTTTCTCCTTTTGTGGTGAAAACTGGGTAGTGTTGGCTAATCCATTTCATGAGATGGCCAACAAGGACGCCAGTGCTCAACTGCAAGATGATTCAAGGCGTACCACAACAAATGTCCGCTGGGCAACACCATTACCTTTCCCGGAATAATTTTAGCTTCGAGTAGGAGCCAAAGTCATCCATCCTCAAGCTTGGCGGAGGCTTCAAGAGTTCTTCTTGGTTTGTCTCCACCATAGGATGGATAGTTGGCTCCTTATCCGACATTCATGTCATGGGTTGGTCCATCAATCCATGATCACCTTTGTGCTGGAGCTGAAGGAGTCCTATTCTCATCATCAATGATGAGAATATGGTCTCTACTCAAGAGGTGGATTGAAGAATGGTCTTGTTCCCTTAGCTTGGCATGCACACCAATAGCGAGGTGGACATGCTAGCTATGGAACTACACCTCCCATTGAAGTATCATGGTAGAACAAGTTAATGGAGAAGTGCTTGGAATTCTCCAAGCCATGGATATTCACATGATTTGTGAAAATCCATGTCAACATGGGCAACTTGGGTAATCATTTTCCCGAAGACCCATGGGGATTCTTCCTTCCAAACACAACTCCAATGGCTATCACCAACAAGGAGGTCAACGGTGGAATTAATATCACCCTTGTAATCAAAGAGGCTATAGGTATTTCAAGGGATTTAAGATCAAATAGCCAACCTTTGAGTATCTTGTCAATGGCCAAGGAAAAAATCAAGAAAACATTTACAAGAAACTCTTGACCAAGCACAAGAAACTTAAAGAGCATTCAAGATCCAATATATCCCACAATCACTTGTCAGATTCCTACACTTCAACCAACACAATGCAACCTAGGGCAAGTGACATTGTGGATGAAGCGTTTCATGTTTGATTGTGGAGTCCACATGTCACTATGCCCAAGGAAGTCTTTGATCCATGATCAAAGTATGGGTTAACTCAAAGGAACATCAAAAAGGTCAAAGTGACACCCCAAAATAAGGACAAGCCTCACCATGTTCAAGAAAGAATGTCTTCAAGAGGGAAAAGGCCGTCCACAAGTCTTCATCAAGACGACAGAGAGGCTAGGGCCATCATGTGGTCCACATGTCCAACTAACATGCCAAAGGAGATTTCGCATGTCAATCAAGAGAAGTTATCCACATCTTCAACTGCAGGATTGGACAACAAATCATTGCATTAAAAAGGACAGAGGTAAGTCCCACTCATCGGACTTCAAAAATTCGGTGAGTCCTTGCAAATAGGTTAATTGGTAGTTATTTCATATTTGATTTCCCAATTGCATATTTGAATTCCCCATCAATCATTGCATTTGCGTTTAGCATGTTTGAATTTTCAGACTTGCATGTTGGAGAGTAAAATTTCCAACCATCATAAAACTAAAATTTTGAATTAGGAAATAAATTTATTTTGATATGAACCTTGGGCATAACCACATGAATTCATCTTACTAATTCAAACCAAAAATATTTCCCTTAATATTCAATGCATTTGCAAGTTCTTTCAAGTTGGGCAAAACAATTTGGCAAAATGGTACAACCTGCTTTTGAGCTAACCTAACCCATTTTTGAGTTGTTTTGTTTGTTCTTGATTTTGGTGCAGCCAAGACAAAATTTGCAAAGAGGTTGGAAGGCCTCATGAAGCGCATATCCCTCCATTGATCTCATTATGAGTTCATGGTGGAGGAATGCTCAAGGTGATGGCCCAATGGAGGAACAAGATGAAGCCCATTCGACTCCAACCTCAACTTGGCAGAAGGCATTGAACATGAAGGCTAATGCATAATTCATGGTCGTGAGTTTCTCACACAACGACCTTCAACCTAGACTGCTCTTCTATTGAGGTACATGTTTAAAATTTTCCGTTGTTTGAATTACATCTGGATTGAATGATTTTTGCTTACATTGGTAAGGAAGGTTTACACCTTCTCATCATTCAAATCTTATGCATCTTCACAAGAGTAAGTGTTGACATTACTCTTTTTGATTCTTCAAAAAGGAATGCCACCTTACTTAGGAATAAATTTAAACAAGTACCTAGAATTTCATAAGCATTGCTAAAATTGACTTAGACATTTTTGCCTAGGTAATGCTTATGGAATGACATAATGGTTGAATTGGTATGTAGCAACCTAGTAATAGTGATGTCCGTAATTCTGACTTGAAACTCATTCATGCATGGATCACTAAATTTCATATTCCTAGGCAAGAAATAAAAAATGTTCAGTAAGATAAAATTGAGAATCTTGTTTGCCACGACCCAATTGATAAATATTTGCTCTTGTAAAAAACTATGATGTTATAAATTTTACAAGATGAAGATATCCATATAGTGTATTTATATCACTTACATTGCTATGAGTAGGAGCTTTAAAAAATGTTCAACTTGATTTATCGATAAAGCCTCACTCCTAGCAATGATTCATACATTGTTCATGATATACTAGAAATTGGACACAATGCATCTTTGGTCTTGTTCTTCCCCATGCTAAAAATGAAGATTCGGTTACCTAACCCAAAAATTCATTTGTACAAGTGTTGGGAGCTAACCATCCCTCTCTATCAAAAAGAGTAATTTTGCTAGAGTAAAATAACTATGTAGACATTTAAATATCCGATTGTTGGAAACCCTAAGAGGAGTCCATTTCAATATATCTTGGCCAAGGAGTAAATTAGGATGGTTGCTACCTATCGGAAATTAAGCCCGGAGGACAACCATATGTGTACAAGGCCGGAGATTTGACATGGAAACCCTCCATGAGAGACCAATGGGCTGCTACAAATATGTGAGAACATTATGCTCTCAACTATTCTAAGCACTGATTCAAGCTCAAGAGAATTGTCACCATCATTGGGTGTATGTTATTCCTTTGTGGCTAAAAGGTATGATGTATCTTAACAAAGGAATGACAAGATCACATCCAATGTATATTGGGTGCAAGTTGTTCCTATGTGGCCAGAAGGTATTTTATACCTTAGCCAAGGAACAACGGATCGTACTCAACACATGTTGGGTACATTTCACTCATTTGTGGCTAAGGGTTATCATTAACTTAGCAAAGGAGTGACGGATCACACCAAATGCATGAGAGGTACAAGTTATCCCTATATGGCAAGAAGGTATGATACACCTTAGCCAAAGAATGATGAAACACGTTCAACGCAAGTTGAGTGCACGTCATTCCTTTGTAGCCAAGGGTTATCATTACCTTAGCAAAGGAATAACAAGGTTCATCCAATCTATGAAAACTTTAAGGTGTGGATGAGCAACATCGACAACACTCTCCTCGACCACACTCGCGGAATCCATGGAAGGCAATCCAACATTGACACTCAACCCTCCAATGCCAATGCCATTGTCGGTACCCTGCGTATCGGATACCCTTTAGAACTGCAAAGAGTGCAAAGGAACTCCACCTATCTGATTTGAAGACCTCCAAAGGCCCCACGTGTTGCTCGTAACCGGACCTGCCTCCCTCATATGGTTAGTCCCAGTGCTGCCACGTGTATCATAAAATCGGAGCTACAATCCCTGCATGGGAATGCTCCAGACTGGATACCTGTGTGGCACTCCCGGACCTAACCCCCAACAGAGGGAAGCTCCGGCACCGACATGTGTACCACAACACCGGGTCTACTCATCCAAGATGGAAAGCCTCGAAGCTGCCACGCGTCCAACCGCCGGACCTTCAACCTAAACGGACAGATTGGTGGACCTCCAATGGCTCGGACCTTCAAGGGACATTAAAGACTTTAATACTTGATTATGTGTCATTAATGCAATCTTAATGACACACGATCAGAGGACTCTTAATGCTAGTAACACCATTATTAAGGCGCGTTACCACACTATTAAGGGTAATTAAGTACATTAAGTTGTGTATTAGGCATCAGTAACCTCTAGGGCCACATGTTGGGCTAGGCTAACGATGTAACGGTCAACCCTTGTACTATAAAAGGACTGGCCGAGTGATACACAGAGGTTCGAGGCGGTTCAGACTGTCTAGAGACTCTGGGCGGGGAGACGCGCTCGAGACGAGGAGAGACTGGCTAGAGGCTCTAGACGCGGACACACGCGCTCAAGGGGCTCTCTCTTGCTCATGATCTAACAAGCTCATACAATCAATACAACAACAACAACACACCCGTGGAGTAGGGTATTACGCTCAAGCGGCCCGAACCACGTAAATCCTCATGTCAAGTCACCATCTTGCTCTGAATCTCCCCGCGCCCCAACCGTACTAAGAAACTCCGCGGGCTGCAACCGGTAGTACCGGGAGAATTGCCGGAACCAGACCCCGACATTTGGCGCGCCAGGTAGGGGTGCCTGAGATTCAAAGATGGTGAATTCTGCTGCTGGATCATCCAATGGTGACCACGCTGAGCAACCTGCTGGAGGCAATCCCTCCAACATGCATCAACCAGCAGGTGCTGTGGCCCCAACAAGAGTCATTCCACCACCGCCACCGTCCGCTTCGGTGAATCAACCCGGACATCGATATGGAGCATCCGCATCGATCACTGCATCGGCGAACAACAACCCCGATCACGCGCTTATTCCTGCACGTGCTCCTCTCCAACGTCCACCGCCTCCAGGAGCACCCCAAGGTCCGATGGAGCAGTGGAGAGATGATGTGGATCATCTGGTTGTAGCAGCAGTCGATGGCATCAGCAATCAAGGTCCTCCCCCCTGGGGGCGGTCCCCATCGAAGCGTCGGACCTTGTCGGGTAGACTCAGTTTGCAAGCTTCGCAGCACAGGAGACGTGCTGCATCTCAACAGGCGATGTCGCTACCTTCCGGGGCGTGACGTACTCACGCGGTAACAAGGCTTTCGACTCACGACCTCAAGGTGGAGCTTGATCATCGTTACCGGCAACAGGACGGCCGCGTCCACATTAAGCGTGCTCGCGAGAGGCGAGAGGCTCGGGACAGACCTGCTCCTGAGGGAGTAGGAGGAGGTTGTTCTGCCTTGGCCATGCACCTACGCAGGGTCAGATGGCCGTAGAAGTTCTGGCCTCATTTGTATGAGAAATTTGGCGAAACTATCAACCCCGTATAATTTCTCCAAATCTACTCCACCGCTATCCTTGCAGCTGGGGGAAATGAGGCTGTGATGGATAATTATTTCCCTGTGGCTTTGACTGGGACCACTAGGTCTTGGTTCATGAGCCTTCCGCATGACTCCATCAATAGCTGGGCGGAGTTGTGCCAACAGTTCACCGCCAATTTTAGGAGCTCATACACTTGACCAGGCACAAAACTTGATCTTTTTGCTGTTCAGCAAAAAAGGGGAGAGTCCTTACGATCTTTTATCCAGAGGTTCTCCCAGGTACGAAATACCAATCCTTTCATCTCAAGCGCTTCTGTTACTGTAACATTTAGGCAGGGCGTTCGAGATAAGAAAATGCTGGAGAAGCTTGCGACCAAGGAAGTCACCAGCGTCACGGAACTCTTCAGCTTGGCAATCAAGTGTGCCAAAGCTGCGGAGGGCCGTGAAATGCACTCCCAACCATTTCCGGAGGCCAACAAAAAGTCCTCCAAGGGTGAAGCCATTACCTCCGGGAGTGGCAAGAAAAAGGAAAAGTCCAATGACAAGAAGAAGCCGTCGACCGGCACACCTACTGTCGCTGCTGCCGCACATCCGGGTGGCCGGAAGCCACGCCCCAAGAAACGACCTCGTCCGTCTTCTGAAGACAGTGGCAGCTCCAAGATGTGGTGTCCCATACACAAGACAGAGAGCCATAACCTAGAAGACTGCCGAGAGGTCCGAAACCTCGCCGAGCGCTACAACAGGTGGCGGGATGAAGCTCCTTTCTGTCAATGGGAAGGAAAACAAAAAGTCGACGAAGCTCCGGCTGAAGAGGAGTTAGGCTTTTAGGACACCAAGAAGGTCTTGAAGGTTGTTTACACCCCAGTTGATGACGACTCCGATGTCTCTGACAACGAGCATCGGAAGACCATGAACACCATCTTTGGTGGTTTGTCGGACATCACTTCCCGCCGTGTCTTCAAGAAATGCGGTAGGACATGGCCTCTGTAGCTCCCACCGCCAGGGCAGAGCCTCATCAGAAGTGGATGGATGCTGCCATAACCTTCGATGCTTCGGACTGCCCACGGAACATGATCAGAGCTGGCCAACTTCCATTGATGGTATCTCCGATAACATCCAGCTTCATCATGTAATGGTGGATGGAGGTTCGGGGTTGAACCTCATAAGCTTCGAAGCCTTCGTCAAGCTTCAGCTCCGACCTTCGGATATTCGCCCCTCGCGAACTTTCTCAGGAGTAGGTGTGGGGGCCATAACCCCACTCGATGCCATTACTCTCCCGGTGACCTTTGGAACTCGGTAGAATTGTAGGACCGAGAAGTTGCTCTTCGACGTGGCACAGATCAACTTCCATTCAACACCATCTTGGGCAGGCCAGCTTTGTACGAATTCATGGCTGCTGGTCATTATGGCTTCTTGGTGTTGAAGATGCCAACACCCTTAGGCGTTCTCCAAGTCCGCGAAGATCGCACCGCCGGAGTTACAACTCTAGAAGAAATCCACGCGCTTGCTACAGCGCAGCAGGAAGAATCCGGAAAGGAGAAAGCGCCGAAGCCTCCAAGCATTCGTCATCGGGGCTCAACCTCCGCACCCTGTGTGCAACCAAGCGGTGACAACGACATTCCTGTCAAAGTCGTCCAAATTAGTTCTGATGCTGCTCAGACCACCCGTATATTAGGAGGTCTGAACGACAAATAGGAACTCGCGCTCATCACTTTCCTCCAGGCTAGTGTCGACGTGTTTTCCTGGCAACCGTCACAAATGCCTGGGATCCCAAGGGAGGTGATTGAGCATAATCTGAAGATTTATCTTGATGCTTAGCCTGTACATCAGAAGCATCGGAAGCAATCAGTAGAGCGACAAAACTTCATACGTCAAGATGTGAAGAAGTTGCTCGAAGCTGAATTTATACGGGAAGTCTTCCACCCAAAATGGCTGGCAAAACCGGTCGTTGTACCCAAGGCCGGCGGGAAGCTTCGGATGTGTATCAATTACACAACACTAAATAAGGCATGCTTAAAGGATCCATTTCCACTACTTAGAATAGATCAGATAGTGGATTCCACCTCCGGGTGTGAATTACTGTGTTTCCTAGATGCATATTCTAGGTATCATTAAATCAGAATGTCTAGGGAAGATGAAGAGCATACTGCTTTCATCACAGTAGATGGATTATATTGTTACACTGCCATGCCATTTGGTCTCAAAAATGATGCTTCAACGTTTGTGCGAGCTATGTACAAAACTTTTGGAGAGCTCATTAGAGATACAGTGGAAGTGTACGTCGATGACATCGTCGTCAAGATCAAGAACAAGGAGTCATTTCTTGACACCCTGCAAGTTGTCTTCGACAAGTTGCGAATCACACGCTCAAACCTAAACCCAGACAAGTGTGTATTTGGGGTTAGATCTAGAAAGCTTCTTGGATTCTTGGTGAACCACTGAGGAATAGAGGCGAATCCGATGAAGATTAAAGTTATTGAAGACATGCGACCACCAGCTCGCATCAAGGATGTCCAGAAGCTGACTAGGTGTCTAGCTTCCCTTAGCCAGTTCATCTCAAGACTGGCAGAACGGGCGCTACCATTCTTCAAATTATTGAGGAAGTCTGGACCATTCCAATGGTCTGAAGAAGCAGAAAAGGCATTCCAAGAGCTAAAACAGCTCCTCACCACTCTACCAACTTTGGTAGCTCCAAATCCTGGTGAGCCACTTCTGCTTTACATTTCAGCAACTGATGAAGTTGTCAGCATGGTCCTGGTTGCAGAAAGACCAGAACCATCTCTAGATCAGGAATCTAGACCCCTCCAGGACGGTCCGGAGCTACCTGAAGGTGAGTCTGGGTCCCAACCCCCAGACTTGGATCCTCATGGCGAGACGCCAGAGGATCAACCTCCTTCAAATGAAGGAGTTACTGTTGCTGAACAAGAAGATCCAGATCCTTCTGGGAGGGTCCAGGTCACTTTAGAAGAAGCTTCGGGTTCCTTTAGCAAGAACCGGGAAGTCCCCAAAAAAAGGTCCGGACCCCTCCGGGAGGGTCCGGGTTGATGAGGAGGAAGCTCCGGGCCCCTCCCAGAGGCTCCGAATAGTCCAGCGCCCAGTATACTTCATCAGTGAAAAACTCCATGACGCTAAGACTCGGTACCTAGAGGTGCATAAGCTGCTTTACGCAGTTCTTATCGCCTCTAGGAAGCTTCGTCACTACTTCCAAGCTCACAAGATTTTAGTGGTAACCTCTTGTCCACTGCGTGCAATCTTGCATAACTCCAATTCGACCGGGAACATCGCAAAGTGGGCAGCGGAATTGGTTGAGTTCGATCTTGAATTCGTCCCAAGATAAGCGATCAATAGTCAAGCATTGGTAGACTTTGTGGCGGAATGGACACCCTATCCATCAAATCCTAGGGGCCCTAGTGAGCAGAAGCCGGAACCCAAGGTTCCGGTCTTCACTGAGCCTCGCTGGACTCTATACTTCGAGGGCTCCGTGCAGAAGCAGGGGGCCGGAGCTGGAATCCTTCTCCTTGCTCCAACCGGGGAGAAGGTCAAATACATGGTTCACCTTGACTTCAAGGCGACCAACAACATGGCGGAGTATGAAGAACTAATATATGGGCTCAAGGTGACACTATCATATGGTGTCAAGCAGCTGTTGGTAAAGGGTGATTCGCAGCTCATTATAAAAAAAGTCAAAGGTGAATGTTGCTGCAACAACCCCCAACTAGCTGCATATCTTCTTGAAGTCTAGAAGCTTCAGAAGGATTTCAAAGTCCTGGATCTTTGCCATGTCCAGCATCTCAACAACGTTGAAGATGACGAACTCTTGACGAAAGCATCAATCGGAGCTTCGGCTCCCGACGGAACCTTTGTCCAGAGATTGTCAAGACTAACAGCTCAGCCTGCCGAACTGAGTGAAGGGGGCGACCAGCACCCCGAAGCTGGCGGTCCCGATGGCCCTGTTACCATGGCTTCCATCAAGGGTCGTAGGTGCTGCAGGAAGCTTCGAGCAACCCAACACGCAAGACTCAGAAGGTCAAGTTAGCTCACATGCATGGATCTCTGAGATCTGAAGCTACTTGAAAGACAACATACTTCCCGAAGACAATGTATCTGCTGACTGGATAGTCAGATTGGCTAAAAGATACACACTGGTGGAAGGAGATCTCTACCGGCGTGGTGCCAACGATGTCCTAATGCGGTGCATTACAAGGGAAGAAGGTCGTGAGCTCCTCGTGAAAATCCATGAAGGCGAGTGTGGGAACCACGTGTCTTCCCGCACGTTGGTTGGTAAAGCCTTCCGGCATTGTTTTTACTGGCCTATAGTACTCCAGGATGCAACCGAGCTAGTGAAGAAATGTGAAGCATGCCAGTTTCATGCAAAGAAAATTCAAACACCAGCTCAACCACTACAAATGATACCTCCGACATGGCCATTCGCTGTGTAGGGTATGGATATTTTGGGACCTTTCCCAAAAGCTGTTAGAGGTTACAATTATCTTTATGTCGCCATCGACAAGTTCACCAAGTGGCTAGAAGCAACTCCTGTTGTGCCAATATACAAGCAATCAGCTATTAATTTCTTGCAGACCATAGTATGCAGATTTGGAGTCCCAAACAAGATCACAACTCATAATGGGACCCAATTCATAAGTTCTGCATTCCAAGGATATTGTGAAGAGCTTGGCATTCAAGTCAGCTACGCTTCCGTAGCTCACCCGACAAGTAATGTCCAAGCTGAGAGAGCAAATGCAGAAATCCTAAAAGGACTCAAGATGCGCACATATGAGCGCTTGAAAAAACATGGAGCCAACTGGATCGAAGAGCTTTCGCCCACCTTGTGGGCTAAGAGGACAACTCCAAACCGGTCAACCGGAGAGACACCCTTCTTCCTGGTGTACGGAGTTGAAGCAGTCCTTCCTCCGGAAATCACCTTGGGGTCGCTCCGGGTCCGGACCTTCGACACAGCCACGAAGGACCAGCTCCGGCGTGAATACATTGACCTCGTTGAAGAGGGAAGGTGCCGAGTAGTTCTTCGAAATGCACGATACTGTCAAGTGCTCCTGCATTACCACCAAAGGCATGTGCATAGACGATAGCTCGAGGAAGGCGATCTGGTGCTACAGAGAATACAAACTCGAGAAGGGTTAAACAAACTTTCCCCCAGCTGGGAAGGACCCATTCGGTTGATCAAAGTATCCCGTCCCGGATGCATTCACTTGGCAACCGAGGATGGGACACCGCTCCCTAATCCTTGGAACATTGAGCAGCTCTGTAAGTTTTACACTTAATATCACGAAGGTGAGTCTGTAATTACATATGATGTATGTTATAGCATCATTGTACAGAGTCGGGTAGCTCCTCCGGGAGCACAGCCGGACCTTTCCAGGAAGGTCCGCAAAGTTCAAGAAACACTTGACATAGTCTCAGAACTAAAAGTGTAGCTAGCTACCCTGGGTCAAACAAGAAATGTAACACACTTAGCTCGGTTCCGTACCCTAAGAGTGTACTTGTCTTCCCTATACCCCGGACCTATAATGAAAGACATCGATATGTGAAAACAGACTCCACATGCATTTATTTTGTACATGCTCGTTCTTTTTTATTTTTCTCTTTCATGTCTATAACAAAGTTGTGCAATTCTTAAGAAGTTTTAGCTCGAAAAATTCATATATAATTCAAGTTGCATTGTTATTCCTTTCAGGTCTTAACATCGTTGAATGGCCTACTCGCCTGAACGCCAAGCTAATCTAGGTCCGGATTGTGCTATCGACTTAGCCTGGTCCTGCACCCTAAGTACAACACTCTACCTACACCCCGGCAGACCTAAGTAAAGTGAGTCTAGAAAACAATTGGACCTGGAGAAAATAAACAAACGCTCTTGATTATATATAGAATTGCTGTCGACCTAAAATTTCATATGTGAATAGTAAGTCGCAAATGAGTTATAGATAAGAAATGGATTTTACTGTTTTTCTTGACTTCAGTGTGCAGGAAAAATTAAAATCTTACGATAATGGTGGACAATGCCGGAGCTATCAAAGCTTCGACATCCCCCAAGGGGACCCATCGTCGATATTTTAAACATTGATAGTGGGCATCGCCTGAGCTATCAAGTTCCGACAACCCCAAAGGGTCAGCCGTCGACGCTCTACGTATTGACAGTGGTCACTACCGGAGCTACTAAGCTCCGACAACCCCAGGGGGCCCCTGCTGTCGATGCAACAAAACTTTGGACCTATACTCTACAAGTTCGAAGTACTCAGGTCTTCAACAAAATGCTACATCCTTTTGGTACATGTTCACAATCAAATTGTGTTCATCTACGAGGGGGCCAAGTAAGACAAAGGTTGAAGACAAAAAAAGGAAATTGATAAATTTCTTGGATTTCATTCATCTGAAGACAAGAGATTACAAAATTGGAGAAAAGAAGAGAAGATACAAGTGGGAGCTAAAAGGAGAAAGTCCTAAGTTCTATGGAAGAACGAGGCGTCCTTGTGGGCAACCTCCGACATGCTAGTCTTGGCGGTGTCTCCCTCTCCGTCGATGGGACCTTCAATCACCGGGTTTAGTGGGAAATGAGGATCCCAGCTTATGTAGCATGTCAGCATGTATTCTGTGACGTTCTGCGCAAGGGATTTTCCTTAAGTTTCCAACTTATCCGCGATGACATCGCCCATCGCCCCGAGTTTGTTGCCAACCGAGCTCAGCGCCCCCAATGCATGGTCCAGCTCTGGCTCCGGATTGCCCGGACACACGGGGCTAAAGCCCAGCGGCGCCAGCGCGACATTGGCTTTGCCCACGAAGTCCCATACTTGTTGAGACTCCACAGCCCTTGAGCCTCGAATCTCCTCCAAGGACCTCTTGGCTGCCACAAGCTCCAAACCCTCCCGGGCAAGGCGCTCGTCTTCCTTGGCGTGCTGCTGAATCCTCTCAGCAACTTGCTTTTCAAGGTCACCAAGCTCCTTCTCCCAGACGTGGATCTGGTTCCAGCGGTCAACCAGGTCTTCTCCCGGCCTAGCACCTTCTTCTCCCTAGCAGTGACTTCGGCCTCCCTTTTGGTAAGGTCATGTCCCCACTGCAAGGCCTTCTCCTCCTCGCAATTGCTGAGCTCCTCCAGCTTTTTGGTGCGCTCTGCAAGGCTCTTGTCACTCAGAGCCAGCCTTTGGGCGAGCTCCTCCTCCCTCTTCACGAGGTCATCTCTCAGCTCCAAGAGTTTTTGCTCTTCCTCTTCGATCTTTTTCTCTCGCTTGTCAAGACCCTCCCGATGCTTGATGAGGCTTTCGTGGATGGTATTGAGCTTCTCCTGGCGATCATTCGCCGCTTCATTAGCAGCCATGGTTTGTTCATATATAGCTCGGGACTGATTGTCGAGGGATCGCACCATGCTTCCCCTCTCATCCAGCAGCTGGCCCCAGTACTCCATGCGTGCCTTCTCCCTCTTGACCCACTCCTTGTCATCGGCCAGCCTTGTTTGCGCCAGCTTGGTCTCGAATTGGAGTCAGTTGCGCCACCTCCTAAAAGCTTGGCGCTCCTCCTCAAGGGCCTTGCTGTCGTGATAAAATGCAAGCTGGACCTGACGAAGGCTGGAGCAGGCATTGTCGATGGATAACGACAGGGGGATTGGCTCCGGACCTGCCGGGGTCCTCTCCATGAATCCAGCGGGTCCTCCAGAACAAACATTGGGTCCCACTCTACAAGAGCGGTCCCCTGAGCTTCCGCAGCACTAGGGACGCCCTCCAGGAGTGCCTCGGTCGTCGCCAAGGTAGGTCTTGCCACAGGAGTTTCTACCTCCGGAGTCAGCTCCGAAGGTCCCGCCGCCGGGTCATCATCAACTGGCCCCTCAGCCAAGCGACCGACCACTTCGTCTTGGCACCCTGGCTCAGGAACGGGTAACTCCGGAACTACCACCTCTGGGGCAGGTAGAGAAGACCTGGCCGGAGCTGAGGCCATCTCTGACCCTGACGTTGGTGCTTCCTCCACTGCCAGTTCAGGCACCGACGCTTCGACCTCCATGGCACATGCCGGTTCAGGCACCGGTACTTTGACCTCCATCGGTTCGGGTGCCAGCACCTCCATGTCAACAAGCTCAGGCACCGAAACTTCATCAACCGCCGGCTCCGCTGCCGGGGCTTCAGTAACATCTGGCTTGAAGGCTGGAACTGCATCTACCTCCGGCTCTGAGGTCGGAGCATCCATCATCGCAGCATCCAAAACCAGAGCTTCAACCTTCGGAGCTTGTGCCACTGGTACATCTTCATTCCCATGTTCTGGCGCTACCATGGGAACTTCGAGAGAGGATTCGAGGTCAAGAACCATGGTAGATGACACCGGAGCTACCGCGACTTTAGCCACCACCTGGGGCGGTGCTAAAATTGAAGCCGGAGCCTCCACCTGTACAGCATCAGCTGTTGTCGCAAGAACCGGAGCATCAACTCCTTTTTTGGATACCTTGTGGATGAAGGACAAAGAAACTCAAAATATGGTTACAACAAAAATAACCAACTGAGGTAAAAAAGAATATTTACCTTGGAAGGCTTTCGCTCCAGCTAGCGCGGAACCTCCTCCTCGGACGCTTAGAGCCCGACCCAGTCACAACTGGGGTAGTAACTCCAGAAGGCTCTTCGGAGCTTGCTGCCGCCGTCAGCAGCGTCTTGGTTGGGGCCTTCCTTGATTGGGAAGGACCCTCGGACCTAGAGCCCTTAGCTAGCCCCGGCGCCGGAGTCACCTTGGCGGAGCTGACGTTCCAGGGAGACGCCGATGCTGGAGTTGGTGTCGCCGTCGAAGACCTCCCCCGCCAGAGAGAAGGAGCTGTTGTGGAAGGAGCAGGTCAGACGGGCCTCCCGTCATAGTGCTTCAACTTCCCCTTTCGGCTGGAGGGCTCAGCCAACTCTTTGCCCTTTCCTATGACTTCAGCTCTTTGTCTCAGGGCGGAAGCAGGGCCACTCTCGGAAGCTCCGGGGATCACCAATCTGGTGGTCGAACGCCTCTCTACTTCACCGAGGTCGTCAAGCACCGACATGCTCCTCCGGAGCTCCCTACTAAACTCTGCCTCCATGTTATGAGGGGGGGAAGCCGTCGGCAGTGTTAAGTCGTCGCCCTCGATGTCAATGCCATGTTGGAACTTCTTGAGATGAAGCTCCAAAGCAGCACCGTCCAAATTGGACTTTAAACCGGTTTCAATCCGGTCATCATCCATCACGCTGTTGAAGGCCGAGGTGAGCTTCTCCCTCTTCTTTAGCGGAGCCCACCTGTTGACTAGGAAGTTGCAGAAGACCATCTGGGGGGTCACCCCTCCTTCCACACATCCCGGATCCTGGTCAAGGCAGGGTTGAAGGCCTCTGACAGCATAGGAACCACACTCCAGGCGTCAGTGTCAACATTGGGAAGACCTTCAGGCAGCACCAGTTTCTCGTGCTCCTCTGCCGTGATGATAATCCAATCCTTCTTCCAGTCATCCCACTTGCCGAAACGAAATGACCTGAAGTACTTCTAGGGGCATTTCTTGCGCTTCACAAAATAGTAAAAGCCAAGATACTCGGAACTCTTGCCGGTGGTGTGGATGGTGAAGAAGGTACCAAAAAGCTCGACACAGGGGGGAATACGCACCAAAATCTCGCAGAAGTGGACGAATGTTGACACAAGAAGAATAGACTGGGGCCAAGGTGACACAACTGCAGACAAAGAAGTCTAATAGCATCAAGAGGAGAGTTGAGAAAGGTCGGATCAGCACAACCATGGCGTACACAGAGAAGTACACCATGTCCCCACCACGCTTCTTTTTGAACGGGAGCTCGCCGGCGCGGACCAGATGGTTGAAGGAGTCGCTGGACCACCCCATGTAGGTCTGGACCTTCTTCAGATCGTCATCACTTGTGAGACGGCTCTTGCGGAGACCCGACTCCATCGCAGCACAGCAGGGCGAGAGAGAAAAAGTAAGTGAAGGATTGGAGGATTCGAGCGCAAGTTCGAATGAAGGCGTAAGGAATCCCCAAACCAAATGTGCTTTCCCTCTTAAGTAAGCCCCCACAACACTTGGATGGAAACCGCAAAAAGGCCAAGGATACATTTCAAAAATTTCACCCTCCCAATGATAAAGGGGCCCGGGACCACCTAGACGATCAAGTCGAGGTCCTTACCCCAGGAGAACAGTTGTCATGATGGAAGGAGGGAATCCCAAGGGCGGCGGCCAGACAGGGCACACGGAACCGATACAATTTTTGTATTGGGAACCGGCGGCCTGACAGGGCGCGGAACCGATACGATTTTCGTATTGGGAACCGGCGACCTTCAATTGCGTGAGATCCGCACGCGCAAATATCACCTGCCACGTCCAGAAGATGCCACTCGGCGATGGTTTAACTACGAATTATCACCTCAATGGTACATCCAAAAACCATTGAAGACACAACGCAGACATCGAAACATGGACCCACCTCCGGCAGAGCGACTTAATCTAGAGGGTCTCTCCCAGAGGTGGGCCAGGGGGCCACTGTCGATATCCTGCGTATCGGATACCCTATGAAACTGCAAAGAGTGCAAAGGAACTCCACCTATCTGAGTTAAAGACCTCTAAAGGACCCACGTGTTGCTTGTAACCGGACCTGCCTCCCTCATATGGTTAGTCCCAGTGCCGCCACATGTATCATAAAACCGGAGCTACAATGGGAATGCTCCAGACTGGATACATGTGTGGCACCCCCGGACCTAACCCCTGACAGAGGGAATCTCTGGTACCGACACATGTACCATGGCACCAGATCTACTCGTCCAAGACAGTAAGCTCCGAAGCTGCCACGCATCCAACCGCCAGACCTTCAACCTCAACAGACAGATTGGTGGACCTCCAATGGCTCGGACCTTCAAGGGACATTAAAGGCTTCAAGACCTAATTATGTGTCATTAATGCAATCTTAATGACACACGATGAGAGGACTCTTAATGCTAATAACGCCATTATTGAGGCGCGTTACCGCGCCATTAAGGGTAATTAAGTACATTAAGCTATGTATTAGGCATCAGTAACCGCCAGGGCCATATGTCGGCCCAGGCTAACGATGTACCAGTCATCCCTTGTACTATAAAAGGACTGGCCGAGCGATACACATAAGGTCGAGGCGGTCCAGACTTTCTAGAGACTCTGGGCGGGGAGACGCGCTCGAGACGAGGAGAGACTGGCTAGAGGCTCTAGACGTTGACACACGCGCTCAAGGGGCTCTCTCTTGCTCAGGCTCATACACCCAATACAACAACAACAACACACCCGTGTAGTAGGGTATTACGCTCGGGTGGCCCAAACCTTGTAAATCCTCGTGTCAAGTCACCATCTTGTCCTGAATCTCCGCACGCCCCAACTGATCTAAGAAACTCAGCGGGCTGCAAACGGTAGTACCGGGAGAATTGCCGAAACCAGACCCTGACAGCCATGCTGGAACAAGGTTAGGCCAACCTCATGGCCTACATCCGTGGTTAGGGTTTCAGCCCCTATCGCGGACCTTGAACAAGTACAAGCTTGGGGGAGGACCCCCACTTGAGGAAACTTGTATCACACCCTTGCATATTAATTTTCCATTCACCCATCATCCACCTTGCAAAAAAAAACTTAAAAAAAAGTAGAGTAGATTTACTTTCAAAATAAAATAAAAGATGTGCGGTAAGAATGATTTGGAATTCACATAGATGACATGATGAACAGTTGCTCTATTTTAATTTTCCTAATTCCCTAGTTGACAACTTACTACTCTCCAAAATATTTCTTTCATTGGCTAGAATTACTTTTGCCTTGATTTAGAAATTGTGGTTAGCAAAAGCCTAATTCATTCCAAGTTGTTGTGAGATATGATATAGTGATAGGGCTGCTATTCCTAGTTTGAAAGTGAAACTTTCATTTTCGATGAAATTCTAAAAATATTTAAGTTACTCTCATTTGATTGGAAATACCTACCAAAGCCATATAATACATTAAATTGATAGATCTATTGCATATGCTATTTGTGTTCATATTGAGCTTTGTGAAACTAGTGTATACCTATGTGAGATTTGATTCATTACTTTTTGAAGTCAAGACTTCGCTTGCACATGCTATACTTCTACACTAGAAGTAAGCAAAATTCCAGCATATCATCATTCAACAATAAAAAGAGAAACTCCATACTCTTCATGCTTAGTACCCTCTCCAAGTTTATTGCATAAAAAGGGAGTAGTAGACATGGCTTCACAAAATAAAAGCATGCTTACATCATAAGCATGTGAAAAAAAGAGAGAAGAAAGAAAAGAAAACGAAAGGAAAAATAGCCATATTTCATCCTTGCAAAATAAGAGAGTCTACATAAATAGGAGTCATCTCAAATATCAACATCCACACCATTACATCACACATGACCAGGCTTGAATCAAATTGTTTTGAATTGATCTATCCTAATGTTTGCTCTTTTGACTTAGCAATATTATGTGTTGCAAATACGTCTACTATATTCCCTACCAAGCTCCACATACAAGCCTTATTTAGTGGTACGATGAGTGTAGGCAAAATGCCTTGGTGAGGAAATATTTTTACTACACATAAAGGAGAGACCGAGAGAATCAAATGGAGGTACTTATATTCTAAATTGAACTCTCTGAGATTTGAGAGTAACTTGATTTCTAGGGTATGTGTGCTCCATTTGCTGTTCTATCTTTCAACCACCAATGAATAGGAGATGGCATAAGCCCCGTAATGAGTTAAGATGGGTGAACTGCCATGCTAATTTTTGCAGTATTAGGTAGAGTATTTTGTTGTGCACATGGTACTTTTGAAAAGTAGGTCATTGTAGCAACTCCTTATCATCAACCTAAAGTCTTGACTTTTCTCGGGACGAGCAAAGGATAAGCTTGGGGGAGTTTGTTGACGGCTGTTATATACTAATTTCACCCGTCAATATAACTCAATTATGTGAAGGAAATATCATTTCTTGCACACATCACCTTTCTATTTAACCTATTTCCACTTGTACTTGTGAAATTGGTGCATGCAGGCATTTTACACAGAATTGAAGTGAAACAAAGGGATGGATCCTATCAAATATCATCCCATCCAATCAAGCATCGACACGTAGCACCATATGGATCAAATGGCCCAGAAACAGAAGTATCTGAGGCCATCCAATGGTGTAGCACTCATATCATTGAATGGGACCCACCTGTCAGTCACCTGCAGGAAGAACTGGCCGTTTGGAGCCAGGACCTGGTCGGGCGACCCCCCCTAGTTGGCCGACTAGGTCCTGGCACCAAACATGGTCAAATGCAACGTGTTGTTTCCTCCCGGCTTGAAGAGGCCATGGGTGACTGATTCGTGCGCTTTTGGTGGCGGGAACCGACGCTTCTCCAATCTATAAATAGGACCCCTCACCCCTCACATCAACACACACCACTTGAGCATCACTCTATTGAATACACTAGTTCTCTTAATCCTTAGAGGAGTTAGGTTATAGGGAGGAGAGCCTTTAGTTCCATGTCCAAATTGGGAAATGTATGGCTCATGTATCTTTTCTTATATTTATGACTTTATGCATAATAAAGATATTATCTTCAGTCTTCTTTTATTCATATACTTGGATGAATTGTTTCTTGTTTGATTGTGGAGTCCATGTATGTGGTAGGAGTAGTATTTATGATTATGCCATAGCACTCTTAATCTATCATCATAAACACTACAAACCCCCACTATATTCTAACTAGCTATGATATGATCATGTTAATATGAATAACTTATGCTATGTCTCAACATTGGTTCAACGATGTTTAGGTTAGTCATTGCCTTAAGATGGCTTGTGTCATTACTCTTAAGATATTTACTTAATATGCTAGCGCGGTGCTAGGATAGTTAAGTAACGTTGGATGTCTCGTAGACCCACGGATTGAAGAGGTAGGCAGTAGGTGGTGACATCCCCATCTGTCCTTTGTAATCCTCCACGTTCGGCTACGCCACAGGCTTTTGGCGGGAGTCGTCCTAGTATTGCTAGGGGTAAACCCGTGCCTGATATGTTGAACAACTTAGCATAAGCATTCACTATTGACATGCTCGTTAGTACCTAACCTAGGCTATGTATATGTATACTACAAACATTGTAGGAGCAACTCCCCAACTCAAAGTTTAATCTCCATTAGGACCCATTTACCTTTAGAATAGAGTGCTTAGGTGTGTGTCACACTACCCATATACTATCAACTTACCCCTTTCTTGATAATTGATTAGTATCCCATAGCTTGATCATAAGAGTATGTTTACTTTACTCCATTTCCTTCCTTTGGGATAAATACGATACCTTGGGAATACTCTTGGGTGAAATGCTACACGATAGTTTCCATGCGCTTGCGAGCCTCATCTCTTTCGAGAGATGATCTGTGACGTAAGAAACGTCAGCAATTTTGCACTATGTCGCCCATCATCTTGGCCTCCTCCTTTCATGCACACAAGAGGATTCAATGGCATTGCACATTTGGACCCATACATGAGAGAAGATGAATTTGAGTCGAGGATGACTCCAATTCTAGAAGGGGAGGATGATGAGGACATCACTCCTATGGATACACACAACAATACAAGATGCAATCATTAAAGTTAACACACAACAATGAATTTCAAAGTTGACCTCGTTCTTATATGCTTCCTTACATATTTTCTAGGGTAGATTGCTACCTAATGACTTAATTGTGATTGGGGTTCATGGAGAGGTTCAAATTGTATGGAAGAAATCTTAGGGGCATTGAGGACTAGATAATACATCCAAAGATGATGGAGGTCGTACCCAACTCAAAATCATGTCCAACTCATAGTCCAGCAGAGCTTTGCACTAAAAAAGAAGCCCATGACGCATATAGACTCCATTTTGAACGTGGTTGGTGTCACGCCCCGTTTTACACAAGGTAAAACAGGACAATACCTACATGTATGCCTGGATCAGTTGATCATACATGCATGACAAAATATGGCAAACAGTTCTATATTGAGTAAAACAACAATTATTACCTTAGAAAAGTATCAATACAATAGCGGAAGAGGTAAATGAGCAGGGCATGCCATAGGTAAATCGACTGGCAACAATGCAACATTCTAGACTCCATCTTTGCTTGATCATCTTTCTGAGCAACATGACATGTACACAGAAAAAGGAAAACAAGCAAGCGTGAGTACCTAATGTACTCCGCAAGTGTGGTAAGTTATGACATGCAGGCTATTCAATGAGGAAATGCTGACACGGGTTAAGCCTCTATGCATCCTTAATTTCTTATGTTGACCCTAGCATCCTATTTACTAGGTTAAGGATATATCTATCCAATAATAATATAAACCGTCGGGTTACACCCACCCGCCTCACCACCGTCCAGGTTACCCACCTGGAAACCAACTCACTGGGTTAAACCACCCGGCTACCAACCAACCAGTCCCAACTAATCAAGGTTGAGCTATCCAAGCAAGCTCATGACTGTATGCACGGCTATCTAGATAGATTTAACACTCTGCAGAGTTTGTACCACTTTAACCACAAGTTGTGATTTCATCACCTATCTCCAAGTGGACTAAGAACCTTCTTTATGCCGGTGAGGGCCAGTCGCACTTCACACTACCTAAGGTGTGTGGCCAGAAGGTCACAACAAAGCCTTTACAAAGGGTCTCTCAACAAGTACGGGCACTCTAAGGTTTTGTACCACAACATACTGTAGTACACCCTCCGACGTGGCAGCCCCCTCTTGAGCCTTGTGGATCCCAGAGCGGTAAATCACCGAAACTCGTTGCCCGCACCAAACATTGTCCGTACTCATTGAAAGATCTCATAATTAATTGGCTAAGCCGTTCCATACCATCTTGTGGTGGCACGATAAGGCCTAGAATCGCAATGCCAAGAACCTGTCCTTAGAATCTACCCAGGCATCTAACAATGAACCCGAGCCTCGTGCGTACTGCACCCACCAAGTCAACCTGCCCGCGAGATTCCTATCAACAACATCCCACCACCAAAACCACAGCAATGCATATAAAAGTAAAGTAGACAGTTTAGTAATTTAAATGGAATTACTCCGCTAACTATGACAACATGGCTAAGCAGTTGTAACCACCCACAAAATACCCTAGCATCTACCCAACAGAGCGACAAGAAATGATATGGAAAACTAGGGAAACACCCTAACATAGGATTCAAATTAAGACTTGCATGCAACTAATTCTATCTACGTCCTTAATATTTTCTTAACCGATGCAAATTGGTCAAGGGCACTTGCCTTTTCCTTATTTCATGTAGCTGCTCAGTCTTCTAGGTAGAGCTCTCGATCTTCTGAGTCTTCACGTCAAATCATGATCATCACGCGAACACGAGTAAACTACCGAAAGAGAGATATAAAAGCACATTTAATATAGCAACATTACATCATACACACAAGAAAGAAGATACATAAAGATCACTACGCGAATAACCTACGGCGTATCGAGAACACCTACACGCGATAATGACTCAACACGGTGCTACAAGTGTTTTATCAGGTTATAGCAACGTTCATAGTTTAAATTGCATATTTTAGATATTGATTAAGATGACAAAATAGGTTTATATGACAATTCATTGATTTTAACAAGAGAACACACATTCATATTATCATGCAAGCAATAATAAGTTAAACCTAGGTTGTAAATTATTTACAAATGTAAGAACATATTTATCATGCATGTATTAATAGATTATGAATCATTCACATTGCAAGAATATATTCTCAAGTAATTTTCTAGATCACAATTCATTTATCACATGCGATGATACATTTTTATTATCTACCCTATATGCCAAAAATTATTTAATGGGTGTAAAATATATTTTATTTTGTGATCATATAACTATTAAGCATGAATAAACATTTATAACATAATATAGGATTTTATTTGAGCATGCCACTTATTAAGTTTACTCAAAACAGCATTAATCTATCATTTTATGTCCAATTATACATACTACAAGGCCATTCTAGTTAAAACAGCAGGTTACAAGGGTTTTATGCAAATTTACAGTCTACTGCAGCGGCTAAATCATTAATTCAGCAAGTTCCAGGGGTTAAACAGCAACAAGCAGCACACTGCAAGAATCGAAAATGCTAATACAACAAACTAGGGCCTGGGTGTTAAGTTCATTGGATTTATAAATGAAAAACCAATTTCATTACAGTCCAGGGGTCAATGTGCTAAAGCAGCAAGCTGGAAGGGCTTCTTAGTCGCACTCGGCAAAACACAAGGGCCTAAATGCAAATTGGCGAAGGGGAATGCTATGATATAACAGGGACTGTTGGATCAGATTTGGGTGCACCAGATTTTAAGAAGCAAAAGTGTAAACTAGATTTAATCATGGCCGTGCAAAAGAGAATGAACGGTGCACGTCTATGCTACGAAGGGCTACGCCTCTAATAGATCCAGACCGTTAGGGCTCGATCTCAGGGCTAAAGGAGAATCGAAGCCCTTGGCTTCTTCTCCCGGAGGCGCACGGTGGCGCCGCCATGGCCGGCGGCCCGAGCTCGCCGGAAAATGTGAATACGAAGCTAAGACTTGCTAAACTCGATGCTAGCTACCAAAAGCGAAGGAGGATGGCGACTAGAATTCACCCAAGGTGGTTTCGGGGCTCGGAAAGGCGTGCAGAGGCTGATGTGACGGTGCGGGGCGGCGCGGCTCGTCGGACCTTGGTGGTCGGGTGTTACACTACCCTAAGCGCGACTAACCGCATGAATTAAGAGAGGGGAACTTATCGAAAATACCTAGGGTGGTGCGGTGGCTCAGGGAGGCTCGGAAGATGTCGCGTAACGTGGAGTCGCCACGGTGATTCAGTCCTCGGAGCGTCGGCATAGGGGTGGGTCTCTGGCTGCGTCCTCGTGTCCATCACGCATTCTAGAGCATGGAGAAGGTTAGACCGAGGAAGAATCGAGCGAGTGCGGTGGAACGTCGATAGGGGCGGCGAAATCACCGAAATTCCATCAGAAATCACGACTACGATGCCGATCCACGACGGGGAAGGATGGAGAGGCCCGGACGAGTTCCAGAGAAGCAGTGTGGCTAGCTAGGGAGGAATATTGCGGCATGGACTGGGGGAATCACACGGTGGCGGCGGTGCACACTAAGGAGGGATGGCGGCGGCGGCGCGCGGCTGAAGTCGAGAGCGAGGGAGGGCTAGGGTTGGAGTGGCTTTTATAGGAGGGCTTCCGTGTGCGGCAAGAATAAGGGTGCCCGGATTTTGCGGTGGATTTTTGGACTCCACGATCGGGGGCTCGGCGTCCGCACAAAGGTGTCACGGTTACGCAGATGGCGTGACACAGCGCCATGGAGAGGAGGAAGGGGAAAGGGTTGTAAGTGGGTCCCGATGCGTATGAGGGATAGAAACGACAAAGGTGTGGCGGGGGAATCCTATGTGCGGGCTAACTGGGCCAAGAGAAAGGGTGGGGTACTAACGAGTGGGGCCCGGGGTCGGTGAGGAACAGACTGAGATAATGAAAGGAGAAGCCGACGCTGATAGGTGGCCCCCACGGGACAGAAAAGGAGAGGAATAATCCAAGGCTCCAGTTGGGCTGGGCCACAAAGAGAGAAATGAGGCGGGCCAGCGGCTGGGGGGGGGGGGGGTGGGAAGCAGAGTGGGCTGGACTAAATAGAGGGTTAGGTGCGGGGTGGGACTGTGTTTTCGGCCCATAGAGTTTTGGAAGGAGAGGATTTTAATTTCATTTTTATTTGTTATTTAATTGAATATTAGATTTCAAATTCAAACCAAAATGTCAGCAAGTTTTATAAATTAAATTTTAATTCTAAGCACACACACACATGTATCTAAACACAGTTTCACTCCTTATATTAATTTAATTTTTTTCTTTGTTTAATTTAATGTTTAATTTATTTAAAATTCAGATTTGCTTGTATTTTAAATTTGGGGTGTTACAGTTGGTCCCATATCAAAATTATTTTAGAGTCAACGGGAAACGTCGAAAGAAAATCGAGTTTAGGTGTTGCGCCACTGTATTGGACTATTGTGTCTTGTATCAAGTCGACATCCTTTATTTCCATTTATTAGGGTTAGGTCACGAATAAAACACCCCTTAGATGTCCCCCACCTATATATACTCCCTAGTAGCCGCTATAAACAATTGATATTTTGCTTAGGTTAATCTGTTATGCACAGTTGCTCCGTTTATCAGTTTGTGAAACCCCAATTCAGCAATTTCAGATTGCTTCTTCTACGTTCTTGCTTGTGTTATCGGTTGCACTTGTAGGGATTAGCCTTCTTGAAGAGATCAAGCGTGTGAAGCACGGTTGATAACCAAAGGAGTGGTAGTGTAGTAATTGCAGGGGATGTTCGTGTTCTCCTCGCGAGTCTCGAATCATCGAGATCTCCATCAATTGACTTATCCATTCCTATCAGAAGATTAGAACCTATACTATTCTTTTACTCATTACTGCGCTTAAGCTCGGGAACGGCCCGAGCTAGCTCGAACCCGATCCGCTCTGCATCGGATCGTGCTCAGGCCATGCCAAAAACATTGGATTCGAGACGACCCAATTAGTTCAGCGCATTTGAACAACTATATCTGCCCTCCTTCTACCCACGCCGCCGCTGCCACCGCCCCTGGTTTCAAACGAAGCGTCCACCGGGGGGAGCGCCGCCACTAGACGCGCCATCTTATTTTTCCAGATGGTTTTAGCTGCCGACTGCCACTAGTATAAGACACGAGACAGGTAAGCTATGCGGTCCCTTCTCTGCGCATCTTCTGGCGGCACGCGTAGGGTTTAAGGGCTAAAGCGACCTAGGTTAACAGAAGAAGAGGGGACTGGTAGAGGATTGAGTGAGTAGAGGGGAGACCGCAGCGGCACCGTCGTTGGTGATCAGGGGCGAGAGATGAGGACTATGGCATCTGACGAGAAATCGGTGAATCCAGACCTTATACTGTTACTGTTAGAAATCAAGAGAGAGCCCAAAGATCAAATAGCCACTAAATCATCTCAAATTACAAAGAGAAATCTGATTACAAGATGAACACCAAGTGCTATCTCTCAAATAGCACAAGAATACTAATAATACCTTCTCCTCCATCTTTGTTGTTGCTTGACGATGCGGCCATCTAGCCAACAAGGCGAGGCCGCAAGAAGAACGACGACGAGAGGCGTTTCCCCTTGTTCTTCTCTTGGTATGTTGATCGGATTCTGAGTGGGTTAGAGTGTTCAAGTGTGTATGAGTGTATGCCTTCAGCCTTCCTTGATCATACACATGACCCTATTCTTATAGTTGACCAAGAGACACAAGAGGGGTCCTCCCACCCTTAGGAGTTGTTGAGTCTCCCAATCAGAGACTCAAAATTCGGTGGGTTGTGTCCTTTCAATTAGAACACATGTCAATTTTGAGTTCAAACTGACAGTTACTGAAAAATCGGACTAGTCTGTATAGGGTCCGGACTAGTCCGGTTACCCTTACTGGACAATATCGAACTAGTCCTCTAAGGGTCCGGACTAGTCCGGTTACCCTTACTCGAAAACATCGGACTAGTCCGGTCTTATCCGGACTAGTCCGGTACTTCCAACATTCTCCCCCTTGAACTCGAATCTGAAACTTACCAACTTACTTAATACTAAACTTAGTGTCCATTTTCTCATGCTTGACATATAGGGCACGACGCATCACAACAACCATTTACGTATTGTTGGACTCGAAGACCACAATACATCTCACACTTGAAAATGAACCTTACTCTTACTTGGCCCCTAAATATCCAGTGATCATAGGCTCTCCCTTAAACCTATGCCGGCTACGTGTTCACTGAACACGCTGGGTGGAAGACCTTTTGTTAGTGGATCCGCAAGCATACGCTTGGTACTTATATGCTCAAGACTTATGGTATGATCCTGGATTGGATCTTTCGCAACATAAAACTTAATGTCAATGTGTTTGGCAGCACCACTCGGCTTATTTTTGTGAGAGTAAAATACTGCAGGCTCATTATCGCAGTATAACTTAAGTGGTTTTTCAATGTTGTCGACCACTCTAAGACAGGGTAAAAATTTCTTAAGCCAAACAGCCTGCCCGGTGGCCTCATAACATGCAACAAACTTGATATGCATTATGGATCCTGCAGTGACGGTTTGTTTGGAGCTTTTCCATGAAATGGTTCCATTCGCGAGGGTGAATATATAACCTTACGTGGATTTCTTAGTATCCACACAACCCGCGAAATCTGAATCTGAATATCCCACTACTTCAAGTGGGTCTAACTTACTATACGTTTGCATGAGGCCTTTTGTGCCTTGCACATATCTTAATGCTTTCTTAACTGCCTTCCAGTGATCAATCTGTGGATTGGCCTGATACTTGCCAAGCATTCCGGTCACATAAGCTAAGTCATGGCGAGTACAGACTTGAGCATACATAAGGCTTCTGATAGCAGAAGCATATGGAACCGACTTCATTTGATCGATCTCATATTAGTTCCTGGGACACTGAAAGTTCCCAAACTTATCGCCCTTGACAATCGGAGCAGGCGAAGGCTTACTCTTATGCATACTATACTTTCTCAGTACATTCTCTAAGTATGCCTTTTGTGATAAGCCTAATACCCCCTTATTTCTATCTCGGTGAATTTCTATGCCCAATACATAGGATGCTTCACCAAGATCTTTCATATCAAAATTAGAGGACAAAAGCTTCTTAGTTTCTGATAGTAGATTGACATCACTACTTGCAAGTAGTATATCATCTACATAAAGCACGAGGAAAATAAATTTCCCGCTCTTAAACTTAGCATAGATGCAATTGTCCTCCTCATTTTCTTTAAACCCAAACTTTCTTATTGTCTCATCGAACTTGAGATACCACTGCCTTGATGCTTGTTTAGGTCCATAAATGGACTTTCTTAAGTGGCATCCCATATGTTCCTTACCCTTAACAACAAAACCTTTTGGTTGTGTCATATAGACGTTCTCATATAGATCACCATTGAGAAACGCCGTCTTTACATCCATCTGATGTAATTCTAAATTGTAATGTGCAACTAATGCCATAATGATTCTGAACGAATCCTTACTTGAGACAGGTGAAAATGTCTCATTATAATCAATACCTTCTCTTTGAGTGAAGCCTTTTGCAACAAGTTTGGCTTTAAACTTATCAATATTACCTTTGGAGTCACGTTTAATTTTGTATACCCATTTACAACCTAATGTTTTGGCTCCATTAGGAATCTCAACTAAATCCCAGACTTTGTTTGTTTCCATAGACCTCATTTCATCCTCCATGTTTTTACACCATTCAGGTGATTGGGGACTTCTCATAGCTTCTTCAAATGTGGTGGGATCACCCTCCATTTGAATTGCCTCACTCAAATAGATCTCATAATCGTCCGGAATGGCCGATTTTCTTTCTTGTTGAGATATTCTTAATTGCACATTATCCTCATTTTGAGGCTGTTGTTGCTCTTCATTATTAGTGACAACGGGCTGAAAATGCGCAACCTCTCTTAATAATTCGGTTGTCAATGGAGAACTAACAACAGGTGTTGAATCATTACCAATAGGCACTGATGATTCAACAGCAGTAGATAATGATAAATATGGTTCTTGAATCATAGGACTAGGTACATAAACCCTCTTCTCTTCAAGATTAATTTCTCGTCTTACCATACTCCCCCTGATCATGGAACCCTCTAAAAAGACGGCATGCCTTGTTTCTACAAACTTAGAATATCATTCTGGACAATAGAAACGATATCCCTAACTCTTTTCTGCATAGCCAATAAAATGGCAACTTACTGTCTTAGATCCAACTTACCAATGTTTGGGTTAAAAATTTTTTCCTCAGCAGGACAACCCCATATATGCATATAACTTAATGAGGGCTTACGTCCTGTCCACAACTCATACGGTGTTTTAGGCACCGACTTAGTAGGAACCCAATCTAGCACATGAATGATGGTTTTTAAGGCCTCCATCCATAAGCTAACTGGCAAATCTAATTAACTTAACATGGATCTAACCATATCCATTAGCGTACGGTTGCGCCGTTCCGCTACTCCATTTTGCTGAGGCTCGCCCGGTGTGGAATACTGGGCGACTATGACATTTTCCTGTAGGAACCGAGCAAACGGTCCAGGAACTTGGCCATACGGGGTATGATGACTGTAGTACTCACCACCACGATCGGATCTTACCATTTTAATCTTAATATTGTGCTGATTGTCAACTTCAGCCTTAAATATCCTAAATTTATCCAACGCTTCAGAGCGTTCTTTAATTGGATAAATATGACCATAGTGAGAATAGTCATCCGTGAAGGTTATGAATGAATCAAAACCATCAACAGATACTACGGGAAATCGACCACAAATGTCCGTATGGATCAATTACAAAATTCCCGCATTGCGTATGGCACCTTTCTTAATTTTCTTAACAATTTTTCCCTTAATGCAGTCTATGCATTCTTTTGAATCTGAAAAATCCAAATGGGGAAGAATTGATTGTGAAATCAATTGTTCAATTCTCCCCCTCGAAATATGGCCTAAGCGACAATGCCATAATTTCGAAGACATTTCAGAATCGATTCTCTTACGCTTACCCTGATGTGAGGAAAACTAATTATCGCTTACAACATTAACATCATCATGCATAGATAATAAGTATAGCATGCCTTGTCTTATGGCAACACCAACCATCTTATTATCATACTTAATTACACATCTGTCTTTGCCAAACTGGCAAACATAACCATCATCATCTAAGCATGACACTGAGATGAGATTTCTACTTAAAGAGGGTACATATAATACATCCTGAAGTGTAAGTATAAATCCATTTCTTAATACTAATGGATAATCTCCAATGGCTTTCACTTCAACTTCATGGCCATCAGCAACTTTAATGGCCCTTTCCCCTCTTTCAAGGGTCCTCCTCATATTTAATCCCTGCAACGAATTGCAAACGTGCATAGTGGCACCTGAGTCAATCCACCAAGAAGATGGTGTATAATCTAAAAGTAGGGATTCTTCAACAAATGTCACAAAATCATTACCATTTTTGCAACACCATTTAAGGAAGCCTATGCAATCCTTCTGATGGTGACCTTTGTCTAAACAAAAGTGGCAGTAATCTTTTTCCACTTTCACATCCTTATTGTAAGGATGGCTTTGTGGAAACTTACCCTTATCTTTATCATGGTGAGAAGAACCATCATATTTAAAAGATTGCTTAGAAGAATAACTCTTCTTAGCCTTACCTTTTCCCTTCACGTAATTGATTGCATCATAGCCGTGAAGGGACTTAATCCTCTCTTCCTCCTTAACACACATAGCCATGAGTTTTTCTATGTTCCATAGTTCAGGTTGAGAGTTGTAGTTGATGACAAAAGTCTCAAATTCCTTAGGAAGTGAGGCAATGATGAGATGCACAATGAACTCATCTTTAATCCCCAAATCCATAGGCTTAAGCTTTGCAGCCATATTTGTCATCCTTAAGATGTGCTCACGCATACCACCTCCATGATACTTTTCAGTAACAAGCCTCTTGATAAGAGTGCTTGCAGTGGCCTTAGAAGAACCAGTAAACTTATTCTCTATCCTTTGGAGGTATTCAACAGCGGTTTCACATTCAGGGATTGCTCCCCGAATGGCCTCAGTGAGAGTGCCCTTAATTACCATGAAACATTTCCTGTTTGATTTCTTCCACTTATAACAATCAATGTCATAAGCCAATAACTCAGTAGTATATTCCTTTGTCCTCACGGCAAAGGCTTCCTGAGTTTCATCATCATTTCTTACTGGTTCAACCGGTGCAACCAGATATGCAGTAGTGAGAGCCAAGTCTATCTCAAAGACTGCCAAAGCAATCTCTAACTTCTCTCACCATCTCCCATAATTGCTTCCATTGAGTGGATCAATAGAAGCGATGAAACTCAGTGCTGAATTCGCATTGGAGGAACCTTCATAATTAAAAAACCAAATTCAAGAAGAATGCATAGATGTTAGCCACAAGAAAATGATGAGTTTTATCTTTCACTTTGGTTACTCGACCAAAACTCAACATTTGAGAATAACTAAAAATCAACATAGTAATTTATCTTTCTCTTTGGTTACTCGACCAAATTACTATGTTCTTATAAAAAGAATGTCATTAATGCCTTTCGCTTTGGTTACTCAGCCAATAATGACATTAGAATTTAACATTGAAGAACAACTGAAATACATAGTAATTTATCTTTCGCTTTGGTTACTCGACCAAATTACTATGTACTTAGAAAGGAAAATGTCATTAATGCCTTTCGCTTTGGTTACTCGGCCAATAATGAACTTAATATAACTCAAAATCATGACAATTCTATTTTTCACTTTGGTTACTCAATAGAATTCCATGCAACTTAAATTGACATAGCAATTTATCTTTTGCTTTGGTTACTCGACCAAATATCTATGACAATAAACTTAATTCACAGCAAAAGCTTAATTAAATAAGTAAACTTAATTGTATAGCACGGGCTAGTCTGCACATGGCCGGACTAGTCCGAACTCTTACAGTATGGTTTTTGGACTAGTCCGGTCATACATCGGACAAGTCCGGTCCCATCAAAAACATTTCATCCGTTCTTTATTGAACTTTTCGAGTTTGGTCCGTACTATTCCGGACTAGTACGACCAACCCCAGAAAATTTTCATACAAAAAACTGGAAAAATGTCGAAATACCCAAAAGGGAATCTTAATCTTACCATATTACCAAGTCAACTTTATTTTTACAATGGATTTCAATCAAAAGTGCTTAATTGGTTTTCAATCAGATGATCGCGTCAAAACGCCCTGATCGGAAAACCTAACCACTTTACTGTGGCACACCGGACTAGTCCGACCCTTAGACCGGACAAGTCCGGACCTTCAAAAACTTTCAGCGAAAAACTTCGATCAAAACTCAATTTGAAATGATTAGTGGTCTAAACGGCTCTGATACCATTGTTAGAAATCAAGAGAGAGCCCCAAAGATCAAATAGCCACTAAATCATCTCGAATTACATAGAGAAATCTTATTACAAGATGAACACCAAGTGCTATCTCTCAAATAGCACAAAAACACTAATAATATCTTCCCCTCCATCTTTGTTGTTGCTTTACGATGCGGCCATCTAGCCAACAAGGCAAGGCCGCAAGAAGAACGACGACGGGAGGCGTTTCCCCTTGTTCTTCTCTTGGTATGTTGATCGGATTCTGAGTGGGTTAGCGTGTTCAAGTGTGTATGAGTGTATGCCTTCAGCCTTCCTTGATCATACACAGCTCTTCTTATAGTTGACCAAGAGACAAAAGAGGGGGCCTCCCACCCTTAGGAATTATTGAGTCTCCCTATCGGAGTCTCAAAATCCGGTGGGTTGTGTCCTTTCAATTAGAACACATGTCAATTTCGAGTTCAAACTGGCAGTTACTGAAAAATTGGACTAGTCCATATAGGGTCCGGACTAGTCCAGTTACCCTTACTGGACAATATCGGACTAGTCCTCTAAGTGTCCGGACTAGTCCGGTTACTCTTCCTGGACAACATCGGACTAGTCCGGTCTTAACCGGACTAGTCCGGTACTTCAAACAGTTACATCCCAACACTTCAATGCTAGGTGGTGTACATCCATTTATCTGCATCAAGTACTAGTGAAAGATGTGATATCTATGCATAAATCATTTATCAAGACTCCTTCCATCTTGAAAGTTTTGAGGACGGAGGGGGTACTAGCGGAAGTTGTTGATGTTCAGATAGCTTCAGAGAAAGGATTCGGGCGTTTCTATGCGACGAAATTCCAATACCTGCTGTTAACCATGGTCTCACCGCGTTCTGTTGGTAAAATGCTCTGCATTAGCTGTCTAATAGGAGGGCTAGATTTCCATAGATTAGAGTAAAAATTGGTTTGTTATTTAGGGGAACTGGAGCTTCACCAGAATCAACCCACACACCACTTGGGGCCTTACAGCATAATAAGGTTTTTAGACAATCGACTCTTTTCCCCTGTGATTACGTCTTAACATACCTTGATTCTTGTAGAACAAATAAAAAGAAAGAAAACAAGTGTCACCCAAATTGTTCGCATTCTGTATTAAAGCTTACATGTTTCTTTCTGCTGCATTCAGGTTCCTATTTCTGTTCTCAAAAACAAATCAATGGAGGTGAAGTTAGCATTCTCCCCAGACAGCCCACCAATTTCAATCATTTGTGCTGCTAAGGTTGCAGGTGTTCCCTGACAACTGATCCCAGTCTTCCTTTGGGCCCAACACCCATCCTACACTTCGGTTCTGGGTAAACTCTTAATTGTTCTCTTATATATGTTTTTTATTTTATTTAAAATGGGCAGCCCGGTGCATGTAGCTCTCGCTTGCGCAGGGTTCGAAGAAGGGTCTGGGTCTGGCCCACTTTGGGTCACACAGTCTTTCCCTACGTTTCTGCAAGAGGTTGTTTCCAAGACTCGAACCCGTGACCTCATGGGCATTCTTTTATGCAAAAAGAAAAATTCTTTAAGGTTATTTATTCTAATACATAACTTCTAAATTAGCACTGTTATAGTCATCATGGATGGGGATGCTGTCAGTACTCACTACTCAGTTGCTACCTTGAGTTTTTGCATGAAAAAACGATGGCTTGGGCATGATGTACCATTAATTGACCACAGTCGGGAACAACTATTTTCTTTCCAAATGGGTTATTATTTTCAGCAGTTTATCTACTAGAATCATTCCACTTTTCTATGCTATATTTGCTTGATACATGCAGCTATATAATGGCAATTTTCTGTTGCAGTTGTGTCAATTTGTATGTTCTTAAATGATTGAGATCCCTTTTTATATCTTTTACTTTGACTCACCATCTGGTAGCTTAGAGTTTCTCATAAAATATTTTGTGCTTGCATGCAGAGATTTACTCCAAGATGTCAACCCAATTCTCCATTACATTGCCCATGCTGCATCTCATTCAAGCTTTTCCCGACAGAATGCGATCGATTTTGGACATGTATGTTGTGGTCAAAAGATTGTTGAAAATTTATTACATTATCATGCTTAGTTTTGTACTCTGAATATCCATTGCTAATAAATATGAAGGATGTTGAATTGCTTGGATACGCACCCATCTTCCTTTCTGGCTCTGAATTTGAAAAGACCTGCTCATTTGTTGATGGATATTTGGGATCTCGGACCTTTCTGATTAGTCATGGTCCGACAATTGCTGACCTTGCTGTGTGGTCAATTCTTGCGTGTGAGCTGTGGGCCATTTCACTGTTCTTTCATGCTCTTCCTGGGTTCCATAATGTTTATTTATTTTCCTTCAGGGACTGGTCAACGATGGGATAGTCTGAGGAAGTCAAAGAAATACCAAAATCTGGTCCGCTGGTTCAACAGCATAGATCCAGAGTTCGGGGACCAGTTGAATCTAATTGTTGTTTCATATCTCGGAAAATGAGGAATTGGAAGATCTCCTGCGCCAAGCCTAAAGAAGGTACTCGATTCAAAAGATCAATAATGTTGAGAGATGAGACTTGGGAGAAAGTCTGGACCTCAAACTCGAGGAGCCAAGACCTTACGTGTTGAGTATTTATAGAACAGAACATGGTGCGGCCGTTTACAAGTCCAGAAGAGTCTGGGAGATACGTGTGGCCGAGAACGATCTAAACAAAGGATAAAGACATAAACAAGAAGTAAAGATTACATATCTAACATAACAATTTACTCTAAACGGACTATATCTTATAGAACCTACCGAAGTCCTGCTTCTTCACGATGACCTGATTCTGTACGTATCCAAACCAACTCTCCTCTTGTTATCTTCTAACATTCCCCCTCAATCTTAATGCTCCAGGTTAAGATAGCATCTAAACTCCATAAGTCTGGGAACCAGTAGAGATTTTGTAAAACCATCTGCTACTTGATCACGAGAAGATATGAACTTGATCTGTAGTAACTTTTGTGCAACTCTTTCTCTCACAAAATGAAAATCAATCTCTATGTGTTTGGTTCTGGTATGAAACACCGATTTCGTAGACATATATGTTGCTCCTAAGTTTTCACACCAAAGACAGGGTGTATTTTCGTGTGAGAAGCCTAACTCCTTCAATATGGTCTCCACCCATATCAACTCTGCCGTTGCATTAGCCATAGATTTGTACTCCGCCTCCGTACTAGATCTTGATACTGTATTTTGTTTTCTTGCACTCCAAGACACTAGGTTAGAACCTAGATAAACAACAAAGCCTCCAATAGATTTTCTGTCATCTAGACATCCTGCCCAGTCTGCGTCTGAAAATACATTCACTTGCAGAGAACAATCCTTGAAAAATTTTATACCAAGATCTATTGTATCTTTCACATACTGTAATATTATTTTTACTACCACCATGTGTGAGGACGTCGGCGCATGAAGAAACTGGCAAACCTTGTTCACAGAGAAGGCTAGGTCCAGCATGGTTGGAGTCAAGTACTGCAGAGCTCCTACCAAGTTGCGGTACTTTGTTGCTTCTTTTAAATCCAGTAGTTCACCATTATGTAAAGAATACTTCTCAGTGACTGCAAGAGGTGTATTTACCGGTTTGCACTTTTCCATCCTAGCCTTCTTTAATATCTTTGATGCATATTTATTTTGACTAAGACAAACTCCCTCTTTTGTATGTGCAACTTCCATACCCAGGAAATAATGAAGTCTTCCCAAGTGTTTTAAAGCAAAGTCTTGTCTAAGACTATTTAGCAACATCTCTACAACCTTGCCTGAGGAACTTGCAACAATTCTGTCATCAACATAAACTGAAAGAAATATGATGACCTTATTTTTATTGTAGATAAATAACGAAGTGTCTCCTTTTGATGGTGAGAAACCCAGTTGAACCAGTCTTGTGCTCAATTTCGAATACCAGGCCCGCGAAGCTTGTTTTAAACTATATATAGCCTTGTCTAGTTTGCATATGTAATGAGGATGAGAAGCATCATCATACCCTGAAGGTTGACTCATGTAGACTTCTTCTAAAACACCATGAAGAAAAGCGTTTTGAACATCTAGTTGTCGCAGACACCATCCTTTTGAAGCTGCTATTGAAAGAACAATTCTTATGGTAGTTGCCTTCACAACAGAGCTAAAAATATCCTCATAATCAATACCATATCGTTGTTTAAGGCCTTTTGCAACGAGCCTTGCTTTGTATGTGTCGTTGGTCCCATCTGCATTTCTCTTAATTTTAAATACCCATTTAGAATCAATAATGTTACTTTTACCTTCTCGTGGCAGAAGATGCTATGTTTTGTTTTTCTTCAAGGCTTGATATTCAACATCCATCACCTGTTTCCAATATTTGTCTTCAAGAGCTTGTTGTAGAGAGGCTGGTTCTCCTGTTGATGAAGAGTAGAAACAGATAAAATCATCTCCAAACATTTTGGGCGTAGAAATATTATTTTGTGCACGTGTTACTGGCCACATTTGATTTGGTGCTCCGGATCCACTTTCTGGCACAACAGATCCCGGGGTGGATTCGCGCGTGCAATGTCCTCCTAACACCTTGGAATCAGGTGTTGTACCCGCTGATGTTAATACACGTTCTTGCGCGCGGACGAGGTGTCTGCCGATGTGAAGTTGGGCACAACAACTATGGGGGCAGAGTTCTGTACTTGCGCCCCTCCCAGTACGTTTGTCGGCTGCATCCTGCGCACGAACTCGAGATTTGACATCGTCTGTTCCCCGTGATGATTAGCAGCCTCACTCATATATTCTCCGGGATTGATGACCGGATCTCCTGCGGTTTGCGAATTTTGTTCCCCCTGCACTTCCTGCATACAATCATCACCAACGCTGCTGCTTTGCTCAAAAAAATCATAAGATTTGGTGAGATCATGAAAATCAACATGTTGTACTCCAGTAAATACCCCAGTAGAATTTAACAACGTTGGAGGAAGGAGGTTTATTTCAGATCTAAGCTGCGCTCCTACATTGGGATGAAGACTTTTGAATGGAAAAACAGTGTCATCGAACACAACATCCCTTGAGACATAAATTCGGCCAGTTGCTCTATCAAGACACTTGTAGCCTTTGTGAATGGGATTGTACACTAGGAAAGCACAACTTTTTGATCGGAATGAGAGTTTATGATTTGTGTAGGGTCTTAAGTTAGGACAACATGCACATACAAAGATTTTGAGAGAAGAATAATCTGGCTTGGTGTGGAATAGTTTTTCTAATGGTGTGTATATTCCAATAGTCAAGATGGAACTCTATTTATGCGATAGGAAGCAGTGGAAAAGGCTTCATCCCAAAATTTGAGAGGCATTGATGCATGAGTCAGGAGAGAAAGACCTACCTCAACTATGTGGCGATGTTTCCGCTCAGCTGCTCCATTTTTCTGATGTGTATGAGGATAGGAGACTTGATGTGTCATGCCAATCTGGGTGAAGAACTCACTGAGATTTTGACATTCTCCTCCACAGTCAGTTTGCACGGAGATTATCGTTTTATAAAAAAGGCACTCAGCTTGGGCTTGGAATTCTCTAAATTTGCGAAACACATCTGCTTTGTACCTAATGAGATAGATCAATGTGAATTTGCTGAAGTCGTCAATAAGGCTCACATAATAATTATTTCTTCCAACGGACATAGGAGTTGGTCCCCATACATCAGAGAAATTAAGATCTAAAGGTTCTTGAGAAATACTAGAAGACTTAGGAAAAGGCAATTGATGGCTTTTGCCTTGTTGACATGCATCACACACTCTTGTACTACTGGAGTCTAGAGAGCAAGGAAGATTATACTTATTGACGACTTTATTCACTATTGACATAGAGGGATGGCCTAATCGATCATTCCACTTTTCAACGGAAGGTTTAGTGGTCATGAGTGCACACTTTGGCGAGGAGCTTTCTAGGGACGGAAAGGGGTACAGTCCACCTTCACATTTGCCTTGAAGAAGATTTCTCTTCGTAGCTTAATCCTTTACAAGAAAATATCAAGGATGATATTCAAGAAAAACATAATTGTCAGCAGTTAATCTATGAACAAATATGAGATTTTTCCTGGCAGATGGAACATGAAGAATATTAGAGAGATGAAGTGGTCGTGCTGGGGTGCTTAAAGTGGAAGCACCAACATGATTAATTCTTATACCTGAACCATTGGCTGTGTGCACCTTTTCTTGACCACCATACTTCTCCTTGGTTAATAATTTATCAAAATCTACTGTGATATGATCAGTAGCTCCTGTATCAGTGTACCAATTTGTATCTATGCCATAGGAAGTTGTGGCATTGTTCATTGTCTTTTCTTCAACAGGCTTGAAATATCTATCAAATATTTTGTAGCATTTTACTACTGTATTGTCGATCTTGTCGCAAAGCTGTCACACCGACTTGCCTTCAGGAGATCCACGTCCCCTGCCTCGGCCTCCACGGTCTGATCTTCCGCCTCCTCTTCCTCTGAAGTTGCCATGAGAGGCAACATTTGCTTGATGCTGATCACTTCCCTGGTATTGATTAGGGATATTTTGCCTCTCCAATCTTGCTTCGGTGGACAAGAGATGAGCAAAAAGATCGGACAGAGAGATCAGATCTGTCCTCGTGCTTACGTTCTCGACAAGCGAGTTATAGTCTGCATCAAGACCCGTTAATATGTAATAAACTATATCATCATTATCAAGTTTCCTACCCGCAGCAGCCATCTCATCCGCAAATTCCTTCATCTTCGCAAAGTAAGTAGCAATGTTCATGATTCCTTTCCTTGTGCTCGAGACCTTGGCTCGTAGATGCATAACACGAGCTCTTGACTGCAAAGCAAAACTTTTCTGGATAACTCTCCACACTTCAGCCGACAAGGAGAACATAGTGACATGCGCGAAAACTTCCTTCGACAATGTCAAATTTATATGATTGAGAAGTTGTTGATCTTGTACAAGCTAGGCTTGATAATTTGGGTTTAGAATCCATTCAGCCTTGCCATCCTTCTACACCAGAAGCTCCCGGTCTTGTTGCTTGATGTAGCCATTTAGGACACCGAAGAGTTGTGCTCCTCTAATCGCCAGAAGTACTTGGGCTTTCCAGAGGAGAAAGTTCTCCCTGGTCAGCTTCTCAATGTGATGCAAAAGTGTGTTGAATCATTGTACTGACAAGGAGGCCGAGCTCGACATTGCCTTGATTTGCTTGACGGAGAATTAGCAGGCTCTGATACCATGTTGAGAGAGGAGACTTGGGAGAAAGTCTGAATCTCAAACACGAGGAGCCAATACCTTACGCGTTGAGTATTTATAGAACAATACATGGTGCGACCGTTTACAAGTCCGGAAGAGTCCGAGAGAATTACGTGCGGCCAAGCACGATCTAAACAAAGGATAAAGACATATAACATGTCTAAGATAACAATTTATTCTAAACAGACTCTATCTTCTAGAACCTACCAAAGTCCTGCTTCTTCACGATGACCTGATTCTGTACGTATCCAAATCAACTCTCCTCTTGTTATCTTCTAACACATCAGCCCCAAAAGTTGATCTCCCTGGGCCAAAATTTGGAGAAGTTTGTGTTCGTTTTGCCCCAGCCTAGTGGGTACCTCCATATTGGTCATGCAAAGGCTGCACTATTGAACAAATAATTTGGTGAAAAATATCAAGGGCGATTAATAGTTCACTTTGATGACACAAACCCTTCACAAGAAAGCCATGAGTTCGTTGAGAACCTTCTGAAAGATATTGAGACACTAGGAATCAAGTATGATGCAGTCACATACACATCTGATTATTTTCCAATGCTGATGGAAATGGCTGAAAGTTTGATTGGACAAGGGAAAGCATATGTTGATGGCACACCGAAGGAGCAAATGAGGAGTGAGAGGATGGATGGTGTTGAGTCAGGCAGCAGAAATAATACTGTTGAGGAAAATCTATCTTCGTGGAAAGAGATGGTTAATGGAACTAATAGGGGTATGCAGTGCTGTGTTCGGGGTAAACTTGACATGCAGGATCCTAACAAGTCGCTCCGAGATCCTGTTTACTACCGCTGTAACACTGATCCTCACCACCGTGTTGGTTGAAAGTAGAAGATTTATCCAACATATGACTTTGCTTGCCCATTTGTTGATGCAATGGAGGGAGTGACACATACTCTTCGTTCCAGTGAATACCATGACCGGAATGCACAATATTATCGAATTCCTCATGATATAGGAATGAGAAGGGTTGAAATATATGAATTCAGCCGACTGAATATGGTCTACACCCTTCTGAGCAAGAGGAAGCTTCTCTGCTTTGTACAGAACAAGAAGGTTGAAGATTGGACTGACCCTCGTTTCCCCACTGTTCAAGGCGTAGTACGCTGTGGCTTGAAGGTTGAAGCATTGATACAATTTATACTCCAACAGGTACATATATGTGCTAACGTGATATTGCACTATGTTGGTAATCTGTATGAATATTTGTTTTGATTTATATCTTTTTCCTTGTTGAAGGGTGCTTCAAAGAATTTGAGTCTCATCCAGTGGGATAAGCTCTGGACAATCAACAAGAAGATAATTGATCCAGTTTGTGCAATACATACTGCTGTGCTGAAAGACCAGTGTGTTATTTTCACTCTCACTAATGGTCCAGAGAAACCCTTTGTTAGAATTGTACCAAGGCATAAGAAATATGAGGGTGCTATAGAAAGAAGGCTACAACCTTCACTAATAGAATATGACTAGATCTTGCTGATGCATCTGCCATTACCAAGGGTGAGGAAGAAACCTAATGGACTGGGGAAATGCTATCACTAAAGAGATCAAAATGGAGAATGGAGTAATTACTGAACTAATCGGAGAACATCTTGAGGGCTCTGTGAAGACAACAAAATTGAAGATCACTTGGCTACCTGATATAGAAGAACTAGTCCCACTCTCTCTGGTGGAATTCGATTATTTCATCAGCAAGAAAAAGGTAAATTAGCCATTGCTCCAAGTTAGGTTAACATATAATTCTTGAGTTCACTTTTCTGACTTAAGTTTCTTGCTTGATTTCATACGTTTCCTGTTTTATTCTCTCTCTCTCTCTCTCTCCTGGTATAGATGTGGTAGATTGATCCATACTGTCATTGTTCTATTTCCATAACATTGTCTTTGTTGTCTTGCTCAAGGAGTTCATTTCATGAATGATCGTGTATTCTTGTGTATTTCGATGATCAGTTTTGATTTTACGACATATATACACAACATTTCTTTGTATTAGCTGTCGACATCTTATATAATGGATAAGGAGAGGACAAGTGATCATAGTAAGAATAAGCTGAATCACATTAAATTCAATTCATTGTTTTATCTTTACATGACAATTACTTTGTTTCAGCTTAAACTTGATGTGCTGCTGCAAGAGCATATTCAGAATGAACATTTTCGATGGAGCGCGAAATGCAGTATATTTGCTCCTACAATAGAAACGCTTAGGGTGACACCGTAGTTCACATGGTTTGGTTAGATGCACCTCTTGTTCGTCGATCACTTGAACACTGATAACAATTGATGGCATGTACACAGCTGGAGGAGGATGAGGACTTCCTTGACAATCTGAGCCCTTGCACTCAACGGGAGACCGCAGCCTTCGGAGATTCAAATATGAGGAATCTTAAGCGCGGAGAGATCGTAAACATTGAGAGGAAAGGTTACTACAGATGTAATGCCCCATTTACCAGGACCTCAACACCAGTAGTTCTATTCGCGATTCCTGACGGTAAGCAACAGGCCTCGCAGAACTAGGTGGCATAATTATGGTTGTATTAGGCTCTCAATTTACTACCCATATGAGGTTTACTTCCCATGTTTTTATTTGTCACTACTTTTGTTCAGAATATAAGTTGGATCGAGTCATTGTAAGGACTGAACTTGTCAGAAACAGATGCGAGCTGGCTCAGACCGAGGCATTAGATGAGCAGGCTCATGAAACCGATAAAATCGTGCATGAATTTGGAAATTTATCAGTTCATTACGCCATGACTCGCCAGGCTATATCATGTATACATTGTTGATTCGTGCAATCAAATATTTTTTACGAAGTCCTAGTTCACTTGGCTGTAATACTTAGTTATGTACATGTATTTCTCTTTCCAGGTGTGTGAGCTTTCTTTTGGTTGTTTACAGAAGTGTGAATGTTCTGTATTTCTTGATGGCATGAGCTGCTTCCTATGAAGATGACATGTGATTTATCGGTCACCGACAATCCTGAAGTTGAATTCTAAGCCCATTGATTGAAGCCATATAACTTGATAAGATTAATCTTGGTTCAACCAAGAATTCATTCTTCCCCTTCCTGACCTAGCGAGAGCGAGCGAGAGCGAGAGCGAGAGCGAGCGTCCGCCCCTCCCCGCCGGTGACCACCCCGGTCCCGGCGGCCACCATCATTGTGAGCGAGCTACTGAGAGAGAGTAAGCGAGAGCGTTTTGACTAGCGCGGGTGACCTCGTGGGTCTCGGCGACTACTCGTGCCTAGAGTCTGCAAGTGGGTTTCTCTCTAGCCCGGCGGCTATCGACTGTCATCAACCTCTTCGGGCTTGAGATCTTGCTCCGGTTACTGGTGTTCTCAACATGTGTGATAGACTAGCGAACTTGGTTCATCTCCCGCCAAGTTTGCATAGCTGGAACTTCAAGGCTGGGCGGGATTTTGAGGATAAAGTGATTAATCTGCTTAAGACTCCGGTTTGTCATCTCTCTTCTTCCCCGGAAGGATCATTCCTCCTTCTAGTGGTGTTTGGTCGACATACATTTAGGCTCTCAGAGGCCTCAGTTGGCTGGGTACTTCATTCGGTGCTCGGGGGTTCACCTTATGGATTTCATGTAAGACCCGCCTGTGACCGACATTTCTGCTTCTCAGTTGCTTCCAAACATGTTGGATTTTGGATTTGCTCCTTAGGCAAGATAACATCAGAACACTTTGATATCTCTTTTCATCTCTGGAGAGATGGGGGTCCAGATTGGAAAAAGGAAATGAAAATCTGGGAGGCTGAAGAAAGGGAGTCTTGGCAATTGGTCTCACGTCGTCGTAAATTTCGTGGATATCCAAACTCCTCTCAGAATCATCGTCAATCAAAATCCCTGTTATCCCCCCAGCAAAGTGAATCCTCTTACTACCCCACAGGTATGGCTTTTGGATCCATTAGTTCCTCACCCCCTATTGCAGGTAATCCGATTAGGGTTTCTCAAGCCTTTACTACGATCCGGAACTCTTGGAAATCTGTTGTTCAGCGATCCATCAGACTTGATCAGACAAGATTGAGCACGAGGAACAAATTACCAAACAGGATTAGCTCTGATGTCAAGGTTCAAAATTCAAATTGGCCTAGTCACAAGACTCCTAACGGTCTTAACACAGTGAAGAGTGGTGTTGGACAGTTGAAATTAATAGCAAATCCCGGATCTTCCTCCATGAGTCAGGCCAAGGAGCTGAGAGGGGAAGCAATCAGGAATAACTCTCAGTCGGAAGTCACTAAACGAGTGTGGCTTCCCAAGAAAAGGGAGCAGGGTGTAGAGCTTATCTCTCGAAGCTTCATGCGGACATTAAATGACCCAATTCACTCCCAGGGCAGAATAAAATCTAAGAGATGCTATCGATGTTTAAGCCCCACTCACCTTGTCAGACAGTGCCACTTCCCTGTTCGATGCAGGATATGCTACAGATACGACCATAAAGCGCGAATCTGTTTCCGACGGCGGGGGAAAGGGCGGAGACAGATATGGAAGCCCAAGGGTCAGCAGGATCGTTCCGGTCCCACTAGTCATTTGGTGCCTCAGAGCCCGGGTATGAACCTAGAGAAATAAGATGAACCGGCGGAGGCTTCCAGGAGTCATAAGAGAGACCCTATATCAATCACATCCACTCGGTGCAATGATATCGCCACACCCCAGTGCAAAACGCTTGTCCTCCACAATAGCACCCAGTCCACCAAAATGGCAAACTTTCCACTAGAACCTGCCAGGTTCATCCCGGATGACATCTTCCAGGTTGAGGATGGGGGTGAAGATCGCATTGCCAGGGCGGTGGTCCATCTTCCAGGGGAGCCAGTCGCAAACCATGAACACTTCGTCATAGCCGAAGACATGGATCGAGTGCTGGATGAGAACGCGTATGCAGGTTTCATCCCACATATTGTCCATCACCTGGAGCATGTGCTCAATCTTACGGTACGCTCCACTGGCCTTACCTCGTTGGGGATAGCTCTTATTGGCCTTGACTGCAGTCTGCAACGTGATATCCTGCTGCTAAACAATCCTATTGCGGTGGCTGACATCCATGTCCGCTTTGTACGGCATGACTTTGGCATAAATAGAAGGGAAAGGGAGTTTTCCGCGGTTGGGTGGATTCTTATACTTGATTTCCCACTGGATTATCAGACTATGGAAAACATTGATATTGCTGTTTCTTCTTTTGGCAAGCTGGTCAGTTGGCACACTAACCCGGCTGCACTTGGTTATGTTCTTGTCAAGTGTTTGTATCATGGAGCAGCCATGGTGCCGCGAAGCCTAGTATTCCGACACGGCTCTCGGGATGGGAGGGCCATCTCTTGGTCCTGTCCGGTGGTGGTGCTGAACTCCCAGCACCCGGACATCTTCGCCAACTTTGAGGACGAGGTCCCAGACAATGGCAACCCACACCCCATGCCGGGCATGGGGCAACCAGCTCCAGCTAATCAATGGGACCACTGGGCCCCGGAGGCACCGGCTGGAGACCCAGAATGGGATGCTGCAGTCCAGCAGCAGCAACAGATGGCGGATCTTCACCTGGGATGGGCTCCCTGGCCACAACATAATGCTCCTCAGAATGTTCCACAGGACCCGCAGGACGTGTCAGAAGTCGAGTCTGGATCCAATGGACCGTCGTCTGGCTCCTCTACTACCTTATCTGAACATGGCATGGAAAAGAATCTAGATGGGCAGTCTAGCCCACTTCATTTTGTGGATTTGGAGAATCTATCCAAGAAGCCGGAGTGGATCACTCCTTTCGACTCCAAAGCTTTTCGTCAGTTGCTGGCTACCTCATTCCAGCAGCTCGCTGGTGCTTGGTGGCACATCAGTCCGGTCACCTCTATTCAGGGCTCATCTGCGACAGCCTTGCTTGCCGGGGGTGAGGGAAGTTCCTGCTCCCAGTTCAGGCTCACAATTGAGGAAGTCAAAGATCAGCAGTCCCCGGAGAAGCAACCGGAGATGGAACCTGGGCCAGCCAAGAGGCTGAAACGATCACCACTGCTGTCTACTCGTCTCAGTGCTGACAAGAGATATGGATTGGCCTACACTAGGAAGTTCAAAAAGACTGGAAAACCCCCTACCAGTGTGCAGGAAGGGCTGCAGGAGACAGTTCGCCGAAGCCCTCGCATAGCATCCAAATGCGGTGGGTTTAAACAGATTTCTGAGGGCTGTTCCCAGCTCTTAACAGGAAAATCTAAGAAGAAAGTTCGATTTGTCGACCCTGCTGAGATGGAGATGTCTTTGGGTGCTTCAGCTTTCGAAGGCCCAGTCAAGTTCCCCACACTAGAGGATCTACAAGAAAGGAGGGAGCCGTACACGGAAATACCAGTTCAGGAACTCATAGCGGTTGCGGAGACATGTGGCGTGCCTCCTGAGGAGGCGCGCCTGAAACTCACTGCTGGAGAGGCCAGCGGTGACCCTGAAACAAGTTCTCCATGACGATCCGAAGGTGTGAAGGCCGGAGAGGCAGGACTGACCTCACTTTTGTTGCTTTATGTATGCTAATCTTAGCTATGCGGTTCTTTTGTGTTGTTGTTGATGGTGGATTGTGTTGGACCCCTGTGTGGGTGTTGCGGCTTGTTGATGGCCTTTTGAACATTATTTTTCACTTGTTCTCTTTGTTATGGGAAGTCCCTGACGTGATGTCAGGTCGACAGTTGGCTTATGATCTCTTTTTATATCTTTTTGATGATGACGTGTCTTCGCCAATTTAATATTCTTAACTGGAATATTCGTGGGCTTAATGATGCTGAAAAACATAGAGCAGTTAGAGCTAAACTTGAGGAAAGCTCTAGTATGATTTACTGCTTACAGGAAACCAAACGGGATTTCTTTGACTCGTCTTATATTAAGAAATTTGCCCCAAGAAGATTTGGTCATTTTGCTTATGCACTTGCTTTGGGTATGTCTGGAGGCATCTTAATGGGCTGGAACAATCAAATGTTGGAAGGTTCTGTTTTATGTGTAATGCCCTTTGCTATCACGGTGAAATTTCGATCAAGACTGGACAACATGGTCTGGCACCTTACCACAATATATGGCCCCTGCTCTGGAGAAGCAAGACTGAATTTCATGAATTGGCTTAATCAACTGACGGTGCAGGAGGAAGAATTACACATGTTCATTGGTGACTTTAATTTCTACAGATCACATGATGATAGAAATCGTCCGGGGGCTAACACTTCAGACATGATCTTCTTCAATGAGTGGATTAATTCAATGAGCCTAGTGGAAATTCCTCTGAAAGGGAGAAGATTCACGTGGAGTAATATGCAAAGAAATCCGTTACTTGAGCAGCTCGACTGGTGTTTTACTACCCTTCAATGGTCAATCTCCTTTCCTAATACAATGTTATTACCTCTAGCTAAAACCACCTCTGATCATGTACCCTGTGTGGTTCAGATTGGCACTAGAATACCGAAGGCTAACATTTTCAGGTTTGAAAATCACTCGATGAGACATAATGATTTCATGGAAACAGTAAGTTCAACCTGGCATCAAAGCAGGAAATTCCAACATCTCTCGGATAGTGTTAAAAGGCTCAGTGCTAAGTTCAAGGCTCTAAGACAAACTCTTAAGAAATGGAGTAGAGGAAAGAACAGATGGTCTCTCATGCTTTCCCAATCTAATATGGCCCTGGCAGTTCTGGACAAATTGGAGGAAGGAAGACCGCTTTTCCCAAATGAAAGATCCCTAAGAAGTATACTAAAAGATCACATTGGGAGGGTCTTACTGAATCAGAATGACTTCTGGAAGCAGAGATATACAACAAGGTGGACGAAAGTAGGAGAAGAAGCCACTAGATTCTTTCATTCGGCTGACACAGAACGTTATAGGAGAAACTTCATTACTATGATAGCAAGGGAGGATGGTCGGGAGGTAGTGGACCACGACGAAAAGGCTGCATACATCTGGAATTGTTTCAAGGAGAGAATGGGGACATCGAACCCAATACATCCCTGGGTGCTGATGAAGGATCTCACACCTAGTATTGACGGGCTAGATCATCTAATAGCCCCCTTCACGACAAACGAAATTGAAGAAACAGTTAAGGAAATGCCTAATGACAAGGAACCTGGGCCGGATGGATTCAACAATAAATTCTTCAAGAAATGCTGGACAATCATCAAAGATGACATACTCCAGGTATGTGACGATTTCTTCCAATGTAAAACCAGCCTGGGTCCAGTAAATGGGTCTCTTATTACTTTAGTCCCTAAGGTCCCCACCCCCACCTCTGTAAGGGACTTCCGGCCAATATCATTATTGAATACGAGTGTTAAGTTGATTACAAAAATGATGTCTAAAAGACTACAGAAGAGCATCACACAATTGATTCACCGCAACCAATATGGATTCATAAAGTCCAGATCCATACAAGATTGTCTCGCTTGGTCTTACGAGTACATATATCAATGTAAACATTCGAGACAGGGCCTGATCATCCTTAAACTTGACTTTGAAAAAGCATTTGACACAATGTAACATGAAGCAATTCTTCTAATGATGAAGACTATGAACTTCCCGCATAAGTGGATCACTTGGTGCAGTGACATACTGTCTTCGGCCACTTCTTCGGTGCTACTCAATGGCGTGCCAGGCAAGCCTTTCAATTGTAAAAGAGGAGTCCGGCAGGGAGACCCGCTATCACCCCTTCTCTTTGTACTGGCAGCAGAGCTACTCCAACTAATGTGCAATTGGGCTGCCTCCATTGGTCTTCTCACTCTTCCACTAAGAGGCACAGGTACATTGGACTTCCCATGTGTACAATATGCAGATGACACCCTCCTCATACTCCATGCATCACAAAAGGAATTATTCTTTATGAGATCTCTTCTGTATTCTTTTGGTGAGGCTACGGGACTAAAAGTAAACTATAAAAAATCCTTCCTGGTACCCATTAATGTATCGGACAATGAGGCAACTATACTAGCAGGGACACTGGGATGTCAGGTCAGCTCGTTTCCCTTCACATATCTTGGTCTTCCGATGACACCAGTGAAACCTAAAGTGCAAGACTTCGAGCACATCACTATAAGTATGGAAAGGAAAGCCTTTGCTTGTGCCAGCTGGCTCTCGATGGCTGGAAGATGTGTGCTGGCTAACACAATTCTATCCTCTACGCCAATTTATGCTATGTGTACTCTTAAACTTCGTCCTACAGTGATATACAAGCTGGATAATATCAGAAGAACGTTTCTATGGAGAGGAACGGATGTGGCGGGACGAGGTCATCCCTTAGTAGCATGGGAAAGAGTTACGGCTCCGGTTAACAAAGGCGGTTTGGGGCTGATATCTATTACACGACTGAACAATGCACTGTTACAAAAATTTCTATACAAAGCCTATAATAGGATGGATATACCATGGGTGGAACTAATATGGAGCAGATATGGTCAAAATAACCAGCCCCTACATGCCACATGCAGAGGCTCCTTCTGGTGGCAGGACGTGTTGTCTAACTGGCTGATTTTCCAGAACAATATGAAGATAAGGATTGGTCCAGGAGATACGATCCTACTTTGGAAGGACCGGTGGGCTGATCACACTATACTACATGAAAAATATAGCAGACTCTTTTCCTTTGCAAAAAATCCGGACATTTCAATTGCTCAGTATTTGGAGGGAGACAGAGTGGACGATAACTTTCACACACCGTTATCACAGGAGGCATCTCGGGAGCTAGTGGAACTGACACAGCTGATAGTCTCTCGCCAGGAGCGGGATCTTGTTAAAGATAGTTGGTCACAAGGACTCAATCCTAGTAAATTCACGTCCTCTAAAATCTACAAGAGTTTTTACGCACATATCCACATACCTAATCCCTTGCAGTGGATCTGGAAATCAAGGGTCACTAAGAAGCTGAAGATATTCACGTGGCTGCTCTGTTTGGACAGGCTTAATACTAGAAACCTGCTCCGAAGGAAGAACTTGCAGATCCAGGATGCAGACTATTCTTGTGTTTTATGTGAACAGGGAATGGAGGAACTCACCTATCATCTATTCTTCTAGTGCCCGTTTAGTGTGTTATGTTGGGAAATCCTGGGAATACAATGGAATCATGAGATCCCATTCTTCGACTCTTTGGCTACGGCGAAAAGGAGGTGGCCTAGACAAGGTTTCATGGAAATATTCTCCATTGCGGCTTGGGAAATATGGTTAGCCCGTAATGGGCTGATTTTCCGAAATAAGAGGCCCTCAATATCTGCTTGGAAAAGGAGCTTCTGTACAACTCTGAATAAGCAAAAATGTCGATTTAGGTCTAGTTGTGAGGAGTCCCTTTCTGTATGGGTTAGTAGTCTATAGGTTCTTCCCTTCTCAGGAAGATCTTGTAATGCACTTTGTAATTGTGCTATGTTATTAATAAATCAACAGGAGGGGTTTTCCCCTGCTGTGTTCCTGGTCAAAAAAAAAAAGATTAATCTTGGTTCTTTCCCTACCTGACACGCCAACTAAGATTTCACCTATAAGGGAAGTACTCCCTTCGCCAAGGGCCACCTCTAATGAGCTCTTGATGGTTCTTGGCATATACATATGCCTTATTCCTTCTGGCACATATAAGACTGAAGTCCACCATTCACATGGTCAGTTCGCGCCCGTGCTTGGTCACGATTGTGCAGTTTTTACGGACGGCCACTTAACATTACCTGTCCTTAAAATGGTTTCAACAATTCAACCAACTAACCAAGGTACTAGTATACCCCACGACATAGCCCCTAACCATGCTAGTATTCAGCAACCACGTAGTTCCATAATAAATGGTTTAAATCCTAAGCTCTGTGTTGCGCTCAAGAATTACCCTTCACTCCTCGTGTGATGATAAGTTCAATTTGTTACGTTATGGCACCATCCAAACCATCACAAAGCAAAGTTAAGCAACATTCAACCTTTAACATTAATAAGCACTATAAAAAAAGCATTTTCGCAGATGCCTCTCAATATTTTATAGGCGGTTCGTAAAAAAAACTGTATATGTTGTCAAATGCATTAAAATCCACCCATGATAATCACATATCACAGACGGTTCATAACTAAAAACCGCCCGTGACAGAATATAGATTATCACAGACAATCTGCTGTACAAACCAGATGTCATAATGGATAACATCACATAGATGTCGTAACTAAAAACTGCTTGTGACAGAATATGAATTATCACAAGCGATCTTTGTTACAATGGATAATATCACTGGCGTTCCGTAAACAAAAATCGTCTGTAAAAGAATTTGGATTATCACAGGTGGTCTCTGGTACAAACCGCATGTTACAATTTAAATATCACAGACGGTTGTACGATAAAGGGCGCTTGTCTGGTATTTTAGATGCCCGAGTATTTCAAAGAATACTTGGTATTTCTAACGTTCTCCCAAAATCAAGCCTACATAAGGCCGCTCCCGCAATATGACCCGGTAAAATATAATTGTCTTGTATTTCAATTGACGCCTTTAGGCTGCTAAAACCATTCATCTCCCTCAGCCAGGCAAACAGCCATTATGTCTGGAGGATTTTTTGCCGACTTCACGTGTAGCTGCCTGATAGAGGAGCGTAAGGCGTGGCCAAGAACCACTCTGACGCATCTATTGTATCCTCTTTTTCAATTTTATTTATGATGGTATACACATCACACGTCGACTTTATAATATAATGTACGTCTTGCTGTTGTAGGGGTTCTTTGCGAAGCCTGCATCGGACATCATGCTCTGACGGTGCATCATCCCAGATAAGAAGGGATAAGTATTGAATAAGCACAATGCACTATTTGATCTTTTTTTTTCTTGTTAATGAATTTATTTTGTACACCAAGTCGGAAGGTGGATACTACCCTCTAACATTCTACTTCAAAGAGGACTATCCTAGGGTGCCTCCAACATGCACTCTTCCACCAGAACATCCATCTCACAGTAGCACACTGTCTTAGGATTCTTGATGAAGAGATTGTAAGATCGGTAAAGTTATTTTAAGTTCTCGCAATGCCTTGATCTAGAATTCTTATGTTGCTGCAATTAAAATTTTGCTAGGGTGATCTCCATCTATTACTGTGAAAATGATACTACTTGAAGTTTAGCATTTGCTACATCAGCCAAATGCGCTCCATATTGAAAATGATCGCTATAATCTACTTGTGAAGGTTAGTAACTTTGTTAGATATAATTAATTATTGTGCTTTTGTTAATTTGAATGATCTTTGTGTTTCAAGATCGAGAGGAATATCAGAGACATGGTAGGAAGCAAGCTCGATGGTACAATGTACAATTGATGTGATCAAGAGGACTTGCCAGAACATAGCATGTAGTTTGAGTCAAACTTATAAACTACGAACCGCAATGTATACATGTATATATATATATAGGGTATATTTTGTAGCCAGGTGTAGAATAATTATTCCGTGGCCATATCCAATGGTACGTGCATTTGGAGAAGAGCAGCATCGGACGGCAGCAAAGCGATTATGAGAACAATAAGGCAATAAGGCAGCAGCGACACTCCGGCATGTGAATATATATCCGTGAATATATGTGCATGTGAATATGTGTGCCTTTGAATATACGTGCTTGTGAATATATTGTGATTGCTGTTATTTAAATTTGAGAAAAAAATTAGAAATTGTCCATTCACTGTAACCGCGGCTAGAAATCGGTCAAATTCGCCGTGCACATCTAATCCGAGCCCATTCCAATTAGAGAATAGAATCTATGATTTCTTTCGAAGCTTCCAAATCAAAGAGATAAGAATAAAGATCGAGTATTGCCTTTGATCAACGGTTTTTCCCCAAGACGCCGTGTGTGACATAGGTCACCATCAAAATCCCATTTATTGCAGTATTCTTCACCATTGGAGTTCAAGTACCATCGTCCCACGAAGCTTCACAATCAAATTCCAAGTTGAGTCATGCACTCCCGAGCCAGAGCGAGCTTGTAGACGTTGCTCCGAGCCGCCGCGCCGGTATTTGTCGGTTTTCAAACATCAGCAATGACTACATCATCATGTAACACATACTTTTTTATCCCTAGAGGCCAATATAGTTTGTGGTATCCACCGAAATCTTCCTCTTGCAAGGGCGCCATCTTCTGCCGCTCGACGCTGCCATGGTCACCGACCCTGGCTGGAGGTAGGAGAAATGGGGGCGAGCTCGGATGTCGTTAACTTATTGCTGAGTTTAGGATTCCTTGTGGCGTTTCGATCTGCCGTGATAATTTGATTTCACTTTGTGTCCCCGTGTGGCTCTTATCTGATTGGAGGATTTCAAATCCTATGGGTTCAGCTGTTTGAATTACCAATTTCCAATAGAAAATAAATTCCTAAAACTAGCATTAGAAATTCATATCTCGTAGTAGAAAACTCTAAAAAATGCCCAAATAAATTTTGATCGGTCCGGAATTAGAAATAACGACATGTACTTCCATATATTTTCACAGTCGGTGTTTAACAGTAAACGAACCGCCTGTGAAAACAGTCATTATCACAAGCGGTTTTTATAAACTATCGCTTGTGAAGTTCCACATATTTTCACAGTCGTTGTTTTGTTAGGACCGCCTGTGATAATGGTCAATATGACATGTGGTTATGAAAATGTCCGCTTGTGTGGATGTCACCATATTATTATCTTGGTTGCGCCCTATGAAGCCCTAACTCACTGGTGTTTGAAACTATGCTGTCAGGCTGCCGAGCGCCGCTCGCTGCCTCAAACCACCTCTACCACCTCTCCCTTTGGCTCCGTTGTGCCCCTCAACCACCAGTTGGTATTTCTTGATGTCTATAGTTCATCCTAGCAATGAATTCTAGATATGTAGTTGACACTAGGCTAACCTATGCCAAAGCAAGATAAGTTCCGCAAGCGAGCAGAAAGTATGGTCGTAGCATCTCACCCAAGAGTATTCACTAGGGTTTCGTATTTATTTTATCCCAAAGGAAGGCAAGTGAAGTATGGAAAAATCATAGATAGAGTAAGATGATCTAATGAGGATCCTAGTACGATGGGTAAATGATGGAATTGGGTAGTGTGACAGACACCTAAGCAATCTAATCTAGGGGGTAAAGTTGTCCTAGTGAAGGTTATACTACGAAAGGGGCTACTCCTATTGTGCTCTAATTACTCATATACATAGCCTAATAATATACACATGAACATGTTAATGGTGAATAGTAAGGTCTTAGTGGTCCAACACATCAGGCACGGGTTTACCCTGGCAAAACCAGGACGATTCGTGCAAAGAGCCCGTGATGTAGCTGAACGTAGGGGAGTGCGACGTATGGACAGGGTTGTCACCACCTATTGCCTACCCCTACAACCTGTGGGTCTACGAGACATCCTAAGCTACTTAACTATCTAAGCACCACACTTACATATTATGTGAATACATTAAGAGTTCCGATACAAATATCATCTTAAGCTAATTACTAACCTAAACATCGTTGAACCAATGTTGGAACTAAGCATTAACTTATATATTAACATAGTCATGATATTACCTAATTAAACTATAGTGAAGGTGGTGTATGTTGTCTATGAGAATATAATACTTTCATATCATAATAGCACCTACACCTATCACATACATGAACTCCACAATGAAACAAGAAAGGCTTTGCCCGAGTATATGAATAAGAAGAGACTAATAATAATATTATTAATATATATAAAGTCACAAAAGGAAAGAAAATACATGAGCCATACCTTTCCCAATTTGGACTTGGGACTAGAGGCTCCTCTCTATAGTCTAGCCTCCAGAAAAGACTAAGACAACTAGTGTATACAATGGAGTGAATGCTCAAGTGGTGTGTGATGAACCTATGGGTGAGGGGTCCTATTTATACATGGTGTTCAGTTGTTTCCCGCCATCTTTTGCGCCCGAATCAGTCTTCTTCGCCATTAGGGAGCCACAGGAGAGCGCCACGACTTGGTCGACCCCAAAAATGCTTGTTCGTATTTTTTAACGTGTGCAGTTCATTCTAGCAATGAATGCTATATCTGCAGTTAGTACTAGGCTAACCTAAGCCAAAGCAAGATGAGTTCTGCAAGCGCACAGGAAGTATCGCTGTATCATTTGTTTATCCCAAATGAAGGCAAGCAAAGTGTGGCAAAATCATAGATAGAATAGGATGATCTAGTGAGGATCCTAGTACGATGGGTAAATGATGGAATTGGGTAGTGTGACACACAGCTAAGCAATGTACTATAAGGTGTAAAGTTGTCCTAGTAAAGGTCGTTATACTATGAGAAGGGGGTGCTCCTACTGTGCTTTAATTACACATATGCATAACCTAATAATGTACACATGAACATGTTAATGGTGAATACTAGGGCTTAGTAGCCCAACCCGTCGGGTACGAGTTTACCGTTGGCAAAACTAGGACGATTCTTGCAAAGAGCCTGTGGTGTAGCTGAATGTGGGGGAGTGCAAAGGACGAGCAGGGTTGTGACCACCTGTCGCCTACCCCTACGACCAGTCGGTATACAAGACATCAATTCCTACTTAAGTATCTAAGCACCACACTTACATGTTAAGTAAATACCTTAAGAGTCTCAATACAAATATCTGTAGGATCGAATAGCCCGTGAAAAGCTACCAAAGGGGGAGTGAATGGTAGATTTAAAACTTTTGAGCGGAAGCTAAGAAAACACCTCGGCAGAGCATCAATCTGATAGGGAAACTATGTGTGTGAGTGTTTCCAATGTGTTCAAAACATGACAAATCAGTGTAGACCATAGAGAATCAAGTGATGAAGACACTATAATAAGAATGACGAGAAAACGTTAGTAAAACAGAAGTTACAACCAAAATAGTGAGCAACGGTCAATCTGTTCTAACAAAGAGCAAACAGATCTGCTATGCTGCAAAGAAACCCATGTAACACAAACACAATAAATCCAATGCCCGTGAAATTGTCATAGACTATAAAGTATTGAGTTTTGAAGACAACACAAAGAGAATAACGTCAATTGGATCTGCAAAACGCGAGATACGATCAAAACACCAAAGAAAGGTCGGGCAGCGCATGAACTCGACGATAAAGACTTGACGAAAACAAGTTGAAGGAACAAGGCACAAAAGCTGCTCTGAACTATGAATTTTATTCACCAAAGGCACAAGAGGAACAGCCCAAAGTCGTCTTTCCACGAGCTCTGGCCTCCCTTGCTTATATAACCAGTCCTAAAGCCAACTCAATCCTAACTAGTACTCTAATCCTACTCAGTTTCAACCAAAACTGTACATAACTGCTCAGGGCTCCTCTATACACAGATAGAAGCAATCTTAAGACTTCCAAATACCTTAGGAACGTTGCAAACATTCCTAAAACAAACTAACTTCATGATCACCATGAAATCTAACCAAAACAAACTCTAAACTTTTCATAAACGAACCATAACCACTTCAGCCGTAGCCTGAGGCATAATCTAGCCGGTTGAACCTTTCGAGCCACATCTTCACGTTCATATCTCTTCATCATTCCTTGTAACAATGTTGCCACGTCCATGCACCCATTGTAGATGGTATCCTTCATATTCATTGTTCTGGACCCAAACATGTTGCACGACCTCCCGATCAACTCAACCACAATTCCTCCCGAACTTGGTTATTGAACCTCATCTTCTTCCTGAGACTAGTTCAATGGATCCCGTCACCATCCATGTCTTGACCTCAAGCAACACTTGCACATGAATAAACAACCAATCTTTGCGAGCCCAAGTCCATGACTTGACTCTCATTAGTCCGAAAACCACAATGCCTTATGTGAGCACCTCACATAAACATGTCGAAAACCATAGAAAAATATTAACCACCATAATCAGCCATAGCAAATCAAAAACTTGGTAAGAGAATACTAAGCAAACTTTCCATAAGTCAAAAAGCAAGTATGAAATATTGCAACTTAAAACAGAGCAAAACAAAGCGATCAAACTCAATACGAAAACTCTGCGTAGTAACAGTTACTCTCGATATGCATTGAGAAAGTTCGAACAATCAAAACCATCGAGAGTAACGTTACTCCCAAAAATAGATTGAAAAGATCAACCGTGTTGACTCACGTGCAGCTCACGTGACTAAAAGATCGGACAATCCGAAGCAAAAACACGTGCGAGTCACGTGAGGAAAAGTTCAGACAATCCGAAGCAGGTGTTTCAGAAATATTCGAAACTTTGAATGCAAACTCTAACCTTTTTTCTAATTTCCAATATATTCAGCACACATAGGTCTCAGAATCTCCCCCTTGATGAATGCATTGGCAACACCACTACAAAACCGAACATTGACTCATTCACGTTTCATGAAAAGTTTTGATAAAAAAAACTTTCTCTCCCTTTTGAAATCAAAAATCAAATGATAAGAAAACAAAAAATTCTGCCCCTAAAGATGCACACTCCCCCTGAGAAGGATTGTGCCAAAACACTTGTGAATGTGCAATGTGTGTCATATTTCTCCCGCTTTTAAAATGTATTCAACACGGTACAAAAGAGAAATTTAGTTATTTTATGAGCATAATATGAGATATACATATAAAACAAAGCTCATCCAAATCATACTATCAAGTAACTTACACTATCACAGCAATGAGATACATAAAGTAGTGTAAACCATGCTAGAGATCAAGTGTAATGCTTCAATTTAAGAAAGTCATTATCTCACAAACTCAAATATTTCAAAACTTGAAAGCTTGACATATGTTGCTGTTTTTATTTTTTATAATCATTTAAAGCACAATTTTCATATGACATTTGCAATTGATTATATGCCGCATCAGCCTGATTCTAACCAACCAAGCCAAGCCTATGTCATTTGACAATAAAAAGCATAAGGACATGGTTTTTGTCATACAAAACTCCTTCCATGTTCATATGAAAGTGCAATGATAAGCAATCTCAAACGAAAAATTATGATGCATACATATTTTCTTGATCTTTTTTAGATTTTTATTTGATCAAAAAAGCTCAACATGTGGGCTATTGATTGTTTTATGATTAAAAGCACTTGTGAGCATGCAACAAGTTCAAAACATCAAGAAAGTTCAATCATGACCAAATTTACTGTAAGTAAGTATTCAAATTACTAGTCATGGCAAGAACTACAAAATATATAACACGAGTAATGTAGTAAGAACTTTCAGCATGTAAAAAAAATCATAAAGGCATATATGTATGAACCACTTATGGTCATATTATTTTTAATTTTAGGTCCACATATAGACTTCTCAAGTTGCAAACCTCCCCCTCAATTTAAGCCATGAGGATGCATAACCCCTATTTCACTAGGGATGAACGAAAAATGAGTGAAATAAAAAGGTTTTGAAAAAATGTCAGCCAATTGTTGTTCAATATCTACATGGTGAAGCACAATATTTCCTTTTTCGACATTATCATGGAGAAAGTGATACCTAATATCAATGTGCTTTATTCTAGAATGTTGCATGGGATTTTCAGCAATGCAAATGACACTAGTATTGTCACAAAACAGAGAAACACTATCTAAAGAACCCATAGTCCCTAAGTCTTTGAGCAATCCAAAAAATTTGTGAGCAAGTGCTAGCCGCAGGTACATATTAAGATTCGACCATGGATTGTATAACTAAACTTTGTTTTCTAGAGGACCAAGCCTGAAATGAATTACCAAGAAAATGACAAGCACCAGAAGTACTTTTCCTATCAATCCTACAACCCCCAAAATCAGCACCGAAAAAGCATTCAAAGTAACTGTTGAGGAAGAAGAAAGAAAAATGCCAGATTCTTGAGTACCATGTAAATACCTTAGAATCCTTTTGATGGCTTGATGATGTGAAACGCATGGGGAAGCTTGAAATCATGCACAAAGACATACACTGAATTGTATGTTTGGTCTTGACGCCGTGAGGTACAAAAGTGACCCGATCATGCTTCTATATTCTATTTGATCCACGAGTTCACCATCTTCATCAAGTTTAAGTGTCATTGCGGTTCGCATTGGTGTCTGAAAAGGCTTGCTTTTGTCCAGGTTGAAGCGCTTAAGAAGGTCTTTGTTACTTCGTTTGATGCACAAAGTTCCCTCATTGGTTTGCTTTATTTGCAGCCCCAAAAAGTATGTGAGTTCTCCCATCATACTCATCTCAAATTTTGTACTAATAATAGCTAAAGACTTGGACACAAGGTCATGAGAAGTACAACCAAAGATAATATCATCCACATACACTTGAAAGAATAGTGAGTCATTGCCATGCTTAAGGACAAAAAGTTTTATCAACCTTGCCCATGGTAAACTCCTTATCAAGTAAGGATGTTTTTAACCTATCGTACCATGCTCTAGGGGCTTGTTTCAGACTGTACAAGCTTTGTACATGTGACAACTAGTTCTGAAAATGAACCAAGTGTGACACATATGTGTGCCCAGGATGTTTAACACCTATACACAATAAAACCACAAATGATATACAGAAAATTACAACGTCATAACTATAAAATATGTCCTTTAATACAATTATTCAATTATTCTCGAATTACAAAGCTCAAATTATTTCTGCAGTGGAATATAAACTAAACTAAGCACAACTACGCAGCACATCTCCAAACCATAGGCAAGTCGACAGTAGCACACAACCTAGTACTCTGCATTATCTTCATGGTACTCCCAAACATCACTTGAAACTTTTGTTGGGGCAATTGCAAGGGTGAGAACATGTCGTACTCAACAAGTGTGGGAAAATATGACATGTACCTTAAACAAGGAATAATAATAAATGGCTAATTGCAGAAAGGTACATTCGAAACATGTAAAAAAAAGCTTCCTACAATGTCTATGTGATTTTATTCCCATCATATCCCATGTAAAAATCAAAACATATCCATAATCCTCAATTACCATCATATCTCATACATTAATTTAATAAACATCCATATGCCAATTTCTCACCATCATATCCAACCATGTTCATTTACCATAACCCAAACCATAACCATATCCGAAAGCATCCTCTTCTTCTTCTTCTTCTTCTTCTTCTTCTTCTTCTTCTTCTTCTTCTTCTTCTTCTTCTTCCTTCTTCTTGAGGTCCACCACTTCCTCTTCTTCTAGTTCTCACATTTGGCAATGCTTTTCAGAACTGAGTAGAGAGAAGTGTTAGCTCCTCCTTTGGAAATTCTTCAATCTGTTCAAGGGTTAGAGAAGACAGCAAAGCAAATGTACCACATGATGAAGATGGACTAGAACTAGGCATGTCACGTTGTGTAACAAATGCAAGAGACTTGTTGGGGTTCTTACGTGAGATTATGTCAATTTCATGAGTTTTCAACTTAGAATATAGCATATCTAAAGTAAGTGTACTTATAACAGTAGATTCACAAATAGATGTAACTTTCATCTCACAAATCGACATGTCTAATGCACTTAACAATTGCCTAGCATTTTTAGCATTTGAAAAATTAATATTGACGCTATGCAAGTTGCTGAGAATTTTATTAAAGCGAGCAAAAAGGTAATCGATTGAGTCACCGGGTTGTATCTCGATGCGCATATATTCTTTCTCGATTATATCTTGCCTTACCTCCTTGATCGTGTTGGAGCCTTCATGGTAGTCCCATAGTGCTTTTCACACTTCATACGCAGATCAGAGATGTGCAACACAATCGAAGTTGCTTTATGACAATCCTTGAATGACCAAGTTCCGCGCCTTATTATTGTTGTCGACGTTCTCATGTTTGCAGCTGTGACTTTACCATTTGGGGCATGTCGAAGGACTTGTACACCTTTTCTCATACGGTGAAGCCTCGCACCTGTATGTAAGCCTCCATACGTGCCTTCCAAATCTTAAAATCAATGCCATTGAACACACAAGATTTTACAGAGTATTTCTAATGACGATTAGTCAAAACACGAGAAAATCACAAAGATTAGAGCACCAGGGCTATGATACCAATTGTAGGATTGAAGAGCATGTGAAAAGCTACCAGAGGGGGTGAATGGTAGATTTAAAACTTTTGAGCAGATGCTAAGAAAATCCCTCGGTAGAAAATCAATCTAATAGAGAAATCGTGTGTGTGAGTGTTTTCAACCTGTTAAAAATGTAAAAAATCAGTGTAAATCGTAAAGAATCAAGTCACTAAGAGACGAAAATAAGAATCCAGAGAAAATGTAGAGTAAAACTCAAATTATGACCAAAACAGTGAGCAAAGGTCAATCTGTTCAAACAGAGAGCAAACAGATAAGCTACGCTGCAGACAAACTCGTGTAACATAAAAACCATAAATCCAATGACAGCAAAATTTTCACAGACGGTATAGTTTTGAGTTTTGAAGACAACTCAAAAAGAATCACACCAATTGGATCTGTAAAACATGAGTTATGATCAAAACACCAAAGAAAGGTCGGGCAACGCAGAAACTCGATGAGAAAGACTTGACAAAAAAAGTCCGACGAACAAGGCACAAACATTCCTCTAAACTACGAATTTTATCTACCAAAGACACAAGAAGAACAACTTAAAGTCATCTTGCCAAGATCTCTAGCCTTCCTTGCTTATATAATCATCCTAAGGCCAACTCAATCCTAACTAGGACTCTAATCCTACTCAGTTTTAACTGAAACTTTCCATAACTGTTCAAGACTCTTCTAGACGAAGATAGAAGCAATCTTAAGACTTCCAAACACCTTAGGAAGATCCCAAACATTTCTAGAACAAACTAACTTCGCGATCACCACAAAATCTAACAAAAACATACTCTAAACATTCCATAAACAAACCATAACCACCTCACCCGCATTCGGAGGCGTAATCCAGTCGGTTGAACCTTTCTTGCCGCATCTTCACGTCCATATCTCTTCATCAAGCCTTGGAACAATGTTTCCACGTCCATGCGCCCCTTGCACTCGTGCAGACACTTTCCAACAATGTCTACAATTCCTCCATATGCATTGTTCTTGACCCAAACATGTTGCGCGACCTCCCGATCAACTCAACCACAATTCCTCCCGAAGATTGTTGTTGAACCTCATCTTCTCCCTAAGACTAGTTCAATAGATCCCATCACCTGCCATGTATGGACCATAAGCAAAACCTACACATGAATAAACAACCAACCTTTGCGAGCCCAAGTCCTCGACTTGACACTCAGAAACCACAACACCTTATGTGAGCACCTCACATAAGCATGTTGGAAAACCATAGCAAAATATTAACCACCATAATCAGCCATAACACATCAAAAACTTAGTAAGAGAATACTAAGCAAACCTTCCATAAGTCAAAAAGCAAGTTTGAAATATTGCAAGTTAAAACAGAGCAATCAAACTCAATATGAAAACCCCGCACAGTAATTGTTACTCCCGATATGCATTGTGAATGTTCGGACAGTCCAAAACCATCGATGGTAATGTTACTTCCAAAAACACATTGAAAAGATCAACCATGTCGACTCACGTGCAGCTCACGTGACTGAAAGTTCGGACTATTCGAAGCGGAAACACATGCGAGAGTCACGTGAGGAAAAGTTCGGACAATACGAAGCGGGAGTTTCAACAATATTCAAAACTTTAAATGTAAACCCTCACTTTTATTCTAATTGCCAAAGTATTCAACACACATAGGTCTCACAATATCATGCTAAGGTAATAACTAACCTTCGAATCCTTGAACTAATGTTGGAACTAAGCACTAACTTATTCATATTAACATAGTCATGATATTACCTAATTCGACTATAGTGGAGGTGTAAGGTGTATGATAATACAATACTTTCAGATCATAATAACGCCTACACCTATCACATACATGGACTCCACCATCAAACAAGAAACGCTTTGCCCAAGTAATGAATAAAGAGAGACTAATAATAATATTATTATTGTGCATAAATTCACAAAAGAAAAGAAAGATACATGATCCATAACTTTCTAAATTTGGACTTGGGACTAGAGGCCGCTCTCTACATCGTAACCTCCACTAAGGACTAAGAGAACTACTGTATACAATGGAGTGAATGCTCAAGTGGTGTCTGATGAAGTGAGGGATTGTTGATGGTCCCTAATTGCCAAATTCGACCATCAATTCCCTGCATAAAAGATATGAATTGGACAACCAACATAGTGGTAGGAGTTATTTACTAACTATTTCAAGATGTGTTGGTTCAATTTTGTATGCAGGTGAATTATGGCATAATAAAAGGTGTTTATAGGAACCAATCCAAGAGACACACCTCTCGACCAACCAGGCACAATCACGAGGATTCATGTGCCCACTCAGAGCAGAAAACCATCTAAAAGTCAGCGGAATCACCCATACCCATGATGGGGACCCACATAACAGTGTCACAACGAAGTTTCAATGCAAGAGGAGCCGTTGGCAGTTTGGCCAAACCACCAGCTCGAGTGAGCTGGTATTCGCGCCAAACACGGTCAATCGCCACGTGTTGGCTCCTCACAGCTTGGGGATCACGATGGCGACTGATTCCCGCGCATATTCTGGTGCCAAGCCGACATTTGGTGGGTATAAATAGGGGTAGGGGGCTCCCGCACTCAACACACCAAAAGCTTGAGTCTTGTACTCCACTCCAAAGGCGTAGCGCTACCTAAGTGCTTAGACGATAGGGAGAGAGTGAGAAAGAGGAGGAGGAAGAGGTTGCGGCTTGTCGAGCTTCTTCCACTTAAGGATAGGGTTCGGGCTTGTCGAACCCTCTCCACCTTTGTAGCTCAACAATTATTTCCATCTCATGTAAGGTACATGATTTCCATTTGAGTTCATTTATTTAATTCAAGCGAGTTAATTCCTTAGTTGCTTGTTCGTTCATTGCTCTATACATTTAGAGTCCCTAGTCTTTTGTAGAGAGGTCAGGGAAGTAATCGATAGCATAGGCGTGGTGTCTAGGCTTGACATTACCTTTGATTATCTCATAGTCCACAAGTTTTATAGGTAGGCGGTAGGTGGTGATAGCCCTATCCTTCCATTGTAGTCCTCCACGTTCGACTACGACATAGGCTCTTAGTGGGAGTCACCTAGCATACCAGGGTAAGACCGTGCCTAATAATATAGGCTGCTATTGATCGACTTGCTTTGAATTAGAATACCTTCTCTTAGGAAATCCACTCTATACCTTGCATACCACCAATATTTGTGTCCTTGGGTGAACTAGTTAGAAGATTAGCACACACGTTCCTTGGATTTGATACCCTTGGGTATACTCTTTAAGGGGAAGTGCTACAACGGTTTCTCTGTGCAGTTGCGGATTTTCATCTATGATGTACTAGCCGCAGCAAGCATTTCTGGCGTCGTTGCCTGGGAACGGTTGCTGTTGATCTTTGAACCTTGTTCATCCTCGTATCTATTTTTATATATTTATTCCTTGTCTTTGTACCATCTAAACTATAATGCAACCCATCAATCTTTCCCTATCAGCTCCTAAGGGTGAATTTTGTGAGCCTCCGCCATTGACGGATCCAATTTGCTCAACTAGCTATGAACTCCACCCTAGCTTTATAGTTATGGTTCGGGAACAATCCTTCTTAGGGATGGATTGTTAGAATCCCTACCATCACCTACGAGAGTTTGAGCAATTATGTTTGTGCCTTCTAATCAAGGGCATGACACAAGAAACCCTTAAGTGGGATTCCCTTTTCCCTCAAGGGAAGAGCGAAGCAGTGGCACACTCATACCGTTGGGAGTGCAAATGGAAAATGGAAAGAACTTTGAGACAAATTTTGTCTTGCATTTTTTCCACTCTATCATGTTGCCTCTCTACGAAGGGAAATTATCAACTTTCAACAAATCAAGAAGGAATCTATAAGTTTAGCTTGGGCTAGATTCTCATTGCTAACCAAATCAAGCCCGAACTTGTCCATTCCATAACATGTGTTATTACAAAATTTTTGTTTTGGGCTTGATAAGGATTCTGCCCTATACCTCGACATAACGGCTAGAGGCTCTATCCTCCATAAGACACCGAATGAAGGAAGGGAATTTCTAGAACACATTCTAGAAAGTGCATCCTTCATCACTGGTCATAATGAACTTCCTCAAGAGGAAGCCGAGTCGAGACATGAGGATTCCCACATAGTCACCCCGGAAACCATACCATGTTCCTCTCAAGTTGTGACTATGAAATCCTCACCTGAACCAAAGACACCGAAGGAAGAAAAAATTCGACCTTCATAGTTTCCATTGCTTCGAGGAAAATCTTTTTTAAGATTTTGGGAATGCCTCGAAGTATTGTTATTGATGGAAACCATCACTACATCCCTCACTCCTTGACCCGTCCAAAGGAGAATTCCTTCAGGAAACGTTCAAGGAGTTGACCTCAATCATGAGTAGGGAATGGACTCACCACTAGCAACCATTCAATGACTTATTCGAGTGGTAATGGTGAACATCCTTTATACTCCCACAGTTGGAGCCAAAATCATTTCCGAGAATTGTGCTTTAGCTATTTTGGGTGATCTACCCTGGGCTCCAATAAGAAAATCCTTCAGAGACTCTTATGGAAACATCAAGGAAGGATATGGGATCTTACAAAACGTGTCAATAAGACATGAGAACATCAAGTTCAGCCTTGAATTTCATGTCTTCGAAGTGTGACACCCGGTTCCGAAAATGAACCAAGTGAACACATATGTGTGCCCAGGATGTTCATCACACATACACGACAAAACCACAAATGATATATAGAAATACACCACGTCACAAATAGTAAATAAGCCCGAATTACAAATCTCTAATGATTGCAGTGCAAAAATAAACTAAATACCGTGAGTCCACTCCACAGGCAAGTTGACGATAGCACGCGACCTCGTATTCCGCATGATCCTCATTATACTACTAAACATCACCTGTAACTGTTGGTGGAGGAATTACAAGGGTGAGCACATGTGACACCCGGTTTCAGAAAACGAACCAAGTGCGACGCATATGTGTGCTCGGGATGTTCAACACACATACACGACAAACCCACAAATGATATACAGAAGATGACCGCAGCACAAACTAGAAAATAAGTACTTTTATTACAATATCCGATTAGTTCTTGAATTAAAAACTCTAATGATCATTACTAATAAGACTTCAACGAAAATAATCAAAACTAAGCAAACTAAGAAAATGGGATAGAACGGCTCCAAGCACATCCCAGGAAGTCGACAGCAGCACAACCTAGAACTCAACATTATTCTCGTGGTACTTCCAAACATCTCCTGAAACTGTTGGGGGAATTTCAAGGGCGAGCACATGTCGCACTCAACAAGTGTGGGAAAATATGACATGTAGCTTAAACAAGGAATGATAATAAATGGCTAATTGCAGAAAAGTACATTCAAAATATGTAAAAAGCATCCTAAAATGTCTATGTGAATTAACCCCATCATAACCCAATTAATAACCAATTATGAGTCCAACATCATCATTTACTATCATCTCACGTCCATCAATAATTATCCATCTATATACCAAATTCTTACCTTCATCATCAACCATGTTCATGTGTCATAACCGAAACCATAACCATATCCGTAACCATCCCAAATCCCAATTCCAACTCTAATCATGTGAGGGTCCAGGTCGCTCATAATCGGGAGCACGACTATCATGATAGTTTTTAACACAATGTAGAGGTTGTACCACTTTACCCACAAGTCTGTGATTTCCTCACCTTTCAATGACTAAGGAACCTCCATCATGCCCGTGACCCGTCAGTCACATTACACACCTCCATCGGTGTGTGGCCCAGAGATCACAAAATAGCCTTTACAAAGAGACTACCAGCATATTAAGACCCGCTAAGGTTTCACCGGTGGTGATGCCTCCAACTGAGCACATCCAACCAAGGGGCCCCTCTTGTGCCGTTCAGATCTCAAGGAGTCCTGTCACTATTAAGAATCTAGCTGACTCCTATTCCCCGCTCCACTATATGATTCGAACAATGCTTGCAATACAACTAATTAATCAGCTAAGCCGCACCCATACTTGGCCCTGTGGTGGCACTGTAAACCCTGTGTTGTCACTCCACGAATCGGTCCTTAGATCTAAAGCAAGTGAAACCATCATATCTTCCAACCCAATACACAAACCATGATTGCTTAAATCTCCCAATCCCATGTTACAAAGTAACCATATTCATCTATTGCTTAACCATAATTAAGCCATTTGGTTGTTTTACAATTAATTAGAGTGAAGCAAAAAGGTAAAAATGCCCTTCTCAACTCTCTACAATATATTCCAAGCGACAAAGATGGTCAAACAACACTACTAAACATCTATCATGGGTTTCCCAAAATTTTAACACAAGCATGCAATTTTGCAAACAAAACTTTTAAAAATAGGATCAAAATGATCAAGGACACTTGTCTTGCTCTTGAGACTGGTTTGGAGCAATAGCTTCAAAGTTCTGATGCTGAAGGTCCTCGTAAGCACCCTCCGAGCGTTACCTTCTATTTCGTGCAACAAACATAGAAAAAACATCATAATTAATAAATGCTCAAATATTACTTAATATGTCATGACATGCATGATTGATGCTATTATATGGTGATGCATGTTATTAGGTTGATATTATTGCTTGCTATCTTGTTAAAATTGAGTCTTACATGTTATAACAAGTTTTAAGATATTTTGGAGAATACTAAAGAAGTTCTAGGAACTTCCAAATTCGGGAGACTGGACTAGTTCGCACTATGGGCCGACATGTCCGCTCTAGACCAGAAAGTTGAAAAGACTAGTCCGAACTGGACCAGACAAGTCCGCTAAGACTAGGGTTTTAGCGATTTTCAACTAGAGTCTAGTTTGAGTTGATATGGAACCATAATTTACGTAGAAAAGATGGATATAAGGTATTTACTATGAATCCTAGGGTTCAAGGGTTGAGGATTTGATGAAACCCGAGAACTTGACATCTAGATCAATGAAGATGAGGTATTGATGAAACGAAAGTTGACGTCAAAGAATCGATGAAGAGGATCGCAGTAGCAACGACGATCTCGATTGATCCTCCTTCTTCCTTCTCCTCCTCTTCGTCTTCCTTCTTCTCCCTTCAAGAGCGGTGACTATGAAGTGGTCAAGCGCTGAGATTCTTCTAATGTGGCAAAGGGGAAAAGGGTGGCTGGTGGGGTGTTTATATAGGAAGAGATGTGGTAGAGTTATGGTGGAATCCAAGCATAATGCGGTGGAACACAAGTAGGGGTCGTGGTATAGTCTCTCTTGGGATCCTCAGAGGTGGGGCATGACGTTCTTGGGCCCAATTAAGGTAATTACAAAATAACTCACCCTGGAGGAAAAATAGAATCCGAGTCGAAACCCTACACCCCGGACTAGTCCGTAGCTAGGTCAGACAAGGCCTATACGGTACAGAGAGTTCAGCAGAGAAGTCTAGAGCAATACCAGATAAGCCCGTTCCAGATCAGAGGGTCAAACGGACAAGTCCGGTACAAGGCCGGATAAGTCCAGGATTGTTTGTACCTATCCGGCAAAAGACAAGTTTGGATAGGTACAGAAACAAAACCGGATTAGTCTGCAAAATCAACGGACAAGTCGCGAGGACAACAGAAACGATTTTTGGATTAACACGCAACAATTAGCGGAAAAGTTTGGAGGGCATCAGTAGCTACATCGGACTAGTTCGGGGTCCAATCTGGACTAGTCCGTAGTAACCCAGGTTTTTAATTGCTTTTTTGGTTCTAGTTCATTTTAATATTGTTCCTCTTTGTTTTGTATCATGTTATACACGTGTAAGAATGAATGCAATGCATGATGGATGAAAATGAGAGTGTTACAAAACCTACCCCCCCCCCCCCCCAAAATGAATCTCGCCCTCGAGATTCGACGTAGAAGGAAAAAGATAGGGAAATTCTTTCTTGAGGTCATCTTCTTGCTCCCAAGTTGCCTTAGATTTAGTATGGTGTTTCCATTGTAATTTGCATCATCAAATCACCTTGTTCCTTGTTACTCTCCCCTTTGTTTCTAAGATTTGGACCGGTTACTCGGCATGTCAAATCTGCCTCAAGCTCCAATTCATACATGGGTACTTGTTCTTCTAGTACCCTTAAGCACTTCTTGTGGTGAGAAACATGAAATACATCATGAACATTAGAAATTCTTGCTGGCATATCCAACTTATAGGCTACTTCCCCACATTTGTCCAAAATCTTGAACGGTACAATATAACGAGCTTCCAACTTGCCTTTGACGTTAAATTGCTTATGACCTCACATAGGTGACACTTTGAGATACACGAATTCCCCAACTTCCAAATCCAGATTTCTTCGCCTATTATCCTCATAGACCTTTTGTCTTGATTGGGCAACCCTTAGGTTTTCGCGAATTAACTGAACTTGCTTTTCACCTTCTTGTAACACATCAGGCCCAAATACTTGGTTTTCTCCGGTCTCATTTCTAAACAAGAGTGTCCTACACCTTCTCCCATACAATGCTTCATATGGTGACATCTTCAAACTTACTTGATAACTGTTGTTGTAGGAGAATTCAGCATATGGTAGACTCCTGTCCCAACTTTCCCCATATTTTAGTGCACAAGCTCTTAGCATTTCTTCCAATATACGATTCATCCTCTCAGTTTGTCCATCCGTTTGGGGGTGATATGTGGAACTGAAATTCAACTGAGTTCCCATAGTCGGGTGCACTTTTTGCCAAAACCTTGAGGTAAATTTTGAACCTTTATTGGACACTATTTTCTTTGGTACTCCTTGCAAACACACTATCCTTCCCAGATACGATTCTGCCAACTTTGCTCCTCCATGGTTGGTCTTGACAGGGATAAACTTCGCAGACTTGGTCAACCGATCCACAACAGCCCATATTGAGTCATGGCTAGACTGGGTACACGGTAATCCAACTATGAAGTCAGCCTTCCATTCTGGTATCTTCAATGGCTGTAACAGCTGGCCTTTGATGTTCAGCCTTGACCCGTTGGCACGTGTCACATAAGGCAACATATGTAGCTATGTCCTTCTTCATGCCATCCCACCAATAGCATGTTTTCAAGTCCTTTGATTTTGATAGCTATAGTGAAAATGAAGAAATGATTAAAGGATTGAGCAAAACTACACTAAAAAATTATAATGTTGTCAGATGAAATCTCTCATAAGGAGGAGCTTGTCAACCACCAAGAAGATATGCTCATCCATGAAAGGAAGATATATCAAGAGATTGAAAAGCTTCCTGAGCTTGAAAAGGAGAAAAGCAAGGCACTTGAGCTTGAGCTAGCTTTGAGTAAGGAAACTTGCTCAAAACTAGAAGACTCACACATTGCAGTCATGGACGAACTTGTTGACTTGAAAATAGTTAACAAAATCCTTGAAGTGCAAGTGGAGTCGCTAAAGCAAAGTGGGACTTCCTCCTCGAAGAGCTCACCCTCTCAAGATGTCAAGTCAACAATAACTAAAACTTGCACATGCTCTAGAAAGAAGGATACCGTAAAAGATAAATCCACTATTTCATATGTTAAACATCTATCCCAAAGTGCCATCTTTGACAAGGAAAATATTAAATATGAAGGAGTGCATATATTGTCATAGGAACTCCTAATGTCAAAGATGGTCTCGGGTACACAAAAAATAAAAAGCTGCCTACCAATGTTCATATTAAGGATCATATTACATTTGTTAAAGAAAAATCACATGAATCTGAATTGCAAACATTGTTTCATACTTTTGATGCTTCTTATATACTTATGAGAAATAAAACTGGACATGTTTATGAAAAATATGCAAGGCCACACCACAAGAACCCAAATACTTATGTGTGGTGCCCAAGGCACTTGTGACTAACCTCCGAGGACCCAAGCAAACTTGGGTACCTAAAACCGAGAAATAATCTTGTTTTGCAAGCCTACTCCTCCGGAGGATCCAAATGGGTGCTGGACACTGGATGCACCAATCCTATGACCCGAGAGAAGAGTATGTTCGTAACGTATGAGCAAAACGCGGATCCAAGTGAATGAATCTATTTTGGAGACAACAGCCAAGGAAATGTCCTTGGCAGTGGTAAAATTAAAATTTCTTCTCAACACACTCTTTCAAATGTTTTACATTTTTATTATTTATATTACAATCTTTTGGCCATATCTCAACTATGTGACAAAGGATACAACAGTTTATGTTTATTCACTAATGAGGGTGTGACAGTCTTTAGAAGAAGCGATAACTCATTTGCATTCAAGGGAATGTTGAAGGGAAAGCTTTATCTTGTTGACTTCAACAAAGATAAAACTGAACTCAAAATTTGCTTGGTTGCAAAAACTAACATGGGATGGTTGTGGCATAGAAGGCTTGCCCATTTTGGGATGAGGAATTTGCAGAAACTTTTAATGGGTGGTTACATCCTATGTTTAAAAGATGTTGTGTTTGAGAAAGATAGGTCGTGCAGCGCATGCCAGACAGGAAAACAAGTTGGAACACCACACTCTGCCAAGAACGTGATCACCACATCAAGACCGTTGGAACTTCTTCACATGGACCTCTTTGTTCCAATTTCTTATATAACCATTGGCAGTAACAAATATGGATTAGTAATTGTTGATGATTTTTTCTAGATTTACCTGGGTGTTTTTCTTGCATGATAAATCAGAAACCCAGGGGATCTTGAAGAAATTTTTGAAAAGAGTGCAAAATAAATTCTCCTCTACCGTCAAGAACATTATAAGTGACAACAAAATAGAGTTCAAGAATACTCAAGTTGAGGAGCACATAGACGAAGAAGGAATAAAACGTGAGTTTTCGGCACCCTACTCCCCTCAACAAAATGGGGCGGCCGAAACGAAAAATAGGATGCGCATCGAGTTGGCGAGGACAATGTTTGATGAATACAAGACTCCGGACTGGTTTTGGGATGAAGCAGTAAACACCGCTTGTCACGCAACAAACCGACTCTATCTTAAGCGACTTCTGAAGAAAACGCCATATGAGCTCCACACTGGTAACAAACCCAACATTTCATATTACAGAGTATTTGGAAGAAAATGCTTTATCTTGAACATGAAACTGAGGACTTCCAAGTTCGCTTCAAAATCTGATGAAGGGTTTTTGCTTGGTTATGATTTGAACGTCTATGCCTATCGTGTCTTCAACAAAGTCTCTAATATTATTGAAGTAGCACGAGACGTAGTGTTCGATGAAACTAATGGCTCCCAAGTGGAGCAAGTTGATAAGTGTGTGGTAGATCTGAAAGTGCATCTAGGACTCCCTTGTGGGTTTTGGATGATTTATGACAAGCAATTGGGATCCTAATCCTTTTGTTGAGATGAATGCAGGCAAATAATGAAAAATGAGCAAAATGCCAAAAAGAAGGGAGATGAGAAGCAAAGTGAATTTGAGCTCAAGGAGAAGAAAATAGTAGATTATTGTGTATGGAGTGTGTTAAGGAAACACACCCAAGAGCTCAATCACTTTCAAGCACACACACACAATGCACAAAGTTATACAAGACCGGACTAGTCCGATATCAGCCGGACTAGTTCGATATCACTTTCTGCACTAGATCGGACAAGTCCGGTATCCACTGGACTAGTCCAATATCTTTCTGATCCACTTCGGACTAGTCCTCCCCAATGCGGACTATTCCTCAACACAATGCACAAGTCACAAAAAATCGGACAAGTCCGTTGTGATCCGGACTAGTCCGATATTCTTTCTGATCCACTTCGGACAAGTCCGATGTCTACACGGACTAGTCCGATATACACACTGATCTAAATCGGACAAGTCCTCCAAGTGCGGACTTGTCATCCTAAACACTTATGGTTTCATATGTCCGGACAAGTCCGATGGCAATCGGACTAGTCCGAAGATTTCTAGTAGTGAAATCGGACAAGTCCGTTTTCAACAGGACTAGTTCGATATTCCTGGACACTTAGGGTTTGCTACACACAGCACACCGGACTAGTCCGGTGACCACCACGGACTAGTCCGATCTTTCTGAACCCTAACGGTCACTTTTAGAAACCCCATATAAATAGAGGTTCACAGCCCACTTTTACACTCTCTCGAACCCTAGCGCCGTCACACCTCCCAAGAGACTCAAAAACCACCTCTCTCCATGAAATTAAGTGCAAAATCGATCAATCTATTGAAGATCACTTCTAGATCATTGGAGAGACACTTGGCACACATCATTGAGCTCTTGGTTTGATTCTCTAACACACTCTTGTGTTTCAATTTGTAATTTTCGAGTGTGTTATTGGTTGCTTTGTAGGTTGTAATCAAGGGAGCTCTCAACGTGTGAGAACGCCCCTTCAACTTGGTTATTTACCCTTTGTGATTAGTGGAAGAGGATTGGCCTTTGTGGCGATCCGATGAGGGAAGGGTTGGAGAAGACCCGGTCCTTTTGTGGGCTCCTCAACGTGGATGTAGGTTGCCTTCGTGGTAGCCGAACCACGGGATAAATCGTGTGTCTTGTCCTTTTGCGTTCTTCATCTTAATTGATCAACTTAATCTAGGGTTTTATTCACTTTGTACAATTTGAGTTAAATTGTTGAACAAGAGCCTTAATTGTAATAGAATTTGACATACAACTATTAAACTATCATTCAAGTTTATATTTCCGCTGCAAACATTAACGAATCAATCAAATTGACTGAACTTGATCAACTTAGCCCGTGAAAACCGGACTAGTCCGCACTTTACTGGACTAGTCCGATATCTCTGGTATTGACTTTGTTGTTGAGTGTTACAGGAACCGAGAAAATTAAAAAAGGCCTATTCACCCCCCCTCTAGGCCTACATTCAATTGGTATCAGAGCAGGTTCTTCAAGAAAGAGTGCAACCACTCGAAGAGATCATGTCGTACATGAAGGAAGTTCAAAAAATCAACAACCAGGAAGAAGTGAACAACGACAAGAACCAAAAGCTGGAAAAGTATCTCAAAGCAATTCAAGACTTCGATGATGATGACGAGGAGACGCTGGAGCTGAAAGCACTCCTCAGAAAGAAAGCACTTTCCAAAGGGAAAGCTAAAGTTTAAGAAAAGAAGAAGGGGAGTAGTCACACCGACTACACCCGATATCCTTTTAACTATGATCGTTTAAATTCAAACAACAGCCATTACCTATCTATTCCTCTTGGAAAAGCCCCACACTTCGATGGGAGTGATTACTCCATGTGGAGGCAAAATAGTAAGATGCACTTGATTTCCCTTAACCCAAGTTTATGGCATATTGTGTGCACAGGAATAGACATCCCAGATGACGACGAAGAGCTCACCCCAAGTCAAGTGCAATCCATCCACAGAAACGCTCAAGCCGCAGCCGTAATCACCTCCTCTCTAAGTCGAGATGAATAGATATGTGCGGGAGGCAAGAATAGATATGGTTAACCTTGCCACGAACAAAATTATGTGGTCCACGGTTGCCTTGTGACACTCCTCCATTCGGTCTTGGGTTCTATCTCGGAGCATTGTTCCCTTGACCAAGTCCTAACATAGGGTATTGAGAAGTAAAGTGTCCCACTATTGATCGTCCTTAAGTGCCATATTTAGACCATCAGTTCACCTCATAATGAGCATAAAAAAGAAACATAACGCAGTGGTAGGGTTAAAAACTAACCAATTCGACAAGTGTTGGTGTTTGTTTGTATGCAAGTCAATTTAGATCTGAAATACCAAGACATGCAAGGAGTAATCTATAAAATTGGATTTTGACAAATTAGGCGACGCCACGTGTCACCACATGGATCAAATGGCCCACAAACAGAAGTATCTCAGGCCATCCGATGGTGTAGCACCCATATCATGGAATGGGACCCAACTATCAGTCACCTAAAGGAAGAACTGGCCGTTTGGAGCCGGGACCAGGTCGGTCGACACCCCTTGTCGGTCGACTAGGCCCTGGCCCCAAACGCGATCAAACGCCACGTGTTGGCTCCTCCCGGCTTGAAGAAGTCATGGGTGACTGATTCGCATGCAATTGGTGGCGGGAACCGACCCCCCCCCCCCCTATAAATAGAACCCCACACCTCACTTCAAACACACACTAAAAGTTGAGAATAGAATACCGCTCCAAAGGTTTAGAGTAGTCCTAAAGGTTGCCATGTAGAAGGAGAGTGTGGTAAGAGTTTTGGAGGAGGAGGCTTGGGCTTGTCAAGTCCCTCTTCTACACTTATATCCCTACAAAGGTGTACTCAAATCAAGTAAGCCCTTTGTGAATTCAATTCTAGTTTGATTCTCAATTCATAGCGGTTTTCACAAGTAGTTACTTGTGGGTTCATTGCTTTAATTTATTAGAGGCTCTAGTTGTAGCTTTGTGTTCGAAACAACTAGAGTTCTGATTTAGAAAGTAAGCGTGGTGCTTAGGTTAGAAATCAATAGTGAATATCTCGTAGACCCACGGATTGAAGAGGTGGGTAGTAGGTGGTGAGAGCCCTACCTGTCCTTTGTAATCCTCCACGTTCGGCTATGCCATAGTCTCTTGTTGGGAGTCATCCTAGTATTGCTAGGGGTAAACCCGTGCCTGAAGCAAGCAACTACTTCAAATTCCTTTGAATTAGAATCAATACTTTGAATTACTCTCTTCATTTCCTACCAAACAACTTTGTGTCCATGGGTGAATTAGTTCATAAGATTACACACACGTTCCTTGGATTCGATACCCTTGGAATACTCTCTAAAGGGGAAGTGCTACACGACAGTTTCCGTGCACTTGCGAATTTTTATCTGTGACGTAAGAAACGTCAACAAGCATTTCAGGCGCCATTGCCGGGGAACAGTTGCTGTTAATCTTCGAACCTTGTTCACCCTCGTATCTATCTTCTTATCTCATCTTTCCTTTTCCTACGACCATTACCTTTATGGAGCACCCCACCATTCTTTCATATTCTGCCCCGAAGGCCAAGTTCTGTGAGCCACCGCCATCGGTGGAACCTTTTTTTTTTCTACTAGCTATGAACTTCGCCCTGGCTTTATAGCCATGGTTCGGGAGCAATCCTTCTTATGAATGGATTGTGAAAACCATTGCTACCATCCAAGAGAGTTTGAACAATTGTGTTCATGCCTTCTAATCAAAGGTATGACACAAGAAACTCAGAAATGTAAGTTGTTTCCTTTTTCCCTCAAGGAAAAAGCCAAACAATGGTATGACCACTACGTTGGAAAGACAAACTGAAATTGGAACGAGTTGCGAGAAAAATTTTGTCTCGCATTCTTTCCAGTTGCTCGAATTGTTTCCTTAAGGAAGGAAGTACTATGCTTCCAGCAGATGGAGAAGGAATCCATAGGTGCATGTGACTCCCGGTTCCGAAAAATGAACCAAGCTAACGTATATGTGTGCCCAGGATGTTCATCACACATACACGAGTGCAATCACAAAAGAGTATACAGAAAATTACCACAGAACAAGATTAATTAACCAAATTTTATTACACAAACCAGATTATCCTCGAATACAAGCTCTAATGAATATTAATGACAAGTTCAACTAATGCAGCGGAAATAAACTAATTAAGCAAACTAAGCAACTAAGCATAAGCGATAGGGTATATATGCGCAGCTCCAATCAACACCACAGGCAAAGCTGACGGTAGACACGGCCTAGAACTCCGCATTATCACCATTAAACTCCCTTTCCTGACCTGCAACTGTTGGGGTGGGGGATTGCAAGAGTGAGTACATGTCGTACTCAGCAAGTGTGGAAAGTATGACATGTGGCTGATTCAAATGACGACAATAATAATGGCAAAGTGCTGAAAAGTACATTAAAACATTTGAAAAGCAATATAGTATAAGTATGTGAAGTAATCCCAACATAATCACGAGTAATACCATAATACCAAACTGAATTCATTACCATCATCAGTAAGTCCAGATTTCACCATTGCCAATAACCAGATTCAATACCAGAGATAAACTCATAACCAACCATAACCATTGCCAAACCATAACCATCCAAATTCCAATTTGCCTCTAATCATGGAAGTTGTCCAGGTGCTCATAACCGGGAGCACGGCTATCATGATAGTTTTATTTAACTCTGCAGAGTTTGTACCTCTTTACCCACGTGTTCGTGATTTCATCACCCTTCGGCGACTAAGAACCTCCCTTATGCCCATGACCCGTCGGTCACATTACACACTTCCGTTGGTGTGTGGCCAAGAGATCACAAAATAGCCTTTACAAAGGGATTACTAGCCTATTTAGACCCCACTGAGGTTTCACCGGTGGCGATGTCTCCCGCAGAGCACATCTTCAACCAAGGGCCCCCTCTTGAGCCATTCGGATCCCAGGGTAGCCCCACCAATCATCAACAAACCCAATCTGACTACCCCTTCCCCGAGCATCCACAATGGTCCAAACAGCACTAGCAAAGCCCTAATTAATCAGCTACGCCGCACCCATACTTGGCCTCGTGGTGGCACTGTAGTCCTGGCTTATTCTCGCATGAACCGGTCCTTAGATCTAAAGCAAGCAAACCACCATAACATCCAACCCATCCACATACCAGGCTTGCTTAGATCATCCATTACCATACCATGTTTAACTAGGTCATGTTAACCATAATCTCATCCATGCATAATTAAATTGAGTGGTATAGCTGTTTCCCATCCCAGTTGATTAAGTGAAGCAAAAAGGTAAAAACCCTTCCCGACTCTCTCTACCATAAATTCCAGGTGACAAGGGTGGTTTAGCAAACCTAGTAAACTTCCTACCATAGGATTCCCATCAATTTGACACAAGCATGCAGTTTTGCAAACAAAACATTTATTTTAAAACAGGATCAATATGCTTCAAGGACACTTGCCTTGCTCTTGCTGTTGATTAGGGTCAAAGCCTTCAAACTCTTGATGTTGTAGATCCTCCGCGGCACTCTCTAGCGCAAATCCGTCTAATCCACACAATAAACATACAAAACAAGAAGCACAATCAAAGAGTGCACAAATATTACTCGATATGTCATGACATGCATGATTGATGCAAATGCAAGGTAGAACTTGTTACTAGATTGCTTTTAATGATCACTAACTAGCTCTGATAGATTTTTACAAGTTTATACAGGTTTGGATTCGATTAGATCAAATTTTAGATTTAATTCAACACAATTTAACAAGAAAGATCGGACTAGTCCGCTAGGGACCGGACAAGTCCGCACTTGATGAGATCAGCAGATTAGGGTTTTCTAGATCGACGTGAATTTGGAGATTAGGGGTTGAATTCACGTAAGGAAAAGAGAATAGGAGGTATACCAGGTGTTTAGAACTCCAATGAACCAAGAAACTTGGAGGTAACACTTGGATCTTGATGATCTAGGGTTGGTGATGAACTTGGAGATGAATTGGTGGTGAAGAACGAATCTTGGTGGAGATCTTGATCCTCCTTCGTTTCCTCCTCTTCTTCCTCTTGCTTGGGATCTTCTCCTCCCTCCTTGGTGGTGGCTCCCCACGAACTAGGGTTTGGGTGGGTGGAAAAGTGGCAAATAGATGTCAAACCAAGGGGTGGGGTTGTTTATATAGGGGTGGAGGCTAGGGTTAGATGGATTTCGAGTTTGGGATGAGTAGAGGTCGGTTTAGAGTCCCACATGGGCTCTAAAAGAGTTGGGCACGACGTCCCTAGGCCCACTTGACGTGAAACCCAAGAAACAAGTCGTAAAACAAAAGGTCAATCTCGGAGTCACGAAATATCGGACAAGTCCGGACAGGACCGGACTAGTCCGAAGTCGTCCAGAGAGAAAATCGGACAAGTCTGGCCAAAAATCGGACAAGTCCGATCTTAGTCAGAAAGGAAAACTGACAAGTCCGCTGGAACACCGGACTAGTCCAGAAAAGTCCAGGGACTTAGCAAATTTTCAAGGATTCATGGAACATCGGACTAGTCCGCACAAAATCGGACAAGTCCGAAGTTGTCCAGAGGCAAATATCGGACTAATCCGCAGCAAAAACGGACAAGTCCGTTTTTAGACAGAGAGAAATCGGACTAGTCTAGTCCGCACTTTCCTACATTTTTAAGTGCGATTTTGCTCCAAATCAATTTTAAACTTGTTCCTCTTGTTATGGGTTAATGTTAAACATGTATATGAGTGCATGTAGGGCATGATGCATGAAAATGAGGGTATTACAAACCTACCCCCCTTAAAATGAATCTCGCCCTCGAGATTCGACGTGGAAGAGAAGAGATAGGGAAATTCCTTCTTGAGATCATCCTCTAATTCCCACGTCGCTTCTTTTTCTGTGTGGTGCTTCCATTGAACTTTACACCATCTAATGACCTTGTTCCTTGTGACCCTCTCCTTGGTTTCCAAGATTTTGGCCGGTTGCTCGGCGTACGTCAAATCTTCCTCTAGTTCCAATTCTTCCATTGGCACTTGATCTTCCGGTACCCTGAGACACTTCTTGAGTTGGGAAACATGAAACACATCATGTACGTCTGAAAGATGAGCTGGCATCTCCAACTTATATGCTACTTCTCCTCTTTTGTCCAAAATCTTGAATGGTCCAACATAACGAGGTGCGAGCTTACCCCTTATGTTAAACCTCTTATGTCCTCTCATTGGTGACACCGTCCATATGATTCAGCTCTAATTGCTTCGGTGCATGTTGGGTTGCTTTAAATTCTACGGTGATCCCTTCTTCATTAGTCAACTTCACCGTCTTTGTGGAACATTCAATAACTCCATTGTGCTTCCTCAACCAGTCCATACCAAGTATAATATCCAACCCCTGAGAATCTAAAACAATGAGGTTGGCGGAGAAGTCTACACCCCTTATTCTAAGGCTTACGTTTGGACACACTATATTTGCCCTCATCTCTCCTCCAGGAGACTTAACCAGCAGAGTAAACATCATATGAGAGATAGGTAAACTATACTTGGCAACATACTTCGATGCAATGAATGAATGCGATGCTCCAGAATCAAATAACATAGTCGCGGGGTTGGAGTTGGCGAGAAACATACCAATGACCACGTCATCCGCTTGTTGAGCATCCTCCGTAGAGACATGGTTCACGTTGCCACGAGCAAAATTTTGCTGTCCATGGCTTCCTTGTGGCTGTCCTCCATTAGGTCTTGGGTTTTGCCTCGGTGCATTGCTTCCTTGACCAAGGCCTGACTTAGGACATTGATTCGCAAAGTGTCCAGCTTCTCCACAAGTATAACACTTCTTAATTCCACCAGAATTATTGGGACGAGCTTGGTTTTGAACATTGGCTCCAGGAAAATCAGCACGAGGTGCATAAGGCATCAGAGGCCTAGGTGCTTGCATGACAGGGCGCTGCTGCACAAACTGAGTTGGGCGCGGTGCATAACCAGGGCGCTGAGCAGGAATAGAGGAGCTGTAATGAGGCGCATTGGGCGGCGCAAAGCGAGGGCGCACATTACTTCCTTGTTGCTGTCCTTGGTATGGCGCCTTCCTCTTGATTTCTTGCTCCATCTCACGGATCTTGTTCTCAACCACAATTGCCTTGTCCACAAGCTTCTGGAAATTGACATAATCACAGTTGAGCAATTGCACTTGGATCGTATTGTTCAATCCCCTCATGAACAAGTATTGCTTCCGGTTGTCCCAGCTAACATCCTCAGGCGCATATCTTGAGAGTTGAGTGAACTTATTGAGATATTCACTCACGCTTGATTTTCCTTGTCTCAAGTTCTCAAATTCTTGCCTCTTCAAGATCATAACACCTTCCGGCACATAATGAGAATGGAAACTCTCCTTGAATTCCGCCCAGGTAATTCTCTCTTGGTTCTCATGAGCTTTGCAATAAGAATCCCACCAATCTGCAGCTGCTCCAACGAGTTGATGAGAAGCAAATAGCACCTTCTCTCGGTCACTGCATTGGACAATGGCTAGCTTCTTCTCCACGGACTTGAGCCAATCATCCGCATCCATAGGGTCTGCGGCTTGAGCAAAGGTTGGCGGGCTAGTCCTCATAAACTCTCCCAATCGGTTATGAGGAGGTGGGGGTGGCGGTGGAGGCATGTGGGGCTGATTGTTGATATTGCCAGCCTACAGCTGTCCCATAGTTTGTATCATGGTCTACATGAGCTGGTTTTGCATGGCCAATAGCTGCTCGATGTTGATAGCTCCCTGAGTAGATCCTTGCCCATTGTTGTTCTGAGGCACTCCATTGTTCTCCTCTTCATCATTGCCATCCCTCTGGTTGCGAGTCCTCACCATCTGAAGAAAAGTAGTAGGTAAGAATTAGAAAACGCCACAACTATATGCATCAAGGGATATGAAACTAAACAACTAGCTACACTAGCCTAGGTGGACATGGCAATGCTAAGGCATCCCAAAATCCTCTATTAAGCACACAAGCAAACAATATATATAGCAAACAGCACACCAAGCAAGAACACATTGATTCCTGAGTGCTCCTATGTGCTCTAAAGTGTCCATTCTATCTAGGCTGCATCCTACGGTCAAACCTGTGGCTCTGATACCAATCTGTGACGCCCGGTTCCGAAAAATGAACCAAGCTAACGTATATGTGTGCCCAGGATGTTCATCACACATACACGAGTGCAATCACAAAAGAGTATACAGAAAATTACCACAGAACAAGATTAATTAACCAAATTTTATTACACAAACCAGATTATCCTCGAATACAAGCTCTAATGAATATTAATGACAAGTTCAACTAATGCAGCGGAAATAAACTAATTAAGCAAACTAAGCAACTAAGCATAAGCGATAGGGTATATATGCGCAGCTCCAATCAACACCACAGGCAAAGCTGACGGTAGACACGGCCTAGAACTCCGCATTATCACCATTAAACTCCCAATCTTGACCTGCAACTGTTGGGGTGGGGGATTGCAAGAGTGAGTACATGTCGTACTCAGCAAGTGTGGAAAGTATGACATGTGGCTGATTCAAATGACAACAATAATAATGGCAAAGTGCTGAAAAGTACATTAAAACATTTGAAAAGCAATATAGTATAAGTATGTGAAGTAATCCCAACATAATCACGAGTAATACCATAATACCAAACTGAATTCATTACCATCATCAGTAAGTCCAGATTTCACCATTGCCAATAACCAGATTCAATACCAGAGATAAACTCATAACCAGCCATAACCATTACCAAACCATAACCATCCAAATTCCAATTTGCCTCTAATCATGGAAGTTGTCTAGGTGCTCATAACCGGGAGCACGGCTATCATGATAGTTTTATTTAACTCTGCAGATTTTGTACCTCTTTACCCACGTGTTCGTGATTTCATCACCCTTCGGCGACTAAGAACCTCCCTTATGCCCATGACCCGTCAGTCACATTACACACTTCCGTTGGTGTGTGGCCAAGAGATCACAAAATAGCCTTTACAAAGGGATTACTAGCCTATTTAGACCCCACTGAGTTTTCACCGGTGGCGATGTCTCCCGCAGAGCACATCTTCAACCAAGGGCCCCCTCTTGAGCCATTCGGATCCCAGGGTAGCCCCACCAATCATCAACAAACCCAATCCGACTACCCCTTCCCCGAGCATCCACAATGGTCCAAAGAGCACTAGCAAAGCCTAATTAATCAGCTACGCCGCACCCATACTTGGCCTCGTGGTGGCACTGTAGTCCTGGCTTATTCTCGCATGAAACGGTCCTTAGATCTAAAGCAAGCAAACCACCATAACATCCAACCCATCCACATACCAGGCTTGCTTAGATCATCCATTACCATACCATGTTTAACCAATTCATGTTAACCATAATCCCATCCATGCATAATTAAATTGAGTGGTATAGTTGTTTCCCATCCCAGTTGATTAAGCGAAGCAAAAAGGTAAAAACCCTTCCTGACTCTCTCTACCATAAATTCCAGGTGACAAGGGTGGTTTAGCAAATCTAGTAAACTTCCTACCATAGGATTCCCATCAATTTGACACAAGCATGCAGTTTTGCAAACAAAACATTTATTTTAAAACAAGATCAATATGCTTCAAGGACACTTGCCTTGCTCTTGCTGTTGATTAGGGTCAAAGCCTTCAAACTCTTGATGTTGTAGATCCTCCGCGGCACTCTCTAGCGCAAATCCGTCTAATCCACACAATAAACATACAAAACAAGAAGCACAATCAAAGAGTGCACAAATATTACTCAATATGTCATGACATGCATGATTGATGCAAATGCAAGGTAGAACTTGTTACTAGATTGCTTTTAATGATCACTAACTAGCTCTGATAGATTTTAACAAGTTTATACAGGTTTGGATTCGATTAGATCAAATTTTAGAATTAATTCAACACAATTTAACCAGAAAGACCGGACTAGTCCGCTAGGGACCGGACAAGTCCGCACTTGATGAGATCAGCAGATTAGGATTTTCTAGATCGACGTGAATTTGGAGATTAGGGGTTGAATTCACGTAAGGAAAAGAGAATAGGAGGTATACCAGGTGTTTAGAACTCCAATGAACCAAGAAACTTGGAGGTAACACATGGATCTTGATGATCTAGGGTTGGTGATGAACTTGGAGATGAATTGGTGGTGAAGAACGAAACTTGGTGGAGATCTTGATCCTCCTTCGTTTCCTCCTCTTCTTCCTCTTGCTTGGGATCTTCTCCTCCCTCCTTGGTGGTGGCTCCCCACGAACTAGGGTTTGGGTGGGTGGAAAAGTGGCAAATAGATGTCAAACCAAGGGGTGGGGTTGTTTATATAGGGGTGGAGGCTAGGGTTAGATGGATTTCGAGTTTGGGATGAGTAGAGGTCGGTTTAGAGTCCCATATGGGCTCTAAAAGAGTTGGGCACGACATCCCTAGGCCCACTTGACGTGAAACCCGAGAAACAAGTCGTAAAACAAAAGGTCAATCACGGAGTCATGAAATATCGGACAAGTCCCGACAGGACCGGACTAGTCCGAAGTCGTCCAGAGAGAAAATCGGACAAGTCTGGCCAAAAATCGGACAAGTCCGATCTTAGTTAGAAAGGAAAACGGACAAGTCCGCTGGAACACCGGACTAGTCCGGAAAAGTCCAGGGACTTAGCAAATTTTCAAGGATTCATGGAACATCGGACTAGTCCGCACAAAATCGGACAAGTCCGAAGTTGTCCAGAGGCAAATATCGGACTAATCCGCAGCAAAAATGGACAAGTCCGTTTTTAGACAGAGAGAAATCGGACTAGTCCTCAGCAAAATCGGACTAGTTTGCACTTTCCTACATTTTTAAGTGCGGTTTTGCTCCAAATCAATTTTAAACTTGTTCCTCTTGTTATGGGTTAATGTTAAACATGTATATGAGTGCATGTAGGGCATGATGCATGAAAATGAGGGTGTTACAGTGCAGCTTGGGATAGATTTTCTATTTTGAGAAATTCTAGCCTAGATTTGTCTATCCCTGATCCGTTGCTCTTGCAACACTTCTATATGGGATTGAACAAAGAGACTGCCCTACATATTGACATTACAGCTGGAGGATCTTTCCTACATAAGACAATGGAAGAAGGCAAGGATCTTATAGATCGAATTCTAGAAAATTCTTCCTTCATTATGGGTCTTCAAGAGCCCCTTCAAGAGGAAGTAGTGTCAAGATTCGAGGATAAATCCATGGACAAGGAAGAACCTATCTCTTGCTTATCTCAACCCTTGCTGGAGGAATCCTCTCCTGAACAAAAAACGACAAAGGAAGAACAAATTCAACCTTCGGAGTTTCCCTTCTACTTCGAGGAAGAGATATTTGAAGGTTTTGGAAATAACCTATTAGCTAAGGAAGCTCCCTTTGATTTCGATGTTGAATGCCTTAAATCATTTGAAAAACTCAAAAAGGCACTCATCTCAGCTCCAATCATTCAACCTCCCGATTGGACGCTATCATTCGAATTCATGTGTGATGCTAGTGATTTTGCTGTTGGTGCGGTCCTAGGACAAACCAAAGATAAAATGCATCATGCAATAGACTACGCTAGAAAACTCTAAAAGGATCTCAACTCAATTATGCCACAACTGAAAAAGAGCTCTTGGCTTTGGTTTATGCTATCGATTAGTTTAGGTCCTATTTGGTTGGAGCCAAGGTCATAGTCTATACATACCATGCTGCCTTGAAGTATTTGCCCGCCAAAAAGGATGTTGAACCAAGGCTAATCCGTTTGATTCTTCTACTCCAAGAGTTTTACTTAGAAATAAAGGATAAGAAGGGGGTAGAGAATTTTGTGGCAGATCATCTCTAACACATGGAAGTCTCCCAAACCATGGACATTCCTATTAATGACTTCCTACAAGATGATATGCTTGTCAAGGTGACTGACTCTCACCCTTGGTTTGCGGATATCGTGAACTTCATGGTCACAGGATGCGCACCACCAGGAGGAAACAAAAAGAAACTCATCTATGAGAGTCGCATACACCTTTGCGATGACCCATACCTCTATCGAGTTTATGCCTATGGCCTTCTTCGAAGGTGTGTCCCATCAATTGCAGGCACCAAGATTATGGAGAAATGCCATGTTAGCCCCTATGGTGGCCATTGCGGTGTTTACCGTACCCAGGCAAAAATCTAGCAAAGTGGATTCGTTTGGCCTTCTATGTATGAAGACACAAAAGAATTCATTCGCAAATGTTGGAAATCCCAAAAGTACGGAGGAATCTCAGCTCGCAATGCGATGCCCCTAACATATAATCTACAAGTGGAATTATTTGATGTGTGGGGTATTGATTTCATGGGACCTTTCATTAGGTCCTTTGATTGCGAGTACATTCTAGTGGCTGTAGATTATGTGTCAAAATGGGTAGAAGCTTTGCCATGCTTAAATGCTTATTCCAAGTAAGCTAGGAAAATGTTCCATCAGATCATTTTCCCACACTTTGGAACTCCCTGTATGGTCATAAGTGATGGATGGTCTCATTTCATAGATAAGACCTTCCGAAACTTTTTGAGGGAGCTTGGTGTCCAACATAAAAATGCTACCCCATACCACCCACAAAGAAGTAGTCAAGCAGAAGCATCTAATAAGTAAATTAAGAATATTCTACAAAAGAATATCCTGTAAATGGGAACGGGATGGAAGCATAAGCTACCCGCTGCATTGTGGGCATATCGTACTGCCTACAAAACTTCCATTGATATGTCTCCTTTCCAACTTGTCGATGGGAAGAGATGTCATATTCATGTAGAATTGGAACAAAGAGCCTATTGGGCCATTAAGCGGTGAACCATGGACCTTCACGAAGCAGGAAAACACCAATTGAAGCAACTCTCTGAGTTGAAAGAATGGAGAGATAAGGAATACCATAGTGCCAAAATTTACAAGGAAAGAACTAAAAGGTGGCACGATAAGAGGATTACGCCTAAAGATTTCAAACCCGGAGATAAAGTTCTACTCTTCATTTCTAGGGTTAAACTCATTGGACATGGAAGCTTAGAAGTAAATTGGAAGGACCCTTCACTGTAGTAGAAACATCATCTCATGGAGCAATTACACTCCAGGGTAATGATGATAAGCTATTTAAAGTGAATGGGCACCAACTTAAATTATTTCTTGAATCCCAAAATGAGGAGGCAGAAAAAGAAATTTGACGTTATAAATCTTATTGATTTTCACGCCTCTTCTTTAAATTCTGTCTAAATTATCCACTTCCAATTAATGGGCCCATCCAATTATTCATCTATGAGGCCTATTAAGACAACCCACGAAAACTTAGCCCGAACGGAGTCAGGAAGGGTTCGGCCAAACCCTAGGTTCGGCTGACCTACCCCTTGCGCTGTCAGCTTTCTGTTTTTTTTTAGCAGACTCTCCCGACGTATCCGAACAAGACTCTCGGTGCTATCATGCTTTCCTTGCATATATATTGACGGGAACAGAGAGGAGAAACTTGCACCATCTAGAAAAAACCATCTCTTGTTCCTCCTGTCCAAGTCATGGTTGACAAGAAAATTATGCCTCATCCCCACTCTAGCTCAACTATCATGCCGGCCAATGACAAGTCCCCTCTCGCTTTGGAGCCCGTAATGGCATTAGATGTCGTACCTCTTGCTATGATCCAGCCACCGACGGTGACTCCGCGTGGGCGTAGCACCACGCCTTGTGGTGCTTCACGATCGCTCTCCCCTTGGAGGATGCCCATGCAGTCGACGATGCCTTCACGTCGTCCTATTACGGCTGGACTTAAGTTAGTCAAGACCCGTCTTTTTCCTGAAAAAGACGAGTCTCTCCTAACGCTGCAGCCTGGTGAGGAGTTCATGTACACTCTGAAGACCAAGGACAGTAACGTAGTGAGCCACCACTACAAGTCACCTACACGTACCTCGCCTGAGTGTGTGGAAGACCGCCTTATTATCCATGGGGTGCGCAAGCCTGAAGGAGGCTATGAAAAAAGACTTTTTCAAGAAAATGGATAATTTGGCGATGGAGGAATCAACGGGCTCGTCACCCTCCAAGATTAGGAATCACCTCTCACACCTACAATCAGAGGGCCACCTGGACAATTTGAGGATAGTGATAGGGAAATCTTCTCGTGCCCCCAAGGTGGCACAGCTTTCTATGGAGTTAGCTTCTCTCCATTTGGAGAACAAGAAGCTATCGGACTTAGTGGCTGAAGGGCGCATTGAGAGGGCAGAACTGTAGGATGAACTCATATCCCTCAAGGAGGAGATCGATGGTGTTTTCCATGGCATGGGCGCCAAGCTGAGGCGCATATGCAACGCTGTCGGGAAGCCTGACATCTACAATGCTCCATAGTTTAGATGTTCCGACCGCATAAGATGCTTACTTGCTTAGTTTGGTTTTATTCCAAATTTTTGTTTCATTAAATTTAAATTGAATAATGTAAGCATGCCCATATTTTGAGTTCAATAAAGTGAGCTTACCGATTCATCTAACCCGGTAAAGTTCTCCCTTTAGTTTATTTGTGTTGAATAAAGAATTCAAAGAACAAGTGTGAGGGAGGTACCCCAAATTCGTGAAATCCCGACTTAAAAATTAGCGTTGCATCTCAAAACACGTCGTAATCAAACATACGACTCGACACATCGAAATGGAGCAGCAGAAAGGCCAGAAGGGGGTCGGCCGGACACCCTGGTCAGCCGACCGAGTGTTGGCCCCACATGGCTCCGTTTCGCTCCACAAATTTGGTTTGGGTCTCTTCTCCTTAATATGCATGCTACGTTACTGTTTGATTTGATTTAATATTTAATACTGAATATGTGAAATCAATTCAACTCAATAGTTAGAGTTTAAAACTTGGTAGTCAAAATTTGCTTGAGCTGAAAATTTGAATGTTTTATATTTCGATTTACTGCCTTGTTTATGATTCCCACAAGCAAAATAGGAAAATCACGTCATCTAAGTATTTGACTAGTGTGATTTGGTAAATGAGTTATTCGAGGAGATATCTCTTTACTTGAAATTTATTTTGATGATTGCACAACTTGGATTCTTAAACATTGCCTGATTCACTCATTGGAAATTCAAATACCCACAAAGCCCATATGATACAGTTTCCTGAAAACCACATGCATATGCCACTTTGTTTTTTCATTAAACTTTATCACACTCATCACACAATTGAGTGACATGCATGAACCTTTTGACTTATTCTTGTGCACCATATTCATGCAAAATTTCTCACATTGAGAATTCGCACCCACCATTCATCCATCCAATAAAGAAACTCCATACATTTTTAGTCATCAATTTCTCACTAGAAAAATAAAAAGGGGTAGAAGAAATGGCTAGGAAAAAAAAAAGAGGGAAAAGCATCTACTCATCAAAAAGAGGAAGTATTCCAAAAAAAAAAAGTAGTCATGTTTCATCCATAAAAGAGAAAACCATGGAGTCCACAAATATCCATTCCATTCATGTGCACAAGAATTTTCTTTGTCAATTTGTTTGTTGCATAAGTGTATCATAGGATCAAGTTTTTGACTTAGTAATACATGAATTGCAACGTGTGCCACATTTATCCTTACCAAGCTCCATATATAGCCATATTTAGTATATGGACAAAATTGGCACAACATGCCAAGATGAGGAAGAAAACACTTAGAGAGACTTGAGAGAATCCAAATGAGAGATAAGGGCAATTGTTTCTTTGACCTTCTGAATATAGCAAATTGTCAAATCATTTCAGCAGTGGAAGATCCAAGAGAAATACATTCCAACCATTCCACTCTCCAAACACCCAAGATTGATGTGGTAGCCACATCCCAGAGAGGTAATTCATGAATTGAGGTATGAGTTGAAATATCCAGTATTCTCTTTTTCTAACTTATAGAAAAATTATGACAGCACCTTAGTTCTTGCCTTGACTCGAGGACGAGCAAAGGACTAAGTGTGGGTGAGTTTGTTGACGGTCCTTAAGTGCCATACTTAGACCATCAATTCACCTTAGAATGAGCATAATATAGAAACACAACGTAGTGGTAGGGTTAAAAACTAACCAATTCCACAAGTGTTGGTGTTTGTTTGTATGTAGGTGAATTTAGACCCAAAATACCAAGAATGCAGGGAGTAATGCATAAAATTGGATTTTGACGAATCAGGCGATGCCACGTGTCACCACAAGGATCAAATGGCCCACAAACAGAAGTATCTGAGGCCATCCAACGGTGTAGCACCCATATCATGGAATGGGCCCACCTGTCAGTCAAATGGAGGAAGAATTGGGCGTTTGGAGCCAGGACCAGGTCGGCCGACACCCCCAGTCGGTCGACTAGGCCCCGGCCCCAAACGCGATCAAAGTCCACGTGTTGGCTCCTCCCGGCTTGAAGAAGTCATGGGTCACTGATTCGCACGCAAATTGGTGGCGGGAACCGACCCCCCCCCCCCCCCCCCCCTATAAATAGAACCCCACACCTCACTTCAGACACACACTAATAGTTGAGAATAGAATACCACTCCAAAGGTTTAGAGTAGTCCTAAAGGTTGCCAAGTAGAAGGAGAGTGTGGTAAGAGTTTAGGAGGAGGAGGCTTGGGCTTGTTAAGTCCCTCTTCTACACTTGTATCCCTACAAAGGTGTACTCAAATCAAGTAAGCACTTTGTGAATTCAATTCTAGTTTGATTCTCAATTCATAGTAGTTTGCACAAGTAGTTACTTGTGGGTTCATTGCTTTAATTTATTAGAGGCTCTAGTTGTAGCTTTGTGTTCGAAACAACTAGGGTTGTGATTTAGAACGTAAGTGTGGTGCTTATGTTAGAAATCACTAGTGAATATCTCGTAGACCCACGGATTGAAGAGGTAGGCAGTACGTTGTGTCAATCCTATCTGCTCTTTGTAATCCTACACATTCGGCTATGGCATAGGCTCTTGGCGGGAGTCGTCCTAGTATTGCTAGGGGCAAACCCGTGCCTAAGCAAGCAGCTACTGCAAATTCTTTTGAATTAGAATCAATACATTGAATTACTCTCTCTTCCTTGCCTACCAAACAACTTTTTTGTCCTTGGGTGAATTAGTTTGTAAGATAACACAAACGGTCGTTGGATTCGATACCCTTGAAATACTCTCTTAAGGGGAAGTGCTACACGACAGTTTTCTTGCGCTTGCGGATTTTTATCTGTGACATAAGAAACATCATATCTGTGACATAAGAAATGTCAGCACCCACGTCACGAACCTTGTTCTAAACTACTATAGCTTTGTCTACAAGCTTGTGGAAGTTTGCATAGTCACAATTGAGCAATTGGACTTGAATCTCATTGTTTAGGCACCTCATAAACAAATATTGCTTGTGGCTGCCCCTGTTGACATCCTCTGGAGCATACCTTGAGAGTTGAGTGAATTTAGAGATACTCACTCACACTCGACCTTCCTTGCCTTAAGTCTCAAATTCCTGCATCTTCAAGATCATAACACCTTCAGACAAAAAATGAGAATGGAAGCTCTCCTTGAATTCAGCCCAAGTGATCCTCTCCTGATTTCCATGGGCATTGCAAAGCGAGCCCCACCAATCAACAACTGCTCCAACTAGTTGATGGGAAGCAAAAAGGACCTTCTCCCTATCACTGCACTGGACAATCTCAACCCTCTTTTCCACATATTTCAACCAATCATCAACTTCCATAGGACCATTCGCTTGAGCAAAGGTAGGTGGCCTAGTCCTCATAATCTCTCCCAGTCTGTTATGAGGTTGTGGGGGTGGTGGTGGTGGTGGAGGCATATGGGGCTGATTCTGGTTATTGGCATGTAGCTGTCCCAAAGTTTGCATCACGATCTGCATCAGCTTATCCTGCATAGCCATCAACCGCTCCAGGTTGCTAGCCTCAGGTCCAAGATTGTTGTTATTGTTCTCAGGTGCCCCATTATTCTTCTCTTCCTCATTGGCATTCCTTTGGTTGCGAGTCCTTGGCATCTGAAGTAAGAGCAGGAGATAGAAGAATTTAAAAAATGTCTCCAACTATATGCATCAAGGGATATGAAACTAAACAACTACCTATATAAACCTTTATGGATGTGGCAAGCAATAAAGCATCCCACAATCCACTAATAAGCACACAATCACACAAGCAATCATTACATAACAATTAGCACACCAAGAAAACCCCAACAGTGTCCATTCTATCTGGGTTGCGGCCTACGGTCAACCTGTGGCTATGATACTAATTTGCGACACGCGGTTCCGAAAATGAACAAAGTGCGACGCATATGTGTGCCGAAGATTCTCAACACACATACACGAGTGCATCACAAACGATATATAGAAAATTACCACATCACAAACTAGTAAATAAGTACCTTTCATACAATATTCACATAATCCTCGAACTACAAACTCTAATGGTCATTACTATTGATGAAACTAATACCGCAGCGGAAATGATCTAAGCATTAAGCAACTAGGCAAATGGGGTAGCGCGGCTCCAAGCATAACCACTGGCAAGTCGACGGCAGCACACAACCTAGTACTCCACATTATCTCGGAGTACGCCCAAACATCACCTGAAACAGATGATGGCGGAATTGCAAGGGTGGGCACATGTCGTACTCAGCAAGTGTGGGAAAATAATGACATGTAGCTTAAATAAGGAATGATAATAATAATGGCTAGTTGTTGAAAAGTACTTTTAAAACATGTAAAAAAGGCATCCTACAATGTCTATGTGAATAAATCCCATGATATCCCAAATAATTAACATAATATGAATCCATCATCAATTACCCATCCATACACCAGATGCTTACCATCATCAATAACCATGTACATTTATCACAATCCAAACCATGACCATAACAAATACCAAACTATCCCAATTCCCAAGTTCCACTCTAATCATGGAAGTTGTCCAGGTGCTAATAACCGGAAGCATGGCTATCATTATAGTTTTTAACACTCTGTAGAGGTTGTACCGCTTTACTCACAAGTTCGTGATTTCGTCACCCGTTGGTGACTAAATTAAACCTCCATTATGCCAAATACACTACCGTAGGTGTATGGCCAAAAGATCACAAAATAGCCTTTACAAAGGGACTACCAGCATATTTAGACATAATAAGATTTCACCAGTGGTGATGCCTCCAACTGAGCACATCCAACCAAGGGCCCCCTCTTGTGAGTTCGAATCCCAGGGCAGTCCCGCCACTATTGCAAACCCAACTGACTCCTATTCCCCGTTCCTTCAAATGATCCAAACAATGTTGATAATACACTTAATTAATTGGCTAAGCGGCACCCATACCTGGCCTTGTAGTGGTAGTGTTGTCATGGCTTATTCTTTCATGAACCTATCCTTAGATCTAAGGCAAGCGAACCACCATATCATCCAACCCAATCCACAACCCATGCTTGCTTAGATCTCCCAATTCCATGTTACCAATTGACCTTATTCATCAATTCTCATTATACATAAGTGCATTAATTCATAGTTAAACCATTTGGTTGTTTCCTCATCCCAGTTAATTAGAGTGAAGCAAAATGGTAAAAATACTTCCCGACTTTCTACAATATATTCCAAGTGACAACGATGGTCAAATAAGACTAGTAAACACTTATCATGGGTTTCCCTTCAATTTGACACAAGCATGCAGTTTGTAAAACAAAACATTTAAAAACAGGATCAAAATGATCAAGGACACTTCCTTGCTCCTGAGACTGGTTTGGATTAAAAGCTTCGAAGTTCTGGTGCTGGAGGTCCTCGACAACACCCTCTGGAGCAAAACCTTCTATTCTGCACAATAACATACAAAACAAACATTACAATCAATCAATGCTCATTTATTACTCAATATGCCATGTATGCATAATGGATGCAATTATTTGGTAATGCATGTTATCAAGTTGCTATCGTTGCTTACTAACTAGTTACAATTAAGTGTTACATGTTAGAATAAGTTTTAAGTCATTTTGGAGGATACTCATGAAGTTCCAGGAATTTCCAAAATTGAAAGATAATATTAGTCTGCACTTGGGCTGGACATGACCATTTTGGAACAGAGTGGAAATCGGACTAGTCCGCACGGGACCGAACAAGTCCATTATGGCTATGTTTTTGGCGAATTTTCAATTAGGGCACAATTAAAGTTAATATGGAACCCTAATTTTATGTAGAAAAGATGCATCTAAGGTATTTACAGTGAATCCTGGGGTTCAGGGGTTGAGGATTTGATGGAATTCAAGAACATGACATCTAGATCCAAAGAAGATGAAGAACTTGGTGGAGGGGAATGTTGACGATGTATTGTTGATGAAGATTGCAGCAGCGACAACGATCTTGGTCGAACCTCCTCCACTTCTCCCTGCGGTGGAGGCTTCTTGATGGTGGCTCTCATGAATTAGGGTTGAGGGTTTCTTCTAAAGTGACAAGGAGTTGAAAGAGTTGGTGATGAGGTGTTAATATAGGGTGGAGGTGGTAGGGTTTGGATGGAATCCATGTATAAGGAGGTGGAGGCCTTGCTGGGGTCCCACTTGGGCTCCACCACAATTGGGCACGATGTTCATGGGCCCACTTAAGGCAAATACCCAATAACTTGTCATAGAGGAAAAATAGTTTCTGAGTTGGGCACACCGGACTAGTCCGCTAGGGGCCAGACAAGTCCCATCGGGTGCATAGACTAGAACGGACATGTCCGGTGGAAGTACAAACAAGTTCGATCGGTTCGAGAGAGCAAAATGGACAAGTCCGGTATCGTGCTGGACAAGTCCATAGGTTTGTCCAATTTTAAAAAACCAGACCAAATTGAGGAATTACCGGACAACTCTGAAAAGTTCCAGTAAGGAAGATCAGACTAGTCCGTACTTGAGAACGGACAAGTCGAGAAAACTACAGAAACATTTTCGGACAAGTCCGCGGCACTTAGCTGAAGAGTCCGGGGGGGGGGGGGGGGACCAAAGGGTAAACTGGACTAGCCTGGGGTCGAATCCAAACAAGTCCGCACTGATACAGGTTTTTAATTGCTGTTTTGTTTTTAATTCATTTTAACCTTGTTCCTTTTTGTTGCTTAATATTAACATGTATAAGAATGCATGCAATGCATGATGGTTGAAAATAAGGGGCTTACATGCGCACAACTACTTTGGATGCGACAAACTCTAAGGGATTATGGTTACATTCTGAACCATATTCCACTCTTATGTGATAATGAAAGTGCTATAAAAATTGCACACAATCCAGTGGAGCACTTAAGAACTAAGCACATAGACATTCATCATCATTTTCTAAGAGATCATTTACTAAAAGGTGACATAGAAATTTCACATGTTAGAACTAAAAAACAACTAGCAAACATATTCACAAAGCCACTAGATGAAAATAGATTTTGTCAGCTGAGGAATGAATTAAATATACTTGACTCTAGAAATGTTGCTCGAAACATTGCATACCCGATTGATTCTTCAAAGTTCACTCATTTTTGCAAAAAATCTTATCTCAATTTCCTCTCCAATACTATTTCATTTCTTGAATCTTGGAGAATTATGGCTGTTCTATGATTGTTGATTGCTTACTAGTTATGTTCATCAAGATTATTTGTGAATTGATGTCCTTTAGGTCACCATTAGATCAAACTCTCAAAAATCACCTTGTTTCTAATTCTAATCTGTCCAGCTGACCCAGACTAGTCCATGGTCAGCATCGGACTAGTCTGTTGCTACCAACTCGTCAGGCCCTAGATCAGCATACCGGACTAGTCCGACCCCTATGCGGACTAGAACACTTTCCTCTTCCTCTCACAATCGCTTTGGCACTCTATCTCCTCAAACCCTAGCTCCCAAGGCAATTTTCGCTTTTGACCACCAAAATCCAAGGTTCCTCCATGGTAACTCTTTCCCTCGACGCGAAGCATCCCTCTCCAGACTCATACGAACCCTGCTCCGCTCCTCCGACCTGAAATCTTCGATTTTTCAGTAAAAATCTCACTTAACCCTAGTTCTAATCATTCCATAAATCTTGCTTATTTTTCTCTATTCCTTGGGCATACATTACATTGCTGTATGTATTCCTACTGTATTCCTATCCTTGTAGCATCAATCTTTGTTAGATTTGTTGGAATAGGAAGTTAGAATTCATACATAAGACCAAACTAGTCCGGTTCTCGGTGCAGACAAGTCTGGTGCTCCAAACAAGTCGGCACTTTGAAAACGGAAAAGTCTGGTCCCCTGATAGTTTGAACCACTAAATTCTTATCTCCAAAAAGTCCAAATATCATTCTTACCGCTCCTTGCATTCTCCGTGTCAGGCACAATGTCGTTCGCTTCAGATGACAACATGTTTGACTATGAGGCTGAGCGTGAACGTGCAAGTGTTGACAGGGCAAAAGAAAGGGTAAGCAAGAAGAGACATGACTTCAATGCCCACTCATCTCCTCCCGATGATGCTCTCCCGGGAAAGAGTAAAGTGGTAGTAAAGAAAGCATTGAGCAAGGATGGTGCTGGTGCCAGCTCAACTGTACCTAGAAGGAGCACCAACAAGGGAAAAGGACTTGCATGTCGTCTCATTGGTCCGTTTAAGATGAAGTCACCTATGCAGTGCAACAGGCAACCTTCAAAAAATGACTTTATAGAGAAAGGAAATGAGTCGGCTGACAAGTTTAGAAATATCGAAGTTTATGAGCAGCCAAAGCAATCTGTTGACCCAAGATTTTGGAGCCACATCCATGCTGACTATTATGAGCATGTGTACATGAAGATGAGAAATCCAGTAGTTGCAAGTCAATCGGTGGACATGACTTATCTACAATCCAAGAATTGTCAAGCATATCATGAAGTATTGGAGGCATTGGAGAGGCAAGGCTTGAAGAATCTTCGATGCTTCCGATACAATTTGAATAATGAGGTCATCACTCAATTTTACTCTACTCTCTACTTTGCCCGTGATTATGGGGATGAGATGATTTGGATGACACATGGATCCAAGTATAGTGTCACTTATGAGGAATTTGCCAGGACACTTCATCTCAAAGATACGTTGGAGAATGAGCTCATTATTTTTAACTTGAAGCTTTTGGAGAAGGATGAGCTAGAATTCCTCTATGATACAAGAATGCCATACAAGTCTCCTACCACCAAGTACTTGAAGCCATTCCTTGCCGTTTTTAACAAAACTTTGAGGAATACTATTTCTCCAAAGGATGAAGATTCAGGGACAATTCAAGGAACACTAAGGACCTTGTCGAAAGTGATAAGCAAGAAAAGGACCTTCAATGCTTTTGAATATATCTACAATGACATTGTGAACATCTCAATCACTCCAAATTGGTCATGTGGCTATGCACGTTAGATCATGTTCATGATTGAGAAGGTAACTAGCCTTGAGTTTTTTAAGGATGTTGAGCACACCGGCTTCAAACCCCAGAAGTCTACAGTCTACACCGTTCCCTCTGCTCCTACTTCGCCTGTAGTGAAACAGAGATCTAAGCATGCTCATGAAGGCACAAGGACTCCAGCTGCTACCTCTGCTCCTCCATCCTCCATAGAGTCCTCCAGTGGTGTGCTAAAATGCTCTTCTCCATCTTTGCATCCTGCCGCAAAGTAGAACTTAAGCAGCATAAGGAAAGTCCGGCTAGAACGAGACATCAAATGTACATGAAGGCAAACATCAAAGCAATATTGAGCCAGTGGGATTACCTCAAATCTTAGAGGATTCAGAAAAGAACATCTTGGAGATGGCACCCCTCACGGAGCGAGAATTTGCATCCTTTGGACTAGCAGGTGTCTCCGCTCCACCTCCTCAGCATGTACATGACATAGAGGATGAATATGAATATAGGACCGAAGTGAGGGAGAGAGTTGAGTTGAGTGATTCTCCTCAATTGTCCCTTTTTGGTGCCTTGATGCAAAAGGGGGAGAGATTGAGACTAGTAGTATTTACTTGTAAGCCTTAAGGACTTGTGATCATGGACATGTATCTTAAATTTTGCGCATCACATTATTTGATCACAAACACTTTATAGGCACCCCACAATAAAGAGTGCATATATGTGAGAAGTTTTTATTGTTCATTTGTCATTCTCATATATACCCAACAACCAAGCCTTTGTCCCAAACAAGTTGGGGTCGACTAGAAATGGAATCAAACTATTTTTGAAGAAAAGTAATAGAAAATAAGATGAGAGTAAAAAAATACAAATAAAATAATATTCTACATTTTATTTATTTTAGAAGTGGATTAATAAGAAAGAAGATAAGAGTAACAAAATATGAATAAACTAAGATTCTGGCACATGAATTGCTAATTTCCATGCAGTCCTATCATGAGGCAAAACTCAAGGTATGTCCCACTCCTTTAAGTCTCGTTTCACTGCCTCCTGCCAGGTCAACCTTGGTCGACCTCTACCTCTTCTAAAATTTTCTCTACTCTTTATAATTCCACTGTTAACTGGTGCTTCTGGAGGTCTCTGCTGGATAAGCCCAAACCACCGTAGGCGATGTTGGACTAGCTTGTCCTCAATTGGTGTCACCCCTAACCTAACACGTATCACCTCATTTCTAAGTTTGTCTCTTCTTGTATGACCGCACATCCATTGTAGCTTGCGCATCTCTGCAATACTCATTTGTTAGACATGCTTCCTTTTACTTGGCCAACATTTTGCTCCATACAACGTCGCAGGTCTGATCATTGTCCTATAGAATTTTCCTTTCAATTTTTGTGGCATTCTCATATATACCCACTGTATGAAAATCAATTTTTACTCTTAATTGTGAAATCACAATTGGTTGTCATCAATCACCAAAAAGGGGGAGATTGAAAGTGTATCTAGGCATTCCCTTGTGGGTTTTGGACAATTGATGACAAACAAATGAGATCCTAATGAATTCATTGATATGAATGTAGGTCATCAAAGATTAGATATTATGGTGCAACCAAAAGGGTGAAAAATGAGAAGTGAGAAAAAAAGAAGCCCAAATTATCAATGGAAGCGCAAAGTAGACATAATTGTATAGGATGTGTGTGAGAGGCACATCCCAAGAGCTCATGTCTTTGCGTATAGGGAAAGGCCTAAAATAAATCTAAGTAATTCACTCAGCACCGGACAAGTCCATTCACTAAGCGGACTTGTCCGTTGAACTTTCTGATGTCACAATTCACTGAGCACTGGACAAGTCCGTCACTAACCGGACAAGTCCGTTAAACTCTATGATGTTTCAACTCACCTTGCGCGAGACAAGCCTGGACACTAACCGGACAAGTCCGTTCAACTTTCTGATGTTTCATTCAGACAAGTTGGAAAAACACAATTCACATTGCACAAGACAAGTCCGTCATCAACTTTCTGTAATCACAACGGACTAGTCTGATGAACTCTCTATTCCATTATGGACAAGTCCGGTAAACCTCACACAAATTAGGGTTTTTAGTGTGCTGCACATTCCACGCGAATTTTACACAACACATCGAACAAGTCCGATCACCAGAGCGGACTAGTCTCATCGTCTGGACCCCTAACAGTAATATTTGAAAACACTATAAATTTGTGATCCACGGCCCCACAAGTATGGGAATTGCACTCTACTGTCATGAACATAAACCCTAGCGCTGCCACTCGTCCCAAGAGCACAAAAACACATATCCCCACACATCTAAAGGACTAAAGAGTTAAATCTTTTGGGTATCCAGATTTGGGATAGGGAGATTGTCGCCTACGCATCGTTGAGCTCTTGGGGTTTTATCTCTTATACACTCGTGCATTACTTATAATACTTTTGAGTGTATTCAATCATCTTTCTCATTGTAATTTTGTGGGAGCCCACAGCGTGTGATGTTGCCCCACCAACTTGGTGATTACCCCTTGATAGTGGAACTCAGGTTGGCCTTTTGTGGTGACTTGATGAGGGAAAAGTGTTTGAAGAGACCCACCTCTGTGTGGGCTTCCTCAACGAGGAGTAGATCTCTTTGGTGAGATCGAACCTCGGTAAAAATCCTTGTCTCGTGTGTTCCATTGTTTTACTTTTACAATTACTATCATCTAGGGTATAAAGTTGATCAATCTTGTAATTCGTGTTAACTTTGTATTCCACGTGCAATTCTTCTATCTTAATTGCTTAGTCAAGTTGTTAGGGTAGTTGATTACATTCCGCTGCTGCAACGTTTGTGATATCTCCATAAACATTTAATCTTTTCGTAGCACATCAAGCACACCGGACTAGACCGCACACGACACCGGACAAGTCCAATCCATCCTGTATTTGACAGTTTGATTAAGTATTGCAGGAAAAGTTTTTCAAAGCCAATTCACCCCCCCCCCCCCTCTTTGACACATTCAGTTAGCCAGAAAACTCTACCCCCCTTATTCTAAGGCTTACTTTTGGACATACTATATTCGTCCTGATATCCCCTCTAGGAGATTTAACCAACAAAATATACGTCACATGAGATATGGGAAAACTATACTTGGTAACATACTTTGATGCACTGAATGAATGTGATGCTCCAGAATCAAATAACATAGTTTCGGGTTGAAGTTTGTGAGGAACATACAAATCACAACGTCATCCACTTGTTGGGCCTCCTCCGTAGAGACATGGTTCACCTTGCCACGAGCAAAATTCTTCAGTCTGCGGTTGCCTTGTGATGCTCCTCAATTCGGCCTTGGGTTCTACCTTGGAACATTGTTCACTTGACCATAGCCTCACTTAGGGAATTGGGATGCAAAGTGTCCCACTTCACCACAAGTATAGCACGTCCTTGCTAGACAAGAATAGTTAGGACGAGCTTGGGTTTGAGCATTAGCAGGAAAGTTGGCGTGGAGCGCATAAGGCATTAGAGGGCGAGGTGCTTGGATAGCGGGGCATTGCCGTACGGGCTAAGCTGGGCACGATGGAATAGCAGCGCAATATGCAGGAGCAGAGGGGTTGTAGGATGGTGCATTTGGTGGTGCAAAGCGGGGCTGAACATTACCTCCTTGAGGTTGTCCCTGGTGTGGCATCTTCCTCTTGTTATCTTGCTCCATCGCACAAACCTTGTTCCTAACCACAATAGCCTTGTCCACAAGCTTTTAGAAATTTGCATAGTCACAATTGAGCAACTGGACCTTAATATCATTGTTTAGTCCCCTCATGAACAAATATTTCTTGCGGCTGTCCCGGTTAACATCCTATGGAGCATACCTTGAGAGTTGAGTGTATTTCTTAAGTACTCACTCGCACTCAACTTCCCTTTCCTTGGGTTCATAAATTCCTGCCTCTTTAACATCATCACACCTTCAGGAACAAAGTGCGAACGAAAGCTCTCCTTGAATTCAGGCCGAGTGATCCTCTCTCTATTAGCACGGGCATTGCAAAGAGATATCCACCAATCCGCAGCTACTCCAACTAGTTGATGGGATGAAAAAAGAACCTTTCCCGGTCATTGTGTTGGACAATAGAAAGCTTCTTCTCCACGTATTTTAGCCAATTGTCAGCTTCTATAGGATCATTGGCTTTAGGAAAAGTGGGTGGCTAGTCCTCATAAACTCTCCCAAACTGTTATGAAGTGGTGGGGGTGGTGGTCAAGACATGTGGGGCTGATTCTGGTTATTGGCTTGCAGCTATCTTAAAGTTTGCATCATGATCTGCATGAGCTGATTCCGCATAGCCATCAACCGCTCAAGGTTGGTAGCCTCAGGTCCAAGTCCATTGTTGTTGTTCTCAGGTGACACATTATTCTCCTCCTCCTCATTGGCATTCCTTTGGTCACGGGTTCTCGGCATCTGAAGAAAGAGCAAGAGATGGAAAATTTTAGAAAACATCCCTAACTATATGCATCAAGGACATGAAACTAAGAAACTACCTATATAATCCTATATGGATATGGCAAATGTCGAAGCGTCCCACGATCCTCTATTAAGCATACAAGCAAACAAGCAATCATTACATAGCAATCCACACACCAAACAACCCTTAACTATTCCTAAGTGCTCCTATGTGCTCTAAAGTGTCCATTGTATCTAGGTTGCGTCCTACGGTCAACCTGTGGCTCTGATACCAATTTGTGACACCCGGTTCCGGAAAACAAACCAAGTGCGACGCATATGTGTGCCCGGGATGTTCGACACACATACACGACAAACCCACAAATGATATACAAAAAAATTACCACAGCACAGACTAAAAAATAAGTACTTTTATTATAAACTCTAATGATCATTACTAATAATACTGGAACAGAAATAATCTAAACTAAGCAAACTAAGCAAATGGGATAGTGTAGCTCCATGGACATCCATAGGCAGTCGACGACAGCCTACAACCTAGAACTCATCATTATTCTCGTGTCACTCTCAAACATCACCTGAAACTCTTGGTCGGGGAATTGTAAGGGTGAGCACATGTCATGCTCAGCAAGTGTAGGAAAATATGACATGTAGCTTAAACAAGGAATGATAATAAATGGATAATTGCAGAAAACTACATTCAAAACACGTAAAAAGCACCCTACGATGTTTATGTGAATTAATCCCATCATTACATAATAAATAACCAATTATCATTTAGCACCATCTCACATCCAACAATAATTATCCATCCATCAACCATGTTCTTGTATCATAACCAAAACCATAACCATATTAGGAACCATCCCAAATCCCAATTCCAATTCTAATCATGAGAGGGTCCAGGTTGCTCATAACCTATAGCACGGCTTTCATGATAGTTTTTAACACTCTGCAGAGGTTATACCAGTTTACCCACAAATCTGTGATTTCATCACCTCTCGATGATTAAGGAACCTCCATCATGCTCGTGACCAGTCAGTCAAATTATACACTTCCATCGATGTGTGGCCAAGAGATCACAAAATAGCCTTTACAAAGGGACTACCAGCATATTCAAACCCGCTAAGGTATCACCAGTGGTGATGCCTCCAACTGAGCACATCCAACCAAGGGCCCCCTCTTGTGCCGCTCGGATCTCAAGGAGTCCCGCCACTATTGCAAACTCAACTGACTCCCATTCCCTGCTCCTTAGAATGATCCGAACAATGCTGGCAATACACCTAATTAATTAGCTAAGCCACACCCATACTTGGCGCTGTGAGGGCACTGTAAAACTTGGTTTGTCGCTCCACGAACCGGTCCTTAGATATAAAGCAAGTGAAACCACTATATCTTCCAACCCAATCCACAAACAATGCTTGCTTAGATCTCCCAATCCCATGTTACCAATTAACCATATTCACCGATTCACATCATCCATAAGTGCATTAATTCATAGCTAAGCCATTTGGTTGTTTTCCCATCTCAATTAATTAGAGCAAAAAAAAGGTAAAATTGCCCTTCTCGACTCTCTACTATATTTTCCAAGCAACAAGGATGGTCAAACAAGACTAGTAAACACCTATGATGGGTTTCCCAACAATTTGACACAAGCGTGCAGTTTTGCAAACAAAACTTTTAAAAATCGTATCAAAATGATCAAGGACACTTGCGTTGCTCTTGAGGCTAGTTTGGATCAATAGCTTCAAAGTTCTGGCGCTGAAGGTCCTTGTAAGTACCCTCTAGAGCGTTACCTTCTATTCTGTGTAACAAACATACAAAACAAACATCACAATCAATAAATGCTCATATATTACTCAATATGTCATGACATGCATGATTGATGCACTTATGTTGTGATGCATGTTATTAGGTTGATATTATTGGTTACTATCTAGTTACAATTAACTCTAGCATGTTAGAACAAGTTTTAAGTCATTTTGGAGAATATTAAAGAAGTTCCAGAAATTTCTAGATTTTGGAGAACGGATTAGTAAACACTATGGGCCAGACATGTCCGCTTTGGACTCGAAAGTTGAACGGACTAGTCTGCACTGGATCGAACAAGTCCGCTAAGACAAGGGTTTTAGCGACTTTCAACTAGAGTATAGTTTGAGTTGATATGGAACCATAATTTACGTAGAAAAGATGGATCTAAGATATTTACCGTGAATCCTAGGGTTCAAGGGTTGAGGATTTGATAAAACCTGACAACTTGACGTCCAGATTGACGAAGATGAGGATTGACGAAAAGAACCTTAATGTCGCAGAATCGATAAAAAATATCATAGCAGCGACGACGATCTCGATTGATCCTCCTTCTTCCTTCTCCTCCTCTTCCTCTTCCTTCTTCTCCTTTCAAGAGTCGCGGCTATGAAGAGAGAAGGCGCTATGATTCGTCTAATGTGGCAAAGGGGGTAAAGGGTGGGTAGTGGGGTGTTGACATAGGAGGAGAGGTGGTAGGGTTAGGATGGAATCCAAGCACAAAGTGGTGGAAACTAGTAGGGGCCATTGTAGAGTCTCTCTTGTGCACCTCAGGGGTGGGGCACGTGCTCGTGGGCCCAATTAAGGTAATTACCCAATAACTCACCATGGAGAAAAAATAGAATCCGAGTCGAAACCCTACACACCGAACTAGTCCGTAGCGAGGCCGGACAAGTCCGATCGGGTAGAGAGAGTTCAACGGAGAAGTCCGGTGCAATACTAGACAAGTCCTTTCAAGATCAGAGAGTTAAATGGACAAGTCCAGTACAAGGCCAGACAAGTTCGGGATTGCCCAGTTTCAAAACCAGACCAAGATTTTCTGGTAGTTTTGAACAGAGTTCATCAGACTAGTCCATATACAGCAACAGACAAGTCATGACAGGTACAAAAACGAAACCAGATCAGTCCGCAAAATCAACGGACAATTCTGGAGGACAACAGAAATGATTTTCGGATTAATCCGCAGCAATTAGTGGAAAAGTCCGGGGGACATCAGTAGCTAAATCGGACTTGTCCGGTGTCCAATCCGGACAAGTCCGTACTAAGCCATGTTTTGAATTGCTATTTTGGTTCTAATTCATTTTAGTCTTGTTCCTCTTTGTGTTGTATCGTTTAAGAATGAATGCAATGCGTGATGGATTAAAATGAGGGTGTTACAGTGCATATCGTACTCAGCAAGTGTAGGAAAGTATGATATGTAGCTTTAACAAGAACGATAATAATTGGCTAATTGCAAAAAAGTACATTGTAATTGCAAAAACTGGAAAATGCGATTTATAATTACTATGTGAGGTCAAATACCATAATAACACATAGACCATCAATACCATATCCAATTCCACCAAACCGACATACTTAACCATAATCATCTATATTGTTCCATAACCATCTATAATTATTCCTAACCATCCACATTCAACTCATAGCTGTTCAACAGAATCATTATCACCAAACAGATATCCCGATTCCAAATCCATTCAATTCAAACCATTATTCCATATTCAAATCCATAACTCTAATCATGTGAGGGTCAGGTTGCTCATAATCGGGAGCACGGCTATCATGATAGTATTACACTCTGCACAGGCTGTACCACTTTACCCACAAGTTTGTGATTTTGTCACACGTCTGCGACTAAAGAAAAACTTCCCTTATGCCAATTACACTACCTTAGGTGTATGGCCAAGAGATCACAAAATAACCTTTAAAAGGGATTTCCAGCATGTTTATACACACTAAGGTTTCATCGGAGGTGATGTCTAACAACTGAGCACACCCATCCAAAGGCCCCTCTTGTGTGGTTCGGCTACCTGGTCATTCCTGTCACTAATTCAAACCCAACCGACTCTCATTCCCCGAGCCTTCAAAATGATCCAAACAATGCTGGTAATACACCTAATTAATCATCTAAGCTGCACCAATACTTGGCCTTGTGGTGGCATTGTAAATCCTGGGTGGTCGCTCCACGAGTCGGTCCTTAGATCTAAAGCAAGCAAAACCACCAAATCCTTCCAACCCATTCCACCTAACCGGCTTGCTTAGATCCCTATGTTCCATGTTGCTAAGGGGTCATTATCACCAATTCACATAACTCATATGTTCAATAGTTCGTAATTAAGTCATGTAGTTATTCCCAATCCCAATTGAGTAAAGCAAAGAAAAACTGGAAAATACCCTTCCCGACTCTCTACAATATATCCCAAGCGACAAGGGTAGTCATAAAAGTATAGTAAACACCTATAAATGGGTTTCCTATTAATTTGACCCAAGCATGCAAATTTGCTAACAAAACATTTGAAAACTGGATCAAAATGTTCAAGGACACTTGCAATGCTCTTGTGGCTAATTTGGATAAGAAGCATCAAAGTTCTGGTTCTGGATGTCCTTGTAAGCACCCTTTAGAGCGTTACCCTTTATTCCGCGCAACAAACATGTGAAACAAGTGTTATAATCAATAAATGCTCATAGAGTACTCAATATGCAATGACATGCATGAATGATGCAATTATGTAGTATAACATGTTATTAGGTTGTTGCTTACTATCAAGTTACAATTAAGTTTTACATGTTAGAGCAAGTTTCAAGTCATTTTGGAGAAAACTAAAGAAGTTCCAGGAATTCCGGAATTGAGTAGCCGAACTAGTTCGCACCATGGGCCGGATATGTCCCCTCTGGACCAGAAACTTCAAAAGACTAGTCCGCACAGGACTGGACAAGTCCGCTAACTCTAGGGTTTTGCGGATTTCCAACTAGATCATGGTTGAATTAAGCATGGAACCATAATTGACGTATGAAAGATGGATCTAAGGTATTTATTGTCTATTCAAGGGTTCACTAGTCGAAGAATAGGTGAAACGCGAGAACTTGACCGCTAAATCGATCAAGACGAAGAATTGGCAAAGAAGAACGTCAACGTCAAAGAATTGGTGAAGAAGATCGCAGCAACGGCGATGATATTGATTGGTCCTCCTCTCCTTCCTCTTCCTTCTTCTCCCTGTCCCTCAGGCGATGAGGGCTCCTTCCTTCTTCAAGAACGGCGGCTCACGACGTGACAGGGCTATAGGTTTTCTATCGTGGGGCAAAAGGATGAAAGGTGGGTGGTGGGGTGTTTATATAGAGAAGTAGTCTAGGGTTAGGGTGGAATCCAAGTATAAGGTAGTGGGAAAAAACCGAGGCCTTGGTGTGGTCCCACTTGGGCTCCTCATGGGCGGGGCACAATGTTCTTGGGCCCAATTAAGGTAATTACCCAATAACTTGTTGTGTAGGAAAAATAGAATCCGAGTCGAAACCCTACACACCGGACTAGTCCGTAGTGAAGCCATACAAGTCTGTTTGGGAACAGAGAGTTTAATGGAGAAGTCCGTTGTCAAGACAGACAATTTCATCCTCAAACAGAAAGTTGATTAGACAAGTACGGTGTTAGGCTGAACAAGTCTGGGGCGTGCCCAGTTTCAAAATCCGGACCATGTTTTTGGGAGTTTCCAGCAGAGATCATCGGACTAGTCCGTATATGCAACAGACAAGTCCAAACGGAAACAGAAACGAAATCGGATTAGTCTGTAATGTCAACAGATAAGTCCGGAGAACATCAGAAATGATTTCGGGACTAATTCGTAGCAATTAGCGGAAAAGACCGGGGGGGCAACAGTAGCTAAATCGGACTAGTCCGGGGTCCAATCTGAACAAGTCTGTACTAACCAGGTTTTCCATTGTTCTTTTGGTCCTAATTCATTTTAATTTTGTTCCTTTTTGTGTTGCATCATGTTAGACATGTATAAGAATGAATGCCATGCATGATGGATGAAAATTAGGGTGTTACAAATGGATTGTGAGATCCTGGCTCAAGGCTTAATAGGATTGATAGAATACTCATACCACCAAGGTATACCTTCTTTTTCGGAAGCTCACATGCAAAGAACTCTGAGGTTATGCATGTTTGGACTGGAGCAATTTACGGATGGGTGACACCGGAAGTCTTCCTCGGTGTGCACGAGTAAGGACAAAATGCACAAAAAAGACTAGTGTCGGTTTGTGGGGCTAGTCAGTGATCCTATAGAGCTGCCAGGAGTAAGGACCGCCAATGCCGTAGTGGCTGTGGTGTGACAAAATGGTATCAGCGTTGACCCTCACTGTTTCACGGGTGCGTACGGGTCAGTGACGTGGTACAGTATACCAGTACTGAACATATGGACATGGCCAAGAGGGGACATTCTTGGCTTGGGGTTGACCGACGAGGACGTCGATCTTCTAAGGGGGTTGGATTTTGAGATACTGGCTCAATGCTTAATAGGATTGATAGAATACTCATACCAATATGGTATACCTTCTTTTTCTGAGGCTCCCCTGCAAAGAACTCTGAGGTTAAGAGTGCTTGGCCCAGAGCAATTTACAGATGGTTGACCGATAGGGAAGTCTTCCCGGGTGCGCACGAGGGAGGAAAAAATGCACAGATAAGATTGGTGTTGGTCTGTGGGGCTACAATCCTATAGAGGTGCCAGGAGCAATGACCGCTAGGCCTGTAGTGGTTGGGGTGTTACACAAAGTCCAAGACATCGATGTAAAGATAGGGTTACCCATTAAGAAAATACTCGTGGATGCAGCCTCAAAAGGTAGCCTAGATGTTAAACTCGGAGGGAGGAAGTTTTCCATTCCCATTCTGCAAGCCAATAAAACTTTAGCAGAACCTCTCTTCAAGAATGAGCCAATCGAGGAAGCCATGGCCCTCCAATTCTTAGACTCTCCTAAAAATGAAGAAGAAGAACAATTCATCTAAGAAGGGGATGAATTGCAGGAGACATTTGATTTGCCCAAAGAAGAGCCATCACAAAAGCCCCCGATTGAGTTGATAACCCTACCTCAAGGCCTACACTATGCTTTCCTACTCGGTGATGCGGAACCTCCAGTCATCATAAGTGACAAGCTTTGACGAGACGAACCTGCCAAACTTATGATTGTCTTTGAAAAGCATAGATCTATCCTAGGCTACTCACTCTAGGACCTTCAGGGAATTAGCCCTACTCTTTGCACCCATCGCATTCCCACCGATCCATTTAACACACCGTCTAGGGAACCTCAAAGGAGGTTGAACAATGCTATGCAGGAGGTTCTCATGAAGGAGGTCTTGAAAGTCTTGCACGCCGGGATAATTTAACCTGTTCCTCATAGTGAGTGGGTTAGCCCTGTCCAAGTAGTGCCCAAGAAAGGATGAATGACAGTCGTTCGAAATGAGAGGAATGAATTCATTCCTCAACGGATCATCATAGGGTGGAGGATGTGTATTGACTACAGAAAACTCAACAAGGCAACAATGAAAGGTCATTCCCGCTGCGTTTTATTGATGAAATGCTTGAGTGGCTAGCAAAACATTCCTTTGTTTCCTTGATGGGTATTCTTGTTACCATTAAATTCCCATCCACACTAATGATCAAAGTAAGAACACCTTCACATGCCCTTACAAAACATACGCCTATCGGCGAATGTCGTTCGGGTTCTGTAATGCACCCACTTCGTTCCAAAGGTGCATGATGTCTATTTTCACAAGATCGAGGAAATCATGGAAGTTTTCATAGACGACTTCTCCGACTATGGAAAAACTTTTGATCATAGTCTTGAGAACCTAGACAAGGTCTTACAAAGATGCCAAGAGAAGGACTTAGTGCTAAATTGGGAAAAGTGCCATTTTATGGTCCGTAAAAGCATCGTCTTAGGACACTTGGTGTCCGAAAGGGGGGTTGAGGTGAAAAAAGCCAAAACTGAAGTTATTGAAAAGGTTCCACCTCCCATTAATATTAATGGAACTGTAGCTTTTTAGGCCATGCGGGGTTCTATCGACGATTTATCAAGGATTTTTTCCAAAATCGCTAGACCCCTCACAAGACTATTAGCTAAGGATGTGCCCTTCAATTTTGATGATAAGTGTCACCAATCTTTTGACATCCTCAAGAAGGCACACATCAAATCTCCAATCATTCAACCCCCTTATTGGACGATGCCATTTGAAATCATGTGTGATGCTAGTGATTATGCTTTTGGAGGGATAAGAAGCATCATGCAATAGCCTATGCTAGCAAGACTCTAACAAGAGCTCAGCTTAACTATGCCACAACTGAAAAGGAGCTCCTAGCAGTTGTCTTTGCTATTGATAAATTTAGATCATACTTGGTTGGAGCAAAAGTCATAGTCTACACAGGCCATGCTGCTTTGAAATATTTGCTCACCATGAAAGATGCTAAACCTAGGCAAATCCGATTGATTCTGCTACTCCAAAAGTTTGACGCGGAGATAAGTGATAAAAAGAGAGTAGAGAATTCTGTCGCTGATCACCTCTCACTTATGGAACTCAAATACACCAGACATACCTATCAATGATTTCCTACGTGATGATATGTTGCTCATGGTAGTCGACTCTAACCCTTGGCATGCAGACATCGTAAACTTCATGGTTACGGGGTACATACCAACAGGGCAGGTTAAGAAAAAGCTCATTTTTCAGAGTCGGTGTCACCTGGGGGATGATCCATTCCTCTATAATGTATGTTCTGATGGGTTACTTATAAGGTGTGTCCCAATAGTCGTAGGCACCAAAATCATCAAAAGATGCCATGCGGGCCCCTATGGCGGGTACTTCAGTGTTTACCATCGTAGGATTGAAGAGCATGTGAGAAGTGAAAGTCGCCTAGAGGGGCGGTGAATAGGCAATAGGACTTGAAATGGCTTAATCAAACGAGATTAAACTCCTGAGGCCGGACTAGTCCGCTCAGCACAGGGTGAAAACCTAAAAACATGGTTTCAAAAAGTTATTTGCGGAATTTGAGTTCAACCAAGATGTAAACAATGTATAATAACTTAGTACAACTATGATTGGAAGGTTTAAGCACTTAGATTACAAGATTTTAACAAAGATCAATGTGAAGAGCAATATGAACAATATGAACTCTAATAGCAATACTAGTGATCACAAAAAGTAAAAGACAAGTGAGACAAGATTTATCCCATGGTTCAGCTCCACGAAGAAGCCTACATCCACGTTGAGAAGTCAACACAAGGACCGGGTCTCACTTGACCATTTTCTCACCAAAACACCATGAAGGCCTGTTAGGATTCCACTATATCGAAGGGTGATCACAAAGTTTTATTGGGGCTAATCACAAGTGGAGGCTCCCACAAATCAATACAATGAGGAGCACACGAATCTCAACTCACACAAGCCACAAAAAACAACACAATGTGCAAGAGGTCAAATAAAGAGCCAAAGCACAATGATCTTCCTTCACTCTCCTCCCCAAACCTTAATCTCTTCAAGATTTGGTCTTAGAGGGCTAGTAGGACAAGTAGAAGGCTTTGTATGGCTCTAGGTCACTTGTGGCGGCGCTAGGGTTCTTGTCTTCTTCAAATGAGGACGTGGGGTCCCCTTTTTATAGGGGTCCTGAGCCCCTTTTGTTGACCTCAGCAGAAGGGCGGACTTGTCCGACCACTGGCCCCGCACTAGTCTGGCCCAATGGGACCACTGACCTCTGGTCAGGTCCCGACAACTGCCGCACTCCGTGACGATCATCACGCTACCCGCCAAATTTCCAAATTCAAACGAACACTAGACAACGAACTAGTCCGGCCAAACACGGACTAGTCCAAAGTAGGACAGAAAGGTTTAGTCCTTCCCAAAACGTACTCATCTGGGTAGGCCCGAACTAATCCGGTCTTAGGTGCGAACTAGTCCGGCCCTCTAGGATTATCTCAGTTTATCTCACTAAGTCTCAAACGGACAAGTCCGTATCCAAACGGACAAGTCCGAACCTTTAAAGAGAGCTTTGGTCCATTAAAAAATGGACAAGTCCGGTCTTGTGGGACTTAGATCCAAATTCACTAAGAATCACTCCAGATACGTTCGTTCCGCCTCAAAACGGACTGGTCTGCCCGGCCGCCTAGGGGCAGCAGGCTCCGGAGTTGAGGTTGAAGCCTTTGGTGAGTGATGTCTTTCTTGAAGTTGAGTTCGGAGACCTTCTCGATCATGTACATGATGTATAGAGCATAGCCACATGATCGATTTGGAGTATGGGAGATGTTAAAGATGTCATCAAAGTTATAGTCCACAACATTGAAGCGGACATCTCCATCAATAAGCACCATCAAGTGCCTCAGGTTTCCTTGAATAATCCCCGCATCTCCATCCATGGGGGCAATGGTCCTCTGAAGCACCCTGTTGAGGACATTGTAGAAGGGCTTGATGTTCTTGATGTGCCCGGCCTCAAAGGGTACATGGCTAGGATACGTGTACTCCAGGGTGTCGCAATCAACTGGCCTTAAGTTGGAGATAATGATATCATTGTCCAGTTGATCCTCCAAGTCAAGGAACTGAGCAAACTCTCATTAGGTGGTGGAGTATTGCTCTTCGTGGGTCATCCAGGTGATCCTCCTGTCCCCATTGGTGTGTGTCGGAGTCTGGTTCCAGCAATTCTCTTGGTACTACAGTTAGTAGCCCGCGGAGTTTCTTAGTTCAGTTGGGGCGTGCGGAAATTCGGAACAAGATGGTGATTTGACATGAGGATTTACGTGGTTCGGGCCGCCTAAGCGTAATACCCTACTCCACGGTTGTGTTGTTGTTGTTGTATTGGGTGTATGAGAGCGTGAGCCAGAGAGAGGCCAAAAGAAGTCTCTAGCCAGTCTCAGCCTGTCTCCACCGTGTGTCCCCTTGTGTATCGCTCGTCCAGTACTTTTATAGTACAAGGACTGGTCGTTACATCATCAGCCTGGCTCGACATGTGGCCCTAGCGGTTACTGATGCTTAATACACAGTTAATATACTTAATTCCCCTTAACATCGTGGTAACGCGCCTTGATAGTGGTCTTACTGGTATTAAGGGTCCTCCGATCGTGTGTCATTAAGATAGCATTAATGACACATAATCAGGTCTTGAAGTATTTAAAGTCCCTTGAAGGTCCGAGCCATTGAAGGTTCACCGATCTGTCTCTTGAGCTTGAAGGTCCGACGGTTGGACGCGTGGCAGCTTCGGAGCTTACCGTCTTACACAAGTAGCTCTGGTTCTATTGTACACGTGTCGGTACTGGAGCTTCCCTATGTCGGGGGTTAGGTTCGGGGGTGCCACACAGGTATCCAGTCAGGAGCTTTCCCGTGTATGAAATGTAGCTCCGGTTTTATGATACATGTGGCAGCACTGGGACTAACCATAGGAGGGAGGCAGGTCCGGTTTCGAGTGACACGTGGGGCCTTCGGGGGTCTTCAGCTCAGATAGGTGGAGTTCCTTTGCACTCTTTGCAGTTCCAAGGGGTATCTGGTACGCAGGGTACCGACAGTAGCCCCTTGGGCCCACCTCTAGGAGAGACCTTTTGGGTTAAGTCATTCTGCTGGAGGTGGGTCCATCTTTTGATTTCTACTGTGTCTTCAAGGGTTTTTGGACGCGCTATTGAGGTGGTGGTTCGCAGTTAAACCATCACCGCGTGGCATCTTCAGGATGTGGCAGGTGAGATCTGCGCGTGCGGATCTCACGCAATTGAAGGTCGTCGGTTCCCAATACGAAAATTGTATCGGTTCCGTACACCCTGTCAGGCCGCCGCCCTCGTGTTTCCCGCCTCTCATCATGACAACTGTTCTCCTGGGGTAAGGACCTCGACTTGATCGTCTGGGTGGCCACGGGCCCCCTTGTCATTGGCAGGATGAAATTTTTGAACTGTATCCTTGGCCCTTTTGGGGCATCCATCCAAGCGTTGCGGGGGATTACTTAAGAAGGAAAGTGCACACGGTTTGGGGATTCCTTACGCCTTCATTTGAACTTGCGCTTGAATCCTCCAAACATTCACTTGCTTTTTCTCTCTCGCTCCGCTGTGCTGCGATGGAGTTGGGTCTCCGCAAGAGCCGTCTCACGACTTATGACGATTTGAAGAAGGTCCGGACCTACATGGGGTGGTCCAGCGACTCCTTCAACCACCTGGTCCGTGCCGGTGAGCTCCCGTTCAAGAAGAAGCGTGGCGGCGACATTGTGTACTTTTCTGCGTACCCAATGGTGGGACTTATCCCACCTTTCTCAACTTTCCTCTTGATGTTGTTAGACTTCTATGGTCTGTTGTTGCTCCACTTTGGCCCCCACTCTATTCTTCTTGTGGCAACATTTGTCCACTTCTGCGAGATGTGGGTGCGTATTCCCCCTTGTGTCGAGCTTTTCTGTACCCTCCTCACCATCCACACCACAGGTAAGAGTAACGAGTATCTTGGCTTCTACTATTTTGTGAAGCGCAAGAAATGCCCCTACAAATACTTGAGGTCGTTCCCTTCCGACAAGTGGGACGACTAGAAGAAGGATTAGATCATCGTCAGGGCAGAGGAGCACGAGAAGCTGGAGCTGCCTGAAGGTCTTCCCAATGTTGACACTGACACCTAGAGTGAGGTTCCGGTGTTGTCAGAGGCCTTCAACCCTGCCTTGACCAGGATCCGCCAATGTGTGGAAGTAGTGGTGACCCCCTAGACGGTCTTCTGCAATTTCTTGGTCAACAGGTGGGCTCCGCTGAAGAAGAGGGAGAGGCTCGCCTGGGCCCTCAACAGTGTGACGGACGATGACCGGATTGAAACTGGTTTGAAGTCCAATTTGGAAGGCTCTGCTTTGGAGCTTCATCTCAAGAAGTTCCAGCATGGCATCATCATCGAGGGCGATGACTTAACTCCGCCGGCAGCTTTCCTCCCTTTGAACATGGAGCTAGAGTTCAGCAAGGAGCTCCAAAGTAAATCAAACAATCACAAGCGAGTAAATCTAACTTTCTTGCTGCTAAATCAAACAATCAAATCTGGGATAAATTAATTAGATCAATTATTAAATCTTTGTGAAAAATCACAAAAGTAGAAGAAACTACTTAGAACATGCTACAAATTTACAGACGCTAGAAATTACTGGCCAAGTGAGTCTATGTCGGCTCACTAGGCGAGGCGAAGGCGGTTCCAAGCAGTGATGCCTCCCCCGGCAGTGGTGGCTCTTCAAACCGCCGTGCGATGACAACGGCTGCCCAGCGGGCGGTAGCATCTTCCCAGGCAGCGTGTGGCTTCCCAAGCTGCGCGCGCAGCTTCCTAGGCAGCGGTAGCGGCTCCCCAAGGCTGCAAAAATGGCCCACGCCCGCTCTTGGCCCATCGGTCGTGGGTGGCTACGGAGAACCGCAGGAACGGTGGTGATGTGGTCCCTGACCCTAGGTCAGGAAGATGTACAATAACTTTCTTATAAGGGTATTATGGTCTTTTTTAAATTCTAATTCCTTATTTTATTTCTTTAAATCATTTAAATCTGGGCAAACTAACAATGTTACAAATCGGGGGCAAACAATAGCTTCGTTCTAAAAAAGGAGGGGTAAATTCACAAAATCACAATTAGGAGGGTAAAATCACAATTGTGCTTCAAAATATGGGTTAAATCACAATTGCCCCTTAAATTTTTAAATAAATCTCGAATGGACATCAATCATCAGTAAAAGTTGATGCATATTTGTGCACATAAACAAGCACATATGTGTTTCAATAACAATAAAATGATAAACTAATTTTACAATTATTAAGAACCATAGATAAAGTTGGAATTTACAAATGTATAGGTATAGGTCAACTCACCGCAAATTAAAATAAATGAATAAGTAAGAATGTGCAATTAAAAGAATGAGTGTTTAAAACCTTCAATCAGATCTTACTCAAAGTAATAACAACATGTTCCTCGCATCTATGGAGCTATTTGTTGGATCGAGTATCCCAAACTTGTGAAACATGAAATCCATGAAGGCACTCCAAGTAGAGAAATTGGATTCACCATAATCAAGAACAATCGGTACATGAGTGCAAATGTTCACATGTTGTATCGCAGATGTGGCAATGGAGTTGTGTCAATGTTCGTACCACCGACGAGTATCGATTTCGCCATGCCTTCGTTCTTGAGGTGGCCTAGCTACGTAGACACAAGTGTTTATACTAACCTACGTCCAGTGTCGATCTCCTGCCCTCTCCTTTGTTGATTGGAAGAGGAAAATAAGGTTGCAAGATTTACAAATGATCGGTGTCTGCATGCTATCTCTCGTGTGTGTGGCTTTATGTGTCACCGGGCGAATGTGGCCTTCAGGCCCCTTTTATAGGCAACTCAACATGTCCTGTCTTAGCATCCTATCTATCCTCGGTATCCTCATAAATGGGGTGGGTGCTATAATATTTTTTATCTCTATGGCGTATCTTATGACGTGCCTTAGAGCGGGGTGGGTTGCGGAAGTCATCGTCGTATCTGCTCCAGTCTTGTTGCCTGCTAGCGCTGTATTGCAGCGCACATCTTCCGCTATACCGGATGGGACAAGTCGTTTAAGGCATCAGCAGAGTCTGTGGCCCGTGTTAGGATGAGCACGAGTGCAGCTATCCTCTCAGCATTGAAGGCGTCTGGGCTCGGGAAGGTTTGTCCCCGACCTTGGTGGTCGGGGTTTGAGCTAGTAGTCGGATAATGAGTCAATCCACGTTCTTTGGTAACCAGAGTACAAAACCCCGTCAAGCTGTGAGGTGCATCAACATGGGGATTCAAAGGATTGGATGAAGAGGAGTCGACGAGCAAGGAAGTTGGGCTCATAGCCATGGGGCAGCGAGGATGTAGGATCGTTGAAGCTAACCGATACCATATAGAAAAGGAATTGCACTGTTTTTCGTTGACCAGTGGATGATTTATACAACCGAGCAGCAACTGAAGATCCTAAACTTATTGCTAGAGTCTAGCGAGTGGATAGAGGTAACAACCAACTCACTCCTTTCTGCAGATCCTCGAAATTTTTGATGAGATTTAGGTATGTAGGTAGCAACTTCATGCGCGACATTCATTGAGATGGAGAAACCGAAGAAAAATCTAAGTGGAGAAGAAAAAAATGATTGAGGGCGATTTGATCATTTTAGGTAGTATGAAAATATAAAAATGGTTAAGGAAATAAAAATGAGTTAAAATATTTCATAATCCTATTTTAACCATGTGTCAATGTTAAGAATCATATTTTATCAAATCCCATCCTACGAGTCGTATTTCATCAAATCCATTCAATAAAGATTCCAATAGCAATTTTATGGGCATACAAGCCCTACTCCCTAGCCGATACACTACAACAATCGGTCAAAGAAATGTTGGTCATCTAACCATCGATAAGCAACTAAAACCGACACCTATACAGTATAAATGTCAGTGAACCGATGGTCATAGCCGACAAATCATGTTCGACGTTTTTTTCGGATATGGTCGTCGGTACCAACGACTTTAAAAGCTTTAAGCCGTCGGCCACAGAAACCCGACACCTGTAGTGCATAAAGCAGTTATAGCCGTCGGCCATCAACCCCGATGTTCTTATTGCTATAGAAGTGTCGGCCAGAAAACAATACCGACAGTTTTAACTTTCTGACACGACAAAAAAATGTGCCACCTAGTATCAGTCCCCGGTTGTTGATTACCCATCTCAGATTTATTACAACAATACTCACAAGATGGATGCATAGGCTCAGAAGCAGGATACAAGCACGAACATTTCAAGATCTGAAATATGCTCACAAGCATGAACATTACAAGATCTGGAATATGTTAAGCACAATCATTACAATATCAACAAAAGCACAAAAAAAAAGAAAATGAACACAAGCGTGGAGGCGTGGAGACTTCGGTCGGCAGAGCCCGTCGTGGTGACTTTGGTCGCCTGAGCGATGGAGGCATCGCTAGACTCGGTCGACGGCCGGTGGCGACGGAAGTCGACGGCCGACGCGTGGACGACCGGCGACAGATGACGGGGAGGCAGCTTGCGGCCGACGGGTAGGGGGCGCTCGGCCGACATGTGGTGGTGCACAAACAAAATATGCACGCTGACGGAGATGCAGCTTGTGGACCTGGTTGACGGTCGGCGCGCAACCGACGGGCGGCGGATGACAGGGAGGCGGCCCGCGGAGGATAGTGGAGCTGACCTCGAGGGGCGACGGGGACCTCGACGGGCGGCGGATGACGACGAACGGCACGGATATCAGCAGACGGTGCGCGGACAACAGGCGGTGGAGGTTGAGGGTGGCGCGGTCCTCCGGCGAAGGCACCGGTTCAGGGCTGCGGCGGCCAAGGGTTTTGGTGGGCGGCGGCGGCCTAGGGTTTTGGTGGGTGGCGGGAATAAAGATGCGGGCGCGATGCGAATTTCAGCTGCGGGATAAGGACACAGAGCGATGTGGGCCCACTCACGTTTTTAAATAAAGAGAGTATTGGAAGTTAAAGCCAGGGGCACGGGGCAACGGATCAGAATCCGCGACGTGGTACACAGAAATGGGGTCCACTTCTGACTCCACAGTTAAAGCCGTCAACCGAGTATTGGGAGCCAACGTTATACACTTAAATGTTTGGTGTTTTAGGAGAACTGACAGCTTTAATTTTAATTGTCGGTTATGCACTGTTCACTGATACATTTAATTTAGCTCGTCGGCTGCTTCAAGGGCACCGACGACTCTAACATTGTCAACGTTGGCTAGTCAAAATCGACGATGTTAAACTAGTTATAATCGACAGCATCGACAAATATAATTTTCCCAACACTTCTTTGCCTGATTCTTGTATTGATAGTCGGTCTCCTCCCACCCCACACACCCGTTCCCGCTCTCCGTACCCGATGGCGGAGCAGCAGAGCAGCAACTGCCGCCACCGGCCCGGTCAGTGCTGCTCTGCTGTGACTCCCGGTATGCCGGTGGATTCATCGTCGCCGGGCATAGGAAAGAACGATGCAGAGGAGTCTAGAACTCGGTAAAGAGTTCCGGGCGAGGATGCATGGGTAAAATAGAAGAGAAGTCTGCCTCCTAGGAAATAGAGGGAAAAGAAAAGTCCGTCTCCGTGGGAAATAGAGGGGAAAAGGAAGGAAATAAAAACGAATGAGGAAGGTTGTGGAAATAAAGAAATTGGGAGAGAAAAGGGAAAAAAATAGAAGGAAATCAAAAGGGAAAAAAAATAAAAGAAAATAAATTGAGAGATAAAAGGGAAAGAAAATTTAAGGAAATGAAGAGAGGAAAGGAAAAGAAGAGAATAATAAGGGAGAGAGAATAAAATTAAAAAGAATTGAAAGAAATATTAAAAATGTGTAAGAATGAGTGGTAGTTGAAATAGAGAATGTGCATGGAGTACGACGAGTGCGGAAGGACGTACTGGAAACTTTAAATATACTGAAAAGAGTACTAAAAAAGGTAGGACACATCATTTAGAGTAAGCTTTTAGAGTACACGAGTGCGGTATTCTATAAAATACAATTTGTCTATTCTAATGAAGCACCAATTTTTAATGTTTGGTAGGAGTTGCATGTTTTTAGAAAGTACATTCTATAGAATCTATATGTATTTTTGCAAGGAGACGCTAGGGTAACAGGAAGAAGTACCTGGGCGACCGTTTTACTCTTGTCTTAGGCAATCTGTTTGAGAACAGAGGAGTCCAAGACAGAATCCATGGCCCATGGCGTGTCCTTCCCGCCCAAAGGAGAATAGGCACACAGCTGTATCTCTTTCTCCCTGCAGAACTCCCTCAGCTTATTCTGCTGGCAATATGGGTGCACCTCCACTGCACTTCCAACGACAAGTCCCAAATATCAGGTAGAATCACACAAAAATGTGAAAAGTTAAAAAATGTTACCCAAATGAAATTATGAAAGACAACTAAAAATAATCGAGTAAATTAGCACGTATGGTATATTCAAATGTTATCAAAATGAAATTATGAAAGCTAACTAAAAAGAAGCGAGTAAATTAGCACGTATGGTATATTCGTCATGGATTATTGTTCTGCAACGAATAATGGGTTCAGCGGCCAGGGCAGAGCCAGAGCTCAACATGAGTAACAAATCGATGGAACCAATCAAGTGGCAGCAGGGACAGCCAGGCATATGCCATCGTGGATGAGAAGATGTGACATATGGGAAGGAGACGACCTGAGGCACATGGTTATTTTGCAAAAAAAGACCCTACTGTATGTTCTATTTACAAATTGGTTGTTTAGCATTTTGCACATTTTTTCGATTCAGCATCTAAGATTTATGATATCTGCAAATTGTCTTTAGACAAATGCACCTCTAGCATTTAATCCATGAAACATTAAACTCATAGAGAATTAAATCAGGAGATAAAGACTAAACCCAACAATTCCTCTCTCCGTCTCTAATTACTTATCATCAGTTAGTTCACAAATAAAATAATGAACGATAAGTATTTGAAGATGGAGAGAATACTACACAAACCCAGCAGGATGCAAAGGACGAGGAGCATGTCAAACAAGCCGCCAATGATCGAATTAAATCAGGAGACGAAGGTGACCCAACCTCGTAGCTACTATGCAAACAAACAGAATGCAAACGATAAGGAGCGAACAAACAGAATGCAAACGATAAGGAGCACGTCAGGCAAACCATCGCGGCCGGTGGCAGCGTAGAAAAGCAGCCGTTTCTGCATTTTCCAATGATTTTTTTTAAACAATGGATAACATGTTCCAGACCTCTATAATGTATGCAATTCCGAATTATTCCAATAACTTCGACTGCTTTTGCTCATCCTTTTTTCACCAACTTCACATGTAAACAATTCAACCAGAAATACTTGTAACACAAATAAGCCGGATGCGGATCTGGGGCCTCCGATTTTATTATCATATTTGAACACTAGAATTCAAATGACAATTCAAATTCAAATTTTTTAAACTGAAAATTGTTGCAAATGGAATACACACAACTTAAAAAGTTCAATCAAGCATAAATAAATGATATACGACCAAATATGTCTCTTGAAACAAATCAAATGAAGTTAAAATTGGCACGATTGTCATTCCCACCATCAAATACCTCTGCTAAATGCCACACTAATACCACGAAAGGCAACCGAAGAAAGAGGTCACTATGGCAGGGTTCGGCAACCACGGGAGTGAAGGGAACAGGTTTGGGAGCAGGAGAGGCAACGCCTAATCCATGTGAAAGAAAATGGGAATCTTATTGTACATGTGCTTGAATCGGCACGCCCGCTTCAGGCGACAGCGGCGTGCTGCTGCTCGGCGCCAGGTAAGTTTTTTTTGTTAATTTTATTAATTGTTAAGTCATAATTTGTATGATTATGTTAATTGTAAAACAATAATTAAAAAAATTATGATTGTTTAACCTATAGAATTAAAAGTTAACAGTAATTATATAGATTAGTGGTTAATAATAGTAATTAGATGCTAATTACCTATGCCTGAGGCACCTGAAATTTAGACAGACCCAAAAGAAAAAGTTAACCGTTCATTATTTCTGGGAAAAAAAGTGCAGGCCAGCAGGCAAGAGCTCCGTTAATTCCAAACAAAACTTTACCTTTTTTCCTTCTGCCAAAAGCATACAAAACTTTACCTGATTGGCAGCCGGAGGGATCTTTGCAAAGGAGAGCAGGTACTCGAGCTTCCTGGAGCTGAAGTTGCTGACCCCAATGGCCTTGGTCAGACGTTGCCTGTGGCACTCCCCCATCTCCTCCCACACCCCCTTCATGTCCATCGCCACAAGGTCTTTCTTCACCACCAGTGACCCTCCTTTATCTGCCTGAGACAGTGAGACTTCATGTTGATCGGGTGGTGAATCAGGTACAGATCGACGTGTTCCGTCTGAGGGTTCCTGACGAAAGATCGATCAAGTTGGTCAGTTGCAGGCCAAAAGATCGTAGAGAATGAATCAATTGTCGAGACTAGCTGTGGCTACTTACTCGAGTGTCTTCTGGAGCGCCGGCAGGACGTGACCAGCATGCGCGTCGGTGATCCAGAGCTTGGAAGTGATGAAGACCTCGTCCCGGGATGCGATCGTCCCGGTGCGGATAGCCTCAACCAAGGCGTCCCCGAGCGCGGCCATGGTGTTGTATACCGCGTCTGTGTCAAAGTGGCGGTACCCTGCGTCCAGGGCGCGGAGGACTGCCTCTTTCACGCCGGCGTGTCCCTCCGCGTGGCCGAGTGTCGCAGTTCTATGCAAGGCATCGGCTTATCACCAGATCTCAGTGTTAATGCCGGCATGGCCATGGCCACCGTCCCCTGTTTCTGTGCACAAGGGCTGCTACAGCTCACGTGTGGTGTTCACAAGTTCTTTATCTAGTTCGAGAACATCAGAGAACATCTCCCATATGTTAAGCTACTAAGCGCTGACTAGTTGCTTTTAAAAGCTTGAGTTGACGAGGGATGGTAGACAATTCATTTATATTTTAATACTTCCCTCATGTGCAAGCTCCTTTGGGCTGCATAGGAGTCGACTGTAATTTTATTTTATTTTTTCAATAAATTGCGTCTGATAGGATTCGAACTCGAAATCTCTGGCTCTGATACCATGTTAAACTATTATGCACTAATCAGTTACCATCAAAAGCTTAAGCTGATTAAAGATGGTAGACAATTCACTTGTATTTCAATAATTCCCCCCACGTGCAGGCTCCTTTCGGCCGCATACGTGGAATAGGATTGTGCCAACCGGAATTCGAACTTGAGACCTCTGGCTCTGATACCATGTTAAGCTATTATGCACTGACCAGTTGCGCTCCTCCAAGGCGGACTTGTCCCCAAATTCACTTAGGGTTTCACTTATACGGAGAAGTCTGATATTCATCGGAATAGTCTGAAGATTTTCAGAACCAAAATTGGTCAAGTCCGCTCTTCGCCAGACAAGACCGATATTTCGGGACACCTAGGGTTTGCTACACACAGCACACCAGACTAGTCCGGTGTCCACCACGGACTAGTTCGATCTTTCTAAACCCTAAAGTTTACTTTTGGAAACCCCAGATAAATAGGTGTACACGGACCATCTTTCATAACACTCGACCCCCTGTGCCGTCACACCTCCCAAGAGCCTAGAAAACTCCTCTCTCCACGAATTCCAACACAAGAAATATAAATCCCTTGAGGATACACTTTGAATCATTGGAGAGACATGGTTCATCACTCACTGAGCTCTTGGTTTGATTCCCTAACACACTCCTGTGGTTTTCATTGTGATCATAAGAGTGTGTTCTTGGTGGTGTTAATATTGTAATCTTGGGGAGCCCTCAACGTGTGAGAAGGTCCCTTGAATTTGGTTATTTGCCCATTCTGAAAAGTGAAGGGGATTGGCCTCCGTGGCGATCCGACGAGGGTAGGGTTGGAGAAGACCCGATCCTTTTGTGGACTCCTCAATGTGGATGTAGGTTGCCTCCGTGGGAACCGAACCACGGGATAAAGTGCTTGTGTTCTTGTCTTGCGCACATTGTTCTTACTTTTCATATCAATCTAGGGTTTCAATCAATCTTGTTCACTCTACGTTGAAACATTGAATATAAGATTAACTTGTGGTACATCCTAGTTCATAGTTGTGTAACACTTCAATTACAAGTATTTTTCCACTCCATACATCCTAGGGTCAAGATAATCGATCAAATTTGATCAACCTAGTTGGTACACACCAGACTAGTACGCACTCTACCGGACTAGTCCGATATCTGGACATTTGATCTGGTTGTTAAGTGTTGCAGTTTCCACAGAAAATCAATAAGGCCTATTCACCCCCCTTAAGGCCACATTCAATTGGTATCAGAGTAGGACTCTTCAAAAGGAGACTAATTGCTCGAAGAGATCATGTCGGGCATGAAGGACGTACACAAGAGCGTCAACCAAGAGAAGGTTGAAGAAGAAAAGAACCAAAAATTAGAGAGGCTCCTCGAGGCCATTCATGACTTCGAGGATGACGATGAGGAGACGCTGGAACTCAAGGCGCTCCTAAGAATAAAAACCCTCTCCAAGGGAAAAGTAAAGCTCGAAGATGAAAAGAAGAAGAAGGGGAGTAGTCACTCCGACTAATACCGATATCCTTTCAACTACGATCGGCTTAATTCTAGCAATAATCACTACTTATCTATTCCACTTGTTAAAGCCCCACACTTTGATGGCAATGACTACTCATTGTGGAGGCAAAACATGAAAATGCACTTAATTTCGCTCAATCCAAGTTTGTGGCATATGTATGTACAGGAATTGATATCCTCGACGATGATGAGGACCTCACACCTAGCCAAGAGCAAGCAATCCATCGAAATGCCCATGTTGCTGCAGTCATCACCTCATCACTCAGTCGGGATGAGTTCACAAAGGTGGATGGACTCAAGATCGCAAAGGAGATATGGGATACATTGCGAACCGCACATGAAGCCGATCGTCATTTGTGAGAAGCAAAGATTGAGATGATTGAAGGCAAGTTGGGAAGATTCGCCATCGAAGAAGACGAGTTGCCACAAGACATGTACGACCGACTAAAGACACTCATCAACAAGGTGCGAGCATACGGAAGCAAGAAGTGGAACGACCACGAGGTGGTGAAGCTCATTCTTAGAGCTTTCATGCCTCGCAATGTCACCTTGTGCTCAATAATGCGAGAAAGCCCCGGGTACAAGAAGATGACCTCGGATGAGCTACTTGGGAAAATCATCAACTTTGAGATGATGGAAATGCAATCCAAGCATGTTAAGGAGATTGCCGATCTCACCTCAGCAAAGAATAAAGGGGTTGCTTTGAAGTCGACTATCAAGCCCTTGTCTAAAGAAGCTCGATAAACTCAATGAGAAGAAGACGATGACGATGAGAGCAGCGACTTGGATGAAGATGACATGCTATTCATGAAGAAATTCAAAAGAATGATAAAAACTACAAGGGGCTAAATCAAGTGAAGGAAAGTATAAGGAAAAATCAAGACCAAAGTTGAGGCGGGCATGCTATAACTGTGGTGAGTATATCCGCTTTATAGTTGATTGCCCATATGAAGAGAACCAGAAGAAGACCAAGGAAACGAAGCCTCAACCCAAGAAATTCTTCAAGAAGAAGAAATAAGCTGAACAAGCACATCTAGGGAAAGAGTGGGACTCAAATGATGAGTCCTCATCCGAAGAAGAAGAAGAGATGGCTAGCATAGCCATCGAGAAGACATCCAAAAAGTCCACTCTTTTCCCTACTCTCGGTGCATGGAAAGGGAACGGCACTTGCCTCATGGCAAAGGAAGGTAAACGCAAGGTAACAACCAAACCCTCTTCCGTACATTCCTGTTCCAGTGATAGTGCAATTGCTAGTGATAATGAATATATGCTCATCGGCTTAGACAAGAAAATAGCTGCAAAATAAAATTTTTACTTGATCAACTTGTTGAGAAGGAGAAGTTGATACATCATCAAGAGGACATGATTATCTCCCAACAGGAGGAATATGTTGAACTTGACAAGCTTCTAGAACTTGAAAAGGAGCAAAGCAAGTCACTAGAGCTTGAGTTAACTTCAAGCAAGGAAGCTTGCTTGGAGTTAAGCGACTTAAATATTGCAATCAAGGACGAACTTGCTAACCTAATCAAGGTTAACAAGATCCTTGAAGTACAAGTTGAGTCACTCAAGCAAGGTGACCCTTCATCCTCTTCGAGCTCATCTTCTCAACCTCTTAAAACTGAAACTGCTTCTACTTGTGCATATGGTAAAGTTGACACCAGCTTGAAAGACCAGTCAACCTCTACGAAGGACAAGCATCCTTCACAAAATGGCATATTTGACAAGGAGAAGATCAAATATGCACATAGTGCATACGTGGTCACAAGATATCCAAATGTTAAACATAGCATTGGTTACTCTTATGGTGAAAAGCAACATGCTAGAATCCATAAGAATAACAAGGAGAGCATTGCCTTTGCAAAGGGAGGACCCTCTCAAACTGAAAAGTCCAAAGTTAACACACATGATCACCGGACTAGTCCGGTCCAGACACGGACAAGTCCAGCCCTCCGGACAAGTCCGATCTCCCAAACTAGTCCTGTATATAAACAACAACAGTTGCTATTTAGAACCTTTGATGCATCTTATGTTTTAATGAGAAGTAATTCTGGTAAGGTTTATGCTCATTTTGTTGGGCCACGCCATGGGAACACCAAGTCTCTTGTGTGGGTACCCAAATCCCTTGTGACTAACCTAAAAGGACCCAAGCAAGCTTGGGTACCTAAAACCAAGGCATGATGTATTTTTGTAGGCCTATTCCTCCGGTGGATCTAAATGGGTGCTAGACAGTGGCTGCACCAACCACATGACTGGAGAAAGAAGGATGTTCGTTGAGTATGAAGAAAATGAGGATCCAAGCGAGAGCATCTATTTTGGAGACAATAGTCAAGGAAAGGTGCTCGGTACCAGTAAAATTGCCATATCATCTCAACATATTCTCATGTGTTACATGTTGATTCCTTATATTATAACCTGTTGTCCACATCTTAATTATGTGACAAAGGTTATAATTGTTTATTCACTAACTAGGGTGCGACTGTCTCTAGAAGGAGTGATGGTTCCATTACATTCAAGCGTATGTTAAAGGGAAAGCTTTACCTTGTTGACTTCAACAAAGATAAAGCCGAACTTGACACATGCTTGATTGTAAAGACCAACATGGGTTGGTTGTGGCATAGACGGCTAGCGCATGTTGGTATGAGGAATCTCCAAAAACTCCTCGAGGGCGATCACATCCGAGGTTTAAAGGATGTTGTTTTTGAGAAAGACAGGCCTTGTAGCGCGTGCCAAGCCGAGAAGCAAGTTTGAGCACCTCATCCCGCTAAGAACGTCATGACTACAACAAGACTGCTAGAGCTACTCCACATGGACCTATTCGGTCCAATTGCTTACATAAGCATCGACGGTAAGAAATATGGCTTAGTAGTTGTTGATGATTTTTCCCGCTTCACTTGGGTTTTCTTTTTACATCATAAGGCAAAAACACAAGGAATCTTGAAGAAAATTTTCAAGCATGCTCAAAATGAGTTTTCATTGACAATCAAGAACATTCGAAGCGACAATGGCACGGAGTTCAAGAACACACAAGTTTAGGAGTACCTAGATGAAGAGGGCATAAAGCATGAGTTTTCAGCACCTTACCTCCCTCAACAAAACGGAGCTGCCGAAAGGAAGAACCGAGCCCTCATAGAGATGGCGAGAACAATGCTCGATGAGTACAAGACCTCGGATCGATTTTGTGCGGAAGCAGTCAACACTGCTTGCAATGCCATAAATCGACTTTATCTTCATTGACTACTCAAGAAGACATCCTATGAGCTACTCACCGGTAACAAGCCTAATATCTCATATTTTCGAGTCTTCAGTTCCAAATGCTATAGTTTGAACAAGAAGCCTGGGACTTCAAAGTTCGCTTCAAAGTTTGATGAAGGTTTCTTCCTCGGTTATGATTCAAACTCTTACGCCTATCGTGTCTTCAACAAGACCTCCAGACTTGTTGAAGTAGCACGTGACGTAGTGTTCGATGAGACTAACGACTCCCAAAAGGAGCAAGTTGATTCATGCATGCTAGATAGAGAAGAAGCTCCTTGCCAAGCATTGAGAAGAATGGCATTGGGCGAAGTTCGACCACAAGAACCACCTCTACATATGCATGAGGAAGATGAACCACAAGAGGAGGGTAATGATCAAGGGGGGAGCCTCCACACAAGATCGACCACAAGAAGACGCAAATGGTCAACAAGTCAACGAGGGCAACCATCTAGAGGGAGAAGAAGATGACCATGAAGATTCAACACAGCAAGTGCCACACCCAAGAGTACACCAATGCGTCCAGAGGGATCACCCAATCGACAACATTATCGGTGACATCCAAAAGGGAGTAACCACTAGATCTCCCATAGCTAATTTTTGTGAGCACTATTCGTTTGTATCCTTCTTGGAACCGCGCAGGGTCGAGGATGCATTAAAGGAACCGGATTGGGTAGTGGCCATGCAAGAAGAACTTAAGAACTTCAAACGGAACAAGGTGTGGGAACTAGTCGAAAGACCCAAATTCAACGTTGTCGGCACCAAATGGGTCTTCCGCAACAAACAAGATGAACACGAGGTGGTGACAAGGAACAAAGCACGACTTGTGGCCAAAGGGTATTCACAAGTCGAAGGTTTGGATTTCGATGAAATCTTTGCTCCCGTAGTTAGACTTGAGTCTATTAGAATATTACTTGCATATGCTACTCTCTATGATTTCAAGCTCTATCAAATGGATGTGAAAAGCGCCTTCCTCAACGGACCAATCAAGGAGGAGGTGTATGTGGAGCAACCCCCCGGATTTGAAGATGAAGAGTTCCCCGACCACATATTTAAACTGTGTAAGGCTCACTACGGCCTCAAACAAGCTCCTAGAGCTTAGTATGAGTGTCTTAGAGATTTCTTAACTGAAAATGGCTTTAGGATCGATAAAGTAGATTATACACTGTTTAAAAAGAACTTTGACAATGATCACTTTATTTGTCAAATTTATGTTGATGATATAATCTTTGGTTCCACTAACAAATCCTTTTGTGAGGAATTTAGTAAGATTATGATAGATAGGTTTGAGATGTCTATGATGGGAGAGCTAAAGTACTTCTTGGTATTCCAAGTGAGGCAACAAAGTACATCAATCACCAAAAAGGGGGAGATTGAAAGTGCATCTAGAAATACCTCGTGGGTTTTGGTTGATTTATGACAAGCAAATGCGATCATAACCACATTGTTGAGATGAGCACAGGTACTAATGAGAAAATGAGCAAAGTGCCAAAAAGAAAGGAGAATGAGGAGTAATGAAGAAAAGAGCTCAAGAAACAAGTGTCGTAGATCATTGTTTATGGAGTGTGTTAAGGAAATACACCCCAAGATCTCAAGCACAAATAATTCACACAGTGCAAATATTTATACAGGACCGGACTAGTCCGACTGACCATGGACTAGTCTGATATCTTTCTACACAAGCTCGGACAAGTCCCCACAATGCGGACTTGTCCTCACAGTCCAGTTTTTCACTAACCGGACTAGTCCAACATCACCACAGACTAGTCCGATATCTCTCTCACTAGAATCGGACTAGTCCTCCACAGTGCGGACTACTCCCCCAAACACTTCACAAGTTGCACAAAATTGGACAAGTCCGATCACATACCGGACTAGTCTGATATCTTTCTGATGTCAATCGGAGCACAGACTAGTCCGAAAACCCTCTGACCTAAATCGGACAAGTCCTCAAAGTGCGGACTTGTCCCCAAATTCACTTAGGGTTTCACTTATCTAGACAAGTCGGATATTCATCGGAATAGTCCGAAGATCTCCAGAACCATAAACGGACAAGTACCCTCTCAGCCGGACAAGTCCGATATTTCGGGACACCTAGGGTTTGCTACACGCAGCACATCGGACTAGTGCGATGTCCACCACGGACTAGTCCGATCTTTCTAAACCCTAACGGTTACTTTTGGAAACCCCATATAAATAGGTGTACACGGACCATCTTTCATAACACTTGATCCCCTGTGTCGTCACACCTCCCAAGAGCCTAGAAAACTCCTCTCTCCACGAATTCCAACACAAGAAAGATCAATCCCATGAGGATACAATTTGAATAATTGGAGAAACACAGTTCATCACTCATTGAGCTCTTGGTTTGATTCCCTATCACACTCTTGTGGTTTTCATTGTGATCTTAAGAGTGTGTTCTTGGTGGTGTTCATATTGTAATCTTGGGGAGCCCTCAACCTGTGAGAAGGCCCCTTGAATTTTGTTATTTGCCCATTGTGAAAAGTGAAGAGGATTGGCCTCCATGGCGATCCGACGAGGGTAGGGTTGGAGAAGACCCGGTCCTTTTGTGGACTCCTCAACGTGGATGTAGGTTGCCTCTGTGGGAACTGAACCACGGGATAAAGTGCTTGTGTTCTTTTCTTGCGCACATCGTTCTTACTTTTCATATCAATCTAGGGTTTCAATCAATCTTGTTCACTCTATGTTGAAACATTGAATATAAGATTAACTTGTGGTACGTCCTAGTTCATAGTTGTGTAACACTTCAATTACAAGTATATTTCTGCTGCACACATTCTAGGATCAAGATAATCGATCAAATTTGATCAACCTAGTTGGTACACACCAGAGTAGTTCGCACTCTACCGGACTAGTCCGATATTTTGAGATTTGATCTAGTTGTTAAGTGTTGCAGGTTCCGACAGAAAATCAAAAAGGCCTATTCACCCCCCCCCCCCCCTATAGGCCACATTCAAAAGACCACCAATATAACTTCTACAAGATATGAATAACTTCAACTAAAACTCAAAAAGAATTGCACAACTTGTTATAGACAAGAAGGAGAAGCATAAATAAAAGAGAATGATCCTGCACAAAATTAATGCACACGAAGCCTGCTTTTATATAACAATGCCTTTCATTATAGGTCCAGATTACAGGGGAGACAAGGACACACTTAGTGTATGGAACCAAGCTAAGCGTGCTATACATCTTGTGCTAATCCTGGGTAGGTAGCTACACTTTTAGTGCTGCGACTGTGTCAAGTGTTGCTTGAACTTCTCGGACCCTCCCGGAGGGGTCCGCATGTTCTCCCGGAGGTCCTACCCGACCCTGTTTATAAACTCTATAATTTACACTGCATATAATTACATACTCACCTCCGTAACACTAAGTATAGAACTTACGGAGGTGCTCGATGTTCCAAGGATTAGGAAGCAGGGTCCCATCCACAGTTTCCAAGCAAACGCATCTGGGACGGGATACTTTGATCACTCAAAAGGGACCTTCCCAGCCGGGGGAAAGTTTGTTCATCCCTTCACGAGTTAGTATTCTCCACATCACTAGATCGCCTTCCTCGAGCTGTCGGTTGGGCACATGCCTTTGATGATAGCGCCTGAGCGCTTGGCGATAACGTGCATTCCAAACCGCTGCTTGGCACCTTCCCTCGTCGACGAGGTCAAGGTCTTCACGCTGGAGCTGGTCCTGCATGCCTTTGTCGAAGGTCCGAATATTGAGCGACCCCATGGTGATCTTCGGAGGAAGGACTACTTCAGCTGCGTACACCAGGAAGAATGGTGTCTCTCCAGTTGACCGGTTAGGTGTTGTTCTGCTTGCCCACAGTGCGGACAGAAGCTCCTCGATCCAGTTGGCTCCATGTTTCTTTAAGCGCTCATAAGTGTGCGTCTTGAGTCCTTTTAGTATTTCTGCATTTGCTCTCTCGGCTTGGCCATTACTTGCCGGGTGAGCCACTGATGCGTAGCTGACTTGAATGTCGAGGTCTTTGCAATACTCTTGAAATGTTGTACTTGTAAATTAGGTTTCATTGTCAGTGATGACTCTCTTTGGAACTCCAAATCTGCAGACTATGGTCTTCAGGAACTTGAGTACTGATTTCTTATTGATAGTCACAACTGGAGTAGCTTTCGACCATTTGGTGAACTTATCGATGGCGACATACAGGAACCTGTAACCTCCGACGACTTTTTGTAAAGGTCCCAAGATGTCCATGCCCCGCACAGCGAATGACCATGTAGGAGGAATCATTTGTAGTGACTGAGCTGGTGTGTGAATTTGTTTTGCGTGGAACTGGCGCACTTCACATTTTTTCACCAACTCCACTGCATCCTGGAGTGTTGTAGGCCAGTAGAAGCCATGCCGAAAGGCTTTGACGACCATTGTGCGGAAGACACGTGGTTCCAACACTCGTCTCCATGGATCTCCACGAGGAGCTCGCGACCTTCTTCCCTTGCTACGCACCGCATTAGGACGTCGTTCACACTGCGCCAGTAGAGATCCCCTTCTACCAGCATGTATCTTTTAGCCAATCTTATGATCTGGTCAGCGGATACACCATCTTTAGGAAGGTGGTTGTCTTTCAAGTAGCTCCGAATCTCCAAGATCCATGCATTGGAGCTAACTTGAGCTTCTATGTCTTGCGTGCCAGGTTGCTCGAAGCTTCCTACAGCATCTACGACCCTTGGTGGACGCCATGGTAATAGGGCCACCGGGACTGCCAGCTTCGAGGTGTTGGTCTCGCCCCCTTCGCTCAGTTCGACAGACTGAGCTGTTTGTCTTGACAACCTTCGGACGAGGATCCCGTCAGAAGATGAAGCTCCGATTGAGGCCTTCATAGAGAGTTCATCAGCTTCAGCATTGTGGAGACACTTATCATGGTGGAGATCTAAGACTTCAAAGAACTTCTGGAGCCTCTGGACTTCAAGGAGATAAGCGGCCAGTTGGGGGTTGTTACAGCTGTATTCATATTTGACTTGTTTTATGATGAGCTGCAAATCACCCTTCACCAACACATGCTTGACACCATAAGATAGTGCCACCTTGAGCCCAAAGATGAGAGCTTCATAATCCGCCATGTTGTTGTTCGCCTTGAAGTCAAGATGAACCATATATTTGACCTTCTCCCCGGTCGAAGCGAGGAGAAGTATTCCAGCTCTCGCCCCCTACCTCTGCACGGAGCCGTCGAAGTAGAGGGTCCAATGAGGCTTAGTGAATATCGGGACCTTGGGTTCCGGCTTTTGCTCACTGGGGCCCCCAGGATTTCATGGAGAGAGAGTCCACTCCACTAAGAAATCAGCCAAGGCTTGACTCTTGATATCCTGTCGCGATAAGAATTCTAGATCGAATCCCGCCAGCTCCGCTACACACCTGGCTATGTTCCCAGTAGAATTAGGGTTATGCAGAATTGCACGTAGTGGATAAGAAGTTACCACTGATATATTGTGGGCTTGGAAACAATGACGAAGCTTCCTTGAGGCAATAAGAACTGCATAAAGCAGCTTATGCACCTCAATGTATCTAGTCTTGGCGTCATGGAGTACTTCACTGATGAAGTACAGTCGGCACTGGACGGTCTGGACCCTCTATGAGGGACCCAAAGCTTCTTATCCAATGACGCGGACCCTCCCAGAGGGGTCCAAACCTTCTTGTTCATCTATCCGGACCCTCCCAGAGGGTTCTGGATCTTCTTGTTGATCTTCCTAGTCTTTCTCGGAGGTATCCAAAACTTCTTCTTGATCAGCCATTTGAATTCCCTCAGATGAGAGAGGTTGATCTTCTAACATTTCGCCTTGAAGATCCGTGCATGGGGCTGGGACCCAGACTCGCCTTCAGGTAGCTCCGGACCCTCCCAGAAGACTCTGGGCTCCTGAACTGGATGTGGCTCCGGTCTTTCCACGATCAGGACCATGTTGACAACTTCTGTAGTTGCAGAAATATAAAGCAGTAGAGGCTCACCTGTGTTTGGAGCTACCAAGATTGGTTGTGTCGTGAGGAGCTTCTTGAGCTCTTGAAATGCCTTTTCTGCTACTTCGGACCAATGGAATGGCCTGGACTTCCTCAACAACTTGAAGAAGGGAAGCGCCCACTCTGCCAATCTCGAGATGAACCGGCTGAGTGTAACCAGACATCTATTTAACTTCTGGATGTCCTTGATGCGGGCTAGGTGCCGCATATCTTCTATAGCCTTGATCATTGCCGGGATCACCTCAATTCCTCGGTGAGTCACCAAGAAACCAAGTAGTTTCTCGGAGCTAACTCCGAAGACGCACTTGTCTAGGTTCAACTTGGTGCGCGTGATACACATCTTGTGAAAGACGGCTTGAAAGTTGTCAAGGAGTGACTAATTGTTCTTGATCTTGATGAAGATGTCGTTGACATACACCTCCACTAAGTCCCTAATGAGTTCTCCGAAATTTTTGTGCATAGCTCGCACAAAGTTTGAAGCAACATTTTTGAGACCAAAGGGCATGGTTGTATAACAGTACAACCCATCTACTGTAATGAAGGCAGTATGCTTTTCATCTTCCCTAGACATTTGGATTTGATGATATCCGTAGTATGCATCCAGGAAACACAATGGCTCACACCCGGAGGTGGATTCCACTATCTGATCTATTCTAGGTAGTGGAAATAGATCTTTTGGACATGCCTTATTTAGTGTGGTGTAGTCGATACACATCTGAAGCTTCCAACGGGTATTGGGTGCAACAACTGGGTTTGCATACCATTTTGGACGATAAACTTCCCGGATGAAACCAGCTTTGAGTAGCTTCTTGATCTCCTGTCAGATGAAGTTTTGCCGCTCAACTGATTCCTTCTGGGGCTTCTGGTGTACAGGCTGTGCGTCGGGATAAATCTTCAGATTGTGCTCAATCACCTCCACTAGGGATCCCAGACATTTTTGACGATTGACAGGCAAACACGTCAACATTCGCCCACAGGAAAATGATGAGCGCGAGTTCCTATTTGTTTTCGGACCTCCCGATATACAGGTGGTTTGAGCAGCATCAGAACCAATTTGGACGACTTTGACGGGTATGTCGTTGTCGCCACTTGGTGGCACACGTGGTGTGGAGGTTGAGCCTCCGTGATGAGTGCTCGGAGGTTGAGCAGCTCGCTCTTTACTGGATGCCTCGTCCTGCGCTGTTGCAATCGCATGGAGTTCTTCTAGTGCGGTGATTCCTGGAGTACGGTCCCCGCGGATGCGGAGAACGCTAGAGGGTGTTGGCATCTTGAACACCATGTAGCCATAGTGAGTCGTAGCCATGAACCTGTACAAGGCGGGCCTGTCCAGGATGGTGTTGAAGGGTAAGCTGATTTGCGCGACGTCAAAGACCAGCTTTTTGGTCCTATATTTCTCTCGAGTTCTGAAGGTCACCAGGAGTGTGATAGATCAGGGAGGGCTAATGGCCCCCGGACCTACCCCAGTGAAAGCTCGTGATGGATGAAGGTCCGAGGGTCGGAGTTCGAGCTTGACGAAGGCTTCATAGCTCAGGAAGTTCAACCCCGCACCTCCGTCCACCAAAACATGGTAGAGCTGGACATTGTTGATGGTAGGAGAGACCAACAGTGGCAATTGGCCAGCTCTGATCATGTTCTGGGGCAGTCCATAGCATCGAAGGTGATGGTAGTGTCCATCCATTTTCGATGAGGTTCCGCCCTTGCGGTGGGAGCTGCAGTGGCCATGTCCCGCCGCATTATCTTGAGGACGCGGCGAGAAGTGATGTTCTAGGAACCACCTTAGATGGTGTTCAGGGTCTTCCGACGCTCGTTGTCAAAGACGTCGGAATTGTTGTCAACCATGTTGTACACAACCTTCAGGTACTTCTTGGGATCCTGAAATCCTAGCTCCGTGTTAGCCGGAGCTTCGTCGACTTTTTGTTTTCCTTCCCGTTGGCGGAAAGGAGCTTCCTCTCGGTGCTTGTTATAGCACTCGACAAGGTTCTGGGACTCTCGCTAGCCTTGCAGACTGTGCTTGTCCGTATTGTGTATCGAACATCGTCTTTTGACGAAGGTCAAGGTCATTTTTTGCGGCGTGGCCCTCGGCCACCCGGAGTTGCAGCAGCAGCAACAGAAGGTGCGCCGACTGATGACTTTTTCTTGCTGTTGGTCTTCTTCTTCTTCTTTCCACTACCAGAGGTAGTGTCTTTAGTCTTGGAGGACTTCTTATTGGCCTCCGGAGCTGGTTTGGAGTGCACCTCACGACCATCCGCAACTTTGGCACATTTGTCAGCCATGCTGAAGAGGTTTGTGACGATGGTGACTTTGTTTGTCGCCAGCTTCTCAAGCATTTTCTTGTCCCGGACGCCATGTGTGAATGCGATAATAGCAAAAGCGTTCAAGATAGAAGGAATTGTATTGCGTACCTGAGAGAATCGTTGAATAAAGGATTGCAATGACTCTCCCGATTTTTACTGAACAGCAAAAAGGTCCAGTTCAGTGCCGGGTCAGGTGTAGGAGCTCCTGAAATTGGCGGTGAACTGTTGGTATAGCTCCCCCATCTGTTGGTAGAGTCAGGCGGAAGACTCATGAACCAGGATCTGGTGGTCCCGGTCAGAGCCACAGGAAAATAATTGGCCATCACGACCTCATTTCCCCTCGTCGCAAGGATAGCGGTAGAGTAGATTTGAAGGAATTCGGCGAGGTTGACAGTCCTGTCGAATTTCTCCAGCAAATGAGGCCAAAACTTCTGTGGCCATCTGACCATGCGTATATGCATAGCCACGGCAGAACCGCCTCCTCTTACTCCCAAAGGAGCAGGGTTGTCCCAAGATTCTCGCCTCTCGCGAGCACGCTCGATTTGGACGCAACCGTCCTGCTATCGGTAACGATGATCATGCTCCGACCGCAGGTCATGTGTCGAAAGCCTCGAGGCAGTTTGGGTGCGTCGTGCCCCAGAAGGCAACTACGTCTCCTGTTGGGACACAACACGTCTCCTGTGCTGTGAAGCTTGCGGACCAAGTCTCTTTGAAAAGATCCGACTCTGTGAAGGTGTGTGCCCAGAAGGAGCAGGACCTTGGTTACTGATGCCATCAGCTGCAACTAGATGTTTAACATAAGCCCTCCACTGCTCCATCGCACCCTAGGGTGCTCCTGGAGTTGGTGGACATTGGAGTAGAGTACGTGCAGCAACAAGCGTGTGCTCAGGGTTGTTGTTCGTCGATGCCCTGATCGACGCAAGTACTCCATCCTGTTGTCCAGCATTGTTTGCCAGAACAGATGGTGGTGGTGGTGGTGGTGCGACGCCTGTCGGGACAACGGCGCCCGCTGGTTGCTACATGTTGGAAGGATGATTCCCTCCAACAGGTTGCACAGCAATGTTGCCGTTGGATGATCATACGGCGGAGTTCACCATCTTGTGATCTCAGATGCCCCCTACATGGCGCGCCAAATGTAGAAGCGTATGAAAGACACTTCCCCCGGTACTACTAAATTGTAGCACACGGAGGTTCTTGTATCGGTTTGGGCGCTTGGAGATCTTAGACAAGATGATGACAGAGATGGTTTACGTGGTTCGGTCCGCCTCAGCATAATACCCTACTCCACAGGGTGTGTGTTGTTGTATTCTAGATTCACTGATTCTTGCGTGCGTATCCGATTGGTTGTCATGTATCGTGCAGCGCAACCCTTTTATAGTCTAAGGACTGGCCGTTATAACACTAGCCTGGCCCGACATATGGCCCTGGCGTACTTAACTGCCTAATACGCGATCAACGAGTATTAAATGTGGTTAATAGAGTGGTAACATGCCTTAATGATAGTGTTACCCCTATTAACAGTCCACTAATCGTGTGTCATTAATATCATTAATAAAATATAATCAGGTCTTGTAATTTTCGCCTTAAATGTCCCTTGAAGGTCCGAGCTGTTGGAGATCTCTCTGTCTTCCTATCATGGGAGGCACGTCCGGAGCTTCCCATCACGGGAGGCACGTCCGGAGCCACTATACACATGGTAGCACCAGAGCTTCCCTCTATTGGGGGTTAGATCTGAGGTCACTGGACACATGACAAGTCTGGAGCTTCCCTATAATAGGTGTTAGGTCCGGACTTATGATACACGTGTCAGTGTTAGACCTACCCAAACGAGGAAGGCAGGTCCAATACTGTACAACACGTGTGGCCTTTGGAGGTCATCCACTTGAATGGTGGGGAACTCCTCAACTTTTCTTGCGGTATCATGAGGTACCCGGTACGCAGGGTATCCACAACTGCACTCTCATCTATGCTCTTGATTTATTTACTTTTTCATTTCTACCATTTTCTTATGTGCACTTATCATTCTAGCACTTCCAGAACTGTGGTACAGCTTGTGCTATTCCATTTTTTTTAACGCAAAGAATGGTAGGAGGCCCTACTGTTAATTTCTTATTAGAAAAGAAAAGATAAGGTAGTAGCTCTACAATATTTACGAAACCCAAAAGATGAAGAGAGAATAATATTAACAGGTGTGGTTTCCCTATCCAAGCCCATCTATCCAGGAGCTGAATAGATTTTAACTGGCTTTTCTATTCTATTAGCTTGCATCCGACTCTCTCCATTTTAAAATACTTGACCGCTCGGACAACTTAGTAAAAATTAAGAAAAATTTGAAATTACCATTTTACCCTCCCACTGGCCATTCCGACACGTTTTAGTTTTTAGAGGATATGCTTAAAAAAGAAGGTAGAGACATTGTAGGATAAAGATGAAATATTTTTTATACATTTACAATGTCAAATAATAAAACATTTTCTCATTTAACAACGAAGGTTGAATATTTCAGAATGGATGGAGGGAGTATATTGATTTCTAAAATTGAATTTCCTTGAACCAATGCCTGGAGAAATATCACAAAAAACTTTACTATTTCTTTGTTTATATATGGTCTATGCTCCTTCCATTAAATATTTCATTTCCCCCCTCGACATCGAAAACGAGCAAGTGACAAGCACTAGAATCCACGACATGAACATCCAAGCATATCTCCATCAATTTTGGTCCAATTTCATCTCATTTTCCCTTGTTTTCCACATCACGCTTTTCAAAGAATTCAATTTCTACCTCAAGGTGGCAAAACTAATCAATTCGGGATAAAAGGAGGTTATGGATTTGGGATTTAAGGCTCATGTAACTGATGCAGGTGTGGAAGTACCGAAGTACCGTACCTTGAAGCCTTGTGTGAGGACCGTGACATTGCAGTTGCACACATGGAGTTTAGCGCCAACAAGAATTTAGCAGACATCATTCAGTGCTCAGGCATGTTTTTTGATCTTCATTTGCTTCTTGTTTATTCTCCAATGGTTTGTGTACCATTGGAAATTACTCGTGACTAGTACGGAGAAACGGATTTGCTTCCTTCGGTAAATGTCGAACAGATCCGTTTCAGTGGGTGTCGCATTGTTTTCGTATTGTCACATGACGATCTAGATTTTTTCAATCAAGAAATAAAATATGCAGAAGGTGTTGGTAAAGTTGATGATATTCTTATCAATACCCTGCATATCAGGTATCTCTTGGTACCAAAAGAAGACGGATTGAGTTCCACTTTTCAGTGTTGTGGACTTCCCGAGGCAACACGTGTCTCGCAGTGCCAGACCTGCCTCCCTCTTTAGGGTGGCTCTGGTGCTGCCATGTTTCCGTAGTGCCGGACCTACCTCCCAGCTAAGGGAAGCTCCGGTGCTACCGCGTGTCCTACAGCAGCGGATCTGCCTCTCTGCTGACGGAAGCTCTGGTGCTGCCACATGTCCTACAAGATCAGACCTACCTCCTCGCTGAGGGAAGCTCCGGAGTTGACAGGTGTCAGGTGTCCGGATCTACATCTACAACTGGAAGACTCCGGGATCTACAATGACACTGACATTTAAGGGCAATAAGACTGCCGTGGCAAGACCTGATTAACGTGTATTTAACTCTGTGTTAATGACACATGATCAGGAGGCTATCAAGATCGATAGTGCTGCCATCAAGGCACATTAACACGCTATTAACCACTATTATGCCTGTAGATCGTGTATAGGGTGGTTAATACGAGCAGAGCCACCTGTCGAGCCCTGGCACACTGTAACAGCCAGTCCTTGGCATATAAAAGGGTTGCACCACACGATAGACACAACTACGCTCATACAAAACTAAGCTTAGGCTTATGCAATCTCATACAAACAACACATATCCTGTAACACCCTCATTTTCATGCATAATGCACTGCATGCATCCTAATACATGTTTAACATAAAGCAACCCTGAATGAAACAAGATTGAAAAGAATTTAGGCTTAATGAGGAATTCAAGTCTGTCAAGGTATGGACTTGTCCGGCCCCAAATCCGGACTAGTCCGATATCCCCTTTCTGTTTCAGAAATTCAGTTTCTTCAGGACAATGGACTAGTCCAATTTAGTTTCTGATGTTTTCCCGGACTTGTCTGATTCGAACGGACTAGTCCGATCGGGCCCAGTTTTCAACTCGGAAGCCATTTATTTTGCAACCCCGGACTTATCCGACCACACATCCCGCACTTGTCCAAAAAGCCTTATGTTGCCAAACGGACTTGTCCGGCCATTCAAACCTTACTTGTCCGAAAATGTCTCTGTTCCATAACAGACTTGTCCAGTACTCAAAGCGGACTAGTCCGGTGTGCTGAATTCCACTCAGATTTTATTATTCTCCTATGATTGGTTATTAGATAATTGCCTTAATTGGGCCCATGAACTTCGTGCCCAACCTCAGAGGAGCCCAAGTGGACCCCACCTCATCCCCTACACATCCCCCACCAAATTCACATGAAACTCACCCCAAAACCCTACCTCTCCACCCCTATATAAGCAACCCAATACCCCACACCTCTCTATCACCATTGAAAACCCTTTCTGTCGCCTTTTGCCTTGCGCCGACATCAAGAGGAAGTCCAAAAGCAAGGAGGAGGAGGAGAAGAGGGAGGAGGCCTGATCAAGATTGATCTTCATCAACTTTTCGACAATTGACGTTCTTCGTCATCAAACCTTCATCAACTCATCTTCATCAAGCCCTAGACCTCAAGATTCAAGTGTTGCATCAATCTTCGATCCTTCGATCTCTAGACAAGTGGTACACCCTCTACATTCACTTTTCCATGTGAAATTAACCCCAAATTCCCTCTGATCAGAAAAACCATAAATTCCCAGTTCTGTATAGGGCAGACTAGTCTGACCCCTATACCGGACTTGTCCGGTGTCTGAATTTGTTAAGTGTTGAATTAGTTCCAAATTGACTCGAATGAAATTCAAACTTGTTCAAACTTGTTAAAAACTATTGTAACTGGTTAGAAAACATTAATAGCAACTCATTAACAATTTTTACCTCACAGTTTCATTAATCATGCATATCATGTCATATTGAGTACTATATGAGCATTTAATCAAGGACCTACAGAATCAAAATTTGAAGTCTTCGATCCAATCCAAGCGCAAGAGCAAGGCATGTGTCCTTGATCATTTTGATCCAGGTTTTAAAATGTTTTGTTTGCAAAATTGCATGCTTGTGTTAAAATGATGGGAAAACCCAATTATAGGAGTTTACTAGTCTTGTATGACCACCCTTGTCGCTTGAACACAATGTAGAGAGTCAGGAATGGTATTTTACACTTTTTGCATCGCTATACTCAATTGGGTTTGGGAAACAATCACACTACTTAATTATGAGCTATTGAACACTTAATTGATGAGAATTGAGAATAATGACCCTTTAGCAACGTGGTGCATAGGGATCTAAGCAAGTCGGTTATGTGGAATGGGTTGGACTGTTTTGGTGGTTTGACCTGCTTTAGATCTAAGGATCGTTTCCTAGAGCGGCCATCTAGGATTTACAGTGCCACAACAGGGCCATGTATGGGTGCGTCTTAGCTGACTAATTAGTGTTTTGCTAGTTCTATTTGGACCATTAAGAATGCTCGTGGAAGAGGTAGTCGGATGGTTTTGTAGAGATTGTTGGGACTACCTTGGGATCCGAATGGCTCAGAGGGGACCCTTGGTTGGATGTGCTCAGTTGGAGACATCACCTCTAGTGAAAGCTCAGTGGGGTCTAAATATGTTAGTAATCACTTTGTAAAGGCTATTTTGTGATCTCTTGGCCACACAACTAAGGAAGTGTGAGACGGCGTAATTGAGATTCCATAGTCATCGAAAGGTGATAAAATCACGGACTTGTGTGTAAAGTGGTACAATCTCCGCAGAGTGTGTTAAAAACTATCATGATAGCCGTGCTCCCAGTCATGAACAACCTAGACCCTCACATGATTAGAATTATAGACTTGAACATGGTTTAATGGTCGGAATTGGATTGAGAATTGGTATTGGTTAATTAATTGTCTTTGGTACATGGAATTGATGAAATTGGACATATGAGCAGTTATGAGTTGATTATGGATTATTATTGTTGGTATTGGTTATTTGAGTTGAAATTGATGTTGATTGGGTTATTTTGGGAAGGACCTCACTTAATGAACATATAATTGCATTTTCAACTATTTTGAATGTACTTTTATGCAATTAGCCCATTTAATTATAATTCCTTGTTTAAGCTACACATCATACTTTCCCACACTTGCTGAGTATGACATGTGCTCATCCTTGCTATTCCCCAAACAAATTCAGACGCAGGCGACAATGTGGAGTACCAAGAGGTTTGTGAGTACTAGGCGCGCGTGTTACCTTCAAGCTTGCCTGTTGAGTTTGAAGTCATAGGTGTTTAGTGTTTTCCGCTGCTGTTATTTAGAGATTGAATTCAAGACTATTTGATTTGTAATAAGGTACTACTATTAGTGTTATTATTCAGGACATGGTTATAATCTATTTATCGTTTGTGAATCACTTGTGTGTGTGTGTGTTAAACATCTTGGGCACACATATGCATTACGCTTGGTTCATTTTCGGAACCTGGTGTAACGAATTGGTATCAGAGCCGTGATTGATCGTAGGATGCATGACTAGGTAAAATGGACACCACAAATCACTTAGGACATCTTTCCTATTAAAATTAGCCTATTTTGCACTATTTTGCCTTCCACTAGCTATATAATGTGGAAAATTTTGTGCTTTTTGCTGCTACTGCAACTTTTGCCACTTTTCCATCTAATTCATACCTCTAGATCAAGATTGTGCAAGTGTGATGGAATATTTGTGATGGTGGAAGATGACTCCTTTTTATACACTCTCTTTATTGGAGGGATGAAGCATGGCTACTTTTCTCTCTTTTCTCTTTTTTTTCTCATGGTCATTATGGAGAGCATGCTTTATTCTTTTTCTCTTTCCTTTTCTCCTTCGTTTCCATGCTTTCTACTCCCTTTCTTTTCAAAAAAAAATTGAAGAGAGTTTTGCCATTGAATATATGGAGTAACTTTTGGAGGTGGAAAATTAAATGATGAAAAAATTGCTAACTTCCATTGTTGAAGTTTAGCACGTGCACATGTGTAATCTTGATCATGGAAGTATGAAAAGATTCTCACATAGGTCTATACTAGTTTGACTAGGCTCAATGTGAAAACAAATAGCATATGCATGGGGTTTATCAAATTGAAATATCATATGGCTTTGGAAGGAAATTAAAATCAAATAAGGAACTTCATTTTAAATCAATTTCAAAATTTCTCCGGAGGTCAAGTTTCACTTTGATTAGGAAACTAGTAGCCCTATGTTATATATCATATCTCACAACAACCTAGAATTGGATAATGCTTATTCTACCCATAATTTCTATGTTTTGGGAGAAGTACTCTTTTAAATCAATAGTTGGAGAATATTAAATTGTAACTTAAGTACTAAAGAAGAATAAAAAAGAGATACTATTCATCATTTCAACTTGTGAAGGAATCAATCATTCTTACCATGCATATTTTATTTTATTAAATCCTATCCTAAGGGTTTTTTTCTTTTATTTTGGATGCAATCATGTGGAAAAAGGAATATGAAATGCAAGGTGGGTTGTGAGACAAGTTACCTCAAGTGAGGGTCCTCCCCCCAAGCTCGTTCATGGATGAGGTCCGCGATCGGGGTTGAAACCCTAACGGCGGTGGTAGCCCATGAGATTGGCCTAATCTTGATACAGTATGGCTTTGACATTGGAGGGTTGAGTGTCGATATTGTGTTGCCTCCCATGGGTGCCATTAGTGTGGTCGAGGAGAGTGTTGTCGATGATGCTCATCCACACCTCAAGGTCTCCCATCCATCGGGTGTCTTTATTTATTACATGGCTAAGGTCATGATAATCCCTAACCACAAAGGAATAAGGTGCACTTATCATGTGTTGGGTGTGATCCGCCATTCGTTGGCTAAGGTCAAAATAGCATTTAGCCACAAAGGAACAACGTGCACCCATCATGTGTTGAGTGTGATCTATCGTTCCTTGGCTAAGGTTAAAATAACCTTTAGCCACTAAAGAACAATGTTGCACCCAACAATGGTGGCAACTCCCTTGAGCTTGAATGGGTGCTTAGAATTGTTGGGAGCATAGAGATCCCACTTATTCATAGCAGCTCATTGGTTGCTCATGGAAGGTTTCCATGTCAAACCTTCGGCCACGTAAAACTATGATTGGCCCTCGGGATTAGATCCTGATAGGTTTTAGCCATGCTCAAAACTCATTGGCAACGAGAAGTTGAAATGGTACCTCCAAATTTTCAACAATCGACTTCTTGTATGCCTACCTATAAGAATTACTCGTGCAAGTTTCTCCCCTTGGATAGAGAGGGATGGTTAGGTCCCGTCACTTGTACAGCTGAAACTTCGTGTTAGATGACCAAATTCCATTTGTACGTCTGGGGAAGAAAAGGAGCAAAGATACATCAGATCCAATTTCGAGTGCGTCCATAAACAATGTCCTATTCATTGATATAAGAGTGTAGCCTTATAAAGTAATCAATTTGAATATTTTCTAAAACTCCCACTCATACCAATGCAAATGATAGATGTACACTCTACGGGTTCCTTCATCTTTAAATTTTCTAACCATCTTACTTTTTACAAGAGAAAGTATACAATATTTGGATCATGGCAGTCATCTTGCCTAGTAATTTAAATCTAGTAATCCTTGTATGAATGTGTCTCAAATCAAAATTACGGACATCACTATTCCTAGGTTGTTGCACGTCGATTCAACCATTAGGTTATTCCATAAGCTTTGTTTACTAAACCTAAATAGAAAATGTCTAAGTCAATCTAAACAATGCTTATGAAATTCTAGGTACTTGTTCAAATTTATTCCCAAGCAAGGTGACATTCCTTTTGAAGAATCAAAAAGACCAAGACCAACACTTAATCTCGTGATGATCCATAAGAATAATGATGACGAGGTGTAAACCTTCCTCGCCCATGTAAGAAAAAAATCATTCAATCGTAATGCAATCCAAACGATTGAAGATTTTAAACTCATACCTCAATTGAAGAGCAATTTTGGTTGATGGTCGTTGTATGAGAAATTGGCAACCATAGATTTTGGTGTAGCCTTCATGTTCGATGAATTTCGCTAACTTGTGGTTGGAGTTAAGGATGAATAATGCTTTGGGCCATCATCTTGAGAATTCTTCCACCTTGAACTCAAAATGAGATTAGTGGAGGGATATGCTCTCGAATCTTCCCGATGGTGCCTTGAGCATGATGAGGCTTACACTCTTGTTTGCCAAAAAATCTCTTCACAAATTTTGTCCTGGCAGCAACTTAATCAAGAACAAACAAAACAACTCTAAAATGGGTTACATTAGCCCAAAAGCAAATTGAACCCTTTGTCAAATTTTTTTGCCAACTTAAAACAACTTGCACATGCAATGACGATTAAAGGAAATCTTTTTGGTTCAAATTAGGAAGATGAATTCATGTGGTTATTCCCAAATTTCATATCCAAATAAACTTATTTCCTAATTCAAAGTGTTAGTTTTATGATGGTTGGAAATTTTTCTTTCCAGCATGCAAGTGTAAAATTCAAACATGCCAAATGCAAATGCAATGGTTGATGATGAATTCAAATATGCAATTGAGAAATCCAATATGAGATAAATACCATTTAACCTATTGGCAAGGACTCACCAAATTTTTGAGGTACGATGAGTGGGACTTACCTCTGTCCTGTTTAGCGTGATGATGTGTCGTCCATACTTGGAGTTGAAGGCGTGGATGACTGCTCTTGATTGACATGCCAAACTTCCTTTGGTTGTCCTTTGGACAAGTGGAGCATGTGGTGGCCCAAGCCTCGTCGTCGCCTTGATGAAGACTTGTTAATTTTTGATGACTTTTCCTTCTTGAAGATATTCCTTCATGAACATGGTGAGGCTTGTCCTTCTTCTGCCATTCTTTCGGAGGCCTAGTGGACTTGGGCCATTTTAATGACCCTTGCTTCTTCGTCTTATTAGGATATCATTGTGGAAGAAATGATGGAGTCTCCTCATTCCTCATAAAGGCAAATGAGGAAGTCTACTTATGGGAGGTGTCGCTTCGGCTTTCAAGATATTCTTTTGATTCAACCCATGCTTGATCTAGGATCAAGAGGCTTCCCTGGGCAGAACGACATGCGGTCTCCACAATCAAATGAGAAACACTTCATCCACAATATCGCTTTGCCCAAAGTTGCACGGGCATGGTCGAAGTGTAGGGTCCAACAAGTGACTGTCGAACCCTTGGATCTTGAATGCTCTTCAAAGTGTCTTGGCCTTGGCCCAATGCTTCATGTTTTCAATGATTTCTCCTTAGCCATGGACAAGATACTTCAAGGTAGGCTAGTTGAAGTTGGATTTGTTGGAAATCAATTTAACATAGCCTTCTTGATAGTATATATTCCACTTTTGACCTCCTTGTTAGCGGTGGCCTTTGGAATTGTTGCTAGCATGTCTACCATGTAAATGGTGTGCATGCCATATAAACAAAACTGAAGCATTCATTGATGCACCCCTTAACTATTGACCATCTTCTCACTACCGGAAACTGTTAATAGGGCGTCTGCCATATGATCGTCGGTTGCCTACAGAAACTAACACCCATAAACTAAAGGCGTAAATAGATTTTACACCTTTAACACGTAAGTGCGTCGGGGTCGACGCATTTATGAGCTATGGGTGTTGGTTTCCGGTAGCCAATGCACTTAGATGTAAATGCGTCGGCCACAGGAACTGACACACTTACGTCACTTAAAAGCGTCAGACCGTCCAAATCGATGCACTTAATTCAACACGTGGGCGAGCGCACCGAGCGCGTGTTTGAGCGTCAGTTCTGCCGAAACCGATGCATTTACTCTACTTAAGTGCGTCGATTACAAGGAGACTGACGCATATAACACGCCATGTGGGCAGCCTACAGAGGTCGACTATGGGTGTCGGTTTAGGAAAAACCGACGCACATAACAAATTTTTTTAAAAAAAACTGCTTAATTCCTCTCCCTCCTCTATTGGGGAGCCTCCATTTTACAGAGGGAACAATATATACAGCAACAAGTATAATTCAACAACATTTCAAACATAGCACCGTACACAAGTTTTCACAAGAACTACGAAACACAAGCACAACAGTACGAAAATGAGTAACGAAATTCAAATGTCGTCGTGGGAGCCTCCACTCACACGTCCAGCGCTTCCATCTCCTCCACTCGCACCTCTGTCGTTGATGTTAAGGAAAGCATTGCAACCTTCGGGTGTTCCATGGCAAGATCCCTGCGATAAACAAATAAAAGAGAAACTTCATAACTTAAAATGTTAACTTCTACTAACTTAATAACATAACTTAATAAAAGAGAAGCATGTTGGTTTCGACTAAAACTTATCAAAGCTCTCTCATTTTGTCTCACTCTCCCTATCTCCCTCGCCCTCACTTGCTCTCCCATTCTTTCTATCTCTTCCCCTCTCCTCTATCTCTTTCTCTCTAGCTCCCTCTCTATCTCTTCTTTTCTCTCTATCTCTCCCTCTCTCCCTCTATGTATTTCTCTCCCTCTCTATCTATCACTTCTTTTCTCTCTCTATCTACCCCTCTCTCTCTATGTTTTCCCCTCCCTCTCTATCCATCTCTTCCTCTCTTGCTCTCTCATTTTTCCCTCTTTCACTTCATCTATCCGCTATGTATTTCCCCTTTCTTCTTAATATTGTGCTAATTAATATGTCATGTTATAATGAAATATTGTAACAAGTATACAAGTCATGCATACCGCAGCGACTCCAAATTGTGATGGGTGAGTCTGCACCAGAGGAAAGGCATCGGTGGGAAAACTGATTCAAGTTGTGAGATTATAATTAGAATCATTTTGAAATTGAATAAAGTGGATTATGAAGTTGTGATGCGAAAATTACAGTTTACCCGAATTATTTTGCTGCAATCCAGAAGCCAATAGTGACATGAATCTGTAAGATTGTGGAACACACGGTTGCACTCGGAACCCTGCAACCCAAATGGTTATGATATTGTATTATATAACCCAAGTCAATATGATAAGAAGTTTTACCCGTGAGGAGGAGCCAATATGTAGTGTCGGCTACATTGGTCGAGGCATCATGTCGAGGTAAGGTTGCTATAGCGGACCAAACTGAGAACTGGAGCTACCTTAACTCATGAACTGCATCAAGTAAATTAGTTGTGATATTTGAGTAGAAACATTTGTAAATCAACATGGGTCAAATAAGAAAATTATATATTACCTGAGACATATACAAATAATGCTGTTGCTGCAGCATCTGTGTCTGTTGCTATTGTTGTTGCAGCAGCATCTGTGTCTGTTGCTATTGTTGTTGCATATCCTCCTTAGTGCGGCTCAATTCTTCTCGTAATTCAGCCTCTGTAGAAGATTGAAATCAACTATCACTAACATCGGACGACCGTCGTCTAGTATAAGCCTCACGCTCTACATACCCATCGCCCAACCCAGGTCTACAAAAAATACAAGTGTGAAGAATCGACATTCATTAACATACCAATCATCATTATCTTTACACATACCTCCCATGCGATGGACCTCCGCCTGCATCGTACGCCGCAGCGACATCCAACGGCTCTCTCAAATAATCTGTCCATGGTTCTTCTAAAACACTCAACATACTTTTGTTGTGATATATTTAGTTAACGGACTAATGTAATACAAGATTAATTAAGTTGATGGATAAAAGCAACAAAGAATTAACGTACGTACAAATTTTTGCATTGATGCCTCATCACGCAACACCTCTGGGCGATTTGGGTCTGGACCTTTGTGCCCGTTAAGATAAAACTCGAAAAACGTAGGAGGCATACTAGTTTCAGCTGTCCGAAATATCAAAATTCAACAATTTAATCAATACAAATTATTGAAGCAATCTAAGTATGAATGTAAGAATTCATACCATCCTTTGTTCCATCCGAACACAACCATCCTCCCTGAAGAAGTGCTTTCCTGGCTTGCCCTTTCGGTTTTTCGGTGCCCATCAGAAATATTTTTGAACTCAGCTAAACCCTGATACCCGCATAACCACTCCCAATCCTCCATATTCGCACAAAACTAGTCCACATGACTCTGCAAGTACTCCTCCCTAGTGAGGTGAATTTTGGCTGCTTCTTTGTTTGTCATGGGCTGGAACATCACTGTCTTATAGTAGACGGTCACAACTTTTATCTATGTTTTACAGAAGGAGTGTTTGACACATCTTTTTGCAGCATTATGAAAAACCGAATAAGCATATGCTTGACTCACACCCTTCTACAAATGAAACCTACCCTGTATACAAGTAACAATTATTGTCAAACAAAATAAGATGCAATGTAATGGAAACAATCAAAACAAACTTATCAAGAAGATCTACCAAACTCTATCCTGACATGTACCCGAATCGCCATACTCTTGAAGCACATAGTGATCCCAATGATGCGCTCCAATCCTTTGACCATCCACTAAAACCATCCCGAGATAGCAAAACCGGACGGCGTTTCCCAACTCGGTGTTAACAACTCGTTGATGCACCTTTCCACTCCAACCAAGCTCGACCCAGCACCTTGTACCCTTTGGCCTTTTAATCGTCCGCTCGTCCAGGCTTTTACTTACACCAATAAAAGGTGTCTCCGCAGCCTGTACATATAAAGTAAATAAAATTAGTTAATTGAAAAGATATGATGAACTTATTAATTAATAAGATATATTACCAAAAGGTGCATCGATCAGGGTGTCCTAACTCTTCCAGCTCTGCCCTTCTTGCAATCCTAGCATCTCGCTCGGGATCCTAAGGCTCTTTGCTGTCGTCCTCATCATCCCCCTCATTACCACCATCAGAAGAGGTCTACCGCCCAATAGTATCCGAGCCTCCTCCTATGCCTCGTCCCGAGCCTCCTCCTGAGCCTTGTCCTGATCCTCCTCCTGAGCCACCTTCGTGGTCCGACGTCTGCTTGACAGTCTCTGGTTCCTCGCCATACAACTCCTCGTACATCGGGCAACGATCTGTCACCTGTGTCACACTCGAACCTCGTGCAGGCTCACTCGACGTCGGCTCTGCCAAACAACTCAAAAACTGCCTCTTCCTCTGCCCACTGTAAGTAGTACCCTATAAATATAAATAAAAAAGTATGTCAAGAAGTAAGAAACACTAGATAGTTAATATTAATATTTAAATATATATAAAATACAAGTACCTAAAACGGGTCCTGCTGGCTCGAAGTAGAACTAGGAGTGGAGGACGAAGGTCCACTACCCTTCTTGCTCTTCTTCTTCCCCAAACTTGGCAAAAGCTTAAACATCTGCGAACATTTTTATAGAAATGATTAGTAAACAACATTAGATAATAAATAAATAATGTATACATTAATAATAAAAATCTAATAAATGCGTACAATATAAATAAAAAATCATCAACATCAGAATCTGCTTCTGTCACGCGTGCATTAAGAAATTCACATATCTCTTCTTCCATCTCTTCCTCTTCACTCTCTTCCATCTCTTCTTCATCATATCCCACCTCTTATTCCATAATCCTTTTCTTCATTTCCATAATCCTGTGTGATTGCTGAACATGTTTTCTTGAAAGACCAGCTTGTTCTTCAGACATCAACTCTAGCATATCACTAGCTATTTTTGTGAGTCCCAACCCACAAGATATCATAAAGTCTTTTGCTTCCTCTACTTCATCTTGATAGATAATACTCTCATCTTCTTGAATCTCTATATACTCATCATAACGTTGAGGGCGCACTACAGGGTTAACTATATACACAACCCACCAATTTTTCAATCTTGGGTTTGAATAACTTAAATAGTACACATGTACCACATGATTCGCAAGTACAACATTGTTGTTATGGGCTGTGTATCATGACTTCTGGTTGACCTCCACCATTCCAAAATCATCAACTCGTGTGCCCGATGTTGGATCAAACCATTCACAATCGAAAATCACAAGTTGAAGTGTTTTTGGACTGCCAAATGTATACTCTATTATTGTTTTGGATCGCCAGTTCGAGTGAAACCATCTGTTGACAACCCAAGACGAACATTTCTTGGATCTTTACCAAACTCCGGATTGAAACGGTCTAGAGCTTGCCATACCGCCTATGACACCCGGTTCCAAAAATGATCTAAGTGAACGCATATGTGTTCCCAAGACGTTCAACACACATACACGAGTGCATTCACAAAAGAGTATACAGAAAATTACCACATAACAACATTAATTAACCAAATTTTATTAGACAAGCCATATTATCCTCAACTACAAGTTCTAATGAATATTAATGATGAGTTCAACTGATGCAGCGGAGATAAACTAAATAAGTAAACTAAAAAGCTAGACAGCATAAGCAATAGGGTGGCGCAACTCCAATCAACATCACAGGCAAAGCTAACGGCAGACACGGCCTAGAACTCTGCATTATCGCCATTAAGCTCCCAATCCTGACATGCAACTGTTGGGGGGGGGGGGATTGCAAGCGTGAGTACATGTCATACTCAGCAAGTGTGGAAAGTATGACATGTGGCTGATTCAAATGACTAATATAATAATGGTTGAGTGCTGAAGAGTACATTAAAACATTCGAAAAGCAATATATTACATGTATATGAAATAAACTCATCATAAGCCATGTAGTTATCATAATACCAGTCCATATTCCATATCCATCATCATATACCAATATCCATATTCAGTACCAGGATTCAATTGATAACCATCCATAACCATCCCAAATCCCAATTTTCCTCTAATCATGTGAGGGTCCAGGTTGCTCATAACCGAGAGCACGGTTATCATGATAGTTTTATTAGTCTATGCAATGTTTGTACCGCTTTACCCACGTGTTTGTGATTTCCTCACCTTTCGATGACTATAAAATCTCAATTATGCCGTCTCACACTTCCGTAGGTGTGTGGCCAAGAGATCACAAAATAGCCTTTACAAAGGGATTACTAGCCTATTTAGACCCCACTTGATGCCTCCAACTGAGCACATCTTTAACCAAGGGCCTCCTTTTGAGCCATTCGGATCCCAGGGTAGTCCCACCAATCATCAACAAACCCAATCCGACTACCCCTTCCCTGAGCATCCTTAATGGTCCAAATAGCACTGGCAAAGCTCTAATTAATCAGCTATGCTGCACCCATACTTGGCCTCGTGGTGGTACTGTAAATCCTGGATGGTCGCTCCATGAACCGGTCTTTATATCTAAAGCAAGCAAACCACCATAACATCCAACTCGTCCATACCAGGCTTGCGTAGATCACACATTACCATATCATATTTGTAAAAGCCCGCTTTTCGGAAGAACAAAAACACACAAATGCGAACTGAAAAATTCTGAAAATGGACTTGGGAATCCAAACTCACATGAACCATATGAGTTAATCCATGTTCACTAAAAATAGGAACTTGTTAAAATTTTACATATAGAACATGGTTCCTAATGTATTTGGAACTTAAGGGGTAAAATACTTAATTTCCAAGTATTCCCATTTTCAAAGAAAAATTAAAAGAGAAAAGAAAACAAAATGGAGAGGAAGAAAAAGGAATTATTCCAACCCTAAAATGGGACATCAAAAAATATTCAAATCTCATGCTGTAAATTTTTCCATGACCTTCTAATATTGCAAATAGACTCTCGGTAAAGTTTCAAAATTTTTGAAGCACGTTTCCCATTTATTGGACACGTACTGAGAGTTTAATCAACATCGACTTCAAATTTAAACTTTGTGCTCAACCTTGTCCAAATCAACTCCAAATTTTTCCTGAGGTCCCTTATGGTTCAAAAAGGTTAACTTCAAAGTTTCAGGATTTTTGAACCTAATCTACTATTTATTTCCTTGAGTCAAGTATCACCCTTTGAATTCAAATTCAAACATGAGTTCAAATTCAACTTGCTAAGTTTTGAAATCTGATTGCACCATAAAAGTTTCCACATTTTATTTAGTCATTGGGCCAAAGTTGAATATTTTTGAAGCATGTCTGCTAGCTCCATTTGAATTTTGAAAAGAGAAGGGAGAAGAGAGTGGGACCCACATGTCATACTTATCCTCACTACTAGGAAAAGGTGGGCCTCACTGGTAAGCTACTCAATGGATGGAGATATTTTGCATCTGGAATGAAGTGGATAAGGGGGAATTTGGAATGGGCCCCACAGGTCATTCTTACCCCAGCTATAGAAACTCAATTTCTGTTCCACTCAACCGAAGCACCACACGCAAACTTGCCTTCCCCTGCTCGAGCGCGCCTCCCCGCCAGCCGCTCACGGCACCGCCGTCCGCGCGCCTCCTCGTCTCCCGGCCGCTTGCAGCGCCGCCCTACAACGGCCGTCGGCCCGCGCGCCCTAGCAACTCCCCGCCGTCCGCCTGCCTCGGCCGACGCCGCGCTTGCCTCCCCCGGCGCGCTCACCGCGCCCAGCTGCTGCGCCCTGCGCTCGGCCGCCCACGGCGCCACCATCTCACAGGCGCTCCACCTCCCAGCCGGCGCGTCGCCCCGGCTCCTCTCGATGCCCGACCTGCGCACCTCCCCCATCGCCCCCTGCTGGCAGCGTCGCCGGCTTGCTCGCGCGCCCTGACCGCTGCTCCCGCGTCCCAGCTCCGGCGCATGGCGCCTGCTCGCCGCTCGCCCTGCCTCCTCCTGGCTGCGCGCATCTCGCCGTCCCTTGCTTCCGCTGGTGCCTCGCTTGCGCCCAGGCCCGCTGTCCGCGCCTTGGCCGCGCTTCGCATGTGCTATTTTGGATGCCATTGTCGACTTGATGTCGTCACGGCGTTCTTCTGACATGCCGCGTCCAAGCAGTCCGAGGATTGATGCAGGTGATGTATGACATGCAGGAACACACCTTTGACACAATGGCATCAACAATTAATTCAAGGTTAGCTCTGAATTGTTCAAAGATTAGTTGAACAGTGCTGCAGCTAAGGTGTTCGATGAAATGCTTACGAAGAAAGAACCAACTTCGTTGATGTTCAGAACTGGTCTGTGATGCAGGGGTAGAACGAGGTCGCAACCGACAAGCCTATGTGCCAAGATGCCCTTTGAATGGTGATGAAGCGACGGAAATCAAGTACACACCCAAGATGTTCGGCAAAATGCCTACAAGGTGAGTCTTGCCCTGAAATGCCTTGCTTGACGTCACCGACGTCCGTTCATCGTAACCGCTAATGGTACTCATGTTTTGTCAAGTCATACGTCCATGTTCCGCGTTAATATCATCCCAATAGAAATACCTAAGTTGACCTCTTTTGTCATTTATATCATGTTGGCTTGTCCGTGCGTGCTCGTGATGCTCCACCATGAGCCGCATTGACGTCGTCGTGACGCTCCGAGCTATCATCGTGCCCTGGCATCAAATTGAAGGATGCCTGTGATGAGTGTGGTGCTGGAACACCAGCACGACTCGTCGGACAATGGTTGTCAAGCCAAATTAGGTTTTAGTCATCGTGAGAGCAATCGACTCCTAAGTGTAGCCAGGGTGCTCGATAAAATGCCTTCTAGGTCAAACCAGGTGTGTCGGTGATCACCGACAACCTGGGGTAGAGGTATGCAAGAACGTTGCGACCAACAAGGAGGACTAGACCAAGGGGAACCTTGGATAAGAGTTCCTTGGTTGTGTCGAGGATGTTCCCTGACCGATCACAGGATTGGTTAACTTGGTGTACCACTTCATCGACGACAGGTTCGTCGAGTCGCTTATCAACAACCGAGTCAACATCACTAGCCTTAGGACTCACAAGGTGGTGTTCGGGATTCCGCTCACCCCATTGACGAGTCTGGGTTGATGTGGACCTCGCTAAGACGATCTTCTCGAGATGGCAAAGCATGCCTTCACGGCAAGGTATCGCATCATGTTTCAATCTCAAGAGCTTACCGAGCTCACCTGGACAAGCTTGCGGGGGACACTACATTAGTGTCATCGTGTAAGCACCTAAACGATGCTTGCGATGTTAGTCGTAGCAACTAGTTTACCTAAAAGTCATTGGAACGTTGTCTTGGTACTCATGCTAGGTTAACAGTGCTTGTAATGACTTCTTAAGTCCAAGCCATGTTGATCTCAATTCAGTCCCAAGTGTTGTTAGGTTCCATCATGGTTCATCCTAAGTCAGGACCCTATGACAGCACTGCTTACTTAACTAGGTTTACTCCTTTATGAGTTAAGTCAAGTTCAGTGGTCGATTGCTAAATCGCGACCTTCATCTTGTACACCACTCATACTCAAGCTTTCGATGCCACCTTGACTCTTATGTCATCCTTACACTACCAGTCCAACACTTCCACACCATTCAGTTGTATCATCCTTGAGTGGCATAGCGTCAAGTGTTGAGTGCCAAGTTGCAATGTGTGCTTACATTGAACCTTTTAATTCACATATCGATACTACTATGACCACTTGACTCCATCCTTTGTTTATCCACACAACAGAGGCATATCTGTCCTTCCTAGTCAAACTCCTCGTTCTTAAAGTTACACAACCCCGTAGAGTCTATTATTAAATTAATTAATTACTTAATTACTTATATGCATATCATGTCGATAGGAACGTGATGATAGGTGATCGACGAGAAGTTTCGCTTGGAGGAGAAGGCTAGGGTGTCCACTTGAAGTCCTTGGCGGAGTCTGCACAGAAGGACCACTAACAATTGACATTCATTCGAGTCGCAAACTAAGGCAAGCCCCGTTTTGCATTTAAGAGCTTTTCAAAGTTTTCCAGTTTTATTCACTTACGTCTTCAGTTGATATTGTGCATTACGTATAAGGTGTTTGATACTCCACTTGCATGACCACAAATCCCACGGTTTGGTTGGAACTAGTTACAGTTTGACCTGTAGTAACTGCTTTGCTAATGCATAGGAAATCCGGTAGAAGTCGAGTAGTTGGAATCTACTCGCGAGAGATGTAGGACATATCTCACAGGATTGGTTGGATATAAAATGGCATAATATAATGAAATGTAGACCGGACAGGGGATGGATAGGAAGCGGAGAGAATTGAGTCTCGGTCGCATAGCCCTGCATGTGTCTCTTGAGGATCGTGCCTTATGCGACACCGTTGGGCAAGCTTGAACTGTACCGGTTGCATAATGGTATATCGGCCCATTAAACTGATGTAACTCCAGACTGTAGTGTGGAGACTCCTCGGTTGTCCTTGAATGGAGATGCGAAGGCATAAAGGTGTAAATCTTCTAGCGGGCAACTTCGACGTGTCCGTGTAGGGGACCTTTTTCTCGGGATGAAGAGGTTTGTTGAAATTGCGGTCTTGGGTGAAAGGTGGCCACGTATGACGCGGCGAGGAGAGCACGTATGTGTCTCCCACGCGGGTGTGCGTGTCGTGCAGTCCGGGTGTGTTCTGATTGCAATCACCGTCCCTCGCGGTAATAGAGTACCACTTGTTTACTGTGTCGTGACGTAGTAAATACTAAAGAAGCTAGAAGAATACATTGTATTGAATTATAATTGCTATGCAACCTTGTATGGCTTAGAGATAGTACAATTAAAAGTTTATAGTTTCCCCATACTTTACCTGTAATAGCAGTATGTGCTTTGGGCATGTCATATCATCGGCAAAGCGTTTCTTGTTTGATTGTGGAGTCTATGATGTGTCGTGCTTAAAGAATGCCATCTGCTACTAAAAACATGATTATAAGGATCTACTTGTAGGCGAGTCTATTTATGTTATTCCATACCTATGTGTAGTGTCCCCTTCTGCATATGTCTAGTGAGACAGTTAAGTCTTGCTGAGCCTTATGCTCACGTTTGCGCTTTAACGATTTTTGCAGGTATTAGTTTTATTTCTGCTGTTCAGGTTGTACATGAGACTCGAGATGTGGAGATAAATCTCATGTGAACCACGCCGCTGCCGAATGTTCTTCTTGTTGCTATTGAGAAGCGTCCTAGGGCATGGACGTCTTCCCTCCTACTTAGTTAGGTGAGATTATGAGTATGTATTTTCTGCTGCGTGTGTACCCTTGTTGTACACTCTTTTGTAAACTCTGATTATTCTGAAATGAAAACTTTGTACGTTTTGGTATCTTTTTCGTGTGTGCTGTTAGGTGCCGCATCGCACGGCACCACCCAATGAGATCCACGGATGTGTGGACTCCGGTTCCTATAGACATGGTATCAGAGCTTCATTGGGAATAGCACGCTCGAAAAGAGCCTATTTTCGAAAACTCCGAAGTAGTCGAGTGAGGATTAGCTATATGCCCATTAAGGACTATTACTAGTATAAGTTATAAAGGTGGTGAGCTAACTTGTTATATTATTCTGTAACGATGCTCCGTCTTCAAGGTAGGGGGTAAGGTACGCCGCCGAGAGCGGATCAATCTCGGTAAACTCTGCATACGAGATATGGTATGTGAAATTTCCGTGGCTTAGCACGGAAAGTCAATATGAGTCTCTGAAACTTTCCATGTTTCTGAGAACATATGACCCGCGGTACCCCAGCATGACACAAAATTAGTGGGAGCCCCCGTCGGGTGGTGTATAACCGGATAGTATGCATCTCTACAACTATTCATGTTCTATGGGAGCATGCGAAACACGTATGCCTGAGCGTGTATAAGCCGGTTCGTGCGGGAGTCTTTGCTGTACAGACGTATTTACAGCCATGTACCTCGAGACATGACTTCGCTCGAGGGCGACTCACACCAGATTCGTATGCATTTACTTTCATATATATTATTGTGATTGCCTGTCGTGTTTCCCCGTGCCGCCCTTGAGGTGTGAAGGTGTGAAAGGGGATTGTTTGTCTTCTGCAGGTACACTAACTCCAGTAGCGACCCGTGTAGAATACGTTTGCGAGTGATCGATATTAGGACCACCTATAGACGTATCCGTATATACCGGGTTAGACTTTTCTTTTAGTAAGGCACGTAGTACCGTCAGTATCCCACTTGATACTTTGACAATCCCCCACGAAAGAAATGGCTTCATATTAATATTAAGTCCATGTATTAGTTGTTGATATCTTGTGGACAAGGTAAAATGTTTCCCTTCAAGGGTAGGTGAACCAAAGTCCTTTGATCCTGGTGAGAGTTTAGCTCGACTTCGCCGGAGTAAGACTTTGGTTAAGCATGAAGATCCATAGTGATATGCTATGGATAAGAAGGTCGTCAAGTCTCTTTTAAGATTCCATTTAGTTCCAAAGCAAATGATTAGTTGTGAATCAAGTTCTAGCCATCGGACTTAAGTTTTGAGCCAAGTTTCAAAATTTGAGTTTGTTTCCAAATTCTTGTGTTTCGAAGCCGGTGAGTTCTGTTTTCGAATAGAATTGACCTGACTTTGAAAATCCATATCTTATCAACTTCGAGGGCTAGGGAGGAAAGTGAATACTTTTTGGAAAGCTTTTGAAGTCTTCTATAAGTTTTCTATTGGCCTCCCAGCCAAAACACGCTTTTATGGTGATGAAAATGCACCGTTATCACAGCAGCTGCTGTTCTGAAACTACATGGACCAGCCTCTCAATTTTTGCCATAATTCCTTGTAGAAAGCTCTTCTATTCCATTTTGATACATTTCTGGAAAGGGGAAGAGCTATTCCACAACTTTGTTATTCAGTGATACCTCAAATTCAGCTTATAATTAATTAGAAAACAGAGTTGAAGATAGTACATGTATATAGGTGCTATCTGAAACAGTCAGAAAAATTCTGAACTTTGAATGGCCATAACTCTTAAACTAGAAATGCAAACTATGCATGCTTATACATATATGGAAAGCTTAAAGAGTCCTCTATCAACTTCCTATTCAACACAAAGGCTAAAAGCCACATTAACAAGGTCTAAATTGAAGTGTCGTTTAAGAGGTTCTGACAGCACGGAAGAGGGGACAGAATCTGAACTCTTCACCAATTGAATCATAACTTTTTGCAAACTTCACCTCTGCAGGCCTACTTTATGTGGTTGGAAAGTATAGAGAGTCCTCTACAACGTTTCTGTATAACTCCTGAGCAGAATCCATCTCTAACATACTAAAAACTTCAAATTTCTAAACTTGATCAAATCTGGACAGTGACTGGACAGTCCTGTGTACCGTTACTGTTTCTCGCATAACTCACTGTAGAATTGTCGTATGACTTCTTGTGATGCATTTTTGGATCATGATAATGTATGCAACAAGTTTGCTATGTATTATTTTTGCAAATGTTGATGTTTGTATATCTGAAAATTGTGGACAAAATCAGCCTTAAACAAAGGAGGTGCTGTCCAAATTTTCAGAAAAACTGTCAACTTGCAAATACCATATCTTCTCAACCAGAAGTGCTATGAGGGAAAGTAAGTACTCCATAGAAAGTTTTGGAAGTACTTTACAAGTTCTATATTCAGTTCAAGACCAAAATCCTTTTCTAGGTGGGTGAAATTTGGATAGTCGCAGAGACTGTCCAGGTATACCCAAACTGGACAGCAATCTGTACACCTCTGAATTTAATCCATAACTCGCAGACCCTTGATCCAATAGTGTCGCGCGAGTAACTGTTGGAAAATTTAGAGAGTCAGCTACAATTTTTGAAGTTTGCTCCAGACCTGAATCGGTCATCTACCTATTCCAAATCAAGTTTGAATACAGAGTGGTCAATCTGAACTGAATTCAATTCTGAATGCTGAAATTTTACCCAACTTCAAAAAATTCATATCTTTTGAACCAGAACTGATATGAAGACAAGTAAGTACATTCTGGAAATATTATTACATTGTCTACAACTTTGTAAATAAGAATATTTCCAGATTTCCATCAGAACAGTCTGAAAACTGTAGATCGAAAGTGCTACTTTTTAAGCAGGTTCTGCTGAAAGTGCAGAAAAATTCTGCTGATTTTAAAATAGCATAACATGCAAACCAGAGATGATCTAGAGGCAAACCAATACTATTTGGAAATTTCTTGCAGTGTACTTTATCTTGTTATTCACCTCGAGATCTGATTTTGCCATTAACTGGATCAAAAATCGAGTTTGCGTCCAGACTGGTCGTTTGTCACCATAGTCTGGCCAGTTTGAACCTTTTGGTTTTTGTTAGGCATTCGGCTCTCGATTTCAATTCGAGGAGTGTCGTAACCAACCAAGAGTTAGGACTCAAGTATTTACCAAGTTGAATAGAGTGTTTAACTCATTTGAAGCCCTTTTCCCTTGGATAGTCATAATAGTGTCTGATTTATGTGAGTTGCCACATCACATCTTGTGATGTTGAACGCAGGTCGCAATTACTTGAGTTGCATCTCGTCTTCCCATGAGGATTGTTTGAAGTACGCTTCAACATCCTGGTTTGGAACTTTAAGGGGGAAGGCGAGCACTCAAGTAATGGTGGTATTGAACCATCAACCTTGGTTACAACAAGTCGTGTCAACAAGAAGACGATCAAGTAAGATTACATCTTCAAGAGGATCCAACATCCACCACCAGATTGAGTTACTAAAAGAAGAAGTGTGACTTCAACTCCACTAAAGTGATAGCTAAGGATATCAGTTCCTCTTGCCAGATCGAAGCAAAGGTTAAGTGAAGCACCACTAGAGACATATAGTGAGTTGTTTTTCTTCTGATGAAGATATAATCAAGTTGAGTAGGACATGCACAAGCTTTCGAAAGGTCGAGATAACGTGGTATATTTCCCACATTCCTTGTCAATTGTTCTGTTATGAATTCCTTAACTGTGGTCGAGTCATGAATGGAACGCTACTCATTGAGTGTCTTTCACGACCACGGTATCCAATCCTTGCAAATCATGAGACAGTACTTGAGTTTTGTGGGTGTGGTTCATTCAGTCTTGCTCCAACTATAAAAGCTACTGCACCATGCATGTGCACCATTTGCATCATACATATGCATCATTTGCACCATACATATGCACCATTTGCACCATACCATGTGCATATACATTGCACCATACAACATATGATGCATCATGAAGCATCATTACCAATGTAACACCAATGATGGAATGCATGATAATACTAAAATTTAGAGCAAGATTGTGTACCCCATTCAAACTATTCTAAGGTGTCTAATGACTATGATCATTTCACCATATTCATTGGACTTCTTACATTGTTGATATTCTTTCTATTGAGTGATACCTGGGCAACCGATCACTCAACCTCCCTTGCAACTAAACAAATACTTGAACTTCCATCCTTGACTTGTTAGGTTCAAGTACCTTGATTGTTGCAACTATACCGTTCGTCATTGAGTTGTCATCAGCTCGATGATCAACCTTATAAAATCCATGAAATCTCCTTTCTCGCGAGGATACCGTTCGATTGTCAACCTCGTGAAACTCTTTGGGTCCATCTAATATCTTACGATGTTATATGGTAACCTTGCTACACTAATTACCTTATAGTTACCATATGATTGAGTTCATTGCTGTGTTGGGAACATGTGAGGATGCTAAATCCTTAAATCCTCGTGTGCCAACGCAAAGGGTCTTCCTCTTCTATTTCTATTGTTTGAAGATGTTGATATACCCAAAAACGGTGTAGTCGCCATATCTTCCGTATTCCTGCTGTTTTCATCACATAAGAGTGTTGGGTGTCTTGCTACTCTTATGCTACGTCTAAGGAATCCGATGGTTGAATAAACATCAAACGAGGTTAATGATAGTTGTTTAACCTCGTAAACCATCTTAACTCATGTCAGGGGAAATACCACATTAAGTTATAAGGACCTATGCAAAACCAAACAAGCAACCAAGAAACAATGCACAGATAGTTTTAAACTGTCATGGTAACTTAGAGAAGCAGAGAACAAGTGCTGATTCTTCAAGTCAAGACTAGGACAGAATAGGATGTCACACCAGTGTAAGAGTACAGCAATAAAAGTTCAGTAACAGATGTGAAAGTTTTACGATGTGATATTGTCATGTCGAGCTTCCTGTCAAGGTTATCAACCTAAAGACTGGAATCAGTTGAAGCAGACTTTAGAATTTCTTAAGATGCCTGAAGATAATCACTATTTCGTAGAACCCAAGTCTTTAAGGGCATTGTCATTTTCCTTAGTCAATGACCCTCTTTTACGGATTGTTCCCTCATCGTTTCTGTTATTCTACTTGTTAGAATCTCGGGACGAGATTCCATAAAGGGGGAAGGATTGTAAAAGCCCGCTTTTCGGAAGAACAAAAACGCACAAATGCGAACTTAAAAATTCTGAAAATGGACTTGGGAATCCAAACTCACATGAACCATATGAGTTAACCCATGTTCACTAAAAATGGGAACTTGTTAAACTTTTACATATAGAACATGGTTGCTAATGTATTTGGAACTTAAGGGGTAAAATCCTTAATTTCCATGTATTCCCATTTTCAATGAAAAATTAAAAGAGAAAAGAAAACAAAATGGAGAGAAAGAAAAAGGAATTATTCCAACCTTAAAATGGGACATCCATAAATATTCAAATCTCATGGCGTAAATTTTTCCATGACCTTCTAATATTCCAAATAGACTCCCGGTAAAGTTTCAAAATTTTTGAAGCACGTTTCCCATTTATTGGACACGTACTGAGAGTTTAATCAACGTCGACTTCAAATTTAAACTTTGTGCTCAACCTTGTCCAAATAAACTCCAAATTTTTCCTGAGGTCCCTTATGGTTCAAAAATGTTAACTTCAAAGTTTCAGGATTTTTGAACCTAATCTACTATTTATTTCCTTGAGTCAAGTATCACCCCTTGAATTCAAATTCAAACAAGTTCAAATTCAACTTTCTCAGTTTTGAAATCTGATTGCACCATAAAATTTTCCACATTTTATTTAGTCATTGGGCCAAAGCTGAATATTTTTGAAGCATGTCTGCTAGCTCCATTTGAATTTTGAAAAGAGAAGGGAGAAGAGAGTGGGACCCACATGTCATACTTCTCCTCAGTACTAGGAAAAGGTGGGCCTCACTGGTAAGCTACTCAATGGATGGAGATATTTTGCATCTGGAATGAAGTGGATAAGGGGGAATTTGGAGTGGGCCCCACAGGTCATTCTTACCCCAGCTATAGAAACTCAATTTCTCTTCCTCTCCACCGAAGCACCTCACGCAGACTTGCCTTCCCCTGCTTGAGCGCGCCTCCCCGCCAGCGGCTCACCGCACCGCTGTCCGCGCGCCTCCTTGTCTCCCGGCCGCTTGCAGCGCTGCCCTACGACGGCCGTCGGCCCGCGCGCCCCAGCTCCTCCCCGCCGTCCGCCTGCCTCGGCCGACGCCGCGCTTGCCTCCCCCGGCGCGCTCATCGCGTCCAACTGCTGCGCCCTGCGCTCGGCCGTCCACGGCGGCACCAGCTCGCAGGCGCTCCACCTCCCGGCCGGCACGTCGCCCCGGCTCCTCTCAACGCCCGACCTGCGCACCTCCCCCGTCGCCCCCTGCTGGCAGCATCGCCGGCTTGCCCGCGCGCCCTGACCGCCGCTCCCGCGTCCCAGCTCTGGCTCATGGCGCCTGCTCGCCGCTCGCCCTGCCTCCTCCTGGTTGCGCGCATCTCGCCGTCCCTTGCTTCCACTGGTGCCTCGCTTGCGCCCAGGCCCGCTGTCCGCGCCTTGGCCGCGCTTCGCATGTGCTGGTTCGGATGCCATTGTCGACTTGATGTCGTCACGGCGTTCTTCTCACATGCCGCGTCCAAACAGTGCGAGGATTGATGGAGGTGATGTATGAGATGCAGGAACACACCCTTGACACAATGGCATCAACAATTGATTCAAGGTTAGCTCTGAATTATTCAAAGATTAGTTGAACAGTGCTGCAGCTAAGGTGTTCGATGAAATGCTTACAAGGAAAGAACCAACTTCGTTGATGTTCAGAACTGGTCTATGATGCAGGGGTAGAACGAGGTCGCAACCGACAAGCCTAAGTGCCAAGATGCCCTTTGAATGGTGATGAAGCGACGGAAATCAAGTACACACCCAAGATGTTCGGCGAAATGCCTACAAGGTGAGTCTTGCCCTGAAATGCCTTGCTTGACATCACCGACGTCCGTCCATCGTGAACGCTAATGGTACTCATGTGTCGTGAAGTCATACGTCCATGTTCCGCGTTAATGTCATTCCAATAGAAATACCTAAGTTGACCTCTTTTGTCGTTTATATCATGTTGGCTTGTCCGTGCGTGCTCGTGATGCTCCACCATGAGCCGCGTCGACGTCGTTGACCACATGACATCGTCGTGACGCTCCGAGTCGTCATCATGCCCTGGCATCGAATTGAAGGATGCCTGTGATGAGTGTGGTGCTGGAACACCAGCACGACTCGTCGGATAATGGTTGTCAAGCCAAATTAGGTTTTAGTTGTTGTGAGAGCAATCGAGTCCTAAGTGTAGCCAGGGTGCTCGATAAAATGCCTTCTAGGTCAAACCAGGTGTGTCGGTGATCACCGATGCCTGGGGTAGAGGTATGCAAGAACGTTGCGACCAACAAGGAGGACTAGACCAAGGGGAACCTTGGATAAGAGTTACATGGTTGTGTCGAGGATGTTAACTAACCGATCACAGGATTGGTTAACTTGGTCTACCACTTCATCGATGATAAGTTCGTCGATTCGCTTATCAACAACCGAGTCGACATCACTAGCCTTAGGACTCACAAGGTGGTGTTCGGGATTCCGCTCACCCCATTGACGAGTCCGGGTCGATGTGGACCTCGCTAAGACGATCTTCTAGATATGGCAAAGCATGCCTTCACGGCAAGGTCTCGTATAATGTTTAAGTCTCGAGAGCTTACCGAGCTCACCTGGGCAAGCTTGCGGGAGACACTACATTAGTGGCGTCGTGTAAGCACCTGAAAGATGCTTGCGACGTTAGTCGTAGCAACTGGTTTACCTAAAAGTCATTGGAACATTGTATTGGCACTCATGCTAGGTTAAAAGTGCTTGTAATGACTTCTTAAGTCCAAGCCATGTTGATCTCAATTCAGTCCCAAGTGTCATTAGGTTCCATCATGGTTCATCCTAAGTCAGGACCATATGACAGCACTGCTCACTTAACTAGGTTTACTCCTTTATGAGTTAAGTCAATTTCAGTGGTCGATTGCTAAACTGCGACCTTCGTCTTGTACACCACTCATACTCAAGCTTTCGATGCCACCTTGACTCTTAGGTCATCCTTACACTACCAGTCCAACACTTCCACACCATTCAGTTGTATCGTCCTTGAGTGGCATAGCGTCAAGTGTTGAGTGCCAAGTTGCAATGTGTGCTTATGTTGCACCTTTCAATTCACATCTCGATACTACTATGACCACTTGACTCCATCCTTTGTTTTTCCACACAACAGAGGCATATCTGTCCTTCCTAGTCAAACTCCTCATTCTTAAAGTTACACAACCCCGTAGAGTCTATTATTAAATTAATTAATTACTTAATTACTTATATGCATATCATGTCGATAGGAACGTGATGATAGGTGATCGACGAGAAGTTTCGCTTGGAGGAGAAGGCCAGGGTGTCCACTTGAAATCCTTGGCGGAGTCTGCACAGAAGGACCACTATCAATTGACATTTATTCGAGTCGCAAACTAAGGCAAGCCCCGGTTTGCATTTAAGAGCTTTTCAAAGTTTTCCAGTTTTATTCACTTACGTCTTCAGTTGATATTGTGCATTACATATAAGGTGTTTGATACTCCACTTGCATGACCACAAATCCCACGGTTTGGTTGGAACGAGTTACAGTTTGACCTGTAGTAACTGCTTTGCTGATGCATAGGAAATCCGGTAGAAGTCCAGTAGTTGGAATCTACTCGCGAGAGATGTAGGACCTATCTCACAGGATTGGTTAGATAGAAAATGGCATAATATAATGAAATGGAGACCGGGCTGGGGATGGATAGGAAGCGGCGAGAATTGAGTCTCGGTGGCATAGCCCTGCCTGTGTCGCTTGAGGACCGTGCCGTATGCGGCACCGTTGGGCAAGCTTGAACTGTACCGGTTGCATAATGGTATATGGGCCCATTAAACTGATGTAACTCCAGACTGTAATGTGGAGACTCCTCGGGTGTCCTTGAATGGAGATGCGAAGGCATAAAGGTGTAAATCTTCTAGCGGGTAACTTCGACATGTCCATGTAGGGGACCTTTTGCTCGGGATGACGAGGTTTGTTGACATTGGGGTCTTAGGGGAAAGGTGGCCACGTATGACGCGGGGAGGAGAGCACGTATGTGTCTCCCACGCGGGTGTGCGTGTCGTGCAGTCCGGGTGTGTCCTGATTGCAATCACCGTCCCTCGCGGTAATAGAGTACCACTTGTTCATTGTGTCATGACGTAGTAAATACTAAAGAATCTAGAAGAATACATTGTATTGAATTATAATTGCTTTGCAACCTTGTATGGCTTAGAGATAGTACAATTAAAAGTTACAGTTTCCCCATACTTTACCTGTAATAGTAGTATGTGCTCTGGGCATGTCATATCATCGGCAAAGCGTTTCTTGTTTGATTATGGAGTCTATGATGTGCCGTGCTTGAAGAATGTCATCTGCTACTTAAAACATGATTATAAGGATCTACTTGTAGGCGAGTATATTTATGCTATTCCTTACCTATGTGTGGTGTCCCCTTCTGCATATGTCTAGTGAGATGGTTAAGTCTCGCTGAGCCTTATGCTCACATTTGCGCTTTAACGATTTTTGCAGGTATTAGTTTTATTTCTGCTGTTCAGGTTGTACATGAGACTCGAGGTGTCGAGATAAATCTCATGTGAACCACGCCGTTGCCGAATGTTCTTCTTGTTGCTATTGAGAAGCGTCCTAGGGCATGGACGTCTTGTCTCCTGCTTAGCCAGGTGAGATTATGAGTATATATTTTCCACTGCGTGTGTACCCTTGTTGTACACTCTTTTGAAAACTCTGATTATTCTGAAATGAAAACTATGTACATTTTGGTATCCTTTTCGTGTGTGCTGTTAGGTGCCGTATCGCACGACACCACCCAATGAGATCCTCAGATGTGTGGACTCTAGTCCCCACAATATTAACCAGTACATGTTAATCATAATCTCATAAATGCATAATTAAGTTAAGTGGTGTAGTTTTCTTTTCCGTCCCAATTAATTAAGCGAAGCAAAAATTTAAAGATCCCATCCCGACTCTCTACCATATATTCTAGGTGACAAGGGTGGTTAAACAAAGCTAGTAAACTTCTTACCATAGGATTCATATCAAATTGACACAAGCATGCAATTTTGCAAACAAAGCATTTATTTTAAAAACGGGATCAATATGCTTCAAGGACACTTGCCTTGCTCTTGGGATTGATTCGGGTCAAAGACTTCAAATTCTTGGTGTTGTAGATCCTATGCAACATTCTCTAACGCAGATCCATCTAATCCGCACAATAAACATACAAGACATGAATAAAATCAAAGAGTGTACAAATATTACTCAATATGACATGACATGCACGATTGATGCAAATGCAAGGTAGAACTTGTTAATAGATTGCTTTTAAATGATCACTATCTAGTTCTAATAGATTTTCACAAGTTATAATGGTTTGGAATTGATTATAATAAATTTTAGACTTAATTCAACACAATTTAACCAGGAAAATCGGACTAGTTCGCTAGGGACCGGAAAAGTCCGCACTTTACGAGATCAGCAGATTAGGGTTTTCTTGATCGACGTGAATTTCGAGATTAGGGGTTCAATTCACGTAAGGAAAAGGAATAGATGGTATACCAGGTGTTTAGAACTCCAAAGAATCAAGGATCTTAGAGACAACACTTGGATCTTGATGATCTATGGTTGATGAAGAACTCAATGATGAACTGGTGATGAAGAACGAAATCTTGGTGGAGATCCTGATCCTCTTTTGTTTCCTCGTCTTCTTCTTCTTGCTTGGGATCTCGTCTTCCCTCCTTGATGGTGGCTCTCCACGGACTAGGGTTTGGGTGGGGTGGAAAAGTTGAGTTGTTTATAAAGAGGTGGAGGCTAGGGTTAGATGGATTTCGAGTTTGATATGAGTAGAGGCCGGTATAGAGTCCCACATGGGCTCTAAAAGATTTAGGCACGGCGTCCGTAGGCCCACTTAACGTAAACCAAAGAAACAAGTCGTGAAACAAAAGATCAACTCGGAGTCGCAAAATATCGAACAAGTCCGAAAAGGACCGGACTAGTCCGAAATTGTCCAGAGGCAAAAACAGACTAGTTCAGAGCAAAAACGGACAAGTCCGATCGAGGTCAGAGAGAAATCGGACTAGTCCACACCAAAATCGCACTATTACGCACTTTCTAGAATTTTAAGTGCGGTTTTGTTCCAAATCAATTTTAAACTTATTCCTCTTTACGTGGATTAATGTTAAACATGTATATGAATGTATGAGGGTGTTACAAACCTACCCCCCTTAAAATGAATCTCACCCTCGAGATTTGACGTGGAAGAGAAGAGATAGGGAAATTCCTTCTTGGGATCATCCTCCAATTCCCACGTTGCTTCTTTTGCTGTGTGGTTCTTTCATTGAACTTTACACCATCTAATAACCTTGTTCCTTGTGACCCTCTCCTTGGTTTCCAAGATTTTGACCGGTTGTTCGGCATAAGTCAAATCTGCCCCTATTTCCAATCCTTCCATTGGACTTGTTCTCCCGGTACTCTCAGGCACTTCTTGAGCTGGGAAACATGAAAGACATCATGGACATCCGAAAGATGAGCTGGCATCTCCAACTTATACGCTACTTCTCCTCTTTTGTCCAAAATCTTGAATGGTCCAACGTAGCGAGGTGCTAGCTTGCCTCTTATGTTAAACCTCTTTTGACCCTTCATCGGTGACACCTTAAGGTAAACAAAATCTCCCACTGCAAAGGCAATTTCCTTCTCCTATTGTCCGCATAGCCTTTTTGTCTTGATTGGGCAGCCCTCAAGTTTTCACGAATTATTTGGACTTGCTTTTTGGCCTCTTGCAACACATCCGGAACAGTTTTCACTGCCTCATTCCAAAATAAAGGTGTCCTACACTTCCTTCCATAAAGCGCTTCATATGGTGACATTTTCTAGCTTGCTTGGTAACTATTGTTGTATGAAAATTCCGCGTATGGCAAGCTTTTGTCCCAACTTTTCCCATGCATCAAAGCACAAGCTCTTAACGTGTCCTCCAAAATTTGATTGGTCCTCTTAGTTTGTCCATCCGTTTGAGGGTGATATGCCAAACTGAAGTTCAACCTTGTTCCCAATGCTTCATGCAATTTCTGCCAAAATCTAGAGGTAAATTTAGAACCTCTATGCGAGACTATCTTCTTCAGAACTCTATGCAAACATACTATTCTTCCCATATACAGTTCTGCCAGTTTCTCTCCATTATAGGTGGTCTTGACGGGAATAAAGTGGGCTGACTTAGTTAACCGATCCACAATTACCCAAATTGAGTCGTAACCGGACTGAGTACGTTGTAAACCAACTATGAAGTCCATACCGATCTCTTCCCACTTCCACTCCAGAATCTTTAATGGTTGCAATAGTACAGCTGGCCTTTGATGTTCCACCTTGACTCATTGGCACACATCACACAATCCTACGTATTCAGCTATGTCTTTCTTCATGCTATCCCACCAATAACACGTCTTCAAGTCTTTGTACATCTTTGTGCAACCGTGGTGAATCGAGTATGGCGAGTCATGTGCCTCCTTTAGTATTGTCTCCTGAATACGCTTTACATTGGGCACCACAATCCTCTTACCAAGCCATAGGGTGCCATGTTCATCCTCATCAAATCTAAATTCTCTTCCTTCTTAGGTCCTTTCCTTGATTTCTTGGATTTCCTCATCCTTCGTTTGGCCTTCCTGAATTTCTTGCTCTAAGGTTGGGTTTAACTCCATCATCTCCATCTCATTTACAAACATGAGGTTCAACCGTTCGATCTCCTTACATAACTCGGATGGTAATTCTTGAACCGTGAGTTGGTGACTTACTCCCTTTCTACTCAAAGCATCAGCCAATACATTGGCTTTTCCCGGATGATAGTTGATTCCTAAATAATAATCTGTGATGAGCTCCAACCATCTTCATTGCCTCAAGTTCAGATCCGTTTGTGTGAAAATATACTTAAGACTCTTGTGATCCATATAAATTTCACACCTATGACCAAGGATATAATGTCTTCAAATCTTCAATGCGTGAACCACAGCTGCACGTTCCAAATCATGCGTTGGGTAATTCTGCTCATGTTTCTTAAATTGCCTCGATGCATAGGTGATCACTTGACCTTCTTGCATCAATACACATCCAAGTCCTTGTCTCGATGCGTCGCAATATATATCAAAACTCTTGCTCACATCCGGCAATACCAAAACTGGGGTTGTTTTGAACCTCTTCTTCAACTCCTCAAAACTGTTTTGACAAGCTTGAGTCCATTGGAAAGCCTTTTCCTTCATTAGCAATTTCATCATTGGCTTGGCTATCTTGGAAAAGTCCTTGATGAAGCGACAGTAATATCCAACCATTCCAAGAAAACTCCTTATTTCCTTGACGTTTTGCAGTGGTTCCCACTTCAACACGTCCCTCACCTTTCCTGGGTCAACCGATACTCCTCCTTCTGAGATTATATAACCCAAAAATGACACCTCTTTCAACCAAAACTGACACTTGTTGAACTTAGCATACAATTGATGCTCCCTTAATTTCTGCAGCATAAGCCTCAAGTGTTCCTCATGTTCCTTCTCGTCCTTCGAGTAGATCATAATGTCATCAATGAACACCACAACGAACTTATCTAAGTACTCCCTGAAGACCTTATTCATGAGGTACATAAAGTACGCAGGTGCATTGGTCAATCCAAAGGACATCACGGTGTACTCATAAGATCCATACCTCGTCCGAAAAGCTGTCTTGGGTATGTCCGATGGTCTAATCTTCATTTGACAGTATCCCGACATCAAATCAATCTTAGAGAAGACACAAGCACCCTTCATCTAATCAAACAAGTCTTCTATGCGCGGCAAGGTGTACTTGTTCTTGATTGTTACCTCGTTGAGAGCTAGGTAATCCACCCACATTCTTTGGGATCCATTCTTCTTGTCCACGAATAGAACGGGCGCTCCCCAATGTGAAGAGCTGGGCCGAATGAAACCCTTCTCTAGTTGCTCTTGAATTTGCTTCTTGAGCTCCGCTAATTCCATAGGAGGCATCCTATACGGCCTCTTAGCTATAGGTGCAGTTCCAGGTATTAAATCAATAACAAACTCAATGTCTTGATCAGGTGGCATACCAGGGAACTCGTCCGAAAAAACATCCAAAAATTCACACACCACCGAAATCTCCTCAATTGCGGCACCGTCCATATGATTCAGCTCCAATCGCTTCAAATTCTACGGAGATCCCTTCTTCATTAGTCAGCTTCACCGTCTTTGTGGCACACTCAATAAATCCATTGTGCTTCATCAACCAGTCCATACCAAGTATAATGTCTAATCCTTGAGAATCCAAAACAATGAGGTTGGCGGAGAAGTCTACCCCCCTTATTCTAAGGATTACTTTTGGACATACTATATTTGTCCTCATCTCTTCTCCAGGAGTCTTAACCAATAGAGTGAACTTCATATGAGAGATAGGCAAACTATACTTGGCAACATATTTTGATGCAATGAATGAATTCGATGCTCCAGAATCAAATAACATGGTCGTCGGGTTGGAGTTTGCGAGAAACATATCAATGACCATGTCATCCGCTTGATGAGCATCCTCCGTAGAGACATGGTTCACGTTGCCACGAGCAAAATTCTGCTGTCCACGGTTCCCTTGTGGCGCTCCTCCATTAGGTCTTTGGTTTTGCCTCGACGCATTGCTTCCTTGACCAAGGCCTGACTTAGGACATTGATGTGCAAAGTATCCGGCTTCTCCACAAGTATAGCACTTCTTTACTCCACCGGGATTATTGGGGCGAGCTTGGTTCTGAACATTTGCACCAGGAAAGTTAGCACAAGGTGCATATGGCATTGGAGGCCTAGGTGCTTGCATAACAGGGCGCTGCTGCACGAACTGAGTTGGGCGCTGTGCGTAACCAAGGTGCTGTATATGAGTAGTGGAGCTGTAATATGGCGCATTAGGAGACGCAAAGCGAGGGCGCACATTACTTCCTTGTTGTTGTCCTTGATATTGCGCCTTCCTCTTGTTGTCTTGTTCCATCTCAAGGACCTTGTTCTCAACCACAATTGCTTTGTCCACAAGCTTCTGAAAGTTGGCATAATCACAGTTGAGCAATTGCACTTGGATCTCATTGTTCAAGCCTCTCATGAACAAATATTGCTTCCGGCTGTCCCGGCTCACATCCCCAGGCGCATATCTTGAGAGTTGAGTGAATTTGTTTAGGTATTCACCCACACTCCCTTGCCTCAAGTTCTCAAATTCTTGCCTCTTCAAAATCATAACTCCTTCTGACATATAATGAGAACGGAAACTCTCCTTGAATTCCACCCAGGTAATTCTCTCTTGGTTCTCATGAGTATTGCATAGTGAATCCCACCAATTGGCAGCTGTTCCAACTAGTTGATGAGAAGCAAAAATACACTTTCTCCATGTCACTACATTGGACAATAGCAATCTTTTTCTCCACGGACTTGAGCCAATCATCCGCATCCATAGGTTCAGGGGCTTGAGCAAAGGTTCGCGGCCTAGTCCTCATAAACTCCCCCAACCGGTTATGAGGAGGTGGGGGTGGAGGCATGTGGGGCTGATTGTTGACTTTACCATCCTGTAGCTGTCCCATAGTTTGTATCATGGTCTGCATGAGCTGGTTTTGCATAGAAAAAAGCTACTCAATACTCATAGCTCCATGAGCAGGTCCTTGTCCATTGTTGTTTTGAGGAACTCCATTGTTCTCCTCCTCATCATTGCCATCCCTCTGGTTGCGAGTCCTCACCATTTGAAGAAAAGCAAGAGATAAGAATTTAGAAACGTCCCCAACTATATGCATCAAGGGATATGAAACAAAACAACTAGCTACTCTAGCCTACGTTGACATGGCAATGCTAAAACATCCCAAAATCTTCTATTAAGCACACAAGCAAACAATATATAGCAACAACACAGCAAACAAAAACACATCGGTTCCTGAGTGCTCCTATGTGCTCTAAAGTGTCCATTATATCTAGGCTACGTCCTACGGTCAACCTGTGGCTCTGATACCAATCTATGACACCCGGTTCCAAAAATGAACCAATTAAACGCATATATGTGCCCAGGACGTTCAATACACATACACGAGTGCATTCAAAAAAGAGTATACATAAATTACCACAGAACAAGATTAATTAACCAAATTTTATTACACAAACCATATTATCCTCAAATAGAAGTTCTAATGAATATTAATAACGAGTTCAACTAATGCTGCGTAGATAAACTAAATAAGCAAACTAAACAGCTAGGCAGGATAAGCAATAGTGTAGCGCAGCTCCAATCAACACCACAGGCAAAGCTGACGGCAGACACGGCCTAGAACTCCGCATTATCGCCATGAAACTCCCAATCCTGAGCTGCAACCGTTGGGGGGATTGCAAGAGTGAGTACATGTCGTACTCAGCAAGTGTGGAAACTATGACATGTGGCTGATTCAAATGACGAATATAATAATGGTTGAGTGCTGAATAGTACATTAAAAAATTTGAAAAGCAATATGTTACATGTATATGAAATAAATCATCATAAGCCATGTAGTTATCATAATACCAGTCCATATTCCATATCCATCATCATATACCAATATCCATATTCAGTACCAGGATTCAATTGATAACCATCCATAACCATCCCAAATCCATATTTTCCTCTATTCATGCGAGGGTCCACGTTGCTCATAACCGGGAGCACGACTATCATGATTGTTTTATTAGACTCTGCAAAGTTTGTACCGCTTTACTCACGTCTTTGCGATTTCATCACCTTTCGATGACTATAAAATCCCAATTATGTTGTCTCACACTTTCGTAGGTATGTGGCCAGGAGATCACAAAATAACCTTTACAAAGGGATTACTAGCCTATTTAGACCCCACTAAGGTTTCACCAGTGGCGATGCCTCCAACTGAGCACATCTTCAACCAAGGGTCCCCTTTTGAGCCATTCGGATCCCAGGGTAGTCCCACCAATCAACAACAAACCGAATCCGACTACCCCTTCCCCGAGCATCCTTAATAGTCTAAATAGCACTTTCAAAGCTCTAATTAATCAGCTACGCCACACCCATACTTGGCCTCGTGGTGGTACTGTAAATCCTGGATGGTCGCTCCACGAACCGGTTCTTAGATCTAAAGCAAGCAAACCACCACAACATTCAACTCATCCACATTCCAGGTTTGCTTAGATCACCAATTACCATATCATATTAACCAGTTCATGTTAATTATAATCTCATAAATGCATAATTAAGTTAAGTGGTGTAGTTGTTTTTCCATCCCAATTAATTAAGCAAAGCAAAAAAGGTAAAAATCCCATCCTGACTCTTTACCATATATTACAGGTGACAAGGGTGGTTAAACAAAGCTAGTAAACTTCCTACCATAGGATTCCTATCAAATTGACACAAGCATGCAGTTTTGCAAACAAAGCATTTATTTTAAAAACAGGATCAATATGCTTCAAGGACACTTGCCTTGCTCTTGGGATTGATTCGCGTCAAAGGCTTCATACTCTTGGTGGTGTAGATCCTCCGCAACACACTCTAACGCAGATCCGTCTAATCCGCACAATAAACATTCAAGACAAGAATAGAATCAAAGAGTGCACAAATATTACTCAATATGACATGACATGCCGATGCAAATGCAAAGTAGAACTTGTTAATAGATTGCTTTTAAATGATCACTATCTAGTTATAATAGATTTTAACAATTTCGTACAATGTTTGGAATTGATTAGATCAAATTTTAGAATTAATTCAACAAAATATAACCAGGAAAATCGGACTAGTCCGCTATGGACCGGACAAGTCCGCACTTTACGAGATCAGCAGATTAGGGTTTTCTAGATCGACGTGAATTTTGAGATTAGGGGTTGAATTCACGTAAGGAAAAGGAATAGAAGGTATACCAGGTGTTTAGAACTCCAATGAATCAAGGATCTTGGAGACAACACTTCAATCTTGATTATCTAGGGTTGATAAAGAACTCGATGATGAATTGGTGATGAAGAACGAAAGCTTGGTCTAGATCTTGATCCTCTTTCATTTCCTCCTCTTGTTCTTCTTGCTTGGGATCTCCTCGTCGCTCCTTAATGGTGGCTCTCCACGAACTAGGGTTTGGGTGGGGTGCAAAAGTGGCAAATAGATGTCAAGAAAGGGGTGGGGTTGTTCATATAGAGGTGGAGGCTAGGGTTAGATGGATTTCGAGTTTGAGATGAGTAGAGGACGGTTTAGAGTCTCACATGGGCTCTAAAAGAGTTAGGCACGGCGTCCCTAGGCCCACTTAACGTAAAACCCAAGAAACAAATCGTGAAACAAAAGATCAACTCGGAATTGCGAAATATCGGACAAGTCCGAAAAGGACCGGACTAGTGCGAAATTTTCTAGAGGCAAAAATGGTCTAGTCCGCAGCAAAAACAGACAAGTCCGATTGAGGTCAGAGAGAAATCAGACTAGTCCGCACCAAAATCTAACTAGTCCGCACTTTCCAGAATTTTAAGTGTGGTTTTGTTCCAAATCAATTTTAAACTTATTCCTCTTTACATGGATTAATGTTAAACATGTATATGAATGTATGTAGGGCACGATGCATGAAAATGAGAGTGTTACACCGCGCCATCCGAAGGATGCACCATAATATCTTTGTCATCACTCTTATGTAACCCTTGTGAATGCCACCTCATCTGCTTTGCTATTTATTGAGAAAGAAAAACTAGTTTAAGCTTGGACGTGATAGGCATGTGTCGAAGTTGTTTAACTAGTACCTTTATACTTATTTCCAATCCATCATCATTCAAAACCTTAACATGTCTAGATGCTTTGCAATGCATACGATGAGTATCGTTCTGGTCTTCCTTCCAAAAGAACATGCAATTATTCTCGCAACCCATTGATTTTCTCATAACTCATGTCGAGACCTTCCAAAATCTTCTTTGAGTGATATATGTCTTCCGGCATCTTATGTTTTGACGGAAGGAGATCATTGATCAACTTCAGGATACCATTGTAGCAATTGTTTGCAAAATTGAACTTAGACTTACACCCCATAAGTCGTGTGACTACCCGCAGAACGGTCACATTGGTGCCCTCATACACCTTTTCATCCGCGGCGGCAAGAAGCCTGTAAAACTTCTTCACCTCCTCTGGCAGTGAATGCTCTTCGTACACTTGACCAACATCCGCAATCATTTCATTCATCCGATCTTCATTCTCGTTTCCCTCTGACTCACTAGCATGATCCATCTCTCCATGCTCACACCACACTAGATAGTCTCGCATAAATTCGTGCGTACAAAGGTGCAGCATCATTTCAGACCTCTCCAAACGTCGATGATTCTGGCACCTGCTACACAAACACTTCACAAAACGAGCACCACTAGGAAATACTTGGTTCACGGACACATTTTTAATTTGTGCCCATTCCAAAGTGTACACACCATCTGAAATCCATCCATCATACATCACCTTACGGCCGTCACCCATTTTCCAGCTAATACCTTCAAAGCAGAAAAATCATTATAATTAGTTTATTTTCATATTATGTGACGGTCACTAGAACTGGGAAGATAGGTCCTAAACCCACCCAAGAGTGGTCGAGTGGGGTGTGCTTATGATGACACGCGTGGTCTGGATCCAGGCGAAATTTTGGCAGCATAACCCCGCTGTTCTCCACTGCATGCCCAAAAATGGTGCATTAGAGAACATCAGGGTTATACCGTTGAAATCTTGTCCAGATCCAGACTCGCGTCTCGTCACAAGCCACCACCCTCCCCCCGATCTACTCCCAGGCCGTCCAAAAAGGGACAATTCTAAACCTCCACGTCTCACATGCCAATTGCATGTGATCGTGTCGATTCGAAACGGGTAATCAAATTCTATAGGTTACGTTGCTCATTTTCATTTTTCAATCATCTACGAGAGAGGAAAGAACAAGACAGAGGAGAAAAAAACGGTCAGAGTTGAATGTTCTAAGTCTGGATCCATCGTTCAGGCGCGGTTAATTGGTCGTCCTCATTGTCGCTGTACGCATCTGTGCTTATCTTAACGCATACTTCACAACTAGAATCATCTTTCACTAGAGTCCTCTAAAGCTACCAAAATTATAAAAATATTTACTATATTAAAAACACATAAGTAGTCATCATATCGCAAATGCCAAAAAGAAGCAATCACATGCATGATACCAACTTTTAATCCATTTAGTTGAAAAAACTATAAGCCTTTTTAATTCATATCTAACAGAAGTAATCACATGATATAAACTTGAACATTCAACTTCACACGATACGACATGATATGAATCACATTCAATTTATATAGCATAATGAATATGAATCACATTCACGAGTTAGCAACTATATAATATGAATCACATCCATGAGTTAACTCTAATCACATGATATGATAATGCATTACTTTCACGAGTTAGCAAATCTATGATATAACATTCAACTCAAATCACATTCAACTCTAATCATGTATTTGCAATGCACCTAATATTTTATCTTCACTTAGAGTTGAACCGAATGAAAGGGGCCGAGATGACGGGGGCGCCAGCCGCAAGGAGGCACCGACGCAGTGGCGGACGGGGGGCGGCGAACGACTACCCGAACGGGTGCCAACAGGCGAGGCGGCTGGGGGCGCCGGCGGCCGAGGCGGACGGGGGCGCCGGATAGGGGGCATACAGAAGGCTGGACGGGGAAGGTGGAGGGGACACCGGCCGGCTGACGGGCAGGGGCGCCGGAGAGGCGGCGGGCAGGCGGCGGGCCGGGGCACGGGCGAGTAGGCGCACGAGCGATGAGGAGGAAGCGTACGTGGGAGAAGAGAGGAGGTGAAGGAATTAGGTTTCGTGTGGGGCCCGCTTAAGAGCATCGGTCAAGTGTCAGTTCGACCGACGCATTTAATATGTGCGTTGGTTGGCTCCAGAAAGCCGATGCCTCTAACTTATGGGTGTCGAATGCGTCGGGGCCAACCCATATAGATAAACCAACACCCTATTCATGGTTTCCTGTAGTGTCTCAATCAAATCTTAATCCTTTCTCATCATGAATGAGAAGAGGTCATCTCCAACTTCAGCATGAATTTGATCACAGTTGATGAAGTTGCCGAGTTGTAGGAGTGTTGGACGATGAACCAAATATCAACCCCATGGTAAAGGAAAACCAAGATATAATCTTGGAGCCTCCCCAAAGCTTTGGAATTAGATACCTTTGGCTCCTGCTGGAAGCTGGAGAATCCTCCCATTTTGGGCAATGGTGTTGCCCAACGAAAATAATTTGTTGAGGAACGCCTTGAGTTGCTTTTGCAAGTTAGCACTTGCATACTCATTGGCTTTCCCATGAAATAGGATAGCCAAACAGTACCCTATTTTCGCACAATAGAGAAGGCAAAGCAATGGTAATCCTGTCTAATAACTACCTGTACATACAACTTAATCACAAGTGATAGCTATCCTTCACATCCTTTGCCTTCCCCAGCAACGGCACCAAAAATGCTTGTTTTTATTTCTTAACATCGCAGATCATCTCCGATGAGAGATGAGATCCTCAAGCGCACGGAAGATATCGTTGTAGCATTTCACCGAAGAGTATTCCCAAGGGTATCATATTTATCCCAAATGAAGGCGGTGAAGTAAAGAGACCACTATTCTCATGATCAAGGTATAGGGTACTAAGTATTTATCAGAACAGGGATAAGATGGTAAGATAATAATAGGGATAGTATGACACACACCTAAGCAATCTACTCTAAGGGTAAGGTTGTCCTAGTGAGGGTTAAGCGACGAGAAGGGGCTGCTCCAACTGTGCTCTAATCACTCATGTACATAGTGTATTAGTGTACACATGAGTATGCTAATGATGAATACTAGGGCTTAGTGGTCCAACATATGGGGCATGAGTTTACACCTGACAACATCAGGACGATTCCTGCCTCGAGCATGTGGTGTAGCCAAACGTGGGGGAATACAAAGCAGGGACAAGGCTTTCACCACCTGCTGCTTACTCTTACAACCCGTGGGTGAACAAGACATCCAACACTACTTAACTATGTAAGCACCACACTTACATGTTAAGTAAATACCTTAATAGCCCGAGTACAATTACCATCCTAAGGCAATGACTAACCTAAACATTATTGAACCAATGCTGGGACCAAGCATAACATATTCATATTAACATCATCATGTTATTATCTATTTAGACTACAGTGGTGGTGTATAATGTCTATGATAACATGATATGAGCATTATGACTAGACCATAATAACATCTACACCTAGCACATACATGGACTCCACAATCAAACAAGAAACGCTTTGCCCAAATATATGAATAAAGAGAGCGTAATAATAATATTATTATAATGCATAAAGTCAAATATGGAAAGAAAGATACATGAGCCATACATTTCCTATTTGGACTTGGGACTATAAGCTCCTCTCTACAGCCTAACCTCCACTAAGGACCTAGGAAACTAGTGTATACAAGAGAGAATGCTTGAGTGGTGTGTGAAGTGAAGTGAGGCCTCCCCCCCGCCCTATTTATACAATGAGTAAAGGCGGTTCCCACCACCAAAAGCGCACGAATAAGTCACCATTGTTATCAACTCATCGTAGGATGTCAACACGTGGAAGTTGACCGCATTTGGCGCTGCTACCAGGTCGGCCGAGCCAGGGGTCGGTCGACCTGGTCAGTGCACCATCCACGCCGTGCTTCCTCCAGGTGGCTGACAAGTGCGTCCTCTGATACTCCTTTAGGTGGGCTATTTGATCCATGTTCTGGCACATGTCGGCGTCTGATTGGTTGGGAAGGTATTCTTTAGGATTCCTCCCTTGGCCTTACTTCATTCTGCATAGAATACCTGCATGCACCATTTTCTCCAAGTACAAGTGGAACTATGTTATTTCTAAAAGCAATGCATGTAAGAAATATCTTCTCTGTCACATAATTGACATACATTGATGGTCAAAATTGGTACTTAACGACTATCAACAGTTATGCCCGAAGTTCATATCCAAATAGATTTCTTCCTTAATTGAAAATTTTAGTTGTATGATGGTTGGAAATTTTAGTTTTCAACATGCAAATTTGTGCCAATTCAAACATGCTAAATGCAAATGCAAGGGTTGATGGAAAATTCAAATATGCTATTGGAAATCAAATATGAGATGACTAACAATTAACCTATTCGCAAGGACTCTATGACCTTTTGAAATCCGATGAGTGGGACTTACCTCCATCATGTTCCATGCCCGGAGATGAAGGTGTGGATGATTTCTATTGATTAACATGTCAAACTTCCTTTGGCTACCATTTTGACAAGTGGGGCACGTGGTGGCCTCGGCCTCATTGCCGTCTTGATTGATACTTGTTGATGTTGCGACGAATTTTCCTCGAAGATAATCTTTTATGACTCTGTTGAGGCTTGTCCTTGTTTCACTATTCTCTTTTTTGTGGCTAAGTAGATTTGGGCCATTTGAATGACCCTTGCTTCTCCGTCTTCTTAGAATGACATCGTGGACGACATGATAGAGTCTCCTCATTCCTTATAACGTCAATGAGGTTGTGCGTTTATGGGGGTGTCGCTTCAACCTTCAAGATGTTCTTTTGATTCAACCCATTCTTGATCTTGGGTTGAAGGCTTCTTTGGGCTTGACGACATGTGGACTTCACAATCAAACAAGAAATGATTCATCCACAAAACCGCTTTGCCCAAAGTTGCATGGGATTGATCAAAGTGTAGGGTCCAACAGTTTATTGTGGAACCCTCGGGTCTAGAATGATTTTCAAAGTGTCTTTTCCTTATCCAATTGCCTCTTGGGTAGGTTGTCATTGATTTCTCCTTGGACATGGACAAGATACATAAAGGTGGGCTAGTTGAAGTTGATTTCTTTGAATTCAAATTCTCATAGTCTCCTTGATTGTTTTGAGTCCACTCATGACCTCCTTTGTTGGTGATGATCTTTGGAGTTATTATTTGGAAATGAAGGATCATCATGGGTCTTAGGGAAATAAGTCTCCCAGTGTTCGATGTTGACATGGAGTTTCACAAATGGTGAATATATATGGCTTGGATAATCCAAAAACTTCTCATTGGCTTGGCCTTCTTGCTCTTTCAAGAGGAGGTCCAGTTCCATGGCTAGCATGTCCACCTTATTAAAGGTGTTCATTCCACACTAATGGAACCAGAGCATTCATTGTTCCACCCCTTGATGTTGACCATCTTCTCAATAAACTCTTCATCTTTCTCATGATGAATGAGAATAGGTCATTGGCAGCTTCAACATGAACTTGATCACAGGTCGACGAAATCAACCCGTTGTAGGATTATTGGACAATGAGCGAACTATCCACCCCTTGGTGAAGGCAAATCAAGATATAATATTGGATCCTACCCAAGCTTTGGGGATAGATGCCTTTGGCTCCTGCTAGAAGCTGCAGAATCCTCCCGTAATGGACAATGGTGTTGCCCAACAGGAAGAATTTTCAAGGAACTCCTTGAGTTGGTTTTGCATTCCAGCACTTCCGTCCTCATTGGATTTCCAGTGAAATGGGCTAGCCAAACACTACCCTGTGTTCACACAAAAGAAGAAATTCAAGCAAGGGTAATTATGTCTAATAACTACTAGTACCTACAACATAATCATAAGTGATAGCTATCCTTCACTTCCTTTGCCTTCCTCGGCAACAGCGATAGAAATTCTCGTTGGTATTTCCTAACACCATAGATCATCTCCGGTGAGAGAAGATGATCCACAAGAGCACATAAGATACCGTAGCATTTCACCTAAGAGTATTCTCAAGGGTATCTTATTTATCCCATTAGAAGGCAGTGAAGTAAAGTAAACAATATTCTTATGATCAATACATAGGGTACTAAGTAATTATCAGAACTGGGGTAAGATGATAATAGGGGTAGTACGACACACACCTAAGCAATATACTCTAATGGTTGAAGGTGTCCCAGTGAGGGTTAAACTACGAGAGGGGGTTGCTCCAACTATGCTCTAATTACTCATATACATAGCCCAATAATGTACACATGAATATGTAATGGTGAATACTAGGGCTTAGTGATCCAACATATCGTGCACAAGTTTACCTCTAACACCATCAAGACGATACCCGCTACGAGCCTGTGGTGTAGCCGAATGTGGAGGACTACAAAAGGCGGACAGGGTTGTCACCACCTGCCGCCTACCCCTGCGACCCGTGGGTCTACGAAACATCCAACACTACTTAACTATCCAAGCACCACACTTGCATGCTAAGTAAATACCTTAAGAGTTGCAATACAAGATCCATCCTAAGGAAATGACTAACCTAAAAGTCATTGAATCAATGTTGGGACAAATCACTAACATATTCATATTAACTTAATCATATTATTACCTAATTAGACTGTAGTGGTGGTGTAGGGTGTTTATGATAACATAATTGGATGATCAGATCATGTTAACACCTACACCTATCACATACATGGACTCTATAATCAAACGAGAAATGATTTGCCCAAGTATATGAATAAATATAGACTAATAATAATATTATTAACATGCCTAAAGTTAAAAAGGGAAAGAAAGATACATGAGCCATACCTTTCTCAATTTGCACTTGCGACTAGAGGCTCCTCTCTATAGCTTAACCTCCACTAAGGACTAGGAGAACTAATGTATACAAGAGAGAATGTTTGAGTAGTGTGTGAAGTGAGGTGAGGCACCCCCTATTTATACACTCACTAAAGCGGTTTCGCGCGCAAATCTCCAAGGCTTTCACTTACTCCTGCATCAAAGAAGCCACCAGAGGTGGACACGTGTGAGTGGACGCGAGTTTGGCGCACTTACCAGTTAGGCCGAACATAGGGTTCAGCCAAACTGGAGGTGGCCCTACTCAGCTCTATGTTGCTCCAGGTCACTTATATGTGGGCCCTTGTTGACCTTCTAGATGAATCACGGTGAAAATGTGCGGATACCCACCTGTAAGTGGGCCATTGGATACATGGGAGGCCACATGGAATCATTTGATTGGTCAGAAGTGTGTTTCCTTGCCATATGTACATGCATTCACCTCAAATTTGTAGAAAATACCTGCATGCACCATTTTTTCCAAGTACAAGTGCAACTAGGTTACTTCCAAAAGCAATACATGTAAGAAATGTGTACTCCTTCACATAATTGAGATATATTGACGGTCGGAATTAGTACGTAACGAATGTCAACAGGTAGCTACAAATAGTCCCGATCACACAACATCGAACTGATACTAAGCCCACTTTGCATCGGCTGGGATTCACTCGCCCTTCACCTAGCCCTGTCTCAACCACCCACCCTCTTCACACACACAGTTCATTAATTACCCAGCCCACATCTTAAAATCACACCACCAAACACATTTTAACACAATTCACAAATCAAGTTTACATCATGTGGAGTTTCGTGATGCAAACATCGCTAAGGTTTCCTAAGAATATAGCTAATCAAGGATGTGCTCTAGTCATCACTATAGTGCGGTGATGGAGATCTTAGGCTATCCAGGGGATTTTGTCGTTCAAAACCAAGAAGGGGTTTGAAGTGGAGACATCCTAGATAGTGAGTTAGTGTGACTCATTCGAAGACTGTTCATGAAGAACAAGTAACCAACATCAACATTAACTATTCTCATTCCTACCTAATGTAACCACCACATTTCAAGTAGGCATAACTACGCCAATGTTTTCAAAAACTACCCAATCATGCAAGTTGAAAACAGGCCTTGGATGCATTTCAATAAAAACATAGGTTCAATATGATCAAAAAAGTTAGAGCTTGCCTTCAAACTCTTCGGGTAGCCCTTCTTCAAAGTTCAAGTCCTTCGAGTCCTCCTCGAAGTCTTTGGGTGCTACAGTACATACTATATGTTTATTTATTACTATAGCAATAAAATCATTCAAATGAAATCCATACTTTCAAATTTATGTTAAGTCGAGATTTAGGGGCGGATTTGAGTATGTTTGGTTCTTTCTCGTTTAATGTGGTTTTAGTGATTTATTCTATTCATGTGAGGATTGAACAATTAATCTTTTAATTTTTTTGCATGTTCCTCATCTTGTCTTGGGGTGTTTGGGCCATCATTAGCTTCTATAAGTCTCATAGTATTTTTAGGAATTTTTTCAGAATTTTTATGTGAAGAAAAATGTGTTTTTCTAAGTTTTATGGGTACACTTTCGGGTGTACCTAGCGGTCATCGGCGGCGAGGTGCAGCTGTTTCTATGGCGGCGCATCAGAGTTGCTCTTCCCATGGCTCAATCTTCTGACTTAAGGCGTCTACATGTTCTAGGAGCTAAGTCCAACATTTTGGGAAAGTCATTTGGACGGAGGAAGCCTCTAGCTTTCCGGAAGCTATAGCGAGTGGCGGTGCCGGTGAGGGTTCCTATTCTATTCTACCTAATAGCAAATGTTCTACACATTCTAGGTAATAAAGAAGTAGATAGCACTGTTAATTTGGTTACCTCGATCCTACGATTCAAAACGATTGAGGTCACCGGGAGCGAGGTGGAAAGTGGGGGAAGCATAATTCCTTCTCAGGTCGAGTTCCTTGGCTCAGATAGGCAGCCGGAGCATTGTGCAGGACTGTTCACTTTTGTGCGTGCCAAAATGGGGCTATTGAGGGCCTTTTATAGCTTGGTAAAGGCGATTCACCGTGATGGGACGAGCAACATTATGCACGGCCCTCAGAGGCTAGTCAGGAATTCTGGACAGTCCGAGTTGTAAAGAGCTTATCCTTCCAGCTAGGAGCAAGCCGACACATTCAATTGCAGACAGCACAGACCATACGGCGGCATGGGGCGCCATCGCAATCTGAATTTTCGGGTGCACGCAAGAAGAAGAAGGAGGGGGGGGGGGAGAAGAGATGGCAATGGTCATGCGCGTGGTGAAGGGGAGTTGGCTGGGTGGAGCGATTGAGGGGAGGAGAGATAGGCCGAGCCCTAGGGAGCTCAACTAAGATGGTTTCCCTTTTCTTTTTCCTTTTCTATTTCCATTTGATTTTGGTTTTAATTCTTTTAGTTTGAATTTGATTTGGATTTTTGGGTCATTTGCTGCTAAGGTCCTAATATTTATTTGGAGGCTATCACGTCTTTGAAGCGAACTTTTTTGAATTTTATTAAATGTTTTATTTCCACTTGTCTTAATTAATCTCAAAAATTCAAATTAGGAGTGATTTTTATTTGCCTCAAATTTCGGGCTATTACATAGAGGTTAATTAGTCGATTGACGATACATTGGGTGGTTAAATAGATTTATTTTTTATGAAACCACTTAGCAAAACCACACAGGGGATTATTTAGATGGTTTTCAATAGTTCGTGAGGCTGAATGTCTGGTTTTATAGTTCAAAAAGTTAAGTAATCCACTATCAATACTTTGGAGGGTAAAACAGACTTATTCCTATGTAAAATATCCATGTATTGTAGGCTCTCTTTCTCTTTCCCCGAGCTAATTTGGGGAATTGGAGCTGAGTGTTAAAAGACAAAACCCAATATCACTGCACAAATCATTAAGACGTGGTCTGGCAGTGAGCAAAACGCGCTGCAAATCCTACTCACCTACCCTTACAGCTGTCCAATGGACCGGGCCGACCCGAACCTGGCCGGGCTCGAGCATTGAAATCCTCGGCCCGACGTGAAACATAAAAGGACTGAGCCGTGCTGACCCAACGGGCCTGCACCATGACCCAAGCACAATTTAGTCTCATTTTACACGTGCTGTGCCATGTGAAGCCTTAAACGGCGCGGTCAGAAATATGGTAACAAATAAATACATGCAAAAGTTTAAAAAACTTGTTATATGGGCTTAAACTAGTCGTGCCATACCTGACCCTATGGGATACGCAAGCCACGCAACAAGCTAGCTAGGCAAATAGTTAAACGGGCCGTGCCGAGTTGGGCTGATGAGGCTGCGTGATGAGGATATCACCCCTATGGTACACACAACACTCTATTGAACATACAAGATGCAATCATTAGAGTTCACACACAACAATTAATTTCACAGATGACCTCGCTCTTATATGTTTTCATATATATTTTTGAGAATAGATTACTACCTAATGACTTACTTGTGATTAGGATCCATGGAGAGGTTTATGGAGTACTTGGAATAAATATTAGGGGCGTCGAGGATCAGAGAATACATTGAAAGAAGATGGACTTCGAGCCCAACTCAAAATCATGTCCAACTCGGAGTACAGGAGCACTTCGTACTAAAACAGAAGTTGAGGACGCATACGGACTCCCTTTTGAATGTTCTACACATGCACGGAAAGGGGAGAGGATAACCTTTCCTATGCAGCTGGTCCCATGTAAAAATTCCTTCGAAGTCAACCGGAACCATCGAAACAAAATCAAGTTCAGGATCTGTTAGGGTGCTGCGCATCGTATTGGGCCATTGGCCTTCTATAATGTCGACATCCCTTATTTTCGTGTCCTAGGGTTAGGTCTCGAGTCCAACACCTCTTAGACGTCCTCCCAACTATATATAATCATAGTAGCCACTATGAACAATTGAGTTTTGCTTAGATTAATCTGTATTACACAGTTTCACCATTTACCAGTTGGTGGAACCCCAATTCAGCAATTTTAGATTGCTTCTTCATATGAAGCAAGGTTGACAACCAACAGAGCAGTGGTGTAGTTATTGTAGAGGCTATTCGTGTTCTTCTCAAAAGCCTCAGATGATCAACATCGAGATCCCCATCAATCGACTTATTCATTATCTATCAAAAGATCAGGACCTACACTACTCTTTTACTCATCAATTGGTATCAGAGCCAGGTTGCCCGTTAGACAATTCATCTATCCATTAGAATAGTTTTGTTTTTCATACCTATAGACGACAATAAACCAAAAAACTTTTAGTTTAGTATATGTATTTATCACTTTGTCCAAACCACCATTGAGCCTTTGCAACTTTATTTTTCGGATTAGTTTTATTGAGTTTGTGTTCTGGGTTGATTCATATTGCTAGTTTATAAAGTGTTTTGGTTTTGGTTTGAGTTTTGCATTTTGTTGATTCATCCTTTTAAATCACCTCATCATGTCTCGATTAGATTCATCTGTCTAGTTTAGTGTTTTCATCATATCCTAGTCATAAGAACTCAGATTCTGGTGTTTTGGTACTTTCTAAAAAGCTTGAGAAGTTATCTACAACTTTCTTATTCATATGTTTCCCAGAAAATAGAGTTATTATGGTCAAAATTGCATTAGATCTGAATCTGTTTTTAACCTAAAATTTCTGAGCATTCTGTATTGCGGGAGCAATATCTCCTATTGTTCTGATCTAAAATAGCTCTTCCATATACTGATATTAAATAGGAGATATACATCTACAATCTTGCTGTTGTAAGTTTTTCAATTTAGAGCCTCTAAGTGTTTCTAATTGGACTTGGAAGGTTGAGCAGAAAATCAGTGACAGACCAACAAGATATCTTTGATTGCTTTGAATTGTGTTCTTTTGCAGCACATTCTGAAAAAAAGACAAGTGCAAAACAAGATATAAAAGATGCACAAGAACAAAAAAGGGAGAAAAAACAACAACGAAATAAACAGAAGTGCTTGCATCCTTTATGTCCTCTAATTTACTTACATGTCTTGCTAGCTTTAACTACTAAGAACATATTTTGACCAACAACTTTGACAAGTACTTTGGATATTTATTTAACTTTACTATCTGTTTTATTGTTGCTAATCCTTGTTGTATATAAAGTGCCATCTAAGCTACACTTTTTCTTGAGCAGAATTGATACACCGTTGTAATCATCTCACGCTTTATTGGTTTTCACATCGACTAACATTTGCCACCTGCAGTGTCGGTAACAATACATTTATGAGCGTGGTAAGACGCTTGAGAGTGTGTGATTCTACTTCCACATTGTCATTATCCTTTGCAGTTGATAGGGATAACATATTTTTATTGTCTTCTATTTGTTACTAACAATGTTAGGTAAAAGCAAGAATCATACATTATATGTTGAGATGATTGACATGATGAAAATGGCGATGGAGCTGCTCACTAAGAATAAAACATTAACTGAGGTTTCACATGATATTAAGACCACCTTCACAACTCCTTCCGCAAGAAGTAATTTTTTAGGACCATGGCGCATATGTGATAGGAGAAAGATCAGGAATATTGCAAATGCATTAGTTGATTGTGCATTAACTTGGTGGGACAATTTAAATGATTTAGAAAAACCTCGAACATGGAATGATAGAAAATTCATATGCGAGAAACTTTTACTAATTTATCTATTTGCAAAGATGAAATTTAGTATTTTGAGGAGCATGTTTTTGTTGTACGTCCTCTTGTGGCTAATCATTTGCAGGACAATGTACAAAGCAATGCAGCTGATGCAAAGCAAAATATGGTGATAAACTATTTTTGTGAACTTTTAGATTCATTCATTCATATTTCACCCACAATTCCTGCTAAAATGATAATGAAGATAATGCACCTAACAATACACTTATCCATTTGAGATGCTTCTAAATGTCTCAAATTTATCCCTCAATCATGCTACTGGCAAGTGTAGGATCAAAGAGCACATGAAAAGCTACCAGAGGGGGGTGAATGATAGATTAAAACTTTTTCAACAGAAGCAACAAAAATCCCTCAGTAGAAAATCAATCTAATAGAGAAACTGTGTGTGTGAGTGTTTACAATGTGTTCAAAATGTGACAAATCAGTTTAGATTGTAGAGAATCAAGTCACGAAGACACGACAACAAGAATCACGAGAAAACATCGAGTAAAACTCAAGTTATGACCAAAACCCTGAGAAAAGATCAATCTGTTCTAACAGAGATCAAACAGATCTGCTATTTTGTAAAGAAACTTGTGTAATTCAAAAACTATAAATCCAATGACCATAAAGTTTTCTCATATGATAGAGTATTGAGTTATGGATACAACTAAAAGAGAATCACGTCATCTTTAGTAGTAACACGCGAGTTACGATCAAAACACTGCAGAAAGGTCGGGCAATGCAGAAACATGACGAGAAAGACTTGACAAAAACAAGTCGGACGAACAAGGCACAAAAGCTCTTATAAACAACGAATTTTATTGATCGATACACAAGAGAAACAGCCCGAAAGTCCTTCTACCACGAGCTCTGGCCTCCCTTGTTTATATAACCAACTCTCAAGCCAACTTAATTCTAACTAGGACTCCTACTCATACTTAGTTTCAACCGAAATTTTTCATATTTGCTCAAGACTCTTCCATACGCAGATAGAAGCAATCTTAAGACTTCCAAATACCTTAAGAACATATCAAACATTCCTAAAACAACCCAATTTCGTGCTCACCACGAAATCTAACTAAAACAAACTCTAAACCTTCCAAAAACTAAACAAAATCACCTCACTCGCAGCTTGAGGCATAAACCAGTTGATTGGATCTTTTCGGCCACATCTTAACATTTATATCTCTTCACCGTGTATTGGAATAATGTAGCCACGTCCATGCATCTCTTGCACATGACAAACACTTTCCAACAATGTTTACGATACTATCATATGTATTGTTCTTGACCCAAACATGTTGCACGACCTCGCGATCAACTCAACTACAATTCCTCCCGAACCTGGTTGCTGAACCTCATCTTCTCCCGAAGACTAGTTCAATGGATCCCATCACCAGTCATGTCTTGACCTCAAGCAACACCTGCACTTGAACAAACAACCAATCTTTGCGACCTCAAATCCTCGACTTGACTCTCGTTAGTCTGAAAAACACAACACCTTACGTGAGCACTTCACATAAGCATGTTGCAACCCATAGCAAAATGATATCAGCCATAACCGCCAAAACACAAAAAAACATAGCAAATGAATGCTAAGCAAACATTCCATAAGTCAAAAATCATGAATGAAATATTGCAAGTTAAAAACAGATCTGCCGCACAATTATTTCAGCAAATAAAATTATCGAATAGACCAAAAGTGGCCCTACAATGCAAAGGCAAAATATCGGACATTCCAATCCCAAACTCACATGCAAATCACGTGTCGGAATGTTTAGACAGTCCTGGCCAAGTAAGGAATATATGTTACTCCCGAAAACACGTTTATAAAGATCAACAGTGTCGACTCACGTGCAGCTCACGTGACCGGAAGTTCGGATAATCCGAAACTATCGAAGGTAACGTTACTCTCCAATAGGACGTTGAAAAGTTTGGACAGCCCAAACTTATTAACAGTGACAACGTTACTCCCAAAATACACTGAAACAAGTTCAGACAGCGTGTATCGGTGTGTATTGGTGTAAGCTCAAAACATTGAATTTAAACCTTCACTTTTATTCTAATCTCCAATGTATTCAACACACATATATTTGACACTAAGCAGCAACTCAATGAGCATTTTTGAAAACACATTTATCACTAGTTGATTTTTAATGATTCTTATGATAAAAAATGAGTTATGTGCTGATGCTTCTATTATTGTTGTGCCACAACAAGTGCATGAACTAGATGATGTTGTTTTCAATACAACAACTTGTCCTGAAATTAGTCATTTGATTTCCATTACTTGCAAAAAAGTTAGATGAAATTGTTGTCTTCTCTAAATACTTTCCCTTATATTGAATTTGGTGCTCTTTGTGATACAGATACAGTACAGAAGAGAATATTTTTCAAAACTAAGTTAACTTTGTTTTCAATAATTAGTTTTCATGCTATAGGCAAATAGGAACATTGTGGTGTGTTTATGGTGCATAAAATTTACATATGTTCAAATGAGAAAGCTCCTTTTATGCTGTAACAACATGGTAACATAAATGGATGCACTAACGTGAATAATGCCTTGTCAAGTTTTTGTGGTCCTTGTTTCTTGCAGCAGAGTAACATATAAAAGAGGAGCATTGTTTGTTACGATGGTGCAATATGGACATCGCTCATTCTGTCCCCAAAGCAAGTATATTTACTGGACATACGAGCAAGCTTAGAACGGCTTGTTATCAAGAAGGGGAGAATGATGAGATCATGCACATTATAAATGCACATACAAACATGGTATAATATTTATTTGTTTGAGATCCTGGCTCGAGTGAATGTGCACGCTTACTTGATGCAGAACATCGAGATGGTTGTTGGCAGCAATTATATACCAATTTCACCCATCAATATAACTCAATTATGTGAAGGAAATATTATTTTTTCACACATCACCTTTCTATTTAACCTATTTTTACTTGTACTTGGAGAAATTAGTGCATGCAAGAACTTTACATAGAATTGAAGTGAAACAAGCAGATGGATCCTATAAAATATCATCCCAGCCAATCAAACATCGACACGTGGCACACATGGATCAAATGGCCCACAAATAGAAGTATCTGGGGCCATCCAACAGTGTAGCACCCATATCATGGAATGGGACCCACCTGTCAGTCACATGGAGGAAGAACTGGCGGTTTGGAGCCAGGACCAGGTCAGTCGACCCCCCTAGTCGGCCGACTAGGTCCTGGCGCCAAACAAGGTCAAATGGCACGTGTTGGCTCCTCTCGGCTTGAAGATGCCATGGGTCACTGATTCGCGCGCTTTTATTGGCGAGAACCGACACTTCTTCAATTTATAAATAGAACCCCTCACCCCTCACTTCAAAAGACACCACCTGATCATCATTCTATTATATACACTAGTTCTCTTAGTCCATAGTTGAGTTACACTATAAGGAGGAGACCCTCTAGTCCTAAGTCCAAATTGGGAAAGGTATGGCTCATGTATCATTTCTATATTTGTGACTTTATGCATAATAAAGATATTATCTTTAGTCTACTTTTATTAATATACTTGGATGAAGCGTTTCTTGTTTGATTGTGGAGTCCATGTATGTGGTAGGAGTAGTCTTTATGATTGTGCCATAGCACTCTTAATCTATCATCATAAACACTACAAACCCCCACTATAGTCTAATTAGCTATGATATGATGTTGTTAATATGAATAACTTATGCTATGTCTCAACATTGGTTCAATGATGTTTAGGTTAGTCATTGCCTTAAGATGGCTTGTGTGATGACTCTTAAGGTATTTTCTTAATATGCTAGCGCGGTGCTAGGATAGTTAAGTAATGTTGGATGTCGTAGACCCACGGATTGAAGAGGTAGGTAGTAGGTGGCAATAGCCCTTTTTGTCCTTTGTAATCCTCCACGTTCAGCTATGCCACGGGCTCTTGGCGGGAGTCGTCCTAGTATTGCTAGGGGTAAACCCGTGCCCGATATATTGAACAACTAAGCATAAGTATTCACCATTGACATGCTCGTTAGTACCTAACCTAGGCTATGTATATGCATACTAGAAGCACTATAGGAGCAACTCCCCAATTCTTAGTGTAATCTCCATTAGGACCCATTTACCTTTAGAATAGATTGCTTAGGTGTGGGTCACAATACCCATATACTATCAACTTACCCCTGTCTTGATAATTGATTAGTATCTCATAGTTTGATCATAACAGTAGTGTTTACTTTACTCCATGGCCTTCCTTTGGGATAAATATGATACCCTTGGGTTTCCGTGCACTTGCGGACCTCATCCTTTTCAAGAGATGATCTGTGACATAGAAACGTCAACACACATTTCTGGCGCCGTTGCCGGGGAAGGCAAAGGAAGTGAAGGATAGCTATCACTTGTGATTAAGCTATAAGTACTAATAGTTATTAGATAGGATTACCCTTGTTTGTTTTCTACTTTCGTGGTGAAAATAGGGTAGTGTTGGCTAACCCATTTCATTGGATGGCCAACAAGGACGTAAGTGTTCAACTGCAAGATGATTGAAGGCGTACCTCAACAAATGTCCGCTGGGCAACACCATTGCCTTTCGCGAAAGAATTTTATCTTCAAGGAGGAGCCAAAGTCATCCATCCTCAAGCTTTGGGTAGGCTTCAAGAGTTCTTCTTGGTTTGCCTCCACCATACGATGGATGGTTGGCTCCTCATCAAACATTCATGTCATGGGTTTGTCCATCAATCCATGACCACCTTTGTGCTAGAGCTGAAGGAGTCCTATTCTCATTCATCATGGATGAGAATATGGTTTCTACTCAAGGGGTGGATTGAAGAATGCTATAGTTCCTATGGATTGGCATGCACACCACTTAGCAAGGTGGACATGCCAGCTATGGAACTACACCTCCCATTGAAGTATCATGGTTGAACAAGTCAATGGAGAAGTGTTTGGAATTCTCCAAGACATGGATATTCACATGATTTGTCAAAATCCATGTCAACATGGGCCGCATGGGGAATCATTTTCCCAAAGACCCATGGGGATTCTTCCTTCCAAACAGAACTCCAATGGCTATTACCAACAAGAAGGTCAATGGTGGAATTAATATCACCCTTGTAATCAAGGAGGCTATAGGGATTTCAAGGGATTTAAGTTCAACTAGACAACCTTGGAGTATCTTGTCCACGGCCAAGGAAAAAATCAAGAAAACATTTACATGAAGCTCTTGGCAAAGGACAAGAAACTTAAAGAGCATTCAAGATCCAATATATCGTGCAATCACTTGTTGAGATTCCTACACTTCGACCAAGCCCATGCAACCTAGGGCAAGTGACATTGTGGATGAAGCATTTCTTGATTGATGGTGGAGTCCACATGTCACCATGCCCAAGGAAGTCTTCGATCCATGATCAAAGTACGAGTTAACTCAAAGGAACGTCAAAAAGGTCAAAGTGACACCCCTAAATAAGGACAAGCCTCACCATGTTCAAGAAAGAATGTCTTTAAGAGGGAAAAGTAGTTGACAAGTCTTCATCAAAGACGACGAAGAGGCTAGGGACATCATGTGGCCCACATGTCCAACTAACATGCCAAAGGAGATTTGGCATGTCAATCAAGAGGGATTGGACAACAAATCATCGCATTAAACATGATGGAGGTAAGTCCCACTCATTGGACCTCAAATCGGTCAGTCCTTGGCAATAGGTTAATTGGTAGTTATCTCATATTTGATTTCCCGATTGCATATTTGAATTCCCCATCAATCTTTGCATTTGCATTTAGCATGTTTGAATTTTCGGACTTGCATGTTGGAGAGTAAGATATCCAACCATCATAAAACTAAAATTTTGAATTAGGAAATAAATTTATTTCGATATGAACCTTGGGCATAACCTCATGAATTCATCTTCCTAATTCAAACCAAAAATATTTCCCTTAATATTTAATGCATTTGCAAGTTCTTTCAAGATGGGCAAAACAATTTGGCAAAAGGGTACAACATGCTTTTGAGCTAACGTAACATGTTTTCGAGTTGTTTTGTTTGTTCTTGATTTTGGTGCAGTCAAGACAAAATTTGCAAAGAGGTTGGAAGGCCCCATCATGCGCATATCCCTCCAGCAATCTCATTTTGAGTTCATGGTGGAGGAATGCTCAAGATGATGGCCCAATGGAGGAACAAGATGAATCCCATTCGACTCCAACTTCAACTTGGCAGAAGGCATTGTACATGAAGGCTACACCACAATTCATGGTACTGAGTTTCTCACACAACGACCTTCAACCTAGACTGCTCTTCAATTGAGGTACATGATTAAAATTTTCAATCGTTGGAATTACATTAGGATTGAATGATTTTTTCTTACATTGGTAAGGAAGGTTGGCACCTTCTCACCATTCAAATCTTATGCATCCTCATGAGAATAAGTGTTAACATTACTCTTTTTGATTCTTCAAAAAGGAATGCCACCTTACTTAGGAATAAATTTAAACAAGTACCTAGAATTTTACAAGCATTGCTAAAATTGACTTAGAAATTTTTTTGCCTAGGTAATGCTTATGGAATGACTTAATGGTTGAATTGGTATGTAGCAACCTAGGAATAGTGATGTCCATAATTCTAACTTGAAACTCATTCATGCATGTATCACTAAATTTCAAATTCCTAGACAAGAAATGAAAAATGTCCAGGAGGATAAAATTGAGAATCTTGTTTGCCATGACCCAAATGATAAATATTTGCTTTTGTAAAAAACTATGATGGTTAGAAATTTTACAAGATGAATATATCCATATAGTGTATTTATATCACTTACATTGCTATGAGTAGGAGCTTTAAAAAATATTCAACTTGATTTATCCATAAAGCCCCACTCCTAGCAATGAATCATACATTGCTCATGGATATACTAGAATTGGACCCTATGCATCTTTGGTCTTGTTCTTCCCCATGCGTACAAATGAATATTTGGTTACCTAACCCAAAAATTCATTTGTACAAGTATCGGGAGCTAACCATCCCTCTCTATCAAAAGGAGCAAGTTTGCAGGAGTAAAATAACTATGCAGGCATTTAAAGATCTAATTGTTGGAAACCCTATAAGGACTCCATTTCAATATATCTTGGCCAAGGAGTAAATTAGGATGGTTACTACCTATCGGAAATTAAGCCCGGAGGACAACCATAACTATACGAGGCCGAAGATTTGACATGGAAACCCGCCATGAGCGACCAATAGGCTGCTACGAATATGTGGGAGCATTATGCTCTCAACTATTCTAAGCACTCATTCAAGCTCAAGGGAATTGCCACAATCATTGGGTCTAAGTTATTCCTTTGTGGCTAAAAGGTATGATATACCTTAATCAAGGAATGACAAGATCACATCCAATGTATATTGGGTGCAAGTTTTTTCCTATGTGGCCAGAAGGTATTTTATACCTTGGCCAAGGAACAACGGATTGTACTCAACACATGTTGGGTACATGTAACTCCTTTGTGGTTAAGGGTTATCATTAACTTAGCAAAGGAGTGACGGATCACAACCAATATGGCAAGAATGTATGATACACCTTAGATAATGAATGATGAACACATTCAACGCAAGTTGAGTGCACGTCATTCCTTTGTAGATAAGGGTTATCATTACCTTAGCAAAGGAATAACAAGGTACATCCAACCTATGGAAACTTTAGAGTGTGGATGAGCGACATCAACGACACTCTCCTCGACCACACTCGTGGAATCCATAGAAGGCAAACCAACATCGACACTCAACCCTCTAATGCCAAAGCCATGCTGCAATAAGGTTAGGCCAACCTCATGGCCTACATCCATAATTAGGGTTTCAGCCCCTATCACGGACCTTGAACAAGAATAAGCTTGGGAGAGGACCCCAACTTGAGGTAACTTGTATCACACCCTTGCATAAATATTTTCCATTCACCCATCATCGACCTTGCATAAAAAAAACTAAAAAAAAGTAGATTAGATTGACATTCAAAATAAAATAATAGATGTGCAGTAAGAATGATTTGGAATTCACATAGATGACGTGATGAACTGTTGCTCTGTTTTAATTTTCGTAATTCCCTAGTTTACAACTTACTACTCTCCAAAATATTGCTTTCATTGGCTAGAATCACTTTTGCCTTGATTTAGAAATTGTGGGTAGCAAAAGTTTAATCCATTCTAAGTTGTTGTGAGATATCATATAGTGATAGGGGAGCTATTCCATGTTTGAAAGTGAAACATAGATTTCCGGAGAAATTCTAAAAAGATTTAAGTTACTCTCATTTGATTGGAAATACCTACCAAAGCCATATGATACATTACATTGATAGATCTATTGCATATGCTATTTTTCTTCACAATGAGCTTTGTCAAACTAGTGTATACCTATGTGAGATTTGATTCATTACTTTTTGAAGCAAGACTTCACTTGCACATGCTATACTTCTACACTAGAAGTAAGCAAAATTCCTGCATATCATCATTCCACAATAAAAAGAGAAACTCCATACTCTTCATGCTTTGTACTCTCTCCATGTTTATTGCATAAAAATGTAGTAGAAGACATGGATACAAAAAAAATGCATGCTTACATCATAAGCATGAGAAAAAAAGAGAAGAAAAAAATAAAAAGAAATGCCTTGGTGCAGAAATATTTTCACTACACACAAAGGAGAGACTGAGAGAATTAAATTGAGGCACTTATAATCTAAATTGAACTCTCCGAGATTTGAGTGGAACTTGATTTCTAGGGTATGTGTGCTCTATTTGCTGTTCTATCTTTCAACCACCCATGAATAGGAGATGGCATAAGCCCTGTAATGACTCAGAAGTACCATGCCCATTTTTGCAATACTAGGTAGAGTATTTTGTTTTGCACATGGTACTTTTGAAAAGTAGAACATTGTAGCAACTCCTGATCATCAATCTAAAGTCTTGACTTTGCTCGGGACAAGCAAAGGATAAGTTGGGGGATTTTGTTGACGGCTAGTATATACCAATTTCACCTGTCAAGCCGCTGTTCCGGCGAGGAACACCGCCGCTTCGCGAGGTAGACGAAGACTGGCGGGCCCCGCATGTCAGTCGCTAGGCGAGAGGAGAAGGATATGCTTTGGACTTTGAATCCGGTGTGGCTGCGTGGGTTAACCCCGTGGCCCTCGGTGCGGCCCAGCTCTGATTGACCCATTTTAAATGAGTGGGACTGGGCTGATTTATTTAAACTTTCCCATTTGGAAAATAATTCCAGATTTCAATCAAATTTCTAAAATCCATTACTCCTATCATATGTGCTAAACAATTTCCAAATAAATTCTAGTAGAGTCACTTAATCCCAACATTGCAGTGGTGCAATTTGTTGGACATGAAACTCCCAGAGTTTTCATAATTAATTCCTTTGAGCTAATTGCTTGGGAAATTAATTACTCCTGATCTGTTCATTGGAAAATTCCTAATTTTGGTCAGGACACTTATAAAAATACACTTAATATCCAGTAAAAATCTCAAGTTAATTGTACTTAATTTACTGGGATGATCAGTGTTCCAAATATCTCTGTAGTTGAAAATTAAGAAAAGTACAAAACCATTTTCAGCTTTTTCCCCAAATTTGAAAAATCAGTTTCTCCCTGTAGGAAGCTCAGAAAAATTTGACACAATTTTTCCCAGAACCAGTTGTACCCCCTCTACCATGATCATCCACTTTTAGCCATCACAAAGCTCCAAAATTACAACCAACATCCAGAGAAGACTTTTACTTGTTGGAATTTTAGAGACAACAAGCTTCCTTGAACATCTCCAATTTTTGGTCCAGGTCGTCCTCATAGAACCCAGTGTCCACCGTAAAAATCCCAAAGCCAATTAAAATCGTTTACATACCTGATCAATATTTATAATATCTTCTCTATAGTTTCTATCTCACTAATATACTTTATATATTGCATATCACATAGTGACCGAGATCGAGGAGGACCCGGAGCCCATGGAAAGCATTCTCCCAGAAGTTAACTATCCCTCTGACTTGCAACCAGGCAAGCCCCGGTTTGCATGTAAGTGCTATTTCAAATTTTCTATTTGTAATACCAATGTCTAGGATGAATTTTGTGCATTAGGGCTAAGGTGCTTGTTATTCCACTTACATGACCCAAAAATCCTATGGAGTATTAGGTAAGTATAGAGCTTGACGAGTAGATAATGCTATGCTAATGTTAATAGGAATCCGGTAGAAGTCGAGTAGTTGGAATCTACTCACGAGATAGGATTTTATCACACGGGATGAATTTAATTAAAGAATAGTTTAAAAATGTGAAATTGAGACGAGCAGCGGGTAGGATGCAGGAAGACGTGGTCTCACGTGCGTAGTCCTGCTTGTGTTGATTGAGGACCGATCCGTGTGCGGCCCCGCTGGACAAGTTTGAACAGTACCGGATGCATACTGGGCATATGGAACCCAGGAAACCGATGTAACTTGATAACTTGGATGTCGAGGCATAGCCCATTGTCGATAGGGGTGGGCTGAGGGTAGTAAGGTGTAAATTCGCCGGCGGGCACAGACACGCTCTGTGCGGGAATCTTATGCCCGCGATGGTGGGATCGGTTCGGTGTTTGAGTTCTCTTGTGAAAGGTGGTTGCATATAATGTGGTGAGGACCACGGCATGCTCCTTAGGCACCGGTGTGCGTGACGTGTTATTCGGGTGTGTCCTGATTGCAGTCACCATCCCTCGTGGTTATTTGAGTACCGCTTGTTCACTGCACTGTGACACGGTAAATACTGAAGAAGTAAGGAGAATACGATGTATTGGAATATAATTGCTTTGCAACTATGATTGTTATAGATTAGGCTCACTAAAGTTACTGTTATTAAACATTTAAGCAGCTGCTATTAACATGTAAAATGATGACCAATTTATATGCGAGTCATTTACTTCTATAACCATCCCTATGTTAAGTATCCCTGCATGTAGAGTTCCATGCTTAGATGAGACGGTTATGTCTTGCTGAGCCTTCGTGCTCACAGCTGCTATATTAAGTTGTTTGCAGTTGAGACGTATGAGGAAGGGCCCGAGGATGAGGCGATGACCCCGTCGGGGTATACCGCCGAGTGGGAGCCCTGCACGCCGCCGTAAATTTGTGCGTGGCTAGTATGCAGTGTCTGCGGGCTGGACAGCTGTACTTTTGCATAGCTAGGCTGAGAGTTTAGCTATGAGTATTATCTTTCGCTGTACATTAAGTATTGTAAAAGACTTCCACTGTTTATATAAATAAAACTTTGTATTTTGTCGTATTCTTTTCATGTGTGCTTTTGGGTGCCGCATCGCACGGCACCACCCTCTGCGATTCCTAGAATGTGTGGACCCGGTCCTCACACTTTTGTCCCTTCGTATGCCTTGTTTTCGTCAAGACATTCTCAGGGTTTATTCGACCTTTCTTAGGTGTTTTGATCATAACTCGCGTTTTACATTGGCGTGATTCTTTTTATGTTGTCTTGACAACTCAATTCTATATCATCTATGAAAATATCATAGTCATTGGATTTGTGTTTTAGAGTTACACGAGTTTCTTTGCAGCATAGCTGATCTGTTTGCTCTCTGTTAAGAACAGATTGACCTTTGCTCAGGGTTTCAGTGATAACTTGTGTTTTACTCAACAGTTTCTCACGATTCTTGTTGTCGCTTCTTCGTGATGATTCTCTACAATCTCTACTACCTTTATCACGACTGAACACGTTTAGAATAGTTGAACACACGGTTTCTTACTAGGTTCATTTTCTATCGATGGATTCTTGTAGCTTCTATTGAAAAAGTTTTAATCTACCATTCACCGCCCCTTCTGGTAGTTTTTCACGTTCTCTTCATTCCAACAGAACATAAAGCAATGATGAAGAGGTATGTCCCACTTGCAAATAAATGTGTGACGCTATTTCTTGTGACACTGTTATACTTAAGAAAAAGGACAAAAAACTTAGGGGCAATGCTGTTAAAATTGAATCTCTAGAGTATGAAATTAATTGTCTAATTTTTTTTATTCCTAGTGAAGATTCTTGTTCCTCATATGAGTTAATATATGAACAATTGTCCTCCTTAGAAGTGTGCACACCTCCACTCTTGATAAACTTGAACTTCAAATTGAAAATAAAAAAAAGCTTGCTGCACCTCAAGATAAAAAATGAAAGATGCTAGCTGTTCTAGAATTGATTTGCATAGTTCTAGTTGTGATGATCTTCATAAGAAACTACATGATGCTATGAATGAAATTTCTGTTTTGAACAATGCTTTACATTCTCTTGAAGTTAAATATTGTTCTATTAGAAAACTACAAAGGAAAACTTCATGTGAGAATTTCCTAGATCTATCAAATAAATTTGATGACATGCATAGGACACTAGACCGGTTTTGTAATGCAAATAAAAACCTAAACTCGCTAATGAATTCTATTAAGTTTTGCAATTGTAAAACTTGTATATTTTTTGATTCTCATGCTCATGCTAAGTCACATCCACCTAAGGTTGTTAAGTTCTTAGGAAGTGGCTTGATTGAAATAGTCCCTAAACAAAAAAGTTGGTTTTTAAGTCTGCAGGAATGTTGTATCATTCGGTTGCTAATAGGCATGTTGCTTGCTCATCTAGACATGAACACAAAGTTAAAATTCATTGTACCTACTGTGGTATAGATGGTCATGTCATAGATTTTTGTTATGGCTAGCTAAACAAGAAAGTATGCAAAGAATGCTAGCTAGATCATGTAACAACCAAGCAACATTTATTGCACATGCTGAACCAACTGTTAGATATTTGCAACCTACTGTAATGAGTCAAAAACATGCAAAAGATGGTACCAAACTTACTAATTTTCATTCTACACAAGTCACACCTCGTAGTTCATTGTTTCATTGCAAAAATTGTCAAACTTTGGCTCATAAACCTACTTTTTTATCTCAGCTTTCACGTGTTGTTCCTGTTGGAAGTTCTGTGACTAATTAATAGATTCTTAAATGCCTTTTGACTAACCCCAGTATTAAGTCATCGACGTATTGTGCTTCTATGTAGGTTACACGCTTGAGGAAGGAGAACTTTTGACTTGTGGATTCAGGTTGCTCATGCCACATGACAGGTAGAAAAGAATGGTTCTCCCCCCTCACTTTTGTGTCACGTGTAGAGACTATTATTTTTGTCAATAATTCTTCAACTCCTATAATGGCTAAGGGTTTGTTTAGAGTTAATAATCACTACACTTTGAAAGATGTGACACTTGTTAAAAATTTGAAATACAACTTGCTTTCCGTTTTACAATTGCTAGATGAAAATCTTGAAGTTAGTTTCACTAAGAATTACTGCAAGGTTGTAGATTCAAATGATGAGCTTATGTTTAACATGTCTCATTTTGGAAGATATTTAAAAGTTGATTTTGACATGTAATCCTCTAAGCACAGGTGTATAGTCGCTAATGAATCAAAGGACTTATAATTTTGGCATCATAGACTTGGTCACATAGGCTTTGATCACCCCACACGCGTTAGTGCTATTGATCGCATATGTGGGCTGCCTAAGCTTAAAGGGGACAAAGAAATTATGTGCTCTTCTTTTGGACATGCATGGTTGTAGGTTCATATGCTCCACTCACAATGACCATGACAACAACACCGACACAACTTTTATGCCTTGACACCATAGAACCTTCACATGTCCAATCTTTTTGAGGTAAATGTTATGTGCTTGTAATTGTTGATGATTTTTCTAGATAATCTTGGGTTTACTTTATGGCATCTAAGAATGAAGATTTTAGTCACTTTAGAAGTTTAGTTCTTATACTTTCACTTTAAAAGCAATTAGAAGTGATAATGGAACCAAATTTAAAAACCAATCATTTGATCACTTTTGTGCTGAAAAGAAATAGATCATCAATTTTCATCTCCAGATGTACCCCAACAAAATGGTGTCATAGAGAGAAACAATAGAACCTTAGTTCAGATTGCTAGGACTACGCTTGATGAATATCAAACTCCAAGGAAAATTTGGGCTGATGCAATTGCAATCGCTTGTTATGACTCAAATCATGTTTTCTTGCGGGCTAAGCTAGGAAAAACTCCATATGAGCTTCGGTTTAGACATAGGACTAGTGTCACACACTTTAGGGTCTCTGGATGCAAATGCATTGTTAATAAACATTTTGATAAATTTGAATCTAGATCTGTTGATGCCATGTTTCTTTGTTATCCATCTCATACTAGAGGCTGCTGGGTGCTTTTACTTCATACTAACAAAATTGTGGAGACTTCTGAGGTTTATTTTGATGAAGCTAGACTAGGTGCTAGCTCTAATATTGCAGGTCAAGATGCATATCTGCAGGGGGAGAGTGTTTTTTTTTTTTTGAAAATGAGGAAGAAGTGGTGTTGCTGCCCGAAAATTCAGAAGTTAATGAAGTGGTTGCGACTCCTAATTTTTATCCACAACCAGTAGCGACAACGACTCTTGCTGGTCCAGATCATCCTCAAGCTACAAGCTCTTCTATTGTTATGAACATGAAGAACAAGAAGCTTGTGAAGTGTCAACTACCCTCCACATCTTCAAAAGTCACCCTCCACAACAAATTATTGGAAGCTTGCACGAACGATTCAAGAGGTCCAGGTTTTTTGATCCAAACTCTCGTGCTCATTCTGCTTTTGTTGCTTCTTTTCAACCCAAGGATATATCACATGCACTCACTAATGAATCTTAGATTATTGCCATGCAAGAAGAGTTATAAAATTTTGAATCAGTATAATGTTTCAAAACTTGTACCTCCACCTCAAGGTCACACTTTAAATGGAATTAAATGGGTGTTTAAAAATAAACAAAGTAAGGATGGGGTTGTGGCTTGGAATAAAGCTAGATTGGTTGCTCAAGGTTTACATAAGTAAAAAGGTCTGGATTTTGATGAAACTTTTGCTCGTGTTACTAGATTAGAAGCCATCAAAAATTTATCAACATTTACTGCATCTAAAGGTTTCAAGTCTTATTAAATGGATGTGAAAAGTTTTTTCTTCCTGGCTACATAGATGAAGAGGTTTATATTAGGCAACCACCTGGTTTTGAAAATTCAGATTTTCCTAATCATGTTTACAAACTATCCAAAGCTTTGTATGGTCTCAAACAAAACTCTAGAGCATGGTATGATAGGTTAAAAACATTCTTACTTGAAAAGGGGTTTACCATGGGCAAAGTAGATAAATCTCTTTTTGTGCTTAAGAATGGCAATGACTCATCATTCCTTCAAGTGTATGTGGATGATATCATCTTTCGTTATGCTTCTCACGATCTTGTATCCAAGTTTTCAGCTATGATGAGTTTAGAATTTCCGATGAGTATGATGGGAGAACTCACGTACTTTTTGGGGATGCAAATCAAGCAAACTAAGGAGGGAACATTCGTGCTTCAAACGAAGTATACAAAATATTTTCTTAGGCGTTTCAACATGAAAAACAACAAGCCTCTTTGGACACCAATGGGAATAACGAAACACTTGAACTTGATTAAGAGGGTGAACCCATTGATCAAAAACAATATCGAAGCATGATCAGATCATTTTGTACCTCACGGCATCAAGACCAACTTCACTTTTGTACCTCACATTGTCAATCCGTCAAAAGATTCTCGGGTATTTACATGGTACTTATGAATTTGGCATTTTTCTTCCGTCTTCCTAAATGTTACTTTGAAAGCTTTAGCAGATGCTGATTTTGGGGTTTGTAGGATAGATAGGAAAAGTACTTCGGGTGCTTGTTATTTTCTTGGTAATTCACTTATTGCTTGATCCTCTAGAAAACAAAGTTCAGTTGCACAATCCACGACCAAATTCGAATATGTAGTTGTTGCTAGCGCTTGCTCACAAATTCTTTGGATTGTTCAAATACTTAAGGACTATGAGGTTGATTTAGATAGTGTTCCGCTGTTTTGTGACAACACTAGTGCCATTTGCTTTGCTTTAAACCCCGTGCAACACTCTAGAAAAAAACACATTGCCATTAGGTATCACTTTCTTCATGATAGTGTTGAAAAAGGAAACATTGTGCTTCACCATGTTGACACCGAACAACAATTGGCTAATATTTTTCACAAAACCTTTGGAGTTCACTCGTTTTTCTTTCATTCATATAGTGAAATAGGGGTTATGCATCCTCATGGCTTAACTTGAGAGGGAGTTTTGCAACTTGGGAACTCTATGTGTGAATCTGAAATTAAAAATAATATGAGCATAGTGGTTCATACATATATGACATTGTGATTCCTTTTACATGCTAAAAGTTCTTACTACATTACTCATGTTATACATTGTGTAGTTTTTTCCATAATTAGTAGTTTGAATAGTTACTTACATTAAATCTGGTCATGATTGAACTTTCTTGCTGTTTTGAACTTGTTGCATGCTCACAAATGCTTTTAACGATGAAAAATTAATCAATCAAGAGCCAACATGTTGAGCTTTTTATGATCAACTGGAAAACCAGAATAGATGAAGAGAATATGCATGCATCACACTTCTTATTTTGAGATTGCTTATCATTGCACTTTGATATGAAGGAAGCAGTTGTGTATGACTAAAACTATGTCCTTAGGCTTCTGATTGTCAAATTACATAGGCTTGGCTTGGTTGGTTAGAATAAGGAGGATGCTGCATATAATCTATTGCAAATTTCATATGAAAAAGTTAGTACTTTCAAGTTTTGAAAAAGTTAAGATAGGGAGATCATGACTTGCTTAAATTGAAATTACTTGATCTCTAGCATGGCTTGCACTACTTTATGTATCACATTGATGTGATAGTGTAAGTTACTTAATAGTATGGCTTGTATGAGCTTTGTTTTTTATGTATATGTCATATTATGCTCATAACAAATTAAAATTTCACTTTTTTTACCTTGCTGAATATATTGTCAAAAGCGGAGAAATTGGTAACACATTGCACATTCACAAGTGTTTTGATATACACGTTCATCCCAGGGGGAATGTACATCCTTAGGTGGAGAATTTTTTGTTTTCTTCTCATTCGATTTTTGATTTTAAAAATGAGGGAGCATTTTTCTTTTAATTAAAACTTTTCATGAAATGTGAATAAGCCAATGTTCAGTTTTGTAGTGGTGTTGCCAATACATTCATCAAGGACGAGATTGTGAGACCTATGTGCTGAATATATTGACAATTATATTAAAAGCAAGTGTTTACATGCAGAGTTTTGATTTTATCCGAGAAGCCCGCTTTGGATTGTCCGAACTTGCAGGATTTCATTTTGCACTGTTCAAACTTTATCACAGACGTGAGCTGCACATATTTGCGTTTTGAACTGTCCAAACTTTCTATGTGCTGAAATAGTCGTGTGGCTGCTATGTTTTAACTTGCAATGTTTCAAACTTGCTTTTGACTTATGGGAAGTTCGCATTGTAATTTTGGACTAAGTTTTTTATGCGTAATGGCTGATCATGATGGATATTATCTTGCTATGTTTGCAACACGCTTATGTGAGGTGCTCACATGAGGTGTTGTGGTTTTCGGACTAACGTGTGTCAAGTCGAGGACTTGTGCTAGAAAGATTTTGTTGTTTGTTCATGTGCAGGTGTTGCTTGAAGTCAAGACATGGCTAATGTCTGGATCCATTGAACTAGTCTTAGAGAGAAGATGAGGTTCAACAACAAAGTTCGGGAGGAATTGTGGTTGAGTTGATCGGGAGGTCACACAACATGTTTGGGTCATGGACAATGCATATGAAGGTATCGTGGACGTCGTTGGAAGGTGTGTGTACATGTGAAAGAGGTTCATGGATGTGGCAACATTGTTCCAAGGTGTTGTGAAGAGATGTCACTACAAAGATTCCGCCCTGTTGCAACGATTGTACTGCAACAAATATTAAATTGTTGCAGTAAGCTTGGTCTTTTGCCACGATTCACTAGTTCATGGCATTATCATCTATTGCCACGGAACACGATCATTGCATTAGGATCTGTTGCCAAGATTCACTAGTTTGTGGCATTAGGATCTATCGCCACAAATCTGTTGCCACGATTCACTAGTTTGTGGCAGTAGCATCTCTCGCCACGGAACACAATCGTTGCACTAGGATATGTTGCCACAATTCACTAGTTCATGGAAATAAGATCTATCGCCACAAATCTGTTGCCACGATTCACTAGTTCGTGGCATTAGCATCTATCGCCACGGAACACGATCGTTGCACTAGGATCTGTTGCCACGATTCACTAGTTCGTGGCATTAGGATCTATCACCATGAATCTATTGCCACGACTCACTAGTTCGTGGCATTAGCATCTATCGCCACGGAACCCGATCGTTGCATTAGAATCCATGGTCACGATTCACTAGTTCATGGCATTTGCATCTATCGACACAAAACCTGATCGTTGCATTAGGATCTATTGCTACGATTCAATAGTTCGTGGCGTTAGCATCTATCACCACGGAACCCGATCGTTGCGTTAGAATCTGTTGCCACGATTCACTAGTTCGTGGCATTCGCATCTATCGCCACGGAATGCGATCATTGCATTAGGATCTGTTGCCACGATTCAATAGTTTGTGGCGTTAGCATCTATCGCCGCGGAACAGAATCTTTGCATTAGGAACTTTTGGCATGCATCACCAGTTCGTGACGATAGGATCTATTGCCACGAAACACAGTCGTTGCATTAGGATCTATTGCCACGAAATACCGGTTCATGGTGTTAGGATATATGTACACGAAACACAATCGTTGCATTAGGATCTGTTTCCACGAAATACCGGTTCGTGGCGTTAGGATCTATCGCCACGGAACACAATCATTGCATTAGGAACTTTTGCCACGATTCACCAGTTCATGGTGTTACGATCTATCGCCATGAATCACAATCTTCGCGTTAGGAACTTATGCCATGATTCACAAGTTCGTGGTGATAGGATCTGTCGCCACGCAACACTAACATTGTATTAGGATCTTTTGCCACGAAATACCGATTGGTGGCGTTAAGATCTATCGCCACGAAACATAATCGTTGCATTAGGAACTTTTGCCACGATTCACCAGTTCGTGACATTAGGATCATGGCAAAGAAACACAAACGTTGCATTAGGAACTTATGCCACGATTCACGAGTTCGTGGCGATAGGATCTATCGCCATGAAACATCGTTGTATTAGGATCTGTTGCCATGAAATATCGGTTGGTGGCGTTAAGATCTATCACCACGGAACACAAACGTTGCATTACATAGTTCACGTACAACTAGCTCACACAGTTCCTATATAAAAAAAATCATCATCTTCGCTGTCCTCCCCCAATATTGGAGGTACAATACCATTATTGATATATGTATCATCATCATCGCCGTCGTCGTCATCTTCATTTGAAAGAGCGGAAGCATCACCGATTGTTCCATCAATTTCATTCCGATCCCATGCGGTCATATCCTCATTTATATCAGTAAGTCGTCGATCAACAAATAATGTCTCAGCCTCCATTGTCTCAGTGACATTATTTTCACTGTCTCCAAGGGGTATGGTAAAAAGGTTTAGTGGCTTCGTTTTAACAAATGTAGCCCATTTAGGTTCCTTCACACTTCTAACGTAAAAAACTTGTTCTGCATGGGTGGCTAGAATGTAAGGCTCATACTAAATTTGAGAAATAGTAGTGTCGACATCTATCATTCTGTATCGATCCATTTTGTAGCCTCTGATTTGGCTCTGACCGGAACGAGGCCGATCAAACCATTCACATTCAAATAACATAACCTCTTGATTTTTTTCAAAATCAACAGAAATCATTTTATTGGTTACTCCATACCACTCATGATCACCATCCCGAACAACAACACCACTGTTTTGCGTCCGTAAATCTTTTTCCACCTCTGCTGCTCGAAAGAACAAGCCATTTATGAATGATCGACTAAAAAAACGTGCCTGACGATCAGGTCCTCTAGATAATGCATACAAATAATCGGATACTTTGCCTTATTTGTGTAATGTTGTAATCTGTACACATTAATTAGTATAAAAGGGGTCATCGATAAACCAACTTCCGAACAGATATTTCTTTAATATTTCATCAAAGTAAAAACTTGCATGTACTTACTTCTTTCTGAAACCAATAAACAAACTCATCTCTATGGCATTTTCGACATCACGAGAATGAATCTTTTTCAGCTCTTCAAAATGCTCACTGAAAAGGGTACAAAATTAAATTAGCCATCTGCAATAAGCATGATCCAATATAGTATAGAACATCTGAGTTATACATACTTGATCCATGGAGCGGCCTCTTCAACATTAGAAATAATATAATGGCTGATGTTATGTAGTTCCACCATAGTAAGTTGGCCCCATTTAAACCCTTATTTAGAATTATCAACTTCTTTAAATATATTAGACTCGAGAGAAGGTTCATTCCTAGCTGCAGCTTCATGATTTTCTGGCCTATTAAGCTTGGTGCTGATGTTATCCAAAAACTGGCTACAAAAAGTCATGCACTCTTCCATAATATATCCCTCAGTTATAGAACCCTCCAGGTGAGCTCTGTTACGTACGTACCTCTTCAATCTACCAAGGTACCTCTCAATTGGATACATCCATATGTAAGAAACAGGTCCACCCAAGCGAGCTTCTTCGCCAAGATGGATTGGAAGATGGAGGAAGCAACATCTCAAGCTTACAAATTGTTTCAGGAAATTGTTCAATCATCTTATCCAAATCTGGTTCCGCCAATTCCTTAGAACAAATTCCAGAAAATAATCTGCTAAACTCAATTAAAGGTTCAACAACGTTTTTAGGCAATATGTCAAGTATTGCAATAGGAAGGAGCTTCTGGAATATAATATGGCAGTCATGAGTTTTTAGACCTGATACCTTACGTGTTGTTATGTCCACACTTCTCTTGATGTTTGAGGCATAACCAGGGCATCTTCATATCCGCCAAAAACTTGCACAAGGTGGTCTTCTGATCTTTTTGCAAAGTATATGATGCTGATGGACAATCATACTTCCCTTTCATACCCACCGGATGTTGCTTTGGCCGTATACCCGTTTCCTGCATATCAAAACGAGCTTGTAGACTATCTTTTGTTTTACCATCCATATTAAGCAATGTCCCCAATATGCTATCACAAATGTTTTTCTCAATGTGCATGACATCCAAGTTATGCCTTATTAGCAATGTATTCCAATACGGGAGCTAAAAAAATATACTTTTCTTCTTCCAACTATGCCACCTATCTTCCTCAGTGCGCTTTCTCTTATTATTTGTCTGTCCAAAACTCACTTAATCAAAAGTCTCGTATTGTTGTAGTACTTCGTGACCATAGAGTTATGTTGGAGCCTCTCTATTATCTATTTTGTTGTTGAAAGAAGCATTGTCCCGACGCCACCGGTGATCCTGAGGTAGGAAATGACGATAACCCATGTAGCAATACTTTCATCCATGTTTCAACCACAAGGCGTCAGTGTTTACATGGTAGTATGGACATGCTAGCCTACCTTTTGTGCTCCATCCACATAGCATTGCATATGCTGGAAAATCATTTATTGTCCACAATATAGAAGCTTGCATGGGAAATGTCTCTTTCTTTGAACTGTCATATGTTTCAACACCATCAGACCATAATTTTAGTAGATCATCAATCAAAGGCTGCAGATACACATCAATGTTGTTTCCAAGTGACTTTGGCCCAAGAATTATCATTGACATCAACCAATAAGGCTGCCTCATACACAACCAATGTGGTAGATTATAAGAGATTAGAATCATAGGCCATGTACTGTAAGAAACATTCATTACTCCAAAAGGATTGAAACCATCAGATGCTAGACCAAGTCTTATGTTGCGAGGATCAGATGACAAATTATGGTGAATGCTATCAAAATGCTTCCATGCTTTCGAATCTGCAGGATGGCATAATATCCCATCATCAATACATTCTTCTTTGTGCCAGCGCATGTTTGATGCCGTTGATTCTACCATATAAAACCTTTTAAGACGGGGAATAAGAGGGAAGTATCGTAGTATCTTGTGTGCTACAAGCTTTATGGCTTTTCCACAAGGTAAAGCCTCTCTTGCATCCCCACTAGTACTATTTTTCCATCTGAATTCACCACATTTTGGGCATCGATCCAGCAGAGAATAGTCCTTCCGGAATAACACAAAGTCATTAACACATGTATCGATCTTTTCGTAGCTCAGCCCGAGGTCACGAACAACCTTCTGAACTTTATCAAGTGTATTAGGAATTCAATGGCCCTCTGGAAGAACATATGAGAATAGTTCAAGGATCAACTCACACGCTTTTTTGCTCAAACCAGTTAAACTATTTATCTAATACAACCTGACAATGAAGGATAATTGGGTCACCTTCTCACAACCTGGATACAACTCCTTTTTGGCATCATTTAATAAGTCATAGAATGCCTTTGCACACCTAGTTGGCTCTTGCTAGTTTATAGCATTTTCTGGATCATCAACATCTGCTGAAGTACCTCCATGATCACCAGTGCCTCTAAGAAGACTGGACAACATATTTTCCATAGCAGCATCATAAAAAATTATCTCCTCATTATTTGTTGATTGCTCAGCAATATTTTTCTCAACTCGTTTTTCTCCATGGTGTACCCAACAAGTATAATCAAATGATATCCCATTACAAACCAAGTGAAGATGAACTTCCTTGCGTGTGCTGTGGCAAATATTATGACATTTCGTGTAAGGACAAGGCTTAGTTTCTTCTTCACGAGTGCCCCAGAATGCTAAATTTAAAAATGACTTCATTCCATCCTGCCACTCCTTTGTACGCTTGTCTTTTCCCATCCATGTCTTATCTTCTGACATCGCTTCCTACAATCCGATCAGTGTACCCGTAAGAGGATTGAACTACAATAACATTATGTGAACAATTGTACCTAGCGCTGTTGCTCCTCCACGTGGGGCGGCCGGCAGATGCTCCACGCCGGTGGACGGCAGATGCTCTTCCAAGAGCGTGGCGGCCGACGGATACTCCTCCAAGAGTGTGGCGGCCGGCAGATGCTCCTCCAAGAGCGTGGCGGGCGGCGGATGCTCCTCCAGGCGCATTTCTTGCAATCGGGAGAGGTGCTGTTGTGGATCGAAGGGTCCGGCGGGGAGGCAGCCCGGACAATACGTACGTGAAGCTATCAGAGTAGGCCCAACACTGCGCTGGGCCGCTTGTTATTCGTGGGCTGAAACTGCGCTGAGTCACTTTGTATTCCTGGGCCGAAACTGCACTAGAACGCTTGGTGTTCATCCCCATGACACGTGAGACCATGTACGGGCGCACGTCTCTGGCTCTGGCAATTTGTAATCTAATTAAGTTAATGTAGCAATGGGGGTGGTATTTCGATCAAAGTGGAAAATTTGGCGTCATTAAAGGATATGTTTTTTGATAAAAGGAGAAATTTTTAATTTGACGCGGAAAGGGCCCAGCGTATGCGCGGAAAAATTATGCTTATAAAAAACTGCGGTTTGCATCCCTCTCGGTTATCGCAACGGCTCGACGTGTCCAATCGGCTTCACTAGCAGTTTTTTAATTTGACACGGAAAGGGTCTAGATCTTATATAAAAAAAACATCTGCCCGGTACATGCCTCATTCACGTTCCATTTGACTTCGACCGGGCAAGGGGACGATGTTGAAAGGAACGTGGCTGACTCTTGTAAGATATATTTTTCAATCGTATGTCTGACTACAATAGCGCGCGTTGCCTTATATTATTGTTGCAACGAGCTCAACTTTCTGAGGTGGGACAAATCGTTCACAACTTGTCAAAATCGCTCGCACGAATTCGTTATGGACACCGGGTATAGGAGTAGTGTTAATGGCTATACCACACATAGGGGCATTGGGCCAGTGTTATGTTGGGGGCCAGTGGTATATAGACGGTGCCACGATCAGGGAACGGCGATTGAAGACACAAGAAGGAAGTACGTGTGGCACCATCTGAGAACAGTATGCACTTCTCTCTGGCGCGTCGTTAAATTAGATGTTTTTCGATAAAAGGATAAATTTTTAATTTGACACATAGAGGGCCCAGCGTATGCGGGGAAAAATTATGGTTATAAAAAACTGCGGTTTGCATCCCTCTCGGTTGTCGCAACGGCTCAACGTGTCCCATTGGCTTAACTGGCAGTTTTTTAATTTGACACAGAAAGGGCCCAAGGCTTTATCTAAAAAACATCCACCCCCTACAAGCCTCCTACACGTCCCTGTCGATTTCGACTGGGCGAGCGGACGATATCGAAAGGAGCATGCAGAAGTCTTGTATGACATATTTTTTTCAATCAGATGTCTGACCACAATAGCGCGCGTTGCCTTATATTCTCATTGCAACGAGCTCAACTTTCCATGGTGGGACAAATCGTTCACAGCTTGTCAAAATCGCTCGTACAAATTCATTACGGACACCGGGTATAGGAGTAGTGGTAATGATTACACCGCGTATAGGGGCATTGGGCCAGTGTTACATTGGGGCCAGTGGTATATAGATGGTGCCATGATCAGTGAATGACAATTGAAGACACAAGAAGAAGTACGTGTGGCACCATCTGAGAACGGTATGCACTTGCTCTCCGGTGCGTCGTTAAAGGAGATGTTTTTTGATAAAAGGAGAAATTTTTAATTTGACACGGAAAGGGCCAAGCGTATGCGGGGAAAAATTATGCTTATAAAAAACCGCAGTTTACATCCCTCTCGGTTATCACAACGGCTCGACGTGTCCCATCAGCTTCACCGGCAGTTTTTTAATTTGACGCGGAAATGGCCCAGGGTTTTATATAAAAACATCCGCCTCGTACATGCCTTATACATGTCTCGTTTGATTTCAATCGAGCGTGCTCCATTGAAATCAGCGTGCAGGAGTCTTGTACAACACCTTTTTTCAATTGAATGTCTGACTACAATAGCGTGTGTTGCCTTATATTCTCGTTGCAACGAGCTCAACTTTCCGAGGTGGGACAAATAGTTCAAAGCTTGTCAAAATCACTGGCACAAATTCGTTACGGACACTAGGAATAGGAGTAGTGGTAATAATTACACCGCGTATAGAGGCATTGGGCCAGTGTTACGTTGAGGCCAGTTGTATATAGATGGTGCCGTGATCAGGGAACGGCGATTGAAGACACGAGAAGGACGTACATGTGGCACCATCTGAGAACGGTATGCACTTGCTCTCCGGTGCGTCATTAAAGGAGATGTTTTTCGATAAAAGGAGAAATTTTTAATTTTACATGCAAAGGGCCCAGCGTACGCGGGGAAAAATTATGCTTATAAAAAACCGCGGTTTGCATCCCTCTCGGTTATCGCAACGGCTCGACGTGTCCCATCGGCTTCACTGGCAGTTTTTTAATTTGACACGGAAATGGCCCAGGGCTTTATCTAAAAAACATCCACCCTGTACATGCCTCCTACATGTCCCTTTTGATTTCGACCGGGCAAGCAGACGATGTCAAACGGAGCTCGCCAGGTCGAAATCGAACGTAGCATGCAGGAGTCTTGTACGACATCTTTTTTCAATCGAATGTCTGACTACAATAGCGCGCGTTGCCTTATAATCTCGTGGCAACGATCTCAACATTCCGAGGTGGGAAAAATCGTTTACAACTTGTCAAAATCGCTCGCACGAATTCGTTACAGACACCAGGTAAGTGGTAACGATTACACCGCGTATAGGGGCATTGGGCTAGTGTTACGTTTGGGCCAGTGGTATATAGATAGTGCCACGATCAGGGAACAGCGATTGAAGACACGAGAAGGAAGTACGTGTGGAACCATTTGAGAATGGTATGCACTTGCTCTCCGTTGCGTCGTTAAAGGAGATGTTTTTCGATAAAAGGAGAAATTTTTAATTTGACACGTGAAGGGCCCATCGTATGGGGGGAAATATTATGCTTATAAAAAACCGCGGTTTCCATGGCAGTTTTTTAATTTGACACGGAAAGGGCCCAGGGCTTTATCTAAAAAACATCTGCCCCGTACACGCCTCCTACACATTTCTTTCGACTTTGACCGGGCAAGTGGACGATGTCGAACGGAACGTGCAGAAGTCTTGTATGACATATTTTATCAATCAGATGTCCGACTACAATAGTGCACATTGCCTTATATTCTCGTTGCAATGAGCTCAACTTTCCGAGGTGGGAAAAATCGTTCACAGCTTGTCAAAATCGCTCGCACGAATTCGTTACGGACACCGCACGCGGGGGCAGACATAGGGAATATGCCAGGTGACCAGTGCCCAATCTGGGCCCAGGTGATGCATAGATTGCAAGTGACGAGGATACGATTCCTTGGCGTTATCCCTGTCATGTTCGACCATCATACGACCTCGTTCGTTCATGTGCACACATGTCACAGTCATGCAACTGCTTCATCCGTCTGTTCATGTGGACACATGTCACAAATGTGGAACGATATGCACAGCCTTGGATATGCATGCCGTATCCATAAATCGAAACATGCGCCATCCTTTTTATTCTTCCTTTTTTCTATCCATAACTGTGAGACTGTTTATTTCCATCTTCACCGGCACATATGTACGGTCTGGGTGTGCCAGTGTGTACCTTAACCCCCATCGTGCATCGCCGGTGGTGGTTGGAAGACCCCTGCAGGTATGTTCTGATTCCTGTCCTCCAACTACATCTAAGTTTCCGATGAGGCATGTTGTTCACCACCAGACAAACCAGCAAAGCCTCGGTGATGAGCGGCATGCAAATTTCTTGATGACAAACTCACTGCGGGGCCTCCCGTTCGGATGCAACTTCGGTGCTCCCGTTTGTGCTTCCATGCGTACTCCTGCTTATGTGTCATCATCTAATTGGTTGAAGTTAAATCAGGCATTATGTTAGGTAAATGAAAGGGCCAATAAAATCATGACACTTAAGTAGGAGCACGCATGGAAGCACAGATTGGGAGTATACAAGCCGTGTCCCTCCCGTTCTGTCCTCCCATGCGTCATCCCGCTGATGTGTCAAAATGTTATTGGTCCCTTTATTAATGCTTAGTTTAACTACCATACCTTCACAACAAATAATATGATGACACGTTAGCGGGATTGTCATCCAAAAACTAGAGATGGATGCGTCAGGAGGCCACAGTCAGCGGGCCACAACTAGTTTTTCATCAAAAAACATGCATGCCGCTCAACATCGAGGCTTTTTTGGTTTGTCTGGTGGTGAACCACCTGCATCATCGGAAACCTAGAGATCGAGTAAGAGGATAGTCGGTTACTCCTTTGGCATTGAATTTGGAGCATTTTGAGAGACTACGTTCTATCCTTTATATGTATTGATGATGGGTGTATCATGGTCATTTGCATTCTTTCCTAGGCTCTACTAATTGTTTTAGCATGCCTTGCGATTCTACTTTCTTAGTACTTAGTCTTTATAGTTAACAGTTCATCAGCCTGTGTCATGGCATGATTTTTTTATGCATCCACGCTGTGCTCTCTCACCGCCGGCCACTCCGGCCGGCACCGGCGCCCACGCCCTACTGCTGGTCACTTCAGTGTCCTCCCCGACGTGTCTCCCTCACCCATTGCCACGTCCCATCCTTCACGTGCCATGATTACCGAGCCACCCGCAAATCCCTGGCCATTACTCGCCCTGCCACCAATCCTCCTCGAGAGTTCCGGCGAGACCGAACCCTCGCTTTGTTGAGCATCGCAAGCTGGCACTATGCAGTACTGCACTTGCAGTAGCTGCCACTGACAAGTAGACCCGATGTCTCATGGGCCCACATGTCAGTGGCAGCTAATGCAGGTGCAGTACTGCGGAGGATTTCAATTCTGCAAGCTGCATGCCTTATCTGTCTTGCATTCGCCACCTGCTACCGCTGGCGTCCATTACTTGCCCTGCAACTAATAATTCTCTTCAAGACGCGCTCCAGCTGATGTCAGTCAGACCGAAACGGCGAACCCTATCTTTGTCTAGTCTAGCGTTGTCAGCTGCATGCCCCCTCACAGTCTTGCCTGCTTCGCTCATAGACTGAAAGTCCTCTGCAGTACTATGAGTGCGTACCACCACTGACATGTGTACCTGATGGCTCATTTTAGGGTATGAACAACAACAAAGAAGTCAATAATGTAACCCCCCCCCCCCCCCCACATCAAAATAGTTGTCGTTCGGACAGTCCTCATAGTAGTTCATTTTTAATTCATTTGTTAGTCCGATATGACAATTAATATAAACTAGGAGGGAGTACTACAAAACAAAATGGTGCTGGCACGATGTGGTCGTCCCACACTCGTATTTTCCGCACTCGTCCTGAAGATGGTATGAAAATCAGACTTTTCTTCTTTTCACACTATTTGTACATGATATTAAACTTGTTCAGGCGGTAATTTTCTTTAATCGTTTACCGTTTGAATCAATGTATCAGAAGGAAGGAAGCTAGGAAGAAGTGTGGCTAAAGGACTTAAGGTTGCCAGAATACGCAATGCATCCCAAGTTAGTAGAACGGAGCATGTGAAGCTACCAATTCAGTTCTCTGCTAGGTTGGGTGTTGCGGTTGGTATTAATCAGCGACACTTTGTCGATGATGTGGTTATGTTTACAAAAAGACATGCATCCCTCAGCGGTGCAAGGAAGTGGGCAGAGGTTGGCCATAGTAACAAGAGAGATATAGTACGAGACATTCTGGTTAGTGTTGTCACACCCCCACACATGTATTTTTTTCTTGCAATCTCCATCATGTACGTTTACAGCAACTTGTTATACATGTACAGGATTCCTGGGACATGGAGGACACACCAGAGAGCACAAGAAAATTTAGAAAATTGTTGGTGAGCGCTACAAGGAGCGGCACTCGACTTTGCATGCCACCTATAAGAGTTATTCTACCGGTGAAGAACGTATACAGAACAAGACTGCTGACGTAACGGCGCTCGAGTGGTTGCACCTTATAGAATATTTTGGGTCTGAGCGATTCAAGGTCAACTAACTTTTTAATGGCTTCGCATCATACAAAAAATATTTCATTTACTTTCATTCGTGGAATTAATTCTTAAAATTATTGCAGTCAATAAACAGGACCAATTCTCAAAATCGAAGAAGACAAAAGGCGAGTCACTTGCTTGGCTCCAAATCCTACGCCCAACTTAGTTACGAGAAGGTATGAAAAATAAATCACGCTTTTACTTTGCGTTGCAAACAATATGTATACCGACATGTTGAAGTTTACTTGTATTTTATGTAGCGAGACCCAGAGACCAGAGAAGAACCCGATGACATACAATTGTGGGAGGCAATCCATTTGTTGGAGAACGGTAACTAGGCAAACAAGCTGGCAGAAGCTGTACATGTGAGTAACATTTCAAACAATCCCCAACTAAATAAATATTTGCAAATTACGTATGACTTTTCTTTTTGTATATAGATCTAGGCACGTGCCCAAGTGGACGACATGAAAGCTGAGCATGGAGGCCCAATTCCAAATGAGGAGAGAAACCACATCTTCCAGCGTTGTTATAGATCCTCAATCGGTTGTGCAGGATCACAGGTTCGGGGGCGTGGTTATATGGCTAACCCAACTGGTCCCGAACATGAACGTATCCGTATCCAGATGTCTGAACACCTCAATGACAAAGTTCGAAACTTAGAAGATAGAAATGCAGGCCTCAATCAAATAGTGCAGGAGCTGGAAGGAAGAAATGATAGCTTAAACACCCAGATGGACTGCATAAACCAGAAGAATGAAGAGTTAAACGTTCAAGTCCAGAACTTACAAGGTCAGGTAGCAGCTGATCGTGAACAGACAGCTAAGAAAATGCAGGACATGCACGCCTCAATGGCGGAAATGCACAAAATGATGATGGAGACCACTCCACAGAAGGTCCACCAAAGGAACCGCCAAAAGCCATCTGCTCCAACAATTAGTCCCAGTCAGCTTAGGAAAACTCTTAGCATGCAAACACGTCGCTTCAGTAATCCTTGAGTGTTGTTATGCGTGTTGTAATATCAATTGATGGATGTTTATTGTTAAACTCGTGATTCTGTTGCCACTAATTTTCAAACCTGGTGCATTCGGGTTCTACTGCCGCTAATTATAAAACGTGGCATTACGAATTTCTTGTCACGAATGATAAATTGTTGCATAGGAAGCTATTGCCAATACGGATGATAAAATGTGGCAATATAATGACAAAATGTTGCAGTATAAACATTTGGCAATGGCTCAAAAATGTTGCATTAAAACACTATTGCCACAGATAAGAAATCATTGCAATACCAAACTATTCGCCACGGATGCCAAATCGTTGCGGTACCATACTAGTTCCAACGGATCTGAAAATGTTGAAATACAGTACTATTTGCCACGTTTGTGGACTCGTTGCAATACCCAACTATTCGCCACTGATACAAAATCGTTGCAGTACCAGACTAGTTCCTACGGATCTGAAATCGTTGCAATACGGTACTATCCACGTTTGTTGACTCGTTGCAATAACCTACTAATTGCCACAGATGTTAAACCGTCGCAATATCATACTATTTGCCGCGGCTTTGACATCATTGCAGTACCATAGTATTTGCCACGAATATGTAATCGTTGCAATACCGTGATATTTGTTGCAATATGGTAAATCGTCGCTACATCATAACTCGTTGCAATATGTTACTATTTGCCATGGCTGTGAAAATCGTTGCAATACTATAGTATTTGCCACGAATGTGAAAATCTTTGCAATCACATACTATTACCACGAACGCGAAATCATTGCAATACAATACTATTCGTTGCAATACGTTAAATCGTTGCAATACGCTAAACTGTTGCATTAACATACTATTTGCACAAATGTGAAATCGTTACAATACCATACTATTGCCACGCTTGTGAAATCGTTGCAACCACATACAATTACCACAAATGTGAAATCGTTGCAATACATTCTATTTGTTGCAATACGTTAAATCATCGCAATATGCTAAATCATTATAACAACATACTATTTGCCACGAATATGAAATCATTGCAATACCGTACTATTTGCCACAATCGTGAACCCATTGCAATATCGTACAATTCATTGTGATACGTTAAATCGTCGTAATACATGAAAACATTGCAATAGCGTCCTATTTGCCACCAATATGAAATCGTTGCAATACCGCACTATTTGCCACGATCGTGAACCAGTTGCAATACTGTACCATTCATTGCCATACGTTAAATCGTCGCAATACATGAAAACATTGCAATAGCATCCTATTTGCCACCGATGTAAAATCGTTGCAATACCATACTCTTTGCCACGGATTCCAAGGCGTCGCAATAACCTATCGTCACCAGAATTATTACGACGATTCGTAAAAACTATCGCCACGCTCTTTTTCGTTGCAACAACGACCTATTGCGACGAAAAAAACCTACTGTGATGAATTTTTTTGTTGCGATAAACCGGAATCCTTGCAGTGTGTTGACGTGAAGATATGGCCGGAAAGGTCCAACTAACTCGGTTATGGACTCAGGCTGCGGCGGAGTCGGGTTTGACAGAAATATGGAAAGGTTTGAGTTGGTTATGATAGGATTTCGTGTGGGTCACGAAGTTGAGTTTTTTTAGGAATATGGGATATGTTCCTGAGGTGTTTGGATGTCTTAAGATTGCTTCTATGTGCGTATAGAAGAGTCTTGAGCAGTTATGGAAAGTTTCGGTTGAATCTGAGTAGGATTTGAGTCCTAGTTAGGATTGGGTTGGCCTAAGGGCTGGTTATATAAGCAAGGGAGGTCGGAGCTCATGGGGCACGACTTTGGGGCTGTTCCTCTTGTGGTTTGATCAATAAAATTCGTAGTTCAAAGGGACTTTTGTACCTTGTTCATCCGAGTTGTTTCAGACAAGTGTTTCTCGTCGAGTTTCTCCACAGCACTATCTTGCTTTGGTGGTTTTATCATAACTCGAGTTTTACAGATCCAATTGACTGATTATTTTTGGGTTGTCTTCAGAACTTGATTATCTATCATCTGTATAAATTTCACGGTCATTGGATATGTGGTTTTCGATCTACACGAGTTTCTTTGCAGTGTTGCAGATCTGATTTTTCTCGGGTAGAACAGATTGACTTTCATTCAATCTTTCGATGGTAACTTGAGTTTTTCTCGACAGCTTTTGGTGATTCTTGCTATCGTGTCTTCGTGACTTGTTTCTCCACAATCTATACTGGTTTTGTCATGATTTATAAGGTTTAGATTAGTCGCACACATGATTTCTTAACAGATTGATTTTCTATCGAGGGGTTTTTTGTTGCTTCCGCTGAAAAAGTTTTAAATCTATCATTCACGCCCCCTCTGGTAGCTTTTCACGTGCTCTTTGATCCTACAATTGGTATCGGAGCCGTGGTGCTCTAATATTTGTGATTTGCACGTGTTTTGACTAAGCATTATGGAGAAATATTCTGCAAAACCTTGTGTGTTTAGTGGTATTGATTTTCAGGTTTGGAAGGCACGAATGGAAGCTTTTATCCAGACGCAAGGCTTTGCCATATGGGAAAAGTTGTACAAGCCTTACGACGTGCCTCCAAACGGTCAAGTTACGGCTACAAATCTGAGAGATGTCGACAACAACAACAAGGCTCAGAACTTGATCATACAAGGATTAACTCAAAGTGACTCCGACCGTGTTGAACACCTCCGATTTGCGTACGATGTGTGGAAAGCACCTTGTGACTACGGTGAAGGATCCAACAAAATCAAGGAGGTAAGGCAAGACAAGTTCAAGAACGAATACATGCGCTTTGAGATGCAACCCGGTGAGTCCATTGATGACCTCTTTTCTCGCTTTAGTAAAATTCTCAGCAACTTGCGTAGTGTCAATGTTAATTTTTCAGATGCTGAAAATGCTAGGCTATTGTTAAGTGCATTAGATATGTCAATATGGGAGATGAAAGACACATCTATTCGTGAGTCTACTATCATGAATACTCTTACATTGGATGTTATATTTTCTAAATTGAAAACTCATGAAATTGACATAATCTCATGTAAGAACCCCAGCAAGTCTCCTGCATTTGTTTCTCAACGTGACATGCCTAGCTCCGACCAATCTTCATCTTGTGGTACATTTGCATTGTTGTCCTCTCTAACCCTTGTATATATTGAGGCATTTCCAGAGGAGGAGCTTTCACCTCTCTCTACTAAGTTATCAAAAGCATTGCAAAATGTGAGAACTAGAAGGAGAGGAAGCTCCAAACCTCAATGATTTTTCGAATGTGGTAAGACAGGACATTTTCGTTCGGATTGTCCTAACCTTTCAGGTCCTACTTCCCAGGAAGAAAAAAAAACAAGGACAAGGCACTCCTCTGCTAACGATAAAAAGAAGAAGAAGTGTTTTATAGGTCGCCAACTGGTGAACAGTTTTATCTCCGCACTTCAGGAACTTGGCTCAGGCAACGTGGACATTGGAAGTGATGAAGATGAAGATGATTTGGCAAACTTGTGCTTCATGGTGGGCAAATCAAGATCAAGAATGGAGGAGCCAGAACACAACAACAACAATGAAGAGGTATGTCCTACTTGCGAAGAAATATGTGATGCTATTTTTCGTACCACTGTTATAGTTATGAAAAAGGAAAAAAAAGCTGAGGGACAATGCTCTCAATGTTGAGTCACTAGAATATGAAATTAATCGTTTGAAATCCCTGATCTCTAGTGATGATTCTTGTTCCTCATGTGATTTAATATATGAACAATTGTCCTCATTAAGAAGTGCGCACACCTCCACACTTGATAAACTCTAGTTAGAAAATTAAAAGAACAGAGAGCTTGCTGCACCTAATGATAAAAACTTGAAAGATGCTAGTTGTTCTACAATTGATTTGCATTGTTCTACTTGTGATGATCTTTATAAAAAACTAAAAGATGCTATGAATGAAATTTCTGTTTTGAACAATGCTTTACGTGCTCATGAAGCTAAAATTTTTTCTAATTTCAAATTAAAATGAAAAAATTCATGTGAAAATTGCCTTGATCTGTCCAATAAACTTGATGAAATGCATAGGACATTAGATCGGTTTCGTAATGCAAATAAGAACCTAAACTTCCTGTTGAATTCGTCCAAGTCTTGCAATGATAAATCTGGTTTAGGTTTTGATTCTCATGCTCATGCTAATACACATCCACCTAAAATTGTAAAGTCATTAGGAGGTGATTTGATACAAACAGCTCCTAAACAAACAGAAATGGTTTTGAAATCTGCAAGAGTGTTGTCTCATTCAGTTTCAAAGAAACATGTTGCTTGCTCATCTAGACATGAACACAAAGTTAAATTCAATTGTACCTACTTTGGTAGAGATGGTCATGTCATAGATTTTTGTTATAGACTAGCTAAACAACAGAAAAGGAAAGAATGCAAGCTAGATCTCATAATTCCCATGCAATATTTGCTGCACATGATAAACATAATATCAAGAACATGCAACCTACTGTTATGAGTCAAAAACATGCAAAGTTTGCTCCCAAACCTACTATTTTTTGTGCAACACAAGTAACACCTCATAAGGTAGTAGTTGGGTACAGAAATCCTCAAACTTTGGCTCATAAACCTGCTGTTTTGTCTCAGCTTTCGCGTGTTTTTCCTGCTGCACGTCGTGTGACACAGTACTGGATTCCTAAATGCCTTTTGACTAACCCCAGTATTGAGTCATCGATGTATTGTGCTTCTATGTAGGTTACACACTTGAGGAAGGATAACATTTGGATTGTGGACTTAGGTTGCTCATGCCACATGACCGGTAACAAAGAAGGGTTCTCCTCCCTCTCTTTTGTGTCACGTGTACATAATGTTACATTTGCCAATAATTCTTTAACTCCTATAATTGCTAAAGGTTCGGTTAAAGTAAATGATCATTACACTTTGAAAGATGTGACACTTGTTAAAAATTTGAAATAGAACTTGCTTTCTGTTTCACAATTTCTAGATGAAAAATTGGACAATATTTTCACTAAAAATTGTTGCAAAGTTGTAGATTCACATAGTTAGCTTATTTTTAACATGTCTAAGTTTGGAAGAGTTTTTAAATCTGATTTCGATATGTCTTCCTCTAAGCATAGGTGTCTAGTTGCTAATGATTCAAAGGACTTATATTCTTGGCATCGTAGCTATGATGACCGGGTCCACACATTCTAGAAATCGCAGAGGGTGGTGCCGTGCGATGCGGCACCCAACAGCACATACGAAAAGAATACGAAAAAAATACAACGTTTTATTTATGAAAACAGTGGAAGTATTTTACAGTACTTAATGTACAGCGGAAGTAATAATCATAGCTAAACTCTCAGCCTAGCTATGCAAAAGTGCAACCATCCATCCCGAGGATGCTACACACTAGCAACACACAACAATTCACGGCGGCGTGCAGGGCTCCCACTCGACGGTATACCCTGATGTGGGCATCACCTCATCTTCGGGCCCTTCCTTATATGTCTCACCTGCAAACAACTTAATATAGCAACCGTGAGCACAAAGGCTTAGCAAGACTTAACCGTCTCACCTAAACATGAAACTCTACATGCAGGGATACTTAACATAGGAATAGATATAGCAGTAAATGACTCACCTACATGTTGATCGTTAATTTTTAAGTTATTAACAGCAACTTAAAGGTTTATTAAAAGTAACTTTAGTGAGCATATTCTATAGCAATCATAGTTGCAAAGCAATTATAATTCAATACACCATATTCTCCAGGCTACTTCAATATTTACTATGTCACAATGCAGTGAACAAGCGGAGCTCAAATAACCGCGAGGGACGGTGATTGCAATCAGTAGACACCCGGATAACACGTCACATACACCCATTTCAGAAGTGGAGCGAATCACACCTCAATACTATGTTGTATGCAACAACCTTTCAAAGGAAACCCAAATGTCAAACCGGTCCTTCCGTAATGGGCAGGAGGTCCCCGCGCAGAGCATGTTTGTGCCGTTGGCATATGTACACCTTGCTGCCCTCAACCAACTCCTATAAAACGGTATGGTAATCCTCGACACCCAAGTTAACCAATTACATATGTTTCCTGGTTTCCATATAGCCAGTATGCATACGGTACAGTTCAAACTTGTCTAGCAGGGCCGCACACGGATTGGCCCTCAATCGACACAAGCAGTGCTACGCATGTGAGACCATGTCTCGCTGCATCCTATCCGTTGCTCGATCTCTAATTCATATTCATAAACCATTCTTTGATCAAATCCATCCTGTGTGATAAAATACTATCTCGCGAGTAGATTCCAACTACTCGACTTCTTCCGGATTCCTCAAAACATTGGCATGGCATTTTCTACTCATCAAGCTATAGACCAACCCAATACTCCATGGGTTTTTTGGGTCATGCAAGTGGTTTAACAAGCACCTTAGCCCTAATGCACAAAACTCATCCTAGATATAAGTGATAAAAATAGAAACTTTGAAATAGCACTTAAATGCAAATCGGAGCTTGCCTGGCTGCGAGTCTGTATCAAAGTTAGCTCCTTGGATGATGCTATCCAAGGCCTCTAGCTCCTCCTTGATCTCAGTCACTATATAATATGCAATATATAAAGTACATGAGAGATAGTGAAACTATATAAAAGATATTATAACCACTGATCAGGTAAGAAAATGATTTTAATTGGCTTTGGCATTTTTATAGTAGATACTAGGTTCTATGAGGAAGAACTGTACCAAGAGTTGGAGATGTTCAAGGAAGCTTGTTGTCTCTAAAATTCCAACAAATAAAAGCATTTCTGAAATTTGGTATTAAATCTGGAGTTTTGTCATGGATAATAGTGGTTGATCATGGTAGAGGAGGTCTCACTGGTTCCATGAAATTTGTTTAATAAATTCCTGAGCTTCCTACAGGGAGAAATTGATTTTACAAGTCTGCAAGAAATTCTGAAAATGTTCCTGTACATTTCTCATTTTTCAATCGACATAGGTGATTTGAACACTGTTTGATACATTAAATGAATTCCAATTAACTTGATGCTTTTATTGGAGATCAGGTGATTATAATGAAGGTTCTGACCAAAATTGGGAATTTTTCGTTTATCAAACAGGAGTAGTTAATTTCCCAAGCAGTTAGCTCAAAAGAATTTATTATGAAAATTCTGGGACTTTCATGCCCAAAAAATTGAACCACTGAAAAATAGGGATCAATATGAGTCTACCAGAATTTATTGGGAATTATTTGAGCAATTCTACTAGGAGTAATTGAATTTAGAAGTTTGCTCAAAATCTGGAAATATTTGGAAAAGAAAAAGGTTTGAATTAATCAACCAGGGTCCCACTCATTTAAAATGGGCCAACAGATCGGGGCCACACCGGGGACCATGGTTTTCACCCACGTAGCTACACTTAATCCAACGGCCACACCAGATCCCCGCTCGTCTATAGAGGCTGACAAGCGAGACCCGCCACCCCTTCGTCTTCCTTACGCTCGGGCGGCGCCCGGAACATACGCGGTGGCCCACTCCGGCGAGCCCGCCGGCAAAGGCTGCGCCGTACGCCTCCATGACCTTTGTTGGCTGCCTGGGCACTAATTTGGACGGCGCATCCAATGGAAAAGATGGGGAATACTGAGAGTTGCCGGAGCATGCTGCTCGACGGCGGCGGCGCAAGGAGCCCGATGGCCAGCTAGGTCTTCACCGTTGCTCCACTAGAAAGATCGGGAAATAGTGGAGAAGATTCCTCGGAACCTCAGCAACATGAAAAGGAATGCATAAGGGGGTGGAAATTGCTGTAGCATGAAGTTCGTCGATGACCTAACCAAAAATCACCGCTGGTGAGGAAAACTCACCAAGCAATGCTTATGGTCGATGGTTTACATTAATTCTTGATCAAGCTGATGCGCCCAGACATGTAGAAGCTATCTCCTATCTGGATTATACAAAAGTCGTGCATAGAAACAGAATTGAATCGATGACCTAGCTTGAAGAGTAAAACTGTGCCGAGACAAAAATGAGGAATACTCGCTCGATAGGGGATAAAAAGGGTTGCGGTTTTCACTGTGAGAAAGGTGGTGTCCCGTTGCTCCTTTTGTCTGTTAAAGTCTGTAGGATCGAAGAGCACATGAAAAGCCACCAGAGGGGGGGTGAATGGTAGATTAAAAAACCTTACACAGCAGAAACAATTGAATCCCAACCCCTTTGGTAGAAAATTGATCTGTTAATGAAATCTTATGTGAACTAATCTAAACGTATTTGACCATGACAAAAGTGATAGATATCAGAGAGAATCAAGTCACGAAGACGACACAACAAGAATCACTCAAATCCGTCGAGAGAAACTCATGTTACGATTGAAAGATCGAACAAAGGTCAATCTGTCCTACCCGAGAAAAACAGTTCTGGAACGCTGCAAAGAAACTCGTGTAGATCATAAACCACAAATCCAATGACCGTGAAATTATGACAGATGATATTTAAGCAAGTTGTGAAGACAACCCAAAACGAATCACGTCAAATGGATCTGTAAAACCCGAGTTATGCTAAAAGAACCAAAACAAGGTAGTGCTGTGCAGAAACTCAACGAGAAAAACTTGTCTAGAACAAGTCGGACGAACAAGGCACAAAGGTTCCTTTCAACTATGAATTTTATTCAATAGAACACAAGAGGAACAGCCCAAAAGTTGTCTACCATGATCTGTGGCCCCTTGCTTATATAACCAGCCCTTAGGCCAACCCAATCTCAACTAGGACTCTAATCCTACTCAAATCTCGAATCGAAACTTTCCATAACTGCTTAGGACGCTTCTATACGCAGATAGAAGCAATCTTAAGACTTCCAAACACCTTAGGAACGTATCCCACATTCCTAAAGCAACCCAACCCACACGAAATCCTATCATAACCAACTCAAAACTTTCCATATTTGAGTCAAAACCAACACAGCTGCAGTCTGAGTCCATAACCTAGTTGGTTGGACCTTTCCGACCAATTCTTTATCTCCACATCTCTTCATCACTCTTTGGAACCATGCAGCCACGTCCATGCACTCCTTGCACATGTGCAAACATCTTCCACTGACGTCCATGATACCTTCATATGCAATGTTCTTGATTCATACATGTTGCGCGACCTGCCGATCAACTCAACCACAATTCCTCACGAATTTTGTTGTTGAACCTCATCTTCTCCCTAAGTCTAGTTCAGTAGATCCCGTAACTAGCCATATCTTGAACTCAAGCAACACCTGCACATGAATAAACAACCAATACTTCTGAGCACAAGTCCTCGACTTGACTCACGTTAGTTCCGAAACGACAACATCTTACGTGAGCACCTCACATAAGCATATTACAAACCATAGCAAAATGATATCAGCCAAAACCACCAAAACACACCAAAAACATAGTAAATGAATACTAAGCAATCTTTCCATCAATGTAAAGCATGTACGAATCATTGCAAGATAAAAGCAGAACCACTGCGATCAAGCTCCGATCCTTGCCAAAGATAACCGGACCTTGAACCGGAGCTAACCAAAACTAGTCGTACCTAGCACCAGAGCTTACCAAAGCTAGTCGTACCTAGCGCCAGAGCTAGAAAAACATGTCGAAGCTAACAAATATAAGTCAAACCTAGCAAAAACATATCAAAGCTTAACAAAGACATGCCGAGGGTATCAAAGACATGCCGGAGCTAAAGACAAAGCTCAACGGAGCTACCCAAAAACATGTCGAACCTTGACAAAGTAAGTCGGACCTATTGTCGGACCTTGCATAAGCTCGGAGCTAGAGGTGGACTTTGCTTAAAAGATGTTATGGCAGCATTCAAAACATTTATTGTCAAAGCCAATGTATTCAGCACACATAGGTCTCACAATCTCCCCCTTGATGAATGCATTGGCAACACCACTTAAGATCCAAACATTGGCTTATTCACATTAAAAGTTTTGAAAACAATTTCTCCCCCTTTGTAAAACTGAAATAAAATGAGAGAAAAAAAAATAAATTCTCCCCCTGAGAAGAATCAATGTGAATATGTGCAATGTGTAATCAATTTCTCCCCCTTCATACTTATCTTTTTTAAAAATTCACATATTGTCTCTCCCCCTTTGGCAATGTATTCAGCAAGGTTTATAAGACAAATTCTAATTTCTATGAGCATATTATAACATATACATATAAAACAAAGCTCATCCAAGTCATACTATCAAGTTACATACACTATCACATCAATGAAATACATAAAGTAGTTTAAGCCATGCTAGAGATCAAATGTAATTTCCAATTTAGCAAGTCATGATCTCACAAACTTAACTATTTCAAAACCTAAAAGCATGACACTTGTTGCTACATTTTATTATTTTTCAAAGCACAAATTTAGATCATAAGATATTTGCAAGAGATTATGTACACAACTACCTTATTCTGACCAACCAAGCCAAGCCTATGTCATTTGATAATCAGAAGCTTAAAGACATGGATTTAGTCATACACAACTTCTTCCAGGTTCATATCTAAGTGCAATGATAAGCCATCTCAAGAGAAGAAGTGCGATGCATGCATATTCTCTTGATCTTTTCTCAACTTATATTTGTTCATAAAAACTCAACATGTGAGTTGATTAGTTGATTAATTCTTTATGATTAAAAGCACTTGTGAGCATGCAACAAGTTAAAAACAGCAAGAAAGTTCGACCATGACCAGATTTGGTGTAAGTAATTATTCAATTTACTAGACATGGCAAAAACTACAAAATGTATAACACGAGTAATGTAGTAAGAACTTTCAGCATGTAAAAGGAATCACAAAGTCGTATATGTATGAAATACTATGCTCATATTATTTTAATTTCAGATTCACACATAGACTTCTCAAGTTTGAAAACTCCCCCTAAATTTAAGTCATGAGGATGCATAACCCCTATTTCACTACGAATGTAACAAAAACGAGTGAAATCCAAATGCTTTGTAAAAATGTCAGCCAATTGTTGTTCGGTATCTACATTGTGAAGCACAATGTTTCCTTTTTCAATATTATCACAGAGAAAGTGATACCTAATGTCAATGTGCTTAGTTCTAGAATGTTGCACGGGTTTTTTAGCAATGCAAATGGCCCTAGTATTATCACAGAACAGTGGAATACTATCTACATCAACCCCATAGTCCTTAAGTGTTTTAACAATCCAAAGAATTTGTGAGCAAGCACTAGCAGTAGCTACATATTCAGATTCGGCTGTGGATTGTGCAACTGAGTTTTGTTTTCTAGAATACCAAGCAACTAGTGAATTACTAAGAAAATAACAAGCACCGGAAGTACTTTTCTTGTCAATCCTACAACCTCCAAAATTAGCATTGGAAAAAGCTTTCAAAGTAACAGTTGAGGAAGATGGAAGAAAAACGCCAAATTCTTGAGTTCCATGTAAGTACCTGAGAATCCTTTTGAGGGCTTGATGATGTGAAGAACGTGGGGAGGCTTGAAAACGTGCACAATGACATACACTGAATTGTATGTCCGGTCTTGATGTCGTGAGGTGCAAAAGTGATCCGATCATGCTTCAATATCCTTTTTGATTCATGGGTTCACCATCTTTGTCAAGTTCAAATGTTGTTCCTGTTCCCATTGGTGTCCGAAGAGGCTTGCTTTTGTCCATGTTGAAGCGCCTTAGGAGGTCTTTGTATACTTCGTTTGATGCACAAAGGTACCCTCCTTGGTTTGCTTGATTTGCAGCACCAAAAAGTATGTGAGTTCTCCCATCATACACATCTCAAATTCTGAACTCATCATAGCTGGACCATGTGACTCGTTCGTGCAAGCTTCCAATAATTTGTTGTGGAGGATGACTTTGATAACCCGGAGGGGAGTGGACACTTCACAAGCTTCTTCTTCTTCATGTTCATCACAAATCAATGAGCTTTTGACTTGAGGAGGATCTGAACCAGCAATGGTGGTCATCGGTGCTGGCTGTGAAAGAAAATCAGGAGTTGGAACAACGTCATTAGCTGCTGAATTTTCGGGCAGCGGCACCACTTCTTCCTCATCTTCAACGAAAATGCTCTCCCCCTGCGGATATGGATTCGGACCTGCAATGTTTGAGCTAGTACCTGTGTTAGCTTCATCAAAAGACACCTCACAAGTCTCCACAATTTCATTAGTGTCAAGTAAAAGAACACGGTAGCCTCTAGTATGAGATGGATAACCAAGAAACATGCCATCAATGAATCTAGGATCAAATTTATCAAGATTACCATGTTTCTTAACAAAGAATTTGCAACCAAAGACCCGAAAGTGTGTAACACTAGGCCTATGTCCAAATCGGAGCTCATAAGGTGTTTGACCTAGCTTAGCGCGCAAGAAAACACGATTTGAGACATAACAAGCAGTTGCAATCGCATCAGTCCAAAATTTCCTACGAGTTTGATATTCATCAAGCATAGTCCTAGCCATCTCAACCAAGGTTCTGTTCTTTCTTTCTACAACACCGTTTTGTTGAGGTACATATGGTTAAGAAAATTGATGATCTATTCCATTTTCAGCACAAAAGTGATCAAAAGATTGTTTTATAAATTTGATTCTGTTATCACTTCTAATTGCTTTTAAAGATCCTGGGTGATCAATTGATAATCTAAGAAATAAAGTTCTAAAGTGACTAAAAGCTTCATTCTTAGATGTCATAAAGTAAACCCAAGAGCATCTAGAATAATCATCAACAATCACAAGAACATACCATTTACCTCCGAAGGATTGAACTCATGAAGGTCCTACGGTGTCATGGTGCAAAAGTTCACCCGGTTCCATTGTCATGATTGTGAGAGGAGAATGTGAACCTACAACCATCTTAGGATGTCTACAAGAAGATCACACAACTTCTTTGTCCCCTTTAAGCTTAGGCAGCCCACATATGCGATCGAGAGCACTAACACGCATTAAATGATCAAAGCCTACGTGACCAAGTCTACGATGCCAAAAATATAAGTCCTTTGAATCATTAGCAACTAGACACCTATGCTTAGAGGAAGACATATCAAAATCAGCTTTAAAAACTCTTCCAAACCGAGACATGTTAAAAATAAGCTCACTATTTGAATTTACAACTTTGCAGCAATTTTTAGTGAAAATAATTTCCAGATTTTCATCTAGCAGTTGTGAAACAGAAAGCAAGTTGTATTTCAAATTTTTAACAAGTGCCACATCCTTCAAACTGTAGTGATTATTTACTCTAACCGAACCCTTAGCAATTATAGGAGTTGAAGAATTATCAGCAAAAGTAACATTCTCTACACGTGACACAAAAGAGAGGGAGGAGAACCATTCTTTGTTACCGGTCATGTGGCGTGAGCAACCTGAATCCACAATCCAAATGCTCTCCTTCCTCAAGCGTGTAACCTACATAGAAGCACAATACGTTGGTGACTCAATACTGGTGTTAGTCAAAATGCATTTAGGAATCCAGTACTGAGTCACACAACGTCTAGCAGGAATAACACGCGAAAGCTGAGATAAAACAACAGGTCTATGAGCCAAAGCTTGAAGATTTTTGTACCCAACTACTGTCCTACGAGATGTGACATGTGTAGCAAAAACAAAACAGTAGGTTTGGGAGCAACCTTTGCATGATTTTGACTCATTACAACAGATTGCATGTTCCTATCATTCGGATTAGCAACTGCAGCAAATTTTGCATGAAAGTTATGAGATCTAGCAATCATTCTTTCTTTTTTCTGTTGTTTATCTAGTCTATAACAAAAATCTATGACATGACCATCTCTAGCACAGTAGGTACAATGAAATTTAACTTTGTGTTCATGTCTAGATGAGCAAGCAACATTTTTATTTGAAACCAAATGAGACAACACTTCTGCAGATTTGAAAACCACTTCTTTTTGTTTAGGAACTGTTTGAATCAAAACACTTCCTAATGACTTTACAATTTTAGGTGGATGTGCCTTAGCATGAGCATGGGAATCAAAACCTAAACTAGTTTTATCATTGCAAGACTTGGAAGAATTCAGCAGCAAGTTTAAGTTCTTATTCCCACTACAAAATCGATCAAATGTCCTATGCATGTTATCAAGTTTATTGGACAGATCAAGGCAATTTTCATATGAAGTTTTTCCTTTTAATTTGCAATTGGAACAAAATTTAACTTCATAAGAACGTAAAGCATTGCTCAATATATAAATTTCATTCATAGCATCTTGTAGTTTTTTGTCAAGATCATCACAAGTAGAACAATGCAAATCAAATGTAGAACAGCTAGCATTTTTCAAGTTGTTATCATTAAGTGCAGCAAGCTCTCTATTCTTTTCAATTTCTAACTCAAGTTTATCAAGTGTGGAGTTATGCACACTCCTTAATGAGGACAATTGTTCATATATAATCAAATGAGGGACATGCGTCAACACTAGGAATTAAAGTTTTTAAACAGTTGATTTCAATTCTAGTGATTCAATTTTAGCAGCACTATCCCTAAGTTTTTTGTCCTTTTTTTAACTATAATAGTGGCACGAGAAATAGCATCACACATTGTTTTGCAAGTAGGACATACCTCTTCATTGTTGCGGTTGTGTTCTGCATCCTCCATACTTGATCTTGATTTGCCTGCCATGAAGCAAAAGTTTGCCAAATCATCTTCATCTTCGTCACTTCCAATGTCCACATCGCTTAAGACAAGTTCTTGAAGTGCGGAGATAAAAGTGCTCACCAATTGACGTCCTGTAAAACCCTTCTTTTTCTTCGTATCTTTTTCAGAGGAGAGCTTCATCCCTGTTTGCTTTTCATCCCGGGAAGTAGGACCTGAAAGGTTAGGGCAACCTGAATGAAAATGTCCTATCTTAGCACATTCGAAACAGCATTGAGGTCCGGAGCTTCCTCTCCTTCTAGTTCTCACATTTTGCAATGCTTTTGAGAACCTAGTAGAGAGAAGTACTAGCTCCTCCACTGGAAACTCTTCAATCTGTTCAAGGGTTAGAGAGGACAACAAAGCAAGTGTACCACAAGATGAAGATTGACCGGAGCTAGGCATGTCACGTTGAGAAACAAAAGCAATAGACTTTTTGGGGTTCTTACGTGATATCATGTCCATTTCATGAGTTTTTAACTTGGAATATAGCACAACTAAAGTAAGTGTACTCATGAAAGTAGATTCACGAATAAATGTGACTTTCATCTCCCAAATTGACATATCTAATGCACTTAACAATTGCCTAGCATTTTCAGCATCTGAAAAATTAACAAGGACACTATGCAAGTTGCTGAGAATTTTATTAAAGTGAGCAAAAAGGTCATCAATGGACTCACTGGGTTGCATCTCGAAGCACATGTATTCTTTCTTGAACATGTCTTGTCTTACCTCCTTGATCATATTGGATCCTTCATGGTAGTCACAAAGTGCTTTCCACACATCATATGCAGATCGGAGGTGTGCAACACGGTCGAAGTCGCTTTGAGTTAATCCTTGTATGATCAAGTTCCGAGCCTTGTTGTTGTTGTCGACATCTCTCATATTTGTAGCTGTAACTTGATCGTTTGATGGCACTTCATAAGGCTTGTATATCTTCTCCCATATTGTGAATCCTTGAGCCTGGATGAAGGCTTCCATACGTGCCTTCCAAACCTGAAAATAAATACCACTAAACACACAAGGTTTGGCGGAGTATTTCTCCATGATGATTAGTCAAAAACACATGCAAATCACAAAGATTAGAGAACTGTGGCTCTAAAACAAATTTTAGGATCGAAGGTCACGTGAAAAGCTACCAGAGGGGGGGGTGAATGGTAGATTAAAAAATCTTATGCAGCGGAAATAATTAAATCCCAACCCCTTTGGCAGAAAAATGATCTGTTAAAGAAATCTTGTGTGAACTAATATAAACGTGTTTGACCGTGAGAAAAGTTATAGATATCAGAGAGAATAAAGTCACGAAGACGACACAACAAGAATCACTCAAATCCGTCGAGAGAAACTCAAGTTACGATTGAAAGATCGAACAAAGATCAATCTGTCCTACCTGAGAAAAACAGTTTTGGAACGCTGCAAAGAAACTCGTGTAGGTCAGAAACCACAAATCCAATGACCGTGAAATTATGATAGATGATATATAATCAAGTTGTGAAGACAACCCAAAAAGAATCACGTCAAATGGATCTGTAAAACCCGAGTTATGCTAAAAATGCCGAAACAAGGTAGTGATGTGCAGAAACTCGACGAGAAAAACTTGTCTGGAACAAGTCGGACGAACAAGGCACAAAAATGGCTTTCAACTATGAATTTTATTCAATAGAACACAAGAGGAACAGCCCAAAAGTCATCTACCCCGAGCTCTGGCCTCCCTTCCTTATATAACCAGGCCTTACACCAACCCAATCTCAACTAGGGCTCTAATTCTACTCAAATCTCGAATCGAAACTTTCCATAACTGCTTAGGACGCTTCTATACTCAGATAGAAGCAATCTTAAGACTTCCAAACACCTTAGTAACTTATCCCACATTCCTAAAACAACACAAATTCGTGAGTCAAAACTTACCATATTTGAGTCAAAACCAACTCAGCCGCAGCCTGAGTCCATAACCTAGTCGGTTGGACCATTCTGAACAATTCTTTATGTCCACATCTCTTCATAATGCCTTGGAACCATGCAGCCACGTCCATGCACTCCTTACACACGTGCAAACATCTTACACCGACGTCCACAATACCTTAATAAGCATTGTTCTTGATTCATACATGTTGCGCGACCTCCCGATCAACTCAACCACAATTCCTCACGAATTTGGTTGTTGAACCTCATCTTGTCCCTAAGACTGGTTCAATGGATCCCCTCACCAGCCATATCTTGAACTCAAACAACACCTTCACATGAATAAACAACATATGCTTCCAAGCACAAGTCCTCGACTTGACTCACGTTAGTTCTGAAACTACAACATCTTACATGAGCACTTGACATAAGCATGTTGCAAACCATAGCAAAATGATATCAGCAATAACCACCAAAACACACCAAAAACTTAGTAAATGAATACTAAGCAATTTTTCCATCAATATAAAGCAAGTACGAATCATTGCAAGATAAAAGCAGAACCACTACAATCAAGCTCTGAACCTTGCCAAAGCTAACCGGACCTTGAACCAGAGCTATCCAAAGCTAGTTGGACCTAGCGCCAGAGCTTACCAAAGCTAGTCGGACCTAGTGCCAGAGCTAGAAAAACATGTCGGATCTAACAAACATAAGAAGGACCTAGCAAAAACATATCAGAGCTTAACAAAGACATGTTGGAGGTATCAAATATATGCCGGAGCTAAATACAAAGCTCACCGGATAACCCCAAAAACATGTCGATCCTTGACAAAGCAAGTCAGACCTATTGTCGGACCTTGCAGAAGCTCGGAGCTAGAGTCAGACTTTGCAAAAAAGATGTTATGGCAGCATTCAAAACTTTTATTGTCAAAGCCAATGTATTCAGCTCACATAGGTCTCACAAAGTCAAAGCTTGAAACTTCCTAGGTCGCCGGCTTCATGGTGGATAGAGGACGACAGCCACGGCGGCTCAATCGGCGACGTCCGCAAAACTTCAAAATACCGGCAAATCACTAAGCAAAAAGACGAGCTAATTGGTAGAGATGATAGAGGACAGTCTTGTGCTACTTTTTGCTGCTTGAAGGTCGATCAATCGATGGCTAGGACGACCGGATGAAGTGAAGAAGAAGGAGGCAGTCAACAATGGCGTCGGCGGCAAGAACAGAGGAAGAACTTTGAGTGGCTTGCACTGGACGCTAGGGAAAGTGATGAGGATGCTTGCTAGTTATATATGGACGCTGGATTCGACGGCAATCGACAAGCAAGCACACAGGTGCGTGGATTGCATGTCGGGAGGTGTCGCCACGGTGAAGAAACAAAGTGCTCATGTAATAGCCTCACTGACCATTCGGTCCCTCAGCCCCCTCAAGTCTATCTTCTCTGGTCCTTCAATTCTCCCACCTACATTTGTCCAAAAATTCCAGGTTTTTGTGGAGAGGCCAATTCAAATATGGAGATTATGATTCTGAAATAAATTCCTTGAATTGATGAAGTTTAATTGGAATTCAAAATTTGAATTTGAATTTGAATGGTATTCAATGGTTCCACTGAATTAAATAGCAATTGGACATAAAAATTTATGATCTTTGGCAGAGGCCTTATTTGGAATATTTGGAAGCTAATGGTGAACTCAAATTTTTATTTGTCAAGGTTTGAACATGAGCTATTTTTAATTTTTGGATTCCCTCATGCAGGTTTTAAATCCTTTTCATTTTGCCCATTTAAAATTTTTTAAGTCTCTTATCTGATTTTGCATTATGAATTTTTGGGCTTTTACATCCTGAATCTCGTCTTGAGATTACAAATGAAAGAGACGGAGGTAAAGATTACCGGATATGAGATGATAACAAATCCGGATAGTTTGATCAGAGATAGTCCGCGCTGCCCATGTCACTTCCTCCACGGTATGGTTACTGCATAAGACTTTGTAGAGGTACACAGTCCTGTTCCTGGTGGCGCGATTCTTTTCATTGATAATCCAGATCGGATACTCAGAATAAGTGAGATTCGGTTGGAGAGATTCCATGTCTTCGGTGCGGATTTCAGCTGGAGATTTAAGGCATTTCCACAGCTGAGAAATGTGGAAAACATTATGAATTCCATAGAGCGATGTCGGTGACCTTATATGATAGGCCACGGGTCTGCATTTTTCGATGATGGAGAACGGATTGATGAAACGTGGAGCAAGCTTTCCCTTCACTCCGAAGCGATGAATTCCTTTCACCGGAGAGACACAGAGATAAACATGGTCTCCGAGTCGAAGTAGAGAGGTCGACGTCTTTTATCCACATAACTTTTCTGCTGAGACTGAGCAGCCTTAAGATTGTCTTGGATCACTCACACTCGTTCTTCGGCTTCATTCACGAGATCAATGTCGTATATCACTTGCTCGCCGGATTCACACCAGTTGAGTGGTGTGCGACATTTCCGGCCATAGAGAGCTTCATACGGCGCCATCTTGATGCTAGCTTGATAGCCATTGTTATATGAAAACTCCGCCAACGGTAAATGATCATCCCAATTTTTACCGTGGTGGATGGCACAAGCGCATAGCATATCTTCAAGAACTTTATTCACCCGCTCAGTTTGACCATCGGTCTGCGGGTGATACGCGAAGCTTCAGATCAGTTTCGTCCCTAATGACGCGTGCAGTTGCTCCCAGAAGCGAGCAACGAATAGCGCACCGCGATCTGAAATAATTGTGCGGGGAATACCATGCAAGCACATGAATCTTGCAATATAGAACTACGCATACTTCTTAGCAATGTACTTTGTATGTACATGGATGAAATGAGCTGATTTGGTTAGTCGATCGACTATCACCCAAATCGAATCATGTTTGTGGAACGTGAGAGGTAATCCGACAATCAAATTCATACTAATGTCCTCCCATTTCCAGGCCGGAATGTTCAATGGTTGCAGCTGTCCGGCTTTTCTCATATGGGCGGCTTTCACCCACCGACACGTATCACACTCGGATATGAACTTTGCAATTTCTCTTTTCATCCGTGTCCACCAAAATCAGGTTTTCAGATCTTGATACATTTTGTTGCTGCCCGGATGAATAGAGTACATGGATAAGTGAGCTTCATCCAAGATATTCTTCAGAAGTTCCATGTCAAAGAGTACCACAATACGGTCTTTGAACCACAGGGTACTATGTTCATCACTTCGGAAAAACTTCATTTCCCCATTCTTCATTCTCCTCCAAATGTGCGACATACCCACGTCTTTCTTTTGAGCTCCCATAATCTCCTCTCGTATGGTACGAATGATAGGAAGATTATATAATTCCCATATGGAATCAAGTATAAACTCAGCTCTTCCTCGTCCACTGAAGTGATGGACAGATTATTAATGTGAGACTTGCGGCTTAGCGCATCCGCAACCACATTCGCCTTGCCGGGATCATAGTGAATTTAAATCTCATAATCTTTGATCAGTTCCAACCACCTTCGTTGTCGCATATTCAACTCCTTATGAGTGAAGATATATTCTAGGCTCTTGTGATTGGTGTAGAGATGCACTAGATTTCCGAGTAAATAATGCTTCCACATTTTCAAAGCGAGTACCACGGCAGCGAGCTCAAGGTCATGAGTCGGATAATGCTGCTCATGATTCTGGAGCTTCCGTGATCCATATGCGATCACACGGCCTTCTTGCATTAACACGCAGCCGAGACCAATACCAGGTGCATCACAGTAAGCGTCGAAAGATTTGGTTGTATCTGGCTAAGCTAGCACTGGGGCTGTGGTGAGATGTTTCACCAATGCTTGAAATGCATCCTCACATGCCTATTGCAGCAGCTCTGTCATTTGTTTAACGATTTTTGTGAAGCTCGGAATGAACCTCCGATAATATCCCGCTAATCCGAGAAAGCTGCGAACTTCGTGAACAGACTTTGGAGACTCCCATTTCCACACTTGTACAATTTTGCTTGGATCAACAGTGATGCCCTCCGCTTAAATAATGTGACCAAGAAATGGCACTTGGCTGATCCAAAACTCGCACTTGATGAATTTTGCATAAAGTTTATGATCTCGCAATCGTTGGAGCACGATATGCAAGTGTTTGGTATGTTCTTCCTTAGATTTTGAATAAACCTGAATATCGTCGATGAAGACCACAACAAACTTGTCCAACTCTGGCATGAACACTGAATTCATCAAATACATGAAGTGAGCCAGCGCGTTGGTATGTCCGAACGACATGACGAGATATTCATAGAGCCCGTATCTCGTCGTGAATGCCGTCTTTGGTATATCCTCCAATCGGATTTTTATTTGATGATATCTGGACCGAAGATCCATCTTTGAGAAAACCTTAGCATCCACTAATTGATCGAATAAAATATCAATGTGTGGTAGTAGATACTTATTCTTGATCATCACGGCGTTGAGCGGACGATAGTCCACACATAGACGTAACATCTTGTCCTTCTTCTTCACAAAAAATGCAGAGCAGCCCCAAGGTGATGAACTTGGGCGTATGAGGCCTTTGTCCAGCAGGTCCTTCAAATGCTCCTTTAATTCCGCCAACTCATTTCGTGCCATCTTATACGGCCTTCGAGAAATAGGCGTGGTTCCCAGAATAAGTTCAATCTTGAACATGATGTCCCTATCCAGTGGCATATCCAGAAGGTCATCGGGAAACATGTACGGATATTCACGGACCACACGAATGTCCTCAAGCTTTTGTGGCTTCCGTGCTGTATGTGGCTGGCATGTCTTGGATAAGGCGGTCTAGAATGAGGGTGCGTGGTTCATGTAGTGGAGAGTTTAAATAGACCACAAGTGGAACGATGTCGAGAACAACACCATGATGGTGTAGCCGCGATATTTCTAAGATGACATCGAGCTTTTGACTCTCTAATATAATTAGAGAAGTCAGATATAAATTTCCACCCATCTCAAGTGGTGCCCGATAGACCATCCGATCGGCTGCTACTTTCCCACCCGCAGAGCGAATCAAATATGGACATTATGTGGGAATGATAGGTAACTGATATTTCATGACATATGATTGGCTAATGAAATTATGGGTGGCACCGGAGTCAAACAATATGACTACGGGATTTTGGAGTAGAGAAAATGTACCCGCAAGGACGGGTTCGCCTTCCAGCACGTCTTCGATAGTTAGGTGATGGACATTGCCGGGTTTTGCTGCTGGTTTCTTGGGCTGGTTGCGGGGTTGAGCTGCACCCTGATATGGTGCTTGTCCGCTGCCTTGTAGCTGCTCGGGGCAGTCCCTCGCAAAATGCCCGACACGACCACACGTATAGCACGTGTATTGTGTCTGGTTCCCACCAAGCTGCGGACGGAATCCCGGGGCACATGCTGGCAGAGGATACGCACATGGGACCATCCTTTGCTGATGCTGCTTTTGTGGAAATGGCGGTCGGAAGCGCAGCGCATTAAAAGAACAACAGTGGAACTGCTGCGGTCGCGCCGGTGGCTTCCATCGCTGCCCAAATGGTGAGCGATACACCAAACGGTACTTATGTGGACCACCACCACTGCTGCTCGAAGGTGCGCTGCGTTTCCTCTTATCAGAAATGAGCTCGCGCTGAGTGTCTTCTTGCACTATCGCGACATTGACGATGTCATTGAAGGTGCCGCGATTGCATTTTGTGAGCTGGACTTTCATCTTAGGGTTCAAACCCCGGAAGAAAGTATCTCGTTTCTTGTCCTCTGTTCCCACATAATCTGGCGCGTATTGCGCCAAATGATTGAAGGCGTGGGAGTATTTATGAGCAGTCCTTCCACCTTGCTTCAGTTCCAGAAATTCCTGAAGCTTCCTCTTCATGATACTTAGAGGTATATGGTAGGCGCGGAACGCCTCCCAGAACTCGGTCCATGTAACCACATGACCAGCCGGCAATGACGCGATGTAGTGTGCCCACCAAGCACCAGGGGATCCCTAAAGTTGTTGCGCTGTGAACAGTGCCTTCTGCTATTTGGTGCATCATAGCAAACCGAACTTCGCCTCGAGGGTGCGGATAAAGTGGCCCGCCTCCAGAGGCTCCTCGGCCCCCCTGAAGACTGGTGGATGCATCGCCAAGAAGTCTGAGTATAAACTCTGTTGGGGCTGGCGTTGCCCATTATCTTGTTGCCCCCCTTGACAGAAGAATACTGCACCAACATCCGCAGCAACTTGGTTTGCTCATCGCGCGAGCTGAGCACTATGGCGAGAATCTCCACGAGAGTCCTCGGAGGTTCAGGTGGTGGTGGTGCAGGAGCCTGTTGCTGCGGTGTCGTGGTTTGCTCTCGGTTCGGAGATTCATCCTCACGACCACGGCTAGAGCCTTCCATCTCGGGCGTAGAACGAGTGCACACCATTCTACATCCACATGATTTAAAAATCAGGAACATGTTTGTTTTCTTCATCCAATCCATACCACAGTAGTGCGAGCATTGACAATGTGATAATTGCATAACCTTCACATATATTGATAAAGTATAAACTTTATACAAGATATATTATCTCATGACCAAGTTTACAATAGTGAGCTCCAAAATGACGGACTCCCACTACGGAAGTGCATCTCAACTATACTTGGTCTCCATGAGACGTCATACACACATTGTCACCTCATACACACTCAGTACTATTTATAATATGATACAAACATGACTACAAAATAAACACGAGCAACCGTTAACTATATGTTTCCCCGTGATGGCAGTAGTGCTGCCCTATCCTACTCCGATTCATCCTCATCGGCGAAATCGAGTAACTCAGGATCTTCCACCTCCTCAGGACACAGAAGCACCTGCTCGCCCATGTTCAGCGACATGTCCTCAGCCGGTGGACACACGACTCGTTGCAGCAAGTGTGCCTCAGCCTCCCACAAGTCCTCCTGATGTTGGCCTGCCTCGAATTTCCAATCCCGAGCTTCTTTGATGGTTTCATCTTGTTCCTCGGTGATCACCAACAGTTTCTCTTGCTGTTGCTGCACCACCAGCTGACTCGCCTGCAATTCACCATGAGCTTGTTGCAGTTCCTTGCCAGTCTGCCTCAGTTCGGCATGAGCTTTCCACAGTTTAGTGCGAGTGCGATGCAGCTGATTCCTGCATTGATTCAGCCGGTGATTTGTCAGAGCCAGGAATGAACATAGGTTCTCATTGATGTAATCAAGAGTGTCACCCGTTCAATCGTTTGCCTCAAGGCTTCGACCTGCTGCTGAAGGATTGCACTTTGTGTAAGAACCACCATGCTAGATACATCGGCATACGTCCCAAGTGTTGTCGATGTTGTGTCGCCGTCCGGTTGATAGGCCTCAACTATACGACATTGCCACTCAAGACCAGTGTTGACGGCTCCTAAGATATACTACCAAATCATCTCCGGCAACAGCGCCAGAAATGCTTGTTGGTAGTTCATAACACCACAGATCATCTCCAGTAAAGAGATGAGATCCGCAAGCGCACGGAAGATACCGTTGTAGCATTTCACCCATGAGTATTCCTAAGGGCATCATATTTATCTCAAAGGAAGGCAATGGAGTAAAGTATATACTACTCTTATGGTCAAGCTATGGGATACTAATCAATTATCCGGACAGGAAGTAAGTTGATAATAGGGGTAGTGTGACACACACCTAGGCAATCTATTCTAAAGGGTAAATGGGTCCTAGAGGGAGATTGGATTAAGAGTTAGAGAGTTGCTCCTACAATGCTCCTAATACATATACATAGCCTAAGGTAGATACTAATGGTCATGTCGATGATGAATTCCTATGCAATTCTATTCAACACATTGGGAACGGGCTTACCCCTAGCAATACTAGGGCGACTCTGGCCAAGAGTTTGTGGCATAGCCGAACGTGGAGGATTACAAAGGACAGATAGGGCTGTCATCACCTACTACCTACCTCTTCAATCCTTGGGTCTACGAGACATCCAATGCTACTTGAGTACCCTAGCACCATGCTAGCATACTAAGCAAATACCATAAGAGCCGCAGCACAAGCCATCCTAAGGCAATGAACTGAATCATCGTTGAACCAATGTTGATTGCATAGCATAGTTATTCATATTAACATAATCATATCATAACTACATAGACTATAGTGGGGGTCTATAGTGTTTATGATCATAAGATGTGATCATGAGAGTACAATCATAAAGACTATACCTTCCACTTATATGGACTCCACAATCAAACAAGAAACGCTTTTTCCAAGTATACGTATAAAAGAAGACTAAAGATAATACCTTTATTGAGCACAAAGTCATAAATACAAGAAGGAATACATGAGATATACCTTTCTCAATGCGGAATTGGGAAGAGAGACTCCTTCTACTCCATTCCCAATTTGGACTTGGGACTAGAGGCTCTCCTCTCTACATCCTAACTCCTATAAGGACTATGGAAGATAGTGTATACAATAGAATGATGCACAAGTGGTGTGTGTTGAAGTGAGGAGTATGGGGTCCTATTTATACTAGTGTTGAGGTCGGTTCCTGCCACCAAAAGCACGCGAATCAGTCGTCATTGACTCCGGGGAGCCGGAAGGAGCCAACACGTGGAAGTTGACCTCGTTTGGCGCCAGGACCTGGTCGGCCGACCCCCTGGTTCAGCCGACCTGGTCAGGGCTCCAAACGACCTGTACTTCCTCCAGGTGGCTGTCAGGTGGGTCCCATTGACTGATATTGGTGCTACATCGTTGGATGGCCTCGGATACTTCTGTTTGTGGGCCATTTGATCCATGTGGTGCCATGTGTCGTCGCCTGATTGGCTGGGATGATATTTTATAGGATTGCTCCCCATACTTTTCCTCATTTCCTGTATAAATATCAGCATACACATATTTCTCCAATTACAAGTGGAAATAGGTCAAGTAGAAAGGTGATGTGTGCAAGAAATGATCAATCCTTCACATAATTCAGCTATATTGACGGCTGAAATTGGTATATAATAGCCGTCAACAAACTCCCCCAAGCTTATCCTTTGCTCGTCCCGAGCAAAGTCAAGACTTTAGGTTGATGATCAGGAGTTGCTACAATGTTCTACCTTTCAAAAGTACCAAGTGCACAACAAAATACTCTACCTAGTTTTGCAAAAAGTGGCTATGGTACTTCACCCTTCTTACGTCATTATGGGAGTTATGCCTTCTCCTATTCATGGGTAATTGAAAGATAGAACAACAAATGGAGCAAGCATAGCCTAGATATCAAGTTCCACTTAAATTCTGGAGAGATTCAAATTAGATTATAAGTACCTCAATTGATTCTCTCAATCACTCCTTTGTGTATAGTGGAAATATGTCCTCACCAAGGCATTATGCCTATACTATTCATACTCTTTGAATATGGCTTGTATGTGGAGCTTGGTAGGGAAAGTAAGTAGGCATATTTGCAACACATAATATTTCTAAGTCAAAAGAGCAAGCCTTAGGAGAAATCAATTAAAACTTTTGAATCAAGACTTGTGCATGTGTGATGGAATGGAGGTGGATGTGGAAACATTGAGAAGACTCCTTTTGATGTGGACTCTCTTTATTGCAAGGATGAAACATGGCTACCTTTTTTTTTATTTTTATGGAGTAAGCATTTTTTTTCTCATGCTTATGATATAAGCATGCATTTTCTTTTTCTTTTTCTTGTAGCCATGTCTTGTACTCCTTTTTATGCCATAACTTGAAGAGAGTGCTAACTATGAATAGCATGGAGTTTCTCTTTTCATTGTGGAATGGTGGATATGATGGAATTTTTCTTCCTTCTTGTGTAGAAGTATAGCATGTGCAAGTGAAGTCTTGAATTCAAAAAGAACTGAATGATTTCTCACATAGGTATATACTAGTTTGACTAGGCTCAATGTGAAAGCAAATAGCATATGCATAAGGTGTTGTCTATGTATGAATTTCATATGGCTTTGGTAGGTATTTCCAATTAAATGAGGGAAACTTAAATCTTGATAGAATTTCTCCAAAAATCTATGTTCCACTTTCAAAATAGGAATAGCAGCCCTATTACTAATTCAAATCTCGCAGCAACCTATAAGTAGAATAAGCTTTTGCTACCCACAATTTCTAAATCAAGGCAAAGTTAATTTTATCCAATTTAAGCAATATTCGGAGAGTAGCAAGTTGTAAACTAGGGACTTAGGAAAAATAAAACAGAGCAACTATTCATCATTTCATCTATGTGAATTCTAAATCATTCTTACCGCACATCTTTATTTTATAAGCAAAGCAAATCTAAGTCCCTATTTTTATGTTTTTTTAGATGCATGGTGGATGGTGGATGAATGCAAAGTAAATATGCAATGGATGATTTGAAATAACAATGCAGTGGGTGTGATACAAGTTACCTCAAGTGGGGGTCCTCCCCCAAGCTTATTCTTGATCAAGGTCCGTGATAGGGGTTAAAACCCTAACGACGGAGCTAGGCCATGAGTTGTCCTATCCTTGTTGTGGCTTTGACAGTGGAGGGTTGAGTTTTGATTGTTGCATTGCCTCCCATGGACACCATGAGTGTCGTTGAATAGAGTGTTTTCGATGTTGATCGTCCGCACATCAGGGTCTCCATGTGTTGGCTGTGATTTGTCATTCCTTGGCTAGGATAATGATAACCTTTAGATCCAAAGGAATGACGTGCACTCAACATACATTGGGTATGTTTCGTCATTCTTTGGCTAAGGTGTATCATATCTTTTTTCCATAAGGGAGTGACATGTGCCCAACATGCATTGGGTATGATCAGTTGTTCCTTGGGTAAGGTACAACATACCTTCTAGCCACATAGGAACAACTTGCACCCAATGATGGTGGCAAATCCCTTGAGCTTGAATGGGTGCTTAGAATAGTTGAGAGCATAATGCTCTCACCCATTCGTGGCAGCCCATTGGTTGCTCATGGAGGGTTCCCATTTCAAATCTCTAGCCTCGTATAGTCATCATTGACCTTCAGACATAATTTCCGATAGGTAGCAACCATTCTCATTTACTCCTTGGCCAAGAGATGTTGAAATGGGATCCTCTAGGGATCCCAACAATCAGCTTCTTGAATGTCTGCATAGTAATATTACTCCTGCAAACTTCCTCTCTTGAATAGAGAGAGATGGTTAGCTCCCGATACTTGTACAAATGAACATTCGGGTTAGGTGACTGAACTTTCATTTGTACATACGGGGAAGAACAAAATCAAAGATGCATTGGTTCCAATGTCAACTGTATCCATGATCAATGTGTTATTCATGATAAGAGTGGAGCTTTATGGATAATTCATGTTGCATATTTTATAAAGCTCCTACTCATAGCAATGCATGTGATAGAAATATACTATATGGATCCCTACATCTTTTAAAGTTTCTAACCATCTCAGCTTTCAAGAGCAAATTTTATCATTTAGACCATGACAAACAAGGTTCTCAATTTTATCCTCCTGAACTTCACTAGGAATTTAAAATTTAGTGACTTCTCTAAAAAAAGCAATTCAATTTTAGAGCAAGGATATCACTTATTCCTAGGAGTTTGAAATCTAGTGACACCATCTATGCATGAAGCTCAATTAAAAATTATGGCTGTCACTATGCCCAAGTTTCTATATGCCAATTCACCAATTAAGTCATGCCCAAAAGTTTTATTTTCTAAACCTAGACAAAAATTACTAAGTCTACAAAACAATGCTTAAAGGATTCTAGGTACTTGTTTTGGATTTTTCCAAGTAAGGTAGGATTTCCTTTTGGAGATCCAAAAGTCAATACCCACACTTACTCTTGTGAGGATGTATGAGAATTAAATGATGAGGAAGTGTCAACCAAGCTACTCACAAATGCAAGCAAATACATCCAATTCTATGGCAAACCAAACAATGAAAAATTCTAAACTCATACCTCATATGAAGAGCAGTTGGTGACGATGGTCTTTGTGTGAGAAACTCACAACCTTTATTTTCGGCGTAGGCTTGATGGTTGATGTCAAATGACAAGTTGAGATTGGATTTGGCAATGGATTTGGTTTTGGCTCCTCCATTGGGTAATCATCTTGAACATTTCTCTTCCTCAAACTCAAAATGAGTTTGAAGGAGAGAAGTGTTCTCAAATCATCCCAATGGTGACTTGAGCTTGATGAAACCTTCCACTTTCTTGCCATACCACCTCTTCACAATTTTGACCTAGCTGCACTTTAATCAAGAACACAAAAAACAACTCGAAAACGGGTTACGTTAGCCAAAAGCAAATTGAACCCAATTTTCAAATTTTCTTGCCCAACTTGAAATAACTTGTAAATGCAATGAGGGTCAAAGAAAATCTTTTTGGTTTGAACTAGGAAGATAAATTCAAGTGGTCATGCACGTAGTTCATATCCAATCAAATTTCTCACCTAATTCAAATTTTTAGTTTTATGATGGTTGGAAATATTACTTTCCAACATGCAAGTGTGGAATTTCAAACATGCAAATGCAAGGGTTGATGCAATTTGGAAAACAAATATGAGATAACTACCAATTAACCTATTTGCAAGGACTCACCGAATTTTTGAAGTCTGATCAGTAGGACTTACCTCAGTTCTGTTTAGCGAGATGATTTGTTGTCCAATTCCGGAGTTGAAGATGTGGACGATTTCTTCTGTTTTGACATGCCAAACTCATTTGGCTGTCATTTGGACATGTGGGACACATGGTGGCCCTAGCGTCTACCCGTTGTATTGATATAGACATGTTGTTGTAGCGACGGGTTCTCCCTCTTGAATGTATTCCTTCATGAGCATGGTGAGGCTTTGTCCTTCTTAGGGGTGCCACTCTGACCATATTGATATTCTGTTGAATCATCCCATACCTTGATCATGGATCAAAGGCTTCCTTGGGCATGATGACATGTGTACTCCACAATCAAACAAGAAAAGCTTCATCCACAATGCCACTTGCCCTAGGTTGAATGGGTTTGGTCGAAGTGTGGGAATCTCAACAAGTGATGTGGGATATCTTGGACTTTGAATGCTCCTTAAGTTCTTGTCCTTGGCCAAGATCTTCATGTGGATGTTGTCTTGATTTCTGCTTGCCCAAGATACTTCAAGGTAGGCTAGTTGAACTTAAATCCCTTGGAAAGCCATGGCCTCCTTGAATACAAGGGTGATGTTAATTCCACCCTTGACCTCCTTGTGAATGGTAGCCATTAGAGTTGTTGTTTGAAAAAGGTCCTCATGGGTCATAGGGAAATAATTCCCACGTGTCCCATGATGACATGGATTTTCACAAATCATGTGAATATCCATGACTTAGATTATCCAAACAAATCTACAACGACTTGGATATTCATGACACTTAAATGGGAGGTGTAGTTCCATAACTAGCAAATTCACCTCGTGAAGTGGTGTGCATGACAAGCTATGGGAACTCGAGCATTCTTCAATCCACCCCTTGAGCGGAGACCTTCTTCTCATCCATGATGATTGAGAATAGGACTCCTTCAGCTCCGGCATGAATGTGGTCCTGGATTGGTGGATCCAACCCATGACACGAGTGATTGATGAAGAGCCAACTATCCACCCCATGGTGGAGGCAAACCAAGAAGAACTTCTTGGAGCCTTCCCCATTCTTGGGTATGGATGACTTTGGCTCCTAATGAAAGCTGAACTTCTCCCGCAAAAGGCAATGGTGTTGCCTAGCAGACATTTGTTGAGGTACACCTTGAATCATCTTGGAGTTTAGCACTTGCGTCGTCATTGGCCATCCCATACAATGGGTTGGCCAACACTACCTTGTTTTCACATAAAGGAGAAAACAAATAAGGGTAATCCTATCTAATAACTATTAGTACCTATAGCTTAATCACAAGTGATAGCTATCCTTCACATCCTTTGCCTTCCCCGGCAACGGCGCCATAAATGCTTGTTGACGGCTCCTAAGATATACTAACAAATCATCCCTAGCAACGGCGCTAGAAATGTTTGTTGATGGCTCCTAACATATACTAACTAATCATCCCCGGAAAGGCGCCAGAAATGCTTGTTGGTAGTTCTTAACACCACATATCATCTTCGGTAAAGAGATGGGATCGGCAAGCGCACGGAAGATACCGTTGTAGCATTTCGCTCATGAGTATTCCCAAGGGTATCGTATTTATCCCAAAGGAAGGCAATGGAGTAAAGTGTATACTACTCTTATGGTCAAGATATGAGATACTAATCAATTATCCGGACAGGGGGTAAGTTGATAATAGGGGTAGTGTGACAGACACCTAGGCAATCTATTCTAAAGGGTAAATGGGTCCTAGAGGGAGATTGGATTAAGAGTTAGAGAGTTTCTCCTACAATGCTCCTAGTACATATACATAGCCTAAGGTAGATAGTAATGGTCATGTCAATTATGAATTCCTATGCAATGCTATTCAACACATCGGGCACGGGCTTACCCCTAGCAATACTAGGGCGACTCCCGCCAAGAGCTTGTGTCATAGCCGAACGTGGAGGATTACAAAGGACAAATAGGGTTGTCACCACCTACTGCCTACCTCTTCAATCTGTGGGTCTACGAGACATCCAACGCTACTTAAATACCCTAGCACCATGCTAGCATACGAAGCAAATACCTTAAGATCTGCAGCACAAGCCATCCTAAGGCAATGAACTAAATCATTGTTGAACCAATGTTGATTGCATAGCATAGTTATTCATATTAACATAATCATATCATAACTACATAGACTATAGTGGGGGTCTATAGTGTTTCTGACCATAAGATGTGATCATGAGAGTACAATCACAAAGACTATACCTTCCACTTATATGGACTCCACAATCAAACAAGAAACGCTTTGTCCAAGTATATTTATAAAAGAAGACTAAATATAATATCTTTATTGAGCACAAAGTCACAAATACAAGAAGGAATACATGAGATATACCTTTCCCGATGTGGAATTGGGATGAGAGACTCCTTCTACTCCTTTCCCAATTTGGACTTGGGACTAGAGGCTCTCCTCTCTACATCCTAACTCCTCTAAGGACTATGGAAGATAGTGTATACAATAGAACGATGACCAAGTGGTGTGTGTTGAAGTGAGGTATATGGGGTCCTATTTATACTAGTGTTGAGGTCGGTTCCCGCCACCAAAAGCGCGTGAACACTTCGTCATTGACTCCAGGGAGCCGGGAGGAGCCAACATGTGGAAGTTGACTGCGTTTGGCGCCAGGACCAGGTCGGTCGACCCCTGGTTCGGCCGACCTGGTCAGGGCTCCAAACGGCCCGTACTTCCTCCAGGTTGGCCCCATTGACTGATATTGGTGCTACACCATTGGATGGCCTATGATACTTCTGTTTGTCGGCAATTTGATCCATGTGGTGCCACGTGTCATCACCTGATTGGTTGGGATGATATTTTATAGGATTGCTCCCCATACTTTTCCTCAATTCCTGTATAAATATCTGCATTCACATATTTCTCCATGTACAAGTGGAATTAGGTCAAGTAGAAATGTGATGTGTGCAAGAAATGATCAATCCTTCACATCATTGAGTTATATTGATGGCTGAAATTGGTATATAACAGCCATCAACAACCAGCCGCACCACGGACCGGGAGTAGAGAAAATTGTGCCCCAGCCATGGCATCTTGATGAAGCATGTAAAGCTTCATAAGCGCTTCGCCCGCTGCAATGGCCCACATGTCTTCCAAATGAGCTCCCAGGGTAGTGACCGGAAAAGGAGCCCATCCATAAAGATGTGGACTAGCAGGGACGTCAACCAAGACGGTGCATGAAAGTACGCCTCTGTCGACTGTCTCTTGACCCCAATAGCATGGTATTTTGATGAAGCCAAACTGTTCGAGCACTTCCGGTAGCAAAATTGGAAAGCCTGGACAGTTAGCGCAGGTGGAGGACATCCATCCATCCGGCAACAATAGCACCACATCCGCCATCTATAAAGAAATATCTGAGTGGGTCAAATACTCAATTTCAAAAAATTTTGTTGAGAAACAGATCATGGATGTGATAATTGAATTATGAAAGTGAATTCAAATTCAAATGCCAAATGAAATATAACACTAAAATTCTGTCTCAGTTTGTGTTCATTCTGACCAGTCTCAAGAAATTCGAAATATTCATCCAGCTAGAGGCACATTCAGGACTTGAGTTCCACTACAAAGTTGTAGTACACTCAAAGATCTCTCCAGAATGTATTTAGTTGCCTCCATATCATTTCCGTATGAGGATATATAACTTTTGCAAGTTGACAGTGTTTTTGGAAAAATTTTGACAGCACCTCCTCTATTTAAGGCTGATTTTGTCCACATTACATGAAGTCATTTGTCAATTCTACTAAGAGATATGATAAAAACAATGACATGATACAGAAACTGTCCAGTCTCTGTCCAGATTTAACAGAGTTTGGAAATTTGAATTTTTCATTAGATTACAGGGGGATTATGACCTGGAGTTGAACATAAGAGTTTTCGAGGACTCTCTAAATTTTCCAACCATGTATGGAAGACTTTCAGTGATTATTCCTACTGAGAGTTATGCTATCTTAATGTTAAGCATTTTGCTGCCAGATTCTCAGTTTGAATCAGGAACCTGGCAGTTTAAGTTCAAATGAAATTTTCAATTTTTAAATCTTGAAATCTGCACTTGAGCTGAAAATGAAACTTGTGGATGACTTCCTCAAGTTCCCAAACCATATGCTTGCTTACCACAGAGACCACATGATTTATTATCAATCTGACCAGCACGCTCCAAAACAGAGATTACAATTTCAAACATAGTCCTATGTTGGACATTTTTACTTGTTGTTGAGTCACACCTCCAGCACGGATATCGTCGTCGACGTGCCTGATGAAACTCGAATGCAATGTCGGTACTACGCCCTCACCGAAGAAAATCCTAAACTGGCATACGTCTAAACAGTGGCACTAATGATGTTCACTCGCAAACGTTTTCAACTCAAGCTACTTAAAACGTGGTTAGTGTACCTGTAACTACACCAAAATTACAGATCAATCATATGGTGTTGTACGGCATAGCCGGCACGGGTGATCATTTTAGGCAGTCACAATAATATATACGAAAGAAAGAACATTCGTCCCGTATCATTCCATACGGGCCGCCTCGAGCTAAGCCACATCTCGGGGTACATGACCGGGTTTTCTACCACCCGATAGGGTCCCACGTCTTTGCATAATGCTGCACCAGTAGGAGGCGCATTGGGTTATGTCCCACCCGATAGGGGCTCCCACTATTTTTGAAGCACGCTGGGGTACCGCATATCATAGTAACTAAACCTCACTCGACTACTTCTAAGTTTTCAAAATATGCTCTTTTCGACCGTGCTTTTCCCAATGTGGCTCTGATACCAGGCTGTGAGGACCGGGTCCACACATTTCAGGAATCGTAGAGGGTGGTGCCGTGCGGTGCGGCATCCAACATCACACATGAAAAGAATACGACAAAATACAAAGTTTTTTTATAGAAACAGCTGAAGTCTTTTACAATACTTAATGTACAGCGGAAGTAATACTCGTAGCTAAACTCTCGGCGTAGCTAAGCAAAAGTGCAGCCGTCCAGCTCGGGGGCGCTACACACTAGCAACACACAACAATACACGGTGGCATGCATGGCTCACACTAGAAACCCAAATGCCGAACTGGTCCTTCCGTAATGGGCTGGAGGTCCCCGCGTGGAGCTTGTCTGTGCCCACTGGCAGATTTACACCTTGCTGCCCTCAACCCGCTCCTATAAATTTGTAGGTTAAGCCTCAAAACCTAGGTTAACCAGTTACATCGGTTTCCTGGTTTCCATATGGCCAGTATGCATCCGGTACAGCTCAAACTTGTCCAGCAGGGCCGCACACGGATCGGTCCTCAATAGACACAAGCAGGGCTATGCACATGAGACCTCGTCTTGCTGCATCCTATCCATTGCTCGGTCTCGAATTCATTTTCATAAACCATTCTTTGATCAAATCCATCCCGTGTGATAAAATCCTATCTCGCGAGTATATTCCAACTACTCGACTTCTACCGGATTCCTCAAAAAATTAGCATGGCATTTTCTACTCATCAAGCTGTAGACATACCCAATACTCCATGGTATTTGTGGGTCATGCAAGTGGAGTAACAAGCACCTTAGCCCTAATGCACAAAACTCATCCTAGACATAAGTGATACGAATAGAAACTTTGAAATAGCACTTAAATACAAACTAGGGATTGCCTAGCTGCAAGTCAGTATCAAAGTTAGCTCCTGGGATGATGCTTTCCAAGGCCTCCGGCTCCTCCTCGATCTCGGTTACTATATGATATGCAACATATGAAGTACATGAGTGATAGTGAAACTATATAAAAGATCTTATAACCACTGATCAGGTACGAAAATGATTTTAAATGGATTTGGGATTTTTACAGTGGATACTAGGTTCTATTTGAAAGAACTGAACCAATAGTTGGAGATGTTCAAGGAAGCTTGTTGTCTCTAAAATTCCAACAAGTAAAAGCCTTCTCTAAAATTTGGTATTAAATCTGGAGTTTTGTCATGGATAACAGTGGTTGATCATGATAGAGGAGGTCTCACTGGTTCTAGGAAAATTTGTTTCATAATGCTCTGAGCTTCCTACAGGGAGAAATTGATTTTACAAATTTGCAAGAAATTCTGAAAATGTTTCTGTACATTTCTCATTTTTCAACTGACATAGGTGATTTGAACACTGTTTGGTCCAGTAAACGAAACCCAATGAACTTCAAATTTTTATTGGAGATAAAATGTATTATGTTGAAGGTTATGACAAAAATTCGGAATTTTCCAATTATCAGAATAGGAGTAATTAATTTCCCAAGCAGTTAGCTCAAAGGAATTAATTATGAACATTCTGGGACTTTCATTTCCAACAAATTTCGTCACTGCAAAATAGGGATCAAGATGAGTCTACCAGAATTTACTGCGAATTATTTGATCAATTCTACTAGGAGTAATTGAATTTAGAAGTTTGCTCAAAATCTGGAATTATTTGGAAAAGAAAAAGGTTTGAATTAATGAACCTGGGTCCCACTCATTTAAAATGGTCCAACCAGATTGGGGCACACCGGGGGCCACGGTTTTCACCCGCGTAGCCACACTTAATCCAACAGCCACACCAGATCCCCGCTTGTTTACAGAGGCTGACAAGCGAGTCCCACCACCCATTCGTCTTTCTTACGCTCGGGTGGCGCACTCCAGTGAGTCCGCTGGCAAAGGCTGTGTCGTACGCCTCCCTGACCTTTCTTGGCCACCTAGGAACAAATTTGGACGGCGCATCCGATGGAAATGACGGGGAATACCAACGGTTGCTGGAGCATGCTGCTCGACGGCGGCAGTGCAAGGAGCCCGACAACGAGCTAGGTCTTCACCGTTTCACCAATAGAAAGCTAGGGAAATAGTGGAGAAGTTTCCTGGGAACCTCGGGAACACAAAAAGGAATGCGAAAGGAGGTGGAAACGGCTGTAGCACGAAGTTCGTTGATGACCGAACCGAAAATCAACGCCGCTGAGTATAACTCACCAAGCAACGCTTATGGTCGATGGTTTACATTAATTCTTGATCAATGTGATGCGCCCAGACATGTAGAAGCTATCTCCTAACTGTACTAGACAAAAGTTGTGCATAGAAACAGAATTGAATCGCAGACCTAGCTTGAAGAGTAAAATTGTGCCGAGACAAAAATGAGAAATACTCGCTCGATAGGGGATGAAAAGGGTTGCGGTTTTTACCGTGAGAAAGGTGGTGCCCGGCGTTCCTTTTGTCTGTTGAAGTTGAAGCTTGAAACTGCCTAGGTCGCCGGCTTCATGGTGGACAGAGGATGACGTCCACAGCGGCTCAATCGGCGATGTCTGCGAAACTTCAAAATACCGGCACATCAGTGAGCAAAAAGACGAGATAATTGGTGGAGATGATAGAGGAGAGTCTTGTGCTACTTTTTGCTGTTTGAAGGTCGGTCGATCGATGGCTAGAATGACCGGATGAAGTGAAGAAGAAGGAGGCGATCAACAATGGCGCCAGCGGCAAGAACAGAGGAAGAACTTTGAGTGGCTTGCACTGGACGCTAGGGAAAGCGATGAGGATGCTTGCTAGATATATATGGACGCTGGATTCGACGGCAATCGGCAAGCAAGCACACAGGTGCGTGGCTTGCATGTCGGGAGGTGTCGCCACGGTGAAGAAACAGAGTGCTAACGTAATAGCCTCACTGACCAGTGTGTCCCACAGCCCCCTCATGTCTATCTTCTCTGGTCCTTCAATTCTCCCACCTACATTTGTCCGAAAATTCCATGGAGAGGCCAATCCAAATACAGAGATTATGATTCTGAAATCAATTCCTTGAATTGACCAAGTTTAATTGAAGTTCAAAATTTGAATTTGAATTCGAATGGTATTCAACGGAGCCACTGAATTAAATGGCAATTGGACATAAAAATTTCTGAAATTTGGCAGAGGCCCTAATTGGAATATTTGGAAGCTAATGGTCAACTCAATTTTTTATTTTGTCAAGGTTTGAACAGGAGCTATTTTTAAATTTTGGATTCCCTCATGCAGGGTTTAAATCCTCTTTATTTTGCCCATTTCAAAATTTTAAGTCTCTTATCTGAACTTTGCTTTAGAAATTTTTGGGCTTTTACAGTACATGGTCACGTAGGCTTTGATCATATAACGCGTGTTAGTGCTCTTGATCACATACGTGGGCTGCCTAATCTTAAAGGGGACAAAGAAATTGTGTGCTCTTCTTGTAGACATGCTAAGATGGTTGCGGGTTCACATACTCCTCTCATAATGATTATGACAACTAAACCTGGTCAACTTTTGCACCTTGACACCATAGGACCTTCACGTGTTCAATCCTTTGGAGGTAAATGGTATGTTCATGTGATTGTTGATGATTATTCTAGATACTCTTGGGTTTACTTTATGGCATCTAAGAATGAAATTTTAGTCACTTTAGAACTTTATTTCTTAGATTATCAATTGATCACCCGAGATCTTTAAAAGCAATTAGAAGTGATAAAGGAACCGAATTTAAAAATCAATATGTTGATCACTTTTATGCTGAAAATTGAATAGATCATCAATTTTCTTCACCATATGTACCTCAACAGAACGGTGTTGTAGAAACAAAGAACAGAACCTTAGTTGAGATGGCTAGGACTATGCTTGATTAATATCAAACTCTTAGGAAATTTTGGGCTGATGCAATTGCAAGCGCTTGTTATGTCTCAAATCGTGTTCTCTTGCGTACTAAGCTAGGTAGAACACCATATGAGCTCCGATTTGGACATAGGCCTAGTGTTACACATTTTCTGGTCTTTGGTTGCAAATGCTTTGTTAAGAAACATGGTAATCTTGAAAATTTTGAATCTAGATCCGTTGATGTCATGTTTCCTGGTTATCCATCTCATACTAGAGGCTACCGTGTGCTTTTACTTGACACTAACAAAATTGTCGAGACTCTTGAGGTGTCTTTTAATGAAGCTAGCCCAGGTACTAGCTCAAATATTGCTGGTCCAGATCCATATCTGCAGGGAGAGAGTATTTTCATTGAAGATGAGGAAGAAGTGGTGCTGCCGCTCGAAAATTCAGCAGGTAATAACATTATTCGAGCTCCTGATTTTGATTCTCAATCAGCACCGATGACCACCATTGGTGGTCCGGATCGTCCTCTAGTCACAAGCTCATTGATTTGTGATGAATATGAAGAAGAAGAAGCTTGCGAAGTGTCTACTCCCCTCCGGATTCTCAAAAGTCATCCTGCACAACAAATCATTGGAAGCTTGCACGAACGCGTCACACAGTCCAGGTTTTGTGATCCAAAGTCTCACACTCATTTTGCTTTTGGTGTTTCTTTTGAACCCAAATATATATCACACGCACTCACTAATGAATCTTGGATTATTGCCATGCAAGAAGAGTTAGAAAATTTTGAAAGAAATAATGTTTGGAAACTTGTACCTCCACCTCAAGGTCACACTTTAATTGGAACTAAATGGGTGTTTAAAAACAAACAAAGTGAGGATGGGGTTGTGGTTAGGAATAAGGCTAGGATGGTTTCTCAAGGTTTCACACAAACTGAAGGTCTTGATTTTGATGAAACTTTTGCTCCTGTTGCTAGATTAGAAGCCATAAGAATTTTGTTAGCTTTTTCTGCATCTAAAAGTTTCAAGTTATATCAAATGGATGTTAAAAGTGCTTTTTTTCATGGCTATATAGATGAGGAGGTTTATGTCAAGCAACCACTCGGTTCTGAAAATCCAGATTTTCCTAATAATGTTTACAAACTGTCCAAAGCCTTGTACGGTCTCAAACAAGCCCCTAGAGCATGGTATGATAGGTTCAAAACATTCTTACTTGAAAATAGATTTACCATGGGCAAGGTTGATAAAACTCTTTTTGTGCTTAAGCATGGCAATGACTCATTATTCGTTCAAGTGTATGTGGATGATATTATCTTTTGTTATGCTTCTCATGATCTTGTGTCCAAGTTTTCAGCTATGATGAGTTCAGAATTTGAAATGAGTATGATGGGAGAACTCACATACTTTTTGGGGCTACAAATCAAGCAAACCAAGAAGGTACCTTTGTGCATCAAACAAAGTATACAAGAGACCTTCTTAAGCGCTTCAACATGGACAAAAGCAGGACACCAATGGGTACAACAACGACACTTGAACTTGATGAAGACGGTGAACCCATGGATCAAAAATAATATAGAAGCATGATCGGATCACTTTTGTACCTCACGTCATCAAGACCAGAGATTCAATTCAGTGTATGTCTTTGTGCACGGTTTCAAGCTTCCCCACGTGCTTCACATCTTCAAGACATCATCAGGTACTTACATGGAACTCAATAATTTGGTATTTTTCTTCCTTCTTCCCCAACCATTACTTTGAAAGCCTTTTCGGATGCTGATTTTGGGGGTTGTAGGATTGATAGTAAAAGTACTTCCGGCGCTTTTCATTTTCTTGATAATTCACTTGTTGCTTGGTCCTCTAAAAAAAAAAAACTCAATTGCACAATCCACAGCCGAATCTGAATATGTAGCTGCTACTAGTGTTTGCTCACAAATTCTTTGGATTGTTCAAACACTTAAGGACTATGGGGTTGATCTAGATAGTGTTCTACTCTTTTGTGATAACACTAGTGACATTTGCATTGCTAAAAACCCCGTGCAACATTCGAGAACTAAGCACATTGGCATTTGGTATCACTTTCTCCGTGATAATGTTGAAAAAGGAAATATTGTGCTTCACTATGTAGATACCGAACAACAATTGGCTGATATTTTCACAAAACCTTTGGATTTCACTCGTTTTTGTTTCATTCGTAGTGAAATAGGGGTTATGCATCATCATGGCTTAAATTGAGGGGTTGTTTCGAAACATGGGAAGTCTATGTGTAAATCTGAATTTAAAATAATATGAGCATAGTATTTCATACATATATGACTTTGTGATTCCTTTTTACATGCTGAATGTTCTTACTACATTACTCTTGTTATACATTTTGTAGTTTTTGCCATGAATAGTAATTAAAATAATTAATTACACTAAATCTTGTCATGATCGAACTTTCTTGTTGTTTTAAACTTGTCGCATGCTCACAAGTGCTTTTAATCATAAAGAATTAATCAAGTAAGCAACTCACATGTTGAGTTTTTATGTTCAAATAAAAAAATGAGAAAATATCAAGAGAATATGCATGCATCACACTTCTTCTTTTTAGATGGCTTATCATTGCACTTAGATATGAACTTAGAAGAAGTTATGTATGACTAAAACCATGTCCTTAAGCTTCTGATTATCAAATGACATAGGCTTGCCTTGGTTGGTTAGAATAAGGCAGATGCAGCATATAATCTCTTGCAAATGTTATATGATCAAAATTTGTGCTTTAAATAATATTGAAAAATGAAAAATGCAGCAACAAGTGTCATGCTTTCAGGTTTTGAAATAGTTAGGTTTGTGAGATCATGACTTGCTTAAATTGAAAATTACACTTGATCTCTAGCATGGCTTACACTACTTTATGTATTTCTTTTATGTGATAGTGTAAGTTATTTGATAGTATGACTTAGATGAGCTTTTTTTTATATGTATATGTTATAATATGCTCATAACAATTAACATTTCTCTTTTGTAACTTGTTGAATACATTGTCAATGGGGGAGAAGTATGCAAGGAGGAGAGATATGTATAGGCGGGGAAATTTATTTCTATCTCATTTGATTTTCAAAAAGGGAGAGAAATTGTTTTCAAAACTTTTCATGTGGATAAGTCAATGTTCAGATTTAAGTGGTGTTGCCAATGCATTCATCAAGGGAGAGATTGTGAGACCTATTTGTGCTGGATACATTGGCTATGACGATAAAAGTTTTGAATACTGCTGAAACACCCGTCTCAACAAGGTCCGTCTCTATGTCCGAGCTGTTGCAAGGACCGACGGTAGGTACGGCTTGTTTTGGGTAGCTCTGGCAAAGTCCGACGTAAGGTCCAACTTGTTTTGGCTAGGTCTGACTACTTTGTCTAGGTTCGACTAGCTTTTGTAAGCTCCAGCGCTAGGTCCGACTAGCTTTGGTAAGCTCCGACTCAAGGTGCGATTAGTTTTGGCAAGGTCTGGGGCTAGATTGCAATGGTTCTGCTTTTACTTTGAATTGATTTGAACTTGCTTTACATCTATGGAAAGTTTCCTTAGTATCTTTTACTAAGTTTTTGGTGTGTTTTAGTGGTTATGGTTGATATCTTTTTGCTAAGGTTGCAACATGCTTATGTGAGGTGCTCACGTAAGGTGTTGTGGTTTTGGAAATAACGAGAGTCAAGTCGGGGACTTGTGCTTTGAAGTATTGGTTGTTTGCTCATGTGCAGGTGTTGCTTGAGTTCAAGACATGGCTAGTGACGAGATCCATTGAACTAGTCTTAGGGAGACTATGAGGTTCAACAACTAAGATCGGGAGGAATTGTGCTTGAGTTGATCAGGAGGTCGCGCAACATATTTGAATCAAGAACAATGCATATGAAGGTATCGTGGACGTTGTTAGAAGGTGTTTGCACGTGTGCAAGGAGTGCATGAACGTGGCTACATGATTCTATGTTGTGATGAAGATAAGTGGACGTAAAGAATTGGTCAGAAAGGTCCAACTGACTAGGTTATGGACTCAAACTGCGGCCGGGTCGGGTTTGACTCAAATATGGAAAGATTTGAGTTGGTTGTGATAGGATTTCATGTGGGTAACGAAGTTGGGATGTTTTAGGAATGTGGGATATGTCACTAAGGTGTTTCGAAGTCTTAAGATTGTTTCTATGAGCGTATGGAAGAGTCTTGAGCAGTTATAGAAAGTTTCGGTTGAATCTGAGTAGGATTTGAGTCCTAGTTAGGATTGGGTTGGCCTAAAGGCTAGTTATATAAGCAAGGAAGGCCAGATCTCCTACAGAACAACTTCGGGGCTGTTCCTCTTGTGATTTGATCAATAAAATTCTTAGTTCAAAGGAACTTTTCTGCCTTGTTTATCCGACTTGTTTCAGACAAGTTTTTCTTGTCAAGTTTCTGCACAACACTACCTTGCTTTGGTGATTTTATCATAACTCATGTTTTATAGATCCAATTGGCATGATTCCTTTTGGGTTGTCTTCACAAATTGACTATCTATCATCTGTAAAATTTCACAGTCATTGGATATGTGGTTTTTGATCTACACCAGTTTCTTTGCAGTGTTGCAGATCTGATTTTTCTCGGGTAGAACAGATTGACCTTCGTTCAATCTTTCGATAGTAACTTGATTTTTTCTCGACGGTTTTTTGTGATTCTTGTTGTCGTGTATTCGTTACTTGATTATCCACAATCTATACTGGTTTTGTTATGATTGATCACGTTTAGATTAGTTGCACACATGATTTCTTAATAGATTGATTTTCCACCGAGGGATTTTTTGTTGCTTCCGCTGAAAAGGTTTTAAATCTACCATTCACCCCCCCTCTGGTTGCTTTTCACGTGCTATTCGATCCAACAATGGAATGCTTAGGATGTTCCTAAGGTTTTTGGAAGTCTTAATATTGCTTCTATCTACGTATAGAAGAGTCTTGAGCAGTTATGGAAAGTTTCGGTTGAAACTGAGTAGGAGTAGGAGTCCTCGTTAGGATTGAATTGATCCGAGGGCTGATTATATAAGCAAGGGATGCCAGAGCTCAAAGAGCACGCCTTTGGGCTGTTCCACTTGTGTCTTTGGTGAATAAAATTCGTATTTTAGAGGAGCCATTGTGCCTTGTTCATCTGACTTGCTTTTGGCAAGTTTTTTCTCGTCAAGTTTTTGGACAGCCAGAAGTTGCATCAGTGCTTCAATCATAACATGTGTTTTACTTATCCAATTGATGTGATTACTATTGTGTTGTCTTCACATCTTGATTATATATCATCTAAGAAAATTTGACGGTCATTGGATTTGTGGTTTTTGAGTTACACGAGTTTCTTTGTAGTATTGTAGATCTAGTTTTTGTCACTAAAAAAAATATTCACCTTTCCATAGGGTTTTGGTCATAACTTACTCGATGGTTTTTTGTGATTCTTGTTGGCGTGTCTTCATGAATTGATTCTATAGAATCTCTACTGGTTTTGTCATGGTTCGACACTTTTAGGTCAGTCGCACACACGGGTTGTCTATCAGATTGATTTTCTGTCGAGGGGTTTTCGTTGCTTCTGTTGAAAAAGTTTTAATCTAGCATTTTCCCCCCTCTGGTAGCTTTTCACATGCTCCTCGATCCTACAAGTGTAGAATTAAAAAACTGAGAAAAATAAAATAAAAATTCTTGAACATGCCATACGCTTTGTAGTACATGACTTCACAAATAAGATTTCATGGTTTCATGCTGATCAAAATAAACTACAGCTTAACATTGTTTCATACTATACTAACTCCATAGGAGTACTAGTCTACAGAAACTACAACTTTTGTAGCCTCAAAGAGCATACACAAAATAAAAATTTGCCAACGAACAAATGATCACATTGATCTAATAATGTAAAAGCAGCATTGACGAACTTTGGTCTCTGAGCACCATCTAACTCAGTTGATCTGCCTCTGCAACAAAATGTACAACTACATGGTTTAAAAAGTTACCTGTCATATATTTCAGATTAGGCACATGTACAATTTTGTGTGCAATCAGACAAGAAATATTAAATCTCAGTGTAAGCAATTAGTAAGGCAAAAACGAGTTACTACTATTGGTTTCAGCTACCAGTGAGTTTGAAACAATCTATTTGTTAAGGATATTAGTCAATATCACCCTTGATAAGATTTCAGACTATCCCAAAACTATGTACAACGATGATACTTTCTCAAAACTGTTAAACTTGTTCAAATGACTCATAGAAGAGAAACCGCATCAAAACAGTTTCTTACTAAAATACATTATGAACTCTACATTCGCAAACATCAAAACAGTTTCCTAATAAGATAATATTGACAAAAGTTCATTTTTCATCAAAGTTAGACAAATGTTCCAGGGAAAATCTGAAATGCATCAACACGATGGCAGTTGATTTTCTATTAATAACAGCTAATGGAACATCTAGTGGCCAATTGAAGAATGGATGCATGCCAATTTTGAAGCAAAAATGAAATCTATGTCTAAAGGGCCTCTTTAGCCTGAATAATCTGCTGTATACTTTCCTGTCAAGTGTCACCACATAGCCATAATCTGTTTGTCAATAGTTCAGTCCTCACTAAAATCAGTTATAATTATGCCAGGGAAAATCCACAAAACATCAACATGATTCGATTAATAACTCTTAGTGCAACATCTGATCAGCAATTGAAGGAAGAACATGTTCAAGTCAAGGAACATCTCTGTTGCACAAAGCATTCAAATGCATAGAATAAACATATAATACAGGCAGTTGGTTATGATAGTAATGTTCCCATCATATTCATAAATATTACATCTGGTTACAAAAATAAAGCGCAAATAACATCATAATTGATTATGAGAGTAATGTTCCCACATGCTGCCCACCCATTCTAAGAAATAGGGCCGCTCAGGAGGCTTCCAAGGAACTTCAGAGTCTTAGGCAGGACGTAGTTCAGTTACATCAATTAATCAACCCCTTACTGGATGAGTGTTCCAGAAAGATCTATATCCCAGATTTCCAGTTCACCCACGGTAGTTCAATCACTTCCTCAAAATTGGCTTAGCAGCAGCTCTGTTGTAAGAAAACTAGAACTACCATGTTCGCTGTCAAGTACGTTGATAGAATTGTGATAAAAAATTGGACTCTATGCTTTTATATTCGATCTATGAAGCAGATGCGACAAACCTCATGATTTGATGAAACAAACTGCCTCGAGGAGCTAGCATCCCTCCCGGACAATGTTATAGAAAAACCTCGGAAATAATCTTCTCTTGGAGCTAGCATCCCTCCCATCTTAATATAAAAAAAGAAGCTTGTGAAGTGTCTACTCCACTCGGCGTACTCAAAAGTCATTGGAGGACGTGAGGCATTGTCGCCGGCATTCAGACGGACAAATCTGGTGAGATCCAACAAGTCTTCATCAAACTACATAGAATTTCGGTAATCCTGCATCTTTTCAATTGGTTTGTCGCGGGCGATATTTCTCTCGGCGTGGGTGACTACGTGCATGGAACTGTAGCCACTCACACTGCCCTAGCCGGTGCTGCCGGTGCTCTGATTAAGATTACCATGGGGGCATCTTGGAAGAATTCTAGAGTTTGTAGACTCACGCTTGCGCCAGCCAAGAAGTTGGATACTCAGGATTCCGATCAACTTGTTCATAATCTGCAGTACGCTACTCTAGCAACTCTATCGCGTCACTCAGGGAACATGCGAGTACAGAGGTCATGGATCGTTATCACTAGACGTGCAGCGCAGCGGAACGTAGATGCGCGTCGGTGTAGGGGAAGTAGACGATCTCGTTCGTCTCCTCGTCGTCCTCATCACAGCAGCAGGTAGACGATCACGATCATCGTAGCCGATCAGCACAACAGTAGCAGCAACGCCTCCACGGAGTCCATACGTACGGAGAGGAACACCGTGCGCCGGTGTGCTAGCACCGCGCGCGCGGCAAGGGTCTCGGCGTGAGGCCTTCGAGGGGTGGCGGCTAGGGCTATCACGTGGTGGGGTCATTAGCCCCTAACCCTACCCCTCGTATTTATAAGCGTACTAATGGGCTTTTAGGTCGCAGGCCCATTAGTACCCTAATTGCTTATGGATCAAATATCCAATAGGCCTCAACCCGAATTGTTATGATTGCCTCTTGGGCACATCACCAACAATCTCCCACTTGCACTAGAGACAATCATCTAGCCAAGATTTTTTGATATTCCAACTCCTTAAGTGTGTGACCCGTTAGGTTCATGTGCAGTCGGTTGTGAATGGAAACCATTTCCAACCACAAGTCAGTAGAGGTACCTAGCAGGACATACTGACTCTCGAATGTACATAAAGATCATATCGGCCAAACCTAGATACATTCAACATGCTAATCCCTTTGCCACACGATACCAGTCAAGCTCAAGGCGAGATGCGTGCCATCCTTGTGATAGCTCGATCATCCACTCGATCAAATAGTGGATTCATTCCGTGACTAACTTTTAGTCATTGTGATTAACTTTTAATCACCTTGGCATGGCCATGCACTTTCAAATCCAACTATCTCGAGGGGGCCAGAGATATCTCTCCTGTTATTAAGGAGGGGTAAATCCCATCTTGATCCGTGCACATCCCATTCTATGTTTCATTATATACCCGAAGACTACTTTTATGACTACCCAATTACAGAGTACATTTGGTAGTCTCAAAGTATACAACTATGCATAGTGAGAAACAATGGTGATCTCAGATCTAAGGATCTAGCAGGTGTATCACTCAAGACCAACTGATGCCACATATGGAAATAACAATCCCAGCAGTGTCTTGGAGTGGTCAATCCAACACCATGTTTACTAACATGTGTTCACATTATTAATTCGATATCTCCATATCTATGTGTCGGTGGTTTGGAACCGGTAGATCTCCCTACACTACTAATGTGATAGAGGAGTTTGATGTTCGGCGTGGGCATGCGGAGATTCAAGAAGGTGAATAAGAATTGGCACAGGAGACACAAGAATTTACGTGGTTCGGGCCGCCTGAGCGTAATACCCTACTCCACGGGTGTGTTGGTGTTGTATTAGCAATATGAGCTTGTGATGAGCGTATGAGGCGCTTGTCTCCCCTCCTTTTCTTCTGTATCGTCGGCCTGTCCTTTTATAGTACAAGGGCAGGCCATTACAGGTTAGCCTGGCCCGACATGTGGCCCCGGCGGTTACTAGTATTGATACACATTTAATTGCTCTTAATGATCCTGTAATGGGCTTTGACAGCACCGTTACTGGTGTTAAGATCATCCATTTAAGTGTCATTAATATGGTATTAATGACACTTAATCGGGTCTTGAAGTCCTTGGCTCTCCTTGGAAGATCCGGAGCCGTCGCGGGGTCTTCCGGAGGTTAGAAGCTGAAGATCCGACGATCGAACACGTGGCAGCTCCGGAGCTTGTTGTGGGAAACAGGTAGCTCCGGGACTGCCCGACACGTTTCAGGTCCGGAGCTTCTCTCGGTCAGGGGCTAAGTCCGGGGGTGCCATTTCAGTACATGGTCCGGAGCTTCCCCCTTGTGGGCGGTAGCTCCGGTTTGGTAGTACACGTGGCGACCCAGGGATTAACCATGTTGGAGAAGCGGGTCCGATTATGTCTGACATGTGGGCCTTCGAGGGTCTTCAAACCAAGTAGATGATCATCCCTTGAGATCTTTATAACCTCAAGGGATGTACGGTTTCCAGGATACCGACAGTGGCCCCCTGGACCTACCTCCGGGGAAGTCATTCCGCCGGACGTGGGTCCATCTTCGCGACCTTTGAACTGAGTCTTCAAGGGTCTTTGAGGGTGCCGTTGGCAAGGACTTGGAATTAAATCCTCACCACGTGGCGTATCCCGCGTGCGGCAGATGAGATCTTTGGCGTGCGGATCTCACGCAATTGAAGGTCGCCGGTTCCCGATACGAAAACCGTATCGGTTCCGCGCGCCTTGTCAGGCCGCCACCTTTGGGCTTCCCGCCTCGTGATGACAACCGTTCGCCTGGGTAAGAGCCTCGACTTGATCGTCGTGGTGGTCCCGGGCCCTCTGGTCATCGGCTGGGTGAAATTTTTGGGTGGTACCTTCGACTCCCTTGCGGTTTCCATCCGAGCGGCGCGAGGGCTTACTTAAGAAGGAAAGTGCGCACCGTCGGGAGTTCTTTACGCCTCTCATCTGTTCTTGCAATGAAACTCCCAACTTGTGCTTTGCTTTTCTTCTCTTGCCTAGCTGTGCTGCAATGGAGTTGGGTCTCCGCGAGAGTCGCTTGAAGACCGATGGCGACCTGAAGAAGGTTCGGGCCCTTATGGGGTGGTCCTCGGATTTCTTCAACCGCTCAGTCCGTGCCAGCGGAGAGCTCCCCTTCGAGAAGGAGCAGATCGGCGAAATGGTGTACTTTACTTCGTACGCCATGGTGGGGTTGATCCCACCTTTTTCTTCCTTTTTCTTGATGCTGCTAGACTTCTATGGTCTGCAGTTATACAACCTTGGCCCTCACTCCATCCTCCTTGTGTCTATTTTCGTCCACTTCTGCGAGATGTGGGTGGGCATTCCCCCCTGCATCGAGCTCTTCCGGACCTTCTTCACCGTCCATACCACCGGTAGGAGCAATGAGTACCTTGGCTTCTACTACTTCGTGAAGCGCAAGAAGTGCCCATTCAAGTACCTCCACTCGTTCCCTTCTGGGAAGTGGGACGACTGGAAGAAGGACTGGATAGTCATTCGGGTGGAGGAGCACGAGAAGCTGGAGCTGCCCGAAGGCCTCCCCAACATTGACACAACGATCTGGAGTGAAGCTCCGGTGCTGGCGGACGCCTTCGATCCTGTTCTGACCAGGATTTGTCATTGTGTGGAGGGAGGATTGACTCCTCAGGCGGTATTTTGCAATTTCCTGGTCAACAGGTGGGCGCCGCTGAAGAGGAGGGAGAAGCTCGCTTGGGCCCTCAACAGCGTGATGGACGACGACCGGGTTGAGACCGGGTTGAAGTCCAACATGGCAGGGAGAACCTTGGAGTTCCACCTCAAGAAATTCCAGCACGGCATCGACGTCGACAATGATGACTTGACTCCCCCGTCGACCTTCCTCCCTCTGAACATGGAAGTGGAGTTCAGCAGGGAGCTCTGGCGAAAGATGCCCGTACTTGACGACCTTGGTGTCGTCGAGAGAAGATCAACCACCCGGGTGGCGATCCCCGGAATGCCCGAAGATGGCTCCGTCCCTGCCCCAAAGCCAAGGGTCGAGGTTGTCGGCAAGGGCAAGGAGCTGGCGGATGAACCCGAGAGCCGGAAGAGGAAGCTGCAGCATGCCGACGGAAGGTCCGTCAGGCCCGATACTTCCGCCTCGGCTCCTTCTCCCCGGAGGGGAAGGTCTTCTGCCACCGCGGCGACTGTCCCCGTAATGGGGTCTTCCCGGAACGAGACCGTTCCTGCAGTAGGATCCTCTCGGAGCGCGGCTATCCCCCCAGTAGGGTCCTCCCGGGGTGTTAGCTACGGGCGTGCGACTCCGGCACCTTGGCCAGTGGAGGCCTCCAGGTCCGGGGGTTCCTCCCGATCAAGGAGAGCCTCGACCCGTGAAACGCCCATGGCCGCGACAAGTTCTGGGGGGCCTTCCGGAGCTTCTACACCGACTATGGCCAGCCCAGAACGCCCGGGAAAAAGGTTCCGCGCAAGCTGGTGCGGAAGCCTCCCAAGGTAATTTTTAATCTCTACCTTGTACAATTATTTTAATTGTGGTAATTGTTTGTTAATTTTCTTCGTCCATTGTCTGCAGTGTCCCCAAGAAGGGGAGCGAGGCTCCACCCTCAGCCACAGTGTCTGAGGCCGTGGGGGTGGGAGCTTCTTCTCCTGTCCCGGTGCCGCCCCAAGTGGTGGCTGAGGCTGCGACAGCTCCGACGCCGGCTGTCGTGGTCATGGACCTCGACTCGTCCCCAGAAGTTCCTGTGGCATGCCAGCGGCACCTGTCCTGGAGGTTGAAGCTCCGGGTCCTGGTGCTCCGATGATGGAAGCTCCGGCTGTTGAGCCGGAGGAAGTAGTAATCCCGGCCTCTGAGCCGGAAAGTGTCGAAGTCCCGGCGGTTGAGCCGGAGGTGACTGAAGCCCCGGCATGCGAGCCGGAAACTGAGGTAGTCCCGGTAGTTGCGCCGGCTACCTCCGAAGCATCGGCCGTTGAGCCGGTCATTATTGGAGCTCCGGCCACAGGACCGGACGATGTTGAAGATCTTACGGCTCCTAAGCCGGTGGTTGAAGAGGTGACGGAGCTTGAGCCTCCGTCAGAAGAGGTGCCCAGACTGGAGCCAGTAGTGGCTCCTGCTCCAGAAGCGACGACATCGAAGATACCTGCGGCCGAGCCGGAGGGTCCAAGCGAAGTCGCTGGCCCCCTGCCCGAGGAGGTGAACGAAGACTTGGCGGCGGGGCCTTCTTCGATGGCGACTGAGGCCATCCCGGAGGACGGCCCTAGTGCCATGTAGACCCACGGGACCACTCTTGTAGAGTGGGACCCAATTTTTGTATCCGAAGACCCGCTGGAACCAGCAGAGAAGACCCCAACAGGTCTGGAACCCATCCCGTTGTCACTGTCCATTGACAACGCATGTTCTAGTGTGCGTTAGGTCCAACTGGCCTTCTTCCACGACAGCAAGGCTCTTGAAGAGGAGCGCCAAACCCTTAGGAGGTGGCGTAACCGGATCTACTTCGAGACCAAGCTGGCGCAGTCGAGGCTAGCGGATGACAAGGAGTGGATCAAACAGGAGAAGGTCCGCTTGGAGTACTGGGGCAAGTTACTGGATGACAGGGAGAGTATGACTCATGCCCTCGACGCTCAATCCCGGGAGATCTACGATCAGGCCAAAGCTGCCAAACGCGGCCGATGCACGCCACGAACAGCTTGAGGCCATTAACACCGCACTCATCAAGCGCCGAGAGGCACTTGAAGAGAGGGAGAGACGGCTCGAGGATGAAGAGCAAAAACCCCTTGAGCTACGGGATGATGTCCTGAGGAGGGAAGAGGAGCTCGTCGAGAAAGTAGCTCTGGCTGACAAGGGCCTCGAGGAGCGCGCCAAGAAATTGGAAGAGCGCTGCCAAGAGGAAGAGGAGAAGACCTGGGTGCGAGGGCAGGAGCTCTACGAACAAGAGTGTGCATTTGTTGCCCGGGAGAAGAAAGTGAGGGGTAGGGAGAAGGACCTGGTTGACCGCCGGAACAAGATCCACCTCCGAGAGGAGGAGCTCGGAAAACTCGAAAGGCGGGATGCTGAGAAGATTCAGCAAAACGCCAAAGAAGTTGAGCGCCTCGCCCGTGAGAATTCCGAACTGATGGCGGCCAAGAGATCCCTGGAAGAGATGAAGGGCTTGAGGACTGCGGACTGCCTACAGATTTGGGAGTTCTTGGGCAAGGCCAATGATGCCCTGACGCCGATGGGTTTCAGCCCCGTGCGCCCGGATGATCCGGAGCCAGAGCCGGACCTAGCGCTGCAGGCGCTGAGCGCAGCAGGTAGCAAGATCTCCAAGGTGGGCAATGTCATCGCGGACCAACTGGAGGTTGAGGGGCAATCCCTGGCGAAGAACGTCGCAGAGTATGTGCTGATGTGCTACACCAGCCGGAACTCCCAATTTCCTCTGGACGTGGTGCTTGAAGGCCCTGTCGAAGGAGAAGGCGAAGCTACCCGAGCCAGCGTATCAGAGGTCGCCCAGAAGGTCGCCCAATTCTTCCATAGGGTCTAGGACCATCTCTGTAATTCTCACTTGCATTTTCTCTTCTTCTTCCTCAATTTTGTAATCCCTTGTCTCCAGATGTAATCTCTTGTCTCCAGATAAATGAAATCCCCAAATTTTGCGAATTCACTTTTTGTCTTCAACATTCTTATCTTCACTTGGCCCCCTGGTAAATGTACACAATTTGATTGTGAACATGTACCAAGAGGATATTGTGCGTTGTTGAAGACTCTTTTACTCTGAACTTGTAGAATTTAGGTTCGAAGTCTTCGATAGTGAAGGCCCCTGAGATTGTCGGAGCTTAGAAGCTCCGGCATTGTCTATTCCTGGAGCTTAGTAGCTCCGGCAATAGTCTCTATCAACACGTAGTGCATCGATAGTTAATCCTCTGGGGTGTCGGAGCTTAGCAGCTCCGGCAGGGATCTTTGCCAACACTCAGTTTGTTGGCAGCAGACTCCATTTACGGGGTCTTCTCACCATCTTTTATTCGACGTCGACGGCCGGCCCCCTTAGGGGAGTCGGAGCTTATTTTGCTCCGGCTTTCCTCCATCAACGTAGACTTTATTTTTCCTGCACACTTAAGCCAAGAAAAATAGTAAAATTTGTTTCTTGTCTATAACTTCGTCGCGGCTTATGACTCTCAAGAAGATTTTAAGTCAAACGCGATTCTAAATACAACCAAATGTGATGTCTTTTCTTTTAGATCCAACTGTACATGGACCCGCCTTACTTTGGCCTTCCGGGGTGTAGGTAGAGTGGCGTACTTAGGGTGCTTGACCAGGCTAAGTCGATAGCACACTCCGGCCCTAGATTGGCTTGGCGGCTTTCAGACGAGTTGGCCATGAACGATATTTGAATCCAAAAGAACTGACAATACAACTCGACTCGTATATAAACCGGTCGAACTAAAATTTCTTAAGAATTGCACGTCTTCGTTATAGACAAGAAAGAGAAAAATAAAAATGTTGAGCCTGTACAAAATAAATGCACGTGGAGTCTATTTTACATGAAAATGTCTTTCATTATAGGTTCGGGGTACAGGGGAAACAAGTACACTCTTAGGGTACGGAACCAGGCTAAGCGTGTTTCATTTCTCGTTTGACCCAGGGTAGTTAGCCACACTTTTAGTCCGGAGACTGTGACAAGTGCTGCATGAACTTTGAGGACCTTTCGAGAAAGGTCCGGCTGTTCTCTCGGAGGAACTACCCGACTCTGTACAATGACTCTATAACATACATCTCAAGTTACTCAAGACTCACCTCCGTGGTGTTAAGTGTAGAACTTACGGAGGTGCTCGATGTTCCAAGGATTTGGGAGAAGTGTCCCATCCTCAGTAGCCAAGCGAACGCTTCCGGGACGGGATACTTTAATCACTCGGAAGGGCCCCTCCCAGTCGGGGGAGAGTTTGTTTAACCCTTCTCTGGATAGTATTCTCTGTAACACCAGATCGCCTTCCTCGAGCTGCCGGTTGTGTACACGCCGTTGGTGATAACGCCGTAGAGCTTGACGATATCGGGCATTCCGAACAGCTGCTTGGCACCTTCCCTCCTCAAGGAGGTCTAGGTCTTCACGCCGGAGCTGGTCCTGCGCGGCTTCGTCGAAGGTCCGGACCTGGAGCGAACCCAAGGTGATTTCCGGAGGAAGGATTGCTTCAGCTCCATACACCAGAAAGAAGGGTGTTTCTCCGGTTGACCGATTTGGAGATGTCCTGTTGGCCCATAGAGTGGGCGGAAGCTCTTCGATCCAGTTGGCTCCATGTTTTTTCAAGCGCTCATAGGTGCGCGTTTTGAGTCCTTTAAGAATTTCAGCATTTGCTCTCTCGGCTTGGCCATTGCTAGCTGGGTGAGCTACGGAGGCGTAGCAAACCTGTATGCCGAGGTCTTCACAATATCCTTGGAATGCGGAGCTTGTGAATTGGGTCCCATTATCAGTGATGATTTTGTTTGGGACTCCAAATCTGCATACAATAGACTGCAGAAAGTTGATAGCAGATTGCTTGTTGATTGTCACAACTGGAGTTGCTTCCAGCCACTTGGTGAACTTGTCAATGGCGACGTACAGGAACTTGTAACCTCCGACGGCTCTTGGGAAAGGTCCCAAGATGTCCATCCCCCACACAGCGAAGGGCCATGTAGGAGGTATCATTTGTAAGGACTGAGCCGGAGTGTGAATTTGCTTTGCATAAAATTGGCATGCTTTGCATTTTTTCACCAGCTCAGTTGCATCCTGGAGTGTTGTAGGCCAGTAGAAGCCATGCTGAAAGGCTTTAGCAACCAGCGTGCGGGAAGACGCGTGGTTCCCACACTCGCCTCCATGGATTTCTGCGAGGAGCTCGCAGCCTTCTTCCCTTGTGATGCACCGCATTAGGATGCCGTTGGCACCGTGCCGGTAGAGATCCCCTTCTACCAGCGTGTATCTTTTAGCCAATCTGACTACCCGGTCAGCGGATACATCGTCGTCAGGAAGGATGTTGTCTTTCAAGTAGTTCCGGATCTCCGAGATCCATGCATCGGAACTAACTTGAGCATTTGAGTCTTGCGTGCTGGGTTGCTCGGAGCTTCCGGCAGTACCTACGACCCTTGATGGCTACCATGGTAACAGGGCCATCGGGACCGTCAGCTTCGAAATGCTGATCTCGCCCCCTTCGCTCAGTTCGGCAGGCTGAGCTGTGGGTTTCGACAATCTCCAAACAAAAGTTCCGTCAGGAGCCGGAGCTCCGGTTGACGCTTTGTCGAGAGTTCGTCGGCTTCAGCGTTGTGGGCACGCTGAACATGGTGGAGGTCTAGGACTTCGAAGTCCTTCTGAAGCCTCTGGACTTCTAGGAGGTAATCAGCTAGCTGGAGATTATTGTAGGAGCATTCACCTTTCACCTGCTTAATGATGAGCTGTGAATCTCCCTTGACTAGCAATTGCTTGACACCATATGACAGTGCCACCTTTAGTCCATAGATGAGTGCTTCATACTCTGCCATGTTGTTGGTTGCCTTGAAGTCAAGGTGTACCATGTATTTCACCTTCTCCCCGGTCGGTGCAAGGAGAAGGATTCCAGCTCCGGCCCCCTGCTTCTGCATGGAGACATCAAAGTAGAGAGTCCAGTGAGGCTTGCTGAAGGTTGGAGATTGATGCTCCACCTTCTGCTCAATGGGGCCCCCAGGGTTTAATGGAGAGGGAGTCCATTCTGCCACAAAATCTGCCAACGCTTCACTCTTGACTGCTTGCCTTGAAATAAATTCAAGATCAAATTCAGCCAATTCCGCTGCCCATTTTGCAATATTCCTAGTTGAATTGGGATTATGCAAAATTGCTCGAAGTGGGTAACAGGTCACCACTGAGACTTTGTGAGCTTGGAAGTAATGGCGAAGCTTCCTGGAGGCAATAAGAACTGCATAGAGCAGCTTATGTACCTCTAGGTATCGAGTCTTGGCATCTTGTAGTACTTCACTAATGAAGTACACCGGGCGTTGAATGGTCCGGACCCTCCCGGAGGGGCCCGGAGCTTCCTCTTCATTTTCTTCGGGGACCTCCGGGTTCTGGTTTGAGGAACCCGGAGCTTCTTCAGAAGGGACCTGGACCCTCTCGGAGGGGTCTGGGTCTCCTGAAGTTACTTCTTGTGGATTTGAATCTCGGAGCTGGGACCCAGACTCACTTTCAGGAACCTCCGGACCCTCTCGGAGGGGTCTGGACTCCTGAGCGTGTGGTAGTTCTGGTCTCTCCGCAACCAGAACCATACTGACGACTTCGTCAGTAGCTGATATAAAAAGCAATAAAGGCTCACTAGGGTTTGGAGCTACCAGAATTGGTAGGGTGGTGAGGAACTGTTTCAGCTCCTGGAATGCCTTCTCTGCCTCTTCGGACCATTGGAATGGTCCGGACTTCCTCAATAACTTGAAGAAGGGGAGTGCCCGTTCCGCCAGTCTTGAGATGAACCGGCTGAGGGCTTCTAGACATCCAGTTAATTTTTGGACATCCTTGATGCGGGTTGGTGGCCGCATGTCTTCAATGGCCTTAATCTTCGCCGAATTAGCTTCTATGCCCCGGTGACTTACCAGGAAACCAAGAAGTTTTCCGGAGCTAACCCCAAAGACACACTTGTCTGGGTTTAGCTTCGTGCGGGTGGCCCGCAGCTTGTCGAAGACAGCCTGCAAGGTGTCAAGGAGTGACTCCTTGTTCCTGACCTTGACCACGATGTCATCAACGTACACTTCCACTATGTCTCTAATAAGTTCTTCAAAAGTTTTGTACATAGCTCGTACAAAAGTTGAAGCCGCATTCTTGAGACCAAAGGGCATGGCTGTGTAACAATACAATCCATCTACTGTGATGAATGAAGTATGCTCTTCATCCTCCCTAGACATCCTGATTTGATGATATCCGGAATATGCATCTAGGAAACACAATAATTCACACCCGGAGGTGGAATCCACTATCTGATCTATTCTAGGTAGTGGGAATGGATCTTTTGGACATGCCTTATTTAGTGTGGTGTAGTCGATGAAAATCCGAAGCTTCCCACTGGCCTTGGGCACAACGACTTGGTTTGCCAGCCATTTTGGATGGAAGACTTCTCGGATGAATCCGGCTTCGAGCAACTTCTTTACTTCTTGTCGGATGAAGTTCTGTCGCTCTACAGATTGCTTCCGAGGCTTCTGATCCAGGGGCCGAGCATCGGGGTAGATCTTCAGATTGTGCTCAATCACTTCCCTGGTGATCCCAGGCATTTGTGACGGTTGCCAAGCAAACACGTCGACGTTAGCCCGGAGGAAAGTGATGAGCGTGAGTTCCTATTTGTCGTTCAATCCTCCCGATATACGGGTGGTTTGAGCGGCATCGGAACCAATTTGGACGACTTTAACGGGAATGTCGGTGTCGCTGCTTGGCTGCACTCGAGGTGCAGAAGTCGAGCCTCGTTGGCGAATGCTCGGGGGTTTTGGAGCTTGCTCCTGCCTGGAGTCCTCCTCTTGTGCCGTGGTCAGCGCATGGAGTTCTTTTAGGGCAGTTACTCCGGCGGTGCGATCTCCGCGGATCCGGAGAACACCTACTGGCGTTGGCATCTGCAACACCAGATAGCCATAATGAGCAGCCGCCATGAATTTGTACAGGGCAGGTCTACCCAAGATGGCATTGAAGGGTAAGTTGATCTGAGCGACCTCGAAGACCAACTTCTCGGTGCGGTACTTCTCCCGTGTCCCGAAGGTAACAAGGAGAGTAATAGCTCCGAGTGGGGTGATGGCTCCCGGACCTACTCCGGAGAAAGGTCGAGAGGGGTGGAGATCCGAAGGTCGGATCTGAAGCTTAGTGAAAGCTTCGAAGCTGATGAGGTTATGCCCCGAACCTCCGTCTACCATGACGTGGTGGAGCTGGATGTTGTTGATGGTAGGCGATACCATCAAGGGTAACGGTCCTGCTCCAACCATGCTCCGGGGACAATCCAAAGCATCAAAAGTGATGGCTGTGTCCATCCACTTTCGGTGAGGTTCCGGCCTGACTGTAGGGGCTACAGCGGCCATATACCGACGCATAGTCTTGATGACGCGACGGGAGGTGATATCCCATGATCCACCAAAAATGGTGTTCATGGTCTTCCGACGCTCGTTGTCAGAGACGTCTGAATCATCGTCGACGGAGGTGTAGACGGCCTTCAGGACCTTTTTGGGATCCTGGAACCCTAACTCCTCTTCAGCCGGAGCTTCATCGACCTTTTGCTTTCCTTCCCTCTGTCGGAAAGGAGATTCTTCTCGGCGCTTGCTGTAGCGCTCGGCAAGGTTTTGGACCTCCCGGCAGTCTTCCAAACTGTGGCTGCCCGTCTTGTGAATGGGAAACCACACTTTGGGTTTGCCACCGTCTTCAGAAGACGGTCGAGGTCACTTCTCGGGGCGTGGCCCCCGGCCACCCGAAGCTGCAGCAGCTGCAACGTTGGATGTGCCGGCCAACGGCTTCTTCTTGTCGTTGGTCTTCTTTTTCTTCTTACCACTCCCGGAGGTAGCGGCCTCTTCTTTGGAGGGTTTCTTGTGATCCTCCGCGGCTGGTTTGGAGTGCATTTCACGGCCCTCCGCAGCTCTGGCACATTTATCTGCCAAGCTAAAGAGTTCCGTGACGCTGGTGATCTCCTTGATCGCCAGCTTCTCGAACATCTTCTTGTCCCGTACGCCTTGTATAAATGCCACAATGACAGAGGCGCTAGAGATAGAAGGGATAGTGTTTCGTACCTGAGAGAACCTCTGGATGAATGACCGCAAGGATTCTCCCCCTTTCTGCACGACCGCAAAAAGGTCCAGTTCAGTGCCTGGTCGGGTGTATGAACTCCCGAAGTTGGCAGTGAACTGATGGCACAGCTCCTCCCAACTGTTGATAGAGTTGGGTGGAAGGCTCATAAACTAGGACCTGGCAGTCCCAGTTAAGGCCACTGGAAAGTAATTGGCCATCACAGCTTCATTTCCTCCGGCTGCCAAGATTGTAGTGGAGTATATCTGAAGAAATTCAGTGGGATTGATAGTCCCGTCGAATTTTCCCGGCAGGTGAGGCCAGAACTTCTGTGGCCATCTAACCATGCGCAGATGCATGGCCAAAGCTGAACAGCCTCCTCCTACTCCTTCAGGAGTAGAAAGGTCCTGAGCTTCCCGTCTTTCACGGGCACGCTCAATATGGACTCGGCCGTCCTGCTGGCGGTATCAGCGATCAAGCTCCGCCCGGAGGTCGTGAGTCGAAAGCCTGGATACCGTGTGAGTGCGTCGAGCCCCGGAGGGCAACGACGTCACTTGTTGAGACGCAGCACGTCTCCTTCTATTGGAGACATGCGGACCAAGTCTTCCAGACAAAGTCCGCCGCTGCGACGGGGCTCTTCCTGAAGGAGGAGGACCCTGGTTGCTGAGGCGTTCGGCTGCTGCTGCAACCAAATGCTCCACATGGGCCCTCCACTGCTCCAGTGCATCCCGAGATGCATCCGGAGGTGGTGGGCGTTGGAGAAGAGCACGCGGTGCATGGAGCGCGTGTTTCTGGTTGTCATGATTTGCCGACGCAGTAAGCGACGTCGGCGCACCATCACGTTGTCCAGCACGATTTGCTGGAGGAGACGATGGTGGTGGGAGTGTGACTCCTGCTGGTGCTGAGGCTCCTGCTGGTGGCTGCCTACTGGAGGGATTGTCTCCAACAGCCTGAGCAGCAGGTTGGCCATTGGATGATCCAGCAGCAGAGTTCACCATTCTCAAAATCTCAGGCCCCCCTACCTGGCGCGCCAACTGTCGGTGGTTTGGAACCGGCAGATCTCCCTACACTACTAAAGTGATAGAGGAGTTTGATGTTCGGTGTGGGCGCGCGGAGATTCAAGAAGGTGAATAAGAATTGGCACAGGAGACACAAGAATTTACGTGGTTCGGGCCGCCTGAGCGTAATACCCTACTCCACGGGTGTGTTGGTGTTGTATTAGCAATATGAGCTTGTGATGAGCGTATGAGGCGCGTGTCTCCCCTCCTTTTCTTGTGTATCGTCGGCCTGTCCTTTTATAGTACAAGGGCAGGCCGTTACAGGTTAGCCTGGCCCGACATGTGGCCCCGGCGGTTACTAGTATTGATACACGTTTAATTGCTCTTAATGATCCTGTAACGGGCTTTGACAGCACCGTTACTGGTATTAAGATCGTCCGTTTAAGTGTCATTAATATGGTATTAATGACACTTAATCGGGTCTTGAAGTCCTTGGCTCTCCTTGGAAGATCCGGAGCTGTTGCGGGGTCCTCCGGAGGTTAGAAGCTGAAGATCCGACGATCGAACACGTGGCAGCTCCGGGGCTTGCCGTGGGAAACAGGTAGCTCCGAGACTGCCCGACACGTGTCAGGTCCGGAGCTTCTCTCGGCCAGGGGCTAAGTCCGGGGGTGCCATTTCAGTACATGGTCCGGAGCTTTCCCCTTGTGGGCGGTAGCTTAGGTTTGGTAGTACACGTGGCGACCCAGGGATTAACCATGTTGGAGAAGCGGGTCCGGTTATGTCTGACATGTGGGCCTTCGAGGGTCTTCAAACCAAGTAGATGATCATCCCTTGATATCTTTATAACCTCAAGGGATGTACGGTTTCCAGGATACCGACACTATGATCCGTGAAACGTGATCATCAATTAATACATGTGCTATTTTGTATGCAATCATTATCTCATATAATTATATAGACTTGAGATCATCTAGAGTAACATTACTTTTAAAAAAGAGTTTCACGAACAAGTCACATACTTGATGACCAATGTAAATAATGATTACTCACATAACAATTTATTTAATAGTACATAAACATAGCAGTGACACAAGTCTCCCACTACACACTATGATCACTGATGTAAGTATCTAGTACCCATAGATATCGTGTGTGCCTCATGCTTTGATTGTGGAAGAGGCTTTGTCAACAGATCTGCAACATTAAAATCCGTTTGCACCTTGCATATCTTCACATCACCTCGGTTGATGATCTCTCGAATGAGGTGATAGCGTCGTAGTATGTGTTTGGATCGTTTGTGTGATCTAGGCTCCTTTGCCTATGCGATGGCTCCACTATTGTCACAGTAGAGATCCACAGGATTGGACGCGCTAGGAACAACACCCAACTCAGAAACAAATTTTCTGATCCAAACAACTTCCTTTGCAGCTTCAGAAGCTGCAATGTACTCCGCCTCTGTGGTTGAATCTACTATTGTATCTTGCTTGGAACTTTTCCAGCTCATTGCCCCACCATTGAGGCAGAACACAAATCCGGATTGCGATCTAGAATCATCCTTATCAGTTTGGAAGCTGGCATCGGTGTAACCTTTTACAACGAGCTCTTCTTCACCTCCAAACACTAAGAATGCATCCTTAGTTCTTCTTAAGTACTTAAGGATGTTTTTGACAATGGTCCAATGAGCCTCACCAAAATCTGATTGATATCTGCTCGTGATACTTAGAGCATAAGATACATCTGGGCGTGTACATAGCATGGCATACATGATGGATCAAATAGCCGAAGCATAAGGAATCACTCTCATCCTCTTTTGCTCATCAGGTGTCGAAGGACACTCACTCTTGCTTAGAGTAATGCCATGTGACATTGGCAAGAAACCTATCTTGGAATCTTGCATATTGAACCGATTCAATATCTTGTCAATATATGTATCTTGGCTTAATCCAATTAGCCTTTTAGATCTATCTCTATAGATCTTTATGCCCAAAATATATGTTGCCTCTCCTAAATCCTTCATTGAGAAACTTTTTGTGAATGAGGATTTAACATCATCAAGCATTGGAATGTCATTTCCGATCAATAATATGTCATCTACATATAGGACCAGAAATTGTGCGCTCCCACTAAACTTCTTGTAAATACAAGGTTCTTCTATGTTCTTGATGAAACCAAACCCTTTGATTACTTCATCAAAACGCAGATTCCAACTCCGAGATGCTTGCTTCAGTCCATAGATGGACTTTTGAAGCTTGCATATTTTACTAGCATTTTTAGGATTGACAAAACCCTCAGGTTGTGTCATGTACACATCCTCAGTCAGACTTCCATTAAGAAAGGCTGTTTTGACATCCATAGTCCATATTTCATAATCAAAATATGCAGCAATTGCTAGAAGAATCTGAACGGACTTAAGCATTGCAGCAGGTGAGAAAGTTTCATCATAATCAACACCTTGAATTTGTTTGAAACCTTTTCGCCACCAATCGCGCTTTATAGATGTGAACATTTCCATCCATATCAGTCTTTTTCTTGAAAATCCATTTACAATCGATAGGTCTCACACCTTCGATTGGATCAACCAAGTTCCAAACTTGATTTTGATGCATGGATTCAATTTCGGATTCCATGGCTCCAAGCCACTTCTCAGAGTCGGGTCCCGTCATTGCTTCAGTATAGGTCGTGGGCTCATTATTGTCCAACAATACCATGTCATGCTGCTCAGTGGTTAGAAGCGTTAACTTTTCAGTGGCACGACGTACCCTCGTAGACCTTCGTGGGGCCAGTGTTTCATCAACTGGTTGTACGACATCTTGTACATCCTGTATAGGATCAATGGATGCCGAAGCATTTTCAGGTATTTCTTGAATTTCTTCAAAATGCACCTTGCTCCCACTAACTCCTTTTGAGAGAAACTCTTTCTCCGAGAAGACAACATTGCGAGCGGTAAGCACTTTACCCTCTATTTTATTATAAAAATAATATCCTTTGGTTTCCCTAGGATATCCCACAAAGAAGCATTTGTATGATTTTGGAGTGATTTTGTCTGATGTCAAACGTTTGACATAAACATCACATCCCCAAACTTTAAGGAAAGACAATCCGGGACGTTTTCCGGTCCATATCTCATATGGTGTCTTTTCAACAGACTGAGTTGGGACTCTATTTACTGTAAACGCAACAGTTTCAAGAGCATAACCCCAAAAGGATAGTGGAAGATCTGCTTGGCTCATCATCAACCTAACCATGTCCAACAAGGTTCAGTTCCTCCGCTCGAACACCCCATTCCATTGATGCGTTCCAGGTGGAGTCAACTGTGGAACAATTCCACATTATTTTAAGTGATCATAAAATTCATGGATCAAATATTCACCCCCACGATCAGATCGTAGAAGTTTAATTGTCTTGCCCAATTGATTTTGTACTTCATTCTGAAATTCTTTGAACTTTTCAAAGGATTCAGACTTGTGCCTTATTAGGTAGACATAACCATATCTACTAAAGTCATCGGTAAATGTGATGAAGTACTGAAAACCACCTCTGGCAATTGAACTCATTGGTCCACATACATCTGTGTGTATAAGTCCCAATAAGTCAGTCACCCTCTCACATTGACCAGTGAAGGGTGCTTTGGTCATCTTCCCAAGCAAACAAGATTCGCATGTGTCAAGTGATTCAAAATCAAATGAGCTTAGTAAACCATCTTTATGTAGTTTTTCAATGAGTTTCTCATTTATATGACCTAAGCGACAATGCCAAATAAAAGGGGATTTAGATCATTATGACGAGCCCTTTTGGTATTAATGTTACAGACAGTTTTATCCTCAAGATCAAGAACATATAATTCATTCACATATGGACATTGAGCATAGAAAATATTATTGTAATAAATAGAACAACATTTGTTCTTTATTACAATCTCGTAACCATCAACTTCTTCTAAACATGAAGAAGAGATAATGTTCTTGCTCAAAGTAGGAATGCAATAACAATTATTCAATTCCAAAACTATTCCTGAGGGTAATGACAAGTAGTAAGTTTCGACAGCTATGACCGGAACCTTTGCTTCATTGCCGACACGAACATCCAACTCGCCTTTTACAAATCTTCTAGTCTCACGTAGACCCTGCAATGATTTGCAAGTGTGAATCATCGATCCGGTATCAAATACCCATGATTCACTAGAAGATAATGCAATGTTAATTTCTATAACATTTATACCTGAAGCGGAAGTTTCACTTTCATTCTTCTTCTTGATATCCTCCAAGTACTTCTTGCAGTTCCTAGACCAGTGTCCCTTACCATGACAGTGAAAGCATTCATCATCAGGAGAAGGGCCAGATTTGCCCATTGGCTTAGACTTTGAGCTCGAGGGCTCATCGGGAACCTTTCCCTTGCCTTTGCCTTTAGGATGTGTCATACGCTTCCTCTTTTTATTCTCCTTTTGTACCATCATCACATGAGTGGCATTTTTCTTAATGCTTTCTTCGGTTGTTTTAAGCATCCCATGCAATTCAGCTAAAGTTTTCTCCATGCCATTCATTTGAAAATTCAATATGTATGGCTTGTAGCTTGGTGGGAGCGACTGGAGAACCACGTCAATAGTCAGATCATCCTTGAGTATAGAACCAAGTTTGCCCAAAGTTTCAATGTAACCAATCATTTTGATTACATGAGGGCTGACCGGGCTACCCTCCGCCAGCTTGCATGAGAACAAGGACTTTGAGATGTTGTATCTCTCAGCCTTTGCTTGATTTTCAAACATTCCACACAGTCCCTCAATCATAGAATAAGCATATGTATGCTTATACTGTTTTTGCAGATCAGGGGACATAGTGGCAAGCATGAGGCAACTTACATGAAGCGCATCATCGCAGTGCTTCGTGTAAGCTCTACATGCTGCATTAGTTTCATCAGCTGGGAGGTCATTAGGGTAAGGCTGCAGAAGAACGTACTCGGTTTTCTCTTGCCTAAGAACGATTTTCAGGTTGCGGTACCAATCGATAAAGTTCTCCATTGAGTTTTTCCTTCTCAAGCACATATCACAAATTGAATCCAGAATTGTTACTAGTAGACATTATCTACAATAGAAAATAAATATGCAAGGTTTAGCACTATGTTATGTACCAATCTTCTATTAACAGTTTAATAAAAGATATCACCACTATAGGATCATCGTCTTCCCTCTAACGACATATAGTGGTTCAAGATCCATATTAACTAATTCCTAGTGAGCTTTAGCTTCACTGCTAGGAAATTAGTGACATAGGTAAACAACCATTGTTAATCATATCTCTATATAACTCTTGTTTGTTGGGTGACATCCAATGCCCCGGCTCCCAACTCTATGCCACAAAGCACAAAACCGTTTTGATAGCTTTGTTGAGTAAACCAACACTATGCATGTGAATGTCCAACATTCACCCTATGAATTATGATAGATGATGGTACTTTGCTTTGGCAAACCTACCACACAACGATCAAAATATCATAGGTGCAACTATTGGTAAATGGCATCAAATGCTCCACTTTTGTGAGGGAAGCTATTATATCATGACAAAACATCCAACATATGAAAAGCATGAAAAGAATAGTAATAAGCATTACAGGCATATGATCATATCACATTGTGAATAGTATGGCCTTTAGAATCATAATGGTCTCCATCGCCATGGTTCCATCAAGATCTGAGCTGTCATGCCTCCCTTCTTGTGGTGATCTCCATCTCCACCATGCTTGAAGACATCTCCATGATAATAAAAGAAGCTAATACAACTAATAGCTACCAAATAAATTACATGAGAGATCAAGCATCACAGGTCGACACGCAGGTCGTTATACAATTATGTGACAACCTCAACCCGGTTGTGTTAAATTTGCAACACGTAGGCTGCACTAATTTACACAAAGATCATCACATCACATTAAGGCCATACCATTCACATCATTCCCTGCAAAAATGAGTTAAGCGTAGAACAATTTCTAGCGCGAAACTATATTATGTAATCGCTATAGCAGATAGCAAAACGGCGGTCCCCCGCGGGTTTCAGGGCAGCACCCTGAACACCAAACGGAATTACATAGATCGCATCTATGAAATACTATGAAAATCTTATCGGATTGATCGAATCAACCCGAATCGGAGCCATTCAGAATGCCTCAATTTTCAATGTGACCAATTATTCATGAGTAGATCGTGACTCATGACCGTGGTCTATTGGCTCAATCTATTAGCCATGTACACGATTAGTCGCGATGGTGATTCTATCCGGTAGGTACAGGTTGCGCACACAGCAGAGAAGGAGCATGAACTGACCCTTTAGTCATATACGATCACAATATACTCTAACCAATTCCAAACCCCAAAAACCGTGCGATAAAATTCATCGTATGAATATGTCTGCAGTAGATCCCATCTACTAACAAGATCCAGACCAGAAACTACGCAAGTCGGCTCTGGTGCCACTATTCGTAATCTGCGGTACGCTACTCTAGCAACTCTACCGCGTCACCCAGGAAACATGCGAGTACAGAGGTCATGGATCGTTACCACTAGACGCGCAGCGCAGCGGAACGTAGATGCGCGTCGGTGTAGGGGAAGTAGATGATCTCGTTTGTCTCCTCCTCGTCCTCATCACAGCAGCAGGTAGACGATCACAATCGTCATAGCCGATCAGCACAGCAGTAGCAGCAGCGCCTCCACGGAGTCCACACGTACGGAGAGGAACACCGTGCGCCGGTGTGCTAGCACCACGCGCGTGGCAAGGGTCTCGGCGTGAGGCCTTCGAAGGGTGGCGGCTAGGGCTGTCACGTGGTGGGGTCATTAGCCCCTAACCCTACCCCTCATATTTATAGGTGTACTAATGGGCTTTTAGGTCGCAGGCCCATTAGTACCAAAATTGCTTATGGATCAAATATCCAATAGTCCTCAACCCGAATTGTTATGATTGCCTCTTGGGAACATCACCAACACGACTAAGTGCTGACGAACTTGCTTGTGCAAATGAAGTCGCCATTGCCGACATGTCAAAGACCGAAACGCGTCCATGGCATGGAGAACAGGGGTAGATCAAACAAATTCCTTCCATTGTCAAACATGGAAGAGGATCGCCTTTCTTTAAGTGATAGGAATCAAAGGCAGGGGCAAGATTGAAGCACATTCAGGAGCCGATCCGAAAGCTTGGGGTTTGTACCAGGGCGGAATTTTCTGAGCGGGATTTTATCAATCTGGTGGCGAAGTCAGTAGATAAAGTATTACACACGGGTGTTCAAAATTTGAAATATATCAAATGCGGCCCAAGAAGGTTCCACCAAAACCCAGTGATGCCTTACCGGCCCGTTGACGGCCTAATGGCACTAAGCGCTAGGGTAAGGGGCACCGTTTCAGCTGTTCGGGCACCACACGTCAACCCCGTAGCCGCCACATTCTCTTCGTACGCAGACGTCGTGCGCGGCGCGGCAAACATGGAGAGGCAAGGCTATCACCAAAGCAACCAGCGTGAGGGTTTCTAGTACAGGAGGAGCGGACCTTTTAGTGGCCAGGGGAACTTCATCAACCGGGCTGGCTTTGCTGCTAGTGTTCATCCAGATGAGGAAGAGAAGAGGATGGGAAGAGGAACAGGAGGGTTCAACAGGATCAGAGGATCGAGAGGTAGAGGATTTGGAGGAAGAGGTGGGTTTACGTCTAGGGGCGACTTCAACAGGCGTGGAGGAAGAGGTGCATTGAGATATCAAGGTAACTATCAGGCATCAATGAGTAGGAAGGGCTATGGAGAGTCGCAGGAACAGGGAGGTAATTTTGTATGTGGATCCAACGTGCATGGGACTGTTCATGTACGTGGTTTTGGCCAAACACAGTTACCTGGAGGGCAAGGTGGGAGGATGGTCAAGCCGGTGCAGTCGCTTGACAATGGGATCTCTGGATCACGTGGTAGACCGTATGGAAACAATACGATGCAGCCACACATTGCCCAGGCGCAGGGTACTGCTCAAGCCAGGTTCGTGCAGACAGACGATGGCAGCCATGTTCAAGATACCATACAAGAGAATGTGCAGTTCAATTTACCGATCAAGGCAGCTGAGTTACTCCAGAACGCATTTGAGTCGGTAGCTGCCGAGGCATCGGGTTTAAATCTGACACAGAAGGAACTTGTGGAAAATGAAAGAAGCAAGGAACCGAAGCGTTCTTATAAAATTCAGAAAATTGTGGGAATGTCAAAGCTACGGCAGTAGAGATTCCAGAGTCTTCGTCAAGGACAACCAGAAATATAAATGGTAAACCATACTGTCACAGATGTTACAACAAAGGACACAAGACCAAGGATTGTATTCGTGAACTATGTTGTGATATATGTGACTGCCATCAACACAGTAAAGCTAGGTGCCCAATCTTTAGGGCAGCAAGGCAGTGTGCAGTCATATGTGGTGCTGCTGTTGACAGTTTGGGTTTCTTTCATATTCCACACACGGCTTCTTTGAAAGTAAGATTCAGTCTAAAGCGGCGGTGATTGAAGTAATGGGGGGCCAACTATCAACCGCAAGCATAACTTTGGAACTTGAGAGGTTGATCCCTGGAAAATGGAAAAGGCAGGTTGAAGAGCTTGAAGGTAATGCGTTTAAGACAACTTTTCCATCTAGGGTGGAATTAAGAAGAATGGTTGAGTGGGGGACTGTACAAACAAGATTCAGAAACATCAGGCTTAAGATTGAGGAGAAGTGTAGTTCGGGTGCTAAAGAAAAACTCCCCAAGGTATGGATCCAATGCTCATGATTACCAGAGGAATTGAATGAATTTCTCATTATTTTGGCGATAGGGACCATTGTGGGAGTAACTGTGGATGCTGATATGGTGCACACTAGGAACAACGAAACATGCCGTTTCCGAGCACTGGTGCTAGATCCTAATCTTATTCCTTATGCAGTTGATGTGGTCATTGGAGAGTATCTCTATGAGATAAATATAAAGTGGAAGATATTAAAGCCACTAACCAGCCAGAACCAATGGACACAGATAACAATGAGGAAGATGGTGATCTGTTAGGGGATGACGATGAAGGTAAAACAAGGGATTCACAATTCAACTGCAACAAGGATAATGAAGCTGGTGATGAACAAAACAATGGGGATTATGGTATCACTGAAGGTACGATAAATAATGTCCACCATGGGTGTTCACACCAGAATTTGGATCCTGACGTGGTGCGAACTGATTTGGCTTTGGTTCGGTTTTCAGAGGCAAGTCCGAACATAATGACAGTTTTTAATCAAGTAAGGGGCAAACAGGCCATTTTGAATGTTTTAAGGAGTGGTCCACACAATAATGTCAATAAAACATTCGGGTTGCAGGAACACGAGGTGAACAATTAAGATTCTACAAGCTCTTGGGCGATGATTCCTATGGATTATTCTGTGAACATGCCAGGAGAGAAGATAGAAGAAATGCAAAAGTTGGAAGTAAACACACTTTTCCAACACAGAGAGAGCCATCGTATGTTAACCCGATGAGAGTCATAGTGCATGGTGATTATGCGTCGATCGCCTCCATGATAGACAAAGGTGTGGAATCTAACTCCTTTTTAAGTTTTACAAATAATAAGATATTTGTGAAGCTTGATACTGTGGGGGTTAAAGAGGGTATGGATAGGGTGACTGCTGTTCTGGCGATAGAAAAACCTAAAAGAAATGGACCAAAATAGGATGGGACAAATAGCAGGCAAAGGAATAGACTATAGATCCGGAAAAGGAGGATTCAGAATTAGAGGAGGAAAAGGAGCTAGATAGTTTCATAATCAACCATTTATGTGATGACATAATGCGGGAGATTGTGGACACAGGCAGCGATTTAGATGAAGACGCTGTTAGAGAGATAACTTCATCTAGCTCGAAGAGACATAGAGCAGGTAGGAATAAATAAAAAACATATAAAATCATGAAAGGCATATTTTGGAATAGTAACAGGTTTAGAGACCCGAAAAAACATTGGTTTGTAGCAGACCTAACCATGGAGTATAATTTGAGTATTATTGGTATTTCGGAGATGTGCACAAAAGAATTTACTCCTTCTTTCCTTAACAATTTGTGTGCGGGTAGAGACTTTATTTGGCATAGTAAGGAGCCAAGAGGGATATCTTGTGGGATGTTACTAGGAGTTGATCCAAATGTACTTCATATCGGATCAATTGACGAGGGCGATTTCTACGTCAAAATTCACCTATTTAATAAGTCTAATGAGTTCAGATAGTCTCTTATGCTTATATACGGTCCTGCCCAACCGCAGCTTGAAGAGGTATTTTTAATCGAACTGGTAAATATCTGTTCGAAAGAAACACTCCCATTATTAGTAGGGGGAGATTTAAATATTATAGGTTTCCGAGCGAAAAAAACGAAGATATATTTAATCACAGATGGCCACTTTTATTTAATGTGGTCATTGACGATCTAAATTTGAGGGAGTTAGAAATGTCCGGCAGGTGCTATACGTGGGCTAGTTCTCTACAAAACCAAACATACAAGAAGTTAGATTGTATTCTGACTTCTACGGAATGGGAGAGTAAGTACCCGTTAGCAACAGTTTTAGCACTGTCTAGACAAGTTTCAGATCATACTCCCCTGTTGTTAGATACTGGTGATAAGATACGCCTGGATATTCAAATTTATATGAATTCGAATTAGGTTGGTTGTTGAGGGACGGTTTTAAGGAGATGGTGAAGAGCAAGTGGGAGGAGAACAGTAAGGCACGATCGCCAATGGATATTGGCAGCATAAAATTCGAAAGCTTACAGCATACCTTGGGGGCTGGGCAAAAAAAGTAATTGGGTAATATAAAAAGAGAAGAAAGAGACTTTAGACATGGTTGACAGGCTAGATAAAAAGGCAGAGCACACCATTTTAAGTATAGAGGAAATAATATTGAAGCAAGACTAAATGAAAGACTAGCCAGGTTACTTAGGGAGGAGGAGCTAAAGTGGTACCAAAGGGAGAAAACGAAAAACTTATTAGAGGGTGACACAAACACGGCGTACTTTCATCTGATCGCCAATGGTAAACACAGAAAAAGCAAGATCTATCAATTAACAGATGGCGAGAGAGATCACTGGGGATGTAGAGCTTAGAGAGTACATTACTAAGAACTATAGGAAGTTCTTCGGTCCGTGCGTGGCAGGCGCATTTTGCTTAGATGAAACCAGAAGAGATGATATACCCCAGGTCTCCAGGGAGGACAACGAGTATCTATTATCGGATTTCACTAAAGTAGAGGTGAAAAATGAATTATTTCAGATGGAGCATAAAAAAGCTCCAGGACCATATGGATTCCTGGCTGAATTTTATCAGGTCTTCTGGGATATTATCAAAGAGGACCTAATGGCACTATTTAGAGAGTTTCAGTCTGGCAACAAAGTTTTATATAGACTCAATTTCAGTACAATCATATTGTTACCAAAAAAAGTGAATGCCTCTACTATTCAACAGTACAGGCCCATTTGCCTGCTGAATGTTAGCTTCAAGATCTTCACGGAGGTTATAACAAATAGGATCCTGGCAGTAGCCCAAAAGGTTATTAGCTCCACACAGATGGCATTTTTGCCAGGGAGAAATATTATGGAGGGGGCAGTCATCTTTCAAGAAACCATACATGATGTGAGGACCGGGGTCCCACCCAGGAATCACATTGGGTGGTGTCGTGCGACGCGACGTCCAACAGTATACATGAAAAGAATACGTGAAATATACAAAATCTTTATTTCATAAGATATTCGAGTTTACAACATAATGTACATAAGGAGTACATAAGTAATGGAAAGAATATACTCAAACTCTCGACCTATCTAAGAACAATAGAAGACGTCCATGCCCGCGGGCACTTCTCACTAGCAAAATGAAAGTATAAGGCAATGGCGATGTCTCTCGTGAGCCATACACCTCAGAAAGTCTGAGATCTCACGGACAACCACAATAGCAGCAGTAATCTATAACCTACAAAACCACATATGTAGCAACCGTGAGCACAAAGGTTTAGCAAGACTTAACTGTCTCACCTAAGCATGGAACTCTACATGCAAGAGACTTTAATAATATAGGAAGCTGAATTTGCGTTATGACTCACCTAAAGTAGATCCTTACTTGCAGTTTTAGCATAAAATTTACAGTTCATCAAAATGTAAACTTAGTGATATCTTCCTTCATACAATCACTAAGCATTACAATTATTAATTCAAGTACAATAGTAGATTAACATAAATATTCTCTTATTACTACACCACAGCGCAATTAACAAGTATGCTCAATCCATAATCGTGAGCGACGGTGATTCGAATCAATAACAACCTAGAATGCACAACATGTGCGCCGGCAAGGAAGTCACGTTGGTGTGCTTCTCTCTACATGGCACGTAGCCACTTTCGAAGTGTGAACTAGGATACTTCCCACGGTACTACTAAGGAGTAGCCCGCGGAGGTTCATATTCGGTTGGGACGCTAGTCAAGATCAAGAACAAGAGGTGAACACCGAGAGGTTTTACATGGTTCGGGCCGCCTAAGCATAATACACTACTCCACAAGGTGTGTGTTTCTTGTATGAGTATGAGTAAGCCTGAGCTTGGATGTGTGAACGATCACTTGTCCTTTCTACCATACGGCACAAGCCTTTTATATGCCAAGGACTGGTAGTTACAGTGTGTATCTGATCACTTGTCCTTTCTACCATGCCAAGCACATCAAATTTTTAACAAAGTAGACCCGAGCCCCATTGTAATTGATGATGTTATTCGTGATTCGGGTTCAGATGTAGTTTCCATCCAAGCATTGTTGAGTCTTACTAAAGACAGAAAGTCTAGACTTGAAGAGAACTCTTTACGCTTTCATTTGATCTTGCGCTTAGAGACCTACGCCCTTGCATCACTTTTCCCACTTCTGCTCCACTTTGCGGCGGTGGAGTTAGGGCCTCCTCGCAGCAAGATCAAGAACGACGGCGAGTTGTCGAGAGTCCGCACCTACATGGGGTGGTCGAGTGACTCCTTCAAGAACTCGGTTCACTTCAGCAAGCTCCCCTTCAAGAAGGAAAGCACTGATGAGATTGTGTACTTCTCGACATTTGCCATGGTGGGGCTCATCCCATCATTCTCTAGCTTCTTGTTGATGTTGCTAGACTTCTACGGTTTGCAACTCCACCACCTCGGCCCCCACTCCTTGCTGGTGAAGACTTTCGTCCATTTTTGTGAGATGTGGGTGAGTGTGCCGCCCTGCATTGAGCTCTTCCAGACCTTCTTCACGGTTCACACAACCAAAAAAAAGGAATGAGTTCTTGGGCTTCTACTACTTCGTGAAGCACAAGAATTCACCCTTTAAGTACTTGAAGATGTTTCCTTCTGGGAATTCGGATGGCCAGAAGAAGGATTGGGTGGTCGTCAGGGTGGATCGCCATGACAGGCAAGAGCTCCTTCACAGTCTTCCCACCATCGACACCGACACCTGGGAGGTTCTCCCAAAGCTGGCAGAAGAGTACAATCCGATCTTGACAAGGATCCGGAGTTGCGTGGAGGGACGGGTGACCCCTTTGTTGGTGATTGCAAACTTCCTGACCAACCGCTAGGCTCTGCTGAAGAAGAGGGAATGGACTACATGGGCATTCAGTGGAGAAATGGACCCATACCGAATTGATGATGGTCTCGGGCCAAATTTGGATGAAAAGGCTTTGAAGCTTCGTCTCCAAAAGTTGCACCATGGAGTCATCAATCTCAACGACTTACACCTCCAGCGCAGTTCCTACCTCTGAACATGGTTCTGTGGTTAAGGAGAGAGTTGCAGAAGAAGATACCACTGCTTGACAACTTAGGCATTGTGGAGAGACGCATGAGCACTCCGCCAGAAGGGATTTCCATCCTCGGGGCTTAAGAGGGCACAACAGCTGCATCTCCAAGCCAAAAGAAACCTAACTTGAGTCAGAGTAAAGGCAAAAAGCCTGTTGAATCCTCTAGCCGAAAGAGGAAGCTGACGCGGTCTGATGGCAGTTACATCAGATCGACTACGATGCAAATGGTGCCTCCGCCTCAGCAAGCCTCAAGTTCGTGCTGGTTGTATCTATAGCATCGGCAAGCCCGGGTCCAACGGCAAGATCATCTTCGGATCCAATGCCTGCATTGGGTGCTAGTTTCGGCAAGTCAACTCCAGTCCCGATACAATGGGCGGGCTCTAGGTTTGGAGTCCCTTCTCAACCGAGGGAGATCCCGGCTAAGGCGACACTGATAGCTTCTACAAGTTCCAAGATCAAGTTTGGAGCATCTGCCTCACCGGAGATGGTGGATGCTTGCTCCGGTCGTCGCAAAAAGAAGATCCATGCCGACTGGACGACGATGTCCCTAGGTAAAGGCCGACTCTTCAATTTGTGTCTTGGTTTTGTTTCTTGCTTTTTTCTTGAATCCTCTATCATCTGTTTCCAGAGTATCGAGAGGAGCTTTTGCTCCAGCAGTCGATAGTGCCTCGGCCCCAGAGGCCATTACATGTGGAGCCTCCACTACGGAGACGGCTCCTGCAGTGGTTGAGGTAGTCGATGATGCAGCTCTGTAGCCTACTAGCGTCGAAGCGACCTTAGTACCAGCGGTTGAAGAAGAAGCTGTGGTTGCACCGCAGCAAGCTTCAACTGCTCCAAAGCCTGCACCAGAGGTACCGGTGCTAGCGCCAGCTGCTCTGGAGCTAGCACCAGAGGCATCGGCACCAGTGATAGAGACTACGAAAGCTACGGTTGAGGCTCCGATACCAATTCTGGGGGCGACGAAGCCATCAACAGAATCCGACTTCAGGACCTTCTTCATTTGTGTCGATGGCAAAATATTCAGCTGTGCAACACCCCTCATCAGCTCTGGAGGTGGCTGAACTGCCATAGATTAGCCCCGTTGATGTAGACTTGTTGGAGTCCATACTCGTGCCATGGGAGCCGACGAATGTTCTTGAAGACCCAAAGGAACCGGAGAACCCACGTAGGCCCGGAGCAAATCCCTTTGGCGTTGTCAATTGACAATGCCTGCTCCAGTCTCTGTCAGGTCCAGCTCGCCTTCGACTACGAGCACAAGTCTCTTGCAGAAGAGCGCGCCATGCTAAGGCGTTGGCGTCAAAAGCTGTACTTCGAGACGCACCTGACACAATCCCGACTTGCGGACCAGAAGAAGTGTGTGGCTGCAGAGAAGGCCCGACTGTCACACTTGAACAGGTTGTTGGATGAATGTGAGGCTGCAATAAAAGACCTCGACAAAAAGACCTAGGAGATCAATGAGCACGCCCAGAAGGCCAATGAATTGGCTGACAGCCGCTCGGAGAGTCTCGAAGCTTTGAGGGAAGAGCTCCTCAAGCGTCGGGATGAGCTTGACAATAAGGAGGATAAACTCCAGGAGAAAGAAGATAAGATCCAACGAAGGGAAGATGAACTCTCTTAGAAGTTGGCATGCAGTGAGTAGGACTTGGCTGACCGAGTGGAAGAATTCAAGTTCTGGTGCGAACAAGAGAAGCACCGATTGTGGCTGGCAGGGGAAGGAGTCAGCAAAAGAGAAAGTGTTGTCTCTGCCAGGGAGGATACAATGAAGGTGAATGAGAAGGACCTTGCGGATAGGTGAGGCCGCATCACCTCCGAGAGAAGCATGTTGCCGACCAAGAGAAGTTACTAGCTGAACAAATTCAGCAACATGTCAAGGAGGTCAAGCGTTTCTTGAAGGAGGGTTCTGCGGAGCTCTCTTCTTCAAGGAGGTCATTGGAGGAGCTCCGAAGTTTGAGAGAAATTGAGTTCCAATATGTCTGGGACTACCTTGCTCTAGTGAATGAAGCTTTGGTACCTTTTGGATTTAGCCCAGTCCGACTGGCTGATCCAAAGCCAGAGATGGACAAGGCACTTGTGGCGCTTAACTCTGCCGGCGCAAAGCTGGAGGCTCTGGGAGATGTGGTCGTCGACGAGATCGAGACCGAATGGAAATCTCTAGCTAGGAACGTTGCAGAGTATGTGCTGACGTGCTTCCGAAGCCAAGACTCCTCGATGTATCTAGCTCTGGTGTTTGAAGGACCCATCACCGATGAGGAGAAAGCTACCAAGGCCAGCGTCCAAGAAGCCGTCGAGAAAGTTTCTTCGTTCTTCGTGAGGAACTCCAGTAGCTAGGACCTTTCTCTTTATACCTTCAACTTGTAAATCTCCAATTTTGGATGAATGAAATCCCTTCGAATTCCATTTTTGTCTTCAATACATTGCCCTTTATCTTAGTGACCCCCGGTAGAAGTGTTCAATTGATTGAAGACATCTACCATGAGGAATTTGACAATGTCTTGAAAACTTGATTGCTCCGAATCATAGCCAATATTATAGCTTCAAGGTTTGAGTCTTGCTTCCGAAATCTCCAAGGACCCTTCGTTACGTTGACAGCAGGCCCCCCAGGAGTTGTCGGAGCTTGATGCTTCTACGGCGCCCACTGTCAACTCATGAAACGTCAATGGTGGGCCCCCTAGGGTTTGTTGGAACTTGTTTGCTTTGACGATGCCCACTGTCAATGCATGAAACATCGATGGTGGGCCCTATGGAGGTTGTCAGAGCTTGATGCTTTGACGGCGCCCACTGTCGGCGAATGAGACGTCGTCGACGGCGGGCCCCCTAGGAGTTATCGAAGCTTGATGCTTCGATGGTGCCCACTGTCAACGCATAAAACATCAACGGCAGACCCTCTGGGGGTTGTCGAAGCTTGTTTGCTTTGACCGCGCCCACTATCAACACATGAAACGTCAAAAGTGGTCCCCCTGGGGGTTGTAGGATCTTGATGCTTCGACGGCTTCGACTGTCAATGCATGAAACATCAATGGCGGGCCCCCTAGGAGTTGTCAAGGCTTGATGCTTCGACGATGCCCACTGTCAATGCTTCAAACATTGACAGCGGGCCCCCTGGGGGTTGTCGGAGCTTGATGCTTCGACAGCGCCCACTTTCAACGCTTGAAACATTGACAGCGGGCTGCCTGGGGGTTGTCGGAGCTTATTGCTCCGGAAGCATCCAACATCGCCCATGCAGATTGTCGTCAATTGTTCATTTTTCATGCGCATAAGAGAAAAGAAAATGTGAGACCTATGTGTGCTGAATACATTGGCTTGTCATGAATACACTTGGCCTTGATGATAAAAGTTTTGAATATCACCAAAACACCTTTTTATCAAGGTCCAACTCTAGCTCTGAGCTACAGCAAGGTCCGACGGTAGGTCCGGCTTGTTTTGGGTAGCTCCGGTTACGTTCGATTCTAGGTCTGACTAGCTTTGGTCAGCTCCGGTGAAGTTTTGTCTTTAGCTCCGGCATGTCTTTGATAGCTCCGACATGTTTTTGCTAAGCTCTGAAGATGATTTTTCTAGCTTCGGCTTTTGGTTTACTAGTTCCGACTAGTTCTGGTTAGCTCCAGCGCTAGGTCCTGCTAGTTTTGTAAGCTCCGGCAGGAGCTTGGTTGTACTAGTTTGGTAAGATCCGATGTTAGGTTCTACTAGCTTTTTTTAGCTCCGGCTCAAGGTCTGGGTTGCTCTGGCAAGGTCCGGGACTTGACTGTAGTGCTTCTGCTTTTCATTTGCAATGTTTTGTACTTGCTTTACATTGTTGGAAAGTTTGCTTAGTATTCTTTTACTAATTTTTTGGCGCGTTTTGGTTGATATGGATGATATCGTGTTACTGTGGTTTTGCAACATGCTTATGTGAGGTTCTCACATAGGGTGTTGTGTTCGGAACTAACTTGAGTCAAGTCGAGGACTTGGGCTCGTATGGATTGGTTGTTTATTCATGTGCAGGTGTTGCTTAAGTTCAAGACATGGCTGGTGACGGGATCCATTGGACTAGTCTCAGGGAGGAGATGAGGTTCCAACAACCAAATTCACGAGGAATTGTGGTTGAGCTGATCAGGAGGTTGTGCAGCATGATTGAATCAAGAACAATGCATATGAAGGTATCGTGGACGTCATTGGAAGATGTTTGCACGTGTGCAAGGAGTGCATGGACGTGTCTACATGGTTCCAAGACGTGATGAATAGATGTGGACGTAAAGAATTGGTCGGAAAGGTCCAACCGACTAGGTTATGGACTCAGGCTGCGGCTGAGTCGGGTTTGACTCAAATATGGAAAGTTTTGAGTTGGTTATGATAGGATTTCGTGTGGGTCACGAATTTGAGTTATTTAGGAATGTGGGATACGTTCCTAAGGTGTTTGGAAGTCTTAAGATTGCTTCTATCTGCGTATAGAAGAATCCTAAGCAGTTATGGAAAGTTACGATTCGTGATCTGAGTAGGATTGGAGTTCTAGTTGATATTGGGTTGGCCTAAGGACTGGTTATATAAGCAAGGGAGCCTAGAGCTCGTGTTGCACGACTTTGGGGCTGTTCCTCTTGTGTACTATTGAATAAAATTCGTAGTTTGAAGGAACTTTTGTGCCTTGTTCGTCCGACTTGTTCCAGACAAGTTTTACTCGTCGAGTTTCTGGACAGCACTACCTTTCGTCGGTGGTTTTATCATAACTCGAGTTTTACAGATCCAATTGATGTGATTCTTTTTGTGTTCTCTTCACAACTTGATTGTCAATCATATGTCAAAATTTCACGGTCATTGGATTTGTGGTCTATGATCTACACGATTTTCTTTGCAGTATTCCATAACTGTTTTTTTTTCACGGGTAGGGAAGATTGACATTGTTTGATCTTTCGATCATAACTTGAGTTTTTCTCGACGGATTTGAGTGATTCCTTTTGTGTTGTCTTCGTGACTTGATTCTCTCTGATATCCATCGCTTTTGTCACAGTGAAACACATTTAGATTAGTCTTACACACGATTTCTTTAAGAGATCGTTTTTCTGTCGAAATGGTTGGGGTTTAATTGTTTCCGCTGCGTAAGATTTTTAAATCTACCATTCACCCCCCTCTGGTAGCTTTTCACATGCTCTTCGATCCTACAATTGGTATCAGAGCCACGGTGCTCTAATATTTGTGATTTGCACGTGTTTTTGACTAATCATCATGGAGAAGTACTCCGCCAAACCTTGTGTGTTTGCTGGTATTGATTTTCAGGTTTGGAAGGCACGCATGGAGGCTTTCATCCAGGCACAAGGCTTTGCAATATGGGAGAAGGTATACAAGCCTTACGAAGTGCCATCAAACGATCAAGTTACAGCTACAAATCTGAGAGATGTCGACAACAACAACAAGGGTTAGAACTTGATCATACAAGGATTAACACAAAGCGACTTCGATCGTGTTGCACACCTCCGATCTGCATACGATGTGTGGAAAGCACTTTGTGACTACCGCGAAGGTCCAACACGATCAAAGAGGTAAGGCAAGACATGTTCAAGAAAGAATACATGCTCTTCAATATGCAACCCGGTGAGTCTATTGATGACCTTTTTGCTTGCTTTAATAAGATTCCCAGCAACTTGCGTAGTGTCAATGTTAACTTTTCAGATGCTAAAAATGCTAGGCAATTTCTAAGTGCATTAGATATGTCAATTTGGGAGATGAAAGTCACATCTATTCGTGAATCTACTGTCATGAGTTCACTTACTTTAGATGTGCTATATTCCAAGTTAAAAACTCATGAAATTGACATAATCTCACGTAAGAACCCCAATAAGTCTATTGCATTTGTTTCACAACGTGATATGTCTAGCTCCGGTCAATCATCATCTTGCAATACTCTTGCTTTGTTGTCCTCACTAACCGTGGAGCAGATCGAATAATTTCCAGAAGAGGAGTTGGCACTCATCTCTACTAGATTCTCAAAAGCATTGCAAAATGTGAGAACTAGAAGGAGAGGAAGCTCCGGACCTCAACGCTGTTTTGAATGTGGTAAAACAAGACACTTTCCTACAGAATGACCTAACCCTTCAGGTCCGACCACCCGGGATGAAAAACAAAGCAAGGTATGGACCTCCTCTGGAAATTTCAACAAGAAGAAGAAAGGTACCATAGGACGCAAGATGATCAACAGCTTCATCACCGCACTTCAAGAGTTCAGTACAAGTGACATGGACATTGGAAGTGATGAAGATGAAGATGATTTGGCAAACTTGTGCTTTACGGCGGGCAAGTCAAGATCAAGTATGGAGGAGGCAGAACACAACAGCGACAATGAAGAGGTATGTCCTACTTGTGAAGAAATGTGTGATGCTATTTCTCGTGCCACTATTATTGTTAAGAAAAGGACAAAAAGCTTAGAGATAGTGCTGCTAAAATTGAATCACTAGAATCTGAAATCAACCGTTTAAAAACTTTGATTCCTAGTGATGATGCATGTTCCTCATGTGATTTAATATATGAACAATTGTCCTCATTAAGAAGTGCGCACACCTCCACACTTGATAAACTTGAGTTAGAAATTGAAAAGAACAAAGAGCTTGCTGCACTTAATCATAAAAACTTGAAAGATGCTAGTTGTTCTACAATTGATTTGCATTGTTCTACTTGTGATGATCTTGATAAGAAACTATAGGATGCTATGAATGAAATTTGTACATTGAACAATGCTTTACATTCTCATGAAGTTAAATTTTGTTCCAATTGCAAACTAAAAGGAAAAACTTCATGTGAAAATTGTCTTGATCTATCCAATAAACTTGATGACATGCATAGGACATTAGATCGGTTTTGTAATGGGAATAAGAACCTAAACTTACTGCTGAAATCTTCCAAATCTTTCAATGATAAAACTGGTTTAGGTTTTGATTCTCATGCTCATGCTAAGGCACATCCACCTAAAATTGTAAAGTCATTAGGAAGTGGTTTGATTCAAACAGTTCCTAAACAAAAAGGAGTGGTTTTCAAATCTGCAGGAGTGTTGTCTCATTCAGTTTCAAATAAAAATATTGCTTGCTCATCTAGACATGAACACAAAGTTAAATTTCATTGTACCTTCTATGGTAGAGATGGTTATGTCATAGACTTTTGTTATAGACTAGCTAAACAACAGAAAAGGGAAAGAATGGTTGCTAGATCTCATAACTTTCATGCAAAATTTGCCGCACACATTGAACCAAATGTACAACCTGCTGTTTTGAGTCAAAAACATTCAAAGTTTACCTTCAGACCTTCTGTTTTTGCCTCCGGAGCTACTGATTTTTGTGCTACACAAGTAACACCTTATAGGTCAGTAGTTAAGAATAAAAAATCTCAAACTTTGACTCATAAACCTGTTGTTTTGTCTCAGCTTTCGCGCGTTTTTCCTACTACACGTCGCGTGACTCAGTACTGGATTCCTAAATGCCTTTTGACTAACCCCAGTATTGAGTCATCGACGTATTGTGCTTCTATGTAGGTTACACGTTTGAGGAAGGAGAACATTTGGATTGTGGATTCAGGTTGCTCACGCCACATGACCGGTAACAAAGATTGGTTCTCCTCTCTCTCTTTTGTGTCACGTGTAGAGAATGTTACTTTTGCCGATAATTCTTCAACTCCTATAATTTCTAAGGGTTCGGTTAGAGTAAATGATCACTACACTTTGAAGGATGTGGCACTTGTCAAAAATTTGAAATACAACTTGCTTTCTGTTGCACAATTGCTAGATGAAAATATAGAAATTATTTTCAATAAAAACTGCTGCAAAGTTGTAGGTTCAAATAGTGAGCTTATTTTTAACATGTCTCAGTTTGGAAGAGTTTTTAAAGCTGATCTTGATATGTCTTCCTCTAAGCATAGGTGTCTAGTTGCTAATGATTTAAAGTACTTTTATTTTTGGCATCGTAGACTTGGTCACGTAGGCTTTGATCACCTAACGCATGTTAGTACTCTTGATCGCATACGTGGGTTGCCTAAGTTTAAAGGGGACAAAGAAATTGTGTGCTCTTCTTGTAGACATGCTAAGATGGTTACAGGTTCACATACTCCTCTCACAATGATCATGACAACTGAACCATGTCAATTTTTGCATCTTGACACCGTAGGACCTTCACGTGTTCAATCCTTTGGAGGTAAATGGTATGTTCTTGTTATTGTTGATGATTATTCTACATACTCTTGGGTTTACTTTATGGCATCTAAGAATGAAGCTTTTAGTCACTTTAGGACTTTACTTCTTAGATTATCAATTGATCACCCTGAATCTTTAAAGGCAATAAGAAGTGATAACGGAACTGAATTTAAAAATCAATCTTTTGATAACTTTTGTGCTGAAAATAGAATAGATCATCAATTTTCTTCACCATATGTACCTCAACAAAACGGTGTTGTAGAAAGAAAGAACAGAACCTTAGTTGAGATGGCTAGGACTATGCTTGATGAATATCAAACTCCTAGGAAATATTGGGCTGATGCGTTAGCAACCGCTTGTTATGTCTCAAATCGTGTTTTCTTGCGTGCTAAGCTAGGTAAAACACCATATGAGATCCGGTTTTGACATAGGCCTAGTGTTACACACTTTCGGGTCTTTGGTTGCAAATGCTTTGTTAAGAAACATGGTAATCTTGATAAATTTGAACCTAGATCCTTTGATGGCATGTTTCTTGGTTATCCATCTCATACTAGAGGCTACCGTGTGCTTTTACTTGACACTAACAAAATTGTGGAGACTTGTGAAGTGTCTTTTGATGAAGCTAGCCCAGGTACTAGCTCCGGTGTTGCAAGATCAGATTCGTATCCTCAGGGGGAGGGTATTTTCAAAGATGAAGAAGAGTCGGTGATACTGCCTGGTAGTTCCGAAGTTGACATGTGTTCAGCTCCGGACATTGAACAAGCTCTGGCTATCACCTATGCTGGTCCTGATCGTCCACAAGTCACAAGCTCATCAATCTACGATGAACCTAATGAAGAAGAAGCTTGTGAGACATCTGTTCCCCTACGTTTTTACAAAGATCATCCCCCACAACAGATGATTGGAAGCTTGCACGAACGAGTCACACGGTCCAGGTTTTGCGATCCAAACTCTCATGCTCATTCTGCTTTTGTTGCTTCTTTTGAACCGAAAGATATATCACACGCACTCACTAATGAATCTTGGATTATTGCCATGCAAGAAGAGTTAGAAAGTTTTGAAAGAAATACTGTTTGGAAACCTGTACCTCCACCTCAAGGTCACACTTTAATTGGAACTAAATGGGTATATAAAAATAAACAAAGTGAGGATGGGGTTGTGGTTAGGAATAAGGCTAGGTTGGTTGCTCAAGGTTTCACTCAAGTTGAAGGTCTAGATTTTAATGAAACTTTTGCTCCTGTCGCTAGATTAGAAGCCATAAGAATTTTGTTAGCTTTTGCAACATCTAAAGGTTTTAAGCTATATCAAATGGATGTTAAAAGTGCTTTTCTTAATGGCTACATAGATGAGGAGGTTTATGTCAAACAACCACCAGGTTTTGGAAATCCAGATTTTCCTAATCATGTTTACAAACTATCCAAAGCCTTATACGATCTCAAACAAGCCCCTAGAGCATGGTATGATAGGTTAAAAAAAATTCTTACTTGAAAAGGGGTTTACCATGGGCAAGGTTGATAAAACTCTTTTTGTGCTTAAACATGGCAATGACTCATTATTCGTTCAAGTGTAGGTGGATGATATTATCTTTGGTTGTGCTTCTCACGATCTTGTGTCCAAGTTTTCAGCAATGATGAGTTCCGAATTTGAAATGAGTATGATGGGTGAAGTCACTTACTTTTTGGGGCTGCAAATCAGGCAAACCAAGGAGGGTACCTTTGTGCATCAAACGAAGTATACCAAAGACCTCCTAAGGCGCTTCAACATGGACAAAAGCAAGCCTCTTCGGACACCAATGGGAACAGCAACAACACTTGAACTTGATGAAGATGGTGAATCTGTGAATCAAAAAGAATATAGAATCATGATCGGATCACTTTTGTACCTCAAGGCATCAAGACCAGACATACAATTCAGCGTATGTCTTTGTGCACGGTTTCAAGCTTCCCAACGTGCTTCACATTGTCAAGCCGTCAAAAGGATTCTCAGGTACTTACATGGAACTCAAGAATTTGGCATTTTTCTTCCTTCTTCCTCAACCGTTACTTTGAAAGCTTTTTCGGATGCTGATTTTGGGGGTTGTAGGATTGATAGGAAAAGTACTTCCGGTGCTTGTCATTTTCTTGGTAATTCTCTTGTTGCTTGGTCCTCTAGAAAACAAAATTCGGTTGCTCAATCCACAGCCGAATCTGAATATGTAGCTGCTGCTAGTGCTTGCTCACAAATTCTTTGGATTGTTCAAACACTTAAGGACTATGGGGTTGATCTAGATAGTGTTCCACTGTTCTGTGATAACACTAGTGCCATTTGCATTGCTAAAAACCTCGTGCAACATTCTAGAACTAAGCACATTGACATTAGGTATCACTTTCTCTGAGATAACATTGAAAAAGGAAACATTGTACTTCACCATGTAGATACCGAACAACAATTGGCTGGCATTTTTACAAAACCTTTGGATTTCACTCGTTTTTGTTACATTCGTAGTGAAATAGGGGTTATGCATCCTCATGGCTTAAATTGAGGGGGAGTTTTTGAAACTTGGGAAGTCTATGTGTGAATCTGAAATTAAAATAATATGAGCATAGTATTTCATACATATATGACTTTGTGATTCCTTTTACATGCTAAAAGTTCTTACTACATTACTCGTGTTATACATTTTGTAGTTTTTGCCATGTCTAATAATTGGAATAATTACTTACACTAAATTTGGTCATGGTCGAACTTTCTTGCTGTTTTGAACTTGTTGCATGCTCACAAATGCTTTTAATCATAAAGAATTAATCAAGTAATCAACTCACATGTTGAGTTTTTATGAACAAATATAAATTGAGAAAAGATCAAGAGAATATGCATGCATCGCACTTCTTCTTTTGAGATGGCTTGTCATTGCACTTAGATATGAACTTGGAAGAAATTGTGTATGACTAAAACCATGTCCTTAAGCTTCTGATTGTCAAATGACATAGGCTTGGCTTGGTTGGTTAGAATAAGGCAGATGCGCATATAATCTCTTGCAAATATCATATGATTTAATTTCATGCTTTGAAAAATAATAAAATGCAGCAACTAGTGTCATGCTTTCAAGTTTTTAAATAGTTAAGTTTGTGAGATCATGACTTGCTTAAATTGAAAATTACATTTGATCTCTAGCATGGCTACACTACTTTATGTATTTCATTGATGTGATAATGTAAGGTATTTGATAGTATGACTTGGATGAGCTTTGTTTATATGTATATGTTATAATATGCTCATAACAACTAAAGGGGGAGAGATAATTTGTTTATATGCTCATGACTTGCTGAATACATTGTCAAAGGGGGAGAGATAAGCATGAAGAGAAAGAGAATATGTGCATAAGGAGACATAATAAAGCGAGAAAGATAATATGGGATAATTTTTCTTCTCATTTTACTTTTGATTTAAAAAGGTGGAGAAATTGCCTTCAAAACATTTATGTGAATAAGCCAATGTTCGGACTTTAAATGGTGTTGCCAATGCATTCATCAAGGGGGAGATTGTGAGACCTATGAGTGCTGAATACATTGGCTTGTCGTGAATACACTTGGCATTGATGATAAAAGTTTTGAATATCACCAAAACACCTTTTTATGAAGGTATGACTCTAGCTTTGAGCTACAACAAGGTCCGACTGTAGATCCGGCTTGTTTTGGGTAGCTCCGGTTACGTTCGATGCTAGGTCCGACTAGCTTTGGTCAGCTCCGGTGATGTTTTGTCTTTAGCTCCGACATGTCTTTGATAGCTCCGACATGTTTTTGCTAAGCTCTGTAGATGATTTTTCTAGCTCCGGCTTTTGGTTTACTAGTTCCGACTAGTTCTGGTTAGCTCCGGCGCTAGGTCGTGCTAGTTTTGTAAGCTCCAGCAGGAGCTTGGTTGTACTAGTTTGGTAAGCTCCGGCGTTAGGTTCTACTAGCTTTTGTTAGCTCCGGCACAAGGTCCGGGTTGCTCTGGCAAGGTCCGAAACTTGACCGTAGTGCTTCTGCTTTTCATTTGCAATGTTTCGTACTTGCTTTACATTGTTGGAAAGTTTGCCTAGTATTCTTTTACTAAGTTTTTGGTGCATTTTGGTTGATATGGATGATATCGTGTTACTGTGGTTTTGCAACATTCTTATGTGAGGTTCTCACGTAGGGTGTTGTGTTCGGAACTAACTTGAGTCAAGTCGAGGACTTGGGATCGTATGGATTGGTTGTTTATTCATGTGCAGGTGTTTCTTGAGTTCAAGACATGGCTGGTGACGGGATCCATTGGACTAGTCTCAGGGAGGAGATGAGGTTCCAACAACCAAATTCAGGAGGAATTGTGGTTGAGCTGATCAGGAGGTTGCGCAACATGATTGAATCAAGAATAATGCATATGAAGGTATCGTGGACGTCATTGGAAGATGTTTGAATGTGTGCAAGGAGTGCATGGATGTGGCTACATGGTTCCGAGACGTGATGAAGAGATCTGGACGTAAATAATTGGTCGGAAAGGTCCAACCGACTAGGTTATGGACTCAGGCTGCGGCTGAGTCGGGTTTGACTCAAATATGGAAAGATTTGAGTTGGTTATGATAGGATTTCGTGTGGGTCACGAATTTGAGTTGTTTATTAATGTGGGATACGTTCCTAAGGTGTTTGGAAGTCTTAAGATTGCTTCTATCTGCGTATAGAAGAAACCCAAGCAGTTATGGAAGGTTACAATTCGTGATCTGAGTAGGATTGGAGTCCTAGTTGATATTGGGTTGGCCTAAGGGCTGGTTATATAAGCAAGGGAGCCTAGAGCTCGTGGTGCACGACTTTGGGGATGTTCCTCTTGTGTACTATTGAATAAAATTCGTAGTTTGAAGGAACTTTTGTGCCTTGTTCGTCCGACTTGTTCCAGACAAGTTTTACTCGTCGAGTTTCTGGACAGCACTACCTTTCGTCGGTGGTTTTATCATAACTCGAGTTTTACAGATCCAATTGACGTGATTATTTTTGAGTTGTCTTCAAAACTTGATTGTCTATCATCTATCAAATTTTCACGGTCATTGGATTTGTGGTCTATGATCTACACGAGTTTCTTTGCAGTGTTTCAGAACTGTTTTTTTTTCTCGGGTAGGGCAGATTGACATTGTTTGATGTTTCGATCATAACTTGAGTTTTTCTCAAAGGATTTGAGTGATTCCTTTTTTGTTGTCTTCGTGACTTGATTCTCTCTGATATCCATCACTTTTGTCACGATGAAACACATTTAGATTAGTCTCACACACGATTTCTTTAAGAGATCGTTTTTCTGCCGAAAGGGTTGGGGTTTAATTGTTTCCGCTGCATAAGATTTTTAAATCTACCATTCACCCCCCTCTGGTAGCTTTTCACGTGCTCTTCGATCCTACAAAAAAGCAGTAAAATTCTTCCTCTTGCCTATAGCTCATTTGCAACTTATTATCCTTCTTTGAATTTTAGATCCTAACAAACTCAATGTGACAACATAAGTATACTGATTAAACTTCCTTAGATCTAAATGCTTTCTGGACCTGCCTTACTGTGACACACCATAATAGGTAGAGTGGCATACTTAGGATGCTGGACCAGGCTAAGTCGATAGCGCACTCCAGACCAGTCATTGGCTTTGGTTTTTAGGTGTGTAGGCCGTCTAGCAATACTAAGATCCGATAGAAGATTACCAATAAAACTGGATCATAAGAGTCTCACGTATATTTTCACACATAAGGACCTTAATTTGAGGAAACTAAGATGGTTGGAGCTTATCAAGGATTAGGATGTGGGAATCAGTTACCATCCAGGGAAGGCTAATGTAGTGGCCGATGCATTGAGTCGGAAGAGAGTAATCCATCAACTCACGATTTGAGAGTTGCCATCCGTGTTATGTAAGGAATTTGAACAGTTGAATCTCGGATTTGTGAATGAGATGGGAATAATGGAGTTAAATCCATCCTTGGAACAAGAAATTCAAGAAGGTCAAACAAAGGATGAGGAAATTCAGGAGATCAAGGAAAGGACCCAAGAGGGAAGAGAATTCAGATTTGATGAGGATGAACATGGTACCCTATGGCTTGGAAAAAGGATTGTCGTGCCTAATGTGAAGCATATTCGGGAGACAATATAAAAAGAGGCACATGAATCGCCATACTCAATTCATCCCGGTTGTACAAAGATGTACAAGGACCTGAAGACATGTGATTGGTGGGCTAGCATGAAAAAGGACATAGCCGAATATGTTGCATTTTGTGATGTGTGCCAGCGAGTTAAAGCTAAACACCAAAGGCTAGCTGGATTATTGCAGCCAATAAAGATTCCGGAGTGGAAGTGGGAAGAAATCGGCATGGACTTTATAGTTGGTTACCGCGTATCGAGTCTAGCTATGACTCAATTTGGGTAATTGTGGATTGTTTGACAAAGACAACTCATTTTATTCTCGTCAAGACCACTTATACCACCGCGAAGCTGGCAGAGCTGTATATGGAGCACATTGTGTGTCGACATGGAGTACCAAAGAAGATAGTATCGGATAGAGGTTCTATATTTACCTCCAGGTTTTGGCAGAAATTGCATGAAGCATTGGGTACAAGGTTGAATTTCAGTTCAGCATATCACCCTCAAACGGATGGACAGACTGAGAGGACCAATCAGATCTTAGAGCATATGTTAAGAGATTGTGCTTTGAAGCATGGGAAAAGTTGGTACAAAAGCTTGCCATATGCAGAATTTTCATACAACAGTAGTTATCAAGCAAGTATGAAAATGTCACCCTATGAAGCACAATATGGAAGGAAGTGTAGGACACCATTGTTCTGGAGTGAGACATGAGAAACTCAAATATTTGGTCCGGATGTGTTGCTAGAAGCTGAAAAACAAGTCCAAAATATTTGCGAGAACTTGAGGGCTGCTCAATCAAGACAAAAAGGCTATGCGGACAATATGAGAAGGAAACCAGCCATTTAAGTTGGAGATTTTTTTTCCTCAAGGTGTCGCCAATGAGAGGTCATAAGAGGTTTAACATAAGAGGCAAGACAACAGCTCGATACATTGCGCCGTTCAAGATTTTGGACAAAAGAGGGGAAGTAGCATATAAGTTGGAGATGCCAACTCATTTATCGGATGTTCATGACGTATTTTATGTTTCCCAACTCAAGAAGTGCTTCAGAGTGCCGGAAGAACAAGTGCCAATGGAAGAGTTGGAATTAGAGGCAGATTTGACTTATGCCGAGCAACCGGTCAAGATCTTACAAACCAAGGAGAGAGTCACTAGGCACAAGACTATTAGATGGTGTAAAGTTCTATGGAAGCATCATAGAGATTCTGAAGGACCATGGGAGATGGAGGATGATCTCAAGAAGGAATTTCCCTATCTCTTCTCTTCTGTGTCGAATCTCGAGGGCACGATTCGTTTTAAGGGGGGTAGGTTTGTAACACCCTCATTTTCATGCATCGTGCATTACATAATTTCATATACATGTTTAACATTAATCCATATAAAAATGAATAATTTTAAAAAGAATTAGAAGCAAAACCACACTTAAGAATTCTGGGAAGAGCGGACTAGTCCTGTATTGTTGCGGACTAGTCTGATTTCTCTCTGACCTTCGTCGGACTTGTCCGTTTCGCTACGGACTAGTCGATTTTTCTCACTGTACAGTTTCGGACTTGTCCGGTCCATAGCGGACTATTCTGGTATCCCAATTCTTTGGAAATTTTTCAAAGTCCCTAGAGTTGTCCGGACTTGTTCAGTATCCTGGCGGACTTATCCGTTTTCCCTCTCACTATAATCGGACTTGTCCGGTTTTTGACAGACTTGTCTGATTTCCCTCTGACCATGTTCTTACTTGTTCGATAAAGTCTGGACTTGTCCATTTTTGCCTGTCAATCTTTGGACTAGTGCGGCCTTGTGTGGACTTGTCCGGTAAATCGCGAATCCAAGATGTTCTTTTATTCCACGATGTGTTTTTGGGTTTTACCTTAAGCGAGCCCAAGGACATCGTGTCTAACTCTTTTTGGAGCCCATGTGGGACCCCACACTGGGCTCCATCCTCCCCAAACTCGAATTGCATCAAACCCTAGCCTCCACCTTTATATAAACAACCCCACCCCTTGAATTTACATCCTTTTGCCTCACCCAAACCCTAGTTCATGGAGAGTCGCCATCAAGGAGGGAGAAGGAGATCCCGAGCAAGAAAAAGGAGAGAAGGAAATGAAAGAGGACCAAGATCTCCATTAAGTTTTTGTTTGTTACCATCAATTCACCTTCAAGTTCTTCGTCAGCCCTAGATCGTCAAGACCCAAGTGTTGCCTCCAAAACCCTTGATTCATTGGAGTTCTAAGCACCTGGTACACCTTCTACTTCCTCTTTCTCATGTGAATTCAACCCCGTTTCTCCAAATTCACATCGATCTAGAAAACCCTAGTTCGCTGTTTCTGCGAAGGGCGGACTAGTCCGGCCCTGCAGCGGACTAGTCCGATTTTGCAATCCATTTCCTGCTGAATTAATTCTAAATCGATTGAATCAATTCCAAACCTTTTTAAACTTGTTAAAAACTATTATAACTAGTTAGTAAACATCATTAACAACTCATTAACTAGTTTTATTCCATAATTACATTAATCATGCATATCATGACATATTGAGTAATATATGTGCACTTATTGATTATAATTCTTGTCTTGTATGTTCGTTGTGCGGTTTAGAATGATTTGCACTACAGGGTGCTGCGGAGGACCTCCAGCACCAGGAGTTTGAAGTCTTTGATCCAAACTAAGCCCAAGAGCAAGGCAAGAGTCCTTGAACATATTGATCCAGTTTTTACAGTAAATGTTTCGTTTGCAAAACTACATGCTTGTGTCAATTTTGATGGGAAATCCTATGATAGGAAGTTTACTAGCTTTGTTTAACCATCCTTGTCACCTAGAATTTATGGTAGAGAGTCGGGAAGGGATATTTACCTTTTTGCTTTTCTTAATTAATTAGGATGGTAGAACAACTAGGACATTCAATTATGCATTAGTGAGATGATTGTTAATATGAACTGGTCATTATGATATGGTAAAGGGCGATCTAAGCAAGCCTGATATGTGGATGGGTTGGATTTTATGGTGGTTTCACTTGCTTTAGATCTAAGGGCCGATTCATACGAGAATAAGATAGGACCACAGTGCCACCACGAGGCCAAGTATGGGTGCAGCGCAGCTGATTAATTAGGTTATTACTAGTATTGCATGGATCATTTGGCACACGGGGGAATGGGAGTCGGATTGGGTTTGGATATGGTTGGGGGGACTCCCTGGGATCTGAATGGCATAAGAGGGGGCCCTTGGTTAAAGATGTGCTCAGTTGGAGACATTGCCACCGGTGAAACCTTAGTGGGTCCGTACATGCTAGTAGTCCCTTTGTAAAGGCTATTTTGTGATCTCTTGGACATACACCTATGGTAGTGTTTTGGCATAATAGAGGTTTCCTTTAGTCGCCAACGGGTGATGAAATCACAAACACGGGTAAAGTGGTACAAACTCTGCAGAGTATTAAAACTATCATGATAGCCGTGCTCCCGGTTGTGAGCACCTAGATGGTGAAAGAAGTATTAAAACATGATTAGAAGGAAATTGGAAATTGGGATGGTTTGGTTATGGTTGGTACTGGTTATGGTTGATAATATGGTTATGGTTGGTTATGGATTGAGTTATGGCATTGAATATGGTCAATGGTAATGGTGATGGATATGGAATATGGACTTATACTATGATAATTTTTGTGGTTTATGAATGGTTACTTCACATACATAATATATATTGATTTTCAAATGTTTTAATGTACTTTTCAGCACTTAGCCTTTATTATATTTGTCATTTAAATCAGCTACATGTCATTAAAATTCATCAAAGTTTGTATTTGAGGATATTCTGAATTATGTAATAAAAGTATTAATTAATCATGTTCTGTGGTAATTTTTTGTATATCCTTTTGTGAATTGACTCGTGTATGTGTGTTGAACGTCCTGGGTACACATATGCATTCACTTGGTTCATTTTCGGAACCGGGTGTCAGAGCGCGTGAGCCTGGCGAGGGCTAACATAACTCAGCATCATTCAGAGCATGTGCTGGAGCCGTTGCCAGCGCGCAGAGCTTCTCCAAAGCCGCCACAACAGCAGCGCGATCTCCGCAGACCTTGTGGACGCCAGATGGATTAGACATATTGAGGACGAGGTAACCATAGTGGGCTACAGCCATGAACCGGTATAGGGCTGGCCTGCCAATGATGGCGTGGTAGGGGAGGCTAACCTCCGCGGCGTCAAATAGGATATTCTTCGTCTTGAAGTTCTCTGGTGTCCCGAGGGTCACACGGAGGTGGATGCAGTCGTACGGGATAATACTCCCCGGCCCTACCCCCGAGAATGGTCTTGATGGGGCGAGCCTGGACACGGGGGGTCTTCAGCTTGTCGAAGGCTGCTCGATTGATGAGTTTGAGGCTGGCTCCACCATCTACCAGGAGTGGTAGAACTTCACGTTGGTGATGGTTGGGGCGATGAGGAGGGGCAGCTGCCCGGCTCCTACCATATTCTTAGGGCAGTCGAAGGCGTCGAAGCTGATCGGCATCTCCATCCAGCTGTGGTGCGGCACTGGGGCATGAGTAGAGGTTGTTGAAACCATTGTCCGACGCATGGTCTTGACCGCATTCCTGGATGTGGGTTCCCAAGATCCTCCATAGATGACGTGGAGTGCCTTGCGACACTCGTGGTTGCTATTGAGGTCAAAGTTCACTGGCTGGTGAACCGTTTCCACGGCGCGTTCCGGCCTCTGGAACTCCTTCTCCACGTCTTCGTCGACACGCTGGTCGACCTTTTGCGGCTTGATCTTGCCGCTACTCAAAGGCTTGATGAACACCATGATGGTGAAAGCGCTACCACTTTTTTGAGGGAAAAAAGCCCCTACCTGGCGTGCCAAATGTTGAAGTGTTAGTGTGGCACTTCCCTTGGATCTAGATCAGGAGTAGCTCGCGGAGGTTCTTGTTCGGCGGGGCTTAGTTCTCAATCAAGTGTGCGGGCACATGAGAGAGTATGAGACGGTGGTTTTTACGTGGTTCGAGCCGCAAAGAGCGTAACACCCTACTCCATGGTGGATTGTATTGCATGTGTGTGTATGTGTGTGTGTGTATCGAGGGTTCGATGTTGGGTCCTTTGTAACGGTGGCGGTCCGAGCCTTTTATAGCTAAGGTCGTACGCCTTGCAAGTGGGGACAGGGCCCAATAGGTGGTCCCGGGGCAAATTTATCCTAAAGATGTATGCTTCTCGCATAAGCTTCCACTTACCGTGGTAGTAAAGACTCGCCATCTTGCCGCCTCTCTTGTCAGTAGCCCACGCGCCGTTGCTGACGATGGCAGGAGGTGTCCCGTAAGCCTGTCTTGTTGCCGCAAGCTACCCACTTGGCCGAGTGGGATAAGCCTACAGCGCCTTCACTGTGATGCAATTGGTCATAGCGGTCTCTGACCGTTGGCATGCTCCGCGTTGTGTGCCGGAGGTGGGTGCGCGTCTTCAATGCTTGACTTGGGAAGGGCCTACCATCCCTTAACTCCCGCATCTTACCATCCAGGTCAAGTTGTGGGACACGTGGCAGCATCGGGGCTGACCCCTGCTGGAGAAGCTAGCCCCAATCCATCGTGATGTGTGGCAGCTCCGGGGGTCTCGAGGGGACGTGGCAGCTCCGGGCCCTTTCCCGTGGGGGGTGTTCAACCTGGCGCTCTGAGCCACATGGCTGCACCGGAGCTCTCCACCAAGGTTGGGGGAGGTCCCGCCCCTACTCGTGGCGTCTCGGGAGCTTTTCTCCCCTGAGGGGCCGAGTCCCATCTTCAAGGCTCTCGTGGCCATGTCGGAGCTTGATCATTTAGGGAGACTGATGTCTTGGTACCTTCGGGACACATGGTACCACTGGACGTGCCTTAGTGTCTTCATCCTGTGTGCAAGGGTACCCCGTCTGCAGGGTACCGACAGCGAGAAAGAGGAAGGTGAAGCACATGAGGAGAATGATGATGAAACCCAAGATGAGGAGGAACCGCAAGAAGAGGAGGAACCCGCTGCACAAGAGAAAGTACACGAAGCCCAATGGAATGCATCACAGCCTAGTGAAGCCAGAAAGGAGGACAAATGCCTAGTGTACCAAGATGCCCAAGAATTCTGTTCCAACGGCACTGATGGAGGATTTGCAGCTAAGCAATTGATGGAGTTCCTTGATTTATGCAAAATGCACACGGAGTATTATGTCAAGAGGATTCCTCATCATGGACGTGAAGAATGGAGGGCTCAAGTTACTATTCTTGCCAAAGATGAGGTGGTCACCGGATACTTTGCATCCACATGGAGATCTACCAGGCAGCAAGCTATTGATGATGTTGCTTGGGACGCACTCACTAGATTGTGCCACATCTACCGAGAGCAAGTTGGAGGTACTAGTTTGCATTGCACCTGCAATGCAAGAAGGGAACAAGGGAAGTATTAAGACCGCAGGATAGAGCTCAAGTCAGTTCTTGTGCTATTGACAGATCTTAGGCACTATTGGTGAACTTGGGAAATCGCTATGCTGGTGCCATGGAAGAGATCTGCTACCTCCGTAAGAAGCTATTTATCATGGAAAAGCAAGAGGAAGTACGTGCCACTGTGGAGGTCAAGGGTGTAGAAACCTTTCTGGCGCCTACATGGACAGCCAACACACCCTGGCGTGCACCCATGTATTCCTCGCCGCCGTCGCCTTCGCCACCTCACGGCCAGGAGAGCCACGGTTCACATAATTAAGTCTAGGTCTCCTGCCTAGAAGTTAGAAAATCATTTAGATCATTTTGGTTGTGTTGGTGTGGTGTGCTGAATTTGCTTGGTGTGTGCTTGTGCTTGTGTGCTTGGTGCGAGTTGTGGAATGCTTAGCGTTTTTGTTCACATCCGCATGTAGTAGTGAGTTGTGGGATCCTTGTCCACATCCTCTAATAGGGTTTTTAGTTTAATAAGAGAGTTGTTTAGTTACACATACTTGATGCATATTGTTGGGGCGTTTCTTTTCAAATTCTAAATTCTTCTGTCTCTACTGTTGTTTCACCAACAGATGCCAAGGACTTGTAACCAAAGGAATGACAATGGTGAGGAAGAGAACAATGGAGCACCTCAGAACAACAATGGACTTGGACATGGAGCTATCAACCTTGAGCAGTTGTTGGCTATGCAGAACTAGCTTATGTAGATCATGATACAGACCATAGGACAGCTGGAAGCTGGCAACAGCAATTAGCCCCCCATCCCACAACTACCCCCCCCCATCCCACAATCTTTTGGGAGAGTTCATGAGGACCAGGCCGCCTAACTTTGCTAAAGCCACATACCCTATGGAAGCTGATGATTGGCTGAATCTGTTGAGAAGAAACATGCCATTGCCCAGTGCAGTGACAGAGAAAAGGTTCTTTTTGCCTCGCACCAGTTGGTTGCAACTGCTGCAGATTGGTGGGAATCTCTATGTAATTCCCACACTACACGAAGGAGTCACCTGGGCTGAATTCATGGAAAAGTTCTGTTCTCATTATGCACCTAAGGGAGTTATGATACTGAGAAGACGAGAATTTGAAAACCTCGGGCAAGGAAAGATGAGTGCGAGTGAGTATCTCAACAAATTCACTCAACTGTCTAGATATGCTCCAGAGAACATCAACACTAATAGCAGGAAGCAGTATCTATTCACGAGGGGTCTCAACAATGAAATTCAAGCTCAGTTGCTCAATGCTGATTCTGCAAATTTTCAGAAGTTGGTTGACAAGGTTATTGTGGTTGAGAACAAGATTCGTGAGATGAATCTAGATCACAAGAGGAAGATGCCATATCATGGACAGCCGCAAGGAAGCAATGTCTGCCCTCGCTATGCACCGCCTGCTGCACCATATTACAACATGTCTGCATACCGCCCTGCTTATCCACTGTGACCACAACAGCCAATGCAGCAACACCCATCCATGCAAGCACCTCGCTTACCTATGCAGCCTGCACGACGTTCAAATATGCCCGCCTACGCATCGAATCAGCCTTGCCCTATCTTCTCTGGTCAAGGATATATGAACAATGCTTCAAGGGAGAATCCTAGGACCAATGGAGGAGCAACTCAAGGCAACTGAGTATCACAAAATTTCGCTCGTGGCAAGGTGAACCATGTATCTACAGAAGAGGTCCAGCAAGCTGAAGATGTTGTGATTGGTAAGTTTCACGCAAACTCCAACCCCACTACTATATTATTTGATTATGGAGCATCCCATTCATTCATCTCATCAAAGTATGTTTCAAAGCATAGCATGCCTATATCATACATGAAGTATAATTTGTTGGTTAAATCTCCTCGAGGAGAGATGAAGACAAATATAGTATGTCTAAAAGTAAGTATTTCCATAAGGGTGTAGATTTCCTCGCCAACCTTATAGTCATGAATTCACAAGGCTTGGACATCATGCTTGGAATGGATTGGCTAAGGAAGCATTACGGAGTGATTCAATGTGCCACTTAGACAGTACAATTGACCAACAAAGAGGGAGTCAGTATAGAATTCAACGCAGTTCAGCCGACAACCGAGAATGTAATGGTAAATCATGTAGAAGGAGTAACTTTGGAAGAAATTCCTGTTGTTTGTGAGTACGCAGAAGTGTTTCTTGAGGAATTGCCAAGTATGCCACCTGATCGTGACATCGAGTTTGTCATTAATTTAATACATGGAACTGCACCTATAGCAAAGAGGCCATATAGGATGCCTCCTAAGAAATTAGCAGAGCTCAAGAGGTAGATTCAAGGGCAGTTAGAGAAGGGTTTTATACGCCCAAGTTCGTCGACATAGGGAGCCCCAGTGCTTTTCGTAGATAAGAAAGATGGGTCCCGGACAATGTGTTTGGATTACCGGTCTCTCAACGAGGTGATAATTAAGAATAAGTACACATTGCACCGTATAGAGGATCTGTTCGACCAAATGAAAGGAGCCAGAATATTCTCTAGGATTGATCTTTGGTCGGGATATTTCTAAATGAAGATTAGACCATCAGACATTCCTAAAATAACATTCAGGACACGGTATGTATCATATGAGTATACGGTCAAGTCTTTTGGATTGACTAATGCACCCGTGTACTTCATGTATCTTATGAATAAGGTCTTCATGGAGTATTTGGAAAAGTTTGTGGTAGTGTTCATTGATGACATCATTATCTACTTGAAAGTGAAGAGGAGTACAAAGAGCATCTAAGGCTGATGTTGCAAAAATTATGAGAGCACCAGTTGTATGCCAAGTTTAACAAGTGCCAACTATGGTTGAGGAAGATATCATTCCTGGGTAGTGTCATCTGTGGAGGAGGAGTTTTAGTTGATCGGGAAAGGTTAGAGATCTGCTAAAGTGGGAACTGCCGCAAAATGTGAAGGAAATAAGGAGTTTTCTTGGAATGGCTGGATATTACTGTCGGTTCATCAAGGACTTTTACAAGATAGCGAAGCCCATGACTGAACAGTTGATGAAGGAGAAGTCTTTCAAGTGGACTCAAGCTTGTCAGGATAACTTTGAGGAACCAAAGAAGAGATTAACAATAGCACCTGTGTTGGTATTGCCAGATGTGAACAAGAGTTTTGATATCTATTGTGATGCTTCAAGGCAAGGTCTTGGTTGTGTATTGATGCAAGAATGCCGAGTAGTGGCTTATGCATCCAAGCAATTGAAGAAACATGAGCATAATTATCCTATGCATGATCTCGAACTTGCGGCCATAGTGCATGCGTTGAAGATTTGGAGATATTATGTTCTTGGCCATTGATGCGAGATTTATACGGATCATAAGAGTCTCAAGTACATTTTCATGCAAACAGATCTGAATTTGAGGCAACAACGATGGTTGGAACTCATTAAGAATTATGATATGGGAATTAATTATCATACAGGAAAAGCCAATGTAGTAGCTGATGCTTTGAGTCAGAAGGGAGCAAGCCACCAGCTCACCGTTAGGGAGTTGCCACCTGAGCTATGCAAGGAGTCTGGGCGGTTGAATCTTGGATTTGTGAATGAGATGGGAACAATGGAAGTGAATCTGACCCTAGAACAAGAAATTCGAGAGGGACAAACCAAGGATAGAGAAATCCAGGAAATTAAAGAAAGAATCCAAGAAGTGGGAGAATTCAGATCTGATGAGGATGACAAACGTACTCTATGGCTTGGAAAGTGGATTGTTGTTCCAAATGAGAAGTGTCTCCGACAACTGATATTAAAGGAGGTTTTGGAAACAATCATATTGCTTAATTATGAACTATTGAACACATGAATGATGAGAATTGGTAATAATGACCCTTAGCAACATGGTGCTTAGGGATCTAAGCAAGATGGTTATGTGGAATGGGTTGGACTGTTTTGGTGGTTTTGCTTGCTTTAGATCTAAGGACTGGTTCGTGGAGCGACCATCCAGAATTTACAGTGCCACCATAGGGCCAAGTATGGGTGCGGCTTAGCTGACTAATTAGTGTATTGACAGTACTATTTGGACCGTTTGGAAGGCTCGGGGAAGGGGTGGTCGGATGGGTTTGTAGTAATGGTGGGACTACCCTGGGATCCGAATGTCTCAAGAGGGGGCCCTTGGTTCGATGTGCTTAGTTGGAGACATCACCACCGGTGAAATCTCAGTGGGGTCTAAATATGCTAGTAATCACTTTGTAAAGACTATTTTGTGATGTCTTGGCCACACACCTAAGGAAGTGTGAGACGACATATTTGAGATTCCTTAGTCATCGAAAGATGATGAAATCACAAACTTGTGGGTAAAGCGGTACAACCTCTACAGAGTGTGTTAAAAACTATCATGATAGTCGTGCTTCCGGTTATGAGTTGTAAAATCCCAGTTTTTTCTTAATATGAAGTTCAGTTACCAGTTTGTTTTCAACCATAGTAAAGATCAATTATGGTTACACACATGAACTTGATCTCATCAAAAATAATTCTTTTACTCATGTGAAATGTTATTAACATGGGGATTGGACTTTACAAATGACCCTAGGATAATTCAAGGGCCTCCCTGCAAATTTTGGATTTTATTGAATGGATTTTTGCTAGGGCAAAACTCTATGCAGTAGTAAATAAATTCAAATTAATTTGAATATAGCGTTGTACATATAGGCCCTGTAAAAATATTCAAATCTGAGGCTATACATTTTTCCATGGCCTCATAGTATTCCAAATATCCTTCCTACCAAGTTTCAAGAATTGTGAATTCCAATTGCTATTTTATTTGAGACGCTTAGCAAATTCAGGCCATAATTAGGTTCAAAGTGTGAATTCTGTTCAAAGTTGTTTGAACATAAAATTTGAACACACCATCATCATCAGAATCACTTGCATGATTTATCCATAAAGTTTCATAATTTTTGAAGCTCCTTTGCTATTTAATTTAGGGACTCCATTGAAATTCATTCAACTCAAATTTAAATTTGAAATTCAATTAAAACTTGATCAATATGAAGTTTTGATTCTAGAATCAAATTCCTGATACTCAGTTGAGCCTATACACAAATTGGAATGGAGTTTGGACAAGTATTGGTGGGTGAATTCAGTGTACAGATAACATAAGCTTTGATAGAGAGGTGGGACCCACTGGTCAGTGGGACAAATTCGCCCCTGTTCTTCCCAAGGCGCCACTTCCCGGCATGCAGCTGCCACAGAGCTTCTTGCCTCCTTGCTTGGACTCCAGCTGCCTTCAGCTCATCTCGAGGCGCCTCCTTATCACCTCCTCAGTCCCCAAGTCGTGTTCTTCCTCCCCATTCCATCCCTGGCACACAAAGTTCACTCCCGGCGAGTTTTTCCCCTCCCCCTCGAAATCCAACAAGGAGCAACGATATGGGTCCACTTTCTTCGCTCTGGGTTATTCTCCAACCTCTTGTGCAGCTCCTTGATCAATCTCCTTCACAGTTCAAGGCTCCCCATCGATGGGCTTGAAGATTTTTGGGCCGCCGGCGAACTCCTCTGTTCTGCCGCCTCTGCTGTTTTGTGGAACCGTAGCTACGGCCACTAGCAAGCTTTGATCCTTTAAGGATAAAGGTTTGGAATCATGTCTAGTTCATGCTTGCAAAGTTTCAGCTTTTGTCATAGCTTATAGCTTGGGTTTTCCTCGAAGAAACGACGCTTAGTTCTTTTGCATGTCGTGGTTATTCACCCAAATTCGGGTTGCACGTGCAATAATTCTTCGATTTGCTTAGCAAGTAGCTTATACACATTCTCGCGCACACCCTTGCAAAAGGTCCAAAAGTTATCGACAACACGCATAGGAATCAGAGTTCTTGAGGTCGCCTGTTGAAAATCCGCAGGTCGCTGTCAAACTTGTCTTTGCGGCCACTTCCATCTCAATAGGAGTTCATTTTGTTCATCCTCGTGATCCCAAGGTGCTTCCCGATCATGTACCGAGTGATTTAGGCCTTTGCCGAGGAAAATTCGTGTTGGCTGAAACCCTAACAGCCGCCGCCGCCGTCGAGACCTCATCTCCGGCCGCCAATCGCCGTCGGGAACCTTATCGTTGTTTTCTATGTCGGAATTTAGGTAGGGGCGGCGAGTTTGGAAAGCCACCGCGCCCTGGAATGGGCTGCGGCGAGGGGCTGCCTTCGAGCGCCGCCCGAGCACCGCCGGCGCGATGTTGAAGACGACTCGGGGTGGGCCCCAGTCGTCAGTCTAACCAGCGGTCCGAGGATCGCGTGCGGCTATGCGGGTTGATTCTATAGCCCCCATGTGGCTTCAACCCGATTGGCCCATTTCAAATATGTGGGCCCAGCCCTTTATTCAAATGTTTTCCAATTGGAATTTTATTCTAGATTTTTGTCCCAACTTGGAAAATCCATAACGCCAAGTAGAATTGTCCAAAAATTCCCAAATAAATTTGTTAGAACCAGCATGAAGAATACATTCCAGTGGTGCACTTGGATTTGTATGAAAGTCCATAGGAATTTCTCCATAATTAACCTAAGAAAAATTCTTATAGAAATAATTCCTATGGTTTTGCTGTTTGGAAAATTATCAATATTCTCCATAACCTATATTTAAATAGCCTTGAACTCCAGTAAAAATTTCATTGTCATTAGACCTCATTTGCATGGTCTGATCACCTGTGTATTCTCTATGCACATATAAATAGCCAAATTCATTTAAAATTGTACAGAAAATTGTCCAATCTTCTAAATTCAATATCTCACAGTAGAATGTTTAGACAATTGTGAAACAAATTTTCCTAGAACCAATGAGACACCCTATACATGGTACAACCACTGGTAGCCATGATAGACCTCCAGAACTTCAACAAAAATTCAGAGAAGGTTATTGCTTAAAATAATATTTAGAGACAACAAACTCCCTTGATCATCTCCTGTTCTTTGCAAGAGTATCCACTATAGTCCCTAGTATCTACCATAAAACTTCTAAAGCTAATTAAGATCACAATCTTATTTTTCTTTCACAAAATTTTAGCTTGTGTCCTTAAACATATCATTTATTTTCAAAGTCATTCATATATAGTATATGCACAACGTGTAGTAACTGAAGTGGAGGAGCAGCCGGAAGCTTTGGAAGTCCAGCTGCTGGAAACTAACATAGACTCGGACTCGCATTCAGGCAAGCCCCGGTTTGCCTTTAAGTTCTTTACAGTGTCTTTGCAGTTTTCATTCACCCTACGTCTTCAGATGTTTGTGCATTATGTTTAAGGTGTTTGACATCCACTTGCATGACCACAGAAACCAGGGAGTGGTTAGAATAGCTCACAGACTCGTGTAGTAACTTCCGTTCTTATATTCATAGGAATCCGGTAGAAGTCGAGTAGTGGGAATCTACTCGCGAGATAGGGTTTTATCACGCGGATGGATTGGATCAAGAAATGGCTTATGAATATGAAATTGAGACCGAGCAGCGGGTAGGATGCAACGAAACATGGTCTCACGTGTGTAGCCCTGCTTGTGTCGATTGAGGATTGATTCGTGTGCAGCCCCGTTGGACAAGCTTGAATTGTACCGGTGATATACTGGAGAAATGGGCTCCAGCAAACTGACGTAGCTTGATACTGGTTTGTCGAGGCATACCGTTCTGTTTTATTGGCATAGGTTGAGGGCAGCGAGGTGTAAATCAGCTGGTGGGCACATCAGAGTACACCCCACGTAGTGACCTCCTGCTCATGACGAATCAATCGGTTCAACATTCTAGTGTTGGGTGAAAGGTGGCCATATACGACTAGTACTGAAGTGCTATGTAGGTACGGCTGTAAGTACTCGCTGGTGCTTCTGAAAGTACGTATGTGTCATGTTATCCGGGTGTGTCCTGATTGCAATCACCGTCCCTCGCGGTAATAGAGTACCACTTGTTCACTGTGTCGTGATGTAGTAAATACTGAAGAAGTCAGGAGAATACGATGTATTCAATTATAATTGTTTTGCAACCTTGTATGGCTTATAGATAGCACAATTAAAAGTTTACAGTTTCCCCATACTTAACCTATAATAGCATTATGTTCTTTGGGCATGTCATATCATTGGCAAAGCGTTTCTTGTTTGGTTGTGGAGTCTATGATGTGTTGTGCTTGAAAATGTCATGTGCTACTTAAAACATGACAATAAGGATCCACTTGTAGGCGAGTCCTTTATGCTTTTCCTTACCCATGCTTAATTTTCACCCCTGTAGATGTCTTGTGAGATGGGTTAGTCTTGCTGAGCCTTATGCTCACGTTTGCTCTTAACATGTTTTTGCAGATTATACGACTGATGACGGGTTTGATGACGAGGCTGCACCCCCTCTAGGGTTTACAGCCGAGTGGGAACCCTGCACGCCGTCGTAAGTTGGGTGTTGCTAGTGCGAAGTATCCAGGGCATGGATGACTTTGCTTTTGCATAGCTAGTGCTGATAGCGTAGCTATGATGTATAGTTCTTTTTTTTGTTCAATTAGTATTGTAAAACTTCCGCTGTGTTATAAATAAAGGCGTGGTATTGTAGTTTATTCTCGTTCTTTTCTTGTATACCGTTGGGTGTCGCATCGCACGACACCACCCAATGAGATCCTTGGAGGTCGGGATTCCGGTCCCCACATGAGCAACCGGGACCCTCACATGATTAGAGTTTTGGACCATGAACAATGTTTAATGGCTCGAATTAAATTGGGAATTGATATTGGTTTATTAGTTGGTTTTGGTATATGGAATTGATGAAAATGAGACATATGAGCAGTTATGAGTTGATTATGGATTATTAATGCTAGAATTTGTTGCTTAAGTTGAAATCTATGTTATTTTGTTATTTTGGGAAGGACCACACTTAATGATAATATTATTGCATTTTCAACAGTTATGTATGTATTTTTATGCAATTAGCCATTTGTTTATTATACCTTGTTCAAGATACATGTCATACTTTCCCAGACTTGTTGAGTACGACATGTGCTCACCCTTGATATTCCCCCAACAAAATCATACGCAGGCGACAATGTGCAGTACCAGGAGGTCTTTGAGGAGATCTAGGCGTGCGTGTTACCGTCAAGATTGCCTGTGGAGTTGGAGTCTTTAGTATTTTCTGCTGCAGTCTTTTAGAGCTTGTATTTGAGACTATTTGGTTTGAAATAAGGTACTATTATTAGTGTTATTATTTGAGAAATAGTTTAATCTGTTTAGCATTTGTGAATCGCTTGGGTATGTGTGTTAAACATCCTGGGTACACATATGCATAACACTTGGTTCATTTTCGGAACCGGGTGTCACATGCTTTGAGCCACTTGGTTGCACTAGAGCCCACCCCTCACTACAGGAATCCCGACGATTTGCGACGGCCGGAGCCGTCGCAAATAAGCCAGATGCCGTCGCAAATAAGCTATTTGCGACGGCTTCGTTTATTTGCGACGGCTTCCGGCCGTCGCAAATATGTCGTCGCAAATAAGCTTATTTGCGACGGCCACCGTCGCAAATAAACTTATTTGCGACGGCTAGGAGAGGCCGTCGCAAGTTATTGCTGCGGGCTGGTGGGCCCCGCGATCTTATTTGCGACGGCCCAGCCGTCGCAATTAAAGCTTATTTGCGACAGCATAGCCGTCGCAATTAAGTTCCACTATTTGCGACGGTTAGGCCGTCGCAAATAAGTTCAGAGGGCAGGGCCCACGTGACCTCCTCTGGGACCCACGACTCTATTTGCAACGGCCACGCCGTCGCAATTAATGCTTATTTGCGACGGCCAGGCCGTCGCAAATAACTGTGGCTTAATTGCAACGGCTTCTGCCCTTATTTGCGACGGTACTGTATAAAAAGCCGTCGCAAATAAGGTTTTTTATTTTTTTTTAAAAACAGAAAACTCTAACCGGCTCGATGGCCAGATTCACAACAAACACAATATACACAGCATACACAATATATACACAGCATACACAAAACATCATCACAATCACAAACTAAAATTCCGATACATCTCACATCGTCATCAACAAAGTAAATAAAAGGGCTCACTCGCCCATCTAACCTCCGAAGCCACCTCCGAAGTCGAAGTCGTCGTCGTCGCGCCTCAATCCAGGCGGCGGTAGCGAAGGCGACGGCGTTTGTGCAGCCGTTGCGGATCCCTGCAATTAATAAAACTTAGAGTTAGAATATATGCATCAACATCTCTCTCCCTCCCTCTCCCTCTATCTTCATCTAGATCACCCTCTCTTCCTCTCTCTTTTCATTTCTCTCTTTGTCTCTCACTCTATCTTTCTTGCTCACTCTATCTCTCTATTGCTATCCTTTTCCCTCTATCTTCCTCCCTCTATCTCCATCTACATCTCCCTCCCTCTATCTTCCCCTCTCTCTATCTCAATCTACATCTTACTCTCTCTTCATTCCCATCCTACTCTATTTATCTTTCACTCTTTCTTCTGTCTCCCTTTCTTCTATCTCTTTCTTTCTTCTATCTCAATCATTTTCTTCTATCTAACTATCTCTCTCTTTCATCTATCTCAATCTTATTACGCTGGAGAAGAAGGATTACATAGAGACTTACCTGACCCGCTGAAGAAGGATTGCCTGGGAGGACCGGTGGTAGTACCGGTAGCTGGATTCCCAGACCCTGCGCCCGAGCGATGGCCTGTCATTGCAAACATTAAATGCTATCTATTAGTAAGTCATTTACGCTGAATTAATGAGAATTTTAGTTTTTAGTTTGTTACCTCCATTGCTTCCCGCATCTGCGCCAACGCTGTTGCCTGTGTTTGGATCGTGGCCTCCATCGCCCTCCTTTCCTCCTCATGTCGCCTTTCATTTTCTTCTACAGTTTCTCGGAGGGACTGCATCTCAATGTCCCTCTGCGAGCGGCGACCTCCCGTACCCGAAGCCTGCATGGAGCTGCCTCTCGCAGGTCTACCCGCCCTCGAGTCGACAACTCCGTCGAATATGGCGAGCCTATAAAAAAGAGAGTCAGTAATATGAAATTAAAATATCTTGAATACTTTGAATTGAAAACGATAAAATGACATGCAAACTCACCTTCCGTGTGCTTTTCCACCACCGGTTGCATACGCGGCTTGAGGATCGATCGGTTGACGTTCCCAATCGAAATCCTCGTCGTGTATCTTCCTAGCCTCCTCCCCGTACTTAGCCTGCAAAACAATAAAATCGTGTAAGTTCAACAATCTATATAGTTATATGTAATATGAATGGTTTCTAAACTTACCAACCGCTCGGCTGCAGCCTGACTGCACCCCGTCGGCTGAGAAGGGTCCCTGTGACCTCTCTTCCAAACCTCAGCAGGGGTGGGCGGCACCCCCGTCTCGCGCTCCTGTCAATACGTGTTAGTACGAACAATATATTATTAATATATAAACATAAGTTACACACACTTACCAGGCGTTTAGCTAAACGCAAGTGGTTATCTTGCCCGTGTTTGCTCTTCCCCTCCACCCCTCTGCAGTCTCGAGCCTTCCCGGACTTAGCTTTAAACTCGTCGCTAGCCCAGTAGCGACAAAGGGCCCGAAATGCATCGTTCCGACCCTGCAACCAGCTCACGTGGCCCTGCACATAGTTGAAAGTCGTTAAAAGTACCATCGAGGACATTATCAGAAAAAAATACTTACTACACTCCACGTACCTGCGCGTATTCCTCCTCCGTCAGGTGCCTCTCGCTCTCTTGCCGGAAGTGTAACACGTGCTGCTGGTTCGCCTTCAAGTGCTCATTAATAATTTGAACACAGGCGTTCGACAAAGCTTGTCGAAGCGCCTTGGCAGCGTTGAAGTGAAACACTCGCCTCGCATCCTCAAACATGCGATGGTCGTCCGGGTCCTCTAAAGTATATCTTGCCTGCGATAAAGAATATATTGAAGAGATGTGCACTAAAAGAGTTTAATAGTTGTAACTTAGAAACTTTTTTACATACTTACCATAAAATCGGCCCATACGGCCTCCTGAAGGTTGCCGTGCTCCTGGTGATGGACGCGTGCGTAGTCCTCCCACGAAAGAGCAGGCACTCCGTCGATGACCCCGGGATAGTGCAAACGCACTATGGACCCGAGGACACCGTTCACCGGTCTCTGGTGTTTCTCACCGGTGAAAGACAAGTCGTCCCAACTCCTGTAAGATATTTATTCATTCATTCATTACTTAAGTAATCAAAAGAAACTAAAATTGAAAACTATAATTTTTATTACCTGTCTCCGACTGGACGAATCACGACCCTCTGTGAAGGGACCGCGGGAGGACTGACAAAGTGAGTCCTCCTCGTCCTCCGCGTCTGCTGGGGCGCCACGTCAGGTGACCCAGACGGCTCCTCACCAGCCGAGTCAAAGGCCTCAGGAACAAAGTCATCGCCAGCCGGGAGCTGGCTGGCCGAGGGCTGACTCGCCGAGGGCTGCCTCGCCGAGTGCTGGCTGGCCGAGGGCTGCCTCGCCGAAGGCTGGCTCACCGAAGGCGCCGCAGCCTCTGAGTCAGCCGGTGAGGACTACAACATTCAAATGATTCATAAGTAAGTTTAATGTGAATTTGAATTTAAAGAATTTGTCAAAAATGAGTGACATTTACCTGTGACGAAGCTCTAGAGCTGGTCTGAACGTGCCCCAGCAGCTGAGAGCGTCTGCTGCCAGTCGACGAGGCACCAACGAAAGTGTCCTCAGGTCTAGAGGGGTAGAACCCCCTCGTCGGCGACACCTTCTTACCCTTCTTTGACGCCATCCTATTGTAATTAGATAATTAGTAAATATGCAAATAAAATATATAAAATTCATGTTACTATCTTCAAGAAAACATTACTTGTAGTCACTTTCAAAATTCATCAACATCAATGTCATGTGCCTGTGCCCTACTCCTTAAACCAGCCCAACGATCTTCCATCGTGGCCTGTTCTAATTTTCGTTTTCGCGTATCATCTGCCTCTACATCTTCAACGTCTTCAACATCTCCAACTAATTGATCGAGTCCTGCACCAAGCTCGACGATAAAAGTGTCTGGCAACTCTTCTTCTTGGTACACTTCTTCAACGTCTTCGCTATCATGGTAACCATCATCCCCAGGAGTATATAGCCGCTCACGAGGATTCACCTTATATACCACCCACCAAGCACTGAGCTTCGTGCATGGATAAGGTAGATAATACACTTGTTCAACTTGATGCGCAAGAACAAATGTATCGTAACCCCGTAGTCGGTCCTTATGTTTCACTTCCACCATTCCAAATTGGTTTTCTCGAGTTCCATGAGTACGATCAAACCAGTCACAGTCAAAGAAGGCAACTCGAAGGGTCTTATTTCCGGTAAAAGTAAATTCAAGGATTTTGTTAATGATACCATAATAATCGGTTAAATTCCCTTGAGTGTCCATTGCTCTCGTCACAACACCGGAATTTGATGTTGCCGCAAGAGGACGATGAGCTTCAAAATGAGTTGTACGGAATCGGAAGCCATTTACGTCATATCGACCATAGCTTCTAACATTCACCAATCCATAAGATAGCTGCCGCAAATCTTCATGGACACTGTGAGTCCGACACTGTTATAAAAGACGAGAGAATATTACATAATACTTCTTTAATAATAGTAATTTATAATACATAGAAGACGAGAGAATATTACATATTCTCGAAACCAAGATAGAAAACTCTGTCCCCCATTTATTCCTTCCTTTCGCATCGCTTCTACTTGTTTGGCCGTAGGTTGATGCCTATGTGGCCAATATTGTCTGTGGAACTCGCTGAACATGAAAAAACATCTTTTAGAGTACATGTGTAGCAAAATATGTAGATTAGCATAAACATAGGAGAAACACTTACTCGAAGTATTCCTGCATGCCTTCTATATTTGCGTACATGTAGAGTAAAGCAACAGTCCTTTCCTGTTCGGATAGCACGTAGGTTGTGTAGCTACCAACGGTGGTGCCTCTCGTTTGAAAAATGGAAAGGTCGCTTAGAGGGGGTGTTTCGTCCACATTGTACCGCATAGCCGAAGTATTGATATTGTTTTCTTCCGCAAAGTAGACACTTGAAAAGTATCCAACTTCTTTAAGAGCATATGCTTCAGCGATGCACCCTTCCACCCTTGCCCTGTTGCCAACCATTGGTTTCAGGTATCGTAGCGCTCTTTCAATGTGATACATCCACCTATATTGCACAGGACCGCCAACTTTAGCTTCGAATGGAAGATGGATAAGCAGATGTGGCATTGGATTGAAGAAACCCGGTGGAAAAAAATTTTCCATCTTATCTCCTTCTCTAACTTATCCATCATCCCGATCTTGATTTCTTTAGCACAAAGCTGTCTATAGAAATAGCTGAGCTCGGCTAAAACCTTCCACACCGCATCATCTAGATAGCCTCGGAACATAACAGGTAGGAGTCTTTCCATTATAATGTGATAATCATGACTCTTCAACCCAGTGAGGTTTCCTGTGTTAACATTTACGGCTCGTTTCAGGCTAGCTGCGTAACCATCTGGGAATTTCAAAGTTTTCATCCATTTCATAACTTCTTTCTTTTCTTTCGATCGAAGACAGAAAGAAGCACGTGGCTTTCCACCACTTTCAGAGATTTCAAGAGTTGGACGGTGACAAATGTCTGCCAAATCTAGTCTAGCTTTGTAATTGTCTTTCGTTTTGCCAGGCATATCCATGCAAGTGCTTATGATACTTTCGCTCATATTACGCTCCTGATGCATGACATCAATGTTGTGCATTAGAATCAACGACTTCTCATATGGTAGCTCCCAAAGTCCACATATGTGAGTCCAATTGTGTTCCTCTCCATAACCTACGAAATATCCAGGACGACCTTCATCAGGCACCAGTTTGTCCAACATATCAGAAATTTCTGACCCATTGAGACGCTTCGGTGGTCCTTTAGTGACAACAGTGTTCTTTCGAAAGACATGTCTCTGCTGCCTAAATATATGATTCGAGGGCAGCCAACGTCTGTGACAATCGAAGTAAGATATTTTGCCTCCATGAGTTAGTCGAAAGAAATCCGTGTCTGAAGCACATATCGGACACGTCAGACGACCGTGAGTGCTCCATCCGGAAAACATGTCGTATGCCGGCAAATCATGGACGGACCACAAATAAGCAGCTCGAAGGTTGAATTTCTGCTTCTTGTAACTGTCGTACGCTTCGACTCCTGTCCACAACACTTTCAATTCTTCGATCAGCGGTTTTAACATCACATTGAGACGTGACCCGGGGTGATCAGGTCCAGGTACAATGAGGCTGAGAAACATGAACTCGTTCCTCGTACAAAAAGCAGGTGGCAGGTTGTACGGAATGACAAAGACAGGCCAACATGAGTATGGCGTGGCATTCGTACTGAACGGTGAGAATCCATCTGTCGCTAATCCGATGCGAACATTCCTCGCATCACGAGAAAAGTCTGGATCGAAACGGTCTAGCGCCTTCCATGCATCACCGTCGGACGGATGCGTCAAGAATTCTTTGTTCTCACGTTTACCTTCTTTGTGCCATCTCATGTGTCTTGCGGTTCTTTTTGAAAGAAACATCCGCTTCAACCGAGGTGTCACAGGCAAGTAACGAAGCTGCTTATGTGCGACATTTGTCATCATATTATCGCCATCGTCATTAACAACTTCGACATACCTCGATTTACCACATTTCAAGCACATCTTCTCATTGGCGTGCTCTTTCCAGAATAGCATGCAGTTGTCTGGGCACACATCAATTTTCTCATACTTCATACCGAGACCAGATATCTTGATCTTTGACTGATACATATCTGGTGGCGCTTTGTGAGGTTGTGGAAGGATATCGCAGATCAATTTCATGAGATCATTGTAGCAGTTGATGGAAAAAAAGTACTTGGACTTAATTGCCATAAATCTGGTCAAGAAAGCAAGTACGGTCACAGCCGTGTGTTCATGCAACGGCTCTTGTGATTTCTTCAGCTCCTCGAAGAACTTCTCTGCCTCATTTGTAAGAGGATCCTCCGCTTCAAGAGCTTCTAGCATCTCATCCATCCTATCAACCTCTGTTATATCATCATCCTCATCCACTTCGGCTATGACTCGAGAATTAGTCTCGCCGTGAAAGGTCCACACTTCATAATGTGGAGTGAAACCGTTTCGACATAAGTGAAACGAAAGCTCCAATCTTCTCAAAAACTTGGTGTTCCGGCACTTTGTACATGGGCACCGCACCATATCTTCCGTTGACAACGAAAATGCTCGATCCAAAAATTGATCTAACTTGATAAACCACTCATCGGAATGACCACCAGTTCTGCTCTTCCAGCCAGTATACATCCAACTGCGGTCTTCACCCATGTTTGACTCTGGATTTTAACGAGAAAGAAATTGTCGTTAATGTATTGTTGTGTTATGTCACGGCCCTACAACCTAGGTAGATAGATCCTAAACCAACCCAAGAGTGACCGAGCGGAGCGTGCCCATGACGAGACGCGTGATCCGGATTCGAACGAAATTTCGGCAGCATAACCCCGCTGTTCTCCACTACACGCCCAAAAATGGTGCAGCAGAGAACAACAGGGTTACGCCACCGAAATCTCGTCCAAATCCGGACCCGCGTCTCGTCACAAGCCACGCCCCCTCGGTCACTCCGAGGCTGTCCAAAAAGGGACAATTCCGAACCTGCACGTCTCACATGCCAATGGCATGTGAGACGTGCCGATCCGAAACGGGTAATACATTGCTATAGGTTACGTTGCTCATTTTCATTTTCAGGTCATTTAAGAGAGAGGAAAGAACTAGAGAAAGAGTGAGAGGAAAGTTGGTCTTAGATGACAATTCCACATCCATTTCCACCGTCCACGCAATCGCGGGTCATTGACGTCCTTACCAACCCGTTCGCTTCCGTGTCGACTTAACGCATACGGTACCACTACAATGGTCTACACGGCACGATCACACTTATTACGTGTCGTGTCCTTCCGGGTTGGTCCGAGCCAACCTAAAACCCCTTTATTTATATATATTAAGTAGTCACTCAAGAACATTATATGAATGCACTAAAGTCCAAACATACACTAAACAGAATAGAAATTCAGAATGACAGACCAAGCTATAGACAAAAATATATAAAGCATATAAAGCATTTACAAAATCTAATTATGCATTTACTACAAAATCTGAATAAAAAAGATATTAGCCACAATGGACAAGTGTGAAATCACAAGTGTAATACAAGAGAGCATATAAAGCATATTAGTCAATTATGCAAGACAAAAAACATATTAGCAAAAAAGATAGCCTAAAATCCAATCCATTTTTCAAGATATACTGTACTGTATACCTTTATATCGAATGAAATGGAGGACAGTTCTAGGCGTTGATCCCATCCCAGACCGTACGTGTGGTGGTGCTGACTCAAAGACAGCCTGTGTTCATGGAGCTTCGACTGCAGAGTCGTGTGTGCAGCGCCAGCCTTCCAATTCGTTAACAATGAGAACCACCCACTACTACCCGTATCGAGCCTTGTTAGCCCATGACATTTTTTAACTATAATTAGTTCAAATTTTTTATTTATTTGACGATGTAAGGAGTAAATGTTACTGCTTCCATTCTGAAATAATTGTCGTTTCAAACAATAAAAAAATTAAAAATAAACTAATGAAGGTTGTCCTAATAACAAATAAATTAAATGGAGTATCTCTCTAATACTCCCCCTATTTATTTTTATTTATCACCAACTAGTTTATTTTTAACTAACCATACAGAAAAAGAAAAAACAAGATCTACCGTGTATTAACAAGGCTTCTTCTTCAGATGCTGATCTTTTGTCGTTTACAACATTTTTTGTTTGTTTGTCCAGTTATAGATTTGAGCGGACGGAGCAAATGAATTTGCCTCGGAACTCTAGCTCGATTCATTCACTCGGTGCATGTGGTACGTTTCCCCGAGCACAAACAACAATATCACCTACGTATAACATGGCCAACTTTCTGGCTTCATTCATCGATCTCTGCAGCCAGTACCCAACCTAGCTATGCAATCATGGAGCGGGCAACCAATGATCGGAGAGAGATATTCCAACAAAAGGGAAAAATTGACACCTATACTAGCTCATCACCATAGGGGTTAGGTTGCAGCAGTTCACAGAACCTGTTCTCACAAAAAGCAAATACACAGGGGTTAGGGTTTAGGGGGCGCTCACCTCGGAGGTGTTGGGGGCCGGGGGCGGCGGGGGCGCAACGGGGACGCGGAGCTCCGGGGCCGGCGAGGCCGGCGGCGGCGACGCCGGGGGCGCGGCGGGACGGGGCGGCGGGGGCGCGGCGGGCAGGGGCGGCGGGGGCGCGGCGACCCAAGGCCAGGGGCGGCGACGCCAGGGCCGCGACGGACCTGGGGCGGTGAGCCGGGGCGGCAGCGGGGCGGCGGCGGGGCGGCGACGGTGTGGCGGCGGCGGGGCGACGACGGCGGGCGCAGCGAGTGAACGAGTGAACGAGAATGAACCGTCGGGTCGGGATAAAGGCCCTTATTTGCGACGGTACACTAAATTGCGACGGCCTTACAATACGGCCGTCGCAATTAATGTTACTTGCGATGGCCTTCTTAACAGCCGTCGCAAATGAACATTTATTTGCGACGGCTGCCTTATTTGCGACGGCTCTAGGGTTGGCCGTCGCAAATAAGACGTTATTTGCGACGGCTCGGTGGCGGACCGTCGCAAATAAGTGTTATTTGCGACGTCTTTTTTATTTGCGACGGCCAGAAGCGTGCCGTCGCAATTTAATCTATTTGCGACGGTTGGCCGTCGCAAATAAATCTAGCCGTCGCAAATGATCGCTTTTCCTGTAGTGCCTATAGCATGGTGAGGTCCCGCCCAAACATGTGGCATGTTGGGAGCCCGTCTCATCGGAGGAGCCGGGTCGCATCTTTGAGGTCCATGTGGCAGTGGCGGTTCCCACACTTGAGGCAAGGCAGGGTCCGGCGCCTTCTGAACACGTGGTGCCTCCGAACGTACTTAGGTTCTTTCAGCCTGTGTGCGAGGGTACCCCATCTGCGGGGTACTGACAGTAGCCCCAGGGTCCACCTTTGGGGGAGGTGATGAGCCCGAGGTTGGAGCACTTTCCATGTTTTCCTGCATTGCCCTTTGAATCTTTTCTTGGTCATTCGAAGCGGTGGGTGCTTCTGCCAATGTAGCCACGCGTCCGCTCCTGGTTGAGGGACTACGGCGATGAGATCTTTGCTTGCTGTAGTATCTCTGTCCTCTGCATTGCCATTAACCGCAACGATTCCCATTGTAGCTATAGCACTTACATTTGCTTCGCGTTTATGGGAACCGCTTTAGCTATCTTCTTAGTTGGCTAACCGCTTCAGACAGCACTTCTGACAGGGGGCCTAGCCCCCATTGTCATTGACACTATGGGTTAAGTAGTGTGGGCCGAGCCTTGGCAATCCGCACGATGTGCTCAGGCATTGCGTGGGTGATAAAAAAAACCTTTATTAGAGGGGACAGTTCCTTCCTTACTCACATCCTGCCACTCGAGCTTTCGCCTTCTTCCTTGAGCACCCAAGCCTACACCACTAAGCAAAAAATCGAATTCTTGCTTGCTCCGGTGGCCTCCCCGCTGCCTCCTTCTCTTTTCTAAACAGTCGAGGATCTGGTGTCGATGAGGCGGCTGCTTGGTTGCGTAGCGGTGGAGCATGGATGGATGATCCACTGCAGGTCCCTACTCTTCGAGACCTGCGCGGAGACGAGACTGTTCTCTTTGTTGCCTACATGTTTGCGAGGCTTGGGCTCCCGCTGTTGAGGTTCTTCCTCGCAGTGCTAGAGAAGTACGGGTGAAAGTGCATCTAGGCATCCTTGTGGGTTTTGGATGATTGATGACGACAATTAAGAGTCTAATGAGCTAAGTTGATCTTAAGCACAAGTACAATGATTAAAATGAGATGAAACCCTTCAAAAAGGAAAAATACATAACGGGCGTCAAAGGCTCAGGAGTAGAAACTAGGGTTTCTATGAAGTTGAGCTTATATGACTGTTGACGGCTCCTAAGATATACTAACAAATCATCCCCGGCAACGGTGCCAGAAATGCTTGTTGGTATTTCTTAACACCACAGATCATCTCCGGTAAAGAGATGAGATCCGCAAGCGCACAGAAGATACCGTTATAGCATTTCACCCATGAGTATTACCAAGGGTTTCGTATTTATCCCAAAGGAAGGCAATGGAGTAAAGTATATACTATTCTTATGGTCAAGCTATGGGATACTAATCCATTATCTGGATAGGGATATGTTGATAATAGGAGTAGTGTGACACACACCTAGGCAATCTATTCTAAAGGGTTGAATGGGTCCTAGAGAGAGATTGGATTGAGAGTTAGAGAGTTGCTCCTACAATGCTCCTAATACATATACATAGCCTAAGGTAGATACCAATGGTCACGTCAATGATGAATTCCTATGCAATGCTATTCAACACATTGGGCACAGGCTTACCCCTAGCAATACTAGGGCGACTCCCACCAAGAGCTTGTGGCATAGTCGAACGTGGAGGATTACAATAGACAGATAGAGCTGTCACCACCTACTGCATACCTCTTCAATCCGTAGGTCTACGAGACATCCAATGCTACTTAAATACCCTAGCACCATGCTAGCATACTAAGCAAATACCTTAGGAGCCATGGCACAAGCCATCCTAAGGCAATGACTAACCTAAACATCGTTGAACCAATGTTGAAGCATAGCACAAGTCATTCATATTAACATAATCATATCATAACTACATAGACTATAGTGGGGGTCTATAGTGTTTATGACCATAAGATGTGATCATGAGAGTGAAATCATAAAGACTATGCCTTCAACATACATGGACTCCACAATCAAACAAGAAATGCTTTGTCCAAGTATATGTATAAAAGAAGACTAAAGATAATATCTTTATTGAGAACAAAGTCACAAATACAAGAAGGAATACATAGGACATACCATTCCCAATGTGTAATTGGGAAGAGAGACTCCTTCTACTCCTTTCCCAATTTGGACTCGGGACTAGAGGCTCTCCTCTTTACATCCTAACTCCTCTAAGAACTATGGAAGATAGTGTATATAATAGAATGATGCCCAAGTGGTGTGTGTTGAAGTGAGGGGTAGGGGGTCCTATGTATACTAGTGTTGAGGTCGGTTCCCGCCACCAAAAGCGAGTGAATCAATCAACATTGACTCCAGGGAGCCGGGAGGAGCCAACACGTGGAGGCTGACCGAGTTTGGTGCAAAGACCAGGTTGCCCGACCCCCTGGTTCGGTCGACCTGATCATTGCACCGTTTCTTGTGTGCTTTCTCCAGGTGGCTACTAGGTGGGTCCCATTGATGTATATGGGTGATACACCGTTGGATCTCCTCGGATACTTCTGTTTGTGGGCCATTTGATCTATGGGATGCCACGTGTCGTCGCCTGATTGGCTAGGATGATATTTTATAGGATTGGTCCCTCTACATTTCCTCATTTCCTGCATAAAATGTTGCATACACATATTTCTCCATGTCCAAGTGGAATTGGGTTAGATAGAAAGGTGATGTCTGCAAGAAATGACAGATCCTTCACTTAATTGAGTTAAATTGATGGATGAAATTGGTATATAATAGCCGTCAACAAACTCCCCCCAAGCTTATCCTTTGCTCGTCTTGAGCAAAGTCAAGACTTTAGGTTGATGATCAGGAGTTGCTACAATGTCTTATTTTCAAAAATATCTAATGCACAACAAGATACTCTACCTAGTATTGTAGAAATTGGCTATGATACCCTACCTTTCTTAAGTTATCATGGGGCTTATGCTTTTTCATATTCATGATTAGTTGAAAGGTAGAATAGCAAATGGAGCAAACATAGCCTCGAAATCAAGTTCCACTTAAATCTCGGAGAATTCAATTTAGGTATTAAGTACCTCAATTTGATTCTCTCAGTCACTCCTTTGTGGATAGTGGAAATATTTCTTCACCAAAGCATTGTGCCTCTACTATTCCTACTCATTGAATATGGCTTGTATGTGGAGCTTGGTAAGGGAAGTAAGTAGGCATATTTGCATCACATATATTGCTAAGTCAAAAGAGTAAGCCTTAGGAGAATTCAAACCAAAACTTTTTGATCAAGACTAGTGCATGTGTGATGGAGTGGAAGTGGATGTGTATACTTGAGATAACTCCTTTTTTGGTATAATCTCTCTTTCTTTTTGCAGGGATGAAACATGGCTACTTTTATTTTCTCTTTTTTTTTCTCATGCTTATGATGTAAGCATGCCTTTTTTCATTTTCTTTTTTGTAGCCATGTTTTCTACTCCCTTTCTTTGCAATGAATTTTGAAGAGAGTGCTAAACATGAATAACATGGAGTTTCTCTTTTTATTGTGGTATGGTGGATATGATGGACGTTTTACTTACCCCTAGTGTAGAATTATAGCATGTGCAAGTGACTTGAATTCAAAAAGAGTTGGATGATTTCTCACATAGGTCTATACTAGTTTGACTAGGCTCAATGTGATAGCAAATAGCATATGCATAAGATTTTGTCTATGTATGAACATCATATGGCTTTGGTAGGTATTTCCAATCAATTGAGGGAAACTTAAATCTTTTTAGAATTCCTCCGGAAATCTAAGTTTTACTTTCAAACTAGGACTAGCAACCCTATTACCAATTCTAGTCTTGCAACAACCTAGAATTAGATTAAGCTTTTGCTACCCACAACTTCCAAATTAAGGTAAAAGTATTTCAAACCAATGAAAGCAATATTCGGAGAGTAGAAAGTTGTTAACTAGAGACTTAGGAAAATAAAACAGAGCAACTGTTCATCATTTCATCTATGTGAATTCTAAATCATTCTTACCGCACATCTTTATTTGATGAAAGCAAATCTAACCTATATATATATATATATATATATATATATATATATATATATATATATATATTAATGCAAGGTGGATTATGGATGGATGGAAAATAAATATGCAAGGAATGTGATAAGGGTTGAACCCTTGATGAAGGAAGTACGCTGCAAGATCGGCTTGTTGTTGTTGTAGCACCATGTTGAAGTTGGTGAATTGAGAATCCATGTGTTGTTGCCAATCCTGGGTACCTTGAACATGCTCTTGGAGTGTGATGTAGATGTCACCCGTTCTCACTTCAAGTTATCCCATACGTCTAGTGAGGTCCGTCATTCCTTGGCTATAGTCATGATGACTTCTAGCCGAAAAGGAACGACATCCTCTCATGGACGTTGGGGGCAAGCTGCTAGAGCTTGAAGTGGATAAGGGTGGAGCCCTTTGCCATTCTTGCCAAGATGATCCCCCAGTCTCATATGTTAGAGGTTGAGTCCATCTGGGCTCATAACCCGTTGGGTTCTCTTCCTCTTGGTATTCATGGACCAGAGAGATTATCGGTGGCATGCCTGTGGCTACAGCCCTCGCACGATTCCTTGTTACCCTGCTAGAGACACTACTTCTTCTTGCTTCCTCAAGGGGAAGAAGATTAATGGTTAGCCTCTGGCATTTGTACAAATGAAAATCCGAGTTAGGTAACTGAATTTCATTGACAAAGCCAGGATAGAAAAATATCAAGGACCGCTTAAGGGTATGTCCTTGCACTAAATAGTCTTCATCAATTAATTCTCTTTCAGTTTCAATATTTTCAAATGAAGAGTATTTAAGTGCTCCTACCCTATCAGTTTAATATTTTCAAATCTAACCTATATATATATATATATATATATATATATATTAATGCAAGGTGGATGATGGATGGATGGAAAGTAAATATGCAAGGAATGTGATAAGGGTTGAACCCTTGATGAAGGAAGTACGCTGCAAGATCGGCTTGTTGTTGTTGTAGCACCATGTTGAAGTTGGTGAATTGAGCATCCATGTGTTGTTGCCAATCCTGGGTACCTTGAACATGCTCTTGGAGTGTGATGTAGATGTCACCCGTTCTCACTTCAAGTTATCCCATACGTCTAGTGAGGTCTGTCATTCCTTGGCTATAGTCATGATGACTTCTAGCCGAAAAGGAACGACATCCTCTCATGGACGTTGGGGGCAAGCTGCTAGAGCTTGAAGTGGATAAGGGTGGATCCCTTTGCCATTCTTGCCAAGATGATCCCCCAGTCTCATATGTTGGAGGTTGAGTCCATCTGGGCTCATAACCCGTTGGGTTCTCTTCCTCTTGGTATTCATGGACCAGAGAGATTATCGGTGGCATGCCTGTGGCTACAGCCCTCGCACGATTCCTTGTTACCCTGCTAGAGACACTACTTCTTCTTGCTTCCTCAAGGGGAAGAAGATTAATGGTTAGCCTCTGGCATTTGTACAAATGAAAATCCGAGTTAGGTAACTGAATTTCATTGACAAAGCCAGGATAGAAAAATATCAAGGACCGCTTAAGGGTATGTCCTTGCACTAAATAGTCTTCATCAATTAATTCTCTTTCAGTTTCAATATTTTCAAATGAAGAGTATTTAAGTGCTCCTACCCTATCAGCAATATGAGTAACCAATGAAGTGCATTCAATTGGTCCTGATTTTGAAATGTAATCTAACCATTGTGTCATCATGGCTTTGACTGGAGCAACTTTTATCTTTTTAGTCATGGCAAATAAAATTTTCAATTCATCATCTCACACAACCCTAACATCTCCCCTAGGGAACACAGTCATAGCCACCCATCTATGCATGAAGCGTAAGGTAGGGTTTTGGATGTGGCTATTCCTAGGAGCCCTACATGTGACCTCACTAGTTAGCTCATGCCAAAAACTTTGGTTGTTAAACTTAGGCAAATTGTCTAAATCTAGCAAACACCATTTATGGAAGCCTAGGATGCTACCTAATTCTTTCCATAGGATGTTGTATTCTTTTTGAAATAATCTAAAAGAAATACCATCAAATCCTATTCTTAACGTGCAAAGGAATTGGATAGTGAGAAGGCGTGAACCTTTATCCTCTATGTGAGCAAAGTCATCAAATCCAATTGCATGCCTAATGGAAAGAAATTTGGATTCCATACCTATTTTGGAGATCAAATGTGGATCGTAAGCCTTGGTGTGGCGGAACTCACGATCTTGGAGAAGCCCGCGTGCTTGATCTTCAACTTCACTTCGTATGTCGAGGTCGTTGTCATGAAGAAGTTGGTGTGGGTTGCTTCTCTCTTCCATGGGAGTATCCTCACACACACTTCTCCTCCTTGGGCTTGTACCCATGGAAGAGAGGCGTGCACTAGAACCTTCACCATGGCTTGAGCTTGCAGCCTCCTTCCTCTTTCCGAACAACCTCTTCATGTCTTTTTGAGTTCATCAAGCAAGAACAAAACAAGGCGAGAAAAAACCAAAAAAAAGAAGCGATGTTTAGAAAACAAAACTCTCAACGAATTTTCTCCTCTTGAAAGATTGAGTGTAAAATGCAAATGCAAACAAAAGAAAATCTTTTTGGGGGTGGATTTGAGCAAGAGTGTTGCAATGAAGAGCAAGAAAAACAAGGTGAGCCAGAGAGTGACTTGGAGAGGTGTAAAATGATGTGGTGTGTGAAGAGAGGTGCTCCTCACGGCCACAATTTATAGGGTGCACCTTCCAATGGTCACTTAGCGTTCAAAATGTAGCCGTTGGAGGAAGGGGAGCCAAATTGGCTCCACGCCCTATTCGGCCGACTAGAAGGTTCGGCCGACCTGACAGGTGGCCCCCCTTTTGGCAAGTGACTCCCCAACGGCTATAAAGTTAGCACGTTGGTGAAATGCCACATGTGCAGCTCAGAAAAATTGTTTTTCAAATAAAAACCTTTTCTCAAATCCAATAAAAAAATTTCCTTTGAAAAGAAGGAAAGAAAAATGAAAGTTTAGGATATAAGATTCTCAACTTGCTAGGAAAAATCAAATACGCAATGGGGAAAATCCAAATGGCGTTGAAAAAGAAAGAAAGAAAAATAAAGTGGGATAACTACCAATTTAACCTATTGGCGTAGGTCTCACCACCGTCCGATGAGATGGACATTCCTCCATCTTCATTTCACATCCGGGCCCGGAGGGATGGGCTCGGACAGCTTGTCTTGCTTCTTCCGCCATTCCTTCTTTGGTGGTTTGGTGGACTTAGGCCTTCGGGAAGGTCCAGACAATTTCGTCGCCTTTGGATATCGGCGTGGTTGAAACGATAGATTCTCCTCGTAGATTAATCTTCTCATGAATGCAATGAGTGAGTCCACCTTTGGAGGTGTGACTTCGACCTCTCTGTTGTGTTTATCATTTGACCCATACTTGATTCGAATCATGGAGCATTGTTCTGATTTTGGCCGAAAGTTAAACCTTTCCTACTTGCCATTGATATGGATGTGGATTTCTCCAGCTCCCACATCTATGCGAGCTTTTGCAGTGCTTAGGAATGGACGCCCAAGAATGAGTGGTGTATTTTTCTCGGTGTCCATGTCTAGCACCAGAAAATCCACGAGTATGAAGTAGTTCCGGATCTTCATCAGGACGTCTTCAGCAATACCCGCTGGATAACGGACTGAAGAGTCAACCAGTTGTAGCTGCATTGGTGTTGGAGTGAGCTCTGTGAAGTTCAGCTTGTCGAACACAACCTTGGGCATCACACTAAAACTTGCTCCCAAATCACAAAGTGCCTTGTCAAAGTAGTGAGCCCCAATTGAGCATGAAATAGTAGGACATTCGGGGTCCTTCTGATTTTCAGGAAGCCTATTGAGGATGGCTGCACTGCAGTCTTTTGTAAGCTTGACGACCTCAGTGGTGGGCAATGGCCGTTTGTTGTTCAATATGTCTTTGAGATAGCGAGCATAAGTGGGGACTTGCATCGCATCAATCAAGGGCACATTGATGTGGATCTTTTGGATGATCTCAACAAAACGGTTGAATTACTCATCCACTGTTGGCTTCCTTTGTCTGTGAGGGAATGGCAATAAGTTGGTGTCTTCAAAGTGTTTGGCCATTCTCTCACCAAGTAATTCACTTGGGACATCTTCCTTCTTAGGCTCAGTTGTCCTCTTTTTTTGTGTGGGATATGGTGGGTAACGAGTGGTCTTTCCCCCTCTCGTAACCACTGCACTGACGTTCTCCACTGGGGCTTCTGGCTACCCCAGAATTTTGTTGTATTCTAATGGAGGGACAACTGCAGCAAGTTGTGCCAACTGAGTCTCCAACATCTTGTTGAAGCTTAGTTGATTCTTGAATGCTGAGGATGGTCCTTCAATCTTTGCATTGATATTCTCTAGGGTCTTGTCATTAGCTGACAGCTTCTTGGATAGGGCCTCGTTGATCTTGAGCTGGCTAATGGCAAGTTCTCTCAAGTTGGGCTGATTTCCAAGGTTGCCATTGTTGTTGTATCCTCCTTGAAAGAATGGGCGTTGTTTACCCCACCCTTGACCTCCTGGACGATAGCCATTATTGTTGTCGAAATTTTCGTTGTTGAAGAGGTATAGGGCATCCTCACGAGTTTCTGGGCAATCATTGCCCATATGACCCGTGTTAACACAGACTTCACACGTGGTGTGAGAGTCTAGGGCATAGGCATTGCCAGACACTTCACCACTGGCTTGTCCATCGATTTTCTTCATTAGGAGGTCCAATTTTGCAGCGATCATGTCCACCTCCTTCAAGGTGTGCATGCCTCGCTGTCGGGTATGGAGACGCCCATCGTTCCATCCCATGTTGGACACTATCTTCTTAATAAGATCTTTAGCTTTTGGCACCGTCAATGAGAAGAAGGCTCCTCCAGCAGCACCATCCAAATGGTCACGAGCTGATGGGATCAGCCCATTATATGAATTTTGAATAAGGAGCCAGTCATCCATCCCATTGTGGGGACAGGCGAGGATGTACTCCTGAAGCCTTTCCCTATGCCTCGGGAATAGATTCCTTGGGCTCTTGCTGAAAGCTGGAAATCCTTCCACGTAGGGCATTGGTTTTGCCCAACGGGAAGAATTTGGTGAGGAATGCCGTAGAACATTTCTCCCAAGTGTCTACAGCACTTTGGTTCACATAGAACCACTGTTTCACTCTCCCAAGGAGGGAGAACGGGAACATTCTCAGATGGACCGCATTCGGAGACACGTCCTTGATCTTAAAAGTGCTACAGATCTCGAGGAATTGCTGCAGGTGAGCACTTGCATCCTCGTTAGCCTTCCCACAGAATGGTTTGTTGCACCATAGTGATAAGGCCAGTTTTGATCTCGAAGTTCACATCTCCCGTGTTAACAGTGGGCCCAACAGGCACATTGTTAGCAGAGGGAGCTGAGAACTCACGAAGGGTCTTCTGAGCCATTGGCATTTGGATTGTTGGTGCAGAAATGTTGGCTTTCCTTGCTGCTCGAATCTTCTGAGGAGTAAAGACACGGGGTCGGTCTCTAAGAGATTCGGATCTTCAACAAAGTTTTCCGGTAGGCAGAAACAAGACATACACTACCCTGTTTTCACATCTAAAATGCGAAAATAGAGAATGGTTATCCTTCTAAAATCCTACCCAGGGTTCTATCCTATTCACTCAGTCATGTTATATATCTATTTGCCTTCCCCAGCAACGGCGCTAGAAATGCTTGTTGACGGCTCCTAAGATATACTAACAAATCATCCCCGACAACAGCACCAGAAATGCTTGTTGACGGCTCCTAAGGTATACTAACAAATCATCACCGGCAATAGTGCCAGAAATGCTTGTTGGTATTACTTATGCACTATTAACTAAACATCTCCAACTTATGTGTTAGAAATGCTTGTTAACGGTTCTATTGGATCACAAAGTGAATTCCGCAAGCGGACGGAGATATCATTGTAGCATTTCCCCTTAAGAGTATTCCCAAGGGTGTCATTTATTTGACACCAAAGGAAGGCGGGGTAGAGATATAACAAATATCAAGTGGAAAGGGTAGAAAGGTCTAGGTAAGAATCTAGTAAGGATGGATGAAATAATAGTGGAGGTAGTGTGACACACACAAAAGCTTTCAAGTCTAAGGGGGATAAGAGGATCCTAGAGGTTAGTTAAGGTTGAGAGTTATGGAGGTACTCCTACTATGCTCTATTGTACATATACATAGCCTAAACTAATTATTCATAAGCTAGATCAATAGTGAATACTTATGCTATGTCGTTCAACACATCGGGCACGGGCTTACCCCTAGCGATACTAGAGCGACTCCCACCAAGAGCCTGTGGCATAGTCGAACGTGGAGGATTACAAAGGACAGATAGGGCTCTCACCGCCTACTGCCTACCTCTTCAATCCGTGGGTCTACGAGACATTGAATGTTGCTTAGCTATCCTAGCACCATGCTAGCATATTAAATAATTACCTTAAGAGCCTAGGCACAATCCATCCTAAGGCAATGAATTGAATCATCGTTGAACCAATGTTGATACACAACATAATTATCCATACTAACCTAGTTATGTTATCATTAACTAGACTGTAGTGGGGGTCTATAGGTTTTATGATAATGAGATATGTTCATGATGAAATAGTCATAGAAGCTATACCTTCGACATATATGGACTCCACAATCAAACAAGAAATGCTTTACCCAAGTATATGTATAAGTAGAGACTAAAGATACCATCTTTATTATGCATAAAGTCACAAATACAAGAAAGAATACATGAGCCATACCTTTCCCAATATAGGATTCGGAAGAGAGAGACTCCTTACTCCTTTCCCAATTTGGACTTGGGACTAGAGACTCTCCTCTCTACAACCTAACTCCTCTAAGACTATGGATGATAGTGTATACAATAGAGATGAAGCTCAAGTGGTGTGTGTTGAAGTGGTGGGTAGGGGGTCCTATTTATACTAGTGTTGAGGTCGGTTCCCGCCACCAAAAGCGCGCGAATCAGTCACCATTGACTCCGGGAAGCCGGGAGGAGCCAACACGTGGAGGCTGACCTAGTTTGGTGCAGAGACCAGGTCGACCGACGCCCTGGTTCGGCCGACCTGGTCATCGCACCAATTCTCGTGTGCTTTCTCCAGGTGGCGTCCAGGTGGGTCCCATTGATGTATATGGGTGATACACCGTTGGATCTCCTCAGATACTTATGTTTGTGGCCCATTTGATCCATGGAATGCCACATGTCGTCACCTTATTGGCTGGGATGATATTTTACAGGATTGGTCCCTCTACATTTCCTCATTTCCTGCATAAAATGTTGCATACACATATTTATCCAAGTCCAAGTGGAATTGGGTTAGATAGAAAGGTGATGTGTGCAAGAAATGACAAATCCTTCACATAATTGAGTTAAATTGACGGATGAAATTGGTATATAACAGCCGCCAACAGTGGTCGGACTAGTCTAGTGGCTCAGGTTGTCCAGACCCAGTCCGTTGGTCGGACGAGTGCGGGTCCATGACCGGACTAGTCCGGCCCTTGGGGACTTAACCTCCACAGGGAGCCCCCGACCTCTCCACTTCCACGCAAACACTCTCTCTCTCTCTCTCCAAAAACGCTTGAAAACCGCCCCCCCCCCCCAAACTGCGATTTTCGATTCCCACCAACAAATCTCGACTCCAATCTATGGATTGAAGCCCTAAGGTGCTAGGGAACTATTCCCCAAGCATCAGAGGCCGATTCTTCATCCACATTTAATTGATTTGAAGATTTGAAGAGGTATTCCTGACCGAACCCCAAAACCATTAAAATTCAATTCTTTTGGGTCTATTGATAGAAACTTCTTCACAAATGCTGTTTTGCACATAATTGTGATCATGTACCTTAATTTTTGTAGTAGGATCCATTGTTTTTGCAAAATTTCTCTAGATTAGGGTTCTTGCTGTGTGAACCGGACTAGTCCGGCCGAAGGGCGGACAAGTCCGATTGGCTTTGCACAGTGAAAAACCCTAACCTAGGTTCATTTTGTGAATTCTACCACTACCCCTTAACCCCCTTTGACTCATACACATTCCCTTGCTTCTCTTATCAGCAACCATGTCGGATTCCGAGTATGTTCCACTTTTTGACTCCGAGGCCGAAGCGGGAGGCAAGCTCTTTACCATCAGAGACGCGAGGAGTAGGAAATGGCTGATGTCAACTTTGAATTAAGGAAGGCAAATAAGACGCAACGAGAAGCCCACAACTCTGCTGTCGCCGAGGCAGCCTAAGGAAAAAGAGACTTGTGACATTGGGGGATCAAGATAGAGCCCAGGAGGCGAGGACATCCAAGGATAAGGGAAAAGCCCCAGTCGATGCTGCACCCAAGAAGAGGGCGATTGTTGCCAAGAAGCCTGCAATCAAGGCTAAGAAGGGTTCCCCTCAACCCATAGGCCCCTTGAGGATGTCCTCTCCTGCACGGAACCCAAACCGTGCAGCTGCCTTTGATGCCAACATTTTCAAAGCAAAGGGGCTGAGAAGGCGCGCAAGCTAAGGAAGATCAATGTCTATCAGCGGGACAGGAGCACGGTGGATCCCCGCTTCTGGTGTGACTTCCACTGTGATTAGTACCAGACTGTTTACATGTCCAAGCAAACCCCAGTCACCGATGCTCAGTTGATTGACTGGGACTACATGGCTCGGAAGGATCACGTTGCCTTCAATGCCGTGATTGAGGCCGTCAAGCGACATGGTTTGAAGAAGTTCATGGCCTATCAGTATGACTAGAATGTGGAGGTGATCGCTCAATTCCACTCCACTATCTACTTCCACACTGATGGTGACAGGAGGATCACCTGGATGACCCATGGAGAACAATACTCCACCACCTACTAGGATTTTGCTCAGCAACTTGACTTAGAGGATCAACTGGACAATGAAATCATTATCTTCAACTTGAGGCCAGTTGATTGCGATACCCTGGAGTACATGTATCCTAGCCATGTACCCTTCGAGGCGGGGCACATAAGGAACATCAAGCCCTTCTACAATGTCCTCAACAGGGTGCTTCGGAAGACCATTGCCCACAAGGATGGAGATGCGGGGATCATTTAAGGAAATTTGAGGCATCTGATGGTACTCACTAATGGAGATGTCCGCTTCAATGTGGTTGACTACATCTTAGAGGACATCTTCAACATTTCACATACACCCAACCGATCATGTGGCTATGCACCTTACATTATGTACATGATCGAGAAGGTGTCAGGACTCAACTTCAAGAAGGACATCACACACCGGAGGTTTCAACCTCCACTCCCTCCTCTGGAGCCTGCAACACCTAGGAGGAACAATGCAGATCCTCCTGCTTCTTCCTCTCGCTTCGTGCCATCTCCTACGCGACCTCCGCCTTCATCACAATGTGGGAGTGGATTCTTCAAGTGCTTCAAAGCTCTTTTCTCCTCTTGCCGAAAGACGGAAATTCAGCAACGTCGCATGGAGCATCGCAACGAGAAGTATCTCAAGGCGATGTGCGACAAGCTGGATATTCCTATGTCTCCCGCCAAGGAGAGTGATGGTGAGCTCACTTCATTCCCGAAGTTCACCACTAAGGAGCTCGCTCAATTTCGTGAAGATGGTACTTCCACCGCGTCCCCGTCCGATGATGATGCTAATATTGATCCGGAGGCCATGGAGAGCGATAGCGGGCACCAAGGTGGAGACGACGACGACGACGCCGATGAAGATGACGAGTAGACCTAAGGGCACTTCCTTCCTTCTTTTCCTTTTTGGTGTCTTGATGCCAAATGGGGAGAGATTGGTGGATGCGGCAGTTAGATAGGGGAGAGTTCTACATAGTAATTTGGGGGAGAGATTGACTTAGTTATTTGGGGGAGAGATTGATCCAAGATTGGACTTATGTTTTTATGTTTAAAACTCTTGCTTAAATTGTTGTAAGAATTAATTCATATCTATTGTGATGTTATGCTTGAGTTACATGTTTATCTTGCATATTTGTTACCTTATCACAATTTATGTGCAGATCACTTAGGCACCCCACCATAACATGTATATGTATGAGACCTCTCTCAATTACTCTTACTCATGATGCATACATTGAGGGGGAGTCACTCATACAAATATAGGTTATGAAAACAAATTATTATCCTTTTTGTCAAAGTCTCAATGTGTTGTCATCAATCACCAAAAAGGGAGAGATTGAAAGTGCATCTAGGCATCCCCGTGGGTTTTGGATGATTGATGATGACAATTAAGAGTCTAATGAGCTAAGTTGATCTTAAGCACAAGTAAAATGATTGAAATGAGATGAAATCCTTCAAAAATGAAAAATACATAACGGGCGTCAAAGGCTCAAGAGTAGAAATTAGGGTTTCTATGAAGTTGAGCTTATATGAGTCGTGTCATGTGAGAGGGTGGATGTATAATGTGCATTGAGATCATTCTAAGGGGCTCAAAATGGTGGTTTAGAGAAACACCTAAGTGAGAAGCCAAAAATGAGGGAAACCCTAGGAGGCCACACTAGTCGGAGTCTCAAGGTCGGACTAGTCCGGCCATGCAGACTAGTCTGTTTTGAGACGGACCAAATGTCTCTGGAGTGTTCCTTAGTGAATTTGGAGCTAAGTCCCAGAAGACCGGACTTGTTCATTTTTTGATGGACCAAAGCTTTCTGGAAAAGTTCGGACTTGTCCGTTTGGGTACGGACTAGTCTATTTGAGACTTAGTGAGATTAACCGACAGAATCCCTAGAGGGTCGGACTAGTCCGCCGCCTGTGGCTGGACTAGTCCGGGCCTACCCAGATGAGTTCGTTTTGGGACGGACTAAACCCTTCTGTCCTACTTCAGACTAGTCCGTTTTGGACCGGACTAGTCCATTCATTAGTGACCATTTGAATTTGGAAATTTGGCGGGTTGCATGACGATCGTCGCGATGTGTGGCTATTGTCGGGACCTGACCAGAGGTCAGCGGTCCCGTTGGGCCGGAATAGTCCGGGGCCAGTTGCCGAACTAGTCCGCCCTTCTGCTGAGGTCAGCAGAAGGGGCTCGGGACCCCTATAAAAAGCGGACCCCCGGCCTCATTTGAACAAGTCTTGAACCCAAGCGCCGCCACAAGTGACCAAGAGCTTTCCAAAGCCTTCTACTCGTCCTACTAGCCTTCTAAGACGAGATCTTGAAGAGATTAGGGTTTGGGGAGGAGAGTGAAGGAAGATCATCGCGCTTGGGCTCTCGGTTTGATCTATTTGGACATTGTGATTGTGTTTTGTGGCTTGTGTGAGTTTAGCTTCATGTGCTCCCATTGTATTGATTTGTGGGAGCCTCAACTTGTGAGCAGCCCCATCAAACTTGGTGATTACCCATTGATATAGTGGAAACCAAGCCGGCCATCGTGGTGGCTTGGTGAGGGAAGGGTCAAGTGAGACCCGGTCCTTGTGTGGACTTCTCAACGTGGATGTAGGCTTCTTCGTGGAGCTGAACCACGAGATAAATCTTGTCTCAGTTGTCATTTACTTTTTGTGATCACTAGCATTGCTATTAGGGTTCATATTGTTCACATTGCCATTCACTTTTGATCTTTGTTGCAATCTTGTGATCTAAGTGCTTAAATCTTCCAATCTTAGTTGTACTAAGTTACTACACACTGTTTACATCTTGGTTGAACTTAAATTCTGCAAATAACTTGTCGAAACCAAGTTTTTAGGTTTTCACCCTGTGCTGAGCGAACTAGCCCGGCCCTATCCAGACAAGTCCATCCTCAGGAGTTTAATCTGGTTTGATTAAGCCATTTCAGGTATTATTGCCTATTTACTCCACCTCTAGGCGACTTTCAACGGGCTGCATCTTCACCACCTATCGCCGAACTCCATCGCCGTGGTTGCCGTGTTCATCCACTTTTGTGAGGCGTTCGTGGGCACCCCGCCAACGGTGGAGCTGTTGTGGTTCTTCTTTGTGATGAAGACCACCGGAAAGAGCGTGACGAGCCATGTGAGAGCTTACTACTTCCGGTACGGGACAAGACCTCCCAGACCTACATCGCTTCGCTAAAAGGGCGCAAGTGCAGTAGCTGGAGGGAAGATTGGTCGATCGTGCAAACAAAGGCCCATGTCTCGCTGAAGATGCCCTCTGAAGGCCCGACTTCCAATCCCACCATCTGGGAAGCATTCCACGGGTTGAAAAAGGAGTACAAGCCAGTGCTAAAGAGGATCTGGTTCCTGGTGAACAAGGGCTTGACCTCCCTAATGGTGCTAGCAAACTTCTTGCATCACTGCACTGCTCCCCCCCAAAGGCGCATGTACGGATCTTGGTTCTACACCAGCTCGTCCGACCGATGCTAGCTGGATCTGGACGACCCAACCCCCCAGATGTTGGAGGTGATGTTGAAGGCGGTGACCTGTGACACTGTCGATGATGAGCACGTCTCCATCATAGATGACTGATAGCAACTCTTCATGACCCCTGGTCTGAGAAACGAAGTGTGAAGTGTGATGTCGAAGGTCAACATGTTTGGCATTGTTCGGCAGCACCCTGAAGAGACGACTGTGGCTTCGGCAGTCCTGGAGCGGTGTCGTGCTGCGACACAACCAAGGTCTGGGTCTACCACATGTCCTTTGGAAAGGGCGGATGTAGGTCCCTCAACAACCTTCAACAGGGCGGAGGGTAGTCAGCGAGTGCCAGTTCTGGCGCCGAGAAAACGTTTGTGTACCCTGGTTGAAGGTTCCACCACCTCTGTGCCGAAGAGGCGGAAGCTGAGACAGGGGGATGGTAGCCAAATCTACCATTGCAAGGGAGCCAGAGCGGCCAAAGCCTCCGTCATCGATTTGGTCTCTAATTCCAGTGGTGGTTTAGGTTCTGGGGGAGGCGCGGAGGAGTATAAGCTGATGGCCATGTGGACACAAGCTGTCCCGGAGCGAGTGACAGAGACTGTGGCACCAGACTTTTTGTCATGTCCATGGGGCCTTATTTGCCATGTGAGCTGGGAGGCAAGGATCTTTGCAGTAGACCGACCTGCCGGTAAGGCGCAATTTCTTCTTCCGCTATTTCTTTGCTATTACTTCGCTCTGATGAAGTCAGTTTTGGCTTTACAGAGTGTCGTCGGCCGACATAGTGCCCTTGGTGCTTCTAGGGGTGGGTGATAAGTAAAAAATAGGATGATGCCCGATCTTCCGATAGGTAATGGGTAAGTCGATTGATGGAGATCTCGACGTTGATGATCCGAGGCTCTCGAGTAGAACACGAACAGCCCCTGCAATCACTACACCACCGCTCCGTTGGTTATCAACCATGCTTCACACGATTGACCTCGCCAAGAAGGCTAATCCCTGCAAGTGCAACCGAGAACACAAGCAAGAACGTAGAAAAAGCAATCTGAAATTGCTGAATTGGGGTTTCACAAACCGAAAAACGGCGATATTATTGATATAAGCAAAACCCAATTGTTCATGGCGGCTACTATGGAGTATATATAGGTGGGAGGACGTCCAAGGGGCTGTTGGGGTCGTGACCTAACTACACACGAAAATAATGGATTTAGACTTGATACAAGGCCCAATGGCCTAATACGGTGGCGCAGCACCCTGACAGATTCTGTACTTTATTTTGTTTCGACAATTCCCGTCGACTCCAAAGGAATTTTGACATTGGACCGGTGCCATTGGAAAGGTTATCCTCTCCCCTTTCCGTGCATATGTAGAACGTCCAAAATGGAGTTCTTATGCGTCCTGGGCATCCGTTTTAGTGCGTACTGCTCCTGGACTCCGAGTTGGATACGATTTGGAGTTTGGTTCGGTTTCCATCTTCTTTGAACGAATTCTCTGGTCTTCCACGTCCCTAATACTCCCTCCAAGTACTCCTTGAACCTCTCCATGGATCATAATCACAAATAAATCATTAAGTAGCAATTTATGTTCAAAAACATATAAGGAAATATATAAGAACGAGTTCACCTCTAAAATTAATTGTTGTGTATGAACTCTATTGATTGCATCTTGTATGTTCAATGGAGTGTTGTTTGTATCCACAGAAGTGATGTCCTCATCATCCTCCCCTTCTTGAATTGGAGTCGTCCTCGACTCAAGTTCATCTTCTATCATGTGTGGGTCCATATGTGCAACGCCATCAAATCTTCTTGTAAGCATGAAAGGAGGAGGCCAAGGTGGTGGACGACATAGTGCACCATCTTGATCTTGTCCAAACAAGAGCGCACATTCACTTGAGCCAGGATCCCAAACAAATAAACTTTGTACCATATTTGTAGGTGCAATGATAATGTGCATGATCTCGTCATTCTCCCCTTCTTTATGACAAGCCGTCCTCGGCTTGCTCGTATGTCCAGGAAAAAGGATTGCTTTGGGGATAGAATGAACTCTGTCCATATTGCACGACTGCAGCGAACAATACTTCTCTTTTATTTTTTGTCCCTGCTGCAAGAAAAAAATACTAGAAAAGCTTGACAAAACATTATTAGCGTTAGTGCATTCATTTACTTTAGGATGTTGTTGCAGCACAAAAGGAGTTTTCTCATTTGAACAAACGTAAACTTTATGCACCATAAACACACCACTATGTTCATATTTGCCTATTGCATAAAAAATATTTCTACTTAACAAAGGCAATTCAGATTGGGAAAATATTCTCTTCTCTACTATATCTAGATCACAAAGAGTGCCAAATTCAATATAACCCAAAGTATTTAGAGAAGACAAAAATTTCAGCTCATCATTTTCAGCAGTAGTGGTGATCAAATTATGAATTTCAGCACAAGTAGGTGAATAAAGTATCAAATTCATTTGGTTGTTCTAGCATATGTACAATATAATTATCAGCACACAACTCATTTTTGTTGTAAGAATCAGTAGGAAAATCGACTAATGGTAAATGTGTATTATGAAAAGGTTCATCTTGTTGCTGCTCATCGATAGTATGATTGGTAGCAAAATTCAGCACATCTGAAAATATCATACCTTGGTGAACTGTATAGCATTGTCCATTAACACTACTCTCATTTTCAGCAAGAAATTCAAATGCATTATGAGTTGATTCATCAAAACATTCAGAAGAATTGTTCAACACTTCACTCTCATTTGCATCTTCATTTATTTGTTCATGTTCCTGCAAAAGGTTAGGCAAAGGAGGAGGTACAACAAGAAAATTCTTCTCAAGTTCATGTATTTCATCTTTACAATTAGATACATTAGCAAATGTTTCTCGCATAAGAATTTTCATATCTTTCCATGTTCGAGGTTTTTCTAAATCATTTAAATTGTTCCACCAAGTTAATGCACAACCTACTAATGCACTTGCAATATTTCTAATCTTCCTCCTCTCACACATATGACATTTTCCAAAAATTTTATCCAACTCTATTTCCCAAGCAATATATTCATCATAACCAAGACCATCATAAGAAGGAAGAGATGGGAGAATGTAATTACTTCTTGTGGAAGGTGTTATAAAGGTGGTCTGAATGTCATGTGAATCCTTGGTTGATGTTTGATTTTTAGTGAGCAACTCCATCGCCGTCTTCATCATGTCCATCATCTCAGCATATAATGCATGATTCTTGCTTTTACCTGACATTGTTAGTAGCAAACAGAAGACAACACAAAAAATATGTTATCCCTATCAACTACAAAGGATAATGGAAAAGTGGAAGTGGAATCACACACTCTCAAGCGTCTTACCACGCTCTTACAAGTATTCTTACCGACACTGCAGGTGGCAAACGGTGGCCGGTATGAAGAAACCAATGAAGCGTGGGATGATTGCAAAGGTGTATCGATTCTCCTCAAGAGTAAGGTGTAGCTTGGATGGCACTTTATTTGTAGCAAGGATTAGCAACAATGAAATCAGATAGTAAAGTTGAGTAAGTGTCCAAAGTACTTGTCAAAGTTGCTGGTCTAAATGTGTTCCTAGTAGTTCAAGCTAGCAAGACATGAGACAAAACTAGATGACACAAAGAATGCAAGCACTTCTGTTTTTTTTGTTGTTTTTTCCTCTTTTTTTGTGCGGCTTTTGTTTCCTTTTTCTTTTTTCTTCCTTTTTTTTCAGAATGTGCTGCAAGGGAAGAACACCATGAAAATCAACCCAAGATATCTCGTGTGTCTGTCGCAGATTTTCTGCTCAATCTTCCAAGGACAAATAGGCACACCTATAGGCTCTAAATTGGAAAACTTAGAACAGAAAGATTGTAGATATATCTCTCCTCTTTAATTTCAATATATGGAAGACCTATTTTGGAAAAGATCAATAGGAGATACTGACCCCGAAATACAGACTGTTCAGAATTTTTAGGTCAATAACAGATTCGGATCTAATGCAATTTAGACATCGATAACTATATTTTCTGGGAAATGATGAATATGAAAGTTATAGAGCACTTCTTCAGCTTTCCATAAAGTACAAGAACATCAAAATCCGAGTTCGTGTGTGCGAGATATGATGAAAATACCAAACTGGACAGAGGTGAATCTAATCTGGACGTGATGACGTGATTCAAAAGGATGAATCACACAATGCAAAACTCAAACTAATACCAAAAAAACTTTCTAAACCAGCAATATGACTCAACCACGGACACAAACTCAACAAAACCAAACTGAATAACAAAGTTGCAAAGGCTCAATGTGGTTTGGACAAAGTAATGAACAGATCTACTAAACTGCAAGTTTTTTTGTGGCTTTTTTTGTGGACTCTAGGTATGAAAAACAAAACTAATGTAATGGATAGATGAATTACCTAACGGGCAACCTGGAAATCTGATACCAATTGATAAGTAAAAAATAAGATGATGCCCAATCTTCCGATAGGTAATGGGTAAGTCGATTGATGGAGATCTCGACGTTGATGATCCGAGGCTCTCGAGTAGAACACGAACAGCCCCTGCAATCACTACACCACCGCTCCGTTGGTTATCAACCATGCTTCACACGATTGACCTCGCCAAGAAGGCTAATCCCTGCAAGTGCAACCGAGAACACAAGCAAGAACGTAGAAAAAGCAATCTGAAATTTCTGAATTGGGGTTTCACAAACCGAAAAACGACGATATTATTGATCTAAGCAAAACCCAATTGTTCATGGCGGCTACTATGGAGTATATATAGGTGGGAGGACGTCCAAGGGGCTGTTGGGGTCGTGACCTAACTACACACGAAAATAATGGACTTAGACTTGATACAAGGCCCAATGGCCTAATACGGTGGCGCAGCACCCTGACAGATTCTGTACTTGATTTTGTTTCGACAATTCCCGTCGACTCCAAAGGAATTTTGACATGGGACCGGTGCCATTGGAAAGGTTATCCTCTCCCCTTTCCGTGCATATGTAGAACGTCCAAAACGGAGTTCTTATGCGTCCTGGGCATCCGTTTTAGTGCGTACTGCTCCTGGACTCCGAGTTGGATACGATTTGGAGTTTGGTTCGGTTTCCATCTTCTTTGAACGAATTCTCTGGTCTTCCACGTCCCTAATACTCCCTCCAAGTACTCCTTGAACCTCTCCATGGATCCTAATCACAAATAAATCATTAAGTAGCAATTTATGTTCAAAAACATATAAGGAAATATATAAGAACGAGTTCACCTCTAAAATTAATTGTTGTGTATGAACTCTATTGATTGCATCTTGTATGTTCAATGGAGTGTTGTTTGTATCCATAGAAGTGATGTCCTCATCATCCTCCCCTTCTTGAATTGGAGTCGTCCTCGACTCAAGTTCATCTTCTATCATGTGTGGGTCCATATGTGCAACGCCATCAAATCTTCTTGTAAGCATGAAAGGAGGAGGCCAAGGTGGTGGACGACATAGTGCACCATCTTGATCTTGTCCAAACAAGAGCGCACATTCACTTGAGCCAGGATCCCAAACAAATAAACTTTGTACCATATTTGTAGGTGCAATGATAATGTGCATGATCTCGTCAGTGGGCTTGGTAGCTCCTGCACCTCCCAGAATTGGAATTGGGTCTAGTGCGCCGCACCCTATGCCTGAAGGTGCACCGGCTTTCGATAATGCCGATGTTCATGATCCTCTGTCGCTGTTACCCCTGGTGGAGCGGACACGTCTACCGCTGATACTGCATCGGCGCCCGATGCCATTGGCGTGCAAGATGGTGACTCGCCACCGGGGGCCGGTGATATTCTTCTGCCAGGAGAGAGTACTTCGGCATCGGGCAGCGATGCGCTGATTTCTGGAGATCCATCCGGGGAGCCATCTGGTCCCCAGGCACCGGTGTCCACCGCGGAGTTAGCAGAAGAGGTGGAGAGGCCGCCGCTTGTGGCGACGGCCATGCCGATCCCCCTCTCTAATGTTGTCGTTGTGGCCCAGTCCGCCTTGCACCAGACACAGGTTACTTTCGCCCGAGAGTGGGATCAGCTTGCTGAGGAGTGGTGCCTGTGAAGCTGGTCGACGCCAAGAATAAGGAGCTCAAGGTGAAGGCCCTGAAGGCTCGTGTTTTCGCCGAAGCCCGCCTTAAGATGTGCGAGGATAAGCGGCTAGAGTTGGTGTGCCACGAGGTTGTCATTGCTGATGAGGAATGGGACTTGACGGTGAGGGAAGACGAGGTCTCCCAGAGCCTTGGCGTGCTGGAGAAGAGGAGCCGAGTCGTGCAGGACTCGGAGCTCGCTATCAAGCGCCAGGAGGATTACTTTGAGCGTCGTGCTCGGGCACTCGCCGATCGGGAGAAAGCGGCACGGAGAGGGGCAAAAGGCCTCTAGGCCTCCCGTGCAGCCGAAGCGCAAGGGATCTGGGACTTCCTGGTCCGTGCCAGGGCGATGTTGGAACCCCTTGGACTTGGTCCCCTGCCGCGCTGGGAGCTGTCTCATGGGGTGGCCCAGCTGCTCCTAGCCTTGGACTCCTTCTGCTCGACGTTGGGGTCAGTGAACTATGTCCTTGCAAGACGGCTGGAGGTCGAAGGAAGGGATCTAGCAGAGCAGGTGGACTCCCATGTCTTGGTGTGCTTTTGGAGTTGGTACCCGACGATCCTGCAGGAGTCGGTGGAGAAAGGCCCCTTCGATGAGTGAGAGGAGGAGGCGAGGGCCGAAGTCCAGGACCTTGCCAAGTAGGTGGCTTCTTCGTTCCAGCAGAATTGAGGCTGGCGGCCCCCAGGCGGAGAACCATTGTAACCAGGGATAGAACCTTTGTAAAAAATAACTCTTAATGAATTTGAATTCATGTTTTGCTTGTTGGCTTGTCTTGTGCTTCTTAATTTTTCGCTCCGAGTCCTTAGCTGCGTAAGGGGTTGGGGAATTTGTCGATTTTGTTAGTTTCTAAGGAACCAACGATCGCACATTTGACATGGCCAACCTGTCATCATTTGAAATTATTCTTATGGATCCCGCTTAGAGGCCCCCTGGTAGATGTGGACATGTTGCTGCGCACACCTACCACTTGATCACAAGATGTCTTCAACGGGCCCCTAGCGGAGCAGGGGAGTTTGAGTGGATGGCCTTAGTGTGGCCCCTCCAGAGGGCGCTGAGCTTTATCTAAGTAGAGACATTGACGGCATGCCCCCTCGGTTGTACCAGAGCTGGTTGCTCTGGCGTCGCCCACCATCATCGCAGAAACATCGACGGCAGGCCCCTTGGGTGGTGCCAGAGCTGGTTGTTCTGGCGTCGCCCGCCATTGTTGCAGAGTCGTCGACAGCAGGCCCCCTAGGAGGTGCTAGAGATGGATGCTTGTAACACCCTCATTTTCATGCATCATGCATTGCATAAGTTCATATACATGTTTAACATTAATCCATATAAAAAGGAATGAGTTTAAAATGAATAAGAAGCAAAACCGAACTTAAAAATTCTGTGAAGTGTGGACTAGTCCGATTTCTCTCTGACCTCGCTCGAACAAGTCTACTTTAGTGCAAACTATTCAGGTTTTCTCCTCTGTACAGTTTCGGACTTGTCCGGTCCATTGCGGACTAGTCTGGTATCCAGATTCCTTGAAATTTTGCCAAATCCCTAGAATTGTTCGGACTTGTCCGACATTACCGGACTTGTCCATTTTCCCTATGACTAAAATCGGACTTGTCTGGTTTTTGGCCAGGCTTGTCTTTTTTTCCTCTGACTAAGTTCGCACTGGTCTGATGTCCAGTCCGGACTTGTCCGATTTCTCTTTGTCTAACTTCGGACTAATCTGGCCATTTTGCGGACTTGACAGGTGATCGCAATTCCGAATTGATCTTTTGTTTCACGACGTGTTTTTGTGTTTTACCTTAAGTGGTCCTAAGGACGTCGTGTCTAACTCTTTTTGGAGCCCATGTGGGACCCCACACCGGCCTCCAGCCTCCCCAAACTCAAAATCCATCAAACCCTAGCCCTCCACCCCTATATAAACAAACCCACCCCTTGACTTTACATCATTTTGCCTCAATTGAAAATCCGCAAACCCTAGTTTGTGGAGAGCCACCACCATGGAGAGGGAAGGAGATCCCGAGCAAGAAGAAGAAGAGGAGGAAACGAAAGAGGATCAAGATCTCCATCAAGTTTGCGTTCTTCATCACCAATTCTCCTTCAAGTTCATAATCAACCCTAGATCGTCAAGACCCAAGTGTTACCTCCAAAACCCTTGATTCATTAGAGTTCTAAACACCTAGTATACCTTCTACTTCCTCTTTCTCACGTGAATTCAACCCCGTTTATCCAAATTCATGTCGATCTAGAAAATCGTAGTTCGCTGGTTCTGCGAAGGGCGGACTAGTCCGGTCCCAACTGCTAAATTAATTCAAATTGATTTGAATCAACTCCAAAGCTATGTAGACTTGTTAATAACCATTGTAATTGATTAGTAAACATTAAAAGCAACTCATTAACTAGTTTTGCTTCGCAATTGCATTAATCATGCATGTGATATCATATTGAGTACTATATGAGCATTATTTGATTGAATTGTGTGTTTTGCATATTTGTTACTCGGAATAGAAGGTTTTGCGCTAGTGAGTGCTGCAGAGGATCCCCAACACCAGAAATTTGAAGGCTTTGACCCAAACCAAGCCCAAGAGCAAGGAAAGTGTCCTTTAACATATTGGTCCTATTTTGACAATAAATGTTTTCTTTCAAAACTGCATGCTTGTGTCAATTTGATGGAAATTCCTATGATAGGAAGTTTACTAGCTTTGTTTAACCACCCTTGTCACCTGGAATACATGGTAAAGAGTCGGGAACAGCTTTTACCTTTGCTTAGCTTAATTAATTGAGATGGAAAACAACTATACCATTTAATTATTCATTAATGAGATTATGGTTACTATGAACTGGTTAGTTTGACATGGTAATGGGTGATCTAAGCAAGCATGGTATGTGGATTGGGTTGGATGCTATGGTGGTTTCGCTTGCTTTAGATCTAAGGACCGGTTCGTGGAGCGACCATCCAAGATTAAAGTGCCACCACGAGGCCAAGTATGGGTGCGGTATAGCTGATTAATTAGGGTATTGCTAGTATTGCGCGGATCATTTGGCGCACAGGGGAAGGGGAGTCAGATTGGGTTTGGATTTGTGGCGGGACTCCCTGGGATCTGAATGGCACAAGAGGGGGGGCCCTTGGTTGAAGATGTGCTCAGTTGGAGGCATCGCCACTGGTGAAACCTCAGTGGGTCCGTACATGCTAGTAGTCCCTTTGTAAAGGCTATTTTGTGATCTCTTGGCCAAACACCTAAGGAAGTGTGAGACAGCATAATAGAGGTTCCATAGTCATCAAAAGGTGATAAAATCATGAACACATGGGTAAAGTGGTACAACCTCTGCAGAGTGTCTTAAAAACTATCATGATAGCCGTGCTCCCGATCATGAGCAACCTGGACCCTCAAATGATGAGAGAGAAACTTGGGTTTATGGATGATTTATTTATGTTTTTGATATTGGGATTGTTTGGTACTGGTTATGGTTGGTAATATGGTTATAGCTGGTTTTGGGTTGAATTATGGTATTGGATATGGTTAATGGTAATGGTGAAATCTGATATAATGGTGATGGATATGGAATATGGACTTATAATATGGTAATTATTGTGGTATATGATGGGTTTACTTCACATACATATAATATACTGCTTTTCAAATGTTTTAATGTACTTTTCAGCAATTAGCCTTTATTATTGTCATCATTTTATATTAGATACATGTCATACTTTTCCACACTTGTTGAGTATGACATGTACTCACCCTTTCAATACCCCCACCAATAGTTGCAGGTCATAATTTGGAGTATAACCATGATAATGTGGAGTTCTAGGTTGTGTCTGCCGTCAGCTTTGCCTATGGTGTTGCTTGGAGCCGAGCTACCCTATTTGCTTAGCTGCATAGTTGCTTTATTAGTTTATTTCCGCTGCATTAGTTCAAACTTGTCATTAATATTCATTAGAACTTTTATTCGAGGATATTCTGAATTCTTTGATAAACGTGTTTAATTAATCTTGTTCTGTGGTAACTTTCTGCATATCCTTTTGTAATTGCACTCGTGTATGTGTGTTGAACGTCTTGGGCACACATATGCGTTCGCTTGGTTCTTTTTCGGGAACTGGCTGTCACAAATTGGTATCAGAGCCACAGGTTGACCGTAGGACGCAACCTAGATAGAATGGACACATTAGAGCATATAGGAGCACTCAGGAATCGATGTGTTTTTACTTGGTGTGTTGTTTGCTTTGTATTGCTGCTTGTGTGCTTAGTAGAGGATTTAGGGATGCTTTGGCATTGCCATGTCCACATAGGCTAGTATAGGTAATTGCTTAGTTTCATATCCCTTGATGCATATAGTTGAGGACGTTTTCTAAATTATTATCTCTTGCTTTTTTCTGATGGTGAGGACTCACAACCAGAGGTACGACAATGATGAGGAGGAGAACAATGGAGCACCTCAGAACAACAATGGACAAGGACCTGCCCAGGGAGCTATCAATATTGAGCAGCTATTGGCCATGCAAAATCAGCTCATGCATACCATGATACAAACTATAGGACAGCTGCAGGCTTGCAACAACAAATATCAGCCCCACATGCCTCCACCGCCACCCCACCACCTCATAACCGATTGGGAGAGTTCATGAGGACTAGGTCACCAACCTTTGCTAAAGTTGCTGACCATATGGATGCTGATGATTGGCTCAAGTCCGTGGAGAAGAAACTTGCAATAGTCCAATGCAGTGACCGCAAGAAGATGCTATTTGTGTCTCATCAACTTGTTGAAGCAGCTGCTAATTAGTGGTACTCTTTATGCAACGCCCATGAGAACCATGAGAGGATTACTTGGGTTGAATTCAAGGAGAGCTTCCATTCTCATTATGTGCCCGAGGGTGTTATGATCAAGAAGAGACAAGAGTTTGAGAACTTGAGTCAAGGAAGATCGAGTGTGTGTGAAAACCTCAATAAATTCACTCAACTCTCAAGGTATATGCCTAAGGATGTGAGCCGGGAGAGCCGGAAGCAATACTTGTTCATGAGGGGCTTGAACAATGAGATCCGGATGGAATTGCTGAATTGTGATTATGCCAACTTCCAGAAGCTTGTGGACAAGGCAATTGTGGTTGAGAACAAGGTCTGTGAGATGGAACTAGATAACAAGAGGAAGGCGCCATATGAAGGACAACAACAAGGAAGTAATGTGCGCCCTCACTTTACACCACCTAATGCGCCCTATTACAGCTCTTCTGCTCCTGTAGAACACCCCGGATATGCATTGCGCCCAACTCAGTTTGTGTAGCAAGGCCCTGTCATGCAAGCACCTAGGCCTCCAATGACTTTTGGACCTCGTGCCAACTTTCCTAGTGCATATGTTCAGAATCAAGTTCGTCCCAATAATTCTGGTGCAGCTAGGAAGTGCTATACATGTGGAGAAGCAGGACACTTTGCAGTTCAATGTCCTAAGTCAGTCCTCGGTCAAGGAAGCAATGCCCAAAGACAAAACCCAAGACCCAATGGAGGACAGCCGCAAGGAAATCATGGACGGTAGAATTTTGCTTGTGGCAACGTGAACCATGTCTCTACGGAGGATGCTCAGCAAGCGGATGACCCGACAACTATGTTATTTGATTATGGAGCATCGCATTCATTCATTGCATGGAAATATGTTACCAAGTATAGTTTGCCTATCTCTCATATGAAGTTTACTCTATTGGTTAAGTCTCCTGGAGGACAGATGAGGACAAATATAGTATGTCCAAAAGTAAGCCTTAGAATAACGGGGTAGATTTCTTTGCCAACCTCATTGTCATGGATTCTCGAGGATTAGACATTACTTAGTATGGGCTGGTTGAGGAAGCACAAAGGAGTTATTGAATGTGCCACAAAGACGGTGGAGTTGACAAATGAGGAAGGGATCACCATAGAATTTGAAGCATCTCAACATACAACGAAGCAATTGGAGCTGAATCACATGAATGGTGCCACGATTGAAAAGATTCTAGTGGTGTGTGAATTCTTGGATGAGTTTCCAGATGAGTTGTAAGGTATGCCACCTGATCGATACATCGAATTTGTTATTGAATTAATATCTGGAACGACACCTATAGCTAAGAGGCCATATAGGATGCCTCCTAAGGAGTTAGCGGAGCTCAAGAAGCAGATTCAAGAGCAACTAGAGAAGGGTTTTATTCGCCCAAGCTCTTCACCTTGGGGAGCACCCGTTCTTTTCGTGGATAAGAAGGATGGATCACAAAGGATGTGTGTGGACTATTGAACACTCAATGAGGTGACAATCAAAAACAAGTACACTTTGCCACGCATAGACGATTTGTTCGATCAGAAGAAGGGTGCTTCTGTTTTCTCCAAGATTGATTTAAGCTCAGGCTACATCCAAATGAAGATTAGACTATCGAACATACCCAATACAGCTTTTCGGACGCGATATGGATCCTATGAGTATACAGTTGTGTCCTTTGGGCTGACCAACGCACCTGCCTATTTTATGTACCTCATGAATAAGGTCTTCATGGAGTACTTGGATAAGTTAGTTGTGGTGTTCATTGATGATATCATGATCTACTCGAAGAGTGAAGAGGAGCATGAGGAACACTTGAGGCTTACATTGCAGAAATTGAGGGAGCACCAATTGTACACCAAATTCAGCAAGTGCCAGTTTTGGATGAAAGAGGTATCGTTTTGGGTCATATCATCTCGGGAGGAGGAGTATCGGTTGACCAAGGAGAAGTGAGAGACGTGCTAACATTGGAGCCACTGCAAAACGTAAAGGAAATAAGGAGTTTTCTTGGAATGGCTGGATATTACCGCCAGTTCATCAAGGACTTTTCCAAAATAGCCAAGCCAATGACAGGACTGTTAATGAAGGGTAAAGCATTCTAATGGACTCAAGCTTGTCAAGACAGTTTCGAGGAGCTAAAGAAGAGGTTAACCACCGCGCCCATGTTAGTTTTGTTGGACGTGAGTAAAAGCTTTGATATTTATTGTGATGCCTCGAGACAAGGAGCTGGATGTGTGCTCATGCAAGAAGGTCAACTGGTTGCATATGCATCGAGACAATTGAAGAAACATGAGCAGATTATCCAACGCATGATTTGGAACTTGCAGTCATGGTACACGCGCTGAAGATTTGGAGACATTATATCCTTGGACATAGGTGCGAAATTTATACGGAACATAAGAGTGTCAAGTATATTTTCATACAGAAGGATCTGAATTTAAGGCAACAAAGATAGTTGGAGCTCATCAAGAATTATGATGTGGGAATCAATTATCACCTGGGGAAGGCGAATGTAGTGGCCGATGCCTTGAGTCGGAAAGGAGTAAGCCACCAACTCACGATTCGAGAGCTGCCATCCGAGTTATGTAAGAAGTTTGAACGGTTGCACCTTAGATTTGTAAATGAGATGGGAATGATGGAGTTAAATCTGACCTTGAGACAAGAAATTTGAGAGGGTCAAATAAAGGATGAGGAAATCCAAGAGATCAAGGAAAGGACCCAAGAAGGAAGGAAATTCAGGTTTGATGAGGATGACGATGGTACCTTATGGCTTGGAAAGAGGAATGTTGTGCACAATGTGAAGCATATTCAAGAGATAATATTAATGGAAGCACGCGACTCGCCCATCCCGGTTGTACAAAGATGTACAAGTACTTGAAGACATGTTATTGGTGGGCTAGCATGAAAAATGACATAGCTGAATATGTAGCCTTGTGTGGCGTGTGCCAACGAGTCAAGGCGGAACATCAAAGGCCAGCTGGATTATTGCAGCCATTGAAGATTTCGGAATGGAAGTGGGAAGAAATTGGTATGGACTTTATAGTTGGTTTACCGTGTACCCAGTCCGGTTATGACTCCATATGGGTAATCATGGATCGGTTAACTAAGTCAGCTCACTTTATTCCCATCAAGACTAATGGGGAGAAGTTGGTTGAACTGTATATGGGAAGAATAGTATGTTTGCATGGAGTTCAACAGAAGATAGTGTCGGATAGAGGTTCTCAATTTACCTCCAGATTTTGGCAGAAATTGCATGCAGCATTGGGGACAAGATTGAATTTCAGCTCAGCATATCACCCTCAAACGGATGGACAAACTGAGAGGACCAATCAAATTTTAGAGGATATGTTAAGATCTTATGCTTTAAAGCATGGGAAAAGTTGGGACAAGAGCTTGCCATATGCAGAATTTTCATACAACAATAGTTACGAAGCAAGTTTGAAGATGTCACCATATGAAACACTATATGGGAGGAAGTGTAGAACACCCTTGTTCTTGAATGAGACAGGAGAAACTCAAGTATTTGTCCAGGATGTGTTGCTAGAAGCTAAAAAACAAGTCCAGATTATTTGTGAAAACTTGAGGGCTGCTCAATCAAGGCAAAAAGGCTACACAGACAATAGAAGAAGGAAACTAGCCTTTGAAGTGGGGTACTTCGTTTACCTCAAGGTGTCACTAATGAGAGGACATAAGAGGTTTAACATAAGAGGAAAGCTAGCACCTCGATACATTGGGCCATTCACGATTTTGGACAAAAGAGGAGAAGTAGCATATAAGTTGGAGATGCCAACTCATCTATCATATCTACATGATGTGTTCCATGTTTTCAAGCTCAAGAAGTGCTTGAGGGTACCGGAAGAACAAGTGCCAATGGAAGAATTGGAACTAGAGGCAGATTTGACTTATGCCGAGAAACCGGTCCAAATCTTGGAAATCAAGGAGAGGGTCACAAGAAACAAGATTATTCGATGGTGTAAAGTGCAATGGAAGTATCACACAGAATCAGAGGCAACTTGCGAGCTGGAAGATGATCTCAAGAAGGAATTTCCCTATCTCTTCCCTTCCGTGTCGAATCTCGAGGGCGAGATTTATTATAAGGGGGGTAGGTTTGTAACACCCTCATTTTCCTGCATCATGCATTGCATAAGTTCATATACATTTTTAACATTAATCCACATAAAAAGGAATGGGTTTAAAATGAATTAGAAGCAAAACCGTACTTAAAAATTCTGGGAAGTGCGGACTAGTCCGTTTTTGGTGCGGACTAGTCCGATTTCTCTCTGACCTCCCTTGGACATGTCCATTTTAGTGTGGACTATTCCGGTTTTTTCCTCTGTACAGTTTTGGACTTGTCTGGTCCATTGTGGAAGCGTCCGGTATCCAGATTCATTGAAATTTCACCAAGTCCCTAGACTTGTCTGGACTTGTCTAAGATTTAGCGGACTTGTCCATTTTCCCTCGGACTAAAATCGGACTTGTCCGATTTTGCCCAGAATTGTCTATTTTTCCTCTAACTAAGTTCAGACTAGTCCGATGTCCAGTCCAGACTTGTCTGATTTCTCTCTGTCTAACTTTGGACTAGTCCGACCCTTTTGCGAACTTGACCAGTGATCGCGATTCCGAATTGATCTTATGTTTGACGACATGTTTTTTGGGTTTTACCTTAAGTGGGCCTAAGGACGTCGTGTCTAACTCTTTTTGAAGCCCATGTGGGACCCCACACCGGCCTCCATCCTCCCTAAACCAGAATTCCATAAAATCCTAGCCCTCCACCGCTATATAAACAACCCCACCCCTTGACATTACATCCTTTTGCCTCAATTGAAAGTCCACAAACCCTAGTTCGTGGAGAGCCACCATCAACGAGAGAGAAGGAGATCCAGAGCAAGAAGAAGAAGAGGAGGAAACGAAGGAGGATAAGATCTCTATCAAGTTTGTGTTATTCATCACCAATTCTCCTTCAAGTTCTTTATCAACCCGAGATCTTAAAGATCCAAGTGTTGCCTCCAAAACCCTTGATTCATTGGAGTTCTAAACACATGGTATACCTTCTAATTTCTCTTTCTCACAAGAATTCAACCCCATTTCTCCAAATTCACGTCGATCTAGAAAACCCTAGTTCGTTGGTTCTGTGAAGGGCGGACTAGTCCGGTCCCAAGCAGACTAGTCCGATTTTACAATTTGTTTCCTGCTGAATTAGTCCTAAATCGGTTTGAATCAACTCCAAACAGGTGAATTAACTAGTTTTGCTTCGCAATTGCATTAATCATGCATTTCATGTCATATTGAGTACTATATGAGCATTATTTGATTGAATTGTCTAGTTTGCATGTGTGTTGCTCAGAATACAAGGTTTTGCGCTAGAGAGTGCTGCAGAGGATCTCCAGCACCAGGAATTTGAAGACTTTGACCCAAACCAAGCCCAAGAGCAAGGCAAGTGCCCTTGAAAATATTAGTCCTGTTTTGACAATAAATGTTTTGTTTCAAAACTGCATGCTTGTGTGAGTTTGATGGGAATTCCTATGATAGGAAGTTTACTAGCTTTGTTTAACCACCGTTGTCACCTGGAATACATGGTAGAGAGTCGGGAAGGGATTTTACCTTTGCTTTGCTTAATTAATTGGGATGGGAAAACAACTATACCATTTAATTATGCATTAACGAGATTATGGTTAATATGAACTGGTTAATATGACATGGTAATGGGTGATCTAAGCAAGCATGGTATGTGGATTGGGTTGGATGTTATGGTGGTTTCGCTTGCTTTAGATCTAAGGATTGGTTTGTGGAGCGACCATCCAGGATTTATAGTGCCACCATGAGGCCAAGTATGGGTGCAGCATAGCTGATTAATTATGGTATTGCTAGTATTGCGCGGATCATTTGGTGCACCGGGAACGGGGATCGGATTGGGTTTGGATTTGTGGCGGGACTCCCTGGGATCTGAATGGCACAAGAGGGGGGCCCTTGGTTGAAAATGTGCTCAGTTGGAGGCATTACCACCGGTGAAACCTCAGTTGGTCCGTACATGCTAGTAGTCCATTTGTAAAGGTATTTTGTGATCTCTTGGCCACACACCTAAGTAAGTGTGAGACGGCACAATAGATGTTCCATAGACATCAAAAGGTGATGAAATCACGAACATGTGGGTAAAGTGATACAACCTCTACGAAGTGTCTTAAAAACTATCATGATAGCCATGCTTTCGATCATGAGCAACCTGGACCCTCACATGATTAGATAGAAACTTTGGATTTTGGATGGTTTGGTTATGTTTTGGTATTGGGATGGTTTAGTACTGGTTATGATTAGCAATGTGGTTGTAGCTGGTTATGAGTTGAATTATGGTATTGGATATGGTTAATGGTAATGGTGAAATTTGGTATAATAGTGATGGATATGGAATATGGACTTATACAATGGTAATCATTATGGTATATGATGTGTTTACTTCACATACATATAATATACTGCTTTTCAAATGTTTTGATGTACTTTTCAGCACTTAGCCTTTATTATCGTCATCATTTGTATCAGGTACATGTCATACTTTTCCACACTTGCTGAGTACGACATGTACTCACCCTTGCAATTCCCCCACCGACAGTTGCAGGTCAAGATTGAGAGTATAACAATGATAATGCGTAGTTCTAGGCTATGTGTGCCATCAGCTATGCCTGTGTTGTTGCTTGGAGCCACGCTACTCTATTTGCTTAGCTGCATAGTTGCTTTATTAGTTTTTTTTCAGTTGCATTAGTTCAAACTTGTCGTTAATATTCATTAGAACTTGCATTCGAGGATATTCTTAATTCTGTAATAAAAGTGCTTAATTAATCTTGTTCTGTGGTAACTTTCTGCATATTCTTTTGTGATTGCACTCGTGTATGTGTGTTGAAAGTCCTGGGCACACATATGCATTTGCTTGGTTCTTTTCTGGGAACCGAGTGTCAAATTGCTCTGGCATCCTCCACCACAGATGTGTACCACGTCGATGACGGGACCCTGGTGTACATGTTACCAAAGGAGAACCCTATTAGCAACAAGAGTGGGACAGGAGAGTGTACTCACGAATCAGCGCTTGTTGTTGTCTTCAACGTGTTGAAACGTCGATGGCGGCCCCCCTAGGCGGTGTCGGAGCTGGCTGCTCCGGCGTTGCCCACCATCATCGTAGAGTTGTCGACGGTAGGCCCCCTATGAGGTGCTAGAGCTGGGTGCTCTGGCGTCGCCCACCATCAACGTAGAGACGTTGACTGCAGGCCCCTGGGAGCTGCCAAAGCTAGATGCTCTGGCGGTTCCCACCATCGTCGAAGAGACGTCGACGACAGGCCCCTTGGGTGGTGTCAGAGCTAGCTGCTCCAGCATCGCCCGCCATCATCATAGCAACGTCGACGACAGGCCCCTTCCTGGTAGGAAACCAAAGAAACCTTGTTAGCAACAAAAGCATGATGAGGGAGCGTACTCACAAATCTGCACTTGTTGAATTATGTAGAATAGCATCAATGGCAGGTCCCCTGGGAGGTGCCAGAGTTGGATGCTCCAGCGTCATCTACCATCAACATGTACGAACATCGACGATGGGCCCCCTGGGAGGTGCCGGAGTTGGATGCACCAGCGTCATCTACCATGAACATGTACGAACATCTCTTTAGTTTTGCTATGTCTTATAGTACTGGGCTTGTACGCGGGGCTTGGGTAATTTAGTGCGTCAGCGCCCGTGATCCGGCTCCCGCCTAACTGAGGGTGTGAGCCTCCAGGCCCTTAGTACTTAGCCGCAGCACTGGGAGGAAAAGTGCGCATGCTTAGGGTACAACACCAAGCTAAGGAGGATGCACACCCTGGACCTCTAGCTCGGCATAGGCCTTTCGTGGGGGACCATCTGGCGCCATGGATCCCCAAGGGAGCAGTCACGAGATCCCAAAACACTTTGCAGGTACCTCAAATAAGTACGCCTTCAGCAGGGTTGCATAACTCCACCAAGTGTGATATAGAGAAAAATTCACCGGGTATATGAAGATAATATACAAGAAATGAGAATAGCTCGATGATCACAAAATTTACGAATAATAAGTGAACATAAGAGAACGCACGGGGTAAGACAGTGATTCTTTCAAATTGGCATTCATAGGAGGAAACTGGCTTTAAAATAAGGCAACGACCCACTCCGGTTGGTAAGGGGGGCAGAGTGTTCATGCTGAGGCTACAGCTCCAAGCTAAACAGCTGAACACTCTGGACCTGTCCCCCCGCCCCCCCCCCCCCCCGGAGCTTGGTTTTCCTAAGTGCCGTTCCTAGGCACCATGACACCCTACACTGTCCTACCATTATGCTTAGGGGTAGAACTTATGGAGGTGCTCTATGTTCCAAGGGTTGGGGAGAGGCTCTCCTTCTTCCGTGGCCAGGTGGACGCACCCGGGGCAGGATACCTGTGTCACTTGGAAGGGGCCCTCCCAGCTGAGGGAGAGTTTGTGTGCCCCTTATTGAGAAAATATTCGCTGTAGCACCAGATCGACCGTCTGGATCTCTCTACTCAGCACAAACCGTTTCTGGTAGCGCTGGAGCGTCTGCCGGTACCGTGTATTTCGGATGGTAGCATGCCACCTTGCTCCATCAATGAGGTAGACATCTTCACGCCAGAGCTAGTCCTGCACATCATCGTTGAATTTCCAATGTCAGACGTAGCCCATTGCGATCTCCGGGGGGAGGACAGCCTTGGCCCCATACAACAAGAAGAAAGGCATTCCCCCCGTGGCCCGGATGGGTGATGTCTAGCTGGCCCACAGCACGCATGGGAATTTGTTAACCCAGTTGGCACCTTGCTTATCCAATCAGTCATATGTTCGTGTCTTGAGGCTCCTAAGGATCTCAGCGTTGGCCCTTTCAACTTGTCTGTTGCTCTCTGGGTGAGCTACGGACGCATAACAAACTTGGACACCGAGGTCTTCGTAGTAGTCTTGGAACTCTAAGCTGTTGAACTGGGTTCCTTTGTCGGGGATGATCCTGTTCGAGACATTGAACCTGCTGACGATTGACTTGATGAAGTTGACTGCAGACTCCTTGTTGATGTTGACCACTGGGGTTGCCTCCGGCCGCTTGGTGCACTTGTCTACAGCGAAGTAGAGGAACCAGTACCCTCTGACTGCTCTGGGGAAGGGTCCCAGGATATCCAGCCCCTGGACCGCGAACGGTGTTGACGGCTATTATACACCAATTTCACCTATTAATATAACTCAATTATGTGAAGGAATTAACATTTGTTGCACACATCACCTTTCTATTTAACCTATTTCCACTTGTCCTTGGAGAAAGTTGTGCATGCAGGGATTCTATGCAGAAATGAAGTGAAACATGGGGATGGATCCTATAAAATATCATTCCAGCCAATCAAGCAACGACATGTGGCACCACATGGATCAAATGGACCACAAACATAAGTATCCGAGGCCATCCAACGGTATAGCACGCATATCAAACAATGGGATCCACCTGTCAGTGACCTGGAGAAAGCACACCGCAAAAGGGGCCAGGACAAGGTTGGCTGACCCCCCTAGTCGGGCGACTAGTTCCTGGCGCCATTCTCGATCAAACTCCACGTGGTGGCTCCTTCAGGCTTGAAGTGGTCATGGGTGACTTATTTGCGCACTTTTGGTGGCGGGAACCGACCCTTCTCCAAGCTATAAATAGGACCCCTCACCTCTCACTTCAATACACTCCACTTGAGTATTCATCCATTGTATCCACTACTCTACATCGGTTTAGAGGAGTATAGGCTGTAGAGAGGAGAGTCTTGAGTCCATAGTTCAAGTAGGAGAGGAGTGGAAGGAGTCTCTTCCCAATTGGGAAAGGTATGCCTTCCATATTCCTATTTATATTTGTGACATTATTCATAATAAAGATGTTATATTTAGTCTTCATATGTTCATATACTTGGATGAAGCATTTCTTGTTTGATTGTGGTTTCCATATATGTGGTAGGAATAGTATTTATGATTTTGCTAGACCATGTTCATTACATTATCATAAACACTATAAACCTCCACTATAGTCTAATTAGCTAGGATATGGTTATGTTAACATGAATCACTTATGCTATGAAATAACATTGGTTCAACAATGATTTAGTTCATTGCCATAGGATGGTTTGTGCCTAGGCTTTTAAGGTAGCTACTTAATATGCTAGCATGGTGCTAGGATAGAGAGTATAGTTGAATGTCTTGTAGACCCACAGATTGAAGAGGTAGGCAATAGGTGATGACAACCCTATCTCTCCTTTGTAATCCTCCACGTTCGGCTATGCCACAGGCTCTTAGAGCCAATTTTGCCTGATGTTGCTAGGGGTAAACCCATGCCCAATGTGTTGCTAGTGACACTTGGCATCTTGGGAGCCTGTCTCACCGGAGGAGCCGGGTCCCATCATTGAGGTCGATGTGGCAGTGTTGGATCCCGCACTTGAGGCAAGGCTGGGACCGACGCCTTCTAGACATGTGGCGCCTCCGGACATAGTTAGGTGCTTTCAGCCTATGTTCGAGGGTACCCCGTCTACGGGTACCGACAATCAGCCTGTGTGCGTTTCTTTCCCTATGTTCTGTTTATGTTCATTTAGTTACGCATTAATTAGATGATCATCAAATCATGCTCGTTCTTGCATATTTTAGTGATATGCCTGGTCACTCTCTCCCTGTCTCGCGCCTAGTGGAGTTACGCAATTCTGTTGCAGGCGGGCCTTCTTGATGTACCTGCAACGTGTTTGGGGTCTCTCAGTCGCCCTCTTGTTTTGGGTCCTGTGTTGCCAGACGGTCTCTCCCACAAAAGTCCTACGCAAATTCGGGGGTCTAGCGTGTGTAGCCCGCTTAGCCTAGTTCCATACCCTAAGTGTGCATACCCTGCCTCCCAGCGCTTCGGCTAAGTACTGGGGGCTAGACGGCTCACACACTGAGTAAGGCGGGAACCAGGCCCTGGATGCTAATGCACTGAAAACCAAGTCCTACTCCTCAACTTAGGACTGTAAGGTGTAGCAAAACTAAAGAGCAGGAAGGGAGTGACCGATGAGCAAAATTATTTACATTATGCTTTAATTCTGACTTTCGCATATCGTCCGCCATATGCCCGTTTACATTTCTGCTATCTCGTCCATAGTTGGAGTTGTGTTATCCTGCTAAAGGCAGACCCGCATGAGGTACTTGCAATGTGTTTTGGGTCCTATGGTCATTTTTTTGCTCGGGGTCCATGGCGTCGAATGGTTCTCACCCCTAAAAGGCGAACGCCGAGCTAGAGGTCCATAGTGTGCAACCTCTTAGCCTGGTTCTGTACCCTAAGCCTGTGCACCTTGCCTCAAGTGCTAACAGCTAAGTACAGGGGGTCGGACGACTCATGCCATGAGCAAGGCAGCGACCATAAGAACCCTGGAGGAAATTTTTTTCCATCTTACATAATAGTACCAGTATCTCCTTCTCCAACTCACTCCTCATCTCTTGTGATTTTTTGGCACAAAGCTGTCTAAAGAAGTGGCTAAGATCGGCTAACACGTTGCACACCGCATCAACAAAATAGTAATGAAAAATATTAGGTAGAAGACTTTCCATTATTATGCTATAATCATGACTCTTCAACCCAGTGAGCTTTCCTGTTTTCACATTCATGGGTTGTTTGAGACTAGCTGCGTAACCATATGTTTTTCGACCATTTGAGGACTTTTTTCTTTTCTTTAAGTCGAAGACAGAAAGAAGCACATGGTCTACCACCACTTTCAGAGAGCTCAAAAGTTGGACGGTTACAAAGCTCAACCTGATCTTTTCGAGCCTTTATATTTCCTTTCCTTTTGCCCATCATGTCCACGCATGTGTTGATGATACATTCACCCATGTTACGCTCTTGATGCATGACGTCAATGTTGTAAATTAGTATCAACGACTTCACATATGGTAGCTCCCATAGTCCACATATATAAGTCCAATTGTGACCTCTCTATAATTGAGAAAAATTCCAAGGACAACCTTCATCTAGCACCAGTTTGTCCAACATATTAGATATTTCTGACTCGTTAAGACATTTTGGTGGTCCTTTAGTGCCAACGGTGTTCTTTTTGAAGACATTCCTCTGTTTCCTAAACATGTGATTCGAACGCAGCCAATGTATGTGACAATTGAATTACTATATCTTGTCTCCATGAGTAAGTCGAAAACAACCTGTGTCAGAAGAACATATTGGACACGTCAAACGATCGTGAGTGCTCCATCCAGAAAACATGTTGTATGCCTCGAAATCATGGACGGAACACAAATAAGCGGCTCGAAGGTTGAATTTCTGCTTCTGGTAATAGTTGTACGCTTCTACTTCTGTCCAAAACATTTTCAATTCTTCGATCAACGATTTCAACATCACGTTGAGACGTGGCCCATGAGAATCCGACCTAGGTACAATGAGGCTAAGGAACATGAACTCATACTTCATACAATGAGATGGTGATAGGTTGTACGGAATGACAAATACAGGCCAACAAGAGTATGGTGTGGCGTTTGTACTGAACAGCGAGAATCCATCTCTCGCCAACCCGATGCGAACATTTCTCGCTTCACGGCCAAAATCTGGATCGAACCGGTCCAGCGCCTTCCATAGCTCACCGTCGGATAGGTTCGTCATGACTCCATTGTTTTGATGTACACCTTCTTTGTGCCATCTCATGTCTGTGGCAGCTTTTTTAAAAGAAACAACCGCTTCAACCGAAGTGCCACGGGTAAGTAGCAAAACTACTTACATGCAATTTCTGTCATCACATTATCACCATCATCATTAACAACTTGTTTATTACATTTTAAGCACCTTCTCTCTTTGTCATGCTCTTTTTAGAAAAGCATGCAGTTGTATGGACACACATCAATCTTCTCACATTTCATACAAAGACCGGAAAGCAATTTCTTCACTGATACATATTTTAGGCACTTTATGGGGCTGTGAAAGTATATAGCTAATCAATTTGATGACATTGTTGTAGCAGTTATTAAAAAATAAGTACTTAGACTTAATTGCCATTAGTGTAGTCATGAAAGTCAAGAGGGTCATTTCAATGTTTTCATGCAGTGGCTCTTCTAAAGCTTTGAGAAGTTCGAATAACGCTTCAACCTCCATTGTAGGAGGATCCCCCATAAGATCTTATTGTATAGCTTCTAGCATCTCATCCATCCAATCAACTCCCGTGTTATAACCATTATCCTCTTTTACTTCTTGTACATCTTGAGAAGTTGTCTCGCCACGGAAGGTCCAGACCTCATAATGTCGCATTTAACTGTTTCGACACAAGCGTATCAAAACTTCCGTTTTGTCCAAAAACTTGGTATTCCAGCATTTTGTAAAGGGTCACCGCACCTTATCAATATTTGACAATGAAAAATTTTGATCTACAAAATCATTTGTCTTGGCGAACTAGTCATGTGAGTGACCACCCGATCTGCTCTTCCAACCAATATACATCCAACTGCGGTCTTCACCCATGTTTGACTCTGTAGTATAAAGCCAGAGAAATTATGGTTACTTTATACTTTGTTTAATGTCACGACCATACATCTATTGGAAAGGATATGTCCTAAACCCACCCAAGAGTGACCCAGAGGAACGTGCTTATGATGAGATGCGATTCCGAATCCAAACGAAATTTAGGCAACATAACCTCGTTGTTCTCCAACTGCATGCCCGAAAATGGTGCAGCGAAGAACATTAGGGTTACAGCATCGAAATCGCGTCCGGATCCAGACCCCACGTCTCGTCATAAGCATGCCCCCTCGGTCACTCCCAGGCTGTCCAAAAAGGGACAATTCCAAACCTACATGCCTCGCATGCGTAATGCATGTGAGATGGGTTGATTCGAAACAGTTGGCACATATTGTATAGGTTCCATTAATCTTTCATTTTTGAATCATTTACGAGAGAGAGGAAGAGAGAGGTAAGAATGGAGAGAGAGAGAGAGAGGAGGAAAGAATGGTCAAACGGCTTTACAGGTTAGCCTCATAGTTTATGCTCCGTCAGGTCCCGCCGTCCACGTGTGGGAGCTTTCCGTTCTCACCATCGCTTTTCGTCTCCGTGCCCACATATAAGCATAGACTACTAAATCGGCCGTGTCGGGCCATAAATGCGCCGTGCCAGGCCGAGCCGGCCAGAAGCTCGTATATTTACATATCGATATTAAACACTCAATCAATCAAAATAGTTTTGAAAATAACAAACTTAAAATCAATTAAACCTAAACATACATCTAAACATTTATTAGTCCATCTAAACAATTAGTCATAACATAAGCAATTAAATAAACATTTCAAAAAACACTAAACTTAACATAAACAACTAAACATAATTAAACCTAATACAATTCATCTAAACAATTATTAATCTAAACAATTCATCTACTAAAAAACTCGGGGTACCAACAATAGAAAGTCGTATCCTTTCTATTTTGCTTCGCACCCTTTTTCTTTACTTCTTTTCGTGCTTAAAATAATATCTTTCAGATGGTGCACTCTTCATTCTCGAGCGAATCAATTTCTCGGAACTTATCCACCGGAATTCTTATCGACCAAAAAGGCATGTACTTAACCATTCATCAACTAATTAATTCAACTACTAAACAATTCATCTACTAAGTAATGGAACTAAATAATTGCTAGTTAAAAACTACTTACTAAACAATTGCTAATTAAAAAATGAGCTAGGCTCGGTACGACCATGGCCGACCGTGGAGGCCAGTGTGGGGGGCGCTGATGTCCGGCCAAGGCATCGGCCAAGGGGGGTATGGAGGAGCAAGGCCATACCTCAACGTGACGGGCGAGGTGGGCAGCTCGGGCGACACGGCGCAGTGGGGGCGGCTCAGGCGAAGGAGGCATGGGCGCGGCTCAGGCGGCGGCTCGGCGAAGGAAGGCGCCGATGGTGTGAGGAGGAAGACGCACGCATGGTGGGGACGCGTGCATGGCCCGCTGGGTGTAGGGTTATTCGCTTTATGTACGACAGCCAAGTAACTTACATTGGCCTTGGGTTGGTCCGTCGTACTAAGACATTAGATTTTGTCGGTTATATTACTTATTATGGTCTAGAATTGGTCCATCGTAAGCTAGTTATTCAATTCTGATGGTTCTTTACTTAGGACGGATGTGGTCCCATGCCCGTCATAAGTTAGCTTACGTACGATGGCTACGGCTGGCCGATGTAAGTCATCTAACTTACAGATGCTTGACCTCGTATTTCAACCATTGTAATGTGTCGAGTTCCTGTAGTTGGCGCCGACGGTAGTTCGGTCTCTGTAGGAAGGGGCCCAGTGCCCAGTTTAGAATAAAAAATATATAACACCTTTTAGTTATCTAAAACTAGGTAAATCCCTTGAGTTGTTACTCACCAAAAACGGAAATGTATGTTGATAAATCAACCCCTGGCTGAACATGAAAATAGCTTATCGCTAATTCCCAATATTGGTGCTCTTGCATCGACAACACCTCGGTCTTTTGGCCTCCTGATTGTTCCTACATTAGGAATCTAGGAAGGCCCACATATGTGGACGATAACTGTCAGTGTATCAATTGTCGACTAGTAATGCTTGTACCACGCATTCTGTCTTGAGGCGGCCTAACAGCTAGAACGGAGGATGTATACTGGTTCGAACAAGGCATCCTACGACTAGTCTGGGGGTTTCTTCTTCTCACTATCAATGAAGGGGGAGTATATGTATGAGGAGAGCTTCTAGTGCGCTCATGGAGGGGACGAAGCCCCTCTTTTCGTGGCTGTCTTCTTCATTTTTTTGTGTGTCCCTCTTGTAGCACAGCTTCGGACCCATTTTATAGGCAGAGGCGGGCCATCTCGCTCTAGCTACTTCTCGCTTTCCTCATGTGGGAAGCGAGATTTACATATTTGTTCCTATCCTCTGCACTCCTTAGGGCAGGGTCAAACAGTGGAAGCCACTGGCACCACGCCTTCCTCGTTGTGTCACTTCACATCCCCTATCAACGCCTCAATTCTCGGGTCACCGGCCAACCACGGCAGGACTGGACAGGGCGTGTAGGGTGCTAGCAGCGGCATTGACGCCGTTTCCTATTCAGAGACCTAATTGATGCGATCCTGCCTCTCATGATCAGGACTCTGCTGGACAAAGGCTGGTGTGGTCAGGCCAGGATCATGGAATTCGTCTCCAAAACCATCCGGGTCGGGGGTCGAGATCGCTGATGGGGCCCAGGTTCACTTGATCCTGCTGGTATGGGATCGGAAAGCCCAGCCGTGTCCTCAGACACCCTGGTTGCAAGATTCTGATATTTGCCCTCGAGTCTCCCATTGAGAAACTTGCTCGATCATAGGCTGATGCGTGATGATCTCATCATCAAAAACATTGAGCAGTCGCTTATAACCAAGGACACTCAGAAGCCATGATAGTTTTTGCTTTTTTCAGGATTCATCGAGTGTCTGCCAATCTTGTTTCGTCCTTGCGCTGGGCTTCTCACGATTTTCTTTGTGAGAGTCTGGCTGGAGGCCTAACAGGCCCTGTCTGTGAGCCATTTGTTGCTCGCCCTTGAGATATTAGAGGCTTAGAGGGGAAGATCTCGGGAAACCTGCCTCGATGGTCAGGTTCTCGAGCTCGTTGAGATACTTATTGGGAGAATCTGAGTGAAATCTGATTACCTTCAACTGTGAGGGCGAACAGAACCCAACACCCAGTATCGACAAGTAATTGAGGTTAGGGCTTGGTGCCCACATTTCATGCAATCATGTTCGGTGCATTCACACAGATCCCAGACCTTTTGGGGGTCCAGGCGACCCGGTGCCGACCCTTTGCGGGGTTACCGCTGAAACGCCCAGCATGGACTCGGATACGGCACGTCGAAGACGACGAAGGTATCTGCTACCTTCGAAAATGTCCCTCATGGGACCATCTCTCGGTCGTCCGTCTGTCGCTCTGGCTCATTCCAGACTCGAGACCAACGGGCTGACGTTCGAGCTTGGAACTCAGTTGAATTACGCATAAGTCATAACTCGAGAACTTACCTTCGCTTGATGGAATAGTGTCATGGTCGGCGGTAGGATGGCATCATGCCCCATCTGTTAGCCGTTCGTGGCTCGGAGGGGATCAACATGCGGATGTTCAGAATCGTGTCTTGCCCGTCCATGAGCCATTTGTGGCTCGGTGGGGTCGAGCATCGTGGATGGCCATCGAGTCATGTCATACCCATTCCTCAAGCTGTTCGCGACTCGGAGGCGATGAGCTTTTAGATGATGGTAGAGTTGTGTCACGCCCCGTCCATGAGATGTTTGTGGCCTGTAGAAGATTGGCATCGTGGATGGCAGATGAATCGCGTCATGCGCCATACGCGAGCCGTTCGTAGCATAGAGGGGATGCACCCGGGAAGCTTGCTTAGATGGTTGAGTTCTCGAGCCCGTTTGTGCTGCCTATCGAGGATATCCAAGTGAAACCCAATATCCTCAACTGTGAAGGCGAACGAAATTGTTCACTCGATTTTAACGGGTAATCGAGGTCGGGGCTTGGTCCCCATGTTTAAGAGATCCTGTTCGGTACGTTCATGTAGATCCTGGACCTTTTGGGGGTTTGAGCAACTTGGTGCTGACCCTTCATGGCGTTACTGCCGAGTCGTCGAAATAGGACTCAGATACGACGCATTGGAAATGTCGAAGGTATCCGCTAGCTTTGATGTCGTCCCGCTTTGGACCATCTCTCGGTCGTCCATCCATCATTTTGGTTCGTCATTAGCGGTCTCGAAACCCAATCACCTGAAATCTGAACCCGTGCATAAGTCGCGATGCTAGCTTTTTATCCGGGCCCGACAAGTTGGGGCTGCGGGGGCGATATAATTCTCCCTTGGCCTCTTCCTTAAACCGAGATCACCCTCTATGGGGAGCGCGTCCCTCTAAGCAGGCGAATGTTTCAATGAGGTAGGAGGTGATGAGGGTCACAATCATCCGTGATCTCCGTCGGGCTTTATTGCAGTGCAACCTTTGAGGAGGCGAAGTGGCATGCAGAGGGAATCTTTGGGCATCGCAAGCCTTTATTTGAGGCGTCAATTACAAAGCGGCTTGGTGCACCACCACCGCTATCTTTATCCTTTCTACTCCACCGGTGGGACTATAAGTCAGCCCATTGGGAGGCTTCTCGCGTCCTTCATCCACACCCCCCCTCTGCAGTCAACGGTGGACAAACTCCTCCCTCTCCAGACATCTCCCTCATAGCCTGGTGACCACTCCTAATGATGAGAGCATGGCGGTCGGGGAGATCCTGGTCACACGCGGGGAGGAAGGGGAGGATATACCTAGAAGGTTATAATGATCGTAACCTCTCGAAGCCTTGACGCGGGGGGAATTGCTGGAGGCTAAAAGGCGAGGATATTCAATCCACATGTGAGGCGTCTTCTCAAGCCTGTACCAATCCTTCCCTCGCCCCAGTGGTGGTCGGGAAATATGTTGGGCAATTTTGCTCCCTAGTTCACCTCAGCGAGCCTCGGCATCATGAGCTGGGGCCACAATCTCTCTGTCGAGAGATTAGTGGCCTTTTTTTGATGGAGCACCACACCCTTGACGGAGAAGGATATGTCAACCGACTGGAATCCTTAGATTTTGAAGAAACTATAGCGATGAAGTCGGGATCAATCGTCGACAAAAAAAGTGATATGTCTAGGAAGGGTACAAAGCACTTGGGGCTTTCAACCTCGCAAGTCGGTAGGACTTGAAGTCGTCGGATTCGCCGACATCGAAAGGTAGTACCAGTATAGGGATAAGTTTGTTAAAAATGTAATATGTATTACATCATATAAAGATCAAATCCATCTTGTTATATGGAATCTCTTTTATGATTTAAGAACGATTCCCCTTTGTCCATTTTTCGTTTGATCGGTCCTGCCCAAACCGTAGCCTCCGAGCTTTTCATCACTTGTAGACCATAGGTCGCATGACATAGAGGGAGTACTTACAAGGGAGAATATCTTAAGGGTATCAATGAAATGAGACCTTTCATCACTTAAAACTTTCAAGGAGTTCCAAAGCATGAGAAAATGATCTCATGGAACATTTCCCTAGCTTGCTAGGAATCAGCATTTTTGCAAGGTAACGCTTCTACCCATTTTGACACATACTCGACAGCCACCAGAATACACTCGCAAGATAGGACTTTGGAGAAGGTCCCATGAAGTCAATACCCCACACATTAAATAATTCAACTTAGAAATTATATGTGAGGTGCATGACATTGCAAGCAGTGATTTCTCCATGCTTTTGGCATTTCCAACATCGGTGAATGAATTTTTTGGTATCTTCATACGTAGAAGGCCAATATAATCCACTTTGATAGATCTCTGCCTCAGTACGATAAACACCGTAATGGCCTCCATCGGGACCAGCATGGCATTTATCAATGATTTTTGTGCCTTCGATTGTGGGGACACACCTTCTAAGAAGGCCATCAGCACATACACGATAGAGATATGGGTCGTCCCATAGGTGTCTACGAATCTCATAAATAAGCTTCCTTTTGTTTTCCCCTGGTTGTACGTACCCTGTGACCATGAAGGTCATGATATCCGCATACCAAGGGTGAGAGTCAGTCACCTTGGGCAGCATGTCATCACGTAGGAAGTCATTTATGAGTATGTTCACGGTTTTGTGACTTCCATACGTGCAAGATGATCAGCAACAGAATTCTCTACCCCCTTCTTATCCTTCCAAATCAAACTCTTGGAGTAGGAGAATCCATTGTATTATCCATGGTTTAGCATCCCTTTTGGTGAGCAAAAATTTAAAGGTTGTATAGTCCATGTAGACTATGACCTTGGCTCAAACCAAATAGGATGTAAACTTGTCGATAGAAAATACTATTATCAGGAGCTCTTTTTTCGTTGTCTCATAATTCAGCTGTTCTTTTGTTATAGTCTTGCTAGCGTAGGCTATGGCGTGATGCTTTTTATCTTTGGTTTGTCCTAAAATTGCACAAACAGCAAAATCGTTGGCGTCACACATGATTTCGGATGGAAGCGTCCAATCTGGGGGTTGGATGATTGGAGGAGAAATAAGTTCCTTTTTTAGAGGCGTTCAGGCGATCCTAAGGTGATCGCTGGACTTCCCACCTGATCGGCCTCCATTCTGCTTCCGTTCGGTTCACATTATGCTCACTCCAGGCATGGCATCCACCGCAGTCTCATGTTGTAGCCTGCTTCGGTCCCAGCAGCCACCACATCACTCTTGCTCACCGTTGTTGATCATTAAGGCTTTGCTAGTTGCCGCATCTTTGTTACACCATCACGTTTTGTTCGGAGGCTACCATCCTGTACAGTGCTTGTTGACGGTCCTTATATACCAATTTCTACCATAAATATAACTCAATCATGGGAGGAAATGAATATATCTTACACAAATCATAGTTAGATTTACCATAATTCAACTAGCACTTGGAGAAATAGTGCATGCAGGAGTTGATATGCAGAAATGATGGACAATGAGGGGAGCAATCCTAAAATATGCCACCCAAGCCAATCACGCGACGACATATGGCACCACATGGAACTCATTCCCAGGCATATCCAAAGAGATCCAACAGTGTTTCACCGGGGAAGGGGGTTAGGGCCCACCTCAAAGCCACCCTGAGGAAGCACACCCGAAGGGGGGCCAGGACCAGGTCGATCGATGCCCCTAGTCGGCCGACTTGGCCCTAACATGAAACTCGTTCATCCTCCACGTGTTGGCTCCTCACAAATTCTTGAAGGTGGTGAAGACTGATTCGTGCTCTAATTGTGGTCGGAGCCGCCTCTACTACGTGTATAAATAGGGGGGTTCCTAACTTCTCACACACACCACTCAAGCATTATCTCTTGTATTACACTAGTCCTCTTAGTCTCTTAGTGGATGATAGGCTGTAGAGAGGAGCCTCAAGTCCCATGTCCAAATTGCAAAAGGTATAGCTCATGTATCTTTTCTTGTATTTGTGACATTATGCTTTATATTAATATAATTAGTCTTTACTTATTCATATACATGGGTAAAGCGTTCCTTGTTTGGTTCTGGAGTCCATGCATGTGTTAGGTGTAGATATTACTATGTTCTAATGATAATGCTCATATCTTGTTATCATAAATAGCATACACCACCACTATAGCCTAATTAGCTATTAATATGATTATGTTAATATGAGTAGTTTAGTGCATGGTCCGGGATTTAGGAAGGTACTTCACATTCACCACCACTACTTTCTATCCCAACATTGTTTTCAACAATGTTTAGGTTAGTCATTGACTTAGGAAGGTACTTGTACTGCAGCTCTTAAGGTATTTACTTGTTATGTAAGCTTGGTGCTTAGATAAGCAGGTAGCGTTGGATGTCTTGTAGACCCACGATTTGCAGGGGTAGGCCGCAAGTGGTGCCAGCCGTATCCATCCTTCGTAACCCCCCACGTTCTACTCCTCTACGGGCTCGTGGCTGGAATCATCCTAATATTCTCAATGGTAATCCAGTGCCCGATATGTTGAAACTCTAAGCCTTAGTACTCGTAGTTAGCGTAGCCATGTGTACACCAGTTGACTATGTATATAAATACCTAAAGCACAGCAGGAGCAGCTCCATCTCTAACTTAGCCTTTGTTGACGGTTGTTATATACTAATTTCACCCGTCAATATAACTCAATTATGTGAAGGAAATATCATTTCTTGCACACATCACCTTTCTATTAAATCTATTTCCACTTGTACTTGGAGAAATTGCTGCATGAAGGTATTCTATACAGGAATGAAGTGAAACAAGGGAATTGATCCTATAAAATATCATCCCAGCCAATCAAGCGCTGACATGTGGCACCACGTGAATCAAATGGGCCACAAACAGAAGTATTTGAGGCCATCCAACGGTGTAGCACCCATATCAAGGGATGGGACCCACCTGGAAGCCACTCAGAGAAAGCACAGACCATATGGAGGATTTACCAGGACTGCCGACCCCCCCTAGTTTGTCAACCTGGTCTTTCCTCCAATCTCGATCAACTTCCACGTGTTGGCTCCTCCCGGCTTGAAGGAGTCAGTGGTGACTGATTTGCGCGCTTTTGATGGCGGGAACCGACCCTTCTCCAAGCTATAAATAGGACCCCTCACCCCTCACTTCAACACACACCACTTGAGCATCATTCTATTGTATACACTAGTTCTCTTAGTCCTTAGTGGAGTTAGGCTATAGAGAGGAGAGCCTTTAGTCCCAAGTCCAAGTTGGGTACGGTATGGCTCATGTATCTTTTCTTATCTTTGTGACTTTATGCATAATAAAGATATTATCTTTAGTCTTCTTTTATTCATATACTTGGATGAAGTGTTTCTTGTTTGATTGTGGATTCCATGTATGTGGTAGGAGTAGTCTTTATGATTATACCATATCACTCCTAATCTATCATCATAAACACTACAAACCCCCACTATAGTCTAATTAGTTATGATATGATCATGTTAATATGAATAACTTATGCTATGTCTCAACATTGGTTGAACAATTTTTAGGTTAGTCATTGCCATAGAGAGGTACTTGTACTCGAGTCTCTAAGGTATTTACTTAGTATGCTAGCATTGTGCTAGGATAGTAAGTAGCGTTGGATGTCTCGTAGACCCACGGATTGAAGAGGTAGGCAGTAGGTCGTGACAGCCCTACCTGTCCTTTGTAATCCTCCACGTTCGGCTATGCCACAGGCTCTTGGCGGGAGTCGCCTATTGTTGCTAGGGGTGAACCCGTGCCCAATGTGTTGAACAACTTAGCATAAGTATTCACCATTGACATGCTCATTAGTACCTAACCTAGGCTATGTATATGTATATTAGAAGCATTGTAGGAGCAACTCCCCAACTCTAGGTCTAACCTCCATTAGGACCCATTTACCCCTTAGAATATATTCCTTTGGTGGGTGTCACACTACCCATATATTATCAACTTACCACTGTCTTGATAATTGATTAGTATCCCATAGCTTGATCCTAAGAGTAGTGTTTACTTTACTCCGTTGCCTTCCTTTGGGATAAATATGATACCCTTGGGAATACTCTTGGGTGAAATGCTACACGATAGTTTTCGTGTGCTTGCGGACCTCATCTCTTTTGAGATATGATCTATGACTTAAGAAACGTCAACAACCTCCACTAGGAAATTCTTATGATTTAGAGTAGTTTTCATAGGTATGTGACACACTACCCCTTCAATTCATTTATCCATCCTATTGAATCCCTCACTAGAACACCCTATTCTATCCTTGACCTTACCACTCTTCTACCTTGCCTTCCTTTGGGACAAACAAATACGATACCCTAGGTAATACTTTCATTTGAAATGCTACAGTGGTACTTTCTGTGCGCTTGCGGAACTCATCTTGCTTTGTCTTCGGTTAGCCTAGTGCCTCTGTAGAACTAGCCTTGCTGCTAGGATGACCTGTAGACGTTAAGAAGTATCAACAAGCTTTTTTGGCGCTGTTGCCAGGGAAGGCACAGAAGATTTGAATGATCATGTGGTAGATAGGATTCTAGTAGGTTTTTAGTAGGATAAACCTCCTATGTTTTCGAATTTTTTGATGTGAAACAGGGTAGTTGTGACCAGTTTCTATTTGCCAGTAAATTATATAGAAGATCTCGAGTCACTGCTGAGAAGAGTTTGACGTCGTGTGGTTCCTCCTTAGGTGATCTTGTTGGCTAGGAAACCAGTTACCTCTGCACCATCACACTGCAAGCCAATGTCCCAAAAGAGCCTACATTAGTTCTCGGCTCCCTCTACTGATAATGTGTCTATCGAGCCCAATGTCAAAATTGGAGACGTGAACTTTAAGATCAAGACTGGCCTAATCACTATGGTGTAGGCTAATCCCTTCTATGGGAAATCCAACGAGGATGACAGTGCTCACTTGCAACAATTACTCAAGATTTGTAGAACTTTTAAGATCAAGGATGTCACTCTCGATGCCATCCGTCTTCAAATGTTTCCGTTCTCCCTCATTTGGAGAGCGAAGTAGTGGTTCTACGCAAACCGAAGTGCTATAAATACTCGGGAGAAATGTTCCTGCTCATTCCTCGCCAAGTTCTTCCCTTTGGGCAAGACCAATGCCCTACATGGAAGGATTTCTAGCTTCTTGAAAGAGCCCAAGGAATCCATTCACGAGGCTTGGGAAAGTGTAACAACCACTATTTTAGAGAGGAAAAAAATTGTAAAATGAATCTTTCATGAAGTAAAATCATTTTCTTGGGAATAAAATCTATATAAGGAAAGTTGCATCATGTTTGATTGTTTGTGTGAATTTTTGAAACAAATTTGCTTGAAATTCAGATTACAAATTCATATCATAAAAGAGGAGAAAAAGAAAACAGAAAAGAAAAAGAAAAAGAAAAGAAAAAGGAAAAAAATCGCCCCTGGGCCGAATTCCCCAATCCGGCCCAACTCTCTCCACCCTCCCGCGCCGGCCCGGGCCTCCTCTCCCCTCCCTCTCTCTCTGTCAGTCGGGCCCCGCACGCCAGCCTCTCCCTGCGCCGCACCCACCCTCTTCTCTCGCTGCAAGCCGGGCCCACTCCCTCTTCGTCTACCTCGCGCCCGTGTCGTAATGCCCGCATGCGATAATACCGCGCCGCCCACTTTTCCCCCTCTTCATTCCCGGCCGTTTCACCCTAATCAAGTGTCGTGTCGTGCCCATGATGGCCGCCGACCATTTCTACTCTGAATCCCCTATAAAAACCCGGCCATTCCCCTCAATTTCCTCACCCCGGCGATCAAAACCCTAGCTTGGGCAAGCTTGGAAATGGCGCCGATGTTCCCATCGATTCACCCACTGACTCACCCCGAAACCTTGCCTAACATCTTTGTCGTGTCCTCAGGACACCGCTGGACATCTTTAACGGTGGTTGTCGCCTCTGTGTTGCCGACTTCGTCGGGCGCCGAGGAGTACCGCCGCCGTTCACCGTTGCCGACCCACCTCCGACTGATTCCCAGCCTCGCCACAACTCTCGGTGAGACCCCCTTGCTTCCCTCTTCATTTTGCGCTATTTGGATGTACCCCGTGGCCTCCGTGGCACGTACTTGGACTTCTTCGGCGAGCCCGCCGCAGCGCGCGCGTCACCGTCGCCGCGCACCGCCGCCCGACCCTTATCGGGGCGACGTGGCTCAATGCCCGTCGTCCATTATGTTTCAACGGCCAAGATTAGAACCCCCGTACACCTTCGGTACATTAAATCTGGGCCATCCAATTTAAAATCAACAGCCCGCGTTCAATTTAGTTTTCCCGCCGCCGAAATTCACTCAGACCCCTGGAAACTTGAGGGCTACCCCCTGAGTTACTCTAAAATTCAAGTCTAACCCCTGTAAATGTTGAACTAGTCCCTAGACTTTTTAGAAATTAGGAAAATACTGGTAAATTGAATAAAGAGTGTTTTTAAGCCCCTGGAAAATTATAAAATGGCAAATAAAATCTGGAAAAATTGTAGAATAATCCCTGGACTTAATAAAAATTATTTTTAACCTCTAGAACAGCTTTGTATTTGCAGAAAGCCCCTGTTAGTTCTAAAACTTAAATAAAAGTCCTTACTTTGTATAAAATAAATATAAAAAATAGATTTAAATATGTTTTATTTATTTTCCTTTCTGTATTATTTTTATTAATTCATTTAAATTGCTGAAATGGTCATAAAAATAGTTTTAAGTATATTTAGTTCATAAAAATTGTTCCGCACATAGAAATAATTAGTAAAAATAATGTAAAAATTGTAAAATTTATATTATCGATTATAAATCTGTTTTAAGCTTATTTTGAAGGATAAAATGTCTAGAAAATAATTTTAGGGTTCTAATAAGTATAAAAAAATGGTATAAAAATCTATAAAAATGTGTTTTACTCACTAAATTTCATTTAACTTTAAATTCTCATCAACAAATGTATGTCTATAATAAAAATCAACCCTAAAATCACTTTTGTGTAGGAATTTGCGTTTATTTGAATATTGTGCATTTTACTATGTTCTTATTGTATGTTATTTCTCGTGCATCGTCGTAATTTAGAGTCGGGGCTAGAACCCACCCTTAACCTTCAAGAGCAGCAGTTTCCCGACGACCCTGAGACACAGTTTGGAGGTAAGTTCCTTGACCATCTTGCACCCTTTTTGCTAAGTTTTAGTTAGTTGCATGCTAAATTAAAATATGAATCCTATGTTATGTTCTCTTAGAATTTCCACAATATTCCTTGTCAACATGGTTTGGGTGCCTTATAATTGTTTAGAATACGCTTAGCCATGCTTAATTGAAATATGATCTATATATTTACAAGTTTACATTTGAAGTACTTTGATTCATGAATTGATGGCTATAATGAAAATTAGTAGATAGGAATCTGATAGGGGATTTTGTATGGATTGGTGCATGCGTGCACAAGACCTTGGTTTGGGGCTTGACACCTATCGGATTCTAAGGACCGGTTTATGGAAGAAGTTGCTAAGCCATTTAGTATCACCACATAATTGTATATGGGACAGCTTGGTTTAGTAATTTGGTTTCTCCCGATGTAGCATAGGTAATTGATCGGGCGGGGAATGGGCTTTGCCTTGGGATCCGCATGGCTCAAGAGGGGGCTTCTCCTGGCGGAGGGAAAATAGACTCCAGGTGCCAGAGAAGTGAAACCTTAGAGTACCCATTACAAGTCGGGAGGACCATCGGAAACACCTCGTAGTGATCTCCTGGCCACACACCTACGGAAGTGTGTATTGTGGTTAGCTACCACGGGCATCAGGGAGGTTTACCTTAGTCCAACTGGCAGCAGGGGACGAAATCACGAACTGTGGGTAAAGGATACACACTCTGCAGAGTTTTGTTAAACTGTCTAGACAACCGTGCTCACGGACACGAGCGGCTTGGAAACCAAATTCATAATTAGCACATTGTTACTAAATGGATGGTTTGGGATTGGTCTTACCTGGATTAATTTTGGGATGTTGGTTGGGATTTCACCTAGATGTAGGTGCTTAATAATATGTAAGAGTAGGTTGTAACTGCTATAGTGCTTAACTATTATTTGCCTTCCTTGTTGTGAACCACACATGTCATAACTTCCCAACTTGCGAGTACCGTTTGTACTCAAACTTGTTAGTTGCATATTTTTCCCCCAGTCTACGAAGACGCAGAGGTGGAGAACCAGGACTTCTACGGAGACCCCGAATAGATGTTCTAGGCTGGCGCTCCCCCGTGCAATGCCTGTGTTTGGAGCCCTTGTTATGTTTTTCCGCTGCTTGTGTATTTTTATTTTAGACCTGGATGGTCATTTATGTAATAAAGAGATGTACTCGAACATGGTATTATATTTGGTATTTCACTTTCGTCTACACATGTATGATTTGAACTGATCCTGGCATACATGTGGAAAACATCTGGTTTTCTTCTTATTACCAGGTGTGACAAAGTGGTATCACAACCGTGTTGCTCGTAGGACGCAAGCCTAGATAGAAAAAGACGATTTAAGGACTTTACTATTTTCAAATATTATTAATTGTAAAATTTGTTTGTATTCTTTACCTTGCACTTATTTCACTTACTCTTTAATTTGTCTTATTACTGACACTCTCCTGTTTCAAAATCTTAGATGGCCAACGTCAGGAGAAGCGCTCGCATGTCAACTAGAGGCTATGTTCCCAACCGAAGGATTGCTGCCCGCCGTACCCCACTCAATGATCCTCTACGTGCGGCGGTGATTCGTACTGATGGAAGAGCTGCAGGACGACTTCGACGTCGACTTCAAGCCATACTGCTCGACGCCGGCTACAGACACGAGAGATTGGCACTCACCTACCACTCTATTGGGATGCAGCGTCCCTACCGGATCGAGTGGTCATGCAAGCTATTTGTCTACTATGGGGATGAACTACTCAAGGTGCACCATACCCCTGCTGCAAGGAGCTACTGACGCCATGCTGAGCAGGATGTCAGCTGGGAGGCCATCACCTATTGGAGCCACACTTACCGCTACCAGCTGCGGAACTCGGTGCACGCCTACACTCCCCAGCGTCCCAGCGGCACTGGCAACTTCGTCACCAGGTACGTGGAGGGGCCCCTGACCCTTCCACAGACTCACCAGATAGTTGATGACGTGGAGCGCCTCAGCATTCGCCTCCACAAGGCTCAGCAAGAAATTCAGGATGTTCGTGACCTGGCAGCACATTATGAAAGGCAAGTGAGGAGGTACCGTCGGATCACCGACGAGGACCCAGATGGGTATGCTTCAGACACATCCACTTGGATCCCGGACTCTCCTGACCGTCGTGTTGGTCGTGGTGACACCGACTTGATGGACTACTCTTCAGACGAGGAGCCAGACTCAGGGGAGCCTTCTGTGTCGCAACAGCCATCCAACTCTCCTCCGCATGGCAACGAGTCTCGTGGCAGCAACTCGGGATATGATGGAGATGACGATGAAGACCCAGACGAGGAGGAGGACCCCGAGGAGCGAGAGTAGACTCTAGCCTGCCCTACAACTCAAGATTAAGACACTTACCCATGAGTTGTAATAAGAGCGATGTAGTAATGATTTGTGTAATCTTGAGTTGTATGATTTTGCTTTGAGAACTTGATTATCCATGTCTGCGATTATTTAATGAAAGTGATCTTTATCTCCTTATTGATGCATATAGTGGGAAAGACGTATAGAATAGTTTCTCTCTTCTCTTTTTATTCTAAAGCAACACCCCAATCTCAGATGGCAGGTAGAGGAAGAGGACGTGGACGTGGTGTGCCACCCAATCAGGACAATGAAGTCCCACTACCTCAATGGAATGGAAGAGGTGCTCGTGGGGCACCAGCTGCAAACCAAGTGCAGCATATGATGGCTATGCAACTTCAAATGATGCAAAACTTGACACAAATTGTGAACAATATGCAACAGGCTCATCAAGCACCACCACCACCACCCCCACCTCCAAGATGTTGCTTAAGAGACTTCATGAACACTCAACCCCCACGCTTCTCCAACGCCACAGAACCCATGGATGCAGATGATTGGATCAATACTATTGAAAGTAAACTAAGGATTGTACAATGTGAAGGAAGGGAAAGGGTGTGATTGGCATCACACCAACTCCATGGACCCGCGGCTGATTGGTGGACCGCTTTTACTGCGGCTCATGGCAACCCAGACAACATTACCTGGGAAGAGTTTAGAGAAAACTTACGCAATCATCATGTACCTGCAGGAGAAATTCAAGCCAAGCGTATGGAGTTCCTAGCACTGAAGTAGGGGAACATGAACATAAGGGGGTATTGGAACAAGTTTACACAATTATCTCGGTACGCCCCTGGAGATGTTGACACTGATGCCAAGAAACAATTCTGTTTCAAAGAGGGACTGGACAAAGAGATACAGTTGATGATGTCTTCCAGTGACTATGCTAGTTTCCAACATCTGGTGGATAAAGCTTTCACGGTAGAAAGAAAGAAGAAGGAGTGCGAAGGAGAAGACTGCGAAAGGAAGATGATGATGGGGCAGTCTTCAAGTAGCAATCGTCCTCGCTTTAACCCACAGCAATTGGGACACCTGAGTCATCCCATGGGCAATAATCAAGGACAGCGGTACACTAACAACTCTTCATTTAGACCTCAATCTCAGTATGCGCGCCCACAGTACCAGCAGATGCCACCACAACACCCTCAAATGTATCAACAACGTCCTATGACTTCAAACCCTCGACCAACTGGGCAACCACAGCAAAATCAACAAAGAAACAAGGCTCAAGACACCAGTACTCGGGGAGCTTGCTATATATGTGGTGACAAGGGACACTACTCCAACAACTGCCCGAAAAAGCATTCGCAGTAGAACCAGTCCAGAGGAAGGGTCAATCATGTTGTTCTGGAGGAAGCTCAAGACGCATCAGATGTGGTGATCGATACATTCCCTGCTGATTCCCATCCTTTTACAGTATTGTTTGATTCTGGTGCAACGCATTCGTTCATAGCAAAAGAATTCATAAGAAGACATTGAATGAATGTTACATTAATGAATCAAGTATTAGTAGTAAACTCTCCTGGAGGAGAGATGCTGACGAGGCAAGTATGCCCTAATGTAAGCATAAGCATTAGGGGGGTAGCATTCTTAGCAAACCTTATAGTGCTGGAGTCACAAGGAATAGATATTATTTTCGGAATGAATTGGTTAACCAAGTACAATGGAGTGATCCACTGTGCCACGAGAACAGTATGTCTGACTCATACGGATGGCACTAACGTGGAGTTTCGTCCTGATCAAGCACCAGTTCAGAAAATACGACTCAACCAGGTTGAAGGAGTACAAGAGATCAAAGTTGTTTGTGACTTTCCGGATGTATTTCCTAATGAACTACCGGGTATGCCCCCTGACAGAGAAATTGAATTCATCATTGAATTAGTACCTGGTACAGCACCAATTTACAAGCGACCATACAGGATGGATGCTAAACAATTGGCAGAATTGAAGGATCATATCAATGAGTTGTTAGCAAAAGGATACATTCATCCTAGTTCCTCACCTTGGGGAGCTCCAGTGATATTTGTGCCCAAGAAAGATGGCACACAGAGATTATGTGTGGATTATCGTGCACTCAACGCAGTAACTATCAAGAACAAATATCCTTTACCAAGGATTGAGGATTTGTTTGACCAGTTGAGAGGTGCATGTGTGTTCTCAAAGATTGATCTACGATCAGGGTATCACCAATTGAAGATACGACCCTCCGACATACCAAAGACGGCATTTGTTTTAAGATATGGATTATATGAGTATACAATCATGTCTTTTGGTTTAACTAATGCCCCGGCTTATTTCATGTTCCTTATGAATAAGGTATTTATGGAGTATATGGATAAGTTTGTCGTGGTGTTTATTGATGACATTTTGATATTCTCCAAAAGTGAAGAGGAACACGAGGAGCATCTAAGATTGGCTTTACAGAAACTTTGGGAACATCAGTTGTATGCAAAGCTAAGTAAATGTGAGTTCTAGTTAAAGGAAGTGTCATTTCTGGGACATGTTATATCACAGGGAGGAATAGCAGTAGACCCCAGTAAAGTGAAAAATGTTCTGAATTGGAATACACCAGGAAATGTTGGGGAAATCAGGAGTTTCTTGGGCATGGCTAGCTAGTATCGCCGGTTTATCGAAGGATTCTCAAAAATATCTCGTCCGTACTTGAGAAGGGAGTTGCGTACAAATGGACACAAGAGTGTGAAGCTAGTTTTACAGAGCTAAAGAAAAGGTTGCCTACTGCTCCAGTGTTGATTATGCCGGATATGCAGAAAGAATTTGCAGTTTACTGTGATGCATCCGGACAAGGACTGGGATGTGTACTAATGCAAGAGGGACATGTAGTGGCTTATGCTTCACGTCAACTCAGAAAGCATGAAAGAAATTACCCTACTCATGACTTGGAGTTAGCAGCAGTGGTTCATGCATTGAATTTATGGAGACATTATCTTATAGGAAAAAGAACTGAAATTTATACGGACCACAAGAGTTTGAAGTATATCTTCACCTAACCAGATCTAAATCTCAGACAACGCAGATGGTTGGAACTTATCAGTGATTTTGATGTCGGAATCAACTATCATCCTGGGAAAGCTAATGTGGTCGCAGATGCATTAAGAAGATCAGCTCAATGCAATAGCTTGGCACTGCAAGGTCAACAACCGAAGTTATGTGAGGAATTAGCAAGGCTAAACCTTAGTATCGTAACTAATACTGAGGTAGTGTCTATGGAAGTAGATTCTACTTTGGAAAAGGATATTCGTGAAGGGCAAAAGAATGATAAGTGGATTCAGAAGACTAAGCAACTAATGAAAGAAGGAAAAGCACCGAACTTTAGAGAAGATGAACAGGGAACTCTATGGCTAGGGAAGAAAATATGTGTACCTGATATCAAGGAGATTCGAGAGTTGATACTGAGAGAAGCCCATGATTCGTCATATTCTATTCATCCGGGGAGCACAAAGATGTATCAGGATCTAAAGGATTGATATTGGTGGCATGGAATGAAACGAGATGTGGCGGGGTACGTAGCTCTGTGTGACACGTGTCAGAAGGTTAAAGCAGAACATCAAAGACCCGCAGGGTTACTTCAACCCATTAAAATTCCTGAATGGAAATGGGAAGAAATAAGTATGGACTTTATTGTGGGATTGCCGAGAACACAGTCAGGATATGACTCTATATGGGTCATAGTGGATCGTTTGACCAAAGTGGCTCACTTTATCCCAGTAAAAGAAAGCTATTCTGGTTCATGGTTGGCAGAACTATATATGGCAAGAATTGTATGCCTGCATGGAGTGCCGAAGAAGATAATATCAGATAGAGGTCAGTTCACTTCTAGATTCTGGCAAAAGTTGCATGAGTCTATGGATACCCGACTCAATTTCAGCTCAGCATATCATCCGCAAACTGACGGTCAAACAGAGCGTACCAACCAAATTCTTGAAGACATGTTGAGAGCATGTGCTTTGAAAAACAGTAGGAGTTGGGATAAGAACCTACCATATGCTGAGTTCTCCTATAACAATAGTTATCAAGCCAGTTTGAAGATGTCTTCGTTTGAAGCTTTGTATGGACGAAAGTGCAGAACACCATTGTTTTGGAATCAAACTGGGGAAAGCCAAGTATTTGGGTCTGAAGTGTTAAGAGAAGCCGAGAGACAAGTACAAGAAATCCGGAAGAATTTGAAGACGGCTCAGTCAAGGCAGAAGAGTTATGCTGATACTCGACGCCGTGATCTAACCTTTGAGATTGATGATTTTGTGTATCTCAAGGTGTCACCCGTGAGAGGGTTAAGACGATTCAAGGTGAAGGGCAAGTTATCACCCCAATATATTGGTCCCTTAAAAATACTAGAGAAAAGAGGAGAAGTAGCCTATCGGCTCGAGCTACCATCTCATTTATCAGATGTGCACGATGTATTACACGTGTCACAATTAAAGAAATGCTTAAGAGTACCAGAAGAACAATTGCCATTGGAAGCAGTAGACGTGCAAGAAGACTTGACCTATGCAGAACAACCTGTTAAGATTCTCGAAACATCAGAACAAGTTACGAGGAATAAAGTTACTCGGATGTGCAAAGTCAAATGGAAACATCACTCAGAAGAAGAGGCAACATGGGAAAGAGAGGAAGACCTCAAGGCGGAGTTTCCCAGTCTATTCCCTTAGGACGTCCAAATCTCGAGGGCGAGATTTCTTTTTAGGGGGGTAGAATTGTAACACCCACTATTTTAGAGAGGAAAAAAATTGTAAAATGAATTTTTCAAGAAGTAAAATCATTTTCTTGGGAATAAAATCTATATAAGGCAAGTTGCATCATGTTTGATTGTTTGTGTGAATTTTTGAAAATACAAATTTGCTAGAAATTCATATTACAAATTCATATCATAAAAGAGGAGAAAAAGAAAACAGAAAAGAAAAAGAAAAAGAAAAAGAAAAGAAAAAGGAAAAAAAATTGCCCCTGGGCAGAATTCCCCAATCCGGCCCAACTCTCTCCACCCTCCCGCGTCGGCCCGTGCCTCCTCTCCCCTCCCTCTCTCTCTGTCAGCCGGGCCCCGCGTGCCAGCCTCTCCCTGTGCCGCACCCACCCTCTTCTCTCGCTGCAAGCCGGCCCCACTCCCTCTTCGTCTACCTCGCGCCCGTGCCGTAACGCCCGCATGCGATAATACCGCACCGCCCACTTTTCCCCCTCTTCATTCCCGGCCGTTTCACCCTAATCAAGTGTCGCGTCGTGCCCATGATGGCCGCCGACCGTTTCTACTCCGAATCCCCTATAAAAACCCGGCCATTCCCCTCAATTTCCTCACCCCGACGATCAAAACCCTAGCTTCGGCAAGCTTGGTAATGGCGCTGATGTTCCCATCGATTCACCCACTGACTCACCCCGAAACCTTGCCTAACATCTTTGTCGTGTCCTCAGGAGACCGTCGGACATCTTCAACGGTGGTTGTCGCCTCTGCGTCGCCGACTTCGTCGGGCGCCAGGAGTACCGCCGCTGTTCACCGTCGTCGACCCACCTCCGACTGATTCCCAGCCTCGCGACAACTCTCGGTGAGACCCCCTTGCTTCCCTCTTCATTTTGCGCTATTTGGATGTACCCCGTGGCCTCCGTGGCGTGTACTTGGACTTCTCCGGCGAGCCAGCCGCCGCGCGCGCGTCACCGTCGCCGCGCACCGCCGCCCGACCCTAATCGGGGCGACGTGGCTCAATGCCCGTCGTCCATTATGTTTCAACACCCAAGATTAGAACCCCCGTACCCCTTCGGTACATTAAATCTGGGCCATCCAATTTAAAATCAACGGCTCACGTTCAATTTAGTTTTCCCTCCGCCGGAATTTCACTCAGACCCCTGGAAACTTGCGGGCTACCCCCTGAGTTGCTCTAAAATTCAAGTCTAACCCCTGTAAATGTTGAACTAGCCCCTAGACTTTTTAGAAATTAGGAAAATACTGGTAAATTGAATAAAAAGTGTTTTTAAGCCCCTGGAAAATTATAAAATGGCAAATAAAATCTAGAAAAATTGTAGAATAATCCCTGGACTTAATAAAAATTATTTTTAACCTCTGGAACAGCTCTGTATTTGTAGAAAAGCCCCTGTTAGTTCTAAAAATTAAATAAAAGTCCTTACTTTGTATAAAATAAATATAAAAAATAGATTTCAATATGTTTCATTTATTTTCCTTTCTGTATTATTTTTATTAATTCATTTAAATTGGTGAAATGGTCATAAAAATACTTTTAAGTATATTTAGTTCATAAAATTTTTCTGCACATAGAAATAATTAGTAAAAATAATGTAAAAATTGTAAAAGTTATATTATTGATTATAAATCTTTTTTAAGCTCATTTTGAAGGACAAAATGTCTAGAAAATAATTTTAGGGTTCTAATAAGTATAAAAAATGGTATAAAAATCTATAAAAATATGTTTTACTCACTAAATTTCATTTAACTTTACATTAAAATGTATGTCTATAATAAAAATCAACCCTAAAATCACTTTTGCGTAGGAATTTGCGTTTATTTGAATATTGAGCATTTTACTATGTTCTTATTGTATGTTATTTCTCGTGCATCGTCGTAATTTAGAGTCGGGGCCAGAACCCACCCTTAACCTTCAAGAGCAGCAGTTTCCCGACGACCCCGAGACACAGTTTGGAGGCAAGTTCCTTGACCATCTTGCACCCTTTTTGCTAAGTTTTAGTTAGTTGCATGCTAAATTAAAATATGAATCCTATGTTATGTTCTCTTAGAATTTCCACAATATTCCTTGTCAACATGGTTTGGGTGCCTTATAATTGTTTAGAATATGTTTAGCCATGCTTAATTGAAATATGATCTATATATTTACAAGTTTACATTTGAAGTACTTTGATTCATGAATGGATGGCTATAATGAAAATTAGTAGATAGGAATCTGATAGGGGGTTTTGTATGGATTGGTGCATGCATGCACAAGACCTTGGTTTGGGGCTTGACACCTATCGGATTCTAAGGAACGGTTTATGGAAGAAGTTGCTAAGCCATTTAGTATCACCACAGAATTGTATATGGGACAACTTGGTTTAGTAATTTGGTTTCTCCCGATGTAGCATAGGTAATTGATCGGGCGGGGAATGGGCTTTGCCTTGGGATCCGCATGGCTCAAGAGGGGACTTCTCCTGGCGGAGGGAAAATAGACTCCAGGTGCCGGAGCAGTGAAACCTTAGAGTACCCATTGCAAGTCGGGAGGACCATCGGAAACACCTCGTAGTGATCTCCTGGCCACACACCTACGGAAGTGTGTATTGTGGTTAGCTACCACGGGCATCAGGGAGGTTTACCTTAGTCCACCTGGCAGCAGGGGACGAAATCACGAACTGTGGGTAAAGGATACACACTCTGCAGAGTTTTGTTAAACTGTCTAGACAGCCGTGCTCACGGACACGAGCGGCTTGGAAACCAAATTCATAATTAGCACATGGTTACTAAATGGATGGTTTGGGATTGGTCTTACCTGGATTAATTTTGGGATGTTGGTTGGGATTTCACCTAGATGTAGGTGCTTAATAATATGTAAGAGTAGGTTGTAACTGCTATAGTGCTTACCTATTATTTGCCTTCCTTGTTGTGAACCACACATGTCATAACTTCCCAACTTGTGAGTACCGTTGGTACTCAAACTTGTTAGTTGCATATTTTTCCCCTAGTCTACAAAGAAGCAGTGGTGGAGAACCAGGACTTCTACGGAGACCCCGAAGAGATGTTCTAGGCTGGCGCTCCCCCGTGCAACGCCTGTGTTTGGAGCCCTTGTTATGTTTTTCCGCTGCTTGTGTATTTTTATTTTAGACCTGGATGGTCATTTATGTAATAAAGAGATGTACTCGAACATGGTATTATATTTGGTATTTCACTTTCGTCTACACATGTATGATTTGAATTGATCCTGGCATACATGTGGAAAACATCTGGTTGTCTTCTTATTACCAGGTGTGACAAAGACATCTGGTTGTCTTCTTATTACCAGGTGTGACAGAAAGGTCGCATGAGTATATCCTAGACTGTCCCATCCATGGAAAGGATGAGTGGCTCATCATCCATGTAGGATCGAAGAGCATGTGAAAATCTACCAGTGGGGGGTGAATGGTAGATTTAAAAATCTTACGTAGCGGAAACAATTAAATCCCAATCCCTTTGGCAGAAAAATGATCTGTTAAAGAAATCGTGTGTGAGACTAATCTAAACGTGTTTCACCAGGAAAAAAGTGGTATATATCAGAGATAATCAATTCACGAAGAAGACACAAAAAGAATCACTCAAATCCGTCGAGAGAAACTCAACTTATGATCGAAAGATCAAACAAAGGTCAATCTGTCCTACCCGAGAAAAACAGTTCTGGAACGCTGCAAAGAAACTCGTGTAGATCAGAAACCCCATATCCAATGACCGTGAACTTTTAAAAAATGATATATAATCAAGTTTTGAAGACAACCCAAAAAGAATCACGTCAATTGGATCAGTAAAACACGAGTTATGATAAAACCACCAACGAAAGGTAGTGCTGTCCAGAAACCCGACGAGTAAAACTTGCCTGGAACAAGTCGGACGAACAAGGCACAAAAGTTCCTTCAAACTATGAATTTTGTTAAATAGAACACAAGAGGAACGGCCCCAAAGTCGTCTACAACGAGCTCAGGGCTCCCTTGCTTATATAACCAGCCCTTAGGCCAACCCAATCTCAACTAGGACTCCAATCCTACTCAGATCACGAATCGAAACTTTCCATAACTGCTTAGGACTCTTCTATACGCAGATAGAAGCAATCTAAGACTTCCAAACACCTTAGGAACATATCCCACATTCCTAAAACAACTAAAACAACTCAAATTCGTGACCCACACGATATCCAATCATAACCAACTCGATACTTTCCATACCGAGCCATAACCGACTCCGCCACAGCCAACATCATCAACCGATACGATCTGATCCTTCCAACCAGATCTTCCCATCCATAAACCATCTTCAGAACCATGTTACCACGTCATGCACCGCATGCATACATGCAAACACCTTCCTTCGACGTCCAGTAACCTTCATATGCACTGCCCTTGATTCAATCATCCTGCGCGACCTCCTGATCCGCTCAACCACATTTCCTCCTGAATTTGGTTGTTGGAACCTCATATCCTCCCTGAGACTAGTCCAAGGGATCCTGTCACCAGCCATGACTTGAACTCAAGCAACACGTGCACATGAACAAACAACCAATCCATATGAGCCCAAGTCCGTGACTTGACTCAAGTCAGTTCCAAACACAACACCTTACGTGAGCACCTCACATAAGCATGTTGCAAAGCATAGCAAAACGATATAAGCCTTATCAACCAAAACGCACCAAAAACTTATAAAATGAATACTAAGCAATCTTTCCAACAATGTAAAGCAAGTTCGAAACATTTCACAGTAAAAGTAGGAACATTGCGATCAAACTCCGAACCTAGAAAAAGCTAACCGGAGCTTGAGCCAGAGCTTACCAAAGCTAGTACAACCTAGCACCAGAGCTAACCAAAGCTAATCGGACCTAGCGCCGGAGCTGACCAAAACTAGTAGTGACTAGTCAACACAAAAGCCGAAGCTAGAGAAAGATGTCCGAGCTTAACAAAGACATGCCGAAGCTATCAAGGACATGACGGAGCTAACATACATAAGTCGGACCTAGCAAAACATATCGGACTTTACGTTGGAACTTGCAAAAGCTCGGAGCTAGAGTCGGACCTTGCTAAAAAAGATGTTTTAGCAGAATTTCAAAACTTTTATCATCAAAGCCAATGTATTATGTACAAGCCAATGTATTAAGCACCCATAGGTCTCACAATCTCCCCCTTGATGAATGCATTGGCAACACCATTTAAAATCCAAACATTGGCATGAAAAGTTTTGAGAACAATTTCCCCCTTTTTGAAAATCAAATAAGATAGAAATAAATTTCTCCCCCTATACATATTTCTCCCCCTTGCATAATTCACCATATTATCTCTCCTCCTTTTACAATGTATTCAGCAAGGTTCAAAAGAGAAATTATAATTGTTATGGGCATATTAGAACATATACATATAAAACAAAGCTCATCCAAGTCATACTATCAAGTAACTTACACTATCACAACAATGAGATACATAAAGTAGTGTAAGCCATGCTAGAGATCAAATGTAATTTTCAATTTAAGCAAGTCATGATCTCACGAACTTAACTATTTCAATACCTGAAAGCATGACACTTGTTGCTGCATTTTATTAAGCACAAATTTAGATCATATGATTTTTGCAAGAGATTATATGCGCATCTACCTTATTCTAACCAACCAAACCAAGCCTATGTCATTTGACAATCAGAAGCTTAAGGACATGGTTTTAGTCATACACCACTTCTTCCAAGTTCATATCCAAGTGCAATGATAAGCCATCTCAAAAGAAGAAGAGCGATGCATGCATATTCTCTTGATCTTTTCTCAACTTATATTATTTCACAAAAACTCAACATGTGAGTTGATTACTTGATTAATTCTTTATGATTCAAAACATTTGTGAGCATGCAACAAGTTCAAAATAGTAAGAAAGTTACCATCACCAGATTTAGTGTAAGTAATTATTCCAATTACTGGTCATGGCAAAAACTACAAAATGTATAACATGAGTAATGTAGTAAGAACATTCAGCATGTAAAAGGAATCACAAAGTCATATATGTATGAAATACTATGCTCATATTATTTTAATTTCAGATTCACACATAGACTTCCCAAGTTTGAAAAACTCCCCTTCAATTTAAGCCATGAGGATGCATAACCCCTATTTCACTATGAATGTAACAAAAACGAGTGAAATCCAAAGGTTTTGTAAAAATGTCAGCGAATTGTTGTTAGGTATCTACATGGTGAAGCACAATGTTTCCTTTTTCAACATTATCATGGAGAAAGTGATACCTAATGCCAATGTTCTTAGTTCTAGAATGTTGCACGGAGTCTTTAGCAATGCAAATGGCACTAGTGTTATCACAAAATAGTGGAACACTATCTAGATCAACCCCATAGTCCTTAAGTGTTTGAACAATCCAAAGAATTTGTGAGCAAGCACTAGTAGCAGCTACGTATTCAGATTCGGTTGTGGATTGTGCAACTGAATTTTGTTTTCTAGAGGACCTAGCAACAAGTGAATTACCAAGAAAATAACAAGCACCGGAAGTACTTTTCCTATTAATCCTACAACCCCCAAAATCAGCATCTGAAAAAGCTTTCAAAGTAACGGTCGAGGAAGAAGGAAGAAAAATACCAAATTCTTGAGTTCCATGTAAGTACCTGAGAATCCTTTTGATGGCTTGACGATGTGAAGCATGTGGGGAGGCTTGAAACCATGCACAAAGACATACGTTGAATTGTATGTCCGGTCTTGATCCCGTGAGGTACAAAAGTGATCCAATCATTCTTCTATATTCTTTCTGATCCACGGGTTCACCATCTTCATCAAATTCAAGTGTTGTTGCATTTCCCATTGGTGTTCGAAGAGGCTTGCTTTTGTCCATGTTGAAGCGCCTTAGGAGGTCTTCTGTATACTTCGTTTGATGCACAAAGGTACCCTCCTTGGTTTGCTTGATTTGCAGCCCCAAAAAGTACGTGAGTTCTCCCATCATACTCATCTCAAATTCTGAACTCATCATAGCTGGAAACTTGGACCCAAGATCATGAAAAGCACAAGCAAAGATAATATCATCCACATACACTTGAACAAATAATGAGTCATTGCCATGCTTAAGCACAAAAAGAGTTTTATCAACCTTGCCCATGGTAAACCCCTTTTCAAGTAAGAATGTTTTTAACCTATCATACCATGCTCTAGGGGCTTGTTTGAGACCGTATAAGGCTTTGGACAGTTTGTAAACATGATTAGGAAAATCTGAATTTTCAAAACCCAGTGGTTGTTTGACATAAACCTCCTCATCTATGTAGCCATTAAGAAAAGTACTTTTAACATCCATTTGATATAGCTTAAAACCTTTAGATGCAGCAAAAGGTAACAAAATTGTTATGGCTTATTCCTAACCACGACCCCATCCTCACTTTGTTTATTTTTAAACACCCATTTAGTTCCAATTAAAGTGTGCCCTTGAGAGGAGATACAAGTTTCCAAATATTATTTCATTCAAAATTCTCTAACTCTTCTTGCATGGCAATAATCCAAGATTCATTAGTGAGTGCGTGTGATATATCTTTGGGTTCAAAAGAAGCGACAAAAGCAGAATGAGCATGAGAGTTTGAATCGCAAAACCTGGACCGTGTGACTCGTTCGTGCAAGCTTCCAATAATCTGTTGCGGGGGATGATCTTTGTAAGATCGTAGGGGAACAGATGTCTCACAAGCTTCTTCTTCTTATTCATGTTCATCACAAATCGATGAGCTTGTGACTTGATGAAGATCTGAATCAACATTGATGGTTGTCGGTGCTGGTTGAGAATTAAGATCCGAAGTTGAACCAAAGTCTTTAGCTGCTGAATTTTCTAGCAGCAGCTCCGCCATAGCCAACATCATCAACCGATACGATCTGATCCTTCCAACCAGATCTTCCCATCCATAAACCATCTTCAGAACCATGTTACCACATCATGCACCGCATGCATACATGCAAACATCTTCCTTCGATGTCCAGTAACCTTCATATGCACTTCCCTTGATTTAATCATTCTGTGCGACCTCCTGATCCGCTCAACCAAAATTCCTCTTGAATTTGGTTGTTGGAACCTCATCTCCTCCCTGAGACTAGTCCAAATGATCCTATCACCAGCCATGACTTGAACTCAAGCAACACCTGCACGTGAACAAACAACCAATCCATACGAGCCCAAGTCTGCGACTTGACTCAAGTCAGTTCCAAACACAACACCTTACGTGAGCACCTCACATAAGCATGTTGCAAAGCATAGCAAAAAGATATAAGCATTATCAACCAAAACGCACCAAAAACTTAGCAAATGAATACTAAGCAATCTTTCCAATAATGTAAAGAAAGTTCGAAACATTTCACAGTAAAAGTAGGAACATTGCGATCAAGATCCGAACCTAGAAAAAGCTAATCAAAGCTTGAGCCGGAGCTTACGAAAGCTAGGACAACCTAGCGCCGGAGCTTATCAAAACTAGCAGGACCTAGCACCGGAGCTAACCAAAGCTAATCGGACCTAGCGCTGGAGCTGACCAAAACTAGTCGGAACTAGTCAACCCAAAAGACGGAGCTAGAGAAAGATGTCGGAGCTTAACAAAGACATGCCGGAGCTATCAAAGACATGCCGGAGCTAACCAACATAAGTCGGACCTAGCAACACATATCGAACCTTACGTCGGACCTTGCAAAAGCTCGGAGCTAGAGTCCGACCTTGATAAAAAAGATGTTTTAGCAGAATTTCTGAACTTTTATCATCAAAGCTAATGTATTATGTACAAGCCAGTGTATTCAGCACCCATAGGTCTCACAATCCAAAACTTTCACAACGGGTTAACTCTGTCAGCCTGTGATCATGTGGATCCTGCTGCCGGAGGAGCATTCTTCTCGCATACAGTGCCTAAAGCTAAGGAGTTAATTGATAAGATGGTTTCCAACATAGGTTGGAGCGATGAGCGTGTCAAGCCCCAACAACGAGGCATGCACACCTTGAAAGAGGTGGACATGATCTCTGCAAACTGGACCTCCTAATAATGAAGTTGGACTGTCAAGCCAATGATGAAGTATTTGGCACCGTCCAAGCCTTAGACTCTCACATGACATGTGAAGTCTGTGGCAACGCAAGTCATATGGGGAGTGACTGCCTTGAGACTAGTGTAGATGCCTTGTACTTAGCCAACAACTGGAATTACAACAACAACAATGCTACCGTCCAGGAGGTCAAGGGTGGGGCCAACCACACCCTTTCTTTCAAGGAGACTACAACAACAACAACAACAACAACAACAACAACAATGACAATGGGAACCAACCACACTTGAGGGAACTTTCCATTAGCCAACTTAAAATTGATGATGCCCTATCCAAGAAACTATCGGCTAATAACAAGACCCTAGAAGACATCAAAGCCAAGGTTGAAGGCTTAGCTTCTGCCTTCAAGAACCAGTTGAGCTTCAAAAAGATTTTGGAGACCCGGTTAGCTCAAATGGCAGTTGGTGTCCCTCTATTGGAGAATGGGAAGATTCCGGGGAAACCCGAGGCTTCCCTAGAAAATGTTAGTGCAGTAGCTACGAGAGGTGGAAAGACCACTCATGACCCACCGTATCCCACTTAAGAGGAGACAACAGTTCAGAAGAAGAAAGAAGAAGTTTATCCTAAGAAAGGAGAAAAGCTTAGTGAGAGAATGGCAATGGAATTTGAGTATACTACCTTTATGCCATCCCCTAAATGAAGTCAGAAGCCAATTGTGGATGAGCAATTCAATCACTTTGTTGAGATTATCCAAAAGATTGACATCAATGTGCCCTTGATAGATGCAATGAAAGTACCCACTTATGCTCGCTATCTCAAGGACATATTGAAAAAATAGCGACCATTGCGCACCACAGAAGTTTTCAAACTCACTGAGGATTGCAGTTTTGCTATCCTCAACACGCTTCCAAAAAAGAAGAAGGATCCAGGATGCCCTACTATATCCTGCTCCATTGGCTCACAACACTTTGACAAGGCACTTTGTGACCTTGGTGCAAGTGTTAGTTTCATGCCAAAGGTGGTCTTCAACAAGCTGAATTTCACCACGCTATCTCCAACACCAATGCTGCTCCACCTGGCCAAGTCATCGGTCCCTATCCCGCAGGTATCGCCGAATATGTTCTGGTGAAAATTCAGAACTGCTTAATACCCCTAGACTTCGTGGTGCTCGACATGGAGGTCGAGAAGGAAACCCCTCTCATTCTTGGGCGCCCTTTCCTTAGCACCACAAATGCTCGCATTGATGTAGGAGCTGGAGAAATCCGCTTCCATATCAATGGAAAGGAGGAGAAGTTTGACTTTTGGCCAAGGAAAAAGCAATGTTCCATGATCAAAATCAAGTATGGCCCAAATGTCAAACACATCAAGGAGGTCAAAGTTACACCATCTCAAGTGGACTCCCTCATTGCATTTATGGGAGACTTCATCTCTTCGCCCACGTCGACAATTCAAAAAGATGGAGAAGCCGGGGCCATCCGAGCGGCCCAAGTCCACAAGAACGCCAAAGAAGGTGTAGTAGAAGAAGCAAGGTGAGCCAGCCGTGCCCACTTCTCTGGGGCCGAAAGCTAAAAAATGAGCATCAAGTCGACGGAGAAAAATCCATATCATCGGATTTTGGATGGGACCTCGCCAATAGGTTAATTTGGTAGTTATCCATTTTTAATTTTCCATCATCATTTTAATTTTCCATTTGTACCTTTTTTTGCATTTTCCACAAAGCATGTTTTGATTTTTCTTTGAGGGTTGGGAATTTTGTAGTCTTAACTTAGATTTTTTTCATGTTTAGGAAAATTAGATATAAAAATATAGAATTTGGGGAAGTTTTATTTGAAAAAGAATTTTTTGGAGCAAAATTGCGGTTGATTTACCCAACAGCACGAAGTCCTACGATCTGGCACTACTCTCCAAAATAGGTGTGGATTCCGAAGTCTTTACCGTTTGACATGAATTAGGATGGGATAATTTTTCTCAAAATAGATGAGGAAGGTTCATGCCTCCTTACTATTCAATTCCTATGCACCCTTAAAATAGTATTTGAAGGTGTTTCTTTTAGGTTTTTCTGAAAAGGATACTTTATCCTAAGGAAAGAATTTTGTGAACTCCTAGTCTTCCATAGACATTGTTTGATAGATTTTTATGCTTTGCCTAAATTTAACAAAAAAAATTTGGCAAGACTTAACAAGTGAGGTAGCATATAGGAACCCTAGAAATAGCCACTTTTGAAACCCCACTGTACATTTCATGCATAGATGGGTGGCTATGACTATGTTTCCTAGAGGGGATGTTAGAATTGTGCATGATGATGAACTTAGAACACATTATGCCATTGTTAAAAAGATTAAAATTGCTCCTGTTAAGGCTATGATGTCACAATAGTTAGAAAACGCTAAAATGACGAGACCATCTTGATTAGTAGGATTAGGCCCGATCTTCCGAAAGGTATGTCGATTGGGGTGGAGAACTCGACGTTGATGATCCGCGGCACTCGAGCGGTACGAGTACCCCTGCAATCACTACACCACGGCTCCGTTGGTTATCAACCGTGCTGCACACGCTTGACCTCTCCAAGAAGGCTAATCCCTGCAAGTGCAACCAAGAACACGAGCAAGAATGTAGAAGACATGATCTGAAATTGCGAAGTTGGGGTCTCACAAACCGTAGAACGGCGATATTATTGATCTAAGCAAAACCCAATTGTTCATGGCGGCTACTATGGAGTATATATAGGTGGAAGGACGTCCAAGGGGGTGTTGGGGTCGTGACCTAACCCTAACACACGAAAATAATGGACTTAGACTTGATACAAGGCCCAATGGCCCAAAACGGTGGCGCAGCACCCTGACAGATTCTGAACTTGATTTTGTTTCAACGATTCCTGTCAACTCTGAAGGAATTTTGACATGGGACCAGTTATATTGGAAAGGCTATCCTCTTCCCTTTCCGTGCATATGTAGAACGTCCAAAACGGATTTCGTATGCGTCCTGGGTGTCCGTTTTAGTGTGTACTGCTCCTGAACTCCGAGTTGGACACGATTTTGAGTTTGGCTCGGTTTCCATCTTCTTTGAACGAATTCTCTGGTCCTCCACGTCCCTAATACTTCCTCCAAGTACTCCTTGAACCTCTCCATGGATCCTAATCACAATTAAATCATTAGGTAGCAATGTATACTCAAAACCATATAAGGAAACATATAAGAACAAGGTCACCTCTAAAATTAATTATTGCGTATGAACTCTATTGATTGCATCTTGTATGTTCAATGGAGTGTTGTTTGTATCCATAGAAGTGATGTCCCCATCACATCTGAATGTACTTCGTTAATTACCCGCATTACTATGAAAGTAAGGGCTCTAGAAAACGCTTTAATTGTATATATTCCAACAGCCCGCTACTTCATGGATGAGGACTATCTAGTATAAGGATGCACTCTTAAAAATGATCCAGTTTGATCCTTAGTGTTTTTCTATCTGGGCCATGTAAATGAGATTCAGTTACCTAACCCAGATTCAACCTATCGAAGAGGCTCGTAGGAGTAATGTGTTTGGCAGGGTCACAAGGAGCCATTCATGTAGAGCAGCCATGGAGATGCCACCATGATATACTACCGCCTATGAGTACCTAGAGGAAGTGGATCCAATAGGTGATGCACCTGGTTGGACCCAACCTCAAACGTATGAGGCAAGAGGATCGTTGTGGCAGCAGTGGACTACCACCTGAGGTTGCTCAGGCTCTAGTAGCTTGCCTCCTCCATCGATGAGTACACGTTGTTCCTTTTCAGCCTGAGGTTCTCATGACCTTGGCCATGGAATGATGGAACTCACTCAAAGGATGGGAAAACTTGAAGTGAGGACTGGCGACATCTTCAACACACTTCAAGATCACGTCCAATGTACCACGACTAGTAGCTGCAAATTGACGCGTAGTTCAACAATGTCAACACCACACTGCAGCAACAACAAACCAACCTCATGGCCTATTTCCGTCATCAAGGGTTCAACCCTTATCATGAAGATTGAGAAGAACAAGCTTGGGGGTGGACCCCCACTTGAGGTTACTTGTATCACACCCCATTTGCATTTTTCATTTTATTTCTTTCATTCCACCAAATTTGCATCTAAAAAAATATAATATAGTATAGGTTAGATTAATAAAATAAAAGATGTGTGGTAAGGATAGTTTTACATTGCATAAGTTGAAATGATGAATAGTTGCTCTGTTTTATTTTCTCTTGTTCCATAAATACAACTTGGTATTCTCTAGTGTAAAAGCCCGCTTTTCGGAAGAACAAAAACGCAAAAATGCGAACTTAAAAATTTTTGAAAGTGGACTTGGAAATCCAAACTCACATGAACCATATAAGTAACCCATGTTCACTAAAAATAGGAACTGTTAAAATTTTACATATGGAACATGGTTGCTAATGTATTTGGAACTTAAGGTGTAAAATCTTTAATTTCCAAGTATTCACATTTTCAATGAAAAATTAAAGGAGAAAAGAAAACAAAATAAAGAGAAAGAAAAGGGGATTATTCTAACCCGTAAATGGAACATTCATAAGAATTCAAATCCAAGGCTGTAAATTTTTCCATGACATTCTAATATTTCAAATAGACTCTCGGTAAAGTTTCAAAATTTTTGAAGCACGTTTTCATTTTATTGGACACGTACTGAGAGTTTAATCAGAGTCGACTTCAAATTTAAACTTTGTATTTAACTTTGTCCAAATCCATTCCAAATTTTTCCTGAGGTCCCTTATGGTTCAAAAAGGGTAACTTCAAAGTTTCGGGATTTTTGAACCTAATCTACCATTTATTTCATTGGATCAAGTATCACCGCTTGAATTCAAATTCAAATCTGAGTTCGAAATTCAACTTGCTCAGTTTTGAAATCTGATTACACCATAAAATTCTTCACATTTTATTTTAGTCATTGGGCCAAAGTAGAATATTTATGAGGCAAGATTGCTATCTCTATTTGAATTCTGAAAAGGGGAAGGGAGGAGAGTGAAGTGGGTCCCACATGTCATGTTTATCCTCCTGGCAACGAAAACCAAATTCGCTTCTTCTATCCCGGTCCTTATCACCGCGCCCGACTCCTCTCCCAGGCCGCGCCGCGCGCTCAGTCCACTCCCGACCGCCGCGCGATGCCCGTCGCCCCCTACTCCACGACGCCCTGGCCGAGCCGCCCCGTCGCCGCACCGCCCCTGTACGCGCCTACCTCGCCGGCCGTGCCCCTTGCCGCCGTGTGCTGTCCCTGCGCCGCACGCCCGCGGGACACCCGACCACCGCACCCGCGCCTCTTCCTCTCCCGGCCTGGTCGCGTCCCCAGCTCCTCCCTGCCGCGCGCGTCGCCCCAGCACCTCGCCGTCCACCTTCCTGTCGCGCTGCTCGCCTTGCCGCCGGCCACGCCTGCCTTGCTGCGCCTCGCCGTGCAAGCCGCATCGTGCATGCTCTCCATGTCCGTGCCGCTGCCTCCTCAACTCGCTAGTGCCTTGTGGGTACTGCACCACCCTCGACACCATGCCTCACCACCGCTGCGTCACTGGCAAGTCCATGTGGGTGCTTGTATTGCTTCGACGGCTGCTCCGGCCAACGCCGTCACCTTGATCGTGTCGTCGCGGCGTTCCACGATATGGCTAGGTCTTGGAAGCAAAGCAAATTATGAATTAGATGCAGAGGATTCGAGAACACGTCGTTGACACAATAGTATCGACCACTGGTCCAAGGTTAGCTCTGATTGTGCAAGATTGATTAGATTAGTGACTGCAGCCAAGGTGTTTGACGAAATGGTTACGAGGTGAAAATAAGTGTGTTGCTGTTCAATGCTGGTCTATGGATGCAGGTTTACTGTGGGTTGGCAATCACCAAGATATGTGCCAAGATTCCCTTTGAATGATAATGAAGCGAAGGAAATCAAGTACACACCCAAGATGTTCGGCAAAATGGCTACAAGGTGAGCCTTGACCTAAAATGCATTGCTTGATGCACCGAAGTCCGTTAGTCGTGACCCCTAATGGTACTCATGTGTCGTCAAGTCATACGTCCATGTTCCGCCTTGATATCATTCCTATAGAAATCCCTAAGTTGACCTCCTTTGTCGTTTGTATCACGTTGGCCTGTCCGTGTGTGCTTGTGATGCTCCACCATGAGTCGCGTCGACGTCGTTGACCACATGACGTCGTCGTGACGTTCCGGGCCATCATCATGCCCTGGCATCGAGATGAAGGATGCTTGTGATGTGTGTGATGCTGGAACACAAGCACGACTCGTCGGACAATAGTTGGTGGTGTTCGGGATTCCGCTCACCCCATTGAAGAGTTCGGGTTGGTGTGGGCGTCGCTAAGACGATCTTCTCGAGATGGCAAATCGTGCCTTCACGGCAAGGTCTTGCATCATGTTTAAGTCCCGAGAGCTTACCGAGCTCACCTGGACAGGCTTGCGGGAGACACTACATTAGTGTCGTCGTGTAAGCACTGAACGATGCTCGAGAAGCTTGCCGTAGAAACTACTTTACCTAAAAGTCATTTGACGTTGTCTTGGTACTCATGCTAGGTTAACAGTGCTTGTAATGACTTCTTAAGTCCAAGCCATGTTGATCTCAATTAAGTCCCAAGTGTCGTTAGGTTGCATCATGGTTCATCCGAAGTCAGGACCCTACGACAGCACTGCTAACTTAACTAGGTTTACTCCTTTATGAGTTAAGTCAAGTTCATTGGTCGACTACTAAATCGCGACCTTCGTCTTGTACACTCCACTCATACTCAAGCTTTCGATGTCCCACCTTAATTTTTGGGTCGTCCTTACACTTCTCCGCCCAACACTTCTTCACCATTCAGATTTGTCAATCTCGCGTGGCATAGCTTGAAGTGTGGTGTTCTAAGTTGCAATGTACCTTTATGTTGTACCTTTCAGTTCATACCGACACTTCTATGTCCACCTTGACTCATCCTCGGGTTACCCCCACAACAGAGGCACATATGTCCTTCCTAGTCAAACTCCTCGTTCTTAGAGTTTACACAACCCCGTGGACTCTATTATTAAATTAATTAATTACTTAATTACTTATATGCATATCATGTCGATAGGAACGTGATGATAGGTGATCGATGAGAAGTTTCACTTGGAGGAGAAGGCCAGGGTGTCCACTTGAAGTCCTTGGCGGAGTCCGCACGGAAGGACCACTAACAAGTGACATTTATTTGAGTCGCAAACTAAGGCAAGCCCCGATTTACATTTAAGAGCTTTTCAACGTTTTGCAGTTTTATTCACTTACGTCTCCAGTTGATATTGTGCATTACGTATAAGGTGTTTGATACTCCACTTGCATGACCACAAATCCCAGGGTTTGGTTGGAACAAGTTATAGTTTGACCTGTAGTAACTGCTTTGCTAATCTATAATAAATCCGGTAGAAGTCGAATAATTGGAATCTACTCGCGAGATAGGAATAACAGTTCACATGTGGGTGGAGGATTGAAAATGGCTTATGAAATGAATACGAGACCGGGCAGGGAGAATAGGAGTCGACGAGATGGAATCTCGGGCGCATAGCCCTGCCTGTGTCGCTTGAGGACCGTGCCGTATGCGGCACCGTTGGGCAAGCTTGAACTGTACCGGTTGCATTATGGTATATGGGCCCATTAAACTGATGTAACTCCAGACTGTAGTGTGGAGACTCCTCGGTTGTCCTTGAATGGAGATGCAAAGGCATAAAGGTGTAAATCTTCTAGCGGGCAACTTCGACGTGTTCGTGTAGGGGACCTTTTGCTCGGGATGAAGGGGTTTGTCGACATTGGGGTCTTGGGTGAAAGGTGGCCAGGTATGACGCGGGGAGGAGAGCACGTATGTGTCTCCCACGCGGGTGTGCGTGTCGTGCAGTCCGGGTGTGTCCTGATTGCAATCACCTTCCCTCGCGGTAATAATACCACTTGTCCGTCACAGTCGTGACGTAGTAAATACTAAAGAAGCCAGCAATTTATATTGTATTGAATTATAATTGCTTTGCAACCTTGTATGATTTAGAGATAGCAAAATTAAAGTTACAATTTTCCCCATACTTTAGCTGTAATAGCATTATGTGCTCTGAGCATGTCATATCATCGGTAAAGCGTTTCTTGTTTGATCATGGAGCCCATGATCTACCGTGCTTGGAGAATGTCATTTGCTACTTAAAACCTGATTATAAGGATCCACTTGTAGGCGAGTCTATTTATGCTATTCGTTACCTATTATTAGACTTTACACTGCATATGTCTAGTGAGACGGATTAGTCTTGCTGAGCCTTATGCTCATGTTTGCGCTTTAACGATTTTTGCAGTTATTTGTTTTATTTTTGCTGTTCAGGTTGTACATGAGACTCGAGGTGTCGAGATAAATCTCATGTGAGCCACGCCGCTGCTGAATGTTCTTCATGTTGCTAGTGAGAAGCGTCCTAGGGCATGGGCGCCTTCTCTCCTGCTTAGTTAGGTGAGATTATGAGTATGTATTTTTCTGTTGCGTGTGTACCCCTGTGGTACACTCTTTTGTAAACTCTTCTTATTATGAAATGAAAACTTTATATGTTTTGGTATCCTTTCTGTGTGTGCTGTTAGGTGCCGCATCGCACGACACCACCCAATGAGATCCTCGGAGGTGTGGACTCCGGTCCCCACAGACATGGTATCAGAGCTTCATTGGGAATAGCACGCTCAAAAAGAGCCTATTTTCGAAAACTCCGAAGTAGTCGAGTGAGGATTAGCTATATGCCCATTAAGGACTATTACTAGTGTAAGTTATAAAGGTAGTGAACTAACTTGTTATATTATTTCTGTAACGACGCTCCGTCTTCAAGGTAAGATGTAAGGTACGCCGCCGAGAGCGGATCAATCTCGGTAAACTCTGCATACGAGATGTGGTATGTGAAATTTTCATGGCTTAGCACGGAAAGTCAATTTGAGTCTCTGAAACTTTCCATGTTTCTGAGAACATATGACACGTGGTACCCCAGCGTGACACAAAATTAGTGGGAGCCCCCGTCGGGTGGTGTATAACCCGATAGTATGCATCTCTAGAACTATTCATGTTCTATGGGAGCATGCGAAACACGTATGCCCGAGCGTGTATAAGCCGGTTCGTGCAGGAGTCTTTGCTATACAGACATATTTACAGCCATGTACCTCGAGACATGACCTCGCTCGAGGACGACTCACACCAGAGTCGTATGCATTTACTTTTGATTATATCTTATTGTGACTGCCTGTCATGTTTCCCCGTGCCGCCCTTGAGGTGTGAAGGTGTGAAAGGGGATTATTTGTCTTCTGCAGGTACACTAACTCCGGTAGCGACCCGTGTAGAATACGTTTGCGAGTGATCGATATTAGGACCACCTATAGACGTATCCGGATATACCGGGTTAGACTTTTCTTTTGGTAAGGCACGTAGTACCGTCAGTATCACAATTGATACTTTGACCATCCCCCACGAAAGAAATGGCTTCATATTCATATTAAGTCCAAGTATCAGTTGCTGGTATCTTATGGACAATAGAAAATGTTTCTCTTCAAGAGTAGGTGAACCAGAGTTATTTGTTCCTGGTGAGAGTTTAGCTCGACTTCGCCGGAGTAAGACTTTGGTTAAGCATGAAGATCCATAGTGATATGCTATGGATAAGAAGGTCGTCAAGTCTCTTTTAAGACTCCATTTAGTTCCAAAGCAAATTATTAGTTGTGAATCAAGTTCTAGCCATCGGACTTGAGTTTTGAGCTAAGTTTCAAAATTTGAGTTTGTTCCCAAATTCTTGTGTTTCGAAGCCGGTGAGTTCTGTTTTCGAACAGAATTGACCTGACTTTGGAAATCCATATCTTTTCAACTTGGAGGGCTAGGGAGGCAAGTGAATACTTTTTGGGAAGCTTTTGGAGTCTTCTATAAGTTTTCTATTGACCTCCAAGCCAAAAGACACTTTTATGGTGATGAAAATGCACCGTTATGACAGCAGCTGCTGTTCTGAAACTACATGGACCAGTATCTGAATTTTTGCCATATTTCCTTGTAGAAAGCTCTTCTATTCCATTATGATACATTTATGGAAAGGGTAAGAGCTATTCTACAACTTTGTTATTCAATGTTACCCCAAATTCAGTTTAGAACTAATTAGAAACTGGAGTTGAAGATAGTACATACATATAGGTGCTATCTGAAACAGTCAGAAAAATTGTGAACTTTGAACGGCCATAACTCTTAAACTAGAAATACAAACTATGCATGTTTATACATATATGGAAATCTTAAAGAGTCCTATATCAACTTCCTATTCAACACAAAGGCTAAAAGTCAAATTAACAAGGTCTAAATTGAAGTGTCGTTTAAGAGGTTCTGACAGCCCGGAAGAGGGGACAGAATCTGAACTCTTCACCAATTGAATCATAACTTTATGCATACTTCACCGCTGCAGGCCTACTTTATGTGGTCAGAAAGTGTAGAGAGTCCTCTACAACGTCTCTATAGAACTCCTGAGAAGAATCCATCTCTAACATAATAAAAACTTCAAATTTCTAAACTTGATCGAATCTGGACAGCGAGTGGACAGTCCTGTGTACAGTTACTGTTTCTCGCATAACTCGCTGTAGAATTGTCGTATGACTTCTTGTGATGCATTTTTGGAATCTTGAGAATGTATGCAACAAATTTTCTAAGTATTATTTTTGCAAATGTTGATGTTTTTATATCTGAAAATTGTGGACAAAATCAGCCTTAAACAAAGGAGGTGCTGTCCAAATTTTCAGAAAAACTGTCAACTTGCAAAATGCCATATCTTCTCAACCAGAAGTGCTATGAGGGCAAGTAAATACTACTTAGAAATATTTGGAAGTACTTTACGAGTTCTCTATTCATCTCGAGACCAAAATCCTTTTCTATGTGGGTGAAATTTGGATAATCGCAGAGACTGTCCAGGCACACCCAAACTGGACAGCAATCTGTACACCTCTGAATTTAATCCATAACTCACAGACCCTTAATCCAATGGTGTCGCGCGAGTAACCGTTGGAAAGGTTAGAGAGTCAGCTACAATTTTTGCAATTGTCTCCAGACCTGAATCGGTCATATACCTATTCCAAATCCAGTTTGAATGCAGAGTGGTCAATCTGAACTGAATTCAAATTCTGAATGCTAAAATTTTTCCCAACGTCAAAAATTCATATCTTTTAAACCAAGACTGATATGAATACAAATAAATGCATTCTGGAAATTTTATTATATTGGCTACAATTTTTTCAATAATAATATTTCCAGATTTCCATCAGAACAGCCTAAAAACTTTAGATCGAAAGTACTACTTTTTAAGCAGGTTCTGCTGAAAGTGCAGAAAAATTCTGCTGAATTTAAAATAGCATAACTTGCAAACCAGGGATGATCTAGAGGCAAACCAATACTTTTGGAAATATCTTGAAGTGTACTTTAACTTTGTTATTCACCCCGTGATCTGATTTTGCCATTAACCGGATCAAAATCGAGTTTGCGTCCAGGCTGGTCGTTTGTCACCATAGCCTGGCCAGTTGAACCTTTTGGTTTTTATTAACCATTCGGCTCTCGATATCAATTCAAGGAGTGTCGTAACCAACCAAGAGTTAGGACTCAAGTATTTACAAAGTTGAATAGAGTGTTTAACTCATTTGAAGTTTTTTTTTCCCTGGGATAGGCATACTAGTGTCTGATTTATGTGACTTGCCACATCACATCTTGTGATGTTGAACGCAGGTCGCAATTACTCGAGTTGCATCTCATCTTTCCATGAGGTCTATTTCGAGTACACTTCGACATCCTGGTTTGGAACTTTAAGGGGGAAGACGAGCACTCAAGTAATGGTGGTATTCAACCATCAACTTTGGTTACAACGAGTCATGTCAACAAGAAGACGATCAAGTAAGATTACATCTTCAAGAGGATCCAACCTCCACCACCAGATTGAGTTACTCAAAGAAGAAGTGTGACTTCAACTCCACTAAAGTGATCACTAAGGATATAGTTCCTCTTGCCAGATCAAATCGAAGGTTAAGTGAAGTATCACTAGAGACATATAGTTAGTTGGTTTTCTTCTGATGAAGATACTCCTCAAGTCAACTGGTAACTCTAAGACCTAGTCGAAGATACAATCAAGTGGAGTAGTACATGAACAAGCTTTCGAAAGGTCGAGGTAACATGATATATTTCCCACATTCTTTGTTAATCTTTCTGTTATGAATTCCTTAACTGTGGTCGAGTCATGAAAGTAACGCTACGCATTGAGTGTCTTTCACGACCACGGTATTCAATCCCTGCAAATCATCAGACAGTACTTGAGTTTTGTGGGTGTTGTTCATTTAGTCTTGCTCAAACTATAAAAGCTGCTGCACCATGCATGTGCATCATTTGCACCATACATATGCATCATTTGCACCATACCATGTGCATATTCATTGCACCATACAACATATGATGCATCATGAAACATCATTACCAATGTAACACCAATGATGGAATGCATGATAATACTAAAATTTAGAGCAAGATTGGGTACCCCATTCAAACTATTCTAAGGTGTCTAATGACTACGATCATTTCACCATATTCATTTGACTTCTTACATTGTTGATCTTCTTTCAATTGAGTGATACCTGGGCAGCCGATCACTCAACCCCCCTTGCAACTAAACAAACACTTGAACTTCCATCCTTGACTTGTTTTAGTTCAAGCACCTTGATTGTTGCAACTATACCGTTCGTCATCGAGTAGTCATCAGTTCGATGATCAACCTTGTAAAATCCATGAAATCTCCTTCCTCGCGAGGATACCGTTCGATTGTCAACCTCGTGAAACTCTTTGGGTCCATCTAAGATCTTGCGTTGGTATATGGTAACCTTGATACTCCAAGAACCTTGTAGTTACCATATAATTGAGTTCTTTGCCGTGTTGAAATATATGAGGATGCTGAATCTTTAAATCCTCGTGTGCCACCGCAAAGGGTCTTCATCTTCTGTTTCTATTGTTTGAAGACGTTGATATACCCAAAAACCTTGTAGTCGTCATATCTTCAGTATTCCTGCTGTTTTGCCCACATAAGAATGTTGAGTGATTTGCTACTCTTATGCTACAGCTAAGGAATACTATGGTTGGCTAAACATCAAGCGAGGTTAATAATTGTAGTTTAACCTCGTAAACTATCTTAACTCATGTCAGGGGCAATGCCACTTTAAGTTATAAGGACCTACGCAAAACCAAGCAAGCAACCAAGAATCAATGCAAGGATAGTTTCAAACTATCGAAGTGACCCGGAGAAGCAAGGAACAAGTCCTCATTCTTCCAGTCAAGACTAGGACAGGACAAGATGTCATGTCAGTGTAAGAGTACAACAATAAAGGATCAGTACCAGACGTGAGAGTTTTACGACGTGATATTGTCATGTCAAGCATCCTGTCAAGATTTTCAACCTAAAGACTGGAATCACTTGAAGCAAACTTTGGAATTTCTTAAGATGCCTAAAGATAATCACTATTTCGTAGAACCCAAGTCTTTAAGGGCATTGTCATTTTCCTTAGTCAATGACCCTCTTTTACGGATTGTTCCTTCATCGTTTCTGTTATTCTACATCTTAGAATCTCGGGACGAGATTCCTTTAAGGGGGAAGGATTGTAAAAGCACGCTTTTCAGAAGAACAAAAATGCAAAAATGCGAACTTAAAAATTTTTGAAACTGGACTTGGAAATCCAAACTCACATGAACCATATGAGTAACTCATGTTCACTAAAAATAGGAACTGTTAAAATTTTACATATGGAACATGGTTGCTAATGTATTTGGAACTTAAGGTGTAAAATCTTTAATTTCCAAGTATTCACATTTTCAATGAAAAATTAAAGGACAAAAGAAAACAAAATAGAGAGAAAGAAAAAGGGATTATTCTAACCCTAAAATGGAACATTCACAAAAATTCAAATCCAAGGCTGTAAATTTTTTCATGACATTCTAATATTCCAAATAAACTCTCGGTAAAGTTTCAAAATTTTTTAAGCACGTTTTCCATTTATTGGACACGTACTGAGAGTTTAATCAGAGTCGACTTTAAATAACTTAACTTTGTCCAAATCCATTCCAAATTTTTCCTGAGGTCCCTTATGGTTCAAAAAGGGTAACTTCAAAGTTTCGGGATTTTTGAACCTAATCTACCATTTATTTCATTGGATCAAGTATCACAGCTTGAATTCAAATTCAAATCTGAGTTCGAAATTCAACTCGCTCAGTTTTGAAATCTGATTGCACCATAAAATTTTTCACATTTTATTTTAGTCATTGGGCCAAAGTTAAATATTTATGAGGCAAGATTGCTATCTTTATTTGAATTTTGAAAAGGGGAAGGGAGGAGAGTGAAGTGGGTCCCACATGTCATGTTTATCCTCGTGGCCACGAAAACCAAATTCGCTTCTTCTCTCCTGGTCCTTATCACCGCGCCCGGCTCCTCTCCCAGGTCGCGTCGCGCGCTCAGTCCGCTCCCGACCGCCGCGCGATGCCCGTCGCCCCCTACTCCACGATGCCCTGGCCGAGCGCCGAGCCGCCCCGTCACCGCACCGCCTCTGTACACGCCTACCTCGCCGGCCATGCCCCTTGCCGCCGTGTGCCGTCCCTGCGCTGCACGCACATGCGACGCCCGACCACCGCGCCCGCACCTCTTCCCCTCCTGGCCTGGTCGCGTCCCCAGCTCCTCCTTGCCGCGCGCGTCGCCCCAGCACCTCACCATCCGCCTTCCTGTCGCGCTGCTCGCCTTGCCGCCGGCCACGCCTGCCTTGCTGCGCCTCGCCGCGCAAGCCGCAGCGTGCATGCTCTCCATGTCCGTGCCGCTGCCTCCTCTCGCCAGTGCCTTGTGGGTACTGCACCACCCTCGACACCATGCCTCACCACCGCTGTGTCACTGGCAAGTCCATGTGGGTGCTTGATTGCTTCGACGACTATTCCGACCAACGCCGTCACCTTGATCATGTCGTCACGGCGTTTCGCGCTGTGGCTAGGTCCTGGAAGCAAAGCAAGTTATGAATGAGATGCACAGGATTTGGGAACACGTCGTTGACACACTAGTATCGACCACTGGTCCAAGGTTAGCTCTGATTGTGCAAGATTGATTAGATTAGTGACTGCAGCCAAGGTGTTCGACGAAATAGTTACGAGGCGAAACTAAGTGTGTTGCTGTTCAATGCTGGTCTATGGATGCAGGTTTACTGTGGGTTGGCAATCGACCGAGATATGTGCCAAGATCCCCTTTGAATGATGATGAAGCGAAGGAAATCAAGTACACACCCAAGATGTTCGGCAAAATGCCTACAAGGTGAGCCTTGCCCTAAAATGCATTGCTTGATGCACCGAAGTCCGTTAGACGTGACCCCTAATGGTACTCATGTGTCGTCAAGTCATACGTCCATGTTCCGCCTTGATATCATTCCTATAGAAATCCCTAAGTTGACCTCCTTTGTCGTTTGTATCACGTTTGCCTGTCCGTGCGTGCTTGTGATGCTCCACCATGAGCCGCGTCGACGTCGTTGACCACATGACGTCGTTGTGATGTTCCGAGCCATCATCATGCTCTGGCATCGAGATGAAGGATGTTTGTGATGTGTGTGGTGCTGGAACACAAGCACGACTCGTCAGACAATAGTTGTCAAGCCAAATTAGGTTTTAGTCGAGATGAGAGTGATCGAGTCCTAGGTGTAATCTAGATGCTCGATGAAAAGCCTTCTGAGTCAACCACGGGTATTGGTGATCACCGATCCCCTATGGTTGAGTAATGCAAGAACGTTACGACCAACAAGGAGAACTAGACCAAGGGGAACCTTGAATAAGAGTTCCTTGGTTGTGTCGAGGATGTTCCCTAACCGATCACAGGATTGGTTAACTTGGTGTACCACTTCATCGACGACAGGTGCGTCGAGTCGCTTATCAACAACCGAGTCGACATCACTAGCCTTAAGACTCACAAGGTGGTGTTCGGGATTCCGCTCACCCCATTGACAAGTCCGGGTTGGTGTGGGCGTCGCTAAAACGATCTTCTCGAGATGGCAAATATTGCCTTCACGGTAAGGTCTTGCATCATGTTTAAGTCCCGAGAGCTTATCGAGCTCACCTGGACAGGCTTGCGGGAGACACTACATTAGTGCCGTCGTGTCAGCACTTGAACGATGCTCGAGAAGCTTGCCGTAGAAACTACTTTACCTAGAAGTCATTTGACGTTTTCTTGGTACTCATGCTAGGTTAACAGTGCTTGTAATGACTTCTTAAGTCCAAGCCATGTTGATCTCAATTCAGTCCCAAGTGTCGTTAGGTTCCATCATGGTTCATCTGAAGTCAGGACCCTATGACAGCACTGCTCACATAACAATGTTTACTCCTTTATGAGTTAAGTCAAGTTCATTGGTCGACTACTGAATCGCGACCTTCGTCTTGTACACTCCAGTCATACTCAAGCTTTCGATGTCCCACCTTAATTTTTGGGTTGTCCTTACACTTCTCCGCCCAACACTTCTTCACCATTCAGATTTGTCAATCTCGCGTGGCATATCTTGAAGTGTGGTGTGCTAAGTTGCAATGTACCTTTACGTTGTACCTTTCAGTTCATACCGACACTTCTATGTCCACCTTGACTCATCCTCTGGTTACCCCCACAACAGAGGCATATCTGTCCTTCCTAGTCAAACTCCTCGTTCTTAGAGTTTATACAACCCCGTGGAGTCTATTATTAAATTAATTAATTACTTAATTACTTATATGTATATCATGTCGATAGGAACGTGATGATAGGTGATCGACGAGAAGTTTCGCTTGGAGGAGAAGGCCAGGGTGTCCACTTGAAGTCCATGGCGGAGTCCGCACAGAAGGACCACTAACAAGTGACATTTATTTGAGTCGCAAACTAAGGCAAGCCCCGGTTTGCATTTAAGAGCTTTTCAAAGTTTTCCAGTTTTATTCACTTACGTCCCCAGTTGATATTGTGCATTACGTATAAGGTGTTTGATACTCCACTTGCATGACCACAAATCCCAGGGTTTGGTTGGAACGAGTTATAGTTTGACCAGTAGTAACTGCTTTGCTAATGTATAGTAAATCCGGTAGAAGTCGAGTAGTTGGAATCTACTCGCGAGATAGGAATAACAGTTCACATGTTGGTGGAAGATTGAAAATGGCTTACAAAATGAATACGAGACCGGGCAGGGAGAATAGGAGTCGACGAGATGGAATCTCGGGCGCATAGCCCTGCTTGTGTCGCTTGAGGACCGTGCCGTATGCGGCACCATTGGGCAAGCTTGAACTGTACCGGTTTCATAATGGTATATGGGCCCATTAAAATGATGTAACTCCAGACTGTAGTGTGGAGACTCCTCGGTTGTACTTGAATGGAGATGCGAAGGCATAAAGGTGTAAATCTTCTAGCGAGCAACTTCGACGTGTCCGTGTAGGGGACCTTTTGCTCGGGATGAAGGGGTTTGTCAACATTGGGGTGTTGGGTGAAAGTTGGCCACGTATGCGCGGGGAGGAGAGCACGTATGTGTCTCCCAAGCGGGTGTGCGTGTCGTGCAGTCCGGGCGTGTCCTGATTGCAATCACCGTCCCTCGCGGTAATAGAGTACCACTTGTCCGTCGCTGTCGTGACGTAGTAAATACTAAAGAAGCCAGCAATTTATATTGTATTGAATTATAATTGCTTTGCAACCTTGTATGATTTAGAGATAGCAAAATTAAAGTTACAATTTTCCCCATACTTAAGCTATAATAGCATTATGCGCTCTGAGCATGTCATATCATCGGTAAAGCGTCTCTTGTTTGATTGTGGAGCCCAAGATGTACCGTGCTTAGAGAATGTCATTTGCTACTTAAAACCTGATTATAAGGATTCACTTGTAGGCGAGTCTATTTATGCTATTCCTTACCTATGATTAGATTTTACACTGCATATGTCTAGTGAGACGGGTTAGTCTTGTTGAGCCTTATGCTCACGTTTGCGCTTTAACGATTTTTGCAGGTATTAGTTTTATTTCTGCTGTTCAGGTTGTACATGAGACTCGAAGTGTCGAGGTAAATCTCATGTGAGCCATGCCGCTGTTGAATGTTCTTCATGTTGCTAGTGAGAAGCATCCTAGGGCATGGACGCCTTCTCTCCTGCTTAGTTAGGTGAGATTATGAGTATGTATTTTTCCGCAGCGTGTGTACCCCTGTGGTACACTCTTTTGTAAACTCTTCTTATTATGAAATGAAAACTTTATATGTTTTGGTATCCTTTCCGTGTGTGCTGTTAGGTGCCGCATCGCACGGCACCACCCAATGAGATCCCCGAAGGTGTGGACTCCGGTCCCTACATCTAGGTATTGAGTTTACTGGGTGAGTATTCTTGCCTTAAACTTGGAATTTGTGGGTAGCATAAACTAAGTCCAATTCTAGGTTGTTGTGGGTTATAATATAGTGATAAGAGCTGCTAATATCCTAGTTGAAAGTGAAACTTAATTTCATGGAGAAAATTAAAAATAGAAGTTCCTCATTTGATAGAAATTCCTACCAAAGCCATATGATGATTTAAATTTGATAAAACCTATGTATATGCTATTTGCCTCCACATTGTGCCTAGTAAAACTAGTATAGACCTATGTGAGAATCTTTTCATGCTTTTAAGATCAAGATTGCATGGGCACATGTTAAACTTCTACACTAGAAGCTAGATCAATTCCATCATACCATTCCACGACCAAAAAGATACTCCATGCTTTTCATGCATAATACTCTTTTCAAAATATTTGAAAACAAATGTGGAGTAGAAGACATGGCTACAAGAAAAATAAAAATGCATGCTCATGTACAAGAGCATGAGAAAAAAAAAGAGAATAAGTAGTCATGTTTCATCCTCACATATAAAGAGAGTGCATACAAATGAGTTATCCTCATATTTTCCCTCCACAAATATTCCATCACACTTGCACAAATCTTGATCAAAATTATGGTTTGTTTTCTCCTAAGGCTTATTCTTTTCACTTAGTAATAAATGTGTTGCAAATATGCGTACTCTTGATCCCTACCAAGCTCCACGTACAAGCCTAATTTAGATGTATGACAAGAAAGGTGTTGCCTTGGTGAGGATACAAATACCAATTCCACATAGGAGTGATTGAGTGCATCAATTGAGGAACTTAAATCCAAACACCATTTTAAATTCTCCGGAAATGTGAGTGGAACTTAAACATTAGGTGATGCATGCTCATGTTGTTGTTCTATCTTCCAACCACCCATGAAAAGGATGAGGCATAAGCCTCATATTGACTAAGAAAAAGGGTGAGGTACCATAACCAATTTATTGAATGCAAGGTAGAATATTTTGTTGTGCACTTGGTACTTTTGCAAAAAAAAACATGGTAGCAACTTTTGATCAACAACCTAAGTCCTTATCTTTGCTTCAGGACGAGCAAAGGTTAAGCTTGGGGGAGTTTGTTGATGGTTGTTATATACCAATTTCAACCATCAATACAACTCAATTATGTGAGGAAATAAATATTTCTTGCACACATCATAGTTAGATTTAACATTATTCCACTCGTACTTGGAGAAATAGTACATGCATGAGTTTTTATGCAGAAATGATGGAGAATCAGGGGAGCAATCCTAAGAAGTTTCACCCAAGCCAATCACATGATGACATGTGGCACCACATGGATCCATGACTCATTCCGAGGCATATCCGAGGAGATCCAACGGTGTTTCACCCAGGAAGGAGGTCAGGGCCCACCTGGAAGCCACCCCGAGAAGCACACCCGAAGGGGGCTAGGACCAGGTCGATCGACCCCCCTAGTCAGTCAACTTGGCCCTGGCTTCAAACTCGGTCTTTCTCCATGTGTTGGTTCCTCAAGGATCCCTGAAGGCGGTGAAGACTGATTTGTGCGCTAATTGTGGCGGGAACCGCCTCTACTCCGTGTATAAATAGGGGGGTGTCTCACTTCTCACATACACCACTCAAGCATTCTCTCTTGTATTACACTAGTACTCTTAGTCCCTTAGTGGAGGATAGGCTGTAGAGAGTAGCCTCTAGTCCCAAGTCCAAATATGGAAAGGTATAGTTCATGTATGTTTTTTTGTATTTGTTACATTATGCTCTATATTAATATCATTAATATTTACTTATTCATATACTTGGATAAAGCATTCCTTGTTTGGTTGTGGAGTCTATGCATGTGTTAGGTGTAGATGTTACTATGATTTAATCGTAGTGCTCATATCTTGTTATCATAAACATCATACGATAAGGGGTTTAGGCCTGATCTTTCGATAGATAATGGATAAGTCGATTGATGGAGATCTTGATATTGATGATCCGAGGCTCTCGAGTAGAACACGAACAGCCCCTGCAATCACTACACCACTACTCTGTTGGTTATCAATTGTGCTTCACATGCTTGACCTCTCCAAGAAGGCTAATCCTACAAGTGTAATCAAGAACACAAGCAAGAACAAGGTAGAAGCAATCTGAATTACTAAGTTGGGGTCTCACAAACCGTAGAACGGCGATATAATAATCAAAGCAAAATCCAATTGTTTATGGCGGCTACTATGGAGTATATATAGTTGGGAGGACGTCCAAGGGGTTTTGGGGTCGTGACCTAACCCTAAGACATGAAAATAAGAGATGTATACTTGATACAGGGCACAATGGCCCAATATGGTGGCGCGGCATCCTCACAGATTCTGAAGTCGATTTTATTTCAATGACTCCCGATGACTCCAAAGGTATGGGACCAGCATAATTGGAAAGTTTATCCTCTCCCCTTTCCATGCATATGTGGAACGTCCAAAACATAGTTCGTATGCGTCTTGGGCATCTGTTTTAGTGTGGAGTGCTTTTGAACTCCGAGTTAGACTCGATTTTTAGTTGGGCTCGGTTTCCATCTTATTTGGGCATATTCTCTGGTCCTCCACGCTTCTAAGACATCTTCCAAGTACTCTTGGAACCTCTGTATTGATCCTAATCACAATTAAGTCATTAGGTAGCAATCTATTCTCAAAAACATATAACAAAACATATAAGAACGAGCTCACCTCTGAAATTAATAGTTGTGTGTGAACTCTAATGATTGCATCTTGTATACTCAATGAAGGGTTGCTTGTATCCATAGGAGTGATGTCCTCATCATCTTCCCCTTCTTGAATTGGAGTCGTCCTTGACTCGAGTTCATCTTCTCTCATGTTTGGGTCCAAAAGTGCAACGCCATCAAATTCTCTTGTATGCATGAAAGGAGGAGGCCAAGGTGGTGGACGACATAGTGCACCATCAACATGTTCTTCATCAAATACGCATGCATATTCACTCGAGCTAGGATCCCAAACAAATAAACATTGTACCATGTTTGTATGTGCATTTATAATGTGCACGATCTCATCATTCTCCCCTTCTTGATGACAAGTCGTCCTCGACTTGCTCATATATCTAGTAAAAGGCTTGCTTTGGGGGTAGAATGAGCATTGTCCATATTGCACAACCACAGCGAACAACGCTTCTCTTTTATATGATGTCCCTACTACAAGAAAAAATACTAGAAAAACCTGACAAAACATTATTAGTGTTAGTCCATCCATTTACTTTACCATGTTGTTGCAACACAAAAGAAGCTTTCTCATTTGAACATATGAAAACTTTATGCACTATAAACACACCACTTTGTTCATATTTGCCTATAGCATAAAAACTATTTCTTGCCAACAAAGGTAATTCAGTTGTAGGAAATATTCTTATCTCTACAATATCTAGGTAACAAAGGGTGTCAAATTCAATATAACCCGAAGTATTTAGAGAAGACAACAATTTCAGCTCATCCCGTTCACATGTAATTGGAAGCAAATGCTTAATTTCAGCACAAGTGTATGATAAATTATCAAATTCATATAGTTGTTCTACCATAGGTACAATATAAATATCAGCACATAACTCATTTTTGTTATAAGAATCAGTAGCAAAATCAATTAGTGGTAAAGGTGTATTATGACCAGGTTCATCTTGTTGCTACTCATCGGTAGCATGATTGGTGTCAAAATTCAGCACATATGAAAATATCATACCCTGGTTAAATGTAGAGCATTGTTCATTACCATTACTCTCATTTTCAGTAAGAAGTTCAAATGTATTACGGGTTGATTCATCAAAAGATTTAGAAAACCTGTTCAACACATCATTCTTGATTGCATCTACATTTAATTGTTCATGTTCCTGCCAAAGGTTAGGCATAGGAAGGGGTACGAAAAAATACTTCTCAAGTTCATGTATTTCATCTTTTCAATTAGATACATTAGCAAAAGTTTCTCGCATAAGATTTTTCATATTTTTCCATGTTCGTTGTTTTTCTAAATCACTTAAGTTCTTCCAGCATGTTAATGCAAAATCAATTAATGCACTAGCAACATTACTAATCTTTTCTTTTTACACATACGACATTGTTCAAAAAATTTATCAATCTCTATTTCCCAAGTAATAAATTCATCGTAACCAAAACCATCATAAGAAGGATGAGATGGGATAATGTAATTACTTCTTGTGGAAGGAGTTGTAAAGGTGGTCTGAATGTCATGTGAAACCTTGGTTGATGTTTAATTCTTAGTGAGTAAATCCATCATCATCTTCATCATGTCAATCATCTCAGCATATAATGCATGATTCTTGCTTTTACCTGACATTGTTAGTAGCAAACAGAACACAATAAAAAATATGTTATCCCTATCAACTACAAAGGAGAATGGCAAAGTGGAAGTGGAATAACACACTCTCAAGCATCTTACCACGCTCTTACAAGTGTTGTTACCGATACTGCAGATGCAAACGGTGGTTAGTATGAAGAAATTAATGAATCGTGGGATGATTGCAACGGTATATCGATTCTGCTTAAGAGAAAAGTGTAGCTTGGATGAAACTTTATATGTAACAAGGATTAGCAACAGTGAAATCAGATAATAAAGTTGAATAAGTATCCAAAGTACTTGTCGAAGTTGCTGGCCTAAATGTGTTCCTAGTAGTTCGAGATAGCAAGACATGAAACAAAACTATAAGACACAAAAGATGCAAGCACTTCTGTTTTTTCTTTTTTTGCTTTTTGTGCGGATTTTGTAACTTGTTTTGCACTTGCCTTTTTATTTCGTCTTTTTTTTCAGAATGTGCTGCAGAAGAATAACACAATGCAAAACAATCAAAGATATCTCGTTGGTATGTCACAGATTTTTTGCTCAATCTTCTAAGGACAATTAGGCGCTCTTAAAGGCCCCAAATCTAAACTTTCTTGCAGCAATATTATAGATCTATCTCTTTTCATTAATTTGAATATATGGAAGACCTATTTTAGACCAAAACAATTGGAGATATTGCCCCCAAAATAGACTGTTCAGAAATTCTAGGTCAATAACAGATTCGGATCTGATGCAATTTTAACCTTGATAAATCTATTTTTCGAGACACTGATGAATAAAAAAGTTATAGGAAACTTCATAAGCTTTCCAGAAAGTACAAGAGAACCAAAATATGAGTTTGTATGAGTGAGATATGATGAAACTACCGAACTGGACAGAGATTAATCTAATCTTGACGTGATGACGTGATTCAAAAGGATGAATCAACACAATGCAAAACTCAAGCTAAGACCAAAAACTCTTTCTAAACCAGAAAATGACTCAACCACGGACATAAACTCAACAAAACTAAACTAAATAACAAAGTTCGAATGGCTCAATGGTGGTTTGGACAAAGTGATGAATAGATCTACTAAACTACAAGGTTTTATGGCTTTTTTGTGAACTCTAGGTATGAAAACAAACTAATCGGAAGGATAGATGAATTACCAAATGGGCAAAATGGAAATCTGATACCAACTGATAAGGGGTTTAGGCCCGATCTTCCAATAGGTAATGGATAAGTCGATTGATGGAGATCTCGACATTGATGATCTGAGGCTCTCGAGTCAACCCCTGCAATCATGACACCACTGCTTTGTTGGTTATCAACCGCACTGAAAATGATTGACCTCGCCAAGAAGGCTAATCCCTGCAAGTGCAACCGAGAACACAAGCAATAACGAGGTAGAAGCAATGTGAATTGCTAAGTTGGGGTCTCACAAATCGTAGAACGGCGATATTATTAATATAAGCAAAACCCAATTGTTTATGATGGCTACTATAGAGTATATATAGGTGGGAGCATGTCCAAGGGGTGTTGGGGTCGTGACCTAACCCTAAGACACGAAAATAAGAGATGTAGACTTGATACAAGGCCCAATGGCCCAATACGGTGGCACAGCATCCTCTTACATTCTGAAATCGATTTTATTTTGAAGATTTCCGTCGAAGTCTAAGGTATGGACCAGCGGCATTGGAAAGTTTGTCCTCTCTCCTTTCCATGCATATGTGGAACGTCCAAAACAGAGTTCGTACACGTCCTGAGCGTCCGTTTTAGTGTGAAGTGCTTTTGGACTCCGAGTTGGACTCGGTTTCCATCTTATTTGCACGTATTCTCTGGTCCTCCACACTTCTAAGACTTATTCCAAGTACACTTTGAACTTCTCTATGGATCCTAATCTCAATTAAGTCATTAGGTAGCAATCTATTCTAAAAAACATATAACAAAACATATAAGAATGAGCTCACCTCTGAAATTAATAGATGTGTGTGAACTCTAATGATTGCATCTTGTATGCTCAATGAAGGGTTGCTTGTATCCATAGGAGTGATGTCTTCATCATCATACACCACCACTATAGTCTAATTAGGTATCAATATGATTATGTTAATATGAGTAGTTTAGTGCTAGGTCCCAACATTGGTTTCAATGATGCTTAGGTTAGTCATTTTCTTAGGAAGGTACCTAAACTGCAACTCTTAAGGCATTTACTTGTTTTGTAAGCACGGTGCTTAGATAAGTAAGTAGTGTTGGATGTCTCATAGACCCACAGTTTGTAGAAGTAGGCAACAGGTGGTGACAACTCTGTCTATCCTTCGTAATCCCCCACGTCGGCTACACCAGAAGCTTGTGGCGGGAATCATTCTGATATTCTCAGGCGTAAACCAGTGCCCGATATGTTGGACCACTAAGTCCTAGTACTCGTAGTTAGCATAGCCACGGTACACTAGTTGACTATGTATGCGAAAACCTAAAGCACAGTAGGAGTAGCTCCATCCCTAACTTAGCCTCCATTAGGACATTCTTACCCTTTAGAGTAGTTTGCTTAGGTGTGTGTCACACTACCCCTTCAATTCATTTATCCATCCTACCGGATCCCTCACTAGAACACCCTCTTCTATCCTTGACTTTGCCACTCTTCTGCCTTGCCTTCCTTTGGGATAAACAAATACGATACCCTAGGGAATACTCTCGGGTGAAATGCTACAACGGTACTTTTCGTGCGCTTGCGGAAGTCATCTTGCTTTGGAATAAGTTAGCCTAGTGCCTCTGCAGAACTAGCCTTGCTGCTAGGATGACCTATAGACGTTAAGAAGTATCAACAGTGCCTGCACCGGCGGTTTGCTTGCAGCTGCATGGTTGTCCATCCGGTTGTGATCTTCCCTGCTGTGGTATGCCTACTGCCATGACACCTCTCACTGCAAGTCATTTCTGGCTCTGTCTCAGTTGGTCATTTTACCAGTTAAGCAACGTCCGGGATCCGAGCATCATTCGGGATCCATGGTCACTTCGTCTTCTGGTAATGAGAAAGCCTTTCTGGTGCAGCCCCATCTGGCCTCCTCATCAGTTGAGCAACACCGGAAACCTGAGCAACACCGGGATCCTTAATCGTTTTGTCTCCAGGTGGTGGCACATCTTCGTCGCCGGTAGAAGCTAGTGCAAAACCACCCCCTTCGGGAGTCGCCTCGAACCCGGTGCCCACGATGGATGTTGTACTCTCAGAGTTGGTGGGTGGCACCCCTTCCTTACGGATTTGCTCTCAAGGTCGCTCCAAGCAGGAACGCTGTAGTGACGACAGTCCAGCCATGGCAAACTCTGGTGGAACAATCCTGGATAGGCGTGTCCTCTCCTACCGTGATGTTGTGTTATCATCTGAAAAATCCAAGTTTGAAGGAGGTTACTGCAGATTTTTCTACAAAGATGACTGTCATCCATAGAGCTCAAGAGCATTGTTCTCCAGACAAGGTCCTTCTTGTCGAGCCATGTCGTCCTCAAAAGGAGGCACCTCTTAAGACGGTGCGCTTTCACCAAGTACATGAACCACGCCGGCCGTCATCCCCGGATGTAGAGGGATGGAGGAAGGTTGAAACCCGTAAATCTCAGCAGTTGCGGGGGCCCTCTGAGCGAGTACGTCGAGTTCCAGATAACCTAGTGGGAAACTGCTTCAATTGCTCTTTCCTTAGCACATAAAGCGTTGCAATGTCGCCAGCGCACTCGGGGTTTTCATTGACGTCTCTTGGGTCATCGCCCTTATGTATCTGCAAATGCTTTTAGAGGCAGCAATCCACCACAGGTTATGGGACAGCGTTTTGTTTTGGAAATGGCTTACCCCTGCACCAGTTCCGGAGAAAGGGTCCCTGATTATCTCTTCTGCAGGAGGAGATGGAACCCAATATGTGGTTGTTGAGCTTGATAACCAGCCTGGAAGCCCTCGTCGACGTTGACGTAGGCATCATGACCCCGTCCAGTTTCATGAAGAGGCTCCTGGTTCAGAGGGGATTCAAACTGGTACAACCCTACCACAATGCTCAGGGGCTGATTACGCCGTTGCTGTGTCCTCCATACATTCTTGGGTGGACTGACAACATTGCTCAAGCAGAAGAAAATCTACATAAGGCGGCTTTTATTTATGTTCTCAAAGAAGGAGCCTCCTATGTTGCAGCACATGAGGTTCTTGCATTGATCGCATCAAGAACTTTGATAGCCGCAGAATTCTTGACATTGCGCCGTGTTAACTCTGCCACTTTTACTTTGTTCCTTCCGGGATGAGAACTCAGTGGGGAGGCTCATTAGTCGGCAGCAACCATTAAGACCTTCTGGTTCTGATCTGCTATGCAAACGGTGGACGAGGCATGCAGGATCCTCAGGTGCTGCCCTTCCCTATCTAACTGCTACTGAGCTATCTGGTATACCTGCTCATGTTTGGAATGTTTCTATAGTGGAACATCTCCTGAATCCCTATGCTTGGGTGCAACATGTCCTTCCTTACACGCATAGTTTGGCCTCCTTTTGTTGTTACAACATGGTGCCTTAACCTGATGGCGATACCATCTAGCAGAGATCTCTGGGTCACTGAACCACCAGTGGCTGTTGTGGAGAACCCGCCCGTAAAGAGAACCCTCATCTATACTGTTGGCATTCGATTCTCTGTTCTCATCCAGACTGGGGGTTTTGACACTGACATGCCTCTGCCTCCAGAAGAAAGCATTGAACCAGAATCATCTCGCAGACGCCGACGAGTCGAGTCAGCAACTGAGAGTCAGGGCATTAGGGAAGTTGGTGGTTCCGCGAGGAGATCGGTTCATGACAGGTTGAGGCCCAATATACGGATTAATGATCCTAGAGAGGAGAAGGAAGTGGCTGCGGATCTCAGTACCACCAATGATTCTGCACAACTTGCTGCAACTGTTCATCTTGGCCCAATGGAAACAATCAAATCTGGAAGAAGTTCTGTTCTCATAGTCTATGCAGCAGAACAGCAAGATGTTGATGGATTGAATTCCTCGGTAATCTATCCAACGCTCGTGTGGTTTGATGACTTTCCTCTGGAAGCTTTGGGACCCCCATCAGGTGGCAATGATTTCTCATGCTTTCATTCAGCCTGTCACAAATGTTTTGGGGTTTCAAGAACCAGCCCAGAATGAGGTCATTAGCAGGCACTAAGAACCTCAAATCGGAGACAAAGATCTGAGATGTGCAAAAAGCTGGTCGTCTCTGATACAATAAAACGAGATGCGCCCGCATCAGCGAGAATCAGAGCTGGCTTGGTTGAGGGTAAAAGGAGACCAACAAATTTTCGGACCGTCTCAGTTAATTCAATATCCGAGACGCGCCCGCTTCTCTACATAAGGGAGACGAGCGTACATAAAGCGCGACTCTTATTATTACAAAAAAGGAGATGGTCTTGTTAGATCTTAGGGTGCTTAGGATCGACACTAGCAATGCCTAATTAGGATCACTTAAGACTAATCTAAACTAACAGACACACTTAAGCACAAATAAACGATTGATCTAATGACTTAAACAATGATTAGACAATTCAGTCTAGGAACATATCATACATCAACTAGTATAGAACAAGAGAATTAGAGAGAGGGATTAGGGTTACCGTCAGAGGGTCCACCGGATGCCATTGGGCTCTGATGGATGGTCGCAGGAGACTTAGCTTGACGCAGAGAGTTTGCTGATGCAGGACGACGTGAAGCAGTGGCGGCTTGGAGCAGATCGGCTTGGCGTCGGATCTCCAGGTGCATGCCTTCCCCTCACTCCACACCTATGATAGATCGGTTAGGGTTCTTAGGGTTCTGTGGGGAGAGTCAGATGGCGGCTGATCAATCAATGGATGACCGTGCCCCGGCCCTCTTCCCTTTATTTATATAGTGCGTGTGTGAGAGGGGGTCACACCGAACCAAGGTCGGTTGCGCCCCCGATCAGGGCGCGTAGGGGAGTTTAACTCGGGGCGTGGTTGTTGCCCACGTCACCCTGAGATCACAACTAACATTCTCCCCCTTGATCTCGGGACCTTAACTTATCATCTTAATTTTCTGAACTAATCTTACACATATCTCTTTTGCTTTGACATAAAGGGCAGGACGCATCAAAACAGCCATTTACGTACTGTTTGACTCGAAGACCACGATACATCTCACAAATAGAAATAGCATTACACTTAGGTGGCCCCTTAGAATCCAGGATATTATCACAGGGTCTCCCTTAAACCCATGTCGGCTACATGTTCACTGAACACGTTTGGTGGGAGGCCCTTAGTTAGCGGATCCGCAAGCATTTGCTTAGTACTGATATGCTCGAGACTAATTGTGTGATCCTGGATTTTCTCTTTCACAACATAGTACTTAATGTCGATGTGTTTGACAACACCACTCGACTTGTTGTTGTGAGAGTACATTACCGCTGGCTGATTATCGCAGTATAACTTAAGTGGTTTATGGATGTTGTCGACCACTTTAAGACAGGGAACAAATTTCTTAAGCCAAGATGCATGCCCGTTGGCCTCATAGCAAGCAACAAACTCAGCATACATTGTGGACGATGTAGTGATTGCTTGTTTGGAGCTTTTCCACGATATAGCTCCATTCGCGAGCGTGAATATGTAACCTGACGTGGATTTCTTAGTATCCACACAACCCGCGTAATCTGAATCTGAATAGCCCACTATTTCTAGTGACCCAGTCTTACTATATGTCAGCATGAGGTGCTTAGTACCCTGTATGTATCTTAATGCTTTCTTAACGGCTTTCCAGTTATCTAATCCTGGATTACTTTGATATCTGCCAAGCATCCCTGTCACAAAAGCTAAGTCAGGGCGTGTACAAACTTGAGCATACATCAAGCTTCCGACAGCAGAAGCATAAGGAATTCCTTTCATCTAATCAACCTCATACTGATTCTTAGGCGATTGAGAGTTTGAAAATCTATCGCCCTTAACTATTGGAGCAGGCGAGACTTTGCTATTATGCATACCATACTTTCTAAGTACGCTTTCTAAGTATGCCTTCTGAGATAGTCCTAAAACCCCCTTAACACGATCTCGGTGTATCTCAACCCCTAAAACATAGGTCGCTTCACCTAGATCCTTCATATCAAAGTTTGAGGATAAAAACTTCTTAGTTTCTAAGAGTTGGTTGACATCATTGCTTGCTAATAGGATGTCATCCACATAAAGGACTAAGAAAATGAACTTTCCATTCTTAAACTTGGCATAAATGCAATTATCTCCTCATTTTCCTTAAACCCAAACTTTCTAATAGTCTCATCAAACTTGAGATACCATTGTCTTGAAGCTTGCTTAATTCCATAAATGGATTTCTTCAAGTGACATCCCATATGTTCCTTACCCTTAACGACAAAACCTTTCGGTTGTGTCATATAGATGTCCTCATATAGATCCCCATTGAGGAACGTTGTCTTTACATCCATCTGATGTAATTCTAAGTCATAATGCGCTACTAATGCCATGATGATTCTAAAAGAATCCTTAGACGACACGGGAGAGAAGGTCTCATTGTAATCAATATCCTCCCGCTGAGTGAATCCCTTAGCCACAAGTCTAGACTTATACTTTTTGATCTTCCCTTTGAAGTCACGCTTAATTTTGTAGACCCACTTACAGCCTACAGTTTTGGCTCCTTTAGGAATCTCTACTAAGTCTCAGACCTTGTTGGCACTCATGGAACTCATTTCATCTTCCATGGCCTTGTGCCATTCAGATGACTGAGGTCACCTCATGGCATCTTCGTAGGAGGTGGGATCATCCTCCATCTTAACTTCTTCACTCAAGTAGATCTGATAGTCGTCCGGGATGGCCGACCGTCTTACTCTTTGTGATCTTCTAACTTGAGCATCATCTAATGGTTGAGGCTGCTGCTGAACCTCATTTTGTTCGACCATGTCCTCAACAGGCTGAGGAGGTTGTACCTCACTTATTTCTGTTGTGGCCGATGGAGGTGCAACAATAGGCGTTGTGTCACCAGCACCAGGTGTCGGTCGCACGATGACAGCAAGTAGGGTGAAATAAGGCTCTTGAGTCATCGGAACGGGTAAACTAATCCGTCCTCCTCAAGGTCTATTTCCCGCCGTACCGTGCTCCCCCTGATCATAGTGTCTTCTAGGAATACAGCATGTCGTGTTTCTATGAACTTAGTATGCTGATCTGGACAATAGAACCTAAAACCCTTACTTTTCTCAGGATAGCCAATAAAATGGCAACTAACTGTTCTAGATTCCAGCTTACTAATGTTTGGGTTGAACATCTTAGCCTCAGCTGGACAACCCCAAATATGAAAGTAGTTTAATGAGGGCTTACGTCCTGTCCACATCTCATATGGTGTCTGAGGTGCTGACTTAGTGGGAACCCTATTAAGCACATGAATGGCGGTTTTTAATGCCTCCATCCATAGGCTAACCGGTAACGTAGAATAACTTAGCATACTCCTTACCATGACCATAAGAGTACGGTTTCTACGTTCTGCATCACCGTTCTGCTGAGGTTCGCCCGATGTACAATATTGGGCGACTATGCCATGTTCCTATAGAAACCTTGCAAAGGGTCCAAGAACCTGACCATATGGGGTATGCCGACCGTAGCATTCACCTCCACGATCGGATCTTACTACCTTAATCTTAATGTTGTGCTGATTTTCTACTTCAGTCTTAAATACCTTGAACTTATCCAATGCTTCGGATCGCTCCTTGATTGGATAAATGTAACCATAATGAGTGTAGTCGTTCGTGAACATTATGAATGAGTCATACCCATCTACGGAGACTACAGGAAATGGACCACAAATGTCCGTGTGAATAATTTCTAAAATTCCCGTGCTACGTATGGCGTTCTTCTTAATAGTCTTAACAAACTTACCTTTAATGCAATCAATGCATTCTTCTGAATTTGAAAAGTCTAAGTGGGGTAAGATTGATTGAGATACTAAGCGTTCGATCCTCCCCCTCGAAATATGGCATAATTGACAATGCCATAATTTTGACGATGTTTCAAAATCGATTCTTTTGCGCTTGTTTCTTTTTATGTCATTCTTATCGGGAATTTGATCATTACTTAATGCATTAACATTATCATGAGTGGACAATAGATAAAGTATGTCTTGTCTGAAGGCAAGACCCACAATCTTATTATTCAAACTAATAGAGCATTTGTCCTCACCAAAATGGCAAACAAACCCACAATTATCCAGACATGACACTGATATCAAATTCCTCTCTAAACTAGGGACATAAAGAACATCATGAAGTCTAAGTATGAAACCACTACTAAGTCTAAGAGGATAAGTTCCAATGGCTTCAACTTCAGCTTCATGGCCATCAGCGACTTTGATGGTCCTTTCCCCCCTTCTTATAGTCCTCATCGTATTTAACCCTTGTATAGAATTACAAACGTGCACAGTTGCACCTGAGTCAATCCACCAAGTAGATCGAGAATAAGCTAAGTAGAGGGATTCATTTACGAAAGTGATAATATCCTTACCATCCTTAGCACACCACTTAAGAAAACCAATGCAGTCCTTCTGGCGATGTCCAAAATCTTTGTAAAATTTGCACTGATCTGATTTCAACTTAGAACCAGAAGGATGAGGAGTTGTCCCTTCGCCCTTAGAAGAGGAGCCATGTACCTTAAAAGATGGTGGCTTGGGAGAGGTGAAGTAGGTCTTCGCCTTTCCCTTACCCTTACCTTTGGTGAAGTTAATGGAGTCTCCACCCTTACCTTTTATGTGCTCCTCCTGAACGCACATAGCCATGACCTTTTCTAAAGTCCAGTTGTCTTCCTTAGAGTTGTAATTTATCACAAATGCCTCAAACTCTTTGGGCAAATACATGAAGATGAAATCTACAAGCATCTCATCTGGCATGGCTAAGTTAAGAGTCTTGAGGTTTGCATTTAAATTACTCATCTTAAGGATGTGATCTCTCACACCCCCACCAGTGTACCTCTCATTAGCAAGCCTTTTGAGGAGAGTGCTTGCTAATGTCTTAGTGGAGCCTATGTACTGAGTTTTGACCTTGGCAAGGTACTCAGTTGCCAGCTCACAGTCAGGAATAGCTCCTCTTATGGACTCAGAAATGGTGGCCTTAATGACCATGAGGCACTTTCTGTTGGATTCCTCCCATGCCTCAAGATCCTTAGGGTACTTTTCCTTAAGCTTAAGGTACTCCTCCTTTCTTACTCCAAACTCCTCATCAATCTCCTTAGGCTGAGCAATGGGAGCTGTAGGATCAACAGGTTGATCCTTTCTTAGGCAAAGGTCAAGATTTGCAATTGCTAAGTTCATCCTGAGTCTCTCATTCCATGTCCCATAGCTATGACCAGCAAGGGTTTCTATGGAGGCAATGAGACTTACCACATTTGAGGCACCTTAATAAAACAAAATATAGGGGTTAGAAAAATGACTTAAACAACATATGATGAAGCATATACTTAAAATTGCACTTAGACAACAAGAAATGGCATAAAATGTCTTTCACATTGGTTACTCAACAAAACCATTTCACTTAAATAATCATGGAAATATTTCACATTGCTTACTTTAATTTCCACTTTACTTAATAACTTAATTAACATGGAAATATTTCACGTTGGTTACTCTAATTTCCATGTAGACATACTTAAAATTCATGAAGAAATTCCCAATATAATGCAAATATACTGGAAATAAATGTAAAACATGGCAAAATTAAATTTTCGCTTTGGTTACTTATTTAATATCCATGCATAACATATACACTTAAAATTCCAGCAAATTTAAACTTTCACGTTGGTTACTTATTTAAATTTACTGCTAAATAACAGCGGAAGCAAAATAAACTTAATATCTCAAGCTTCTGAAATTAATTGCAAAGATTAATAGCAATTAATTGAATTTAAATAACTGAGAAAATTCACTTAATAACTTAAAATTACCTAAAATTACAGAAATTATGCAACCAAAATTACAAAATCATCACACAAAATTTTCTGAAATTTTCCCGGCTATTCAACTAATTTTCTAATCATTTCTCTAATTTCTGGAATTATTTTCCCATCTTAAACTTATTCTGAAAATCAGAAAATACTTAAAAGGCTAAATGGGCCTAGACCTTAAATTCAGCCCACTAATCAATCATGGCCCAGTCCAGAATCTGAAAATCCCTTAATAAAATGGAAAAACCTTACACATGCGGCCCATTAGGTAATCAACCCATGGTTAAATTCAGCCCAACTGAAAATCGAAAAAAAAACCGAAAATTTGAAAGGGCAGCCCACGTCGCCACTCCGCATGGGCTCGGAGACCAATTCCTTAAGCGTGAGGCGGCGCGCTCTGTTGGCCGTTGGATCCTCATCTAACAGCTAAAATGAACCGCAAAGCTTAAACACAATCTGATCTCAACCGTTCATCGTCCATCGAACGGCTCAGTGCTTAGATCAGAGAATATATAACTCTTTGCCGCCGCGGGTTCCCCAAACCCTAGCTCATTTCAACACTCCCCTTCTCTCTCTTTGGGCCAAGCGAGCGGGAGCGAGGAGAGCGGCGGCGAGGGGAGTGCCACGTCGGGACCTCCGGTGCCACCGCTCCATTGACGCCGACGAGGGAGAACCCACCGAAGTTGGTCTCTCCGTCGGTCTCAATGGCGTCGGCTGGTTTGTTGTTGACGGAAACTGACGTGGTCGCTAGATCTGAGCGAGGAGAGGGTTCTGAGTGTTTGAGTATCGCATCGTCGACGGGGACTTCCGGCGCCGCCGCATCACCGTCGTGTGGTGCGGTCGATCGGCCGTCGAAGGAAACCCGCCACTAGGGTTAGGGTTTCGACCCTTAACCCTAGTGTTGCGCGCACTGAGTGTCATAGTGTCTCTGAGTGATTGTTTGTAGGTACTCCGGCGCCGTCAGAAGCTCCACCATGGCGTGCACCACATGCCACCGATGGAGAGGAGCACCTAGGGTTGGAGTTTCCCAACCCTAGGCTCTGAGGTGACGGCGGCGGCTGAGCAGCACAGCTAGGGTTCGGGCTTTGGCCCGAACCCTAGTGCTGTGTCTGACAACGAGACGCCGCTGTTCTCTCCGTTGGGAGAGATCGGCCGGTTGGCCGCCGACGAAAGAAGAAGATGCTAGGGTTAGGGTTTACCTTAACCCTGCGCTGAGGAGGATTCGGTGGCCCAAGGCCACCTTGATCCAGATAAGTCTTCTCTTCCTTAATCTCAGTTTTCCTTAATTCGATTCGGTTTGGTCTGATTTCTTAATCTTAGTTGAAACCGAAACTAAAATTTGATTCCCCTCCTTCTAATTTCTGTGCTAAACAACTTAACTAAAACTGATCTTAGGTAATTAGAAACTAGGCCTCAATTGAAACGATTAGAAACTTAATCAATCTGACTTAGAACTCAATTACCTAATTAGGATTCACTAGCACGGCTCTGATGCCATTGTTAGATCTTAGGGTGCTTAGGATCGACACTAGCATTGCCTAATTAGGATCACTTAAGACTAATCTAAACTATCAGTCACACTTAAGCACAAATAAATGATTGATCTAATGACTTAAACAATGATCAGACAATTTAGTCTAGGAACATATCATACATCAACTACTATAGAACAAGAGATTAGAGAGAGGGATTAGGGTTACCGTCAGAGGGTCCACCGGATTCCATTGGGCTCTGGTGGATTGTCGCAGGAGACTTAGCTTGACGCATGGAGTTCGTTGATGCAGGACGACGTGAAGCAGTGGCGGCTTGGAGAAGATCGGCTTGGCGTCAGATCTCCAAGTGCGTGACTTCCCCTCACTCCACGCCTCTGATAGATCGGTTTGGGTTCTTAGGGTTCTGTGGGGAGAGTCAGATGGCGGCTGATCAATCAATGTATGATCGTGCCCCAGCCCTCTCCCCTTTATTTATATAGCGCGTGTGTGAGAGGGGGCCGCACCGAACCAAGGTCTGTTGCGTCCCCGATCAGGACGCGTAGGGGAGTTTGACTCGGGGTGTGGTTGTTTCCCACGTCACCCCGAGATCACAACTAACAGGTCTTTCCTAGGAGCCCAAAACTTTTTATCAAGGAAGCTGAGGCGCCACCCATTCCATTACTAGAGAGACAAGCTTTACAAAGGCTCATCTAAATTTTGTACCCTTTACGTGGCGTGCCAGGAGGGCGCCGTCAGCAAGCGCGTCGCGCTGGAGCAGGAGAGCTGGAGGCTGTCGTCCGAGCACAAGGAGGCGCGCTTCTACCGCACCCTCGTGGAGCGCCTGGCCATCGTTGGCAACCCTGGTGCATGCTACGACACCAGGCTCAAGCTCGTCTTCGCGAACGGGCATGCTTAGCTGAGTTCCCAGTGCCTCGCTCAGGTGGCCCCGGCCGACTACATGTGTGTGGCCTACATCCTCACCCTCCTCCGCACGATGATGACCGCAGGGCCCGCAACACTGTCGAGTATATCCGGTGGATCGAGGGTGAGGTCAACGTCAACGAGAAAGCGGTCGGGTCCGTCGGCATCAAGAGGACGAACATGGAGTGTAGGTGGTGTCAGTTGCAAGCTCTGAATGATCTCCAAGATTTGACCTGGCCCTCGAGACCCCTGATAGCGGCGCCAATGGCGCTACCCAGCAAGGAGTATGACCCGTGCACGACTGCTGGCTGCGGCAAGCAAGGGTGGACTGGCCGCGTCTTCTGTAGCGACGACTGTAGGATTAGGCATGAGCATGTCCAGTCCTGCCACGCGGTGTTAGTCCATCTGGGCTATATTTAATATATAAAATTGTATAATATAGCCCATATTAATTGTATATATAAAACTGTATATAGTCTCTGATTGTAACGCCCTTATATTGTAACTTTTATGCAATAGAAGTATTATAATTTATAAACATCAATGTATGCAACCTTAAGCAAGAAGCTCGTTCAAGTCGAATTTGACTATCGCCTAGTCCTCACCTTGACAAATGGGAGACGAGCTAATGCAATACGAGCCTGACATGGGCTCGTCTCCGATTCATGCTGAAGATCTTTAGCCCACCACGAAAAGCTGAGTGTGTCGCAACGATCATGTAAGGAATTGCGCATAGTTGCTAGTTGGACATGCCCGCATGCGAAACATGTGTTCCTGGCTTCAGCACACTATGGCGCTCGCAGCGTCGCACCCCGCAAACAACATCTTTTGCATGTTGCGTGCTCGTTCGGCCACAAAATAATGCGAGACGGGTGTTATATATGTCCGTCTCCGATTGTTGACTTAGGAATTTAATTTTCTCGCACGCTCTCTCCCAACACTTAGCAAAAATTTTTGTGCAAAACTTAGCAAAATTTTCCCGCACTCTCTCACTCTACTGTCGACCTAGAAGTATTCACCACCTCATCCCCAGAGCACGCTGCGGCCTGATCGTCCTGTCCCGGGACCACGCCACCGCCTTGACCCTGCACTCAGAGCGTGTCGCTGCCGTCCCTCTTCCTCAACTAGCTCTTCGTCATTGTCGCATCGCTGCCATCAACCCCGACCTTGTTATGATCATTGTCACGCTCTCTCGCTCTATAGTTGACCTGGACAAGTATTAGAGGCGAGCGCAAAGGCGACTGTCACTGATATAGGTAAATGAGATGAGCATGCCTCAGCGAGGATGCTGGTTCATGAAAGAAAGGTGTGGCTAAGCATAAAATGAGATGAGGTACTATAAGGCGCGTCTCCTGTAATGAAATATACGAGATGAGCCTGATCCACTGAAAAATGGGAGACGCGCCCCGTTTGCAAAAGAAATGAGTCGAACTTTACCGAAAGCACGCCTCCTTTGGCTTCGGTTACAAACAGACATGAACACATCGCAGAACAAATGTAGAGCACATTCCCTTGATCACTAAATAATCACTGCAACATAGGATACCTTCACTTTAGTATGTTAAATCCAAAAAATAATCAAATCCTTCCTTATGAATTGTCATTCCTGAGGAACACGATGAACACACCATTTATTCATTCAGAGTTGAAAACACAAGATAACATTCATTCACACAGATCAACTAAAAAAAAACAAAAGAAAATATAAATCCTACTCCTCCTCCTCCTCCTCCTCCGGTGCGACTCCGATGCTATATTAAGGCCAATCGCCATTTTTGGTAGATGGGCAAATGAGAGACAGCCATTATACAAGCTCGACTCCTATTTTTGACCTATTTTTAGCTCTCGCGCGCTCTCTGACAACAACTTTTGCGCAAAACTTACTCGCGCTCTCTCGGCCTAAGAGAGATGCTCAAATGAGAGACGAGTGTCATAGGGGCTCGTCTCCGAGTTTTGCTATTTTTATCTCTCGCGCGCTCTCTTCCAACACTTGGTAAAAAAATTTAGCTCTCGCACGCTCTCTCGTCCTAGAAACCGCAGCTCTTAAGTATGTCATCGTCGTCCCCCTTCTCCAACTCGCTCTTCGTCATTATTGCGCTGTAGCCGTAGACGCCAACCCCGCCATCGACCCCCCCCCCCCTTGTCATCAGAGAGTTGAGCACGCTGGAGCACGTCGCCCCGTCGCCTGTCGCCGAAACATGCCGCCGCCTCGACCCCGACCTCAGTAATCAGTATGAGCACGCCACCACCTTCAGATAAGTGGAAATATTCTCCCTGCCTGGTGTCCTAGAACACATTCATCTTCCTTGTTTATGTCCAATGTAGAAGCAATGTATTTGTTTTGAATATCAATGTATATAATGAGTTCTGATTCGCAAACCCTTGAAACTGAAAGAATTGTGGTTGACACTAGCATTTGCCATCCCAGTGAGTTTGATTTCTACCTCTGCAGCCATGATAGAATCAAGGTACCTATGCGATAATTGGTGTTGCTCTCACGAGTTTTTTATATCAGGCTATTAATGCATCAGCGTAATGTAAATTGTTTGTTTTTTCAGGGGAAAAGCACACCAGCTCACTACCATGTATTTTATGATGAAAACAATTTCTCTACTGATACTTTGCATATGCTCACCAACTGCCTGTGGTAAAAGTAAGCTCGGTTCTCCATTCACTAATAGTTACTGTGTTTATTACAGTTGTATACCAATTTGTTCCTAAGCCTCGTATATTTGCTCCCTTATGTGACTATTTAAGCGAATGTGACTGCAATTTGATAATGTTTTATATGATTTCAGTTATTTTATTAAATTGATGATGTCTCAGTCAGAGCATTAAAAGTTATAAAGCCTCATTGTTAATAAGGTCATTGATCGGGAGAATTTTCATTATGATACAAAGGATTAGATGATGACAGTTATGATGTATGTAATTAGTTACATTGTAATCAGGATGAGCAGAGGGAATTCTTTGTGTAACTAATATACTTCATAACCATTATTGACACTTTGTTAATATTTGATTGGTCAATATAATTTAAGTTGTGATCTTTTTGGCTATACATATGTTCATGTATGTGTATGTTGCTGACACTGGCAATGCGGCTGCCAAATTCTAGCTAGCTCCAGGGCGCAGCTGCAAACAGGATAATCAGGTGCGGGGGGCACCTAATAGGAGACTTTGCCTGTAAACAATTTGCGATGAGTTGTAACAGAGATCGTCTCAGATTAACTAAATAAAGGAGACCAGCTTCCTTAAAGCTCGTCTCAGATCAGTCAATAAATCTGCGGCGAGCTACCATAAAGTCTGTCTCAGATCAATCAATAAATCTGCAATGCGCGATATTAGGGCTTATCTCGCATTACTGCTAATGGGTGACGTGCGCAATGCATGTCTCCAATGACCTCATAAAGCTCGTCTGTTATGACTCAAAGAAAGATGACACTCTATCTTTGAGCTTGTCTGGCACTTAGGCTGATCGGCAACGCGTCAGCCACTCATCTCTTACAACAACGTAATGCAAGACATGACGACGAAGACGCATTGTTCGTTCATCTCCCTTCTTCGTTCGGGCATGTCTCATATGAGCCTTTCTTACGTAGTGAGAAAAATGGTAGATACAATTGCGACAGTGAAAGCAGATGCTCCCAGGCGCGCTACGGCCTCGCCACCACTACTCTCCCCATCGGTTAAATTGATAATATTTTATCACCAATGGGCCTCCCAATGTTTGATAAGCTGGTCACCTTGTTGAAGTTCACAACCTCTAGTGAGATTAAAGTATATTCTCGCTGTCGGCATTGTGGACATGTTAAAAACTATGTGGTGAGCTTTGATTTGTCTTCACCAACTGTGCAGACACCAGTACATAATATTGATGAGGCTGCTTCCTTTCGTCTGACTACTTCCTTCGTGGGAGATGTGGCAGTCGGTTTGACTACATCCCTCATTGAGAAGTGTGGCGAGGGCAATGGTGAGATGACCAATACAACCCCTCACTTCGAAACTATAGATGCCATCGATAATGCTTTGGCTCCATTCTTAGTCAGAGTGGAATCGATGCCTCAGGTTGTAGAAACCTTGACTCAGGAGGTGCCAGCTGGCTTGACTCAACTTCCCCAAAGCTCAGAGATAGCAGAGATGTCTTCTTCCAATGCTGGGAAGGGCAACACAACCTTTGTCGATAAAATAAAGCAACACTCAGCTGGTCTGCTGCCAGTTCCAGTGAACATTAGTAGCAGGCTAAAGAAATCTCAGCCTGGAACAACTCCACGCCGAAGTCGACGTCTAGCTGAGGTTGGGGCTGAATTTCGGTCTGGGGACATGACTGGAAGAGCAAGGAAGAAGGCACTAACAGCATTCTTGGTGATAATGAAAGCATTGATTAACAGGAACAAGATGAATATGCTCTGCTTTTTTCCCTGCCATTGGCTGATTCTCACATCCAAGATCTGGCGGCTTTAATCGGATAGACGCCGCCGAATGGTGTCTGCCATGGAGGGGAAACGCTGGCAGCCTGATCGGGGTTTGCTCTGACACTTGGGCATGTTCAAGTGTGATTCATGGATCATAGAAATATTTTAATTTGGATTTTCAGGGTTTTAAATTCATCAACCTTCCAAGACTCGGTTAGAACAAATGGTTGATAGCTCTAGGTGTGACTTGGTTTGTCTTCATGAAACCAAAATGGCTGATGTTCCCCATTGTGATGGTTTCAATGCTTGGTGCTGATTTCACAAGATGGGTTCAACTCCCTGCAACTGGATCTAGTGATGGTATATTGATTGCTTGACGGCATTCATTGGAGAGCATTGGTGAATGACGGGTGGATACTCGTAGTGCTTCGGTCCAGTTTCGGTCTACTGAGGGTCAGGTCTGGAGGCTTACCTGTGTTTCTGGATCACAAGGCAATGAGGAAAAGATTCAGTTCTTGCAGGAACTGAGAGACATAAGAGCAGGGTGCCTGGGACCTTGGGTTCTAGCAGGGGATTTCAATCTTATTTATAGGGCAGAGAACAAGAACAATCCCAACTACAATAGAGCTATGATGGGACGCTTCAGGAAATTGATTCATGATCTTGCCCTCAAAGAACTCCCTCTGAATGGTCGCTTATATACTTGGTCCAACCTGCAAAATAATCCTACATTGATCAAGTTAGAGCGAGTTTTGTGCTATGTTGATTGGGAGGATATGTTTCCTGGTTGTTTGCTTCAGAGTGCAGCCTCGGATGATTCCGATCATTGCCCATTGCTGCTCGATCTCTGGGATAGCAGGCAAGGTAAACGCTGTTTTAATTTCGAAGCATTCTGGCCAAAAGTTGCTGGATTTCAGAAGGTAGTACGAAGTGATTGGGAATCAGTCCAGCCAGAGTTTTGTCTCTTCAAAACATTGGATCAAAAGCTTAAATTTATATCGAAAAAACTGCAGAGCTGGAGCCATAAAATGTGGGGAATATTACTTCTCAACTTTCTCTGGCACGTGAGAATTTGCATTAGCTGGAAATAGCTCAGGATGTGTTAGAACGCGGCCCAGGCCAGTCACGTAGACAGGCCCCTACCGCCAGCCCAGATCGCAACGGGCCTACTACGCAAACGGCCTAACCGGAGCCCCAACCAAGGTCCTGGGCTACCTCAACCCAAAAGACTAGCCTGATAGATGAGGTTCCCTCCACCTTATATATTGGGCTGCGGTTGGGCCTATTTGCATAGCAGGCCCATTGTAACCTGGGCTGGCGGCAGGTGCCCGTCTATGTGACTGGCCTGGGTCGCGTTCTAACAAGTGGTATCAGAGCCAGGTCGGAAACTTGTAACGTCTCCCAGGCCACACTCGGATATCGGGCCGTTGGAAAGATCTCCCGGGCCACATGAAATCGGTCTATCGGGGTAGTGTCCACCTGAGTGTGAAGGGGAATAGGACCACTCAATGTGTGATGAAGGGGGAGATTGTTAGGTTTAGTCACACATCGAATATTGATGTGCGGGGAGCCCAATATATAAGCTGGAGGGAACCTCACCTATCTGGCTAGTCTTTTGGGTTGAGGTAGCCCAGGACCTTGGTTGGAGCTCCGATTGGGCCTATTTGCGTAGCAGGCCCGTTGCAACCTGAGCTGGCAGCAGGGGCCCGTCTGCGTGACTTTCCTGGGCCGTGTTCTAACAGGATGGGTGCAATCTCACAATAATGGAAACATGGTTTAGAAACAAACTCAAGAAACATAGTCTTGTGCTTGCTTCTTTCAAAAGGACTATAGCTCGGGTCGGATCAAGAATTCATTGGTTGCGAGATGGGGATGCAAACACTATATTGTTTCATTCTCATGCAAGGCACCGGAAGAGGAAAAACTTTATAGCCAAGCTAGTTTACAATGATCAAGTTTATACAAGCCATGAGCATAAAGCCTCCATACTAGAAGAATTCTATGTAAATCTGATTGGCTCAACCACAGATCTGCAGCACACAATAGACTTAGACTTGTTGGGAATCCCAGCTTTTGACTTGACTACTCTGGAATTACCCTTCTAAGAGGAAGAGGTATATAATACAGTCAAGCAATTTCCGTCTAACAAAGCTCCAGGGCCCAATGGCTTTACTGGTCGATTTCATAAGTCTTGGTGGACCATTGTTAAGGCGGATGTAATGGTGGCCCTTTCAGCTGTTTTGAGCACAAAGTTTATGAATTTTGATGCTCTAAACAGTGCCTACATTACTCTATTGCCAAAGCAAGAAGGGGCTGAACGGGCTACGGATTTCCGGCCAATTAGCATAGTGTACGGTTTTGCCATATTGATCACTAAGGTCTTTGCTAATCGATTAACTAGTAAGCATCATCAAATAGTTTCAGCCAACCAGAGTGCATCTATCAAGGGTCGTTTTATTCAGGACAGTTTCATATTGGTGCAACAGACAGCAAGATTTTTACACCAAAAGAAACAGCCTCATATTTTGCTCAAGCTTGACATTTCAAAAGCTTTTGATTCTGTGTCTTGGCTCTACCTCCTACAAGTATTGCATCATATTGGATTTGGTCCCATATGGAAGGATATGATATGTGGGCTGCTCTCCACATCAACCACTCAGATTTTGTTGAATGGTGTCCTTGGGGAGAAAGATTAAACAAACACTTAAGAGGATTACGACAGGGAGACTCCCTTTCTCCCATGTTGTTTATCGTAGTAATGGATGTCCTTGGTTATTTGGTGACCAAAGCAGAGGAAATGGGATTGATGCAACCTTTACACTCAAGAGCAATCAAACACCGAATCTCTCTCTCTATGCCGACGATGTGGTTTTTTTTTGTGACCTCAAGTCATTGATATTACAGCTACTTTATTTTGAAATTTTGCAAGCATTTGGTGAAGCATCAAGTCTTAAATCCGATATGCAGAAGAGTAAGATTTACCCAATTCAATGTGCGGATGAGCATCATATTCTGCTGCACCAGTTACTTCCTTGTGGAATCTCTGACATTCCTTGCCGATACTTGGGGCTGCCACTCTCACTGCGAACTTTATCTAGGCAACAAATTCAACCCATCATTCATCGTATTGCTGATTAACATCCGAGCTGGGAAGCTGATCTAATGACACGGGCTGGTCGGCGAGTGCAATTTCAATAAGTTCTCACGGCCATGGTGATTTACATGGTAATGGTGATTGATTTTCCTAACTAGGCAATTGTAGGATCGAAGAGCACGTGAAAATCTACCAGAGGGGGGGGTGAATGGTAGATTTAAAAATCTTACGCAGCGGAAACAATTAAACCCCAACCCCTTCGGCAGAAAAACGATCCGTTAAAAAAATCGTGTGTAAGACTAATATAAACGTGTTTCACCGTGACAAAAGTGATACATATCAGAGAGAATCACTTCATGAAGACAACACAACAAGAATCACTCAAATCCGTCGAGAAAAACTCAAGTTATGATCGAAATATCAAACAAAGGTCAATCTGCCCTACTCGAGAAAAAACAGTTCTGGAACGCTGCAAAGAAACTCGTGTAGATCATAAACCAAAAATCCAATGACCGTGAAATTTTGACATATTATATATAATCAATTTGTGAAGACAACCCAAAAAGAATCACGCCAATTGGATCTGTAAAACTCGAGTTATGATAAAACCACCGACAAAAGGTAGTGCTGTCCAGAAACTCGACGAGTAAAACTTGTCTGGAACAAGTCGGACGAACAAGGCTCAAAAGTTCCTTCAAACTACGAATTTTATTCAATAGAACACAAGAGGAACAGCCCAAAGTCGTGCACCACGAGCTCTGGGCTCCCTTGCTTATATAACCAGCTCGAAAGCCAACTCAACTCAGATCAGGAACCTAATCCTACTCTGTTCACGAATCGTAACTTTCCATAACTGCTTAGGATTCTTCTATACGCTGATAGAAGCAAAATTAAGACTTCCAAACACCTTAGGAACATATCTCACATTCCTAAACAACTCAAATTCGTGACCCACATGAAATCCTATCATAACAAACTCAAATCTTTCCATATTTGAGTCAAACCCGACTCAGCCGTAGCCTAAGTTCATAACCTAGTCGGTTGGACCTTTCCGACCAACTCTTTACGTCCACATCTCTTCATCACGTCTCGGAACCATGTAGCCACGTCCATGAACTCCTTGCACACGTGCAAACATCTTCCAATGACATCCATGATACCTTCATATGCATTGTTCTTGATTCAATCATGCTGCACAACCTCCTAATCAGCTCAACCACAATTCCTCCTGAATTTGGTTGTTGGAATCTCATCTCCTCCCTGAGACTAGTCCAATGGATCCCATCACCAGCCATGTCTTGAACTCAAGCAACACCTGCACATGAATAAACAACCAATCCATACGAGCCCAAGTCCTCTACATGACTCAAGTTAGTTCCGAACACAACACCTTACGTGAGAATCTCATATGAGCATGTTGCTAAACCACAATAACACGATATCATCCATGTCAACCAAAAAACGCACCAAAGACTTAGCAAATGACTACTAAGCAATATTTCCAGAGATGTAAAGCAAGTACAAAACATTGCAAATGAAAAATAGAAGCATTGCGGTCAAGTTTTGGACCTTTCTAGAGCAACCCGGACCTTGAGCCGGAGCTAACAAAAGCTAGTAGAACCTAGAGCCGAAACTTACCAAAACTAGTAGGAACTAGTAATCCCAAAAGCCGGAGCTAGAAAAATCAACTCGGAGCTTAGCAAAAACACGCCGGAGCTATCAAAGACATGTCGGAGCTAAAGACAAAACTCACCGGAGCTAACCAAAACTAGTCGGACCTTAATAAAAAGGTGTTTTGGTGATATTCAAAACTTTTATCGTCAAAGCAAGTGTATTCACTACAAACCAATGTATTCAGCACACATAGGTCTTACAATCTCCCCGTTGATGAATGCATTGGCAACACCATTTAAAACCCGAACATTGGCTTATTCACATAAAAGTTTTGAAGGTAATTTCTCCCCCTTTGTAAATCAAAAGTAAAATGAGAAGAAAATCCAAAAATTATCCCATATTATCTCTCCTTATGCACATATTCTAAAAATTATCCCATATTATCTCTCCTTCTGCACATATTCTCTTTCTCTTCATGCTTATCTCTCCCCCTTTGACAATGTATTCAGCAAGTCATGAGCATATAATCAAATTATCTCTCCCTCTTTAGTTGTTATCAACATATTATAACATATACATATAAACAAAGCTCATCCAAGTCATACTATCAAATACCTTACATTATCACATCAATGAAATACATAAAGTAGTGTAAGCCATGCTAGAGATCAAATGTAATTTTCAATTTAAGTAAGTCATAATCTCACAACTTAACTATTTCAAAACCTGAAAGCATGACACTAGTTGCTGCATTTTATTATTTTTCAAAGCATAAATTTAGATCATATGATATTTGCAAGAGATTATATGCGCATCTGCCTTATTCAAACCAATCAAGCCAAGTCTATGTCATTTGACAATCAGAAGCTTAAGGACATGGTTTTAGTCATACACAACTTCTTCCAAGTTCATATCTAAGTGCAACGATAAGCCATCTCAAAAAAAGAAGTGTGATGCATGCATATTCTCTTGATCTTTTCTCAATTTATATTTGTTCATAAAAACTCAACATGTGAGTTGATTACATGATTAATTCTTAATGATTAAAAGCACCTGTGAACATGCAACAAGTTCAAAACAACAAGAAAGTTCGACCATGACCAGTTTTAGTGTAAGTAATTATTCCAATTACTAGACATGACAAAAACTACAAAATGTATAACACGAGTAATGTAGTAAGAACTTTCAGCATGTAAAAGGAATCACAAAGTCATATATGTATGAAATACTATGCTCATATTATTTTAATTTCAGATTCACACATAGACTTCCCAAGTTTCAAAACTCCCCCTCAATTTAAGCCATGAGGATGCATAACCCCTATTTCACTACGAATGTAACAAAAACGAGTGAAATCCAAAGGTTTTGTAAAAATGTCAGCCAATTGTTGTTCGGTATCTACATGGTGAAGCACAATGTTTCCTTTTTCAACATTATCTCGGAGAAAGAGATACCTAATGTCAATGTGCTTAGTTGTAGAATGTTGCACGGGGTTTTTAGCAATGCAAATGGCACTAGTGTTATCACAGAACAGTGGAACACTATCTAGATTAACCCCATAGTCCTTACGTGTTTGAACAATCCAAATAATTTGTGAGCAAGCACTAGCAGCAGCTACATATTCAGATTTGGTTGTGGATTGTGCAACTGAATTTTGTTTTCTAGAGGACCAAGCAACAAGAGAATTACAAAGAAAATGATAAGCACGGGAAGTATTTTTCCTATCAATCCTACAACCCCCAAAATCAACATCCGAAAAAGCTTTCAAAGTAACGGTTGAGGAAGAAGGAAGAAAAATTCCAAATTCTTGAGTTCCATGTAAGTACCTGAGAATCCTTTTGACGGCTTGATGATGTGAAGCACGTGGGGAGGCTTGAAACCGTGCACAAAGACATACGCTGAATTGTATGTCTGGTCTTGATGCCGTGAGGTGCAAAAGTGATCTGATCATGCTTCTATATTCTTTTTGATCCACGGGTTCACCATCTTCATCAAGTCCAAGTGTTTTTGCTGTTCCCATTGGTGTCCGGAGAGGCTTGCTTTTGTCCATGTTGAAGCGCCTTAGGAGATCTTTTGTATACTTCGTTTGATGCACAAAGGTACCCTCCTTTGTTTGCTTGATTTGCAGCCCCAAAAAGTAAGTGAGTTCACCCATCATACTCATTTCAAATTCGGAACTCACCATTGCTGAAAACTTGGACACAAGATCATGAGAAGCACAACCAAAGATAATATCATCCGCATACACTTGAACGAATAATGAGTCATTGCCATGTTTAAGCACAAAAAGAGTTTTATCAACTTTACCCATGGTAAACCCCTTTTCAAGTAAGAATGTTTTTAACCTATCATAACATGCTCTAGGGGCTTGTTTGAGACCGTATAAGGCTTTGGACAGTTTGTAAACATGATTAGGAAAATCTGGATTTTCAAAACTCGGTGGTTGTTTCACAAAAACCTCCTCATCTATGTAGCCATTAAGAAAAGCACTTTTAACATCCATTTAGTATAGCTTAAAACCTTTAGATGCAGCAAAAGCTAACAAAATTCTTATGGCTTCTAATCTAGCAACAGGAGCAAAAGTTTCATCAAAATCTAGACCTTCAACTTGAGTGAAACCTTGAGCAACCAACCTAGCCTTATTCCTAACCACAACCCCATCCTCACTTTATTTATTTATAAATATCCATTTAGTTCCAATTAAAGTGTGACCTTGAGGTGGAGATACAAGTTTCCAAATATTATTTCTTTCAAAATTTTCTAACTCTTCTTGCATGGCAATAATCCAAGATTCATTAGTGAGTGCGTGTGATATATCTTTGGGTTCAAAAGAAGCAACAAAAGCAGAATGAGCATAAGAGTTTGGATCACAAAACCTGGACCGTGTGACTCGTTCATGCAAGCTTCCAATCACTTGTTGTGGGGGGTGATCTTTGTAAAACCATAGGGGAACAGATGTCTCACAAGCTTCTTCTTCTTCATGTTCATCACAAATCGATGAGCTTGTGACTTGAGGATGATTTGAATCAGCATTTATGGTTGTCGGAGCTGGTTGAGAATTAACATCCGGAGCTGAACCAAAGTCTTTAGCTGCTGAATTTTTGGGCAGCAGCTCCAATTCTTCCTCATCTTCAATGAAAATGCTCCCCCCCTGCGGATATGGATCTGAACCTGCAATGATTGAGCTAGTACCTGGGCTAGCTTCATCAAAAGACACTTCACAAGTCTCCACAATTTTGTTAGTGTCAAGTAAAAGCACACGGTAGCCTCTAGTATGAGATGGATAACCAAGAAACATGCCATCAATGGATTTAGGTTCTAATTTATCAAGATTACCATGTTTCTTAACAAAGCATTTGCAACCAAAGACCCGAAAGTGTGTAACACTAGGCCTATGTCAAAACCGGAGCTCATATGGTGTTTTACCTAGCTTAGCACGCAAGAAAACACGATTTGAGACATAACAAGCGGTTGCTAATTCATCAGCCCAAAATTTCCTAGGAGTTTGATATTCATCAAGCATAGTCCTAGCCATCTCAACTAAGGTTATGTTCTTTCTTTCTACAACACCGTTTTGTTGAGGTACGTATGGTGAATAAAATTGATGATATATTCTATTTTTAGCACAAAAGTGATCAAAAGATTGATTTTTAAATTCAGTTCCATTATCATTTCTAATTGCTTTTAAAGATCCTGGGTAATCAATTGCTAATCTAAGAAATAAAGTTCTAAAGTGACTAAAAACTTCATTCTTAGATGCCATAAAGTAAACCCAAGAGTATCTAGAATAATCATCAACAATCACAAGTACATACCATTTACCTCCGAAGGATTGAACACGTGAAGGTCCTATGGTGTCAAGGTGCAAAAGTTGACATGGTTCAGTTGTCATGATCATTATGAGAGGACTATGTGAACCTGCAACCATCTTAGCATGTCTACAAGAAGAGCACACAATTTCTTTGTCCCCTTTAAGCTTAGGCAGCCCACGTATGCGATCAAGAGCACTAACACGCGTTAGGTGATCAAGGCCTACGTGACCAAGTCTATGATGCCAAAAATATAGGTCCTTTGAATCATTAGCAACTAGACACCTATGCTTAGAGGAAGACATATCAAAATCAGCTTTAAAAACTCTTCCAAACCGAGACATGTTAAAAATAAGCTCACTATTTGAACCTACAACTTTGCAGTAGTTTTTATTGAAAATAATTTCCAGATTTTCATCTAGCAATTGTGAAACAGAAAGCAAGTTGTATTTCAAATTTTTGACATGTGCCACATCCTTCAAAGTGTAGTGATCATTTACTCTGACTGACCCCTTAGCAATTATAGGAGTTGCAGAATTATCGGCAAATTAACATTCTCTACACGTAACACAAAATAGAGGGAGGAGAACCAATCTTTGTTACCGGTCATGTGGCGTGAGCAACCTGAATCCACAATCCAAATGTTCTCCTTCCTCAATCGTGTAACCTCTTCATTGTCGCTGTTGTGTTCTGCCTCCTACATACTTGATCTTGACTTGCCCGCCATGAAGCACAAGTTTGCCAAATCATTTTCATCTTCATCACTTCCAATGTCCACGTCGCTTGAGCTAAGTTCCTGAAGTGTTGAGATAAAACTGCTCACCAATTGACGTCCTGTAAAACCCTTCTTTTTCTTTGTATCTTTTGCAGAGGAGTGCTTCGTTCTTGTTTTCTTTTCATCCCGGGAAGTAGGACCTAAAAGGTTAGGGCAATCTGAATGAAAATGTCATGTCTTACCACATTCAAAGCATCGTTGAGGTCCGGAGCTTCCTCTCCTTCTAGTTCTCACATTTTGCAATGCTTTTGAGAACCGGGTAGAGATGAGTGCTAGCTCCTCCTCTGGAAACTCCTCAATCTGTTAAAGGGTTAGAGAGGACAGAAAATCAAGTGTACCACAAGATGAAGATTGGCCGGAGCTAGGCATATCACGTTGAGAAACAAAAGCAATAGACTTGTTGGGGTTCTTACGTGATATTATGTCAATTTCAAGAGTTTTTAGCTTGGAATATAGCACATCTAAATTAAGTGTACTCATGACAGTAGATTCACGAATAGATGTGACTTTCATCTCCAAAATTGACATATCTAATGCACTTAGCAATTGCCTAGCATTTTCAGCATCTGAAAAAATAACATTGACACTATGCAAGTTGCTCAGAATCTTATTAAAGCGAGCAAAAAGGTCATCAATAGACTCACCGGGTTGCATCTCGAAGCGCATGTATTCTTTCTTGAACATGTCTTAACTTACCTCTTTGATCGTGTTGGATCCTTCGTGGTAGTCACAAAGTGCTTTCCACACATCGTATGCAGATCGGAGGTGTGCAACACGGTCGAAGTCGCTTTGTGTTAATCCTTGTATGATTAAGTTTCGAGCCTTGTTGTCGTTGTCGACATCTCTCAAATTTGTAGCTATAACTTGATCGTTTGATGGCACTTCGTAAGGCTTGTATACCTTCTCCCATATTGCAAAGCCTTGTGCCTAGATGAAAGCCTCCATGCGTGCCTTCCAAACCTAAAAATCAATACCAGTGAACACACAAGGTTTGGCAGAGTACTTTTCCATGATGATTAGTCAAAAACACGCGCAAATCACAAAGATTAGAGCGCCGTGGCTCTGATACCAATTGTAGGATAGAAGAGAACGTGAAAATCTACCAGAGGGGGGTGAATGGTAGATTTAAAAATCTTACGCAGCGGAAACAATTAAACCCCAACCCCTTTGGCAGAAAAATGATCTGTTAAAGAAATCGTGTGTAAGACTAATCAAAACGTGTTTCACCATGACAAAAGTGATAGATATCAGAGAGAATCAAGTCACGAAGACAACACAATAAGAGTCACTCAAATCCGTTGAGAAAAACTCAAGTTATGATCGAAAGATCAAACAGAGGTCAATCTGCCCTACTCGAGAAAAAACAGTTTTGGAACGCTGCAAAGAAACTTTTGTAGATCATAGACCACAAATCCAATGACCGTGAAATTTCTACAGATGAGAGATAATCAAGTTTTGAATACCACGCAAGAAGAATCACGTCAATTGGATCTGTAAAACTCGAGTTATGATAAAACCACTGACGAAAGGTAGTGCTGTTCAGAAACTCGACGAGTAAAACTTGACTAGAACAAGTCGGACGAACAAGGCTCAAAAGTTCCTTCAAACTATGAATTTTATTCAATAGAACACAAGAGGAACAGCCCCAAAGTTGTGCACCAAGAGCTCTGGGCTCCCTTGCTTATATAACCAGCTCAAAAGACAACTCAACTCAAATCAGGAACCTAATCCTACTCTATTCACGAATCGTAACTTTCCATAACTGCTTAGGATTCTTCTATACGCAGATAGAAGCAATCTTAAGACTTCCAAACACCTTAGGAACGTATCCCACATTCCTAAACAACTCAAATTCGTGACCCACACGAAATCCTATCATAACAAACTCAAATCTTTCCATATTTGAGTCAAACCCGACTCAGCCGTAGCCTAAGTCCATAACCTAGTCGGTTGGACCTTTCCGACCAACTCTTTACGTCCACATCTCTTCATCACGTCTCGGAACCATGTAGCCACGTCCATGCACTCCTTGCACACGTGCAAACATCTTCCAATGACGTCCACGATACCTTCACATGCATTGTTCTTGATTCAATCATGCTGCATAACCTCCTGATCAGCTCAACCATAATTCCTCCTGAATTTAGTTGTTGGAACCTAATCTCCTCCCTGAGACTAGTCCAATGGATCCCATCACCAGCCATGTCTTGAACTCAAGCAACACCTTCACATGAATAAACAACCAATCCATACGAGCCCAAGTCCTCGACTTGACTCAAGTTAGTTCCAAACACAACACCTTATGTGAGAACCTCACATGAGCATGTTGCAAAACCACAGTAACACGATATCATCCATGTCAACCAAAAACGCACCAAAGACTTAGCAAATGACTACTAAGCAATCTTTCTAGAGACGTAAAGCAAGTACGAAACATTGCAAATGAAAAACAGAAGCATTGTGGTCAAGTTCTGGACCTTGCCAGAGCAACCTGGACCTTGAGCCGGAGCTAACAAAAGCTAGTAGAACCTAGCGCCGGAACTTACTAAAACTAGTAGGAACTAGTAAACCCAAAAGCCGGAGCTAGAAAAATCAACTCGGAGCTTAGCAAAAACACGCCAGAGCTATCAAAGACATGTCGGAGCTAAAGACAAAACTCACCGGAGCTAACCAAAACTAGTCGGACCTTAATAAAAAGGTGTTTTGGTGATATTCAAAACTTTTATCGTCAAAGCAAGTGTATTCACTACAAACCAATGTATTCAGCACACATAGGTCTTACAACGGTGAAGTCAATTAATAAAATTCATCGTGCTTTTTTATGGAGAGGACGTCAAGATGTAAAAGGGGGGCTCTGTTTGGTTGCTTGGGACAAGGTATGTCATCCTCTCAGTTTGGGCAGACTTGGTATTGCAAACATCAAGAATCTCGACTGGGCTTTGAGGATGATATGGTTGTGGTTGCAAAAGACAGAACCAAACTGGCCTTGGGCTGCATTGCAGGTTCAAGTGTTGCGTCAAGTTCGTGAGTTTTTCTCCGTTGCTATGCTGACGCAGGTCGGCAGTGGTGCTTCAACTCAGTTCTAGCGTGACATGTGGTTGGATGGCCATCGGATTCAGGATCTTGTACCACGTCTTTACGCTATAGTTCCCAAGAAAAGAATTAAATCACGAACAGTTCACGAAGCACTATCCAATAGAACCTGGATAACTGATATTCGAGGAGCATCTACAGTTGTCGAGCTGGTGGAATTTCTAAGGCTATGGGATATTTTATCCGAGTTCCAACTACAGCCTGAAGTGGAGGATACTCATATTTGGAGGTTCTTGACTAGTGGTCGCTACTCAACAAAATCAGCATATGAAAGCTTCTTCATTGGGTCAACACAACTTGACTCCTGGGAACGAATATGGAAGTCATGCGAAGCGCCCAAATGTCAATTCTTTCTCTGGTTGGTCACTCACAAGAGATGTTGATCTGCATGTCGTTTAGCAAAGAGGGGTTTAGACCATCCGGAAAATGCCCTTCGGGTGACCAGGAAGCTGAGACCATTGATCACTTATCGGTTTCTTGTGTCTTTGTTAGACAATTTTGGCATTATTTTCTAGACCAGGTTGGCCTTCAAGCTCTATCTCCGTAGCTTGGAGAAGTCTCTTTTGATGATTGGTGGCAAATATCATATGATACAGTCAGTAGTATGACAAGACGTGGTCTTAATTCTATCATCACGTTGGGAGCCTGGACTATTTGGAACCATTGTAACCATTGTATTCTATATGGCTCTGTGCCCCCAGTGTAGCGGCAGCTTTAACTTTTGCTGGTGAAGAGCACTGTCTATGGGAGATGGCAGGAGCCCATGGAATATCTTTATTAACTAGTTCTGTAACTGAACTCTATGTTGTCTTTCTTTCATATTGAGTGTGTCTAAGTGTTGTCGTACTTTGAACAATATCTTTGTACAGTTTGTCTTCTTCTTCTTAATATAATGATACGCAATGCTCCTGTATGTTCGAGGAAAAAAAGAGTTCTAAAAGATTTTTGGCACTCCTCATTGAATTCAAAAGGAGCATCCTTAGCTAACAAGTTGGTGAGGGGTCTAGCGATTTTGGAGAAATCCTTTATAAATCGTCGATAGAACCGTGCATGACCTAGGAAGTTGTGAACTCCCTTAATGGTGGCAAGAGGTGGAAGTTACTAAATAACTTCAATTGTCGCCTTATCCATGAAATTGCGCCTAGGCACACCCTTGTGGATTTTGGATGATTGATGACAAACAAGCGAGATCCTAATGCGATTTATTAAGATGAAAGCAGGTTTTCGGAAAATGAAAATAACGGTGCACAAAAAGGTAAAAAATGAGAAACATGAAGGAAAGATTCCAATTGAAGAATGGGACTGCAAAGTAGTTTAAAATGTATAGGGTGTGTGTGAGAGACACACCCCAATAGCTTAAACATTTGCGTATATAGTAAGGCCTAAGCACTTAATTAAAAACTCACTTAAGCACCAGACAAGTCCGATAATATGCGCACAAGTCCGATTCCTCTCTGTATAGAGAATGGACTAGTCCGATCTTGTCCGGGCTAGTCCTATATCTCACTGGTGCTCAAACGGAAAAGTCTGCAAATGCGGACTAGTCCGTCACACTTCACAAATTCGCAATGCACCGGACTAGTCCAATCCTATGCGGACTAGTCCGGTACACCAACACCAGTTAGGTTTTTCTAGTGTGCTGCAAGACTCCACGAAAATTCACTCAGCACACCAGACTGGTCTGGTCCCTTAGTGGACTAGTCTGATCGTCGGGATCCCCAATGGTAACTTTTCTAAGTACCTATAAATATGTGATACACAACCCAACAACAAAGAACTAAGAACCCTAGCGCCGTAACACATCCTAAGAGCACAAAAACACTCCTCTTCACACATGTAAAGCTCTAAAAAAGTTAAATCTTTTGGGAACTGAGATTTGAAAAAGGGAGAGCGATGTCTACGCGATCTTGAGCTCCTGAGGTTTGATCTCTCTCACACTCTTGCTGTTCTTGTATATCTTTTGAGTTTATTTGATCTGTTTTCTCGTTGTAATCTTATGGAAGCCCTCAGCTTGTGATGTTGCCCCATTGGCCCTGTTTGGCACAGCTGGACTTGTTACAAAAGCAGCTTATTTGAAAAGTTGGTGGAAAGCAACTTCTGCTTATATCCTACTTTTAGTTCATTCTGAGAAGCAGCTGAACTAATAAGCTGTTACAGAAGCTTCCTATTTGGCACACACTCAACTTATTTTTATGAAGAAGCTGCAGCAGAAGCTATGCCAAATAGGGCCATTGACTTGGTAATTACCCCGTTGATAGTGGAACTCAAGTCGGCCTTCGTGGTGACTTGACGAGGTAAAGGGTTGGTTGAGACCCGGCTCTGTGTCAGGTCCTCAACGAGGACGTAGATCCCTTTTGTGGCATTGATCCTCGGTAAAAATGTCGTGTCTTGTGTCTTATACTTACATCTTTCATACTTGCAAATTAGCTAGGGCACAATTTGATCAATCTTCAACTATGCATTAAATTGTGTTTCTCAAGAAACTTAACTGTCATCTACACTTGCTAATCACTTTAAGGTTAATCAAATATTCTACTGCTTTACCTTTTGAATAAAATAACAAAAATAGTGAAGTTTTTGTAGGTGTTACGAGAACACCGGACTAGTTCATACCATACACTGGACTAGTCCGACCTTCCTGATATTCGACGATTTTGTTAAGTGCTCCAGGAAAAAGTTTCAATGCCTATTCACCCACCTTCAGGCCAAATTCAATTAGTATTAGAGCAAGTCTATCCATCAAGAGACTCACCGCTCAGAGAGTTTAATGGCCGACAACAAGACAAACGAGATCCCGGAAATGCCCATCAACGAAGATGCTCAAGAGAATAAAGTGTTCGGTGTGCTCAAGGAGTACGAGCACGATGATGACAAAGTGTGCCAGCTCAAGGCACTTCTAAGGAAGAAACTCTTGAGCCAAATGGGCAAGAAGTAAGATGAGAAGCTTAAAGGGAGTAGTCATCAAGACTACTCCCGTTATTGATCGCCTAAATGCCAATAACCATTATCTTTCTATACCTTTGGAAAAACCTCCTCACTTTGATGGAAGTGACTACACTATGTGGAAATACAACATGAAAATGCATCTTATCTCACTTAATCAAAGTCTTTGGCATATAGTGCGCACGGGTCTAGATATCTTGGACAACTACGAAGAACTCACCTCGGAGCAAGAACTAGCAATTCGTCGCATTGAACAAGCCGTTGCACTGATCACCTGATCCCTAAGTCGAGAGGAGTTCACCAAGGTGGATGGATTGGAAATTTCCAAGGATATATGGGGCACCCTCAAGACTGCACACGAAGGAAATCGCTCTGTCTGCGAAGCGAAGACTGAAATGTTTGAGGGAGAATTGGGGACATTCGCCGTCAAGGATGGTGAGACACCTCAATAAATGTACAACCGAATGAAGACAATCATTAACAAGATCCGTTTCTATGGAAGCAAAAAAGTGGACTGATCTTGATTGTCAAAAGGATGATAAGGGCGTTCATGCCTCGCAATGTGGCACTATGCTCAATGATAAGAAAAATCCCAGGGTTCCACAAAATGACCCCCGATGAAGTCTTTTGAAAAATTATTAATCACTAGATGATGGAAAAAGAGGCTCAATATGTGAAAGACCTTGAGGAGCTTACTTAATCCAAGAAGAAGGAGGTTGCTCTTAAGGTGACATGCAAGCCTAAGGGTAAAGAAACCCGTGAAACACATGAGGACCGATATGGACGATGAAGAAATGGTACCCTTCATCAAAAGGTTCAAGCGCATGATGAGAAGGAGAAAAGGCAATACCTCAAGTGAAGGCAAGAGTAAAGAAAATGGAAAATTCAAAGTTCGGTGTACTTGCTACAACTATGGCGAATATGGATGCTTCATGGTTGACTGCTATTACGAAGACAACAAGAACAAGAACGAATCAAAGCCACAAGAAAATAAAATGTTCGAGAAGAAGAAGCAAGCACACCAAAAGCACATCGGCAAAGAGTGGGACTCAAACGACGAGTCCTCCTCTAAAGATGAAGAGGGGATGGAAACAGTTGCCATCAAGAAGCCTAGGATGAAGTCTACACTCTTCCCAAATGTGGGAGGATGGAAGGACTCCAACCACACTTGCCTTATGGCTAAGGAGGGTGTAAGGACCGAATGCCCAAGAGGGGGGAGGGTGAATTGGTCTTCCTTCGAAAAATTCTAATCAATGAAACTTAATTTCTAAAGCCCAATTCAATACGCGACTATCTATGCATTCTAGTAGATAGAAACTTTGCAGAATATAAAATGCATAAAAGTAAGGGAAGGAGAGGGATGCAAACTCCCGAGGAGACAAGGATTTATCCCGTGGTTCGGCAAGATCGTCAAGATCTTCCTACATCCACATTGTGGCACCCACCAAAGGGTTTTGCCACACCCAAGTCACCAAGATGAGGGATCTTCACTATTCCTCTCCGTTCGCCTCCCTTGGCAAGGTGGAGCTCAAGCCTTGTACAACTTCGACCTTCCGGGCTTCCACAAACGCCTTGGCAAGCTCCGGAAGTCTTCTCATGATTACAAACACCAAGGGCACTCCCTTGAGGATCTCACACTAACCTAGAGAGTCCACTCACCCAGAATGGTGGCACACAAGCTCTCTCTCTAGCTAGTTCTAGCCTAAACCTTGGTGTATGGATGATCGAAATGGTTTGGAAGTGATTGCTCTTGGTCTTATGCTTGTGGATGTGTTGATAGCTTCTAGTGATCAAGACTTGACGAAATGACAGGTTTAGGGGGTATTTATAGCCAGCCTCCCCGAAATAGCCGTTGGAAAATTAGGCTGTTAGAACTTTACTGTGAACACCGGGTGATCCGATGTCTCCCCTTTAGTTATCATCGGTCTAATTACTTTGGCTGACGTCATTGTGTCAGATATGACCGTTGTTAGACCGATGTTGCTCCTGTCTTCTTATCGGATGATCCGGTGGCTCTTCCTCCAGAATTTTCTTAATCTTCATGCTTACTGGAGTGATTGACCGATGTGTGTAAGTCTGTACATCGGATGATCCGGTGCTACACTTGGTCCAATGGTATTGCAAACTGTACTGATGGACCGATGTCACTGAGCCATTCACATCGGATGATCCGGTGAGTACATTGTTCTGAGGTCTTCTTCTTCAGGTGAACCAACTCGACCGATGTGTACATTTCTGAAATCATCGGTTGATCCGGTGAGTTGATTTTGTTTGCTTCAAGTTGTTTTGAGTGAATCTTTTGTGTCTTGCTCAGATGACCTCTTAGACATTTGTTTCATAAGCCTCTCTGATGATCTTCAAGCGTTGTATGTTGTCAACTTATGGTTGAGTGACTTAGACATAAGAGCTTTCACTTCTTGTCTTTATCTCATTGATTTGATCTCAAAAGTTGATTGTATATGGGTCTCCAATGACATATTCATTTCATTTTATTGAGTGATTATGGGGACCTTGCATTCACAAATTCATTAGTAAAGTTCAATGGTTATCATTAATCACTGAAACCGTACTTCATGGGGGGCCCTAGATGCTTTCAATCTCCCCCTTTTGGTGATTGATGACAACACAATAATCAAATCGCAATAGTAATGAATTTGATAGAATGAAACTTAAAAGAATATGCAATGAATACAGGATGTCACACTTCAAGCTTAAGCATCAATTAATAACTCAAGTGTGAATAATAAGTGATCATAAACATAGATAAACACCAAATGAGCCTGTAAGTCATGGAAATAAGTTCATTAGAGCTCAATAAGTAGCAAATGAGTAGCAAACACACCAAATGTAGCAAACACGCTGAATTACAAGAATGATAAACGATAAATGATAAATGAGACTCCCCCTGACACTAAGACCCTCCCCCTGACTCCTATAACTCTTCTCCCCCTTTGGCATCAAGACACCAAAAAGGGATCCGAGCGCCTAAGGACCCTGAGTACTGGGCGCGATGACGAACTGGTCACCGTCGCTGTCGTCGGAGCTGCTGGCTGGAGTAGCGGTGGAGGGAGCTGCCGGAGCCGTAGGAGCCACTGTTGGTGCCTGCTGTGGAGGAGCTGCTGGAGCAGGGGCACTGACGACGGAGGCCGGCGACTGCTGGAACAAGGTCGTGGCCGGCAGCAGGGAGTGGATCGGAGCACCAAGAGCCAGAAGTGGAGACATGCTGAAGGAGGGAATCGGCGTAGAAGGTACTGGGGCCACTGGAGCGGCAGCTGAAGCCAGGACTGGAGGTGGTGGAGCGACTCCTGACAGCTGCGACAGTAGGGCAATCTCGGTCTGGGTGTAGAGGTTCGTGATCAACCCCAGGATGCCCATCATCGCCTGCTGCGTCTGCTGCTGCTGGTCGAGAGTGCGCTGGTGCATCTGGTCGATAAGCCCCGTCAGCCTGTCAGTGTCTTCACGCCTCTCACGGGTGATCTGACGCTGCATCTCCTCCTGCTGCTGCTGGAGCTCAAGGAGACGGGCAGCCTGCTCCGCTCGGGCCTGCTCGGCTGCCAGCCTGTCCAGACGCTGCTGCTCAACCATCTGCTGGAGAAGCGACATCAGCTCTGACGGCTGCGTGACCTGCGCCTCAGTGACGGGAGGTGGAGTAGGTGGTGGCACTGTAGAGCCTCCAGCCTCCGCATCGTGCTGCCTGGGTGAGGGCGGAGGAGGGAAGTACTCCTCGACACTGTCGTCGGTGTCGCTCTCTGACCAGATATGCTGCAGGTCCTCCCCCTGTGCCTCTGCCTCGGCAAGCCTCTCATCCTCCTTCTCTAAGTTAGACCAGTCCTCCTCAGAAAGGCGAGCCCTAACCTGACGCTCGACTGGACGGCCAAGGCGGCGGTCTCCAGGAGCTGGGGCACGGTAGTGACCGAACCGTGTGACGCCCTCGTCAGTGAGGCGGTCATGCACAACGGACCCCTCGGGAACCATCATGGTGAGCAGGTAGCTGATCCAGTGTCCATATATGAGCTGCCTCATCATGCCCACTCCATCTGTGACCACATCCTCCATCTCGCATATGAGGACGTCCACGATGTCGAACTCCATCCCGTTCATGATGTAGAACAGGAGAGTCTGCTGTAAGCTGGTGAACCCCTCCAAGTAGCCAGACCTCGGTAGGAGCGTGCGGCGCTAGGCGAGGTGTACTGTGCGTGCAGCTGGAGTCAACAAAGCTGGTACTCTCCGCTGGTCAGGAGAGAAGGTGGGACCAAACAGGGAACGAATCTCCTCCAGCAGTGGTGTCACTCCTCCAGTGAGCGGCCTCCTCGGTGGGTCTGCCTGACCATAGACCCTCTCATGCACGCAGGTGTCGTGCAAGTCCACTCCCAGCAGCTGTGCCAGTGTCTGCCTCGTCAAGTGGTAGAGTTGTCCCATGAACATGAAATCAATCGATCTTCTGCCCTTAGAGACATAGAGGGTGGCGTAGAAGACGCGGACCGAATCTTCCACATAGGCACTCCACTCATATGACATCAGCTGCACCAAACCTCGGTACCTCTCAAAATAAGACGGATCTCCGTCTCTGCTGCCAGAGCTAGCTGACCCCAATCCAGATAGTTGTGTTGAAACAGCTTGTGAACTCGACGTCTGTAAGTCTCATAGAGTGATGCCTGGGTGACAGTCCAGAAGCGACTATCCACCAAAGCCTCTCTGGGCTGCGGGTACCACTCCTCAAGCAGCACATTCCACCTGAGCTTGCGAAGCTGCTTGGCCTTCATCTTCCGGTAGTCGGTTAACCGGACTCCTTCAGTGACATGGACAGTGGTGTCCATCTTGTAGATCGCTCACTGGGCCTCCCTGTCCTCACGACGGTCGGCAGCCGTCGGTCTCGGACGTGGTGCTGCCGCGGTGTGACCCCCACGGGTCCGGGCTGAGCGACGGCGGACGAGAGGCTCTACCGGCTCTTCTTCGGCCTCGGAGTCGTCGATCACAGGAGGCTGCCTCGGACGAGCCTCGCGGATCCTCAGCGACCCTCCTCGGCCACGCTCACGCTCTTCGGCGGCGCGAGCAGCCATCAAGGCCTTCTTCTCCTCCTTCGACATTGTTTGCTTCTTCGCGGCCGGCTCCGCGATAGCCTTCCCCTTGTTCTTCTTGTCGCGAGCCATTGTGATCACACGATTGAATGGAGTCGACAACGCTGACGCGGAGATTGACGGGGTTGGGAAACCCTAGCGGCGATGGATGCACCGTGATGGCAATGTGCTTGACGGAGGTGAGGGAGAGCGATGGTGGTGCTTCGGTGGAGAGGCGGCTGCGGCGGTGATTGGAGAAGCGGCGGCGGTGAGTGGTGGAGGCGGTGGCGCTTGGAGGCGGCAGTGCATGGACGGCGCGGCGACCGGAGGCAGCGGGCGGCGGCGGCCGGAGGGCAGCGGCGGCGTCCGGCGGCGGTGGTGGTGGCGCTAGAGATTCGGCGGCGGAGGGAAGCGACGGTGGCGGCGTCGGGATCGGGAGAGGGAAGAGGGAAGGGGTACGGCTAGTTTAAATAGTGGGTCCCAAACCCTAGCCAAATTTTTAACACCGGATGGACCGATGATGAACGATGGGAGCATCGGTCGAATGATACAGTAAGGTTTTTCAAAAAAGTGCCGTTGACAACGGATGGACCGACGTTGAGGGTTGGGATCATCGGTCGAATGGCACAGTAAGGATATTCAAAAGAGGAATGTTGACACCGGATGGTCCGACGTGGGAGGAAAGAGCATCGGTGGAATTTTGCATAGTTCCAGAAAAGTAAACACCGGATCGACCGATGTTTTTCAGAATGAACGCGTCAGTTGAATTGAGATACAGACTGAACTGGCCCGTAGAGATTGAACACCAATTGATCCGATGAGGGATTGACCTAGGCATCGGATAATCCGATGAGATCAGAACGAAAACATCCCATATATGTCCTTTGACCAAACAAACAAGCAAAGAGAAACACATGTCTTAGGACTTTTTGGGCAACCACTTACCCCTCAAAGATACTAATATGCCAATAACTTGGCTAGGCCTTAAGGCAAATGGAACATCAAGAAAAATAGGAGGAAAATGTCCAAATAAAATGTAAGGCCCATGCTTTGTGAGGTAGAGTATGAAGACTTCTATCTCTTTAGAGCATGTTCCTCTAGGCATTAACGCACCTAATATTTTGTTCTTTCCACCTTATATGAGTTGAGATATTGCATTTCAAACAAGTCTCTTTCTCATGAGGTGGGTTCCCCTTTGTGACAATCTACCGTATGCAATGCCAAACAAATTATAGTGCAAGAAATTTAAATATGAGTGCAAGTCTAAATGGCAGGCATCATGCAAGGCATAAAGTAAATCTATCTTGCCAAGTTTGAACCTTTCAAAGGCTTCTTCAGGGAGAGCTACTCTCCAAGCCTTGGGAAAACCCAAAAGAACCATCATCCCAAGCTAACCCTTTCTCACCCCTATCCTTTGAGAGTTAGGCAAGGCCTATATGATATGCATTCTTACATGATCATGGCAACTTACATGACGTTTGATGCATCTAGTACATTTAATTCACTTCTTAGCCTAGAAAAAGTTTTCTCATCAAGTGGTTTAGTGAAGATATCCGCCAATTGTTCTTCGGATCTAACACCTCTCAAAGAGATGTCTCCCTTAGCTTCATGGTCCCTTAAGAAATGATGGCGAATATCAATGTGCTTAGTGCGGGAGTGTTGAACGGGGTTTTTAGCTATCTTAACTGCACTTTCATTGTCACAAAGGAGAGGCACACAACCAAGTTTAATACCAAAGTCCAAAAGGGTTTGTTTCATATAAAGAATTTGGGCACAACATGCACCGGGGCCTAGATGCGGTAAGATAAAGCAATGAACCAATCTTAGAACGGTAGTTGGATTTATCAATAGGTTTACCGTCCTTATCCACATCGAGATGACAATTTGTTGCCATTGAAGTGCTTCTTGAGCTGCAATCTCCCATCTCAAATTTCTTCAAGAGGTCCTTGGTGTACTTCTCTTGCTAGACGAAGGTCCCCTCTTGAAGTTGCTTGATTTGGAATCCAAGGAAGAAGTTGAGCTCTCCAATTATTGACATCTCTAGGTCCCTAGAAATCATTTTTGCCAAACTCATGGCTAAGATCTTTGTTAGTTGAATTACAAATAATATCATCAATATAAATTTGACAAATGTATAATTCTCCGTCGATGTGTAGATGTTGGGACTTGAAGCTCCCCCTTGATCATGGCTCTCTTCAACTTTAGGCTTGTCACAACATCGTTCTTGCTAAAAATGCATGTTAGCCCAAACTCACAAAATTTGTGCAATATAAAGCAAATTGAAACTAAGTGACTTAGCATGCAACAATTGAAATAACTAAACCATGAAAAATACAATCTTACCCAACCAAATTACCTTCCCCTTAGAATTATCACTTGTGGTGACTTGTTCATGATTGTCGGGGGTCCTCTATGGAGGTGAACATACCGTTGTTGTCGGTCATGTGTTGAGTGCGCCTAATGCTTTCCACCGGCTTTGTAGTTCACCTATACTCATGAATTCAACTTTTGATTTTTGGCACCCAAGCCAACTTAGGTCCTTGTATGTGTGATACAAGTGTCTTTGGGACCCAAAGTTGCTTGGGGAGCTTCCCCTTCATGCCCTTTATGTCTTTGCCAATGAACCTTGCCTTCACCTTGCCATGTAATTTACTCAAGAGATAGTAATGATAATTGAAAGTAGATTTATAGTTAGTAGGCAATTTAGGAGAAGGTCGGTTAGGAAGAGGACACTCCCTTGTGTGGTGGTCGGTGACCTCACAATGTTGGCAATAAGAACCAACTTCCTTGATGAAGCTTGTTCTTAGCTCCAGTGAGGGCACTTTTCCTTTGTTGGGCACCGAGAAGGATCCAAGTCCTCTTTTGTTGAAGGCCTTTGCTTGTTGGAAGAGGATTTCCTTGTGCTTGACTTCTCCTTTTGATAGTCTAGCCACACTAGTGCGGAGACTCTCAATTTCCTCCAACAAGTCCTTCTCCCTAGCATTTTCTTTCAAAGACAAAGACTTGCGCAAAGCATTAGTAGCATGAGAAGTAATGGATATCTTATCATTAAGAGTTTGTTTCTTCATATCTTTTAACTCTTGATCAAGCACTTCATAAGCAAATTAAGTGTTTGATGCTCTTGTATTAACTTGTTGTGCTCTCCCAAGAGTGTTTGGTGTGCTAAGTTAAGCTCATGATGATCTAGTTTGATTTTAGCCTTATCTTCCTCAATTTGCTTGACATGGGATTTGAGCGTGTCATGCTCTTTAAGTATGCTTTCATACTTGTCAAGCAAATCGAGGTTAGCACTCTCAAGTCTAGCATGGGTTTCTTCAAGAGTTTTAACCTTACTCTTTTCCCTCTTAATGATAGCATGATATTCATTTATTAGAGAAGTAAAATCATCGGGGGAAAGCTCATTATCGCTAGAATCATCATATACCTTGGTGTTACATTTAGCCATGAGGCACATGGGAGGTGGAGGTAGAGGTGAGTCATCATTGTTGGCAATGGCGAGGCCGACCAAACTTTCTTCTTCCGCTTCACTCTCTTCATCACTTGTTTCTTCGTCGGTGACCCATTCATTTGCCTCACACATGAACACCTTTTGTGGGCCATTTCTCTTCTTTGGAAAGAGTCTTGCCTTCTTGCCCTTGTCATATCTCTTCTTCCCAAAGGTTCTTGGTTTAGGTTTGGCCTCTTCTTCATCATCATTACTTTCTTCAAGCTTGCGATGCTTGCTCTTGTGGTTCTCTCTTCTTTTGTCCGGTTTTAGACAATCATAGGAGATATGACCTTGATCACCACAATTATAGCAAGTTTTGTTGTCATCTCTCTTTGGTAGAAATGCTTTCTTTTTGGGATCAAAGGTGTATCCCTTCTTGGCAATCTTGGAGCTCAAGCGAGAGAACTTTTTCATCATTGATGCAAGCTCACAATCGTCATCTTCACTTGATGCTTGCTCATCTTCACTTGGGATAGGCTCAACCACTTTCTTTTTGTTGAAATTTCTCTTGGTGTAGGCCTTTAGAGCAATTCTTTTTGAAGATGATTGCTCCATCATCCCAAGTACACTCATCTAATGAGCGTGTATTTCTCCAATGAGCTCCAAAACTTCAATGTGGTCAAGTGACTCTTTTTGGAGCATGGAGTTGATGATGTTGTACTTTGGCTTTGGAAGGAGCATGAGGATCTTCCGGTTGATGAGTCCCTTGCCAACAGAAGCAATGTCAAGAGCATTTATTTATTCAATAAGCACATTTAAGCGAGAGAACATCTCATTAACATTTTCATGAGGTAGCATCTTAAATTCATCATATTTTGCTTTAAGCATGTGATATTTAAGTTCCTTGACTCTAGAAGAACCCTCATGAATCTCTATTAAGCAAGCCCAAATTTCACAAGACTTTTTCTTGCTAGCAATCCTAGAAAACACATCTTGACTAATACATTCATAAATAGCATTCCTAGCTTTAGCATCCCACTTAATTTGATCACCAACATAATTGTGTTCTCCAAACCCCGCGTGGGTCGCTTCCCATACTTCGGGAGCAATAGCCTCAAGGTAAGCGCGCATGCGTGCTTTCCAATAGGCAAAGTTCTTGCCCTCGAAGATAGGAACCGAACCCCCAACCTTGGCCATTTTAGCTCTCTAGCGGTGAAGCTAGAATGATCCTATGAGCAACCTTGCTCTGATACCAATTGTAAGGACCGAATGCCCAAGAGGGGGGGGTGAATTGGGCTTCCTTCGAAAAATTCTAAACAATGAAACTTAATTTCTAAAGCTCAATTCCCTACGCGACTATCTATGCATTCTAGTAGATAGAAACTTTGCGGAATATAAAATGCATAAAAGTAAGGGAAGGAGAAGGATGCAAACTACCGAGGAGACAAGGATTTATCCCGTGGTTCGGCAAGATCGTCAAGATCTTCCTACATCCACGTTGTGGCACCCACCAAAGGGTTTTGCCACACCCAAGTCACCAAGACGAGGGATCTTCACTATTCCTCTCTGTTCGCCTCCCTTGGCAAGGTGGAGCTCAAGCCTTGTACAACTTCGACCTTCCGGGCTTCCACAAACGCCTTGGCAAGCTCCGGAAGTCTTCTCACAATTACAAACACCAAGGGCACTCCCTTGAGGCTCTCACACTAACCTAGAGAGTCCACTCACCCAGAATGGTGGCACACAAGCTCTCTCTTTAGCTAGTTCTAGCCTAAACCTTGGTGTATGGATGATCGAAATGGTGTGGAAGTGATTGCTCTTGGTCTTAAATGCTTGTGGATGTGTTGATAGCTTCTAGTGATCAAGACTTGACGAAATGACAGGGTTAGGGGGTATTTATAGCCAGCCTCCCCGAAATAGACGTTGGAAAAGTAGGCTGACAGAACTTTACTGTGAACACCGGATGATCCGATGTCTCCCCTTTAGTTATCATCGGTCTAATTACTTTGGCTGACGTCATTGTGTCAGATATGACCGTTGTTAGACCGATGTTGCTCCTGTCTTCTCATCGGATGATCCGGTGGCTCTTCCTCCATAATTTTCTTAATCTTCATGCTTACTGGAGTGATTGACCGATGTGTGTAAGTTTGTACATCGGATGATCCGGTGCTACACTTGGTCCAATGGTATTGCAAACTGTACTGATGGACCGATGTCACTAAGCCATTCACATCGGATGATCCGGTGAGTACATTGTTCTGAGGTCTTCTTCATCAGTTGAACCAACTCGACCGATGTGTACATTTCTGAAATCATCGGTTGATCCGGTGAGTTGATTTTGTTTGCTTCGAGTTGTTTTGAGTGAATCTTTTGTGTCTTGCTCAGATGACCTCTTAGACATTTGTTTCATAAGCCTCTCTGATGATCTTCAAGCATTGTATGTTGTCAACTTATGGTTGAGTGACTTAGACATAAGAGCTTTCACTTCTTGTCTTTATCTCATTGATTTGATCTCAAAAGTTGATTGTATATGGGTCTCTAATGACATATTCATTTCATTTTATTGAGTGATTATGGGGACCTTGCATTCACAAATTCATTAGTAAAGTTCAATGGTTGTCATTAATCACCGAAACCGTACTTCATGGGGGGGGGGGGGCCTAGATGCTTTCAGAGGGCAAGAAAAAGGACAAATCTAAACCCTCCTCTTTATTCCTCTATTGATGATTTTCATAGTGGTAGTGAGAACGAGGATATGTTAAAAGGCTTAAGTAAAACTTCTTTAAGGAAAATGAAATTATTGTCGGATGAGATCTTTGAGAAGGAATAGCTTGTGAACAGTAAAGAAGATATGCTCATTCTCGAAAGAAAGAAATGTCTTGAGGTTGAAAAGATTCTTGAGCTTGAAAAAGAGAGAAGCAAGGAACTTGATCTTGATCTAGCCTTGAGTAAGGTGACTTACTCAAAGCTAGAGGACTCGCACATTGCAATCAAGGATGAACTTGCTAAATTAACCAAAGTTAACAAGATTCTTGAAGTGCATGTTGAGTCACATAAGAAAAGTGACACTTCATCCTCCAAGAGCACATCCTCTCAAAATGTTAAGTCGACACCAATTAAAACATGTACATGTGCAAACTTGAATACTAATGTGAGAAATGATCCCAATGTTCCATAAATCAAGCATCCATCCCAAAGTGGCATTTTTGACAAGGAAACGATCAAATATGCACATAGTACATATATGGTCACAAGGCCTCCTAATATCGAAGATGGTCTTGGGTATACACCGGATAAAAAGCAATCCACTAATGTTCACAGGAATAATAGGGACCATATTGCTTTTGTTAAGGAGAACCCATCTAGACATGATCAACAAACCATATTTCATACTTTTGATGCATCCTATGTTCTTATGAGAGATCGGTTTGGTCGTGTTTATGCTAAATATGCCGGGCCACACCACAAGAATCCCAGAACTTGTGTGTGGGTGCCAAAATCACTTATAACTAAACTCAAAGGACCCAAGCAAGCTTGGGTACCATAAACAAAGGCATAATTCTATGTTGCCGGCCTAGTCCTCTATTGGATCAAAATGGGTACTCGATAGTGGGTGCACCAATCACATGACCGGAGAAGGAGAATGTTCATGGAATATGAGCAAAATGTAGATCCAAGTGAAGTATCTACTTTGTTAACAATAGCCAAGGAAAAGTACTTGGTACCAGTAAAATGTGATATCATCTCCACACACCCTTTCCCATGTTTTACATGTTGATTCTTTGGATTACAATCTCTTGTCCATGTATTAGTTATGTGAAAAAGGATATAATTGCTTGTTTACTAATTAGGGTGTGACTGTTTTTAGAAGAAGTGATAACTCAGTTGCATTCAAGGGTATGTTGAAAGGTAAGCTTTATCTTGTTGACTTCAATAAAGAGAAAGTTGAACTTGACACATGCTTAATTGCAAAAACTAACATGGGATGGCTGTGGCATAGATGGCTAGCTCATGTTGGTATGAGAAATCTGCAAAAACTTCTAAAAGGTTGTCACATCCAAGGCTTGAAAGATGTTGTGTTTGAGAAAGACAGGACATGTATCGCATGCCAAGCCGGGAAACAAGTTGGAGTACCACATCCAGTGAAGAACGTTATGACTACATCAAGACTGCTAGAACATCTACATATGGATCTTTTTGGTCCAATTGCTTACATAAGCATAGGCGGTAACGAATACAGTTTGGTCATAGTTGAATATTTTTCTAGATTTACATGGGTATTTTTTATGATAAATTAGAAACCCAAAGAATCCTAAAGAGGTTCTTGAAGAGGGCACAAAATGATTTCTCTACAACAATCAAGAACATAAGAAGTGGTGATGGAATTGAGTTCAATAATACTCGAGTTGAGGAGTACCTGGATGAAGAAGGAATAGCATACGAGTTCTCGACACCTTATTCCCCTCAAAAAAATGGGGTGGTCGAGAGAAAGAACCGAACACTCATTGAGATGGAAAGAACAATGCTAGATGAATAGACTTCAGATCGGTTTGGGGCAGAAGTAGTGAACACCGCTTGTCATGCCATGAACCGGCTATATCTCATCGACTTCTAAAGAAGACGCCATATGAGCTCCTAATGGGTAACAAGATAAATGTTTCTTATTTCAGAGTCTTTGGTAGTAAATGCTACATTTTGAACAATAATCCTAGGATTTCGAAGTTCACTTCAAAATCCGGGGAAGGTTTCTTGCTTGGTTATGACTCGAACATCTGCCATGTCTTCGACAAAGTCTCTGGAATTTTTAAAGTAGCACGTGACGTAGTGTTCGATGAGACCAATGGATCCCATGTGGAGCAAGTTGATAAGTGTGTGCTAAGAAGAAGCCCCATGTCAAGCATTGAGAAGAATCAGGTGATATTCGACCACAAGAGCAATCACAAGACAAAGTGCTTAGAATGTACCTCATTCGGAGAGCAATGATCAAGGGGGAGATTCTACACAAGATCAACCTCAACAAGATCAAGATGATCAACATAATCATGGAGGCTGATCTAGGGGAAGATGACGAAAATGAAGACAATAAAGAGGAAATGAGACCACAAGTGCCTCACCTGTGAGTACATCAAAGTGTACAAAGAGATCACCCCATCGACAAAATCATTGGGGACATTGTAAAGGGAGTAACTACTAGATCTTGTATTGCTAATTTTTGTGAACATTATTCTTTTGTTTCGTGTTTGGAACCCTATAGGGTTGATGAAGCACTACAACATCCGGAGTGTGTGATGGCCATGCAAGAAGAGTTGAACAACTTCAAACGGAATGAAGTATGGGAGCTTGTGGGATGACCAAAAGAAAACATCAAAGGCACCAAGTGGGTCTTTCAAAACAAGCAAGATTAACACGGAGTGGTGACGAGGAACAAAGCATGACTTGTGGCAAAGGTTACTTACAAGTTGAAGGTTTGGATTTCAATAGAACATTTGCTTCTCTAGCTAGACTTGAGTCCATTCGAATTCTATTAGCCTTATGCTACACACCATAATTTTAAGCTGAAACAAATGGACGTCAAAAGTGCATTCCTCAACGGTCCCATCAAGGAGGAAGTGTACGTGGAGCAACCACCAGGCTTGTGACACCTAATTCCGAGAATGAACCAAGCGTGATGCATACACGAGTGAGTCACAAACAATAATTTGATTATAACCATACCACGAATAGTAAATAGTACCTTACTACAATATCCAAATAGTCTCAAATGACCAACTCTAAACAATACTGCAACGAAAAACTAAGTAACTAGTAGACTCTAGCTCCACAGGCATTTGACGGTAACATGCACACCTAGTACTCCTCAAAATCCTCAGGATACTCCAGATTAACACTTGTAGATGAATTAATGTGGGAATAGCAAGGGTGAGCACATGTCGGAATCAGCAGGTGTGGCAAAGTAAGACATGTAGCTTAAACAACGATGATAATAATGGCTCATTGTAGAAAACCATATTTCATTCACAAGAGTTAAAATGCAACTTACGATTACTATGTGCAGTCCAATCCCATCACAACCCAAATACAACTAATTCAATCGTTTACCAACCTCAACCAACGAACATAAATAACCATAACCAACCATATCCAGTTAACCATGACCAAATGCATAATTTATACCCAATTCCAACAATTATCCAATACTCAGGTCCATGACTCTAATCATGTGAGGGTTCAGGTTTCTCATGATGGGGAGCATGACTATGATGATAGTTTTATACTCTGCAAAGGTTGTTCCACTTTACCGATAAGTTCATGATTTCATCACCTTTCGGTGACTAAAGAATCTCTATTATGTCGTCTCACACTTCCGTTAGTGTGTGGCCAAGAGATCAGAAAAGAGCTTTATAAAGGGACTACTAGCATGTCAGACCCACTAAGGTTTCACCAAAGGTGACGTCTCACAACTGAGCACATCCATCCAAGGGCCCCCTCTTGTGCCGTTCGGATCCCAGGACAGTCCCACCACTATGCAAACCCAAGTGACTCCAATTCCCCGATCCTCCAAAATGATTTGAATGATGCTGGCAATACACCTAATTATTTGGCAAAGCCGCACCCATACTTGGCCATGTGGTTGCACTGTAATCCTGGGTAGTCGCTCCATGAATATGTCTTTAGATCTAAAGCAAGCAAACCACCATACCATCCAACCCATTTTGCATAACCGGCTTGCTTAGATCCCTAGGTTCCAGGTTGCTAAGGGTTATTACCATCATCTTGCATAGTTCACACGATTAAAAGTTCACAATTAAGTTGTTTAGTCCTTCCCGATCCCAATGAAGCAACAAGGCAAAAATGTCAAAATACCCTTCCCGACTCTCTATATTACATCGCAAGTGATAGGGTGGGACATACAAGTCTAGGAAACTCCTATTCATGGGTTTTCCTATCAAATTGACACAAGCATGCAAGTTCGAAATAAAACATTTCAAAAACAAGGTCAAGATGTTCAAGGGCACTTGGCATGCTCCGGTGGCTGGTTTGGGTCGAGAGCTATAATGTCCAGATGTCAAAGGTCCTTATAAGTACCTTTTTGAGTGTTTCCTTCTATTTTGTGCAACAAATATGCGAAATAGACATTGCAATCAATAAATGCTTATATATTAAACAATATGTCATGATATGCATGAATGAGGCAATTATGGTGTAACACATGTTATTAAGTTACTACTATTGCTTACTAACTAGGTACAATTAAGTTTACATGTTTGTGCAAGTTTTGGGTCATTTCGGCAAAATTGGTGAAAGATTCATGCAGGATCAAGATCACATGAAAAGGTACCAGAGGGGGAGGTGAATGGTAGACTAAAACCCCTTGGCAGAAAAACAATTTGATAAAGAAACCATGTGTGCAATTATTCTAGGTGTGTTCAATCGTGACAAAACCAGCATAGATTGTAGAGAATGAATTCACGAAGACACGACATTAAGAATCACAAAAATTCATTGAGAAAAACACAAGTTATGATCAAAAGATTGAGCAAAGGTCAATCTGTCCTACCTGAGTTGAATTCAGATCTGCGATGCTGCAAAGAAACTCATGTAACTCAAAAACCACAAATCCAATGACCATGAAATTTTCATAGATGATAGGCATCAAGTTGTGAAGACAACCCAAAAATAATCACATCATTTGGATAAGTAAAACGCGAGTTATGATTGAAACTCCGATGCAACATCTAGCTGTCGAGAACTCATCGCGAAAAACTTGTCAAAAACAAGTCGGATGAACAAGGCACAAAAGCTCCTTTAAACTATGAATTTTATTGATCAAAACATAAGAGGAACAGTCCCAAAGTCGTGCACCACAAGGTCTGGCCTCCCTTGCTTATATAACCAGCCCTAAGACTACTTCAATCCAACTAGGACTCTCTAATCCTACTCAGTTTAAACCGAAACTTACTATAACTGCTTAAGACTATTCCATACGCATATAGAAGCAATCTTAAGACTTCTAAAAACCTTATAAATGTCCCAAACATTTCTAATATAACTCAAGTTTGTGACCCATATGAAATCTAACCAAACCAAACTTAAAACCTTCCATTACGAACCATAACTGCATCAGCCATACCTGAGACATAATCCAGCTAGTTGGATCTCTCTGGCCATATTTTCACATCCATATCACTTTACCACGCCTTGGAACCATGTTGCCACGTTCATGCACCCCTTGAACACATGCAAATTCCTTCCAATGATGTTCATGATACCTTCATATGCATTGTTCGTGACCCAAACATGTTGTGTGACCTCCTGATCAACTCAACCACAATTCCTCCCAAACTTGGTTGTTGAACCTCGTCTTCTCCCTAGGACTAGTTCAAAAGATCCTGTCACTAGTCATGTCTTGACATCAAGAAACACCTGCACATTAACAAACAAGTAAATCTTCTGAGCACAAGTCCTCGATTTGACTCTCATTAGTCCGAAAACCACAACACCTTATGTGAGCACCTGACATAAGCATGTTGCAGACATAGCAAGATAATATCAACCATGATCAGCCATAACGCCCAAAAACTTAGTCCAAAAGTAATAAGCAAACATTCCCATAAGTGTAAAGCAAGTTTAAAACATTGCAAATAAAAAACATAGCAGCCACATGACTATTTCAGCACATAGAAAGTTCGTACAGTCCAAAATGCAAAATATGTGCAGCTCACGTGCGTGATAAAGTTCGGAAAGTGCAAAACGAAATCCTGCAAGTCCGAAGTGCGCTTCAGATATAATCAACACTTTGCATGCAAACATTCACTTTTAACATATTGCCAATATATTCAGCACATAGGTCTCACAATATCTCCCTTGACAAATGCATTGACAACACCACTATGAAACCGAACATTGGCTCATTCACGTTTCATGGAAATTTTTGACAAAAGAAAATTTCCCCCCCCCCCCCCCCCATTTTGGAAATCAAAATCAAATGAGAAGAAAACAAAAAATTCCGCCCTAAGGATGTACACTCCTCCTAAGAAGTACGTGTCAATCAAAACACTTCTGAATTTGCAATGTATGACCAATTTCTCCCCCTTTGACAATGTATTGAACAAGGTTTAAAAGAGAAATTGTAATTATTTTATGAGCATAATATGACATATACATGTAAGGCAAAGCTCATCCAAGTCATACTATCAAGTAAATTACACTATCAGATCAATGAAATACATAAAGTAGTGTAAGCCATGCTAGAGATCAAATGTATTTTAAATTTAAGCAAGTCATGATCTCATGTAAAAGCTCACTTTTTGGAAGAGGATAAGGTATACGAAAAATGTGAACTTGAAAATTAGTGAGTGAAATTAGAAATTCAAACTCTATTGAGTTAAGCTAAATAAAAAAATTTATGTCCGAAATAGAAAAATTCAAAAACCGTAAACATTTAAATCAGTTTGAACAATTAGAATTCAAAATTTTTTTTATATGTAAATGCAATTACCGGAAATGTAGAGTTGGAAATTTAACTTAAAATGATTTAGAAATCCGTAATAGAGCAATGCACATGTTGCTTAAGTATAAAAAGAATATTCAAAGTCAATTAAAAAGGTAAATATAAATTGAAATCACATTTGTAATTAAAGGTAAAACTAAACTTCACAAATGCAGATTGTGAAGAAACCAAAACAGGTTATTGATAATTACTTAAGTGCCCTTGCAAGGTGTAGTGGTAATTGAAGTATTTGAGTAGAGGTTAAGTTCAAAATTAAATTTTGTAACAAAATAAAATCAACTTGCTCCAAATCAAAATTTAATTTCACCACTATGTTCCTCACATTTGAATAAGCCACTATGTAAATTTCTACTAATTTTGGAGTCCATTTAGTATTTTATTTTTCCAGTAGAAGATAGCAGGGAATATACTCTAGCTGTGGCCCCATCTATCGGGTGGGTCAGCAAGTGAAGACCTCTAGGCTTTCTTCCTTCTTCCACCGTGTGCCACGCACATGAGCACCGCGCCAGCACGATGCCTTGCCCAGATAGTCTCCTCTCACCCTAATCTTTTCCTGCTCTGCTCTTATCCCTGCTCAAAGCTGAAGTGTACCCCTCCCCTCGGTTGTTTTCTCTCCCACGCAGAACCATCGCTGCTGTTTCCCAGTGCCACCATGGCCACCGCTGCTCCGTGCTCGATGGCGCACCGCCATTTTCCTCACTTCCCTGCCTGGCTGAGCCACCCAAGAGTCGTGTTTTGCTCTCCTCCACCCTCCCAGAGACGCCACAAGGCCGCCCTTCCTCTCTCTCTCTAGCTGCCAGCACGGCCATGATTTTTCTCTCTGTTCATTGCTGTGCTGCCTGAATCAATCAACGTTGCCGGTGCTCCTCCTCTGTTCCGCGCCTAGCTGGGCTGCCCAGATGTGGCGCGGGGGCTCACTCAACTTCAAGGTCTTGCCCTGCGTCACCTTCATCCTCTCAGAGCTGAACCAGGGCGGGATTTACTGCTGCTTCTCAACTCGGACCACCCTAAGCGCTGCAACGTCGCGCGGCCGTATTAAGCCCTCTCCAGCTCGGTTCAGGAAGCACGAAGGTTGGCATTCACCTTTTCTTCGTCTCCCTGCTGCATTTTGATCATGCCACGGCCTCGGATCGACGTAATTATGTTTTTCCCCATCGGCATTCATGTGGACAGTGGTTAATCACCAATTCATTTGCACCATAGAAACTAGACGTCCCAACGATTAATCACCAATTTCATTTGCACCATAGAAACTAGACGTCCCAACGATCGTTCCGGATCAAATCAATCAAAGATTTACAGATTATGTACTAGGGAATATCACATCTTGTAGCCGCCAATCAAAAACTTTGCTGTCCACTGAATACTGCCGTTTTTTTCATGCAAATCATCCATATTAGTGCTCTCCTTGCCGCCAAGGTTCTCCTGGAAGAAACCTCGTTAGATTTGGTGCAGAAACCAGTGAGAACGAGCTCAAAGATTGTTACAGGGCTGCTGCCCGAGCCCCTTCCTGAGGTTGAAGAAGAACCTATCGGGTGGACCCCATTGTTAGCCACATTGTTGATTTTCGAGTAAAATAAAAATCCAGAAAATGTGAACACCTTGAAAAAATTATAGTAATTCGTACAAAAAATCCTAAAAATGTGAACCAAAATTCTATGGACTCCCTCTGACCTCCATTTAGCAAAATTTTCTCAAAATTCTGTGAAGCCTAATCCATGGAATAATTCTTATGCACAGTCCAGACATGATGAAATTCTTAAAATATTCTGATAATCTCTTTATCATCCCTATAAGCCATAGTAAAAGTTTCAGACCAGTTAACCTTAAATATCTGGAACAATTAATTATTATGTACCATCTATTAATTAAAATGTAGATAATTTACCAGAGATCTATAAAGCCTAAAAATTGGCAGAAAGTTTCCTAAGCATGTTCCCCATCTCCAGTAAATTTATCCTGACCATAGTTGAACGAATCATTGGAAATGGGTTCATCATGTTACTTAAAGTCTTATAAACAATTTGCTTCCTTGATATAGTGACCAAAATTCTTACTAATTCTCTTTAGCAACATTAGTTTCATATCTGAAATTTCCAACCCATAATTGCAGAAGTGTTCCTTCATCTTCACCATTTCACTAATGAAGCATTAGCAATCCAATTCCTCACCCTTATGCATATTAGAAAACATAGGGCTGATTTCCTTCATATCCAAGTGAGGTAAAATAAGTGTTCTTGTATTCTTGAAGAACTCAGCATGAACCTCCTTTGAATTTCCTCATTGGTTTATGAACTTCCTTTTTATTTGTAATCAACTTGAACTTTAAATAATTAAGCTAAATTTTGCAATGCATATTCATAGTGGTAGGATCCAGGACGAGGATGACCAAAGAGGTGAAAGACTAGGAGGAGAAGGACTAGCGTGGACCTCGCAGCAAGAACAAGATTTGAACAAGTAGCACATAAGAACAATATTTGCTCAAGCAGCACCCAAGCACAAGACTTGCCAAGCAACAGTAGTCGCAACCTAAGGCAAGCCCCAGTTTGCATTTAAGTTGTCAATATGTTTTGCTTTTATAATCTATGTGAGAATAATTGTGCATTAAGTCTAGGGATGTATGATATTCCACATGCATGACCCAAGAATCCCTAGAGTTTGGATAGTGTAGGACTTTGCATAACTGTTTATATGATGCTTAATATGGAAACATGATTAAGTGGGATGGCTCGAGTACACGAATTCTACTCGTGAACAGTAATAAGTGGGATCAATTAGGAAGAAACTGGAGATCGAGCAGGAAGAGTAGAATGCTCAAGGACGTGGTTTTGTGGTCATAGTTCCTCCCTGTACCGATTGAGGGTTGTACCGTGTGCGGCCCTATTGGATATGTTTGAATTTGTACAGGATGCATACCGGATATATCGGACCAAGGAAACCGTCGTAAATTTTTAACTTGGGTGTTGAGGTGATCCCCGCTTTCCTAGGCCGGTAGCTGACAACAGATAGTAGTGACCACTGCAGCGATTTCGTATGTGGGGCATACTTCCTGGACGGTGGGACTGCTTTGACATTTGGGTTTCTTGTGAAAGGTTCTCACTTATGGCGTCACAGGGAGGACCGTAGGTCTCTTCTTGGCGGGTGTATGTGACATGCAAGCCGAGTGTTTCATGATTCGAATCACCGTCACTCGCGGAGGGAGCATACTTGTTCACTGCGCTGCGACGTAGTAACAACTGGAACTGGATGGAACCCGCTGGATGGTTAATCAACTTGGTTGATGTAGCTGATAGGAGAATTAAAGTTACAATTCTAAGAATTAACTTGCTAAGGCTTGTGTAACCTTGGGCCCTACAACTCGTGGATGAAGAGTTTCTTGTTTGATTGTGGAGTTCATGATGTTGTCGTGCCCAAGGACGGCACATCCTATTATATACCTGAAATAAGGATCTACTGATAGATGAACATTTACTTACTGCAGTTTAAATTCAAGTCTTACGTTCTCAGCATGTAGATTTTCATGTTCTAGGTGAGACTGTTAAGTCTTGCTGAGCCTTATGCTCACGGTTCTATTTATACTGTTTTGCAGGTATATAGCTATGAAGGGTTCCTAGGCTTTGCCCTCGTCGGGGTACATAGTCAGTGGAAGCCCTTGACGCCACTGCTTTCTTCTGTGATTCTAGAGTGGAGTATAAGCGGGCTAGATACGACCGCTACTGCTGTAGTATATGTTCGAGAGAGTTGTAGGAAGATTTTCGCTGATGTAAGCACTTTTGTAAAACTCTGATAATAATGTAAGTTGCTCACTTATGTTATGAGTTTGTTGTTCTTTTCTGTGTTGTGCTATTGGATGTCGCATCACACGACACCACCCAATGTGATTCCTAGTTTTTCTGGACTCCGGTCCTCGCATCTTACAAACTCAACTATTTCAAAATATGAAAGTCTGACTCATGTTGTTGTTTTTATTATCTTTTAAAGTACAAATTTAAATCATATGAACTTTACAAGAGATTATATGCAGTATCTGCCTTATTCTAACCAACCAAGCCAATCCTATGTCACTTGACAATCAGTAGCTTCAGGACATGGCTTTAGTCATACACAACTCCTTCCACTTTCATATCAAAGTGCAATGATACGCAATCTCAAAAGAAGTGCGATGCATGCATATTCTATTATTCTTTTTAGATTTTTCATTTGATCATTAAAGCTCAATATGTGGGCTGTTGATTGATTAATTTTTCATGATCAAAAGCACATGTGATCATGCAACAAGTTCAAAATAGCAAGACAGTTCAATCATGATCAAATTAATTTAATTAATTATTCCAACTACTAGTCATGGAAAAAACTATAAAATGTATAACATGAGTACTGTAGTAAGAACATTCAGCATGAAAAAAGAATTACAAAGTCATATATGTATGAACCACTTATGCTCATATTATTTTTAATTTCAAATTCACTCGTAGTTCCCAAGTTGCAACCCCCCCCCCCCCCCCAATTTAAGCCATGAGGATGTAAAACCCTTTTTTACTGTGAATGAATGGAAAATTAGAGAAATCCAAAGGTCTTGTAAAAATATCATATGTGTTTCCTTTTGCAACATTATCACAGAGAAAGTGATATGTAATGTCAATGTGGTTTATTCTAAAATGTTGCACGGGGTTTTTAGCAGTGCAAATGGCACTACTGTTGTCACAGAACAACAGAGCACTATCTAAATCAACCTAATAGTCCTTAAGTGTTTGAACAATCCAAAGAATTTGTGAGCAAGCGCTAGCAGTAGCTACATATTCAGATTCGGTCATGAATTGTGCAACTAGCTTTGTTTTTCTAGAGGACCAAGCAAAGTAACAAGTCAATTACCAAGAAAATGACAAGCACTCGAAGTACTTTTCATATCAATCCTACAACCCCCAAAATCAGCTTCGGAAAAATCTTTCAAAGTAACGGTTGAGGAAGAAGGAAGAAAATGTAAAATTCTTGAGTACCATGTAAATACTTGAAAATCCTTTTGACGACTTGACAATGTGAAGCGCGTGGGGAAGCTTGAAATCTTGCACAAAGACATTCGCTGAATTGTATGTCCGGTCTTGATGTTGTGAGGTACAAAAGAGACCTGATGATGCTTCTATATTCTTTCTGATCGACGGGTTCACCTTCTTCATCAAATCAAGTTCAAGTATTGTTGTTGTTCCCATTAGTGAGGCTTGCTGTTTTCCATGTTGAAGCGCCTAAGAAAATCTTTTGCATACTTTGTTTGGTGCATGAAGATTCCCTCCTTAGTTTGTTTGATATGCAGCCCCAAAAAATGTGTGAGTTCTCCCATCATACTCATCTCAAATTCTGAACTCATCATAACTGAAAACTTGAACACAAGATCATGAGAAGCACAACTAATGATAATATCATCCACATACACTTGAACAAATAGTGAGTCATTGCCATGGTTAAGCACAAAAGGAGTTTCATCTATTTTGCCCATAGTAAACCTCTTTTCAAGTAAGAATGTTTTTAACCTATCGTACCATGCTCTAGAGGCTTGTTTGAGACCATACAAAGCTTTGGACAGTTTGTAAACATGATTAGAAAAATCTGAATTTTCAAGACTAGTTGGTTGCTTAACATAAATCTCCCCATCTATGTTTCCATTAAGAAAAGCACTTTTCACGTCCATTTGATATAACTTGAAACCTTTAGATGCAACTAATGCTAATAAAATTCTTATAGCTTCCAATCCAACAACAATAGCAAAATTTTCATCAAAATTTAGACCTTCAACTTGTGTGAAACATTGAGCAACCAATCTAGCTTTACTCCTAACCACAACACCATCTTCACTTTGTTTACTTTTAAACAATCATTTCGTTCCAATTAAAGGGTGACCTTGAGGTGGAGGTACAAGTTTCCAAACATTATTGTTTCAAAGTTTTCTAACACTTATTGCATGGCAATAATCCAAGATTCATTAGTGAGTGTGTGTGGTATATATTTGGGTTCAAAAGAAGCAACAAAAGTAGAATTAGCGTGAGAGTTTGGATAAAAAAACCTAGACCGTGTGACTCGTTCGTGCAAGCTTCCAATAAGTTGTTGTGGAGGATGACTTTTCAGGATCTAGAGGGGAGTAGACACTTCACAAGCTCTTCTTCTTCATGTTCATCACAAATCGAAGAGATTGTGGATTGAGGATGATCTAGACCGGCAGTAGAAGTTGTTGATGCAGGCTGTGAATCAAAATCAGGAGTTGAAATGATGTCATTAGCTGCTGAATTTTCGGGCAGCAACACCACTTCTTCCTCATCTTCAATGAAAATACTCCCCCCTGCGGATATGCATCTTGACCTACAATATTAGAGCTATTACCATGGCTAGCTTCATCAGAAGTAACCTCACAAGTCTCCACAATTTTGTTAGTGTTAAGTACAAGCACACGGTAGCCTCTAGTATGAGATGGATAACCAAGAAACATGCGATCAATAGATCCAACTTCAAGTTTATCAAGAATACCATGTTTCTTAACAAAGCATGCAACAAAAGACCCTAAAGTGTGTGACACTAAGCCTATGTCAAAACCTAAGCTCATATGGTGTTTTTTCAATCTTAGCACGCAAGAAAACACAATTTGAGACATAACAAGCAGTTGCAATTGCATTAGCCCAAAATTTCCTAGGAGTTTTATATTCATCAAGCATAGTTCTAGCCATCTCAACTAAGGTCCGCTTCTTTCATTCTACAACACCATTTTGTTGAGGTACATTTGGAGAAGAAAATTGATGAGCTATTCCTTTTTTAGCACAAAAGTGATCAAATGAGTGGTTTTTAAATTTGATTCCATTATCACTTCTAAATGCTTTGAAAGATCATAGATGGTCAAGTTAAAATCATAAGAACCAAACTTGTAAAGTGACTAAATGCTTCATTCTCAGATGCCATAAAGTAAACCCAAGAATATCTAGAATAGTCATCAAGAATTTCAAGCACATACCACTTTCATCCAAAAGATTGAACACGAGAGGAACCTACGGTGTCAAGGTGTGAAGTTGAGCCGGTGTTGTTGACATGGTCATTGTGAGTAGAGCATGTGAACCTAAAACCATCGTAGCATATCTACAAGAAGAGGATACAATATATTTGTCCCGTTTAAGCTTAGGTAACCCACATATGTGATCAAGACAACTAACACATGAGAGGTGATCAAAGCCTACGTGACCAAGTCTATGATACAAAAAATATAAGTCTTTTGTATCATTAGCAACTAGACACCTATGCTTAGAGGATGATAAATCATAATAAGATTTAAAAACTCTTCCAAATTGAGACATGTTAAACATAAGCTCACCATTTGAATCTACAACCATGCAACAATTTTTAGTGAAAATAATTTCAAGATTCTCATCTAGCAATTGTGAAACAGAGAGCAAGTTGTATTTCAAGTTTTCAACAAGTCATCTTTCAAAGTGTAGTGATTATTTACTCTAACCAAAACCTTAGCAATTGTAGGAGTGGAAGAATTATCAGCAAAAGTAACATTCTCTACACATGACACAAAAGAGAGGGAGAAGAACAATTCTTTGTTACCAGTCATGTGGCGTGAACAACCTAAATCCAGAAGACAAAAGTTCTCCTTCCTCAAGCGTGTAACCTACATAGAAGCATAATATGTCGAAGACTCAATACTGGGGTTAATCAAAAGGCATCTAGGAATCTAGAACTGAGTCATGCGACGTGCAGTACAAATAGCATGCGAAAGTTGAGACAAAACAACATGTTTATGATCCAAGTCTAAGGATTTTTGTAATCAACTACTTACATATGAGGTATTACATGTGTATCAAACATTGCATGTTTTTGACTCATCACAGCGGGTTGCAAGTTCCTAACATTCGGTTCAGCATGTGCAACAAGTTTTGCTTGGTTGTTACATGATTGAGCTAGCTTTCTTTGCTTCTTTTCTAGTTTAGATATTCTGTAACAAAAATCCATGACATGACCATCTATACCACGGTAGGTAGAATGAAATTTAACATTGTGTCCATATCTAGATGAGCAAGCAACATGTTTGTTAGTAACCAATGAGACAATATTCCTACAGACTTTAAAAACCACCTCTTTTTGTCAACCTTAGGTGAATTTGATGAAGACATCTCTCCTTTGCATACAATACATGGACGATCACTAGAGCACGTGAGCGAAAATTGGATCTCCAGGTACGTTCTAACCTTGTCAAATGTTTTTCAGAACTTACGCTTGTTTCCATGCATGTTTTATTGATTAGGAACAGTGGAGAGGACCAGCAAGGGCTTGGAGAGTCCAAGGAGTCAAGGAGGGGGATATATGACGTCCACCCCAAGGAGGAGTCCAAGCCAAACTCGACTTTGACTCCACCTCGGGGTCCAGGAGCTGCTTTCACCAAAATTGACGTCCCGGACACATACAGAGTCAGATTTGGATGTTTTATATATGGTTGGAACTGTGATTTTGATAAGGCTTCATATAGAACCGGCCCCACCTTGAAATTACATCTGAGTTGACTAGAATCAGCGAAACAAGTGGGCGTCCATAATTTTTCTTGTGCTGCGCCACCGTCCTTTGGGCTGCTGACCCGTGTATCGTGTGGAAGCCCATTAGGGTTGCGTCCAGGGGTCTTGCACGCCCCTAACTCCTATTTATACAGCAGCCATCACCACATTAGGGTTGGATTTTGCTTAGATACAATCTGTCATTGAACAGTGTCACCGTTCATCGGTTGTGAGACCCCACTTCGTGATCAATTCAGTTTTGATTGCAAATTCTCTTTTCATGCTTGTGTTCTTGATTGCGCTTGCAGGGATAAGCCTTCGTGGCGAGGTCAATCGTGTGGAACGGGTGATAACCAACAGAGCAGTGGTGTTTGCGGGGTTTCGTTCGTTCGGAGCCTTGGATCATCAACGTCAAGATCTACACCCAATCAAGTTTACCATACCTCTCGGAAGATCGGGACTCATCCTCCTATCAATTGGTATCAGATTTCCAGGTTCACCATGAGGTATACTTTTGTGCCCTTTAGATTCATTTTGTTTCAGTCCTATAGTCTACAAAAAGCAACAAGAAAAAATTTACTTTCCCTGACCTACAACCCTCACTCATCCTTTTGCACAATTTAGTTTCGGAGTCCATAGTTCTGAGTTCGTGTCCTAGGTTAAGTCTGGTTGCTGGTTTAGATCTATTATGGTTCAGTTTTGTTTCTTGCATCTGCTGCCTTCTACAAAAAAAACCAATCTAAAAAAAACATCCACCGATTCGTTTCTGTTGCAATTTCCACCGCCACCAAAATCTGATTCGGTGTATCCACCTTAAAACAGGCATAATTTTTCACTCAAAACTCTGATTGAGGCGCATTTTATTACCCGGAAAGGTCTCTAAAAAATCAACATACCATACACCCACTAAGCCGGTCATGGCATTTTCAAAAAAAATTAAAAAAATTAAGAAGGCCCTGGTTTCGAACTCTGAAGTTCCAGCACCAGTTTTTCCAGACGCTTCTGAATTTTTATTGATCACATCTTTCATCGGTTTGAGCTAATACTTTGTGTTGTTTCTATTCTTGTGCCCTTGGTTGAGAAAAAATATCAAAAAAGTAAAGAGAAAAAATATTTTAATTTCTACTAGTGCTAAAAGACAAAAATAGGAGGCTCAAGGGGTTTTCTACTTGTGCTGTTTTCTGTGTGAATGTTGGATACTTGCTGATATTGTCCTTGTTGTTCATCATCATTCATCCTTGTTCCTTGCTTCTTGCCACAACTATTCTTATACATTTTTAGGCCAGCAACTAGGTGAAATTCTTTGGACACTTATTTAGCATTGCTATCTGTTACTAACTTGTGTGCTACATACATATACTACATTGAGCCTTCCCAAGCTACACCTTCTCTCGAGCAGAACAAGTAACCTTTGCAATCACACCCACTCTTTGCTTGCTTTCACACCGGTCGCCATTGACCACCTGCAGTGCTGGTAAGAAACTTGTAAGAGCAGGGTAAGATGCATCTTACTGATCGATTTTCCACTTCCACTTCAGGGAGCGTAGTAATAGGGTTCTTCACGATCTTTTTTTCTCCTTTCTGTTTTGTACTAACAATGACAGGAAAGAAGCCTACGGATAAGCCCTCTGGTTCTACACCTTCGGATGATGATGAGTGTGTGTTCCATATGGAACTAAGGGACATGATGCGGGCGATGACCAAAGCTTTCGACAATTACTAGAACACTACAACAACCACCATTCAGAGGCTCCATACAAGTGTTGCTAGTCTGACCACACGATTGGACGAGATGGAGACTTGTCTTCCCTGACAAGATACACCCTCTATCATCATTGATGCTGATGCACACGCTCACTATGACACAGAGGATGACTTCAATAATGACGAGGTTGATGCACAGCAGCGTCGTCGCCCTCGACGAAATCATCAAGGTATGGGAGGTAGACCTCATCGTCATGCTTCTGAACAAGATAATGATCCTTACGCTAAGATTAAGTTTTCTATTCCACCATTTTATGGATCTTATGATGCTGAGACTTACTTGGATTGGGAGATGACGGTAGAACAAAAATTTAGCTCTCATCTTGTTCCTGAGCGACATAGAGTTAGACAAGCCACTAGTGAGTTTAAAGATTTTGCTATAACTTAGTGGAATGAACTTGTCAATACACGTAATGCACCACTGACATGGGATGCGTTAAAAGAAGAGATGTGCGCTAGGTTTGTTCCTCCTTCAAATAGACGTGATCTTCTTAAGAAATTGCAACACTTTGATCAGGGTGACATGACTGTCCAAGAGTACTACCAAGAGTTGCAGAAAGGTATGCTTCGTTGTGGGGGTAGTTGAGGATCATGAAGACCAAATTGTTAGGTTTTATGGGGGCTTGCGGCATGAGATCCAGGACATAGTTGACTACAAGGAATATCATTCTATTCAACGTTTATTTCAACTTGCTATGTTAGCAGAAAAAGAAGTGCAGGGTCACCAACAGTAGCGGCGGAACAACACCTTCACGCCATGACAGCTTCCGGTGCCATCCAAAGCAGCGCCTTCCTCGAGTGCACGTGCTTCTACACCACCCTCCATCGGTGTTGTACGCATCACTGCACCTTCTACATCACGGGTACAAGATAACACTAAGTCCCAAATGCCTCCAGGTGTTGCAGCAAAGGCGGCTGCACCCAACACTTCGACAAGTCGCACCTCTGACATAAAGTGCCACCGCTGCCAGGGACTTGGCTATATGCAACGAGATTGCCCCAGCAAATGGGCGATCGTTGCCACTGTTGATGGTGGGTATGTTAATGCTTCTGATATTGAAGATGAAAACATTATTGCAACTAACATTTCAGGTTCTGATGATGGTGCTAAGGAGGTTCTTGGTACATCTGCGACCAACAACTATAGTACTTTGATTGTGCAGCAAGCTTTGAGCACCACGGATCGAGAGGACGACAACCACCAACGTCATAACCTTTTCAACATGTTTCTCGTTGTCAAGGATTGCCATGTACATACCATCATTGATGGTGGTAGCTGCAACAATTTGGTTAATGTTGAGGTGGTCATGAAGCTTGGCTTGACCACAAGGGAGCATCCCCACCCTTATCACGTTCAATGGTTTAACAACAATAGTAAGGTAATGGTAACACAAACAGCAGGGATACATTTTTTCATTGGTTCTTATCATGATCTTGCTGATTTTGATGTGGTACCTATGGATGCTTTTTCTCTTTTGTTGGGACGTCCTTGGGAGTTTGATACTGATGTTATTTGCCATGGTCGATCTAATAAGTATACTCTCATGCATTAGGGAAAGAAAATTGTGTTGCTTCCTATGAGTCCCACTGAAATTGTGCAATTTGAGCATGAGAAAAAGAATAATGCTTAGCAAAATGGTGTTTTTAATTCTGAAATTCAGCAACGTATTAAGTTGAAATATCCTATTTTGCTTGCAACTAAATCTGATCTTGATGATTTATATGCTTCTAATGGAACTTGCTATGCTTTAGTGTGCAAACATGCTATATATTCCATTGAGGATACATCCATTGCTTCGCCACCTACTGTTGCTAACCTTTTGCAGGAATATATGGATGTTTTTCCATCAGAGATACCCCCTGAATTACCATCTGTGCGAGGCATTGAGCACAAGATTGATTTGATTCCAAGGTGAGCTTGCCAAACCATGGCGCTTATAGGACCAAACCTAACGAGACTATGGGAATTCAGCGACAAGTCCAAGATCTTCTGGACCGTGGGTACATTCATGAGAGCCTTAGTCCTTGTTCTGTTCCTGTTCTTTTGGTTCCTAAGAAAAATGGCACTTGGTGCATGTGTCTTGATTGTAGAGCAATCAATAACATTACCATTCGTTATCGCTATCCTATTCCTAGATTGGATGACATGCTTGATGAGTTGAGTGGTTCTCTAATTTTCACCAAGATTGATTTGCGTAGTGGGTATCATCAGATTCGTATGGCTTTAGGTGATGAATGGAAAATTGCCTTTAAAACTAAATTCGGACTTTATGAATGGTCATTCATGCCATTAGGTTTAACCAATGCGCCCAACACATTTATGAGGTTGATAAATGAGGTTTTACGTGCTTTCATTGGTAAATTTGTGGTGGTTTACTTTGATGATATCCTTATTTACAACAAGTCATATGATGAGCATCTTGAACATTTGCGTGTTGTTTTTGATGTCATGTGTGATGCACGTTTATTCGGTAACCTTGAGAAGTGCACCTTTTGCACCGATCGTGTGTCTTTTCTCTGTTATGTTGTTACTTCGCAAGTCATTGAGGTGGACGAGGCTAAGATTGTTGTCCTCACGAGCTGGCCACTTCCGACTACAGTCACACAGGTTTGGAGTTTTCTTGGTCTCGTAGGATTCTACCGGCGTTTCGTGCGGGATTTCAGCACCACTGCGGCACCTCTCCACGAGTTGACAAAGCATGGAGTGCCATTTCGATGGGGACCAGCACAACAACAAGCTTTTGATGCTCTCAAGTCGAAGCTCACACAAGCACCATTGCTACAACTTCCTGGTTTTGAGAAGACCTTCAAGCTTGAATGTGATGTGAGCAGCATTGGCATTGGAGGAGTGCTCATTCAAGGAGGTAATCCTGTTGCTTTCTTTAGTGAAAAATTGCATGGGCCTTCACTGAAATGATTCTACATATGACAAAGAACTTTATGCTTTAGCCCGTGTCTTGCAAACTTGGCAACATTACCTATGGTCTAAAGAATTTGTCATACATTCAGATCATGAGTCTTTGAAGTATCTTAAAGGTCAAGATAATCTGAACAAATGTCATGCTAAATGGATTGAGTTCATAGATTCATTTGCTTACATCATAAAACATAAGAAAGAGAAAGACAATGTGATTGTTGATGCCTTATCTCGACGTTATACCTTGCTATCTCAACTTTCTCATAAAATCATTGGTTTGGAAAACATAAAGAGGTTATGTTCTACTGATTTGGACTTCAATGATGCCTTTTCCAATTGTAGAGATGTAAGAACGTGGTAAAAATTCCTGCTGCGTGAAGGCCTTCTCTACCGTCCTAACAAGCTGTGTGTTCCAGCTAGCTCCGTTCGTCTTTTGTTGTTACAGGAAGTGCATGGAGGTGGTTTGATGGGACATTTTGGTGTTAAAAATACAGAGGATATGCTGGCCTCTCACTTATTTTGGCCACGAATGAGGCGTTATGTGGAGCGCTATGTTTCACGTTGCACGACATGCAACAAAGCTAAGTCTCAACTTAACCCACATAAACTTTATATGCCTCTTCCTGTTCCTAGTGCACCTTTGGAGGATATTTCTATGGACTTTGTTTTAGGATTTCCTAGAACAAATAGGGGGAGGGATAGTGTCTTTGTGGTTGTTGATCGTTTCTCTAAAATGGCACATTTTATACCCTGCCACAAGACCGATAATGCTTCACATGTTGCTGATTTGTTCTTTAATGAGGTTGTGTGTTTGCATGGTGTTCCCAATACTATTGTTTTTGATAGGGATGCTAGGTTTTGGAGTCACTTTTGGAGAACTTTATGTTATAAATTGGGAACAAAGTTGCTATTTTCTACTACTTGCCATCCACAAACTGATGGGCAAACGGAGGTAGTTAATTGTACCTTATCTACTATGTTGCGTGTTGTTTTGAAAGATAATTTGAGGTTGTGGGTGTTTGCCACATATTGAGTTTGCTTATAACAGACCTGTTCACTCCACAACCAAGTTAAGTCCATTTATGGTAGTCTATGGTTCCAATCCTCGTGCTCCAATTTATTTGCTACCTTTACCACATACTGAAATTGTGAACTTAGATGCTACAGAATGGTCTAAATTTATTCTTAAGTTGCATGAATCTAGTAAGTTACAAATTGAAAAAATGAATGAAAAGTATCCATTGCTGCTAGTAAAGGTAGAAAGGAGGTAAAATTGGAACCCGGTGATTTGCTGTGGGTTCATTTGAGAAAAGATAGGTTCCAGGATTTGAGAAAGTCCAAACTCACGCCACGTGTTGTTGGACCTTTTAAGGTTCTTGAGAAGATAAATGACAATGTATATAAACTTGAGTGGCCTCCCGAGTTTGGGGTTAGTCCCACATTAAACATTTCAGATTTGAAGCCATACTTGCGTGACGAAGATGATCTTGAGTCGAGGACGAATCCAATTAAAGAGAGGGAGGATGATGAGGACATCTCTCCTTTGCATACAATACAAGGACCGATCACTAGAGCACGTGCGCAACAATTGGATCTCCAAATACGTTCTAACCTTGTCAAATGTTTTTTCAGAACCTACGCTTGTTTCCATGCATGTTTTATTGATTAGGAACAATGGAGAGGACCATCAAGGGCTTAGAGGAGTCAAAGGAGTCAAGGGGGAGGATATAGGACGTCCACCCGAAGGAGGAGTTTAAGCCAAACTTGACTTCGACTCCACCTTGGGGTGCAGGAGCTGCCTTCACCAAATTTGACGTCCCAGACAAATACGGAGTTAGATTTGGACGTTCTATATATGGAAACATGATTTCATAATGCTTCCAATGGAACTGGCCCCACTTTAAAATTACTTCTGGGTTGATAAGAATCGGTGAAACAAGTGGGCGTCTAGAATCTGTTCGGTGCTGCGTCACCGTCCTTTGGGCTGCTGGCCCATGTATCGTGTGGAAGCCCAATAGGGTTGCGTACAGGGGTCTTGCACGCTCCTAACTCCTATTTATACAGCAGCCGTCACCACATTAGGGTTGGGTTTTGCTTAGATACAATATGTCATTGAACAGTGTCACCGTTCATTGGTTGTGAGACCCCACTTCATGATCAATTCAGTTTTGATTGCAAATGCTCTGTTCTTCCTTGTGTTCTTGATTGCACAGCCAAGGATAAGCCTTCGTGGCGAGGTCATTCATGTGGCACGGGTGGTAACCAACGGAGTAGTGGTGTAGTGATTGCGGGGTTTCGTTCGTTCAGAGCCTTGGATCATCAACATTGAGATGTCCACCCAATCAAGTTTACCATACCTCTCGAAAGATCGGGACTCATCCTCCTATCAGAATGTGCCTTAGTATGAGCATGAGAATCAAAACCTATACCAGTTTTATCATTGCAAGTCTTAGAAGAATTAAGCAGCAAGTTTAGATTTTTATTCCCACTACAAAACCGCTCTAGCGTCATATGCATGTCATCGAGTTTTTTGGACAGATCTAGGAAGTTTTGACATGAAGTTTGGCCTTTTAATTTGCAATCAGAACAACAATTAACTTCATGAGAAGGTAAAATATTGTTCAAAACAGAAATTTCATTTATAGCATCATGTACTTTCTTATTAAGATCATCACAGTTAGAACAATCCAAATCAATTGTTGAATATATAACATCTTTCAAGTTTTTATTGTGAAGTGCAACAAGCTTTTTGTTCTTTCAGTTTCAAGTTCAAGTTTATCAAGACTGGAGGTGTGTGCACTTCTTAAGGAGGACAATTGTTCATATGTTAATTCACACGAGAAACAAGAATCATCACTAGGAAAAAAAGATTTGAGCTGATTAATTTCATATTCTAGTGATTCAATTTTAGTAGCAATGTCCCTAAGTTTTTTGTCCTTTTTTTAAGTACCGCAGTGGCACGTGAAATAGCATCTTACATTTCGACACAAGTGGGACCTACCTCATCATCATCGCTGTTTGGTTCTGCCTCGTCCGACATACTTGATATTGAGTTGCCCGCCATGAAACACATAGTTGCCAAGTTGTCTTCATCATTGCACTTCTGGAGTCTACATCGCTCGAGTTGTTATCTAGGAGAGCGGAGAGGATATGGTCCACCCTTCACATTTTGTAAAAGTCTCCCTTTTCTTGTTGTTGTTGCCAGAGGAGGATTTGAACTTATTTTGCTTTTCATCACGGGTAGTAGGACCTGAATGGTTATGGCAATCTGTACAAAAATGTCATGTCTTACCACATTCGAAGCATCATGGAGAACCGCCAGTTCCTCTTCCTTGAGTTCTCACATTTTGCAACGCTTTTGAGAACTGAGTAGAGAGAAGTGCTAGCTCCTCCTATGGAAACTCGTTAATCTCCTTAATCGTCTTGGAGCCTTCATGATAGTCGCATAGTGCTTTACACATGTCATATGCAGATCGGAGGCGTGCAACACGGTCGAAGTCACTTTGAGTCAATCCTTGTATAATCAAGTTGCGTGCCCTGTTATTTTTGTCGATGTCTTTCATGTTGGCAATCGTAACTTCATTGTTTGAAGGCACAACAAAGCGCTTGAAGACCTTTCCTCATATCGAGAAACCTTGCGCCTGTATGTAAGCCTCCATGCGAGCCTTCCAATCCTAAAAATCAACGCCATCGAAAACATAGGGTTTTGTAGAGTATTTCTCCATGTTGATTAGTAAAAATACGTGCAAATCACAAATATTAGAGCACCGTGGCTCATATACCAATTGTAGGATCAAAGAGCACGTGAGAAGCTACCAAAGGAGGGTTAATGGTTGATTGAAACTTTTTCAGCGGAAGCTATAAAAACCCCTCGGTAAAAAAACAATCTGATAAAGAAACCATGTGTGCGACTATTCTAGATGTCTTATCATGACAAAACTAGTATAGATTGTAGGGAATAAGGTCACAAGGACACGACAACAAGAATCACGAAAATTCTATGATAAAAACTCAAGTTATGATCAAAAGATTGAGCAAAGGTCAGTCTGTCCTACTCGAGTTGAATTCAGATCTTCAATGCTGCAAAGAAACTTTTGTAACTCAAAAACACAAATCCAATGAACAAGGAATTTTTAAATATGATAGAGAATCAAGTTGTGAAGACAACAGAAAAAGAATCATGTCAATTGGATATTTAAAACGCGAGTTATGATTGAAACACCGATGCAACGTCTAGCTATATAGAAACTCGATGAGAAAAACTTGTCAAAAACAAGTCGGATGAACAAGGCACAAAAGGTCCTCTAAACTACGAATTTTATTTATCAAAACACGAGAGGTATAGTCCCAATATCGTGCACCATGAGCTCTGACCTTCCTTGCTTATATAACTAGCCCTAAGGCAACTCCAATACAACTAGGACTCTAATCCTACTCAGTTTCAAGCGAAACTTTCTATAACTTCTCAAGACTCTTTCATACGCAAATAGAACCAATCTTAAGACTTTCAAACACCTTAAGAACGTCCCAAACATTCCTAAAACAACTCAACTTCATGACCCACACGAAATCTAACCAAAACAAACTCGAAACCTTCCATATAGAAACCATAACCGCCTAGGTCACAACCTGAGGCATAATCCAGCCGGTTGGACCTCTTCAGCCATATCTTCACGTCCATATCTCTTTACCATGCCTTGGAACCAGGTTTCAACATCCATGCAACCCTTGCACATGTACAAGCACATTCCAATGACGTCTATGATACATTCATATGCATTGATCTTGACCCAAACATGCTGTGTGACCTCCCAATAAACTCGACCACAATTCCTCCCGAACCTGGTTGTTAAACCTCATCTTCTCTCTAAGATAGCTCAGTGTATCCCATCACCAGCTATGTCTTGACCTCAAGCAGCACCTGCACATGAACAAACAACCAAATCTTCCAATCATAAGTCCTCGACTTGACTCTCATTAGTCCGAAAACCACAACACCTATTGTGAGCACCTCACATAAGCATGTTGCAAACATAGCAAGATAATATCCACCATGATCAACCATAATGCATCAAAAACTTATTCCAAAAGTACTAAGCAAACTTTCCCATAAGTGTAAAGCAAGTATAAAACATTGCAAATGAAAAACATAGCAGCCACCCGACTATTTCAACACATAGAAAGTTCGGACAGTCTAAAACAAAAAATAAGTGCAGCTCACATGCATGACAAAGTTCAGATAGTGCAAAGCAAAATCCCGCAAGTTCGAACAATCTGAAGTGGGCTTTTCAGATATAATCAACACTTTGCATGCAAACACTCACATTAAACATAATTGACAATGTATTCAGGACATAGGTCTCACACTTTGGGACATTATGGAATTCAGACACCTGACTAGTGTACACTGGGGCTGGACAAGTCTGCTTTGGACTGGACAAGTCCGCTGCTAGACCAGACTAGTCCACAGTGGTCCAGGGTTTTGCAAAATTTTCTGGTAGGGCATGAATTTATTCGAGTTGGGGGTCAAAATCAACGTGGAAAGTTGGATCTAGGGTAGTTACCATGATTGCAATAGTTCAAATAGTATAGATTGCACGTAGCACATGAAATTCCGGCGTCTAGATCCGTTGACGACGAATCGGTGGTGAGACGTAGACGAAGAACGTTGATGACGAAGAGTTGATGAAGGAGAATGCAACAGCAACGCTGATCTTGCTAGTTCCTCCTTATTCCTTCCTCTTCTCCTTCCTCCTCCTTCTTTTCCTTCCATCCCTTCCTGCGGCTAGAGCATCCTCTTACGAATGGTGGCTCAGGTGTGACGGCAGGGTGGCGGGGTTTCCTCACGTGGAAAGGGGTGGGAGGAGGGAGTTGGGTTGCTCATATGGGGGTGGGATGGTGAGGTTAGGGTGGAATCGTAGTAGGACTTGGTGGGGACGGGGGGGGCTTGGTGGGGTCCCACTCGGGCTCCTTGGGGGGTGGGGCACGACATTCTAGGGTCTAAATAACTCAAATACCAAATAAACTGTTGTGGAGGAAAATTCGAATCCGAGTCAAAACCATAAATACCAGACTAGTTCGTTTAATACCGGACAAGTCCAATTTCCTTCTTGTACCCACAACGGACTTGTCTGTTGTAGAGCGGACAAGTTCGTTGTACTACAGCGAAAAAGGGATTTTGGCCTAGATTGCAAATATTCAGACAAGTTCGGACAGGAACGGTAGCATTATCGGACTAGTCCGCACAATAAATGAACAAGTATGTTGCTCTGAAAAATACTGAATTAAGTTTGTGCAACGGGTACACTGGACTAGTCCAGGGTTGGACCAGACAAGTATGTACCCTGAATTAGTTTCAATTGTTCCTTTGCCTCTAATTCCTTTCATTCTTGTTCCTTTTTATGTTTCTTTATCTTTACCATGTATGGGAATAAATGCAATGCATGATGATGAAAAATGAGGGTGTTACAAGCCTACCCCCTTTAAATGAATCTCGCCCTCGAGATTCGACGTAGTAGAAAAAAGATAGGAAAATTCCTTCTTGAGATCATCTTCACGCTCCCATGTAGCCTCAGATTCAGTATCATGGTTCCATTGTACTTTGCACCATCGAATCACCTTGTTTCTCATGACCCTCTCCTTTGTCTCCAAGATTTTGATGAGTTGTTCGGCACAGGTCAAATATTCCTTTAACTCCAATTCATCCATTCGTACTTGCTCTTTTGGGACTCTTAGGCACTTCTTGAGTCGAGAAATGTGGAATACATCGTGAACATCGAAAAGATGTGCCGACATCAGCAATTGATATGCCACTTATCCACGTTTGTCCAAAATCTTGAATGGTCCAATATAGCGAGGTGCCAACTTCCCTTTAACGTTGAATCGTTTGTGACCTTGAATAGGCGATACCTTGAGATACACGAAGTCTCCCACTTCGAAAGCAATGTCTCTTCGTGTGTTATCTGTGTAGCCTTTCCGACGTGACTGAGTAGCCTTCAAGTTTTCACAGATTATTTGAACTTGCTTTTCAGCATCCTGTATCACGTTAGATCCAAATACTTGGGTCTCTCCTTTCTCATTCGATAACAGGGGTGTCCTACACCTTCTTTCATACGACGCTTCATAGGGTGACATCTTTAGACTAGCTTGGTAGCTATTATTTTACGAGAATTCAACATATGGCAGACTTTTGTCCCAACTTCCTCCGTACTTCAATGCACATGCTCTCAACATGTCTTCCAATATTTGATTTGCCCTTTCATCCTATCCATCTGCTTGGGGATGATATGCGGAACTAAAATTCAGCTGCAGTTTCTGCCATAATCTAGAAGTAAATTGAGAACCTCTATCGGATACTATCTTCCTAGGCACTCCGTGTAAACACACTTTTCTACCCATATACAGTTCTGCCAATCCCGCTCTGTTGTAGGTAGTCTTGATAGGGATAAAATGTGCAGATTTGGTCAAACGATCCACAACAGCCCATATTGAATCATATCCTGGTTGAGTGGTCGGTAGTCCGACTATGAAGTCCATGCCCACTTTTTCCCACTTCCATTTCAGTATCTTTAGTGGCTGCAATAGTCCAGCTAGCCTCTGATGCCCGACCTTCACTCACTGGCATATATCACTTAGAGCAACATATTCGGCTATGACCTTCTTCATGCCATCCCACCAATAGCAAGTCTTCAAATCCTTGTACATCTTCGTACAACCAGGATGAATGGAATAGGGCGTGTCATGTGCCTCCTTCAGTATTGTGTCGTGGATGCGCTTCACGTTAGGCACATAAACTCGTTTTCGCAACCATAGCGTGCCATTGTCCTCTTCGACGAACCTCCGTTCTCTTCTCTCTTGGATTCTTTCTTTGATCTTCTGAACTTCCTCATCTGTTGTTTGACTTTCTCATATCTCCTGTTCTAGTATCGGATTTAACTCCATTATTCCCATTTCATTCACGAACCCAAGGCGTCATCGCTCAGACTCCTTACATAGCTCAAGTGGTATCTCCAGAACAGTGAGTTGATGACTTGCTACTTTTCGACTCAAGGCATCTTCCACTACATTGGCCTTCCATGGGTGATAGTTGATTCCCATAGTGTAGTCCTTGGTGAGTTTGAACCATCTTCATTGTCTCAAATTCAGATCCTTTTGTGTGAATATGTACTTGAGACTCTTGTGATCAAGAATGTAGTGTTGGTGATGTGCCCAAGAGGCAATCATAACAATTCGGGTTAAGGCCTATTGGATATTTGATCCATAAGCAATTAGGGTACTAATGGGCCTGCAACCTAAAAGCCCATTAGTACGCCTATAAATATGAGGGGTAGGGTTAGGGGCTAATCACCTCACCACGTGATATCCCTAGCCGCCACCCCTCGAAGGCCTCACGTCGAGACCCTTGCCGCGTGCGCGGCGCTAGCACACCGGCGCACGGCGTTCCTCTCCGCACGTGTGGATCTTTGGAGGCGGTGCTGCTTCTGCTGCGACAAACGTGTTCGTCTACTGCTGCTGTGAAGAGGGCGAGGAGGAGACAAACGAGATCGTCTATTTCCCCTACACCAACGCGCGTTTTCATTCTGCTGCGCTGCGCGTCTAGTTGTAATGATCCATGACCTATGTACTCGCATGTTTCCTGGGTGATGCGGTAGAGTTGCTAGAGTAGCGTACCACCGATTCCCCAACAGTGGTATCAGAGCCGACTTGCATAGTTTTTGTTCTGGATCTTGTTAGTATATGGGATCTACTGCAGACATGTTCATACGATGAATTTTATCGCATGGTTTTTAAGGTTTGGAATTGGTTAGAGTAGATTGTGATCGTATATGACTAAAGGGTCAGTTCATGCTCCTTCTCCGGTGTGTGTTCAACCTGTGCCTACCGGTTGGAATCACCATCGGGACCACGTTTTGCTGTTTGCTATAGCGATTACATAATATAGTTTCACACTAGAAATCATTCTACGCTTAACTTGTTTTTGCAGGGAATGATGTGAATGGTATGGCCCTAATGTGATGTGATGATCTGTGTGTAAATTTGTGCAGCCTGCGTGTTGCAACTTTAGCACAACCGGGTTGAGGTTGTCACATAATTGTATAACGACCTGCGTGTCGACCTGTGATGCTTGATCTCTCATGTAATTTGTTAGATGTTAGTTGTATTAGCTTCTTTTATGATCATGGAGATGTCTTCAAGCATGGTGGAGATGGAGATCACCACGACAAGGTAGGCATGGCAGCTCAGATCATGATGGAACCATGGCAATCGAGACCATTATGATTTTAAGGGCCATACTATTCACAATATGATATGATCATATACCTGTGATGTTTACGTATTACTATTCTTTTCATGCTTTTCATATGGTGGATGTTTTGTCATGATAGAATAGCTTCCCTCAGAAAAGTTGAGTATTTGATGCCATTTACAAATAACTGCACCTATGTTGTTTTGATCGTTAAGTGGTAGGTTTGCCAAAGCAAAGTACCATCATCTATCATAATGCATAGGGTGAATGTTGGACATTCACATGCATAGTAGTGGTTTACTCAACAAAGATATCAAAACGGTTTTGGGCTTTATGGCATAGTTGGCATCCGGGGCATTGGATGTCACCCAACAAACAAGAGTCATATAGGGATATGATTAACAATGGTTGTTTACCTATGTCACTAATTTCCTAGAAGTGAAGCCAAAGCTCACTGGGAATTAGTGAATATGGATCTTGAACCACTATATGTCGTTAAAGGGAAGATGACGATCATATAGAGGTGATATCTTTTATTAAAATGATAATATAAGATTGGTACATAACATAGTGCTAAACCTTGCACATTTATTTTCTATTGTAGATAATGTCTGCTAGTAACAATTCTAGTTTCAATTTGCGATCTGTGCTTGAAAAGGAAAAGCTCAATGGATCTAACTTTATCGATTGGTACCGCAACCTGAGAATCGTTCTTAGGCAAGAGAAAAATGAGTATGTTCTTCTGCAGCCTTACCCTGATGACCTTCCAGCTAATGCAACTAATGCAACATGTAGAGCTTATACAAAGCACTGCGATGATGCGCTTAATGTAAGCTGCCTCATGCTCGCCACTATGTCCCCTGATCTGCAAAAAAAGTATGAGCATACAAATTCTTATTCTATGATTGAGGGACTGCATGGAATGTTTGAGAATCAAGCAAGGGCTGAGAGATACAGCATCTCAAAGTCATTGTTCTCATGCAAGCTGGCGGAGGGTAGCCCGGCTAGCCCTCATGTAATCAAGATGATTGGTTACATTGAAACTTTGGGCAAACTTGGTTCTGAACTCAAGGATGATCTGGCTATTGACGTTGTTCTCCAGTTGCTCCCACCGAGCTACGAGCCATTCATATCGAATTTTCAAATGAATGGCATAGAGAAATCTTTGGCTGAATTGCATGGGATGCTTAAAATAGCCGAAGAAAGCATTAAGAAAAATGCCACTCATGTGATGATGATGCACAAGGAGAATAAAAAGAGGAAGCATTTGACGCAAGGGAAAGGTTCCTGATGAGCCTTCAAGCCCAAAGTCTAATCCAAAGGGCAAATCTGGCCCTTCTCCTGATGATGAATGCTTTCACTGTCATGGTAAGGGGCACTGGTCTAGGAACTGTAAGAAATACTTGGAGGATATGAAGAAGAAGGGAAGTGAGACTTTCGCTTCAGGTATAAATGTTATAGAAATTAACATTCCATTATATTCTAGTGAATCGTGAGTATTTGATACCGGAACGATGATTCACACATGCAAATCGTTGCAGGGTCTAAGTGAGACTAGAAGATTTGCAAAAGGCGAGATGGATGTTCGTGTAGGCAATGGAGCAAAGGTTGCGGTCATAGCTGTAGGAATCTACCACTTGTGTAGGATCGAAGAGCACGTGAAAATCTACAAGGGGGGTGAATGGTAGATTTAAAAATCTTACGCAGCGGAAACAATTAAACCCCAACCGATTTGGCAGAAAGATGATCTCTTAAAGAAATCGTGTGTGAGACTAATCTAAATGTGTTTCACCGCGACAAAAGTGATACATATCAGAGAGAATCAAGTCGCGAAGACAACACAAAAAAATCACTCAAATCCGTCGAGAAAAACTCAAGTTATGATCGAAAGATCAAACAAGGTCAATCTGCCCTACCCGAGAAAAAACAGTTCTGGAATACTACAAAGAAACTCGTGTAGATCAGAAACCACAAATCCAATGACCGTGAAATTTCGATATATGATAGATAATCAAGTTGTGAATACAACCCATAAAGAATCACGTCAATTGGATCTGTAAAACTCGAGTTATGATAAAACCACCGACGAAAGGTAGTGCTGTCCAGAAACTACGAGTGAAACTTGTCTGGAACAAGTCGGACGAACAAGGCACAAAAGTTCCTTCAAACTACGAATTTTATTCAATAGAACACAAGAGGAACAGTCCCAAAGTCGTGCACCACGAGCTCTGGGCTCCCTTGCTTATATAACCAGCCCTTAGGCCAACCCAATATCAACTAGGACTCCAATCCTACTCAGATCACAAATTGTAACTTTCCATAACTGCTCAAGATTCTTCTATATGCAGATAGAAGCAATCTTAAGACTCCCAAACACCTTAGGAACGTATCCCACATTCCTAAACAACTCAAATTCGTGACCCACACGAAATCCTATCATAACCAACTCAAATTTTTCCATATTTGAGTCAAACCCGACTCAGCCGCAACCTGAGTCCATAACCTAGTCGGTTGGACCTTTCCGACCAATTCTTTACGTCCACATCTATTCATCACACCTCGGAACCATGTAGCCACGTCCATGAACTCCTTGCACATGTGCAAACATCTTTCAATGACGTCCACGCTACCTTCATATGCATTGTTCTTGATTCAATCATGCTGCACAACCTCCTGATCAGCTCAACCACAATTCCTCCTGAATTTGGTTGTTGGAACCTCATCTCCTCCCTGAGACTAGTCCAATGGATCCCGTCACCAGCCATGTCTTGAACTCAAGCAACACCTGCACATGAATAAACAACCAATTCATACGAGCCCAAGTCCTCGACTTGACTCAAGTTAGTTCCGAACACAACACCCTACGTGAGAACCTCACATAAGCATGGTGCAAAACCACAGCAACACGATATCATCCATATCAACCAAAACGCACCAAAAACTTAGCAAATGAATACTAAGCAATCTTTCCAATCATGTAAAGCAAGTACGAAACATTGCAAATGAAAAGCAGAAGCACTACGGTCAAGTTCCGGACCTTGCCAGAGCAACCCGGACCTTGAGTCGGAGCTAACAAAAGCTAGTAGAACCTAGCGCCGGAGCCTACCAAAACTAGTACAACCAAGCTCCCGCCGGAGCTTACAAAACTAGCAGGACCTAGCGCCGGAGCTAACTAGAACCAGTCGGAACTAGTAAACCCAAAAGCCGGAGCTAGAAAAATCAACTCGGAGCTTAGCAAAAACATGTCAGAGCTATCAAAAACATGCCGGAGCTAAAGACAAAACTCATTGGAGCTGACCAAAGCTAGTCGGACCTAGCATCGAACGTAACCGGAGCTACCCAAAACAAGCCGGACCTACCGTCGGACCTTGCTGTAGCTCAGAGCTAGAGTCGGACCTTGATAAAAAGGTGTTTTGGTGATATTCAAAACTTTTATCATCAAAGCCAAGTGTATTCACTACAAGCCAATGTATTCAGCACACATAGGTCTTACAATCTCCCCCTTGATGAATGCATTGGCAACACCATTTAAAATCCGAACATTGGCTTATTCACATAAAAGTTTTGAAGGCAATTTCTCCCCTTTTGTAAATCAAAAGTAAAATGAGAAGAAAATCTCTCCCCCTTTATTATCTCTCCTTATGCCCCCTTTATTATTTTTCTCTTCATGCTTATCTCTCCCCCTTTGACAATGTATTCAGCAAGTCACGAGCATATAAACAAATTATCTCTCCCCCTTTAGTTGTTATGAGCATATTATAACATATACATATAAACAAAGCTCATTCAAGTCATACTATCAAGTACCTTACATTATCACATCAATGAAATACATAATGTAGTGTAAGCCATGCTAGAGATCAAATGTAATTTTCAATTTAAGTAAGTCATGATCTCACAAACTTAATTATTTCAAAACCTGAAAGCATGACACTAGTTGCTGCATTTTATTATTTTTCAAAGCATAAATTTAGATCATATGATATTTGCAAGAGATTATATGCGCATCTGCCTTATTCTAACCAACCAAGCCAAGCCTATGTCATTTGACAATCAGAAGCTTAAGGACATGGTTTTAGTCATACACAACTTCTTCCAAGTTCATATCTAAGTGCAATGACAAGCCATCTCAAAAGAAGAAGTGCGATGCATGCATATTCCCTTGATCTTTTCTCAATTTATATTTGTTCATAAAAACTCAACATGTGAGTTGATTACTTGATTAATTCTTTTTGATTAAAAGCATTTGTGAGCATGCAACAAGTTCAAAACAGCAAGAAAGTTCGACCATGACCAGATTTAGTGTAAACAATTATTCCAATTACTAGACATGGCAAAAACTACAAAATGTATAACACGAGTAATGTAGTAAGAACTTTCAGCATGTAAAAGGAATCACAGAGTCATATATGTATGAAATACTATGCTCATATTATTTTAATTTCAGATTCACACATAGACTTCCCAAGTTTCAAACCCCCCCCCCCCCAATTTAAGCCATGAGGATGCATAACCCCTATTTCACTACGAATGTAACAAAAACGAGTGAAATCCAAAGGTTTTGTAAAAATGTTAGCCAATTGTTGTTAGTATCTACATGGTGAAGCATAATGTTTCCTTTTTCAACATTATCTCTAAGAAAGTGATATCTAATGTCAATGTGCTTAGTTCTAGAATGTTGCACGGGGTTTTTAGCAATGCAAATGGCACTAGTATTATCACAAAACAGTGGAACACTATCTAGATCAACCCCATAGTCCTTAAGTGTTTGAACAATCCAAAGAGTTTGGGAGCAAGCACTAGCAGCAGCTACATATTCAGATTCGGCTGTGGATTGTGCAACTGAATTTTGTTTTCTATAGGACCAAGCAACAAGAGAATTACCAAGAAATGACAAGCACCGGAAGTACTTTTCCTATCAATCCTACAACCCCCAAAATCAGCATCCGAAAAAGCTTTCAAAGTAACGGTTGAGGAAGAAGGAAGAAAAATGCCAAATTCTTGAGTTCCATGTAAGTACCTGAGAATCCTTTTGATGGCTTGACGATGTGAAGCACGTGGGGAAGCTTGAAACCGTGCACAAAGACATATGCTGAATTGTATGTCCGGTCTTGATGCCGTGAGGTACAAAAGTGATCCGATCATGCTTCTATATTCTTTTTGATCCACGGGTTCACCATCTTCATCAAGTTCAAGTGTTGTTGCTGTTCCCATTGGTGTCCGAAGAGGCTTTCTTTTGTCCATGTTGAAGCGCCTTAGGAGTTCTTTGGTATACTTCGTTTGATGCACAAAGGTACCCTCCTTGGTTTGCTTGATTTGCAGCCCCAAAAAGTAAGTGAGTTCACCCATCATACTCATTTCAAATTCGGAACTCATCATTGCTGAAAACTTGGACACAAGATCATGAGAAGCACAACCAAAAATAATATCATCCACATACACTTGAACGAATAATGAGTCATTGCCATGCTTAAGCACAAAAAGAGTTTTTTCAACCTTGCCCATGGTAAACCCTTTTTCAAGTAAGAATGTTTTTAACCTATCATACCATGCTCTAGGGGATTGTTTGAGACCGTATAAGGCTTTGGACAGTTTGTAAACATGATTAGGAAAATCTGGATTTTCAAAACCTGGTGGTTGTTTGACATAAACCTCCTCATCTATGTAGCCATTAAGAAAAGCACTTTCAACATCCATTTGAAATAGCTTAAAACCTTTAGATGCTGCAAAAGCTAACAAAATTCTTATGGCTTCTAATCTAGCGATAGGAGCAAAAGTTTCATCAAAATCTAGACCTTCAACTTGAGTGAAACCTTGAGCAACCAACCTAGCCTTATTCCAAACCACAACCCCATCCTCACTTTGTTTATTTTTATATACCCATTTAGTTCCAATTAAAGTGTGACCTTGAGGTGGAGGTACAAGTTTCCAAACATTATTTCTTTCAAAATTTTCTAACTCTTCTTGCATGGAAATAATCCAAGATTAATTAGTGAGTGTGTGTGATATAGCTTTGGGTTCAAAAGAAGCAACAAAAGCAGAATGAGCATAAGAGTTTGGATCGCAAAACCTGGACCGTGTGACTCGTTCGTGCAAGCTTCCAATCATCTGTTGTGGGGGATGATCTTTGTAAAAACGTAGGGGAACAGATGTCTCACAAGCTTCTTCTTCATTAGGTTCATCGTAGATTGATGAGCTTGTGACTTGTGGACAATCAGAACCAGCATAGGTGATAGCCGGAGCTTGTTCAATGTCCGGAGCTGGACACATGTCAACTTTGGAACTACCAGGCAGTATCACCGGCTCTTCTTCATCTTCAAAAATACCCTCCTCCTGAGGATACGGATCTGGTCCTGCAACACCGGAGCTAGTACCTGGGCTAGCTTCATCAAAAGACACTTCACAAGTCTCCACAATTTTGTTAGTGTCAAGTAATAGCACACGATAGCCTCTAGTATGAGATGGATAACCAAGAAACATGCCATCAATGGATCTAGGTTCAAATTTATCAAGATTACCATGTTTCTTAACAAAGCATTTGCAACCAAAGACCCGAAAGTGTGTAATACTAGGCCTATGTCCAAACCGGAGCTCATATGGTGTTTTACCTAGCTTAGCACGCAAGAAAACACGATTTGAGACATAACAAGCGGTTGCTAACGCATCAGCCCAAAATTTCCTAGGAGCTTGATATTCATCAAGCATAGTCCTTGCCATCTCAACTAAGGTTCTATTCTTTATTTCTACAACATCATTTTGTTGAGGTACATATGGTGAAGAGAATTGATGATCTATTCTATTTTCAGCACAAAAGTGATCAAAAGATTGATTTTTAAATTCAGTTCCATTATCACTTCTAATTGCTTTTAAAGATCCTGGGTAATCAATTGCTAATCTAAGAAATAAAGTTCTAAAGTGACTAAAAACTTTATTCTTAGACGCCATAAAGTAAACCCAAGAGTATCTAGAATAATCATCAACAATAACAAGAACATACCATTTACCTCCGAAGGATTGAACACGTGAAGGTCCTACGGTGTCAAGATGCAAATGTTGACATGGTTCAGTTGTCATGATCATTGTGAGAGGAGTATGGGAACCTGCAACCATCTTAGCATGTCTACAAGAAGAGCACACAATTTCTTTATCCCCTTTAAGCTTAGGCAGCCCACGTATGAGATCAAGAGCACTCACACGCGTTAGGTGATCAAAGCCTACGTGACCAAGTCTACGATGCCAAAAATATAAGTCCTTTGAATCATTAGCAACTAGACACCTATGATTAGAGGAAGACATATCAAAATCAGCTTTAAAAACTCTTCCAAACTGAGACATGTTAAAAATAAGCTCACTATTTGAACCTACAACTTTGCAGTAGTTTTTATTGAAAATAATTTCTAGATTTTCATCTAGCAATTGAGCAACAGAAAGAAAGTTGTATTTCAAATTTTTGACAAGTGCCACATCCTTCAAAGTGTAGTGATCATTTACTCTAACCGAACCCTTAGCAATTATAGGAGTTGAGGAATTATCGGCAAAAGTAACATTCTCTACACGTGACACAAAAGAGAGGGAGGAGAACCAATCTTTGTTACCGGTCATGTGGCGTGAGCAACCTGAATCCACAATCCAAATGTTCTCCTTCCTCAAACGTGTAACCTACATAAAAGCACAATACGTCGATGACTCAATACTGGGGTTAGTCATAAGGCATTTAGGAATCCAGTACTGAGTCACGCGACGTGCAACAGGAAAAACACGCGAAAGCTGAGACAAAACAGTAGGTTTATGAGTCAAAGTTTGAGATTTTTTATTCTTGACTACTGACCTATAAGGTGTTACTTGTGTAGCACAAAAATCAGTAGCTCCAGAGGCAAAAACAGAAGGTCCGAAGGTAAACTTTGAATGTTTTTGACTCAAAACAGCAGGCTGTACATTCGGTTCAATGTGTGCAGCAAATTTTGCATGAAAGTTATGAGATCTAGCAACCATTCTTTCTCTTTTCTGTTGTTTAGCTAGTCTATAACAAAAATCTATGACATGACCATCTCTACCACAGAAGGTACAATGAAATTTAACTTTGTGTTCATGTCTAGATGAGCAAGTAATATTTTTATTTGAAACCGAATGAGGCAGCACTCCTGTAGATTTGAAAACCACTCCTTTTTGTTTAGGAACTGTTTCAATGAAACCACTTCCTAATGACTTTACAATTTTAGGTGGATGTGCCTTAGCATGAGCATGAGAATCAAAACCTAAATCAGTTTTATCATTGCAAGACTTGGAAGAATTCAGCAGTAAGTTTAGGTTCTTATTCCCATTACAAAACCGATCTAATGTCCTATGCATGTCATCAAGTTTATTGGACAGATCAAGGCAATTTTCATATGAAGTTTTTCCTTTTAGTTTGCAATTTGAACAAAATTTAACTTCATGAGAACGTAAAGCATTGTTCAATATAGAAATTTCATTCATAGCATCCTGTAGTTTTTTATCAAGATCATCACAAGTAGAACAATGCAAATCAATTGTAGAACAGCTAGCATCTTTCAAGTTTTTATCATTAAGTGCAGCAAGCTCTTTGTTCTTTTCAATTTCTCACTCAAGTTTATCAAGTGTGGAGGTGTGCGCACTTCTTAATGAGGACAATTATTCATATATTAAATCACATGAGGAACATGCATCATCACTAGGAATCAAAGTTTTTAAACAGTTGATTTCAGATTCTAGTGATTCAATTTTAGCAGCACTATCCCTAAGCTTTTTGTCCTTTTTCTTAACAATAATAGTGGCACGAGAAATAGCATCACACATTTCTTCGGAAGTAGGACATACCTGGTCATTGTCGCTGTTGTGTTCTGCCTCCTCCATACTTGATCTTGACTTGCCCACCATAAAGCACAAGTTTGCCAAATCATCTTCATCTTTATCACTTCCAATGTCCATGTCACTTGAACTGAACTCTTGAAGCGCGGTGATGAAACTATTGATCATCTTGCGTCCTATGGTACCTTTCTTCTTGTTGTTGGAATTTCCAGAGGAGGTCCGATCTTGTTTTGTTTTTCTTCTCGGGTGGTCGGACCTGAAAGGTTAGGGCATTCTGTATGACAGTGTCCTGTTTTACCACATTCAAAACAGCGTTGAGGTCCGGAGCTTCCTCTCCTTATAGTTCTCACATTTTGCAATGCTTTTGAGAATCTAGTAGAGATGAGTGTCAACTCCTCTTCTGGAATTTCTTCGATCTGCTCCAGGGTTAGTGAGGACAACAAAGCAAGAGTATTGCAAGATGATGATTAGCCGGAGCTAGACATATCTCGTTGTGAAACAAATGCAATAGACTTATTTGGGTTCTTACGTGTTAGGATGCCAATTTCATGAGTTTTTAGTTTCGAATAAAGTACATCTAATGTAAGAGAATTCATGACAGTTGATTCACGAATAGATGTTACTTTCATCTCCCAAATTGACATGTCTAATGCACTAAGAAGTTGCCTAGCATTCTTAGCATCAGAAAAATTTACATTGACACTACGTAAGTTGCTGAGAATTTTATTGAAACGAGCAAAGAGGTCATCGATAGACTCACCTGGTTGCATCTCAAAACGCATATATTCCTTTTTGAACATATCTTGTTTTACCTCCTTGATTGTGTTGGAGCCTTCATGATAATCACAGAGAGCTCTCCAAACATCGTATGCTGATCGGAGGTGCGCGACACGATCAAAGTCGCTTTGAGTGAGTCCTTGGATGATCAAGTTTCGGGCTTTGTTGTTGTTGTCGACGTCCCGTAGGTTTGTGGCCATGACTTGATAGTTTTATGGCACTTTGTAAGGCTTGTATACCTTCTCCCATATTGCAAAGCCTTGTGCCTGGATGAAAGCCTCCATGCGTGCCTTCCAAACCTGAAAATCAATACCAGCAAACACACAAGGTTTGGCGGAGTACTTCTCCATGATGATTAGTCAAAAACACGTGCAAATCACAAAGATTAGAGCACCGTGGCTCTGATACCAATTGTAGGATCGATGAGCACGTGAAAAGCTACCAGAGGTGGGGTGAATGGTAGATTTAAAAATCTTACGCAGCGGAAACAATTAAACCCCAACAAATTCGGCACAAAAACGATCTCTTAAAGAAATCGTGTGTGAGACTAATCTAAATGTGTTTCACTGTGAAAAAAGTGATAGATATCAGAGAGAATCAAGTCACGAAGACAACACAAAAAAATCACTCAAATCCGTCGAGAAAAACTCAAGTTATGATCGAAAGATCAAACAAGGTCAATCTGCCCTACCCGAGAAAAAACAGTTCTGGAATACTACAAAGAAACTCGTGTAGATCAGAAACCACAAATCCAATGACCGTGAAACTTTGATATATGATAGAAAATCAAGTTGTGAAGACAACCCAAAAAGAATCACATCAATTAAATCTGTAAAACTTGAGTTATGATAAAACCACCAACGAAAGGTAGTGCTGTCCAGAAACTCGACGAGTGAAACTTGTCTGGAACAAGTCAGATGAACAAGGCATAAAATTTCCTTCAAACTACGAATTTTATTCAATAGAACACAAGAGGAACAGCCCCAAAGTCGTGCACCACGAGCTCTGGGCTCCCTTGCTTATATAACCAGCCCTTAGGCCAACCCAATATCAACTAGGACTCCAATCCTACTCAGATCACGAATCGTAACTTTCAATAACTGCTCAAGATTCTTCTATACGCAGATAGAAGCAATCTTAAGACCCCCAAACACCTTAGGAACGTATCCCACATTCCTAAACAACTCAAATTCATGACCCACACGAAATCCTATCATAACCAACTCAAATCTTTCCATATTTGAGTCAAACCCGACTCAGCCGCAGCCTGAGTCCATAACCTAGTCGGTTGGACCTTTCCGACCAATTCTTTACGTTCACATCTCTTCATCACGCCTCGGAACCATGTAGCCACGTCCATGCACTCCTTGCACACGTGCAAACATCTTTCAATGACGTCCACGCTACCTTCATATGCATTGTTCTTGATTCAATCATGTTGCGCAACCTCCTGATCAGCTTAACCATAATTCCTCCTGAATTTGGTTGTTGGAACCTCATCTCCTCCCTGGGACTAGTCCAATGGATCCCGTCACCAGCCATGTCTTGAACTCAAGCAACACCTGCACATGAATAAACAACCAATTCATACGAGCCCAAGTCCTCGACTTGACTCAAGTTAGTTCCGAACACAACACCCTACGTGAGAACCTCACATAAGCATGGTGCAAAACCACAGCAACACGATATCATCCATATCAACCAAAATGCACCAAAAACTTAGCAAATGAATACTAAGCAATCTTTCCTATCATGTAAAGCAAGTACGAAACATTGCAAATGAAAAGCAGAAGCACTACGGTCAAGTTCTGGACCTTGCCAGAGCAACCCGGGCCTTGAGCCGGAGCTAACAAAAGCTAGTAGAACCTAGCGCCGGAGCTTACCAAAACTAGTACAACCAAGCTCCCGCCGGAGCTTACAAAACTAGCAGGACCTAGCGCCGGAGCTAACCAGAACCAGTCGGAACTAGTAAACCCAAAAGCCAGAGCTAGAAAAATCAACTCGGAGCTTAGCAAAAACATGTCGGAGCTATCAAAAACATGCCGGAGCTAAAGACAAAACTCATCGGAGCTGACCAAAGCTAGTCGGACCTAGCATCGAACGTAACCAGAGCTACCCAAAACAAGCCGGACCTACTATCGGACCTTGCTGTAGCTCAGAGCTAGAGTCGGACCTTGATAAAAAGGTGTTTTGGTGATATTCAAAACTTTTATCATCAAAGCCAAGTGTATTCACTACAAGCCAATGTATTCAGCACACATAGGTCTTACAACTTGTCATTACCCTCAGGATTAGTTTTGGAATTGAATAATTTTTATTGCATTCCTACTTTGAGCAAGAACATTATCTCTTCTTCGTGTTTAGAAGAAGTTGATGGTTATGAGATTGTAATAAAGAACAGATATTGTTCTATTTATTACAATAATATTTTCTATGCTCAGTTTTCATTGGTGAATGGATTATATATTCTTGATCTTGAGGAATAAACTGTCTGTAACATAAATACCAAAAGGGCTCGACGAAATGATCTAAATCCCACTTTTATTTGGCATTGTCGCTTAGGTCATATAAATGAGAAATGCATTGAAAAACTCCATAAAGATGGATTACTAAGCTCATTTGATTTTGAATCACTTGACACATGTGAATCTTGTTTGCTTGGGAAGATGACCAAAGCACCCTTCATTGGTCAAAGTGAGAGGGCGACTGACTTGTTGGGACTTATACATACAGATGTATGTGGACCAATGAGTTCATTTGCCAGAGGTGGTTTTCAGTACTTCATCACATTTACCGATGACATTAGTAGATATGGTTATGTCTACCTAATGAGGCACAAGTCTGAACGCTTTGAAATGTTCAAAGAATTTCACAATGAAGTATAGAATCAATTGGGCAAGACAATTAAACTTCTACGATTTGATCATGGGGGTGAGTATTTGAGCAATGAATTTTATGATCATTTAAAACAATAATATTGTTCCACAGTTGAATCCATCTGCAACGCCTCAACGGAATGGGGTGTCAGAACAGAGGAACTGAACCTTGTTAGACATGGTTAGGTCGATGATGAGCCAAGCAGATCTTCCACTATCCTTTTGGGGTTATGCTCTTTAAACTGTTGCATTTACACTAAACAGAGTCCCAACTAAGTCTGTTGAGAAGACACCATATGAGATGTGGATCGGGAAACGTCCCGGATTGTCGTTCCTCAAAGTTTGGGGATGTGATGTTTATGTCAAACGTTTGACGTCAGACAAACTCACTCCAAAATCAGACAAATGCTTCTTTGTGGGATATCCTAGGGAAACCAAAGGATTATTTTTATAATAAAACAGAGGGTAAAGTGTTTACCGCTCGCAGTGGTGTCTTCTTGGAGAAAGAGTTTCTCTCAAAAGGAGTTAGGGGGAGCAAGGTGCATCTTGAAGAAATTCAAGAAACACTTGAAAATGTTTCAGCATCCACTGATCATATACAGGATGTACAAGATGTTGTGCAACCAGTGATGAAACACCAGCCCCACGAAGGTCTACGAGGGTACGTCGTGCGACTGAAAAGTTAACGCTTCTAACCACGGAGCAGCATGACATGGTATTGTTGGACAATAATGAGCCCATGACCTATACCGAAGCAATGACAGGACCCGACTTTGAGAAGTGGCTTGGAGCCATGGAATCCAAAATTGAATCCATGCATGAAAATCAAGATTGGAACTTGGTTGATCCAATCGAAGGTGTGAGACCTATCGATTGTAAATGGATTTTCAAGAAAAAGACCGATATAGATGGAAATGTTCACATCTATAAAGCGCAATTGGTGACGAAAGGTTTCAAACAAATTCAAGGTGTTGATTATGATGAAACTTTCTCACCCGTCGCAATGCTTAAGTCTGTTCGGATTCTCCTAGCAATTGCTGCATATTTTGATTATGAAATATGGCAGATGGTTGTCAAAACATCATTTCTTAATGAAAGTCTGACTGAGGATGAGTACATGACAAAACCTGAGGGTTTGTTAATCCTAAAAATGCTAGTAAAATATGCAAGCTTCAAAAATCCATCTATGGGTTAAAGCAAGCATCTCAGAGTTAGAATCTACATTTTGATGAAGTGATCAAAGGGTTTGGTTTCATCAAGAATGTAGAAGAGCCTTGTATTTACAAGAAGTTTAGTGGGAGCGCACATGTATTTTTAGTCCTATTTGTAGATGACATATTATTGATCGGAAATGATATTCCAATGCTTGATGATGTTAAATCCTCATTAAAAAAGGTTTCTCAATGAAGGATTTGGGAGAGGCAACATACATTTTGGGCATAAAGATCTATAGAGATAGATCTAAAAGGCTAATTGGATTAAGCCAAGATACATATATTGACAAGATATTGAATAGGTTCAATATGCAAGATTCCAAGAAAGGTTTCTTGCCAGTGTGACATGACATTACTCTAAGCAAGAGTGAGTGTCCTTCGACACCTGATGAGCAAAAGAGGATGAGAGCGATTCCTTATGCTTCGGCTATTGGATCCATCATGTTTACCATGCTATGTACACGCCCAGATGTATCTTATGCTCTAAGCATCACAAGCAGGTATCAATCAGATTATGGTGATGCTCATTGGACTGTTGTCAAGAACATCCTTAAGTACTTGAGAAGAACTAAGGATGCATTCTTAGTGTTTGGAGGTGAAGAAGAGCTTGTTGTAAAAGGTTACACCGATGCCAGCTTCCAAACTGATAAGGATGATTCTAGATCGCAATTCGGTTTTGTATTCTGCCTTAATGGAGGGGCAGTGAGCTGGAAAAGTTCCAAGCAAGATACAGTAGCAGATTCAACCACAGAGGCGGAGTATATTGCAGCTTCTGAAGTTGCAAAGGAAGCTCTTTGGATCAAAAAATTTGTTTCTGAGTTGGGTGTTGTTCCTAGCGCGTCCAGTCCTGTGGATCACTATTGCGACAATAGTGAAGCCATCGCACAGGCAAAGGAGCCTATATCATACAAATGATCCAAACACATACTACGACGCTATCACTTCATTCGAGAGATCATTGACCGAGGTGATGTGAAGATATGCAAGGTGCACACGAATTTGAATGTTGCAGATCCGTTGATAAAGCCTCTTACACAATCAAAGCATGAGGCGCACACGAGATCTATGGATATTAGATACTTACATCAGTGATCATAGTGTGTAGTGGGAGACTTATGTCACAGCTATGTTTATGTACTATTAAATAAATTGTTATATGAGTAATCATTATTAACATGATCATCAAGTATGTGACTTGTTTGTGAAACTCTTTGTTAATAGTAATGTTACTCGAGATAATCACTAGTCTATATCATTATATGAGATAATGATTGCATACAGACTAGCACATGTATTAATTGATGATCACGTTTCACGGATCATAGATATGAAGATATTGAATTAATAATGTGAACACATGTTATTGAACATGGTGTTGGATTGACCCACTCTGAGACACTGCTGGGATTGTTATTTCCATATGTGCTATCAATTGGTCTTGAATGATACACCTGCTAGATACTTAGACCTGAGATCGCCATTGTTTCTCACGATGTGTAGTTGTGTACTTTGAGACTACCAAACGCTATTCCGTAACTAGATAGTCATAAAAGTAGTCTTCGGGTATATAATGAAACATAGAATGGGATGTGCGCGTATCAAGATGGGATTTGCCCCTCCTTAATAACAAGAGAGATATCTCTGGGCCCCTCGAGATAGTTGAATTTGAAAGGGCATGGCCATGCCAAAGTGATTAATGGTTAATCACAGTGACTAAAAGTTAGTCATGGAATATATCCACTATTTGATCGAGTGAATGGTCGAGCTATCAAAAGGATGTCACACATCTCGCCTTGAGCTTGACTGGTATCGTGAGGCAAAGGGATTAGCATGTTGAATGTATCTCGGTTCGGCCTATATGATCTTTATGTACATTCGGGAGTCAATATGTCCTGCTAGGTACCTCTACTGACTTGTGGTTGGAAACGGTTTCCATACACAACCGACTGCACATGAACCTAATAGGTCACACACTTAAGGAGTTGGAATATCGAATATCTTGGCTAGATGATTGTCTCTAGTGCAAGTGGTAGATTGTTAGTGATGTGCCCAAGAGGCAATCATAACAATTAGGGTACTAATGGGCTTGCAACCTAAAGGCCCATTAGTACACCTATAAATATGAGGGGGAGGGTTACGGGCTAATCACCCCACCACGTGACAGCCCTAGCCGCCACCCCTTGAAGGCCTCACGCTGAGACCCTTGCCGCGCGCGCGGTGCTAGCACACCGGCACACGGTGTTCCTCTCCGCACGTGTGGATTCCGTGGAGGTGCTGCTGCTACTGCTGCGCTGATCAGCTGCGACAAACGTGTTCGTCTACTGCTGCTGTGAAGAGGGCGAGGAGGAGACAAACGAGATCGTCTACTTCCCCTACACTGATGTGCAATTTCATTCCGCTGCGCTGCGCGTCTAGTGGTAACGATCCATGACCTATGTACTCGCATGTTTCCTGGGTGATGCGGTAGAGTTGCTAGAGTAGCGTACAGTCGATTTCCCAACATGTAGCGGCTCCAAATTTTCAAGGCATGTACCACAACTGCTAGATCGAGATCATGTGTAGGGTAATTCAATTCATGCTTCTTTTGTTTCCTAGATGCGTAGGCTACTACTTGGCCATCTTGCATTAACACACATCCAAGTCACTGTTTTGAGGTGTCACAATACACGTCAAAGCTCTTGCTCACATCTGGCAGTATCAATATCGGTGCAGTGGTGAACCTCTTCATTAATTTGACAAAACTATCCTGACAAGCCTGAGTCCATTTAAACGGTTTTCCTTTCATTAGTAGCTCAGTCTTGGGCTTCGCTATCATAGAGAAATCCTAGATGAAATGGCGATAATATCTAGCCATTCCTAGGAAACTATGAATCTCCTTCACATTATGTGGGGGTTCCCACTTCAACACATCTCTCTCTTACTTTTCCTAGATCAACAGACACTCCTCCCTTAGAGATAATGTAGCCTATGAATGCTATCTATCTCAAACTGAATTGACACTTATGAAACTTGGTATACAACTAGTGTTTTTGCAGTTTTTGCAATGTGAGCCTAAATGCTCTGCATGCTCTTCTTCACTTCTCAAGTATACCTTGATATCATCAATGAACACTATGATGAACTGATCCAAGTACTCCATGAAGTAGGCATGCGCATTCGTCAATCCAAATGATAACAATGTACTCATATGATCCATATCGTGTCTGTAAAGCTATTTTGGTTACGTCTGAAGGTCTAATCTTTAGCTGGAAGTATCCCGATCGAAGGTCGATCTTAGAGAAAATTCGAGCACCCTTCATATTATCAAACAAATCCTCTAGGTGTGGTAAAGAGTACTTATTCTTGATTGTTACCTCATTAAGACCGGAAATCCACACACATCCTTTGGGATATGTCCTTATCTATGAAGAGCATTGGGGCTCCCCAATGTGATGAACTCAGGCGTATAAAACTCTTTTCTAGCTGCTCTTGAATCTGCTTCTTGAGCTCCACTAATTCATTAGTAGGCATCCTATATGGCATTTTAGCTATTTCATGTATTAAATCAATGACAAATTCAATATCACGATCAGGTGGCATACCTAGCAACTCTTCTGGAAACACCTCTAGATACTCGCGAACCACCAGAATTTCCTCCAATGTCGCACCTTCCACAAGGTTCAACATTGCCTTTCCAACTGCCTGTTGGATTGCCTTGAATTCTACATTGACTCCCTCATCATTTGTCAACTGCATTGTCCGTGTGGCACACTGGATCACTCCATTATGCTTCTGTAGCCAGTCCATTCTAAGTATTATGTCCAGTCCTTGTGAATCAGAACAATGAGATTGGCAAGGAAATCTACTCCCTTATTTTAAGACTTACTTTTGGACATACTATATTTGTCCTCATCTCCCAAGTAGCATCGTCCGAAATAGTATCTTCCATGGAAGTAGAGGTCGAATGAAACAGAAAAGAGAGATAGAAGGGATCCCCAACTATATGCATCAAGGTGTATGATCCTAAATAATGCATTATTTATATAATCGATGAGGGTGTGGATAGCTATCAAAGCGACCCACAGCCACATCACAGAACACACACAAGCAAGCGAACATACAATCATCACATCAAAACCTAAGTACGAGCACTAACGGTCTAAGCATTTATATCATCTTGATTGAAGGTAGGCCTAACCCCTAATTACAAGGTGTGATACTACCATGGCTGCAAGGTGGTGGGGGTATCCTGTTTTGCAAAGACGAGCTAGAGACGGGGTCATAAATCAGTGAGGTGTTGGCCTAGTGGTGGTGCGAGGCGAGTCTAGGTTGACGAGTGTCGTATCTTCAAGTTTCAGCTCTTTGCATTTTCTTGGCGTAGTACTTCGAGTATATGTTGGGGCCGATCCTGAAGAAAAATCCTCCAAGAAAAATCCTCCAAGCTCTTGTGTTGCATGTCCTCCTTCATCTCCGATGTATAAAACACCCCACATAGTGGATCATCTTAAGTTGGTTGTTCAAGCTTTATGTGTCTTGGCGCAATGTGTCTACATGACATGAAAATTGCAGCAGCAAGGAGTACACGAAAAGATAATGCAGCAGCAAGGAAGAAGCAGAAAAATTAATTTCAGCGCAGCAGTAAATCACATATGCAATAAAAAATATTTATTGGAGGGTGTCTTAAAATACAGCAGCAAAAGAAGGGTAAAACAGAGGGTGTGCGACAAGTAAAAAGAGAGAATAAGAGGCAAAAAGCACAGCAGCAAAACCTCACATTTGTCTACTGTCGGCACCTGCGGACTAGGTACCTGTAAAAGCCCACTTTCGAAAAAGAACAAAAATTCAAACATGTGAACTTAAATTTTCTTTAAGTTAAAGTAGATATTCAACTCAAATGAGCTATGTGAACTAATAAATAAGGTTAAAAATAGGGCTTCATAAAACTTTAACATATATGAGAGACTATGAGGGTAGGATTGCATTTAAGCAAGTGATTATAAAATATGAAATTCTAAATACAATTCAAAAGACAAAGTAAATTACAAATGCAAGTTTCAAATTCGAATAAAAGCAAATGTGAAAACACCTAGAAGAGTATTCAACTCAGTTCGTGAATTAGTTAGAGAAAGAAAGAAGGAAAAATATTATTAGTGTAATATAGGATAAAGTAAATAAAGCTATGAAGGAGAGTGTTTAAATTCAATTTCAAAGTCTACATTCGATTTAGCCGAACTTAAGAAAAATCCAAGTCACCAATATGCTTCCCCTGTTCTAAACATCAGACCTACTTAATCTTATTAGATTCTGACCTAATGTTAATTAAATCAAGTCATGGGAAAAAGTCAACTTTAAATTTAAATCTAAACTTCACTATCAAATTTGTAAAAAATCAAATTTGATGGCACCAGTGGACTCCCCCTATGCAATTTAGCTTTGATACAAAATTGTGCTATTTATTGAGAGCTTTTGCTATTTTTAATTGTGCTGAACAGAGGGGATAAGTGAAGGTGGAACCTCTGCCTTGTGGGCCCCACAGGTCGGCCATTGAAGCAAGGAACCGCCGATATTCTTCTCTTTTCGTGGTGCCACGCACCTGCATGCAAGACTCCAGCTCGATGCCTGCTTGATTGGTTCACGGCATCAGCTGCAGCACCAAAAGACCATCGTGCCTTCATCCTTACCATTCTCCACTCTGCTCTCGGTTCTCTCCTCCAAAGTCCAAAGAACAGAAACCTGTTGCTCGGTTCCTCCCTCCCTCAAGCCATTGTTCCAGCTACGTTTTCATCTGGTGCAAGCACAAGAAAGTGGCGCCAGGATCTTCTCTACTATCTCCTGTAATCTTTCCATTGTTTCCCAGCTAAACCTCCTCCTATTTTTGAAGCTCGGACCTCACCGTTTGAAGAACACCGTCGCTCGACGTTCTCCACTGGTGGCTTGCCTCACCAAGCTGCAGGAGGCTGCCAAGGACCTACTCTTCCTTCCTAAAGCATTCAATCAATGCATTCCCGATGCTATTGGTTGCAGCAAGCGAAGTTCTTCTTCATCGTCCATTTTTGGCCGCCAGAACGCCTTGACGTCGCCCCAGGGCCTCAACCCCGTTCCAACTTCAATAATTGGTTTCCAAGGTCCGCAAATCTCTCCTCTCCACTTTCCTTAATTGTATTGAGCTATTATGGCTCGGTTTAGCCGGAACTCGAAATTTTGTTGCAGCCGCTTGATGACCTAGGTCACCGAAGAACACCACGTTGTGGTCGATTTTCTTGCAATTAAAGTTTATATTCGAGTTCTCCATAGTGAAAAGGTGCTGTAGGGTCAAATATCCGAGCTTGTTCGACCATTTCCGTGCCATTCCCATGTCGTCGTCGAACCTCCTCCGCTGCTGCCGTCGCCGGTGACATTCCGGTCACTTCCGTGTGGCACATTGTTGCCCAGAGTGTGTTCCAGAACTCGGAGATAAATTCTTGTTTTTGTGTCATTGCCTTTTGTCGCCCCCAGGCGCGGGAACAGCCAGCGCCGCCATTTGCAAGCTGCCAGTTCAACCTGTCCAGAGGTAGAAGATGATGCTAAAGTGTGGACCAACAGTCAGCGAGAGGGTGAGAATTTCTATTAGGAAAAGAAGCTCAGGAATTTGTCCAATCTTAGAAAAATCTTAATTAATTGTAGCATTGTCCAAATATAGTGAAACAAATTCTGTTAGCTTCAGTAACTTCTGTACTTTGCAATGGTTCACTTTGCATAGTATGAAAAGCCTCAGTATTTAATATAAAAATCCTTCAATCACAGCTCTAGAAACAATTATTATAAGAGTTCAACTCCATTAAAAATTATGAAACTTGGACACAATCTTTATTTTGTACCATAACACATTCAGGAAAAATTCCAGTGTCATTGGATATTCTTAAGTCTGTCCAATTGGGTAACTTTTCTCTATGACTATGAAAATCCCAGAAAATGGCAGAAATAATTCCGGTAAATCGGTTGAACTTGTAAAATCATTTGTGTCCTACGGAAAGATCCAAAAATTGTGAAATAAATTTTCATGGACTCCACTTGACAATCTATACATGAAAAACATACTTTCATCTATGACAAACTCAGATTTTGCTCTGTAATTTCAAAGAAAGGGAGATACATGTGGAATCAGTGTGACCATAACAGGCCATAGAAAAATGTCAAACTTTGCAAATAGTTTGCATATCATCTCTAGAAGCTACTGTAAACTTTACAGCCCTGTTAGATATATTGATCCTTGAGAATTCAGTTTTATGTTCATATGTCCATTGGAAGCATAAGTTGACATTACCTTAATTCTAGTTCATTTCAACTCCAATTCTCTCTGTTGCTGTGGACAGCTGAGTAAGTAACTTCTTTCTTAGTCAGGCCTGCGCCCTTATTAAGTTAGTTAGAACTGAATTGAGCCTTAGGGACCCAGATTTATTTCCATATGTCCCACACAAAGCATATGAAACTTTATGCCTAAGTTTCCAATAGGTAAACTGTATTTCCTCTGTTCCTGAGCACAACATCACCTAATACTTTCACACTAAGTTGTTTTAATTACTTTCCTGTTGTAATAGTTTCATATGCTAAGTTCTTAATCGCATATCTTTCTATGTGCATTTGCATCTCGATAGTGGACGTGATGCCGCAGCTCAACGAGGAGTCCAACTCGGAGGCAAGTATTCCCATATCGGACCTGCCATAGAGGATTCTCCGGAGGAAGAAAAAGCCACTGCTTTATTGCTTTTTATTAGTCGCAACCTAAGGCAAGTTCCGGTTTGCATATAACAGCATTTATAAGTTCTCTTTTGTATACACTATATGTATGAGGTATGTATTGTGCATTAGGTCAGGTTTTGATGATACTCCACATGCATGACCAAATAATCCTTAGAGTGGCTGGGTATAACATTACTCTATCGTATTATATTGATATGTATGAGCGGTTGGAATCCACTCGCGAGACGAAGATTTGGGCTCATATGAATATAGTTCGAGAATGGTTTATGAATCTGAATATGAGACCGAGCAGAGGAGTAGGAAGCAGCAGGACGTTGTCCTAGGTGTGTAGCCCTGCCTGTGTCGATTGAGGACCAATCCGTATGCGGCCCTGCTGAGCAAGTTTGAATTGTACCGGTTGCATACTGGCTATATGGGTCCCAGGAAACTGATTTAACTCGGGCACCCTGGCGTAGAAACTTATATTGTGGTCCCTTGGGGGAAAGGGGACAGGAGGTGGAAATCTGCTAGCAGGCAACTCCGACGTATCCGTGTAGTGGACCTTCTGTGAGGATCATAGAACTTGTTCGGCTTGGGATGACATGTGAAATGTGACCACTTATGACATGATGGGAAGAGCACCCACGTGTCTTCCACACGGGCATATGTGTCATGCACACCGGGTGTCTACTGATTGCAATCACCGTTCCTCGCGGTTATTTGAGGACCGTTCGTTCACTGAGTCCTGACGTAGTAAAAAAGAGTAGTTGGAATGTTACGAATCTGCTGCAATGATTATAAGATTGTATTGCAACTTATATGTCTTAGAAGTAGCACAATTAAATTTACCATTCCCAAATAGTTAGCTTGTATGGAGCCTATGCAACTTTGGGCATGTAATATTGTAGACGAAGTGTTTCTTGTTTGATTGTGGAATTTATGATGTGCCATGCCCATGGAGTGCACATCTGCTACTTAAAATCTGGAAATAAGGATTTTGTAAAATCAAAGAGCACGTGAAAAGCTACCAGAGGGGGGGGCGGTTGAATGGTAGATTAAAACTTTTTCAGCGGAAGCAATGAAAACTCCTCGGTAGAAAAATCAATCTGTTAAGAAACCGTGTGTGCAACTGATCTATATGTGATCAATCGTGACAAAACCAGTATAGATTGTTAAGATTTGAGTCATGAAGTTGTCACAACAAGAATCATGAATAAGCGTCGAGAAAAACTCAAGTTATGATCAAAAGATCAAATACAGATCAATCTGTTCTACCGAGTAAAAACCAGATCTGCAGCACTGCAAAGAAACTTAAGCAACATCTGCACATGAATAAACAACCGATACTTCCGAGCAAAAGTCCTCGACTTGACTCACGTTAGTTTCGAAACCACAACACTTTATATGAGCACCTCACATAAGCATGTTGCAAACCATAGCAAAACGATATCAGCCATAACCACCAACACACACCAAAAAATTAATAAAAGAATACTAAGCAAGCTTTCCATAATCCAAAAAGCAAGTTCGAAACATTGCAAGTTAAAAGCAGAACCATTGCAATTTAGCACCGGACCTTGCAAAACCTAACCGAACCTTGAACCGGAGCTTACCAAAGCTAGAAGGATCTAGCACCAAAGCTAACCAAGCTAGTCGGATCTAGCGCTGGAGCTAACCAAAGCTAGTAGAACCTAACGCTGGGGCTAGCAAAAACATGTCGCACCTAGCCATAGCAAGTCGTACCTTATGTCTGACCCTGCCGGAGCTACCCAAAACAAGGCGGACCTATCGTTGGACCTTGTAGGAGCTCCGACCTGGAGTCGGACCTTGTTAAAAGGGTGTTTTGGCAGTATTCAAAACTTTTATTGTCATAGCCAATGTATTCAACACACATAGGTCTCACAATCTCCCCCTTGATGTATGAATTGGCAACACCACTTAGAATCTAAACATTGGCTTATTCACATGAAAAGTTTTAAAAACAATTTTCATCCCGAAATATTTCTTTCCCTTTGTAAATCTGAAAAATGAGAAGAAAAAAATTAAAAATTCTCCCCTAGAGAAGAATTGTGCCAAAACACTTGTGAATGTGTCATCAATTTCTCTCCCTTTGACAATGTATTTATCAAGGTACAAAAGAGGAATTTTAATTGTTATGAGCATAATATGATATATACATATAAAAAAAGCTTATCCAAGTCATACTATCAAGTAACTTACACTATCACATCAATGAGATACATAAAATAGTGTAAGCCATGCTAGAGATCAAATATAATTTTCAATTTAAGCAAGTCATGATGTCACAAATTTAACTATTTCAAAACCTGAAAGCATGACACTTGTTGTTGCATTTTCATTTTTCAATATTATTTAAAGCACAAATTTTTATCATATAACATTTGCAAGATATTATACGCCGCATCAGCCTTATTCTAACCAACCACGCCAAGCCTATGTCTTTTGACAATCAGAAGCTTAAGGACATGGTTTTAGTCATACACAACTTCTTCCAAGTTCATATCTAAGTGCAGTGATAAGTCATCTCAAAAGAAGAAGTGCGATGCATGCATGCATATTCTCTTGATTTTTTCTCAATTTTCCATTTGACCAAAAAAACTCAACATGTGAGTTGATTACTTAATTATTTTTTATTAAAAGCACTTGTGAGCATGCAACAAGTTCAAAACAGCAAGAATGTTCGATCATGACCAGATTTAGTGTAAGTAATTATTTCAATTACTAGTCATGGCAAAAACTACAAAATGTATAATATGAGTAATAGTAAGAACTTTCAGCATGTATAAGGAATCACAAAGTCATATATGTATGAAATATTATGCTCATATTATTTTAATTTCAGATTCACACATAAACTTCTCAAGTTTCAAAAACTTCCCCTCAATATAAGCCATGAGGATGCATAACCCCTATTTCACTACGAATGAAACAAAAACGAGTGAAATCTAAAAGTCATGTAAAAATGTCAGCCAATTGTTGCTAGGTATTTAATGGTGAAGAACAATGTTTCTTTTTTTAACATTATCACGAAGAAAGTGATACCTAATGTCAATGTGCTTTGTTATCGAATGTTGCACGGGGTTTTTAGTAATGCAAATAGCACTAGTGTTATCATAAAATAGTGGAATGATATCTAGATCAACCCCATAGTCTTTAAGTGTTTGAACAATCCAAAAGAGTTTGTGAACAAGCGCTAGCAGCAGCTACATATTCAGATTCGGCCGTAGATTGTGCAACTCAATTTTGTTTTATAGAGGACCAAGCATCAAGTGAATTACCAAGAACATGACAAGCACCCGAAGTACTTCTCCTATCAATCCTACAATCACCAAAATCACCATCCAAAAAAGATTTCAAAGTAACGGTTGAGGAAGAAAAAAGAAAAATGCTAAATTCTCGAGTTCCATGTAAGTACCTGAGAATTCTTTTGACGGCTTGACGATGTGAAGAACGTGGGGAAGCTTGAAACCGTGCACAAGGACATACGCTGAATTGTATGTCCGGTCTTGATGCCGTAATGTAAAAAAGTGATCCAATCATGCTTTTATATTATTTTTGATCCACGGATTCACCACCTTCATCAAGTTCAAGTGTCGTTGGTGTACCCATTGGTGCTCAAAGAGGCTTGCTTTTGTCCGTGTTGAAGCACTTAAGAAGGTCTCTTGTATACTTCGTTTGATGCACAAAGGTACCTTCATTGATTTGCAGCCCCAAAAAGTATGTGAGTTCTCCCATCATACTCATCTCAAATGCTGAACTCATCGTAGCTGAAAACTTGGACACAAGATCATGAGAAGCACAACCAAAGATAATATCATCCACATACACTTGAACAAATAATGAGTCGTTGCCATGCTTAAGCACAAAAAGAGTTTTATCAACCTCGTCTATGGTAAACACCATTTTAAGTAAGAACGTTTTTAACGTATCATACCATGCTCTAGGGGCTTGTTTCAGACAGTACAAGGCTTTGGACAATTTGTAAACGTGATTAGGAAAATCTGAATTTTCAAAACCTGGTGGTTGCTTGACATAAAGCTCCTCATATATGTAGCCATTAATAAAAGCACTTTTAACATCCATTTGATATAACTTGAATCCCGATGCAGCAAAAGCTAACAAAATTCTTATGGCTTCTAATCTAGCAACAGGAGCAAAAGTTTCATCAAAATCTAGACCTTCAACTAGTGTGAAACCTTGAGCAACCAACCTAGCCTTATTCCTAACCACAACCCCATCCTCACTTTGTTTATTTTTAAACACCCATATAGTTCTAATTAAAGTGAGACCTTGAGGTGGTGGTACAAGTTTCCAAACATTATTTCTTTCAAAAGTTTCTAACTCTTCATGCATGGTAATAATCCAAGATTCATTAGTGATTGTGTGTGATATACCTTTGGGTTCAAAAGAAGCAACAAAAGCAGAATGAGCATGAGAGTTTGGATCATAAAACCTAGATCGTGTGACTCGTTCATGCAAGCTTCCAATAACTTGTTGTGGAGGATGACTTTTGAGGACTCGGAGGGGAATATATACTTCACAAGTTTTTTCTTCTTCATGTTCATCACAAATCAATGAGCTTGTGACTTGAGGACAATCTGGACCAGCACTGGTGGTCATCGGTGTTGGTTGTGAATCAAAATCAGGAGCTGGAACAATGTCATTAGCTACTGAATTTTTGGGCAGCAACACCACTTCTTCCTCATCTTCAACAAAAATACTCCCCCTTGCGGATATGGATCCGAACCTGCAATCTTGAGCTAGTACCTGGGCTATCTTCATCAAAAAAAATCTCACAAGTCTCGACAATTTTGTTATTATCAAATAAAAGCACATGATAGCCTCTAGTATGAGATGGATAACCAAGAAACATGTTATCAACAGATCTAGCTTCAAATTTATCAAGATTACCATGTTTCTTAACATAGAATTTGCAACCAAAGACCCTAAAGTGTGTGACACTAGGCCTATGTCCAATACGAAGTTCATATGGTGTTTTTCCTAGTTTAGCACTCAAGAAAACACGATAGGAAACATAACAAGCGGTTGCAATTGCATTTGCCCAAAACTTTCTAGGATTTTGATATTCATCAAGCATAGTCCTAGCCATCTCAACTAAGGTTCTGTTCTTTCTCTATTACAAAACCATTTTGTTGAGGTACATATGGTGAATAAAATTGATGATCTATTCTATTTTCAGCACAAAAGTGATCAAACGATTGATTCTTAAATTTGGTTCTACTTCTAATTGCTTTTAAAGATCTTGGATGATCAATTGATAATCTAAGAAATAAAATTCTAAAGTGACTAAAAGCTTAATTCTTAGATGCCATAAAGTAAACCCAAGAGTATCTAGAATAGTCATCAACAATCACAAGAACATATCGTTTAGCTCTGAAGGATTGAACACGTGAAGATCCTACGGTGTCAAGGTGCAAAAGTTGTCCCGGTTCAGTTGTCATGGTCACTGTGAGAGGAGCATGTGAACCTGCAACCATCTTAGCATGTCAACACGAAGAGAACACAAATTTTTTGTCCCCTTTAAGCTTAGGCAGTCCACGTATGCGATCAAGAGCACTAACATGTGTTAGATGATCAAAGTCTATGTGAACAAGTCTACGATACAAAAAATATAAATATTTTGAATCATTAGCAACTAGACACCTATGCTTAGAGGATGACATATGAAAATCAGCTTTAAAGGATCTTCCAAACCGAGACATGTTAAAGATGAGCTCACTATTTGAATCTACAACTTTACAGCAATTTTTAGGGAAAATAATTTAAAGATTTTCATCTAGCAATTGTGAAATAGAAAACAAGTTGTATTTCAAATTTTTAACAAGCGCCACAACATTTTAAGTGTAGTGATTATTTACTCTAACCGAACCCTTAGCAATTACAAGAGCTGAAGAATTATCGACAAAAGTAAAATTCTCTACATGTGACACAAAAGAGAGGGAGGAGAACCATTATTTGTTACCGGTCATGTGGTGTGAGCAACCTGAATCCACAATCCAAATGTTCTCCTTCCTCAAGTGTGTAACCTACATAGAAGCACAATACGTCGATGACTCAATACTGGGGTTAGTTAAAAGGCATTTAGGAATCCAATACTGAGTCACAGGATGTCCAGCAGGAATATCACACGAAAGCTGAGATAAAACAGCAGGTTTATGAGCCAAAGTTTGAGAATTCTTGTTCCCAACTACTGACCTACAAGGTGTTACATGTGTAGCACTAAAGACAGTAGGTTTGGGAGCAAACTTTGCATGTTTTTGACTGGTTACAGCGGGTTGCATGTTTGTAACATTCGGTTCAGTACGAGCAACAAGTTTTGCTTGGTTGTTATGTGATCTAGCAATCATTCTTTTTTTTTGTTTTTTGGCTAGTCTATAACAAAAGTCTATGACATGACAATCTCTACCACGGTAGGTATAATGAAATTTAACTTTGTGTTCATGTCTAGATGAGCAAGGAACATGTTTATTAGAAACTGAATGAGACAACATCCTTGCAGATTTGAAAACCACTTCTTTATGTTTAGGAACTTCCTAATGACTTTACAATTTTAGGTGAATGTGCCTTAGCATGAGAATCAAAACCTAAACCATTTTTATCATTGCAAGACTTGGAAGAATTCAACAACTAGTTTAGGTTCTTATTTGCATTACAAAACCGATCTAATGTCCTATGCATGTCATCAAGTTTATTGGACAGATCAAGACAATTTCACATGAAGTTTTTCCTTTTAATTTGCAATTAGAATAATTTTTAACTTCATCAGCATGTAAAGCATTGTTCAAAATTGAAATTTCATCCATAGCATCATGTAGTTTCTTATCAAGATCATCACAAGTAGAACAATGTAACTCAATTGTAGAATAGCTAGCATCTTTCAAGTTTTTATCATTAAGTACAGCAAGCTCCTTGTTCTTTTCAATTTCAAGTTCAAGTTTATCAAGAGTGGAGGTGTGCACACTTCTTAATGAGGATAATTGTTCATATATTAAATCACATGAGGAGCAAGAATCATCACTAGGAATCAAAGATTTCAAACGATTAATTTTAGATTCTAGTGACTCAATTTTAACAACAGTGTCCCTAAGCTTTTTTTCCTTTTTTTTAATTATAGCAGTGGCACGAGAAATAGCATCACACATTTCTTCGCGAGTAGGACATACCTCTTCATTGTCGCTGTTGTGTTCTGCCTCTTCCATACTTGATCTTGACTTGCCTCCCATGAAGCACAAGTTTGCCAAATCATCTTCATCTTCGTCACTTCTAATGTCCACATCGCTCGAGCCAAGTTCTTGAAATGCGGAGATATAACTATTCACCAATTGGCGTCCTATAAAACCCTTATTTTTCTTGTTGTTGTTCGCAGAGGAGTGCTTCGTCCTTGTTTGCTTTTCATCACGGGAAGTAGTACCTAAAAGGTTAGGGCAGTCCATGCGAAAATGTCTTGTCTTACCACATTCTAAACATCGTTGAGGTCCGACACTTCCTCTGCTTCTAGTTCTCATATTTTACAATGCTTTTGAGAACCGAGTAGAGATGAGTGAAAGTTCTTCCTATGAAAATTCTTCAATCCATTCAGTGATTAGAGAGGACAACAAAGCAAGTGTTCCACAAGATGAAGATTAGCCGAATTGAGGCATCTCACGCTGAGAAACAAATGCAAGAGACTTGCTGGGATTCCTACGTGAGATTATGTCAAGTTCATGAGTTTTCAGTTTAGAATATAGAACATCTAATATAAGTGTACTCAGACAGTAGATTCACGAATAAATGTGATTTTTATCTCCCAAATTGGCATGTCTAATGCACTTAGTAATTGCCTAGCATGCTCAACATCTGAAAAAATAACATTCACACTATGCAAGTTGCTGAGAATTTTATTAAAGCAAGCAAAGAGGTCGTCGACGGATTCACCTGGTTGCATCTCAAAGTGCATGTACTCCTTTTTGAACATGTCTTGCCTTACCTTCTTGATCGTGTTGGATCCTTCGTGTTAATAATTTAGAGCTTTCAAAACATCGTACTCAGATTGAAGCTGAGCAACACGGTTGAAGTCACTTTGAGTTAGTCCTGGTATGATCAAGTTTCGAGCCTTGTTGTTATTGTCAACATTTCTCAGATTTGTAGCTGTAACTTGATCGTTTGGCGGCACATCGTAAGGCTTGTACACCTTTTCCCATATTGCAAATCCTTGCGCTTGGATGACAGCCTCCATGCGTGCCTTCCAAACCTGAAAATCAACACCACTAAACACACAAGATTTGGCAGAGTATTTCTCCATGATAATTATTCAAAACACGTGCAAATCTCAAAGATCAAGGCACCGTGGCTCTGATACCAATTGTAGGATCGAAGAGCACGTGAAAAGCTATAAGAGGGGGGTGAAAGAAAGATTAAAACTTTTTTAGTGGAAGCAATGAAAACCCCTCGGCAGAAAAACCAATCTGATAAGAAACCATGTGTGCAACTGATCTATATGTGATCAATGGTGACAAAACCAGTATAGATTGTTAAGAATCAAGTCACAAAGATGTCACAACAAGAACCATGAAAAACCGTCGAGAAAAACTCAAGTTATGATCGAAAGATCAAGCACGGGTCAATTTGTTCTACTGAGTAAAAACTAGATCTACAACACTGCAAAGAAACTCGTATAGATCAGAAACCACAAATCCAATTACAATGAAATTTTCACAGATGATAGATAATTAAGTTGTGAATATGACCTAAAAATAATACTGTCGATTGGATATGTAAAATGCGAGTTATGATAAAACCACCGAAGCAACGTAGTGCTGTGCAGAAACTCAACGAGAAAACTTGTCTAAAACAAGTCGGAAGAACAAGGCACAAAAATTCCTTTAAACTACGACCTTTATTTAAAAGAACACAAGAAGAACAGCCCAAAATCCGTGTAAAACGATCTCTGGCCCCTCTTTCTTATATAACTAGCCATGAGGCCAACCAAACCAAACTAGGACTCGTATCGTACTCAGTTTCCACCAAAACTTTCCATAACTGCTCAAGACTCTTCCATACACAGATAGAAGCTATCTTAAGACTTCAAAACACCTTAGGAAGGTATCCCACATTCCTAAAACAACTCAATTTCATGCTCATCACGAAATCCTAACGTAACCATCTCAAATATTTCCATATTTGAGTCAAACCCGACTCAGCCGCAACCTGAGTCCATAACCTAGTCGGTTGGACCTTTACAACCAATTCTTTACGTCCACATCTCTTCATCACACCTTAGAAACATGTAGTCACGTCCATGTACCCCTTTCACACGTGCAAACATATTCCAACAACGTCCACGATACCTTCATATGCATTTTTCTTTATTCAAACTTGTTGCACAACCTCCCGATCAACTCAACCATAATTCCTCTCGAACTTGGTTGTTGAACCTCATCTTCACCCTAAGACTAGTTCAATGGATCTCGTCACCAGCCATGTCTTGAACTCAGACAACACCTACACATGTATAAACAACCGATACTTCCGAGCACAAGTCCTCGACTTGACTCACGTTAGTTCCGAAACCACAACACTTTACGTGAGCACCTCACATAAGCATGTTGCAACCCATAGCAAAAATGATATCAGCCATAACCACCAATACACACCAAAAACTTAGTAAAAGAATACTAAGAAAGCTTTCCATAATCCAAAAAGAAAGTTTGAAACATTGCAAGTTAAAAGCATAACCATTGCAATTTAGCACTGGACCTTGCCAAAGCTAACCGAACCTTTAACCAAAACTTACCAAAGCTAGCAGGACCTAGCACCGGAGCTAACCAAAGCTAGTCGGGCCTAGCGCTGGAGCTAACCAAAGCTAGTCGAACCTAGCACCGGAGCTAGCAAAAACATGTCAGACCTAGCCATAGCAAGTTGGACCTTACGTCTGACCTTGCCGGAGCTACCCAAAACAAGCCGGACCTATCGTTGGACCTTGCAGGAGCTCGAACCTAGTATTGGACCTTGTTAAAAGGATGTTTTAGCAGTATTCGAAACTTTTATCGTCATAGCCAATGTATTCAGCACACATATGTCTTATAGATTTACTATTTGGCGAGTCATTTATGCAATTCAGCTTTCCTATGTTTAGAATTCCTACATGTAGAGTTTCATGTATAGGTGAGACATTTAAGTCTTGCTGAGCCTTTGTGCTCACGGTTGCTATATATGTGGTTTTGCAGGTTATGTTATTTCTACTGCTATTGTGGTTGCTCGTGAGACCTCGGACTTTCCGAGGTGTATGGCTCACGAGAAACTTGGCCGCTGCTTTATCATCTTTGTGTTGCTACTGAGAAGTGTCTACGGGCATGGACGTCTTCTCTCATGCTTAGATAGGTTGAGAGTTTGAGTATATTCTTTCCACTGCTCATGTACTCCTTATGTAAACTATGTTGTAAACTCAATTATCTTATGAAATAAAGATTTTGTATATTTCACGTATTCTTTTCGTGTGTGCTGTTGGGTGTCGCATCACACGACACCACCCAATGTGATTCCTAGAATGTTGGGACTCCAGTCCTCATAACCTGATATGAGAGGTGTATTGGGAATAGCACGCTCAAAAAGAGCCTATTTTTGAAAACTTCTAAGTAGTCGAGTGAGGATTAGTCTATATGCCCACATAAGGATTATAATAGCATAGTTATTAAGGTGGCAAAGCTAACATACTTGTTATTATATTCTGTAATATTGCTCTGACGTCACGTAAGAGGTAAGATACGCCACCGCAAGCAGGTCAATTGTAGTAAGCTCACCATGCGAGAGGTACCATGTGATTGTTCCCCATGGCTTGGCACGGGAGTTAATATGAGTCTCTAAACCTCTTCATGGTTCTGAGAACATATGAAAACGCTGCTCCCCGACGTGCTTCAGGTAAAAGCATGGATACCCAATGAAAGCATCTAGGCCCCATGAGGTACGGTTTCGGTGATTAATGACAACCATTCGATATTACTAATGAATTTGTGAATGCAAGGTCTCAATAACACTCAATCAAATGAAATCAAAATTACATTGGAGACCCATATAAAATCAATGAATGAGATCAAATCAAATCATATGAAGACAAGAAGTGAAAGCTCTAACTTGATATCACTCAATGCTTGAAGACAATCAAAACAACATTTCAAACAAGTGTCAAAGAGGTCACAAGTTCAAATTCCAAAAGAACAACTCAAAACAACTCGAAGTCAACAAGTTGAACACACCGGATCAACCGACGTTCCAATGAGTTGACCACATCGGTCGAGTTGGTTCAACTGAAGAAGAAGACCTCAGACAAATGCACTCATCGGATCATCCGATGTGAGTGGCTCAGTGACATCGGTCCATCATCACAGATTGCAATACCATTGGACCAAGTGAAGCACCGGATCATCCGATGTGCAGACTTACACACATCGGTCGATCACTCCAGTGAGCCTCAAGATCAAGCAAAATTCTGGAGGAAGAGCCACCGGATCATCCGATGAGAAGACAAATCAACATCGGTCTAACAACGGTCATATCTGACACAGTGACATCAGCTAATTTGGCTTTGACCGATGTTAACTGAAGGGGAGACATCGGATCATCCGGTGTTCGCAGAGAAGTGATGTCAGCCTACTTTTCCAACGGCTATCTCGTGGAGGCTGGCTATTTATACCCCTTCAACCTGTCAAATCGAAAAGACTTGAAGCCCAGACATACTCTACACATCCTAGAGCATTCAAGCAATAGAGCTACCACTTTCACATCATTTGCTCATCATTTGTACACCAAGAGATAGGCTAGAACTAGCTAGAGATAGTGCTTGGGTGCCTCCATTCTTGGTGATTGGAGTCTCTAGTGTGGTGAGAGCCATAAGGGAGTGTCCCTTGGTGTGTGCGACTTCCGGAGCTTGCCAAGAAGATTGTGGAAGCCCGGAGGATTCCAAAGTGTACAAGGCTTGAGCTCCACCTTGCCAAGGTTGGCGAAAGGAGAAGAATAGTGAAGAACCCCCTTGTCTCGGTGACTTGGGAGTGGCAAAACCCTTCGGTGGGTGCCACAACGTGGATGTAGGTAGATCCTTGTGATCTTACCGAACCACGGGATAAACTCCGTGTCCCTTGAGCGCTTGCATCCCTCTCCCTTTTTACACTTATGCAATCTTCATTCCGCAACTTTAATTTACATTGATTGCATAGTTTAATTGCATAGGGAATTGGGCTTGAGGTCGTTAATCTTAATTGCTTTAAAAATTGAAAGAAAGCCCAATTCACCCCCCCTCTTGGGCATTTCGATCCTTACAATTGGTATCAGAGCAAGGTTGCTCATAGGATCATTCTAGCTTCACCGCTAGAGAGCTTAAATGGCCAAGAATGGGGGTTCGGTTCCTATCTTCGAGGGCAAGAACTTTGCCTATTGGAAAGCACGCATGCGTGCCTACCTAGAGGCTATTGCTCCCGAAGTTTGGGAAGCGACCCATGCGGGATTTGGAGATCATAATTATATTGGTGATCAAATTAAATGGGATGCTAGAGCTAGAAATGCCATCTATGAATGCATTAGTCAAGATGTATTCGCTAGAATTGCTAATAAAGAAAAAGCTTGTGAAATTTGGACATGCTTAATTGAAATTCATGAGGGTTCCTCTCGTGTAAAAGAACTTAAATATCACTTGCTTAAATCTAAATATGATGAATTTAAAATGTTTCCTCATGAAAATGTAAATGAAATGTTTTCTCGCTTAAATGTTCTCATTGAGGAAATAAATGCTCTTGATATTGCTTCTCTTGGCAAGGGACTTATCAACCGAAAGATCCTCATGCTCCTTCCCAAGCCAAAGTATAACATCATCAACTCAATGCTCCAAAAAGAATCACTTGATCACATTGAAGTTTCGGAGCTAATTGGGGAGATTCACGCTCATGAGATGAGTGTACTTGGGATGATGGAGGATTCATCTTCTACAAGGACAATTGCTCTCAAGGCTTTCAAGAAAACAAATTTCAAGGAAATGATCAAACCTAGTTCAAGCAAAGAAGAGCAAACATCAAGTGAAGATGATGATGATGAGCTTGCATCAATGATGAGGAAATTCTCTCGCTTGAATTCCAAGATTGCCAAGAAGGGATATACTTTTGATCCCAACAAGAGAGCCTTCCTCCCAAGAAAAGATGAAAACAAGACATGCTATAATTGTGGCGATCAAGGCCACATATCATATGATTGTCCAAGACCGGACAAGAGGAAGGACAACCACAAGGGAAAGCATCAAAAGCAAGAAGAAAGTGATGAAGATGAAGAAGAGGTCAAGCCCAAGCGCTCCTTTGGAAAGAAGAAATTTGACAAAGGCAAGAAGACCAAGCTCTTTCCAAAGAAAAGAAGAGGGCCTCAAAAAGTCTTCATGTGCGAGGCAAATGAGTGGATCACGGATGAAGAGTCAAGCGACGAAGAGAGTGAAGATGAAGAAAACATGGCGGGGCTTGCCGTCGTCAACAAGGATAACTCACCTCTTCGTCCACCTCCCATGTGCCTCATGGCAAAAGGTAACATTGAGGTATGTGACGACTCTAGTGATGATGAGCTTTCCCCCGACGAATTAACTTCATTGATAAATGAATACCACACCATCATTAAAAGGGAAAAGAACAAAGTCAAGGCTCTTGAACAAGCTCATGCTAAACTTGAAAATGCTAACCTTGATTTGCTTGGCAAGTATGAAAGCATACTTAAAGAGCATGACACGCTCAAAACCTATGTCAAGCAAATTGAAGAAGATAAGGCTAAAATTGAGCTAGACAATCATAAGCTTGGCTTAGTTCATCAAACGCTCTCGGATAAGCACAATGAGTTAGTTCAAGAGCATCATGCACTTAATCTCTCTTATGAAGCCATTGAACTAAAATTAAAAAATAAGGAGAAAGAAACTGTTGATGGCAAGGTACCCATTATTTCAAATGCTACTAATGCTTTCCATGAGTCTTTGCCTTTGAAAGAGAATGCAAGGGAGAAGGAGTTGATGGAGGAGATTGAAAGTCTCCGCACAAGCTTAGCAAGACTATCTAAGGGAGAAGATAAACATAAAGAAATCCTCTTCCATCAAGCAAAGGGCTTCAACAAGAGAGGACTTGGATCCTTCCCGGTGCCCAACAAAGGAAAGGTGCCCTCACCGGAGCTCAAAACAAGCTTCATCAAGGAAGTTGGCTCCTATTGCCAACATTGCAAGGTCACCGGTCACCATACAAGGGAGTGCCCTCTACCTAACCGACCTTCTCCAAAATTGCCGACTAACTATACATCTACCTTTGAGAATCACTATTATTTGTTGAGCAAAGTAGGTGCTAAGGTGAAGGCAAAGTTCATTGGCATGAACGTAAAGGGGATGAAAGGGAAGCTCCCCAAGCAACTTTGGGTCCCAAAAGCACTTGTATCACATATACAAGGACCAAAGCTAGCTTGGGTGCCTAAAGTCAAGAACACGTGACCGTCCACGAGGTGACTTCAAGAGGGGACCTCCACCATCAAAGAAAATCTACCAAGGACCTCTTGAAGAAAGTTGAGAATGGGAGCCCAACGCGGATATGGACGGTAACCTTATTGTCAAATCGAATTACCATTCCATAAATAGTCTATTGCTATATCTTTCCGCATCTAGGCCCCATGTCATGTTAAATGAATGCTTGTATGATTATGTGCCTCTCCTTTGTGAAAATGCAAGTGCGGTTAGATTTGCTTGAAACCCCATTCCTCTCCCGCACTTGTTGAGAAAATTTTTTCTAGACTTAGAAGAGAATCAAATGTGCTAGATGCATCTAACGTCATGTAAGTTGCCATGTTCATGTAAGGATGCATATCATATAGGTCTTGTCTAACTCCCAAAGGATAGGGGTGAGCTAGAAATAGTTTTCCCTGAGGAAGCCTTTGGAAGGTTTAAACTTGGCAAGATAGATTTATTTTATGCCTTGCATGATCCCTGCCATATAAACTTGCACTCATTTAATCTCTTGCACTATAATTTGTTTGGCATTGCATACGGTAGATTGTCACAAAGGGGAACCCACCTCATGAGAAGGAGACTTGTTTGAAATGCAATATCTCAACTCATATAAGGTGGAAAGAACAAAATGTTAGGTACGTTAATGCCTAGAGGATCATGCTTCAAAGAGATAGAAGTCTTCATACTCTACCTCACAAAGCATGGGCCTTACTTTTATTTGGATATTTTCCTCCATTTTTCTCGGTGTTCCATTTGCGTTAAGGTCTAGCCAAGCTATTGGCATATTAGCTTCTTGAGGGGTAAGGGGTTGCCCAAAAAGTCCTAAGACATGTGTTTCTCCTCGATTGTTTGTTTGGTCAAAGGACATATATGGGATGTTTTCGTTCTGTTGTCATCGGATTATCCGATGCTTGTGTCAATCCCTCATCGGTCCAATAGGTGTTCAATCTTCAAAGCCCAATTCTGTCTGAATTTCAAATGATACGATGCGTTCATTCCTAAAAACATCGGTCCATCCGATGTTCACTCTTCTGGAGCTGTGGTCAATTCAACCGATGTCTACTTCCTCCTACGTCGGATCATCCGGTGTCAACATTCCTCTTTTGAACACCCTTACTGTGCCATTCGACCGATGACCCAAACCCTAAACGTCGGTCCATCCGATGTCAACAGCAATTTTTGAATACCCTTGCTGTGGCATTCGACCGATGTGCACTTCACTCATCATCGGACCATCCGGTGTTAAATTTTCAGCTAGGGTTTGGGGTCCACTATTTAAACCCGCGCGCCACCGCCTCCCTCTTTCTCCCCGACGCCATCGCCCTCCCGTGCCCTCGCCGCCGCCTCTCGCCCACCTCGCCGCAGCCAACCGCGCCGCCACCTCCTCCGCCGCCGGCCGCCGCCGCCGCCGCCGCCAACAGCGCTGCCGTCGTGCTCCCGCCGGGCGCCGCCACCGCACACTCGCGCCGCCTCACCTCCAAACGCCGCGCCGCCGTGCTCCACCCGCGCCCAAGCGCCACCGCCGCCTCCACGCACCTCTCCACCGCATCCAAGCACCGCCACCGCTCCTCCCTCCATCGAAGCACCTCCACCCGAGCAACGCCGTCTTCTCCGGCCCCCGTCGCTAGGTTTTCCCGAGCTCCATCGTCGCTAAGGTGAGCTCCGTGCCGTGCGACGTCCCTCGTTGCTTCTCTCGTCGTTCGTTTTCATCGTCGCTAACCCTACCTCTCCATTGCATCAAGATGGGTCGCGATCGCAAAGGAAAGGGCAAGGCAATCGTGGAGCCCGCCGCGAAGAAGCGCAAACTGTCGAAGGATGAGAAGAAGGCCCTTATGGCCGCTCGCGCCGCCGAGGAGCGCGAGGGTGGCCGAGGGGGTTCCCTGAGGATTCGCGAAGCCCGTCCAAGGCCGCCTCCCGTGATCGACGACTCCGACGCCGAAGAGGAGCCGGTTGAGCCTCTCGTCCGCCGGCGCTCAGCCCGGACGCGTGGGGGTTACACCGAGGCTGCTCCTCGTCCGAGACCGACGGCTGCCGACCGTCGTGAGGACAGGGAGGCCGAGAGGGCCATCTACGAGATGGACACGGCCGTCCGTGTCGGTGAGGGAGTCTGGTTGACGGACTACAGGAAGATGAAGGCCAAGCAGCTACGCAAGCTCCGTTGGAACGTGCTGCTTGAGGAGTGGTTCCCACAGCCCCGAGTGACTCTTGTGGATAGTCGTTTCTGGACTATCACCCAGGCGTCTCTCTATGAGACCTACAGGCGTCGGGGGCACAAGCTTTTTCAGCACAACTACCTGGACTGGGGGCAGCTTGCAGTGGCAGCACAGACTGAGGTCCGTCCTTTCTTTGAGAGATACAGAGGTTTGGTGCAGCTGCTGTCGTATGAGAGAAGTGCTTATGTGGAAGAGTGGGTCCGTGTCTTCTACGCGACCCTGTACATCTCAGAGGGCAGGAGGTCGATTGCCTTCATGTTCAATGGTCAGCGCTACCACCTCACGAGGCAGACTTTGGGGCATATTCTTGAGTTGGACCTGCACGACACCTGCGTGCACGAGAAGGTCTATGGGCAGGCAGATCCACCGAGGAGGCCACTTACTGGAGGGGTAGCACCACAGCTTGACGAGATCCGCTCTCTGTTTGGCCCCTCGTTCTCTCCAGACCAGCCGAGAGTTCCAGCTCTCCTGACCCCAGCTGTGCGCATTGTGCACCTCGCCTTGCGCTGCACGCTCCTGCCGAGGTCAGGTTACTTGGAGGGGTTCACGAGTCTGCAGCAGACCCTCCTGTTCTACATAATGAACGGGATGGATTTCGATATCGTGGACATACTCCTATGCGAGATGGAAGACGTAATCACATATGGGATTGGCATGATGAGGCAGATGGTCTACGGGCACTGGATCAGTTACATTTGCTCTATGGTGGTGCCTGAGGGACATACAGCACAAGCCCGGCTAGCTGACGAGAGTGTGACTCGCTTTGGTCACTATCGTGCCTCTGCTCCTGGAGACCGTCGCCTTGGTCGTCCAGTTGAGCGCCAGGTCCGGGCCCGTCTGTCAGAGGAAGACTGGTCCGACCTAGAGCGGGAGGACGAGAGGCTTGCTGAGGCTGAGGCTCAGGGGGAGGACTTGCAGCACGTCTGGTCCGAGAGCGACACAGACGAGAGTGTCGAGGAGTACTTCCCTCCGCCTCCACCCTCACCGAGGCAGCACGACGCCGAGGCAGGAGGATCAGCTGCTCCGCCACCGACACCACCTCCTGTGTCCGAGGCGCAGGTGTCACAGCCGTCAGAGCTGTCATCTCTCCTCCAGCAGATGATCGAGCAGCAGCGCCAGGACAGGCTCGCTGCTGAGCAGGCCAGGGCAGAGCAGGCTGCTCACCTGGCACAGCTGCAGCGGCAGCAGCAGGAGCTCCAGCTGGAGATCGCCCGTCAGAGGCGAGAGGATACAGACCAGTTCACCAACCTGGTAGATCAGATGCACCGCCGTACCCTCGACCAGCAGCAGCAGACCCAGCAGGCCATGATGGGGATCCTAGGGTTGATCACCAACCTTTACACTCAGACCGGGATCGCCCTTCCCCCACAGCAGCCTGGACTGGGACTGGCTCCAGGTGTTGCTCAGGTGCCTACTACTCCTATCCCTTCCATCAGTATGTCACCACTTCTGGCATCTAGCGCACCGATTCACTCACCACTGCCGGCGACGATCTTGTTCCAGCAGACGCCGCCGTCCGTGGTGAGCGCTCCACTTCCTCCAGATCCACCGGCACCTCCAGTACCCGTTTCCTCTCCTCCAGCACCGGCAGCGGACCCTCCAGCTCCCGCCGCCCCGGCAGCTCCTACGACCGGCGACTCTAGCTCCGACGACTGCGACGGTGCTCAGTTCGTCCTCGCGCCCAGCTCTCAGGGTCTGTAGGCGTTCTGATCCCTTTTTGGTGTCTTGATGCCAAAGGGGGAGAAGATGTAGAAGAGTCAGGGGGAGTGGTAGTCTCAGGGGGAGTGCAGGGGGAGTGTGTGTGTGTGCTTATCCTTTGTAAGCACTCTTTCACTTGTCTTATTTGCTTATGTTTTTAATCAATTGAGCTTTTCGCACCACAAATTTCTTTTGCGTTTTACAAACTTAATGTGTCCCATGCTGTATTCATTGCATATATACTTGAGTATTATCATCAAATTCATTATTATTGCGCTTTAAATTATTGTGTTGTCATCAATCACCAAAAAGGGGGAGATTGAAAGCATCTAGGCCCCATGAGGTACGGTTTCGGTGATTAATGACAACCATTCGATATTACTAATGAATTTGTGAATGCAAGGTCTCAATAACACTCAATCAAATGAAATCAAAATTACATTGGAGACCCATATAAAATCAATGAATGAGATCAAATCAAATCATATGAAGACAAGAAGTGAAAGCTCTAACTTGATATCACTCAATGCTTGAAGACAATCAAAACAACATTTCAAACAAGTGTCAAAGAGGTCACAAGTTCAAATTCCAAAAGAACAACTCAAAACAACTCGAAGTCAACAAGTTGAACACACCGGATCAACCGACGTTCCAATGAGTTGACCACATCGGTCGAGTTGGTTCAACTGAAGAAGAAGACCTCAGACAAATGCACTCACCGGATCATCCGATGTGAGTGGCTCAGTGACATCGGTCCATCATCACAGATTGCAATACCATTGGACCAAGTGAAGCACCGGATCATCCGATGTGCAGACTTACACACATCGGTCGATCACTCCAGTGAGCCTCAAGATCAAGCAAAATTCTGGAGGAAGAGCCACCGGATCATCCGATGAGAAGACAGATCAACATCGGTCTAACAACGGTCATATCTGACACAGTGACATCAGCTAATTTGGCTTTGACCGATGTTAACTGAAGGGGAGACATCGGATCATCCGGTGTTCGCAGAGAAGTGATGTCAGCCTACTTTTCCAACGGCTATCTCGTGGAGGCTGGCTATTTATACCCCTTCAACCTGTCAAATCGAAAAGACTTGAAGCCCAGACATACTCTACACATCCTAGAGCATTCAAGCAATAGAGCTACCACTTTCACATCATTTGCTCATCATTTGTACACCAAGAGATAGGCTAGAACTAGCTAGAGATAGTGCTTGGGTGCCTCCATTCTTGGTGATTGGAGTCTCTAGTGTGGTGAGAGCCATAAGGGAGTGTCCCTTGGTGTGTGCGACTTCCGGAGCTTGCCAAGAAGATTGTGGAAGCCCGGAGGATTCCAAAGTGTACAAGGCTTGAGCTCCACCTTGCCAAGGTTGGCGAACGGAGAAGAATAGTGAAGAACCCCCTTGTCTCGGTGACTTGGGAGTGGCAAAACCCTTCGGTGGGTGCCACAACGTGGATGTAGGTAGATCCTTGTGATCTTACCGAACCACGGGATAAACTCCGTGTCCCTTGAGCGTTTGCATCCCTCTCCCTTTTTACACTTATGCAATCTTCATTCCGCAACTTTAATTTACATTGATTGCATAGTTTAATTGCATAGGGAATTGGGCTTGAGGTCGTTAATCTTAATTGCTTTAAAAATTGAAAGAAAACCCAATTCACCCCCCCCCTCTTGGGCATTTCGATCCTTACACCCAATCGTGTGGTCAAAAACATGAAGTATGCAACTCTTGAACGATCAATGTTCAAAGGGCCATACGTAGTGAATGTGGCCTAGAGGGGGGGGTGAATATGACTTTTTGAATTTTAGTCGGAACCTGCAACACTTAGCAACTTGACCAAATATTGATAAATCAGACTAGTCCGGTGCGTGCGGACTAAATCGATCAAGTTTGATCGATGATCTCGATCCAAGTACTCTACGCAGCTGAAATTAAGATGTAACTAGAGTATGTTGCTTCAATTAAACTGAGGATAGCACAAGGTAACCTTAGTTTCAAGTTTTGACAGAATTGACTAAGATCAATTAACCCTAGATGCAATGAACAATAAACACAAAGTGAAGACACAAGATTTTTATCTCGTGGTTCGGTTCCCACGAAGGCAACCTACATCCAAGTTGAGGAGCCCACGAAAGGATCGGGTCTTCACCAACCCTATCCTCGTCGAATCGCCACGGAGGCCGATTCTCTTCCACTAATCACAAAGGGGTAAGAATAACCGTGTTCAAGGGGCTTCTCACAAGTTGAGGGCTCCCCAAGATTACAAATCAAAACACCACCAAGACACACTCGTAAGATCTGCAATGAAACAACAAGAGTGTGCGAGAGAATCAAACCCAAGAGCTCACAACGTGAAGAATCGTGTCTCTCCTTTGATCCAAAGTTAATCCTAAGGATTTGATCTTTCTTGCGTTGGATTGTGTGGAGATACGTGTTTTATAGGCTCTTGGAGGGTGTGACGGCGCTGGGAGTCAAGAGTTTATGATTAGGGTCGTGCACCTCTATTTATACTAGGGTTTCCAAAGGTTACCGTTAGGGTTTTCAAAGTCCAGACTAGTCCGTGGTGGACTCCGGACTAGTCCGGTGTGCGACGTGTGGGAAACCCTAAGTGCCCCAAATTATCGGACTTGTCCGGCTCGGGGCGGACTAGTCCGTTTTTATCTCTAGAAAAGTTCAGACTAGTCCGGTGGTGGTCAAACCCTTAGTCAATTGGGGACAAGTCCGCACTTGGAGGACTTGTCCGATTTTAGATAGAAGGTTTTTCGGACTAAGCCGGGCATATATCGGACTTGTCCGATTTGGGTCAGAAGGATATCGTACTAGTTCGTGGTGATATCGGACTTGTTCGATTTCGTGCAAAGATGTGAAGTGTTGATGACTAGTCCGCATTGGGCAGGACTAGTCCGATCTTAGTCAGAAAGATATCAGACTAGTCCTTGGTGATATCAGACTAGTCCGGTCTGTGTAAACCTGGACTGTGCAGACAAGTCCGCACTGGGAGGACTTGTCCGATTCTGAACAGAGGGATTATTGGACTAGTCTGTGGTATATCGGACTAGTCCGGACCTATATAAATTTGTGCAGTGAGAGGATTAAAATATGCTTGAGCTCTTGGGGTGTGTTTCTTCAACAAACTCCATACACAAAGATTATTCTATTATCTCTCGAGCTCTTTCCAACTTGATTTCTCAATCTCCATTCTTTTTGCCCTTTCTCCATGTTTTCATTAAAACCTGCGCTCATCTCAACAATTTGGTTAGGATCTCATTTGTTTGTCATAAATCAACCAAAACCTACAAGGGATGCCTAGATGCACTTTCAATCTTCCCCTTTTTTTGTGATTGATGACAACCAATTGAGATTTCACAAATATGATTAAAAATGCAGAATTTTCATAAAGTGTGCACATATGAGTTTGGAACAAATTGAGCAATGAAAACATAAGGCATATGTGCACTCTTTATGGTGGGGGTGCAAGACTAAGTATGTGTAAGCAATGGTCGTGATGCGAGCGATATAGTTGACATAGATATAACAACATCAAGCATAAATGTCAATTTCAAAGCATAGGCACGGATCATATCAGACTTTCATCACATACTTCATAAGCATAAGCACAAACTAAGTCATTGTAACACACCACAATTCCAAAAGCATAAGGGAGCATTAAAGTTTTACAACCCACAATGAACACAAATGGGGCTCTGATCTCGCAACCTACAACTAGAACCTAGTGACTCCCCCTCAATCTGTCTCCCTTTGGCATCAAGACACCAAAAAGAAGGAGAGAAGGGATCTAGTGGCTCATTCCTCGCTGTCGGTCCTCTCCTCGTATTCATATTCATCTTCAGGTTGGGGAGGAGGAGGAGGAGCGAAACCACTCGAAGTGCCCCCAATACCGAAGTAAGCAAGTTCGGAGGGAGACAAAGGTGGAAGATCACTGAAGTCCGAAGCTGAGTCACCTGAGATAATGGGAGATCCAATAGGCTCGATCTCCAGCTTCTGGCAAATATTCTTGACATTTCCTTGACATACCTCATGTCGGCCTTCCTCACCTTGTTCAGCTTGTGAAGCTTTACCTCAGTCTTCTTGCATGAGCCAAAAATGGCTGCCATGTACTTCAAAATGCCACTGGGGGACCCCTTGTTGGAATGAGTAGCTCCTGTACTGGATGGGGGTCTTGCTTCAGCTCGGTCCCTCCTAGGAGCCTCCTTACTAGATGCAAGGGATGGAGCGGCTGGGATTGTGGTTTGGGAAGGCTTCTGGGGCCATAGGGGGGTGTGCTCAACATCCTTCACAAACTCGGCAAGATCTGTTTGGTGTGCAGGAGATGTTGACCATGTCATTCCAAATGTAATAAAAACATGAAACTTCCTGTTCTTGCTTATCTCTTTCGTCAAGGTCCTAAAGTACCCTTGCACACTTCCTGCATCTCCATCTTTTGGAGCTATTGTCTTCCTTAGCACTCTATTAATAAACATGAAGAAGGGCTTCATGTTTTTGGTCGATGGAGGGTTGTACTTCAGGCTAGTATCATAAAGAAACTCCATCTTATCCTTCCCCAAGACACCAATGTTGTGGATAGTAAGCTCATTGTTGCCAGTTTCTTCTAGGTGAAGCAGTCTTGCAAAGTCATCATAGGTCATAGTGTACTTGGATCCATGCGTCATCCAAGTCACCCTCTCCTCTTTATCACTGGCAAAATAGCATGTGGCATAGAATTGAGCAACGATTTCATCGTTCTAGTTGTACCTGAAGGCAAATAGGTCCTTGCCGCATCCTCCACCACTTGATCAAAAGCACCACAACTCTTCCTTTCAAAATGATTCCAGTCAATCCACTGGTTGCGGACAACTGGAGTCTTCATAGAGAGGTACAAGGAGCTATAGAAGTTCGCGTGGAAGTTACTCCAGAATCTTGCATCGGTTGCCTCCTTTGACCTGCTGTAACAGTCAATCATTCTGAGCTTGGAAGCCGTATCGCTTTCCTTGCCATTGAACTTCTCCTCGGAGAGATCCCTGTTCCCCTGCCTCGGATCTGCCATATTGAGAGGGCCGATCAGGCCTGAGGCAATTCCCTTTTCCTTGCCTTTAGCTCGGCGAGGAGCAGTCGAGCTAGAGACAGCTGCATCCTTGGCTTTGGATGCAGGCTTCTTGTCTAGAACCTTGCGCCGCACCTGTGGTGGAGAATGTGGCGGCTCGGAGGCACGCTCTTGCCTCTTGTTAGCGCAAGACTCCGAAGCACGAGGCAACAAATATTGTTCCATCTCATCTTCAAAGATGGAGATGTTCTCATTCGACATCGTCCTGACAAAGAGATTATTCAAGGAGTGGATGAGTGTTGATGGCAAGGGTATGCATTGAGTAGTTTGAATTTTAGGGTTGAGTTCAGTTAAAAAATTGAACTTGTCCGGTGCTCATGTGCGGACTAGTCCGGAGGGATCGGACTTGTCTGTACAGAGACCGGACTAGTCTGGTGTTCAACATCTCAAACCCTAACTATGAGACAAATGGTGTTGCTCAATGCAAAAATAGCTTAACATAGATGCAATAAAACAAGGAAGCATGTATTAGCTGAAAGGAACTAAGCTATTTGATCCAAAACGGAAGAAATCAAAGTTTCTAGGGTTTGGGGGGAAATTTACCGAGATTCTTTGATTCTTGGCGAAGGAGGAGTTGGAGTTGCGGACAAGTCCGTGGTCTTCAATCCCCTAGCAGTGGAGATCGATTTCCACCCAAACTTGAAGGGATTTGATGGAGAAATCGCCAAATCGCCTTGGGGGCGCTCGAGTGAAAAGAGAGAATGTGAGGTGAGTTGTGAGGGTGAAGGATATTAGGGTTTTGGCGGTGCCTAGGGTTATGGAATCGAAAAATCGGACTAGTGTGTGGTCCACCGGACTAGTCCGGACTACCGGAAACTTTGCGGACTAGTTTGCAGCGTGCGGACTAGTCCAGCTGACCACGGACTAGTCCGTGGTCACTAGAACAGAACTGGATAGACCATTCTCATATATTCGAAGGTAATAATATAAAAAATAGGGGCCAAAACAATCAAATAATCTTGATGAATATGATCAGTAAACATACAACAATCAATCAATGACCATAATTCACCAAGATCAAGAAATTGAAATAGTTTTTTGGAGAAAATTGAGAGAGATGATTTTCGCAACACAATCAACATATTTTGAAGAAGCCATACAGGTATGCAAGTTTTCAAGCCACATTCCGAGCATCAAGGATATTTAGTTCATTTCGGAGTTCGCAAAAACATTTTTCATCAAGTGGCTTGGTGAATATATCGCCTAGTTGTTTTTCGATGTTGACATGGGAAATGGCCATGTCTCCTTTCATTGAGTGGTCTCTCAAAAAGTGATGACGGATGTCTATGCGTTTGGTCCTAGAGTGCTGAACGGGGTTATGGGCAATTTTAATGGCACTCCCATTATCACAAAGGAGTGGAATACGACTCATATTGTAACCGTAATCCCTTAGAGTTTGTCGCATCCAAAGGAGTTGTGGACAACAACTCACAGCTGCAACATACTCTGCTTCGGCCGTGGATAAGGCAATGGAGTTTTGTTTCTTTGAGGACCAAGAAATTAGGAATCTACCTAGAAATTGGCATGTACCGGATGTACTTTTTGTATCTACTTTGCATCCGACATAATCTGCATCGGAGTATCCAATGAAATTGAATTTGTAACTTTTAGGATATCAAAGGCCTAGGTTGGGTGTATGAACTAAATACTGCAAGATTCTTTTTACAGCTGTCAATTGACACTCCTTAGGATTTGCTTGAAATCTTGCACACAAGCACACACTCAACATAATATCAGGTCTAGATGCACATAAGTAAAGTAGGGATCCAATCATGGAGCGATATACCTTTTGGTCCACGTTTGGTCCATCTTCATTGAGATCCAAGTTTCCATTTGTTGCCATGGGAGTGTTTATTGGCTTCGCTTTGTCCATTCCAAACTTCTTGAGTATGTCTTGAGTATACTTGGTTTGGCTTATGAACGTCCCTTCCTTTTGTTGCCTCACTTGGAATCTCAAGAAGTATTTCAGCTCCCCCATCATGGACATCTCAAACCTATCTGTCATAATCTTACTAAATTCTTCACAAAAGGATTTGTTAAATGAACCAAAGATAATGTCATCAACATAAATTTGACAAATAAAAAGATCATTGTCAAAGTGTTTTGTAAACAACGTATAATCTGCTTTACCAATTTTAAAACCATTCTCAATTAAAAAGTTTCTAAGGCACTCATACCAAGCTCTAGGAGCTTGTTTGAGGCCATAGAGAGCCTTACGCAGCTTCAACACGTGGTCAGGGAACTCTTGATCTTCGAATCCGGGGGGTTGCTCCACGTACACCTCTTCCTTGATAGGCCCGTTGAGGAAGGTACTTTTCACATCCATTTGATAGAGCTTGAAATCATGGTGAGTAGCATATGCAAGTAATATTCTAATAGATTCAAGCCTAGCTACGGGAGCAAAGGTTTCGTCGAAATCCAAACCTTCAACCCTTGAATACCCTTTGGCCACAAGTCGTGCCTTGTTCCTTGTCACCACCCTGTGTTCATCTTTCTTGTTGCGTAAGACCCATTTGGTGCCGACGACGTTGAACTTGGGTCTTTCAACGAGTTCCCACACCTCGTTGTTTGAAGTTGTTAAGTTCTTCTTGCATTGCCACCACCCAATCCGGATCTTTCAATGCATCCTCAATCCTGTGATGTTCCAAAAAGGATACAAAAGAGTAATGTTCACAAAAATTAGCAATTCGAGATCTAGTAGTTACTCCCTTTTGGATGTCCCCGATTATGTTGTCGACGGGGTGATCTCTTTGGATGCATTGGTGTACTCTTGGGGTGTGGCACTTGTGGTCTTGAGTCTTCATGGTCATCTTCTACCCCGCTAGATGGTTGCCCTCATTTGTGTGTTGATCATCTTTGTCTCCTTGAGGTTGATCTAGTTAGAAGCTCCCCCCTTGATCCATTACCTCCACTTGTGGTTCATCTTCTTCATTTTGATTTGGAGGTGGCGCTTGTGGTCAAACATCGCCCAACGCCATTTGTCTCAACGCTTGACAAGGAGCTTCTTCTCTATCTAGCACACATTGATCAACTTGCTCTTCTTAAGAGCCGTTAGTTTCATGGAACACTACGTCACGTGCAACTTCAACAAGTCCGGAGACCTTGTTGAAGACACGATTGGCGTAAGAGTTCGAATCGTAGCCAAGCAAGAAACCTTCATCGGACTTCGAAGCGAACTTTGAAGTCCTACGCCTGTTCAAGATATAGCATTTAGAACCAAAAACACGAAAATAGGAATTATTAGGTTTGTTACCCGTGAGTAGTGATGAGGACATCACTTATATGGATACAAACAACACTCTACTGAATATACAAGATGCAATCAATAGAGTTCATACACAACAATTAATTTCAGAGGTGAACTCGTTCTTATATATTTCCTTATATGTTTTTGAGCATAGATTGCTGCTTAATGATTTATTTGTGATTAGGATCCATGGAGAGGTTCATGGAGTACTTGGAGGGAGTATTAGGGACGTGGAAGACCAGAGAATTCGTTCAAAGAAGATGGAAACCGAACCAAACTTCAAATCGTATCCAACTCGGAGTCCAGGATCAGTACGCACTAAAACGGAGGCTCAGGGCGCATACGAACTCCGTTTTGGACGTTCTACATATGCACGGAAAGGGGAGAGGATAACCTTTCCAATGGCACCGGTCCCATGTCAAAATTCCCTCGGAGTCGATGGGAATCGTCGAAACAAAATCAAGTACAGAATCTGTCAGGGTGCTGCGCCACCGTATTGGGCCATTGGGCCATGTATCAAGTCTAAGTCCATTACTTTTGTATATTAGGGTTAGGTCACGACCCCAACACCCCCTTGGACGTCCTCCCACCTATATATACTCCATGGTAGCCGCCATGGACAATTGGGTTTTGCTTAGATCAATAATATCGCCGTTTTTCGGTTTGTGAAACCCCAATTCAGCAATTTCAGATTGCTTCTTTTACGTTCTTGCTTGTGTTCTCGGTTGCACTTGCAGGGCTTAGCCTTCTTGGCGAGGTCAATCGTGTGAAGCACGGTTGATAACCAACGGAGCGGTGGTGTAGTGATTGCAGGGGTTGTTCGTGTTCTACTCGAGAGCCTCGGATCATCAACGTCGAGATCTCCACATCAATCGACCTATCCATTACCTATCGGAAGATCGGGCCTCATCATCATCTTTTCCTATCAATTGGTATCAGATTTCCAGGTTGCCCGTTAGGTAATTCATCTATCCATTACATTAGTTTTGTTTTTCATACCTAGAATCCACAAAAAAGCCACAAAAAAACTTGCAGTTTAGTAGATCTGTTCATTACTTTGTCCAAACCATATTGAGCCTTTGCAACTTTGTTATTCAGTTTGGTTTTGTTGAGTTTGTGTCCGTGATTGAGTCATATTGCTGGTTTAGAAGTGTTTTTAGTCTTAGTTTGAGTTTTGCATTGTGTTGATTCATCCTTTTGAATCACGTCATCACGTCCAGATTAGATTCATCTCTGTCCAGTTCGGTATTTTCATCATATCTCGCACATACAAACTCGGATTTTCGTGTTCTTATACTTTCTGGAAAGCTTAAGAAGTTCTCTACAACTTTATTGTTCATAATTTTCCCATAAAATATAGTTATCGATGTCGAAATTGCATTAGATCCGAATCTGTTATTGACCTAAAAATTCTGAACAGTCTGTATTTCGGGGGCAATATCTCCTATTGTTCTTTTCCAAAATAGGTCTTCCATATATTGAAATTAAAGAGGAGAGATATATCTAAAATCTTTCTGTTCTAAGTTTTCCAATTTAGAGCCTATAAGTGTACCTATTTGTCCTTTGAACATTGAGCAGAAAATCTGCAACAGACACACGAGATATCTTGGATTGATTTTCATTGTGTTCTTCCCTTGCAGCACATTCTGAAAAAAAAGGAAGAAAAAAGAAAAAGGCAAGTGCAAAACAAGAAAGAAAAGCCGCACAAAAAAAGAGGAAAAAAAAAACAACAACAAAAACAGAAGTGCTTGCATTCTTTGTGTCATCTAGTTTTGTCTCATGTCTTGCTAGCTTGAACTACTAGGAACACATTTAGGCCAGCAACTTTGACAAATACTTTGGACACTTATTCAACTTTACTATCTGATTTCATTGTTGCTAATCCTTGCTACATAGAAAGTTCCATCCAAGCTACACCTTACTCTTGAGCAGAATCGATACACCTTTGCAATCATCCCACGCTTCATTGGTTTCTTCATACCGGCCACCGTTTGCCACCTGCAGTGTCGGTAAGAACACTTGTAAGAGCGTGGTAAGACGCTTGAGAGTGTGTGATTCCACTTCCACTTTTCTATTATCCTTTGTAGTTGATAGGGATAACATATTTTTTGTGTTGTCTTCTGTTTGCTACTAACAATGTCAGGTAAAAGCAAGAATCATGCATTATATGCTGAGATGATGGACATGATGAAGACGGCGATAGAGTTGCTCACTAAAAATCAAACATCAACCAAGGATTCACATGACATTCAGACCACCTTTACAACACCTTCCACAAGAAGTAATTACATTCTCCCATCTCTTCCTTCTTATGATGGTTTTGGTTACGATGAATATATTGCTTGGGAAATAGAGTTGGATAAAATTTTTGGACAATGTCATATGTGTGAGAAAAGAAAGATTAGAAATGTTGCAAGTGCATTAGTAGGTTGTGCATTGACTTGGTGGAACAACTTAAGTGATTTAGAAAGACGTCGAACATGGAAAGATATGAAAATTCTTATGCGAGAAACTTTTGCTAATGTATCTAATAGTAAACATGAAATACATGAACTTGAGAAGAATTTTCTTGTTGTACCTCCTCCTTTGCCTAGCCTTTTGCAGGAACATGAACAAATAAATGGAGATGCAAATGAGAGTGAGGTGTTGAACAACTCTTCTGAATTTTTTGATGAATCAACTCATAATGCATTTGAATTTCTTGCTGAAAATGAGAGTAGTGTTAATGGACAATGCTCTACAGTTAACCACGGTATGACATTTTCAGATGTGCTGAATTTTGCTACCAATCATACTATCGATGAGCAGCAACAAGATGAACCTTTTTATAATACAACTTTACCATTAGTTGATTTTCCCACTGATTCTTATAACAAAAATGAGTTATGTGCTGATAATTATATTATACCTATGCTAGAACAACCAAATGAATTTGATACTTTATCACTCATTTGTGCTGAAATTAAGCATTTGATCCCAACTACATGTGAAAGGGATGAGCTGAAATTGTTATCTTCTCTAAATACTTTGGGCTATATTGAATTTGACACTCTTTGTGATCTAGATATCGTAGAGAAGATAATATTTTCTCAATCTGAGTTGCCTTTGTTAAGTAGAAATATTTTTCATGCTATAGGCAAATATGAACATAGTGGTATGTTTATGGTGCATAAAGTTTACATATGTTCAAATGAGGAAGTTCCTTTTGTGCTGCAACAACATGGTCAAGTAAATGAATGTACTAACGCTAATAATATCTTGTCAAGTTTTTCTAGTATTTTTTCCTTGCAGCAGGGACAAAAAAAAACATTTTTCACTGCGGTTGTGCAATATGGACAGTGCTCACTCGGGCCTAAACTCTACCCCCAAAGCAAGTCTTTTTGCTGGACATACGAGCAAGCCGAGGACGGCTTGTCATAAAGAAGGGGAGAATGATGAGATCATGCACATTATTATTGCACCTACAAACATGACACAATATTTATTTGTTTGGGATCCAGGCTCAAGTGAATGTGCACTCTTATTTGATGGACAAGATCAAGATGGCGCACTATGTCGTCCACCACCTTGGCCTCCTCCATTCATGCATACAAGAAGATTTGATGGCGTTGCACATTTGGACCAACACATGAGAGGAGACGAACTTGAGTCGAGGACGACTCCAATTCAAGGAGGGGAGGATGATGAGGACATCACTTATATGGATACAAACAACACTCTACTGAATATACAAGATGCAATCAATAGAGTTCATACACAACAATTAATTTCAGAGGTGAACTCGTTCTTATATATTTCCTTATATGTTTTTGAGCATAGATTGCTGCTTAATGATTTATTTGTGATTAGGATCCATGGAGAGGTTCATGGAGTACTTGGAGGGAGTATTAGGGACGTGGAAGACCAGAGAATTCGTTCAAAGAAGATGGAAACCGAACCAAACTTCAAATCGTATCCAACTCGGAGTCCAGGATCAGTACGCACTAAAACGGAGGCTCAGGGCGCATACGAACTCCGTTTTGGACGTTCTACATATGCACGGAAAGGGGAGAGGATAACCTTTCCAATGGCACCGGTCCCATGTCAAAATTCCCTCGGAGTCGATGGGAATCGTCGAAACAAAATCAAGTACATAATCTGTCAGGGTGCTGCGCCACCGTATTGGGCCATTGGGCCATGTATCAAGTCTAAGTCCATTACTTTTGTATATTAGGGTTAGGTCACGACCCCAACACCCCCTTGGACGTCCTCCCACCTATATATACTCCATGGTAGCCGCCATAGACAATTGGGTTTTGCTTAGATCAATAATATCGCCGTTTTTCGGTTTGTGAAACCCCAATTCAGCAATTTCAGATTGCTTCTTTTACGTTCTTGCTTGTGTTCTCGGTTGCACTTGCAGGGCTTAGCCTTCTTGGCGAGGTCAATCGTGTGAAGCACGGTTGATAACCAACGGAGCGGTGGTGTAGTGATTGCAGGGGTTGTTCGTGTTCTACTCGAGAGCCTCGGATCATCAACGTCGAGATCTCCACATCAATCGACCTATCCATTACCTATCGGAAGATCGGGCCTCATCATCATCTTTTCCTATCAAGTAGCTCATATGATGTCTTCTTGAGTAGGCGATGAAGATAGAGTCGGTTTATGGCGTGACAAGCGGTGTTGACCGCTTTAGTCCAAAACCGATCCGATGTCTTGTACTCATCAAGCATTGTTCTTGCCATCTCTATGAGGGTTCAGTTCTTCCTTTCGGCTACTGCATTTTGTTGAGGTGAGTACGGTGCTGAAAATTCATGTTTGATGCCCTCTTCTTTTAGGTACTCCTCAACTTGAGTGTTCTTGAACTCCGTGCCGTTGTCACTTCGTATGTTTTTTATCTTCAATGAAAACTCATTTTGGGCTCACTGGAAGAACTTCTTGAGGGTTCCTTGTGCTTTTGTCTTATCATGCAAAAAGAAAACCCACGTGAAGCGCGAAAAGTCATCAACAATTACAAAGCCATATTTGTTACCGCCGATGCTTATGTAAGCGATTAGACCGAATAGGTCCATATGATGTATATGATGTAGCTCGAGCGGTCTTGTCGTTGTCATGACGTTCTTCGCGGGATGGGGTGCTCCTACTTGCTTCCCGGCTTGGAACGCACTGCAAGGTTGTCTTTCTCAAAAACAACATCCTTCAAACCTTGGATGTGATCACCCTTGAGGAGTTTTTGAAGATTCCTCATACCAACATGTGCTAGCCGTCTATGCCACAGCCAACCCATGTTGGTCTTTGCAATCAAGCATGTGTCAAGTTCGGTTTTATGTTTGTTGAAGTCAACAAGATAATGTTTTCCCTTTAACACACCCTTGAATGCAACCGAGTCATCACACCTTCTAGAAACGATCACACCCTCATTAGTTAACAAGCAATTATAACCCTTGTCACATAATTGAGATATGGACAAAAGGTTATAATCTAAGGAGTTGACATGCAAAACATGAGAAAGAATGTGTTGAGATAATATTGCAATTTTACCGGTAGCGAGCACCCTTCCTTGACTATTGTCTCCAAAATAGATGCCCTCGCTTAGATCCTCATTTTCTTCATATTCTACAAACATTCTTTGTTCTTCGGTCATATGGTTGGTGCATCCACTGTCTAGCACCCATTTTGCTCCACCGGAGGAGTAGGCCTGGAAGAGCAAATTATGTCTTGGTTTTAGGTACCCAAGCTTGCTTGGGTCCTTTGAGATTAGTCACAAGTGATTTGGGCACCCACACATGGGACTTGGTGTTCCCATGGTGTGGCCCAACATATATGACATGCACTTTACCAAAAGGTTTTTCATAAGAATATAAGATGCATCAAAAGTTCTAAATAATAATTGTTGCTCATATGTGTTAACGTTTTTGAACTTATCAACATTGTTAGGTTATCTAACTTGAGGGGAGTTTCCCTTCACAAAGACAATGCTCTCATTGTTATTCTTATGGTTTCTAGCATTTAGCTTTTCACCATAGGAATATCCAATGCCATATTTGACATTAGGAGGTCTTGTGGCTAAGTATGCACTGCGTGCATCCTTGACCTTCTCATTGTCAAATATGCCACCACGAGAAGGATACTTGTCTTTGGTCGAGGTTGACTTGTCCTTCAAGCTAGTATCAATTTTAGCACATGCACAAGTAGTAGTAGGTTCAGTTTTAAGGGGTTGAGAAGGAGAGCTTGAAGAGGATGAAGGTTCACTTTTCTTGAGTGACTCAACTTGTACCTCAAGGATCTTGATAACTTTGATTAAGTAAGCAAGTTCATCCTTGATGCTAGCATTTGAGTTGCTTAACTTCAAGCAAGCTTCCTTGCTTGAAGCTAGCTCAAGTTCAAGTGACTTGCTTCGCTCCTTTTCAAGTTCAAGGAGCTTTTTGATCTTAAGATACTCCTCCTTTTGAAGGATTATCATATCTTCTTGTCGATCAACAAGATCCTCCTTGTCGACAATTTTATCCATCAAAAATTTCATTTTTGCAGCAGTTTTCTTATCTAGGCCAACAAACATATCTTTATCACAGCTATCATATTCACTAGAACCATCACTATTGCTGGCAAAGGAATATGAGGAGGAATATTTGGTTGTTACCTTTCTTTTACCTTCCTTCACCATTAGACATGTGTCGATGTCCTTCCTGGCGCCAATGGATGGGAGGAGAGTTGATTTCTTCATCGTCTTTTTGATGGCTATGCTAGCCATCTCCTCTTCCTCTTCGGACGAGGACTCATCATTTGAGTCCCACTCCTTTCCTAGGTGCGCCTGTCCCACTTGCCTTTTCTTCTTGAAGAACTTCTTGGGTTGAGGCTTTGTTTCCTTGATATTCTTCTTGTTTTCTTTGTATGGGCAATCAACTATAAAGTGGTCATATTCACCACAGTTATAGCAAGCCCGCCTCAACTTCGGTCTTGACTTTTCTTTGTGTTTTCCTTCACTTGATTTACCCCCTTGTCATCTTTTCATCATCTTCTTGAATTTCTTCATGAAGGGGATCATGTCTTCTTCGTCTATATCGCTGCTCTCGTTATCGCTGTCCTCTTCGTCTTGAGCCTCTCGAGCTTCTTTTGACAAGAAGTGGATTTTAAGGCAACACCTTTCTTCTTTGCCGAGGCAAGGTCGGCAATCTCCTTGACATGTTTTGCTTGCTTCTCCATCATTTCGAAGTTGATGATCTTTCCAAGCAATTCATTCAGAGTCATTTTCTTGTACTCAGGGCTTTCCCTAAGATGACAATCCTTGTTAGGAGCTCTTCATGACCCAGTTATCCGTACCTTGCGAAGTTTGTGATACTCCTTGATCGTGTTGAATGGTCTTACTCATTCTTGCTCACCACCTAAAAGATGATGCACCATACATATTGCGAATCATTGAAAGTTGCAGCACCGATCAAGTGCAAAACCTTTTATGCACCATATTGCCTCATACATATGCACCATACCATATGCATGTGCATTGCACTATACTATGCACCATTTGCACCATACCATATGCATGTACATTGCATCATACTACATGTGATGCATCATGAAACATCATCACTAATGAAATAAGAGAAATATGATGCATGATTAATACTAAAAATTTGAGCAAGGTTGTGTAATTTATTCAAACTATTAAGAGGTGTCTAATGACCTGGATCTTCTCACAACCCTCGTATGACATCATCCTATGCTTCAATCTATTCATTGAGTAATACCAGGAAAACCGATTACTCAATGTTCTTTATAATTAAGCAAAAGCCTGAACCTTCATCCTTGACTTGTTTAGGTTCAAGTACCTGGATTGCTGAAACTATACTGTCTATCACCATTTGATCATTACTAACTGATTAATGTTGTGAAAACCTTGATTCTCTTTATTCGCAAGGATTCCATTGGATTGTTAACCTCGCAAAGCTCCTTGAACTTGATTCAAATTCTTGATTTGATATATGGTGACTTTGACATGTCAAAAAAAACCTTGTAGTTACCATATGTTGGATGTCCTTGCACTTTGAAGACATAAGAGGAACTGAATATTAAATTCTCTTATGATGCTGCAAAGAGTTCAATTCTTTCTTCACTTGTTGAGATACCAATTCCTGGCGAGTTTGGTGGTCCATGGATATTCTCGTGAAACACTTTGGTTCATCTGTGGGAAATACTACATTAAGGTTATAAGGACTTGTGCGAAACAAAGTAAGGAAACAAGAACAGCTGCATGGTTAGTTCAAGGATGTCAAGATGATCAAAAGAAGCGAAGAGCAAATGTTAAGTTCTTCAAGTCAAGGTTAGGACAAGAAAGTATCTCTTTTAAATGTTAGAGAAAGCATTGCATGACACTAATGGAAGCTCGAGCACACCATCATGTTTATTAAGATAGACACTCGAATCCGTAGAAATACAATACAAAGTTCGAGCACCCCGTCTTACACAACTGACAACATCCTCGAAAATACTACATGGAGACAAGAAGATTATTATCCATCCTATCTATCAAGGTTGTTAGCATATCCGCTTAGCAATCGTTACCTTTTCCATTCCTTTTTCCTTTATTAGAATCTCGGGACGAGATTTCTTTAAGAGAGAAGGATTGTAAAAGCCCACTTTAAAAAAAGAACAAGAATTCAAAAATGTGAACTTAATTTTTTTTAGTTAAAGTAGATATTCAACTCAAATGAGATATGTGAACTAATAAATGAGGTTAAAAATAGGGCTTCATAAAACTTCAACATATATGAGGGAGTATGAGGGTAGGATTGCATTTAAGCAAGTGATTATAAAAACACGAAACTCTAGATACAATTCAAAATAGAAAGTAAAATACAAATGCAAGTTTCAAATTCGAATAAAAGCAAATGTGAAAACACCTAGAAGAGTATTCAGCTCAGCTCATGAATTAGTTAGAAAAAGAAAGAAGGAAAAATATTAGTAGTGTAAGTGAGGATAAAGTAAATAAAGCTATGAAGTATAGTGTTTAAATTGAAGTTCAAAGTCTACATTGGATTTAGCCGAACTTAAGAAAAATCTAAGTCACCAATATGCTTCCGCTGTTCTAAACATGATTCTGACCTAATGTTAATTAAATCAAGTCATGGAAAAAAGTCAACTTTAAATTTAAATCTAAACTTCACTCTCAAATTTGTAAAAATTCAAATTTCACGGCACCAGTGGACTCCCCATATGCAATTTAGCTTAAATACAAAATTGTGTTATTTATTGACAGCTTTTGCTATTTTTAATTGTGCTGAGAAGAGGGAATAAGTGAAGGTGGAACCCCTGCCTTCTGAGCCCCACAGGTCAGCCATTGATGCAAGGAACCGCCTCATTCTTCTCTTGCCATGGTGCCACGCACCTGCATGCAAGACTCCAGCTCGATGCCTGCTTGATTGGTTCACGGCATCAGCTGCAGCACCAAAAGACCATCGTGACTTCGTCCTTACCATTCTCCACTCTGCTATCTGTTCTCTCCTCCGAAGTCCAAACAACAGAAACCTGCTGCTCGGTTGCTCCCTCCCTGAAGCCATTGTTCCAGCTACGTTTTCATCTGGTGCAAGCACAAGAAAGTGGCGCCAATATCTTCTCTACTATCTCCTGTAATCTTTCCATTGTTTCCCAGCTGAACTTCCTCCTATGTTTGAAGCTCGGACCTCACCGTTTGAAGAACACCGTCGCCCGATGTTCTCCACTGGTGGCTTGGCTCACCAAGCTGCAAGAGGCTGCCAAGGACCAACTCTTCCTTCCTGAAGCATTCAATCAATGCCTTCCCGATGCTATTGGTTGCAGCAAGCGAAGTTCTTCTTCATCTTCCATTTTTGGCCGCCACAACGCCTCGACGTCGCCCCACGGACTCAACCCGGATCCAACTTCAATAATTGGTGACCAAGGTCCGCAAACCTCCCCTCTCCACGTCCCTTAATTGTATTGAGCTATTATGGCTCGGTTTAGCCGGAACTCGAAATTTCGTGGCAGCCGCTTGGTGACCTAGGTCACCGATGAACACCACATTGCGGTCTATTTTCTTGCTATTAAAGTTTATATTCCAGTTCTACATAGTGAAAATGTGCTTTAGGGTAAAAAATCCGAGCTTGTTCGACCATTTCCGTGCCATTCCCATGTCGCCGTCGAACCTGCTCCGCTACCGCCATCGCTGGTGACATTCCGGTCGCTTCCGTGTGGCACAATGTTGCCCAGCGTGTGTTCCAGAGCTCGTAGATAAATTCTTGCTTTTGTGTAATTACCTTTTGTCCCCCCCAGGCATGGGAACGGCCAGCGCCGCCATTTGCAAGATGCCAGTTCAACCTGTCCAGAGGTAGAAGACGATGCTAATGTGTGGACCCAACAGTCAGCGGGAGGGTGAGAATTTCTATTCGGAAAAGAAGCTCAGGAATTTGGCCAATCTTTGAAAAATCTTAATTAATTGTAGATTCGACCAAAAATAGTGAAACAGATTTTGTTAGCTTCAGTATCTTCTGTAATTTGCAATGTTTCACTTTGCATAGTATGAAATGCCTCAGTATTTAATATAAAAATCCTTTAATGAGAACTCTAGAAAGAATTATTATAAGAGTTCCACTCCATTAAAAATTATGAAACTTGGACAAAATCTTTCTTTGGTACCATACCACATTCAGGAAAAATTCCAGTGTCATTGGATATTCTTAAGTCTGTCCAATTGGGTAACTTTTCTCTATGTCTATGAAAATCCCAGAAAATGGCAGAAATAATTCCGGTAAATAGGTTGAACTTGTAAAATCATTCGTGAACTACGGAAAGCTCCAAAAATTGTGAAACCAATTTTCATGGACTCCATTTGACCAGCTATACATGAAAAACATACTTTCATCTATGACAAACTCTGATTTTGCTCTGTAATTTCAAAGAAAGGGAAATACATGTGGAATTAGTGTGACCACACCAGGCCATAGAAAAATGTTAAACTTTGCAAATAGTTTCCATATCATCTCTAGAAGTGTTACACCCTAATTTTCATACATCATGCATTGCATAAGTTCATATACATGTTTAATATTAATCCACATAAAAAGGAACAAGTTAAAATTGAATTAATAGCAAAACCGCATTTAATAATTCTGGGAAGTGCGGACTAGTCTGGTCTCGATGCGGACTAGTCTGATTTCTCTCTGACCTCGCTCTGACTTGTCCGTTTTGCTGCGGACTAGTCTGTTTTTCTCTCTGGACACTTACTTGTCCGGTATTCCAGCGGACTTGTCCGTTTTACTCTCTGACTAAAGTCGGTCTTGTCCCATTTTGGTCGGACTTGTCTGTTTTTCCCCTCTGGATAAGTTCGGACTTGTCTGATGTCCAGTCCGGACTTGTCCAATTCCCTATGTCTAACTTCGGACTAGTCTGGCCTTTTGTGGACTTGTCCGATAAATCACGACTCCGAGTTGATCTTTTGTTTCACGACCTGTTTTCGGGTTTTACCTTAAGTGGGCCTAGGCACGTCGTGCCTAACTCCTTTAGAGCCCATGTGGGACCCTAAACCGACCCCTACTCATCTCAAACTCGAAATCCATCGAACTCTAGCCTCCACCTCTATATAAACAACCACACCCCTTGGCTTGACATCTATTTTCCACTTTTTCACCTTACCCAAACCCTAGCTCATGGATAGCCGCCACCAAGGAGGGAGAAGGAGATCTAGAGCAAGAAGAAGAAGAGGAGGAAACGAAAGAGGATCAAGATCTCCATCAACTTCGTGTTCTTCGTCAACAGTTCACCATCAAGTTCTTCATCAACCCTAGATCGTCAATATCCAAGTGTTGCCTCCAAAACCCTTGATTTTTTGGAATCTTAGACACCTGGTATGTCTTATACTTCCTTTTACTTACGTGAATTCAACCCCAAATCTCCAAATTTACATCGATCTAGAAAACCCTAGCCCGCCAGTTCTGCAAAGTGCAGACTTGTTCGGTCCCTAGCGGACTAGTCCGATTTTCCTAGTTAATTTCTGTTGAATTAATTCTAAATTGACTCGAATCAATTCCAAACCTGACCAAACTTGTAAATAAGTATTAGAACTAGTTAGTAAACAGTAATAGTAACCCACTAACTAGTTTTACTTCACAATTGCATTAATCATTCATATCATGTCGTATTGAGTAATATATGTGCATCTATTGATTGTAATTCTTGTCTTGTATGTTTGTTGCGCGGTTTAGATGGATTTGTGCTAGAGTGCATTGCCGGAGGACCTCCAACACCAAGAGTTTGAAGGCTTTGACTCGAACCAATCTCAAGAGCAAGGCAAGTGTCCTTGACCATATTGATCCTATTTCTAAAATAAATGTTTTGTTTACAAAAATGCACGCTTGTGTCAATTTGATGGGAACCCTATTATAGGAAGTTTACTATATTTGTTGACGACCCTTGTCACCTGGAATACATGGTAGAAAGTCGGGATGGGATCTTTATCTTTTCGCTTCGCTTTATTAATTGGGATGGAAAACAACTATAGCACTTAACTTAATTATGCATTTATGAGATTATGATAAACGTGAATGGTTAATATGATGTAGTAATGGGTGATCTAAGCAAGCCTGGTATGTGGATGGGTTGGATGTAATGGTGGTTTGGTTGCTTTGGATCTAAGGACCAGTTCATGCGAGAATAAGCCAGGACTACAGTGCCACCACAAGACCAAATATGGGTGTGGCGTAGCTGATAAATTAGGGTTTTGCTAGTGCTTTTTGGACCATTAAGGATGCTTAGGGAAGGGGTAGTCGGATTGGGTTTGTTGACGGTTGGTGGGACTACCCTGGGATCCGAATGGCTCAAGAGGGGGCCCATGGTTGAAGATGTGCTCTGTAGGAGACATCGCCACCGGTGAAACCTCAGTGGGGGTCTAAATAGGCTAGTAATCCCTTTGTAAAAGCTATTTTGTGATCTCTTGGCCACACACCAACAGAAGTGTGTAATGTGATCGACATCACGGGCATAAGGGAGGTTCTTAGTCACCGAAAGGTGATGAAATCACGAACAAGTGGGTAAAGTGGTACGAACTCTGCAGAGCCTAATAAAACTATCATGATAGCCATGCTCCCGATTAAGAGCACCTGGACAACTTCCATAATTAGAGAGTACTTGAGATTTGTGATGGTTATGGTTGGTAATGGTTATGGATGGTTTATGGCTTATGTATATGGATATGAATTTGAGTTATGGTAACTGGACATGGATAATGATGATGATAGCAATAATTGGATATGATTTTATATTATGTCATTATGATGGATATCATGGGATTATCTCACATAGACATAGTATAATGCTTTTTACTTGTTTTAATGTACTTTTCAGCACTTAGCCTTTATTATATTCGTCATTTGAATCTGCTACATGTCATACTTTTCACACTTGTTGTGTACGACATGTACTCACCCTTGCTATTCCCTCACCAACAGTTGTAGGTCAAAATTGGGAGTATTACAGTGATAATGCGGAGTTCTAGGCCGTGTCTACTGTCAGCTTTGCCTGTGGAGTGTTGGAGCTGCGCTACCCTATTTGCTTAGTTTGCTCAGTTGATTAATTAGATTATTTCAGCTGTAGTTATAGTTTAATAATAATCATTAGAGTTGCAATATAAATATTATTTGGATATGTAATAAAAGTACTTATTTAATAATTTGAGCTATGGTAATTATCTGTTTATCATTTGTGAATCACTTATATATGTGTGTTAAACATTCGGGGCACACATATATTGCACCTGGTTCATTTTTCGGAACCGGGTGTCACAAGAAGCTACTGTAAACTTTACAGCCCTGTTAGATCTATTGATCCTTGAGAATTCAGTTTTATGTTCATATATCCATATGAAGCATAAGTTGACATTACCTTAATTCTAGTTCATTTCAACTCCAATTTCTCTCTGTTGCTGTGGACAACAAAGTAAGTAACTTCCTTCTGAGTCAGGCCTGTGCCCTTATTAAGTTGATTACAACTGAATTGAGCCTTAAGGATCCAAATTGTTTTCCATATGTACCTCGCAAAGCATATGAAACTTTATGCCTAAGTTTCCTATAGGTAAACTGTATTTCCTCAGTTTCTGAGCACAACAGAACCTAATACATTCAAACTAAGTTGTTTTAATTTCTTTCCTATTGTAATAGTTTTATATGCTAAGTTCTTAATCACATCTATTTTTATGTGCATTTGCATATCGATAGTGGACGTGACACCGAGCTCAACGAGTCCAACTCAGAGGCAAGGATTCCCATATCGGAGCAGCCATTGTGGATTCTTTGGAGGAAGAAAAAGCCACTAATTTATTGATATGTGTCTTGTCGCAACCTAAGGCAAGCCCCGGTTTGCATATAACAGCCTTTATAAAGCTTTCTTTTGTATACACTATATGTATGAGGTATGTATTGTGCATTAGGTCAGGTTTTGATGATACTTCACATGCATGACCAAATAATCCTTTGAGTGATTGGGTAGAACATTACTCCATCGTATTATATTGATATGCTAATGTTTAGTGGAATCGGTAGAAGTCGAGTGGTTGGAATCCACTCGCGAGACAAATATTTGGGCTCATATGAATATAGTTCGAGAATGGTTTATGAATCTGAATATCTGACACCCGGTTCTGAAAACGAACCATGTGGACGCATATGTGTGCCCAGGACGTTCAACACACATACACGAGTGCATTCACAAAAGGATATACAGAAAATTACCACATAGCAAGATTAATTAACCATTTTTATTACAGAATTCATAATATCCTCAAATACAAGCTCCAATGAAAAATGATGACAAGTTTGAACTAATGCAGTGGAAATAAACTAAACTTAGCAAACTAAGAAACTAAGCAAAATAAGCAGCTAAGCAAATAGGGTATAGCGCAACTCCAATCAACACCACAGGCAAAGCTGACGGCAGACACGACCTAGAACTCCGCATTATCATCGTTATACTCCCAATCTTGACCTGCAACTGTTAGTTGGGGAATTGCAATGGTGAGTACATGTCGTACTCAGCAAGTGTGGAAAGTATGACATGTAGCTGATTTAAATGATGACAACAATAATGGCTAAGTGCTGAAAAGTACATTAAAACATTTGAAAAAGCAGTATATTATATGTATGTGAAGTAAACCCATCATAAACCACAATGATTATCATAGTATAAGTCCATATCCCATATCCATCACCGTTATACCAGATTTTACCATTACAACATATCCAATACCATAATTCGATCCATAACCAGCCATAACCATACTACCAATCATAACCAGTACCAAACCACCCCATACCAAGTTTTCTCTAATCATGTGAGGGTCCAGGTTGCTCATAACCGGGAGCACGACTATCATGATAGTTTTTAAGACGCTCTGCAGAGGTTGTACCACTTTACCCACGTGTTTGTGATTTCATCACCCGTGAGCGACTAAAAGAAAACCTCCATTATGCCGAAACAATACCATAGGTGTATGGACAAGAGATCACAAAATAACCTTTACAAAGGGACTACTAGCATGTACGGACCCACTGAGGTTTCACCGGTGGCGATGTCTCCAACTGAGCACATCTTCAACCAAGGGCCCCCTCTTGTGCCATTCGGATCCCAGAGAGTCCCGCCAACCATATCCAAACCCAATCCGACTCCCCTTCCCTGGTGTGCCAAATGATCCATTCAATACTAGTAATACACTAATTAATCAGCTACACTGCACCCATACTTGGCCTCATGGTGGCTCTGTAAATCCTGGATGGTCGCACCACGAATCGGTCCTTAGATCTAAAGCAAGCAAACAACCATAACATCCAACCCAATCCACATACAAGGCTTGCTTAGATCACCCATTACCATATCATATTGACCAGTCCATATAACCATAATCTCATTAATGTATAATTATATGCGTGATGTTGTTTTCCCATTCCAATTAATTAAGTGAAGCAAAAAGGTAAAAAGCCCTTCCCGACTCTCTACCATGAATTCTAGGTGACAAGGGTGGTTAAAAAAAGCTAGTATACTTCCTATCATAGGATTCCCATCAAATTGACACAAGCATGCAGTTTTGCAACCAAAATATTTATTTTAAAAACAGGATCAATATGTTCAAGGACACTTGCCTTGCTCCTGAGCTTGGTTTGGGTCAAAGTCTTCAAAATTCTTGTACTAGAGGTCCTCCGCAGCACTCCCTAGCGCAAATCCTTCTATTCCGCTCAACGAACATGCAAAACACACAATTAAATCAAATAATGCTCATATAGTACTCAATATGTCATGACATGCATGATTAATGCAATTATGAAGCATAACTAGTTAATGAGTTGTTAATGATGTTTACTAACTAGTTCTACTAGTTTTTAACATGTTTAGATAGGTTTGGAATTGATTCGAGTCAATTTGGAATTAATTCGGGATAATTCAAATTCAGAGGCCGAACAAGTCGGTTTCAGGGGCCGGCCTAGTTCGCCCTGGACAGACTGCAAATTAGGGTTTTTTTGATATGAGAGAATTGGGGTTGAATTGACGTGGAAAAATAGAAAGTAGAAGGTATACCACGTGTTTAAAACTCCAAAGATCAAGAATTGAAGATGGAACTTGGATCATGACAATCAAGGGTTGATGATGAAGAGTTGAAGGTGAATTGGCGATGAAGAACGAAAACTCAATGAAGACCTTGATTACTTGATCCTCTTTCGTTTCCTTCTCTTCTTCTTCTTGCTCGGGAACTCCTTCTCCCTCCTTGATGGCGGGCCTCCACGAACTAGGGTTTGTGGTCTTTCAATTGAGGCAAAAGGATGTAAAGACAAGAGGTGAGGTACTCCATGACGCCAAGACAAGATATCTTGAAGTAGATAAGCTATTATACGAAGTTCTTATCACGTCAAGAAATCTCCGTCACTATTTTCAAGCTCACAAGATCTCAGTGGTAACCTCTGTTGATGGTCGTTTATACCAATTTCAACCATCAGTATAACTCAATTATGTGAAGGAATGAATATTTCTTACACATATTATGGTTAGAAATAACCTAGTTTCTCTTGTACTTGGAGACATTGGTGCATGCAGGTATTTTATACAGAATTGAAGTGAAACTAGGGGATATCATCCCAGCCAATCAAGCACATACATGTGGCATCACATGGATCAAATGGCCCACGAACAGAAGTATCTGAGGCCACCCAATGGTGTATCACCCATATCAGCCAGTGGGACCCACCTAGAAGTCATCTCGAGGAAGCACATTGGAATTGGTCCAACTATCTGTTCGGCCGACTAGGTGGTTTGACCGACGCCTTCCTTGCGGCAAACTCGTTCACCTTCCACAAGTCGACTCCCTGTGGTGCTCTGATCACGAAAGACTGATTCGCGCACTTTTGGTGGCAGGATCCGACCCTTCTCCAACTATAAATAAAACCCCTCACCCCTCACTTCAACACACACACCACTTGAGCATTCTCTCTTGTACACACTTGTTCTCTTAGGTTCTTAGTGGAGGTTAGGCTGTAGAGAGGGGCCTCTAGTCCCAAGTCCAAATTGAGAAAGGTATGGCTCATGTATCTTTTTTTGTATTTATGACTTTATGCATTATTATAATAGTAATATTAGTCTGTTTTTATTCATCTACTTGGGCAAAGCATTCCTTGTTTGGTTGTGGAGTCCATGTATGTGCTAGGTGTAGATGTTGTTATGATCTAGACATAATGCCATTATCCTGTTATCATAAATATCATGCACACCACTATAGTCTAACTAGTATTAATATGATTATGTTAATATGAATATGATAGTGTCTGGATCCAACATTGGTTCAACGATTTTTACGATCCGCCAGGTCCAGCGATGAATATTACGTTGCAAGTCTTAAGGTATTTACTTAGCATGCAAGTGTGGTGCTTGGATAGTTAATTACGTCGGATGCATCATAGTCCACAGGTTGTAGAGGTAGGCGGTAGGTGGTGACAGCCCTATCTGTCTGTTGTAATCCTCCACGTTCGGCTACGACATAGGCTCTTGACGGCAGTCGCCTGGCAGACCAGGATAAGCCGTGGCCAACATGTTGGACCACTAAGCCCTAGTATTCACCTTTAGAATACTCATGTGTACTTTGTTAGGCTATGTTTATGAGTAATTAGAGCACAATAGGAGTAGCTCCGTCTCGTAGTCTAACCCTCGCTAGGACAACCTTACTGTGAGACCTATATGATGAATACATTGGAAATTATGTTAAACGTGTAGGTTTACATGCAAAGTTTTGAATACTTGAGAAACACACTTTGCACTATCCGAAATTTAGCTACACGTGTTTTGCATTTCGGAATGTCCGAACTTTTATTGTACAATGCATAGCTGCTGTTTGGACTGTCCAAACTTTCTATGTCCTGAAATAATCTTATGGCTCCTATTTTTTTATATGCAATGCTTCAAACTTTCTTTACACTTATGGGAAGATTTTCTTAGTACTTTTGGACTAAGTTTTTGATGTGTTTTGGCTAATCATGGTGGACATTATCTTGTTATATTTGCAACATGCTTATGTGAGATTCTCACGTAAGGTGTTGTGGTTTTCAAACTAACAAGATTTAAGTCGAGGACTTGTGCATAGGAGAATTGGTTGTTTGTTCATGTGCATGTGTTGCTTGAGGTCAAGACATGGCTGTGAGAGGATCCATTGAACTAGTCTTAGGGAGAAGATGAGGTTCAACAACCAAGTTCGGGGGGAATTGTGGTTGAGATCGGGAGGTCACACAACATGTTTGGGTCAAGAATAATGCATATGAAGGTATCGTGAACATTGTTGGAAGGTCTTTGCACGTGTGCAAGGAGTGCATTGATGTGGCAACATGGTTCCAAGACGTGATGAACAGAAGTGGACATAAAGAATTGGCCAGAAAGGTCCAACCGGCTCGATTATGTCTCAGGTTGCGGCTGAGGTTGTTATGGCTCAAATATGGAAAGATTTTAGTTGGTTCTGGATAGATTTCGTGTGGGTCACGAAGTTGAATTGTTTTAGGAATGTTTAGGATGTTCTTAAGGTGTTCGGAAGTCTTAAGATTGCTTCTATCTGCGTATGGAAGAGTCTTGAGCAGTTATGGAAAGTTTCGGTTGAAACTAAGTAGGATTAGGGTCTTAGTTTGGATTTGGTTGGCCTTAGGGCTGGTTATAAAAGCAAGGGAGGCAAAAGCTCGTGAGAGATGACTTTGGCCTGTTCCTCTTGCGTTTGTTGACAGTTGTTATACACCAATTTCACCCCTTAATATAACTCAATTATGTGAAGAGATTGTCATTTCTTGCACACATCACCTTTCTATTTAACCTATTTCCACTTGTCCTTGGAGAAAGTAGTGCATGCAGGGATTCTATGCATAAATGAAGTGAAACAAGGGGATGGATCCTATAAAATATCATTCCAGCCAATCAGGCGATGCCACGTGGCACCACATGGATCAAATGGCCCACAAACACAAGCATCCGAGGACATCCAACGGTGTAGCACCAATATCAGTCAATGGGACCCACCCGTCAGTCCCTTGGAGGAAGCACACCGCAAAAGGGGCCAAGACCAGGTCGGTCGACCCCCCTAGTCGGCCGACGAGGTCTTGGCGCCTTTCTTAGTCAAACTCCACTTGTAGGATCCTCCCGACTTGAAGAGGTCATGGGTGACTAATTTGTGCGCTTTTGGTGGCAAGAATCAACCCTTCTCCAAGCTATAAATCGGACCCCTCACCTCTCACTTCAACACACAACACTTGAGTATTCATCCATTGTATCCGTTACTCTGCATAGGTTTTGAGGAGTATAGGCTGTAGGGAGGAGAGTCTCTAGTCCATAGTCCAAGTATGAGAGGAGTAGATGGAGTCTCTTCGCAATTGGGAAATGTATGTCTCCCATATTCCTATTTGTATTTCTGACTTTATTCATAATAAAGATGATATCTTTAGTCTACCATTGTTCATATACTTGGATGAAGCGTTTCTTGTTCGATTGTGGATTCCATGTATGTGGTAGGAATAATATTTATGATTGTGCTATACCATTCATATTACATTATCAAATACACTATAAACCTTCACTATATTCTAATTAGCTATGATATTATTATTTTGACATGAATCACTTGTGCTATGAATTAACATTGATTCAACGTTGATTTAGTTCATTGCCTTAGGATGGCTTGTGCCTAGGCTCTTAAGCTATTTACTTAATATGCTAGCATGGTGCTAGGATTGACAATAGCGTTGAATGTCTCATAGACCCACAGATTGAAGGGGTAGGCAGTAGGTGGTGACAACCCTATCCGTCCTTTGTAATCCTCCACGTTCGGCTATGCACAGGCTCTTGGCGGGAGTCACCTAGTGTTGCTAGCGGTAAACCCGTGCCCGATGTGTTAATCCACTTAGTATGAGAATTCATATTTAATATAATCATTAGTAACTAACTTAGGATATGTATATGTACATTAGAAGCATAGTAGGAGTATCTACCTAACTCTTAGCTTAGTCCCTCTATTACCTCATTTATCCCCTTAGGATAGGATGCTCTTGTGTGTGTCACACTACCTCCACTTATCATTTAAACCATCCTTGCTAGAACCCTACCTAGACCAACCTAGCCTTTCCAATTGATGATTGTTTTAATTTCACCTAACCTTTCTTTGGGAAAATATAAATGACACCCTTTAGGAATACTCTTTAAAGGGGAAATGCTACACCGATAGTTTGCGTGCACTTGCGGACGTTCACTTGAGGATTAAAACCTACCAACAAGCATTTCTAGCACCACTACTAGGGATGAATTGTTAATAGTGCGTAGGAAATATCAACAAGCATTTCTGGTGCTATTGTCGGGGAAGGCAGCCGAAGTATTGCATGATTGAGTAAATAGGATAGGACACTAGTAGATTTTAGTAGGATGACCCTTCTTTGTTTTCGCATTTTATGTGAAAACAGGGTAGTGTATGTCTGGGTTCCACTTGCCAGAAAACTTTTTTAAAGATCCTGAATCCCTTCTAAGAGATCGTTAATGTGGCCTAGAGGGGGGGGGTAAATAGGCCTTTTTGAAACTTGTCGGATCCTGCAACACTTAACAACCAGTTCAAAACCAGAGAAATCGGACTAGTCCGGTAAAGTGTGTACTAGTCCGGTGTATACAGACTAGATTGATTAGGTTTGATCGATTAACTTTGTTCTTTAATATATGCAGCGGAAATATACGATTAAACAAAGTGTTACAAGGTTATGAATCAGGTTATATCACAATTCAAACATATACTTGATATTTCAACGTCAAGTAATCAAGATCAATTTGTAACCCTAGATTGATATAATGTAAAGGACAATCAACACAAAAGAGAAACACAAGAGATTTATCCCGTGGTTCGGTTCCCACAGAGGCAACCTACGTCCACGTTGAGGAGTCCACAAAAGGACCGGGTCTTCTCCAACCCTACCCTCGTCGGATCGCCACGAAGGCCAATCCTCTTCCACTTATCTCAAAGGGGTGAATAACTGAATTCAAGGGGCTTTCTCACACGTTGAGGGCTCCCTTGGATTACAACACAAAATACCACCAAGAACACACTCAAAAGATTACAATTAAATCGCAGGAGTGTGTTAGAGAATCAAACCAAGAGCTCAATGTGGTGTTGAACGTGTCTCTCCAATGAACTAGAGTGAATCCCCAAGGGATTGATCTTTGTTGCACTTAATTTCGTGGAGAGATGTGGTTTTTGAGGCTCTTGGGAGGTGTGACGGCGCTAGGCGAGAGATTGTAAGATATAGCCGTGCAACACTATTTATATGGGTTTCTAAAAGTGACCGTTAGGGTCCAGAAAGATCGGACTAGTCCGTGGCGGTCACCGAACTAGTCCGGTGTGCTGTGTGTAGCAAACCCTAAGTGTCCCGAAATATCGGACTAGTCCGGCTAGGAACGGACTTGTCCGATTTCGCTATTGGAAATCTTCGGACTAGTCTGATAGTCATCGGACTTGTCCGGACATGTGAAACCCTAAGTGTATAGGATGATAAGTCTGCACTTGCTGGACTTGTCCGATTTAGTTCAGAGGGTTTTTCGGACTAGTCCGTTCAAATATCGGACTTGTCCGTTTTGGATCAGAGAGAATATCGGACTAGTCCGATTGTGATCGGACTTGTCCAATTTTGTGTGACTTGTGAAATGTTTTGAGGACTAGTCCGCACTTGGGAGGACTAGTCCGATTCTAGTCAGAGGGATATCAGACTAGTCCGATAGTTATCGGACTTGTCTGATATTGTGCAGAAAGGATATCGACTAGTCCGGTGTCAGTCGGACTAGTCCGGTCCTGTGTAACTTTGTGCAATGTGTGTGTCTAATTGTGATTGAGCTCTTGAGATGTGTTTTCTTAACACACTCCATACACAATGATCTACTATTCTTCTTCCTTGAGCTCATTTCCACTTTGCTCCTCATTCTTCCTTCTTTTTGGTACTTTGCTCATTTTTCTATTAAAAGCCTACACTCATCTCAACAAAGAGGTTAGGATCCCAATTGCTTGTCATAAATCATCCAAAACCCACAAGGGAGTCCTAGATGCACTTTCAATCTCCCCCTTTTTGGTGATTGATGACAACCAATTGAGATTTCACAAAATATGATAAAAATTGAGATTTTCATAAAGTATGCACATATGAGTCCATACATCAAGTAGTGAAAGGATAGTCCATATGTGCATTTTTTATGGTGGGAACATTGAGAATGACATAATTGACATTAATCACCCAATAGCAAGCATATATATCATTCTAGAGCAAAATCACAGTTTTCATGAATACTACTCAAAGGATCAAATCATCGCATCACAGAACCATAATTAACTGAAGATCATTGTTAAAACTTTACAAGCCACAAAAGAGTTAAAATAAATATAGCATAGGGTTCTCTCCTCGCAAACTACAGCTAAGACTAAGACTCCCACTCAATCTCTCCCCCTTTGGCATCAAGACACCAAAAAGAAGGAGAGGAGGGTCCTAAGGTCTTCACTCTTTGTTGTCGGTCCTCTCATCGTCGTCTTCATCATATTCATCTTTAGCTTGATGAGGAGGAGGAGGAGGAGGAGGAGGTGCGGTGCTACTCGAGCCCCCAACGCCAAAGTAGGAAAGCTCGGAGGGGGTCAAGGGTCCGAGCTCGGTGAAATCAGAATCTGAGTCTTCAGAGATTGTTGGAGACCCAATTGGCTCAATCTCCAGTTTTTGGCAAATTTGCTTCACATTTGCCTTGATATACTTCATGTCCTCCTTTCTTTTTTTGTTGAGCTTATGGGCCTTTACTTCGGCCTTTTTGCAGGAGGCAAAGATTGCGGTCAGGTACTTGAGAATTCCACTGACTGAACCTTTTTGAGGGGCTGCACTAGAAGCAGGGGCAGCCATAGCATCTTCTCTGGATCTTGCCGGTGCCTAGGGACTGGAGGCTGGCGAGGGAGCAGCCTGCACACTCAGCTTTTGAGGCATTTGAGGCCTCAAAGGGAGATGCTCCACATCTTTCACAAACTCAATCCCGATAACTTTTTCAATCACAAACATCAGATAAGGAGCACATCCACAGGACCTGTTGGGAGTGCAGGATATGTTCACCATGTCATTCCAAATGTATTCCGCCACATCAAATGGGCGGTCCTTGCTTATGACCCTCATCAGAGTCCTGAGGTATCCTTGCACACTCCCAACATCTCCATCTTTAGGAGCAATCGTCTTCCTCAAAACTCTGTTCAGCACCACAAAGAATGGCTTCATATTTTTGGTGGAGGGAGGGTTGAACTTTGAGTTTGGTTCATATAGGAACTTCATCCTATCCTTATCAATGACACCAATGTTGTGTATGACCAAGCAATCAGATCTTGTGGTGTCAAGGTGAAGCAGGTTAGCAAAATCTTCATGAGTAATACTGTACTTGGATCCTGGGTCATCCAAGTGACACTCTCCTCATCCTCACTAGAGAAGTGACAGGTTGCAAAGAACTGCGCAATCACTCCATTGTTCCAGTTATTCCTTAAAGCAAAAAGATCTCTCAGTCCATGCCTCTCAATGGCTCTCACTATCTCAGTAAATGGTGAGCAGCCTTTCTTCTCAAAATGTGCCCAGTCAATACACTGACTACGCACAACTGGTGTCTTCATTGGGAGATACACCGATTTGTAGAAATCAACATGGAAGTTGCACCAAAATCTTCCATCAACAGCTTGCTTCGGTCGTCCATACCAATCGATGCTTTTGAATTTGGCTACCGAGTCACTGCCCTTCCCGTTGAACTTCTCTTCATTGGGGTCCCGGAACCCTTCCTTTGGAGCATGAAGTTTCAACGGGCCAACCGAACCTGTTGCTATTCCTTTGCCCTTGCCTTTTGCTAGGCGGGCACTTGCCGCACTAGGGCCACCGCAGGTGGTAGCCCTAGAAGCAGGCACCTTGGAGGATGGCTTCTTATCTAGCACTTTCCTCCGAGCCTGTGGAGGAGACTGAGCTGGCTCGGAGGGTCTTTCTTGGCGCTTCTTGCCAAGACCCGTCGAGGTCCGAGGTGCCACCTCGTGGTCCATCTCGGCCTCAAAGTCGGAGACATCATTGCCAAAGCTCAACATGACCTGAGAATGAGTGGCATGAATGATAATGAATGATACAAGGCATAGGTGTGAAAGGATAGCAAGGAATTGCATTTAGGAATTGAAGAATTAGGTTTTGAGTTTAGAAACATCGGACTTGTCCGGTGCACAGGCACGGACTAGTCCGGAGGACCAGACTTGTCCGTGCATGGACCGGACTAGTCCGGTGTTCAAACTCAAAAACCTAGGGAACTAGACACATGGTGAATCCTAATGCACAACGAGTGTAGCATACACATAATACATCAAGGAGGCATGTATATAGTGAAATATGCTAGGCTATTTTATCAACAATGAAGAAATTTGGAAATTCTAGGGTTTGAGCGAAAATTAACAGAAAAATTGCTTGAAACTTGGAGATGAGGGTGTTGAAGGCCGGACAAGTCCGCTAGCTTCAATCCTCAAGTGGACAAGCTTGATTTCTGCCCAAATGCGAGGGTTTTTGGTGGAGGGAGCAAGAAATCGCCTTGGGAGCTCGAGCACGAAGAGAGAGAGCGCGTGAGGCAAAAGTGGAGGTGAAGAAATTAGGGTTTGGCGGCGGCTAGGGTTATGGACACAAAAAATCGGACAAGTCCGGAGATGACCGGACTAGTCTGAACTTTTCCAGGGGCTATATCGGACTAGTCCGTTGTCTACCGGACTAGTCTGGCCTAACCGGCACTCCACGGACTAGTCTGCATGGGCGAACTAGTCCGGGCAACCACGGACTAGTCCGTGGTCACCAGGAGAAAATTGCTTAGCCCATTCATATATATTTGAAGGTACATATTTAAAGAAAAGAGAGGCAAAACACATCAAATAATCTTGATGAATATGATCAGTAAGCATACAACAATCAAGCAACGATCATAATTCACCAAGATCTAGTAATTGACATAGTTTTTCGGAGAAAATTGAGAGAGATGATTCTCACAATCCAATCAACATAGTTTGAAGAATTCATACTAGTATGCAACATTTCAAGCCACACTCCGAGCATCAAGGATTTAGTTCATTTCGGAGTTCACAAAAACGCTTTTCATCAAGTGGCTTGGTGAATATGTCAGCCAATTGCTTTTGAGTGTTGACATGTGAAATGGCTATGTCTCCTTTCATGGCATGATCTCTCAAAAAGTGGTGTCTTATGTCTATGTGTTTAGTTCTGGAGTGCTCAACTGGGTTGTGGGTAATTTTGATGGCACTTTCAATGTCACAAAGGAGTGGAATATGGTTCATATTGTAACCATAGTCCCTTAGAGTTTGTCGCATCCAAAGGAGTTGTGCAAAAAAACTCCCGGCTGCAACATACTCCGCTTCGGCTGTGGATAAGGCAATGGAATTTTGTTTCTTGGAGGACCAAGAAACTAAGTATCTCCCTAGGAATTGGCATGTACCGGAAGTGCTTTTTCTATCTACTTTGCACCCGGCATAATCTGCATCGGAGTAACCAATGAGATTGAATTTTGAGCCTTTTGGGTACCAAAGACCAAGGTTGGGTGTATGAACCAAATATCTCAAGATCCTTTTTGCGGCTGTCAAGTGACATTCCTTAGGATTGGCTTGAAATCTTGCACACAAACATACACTCAACATAATATCTGGCCTAGATGCACATAAATAGAGTAGAGATCCAATCATGGAGCGATATAACTTTTGGTCGACGCTGGGTCCATCTTCATTGAGATCCAAGTGGCCATTCGTTGCCATGGGGGTTTTTATGGGCTTCGCCTTGTCCATGCCAAACTTCTTAAGTATGTCCCGCGTGTACTTGGTTTGTCTTAGGAATGTCCCTTACTTCTGTTGCCGCACTTGGAATCCCAAGAAGTACTTTAATTCCCCCATCATTGTCATTTCAAACCTGTCTGTCATGATTTCACTAAATTCTTCACAAAAAGATTGGTTAGTTGACCCAAAGATTATATCATCAACATAAATTTGACAAATAAAAAGATCATTATCAAAATTCTTTGTAAATAGTGTATAATCTACTTTGCCAATCTTAAAGCCATTTTCAATTAAGAAATCTCTAAGACACTCATACCAAGCTCTAGGAGCTTGTTTGAGGCCGTAGAGAGCCTTACGCAATTTAAATACGTGGTCGGGGAACTCTTCATCTTCAAACCCGGGTGGTTGCTCCACGTACACCTCTTCCTTGATTGGTCCGTTGAGGAAGGCGCTTTTCACATCCATTTGATACAGCTTGAAATCATGGTGAGTAGCATATGCAAGTAATATTCTAATAGATTCAAGCCTAGCTACTGGAGCAAAGGTCTCATCGAAATCCAAACCTTTAACTTGTGAATACCCTTTGGCCACAAGTCTTGCCTTTTTCCTTGTCACCACCCCGTGTTCATCTTGTTTGTTCCGGAAGACCCACTTGGTGCCGACGATGATTGCATCTGGTCTTGCCACAAGTTCCCACACCTTGTTCCGCTTGAAGTTGTTCAATTCTTCTTGCATTGCCACCACCGAGTCCATATCTTTCAATGCATCTTCAACCCTGCGTGGTTCCAAAAAGGATAAAAACGAATAGTGTTCACAAAAGTTAGCTATGCGAGATCTAGTGGTTACTCCCTTTTGGATGTCACCGATGATATTGTCGATTGGGTGATCCCTTTGGACGCGTTGGTGTACTATTGGGTGTGGCACTTGAGGATTTGTATCTTCATGATCATCTGCTTCTCCCCCTAAGTGATTGCCTTCGTTGACTTGTTGATAGTCTTCGTATTCTTGTGGTTGATGTTTTGTTGAAGCTCCCCCTTGATCGTTGGTCTCCTCTTGTGGTTCATCTTCCTCATGTACGTGTGGAGGTGGCTCTTGTGGTCGAACCTCACCTAGAGCCATTCTTTTCAATGCTTGACAAGGAGCTTCTTCTTTACATAGTTCAAATGGATCAACTTGCTCCTTTTGGGAGCCATTAGTCTCATCGAACACTACGTCACGTGCTACTTCAACAAGTCCGGAGGTCTTGTTGAACACACGATAGGCATAAGTGTTCGAATCATAACCAAGTAAGAAACCTTCATCGGACTTCGAAGCGAACTTTGAAGTCCTAGGCTTCTTGTTCAAGATATAACATGGAGAACCGAAAACTCGAAAATATGAAATATTTGGTTTGTTACCGGTGAGTATCTCATAGGATGTCTTCTTGAGTAGTCGATGAAGATAGAGTTGATTTACGGCGTGGCAAGCGGTGTTAATCGCCCCCTCCCAAAATCGATCCGTTGTCTTGTACTCATCGAGCATTGTTCTTGCCATCTCTATGAGTGTTCAATTCTTTATTTTGGCAACTCCATTTTGTTGTGGGGAGTACGGTGCTGAAAATTCGTGCTTTATGCCTTCTCCATCAAGGTAATCCTCCACTTGCGTGTTCTTGAACTCTGTGCCGTTGTCGCTTCGAATATTCTTGATTGTCAATGAGAATTCGTTTTGAGCTCGCTTGAAGAACTTCTTGAGTATTCCTTGTGTCTCTGACTTATCATGCAAAAAGAAGACCCAAGTGAAGTGAGAAAAATCATCAAAGACAACTAAACCATATTTGTTACCGCCGATGCTTATGTAGGCTATTGGACCAAATAAGTCCATGTGTAGTAGCTCGAGCGGTCTTGTTGTAGTCATGACGTTTTTGGCGGGGTGAGGTGCTCCAACTTGCTTCCTGGCTTGGCACACGCTACAGGGCTTGTCTTTTTCAAATACAACATCCTTTAAACCTCGGATGTGATCGCCTTTGAGGAGTTTTTGAAGGTTCCTCATACCAACATGCGCTAGCCGTCTATGCCACAGCCAACCCATGTTGGCCTTTGCAATCAAGCATGTGTCAAGTTCAGCTTTATCCTTGTTGAAGTCAACAAGATAGAGCTTTCCCTTTAACATACCCTTGAATGCAATGGAACCATCACTCCTCCTAGAAATGGTCACACCCTCGTTAGTGAACAAGCAATTATAACCTTTGTCGCATAATTGAGATATGGACAGCAGGTTATAATCTAGAGATTCAACATGTAAAACATGAGAAAGTGCGTGTTTGGGGGATATTGCAATTTTACCGGTACCGAGCACTCTTCCTTGACTATTATCTCCAAAGTAGATGCCCTCGTTTGGGTCCTCATTCTCTTCATATTCCACGAACATTCTTCTTTCCCCGGTCATATGATTGGTGCAGCCATTGTCTAGCACCCATTTAGATCCACCGGAGGAATAGGCCTGTAAAAACAAATCATGTCTTGGTTTTAGGTACCCAAGCTTGCTTGGGTCCTTGGAGGTTAGTTACAATATATTTGGGCACCCACACATGAGACTTGGTGTTCCCATGGCGTGGTGCAACATAATGAGCATAAACCTTGCCAAAAATTTTTCTCATCAACACATAGGAGGCATCAAAAGTGTTAAACAATAGCTGTTGTTGTTTATGTACAGGACTAGTCTGGGGGCCGGACTTGTTCGGAGGACCGGACTTGTCCGGAGGACCGGACTTGTTCGTACACCGACCGGACTAGTCCGGTGTTCATGTGTAGTTGCTGTCTTAATCCGTGACTCTCCAATTGGAGAGAGCCTTCCTTTTACAAAGGTAATCCTCTCCTTGTTATTCTTATGGCTTCTAGCATATTGCTTTTCACCATAAGAATAACTAATGCCATATTTGACATTTGGAGGTCTTTTGACCAAGTATGCACTACGTGCATATTTGATCTTCTCCTTGTCAAATATGCCACTTTGTGCAGGATGTTTATCCTTTGTAGAGGTTGGCTTATCCCTCAAACTGGTGTCACTTTTCTTACATGTGCAAGCATGATCAAAATCAGTTTTAGTGGGTTGAGAAGGTGAACTTGAAGAGGAGGAAGGTTCACTCAGCTTGAGTGACTCAACCTGCACTTCAAGGATATTGTTAACCTTGATTTGGTCAGCAAGTTTGTCCTTGATTGTGGCATTTGCGTCAGTTAACTCCAGGCAAGTTTCCTTGCTTGAAGCTAACTCAAGCTCAAGTGATTTGCTTCGTTCCTTTTCAAGTTCTAGAAGTTTGTCAAGTTCTACATATTCCTCCTTTTGGGAGATGATCATGTCCTCTTGACGATGTATTAACCTCTCCTTCTCAACAAGTTGATCAAGCAAAAATTTCATTTTAGTAGCTGTTTTCCTATCTAGTCCAATAAGAATGTCCTCATTATCACTATTGAGTTCATCATCGCTAGAATAGATTTGCACGGAGGGGGATTTAATGGTTACCTTGCGTTTACCTTCCTTTGCCATAAGGAAAGTGCCATCTCCCTTCCATGCGCCAAGTGTAGGGAAAAGGGTAGACTTCTTGGATGTCTTCTCGATGGTTATGCTAGCCATCTCTTCATCTTCGGATGATGAGGACTCATCATTTGAGTCCCACTCTTTCCCAATGTGTGCTTGTTCGGCTTGTTTCTTCTTCTTGAAGAATTTATTGGGTTGAGGCTTGGCTTCTTTGGTCTTCTTCTTGTTCTCCTCATATGGGCAATCAACTATAAAGTGGTTATACTCACCACAATTATAGCATGCCCGCCTCAACTTTGGCTTCGTTCTTTCCTTGTACTTTCCTTCGCTTGACTTTGTACCTTGTCTCCTTTTCATTATTCTCTTGAACTTATTCATGAACAATATCATGTCTTCTTCATCCAATTCACTGCTTTCGTCGTCACTATATTCCCCTAGTTGTGCTTCTCTAGCTTCTTTGATAGGGGCTTGAGAGTGGACTTCAAAGGAACCAATTTCTTCTTTGCCGAGGTGAGGTCGACAATCTCCTTGACATGTTTTGCTTATTTTTCCATCATCTCGGAGTTGATGATCTTTCCAAGCAGTTCATCCGGAGTCAACCTTTTGTATCCGGGGCTTTCTCTGATCATGGAGCATAGTGTGACGTTGTGAGGCATAAAAGCTCTTAAGATGAGCTTTACCACCTCGTGGTCATTCCACTTCTTACTTCCATATGATATGACCTTGTTGACGAGTGTCTTTAATCGATTGTACATGTCTTGGGGTGACTCGTCTTCTTCAATTGCAAATCTCGCCTTCAATCATCTCGATTTTAGCTTCACGCACATGTCGGTCACCTTCATGTGCAGTTTGTAGTGTGTCCTATACCTCCATTGCAATTTCGAGTCTATCCACCTTGGTGAACTCGTCCCGGCTGAGTGAAGAGGTAATTACGGTCGCGGCTTGAGCATTTCGGTGAATTGCCTGCTCTTGGCTGGGGGTGAGCTCTTCGTCGTCGTCCGGGATATCTATCCCTGTGCACACAATATGCCACAAACTTGGATTGAGGGAAATTAGATGCATTTTCATATTTTGCCTCCACATTGAGTAATCACTTCCATCGAAGTGTGGGGCTTTTCCAAGTGGGATAGATAAATAATGATTGTTATTGGAATTGAGACGATCATAGTTAAAAGGATATCGGGAGTAGTCAATGTGACTACTCCCCTTCTTCTTCTCTTCAACTTTTACTTTCCCTTTGGAAAGTGTCTTCTTTCTTAGGAGCGCCTTTAGCTCCAGCGTCTCCTCATCGTCGTCCTCGAAGTCTTGAATGGCTTCGAGGAGCTTCTCCACCTTGAGGTTATTTTCATCATCAACCTTCTCTTGGTTGTTGCTCTTGTGGGTGTCCTTCGTGCCTGACATGATCTCCTTCGAGCAATTAGTCTCTTTCTTGAAGAACCTGACTCTTACCAATTGAATGTGGCCTAGAGGGGGGGGTGAATAGGCCTTTTTGAAAATTGTCGGATCCTGCAACACTTAACAACCAGTTCAAAACCAGAGAAATCGGACTAGTCCGGTAAAGTGCGGACTAGTCTGGTGTATACGGACTAGATTGATTAGGTTTGATCGATTAACTATGTTCTTTAATATATGCAGCGGAAATATATGATTAAACAAAGTGTTATAAGGTTATGAATCAGGTTATATCACAATTCAAACTTAGACTTGATATTTCAACGTAAAGTAATCAAGATGAATTTGTAACCCTAGATTGATATAGTGTAAAGGACAATGAACACAAAAGAGGAACACAAGAGATTTATCCTGTGGTTCGGTTCCCACAGAGGCAACCTACGTCCACGTTGAGGAGTCCACAAAAGGACCGGGTCTTCTCCAACCCTACCCTCGTCGGATCACCACGAAGGCCGATCCTCTTCCACTTATCTCAAAGGGGTGAATAACCGAATTCAAGGGGCTTTCTCACACGTTGAGAGCTCTCTTGGATTACAACACAAAATATCACCAAGAACACACTTAAAAGATTACAATTAAATCGCAGGAGTGTGTTAGAGAATCAAACCAAGAGCTCAATGTGGTGTTGAACGTGTCTCTCCAATGAACTAGAGTGAATCCCAAAGGGATTGATCTTTGTTGCACTTAATTTCGTGGAGAGATGTGGTTTTTGAGGCTCTTGGGAGGTGTGACGGCGCTAGGGTTCGAGAGATTGTAAGATATGGCCGTGCAACTCTATTTATATGGGTTTCTAAAAGTGACCATTAGGGTTCAGAAAGATAGAACTAGTTCGTGGCGGTCACCGGACTAGTCCAGTGTGTTGTGTGTAGCAAACCCTAAGTGTCCCGAAATATCGGACTAGTTCGGCTAGGAACAGACTTGTCCGATTTCGCTACTGGAAATCTTCGGACTAGTCCGATAGTCATTGGACTTGTACGGACATGTGAAACCCTAAGTGTATAGGATGACAAGTCCGCACTTGGAGGACTTGTCCGATTTAGTTCAGAGAGTTTTTCAGACTAGTGCATTCAAATATCGGACTTGTCCGTTTTGGATCAGAGAGAATATCGGACTAGTCCGGTTGTGATCGGACTTGTCCGATTTTGTGTGACTTGTGAAGTGTTTTGAGGACTAGTCCGCACTGGGGAGGACTAGTCCGATTCTAGTCAGAGGGATATCGGACTAGTTCGATAGATATCAGACTTGTCCGATATTGTGCAGAAAGGATATCAGACTAGTCCAGTGTGAGTCGGACTAGTCCGGTCCTGTGTAACTTTGTGCAATGTGTGTGTTTAATTGTGATTGAGCTCTTGGGATGTGTTTTATTAACACACTCCATACACAATGATATACTATTCTTCTTCCTTGAGCTCATTTCCACTTTGCTCCTCATTCTTCCTTCTTTTTGGCACTTTGCTCATTTTTTCTATTAAAAACCTGCACTCATCTCAACGAAGAGGTTAGGATCCCAATTGCTTGTCATAAATCATCCAAAATCCACAAGGTAGTCCTAGATGCACTTTCAGATCGACCTCGCGTCATTGCTTCTTAAAAGCTTTGAGCGGCAAAGCAAGCCAGCACAACTGCACCAACAACCGAAACACAAATGGCCCAAAAGAACCTTCGTGAGTTTTCAGCTCCCTTTGCTAACAACGTGCTTGTTGGGCCCACTGTTAACACGGGGGACGTAAACTTCAAAATCAAAACTGGCCTAATCTCTATGTTGCTAGCCAACCAATTTTGTGGGAAGGCTAATGAAGATGCAAGTGCTCACCTGCAACAGTTCCTTGAGATCTGCAACACTTTTAAGATTAAGGACGTATCCCCTGATGTTGTCCGTCTTAGGATGTTCCCGTTCTCTCTTCTTGGAAGAGCGAAACAGTGGTTCTACGCGAACCAAAGTGCTGTAGACACTTGGGAGAAATGTTCTACGACATTCCTCGCCAAGTTTTTCCCATTGGGCAAGACCAATGCCCTACATGGAAGAATTTCCAGCTTCCAGCAAGATGCCAAGGAATCTATTCCCGAGGCTTGGGAAAGGCTTCAGGAGTATATCCTAGTCTATCCCCACCATGGGATGGATGACTGGCATATAATCCAAAACTTCTACAATAGGATGATCCCTTCCGCCCGTGACCATGTTGATGCTGCAACTGGAGGTGCCTTCTTCTCATTAACGGTGCCCAAAGCCAAATATTTGATTGAGAAGATGGTGTCAAACATGGGTTGGAGCGACGGGAGTCTCCATACCCGCTAACGAGGCATGCACACCTTGAAGGAGGTGGACATGATCGCTGCCAAATTGGACCTCCTTATGAAGAAAATTGATGGACAAGGCAATGTTGAAGTATGTGGCAATGTTTATGCCTTAGACTCTCACATCACTTGTGAAGTCTGTGGCAACATGGGCCATTTAGGAAATGACTTCCTAGAAACCCATGAGGATGCCTTATACGTAGCCAACAATGGAAACAACAATGGCTATCATCCAGGAGGTCAAGGGTGGGGCCAACCACACCCATTCTTTCAAGGAGGGTACAACAACAATGGCAACCTTGGAAATCAACCCAACATGAGAGAACTCGCCATTGGCCATCTGAAGATCAATGAGGCTATATCCAAGAAGTTGTTGGCCATTGACAAGACCCTAGAAAACATTAATGCCAAGATTGAAGGACTATCCTCACCCTTGAAGAATCAATTGAGTTTCAACAAGATAATGGAGACTCAGTTGGCTAAACTGGCAACTGCTGTTCCTCTAATGGAGAATGGCAAGATGCCATGACACCACGAACCTCCCGTGGAAAGTGCCAACATGATTTCTCTATAAGGAGGCTACTGGCTGAAGGATCATGGATGTCCTACAATCTCATGCTCAATTGGGGCACACCACTTTGACAAGGCCCTTTGTGACCTTGGAGCAAGTGTGAGTGTGATGCCCAAGGTGGACTTTGACCAGCTGAACTTCACAGAACTTACTCCAATACCAATGCGGCTCCAACTGGCTGATTCCTCAGTCCGTTATCTGGCGGCTATTGCTGAAGATGTCATGGTGAAAATCCGTAACTGCTTCATACCCGTGGATTTCATGGTGCTCGACATGGAGGTCTAGAAGGATACATCACTCATTCTTGGGCGCCCGTTCCTAAGCACCGCGAAGGCTCGCATAGATGTGGGAGCTGGAGAAATCCACTTCCATATCAATGGCAAGGAGGAGAAGTTTAACTTTCACCCAAAGTTGGAGCAATGCTCCATGATATGTATCAAGTATGGGCCGAATGTTAAACACATTCAACAGGTCGAAATCACACCTCCACAGGTGGACCCGCCCATTGCATTCATGAGGAATTTGATCTCTGCGGAAAACCCGTCTTATCTTCCACGCCGACACCCCAAGAAGACAGAAAAGTCCGGGCCTCCCCAAAGGTCCAAGTCCACCAAGCCGCCAAAGAAGGAATGGCGAAAGAATCAAGACAAGCCATCCGATCCCATCCCCCCGGGCCGGATGTTAAGAAATGAAGAAGGAGGAATTTCCATCTCATCGGACAGTGGTGAGACCTAGCCAATAGGTTAATTGGTAGTTATCCTTTTCTTTGTTTCTCTTTTCTCTTTATTTGGATTTCCCCACTTAATTTGATTCTCCCCACTGCATATTTGAATTTCTTAGCAAGTTGAGAATCCTATATTCTCAACCATCATTTTTATTTCTTTATTTTTCACAAAAAGAAAATTTTTGGGTTTTGAAAAAAGAAATTTTTATTTAGAAAACAATTTTTCTGAGCTGCAAAAGTGGTATTTCAACAATGGGCTTATTCCATAGCTGTTGGGGATCCACCTGCCAAAAGGGAGAACAGGGGGGCCCACCTCTCAGGTTAGCCGATCCCCCTGTTCGGCCGACTAGGGGAAGGAGCCAATTTGGCTCTCTCTCCTTCAATGGCTACATTTGGTTCCCTAGTGACCGTTGGGGATTCCATACTATAAAAGGTGGTTGTGAGGAGCTATTCTCCTTACACTTCACCTCATTTCTTACATCCCCAAGGTCAGTCTTGCTCAAATTGTTTTTCTTGCTCTTCATTGAAGCACTCTTGCTCAAAATCAACCTCAAAAAGATTTTCTTTTGTTTGCATTTGCAAGTTGCTCTCAAGTTCTTCAAGGGAAAATTCGCCAGGGTTTTGTTTTCACTAACATCACCTCTTTCGAGTTTTTCCCTTGTTGTGTTCTTGCTTGTTGTGGCCATGAAAGGAATGAAAAGGTTGTTTGGAAAGAGGAAGGAGGCTGCAAGCTCAAGCCATGGTGGAGACTCAAGAGCACACCCCTCTTCCGTTGCTACACCAATTTCACGAAGGAGGAGTGTAGGAGAGGACACTCACATGGGTGAGAGAAGCAACCCTCACCAACTTCTTCACGACGACAACTTCGAACAAGAGCTCCTCCAAGATTGTGAGTTTTCTCATACGAAAGCTTATGATCCAGATTTGATCTCCAAAGTAGATATGGATTCCGAATTCTTTTTCATTTGGCGTGCACTAGGATGTGAAAATTTTGCTCACATAGAAGAGAAAGGTTAACACCTTCTCTCCATACAATTCCTTTGCACACTCAAGATAGGATTTGATGGTATTACTTTTAGATTATTTCAAAAGAATACAACATCCTACAAAAAGAATTAAGTGAAGTCCTAGGCTTCCATAAACATTGTTTGCTAGATTTAGACACTTTGCCTAAGTTTAACAAACAAAGTTTTTGGAAAGATTTAACTGGAGAGGTCAGATGTAGTGCACCTAGGAATATTCACTTGCACAACCCCACTTTACGCTTCATGTATAGATAGGTGGCTATGACTATGTTCCTTAGATGAGATGTAAGGATAGTGCGTGATGATGAGCTGAAAATTTTGTTTGATATGATAAAAAAGATAAAAGTTTCTCCCGTTATTGCCACGATGACACAATGGTTAGATTACATTCCAAGGGTAGGGCCAATTGAATGCACTTCATTGATTACCCGCATTGCTACTAGGGTAGGGGCACTAGAATATTCTTCATTTGAGTACATTGAAAAAGAAAGAGATTAATTGATGAGGATTATTTAGTGCAAGGACATAGCCTTAAGCATGATCAAGATGGCTCTTTGATATTTTATTATCCCATCTTTGTCAATGAAATTCGGTTACCTAACCCGGATTATCATTTGTACAAATGCCGGAGGCTAACCATTGGCCTACTTTCCATCGAGGAAGCCGGAAGAAGTAATGTCTCTAGCAGGGAGCCTAGAAGTCGCACAAGAAGAGCGGACATGCCCCCGACAACCTCCATAGTCCGTGAGTACGAAGAGAAAGAGAACCCAATGGTTGATGCACCCGGATGGACTCAACCTCTTTCATATGAGACCGAAGGTCTGTCTTGGCATGGATGGCCAGGTGCTACATGGGAGACACCCCTATCCGCTTTAAGCTCTAGCAGCTTGCCTCCAACATCTATGAGAAGATGTCATTCCACTTCGTCTAGAAGTCATCGTGACTATACCCAAGGAATGATAGACCTCTCTAGATGTATGGAGGAGCTTGAAGTAAGGATGGGTGACATCTTGAATGTGGCCTAGAGGGGGGGGGGGGTGAATAGACCTTTTTGATTTTTGTCGGAACCTGCAACACTTAACAACCAGTTCAAACCAGAGATATCGGACTAGTCCGGTAAAGTGCGGACTAGTCTGTTGTGTACGGACTAGGTTGATCAAGCTTGATTGATTAAGTTTGATTCTAGGGTGTAGCAGCGGAAATATACTTGCAATTTATGTGTTGCAAGATTATGTACTAGGGTATATCACAATTCAATCTTAAATTTGATATTTCAACGTAATGTGAGCAAGATTAATTGAAACCCTAGATTTATATAATGTAAAGGACGATGAACACAAAACAAAAACACAAGAGATTTATCACGTGGTTCGGTTCCCACAGAGGCAACCTACATCCACGTTGAGGAGTCCACAAAAGGACCGGGTCTTCTCCAACCCTACCCTCGTCGGATCACCACGAAGGCCAATCCTGTTCCACTTATCACAAAGGGGTGAATAACCGAATTCAAAGGGGCCTTCTCACACGTTGAGAGCTCCCTTAGATTACAATACCAAATACCACCAAGAACACACTCAATAGATTACAATGAAATCATAGGAGTGTGTTAGAGAATCAAACCAAGAGCTCAATGAGTGTTGAACGTGTCTCTCCAATGATCTAGAGTGAATCCTCAAAGGATTGATCTTTGTTGCACTTAATTTTGTGGAGATATGTGGTTTTTTTGAGGCTCTTGGAAGGTGTGACAACGCTAGGGTCCGAGAGAATTTAAAGTTGGGCCGTGCACCTCTATTTATATGGGGTTTCTAAAAGTGACTGTTAGGGTTTAGAAAGATCGGACTAGTCCATGGTGGACACCGGACTAGTCCGGTGTGCTGTATGTAGCAAACCCTAAGTGTCCCGAAATATTGGACTAGTCCGGCTAGGGGCGGACTTGTCCGATTTCTCTTCTGGAAATCTTCGGACTAGTCCGATAGTTATTGAACTTTTCCGGACATGTGAAACCGTAAGTGAATTGGGTGACAAGTCCGCACTTGGAGGACTTGTCCGATTTAGGTCAGAGGGTTTTTCGGACTAGTCCGTGCTAACATCGGACTTGTCTGATTTAGATCAGAATGAATATCAAACTAGTCCGGTGGAGATCAGACTTGCCCGATTTTGTGTGACTTGTGGAGTGTTTTGAGGACTAGTCCGCACTGGGGAGTACTAGTCCGATTCTAGTTAGAGAGATATCGGACTAGTCCGATGGATATCGGACTTCTCCGATTTTGTGCAGAGAGGATATCGGGCTAGTCCGGTGACATTCGGACTAGTCCGGTCCTGTATAACTTTGTGCAATGTGTGTGTTTAATTATGATTGAGCTCTTGGGGTGTGTTTCCTTAACACACTCCATACACAATGATCTACTATTCTTCTTCCTTGAGCTCATTTCCACTTTGCTCCTCATTCTCCCTTCTTTTTGGCACTTTGCTTATTTTGCTATTAAAACCTGTGCTCATCTCAACAAATAGGTTAGGATCTCATTTGCTTGTCATAAATCATCCAAAACCAACAAGGGATTCCTAGGTGCACTTTCAATCTCCCCCTTTTTGGTGATTGATGACAACCAATTGAGATTTCACAAAATATGATAAAAATTGAGATTTTCATAAAGCATGCACATATGGGTCTAAAATACATCAAGCAGTGGAAGCATAATCCATATGTGCATTCTTTATGGTGCGATGCATGACTAAGTATGTTGAAACAATGAGAATGACATAAATGACATTAATCAATCAAAAGCAAGCATATATATGTCATTCTAGGAGCAAAATCATACAACTCAACGATTACTACTTAAAAGATCATAACATTGCATCACAGAACCATAATTAACTTAAGAACATAGTTAAAGCTTTACAACCCACAAAATAGTCAAAAAGCATACAAGAGATCTCTCTCCTCGCGCCCTACAGCTAAGGCTAAGACTCCCCCTCAATCTCCCCCCCCCCTTTGGCATCAAGACACCAAAAAGAAGGAGAGGATTGTCCTAAGGTCTTCACTCTTCGCTGTCAGTCCTCTCATCATCGTCTTCGTCATCTTCATCTTCAGCCTGATGAGGAGGAGGAGGAGGAGGAGGAGGAGGAGGAGGAGGAGGAGGAGGAGGAGGAGGAGGAGGAGGAGGTGCGGAGTCACTCGAGCCCCCAATGCCAAAGTAGGCAAGCTCGGAGGGGGTCAAGGGCCCGAGCTCGGTGAAATCTGAGTCTGAATCTTCAAAGATTACTGGAGACCCAATGGGTTCGATCTCCAGTTTCTGGCAAATTTGCTTCACATTTTCCTTCACATACTTCATATCTTCCTTTCTTATCTAGTTGATCTTATGTGCCTTCACTTCGGCCTTTTTGCAGGAAGCGAAGATTGCAGCCAGGTATTTGAATATCCCACTGGCTGATCCCCTTTGAGGGGCTGTCCTACTGGCAGAGGCAGCTCTTGCATCTTCTGTCCTTCTTGCCGGTGCCTCAAGACTGGAGGCCAGCGAGGGAGCAGCATGGACACTTGGCTTCTGAGGCATTTGAGGCCTCAAGGGTAGGTGCTCCACATCCTTGACAAAATCAATCCCGGTGACCTTCTTGATCACAAACATCAGATATGGGGCATACTCACAAGATCTGTTGGGTGTGCAGGATATGTTAACCATGTCATTCCAAATGTAGTCCGCCACATCAAACTGGCGGCCCTTGCTTATCACTCTCATCAATGTCCGGAGATAACCCTGCACACTCCCGGCATCTCCATTCTTAGGAGCGATGGTCTTCCTCAAGACTCTGTTGAGCACCACAAAGAATGGCTTCATGTTCTTCGTGGATGAAGGGTTGAATTTGGAGTTTGGCTCATATAAGAACTTCATCTTATCCTTCTCAATGACACCTATGTTGTGTATGATCAAGCAGCCAAATCTTGAGGTGTCAAGGTGAAGCAGGCTTGCAAAACCTTCTTGAGTTATACTGTACTTGGATCCGTGAGTCATCCAAGTAACACTTTCCTCATCTTCACCCGAGAAGTGGCATGTCGCAAAGAATTGCGCAATGACCTCATCATTCCAGTTGTTCCTGAAGGCAAAGAGATCCTTTAGGCCATGCCTCTCAATGGCTTCCACCACATTAGTGAATGGGGAGCAACCCTTCTTCTCAAAGTGTGCCCAATCAATCCATTGACTGCGCAAAACTGGCGTCTTCATTGGGAGATACACAGATTTGTAGAAATCTGCATGGAAGTTGCACCAAAATCTTCCGTCGGTAGCTTGCTTCGGTCAGCCATACCAATCAATGCTTCTGAACTTTGCCGCCAAATCACTGCCCTTTCTGTTGAACTTCTCTTTAGTGGGGTCTCGGACCCCTTCCCTCGGAGCATGGAGCTTCAACGGGCCAACTGGACCAGTTGCTATCCCTTTGCCCTTGCCTTTGGCTAGGCAGGCACTTGCCGAGCTAGGGCCACCACCGGTGGTAGCCCTAGAAGCTGGCACCTTGGAGGCTGGCTTCTTCGCTAGCACTTTCCTCCGAGCCGGTGGGGGAGATGGAGATGGCTCAGAAGGTCTCTCTTGGCGCTTCATGCCAAGACTCATCGAGGTCCGAGGTGCCACCTCGTGGTCCATCTCGGCCTCAAAGTCGGAAACTTCATTGTTTGAGCTCGACATGACCTGAGAATGAGTGGCATGATTGAGAATGAATGGTACAAGGCATAGGTGTGAAAGGATAGCAAGGAATTGCATTGAGGAATTGAAAAGTTAGGTTTTGAGTTCAGGAAAATCAGACTTGTCCGGTGTACAGGCACGAACTAGTCTGAGGGACCGGACTTGTCCGTGCATGGATCGGACTAGTTCGGTGTTCATCCTCAAAAACCTAAGAGATTGGACAAAAGTTGATTCCTAATGCACAACAAGCGTAGCATAAACTTAATACATCAAGGAGGCATGTATATAGTGAAATATGCTAGGCTATTTGATCAACAATGAAGAAATTTGGGATTTCTAGGGTTAGGGTGAAAATTACCGAAGAAATTGATTGGAACTTGAAGATGAGGGCGTTGAAGGCCGGACTTGTCTGAGAACTTCAATCCCGATGTGATGACGATCAAATTCCACCCAAACTTGCGAATTTCCGATGGAGAAATCAAGGAATCGCCTTGGGAGCTCGAGTGGAAGAGAGAGAATGCATGAGGCAAGAGTGAGGATGAAGGGATTAGGGTTTTGGTGGCAGCTAGGGTTATGGACACGAAAAATTGGACAATTCCGTAGATGACCGGACTATTTCAAACTTTTCCAGAGAACTATATCGGACTAGTCTGTGGTCTGCCGGACTAGTCCAGCCTAACCGACACTCTGCGGACTAGTCTACATGGGCGGAATAGTCCGGGTAACCACGGAATAGTCCGTGGTCACCAGGCAAGAATTTCTTAGCCTATTCATATATATTTGAAGGTACATATTTAGAAAATAGGGAGGCAAATCAAATCAGATAATCTTGATGAATATGATCAGTAAGCGTACAACAGTCAAGCAATGATCATAATTCACCAAGATCTAATAATTAACATAGTTTTCGGGAGAAAATTGAGAGAGATGATTTTCACAATCCAATCAACATATTTTGAAGAATTCATACAGGTATGCAACATTTCAAGCCACACTCCGAGCATCAAGGATATTTAGTTCATTTCGGAGTTCGCAAAAGCGTTTTTCATCAAGTGGCTTGGTGAATATGTCGGCCAATTGCTTTTGGGTGTTAACATGGGAAATGGCTATATCTCCTTTCATTGAATGATCTCTCAAAAAGTGATGTCTTATATCTATGTGTTTAGGTCTAGAGTGCTCAACTGGGTTATGGGCAATTTTCATGGCACTCTCATTGTCACAAAGGAGTGGAATACGATTCATATTATAACCGTAATCCCTTAGAGTTTGTCGCATCCAAAGGAGTTGTGCACAACAACTCCCAGCTGCAACATACTCCGCTTCGGCTGTGGATAAGGCAATGGAATTTTGTTTCTTTGACGACCAAGAAACTAAGGATCTCCCTAGGAATTGGCATGTACCGGAGGTGCTTTTTCTATCTACTTTACACCCGGTATAATCTGCATCAGAGTAACCAATGAGATTGAATTTTGAGCCTTTTTGGTACCAAAGACCAAGGTTGGGTGTATGAACTAAATATCTCAAGATCCTTTTTACGGCTATCAAATGACACTCCTTAGGATTGGCTTGAAATCTTGCACACAAACATACACTCAACATAATGTCTGGCCTAGATGCACATAAATAGAGTAGAGATCCAATCATGGAGCGATATGCCTTTTGGTCGATCCAATCATGGAGCGATATACCTTTTGGTCGACGCTAGGTCCATCCATTGAGATCCAAGTGGCCATTTGTTGCCATGGGAGTCTTATAGGCTTTGCCTTCTCCATACCAAACTTCTTGAGTATGTCTTGCGTGTACTTGGTTTGGCTTATGAACGTCCCTTCCTTTTGTTGCCGCACTTGGAATCCCAAGAAGTACTTTAGTTCTCCCATCATTGACATTTCAAACCTATCTGTCATGATTTTACTAAATTCCTCACAAAAAGATTGATTAGTTGACCCAAAGATTATATCATCAACATAAATTTGACAAATAAAAAGATCATTGTCAAAATCCTTTGTAAATAGTGTATAATCTACTTTACCAATGTTAAATCCATTTTAATCTAGGAAATCTCTAAGACACTCATACCAAGCTCTAGGAGCTTGTTTGAGGCTGTAGAGAGCCTTACGCAATTTAAATACGTTGTCGGGAAACTCTTCGTCTTCAAACCCGAGGGGTTGCTCCACATACACCTCCTCCTTGATTGGTCCGTTGAGGAAGGCGCTTTTCACATCCATTTGATACAGCTTGAAATCATGGCGAGTAGCATATGCAAGTAATATTCTAATAGATTCAAGTCTAGCTACTGGAGCAAAGGTCTCATCGAAATCCAAACCTTCGAATTGTGAATATCCTTTGGCCACAAGTCGTGCCTTGTTCCTTGTCACCACCCCTTGTTCGTCTTGTTTGTTGCGGAAGACCCACTTGGTGTCGACAATGTTCGCATTGGGTCTTGCCACAAGTTCACACACTTTGTTCCGCTTGAAGTTGTTCAATTATTCTTGCATTGCCACCACCCAGTCCGGATCTTTCAGTGCATCCTCAACCCTGCGCGGTTCCAAAAAGGATACAAACGAGTAGTGTTCACAAAAGTTAGCTATACAAGATCTAGTGGTTACTCCCTTTTGGATGTCACTGATGATATTGTCGATTGGGTGATCCCTTTGGATTCATTGGTGTACTCTTGGGTGTGGCACTTGAGGCGTTGTATCTTCATGATCATCTTCTTCTCCCCCTAAATGGTTGCCTTCATTGACTTGTTGATTATCTTCGTATTCTTGTGGTTGATTTTGTGTGTGAGCTCCCCCTTGATCGTTGACCTCCTCCTGTGGTTCCTCTTCCTCATGCACGTGTAGAGGTGACTCTTGTGGTCGAACCTCACCTAAGGCCATTCTTTTCAATGCTTGACAGGGATCTTCTTCTTTACTTAGTACACATGGATCAACTTGCTCCTTTTGGGAGCCGTTAGTCTCATCGAACACTACGTCATGTGCTACTTCAACAAGTCCGGAGGTTTTGTTGAAAACACGATAGGCGTAAGTGTTCGAATCATAAACAAGCAAGAAACCTTCATTTGACTTAAAAGCAAACTTTGAAGTCCTGGGCTTCTTGTTTAAAATAAAACATGGAGAACCGAAAACTCGAAAATATGAAATATTGGGTTTGTTACCGGTGAGTAGCTCATAGGATGCCTTCTTGAGTAGTCGATGAAGATAAAGTCGCTTTATGGCATGGCAAGCAGTGTTAATCGCTTCTGCCCAAAATTGATCCGAGGTCTTGTACTCATTGAGCATTGTTCTTGCCATCTCTATAAGAGTCCGGTTCTTTCTTTTGGCAACTCCGTTTTGTTGTGGGGAGTACGGAGCTAAGAATTTGTGCTTTATGCCTTCTTCATCAAGGTACTCCTCCACTTGTGTGTTCTTGAACTCCATGCTGTTGTCGCTTCGAATGTTCTTGATTGTCAACGAGAATTCGTTTTGAGCTCGCTTGAAGAACTTCTTGAGTATTCCTTGTGTTTCAGACTTATCATGCAAAAAGAAAACCCAAGTGAAGCGAGAAAAATCATCAACAACTACTAAACCATATTTGTTATCGTCGATGCTTATGTAGGCAAATTGACCAAACAAGTCCATGTGAAGTAGCTTGAGCGGTCTTGCTGTAGTCATGACTTTCTTGGCGGGGTGAGGTGCTCCAACATGCTTCCCGACTTGGCACGCACTACATGGCCCGTCTTTCTCAAACACAACATCCTTTAAACCTCGGATGTGATCGCCCTTGAGGAGTTTTTGAAGGTTCCTCATGCCAACATGCGCTAGCCGTCTATGCCACAGCCAACCCATGTTGGTTTTTGCAATAAAGCATGTGTCAAGTTCAGCTTTATCCTTGTTGAAGTCAACAAGATAGAGCTTTCCCTTTAACATACCCTTGAATGCAATGAAACCATCACCCCTCTTAGAGATGGTCACACCCTCGTTAGTGAACAAGCAATTATAACCTTTGTCACATAATTGAGATACGGACATCAGGTTATAATCTAAGGATTCAACATGTAAGACATGAGAAAGTGTGTGTTTAGAAGATATTGCAATTTTACCGGTACCGAGCACCTTTCCTTGACTATTATCTCCAAAATAGATGCCCTCATTTGGATCCTCATTCTCTTCATATTCATCGAACATTCTTCTTTCTCCGGTCATATGGTTGGTGCAGCCACTGTCTAGCACCCATTTAGATCCACCGGAGGAATAGGCCTGCAAAAAATAATTATGCTTTGGTTTTAGGTACCCAAGCTTGCTTGGGTCCTTGGAGGTTAGTTACAAGACATTTGGGAACCCACACATGAGACTTGGTGTTCTCATCGTGTTGGCCAACATAATGAACATAAACTTTGCCAAAATTATTTTTCATTAAGACATATGAGGCATCCAAAGTTCTAAACAATAACTGTTGTTGTTTATGTACAGGACTAGTCTTGGAGGCCGGACTTGTTCGGAGGACCGGACTTGTCCGGACACCAACCGGACTAGTCCGGTGTTCTTGTGTGATTACTATCTTCATCTTTGACTTTCCAGTTTGATAGGTTCTTCCCTTTACAAAGGTAATCCTCTCCTTGTTATTCTTATGGCTTCTAGCATGTTTCTTTTCACCATAAGAGTAACCAATGCCATATTTGACATTTGGAGGTCTTTTGACCAAGTATGCACTATGTGCATATTTGATCTTCTCCTTGTCAAATATGCCACTTTGGGCAGGATGTTTATCCTTTGTAGAGGTTGTATTGTCCTTCAAACTGGTGTCAACTTTCTTACATGTAGAAGTGAAAGCATCTAGGCCCCATGAGGTACGGTTTTGGTGATTAATGACAACCATTCGATATTACTAATGAATTTGTGAGTGCAAGGTCCCAATAGTCACTCAATCAAATGAAATCAAAATTACATTGGAGACCCATATAAAATCAACTAATGAGATCAAATCGAATCATATGAAGACAAGAAGTGAAAGCTCTAACTTGACATCACTCAATACATGAAGACTATCAGAACAACATTTCAAACAAGTGTCAAAGAGGTCACAAGTTCAAATTCCAAAAGAACAACTCAAAACAACTCGAAGTCAACAAGTTGAACACACCGGATCATCCGATGGTTTTTGAGTTGACTTCATCGGTCAAGTTGTGTCAACAAAAAAATAAGACCTCAGAGCAAAGAACTCACCGGATCATCCGATGTGAGTGGCTCAGTGACATCGGTCCATCATCACAGATTGCAACACCATTGGACCAAGTGTAGCACCGGATCATCCGATGTGCAGACTTACACACATCGGTCGATCACTCCAGTAAGCTTCAAGATCAAGCAAAATTCTGGAGGAAGAGCCACCGGATCATCCGATGAGAAGACAGATCAACATCGGTCTAACAACGGTCATATCTGACACAGTGACATCATCTAATTTGGCTTTGACCGATGTTAACTGAAGGGGAGACATCGGATCATCCGGTGTTCGCAGAGAAGTGATGTCAGCCTACTTTTCCAACGACTATCTCGTGGAGGCTGGCTATTTATACCCCTTCAACCTGTCAAATCGACAAGACTTGAAGCCCAGACATACTCTACACATCCTAGAGCATTCAAGCAATAGAGCTACCACTTTCACATCATTTGATCATCATTTGTACACCAAGAGATAGGCTAGAACTAGCTAGAGACAGTGCTTGGGTGCCTCCACTCTTGGTGATTGGAGTCTCTAGTGTAGTGAGAGCAATAAGGGAGTGTCCCTTGGTGTGTGTGACTTCCGGAGCTTGCCAAGAGGATTGTGGAAGCCCGGAGGATTCCAAAGTGTACAAGGCTTGAGCTCCACCTTGCCAAGGTTGGCGAACGGAGAAGAATAGTGAAGACCCCCTTGTCTCGGTGACTTGGGAGTGGCAAAACCCCTCGGTGGGTGCCACAACATGGATGTAGGAAGATCCTTGTGATCTTACCGAACCACGGGATAAACTCCGTGTCCCTTGAGCGTTTGCATCCCTCTCTCTTTTTACACTTATGCAATCTTCATTCCGCAACTTTAATTTACATTGATTGCATAGTTTAATCGCATAGGTAATTGGGCTTTAGGTTGTTAGTTTTTTAATTGCCTTAAAATTTGAAAGAAAGCCCAATTCACCCCCCCTCTTGGGCGTTTCGATCCTTACAATTGGTATCAGAGCAAGGTTGCTCATTGGATCATTCTAGCTTCACCGCTAGAGAGCTTAAATGGCCAAGAATGGGGGTTCGGTTCCTACCTTCGAGGGCAAGAACTTTGCCTATTGGAAAGCACGCATGCGTGCCTACCTAGAGGCTATTGCTCCCGAAGTTTGGGAAGCGACCCATGCGGGATTTGGAGATCTCAATTATGTTGGTGATCAACTAAAATGGGATGCTAAGGCTAGAAATGCCATCTATGAATGTATAAGTCAAGACGTATTTGCTAGAATTGCTAGTAAAGAGAAAGCTTGTGAAATTTGGGCATGTTTAATTGAAATTCATGAGGGCTCATCTCGTGTTAAAGAACTCAAATATCACTTGCTTAAATCCAAGTATGATGAATTCAAAATGCTTCCTCATGAGAATGTTAACCAAATGTTTTCTCGTTTAAATGTACTCATTGAGGAGATTAACGCACTTGACATTGCTTCTCTTGGTAAGGGACTTATCAACCGCAAGATCCTCATGCTTCTACCCAAGACCAAGTACAACATTATCAATTCAATGCTCCAAAAGGAATCACTTGACAACATTTAAGTCTCGGAGCTCATTGGAGAAATTCATGCTCATGAGATGAGCGTACTTGGAATGATGGAGGAGTCATCGTCAAAAACCATTGCTCTCAAGGCTTCAACTAAGAAGACAACTTCCAAGAAAAAGAAAGTGGTTGAGCCTAGCTCAAGTGAAGAAGAGCAAGCAACAAGCAAAGATGACGATGATGAGCTTGCGTTGATGATGAGAAAATTCTCACGTCTAAACTCCAAGATCGCAAAGAAGGGATACTCTTTTGATCCCAAGAAGAAAGCCTTCCTCCCAAGAAAAGATGAAAATAAGACATGCTATAATTGTGGTGATCAAGGCCACATATCATATGATTGTCCAAGACCGGGCAAGAGGAAGGACAACCATAAGGGAAAGCATAGAAAGCTAGAAGAAAGCCATGAAGATGAAGAAGAGATCAAGCCCAAGCGTTCCTTTGGAAAGAAGAAATTTGACAAAGGCAAGAAGACCAAGCTCTTTCCAAAGAAGAGAAGAGGGCCTCAAAAAGTCTTCATGTGCGAGGCAAATGAGTGGATCACGGATGAAGAGTCAAGCGACGAAGAGAGTGAAGATGAAGAAAACTTGGCGGGTCTTGCCGTCGTCGAGAAGGACAACTCACCTCTTCGTCCACCTCCTATGTGCCTCATGGCAAAAGGTAACACTAAGGTATGTGACGACTCTAGCGATGATGATAATGAGCTCTCCCCCGATGAATTAGCATCCATGATTAATGAATACCATGTCATCATAAAAAGGGAAAAGAGCAAGGTTAAGGCACTTGAACAAGCTTGTGCTAAGCTTGAGAGTGCGAAACTCGATTTGCATGACAAGTATGTGACCATACTTAAAGAGCATGACACGCTTAAAACACATGTCAAGCAAATTGAGGAGGAAAATGCTCAAATCAAGCTTGGTCATCATGAGCTTGACTTAGCAAACCAAGCACTCTTGAGAAAGCACAATGACTTGGTTCAAGAACATGAAGTGCTTAACCGTGCTTATGAGGCAATTGAGCTAAAAAATGAAAAACATGAAAAAGGAAACCCTTGATGGCAAAGTATCAACTATTTCACATGCCACTAATATGTTGGATAAGTCTTTGCGTTTGAAAGCAAGCCTTAGGGAGAAGGAGTTGATGGACGAGATTGAAAGTCTCCGCACTAGTGTGGCAATACTCTCTAAGGGGGAGGACAAGCACAAGGAAATCCTCTACCAACAAGCTAAAGGCTTCAACAAGAGAGGACTTGGATCCTTCCCGGTGCTCAACAAATGGAAGGTGCCCTCACCGGAGCTTAGGACGAGCTTCATCAAAGAAGTTGGTTCCTATTGCCAACATTGTGAGGTCACCGGACATCACACGAGGGAGTGTCCTCTTCCCAACCGTCCTTCTCCCAAATTTCCTTCTAATTACAAATCTACTTTCAATGATTGCCACTATCTCTTGAGCAAAGTAGGTGGCAAGGTGAAGGCAAGGTTCATCGGCAAAGACATTAAGGGCAAAAAGGGGAAGCTCCCCAAGCAACTTTGGGTCCCAAAATCACTTGTATCACACATACAAGGACCTAAGTTGGCTTGGGTGCCTAAACTCAAAAACTAACTTCATGTGTGTAGGTGAACTACAAAGCCGGAGGAAAGCATTGGGTACTCGATAGCGGGTGCACTCAACATATGACCGGCAATGATGGTATGTTCACTAACATAGAGAACCCCGACAATCACGAACAAGTCACCTTTGGTGACAACTCAAAGGGGAAGGTAATTGGTTTAGGTAAAATTGCTATTTCACATGATTTGTCCATTTCCAATGTACTATATGTTAAGTCACTTAGTTTCAATTTACTTTCAATTGCACAACTATGTGATCTTGGGCTAACGTGCACCTTTGACAAGAATGGTGTTGTAGTAACCAGTGAATCAAGCAAGGAACTAATCTTCAAAGGCTTTCGGCATGGACATCTTTACTTGGTGGACTTCTCCAACAAGGATGCTAGCTTGACCACTTGTCTTTTCACTAAGACAAGATTGGGTTGGCTATGGCATCGACGCATTGCTCACATTGGGATGAGCAAGCTTAAGAAGTCGTTCAAGCTTGGAATGGTGACCGGCGTGAAGGATGTCACATTTGAGAAGAACAAGCTTTGTAGTGCTTGTCAAGCCGGGAAGCAAGTTGCTTCACACCACCCAATGAAGACAATGGTGTCAACCTCCAAGCCGCTTGAACTACTCCACATGGACCTCTTCGGACCGTCCACATATCAAAATCTTGGTGGTAATTTCTATTGTCTTGTTATTGTTGATGACTATTCTAGATATGCTTGGACCTTGTTTCTAGGTGACAAGGGTGAAACTCCGGAAATCTTCAAGACCTTCGCTAAACGTGCTCAAAGGGAATTTCAACTTCCTATCATCAAGGTCCGGAGTGACAACGGCACCGAGTTCAAAAACTACAACATTGGGGAGTGGTGTGATCGTGAAGGCGTGAAGCATGAGTTTTTGGCCACATACACCCCTCAACAAAACGGTGTCGTTGAAAGGAAGAACAAGACTCTCATCACCCTTGCTAGAGCAATGCTTGATGACTATGGCACGTCGGAGAAGTTTTGGGCCGAAGCAATCAACACGGCGTGCCATGCCGAAAATAGGGTCTATCTTCACCGACTACTCCAAAAGACCCCATATGAGCTCCTCATTGGGAGAAAGCCCAACATCTCCTACTTTAGAGTCTTTGGGTGCAAATGCTACATCTACCGCAAGAAAAGGCTCGGTAAGTTTGAAAGAAGATGTGATGTTGGTATTTTTCTTGGTTATGCATCAAACTCAAAAGCATATCGAGTATTCAACCAAACCTCCGGGCTAGTTGAAGAAAGTTGTGATGTTGAGTTTGATGAGACTAATGGCTCCCAAGAGGAGAGTTTTGGTCATGATGATATAGATGATGAGCCTCTACGAGAAGCCATGAAAAACATGACCATTGGAGACATCAAGCCCGAAGTTGAGGAGAGCCATGATCAAGGGGGAGCATCAAGTTCCACAATCAACACCTCCATGGCGCCTCAAGTTGATGAAGAAGAAGAGAAAGATGATCCATTGCCAATGCAAGACTCACAAGCCACACAACACCAACAACAAGAAGAAGAAGTCCAAGATCAAGTCCAACCACAAGACGAGCAAGATGCTCCACCACCACCAAGTGCCTCACAATCACTTATGAGGCATGGACGCATCTCCAAGGCGCATCTGATTGATCAAATCATCGGAAGTCCGTCACGGGGAGTAAGTACTCGTTCTCGCCATGTCGCTTCATTTTGTGAGCACTACTCTTTTGTTTCGTATGTAGAACCCACTCATATAGAGGAAGCACTCCAAGATCCAAATTGGGTGATGGCCATGCAAGAAGAACTCAACAACTTCACCCGCAATGAAGTTTGGGTGTTGGAGGAGCGACCCAAGAACAAGAACGTCATCGGAACGAAGTGGGTGTACCGCAACAAACAAGACGAGAATGGTGTTGTGGTCCGCAACAAGGCAAGACTTGTGGCCAAGGGTTTTTCACAAGTTGAAGGACTAGACTTTGGAGAAACATTCGCTCCGGTCGCTCGGTTAGAAGCCATTCGCATACTCCTTGCTTTTGCTTCACATCACAATATAATGCTTTATCAAATGGATGTTAAAAGTGCCTTTCTTAATGGTTATATTAACGAGCTTGTTTATGTTGAGCAACCTCCCGGGTTTGAAGATCCGAGGAATCCTAACCATGTGTATAGGTTACACAAGGTGCTCTACGGGCTCAAGCAAGCACCTAGGGCATGGTATGAACGTCTAAGGGATTTCTTGGTCATGCAAGGATTCAAGATCGGGAGGGTGGACTCTACACTCTTCACCAAGGACATCGACGGAGATTTATTCATTTGTCAAATTTATGTCGATGATATTATCTTTGGCTCAACTAACAAATATCTTAGCCATGAGTTTGGCACCATGATGTCTAGGGAATTCGAGATGTCAATGATTGGAGAGCTCAACTTCTTCCTTGGATTCCAAATCAAGCAACTTCAAGAGGGAACCTTTGTCTACCAAGAGAAATACACCAAGGATCTCTTGAAGAAATTTGAGATGGGAGATTGTAGCTCAAGAAGCACTCCAATGGGAACAAATTGCCATCTCGACACGGATAAGGACGGTAAACCTATTGACCAATCTCACTACCGCTCTATGATTGGTTCATTGCTTTATCTTACCGCATCTAGGCCCGATATAATGTTTAGTGTATGCTTATGTGCCCGCTTTCAAGCGGCTCCTAAAGAATCGCATAAGAAGGCGGTCTTTAGGATACTTAGGTATCTTAAGCATACCCCTAGTATGGGCTTGTGGTACCCTAAAGGTACAACCTTCCAACTCTTGGGATACTCGGATTCGGACTTTGCCAGATGCCGCGTAGATCGCAAGAGTACCTCCGGTGGGTGCCACTTGCTTGGGCGTTCCCTAGTGTCTTGGTCTAGCAAAAAGCAAAATTCCGTGGCTTTGTCCACCGCGGAAGCGGAGTATATAGCGGCCGGTGCATGTTGTGCCCAAATTCTATATATGAAGCAAACCCTTTTGGACTTTGGAATTAAAATTGGTTGTGTGCCTCTCCTTTGTGACAATGAAAGTGCGGTTAAGATAGCTAGAAACCCCGTTCAACACTCCCGCACTAAGCACATTGATATTTGCCATGACTTCTTACGGGATCATGAGGCTAAAGGAGACATCTCTTTGCAAGGTGTTAGATCTGAAGAACAATTGGCGGATATCTTCACTAAACCACTTGATGAGAAAACCTTTTCTAGACTTAGAAATGAATTAAATGTGCTAGATGCATCCAACGTCATGTGAGTTGCCATGTTCATGTAAGGATGCATATCATATAGGTCTTGTCTAACTCTCAAAGGATAGGGGCGAGCTAGAAACAGTTTTCCCTAAAGAAGCCTTTGGAAGGTTTAAACTTGGCAAGATAGATTTATTTTATGCCTTGCATGATCTCTGCCATATAGACTTGCACTCATTCTATTTCTTGCACTAATTTGTTTGGCATTGCATACGGTAGATTGTCACAAAGGGGAACCCACCTCATGAGAAGGAGACTTGTTTAAAATACAATATCTCAACTCATATAAGGTGGAAAGAACAAAATGTTAGGTACGTTAATGCCTAGAGGAACATGCTTCAAAGAGATAGAAGTCGTCATACTCTACCTCACAAAGCATGGGCCTTACATTTTATTTGGACATTTTTCCTCCATTTTTCTCGGTGTTCCATTTGCATTAAGGCCTAGCCAAGCTAATGGCATAATTAGCTTCTTGAGGGGTAAGGGGTTGCCCAAAAAGTCCTAAGACATGTGTTTCTCTTCGATTGTTTGTTTGGTCAAAGGACATATATGGGACGTTTCTGTTCTGTTGTCATCGGATTATCCGATGCCCAAATCAATCCCTCATCGGATCAACAGGTGTTCAATCTTCAAGGGCCAGTTCAGTCAGAACCTCAAATGATCCGACGCGTTCATTCTGAAAAACATCGGTCCATCCGGTGTTCTCTCTTATGGAGCTGTGGTCAATTCAACCGATGTTTACTTCCTCCAACGTCGGATCATCCGGTGTAAACATTCCTCTTTTGAAAACCCTTACTGTGCCATTCGACCGATGACCCAAACCCTAAACGTCGGTCCATCCGATGTCAACAGCAATTTTTGAATATCCTTACTGTGGCATTCGACCGATGTTCGTTTCACCTAGCATCGGTCCATCCGGTGTTAAAATTTCGGCTAGGGTTTGGGGTCCACTATTTAAACCCGCGCCGCCGCCTCCTTCTCTCTCCCCAACGCCATCGCTCTCCCATGCCCTCGCCGCCGCCTCTCGCCCACCTCGCCGCAGCCAACCGCGCCGCCACCTCCTCCGCCGCCGGTCGCCGCCGCCGCCGCCGCCCACAGCGCCGCCGTCGTGCTCCCGCCGGGCGCCGCCACCGCACACCCGCGCCGCCTCACCTCCAAGCGCCGCGCTGCCGCCTCCACCCTCGCGCCGCTCGTCGCACCGCCGCCTCCACGCACGTCTCCACCGCATCCAAGCACCGCCACCACTCTTCCCTCCATCGCAGCGCCTCCACCCCGCGACGCCGCCATCTCCGGTCACCTCCCCGTCGCTAGGGTTTCTCGGCCCGTCGATCTTCACGTCCCGTCGTCAACTCCATGCAAACTCGTGATTGCAATGGCTCGCGACAAGAAGAACAAGGGAAAGGCCATCGCGGAGCCCGCCGTGAAGAAGCAGAAGCTGTCCAAAGAAGAAAAGAAGGCGTTGATGGCCGCTCGCGCCATCGAGGAGCGTGAGCGTGGCCGCGGAGGGTCCCTGAGGATCCGCGAGGCTCGTTCCAGGCAGCCTCCCGTGATCGACGACTCTGAGGCCGAAGAGGAGCCGGTTGAGCCTCTCGTCCGCCGACGCTCAGCCCGGACACGTGGAGGTCACACCGAGGCTGCTCCTCGTCCGAGACCGACGGCTGCCGACCGTCGTGATGACAGGGAGGCCGAGAGGGCCATCTACGAGATGGACACGGCTGTCCGTGTCGGTGAGGGAGTCCGTCTCACGGACTACCGGAAGATGAAGGCCAAGCAGCTACGCAAGCTTCGTTGGAGCGTGCTACTTGAGGAGTGGTACCCTCAGCCCCGTGAAGCTCTTGTGGACAGTCGTTTCTGGACTGTCACCCAGGCGTCTCTCTACGAGACCTACAGACGTCGGGGGCACAAGCTTTTTCAGCACAACTACTTGGACTGGGGGCAGCTTGCAGTGGCAGCGGAGTCAGAGGTCCGTTCATACTTTGAGAGGTACAGAGGTTTGGTGCAGCTGCTTGCTTATGAGAGAAGTGCTTATGTGGAAGATTGGGTCCGTGTCTTCTATGCGACCCTGTACATCTCTGAGGGCAGGAGGTCTATTGATTTCATGTTTATGGGACAGCGCTACCACCTCTCGAGGCAGACTTTGGGGCAGCTTCTTGGTTTGGACCTGCACGACACCTGCGTGCACGAGAAGGTCTATGGGCAGGCAGATCCACCGAGGAGGCCACTTACTAGAGGAGTAGCACCACAGCTTGACGAGATCTGGTCCCTGTTTGGCCCCACGTTCTCTCCGGACCAGCCGAGAGTTCCAGCTCTTCTGACCCCAGCTGCGCGCATTGTGCACCTCGCCTTGCGCCGCACGCTCCTGCCGAGGTCAGGATACTTGGAGGGGTTCACTAGTCTGCAGCAGACCCTCCTGTTCTACATAATGAACGGGATGGATTTCGACATTGTGGACATCCTCCTGTGCGAGATGGAAGACGTGATCACGGATGGGGTTGGCATGATGAGGCAGATGGTCTACGGGCACTGGATCAGTTACATATGCTCTATGATGGTGCCTGAGGGGGATGCAGCACAGGCCAGGCTTGCTGACGAGAGCGTGACTCGCTTTGGTCACTATCGTGCCTCTGCTCCTGGAGACCGTCGCCTTGGTCGTCCAGTTGAGCGCCAGGTCCGGGCCCGTCTGTCAGAGGAAGATTGGTCCGACCTAGAGCGGGAGGACGAGAGGCTTGCTGAGGCTGAGGCCCAGGGGGAGGACCTGCAGCATATCTGGTCTGAGAGCGACACCGACGACAGTGTCAAGGAGTACTTCCCTCCTCCCCCCTCTCCCCGGCAGCACGACGCGGAGGCTGGAGGTTCTACAGTGCCACCTCCCACTCCACCTCCCGTCACAGAGGCGCAGGTCACGCAGCCGTCTGAGCTGACTTCGCTCCTCCAGCAGATGGTCGAGCAGCAGCGACTGGACAGGCTGGCCGCCGAGCAGGCCCGCGCGGAGCAGGCTGCGCGTCTTCTTGAGCTCCAGCAGCAGCAGCAGGAGATGCAGCATCAGATCGCCCATGAGAGGCGTGAAGACACTGATTGGCTGACGGGGCTCATCGACCAGATGCACCAGCACACTCTGGACCAGCAGCAGCAGACGCAGCAAGCGATGATGGGGATCCTGGGGTTGATCACCAACCTCTACACACAGACCGGGATCGCCCTTCCATCGCAGCTGCCTGGAGTAGCTCCTCCGCCTCCTGTCTTGGCTCCAGCTGCTGCACCAGTGGCTCCAGTTCCCTCCACTCCGATCCCTTCGTTCAGCATGTCCCCGCTGTTGGCTCCAGGTGCTCCTCTTCACTCCCCACTGCCGGCCACTTCACTGTTCCTTCAGACGCCGACCTCTGTCACCAGTGTACTTGCTCCAGCACCTCCAGCACCTCCTCCTCAGCAGGCACCGACGGTGGCATCTTCGGCTCCGGCAGCACCCTCCTCCGCTACTCCGGCCAGCAGCTCCGACGACAGAGGCGGTGACCAGTTCGTCATCGCGCCCAGCTCTCAGGGTCTGTAGGTGCTCGGATCCCTTTTTGGTGTCTTGATGCCAAAGGGGGAGAAGAGGTAGAAGAGTCAGGGGGAGTGGTAGTAGTAGTCTCAGGGGGAGTGTGTGTTTATCCTTTGTATTCGTGCTTGAGTACTCTTTTGTAATTTTAATTAAGCACTCTTCCGCTTGTCTCATTTGTTTATGGTTTTAATCGATTGAGCTTTTCGCACCATAAATTTCATTTGCTTTTTACAAGCTTAATGGGTCTTATCTTGTATTCATTGCATATCTACTTGAGTATTATATTATCAAATTCATTATTATTGCGCTTTAAACTATTGTGTTGTCATCAATCACCAAAAAGGGGGAGATTGAAAGCATCTAGGCCCCATGAGGTACGGTTTTGGTGATTAATGACAACCATTCGATATTACTAATGAATTTGTGAGTGCAAGGTCCCAATAGTCACTCAATCAAATGAAATCAAAATTACATTGGAGACCCATATAAAATCAACTAATGAGATCAAATCGAATCATATGAAGACAAGAAGTGAAAGCTCTAACTTGACATCACTCAATACATGAAGACTATCAGAACAACATTTCAAACAAGTGTCAAAGAGGTCACAAGTTCAAATTCCAAAAGAACAACTCAAAACAACTCGAAGTCAACAAGTTGAACACACCGGATCATCCGATGGTTTTTGAGTTGACTTCATCGGTCAAGTTGTGTCAACAGAAAAAGAACACCTCAGAGCAAAGAACTCACCGGATCATCCGATGTGAGTGGCTCAGTGACATCGATCCATCATCACAGATTGCAACACCATTGGACCAAGTGTAGCACCGGATCATCCGATGTGCAGACTTACACACATCGGTCGATCACTCCAGTAAGCTTCAAGATCAAGCAAAATTCTGGAGGAAGAGCCACCGGATCATCCGATGAGAAGACATATCAACATCGGTCTAACAACGGTCATATCTGACACAGTGACATCAGCTAATTTGGCTTTGGCCGATGTTAACTGAAGGGGAGACATCGGATCATCCGGTGTTCGCAGAGAAGTGATGTCAGCCTACTTTTCCAACGGCTATCTCGTGGAGGCTGGCTATTTATACCCCTTCAACCTGTCAAATCGACAAGACTTGAAGCCCAGACATACTCTACAAATCCTAGAGCATTCAAGCAATAGAGCTACCACTTTCACATCATTTGATCATCATTTGTACACCAAAAGATAGGCTAGAACTAGCTAGAGACAGTGCTTGGGTGCCTCCACTCTTGGTGATTGGAGTCTCTAGTGTAGTGAGAGCAATAAGGGAGTGTCCCTTGGTGTGTGTGACTTCCGAAGCTTGCCAAGAGGATTGTGGAAGCCCGGAGGATTCCAAAGTGTACAAGGCTTGAGCTCCACCTTGCCAAGGTTGGCGAACGGAGAAGAATAGTGAAGACCCCCTTGTCTCGGTGACTTGGGAGTGGCAAAACCCCTCGGTGGGTGCCACAACGTGGATGTAGGAAGATCCTTGTGATCTTACCGAACCACGGGATAAACTCCGTGTCCCTTGAGTGTTTGCATCCCTCTCTCTTTTTACACTTATGCAATCTTCATTCCACAACTTTAATTTACATTGATTGCATAGTTTAATCGCATAGGGAGTTGGGCTTTAGGTTGTTAGTTTTTTAATTGCCTTAAAATTTGAAAGAAAGCCCAATTCACCCCCCCTCTTGGGCATTTCGATCCTTACAAGAAGCATGACCAAACTTAGTTTTAGTGGGTTGAGAAGGTGAACTTGAAGAGGAAGAAGGTTCACCTTGCTTGAGTGACTCAACTTGCACTTCAAGGATCTTGTTAACCTTGATCAGGTCAGCAAGTTGGTCCTTGATTGTAACATTTGAGTCAGTTAGCTCCAAGAAAATTTCCTTGCTTGAAGCTAACTCATGCTCTAGTGAATTAGCTAACTCAAGCTCTACCAAATTCAAAGGGGCCTTCACACACATTGAGAGCTCCCTTAGATTACAATACGAAATACCACCAAGCCACTCCTTCCCTATGTGAGCTTGTTCGACTTGTTTCTTCTTCTTGAGGGATTTCTTGGGTTGAGGCTTGGATTCTTTAGTCTTTTTCTTGTTCTCTTCATATGGGCAATCAACTATAAAGTGGCTATACTCACCACAATTATAGCATGCCCGCCTCAACTTTGGCTTTGTTCTTTCCTTGTACTTTCCTTCGCTTGATTTGGCGCCTTGTCTTTTCTTCATTATTCTCTTGAATTTCTTCATGAACAATATCTGTCTTCTTCATCTAATTCGCTGCTCTTGTCGTCACTGTCTTCTTCTAGTCGTGCTTCTCTGGCTTCTTTAGATAGAGGCTTGAGGGTGGACTTCAAAGCAACCCCTTTCTTCTTTGTCGAGGTGAGGTTGGCAATCTCCTTGACATGCTTTGCTTGTTTTTCCATCATCTCGAAGTTGATGATCTTTACAAGCAATTCATCTGGAGTCATCCTTTTCTATTCGGGGCTTTCTCTGATCATGGAGCATAGGGTGATGTTGCGAGGCATGAAAGCTCTAAAGGATGAGCTTTACCACCATGTGGTCATTCCACTTCTTACTTCCGTATGATCTGACCTTGTTGACGAGTGTCTTCAATCGGTTGTACATGTCCTGGGGTGACTCGTCTTCTTCAATTGCGAATCTTCCCAATTCGCCTTCGATCATTTCGATCTTTGCTTCACGCACATGTGCAGTTTGTAGTGTGTCCTAAATCTCCTTAGCAATCTCAAGTCCATCCACCTTGGTGAACTCGTCCCGACTAAGCGAAGAGGTAATTACTGCCGTGACTTGAGCATTTCGATGAATAGCCTGCTCTTAGCTTGGTGTGAGCTCTTCTTCGTTGTCCGGGATATCTATCCCTGTGCACACAATACGCCATAAACTTGGATTGAGGGAAATTAGATGCATTTTCATATTTTGCCTCCACATTGAGTAATCACTTCCATCGAAATGTGGGGCTTTTCCAAGTGGGATAGACAAATAATGATTACTATTGGAATTGAGACGATCATAGTTAAAAGGATATCGGGAGTAGTCGGTGTGACTACTCCCCTTCTTCTTTTCTTCAATCTTCACTTTCCCTTTGGAAAGTGTCTTCTTTCTTAGGAGCGACTTTAGTTCTAGCGTCTCCTCATCGTCGTCCTCGAAGTCTTGAATGGCTTCGAGGAGCTTCTCCACCTTGAGGTTCTTTTCATCATCAACCTTTTCTTGGTTGTTGCTCTTGTGGATGTCCTTCATGTCCGACATGATCTTCTTTGAGCGATTAGTCTCTTTCTTGAAGAACCTGCTCTGATACCATTGAATGTGGCCTAGAGGGGGGGTGAATAGGCCTTTTTGATTTTTGTCGGAACTTGCAACACTTAACAACTAGTTCCAAACCGGACATATCGGACTAGTCCGATAAAGTGCGGACTAGTCCGGTGTGTACGGACTAGGTTGATCAAGTTTGTTTGATTAAGTTTGATTCTAGGGTGTAGCAGCGGAAATATACTTGTAATTTATGTGTTGCAAGATTATGTACTAGGGTATATCACAATTCAATCTTAAATTTGATATTTCAACGTATAGTGAGCAAGATTAATTGAAACCCTATATTGATATAATGTAAGGACGATTAATACAAAACAAAAACATAAGAGATTTATCCCGTGGTTCGGTTCCCACAGAGGCAACCTACATCCAGGTTGAGGAGTCCACAAAAGGATTGGGTCTTCTCCAACCCTACCCTCGTTAGATCGCCACGACGGCCAATCCTGTTCCACTTATCACAAAGGGGTGAATAACCGAATTCAAAGGGGCCTTCTCACACGTTGAGAGCTCCCTTAGATTACAATACGAAATACCACCAAGAACACACTCAATAGATTACAATGAAATCACAGGAGTGTGTTAGAGAATCAAACCAAGAGCTCAATGAGTGTTGAACGTGTCTCTCCAATGATCTAGAGTTAATCCTCAAAGGATTGATCTTTGTTGCACTTAATTTTGTGGAGAGATGTGGTTTTTTTTAGGCTCTTGGAAGGTGTGACAGCGCTAGGGTTCGAGAGAATTTAAAGTTGGGCCGTGCACCTCTATTTATATGGGGTTTCTAAAAGTGACTGTTAGGGTTTAGAAACATCAGACTAGTCCGTGGTGGACACCGAATTAGTCCGGTGTGCTATATGTAGCAAACCCTAAGTGTCCCGAAATATTGGACTAGTCCGGCTAGGGGCGGACTTGTCCGATTTCTCTTCTGGAAATCTTCAGACTAGTCCGATAGTTATCGAACTTGTCCGGACATGTGAAACCCTAAGTGAATTGGGTGACAAGTCCGCACTTGGAGGACTTGTCCGATTTAGGTCAGAGGGTTTTTCGGACTAGTCCGTGCTAACATCGGACTTGTCTGATATAGATCAGAATGAATATCGAACTAGTCCAGTGGAGATCAGACTTGCCCGATTTTGTGTGACTTGTGAAGTGTTTTGAGGACTAGTCCGCACTGGGGAGGACTAGTCCGATTCTAGTCAAAGAGATATCAGACTAGTCCGATGGATATCAGACTTGTCCGATTTTGTGCACAGAGGATATCGGACTAGTCTGGTGACATTTGGACTAGTCCGGTCCTGTATAACTTTGTGCAATGTGTGTGTTTAATTGTGATTGAGCTCTTGGTATGTGTTTCCTTAACACACTCCATACACAATGATCTACTATTCTTCTTCCTTGAGCTCATTTCTACTTTGCTCCTCATTCTCCCTTCTTTTTGGCACTTTGCTTATTTTGCTATTAAAACCTGTGCTCATCTCAACAAATAGGTTAGGATCTCATTTGCTTGTCATAAATCATCCAAAACCAACAAGGGATTCCTAGGTGCACTTTCAATCTCCCCCTTTTTTGGTGATTGATGACAACCAATTGAGATTTCACAAAATATGATAAAAATTGAGATTTTCATAAAGCATGCACATATGGGTCTAAAATACATCAAGCAGTGAAAGCATAATCCATATGTGCATTCCTTATGGTGCGATGCATGACTAAGTATGTTGAAAAAATGAGAATGACATAAATGACATTAATCAATCAAAAGCAAGCATATATGTCATTCTAGGAGCAAAATCATACAACTCAACGATTACTACTTAAAAGATCATAACATTGCATCACAGAACCATAATTAACTTAAGAACATAGTTAAAGATTTACAACCCACAAAATAGTCAAAAAGCATACAAGAGATCTCTCTCCTCGTGCCCTACAGCTAAGGCTAAGACTCCCCCTCAATCTCTCCCCCTTTGGCATCAAGACACCAAAAAGAAGGAGAGGATTGTCCTAAGGTCTTCACTCTTCGCTGTCAGTCCTCTCATCGTCGTCTTCGTCATCTTCATCTTCAGCCTGATGAGGAGGAGGAGGAGGAGGAGGAGGAGGAGGAGGAGGAGGTGCGGAGTCACTCGAGCCCCCAATGCCAAAGTAGGCAAGCTCGGAGGAGGTCAAGGGCCCGAGCTTGGTGAAATCTGAGTCTGAATCTTCAAAGATTACTGGAGACCCAATGGGTTCGATCTCCAGTTTCTGGCAAATTTGCTTCACATTTTCCTTCACATACTTCATATCTTCCTTTCTTATCTAGTTGAGCTTATGTGCCTTCACTTCGGCCTTTTTGCAGGAAGCGAAGATTGCAGCCAGGTATTTGAATATCCCACTGGCTGATCTCCTTTGAGGGGCTGTCCTACTGGCAGAGGCAGCTCTTGCATCTTCTGTCCTTCTTGCCGGTGCCTCAAGACTGGAGGCCGGCGAGGGAGCAGCATGGACACTTGGCTTCTGAGGCATTTGAGGCCTCAAGGGTAGGTGCTCCACATCCTTGACAAAATCAATCCCGGTGACCTTTTTGATCACAAACATCAGATATGGGGCATACCCACAAGATCTGTTGGGTGTGCCGGATATGTTAACCATGTCATTCCAAATGTAGTCCGCCACATCAAACTGGCGGCCCTTGCTTATCACTCTCATCAATGTCCGGAGATAACCCTGCACACTCCCGGCATCTCCATTCTTAGGAGCGATGGTCTTCCTCAAGACTCTGTTGAGCACCACAAAGAATGGCTTCATGTTCTTCGTGGATGAAGGGTTGAATTTGGAGTTTGGCTCATATAAGAACTTCATCTTATCCTTCTCAATGACACCTATGTTGTGTATGATCAAGCAGCTAGATCTTGAGGTGTCAAGGTGAAGCAGGCTTGCAAAATCTTCTTGAGTTATACTGTACTTGGATCCGTGAGTCATCCAAGTAACACTTTCCTCATCTTCACCCGAGAAGTGGCATGTCGCAAAGAATTGCGCAATGACCTCATCATTCCAGTTGTTCCTGAAGGCAAAGAGATCCTTCAGGCCATGCCTCTCAATGGCTTCCACCACATTGGTGAATGGGGAGCAACCCTTCTTCTCAAAGTGTGCCCAATCAATCCATTGACTGCGCACAACTGGTGTCTTCATTGGGAGATACACATATTTGTAGAAATCTGCATGGAAGTTGCACCAAAATCTTCCGTTGGTAGCTTGCTTCGGTCGGCCATACCAATCAATGCTTCTGAACTTTGCCGCCAAATCACTGCCCTTTCTGTTGAACTTCTCTTCAGTGGGGTCCCGGACCCCTTCCCTCGGAGCATGGAGCTTCAACGGGCCAACTGGACCAATTGCTATCCCTTTGCCCTTGCCTTTGGCTAGGCGGGCACTTGCCGAGCTAGGGCCACCACCGGTGGTAGCCCTAGAAGCTGGCACCTTGGAGGCTGGCTTCTTCGCTAGCACTTTCCTCCGAGCCGGTGGGGGAGATGGAGATGGCTCAGAAGGTCTCTGTTGGCGCTTCATGCCAAGACTCATCGAGGTCCGAGGTGCCACCTCGTGGTCCATCTCGGCCTCAAAGTCAGAAACTTCATTGTTCGAGCTCGACATGACCTGAGAATGAGTGGCATGATTGAGAATGAATGGTACAAGGCATAGGTGTGAAAGGATAGCAAGGAATTGCATTGAGGAATTGAAAAGTTAGGTTTTGAGTTCAGGAAAATCAGACTTGTCCGGTGTACAGGCACGAACTATTCTGAGGGACCGGACTTGTCCGTGCGTGGATCGGACTAGTTCGGTGTTCATCCTCAAAAACCTAAGAGACTGGACAAAAGTTGATTCCTAATGCACAACAAGCGTAGCATAAACGTAATACATCAAGGAGGCATGTATATAGTGAAATATGCTAGGCTATTTGATCAACAATGAAGAAATTTGGGATTTCTAGGGTTAGGGTGAAAATTACCGAAGAAATTGATTGGAACTTGAAGATGAGGGCGTTGAAGGCCGGACTTGTCTAAGAACTTCAATCCCGATGCGATGACGATCAAATTCCACCCAAACTTGCGAAGTTCCGATGGAGAAATCAAGGAATCGCCTTGGGAGCTCGAGTGGAAGAGAGAGAATGCATGAGGCAAGAGTGAGGATGAAGGGATTAGGGTTTTGGTGGCAGCTAGGGTTATGGACACGAAAAATTGGACAATTCCGTAGATGACCGGACTATTTCAAACTTTTCCAGAGGACTATATCGGACTAGTCCGTGGTCTGCCGGACTAGTCCGGCCTAACCGGCACTCTGCGGACTAGTCTACATGGGCGGAATAGTCCGGGTAACCACGGACTAGTCCGTGGTCACCAGGAAAGAATTTCTTAGCCTATTCATATATATTTGAAGGTACATATTTAGAAAATAGGGAGGCAAATCAAATCAGATAATCTTGATGAATATGATCAGTAAGCGTACAACAGTCAAGCAATGATCATAATTCACCAAGATCTAATAATTAACATAGTTTTCGGGAGATGACTTTCACAATCCAATCAACATATTTTGAAGAATTCATACAGGTATGCAACATTTCAAGCCACACTCCGAGCATCAAGGATATTTAGTTCATTTCGGAGTTCGCAAAAGCGTTTTTCATCAAGTGGCTTGGTGAATATGTCGGCCAATTGCTTTTGGGTGTTAACATGGGAAATGGCTATATCTCCTTTCATTGAATGATCTCTCAAAAAGTGATGTCTTATATCTATGTGTTTAGGTCTAGAGTGCTCAACTGGGTTATGGGCAATTTTCATGGCACTCTCATTGTCACAAAGGAGTGGAATACGATTCATATTATAACCGCAATCCCTTAGAGTTTGTCGCATCCAAAGGAGTTGTGCAGAACAACTCCCAGCTGCAACATACTCCGCTTCGGCTGTGGATAAGGCAATGGAATTTTGTTTCTTGGACGACCAAGAAACTAAGGATCTCCCTAGGAATTGGCATGTACCGGAGGTGCTTTTTCTATCTACTTTACACCCGGTATAATCTGCATCGGAGTAACCAATGAGATTGAATTTTGAGCCTTTTTGGTACCAAAGACCAAGGTTGGGTGTATGAACTAAATATCTCAAGATCCTTTTTACGGCTATCAAATGACACTCCTTAGGATTGGCTTGAAATCTTGCACACAAACATACACTCAACATAATGTCTGGCCTAGATGCACATAAATAGAGTAGAGATCCAATCATGGAGCGATATACCTTTTGGTCGATCCAATCATGGAGCGATATACCTTTTGGTCGACGCTAGGTCCATCCATTGAGATCCAAGTGGCCATTTGTTGCCATGGGAGTCATTATAGGCTTTGCCTTGTCCATACCAAACTTCTTGAGTATGTCTTGCGTGTACTTGGTTTGGCTTATGAACGTCCCTTCCTTTTGTTGCCGCACTTGGAATCCCAAGAAATACTTTAGTTCTCCCATCATTGACATTTCAAACCTATATGTTATGATTTTACTAAATTCCTCACAAAAAGATTGATTAGTTGACCCAAAGATTATATCATCAACATAAATTTGACAAATAAAAAGATCATTGTCAAAATCCTTTGTAAATAGTGTATAATCTACTTTACCAATGTTAAATCCATTTTAATCTAGGAAATCTCTAAGACACTCATACCAAGCTCTAGGAGCTTGTTTGAGGCCGTAGAGAGCCTTACGCAATTTAAATACGTTGTCGGGAAACTCTTCATCTTCAAACCCGGGGGGTTGCTCCACATACACCTCCTCCTTGATTGGTCCGTTGAGGAAGGCGCTTTTCACATCCATTTTATACAGCTTGAAATCATGGTGAGTAGCATATGCAAGTAATATTCTAATAGATTCAAGTCTAGCTACTGGAGCAAAGGTCTCATCGAAATCCAAACCTTCGAATTGTGAATACCCTTTGGCCACAAGTCGTGCCTTGTTCCTTGTCACCACCCCTTGTTTGTCTTGTTTGTTGCGGAAGACCCACTTGGTGTCGACAATGTTCGCATTGGGTCTTGCCACAAGTTCACACACTTTGTTCCGCTTGAAGTTGTTCAATTATTCTTGCATTGCCACCACCCAGTCCGGATCTTTCAATGCATCCTCAACCCTGCGCGGTTCCGAAAAGGATACAAACGAGCAGTGTTCACAAAAGTTAGCTATACAAGATCTAGTGGTTACTCCCTTTTGGATGTCACCGATGATATTGTCGATTGGGTGATCCCTTTGGATTCATTGGTGTACTCTTGGGTGTGGCACTTGAGGCGTTGTATCTTCATGATCATCTTCTTCTCCCCCTAAATGGTTGCCTTCGTTGACTTGTTGATTATCTTCGTATTCTTGTGGTTGATTTTGTGTGTGAGCTCCCCCTTGATCGTTGACCTCCTCCTGTGGTTCCTCTTCCTCATGCACGTGTAGAGGTGACTCTTGTGGTCGAACCTCACCTAAGGCCATTCTTTTCAATGCTTGACAGAGATCTTCTTCTTTACTTAGTACACATGGATCAACTTGCTCCTTTTGGGAGCCGTTAGTCTCATCGAACACTACGTCATGTGCTACTTCAACAAGTCCGGATGTTTTGTTGAAAACACGATAGGCGTAAGTGTTCGAATCATAAACAAGCAAGAAACCTTCATTGGACTTAAAAGCAAACTTTGAAGTCCTGGGCTTCTTGTTTAAAATATAACATGGAGAACCGAAAACTCGAAAATATGAAATATTGGGTTTGTTACCGGTGAGTAGCTCATAGGATGCCTTCTTGAGTAGTCGATGAAGATAAAGTCGCTTTATGGCATGGCAAGCAGTGTTAATCGCTTCTGCCCAAAATTGATCCGAGGTCTTGTACTCATTGAGCATTGTTCTTGCCATCTCTATAAGAGTCCGGTTCTTTCTTTTGGCAACTCCGTTTTGTTGTGGGGAGTACGGAGCTAAGAATTTGTGCTTTATGCCTTCTTCATCAAGGTACTCCTCCACTTGTGTGTTCTTGAACTCCATGCTGTTGTCGCTTCGAATGTTCTTGATTGTCAATGAGAATTCGTTTTGAGCTCGCTTGAAGAACTTCTTGAGTATTCCTTGTGTTTCAGACTTATCATGCAAAAAGAAAACCCAAGTGAAGCGAGAAAAATCATCAACAACTACTAAACCATATTTGTTATCGTCGATGCTTATGTAGGCAAATTGACCAAACAAGTCCATGTGAAGTAGCTTGAGCGGTCTTGCTGTAGTCATGACTTTCTTGGCGGGGTGAGGTGCTCCAACATGCTTCCCGGCTTGGCACGCACTACAAGGCCTGTCTTTCTCAAACACAACATCCTTTAAACCTCGGATGTGATCGCCCTTGAGGAGTTTTTGAAGGTTCCTCATGCCAACATGCGCTAGCCGTCTATGCCACAGCCAACCCATGTTGGTTTTTGCAATAAAGCATGTGTCAAGTTCAGCTTTATCCTTGTTGAAGTCAACAAGATAGAGCTTTCCCTTTAACATACCCTTGAATGCAATGAAACCATCACCCCTCCTAGAGATGGTCACACCCTCGTTAGTGAACAAGCAATTATAACCTTTGTCACATAATTGAGATACAGACATCAGGTTATAATCTAAGGATTCAACATGTAAGACATGAGAAAGTGTGTGTTTAGAAGATATTGCAATTTTACCGGTACCGAGCACCTTTCCTTGACTATTATCTCCAAAATAGATGCCCTCATTTGGATCCTCATTCTCTTCATATTCAACGAACATTCTTCTTTCTCCGGTCATATGGTTGGTGCAGCCACTGTCTAGCACCCATTTAGATCCACCGGAGGAATAGGCCTGCAAAAACAAATTATGCTTTGGTTTTAGGTACCCAAGCTTGCTTGGGTCCTTGGAGGTTAGTTACAAGACATTTGGGAACCCACACATGAGACTTGGTGTTCTCATCGTGTTGGCCAACATAATGAACATAAACTTTGCCAAAATTATTTTTCATGAAGACATATGAGGCATCCAAAGTTCTAAACAATAACTGTTGTTGCTTATGTACAGGACTAGTCTTGGAGGCCGGACTTGTTCGGAGGACCGGACTTGTCCGGACACCAACCGGACTAGTCCGGTGTTCTTGTGTGATTACTATCTTCATCTTTGACTTTCCAGTTTGATAGGTTCTTCCCTTTACAAAGGTAATCCTCTCCTTGTTATTCTTATGGCTTCTAGCATGTTTCTTTTCACCATAAGAGTAACCAATGCCATATTTGACATTTGGAGGTCTTTTGACCAAGTATGCACTATGTGCATATTTGATCTTCTCCTTGTCAAATATGCCACTTTGGGCAGGATGTTTATCCTTTGTAGAGGTTGTCTTGTCCTTCAAACTGGTGTCAACTTTCTTACATGTAGAAGCATGAGCAAACTCAGTTTTAGTGGGTTGAGAAGGTGAACTTGAAGAGGAAGAAGGTTCACCTTGCTTGAGTGACTCAACTTGCACTTCAAGGATCTTGTTAACCTTGATCAGGTCAGCAAGTTGGTCCTTGATTGTAACATTTGAGTCGGTTAGCTCCAAGAAAGTTTCCTTGCTTGAAGCTAACTCATGCTCTAGTGAATTAGCTAACTCAAGCTCTACCAAATTCAAAGGGGCCTTCGCACACATTGAGAGCTCCCTTAGATTACAATACGAAATACCACCAAGCCACTCCTTCCCTATGTGAGCTTGTTCGACTTGTTTCTTCTTCTTGAGGGATTTCTTGGGTTGAGGCTTGGATTCTTTAGTCTTTTTCTTGTTCTCTTCATATGGGCAATCAACTATAAAGTGGCTATACTCACCACAATTATAGCATGCCCGCCTCAACTTTGGCTTTGTTCTTTCCTTGTACTTTCCTTCGCTTGATTTGGCGCCTTGTCTTTTCTTCATTATTCTCTTGAATTTCTTCATGAACAATATCTGTCTTCTTCATCTAATTCGCTACTCTTGTCATCACTGTCTTCTTCTAGTTGTGCTTCTCTGGCTTCTTTAGATAGAGGCTTGAGGGTGGACTTCAAAGCAACCCCTTTCTTCTTTGTCGAGGTGAGGTTGGCAATCTCCTTGACATGCTTTGCTTGTTTTTCCATCATCTCGAAGTTGATGATCTTTACAAGCAATTCATCTGGAGTCATCCTTTTGTATTCGGGGCTTTCTCTGATCATGGAGCATAGGGTCATGTTGCGAGGCATGAAAGCTCTAAAGGATGAGCTTTACCACCATGTGGTCATTCCACTTCTTACTTCCGTATGATCTGACCTTGTTGACGAGTGTCTTCAATCGGTTGTACATGTCCTGGGGTGACTCGTCTTCTTCAATTGCGAATCTTCCCAATTCGCCTTCGATCATTTCGATCTTTGCTTCACGCACATGTGCAGTTTGTAGTGTGTCCTAAATCTCCTTAGCAATCTCAAGTCCATCCACCTTGGTGAACTCGTCCCGACTAAGCGAAGAGGTAATTACTGCCGCGACTTGAGCATTTCGATGAATAGCCTGCTCTTAGCTTGGTGTGAGCTCTTCTTCGTTGTCCGGGATATCTATCCCTATGCACACAATACGCCATAAACTTGGATTGAGGGAAATTAGATGCATTTTCATATTTTGCCTCCACATTGAGTAATCACTTCCATCGAAATGTGGGGCTTTTCCAAGTGGGATAGACAAATAATGATTACTATTGGAATTGAGACGATCATAGTTAAAAGGATATCGGGAGTAGTCGGTGTGACTACTCCCCTTCTTCTTTTCTTCAATCTTTACTTTCCCTTTGGAAAGTGTCTTCTTTCTTAGGAGCGACTTTAGTTCTAGCGTCTCCTCATCGTCGTCCTCGATGTCTTGAATGGCTTCGAGGAGCTTCTCCACCTTGAGGTTCTTTTCATCATCAACCTTTTCTTGGTTGTTGCTCTTGTGGATGTCCTTCATGTCCGACATGATCTTCTTTGAGCGATTAGTCTCTTTCTTGAAGAACCTGCTCTGATACCATTGAATGTGGCCTAGAGGGGGGGTGAATAGGCCTTTTTGATTTTTGTCGGAACCTGCAACACTTAACAACTAGTTCAAAACCGGACATATCGGACTAGTCCGGTAAAGTGCGGACTAGTCCGGTGTGTACGGACTAGGTTGATCAAGTTTGTTTGATTAAGTTTGATTCTAGGGTGTAGCAGCGGAAATATACTTGTAATTTATGTGTTGCAAGATTATGTACTAGGGTATATCACAATTCAATCTTAAATTTGATATTTCAACGTATAGTGAGCAAGATTAATTGAAACCCTATATTAATATAATGTAAGGACGATGAATACAAAACAAAAACATAAGAGATTTATCCCGTGGTTCGGTTCCCACAGAGGCAACCTACATCCAGGTTGAGGAGTCCACAAAAGGATCGGGTCTTCTCCAAACCTACCCTCGTTAGATCGCCACGAAGGCCAATCCTGTTCCACTTATCACAAAGGGGTGAATAACCGAATTCAAAGGGGCCTTCTCACACGTTGAGAGCTCCCTTAGATTACAATACGAAATACCACCAAGAACACACTCAATAGATTACAATGAAATCACAGGAGTGTGTTAGAGAATCAAACCAAGAGCTCAATGAGTGTTGAACGTGTCTCTCCAATGATCTAGAGTTAATCCTCAAAGGATTGATCTTTGTTGCACTTAATTTTGTGGAGAGATGTGGTTTTTTTGAGGCTCTTGGAAGGTGTGACAGTGCTAGGGTTCGAGAGAATTTAATGTTGGGCCGTGCACCTCTATTTATATGGGGTTTCTAAAAGTGACTGTTAGGGTTTAGAAAGATCAGACTAGTCCAGTGTGCTGTATGTAGCAAACCCTAAGTGTCCCGAAATATTGGACTAGTCCGGCTAGGGGCGGACTTGTCCGATTTCTCTTCTGGAAATCTTCAGACTAGTCCGATAGTTATCGAACTTGTCCAGACATGTGAAACCCTAGTGAATTGGGTGACAAGTCCGCACTTGGAGGACTTGTCCGATTTAGGTCAGAGGGTTTTTCGGACTAGTCCGTGCTAACATCGGACTTGTCTGACATAGATCAGAATGAATATCGAACTAGTCCGGTGGAGATCAGAATTGCCCGATTTTGTGTGACTTGTGAAGTGTTTTGAGGACTAGTCCGCACTGGGGAGGACTAGTCCAATTCTAGTCAGAGAGATATCAGACTAGTCTGATGGATATCAGACTTGTCCGATTTTGTGCACAGAGGATATCGGACTAGTCTGGTGACATTTGGACTAGTCCGGTCCTGTATAACTTTGTGCAATGTGTGTGTTTAATTATGATTGAGCTCTTGGTATGTGTTTCCTTAACACACTCCATACACAATGATCTACTATTCTTCTTCCTTGAGCTCATTTCTACTTTGCTCCTCATTCTCCCTTCTTTTTGGCACTTTGCTCATTTTGCTATTAAAACCTGTGCTCATATCAACAAATAGTTTAGGATCTCATTTGCTTGTCATAAATCATCCAAAACCCATAAGGGATTCCTAGATGCACTTTCACATCTACAACACTCTCCAAGGGCATGTCCAAAGTTCCGAAGACTGGCAACAACACATGGACGTTTAATTCACCAACTTCAACTCTATGCTACAACAACAACAAGCCGATCTCGCGGCATACTTCCATCATCACGGGTTCAACCCTCATCACGGAGGTGAGTGAAGAACAAGCTTGGGGGAGGACCCCCACTTGAGGTAAAATGTATCAACCCCTTGCATATTTATTTTCCACTTACTCTTCATCCACCTTGCATGCAATAAATAAATAAATATAGGATAGTTTTATTTTAAAATAAATGGTGTGCGGTAAGAATGACTTGGAATTCACATAGATGAAATGATGAATAGTTGCTCTGTTTTAATTTTTCTAAGTCCCTAGTTTACAACTTACGACTCTCCAACATATTGCTCTCATTGGCTAAAATTGCTTTTTCCTTGATTTGGAAATTGTGGGTAGAAAAAGCTTAATCCATTCTAAGTTGTTGTGAGATATGATATAGTGATAGGGCTGCTATTCCTAGTTTGATAGTGAAACTTAGATTTCCAGAGAAATTCTGAAAAGATTTAAGTTATCCTCATTTGATTGGAAATACCCACCAAAGACATATGATATATCACATTGATAGACCTTATGCATATGCTATTTGCTTTCACATTGAGCTTTGTCAAACCAGTATAGACCTATATGAGATTTATTCATTACTTTTTGAATTCAAGACTTCACTTGCACATGCTATACTTCTACACTAGAAGTAAGCAAATTTCCATCATACCACCATTCCACAATAGAAAGAGAAACTCCATATCATTCATGCTTAGTACTCTCTCCAAAATTCATTGCATAAAAATGGAGTAGAAGACATGGCTACAAGAAAAAGAAAAAGAAAATGAACGCTTACATTATAAGCATGAGAAAAAAAAGAGAAGTAGCCATGTTTCATCCCTGCAAAATAAAAGAGTCCACTCAAAAAGGAGTCATCTCAAAATATCCACATCCACTCCATTCCATCACACATTCACAAGTCTTGAATCAAATAGTTTTGAATTGATTTTCTCCTAAGGCTTCCACTTTTGTCTTAGCAATATCATGTGTTGCAAATATGCCCACAATATTCCCTACCAAGCTCCATATACAAGCCTTATGTAGAGGTAGGATGAATTTAGGCACAATGCCTTGGTGAGGACATATTTCAACTACACACAAAAGAGAGACTTGAGAGAATCAAATTGAGATACTTAAAATCTAAATTGAACTCTCCGGAATTTGAGTGGAACTTGATTTCTAGGGTATGTGTGCTCTATTTGCTGTTCTATCTTTCAACCACCCATGAATAGGAGATGGCATAAGCCCCATAATAATCTAAGATGGGTGAAGTACCATGCCAATTTTTGCAATACTAGGTAGAGTATTTTGTTGTGCACATGGTACATTTGAAAAATAGAACATAGTAGCAACTCCTGATCATCAACCTAAAGTCTTGACTTTGCTCGGGACGAGCAAAGGATAAGCTTTGGCGAGTTTGCAAGTAAAACAATCATCAAGTGGAAATGTTAGGTTGTTCTAGGTAGGGTTCTAGCAAGGATGGGTTTAATGATAAGTGGACGTAGTGTGACACACACAAGAGCATCCTATCCTAAAGGGATAAATGAGGTAATAGAGGGGCTAGGCTAAGAGTTAGGTAGATACTCCTACTATGCTTCTAACATACATATACATAGCCTAAGTTAGTTACTAATAATTATATTAATTATGAATTCTCGTGCTAAATGGATTAGAACATCAGCCACAGGTTTACCCCTAGCAACACTAAGCGACTCCCGCCAAGAGCCTGTGGCATAGCCGAACGTGGAGGATTACAAAGGACAGATAGGGATGTCACCACTTACTACCTACCTCTTCAATCTGTGGGTTTACGAGACTTTCAACACTAATCCCTATCCTAGCACCATGCTAGCATATTAAGTAATTACCTTAAGAGCCTAGGCATAAGCCATCCTAAGCCAATGAACTAAATCATCGTTGAACCAATGTTAACTCATAGCATAAGCGATACATATTAATATTGTCATAGCTAATTAGACTATAGTACATGTTTATAGAGTTTATGATAATGTAATGAGAATGGTATAGCACAATCATAAATACTATTCCTACCACATACATGGAATCCATATTCAAACAAGAAACGCTTCATCCAAGTATATGAACAATAGAAGACTAAAGATATCATCTTTATTATGAAGAAAGTCACAAATACAAATAGGAATATGGGAGGCATACCTTTCCCAATTGGGAAGAGACACCTTCTACTCCTCTCCTACTTGGACTATGGACTAGAGACTCTCCTCTCTATAGCCTATACTCATCTAAATCTATGGAGAGTAGTGGATACAATGGAAGAATACTCAAGTGGTGTGTGTCACACTACCTCCACTTATCATTAAACCCATCCTTGCTAGAACCCTACCTAGGCAACCCGAACCTTCCCACTTGATTATTGTTTTACTTCCACCTAGCCTTCCTTTGGGAAAATATAAATGAAACCCTTTGGGAATACTCTTTAAAGGGGAAATGTTACGTCGATAGTTTCCATGCGCTTGTGGGCGTTCACTTGAGGATTAAAACCAACCAACAAGCATTTCTGGCACCACTGCTAGGGATGAATTGTTAGTAGTGCATAGGAAATATCAATAGAGTTCTGATCAATAGAATTCATAGTATAGAGGAGCTTTTGTGCCTTGTTAGTCCGACTGGTTTTAGAAAAGTTTTTCTTGTTGACTTTCTGCACAGCACTACGTTCCTATGGTGTTTTTATCATAACTCGAGTTTTACAGATCCAATTGAGGTGATTATTTTTGAGTTGTCTTCACAACTTTATTATCTATCATCTGTGAAAATTTCACAGTCATTAGATCTGTGGTTTTTGATATACATGAGTTTATTTGCAGCGATGCAGATCTCTTTTTACTTGGTTAGAACAGATTGACCTTTGTTCGATCTTTCGATCATAACTTAAATTTTTCTCGACGTTTTTTTTTTGCGATTCTTGTTGTCATTTATTTGTGACATGATTCTTCACAATCTATACCGCTTTTGTCATAGTTGAACACGTTTAGATTTACACATTGTTTCTTGATCAAATCATTTTTCCACTGAGGGGTTTTTGTTGCTTCCGTTGAAAAAGTTTTAATCTACCATTCACCCGCCCTCTTCTAGATTTTCACGTGCTCTTTGATCCTACAATTGGTATCGGAGCCACACTTCTCTAATCTTTGTGATTTGCATGTGTCTTGACTAATCTACATGGAGAAATACTCCGCAAAACCTTGTGTGTTCAATGACATTGATTTTCAGATTTGGAAGGCATGGATGAAGGCTTCCATACAGGCGCAAGGCTTTGCCATATGAGAAAAGGTCTATAAGTCTTTTGATGTGCCACCAAACGATCAAGTCACGGCTGCAAACGTGAGAGATGTTGACAACAATAACAAGGACCACAACTTGATCATACAAGGATTGACTCAAAGCGACTTCGATCGTTTGCACTCCTCCGATCAGCGTATGATGTGTGGAAGCCACTTTGCGACTACCACGAAGGATCCAACAGGATCAAGGACGTAAGGCCAGATATGTTCAAGAAAGAATATATGCGATTTGAGATGCAACCAGGTGAGTCTATCAACGATTTATTTGCTCGCTTTAATAAAATTCTCAGCAACTTGTGTAGCATCAATGTTAATTTTTCAGATGCTGAGAATGCTAGGCAATAACTAAGTGCATTAGACATGACAATTTGGGAAATGTAAGTTACATCTATTCGTGAATCCACTATCATGAGTACACTTACATTAGATGTGCCATATTCTAAGTTAAAAACTCATGAAAATGATATAATATCACGTAAGGATCCCAAGAAGTCTCTTGCATTTGTTTCACAACATGACATGCCTAGCTCTAGCCAATTTTCATCATGTGGTACACTTGCTTTGTTGTCCTCTCTAACTCTTGAACAAATTGAAGAGTTTCTAGAGGATGAGCTAGCACTTCTCTCTACTCGGTTCTCAAAAGCATTGCAAAATGTGAGAACTAGAAGGAGAGGAAGTACCGGTTATCAACGATGCTTCAAATGTGGTAAGACAAGACATTTTCGTACAGATTTCCCTAATTTTCCAAGTCCTACTTTCCGTGATGAGAAGCAAACAAAGTTCAAGTCCTCCTCTGCAAACAACAAGAAGAAGAAGAATGGTTTTACTCGTCACCACCTACTGCCCACCTCTTCAACCCGTGGGTCTAAGAGACATTCGACGCTACTCTCTATCCTAGAACCATGCTAGCATATTAAGTAATTATGTTAAGAGCCTAGGCACAAGCCATCCTAAGGCAATGAACTAAATCATCGCTCAAAAAATGTTAATTCATAGCATAAGTGATTCATATTAATATAGTCACATCAAAGCTAATTAGACTATAGTGGAGGTTTATAGTGTTTATGATAATGTAATGAGAATGGTATAGCACAATCATAAATACTGTTCCTACCACATACATGGAATCCACAATCAAACAAAAAACGATTCATCAATGTATATGAACAATAGAAGACTAAAGATATCATCTTTGTTATGAATAAAGTCACAAATACAAATAGGAATATGGGAGACATACCTTTCCAATTGGGAAGAGACTCCTTCTACCCCTCTCCTACTTGGACTATGGATGAGAGTCTCTCCTCTGTACAGCCTATACTCCTCTAAACCAACGGAGAGTAGTGGATACAAGAGAAGAATACTCAAGTGGTGTGTATCACTCTACCTCCACTTATCATTAAACCCATCCTTGGTAGAACCCTACCTTGGCCAACCTAACCTTTCAACTTGATGATTGCCTTACTTCCACCTAGCCTTCCTTTGGGAAAATATAAATGACACCCTTTGGAATACTCTTTAAAGGGGAAATGCTACATCGATAGTTTCCGTGCGCTTGCGGACGTTCACTTGAGGATTAAAACCTACAAACAAGCATTTCTGGCACCACTGCTAGGGAGAGTTGCTAGTAGTGCGTAACAAATATCAACAGTGTTCTGATCAATAACATTCGTAGTTTAGAGGAGCTTTTGTGCCTTGTTCGTCTGACTTGTTTCAGACAAGTTTTTCTCGTTGACTTTCTGCACAACACTATGTTGCTATGGTGTTTTTATCATAACTCGAGTTTTACAGATCCAATTGATGTGATTATTTTTGAGTTGTCTTCACAACTTGATTATATATCATCTATGAAAACTTCACAGTCATTGGATCTGTGGTTTCTGATCTACACAAGTTTATTTGCAGTGTTGCAGATCTCTTTTCACTTGGGTAGAACAGATTGACCTTTGTTCGATCTTTCGAGCATAACTTGAGTTTTTCTTGACGGTTTTTTGTGATTCTTGTTGTTGTGTCTTCGTGAATTGATTCTTTACAATCTATACCACTTTTGTCACAGTTGAACATGTTCATATTCACACATTGTTTCTTGATCAAATTGTTTTTCAACCGATGGGTTTTTGTTGCTTCTGCTGAAAAATCTTTAATCTACCATTCACCCGCCCTCTTGTATATTTTCTTGTGCTCTTCGATCCTACAATTGATATCAGAGCCACGGTGCTCTAATCTCTGTGATTTTCATGTTTTTTGACTAATCAAAATGGAGAAATACTGCACAAAACCCTGTGTGTTCAATGGCATTGATTTTCAGGTTTGGAAGGCACGGATCGAGGCTTACATACGGACACAAGGATTTGCCATATGGGAAAAGGTCTACATGTCTTTTGATGTGCCACCAAATGATCAAGTTACGCATCTAACATGAGAGATGCCGACAAAAATAACAAGGCTCACAACTTGATCATACAAGGATTGATTCAAAGCAACTTTGATCATGTTGCACTCCTCCGATAAGCGTACGATGTGTGGAAGCCACTTTGCGACTACCATGAAGGATCCAACAGGATCAAGGATGTAAGGCCAGATATGTTCAAGAAAGAATATATGTGATTTGATATGCAACCCGATGAGTCTATCGACGATTTATTTGCTCACTTTAATAAAATTCTCAGCAACTTGCGTAACATCAATGTTAATTTTTCAGATGCTTAGAATGCTAGGCAATTACTAAGTGCATTAGACATGTGAATTTGGGAAATCAAAGTTACAACTATTCGTGAATGCACTGTCATGAGTACACTTACATCATATGTGCTATATTCCAAGTTAAAAACTCATAAAATTGACATAATATCATGTAAAAATCCCAACAAGTCTCTTGCATTTGTTTCACAATGTGACACGCCTAGCACTAGCTAATCTTCATCATGTGGTACACTTTCTTTGTTGTCCTCTCTAACCCTTGAACAAATAGAAGAGTTTCTATAGGAGGAGCTAGCACTTCACTCTACTCAGTTCTCAAAAGCATTGCAAAATGTGAGAACTAGAAGGAGAGAAAGTGTTGGTTATCAACATGCTTCAAATGTGGTAAGACGGGAATTTTGTGATCTCTTGGCCACAAACATACATAAGTGTGAGATGGAATAATGGAGATTCCTTAGTCACCGAAAGATGATGAAATAGCGAACATGTGGATAAAGTGGTACAACCTCTGCAGTGTGTTAAAAACTATGATGATAGCCGTGCTCCTGGTTATGAGCACCTGGACAACTTCCATGATTAGAGTTGGACCTGGAATTTGGGATGGTTCGAATATGGTTATGAATTGGGTTATGTAATGTGAGCATGGTCCGTTATGAAGGTATGAAATTGGCATATGGATTGATTAAATTGATGGATGAAATACGATGGTAAGTAAGAACATTGGATACATGTATGACAAGTACTTGGTTTATGATGGGATTTAAACTCATATAAACATTGTAGGATGCTTTTACATATTTATGAAATGTACTTTTATGCAAATAGACATTTATTATCATCCTTGTTTAAGTTGCATGTCATACTTTCCCACACTTGCTGAGTACGACATGTACCCACCCTTGCAATCCCCCCCCCCCTTCCCCAAACAGTTACAGGTGATGCTTGTCAGTACTATGAGAATCATGTAGAGTGTTAGGTTGTGTGCTATCGTCAATTGCATGTGGATTGGAGTCACACTACTGTGTTTATTTTTCCGCTGCAATAATTAGAGATTTGTAATTCAATAACCATTGAGTATTTGTAATAAGGTACCTTTTTACTATTGAGACATTGTAAATTTCTGAATATCGTTTGTCATGCAATCGTGTATGTGTGATGAACATCCTTGGCACACATATGCATTCACTTGGTTCATTTTCAAAACCAGGTGTCACAAATTGGTATCAGTGCTGCATTGACCGTACGATGCAAACCTAGGTAGAATGGACACTTTTAGAGCACATAGGAACACTCCGTAATAGTGATAGTCAGCATGGCTGAATTCTATGTGGTGATTGCTTGTGTGCTTAGTAGGAGTTGCTTAGTTTAATATACCTTGATACATGTAGTTCGGGATTTGTTCTCTCTCTCTTTTCTATCTTGATTGACCTCTACTTCAATGGAAGACGGACAAAACTCGAAGATTCACTATTTCGTACCAAGCTACATGGAAGATGAGAACAAATATAGTATATCCAAGAGTACATCTTAAAATAAGAGGGTAGAATTCTTCACCAACCTTATAGTTTTGGACTCGCAAGGATTGGACATAATACTTGGAGTGGATTGGCTACGGAAGCATAAGGGAGTGATCCAGTGTGCCAAACAGACAATGTAGTTGAACAATGACGAGGGAGTCACCTTAGAATTTAAGGCTGTTCATCCAACAATTGGAAAGGCAATGCTAAGCCATGTAGAAGGTGTGACATTAGAGGAAAATCCAGAATTTTGCATTAAAATTGAGGCATTACAATACACATCAAAGGACGTGTTTAAGTGGTACCCACCACATAAGGTGAAGGATATTCGAGTTTCCTTGGAATGGCTGGATAATACCGCCGATTCATCAAGGATTTCTCCAAAATAGCGAAGCCCATGACCGAATTGTTAATGAAGGGAAGGTATTCCAATGGAGTTAAGCTTGTCAAGATAGCTTTGAGGAGCTAAAGAAGAGGTTGACAACCACACCAGTGTTAGTATTGCTAGATGTGAGCAAGATTTTTAATATATATTGTGATGCCTCAAGGCAGAGGCTCGGATGTGTGCTCATGCAAGAAGGCCAAGTGGTAGCTTATGCATCGAGGCAATTAAAGAAACATGAGCTAAATTATCCCACGCATGACCTTAAACTCGCAGTTGTGGTGCACGCCCTGAAGATATGGAGGCACTACATTTTTGGTCATAGGTGTGAGATTTACACAGACCACAAGAGCCTCAAGTACATATTCACACCAACAGATCTGAATTTGAGACAACGAAGATGGTTGGAGATCATCAAGAATCATGATGTGGGGATCAATTATCACCAAGGGAAGTCTAATGTAGTGGTAGATGCCTTGAGTAGAAAAGGAGCAAACCACCAACTCATGGTTCGAGAGTTGCCATCCGAGTTATGTAAGGAGTTTGAACGGTTGCACCTTGGGTTCATGAATAAGATTGGAATACTTGAGGTGAACCCAACAATGAATAAAGGAATACGAGAGGGTCAAACAAAGGATTAGGAAATCCAAGAAATCAAGGAAAGGATCCAAGAAGGGAAAGAGAGGAGGTTCGATGAAGATGACCATGGCACTATATGGCTTGGAGAATGGATTGTCATTCCAAATGTAAAGCATGTCTGCAAGACGATATTGAAGGAGGCACATGACTTGCCTTATTCAATTCATCCCACCACGTAAGAAAGGCTCAATCGAGACGTGCCCGAACGACAAAGGGAGACGATCAAATGGTGCGTATCGATCATTGCGTCTTGCATTACATTGTCATCAAAGACGTGCGGCCGGTGCATCACCGATCGGACTAAGTGCGAGACAAGATAAAAAAAAGCGCGTCTCCTTTCTTTGAGTCATAACTGACGGGCTTTACACGGTTATTAGAGATGAGCAGAGCATGTGTTGCCCATCAATGTACATGAGAGCCACACTCTTACAATGTGTCACAGATATGTTGACTGATCCGAGACGGTCTTTATGATAGCCCGTCGCATATTTGTTGACTGATCTGAGATAGGCTATAAGAAAGCATGTCTCCTTTATTTAGGTAATCCAAGACGTACTGTGTTACAACGCATCATGGATTGTTTATAGGAAAGTTCAGTGCGGCGCTAATAGGAAACACTCCCTACTAGGCGCACGTCTCCTATTAGGTGCCCCCACCCTTGATTATCCTCGTTCTCAGCTACATCCTGGAGCTAGCTAGGATTTGGCCGTTGCATTGCCTGTGTCAATAACATACACATATAGAAACATATGTAAAGCCAAATGTCTCATGTTCATCCAGCTTAACATGTAACTAATCAAATATTAACAAAGTGTACACACATTGACCAATCAAATATCAACAAAGTGTAAATCGTGGTTACTAAGTAACTATTTACACATAATTCCCCTGTTCATCCAACTTAACATGTAACTAATTTACATAAAGAATAATTATCGCCTAATCCTCTATTGGGTAATGAAATTCTCCCTTTGAACTAATGATTTTAGAAATGATAAACCTGCATAGGACGTCTCTAATTTGCTGAAGGCTATGACCTTCAGCATTCCTGAAGGCGGGTCCGTAGTCCTGCCTCACTATAAAATGAGATTTAGCAAAATATTAGTAATAAAGTAAAATAAATGCACTTACGCATACATTGCAATTAGGCTGCTCTACAAATAAAGCCATGTGTAGGAAGACGTGGAAGCTGCACGTGTTGTCCGAAGCTTGTTGTGGGACATCGAATGCAGTATGATGTGTAAGCTGTCGGTGTTTTCCTTTTACTTGTCCAAAATACCTAAACAAAAACATTCACACTTAATGTAAAATTATCACGCAAGGAAAATAAAGTGAAGAAGGAACTTACTCGTCAATAACGGAAGAGATATCATTTCATGATCGAATCTTTCGCTCTCTAGTTTTTTCATCTGTCAGCCTTGAGGAGTCACAATACCAAACCTGGTCATCTCGTGTAGATATTGCTGTGGTTACCCAATGGTTACCCGGGTTGAATGGTACGACTAGGAGGTCCTTATCACTGTACTGTTACATTACCTTCACAAAATATTTAACATCTTTTATGTCGTTTGACATTTGAATATTAAGTCCTTGCTGATACTTGCGTGTCAAGATATGCAGCAGATGCATTTCCTGTGTTATGACAAGAATGTTGTTGCTTGTGCCTACACACAAAATGCCAAATTTGTCACATATAACACTTGTATTGAGTATGTATTGAAGAACCTAGTTTTTGAGAAGACTTACAATGCGAAGCAGCGTATTAGGGAGATATCCAACACGTCGAGGTTGAAAAGGTCTTAGAGATCAAACCATGAGATGACAAAAGTGCTATCACCGAGAGAGAGTGTTTATCCTTCAATGCCACTAGTATGGTATCACACTTTTTGTAATTTTCCATGTAGTATTGATGAATTTGAACACAAGGTTTACCAACTTGTTTGAGTGCGGCCACAGTTAACATCAGCTTTCCCTTTTCATACTTCAGGTTTGCATGCGTCATAGCTTTCGGCGTCCTCGGGTTAGGTTCTGACTCTTTCATTAGTTTCTTCCAACCTTCCTTCGATTATAATTGCCGCTGCGGCAAACTCTTGTTCTTGGCACGTACACTTTTCGTCGTCTTTGCCAGCGGCTGATCCATTGTAGGGTGCAGGGCACTTCGAGTGTGAGGTGGAGACCGACGCGACTGCTCTTCAAGTGGAGAGTTCTGCGGCAGCTCTACAGTTGGAGACAAATCCGGCTTCTCTGTAACTAGAGGCAACTACTCTTGAATTGGAGACTTCTACTGCTTTTCTATAACTGGAGGCAACAATAGCTCTGGAATTGGAGACATATCCATTTTTTCATGATTTGGATGCAGAAGCAGACGTGCCTCAGGAGACATTGAAGCGCTCGACGCAGAAGTTGCTGCTGCTGCTGGGTCAACAACAATAAGGCTCCGCCTCCACTGAACCATTCTAGTAACTGCATCCCGCATAGTAAGTGTTGTATCGTTCGATGGCACTTCGAGCTACAGTTTTTTCATATTTTCATGCACCATGTCCACCTTGACCACAACATAGGATGTTGTGTCCACCTGAATGTCGTCAAGCATGGTTTGATCGGGATACGCTAGTGTAAGGACCGAATGCCCAAGAGGGGGGGGGTGAATTGGGCTTTCTTCGAAAAATTCTAAGCAATGAAACTTAATTTCTAAAGCCCAATTCCCTACACAAACTATCTATGCATTCTAGTAGATGGAAACTTCGCGGAATTTAAAATGCATAAAAGTAATGGAAAGGAGAAGGATGCAAACTCCCGAGGAGACAAGGATTTATCCCGTGGTTCGGCAAGATCGTTAAGATCTTCCTACATCCACGTTGTGGCACCCACCAAAGGGTTTTGCCACACCCAAGTCACCGAGACGAGGGGTCTTCACTATTCCTCTCCGTTTGCCTCCTTTGGCAAGGTGGAGCTCAAGCCTTGTACAACTTCGACCTTCCGGGCTTCCACACACGCCTTGGCAAGCTCCGGAAGTTTTCTCAAAGTTACAAACACCAAGGGCACTCCCTTGAGGCTCTCACACTATCCTAGAGAGTCCACTCACCCAGAATGGAGGCACACAAGCTCTCTCTCTAGCTAGTTCTAGCCTAAATCTTGGTGTATTGATGATCGAAATGGTGTGGAAGTGATTGCTCTTGGTCTTGAATGCTTGTGGATGTGTTGATGATGTCTGGTGATCATGACTTGACGAAATGACATGATTAGGGGGTATTTATAGCCAGCCTCTTCGAAATAGCCGTTGGAAAAGTAGGCTGACAGAACTTTACTGTGAACACCGGTTGATCCGATGTCTCCCCTTTAGTTATCATCGGTCAAGTTACTTTAGCTGACGTCATTGTGTCAGATATGACTATTGTTAGACCGATGTTGATCCCGTCTTCTCATCAGATGATCCGGTGGCTCTTCCTCCAGAATTTTCTCAATCTTGATGCTTACTAGAGTAATCGACTGATGTGTGCTTCTCTGTACATCGGAAGATCTAGTGCTACACTTGGTCCAATGATCTTGCAAACTGTACTTATGGACCGATGTTACTGAGCCATTCACATCGGATGATCCAGTGAGTACTTGGTTCTGAGGTCTTCTTCTTCAGCTAAACCAACTCGATCGATGTGTTGTTCTGAGGTATCATCGGTTGATTCGGTGAGTTGGTTTTGTTTGGTTCGGGTTGTTTCTAAGTGAATTTTTGTGTCTTGCTCAAATGACCTCTTAGACTTTATTGAACATGTATCTCTGATGATTGTCAATCATTAAGTGTCTTCAATTTTGATTGAGTGACTTTGACATAAGAGCTTTCACTTCTTGTCTTCACATAATTGATTTGATATCATACATTGATTGTATATGGGTCTCCAATAACATGTTTATTTCATTTGATTGAGTGATTATGGGGACCTTGCATTCACAAATTCATTAGTAAAATCCAATGGTTGTCATTAATCACCGAAACCATACCTCATGGGGGCCTAGATGCTTTCAATCTCCCTCTTTTTGGTGATTGATGACAACACAACAATTTAAGGTGCAATAGTAATGAATTTGATAGAATGAAACTTAAAGGAATGAAACTTAAAGGATATGCAATGAATACAAGATATCACACTTATTATTTGAAAGCTCAAAAACAATCAATAACTCAAGTGTGAATAAGTGAGTAACACCAAATAAGCTCGATCAATTAATTAACATAAGAGTACTCAATGAACACCAAATGCATCGAATTACACAATGTGATATAGATAAACTCCAAATTAAATTCCAAATTACAAAAGATGACTCATAAGAAGGACTCCCCCTGAGACTAAGACACTCCCCCTGACTCCTCTACTCCCCCTGACTCCTCTAACTCTTCTCCCCCTTTGGCATCAAGACACCAAAAAAGGGATCCGAGTGCCTAAGGACCCTGAGTACTAGGCGCGATGACGAACTGGTCACCGTCGGTGTCGTTAGAGCTGCTGGCTGGAGTAGCGGTGGAAGGAGCTGCCAGAGCCGTAGGAGCCACCGTCGGTGCCTGCTGTGTAGGAGCTGCTGGAACAGGGGCACTGACGACGGAGGCCGGCGTCTGCTGAAACAGGGTCACAGCCGGCAGCGGGGAGTGAATCGGAGCACCAGGAGCAGAAGTGGAGACATGCTGATGGAGGGAATCGGCGTAGACGGCACCGGAGCGATAGCTGGAGCCAGGACTGGTGGTGGTGGAGCGACTCCTGGCAGCTGCGATGGGAGGGCAATCCCGGTCTGTGTGTAGAGGTTGGTGATCAACCCCAGGATGCCCATCACCGCCCGCTGCGTCTGCTACTGCTGGTCGAGGGTGCGCTGGTGCATCTGGTCGATGACTCCAGTCAGCCAGTCAGTGTCCTCACGCCTCTCACGGGCGATCTGACGCTGCATCTCCTGCTGCTGCTGCTGCTGGAGCTCAAGGAGGCGGGCAGCCTGCTCCGCTCGGGCCTGCTCAGCTGCCAGCCTGTCCAGACGCTGCTGCTCAACCATCTGCTGGAGGAGCGAACTCAGCTCTGACGGCTGAGTGACCTGTGCCTCAGTGACGGGAGGTGGAGTAGGTGGTGGCACTGTAGAGCCTCCAGCCTCCGCGTCGTGCTGCCTGGGTGAGGGAGGAGGAGGGAAGTACTCCTCGACACTGTCATCGGTGTCGCTCTCGGACCATATGTGCTGCAGGTCCTCACCCTGTGCCTCTGCCTCAGCTAGCCTCTCATCCTCCTTCTCCAAGTCCGACCAGTCCTCCTCAGAAAGACAAGCCCTGACCTGACGCTCGACTGGACAGCCAAGGCAGCGGTCTCCAGGAGCTGGGGCACGGTAGTGACCGAACCGTGTGACGCTCTCGTTAGTGAGGTGGTCATGCACGGCGGACCCCTCAGGAACCATCATGGTGAGCAGTTAGCTGATCCAGTGTCCATATACGAGTTGCCTCATCATGCCCACTCCGTCTGTGATCACATCCTCCATCTCGCATATGAGGACGTCCACTATGTCGAACTCCATCCCGTTCATGATGTAGAACAGGAGAGTCTGCTGTAAGCTGGTGAATCCCTCCAAGTAGCCAGACCTCGGCAGGAGCGTGCGGCGCAAGGCGAGGTGCACTGTGCGCGCAGCTGGAGTCAACAAGGCAGGTACTCTCGGCTGGTCAGGAGAGAAAGTGGGACCAAACAAGGAATGAATCTCCTCCAGCGGTGGTGCCACTCCTCCAGTGAGCGGCCTCCTCGGTGGATCTGCCTGACCGTAGACCCTCTCATGCACGCAGGTGTCGTGCAGGTCCACTCCCAACAGCTGTGCTAGCGTCTGCCTTGTCAGGTGATAGTGCTGTCCCATGAACATGAAATCAATCGATCTTCTGCCCTCAGAGACGTAGAGGGTGGCGTAGAACACGCGGACCCAATCCTCCACGTAGGCACTCCTCTCATAGGACACCAGCTGCTCCAGACCTCTCTACCTCTCGAAAGAAGGTCGAATCTCTGTCTCGGCAGCCAGAGCGAGCTGACCCCAGTCCAGGAAGTTGTGCTGGAACAACTTGTGGCATCGGCGTCTGTAAGTCTCGTAGAGAGACGCCTGCGTCACAGTCCAGAAACGACTGTCTACAAGGGCTTCCCGAGGCTGCGGGTACCACTCCTCAAGCAGCACACTCCACCTGAGTCTACGAAGCTGCTTGGCCTTCATCTTCCGGTAGTCAGTCAACCGGACTCCTTCAATGACATGGACAGTGGTGTCCATCTCGTAGATAGCTCGCTGGGCCTCCCTGTCCTCACGATGATCGGCAGCCGTCGGTCTCGGACGTGGAGCTGCCGCGGTATGACCCCCACGGGTCCGGGCTGAGCGCCGGCGGATGAGAGGCTCTACCGGCTCTTCTTCAGCCTCAGAGTCATCGATCACAGGAGGCTGCCTCGGACGAGCCTCGCGGATCCTCAGCGATCCTCCTCGGACACGCTCACACTCCTCGGCAGCGCGAGCAGCCATCAATGCCTTCTTCTCCTCCTTCGACAATTTTTGCTTCTTCGCGGCCGGCTCCGCGATGGCCTTGCCCTTGTTCTTCTTGTCGCGAGCCATTGCGATCAGGCGAATGAGGTTGACGATGTTGAAGGCACGGAATGTCGAGATGAAGATTGATGCGGCCGAAAACCCTAATGGCGATGTGCTAGGGATGATGGCGGTGCACGAGAGGAGACGGTGTTTGGGCTCTGTTGTGGCGATGGAGAGCGGCGGTGGCGCTTGGTGGAGCAGCGGCGGCGGCTGCGGCGGAGGTGAGGCGGCGGCGGCTGCAGCGGAGGTGAGGCGTCGGCTGCGGTGGCGCTTGGAGGCGGCGACTGCGGTTGAGAGCGGCAGCGTCCGGCGGTGGCGGTGCGTGAGGCGGCGACCAGAGATCGGCGGGTGGCGACGGGCGGCTGCGGTGGAAGGTAACGGGGTCGTGAAGAGAGAGAGGGAAGGCGTATGGCCGGTTTAAATAGTGGGTCCCAAACCCTAGCTGAAGTTTTAACACCGGATGGACCGATGTTGAACATGAGAAGCATCGGTCGAATGCCACAGTAAGGATATTCAAAAAGGTACTATTGTCACAGGATGGACCAACGTTGAAGGATGGGATCACCGGTCGAATGGTACAATAAGGGTGTTCAAAAATGGAATGTTGACACCGGATGGTCCGACGAGGGAGGAGGTAGCATCGGTGGAATCGACCAAAGTTCCAGAATTGTACACATCGGATGGACCAATGTTTTTCAGAATGAACTCGTCGGTTGAATTGAGATACTGACTGAACTGGCACTTGGAGATTGAACACCAATTGATCCGATGAGGGATTGAACTAGGCATCGGATAATCCGATGACTACAGAACAATAACATCCCATATATGTCCTTTGACCAAACAAACAAGCAAAGAGAAACACATGTCTTAGGAATTTTTGGGCAACCCCTTACCCCTCAAAAATACTAATATGCCAATAACTTGGCTAGGCCTTAAGACAAATGGAACATAGAGAAAAATAGGAGGAAAATGTCCAAATAAAATGTAAGGCCCATGCTTTGTGAGGTAGAGTATGAAGACTTCTATCTCTTTAAAGCATGTTCCTCTAGGCATTAACGCACCTAACACTTTGTTCTTTCCACCTTATATGAGTTGAGATATTGCATTTCAAACAAGTCTCTTTCTCATGAGGTGGGTTCCCCTTTGTGACAATCTACCGTATGCAATGCCAAACATTTTATAATGCAAGAAATTGTAAGTCTATATGGCAGGCATCATGCAAGGCATAAAATAAATCTATCTTGCCAAATTTGAACCTTTCAAAGGCTTCTTCAGGGAGAACCACTCTCCAAACCTTGGGAGACCCAAAGGAACCTCCATCCCAAGCTAACCCTTGCTCACCCCTATCCTTTGAGAGTTAGGCAAGACCTATATGAAGTGCATTCTTACATGACGTTCGTTGCATCTAGCACATTTAATTCACTTCTTAGCCTAGAAAAAGTTTTCTCATCAAGTGGTTTAGTGAAGATGTCCGCCAATTGTTCTTCGGACCTAACACCTCTCAAGGAGATGTCTCCCTTAGCTTCATGGTCCCTTAGGAAATGATGGCGAATATCAATGTGCTTGGTGCAGGAGTGTTGAACGGGGTTTTTAGCTATCTTAACCGCACTTTCATTGTCACAAAGGAGAGGCACACAACCAAGTTTAATACCAAAGTCCAAAAGGGTTTGTTTCATATAAAGAATTTGAGCACAACATGCACTGGCCGCTATATATTCCGCTTCTGCTGTGGACAAAGCGACGGAATTTTGCTTCTTGCTTGACCAAGATACTAGGGAACGCCCAAGCAAGTGGCACCCACCGGAGGTACTCTTGCGATCCACGCGGCATCCGGCAAAGTCCCAATCCGAGTATCCCACAAGATGGAATTTTGCACCTTTAGGGTACCACAAGCCCACACTAGGGGTATGCTTAAGATACCTAAGTATCCTAAAGATCGCCCTCCTATGCGATTCTTTAGGTATCGCTTGAAAGCGAGCACACAAGCATACACTAAACATGATATCGGGCCTAGATGCGTAAGGTAAAGCAATGAACCAATAATAGAACGGTAGTTAGATTGATCAATAGGTTTACCGTCCTTATCCGTGTCGAGATGACAATTGGTTGCCATTGGAGTGTTTCTTGAGCTACAATCTCCCACCTCAAATTTCTTCAAGAGGTCCTTGGTGTACTTCTCTTGATAGACGAAGGTCCCCTCTTGAAGTTGCTTGATTTGAAATCCAAGGAAGAAGTTGAGCTCTCTAATCATTGACATCTCGAATTCTCTAGACATCATTTTGCCAAACTCATGGCTAAGAGCTTCGTTAGTTGAACCAAAAATAATATCATGAACATAAATTTGACAAATGAACAAATCTCTGTTGATGTCCTTGGTGAAGAGTGTGGTGTCCACCCTCCCGATCTTGAATCCTTGCATGATGAGGAAGTCCCGTAGTCGTTCGTACCACGCCCTAGGTGCTTGTTTGATCTCGTAGAGCGCCTTGTGCAACCTATACACATGATTAGGATTCCTCGGATCTTCAAACCCGGGAGGTTGTTCAACATAAACAAGCTCGTTAATGTAACCATTAAGAAAGGCACTTTTCACATCCATTTGATAAAGCCTAATGCTATGATGTGATGCAAAGGCAAGAAGTATACGGATGGCTTCTAGTCGGGCGACCGGGGCAAATGTCTCCCCAAAATCTAGTCCTTCAACTTGCGAGAACCCTTTGGCCACAAGTCTTGCCTTGTTGTGGACCACAACGCCATTCTCATCTTGTTTGTTGCGGTACACCCACTTTGTTCCGATGATGTTCTTGTCCTTGGGTCGCTCCTCCAACACCCAAACTTCATTGCGGATGAGGTTGTTGAGTTCTTCTTGCATGGCCATCACCCAATTTGGGTCTTGGAGTGCTTCCTCAATGTGAGTGGGTTCTACAAACGAAACAAACGAGTACTGCTCACAAAACGAAGCAAAGTGGCGAGAACGTGTACTTACACCCCTTGACGGACTTCCAATGATTTGGTCCATTGGATGCGCCTTGGAGATGCGTCCATGCCTCATAAGTGGTTGTGAAGAACTTGGCGAAGGTGATGCGTATTGCTCCTCTTGTGGTTGGACTTGATCATGGACTTCTTCTTCCTCTTGATGTTGTTGTGCTTGTGAGTCTTGAGTGGGCAATGGATCATCCTTCTCTTCTTCGTCAACTTGAGGCGCCATAGAGGTGTTGTTGTTGGAACTTGAGGCTCCCCCTTGATCATGGCTCTCCTCAACTTCGGGCTTGATGTCTCCAATGGCCATGTTCTTCATGGCTTCTCGTAGAGGCTCATCATCTATTTCTTCATGACCAAAACTATCCTCTTGGGAGCCATTAGATTCATCAAACTCAACATCACAACTTTCCTCAACTAAACCGGAGGTTTGGTTGAATACTCGATATGATTTTGAGTTTGATGCATAACCAAGAAATATGCCAACATCACATCTTCTTTCAAACTTACTGAGCCTTTTCTTGTGGTAGATGTAGCACTTGCATCCAAAGACTCGAAAGTAGGAGATGTTGGGCTTTCTCCCAATGAGAAGCTCGTACGGGGTCTTTTGAAGTAGGCGATGTAGGTAGACCCTATTTACGGCATGGCACGCCGTGTTAATCGCTTCGGCCCAAAACTTCTCCGACGTGCCGCAGTCATCAAGCATTGCTCTTGCAAGAGTGATGAGTGGCTTGTTCTTCCTTTCAACGACACCGTTTTGTTGAGGCGTGTATGTGGCCGAAAACTCATGTTTCACGCCTTTGCGGTCACACCACTCCCCAATGTTGTAGTTCTTGAATTTGGTGCCGTTGTCACTCTGGACCTTGATGATGGGAAGTTGAAATTCCCTTTGAGCGCGGTTGGCGAAGGTCTTGAAAACTTCTGGAGTTTCACTCTTGTCACCTAGAAATAATGTCCAAGCATAGCGAGAATAGTCATCAACAATAACGAAACAATAGAGGTTACCACCAAGGCTTTGATATGTGGACGGTCCGAAGTGGTCCATGTGGAGTAGCTCAAGTGGCTTGGAGGTTGACACCATTGTCTTCATTGGGTGGTGTGAAGCAACTTGCTTCCCGGCTTGACAAGCGCTACAAAGCTTGTTCTTCTCAAATGTGATATCCTTCACGCCGGTCACCATCCCAAGCTTGAATGACTTCTTGAGTTTGCTCATTCCAATGTGCGCTATGCGTCGGTGCCATAGCCAACCCAAGCTTGTCTTGGTGAAAAGACAAGTGGTCAAGCTAGCATTCTTGTTGGCGAAGTCCACTAGGTAGAGATGTCCATGCCGAAATCCTTTGAAGACTATGTCTTGGCTTGTTTCACTACTCACAACAACATCATTTTTGCTAAATGTGCACGTTAGTCCAAGATCACATAGTTGTGCAATAGAAAGTAAATTAAAGCTAAGTGACTTAACGTACAAAGCATTGGAAATGGACAAATCATTTGAAATAGCAATTTTACCTAACCCAATTACCTTTCCCTTAGAGTTATCACCAAAGGTGACTTGTTCATGATTGCCGGGGTTTTCTATGGTGGTGAACATACCATCATTACCGGTCATATGTTGGGTGCACCCGCTATCGAGTACCCAATGCTTTCCTCCGGCTTTGTAGTTCACCTACACACATGAATTCAATTTTTAACTTTAGGCACCCAAGCCAACTTAGGTCCTTGTATGTGTGATACAAGTGTCTTTGGGACCCAAAGTTGCTTGGGGAGCTTCCCCTCCATGTCCTTCATGTCCTTGCCAATGAACCTAGCCTTCACCTTGCCATCTACTTTACTTAAGAGATAATAGCGATCATTGAAAGTAGATTTGTAATTAGTAGGAAGCTAGGGAGAGGGTCGGTTAGGAAGAGGACACTCCCTTGTGTGGTGACCGGTGACCTCACAATGTTGGCAATAAGAACCAACTTCTTTGATGAAGCTTGTTCTTAGCTCCGGTGAGGGCACCTTTCCTTTGTTGGGCACCGGGAAGGATCCAAGTCCTCTTTTGTTGAAGGACTTTGCTTGTTGGAAGAGGATTTCCTTGTGTTTGACCTCCCCTTTTGAAAGTCTAGCCACACTAGTGCGGAGACTCTCAATTTCTTCCAACAAGTCCTTCTCCCTACCATTAGCTTTCAAAGGCAAAGACTTTTGCAAAGCATTAGTGGCATGAGAAGTAATGAATATCTTATCATTAAGAGTTTGCTTCTTCATATTTTTCAACTCTTGATCAAGCATGTCATGAGCAAGGTTAAGTGTTTGATGTTCTTGTATTAACTTGTTGTGCTCCTCCAAGAGTGTTTGGTGTGCTAAGTTAAGTTCATGATTATCTATCTTGATTTTAGCCTTGTCTTCCTAAATTTGCTTGACATGGGATTTGAGCGTGTCATGCTCTTTGAGTATGCTTTCATACTTGTCAAGCAAATCAAGGTTAGCACTCTCAAGTCTAGCATGAGTTTCTTCAAGCACTTTAACCTTACTCTTTTCCCTCTTAATGATAGCATGATATTCATTTATCAAAGAAGTTAAATCATCAGGGAAAGCTCATCATCGCTAGAATCATCACATACCTTGGTGTTACCTTTCACCATGAGGCACATGGGCGGTGGATGAAGAGGTGCATTATCATTGTTGGTGATGGCGAGGCCAGCCAAGCTTTCTTCTTCCTCTTCACTCTCTTCATCACTTGTTTCTTCGTCGGTGACCCATTCATTTGCCTCACACATGAACACCTTTTGTGGGCCATTTCTCTTCTTTGGGAAGAGCCTTGCCTTCTTGCCCTTGTCATGTTTCTTCTTCCCAAAGGATCTTGGCTTTGGTTTGGCTTCTTCATCATCATGATCACTTCCTTCAAGCTTGCGATGCTTGCTCTTGTGGTTCTCTCTTCGTTTGTCCGGTCTTGGACAATCATAGGAGATGTGGCCTTGATCACCACAATTGTAGCAAGTCTTGTGATCATCTCTCCTTGGTAGAAATGCTCTATTCTTAGGATCAAATGTGTATCCCTTCTTAGTGATCTTGGAGTTCAAGCGTGAGAACTTTCTCATCATCAACGCAAGCTCATCATCATCATCTTCACTTGATGCTTGTTCTTCTTCACTTGAGCTAGGCTCAACCACCTTCTTCTTCTTGTGTCTTGTTTTCTTGGTGGAGGCCTTTAGAGCAATTGACTTTGAATATGATTGCTCCATCATCCCAAGTACACTCATCTCATGAGCGTGTATTTCTCCAATGAGCTCCGAAACTTCAATGTGGTCAAGTGACTCTTTTTGGAGCATGGAGTTGATGATGTTGTATTTTGGCTTGGGAAGGAGCATGAGGATCTTGCGGTTGATGAGTCCCTTGCCAAGAGATGCAATGTCAAGAGCATTTATTTCTTCCATAAGCACATTTAAGCGAGAGAACATCTCATTAACATTTTCATGAGGTAGCATCTTAAATTTATCATATTTTGCTTTAAGCATGTGATATTTAAGTTCCTTGACCCTAGAAGAACCCTCATGAATCTCTATTAAGCAAGCCCAAATTTCACAAGCCTTTTCCTTGCTAGCAATCCTAGAAAACACATCTTGACTAATGCATTCATAAATAGCATTTCTAGCTTTAGCATCCCACTTAATTTGATCACCAACAAAATTGTGTTCTCCAAACCCCGCGTGGGTCGCTTCCCATACTTCGGGAGCAATAGCCTCAAGGTAAGCGCGCATGCGTGCTTTCCAATAGGCAAAGTTCTTGCCCTCGAAGATAGGAACCAAACCCCCCACCTTGGCCATTTTAGCTCTCTAGCGGTGAAGCTAGAATGATCCTATGAGCAACCTTGCTCTGATACCAATTGTAAGGACCGAATGCCCAAGAGGGGGGGTGAATTGGGCTTTCTTCGAAAAATTCTAAGCAATGAAACTTAATTTCTAAAGCCCAATTCCCTACGCAAACTATCTATGCATTCTAGTAGATGGAAACTTCGCGGAATTTAAAATGCATAAAAGTAATGGAAAGGAGAAGGATGCAAACTCCCGAGGAGACAAGGACTTATCCCGTGGTTCAGCAAGATCATTAAGATCTTCCTACATCCACGTTGTGGCACCCACCAAAGGGTTTTGCCACACCCAAGTCACCGAGACGAGGGGTCTTCACTATTCCTCTCCGTTTGCCTCCTTTGGCAAGGTGGAGCTCAAGCCTTGTACAACTTCGACCTTCCGGGCTTCCACACACGCCTTGGCAAGCTCCGGAAGTTTTCTCACAGTTACAAACACCAAGGGCACTCCCTTGAGGCTCTCACACTATCCTAGAGAGTCCACTCACCCAGAATGGAGGCACACAAGCTCTCTCTCTAGCTAGTTCTAGCCTAAATCTTGGGTATAGATGATCGAAATGGTGTGGAAGTGATTGCTCTTGGCCTTGAATGCTTGTGGATGTGTTGATGATGTCTGGTGATCAAGACTTGACAAAATGACAGGATTAGGGGGTATTTATAGCCAGCCTCCCTGAAATAGCCGTTGGAAAAGTAGGCTGACAGAACTTTACTGTGAACACCAATTGATCCGATGTCTCCCCTTTAGTTATCATCGGTCAAGTTACTTTAGCTGACGTCATTATGTCAGATATGACCGTTGTTAGACCGATGTTGATCCTATCTTCTCATCGGATGATCCGGTGGCTCTTCCTCCAGAATTTTCTCAATCTTGATGCTTACAGGAGTAATCGACCGATGTGTGCTTCTCTGTACATCGGATGATCCGGTGCTACACTTGGTCCAATGATCTTGCAAACTGTACTTATGGACCGATGTTACTGAGCCATTCACATCGGATGATCCGGTGAGTACTTGGTTCTGAGGTCTTCTTCTTCAGCTGAACCAACTCGACCGATGTGTTGTTCTGAGGTATCATCGGTTGATCCGGTGAGTTGGTTTTGTTTGCTTCGGTTTGTTTCTAAGTGAATTTTTGTGTCTTGCTCAAATGACCTCTTAGACTTTGTTGAACATGTATCTCTTATGATTGTCAATCATTAAGTGTCTTCAATTTTGATTGAGTGACTTTGACATAAGAGCTTTCACTTCTTGTCTTCACATAATTTATTTGATCTCATACATTGATTGTATATGGGTCTCAAATAAGATGTTTATTTCATTTGATTGAGTGATTATGGGGACCTTGCATTCAAAAATTCATTAGTAAAATCCAATGGTTGTCATTAATCACCGAAACCATACCTCATGGGGGTCTAGATGCTTTCAACTAGCCCTCTCCTGACCTCCATTCGAGTGATTCCTATAACCATTAGCACAAGACTGCATGTTGTTGGCTGAGCCATGCTATTTATCGTGTCAGCTCAACTGAAGGTCCAGACGCTGGTGCATGAAGATCCTCCTGTGGTTGTCCACCCCCAGCTGCTGTAGAAGCAAAGCTGCTCCTATGCTCCTCATAGTTGAAAATGCGTTAGGGTTGCTATACTTGCTCCCTCCAGCATTTGCTTCACGTATCCTAGAAGCTCCCTTCTCAGCAGTGTTTTTAGCTCCTCAGTGTCAACCTATGATGTCGAGGCCATTTTTTGCTTCTGATAAGTAGTTTTGTGTTCTGGAAGACCCTCCCTCCAGGTCAACTTTCTGCAAACACCACGAACACGGCCTCGTTGCTCCAGTCTTTGCAGGGCTTTGGTGAGTGCATCGCTTTCCCTCTCACCATTTGACTCTTCGCTGCTCAGGTTCCCATCTCTTTGAGCGACGTGTAAGGTTCTTGAGCTGTAGAAGCTGATACCGCCTGACTCAGACAGCTGTGAACGAGCACACATAAATGGTTTCAGCCGTCCACTAAAACTGTCGTATGGATTTGCAACACCTAGATCAGCCAATGTTTCATCCTGATGTTCCCAAATCCTTTTTTTTACCAGCATAAACCGTGTTGCCGAGGTGTTGGTCAAGGTCGTGCTGTGATCGGAGCCACTTCATACGTTCACTACTCTTGGCAAATTCCTGTGATTCACACTTTTCATCAAATCTCGTCTACTCCTCTTCTCACACATGTTGATACTTATGGAAGGGGGTTTCATGATTCTTCCAAAACTCGTGAAGCTTAGTTTTGTAGGTCCTCCATGCATGAGAGATCATCTTCATAGCTTGCTTCTTCCCCTTATGTTTCTTATGTTCCGGATATTGAACATATGGTTGGATAGAGCTTTCGAAGAGTTCGTCCTTTTTATTTTCGGTCAAGTGATTGAATCTCCGTGGGTTTAGCGGCACCCTTTCCTGAGCAGCTAGACCACAAATTCTGGACAGTCTCATATTCATATTATGGTCCAGAGGTATGCCTTCATCATTGGACTCATCAACAGTGACAACGTCTGTCGGCCATGTCGTCCGGATCTTTTATTTCTTGTGTTACTAGAGGCAGGTGCATCCTCTTTATGTGTCTATTGTTGAGCGTCCTCTTTAATATGATGTTGATTCTTCGACTGAGACATCTTCAAATTAAAAAAAAACATTAAAATCCTGTAAAACATTATCAAATTTCAGTTACATTCGCACAAACAGTCACATAAGGAAACAAATTCTCTCATGGCATTTGTACCTTAATAAGAAAAAGATCTACGTGTCAAGCGTAAGGACAATCCAAACCAAGCAATCATTAAATAAATCTCTAAACATTGACCGGTACTTAGCCAAAGCGTAATACTCTAAGCGTAGGACTCCGAAATATATTAAACGTTGACCGGTGAACCACCAAAGCGCGGACCATTTCGACTCCAACCAAAGCGTAATACTCTAAGCGTAGTACTCCAAAAATATACTAAACATTTACCGGTGAACCACCAAAGCGGGGACCATTTCGACTCCAACCAAAGCGCGAACAAACCTTATTAGGGCAGTGTCGAGCTAGTCGATGGGGAGTCGAGGGTCGACTGCGACAGCGCGACAATGATCAAGAGGGCAGTGTCAAGGCGGTGACGAGCTTCAGAGAAGCGGACTGACGCAGTGTCGTGCTCTGGGGAAGGGGACGACGCGGCAACGGTTTCTAGGGCGAAAAGTGATCTACGCGTGCGAAAAGTTAAAAGTTTTGCTAAGTGTTGCAAATATAGCATGCGAGAGAGCTAAAAGTACCTTAGGGCAGTGTCAAGGCGGTGATGAGCTCTGTGGAAGCAGATCGACGCGGCAGCGTGCTCCGGGGAAGGGGACAACACGGCAGCGGTTTCTAGGGCGAGAAGTCATCAGCGCGCGTGAAAAGTGAAAAGTTGTGTTAAGTGTTGCGAAGAGAGCGTGCGATAGAGCTAAAAGTACCTTAGGGTAACTATTGCAGACGCGCCTCAGAAGAACCACCGCTAAGTGCGTCTCACTTTTAAAAAGTGCGTGTCTTTTCTTTTGAATTAATGTGCACCCGTTGCCATAATGCCATTTGGGCATAGAATTCGATGAGCTCTGATCTCATTGTCTATGACATGTGGGACCATGCCAAAACTTATTATGCAAAAGCTCAAATCCCGTGTGAACCTTTATGATTGACAGATTAAATTTTGTTTAATTTGACATCATGAAGGTCCACGCGGAACTTGTTGCGAACTTTGCAACGCCACGCCTTATATGCTCGTTGCAACACACTCAGAGTTCTGAGGTGGGACAAAGAGCTAAATGTACCAGGGCAACAATCGGAGACGCGCCGCAGAAGAGCCACTGCCGGATGCGTCTCCCTTTCGCTCCAACAAAAACAATCAGAGACGTGGTTTATGAGAGACTGTCTCTTTTCTTTTGAATTAATGGGACCCATTGTCCAAAATGACATTCTTGCAGATCAAAGCGTCTAAATGGGAGGCACGCTTTTGAAAAACTCGCCTCACATTATCTTGCTTGAGAGACGTGCCTTTGTGTGGTGCATTTCGCATCACTTTCGTATCCCATTTTTCAGGGCAAAGTAAGTGCTATATTCAGTAGTGCTTCCTTATGAAACAGAACACAAGGCATCAATACTTCTCCATAAGAAACAGAGGACATATGACGAATGAAAGTCAAATTTTCACTCAAATGGCAATATTTTCACACTTGAGAATATATCGCACAAATATCCAAATGGAAGTCAATTTTTCACTCAATTGACCATATTTACACACAATCAATTTGGTACTTTATGTTGCATTCTTGGTTTTGAAATTCTTGACTTTTTCATGGTAGCCGTTCTGCAAGTAAGGAAGTTCGTTGGTCGATGTCTTCTTAGCTTGATCATCGAGGTGACCGAAGGAGGAATCTCATCAAATTGGTCAAACTCTTCCTCATCGATGACATTCTCCACTCTAACGATTCGTCGTTTTCCATGTATAACCACCTGAGTCTTTTATTTGTTTTGTTTGGAACATAGAACACTTGAGCAACGTGTTCTGCTAACATGGAAGGCTCCCATATATCCTTGATGGTTAAGATCAACGCTAGTGAATCAATACTTGTCTTGTACAATACCTTTGATTCCATCAACCCAGTTGCAACGAAAAAGAGGAATCTTGAATTCTTGAAAGTCAAGCTCCCAGATCTCTTGTATTTGACCATAGAACACGTCTTTGTCTTGGCCTGCAACATTATAAGCATCAACACGGACACTACTATTCTGATACGTGCTTTTCTTATCTTGTTCTATAATGTAAAACATGTATCAGTTTATGTCATACCCTTGATATGTAATAACTATGAATATATTATCACGAGCCAACTTTTTTAGGTATTCAGTTGTTTGAGTGTCCGATGAGTGAGAAATATAATCCCAGAGCCAGCCAATGAATTTTCTCATGTGTTCATTTGCTAACCATGATTCATTGTGGCCAGGATTGTCTGTAAGCACCACCTCCTTTTGCTCATCGAGGTACTCCGACATAATGGACATGTGTTGCAACACGTGGAAAAAAACACAGAAGAATAAATGTGAATTTGGAGTTATAGCCCTTTTCCCAATGGTCCCTTTTTCTGTGAGCCTCCCTTCATGACTAAATGTTGCCTAGGGGGGGGGGTGAATAGGCTTTTTGAATTTTCGTCGGATCCTGAAACACTTAACAAACATGATCAAATACAGAGAAATCGTACTAGTCCGGTATGGTGCGGACTAGTCCGGTGTGTGCGGACTAGAATGATCAAGTTTGATCGAAGAATTCACATCAAGTACAATATGTAGCGGAAAGCAAGTTGTAAATTGGATGTATCACGACAATTAAACTATGTATGGCACAAACTAACTTTGATTTCAATGTATTAACGTATGTTATCCAAGATTGAGTAAACCCTAGAATGAGATGAACAATAAGAACAAAAGTGCACAAGACGCGATTTTATCCGTGGTTCGATTCCCATGAAGGAAACCTACATCCACATTGAGGGGTCCACGGCGGATCGGGTCTTCACCAACCCTAGCCTTGTCGAATCGCCACGGAGGCCTATTCTCTTCCACTAATCACAAAGGGGCAAATAACCGAATTCAAGGGGCCTTGTCACAAGTTGAGGGCTCCCCAAGATTTACAAAGATGAACACTACCAAACACACTCGAAATATATGCAGTAAACAACAAGAGTGTGCGAGAGAATTAAACCTGAGAGCTCAAGACGTGTGAAACAAGTCTCTCCTTTTGATCAATGCTAATCCTCAAAGATTTGATCTTATTTGGGTTAGGATGTGCGGAGAGATGTGTTTTTAGGGCTATTGGGAGGTGTGATGGAGCAGGGAATCGAGAGTGTTTGTTGTAGGGCCGTACACCTCTATTTATACTAGGGTTTCCAAAAGTTACCGTTAGGGTTTGCGATGTCCAGACTAGTCCTTGGTGGACTTTGGACTAGTCCATTGAGCGACGTGTGAGAAACCCTAAGTGTTATGATATATCGGACTTGTCTGGCAAAGGGCGGACTAGTCTTATTTGGGCTCTGGAAGTGCTTGGACTAGCCCGACACATATCGGACTAGTCTGGTATGGTGAATCTCACGTAGAATTTAGGACAAGTCAGCAGTGGAAGGACTTGTCCGATTTTAGTCAGAGAGTTTTCGGACTAGTCCGTGGTGATATCGGACTTGTGCAGTTCTGTGTAAAGTGTGAGTTCCTGAGGACAAGTCTGCACTGGGGCGGACATGTTCGTTTTTAGTCAGAAAGATATCGGAGTAGTCCTTGGTGATATCGGACTTGTCCGTTTTTGTATAGATGTGGAGTGCTGAGGACTAGTCCGCACTAGGGGGGACTAGTCCGATCTTAGTCAGAGAGATATCAGACTAGTCCGGTGAATATCGAACTAGTTCGGACTTGTAAAATTTTGTGCAGTGAGGGTGATTTCTTTTGCTTGAGCTCTTGGGGTGTGTTTCTCCAACACACTCCATACACAACAAAGTATTCCATTTAGCTCTTGAGCTCTTTTCCATATAGATTCCTCATTCTCCTTTCTTTTTGTGCTTTCTTCATAATTTCATTAAAACCTGCGCTCATCTCAACAATTTTGTTAGGATCTCATTTGTTTGTCATAAATCAACTAAAACCCACAAGGGATGCCTAGATGCACATTCAATAATAAGACTAGGGAAAACCAATCAGGTTACTCGGGTTAGTGTAGTTTAGAGCCCACTCCACAACTTCCTCTGTAGAGTATCCTTGTACCATGCTGCCCTCAGGGTAAGCTTGATTTCTAACGAAGGACTTCAGTATGCCGTTGAATCTCTCATAAGCATACATCTGGTGAAAGAACACATGGCCAAGTAGCTTTGTCTCCTCAATAAGATGAGTTTTGAAATGGATGCTGATGTCGAAAAAAGCATGTGGAAAATACATGTCAAGGAAGCATAAAGTTTCATAGTGCCTTTTTTCCAATGACTTGAGATCTTCTTCACATAGTACTTTTTGACCAATTGCATTGAAGAAAAGCAAACGTTCATTATAGCCTCTCGAACATTGACTGATAGGATATTCCGAATTCCAACAGCAATCATCTCCATAAGCAATACATGGTAATCATGAGACTTCACATTGGGAGCTACTTTTAGATCTGGAAATGAAATAAGCCTTGAGACGTTCGTCGAGTATCCAGATAGTACTTTCACATTTTTCAAGAACCCACAAAAATATTTCTTTTCATTTTTGAAAGGGTGATGCATGATGTGGGTAGTTCAGTTCCTTTTACCGAGTCATAGATCCACAAATCAGGCCTAATTCCCATTTTCTTTAGATCTGCCCGTGCATGTTCATGGTCCCTAGTTTTCCCATCCGTGTTAAGCAATGTCCCGAGTAGGCTCTTGCACACATTCTTCTCAACATGCATCACATGAGTTGAATGGCAGACGTCTAAGTCATTCCAATACTATAGCTCCCAAAAAAGCGATTGCTTCTTCCACATATCATCTTTGCCAGTATTTTTGCAAGTCCTTTTCTGCTTACCAAAGACAACATGGATATCTTTGAACCTTTCATAGACTTCATGACCCATGAGATGAGGTGGAGGATGTCTCTTCTCAGTGTCACCATTAAAATTTTCCTTCATAGACTGAAACGGGTGCTTCATTGGAATGGAGCATCAATGTCCCATGTACACTATTTTTTGTGACTTACTCAAGTATTGTGAGTCTATTTCTCTCAACCAATGTGGACATCTTCCACTTACTTTCTTACTCTGTCTGCACAAGTTACGTGCCCCTAGAGAATCATTAATTGTCACAAATGAAAATGGCTTTGAGGCGAAAGTACTCACGCTTGTAGTCATCTCAGACCTGCACTCCATCTTTGTACCACAAATACTTTAGCTCTTCAACTAGAGGCCTGAAATAAGTGTCGATGTCATTCCCAGGTTATTGTGGCCTTGGTATCAGTCCTGACATCATAATATATTTCCTTTTGTTGCACAACCAAGGAGGAAGGTTCAAAATTGTAAGCACAATTGGCCATGTGCTACGTGTGCTACTATTAAAAAAAAAATTCATGCCATTGGTGCTCTTTGCTATCCTAATATTCCTCAGATCAATGGCAAATTCAGGATTTCATGAATCAATGTTTTGCCACTGTGTGGCATCAGTAGGATGTCTTATTATTCCCACATCCTGCTTATGCTACTCTTTGTACTGTCGCAACAATTTTGACTCCTTGTTTGCAAACCAACGCTTCAAACGAGGAACGATAGGAAAGTACCAAAACACCTTTTAGGCTCTCTTTTTCTTCTATTGCAGTTCTCATCATCACGTCATCTTTCCTACGATTGAATCTGTCCACTCCACAAATAGGGGATTTCTCGAGGTTTTCATACCCAGGTCCATGATATAAAATACAATGATTGTTGCACGCGTGGATTTTCTCCACCACCAAACCCAATGTATAGATTATCCGTTTTGCCTCATAAAATGTCATCGGGACTATGTTGCCTTGGGGTAACATGTCCCTAAGGAGCGTTAACAATTCCTTAAAACTACAATCACTCCATCTGTTGCTCGCCTTCAACTGGAAAAGTTTTACCATCGCAAACATTGTGGTGTACTTAGCCGCACACCATGATACAATGGCTTCTTTGAGTATTCGATCATATTCTTGTAATTTGCAAGTTCACCATTACTGTACCGATCATCGTCGCCATGTCTCTCAACATTACGTACCATCTCCTCTATGTTATGCACCTGGAACTCAATGTTGTCATCGGTGAACCCTGATATATCTGGCTTGTTCACATCCTCATCGTGGTCTTCTTCGACACTAGTAGGGACCTCCCTCTCCAGATATGAATCTCTTATCTCTGCTTCATTAAACCCCTCCTCCCCATGTTTTTTCCAACATCGATAATCCACCATGAATCCATGCGTGATCAAATGTGGCCTCAACACTTCATCTGTACGATATCTCTTTTCATTCTTGCAGTGTTTGCAAGGACAACAAAACGTCCCTCTAATGTTGTCCAACATGTCTTTCTTCGCGAAAGCGATAAATGCATATACCCCTTGGATATATTCATTGCAAAGGCACGACCCATACATCCAATTTTGATCCGACGACATCTACGTACAGAAAAGAAGAGCTAAATCAAAGAAATTCAAAGCCACTGATAGTCAATCTAAAGGTAAAAAAATAGTAAGGAACAGGAGAGGAGGAGAGGACTAACTCTTTGTTTTAAGATTTACTGATAATCACCGCAAGACTTTAGAATGAAAGAGGGAAAGAACAGGGCAGATCTGGTAGCCACTTGTTCTGCCTTAGCAGGGAGGTCATAGAAGGGCAACAGAAAATCAGGATGGACCGATTTAAAGAACTCTCTCTATAAAGGGAATGGGAGATGGGCTCGCTTACACAACTAAGGAGACGCGCCAGATCGGTGGTTATGGGAGATGCGCCTGATTCGGTAATGAAAGGAGACAAACTGCAACCAAAGTCCATCTAAGTTACCTAAGAAATATGATTCGTGCTTAATGAAAACGCATCTCTCGTTTGTCAGAGAGGAGGGCACGTCTAGGGTACTTACTTAACTGAGACGGGCTGTATTGTAACGCGTCTCCTTGTACGTTCAACCGAGCCATGTCAGATCCTCGCTCAAGCGGGCTCGTCTCGCTTAAGTTTATCAGAGACATTCTCCTTTTAGCGTGTCGCTCATCTTTGTCTCCTATTTGGGTTTCTTACGTAGTGTCCAGGTTGTACAAAAATGTACAAGGATCTAAAAAAGTGCTATTGGTGGGATGGAATGAAGAAGGACATAGCTGAATATGTTGCATTGTGTCATGTATGCCAACAGGTCAAGGCTGAATATCAAAGGCTAGCTGGACTATTACAACCATTGAAAATACCCGAGTGAAAGTGGGTAGAAATTGGTATGGACTTCATAGTTGGATTACCACATACCCAGTTTGGTTATGACTCTATATTGGTTATTGTGGATCGGTTGACGAAATATGCTCACTTTATTCCTGTCAAGACCAAATACGCCACAGCACAATTAGTCGGGTTGTATATGGAAAGTATTGTATGTTGGCATGGAGTTCAGAAAAAAGATAGTCTCTGATCGAGGTTCTCAATTCACTTCTAGGTTCTGAGAGAAACTACACAAAGCTTTGGGTACCAGGTTAACTTTCAACTCTTCATATCACCCACAGACTGATGGGCAAAACGAGGGGACAAACCAAATATTAGAGGATATGATGAGAGTTTGTGCCTTGAAGTATGGACGCGGCTGGGACAAGAGCTTGCCGTATGCTGAATTCTCGTACAACAATAGTTACCAAGCAAGCTTGAAAATGTCACCCTATGAAGCCCTATACGGGTGGAAGTGCAGGACACCTTTGTTTTGGAATGAAACAGGAGAGAACCAGGTATTTGGACCTGATGTGTTTCAAGATGCCGAAAGGCAGGTTCAAACAATACGTGAGAACCTAAGGGCTGCTCCGTCATGGCAAAAAGGCTACGCGGATAATCAGTGGACGAATCTGGCTTCTGAAGTTGGAGACTCCGTGTATCTCGAAGTGTCACCTATGCGAGGTAAAAAACCATTTAATGTCAAAGGCAAGTTGGCACCTCGCTACATCGGACCATTCAAGATTTTGGATAAACGTGGAGAAGTGCCATATAAGTTGTAGATGCCAGCAAGACTTTCTGATGTTCATGTTGTATTTCATGTTTCTCAGCTGAAGAAGTGATTAAGGGCACCGGAAGAACAAGTACCAATGAATGAATTGGAGTTAGAGGAAGATTTGACTTATGCCGAGCAACCTATCAAAATCTTGGAAACAAAGGAGAGGGTCATAAGAAGCAAGGTGATCCGGTGGTGCAAGGTGTAGTGGAAGCATCATACTGAATCTGAAGCAACTTGGGAGCTTGAAGATGATCTCAGGAAAGAATTTACCTATCTTTTTCCTTCTACGTTGAATCTCAAGGGCGAGATTCATTTCAAGGGGGTTATGTTTGTAACACCCTCATTTTCACCCATCATGCATTGCATTCATTCTTATACCTGTATAACATAATGAAACACAAAAAGGAACAAAATTAAAATGAATTAGAGGCAAAACAACAGTTAAAATCAATCTTTGGTACGGACATGTTTGGATTGGACACCGGACTAGTCCAGTTTTGCTACTTTTCCCCCCGGACCTGTTCGTTAGTTGCTACGGATTAATCCGGTTTTGTCTCTGTTCTCATCCGGACTTGTCCGTTATCATATACGGACTAGTCCGATGTTTGCTACTGGAACTCTTCAGAGTTGTTCAGTAAAATCCAAAAACATAGTCTGGTTTTGAAACTGTGCAACCCTAGACTTGTCTGGCATAGCATCAGCTTTGACCGATGGGCTTTCTATTCTGGAACGGACTTGGCCGGCACAATACCAGACTTGTTTGTTGAACTCTCTGTTCTTGAACGGACTTGCCTGACCTTCCTACAGACTAGTTTGATATTTAGAGTTTCGACTCGGATTCCTATTTTTCCTCCACGATGAGGTATTGGATAATTTACCTATTTGTGCCCAAGAACGGCGTTCCCCACCCCTGAGGAGCCCAAGTGGGACCCTTCCAAGGCATGTACTTGTCCCCGCCGCCTCCTACTTGCATCCCACCACAACCTCACCACCTTTCCTCCTTTATAAATACCGCACCCCACCTCTCACCCCTTTGCCGATGTTGATATAAAACCTTACTGCTTGTCCTCTTGGGAGCCGCCCTCAAGAATGAAGGAGCCCTCATCACAAGAAACGGAGGAGAAGGAAGAAGGGAGAGAAAGGAGAAGTAAGATTAAGAAAGATAGTCGTCACTTCTGCAATCTTCTTGACCAATTCTTCGACATTAACGTTCTTCTTCGTCAGTTCTTCGTCATCAGATCTAGACGTCAAGTTTCATGCATTGCATCTAAACCTCAACCATTGAAATTCTGAAATTCCTGTAACTTTTCTAGTTTTATCCGAAATGACTCGAAACTTGCTCAAACATGTCAAACTCAATTGTAACCAGTTAATAAGCAATAGTAGTAGCCCAATAGCATGTGATACATCATAATTGCATCATTCATGCATATCATGGCATATTGAGTACTATATGAGCAATTATTGATTGTAATGTATGTTTTGCATGAATGTCGCGCGGAATAGAAGGTAGCGCACGAGAAGGTTCTTATGAGAACCTCCAGCACCAGAACTTTGAAGCTTCGGATCCAAACAAGCCGCAGGAGCAAGGCATGTGTTGTTGACCATTTTGACCTTGTTTCAAATGTTTTGTTTGCAAAACTGCATGCTTGTGTCAAATTGATGGGAAACCCATGATAGATGTTTAATGGACTTGTATGACTACCCTTATCACTTGGGATATATTGTAGAGAGTCGAGAAGGGTATTTTCCATTTTTGCTTCGCTTTGCTTAATTGGAATTGGAAATAACCAAAGGACTCATTATGAACTAATATACATATGGACTATGTGAACTGATGATAATGATGACTTAAGTAACAAGAAACTAGGTGATCTAACCAAGCATGGGTTATGGACTGGGTTGGATGATATGGTGGTTTCGCTTGCCTTAGATCTAAGAACCGGTTCATGCGAGAATATGCCAGGACAATAGTACCACCACAATGAGAAGTATGGGCACTGCGTAATTGATTAATTAGGTGTGCTGCTGGTATTGTATGGACTATTGGATGGTGCGGGGAATGGGAGTCGAGTAGGGCTATCATGGGACCTGCATGGCACACAAGGGGGCCCGTGGGTGGGAGAGTGGAGATTCAATCCTGCCGGTGAAACCTTAATGGGTCCGTACGTACTAGTAGTCCCTTTTGAAAGGCTATTTTATGATCTATTGGCCACACACCTACGGAAGTATGAGATGGCATAATGGACGTTCCTTAGTCACCAAAAGGTGATGAAATCTCGAACATGTGGGTAATGTGGTACAACATCTGCAGTGTGTTAAAAACTATCATGATAGTCGTGCTCCCAGTTATGAGCACCTAGCCAACTTCCATGATTAGAGTTGGACTTGGAATTTGGGATGGTTTGGATATGGCTATGAATTGGGTTATGTTATGTGAGCATGGTCGGCTATGAAGGTATGAAATTGGCATATGGATTGATTAAATTGATGGATGTGGTATGATGCTAAGTAAGAACATTAGATCCATGTATGACAATTACTTGGGTTATGATGGGATTTAAACTCATATGGACATTGTAGGATGCTTTTTGTGTTTATGAAATATACTTTTATGCAAATAGCCAGTTATTATCATCCCTGTTTAAGCTCTATGTCATACTTTCCCACACTTGCTGGGTACGACAAGTATTCACCCTTGTAATTCCCCCTCCCAAATAGTTACAAGTGATGCTTGGGAGTAATATGAAAATCATGTGGAGTGATAGTTTGCGTGCTATCGTCAATTGTCTATGGATTGGAGTCGCACTACTTAGTTTATTTTTGCACTGCAATAATTAGAGATTTGTAATTCGAGAACCATTGAGTATTTGTAATAAGGTATCTATTTACCATTGAGGCGTGGTAAATTTCTGAATATTGTTTGTGATGCACTCGTGTATGTGTGATAAACATCCTGGGCACACATATGCGTTCACTTAGTTCATTTTTGAAATTGGGTGTCACATACCAGCACCTTCCGCCCACCCAGACGAATTAGATGAAGGGGGCAAGACCAACACCTCGAGCCTGGCGATTCCTGTGGCCCTATTACCATGGCTTCCACGAAGGATCGTAGGCATCACAGGGGGCTCCATGCAATGTGACACGCAAGATCAGGAAGCTCAAGTAAGTCCTGATGCATGGATCACGTAGATCGGGGACTACTTGAAAGACAACATCCTTCCTAAAGAAGATGTATCCGCTGAACGGATTGTTCGGTTGGCTAAGAGATACACATTGGTAGAAGGGGATCTCTACTGACGTGGAGCCAATGGCATCCTATTGCGGTGCATATCTCGGAAAGATGGTTGCGAGCTCTTCGCAATAATCCATGGAGGCGAGTGTGGGAATCATGCTTCATCATGCACGCTCATCGGTAAGGCCTTCCGACATGGTTTTTGCAGGCCTACAGCTCTCTAGGATCTAGTCGAGCTGGTCAAGAGATGTTAGGCGTGCTAGTTTCATGCCAAGCAGATCCACACACCAGTGCAGTCACTACAAATGATTCCTCCCTCATGGCCATTCGTTGTGTGGGGGATGGATATTCTGGGACCTTTTCCCGAAGCTGTCAGAGGGTACTGGTTTCTATATGTCGCCATCGACAAGTTCATGAAGTGGCCAAAGCAGCTCCTGTTGTGACAATAAACAAACAATCAACAATCAAGTTCTTGAAGTCCATAGTCTGCAGATTTGGAGTACCGAACAGAGTGATCACTAACAACGGGACCCAATTCACAAATGCAACATTCCATGAATATTGTGAAGACCTCTACATCAAGATCAGCCAGGCATTAGTGGCGCACCTGGCAAGCAATGGACAGGCCAAGAGAGCAAATGCTGAAATACTCAAAGGACTTGAGACCCACACCTACGAACGCTTGAAGAAGCATGGTGCCAACTGGATTGAGGAGCTTACATCCGCACTGTGGGCTAGCTAGATAACACCCAGCTGGGCTACAGGAGAGACACCCTTCTTATTGGTGTACGAAGCGGAAGTTGTTCTCCATCCAGAAGTCACCATGGGGTCTCTCAGAGTCCAGACCTACGACGAAGCTGCGCAGGACCGGCTCTGGCGCGATGATCTAGACCTTGCTGACGAGGCAAGGTGCCAAGCAGCTGTCAGAAATGCACGGTACCACCAGATGCTCCGGTTCTATAAACAAATGCATGTGTGTAATCGACATCTTGAAGAAGGTGATCTAGTGCTAGGACGCATACTTTCTTGAGAAGGACTGAACAAGCTCTCCCCCTGCTGGGAGGGTCCCTTTCGAGTGATAAAAGTGTCCTGCCCCGGATGCGTTCGCTTGGCAACAAAGGATGGGACACCGCTTCTCAACCTCTGGAATATAGAACACCTCCATAAGTTCTACACTTAGTACGGAGGTGAGTTTATTTTTGCTGTAGTATTTCATAGTGTCTATGAACAAGAAGTTGGGTTGGTCAAAGATGTTTAGCAGACTTAGCATGATTTCGTACCCTAAGTGTGTGCCCTTGCCTTTCTTGTTATTTGAACCTATTATGAAATACACTAGCATAAATAGGCTCTATGCGCATTTATATTCTGCATGTTATTATCTACTCTTTTGTACCTTCTTGCTAATAGTGAAGTTTTGCAATCCTGTTGAAAATTGGTCTATAAGAATTCACGTGATACATATTCAAGTATTTTTTGTAGTTTGTTCAGGACCTAATGTTAGCTGAATGGCCTACTCGCCCAAAAACCAATGCCAATGACCGCTCCGGAGTGTGCTAAAGACTTAGCCTGGTCCAGCACCCTAAGTACGACACTCTACCTATTCTGGTGTTGCATCAAAGTAAGGCGGGTCTCGAAAGCACACGGACATGTGGAAGCACAACCAATATACTAGTATTATCATGTTGAATTGGTTAGGACCCAAAATTAACCTAAAGACAGTAAGCCACAACTAAGCTATAGGCAAGGAGAAGCACTTTTACTCCTTTTCTTGTCTCTCATGTGGAGGACAAATGATTTACATGCTCGAGCTGGGAGCTCTGGTATTTCCAGAGGGCCTAATGTTAATGTTACACACGTTGGCAATAGGTCCATCGGAACAATAAGCGCCAACACTTCTAGGAAGCCCAATGCTAATGTTTTGCACATTGGCAAGGGGTCCCGTCAGTGCTCTAAGAGGCCACTATCAAGCTCGAAGATGTCCTAAAAGCTTCAAGTCATTGCCCAGTTCCCGATGGTAGATGTCTTCAATAAAATGAGTAAATCTACCAGGGGGCCAAGTAAGCTACGACATTGACAACCATGAAGACAAAATATGTAGTTCACGAGAATTTCATTCAAGTTCCAAGCTTTTTACAAAGAGATTGAAGATACAAAGGCAGATATAAGATGATGAAGAGGATCTAATTGTCGCTGGAGTTGCATTGAAACCACGTGGCGACCTGCTTGGCAGCGTCTTGCACGCTGGCCCTGGCAGCTTCCTCCATCTCTTCGATAGGTCCTTCAAGCACAAGAGCTAGTGAGATAGAGGGGTCCCAGCCGCGGAAGCAAGTCAGCACATATTGTGCTACTGACTTGGCTAGGTTCCTCCCCTTTATCTCAAGTTGGTCGCTAATGACATCTTCCAGCACTCCCAGCTTGGTCCTGGTGGAGTTCAGAGCTATCAGGGCCTGACCACCTTCTGGCTCTGAGTCGCTCGGCTGGACCGGACTGAAGCCTAGAGGTACTAGTGCATTTTATGCATGTCCCAAGAAGTACCAAATCTACTAGGCTTCTATCCTCCGCATGGCCTGCAACTCCTCCAGATACTTCTTGGTGGCCTTGAGCCCTGAAAAGCCCCCCTTCGAGAACAATTCGACAACCATGGCATGCTGCTGCATCTGCTAAGCCAACTGCCTTTCTTGGTCCGCAACTTGTTTCTCGCGAAGGGTGTTGACGGTTGTTATATACCAGTTTCAACCCTCAATATAACTCAATTATGTGAAGGAATGAATATTTCTTACACAAATTATAGTTAGAAATTACCTAGTTCCACTTGTACTTAGAGAAATTGGTGCATGTAGGTATTCTATACAAAATTGAAGTGAAAAAGGGGATGGGTTCTATAAATTATCATCCCAGCCAATCAAGCATCAACATGTGGCACAACATTGATCAAAAGGCCCATAGACAGAAGTATTTGAGGCCATCCAACGTTGTATCACCTATATCAATAAAGGGGACCCACCTGTTAGCCACCTGGAAAAAGCACAACCCGTTTGGAGGGTTTACCAGGTCGGCTGACCCCCCCTAGTCGGTTGACCTGGTCTTTTCTCCAGACCTGATCAGCTTCCATGTGTTGGCTCCTCTCGGCCTGTAGAAGTTGTTGATGACTTTTATTCACACTATTTTGGTTGTGGGAACCGACCCTTCTCCAGCTATAAATAGGACCCCTCACCCCTCACCTCAATGCACACCACTTGAGCATCAATCTATTGTATACAATAGTTCTCCTAGTTCCTTAGTGTAGGTTAGGCTGTAGAGAGGAGCCTCTAGTCCCAAGTTCAAATTGGTAAAGGTATGGCTCATGGATCATTTCTTGTATTTGTGACTTTATGCATAATATAGATATTATTTTTAGTCTTCTTTTATTCATATACTTGGATGAAGAGTTTCTTGTTTGATTGTGGATTCCATGTATTTTTAGGAGAAGTCTTTATGATTATGCCATAACTGTAACACCCTCATTTTCATGCATCATGTCCTGCATACAATAATATATGTGTCTAACATTAATCAACATAAAAAGGAATATGTTTAAAATAAATTAGAAACAGAACCACACTTAAGAATTCTGGGAAGTGCAGACTAGTCCGATTTCGGAGCGGACTAGTTTGATTTCTCTCTGACCTCGATCGAACTTGTCCGTTTTCCTGCGGACTAGTCTATTTTTGCCTCTAGACATTTTCGGACTTGTCCGGTCTTGTGCGGACTAGTCCGGTGCTCCAAAACCCTTGGAAATTTTGCTAAGTCCCTGGACTTGTCCGGACTAGTCCGGTCTTCCAGCGGACTTGTCTGTTTTCCTCTCTGACTAAAGTCGGACTTGTCCGATTTTTGGCCAGACTTGTCTGTTTTCCCCTCTGGATAAATTTGGACTTGTCCGATGTCCAGTCCGGACCTGTCTGATTTCTCTCTAGACAACTTCGGACTAGTCCGGTCCTTTTTGGACTTGTCCGATAAATCGTGACTTCGAATTGATCTTTTGTTTCACGACTTGTTTCTTGGGTTTTAAGTTAAGTGGGCCTAGGGGCATCGAGCCAAAATCTTTTAGAGCCCATGTGGGACTCTAAACTGACCCCTACTCATCTCAAACTCAAAATTCATCTAACCCTAGCCTCTACCTCTATATAAACAACCCCACCCCTTGGCTTGACATCTATTTGCCACTTTTCCTCCACATCCAAACCCTAGCTCATGATTAGCCGCCACCAAGGAGGAAGAAGGAGATCTAGAACAAGAAGAAGAAGAGGAGGAGACGAAAGAGGATCAAGACCTCCATCAACTTCGCATTCTTCATCACCAATTCATCATCAAGTTTTTCATCAACCCTAGATCTTCAAGATCCAAGTGTTACCTCCAAGATCCTTGATTCATTGGAGTCCTAAACACCTGGTATACCTTCTATTCTCTTTTCCTTACGTGAATTTGACCCCATTTCTCCAAATTCACGTCGATCTAGAAAACCCTAATCTGTTGATCTCGCGCAGTGCGGACTTGTTCGGTCCCTAGCGGACTAGTCCGATTTTCCTTGTTAATTTCTTTTGAATTAATTCTAAAATTAGATCTAATCAACTCCAAACATGTATAAACTTGTTAAAAGCTATTATAACTAGCTAGTGATCATTAAAAGAAACTCAATAACAAGTTTCACCTTGCATTTGCATCAATCATGCATGCCATGTCATATTGAGTAATGTTTGTGCACTCTTTGATTGTATTCTTGTCTTGTATGTCTATCGTGCGGATTAGAAGGATTTGTGCTAGAGAGTGCCGTGGAGGATCTTCAGCACCAAGAGTTTGAAGGCTTTGACCCGAACCAATCCAAAGAGCAAGGCATGTGTCCTTGAAGCATATTGATCCTGTTTTTTGACAATAAATGTTTTGTTTGCAAAACTGCATGCTTGTGTCAATTTGATGGGAATCCTATGATAGGAAGTTTACTAGATTTGTTTGACCACCCTTGTCACTTGGAAATTATGGTAGAGAGTCGGGATGTGCTTTTTACCTTTTGCTTCGCTTAATTAATTGGGATGGGAGAACAACTTTACTACTTAATTTAACTATGCATTAACGAGATTATGGTTAACATGAACTGGTTAAATGTGATATGGTAATGGGTGATCTAAGAAAGTCTTGTATGTGGATGGGTTGAATGTTATAGTGGGTTGCTTGCTTTAGATCTAAGGACCAGTTCATCCGAGAATATGTCAGAACAACAGTGCCACCACGAGGCCAAGTATGGGTGCGGCGTAGCTGATTAATTATGGGTTTGCTAGTGCTCTTTGGACCATTAAGGATGCTCGAGGAAGGGGTAGTCAGATTGGGTTTGTTGATAATTGGTGGGACTACCCTTGGATCTGAATGGCTCAAGAGGGGGCCCTTGGTTGAAGATGTGCTCTGTAGGAGACATCACCACAGGTGAAAACTCAGTGGGGTCTAAATAGGCTAGTAATCCCTTTGTAAAGGCTATTTTGTGCTCTCTTGGCCATACACCAAAGGAAGTGCAATTGGCAAAAGGGAGGTTTTTTAGTCGCCGACGGGTGATGAAATCACAAACACATGGGTAAAATGGCACAAACTCTGCGGAGTCTAATAAACTATCATGATAGCCGTGCTTCCGGTTATGAGCTCCTGGATGACCTACATGATTAGAGGAAACTTTGTATTGGGATGGTTTTTTTTTTGGATGGTTTGGTAATGGTTATGATTATGGCTGATAACATGGTGATGGTTATGGATGGTATTATGAATTATGGCAATGAACATGGTTAATGGTATTGGTGAAATCTGGTATAATGGTGATGGATGTGGAATATGGACCGGTACTATATCATTAATTATGGTTTATGATGGGTTTATTTCATATACATGTAATATATTGCTTTTCAAGTGTTTTAATGTACTTTTCAACACTTAGCCATTATTATATTCGTCATTTGAATCAGCTACATGTCATACTTTCTACACTTGCTGAGTACGACATGTACTCATCCTTGCAATCCCCCCCAACAGTTGCAGGTCAGGATTGAGAGTTTAACAATGACAATGCGGAGTTTTAGGCCGTGTCTACCGTCAGCTTTGCTCGTGGTGTTGATTGGAGCTGCTCATATATGTCCTTATTGCTTAGTTGCATAGTTGCTTAATTAGAGTATTTCTACTGCATTAGTTGAACTTGTCATTAATATTCATTAGAGCTTGTATTCGAGGGTGTGATTAATTGTGAAATAAAAGTGGTTAATTAATCTTGCCTTGTGATAATTATTTGTATATCGTTTGTGATTGCACTCATGTATGTGTGTTGAACGTCCTGGGCACACATATGCGTTCACTTGGTTCATTTTCGTAACCGGGTGTCACAGATTGGTATCAGAGCCACAGGTTGACCGTAGGACGCAACCTAGATAGAAAGGACACTTTAGAGCACATAGGAACACTCAGGAATCGATGTGTTTTTGTTTAGTGTGCTGGTTGCTATATATTGTTTGCTTGTGTGCTTAATAGAGGATTGTGGTATGCTTTAGCATTGCCATGTCCACCTAGGATAGTATAGGTAGTTGTTTAATTTCATATCCCTTGATGCATATAGTTGGGGAAGTTTCTAAACTGTTAACTCTTGATTTTCTTCAGATGGTGAGGACTCGCAACCAGAGGGATGGCAATGATGAGGAGGAGAACAATGGAGCACCTCAGAACAACAATGGACAAGGACTTGCTCATGGAGCTATCAATATTGAGCAGCTGTTAGCTATGCAGAACCAGCTCATCCAGACCATGATACAAACTATGGGACAGCTGCAGGCTGGTAACATCAACAATCAGCCCCACATGCCTCCACTGCCACCCCTGCCTCTTCATGACCTGTTGGGGGAGTTTATGAGGACTAGGCCGCCAACCTTTGCTCAAGCTGCTGACCCTATGGATGCGGATGACTGGCTCAAGTCTGTGGGGAAGAAGCTTGCTATCATCCAATGCAGCGACCGAAAGAAGGTCCTATTTGCTTCTCATCAACTAGTTGGAGCAGCTGCGGTTTGGTGGGATTCTTTATGTAATGCTCATGAGAATCAAGAGAGGATTACTTGGGCCGAATTCAAGGAGAGTTTCCGTTCTCATTATGTGCTGAAAGGTGTCATGATCTTGAAGAGGCAAGAATTTGAGAACTTGAGACAAGGGAGATTGAGCGTGGGTGAATATCTCAATAAATTCACTCAACTTTCAAAGTATGCGCCTGAGGATGTGAACCGGGACAGCCAAAAGAAATATCTGTTTATGAGGGGCCTTAATAATGAGATCCAAGTGCAATTCCTCAATTGTGATTATGCCAATTTCCAGAAGCTTGTGGACAAAGCAATTGTTGTGGAGAAGAAGGTCCGTGAGATGGAGCAAGACAACAAGAGGAAGGCACCATATCAAGGACAGTAACAGAGAAGTAATGTGCGCCCTCGCTTTGCACCACCCAATGCGCCTTACTTCAGCTCTTCTGGGCCTGCTCAACGCCCTGGTTATGCATTGTGTCCAACTCGGTTTGTGCAGCAGCGCCCTGCTATGCAAGCACTTAGGCCTCCAATGCCTTATGCACCTCGTGCTAATTTCCCTGGTGCAAATGTTTAGAACAAAGCTCGCCCCAATAATCCCGGTGGAGTAAAGAAGTGCTATACTTGTGGAGAAGCTGGACATTTGCACATCAATATCCTATGTTAGGCCTTGGTCAAGGAAGAAATGCGCCAAGGCAAAACCCAAGACCCAACAGAGGACAACCACAAGGGAACCGTGGACAGCAGAATTTTGCTCGTGACAACTTGAACCATGTCTCTACAGAGGATGCTCAACAAGCGGGTGATGTGGTCATTGGTATGTTTCTCGCCATCTCCAACCCCGCGACTATGTTGTTTGATTCTGGAGCATTGCATTCATTCATTGCATCAAAATATGTTACCAAGTATAGTTTGCCTATCTCTCATATGAAGTTTACTCTATTGGTTAAGTCTCCTAGAGGAGAGATGAGGACAAATATAGTATGTCCAAAAGTAAGCCTTAGAATAAGGGGGGTAGACTTCTCCGCCAACCTCATTGTCTTGGATTCATAAGGATTGGACATTATACTTGGTATAGAGTGGTTGAGGAAGCACAATGGATTCATTGAATGTGTCACAAAGACGGTGAAGTTGACCAATGACAAAGGGATCACCGTAGAGTTTGAAGCATCTCAACACGCACCAACGTAATTGGAGCTGAATCACATGGATGGTGCTGCAATTGAGGAGATTCCGGTGGTGTGTGAATTTTTGGATGTTTTTCCAGATGAGTTGCTAGGTATGCTACCAGATCGAGACATTGAGTTTTTTATTGATTTAGTACCTAGAATTGCACCTATAGCTAAGAGGTCGTATAGGATGCCTCCTATGGAATTAGCGGAGCTCAAGAAGCAGATTCAAGAGCAATTAGAGAAGGGGTTTATTCGCCCCAGCTCTTCATCTTGGGGAGCGCCCTTGCTGTTTGTGGACAAGAAGGATGGATCGCAAAGGATGTGTGTGGAATACTGAGCTCTCAACGAGGTGACCATCAAAAACATGTATACCTTGCCCCATATCGGGGACTTGTTTGATCAGATGAAGAGTGCTTGTGTCTTCTCTAAGATTGTTTTGAGGTCGGGATACCTTCAAATGAAGATTAGACAGTCGGACATACCCAAGATAGCTTTTAGGACACGGTATGGATCATATGAGTACATTGTGATGTCCTTTGGATTGACCAATGCACTTGCGTACTTTATGTACCTCATGAATAAGGTCTTCATGGAGTACTTGGACAAGTATGTAGTAGTGTTCATTGACGATATTATGATCTACTCGAAGGATGAGAAGGAACGTGAGGAACACTTGAGGATTACGTTGCAGAGATTAAGGGAGCATCAATTGTATGCCAAGTTCAGCAAGTGTCAGTTTTGGTTGAGAGAAATATCGTTTTTGGGTCATATCATCTCGGGAGGAGGAGTATCGGCTGACCCTAGAAAACTAAGGGACGCGTTGAAGTGGGAACCGCCGCAAAACGTAAAGGAGATCCGAAGTTTTCTTGGAATGGATGGATATTACCATAGATTCATCAAGGACTTTTCCAAGATAGTCAAGCCAACGACGGAGTTGCTAATGAAGGGGAAAGCTTTCCAATGGACTCAATCTTCTCAAAACAGTTTTGAGGAGTTGAAGAAAAGATTGACAATAGGCCCAGTTTTGATATTGCCGGATGTAAGCAAGAGTTTTGACATATATTGCGACACATCGAGACAAGGACTTGGATGTGTGTTGATGCAAGAAGGTCAAGTGGTCGCCTATGCATCGAGACAATTGAAGAAACATGAGCAGAATTATCCAACACATGATTTGGAACTTGTAGCCGTGGTTCATGCATTAAAGATTTGGAGACACTATATCCTTGGACATAGGTGTGAAATTTATACGGATCACAACAGTCTTAAGTATATTTTTACACAAATAGATCTGAATTTTTTGGCAACAGAGATGGTTGGAGCTTATCAAAGATTATGATTTGGGAATCAATTATCATCCAGGGAAGGCTAATGTTGTGGCCGATGCATTAAGTCATAAAGGAGTAAGTCAACAACTCACGGTTCGAGAGTTACCATCCGAGTTACGTAAGGAGTTTAAACAGTTGAACCTCGGATTTGTTAATGAGATGGAGATGATGGAGTTAAACTTGACCTGGGAGCTAAAATTAGAGAGGGTCAAACAAAGGATGAGGAAACTTAAGAAATCAAGGAAAGGACCCAAGAGGGGAGAGAATTTAGATTTGATGAGGATGAACATGGTACTCTATGGCTTGGTAAGAGGATTGTTGTGCCCAACGTGAAGCATATTCGGGAGACAATACTAAAAGGCACATGACTCGCCATACTCGATTCACCCCGGTTGTACGAAGATGTACAAGGACTTGAAGACATGCTATTGGTGGGCTAGCATGAAGAAGGACATAGCTGAATACGTAGCATTGTGTGATGTGTGCCAATGGGTGAAGGCAAAACATCAAAGGACAACCAGATTATTGCAACCATTGAAGATTCCAGAATGGAAGTGGGAAGAAATCGGTATGGACTTTATAGTTGGTTTACCGCGTACCCAGTCCGGATATGACTCAATTTGGATAGTTGTTGATCAATTGACCAGATCTTGTTGATCGATTGACCAAATCAGCTCATTTTATTCCTGTCAAGACCACCTATACCACCTTGAACCTCGCAGAATTGTATATGGAGCACATCGTGTGTCGACACGGAGTACCCAAGAGGATAGTGTCGGATAGATATTCTCAATTTACCTCCAGATTTTAGCAAAAATTGCATGAAGCATTGGGAACAAGGTTGAATTTTAGTTCAGCATATCACCCTCAAACGGATGGACAAGCTGAGAGGACCAATCATATTTTGGAGGACATGTTAAGAGCTTGTGCTTTAAAGCGTGGGAAAAGTTGGGATAAGAGCTTTCCATATGCAGAATTTTCATATAACAATAGTTACCAAGCAAGTTTGAAGATGTCACCTTATGAGGGACTATATGGAAGGAAGTGTAGGACGCCCTTGTTTTGGAGTGAGACATGGGAGAATCAAGTATTATGTTCGGATGTGTTACAAGAAGCTGAAAAACAAGTTCAAGTAATTCGTGAGAACTTGAGGGCCGCTCAATCAAGAAAAAAAGGCTATGCGGACAATATGAGAAGGAAAATAGCCTTTGAAGTGGGAGATTTTGTTTACCTTAAGGTGTCATCGATGAGAGGTCATATGTAGGGATCGAAATCCCGACATCCGAGGATCTCATTGGGTGGTGTCGTGCGATGCGACACCCAACAATATACATGAACAGAACCCGAATAAAATACAAGACGAAGTCTTTTGTTTATAATACGGCGGAAGTTTTACAATACTAGCGGAAGTAAAGAAATATATATACCATAGCTACGCTCTCAGCACTAGCTATGCAAAAGCAAAGTTATCCATGCCTTGGATACTTTGCACTAGCAACACTCAATCACAGCAGCGTGCAGGGTTCCCATTCGGCTGTACACCCTGGAGGGGGTGCAGCCTCATCATCAAACCCTTCATCAATTGTATAACCTGCAAAAACTCGTTAACTGCAAACGTGAGCAAAAGGCTCAGCAAGACTAACCCGTCTCACTAGACATATGCAAAGGGGACACTAAACATAGGTAAGGTGAAGCATAAATGACTCGCCTACAAGTGGATCCTTATAATCAGGTTTTATGTAGCAAATGACATTCTCCAGGCACGACACATCATGGGCTCCAAAATCAAACAAGAAACGCTTTACCGATGATATGACATGCCCAGAGCACATAATGCTATTACAGCTAAAGTATGGGGAAACTGTAAACTTTTAATTGCACTATCTCTAAATTATACAAGGTTGCAAAGCAATTATAATTCAATACAATATAATTTTCTGGTTTTTTTAGTATTTACTACGTCACGGCGCAGTGAACAAGTGGTACTCTATTACTGCGAAAAACAGTGATTGCAATCAGGACACACCCGGACAACACGACACATACGTCGTTCGGAAGTGTCAGCGAGCACACCTGTACCTACATAACACTTCAGCACTAGGCGTATATGTCCAAATTTCACAAGAAACTCGAACGCCGAGCCCGTCTCACCTCCGCAAACAGAAGGTCTCCGCACGGAACACCTCATGTGTCCGCCGACCGATTTACACCTTACTGTCCTCAACCCACCCCTATCGATGGTGAGTTAATGGGCCTCGACACCCCAGTTATCGAGTTACATCAGTTTACTGAATTCCATATGCTCATTATGTTGCCGGTACAATTCAAGCTTGTCCGAAGGGACCGCATACAGACGGGCCTTAATCGACACAGGTAGGGCTATGCGACCGAGACTCAATTCTCGCCGCTTCCTATCCATTCCCTGCCTGGTCTCAGTTTCATTATATTATGCCATTTTCTATCTAACCAATCCTGTGAGATATGTCCTACATCTCTCGCGAGTAGATTCCAACTACTTGACTTCTACCGGATTTCCTATGCATTAGCAAAGCAGTTACTACAGGTCAAACTTTAACTCGTTTCAACCAATCGCTGGGATTTTTGGTCATGCATGTGGAGTATCAATCATCCTAAACGTAAGGCCCAATTCATATACTACTCATCATAGTGATAAAGTGAAATTTTACAAATGACTTAAATGCAAACCGGGGCTTGCCTTGTTGTAGGTCAGAGTCTGAGTTAATATTTGGAAGGTGCTCTTCCAAGGTTTCTGGCTCCTCCTCGACTTCGGTCACTATACGATATGCATAGAATACGTATATGAATGACTTTGAAAAATAATTATTACCAAGACCATGATTTACTTTTTGGTGACCATTATGTGATAATGACCTAATTGCCTTCGGAACTTTGAAAGTGGATACTAGGGAATATGATAGAAACTCTTGCAAAGAACAGGAGATGATCAAAGTAGATTGTGGTCTCCAAAATTATGGCAAGCAATTAACTTCCAAAAATTGTAGAGAGGAACTGTAGCTTGAACATAGCTAACAGTTGATAATCAAGATAGAGGAAATTGTCTTTGTTCTAACAAAATTTGCTCCATAAGTTTCAAATCTTTGGTGAAGGAGTTATTGTATTTCTATGTTGGCAAGAATTTCTGGAATTATCTTATAATTTAATTGTTAGCCATTTAATCAATATTCAGTTTGTAACTGAATTAGGACTAGTATAGTAGGTCAATTAAATCCATGATTTTTACAGGGACTAGTGTATGACTAATGGAAGGTTCAGTCCAAATTTGGGACATAATAAAGACACTGAACATAAGTAAAAATTAAATAACTGAAAAAGGTAAATGAACTATACAAAGGGTTAAACAGGTGCAATGGCTCCCAACCTTTTTCTGGTAGTCAAGAACAAGGCATCGAATTTTATGTGAGTTTTGGGGATTTTTCCAGTGGCTATCTTATCAGGAAAAATTGTATTTGCATTTGGAAAGATTGTTTTCTACATAATTTAACTGTGAGTTTCACAGAACCTAATTGGTACTGATAGAAACTAGAGCTCAGGGGCTTTCAAACAAAATTTGTTTGAATATTTTTGGAGCATCCTATAGAAAGATATTGATTTTCAAACAATGGAAATGGTTCTGCACCAAAAGGGAAAATTCATCTTTTGAATTTGGCGCCAGGGCCCACTGGATTTAAAATCATCCAATCAGGGGCAAGCCACACCGGGGGTTATAAACTTTTCCACGCGGCCACACTGGATCCTTAGCCACAGACTGATCCGGGCGCATTGCGTTCACTGGCAGGTGGGACCCGCGAACCCGGTCTTCTTCCACCTCGAGTCATTGCTCGAACGGCGGCGTTCTCACCGGCGTGCGGCGGCGCTTTCGCCGGCGATAGCCTCCGGCCTACGGGAGGCCTCGGGACTCGCCGCTCCCACATATTTTCGCACGGGGAACACGATGGACTAGCTCCCGACGGCGAGGGGTGATCAGAAAACTAATCCCGACGGCGGCGGCGGGGGTTAGGGTTTCGGTGAAGTGGATACCTTTGATTCCCTAGCTAAACTTCTCGTTTGAAAGCTCGAGAAGCATCGTGGATGCATGGGGAAGGTCTCAGGAGGGTTTAGAGCTCGTGTCATAGCCGGCAATACCAAAGTCGATGGTGAACCGAGCGTTAACAACAGCGGAAGGGGAAAACTTGAAGATCATGCTAATTAGCCGATGGTTCTTTCTGATTTTTGGAGGGAAGGTGCGTTAGACTACATGGATCATGTCCTCTAACTGGATCGAAGAGATTTTGTACATACAATCGGAATTAAACTGACGATCTAGCCTCAACGTGATAAAAGTGCTTCGGGATTTTAAAGAATACTAGAGCTAGGATGCATGATAGGGATTCAACCTTAACCAGAAGCTGCACAAGGTCGTTGCGCACCTTTTTGTTATTGATCGAAGAGGATGAGGGTGCTTGTATCGACGGCGAGGCTGCACGGCGTCGAGCGGCACAGGGTGATCGCGTCGGCGATGAAAAATGGCGCGGTGCGGTGAATGGGTGAGGACTCCGTCGACGGGGGGGGGGGGGGGGGGGGGGGGGGGGGGGGGGGGGGGCAGGGTGGCTTTTATAGGAGCCACTGCGGTAGATAAGAACGTCAGGGGGGCAGCTGGAGGCGACCGATGCCGACGGCGAGCTGGCGCATGCAAGCGTCGCGGTGTCGACTGGCGGTGAGAAACAGAGGCGGCAAATCGGTTTCACTGCCTGACCTGTGGGCCCCACCTCTCTCCCTTATCCATTCCTCTAAATTCTAGATTAAACATTGTCCAAAAATTCCCAAAATTTACAGGTAGACTAAGAAAAATATGGGGAATTCAATTCTACAATAAGAATTCAATTTGGACATAGTTTGCATCAAATTCAAATTCAAATTTGAATTCCAATATGGGTACAAACCTTGTTGAAATAAATAGTATCTGAGGTCCAAAAATCTCGAAACTTTGAAATCAAGTTCCCTGAACCATAAAAGGCCTTAGAAAAATTTAGGGGTTGATTTGGGCAAAGTTTAGTGCAAAGCTAAATTTGATGTCGACGCGAATTGAATCCTTTGTACGTGTCCAAACCAATGGAAGATGTACTTCAAAAATCTTGAAATTTTTTTGAGAAGCTATTTAGATATTTAAGAGTCCAAGGAAAAATTTGGAGCCTTGGATTTGAATATTTTTGGCAGGGCCTAATATGCATAGCAACATAATCAAATAACATTGGTTTTGATTTTTATACTGCTGCCATATAATTTGCCCTAGCCATTGCAATCAATAACTTCCCAACTTTGTAGAAAGAAAACTTTTTGGTGAGGTCAAGCTTATGTGCAAAATTTTGTTGCCCTCCGTTATGTTTGATAAACCACTTGTGGTTGAACTTCTCATAAAAGGAAAAAGTGGGATTTTACATTCCTCCCCCCTTAAAAGAATCTCGTCCTGAGATTACAAAGGAAGGACAAAAGATAAATATCTTCTAAACATGTGCCACTAACAATTCCGGATAGTTCGTTTTAAGATATTCATCGCTTTCCCACGTGGCTTCTTCAGCACTGTGGTTGCTCCACAAGACTTTGTAGAAACGCAATGTGCGCCTTCTTGTGGTGCGAGTTTTCTCAGCAACGATCTGGGTTGGATGCTCGGAATATGTAAGATCTGGCTTGAGGGTTTCCAAATCCTCAATACATATATTCATTGGGACTTTGAGACATTTTCGCAACTGAGAAATGTGAAACACATTATGGACCTCTGCCAGCGATGGCGGTAACTCCAATTGATATGCCACAGGTCCGCATCTTTTGATTATTGCGAACGGCCCAATAAAACGTGGAGCTAGCTTCCCTCTCACTCCGAATCGATGAATTCCTTTCATCGGGTATACCCGGAGATAAACTTGGTCCCCAACCTCGAAGTGAAGAGGTCAACGTCGTTTGTCCGCATAGCTCTTTTGACGAGATTGGGCGGCTTTGAGATTTGCTTGGATGATGCGTACTTCCTCTTCGGCTTCTTTTATCAAGTCGATGCCATATACCACTCGTTCACCAGATTCGCACCAGTTCAAGGGTGTGCGACACTTTCAGCCATAAAGAGCTTCATATGGTGCCATATGGATGCTAGCCTGGTAACCGTTGTTGTACGAAAATTACGTCAATGGTAGATGATCATCCCAATTCATACCATGGTGGATGGCACAGGCACGGAGCATATCCTCTAGCACTTGATTCACCCGTTCGGTTGGTCCATCAGTCTAAGGATGATAAGCCGAGCTTCAAATCAGTTTGGTACCCAATGCATCATGGAGATGCTCCCAAAAGCGAGCGACGAAAATAGATCCACGATCTGAAATGATAGTGCGGGGTACACCATGTAGACACAATATTCTGGAGATATAAAGTTCTGCATACCGCTTTACATCATACTTGACACTGACTGGTATGAAATGAGATGATTTGGTCAACCGGTCAACGATCACCCAAATTGAGTTGTCCTTATGGAGAGTGGGAGGCAATCCAACAATGAAATCCATTCTGATATCCTCCCATTTCCAAGCCGTTATGCTTAAAGGTTGAAGTTGTCGAGCTGCCTTCATATGGTCGGCCTTAACTCGTCGACACGTATCACATTCGGATATGTATTTTGCTACTTCTCTCTTCATCCGAGTCCACCAGAACTTCTTTTTCAGATCTTGGTACATTTTGTTACTTTCCGGATGAATGGAATACTTGGATAAATGAGCTTCATCCAGTATCTTCTTCTGAAGTTCCAGGTTTCGAGGTACCACTATACTGTTTTTAAACCAGAGGGTACCTTCATCGTCACATCGGAAACATTTCATCTCCCCCTTCTCCATTCTTTGGCGAATGTCCGACATCCCTTTGTCCTCATTCTGAGCCCCTATAATATCCTCCTTGATAGTAGGAATGAGAGCTAGGTTGTAGAGTGCCTCATATGGAACCAAGTAGAGACTCGGTTCTTCTTCTCCTTCCATTGAGGTAATGGAAAGATTGTTGACATGGGACTTGCGGCTCAGAGCATCTGCGACTACATTCGCTTTGCCTGGATGGTAGTGGATCTCAATCTCATAATCCTTGATTAACTCCAACCATCTACGCTGTCGCATATTTAAATCTTTTGGGTGAAGATGTATTTTAGGCTCTTGTGATCGGTGTAGAGATGTACTAAATTACCCATTAGATAATGTCTCCACATCTTTAATGCTAGTACCACAGCAGCGAGTTCTAGATCATGAGTCGGATAGTCTGCTCATGGTTCCGAAGCTGTCATGATCCATAAGCGATCACTCGTCTATCCTGCATCAACACACATCCTAAACGAATTCCAGATGCATCACAATACACGTCAAAAGATTTGGTTGTGTCCGGTTGAGCTAATACTGGTGCCGTTGTGAGGTGTTTTACTAATGCTTGAAAACCTGCCTCACATGCCCCAGTCCATACATACTTTGTCCCCTTCTTCAGAAGTTCTGTCATTGGTTTAGCTATTTTGGAGAAACTGGGAATGAACCTCCGGTAATACCCAGCTAAAACTAGGAAACTTCAAACATCATGTACAGACTTTGGAGACTCCCAATTGAGGACTTGCTTGATCTTGCTTGGATCAACTGCAATCCCTGCTGCTGATATGATGTGCCCTAAAAATGGCACTTGGCTGATCCAGAATTCACACTTGCTGAACTTAGCATATAGCTGGTGGTCCCGTAATCATTGAAGCACGATACGCTAGTGTTGAACATGTTCTTCTTCGGATTTTGAATACACAAGTATGTTGTTAATGAAGACCATGACAAACTTGTCCAATTCCGGCATAAACATCGAGTTCATGAGATACATGAAATGAGCCGGTGTGTTGGTCAACCCAAAGGACATAACAAGGTACTCATACAGTCCATACCTCGTCGAGAATGCTGTCTTTGGTATGTCTTCTGGTCGGATTCTGATTTGATGATAACCAGAATGAAGATCCATCTTCGAAAATACTTTAGCACCCACCAATTGACCGAAAAGGATATCAATGCGTGGTAGTGGATACTTGTTTTTGATAGTGACAGCATTGAGTGGACGCTAGTCTACACACAGTCTCAAGGTCTTATCTTTCTTCTCTACGAACAGTGCAGAACAACCCCATGGTGATGAACTTGGATGAATGAAACCCTTGTTCTCAAGGTCGGTCAACTGTTCCTTAAGTTCTGCAAGTTCCTTGGGTGCCATCTTGTAGGGTGGTCTTGAGATTGGCACTGTTCCCAGTGCAAGTTCAATCTTGAACTCTATATCTCTTTCTGGGGGCATACCAGGAAGATCTTCGGGAAACACGTCTGGGTATTCACATACTACCAGAATATATTTTAGCTCAATAACCTCGGTATTGTGAGTAGATGGATTCACTAGAATGGTTCTCTCAAGATTGATGACTTGAGAGGGATGAAGTGGAGAATTTAGATATATTTTTCGAGGGAATAGATCTAAAATAGCACCATGGTATTGTAACCATGCCATTCCCAAGATGACATCTAACTTCTGATGCTCTAGTATCAGAAGTGAAGTAAGATATATGGTTCCATCTAGGTTAAGTGGTATCACAGGAACTAATTCATTTGTTACCGTTTTCTCCGCTGGAGCGCTAATCACATATGGAGTTTTTGTGGAGATTATAGGCAATTGACTTTTAATGACAAAAGACTTGCTAATGACATTGTGTGAAGCTCCGGAGTCAAAGAGTATGACTACGGGATGATCGAAGATAGAGAACATACCCGTGAGTACGGGTGCGCCTTTCGGAACATTCTCAATGGCGAGGTGGTGGATGTTGCCGAGTCTGGGAACTGGCTTCTTGGGCTGGTTACGGGGTTGGTTGGTGCCCTGGTATGATGATTGTCCTCTACCTTGCCTACTCTGCGAGCAGTCCTTGGCGAAGTGCCCTGTGCGTCCACACGTGAAACACGTGTACGGGGTTTGGCTAGTATGAATGGGAGGACGGAATCCTGGTGGACGTGGTGGAGGTGGAAGTGCACGTGGGATCATCCCCTGCTGTTGCTGCAGTCGGAACCCGGAGTTGCCGAACCGGCGACCACTGAACATTGGTGGTCGTGATGGCGGTTGCCGCCTCTGGCCGGATGGTGATCGATACACCATTCGGTACTTCTGAGGAGCACCACCTCCGCTGCCCTGTGGAGCACTCCTCTTCTTCTTGTCTGAAGACAGTTCTTGAGTAGCGTCCTCCTGCATGATCGTGGTGTTGACCAGGTCGTTGAAACTGCCGCGGTTGAACATGACCAGCTTGTCCTTCATCTTGGTGTTCAGCCCCCGGTAGAAGCACTCTCGCTTCCTGTCTTTTGTGTTCACTTGGTCCTATGCATATTGAGCCAAGTGGTTGAAGGCCTTGGAGTACTCGTAAGCACTCCTTCCTCCCTACTTCAGCTCCAAGAACTCTTGAAGCTTCCTCCTTATAATCTCGGGAGGAATACGATAGGCGCAGAACGCCTCCCGGAATTCTGCCCAGCTCACGACATAGCCTGCGGGGCGTGCGGCAAGGTAGTTTGCCCACCACGCACCAGCAGAACCCTGCAGTTGCTGAGCTGCAAACAGAGCCTTCTGTTGTTCGGTTACCTCAAGTAAACAGAACTTCCCTTCAACGGTGCGGAGCCAGTTGTCCGCCTCCAAAGGCTCGTCGGCCTCTTTGAAGATCGGTGGATGCGTCGATGAGAAATCCGAGTAGGAACTTGGATATGACTGACGTGGCCCATCAGCGTGTCGTCCCCCTTGATGGGACGAGTGCTGTACAAGAGTCCGCAACAACTCTGTTTGCTCGTCGCGCGAGCCGAGTACTGCTGCGAGAACCTCCGCGAGACTTCTGGGAAGTGTGGGTGGAGGTGGAGGAGGTGGCTGCGTCTGGCGCGTATTCTGCCCCGGGGGTGGTGTGTCATCCCCCTACCCTCCACTTGAGCCTCCCACTTCTGGGGATGCATGTGTACGCACCATGCTGCAATACAACGATTTGCACCATAAGTCTCACTGCCTCAAGTTCATCCTTCCATATGAATAGTAATGCGGTAGACCACGATAGAAAATATACAACATCAATATATATTGATAAAGTACAAACTTTATACAAGATATATTATCTGTGGACCAAGTTTACAGTAGTAAACTCCAAAATGATGGACTCCCACTATGGAAATACATCTGTACCATACTTGGTCCTCTTGAGATGTTGTACACATTTGGTTATCTAGCCATAACCACCACTACTCTTAATATGACACGAACATGGTCACAAAAGAAAAGCACGAGCAACCATTTAACTATATGTTGCCCCGTGTTGGCAGAAGTGTTGCCACATTCCCTTCAATACGTCCTACTCGACGTATTCAAGTTCCTCGGGATCTTCTTCTTCTGCTTCATCATTTGAAGGTAATTGTTCACCCATAATTAATGGTATGTTATGGGCCGGTGGATACACCACTGGTTGTAATTGTGCCTCGGTCTCAAGTACATTATCCTGTAGTTCTCCTGCTTCATACTCCCAATTTTGAGCTGTCTCAATAGCGGTGTCCTGCTCTTCAGTGACTACTAACAGCTGCTCTTGCTGTTGTTGCACCTCCAATTGACTTGCTTGTAGCTCACTACGAGCTTGCTGTAGTTCAGTGCGAGTCTGTCGTTGTGCGACACGAGCTTTCTGTATCCTAATGCGAGCATAATGTAACTGAATCTCGCACTTATCTAGCCGGTGATTCGCTGGGGCTATGAGCGAACGTAGACCTTCGTTGATAAAATCAAGGGTATCACCCCGCTCCGTCGCATCCCGCAGAGCCTCGACTTGCTCCAAAATAATGGTGCTCTGCATTGCAACTACCATATTGGAAGCAGCCGCATATGTTCCCAGTGTCGTCGGGGTTGTGTCGCCAAACGGTGTATATGCAGCAACCATACGACATTGCCACTCAAAGCCGGCCATACCACGGACTGGAATAAGGGCAAATTGAGTCCCTGCCATGGCTTCTTGATGAAGCTCACAAAGCTTCATAAGTGCTTCGTCTGCAGAGACTGCCCAAATGTCCTCTAACTGAGCCCCCTCGATGGTAACCGCGAAAGGAGCCCATCCATATCAACGTGGACTATCCGGAATGTCCACCAAGATGGTGCACGACCGAACACCTCTGTCGATCGCTTCCCTACCCCAACAGCATGGCATTTCGGTGAAGCTAAACTGTTGGAGCACTTCCCGCAGCATACTTGGGAAGCCCGAATGACCATCGCAAGTGGAAAATACCCATCCGTCTGGTAGTAGCATCCTCACATCCGTCATTTATAGAAAGAATACTGGAACAATGAGAAAGTTTCCAACTCTCAACAGTTTTCAGAAAAATTTTAAAACTGGAGCTGTAATCACAGTCTGTTCCAGCTGACCCTCCTGTATAATTCCACAATTTCATACAGGAAACATCAGATCCAAATGTTGGGCTGAATACAAAAGTTGTAGTATAATTTCCAAGCTTTCCAGATTGTACTCATACAGCTACAAGTGAGCTAGGAAATAGAATCTATACAGGTTTTAAGTTGACCCATATTTTCTGGAATTTTTGACAGAACCCCCCCCCCCCCCCCCCCCTGTATATGTAGTGATGTCCACAATTTATACAGGGATATCATGATAATATTTTGAGGTAATGACAAAATAAACTTTGTATAAAATCAAGTTAAAAATCCAGAAGTAAAAGATTTAACCCCTGAAAAGTTTTTTATACAGGTATCGCGCGCGAATTCACAAATAGGTGCAAACTGTTTTAAGTTCTGGACTGCCAGAACCAAGTTTGCGACAAATGGAATTAGACACCGCTATACCCAGATTTAGATCAGGAATGCAAAATAAATTTTATAGAGGACTTCCTAAGATTTCCAGATATGTATATATGTGACTATTTAACTAAACTGGATTAAGAGTTATAACTATCCAAACTAAACAGTTGAACTGACTGGTTTGCACCAGTAGTCCTGCAGTCCACTGTTTTGAGTTCCAAATTTGATTTAAATAAAATTTGAATTAAGAAAAACTCTAAATATAAAACCTGTAGACTTGCCTCTTCCCTTTCTAGACATGTGTCACAATAAGGCAGAAGATGTTCGTACAGTGAGTTATGGCAATATTTCTGGAACTGGTACAATGGTTGGGTCATCCAAAGCAGTTTTAGTATACTCCAGATTTCAATAGAATTTCAAACTTTTCTGCCCTGATGGTTAACAGAAAAGTTGTAGATGTCTTCACGAGCTTTCCATCCATATATGATACTCTTATGTTATCTATACGATAACCAAGATTACAACCTGGCGAAGTCGAGCCAACTTCTGCTAGAAATCAAGAATCTTGATTCTATCTACCCTATCGAGTCGGAGTCCCTTTTTACGGAGTCCAAACCTACCAGCATCTGATATTTGAACTTTCCAAAGTATTATGCATCCATTCTGTTGTTGGGGATGGTCTAGGATCATGTTTGATACTGACGGTACTACATATCTCACCAAAGAAAATTCTATCCGGTATATCCGATTACGTCTATAGGTGGTTCCTATATCGATCTCTCACAAACGTTTGCTACACGGGTCGCTACCGGAGTTAGTGTACCTGCAGAAGACAAACAATCCCCTTTCACACCTTCACACCTAAAGGGCGGTACGAGGAAATACGACAGGCAGTCACAATAATACATATGAAAATAAATGCATACGACTCTGGTGTGAGTCGCCCTCGAGCGAGGTCATGTCTCGAGGTACATGGCCGTAAATACGTCTGTACAGGAAAGACTCCCGTACGATCCGGCTTATACACGCTCGGGCATACGTGTTTCGCATGCTCCCATAGAACATGGATAGTTCTAGAGAGGCATACTATCGGGTTATACACCACCCGATGGGGGCTCCCACTAACTTTGAAGCACGCTGGGGTACCACGTGTCATAGGTTCTCAGAAACATTGAGAGCTTCAGAGACTCCTATTAACTTCCCGTGCCAAGCCATGGAAATTTCACATACCACTCCTCGTATGCTGAGCTTACCGAGATTGACCCGCTCTCGGTGGCGTACGTTACCTCTTACCTGAGGTCGGGGCGTCGTTACAGAATATAATAACACATATTTAGTTTACCACCTTTATATCTTATACTAATAATACTCCTTATAAAGGCATATAGCTAATTCCTCACTCAAATCCTAATTTTTGAAAATATGTTCTTTTCAAGTACACTATTCCCAATGATGCCCTGATACCATGACTGTGGGGACCAGAATCCCGACATCTGAGGATCTCATTGGGTGGTGTCGGGCGATGCGACACCCAACAGTATACAGGAACATAACCCGAATAAAATACAAAGTCTTTTGTTTATAATACAGCGGAAGTTTTACAATACTACGCTCTCAGCACTAGCTATGCAAAAGCAAAGTTATCCATGCCTTGGATACTTTGCACTAGCAACACTCAATCACGGCGGCGTGCAGGGTTCCCATTCGATTGTACACCCTGGAGGGGGTGCAACCTCATCATCAAACCCTTCATCAATTGTATAACCTGCAAAAACTCGTTAACTGCAAACATGAGCAAAAGGCTCAGCATGACTAACCCGTCTCACTAGACATATGCAAAGGGGACACTAAACATACGTAAGGTGAAGCATAAATGGCTCGCCTACAAGTGGATCCTTATAATCAGGTTTTATGTAGCAAATGACATTCTCCAGGCACGGCACATCATGGGCTCCAGAATCAAACAAGAAACGCTTTACCGATGATATGACATGCCCAGAGCACATAATGCTATTACAGCTGAAGTATGGGGAAACTGTAAACTTTTAATTGCACTATCTCTAAATCATACAAGGTTGCAAAGCAATTATAATTCAATAAATTATAATTTTCTGGTTTCTTTAGTATTTACTACGTCACGGCGCAGTGAACAAGTGGTACTCTATTACTGCGAGGGACAGTGATTGCAATCAGGACACACCCGGACAACACGACACGTACGTCGTTCGGAAGTGTCAGCGAGCACACCTGTACCTACATAACACTTCAGTACTAGGCTTATATGGCCACCTTTCACATGAAACCCGAACGCCGAGCCTGTCTCACCTCCGCAAATAGAAGGTCTCCGCACGGAACACCTCATGTGTCCGCCGACCGATTTACACCTTACTGTCCTCAACCCACCCCTATCGATGGTGAGTTAGTGGGCCTCGACACCCCAATTATCTAGTCACATCAGTTTACTGGATTCCATATGTCCATTATGTTGCCGGTACAATTCAAGCTTGTCCGAAGGGGCCGCATACAGATGGGCCTTAATCGACACAGGCAGGGCTATGCGACCGAGACTCAATTCTCGCCGCTTCCTATCCATTCCCTGCCCGGTCCCAATTTCATTATATTATCCATTTTCTATCTAACCAATCCTGTGAGATATGTCCTACATCTCTCGCGGGGGTGATTCCAACTACTCGACTTCTACTGGATTTCCTATGCATTAGCAAAGCAGTTACTACAGGTCAAACTGTAACTCGTTTCAACCAATCCCTGGGATTTTTGGTCATGCATGTGGAGTATCAATCATCCTAAACGTAATGCACAATTCATATACTACTCATCATAGTGATAAAGTAAAATTTTATAAATGACTTAAATGCAAACCGGGGCTTGCCTTGTTGCAGGTCAGAGTCTGAGTTAATATTTGGAAGGTGCTCTTCCAAGGTTTCTGGCTCCTCCTCGACTTCGGTCACTATACGATATGCATAGAATACGTATCTGAATGACTTTGAAAAAAAATATCACCAAGACCATGATTTAATTTATGGTGACCATTATGTCATAATGACCTAATTGCCTTTGGAACTTTGAAGGTGGATACTAGGGAATATGATAGAAACTCTTGAAAAGAACAGGAGATGATCAAAGTAGATTGTGGTCTCCAAAATTATGGCAAGCAATTAACTTCCAAAAATTCTAGAGAGGAAACTGTAGCTTGAACATAGCTAACAGTTGATAATCAAGATAGAGGAAATTGTCTTTGTTCTAACAAAATTTGCTCCATAAGTTTCTAAGCTTTGGTGAAGGAGTTATTGTATTTCTAAGTTGGCAAGAATTTCTGGAATTATCTTATAATTGAATTGTTAGCCATTTAATCAATATTCAGTTTGTAACTGAATTAGGACTAGGATAGTAGGTCAATTGAATACAAGATTTTTACAGGAACTAGTGTATGACTAAAGGAAGGTTCACCCAAATTTGGGATATAATAAAGCCACTGAACATATGTAAAATTCAATAACTGAAAAAGGTAATTGAACTATACAGAGGGTTAAACAGTTGCAATGGCTCCCAAAGTTTTCTAGTAGTCAAGAATAAGACATCGAATTTTATGTGAATTTTGGGGATTTTTCCAGTGGCTATCTTATCCGGAAAAATTGTATTTGCATTTGGAAAGATTGTTTTCTACAGAATTTAACTGTGAGTTTCACAGAACCTAATTGGTACTGATAGAAACTAGAGCTCAAGGGCTTTCAAACAAAATTTGTTTGAATATTTTTGGAGCATCCTACAGAAAGATATTGATTTTCAAACTTTGGAAATGGTTCTGCACCAAAAGGGAAAATTCATCTTTTGAATTTGGCGCCAGGTCCCACTGGATTTAAAATCATCCAATCAGGGGCAAGCCACACCGGAGGTTATAAACTTTTCCACGTGGCCTCACTGGATCCTTAGCCACGGACTGTTCCCGGCGCGTTGCGTTCACTGGCAGGTGGGACCCGCGAACCCGGTCTTCTTCCACCTCGAGTCATTGCTCGAACGGCGGTGTTCTCACCGGCGCGTGGCGGCGCTTTCGCCGGCGATAGCCTACAGGAGGCCTCGAGACTCGCCGCTCCAACATATTTTCGCACGGGGAACACGATGGACTAGCTCCCGACGGCGAGGGGTGACCGGAAAACTAATCCCGACGGCGGCGGGGGGGTTAGGGTTTCGGTGAAGTGGAGACCTTCGATTCCCTAGCTAAACTTCTCGTTTGAAAGCTCGGGAAGCATCGTGGATGCATGGGGAAGGTCTCAGGAGGGTTTAGAGCTCGTGTCATAGTCAGCAATACCGAAGTCAATGGTGAACCGAGCGTTAACAACGGCGGAAGGGGAAAACTTGAAGATCTTGCTAATTAGCCGATGGTTATTTCTGATTTTTAGAGGGGATGTGCATTAGACTACATGGATCATGTCCTCTAACTAGATCGAAGAGATTTTGTACATACAATCAGAATTAAACCGACGATCTAGCCTCAACGTGATAAAAGTGCTTCGGGATTTTAAAGAATACTAGAGCTAGGATGCATGATAGGGATTCAAGCTTAACCAGAAGCTGCACGAGGTCGTTGCACACCTTTTTGTTATTGATCAAAGAGGATGAGGGTGCTTGTATCGATGGCGAGGCTGCATGGCGTCGAGCGGCACGGGGTGATCGCGGCGATGATGAAAATTGGCGCGGTGCGGTGAATGGGTGAGGACTCCGTCGAGGGGGGGGCGGCTTTTATAGGAGCCACTGCGGTAGATAAGGACGTCAGGGGGGCAGCTGGAGGCGACCGACGCCGACGGCGAGCTGGCGCATGCAAGTGTCGCGGTGTCGACCGGGGGTGAGAAACAGAGGCGGCGAATCAGTTTCACTGCCTGTCTTGTGGGCCCCACCTCTCTCCCTTATCCATTCCTCTAAATTCTAGCTTAAACATTGTCCAAAAATTCCCAAAATTTACAGGTAGACTAAGAAAAATATGGGGAATTCAATTCTGCAATCAGAATTCAATTTGGACATAGTTTGCATCAAATTCAAATTCAAATTTGGATTCCAATATGGGTATAAACCTTGTTGAAATAAATAGTATCCGAGGTCCAAAAATCTCCAAACTTTGAAATCAAGTTCCCTGAACCATAAAAGGCCTTAGAAAAATTTAGGGGTTGATTTGGGCAAAGTTTAGTGCAAAGCTAAATTTGATGTCGACGTGAATTGAATCCTTTGTACGTGTCCAAACCAATGGAAGATGTACTTCAAAAATCTTGAAATTTTTCTGAGAAGCTATTTAGATATTTAAGAGTCCAAGGAAAAATTTGGAGGCTTGGATTTGAATCTTTTTGGCAGGGCCTAATATGCATAGCAACATAATCAAATAACACTGGTTTTGATTTTTATACTGCTGCCATATAATTTGCCCTAGCCATTGCAATCAATAACTTCCCAACTTTGTAGAAAGAAAACTTTTTGGTGAGGTCAAGCTTATGTGCAAAATTTTGTTGCCCTCCATTATGTCTGATAAACCACTTGTGGTTGAACTTCTCATAAAAGGAAAAAGTGGGATTTTACATCATAAGAGGTTTAACATAAGAGGCAAGCTAGCACCTCGCTATATTGGACCATTCATGATTTTGGACAAAAGAGGAGAAGTAGCATATAAATTGGAGATGTCAGCTCATCTTTCAGATGTCCATGATGTGTTTCATGTTTCCCAGCTCAAGAAGTGCTTGAGAGTACAAGAAGAACAAGTGCCAATGGAAGAATTGGAATTAGAGGCAGATTTGACTTATGCCGAGCAACCAGTCAAAATCAAGGAAACAAAGGAGAGGGTCACAAGGAACAAGGTGATTCGATGGTGTAAAGTGCAATGGAAGCACCACACAGAAAAATAAGCAACATGGGGGCTAGAAGATGATCTCAAGAAGGAATTTCCCTATCTTTTCTCTTATGCGTCAAATCTCGAGGGCGAGATTCATTTGAAGAGTGGTAGGTTTGTAACACCCTCATTTTCAAGCATCATGCCCAGCATACAATCATATATGTGTCTAACATTAACCAACATAAAAAGGAATAAGTTTAAAATAAATTAGAAACAAAACCACACTTAAGAATTTTGGGAAGTGCGGACTAGTCTGATTTCGGAGCGGACTAGTATGATTTCTCTCTAACCTCGATCGGACTTGTCCGTTTTTCTGCGAACTAGTCTCTTTTTTCCTCTGGACACTTTTGGACTTGTCTGATCTTGTGCGGACTAGTCCGGTGTTCCAATACCCTTGGAAATATCGCTAAGTCCCTTGACTTGTCCAGAATAGTCCGTTCTCCCAGTCGACTTGTTAGTTTTCCTCTCTGACCAAAGTCGGACTTGTCTAATTTTTTGCCAGACTTGTCTGTTTTTCCCCTCTGGAAAAATTCAGACTTGTCCGATGATCAGTCCGGACTTGTCTGATTTCTCTCTCGGCAACTTTGGACTAGTCCAGTCCTTTTTGGACTTGTCCGGTAAATCGTGACCCCGAATTGATCTTTTGTTTCACAACTTGTTTCTTGGGTTTTACGTTAAGTGGGCTTAGGGATGTCGTGCCTAACTCTTTTAGAGCCCATGTGGGACTCTAAACCGACCCCTACTCATCTCAAACTCAAAATCCATCTAACCCTAGCCTCTACCTCTATATAAACAACCCCACCCCTTGGCTTGACATCTATTTGCCACTTTTCCTCCACACCCAAACCCTAGCTCATGATTAGCCGCCACCAAGGAGGGAGAAGAAGGTCTAGAACAAGAAGAAGATGAGGAGGAGATGAAATAGGATCAAGACCTCCATCAACTTCGCGTTCTTCGTCACCAATTCATCATCAAGTTTTTCATCAACCCTAGATCTTCAAGATCCAAGTGTTACCTCAAATATCCTTGATTCATTGGAGTCCTAAACACTTGGTATACCTTCTATTCTCTTGTCCTTACGTGATTCGACCCCGTTTCTCCAAATTCATGTTGATCTAGAAAACGCTAATCTGTAGATCTAGCGCAGTGCGGATCTGTCCGGTCCCTAGCGGACTATTTCGATTTTCTTGGTTAATTTATTTTGAATTAATTCTAAAATTAGATCTAATCAACTCCAAACATATATAAACTTGTTAAAAGCTCTTAGAACTAGCTAGTGATCATTAAAAGCCACTCATTAACAAGTTTCACCTTGCATTTGCATCAATCATGCATGTCATGTCATATTGAGTAATGTTTGTGCACTCTTTGATTGTATTCCTGTCTTGTATGTCTATCGTGCAGATTAGACAGATTTGCACTGGAGAGTGCCGCGGAGGATCTTCAGCACCAAGAGCTTGAAGGCTTTGACCCGAACCAATCCCAAGAGCAAGGCAAGTGTCATTGAAGCATATTGATCCTGTTTTTGATAATAAATGTTTTGTTTGCAAAACTGCATGCTTCTATCAATTTGATGGGAATCCTGTGATAGGAAGTTTACTAGATTTTTTTGACCACCCTTGTCACCTGGAAATTATGGTAGAGAGTCGGAATGGGCTTTTTACCTTTTGCTTCGCTTAATTAATTGGGATGAGAGAACAACTATACTACATAATTTAACTATGCATTAATGAGATTATGGTTAACATGAACTGGTTAAGTGTGATATGGTAATGGGTGATCTAAGCAAGTCTGGTATGTGGATAGGTTGGATGTTATGGTGGATTTCTTGCTTTAGATCTAAGGACCGGTTCATGCGAGAATATGCCAGGACAATAGTGCCACCATGAGGCCAAGTATGGGTGTGGCATAGCTGATTAATTAGGGCTTTGCTAGTGCTGTTTGGACCATTAAGGATGCTCGAGAAGGGGTAGTCGGATTGGGTTTGTTGATAATTGGTGGGACTACCCTGGGGTCTTAATGGCTCAAGAGGGGGCCCTTGGTTGAAGAAGTGCTCCGTAGGAGACATCGCCATCGGTGAAACCTCAGTAGGGTCTAAATAGGTTAGTAATCCTTTTGTAAAGTCTATTTTGTGATCTCTTGGCCATACACCAAAGGAAGTGTAATTGGCATAAGGGAGGTTCTTTGGTCGCCGACTGGTGATGAAATCACAAACACGTGGGTAAAGTGGTACAAATTCTACAGAGTCTAATAAAGTATCATGATAGCTGTTGTCGGAGTCTGTTTCCGGCAATTCTCCCGGTACTACCATTGGCAGCCCGCGGAGTTTCTTAGTTCGGTTGTGGGCGCGCAGAGATTCAGAACAAGATGGCGATTTTACACGAGGATTTACGTGGTTCAGGCCGCCTGAGCGTAATACCCTACTCCACGAGTGTGTGTTGTTGTTGTATTGAGCGTCTGAGCGCTTGTGTGTGAGAGAGGCCAAAAGAAGTCTCTAGCCGATCTGGAAGGTCTCTCTGTGTATCGCTCGGCCAGTCCTTTTATAGTACAAGGACTGGCCATTACATCATCAGCCTGGCCGGACATGTGGCCCTGGCGGTTACTGATACTTAATACACAGTTAATGTACTTAATTCCCCTTAACAGTGTGGTAACGCACCTTGATAGCGGCATTACTGGTATTAAGGGTCCTCCGATCGTGTGTCATTAAGATAGCATTAATGACACAAAATCATGTCTTGAAGTCTTTAATGTTCCTTGAAGGTCCGAACCGTTGGAGGTCCACCAGTCCGCTTGTTGAGGTTGAAGGTCCGACGGTTGGACGCGTGGCAGCTCTGGAGCTTACCGTCTTGGACGAGTAGGTCTGTTGCTGTTGTACACGTGTCAATACCGGAGCTTCCCTCTGTTGAGGGTTAGGTCTGGGGGTGCCACATAGGTATCTAGTCTGGAGCTTTCCCATGTATGGAATGTAGCTCGGTTTTATGATACATGTGGCAGCAATGGGACTAACCATAGAAGGGAGGCAGGTTCGGTTCCGTGTGACACGTGGGGCCTTCGGAGGTCTCCAACTCAGATAGGTGGAGTTCCTTTGCACTCTTTGCAGTTCCAAGGGTTATCCGGTACACAGGGTACCGACAGCCGTGCTCCCGGTTATGAGCGCCTGGATGACCTACATGATTAGAGGAAACTTGGTATTGGGATGGCTTTTTTTGGGATGGTTTTGTAATGGTTATGATTATGGTTGATAACATGGTGATGGTTATGGATGGTATTATGAATTATGACTATGGACATGGTTAATGGTATTGGTGAAATCTGGTATAATGGTGATTGATGTGGAATATGGACTGGTACTATATCATTAATTATGGTTTTTGATGGGTTTATTTCACATACATGTAATATATTGCTTTTCAAGTGTTTTAATGTACTTTTTAGCACTTAGCCATTATTATATTTATCATTTGAATCAGCTACATGTCATATTTTCCATACTTGCTGAGTACGACATGTACTCACCCTTGCAATCCCCCCCCCCCAACAGTTGCAGGTCAGGAATTGGGAGTTTATTGATGATAATGTGGAGTTTTAGGCCGTGTCTACCGTCAGCTTTGTCTGTGGTGTTGATTGGAGCTGCGCATATATGTCCCTATTTCTTAGTTGCATAGTTGCTTAATTAGAGTACTTCTGCTGCATTAGTTGAACTTGTCATTAATATTCATTAGAGCTTGTATTCAAGGATGTTATTAATTGTGAAATAAAAGTGGTTAATTAATCTTTTCTTGTGGTAGTTATCTGTATATCATTTGTGATTGCACTCGTGTATATGTGTTGAACGTCTTGGGCACACATATGCGTTCACTTGGTTCATTTTTGAAACCGGATGTCACAATAACAATCTAAATCTATCATCATAAACACTACAAACCCTCACTATAGTCTAATTAGTTATGATATGATCATGTTAATATGAATAACTTATGTTATGTCTCAACATTGGTTCGACGATGTTTAGGATAGTCATTGCCTTAGGATGGCTTATGCCTGGGCTCCTAAGGTATTTAGTTAATATGTTGGCATGGTCCTAGGATAGTTAAGTAGCGTTGGATGTCTGAAAGACCCACGGATTTAAGAGGTAGGTAGTAGGTGGTGACAGCCCTATCTGTCCTTTGTAATCCTCCACATTCGGCTATGCCACAGGCTCTTTGCGGGAGTCGTCCTAGTATTGCTAGGGGTAAACCCATGCCCGATGGTTTGGACAACTTAGCATAAGGATTCACCATTGACATGCTCATTAGTATCTAACCTAGGCCATGTATATGTATATTGGAAGCATTGTAGGAGCAACTCCCCATATCTTAGTCTAATCTCCATTAGGACCCATTTACCCTTTAGAATAGAATGCTTAGGTGTGTGTCACACTACCCATATTATCAACATAGCCCTATCTTGATAATTGATTAGTATCCCACAGCTTGATAATACGAGTAGTGTCTATTTTACTCCACTTCCTTCCTTTGGGATAAATATGATACCCTTGGGAATACTCTTGGGTGAAATGCTACACGACAGTTTCCGTGCACTTGCGGGTTTTTATCTGTGGCGTGAGAAACGTCAGCAAGCATTTCTTGCGTTGTTGCCTGGGATGATTTATTAGTGTTTCTTAGGAGCCGTCAACAAGAATTTTTGGCGCCGTTGCCGGGGAAGGCAAAGGAAGTGATGGATAGCTAGCACTTGTGATTAAGCTATAGGTACTAATAGTTATTAGACAAAATTACCCTTGTTTTTTTTCTACTAGCAAGGTGAGCACATGTCATACTCAGCAAGTGTGGGAAAGTATGACATGTAGCTTAAACAAGACATGATAATAAAATGGGCTAATTGCATAAAAGTACATTCAAAATAGTTGAAAATGTGAGGTCAATCCCAAATAACACAAAGAATCATCAATTTCAACTTAAATAACCAACTTCAGCAATAATAATCCATAATCAACTCATAACTGCTCATTAATCTCCATTTCAACAATCCCATATACCAAAGTCAATTAATTAACCAATATCGATTCCCGATTCAATTCCAGCCGTTAAACCATATTAAAGTCCAAATTCTAATCATGTGGGGGTCCAGGTTGCTATTGACCGCTAGCACGACTATCATGATAGTTTTGGACACACTCTGCAGAGGTTGTACCGCTTTACCCACAAGTTCATGATTTTATCACATTTCGATGACTATGGAATCTCAATTATGTTGTTTCACACTTCCTTAGGTGTGTGGCCGAAAGATCACAAAATAGCCTTTACAAAGTGATTACTTGCCCATTTAGACCCCACTGAGGTTTCAACGGTGGCGAAGTCTCCAACTGAGCACATCTTCAACCAAGGGCCCCTCTTGAGCCTTTAGATCCCAGGGTAGTCCCACCAATCATCATCTGACCCAATCCGACTATCCCTTCCCCGAGCATTCTTAGTAGTCCAAACAGCACTGGCAATTCACTAATTAGTTAGCTGAGCCGCACCCATACTTGGCCTTGTGGTGTCACAGTAAATTCTGGATGGTCACTTCACGAACCGGTCCTTAGATATAAAGCAAGCAAAACCACCAAAACAGTCCAACCCATTCCACATAACCATCTTGCTTAGATCCCTAGGCACCATGTTGCTACATGGTAATTATTACAATTCCTCATCATTCATATGTTCATTAGTTCATAACTAAGCAATTGTAGTGGATTTCCAACCCAATTGAGTATAGCGACGTAAAAATGTAAAATACCCTTCCCGACTCTTTACATAGTGTTCAAGCGACAAGGGTGGTCATACAAAATCAGTGAACTCCTACAATTGGGTTTTCCCAAAAATTTCGACACAAGCATGCAATTTTTTCAAACAAAACATTTAAGACGGGATCAACATGATCAAGGACACTTGCCATGCTCTTGGGATTGATTTGGATCAAGGACTTTGAAACTATGGTTCTGCAGGTCCTCGAAAGCACTCTCTGCGGCAACTCCTTCTGTTCGGAGCGACAAACATGCAAAACACATAATTCAATCATTTAATGCTCATATAGTACTCAATATGCCATGATATGCATGATTAATGCAATTGTGAGGTAAAACTTGTTAATGAGTTGTTATTAATGTTTACTGACTTGTTACAATAGTTTCCAACAAGTTTGAATAAGTTTGGAATTGATTCGAGTCAATTTGGAACTAACTAAGCACAGTTCAGGTTCAGAGGCCGGACTAGTCCGTGTTCAGGGGCCGGACTAGTCCGCCCTGGACAGAATTGGATTTTAGGATTTTCTTGATCTGCGAGAATTGGGGTTGAAGTTGCATGAAAACTTGAATGTAGAGGGTATACCATGTGTTTAGAGATCCAAAGATCAAAGTTTTGACGTGAGACTTTGGATCTTGGCAATAAGAGCTTGATGGAGTTGAGTCGATGAAGAACTTAAATGAAGAATGACAATGATTAATGAATGTTGGTCTTGATTGATCCTCCTTCGATTTCTACTCCTTCTCCTTGCTCTTGGCTCTACTCTTGACGTCGGCAACAAAGCAAAGGTGGCAGCAAGGGTTTTTAATTTGGGGTGGGGAGGTGTGGGGTACTGGGTTGTATATATAGAGGTGGGAAGTTAGGGTTTGGGATGAATTCCAAGTAGAATTCGGTGGGGGACGAGTAGGGGCCGACGTGGAATCCAATTGGGCTCCTCTTGGGTTGGGCACGAAGTCCTTTGGCCCAAATTAGGCAATTATCCAAAAACAAATCGTGGAGAATAAAAGAATCTGAATTGAGTTCAGTAGGCCGGACTAGTCCGCTTGGGCGGCTGGACAAGTCCGTTGTGGTCCAGAGGCGAAATCGAACAAGTCCGGTTAATTTGTCAAACCAGTCCAGGAACATCAGGAGCTAAATCAGACTAGTCCGTGCAATGTGGCGGACAAGTTCGTAGCCCTGAAGACATGAATTTCCTTGACCAGAAGGGAATTACTGCACTAGTCTGGGTTTGTGGGTCGGACAAGTCTGTTCCCTGGCAGATTTAATTTCCTGTTCTAACCTAAATTAATTTTATTCTTGTTCCATTTTATACCACTTAATGTTAAACATGTGTGGGGATGTATGCATTGTATTATGCATGAAAATGAGGGTGTTACATATGGCACCCATGCTAGGGATGAATTGTTAGTAGTTTGTAGGAAATATCATCAAGCATTTCTAGCGTCGTTGCTGGGGAAGGCAGCCAAAGTATTGAATGATTGAGTGAATAGGATAGAACCCTGGTAGGTTTTAGTAGGGTGACCCCTCTTTGTTTTTGTATTTTATGTGAAAACAGGGTAGTGTATGACTGGTTTCCGCTTTCTGGAAAACTTTGTTGAAGATCTCGAATCCCTTCTGAGAGATCAACCTCGTGTCGTAACCCCTCAGAAGCTTTGAGTGGCAAAGCAAGCCAGCACAACCGCACCAACAAACATATCACAAATGGCCTAGAAGACCCTTCGTGAGTTTTCAGCTCCCTCTGCTAACAATATTCCTGTTGGGCCCACTGTTAACACGGGAGACGTAACTTCAAAATCAAGACTGGCCTAATCACTATGGTGCAAGCTAACCCATTTTGTGGGAAGGCTAACGAGGATGCAAGTGCTCACTTGCAACAGTTCCTTGAGATTTGTAGCACTTTTAAGATAAAGGATGTATCCGCTGATGTTGTCCGTATTAAGTTGTCCACGTTCTCTCTTCTTGGGAGAGCGAAACAGTGGTTCTACGCAAGCTGAAGTGCTATAGACACTTGGGAGAAATGTTCTATGACATTCCTCACCAAGTTTTTCTCGTTGGGCTAGACCAATGCCCTACGTGGAATAATTTCTAGCTTCTAGCAAGTTGCCAAGGAATCTATTCATGAGGCTTGGGAAAGGCTGCAGGAGTATATCCTAGCCTGCCCCCACCATGGGATGGATGATTGGCTAATAACCCAAAACTTCTAAGTCGGGCTGATCCCTTCTGCCCGTGATCATGTTGATGCTGCTGCTGGAGGCACCTTCTTCTCATTGACGGTACCCAAAGCCAAAGATTTGATTGAGAAGATAGTGTCAAACATGGGTTGGAGCGACGAGCGTCTCCATACTTGCCAGCGAGGCCTGCACACCTTGAAGGATGTGGACGTGATCGCTGCTAAATTGGACCTCCTTATGAGGAAGATTGATAGGCAAAACAATTGTGAAGTATGCGGCAATGCCTATTCCTTAGACTCTCACATCACTTGTGAAGTGTGTAGAAAGATGGGCCATTTGGGCAATGACTGCCCAGAAACCCATGAGCATGCCCAATACCTACCCAACAATGGAAACAACAATGGCTATCGTCCAAGGGGTCAAGTGTGGGGCCAACCACGCCCATTCTTTCAATGAGGGTACAACAACAATGGCAACAATGGAAATCAACCCAACTTGAGAGAACTTGCCATTAGCCAGCTGAAGATCAATGATGCTCTATCTAAGAAGTTGTCGGCTAATGACAAGACCCTAGAAAGCATCAATGCCAAGACTGAAGGACTATCCTCAGCCTTCAAGATTCAATTGAGTTTCAACAAGATGTTGGAGACTCAGTTGGCTCAACTGGCAGCTGCTGTTCCTCCAATGGAGAATGGCAAGATGCCAGGACAGCCCGAACCTCTCGTAGAAAGTGCCAACATGATTTCTCTACAAGGAGGCAACTGGTTGAAGGACCTTGGATGTCCTACAATATCATGCTCAATTGGGGAACACCACTTTGACAAGGCCCTTTGTGACCTTGGAGCAAGCGTGTGTGTGATGCCCGAGGTGGTTTTCAACCTGCTGAACTTCACAGAGCTTACTCCAACACCAATGCAGCTCCAACTGGCTGATTCTCCAGTCTGTTATCCAGCGGGTATTGCCAAAGATGTCCGGGTGAAAATCCGGAACTGCTTCATACTCGTGGATTTTTTGGTGCTCGACATGGAGGTCAAGAAGGATACGCTGCTCATTCTTGGGCGCCCGTTCCTAGGCACAGAGAAGGCTCGCATAGATGTGGGAGCTAGAGAAATCCACTTTCATATCAATGGCAAGGAGGAGAAGTTTAACTTTTGCCCAAAGTTGAAGCAATGCTCCATGATCCGTATCAAGTATGGGCCAAATGTTAAACACATTCAAGAGGTCGAAATCAGACCTCCAAAGGTGGACCCGCTCATTGCATGATAAATTTGATCTATGTGGAAACCCGTGTTATCGTCCACGATGACACCCCAAGAAGACGGAGAAGTCCAAGCCTCCCCAAAGGCCCAAGTCCACCAAACCGCCAAAGAAGGTATGGCGGAAGAAGCAAGACAAACCGTCCGAGCCCATCCCTCCGGGCTCGGATGTCTAGAATTGAAGAAGGAGGAATGTCCATCTCATTGGACGGTGGTGAGACCTAGCCAATAGGTTAAATTGGTAGTTATCCTCTTCTTTGTTTTTCTTTTATCTTTATTTGGATTTTCCCCATTTAGTTTGATTCTCCCCACTGCATATTTGATTTTCTTTGCAAGTTGAGAATCTTATATTCTCAACTATCATTTTTTATTTCTTTGTTTTTCACAAAAAGAAAATTGTTGGTTTTTGAAAAAGGAGTTCTCATTAGGAAAACAATTTTTTTGAGCTGCAAAACTGGTATTTCACCAACGTGCTGATTCAATAGCCGTTGGGAAGCCGCTAGTCAGGTCGGCCGACCCCCTGTTCGGTCGACTAGGGGAAAAGCCATTTTGGCTCTCTCTCCTCCAACGACTACATTTGGTACGTTAGTGACCGTTGGGGATTGCACACTAGAAATGGTGGCCGTGAGGAGCTCTTCTCTTCACACTTCACCTCGTTTCATACATCTCCAAAGTCACTCTTGCTCAAATTGTTTTTCTTGCTCTTCATTGAAGCACTCTTGCTCAAAATCCAACTCAAAAAGATTTGCTTTTGATTGCATTTGCAATTTTCTCTCAAGTTCTTCAAGGGAAAATTCGTTGGAGTTTTGTTTTCACTAACATCACCTCTTTTGAGTTTTTGCCTTGTTGTGTTCTTGTTTGTTGTCGCCATGAAAGGAATGAAAACGTTGTTTGGAAATAGGAAGGAGGCTGCAAGCTCAAGCCATGGCAAAGACTCAAGTGCACGCCCCTCTTCCATTGCTACACCATGTTCACATAGGAGGAGTGTAGGAGAGGACACTCCCATGGGTGAGAGGAGCAACCCTCACCAACTTCTTCACGATGATGACCTTGACATCCAATGTGAAATTGAAGATCAAACATGCAAGCTCCTCCAAGATCGTGAGTTTTCTCATACGAAAACTTATGATCTATTTGATCTCTGAAATAGGTATGGATTCTGAATTCTTTTCCATTTGGCATGCACTAGGATGGGAAAATTTTGCTCACATAGAGGAGAAAGGTTCACGCCTACTCTCCATACAATTCCTTTGCACACTCAAGATAGGATTTGATGGTATTACTTTTCGATTATTTCAAAAAGAATACAACATCCTATGAAAAGAATTATGTGAAATCCTAGGCTTCCATAAATGTTGTTTGCTAGATTTAGACAATTTGCCTAACTTTAACAAACAAAGTTTTTTGCAAGATTTAACTAGTGAGGTCAGATGTAGTGCACCTAGGAATAGCCACTTGCACAACCCCACTTTACGATTCATACATAGATGGGTGGCTATGACCATGTTCCCTAGAGTAGATGTAAGGATAGTGCCTGATGATGAGCTGAAAGTTTTATTTGTCATGATTAGAAAGATAAAATGGCTCTTTGATATGTTATTATCCTGGGTTTGTCAATGAAATTCGGTTACTTAACCCGAATTATCATTTGTACAAATGTCGGAGGCTAACCATTGATCTACTTCCCATAGAGGAAGCCAGAAGAAGTAGTGTCTCTGGCAGGGTAACTAGAAGCCGCACAAGGAGAGCATTCATGCCCGCGACAACCTCCACAGTCCATGAGTACGAAGAGGAAGAGAACCGATGGGTGACTCACCCGGATGGACTCAGCCTTCTTCATATGAGACCGAAGGTCCGTCTTGGCATGGATGGCCATGTGCTACATGGGAGACACCCCTATCCACTTCAAGCTCTAGCAGCTTGCCTCCAACATCTATGAGAAGATGTCATTCCACTTCGGCTAGAAGTCAACGTAACTATAGCCAAGGAATGACATACCTCTCTAGACATATGGAGGAGCTTAAAGTAAGGACGGGTGACATCTATAACACTCTCCAAGAGCATATCCAGGGTACCCAAGACTAGCAACAAAACATGGATGCTCAATTCATCAATCTCAACTCCATGATACAACAACAAGCCGATCTCGCGGCGTACTTCCGTCATCAAGGGTTCAACCCTCGACACGGAGGTGAGTGAAGAACAAGCTTGGGGGAGGACCCCCACTTGAGGTAAATTGTATCAACCCCTTGCATATTTATTTTTCACTTACCCATCATCCACCTTGCATTTAAAAAATAAATAAATATAGGATAGGTTTAATTTTCAAATAAAATAAATGATGTGTGTTAAGAATGACTTGGAATTCACATAGATGAAAGATGAATAGTTGCTCTGTTTTAATTTTCTAAGTCCCTAGTTTACAACTTACTACTCTCCAACATATTGCTCTCATTGGCTAGAATTGCTTTTGCCTTAATTTGGAAATTGTGGGTAGCAAAAGCTTAATCCATTCTAAATTTTTGTGAGATATTATATAATGATAGGGCTGCTATTCCTAGTTTGTTAGTGAAAATTAGATTTCTGGAGAAATTCTAAAAAGATTTAAATTATCCTCATTTGATTGGAAATACCCACCAAAGACATATGATACATTACATTGATAGACCTTATGCATATGCTATTTGCTTTCACATTGAGCTTTGTCAAACTAGTATAGACCTATGTGAGATTTCTTTCATTACTTTTTGAATTCAAGACTTCACTTACACATGCTTTACTTATAAATTAGAAGTAAGCAAATTTCCACTATACCACCATTCCACAATAAAAAGAGAGACTCCATATAATTCATGCTTAGTACTTTCTCCAAAAATTCATTGCAAAGAGAGTAGAAGACAAGGCTACAAGAAAAACAAAAATAAAATACATGCTTACATCATAAGCATGAGAAAAAAAGTAGCCATGTTTCATCCCGGCAAAATAAGAGAGTCCACTCAAAAAAGGAGTCATCTCAAAATATCCACATCCACTCCATTCCATCACACATGCACAAGTCTTGAATCAAATTGTTTTGACTTGATTTCTCCTAAGGCTTGATATTTTGACTTATCAATATTATGTGTTGCAAATATGCCTACTATATTCCCTACCAAGCTCCACATACAAGCCTTATGTAGAGGTAGGATGAATTTAGGCACAATGCCTTGGTGAGGATATATTTCTACTGCACAAAAAGGAGAGACTTGAGAGAATCAAATTGAGATACTTAAAATCTAACTTGAACTCTCCGGAATTTAAGCGATACTTGATTTCTAGGGTATGTGTGCTCAATTTGATATTCTATTTTTCAACCACCCATGAATAGGAGATGGCATAAGCCCCATAATAACCTAAGATGGGTGAAGTACCATGCCAATTTTTGCAATACTAGGTAGAGTATTTTGTTGTGCACATGGTACTCTAGAAAAATAGAACATAGTAGCAACTCCTGATCATCAACCTAAAGTCTTGACTTTCCTCGGGACGAGCAAAGGATAAGCTTGAGGGAGTTTGTTGACGCCTGTTATACACCAATTTCACCCGTCAATATAACTAAATTATGTGAAGGAATTGACATTTCTTGCACACATCACCTTTCTATTTAACTTATTTCCACTTGTCCTTGGAGAAAGTAGTTCATGCAGGGATTCTATGCAGAAATGAAGTGAAACAAGGGGATGGATCCCATAAAGTAACATTCTTGTCAATCAAGCGATGACACATGGCACCACATTGATCAAATGGCCCACAAACAGAAGTATTTGAGGCCATCCAATGGTGTAGCACCCATATCAGTCAATGGGACCCACCTGTCAGTCACCTGGAGAAAGCACACTGCAAAAGGGGCCAGGACCGGGTCGGCCAACCCCCCTAGTCGGCTGACTAGTTTATGGTGCCATTCTCGGTCAAACTCCACGTGGTGGCTCCTCCAGGCTTGAAGTGGTCATGGGTGACTGATTCACACGCTTTTGGTGGCGCGAACCAACCCTTCTCCAAGCTATAAATAGGACCCCTCACCCATCACTTCAACACAGACCACTTGAGTATTCATCCATTGTATTCACTACTCTCCATAGTTTTAGAGGAGTATAGGATGTAGAGAGGAGAGTCTCTAGTCCATAGTCCAAGTAGGAGAGGAGTAGAAGGAGTTTCTTCCCAATTGGGAAAGGTATGTCTCCCATATTCCTATTTGTATTTGTGACTTTATTCATAATAAAGATAATATCATTAGTCTTCTATTGTTCATATACTTGGATGAAGTGTTTCTTGTTTGATTGTGGATTCCATGTACGTGGTAGGAATAGTATTTATGATTGTGCTATAGTATGCTAAATACATTATCATAAACACTATAAACCTCCACTATAGTCTAATTAGATATGATATGACTATTTTATTATAAATCACTTATGCTATGAATTAACATTGGTTCAACGATGATTTAGTTCATTCCCTTAGGATGGCTTGCGCCTAGGATCTTATGACAATTACTTAATATGCTAGCATGGTGCTAGGATAGAGAGTAGCGTTGAATGTCTCATAGACCCACAGATTGAAGAGGTAGGCACTAGATGGTGACAGCCCTATGTGTCATTTGTGATCCTCCACGTTCGGCTATGCCACAGGCTCTTGGCGGGAGTCGCCTAGTGTTGCTAGGGGTAAACCCGTGCCTGATGTGTTGATCCACTTAGCATGAGAATTCATAATTAATATGATCATTAATAACTAACTTAGGCTATGTATATGTACATTAGAAGCATAGTAGGAGTATCTACCTAACTCTTAGCCTAATCCCTCTTTACCCCATTTACCCCCTTAGGATCGAATGCTCTTGTGTGTGTCACACTACCTCAACTTATCATTAAGCTCATCCTTTCTAGAACCTTGCCTAGGCCAACCTAAGTTTTCCACTTGATGATTTACTTCCACATAGCCTTCCATTGGGAAAATATAAATGACACCATTTGGGCATACTCTTTAAAGGGGAAATGCCACATCGATACTTTTTGTGCGCTTGCGGACGTTCACTTGAGAATCAAAACCTACCAACAAGCATTTCTAGCACCCATGCTAGGGATGAACTTTTAGTAGTGCATAGGAAATATCATCAACCTCCCATAGAAGTAACATGAAGATCAAACCAATGGAGAAGTGTTTGATGACCCAAGCCATGGATATTCACATTATTTGTGAAAATCCATGTAAACATGGGCCACTTGGGGAATCATTTCCCTAAGACCCATGAGGATTCTTCCTTTCAAACACAACTCCAATGGCTATCACCTACAAGGAGGTCAAGGGTGAATTAACATCACCATTGTAATCAAGGAGTTTATGGGGATTTCAAGGGATTTAAGTTCAACTATCCTACCTTGAAGTATCTTGTCCATGACCAAGCAAGAAATCAATACAACATTTACATGAAGCTTTTGGCCAAGGACAAGAAACTTAAAGAGCATTCAAAATCCAAGATATCTTACAATCACTTGTTGGGATCCCTACCCTTCGACCAAGCTCATGCAACTTAGGGCAAGTGACATTGTGGATGAAGCGTTCCTTGTTTGATTGTGGGGTCAACATGTCATCATGCCCGAGGAAGCTTTGATCCATGATTAAAGTATGGGTTGACCTTAAGGAATCACTACAGGAATAGCGTATGTATGTCGTTTCTTCAGGTTACCGATGCCTATATCACCGACGGCGTTTTGCCCGATTCCTTTAGTCAATATCAAGAAGGTTGAAGTGAGACCCCTAAAGATGGACAAGGCTCACCATGCTCATGAGAGGATATCTTCAAGAAGGAAAAGTCGTCACTACATCAACCAGTCTACACCAATATGACGGAGAGGCTAGGGCCATCATGTGGTCCACATGTCCAACTAACATGCCAACGGAGATTTGGCATGTCAATCAAGATAAGATGTCCACATCTTCAACTCAGGTATTGTACAACAAATCATCGCAGAAAACAGGACGGAGGTAAGTCCCACTCATCAGACTTCAAAAATTCGGTGAGTCATTGCCAATAGGTAAATTGGTAGTTATCTCATATTTGTTTTCCCCAAATGCATATTTGAATTTCTCATTTGCATTTAGAATGTTCGAATTTCCACACATGCATGTTGGAAAGTAAAATTTCCAACAAACATAAAACTAAAATTTTAAATTAGGAAATAAATTTATTTGGATATGAACATTTGGCGCAACCACTTGAATTCATCTTCCTAATTCAAACCAGAAATAATTCCTTCAATATTTATTGCATTTGCAAGTTGTTTCAAGTTGGGCAAAACACTTTAACAAAGGGCACAATATGCTTTTGGGCTAACGTAACCCGTTTTTGAGTTGTTTTGTTTGTTCTTGATTTTAGTGCAGCAAGGACAAAATTTGTAAAAAGGTTGGAAGGACATATCAAGCGCATATCCCTCCATCAATCTCATTTTGAGTTCATGGTGAAGGAATGCTCAAGGTGGTGGCCCAATGAAGGAACAAAATGTAGCTCTTTCAACTCCAACCTCAACTTGGCAGGAGACATTTAATATGAAGGCTACACCAAAATCCATGGTCGTGAGTTTCTCACGCAAATACCTTCAACTCGGACTGCCCTTCAATTGAGGTACAAGTTCAAATTTTTCATCGTTTGAATTGCATGAGGATTGAATGATTTTTGCTTACATTGGTGAGGATAGTTTACACCTTCTCATCAGTTAATTCTAATGCATCCTCACAAGAGTAAATGTTGGCATTGCTCTTTTTGATTCTTCAATAAAGAATGTCACCTTACATAGGAATAAATTTAAAATTTTTGTGACACCCAGTTCCAAAAATGAACCAAGTGAACGCATATGTGTGCCCAGGATGTTCAACATACATACACGAGTGCATCACAAATGATGTACAGACAATTACCACAGCTCAAATTATTAAATAAACACTTTTATTACACAATTCATAATATTCTCGAATACAAGCTCTAATGAACATTAATGCCAAGTTTCAACTAATGCAGCGGAAATAAACTAAACTGAGCAAACTAAGCAACTAAGCAAAAGGGATAGCGCAGCTCCAACACTCCACAGGAAAAGTTGACGGTAGATACGGCCTAGAACTCCGCATTATCATTGTTATACTCCCAATCCTGACCTGCAACTGTTGGTGGGGGGATTGCAAGGGTGAGTACATGTCGTACTCAGCAAGTGTGGAAAGTATGACATGTAGCTGATTCAAATGACGAATATAATAATGGCTAAGTGCTGAAAAGTACATTCAAACATTTGAAAAGCAATATATTATATGTATGAAAAACAAACCCATCATAAACCATGTAATCATCATAATACAAGTCCATATTCATTACCATCATCCACATTCCAGATTTGTCATTACCAATACCCATAATCAATATTAGAATTTAATCCATAACCAGCCATAACCATATCATTAACCATAACCATTACCAAACCATAACCATCCCAAAAACTATCACAATACCAAGTTTCCTCTAATCATGTGAGGGTCCAGGTTGCTCATAACCTGGAGCATGGCTATCATGATAGTTTTATTAGACTCTCTGCAGAGGTTGTACCACTTTACCCATATGTCTGTGATTTCATCACCTTTCGATGACTATAGAATCTCAATTATGTCGTCTCACACTTCCTTATGTGTGGGGCCAAGATATCACAAAATAGCTTTTACAAAGGGATTACTAGTCTATTTAGACCCCACTGAGGTTTCACCAGTGGCGATGCCTCCAACTAAGCACATCATCAACATTGGGCCCCCTCTTGAGTGATTCGGATCCAGGATAGTCCCACTAATCATCAACAAACCCAATCCGACTACCCCTTCCCCGAGCATCCTTAATGGTCCAAACAGCACTGGCAAAGCCCTAATTAATCAGCTACACCGCACCCATACTTGGCCTCGTGGTGGCACTGTAAATCCTGGATTGTCGCTCCACGAACTGGTCCTTAGATCAAAAGCAAGTGAAACCACCATAACATCCAACCCATCCACATACCATGCTTGCTTAGATCACCCATTACCATATCATATTATCCAGTTCGTGTTAATCGTAATCTCATAACTGCATAATTAAATTGAGTGGTATAGTTTCCCAATTAATTAAGCGAAGCAAAGAGGTAAAGATCCCATCCCGACTCTCTACCATGAATTCTAGGTGACAAGGGTGGTCAAACAAATCTAGTAAAATTCCTATCATAGGATTCACATCAAATTGACACAAGCATGCAGTTTGTAAACAAAACATTTACTTGGAAATGGGATCAATATGCTTCAAGGACACTTGCCTTGCTCTTGGGATTGGTTCGGGTCAAAGCCTTCAAACTCTTGGCGCTATAGATCTTCCGCGGCACTCTCTACGCAAATCTGTCAAACCCGCACAATAAACATACAAGACAAGAAACACTATCAAAGAGTGCACATATATTACTCAATATGACATGACATGCATGATTAATGCAAATGCAAAGAAAAACTAGTGAATGAGTTGTTAATGATGATTACCAACAAGTTCTAGTAGATTTTAACAAGTTTATACGGGTTTAGATGTGATTCGAAGCAATTTTAGAATTAATTCGACATAACTTAACAAGGAAAATCGGACTAGTCTGCTAGGGACCGGACAAGTCCGCACTTCGCAGGAACTGGTGTACTAGGGTTTTCTAGATCGACGTGAATTTGGATATTTGGGGTTGAATTCACATAAGGAAGTGGAAGTAGAAGGTATACCAGGTGATAGAACTCCAATGAATCAAGGATCTTGGAGGCAACACTTGGATCTTGATGGTCTAGGGTTGATGAAGAACTTAGAGATGAATTGGTGATGTAGAACAAAACTTGATGGAGATTTTGATCCTCCTTTGTTTCCTCCTATTCTTCTTCATGCTATAGATCTCCTTCTCCCTCCTCGGTGGTGGCTAATCACGAACTAGGGTTTGGGTTGGGTGGAAAAGTGGCAAATAGGTGTCAAGCCAAGGGGTAAGGTTGATTATATAGATGTGGAGGCTAGGGTTATTTCGAGTTTGAGATGAGTAGGGGCCGGTTTAGAGTCCTTATGGGCTCTAAAAGAGTTAGGCACGACGTCCCTAGGCCCACTTAACGTAAAACCTAAGAAACCAGTCGTGAAACAAAAGATCAACTTGGAGTCACGATTTATTGGACAAGTTCGAAAAGGACCGGACTATTCCGAAGTTGGACAGAGAGATATCGGACAAGTCCGGGTTGGACATCGGACAAGTCCGAACTTATCCAGAGGGAAAAAACAGACAAGTCTAGCCAAAAATCGGACAAGTCCGACTTTAGTCAGAGGGAAAAAACGGACAAGTCTGCTGGAACAACGGACTAGTCCGGACAAGTCTAGGGACTTAGCAAAATTTCCAAGGAATTGGACCATCGGACTAGTCCGCACAGGACCGGACAAGTCCGAAAGTGTCCGGAGGGAAAAAACAGACTAGTCCACAGCAAAACGGACAAGTCCAATCGAAGTCAGAGAGACATCAGACTAGTCCGCACCAAGACCAGACTAGTCCGCACTTCCCAAAATTCTTAATTGTGGTTTTTCTCTAAATTCATTTTAAACTTATTCCTTTTTAGGTGGATTAATGTTAGACATATATTAGAATGTATGCAATGCATGATGGATGAAAATGAGGGTGTTACAAACCTACCCCCCTTAAAATGAATCCCGCCCTCGAGATTTGACGCGGAAGAGAAGAGATAGGGAAATTCCTTCTTGAGATCATCCTCCAACTCCCATGTTGCCTTTGATGTTGTATGATGCTTCCATTGAACTTTACACCACCTAATAGTCTTATTCCTTGTGACTCTTTTCTGGGTTCCCAAGATTTTGATCAGTTGCTAGGCATAAGTCAAATCTTTCTCTAGTTCCAATTCTTCCATTAGCACTTGTTCTTTCGGTACCCTAAAGCACTTCTTGAGCTGGGAAACATGAAACACATCATGGACATATGAAAGATGAGCTGGCATCTCCAACTTATACACTACTTCTCCTCTTTTGTCCAAAATCTTTAATGGTCCAATATAGAAAGGTGCGAGCTTGCCTCTTATGTTAAACCTCTTATGACCTCTTATTGGTGACACCTTGAGGTAAACAAAGTCTCCTGTTTCAAAGGCTAATTTTCTTCTCCTATTGTCCGCATAGCCCTTTTGCCTTGATTGAGCGACCCTCAAGTTTTCCCGAATAATCTGAATTTGCTTTTCAGCTTCTAGCAACACATCCGGACCAAATACTTCAGTTTCTCCCGTTTCATTCCAAAACAAGGGTGTCCTACACTTACTTCCATATAGTGCCTCATATGGTGACATCCTCAAGCTTGCTTGGTAACTATTGTTGTATGAAAATTTTGCATATGGCAAGCTCTTGTCCCAACTCTTCCCATGCTTCAAAGCACAAGCTCTTAACATGTCCTCCAAAATCTGGTTGGTCCTCTCAGTTTGTCCATCCATTTGAGGGTGATATGTTGAACTAAAATTCAGCCTTGTTCCCAATGCTTCATGCAATTTGTGCCAAAATCTGGAGGTAAATTGAGAACCTCTATCCGAAACTATCTTCTTTGGAACTCCATGCAAACATACTATCCTTCCCATATATAGCTTCACTAACTTCTCTCCATTAAAATTGGTCTTGACCGGAATAAAGTGAGCTGACTTGGTCAATCGATCCACGATTACCCAAATGAAGTCATAACCGGACTGAGTGCACGGTAAACCAAATATGAAGTTCATTCCAACTTCTTCTCACTTCCATTATGGGATCTTCAATGGTTCTAATAACCCAGCTGGTCTTTGATGTTCCGCCTTGACTCGTTGGCACACATCACACATGCTACATATTCAGCTATGTCCTTTTTCATGCTAGCTCACCAATAACATGTCTTCAAGTCTTTGTACATATTTGTACAACCGGGGCGAATTGAGTATGGTGAGTCATGTGCCTCTTTTAATATGGTCTCCCGAATATGCTTCACATTAGGTACGACAATCCTTTTTCCAAGCCATAAGGTATCATGGTCATCCTCATCAAATCTGAATGGTCTCCCTTCTTGGGTCCTTTCCTTGATTTCTTGAATTTCCTCATCCTTCACTCGACCTTCTCGAATCTCTCGCTCCAAGGTCAGATTTAATTCCATTATTCCCATCTCATTCACAAATCCGAGTTTCAACCGTTCAAACTCCTTACATAACTCGCATGGCAACTCTTGAGCCGTGAGTTGGTGACTTAATCCTTTTCTACTCAAGGCATCAACCACGACATTGGCTTTTCCTGGATGATAATTGATTCCCAAATTGTAACCCTTGATGAGCTCCAACCGTCTTCATTGTGTCAAATTCAATTCCGTTTGTGTGAAAATATACTTATGACTCTTATGATCCGTGTAAATTTCGCACCTATGTCCAAGGATATAATGTCTCCAAATCATCAATGTGTGTACCACGGCTGCAAGTTCCAAATCATGCATAGGATAATTCTGCTCATGTTTCTTCAATTGTCTTGATGCATAAGCGACCACTTGACCTTCTTGCATGAGCACACATCCAAGTACTTGTCTCGATGCATCAGAATAGATATCAAAACTCTTGCTCACGTCCGGCAATATCAAAACTGGGGCTGTTTTCAACCTCTTCTTCAACTCCTCGAAACTTTCCTGATAAGCTTGAGTTCATTGCAATGCTTTCCCTTTCATTTGCAACTCCGTCATTGGCTTGGCTATCTTGGAAAAGTCCTTGATGAATCGACGATAATATCTGGCCATTCCAAGAAAACTCCGGATCTCCTTTACATTCTGCGGTTGCTCCCATTTTAGCACATCTCTCACTTTTCCTGGGTCAACCTATACTCCTCCTCCAGAGATAATATGACCCAAAAATGGCACCTCTTTCAACCAAAACTGGCACTTGCTGAACTTGGCATACAATTGATGCTCCCTCAATTTCTGCAACGTAAGCGTCAAGTGTTCCTCATGTTCCTTCTCATCCTTCGAGTAGATCACAATATCATCAATAAACACCACGACAAACTTATCCAAGTAATCAATGAAGACCTTATTCCTGAGGTACATAAAGTAGGCAGGCGCATTTTTCAATCAGAAGGACATCACGGTGTACTCATAAGATTCATACCGTGTCCTAAAAGCTGTCTTAGGTATGTCCGACGGTCTAATCTTCATTTGAAAGTATCCCGACCTTAAGTCGATCTTGGAGAAAACACAAGCACCCTTCATCTGATCAAACAAGTCTTCTATATGTGGCAAGGTGCACTTTTTCTTGATGGTCACCTCGTTGAGAGCTCAGTAATCCACACACATCCTTAGCGACCCATCCTTCTTGTACACAAATAGAATGGGCACTCCCTAAGGTGAAGAGCTAGGGCGAATAAAACCTTTCTCTAGTTGCTCTTGAATCTGCTTATTGAGCTCCGCTAATTCCTTAGGGGGCATCCTATATGGCCTTTTTGCTATAGGTGCAGTTCTAGGTATTAAATCAATAAGAAATTCAATGTCTCGGTCAGGTGGCATACCTGGCAACTCGTCCGGGAACACGTCCAAAAGTTCGCATACCACCAGAATCTCCTTAATTGCGGCACTATCCATGTGATTCAGCTCCAATTGCTTCGGTGCGTGTTGAGATGCTTCAAACTCTATGGTAATCCATTCCTCATTAGTCAACTTCACCGTCTTTGTGGCACACTCAATAACTCCATTGTGCTTCCGCAACCAGTCCATACCAAGTATAATGTTCAATCCTTGAGAATCCAAGAGAATGAGGATGGCGGAGAAGTCTACCCCCTTATTCTAGGCTTACTTTTGGACATACTATATTTGTCCTCATCTCTCCACTAGGAGACTTAACCAATAGAGTAAACTTTATAAGAGATATAGGCAAACTATACTTGGCAAGATATCTCGATGCAATGAATGAATGTGATGCTCCATAATCAAATAACATAGTCGACGGGTTGGAGTTTGTGAGAAACATATCAATCACCACATCATCCGCTTGTTGAGCATCCTCCATAGAGACATGGTTCACGTTGCCACGAGCGAAATTCTGCTGTCCACAATTTCCTTGTGGATGTCCTCCTTTGGGTTTTGGGTTTTTTCCTCGGCGCATTGCTTCCTTGACCAAGGCCTGACTTAGGACATTGATGTGCAAAGTGTCCAGCTTCTCCACAAGTATAGCACTTCTTTGCTGCACCAGAATTTGGACGGACTTGATTCTGCGCATTTGCACTAGGAAAGTTGGCACGAGGCGCAAAAGGCATTGGTGGCCTAGGTGCTTGCATAACAGGGCGCTGCTGCACAAACTGAGCTGGGCGCGGTGCATATCCATGGCGATGAGTAGGCGCAGAAGAGCTGAAGTAAGGCGCACTTGGTGGTGCAAAGCGAGGGCACACATTACTGCCTAGTTGCTTTCCTTGATATGGCACCTTCCTCTTGTTGTCTTGCTCCATCTCTCAGACCTTGTTCTCCACAACAATTGCTTTGTCCACAAGCTTCTAGAAGTTGGTATAGTCACAATTCAGCAATTGTACTTGGATCTCATTGTTCAAGTCTCTCATGAACAAGTATTGCTTCCGACTTTCCCAACTAACATCTTCAGGGGCATACCTCGAATGTTTAGTGAATTTATTGAGATATTCACCCACACTCGATCTTCCTTGCCTCATGTTCTCAAATTCTTGCCTCTTCAAGATCATGACACCTTCTGGCACATAATGAGATCGGAAACTCTCCTTGAATTTGGCCCAAGTGATCCTATCTTGGTTCTCATGAGCATTGCATAAAGAATCGCACCAATCCGCAGCTGCTCCAACTAGTTGATGAGAAGCAAATAGAACCTTCTCCCGGTCACTGCATTGGACAATAGCTAACTTCTTCTCCACGGACTTGAGCCCATCATCAGCATCCATAGGGTCAGCAGCTTGAGCAAAGGTCGGCAGCCTAGTCCTCATAAACTCTCCCAGCCGGTTATGAGAAAACGGGGGTGGCGGTGAAGGCATGTGGGGCTGATTGTTGATGTTGCCAGCCTGCAGTTGTCCCATAGTTTGTATCATGGTCTGCATGAGCTAATTCTGCATAGCCAAAAGCTGCTCAATGTTGATAGCCCCATGAGCAGGTCCTTGTACGTTGTTTTTCTGAGGCGCTCCATTGTTCTCCTCCTCATCATTGCCATCCCTCTGGTTGTGAGTCCTCACCATCTGAATAAAAGCAATAGATAAGAATTTAGAAGACGTCCCCAACTATATGCATCAAGGGATATGAAACTAAACAACTAACTATACTAGCCTATGTGGACATGGCAATCCTAAAGCATCCCAAAATCCTCTATTAAGCACACAAGCAACCAATACATAGCAAACAACACACCAAGAAAAAACACATCGATTCCTGAGTGTTCCTATGTGCTCTAAAGTGTCCATTCTATCTGGGTTGCGTCCTACGGACAACTTGTGGCTCTGATACCAATTTGTGACACCCGGTTCTGAAAATGAACCATGTTAACGCATATGTGTGCCCAGGATGTTCAACACACATACACGAGTGCATCACAAACGATGTACAGACAATTACCACAGCTCAAATTACTAAATAAGCATTTTATTACACATTGATAATATTCTTGAATACAAGCTCTAATGAACATTAATGACAAGTTTCAACTAATGCAGCGGAAATAAACTAAACTGGGCAGACTAAGCAACTAAGCAAAAGGGATAGCGCAGCTCCAACACTCTACGGGCAAAGTTGACAGTAGACACGACCTAGAACTCTGCATTATCATCGTTATACTCCCAATCCTGACCTGCAACTGTTGGTGGGGGGATTGCAAGGGTGAGTACATGTCGTACTCAGCAAGTGTGGAAAGTATGATATGTAGCTGATTCAAATGACGAATATAATAATGGCTAAGTACTGAAAAGTACAATAAAACATTCGAAAAGCAATATATTATATGTATGTGAAACAAACCCATCATAATACCATTCCATATTCATTACCATCATCCACATTCCAGATTTCTCATTACCAATGACCATAATCAATATCAGAATTTAATCCATAACCAACCATAACCATATCATTAACCATAACCATTACCAAACCATAATCATCCCAAAAACCATCCCAATACCAAGTTTTCTCTAATCATGTGAGGGTTCAGGTTGCTCATAACTGGGAGCACGGCTATCATGATAGTTTTATTAGACTCTCTGCAGAGGTTGTACCACTTTACACACGTGTTTGTGATTTCATCACTTTTCGATGACTATAGAATCTCAATTATGTCGTCTCACACTTCCTTAGGTGTGTGGCCAAGAGATCACAAAATAGCTTTGACAAAGGCATTACTAGCCTATTTAGACCCCACTGAGTTTTCACCGGTGGCGATGCCTCCAACTGAGCACATCTTCAACCAAGGGCTCCCTCTTGAGCCATTCGGATCCAAGGGTAATCCCACCAATCATCAACAAACCCAAACCGACTACCCCTCCCCCGAGCATCGTTAATGGTCCAAATAGCACTGGCAAAGCCCTAATTAATCAGCTACGCCTCACCCTTACTTGGCCTCGTGGTGGCACTGTAAATCCTTTGTCACTCCACGAACTGGTCCTTAGATCCAAAGCAAGCAAAACCACCATAACATCGAACCCATCCACATATCATGCTTGCTTAGATCACCCGTTACCATATCATATTATCCAGTTTGTGTTAATCGTAATCTCATAATTGCATAATTAAGTTGAGTAGTATAGTTGTTTGCCCATCCCAATTAATTAAGCCAAGCAAAAAGGTAAAGATCCCATCCCGACTCTCTACCATGAATTCTAGGTGACAAGGGTGGTCAAACAAATCTAGTAAAATTCCTATCATAGGATTCACATCAAATTGACACAAGCATGCAGTTTGTACAAAACATTTACTTGGAAACGGGATCAATATGCTTCAAGGACACTTGCCTTGCTCTTGGGATTGGTTCGGGTCAAAGCCTTCAAACTCTTGGCGCTATAGATCTTCCGCGGCACTCTCTTTGCAAATCTATCAAACCCGCACAATAAATATACAAGACAAGAAACACTATCAAAGAGTGCACATATATTACTCAATATGACATGACATGCATGATTAATGCAAATGCAAAGAAAAACTAGTGAATGAGTTGTTAATGATGATTACCAACAAGTTCTAGTAGATTTTAACAAGTTTATACGGGTTTAGATGTGATTCGAAGCAATTTTAGAATTAATTCAACATAACTTAACAAGGAAAATCGGACTAGTCTGCTAGGGACCGGACAAGTCCGCACTTCGCAGGAACTGGCGAACTAGGGTTTTCTAGATTGACGTGAATTTGGAGATTTGGGGTTGAATTCACATAAGGAAGAGGAACTAGAAGGGATACCAGGTGTATAGAACTCCAATGAATCAAGGATCTTGGAGGCACCACTTGGATCTTGACGGTCTAGGGTTGATGAAGAACTTGGAGATGAATTGGTGATGTAGAACGAATCTTTATGGAGATCTTGACCCTCCTTCGTTTCCTCCTCTTCTTCTTCTTGCTCTGGATCTCCTTCTCCCTCCTTGGTGGCGGCTAATCACAAACTAGGGTTTGGGTGTGGTGGAAAAGTGGCAAATCGGTGTCAAGCCAAGGGGTGGGGTTTTTTATATAGAGGTGGAGGCTAGGTTTAGAGAGATTTCGAGTTTGAGATGAGTAGGGGCCGGTTTAGAGTCCCTCATGGGCTCTAAATAAGTTAGGGACGACGTCCCTAGGCCCACTTAACATAAAACCCAAAAAACAAGTTGTGAAACAAAAGATCAACTCGAAGTCGCAATTTATCGGACAAGTCCGAAAAGGACTGGACTAGTCCGAAGTTGGACAAAGAGATATCGGACAAGTCCGGGCTGGACATCGGACAAGTCCAAACTTATCCACTGGCAAAAATCGGACAAGTCCGACTATAGTCAGAGGGAAAAACGGACAAGTCTGCTAGAACACTAGACTAGTCCGGACAAGTCTAGGGACTTAGAAAAATTTCCAAGGAAGTGGAACATCGGACTAGTCCGCACAGGACCATACAAGTCCGAAAGTGTCTAGAGGAAAAAAAAACAGACTAGTCTGCAGCAAAACGGACAAGTCCGATCGAAGTCAGAGAGAAATCGGACTAGTACACACCAAGACCGGACTAGTCCGCACTTCCTAGAATTCTCAAGTGCGATTTTGTTCTAAATTCATTTTAAACTTATTCCTTTTTAGGTGGATTAATGTTAAACATATATTAGAATGTATGCAATGCATGATGGATGAAAATGAGGATGTTACAAACATACCCCCCTTAAAATGAATCTCTCCCTTGAGATTCGACGCGAAAGAGAAGAGCTAGGGAAAGTCCTTCTTGATATCATCCTCAAACTCCCATGTTGCCTCTGATGTTGTGTGATGCTTCCATTGAACTTTACACCACTTAATAGTCTTGTTCCTTGTGACTCTTTCCTGGGTTTCCAAGATTTTGATCGGTTGCTCGGCATAAGTCAAATCTTCCTCTAGTTTCAATTCTTCCATTGGCACTTGTTCTTCGGGTATTCTCAAGCACTTCTTGAGCTGGGAAACATGAAATGCATCATGGACATCTGAAAGATGAGCTGGCATCTTCAACTTATATGCTACGTCTCCTCTTTTGCCCAAAATTTAGAATGGTCCAATAGAGCGAGGTGCAAGCTTGCCTCTTATGTTAAACCTCTTATGACCTCTTATTAGTGACACCTTGAGGTAAACGAAGTATCCTATTTCAAAGGCTAATTTTCTGCTCCTATTGTCCGTGTAGCCCTTTTGCCTTGATTGAGCGGCCCTCAAGTTTTCCCGAATAATCTGAACTTGCTTTTTAGCTTCTAGCAAACACATTCGGACCAAATAGTTGAGTTTCTTCTCTTTCATTCCAAAACATGGGTGTCCTACACTTCCTTCCATATAGTGCCTCATATTGTGACATCCTCAAGCTTGCTCTTGTCCCAACTCTTCCCATGCTCCAAAGCACAAGCTCTTAACATGTCCTCCAAAATCTGGTTGGTCCTCTCAGTTTGTCCATCCGTTTGAGGGTGATACGCTAAACTAAAATTTAGCCTTGTCCCCAACGCTTCATGCAATCTTTGCCAAAACATGGAGGAAAATTGAGAACCTCTATTCGACACTATCTTCTTCAGAACTCCATACAAACATACTATCCTTCCCATATACAGTTCCGCTAACTTCTCTCCATTAAAAGTGGTTTTGACGGGAATAAAGTGAGCTGACTTGGTCAATCGATCCACAATTACCCAAATTGAGTCATAACTAGATTGAGTGTTCGGTAAACCAACTATGGAGTCCATTCAAATTTCATCCCACTTCCATAACCGGGATCTTCAATGGTTGTAATTACCATGCTGGTCTTTGATGTTCCGCCTTGTCTCATTGGCACACATCAAACAATGCTACATATTCAGCTATGTCCTTTTTCATGCTAGCTCACCAATAACATGTCTTCATGTCTTTGTACATCTTTGTACAACTAGGGTGAATTGAGTATTGCGAGTCATGTGCCTCTTTTAATATGGTTTCCCGAATATGCTTCACATTAGGCACGACAATCCTTTTTCCACACCATAAGGTACCATTGTCATCCTCATCAAATCTGAATTCTCTCCCTTCTTGGGTCCTTTCCTTGATTTCTTGGATTTCCTCATCGTTCACTTGACCTTCTCGAATATCTCGCTCCAAGGTCGTATTTAATTCCATTATTCCCATCTCATTCACAAATCCGAGATTCAACTGTTCAAACTCTTTGCATAACTCGGATGGCAACTGGTGACTTACTCCTTTTCTACTCAAGGCATCGGCCATGACATTGATTTTAGTCAAAGGGGAAAACAGACAAGTCTGCTGGGAAACCGGACTAGTCCAAACAAGTCTAGGGACTTAGCAAAATTTCAGGCAATTTGGGATTCCAGACTAGTCCGCACAGGACCTGACAAGTCCGAAAGTGTCCAGAGGGAAAAAATAGACTAGTCCTCAGCAAAACGGACAAGTTCGATCGAAGTCAGTGAGAAATCAGACTAGTCCGCACCAAAACCGGACTAGTCCGCACTTCCCAGAATTCTTAAGTGTGGTTTTGCTCTAAATTCATTTTCAACTTATTCCTTTTTAGGTGGATTAATGTTAGACATATATTAGAATGTATGCAATGCATGATGGACGAAAATGAGGGTGTTACACGAGTACCTAGAATTTCATAAGCATTGCTAAAATTGACTTAGACATTTTCTACCTAGGTAATGCGTACGGAATTACTTAATGGTTGAATTGGTATGTAGCAACCTAGGAATAGTGATGTCATTAATTTTGATTTGAAACTCATTCTTGCATGGATCACTAAATTTCCAATTCCTAGGCAAGAAATTAAAAATGTTCAAAAGGATAAAATCGAGAATTATGTTTGCCATGATCCAAATGATAACATTTGCTCTTTTGTAAAAAACTATGATGGTTAGAAAATGTACAAGGTGAAGGGATCCATATAGTGTATTTATGTCACTTTCATTGTTATGAGTAGGAACTTTAGAAAATGTGCAAATTAATTTATCCATTAAGCTCCACTTTTATCAATGAATAATACATTGTTCATGGATACACTTGAATGTGGACCCAATGCATCTTTGATTTTTATCTTCCCCGTACGTACAAATATAAATTCGGTTACCTAACCAGAAAATTTATTTGTACAAGTATCGGGAGCTAACCATCCTTTTCTATCATAGAGGGGAAGTTTGCAGGAGTAATAACGATGCAGGCATTCAAAGATTCGATTGTTGGAATCCCTAGAGGATTCCATTTCAACATCTCTTGACCAAGGAGTAAATTAGGATGGTTGCTACCTATCTGAAGGTCAACCATAACTATACGAGGACAGAGATTTGACATGGAAACCCTCTATGAGCAACCAATGGGCTGCTATGAATATGTGAGAGCATTATGCTCTCAACTATTATAAGCACTCATTCAAGCTCAAAGAGAATTGCCACCATCATTGGGTGTAAGTTATTCCTTTATGGCTAAGAGGTATGATGCACCTTAACCAAGGAATGACTATATTGCATTCAATCTATATTGGGTGCAAGTTGTTCCTATGTGGCTAGAAGGTATTTTATACCGTAGCCAAGGAATAACAAGATACATCCAACCTATGGAAACCTTGACATGTGGATGAGCGACATCGAATATACCCTCCTCGACCACACTCATGGAACCTTTGGAAGGCAACCCAACATCAACACTCAACCCTCCAATGGCAAAGCCATGTTGCAACCAGGTTAGGCCAACCTCATGGCCCACATCCGTCGTTAGGGTTTCATCCCCTATCACGGACCTTGACCAAGAACAATCTTTGGGGAGGACCCCCACTTGAGGTAACTTGTACCAGACCTCATTTGCATTTCTTTATTTTATTTCTTTCCACCGCATTTGAATATAAGAAAATAATGTAGTATAGGTTAGTTTAATAAAATAAAGTATGTGCGGTAAGAATATTTTTACTTTGAATAAGTTGAAATGATGAATAGTTGCTCTATTTTATTTTCTCTAGTCCCTTGTATACAACATAGTATTCTCCAAGTATTGAGTTTATTGGCCTAGAATATTCTTGCTCAAAACTTGGAAATTGTGGGTAGCAAAAGCTAAGTCCAATTCTAGGTTGTTGTGGGATAAGATATAGTGATAAGAGCTGTTAATATCGTAGTTGAAAGTGAAACTTGATTTCACAGAGAAAATTTAAAAAGGGAGTTCCTCAATTGATATAAATTCATACAAAGCCATACGATGATTTGAATTACATAAAACTAAGCACATGTTATTTGCCTTCACATTGAGCCTGATCAAACTAGTATAGACCTATGTGAGGATATTTTCATGCTCTTAAGATCAATATCGCACTGGTGTAGGATCGAAGAGCACGTGAAAAGCTACCAGAGGGGGGGTGAATGGTATATTTAAAAATCTTACGCAGCGGAAACAATTAAACCCCAAACCCTTTCGGCAGAAAAACGATCTCTTAAAGAAATCGTGTGTGAGACTAATCTAAATGTGTTTCACCGAGACAAAAGTGATGGATATCAGAGAGAATCAAGTCAAAAAGACAACACAAAAAGAATCACTCAAATCCGACGAGAAAAACTCAAGTTATGATCGAAAGATCAAACAATGGTCAATCTGTCCTACCCGAGAAAAAACAGTTCTGGAACGATGCAAGGAACTCGTGTAGATCATAGACCACAAATTCAATGACCATGAAATTTTGACATATGATAGACAACCAAGTTTTGAAGATAATCCAAAAAGAATCACGTCAATTGGATCTGTAAAACTCGAGTTATGATAAAACCACCGACGAAAGGTAGTGCTGTCCAGAAACTCGACGAGTAAAACTTGTCTGGAACAAGTCGGACGAACAAGGCACAAAAGTTCATTTAAACTACGAATTTTATTCAATAGAACACAAGAGGAACAGCCCCAAAGTTGTCTACTACGAGCTCTGAGCTCCCTTGCTTATATAACCAGCCCTTAGGCCAACCACTTATCAACTAGGACTCCAATCCTACTCAGATCACGAATCGTAACTTTCTATAACTGCTCAAGATTCTTCTATACGCAAATAGAAGCAATCTTAAGACTTCCAAACACCTTAGGAACGTATCCCACATTCCTAAACAACTAAAATTCGTGACACACACGAAATCCTAACATAACCAACTCGATACTTTCCATACTGAGCCATAACCGACTCTGCCGCAGCCAAAATCATTAACCGGTACGATCCGATCCTTCCAACCAGATCTTCCCATCCATAAACCATCTTCAGAACCATGTTGCCACATCATGCACCGCTTTCATACGTGAAAACACCTTCCTTCGATGTCCAGTAACCTTCATATGCACCGCTCTTGATTCAATCATCATGCGCGACCTCCTGATCAGCTCAACCACAGTTCCTTCCGAACTTGGTTGTTGGAACCTCATCTCCTCCCTGAGACTAGTGCAATGGATCCCGTCACCAGCCATGACTTGAACTCAAGCAACACCTGCACATGAATAAACAACCAATCCATACGAGCCCAAGTCCTCGACTTGACTCAAGTTAGTTCCGAACACAACACCCTACGTGAGAACCTCACATAAGCATGTTGCAAAGCATAGCAAAACAATATCATCCATATCAACCAAAACGCACCAATAAACTTAGCAAATGAATACTAAGCAATCTTTCCAAAAAGTAAAGCAAGTACGAAACATTGCAAATGAAAAGCAGAAGCACTGCGGTCAAGTTCCGGACCTTGCCAGAGCAACCCAGACCTTGAGCCGGAGCTAACAAAACTAGTACAATGAAGCACCTGCCGGAGCTTACCAAAACTAGTAGATCCTAGCACCGGAGCTTACCAAAAACTAGTCAACCCAAAACCGGAGCTAGACAAAGTACGTCGGAGCCTAGCAAAAGCATTCCGGAGCTATCAAATATATGTCGGAGCTATCAAAGACATGCTGGAGCTAAAGATAAAGCTCACCGGAGCTAACCAAAGCTAGTCGGACCTTACCAAGAAATCGGACCTAGCTTCGAACATAGCTGGAGCTACCCAAAACAAGCCGGACCTACCGTCGGACCTTGCTGTAGCTCAGAGCTAGAGTCGGACCTCAATAAAAAGGTGTTTTGGTGATATTCAAAACTTCTATCATCAAAGACAAGTGTATTCACTACAAGTCAATGTATTCAGCACATATAGGTCTCACAATCTCCCCCTTGATGAATGCATTGGCAACACCATTTAAAATCCAAACATTGGCTTATTCTCATTAAAAGTTTTGAAGAAATTTATCCCCCTTTGTAAATCAAAAGTAAAATGGGAAGAAAAAATTATCCCATATTATCTTATATTATTTCTCCCCCTTTATTATCTCTCCTTATGCACATATTCTCTTTCTCTTCATGCTTATCTCTCCCCCTTTGACAATGTATTCAGCAAGTCATGAGCATGTAAACAAATTATCTCTCCCTCTTTAGTTGTTATGAGCATATTATAACATATACATATAAACAAAGCTCATCCAAGTCATACTATCAAGTACCTTACATTATCACATCAATGAAATACATAACGTAGTGTAAGCCATGCTAGAGATCAAATGTAATTTTTCAATTTACGCAAGTCATGATCTCACAAACTTAACTATTTCAATACCTGAAAGCATGACACTTGTTGCTGCATTTTATTATTTTTCAAAGCATAAATTTAGATTATATGATATTTGCAAGAGATTATATGTGCATCTGCCTTATTCTAACCAACCAAGCCAAGCCTATGTCATTTGACAATCAGAAGCTTAAGGACATGGTTTTAGTCATACAGAACTTCTTCCAAGTTCATATCTAAGTGCAATGACATGCCATCTCAAAAGAAGAAGTGCGATGCAAGCATATTCTCTTGATCTTTTCTCAATTTATATTTGTTCATAAAAACTCAACATGTGAGTTGATTACTTGATTAATTCTTTATGATTAAAAGCATTTGTGAGCATGCAACAAGTTCAAAACAGCAAGAAAGTTCGACCATGACCAGATTTAGTGTAAGTAATTATTCCAAAACTAGACATGGCAAAAACTAAAAAATGTATAACACGAGTAATGTAGTACGAACTTTCAGCATGTAAAAGGAATCACAAAGTCATATATGTATGAAATACTATGCTCATATTATTTTAATTTCAGATTCACACATAGACTTCCCAAGTTTCAAAAACTCCCCCTCAATTTAAGCCATGAGGATGCATAACCCCTATTTCACTACGAATGAAACAAAAATGAGTGAAATCCAAAGGTTTTGTAAAAATGTCAGCCAATTGATGTTCGGTATCTACATGGTGAAGCACAATGTTTCCTTTTTCAACGTTATCTCAGAGAAAGTGATACCTAATATCAATGTGCTTAGTTCTAGAATGTTGCACGGGGTTTTTGGCGATGCAAATAGCACTAGTGTTATCACAAAATAGTGGAACACTATCTAGATCAACCCCATAGTCCTTAAGTGTTTGAACAATCCAAAGAATTTGTGAGCAAGCACTAGCAGCAGCTACATATTCAGATTCGGTTGTGGATTGTGCAACTGAATTTTGTTTTCTAGAGGACCAAGCAACAAGAGAATTACCAAGAAATGACAAGCACCGGAAGTACTTTTCCTATCAATCCTACAACCCCCCAAAATCAGCATCCGAAAAAGCTTTCAAAGTAACGGTTGAGGAAGAAGGAAGAAAAATGCCAAATTCTTGAGTTCCATGTAAGTACCTGAGAATCCTTTTGACGGCTTGACGATGTGAAACACGTGGGGAAGCTTGAAACCGTGCACAAAGACATACGCTGAATTGTATGTCCGGTCTTGATGCCGTGAGGTACAAAAGTGATCTGATCATGCTTCTATATTCTTTTTGATCCACGGATTCACCATCTTCATCAAGTTCAAGTGTTGTTGCTGTTCCCATTGTTGTCCGAAGAGGCTTGCTTTTGTCCATGTTGAAGCGCCTTAGAAGGTCTTTGGTATACTTCGTTTGATGCACAAAGGTACCCTCCTTGGTTTGCTTGATTTGCAGCCCCAAAAAGTAAGTGAGTTCACCCATCATACTTATTTCAAATTCGGAACTCATCATTGCTGAAAACTTGGACACAAGATCATGAGAAGCACAACCAAAGATAATATCATCCACATACACTTGAACGAATAATGAGTCATTGCCATGTTTAAGCACAAAAAGAGTTTTATCAACCTTGCCCATGGTAAACCCCTTTCTAAGTAAGAATGTTTTTAACCTATCATACCATGCTCTAGGGGCTTGTTTGAGACCGTATAAGGCTTTGGACAGTTTGTAAACATGATTAGGAAAATCTGGATTTTCAAAACCCGATGGTTGTTTGACATAAACCTCCTCATCTATGTAGCCATTAAGAAAAGCACTTTTAACATCAATTTTGTATAGCTTAAAACCTTTAGATGCTGCAAAAGCTAACAAAATTCTTATAGCTTCTAATCAGTGACAGGAGCAAACGTTTCATCAAAATCTAGAACTTCAACTTGAGTGACACCTTGAGCAACCAACCTAGCCTTATTCCTAAGCACAACCCCATCCTCACTTTGTTTATTTTTAAATACCCATTTAGTTCCAATTAAAGTGTGACCTTGAGGTGGAGGTACAAGTTTCCAAACATTATTTCTTTCAAAATTTTCTAACTCTTCTTGCATGGCAATAATCCAAGATTCATTAGTGAGTGCGTGTGATATATCTTTGGGTTCAAAAGAAGCAACAAAAGCAGAATGAGCATAAGAGTTTGGATCGCAAAACCTGGACCGTGTGACTCGTTCGTGCAAGCTTCCAATCATCTGTTGTGGGGATGATCTTTGTAAAAACGTAGGGGAACAGATGTCTCACAAGCTTCTTCTTCATTAGGTTCATCCTAGATTGATGAGCTTGTGACTTGTGGACGATTAGGACCAGCATAGGTGATAGCCGGAGCTTGTTCAATGTCCGGAGCTGGACACGTGTCAACTTTGAAACTACTAGGCAGTATCACCGGTTCTTCTTCATCTTCGAAAATACCCTCCCCCTGAGGATACGGATCTGGTCCTGCAACACCGGAGCTAGTACCTGGGCTAGCTTCATGAAAAGACACTTCACAAGTCTCCACAATTTTGTTAGTGTCAAGTAAAAGCACACGGTAGCCTCTAGGATGAGATGGATAACCAAGAAACATGCCATCAATGGATCTAGGTTCAAATTTATCAAGATTACCATGTTTCTTAACAAAGCATTTGCAACCAAAGACCCGAAAGTGTGTAACACTAGGCCTATGTCCAAACCGAAGCTCATATGGTGTTTTACCTAGCTTAGCACACAAGAAAACATGATTTGAGACATAACAAGCGGTTGCTAACGCATCAGCATTCATCAAGCATAGTCCTAGCCATCTCAACTAAGGTTCTGTTCTTTCTTTCTACAACACCGTTTTGTTGAGGTACATATGGGGAAGAAAATTGATGATCTATTCTATTTTCAGCACAAAAGTGATCAAAAGATTGATTTTTAAATTCAGTTCCATTATCACTTCTAATTGCTTTTAATGATCCTGGGTGATCAATTGAAAATCTAAGAAATAAAGTTCTAAAGTGACTAAAAGCTCCATTCTTAGACGCCATAAAGTAAACCCAAGAGTATCTAGAATAATCATCAACGATAACAAGAACATACCTTTTACCTCTGAAGGATTGAACACGTGAAGGTCCTACGGTGTCAAGATGCAAAAGTTGACATGGTTCAGTTGTCATGATCATTGTGAGAAGAGTATGTGAACCTGCAACCATCTTAGAATGTCTACAAGAAGAGCACACAATTTCTTTGTCCCCTTTAAGCTTAGGCAGCCCACGTATGCGATCAAGAGCACTAACACGCGTTAGGTGATCAAAGCCTACGTGACCAAGTCTACGATGCCAAAAATATAAGTCCTTTGAATCATTAGCAACTAGACACCTATGCTTAGAGGAAGACATATCAAAATCAGCTTTAAAAACTCTTCCAAACCGAGACATGTTAAAAATAAGCTCACTATTTGAACCTATAATTTTGCAGCAGTTTTTATTGAAAATAATTTCTAGATTTTCATCTAGCAATTGTGCAATAGAAAGCAAGTTGTATTTCAAATTTTTGACAAGTGCCACATCCTTCAAAGTGTAGTGATCATTTACTCTAACCGAACCCTTAGCAATTATAGGAGTTGAAGAATTATCAGCAAAAGTAACATTCTCTACACGTGACACAAAAGAGAGGGAGGAGAACCAATCTTTGTTACCGGTCATATGGCGTGAGCAACCTGAATCCACAATCCAAATGTTCTCCTTCCTCAAACGTGTAACCTACATAGAAGCACAATACGTCGATGACTCAATACTGGGGTTAGTCATAAGGCATTTAGGAATCCAGTACTGAGTCACGCGACGTGCAACAGGAAAACACGCAAAAGCTGAGACAAAACAGCAGGTTTATGAGTCAAAGATTGAGGTTTTCTGTTCTTAACAATTGATTTAGAAGTTGTTACTTGTTTAGAGTGAAATCCAGTAGCTCCGGAGGTAAAAGCAGAAGGTCCGGAGGCAAAAACTAAATCTTTGAAGGGATCAGCAGAAGATCCGGGAGCTCTCGGAGCTATCAGAATTACCGGAGCTGCCTTTGTAGATTTCTTGCCAAAAGTTTCGGAAGCTACCTTTTCAAATTTCTGACTCATTAAAGAAGGTTGTGTTTTTCTAATTGCATGAAAGTTATAAGATCTAGCAACCATTCTTTCCCTTTTCTGTTGTTTAGCTAGTCTATAACAAAAATCTATGACATGACCATCTCTACCACAGAAGGTACAATGAAATTTAACTTTGTGTTCATATCTAGATGAGCAAGCAATATTTTTATTTGAATCTGAATGAGGCAACACTCCTGCAGATTTTAAAACCACTCCTTTTTGTTTAGGAACTGTTTGAATCAAACCACTTCCTAGTGACTTTACAATTTTAGGTGGATGTGCCTTAGCATGAGGATGAGAATCAAAACCTAAACCAGTTTATCATTGCATGACTTGGAATAATTCAGTAGTAAGTTAAGATTCTTATTCCCATTACAAAACCGATCTAATGTCCTATGCATGTCATCAAGTTTTTTGGACAGATCAAGGCAATTTTCACATGAAGTTTTTCCTTTTAGTTTGCAATTGGAACAAAATTTAACTTCATGAGAACGTAAAGCATTGTTCAATATAGAAATTTCATTCATAGCATCTTGCAGTTTTTTATCAAGATCATCACAACTAGAACAATGCAAATCAATTGTAGAACAAGAAGCATCTTTTAAGTTTCCAATATTAAGTGCAGCAAGCTTTTTGTTCTTTTCAATTTCAAGTTCAAGTTTATCAAGTGTGGAGGTGTGCGCACTTCTTAATGAGGACAATTGATCATATATTAAATCACATGAGGAACATGCATCATCACTAGGAATCAAGGTTTTTAAACGGTTGATTTCAGATTCTAGTGATTCAATTTTAGCAGCACTATCCCTAAGCTTTTTGTCCTTTTTCTTAACAATAACAGTGGCACGAGAAATAGCATCACACATTTCTTCGCAAGTAGGACATACCTCTTCATTGTCGCTGTTGTGTTCTGCCTCCTCCATACTTGATCTTGACTTGCCCACCATAAAGCACAAGTTTGCCAAATCATCTTCATCTTCATCACTTCCAATGTCCACGTCACTTGAACTGAACTCTCGAAGTGCGGTGATGAAACTGTTGATCATCTTGCGTCCTATGGTACCTTTCTTCTTCTTGTTGGAATTTCCAGAGGAGGTCCGGACCTTGCTCTGTTTTTCTTCCCGGGTGGTCGGACCTGAAAGGTTAGGGCATTCTGTACGAAAGTGTCCTGTTTTACCACATTCAAAACAGCGTTGTGGTCCGGAGCTTCCTCTCCTTCTAGTTCTCACATTTTGCAATGCTTTTGAGAATCTAGTAGAGATGAGTGCCAACTCCTCTTCTGGAAATTCTTCGATCTGCTCCAGGGTTAGTGAGGACAACAAAGCAAGAGTATTGCAAGATGATGATTGACCGGAGCTAGACATATCACATTGTGAAACAAATGCAATAGACTTATTTGGGTTCTTACGTGCTAGGATGTCAATTTCATGAGTTTTTAGTTTAGAATAAAGTATATCTAATGTAAGAGAACTCATGACAGTTGATTCACGAATAGATGTTACTTTCATCTCCCAAATTGACATGTCTAACGCACTAAGAAGTTGCCTAGCATTCTCAGCATCAGAAAAATTTACATTGACACTACGTAAGTTGCTGAGAATTTTATTGAAACAAGCAAAAAGGTCATCGATAGAATCACCTGGTTGCATCTCAAAACGCATATATTCCTTTTTGAACATATCTTGTTTTACCTCCTTGATTGTGTTGGAGCCTTCATGGTAATCACAGAGAGCTCTCCAAACATCGTATGCTGATCGGAGGTGCGCGACACGATCAAAGTTGCTTTGAGTGAGTCCTTGGATGATCAAGTTTCGGGCTTTGTTGTTGTTGTCGACGTCCCGTAGATTTGTGGCCGTGACTTGATCATTGGGTGGCACTTCATAAGGCTTATACACCTTCTCCCATATTGCAAAGCCTTGTGCCTGGATGAAAGCCTCCATGCGTGCCTTCCAAACCTGGAAATCAATACCAGCAAACACACAAGGTTTGGTGGAGTACTTCTCCATGATGATTAGTCAAAAACACGTGAAAATCTCAAAGATTAGAGCACCGTGTCTATGATACCAATTGTAGGATCGAAGAGCACGTGAAAAGCTACCAGAGGGGGGGTGAATGGTAGATTTAAAAATCTTACGCAGCGGAAACAATTAAACCCCGAACCCTTTCGGCAGAAAAACGATCTCTTAAATAAATCGTGTGTGAGACTAATCTAAATGTGTTTCACCGAGACAAAAGTGATGGATATCAGAGAGAATCAAGTCACGAAGACAACACAAAAAGAATCACTCAAATCCGACGATAAACACTCAAGTTATGCTCGAAAGATCAAACAATGGTCAATCTGTCCTACCTGAGAAAAAACAATTCTGGAATGATGCAAAGAAACTCGTGTAGATCATAGAACACAAATCCAATGACCGTGAAATTTTGACATATGATAGACAACCAAGTTGTGAAGACAACCCAAAAAGAATCATGTCAATTGGATCTGTAAAACTCGAGTTATGATAAAACCACCGATGAAAGGTAGTGCTGTCCAGAAACTCAACGAGTAAAACTTGTCTGGAGCAAGTCGGACGAACAAGGCACAAAAGTTCCTTTAAAATACGAATTTTATTCAATAGAACACAAGAGGAACAGCCCCAAAGTCGTCTACCATGAGCTCTGTGCTCCCTTGCTTATATAACCAGCCCTTAGGCCAACCCAATATCAACTAGGACTCCAATCCTACTCAGATCACGAATCGTAACTTTCCATAACTGCTCAAGATTCTTCTATACGCAGATAGAAGCAATTTTAAGACTTCCAAACACCTTAGGAACGTATCCCACATTCCTAAACTACTCAAATTCGTGACACACACAAAATCCTAACATAACCAACTCGATACTTTCCATACCGAGCCATAACCGACTCCGCCGCAGCCAAAATCATCAACCGGTATGATCCGATCCTTCCAACCAGATCTTCCCATCCATAAACCATCTTCGGAACCATGTTGACACATCATGCACCGCATGCATACGTGCAAACACCTTCCTTCGACGTCCAGTAACCTTCATATGCATCGCCCTTGATTCAATCATCCTGCGCGACCTCCTGATCAGCTCAACCACAGTTCCTTCCGAACTTGGTTGTTGGAACCTCATCTCCTCCCTGAGACTAGTCCAATGGATCACGTCACCAGCCATGACTTGAACTCAAGCAACACCTGCACATGAATAAACAACCAATCCATACGAGCCCAAGTCCTCGACTTGACTCAAGTTAGTTCCGAACACAACGCCCTACGTGAGAACCTCACATAAGCATGTTGCAAAGCATAGCAAAACGATATCATCCATATCAACCAAAACGCACCAAAAAACATAGCAAATGAATACTAAGCAATCTTTCCAACAATGTAAAGCAAGTATGAAACATTTCAAATGAAAAGCAGAAGCACTGCGGTCAAGTTCCGGACCTTGCCAGAGCAACCCGGACCTTGAGCCGGAGCTAACAAAACTAGTACAATGAAGCACCTGCCGGAGCATACCAAAACTAGTAGATCCTAGCACCGGAGCTTACCAAAAACTAGTCAAAACTAGTCAACCCAAAACCGGAGCTAGACAAAGTACATCGGAGCTTAGCAAAAGCATTCCGGAGCTATCAAATATATGTCGGAGCTATCAAAGACATGCCAGAGCTAAAGATAAAGCTCACCGGAGCTAACCAAAGCTAATCGGACCTTACCAAGAAATCGGACCTAGCTTCGAACATAGCCAGAGCTACCCAAAACAAGTCGGACCTACAGTCGGACCTTGTTGTAGCTCAGAGCTAGAGTCCGACCTTAATAAAAAGGTGTTTTGGTGATATTCAAAACTTTTATCATCAAAGCCAAGTGTATTCACTACAAGCCAATGTATTCAGCACATATAGGTCTCACAACTGGCACATGCTAAACTTCTACAATAGAAGTTAGCGAAATTAAATGATACCATTCCACCACCAAAAATATACTCCGTGATTTTCATGCATAATACTCTCTCCAAAATATTTGAAAAAAAAAGGAGTGGAAGACATGGCTACAAGAAAAAGAAAAAAAAAGAAAAGGAAAAAATGCATGCTCATGTACAAGAGTATGAGAAAAAAGGATAAAAGGAAAGAATAATAAGTAGCCATGTTTCATCCTCACAATAAAGAGAGTGCATAAAAAGGAGTCATCTTCCACTACCACAAATATTCCACCACACTTGCACAATCTTGATCTAGGTGTGTGATTTGTTTTCTCCTAAGGCTTACTCTTTTGACTTAGCAATATATGTGTTACAAATATGCCTACTCTTGTTCCCTACCAAGATCCAAAAAAAGCCTTATTCAGATGTAGGACAAGAAAGTCATTGCCTTGGTGAGGATACAAATACCACCTCCCACTAGGAGTGATTGAGTGCATTATTTGAGGAACTTAAATCCAAACACCATTTGAAATTCTCCATAATTTTGAGTGGAACTCATACATTAGGTGATGCATGCTCATTTTGTTGTTTTGTCCTTCAACCACCGAAGAAAAGGATGAGGCATAAGCCCCATAATGACTAATAAAAAGGGTGAGGTAGCATAGCCAATTTATTCTATGCATTGTAGAATATTTTTTGTGCACTTGGTACTTCTGCAAAATAGGACATTGTAGCAACTCCTGATCAACAACCTAAGTCTTTGCTTCGGGGCAAGCAAAGGGTAAGCTTGGGGGAGTTTATTGACGGTTGTTATATACCAATTTTAAATGTCAATATAACTCAATTATGTGAAGGAATGCATATTTCTTACACACATTATTGTTCGAAATGACCTAGTTCCACCTGTACTTGGAGAAATTGGTGCATACACATATTTTATACAGAATTAAAGTGAAACAAGGGGATGGATCCTATAAATTATCATCCTATCCAATCAAGCACCGATATGTGGCACCACATAAATAAAATGGCCCACAACAGAAGTATCCGAGGCCATTCAACGGTGTATCACCTATATTAGTAAAGGGGACCCACTTGTTAGCCACCTAGAGAAAGCACAACCCGTTTGGAGGGTTTACCAGGTCGGTCGACCCCCCTAGTCAGCCGACTTGGTCTTTCATCCAAACCCAGTCAGCTTCCACGTGTTGGCTCCTCCGGGATTGAAGAAGTCGTTGATGACTGATTCACATGCTTTTGGTGGCGGGAACCCACCCTTCTCCAGCTATAAATGGGACCCCTCACCCCTCGCTTCAACACACACCACTTGAGCATCATTCTATTTAATACACTAGCTCTCCTAGTTCCTTAGTGGAGGTTAGACTGTAGAGAGGAGCCTCTAGTGCCAAGTCCAAATTGGGAAAGGTATGGCTCATGTATCTTTTGTTATATTTTTGACTTTATGCATAATAAAGATATTATCTTCAGTCTTCTTTTTTTCATATACTTGGATGAAGTGGTTGTTGTATGATTGTGGATTCCATGTATGTGGTAGGAGTAGTCTTTAAGATTATGCCATAACAATCTTAATTTATCATCATAAACACTGTAAACCCCCACTATAGTCTAATTAGTTATGATATGATCATGTTAATATGAATAACTTATGCTATGTCTCAACATTCGATCAACGATGTTTAGGTTAGTCATTGCCTTAGGATGACTTGTGCCTTGGCTCGTAAGGTATTTACTTGATATGCTAGCATGGTGCTAGGATAGTTAAGTAGTGTTGAATGTCTCGTAGACCCACAGAGTGAAGAGGTAGGCAGTAGGTGGTGACAGCCCTATATGTCCTTTGTAATCCTCCACGTTCGGCTATGCCACGGGCTCTTTGTGGGACTCGTCCTAGTATTGCTAGGTGTAAACCCGTGTCCGATATATTGAACAACTTAGCATAAGGATTCACTATTGACATGCTCATTAGTATCTAACATAGGCTATGTATATGTATATTAGAAGCATTGTAGGAGCAACTCCACAACTCTTTGTCTAATCTCCATTAGGACCCATTTGCCCTTTGGAATAGATTGCTTAGGTGTGTGTCACACTAATTATATTATCAACATACCCCTGTCTTGATAATTGATTAGTATCCTATAGCTTGATCATAAGAAGTGTCTACTTTACTCCATTGCCTTCCTTTAGGATAAATATGATTCCTTTGGGAATACTCTTGGGTAAAATGCTACCCGACAGTTTTTGTGTGCTTGCAGATTTTTATCTGTGATGTAAGAAACATCAACAGAGGGTCTGGCAATCCTTCCTTGCTGCCAAGTTCTTCGCCTCTGTCTATATCTTCTTCGCAGAGACAGCATGCTCCTGCTTGTTGACTTCCTGTCCTGCCGCCATACTTGCTTCTTCACCTCTTCGGAACGGGAGATAAACAGATCAATGCGAAGAGCCAAATCCTTCTCTTCGTGCTCTAGATTTTGAAAGATCTCTGTGTATCTCCTTTCGAGCTTCTGCTCCTTATTGTTAGCCCCTCTTGGCGTTGGAGTAGCTCCTCCTTCAACTTATTCAAAGACTCGAAATGGGCATTTGCTAAGTCATTGGTAGCCACCGTATTGTCATAAATCTGACGAGTCTTCTCGTCCTGCACTTCGACGGTAGCTTGTTTGTCATTCAACAGCTCGTCCAGGCGCTGCAGTCGCACCTGCTCACTTGCGAGGTGGTCCCTCTCGTCGGCCAAGCGAGTCTACGTCAACTTTGTCTTGAAATTCATAAGCTTCCACCACCGCATCAAAGTTTCCCACTCTACCTCCAGAACATTGCGCTCGTGGTCAAAGCCGAGTTGCACTTGGCGAAGACTTGAGCAGACATTCTCTATGGATAGAGACAAAGGGATCGACTCTTGGCAATCCATCGAGTTCACCGGCGCCCCCACCGCGTTAGGAGCAGTTGTCGGTGACCACAGCACGAGCATGGACTTCGGCATGTCTTCATCAACAACACCGATCTCCAAGAGGGTGTCCTCCCTTGGCATCGATGCTGATGTAGCATCATTTGATGCCCTTCGCGCATCCATGGCATTAGCCGGAAGCTCCGACATGGCATCAGATACTTGCTCAGGCGCCTCCATGGCGTCAAGTGCCGGCTCTAGCGCAACATCGATCGCTGGCTCTAGCACCGCCGAGGTCCCAGCTGGCAGCTCCGTCTTTACCTCAACATCCATCACCGACTCCAGAATTGGCTCTGGCGCTATCGCTAGCTCCGGTGCTGGTGCGACTTCTTCTGCCTGGTCAAGCACGACCGTTGCATCACCGGCTAGTGCCAAAGTCATCTCGGCATCAGTTGACTCTGGTTCTGCTGCAGTATTTGTCGCGACCTCAGAAGGAACCACAACATCAACTGGCGGGTTAGTCGGCCTAGTATTATCGACCATGATGCTAGCTTGGCCTGCTAGTGGCGCCTGAGCAGCAACTGGCCTCGAAGCTCTGGAAACAGAGGAATCAACCAAAAGCAAAAAATGAAAAAGAAGACAACTTCCTAATGTTACTTAGTACTTGGGGGCTCGGGAGCTCTAGTGGGCGCAGAACTTCTTCCTTGGGCAGTCGGAGTCATCTGATCCCACCGTTGCCGGTGATGCAGATGGTCCAAACTACGCCCTAGGAGTCCCTGAAGTAGACACCGTCTTCGCAACCGTTGAGACCTTCGGAGCATACGCCCCATCTTCTGCTACTGGAGTCACCGCCGCCGTTAGCAACAGAGTTGAAGTTGAAGACTTTTGAGAGTAAATGCCTGCCGTTGGCATCAGAACCGAAGATGAAGGTTTTCCATACCCTATGCTCGCCTTGGGAGCCGGGGTCGAAGCTGAAATCACGGAATGTATGACCACCACGAACTTCAAGGCCGGGCAAGGCATCGATGATGACAATTGAAAGTGCATCTAGGCATTCCCCTGTGGGTGTTGGACGATTGATGACAAAGGAATGAGATTCTAATGAACTCATTGAGATGAATGTAGGTTAACTAAGATTAGATAGTTGGTGCACTCAAAAAGGTGAAAAAGAAGTGATGAAGAAAAAGGAAAAGACCCACTTGATGAATGAAGCGCAAAGTAGACTATATAGAATGTGTGTGAGAGACACATCCCAAGAGCTCAGGTCTTTGTGTAGGGGTAAGGGCTTAAATTCAACCTTAAGAATTCACTGATCACTGGACCAGTACTTTTAGAAACTGGACTGGTCCATTAAATTTTTGTAGTCTCTCTTCACAGTGCACCAGACTAGTCTGTTCATGGACCGGACTAGTCTATTAAACTCTCTGATGTTTCACAACATTGTGCACCGGACAAGTCTGTTCATGAACCGGAGTAGTCCGTTAAACTCACTGATGTTTCATAAAACTGTGCACCAGACAAGTCCGTTCATGGACTGGACTAGTCCGTTAAACTCTCTGATGTTTCATAACACTATTCACCAAAGAATTTTGTTCATAGACTGGAATAGTCCTAGAAATGATGTTCCAATACACGGGGCACCAGACATGTCCAGACACCTACTGGACTAGTCCGGTATACCTCACACATATTAGGGTTTTTAGTGTGCTGCACATTCCACGAGAATTTTACACAGCACACTAGACAAGTCCGGTCCCCAGAGCTAACTAGTCCGGCCGCCGGGATCCCTAACGGTAATAATTTTTGAAACACTATAAATAGGAGATCCACGACCCCACAACAATAACTCTCGTATTCTACTGTGAAGAACTAAAACCCTAGCGCCACCACTCGTCACAAGAGCACAAAAACACATCTCCCCGCACTTCTAAGGTCCTCAAAAGTGAAATTCTTTGAGTACTCAAATTTTGGATTGGGAGATCGTTGTCTACACGTCATTGAGCTCTTGGGGTTTGATCTCTTTACGCTCTTGCATTACCTATAATCTTTTCGAGTGTATTAGATCACTTTTTCTGCTGTAATTTTTATGGAGCCATCAATGTGTAAGGTTGCCCCACCAACTTGATGATCACCCGTGATAGTGGAATCAAGTTGGCCTTGCGTGGTGAATTGACAAGGGAAAGGGTTTGAAGAGACCCGGTTCTGTGTGGGCCTCCTCAACGAGGACATAGGTCTCTTTGGTCATGTCGGTACCCTGTGTACCATATACCCCTTGGGATTGCAAAGATCTCAAGGGAATGTCATCTACTTGATTTGAAGACCTTCAGAGGCCCACACGTCAGACATAACCGGACCCGCTTCCCCAACATGGTTAGTCCCAGGGTCGCCACGTGTACTATCAAACCGGAGCTACCGCCCACAAGGGGGAAGCTCTGGGCTATGTACCATAGCGGCACCCCCGGACCTAACCCCAGACCGAGGGAAGCTCCAGAACTGACGCGTGTCAGGTGGCACCGGACCTATCTGTTCCCCACAGTATGATCCGGAGCTGCCACGTGTCCAACCGTCGGATCTTCAGCCTCTAACCTCCGGAAGACTCCACAACGGCTTTAGATCTTCAAAGGGGAATCAAGGACTTCAAGACCCGATTAAGTGTCATTAATACTATATTAATGACAAACGATCGGACGACCTCAATTACTAGTAACGGTGCTGTCAAAGCCCGTAACTCGGTCATTAAGGGCAATTAATTGCATCAAGTGTGTATCAATATTAGTAACCACCGGGGCCACATGTCTGGCCAGGCTAACTTGTAACGGCCTGCCCTTGTACTATAAAAGGACACGCCGACGATACATAGAGGGGGACTTGACGCGCTTACTCTACACTCTCAACTTACGTTGAGCTCATACTTTCAATACAACACCAACACACCCCGTGGAGTAGGGTATTACGCTCAGGCGGCCCGAACCACGTAAACCTTCGTGTCTCCTGCGTCGTTTTACACTTCACCTTCTTGAATCTCCGTGCGCCCACACCGAACTTCAAACTCCGCAAACACCTTAGTAGTGTTGGGAGATCTGCCGGATCAAAACCACCGACAGTTGGCGCGCCAGGAAGGGGCGCCTGAGATTTCAAGAATGGTGAACTCACCGCTGGATCATCCAATGGTCATCCCGCTGTTCAAGTTGTTGGGGCAATCCCTCCAATATGCAGCCACCAGCAGGAACCACGGTTCCAGCAGGAATCACACTTCCACCACCGCCGCCTCCACCAGCAAATCAAGCTGGGCAACGCGATGGTGCACCGACGTCAATCACTGCGTCGGCGAATCATGACAACCCAGAACACGCGCTCCATGCAGAACGTGCCCTCCTTCAGTGCCCACCACCTCCGGATGCATATCGGGATGCCATGGAGCAGTGGAGGGCCGATGTGGAACACTTGGTTGCAGTAGCAGCCGACCGCATCAGCAACCAGGGTCCTCCTCCTTCAGGACGGGCCCCGTCGCAGCGACGAACCTTGTCTGGCAGACTCGGTCCGCACGTTTCCAATAGCAGGAGACGTGCTGCGTCACAGCAGGTGACGTCGTTGCCCTCCGGGGCACGACGCACTCACACGGTATCAAGGCTTTCAACTCATGACCTCCGGGCGGAGCTTGATCGCCGATACCGTCAACAAGACGGCCGAGTCCATATCGAGCGTGCTCGTGAAAGACGAGAAGCTCAGGACATTCCTGCTCCTGAAGGAGTAGGAGGAGGCTGTTCAGCCCTGGCCATGCATCTGTGTATGGTCAGGTGGCCACAGAAATTCCAGCCTCACCTGCCGAAGAAGTTTCACGGGACCATTAATCCCGTCGAATTTCTTCAGATTTACTCCACTGCTATCCTGGCAGCTGGAGGAAATGAGGTCGTAATGGCCAATTATTTTCTAGTGGCTTTAACTGGGACCGCCCGGTCCTGGTTTATGAGCCTTCCACCCAACTCTATCAACAGTTGGGAGGAGTTGTGCTGGTAGTTCACCGCCAACTTCGGGAGTTCATACACCCGACCAGGCACCGAACTGGACCTTTTTGCAGTCGTGCAAAAAGGAGGAGAATCCCTGTGATCATTCATCTAGAGATTCTCTCAGGTATGAAATACTATCCCTTCTATCTCCAGCGCTTCTGTCATTGTGGCATTTAGATAGGGCGTACAGGATAAGAAGATGTTGGAGAAACTGGCGATCAAGGAGATCACCAGTGTCACAGAACTCTTCAGCTTGGCTGACAAATGTGCCAGAGCTGCGGAGGGACGTGAAATGCACTCCAAACCACCTCTGGAGGATCACAAAAAATCCTCCAAAGGAGAAGCCGCTACCTCCGGGAGTGGCAAGAAGAAGAAAAAGACAAACGGCAAGAAGAAGTCGTCGGCCGGTGCATCTAATGCTGCAGCTGCTGTAGCTCCGGGTGGCCGGGGGCCACGCCCCGAGAAGTGACCTCGACCGTCTTCTGAAGACGGTGGCAAACCCATGGTGTGGTGTCCAATTCACAAAATGGACAGTCACAGTTTGGAAGACTATCGGGAGGTCCAAAACCTTGCCGAGCGCTACAACAAGCGCCGGGAAGAAGTTCCTTTCCGACAGAGGGAAGGAAAACAAAAAGTTGAAGAAGCTCCGGCTGAAGAGGAGTTAGGTTTTCAGGATCCTAAAAAGGTCCTGAAGGCCGTTTACACCTCCGTCGACGACGATTCTGACGTCTCTGACAACGAGCGTCGGAAAACCATGAACACCATTTTTGGTGGATCATGGGACATCACCTCCCGCCGCATCCTCAAGACAATGCGTCGGGACATGGCTGCTGTAGCTCCTACAGCCAGGGCGGAGCCTCATCGGAAGTGGATGGACACAGCCATCACTTTTGATGCTTCGGACTGCCCTCAAAGCATGGTTGGAGCAGACCAGTTACCTTTGATGGTATGTCCTACCATCAATAACATCTAGCTCCACCATGTTATGGTAGACGGAGGTTCGGGGCTCAACCTCATAAGCTTCGAAGCTTTTACCAAGCTTCAGCTCCGACTTTCGGATCTTCACCCCTCCCGACCTTTCTCCGGAGTAGGTCCGGGAGCCATTACCCCACTCGGTGCTATTACCCTCCCCGTTACCTTCGGGACCCGGGAGAAGTATCGCACCGAGAAGTTGGTCTTTGATGTTGGTCAGATCAACTTACCCTTCAATGCCATCTTGGGTAGGCTTGCCTTGTACAAATTCATGGCAGCTGCTCATTATGGTTACCTGGTGTTAAATAGGCCAACACCAGTAGGTGTTCTCCGGATCCGCGGAGATCGCAATGTTGAAGTAACTGATCTGGAAGAACTTCATGCGCTTACTGTGGCACAAGAGGAGGACTCTAGACAGGAGCAAGCTCCAAAACCCCCGAGCATTCGTCAGTGAGGATCGACTTCTGCACCTCGTGTGTAGCCAAGAGGTGACACCGACATTCCCATCAAAGTCGTCCAAATCGGTTCCGATGCCGCTCAGACCACCCGTATATTGGGGGGACTGAATGACAAATAGGAACTCGCGCTCATCGCTTTCCTCCGAGCTAATGTCGACGTGTTTGCCTGGCAACCATCACAAATGCGTGGGATCCCCAGGGAAGTGATTGAGCACAATCTGAAGATCAGCCCCGATGCCCGGCCCGTGCATCAGAAGCCTTGGAAGCAATCCGTGGAGCGATAGAACATCATTCGACAAGAAGTGAAGAAGTTGCTCGAAGCTGGATTCATCCGAGAAGTCTTCCATCCAAAATGGCTGGCAAACCCAGTCGTGGTGCCCAAGGCCGGCGGGAAGCTTCAGATGTGTATTGACTACACAACACTAAATGAGTCATGTCCAAAAGATCCATTCCCACTACCTAGAATAGATCAGATAGTGGATTCCACCTCCGGGTGTGAATTACTGTGTTTCCTAGACGCATATTCTGGGTATCATCAAATCAGAATGTCTAGGGAAGATGAAGAGCATACCTCTTTCATCACAGTAGATGGATTGTGCTGTTATATAGCCATGCCATTTGGTCTCAATAATGCAGCTTCAACCTTTGTACGAGCTATGTACAAAACCTTTGAAGAACTCATTAGAGACATAGTGGAAGTGTACGTCGATGACATCGTGGTCAAGGTCAAGAACAAGGAGTCACTCTTTGACACCTTGCAGGCTGTCTTCGATAAGCTACGGGTCACCCGCACAAAGCTAAACCCAGACAAGTGTGTCTTCGAGGTTAGCTCCGGAAAACTTCTTGGTTTCCTGGTAAGTCACCGGGGCATAGAAGCTAATCCGGCGAAGATCAAAGCCATTGAAGACATGCGGCCACCAGCCCGCATCAAGGATGTCCAAAATCTAACTGGATGTCTAGCAGCCCTCAACCGGTTCATTTCAAGACTGGCGGAACGGGCACTTCCCTTCTTCAAGTTATTGAGGAAGTCCGGATCATTCCAATGGTCTGAAGAAGAAGAAAAGGCGTTCCAGGAGCTAAAACAGTTCCTCACCACCCTACCAACTCTGGTAGCTCCAAACCCCGGTGAGCCTTTGCTTCTTTACATTTGAGCAACTGACGAAGTCGTCAGTATGGTCCTTGTTGCGGAGAGACCAGAACCATCCCATGTTCAAGAATCCAGACCCCTCCGGGAGGGTCCGGAGGTTCCTGAAAGCGAGTCTGGGTCCCAGTTCCCAGACTTGATTCCACAAGAAGTTACTTCAGAAGATCCAGACCCCTCCGAGAGGGTCCAGGTCGCTTCTGAAGAAGCTCCGGGTTCCTCCAGCCAGGACCCAGAGGTCCCCGAAGAAGGTCCGGATCCCTCAGGGACGATCCGGGTCAATGAAGAGGAAGCTTTGGGCCCCTCCGGGAGGGTCCGGACCATCCAGCGCCCAGTGTACTTCATCAGTGAAGTACTTCATGACGCCAAGACTCGATACCTAGAGGTGCATAAGCTGCTCTATGCAGTTCTTATTGCCTCCAGGAAGCTTCGCCATTACTTCCAAGCTCACAAGATCTCAGTGGTGACTTCTTACCCACTTCGAGGAATCATGCATAATCCCAATTCAACTGGGAATATTGCAAAGTGGGCAGCGGAATTGGCCGAATTCGATCTCAAATTCATTTCAAGGCAAGCAATCAAGAGTCAAGCATTGGCAGATTTCATGGCGGAATGGACTCCCTCTCCATCAAACCCTGGGGGCCCCAGTGAGCAGAAGCCGGAACACAAAGCTCCGGTCTTCACCGAGCCTCACTGGACCCTCTACTTCGACGGCTCCATGCAAAAGCAGGGGGCCGGAGCTGGAATCCTTCTCCTCGCACCAACCGGGGAGAAGGTAAAATACATGGTACACCTTGACTTCAAGGCGACCAACAACATGGCGGAGTACGAAGCACTCATCTACTGACTAAAGGTGGCACTATCATACGGTGTCAAGCAGCTGCTGGTCAAGGGAGATTATCAGCTCATCATTAAGCAAGTGAAGGGTGAATGCTCTTGCAACAACCTCCAGCTAGCTGCTTACCTCCTTGAAGTCCAGAGGCTTTAGAAGGACTTCGAAGTCCTAGACCTCCACCATGTCCAGCGTGCCCACAACGCTAAAGCTGACGAACTCTCGACAAAAGCGTCAACCGGAGCTCCAGCTCCAGACAGAATTTTGTCCGGAGGTTGTCAAAACCCACAGCTCAGCCTGCCGAACTGAGCAAAGGGGGCGAGATCAGCATCCCGAAGCTGACGGTCCCGATGGCCCTATTACCATGGCAGCCATCAAGGGTCGTAGGTGCTGTCGGAAGCTCCGAGAAACCCAGCACGCAAGACTCAAATGCTCAAGTTAGCTCCGATGCATGGATCTCGAAGATCCGGAGCTACTTGAAAGACAACATCCTTCCTGACGATGACGTATCCGCTGATCGGATAGTCAGATTGGCTAAAAGATACACGTTGGTAGAAGGGGATCTCTACCAGCGCGGTGCCAACGACATCCTAATGCGGTGCATCACAAGGGAAGAAGGATGCGAGCTCCTCGCAGAAATCCATGGAGGCGAGTGTGGGAACCACGCGTCTTCCCGCACGTTGGTCGGTAAAGCCTTACGGCATGGCTTCTACTGGCCTACAACACTCCAGGATGCAACTGAGCTGGTGAAGAAATGCAAAGCATGTCAATTTCATGCAAAGCAAATTCACACACCGGCTCAGCCTTTACAAATGATACCTCCTACATGGCCCTTCGCTGTGTGGGGGATGGACATCTTGGGTCCTTTCCCAAGAGCCGTCGGAGGTTACAAGTTCCTGTACGTCGCCATTGATAAGTTCACCAAGTGGCCGAAAGCAACTCCAGTTGTGACAATCAACAAGCAGTCTGCTATCAACTTTTTGCAGTCCATTGTATGCAGATTTGGAGTCCCAAACAAAATCATCACTGATAATGGGACCCAATTCACAAGCTCTGCATTTAAAGGATATTGCGAAGACCTCAGCATTCAAGTTTGCTACGCCTCCGTAGCTCACCCGGCAAGCAATGGCCAGGCCAAGAGAGCAAATGATGTAATCCTTAAAGGACTCAAAACGTGCACCTATGAGCGCTTGAAAAAACATGGAGCCAACTGGATTGAATAGCTTCCACCCACTCTATGGGCCAACAGGACAACTCCAAACCGGTCAACTGGGGAAACACCCTTCTTCCTGGTGTACGGAGCTGAAGCAATCCTTCCTCTGGAGATCACCTTGGGGTCACTCCGGGTCTGGACCTTCGACGAAGCCACGCAAGACCAGCTCCGGCGTGAAGACCTAGACCTCCTTGAGGAGGGAAGGTGCCAAGCAGCTGTTCGGAATGCCCGATACCGCCAAGCCCTTCGGCGCTATCATCAGCGGCATGTACAAAACCGATAGCTCGAGGAGGGCTATCTGGTGCTACGGAGAATACAATCCAGAGAAGGGTTAAACAAACTCTCCCCTAGCTGGGAGGGACCCTTCCGAGTGATTAAAGTATCCCGTCCCGGAAGCGTTCGCTTGGCTACCGAGGATGGGACACCTCTCCCAAATCCTTGGAATATCGAGCACCTCTGTAAGTTCTACGCTTAATATCACAGAGGTGAGTCTGTAGTAACTTAAGGTGTATGTTATAGAGTCATTGTACAGAGTCGGGTAGTTCCTCCGGGAGAACAGCCGGACCTTTCCCGGAAGGTCCTCAAAGTTCATGCAACACTTGCCACAGTCCCAGGACTAAAAGTGTGGCTAGCTACCCTGGGTCAAACGAGAAATTAAACACGCTTAGCCTGGTTCCGTACCCTAAGAGTGTACTTGTTTCCCCTGTACCCCGGACCTATAATGAAATACATCTTCATGAGAAACATACTCCATGTGCATTTATTTTGTACAGGCTCAACATTTTTTATTTTTCTCTTTCTTGTCTATAACAAAGTTGTGCAATTCTTAAGAAATTTTTAGTTCGACCGGTTCATATACAATTTGAGATATATTGTCAATTCTTTTGGATTCAAATATTGTTCATGGCTCACTCGCCTGAATGCCGCCAAGCCAATCTAGAGCCGGAGTGTGCTATTGGCTTAGCCTGGTCAAGCACCCTAAGTACGCCACTCTACCTACACTCCGGCAGGCCGAAGTAAGGTGGGTCCAAGTACAACTGGATCTGGAAGAAAAGACAACACATTCGGTTGTATTCAGAATCGAGTTTGACCTAAAACTTTCTTGGGAATCGTAAGCCGCGACGAAGTTATAGGCAAGGAACGAATTTTACTATTTTTCTTGGCTTCAGTGTGCAGGAAAAATAAAAAATCCACGTTGATGGAGAAAAGTCGGAGCTAACAAAGCTCCGACTCCCCCTAGGTGGCTTGTAATCGATGTTAAACATTGAAAACGAGCATCACCGGAGCAACCAAGCTCCGGTAAAGCTAGGGGGGCCAGCCGTCAACGCAAAATAAAAGATGGTGAAAAGACCCACAAGCGAAGTCTGCTGCTAACAAACTACGCGTTAGTAAAGGTCACTGCCAGAACTACTAAGCTCCGACACCCTGGAGGGCTAACTATCGATGCTCTACGCGTTGATAGGGACTATTGCCGGAGCTACTAAGCTCCGACGATAGCCAATGCCGAAGCTTCTAAGCTCCGACAACCTCAGGGGGCCTTCACTATCGAAGACTTCGGACCTACACTCTACAAGTTCGAAGTAAATGAGTCTTCAACAAAACACAATATCCTCTTGGTACATGTTCACAATCAAATTGTGTACATCTACCAGGGGGCCAAGTGAACACAAAAGTGTTGAAGACAAAAAATAAAATTCACAAAAATTTGGATTTCATTCATCTGGGGACAAGGGATTACAAAATTAAGGAAGAAAAAGAGAGAATATAAGTGGGAGCTACAAAGATGGTCCTAGACCCTATGGAAGAACTGGGCGACCTTCTGAGCAACCTCCGACACGTTGGCTCGGGTGGCTTCACTTTCTCCTTCGACGGGACCCTCAAGCACTGGGTCCAGAGGGAATTGGGGATCCCGACTGGTGTAGCACGTCAGCACATACTTTGCGACGTTCTTCGCTAGGGATTGCCCCTCAACCTCCAACTGGTCCACGATGACGTCGCCCATCTTGGAGAGTTTGCTACCCGCCGAGCTCAGCGCTAGCAACGCCAGGTCCGGCTTCGGCTCCGGATCATCCGGATGCACGGGACTGAAGCCCATCGGTGTCAGCGCGTCGTTGGCTTTGCTCAGGAACTCCCAAACCTGTAGGGAGTCCGCAGTCCTCAATTCCTTCAGTTCCTCCAAGGATCTTTTGGCCGCCGCCAGTTCAGAATTCTCGCGAGCAAGGCGCTCAACCTCTTTGGCATTTTGCTAAATCTTTTCAGCAACTTGCTTCTCGAGTTTGCCGAGCTCCTCCTCCCGGAGGTAAATCTTGTTCCGGCAATCGACCAAGTCCTTCTCCCGGCCCCTAACTTTCTTCTCTTTGGCGGCGAGGGTACACTCTTGCTGGTAGAGTTCCTGCCCTCGCACCCAGGCCTTCTCCTCCTCCTCAAGGCAACGCTCCTCCAACTTCTTGGTGCGTTCCTTGAGGCCCTTGTCAACCAGAGCCACCTTTTCAGCAAGCTCCTCCTCCCTCCTCAAGATGTCATCCCGCAGCTCTAGGAGTTTTTGCTCTTCATCTTCGAGCCTCTTCTCCCTCTCCTCAAGTGCCTCCCGGCGCTTGATGAGAGTAGTGTTAATGGCTTCAAGCCTTTCTTGGCGTTCATCAGCCGCACTATTAGCTGCCTTGGTCTGCTCATAAATGGCCCAAGATTGAGCGTCGAGGGTGCGAGTCAAGCTCTCCCTGTCATCCAATAATTTGCCCCAGTATTACAGGCGGACCTTCTCCTGCTTGATCCATTCTTTGTCATCTGCCAGCCTCGACTGCGCCAGCTTGGTCTCAAAGTAGAGCCGGTTACTCCACCGCCTAAGGGTTTGGCGCTCCTCTTCAAGAGCCTTGCTGTCGTGGTAGAACGCCAGCTGGACTTGACGCAGGCTGGAGCAAGCGTTGTCAACAGACAACGACAGGGGAATAGGTTCTGTACCTACTGGGGTCTCCTCCGCTGGTTCCAACGGGTTCTCGCTTACAAAAATTGGGTCCCACTCCATAAGAGTGGTCCCCTGAGCCTCCACGGCACTAGGGCCGTCCTCCGGGATAGCCTTAGTTGCCATCGAGGAGGGTCCCGCAGAAGAAGTTCCGACCTCCGGAAGTGGTTCCGAAGTTCCTGCCGCCAGGTCTTCATTTGTGCCCTCAGGCAGGGGGCCAGCGACTTCATCTGGGTACTCCGGCTCAGCAGCAGGCACCTCCGCCGACAACACTTCTGGAGCAGGGGCTACTTCCGGCTCCAGCCTGGGCCCCTCCTCCGCTGATGGCTCGGGTGTTGGCATCTCGACCACCATGGGTTCGAGTGCTGATGCCTCCGCAACAACCGGCCCTAAGGCCGGAGCTTCAACCTCAACTGGCCCAAGCGCCAGAAGGTCTTCAACTACAACCAGCTCTGAGGTTGGAGCTTCGGAGGTAGCCGGCTCAACCACCGAAACTTCCTCCACATCCGGCTCACTTGCCGGGACTTCAATAACCTCCGGCTCAACCGCCGGGGCTTCGACAATTTCCGGCTCTGGGGCCGGAATTACTGCTTCCTCCGGCTCAACGGTCGAAGCTTCCATCATCTCAGCATCAAGACCCAGGGCTTCAACCTCCGGGGCAGGTGCCGCTGGTGCATCTTCTCTCCCGTGCTCCGGCGCTACCATGGGAGTCTCAGGGGATAAGTCAAGGTCCATGACCACGGCAGCTGGCACCGGAGCTGCCGCAGTTTCAGCCACCACTTGGGGCGGCACCGGGACAGGAGCAGAAGCTTTCGCCCTCACAGCTATAGCTGCTGTGGCTGAGGGTGGAGCCTCACTCCTCTTCTTGGGAACGCTGCAGATGATGGATGAAGAAACTTAAAAAACAGTTACCACAATAAAACAACTGTCTGAGGTAAAGATTAAAAATTACCTCGGGAGGCTTCCGCACCAGCTTGCGCGGAACCTCTTTCCCGGGCATTCTGGGCTAACCATAGCCGCCGCCAGCGTGGAAGCTCCGGAAGGCCCCCCGAAACTCGTTGCAGCCACGGGCATTTCCTTAGTCGAGGCTCCCCTCGACTGGGAAGGACCTTCGAACCTAGACGCCTCAACTGGCCCTGGTGCTGGAGTCGCATGCCCGGAGCTAGCACCCCGGGAGGACGCCGCTGCGGGTAGAGTCGCCGCAGTTGTAGAAGACCTCCCACTCCGGGGAGAAGGAGCTGATGCAGAGGTTGCAGGCCTGAGGGACCTTCCATCGGCATGCTGCAGCTTCCTCTTCCGGCTCAAGGGTTCATCCGTCGGCTCCTTGCCCTTGCCGACGACTTCGATCCTTGCCTTCGGGGCAGGGTTGGAGCCACCTTCGGAAGCCCAGGGATCACCACCCTGGAGGTCGATCTTCTCTCGACGACACCAAGGTCATCGAGCACCGGCATTATCCGCCGGAGTTCCCTGCAGAACTCTACTTCCACGTTCAGAGGGAGAAAAGCTGGTGGCGGGGTCAAGTCATCACCCGCGATGTCGATGTCGTGCTGGAACTTCTTGAGATGAAACTCCAAGGTTGCCCCCGCCATGTTGGACTTTAGCCCGGTCTCGACCCGGTCGTCGTCCATCACACTGTTGAGGGCCCAAGCGAGTTTTTCTCTCCTCTTCAGCGGTGCCCACCTGTTGACTAGGAAATTGCAAAATACCGCCTGAGGAGTTAATCCTCCCTCCACGCATTGGCGGATCCTGGTCAGAGCAGGGTTGAAGGCATCCGACAGCACTGGAGCTTCACTCCAGACTGCAGTGTCGATGTTGGGGAGGCCTTCGGGCAGCTCCAGCTTCTCGTGCTCCTCCACCCGGATGACTATCCAGTCCTTCTTCCAATCATCCCACTTTCCAGAGGGAAACGACCGGAGGTACTTGAATGGGCACTTCTTGCACTTCACGAAGTAGTAGAAGCCAAGGTACTCATTACTTCTACCGGTGGTATGGACGGTGAAGAAGGTACGGAAGAGTTCAATGCAGGGGGGATGCCCACCCACATTTCACAGAAGTGGACGAAGAAAGACACGAGAAGAATGGAGTGGGGGCCAAGGTGGTACAGCTGCAGACCATAGAAGTCTAGCAGCATCAAGAAAAAGGAGGAAAAATGTGAGATCAACCCCACCATGGCGTACGAAGAGAAGTACACCATCTCGCCGGTGTGCTCCTTCTCGAATGGCAGCTCTCCCCCGGCGCGGACCAGGCGGTTGAAGAAGTCCGGGGACCATCCCATGAGGGCCTGGACCTTCTTCAGGTCACCCTCGGTCTTCAAACGGCTCTCGCGGAGACCCAACTCCATCGCGGCACAGCAAGGGAAGAGAGGAAAAGCGAGCACAAGTTGGGAGTTTGAGCGCAAGATCAGATGAGAGGCGTAAAGAACCCCAGACGGTGTGCGCTTTCCTTCTTAAGTAAGCCCCCGCAACGCTTGGATGGAAACCGCAAGGAAGTCGAAGATACTATTCCAAAATTCCACCCAGCCGATGACAAGAGGGCCCGGGACCACCCGGACGATCAAGTCGAGGTTCTTATTCAGGCGAACGGTTGTCATCATGAGGCGGGAATCCCGAAGGCGGCGGCCTGACAAGGCGCGCGGAACCGAGATGATTTTCGTATCGGGAACCGGCGACCTTCAATTGCGTGAGATCCGCACGCCAAAGATCTCATTTGCCGCACATGGGATATGCCACGCGACGAGGATTAAACTCCAAACTATCACCAACGTCACATCCGAAGACCATTGAAGACTTAGTTCAAAAGTCGAAGGATGGACCCACCTCCGGCGGAACGACTTCACCCAAGGGGTCTTCCCCAGAGGTGGGCCCAGGGGGCCACTGTCGGTACCCTGGGTACCATATACCCCTTGGGATTGCAAAGATCTCAAGGGAATGTCATCGACTTGATTTGAAGACCTTCGGAGGCCCACACGTTAGACATAACCGGACCCGCTTCCCCAACATGGTTAGTCCCAGGGTCGCCACGTGTACTATCAAACTGGAGCTACCGCCCACAAGGGGGAAGCTCCGGGCTATGTACCATAGCAGCACCCCCGGACCTAACCGCAGATCGAGGGAAGCTCCAGAACTGACACGTGTCAGGTGGCACCGGACCTATCTGTTCCCCACAGTATGCTCCAGAGCTGCCACGTGTCCAACCGTCAAATCTTCAGCCTCTAACCTCCGGAAGACTCCACAACAGCTCTGGGTCTTCAAAGGGGAATCAAGGACTTCAAGACCCGATTAAGTGTCATTAATACTATATTAATGACACACGATCGGACGACCTTAATTAATAGTAATGATGCTGTCAAAGCCCATAACTCGGTCATTAAGGGCAATTAATCGCATCAAATGTGTATCAATATTAGTAACCGCCGGGGCCACATGTCAGGCCAGGCTAACTTGTAACGGCCTGCCCTTGTACTATAAAAGGACAGGCCGATGATACATAGAGGGGGACTCGACGCACTCACTCTACACTCTCAACTTACATTGAGCTCATACTTTCAGTACAACACCAACACACCCCGTGGAGTAGGGTATTACGCTCAGGCGGCCCGAACCACGTAAACCTTTGTGTCTCCTGCGTCGTTTTACACTTCACCTTCTTGAATCTCTGCGCGCCCACACCGAACTTCAAACTCCGCAAACACCTCAGTAGTGTCGGGAGATCTGCCGGATCAAAACCACCGACAGGTCAGATCGAATCTTGGAAATATTCGTGTTCCGTGTGCTGATCTCTTTTACTTTTGCAATTTTTATCATCTAGGGCATTAGAATTGATTTATAATTTAACATTGTATTCCGAGTGCAAGTTTGGAATACTAATTTGTCGGCACCCTCTGTACTGGATACCCCTTGGGATTGCAAAGATCACAAGGAAACTCCATCTACCAGATTCGAAGACCTCCGAAGGCCCCACATGTCAGGCGTAACTGGACCTTCTTCCCCGACATGGTTAGTCCCAGGGCCGCCACGTGTATCATAAGACCGGAGCCATCACCCACACATAGGAAGCTCCGGTCGGTATACCAATATCGCACCCTCGGACCTAACCCAGACAGAGAGAAGCTCCAGTACTGACACGTGTCCAGTAGCACCGGACCTACTCGTCCACAACGATAAGCTACGGTGCTGACACGTGGCAACTGCCGGACCTTCAGCTTCAACAATCAGGCTGGTAGGGCCCCCAACAGCTCCGGACCTCCAAGGAGCAATCAAAGACTTCAAGACCCGATTAAGTGCCATTAATACCACATTAATGGCACACCATCGGATGGCCCTTAATACTGGTAACAACACTGTTAAGACCCGTTACGAGGCTATTAAGGGTAATTAACCTCATTAATTGTGTATCAAACATGTGTAACCGCCGGGCACGCCCATTACCGAACTACAACTCCTCGATCAACCAAAGGTAGTGTCGGGAGATCTGCTGGATCCAAACACCGACAGTTGGCGCGCCAGGTACGGGGTACCCTAGATTTCGAGTATGGTGAATTCGGCTGCTGGATCATCCAAGGGCAGCCCTGCTGTTCAACCCGCTGGAGACAATCCCTCCAACATGCAGCAACCAGCAGGTGTCGTGGCTCCAGCAGGAGTCATGCCTCCACCGCCACCACCTGCACCAGCACGTCAAGCTGAGCAGCGTGACGGTGCACCGGCGTCGGTCACCGCATCGGCGAATAACAACAACCCTGAACACGCGCTTCACACAGCGCGTGCTCTACTCCAATGTCCACCACCTCCAGGTGCATCCCAAGGTGCGATGGAGCAGTGGAGGGCTGATGTGGAACATCAGCTTGCAGCAGCAGCCGACCGCATTAGCAACCAAGGTCCTCCTCCTTCGGGGCGGGCCCCATCACAGCGTTGGACCGTGTCTGGCGGACTTGGTCCGCATGCTTCCCAGAATAGGAGGCGTGCTGCGTCACAACAAGTTAAGTCGCTATCGTCTGGGGCGCGACATACTCATACGGTGACTAGGCTTTCAACTCATGACCTCTGGGCGGAGCTTGATCATCGTTACCGTCAACAGGACGGTCGTCTCCATATCGAGCGTGCTCGCGAAAGGCAAGAGGCTCGAGACAGTCTTGCTCCCGAGGGAGTAGGAGGAGGCTGTTCTGCACTAGCCATGCATCTACGCATGGTTAGATGGCAACAAAAGTTCCGGCCTCACCTGCCAGAGAAATTTGACGGGACTGTTAATCACGCTGTGTTTCTCCAAATTTACATACCGCAATCCTTGCGGCTGGAGGTAACGAGGCCGTAATGGTCAACTACTTCCCAGTGGCTTTGACTGGGACCGCCAGGTCCTAGTTCATGAGCCTTCCTCACAACTCTATCAATAGTTGGGAGGAATTGTGCCAACAGTTCACTGCCAATTTCGTGAGTTCATACACCCGACCAGGCACTGAACTGGACCTTTTTGCAGTTGTGCAGAAGGGGGAGAATCCCTGCGCTCATTCATCCAGAGGTTCTCCCAGGTACGAAATACCATTCCTTCTATCTCTAGCACTTCTTTTATCATGGCATTGATATAGTGCGTAAGAGGCAAGAAGATGCTGGAGAAGCTGGCGGTCAAGGAGATCACCAGCGTCACGGAGCTCTTCAGCTTGGCAGACAAGTGTGCCAAAGCTGCGGAGAGCTGTGAAATGCACTCCAAACCACCTACGGAGGATGGCAAAAAATCCTCCAAAGGCGAAGCCACTACCTTCGGTAGTGGCAAAAAGTAGAAAAAGTCCAACGGCAAGAAGAAGTCGTCGGCCGGTGCATCTACCGCTGCAGCTGCTGCAGCTTCGGGTGGACGGGGGCCATGCCCCGAGAAACGACCTCGGCTGTCCTCTGAAGACGATGGCAACTCCAAAATGTGGTGTCCTATCCACAAGTCGAACGACCACAACTTGGAGGACTGCTAGGAGGTCCAAAACCTTGTCGAGCGCTACCACAAGCGCCGAGAAGAAGTTCCTTTCTGTCAAAGGGAAGAAAAACAGAAAGTCAATGAAGCTCCGTGAAGAGGAGTTAGGCTTCCAGGACCCTAAAAAGGTCTTGAAGGCTGTTTACACCTCCGTCGACGATGACTCCGACGTCTTCGACAATGAGCATCAGAAGACCATGAACACCATCTTTGGTGGTTCATGGGACATCACCTCCCGTCGTGTCCTCAAGACCATGCGGCAGGACATGGCCTCAGTAGCTCCTACAGCCAGGGCGGAGCCTCATAGAAAGTGGATGGACACCACCATCGCTTTTGATGCTTCAGTCTGCCCTCGGAACATGATTGGAGCTGGCCAGCTACCTTTGATGGTATCACCTACCATCAACAACATTCAACTCCACCATGTAATGGTGGACGGAGGTTCGGGGCTGAACCTCATAAGCCTCGAAGCTTTTGTCAAGCTTCAGCTCCGAGCTTCGGACCTTCGCCCCTCCCGACCTTTCCCCGGAGTAGGTTCGGGGGCCATAACACCGCTCGGTGCCATTACTCTCCCCGTGACCTTCAGGACTCGGGAGAATTATCGCACTGAGAAGTTGATCTTTGACGTCACTCAGATCAACATGCCTTTCAACGCCATTCTGGGCAGGCCCGCCTTGTACAAATTCATGGCCGCTGCTCATTATGGCTACCTGGTGTTGAAGGTGCCGACACTAGATGGCGTTCTCCGGATCCGCAGAGACCGTACTGCCGGAGTGACTGCTCTGGAGGAACTTTATGCGCTTGCAACAGCACAGGAGGAAGAATCCAGGCAGGAGCAAGCTCCAAAACCCCCGAGCATTCGTCAACGAGGCTCAACCTCTGCACCTCGCGTGCAACCAAGCGGCAACACTGACATCCCCGTCAAAGTCGTCTAAATCGGTTCTGATGCCGCTCAGACCACCCGCATATCGGGAGGTCTGAATGACAAATAGGAACTCGCGCTCATCACTTTCCTCCAGGCTAATGTCGACGTGTTTGCCTGGCAACCGTCACAAATGCCTGGGATCCCTAGGGAAGTGATCGAGCATAATTTGAAGATCTATCCCGATGCTCGGCCCGTACATTAGAAGCCTCAGAAGCAATCCGTAGAGCGACAGAACTTCATACGATAAGAAGTGAAGAAGTTGCTTGAAGCTGGATTCATCCGAGAAGTCTTCCATCCAAAATGGCTGGCAAACCCAGTCGTTGTACCCAAGGCCGGCGGGAAGCTTCGGATGTGTATCGACTAAACAACACTAAATAAGGCATGCCCAAAAGATCCATTCCCACTACTAGAATAGATCAGATAGTGGATTCCACCTCCGTATGTGAATTGTTGTGTTTACTAGACGCGTATTTTGGGTACCATCAAATCAGAATGTCTAGGGAAGATGAAGAACATACTTCTTTTATCACAGTAGATGGATTGTATTGTTATACTACCATGCCATTTGGTCTCAAGAATGCAGCTTCAACATTTGTACGAGCTATGTACAAAACCTTTTGAGAGCTCATCGGAGACTTAGTGGAAGTGTATGTTGATGACATCGTCTTCAAGATCAAGGACAAGGAGTCACTCCTTGACACCTTGCAAGCCGTCTTCGACAAGCTGCGGGTCACCCGCACAAAGCTGAACCCAGACAAGTGCGTCTTCGGGGTTAGCTCTGGAAAGCTTATTGGCTTCCTGGTAAACCACCGGGGCATAGAGGCAAATCCGGCGAAGATTAAATCCATAGAGGAGATGCGGCCACCAGCCCGCATCAAAGATGTCCAGAAACTGATTGGATGTCTAGCCGCCCTCAGTCAGTTCATCTCAAGACTGGCAGAACCGGTGCTACCCTTCTTCAAGCTATTGAGGAAGTCCGGACCATTTCAATGGTCTAAAGAAACAGAAAAGGCGTTCCAGGAGCTAAAGCAGCTCCTCACCACTCAACCAACCTTTGTAGCTTCGAACCCTGGTGAGCATTTACTGCTTTACATTTCAGCAATCGACGAGGTTGTCAACATGGTCCTGGTCGCGGAGAGACCAGAACCATCACAAGCTCAGGAATCCAGACCCCTCCAGGAGGGTCTGGAGGTTCCTAAAGGTGAGTCTGGGTCCCAGCTCCCAGACTTGGATCAACAGGGAGTTATCCCAGAAGACTTGGACCCCTCCGAGAGGGTCCGTGTCACTCCAGCAGAAGCTCTGGGTTCCTCTAGCAGGGACCCGGAGGTCCCCGAAGCAGATTCGGACCCCTCTAGGAGGGTCCAAGGCGATGTGGAGGAAGCTCCGGGCCCCTACTTGAGGGTCCGGACAATCCAATGCCCAGTGTACTTCATCAGTGAAGTACTACATGATGCCAAGACTCAATACCTAGAGGTGCACATGTTGCTCTGCGCAGTTCTCATCACCTCCAGGAAGCTTCGCCATTACTTCCAAGCTCACAAGATCTCAGTGGTGACATCTTACCCACTGCGTGCAATCTTGCATAATCCCAACTCTACTGGGAACATTGCAAAGTGGGCAGCAGAATTGGCCGAGTTTGATCTAGAATTTGTCACAAGACAAGCTATCAAGAGTCAAGCACTGGCGGACTTTGTGGTGGAATGGACCCCCTCTCCATCAAACCCTGGGGGCCCCAGTGAGTAGAAGTCGGAACTCGAGGCTCTGGTCTTCACCGAACCTCACTGGACCCTCTACTTCGACGGCTCCATGCAAAAGCAAGGGGCCAGAGCTGGAGTCCTTCTCCTCGCTCCAACTGGGGAGAAGGTAAAATACATGGTCACCTTGAAGTGTCCAGCGTGTCCATAACGTTGAAGCTGACGAACTCTCGACAAAAGCGTCAACTGGAGCTCCGGCTCCTGATGGAACCTTCGTCTGGAGGTTGTCAAAACCCACAGCTCAGCCTGCCGAACTAAGTGAAGGGGGCGAGACCAGCATCCCGAAGCTGGCGGTCCCAATGGCCCTGTTACCTATGGCAGCCATCAAGGGTCATAGGTGCTGCCGGAAGCTCCGAGCAACCCAGCACGCAGGACTCAAATGCTCAAGAAAGTTCCAATGCATGGATCTCATAGATCCGAAGCTACTTGAAAGACAACATCCTTCCTGACGATGATGTATCCACTGACCGAATAGTCAAATTGGCTAAAAGATACATGCTAGTAGAAGGGGATCTCTACCGGCGCGGTGCCAATGGCGTCCTAATGCGGTGCATCACAAGGGAAGAAAGCTGTGAGCTCCTCATAGAAATCCATGGAGGCGAGTGTGGGAACCACACGTCTTCCCGCACGCTAGTCGGTAAAGCCTTCCGGCATGGCTTCTACTGGCCTACAGCGCTCCAGGATGCAACTGAGCTGGTGAAGAAATGCAAAGCATGCCAGTTCCATGCAAAGCAAATTCATACAATGTCTCAGTCTCTACAAATGATACCTCCTACATGGCCTTTCGCTGTGTGGGGGATGGACATCTTGGGACCTTTCCCAAGAGTCGTCAGAGGTTACAAGTTCCTGTATGTTGCCATTGACAAGTTCACCAAATGGCCGGAAGCAACTCCAGTTGTGACAACAAACAAGCAATCAGCTATCAACTTCTTGCAGACCATTGTATGCAGATTTGGAGTCCCGAACAAAATCATAACAGATAATGGGACCCAATTCACAAGCTCTGCTTTCCAAGGATACTGCGAAGACCTCGGCATCCAAGTCAGCTACACCTCCGTAGCTCACCCAACAAGCAATGGCCAAGCCGAGAGAGCAAATGCAGAAATCCTGAAAGGACTCAAAACGCGCACATATGAGCACCTGAAAAAACATGGAGCCAACTGGATTGAAGAGCTTCCGCCCACTCTATGGGCCAATAGGACAACTCCAAACTGGTCAACTGGAGAGACACCCTTCTTCCTGGTGTACGGAGCTGAAGCAGTCCTTCCTCCAAAAATCACCTTGGGGTCGCTCCGGGTCTGGACCTCTGACGAAGCCACGCAGGACCAGCTCCGGCGTGGATATCTTGACCTCCTTGAAGAGGGAAGGTGCCGAGCAGTTGTTCGGAATGCCCGATACTGCCAAGCTCTTTGGCGCTATCACCAACGACATGTTCACAACCGACAGCTCGAGGAAGGCGATCTGGTGCTACGGAGAATACTATCCAGAGAAGGGTTAAACAAACTCTCCCCCAGCTGGGAGGGACCCATCCGAGTGATCAAAGTATCTCTTCTCGGATGCGTTTGCTTGGCAACTGAGGATAGGACACCTCTCCCAAATCCTTGGAACATTGAGCACCTCCGTAAGTTCTACGCTTAATATCACAGAGGTGAGTCTGTAATTACACGTGGTGTATGTTATAGAGTCATTGTACAGAGTCAGGTAGCTCCTCCGGGAGGGCAGCCCAACCTACCCTGCTAGGTCCGCAACGTCCATGCAACACTTGTCACAGTCTCAGAACTAAAAGTGTAGCTAGCTACCTTGGGTCAAACGAGAAACAAAACACACTTAGCCTGGTTCCGTACCCTAAGAGTGTACATGTTTCCCCTGTACCCCATACCTATAATGAAAGACATCATTGTGTGAAAACAGACTCCACGTGCATTTACTTTGTACAAGCTCAATATTTTTTATTTTTCTCTTTCTTGTCTATAACAAAGTTGTGCAGTTCTTAAGAAACTTTAGCTCGACCAGTTCATGTACAATTCGAGTTGCATTGTCCATCTTTCCGGGTTCAAACATTGTTTATGGCCTACTTGTCTGAATGCTGACAAGCCAATCTAGGGTCGGAGTGTGCTATCGACTTAGCCTGGTCATGCACCCTAAGTACACCACTCTACCTACACCCCGGTAGGCCGAAGTAAGACGATTCCAGAAACGATCGAACCTGAAGGAAGCAAGACAACGCTCTTGGTTGTATTTAGGATTCCGTTCGACCTAAAACTTTCTTGGGAACAGTAAGCCGCAATGAAGTTATAGATAGGAAACAGATTTTACTGTTTTTCTTGACTTCAGTGTGCAGAAAAAATAAATAAGCTCTGACATCCTCTTGGCGGCTTGTGATCAATGTTCAAACATTGACATCGAGCATCTCTGAAGCTACTCAGTTCCGGGAAAGCTAAGAGGCAAGTCGTCAACGTGAAGATGGTGGAAAGACTCTAAAGTAGAGTCTGACGTTGAGACAACACGTGTTGACAGTGGTCACTGCCGGAGCTTCCAAGCTCCGACACCCCAGAGGATTAACCATCGATGCTTTACGCGTTGATGGAGACTACTGCCGGAGCTACTAAGCTCCAGCGATGGTCAATGCCGGAGCCACTAAGCTTCGACAGCCTCAGGGGGCCTACACTATCGAAGACTTCATACCTACATTCTACAAGTTCGAAGCACGCAAGTCTTCAACAACTATTACATCCTCTTGGTACATGTTCACAATCAAATGGTGTACATCTACCAGGGGGCCAAGCAAGACAAAGGTGTTGAAGACAAAAAATGAAATTTGAATTCTCAAAAATTTGGATTTCATTCATCTAGAGACAAGAGATTACAAAATTGGAGAAGAAGAAGAGAGAATACAAGCGGGAGCTACAGGGAGATGGTCCTATACCCTATGGAAGAACTAGGCGACCTTCTGGGCCACCTTCGACACGTTGGCTCGGGCGGCTTCACCCTCTCCTTCGATGGGACCTTCAAGCATCGGGTCCAAAGGGAATTTAGGGTCCTGGCTGGTGTAGCACGTCAGCACAAACTCTGCGACGTTCTTCGCCAGGGACTGACCCTCGTTTTCAATTGGTCCGCGATGACATTGCCCACCTTGGAGAGCTTGTTGCCTGCTGAACTCAGCGCCTCCAACGCCTGGTCCAGCTCCAGCTCTGGATCATCCAGACGCCTCCACCTTGGAGAGCTAGCGCCAGCGCGTCGTTGGCCTTTCCCAGGAAGTCCCAAACTTGTTGGGACTCCGCAGCCCTAGGACCACGCATCTCTGCCAAGGATCTTTTGGCCGCCGCTAGCTCCGAGCTCTCCCGAGCAAGACGCTCCACCTCTTTGGCATTCTGCTGAATTGTTTTAGCAACCTGCATTTCGAGCTTGCTGAGCTCTTCCTCTTGGAGGTGGATCTCATTCCGGCGGTTGACCAGATCTTTCTCCCGGTCCCGCACTTTCTTCTCGCGGTCGGCATTTGCATTCTCCTCCTTGTAGAGTTCTTGCCCTCGCTCCCAGGCCTTCTTCTCCTCCTCCTTACAACGCTCCTCCCATTTCTTGGTGCGTTCTTCGAGGCTCTTGTCAGCCAGAGCTGTCTTCTGGACAAGCTCTTCCTACCTCTTCATGAGGTCGTCCCGCAGCTCCAGGAATTTCTGCTCTTCATCTTTGAGCCGTCTTTCCCGTGCTTCAAGAGCCTCCTGGCGCTTGACAAGACTATCGTGGATGGCGGAGAGCCTTTCCTGGCGTTCATCATCTGCGCTATTTGTAGCCTTCGCCTGATCATAGATGGCCCGGGACTGGTTGTCGAGGGTCCGCGTCGTGCTTTCCCTCTCATCCAACAACTTACCCCAGTACTCCAGGCGAACTTTCTCCCTTTTCACCCACTCCTTTTCGTCAGCCAGCCTCGACTGCGGCAGCTTGGTCTCGAAATGGAGTCGGTTGCGCCACCTCCTAAGGGTTTGTCGCTCCTCCTCGAGGGCCTTGATGTCGTGGTAGAAGGCCAACTGGACTTGGTGAAGACTGGAGTAGGCGTTGTCGATAGACAACGATAGGGGGATCGGGTCCAGACCTGCTGGGGTCATCTCCGCTGGCTCCAGCGGATCTTTAGTAACAAAAATTGGGTCCCACTCTATGAGAGCAGTCCCCTGAGCTTCCACGGCACTAGGGCAGTCCTCCAGGATAGCCTCGGCCGCCGTCGAGGAAGTACCTGCAGCCGAAGTTCCAACCTCCAGAATTGGTTCCGAAGGCCCAGCCGCCAGGTCATCAACAACTAGCCCCTCCGGCGGGGGGCCAGCAGCTTCATCACGGCACTTTGGCCCAGCAGCGGGCACCTCCGGGATCATCGCTTCCGGAGTGGGTGTTGAAGGTTCAGAAGGAGTAGAAGCTACTTCTGGCTCCAGCGCAGGCACCTCCTCCGCCGCTGGCTCAGGTGCTGGCACTTCGACCATCATGGGCTTCGGCGCTGGCGCTTCGACCACCAAAGGCTCGGACGCCGACACCTCCGCAGCAACTGGCTCGGACGCAGGAACCTCTTCAATGGTCGGCTCCACAGCCGGAACTTCTGCAGCAACCGGCTCTGCCACCAGAAATTCCTCGGCAACCGTCTCAAGTGCTGTAGCTTTATCAACACCCGGCTCTACCGCCGGGACCTCATCAACCACCGGCTCAACTTCTGGGGCTTCAACAACATCCGATTCTAGGGCCGGAATCGCAGCTTCCTCTGGCTCTGCGGCCGGAGTGTCCAACGTCTTAGCATCCAAGCCCGGAGCTTCAACCTCCAGGGCCGGCGTTGCTGGTACATCTTCATTCCCGTGGTCCGGCGCTACCACGGGAGCTTCTGGGGATGACTCGTCCAAAACCACGACAGCCTGCGCCGGGGCTGCCGCAGCCTTAGCCACCTCTTGGGGCGGCGCTGGAATCGGAGCCGGAGCTTCAGCCTGCACAGCCTCAACCGCTGTTGCAGGGACTGGAGCTTCAGCCCTTTTCTTGTGCACGCTGTGAATGAAGGATGAAGAGACTCAAAATACAGTTAAAAATAAAACAACTTACTGAGGTAAAAAATCAAAAATTACCTCAGAAGGCTTCTGCACCAGTTATCGCGGAACCTCTTCTCCGGATGCTCCGGACTGGCCCCAGCCGCCACTGGAGTGGTAGTCCCGGAGGGCACCCCGGAGCTTGCTTCTATTGTCAGAGTTGCTCTGGTCGAGGCCCCCTCGACCGAGAAGGATCTCCGGACTCGGAGCCCTCAGCTGGCCCTGGTACCGGAGTCACTTGGTCGGAGCTAGCACCCCAGGAAGATGCCGCAACTGGAGTAGACGCGGCCGTTGTAGACGTTCTCCTCCGGGGAGAAGGAGACGCCGCGGAAGAAGTATGCCTAGCCCTTCCGTCGGCATGCTTCCTCTTATGGCTCGAGGGCTCGACCAATTCCTTGCCCTTGCTGACGACTTTGGTTCTTGGCTTAGGGGCGGGAAAGGAGCCACCTTCCGGAGCTTCGGAGATCGCCAACCCGGTGGTCGAGCGCCTCTCAATGACACCAAGGTCATCAAGCACCGGCATCGTCCGCCAGAGCTCCCTACTGAATTCTGCCTCCATGTTCAGTGGGAGGAAAGCTGGCGATGGAGCAAAGTCATCGCCCTCGACATCGATGCCATGCTGGAATTTCTTCAGGTGGAAATCCAAAGTTGCACTCTCCATGTTGGACTTCAAACCGATCTCGATCCGGTCGTCGTTCAGCATACTGTTGAGGGCCCAAGCCAATTTATCCCTCCTCTTCAACGGAGCCCACCTGTTGGTCAGGAAGTTGCAAAACACCGCCTGGGGAGTCACCCCTCCTTCCACACACAGGCGGATCCTGGTCAGGGCAGGGTTGAAGGCATCTGACAGCACCGAAGCTTCACTCCAAACTGCAGTGTCGATGTTGGGGAGGCCTTCCGGCAGCTCCAGCTTCTCGTGCTCCTCCACCCTGATTACAATCCAATCCTTCTTCCAGTCGTCCCACTTCCCAGAAGGGAACGACCACAAGTACTTGTACGGGAACTTCTTGCGCATCACAAAATAGGAGAAGCCAAGGTACTCGTCACTCCGACCTGTGGTTTGGACAATGGAGAAGGTGCGGAAAAGCTCAATGCAGGGGGGAATGCCCACCCACATCTCTCAGAAGTGGACAAAGATGGACATCAGCAGAATGGAGTGGGGGCCAAGGTGATACAGCTGCAGACCATAGAAGTCTAGCAGCATCAAGAAGAAAGAGGAGAAAGGTGGGATCAGTCCCACCATGGCATACGCGGAAAAGTACACCATGTCGCCGGCGTGCTCCTTCTCGAACGGAAGCTTGCCGGCGCGGACCAGGTGGTTGAATAAGTTAGGGGACCATCCCATGAGGGCCCGTACCTTCTTCAAATCGTCATCGGTCTTCAGTCGGCTCTGGAGGAGACCCAACTCCATCACGGCACAGCGAGGAAAGAGAGGAAAGGCAAGCAAAAGTTTGGAAGGTTTGAGCGCAAGATCGATGGAAAGGCATAAAGAACCCCAAACGGTGCGTACTTTCCCTCTTAAGTAAGCCCCCACAACGCCTGGATGGAAACCGCAGAGGAGTCGACGATACCAGTCTAAAATTTCACCCCGCCAATGACAAGAGGGCCCGAGGCCACCCCAACGATCAAGTCGAGGTTTTTACCCCAGGTGAACGGTTTTCATCATGAAAAGCGGGAAACCCGAAGTCGGTGACCTAACAGGGTGCCCGGAACCGATACGATTTTCGTATCGAGAACCAGCGACCTTCAATTGCGTGAGATCCGCACGCTGAGATCTCACCTGCTGCCTCCTAGATATGCCACGCGGCGGAAGTTTAACTACGAACTACCGCCAATGGCACAACCAAATACCCTTGAAGACATGGCTCAGAAACCGAAGAATGGACCCACCTCCGGCGAAATGACTTCATCCAAAAGATCTCTCCTGGAGGTGAGTCCAGGGGGCCACTGTCGGTACCCTCCGTACCGGATACCCCTTGGGATTGCAAAGATCATAAGGAAACTCCATCTACCAGATTTGAAGACCTCCGAAGGCCCCACATGTCAGGCGTAACCGGACCTGCTTCCCCGACATGGTTAGTCCCAGGGCCGCCATGTGTATCATAAGACCGGAGCTATCACCCACACATGGGAAGCTCCGGTCGTTATACCAATATGGCACCCGCGGACCTAACCCCAGACAGAGGGAAGCTCCAGTACTGACACGTGTCCAGTAGCACCGGACCTACTCGTCCACAACGATAAGCTCCGGTGCTGACACATGGCAAACGCCGGACCCTCAGCTTCAACAATCAGGCTGGTGGACCCCCCAACAGGTCTGGACCTCCAAGGAGTAATCAAAGACTTCAAGACCCGATTAAGTGCCATTAATACCACATTAATGGCACACAATCGGATGGCCCTTAATACTGGTAACGGCACTGTTAAGGCCCTTTACCAGGCTATTAAGGGTAATTAACCTCATTAATTGTGTATTAAACATGTGTAACCGCCGGGGCCACCTGTCGGGCCAGGCTAACGATGTAACGACCTGTCCTTGTACTATAAAAGAACAGGTCAACGATACACAAGGGACGGTTCCAGACCTCTACTGAACTCCTTAAGCTAGACGAGCTTCTTCTTCTGGAGCTTCTTCTAGACTAACACTCTTAATACATCACCAACACACCCCGTAGAGTAGGTTATTATGCTCAGGCGGCCCGAACCACGTAAATCTCTGTGTACACATGTCTTTCACCTTCTTGAATCTTTGCGCGCCCATTACCGAACTACAACTCCTCGATCTAAAAAAGTTAGTGTCGGGAGATCTGCCAGATCCAAACACCGACATAATTGTTCAATCAAGTTTGTTTGAATAGTTGTTTAAATTCCGCTGCTATAACATATATAATTTCTGCTCTAACACCTGATTAATTCACATTACACAAGCACACCGAACTAGTCGACACTTACATCGGATAAGTCTGGTCCACCGGGAATTTAACGAGTTGATTATGTGTAGCAAAACTTTCAAAGCCTATTCAACACCCCCTTGTAGGTCGCATTCAATTGATATCAGTGCAGGGTATCCATTTACAAGACTCACCGCTCAGAGAGATCAATGGTCTCTGACAAGAACAATGAGATCCCAAAGTTGCCCAACACCAAAGATGAACAAGACACCAAGTCATTCGATATACACAAGGAAAATAAACACGATGATGAAGAAGTGTGTCAACTCAAGATGGTTCTAATAAAGAAACTTCTAAGCAAAAAGGGCAAGGAAGAAGATGAGAAGACAACGGGGAGTGGTTATCATGACTACTCCCGATATCCTTACAATTACGATCGTCTTAATTCAAACAGTTATCTTTCAACTCCTATAGGAAAGCCTTTTGACTTTGAAGGAAATGATTATACCATGTCGAGGTATAATATGAAAATGCATCTTATCTCCTTAAACCCCAGTCTTTGGCATGTTGTGTGTTCATGTGTAGATCTCCCAAATACTGACGATGAACTCACTCCGGATCAAGAGCAAGAAATTCACCGCGACGCACAAGCCATTGCAGTAATCACTTCCTAAGCAAAAATTGAAATGCTTGAAGGAGAATTGGGGAGGTTTGACATTAAGTAAGGCGAATCACCTCAAGATATGTACAACCGAATGAAAGCACTCATCAACAAGATCAGGTCCTATGGGAGCAAGAAGTGGACTGACCATGAGGTGGTCAAAAGGATGATTAGAACATTTTTGCCCACAAATGTCACCTTGTGCTCAATGATCTGAGAAAGCCCGGGGTTTCACAAAATGACACCGGATGAACTGTTGGGCAAGATTATAAATCATGGGATGATGGAGGAGGAAGCCTAATATGTCAAAGACTTAGCTGAACTTACCTCCTCCAAGAAGAAAGAAGTTGCCCTCAAAGCAACTTGCAAGCCTAAAGGAAAGGAAGTTCGTGAAGCACAAGATGAAGAGGACACAAGTGATGTGAGCACTGATATGCATGATGAAGAAATGGTGCTCTTCATCAAGAAATTCAAGCGAATGATTAGAAGAAGGAAGGGCAACAACTCAAGTGATGGGAAAAGCAAGGAGAAAGGAAAATCCAAGGCGCGACGTACCTGCTACAACTGTGGCGAGTACGGTCACTTTATGGTTGACTGCACATATGAAGAAAATAAGGAGAAGAAGGAAGTGAAGCTACAAGAGAAGAAGACCTTCAAGAAAAGGAGGCAAGCTCACCAAGTGCACATAGGCAAGGAATGAGACTCAAACGACGAGTCCTCCTTCGATGAAGAAGAGGAGATGGCTACCATTGCTATCAAGAATCCTACCAAGAAGTCTACGCTCTTCCCGAACTTGGGAGGAAGGGAGACTCTTAACCATACTTGCCTCATGGCTAAGGAAGGCAAGAAAAAGGTTCGACTTATACCTCCCTCTTAATTCCTTCATTGATGATTTTGATAGCTCTATTGAAAATGAGGAAATGTTTAATGGCTTAAGTAAAACTACTTTAAAGAAAATGAAAATGTTGTCAGATGAAATTTTTGAGAAGGAGGAGCTTGTCAACTGACAAGAAGATATGCTCATCCGTGAAACAAAGAGATATCAAGAGGTTGAGAAACTCCATGAGCTTGAGAATGAGAAGAGCAAGTCACTTGAGCATGAGCTAGCCTTGAGTAAGGAAACTTACTCAAGACTAGAAGACTCACACATTGCAATCAAGGATGAACATGGTAACTTGTCAAAAGTTAACAAAATCCTAGAAGTGCAAGTTAAATCATTTTAGCAAAGTGACTCCTCCTCCTCCAAGAGCTCACCTTCCAAAGGTGTAAATTCGACAACAACTGTAAATTGCACATGCTCTAGTAAGAAAAATATTGTTAAAGATGATTATTTTGTTTAAGCTACTAAACATCCATCCCAAAGTGGCATCTTTGAGAAGGAAAAGATTCAATATGCATGTAGTGCATATATGGTCACTAGACCTCCTAACGTCAAAGATTGTTTTGGGTTTACGAATAATAAAAACATGTGCACTGTTGACGGATGTTATATACCAATTTCACCCATCAATATAACTCAATTATGTAAAGGAATTGTCATTTCTTGCACACATCACTTTTCTATTTAACCTATTTCCACTTGTCCTTGGAGAAAGTAGTGGATGCATGAATTCTATGCAGAAATAAAGTGAAACAAGGGGATGGATCCTATAAAATATCATTCCAGCCAATCAAGCGACGACATGTGGCACCACATGGATTAAATGGCCCACAAACACAAGTATCCGAGGCCATCCAATGGTGTAGCACCAATATAAAGGAATGGGAACCACCTGGCAGAGACCTGGAGGAAGCAAAACCCCAACAGGGCCAAGACCGGGTCGGCTAACCCCCCCCCCCCCCCCCGCCCCTAGTCCGTCGACTAGGTCTTGGCGCCTTTTTTGGTCAAACGCCACGTGTTGGCTTCTCCCGGCTTGAGGAGGTCATAGGTGACTGATTTGCGCATTTTTTGTGGCGGGAACCGACCCTTCTCCAAGCTATAAATAGGACCCCTTACTTCAACACACACCACTTGAGTATTTTTCCTTTGTATCCACTACTATCCATAGGTTTAAAAAAGTATAGGCTGTACAGAGGAGAGTCTCAAATCCATAGCCCAAGTAGGAGAGGAGTAGAAGGAGTCTCTTCCCAATTGGGAAGGTATGTCTCCCATATTCCTATTTGTATTTGTGACTTTATTCATAATAAAGATGATATCTTTAGTTTACTATTGTTCATATACTTGGATGAAGCATTTCTTGTTTGATTGTGGTGTATGTGGTAGGAATTGTATTTATGATTGTGCTATATCATTCTTATTACATGATCATAAACACTATAAACCTCCACTATAGTCTAATTGGCTATCATACGAATATATTAATATGAATCACTTATGCTATGAATTAACATTGGTTCAACGATGATTTAGTTCATTGCCTTATCATGGCTTGTGCCTAGGCTCTTAAGATAATTACTTAATATGTTAGTATGGTTATTCACTGCTGTTACACACCAATTTCACCCGTCAATACAACTCAGTTATGTCTGTGTCACACTACCTCAATTACCTCATTTATCCCCTTGGGATAGGATGCTCTTGTGTGTGTCACACTACCTCAATTACCCTTTATCCATCCTTGCTAGAACCCCTACCTAGGCCAACCTAGCCTTTCCACTAGATGATTTTTTACTTCCATCTATCCTTCATTTGGGAAAATATAAATGACACCCTTTGGGAATACTCTTTAAAGGGGAAATGCTACATCGAAAGTTTTCGTGTGCTTGCGGACGTTCATCTGAGATTTAAAACCTACCAACAAGCATTTCTAGCACCACTACTAGGAATGGATTGTTAGTAGTGCGTAGGAAATATCAACAAGCATTTTGGCGCCGTTGCCGGGGAAGGAAGCCGAAGTATTGCATGATTGAGTGAATAGGATAGGACCCTGGTAGCTTTTAGTTGGATGACCCTTCTTTGTTTTCGCATTTTATGTGAAAACAGGGTAGTGTATGTCTTGTTTTCGCTTGCCGGAAAACTTTGTTGAAGATCCCAAATCCCTTCTAATAGATTGACCTCATGTCGTTACTCCTCAGAAGCTTCGAGCGGCAAAGCAAGACAGCACAACTGCACCAACAACCGAAATACCAATGGCCCAAAAGACCCTTTGTGAGTTTTCGGCTCCATCTGCTAACAATGTGACTGTTGGGCCCACTGTTAACAAAGGAGACATAAACTTCATAATCAAGACAGGCCTAGTCACTATGGTGCAAGCCAACCCATTTTGTGGGAAGACTAACGAGGATGCAAGTGCTCACCTTCAACAATTCCTTGAGATCTGCAGCACTTTTAAGATTAAGGACGTATCCCCTGATGCTGCCCGTCTTAGGTTGTTCTCATTCTCTCTTCTTGGGAGAGCGAAACAGTTGTTATACGCAAACCGATGTGCTGTAGATACTTTGGAGAAGTGTTCTACGGAATTCCTTGCCAAGTTTTTCCCGTTGGGCAAGACCAATACCCTACATGGGAGAATTTCCATATTCTAGCAAGATGCCAAGGAATCTATTCCCAAGGCTTGTGAAAGGCTTTAGGAGCACATCCTAGCCTGTCTCCACCATGGGATGGATGACTGGCTCATAATACAAAACTTCTACAATGGGTTGATCCCTTCCGCCCGTGACCATGTTGATGCTGCTGCTGGAGGTGCCTTCTTCTCATTAACGGTGCACAGAGCCAAATATTTGATTGAGAAGATGGTGTCAAACATGGGTTGGAGCGACGAGTGTCTCCATACCCGCCAGCGAGGCATGCACACCTTGAAGGAGGTGGACATGATCGCTTCCAAATTGGACCTCCTAATGAAGAAAATTGATGGACAGGGCAATGGTGAGGTATGTGGCAATGCCTATTCGTTAGACACTCACATCACTTGTGAAGTTTGTGGCAACATGGGCCATTTGGGCAATGACTGCCCAGAAACCCGTGAGGATGCCTTATATGTAACCAACAATGGAAAAACAACAATGGCTATTGCCCAGGAGGTCAAGGGTGGGGCCAACCATGCCCATTCATTCAAGGAGGGTACAACAACAATGGCAGCAATGGAAATCAACCCAACTTGAGAGAACTTGCCATTGGCCAGCTGAAGATCAATGAGACTATATCCAAGAAGCTATCGGCCAATAACAAGACCCTAGAGAGCATAAATGCCAAGATTGAAGGACTATCCTCAGCCTTCAAGAATCAATTGAGTCTCAATAAGATGTTGGAAACTCAGTTGGCTCAACTGGTTGCAATTGTTCCTCCAAAGGAGAAAGTGAGTGTGGTGTCTACGAGAGGTGCCAAGACCACTCGTGACCCACCGTATCCAACACAAGATAAGAGGACAACTACAAAGGAGAAGGAGGATGTCCCAATTGGCATATGTGAACCACTTAGTGAGAGAATGGCCAAACACTTTGAGTACACCAACTTATTGCATTCCCTCACATGCAAAGGAACCCAACAGTGTATGAGCAATTCAATCGCTTTGTTGAGATCATCCAGAAAATCCACATTAATGTGCCCTTGATTGATGTGATGCAAGTACCCACTTATGCTCGCTACCTCAAGGACATATTGAATAACAAGCGGACATTGCCCACCACTGAGGTGGTCAATCTTACGGAAAACTGCAGCGCAGCCATCCTCAATAGGCTTCCCAAAAAGAAGGACCCCGGATGTCCTACAATCTCATTCTCAATTGTGGCACACCATTTTTACAAGGCCCTTTGTGACCATGGAGCAAGTGTGACTGTGATGCCCAAGGTGGTTTTTGAACAGCTGAACTTCACGGAGCTTACTCCAACACCAATGCAGCTCCAACTGGCTGATTCTCCAGTCTGTTATCCAGCGGGTATTGTCGAAGATGTCCCGGCGAAAATCCGGAACTGCTTCATACCCGTGGATTTCATGGTGTCAACATGGAGGTCAAGAAGGATACACCGCTCATTCTTGGGCGTCCACTCCTAGGCACTGAGAAGGCTCGCATAGATGTGGGAGCTGGAGAAATCCACTTCCATATCAATGGCAAGGAGGAGAAGTTTAACTTTCGCCCAAAGTTGGAACATTGCTCCATGATCCGTACCAAGTATGGGTCGAATGCTAAAAACATTCAAGAGGTCGAAATCACACCTCCAAAGGTGGACCCGCTCATTGCATTCATGAGGAATTCGATTTATGCGGAAAACCCGTCTTATCATCCACACCGACACTCAAAGAAGACAGAGAAGCCCGGGCCTCCCCAAAGGCCCAAGTCCACCAAGCCGCCAAAGAAGGTATGGCGGAAGAAGCAAGACAAGCCGTCCGAGCCCATCCCTCTGGGCCCAGATGTCAATAAATGAAGAAGGAGGAATGTCCATCTCATCGGATGGTGGTGAGACCTATCCAATAGGTTAAATTGGTAGTTACCCTTTATTTGATTTTTCTTTTCTCTTCTGTTTATTTGATTTTTCCCCACTTCGTGATTTTCCCCGCTGCATGTTTGGTTTCTCTTAGCAAGTTGAGAATCTTATATTTTCAACTATCATTTTTATTTATTTATTTTTCACAAAAAAAACGTTGGGTTTTGAGAAAAGAGTTTTTATTCAAAAAACAGTTTTTCTGAGTTGCAAAAGTGGTAATTCATCAATAGGCTTATTCCATAGCCGCTGGGGATCCACCTACCAAACGAGGGAACAGGGGGTCCCACCTGTTAGGTCGGCCGACCCCCCTGTTTAGCCGACTAGGGGAAGGAGCCAATTTGGCTCTCTCTCCTCCAACGGCTATAGTGGCTCCGTAGTGACCGTTGGGGATTTCACACTATAAAAGATGGCTGTGAGGAGCACTTCTCTTCACACATCACCTCATTTCATACATCCCCAAAGTCACTCTTGCTCACATTGTTTTTCTTTCTCTTCATTGAAGTGCTCTTGCTCAATTCCCAACCCAAAAAGATTTATTTTTCTTTGCATTTGCAATTTGCTCTCAAGATCTTCAAGGGAAAATTCGTCGGGGTTTTGTTTTCACTAACATCACCTCTTTCGAGTTTCTACCTTGTTTTGTTCTTTCTTGTTGTGGCCATGAAAGGAATGAAGAGGTTGTTCTGAAAGAGGAAGGAGGCTGCAAGGTCAAGCCATGGTGGAGACTTAAGTGCACGCCCCTCTTCCGTTGCTACAGCAAGTTCACAGAGGAGTGTAGGAGAGGACACTCCCATGGGTGAGAGAAGCAACCCACACCAACTTCTTCACGATGAAAACCTAGACATCCAAAGTGAAGTTGAAGATCAAGCATGCAAGCTCCTCCGAGATCGTGAGTTTTCTTATACGAAAGCTTATGATCCGGATTTGATCTCTAAATGAGGTATGGATTTTGAATTCTTTTCTATTTGACGTGCACTAGGATGGGAAAACTTTGCTCACATAGAGAAGAAAGGTTCATGCCTTTTCTCCATACAATTCCTTTGCACACTCAAGATAGGATTTGATGGTATTACTTTTAGATTATTTCAAAAAGAATACAACATCCTATGGAAATAGTTAAGTGAAATCCTAGGCTTCCATAGATGTTGTTTGCTAGATTTAGATGCTTTGCCTAAGTTTTGGAAACAAAGTTTTTGGCAAGATTTAACTGATGAGTCAGATGTAGTGCACCTAGGAATATCCACTTGCACAACCCTACTCTACGCTTCATGCATAGATGGGTGGCTATGACTATGTTCCCTAGAGGAGATGTAAGGATAGTGCGGGATGATGAGCTGAAAGCTATATTTACCATGATTAAAGAGATAAAAGTTGCTCCAGTTATTGCCATGATGACACAATGGTTAGATTGCATTCCAAGGGTAGGGCCAATTGAATGCACTTCATTGATGACTCGTATTGCTACTAGGGTAGGAGCGCTATAATATTATTCATTTGAGTATTACAAATTCTGTATCCCTATTTGTATTTGTGACTTTATTCATAATAAAGATAATATCTTTATTCTTATATTGCTCATATACTTGGATGAAGCGTTTTTTGTTTGATTGTGGATTCCATGTATGTGGTAGGAATAGTATTTATGATTGTGCTATACAATGCTCATTACATCATCATAAACACTATAAACCTCCACTATAGTCTAATTAGCAATGATATGACTATGTTAATATGGATCACTTATGCTATGAATTAACATTGGTTCAACGATGATTTAGTTTATTGCCTTAGGACGGCTTGTGCCTAGGCTCTTAAGGTAATTACTTAATATGCTGGCATGGTGCTAGGATAGAGAGTGGCGCTGAATGTCACGTAGACCCACGGATTGAAGAGGTAGGCGGTAGGTGGTGACAACCCTATCTGTCCTTTGTAATCCTCCATGTTCGGCTATGCCACGGACTCTTGGTGGGAGTCACCTAGTGTTGCTAGGGGTAAACCCATGCCCAATGTGTTAATCCACTTAGCATGAGAATTCATAATTAACATGATCATTAATAACTAACTTAGGCTATGTATATGTACATTAGAAGCATAGTAGGAGTCTCTACCTAACTCTTAGCCTAATCCCTCTTTACCCCATTTACCCCCTTAGGACCGAATACTCTTGTGTGTGTCACACTACCTCAACTTATCATTAAACTCATCCTTGCTAGAACCCTTCCTAGGCCAACCTAACTTTTCCACTTGATGATTGTCTTACTTCCACATAGCCTTCCTTTAAGAAAATATAAATGACACCCATTGGGAATACTCTTTAAAGGGAGATGCTACATCGATAGTTTCTGTGTGCTTGCGAACGTTCACTTGAGAATTAAAACCTACCAACAAGCATTTCTGGCACCCATGCTAGGGATGAATTGTTAGTAGTGCGTAGGAAATATCATCAACCTCTCATTGAACTAACATGCATATCAAACCAATCGAGAAGTGTTTGATGACCCAAGCCATGGATATTCACATTATTTGTGAAAATCCATGTCAACATTGTCCACTTGGGGAATCATTTCACTAAGACCCATGAGAATTCTTCCTTTCAAACACAACTCCAATGGCTATCACCTACAAGGAGGTCAAGGGTGAATTAACATCACAATTGTAATCAAGGAGTTTATGGGGATTTCAAGGGATTTAAATTCAACTATCCTACCTTGAAGTATCTTGTCCGTGACCAAGCAAGAAATTAAGACAACATTTACATGGAGCTTTTGTCCAAGGACAAGAAACTTAAAGAGCATTCAAGATCCAAGATATCCCAAAGTCACTTGTTGGGATCCCTACCCTTCGACCAAGCTCATACAACCTAGGGAAAGTGACATTGTGGATGAAGCGTTCCTTGTTTGATTGTGGGGTCAACATGTCATCATGCTCGAGAAAGCTTTTGATCCATGATTAAAGTATGGGTTGACCTTAAGGAATCACTACAGGAATAACGTATGTATGTCGGTCCACTTTTATGCAGGACTAGGCTCCTGGGGACCAACCTAGCATGGGTGTAAAAACACTTAACAAGAATGACTTGCCAGGGATGGTGTCGGTTACTCTTGGATCTGTCCGGTTTACATCCTTATCTGGATAAGCCCACATGGCTTTGGAGAAATCCACTGGGGCGTCCCCCCGGAAGATGACTTGCCAAAGGATGGCAACCCACACCCCCTTCAAGAACCAAAACCAAAGGGGGAGCACTAGTAGGCGGATGACCCTGAGGAAGACGCAGACTGGGCAGTGCACAATGACCAGCAACAAAACAATGATGGATGGGAACCTTGGGGGCCGCCACCCCCCCCTCCGCACCAGGAGATGGCCATCAACTCCAGCGCTCCTACTCAGGATGACTCCTCCGATGTTGCGAACACTGTGCAAACCACTGCAAGAGCACCATGGACGGGACCACAACCTTACTCTCTGGCTAACCCTAATGATGTGACACAGCAGCCAGACTGGATTCGCCCCTTTCGATTCCGTGGGGCCGAGAAGAATGCTCCAGGTGGCTTCCCCAACTGCCCGTCAGCGTGGTGGAATGTGCAGTTCGGTGAGCCCAATGGATGCGGGGGGTTCAATAAGGTCCTCACCATGTCCTACACCAACACTGTTGATCAGCAGAGCACTCATCAGAGCAAGGACCAGAGCCCAGTCATTTCCTCTGTGGTCATCAAGGACATCACCTCAGGGCCAACTGCGGACACGGACAGGAAGAAGGGTAAACAACCAGTGAAGTCAGCGGTGGTCGACCTGACAGGCCCCTCCTACTCCAACAGGGCACCGGAAGCTAGCAAACTAGGGAGGAGCCCGCGGCTGCAACTGATCAGGCAAGGGCACCGGTCGACCCCCCCCCCCCCACCTACTCAGGAGGATGACTCCAGGTTGGCACACCTGCTCATACTCCTCTGCTCAATCTTTTCCTAGTTCCAGTCATATTCCCCAGCCTTGATTCTATTGACTCTATCTGTCCCTACCCTGAGCTCCCCATCGCTTTGCTGTAGGCGACGGCGGTAAAAGAATGCGGCGTTCCCCCTGAGGTGGCGCGCCAGATGATGTCCCTCCCGGAGCTGGATGACGATGTCGACCAAAACTCTTAATTTGCCGGGAGCGGAGGGCGCAGGGGACACTGGGAGCTGCTTGGTTGCTCTTCAAACTGTTTGCTATTAAGTCTTTTGGGATGTCGATGTCCTGGACATGGGTGTAGTTGTTATGATCAACACTTGTTATTTTGCTACGTTTTCGATTACGCACAGTATCTATTGTGATCACCTGCTTATTTGGACAGGTTGGTGGCCGGAATCTAAGGCTGAAAGCATCTAGGCCCCCATGAGGTATGGTTTCGGTGATTAATGACAACCGTTAGATATTACTAATGAGTTTGTGGATGTGAGGTCTCACGTATAACACATCAAACGTAATGAACTATCTATTCATATCATCTACTGCTCATTGGAAACAAATGGAGACCCCTCAACAAACTATTCTAAGGGTTTAATCGATTTTCATGAAGACTAAAAGAAGAACTCATACGTCAACGCAATTCCATCAAAATTGACAACACAAGGAACTCAATATTCATCAGAAGAACATTCCCAACAAATGTCAAAGAGGTCACTCAAGAAAATTCCAAAAGATCAACTTAAAACAACTCGAAAAACAAGATCAACACACCGGATCATCTGATGTTTTGTGAAATGACTACATCGGTCGATTTGTGTCAACAGAAGAAGAAGACCTCAAAACTAAAGTACACACCGGATCATCCGATGTGTAGGAAGTGGTACATCGATCAAATTCAACAGAAGGATAAATTTCTCAACTATTCTGGAGAAGTACACACCAGATCATCCGATGATGAAGCAAAGTGCACATCGGTCTAATTCAACAAAAGCAATTATTTCTGGACCAATTCTCAAAATCAACTCACCGGATCATCCGATGTACACAGAAGCACACATCGGTCGATTACTCCAGTAAGCATCAAGTTTGAGTAAATTCTGGAGGAAAAGCCACCGGATTATCCGATGAGAAGACAGGATCAACATCGGTCTAACAACGGTCATATCTGACACAATGACGTCAGCTAAAGTAACTTGACCGATGATAACTAAAGGGGGGACATCGGATCATCCGGTGTTCACAGTAAAGTTCTGTCAGCCTACTTTTCCAACGGCTATTTCGGGGAGGATGGCTATAAATACCCCCTAATCCTGTCATTTCGTCAAGTCTTGATCACCAGACACCATCAACACATCCACAAGCGTTCAAGACCAAGAGCAATCACTTCCACACCATTTCGATCATCTATACACCAAGATTTAGGCTAGAACTAGCTACAGAGAGAGCTTGTGTGCCTCCATTCTAGGTGAGTGGACTCTCTAGGATAGTGTGAGAGCCTCAAGGGAGTGCCCTTGGTGTTTGTAACTGTGAGAAGACTTCCGGAGCTTGCCAAGGCGTGTGTGGAAGCCCAGAAGGTCAAAGTTGTACAAGGCTAGAGCTCCACCTTGCCAAGGGAGGCGAACGGAGAGGAATAGTGAAGATCCCTCGTCTCGGTGACTTGGGTGTGGCAAAACCCCCTGGTGGGTGCCACAACGTGGATGTAGGATCTTGACGATCTTGCCGAACCACGGGATAAATCCTTGTATCCTCGGGAGTTTGCATCCTTCTCCTTTCCCTTACTTTTATGCATTTTATATTCCGCGAAGTTTCTATCTACTAGAATGCATAGATAGTTTGCGTAGGGAATTGGGCTTTAGAAATTAAGTTTCATTGCTTAGAATTTTTCGAAGAAAGCCCAATTCACCCCCCCCCCCCTCTTGGGCATTCGGTCCTTACAATTGGTATCAGAGCAAGGTTGCTCATAGGATCATTCTAGCTTCACCGCTAGAGAGCTAAAATGGCCAAGGTTGGGGGTTCGGTTCCTATCTTCGAGGGCAAGAACTTTGCCTATTGGAAAGCACGCATGCGCGCTTATCTAGAGACTATTGCACCCAAAGTATGGGAAGCGACCCACGCGGGGTTTGGAGAACATAATTATGTTGGTGATCAAATTAAGTGGGATGCTAAAGCTAGGAATGCTATTTATGAATGCATTAGTCAAGATGTGTTTTCTAGGATTGCTAGCAAGGAAAAGGCTTGTGAAATTTGGGCTTGCTTAATAGAGATTCATGAGGGTTCTTCTAGGGTCAAGGAACTTAAATATCACATGCTTAAAGCAAACTATGATGAATTTAAGATGCTACCTCATGAAAATGTTAATGAGATGTTCTCTCGCTTAAATGTGGTTATTGAAGAAATAAATGCTCTTGACATTGCTTCTCTTGGCAGAGGACTCATCAACCGCAATATCCTCATGCTCCTTCCCAAGACAAAGTACAACATCATCAACTCCATGCTCCAAAAAGAGTCACTTGACCACATTGAAGTTTCGGAGCTCATTGGAGAAATACACGCTCATGAGATGAGTGTACTTGGGATGATGGAGCAATCATCTTCAAAGACAATTGCCCTAAAGGCCTCCACCAAGAAAACAAGCCACAAGAAGAAGAAGGTGGTTGAGCCTAGCTCAAGTGAAGAAGAGCAAGCATTAAGCGAAGATGAAGATGATGAGCTTGCATTGATGATGAGGAAGTTCTCACGCTTGAACTCCAAAATCACTAAGAAGGGATACACATTTGATCCCAAGAAGAGAGCATTCCTACCAAGGAGAGATGATCACAAGACATGCTACAATTGTGGTGATCAAGGCCACATCTGCTATGATTGTCCAAGACCGGACAAACGAAGAGAGAACCACAAGGGCAAGCATCGCAAGCTTGAAGGAAGTGATGATGATGAAGAAGAAGCCAAACCAAAGCCAAGATCCTTTGGGAAGAAGAAACATGACAAGGGCAAGAAGGCAAGGCTCTTCCCAAAGAAGAGAAATGGCCCACAAAAGGTGTTCATGTGTGAGGCAAATGAATGGGTCACCGACGAAGAAACAAGTGATGAAGAGAGTGAAGAGGAAGAAGAAAGCTTGGCCGGCCTCGCCATCGCCAACAATGATGATGCACCTCTTCATCCACCGCCCATGTGCCTCATGGCGAAAGGTAACACCAAGGTATGTGACGACTCTAGCGATGATGAGCTATCCCCCGATGATTTAACTTCTTTGATAAATGAATATCATGCTATTATTAAGAGGGAAAAGAGCAAGGTTAAAGTGCTTGAAGAAACTCGTGCTAGACTTGAGAGTGCTAACCTTGATTTGCTTGACAAGTATGAAAGCATACTCAAAGAGCATGACACGCTCAAATCCCATGTCAAGCAAATTGAGGAAGAAAAGGCTAAAATCAAGATAGATAATCATGAACTTAACTTGGCACACCAAACACTCTTCGAAGAGCACAACAAGTTAATACAAGAACATCAAACACGTAACCTTGCTCATGACATGCGTGATCAAGAGTTGAAAAATATGAAGAAGCAAACTCTTAATGATAAGATATCCATTACTTCTCATGCCACTAATGCTTTGCACAAGTCTTTGCCTTTGAAAGCTAATGCAAGGGAGAAGGACTTGTTGGAAAAAATTGAGAGTCTCCGCACTAGTGTGGCTAGACTTTTAAAAGGGGAGATCAAACACTCGGAAATCCTCTTCCAACAAGCAAAGGCCTTCAACAAAAGAGGACTTGGATCCTTCCTGGTGCCCAACAAAGGAAAAATGCCCTCACCTGAGCTAAGAACAAGCTTCATCAAAGAAGTTGGTTCTTATTGCCAACATTGTGAGGTCACCGGTCACCACACAAGGGAGTGTCCTTTTCCTAACCGACCCTCTCCCAAGCTTCCTACTAATTACAAATCTACTTTCAATGATCGCTATTATCTCTTAAGTAAAGGAGATGGCAAGGTGAAGGCTAGGTTCATTGGCAAGGACATGAAGGGCATGAAGGGGAAGCTCCCCAAGCAAATTTGGGTCCCAAAGACACTTGTATCACACATACAAGGACCTAAGTTGGCTTGGGTGCCTAAAGTTAAAAATTGAATTCATGTGTGTAGGTGAACTACAAAGCCGGAGGAAAGCATTGGGTACTCGATAGCGGGTGCACCCAACATATGACCGGCAATGATGGTATGTTCACCACCATAGAAAACCCCGGCAATCATGAACAAGTCACCTTTGGTGATAACTCTACGGGAAAGGTAATTGGGTTAGGTAAAATTGCTATTTCAAATGATTTGTCCATTTCTAATGTTTTGTACGTTAAGTCACTTAGTTTTAATTTACTTTCTATTGCACAACTATGTGATCTTGGACTAACGTGCACATTTAGCAAAAATGATGTTGTTGTGAGTAGTGAAACTAGCCAAGACATAGTCTTCAAAGGATTTCGGCATGGGCATCTCTACCTAGTGGACTTCGCCAACAAGAATGCTAGCTTGACCACTTGTCTTTTCACTAAGACAAGCTTGGGTTGGCTATGGCACCGACGCATAGCGCACATAGGGATGTGCAAACTCAAGAAGTCATTCAAGCTTGGGATGGTGACCGGCGTGAAGGATGTCATATTTGAGAAGAACAAGCTTTGTAGCGCTTGTCAAGCCGGGAAGCAAGTTGCTTCACACCACCCAATGAAGACAATGGTGTCAACCTCCAAGCCACTTGAACTACTCCACATGGACCTCTTCGGACCGTCCACATATCAAAGCCTTGGTAGTAACCTCTATTGTCTCGTTATTGTTGATGACTATTCTCGCTATGCTTGGACTCTATTTTTAGGAGACAAGAGTGAAACTCCGGAAGTGTTCAAGACCTTCGCCAACCGCGCTCGAAGGGAATTTCAACTTCCCATCATCAAGGTCCGGAGTGACAACGGCACCGAATTCAAGAACTACAACATTGGGGAGTGGTGTGACCACGAAGGCGTGAAACATGAGTTTTCGGCCACATACACTCCTCAACAAAACGGTGTCGTTGAAAGGAAGAACAAGACACTCATCACTCTTGCAAGAGCAATGCTTGATGACTACGGCACATCGGAGAAGTTTTGGGCCGAAGCGATCAACACGGCGTGCCATGCCGCAAATAGGGTCTATCTACATCGACTACTTCAAAAGACCTCGTACGAGCTTCTCATTGGGAGAAAGCCCAACATCTCCTACTTTCGAGTCTTTGGATGCAAGTGCTACATCTACTGCAAGAAAAGGCTCGGTAAGTTTGAAAGAAGATGTGATGTTGGTATATTTCTTGGTTATGCATCAAACTCAAAAGCATATCGACTATTTGTGACGCCCGGTTCCGAAAACTGAACCAAGCTAACGCATATGTGTGCCCAGGATGTTCAACACACGTACACGAGTGCAATCACAAAAGAGTATACAGAAAATTACCACAGAACAAGATTAATTATCATATTTATTACACAAATCATATCATCCTCGAATACAAGCTCTAATGAATATTAATGACAAGTTCAACTAATGCAGCAGAAATAAACTAATTAAGCAACTAAAGCAACTATGCAGCATAAGCGACAGGGTATATATACGCAGCTCCAATCAACACCACAGGCAAAGCTGACGGTAGACACGGCCTAGAACTCCGCATTATCGCCATTAAACTCCCAATCCTGACCTGCAACTATTGGGGTGGGGGATTGCAAGAGTGAGTACATGTCGTACTCAGCAAGTGTGGAAAGTATGACATGTGGCTGATTCAAATGACGACAATAATAATGGCAAAGTGCTGAAAAGTACAGTAAAACATTTGAAAAACAATATGTATATTATATGTATGTGAAGTAATCCCATCATAATCACGAGTAATACCATAATACCAAACTAAATTCATTACCATCATCAATAAGTCCAGATTTCCCCATTGCCAATAACCATATTCAATACCAGAAATTAAATCCATGACTGTTATCAAACCATAACCATTCAAATACCAAATTCCCTCTAATCATGGAAGTTGTCCAGGTGCTCATAACCGGGAGCACGGCTATCATGATAGTTTTAATTAACTCTACAGAGTTTGTACCTCTTAACCCACGTGTTCGTGATTTCATCACCTTTCGGCGACTAGGAACCTCCCTTGTGCCCATGACCCGTCGGTCACATTACACACTTCCGTTGGTGTGTGGCCAAGAGATCACAAAATAGCCTTTACAAAGGGATTACTAGCATATTTAGACCCCACTGAGGTTTCACCGGTGGCGATGCCTCCAACTGAGCACATCTTCAACCAAAGGCCCCCTCTTGAGCCATTCGGATCCCAGGGTAGTCCCACCAATCATCAACAAACCCAATCCGACTACCCCTTCCCCGAGCATCCACAATGGTCCAAACAGCACTAGCAAAGCCCTAATTAATCAGCTACGCCGAACCCATACTTGGCCTCGTGGTGGCACTGTAGTCCTGGCTTATTCTCGCATGAACCGGTCCTTAGATCTAAAGCAAGCAAACCACCATAACATCCAACCCATCCACATACCAGGCTTGCTTAGATCACCCATTACCATACCATATTTAACAACTTCATGTTAACCATAACCTCATCCATGCATAATTAAATTGAGTGGTATAGTTATTCCCATCCCAGTTGATTAAGCGAAGCAAAAGGTAAAAAGTCCATCCTGACGCTCTACCATAAATTCCAGGTGACAAGGGTGGTTTAGCAAGTCTAGTAAACTTCCTACCATAGGGTTCCCATCAAATTGACATAGCATGCAGTTTTACAAACAAAACATTTATTTTAAAAACAGGATCAATATGCTTCAAGGACACTTGCCTTGCTCTTGCTGTTGATTAGGGTCAAAGCCTTCAAACTCTTGATGTTGTAGATCCTCCGTGGCACTCTCTAGCGCAAATCCGTCTAATCCACACAATAAACATACAAGATAAGAAACACAATCAAAGAGTGCACAAATATTACTCAATATGACATGACATGCATGATTGATGCAAATGCAAGGTAGAACTTGTTACTAGATTGCTTTTAATGATCACTAACTAGCTCTAATAGATTTTAACAAGTTTATACAGGTTTGGGGTCGATTAGATCAAATTTTAGAATTAATTCAACACAATTTTACCAGAAAGATCGGACTAGTCCGCTAGGGACCGGACAAGTCCGCACTTGACGAGATCAGCAGATTAGGGTTTTCTAGATCGACCTGAATTTGGAGATTAGGGGTTGAATTCACGTAAGGAAAAGAGAATAGAAGGTATACCAGGTGTTTAAAACTCCAATGAACCAAGAAACTTGGAGGTAACACTTGGATCTTGATGATCTAGGGTTGGTCATGAACTTGGAGATGAATTGGTGGTGAAGGACGAAACTTGGTGGAGATCTTTATCCTCCTTCGTTTCCTCCTCTTCTTACTCTTGCTTGGGATCTTCTCCTCCCTCCTTGATGGTGGCTCCCCACGAACTAGGGTTTGGGTGGGTGGAAAAGTGGCAAATAGATGTCAAACCAAGGGGTTGGGTTGTTTATATAGAGGTGGAGGCTAGGGTTAGATGGATCTCGAGTTTTGGGATGAGTAGAGGCCGGTTTAGAGTCCCTCATGGGCTATAAAAGAGTTAGGCACGACGTCCCTAGGCCCACTTAACGTGAAACCCAAGAACCAAGTCGTAAAACAAAAGATCAACTCGTAGTCGCGAAATATCGGACAAGTCCGGACAGGACCGGACTAGTCCAAAGTCGTCCAGGGAGAAAATCGGACAAGTCTGGCCAAAAATCAAACAAGTCCGAATTTGAACAGAGAGGAAAAATGGACAAGTCCGCTGGAACACCGGACTAGTCCGGAAAAGTCCAGGGACTTAGCAAATTTTCAAGGATTCATGGAATATCGGACTAGTCCGCACAAAATCGGACAAGTCCGAAAGTTTCCAGAGCCAAAATCGGACTAGTCCGCAGCAAAACGGACAAGTCCATTTTTAGTCAGAGAGAAATCGGACTAGTCCTCAGTAAAATCGGACTAGTCCGCACTTTCCTGCGTTTTAAGTGCGGTTTTGCTCCAAATCAATTTTAAATGCTCCGAATCAATTTTAAACTCGTTCCTCTTGTTGTGGGCTAATGTTAAACATGTATATGAGTGCATGTAGGGCATGATGCATGAAAATGAGGGTGTTACAAACCTACCCCCCTTAAAATGAATCTCGCCCTCGAGATTCGACGCGGAAGAGAAGAGATAGGGAAATTCCTTCTTGAGATCATCTTCTAGCTCCCAAGTTGCTTCTTTTTCGGTATGGTGCTTCCATTGGACTTTACACCATCGAATCACCTTGTTCCTTGTGACTCTCTCCTTGGTTTCCAAGATTTTGACCGGTTGCTCGGCATACGTCAAATCTTCCTCTAGTTCCAATTCTTCTATTGGCACTTGATCTTTCGATACCCTGAGACACTTCTTGAGTTGGGAAACATGAAACACATCATGTACGTCTGAAAGATGAGCTGGCATCTCCAACTTATATGCTACTTCTCCTCTTTTGTCCAAAATCTTGAATGGTCCAATATAACGAGGTGCGAGCTTGCCTCTTATGTTAAACCTCTTATGACCTCTCATTGGTGACACCTTGAGGTAAACAAAATCTCCTATATCAAAGGCTAATTTCCTTCTCCTATTATCCGCATAGCCTTTTTGCCTTGATTGGGCAGCCCTCAAGTTTTCACGAATTATTTGGACTTGCTTTTCGGCTTCTTGCAACACGTCCGGACCAAATACTTGAGCTTCTCCTGCCTCATTCCAGAATAAAGGCGTCCTACACTTCCTCCCATAAAGCGCTTCATATGGTGACATTTTCAAGCTTGCTTGGTAACTATTGTTGTATGAAAATTCCGCGTATGGCAAGCTTTTGTCCCAACTTTTCCCATGCTTTAAAGCACAAGCTCTTAACATGTCCTCCAAAATCTGATTGGTCCTCTCGGTTTGTCCATCCGTTTGAGGATGATATGCTGAACTAAAATTCAACCTCACTCCCAAAGCTTCATGCAATTTTTGCCAAAATCTGGAGGTAAATTGAGAACCTCTATCCGAGACTATCTTCTTAGGGACTCCATGTCGACACACAATATGCTCCATATATATTTCGTCCAATCGTGCAGCTGTACACTTGGTCTTCACAGGGACAAAATGAGCTGACTTGGTTAAGCGATCCACAATTACCCAAATTGAGTCATACCCGGACTGAGTACGCGGTAACCCAACTATGAAGTCCATACCAATTTCTTCCCACTTCCATTCCGGAATCTTCAATGGTTGCAATAATCCGGCTGGCCTTTGATGTTCCGTCTTGACTCGTTGACACACATCACACAATGCAACATATTCGGCTATGTCCTTTTTCATGCTATCCCACCAATAGCAAGTCTTCAAGTCCTTGTACATCTTCGTACAATCGGGGTGAATCGAGTAAGGCGAGTCATGTGCCTCCTTTAATATTGTCTCCCGAATATGTTTTACATTAGGCACAACGATTCTCTTTCCAAGCCATAAGGTACCATATTCGTCTTCATCAAATCTGAATTCTCTCCCTTCTTCGGTCCTTCCCTTGATTTCATTGATCTCTTCATCTGCGGATTGGGCCTCTCGAATTTCTTGCTCCAAGGTTGGGTTTAACTCCATCATCTCCATCTCATTTACGAACCCGAGGTTCAACCGTTCAAACTCCTTACATAACTCGAATGGTAACTCTCGAACCGTGAGTTGATGACTTACTCTTTTTCTACTCAAAGCATCGGCCACTACATTGGCTTTTCCCGGATGATAGTAGATCCCCAAATCATAATCTTTGATGAGCTCTAACCATCTTCGTTGCCTCAAGTTCAGATCCGTTTGTGTGAAAATATACTTCAAACTCTTATGATCCGTGTAAATTTCACACCTATGTCCCATAATATAGTGTCTCCAAATCTTCAATGCATGTACCACGGCTGCGAGTTCCAAATCGTGCGTGGGGTAATTCTGCTCATGTTTCTTCAATTGTCTTGATGCATAGGCGACCACTTGACCTTCTTGCATCAATACACACCCAAGTCCTTGTCTCGATGCATCACAATAGATGTTGAAACTCTTGCTTACATCCGGCAATACCAAAACTGGGGCTGTTGTTAACCTCTTCTTCAACTCCTCAAAACTGTTTTGACAAGCTTCAGTCCATTGGAACGCCTTTCCCTTCATTAGCAACTCCGTCATAGGCTTGGCTATCTTGGAAAAATCCTTGATAAACCGACGGTAATATCCAGCCATCCCAAGAAAACTCCTTATTTCCTTGACGTTTTGCGGTGGTTCCCACTTCAACACATCTCTTACTTTTCCGGGGTCAACCGATACTCCTCCTCCTGATATTATATGACCCAAGAATGGCACGTCTTTCAACCAAAACTGACACTTGTTGAACTTGGCATACAATCGATGCTCCCTCAATTTTTGCAACGTAAGCCTCAAGTGTTCCTCGTGTTCCTTCTCATCCTTCGAGTAGATCATAATGTCATCAATAAACACCACAACGAACTTGTCCAAGTACTCCATGAAGACTTTATTCATGAGGTACATAAAGTAGGCAGGCGCATTTGTCAATTCAAAAGACATCACAATGTACTCATAAGATCCATACCGTGTCCTTAAAAGCTGTCTTGGGTATGTCCGATGGTCTAATCTTCATTTGGAAGTAACCTGACCTCAAATCAATCTTGGAAAACACACAGGCACCTTTCATCTGATCAAACAAATCCTCTATAACGGGCAAGGTATACTTGTTCTTGATTGTTACCTCGTTGAGAGCTCGGTAATCCACACACATCCTTTGGGATCCATCCTTCTTGTCCACGAATAGAACGGGCACTCCCCAAGGTGAAGAGCTAGGGCGAATAAAACCCTTCTCTAATTGCTCTTGAATTTGTTTCTTGAGCTCCGCTAATTCCATAGGAGGCATCCTATACGGCCTCTTAGCTATAGGTGCAGTTCCAGGTATTAAATTAATAACAAACTCAATGTCTCGATCGGGTGGCATACCTGGCAACTCGTCCGGAAAAACATCCAAAAATTCACACACTACCGGAATCTCCTCAATTGCGGCACCGTCCATATGATTCAATTCCAATTGCTTTGGTGCGGTTTGAGATGCTTCAAATTCTATGGTGATCCCTTCTTCATTGGTCAACTTCACCGTCTTCGTGGCACACTCAATAACTCCATTGTGCTTCCTCAACCAGTCCATACCAAGTATAATATCCAACCCTTGAGAATCTAAAACAATGAGGTTGGCGGAGAAGTCTACCCCCCCTTATTCTAAGGCTTACTTTTGGACATACTATATTTGTCCTCATCTCTCCTCCAGGAGACTTAACCAACAGAGTAAACTTCATATGAGAGATAGGCAAACTATACTTGGCAACATACTTCGATGCAATGAATGAATGCGATGCTCCAGAATCAAATAACATAGTCGCGGGGTTGGAGTTGGCGAGAAACATACCAATGACCACGTCATCCGCTTGTTGAGCATCCTCCGTAGATACATGGTTCACATTGCCATGAGCAAAATTCTGCTGTCCACGGCTTCCTTGTGGCTGTCCTCCATTGGGTCTTGGTTTTTCCTCGATGCATTGCTTCCTTGACCAAGGCCTGACTTAGGACATTGATGTGCAAAGTGTCCAGCTTCTCCACAGGTATAGCACTTCTTAACTCCACCAGAATTGTTGGGACGAGCTTGGTTTTGAGCATTGGTTCTAGGAAAATCAGCACGAGGTGCATAAGGCATTGGAGGCCTAGGTGCTTGCATAACAGGGCGCTGCTGCACAAACTAAGTTGGGCGTGGTGCATAACAAGGGCGCTGAGCAGGAATAGAGGAGCTGTAATGAGGCGCATTGGGCGGCGCAAAGCGAGGGCGCACATTACTTCCTTGTTGCTGTCCTTGATATGGTGCCTTCCTCTTGATTTCTTGCTCCATCTCACGGATCTTGTTCTCAACCACAATTGCTTTGTCCACAAGCTTCCGGAAATTGACATAATCACAGTTGAGAAATTGTACTTGGATCGTATTGTTCAATCCCCTCATGAACAAGTATTGCTTCCGGCTGTCCTGGCTAACATCCTCAGGCGCATATCTTGAGAGTTGAGTGAACTTATTGAGATATTCACTCACGCTTGATTTTCCTTGTCTCAAGTTCTCAAATTCTTGCCTCTTCAAGATCATAACACCTTCCAGCACATAATGAGAACGGAAACTCTCCTTGAATTCCACCCAGGTAATTCTCTCTTGGTTCTCATGAGCATTTCAATAAGAATCCCACCAATCTGCAGCTGCTCCAACGAGTTGATGAGAAGCAAATAGCACCTTCTCCCGGTCACTGCATTGGACAATGGCTAGCTTCTTCTCCACGGACTTGAGCCAATCATCCGCGTCCATAGGGTCTGCGGCTTGAGCAAAGGTTGGCGGCCTAGTCCTCATAAACTCTCCCAATCGGTTATGAGGAGGTGGGGGTGGCGATGGAGGCATGTGGGCTGATTGTTGATATTGCCAGCATGCAGCTGTCCCATAGTCTGTATCATGGTCTGCATGAGCTGGTTTTGCATGGCCAATAGCTGCTCGATGTTTTAGCTCCCTGAGTAGATCCTTGTCCGATGTTGTTCTGAGGTACTCCATTGTTATCCTCCTCATCATTGCCATCCCTCTGGTTGCGAGTCCTCACCATCTGAAGAAAAGCAGTAGGTAAGAATTAGAAAACGTCCCCAACTATATGCATCAAGGGATACGAAACTAAACAACTAGCTACACTAGCCTAGGTGGACATGGCAATGCTAAAGCATCCCAAAATCCTCTATTAAGCACACAAGCAACCAATATATATGGCAAACAGCACTCCAAGCAAAAACACATCGATTCCTGAGTGCTCCTATGTGTCCTAAAGTGTTCATTCTATCTAGGATGCATCCTACGGTCAACCTGGCTCTGATACCAATCTGTGACGCCCGGTTCCGAAAACTGAACCAAGCTAACGCATATGTGTGCCCAGGATGTTCAACACACATACACGAGTGCAATCACAAAAGAGTATACAGAAAATTACCACAGAACAAGATTAATTATCAGATTTATTACACAAACCATATCATCCTCGAATACAAGCTCTAATGAATATTAATGACAAGTTCAACTAATGCAGCGGAAATAAACTAATTAAGCAACTAAAGCAACTATGCAGCATAAGCAACAGGGTATATATACGCAGCTCCAATCAACACCACAGGCAAAGCTGACGGTAGACACGGCCTAGAACTCCGCATTATCGCCATTAAACTCCCAATCCTGACCTGCAACTGTTGGGGTGGGGGATTGCAAGAGTGAGTACATGTCGTACTCAGCAAGTGTGGAAAGTATGACATGTGGCTTATTCAAATGACGACAATAATAATGGCAAAGTGCTGAAAAGTACAGTAAATCATTTGAAAAGCAATATGTATATTATATGTATGTGAAGTAATCCCATCATAATCACGAGTAATACCATAATACCAAACTGAATTCATTACCATCATCAATAAGTCCAGATTTCACCATTGCCAATAACCATATTCAATACCAGAAATTAAATTCATGACTGTTATCAAACCATAACCATTCCAATACCAAATTCCCTCTAATCATGGAAGTTGTCCAGGTGCTCATAACCGGGAGCACAGCTATCATGATAGTTTTAATTAACTCTGCAGAGTTTGTACCTCTTTACCCACGTGTTCGTGATTTCATCACCTTTCGGCGACTAGGAACCTCCCTTATGCCCATGACCCGTCGGTCACATTACACACTTTCGTTGGTGTGTGGCCAAGAGATCACAAAATAGCCTTTACAAAGGGATTACTAGCCTATTTAGACCCCACTGAGGTTTCACCGGTGGCGATGCCTCCAACTGAGCACATCTTCAACCAAGGGCCCCCTCTTGAGCCATTCGGATCCCAGGGTAGTCTCACCAATCATCAACAAACCCAATCCGACTACCCCTTCCCCGAGCATCCACAATGGTCCAAACAGCACTAGCAAAGCCCTAATTAATCAGCTACGCCGCACCCATACTTGGCCTCGTGGTGGCACTGTAGTCGTGGCTTATTCTCGCATGAACCGGTCCTTAGATCTAAAGCAAGCAAACCACCATAACATCCAACCCATCCACATACCAGGCTTGCTTAGATCACCCATTACCATACCATATTTAACAACTTCATGTTAACCATAACCTCATCCATGCATAATTAAATTGAGTGGTATAGTTATTCCCATCCCAGTTGATTAAGCGAAGCAAAAGGTAAAAAGTCCATCCCGACGCTCTACCATAAATTCCAGGTGACAAGGGTGGTTTAGCAAGTCTAGTAAACTTCCTACCATAGGGTTCCCATCAAATTGACATAGCATGCAGTTTTACAAACAAAACATTTATTTTAAAAACAGGATCAATATGCTTCAAGGACACTTGCCTTGCTCTTGCTGTTGATTAGGGTCAAAGCCTTCAAACTCTTGATGTTGTAGATCCTCTGTGGCACTCTCTAGCGCAAATCCGTCTAATCCACACAATAAACATACAAGATAAGAAACACAATCAAAGAGTGCACAAATATTACTCAATATGACATGACATGCATGATTGATGCAAATGCAAGGTAGAACTTGTTACTAGATTGCTTTTAATGATCACTAACTAGCTCTAATAGATTTTAACAAGTTTATACAGGTTTGGGGTCGATTAGATCAAATTTTAGAATTAATTCAACACAATTTTACTAGAAAGATCGGACTAGTCCGCTAGGGACCGGACAAGTCCGCACTTGACGAGATCGGCAGATTAGGGTTTTCTAGATCGACGTGAATTTGGAGATTAGGGGTTGAATTCACGTAAGGAAAAGAGAATAGAAGGTATACCAGGTGTTTAAAACTCCAATGAACCAAGAAACTTGGAGGTAACACTTGGATCTTGATGATCTAGGGTTGGTGATGAACTTGGAGATGAATTGGTGGTGAAGGACGAAACTTGGTGGAGATCTTGATCCTCCTTCGTTTCCTCCTCTTCTTTCTCTTGCTTGGGATCTTCTCCTCCCTCCTTGATGGTGGCTCCCCACGAACTAGGGTTTGGGTGGGTGGAAAAGTGGCAAATAGATGTCAAACCAAGGGGTTGGGTTGTTTATATAGAGGTGGAGGCTAGGGTTAGATGGATCTCGAGTTTTGGGATGAGTAGAGGCCGGTTTAGAGTCCCTCATGGGCTCTAAAAGAGTTATGCACGACGTCCCTAGGCCCACTTAACGTGAAACCCAAGAAACAAGTCGTAAAACAAATGATCAACTCGGAGTCGCGAAATATCGGACAAGTTCGGACAGGACCGGACTAGTCCGAAGTCGTCCAGAGAGAAAATCGGACAAGTCTGGCCAAAAATCGGACAAGTCCGAATTTGAACAAATAGGAAAAATGGACAAGTCCACTGGAACACCGGACTAGTCCGGAAAAGTCCAGGGACTTAGCAAATTTTCAAGGATTCATGGAATATCGGACTAGTCCGCACAAAATCGGACAAGTCCGAAAGTTTCCAGAGCCAAAATCGGACTAGTCCGCAGCAAAAACGGACAAGTCCATTTTTAGTCAGAGAGAAATCGAACTAGTCCTCAGTAAAATCGGACTAGTCCGCACTTTCCTGCGTTTTAAGTGCGGTTTTGCTCCAAATCAATTTTAAATGCTCCGAATCAATTTTAAACTCGTTCCTCTTGTTGTGATGTTGAGTTTGATGAATCTAATGGCTCCCAAGAGGAGAGTTTTTGTCTTGATGAAATAGATGATGAGCCTCTACGAGAAGCCATGAAGAACATGACCATTGGAGACATCAAGCCGGAAGTTGAGGAAAGCCATGATCAAGGGGGAGCTTCAAGTTCCAACAACAACACCTCCATGGCACCTCAAGTTGAGGAAGAAGAGAAGTATGATCCATTGCCGACTCAAGACTCACAAGCACAACAACATCAAGAAGAAGTCCATGATCAAGTCCAACCACAAGAGGAGCAACATGCATCACCTTCGCCAAGTGCTTCACAACCACTTATGAGGCATGGACGCATCTCCAAGGCGCATCCAATGGACCAAATCATTGGAAGTCCGTCAAGGGGTGTAAGCACACGTTCTCGCCACTTTGCTTCATTTTGTGAGCACTACTCGTTTGTTTCATGTGTAGAACCCACTCACATTGAGGAAGCACTCCAAGACCCAAATTGGGTGATGGCCATGGAAGAAGAACTCAACAACTTCATTCGCAATGAAGTTTGGGTGTTGGAGGAGCGACCCAAGGACAAGAACGTCATCGGAACAAAGTGGGTGTACCGCAACAAACAAGACGAGAATGGTGTTGTGGTCCGCAACAAGGCAAGACTTGTGGCCAAAGGGTTCTCGCAAGTTGAAGGACTAGATTTTGGGGAGACATTTGCCCCGGTCGCCCGGCTAGAAGCCATTCGTATACTTCTTGTCTTTGCATCACATCATAGCATTAGGCTTTATCAAATGGATGTGAAAAGTGCCTTTCTTAATGGTTACATTAACGAGCTTGTTTATGTTGAACAACCTCCCGGGTTTGAAGATCCGAGGAATCCTAATCATGTGTATAGGTTGCACAAGGCGCTCTACGGGCTCAAGCAAGCACCTAGGGCGTGGTACGAATGACTACGGGACTTCCTCATCATGCAAGGATTCAAGATCGGGAGGGTGGACACCACACTCTTCACCAAGGACATCAACGGAGATTTGTTCATTTGTCAAATTTATGTTGATGATATTATTTTTGGTTCAACTAACGAAGCTCTTAGCCATGAGTTTGGCGAAATGATGTCTAGGGAATTCGAGATGTCAATGATTGGAGAGCTCAACTTCTTCCTTGGATTTCAAATCAAGCAACTTCAAGAGGGGACCTTCGTCTATCAAGAGAAGTACACCAAGGACCTCTTGAAGAAATTTGAGATGGGAGATTGTAGCTCAAGAAGCACTCCAATGGCAACCAATTGTCATCTCGACGCGGATAAGGACGGTAAACCTATTGATCAATCTAACTACCGTTCTATGATTGGTTCATTGCTTTACCTTACCGCATCTAGGCCCGATATCATGTTTAGTGTATGCTTGTGTGCTCGCTTTCAAGCGGCACCTAAAGAATCGCATAGGAAGGCGGTCTTTAGGATACTTAGGTATCTTAAGCATACCCTTAGTGTGGGCTTGTGGTACCCTAAAGGTGCAAAATTCCATCTTGTGGGATACTCGGATTCGGACTTTGCCGGATGCCGCGTGGATCGCAAGAGTACCTCCGGTGGGTGCCACTTGCTTGGGCGTTCCCTAGTATCTTGGTCAAGCAACAAGCAAAACTCCGTCGCCTTGTCCACGACGGAAGTGGAGTATATTGCGGCCGGTGCATGTTGTGCTCAAATTCTTTATATGAAACAAACCCTTTTGGACTTTGGTATTAAACTTGGTTGTGTGCCACTCCTTTGTGACAATGAAAGTGCGGTTAAGATAGCTAAAAACCCCTTTCAACACTCCCGCACTAAGCACATTGATATTCGCCATCATTTCCTAAGGGACCATGAAGCTAAGGGAGACATCTCCTTGAGAGGTGTTAGGTCCGAAGAACAATTGGCGGATATCTTCACTAAACCAATTGATGAGAAAACTTTTTCTAGGCTAAGAAGTGAATAAAATATGCTAGATGCAACGAACGTCATGTAAGAATGCACTTCATATAGGTCTTGCCTAACTCTCAAAGGATAGGGGTGAGCAAGGGTTAGCTTGGGATGGAGGTTCCTTTGGGTTGTCCCAAGGTTTGGAGAGTAGCTCTCCCTGAAGAAGCCTTTGAAAGGTTCAAATTTGGCAAGATAGATTTATTTTATGCCTTGCATGATGCTTGCCATATAGACTTATAATTTCTTGCATTATAAAATGTTTGGCATTGCATACGGTAGATTGTCACAAAGGGGAACCCACCTCATGAGAAAGAGACTTGTTTGAAATGCAATATCTCAACTCATATAAGGTGGAAAGAACAAAATGTTAGGTGCGTTAATGCCTAGAGGAACATGCTTTAAAGAGATAGAAGTCTTCATACTCTAGCTCACAAAGCATGGGCCTTACATTTTATTTGTATAATTTCCTTCCCATTTTCTTCCTTCGGTGTTCTATTTGCTTTAAGGATTAGCCAAGTTATTGGCATATTAGTATTTTTGAGGGGTAAGGGGTTGACCAAAAAGTCCTTAGACTCGTGCTTCTCTTTGTGTGTTTAAGTCAAAGGACATATATGGGTAGTTTTATAATTTCTGTAGTCATCGGATTATCCGATGCTAGGGCAGCAGCAACATCGGATCAGTTTGTGCTTCAGTTCAAGGATCAGATCAGGTAGAATCAGAAATCAACCGATGAGTTCATTCTGAGAAACATCGGAGCATCCTGTGTTCAATTTTCTGAAGTCCTGCAGAATTCGACCGAAGATCGACCCTTCAATGTCGGATCATCCGGTGCTTAAGAGGTTTTTGTAACAACCTCTCTGTTGAACTCGACCGATGCTCCACCCAGGTGTGCATCGGATCATCCGATGTTCTTGTCGCGGCTAGGGTTTGCCCGTACCTATTTAAAAAAAAAATTCAGCCGCCTCCCAGTTTTCTTTTCCTCTCTCCCCGACGCCCTCACCTCTTCTCCGCTGCCGTCCTCCGGCCCGCCGCTGCCGTCCTTCGGCCGCCACCGCCGTCGCTCGGCCGTCGCCGCCATCCCAAGGCCGCGCCGCCCTCTCCCTCGCCGCGCCGCCGCCTCTCCTCTCCACCGCAGTCGCCGCCGCCGCCTCCCTCGCCGCGCCGCCGCCTCTCCTCTCCACCGCAGTCGCCGCTGCCGCCTCCCTCGCCGCGTCGCCGTCTCACCATCACCGCACCACTCTATCTCTTCAATGCACCACTCTATCTCTCCACCGCACCTCTTCTCGCGTCGATCACCACCGTCGCCATTAGGGTTTCATCGCCCTTGCGGATTCGTTGTCGTTGTCAACCCTAGCTGGCAATCTCATCGCGATGGGCCGCGACAGGAAGGGCAAAGGCAAGGCTATTGAGGAGCCCGCCGTGAAGAAGCAGAAATTGTCGAAGGAGGCTCGACGTGCAGAGTTGGCCGCTTGCGCCACTGAGGAGCGTCAGCGCGGCCATCGCGGATCCCTTCGGATTCGCGAGTCTCGGCAGAGGCAGCAGCAGCCACAGGTTCAGCCTGTGCTGCTCGAGGACTCAGACGAGAAGGAGCCTGAGGTGCCGCCACTCGTTCGCCGGTGCACCGTCAGGACCCGTGGAGGAGGTCAGACCCCAGCCTCGAGTCAGCGCCCCACTGCAGCTGACAGCGAGGAGGACAGAGTGGCCGAGAGAGCCGTGTACGAGATGTACACAGCAGTCCGAGTTGCCGAGGACGTCCGATTTACAGATTACAGAAAACTGAAGGCAAAGCAGCTTCGGAAGCTCAGATGGACAGCCTTGCCTGAGGAGTGGTTCCCGCAGCCCAGGGACACTCGAGTGGACCCTCGCTTTTGGACTCTGACACAGGCTTCGTTGTACAAGACTTACAGACATCGGGGCCATAAGCTATTTCAGCACACTTACATCGATTGGAATCAGTTAGCAGCAGCAGTCGGCCACGGGATCAGACCTTACTTCGAGAGGTACAGAGGACCCGTGGAGCTGTTGTCTCACCAGAGGAGTGCTTACATGGAGGAGTGGGTCAGAGTCTCAGAGGGCCGCACTCTACGTCTCAGAGGGCCGCAGGTCGATCCACTTCATGTTCTTGGGACAGCATCACGACTTGACGCGAGCGAGACTGGCTCAGCTGCTAGGTGTGGACCTTCACACCACCTGTCTGCACGAGGTTGTCTACGGAGGGGCTGACCCACCGAGGAGGCCACTGATTGGAGGAGTGGCACCGCCTTTTGAGGAGATCAGGGGACTGTTCGCTCCACCGTTCACACCTGACCAGCCGAGGGTCCCTGCCTTGCTCACTCCAGCTGCTCGCACCGTTCACCACATCCTTCGGCGTACCCTTCTGCCCAGATCAGGATACATGGAGGGATTCACTAGCCTGCAACAGACTCTCCTGTGCTACATCATGAACGGGATAGAGTTCGAAATTGTGGATATCCTTATCTGTGAGATGGAGGACGTGATCACTGACGGAGTCAGGATGCTGAGGCAGTTAGTGTTTGGACACTAGATCAGCCGTCTGCTCTACCTGCTAGCTCCAGAGGGTTCTCCAGCTACTGCTCCCCTGACTGAGCTGCACGTTACTCGGTTCAGCCACTACCGAGTTCCCGCTCCTGGAGGCCGCCGCCTTGGTCGTCCAGTTGAGCGTCAGGTCTGAGCACGACTTTCCGAGGAGGACTGGACAGAGTTGGCTCAGGAGGACGAGGCGCTTGCACAGGCAGAGGCTTAGGGAAGAGACCTTCAGCACGTCTTGTCGGACAGCGACACGAGTGACAGCCTCGAGGAGTACTTCCCACCTCCTCCTCCCTCACCGAGGCAGCACGACGCGGAGGCGGGAGGTTCAGCTGCTCCACCACCTACACCACCGCCCGTGTCCGAGGCGCAGGTATCTCAGCCGTCTGAGCTCACTTCATTACTTCAGCAGATGATTGAGCAGCAGCGCCAGGACAGGCTTGCAGCTGAGCAGGCCAGAGCAGAGCAGGCTGCACGACTTGCAGAGCTTCAGCGATAGCAGCAGGAGTTGCAGCTAGAGATAGCCCGTCAGAGGTGAGAGGACACTGACAGGCTCACCAACCTAGTTGATCAGATGCACCAGCGCACTCTCGACCAGCAGCAGCAGACTCAGCAGGCGATGATGGGCATCCTGGGGTTGATCACCAACCTCTACACTCAGACCGGGATCGCCCTTCCCCCTCAGCAGACGAGACTTGGTCAGTCTCCAGGTGCACCTTCTCTGGCACCCGTCGCGGCCCCAGTGCCGACTTCGCCAATACCGAGTATCAGCATGTCCCCGCTACTTGCTCAGAGTGCACCGATTCACTCTCCAGTGCTGACACCAACTACCTTCCTGCAGACTCCGACTTCGGTGGCCAGTACACCTCTTCCAGCTGCTCCAGCTCCACTGGCGCCCCCAGCACTGTCAGCGGATCCCCCAACTTCCTCCGCTCCAGCAGCAGCGACCGCCGACTCCAGCTCCGACGACAGCACCCCCGATGGCGACCGCTTCACCATCGCCCCGAGCGCTCCGGAGTCTTAGGCACTCAACCTCCCTTTTGGGTGTCTTGATGCCAAAGGGGGAGAAGAGTTAGAGTCAGGGGGAGGTTAGCTCAGTCGTAGGGGGAGTCTTAGTTGCAGGGGGAGTTCTATCTATTTTGGACTTATTGTTATATTTACTATCATTTGCTATTATTGTGTATCCGTGTGTGCTACTTTATGCTCTTATGATTTATTGATCTTTGTTTGAGCCTTCGAACTTCTTGTGTTGAATTTTGTACTTGTTACATTCTTTTATGAGCATTGCGTTCTTAATTTCATTACATCTATGCTCTACTTGTTGTGTTGTCATCAATCACCAAAAAGGGGGAGATTGAAAGCATCTAGGCCCCCATGAGGTATGGTTTCGGTGATTAATGACAACCGTTAGATATTACTAATGAGTTTGTGGATGCGAGGTCTCACGTATAACACATCAAACGTAATGAACTATCTATTCATATCATCTAATGCTCATTGGATACAAATGGAGACCCCTCAACGAACTATTCTAAGGGGTTAATCGATTTTCATGAAGACTAAAAGAAGAACTCATACGTCAACGCAATTCCATCAAAATTGACAACACAAGGAACTCAATATTCATTAGAAGAACATTCCCAACAAATGTCAAAGAGTTCACTCAAGCAAATTCCAAAAGATCAACTTAAAACAACTCGAAGCAAACAAGATCAACACACTGGATCATCCGATATTTTGTGAAATGACTACATCGGTCGAGTTGTGTCAACAGAAGAAGAAGACCTCAAAACTGAAGTACACACCGGATCATCCGATGTGTAGGAAGTGGTACATCGGTCCAATTCAACAGAAGGATAAATTTCTCAACTATTCTGGAGAAGTACACACCAGATCATCCGATGATGAAGCAAAGTGCACATCGGTCTAATTCAACAGAAGCAATTATTTCTGGACCAATTCTCAAAATCAACTCACTGGATCATCTGATGTACACAGAAGCACACATCGGTCGATTACTCCAGTAATCATCAAGTTTGAGTAAATTCTGGAGGAAAAGCCACCGGATCATCGGATGAGAAGACAGGATCAACATCGGTCCAACAACGGTCATATCTGACACAATGACGTCAGCTAAAGTAACTTGACCGATGATAACTAAAGGGGAGACATTGGATCATCCGGTGTTCACAGTAAAGTTCTGTCAGCCTACTTTTCCAATGGCTATTTCGGGGAGACTGGCTATAAATACCCCCTAATCCTGTCATTTCGTCAAGTCTTGATCACCAGACACCATCAACACATCCACAAACGTTCAAAACCAAGAGCAATCACTTCCACACCATTTCGATCATCTATACACCAAGATTTAGGCTAGAACTAGCTAGAGAGAGAGCTTGTGTGCCTCCATTCTGGGTGAGTGGACTCCCTAGGATAGTGTGAGAGCCTCAAGGGAGTGCCCTTGGTGTTTGTAACTGTGAGAAGACTTCCGGAGCTTGCCAAGGCATGTGTGGAAGCCCGGAAGGTCGAAGTTGTACAAGGCTAGAGCTCCACCTTGCCAAGGGAGGTGAACAGAGAGGAATAGTAAAGATCCCTCGTCTCGGTGACTTGGGTGTGGCAAAACCCCTTGGTGGGTGCCACAATGTGGATGTAGGAAGATTTTGACGATCTTCCGAACCACGGGATAAATCCTTGTCTCCTCGGGAGTTTGCGTCCTTCTCCTTTCCCTTACTTTTATGCATTTTATATTCCGCGAAGTTTCTATCTACTAGAATGCATAGATAGTTCGCGTAGGGAATTGGGCTATAGAAATTAAGTTTCATTGCTTAGAATTTTTCGAAGAAAGCCCAATTCACCCCCCTCTTGGGCATTCGGTCCTTACAAAGGCCAAGTCAGTTTTTTCTTTCTGGAGTCTTTTGGCTGTGACCTGTTACATTGTTGCTTGGTCTAATTACCGTACACGTGCTGGCGGTTGGATCAATTTCTTGTTTCTGCATTCTCGCCTTTGGGGGTCGGGCACCCAGTGGATGCTGTCTTGGGGGTACGTTGAGTCGCGTTTGCCCAGGCCCCAGCCCCTCTCCTCTAGCTGGGATTACATCCTGGTCTGCCCATTTACCCTCTATGGTTATCTATGGCGCACAACTTAAACCGTAACTAGAATGTTTTTAACTGGAACATCCGTGGTCTCAACAGTACTCATAAACAGCAGGCAATCAAAGCCAAAATAGAGGAGGTTCATGAATGTAACATCTTCTGTATTCAAGAGACTAAAAAAGAACATATTGACATATCTTTCCGTAAATGAGTGGCATTTCAACAAATTCGCTTATGCACCATCCAGGGGTGCCTCAGGAGATTTACTAGTGGGATGGAACGACAATCTTCTTCATGGGGAGTCTCTAGAAATTAGGGACTTTGCCATTTCTATACGGTTCACATATCGACAAAATGGGGTTGTTTGGCACCTAGTCTCGGTCTATGGACCCTGTCAAGGTCCGCGCCGGCAAGAATTCAGTGAGTGGTTATGAAACCTAGATTTGCAACCGCAAGAGTTATGGATGATACTGGGGGATTTCAACTTCTATCGTCACACTAGTGACCGTAACCGCACCGAAGTGAATGCAGGTGACATGCAGACTTTCAATAGTATCATCCTACACTTGGGACTTATTGAAATCCCTCTACAAGGAAGGAAATATACTTGGAGCAACATGCAACAGTCCCCCCTGCTTGAACAACTAGATTGGTGCTTTACTTCAGCGCAGTGGTCTCTATCATTCCCAAACTCTACACTTCGGCCGCTAGCCAGGGACACATCTGACCACGTTCCGCTAGTGGCCCAGATCAGCACTACCATACCCAAAGCAAAATGCTTCAGATTCAAGAACTATTGGCTCAGGCATCCCCAATTTTTCTCCATTGTTAAAGACTTGTGGGATCAGCCACTAGCCACAGTTGGAAGTGCTAAGAGAGTATCTGCTAAACTAAAACGACTGAGATACAAGCTAAACAAGTGGAGCAGAACACTGGGTGGCCTGAATAAACTGATCAAGCGATGCAATGAAGTTATTTTGATCATGGACACAATGGAAGAACAAAGGACATTATTTCCACAAGAAAGCTGCTTCAGAAATATGATCAAACGCCAACTTGCTCAACTTATCAAGCAACAAAATGATTACTGGAGACAACGCTACACAGAGCGATGGGCCATGCTGGGAAATGAGCCAACAAAATTCTTCCTGGCCGCGGCAACGGAAAGGTATAGGAGAAACAACATCCAAGTCATTCAGGACGACCAAGGAGTAGAGCTGATGGACCATGGGCACAAAGCTTCCGCTCTCTGGAAGGAATTCAACGAAAGGTTAGGCCAATCTGACCCGACTCATCAATGGGCAAAAATTCAGCAATGGGTTTTGCCCAGGCAACACTTACAAACACTGTGCAACCCAGTCACTAGAGAGGAAGTTGATGCCACAATCAAGACGATGCCAAGTGATAAAGCTCCATGTCCAGAAGGGTTCAACACAAAATTCTTTCAAGCATGTTGGCACATCATTAAGGAAGATATATATCTGCTCTGCTCGGATTTCTTCAATAACAACATCAGTATCCAGCCACTAAATAGCTCTTTAATCACTCTCATCCCAAAGATCAACAATCCCTACAGGGTTGTAGACTACAGGCCCATATCACTATTGAACACCACTGCCAAACTGATCACCAAAATACTCTCAGTACGATTGCAAGAAGTCATCACAACCATCATCCAAAAAAATTAATACGGCTTCATCAAAAAAAGAACCATACAGGACTGCATGGGTCTTTGAATACCTCCACCAATGTAGGAAAACCAACACAGGTATCATAGTACTCAAACTGGACTTTGAAAAAGCCTTTGACAAGGTGGAAGATGACTTCATATTACACATGTTGCGAGTTTTTGGTTTCCCTGATCAATGGATCAAATGGGTAGCAGACATCCTATCAACTGCTATTTCTTCAGTGCTTCTCAATGGAGTACCAGGCCAGACATTCCATTGCAGAAGAGGCGTTCGGCAAGGGGACCCACTGTCCCCCCTTCTTTTTGTATTGGCAGCTGATGTCCTGCAAATATCAATCTACAAAGCGGTTGAGTTGGGGCTTCTAACATTGCCACTGCACCAAGGAACAAATGTGGAATTCCCGGTGGTCCAATATGCAGATGACACTATCCTAGTTCTCAAGGCTAATCAGAGAGAGCTCTTCTTTTTGAAAAACCTATTGCAATCTTTCGGAGGAGCGACAGGTCTAAAAGTGAATTGGGGAAAATCAAGCCTCATGCCAATCAACATTGATGAAGAGAAAACCACAATCCTTGCAGCCACACTGGGCTGCACCATTGGCTCATTCCCATTTACATAATTGGGATTGCCTATGAGCCTTGACAGACCAAAAGCAGACGCCTTTGAAGGCCTCGTCTCACGAGTACAGAAGACGCTAACCGGAGCAGCAACATGGTTATCAATGGCTGGACGATGCACACTCATTAACAACATCATATCCGCTATACCTATTTATGCCATGTGCACTATCAAACTGAGAAGTCCAGTCATTCAAGCAATTGACAAAGCCAGAAAGAAATGCTTGTGGAGAGGCTCAGATATCAATGGCAAAGGTTGGCCTCTGGTGGTCTGGCATCAAGTGACAACACAAAAGGAAAATGGAGGCCTAGGTCTCAAAAACCTCACTACAATGAATGAAGCCCTGCTCATGAAATTCCTCTGGAAAATATATAACAAAGTTGACATCCCCTGGGTCCATCTCATACATCAACGTTACTGTAACAATGGTAAGCCACTGCATGGCACAAAAGGAAAAGGGTCCTTCTGGTGGAGGGACGTAGTGAGACTATCTAACTCATTTCTCAAGAATTTTGAAGTCAACGCTGGAAAAGGGGACACAATTCGGCTCTGGCAGGATCAGTGGGAAGGCCACTTGCTCAGAAGGGACATGCCTTGCCTACACTCCTTCGCGAAAAAACCCAGCATCTCTATGGCCCAATTCCTCAGCAGGTATGATCACCTCGGCCATTTCTTCCAACCAATGTCAGATGAAGCCTTGCTGGAACTGGTCAACCTGGAAGCGCTGCTGGACGAGGTTTCTCACAGGGACCCCTCGCAAGACGTATGGAGTCCGACAGGGGGAGTAAGGATATTCAGCTCTAAGAATATCTACAACAACTGCTACAACCACATCAAGCCACCAGCACCCTTTAGTTGGATATGGGCTTCGAGGGTGGTAAAGAAAGTGAAGATCTTCATGTGGCTTGTGTTTCAGGACCGGCTCAACTCACGCAACCTCCTAAAGAGAAAGAACATACCCATTGATGGGAATGACTACACCTGTGTGCTCTATGTTGACAATGTGGAGGAACTCACTTACCATCTCTTCTTTAGCTGCTCCTTCAGCATGGCATGTTGGAACGTCCTTGGGGTTCATTGGGACCATGGCATCCCTTTCTTCGACACTCTGCAGAAGGCCAAGCACAGCTGGAGTCGTCAAGCCTTCATGGAAATCTTCTCTATAGCGGCTTGGGAGATTTGGATTGTTCGTAACAACTTCATTTTTAGAAAATCTCCCCCTACTGTAAATGCCTGGAAAAGATCCTTCATTTCTTCTACCAGGCTTCAAGCTTGTCGCTTTAAGCCTGAGGATAGGGACTGAGTGCTCCTGTGGCTACAGAGCTTGTAAGGGGTGTTCCTCTCTCTGGAACACCTAGTCAAGTGCTGTTGTGCCTTTGTAACTTAAACTCTATTTCATTTTTTAATATATTTTCATAGCTGTCGGGGTTCTCCCTTGCAGTTTTTATTGGTAAAAAAAACGTATGTATGTTGGTTTATTCAGGTAACCGACGCCTATACTGCCGACGGCCTTTTGCCTGATTCCTATAGTGAATATCACCAAGGTTAAAGTGACACCCCTAAAGAAGGACAAGGCTCACCTTGCTCATGAGAGAATATCTTCAAGAGGGAAAAGTCGTCACTACATCAACCAGTCTTCATCAAAATGACGGAGAGGCTAGGGCCATCATGTGGTCCACATGTCCAACTAACATGCCAAAGGAGATTTGGCATGTCAATCAAGATAAGTTGTCCACATCTTCAAATCAGGGATTGGACAAAAAATCATCGCACTAAACAGGACGGAGGTAAGTCCCACTCATCAGACTTCGAAAATTCGGTGAGTCATTGCCAATAGGTAAATTGGTAGTTATCTCATATTTGTTTTCCCCAAATGCATATTTGAATTTCTCATTTGCATTTAGCATGTTTTAATTTCCACACTTGCATGTTTGAAAATGCATGCTTACATCATAAGCATGAGAAAAAAAAAGTATCCATGTTTCATCCCTGCAAAAATAAGATAGTCCACTCAAAAAGGAGTCATCTCAAGGTCCACATTCACTCCATTCCATCACACATGCACAAGTCTTGAATCAAATTGTTTTGAATTGATTTCTCCTAAGGCTTGCTCTTTTGACTTAGTAGTATTATGTGTTGCAAATATGCCTGCTATATTCCCTACCAAGCTCCACATACAAGCCTTATGTAAAGGTAGGATGAATTTAGGCACAATTTCTTGGTGAGGACAAATTTCCACTACACACAGAGGAGAGACTTGAGAGAATCAAATTGAGATACTTGAAATCTAAATTGAACTCTCCGAAATTTGAGTGGAACTTGATTTCTAGGGTATGTGTGCTCCATTTACTGTTCTATCTTTCAACCACCCGTGAATAGGAGATGGCATAATCCCCATCATGACTTAAGATGGGTGAAGTACCATGCCAATTTTTTAATACTAGGTAGAGTATTTTGTTGTGCACATGGTACTTTTGAAAAATAGAACATAGTAGAAACTCCTGATCATCAACCTAAAGTCTTGACTTTGCTCGGGACGACCAAAGGATAAGCTTGGGGGAGTTTGTTGACGGCTGTTATATACCAATTTCACCTGTCAATATAACTCAATTATGTGAAGGAATTGTCATTTCTTGCACACATCACCTTTCTATTTAACCTATTTCCACTTGTCCTTGGAGAAAGTAGTGCATGCAGGAATTCGATGCAGAAATGAAGTGAAACAAGGGTATGGATCCTATAAAATAGCATTCCAACCAATCAAGCAATGACACATGGCACCACATGGATCAAATGGCCCACAAACAGAAGTATCCGAGGCCATCTAACGGTGTAGCACCCATATAAAGGAATGGGACCCACCTGGCAGGAACCTGGAGGAAGCAAAACCCCAACGGGGCCAAGACCAGGTTGGCTGACCCCCCCCCCCCCCCTAGTCCGCTGACTATGTCTTGGCGCCTTTCGCGGTAGAACGCCACGTGTTGGCTCCTCCCGGCTTGAAGAGGTCATGGATGACTGATTCACACGCTTTTGGTGGCGAGAACCGACCCTTCTCCAAGATATAAATAAGACCCCTCACCTCAACACACACCACTTGAGTATTCTTCCTTTGTATCCACTACTCTCCACGGGTTTAGAGGAGTATAGGCTATAGAGAGGAGAGTCTCTAGTCCATACTCCAAGTAGGAGAGGAGTAGAAGGAGTCTCTTCCAAATTGGGAAAGATATGTCTCACATATTCCTATTTGTATTTGTGACTTTATTCATAATAAAGATGATATCTTTAGTCTACTATTGTTCATATACTTGGATGAAGCATTTCTTGTTTGATTGTGGATTCCATGTATGTGGTAGGAATAGTATTTATGATTGTACTATACCATTCTTAACACATCATCATAAACACGATAAACCTCCACAATAGTCTAATTAACTATGATATGACTATGTTAATATGAATCACTTATGCTATGAATTAACACTGGTTCAACGATGATTTAGTTCATTGCCTTTGGATGGCATGTGCCTAGGCTCTTAAGGTAATTACTTAATAATATGCTAGCATGGTGCTAGGATAGAGAGTAGAGTTGAATGTCTCGTAGACCCACGGATTGAAGAGGTAGGCAGTAGGTGGTGACAGCCCTTTCTGTCCTTTGTGATTCTCCACGTTCGGCTACGCCACATGCTCTTGGCGGGAGTCGCCTAGTGTTGCTAGGGGTAAACCCGTGCCCGATGTGTTAATCCACTTAGCATGAAAACACATAATTAACTTAGGGTGTGTTTGGTTTGAGGGATATGGTAGGACGGGACGGGACGATCCCACTTTTCTGTTGTTTGGTTTGCATACACATGGGATGGAGTCATCCCTCAAAAGAGAATATTACACCCAGATGCAGGATGGAACCATCCCACCGAAAACATGGGGACGGTTCCGTCCCACCTCTGTGGAGGCAGACGCGCGACCTTCCGAAGGTACTCATACTCATATGTTCTTGTCCCATCCTTTCATTCAAATAGGAGACAGGACCATTCCATTCCAGACCATCCCACAAGACAAATAAGAAACATGGATCTTCCCATCCCTCTAGACAAACAGAAAACGGGACCATCCCATCCCTGTAAACTAGGATGGATCCATCCCATCCCACTTTGACACCCAACCAAACACGTCCTTAGGATATGTATATGTACACTAGAAGCACTGTAGGAGTCTCTACCTAGTTCTTAGCCTAATCCCTCTTTACCCCATTAATCCCATTAGGATAGGATACTCTTGTGTGTGCCACACTACCTCCACTTATCATTAAACTCATCCTTGCTAGAACCCTACCTAGACCAACCTAGCATTTCACACTTGATGATTGTTTTCCTTCCACCTAGCCTTCCTTTGGAAAATATAAATGACACCTTTTGGGAATACTCTTTAAAGGGGAAATGCTACATCGATAGTTTTTGTGTGCTTGCAGATATTCACTTGAGGATAAAACCTACCAACAAGCATTTCTGGCACCACTGCTAGGGCTGAATTGTTAGTAGTGCGTAGGAAATATCAACAAGCATTTCTGGTACCGTTCTCAGGGAAGGCATCCGAAGTATTGCATGATTGAGTGGATAGGATAGGACCCTGGTAGGTTTTAGTAGGATGACCCTTCTTTGTTTTCGCATTTTATGTGAAAACAAGGTAGTGTATGTCTGGTTTCCACTTGCTAGAAAACTTCGTTGAAGATTATGAATCCCTTCTGAGAGATCGACCTCGTGTCGTTACTCCTCAAAAGCTTCGAGTGGCAAAGCAAGCCGGCACAACTGAACCAATCTCCAACATGCTAATGGCCCAGAAGACCCTTCGTGAGTTTTCGGCTCCCTCTGCTAACAATGTGCCTGTTGGGCCCACTGTTAACACGGGAGACGTAAACTTCCAAATCAAGACTAGCCTGATCACTATGGTGCAAGCCAACCCATTTCGTGGGAAGGATAACAAGGATGCAAGTGCTCACCTGCAACAGTTCCTTGAGATCTGCAACACTTTTAAGATAAAGGACGTATCTCCTGATGTTGTTCGTCTTAGGTTATTCCTGTTCTCTCTTCTTGGGAGAGTAAAATAGTGGTTCTAAGCGAACCGAAGTGTTGCAGACACTTGGGAGAAATGTTTTACGGCATTCCTCGCCAAGTTTTACCGTTGGGCAAGAACAATGCCCTACGTGGAAGAATTTCCAACTTCCAGCAAGATGCTATGGAATCTATTCCCGAGGCTTGGGAAAGGCTACAGGAGTATATCCTAGCATGTCCCCACCATAGGATGGATGATTGGCTCATAATCCAAAACCTTTACAATAGGCTGATCCCTTCCGCCCATGACCATGTAGATGCTGCTGCTGGAGGTGCCTTCTTCTCATTGAAGGTGCCCAAAGCTAAAGATTTGATTGAGAAGATGGTGTCAAACATGGGTTAGAGAGACGAGCGTCTCCATACCCATCAGCGAGGCATGCACACCTTGAAAGAGGTGGACATGATTGCTGCCAAATTGGACCTCCTTATGAAGAAAGTTGATGGACAAGGCAATGGTGAAGTATGCGGAAATGCCTATGCCTTAGTGACATCACTTGTGAAGTCTGTGGCAGCACGAGCCATTTGGGCAATGACTGCCCAGAAACTGGTGAGGATGCACTATACCTAGCCAACAGTGGAAACAACAATGGCTATCTTCCAGGAGGTCAAGGGTGGGGCCAACCACGCCCATTCTTTCATGGGGGGTACAACAACAATGGCAACAATGGAAATCAACCCAACTTGAGAGAACCTGCCATTGGTTAGCTGAAGATCAATGAGGCTATATCCAAGAAGCTATCGGCCAATGACAAGACCCTAGAGAGCATAAATGCCAAGATTTAAGGACTATCCTCAGCCTTCAAGAATCAATTGAGTTTCAACAAGATGTTGGAGACTCAGTTGCCTCAACTGGCAGCTGATGTTCCTCTAATGGAGAATGGCAAGATGCCGAGACAGCCCGAACCACTCGTGGAAAGTGCCAACATGATTTCTCTAGAAGGAGGCAACTGGCTGAAGGATCCTGGAGGTCCTACAATCTCATGCTCAATTGGGGCACACCACTTTGACAAGGCCCTTTGTGACCTTGGAGCAAGCGTGAGTGTGATTCCCAAGCTGGTTTTGACCAGCTGAATTTCACGGAACTTACTCCAACACCAATGCAGCTCCAACTGGTTGATTCTTTAGTTTGTTATCTAGCGGGTATTCCCAAAGATGTTCCAGTGAAAATACGGAATTGCTTCATACCCGTGGATTTCATGAGGCTCGACATGGAGGTCGAGAAGGATACACCGCTCATTCTTGGGTGCCCATTCCTAAGCACCGCGAAAGCTAGCATAGATGTGGGAGCCAGAGAAATCCACTTCCATATCAATGGCAAGGAGGAGAAGTTTAACTTTCGCAAAAATTTGGAGCAATGCTCCATGATTCGTATCAAGTATAGTCTGAATTCTAAGCACATTCAAGAGGTATAAATCACACCTCCAAAGGTGGACCCGCTCATTGCATTCATGAGGAATTTGATCTATGCGGAAAACACGTCTTATCGTCTACGCCGACACCCAATGAAGACAGAGAAGTCCGGGCCTCCCCAACGGCCCAAGTCCACTAAGCTGCCAAAGAAGGTATGGTGGAAGAAGCAACACAAGTCGTCCGAGCCCATCCCTTCGGGCCCGGATGTCAAGAAATGAAGAAGGAGGAATGTCCATCTCATCGGACGGTGGTGAGACCTAGCCAATAGGATAAATTGGTAGTTATCCTTTTCTTTGTTTTTCTTTTCTCTTCATTTGATTTTCCCCATTTAGATTTATTTTCCCCACTGCATATTCGATTTTCTTATCAAGTTGAGAATCTTATATTCTTAACTATCATTTTTATTTATTATTTTTTCACAAAAATAAAATTGTTGGGTTTTGAAAAAAGAAATTTTTATTTGGAAAACAATTTTTCTGAGCTGTAAAAGTGGTATTTCACCAACGGGCTTATTCCATAGCCATTGAGGATACACTTGCCAAAAGGGAGAATAGGGGGCCTACCTGTCAGGTCGGCCGACCCCCCTGTTCGGCCGAAAAGGGAAGGAGCCAATTTTGCTCTCTCTCCTCCAACGGCTACATTTGGTTCCCTAGTGACCATTGGGGATTGCACACTATAAAAGGTGGCCGTGAGGAGCTCTTCTCCTCACACTTCACCTCATTTCTTACATCCCCAAAGTCACTCTTGCTCAAATTGTTTTTCTTGCTCTTCATTGAAGCACTCTTGCTCAAAATCCAACTCAAAAGATTTGCTTTTGTTTGCATTTGCAATTTGCTCTCAAGTTCTTCAAGGGAAAATTTGTTGGGTTTTTTTCACTAACATCACCTCTTTTGAGTTTTTACCTTGTTGTGTTCTTGCTTGTTGTAGCCATGAAAGTAATGAAAAGGGTTTCCGGAAAGAGGAAGGACGCTGCAAGCTCAAGCCATCTTGGAGACTCAAGTGCACGTCCCTCTTTCGTTGCTATCCAAAGTTCACGAAGGAGGAGTGTAGGAGAGGACACTCCCATGGGTGAGAGGAGCAACCCTCACCAACTTCTTCATGATGACGACCTCGACATCCAATGTGAAGTTGAAGATCAAGCACACAAACTCCTCCAAGATCGTGAGTATTCTCATACAAAAGCTTATGATCCGGATTTAATCTCCAAAATAGGTATGGATTCTGAATTCTTTTCCATTTGGTGTGCATTAGGATGGGAAAATTTTGCTCACATGGAGGAGAAAGGTTCACGCCTTATCTCCATACAATTCCTTTGCACACTCAAAATAGGATTTGATGGTATTACTTTTAGATTATTTCAAAAAGAATACAACATCCTATGGAAAGAATTAAGTGAAATCCTAGGCTTCCATAAACATTGTTTGCTAGATTTAGACATTTTGCCTAAGTTTAACAAAAAAAAAGTCTTTGGCAAGATTTAACTGGTGAGGTCAGATGTAGTGCACCTAGGAATAGCCACTTGCACAACCCCACTTTGCGCTTCATACATAGATGGGTGGTTGTGACTATGTTCCCTAGAGGAGATGTAAGGATAGTGCGTGATGATGAGCTGAAAATTCTATTTGCCATGATTAAAAAGATAAAAGTTGCTCCAGTTATTGCCATGATGACACAATGGTTAGCTTACATTCCAAGGATAGGGCCAATTGAATACACTTCATTGATCACCCGTATTGCTACTAGGGTAGGAGCACTAGAATATTTTTCATTAGAGTACATTGAAAATGAAAGAGAATTGATTGATGAAGATTATTTAGTGCAAGGTCACACCCTTAAGCATGATCAAGATGGCTCTTTGATATTTTATTATCCTGGCTCTGTCAATTAAATTTGGTTACCTAACTCAGATTATCATTTGTACAAATGTCGGAGGCTAACCATTGACCTACTTCCCATCGAGGAAGCCGGAAGAAGTAATGTCTCTGGCAGGGTAACTAGAAGCCGCACAAGGAGAGCGGCCATGCCCCCGACAACCTCCATAGTCTATGAGTGTGAAGAGGAAGAGAACCCAGCGGGTGATGCACCTGGATGGACTCAATCTCCTTCGTATGAGACCGAAGGTCCGTCTTTGCATGGATGGCCAGGTGCTACATGGGAGACACCCCTATCCACTTCAAGCACTAGCAGCTTGCCTCCAACATCTAGGAGAAGATGTCATTCCACTTCGGCTAGAAGTCATCATGACTATAGCCAAGGAATGACGGATCTCTCTAGACGTAGGGAGGAGCTTGAAGTGAGGACGGGTGACATCTACAACACTATCCTAGGGCATGTACAAGGTACCCAAGATTAGAAACAACACATGGATGCTCAATTCATCAACCTCAACTCCACGCTACAGCAACAACAAGCTGATCTCGCGGCATACTTCCCTCATCAAAGGTTCAACCCTCGACACGGAGGTGAGTGAAGAACAAGCATGGGGGAGCACCCCCACTTGAGGTAAATTGTATCAACCCCATGCATATTTATTTTCCACTTACCAATCATCCACCTTGCATCTAAAATATATATATATATATATATATATTATAGGATAGTTTTATTTTCAAATAAAATAGAAGATGTGCAGTAAGAATGACTTGGAATTCACATAGATGAAATGATGAATAGTTCCTCTGTTTTAATTTTCCTAAGTCCCTAGTTTACAACTTACTACTCTCCAACATATTGCTCTCATTGGCTAAAATTGTTTTTGACTTGATTTGGAAATTGAGGGTATCAAAAGCTTAATCCATTCTAAGTTGTTGTGACATATGATATAGTAATAGGGCTGCTATTACTAGTTTGATAGAGACACATAGATTTCCGGAGAAATTCTAAAAAGATTTAAGTTATCCTCATTTGATTGGAAATACCCACCTAAGCCATATGATACATTATAATGATAGACCTTATAAATATGCTATTTGCTTTCACATTGAGCTTTGTCAAACTAGTATATACCTATGTGAGATTTCATTCATTACTTTTTGAATACAAGACTTCACTTGCACATGCTATACTTCTACACTAGCAGTAAGCAAATTTCCATCATACCACCATTCTACAATAAAACGAGAAACTCTACATCATTCATGCTCAGTACTCTCTCCAAAATTCATTTCATAAAAAGGGAGTAGAAGACATGGCTACAAGAAAAATAAAAGAAAATGCATGCTTACATCATAAGCATAGGAAAAAAAAAAGTAGCCATGTTTCATCCCTGCAAAAGAAGAGGGTCCACTTAAGAAGGACTCATCTTAAAATATCCACATCCACTCCATTCCATCACACATGCACAAGTCTTGAATCAAATTGTTTTGAATTGATTTCTCCTTGCTCTTTTGACTTAGCAAGATTATGTGTTGCAAATATGCCTACTATATTCTCTACCAAACTCCACATACACGCCTTACGTAGAGGTAGGTTGAAATTAGGCACAATGCCTTGGTGAGGACATATTTCCACTACACACAAAGGAGATACTTGAGAGAATCAAATTGAGATACTTAAAATCTAAATTGAACTCTCCGGAATTTGAGTGGAACTTGATTTCTAGGTTATGTGTGCTCCATTTGCTGTTTTATCTTTCAACCACCCATGAATAGGAGATGGCATAGGCCCCATAATGACTTAAGATGGGTGAAGTACCATGCCAATTTTTGCATTACTAGGTAGAGTATTTTGTTGTGAACATGGTACTTTTGAAAAATAGAACATTGTAGCAACTCCTAATCATCAACCTAAAGTCTTGACTTTGCTCGGGACGAGCAATGGATAAGCTTGGGGAGTTTGTCGATAGCTGTTATACACCAATGTCACCCATCAATGCAACTCAATTATGTGAAGGAATTGTCATTTCTTGCACACATCACCTTTCTATTTAACCTATTTCCACTTGTCCTTGGAGAAAGTAGTGCATGCAGGGATTCTATGCAGAAATGAAGTGAAACAAGGGGATGGATCCTATAGAATATCATTCAAGCCAATCAGGCGATGCAACAGTGTACACAAATAGAAGTATCCGAGGCCATCCAACGGTGTACACCAATATTAGTCAATAGGACCCACCTGTGAGTCACCTGGAGGAAGCACACCGTGAAAGGGGCCAAGACCAGGACAGCCGACCCCCCTAGTCGGCTGACTAGGTCCTGGCACCTTTCTCTGTCAAATTCCATGTGTAGGCTCCTCTCGACTTGAAGAGGTCAAGGGTGACTGATTCACTCGCTTTTGGTGGCAGGAACCGACCCTTCTCCAAGCTATAAATAGGACCCCTCACCCCTCACTTCAACACACACCACTTGAGTATTCATCCTTTGTATCCACTACTCTCCATAGGTTTAGAGGAGTCTAGGCTGTAGAGAGGAGAGCCTCTAGTCCATAGTCCAAGTAGGAAAGGAGTACAAGGAGTCTCTTTCCAATTGGTAAAGGTATGGCTCTCATATTACTATTTGTATTTGTGACTTTATTCTTAATAAAGATATTATTTTTAGTCTTCTTTTATTCATATACTTGGATGAAGCGTTTCCTGTTTTATTGTGAATTCCATGTATGTGGTAGGAGTTTTCTTTATGATTATGCCACAACAATATTATTCTGCTGTCATAAACACTAATAACCCTCACTATAGTCTAATAAGTTATGATATGATCATGTTGATATGAATAACTTATGCTATGTCTCAACATTGGTTCAATGATGTTTATTATAGCCATTGCCTTAAGATGGCTTGTGTCATGACTCTTAAGGTATTTACTTAATATGCTAGTGTGGTGCTAGGATAGTTAGGTAACGTTGGATGTCTCGTAGAGCCATGGATTGAAGAGGTAGGCAGTAGATGGTGACAGCTCTATCTATACTTGTAATCACCCACGTTCGGCTATGCCACAGGCTCTTTGCGGTAGCCATCCTAGTATTGCTAAGGGTAAACTCGTGCCCGATGTTTTGAACAACTTAGCATGAGAATTCACCATTGATATGATCATTACTATCTAAGCTAGGCTATTTATATGTATACTAGAAGTGTAGTAGGAGTCTCGACCTAACTCTTAGCCTAATTCCTCTTAACCCATTTATCCCCCTTAGGATAGAATGCTTTTGTGTGTGTAACACTACCTCACCTATCTATTATCTATCATTACTAGAACCTTACCTAGACAAACCAATCCCCTCCATTTGATGATTTCTATTCTTCCACCTAGCCTTCCTTTGGGAGAATATAAATGACACCCTTGGAATACTCTTTTAAGGGGAAATGCTACATCGATAGTTTTCGTGCGCTTGCAGATTTTTATCTATGACGTAAGAAACGTCAACATGAAGTCAAGCCTCCATCAGCTACGTGCCGAATCCTCATGAGCACCGGGTTAAACTCTGCCGATAGGTTTGGAATGATCTCACAGAAGTCGGTGTATGTAGAGGGAAGTACGGTCGGTAGCTCCAAGCGATCATGCGGGTCCGTCCAGATTATCACCCAGTCGCTCGTCCAGGTGTCCCACTTCCCGGAGGAGAAGGAGCTGATGTACTTGAACGGAGCATTCATGCGCCTCACGAAGTAGTAAGCTCTGATGAGGTCGTGTGACATCCGGTTCCAAAAATGAACCAAGTGAACGCATATGTGTGCCCAGGACATTCAACACACATACACGAGTGCATTCACAAAAGGATATACACAAAATTACCACAGAACAAGATTAATTAACCACTTTTATTACACAATTCATAATACCCTCGAATACCAGCTCTAATGAATATTAATGAAAAGTTTGAACTAATGCAGTGGAAATAAACTAAATAAGCAACTAAGTAAACTAAGCAAAGGGGTAGCGCAGCTCCAACACTCCACAGGCAAAGCTGACGGTAGGCACGGCCTAGAACTCTGCATTATCATCTTTATACTCTCAATCATGACCTGCAACTGTTGGTGGGGGAATTGCAAGGGTGAGTACATGTCGTACTCAGCAAGTGTGGAAAGTATGACATGTAGCTGATTCAAATGATGAATGTAATAATGGCTAAGTGTTGAAAAGTACATTAAAACATTTGAAAAGCAATATATTATATGTATGTGAAGTAAACCCATCATAAACCATAGGTAATATCATAGTACCAGTCCATATTTCAATATCCATCATCCATATACAAAATTTCACCATTACCATTAACCATATTCAATACCAGAATTTAACTCATAACCAGCCATAACCATTTCCAAACCATAACCATAACCAAATCCCAAGTTCCCCTCTAATCATGTAGGTCATCCAGACACTCCTAATCGGGAGCACGACTATCATGATGTTTTATTAGACTCTGCAGAGTTTGTACCACTTTACTCACGTGTTTGTGATTTCATCACTCGCGGCGACTGAAGAACCTCCCTTATGCCAATTACACTTTCTTTGGTGTATGGCCAAGAGATCACAAAGTAGCCTTTACAAAGGGATTACTAACATATTTAGACCCCACTGAGGTTTCACCGATGGCGATGCCTCCAACTGAGCACATCTTCAACTAAGGGCCCCCTCTTGAGCTATTCAGATCCCAGGATAGTCCAACCAATCATCAACAAACCCAATCTGACTACCCCTTCCCCGAGCATCCTTAATGGTCCAAATAGCACTAGCAAAGCCCTAATTAATCAGCTACAATACACCCATACTTGGCCTCGTGGTGGCACTGTAGTCCTGGCTTATTCTCGCATGAACTGGTCCTTAGATCTAAAGCAAGCAAACCACCGTAACATCCAACCCATCCACATACCATGCTTGCTTAGATCACCCATTACCACATCATATTAACCAGTTCATGTTAATCATAACCTCATAAATGCATAATTAAGTTATGTGGTATAGTTTTGTTCCCACCCAATTAATTAAGAGAAGCAAAAAGGTAAAAAGCCCATCCTGACTCTCTACCGTAAATTCCAGGTGACAAGGGTGGTTAAAAAAAGCTAGTAAACTTCCTACTATAGGATTCCCATCAAATTGACACAAGCATGCAGTTTTGCAGACAAAACATTTATTTTAAAAACAGGATCAATATGCTTCAAGGACACTTGCCTTTCTCTTGAGCTTGGTTCGGGTAAAAACCTTCAAACTCTTGGTGTTGGAGATCCTCCGCGGCACTCTCTATTGCAAATCCGTCTAATACGCACAATAAACATACAAGAAAAGAATTACAATCAAAGAGTGCACAAATATTACTCAATATGACATGACATGCATGATTAATGCAAATGCAAAGCAAAACTAGTTGATAAGTTGTTAATAATGTTTATTAATCAATTACAATAGTTATTAAGAAGTCTACACAGTTTTGGAGTTGATTCGAACCAATTTATATTTAATTCAATAGGAAATAGATTGCAAAAATCAGACAAGTCCGCAGGAGGCCGGACTAGTCCGCACTGCGCAGGAACAACATATTAGGGTTTTCTAGATCGACGTGAATTTGGAGAAAAAGGGGTTAAATTCACGTGAGAAAAAGAGAATAGAAGGTATACCAGGTGTTTAGAACTCCAATGAATCAAGAGTTTTGGAGGCAACACTTGGATCTTGACGATCTAGGGTTGATGAAGAACTTGGTGGTGAATTGTTGATGAAGAATGCGAAGTTGATGGGGATCTTGATCATGTTTCGTTTCCTCCTCTTCTTCTTGCTCTAGATCTCCTTCTCCCTCCTTGGTGGCGGCTATTCACGAGCTAGGGTTTGGGTGTGGTGGAAAAGTGGCAAATAGATATCAAGCCAAGGGGTGGGGTTGGTTATATAATGATGGAGGCTACGGTTGGATGGATTTTGACTTTCAGATGAGTAGGTGATGAGATCATGCATATTATTATTGCACCTACAAACATGACACACTGTTTATTTGTTTGGGATCCTGGCTCAAGTGAAAGTGCACACTTATTTGATGGACAAGATCAAGATGGCACACTTGTCGTCCACCACCTTGGCCTCCTCCATTCATGCATACAAGAAGATTTGATGGCATTGCACATTTGGACCAACATATAAGAACGAGCTCACCTCTGAAATTAATTGTTGTGTATGAACTCTATTGATTGCATCTTGTATGTTCAATAGAGTGTTGTTTGTATCCATAAAGTGATGTCCTCATCATCCTACCAATTTATAGGAAAAAGATTTAGGCCCGATCTTCCGAAAGGTAAAGGATAAGTCGATTGATGGAGATCTCGACGTTGATGATCCGAGGCTCTCGAGTAGAACACGAACAACCCCTGCAATCACTACACCACTGCTCCGTTGGTTATCAACCGTGCTTCACACAATTCACCTCGGCAAGAAGGCTAATCCCTGCATGTGCAACCGAGAACACAAGCAAGAACGTAGAAGACACGATCTGAAATCACGAAATTGGGGTCTCACAAACCGTAGAACGACGATATTATTGATCTAAGCAAAACCCAATTGTTCATGGCGGCTACTATGGAGTATATATAGGAGGGAGGACGTCCAAGGGGGTGTTTGGGTCGTGACCTAACCCTAAGATACAAAAATAATGGACTTAGACTTGATATATGGCCCAATGGCCCAATACGGTGGCGCAGCACCCTGACAGATTCTATACTTGATTTTATTTTGACGATTCCCGTCGACTCCGAACGTATTTTGACATGGGATTGGCGTCATTGGAAAGGTTATCCTCTCCCCTTTCCGTTAATATGTAGAACGTCCAAAACGGAGTTCGTATGCATCATGGGCGTCCGTTTTAGTGTGTACTGCTCCTGGACTACGAGTTGGATACGATTTGGAGTTTTGTTCGGTTTCCATCTTCTTTGAACGAATTCTCTGGTCTTCGACGTCCCCGATACTTCCTACAAGTACTATTTGAACCTCTTCATGGATCCTAATCACAATTAAATCATTAGGTAGCAATCTATGCTCAAAAACATATAAGGAAACATATAAGAACGAGCTCACCTCTGAAATTAATTTGTGTGAACTCTATTGATTGCATCTTGTATGTTCAATGGAGTGTTGTTTGTATCCATAAAGTGATGTCCTCATCATCCTCCCCTTCTTGAATTGGAGTTGTCCTCGACTCAAGTTCATCTCCTCTCATGTGTTGGTCCAAATGTGCAACGCCATCAAATCTTCTTGTATGCATGAATGGAGGAGGCCAAGGTGGTGGACGACATAGTGCGCCATCTTGATCTTGTCCATCAAATAAGTGTGCACTTTCACTTGAGCCAGGATCCCAAACAAATAAACATTGTGTCATGTTTGTAGGTGCAATAATAATATGCATGATCTCATCATTCTCCCCTTCTTTATGACAAGCCGTCCTCGGTTTGCTCGTATGTCGAGGAAAAAGGATTGCTTTGGGGGTAGAATGAACACTGTCCATATTGCACAACCGCAATGAACAATGCTTCTTTTTTATTTGTTGTCCTTGCTGCAATAAAAAAATGCTAGAAAAACTATACAATACATTATTAGTGTTAGTGCATCCATTCATTTCACCATGTTGTTGCAGCACAAAAGGAGCTTGCACATTTGAACATATGTAAACTTTATGCACCATAAATTCACCACTATCTTCATAGTTGCCTATAGCATGAAAAATATTTCTACTTAATAAAGGCAATTCAGATTGTGAAAATGTTCTCCTCTCTACAATATTTAGATCACAAAGAGTGTTAAATTCAATATAACCCAAAGTATTTAGAGAAGACAAAAATTTCAGCTCATTATTTTCAGCAGTAGCGGTGATCAAATTATGAATTTCAGCACAAGTAGGTGAATCCAAAACACAATCATCTTGTATATTAACTTGTTTTTGCATAGGTATAATAGAGTTATCAGCACACAACTCTTTCGTAGCGCAACGATCAGCAGGAAAATCAACATGTGACAATGGTGTATAAATAAACGATTCTAATAGTTGCTCCTCGAAAATAGCATGATTGGTGGAAAAATTCAGAACATCCAAAAACTTCTCACCTTTTGTATTTGTAGAATGTTTTTCCTTACCATTTTCAGCGGTGATTTCGAGTGCATTATGAGTTGATCCATCTAAAATTTCACAAGTGTTGTCAAAAGCCTTGTTCTCTTTTGCATCATCTATATTATTTTCTATATTGTCTTGCAAAACGTTAGACACAAAAGGAGGTACAACAAGAAATTTCTTCTCAAATTGCTGAATTTCTTCTTTGCACATAGATACATTAGCAAAAGTTTCTCGCATAAGAATTTTTGTTTATTTCCATGTTCGAGGTTTTTCTAATTCATTTAAATTGTTCCACCAAGTTAATGCACAATCTACTAATGCACTTGCAACATTTCTAATCTTTCTCCTCTCACACATATGACATTGTCCAAAAATTTTATCCACCTTTATTTCCCAAGTAATATATTCATCATAACCAAAACCATCATAAGAAGGAAGAGATGGGCGAATGTAATTACTTCTTGTGGAAGGTGTTGTAAAGGTGGTCTGAATGTCATGTGAATTCTTGGTTGATGTTTTATTTTTACTGAGCAACTCCATCGTCGTCTTCATCATGTCCATCATCTCAGCATATAATGCATGATTCTTTCTTTTACCTGACATTGTTAGTAGCAAACAGAAGACAACACAAAAAATATGTTATCCCTATCAACTAAAAAGGATAATGGCAAAGTGGAAATGGAATCACACACTCTCAAGCGTCTTACCACTCTCTTACAAGTGTTCTTACCTACACTGCAGGTGGCAAACGGTGGACGGTATGAAGAAACCAATGAAGCGTGGGATGATTGCAAAGGTGTATCGATTCTGCTCAAGAGTAAGGTGTAGCTTGGATGGCACTTTCTATGTAGTAAGGATTAGCAACAATGAAATCAGATAGTAAAGTTGAGTAAGTGTCTAAAGTATTTGTCAAAGTTGCTGGCCTAAATGTGTTCCTAGTAGTTCAAGCTAGCAAGACATGAGACAAAACTAGATGACACAAAGAATGCAAGCACTTCTGTTTTTTTTTTGTTGTTTTTTCCTCTTTTTTATGCGGCTTTTGTTTCTTGTTTTGCACTTGCCTTTTTCTTTTTTCTTCCTTTTTTTTCAGAATGTGCTGCAAGGGAAGAACACAATGAAAATCAATCCAAGATATCTCATGTGTATGTTGCAGATTTTCTGTTCAATCTTCCAAGGACAAATAGGCACACTTATAGGCTCTAAATTGGAAAACTTAGAACAGAAAGATTGTAGATATATCTCTCCTCTTTAATTTCAATATATGTAAGACCTATTTTGGAAAAGAACAATAGGAGATACTGCCCCCGAAATACAGACTGTTCAGAATTTTTAGGTCAATAATAGATTCGGATCTAATGCAATTTCGACATCGATAACTATATTTTCTGGGAAAATGATGAATAATAAAGTTATAGAGAACTTCTTAAGTTTTCCAGAAAGTATAAAAACACAAAAATCCAAGTTCGTATGAGGTAGATATGATGAAAATACTGAACTGGACAGAGATGAATCTAATCTGGACGTGATGACGTGATTCAAAAGGATGAATCAACACAATGCAAAACTCAAACTAAGACTAAAAACACTTTCTAAACCAGCAATATGACTCAACCACGGACACAAACTCAACAAAACCAAACTGCATAACAAAGTTGCAAAGACTCAAACGTGGTTTGTACAAAGTAATGAACAGATCTACTAAACTGCAAGTTCTTTTGTGGCTTTTTTTGTGGACTCTAGGTATAAAAACAAAACTAATGTAATGGATAGATGAATTACCTAACGGGCAACCTGGAATCTAATACCAATTGATAGGAAGGTTGGGGATGAGTCCCGATCTTCCGAAAGGTAAAGGATAAGTCGATTGATGGAGATCTCGACGTTGATGATCCGAGGCTCTCGAGTAGAACACGAACAACCCCTGCAATCACTACACCACTGCTCTGTTGGTTATCAACCGTGCTTCACACAATTGAGCTTGCCAAGAAGGCTAATCCCTGCATGTGCAACCGAGAACACAAGCAAGAACATAGAAGACACGATCTGAAATCGCGAAGTTGGGGTCTCACAAACCGTAGAACGGCGATATTATTGATCTAAGCAAAACCCAATTGTTCATGACGGCTACTATGGAGTATATATAGGAGGGAGGACGTCCAAGGGGGTGTTTGGGTCGTTACCTAACCCTAAGATACAAAAATAATGGACTTACACTTGATACATGGCCTAATGGCCCAATACGGTGGCTCAACACCCTGACAGATTCTGTACTTGATTTTATTTCGACGATTCCTGTCGACTCTGAACGTATTTTTATATGGGATCAGCGCCATTGGAAATTTTATCCTCTCCCCTTTCCGTGAATATGTAGAACGTCCAAAATGGAGTTCGTATGCATCCTGGGCGTCCGTTTTAGTGCGTACTGCTCCTAGACTCTAAGTTGGATACGATTTGGAGTTTGGTTAGGTTTCCATCTTCTTTGAACGAATTCTCTGGTCTTCGACGTCCCTAATACTTCCTCCAAGTACTATTTGAACCTCTCCATGGACCCTAATCACAATTAAATCATTAGGTAGCAATCTAAACATATAAGGAAACATATAAGAACGAGCTCAACTCTGAAATTAATTGTTGTGTATGAACTCTATTGATTGCATCTTGTATGTTCAATGGAGTGTTATTTGTATCCATAAAGTGATATCCTCATCAGTAGGGGTCGGTTTTATGGTCCCACATGGGCTCTAAAAGAGTTAGGCATGACGTCCCTAGGCCCACTTAATGTCAAACCCAAGAAACAAGTTGTAAAACAAAAGATCAACTCGGAGTCGCGATTTATCGGACAAGTCCGAAAAGGGCTGGACTAGTCCGAAGTTAGACAGAGAGAAATCGGACAAGTCCGGACTGGACATCGGACAAGTCCGAACTTATCCAGAGGGGAAAAACAGACAAGTATGTCCAAAATCAGACAAGTCCGACTTTAGTCAGAGGAAAAACAGACAAGTCCAGACAAGTCCAGGGACATAGCAAAATTTCAAGCAATTTGGGATACTTGAATAGTCCGCTATGGGTCGGACATGTCTGAAAATGTCCAGAGTGAAAAACAGACCAGTCCGCAGCAAAACGGACAAGTTCGTTTGAAGTCAGAGAGAAATCGAACTAGTCTACACCAAGACCGGACTAGTCCGCACTTCCCAGAATTCTTAAGTGTGATTTTGTTTCTAATTCATTTTAAACTTATTCCTTTTTATGTGGATTAATTTTAGACATATATTATAATGTATGCAATGAATGATGCATGAAAATGAGGGCGTTACAAACCTACCCCCCCTTCAAATGAATCTCGCCCTGGAGATTCGATGTGGAAGAGAAAAGATAGGGAAATTCCTTCTTGAGATCGTCCTCCAACTTCCATGTTGCTTCCGATTCTGTGTGATGCTTCCATTGAACTTTACACTATCGAATAACCATGTTCCTTGTGGCTCTCTCCCTGGTTTCCAAGATTTTGACCGGTTGTTTGGCATAAGTCAAATCTGCCTCTAATTCCAATTCTTCCATAGGCACTTGCTCATCCGGTACCCTTAAACACTTCTTGAGCTGGGAAACATGAAACACATCATGAATGTCCGATAATCGAGTTGGCATCTCCAACTTATACGCTACTTCTCCTCTTTTGTCCAAAATCTTGAATGGTCCAATGTAGCGAGGTGCTAGCTTGCCTCTTATGTTAAACCTCTTATGACCTCTCATTGGTGACACCTTGAGATAAACGAAGTCTCCTATTTCAAAGGCTAATTTCCTTCTCCTATTGTCCGCTAGCCTATTTGCCTTGATTGAGCAGCCCTCAAGTTCTCGCGAATAATCTGAACTTGTGTCTCAGCTTCTTGCAACACATCAGGTCCAAATACTTGATTCCCCATGTCTCACTCCAAAACAAGGGTGTCCTACACTTCCTTCCATATAGTGCTTCATAAGGCGACATCTTTAAGCTTGATTGATAACTATTGTTATATGAAAATTCCGCATATGGCAAGATCTTGTCCCAACTTTTCTCATGCTTCAAGGCACAAGCTCTTAACATGTCCTCCAAAATCTGATTGGTCCTCTCAGTTTGTCCATCCGTTTGAGGGTGATATGTTGAGCTAAAATTCACCCTTGTTCCCAATGCTTCATGCAATTTCTGTCAAAATCTGGAGGTAAATTGAGAACCTCTATCCGAGACTTACTTCTTTAGAACCCCATGTCGACATACAATGTGCTCCACATAAAGCTCTGCCAGCTTCGCAGTGGTATAGGTGGTCTTGAAAGGAACAAAATGAGCTGACTTGGTTAAACGATCCACAATTAATCAAATTGAGTCATAACTGGACTGTGTACGTGGCAATCCAACTATAAAGTCCATACCGATCTCTTCCCATTTCCACTCCGGAATCTTTAATGGCTGCAATAATCTGGCTGGCCTTTGATGTGCTTCCTTGACTCGTTGGCACACATCACATAAGGCTACCTATTCAGCTATGTAGTTTTTCATGCTATCCCACCAATAGCAAGTCTTCAAGTCCTTGTACATCTTTGTGCATCTAGGATGAATTGATTATGGCGAGTCATGTGCCTCTTTTAATATTGTCTCCCGAATATGCTTCACATTAGGCATGACAATCCTCTTACCAAGCCACAGAGTACAATGTTCATCCTCAACAAATCTGAATTCTCTTCCCTCTTGGGTCCTTTCCTTGCTTTCTGGAATCTCCTCATCCTTTGTTTCACCCTCTCGAATTTCTTGCTCCAAAGTTGGATTTAACTCCATCATCCGCATCTCATTTAAAAATCCAAGGTTCAACCGTTCAAACTCCATACATAACTCAGATGGTAGCTCTCAAATCGTGAGTTGGTGACTTACTCCTTTCCGACTCAAAGCATCGGCCACTACATTAGCCTTTCTTGGGTGATAATTAATTCCCAAATCATAATCCTTGATGAGCTCCAACCATCTTCGTTGCCTCAAATTCTGGTCCGTTTGCGTGAATATGTACTTGAGGCTCTTATGATCCATGTAAATTTCACACCAATGACCAAGAATGTAGTGTCTCCAAATTTTCAATGCGTGTACCATGGTTGCAAGCTCCAAATCATGCATTGGGTAATTCTGCTCATGTTTCTTCCATTGCCTCGATGTGTAGGCGACTACTTGACCTTCTTGCATCAATACAAATCCAAGTCCTTGTCTTGATGCATCACAATAAATATCAAAAATCTTGCTCACATCAGGCAATATCAAAACTGGGGTTGTTGTTAACCTTTTCTTTAACTCCTCAAAACTATTTTGACAAGCTTCAGTCCATCGGAAAGCTTTTCCATTCATTAGCAATTACATCATTGGCTTGGCTATCTTGGAAAAGTCCTTGCTGAATCGATGGTAATATCTAGCCATCCCAAGAAAACTCCTTATTTCCTTTGCATTTTGCGGTGGTTCCCATTTCAACACGTCTCTCACCTTTCTTGGGTCAACCAATACTCCTCCTCCTGAGATCATATGACCCAAAAACGACACTTATCTCAACCAAAACTGGCACTTGCTGAATTTGGCATACAATTGATGCTCGCTCAATGTCTGCAACATAAGCCTCAAGTGTTCCTCATGTTCCTTCTCATCCTTAGAGTAGATCATAATGTCATCAATGAACACCACAACAAACTTATCCAAGTACTCCATGAAGACCTTATTCATGAGGTACATAAAATAGTCAGGTGCATTTGTCAATCCAAAGGACATCATAGTGTACTCATAAGATCGATACCGTGTCCTGGAAGCTGTCTTGGGTATGTCCGATGGCCTAATCTTCATTTGAAAGTACCCTGACCTCAAATCAATCTTGGAGAAAATACAAGCACCCTTCATCTGATCAAACAAGTCTTCTATGTGTGGCAAGGTGTACTTATTCTTGATGGTCACCTCATTGAGAGCTCAGTAATCCACACACATCCTTCGGGATCCATCCTTCTTATCTACAAACAGCACAGGCGCTCCACAAGGTTAAGAGCTTGGGCGAATAAAACCCTTCTCTAGTTGCTCTTGAATCTGCTTCTTGAGCTCCGCTAATTCCTTAGGAGGCATCCTATACGGCCTCTTAGCTATAGGTGCAGTTCTAGGTATTAAATCAATAACAAACTCAATGTCTCAGCCAGGTGGCATACCTAGCAACTCATCCGGGAACATGTCAAAAAATTCATACACCACTGGAATCTCCTCAATTGCGGCACCGTCCATATGATTCAGCTCCAATTGCTTTGGTGCTTATTGAGATGCTTCAAATTCTACGGTGATCCCTTCCTTATTGGTCAACTTCACCGTCTTCGTGGCACACTCAATGACTCCATTGTGCTTCCTCAACCAGTCCATACCAAGTATAATGTCCAATCCTTGAGAATCCAAAACAATGAGGTTGACGGAGAAGTCTACCCCCCTTATTCTAAGGCTTACTTTTGGACATACTATATTTGTCCTTATCTCTCTTCCAGGAGACTTAACCAATAGAGTAAACTTCATATGAGAGATAGGCAAACTATACCTGGCAACATATTTCGATGCAATGAATGAATGTGATGCTCCAGAATAAAGTAACATAGTCGTTGGGTTGGAGTTTGCGAGAAACATACCAATCACCACGTCATCCGCTTGTTGAGCATCCTCTGTAGATACATGGTTCACATTGCCACGAGCAAAATTCTGCTGTCCACGGTCCCCCTGCGGCTGTCCTCCATTGGGTCTTAGGTTCTGTCTTTGAGCATTGCTTCCTTGGCCAAGGCCTAACTTAGGACATTGATGCGCAAAGTGTCCATCTTCTCCATATGTATAGTACTTCTTTGCTGCACCAGAATTTGGACGGACTTGATTTTGAACATTTGCACCAGGAAAGTTAGCAGGTGGTGCATAAGGCATTGGAGGCCTCGGTGCTTGCATGACAGGGCGCTGCTGCACAAACTGAGTTGGACGCGGTGCATATCCATGGCGATAAGCAGGCGCTGAAGAGCTGAAATAAGGTGCATTTGGTGGCGCACAGCGAGGGCGCACATTACTTCCTTGTTTTTGTCCTTGATATGGCGCCTTCCTCTTGTTGTCTTGCTCCATCTCACGGACCTTGTTCTCCGCAACAATTTCTTTGTCCACAAGCTTCTGGAAGTTGGCATAGTCACAATTTAGCAATTGTACTTGGATTTCATTGTTCAAGCCGCTCATGAACAAATATTTCTTCCAGACGCTCGATATTCCTTGCCTCAAATTTTCAAACTCTTGCCTCTTCAAAATAATAACCCCTTCTGGCACATAATGAGAACAGAAGCTCTCCTTGAATTCAGCCCAAGAAATCCTCTCTTGGTTCTCATGAGCATGCAAAAGGAATCCCACCAATCGGCAGCTGCTCCAACAAGTTGATGGGAAGCAAATAGCACCTTCTCCCGGTCACTGCATTGGACAATAGCTAGCTTCTACTCCATGGACTTGAGCTAATCATCGGCGTCCATAGGGTCAGCGGCTTGAGCAAAGGTCGGTGGCCTAGTCCTCATGGACTCTGCCAACCGGTTATGCGGCGGTGGGGGTGGTGGTGGAGGCATGTGGGGCTGATTGTTGTTGTTACCAGCCTGCAGTTGTCCCATAATATGTACCATGGTCTGCATGAGTTGGTTTTGCATGGCCAAAAGCTATTCAATGTTGATAGCTCCATGAGCATGTCCTTGTCCATTGTTGTTTTGAGGCGCTCCATTGTTCTCCTCCTCATCATGGCCATCCCTCTAATTGTGAGTCCTCACCATCTGAAGAAAAGCAAGAGATAAGAATTTAGAAACATCCCCAACTATATGTGTCAAGGGATACGAAACTAAGCAACTATCTACACTAGCCTATGTGGACATGGCAATGCTAAAGCATCCCAAAATCCTCTATTAAGCACACAAGCAAACAATATATAGCAACCAGCATACCAAACAAAAACACCTTGATTCCTGAGTGCTCCTATGTGCTCTAAAGTGTCCATTCTATCTAGGTTGCATCCTACGGTCATCATGTGGCTCTGATACCAAATTGTGACACCCGGTTCCGAAAATGAATCAAGTGAAAGCATATGTGTGCCCAGGACGTTCAACACACATACATGAGTGCATTCACAAAAGGATATACAGAAAATTACCACATAACAAGATTAATTAACCACTTTTATTACATAATTCATAATATCCTCGAATACCAGCTCTAATGAATATTAATGACAAGTTTGAACAAATGCAGCGGAAATAAACTAAATAAGCAACTAAGCAAACTAAGCAAAGGGGTAGTGCAGCTCCAAAACTCCACAGGAAGAGCTGACGGTAGACACGGCCTAGAACAACGCATTATCACCGTTATACTCCCAATCCTGACCTGCAACTGTTGGTAGGGGAATTGCAAGGGTGAGTACATGTCGTACTCAGCAAGTGTGGAAAGTATGACATGTAGCTGATTCAAATGACGAATGTAATAATGGCTAAGTGCTGAAAAGTACATTAAAACATTTGAAAGGCAATATATTATATGTATGTGAAGTAAACCCATCATAAACCATAGGTAATATCATAGTACCAGTCCATATTTCAATATCCATCATCCATATACAAGATTTTACCATTAACCATATTCAACACCAAAAATTAACTCATAACCAGCCATAACCATGAAGAAACCATAACCATAACCAAATCCCAAGTTTCACTCTAATCATGTAGGTCATTCAGACGCTCTTAATCGGGAGCACGGCTATCATGATAGTTTTATTAGATTCTGCAGAGTTTGTACCACTTTACCCACGTGTCTGTGATTTCATCACCCACGGCGACTGAAGAACCTCCCTTATGCCAATTACACTTCCTTTGGTGTATGGCCAAAAGATCAAAAAGTAGCCTTTACAAAGGGATTACTAGCCTATTTAGACCCCACTGAGGTGTCACCGGTGGCGATGCCTCCAACTAAGCACATCTTCAACCAAGGGCCCCCTCCTGAGCCATACGGATCCTAGGGTAGTCCCACCAATCATCAACAAACCCAATCCGACTACCCCTTCCCCGAGCATCCTTACTTGGCCAAGTGGTGGCACTGTAGTTTTGGCTTATTCTCGCATGAACCGGTCCTTAGATCTAAAGCAAGCAAACCACCATAACATCCAACCCATCCACATACCATGCTTGCTTAGATCACCCATTACCACATCATATTAACTAGTTCATGTTAATCATAACCTCATAAATGCATAATTAAGTTAAGTGGTATATTTGTGTTCCATCCCAATTAATTAAGAGAAGCAAGAAGGTAAAAAGCCCATCCCGACTCTCAACCATAAATTCCAGGTGACAAGGGTGGTTAAACAAAGATAGTAAACTTCCTACCATAGGATTCCCATCAAATTGACACAAGCATGCAGTTTTGCAAACAAAACATTTATTTTAAAAATGGGATCAATATGCTTCAAGGACACTTGCCTTGCTCTTGAGCTTGGTTCGGGCCAAAGCCTTCAAACTCTTAGTGCTGGAGATCCTCCACGACACTCTCTAGCAGAAATTCGCCTTATCCATAAAATAAACATACAAGACGAGAATTACAATCAAAGAGTGCACAAATATTACTCAATATGACAAGACATGCATGATTAATGCAAATGCAAAGCAAAACTAGTTGATAAGTTGTTAATAATGTTTATTAATCAATTTCAATGGTTATTAAGAAGTGTTCACAGGTTTGGAGTTGATTCGAACCAATTTAGATTTAATTCAACAGGAAATAGATTGCAAAAATCGGACAAGTCCGTAGGAAGTCAGACTAGTCCGCATTGCGCAGGAACAACAGATTAGGGTTTTCTAGATCGTCGTGAATTTGGAGAAAAAGGGGTCGAATTCACATGAGAAAAAAGATAATAGAAGGTATACCAGGTGTTTAGAACTCCAATGAATCAAGAGTTTTGGAGGCAACACTTGGATCTTGACGATCTAGGGTTGATGAAGAACTTGGTGTTGAATTATTGACGAAGAATGCGAAGTTGATGGAGATCTTGATCCTCTTTCGTTTCCTCCTCTTCTTCTTCTTGCTCTAGATCTCCTTCTCCCTCCTTGGTGGCGGCTATTCACGAGCTAGGGTTTGGATGTGGTAGAAAAGTGGCAAATAGATGTCAAGCCAAGGGGTGGGGTTGTTTATATAGAGGTGGAGGCTAGGGTTGGATGGATTTCGAGTTTGAGATGAGTAGGGGTCAGTTTGGGGTCCCACATGAGCTCTAAAAGAGTTAGGCACGACGTCCCTAGGCCCACTTAATGTCAAACCCAAGAAACAAGTCATGAAAAAAAGATCAACTCGGAGTCGTGATTTATCGGACAAGTCCGAAAAGGGCCAGACTAGTCTGAAGTTAGACAGAGGGAAATCGGACAAGTCCGGATCGGACATTGGACAAGTCCAAACTTATCCAGAGGGGAAAAACAGACAAGTCTGGCCAATATCGGACAAGTCCGACTTCAGTCAGAGGAAAATGGACAAGTCCACTGGAACACTGGACAAGTCCAGACAAGTCCAAGGACTTAGCAAAATTTCAAGCAATTTGGGATACCGGACTAGTCCGCTATGGGTCAGACAAGTCAAAAAATGTCTTTGGTGAAAAACACACCAGTCCGCAGCAAAACGGACAAGTCCGTTCGAAGTCAGAGAGAAATCGTACTAGTCCGCACCAAGACCGGACTAGTCCGCACTTCCTAGAATTCTTAAGTGTGGTTTTGTTTCTAATTCATTTTAAACTAATTCCTTTTTATGTGGATTAATGTTAGATATATATTAGAATGTATGCAATGCATGATGCATGAAAATGAGGGCGTTACAGGTCGATACCTTTCCCAGTCGGTCATAGGGTGAAGAAGGTCTTGAACAGCGGCACGCATGGCCTCACGCAGATCCACATCTCACGCAAGTGGACGAAGATATCCACCAGCAGGATTGAGTGACAGCTGAGGTGTTGGAGTTAAAGTACGTACACCTCGAGCAGCATCAGCAAGAAAGAGGAAACTGGTGGGACTAACCCGACCATGGCATACGCCATGAAGAAGACGATGTCAACGGAGCTTTTCTTCGTGAAGGAAAGGCTCCCGCAGCGCATCGTGTTGTCAAATGAAGGGCTTTGCCAACCCATCAGCTTTCGGACTCTCACGGTGTCCCTCTTGCTCACAAGCTTGCAGGGGAGAAGGCCATGTTCCATGGCTGCGAGTGGAGCAGATCAGAAAGCACAAGAACAATGCAAAGAAGAAGCGGAGAGTTCTATGCGCAAGGAAATAGATCAGAGCATAAGTGTTCCTTCACTGTGCAACTCTTCCTTTATTACTCTCTGCGACGCTTCGAATGTAACTGCATGTGGACCACGGTTACGCATAGCATAGTTATCTCGTCTATGACAAGGGGGTCCGGGTCCACTTTGCCAAAAAAGTCACAGCGGGTGAACCATTGTCATGATGAGAAGTTGAGAGCCTAAGGAAGGCAGCCTCACAAGGCTACAAAGATTGTGTTAGGAATCAAGAGGAAAATCTTATTAGGAACCGACACTCTTCAAGATGTAGGATCCGCACGCCGCGTATCATCTGCCAAATCAAGAAGGGCCACGTAGCGGTGGCACAGGAACGTGCCATCGTTTCAACCGCCTAAGTGAAAAGTTGTAGCAGCAATGCGGGAAGTGATGGTGGCCCCATCTACGGGATCGAAACCTCCCCCGAAGTGGGTCCGGGGGACACTGTCAGTGCCCTGTAGACCAAGCAACCTTGCATACTAGAAGGAGCAGCATTGAGTCCCACTTTCCTGGAGAGAAGACCCTTAGAGGCCGCGTGTCCATAGTGCCAGATCTGCCTCCCTCCTATGGGTGACGTCGTTGTTGACATGTGTCCCACAGTACCGTACTTGCCTCCCTCCTAAGAGTGGCTCCGGTGCTGCCATATGTCCCGCGGTGCCGGACCTGCCTCCCTCCTAAGGGCGGATCCGGTGCTACCAAGTGTCCCGTGGCACCAGACCTGCCTCCTTCCTATGGATGGCTCCGGTGTTGCCACGTGTCCCGCAGCTCCAGACCAGCCTCTTTGCAAAGGGTGGCTCTAGAATTGCCACGTGTCAAACCCTACCTCTCCAATGGGAAGGACTCCGGGATCTCCAATGGCGTGGACATTCAAGTGGCTATAAATAAGATGTTATAAGACCTGGTTAATATATCATTAATTCCACATTAATGACACACAATCAGAGGGCCTTCAAGCGTGGTAATGATGTCATCAGGTCACATTATTACACAAATAAACCGTTGTTAAGCGCCTAGATCGTGTATATTGCTTAATAGCCCGGGGCTACCTGTCGGCCCTCGGCCTCGCTATAAAAGCCAAACCTTAGCATATAAAAGGTTTGCGCTACACAGTAGAATGGATCTGATCTCATTCACCCGCATACTGACTCAGGCTCAGTAACACTCAAGCATACAACACAACCCTGTGTAGTAGGGTATTATGCTCAGGTGGCCCGAACCACATAAAATCTTTGTGTCACCTCTGTTCTTGAGTTCTTCAAGTTACGCCCCTCCTAAAAAAGAACCTTTGTGGATTACTTCTTAGTAGTACCAAGGGAACTGTCGATTGCACACTTTAACATCTACAAAATATGATTAGTAGAACATAATAAGTGTAGTAGTAAGAAAATTCTAAGTAGCCGTGTAGAGAAGAAGAATCCTAATTGGTTTGGGGTGTCCATTCTACTTAAGCTTGCGTCCTACAGTCAAACACGACTTTGATACCAATTTGTGACACCCGGTACCAAGAATGAACCAAGTGTGACGCATATGTGTGCCCAGGATGTTCATCACACATACACGAGTGAATAACAAATGATATTCAAATTATAACAATGTCACGAATATTAAATAGTACCTTATTATAATATCCAAATTGTCTCAAATGACCAAATCTAAACAATTTTGCAGCGGAAAACTAAACAAGTAGTAGACTCTAGCTCCACAGGCATTTGACGGTAACACGCACGCCTGGTACTCCTCAAAATCCTTAGGATACTCTACATTATCACTTGTAGCTGAGTTAATGTGAGAATACAAAGGGTGACACATGTCGTGCTCAACAAGGGTGGAAAAGTATGACATGTAGCTTAAACAAGAATGATAATAATGGCTCATTCCTGAAAAGCATATTTCATTCACAAGAGTTAAAATGCAACTTGATTACTATGTGCAGTCCAATCCCATCATAACCCAAATACCAACAATTCCATCATTTACCAACCTCAACCAACCAATATAAATAACCATAACCAACCATATCTAGTTACCCATGACCAAATGCATCATTCATACCCAATTCCAACCATTATCCAATACTCAGGTCCATAACTCTAATCACGTGAGGGTCCAGATTGCTCATGACCGGGAGCACGGCTATGATAATAGTTTTATACTGTGCAGAGGGTGTACCACTTTACCCACAAGTTTGTGATTTCATCACCTTTCATTGACTAAAGAATCTCAATTATGCCGTCTCACACTTCCGCTGGTGTGTGGCCAAGAGATCAGAAAATCACCTTTAGAAAGGGACAACCAGCATGTGCGGACCCTCTAAGGTTTCATCGGAGGTGATGTCTCACAACTGAGCAAATGCATCCGAGGACCCCCTCTTGTGCCGTTCAGATCCTAGGGTGGTCCCGCCACTATTGCCAACCCAAACGACACCCATTCCGAACGATGCAAGCAATACACCTAATTAATTGGCTAAGTCGCACTCGTAGTTGGCCCTATGGTGGCACTGTAATCCTGGGTGGTCACTCCATGAACCAGTCCTTAGATCTAAAGCAAGCAAATCCCACCATACCATCCAATCCATTCTGCATAACCGGCTTGCTTAGATCTCTAGGTTCCATGTTGCTAAGGGTTATTACCATAATCTTGCATAGTTCACATGATTAAAAGTTCAAAATTACGTTGTTTAGTCCTTCCCGATCCACATTAAGCAAATCTAGATAAAATGTAAAATACCCTTCCCACTCTCTATGTTACATCCCGAGCGACAAGGTAGGGCATACAAGTCTAGTAAACTCTTATCCATGGTTTTCCCGTTAAATTGACACAAGCATGCAAGTTTGAAATAAAACGTATAAAAAATGGGATCAAGATGTTCACAGGCACTTGCCTTGCTCCAGTGGTTTGTTTGGGTCGAGAGCTTCAAAGTCCTGGTGTCGAAGGTCCTCGTGAGTACCTTCTTGAGCGTTTCCTTCGATTTTGCGTGAGAAATATGCGAAACAAACATTGCAATCAATAAATGCTCATATATTAAATAATATGCCATGATAAGCATGAATGAGATAGTTATGGTGTAACACATGTTATTAAGTTACTACTATTGCATACTAACTAGGTACAATTAAATTTTACGTGTTTGAGCATGGTTTGGGTCATTTCTGGGAAATTGTTGAGAGCTCCAAACTTTCTGGAATTCAGACATCGGACTAGTTCGCACTGAAGCTAGACAAGTCAGCTCTAAACCAGACAAGTCCGCTGCTGGACCGGACTAGTCCGTAGTGGTCCAGGGTTTTGTGAACATTTTTGTTAGGGCATGAATTTATTCGAGTAGGGGTCAAAATCGACGTGGAAAGTTGGATATAGGGTAGTTACCATGATAGCAATGCTTCAACGATCGTAGATTGGGCATAGCACGTGAAATTTTGGCTTCTAGATTTGTTGATGACGAATCGGTGGCGAGACGTAGACGAAGAACGTTGATGATGAAGGAGAACGCAGCAGCGATGATGATCTTGCTAGTTTCTCCTTCTCCTTCCTTCCTCTTCTCCTTCCTCTTCCTTCTCTTCCATCCCCTCCCTCGCGGCTAGAGCTTCCTCTTACGAACGGCAGCTCAGGTGCGACGGCAGGGCGGTGGGGTTTTCTCACGTGGGCAAGGGTGAAAGGAGGGATTTGGGTTGCTTATATATGGGTGGGGTTGTGGAGTTAGGGTGGAATCCTAGTAGGACTTCATGGGGACGGGTGGGGTCCTTGGTGGGGTCCCACTCGGGCTCCTTGGGGGTGGGGGCACGATGTTCTAGGGTCTAAATATCTGAAATACCAAATAAACCATTGTGGAGGAAAATCCGAATCCGAGTCAAAACCCTAAATACAGGACTAGTCCATTTAATACCGGACAAGTCTGATTTCCTCTCTGTACTCACAATGTACTAGTCCCTTGGAGAGGGGACAAGTCTGTTGTACAAAAGTGAAAAAGGGATTCCAGACTAGATTGCAAATATTTGGACAAGTCCAGACTGGAACAGTAGCATAATCGAACTAGTACGCACAATAAACGAACAAGTCTGTTGCTCAGAAAAATATTGAATTAAGTTTGTGCAAATGGGTACACTGGACTAGTTCGGGGTTGGACCAGACAAGTCCGTACCTGAATTAGTTTCACTTGTTCTTTTGCCTCTAATTCCATTCATTCTTATTCCTTTTTATGTTCTGTTTACCATGTATGGGAATGAATGCAATACATGATGATGAAAAATGAGGGTGCTACAAACCTACCCCCTAAAAATGAATCTCGGCCTCGATATTCGATGTACTAGAAAAAAAGATGGGGAAATTCCTTCTTGAGATCATCTTCACGCTCCCATGTAGCCTCAGATTCGGTATAATGGTTAAATTGTACTTTGCACCATCCTATCATCTTGTTTCTCGTGACCCTCTCCTTTATCACCAAGATTTTGATGGGTTGCTTGGCATAGGTCAAAACTTCCTTTAACTCCAATTTGTCCATTGGTACTTGCCCTTCCGAAACTCTTAGGCACTTCTTGACTCGAGAAATGTGGAACACATCGTGAACATCGGAAAGATGTTCCGGCATATCCAATTGATATGCCACTTCTCCACGTTTGTCCAAAATCTTGAATGGTCCAATATAGCGAGGTGCAAACTTGACTTTAACACTGAATCATTTGTGACCTCGAATAGGCGATACCTTGAGATACATGAAGTCTCCCACTTCAAAAATTATGTCCCTTTTTTTGTTATTCTCGTAGCTTTTCTGACGTGACTGAGCAGCCTTCAAGTTTTCACATATTATCTAAACTTGGGTTTCAGCGTCCTGTATCATGTCAGGTCCAAATACTTGGGTCCTGTCTCATTCTAGAATAGGGGTGTCCTACACCTTCTTCCATATGAGGCTTCATAGGGCCTCATCTTCAGACTAGCTTGGTAGCTATTATTTTATGAGAGTTCAGCATATGGCATACTTTTATTCCAACTTCCTCCATACTTCAATGTACATGATCTCAACATGTCTTCTAATATCTGATTTATCCTTCCAGTCTATCCATCTGTTTGGGGACGATATGCGGAACTAAAATTTCGGTGGGTTCCCATGTACTCGTGCAGTTTCTGCAAGAATCTAGAAGTAAATTGAGAACCTCTGTTGGATACTATCTTCTTAGGAACTCCGTGTAAACCCGCTTTTCTCCCCATATACAGTTCTGCAAATCTTTCTCCGTTGTAGGTAGTCTTGACAGGGATAAAATGTGCAGATTTGGTCAAATGATCCACATCAACCCATATTGAATCATATCCTGACTAAGTGCACGGCAGTCCGACTATGAAGTCCATGCCCACTTCTTCCCACTTACATTATGGTATCTTTAGTGGCTGCAATAGTCCAGCTAGCCTCTGATGCTCGGCCTTCACTCGTTTGCATATATCACATAGAGCAACATATTCGCTATGTCCTTCGTGCCATCCCACCAATAGCAAGTCTTCAAATCCATATACGTCTTCATACAACCAGGATGAATGGAATAGGGTGTGTCATGTGCCCCCCTCAGTATTGTGTCATGGATGTGCTTCACGTTAGGCACATAAATCTGTTTTCCCAACCATAGTGTGCCATTGTCGTCTTCGTCGAACCTCCATTCTCTTCCCTATTGGATTCTTTCCTTGATCTTCTGAACTTCCTCATCTGTTGTTTTACTTTCTCGTATCTCATGTTCTAGCATTGGATTTAACTCCATTATTCCAATTTCATTCACAAACCCAAGGCATAATTGCTCAAACTCCTTACATAGCTCAGGTGGTAACTCCCAAATAGTGACTTGGTGACTTGCTCCTTTTCGGGTCAAGGCATCTGCCACTACATTGGCCTTCCATCGATGATAGTAGATTTCCACATTGTAGTCCTTGATGTGTTCGAACTATCTTCATTGCCTCAAATTCAGATCCGTTTGTATGAATACGTACTTTAGACTCTTTTGATCCGTGAAAATCTGACATCGGTGTCCAAGAATGTAGTGTCTCCAAATTTTCAAGGCATGTACCACAACTGCTAGTTCGAGATCATGCGTACGATAATTCAATTCATGCTTCTTCAATTGCCTAGATGCATAGGCTACTACTTGGTCTTCTTGCATTAACACACATCCAAGTCCCTATCTTGAGGCGTAACAATACATGTCAAAGCTCTTTCACATCTAGCAATATCAATATCGGTGCAGTGACCAACCTCTTTTTTTAATTCATCAAAACTTTCCTAACAAGCCTAAGTCCATTTAAATGATTTTCCTTTCATTAGTAGCTCAGTCATGGGCTTGCCATCTTAGAGAAATCCTTGATGGAACGGTGATAATATCCAGCCATTCCTAGGAAACTCCGAATCTCCTTCACATTTTGTGGGTGTTCACACTTCAACACATCTCTTACTTTTTTTGGATCAACAGACACTCCTCCCTCAAAGATAACTTGGCCTAAGAATGATATCTCTCTCAACCAGGATTGGCACTTATTAAACTTGGCATACAACTAGAATTCTTGTAGTTTTTGCAAAGTCGGACGTAAATGCTCCTCATGCTCTTCTTCACTTCTCGAGTATACCATGATATCATCAATGAACACTACGATGAACTGATCCAAGTACTCCATGAATACCTTATTCATAAGGTACATGAAGTAGTCATGCGCATTCGTCAATCCAAATGACATAACGGTGTACTCATATGATCCATACCGCGTCCAAAAAGTTGTTTTGGGTACGTCTGAAGGTCTAATATTCAGTTGGAAGTATCCCGATCGAAGGTCGATCTTAGAGAAAATTCAAGCTCCCTTCATCTGATCAAACAAATTCTGTATGCGGGGTAACGAGTACTTATTCTTGATCATTACTTCATTAAGAGACTGATAATCCACACACATCCTTTGGGGTCCATCCTTCTTATCTATGAAGAGCATTGGGGCTCCCCAAGGTGACGAACTCGGGCGTATGAAACCATTATCTAGCTGCTCTTGAATCTGCTTCTTGAGCTCCACTAATTCATTAGTAGGCATCCTATATGGCCTTTTAGCTATAGGTGCAATTTAAGGTATTAAATCAATGACAAATTCAATGTCACGATAACGTGGCATACCTAGAAACTCTCCCGAAAACACCTCTGGATACTCGCAAACCACCGGAATTTCCTCCAATGTTGCACCTTCCACATGGTTCAACATTGTCTTTCCAGTTGCTGGTTTGATTGCCTTGAGTTCTACACTGACTCCCTCGTCATTTGTCAACTGGATTGTTCGTGTGGCACACTGGATCACTCCATTATGCTTCCGTAGCTAGTCCATTCCAAGTATTATGTCCAGTCATTGTGAATCAAAACAATTAGATTGGCAAGGAAATCTATCCCCTTATTTTAAGACTTACTTTTGGACATACTATATTTGTCCTCATCTCCCATGTAGCATCGTCCGAAATAGTGAATCTTCTAGTTGTGTCCATGCATCTTCTATGGAAGTAGAGGTCGAATGAAATAGAAAAGAGAGATAGAAGGGATCCCCCACTAAATGCATCAAGGTGATCCTAACTAATGCATCATTTATATAATGGTTGAGGGTCTCATAGCTATCAAAGCGACCCACAAGCAAGCAAACATACAATCATCACACCAAACCTAAGCCCGCGCACTAACAATCTAAGCGTTTATATCATCTTTAATGAAGGTAGGCCTAACTCCTAATTACATGGTGTGATACTACCATGGCTGCAAGGTGATGGGGGTATCCTGTTTTTCAAAGACGAGCTAGAGGTAGGGTCATAAATCAGTGAGGTGTTAGCCTAGTGGTGGTGCGAGGCTAGTCTAGGTTAACGAGTGTAGTATCTTCGAGTTTTAGCTCTTTGCATTCTCTTGGTGTAGTACTTCGAGTACATGTTAGGGCCGATCCTAAAGAAAAAATCCTCCAAGCTCTTGTGTTGCATGCCTACCTTCATCTCCGATGTATAAAACTTTCTAGATAGTGGATCATATTAAGTTGGTTGTTCAAGCTTTATGTGTCTTGGCGCAAGGTGTCTACATGACATGAAAATTGCAGCAGCAAGAAGAGACAAGAAAAGATAATGCAGCAGCAAGGAAGAAGCAGAAAATCAATTTCAGCACAGCAGTAATCACATATGCAATAAAAAATATTTAGTGGAGGGTGTGTTAAAATACAGCAGCAAGAGAAGGGTAAATCAGAGGGTGTGTGGCAGCTAAAAAGAGAGAATAAGAGGCAAAAAGTGCAGCAGCAAAAGCAAAACCTCACATTTGTCTACAAAATATGATTAGTAGAACATAATAAGTGTAGCAGTAAGAAAACTTGAAGTAGTCTTTTAGAGAAGAAGAATCCTAATTGGTTTGGAGTGTTCATTCTACTTAGGCTTGCCTCCTATGGTCAAACACGGCTCTGATACCAATTTGTAACACCCGGTTCTGAGAACGAACTAAGTATGACACATATGTGCGCCAAGATATTCATCACACATACACGAGGGAATCACAAACGATATTCAAATTATAACAATGTCACGAATTGTAAATAGTATCTTATTACAATGTCCAAATAGTCTCAAATGACCAACTCTAAACAATACTGCAACTGAAAATTAAGCAACTAGTAGACTCTAGCTCCACAAGCATTTGACAGTAATACGCACGCCTAGTACTCCTCAAAATCCTCAGGATACTCCAAACTATCACTTTTAGCTGAATTAATGTGGGAATAGCAAGGGTGAGCACATGTTGTACTCAGCAAGTATGGGAATGTATGACGTGTAGCTTAAACAAGAATGATATTAATGACTCGTTCCAGAAAAGCATATTTCATTCACAAGAGTTAAAATACAACTTAATTACTATGTGTGGTCCAATTCCATCATAACCCAAATACCAACAAATCCATCATTTACCAACTTCAACCAACCAACATAAGTAACTATAACCAACCATATCCAGTTAACCATGACCAAATGCATAATTCGTACCCAATACCAACCATTATCCAATACTCATGTCCATGACTCTAATCACGTCAGGGTCCAGGTTGCTCATGACCGAGAGCACGGCTATCATAATAGTTTTATAATCTGTAGAGGTTGTACCTTTTTACCCATAAGTTCGTGATTTCATCACCTTTCGTTGACTAAAGAATCTCAATTATGCCATCTCACACTTCAGCTGGTGTGTGGCCAAGAGATCACAATGTTGCCTTTACAAAGTGACTACCAGCATGTGCGGACCCACTAAGGTTTCACCGTAGGTGATGTCTCACAACTGATCACATGCATCCAAGGGCCGCCTCTTGTGCCGTTTGGATCCCATGCAGTCTCACCACTATTACAAACCCAACCGACTCCCATTCCACGATGCTGGCAACACACCTAATTAACTGGCCAAACTGCACCCATACTTGGCCCTATGGTGGCATTGTAATCCTTGGTGGTCGCTCTATGAACCGGTCCTTAGATCCAAAGCAAGCAAACCACTATACCATCCAACCCATTCCACATAACCGCCTTGCTTAGATCCCTAGGTTCCATGTTGCTAAGGGTTATTATCATCATTTTGCATAGTTCACATGTTTAAAAGTTCACAATTAAGTTATTTAGTCCTTCTCGATCCCAATTAAGCAAAGCGAGAAAAAAAATGTAAAATACCCTTCTCGACTCTCTATATTACATCCCAAGCGACAAGGTAGGACATACAAGTCTAGCAAACTCTTATTCATGGGTTTTCCCGTCAAATTGACACAAGCATGCAAGTTCGAAATAAAACATTTCAAAAACAGGATCAAGATGTTCATGGGCACCTTGCTCCAGTGGTTGGATTGGGTCAAGAGCTTCAAAGTCCTGGTGTTGAAGGTCCTCGTAAGTACTTTATTGATCGTTTCCTTTTATTTCACGCGACAAATATGTGAAACAAACATTGCAATCAATAAATGCTCATATATTAAATAATATGCCATGATAAGCATGAATGAGGCAATTATGGTGTAGCACATGTTATTAAGTTACTATTATTGCTTACTAACTAGGTACAATTAAGTTTTATGTGTTTGAGAAAGTTTTGGGTCATTTACGAGAAATTGGTGAAAGCTTCAGGACTTTCTGGAATTCAGACACTGGACTAGTCCGCACTGAGGCAAGACAAGTCCGCTCTGGACCGGACAAGTCTGCTGCTAGACTAGACTGGTCCGTAGTGGTCCAGGGTTTTGTGAACTTTTCTGCTACTGTGGGGACCAGGGTCCACACATTCCGGGCATCGCATTGGGTGGTGTCGTGCGATGCGGCACCCAACAGCACACAAGAAAAGCCACACAAAATAACCAACACAAATATTTTATTTCACAAGATGATTCTCTTTTACAACATAATGTACAACGCAACAGAATATTGTATACTCACACTGTCAACTAATTATGCACAAGAGAAGCCGTCCATGCTTGCGGACGCTTCTCACTAGCAACACGAAGCATAGAGGCAGCGGCAAGGTTTCCGTGAGAGATACATCTCGACAAGCTCGAGGTCTCACGGATAACCACAACATAAGCATAAGCTATAATACCTGCAAAAACCACAACAGAGCAACCATGAGCTTGACGCTCAGCAAGACTTAACCATCTCAACTAAGGCATGAAACTCTACATGCTAGAAACTCTAAATAGCGGAAGCTGAATTTGCATAAAGGACACGCCTACAATTGAATCATTACTTTCATTTTTTAGCATCAAGTTAAGGCTTCATATAAAGTAAATTTAGTTTGCACTACAACTACTGCATACAAGTTTGTAATACAATTATATCTCAAGATGTATCAAATTTCAATAAACCATGTTCACTTCTTACTACATCAAGACTCAGTGTCCAAGTATGATCAAATAACCGCGAGCGACGGTGATTGCAACTAGTAGACACCCGGACTGCATGACATGTATGCCCATACTCGGAGTTGCGACAGCACACTCCACTAATGTCAAACGCAGACTCCTTTCCCCAGACTCACCCACATCGAAATAGTTCGATCGACCCAAACAGCAAGCTCCCTAAGGGTGCACCTCCGATGTGAGATGTTCATGAGCGAGTTGACTACCACTGTACTAACAGCCAACAGCTTAAGACAACTGAAAAGGTTCCAACATAGGATCCTCAAGGTACATCAGTTTCCTAGGTCCCATATAGCCAATATGCACCCGGTACAATTCAAGCTTGTCCAACAGGGTCGACAGGCCTTAATCGACACAGGCAGGACTACACACCCAGGACCATGTCCTGCTGCATCCTACGCTCCTTCCCAGTCTCCAATTCATTAAAGTGAATCCTCACAATTCAACTTATAATCCCAATTCGGTAGTAATCCAAGTGCTGGTCTCGCGAGTAGTTCCAAACCACTCGACTTCTACCGATTCTTCCACTAGACATAAAGCATAGCATATTGAAACATGGAGTATTAATCCACCCAAACCACTCTCTGGATTAATCTGGTCATGCAATTGGGTTTCATTGCACAAGACATAATGCAAAATACATTTCATCCATATAGTGTAGAAATGAAAATTTTGCAAGATTTCTTAAATGCAAACAGGGTCTTTCCTTTCGGTTGGGAGTAAATGTCAGTGACAATCAGTTAGTAGACTCCTTTGAGAAATCATGCCACAGCAGAACCAATATAGAAATCCTCTCCTCCAATTTGTGCTTCTCGTCCACCTTCGTGACGATTACTATCGTCTTGAATATGCATCGAATAAAAGAATGCCATTTAGCAAAGTAACAATTGAAGTTGATAATAACTCAAGAAGGGTTAATACTAACTTGGAATGAAAGTTCTGTTGCTGGAATGCACAGCAACGGAGAGGAAACAAGATGAAATTAGGCAATGGGAATATGAAGTCATATAGATATTGTTTTGAACATGGAGATGTGATCTCAAATTCTACAGGTTCAACAGATTCCCTGAGCTTGAGAAAATTACAGTGATTTCATGTGATCATGGAGGAATAACCAGGTAAGTTTCAGATACAGTAATGGAATATATTGGTCTACAAATTTTTTTAAGTGTTTAGGCATCTCTGAATTTTCATGGACAAACAGAGGTTTTGGCACAGGTCAAACTAGATTTTCCGGATAGAGGGGTTCATATAGAGTCCAACACAATTAGTTTGACATTTTTCTATACATTCTAGAGGGAGATATGCATTTTACGAGTTTCTACGAAATCCTCAAAATGTCTCTGTTGTTTTTCCCATTTTCAGGAACATAGAAGAATGAATCACAATTTTCTCCAGTAAATGAAGTCAAATGATTCTGAAATATTTACTGGACATCAAAGATATTCAAAGGAATATTGTGCCCAAGTTTCAAAATTTCCCATAAAAGAATCACCTGGAATAAATTCCCAATGATTTAAATTGTGGGAATTATTAGAGAAAAACGAGGGATTTTCCTAGCAACTAATCTGTACCATTGCAAAGTACATGCCATAAGAAATCCAACAAAATGTATTTCATAATTTGTGGACATTTCTACGGTAAATGGTGAATTTCAAATGTTAAAGGACTTTCTGCAATTATTTTTCTACTGGGAATGGGCTGAACCGTTGATAGTGGGCCCTACCATTTAAAATGGGCCATTGGAAATGAAGCAACACAATGGGCCACAAAAATATCCGCGCAGCCAAACCCGATCGGTGCCACAATGGGTCTGGAGGAATACTCATTGATAGGTGGGGCCTGGCCTCCTTCTTCCTCCTTCGGCGCAAGGCCGAGCAAACGGAACGTTGCGCCGGCACACGGTGGTGCCCCTCACCGGCTGTCTTTCCCTTGTGCCTACCCTCCTCTTAGTGTCCTCGTAGGCGTAAGTTTGGACGAGGAAGTCACTGGTGCGGTCAAAGCAGGCCGAGGATGGCCGGAAGTGGCCTCTACACAGCGGCGGCGGCAAACCTTACTCCGACGAGGTCACTTGGAGTGGATAGCACCCTATTCCCCACGGTATTTGATCTCACGGCACCGGTAGGTGATGAGGAACAAGAATATAAACTAAAATCTAGGAGAAAATGACTGGAAATTCGATTTCACCTGTGACCTAGGTCACAAGCTTTGACGGGTACAAGAACTTGAAGAACTGATCCTATGATCGATAATTTTCCTTTATTCATTATTCAGGGGGTTCATAAGATCCTAAGGAAACTATTTGCTAACTGAGTTGGAAAATAAATACACATAGAATCCGAATTGCTTAGCCAAAGATGCTCTGTTCTTATGAACGGCCGAAGCAAAAATTTGAAGTCCGGCAAAACGGTGCTATGAACGGACTAGCAACCCTGGTAGAAGTAAAATATGGTTGTGGCAAACCTTTTCACACCGTGGGTTGCGAGGGAGACGGGCCGAAACAGTCCGGTGACAGAAAACAGCTTGAGGCAGCCGTTTGAAAACCGGGGAGGAAGACTCGTTGTGCGCCGCCGGGAGAGGAGGAAGGCGACGAGGCAGCAGCTTGGGGAGGTTGAAGAATCGACAGCGCACCCTTCTGTTGCCTGAGTTTAGCCCGAGAGCGCCTGCTGCTGCTGAACGACGAAGAAAAGGGAGGCGGCAAGCAAAAACAGAGCGCCAGCGCTGGAGCTGAGCAGAGAGGGAATGAGTTGATGAGCAAGGTTCTGAGCAACGATAAGGGAGAGTTTCTGAACCCAGGGAACAGGCTGGTTGATGGGCATGTGGCACATGCAATAGGTGCGGTGGCGCCATGGGAAGAGCGGAGAAACAGAGCACGTTTTGCTCTGTTGTCTGCTTGAGAATGACAAGTGGGTCCCACCCCACTCCTGCTCCTTATCTACAATTCTCAGTCAAATATCTTCAGTAATTGAGTTCCAAATTTTAATAAGAACTGAATTAGGTACTAATTTGAAGGCAAGGGAGATGAGGTGCACTAAAATTCCATTCTTCCAAATGTTGAATTTGGAATCTCATATCTGAATATGAATCCATAATTAGGCTTTTGTTTTTATTAATCCTCCAAAAATTTCTAAAAACCAGCAAAACCATTTATTCTTCATTGCTGATTTCAAAGTCTTACATTTTGCTCATTTCAAATTACAATCTAATTAAGTTTAAATTTTTTGCTTTGGTCATCAATTCTATTAAGTAACACATACACAAAAATCCTATTTTCTTTTCTCCTTTATTTAATTTCCCGAACTGATTTGCATAGTTTTATTTTGTGGTTTTACAGCTACGGCATGAATTTATTCGAGTAGGGGGTAAAAATAGACGAGGAAGGTTGGATATAGGGTACTTACCGTGAGTCCAACGGTTCAACGGTCCTAGATTGGGCGTAGCATGTGAAATTCCAGCGTCTAGATCAGTTGACGACGTATCGGCGGCAAGACGTAGACGAAGAACATTGATGACGAAGAGTTGATGAAGGAGATCGGAGAAGCAACAATGATCTTGCTAGTTCCTCCTTCCTTCCTCTTCTCTTTCCTCCTCCTTCTATTCCTTCCCCTCCCTTCCTTGCTGCCAGAGCTTCCACTTACGAACGGCAGCTCAAGTGCGACGGCAGGGCGGTGGGGTTTTCTCACGTGGGCAGGCGTGAGAGCAGAAAATTGGGTTGCTTATATAGGTGTGCGGTGGTGGGGTTAGGGTGGAATCCTAGTGGGACTTGGTGGGGACGGGTGCGGGCCTTGATGGGGTCCCAGTAGGGCTCCTTGGGGGTGAGGCACGATGTTCTAGAGTCTAAATATCTCAAATACCAAGTAAACCGTCATGGAGGAAAATTCGAATCTGAGTCGAAACCCTCAGCACCGGACAAGTCTAATTTCCTCTTTGTACCCACAACGGACTAGTCTGTCGTAGAGTGGACAAGTCTGTAGTGGGAAAAAGGGATTCCAGACTAGATTGCAAATATCTGGACAAGTTCGGACTGGCATAGTAGCATTATTGGACTAGTCCACAAAAAGCGGACAAGTCTGTTGCTTTGAAAAATATTGACTTAAGTCTGTGCAAACGGGTACACCAGACTAGTCTGGGGTTAGACGGACAAGTCTGTACCCTGAATTAGTTTCACTTGTTCTTTTGCCTCTAATTCCTTTAATTCTTGTTCCTTTTTATGTTGCTTTATATTTACCATGTATGGGAATGAATGTCGTGCCTGTTGATGAAAAATGAGGGTGTTACAAGGCTTTGAAGACCAAGACCATCCTGACCATGTGTAGTGTAAGGCTCTCTATGGCCTCAAACAAGCTCCTAGAGCTTGGTATAAGTGCCTTAGATACTTTCTCACTCAAAATAGTTTGAAAATAGGAAAGGATTATTATACACTATTTACTAAACATTTTGATGGTCATCTATTCATCGGTCAAATTTATGTTGATGATATCATTTTTGGTTCTACTAATGAAGCATTTTGTGAAGAATTTAGTAAGATCATGATGGACAGGTTCAAGATGTCTATGATGGGCGAATTGAAGTTCTTTTTGGGATTTCAAGTGAAGCAACTTAAAGAGGCCACATTGATTTGCCAAACCAAGTACACATAGTACATCCTTAAAAAGTTCAACATGGACAAAGCCAAGCCCATCAAGACTCTCATGGCAACAAATGGGCATCTCGACCTCAATGAATATGGTTCAAGTGTGGATCAAAAGGTATACCATTCTATGATAGGTTCTTTGCTTTACTTATGTGCATCTAGGCCTGATATTATGTTAAGTGTATGTATGTGTGCAAGGTTTCAAGTTGCACCTAAAGAGTGTCACTTAATGGCAGAAAAACAAATCCTAAGATACCTAGTTCACACACCTAACCTAGGCCTTTGGTATCCTAAAGACTCTAAATTCAAACTTATAGGTTATTCTGATGTTGGTTGTGCAGGCTGCAAAGTTGATAGAAAAAGCACATCCGGAACTTGCGAATTCCTAGCTAGATCCTTAGTGTCATGGTCCTCGAAGAAGCAAAACTCCATTGCACTTTCCACAGCCAAAGTGGAGTATGTCACAACCGGTAGTTGTTGTGCACAACTCCTATGGATACGACAAACTCTAAGAGATTACAGTTACAATTTGAACCGCATTCCACTCCTATGTGGCAATGAGAGTGACATAAAAATTACACACAATCATGTAGAGCATTCCGGAACTAAAGACATAGATATTCGCCATCACTTTCTAAGAGATCACTCACTAAAAGAAGACATAGTAATGTCACATGTTAGAACCGAGAGACAATTAGCCGACATCTTCACCAAGCCTTTAGATGAAAAATGCTTTTTTTAGCTTAAAAATGAACTAAATATCCCTGAAGCTCAAAATTGGCTTGAAAGGTTGCATACCTAATTGTCTTTCTCAAAGTTTACTTATTTTGCAAAAAAAATTGTCTCCTCTCTGAATTTATTCTTGAAAACTATTTTATTTATTGAATCTTGGTGAGTTATAGTCATTGTATGGTTGTTGATTGCTTACTGGTCGTACTCATCAAAATTATTTGTGAAATGATGTCTTAAAGATCAATGTAGACTTAATCTCTATAATCCTTTGATTCCCATTTAAATCTATCTTGTTGACCCCGGACTAGTCCGTCATCAACACCGGACTAGTCTGTTGTTGCAGACTAGTCTAGCCCCAGTCCGGTATGCCAGACTAGTCTGGTCCATTGCGTACTAGTCCATTATTATCAGGCTTAACCCTAGCCAATAACAAAATTTGCTCTTCTTCCTCCTCACAACTTCCACCTCTTCCTCTCTCCTCACCCAAGAGCTCCCAAGGCAAAATCCTGTTTACTCCACCGAACCGAAGTATTTCTCCGTGGAAATTGACTCCCTTGGTTGCGAAGCCTTGAAACCCGGAATAATCTGGACCAAAGCTCTGCTCTCCCCTCAGATTTGTTGATTCAGTAAAATCCTCTCCTAAACCATAGTTTCTTCTATTCTCAAGTTTTGTTCAAGTTTCTTGGTCCCTAGGTTTTACATTTTATTCCTTAATGTATTCCCATTGGTTACCTACCATATTGCATCATCTTCGCCTAGATTTGTCAAGATTTGAATTTAGGGTTCATACGGCAAAACCGGACTAGTCAGGTCCCTTATGCGGACATGTTCGGTACACCGGCCAAGTCAGCACTCTAAAACCAGACAAGTTCGGACTTTGAGAGTTTGCACATCTTAATTCATGTCTCGACAAACTCTAGAATCTATCATTACCACCCTATCTTGTATCTCTTGTATCAGGCACCATGTCGAGCTCATCGAACTAGAGCATGTTCGATTGTGAGACCGAGCGTGACTGTGAGAGGTTGGCTCGGGTGAAAGAAATGAGGAGCAAGAAGACATGATCGTGATGCCTCCACTTCTCAGCATGCCTCCTCTCTCGTGCAGAAGAGGAAGGTAGTCATGAAGAAGCCTTCAAGCAAGGAGGTTGATGGCGCTAGCTCAGCGGCACTTAGAAGAAGCAAGGGCAAGGGTCTTGCTAGTGGATCCATTGGACATCAGAAGATGAAGTCACCTGTGCATAGGATTAGACAACCTTCTAATGATGTTTTTACTGGCAAAGGCAATGATGCGGCTTGGAAGCACCAGAACATAAATTTTTATGAATAAGCCAAGCAAGCAGCAGATCCCAGATTCTGCAGCCACTTCCATGCCAATTATTATGACATGGTGTACATGAAGAGAAGACTGCAGTAGTCAAAAGCCAATGGGTTGACCTGCAATATTTGGAGTCCAAGAGTTGTGAAGCCTTCCAGGAAGTCTTGGAAGCATTGGAAAGGCATGGGCTGAAGGACCTATTTTCCTTCGGATATAACTGGAATGATGAAGTCATTGCCTAGTTTTACTCCACCTGCCACTTCTCGAACAAGGATGAAGAAGGCATCACATGGATGACACATGGGTCCAAGTACAGTGTCTCCAATAAGAGGTTTGCGAGACTACTCCACCTTGAAGATACCCTGGACAATGAAATTGTCATCCACAACACAAAAGCTTTGGGAAGAGATGAGCCCACCTTCTTCTATGACAAACGGATGCCATATAGACCACCTATGACAAAGTACATGAAGCGATTCTTTGTGGTTCTCAATCAAATTCTAAGGAAGATCATTGCTCCCAAGGATGGAGATGCAGGCAGTATGCAAGGATTTTTTAGGCCATTGATGAAAGTGATAAGAGGGAGAAGTACGTTCAATGTGTTTGACTACATCTAGAATGACATTGTGAACATCTCCTGCACTCCAAACAAATCTTGTGGATATGCACCATATATCATGTTCATGATTGAGCAGGTCACCGGGCTCGAATTTGTGAAGGATGTTGAGCACATCAGTCTTAGGCCCCAGATGCCTCCTGGCTCCACATTCCTCTTGCACCTCTCTCACCTACAAGGGAACAACGATCAAAGCATGCACAGGAAAGTTCAAGAATTCCAGATGCTACTTCTGCTCCTCCACCCTCCAAAGGGTCCTCTAGTGGCATATTGAAGATGCTTTCTTCTATCTTTGCATCCTACTGCAAAGTGGAAGTGAGGCAACACAAGGAGAGCCCGGCTATAAAAAGGCACAAGCGATATGTGAAGGACAACATCAAAGCCATATGTCAGAAGCTGGAAATTGATCCCGTTGGCTCTCTAGAGATATCATAGGACTCCGCTGAAGACTTCTTCGAGCTCCCACCCTTCACAAATGAGGAGCTCCCTTTCTTTGGAGTTGGTGGCTCCTCGGCTCCTCCTTCTCCTACCCATGATGATGAAGATGAAGATGAAGATAGGATGGAGAGTGCGTGGCATATTGAGGATATCGAGGAGTTTTCTCATTTTTCCTTTTTTTGTTTCTTGATGCCAAAAGAGGAGAGATTTAGAGTAGTAGTAGTATCTGAGCCTTAAGGAACATTTGGTCTTGGACATGTATCTTTTAATTCGAAGCTATTGTAAGTTCTATTTGGATAATGCTTATTTTGCTTTAATGTTAATGTGTGATGCATATATGTGAGAAGTAATTTTTGCTCATAATTGTTATTCTCATATATGCACGCTTTATGAAAATCAAATTTTTACTCTTAATTGTGAAATCTCAATGGTTGTCATCAATCACCAAAAACAGGGAGATTGCACACCATTGTGGGTTTTGGATGATTGATGACAAACAAGCGAGATCCTAATGAGATTTGTTAAGATGAAAGCATGTTTTCGGCTAATGAAAATAACATTGCACAAAAAGGTGAAAATGAGAAACGAGAAGGAAAGAGTCCAAGTGAAGAATGGGAGCGCAAAGTAGTTCAAATTGAATAGGGTGGGAGAGAGATACCCCATGAGCTTAAACCTTTGCGTAGATAGTAGGGCCTAAGCACTTAACTAAAAACTCACTTAAGCACTGGACAAGTCCGATAATATGCTGACAAGTCCAATTCCACTCTGTATAGAGAACGGACTAGTCTAATATCTCACCGGTGCTCAAACGGACAAGTCCCCAAATGCAAACTAGTTCGTCACACTTCACAAACTCACAATGCACCGGACTAGTCTGATTTTATATGGACTAGTCCGATTCTTCTGTAGACACTAAATGAACTAGTCTAGTCGGACTAGTCCGGTACACTAACACCAGTTAGGGTTTTCTAGTGTGATGCACGACTCCACGCAAATTCACTCAGCACACCAGACTAGTCCGGTCCCTTAGCGGACTAGTCCGGTCGTCGGGATCACCAACGGTAACTTTTCTAAATACTTATAAATATGTGATCCACGAACCCACAACAAACAACGAAGAACCCTAGCACTGTCACACATCCCAAGAGCACAAAAACACTCCTCTCTACACATCTAAAGCCCCAAAAAAGTTAAATCTTTTGGGAACTGAGATTTGGGGAAGGGAGGGTGATGTCTACGGGATCTTCAGCTCTTGGGGTTTGATCTCTCTCACACTCTTGTTGTTCTTGCACATCTTTTTAGTGTATTCGATCTGTTTTCTCGTTGTAATCTTGTGGGAGCCCTCAGCTTGTGAGGTTGCCCCATTGACTTGGTGATTACCCCGTTGGTAGTGGAACTCAAGTCGACCTTCGTGGTGACTTGACAAGGTAAAAGGTTGGTTGAGATCCGGCTCTATGTGAGCTCCTCAACAAGGATGTGGATCCTTTTTGTGGCATTGAACCTGGGTAAAAATTGCTATGTCTAGTGTCTTATACTTACATCTTTCATACTTGCAAATTAGCAAGGGTACAATTTGATCAATCCTCTACTATGTATTAAATTGTGTTTCTCGAGAAACTTCACTGTCATCTACACTTGCTAATCACTTTAAGGTTAATCAACTATTCTGATATTTTACCTTTTGAGGAAAATAAAAAAAATAGTTAAGTTTTTGTAGGTGTTACGAGAAGACCGGGCTAGTCCATACCCTACACCGGACTAGTGCGGCCTTCCTAGACGGTTTTGTTAAGTGTTGCAGGAAAAAGTTTCAATACCTATTCACCACCCTCTAGGACACATTCAATCCACCTCTATCCTCCTCTTGGACACTAAGTGTCCAAGAACGATACCTTCACACACCATGAAATGATACTTGTCCCCGTACAAGGTCCATCTCTTGACATCTTTGTAAGACCTTATCTAAATTTTTCAAACATTGATTGAAAGTTTTTCCATAGATGGGGGAATCGTCCATGAAAACTTCCATGATTTCCTCAATCTTGTGAGAAAAAATAGACATCATGTGATGAGTAAAAGGAGTAGTGTAGGTCCCGATCTTCCGATAGATAACGGATAAATCGATTGATAGAGATCTCGATGTTGATGATCCAAGGCACTCGAGCAGCTCAAATACCCCTGCAATCACTACACCACTGCTCTGTTGGTTATCAACCGTGCTTCACTCGCTTGACCTTGCCAGGAAGCCTAATCCCTGCAAGTGCAACCAAGAACACAAGCAAGAACATAGAAGATGCGACTTGAAATCACAAAATTGGGGTCTCGCAAACCGTAGAACGGTGAAATTATTAATCTAAGCAAAACCCCATTATGAGTAAGATATGATCGAAATACAAAACTGGACAGAGATGAGTCTAATCTAAATGTGATGACGTGATTCAAAAGGATGAATCCACACAATGCAAAACTAAAACTAAAACTAAAAACAATTATAAACCAGCAATATGACTCAACCACGGACACAAAATCAACAAAACCAATCTAAAAAAAAAGTTGCAAAGGTTCCATGATGGTTTGGACAAGCTAATGAACACATCTATTAAACTACAATTTTTTGTGGCTTTTTTTGGACTCTAGGTATGAAAAACAAACTAATATAAATGGATATATGAATTATCTAATGGGAAACTTAGAAATCTCATACCAATTCATGAGTAAAAGAGTAGAGTAGGTCTCTGTCGAAGTGTGGAAATGACACTTCCCCTGGACCTGCTATGAAGTAGCCCGTTGAGGTTCTATGATTGGAGGGGGTAATGACTTTGAAGTAGTCAAACAAGGAGAAGAGGTGAATATGGTGAACACAGGGATTTTTATGTGGTTCGGGCCGCTGGAGCATAACACCCTATGTCCAAGGTAGTGAGTTGTATTGCTCTTGCTTGCATGTTTGAGCTTAGTTAAAGTTGTGTCTAGATCGATTGGAGAAGATGGTCTATGTCTATGGCTTTCCGATCCTTTTATAGTCTAAGGTTGGAGTTACAAGTAGGACCTGGGGCCCAACCGGTGGCCCCGAGGAGACCTTAACCCTATACAAAATCTAGGGCAGTATGACTACCTGCTGCTCCCTCTAATCGTGGCTTGAAGACTTGCTATCCTGCTATACCGAATGCCAGAGGCTAAGCATAAATGTTGATGATGGCGGGGAATGTCTCATCCATTGTGTCACTGCAACCTACCCCGTCAGCAGCGTGGGGTAGCTCTGTTGTGCCTTCAATGTGATTTGATTGGACACAGTACCACCTGACAGGGGCATGCGTCGCGCCCATGCGCCTGGGGAAGGCGTGAGTCTTGAATGCACGTATAGATGGGGCACGATGCTCTTTACTGTTGCGACCTATCACTCAGGGCTGGCCGCAGGGCACGTGGAAGCACCAGAGCCCGTCTCTACGGGGAAGGTGGGGTTCAGAGATGCAGGCCATGTGGCGGTGCCGAAGCCCACCTCTGAGGACAGGTCAGGTTCATTCCTACTGGACACGTGGAGCTTTCGGGGCTCGCCTCTGCAGGGAGGCCAGACCCAAAGCTACAGGACACATGGTGGGTCCAGAGCCTACCTCTCAGTAGAGGTAGGGTCCAGGCCCGCTAGACACATGGCAACACTGGAGCCCACCTCTACGGGGAGGCCAGACCTGGAGCGACAGCACACGTGGCGGGTTCGGAGCCCACCTCTAGGGAGAGGTAGGGTATGGGCCCACTAGACATGAGGTGGCACCAAAGCCCGCCTCCGCGGAGAGGCTAGGCCCAATGCTATTGGGAATGTGGCAGGGCCAGAGCCCACCTCTGAGGAGAAGCATGGTACAGGCCCGCTGGACACGTGGCGGCACCGGAGCCTACCTCTGCAGGAAGGAAAGATCCTTAGCCGCTTCCGGACATGTGGCGGCACCAGAGCCTACCTCTACAGGAAGGAAGGGTCCTTAGCTGCTTCCAGACTGTGTGCGAGGGTACCCGGTATGCAGGATAGCGACAGTCGCACCTGTGCCCACCTCGGGGAAGGCGACGATCCCGCAGGTGGGGCCTTTGTCTTGACTTCTTGCGTGACTTTTGTGACCTTGTATTTAAGCAGTTGGAGGGGCGACACATCCCCTATTCCATGGACACGTGGCCGCTCCTGGTTGACGGGACATGGCGATGTGATCTATGCTTGATGCAAGGCTTTAACCCTGACTTTTCCTGATGCAGCCGTTGTACTTTCGCTATGCAGGTGCCTCGTGAATTGCCCGAGCTGCCTTCATGAGTTGGCTGCTCAGTCCACGCCTACCGATAGCTTGTTGATGGTCCTTAAATGCTAAATATGACCATCAATTTTCTGCATAAAGATTATAAAATGGAGAACACAACATAGTGGTAGCAGTTAAAACTAACAAATTCCACAAGTGTTGGTGTTTGTTTGCAGGCAGGTGAATTAAACCCCAAAATACCCAAGAATGCAGGGATCAATCCAAAAAGTTACCATTCGAAGCATCAGGCAATGGCATCACATATATCCATAACTCATTCTCAGGCGTATCCGAGGAGATCCAATGGTGATTCATGTGGGAAGGGGTTCATGGCCCACCTGGAAGCCACCTCGAGAAAGAACAGTCGAGGGAGGCCATGGACAGGTTGACCAACCCCCTAGCTCGGCCGACGTGGCCCTAGCGCCAAACCCAGTCAGCTTCCGCATGTTGGTTTCCTGTGGCTCCCTGATGGCGGTAACAACTGATTTGCGCGCTAATTGTGGCGCCAAAATGACCGAACTCGTGTATAAATACCCCCTCACTCCCTCACTTCTCCACACAACACAAGTTCGGGAGTAGAACTCCTCTCATAAAGTTTAGAGCTACCCAAGTGACCAGCCAAGTAGAAGGAGAGTGAGGAGGAGCTAGGAGGAGGAGACCTTGGCTTGTCAAGTCCCTCTTCCACACTTGTACCTCGACGGAAGTTCTGCTTGAATTGAGTAAGAAACTTTCATGAATTTAATACTAGTTTGATTTTTTTTTCATAGTAGTTTGCTTTCGTAACTAGTTATGGGTTCACGACTTTAATTTATTAGAGGCTCTAGTTGTAGTTTTGCATTCAAAATGACTAGAGTTGTGAATTAGAACTTAAGTGTGGTGCTTAGATTAGAGTTCATCACTGGATATCTCGTAGACCCACGAATTGAAGAGGTAGATAGTAGGTGGTGATAGCCCTATGTGTCCTTAGTAATCCTACATGTTCGGCTATGCCATAGGCTCGTGGCGGGAATCGTCTTGGTGTTGCCAAGGGTGAACCCGTGCACGAAGCAAGCAGGTGCAGTAGAATACTGTGGCCTAGATTTAAAACCATTGAATTTCTCTCAAATCCTTGCCTACCAAACAAATTGTGTGTCCTAGGGAGAACAAGCTAGAATATCTAACACACGTTCCTTGGATTCCATACCCTTGGGAGCATTCTTTAAGGGGAAGTGCTACAATGGTATTTTCGTGCACTTGCAGAATATTTTGTTTTTGTAGGAAATACCAACAAGCATTGTTGGTGCCGTTACCGGAGAACGATTATTGTTGATATTAGAACCTTGTTCACCCTCGTATCTATTTTCTTTTCTTTACTTCTTACCTTTTCATCACCAAAATGGAGCAGCCCACCATTCTTTCATATTCTGCCCCAAAGGGCGAGTTCTGTGAGCCACCGCTGTCGGCGGACCCTATTTGCTCAACTAGCTATGAACTCTGCTCTGGCTATATAGCCATGGTTCAGGAACAATCCTTCTCAGGAACGGATTATGAAAACCCTTACCACCATTTGTGAGAGTTTGAACAATTGTGTTCCTGCCTTTTAGTTAAAAGCATTAACACAAGAAAAAATTTGACTCATAATTCTCTACAATCACCGGATTTTTCCAAACATTGGGTGTACCATTATTTCCTTTTTCTCTCAAAGAAAAAGCGAAATAATGGTACACCCAATGTTGGGAAAAATCCGGTGATTGTAGAGAATTATGAGACAAATTTTGTCTTGCTTTTTTTCCAATATCAAAGAAAAAGCGAAATAATGGTACACCCAATGTTGGGAAAAATCCGGTGATTGTAGAGAATTATGAGACAAATTTTGTCTTGCTTTTTTTCCAATATCCCGAATTGTTTCCTTATGAATGCAAATACTAGGATTCCAATAGATAGAGAAGGAATCGATAGGTGCAGCTTGGGATAGGTCTTCGCTTTTGCAAAATTTCCACCCAGATTTGTTAATCCTTGATCTGTTGTTATTGCAACATTTCTTCATGGGACTTAACAAAGAATCTGCCCTATATCACGACATTACGCCTGGAGGGTCTTTCCTTCATAAGATGCTGGAAGAAAGTAAGGAACTTCTAGATCGAATTCTAGAAAATGCCTCCTTTGTTACGGGTCTTAATGAAACTCCCAAGGAAGAAGCCATGTCGAGTACTGAGGACACTCATATAGCCAAGGAAGAGCCAAAAGTCAGGCCCATCACCCGCCTTGCCTGTAGAACCCTCTACCATACCTAAACTATCGAATGATGAAGAAATTCAACCATCAAAATTCCCATTCTGTTTCGAGGAAGATATTTTGAAGATTATGGAAATACCTCGAGGTACTGTTACCAAAGGAATCCATCGTTGCCTCGGACTCCACCTAAACCACTTGATGGAGTATACCTCCAAGTCAAGGAGTTGACCTCTATTTTGAGTTCGAAATGGACGGCAGAAGTTGAGAAATCATCTGATATCCTTTGGATGAACTCTCCCTTAGCCACCATTCTATGTCATATTAGAGGAGCAAATATCATTTCTGATACTTGTGCTCTCGCCATTTTAGGCGATGTGCCAATGGAACCAACACAAAAATCCTTCCCAAATAATTTGGAAATATTCTGAAGGATATGGGATTTTGCAAGAAGTGTCAGTAAGACACAAAAACGTTAAGGTTCTCCTTGATTTCCGTGTGTTCGAAGTACTAGAATTCAACATTATGATTGGGGTACCCGCTGAGAAATTTCTCACAAAAATCCCCTCTGAAGGAAACCTCAACATAAATCTTGGAGGGAACAAAATTTCCATTCCCATTCTGAGTTCCAAGAACACATTTGCAAAACCACCCCTCCAAGATGGGTCAGTTGAGGAGGTTAGGACTCTTCATTACTTGGAACCTCCTGAAGGAGAGGGAGAAGAAGATTTCATCCAAGAAGAGGATGAACTTTAGGAGACATTTGAATTGCCAAAAGAAGAGCCCACACCTAAACCTCCTATTGAGCTATAAATATTGCCTCCAGAATTATGCTATGCTTTTCTAAATGGAGATTTGGAAGCCCCTACAATCATAAGTGACAAGCTTTCAGATGAGGAAACACTCAAACTCGTAGCCTTATTAGAAAAGCATAGGATTGTCTTTGGCTACTTGCTCCAAGACCTCAAGGGCATCAGCCTTGCTCTTTGCACCCATTGCATTCCCATTGACCCCGGGAGTAGCCCCTTACGGGAGCCTCAACGGCAGTTGAATAATGTGATGCGTGAGGTTGTCAAGAAGGAGGTCTAAAATCTCTATCATGTTGGGATTATTATCCCGTGCCTCATAGTGAGTGGGTCAGTTTGGCCCAAGTGTGCCAAAGAAGGGAGGAATGACAGTCGTTCAAAATAAGAAGAATTAATTAATTCCTCAACGAACCATCATAGGATGGAGTATGTGCATAAACTACCGAAAACTCAACAAGGCAACTAGGAAGGATCATTTTCCATTGCCACTCATCGATGAGATTTTGGAACGGTTGGTAAAACACACCTTCTGTTTCCTTGATGGATATTCGGGCTATCGTCAAATTTCCATCCATCTGGACGATCAAAGTAAGACCACATTCACATGTCCATATGGGACATACACCTACCGGCGAATGTCTTTTGGACTGTGTAATGCACCCGCTTCTTTTCAGCGGTGCATGATGTCTATCTTTTCTGACATGATTGAGGAAAGCATGGAAGTTTTCATGGATGATTTCTCCGTCTATGGAAAAACTTGCTATCATTGTCTTGAGAATTTAGACAAGGTCTTACAAATATGCCAAGAGAAGAACCTGGAGCTTAATTGGGAGAAGTGCCACTTTATGATCCATGAAGGCATTGTTCTTGGACATATAGTGTCCGAGAGGAGGATAGAGGTGAACAAAACAAAAATTGAAGTTATTCAACAACTTCCACCTCCTGTCAACATAAGGGAAATCCGCAGCTTCTTAGGTTATGCGGGGTTCTATCGGCGATTTATCATGGATTTCCCGAAAATCGCTAGACCCCTCACAAACCTATTAGCTAAGGATGATCCCTTTGATTTTGACGAGGAGTGCCTTAAATCCTTGGATACACTCAAAAATGCACTTGTCTCGGCTCCAAATATCCAACACCCAGATTGGATGCTTCCATTCGAAATAATGTGCCATGCCAATGATTTTACTGTTGGTGCGGTCTTAGGCCAAACCAAAGATAAAAAGCATCATGCCATAGCCTACGTTAGCAAGACTATATCAGGAGCACAACTCAATTATGCCACTACAGAAAAAGATCTCCTAGCAGTGGTGTTTGCTACCGATAACTTTAGGTCCTACTTAGTTGGAGCCAAGGTCATTCTCTACACAGACCATACAGCCTTGAAATTTTTGCTCACTAAAAAGGACGCCAAACCAAGGCTAATCTGATGGTTTATCCTACTCCAAGAATTTGACTTGGAGATTAAGGATAAAAAGGGAGTGGAGAATTCTGTTGCGGATCATCTCTCATGTATGAAAGTCACACAACACATGGATGTACCCATCAATGACTTCCTATATGATGACATGTTGCTCAAGGTTATTGACTCTGACCCTTGGTAAGCGGACATCCTGAATTTCATGGTCACGGGGTACGTACCACCAGATGAAAACAAAAAGAAGCTTATTTATGAGAGTCGTAGACACCTATGGGACGACCTATATCTCTATCGAGTATGTGCTGATGGCCTTCTTATAAGGTGTGTCCTCACAATCGAAGACACCAAAACCATTGAAAAATGCCATGTTGACCCCTATGGAGGCCATTACGGTGTTTATCGTACTCAGACAAAGATCTAGCAAAATGGATTCTATTGGCCTTCAATGTATGAAGATACAATGGAATTCATTCGCCGATGTTGGAAATGCAAAAAGCATGGGGCAATCGCTGCTCTTAATGCCATGCCCCTCACATATAATCTCAAAGTCGAGTTATTTGATATGTGGGGTATTGACTTCATAGGACCTTTTCCAAATTCCTATGATTGAGAGTATATTCTAGTGGCTATCGATTATGTGTCAAAATGGGTAGAGGCATTGCCTTGTAGAAATGTCGACTCCAAGCAAGCCAGGAAAATGTTCCATTAGATTATTTTCCCATGCTTTGTCACTCCCAGAATGGTCATAAGTGATGGAGGGGCTCATTTCATTGATAAGACCTTTTGAAACTTTTTGGGTGAGCTTGGAGTTCAGTATAACATTGCTACTCCCTACAACCCACAAAAAAGTGGTCAAGTAGAAACATCTAACAAGGAAATCAAGAATATTCTACAAAAGGCCGTCATGGAAATGGGAACGGGATGGAAGTAGAAGCTACCCGACGCATTGTGGGCATATCAAAAGTCCTACAAGACACTAGCATGTCTCCGTTAAACTTGTCTATGGGAAGACCTGCTATCTTCCAGTAGAGTTGGAACATTGAGCTCATTGGGCCATAAAACGGTGGAACATGGATCTTGATAAGGATGAAAAGCATCGTTTGAGGAAAATCTCCAAACTTGAGGAATGGACAGATAAGGCGTACCATAGTGCCAAAAATTATAAGGAAATAACCAAGAGATGGCACGACAAAACGATTACGCCGAAGGAGTTTAAGCCTGGAGATAATGTCCTCTTTAACACCAGGGTAAAACTCTTTGGACATGGGAAATTACGAAGTAAATGGGAAGGACCATTTACCCTAATAGAAACTTCATCTCGTGGAGCCATCACAATCCAAGATGATGAAGGCCATCTATTTAATGTGAATGGGCACCATCTCAAAATATTCTTGGATTCCCACGGGGAATTGGAAAAGGAAGTCAATGTGGTAAGTTTAATCGGTTTTCAAGCTGTTCTTCCAAATTCCATGTAATTCCTCAAAATCCAAAAAGTGGGCCCATTAGAAAAGTCATCCATATGGCCCATGAAATCCTAACCAATCCCTCGGTGCTACCACTTCCTTCTAATTTACAAAATTGCCCAAGTCCCATCTTTGAATTCCTATTTTATTTTATGGTGCTAGTCTTTCAATTTCAGTTTTCATTCAAGCACCATAATTTTGAGTTCAATAAAATAGAACTTACCAGTTCAGCTAACACTAGTAAAGTTCCTTTATTTTATCATTGCATTTGTGTTCAAATAAATATTCCAAGAACCAAGTGTGGGGAAGGCGTCCCTTCGCCATTTCGCGACGATTAGACCACACATTTCACCAATGGACACGTCACAAATGTACACACGAGACAAGACGACAAAGCGGAGCACCAGGGGAGCCAACCAGAGGTTGGCCAACCCCCTAGCTGGGTCGACCTATTGGTGGCCTCTCTCGGGTCCGTTTCGCTACACAACCTTGGTTCGAATCTCTTATCCCTTGCTCTTTGTAATTCAATGCAATTTGAGTTGAAAATTTTAATGCATTCATGAAGACACAAATTAAAATCGACTCAATTAACATATATAATGCAAATTGCTTAAATACGATACTAGTATACTTCGTATTTTGATTTCACTACCATGTTTCTGGACCCATATCATTAAATTAGGACAACATGTCATCTAAGTTTTTGATTGGTTTCATATGGTGAGTAAAATGAACCCATGGACAAACCCATCCTTGCTTGAAATTTATTTTGAATTTTGCAAAATTTTGAAGTCTTAAGGTTTTGCCTTCCTCTCTCATTGGAAATTAAATACCCACCAAGGCCATATGATATAATTATTGAAAACCCATACACATGCAACTTTGCATTTTCGTTGAACTTTGTCAAACTCTTGACCCTATCGATTGGCTTGCATGAAATTTTTTACTGGGAAATTTCTTGTGCACTCCACCATATTCCATCATTTTCACCCATACACCATCAAAATATACTACACAAAAATTATTGCAAAATCCTCTCGCATTAAAAAGATGCATAAAAGGAGTAGAAGGCATGGCTATAAGAGCTCTCAAAAAGAATTAGAAAAAAAGAGCCAATATGTAGCCATGCTTCATCCTTGCACAGAAAGAGAGTGATCAAATAGGAGTTATCATCAACATTCCATCATCCACCATCCATAATCAGTGCACAAGAATTTCCTTAGTCATTGGTTTTTATTGCATGGTCTTCTCATTTGGATCTCGTCTTTGACTTAGTAATACATGAATTGCAAGTGTGCTACTCTTTATCCTTACCAACCTCCACAAAAAACCATATTTAGTTGTAGGGACAAAAGTGGCAAAATTATGCCAAGGTGAGGGTTCAACACCTTGAGTGACTTGAGAGAATCCAATAGAGGAGGAGAAGGCATTATCCTTTTGATATTCGAAATATAGCAATTTTCGAAGGTATTTCATCAGGAGGAAGCCCAGGTGAGATACACTCAACTGTTCCACCTCTCAAGCGCCCAAGATGATGTGGTAGCCACACCACAAAAGGGGTTCATGAGCAAAGGTATGAATTAAAATACTTTGTATACTCCTTTCATATTCACAACAATATTTTATCATAACACTTAGTTCTTCTTTCCTTCACTTGAGGACTAGCAAAGGACTAAGTGTAGGAGATTTTGTTGACGATCCTTAAATGCTAAATATGACCGTCAATTCACTGCATAAAGATTACAAAATGGAGAACACAACATAGTGGTAGGAGTTAAAACTAACAAATTTCACAAGTGTTAGTGTATATTTGCATGCAGGTGAATTAAGCCCAAAAATACCCAAGAATGCAGGGAGCAATCCCAAAAGTTACCACTCGACCAGTCACGCAATGACATGTGGCATCACATGGATCCATGACTCATTCCGCAGCGCATTTGAGGAGATCCAACGGTGATTCATGCGGGGTCAGGGCTCACCTGAAGCCACCTAGAGAAAGCACAACGAGGGGGGCCCAGGACCAGATCGGCCAACCCACTAGCTCGGATGACTTGGCCCTGGCACCAAACCCGGTCAGCTTCCACGTGTTGGCTTGTTGTGGCTCCCTGATGGTGATAACGACTAATTCGAGCGCTACTTGTGGCACCAAACTGATTGAACTCGTGTATAAATACCCCCTCACTCCCTCACTTCTCCACACACCACAAGTTTGAGAATAGTACTCCACTCATTAGGTTTAGTGTTGCCCAAGTGGCCATCCAAGTAGAAGGAGAGTGAGGAGGAGCTAGAAGGAGGAGATTTAGGTTCATCAAGTATCTCTTCCACACTTGTACCTCTACGGAAGTTCTACCGGAATCGAGTAAGAAACTTTTGTGGATTCAATACTAGTTTGATTTCTATTTCGTAGTTTGCTTTCGTAACTGCTTGTGGGTTCACTACTTTAATTTATTAGAGGCTCTAGTTGTAGCTTTGCATTCGAAACGATTAGAGTTGTGAACTAAAACTTAATTGCGGTGCTTAGGTTAGAGTTCATCTGTGAATATATCATAGATCCACAGACTGAAGAGGTAGACAGTAGGCAGTGACAGCCCTATCAGACTGTAGTAATCTTCCATGTTCGGCTATGCCATAGGCTTGTGGCGGGAATCGTCTTGGTGTTGCCAAGGATAAACCCGTGCCCAAAGCAAGCAACTGTCGTAGACTATTGTGGCCTAGATTTCAAACCATTGAATTCCTCTCAAATCCTTGCTTATCAAACAAATTGTGTGTCCTTGGGAGAACAAGCTCGAAGATCTCACACACGTTCCTTGGATTCGATACCCTTGGTAATACTCTTTAAGGGGAAGTGCTACAATGATATTTCCGTGCGCTTGTGGATTATATTGTTTTCATAAGAAGTACCAACACAGCTGACCTGGATCCCGCCCGTCATGGGTGTTGCGGGTTGTTGTTGGTATTTCTTTCAAAAACAGAATAATCGGCAAGTGAACAGAAATACCGTTGTACCACTTCCCTTAAAGATTACTCTTGTTGACGTTTCTTACATCATAGGTAAAAATCCGCAAGCGCACGGAAACTATTGAAGTAGCATTTCCCCTTAAGAGTATTCACAAGGGTGTCATTTATATTTTCCCAAAGGAAGGCTAAGTGGAAGCATAGCAATCATCAAATGGAAAGGGTAGATTGGTCTAGGTAAGGTTCTAGTGAGGATGGATAATAGATATGTAGACGTAGTGTGACACACACAAGAGCATTCTATTCTAAGGGGGATAAATGGATCAAACAGGGATTAGGCTAGAGTTAGGGAGTTGCTCCTACAATGCCTCTAATGTACATATACATAGCCTAGGTTAGATACTAATGAACATGTCAGTGATGAATTCTTATGCTAAGTTGTTCAATACATCGGGCACGGGTTTACCCCTAGCAATACTAGGATGACTCCCGCAAAGAGCCTGTGGCACAACCAAACGTGAATGATTACAAGGACAGATAGGGCTATCACCACCTACTGCCTACCTATTCGATCTGTGGGTCTACGAGACATCTAACGCTACTTAACTATCCTAGCACCATGCTAGCATATTAAGTAAATACCTTAGGAGCTCAGGCACAAGCCATCCTAAGGCAATGACTAACCTAAACATCATTGAAACCTAAACATCATTGAACCAATGTCGAAACATAGCATAAGTTATTCATATTAACATGGTCATGTCATAACTAATTAGACCATAATGGGGGTTTGTAGTGTTTATGATAATAGAATAAGATTGTTATGGCATAATCATAAAGACTACTCCTACCACATACATGGAATCCATAATCAAACAAGAAACACTTCATCCAAGTATATGAATAAAAGAATACTAAAGAGAACATCTTTATTAAGAACAAAGTCACAAATACAAAAGAGGAATATATGAGTCATACCTTTCCCAAATTGGAATTGGGAAGAGAGAGACTCCTACTCCTTCCTAATTTGGGCTATGGACTAGAGGATCTCCTCTCTATAGCCTAAACTCTTCTAAACTTATGGAGAATAGTAGATACAATAGAATGAATACTCAAGTGGTGTGTGTGTGTGTGTGTGTGTGTGTGTGTGTGTGTGTGTGTGTGTGTGTGTGTGTGTGTGTGTGTGTGTGTGTGTGTGTGTGTGTGTGTGAAGTGAGGGTAGGGGTCCTATTTATAGCTGGAGAAGGGTCGGTTCCCGCCACCAAAAGCGCGTGAATCAGTCTTCATCGTGATCAGGGCACCGCAGAGAGTCGACACGTGGAAGCTGATCGAGTTTGACGCCAGGAATAAGTCGGTCGAGCTATTGGTTCAGCCAACCTGGTCATTGCACCGTTGAGGTTGTGCTTTCTCCAGGTCACTTACATGTGGGTACCATTGATTGATGCGGGTGATACACCATTGGATGACCTCGAATACTTCTGTTTGTGTGTCATTTGATCCATGTGATGCCATATGTCGGCTTTTGATTGACTCGGATTATATTTTATAGGATTGCTCCCCCTCTTTTGCCTCATTTTCTGCATAAAATGTCTGCATGCACTATTCTTCCAAGGACAAGTGGAAATAGGTTAAGTAAAAGGTAATGTGTGCAAGAAATGGTATTTCCTTCAAATAATTGAGTTATATTGATGGGTGAAATTGGTATATAACAGCCGTCAACAATTCCCAAGGGTATCGAATCCAAGGAACGTGTGAGAGATCTTCTAGCCTCTTCTCCCAAGGACACACAATTTGTTTGGTAGGCAAGGATTTAAGAGGAACTCAATGGTTTGAAATCTAGGCCACATTAGTCTACGTCAGTTGCTTGCTTCGGACACGGGTTTACCCTCGGCAACACCAAGACAATTCCCATCATGAGCCTATGGCACAACCGAACATGGAGGATTACTAAGGACTGATAGGGTTTTCACCACCTAGTGTCTACCTCTTCAATCTGTGGGTCTACAAGATATCCACTGATGAACTCTAACCTAAGCACCACGCTTAAGTTCTAATTCACAACTCTAATGTTTTCGAATGCAAAGCTACAACTAGAGCCTCTAATATACTAAAGCAGTGAACCCACAAGCAGTTTTGTAAGAAAAATACTATGAAATAGAAATCAAACTAGTATTGAATTCACAGAAATTTCTTACTCGATTCCGGCAAAACTTTCGTAGAGGTACAGGTGTGGAAGAAGGACTTGACAAGCCCAAGCCTCCTACTCCTAGCTCCTCCTCACTCTCCTTCTACTTGGCTGGCCACATGGAATACTCTAAACCTTATGAGTGGAGTACTATTTTCAAACTAGTGGTGTGTGTAGAAGTGAGGGAGTGAGGGGGTATTTGTACACAAGTTCAGTCGGTTTGGCATGACAATTAGCGTGCGAATCAGTTGTTACCGCCATAAGGGAGCCATTAGGACCCAACACGTGGAAGCTGATCAAGTTAGGACCGCTCCCTGCATTCTTGTGTATTTTGGGGCTTAATTCACTTGCATGCAAATAGACACTAACACTTGTGGAATTTTTTAGTTTTAACTCCTACCACTATGTTGTGTTCTCCATTTTATAATCTTTATGCAGTGAATTGATGATCAAATTTAGTATTTAAAGACCGTCGACAAACTCCCCCACACTTAGTTCTTTGCTCATCCTCGAGTGAAGGCAAGGAGAACTAAGTGCTAAGATAAAATATTGCTAGGAATATGAAAGGATTATACAAAGTATTTTAATTCTTACCTTTGCTTTTGAACCCTTTTTGTGGTGTGTCTACCACATCATCTTAGGCGTTTGAGAGGTGGAACGGTTGAGTGCATCTCACCCGGACTTCCTACTGCTGAAATGACTTTGAAAATTGCTATATATCGAATATCAAAAGGGCAGTACCTTTTCCTCCTCTATTGGATTCTCTCAAGTCACTCAAAGTGTTTGAAACCTCACCTTGGCATAATTTCGCCACTTTTGTCCCTACAACTAAGTATGGCTTTTTGTGGAGCTTGGTAGCGATAAAGAGTAGCACACTTGCAATCCATACTAAGTCAACAGCAAGATCCATATGAGAAGACCATGCATTAAAAATAAATGAATAAGTAAATTATTGTGCACTTATCATGGATGGTGGATGATGTATGAATGGTTATGATATCTCACATTTAATCGCTCTTTTTGTGCAAGGATGAAGCATGGCTACTTATTAGCACTTTTTCTTTAAGAGCTCTTATAGCCATGCCTTCTACTCCTTTTTATGCATCTTTTTAGTGAGAGAGGATTTTTGCAATAATTCTCATGGAATATCTTTTGATGGGGATGGATGAAAATGATGGAGTATGGTGGAGTGCACAAGAAATTTCCTAATCAAAAGATTTCATGCAAGTCACTCAAAAGGGTCAAGAGTTTTACAAAGTTCAATGAAAATGCAAAGTGGCATATGCATGTGGTTCTCAATAATTATGTCATATGGCATTGGTAGGTATTTAATTTCCAATGAGAGAGGAAGGCAAAACCTTAAGACTTCAAAATTGTGCATAATTCAAAATCAATTTCAAGCAAGGATGTTTTTGTCCATGTGTTCATTTTACTCACCATATCACACCAATCAAAAACTTAGATGACTGTTGTCCTAGTTTAATGATATGGGTTCAGAAACATGGTAGTGAAATCAAAATACAGGGTATACTAATCTCATATCTAAGCAATTTGCACTGTTTATTTTACTTAAGTTGATTTTAAATTTATTTTGCATGAATGCGACAAAGTTTTCAACTCAATTTGCATCGAATCACGAAGAGCAAGGGATAAGAGATTCATACCGATGTTGTGTAGCAAATCGGACCCGAGAGGGGTCACCAACAGGTCGGCCGAGCCAAGGGTTCAGCCGACCTGTGGCTGGCTCCCTGGTGCTATGCTTTGTCGTGTTATCTTGCATGCTTGTTTGCGACCTGTCCTTGAGTGAAACGCGTGATCTATTCATCACGAAATTATGGAGGGACTCCTCCCCCCATACTTGTTTACTGGAATCTTTATTTGAACACAAATGCAATGATAAAACTAAGGAACCTTATCGGTGTTAGATGAACCGATAAGTTCTATTTTATTGAACTCAAAATGAGGGTGCTTAAATTAAAATAGAAAAGAAAAAACTAGCACCCTAAATTCAAATAGGAATTTGAAGATGGGACTTGGGCAAGGTGGAAATTAGAAGGAAGTGGTATCACCGAAGGATTGGTTAGGATTTCGTGAGCCATATGGGTTACTTTTCTAATGGGCCCACTTATTGGTCTTCGAGGAATTACGTGGAAGTTTGAAGAATGGCGCGAAAATCAATTAAATTTACCATGTCAACTTCCTTTTCCAATTCACCATGGAAATCTAAGAAGTTTTTGAGACGGTGCCCATTCACCTTAAATAGGGGGCCTTCATCATCTTGGAGTGTGATGGCTCCATGAGATGAAGTTTCTATTACGTAAATGGTCCTTCCCATTTACTTCGTAATTTCCCATGTCCAAAGAGCTTTACCCTAGAGATAAAGAGAAGTACTTTATCTCCAAGCTTAAACTCCTTAGGTGTAATCCATTTGTCGTGCCATCTCTTAGTTCTTTCCTTATAAATTTTGGCACTATGGTAGGTCTTATCCCTTCATTCCTCATGTTCGGTGATCTGCCTCAAACGGTGCTTTTCAGCCTTATCAAGATCCATGTTCCACTGTTTTATGGCCCAATGAGCTCTGTGTTCCAATTCTACAAGAAGATAGCACTACAAAAAATGAGCAATACGTCGGAGATTTTATAAGCGTTGGGGCCGTCGCATATAAATGCACTAAAAACGTCGGTGATATTATAATTGACGGCAATAGTTAAATATGGCTGTCTTCCAACAAAAACTGACAACTTAATTAGAAATATCGGGTGGTCAAAATTACCGACAGCTATATCTTTATAACTGTCGGGTTGGCCGACGGCTGTAGACTGGGAGTTAAAAGAGTCGGGTAGCCAAACACGCTAATGTCTTTACATCCTCTGTACTCATTGATTTTATATATCCCATGTTGCCACATGCAGAATAGCAGTGCCTGACCCACTTGCAAACCACCCACGCCCTCACTTGAAATAAACTATAAACCCTTGCATGTGCCCGATCTCTGTACTCATTCTTTTTATATATCCTGTCAGCGTCGTCGCCCCACTTACAAATAAGACTCGACCCACTTGCGAACCGCTGCCCACCACCAATCCTAGCACGCGCCCACCAGCCGCCGCCCCAGCACCGGTGCGGTCCCGGCAATGTGAAGCCCCCGAGGTGATTCCGCTCTCGCCATTACGCCGGCTAAGGCTCCGGCCTCCCCACCCCCCCGTCAAGCGTTGTGTCCATCGTCACCTCTGCCCGGGCTTCCCTCCGTCACCAACGCCACATCCGGTGCCTCCGCCAGCGCGAGCTCCGGCGATGCAAGGCCCCTGCCCGGGAGGTGATGCCGCTCATGCCAACACGTCGACCGAGGCTCCATCCTTCCCTCCCCCGACATGTGTTGCGTCCATCGTCACCTCCACCTGGGCTTCCTTCTGCTGCCACCGCCAGCACTGGTGCCTCCGCCTGCACGGGGTACGGTGACGCGAGCCCCCTACCTCGTAGGTTATGCCACTCTTGTCAACACGCCGGCCGAGGTCCCAGCCTTCCCTCTCCCACCCAGCATATTCGTCGTCACCTACGACCGGCCTTCCCTCTGCCGGTAGCGCCACAGCAGCAGTGCCTCCGCCAGCGTGGGCTCCAGCGACGCGAGGCCGCCGCCTCGGAGGTGATGCCACTCTCGCCAACTCGCCGGCCGAGGCCCCGGCCCAGCACTGCTCGACATCACTGGTTTCTGTGACATGCCATTGTTCATCTTGAGATTGTTAACTGTTCATCTTGGTTTTGGGTATAGATCTTCGTGAGATTGTGTAAGTGAGATAGAGATTGTTTAAGACGGTTTCATTGGCATGCCATTGTTATTATATATCTGATTCTTGTGGGTATATGCCCCCATTTGTAGTTATGTACCTGCTAGTATTTAGCTTATTTTTCTTAGCTTCATCCGTGCTTCATCCAAATCGTTGTGTTTGTGTCATACCGAGTGAGATTGATGTGATTTGGTGGCCAGCCAGCTAAAGGGTTGTGGGACTTTAATGTGTTGGTTTCAACATACTAGCCGATGGTTTTATTGCATTAAAGCTGACGGGTTGTCCTGGAGCCGATGGTCTTAGACCATCCGCAGTGGTATACTGTAAAGTATACTGGATACACTGTTTCACAGTGTAATTTAGAGTACGTACTGTAAAAGCTGAAGGAGAATAGTGTATAGAGTATGCTTTAGAGTATGCTGGTGCGGATGGTCTTAGACTGCTAGCACTCGTGGATCTCTATATCCCACCTCTATATCTTATCTCTAAAAGATTCCATATTTTACAGTTCCGTTCACCTCTATAACAACTATCACTTATTTTATAATATATCCCCTTTTCTTCCTTCTTCTCTTACTTTCCTCTCTCCTCTTTCCATCATTTCCGCCGATAGCGGCGTCGCTACAATTGGCGGGCTCCAGTTGCCACCGCTGCTTTAGAGGCGCCTTTAGCGCTCGCGATGTGGCCAAGCGTGGCCGCTAAAAGCCTATAGCGCTGGCTTTGACGGCCCCGCTGCGGGCAGCCTTAGTACCTAAAGGCTGTTGGGCCTTGATCGACAGTTTTAAATCAGTTAAGGCACCGGGTTTATAAAACAGACGTACATAGGATTTACTAAAGCTAAGTTAAAAATGTCAAAATAAAGGTGTCGGCTAAAACCGACGATTCGCTGACATTTATAATTTATAAACATTGGATTTACTAGCCAACTGACGATTATAAAGCCGACACCATTTTACTTGTTTTCTGTGGTGTGGCAAGTCTTTCCATAAACAAGTTGAAATGGAGACCTGCCGATGGGTGTCTTGTAGGCAGTTCGGTATGCCCACAATGCATCGGGTAGTTTCTGTTTCCAACCCGTTCCTATTTCTAAGACGGTCTTTTGCGGAATATTCTTGATCCGTTTGTTAGATGTTTCTGCTTGACTGCTTGTTTGTGGATGGTAGGGAGTAACAATGTTTGTAAAAGCCCACATTTGAAAAAGAGCAAGAACGCAAAAATCCGAACTTAAAAATTTGAAAGTTAGATTATAAAGTCAAACTCAAAGAAATATGAAATTTACTAAATTATTATCACATTATGCTCTATTAAGGACTTTAGACATAGTAAAATGCTCCGGTTTTGAGTGAAATCAATAAAACTAAATACAAAAATAAAATATGAAGTACCAAGGAGGTTAATTCAAAAATGAAAGTCAAGCTCAAATTTAAACTTAATTCAGAATGTCAATTCACTATTAAGACAAAGATGTAAATGTTGCATCATATCGGGTCAAGTTAAAAACTTGACTGCACCAAAATGTGGTTAATAATTAATTAGGTGTTCCTACAAAATTTCATAAATTTTGGTGGTTAGAGGAGGTGTTTACATAGAGGTTCAATTCAAATCTTAAATTCGAATTCAAACTAATCTAATCCAAATCCAACTTCACAAATGTGTTCCCCATATTTAAAAATGTATTGCTGCAAATTTTCACCATTTTAGATGTCCATCTTCTATTTTTAATTGAGTAATGAAAACTGCAGCTTTTAGAATTTATCTGACCAGTGGGGCCCACCTGCCAACAGGCCCCACCAATCAGCCTTTTCAGCACCGTGCTTTGGCTTTTGGATTCAGCAGCACGGCACCTCATGCCCACCAACCGCTCCAAGTCGCTCAGTCTATCCCTTTTCTGGAATGAAAGCCCCTGCAGTAACTGCACTGCAGTTACTGCAGCTGACTGGTGGGGCCAGGGGACGTGGGGCCCACCTGTCAACTACAGCGCAGCGCAGAGGATTTGAGTCCCCCTTTTCTCCGTTCCTTCGTAAGCCAGCAGCGTACCTGTTTCTTCTCCGCTGTTTGCATTGGGAGGAAGCCGCACGCCACCTTTTTTCCTTCTCCTCGCTCCCGAGCAGCACACTGTAGTTTCTTCTCCGGCTCCAGCGTGCGCCCTGGCCTGCGCCTGGCTGCTTCCGCGCACGCCGTGGCCGAACGCCATCACTCGCGCGCGCTTTGCCTGCTTTCGCTCCCACATCCACTGCTCAGGCGCTGCACCTCGCCGCACCATGGCCGGCTCCTCCCCGCTCGCGCCCGCGCCCGGCTGCGCCAACCGCAGCGAGCACGCGCCCGCCGTCCGCCTCGCTCGCCGGCCCTGGCAGCGCCCGCGCATCTGCCTCGCCAACGCTCTAGCTGCTGCTCGCCGGATGCTCCCGCCGCGCCCGCGCCGCCGCGGCGCTGGACGCTGCTAGCCGGGCCCTGCTCCCGGCCGCGCGCATCTCGCCGCCATGGCCGCATATCCCTGACCTCCGGCTGGCCGTGCCCCCGCCCTGCTCTCGCCAACACGCTCGCCATGTCGCTCCATGCCACCGCACCGCCGTCCTGCTCCCTACCGCAACCAGCAAGCCGGCAACACCACCCACTGCTCGTGCCGACTGCGCACGCCCCTCGCCGCGCCACGGCGCTGGCCCCTCGATGCGCCTCCCCGTGCTCCCAGCCGGCCAACTGCCACGCGCGCCCTTGCCCCGCCCGCTCCTGCCCCAACGCCAGGACCATGGCCGCCCTGCTCATGCCCTGCTCCGGCGCGTACCACGGCCAAGCACCTCGCTACGCCCTACTCGCGACGCGCCTGGCTAACCCTGCTGTGTCCTCCCGCTCCGGCCTGCCGTGCTCCATGCTACTCACCCGCTGCCGTGCGCCGATTCGGCCACGGCCACGCTCTGGCCTGCTGCTCGACGGCCACGCTCTGGCCTGCTGCTTGACGGCCACTGCTGGCGCTTGCACCTCGGCCAGGACCAAGCCAGCAGCTGCGATGGCCGTTCACTTGCCGACGCCAACGCCAACCATCGCGTGTCGCCACACCCACGCCGGCCGTGCGCTCCCATATTCGCACCGTTGCTGCTGCACTACCCTTAACACCATGCCTCACCACCTCTGCATCACCAGCAAGTCCATGTGCGCGCTTGTGTTGCTTCGAAGGTGCTCTGACCAACGTCGTCGCCTATAGCGTCGTTGCGGCGTTTCGCGCCGTGGCAGCGCCCAACCAATGATGAATGTGATGTGTGTGATGGATAAGATGGAGGAACAGGACGACGACACAACAGCAACGACAATTTGGTCAAGGTTAGCTCTGAATTATGCAAGCTTAGTCGGATCCAGTGTGCAGCCAATGTGTTCGATGAAATGCTAATTCAGGACGAAACCAACTGTGATATTGTGCAAAATGTGATCTGCGGCATTTTCGATTATCTGCAGGTGCCTGCATAAAGCAGCGTCTTGTATGAGATCAAGGAAGGTCCAGGTGGGATCATGAAGTGCAAGTATGTGGAGTTGACTACAATCTGTGTAATCCTACAGGAGCCAGCGAGGATGTACCAAGCTCTGTTGCAGATAGTCATCAAGCAATGTCTCCAAGAAGATTGTATTCACGTCCTATAAAGACTAACCTGAGTGTTGCTGAGTCGTCTGCATTTGTAGCTTATGTTAAGTCAAGCATCCTTACCACCACCTAATTTGGTAGCGAATTACAATGAGGTGGCAGTCGGCTAAATTCTATGAATAACCACGGTAATTGCTCTAGTGTAACTGGCAGATATGAAACTGGTATTGATTTAAATAGTCGGGATTAGTATCTGACTATATTGATTTAAATAGTCGGGATTAGTATCTGACTATGCTTCATACAATGCTGTTATGACTTCTTATGTTGCTGAGGGAAACATAAGAGATTGTGCAGAATTAGTGCAGCAAATGCACTACGTGAGAAATGCTCATTCGAGACGAGCCCGCACAAAGAATGGAGACGAACAAATCGCTCGTCTCCATCGTCGCATCTCGTATTAGGGAGTCAACGAAGACGCGCGGTGGACACGTCGACAATCAGCACACACAAGCTCTAAGAATGCGCATCTCCTTTTTCTGAATAATACCATATGAGCTTTAAGGTGGCCGCCTCCATTATATAAAAAATTCGAGACAGGCATTACATCTACTCATCTCTTTTATTTAAGCAATCTGAGATGGGCTTTAAATGCGTCTGTTTCCTTTACTTCTAGTATTGGAGACAAACTTTCTTCTTAGCGCGTCGCCAACGTATCTACTGTTTGTTACCTTGTGGCACTAAGAGAAGATGTATCATGTTGAAAGCTCGTCTCTTATTAGATGCCTCCACCTCCTGTTTACCCTGCTTGTCCGCTGCATCCTGGAGCTAACCAAGATTTGGCAGCCGCATAGCTAGTGTCAGCAACATACACATACATGAACATATGTATAACCAAATAGAAATCGCACATAGAATTATATTGACCAATCAAATATTAACAAAGTGCCAATCGTGGTTAGCAAAATAACTAATTACATAAAGAATGCCTCCCTATTCATCCTGATTACCAAGTAACTAATCACACACATTATAACTATCATCATCTAATCCTATACCATAATGAAAATTCTCCGTTTGGATCAATGACTTCATTAACGATGAGCTTGCATAGCCTCTCTCTCTAATGTGCTCTTGAAGGCGGTTTCGTAGTCCTGCCACATGATAAAATGAGAATTAGAAAAAGAATAATAATAGAGCAAAATAAATACAGTTACACATATATTGCAAATCGCCAGCTCTCTAAATACAACCATGCTTAAGCAGACATCGAGTAGTCTGCTGTCTAACCTCTTCAGTCTGCTGCTGATGCTCCGACTGAGACATCCTCAAATTCAAAAAAAAAAAAAATCACAGAAATCATATAGAACATTATCAAATTGCAATCACATTCGCACAAAGCGTCACATGAGGAAGCAAATATCTGAAGGCTTAGGAACAAATTTACTGGAGAATGATATTTCTGTTGGTTATGGCTTGATCATAACGATTACCAAGATTAGGTTCAAAGGCAGCGGCGCGCTCTGTGGGCAGGGTCCAGACGTTGACGTGCTCTGGGACAGGGACGATCATACGTCGACGTGCCCCAGGGGCGAGGTGGCGGAGGCGCCGGAGCAGCGGTTAGTTAACTCTCTGATGAGAGCAGTCCGACGGTGTTGGGAGAGAGCGCATAAATGATCATACCAAGGTTAGGGTCGACGGCGGTAGTGCGACGATGACAAAGAGCAAGTTGAAGAAGAAGGACGACGATGGCACGCTCTGATTGTTTGGTCCAGGCGGCGGCGTGCTCCGAGGACGGACGATCAGGCAGCGGCAAGCTTCGGGGATGGGACAATCAGGCGGCAGCGTTCTCTGGGTCGAGGCGGCAGAGGTGTCAGAGTTGCGGTTTCTAGGTCGAGAGAGCGCGAAAATTTTGCCAAGTGGTGGGAGAGAGCGCGCGAGAGCTAAAAATAGCTAGGTCAACAATCAAAGACGAGTTTGTATATTGCACGTCTCTCATTCGCGTCTCCCTTTTGCCACTCGCGCGCAGTTCATCGTGAGCGTCTGTTGCCACTCGCACGCAGAGTTAACATCATGAGCGTCTATTGCCACTTCACGTGCAGAGATAATAAATGTGCATCGTTGTCACAATGAACATAAAATCACAATCACATTGCAATTTAGAGATAAACATTTGCGACTAAATGAACATTTAAGAGTTTATATTGTGTGCCTCTAAACTATATATTTCCATACTTATATTCCTATGAAGCTCCCATCGATCAATCTAAACTGTATTATTAAGCTTGCTCCCGAACACATCTCTTATATTCCTCTGGATTCTGAAAATATTAACATTCTTTAAATTAACATGTTGAATGGGGAATGATATATAACCTAGGTTGCTCACTAACACAAAGTTACTAACCTTGATAGGTAGATTATAGCAATCATTTTCAACTTTAGGCACATTTGGCTGATGAAACAAATGCTAAACTTCAAGTAGTAAAGTTTTGACAGTAAAACAAGGCCACGACCCCTATGAAATATCATTTCAAGCAACCTTTCGTTTCTTCGAGGCGGTTTTGAAGTCCCATCGTCCCCATCAATGCGCGCGAAACGAACTGCTCTGTCATCGACTCCACACAGACCTTATATAAGGTGCGCCATCAGTTCTCCACAAGTGTGTCTCTCCTTTTGCATCCGTTTATCCTTTTCTTCGTCTTCTCCGCACCGACAGCCCACTATGGCCAATGTTCAGCCTACAAGCTCGCCGAGGGAGCCACCCTTCAAGAAATAGTGTTGCAACTCCCTCGAGAGACTCAAGAACGACTTGCGCCTTGTTATGGCGTGAGAGGCGTACAACGGTACATATTGCATCATGAGTTCCTTGGGTCTAGGTACCCTTCTAGAGTTTATTGGAATGGGTACCACCGGCCACTATCTCTACGCCCTCACGGGTGTGGCCGATCGTCTCGAGACTCTGTTCCAGAGAAGGGCCCAGGAGCTCGGTGTTGAGGGCCGCAGTAACTTGGTGGCGGCAACGGCAAGGAACCTCGGTCTCCAGATTGCACCGCCAGAGCAGCCGAAGCAACCGGAGCATCCGGCCCAGGATCCTTGTGCACAGGCTCCTGTTGCATCGCTGGAGTCATCGTCGGAGCCTGTGTCGGAGGAGTTGGATGTTGCACCGCTGGAGTCACCGCCGGAGCCTGTGTCGGAGGAGTCGGATTTAGTTTTTCTTTTGTTGTTTTTAGTTGATATTGTTTTTCTTTTATTGTTTCTTCTTGTACTTTTTTCTTGTGTTTTGTAATATATTGTGTTAATGAATGAACAATTTGTGTTCATCTATATGAATGAATATTATCTTGTGTGTTCAACTGTGTGAATAAATGACTGTGTGGTGTGTTCATCGTGTTCTTCAAAAATGACAATTCAAAAGGAAGGATTTCATTATTTTTTAGATTTAAATCGGACTATAGTGAATGTGCTCTACATTGAAATGACAGTTTATTTAGTTATCAAGTGAATGTGCTCTACTACATTTGTTCAGTGAACGTGTTCATGTCTGTGTGATATCAAGTGAACCGAAGCAAAATGTAGAAAATCACGAAGCCAAAGGAGACGAGCTATCTGCAAAGCCCGTCTCATTTCCTTTTGCAAATAGGAGACGGGATTTGTGCTAAGATCGTCTCCCTTTTGTCAGAGGAGCGGGCGCGTCTCGGATATTTTCTTAAATGAGACACGTCTTATAGTAGCATCTCATTTCCTTTCCCAAATAGGAGACGAGCTTTGTGCTAAGCTTGTCTCCCTTTTGTCAGAGGAGCTATTAAATGAGACACACCTTATAGTAGCGCGTCTCCTTTTATGCTCAGCTGAGCCATATCACATCCTCGCTGAAACGGGCTCGTCTTGTTTACCCTTATCAGAGATGACCTCCTTTGCGCTCGTTGCCGATCTTTCTCTCCTATTTGAGTTTCTTACGTAGTTATGGTGGCAGTAAACACTTCACCTGATTCCGCAACAATTGGAACAATATTTTCTATACAGAAGAAATACCAAGTTTAAAAGGAAGAACTTTTACAGCTAGAATCAGCATATAATGACGGGAGGAATTTTTTAAGCAAGCTATTTTTCCTTTATTGTTCAGTGTAGCAAGCCTACATGCTGCTGGTGTAGAGATTTGTGACCGATTGCTAAGGCTTGAGTGGACAATTGATCCTTGTGTATACAATGTTTGCTTCAAGGTTTAAGCTTCTTGCGGGAAGATTGAAAAAGCTTTCAGTCTATTCATGTGTATGAATGCATTAGGGTTCAAACTAGATGCATTTACTTGCATGGATTTGACAACTTGGTATGGGCAGTACCTGTGAGATTGAGATTGTGGTACAGATGAAAAGAAAAAGGTCACAACGGATGGGAACTGTGCAATAAAAGACATAAAGATGATACATAGCACCTGATGAGTTAGATGGTTGAAAAGAAAGTGATGCAACAACAACCTGAGTTGCTAGAAAGCAGGTAGGCACAATCTTAGGCCACATAAGTGGATTCATGCATTAGTAATTATATAATATCTTGTACTGTAAGGATCGAATGCCCAAGAGGGGGGGTGAATTGGGCTTCTTTTAAAAAATCTAAGCAATAAAACTTAATCCCTAAAATCCCAATTCCCTACGCAAACAATCTATGCATTGAAGTAAATAGCAACTTCGCGGAATATAAAATGCATAAATGTAAGGGAGAGGAAGAGGATGCAAACTCCCGAGGAGACACAAGGATTTATCCCGTGGTTCGGCAAGATCGTCAAGATCTTCCTACATCCACGTTGTGGCACCCACCAAAGGGTATAGCCACACCCAAGTCACCGAGATGAGGGATCTCCACTATTCTTCTCCGTTTGCCAACCTCGGCAAGGTGGAGCTCAAATCTTGTACAACTTCGACCCTCCGGGCTTACACAAACGCCTTGGCAAGCTCCGGAAGTCTCTCACAGTTACAAACACCAAGGGGCACTCCCTTGAGGCTCTCACTATCCTAGAGGTTCCACTCACCCAGAATGGAGGCACACAAGCTCTCTTTCTAGCTAGATCTAGCCTATCTCTTGGTGTGTAGGTGGTCAAAATGATGTAGAAGTGATGGCTCTTGGTCTTGAACGCTTGTGGATGTGTTGAGAATGTCTGGTGATCAAGACTTGTCGAAATGACAGGTTTAGGAGGTATTTATAGCCAGCCTTCACGAAATAGCCGTTGGAAAAGTAGGCTCACAGAACTTTTCTGTGAACATCGGATGATCCGATGTCTCCCCTTTAGTTATCATCGGTCAAGTTCACTTTAGCTGACGTCATTGTGTCAGATATGACCGTTGTTAGACCGATGTTGCACTTGTCTTCTCATCGGATGATCCGGTGGCTCTTCCTCCAGAGTTGGCTCAAACTTGATGCTTACTGGAGTGATTGACCGATGTGTATATTTCTGAACATCGGATGATCAGGTGCTACACTTGGTCCAAGGATATTACATACTGTACTGATGGACCGATGTAGCCTAGCCCTTAACATCGGATGATCCGGTGAGTGCTTTGTTCTGAGGTCTTCTTCTTCTGCTGAACCAACTCGACCGATGTGTTGTTCTCTGGAAACATCGGTTGATCCGGTGAGTTGATTTTGTTTGCTTCGAGTTGTTTCTAAGTGATCCTTTTGTGTCTTGCTCAAGTGACCTCTTAGACTTTGTTGGAAATATATTTCTGATGATTGTCAAGCATTAAGTGTCATTAATTGTGGTTGAATGACTTTGTCATAAGAGCTTTCACTTCTTGTCTTCATATCATTGATTTGATCTCATAAATTGATTGTTTAGGGGTCTCCAATGACATATTGATTTCATTTGATTGAGTGATTATGAGAGACCTTGCATCCACAAATTCATTAGTAAAGTCCAATGGGTGTCATCAATCACCGAAACCATACCCCATGGGGGCCTAGATGCTTTCAATCTCCCCCTTTTTGGTGATTGATGACAACACAACAATTGAAGCACAATAGTAATGAATTTGATAGTACAAAACTTAAGAGGATATGCAATGAATACAATATTATCACACTTAAAATTTGAAGGCTCAAAATCAATCAATAACTCGAAAGTGGGAATAAGTGACAAGTTCATTAATGCTCAATAAGTAGGAAATGAGTATCAAACACACCAAATTACAAAAGATAACTCATATAGATAAACTCCCCCTAAAGCTAGAACGCTCCCCCTGAGGCTAAGCTATCCTCCCCCTGACTCTCCTCTAACTCTTCTCCCCCTTTGGTATCAAGACACCAAAAAGGGATCCGAGTGCCTAAGGACCCTGAGTACTAGGCGCGATGACGAACTGGTCACCGTCGGGAGTGCTGTCGTCGGAGCTGCTGCCTGGAGTAGAAGTGGAAGGAGCTGTCGGAGCCGTAGGAGCTGCCGTCGGTGCCTGCTGAGTAGAAGATGTTGGAAGAGGGGCACTGACGATGGATGCCGGCGTCTGCTGGAACAGTGTCATGGCCGGCAGTGGAGAGTGAATCGGTGCGCCGGGAGCCAGCAGTGGAGACATGCTAATCGAAGGAATCAGCGTGGTCGGCACCGGAGCGGCAGCTGGAGCAAGGACAGGTGGAGGTGGAGCAACTCCTGGCAGCTGCGACAGGAGGGCAATCCCGGTCTGGGTGTAGAGGTTGGTGATCAACCCCAGGATGCCCATCATCGCCTGTTGCGTCTGCTGCTGCTGGTCGAGGGAGCGCTGGTGCATCTGGTCGATCAGCCCAGTCAGCCGGTTAGTGTCCTCAAGCCTCTCACGGGCGATCTGGCGCTGCATCTCCTGCTGCTGCTGCTGGAGCTCCAGAAGGCGTGCGACCTGCTCCGCTCGGACCTGCTCAGCTGCAAGCCGGTCCAAGCGCTGCTGCTCAATCATCTGCTGAAGAAGTGAGGTGAGCTCAGTCGGCTGAGAGACCTGTGCCTCTGTGACGGGAGGTGGAGTAGGGGGTGGCACTGTAGAGCCTCCAGCCTCCGCGTCGTGCTGCCTGGGTGAGGGAGGAGGAGGGAAGTACTCCTCAATGCTGTCATCAATGTCGCTCTTGGACCATATATGCTGCAGGTCCTCACCCTGAGCCTCTGCCTCTGCCAGCCTCTCATCTTCCTTCTCCAGATCCGACCAGTCCTCCTCAGATAGCCGAGCCCTGACCTGACGCTCGACTGGACGGCCAAGGCGGCGGTCTCCAGGAGCTAGAGCACGGTAGTGGCTGAACCGTGTGACACTCTCGTCAGTGAGACGGTCACGCACGGCGGACTCCTCAGGGACCATCATGGAGAGCAGGTAGCTGATCCAGTGTCCATACACAAGCTGCCTCATCATGCCCACTCCATCGGTGATCACATCCTCCTTCTCGCATATGAGGACGTCCACAATATCAAACTCCATCCCGTTCATGATGTAGAACAGGAGGGTCTGCTGCAGACTGGTGAACCCCTCTAAGTAACCGGACCTCGGCAAGAGAGTGCAGCGCAAGACAAGGTGCACTGTGCGCGCAGCAGGAGTCAACAGTGCCGGTACCCTCGGCTGGTCTAGAGAGAAGGTCGGTCCAAACAAAGAATGTATCTCCTCTAGTGGTGGTGCCACTCCTCCAGTGAGCGGCCTCCTCGGCGGGTCTGCCTGACCATATACCTTCTCATGCACGCAAGTGTCGTGCAGGTCCACTCCTAGCAGTTGTGCCAGCGTCTGCCTCGTCAATTGATAGTGTTGGCCCATGAACATGAAGTCTATAGACCTGCGGCTCTCAGAGACGTAGAGGGTGGCGTAGAATACGCGGACCCAGTCCTCCACGTAGGCACTCCTCTCGTAGGATACCAGCTCCACAAGCCCTCTGTACCTCGCAAAGAAGGGGCGAATTTCCGTCTCTGCTGCCAGGGCAAGCTGATCCCAGTCCAAGAAGTTGTGCTGGAAGAGCTTGTGGCCTCAGCGTCTATAGGTCTCGTAGAGCGACGCCTGTGTCACAGTCCAGAAGCGACTGTCCACAAGAGCCTCTCTGGGCTGCGGGTACCACTCTTCAAGCAGCACACTCCATCTGAGTCTTCTGAGTTGCTTGGCCTTCATCTTTCGGTAATCAGTCAACCGGACACCTTCACCGACACGGACGGTAGTGTCCATCTCGTAGATGGCTCTTTGGGCCGCCCTGTTCTCACGATGATCGGCAGATGACGGTCGTGAACGAGGTGCTGCCGGCGGATGACCCCCACGGGTCCTGGTTGAGCGCTGGCGGACAAGTGGCTCTTTCGGCTCTTCTTCCGCCTCGGACTCATTGATCATGGGAGGCTGCCTCGGACGAGCCTCGCGGATCCTCAGTGATCCTCCTCGGCCTCGCTCTCGCTCCTCGGCGGCGCGAGCGGCCATCAACGCCTTCTTCTCCTCCTTCGAGAGCTTCTGCTTCTTTGCGACTGGCTCCGCAATGGCCTTGCCCTTGTTCTTCTTGTCACGAGCCATTGCGACGAGGCAAAGCGCGTGAACGAAGTCGACGATGCACGGAACGGTGACACGAAGGTTGATGCGGTTAGAAACCCTAGCGTCGGCGACCGGTGGAGGTACCAACGACGCAGAGGGTGGTGTGTGCGTGGGGCGGTTGTGGTGGTGCAGAGAGGCGGTGGCGGCACTTGGGTGGAGCGGCGGCGGCGGCTGCGGTGGAGGCGAGTGGCAGCAGCGCTAGATGATGCGGTGGCGGCGCTGGAGGATGGCGGCGGCGGCCGGAGGCGGCGGTGGCGCAAGGGCGATAGGAGCGGCTGCGGCGGGTGAGTCGGGGGTGATTGGGATCGGGGAGAGAGAAGGGCCGGGAGGCAAAGGGCCGTTTAAAAAGTGGGTCCCAAACCCTAGTTGAAATTTTAACACCGGATGGACTGACGTTAAACGTTAGAAGCATCGGTCGAATGGCACAGTAAGGGTATTCAAAGAGATGCCGTTGACATTGGATGGACCGACATGGAAGGGAATATCATCGGTGGAATTCATCACAGTTCCAGAATTGTGAACACCGGATGGGCCGATGTTTTTCCAAATGAACGCGTCGGTTGATTTGTGTTGCTGACTGGTCTGACTCTTGCCTTTTGAACACCAACTGATCCGATGATGGTCTGACCTAAGCATCGGATTATCCGATGACTACAAAACAGCAACATCCCATATATGTCCTTTGACCAAACAAACAAACAATGAGAAACACATGTCTTAGGACTTTTTGGGCAACCCCTTACCCCTCAAAAATACTAATATGCCAATAACTTGGCTAGGCCTTAAAGAAAATGGAACTTCGAGAAAAATAGGAGGAAATCATCCAAATAAAATGTAAGGCCTATGCTTTGTGAGGTAGAGTATGAAGACTTCTATCTCTTTAGAGCATGTTCCTCTAGGCATTAACGCATCTAACATTTTGTTCTTTCCACCACATATGAGTTGAGATATTGCATTTCAAACAAGTCTCTTTCTCATGAGGTGGGTTCCCCTTTGTGACAATCTACCGTATGCAATGCCAAGCAATTTTATAGCAAGAAATTACAAGTCTATATGGCAGGCATCATGCAAGGCATAAAATAAATCTATCTTGCCAAATTTGAACCTTTCAAAGGCTTCTTCAGGGAGAGCCACTCTCCAAACCTTGGGGAAACCCAAAAGAACCTCCATCCCAAGCTAACCCTTGCTCACCCCTATCCTTTGAGAGTTAGGCAAGACCTATATGAGATGCATTCTTACATGACGTTCGTTGCATCTAACACATTTAACTCACTTCTTAGCCTAGAAAAAGTTTTCTCATCAAGTGGTTTAGTGAAGATATCCACCAATTGTTCTTCAGACCTAACACCTCGCAATGAGATGTCTCCCTTAGCTTCATGGTCCCTCAAGAAATGATGGCGAATATCAATGTGCTTAGTGCGGGAGTGTTGAACAGGGTCTTTAGCTATCTTAACCGCACTTTCATTGTCACAAAGGAGAGGCACACAACCAAGTTTAATACCAAAGTCCAAAAGGGTTTGCTTCATATAGAGAATTTGGGCACAACATGCACCAGCCGCAATATATTCCGCTTCCGCCGTGGACAAGGCGACGGAATTTTGCTTCTTGCTTGACCAAGATACTAGGGAACGCCCAAGCAAGTGGCACCCACCGGAGATACTCTTGCGATCCACGCGGCATCAGGCAAAGTCCGAATCCGAGTATCCCAAGAGGTGGAATTTTGCACCTTTAGGGTACCACAAGCCCACACTAGGGGTATGCTTAAGATACCTAAGTATCCTAAATACCGCCTTCCTATGCGATTCTTTAGGTGCTGCTTGAAAGCGAGCACACAAGCATACACTAAACATGATATCGGGCCTAGATGCGGTAAGATAAAGCAATGAGCCAATCATAGAACGGTAGTTAGATTGGTCAATAGGTTTACCGTCCTTATCCGCGTTGAGATGACAATTTGTTGCCATTGGAGTGCTTCTTGAGCTACAATCTCCCATCTCAAATTTCTTCAAGAGGTCCTTGGTGTACTTCTCTTGATAGACGAAGGTACCCTGCTGATGTTGCTTGATTTGAAATCCAAGGAAGAAGTTGAGGTCTCCAATCATCGACGTCTCGAATTCCCTAGACATCATTTTTCCAAACTCATGGCTAAGAGCTTCGTTAGTTGAACCAAAAATAATATCATCAACATAAATTTGACAAATAAACAAATCTCTGTTGATGTCTTTGGTGAAGAGTGTAGTGTTCACCCTCCCGATCTTGAATCCTTGCATGATAAGGAAATCTCGTAGTCGTTCATACCACGCCCTAGGTGCTTGCTTGAGCACGTAGAGCGCCTTGTGCAACCTATACACATGATTAGGATTCCTTGGATCTTCAAACCCGGGAGGTTGTTCAACATAAACAAGCTCGTTAATGTAACCATTAAGAAAGGCACTTTTCACATCCATTTGATAAAGTCTAATACTATGATGTGATGCAAAGGCAAGAAGTATACGGATGGCTTCTAGCCGGGCGACCGGGGCAAATGTCTCCCCAAAGTCTAGTCCTTCAACTTGCGAGAACCCCTTGGCCACAAGTATTGCCTTGTTGCGGACCACAACGCCATTCTCTTCTTGTTTGTTGCGGTACACCCACTTTGTTCCGATGACGTTTTTGTCCTTGGGTCGCTCCTCCAACACCCAAACTTCATTGTGGATGAAGTTGTTGAGTTCTTCTTGCATGGCCATCACCCAATTTGGGTCTTGGAGTGCTTCCTCAATGTGAGTGGGTTCTACACATGAAACAAACAAGTAGTGCTCACAAAATGAAGCGAAATGGCGAGAATGTGTACTTACACCCCTTGACGGACTTCCAATGATTTGGTCCATCAGATGTGCCTTGGAGATGCGTCCATGCCTCATAAGTGGTTGTGAAGCACTTGGCGAAGGTGATGCGTGTTGCTCCTCTTGTGGTTGGACTTGATCATGGACTTCTTCTTCTTCTTGATGTTGTTGTGCTTGTGAGTCTTGAGTCGGCAATGGATCACCCTTCTCTTCTTCGTCAACTTGAGGCACCATTGAAGTGTTGATGTTGGAACTTGAAGCTCCCCCTTGATCATGGCTCTCCTCAACTTCTGGCTTGATGTCTCCAATGGTCATGTTCTTCATGGCTTCTCGTAGAGGCTCATCATCTATTTCATCATGACCAAAACTCTCCTCTTGGGAGCCATTAGATTCATCAAACTCAACATCAAAACTTTCCTCAACTAAACTAGAGGTTTGGTTGAATACTCGATATGCTTTTTGAGTTTGATGCATAACCAAGAAATATACCAACATCACATCTTCTTTCAAACTTACCGAGCCTTTTCTTGTGGTAGATGTAGCACTTGCATCCAAAGACTCGAAAGTAGGAGATGTTGGGCTTTCTCCCAATGAGAAGCTCGTACGGGGTCTTTTGAAGTAGTCGATGGAGATAGACCCTATTTGCGGCATGGCATGCCGTGTTGATTGCTTCGGCCCAAAACTTCTCTGACGTGCCGTAGTCATCAAGCATTGCTCTCGCAAGAGTGATGAGTGTCTTGTTCTTCCTTTCAACGACACCGTTTTTTTGAGGAGTGTATGTGGCCGAAAACTCATGCTTCACACCTTCACGGTCACACCACTCCCCAATGTTGTAGTTCTTGAATTCGGTGTCGTTGTCACTCCGGACCTTGATGATGGGAAGTTGAAATTCCCTTTGAGCGCGGTTGGCGAAGGTCTTGAACACTTCCGGAGTTTCACTCTTGTCACCTAGAAATAAAGTCCATGCATAGCGAGAGTAGTCATCAACTATAACAAGACAATAGAGGTTACCGCCAAGGCTTTGATATGTGGACGGTCCGAAGAGGTCCATGTGGAGTAGCTCAAGTGGCTTGGAGGTTGACACCATTGTCTTCATTGGATGGTGTGAAGCAACTTGCTTCCCGACTTGACAAGCGCTAAAAAGCTTGTTCTTCTCAAAAGTGACATCCTTCACGCCGGTCACCATCCCAAGCTTGAATGACTTCTTGAGTTTGCTCATCCCAATGTGTGCTATGCGTCGGTGCCATAGCCATCCCAAACTTGTCTTAGTGAAAAGGCAAGTGGTCAAGCTAGCATTCTTGTTGGAGAAGTCTACTAGGTAGAGATGTCCATGCCGAAATCCTTTGAAGACGATGTCTTGGCTTGTTTCACTACTCACAACAACATCATTTTTGCTAAATGTGCATGTTAGTCCAAGATCACATAGTTGTGCAATGGAAAGTAAATTAAAACTAAGTGACTTGACATACAAAACATTGGAAATGGATAAATCATTTGAAATAGCAATTTTACCTATCCCAATTACCTTTCCCTTAGAGTTATCACCAAAGGTGACTTGTTCATGATTGTCGGAGTTTTCTATGGTGGTGAACATACCATCATTGCCGGTCATATGTTGGGTGCACCCGCTATCGAGTACCCAATGCTTTCCTCCGGCTTTGTAGTTCACCTACACACATGAATTCAATTTTTAACTTCAGGCACCCAAGCCAACTTAGGTCCTTGTATGTGTGATACAAGTGTCTTTGGGACCCAAAGTTGCTTGGGGAGCTTCCCCTTCATGCCCCTCATGTCCGTGCCAATGAACCTAGCCTTCACCTTGCCATCTACTTTACTCAAGAGATAATAACGATCATTGAAAGTAGATTTGTAATTAATGGGCAACTTGGGAGAGGGTCGGTTAGGAAGAGGACACTCCCTTGTGTGGTGACCAGTGACCTCACAATGTTGGCAATAAGAACCAACTTCCTTGATGAAGCTTGTTCTAAGCTCCGGTGAGGGCACCTTTCCTTTGTTAGGCACTGGGAAGGATCCAAGTCCTCTCTTGTTGAAGGCCTTTGCATGTTGGAAGAGTATTTCCTTGTGTTTGACTTCCCCTTTTGAAAGTCTAGCCACACTAGTGCGGAGACTCTCAATTTCTTCCAACAAGTCCTTCTCCCTAGTATTTGCTTTCAAAGGCAAAGACTTGTTCAAGGCATTAGTGACATGAGAAGTAATGGATATCCTATCATTAAGAGTTTGTTTCTTTATATTTTTCAACTCTTGATCAAGCACGTCATGAGCAAGGTTAATTATTTGATGTTCTTGTATTAGCTTGTTGTGCTCTACCAAGAGTGTTTGGTGTGCCAAGTTAAGCTCACGATTATCTAACTTGATTTTAGCCTTATCTTCCTCAATTTGCTTGACATGGGATTTGAGCGTGTCATGCTCTTTAAGTATGCTTTCATACTTGTCAAGCAAATCGAGGTTAGCACTCTCAAGTCTAGTACGAGTTTCTTCAAGAGCTTTAACCTTACTCTTTTCCCTCTTAATGATAGCATGATATTAATTTATCAAAGAAGTTAAATCATTGGGGGAAAGCTCATCATCACTAGAGTCGTCACATACCTTGGTGTTACCTTTCGCCATGAGGCACATGGGCGGTGTATGAAGAGGTGAGTCATCGTTGTTGGCAATGGCGAGGCCGGCCAAACTTTCTTCTTCCACTTCACTCTCTTCATCACTTGTTTCTTCGTCGGTGACCCATTCATTTGCCTCACACATGAACACCTTTTGTGGGCCATTTCTCTTCTTTGGGAAGAGTCTTGCCTTCTTGCCCTTGTCATGTTTCCTCTTCCCAAAGGGTCTTGGTTTGGATTTGGCCTCTTCTTCATCATCTTCACTTTCTTCAAGCTTGCGATGCTTGCTCTTGTGGTTCTCTCTTCTTTTGTCCGGTTTTGGACAATCATAGGAGATGTGGCCTTGATCACCACAATTGTAGCAAGTCTTGTGATCATCTCTCCTTGGTAGAAATACTTTCTTCTTGGGATCAAAGGTGTATCCCTTCTTGGTAATCTTGGAGTTCAAGCGTGAGAACTTTCTCATCATCAATGAAAGCTCATCATCATCATCTTCACTTGATACTTGCTCTTCTTCACTTGAGCTAGGCTCAACCACCTTCTTCTTCTTGAGGCTTGTTTTCTTGGTGGAGGCCTTTAGAGCAATTGTTTTTTAAGATGATTTCTCCATCATCCCAAGCACACTCATCTCATGAGCGTGAATTTCTCCAATGAGCTCCGAAACTTCAATGTGGTCAAGAGACTCTTTTTGGAGCATGGAGTTGATGATGTTGTACTTTGGCTTGGGAAGGAGCATGAGGACCTTGCGGTTGATGAGTCCCTTGCCAAGAGAAGCAATGTCAAGAGCATTAATTTCTTCAATAAGTACATTCAAGCGAGAGAACATCTCATTGACATTTTCATGAGGTAGCATCTTAAATTCATCATATTTTGCTTTTAGCATGTGATATTTTAGTTCTTTCACACGAGAAGAACCCTCATGAATTTCTATGAAGCAAGCCCAAATTTCACATGCCTTTTCTTTGCTAGCAATCCTAGAAAAAAACATCTTGACTAATGCACTCATAGATTGCATTCCTAGCTTTAGCATCCCATTTAATTTGATCACCAACATAGTTGTATTCTCCAAACCCCGCGTGGTTCGCTTCCTATACTTCGGGAGCAGTAGCCTCTAGATAAGCGCGCATGCGTGCTTTCCAATAGGCAAAGTTCTTCCCCTCGAAGATAGGAACTGAACCCCCAACCTTGGCCATTTTAGCTCTCTAGCGGTGAAGCTAGAAAGATCCTATGAGCAACCTTGCTCTGATACCAATTGTAAGGATCGAATGCCCAAGAGGGGGTGAATTGGGCTTCTTTTAAAAAATCTAAGCAATAAAACTTAATCCCTAAAAGCCCAATTCCCTACGCAAACAATCTATGCATTGAAGTAAATAGCAACTTCGCGAAATATAAAATGCATAAATGTAAGGGAGAGGAAGAGGATGCAAACTCCCGAGGAGACACAAGGATTTATCCCGTGGTTCGGCAAGATCGTCAAGATCTTCCTACATCCACGTTGTGGCACCCACCAAAGGGTATAGCCACACCCAAGTCACCGAGACGAGGGATCTCCACTATTCTTCTCCGTTTGCCAACCTCGGCAAGGTGGAGCTCAAACCTTGTACAACTTCGACCCTCCGGGCTTCCACAAACGCCTTGGCAAGCTCCGAAAGTCTCTCACAGTTACAAACACCAAGGGGCACTCCCTTGAGGCTCTCACTATCCTAGAGATTCCACTCACCCAGAGTGGAGGCACACAAGCTCTCTCTCTAGCTAGCTCTAGCCTATCTCTTAGTGTGTAGGTGATCGAAATGATGTAGAAGTGATGGCTCTTGGTCTTGAATGCTTGTGGATGTGTTGAGAATGTCTGGTGATCAAGACTTGTCGAAATGATAGGTTTAGGGGGTATTTATAGCCAGCCTCCACAAAATAGCCGTTGGAAAAGTAGGCTGACAGAACTTTTCTGCGAACATCGGATGATCCAATGTCTCCCCTTTAGTTATCATCGGTCAAGTTCACTTTAGCTAACGTCATTGTGTCAGATATGACCGTTGTTAGACCGATGTTGCACTTGTCTTCTCATCGGATGATCCGGTGGCTCTTCCTCCAGAGTTGGCTCAAACTTGATGCTTACTGGAGTGATTGACCGATGTGTATATCTTTGTACATCGGATGATCCGGTGCTACACTTGGTTCAAGGATATTATAAACTGTACTGATGGACCGATGTAGCCTAGCCCTTAACATCGGATGATCCGGTGAGTGCTTTGCTTTGAGGTCTTCTTCTTCTGCTGAACCAACTCGACCGATGTGTTGTTCTCTGGAAACATCGGTTGATCCGGTGAGTTGATTTTGTTTGCTTCGAGTTGTTTCTAAGTGATTCTTTTGTGTCTTGCTCAAGTGACCTCTTAGACTTTGTTGGAAATATATTCCTGATGATTGTCAAGCATTAAGTGTCATTAATTTTGGTTGAATGACTTTGTCATAAGAGCTTTCACTTCTTGTCTTCATATCATTGATTTGATCTCATAAATTGATTGTTTAGGGGTCTCCAATGACATATTGATTTCATTTGATTGAGTGATTATGAGAGACCTTGCATCCATAAATTCATTAGTAAAGTCCAATGGTTGTCATTAATCACCAAAACCATACCTCATGGGGGCCTAGATGCTTTCATGTACAAATAGTTCAAGTCCAATAGATTCTCTTGATCTCCACTTTTGAGATTATCTATTCTGTTAGTGTATCAGAATTCTAGAGTATCGTGTATTTAAATATATTGTTCTATATATGTGCATAATCATATCGCTAGATGATGTGATGAAGATCGACAAGGAGCACGACTCAGAGGGGAAGGACTAGCATGGACCCCGCAGTAAGAACAAGTTTTGCCCAAGTAGCACACAAGAGCAAGTTTCGCCAAGCAACATCAAAGACAAGAAAAGGAGGAAAACGACGAGAAGCTTCGCCGAGATGATCAAGCACTTACTTGTTGACATTTACACTAGCCGCAACCTAAGGCAAGCTCCGGTTTGCACTTAAGTTGTTAATATATTTTGCTTTTATAATCTATACAATGGTAATTGTGCATTTAGTCTAGGGATGTATGATACTCCGCATGCATGACCCCTGAATCCCTAGAGTATAGTTAGCATAGGACTTTACATGATTTCAGCTGTTATATTAAAGTTGAGGAATATGGATGGAAGAAAGATGAGGAAAGGAATGGAATGGAATAGTTAATCTGAGACAAGGCAGGAAAATTAGGACGCTCAAGAACGTGGTTTTGTGGGCATAGTTCCTGTCTGTGTTGATTAAGGACCAAACCGAGTGCGGCCCTGCTGGGCAAGTTTGAATATGTACCGAATGCATACTGCTCTAGTCGACCCAACAAACTGATGTAACTTGTTAACCTGAGTATTGAGGCATACCCCACCGTCTTAGACATCACCACACACGTCATGAGGAGAGCAGAGATCGCAACAGCATAGGTTGTCATGTGAATCTTGCTGTCGGGACGGTGGGACCGGTTCAATGTTTGGGTGTATTGTGAAAGGTGGCCACACACGACGTCAGCGGAATTGGTTAATCCCCTCTTTGAGACGGGCGCGTATGTCATGCAAGCAAGGTGTATCTTAATTCGAATAACTGTCACTCGAGGAAGGGAGCATACTTGTTCACTACGCTGTGATGTAGTAACAACTGGAACTGGGAGGAATCTGTTGTATGGTTAAGCAACTTGGTCAAAGTAGTCGATGGTAGAACTAAAGTTATGATTCCAAGCAACTTTACCTGTTATTATAAAACTGAAGCACAAATCTATTAATAGTAAACATTTACTTATTGCAGTTGAAGTTCAAGTCTTACATTCACAGCATGTAGAGTTTCATGTTCTTAGGTGAGACGATTAAGTCTTACTGAGTCTTGTGCTTATGGTTGCATTTATACGAGTTTTGCAGGTATATAGCACTGACGGGTTCCTAGGCTTTTCCCACTTCGGGGTATATAGCCAAATGGAAGCCCTCGTAGCAACTGCTTTCTTGTGTGATGCTAGATTGCAGTATCTGCAGGCTGAATACAACCGGTACCGCTGTAGTGTAGGTTCGAGAGAGTTGTATGAAGACTTACGCTGATGTAAAAACTTTTGTATAAAACTCTGAGAATAATGTAAGTTGCTCACTTATGTTATGAGTTATTTGTTCTTTTCTGTGTTGTGTTATTGAGTGTCGCATCGCACGACACCATCCAATGTGATTCCTGGTTTGTCGGGACCCTAGTCCCCACAATGATATGATGAACTCCAAGCTCCTTCAGACAGCTCTGGAAGGTCTTATAAATAAAATGAGACCCTCCATCACTTATAACCACTCGGGGAGTGCCAAAGCGTGAGAAAATGATCTCATAAAATATTTTCCTAGCTTGCCTAGAGTCGGCATTTTTGCAAGGCAATGCTTCTACCCATTTTTACATAATCAACAACCACCAGAATATACTCGCAATCATGGGACTTTGGAAAAGGTCCCATGAAGTCAAGACCCCACACATCAAATAATTCGACTAGGAGTTTATATGTGAGGGGCATGGCATTACGAGCAGTGATCCCTCCATGCTTTTTCCATTTCCAACATTGGCGAATGAATTCCTTGGTATGTTCATACATTGAAGGCCAATAGAATCTACTTCGCCAGATCTTTGCCTGAGTACGGTAAACACCGTAATGGCCTCCATATGGACAAGCATTGCATTTTTCAATGATTTTGGTGCCTTCAATTGTTGGGACACACCATCTAAGAAAGCCACCAGCACATACTCGATAGAGATATGGGTCGTCCCACAGGTGTCTACGACTCTCATAAACTAGTTTCATTTTGTTTTCCCATGGCGGTACGTACCCTGTGACCATGAAATTCACGATATCCGCGTACCAAGGGTGAGGGTCGGTCACCTTAAGCAACATGTCATCTTGTAGGATGTCATTAATGGGTACGTCCATGTGTTGTGTGACATCCATATGTGAGATATGATCCGCAACAAAATTCTCCACTCCATTCTTATCCTTAATCTCCAAATCAAATTCTTGGTATCACACATGATTTCAAACGGAAGCGTCCAATTAGGGGGTTGGATGATTGGAGCCAAGACAAGTGCCTTTTTCAGTGTATCAAACGATTTAAGGCACTCCTCGTAGAAATCAAAGGGAGCATCCTTAGGTAATAGGTTTGTGAGTGGTCTAACGATTTTTGGAGAAATCCTTGATAAATTGTCGATAGAACCTCACATGTCCTAAGAAGCTGCGGATTCCCCTTATGTTGACAGGAGATGGAAGTTGTTCAATAACTTCAATTTTAGCCTTGTCCACCTCTACCCCCCTCTCTGACACTAAGTGTCCAAGAATGATGCCTTCACAAACCATAAAGTGGCACTTCTCCCAATTTAGTACCAGGTCCTTCTCCTGGCATCTTTGTAAGACCTTGTCTAAATTTTCGAGACAATGATAGAAAGTTTTTCCATAGATAGAGAAATCATCCATGAAAACTTCCATGATTTTCTCAATCATGTCAGAAAAGATAAACATCATGCACTGCTGAAAAGAAGCGGGTGCATTACATAGTTCGAAAGACATTCACCGGTAGGCATATGTCCCATATGGACATGTGAATGTAGTCTTACATTGATCATCGGGGTGGATGGGAATTTGATGGTAGCCCGAATATCCATCAAGGAAACAAAAGAAGGAGTATTTTGCCAACCATTCCAACATCTCATCGATGAAGGGCAGTGGAAAATGATCCTTCCTAGTTGCCTTGTTGAGTTTTTAGTAATCAATGCACATCCTCCATCATGTGATGGTTCATTGAGGATTAATTCATCCTTCTCATTATGAACGACCGTCATTCCTGCCTTCTTAGGCATTACTTGAACTAGACTGACCCACTCACTATGAGGCACAAGATAAATAATCCTGGCATGAAGGAGTTTTGAGACCTCCTTCTTGACAACCTCACACATTGAATTATTTAACCGTTGTTGAGGCTCCTGTGAGGGGGTACTCTCGAGGTCATTGGGATTGCGATGGGTGCAAATAGCAGGGATGATTCCCTTGAGGTCTAGGAGTGAGTAGCCAAAAATAGTCCTATGCTTTTCTAACAGGGCTATGAGTTTGAGTGTTTTCTCATCTGAAAGCTTGTCACTTATGATGACAGGAGCTTCCAAATCTCCATTTAGAAAAGCATAGCGTAGGCCTGGAGGCAAGACTTTGAGTTCAATAAGAGGTTTAGGTGTAGACTCTTTTTTTGGCAATTCAAATGTCTCCTGAAGTTCATCCTCTTCTTAGATGAAATCTTCTTCTCCTGCTCCTTCAGGAGGTTCCAAGTATTTAAGAGTCCTAACCTCCTCAATTGGCACATCTTGGAGGGATTGTTCTGTAGATGTGTTTTTGGAACGCAGAATGGTAACAAAAATTTTGTTCCTTCCAAAGTTCATGTTGAGGTTTCCTTCATAGGGGAATTCCATGAGAAATTTGAATGGGTACACCAATCATAATGTCGAAGTATCAGACTTCGAACACATGGAAATCAAGGAGAACCTCTACATTTTTGTATCTTACTGACACCTCTTGTAAAATCCCATATATTTCCAAATATATCTCGAAAGGATTTTTGTGTTGGTGGCATTGGCACATCACCCAAAATGGTGAGAGAACAAGTATCAGAAATGATATTTGCTCAAACTTAGGGATTATAAAGGACTCGCATTGTTTCCCCTCTAATATGATATAGAATGGTGGTTAAGGGTGAGGTCATTCGAAGGATATCGGGTGAGCTCTCAACCTCGCCCGTCCATTCCGTGCTTAAAATAGAGGTCAATCCTTGATTGTCTCTTGGAGGAATACTCCATCAGGCAGGTCAGGTGGAGTTGGAGGCAACGATGGCTTCTTTTGGTAACAATACTTCATGGTATTTCCATAATCTTCCAAAATCTCTTCCTCAAATTAGAACGGGAATTTTGAAGGTTGAATTTCTTCAGCCTTTGATGGTTTAGGTTCGGAAGAGGATTCTACATACAAGGCAGGTGATGGGCATGGTTCTGGCTCTTTCTTGGCTCTAGGATTTTCCTCAATACTCGACATGGCTTCCTCTTTGGGAGGTTCATTAAGACCCATAATGAAAAAGACATTTTCTTGAATTCGATCTAGAAGTTCCTTTCCTTCTTCCAGCATCTTACAGAGGAAAGACCATCTAGCTGTAATGTTGAGAGATAAGGCAAATTCTTTGTTAAGTCCCATGAAAAAATGTTGCAATAACAATGGATCAGGGATTAACAAATCTTGCCTGGAATTTCACATAAGCAAAAACCTATTTATTCGTAGAGAAATAATTTAGGATATTGGAAAAAAGAAAGACAAAATTTGTCGCGTAATTCTCTCCAATCACCGTTTGTTTTCCCAACATTATAAGTGTACCATTGTTTTGCTTTTTCTTTGAGAGAAAAAGGAAGTAACTTTCATTTGCAAGAACATAATTGCTCAAACTCTCGTAGATGGTGGTAAGTGTTTTCACAATCCGTTCCTTAGAAGGATGGTTTCCGAACCATGGCTATAAAGCCAGGGCAGAGTTCATAGCTGGTTTTGCCAACGATGGTGGCTCACAGAACTCGCCCTTTGGGTTAGGAAAAAAGGGCACACAGATTTAAAGTGGAAAAAATTCCTCCAAGGTAGAGGAGAAAAAATACCACGGGAAACATATCTATTATTAGGGTTTGGGTGCAAGTACCTGGGTGGCCTATTTATAGGCGTACAATAGATAGAGACATACTCAAGAAATCTCCCCTTGACTCTAAATCTATAGAAACTGTCTCCCAAACACCAGTAGGGTGCTAAACTCCATGAATACCAATCAAGTCAAGACAATGCTTAACTTGGTATTAGATAATGACTTTGTAAGCATGTCTGCAGGATTTCCATTCGTATGTATCTTTTCAACAACAATCTTGCCTTCTGCGACAACATCACGAATGAATTGATACTTGATATCAATGTGCTTGGTCTTGAATTGATACATGTCATTATTGGTCACACAAATAGCACTATGGCTGTCACAATGAACCTTAATAGCATCCTGTGGAACGCCAAGTTCAGAAACAAGATCGCGCATCCAAATAGCTTCTTTAAACCCTTCAATGGTAGCAACATACTCCTCTTCAGTAGTAGAGAGAGCAGATATGGATTGAAGGGGAGCTTTCCAATTCACTGGAGAACCACATAAGGAAAATACATAGCCAAAGATGGAGCATCTTTTATCAAGATCACCGGCATAATCAGAATCAACAAATCCAACAACATCATTTGCCTTCACTAAATTCTTGTCAAATAATAATCCGAAGTTAGAAGTACCTTTCAAAAAATGAAGCATCCACTTTACTACATTCCAATGTTCTCTGCCAGGATTATGCATAAATCTGCTAATCACACTAACAGCATGAGCCAAATCGGGTCTTGTAGAGATCATAGCATACATGAGATTTCCAAAGGCACTAGAATATGGAATGTGAGACATGTACTCTCTACCTTCTTCATTAGCATGAAATTGCAAAGATGACAACTTAAAATGTGAAGCAAATGGTGTAGAAACAGATTTGCAATTATTGAGATTGTACCTTTGAAGAACTTTCTCAATGTAACTTTTTTTGAGATAGAAATAATTACCAACACGATGATCATGTTTAGTTTCCATCCCAAGAATCTTTTTAGCTGGTCCAAGATCTTTCATATCAAATTCATGACTAAGTTGAGCCTTCAATTCATCAATTAGTGACTTTTCATGAGAAGCAATAAGCATATCATCAACATAAAGCAGTACATACACAAGAGATCCATTGGAGAGCTGCTTGAAATAAATGCAGTGATCCTAATTGCTTCTAGAATAATTATGTGCAAGGATAAACGAGTCAAACCTTTTATACCACTGCCTAGGAGCTTGTTTCAAACCATAAAGAGATTTATTCAAATGACATATTAAGTGCTCTTGGTCAGAAGCAGAAAAACCTTTAGGTTGTGTCATATAAATCTCCTCATCTAAGTCTCCATGAAGAAGGCACTTTTGACATCAAGTTGCTCTAGCTACAAATCAAACATAGCAACAATTGCAAGCAAAACTAGAATAGAAGAGTGACGAACCACATGATAGAAAACCTATTAAAACCAACACCTTCCTTTTGTTCAAAATCTCTCACAACTAGACGAGCCTTAAATCTTGCAGGTTCAACTCTAGATATACCTTCCTTCATTTTATAAAACCACTTGCACTTTAAAGATCTTTTACCTGCAAGAAGCTCAACCAAGTCCCATGTGGAATTCATTTGAAGCCTCTAAAATTCATCATTCAGAGCAACCAACCATTTAGACGAATTAGCACATGAGATAGCTTCCAAATAAGAAGGTTCAAATGCACCATTAGTATCTTAAGCAACAATAAAAGCATAATAGGCTATACTATCAGTGTCACGATATCGATGTGGCAAAACGATATTACTTCTAGGTCTATCAACTGCAATTGAGTGATTGTTTATAACAGGAGGTGCAGGAATAACAACTGACTTTGTAGTTGAAGAAGCAATATAATCATCATTAACTGGTAATTCTACCTCAAGATTCTGAACAACAGTTTGAGACATAGGTGAGGATGAAGAACCAGTAGTAACACCTCCAGATTTAAATGTACTCTCATCAAAAGTAACATCAAGACTAAAAAAATACCTTTTTAGAATTAGGGCAATACAAACGATATCATTTGACACCAGAATCATAACAAAAAAAGTGCATTTTTGAGCTCTAGGCAACAACTTTCCATTGTTAACATGATAATAAGAAGAGCAACCAAAAATCTTAATGTTGGAATAATCAACAGGTTTACCTGTCCATACCTCTTCTGGAATTTTAAAATCAATCGTTGTCGGTATCCTGCGTACCGGGTACCCCATGATACCGCAAGAAACACCGAAGAGTTCCACCCGTCCGAGTTGAAGACCTCCAAAGGCTACACATTCTATATAGCACTGGACCCACCTCCCTCGTTTGGGTAGCTCCGGCACTGCCACGTGTAACGCGGGGCTGGAGCTAACTCCCCCTGTAGGGAAGCTCCAGTCTTGCCACGTGTCCAATAACCCCGTACCTAACCCACAGTAGAGGGAAGCTCCGGTGCTGCCACGTGTATAGTTGCTCCGGACCTGCCTCCCCACGACGGGAAGCTCCAGAGTCGCCACGTGTCAAGCCTCCGGACCTAAGATTGCAACGAAGAGACTGGCAGATCTCCAACGGCGCGAACATTCAAGGGACAGTTAAAGCTACAGTACAAGACCTAATTGCGTGTTTAATGCTATATTAATGAAACACGATTAGAGGACTCTTAACAAAGCTAACGCCACCATTAAGGCGCGTTATCACGCTTTTAATTGTGCCTAATATTCACAAATTGTGTATTAGGCAATTAAACCGCCAGGGCCACATGTCGGGCCAGGCTGATGTAACGGCTGGTCTTTAGCCTACAAAAGGGTTGCGCTGCACGATACATGACAACTAGGCTCGCACACTGACAAGCGCCATACACATACATACAACAACACAACCTGTGGAGTAGGGTATTACGCTCAGGCGGCCCGAACCACGCAATATCTCTCGTGTCACTGTCTTGTTCAAATATCACACGCCCCAACCAATCAAGAACCTCCGTAGGCTACGATCTAGTAGTACCAGGGGAAGTGTCGATCGCACACTTAAACACTTGGCGCGCCAGGTAGGGGGACATTTGAGATTTTAAGATGGTGAACTCTACTGCAGGATCATCCAACGGCAACGCTGAGCAACCTGCGGGAGGGAATCCCTCCAACGTGCAACATCCAACGGGTGTTGTTGTCCTGGTGGGCATACCATCTGCTCTGGCTAACAATGCTGGACAACAAGATGGGGTCTCAGCATCGTTCACTGCATTGACGCACAACAATCTTGAGAACGCGCTAATTGTTGTGTGTACTCTTCTCCAACGCCCACCGCCGCCAGGAGCACCTCAATGTGCCATGGAGTAGTGGTGTGCTGATGTAGAACATCTAGTTGTAGCTGCAGCCGATGGCCTCAGCAACCAAGGTCTTCCCCCTTCAGGGCAGGCACCATCTCAGCATCGAATCTTGTCTGGAAGACTTGGTCTAGAGCACCGAGACATTCTGTATGTCACCAGGCGACATCGCTGCCTTCCAGGGCGCATCGCACCCACACCGCGTCGAGACTTTCGACGCACGATCTTCGGTCAGAGCTCGACCAACGATACAGACAACATGACGGCCACATCCATATCGAGCGCACTCGCGAGAGGTGAGAAGCTCGGGACAACCCTTCTCCTTTGGGAGTAGGGGGCGGCTGTTCAGCCCTGGCCATACACCTTCACATGGTCTGATGGCCGCAAAAGTTTCAGCCTCATCTGCCAGAGAATTTTGACGGGACTGTCAACCCCGCCGAGTTTCTCCAAATCTACTCCACCGCTATTCTTGCGGTAGGGGGCAATGAGTTCGTGATGGCCAACTATTTTCCAGTGGCTCTGATTGGGACCGCCAGGTACTGGTTCATGAGTCTACCGCCTGACTCCATCAACAGTTGGGCGGAGCTATGTCAACAGTTCACCGCCAACTTTGGGAGTTCCTACACCCCACCCGACATTGAACTGCATCTTTTTTTTGTACACCAAAAGTTGGGAGAATTGCCGCGTTCCTTCATCCAGCGGTTTTCTCAGGTACAAAACACCATCCCTTTCATTTCCAATGCTTCTATCATTGTGGCATTCATATAGGGTGTTAGAGACAAGAAGATGTTGGAGAAGCTGGCGACAAAAGAGGTTACCAGCGTCACGGAGCCATTCAGCCTGGCTGACAAGTGCGCCCGGGCTGCAGAAGGTCGGGAAATGCACTCCAAGCTTGCTCCGGAGGCTAATAAAAAGTCCTCCAAAGATGAAGCCACTACCTCCGGTAGTGGAAATAAGAAGAAAAAGTCCAACGGCAAGAAGAAGTCGTCGGCTGGCACACCTACTGTTGCGGCAGCTGTAGCTCCGGGTGGTCGGGGGCCACGCCCCGAAAAGCTACCTCGACCTTCATCAGAAGACTGCAGTGGTCCAAACATGTGGTGTCTGATCCACAAAATGGACAAACGCAGTCTGGAAGACTAGCGAGAGGTCCAAAACCTTGTCAAGCGTTACAACAAGCGCCCAGAAGAAGCTCCTTTCCGCCAATGGGAAGGAAAACAAAAAGTTGATGAAGCTCCGACTGATACAGAGCTAGGCTTCCAGAACACCAAGAAGGTCCTGAAGGCTGTGTATGACACAGACGATGATGATTCTGACGTCTCCAACAATAAGCTTTGGAAGACCCTCAACACCATATATGGAGGGTCCTAGGATATCACTTCCCGCCGCGTCCTCAAGACTATGCGACGAGAAATGGCCGCCGCTGCTCCTACCACCAAGGCAGAACCACATTTGAAATAGATGGACACTCCCATCACTTTTGATGCTACAGTCTGCCCCAGGAACATGATCGGGGCTGGCCAACTGCCATTGATGGTGTCTCCAACCATCAACAACGTCCAGCTCTACCATGTCTTGGTAGATGGAGGAGCGACGTTCAACCTCCTAAGCTATGAAGCGTTCGTAAAGATCCAGCTCTGACTCTTGGACCTTCGCCCCTCACGTCCATTCTCTAGGGTAGGTCCGGGAGCCATCAGCTCTCTTGGATCCATTACACTCCCAGTGACCTTCGGGACCCGGGAGAAGTATAGGACCGAGAAGCTGGTCTTCGATGTCGCACACATCAGCTTGCCCTTCAAGGCCATCCTAGGCAGGCCTGCCCTGTATAGGTTCATGGCCGCAGCTCACTACGACTATCTAGTGTTGAAGATGCTGACACCGTTGGGCGTTCTTTGAATCCACGGAGATTGCACTGCGGGAGTTACTACGATGGAAGAACTCCACGCACTTGCTACAGCGTAGGAGGGAACCTCCGACAAAGAGCTAGCTGCTCAACCTTGGAGCACACGTCATCAAGGCTCAATCTCTGCATCACATGTGCAGCCAAGTGGCGATATCGATGTTCCCGTCAAAGTCATCCAAATTGGTTCCAATGCCGCCCAGACTACCCATAATCGAGAGGTCTGGACAACAAATAGGAACTCACGCTCATCAATTTCCTCCGGGCAAATGTTGACATGTTTGCCTGCCAACCATCACAAATTCCTAGGATCCCCAAGGAGGTGATTGAGCACAGCCTGAAGATTTATCTCGACGCACGACCAGTACACCAGAAGCCCAAAAAGCAATCAGTCGAGCGGCAGAAATTCATCCAATAGGAAATCAAGAAGCTGCTCGAAGCTAGTTTCATCTGGGAGGTTCATCATCCAAAATGGCTGGCAAACCCAGTCTTTGTACCCAAGGCCGGCGGGAAGCTTCAGATGTGTATCGACTACACCACCTTGAAGAAGGCATGTCCAAAGGATCCATTTCCACTACCTAGAATAGATCAGATTGTGGACTCCACCTCCGAGTGTGAGCTACTGTGTTTCCTAGATGCATATTCTGGATACCATCAAATCCTAATTTCTAGGGAAGATGAAGAGCATACTTCCTTCATAACAGTAGATGGATTGTATTGTTATACTGCTATGCCATTCGGTCTCAAAAATGCTGCTTCAACTTTTGTGCAAGCTATGCACAAAACATTTGGAGAGCTAATCAGGGACTTGGTGGAGGTGTACTTCGACGACATCGTCGTGAAGGTCAAGAACAAGGAGTCACTCCTTGATAACCTACAAGCCGTCTTCGACAAGCTGCGCATGACGCGCACCAAGCTGAACCCGGACAAATCTGTCTTCGGGGTTAGCTCCGGGAAGCTCCTCGGATTCTTGGTGACTCAACAAGGAATTGAGGCAAACCCGGCGAAGATCAAGGCTATAGAATCTATGCGGCTCCCAGCCTGCATCAAGGATGTCTAGAAACTAACTCGATGTCTAACTGCGCTCAGCCGATTCATCTCAAGACTGGCGGAGCGGGCACTTTCCTTCTTTAAGCTATTGAGGAAGATCAGGTCTTTCCATTGGTTCGAAGAAGCAGAAAAGGCATTCCAAGAGCTCAAGCAACTCCTCACCACACTACCAATATTGGTAGCTCCGAACCCTGGTGAGCCTCTACTGCTTTACATTTCTGCAACTATGGAGGTTGTTAGCGTGGTCCAGGTCGCGGAAAGACCGAAGCCATCTCTAGTTCAGGTACACAGACTCCTCCGGGAGGGCCCGAAGCTACCTGAAGTTGAGTCTGGGTCCCACCACCCAGGCACGGATCTTCAAGGTGAAATGCTAGAGGGTCAACCTCTCTCATCTGAGGGAGTTCACACAGCTGATCAAGAAGATCTGGACCCCCCGGGAGGGTTCGGATTGAACAAGAAGAAGTTCTAGACCCCCCCCCCCCCCCCCGGTAGGGTCTGGATTGAACAAGAATAAGTTTCAGGCCCCTCCGGGAAGGTCCAAGAAGATCAACAGCAAGGTACAGACCTCTTCGAAAGGGTCCGGGTTAATGAAGAAGAAGCTCCGGGCCCCTCCGGGAGGGTCCGGACCATCCAGCGCTTGGTGTACTTCATTAGTGAAGTACTTCACGACACCAAACTCGGTACATTGAGGTTCATAAGCTGCTTTACGCAGTTCTTATTGCCTCAAGGAAGCTTCATCACTATTTCCAAGCCCACAAGATATCAGTGGTAACCTCTTATCCACTGTGTGCCAAACTGCACAATCCCAACTCTACTGAGAACATTGCCAAGTGGGCAGCAGAGTTGGCGGAATTCGACCTCAAATTCCTGCCACGACAAGCTATCAAGAGTCACGCATTGGCTGATTTCGTGGCGGAGTGGACGCCTCCTCCATCAAATTCTGGGGGCCCCAATGAGCATAAGCTGGAACCCAAGGTCCTGGTCTTCATCGAGCCTTACTGGAACCTCTACTTCAACAGCTCCATGAAGAAGCAGGGGGCCGGAGCTGGAATACTTCTCATTGCTCCAACCGGGGAGAAGGTCAAATACATGGTGCACCTTGATTTCAAGGCGACCAACAACATGGCAGAGGATGAAGCTCTCATTTATGGGCTCAAGGTGGTGCTTTCATACGGCGTCAAGCAAATTCTAGTGAAGGGCGACTTGCAGCTCATCATCAAGCAAGTCAAAGGTGAATGCAGCTGTAAGAATCCTCAACTCGCTGCTTATCTCCTTGAAGTACAGAAGCTCCAGAAATACTTCCACGTCCTGGACCTCTGCCATCTCCAACATCTCAACAACGCTGAAGCTGATGAACTCTCGACGAAGGCTTCAACTGAAGCTCCGGCTCTTGACGGAGTTTTTGTCTGAAGATTGTCAAGACCAACCGCTTAGCCTACCGAACTGAGTGATGGGGGCAAGACCAGCACCTCGAAGCTGGTAGTCCCGGTGGCCCTGTTACCATATCGTCCACCAAGGGTCGTAGGTGCTGCAGGAAGCTCCGAGAAACCCAGTACGCAAGACTCAGAAGATCAAGTTAGCTCCAATGCATGGATCTCGGAGATCCAGAGCTACATGGAAGACAATGTCCTTCCTGAAGACGGTGCATCCGCTGACCGCATCGTCGGGTTGGCTAAAAGATACACGCTGGTAGAAGGGGATATCTACCGGTGCGGTGCCAACGGCGTCTTAATGCAGTGTATTGCAAAGGAAGAAGGTGAGCTCCTCGCGGAGATCCATGGAGGCGAGTGTTGGAACCACGCGTCTTCCCGCACGTTGGTTGGTAAAGCCTTTCGGCATGGTTTCTACTGGCTTACAGCACTCCAGGATGCAGTCGAGTTGGTGAAAAAGTGTGAAGCGTGCCAGTTCCACGCGAAACAAATTCACACTCTGGCTCAGTCACTGCAAATGATACCTCCTACATGGCCATTCGTTGTGTGGGGGATGGACATGTTGGGACCTTTCCCAAAAGCTGTCGGAGGTTACAGGTTCCTGTACGTCGCCATCGACAAGTTCACCAAGTGGCCAAAATTTACTCCAATTGTGGCAATCAAGAAGCAGTCTACTATCAAATTCTTGAAGTCCATAGTCTGCAGATTTGGAGTTCCGAATAGAGTCATCACTGACAATGGAACCCAATTCACAAGTGTAGCATTCCAAGAGTACTGCAAATACCTCGGCATTCAAGTCAGCTACACATTAGTAGCTCACTTGGCAAGTAATGGCCAAGCCGAGAGAGCAAACGCAGAAATATTAAAAGGACTCAAGATGCGCACATATGAGCACCTGAAGAAACACGGAGCCAACTGGATTGAAGAGCTTCCGTCCGCACTAAGGGCGAGCAGTACAACACCTAGCCGGTCAACTGGAGAGACCCCCTTCTTCCTGGTGTACGGAGCAGAAGTGGTCCTTCCTCCGGAGATCACAATGGGGTCGCCTCGGGTCCGGACCTTCGATGATGCCGCACAGGACCAGCTCCGGCGTGAAGACCTTGACCTCGTCGATGAGGGAAGTTGCCAAGCAGCTGTTCGGAATGCACGCTATCTTCAGGCGCTTCGGCGCAATCATCAAAGGCATGTGCGCATCTAACAGCTCGAGGAAGGCGATCTGGTGCTGCGGATAATACTAACTCATGAAGGGATTAACAAACTCTCCCCTAGGTGGGAAGGTCCCTTCCGGGTGATCAAAGTTTCTCGTCTCGGATGCGTTCGCTTGGCTACAAAGGATGGGACTCCGCTTCCCAATCCTTGAAACATCGAGCACCTCCGTAAGTTTTATGCTTAGTTACACGGAGGTGAGTCTGTAATTACACACAATGTAAGTTATAGAGTCTATACACAGAGTCGGGTAGGTCCTCCGGGAGAACATTCGGACCCCTTCGGGAGGGTTCGGGCAGTTCAAGCAACATTTAACTCGGCCTCTGCACTGAAAGTGTGGCTTACCTACCCTGGGTTAGAAAAAGATGTATAGCACACTTAGCTTGATTCCGCACCCTAAGTGTGTCCTTGTCTCCCTGTAATCCGGACCTATAATGAAAGACATTATTGTGTGAAAGCAGACTCCACGTGCATTAATTTTGCACAGGCTCATTTTCTTCTATTTATTCTTCTCCTTCTTGTCTATAACGAAGTTGTGCAATTCTTTTTGACCTTTAGTCCAAGTTACTCATATGTTGTACAAGTTATATTGTGGGTTTTTTCGGATCTTAGCATTGTTAGACGGTCTACTCCCTCGAACGCCAAAGCCAACATAGGTTTGGAGTGTGCTATCGACTTAGCCTGGTCCAGCACCCTAAGTACGCCACTCTACCTTCATTCCGGTAGGCCTTAGTAGGGCGGGTCCTAAAGGCATTCGGATCTAAAATGATTACATCAATGTACTTATTATCATATCGAGTTCCTTCGGATCTAAAATTCAAATAAGAATAGTAAGTCGCAAAAGAGTTATAGATGAGAGGACGAATTTTACTGTTTTTTATTGTCTTTGATAAGCAGGAAAAATGAAAACTCATGATGATGGTGGACGATGCCGGAGCTAATAAGCTCCGACAACTCCCATGGGGGCCCGTCGTCGACGTTTCTAACGGCAAAAGTGGGTATCGTTGGAGCTAACAAGCTCCTACAACTCCCATGGGGGCCCACCGTCGACTTGAAGCATGATGAAAATTCAAGTGAAGATGGTGAAATCACCCTGAAGGGGCCCGCCGTCGACGTTTTACGCGTTGACAGTGGGTGCCGTCAGACATATCAAGCTTCGACAACACCAGGGGGCCCGCTGTCAACGTTTTACGCGTTGACAGTGGGTGCTGTCGGACCTACCAGGCTCCGACAACCCTAGGGGGCCCACTGTCGATGTCCTATGCGTTGATAGTGGGCATCGTCGGACCTATCAAGCTATGACACCTCCCAGGGGGCCCGCTCTTGATGTCACAAAGGGTCCCTGCAGATGTCAGAAGTAAACTTTCGATCTAAATGTAAGCATTCCATATGTCAGAAGTAAACTTTCGACCTAAATGTAAGCGTTCCAGCTAAAAGTTCGAAGCGTTCAAGTCATCAAGACATTGTCAAACCTTTTGGCACATGTTCGCAATTAAATTATGTACATCTACCAGGGGGCCAATAAGATAAAGAACGATGTATTGAAGACAAGCGTAAAATGGAATTCATTCATTCAAAGAGTAGATTTCATTCATTGGTAGTACTGGATTACAAAGTGAGGGTTACAGTAGAAGGAAAAAGAGAAAGGTCCTAGCTACTGGAGGCTCTAAGTCCTATGGAGAAACGAGGCAACATTCTCGGTAGCTTCTTGGATGCTAGCCCTGGCGACATCCTCTTCTTTGACAATGGGTCCTTCGAAGACCGGATCTTGAGAAAGTTGGGGGTCTCAGATATTGTAACACGCAAGAACATATTCGACGACGTTCTTAGCCAGTGACTTCCCTTCCATCTCCAGTTAGTCGACGATGACGTCACCCATCGCATCGAGTCTGCTGCCAGTAGAGCTAAGCGCCACTAGCGCCTGGTCCAGCTGCGATGCTGGGTTCTCTAGACGTACTGGACTGAAGCCAAGTGGCACCAAGGCTCTGTCAGCATGCCCCAAGAAATCCCACACCTGATGGGACTTAGTTGACCTCAAGCTCCGCAAATCCTCCAGTGATCTTCTGGCTGCCGCAAGCTCCGAACTCTCCCGGGCGATGCGCTTGACCTCTTTGGTGTGTTGCTGAATGCTTTCAGCCACTTGCTTTTCGCGGCCAGCGAGCTCTGTCTCCTGGAGGTGGATGTGGTTCTGCCGTTCAGCCAGGTCCTCTCCCCGCCTCTCACTTTCCCCTCTCTGGTGGCAACATCAGCTTCTCTTTTAGAGAGCTCCTGCCCCAACTTCCAGTGTTTCTCCTCCTCCTGCTTGCATTGCTGATCAAATTTTTTGTTGTGGTCCGCCGAGTTCTGCTCACCCAGAGTCAGTTTCTGGGCGAGCTCCCCCTCTCTCTTCAAAATATCCTCTTTCATCTCCAGGAGCTTCTCTTCCCCCTTATCGAGGTCCGCTCGGTGCTTTAGGAGAATCTCGTTCAACATGTTGAGGTTGTCGTGACGATCGTCAGCAGCCTCACTGCTTTTCCTGGCATGCTCGAGAATCTCCCAAGACTTAGCGTCGAGGGCCCTGATGGAGGCCTCCCTTTCCTCCAGCAGCTGGCCTAGTATTCCATCTGGGCCTTCTCCTTCTCGACCCATTTCTGTTGGTCGACAAGCTTTGTCTGTGCCAGCTTGGTCTTGAATTGAAGTCTGTTGCGCAAACACCTCAAGGTCCGGCGCTCTTCTTCGAGAGTCTTGCTGTTGTAGTCGAAGGCGAGCTGCACTTGACGAAGACTCGAGCAGGCATTGTCAATAGACAACACCAAGGGAATAGGCTCTGGACCTGTCGGGGTCGTCTCCGCTAGTTCCAAGGGGTCTTCTAGTACAAAAATTGGGTCCCATGCCACAAATGTGATACCCTGCGGTCCTGCGGCACTAGGGCCACCCCCAAGAAGCTCTTCTGCTTCTACTGCCACTGACAAGGGTCCCACCGTGGGAACACCAACCTCCGGGGCTGACGTCGAAGGTCCCCCCTCTAGATCTTCAACTGATGGCTCTACAGGTGGAGGGCCCGCCGCTAACTCCTCTGGGTGATACGGCTCGGACATGTGTGCCTCTGGAGTAATCGCCTCTGGGGCGGACATTGGAGCTTCGTCCGGAGCCCCCACCATCGCTAGCTCAGGCACCAACACTTCTACTGCATCCGGCTCGGGTGTCGGAGCTTCAATGACTTCCGGCATAGAGACCGGGGCTTCGGGAACTTTTAGCTCGATCGCTATCTCTTCAACAACTTTCGGCATAGGCGTCGGAGCTTCGGTTGCCTCTGCCTCAAATGTCGGGGCTTCCGTCATCTCCGTGTCCTGAGCCAAAGCTTCAGCCGCCAACGCTGCTGCTGTTGGCACATCTTCACAAATGTCTCCCCCGCGGTCCGGCGCAACCACTGGTGCTTCTCGTGTCGCTTCGGGATCCAGATCCACAATAGCCGGTGCCAGATCTGTCGTGACCTCAGCCACCACTTGGGGAGGCGCAGGGGTTAGAGCTGGAACTTCCACCTGCACAACCTCAGTCGATGTTTTGGGTGCTGGAGCTTCCGTGCTTTTCTTTGTTGTCCTGTGAACAAAGAATCGAAAGATTCAATACATGAAAAAGATAAAAACAACAACTCAAGGTGTGGACGTAATGTTTACCTTGGGAGGCTACCGCTCCAGCTGGAGCGGAACTTCTTCACCGAGCAATCGGAGCCAGAGCCCACTGTGGTCGGTGTGGCCGGAGCTCCGGACATCTACCCGGGACTTGTCGTTGTCTTTTGCGTCGCCTCAGCCAAGACCTCCCTCGGCTGGGAAGGACCTCCGGATCTGGAGCCCAGGCCTGGCTCTGAGACCGGAGTTGATCAATCGCAGCTAGCGCCCCTTCAGGATGCCTACACCGGAGGAGGTGTGGCCGCGAAAGATCTGCTTCACCGGGGATAAGGGGCATTTGTAGTCGGAGATGACCTGACGTGGCCCCCGTCAGCGTGCCTCAACTTCCTCTTCCGGCTGGAGGATTCGGCCGGCTCCTTGCCTTTGCCCTGGCCCTTGCCGACATCATCGACTTTCTGGCTCGCGATAGGGGTAGCCACCCTCTCTGAATCTCCCGGGATTGTAACACCGGAGATATGATGTCTCTCCACCACGCCTAGGTCATCCAATGCTGGCATTCTCCTCCGAATCTCCCTGCTAATCTCCGGAACCATGTTTAGTGGCAGGAAGGCAGCCGGTGGAGCCAGGGCGTCGCGAGAGATACCTCCATTCTAAAACTTCTTGAGATGGATCTTCAAAGCTTCGTCATCCAAGTTGGTGTTCAAATCGACTTCAATTCGGTTATGATCCATCTCACTATTAAAAGCCCATGCGGACCACTCCCTAGTCTTCAGTGGAGCCCACATGTTCACCAAGAAATTGCCGAAGACCATTTGGGGGGTCACTCCTCCCTCTATGCATTCTTCAATCCGTTACAGGATATGCTTGTACACATTCGACAGCTCCGAAACTACGTTCCAGGCGTAGGTGTCGACATTGGGAAGGCCCTTGGACATCTCCAGCCTCTCGTGCTCCTCCACACTGATGATCACCCAATACTTCTTCCAATCATCCCACTTGCTGGAGGGGAAGGTCTTCAAGTACTTGAAGGGGCAATTCTTCCGCTTCACGAAGTAGTAGAAGCTGATGAGCTCTGTCCCCTTGTCGGTGGTATGGACCGTGAAGAAGGTCTGGAATAGCTCGATGCAGGGAGGCACACCCACCCACATCTCGTAGAAGTGGACGAAAGTTGCCACTAGCAAGAGGGAGTGGGGGCCGAGATGATAAAACAGGAGGCCGTAGAAATCCAGCAGCATCAAGAGAAAGCTTGAAAAAAGCGGGATCAGACCCACCATGGCGTACGCAGAGAAGTACACCATCTCCCCGGTGTGCTCCTTCTTGAAGGGGAGCTTGCCGAAGCGGATGTCCTTGTTGCAGGAGTCGCTGGACCATCCCATGTAGGTCCGAAAACTCGCCATCTCTTCGTTGGTCTTGACCTTGCCGCGGGGAAGACCCAACTCTGTCGCGGCAAAGTGGAGCAAAAGTTGGAAGGCTATGCGAAGGTTGGGAGGCTCTGAGTGCAAGTTCGATTGAAAGCGTAAAGAGTCCTCAAACTGTGCTGGCTTTCCTTCTTAAGTAAGCCTCAACAATGCTTGGATGGAAACCGCAATTGGATTGAGATCACATTTTCAAAAATCTACCCTACCAATGACGAAAGGGCCTGGGTCCACACTGGCAGAAAGGCCGAGTTATTACTCCAGGTGAACCGTTGTGATGATGGGAAGTTGGAAGCCCGAGGGCGGCAGCTTGATAAGGCGCGCGGAACTGATACGATTTTCACATTGGGAACCGGTGACCTTCCAATGCATGAGATCCGCACGCGAGGATCTCACCTGCCGCATTCAAAAGAAACCACGCGGTGAAGGTTTAATAGAGAACCATTGCCCCAACGGCACATCAGAGGACCTTTGAAGCCGCAATGCAGGAATCGAAGATGGCCCCACCTCTGGTAGAATAACTTAACCCAAAGGGTTTCTCCCAGAGGTGGACCCGGGGGCCACTGTCGGTACCCTGCGTATCAGGTACCCCATGATACCGTAAGAATCACCGAAGATTTCCACCCTTCCGAGTTGAAGACCTCCGAAGGCTACACGTTCTATACAACACTGGACCCGCCCCCTCGTTTGCGTAGCTCCAGCACTGCCACGTGTAATGCGAGGCCAGATCTAACTCCCCCTGTTGGGAAGCTCCGGTCTTGCCACGTGTCCAATGACCCCGGACCTAACGCACAGTAGAGGGAAACTCCGGTGCTTCCACGTGTATAGTGGCTCCGGACCTGCCTCCCCATGACGAGAAGCTTCGGAGTCGCCACGTGTCAAGCCTCCGGACCTAAGATGGCAACGAAGAGACTGGTGGATCTCCAACGGTGCAGACATTCAAGAGACAGTTAAACCTACAGTTATAAGACATGATTGCGTGTCATTAATGCTATATTAATGACACACAATGGGAGGACTCTTAAAAATGGTAACGCCGCTATTAAGGCATGTTATCACACTGTTAATTGTGCCTAATATTCACTGATCGTGTATTAGGCAATTAAACTGCCAGAGTCACATGTTAGGCCAGGCTGATGTAACGGTCGGTCCTTAGACTATAAAAGGGATGTGTTGCACGATACATGATAACTAAGCTCACACACTTACAAGCGCCATACACATACATACAACAACACAACCTATAGAGTAGGGTATTACGCTTAGGCGGCCCGAACCACATAAAATCTCTCGTGTCACTGTCATCTTCAAATCTCATGCGCCCCAACCAATCAAGAACCTCCGCGGGCTATGATCTAGTAGTACCGGGGGAAGTGTCGATCGCACACTTCAACAATCGCCAAAATATTAGAGCGATTAATCAAACAACAAGTTGTAGCAGAAGTTTCAGCCCACAAACTTTGCTTTTTCCATAAGATAGCATTGGAAAGCATACAACGGGCTCTCTCTAGAGTGGTATGATTCATCCTTTCCTCAACACCATTTTGCTGAGGAATAACTGGAACTATCTTGTGTCTATCAATACCATGATTGGCACAAAAAGAATGAAACTCACCACTATAAAATTTCAATCCATTATTGGTCCTCAATTTCTTGATTTTTCTATCAGTCTAATTTTCAACTAAAGTTTTCCCCAACTTGAATGTAGGAAAAACTTCATTTTTATGCTTAAGAAAATAAGCCCAAACTTTACGAGATAAATCATCAATAAAAGTGATATATTAACGACCTCCAATTGAAGAATGAGGAGCAGAAGCCCAAAGATCAGAATGAATATAATCAAGAATTCCTTTAGTGCAATGAGTAGTTAAAGAAACGCTGACCCTCTTTTGTTTGCCAAAAACACAATGTTCACAAAGTTTCAATTTACCAATATCATCCAAATAACCTCTTTTTATGCAGGAGATTCATACCTTTTTCACTCATATGTCCTAAACGCAAATGCCAGAGCTTAGTTTTTGAAATGTTGGATGCATTAGAAACAGCTGCAATGCCTATAACTGTGGATCCTTGCAAATAATAGAGATTATTTATACGATTTGCCTTCAAAACCACATAGTTGCCTTTAGAGATCTTAAGAACATCGTCATCAACTGAAAATTTGAATCCCATTGCTTCTAAGGTGCCCAAAGAAATAAAATTTATCATCATTTTAGGAACATAACGAATATTGGTAAGGGTCTTAAAAGTACCATCCTGGACTTTAATTTGAATAGAACTGATTCCAGCAATTTCAAGTGAAGCTTCATCACCAATAATAACATCACTATTGTGAATATGAGAATAATCAGAAAACCACTCTATATGTGAACAAATGTGAAAAGAGCAAGCCGAATCAAGAACCCAAGACATACGCTTTTCAACATTAGAGGTGACCACAAGTGACTCTCCACTATCCAGATTCTCAGCAATACTGACCTCGGCAGAGATTTATCAAATTCTTTCTTTTTTTGTCATTTTTCCTTATTTTTCAGCTTCAAACATCAGGAGATCTCATGAGTATTACCTTTGCAATAATGGAAAAAAGATTGGATTTACTTTGTTGAGTACGACCTCGAACAATTAAACCCTCACCCTTAGGCTCAAAATGAGAATCAGTATCAAATTTCTCTTTAGATAACAAATTTGACTTAACATTGAGGTATTATTGCCATTAAGCATAATTTCCTTAAAATGCTTAAACGAATCAGGCAAAGAAATTACCAACAAAATCGCCTTATCTTCACTATAAATTGTCACATCCAAACTTGCAAGATCAACACAAATTTAATTAAATTCAGCGACATGCATTTGAATAGATGTACCTTCTGCCATGCGAATAGTGTACAGACGTTCCTTGAGACGGAACTTGTTTGCAAGATCTTTAGTCATATAAAGCTTCTCCAATTTCTTCACAATTCTGCGGCTGATTTTGCACTGAAGACTTCACGCAAAATATTTGTAGACAAACTAAGTTGCAATACGGACAAAGCTTTTTCATCAAGTTCCCCTCATTTATCATCTTTCATATCTTTAGATTTCTCATTCAAGGTCTTGCGCACGCTCAACTGAGTAAGAACTGATTTTTCCTGCCATATAGAAAAACTGATTTTTCCATCAAATTTTGGGATATCCAATTTAGGTATCATGGCATGCAGCAAATATTAGAAAGAAAGTTTTCTGGTACACTTCCTGTTTGCGTTTAGCAAATATTTAGAAACCAACATAAGGTCTGGTAGCCTTCCCGTGTGCGTGTAGCAAAGATTCCAATTTGATGGCCACGATATTCTTCTTCATGGGCAGAGGAAACCTATGAAACTTTCTCCCTCTTCGATGTTTGAGCCGTGGCCGCTGTTGTTTTCGGATGGGAGCAACTGACTTGACCGGCGGCGAAGGGTGTCGGACAATCGCTTGGCCGCGCTTGGGTGGCGACGATAGATCTGGCGCGCATGAGGCGGGGGGCGAGGTCTGACGAGAGATCCGACTTTGATTGCGGCAGTGCATGAACAAACCGAAGAATGATCGGCTCTGATATAACTTGTTAGGAAAAAAAGGGCACACGAATTTAACGTGGAAAAAATCCTACAAGGTGAAGTAGAGAAAACCCATCGAAAACATATCTATTATTAGGGTTCGAGTATAGATACATGGGTAGTCTATTTATAAGCGTATAATACATAAAGACATACTCAACTGAAGGGATCTTTATATTGTATTTATATCACTTGCATTGTTATGAGTAGGAGCTTTAGAAAATGTTCAACTTGATTTATCCATAGAACCCCACTCTTATGAATGAATAATACATTGCTCATGAATACACTTGAAATTGGAACCAATGCATCTTTGATTTTGTTCATCCACATATGTACAAATGGAAATTCGGTTACTTTTGACGGCTGTTATATCCCAATTTCATCCACCAATATAACTCAATTATATGAAGGAAAAATCATTTTTTTACACATCACCTTTGTACTTAACCTATTTTCATTGTCCTTGGAAGCATAGTGCATGCAGGTATTTTATGCAGGAAATGAGGTAAAAGAGAGGGAGCAATCCTAAAAAGTACCATCCCAACCAATCAAGCGGCGACACGTGGCATCAAATGGATCAAATAGTCTACAAATAGAAGTATTTGAGGAGATCCAATGATGTATCACCCATATCAGTCAATAGGACCCACTTGAAAGTCACCATGAGAAAGCACACGCGGAGTGGCGCCAGGCCAAGTCGACCGAACAAGTGGTTCGACTGATCTCTTCCTCGCGCCAAACGCGGTCAACTTCCACATGTTGACTCCGTGAGGTGCGATAATAATGATGAAGATTGATTCGCGCGCTTCAACACAGGAAAATGAATTGTGGGTAGAGAAAGCTCACGAAAATAAGGCTTTTGGGGACGTTTTAGGACTCACGATTAACATGTATTTTCGTGGGCTCTGGAAAAAGCTTACGGAAATAAGGTACATTTTCGTGGGCCAGGATTGGGGCTCACGAAAATACTCCTGATAAAATCCCACCTCTTCACGCGGTTCAAACCCTAACGCAGGCCTCCTCATCGAGCCGCCTCCAATCCACCCGCCTGCCCCCCGTCCAGATCCGCACGAACGCTGGCCGCATCCTTCGCCATGCCGCCCCTCGCTGCGCCCTCGGGCCTCCACGCCCTCACCTTCAACATCCCCTCCCCTCCGCCCGCCTCTCACGCCTTGCCGCACTGATCAGGCACCGCGGCGGCGGGGTCAGGAGGAGCGCGCTGACCTCGGAGAAGCCGCCGCTACCGTCGTCGGCGCTGGCCATCACGGAGGAGGGAACAGAAGGCGGCAACGCGGGGACCTACGACATCATCATGGTCGGGTCCGGGATTGGGTGTGTGGTGGTCGCGACGCAGCTGGCGGACAAGGGCGCGCGGGTGCTGGTGCGCTAGGGTTCTTCTCTGCTTGGCTCCGGTAGACACTCTGCGACCGGCTCGTCAACAAGCTACCCGCAGGCTCGCGGTCCGCCTCACTGTTGCTCACCGTTCCTCACGACGGCTGTTGTCCTGATGCCGTGCTGTGCATAGGTACAACAAATGCTTGAATGCTTTGAATGTTATATCGGCATGGTTCCTACTGCAAGGATGTGTGTGCGCGCTTAAATTTTTTTTGTTTCGCTTGTATTACTGTGTTTTTCTTGTAATTCTGCAGGTTGCTCCCTCCGCGGAGTTATCACGGAAGAAGTTACTCAAGTGGAGAAAATCCTAGGCCAATGAGACAGTTTTCTGAACAGAATGAGTCAAATCCTCAGCCACTGATATACTACATTGCCGTATGTTGTTTCTATGGATTGATGTCTTCTTAGTTGTATTTAATCGACAAAAGGTGTCACTGGGCACATGCATCATAATTTGTCACAACTTCATCTTTAGCAGCAACATCCGCACTTATTTAACTAAAAAATTAGCAGCATTATCTGTCAGCACTATTTATGTGAAGTCCTTTTTTTGCAGCCATCTGCTCTGCTAGTTTTCGCTGGAGCAGCCGCTTTTGTTCGTTATAATGATGAGGTGTGTGGTTCACTTGGGTACTAAGATTTTCCCTGCAGTTTTTTGTTTGTCTTGATGTTACACAGTTTGGTGATATTTGTTTCTTGGTTTCAGCTCGAATATGCTTAACTTGTTATAGGTTGATGACATCCCACTCAATATTTAGACCAGGGGATGGTAGTATTTCTTGAGGAAATGCTGGATCAAATACTCTGTTTTGCTTATGCACATCAAATTTATGTAATCTTGCTTGACTGTCTGACATGTGATGAAACTTCTTGATATTGATTAGCTCGATCTCATAATCTAGTCTGTTTATAGGCTGTGATGTTACCTTCATTGTACTCTTGTTTATATTGTTAATAGCTAAGATGTTAAGTTTTATGTTGCAAAAAAGAATGGAAATTGCATGGCAGCAAGTTTTTTTTTGTGAACAGTCACTCATAGCTTAAGTAAATTTTCTAGTTCTGTAAAATGCACTTCCTTGGTTGGTTTTCTATTTCTAGGTCATCATTTTCCCAAGTCCACAATAAAACCTCCATAATGTTACAAGAAAACGATTACTTGAACTCCCACAGTGAGTTCTGTAACTCAGCATGCTGATCCTTGAAAAACATTTCTTTTGCATGCCACATAAGCTGTTAATGCAGAACTAGTGGATGGTAGTTTAATGGAAGAAATCGAAGCTGATGCCAACTCAAATAGCACAATGACGTTGCCACAAAATTCTTTTTAGAAATATTGCAAAATATTCAGTATCACAAACAATACAGAAACTTGGCATCACTCTATTAGGGTACTAGCACCTTATCTTGCACACCATTGCTTTTTAACAAAATACCTGTGATTAATATGGCTAGCCGTAATTGAATTTTATGCCAGTTGGTTTGCATCTAGTTGTTGAGGATTAAGTTTATCACCCCGACAAGGCGTGCAAGATTTAAGCTTTCCCAAGCTCTAGAAAGTAAACACATTGTGTAGGTAAATTTATTCAGATCCTTTAGCTTATTTGGACAGGGCAATGGTTAATTTACTTCTTGCAGCGTGTTGTTACTGGGCTCGACAACTTGGATGCCGTGATTCAAATAATAAGAGAGACATGAAATCGTGCTCCGGCTACAGAAGCTTTAGTCAGTGACGTCTTGCAGTTATCTTTTTGCAGTGATCTTTCCATGAAGTGAATTTTGAAATTGTATCGGATCTATTCTAACTCTTTTGCTTCGGATCTGTTTTAGTATGATATTGTAGTGTAAAATCAACTGAAGAAAGCCTGCTGAGTGCCAATTGATTTGGATCAGAATTTGGATATGTATTATACATATTTTTTTTCATGGCAAAATGATATTTTCTTGGGCCAGAAATTGGCCTACAAAAATAAAAACGTTATTTTCGTGGGCCGATCTGTCCAGCCAACGAAAATAAATTCTGTTATTTTCGTGGGTCACGAAGTGGCCAACGAAAATATTAACTTACGAGGCTTTTTGGCTAACTCACGAAAATATATTTATTTTCGTGGGTCACGTTTAGCCCACAAAAATATTATTATTTTCGTGGGCCGCGTATGAAAATACAGTTACTTTTGACATCGTACCTTTGTGGGCCGAATATCGATGAAAATAATGCTTCAGACCATGAAAATAGTTATTTTCGTAGGTTTTTTTGTCTATTTTTGTGGGCTTTTGGCACATGAAAATAAATCCTTTTCCTGTAGTGGCATACCACTTGAGCATCATTCTATTGTATATATTATTTTTCTTAGTCCTTAGTGGAGGTTAGACTGTAGAGAGCAGTCTAGTTTCAAGTCCAAATTTGAAAAGGTATAGCTCATATATCTTTTCTTGTATTTGTGACTTTATGCTTTATATTAATATTATTAGTATTCACTTATTCATATACTTGAATAAAACGTTCCTTATTTTGTTGTGGAGTGCATGTATGTGCTAGGTGTAAATGTTGTTAGGATCTAGACATAATGTCATCATTATATTACCATAAACATCATACACTACCACTATAGTCTAATTAGATAATAAGATGATTATGTTAATATGAATATGTTAGAGCTTGGATCCAATTGGTTCAATGATGTTTAGGTTAGTCATTACCTTAGGATGAATATTATGTTGCAACTCTTAAGGTATTTAATAGCATGCAAACATGGTGCTTGGATAGTTAATTAGCGTTGGATGCATCGTAGTCCACGAGTTGTAGAGGTATGCGGTAGGTGATGACAGCTCTATCTGTCCGTTGTAATCCTCCATGTTCGCCTACGACGTACGATCTTGGCGGGAGTCGCCTCGCAGACCAGAGTAAGCCTGTGCCCGACATGTTGGACCATTAAGCCCTAGTATTTACCACTAGCATATTCATGTATACTTTAGTAGGATATGTATATGAGTAATTAGAGCACAGTAGGAGTATCTCTGTCTCGTAGTCTAATCGTCGCTAGGACAATCTTACCCTTAGAGTAGATTGCTTAGGTGTGTGTCACACTACCCATATTATCATCTTACCCCTGTCCTGATAAACACTTAGTATCCTATACCTTGATCATAAGAATAGTGTTTACTTTACTTCACCACCTTCCTTTGGGATAAATACGATACCATTGGGATACTTTTGGGTGAAACGCTACAACGATATCTTCCGTGCGCTTGCAGATCTCATATCATATCGGAGATGATATGTGGTTTTAAGAAATACCAACACATCCACAGCAAGCGGGTTGTGGAGGAGGGCACGCGTTGCAGCCAGCACGATCTCTGGGCTCGCAGTTGGCGGCGTCATTGTCACCCGGGCAACGGGAGATTGCTGCGAGGCGCCAACCGATCCAGCCGAATCAGTAGAGGCTACGCGGCCGTCTATAGGGCCGGATCGACCTCTGGAGTAGGAAGTGGCTCCATCCTTTCCTGTAGTGATGCGTCGAGGCCGGGAGGAGCTAGCGATGGAGTGGAGGTTCACTATTGTTGTGATGTTGACCTTTTTAGGTAACGACGTACTTCAAAAAGTGTAGTAGCTCTCCCTACTTGGCAAGCCAAATGTCGAAATGTGGAAACAACACTTCCCCATACCGGCTACGAAGCAGGCCGCGAAGGTTCTTTGATTGGAGGGGCTAATGACTTTCAAGTATTCGAACGAGAAGAAGAGGCGAAGATGGTGAGCACAGTGGTTTTTACGTAGTTCGAGCTGCCGGAGCGTAACACCCTACGTCCACTGGAGTGAGTTGTATTGCTCTTGCTTGTGTGTGTGAGCTTAGTTGAAGTTGTGTCTAGATCGGATGGAGAAGATGGTCTAAGTTGATGGCTGTCCGATCCTTTTATCGTCTAAGGTCGGACAGTTACAAGTAGGACCCGAGGCCTGACAGGTGGCCCTGAGGAGATCTTAACCCTAAAAAAAATCTAGGGCATTATGACTACTTGCTGCTCCCTATGATCGTGGCTTGAAGACTCGCCGTCCCGTTGCGCTTAACGCTAAAGGCTAAGCATAGATGGTTATGATGACAGAGAATGTCCCATCTGTCGTGTTGCCGCAACCTACCCTATCAGCAGCATGGGGCAGCTCTGTTACGCCTCAACTGTGATTTGATTTGATGCAGTACCACCTGACAGTGGTGTGCGCCATGCTCATGCACCTGGGGAAGGCGCGATCCTTGAATGCATGACTGGATGGGGCATGTCGCTCTTTACTCCTGGGACATACCGCCCAGGGCGGACCGCAGGGCACGTAGCAACACCGGAGCCCGCCTCTGAGGGGAAGGCTAGGTCTGGAGCTGCAGGCCCAGTGCCGGAGCCCACCTCTGAGGATATGCCGGGTCCGTACCCGCTAGACACGTGGCGCTTCCAGGGCTCACCTCTGTGGGGAGGAGATCCAAAGCTACAGAAAACGTGGCAAGTCTGGAGCCTACCTCTGAGAAGAGGCAGGGTTCAGGCCTGCTGGACATGTGGCAGCACTGGAGTCTGCCTCTACAGGGAGGCCAGACCCGGTGCTACAGGACACGTGGTGGTCCGGAACCCACCTCTGAGGAGGTAGGGTCCTGGCTCGGTTTCTAGGATCGAAGAGCACGTGAAAAGCTACTAGAGGGGGGTCAATAGTATATTTTAAAACTTTTTAGGCGGAAGCAACGAATATCCCTTGGTTGAAAATTATTCTGTTAAGAAACCGTGCGTGCAACAAATCTAAACGTGTTCAGTCGTGACAAAAGTAGTAGATATTATAGAGAATCAATTCACGAGGACAAGATAACAAGAATTACGAAAAACCGTCGAGAAAAACTCATGTTATGATTGAAAGCTCGAACAAAGGTTAATCTGTTCTACCCGAGTAAAAACAGATCTGCAACACTCCAAAGAAACTTGTGTAGATCAAAAACCACAAATCCAATGATCGTGAAATTTTTACGGATAATGTATAATCAAGTTTTGAAGACAACCGAAAAATAATTACGTCAATTGGATCTATAAAACTTGAGTTATGATAAAAACACTGAAGCAATGTTGTGTTGTGCAGAAACTCGACGAGAAACTTGTCTTGAAAAAGTCGGACGAATAAGGTATAAAAGTTCCTTTAAACTACAAATTTTATTGATCAAAACACAAGAGAAACAACCCGAAAGTCGTCTCTCCACGAGCACTGGCCTCCGTTGCTTTTATAACCAGCGCTAAGGCCAACTCAATCCAAACTAGGAATCTAATCCAACTCAGTTTTAACCGAAACTTTCCATAACTGATCAAGACTCTTCCATACGCAGATAGAAGCGATCTTAAGACTTCCAAACACCTTAGGAACGTCCTAAACATTTATAAAACAACTCAACTTCGTGACTCACACGAAATCTAACAAAAAAAACTCAAAACTTTCCATAAACGAACCATAACCACCTCACCCGCAGCCTGAGGCATAATCCAGCTGGTTGGACCTTTCTGACAAATTCTTTATGTCCACTTCTCTTCATCACGCATTGGAACCATGTTGCCACATCCATGCACTTTTTACACACGTGCAAACACCTTCCAACGACGTCCATGATACCTTCATATGCGTTGTTCTTGATCCAAACGTGCTGCGTGATCTCCCAATCAACTCAACCACAATTCCTCCCGAACTTGGTTGTTGAACCTCATCTTCTCCCTAAGACTAGCTCAATGGATCCCGTCACCAGACCTCAAGCAACACCTGCACATGAATAAACAACCATCCTTTGCTAGCCCAAGTCCTTGACTTGACTCTCGTTAGTTCAAAAACCACAACACCTTATGTGAGCACGTCACATAAGCATGTTGCAACCCATATCAAAACATTAACCACGGTAAACAGTCATAACACTTCAAAAACTTAGTAAAATAATACTAAGCAAACTTCCCATAAGTAAAAAACAAGTTTAAAACATTTGAAGTTAAAAGCAGAACCACAACGATCTTGCACCGGACCTTGCCAAAGCTAACTGGACCTTGCGCCGGACCTTGCCAAAGCTAACCGGACCTTGCGCTAGTCCTAGCCAAAACATGTCGGATCTACCCAAAACAAGTCGGACCTATTGTCAGACCTTGTCGGAGCACGAACCCAAAGTCGGATTTCGTTGAAAAGGGTGTTTTGGCAATATTCAAAACTTTTATCGTAATAGCCAATGTATTCAACACACATGAGTCTCACAATCTCCCCATTGGTGAATGCATTGGCAACACCACTTAAAATCCAAACATTGGCTTATTAACATGAAAAGTTTTGAAAACAATTCCCCTCCTTTTTGAAAATCAAATGAGAAAGAAATTTCAAAAACAAATATTTCTCCTCCTATACATATTTCTCCCCCTTTGACAATGTATTCAGCAAGGTTCAAAAGAGAAATTTCAATAGCTATGAGCATATTATAATATATACATATAAAACAAAGCTCATCCAAGTCATACTATCAAGTAACTTACACTATCACATTAATGAGATACATAAAGTAGTGTAAGCCATGCTAGAGATCAAGTGAATTTTCAATTTAAGCAAGTAATGGTTTCACAACTTTAACTATTTCAAGACTTGAAAGTATGACACTTGTTGTTGCATTTTTATTTTCTTTAACGAACGAAATTCATCTTATGACATTTACAAGAGATTATATGCCGCATCAGCCTTATTCTAAGCAACCAGGACAAGCCTATGTCATTTGACAATCAGAAGCTTAAGGACATGGTTTTTGTCATACTCAACTTCTTCCAAGTTCATATCTAAGTGCAATGATAAGCCATCTCAAAAGAAGAATTACGATGCATGCATATTCTCTTGATCTTTTCTCAATTTTTCGTTTGAACATAAAAGCTCAACATGTGGATAATTTATTTATTAATTTTTCATTATTAAAAGCACTTGTGAGCACGCAACAAGTTTAAAACAGCAAGAAAGATCGATCATGACTAGATCTAGTGTAAATATTTATTCCAATTACTAGTCATGGCAAAAACTACAAAATGTATAACACGAGTAGTGTAGTAAGAACTTTCAGCATGTAAAAGGAATCACAAAGTCATATATGTATGAAATACTATGCTTATATTATTTTAAATTCAGATTCACACAAATGCTTCCCAAGTTTCAAAAAACTCCCCCTCAATTTAAGCCATGAGGATGCATAACTCCTATTTCACTACGAATGAAACAAAAATGAGTAAAATCCAAAGGTTTTGTAAAAATATCAGCCAATTGTTGTTCAGTATCTACATGGTGAAGCACAATGTTTCCTTTTTCAACATTATCACGGAGAAAATGATACGTAATGTCAATGTGCTTTGTTCTAGAATGTTGCACGGGGTTTTTAGCAATGCAAATGGCACTAGTATTATCACAAAATAGTGAACACTATCTAGATCAACCCCATAGTCCTTAAGTGTTTCAATAATCCAAAGAATCTGTGAGCAAACGCTAGCAGCAGCTACATATTCAGATTCGGCCGTAGATTGTGCAACTGAACTTTGTTTTCTAGAGGACCAAGCAACAAGTGAATTACAAAGAAAATGACATGCATCCGAAGTACTTTTCCTATCAATTCTACAACCCCCAAAATCAGCATCCGAAAAAGCTTACAAAGTAACGATTGGGGAAGAAGGAAGAAAAATGCCAAATTGTTGCATGTAAGTTTCTTTTGACGGCTTGGCGATGTGGAAGCTTGAAACCGTGCACAAATACATACGCTGAATTGTATGTCCAGTCTTGATGTCTTGAGGTACAAAAGTGATCCAATCATACTTATATATTCTTTTTGATCGATCGGATCACCATCTTCATCAAGTTCAAGTGTCGTCGTTGTTCCCATTAGTGTTCAAAGAGGCTTGCTTTGTCCATGTTGAAGCGCTTAAGAAGGTCTCTTGTATACTTCATTTGATGCACAAAAGTACCCTCTTTGGTTTGCTTGATTTGCAACCCCAAAAAGTAAATGAGTTCTCCCATCATACTCATCTCTAATTCGGAACTCATCATAGCTGAAAACTTGGACACAAGATCATGAGAAGCACAACAAAAAATAATATCATCCACATAATCTTGAACAAAAAATGAGTCATTGCCATGCTTAAGCACAAAAAGAGTTTTATCAACCTTGCCCATGGTAAATCCCTTCTCAAGTAAGAATGTCTTTAACCTATCATAACATGCTCTAGGGGCTTGTTTGAGACCTTACAAGGCTTTGGACAGTTTGTAAACATGATTAGGAAAATCTGGATTTTCAAAACCCGGTGGTTGCTTGACATAAAACTCCTCATCTATGTAGCCATTAAGAAAAGCACTTTTAACGTCCATTTGATAAAGCTTAAAACTTTTTGATGCAGCAAAAGCTAACAACAATCTTATGGCTTCTAATCTAGCAACAGGAGCAAAACTTTCATCTAAATCTAGACCTTTAACTTGTGTGAAACCTTGAGCAACCAACCTAACCTTATTCCTAACCACAATTCCATCCTCACTTTTTTTAAACACCAATTTTGTTCCAATTAGAGTGTGACCTTGAGGTGGAAGTACAAGTTTCCAAACATTATTTCCTTCAAAATTTTCTAACTCTTCTTGCATGGCAATAATCTAAGATTCATTAGTGAGTGCGTGTGATATATCTTTGGGTTCAAAATAAGCAACAAAAGAAGAATGAGCGTGAGAGTTTGGATTGAAAAACCTGGACCCTAAACCCTAAACCCTGTTCTCGTTCGTGTAAGCTTCCAATAATCTGTTGTGGAGGGTGACTTTTGAGGACGCGGAGGGGAGTAGACATTTTACAAGCTCCTTCTTCTTCATGTTCATCACAGATTGAAGAACTTGTGACTTGAGGACGATCTGTACCAGCTGCAATAGTTGTTGGTGCTGGTAGTGGTGTAAAATCAGCAGTGTGATCAACATCATTTGCTTTTGAATTTTTGGGCAGCAATACCAGTTCTTCATCTTCTTCAATGAAAATACTCTCCCCCTGTGGATATGGTGTGAGGATCGGGTCCACAGTTTCCAGGATTCGCATTTGGTGATGCCGTGCGATGCGGCACCCAACAACACACATGTAAAGGAACACGTATTACATAAATCATTTGCTGAAATATATAAAGTTGTTCAGTTCACAAATAGTTTATATAAAAATAAACTACAACGGAAGATAAGTTTACAACTCTCGTACTCAAGTCTAACAAGCAAAAGAGAAGTCATCCAACCCACGGATGCTGCTCACTAGCCACGAATATCAAATAGCAGCGGCATGGTTCCCCATGAGTATACCGCTCAAAGAGTTCCGAGTCTCATCGGACAACCATAATCATAAGCATAGAGGTTAGTACCTGCAAAGCAACTTATATAGCAACCGTGAGCACGAAGGCTCAACAAGACTTAACCGTATCACCTAAACATGAAACTCTATATAAGGGTAAAGACGTAATCATAGGATGGCAGATTTACATAATAGACTCGCCTAAATGTGGATCCTTATTTTAAGATTATTGGCAGCAGCTTAAACCTTGTGCGTGCAACATCGTAACTCCACAATCAAACAAGAAACACTTCACCACGATGCTGCATGCCCAAGGTGGAAAATAAATTTAGTGTGCACAATACTAATACATACAACATTGCAATACAATGATAATACAATGTTCATAACAGTAGTAACTAATTCTCATCTCAAGTGCAAGTAATTACTACGTCACAACTCAGTGAACAAGTGGTACTCATATCCGCGAGGGACGGTGATTCGAATCGAAGATACCCAGAATAACGACACGTACGCCCGTACTGGAGGTCATGTAGGTGCATTCCACGGACGTCGTACGCAACCACCTTTCTCAAGTTCCGCCCAAGTTGAATCGATTCAATCATCTAGGACAATATTCCCACTCACGGTGCACCTTTCCCCTGTGAAGATGTCGTGAGCGAGTTTTCGTCTACTATGCTGCGGCTGAAAGCCTGAGGCGATCAAAAAATTCTCAACAAAGGATTCCCAAGGTACATCGGTTTCCTGGACCCCATATATCCAGTATGACTCTGGTACAGTTCAAACTTGCTCAGTAGGACAACATACAGATCAATCCTTAACCAACACAGGCAGGGCTACGCACCCAAGACCACGTCTTGCTGCATCCTACGCCCCTGCCCGGTCTCATATTCAGATTACTACTCCATTTCTTTGAACCAATCCCATGTGAAAAAATCCTAGCCATGCGAGTACACTCCAACTACTCGACTTCTACCGAATCCTATACAACAATTAGCATAGCATAGTCTACACGATGACTTAACAACTACCCAAATACTCCATGGGGTGATCTGGTCATGCAAGTGGATTTTCAATCACCTTAGCCCTAATGCACATAACTCACCCTAGACATAGGTGATACAAATCAAAATTTTGTAATAGCGCTTAAATGCAAACCGGGGCTTGCCTTAGCTTGCGACTCGATTAAATGTCAATGGTCCGTGGTCTTCCTCCGGAGACTCCGCCAAGGACTTCAAGTGGACACCCTGGCCTTCTCCTCCAAGGAATGCTCCTAGTCGAGTTCCGACGTCACGTGAACTATCGAAATGCAAGTGCATATATAAGCATGAGATAGCATAACATTTAATTCTGGTGTAACAAGTTTACTACAGAAACTAAGTAATTGAGAATGGAGTTCCTGTTGTTGTGATCTACAGGAATAAAGGAATATTGATGTGAAATGGAAAAAGATTAACTCCACATTTGATTTAGAGTTTATATGCACATAGACATATATAAAAGGATTGCTGATGCTACAGAGGTCCAATGAAGCTGAAACTTCAGTAGGTTCAATGGATGATGTGTAGAAAGTGTGCAAAATTAGAGTTCTAGCAAAGGTTGTATGTGGTCACAAAAATTCCATATGTGTTTCCACTTCTATGAATTTTCATTCGAATTCTTGGGTGGTATCATGTTCACCAGTGGTTGTATCATACATAGGGGGTTTTCATGGTTCTAACAAAAGTTATTGCACATTTTTCTAAGCTTTCTAGAGTGAGATATAGAATTTAGAAGTTTGGACAATTTGCTGAACTGTTTATGGACATTTTGGGATTTTCAGGTACATAGAGATTGGAAACACAGTTTGGCTACTCAATTCAACTCAAATTGACCTGAAACTTTTACTGGAACTTAAGGAAATTATTTGGAGTGATTTGGCCAAGTTTGGGAATTTTTGAATGAATGGAGAACCAATAATTAATTCCAATAGCATTTTGCTTCACTGAATTATTGAGGTCAAATTTCGGATTTTCATATAGATCCAAGTGCACCATTGGAAAGTATAGATCATCCTGGTTCGAACAAAATTTATTTGGGAATTTTTAAACAACTATGCTAAGAGATATTATTTTCAAATTGATGGAAATCTGGAATTAAATCTAAATAGAAAAGTTTGAAATAAACCGTGGGCCCATGGGATTTAAAATGCACCAATGGGAATTAAGCAACATAGGGCCACACAGTTCGCGCTGTAGCCGCACCGGATCACTGAGCCGTACCAGATCTGGGGCAGCGTCCGCAGAGACTGATGGCTGGGACCCGCCCAGTCGTCTTCCTCCTCTCGCCTGACGGCGCAGGGGCGACGCCCGATGTTGGCCGGTGGCAGTGCCATGCCGCAGCCCACCCTAGAGCATTCTGGCCCTCCATACTCACCGCCCCCACCTAAAAAATCGATAGGGAACTCGGCGGTAAGGCTCTCGACGGCGATAGACGGCCGAAAATGGCGGCGAGACGGTGGCGGCGGAACCTAGGGTTCCGACCATGTCGGTCGGGCCCTACGCTGCTCTATTCCACACAGAGATTGCACCAAAGCGTTCCTAGAAAGCTAATGATCAAGATAGGGGGTGCCAAAACCGGTGAAGAGTTTGGGAAACACGAGTTCGCCGGCTAGATGGGGAGTTCAAACCGGCGGCAAGGAAATCGATGATTCCGACGTCATTCCTCGATGAAATTCCTCGGTTTTTCGTCGAGGTGGTGCGCCAAAACAAGTGCAAGATGAAATCGAACTAGCATGATCTATGCCTTCACATGGAAAACGAATTTGGAACGAGCCCGAGCTCTGCTCACCCATGAAGCTCGTTGGCAGAACTGAAAATACGGGGGCTAGGAGGCATGACATGAGCTGAAATTTTACCAGCATCTAGAGGGAGTATATACACACGTTTTCTCTTAAAGGAACAAGGTGAGAAACTGACCAGAGCGCCGGTTCGACGGTGGAGCAGTGAGGCAGCAAAACAGGGGATTCCTCCGGTGGTCACGGTTTCCAGGTGAACAGCTTCGGGGGTGGCCTAGCTGCGCAAGAAAATGATCACAAGGCTGCGCAAGTTGTTGGGGAGTGAGGAGAGGCAATGAAAACTGATCAACACCGAGTACCCTTGCTTAAATCCGGCTGGACAGTGAAGAACTCGGTTGATGGAAATTTGCTGCGCAAGAAATTTAACAGAGGAGAAGAGCTCGACTTTGGGGCTTGGAACGGGATAAGGAGGAGTCCTGGGTGTGTTGTATGCAGCTGGAGGCAAGCAGGGAAGAAAGCAGCTCTGTGGAAATTTGCATGCCGTGAGGTGTTGCCCTGGGATGAAAAGAATAGAGCACTGTAAGCATGACAGGTGGGTCCCACTTGCTCTCCCTTATCCACAACTCTGCTCATTCAATTCCAGCACCTAATTCAGTCCAAAAATTTCTATATATTTGTGCGAATGATGAATTGAAGATGGAGAATTTTATTCTCAATTCAGATCATTGATTTGACGAAGTTTCATTTGAATTCAAAGTTGATTTAAAATTTGAGAGGAATTCAATGTAGCCATTGAATTAAATAGCAAACATGCTTCAAAAATTATGAAAGTTTACAGGAAGACTATTTGAAATATTTGGAAGCTAGTGGTGAACTCAGATCTCCATTTTTGCATCATTTGAAAAGGAGCAAATTTTGAATTTTTGAGTTCCCTCCAATAGGGTTGAAATGAATTGATTTCTAAATTGCCATTTTGATTTTCTATTCAACTTTGATGTTATTTATCCTAACCTACCTTTATAATATGAAATTTTTGGTGCTTTTACATTCCCCCCCCTTTAAAAGAATCTCATCTCGAGATTACAATGATTAGACGAAAGTAGGAGAAAATTACCGGATATGAGACGATAAGAAATCCGGATAGTTGGAGCGGAGATATTCTTCAGTTTCCCATGTCGCTTCTTCAGCGGTATGGTTGCTCCATAACACTTTATAAAACCACAGTGTGCGGTTCCGCGTGGTTCGAGTCTTCTCGTCGAGAATCTGAACCGGATGTTCGGAGTACGTCAAATCCGGTTGCGATTCGCCGATTTCATCCGTGTTGACTGCAGATGTGAACTTGAGACATTTCCGGAGCTGAGATACGTGGAAAATGTCATGTATACTAGCGAGAGATGCCGTTAATTCCAATCGATAAGCAACAGGTCCACACTTCTCCGTGATAGCAAACGGACCAATAAATCGGGGAGCGAGCTTCCCTTTTACTCCAAACCGATGAATTCCTTTCATCAGAGACATGCGGAGGTATACGTGATCTCCGATCTCAAAGTGCAGCGGGTGACGCCGCCTGTCTGCATAGTTCTTCTATCGAGATTGAGCCGCTCTTAGATTTGCTTAAATGATCCGAACTTGTTCCTCGGCTTCGTTGACTAGATCAATCCCGAACGTCACCCTCTCGCCGGACTCACACCAATTCAGTGGTGTGCGGCATTTCCGGCCGTAGAGAGCTTCATATGGTGCCATCTTGATACTCGCTTGATAACTGTTGTTGTACGAGAATTCCTCCAATGGTAAATGATCATCCCAATTTTTACCGTGGTGGATGGCACATGCACGCAACATGTCTTCAAGGACTTGGTTCACCCTCTCGGTTTGTCCATCAGTCTGTTGGTGATATGCAGAGCTTCTAATCAGCTTAGTACCCAATGAGGCATGCAGCTGCTCTCACAGACGAGCAACGAACAGCACACCCCAATCTGAAATTATGGTCTTCGGAACAACATGTAAGCATAAGATCTGTGCAATGTACAACTCCGCATACTATTTAGCAACAAATCCAACATTGAGCGGAATGAAGTGTGCTGATTTGGTTAGTCGGTCGACTATCACCCAAATCGAATCATGCTTCCGGAATGTGAGTGGTAATCCGACGATGAAGTCCATACTCACATCCTCCCATTTCCATGCCGGAATATCCAGTGGTTGTAGCTGTCCCGCTTTCCGCATATGGTCAGCCTTCACTCGCCGACACATATCACATTCGGATACATACTTCGCTATTTCCCGCTTCATCCGTGTCCACCAAAACTTGGTCTTCAAATCTTCATACATTTTATTGCTGCCCGGATGAATAGAAAATTTTGACATGTGAGCTTCGTCCAATATTTTCTTCCGGAGCTTAGCATCCCGGGGTACAACTATCCGGTCCTTGAACCATAATGTACCATGATTATCTTTCCGGAAACATTTTATGTCCCCGCTGTCCACTCTTTCCCGTATATGTGACATGCCCTTGTCCTTCTTTTGGGCTTCAATAATTTTCTCTCGGATGGTGGGAATGAGAGCAAGATTATTGAGAGCCCCATATGGAATCACATATAGACTTGGTTCCCCATCTTCCGTTTCAGCCATGGTGATGTTGTGGACATGGGCTTTCTGACTAAGTGCATCATCAACCACGTTCCCTTTACCGGGGTGGTACTGAATTTCAATTTCGTAATCTTTGATCAGCTCTAACCACCTTCGTTGTCTCATATTCAGCTCCTTCGGCATCAAAATATATTTTAAACTCTTGTGGTCGGTGTAGAGGTGTACAAGATTTACAAGCATGTAATGCCTCCACATCTTTAACACCAATACCACGGCAGTGAGCTCAAGGTTGTGAGTCGGATAGTGCTGCTCGTGGTTTCGGAGTTGTCGAGATCCATATGCGACCACACGTCCTTCTTGCATAAGAACACAACCAAGTCCAATGTCGGATGCATCACAATAAACGTCGAACGGTTTTGTCGTGTCCGGCTGAGCAAGAACCGGGGCTGTTGTAAGGTGCTGCACTAATGTCTTGAACGCTTCTTCACAAGCTGAACTCCAAATATATTTGGTGCCCCTTTTCAGCAGCTCCGTCATTGGTTTAGCGACTTTTGAGAAGCTCGAGATGAACCTCCGATAATATCCCACTAAACCAAGGAAACTTCGGACTTCATGTACGGACTTAGGATATTGCCATTTCAGCACTTGAACAATGTTACTTGGGTCCACAGCGATGCCCTCAGCTGAAATAATGTGTCCCAAGAATGGTACTTGGCTGATCCAAAACTCTCACTTGCTGAAGTTTGCATAGAGCTTATGGTCCTCAACCGTTGCAGCACAATATGCAGATGTTCAGCATGTTCTTCCTCTGACTTGGAATAAATCAATATGTGATCGATGAAGACCACGACGAACTTGTCCAACTCCGGCATGAATACTGAGTTCATGAGATACATAAAGTGAGCCGGAGCATTGGTGAGACCAAAAGACATGACAAGATACTCGTATAATCCATATCGTGTCGAGAATGCCGTCTTCGATATATCCTCTGGTCGGATTTTGATTTGATGATATCCGGACCGAAGATCCATCTTTGAGAACACCCTCGCACCAACAAGTTGATCGAAAAGAATGTTCTTTTTAGTCACGGCATTGAGCGGTCGATAATACACGCATAACTGCAATGTTTCATCCTTCTTCTTAACAAACAGCACCGAGCAGCCCCAAGGTGACGAGCTTGGGTGAATAAAACCCTTGTCCAAAAGGTCTTTCAAATGCTCCTTTAATTCAGCTAGCTCATTAGGCGACATTCGATATGGTCTGTGAGAGATCAGTGTGGTTCCTGGTACAAGTTCAATCTTGAACTCGACGTCATGTTCGGGCGGCATGCCCGGTAAGTCATCGGGAAACACATAGGGATACTCACGGACCACCGGAATATCTTCAAGTTTAGTTGCTTCAGTGTTCTATACAGCTGCACTGTCTCACTCCATGCTGTCCAAAACCAGTTCGTGCTGCCCGTGCATCAGAGAGTCAATATGGACAGTCCGGGTACCGATATTAAGAACGGCACCATGATGGTTCAACCATGACATCCCCAATATTACATCGATCTTCTGTCCATCCAACATAATCAGCGACGTTAGATATATCTTGCCTCCCAAACATAGAGCTGCTCGGGGAACAATCTGACTAGCAGAGATACTTCCACCCGGTGAACTTATAAGACAACTATTCTTGGGAGTATTGGTGGATAATTGGTGCTTATCCAAACATGATTTACTGATAAAATTGTGGGTAGCACTGAAATCGAAGAGTATGAGGATGGGTATGTCTTTGATAGCAAACATGCTCGCTAACAACGGGGCTCCCTCCGAAACACCCTCGATCGCTATATGTTGAACACTTCAGGTTTGCAGTGCTGTCCTCTCTGGTTGAATACGGGGCTGAATACATCGTTGTACTGATACTTCCCCGCTGCTCAACATCTTCTCTGGGCAATCCTTGGTATAGTGCCCAACACGATCACATGTGAAACACTTATACTGATTCAATGTCCCGCTGATTTGAGGCCTGAATAATTCTGCAACTTGCATTGAGACAAATGCCCGTGGAACAAATTGGGACTTTTCATGCTGCTGCTGTACCTCTGGTCGAAAACCTGATTTGCCAAACTGATGAATTTTATATAAACTCGGTTGTACAGCCGGCTGGCATCTCTGACTGGACAGTGATCGGTATACCACACGATACTTTTGAGGAACATTATGTGTGCTGTCCTACATGGCAAGTCTCTTCTTTGACTCCTCAGTGATCTGCTCACGTGTGGCATCCTCTTGCGTAATCGCGGCATTAAGCATAGCGTTGAACGAGCCGTGATTGAACAATGCAAGCTTGTCTTTCAACATGGGGCTTAGACCCCGATAGAAATACTCTCGCTTCTGATCCTTCGTACTCACATAATCCGAGGCATATTGTGCTAGATTAATAAAGACTTTGGAGTATTCTTGAGCACTCATTCCTCCTTGCTTCAAATTAAGAAATTTCTGAAGCTTCCTTCTCGTAATGGGGGAGGAACATGAATCCACAATCTAAATGTTCTCCTTCCTCAAGTGTGTAACCTACATAGAAGCATAATACATTGATGATTCAATACTAGGGTTAGTCAAAAGGCATTTAGGAATCCAGTACTAAGTCACACGACGTCCAGCAGGAATAAAACGCGAAAGCTAAGATAAAATAACAGGTTTATGAACCAACATTTGAGGATTTTTGTACCCAACTACTGACCTACGATGTGTTACATGTGTAGCATGAAAAACAGTAGGTTTGGGAACAAAATTTTCATTTTTCTACTTATTACAATAGGTTGCATGTTCCTAATATTCGGTTCAGCATGTGCAGCAAGTTTCGCATGGTTGTTATGTAATAAAGCAATCATTCTTTCCTTTTTCTGTTGTTTAGCTAGTCTATAACAAAAATCTATGACATGACCATCTCTAACACAGTAGGTACAATGAAATTTAACTTTGTGTTCATGTCTAGATGAGCGAGCAACATGTTTATTAGAAACCGAATGGGACAACACTCTTGCAGATTTAAAAAGCACTTCTTTTTGTTTAGGAACTGTTTGAATCAAACCACTTCCTAATGACTTTACAATTTTAGGTGGTTGTGCTTTCGCATGAGCATGAGAATCAAAACCTAAACCAGTTTTATCATTGCAATACTTGGAAGAATTCAGCAGCAAGTTTAGGTTCTTATTTCCATTACAAAACTGCTCTAGTGTCCTATTTATATAATCAAGTTTCTTAGACAAGTCTAGGCAGTTTTCACATGAAGTTTTTTCTTTTGGTTTGCAATTAGAACAATATTTAACTTCATGGGTACACAAAGCATTGTTCAAAATAGAAATTTCATTCATAGCATTATGCAGTTTTTTATTAAGATCATCACAAATAGAACACTGCAAATCAATTGTAGAACAACAAGCATCCTTCAAGTTTTTATAATTAAGTGCAACAAGCTTTTTGTTCTTTTCAATTTCTAGTTCAAGGTTATTAAGTGTGGAGATGTGCGCACTTCTTAAAGCGGACAATTGTTCATATATAAGCTCACATGAGGAACAAGAATCATCACTAGGAATCAAAGATTTTAAACGATTAATTTCAGATTCTAGTGATTCAATTTTAACATCATCGTTGTGTTCTGCCTCCTCCATACTTGATTTTGAGTTGCCCGTCGTGAAGAACATATTTGCCAAATTCTCTTCATGTTCATCACTTCCGATGTCCACATTGCTCGAGCCAAGTTCTTGAAGTGCAGAGATAAAAGTGTTTACCAATTGGCGACCTGTAAAACCCTTCTTTTTCTTATCATTTGCAGAGGAATGCTTTGTCCTTGTTTTCTTTTCATCATGGGAAGTAGTACCTAAAAGGTTAAGGCAATCCGTATAAAAAGGCCTTGTCTTACCACATTCGAAGCATCGTTGAGAATCGACACTTCCTCTCCTTCTAATTCTCACATTTTTCAAAGCTTTGAAGAACCGAGTAGAGATGAGTGCAAGTTCCTCCTCTAGAAACTCTTCAATCTGTTCAAGGGTTTGAGATGACAACAAGACAAGTGTACCACTTGATGAAAATTGGCTAGTGCTAGACATGTCATGTTGAGAAACAAATGCAAGATACTTGTCAGGGTTCTTACTTGAGATTATGTCAATTTCATGAGTTTTCAACTTAGAATATAGAACATCTAAAGTAAGTGTACTCATGACAGTAGATTCACTAATAGATGAAACTTTCATCTCCCAAATTGACATGTCTAATGCACTTAGTAATTGCCTAGCATTCTCGGCATCTGAAAAATTAATATTGACACTACGCAAATTGCTGAGAATTTTATAAAAGCAAGCAAATAAATCATCAATGGACTCACCTGGTTGCATCTAAAAATGCATGTACTCCTTTTTGAACAAGTCTTTCCTTACCACCTTGATCGTGTTGGATCATTCGTAGTAGTCACAAAGTGCTTTCCACACATCGTAAGAAGATTGGAGGTGTGCAACACGGTCGAAGTCGCTTTGAGTTAATCCTTGTATGATCAAGTTTCGAGCCTTGTTGTTGTTCTTGTCAACATCTCTCATGTTTGCAACTGTAACTTGATCGTTTGGCGGCACGTCGTAAGGCTTGTACACCTTTTCTCATATTGTAAAGCCTTGCGCCTGGATGAAAGCCTCCATACATGCCATTCGAACCTAAAAATCAATGCAACTAAACACACAAGGTTTTGTAGAGTAATTATCCATGATTATTAGATAAAACACGTGCAAATAACAAAGATTAGAGCATTGTGGCTCTGATACCAATTGTAGGATCAAAGATTTTAAAACTTTTTTGGCGGAAGCAACAAAAAGCCCTCGGTAGAAAATCATTCTGTTAAGAAATGATGTGTGCAACTAATCTAAACGTGTTTAATCGTGACAAAAGTAGTAGATATTATAGAGATTCAAGTCACGAAGACATGACAACAAGAATCATGAAAAATTGTTGAGAAAAACTCAAGTTATGATCGAAAGATCGAACAAAGGTCAATCTGTTCCACCCGAGTAAAAACAGATCTGCAACACTGCAAAGAAACTTGTGTAGATCAGAAACCAAAAATCCTTTGCGAGCCCAAGTCCTTGACTTGACTCTCGTTAGTTCAAAAACCACAACACCTTACGTGAGCACCTCACATAAGCATGTTGCAACCCATATCAAAATATTAACCACTCTAAACAGCCATAACACTTCAAAAACTTAGTAAAATAATACTAAGCAAAACTTCCCATAAGTAAAAAGCAAGTTTGAAACATTTCAAGTTAAAAGCAGAACCCCTGCGATCTTACAACGGACCTTGCCAAAACTAACCAGACCTTGCCAAAGCTAACCGGACCTTGCACCGAACCTTGACAAAGCTAATCGAACCTTGGGCCAATCCTAGCCAAAACATGCCGAACATATCGTCAGACCTTGCCGAATCTACCCAAAACAAGTCGAACCAATTGTCGGACCCTGCCAAAGCTACCCAAAGCATGTCGTACCTATTGTCGGACTTTGTCGGAGCTCAGACCTAGAGTCAGACTTCATTGAAAAAGGTGTTTTGGCAATATTCAAAACTTCTATCATAATAGCCAATGTATTCAACATACATAAGTCTCACACCGTGGTGGCATAGGAGCCTGCCTCTTCGGGGAGGTCAGGCCCGGTGCTACAGGACATGTGGCGGATCCAGAGCCCACTTTTGATGAGAGGAAGGGTCCAGGCCCGTTAGACACGTGGCAACACTAGAGCCTGCCTCTGCAAGAAGACAGGGTCCTTAGCCACTTCCATCCTGTGGGCGGGGTACGCGGTATGCAGGGTACCAACAGTCTCGATCTTCCAAAGGTAATAGATAAGTTGATTGAGGTGGAGATATCAATATTGATGATCCGAGGATCCGAGCAAAAGCCGAACAATCCCTGCAATCACTATACTACTGCTCCATTGGTTATGAACTATGCTTCACACACTTGACCTTGCCAAGAAGTCTAATCTATGCAAGTGCAACCGAGAACACAAGCAAGAATGTAGAAGTTGTGATTTGAAATCGCAAAGTTGGGGTCTCGCAAACTGTAGAACGGCAAAATTATTAATCTAAGAAAAACTCCATTGTTTGTGGCAGCTACTATGGAGTATATATAGGTGGGAGGACGCTTAAGGGGTGTTGGAGTTGTGACCTAACCCTAAGACATCAAAATAATGGACTTTGACTTGATACAAGGCCCAATGGCCCGATACGGTGGCGCAACACCCTGATAGATTCCGAACTCGATTTTGTTTCGACGATTCCTGTTGACCACGATGAAATTTTGACATGGGACCAGTGCATTGGGAAGTTTAACCTCTCCCCTTTCTCTGCATATGTAGAATGTCCAAAACAATGTCCCTATGAGTTCTAGGAATCTATTTTAGTGCGAAGTGCTCTTGGGCTTCGAGTTGGACTTGATTTCGAGTTGGGCTCAGCCTCTATCTTCTTTGGATGTATTCTCTAGTGCTCCACGCCCCTAGCCTTTCTCCAAGTACTCCTTGAACCTCTCAATGAATACAAATCACAACTAAGCCATTATATATCAATCTATTCTAAAAAATATATAAGGAAATATATAAGAGCGAGCTCACCTCTAAAATTAATTGTTGTGTGTGAACTCTATTTATTGCATCTTATATGTTCAATGGAGTGTTGTGTGTATCCATAGGAGTGATGTCCTCATCATCATGCACCTTTGAATATAGGCTGGTGCATCATACAATCCAAAAGACATTCACCAATGGGCGTACGTTCCATAGGGACATGTTAATGTTGTCTTACTTTGATCATCGGGATGGAGGAGAATTTGATGATAGTACGAATACCCATCAAGCAAACAAGAGAAGGAATTTTCGTCAGCAGCTCTAACATCTCATAGATGAAGGACAATGGAAAATGGTCCTTCCTAGTTGCCTTGTTAAATTTTTGGTAGTACATACACATCCTCCGTCCCGTGACAGTTCCTTGAGGTACTAATTCATTCTTCTTATTTCGAATGACCGTCACTCCTCCCTTCTGTGACACTAATTGAACTGGACTGACCCACTCACGATGAATAATTGGATAAATAATCTCTACATGTAGAAGTTTCAATACCTCCTTCTTGACAACTTCATGCGTCGCATTGTTCAACCTTCGTTGAATCTCCCGTGAGGGGTTACTCTTTTGGTCAATGAGAATATGATGGGTGCAAAGAGCAGGGCCGATTCCCTTGAGGTCTTGGAGCGAGTAGCCAAAGAAAGTTATATGTTTCTCTAACATAGCTATGAGTTTGAGTGTTTCTTCATCTGAAAGCTTGTCACTTATGATGATAGGAGCTTCCAAATCTCCATTTAGAAAGGCATAACATAGGACTGGAGGCAAAATTTTGAGTTCAATTGGAGTTTTTGGTGTGGGATCTTCTTTAGGCAGTTTGAATGCCTCCTGAAGTTCATCCTCTTCTTGGATGAAATTTCTTCTCCTTCTCTTCAGGAGGGTTCAAGTATTGAAGAGCCCTAACCTCTTCAATTGCCTCATCTTGGTGGGGAGGTTCTGCATATGTGTTCTTTGAACGCAAAATGGAGATAGAGAATTTCTTCCCTCCAAGGTTAATGTTGAGGTTTCCTTCTGAGTGATTTTTCATGAGAAATTTCTCAATGGGTACCCTATCATAATGTCAGAGTCACAGACTTTAACACATGGAAATCTAGGAAAACCTCAACATTCTTGTGCCTTACCAACACATGTTGCAAAACCCCATATCCTTTAAGAATATTTCCAATGGAGTCTCGAAAGGATTTTCGTGTTGGTGCCACAGGACATCATCCAAAATGGCGAGAACACAAGTATTAGAAACTATATTAACTCCAATTGTGGGATTGTATAGGACTCTCACCATTGCTCCTCTAATGTAGAAGAGGATAGTAGCCAAGGTTTAGATCATCTAAAGGATTTCAGGTGATACCTCAACCTCTGTGTCCATTCTGAGCGCAAAGTAGATGTTAACACCTTGACTGTCTTATGAAGAATACTTCACCAGACGGGTTAGGTGGAGTCGGAGGCAACGATGGCTTCATATGATGATAGTACTTCTATTTCCTTAGTCTTCAAAGATTTCTTCCTCGAAGTAGGAAATTCTGAAGGTTGAATTTCTTCATCCTTTGGAAATTTAGGTTTCGGGAGAGGATTCTACGGGATGGCTGGTGATAGGCATGCTACTGGATTTTCTTTGGCTATAGAGATGTCCTCGGTACTTGACACAGCTTCCTCTTAGGGAGGTTCTTTAAGACCCATAATGAAGGAGGTGGCTCGTAGAACTCACCCTTTGGGGCCAGAATAAGAAAGAATGGTGGGTTGCTCCATGTTGATGGTAGAAAGGTAAAAGTAAAGAAAAAAATAGATATGAGAGTGAACAAGATTCAAAGATCAACAACAATTGTTCCCCGACAATAACACCAAAATTCTTGTTGATATTTCTTATGAAAACAGAGTAATTTGTAAGCGCACAAAAATACCGTTGTAGCACTTCCCCTTAAAGAGTATTCCCAAGGGTACCGAATCCAAGTATCGTGTGATTTAGTCTCCCAACGACACAAGTTTGTTTTGTAGGCAAGGATTTGAGAGGAATTCAAAGGTTTGATCCTAAGCCACAACAGTCTACAGTAGTTGTTTGCTTCAGGCACGGGTTTGCCCCTAACAATATCAGCACGATTCCCGCAAAATTCCTATGGCATAGACGAACATGGAGTATTATAATAAACCAATAGGGTTGTCACCACCTGCCGCCTACCTCTTCAATTAGTGGGTCTACGAGATATTCACTGATGATTTCTAACCTAAGCGCTAAGGTTAAGTACTAAATCACAACTATAATCTTTTTGAATTCAAAGCTAAGACTAGATCCTCTAATGAATTAAAGTAGTGAACCCACAAGCAACTACTTAAGCAAACTACTATGGAATATGAATCAAACTTGAATTGAATTCACAAAATTCTAACTCGAATCCAGCAAAACTTATGTAGACTTACAAGTTTAGAAGGGGGACATGACAATCCCAAGCCTCCTCATTCTCACATAGGGCATTTGATCGAGGAAGGCCATCGCCTTCAGGGAGCCATAGGGAGTTGACACATGGCATTTGATCGAGGAAGGCGCCGAGACCAAGTCGACCAAGCCAGGGGGTCAGACGACTTGTTCCTTACCCTCCACGCGGTGAGTTTCCTTCGAGTGACTGACATTTGGGCCCTGGTTTCACTCTCGATGAATTGCTATTTGATTCCCTCAGATACGCCTGAGAATGGGTCCATGGATCCAAGTGTTGTCATGTGTCATCACCTGATTGGTTGGAGTGTTACTTTTAGGATTGCTCCATGCATTTCTTGGTATTTTTGGGCTTAATTCACCTGCATGCATGTAGACATTGACACTTGTTGAAATGGTTGGTATTGACCTCTACCACTATGTTGTGTTCTCATTTTTATACTTTTTATAAGTTGAACTGACGATCAAATTTAGCATTTAAGGACCGTCAACAGTGAAAATGTTGTTGGGGCGTTCCTAGGTCAAACCAATGATAAGAAGCATCACACCATAGCCTATACAAGTAAAACTCTGATTGGAGCACAACCCAATTCTGCCATGACGAAAAAAGAGCTCTTAGCAGTAGTCTTTACTATTGACTAGTTTAGATCCTACATGGCTGGAGAAAAAGTCATAATATACATATACCATGCTACCTTTAATTTTTGCTCACAAAAAGGATGCTAAACAAAGGATAATCCGATGGATTCTCTTACTCCAAGAATTTGACTTGAAAATTATGGTTAAGAAAGGAGTATAAAATTCATTCGCTGATCATCTCTCATGTATGGAAGTCACACAAACTATGGACATACCCATAAATGACTTCCTACTTAATGACATGTTACTCAAGGTAACTGACTCTCACCTCCGATACGTGTACATCATACACTTTGTCGAAGTGTTTTTGCGATACTTCCCCCGGACCTGCTAAGGAGCAGCCCACAGAAGTTCTTTGTATGAGGGGTGAATTTCTTGGAACTACGAGCTAGATGAATACAGAGGATTTTTACGTGGTTCAAGTCGCCGGGAGGCATAATACCATACATCCACTGGGGTTGTGTTATATTGTATGAGCGAGGTGTGAGAGAGCCCTCCCTTCTGTCGTGGTTGCCTGGTCCTTTTATAGGTGAAGGGCCGGCAGGTTACATTATGACCGGGGCCCGACAGGTGGCCCCGGGTTAATTAGTCATAAAAGTGTATTAACATGCCTTAATGACACATTAATGGTCTTGATGGTGCACTAACATGTCATGATGACAGGTTAATGGTCTTCATGGTGCACTAAGGTGTCTTGATGACACACTAATGTTGTGTTGATGGCGTGTTATTGCGGTCTTGAGTGTACATGTCGCCTTTCGGAGCTGCAGGATGCACGGTGGCGGCATCGGACCTCTCCTCAGCAGAGAGGCTAGGTCCAGAGTCCTCAGGACGTGTGGTAGCACCGAAGGTCCAGCGCTGCGGACCACGTGGCAGCACTGGTGCCACCCTTGGCAGGGAGGCAGGTCTGGAGCCGCGGGTCGCGTGGAAGTTCTGAAGGTCCGGAGCTACGGAGCACGTGGCAGCACTGAAGGCACACTTAGCAGGGAGGCAGATCCAGAGCTATGGACACATGGCAGCACCGGAGTAACCCTTAGTAGAGAGGCAGATCCGGAGCTGCGGAACACGTGGCAGCACTAGAGCTACCCTTAGTAGGGAGGCAGGTTTGGAGCTGTGGGACACGTGGTAGCTTCTGGGTATTCTTCCTCTTGGGAGGTGAAACCCAACGTCTTGTCTTCCTTGTATGCGGGGGTACCCAGTCTATAGAGTATCAATAAAGGCCCCCATGCCCACCTCGGAAGAGGCGATGATATCAAAGGTGGGACTGCCATCATCAGTGCTAAGAACGTCAATGGTGGGCCCCCCTGTGAGGTGTCAGTGTCAGAGCTTGAGGTTCGACGGCGGATCTTGGCGAAGGTGCGGGAGTGTCAGTGTTTGGATCCGACAGATCTCCGGACACTACCTTTGGTAGATCGAGGAGTTGTAGTTCGGTAATGGGCGCGCAAAGATTCAAGAAGGTGAAAGACAAGTGTACACATAGATTTACGTGGTTCGGGCCGCCTGAGCATAATACCCTAATCCACGGGGTTTGTTGGTGATGTATTAAGCATGTGAGTCTAGAAGAAGCTCCAGAAGAAGAAGCTCGTCTAGCTTAGGGAGCTCAGTAGTGGTCTAGAACCGTCCCTTGTGTATTGTCGACCAGTCCTTTTATAGTACAAGGACTAGTCGTTACACCGTTAGCCTGGCCCGACATGTGGCCCCGGCGGTTACACATGCTTGATACACAATAATTGAGGTTAATTACCCTTAATAGCCTGGTAATGGGCCTTAACAGTGCCGTTACCAGTATTAAGGGCCTTCCGATCGTGTGTCATTAATATGGTATTAATGACACTTAATCGGGTCTTGAAGTCCTTGATTGCTCCTTGAAGGTCCGAAGCCGTTGGGGGGTCCACCAGCCTGATTGTTGAAGTTGAAGGTCCGGTGGTCGCCACGTGGCAGCATCGGAGCTTACCGTCGTGGACGAGTAGGTCCGGTGCTACTGGACACGTGTCAGTGCCAGAGGTTTCCTTTGTGTGGGGTTTAGTCTGGGGGTGCCATACTGGTACTCTGACCGGAGCTTCCCATGTGTGGGTGATAGCCCCGGTCTTATGATACACGTGGTGGCCCTGGGACTAACCATTTCAGGGAAGCAGGTCCAGTTACGCCTGACATGTGGGGCCTTCGAAGGTCTTCAAATCTGGTAGATGGAGTTTCCTTGTGATCTGCCCCCTGGGATCACCTCCGGGAGAGACCTTTTGGATGAAGTCATTCCGCTGGAGGTGGGTCCATTCTTCGGTTTTTGAGCCGTGACTTCAAGGGTCTTCGGTCGTGCTGTTGGCGATAGTTTGCAGTTAAACTTTCGCCGCGTGGCATATCCAGGAGGCGGCAGATGAGATCTCGGCATGCGGATCTCACTCAATTGAAGGTCGCTGGTTCCCGATATGAAAATCGTATCGATTCCGGCACCCCTATCAGGCCGCCGCCTTCGGGTTTCTGCCTTTCATGATGACAACTGTTCGCCTGGGGTAAGAACCTCGACTTGATCGTCGGGGTGGCCTCGGGCCGCCTTGTCTTTGGCGGGGTGAAATTTATGACTGGTATCGTCGGCTCCACTGTGGTTTCCATCCAGGCATTGCGGGGCTTACTTAAGAAGGAAAGCACGCACCGTTTTGGGTTCTTTACGCCTTTCAATCGATCTTGCGCTCAAACCTTCCAAACTTTTGCTTGCCTTTCCTTTCTTGCCTCGCTGTGCCGCGATGGAGCTGGGTCTCCGCCAGAGCTGACTGAAGACCGATGACAATTTGAAGAAGGTCCGGGTCCTTATGGGATGGTCCCCTGACTTCTTCAACCACTTGGTCCGCGTCGGCAAGCTTCCGTTCAAGAAGGAACACGCCAGCGACATGGTGTACTTCTCCGCGTACGCCATGGTGGGACTGATCCCACCTTTCTCCTCTTTCTTCTTGATGCTGCTAGACTTTTATGGTCTGCAGCTGTACCACCTTGGCCCCCACTCCATTCTGTTGGTGTCAATCTTTGTCCACTTCTGCGAGATGTGGGTGGGCATTCCCCCCTGCATTGAGCTCTTCCGCACCTTCTTCACTATACAAACTACAGGCAGGAGTGACAAGTACCTAGGCTTCTACTATTTAGTGAAGCGCAAGAAGTGCCCGTACAAGTACTTGAGGTCGTTCCCTTCTGGGAAGTGGGACGACTGGAAGAAGGATTGGATTGTCATCAGGGTGGAGGAGCACGAGAAGCTGGAGCTGCCGGAAGGCCTCCCCAACATCGACACTGTAGTTTGGAGTGAAGCTCCGGTGTTATTGGACGCCTTCAACCATGCTCTGACCAGGATCCGCCTGTGCGTGGAAGGAGGGTGACTCCTCAGGCGGTGTTTTGCAACTTCCTGACCAACAGGTGGGCTCTGCTGAAGAGGAGGGAGAAGCTTGCTTGGGCCCTCAACAGTCTGCTGGACGGCGACCGGATCGAGACCGGTTTGAAGTCCAACATGGAGGGTGCAACTTTGGAGTTCCACCACATCAAGAAGTTCCAGCACGGCATCGACATCGAGGTCGACGACTTGGCTCCGCCGGCAGCTTTCCTCCCTCTGAACATGGAGGCAGAATTCAGCAAGGAGCTCCGACGGACGATGCCGGTGCTTGACAACCTTGGTGTCCTTGAGAGGCGCTCGACCACCGGGTTGGCGATCTTCGAAGCTCCTGAAGGTGGCTCCGTTCCTGCCCCTAAGCCAAGAACCGAAGTCGTCGGCAAGGGCAAGGAATTGGCCGAGCTCTCGAGCCATAAGAGGAAGCATGTCGACAGAAGGTCCGTCAGGCCTGCTTCTTCCGTGGCAGCTCCTTCTCCCCAGAGGGGGAGGTCTACAACGGCGGCATCTACTCCAGTAGAAGCATCTTCCCAGGGTGCTAGCTCCGACCAAGTGACTCCGGTACAAGGGCCAACTGAGGGCTCCGGGTCCAAAGATCCTTCCTGGTCGAGGGGGGCCTCGACTAGAGCAACGCTGATAGCAGCAGCAAGCTCCAGAGGACCCTCTGGGACTACCACGCCAGTGGCGGCTGGGGCTAGTCCGGAGCGTTCGGAGAAGAGGTTCCGTGGTAACTGGTGCGGAAGCCTTCCGAGGTAATTTTTGATTTTTTACCTCAGTTAGGTGTTTTATTGTTAACTGTTTTTTGAGTTTCTTCGTCCTTCATCCACAATGTGCCCAAGAAAAGGGCTGAAGCTCCGATCCCTGCAGCAGCGGTTGAGGCTGTGCAGGCTGATGTTCTGGCTCCGATTCCAGTGTCGCCCCAAGAGGTGGCTGAGGCTGCGGCAGCCCCGACGCTGGCTGTCATGGTTTTGGACCTCGACTCATCCCTAGAAGCTCCCGTGGTAGCGCTGGACCACGGAAATGAAGATGTACTAGCGGCACCAGCCCCGGAGGTTGAAGCTCCGGGCTTGGATGTTGAGATGTTGGAAGCTCCAGTCGCTGAGCCGGAGGTAGCTGTGATTCTGGCCCTAGAGCCGGATGTTGTTGAAGCCCCGACAGTCGAGCCGATGGTTGATGAGGTCCCGGCGGTAGAGCCAGGTGTTGATGAAGCTCCGGCACTTGAGCTGATTGTCGAGGAAGCCCCGGCGGTAGAGCCGGTTGCTGCAGAAGTTCCGGCTGTGGAGCCAGCCGTTGAAGAGGTTCCGGCGTCCGAGCCAGTTGTTGCGGAGGTGTCGGCGCCTGAGCCTTTGGTGGTCGAAGCGCCAGCGCCCGAGCCCATGATGGTCGAAGTGCCAGCACCTGAGCCAGAGGCGGAGGAGGCACCTGCGCCGAAGCTAGAAGTAGCTTCTGCTCCGACCGAACCTTCAACACCTGCTCCGGAAGCGGTGATCCCGGAGGTGCCCGCTGCTGAGCCAGAGTGCTAAGATGAAGCTGCTGCCCCCCCCCCCCCCCCCCCCCCCCCGCCGGAGGGGCCAGTTGTTGATGACCTGATGGTTGGGCATTCGAAGTCAGTTCCGGAGGTTGGAACTTCGGCTGCAAGTACTTCCTCGGCGGTGGACGAGGCTATCCCGGAGGACGGCCCTAGTGCCGTGGAAGCTCAGGGGACCGCTCTTGTAGAGTGGGACCCAATTTTTGTTGATGAAGATCTGCTGGAGCTAGCGGAGAGGACCCCGGCAGGTCCGGACCCGATCCCCCTATCGTTGTCTATGGACAACGCCTGCTCCAGTCTTCGCCAGGTCCAGCTGGCCTTCTACCACGACAGCAAGGCCCTTGAGGAGGAACGCCAAACCCTTAGGAGGTGGCGCAACCAACTCCATTTCGAGACTAAGCTGGCGCAATCGAGGCTGGCTGATGACAAGGAGTGGGTGCAAAGGGAGAAGGTCCGCCTGGAGTACTAGGGTAAGTTGTTGGATGAGAGGGAAAGCATGACGCGGACCCTCGACAAACAGTAACGTGCCATCTATGAGCAGGCCAAGGCTGCAAATAGCGCAGCGGATGATCGCCAGGAAAGGCTCACCGCCATCCACGATAGTCTCATCAAGCGCCGGGAGGCCCTTGAAACGCGGGAGAGACGGCTCGAAGATGAAGAGCAGAAATTCCTGGAGCTGCGGGATGACCTCGTGAAGAGGGAGGAAGAGCTTGTCCAAAAGACAACTCTGGCTGACAAGAGCCTCGAAGAACGTACCAAGAAATTGGAGGAGCGTTGCGAAGAGGAGGAGAAGAAGGCCTGGGAGCGAGGGCAAGATCTCTACAAGCAGGAGAATGCCATCGCCGTCAGGGAGAAGAAATTACGGGGCCGAGAGATGGATCTGGTCAACCGCCAGAATGAGATCCACCTCCGAGAGGAAGAGCTCAGCAAACTCGAAAGGCAGGTTGCTGAAATGATTCAGCAGAATGCCAAAGAGGTTAGCGTCTTGCTCGGTAGAGCTTGGAGCTTGCAGCGGCCAAAAGATCCTTGGTGGAGATGCGTGGTGCAAGGGTTGTGGAGTCCCAACAAGTTTGGGACTTCCTGGGAAAGGCCAATGACGCGCTGACGCCAATGGGCTTCAGTCCCGTGCGTCCAGATGATCCAGAGCCGGAGCTGGACCAGGCTTTGGAGGCGCTGAGTTCAGCAGGCAACAAGCTCTCCAAGATGGGCGATGTCATCATGGACCAGCTGGAAACAGAGGGTCAGTCCCTGGTAAAGAACGTCGCAGAGTTTGTGCTGACGTGCTACACCAGCCGGGACCCTCAATTCCCTCTAGACCCAGTGCTTGAAGGCCCCATCGAAGGAGAGGGTGAAGCCGCCCGAGCCAACGTGTTGGAGGTGGCCCAGAAGGTCGCCCAGTTCTTCCATAGGGTCTAGGACCATCTCTCTTTAGCTCCCGCTTGTATTCTCTCTTCTTCTTCTCCAATTTTGTAATCTCTTGTCTCCAGATGAATGAAATCCAAATTTTTGTGAATTCAGATTTCATTTTTTGTCTTCAACACCACCTTTGTCTGACTTGGCCCCCTGGTAGATGTACACAATTTGATTGTGAACATGTCCCAAGAGGATGTAACAGTTGTTGAAGACTTGCGTGCTTTGAACTTGTAGAATGTAGGTCCGAAGTCTTCGATAGTGTAGGCCCCCTGAGGCTGTCGGAGCTTAGTGTTTCCAGCATTGACCATCGCCAGAGCTTAGTAGCTCCGGCAGTAGTCTCCATCAATGCGTAAAGCATCGATGGTTAGCCTTCTGGGGTGTCGAAGCTTGGCAGCTCCGGCAGTGACCTCCGTCAACACGTGTTGTGTCAATGTCAGACTCCACTTTAGAGTCTTTCCACCATCTTCACGTTGACGGCTTGCCCCTTAGCTTTACCGGAACTGAGTAGCTCCAGAGATGCTCGATGTCAATATTTGAACATCGACCACAAGCCACCTAAAGGATGTCAGAGCTTATTTATTTTTCCTGCACACTGAAGTCAAGAAAAACAATAAAATATGTTTCCTATCTATAACTTCATTGCGGCTTACTATTCTCGAGAAAGTTTTAGGCCGAACACAATTCTAAATACAATTAGGAGTGTTGTCTTGCTTCCTTTAGGTCCTATCGTTTCTGGACTCGCCTTACTTCGGCCTGCCGGGATGTAGGTAGAGTGGCGTACTTAGGGTGCATGACCAGTCTAAGTCGATAGCACACTCCGGACCTAGATTGGCTTGGCGGCATTTAGACGAGTAGGCCATCAACAATGTTTGAACCCGAAAGGATAGACAATGCAACTCGAATTGTACATGAACTGGTCGAGCTAAAGTTTCATAAGAACTGCACAACTTTATTATAGACAAGAAAGAGAAAAATAAAAAAATATTGAGCCTGTACAAAGTAAATGCACGTGGAGTCTGTTTTCACACAATGATGTCTTTCATTATAGGTCCGGGGTACTGGGGAAACAAGTACACTCTTAGGGTACGGAACCAGGCTAAGTGTGTTTCATTTCTCGTTTGACCCAAGGTAGCTAGCTACACTTTTAGTTCTGAGACTGTGACAAGTGTTGCATGGACGTTGCGGACCTAACGGGGTAGGTCCGGCTGCCCTCTCGGAGGAGCTACCCGACTCTGTACAATGACTCTATAACATACACCACATGTAATTACAGACTCACCTCCGTGATATTAAGCATAGAACTTACGGAGGTGCTCAATGTTCCAAGGATTTGGGAGAGGTGTCCCATCCTAGGTTGCCAAGCGAACGCTTCTGGGACGGGATTCTTTGATCACTCAGAAGGGTCCCTCCTAGTTGGGGGAGAGTTTGTTTAACCCTTCTCTGGATTGTATTCTCCATATCACCAGATTGCCTTCCTCGAGCTGTCGGCTGTGAACATGCCGTTGGTGATAGCGCCGAAGAGCTTGGCGGTATCGGGCATTCCGAACAGCTGCTCAGCACATTCCCTCTTCAAGGAGGTCAAGGTCTTCACGTCGGAGCTGGTCCTGCATGGCTTCGTCGGAGGTCCAGACCAGGAGCGACCCCAAGGTAATTTCTGGAGGAAGGACTGCTTAAGCTCCATACACCAGGAAGAAGGGTGTCTCTCCAGTTGACCGGTTTGGAGTTGTCTTGTTGGCCCATAGAGTGGGCGGAAGCTTTTCAATCCAGTTGGCTCCATGTTTTTTCAGGCGCTCATATGTGCGCGTCTTGAGTCCTTTCAGGATTTCTGCATTTGCTCTCTCAGCTTGGCCATTGCTTGCCGGGTGAGCTAGAGAAGCGTGGCTAACTTGGATGCTGAGGTCTTTGCAGTATCCTTGGAAAGCAGAGCTTGTGAATTGGGTCCCATTATCTGTTATGATTTTGTTCAGGACTCCAAATCTGCATACGATGGACTGCAAGAAGTTGATAGCTGATTGGTTGTTTATTGTCACAACTGGAGTTGCTTCCGGCCATTTGGTGAACTTGTCAATGGCAACATACATGAACTTGTAACATTCGACGGCTCTTGGGAAAGGTTCCAAGATGTCCATCCCCCACACAGTGAAAGGCTATGTATGAGGTATCATTTGTAGAGGCTGAGCCAGTGTGTGAATTTGCTTTGCATGGAACTGACATGCTTTGCATTTCTTCACCAGCTCAGTTGCATCCTGGAGCGCTGTAGGCTAGTAAAAGCCATGCCGGAAGGCTTTACCGACCAACGTGTGGGAAGACGCGTGGTTCCCACACTCGCCTCCATGGATTTTTGCGAGGAGCTCACAGCCTTCTTCCCTTGTGATGCACTGCATTAGGACGCCATTGGCACCGCGCCGGTAGAGATCCCCTTCTACTAGCATGTATCTTTTAGCCAACCTGATTATCCGGTTAGCGGATACATCATCGTCAGGAAGGATATTGTCTTTCAAGTAGCTCTGTATCTTCGAGATCCATGCATCGGAGCTTGCTTGAGCATTTGAGTCTTGCGTGCTTGGTTGCTCAGAGCTTCTGGCAGCACCTACGACCCTTGATGGCCGCCATGGTAACAGGGTCATCGGGACCGCCAGCTTCGGGATGCTGGTCTCGCCCCCTTCGCTTAGTTCGGCAGGCTGAGCTATGGGTTTTTACAACCTCCGAACGAAGGTTCCGTCAGGAGCCAGAGCTTCAGTTGACGCCAGCTTCGGGGACCACCGGGTCCTTGCTGGAGGAACCCGGAGCTTCTATTGGAGCGACCCAGACCGTCCCGGAGGGGTCCAGATCTTCTGGAATAACTCCCTGTAGATCCAAGTCTGGGGGTTGGGACCCAGACTCACCTTCAGGAATCTCTGGACCCTCCCGGAGGGGTCTGGATTCCTGAGCTTGGGATGGTTCTGGTCTCTCCATAACCAGGACCATGTTGACAACCTCGTCGGTTGCTGAAATGTAAAGCAATAAGGGCTCACCAGGGTTCGGAGCTACCAAGGTTGGTAGAGTGGTGAGGAGCTGCTTTAGCTCTTGGAACGCCTTTTTTGCTTCTTCAGACCGTTGAAATGGTCCGGACTTCCTCAATAGCTTGAAGAAGGGTAGCGCCCGTTCCGCCAGTCTTGAGATGAACTGGCTAAGGGCCGCCGCTAGACATCCAGTCAGTTTCTAGACGTCCTTGATGCGGGCTGGTGGTCGCATCTCCTCAATGGCTTTAATCTTCACCGGATTTGCCTCTATGCCCCGGTGCTTTACCAGGAAACCAAGAAGCTTTCCGGAGCTAACCCCGAAGATGCACTTGTCTGGGTTTAGCTTCGTGCGGGTGATCCGTAGCTTGTCGACGACATCTTGCAAGGTGTCAAGGAGTGACTCCTTGTCCTTGATCTTGACGACGATGTCATCAACATACACTTCCACTACGTCTCTAATGAGCTCTCCAAAGGTTTTGTACATAGCTCGTACAAATGTTGAAGCTACATTCTTGAGACCAAATGGCATGGCAGTATAACAGTACAATCCATCTACTGTGATAAAAGAAGTATGTTCTTCATCTTCCCTAGACATTCTGATTTGATGGTACCCAGAATATGCGTCTAGGAAACATAGTAATTCACACCCGGAGGTGGAATCCACTATCTGATCTATTCTAGGTAGTGGGAATGGATCTTTTGGGCATGCCTTATTCAGTGTTGTGTCGTCGATACACATCCAAAGCTTCCCCCGGCCTTGGGTACAACAACTGGGTTTGCCAGCCATTTTGGGTGGAAGACTTCTCGGATGAATCCAGCTTCGAGCAACTTCTTCACTCCTTGTCGTATGACGTTCTGTCGCTCTACGGATTGCTTCCGAGGCTTCTGATGTATGGGCCGAGCGTCAGGATAGATCTTCAGATAATGCTCGATCACTTCCCTAGGGATCCCAGGCATTTGTGACGGTTGCCAGGCAAACACGTCGACATTAGCCCGGAGGAAAGTGATGAGCGTGAGTTCCTATTTGTCATTCAGACCTCCTGATATGAGGGTGGTCTGAGCGGCATCGGAACCAATTTGGATGACCTTGACGGGGATGTCGGTGTCGCCGCTTGGTTGCACGCGAGGTGCGGAGGTTGAGCCTCGTTGATGAATGCTCGGGGGTTTCGGAGCTTGTTCCTGCTTGGATTCTTCCTCCTGCGCTGTAGCAAGCGCATGAAGTTCTTCCAGAGAAGTCACTCCGGTAGTACGGTCTCCGCGGATTCGGAGAACACCAGCTGGTGTTGGCATCTTCAACACCAGGTAGCCATAATGAGCAGCAGCCATGAACTTGTACAAGGCGGGCCTGCCCAAAATGGCGTCGAAAGGTAAGTTGATCTGAGCGACGTCAAAGATCATCTTCTTAGTGCGATAATTCTCCCGAGTCCCGAAGATCACGGGGAGAGTAATTGCACCCAGTGGGGTTATGGCCCCCGGACCTACTCCAGAGAAAGGTCGGGAGGGGTGAAGGTCCGAAGGTCAGAGCTGAAGCTTGACGAAAGCTTCGAAGCTTATGAGATTCAGCCCCGAACCTCCGTCCACCATTACATGGTGGAGTTGAATGTTATTGATAGTAGGTGATACCATCAAAGGTGTTGGACCTCCTGGCAGTCCTCCAAGTTGTGGCCGTTCAACTTGTGTATAGGACACCACACTTTGGAGTTGCCACCGTCTTCAGAGGATGGCTAAGGTCGTTTCTCAGGACGTGGCCCCCGACCACCCGAAGCTGCAACAGCTGCAGCGGTAGATGTGTCGGTCGACGGCTTCTTCTTGCCGTTGGACTTTTTCTTCTTTTTGCCGCTCCCGGAGGTAGTGGCTTCGCCTTTGGAGGATTTTTTGCCATCCTTTGGAGGTGGTTTGGAGTGCATTTCATGGTCCTCCGCACCTTTGACACACTTGTCTGCCAAGCTGAAGAGCTCTGTGATGCTGGTGATCTCCTTGACTGCCAGCTTCTCCAGCATCTTCTTATCTCGTATGCCCTGTCTAAATGCCACAATAATAGAGGCGCTAGAGATAGAAGGAATGGTGTTTCGTACCTGGGAGAACCTCTGGATGAATGAGCACAGGGATTCTCCCCCCTTCTACACGACTGCAAAAAGGTCCAGTTCGATGCCTGGCTGGGTGTATGAACTCCCGAAATTGGCGGTGAACTGTTGACACAATTCCTCCCAACTATTGATGGAGTTTTGAGGAAGGCTCATGAACCAGGACCTGGCGGTCCCAGTCAAGGCCACTGGGAAGTAGTTGGCCATTACAGCCTCGTTACCTCCAGCCGCAAGGATTGCGGTGGTGTAAATTTGGAGAAACTCAGCGGGATTAACTGTCCCGTCAAATTTCTCCGGCAGGTGAGGCCGAAACTTTTGTGGCCATCTGACCATGCGTAGGTGCATGGAAAGTGCAGAACAGCCTCCTCCTACTCCCTCTGGAGTAGGACTGTCTCGAGCCTCTCGCCTTTCGTGAGCACGCTCGATATGGACACGGTCGTCCTGTTGATGGTAACAGCGATCAAGCTCTGCCTGGAGGTCATGAGTTGAAAGCCTGGTTACCGTATGAGTACGTCGCTCCCCAGAAGGTAGCGACGTAACTTGCTATGACACAACACGCCTCCTATTTTGGGAAGCATGCGGACCAAGTCTGCCAGACACAGTCCGGCGCTACGATGGGGCCCGCCCTGAAGGAGGAGGACCTTGGTTGCTGATGCAGTCGGCTGCTGCTGCAACCAGATGTTCCACATCAGCACTCCACTGCTATATTACACCCTGGGATGCACCTGGAGGTGGTGGACGTTGGAGGAGAGCACGCGCTGCATGAAGCGCATGTTCAGGGTTGTTGTTATTCGTCGATGCGGTGACCGATGCCGATGCACTGTCACGCTGCCCATCTTGACGTGCTGGTGCAGGCGGTGGCGGTGGAGGCATGACTCCTGCTGGAGCCACGGCACCTGCTGGTTGCTGCATGTTGGAGGGATTGCCCCCAGCGGGTTGAACAGCAGGGTTGTCGTTGGATGATCCAGCAGCTAAGTTCACCATACTTGAAATCTCGGGCCCCCCTACCTGGCGCACCAACTGTCGGTGTTTGGATCCGGCATATCTACCAACACTACCTTTGGTAGATCGAGGAGTTGTTCGGTAATGGGCGTGCAAAGATTCAAGAAGGTGAAAGACAAGTGTACACAGAGATTTACATGGTTCAGGCCGCCTGAGCGTAATACCCTACTCCACGGGGTGTGTTGGTGATGTATTAAGCGTGTGAGTCTAGAAGAAGCTCCATAAGAAGAAGCTCGTCTAGCTTAGGGAGTTCAGTAGTGCTCTGAAACCGTCCCTTGTGTATCGTCGACCAGTCCTTTTATAGTACAAGGACTGGTCGTTACACCGTTAGCCTGGCCCGACATGTGGCCCCGACGATTACACATGCTTGATACACAATAATTGAGGTTAATTACCCTTAATAGCCTGGTAACGGGCATTAACAAGGTCGTTACCAATATTAAGGGCCATCCGATCGTGTGTCATTAATGTGGTATTAATGACACTTAATCGGGCCTTGAAGTCTTTGATTGCTCTTTGAAGGTCCGAAGCCGTTGGGGGTCCACCAGCCTGATTGTTGAAGTTGAAGGTCCGACGGTCGCCACGTGGCAGCACCGGAGCTTACCGTCGTGGACGAGTAGGTCCGGTGCTACTGGACACGTGTCAGTGCCGGAGCATCCCTCTGTCTGGGGTTAGGTCCGGGGGTGCCATACTGGTATTCTGACTGGAGCTTCCCATGTGTGGGTGATAGCTCCGGTCTTATGATACACGTGGCGGCCCTGGGACTAACCATGTTGGGGAAGCAGGTCCGGTTACGCCTGACATTTGTGGCCTTCGGAGGTCTTCAAATCTGGTAGATGGAGTTTCCTTTTGATCTTTGCAATCCCAAAGGGTATCCGGTACGGAGGGTACCGACAGGGAGCATCCACCATCAATGCTAAGAACGTCGACAGCAGGCCCCCTTGGAAGGTGCTGGTGCTGGAGGTTGAGGTTCGATGATAGAGCCTGAAGAAGGGTGAAGTCCTACACAAGAGTGACGGCAGAAAGAGTAATAGTGCGCATTGGTTAAAATCTTCCTACCCTCAGTTTTGTTGTGAATTACGGTCCTTAGCCGAGCTACGGGGCCTGAGTAATTCAGTGCAATAGTATCAGGGTACTGGTTGTTGCCTCACCTAGGAACGTGTGCTGTCTGGACCCACCTTACTTTGACGGAAAACCAAAATAGGTAGAGTAGCGTACTTAGGGTGTTGAGCCAGACTAAGTCTATTGCCGACTCTGGACCTGTCATTGGCATTGGTTTTCAGGCGAGTAGGCCATTCAGCAAGCCTGAGATCCCAAATGAGAAAACTACCAGAACTACCCAAACACATCACAAGTACTACAGGCTGTTTGTCTGCAGCAGGATAGCACAACTCCCACTATGGGCAAACAAAAAGATGTAACAGAGTGAAAAGGGGACAATATACATAATATTGAAGCATAATTATATGAACATGATGATAATATCCATATTATGGTTATTGCTTTGTCCAGGAGCATGTGCCTTTCAGTCCCCGATACTGAACCGTAGTACTGGGGAGGAAGAGTGCGCTGGCTCAGGGTCATTGGGCACAACTTTAGGTGCATGACCAGGCTAAGCAGTCTACACACTCTTGACCTCAAACTGACATTAGTCTTTCAGGAGACGTCTGACCCCCAGTACTCATGTAAGACCTATGTGTGCTGAATACATTGGCTTGTAGTGGATACACTTGCTTTGACGATAAAAGTTTTGAATATCACCAAAACACCTTTTTATCAAGGTCCGACTCTAGCTCCGAGCTACAGCAAGGTCTGACTAGCTTTGGTTAGCTCCGGTGAAGTTTTGTCTTTAGCTCCGGCATGTCTTTGATTGCTCCGACATGTTTTTGCTAAGCTCCGACTAGTTTTGCAAGCTCCAGTGGGATCTTGGTTATACTAGTTTTGGTAAGTTCCGACGCTAGGTTCTACTAGCTTTTGTTAGCTCTGGCTCAAAGTTCGGGTTGCTCTGGCAAGGTCCGGAACTTGACCGCAGTGCTTCTGCTTTTCATTTGCAATGTTTCATACTTGCTTTACATCTCTGGAAAGATTGCTTAGTATTCATTTGCTAAGTCTTTGGTGCGTTTTTGGTTGACATGGATGATATCGTGTTACTGTGGTTTTGCAACATGCTTATGTGAGGTTCTCACGTAAGGTGTTGTGTTCGGAACTAACTTGAGTCAAGTCGAGGACTTGGGCTCGTATGGAATGGTTGTTTATTCATGTGCAGGTGTTGCTTGAGTTCAAAACATGGCTGGTGACTGGATCCATTGAACTAGTCTTAGGGGGAAGATGAGGTTCAACAACCAAATTCAGGAGGAATTGTGGTTGAGCGGGTTAGGAGGTCGTGCAGGATGATTGAATCAAGGGCAGTGCATATGAAGTTTATTGGATGTCATTGGAAGATGTTTCCACGTGTGCAAGGAGTGCATGGACGTGCCTACATGGTTCCGAGACGTGATGAAGAGATGTGGACGTAAAGAGTTGGTCGGAAAGGTCCAACCGACTAGGTTATGGACTCAGGCTGCGGCTGAGTCGGGTTTGACTCAAATATGGAAACATTTGAGTTGGTTATGATAGGATTTTGTGTGAGTCACGAATTTGAGTTGTTTTAGGAATGTGGGATACGTTCCTAAGGTGTTTGGAAGTATTAAGATTTCTTCTATCTGCGTATAGAAGAATCCTAAGCAGTTATGGAAAGTTACGATTCATGAACAGAGTAGGATTAGGTTCCTGATTTGAGTTGAGTTGGCTTTCGAGCTGGTTATATAAGCAAGGGAGCCCAGGGCTCGTGGTGCACGACTTTGGGGCTGTTCCTCTTGTGTTCTATTGAATAAAATTCGTAGTTTTAAGGAACTTTTGTGCCTTGTTTATCCGACTTGTTCCAGACAAGTTTTACTCGTCGAGTTTCTGGACAGCACTACCTTTCGTCGGTGGTTTTATCATAACTCGAGTTTTACAGATCCAATTGATGTGATTCTTTTTGGTTTGTCTTCACAACTTGATTATCTATCGTCTGTCAAAATTTCACGGTCATTGGATTTGTGGTATATGATCTACACGAGTTTATTTGCAGCATTTCAGAACTTATTTTTCTCGGGTAGGGCATATTGACCTTTGTTTGATCTTTCGAACATAACTTGAGTTTTTCTCGACATATTTGAGTGATTCTTGTTTTGTTGTCTTCGTGACTTGATTCTCTCTGATATCTATCACTTTTGTCATGGTAAAACATGTTTAGATTAGTCTCACACAAGATTTCTTTAACAGATCATTTTTCTGCCGAAGGGGTTGGGGTTTAATTGTTTCCGTTGCGTAAGATTTTTTAAATCTACCATTCACCCCCCCCCCCCTCTGGTAGCTTTTCACGTGCTCTTCGATCCTACAACTCAGCCGCAGTGTTCGAAAGGTAGAGTGTGCATACTTAGGGTGCAGGACCAGGCTAAGCAGGTAGCACACTCCGGACCCCCAGTAATCGTCCGCAAGAAAGGTAGAGTGCGCATACTTAGGGTGCATGACCAGGCTAAGCAGACAGCACACTTCGGACCCTCTGTTGGGATTAGCCTTTTGTGGGAGTGACTGTTCAGCGTCATGGGACTCCGAAGAAGAAAATAATCAAGGACACCGAATACGTCACAGTTACATGGTCACATCATTGCTACCGTGGCGACAGGTAGTCGTCGTGTCATCACGGAAGTAGCCATGAGGCAAAGTGTACATGCTTAGGGTCACAGGGCACAGGCTTAGAGTGCAAGACCAGGCTAAGCAGACTATACACTTTGGACCTCCCACTGGCGAGGTGGCCATAGAAAGCCGTCGAGTGATGACAGCAGCATCCACCGGAATATAGAGCGTGTGTCCGCAGGGTCAGCTCGCTATAGAGCAGGAAGTGGCGTCGTCCTCCCTGTGCCGTTCATGCCGTGAGGGTCGAGAGGAGCCGACGATGGTCTAAGGGTTCACCATTGTGATGAGGCTCGTCAATCCAAAAAAGTGCCCCCTACCTGGCGCGCCAAAATGTCAAAGTGTTTTTGTTACACTTCCCCCGGACCTGCTAAGGAGCAGCCTGCAGTGGTTCTTTTTAGGAGGGGCGAATTTCATGGAACTACGAGCTAGATGAACACGGAGGATTTTTACGTGGTTCGGGCCGCTGGGAGGCGTAATACCCTACTCCACGGGGGGGGGGGGGGGGGGGGGGGGGTTGTGTTGTATTGTATGAGCGAGGTGTGAGAGAGCCCTCCCTTCTGTCGTGGCTGCCTGGTCCTTTTATAGGTGAAGGGCCGGCAAGTTACATTATGACTGGGGCCCGACAGGTGGCCCTGGGTTAATTAGTCATAAAACTGTATTAACATGACTTAATGACACATTAATGGTCTTGATGGTGCACTAACGTGTCCTGATGACACGTTAATGGTCTTCATGGTGCACTAAGGTGTCTTGATGACACATTAATGCTGTGTTGATGGTGCGTTAATGCGGTCTTGAGTGTCCATGTCGCCTTCCGGAGTTGCAGGATGCGCGGGTGGCGGCATCAGACCTCTCCTCAGCCAAGAGGCTAGGTCTGGAGTCCTTGGGACGCGTGGCAGCACTGAAGGTCCGCTGCCGCGAACCACGTGGCAGCACCGGTGCCATCCTTGGCAGGGAGCTAGGTCCGGAGCCGCAGGTCGCGTGTAAGCTCCGAAGTTTCAGAGCTATGGAGCATGTAGCAGCACCAGAGCCACCCTTAGTAGGGAGGCATATCCGGAGCTACGGACACGTGGCAGCACCAGAACCACCCTTAATAGGGAGGTAGGTCCAAAGCTGCAGGACATGTGGCTGCACCGGAGCTACCCTTAGTAGGGAGGCAGGTCCGGAGCTGCGGGACCCGTGGTAGCTTCTAGGTATTTCCCCACTTGGGAGGTGGAACCCAGCATCTGTCTTCCTTGTATACAGGGGTACCTGGCCTACAGGGTATCGACACACTTCATGGTCACGGGAGATGTGCAGCCGAGGGAGAACAAACAGAAACTCATTTATGAGAGTTGAAGTCATTTGTGAGACGATCTTGTACCTCTATAGAGTATGTGCCAATGGATTACCTAGAAGATGTGTCCCTACAATCGAATGCATTAAAGTAATTAAAAATGTCACGTTGCCCCTTATAGAGGCCATTACGATGTTTACCGTACTAACACAAAGAACTGTCAAACTAGATTATTTTGGCCTTCAACGTACGAATACAAAAAATAATGGAAATGCTAAAAAAGAATGGAGGAATGACCGCTCATAATGCAATGCAAACCTCACATATAATCTCCAAGTTCAATTATTTGATGGGGGGGGGGGGGGGGTTGGACTTCATGGGACCTTTTCCAAAGTCCTATGATTGTGAGTATATTCTGGTGGCTATCAATTTGTAAAACCTTTGTGTGATGAATACATTGCAATTTAATTAAAAGTGAGGGTTCACACATAAAGTTTTGAATATTGCTGAAAAGTCCACTTCGGACTATCCATTTGCACTGTCTGAACTTTCAGTCACGTGAGTAGCACGTGCTTTTCTCTTCGTACTGTCTGAACTTCTCCTCACATGAGTTGCACGTGTTCTCCAGTTTGGAGTGTCCGAACTTGTAGCGCACATGAATTGCACGTGTTGTTTGTTCTGCACTGTCCGAACTTCACTCACATGAGCTGCACGTGAGCGAATGCTTCTGAGTGTCTGAACTTTTCTGATACATTTCATAGCGGCAGCTTTAGAATGCCCAATCTTTCATTTGCTGAAATATTCATGCGGCTATTATGTTTTCATCTGCAATGTCTCATAATTGCTTTTTTCTTATAGGGAAGTTTGCTTAATATTATTTTGCCAAGTTTTGACGTGTTTCGGCTGATTATGGTGGTTAAACATTACTTTGGTTTGCAACATGCTTATGTGATGTGCTCACGTAAAGTGTTGTTGTATTCGGACTAAAGAGAGTCTAGTCGAGGACTTCGGCTCGTAAATATTGGTTGTTTATTCACGTGCAGGTGTTGCTTGAGGTCAAGACATGGCTGGTGACGGGATCTATTTAACTAGACTTAGGTATAAGATGAAGTTCAACAACCAAGTTCGGGAGGAATTGTGATTGAGTTGATCGGGAGGTCACACAGCGTGTTTGGGTCAAGAACAATGCATATGAAGGTATCATAGACGTTGTTGGAAGGTGTTTTCACATGTGCAAGGAGTGCATGGACGTGGCAACATGGTTCCAAGGCATGATGAGTAGAAGTGGACATAAAGAATTAGTCGGAAAGGTCCAACTGGGTGGATTATGGACTCAGGCTGCGACTGAGTCGATTATGGCTCAAATATGAAAAGATTTTAGTTGGTTTTGGTTAGATTACGTGTGGGTCAAGAAGTTGAGTTGTTTTAGGAATGTTTGAGACGTTTCTAAGGTGTTTGGAAGTCTTTAGATTGCTTCTATCTGTGTATAGAAGAGTCTAGAGCAGTTATGGAAAGTTTCGGTTGAAAGTGAGTAGGATTAGAGTCCTTGTTAGGACTGGGTTGGCCTGAGGGGCTGGTTATAAAAGCAAGAGAGGCTAGAGCACGTGGTAAGACGACTTTGGGGATTTTCCTCCTGTGTTTTGATCAATAAAAATCATAGTTTAGAAGATCTTTTGTGCCTTGTTCGTCCGACTTGTTTTCGTCAAGTCTTTCTCGAGTTTCTGGACAGCACGACATTGGCTTCATGTTTTGATCATAACTGGAGTTTTACTGATCCAACCAACGTGATTCTTTTTGTTTCATCTTCACAACTAAATTGTATATCATCTGTGATAGTTTCACGGTCATTGGATATATGGTTTTTGATCGACACGAGTTTCTTTGCAGTGTTGCAAATCTGGTTTTTTTACTCAGGTAGAACAGATTGACCCTTGTTCGATCTTTCAATCATAACTTCAGTTTTCTCGATGATTTTCATGATTATTGTGACATCTTTGTATCTTGATTCTTCACAATCTATACTGGTTTTGTCACGATTGATCACGTTCAGAATAGTCGCACACACAATTTCTATCTCATTGGGTTTTCTGCCGAGGGGTTTTTGTTGCTTCCGCTAAAAAGGTTTTAATCTACCATTCACTCCCTCTATGGTAGCTTTTCATGTGCTCTTCAATCCTACAATTGGTATCAGAGCCATGGTGTTCAATTCTCATTGATTTGCACGTGTTTTCGAATAATCAACATGGAGAAATACTCCGCAAAACCTTGTGTGTTAAGTGGCATTGATTTTCAGGTTTGGAAGGCACATATGGAGGCTTTCATCCAGGCGCAAGGCTCCACAATATGGGAAATAGTGTACAAGCCTTACGATGTGCTGCCAAACGATCAAGTCATGGCTACGAACATGAGAGATCTTGACAACAACAACAAGACACGAAACTTGATCATACATGGATCGACTCAAAGCGACTTCGATCGAGTTGCACACCTCCGATCTGCGTACGATGTTTGGAAAGCTCTATGTGATTACCATGAAGGATCTAACACTATCAATAAAGTAAGACAAAACATGTTCATGAAAGAATACATGTGTTTTGAGATCCAACCCGGTGAGTCAATCGATGACCCCTTTGCTCGCTTTAACAAAATTCTCAGCAACTTGCGTAGTGTCAACGTTATTTCTCCAATGCTGAGAATGCTAGGAAATTACTAAGTGCATTAGACATGTCAATTTGGGAGATGAAAGTTACATCTATTCGTGATTCCACTGTCATGAGTACACTTACATTGGATGTGCTTTATTCCAAGTTAAAAACTCATGAATTTTACATAATCTCATGTAAGAATCCCAACAAGTCTCTTGCATTTTTTTCACAACGTGTCATCCTAGCTCTAGCCAATCTTCATCATGTGGTGCAGTTGCTTTGATGTCCTCTCTAACCCTTGAACAAATTGAAGAGTTTCCAGAGGAGCTAGCACTTCTCTCTACTCGATTCTCAAAAGTATTGCAAAATGTTAGAAGTAGAATAAGAGGAAGTGGTGGTTCTCAACGATGCTTATAATGTAGTAAGACAGGACATTTTCATACAGATTTCCTTAACCTTTCAGGTCCTACCACCCGTGATGAAAAGCAAACAAAGTTCAAGACCTCTTCGGGTAACAACAAGAAAAAAAGACTTCTACAAAACATCAAGTGGCATAACACATTCTTTGAGCACTCCTCGACACCAAATTGAGCGACGTGGACTCCAGGAGTGATGAAGATGAAGAAAACTTGGTGACTATGTGCTTCATGGCGGGTTACTCAAGATCAAGTATGGAGGAGGCAGAACACAATAGTGACGATGAAGAGGTATGTCCCAGTTGCGAAGAAATGTGTGATGCTATTTCTCGTGCCACTGTTATACTTAAGAAAAAGGACAAAAAACTCAAGGACAATGCTGTTAAAATTGAATCACTAAAATATTAAATTAATCATCTATAATCCTTGATTCCTACTTATGATTCTTGTTGCTCATGTGAATTAATATATGAACAATTGTCCTCATTAAGAAGTGCGCACACCTCCACTCTTGATAAACTTGAACTTGAAATTGAAAAGAACAGAAAGCTTGCTGCACTTAATGATAAGAACTTGGAAGATGCTTGTTGTTCTACAATTGATTTGCATTGTTCCACTTGTGATGATCTTGATATGAAACTAAACGATGCTATGAATGAGATTTCAATATTGAACAATGATTTACATTCTCATGAAGTTAAATATTTTTCTAGTTGTAAACTAAAGGGAAAAACTTCTTGTGAAAACTGACTAGACTTGTTTAAGAAACTTGATGACATGAATAGGACCCTAGAGCGGTTTTGTAATAGGAATAAGAATCTGAAATTGCTGCTGAATTCCTCTAAATCATGTAATGGTAAATCTGGTTTAGGTTTTTATTCCCATGCTCATGCTAAGGCACATCCACCTAAAATTGTGAATCATTAGGAAGTGGTTTGATTCAAACTGTTTCTAAACAAAAAGAAGTGGTTTTCAAATCTGCAGCAGTGTTGTCTCATTCAGTTTCTAATAAAAATGTTGCTTGCTCATCTAGACATGAACACAAAGTTAAATTTCATTGTACATACTGTGGTAGAGATGGTCATGTCATAGATTTTTGTTATAGACTAGCTAAACAACAGAAAAAGGAAATAATGCAAGCTAGATCTCATAACTCTCATGCAAAATTTGTTGCACATGCGTAACCGAAGGTAAGGAACTTGCAACCTGCTTTGATGAGTCATAAACATGCAAAGTTTGCTCCCAAACCTACTGTTTTCATGCTACACATCGTCAAAGTTGGTTCAAAAATCCTCAAACCTTGACTTATAAATCTGATGCTTTATCTCAGCTTTCGCGTGTTATTCCCGCTGGACGTCATGTGACTCAGTACTGGATTCCTGAATGCCTTTTGACTAACCCAGTATTGAGTCATCGACGTATTGTGCTGCCATGTAGATTACTTGCTTGAGGAAGGAGAACATTTGGATTGTGGATTCAGGTTGCTCACGCCACATGACCGGTAACAAAGACTGGTTCTCCTCCCTCTCTTTTGTGTTGTGTAGAAAATGTTACTTTTGTCGATAATTCTTAAACTCCTATAATTGCTAAGGGTTCGGTTAGTATTAATAATCACTACACTTTGAAAGATACAACACTTGTTAAATCTTTTAAATACAACTTGTTTTCTGTTTCACAATTGCTATACGAAAATCTAGAAGTTAACTTCACCAAAAACGGATGAAAGGTTGTAGATTCGAATAGTGAGCCTATTTTTAACATGTCTCGGTTTGGAAGAGTTTTTGAAGCTGATTTTTATATGTCATCCTCTAAGAATAGGTGTCTAGTTGCTAAGGATTCGAAAGACTTATATTTTTGGCATTGTACACTTGGTCACGTAGGATTTGATCATCTCACACGTGTTAGTGGTCTTGATCGCATTCGTGGCCTACCTAAGATTAAAGGGGACAAATAAATTGTGTGGTCTTCTTGTAGACATGATAAGATGGTTGTAGGTTCACATCCTGCTCTCACAATGACCATGACAACTGAACCAGGACAGCTTTTGCATCTTGACACCGTAGGTCCTTCACGTGTTCGATCCATTGGAAGTAAATGGTACGTGCTTGTGATTGTTGATGATTATTCTAGATACTCTTGGATTAACTTTATTGCATCTGAGAATGAAGCTTTTAATCACTTTAGAACTTTATTTCTTAGATCATCAATTGATCACCTAGGATCCTTAAAAGCAATTCAAAGTAATAATGGAACCAAATTTAAAAATCAATCGTATGATCACTTTTGGGCCGAAAAAGGAATAGGTCATCAATTTTCTTCACCATATGTAACTCAACAAAATGGTGTTATAGAGAGAAAGAACAGAACCTTAGTTGAGATGGCTAGCACTACAGGAATCGCGACAATAGACAACGGCTCAAATAATAGACGATAGGGCCGTCGTTTTTTAAATTAGTTGTCATCAATTAGCTCGTAATTGATGATGGTTAACCTACAACCATCATCAATTAAGTATGTCGTCAATTTGGGACGAAACCAGGCCCACCCAAGCCATAATAGAGGATGGCTAAAGCCCACTGTCGTCAATTAGGCCTTAATTGACAACGTTTGACCTAGTACCATCGCCTATCAGGCCATAATAGATGACGGTTTTCTTGGGCTGTTGTCAATTAGAGCAATTAGGGATTAATGCCGACCGTGCATTGCTTCATCCTCATTTCGTCCTCATTTCCAGGAATCGCCGCCGTCGCCACTCCACGCCACGCCGTTGCCCCAACGTCGGGCAACTATCACGCTACCGCCATCAACCGAGGAGGACCTGACAAGTCGAGGTATGTCGCCTCACCTCTTCGCCGCCCCTGCCCACGTTGCACCACCCCTCCCCACCGCCTTCGACCCTGAATGCCGCCCCCTACACGTCACCTCCTCCCCGACCGCTCCTCCCACTCCTCCATCGGCCCTCCACCAATGTCCACCTCCCCTCCCCGCCATCAACTGCCCTCCCCACCGTCCACCGCCCCTCCACCGCCGTCCAGCGCCCTCCACTGCCAATCCATGCTCTCCACCACCTCTCCCCACTGTCCACCGCCCTCCCCGTCGTCCATCGCCCCTCCCCACCGTCCACCACCCTCCCCATCGGCCCCACCACCCTCCACCGCCTCCCCCCCCCCACCATGCCTCTCCCCTCCCTAAGCCCCCTTCCCTTCCCCAACCTGAGCTTGCGGATTGTAGTTGTGAATTGTGAATTATGCAATGAATTGTGAATTATGTTAATGAATTGTGAATTATGTCAATGTTGATATGCAATGGAATAAATTAGTTAGTTGATTGTTATGTTAATGAATTGTGAACTATGTTAATGAATTATGAATTATGTTAATGAATTGTGAATTATGTTAATGAATTGTGAATTATGTTAATTACATGTTGATTGAATTGTTGATTATGGAATTACATGTTCATACATACATGCACTCGCCTTCTTTAATGCTTTTTTATGTTATCTTGTTCATTATGTTGTTTAGTTAATATAATTGTATATTAGTTAGTTGATTATCATGTTGTTTATTAATTGGTACTTATTGTTTATTGATATTTAATGTTTTTGCGTGATTACTTAATATATGTAACTAAACGGGTTTCCGACCAGCCTGGCCCAGCCTAACCCGACACAACATGACACACATTAAAAGCATTCATGTCGTATAGACAGTATGACACGACACGGCATAACACATATGTGTCGAGACGGCGCGAAAGCGAACGGCGATGGTAGTGACATCAATTACCCGTGATTGCGCAGACGGTGGATCCGGACGTGGAATTGTCATCTAAGATCAACTTTCCTCCCTCTCTTTCTCTCGTTCTTTCCTCTATCGTAAATGACTTAAAAATTAAAATGAGTAACATAACCTGTAGCAATGTGTCACCCGTTTTGGAAATCTTCTATACTTTCCATTACATTCATTAGCAAATTTTCTTTTAAACAGGATGTCATCGAGCAGCAGCAGACAACGGGGGGCAGATGCACGGAGCTTTCTGGCAACTAGAGCCATGAGAGGAGACGGGGTCTTCCAGAGCAGTCAGCTTAGCGGAGGTAGATGGGCTCAGTTGGTGAGCCATCTACCGGGATCGTCACGCGGACCTGTACAGCGGTCAGAGGTAAAGAACATTTAATTACAAAAATTATATAAGTAATTATTTATTCTATAATATTAATCTTTAAAATTATCAGGATGACTCTACGTTCGAGGACTCAGAGGCTAGGATGCCTCCTTCTTCTGTGCCTGCTTCGGAGCCTACTTCTTTTGTGACTGCTTCAGAGCCTTATTATTTGGTGCCTCCTTGTTCGGATCTAGTGCAGTCGGGTGACCCCACTTCTGGGTCACCTACGTGGCTCCTCCTGCAGCTCCTGCAAACCTAGACGATCAGATTGTTATTTGCCCGATCGGCGATAGGTAAGTAAATCTTTAACAATTCAACCACTCTCTCCCCTGGATAAGTCAGGCTCCGTTAGCCTGGGCTAAGATGGGGATAACAAGTCGACGATTGAAGCCCCTTAGTCTTATATATATACTAATTGAGAATCATGTATCAGGTCTTGGGAGGATTGTTCGTTCACGGGTCAGGGACACCACCAGCAGGTGAACGGTGTCTTGGGCCATCTAGTTCGTTTGTAGTACCCTAGTGTAGCGAACGGACACACTGCCACGTCTTGGGACGATTACACTATGGTTCAGGACCTTGCTCACGGCAACCACCAAGAGGTTGTGTGGCACGACTTCATGGTAAGTATGAACAATATTTTTGTAAAACAAATTTATTATAAGTTAAATACATTTATTATATTTGTTCTTCCAGGCATGGTACCGTTTGGAGAACGAGGCCGAGCAGACGGATCATGCTCGTCTCATCTTCCATAACTACGCCAGGAAGCTCGTGACACAATCACTATCGACAGCTCGCATTCATGCTACGAAGGCGTACTTCAATTTGCATCCGTAAGAAGGTCAGTCGGTGAAGTACAGAAAAGCGGCCGACAAGTACTTGACGAAGGCACAATACGCAGAGGTAAAGTGTTTATTTTACTTTGCTTCATTATCTAATTATGATCAATGTTTTCATTTAATAATAAATATGTGCAGGTCGGTGTAGCATGGATTGACAGCCATCCGGACTCGTACCGTGCCTTGTGTGCTCGTTGGGGGAGCCAGGGCTTCCAGGGCATTTCTAAAACCCGTCGAGAGAGTAGAGGAACGGATGGAAAACACCATTTAGGTGGGGACGGCTAGATAAGCCTCACTAAACGGATGGTAAGTGTGACTTGAATTCTATTTACGTAATTTTATAATCTTTCATTGTGCTAACATGTATCGACAGGAGCACGAGAGCGCTCAAGAGCCAACACCTATCGAGGTGTGGAAGAGGGGTCACTTGGGAAGTGACCCGTCGCAGCCTGACCCATTGGTAAAATAACAAAACTTCTCTCAGACGTCTACTCAGACGTTGGTGAGTTATTTTGTTAACTTAATTGAATTCTCTTTAATAGTTTCAATGATGTTAGTTTTCTATATTTCCAGACAAAGTATAGGAAGGAGGTGCAAAGGCTTTGAGGTGAAGAGTACGATTGGCAGAGCGCACTAATCGTCCCTGAAGCTGCATATGCAATCGGTGGCGAAAAACCTCACGGACGGAGAGTTTTGTTATTTTTAATTTACTATCATGAACTTTGAGTTACAAAAATTTAATAATCTTACTTTGTTGTGCAGGTTAGACATCGTCGATGGAGTGGTCAACTCGAGGCACGCGCGGGCTTCCTCGAGAGCCCCTTCATCGCAGCATGGCGGGTCCAACAGCAGCCATACAGGACAAGATCTGGAGCTCCAGAGTGTTCGAGAGGAGCTCCAAAGGATGCAAGAAGCACTCAAGGCTAGGGACGAGGTGCTCAGGGTTAGGGACAAGGCGCTTAGGGCTACAGACGAGATGCCGGTTGCAGTGCTTAAGGCTAGGGACGAGTATCAAAACTCTTACATGCTACAGTGGCAAGCTGTCATGCAGGTAAGTTCTGAATGTTGTAGTTAACACATTTAATATATAAATGGCATATATAATGATTTGCTTTGTATTTATAGGCTATGACCGCAGAACAACAGGCTGTCTTTCTGCAGTGGGCGCCCTCATCGATGTAGCTGCCATAAGTGTCGACAACAGGAGCACAGGTACACCATTATTAAAAATAACTTAAACTAGTTAAACTTGTTCAAATTTAGGAAAATATTCATTTTTATACTTATAACTTGTCTAACCACTCTTGCACATCACAGAGATCGGGGACGGAGGCTCAAAATCTGTCGCCCCAGATTCCGGCGCTTGGACGACTATAGGAGGACGACTTTCTGAACTCTGGTGGCAGCGGACGGGGTAGCGTGTGATAGTCAGGTCAGCTGAATTTTGCCCCCTGAGGCTCATACTTGTGATGTGTTAATACATTTTTCATTTAATCTAGAAATGCTGAGTTATGTTGTTTCAATATGTCCATTGCTTGTTTAGAAAGTATTAGATAGCTCAATAGTTGAATAATTAAATCAAAAGATGTGAATGAACATGTACAGTGAGTCTTATGTTGTTTCTAACTTACAGATTTTGATTTAGAGGATGTGAAGTTATTTCTCACTGTTTCTAACTGTGAATGATTTAAATGTGATCGAACTCTAAATGATCAATAGCTTGTTTCTAATGTTGATCTAACTGTGAATGATCAATAGTTTGTGTCTAACGTTATGTACATGTTTATTTAGAGGATCTGAAGTTATGAATAGAAAATATATTTACTTTCTGGTTGTACTCTTATAAGATGGCAATGTTCGAGAGCATATGAGCAGCAACAGCACTCCAAGGAGATGACGATGGTTCTATGCCTGTGTTTGTATCCTGGTTCTTTGTCTTTGGGGTTTGAGCTTCACGGACTCATGAAGTGTGTAGTGTGGCATTTGTATAGTGTTTTGCAATGCTTATTGTGATATATATGCCTATGTGATGTCTGTTTTTATATGCCTTTGTGATCATGCCATCGAGCCAGGGCTGGCCTCAAAGCTAGGGCAGATTTTCTGTTAAAAAAACATGCAAACCTTATAGACGACGGTGTTTTTCAAACTGTCGTCTATAAGAGTCCTTATAGACGACGGTTCTGTCTGACCGTCATCTATAAGAGTCCTTATAGACGACGGTTTCTCGTCTACCGTCGCCAATAAGGACTTTTATAGATGATGGTTTCTCGCGGGCCGTTGTCTATAAGGACTCTTATAGACGATGGTTCGGGCGACCGTCGTCAATAAGGCTCCCCCACTGCCACGTGGATAGAGTTAACTTATTGACGACAGCTAAATTTCGCCATCGTCAATTATCTTATAGACAACAGTTACCATCGTCTATAAGCTTATAGACGACAAATAATCGTAGACGGCCGGAAACCGTCATTTATAAGCTTATATCGTCGTCTATAAGCTATAGACGATGGTATTGTCCTTAAAGACGACAGCTTCTGGCCATCGTATATTATAAGCTATATGCAGTTGCAACCACTTATTATGTCTCAAATCGTGCTTTCTTGCGTGCTAAGCTAGGAAAAACACCATATGAGCTTTGGTTTGGACATAGGCCCAGTGTCACACACTATAAGGTCTTTGGTTGCAAATTATTTGTTAAGAAACATGGTAATCTTGACGAATTTGAAGCTAGATCTGTTGATAGCATGTTTCTTTGTTATCCATCTCATACTAGAAGCTACCATGTGCTATAACTTGACACTAACAAAATAGTCAAGACTTGTGAGGTTTCTTTTGATCAAGCTAGTCTAGGTACTAGCTTTAATATTGTAGATCTAGATTCATATCTACAGAGGGAGAGTAATTTCATTGAAGATGAAGAAGGAGTGGAGCTCCTGCAAGAAATTTCAGAAATAAACAATGATGTTTCAGCTCTTCATCCCGCTCCACAACCAGCACCAACGACCACTACTGCTGGTTTAAATCTTCCTCGAGCGACAAGTTCGATTTGTGAGAACATGAAGAAGAAGGAACTTGTGAAGTGTCTACTCCCCTTCGCGTCCTCAAAAGTCATCCTGCACAACAAATCATTGGAAGCTTGCAAACGAGTCACACGATCCAGGTTTTGCAATCCAAACTCTCATGCTCATTCTGCTTTTCTTGCTTCTTTTGAAACCAAAGATATATCACACGCACTCAATAATGAATCTTGGATTATTGCTATGCAAGAAGAGTTAGAAAATTTTTAAAGAAATAATGTTTGGAAACTTGTACCTCCACCTCAAGGTCACACAATAATTGGAACTAAATGGGTGTTTAAAAATAAACAAAGTGAGGATGGGGTTATGGTTAAGAATAAGGCTAGGTTGGTTGCTTAAGATTTCATACAAGTTGAAGGTCTAGATTTTGATGAAACTTTTTTTTTCGAAAAACCGGGCAGATGGCTGGCTTATATATTATAAGCAAGAAATAAAGTTGTAATACAGGAACAGAGGTGCATGTGAAACAGTTACAGCAACAGGTCCGTATCAACAAGCAAGACCAATGTCAAGAGTTCCTCAAGATAGCAAGCAAGGAAGCGAGGTGCTTCGTGCATGCTGAGCACCACAGCCTGACATCATCTTTGAGTTCGACGACGACTTGTTCCAACGATCGCTTGACGGCATGGAAGATTTTTCTGTTCTGTTCACGGCAGATGGCCCAGATAAAAGCAATGGCTAGTGAGCAAAGCCCGTTGGCTCAATTGTTCGGACCCTCCATGATGATTTGGTAGTACCAGTCCTCAACCAAGCCCTGAGCACTCCAAGATACTGGATTTAGCTGCTGTTCATTTATCCAGGTGCTCATCGTTGTCCAAAGCATACGGCTAAAAGGGCATTCGAAGAACAGATGGATAACTGTTTCGAGGTTCCGATAACAAAGGGGGCAGATATAATTATTTGGCCATCCGCGGCGCTGCAACCGGTCGGAGGTCCAGATGCGATCATGCACTAAGTGCCAAATAAATAACTTGCAATGCGGGGAATCTCAGACCTTCCATATGAACTTTGTGTGATTCGAATGAAGACTGCCTTCGAACTGTATACGGTACGCTGAATGCGCCGAGAAATCCTTAGTCTTGGTGAGTATCCAACGTACTGCATCATCTTCTGCAGGCAGCAGCTCTAGGTGTAAATCATCAATCATCGTCCAAAGGGACACATACTGCAGCATCAACTCCGTTTTGAGGATAGGCAGGAGGTCTTGGATCCATCTTGAGTTATGCAGCGCGTCCGCTACTGTCAATTTTTTTCCTCGGCTGTGTTGAAAGATCCCAGGGAAGATGGACGCTGGAGCAATGCCATTTAGCCAGCTTGAATGCCAGAATTTTGCAGCCTGCCCATTGAGTAGTGTTACACAGGTTGCCATTGCGAAGAGTGTGTTGTCAACCATGTCAGCAGGGATCTCCATCCCTGACCACAAGCTGTCCCTTTGAGTCCAGCGGAACCATAACCACCTAAGGCATAGCACTCGATCGGGCAAACCGATCGAGACATGTGATGCCGAGTCCCCCCCCCCCCCCCCACTCCTGAGGTCTGCAGACGCGAGGCCAATTAATCTTGCACTTTCCCCCCAGCAGTTGTTGAGTACCTGACCAAAGAAATCTGCGCCGAATCTTGTCGAAAATCTTGAAGAATTTCTTCGGCGGCTTGATCACAGCAAGCAGATAGGTAGGGAGGGAACTGACAACAGTTCGGACCAGTTCCCTACGTCCCCCAAAACTTATTAGGCGAGTGCTCGGTCCTGAATGCCTTGCAGGTCACTGAGGTGTAAACGGCCCAGCGTTAGCGGCACACCCAGGTAGGGTATTGGGAAACAAAGACGTTGTCCCTCAAAGTTGGCGAGGATGTTATCCAAGTTGATCGCATCACATCTTATTGGTTCTATGAAGCTCTTCTGCAGGTTGATCATCAACCCAGTAGCTTCACCAAAACAATGCAAAATTTGTAGTGTTGCATCCACATTAGCCCGACTCGGGTTAATGAACATGACCACATCGTCAGCGTACAGGGAGATTCTCACCCCGGCGAGCCTGTCTCTGATCGGGCTAAGAATGCCGTTCGCTACAGCCAAATTGATTATACGCTGTAGGGTGTCCGTTGCCAAGATGAAAAGGTACGGGGAGATATGGTCACCCTGGCGCAGCCCCCGTGCATGCTTGATCAGAGGACCTCAGACCCCATTTAGCTGCACCGAAGAAGAAGATGAGGCAAATAAGAGACATAGCCAGTCACGCCACCGACTAGGGAATCCCCTGCTCTCCAAAAGCTCAACGAGGTACTCCCAAGAGACCGAGTCGAATGCCTCGGATATATCCAGCTCGAGGAGCAAAATTGGTTGATTGCCGCAATGGTAGGTCCGAGCCACGCTCCGCACGAACAGGAAGTTGTCGTGTATGCTCCTTCTCTTGATGAATGCACTTTGTATTGGCACAATGAGGGCATCAATTTGTTTTTGCATCTGGAGTGCCAAAACCTTGGAGACTAGTTTTGCAATGGAATGTATCAGGCTTATAGGCCTAAAATCGGCCGGCACTTCAGCAACCTCCTTCTTGGGCAGTAAGGTTATTACCGCTGTGTTGAGCTTCGGAAGCGGACCGGCGTTGAGATTGTAAAGGCTCTCAAATGCTGCCACAACATTGTTAGAAAAACAGGAGGCAATTTACTGAACAATTCCGGAAAACACGAGAAAACAGCAACGATCGTTAAATAGACGGGACGAAAAATAACGCGTATCGATTTGAAGCCGAACGCACCGCTGTAGATCCGACGGCGAACAACCGCTGCAGGCGTTGGTGACGACGTTGAGCCGCAGCGCCCGATCTCCTCGGTAGACAAGCCGTGGTGAAGAACGTGAGCAGTCGCGCGGAGCGCTTCCCAAAAACCTTATTCACCCTCTCCCAGTGCAGGATTGCAAGGGCGAGCAGTTCCGGAGACCTGCTCTCCCGATCGTCATTGCACGCCGGCGCTCGGGGTGGAGTAGACTAGACGGCGGCGCAAGGAACGCGAACGTGGGAACGATCTGATCGTGGGATGCTCTATCGTACCGCGGATGCCTGTATTTATTGAGTCCCATGGAGGCGGTTTGTATGCGATCCGAAGGGTCCGGATCCGAACTGACTCCGCAGTCGTAGACGCGTCCGTCTCCAACCACTTGGACTCTGACTCGGTAGCTCCAAAAAATTCGGAGGCCCAAAAGCCCAAAACTCAATTTCATTTTCTGCAAAAATATAAAATCTGGGCTCGGCTCGAGGCTCGAATTCACATGAACACACGCGCGCGCGTGTGTGCGGGGCGAGGCAAGGCGTGGCATGGCGAGACGAGCGAGCGAGGAGGAGGAGGAGGAGCGCGCGTGGGCCACCCCTCTCTTCCTCTCTTCTCTCTCACTCAAGGAGTGGAAGAGCAACCTCCCTTTCATGTAGGGGTTGCTTCACTTTCACTTCCCATGTGTGACTAATCGTTTAGTACCACTTCCTCTTGCCCTAATGGGCCTTTGAGATTTATTGGGGATTAATTCTGAATATTATATGGGCCAAGCCCATTTATTCCAACAATCCCCCACCAGATCTCAAAGCCATTAGGAGAGAGGTCATTCTCGTTCCTTGTTTGATATACTAGTGTTTCGGCAGAGACTGTAAAGTTGAACTTCTGCCTAGATCCTCAAGTCATCAGGTCACGACTTGAACAATGGACTACGCCTTGAATTGCAAGTTTTGTGTGAACTGACTTCACTCAAAGACCATTACCAGTACTTGACTACTAGTAGTCTACCCCGCGGGTGGAGCATATGCGTCGTACTCCCTGGTCTCTTCATGAGCTTTCCAGAGATCACCCAAATCTCACAGACTGCGATGTTAGACAGTCAGAGCTCATATAGGTGTGTTTCCTTCAAGACTGCCCTATAGGACGGCATCTTTGCTACACATAGCGAACAGAAACACATTAAGGCAAATTGCCAACCTGCCTTATAGTTTGAGAGTACAAGTGTGCATCTTCACATAGAGAGGGTATAAAGGAAGTACTCTCCTCGGTGAACCACTAGCTTGTTTTCCCATGTCCTAATTCACGGGATCTCCGATCACATAGGCTGGATTACTACTATGGTGTCACATCAATGGGTCTCAAACCTATCTCTCTCGATGCACTTTCTATCACATTACGTGATAAACCCTTTGTAAAGGGATCTGCCAGGTTTTTGTCTCTTTGTATGTACGAAACAGTAATAACTTCGGAGTTTCTCATTTTCCTTACAGATTTTAAACGTCTCTTGATGTGTCTTGATGATTTTGTATTATCCTTTGAACTGGTCACTTTGGCAATCACCATCTGATTGTCACAGTTCATAAGGATTGCTGGCAATAGTTTCTCAACTATAGGCAAATCCAACAAGAGCCCTCGCAGCCATTCTGCCTCTGCAGTGGCTATCTCTAAAGCAATGAGTTCTGCTTCCATGGTTGACCTTGTCAAAATGGTCTGTTTGCAAGACCTCCATGATATAGCGCCACTAGCTAGAGTGAACACATATCCACTCGTGGCATAGAGTTCATCAACATCAGAGATCTAGTTGGAATCACTATAACCCTCAGACACGGCCGGATGCCCAGTATAGTGAATTCCATAACTCATTGTACCTCTCAGGTAGCGCATAACCCTTTCAAGTGCATGCCAATGATCTGTACCAGGGTTTGACATGAACTTGCTCATTTTGCTCACAGCAAACGAGATATCAGGACGGGTTGCGCTAGCTAGGTACATGAGTGAACTGATCATCTGAGAATATCTGAGTTGATCTCTTGACTCTTTCTTGTTCTTTCTAAGTATCACACTAGGATCATAAGGCGTTGGAGAAATCTTGCTATCCATAAAGCCGAACCGACTCAAGATTTTCTCAACATAGTGGGATTGACTTAAAGTAATTCCACTCTCATTCTTATTCAGCTTAATGTTCAAAATAACATTAGCTTCTCTCAGATCTTTCATATCAAAACACTTTGATAGAAAAGACTTGACCTCAGAAATTATATTAATGCTCGTACCAAAAATGAGTATATCATCCACATACAAGCATAATATAACGCTATCGCCCCCACCATGGTGATAGTACATGCACCGATCAGCCTCATTAATGACAAAGCCAGCAGACGTCAAAGTACTATCGAACTTCTCATGCCATTGATTAGGTGCTTGTTTCAGGCCATACAAGGATTTCAACAATTTGCACACCTTTGTCTCTTCACCTTTTACTACGAACCCATCAGGTTGTTCCATATAAATTTCCTCTTCCAACTCTCTATTAAGGAAAGCTGTCTTCGCATCCATTTGATGGATGATTAGACCATAAGAGGCAGCCAGAGAAAGTAGTAAACGAATTGTCGTCATTCCGACGACAGGTGAATAGGTGTCAAAATAGTCTTCACCTTCCTTTTGAGTATAGCCCTTAGCAACTAGTCTCGCCTTGTACTTTTCAATAGTACCATCAGGCCTTAGCTTCTTCTTGAACACCCACTTGCAGCCTACTGGTTTGCACCCGTATGGCCGTTCAGTTAACTCCCTGGTTCCATTGGAAAGAATTGAGTCCATCTCACTATGAACTGCTTCTTTCCAGTCATCTGCATCAGGTGATGCATATGCCTCTGCTATGGATCTAGGAGTATCGTCCACAAGGTACACAATGAAATCATCACCAAAGGATTTTCCAATCCGTGATCTCTTAGTCGACCGAGTTATTTCATTGTGTTCCTCCTCTGGGATATTCTCAAACGGTGTATCAAGAAACTCACTAGTTGTGGTGGATTCAGGACAAATTTCAGAAGATAACCTACCTGTGCTATGCATATCTTTCATAGGAAAAATATTCTCAAAAAATGTTGCATCACGAGATTCCATAATAGTATCAACATGCATATCAGGTACCTCAGATTTGACTACTAAAAATCTATATGTGATGCTCCGATGAGCATAGCCTAGAAAGACTTAATCCACTGTCTTTGGTCCCAGCTTGCGTTTCTTGGTAATTGGAACATTGACCTTTGCCAAACATCCCCAAGTACGCAAATATGATAGTGATGGTTTTCTCCCAACCCACTCCTCATACGGGTTTTCTCTTTATTCTTGTTTGGAACGTGGTTTAGGACATGACATGAAGTCAATAGAGCCTCCCCCCACCATGCCTTCGAGAAACCGGACGTGTCTAACATGGCATTCACCGAGTCACACAGTGTGCGGTTTTTCCTCTCGGCTACCCCGTTTGATTGGGATGAATAGGGAGGTGTTCTCTCATGTATAATACCGTGTTCCGCACAAAGATCATCAAATATTTTGGGAAAATACTCACCACCACGATCTGACCTAAGACATTTGATCTTTCTCTCTAATTGAGTTTCTACTTCATATTTATAGATTTTAAAGTAGTCTAAAGCTTTATCTTTAGTTTGCAACAAGTAAACATAGCAGAATCTAGTAGAATCGTCTATTAATGTCATAAAATATTTTTTTCCACCTTTTATCAACACACCATTCATCTCGCATAGATCAGAATGTATGTATTCTAATGGTGCCATATTTCTCTCCTCGGCTGCCTTGTGAGGCTTTCGAGGTTGCTTTGACTGCACACAACTATGACACTTAGAACCTTTGACAATAGTGAATTCTGGAATTAATTTGAGACTAGATAGCCGATTCATTAAACCAAAATTAACATAAACGAGACTGTCAAACACTTGCATCATCATTAATACCGCCACAAATATGGTTTACTGACTTATTATTAAACTCCGAAAGAGAAAAGTGGAACAGGCCTCCGCATTCATAGCCTTTACCAATAAATTGTCCATGCTTAGACACAACTATTTTATTGGACTCTAAAACTACTTTAAACCCATCTCTGCATAGAAGGGTACCGCTAACAAGATTCTTGTTCATAGTAGGGACATGCTGCACGTTCTTCAGCTGGACAATATTTCCTGAAGTTAACTTCAGATCGACCGTGCCAACACCACGAACAGAAGCATGTGACCCATTCCCCATTAGGACGGCGGAATCCCGGACAAACTGGTAAGAAGTAAACATGGACATGTCAGAACATACATGAACATTAGCACCCGTATCAAACCACCAAGATGGTGTTTGAGAAACAGAAAGAACAGTAAAGGAATTACCATACTATCTGCATTGCTGGATGTCACGATGTTGACATTCTTTTTCCCTTTGCGATCTGCCCTCTCAAGACAGTTCTTGGAAATATGTTCCTGCTCCCCACAGGTGTAGCAACAGCCATCATCGGCTTTGTTTGACTTTTTCTTCTTGAAAGTAGTAGTTTTGTTTGGCTCGAATAGAGACTTGCTCCCTTTGTTCTTGACATTGGATTTATGCACCATATTAGCATTGGCGCTAGATTGACTCTCGCCTCTTTTCTCAGTAGCGTCCTTAGCCCGAGCCTTCTCCTCAACATCAAAAGATGCTATCAAATTTTCAACTGATATTTCCTGTCTCTTGTGTTTGAGAGTTGTGGCGAAGTTCCTCCATGATAGAGGTAACTTTGCAATAATGCACCCAGCCACAAACTTGTCAGGTAAAGGACACTTAAGGAGATTGAGCTCTCTTGCAAGGCACTGTATTTCATGAGCTTGTTCAACTACAGGACGGTTGTTAACCATCTTGTAGTCATGAAAATTCTCTATGATATATAGTTCACCGCCTGCATCGGCTGCACCATACTTAGCATTAAGTGCATCCCAGAGCTCCTTCCCATCTGTGACTGTCAGATAGACATCGCAGAGTTTATTATCAATAACACTTAAGATGCATCCTCTCAGGGCAAAATTGGCTTCCTCGAACTTTGTCTGTTCTTCAACAGACAAAGGACCTTGAGGCCTTCCCTCGGTTACCCAGAAGATCTTAAGCGATTGGAGACAGAGCGTGGCCTTAACTTGCCACCTCTTGAAGTGCACGCCAGAGAATTTCTCCGGCCTCAGTGCATCGGCTAGAGTCATCATGTTCAACTCAGGAAATTGCCTAATAAGGTTTTTGGATTGTTAGAAAAACAAGAGGCAAGTTACTGAACAATTCCGAAAAACACGAGAAAACAGCAGCGATCGGCAGACAGACAGGACGAGAAATAACGCGTACCGATTTGAAGCCGAATGCACCGCTGTAGATCCGATGGCGAACAACCGCTGCAGGCATTGGTGACGACGTTGAGCCGCAGTGCCCGATCTCCTCGGTAGACGAGCCGTGGTGAAGAACGCGAGCAGTCACGCGGAGCGCTTCCCAAAAACCTTATTCGCCCTCTCCCAGTGCAGGATCGCAAGGGCGAGCGGTTCCGGAGACCTGCTCTCCCGATCGTCATTGCATGCCGGCGCTCGGGATGGAGTAGACTTGACGGCGACGCAAGAAACGCGAACGTGGGAACGATCTGATCGTGGAATGCTCTGTCGTACCGCGTACACCCGTATTTATAGAGTCCCACAGAGGCGGTTTGTATGCGATCCGGAGGGTCCGGATCCGAACTGACTCCGCAGTCGTAGACGCGTCCGTCTCCAACGACTTGGACTCTGACTCGGTATCCCCAAAAAATTCGGAGGCCCAAAAGCCCAAAACCCAATTTAATTTTCTGCAAAAATGTAAAATCTGGGCTCGGCTCGAGGCTCGAATTCACACGAACACGCGCGCACGCGCGTGTGCGGGGCGGGGCGAGGCGTGGCATGGCGTGGCGAGGCGAGCGAGCGAGGAGGAGGAGCGCGCATAGGCCACCTCTCTCTTCCTCTCTTCTCTCTCACTGAAGGAGTGGAAGAGTAACCTCCCTTTTATGTAGGGGTTGCTTCACTTCCACTTCCTATGTGGGACTAATCATTTAGTACCACTTCCTCTTGCCCTAATGGGCCTTTGAGATTTATTGGGAATTAATTCTGAATATTATATGGGCCAAGCCCATTTATTCCAACAAACATACCCCTTAATAATCGGCCAACACCTCTTATAGAAGCCCACTATGAATACGTAGGGACCCGGCGCTTTCTCGGATGGCATTGCACATTTGGCGGCCCTGATTTCCTCCTCGGTGAATGCCACATCCAAAGTGTCTGACTGATCACGGGGCAGGTTTAAGCTGTCCCAATTGAAAGAGCGCAACCTCTGTTGTCGAGTTCCCAAGACCGAAGTAAAGTAATTGCACAACACATCTTCCTTGCCTGTGTGGTTGCGAACATACTGGCCACTAACATCTTTGAGGCTCGGGATAAAATTCTTATGCGCTCTGGCATTCGCTTTGAGATGAAAGAACTTGGTGCAAGCATCACCTGCGCGCAACCAGGTGAGTCGTGAAGCTTGTCGACACCTCGAGTGCTCGACTGCTACAAGACCAAGTGCACGGGCCTTGAGATCTGCTCTTGAGTTTTATCTCGTCATCAGATAGACATCTTTCCTCTTGAGCTGCATCCAGGTAGTGGATAACTTCATGTGCGATGTGCAGCTGAAGTCGAGCTTCACCGAATAGCCTGGACCTCCAACGTCGGAGCGCCTGAGCAGTCTTCTGAAGTTTCTGGTGTAGGATATCCATTGAAGAAAAACCGGGAACTGTCTGAGCCCATGCTGCTTGCACAACTGATAGGAAACCCGGAATCTTCAGCCAAAAATCTTCAAATTTGAAATGGGCTCTCCGAACTGGGCAGTCTTACGGGGTAAGAAGAATGGGTAAGTGGTCAGAGATAGAATATGACAATGCCTGCAGAGTGAAGCCCGCAAATGCCAGGTCCCATTCCTGAGTACAGAAAGCGCGATCTAGGCGTACCAAGGTCGGGTGGCATCTTTCGCTGCTCCACGCGTACCATCTGTTGTGCAATGCAAACTCCAATAATTCAGCTTCATCAAGTGTACGACGGAAAGACCCCATGAGGCGCCGGTTTAGATTGCCATTATTCTTGTCTTGAGCAGCACAAATGAGGTTGAAATCAGCTACACACAACCACGGTGTCCCGGCAGCAGGTTTGCAAGCGAGTAGCTCTTGTAGGAATTGCTGCTTGTCTGCGTCGCATGACGGGCCATACACTGTGGTGATTAAAAACTGGATATTTGAGGAGTGATGGGTGACCACCATTGACAGGGAGAATTTTTGCTGAATTGGGCATACGGCTGCTACCAGATAGGGGTCCCAGGCCACTCCTGCGGCGGGGAGATGGGCGAAGGAAAAGGAGGGTGTAAGACCTATATGTGTTGAATACATTGGCTTGTAGTGAATACACTTGGCTTTGATGATAAAAGTTATGAATATCACCAAAACACCTTTTTATCAAGGTCCGACTCTAGCTTTGAGCTACAGCAAGGTCCGACGGTAGGTCCGGCTTGTTTTGGGTAGCTCCGGTTACGTTCAATGCTAGGTCCGACTAGCTTTGGTCGGCTCCGGTGAAGTTTTGTCTTTAGCTCTGGCATGTCTTTGATAGCTCCGTCATGTTTTTGATAGCTCCAACATGTTTTGTGCTAAGCTCCGAAGTTGATTTGTCTAGCTCCGGCTTTTGGGTTTACTAGTTCCGACTAGTTCTGGTTAGCTCCGGCGCTAGGTCCTCCTAGTTTTGTAAGCTCCGGCGAGAGCTTGGTTATACTAGTTTTGGTAAGCTCCGACGCTTAGTTATACTAGTTTTGGTAAGCTCCGGCGCTAGGTTCTACTAGTTTTGGTAAGCTCCAGCGCTAGGTTCTATTAGCTTTTGTTAGCTCCGGCTCAAGGTTCGGGTTGCTCTGGCAAGGTCCGGAACTTGACTGCAGTGCTTCTGCCTTTCATTTGCAAGGCTTCGTACTTGCTTTACATTGTTGGAAAGTTTGCTTAGTATTCTTTTACTAAGTTTTTGGTGCGTTTTGGATGATATGGCTGATATCGTTTTGCTATGCTTTCCAACATGCTTATGTGAGGTGCTCACGTAAGGTGTTGTGTTCGGAACTAACTTGAGTCAAGTCAAGGACTTGGGCTCGTATGGATTGATTGTTTATTCATGTGCAGGTGTTGCTTGAGTTAAAGACATGGCTGGTGACGGGATCCATTGGACTAGTCTCAGGGAGGAGATGAGGTTCCAACAACCGAGTTCGGAAGGAACTGTGGTTGAGCTGATCAGGAGGTCGCGCAGGATGATTGAATCAAGGGCGGTGCATATGAAGGTTACTGGACGTCAAAGGAAGATGTTTGCACGTGTGCAAGGAGTGAATAACGTGGCTACATGGTTCCGAGACGTGATGAAGAGATGTGGACGTAAAGAGTTGGTCGAAAAGGTCCAACCGACTAGGTTATGGACTCAGGCTGCGGCTGAGTCGGGTTTGACTCAAATATGGAAAGATTTGAGTTGGTTATGATAGGATTTCGTGTGGATCACGAATTTGAGTTGTTTAGGAATATGGGATACGTTCCTAAGGTGTTTGGAAGTCTTAAGATTGCTTCTATCTGCGTATAAAAGAATCTTGAGCAGTTATGGAAAGTTACGATTCATGATCTGAATAGGATTGGAGTCCTAGTTGATATTGGGTTGGCCTAAGGGCTGGTTATATAAGCAAGGGAGCCCAGAGCTCGTGGTGCACGACTTTGGGCTGTTCCTATTGTGTTCTATTGAATAAAATTCGTAGTTTGAAGGAACGTTTGTGCCTTGTTCGTCCGACTTATTCCAGACAAGTTTTACTCGTCGAGTTTCTGGACAGCACTACCTTTCGTCGGTGGTTTTATCATAACTCGAGTTTTACAGATCCAATTGACGTGATTCTTTTTGGGTTGTCTTCACAACTTGATTATCTATCATATGTCAAAATTTCACGGTCATTGGATTTGTGGTTTCTGATCTACACGAGTTTATTTGCAGCATTCCAGAACTGTTTTTTTTTTTCTCGGGTAGGGCAGATTGACTTTTGTTTGATCTTTCGATCATAACTTGAGTTTTTCTCAACGGATTTGAGTGATTCTTTTTGTGTTGTATTCGTGACTTGATTCTCTCTGATATCTATCACTTTTGTCACGGTGAAACACGTTTAGATTAGTCTCACACACAATTTCTTCAACAGATCGTTTTTCTGCCGAAAAGGTTTGGGGTTTAATTGTTTCCGCTGCGTAAGATTTTTAAATCTACCATTCACCCCCCCTCTGGTAGCTTTTCACGTGCTCTTCGATCCTACAATTGGCATCAGAGCCACAGTGCTCTAATCTTTGTGATTTGTGCGTATTTTTGACTAATCATCATGGAGAAGTACTCTGCCAAACCTTGTGTGTTTGCTGGTATTGATTTTCAGGTTTGGAAGGCACGCATGGAGGCTTTAATCCAGGCACAAGGCTTTGAAATATGGGAGAAGGTATACAAGCCTTACGAAGTGCCATCAAAAGATCAAGTTACAGCTACAAATCTGAGAGATGTCGACAACAACAACAAGGCTCGGAACTTGATCATACAAGGATTAACTCAAAGCGACTTCGACCGTGTTGCACACCTCCGATTTTCATACGATGTGTGGAAAGAACTTTGTGACTACCACGAAGGATCCAACACGATCAAAGAGGTAAGGCAAGACATGTTCAAAAAGGAATACATGCGCTTCGAGATGCAACCCGGTGAGTCTATTGATGACCTTATTGCTCGCTTTAATAAAATTCTCAGCAACTTGCGTAGTGTCAATGTTAATTTTTTAGATGCTAAAAATGCTAGGCAATTGCTAAGTGCATTAGATATGTCAATTTGGGAGATGAAAGTCACATCTATTCGTGAATCTACTGTCATGAGTTCTCTTACATTAGATGTACTCTATTCTAAACTAAAAACTCATGAAATTGACATCCTAGCACGTAAGAACCCAAATAAGTCTATTGCATTTGTTTCACAACATGATATGTCTAGCTCCGACCAATCATCATCTTGCAATACTCTTGCTTTGTTGTCCTCACTAACCCTGGAGCAGATCGAAGAATTTCCAGAAGAGGAGTTGGCACTCATCTCTACTAGATTCTCAAAAGCATTGCAAAATGTGAGAACTAGAAGGAGAGGAAGCTCCGGACCTCAACGCTGTTTTAAATGTGGTAAAACAGGACACTTTCGTACAAAATGCCCTAACCTTTCAGGTCTGACCACCCGGGAAGAAAAACAAAGCAAGGTCCAGACCTCCTCTGGAAATTCCAACAAGAAGAAGGACGGTACCGTAGGACGCAAGATGATCAACAGTTTCATCATCGCACTTCAAAAGTTCAGTTCAAGTGACGTGGACATTGGAAGTGATGAAGATGACTTGGCAAACTTGTGCTTTATGGCGGGCAAGTCAAGATGAAGTATGGAGGAGGCAGAACACAACAGCGACAATGAAGAGGTATGTCCTACTTGCGAAGAAATGTGTGATGCTATTTCTCGTGCAACTATTATTGTTAAGAAAAAGGACAAAAATCTTAGGCATAGTGCGGCTAAAATTGAATCACTAGAATCTGAAATCAACCGTTTAAAAACTTTGATTCCTAATGATGATGCATGTTCCTCATGTGATTTAATATATGAAAAATTGTCCTCATTAAGAAGTGCGCACACCTCCACACTTGATAAACTTGAGTTAGAAATTGAAAAGAACAAAGAGCTTGCTGCACTTAATGATAAAAACTTGAAAGATGCTAACTGTTCTACAATTGATTTGCATTGTTCTACTTGTGACGATCTTGATAAGAAACTACAGGATGCTATGAATGAAATTTCTATATTGAACAATGCTTTACGTTCTCATGAAGTTAAATTTTGTTCCAATTGCAAATTAAAAGGAAAAACTTCATGTGAAAATTGCCTTAATCTGTCTAATAAACTTGATGACATGCATAGGACATTAGATCGGTTTTGTAATGGGAATAAGAACCTAAACTTACTGCTGAATTCGTCCAAGACTTGCAATGATAAAACTGGTTTAGGTTTTGATTCTCATGCTCATGCTAAGGCACATCCACCTAAAATTGTAAAGTCATTAGGAAGTGGTTTGATTCAAACAGTTCCTAAACAAAAAGGAGTGGTTTTCAAATCTGCAGGAGTGTTGTCTCATTCGGTTTCAAATAAAAATATTGCTTGCTCATCTAGACATGAACACAAAGTTAAATTTCATTGTACCTTCTGTGGTAGAGATGGTCATGTCATAGATTTTTGTTATAGACTAGCTAAACAATAGAAAAGGGAAAGAATGGTTGCTAGATCTCATAACTTTCATGCAAAATTTGCTGCACACATTGAACCGAATGTACAACCTGCTGTTTTGAGTCAAAAACATTCAAAGTTTACCTCCGTATCTTCTGTTTTTGCCTCCGGAGCTACTGATTTTTGTGCTACACAAGTAACACCTTATAGGTCAGTAGTCAAGGATAAAAAATCTCAAACTTTGACTCATAAACCTGCTGTTTTGTCTCAGCTTTCGCATGTTTTTCCTGCTGCACGTCGCGTGACTCAGTACTTGATTCCTAAATGCCTTTTGACTAACCCCAGTATTGAGTCATCGACGTATTGTGCTTTTATGTAGGATACACGTTTGAGGAAGGAGAACATTTGGATTGTGGATTCAGGTTGCTCATGCCACATGACCGGTAACAAAGATTGGTTCTCCTCCCTCTCTTTTGTGCCACGTGTAGAAAATGTTACTTTTGCCGATAATTCTTCAACTCCTATAATTGCTAAGGGTTCAGTTAGAGTAAATGATCACTACACTTTGAAGGATGTGGCACTTGTCAAAAATTTGAAATACAACTTGCTTTCTGTTTAACAATTGCTAGATGAAAATCTGGAAATTATTTTCAATAAAAACTGTTGCAAAGTTGTAAGTTCAAATAGTGAGCTTATTTTTAACATGTCTCGGTTTGGAAGAGTTTTTAAAGCTGATTTTGATATGTCTTCCTCTAAGCATAGGTGTCTAGTTGCTAATGACTCAAAGGACTTATATTTTTGGCATCGTAGACTTGGTCACGTAGGCTTTGATCACCTAACGCGTGTTAGTGCTCTTGATCGCATACGTGGGCTGCCTAAGCTTAAAGGGGACAAAGAAATTGTGTGCTCTTCTTGTAGACATGCTAAGATGGTTGCAGGTTCACATACCCCTCTCACAATGATCATGACAACTGAACCATGTCAACTTTTGCATCTTGACACCGTAGGACCTTCACGTGTTCAATCCTTCGGAGGTAAATGGTATGTTCTTGTTATCGTTGATGATTATTCTAGATACTCTTGGGTTTACTTTATGGCGTCTAAGAATGAAGTTTTTAGTCACTTTAGAACTTTATTTCTTAGATTATCAATTGATCTCCCAGGATCATTAAAAGTAATTAGAAGTGATAATGGAACTGAATTTAAAAATCAATCTTTTGATCACTTTTGTGCTGAAAATAGAATAGATCATCAATTCTCTTCACCATATGTACCTCAACAAAACGGTGTTGTAGAAAGAAAGAACAAAACCTTAGTTGAGATGGCTAGGACTATGCTTGTTGAATATCAAACTCCTAGGAAATTTTGGGCTGATGCGTTAGCAACCGCTTGTTATGTCTCAAATCGTGTTTTCTTGCGTGCTAAGCTAGGTAAAACACCATATGAGCTCCGGTTTGGACATAAGACTAGTGTTACACACTTTCGGGTCTTTGGTTGCAAATGCTTTGTTAAGAAACATGGTAACCTTGATAAATTTGATCCTAGATCCATTGATGGCATGTTTCTTGGTTATCCATCTCATACTAGAGGCTACCGTGTGCTTTTATTTGACACTAACAAAATTGTGGAGACTTGTGAAGTGTATTTTTTTGAAGCTAGCCCAGGTACTAGCTCCGGTGTTGCAGGACCAGATCCGTATCCTCAGGGGGAGGGTATTTTCGAAGATGAAGAAGAGCCGGTGATACTGCCTGGTAGTTCCGAAGTTGACACGTGTCCAGCTTCGTACATTGAACAAGCTCCGGCTATCATCTATGCTGGTCCTGATCGTCCACAAGTCACAAGCTCATCAATCTACGATGAACCTAATGAATATGAAGCTTGTGAGACATCTGTTCCCTTACGGTTTTACAAAGATCATCCCCCACAACAGATGATTGGAAGCTTGCACGAACGAGTCACACGGTCCAGGTTTTGCGATCCAAACTCTCATGCTCATTCTGCTTTTGTTGCTTCTTTTGAACCTAAAGATATATCACATGCACTCACTAATGAATCTTGGATTATTGCCATGCAAGAAGAGTTAGAAAATTTTGAAAGAAATAATGTTTGGAAACTTGTACCTCCACCTCAAGGTCACACTTTAATTGGAACTAAATGGGTATTTAAAAATAAACAAAGTGAGGATGGGGTTGTGGTTAGGAATAAGGCTAGGTTGGTTGCTCAAGGTTTCACTCAATTTGAAGGTCTAGATTTTGATGAAACGTTTGCTCCTGTCGCTAGATTAGAAGCCATAAGAATTTTGTTAGCTTTTGCAGCATCTAAAGGTTTTAAGCTATATCAAATGGACGTTAAAAGTACTTTTCTTAATGTCTACATAGATGAGAAGGTTTATGTCAAACAACCACCGGGTTTTGAAAATCCAGATTTTCCTAATCATGTTTACAAACTGTCCAAAGCCTTATACGGTCTCAAACAAGCCCCTAGAGCATGGTATGATAGATTAAAAACATTCTTACTTGAAAAGGGCTTTACCATGGGCAAGGTTGATAAAACTATTTTTGTGCTTAAGCATGACAATGACTCATTATTCATTCAAGTGTATGTGGATGATATTATCTTTGGTTGTGCTTCTCATGATCTTGTTTCCAAGTTTTCAGCAATGATGAGTTCCGAATTTGAAATGAGTATGATGGGTGAACTCACTTACTTTTTGGGGCTGCAAATCAAGCAAACCAAAGAGAGTACCTTTGTGCATCAAACGAAGTATACCAAAGACCTCCTAAGGCGCTTCAACATGGAAAAAAGCAAGCTTCTTCGGACACCAATGGAAACAGCAACAACACTTGAACTTGATGAAGATGGTGAACCCGTGAATTAAAAAGAATATAGAAGCATGATCGGATCACTTTTGTACCTCACAGCATCAAGACCGGACATACAATTCAGCGTATGTCTTTGTGCACGGTTTCAAGCTTCCCCGCGTGTTTCACATCGTCAAGCCGTCAAAAGGATTCTCAGGTACTTACATGGAACCCAAGAATTTGGCATTTTTCTTCCTTCTTCCTCAACCATTACTTTGAAAGCTTTTTCGGATGCTGATTTTGGGGGTTGTAGGATTGATAGGAAGAGTACTTCCGGTGCTTGTCATTTTCTTGGTAATTCTCTTGTTGCTTGGTCCTCTAGAAAACAAAATTCAGTTGCACAATCCACAGCCGAATCTGAATATGTAGCTGCTGCTAGTGCTTGCTCACAAATTCTTTGGATTGTTCAAACACTTAAGGACTATAGGGTTGATCTAGATAGTGTTCCACTGTTTTGAGATAACACTAGTGCCATTTGCATTGCTAAAAACCCCGTGCAACATTCTAGAACTAAGCACATTGACATTAGGTATCACTTTCTCTGAGATAATGTTGAAAAAGGAAACATTGTAGATACCGAACAACAATTGGCTGACATTTTTAAAAACCTTTAGATTTCACTCATTTTTGTTACATTCGTAGTGAGATAGGGGTTATGCATCCTCATGGCTTAAATTGAGGGGGAGTTTTTGAAACTTGGGAAGTCTATGAGTGAATCTGAAATTAAAATAATATGAGCATAGTATTTCATACATATGTGACTTTGTGATTCCTTTTACATGCTGAAAGTTCTTACTAGATTACTCGTGTTATACATTTTGTAGTTTTTGTCATGTCTAGTAATTGGAATAATTACTTACACTAAAACTGGTCATGGTCGAACTTTCTTGCTGTTTTGAACGTGTTACATGTTCACAAGTGCTTTTAATCACAAAGAATTAATCAAGTAATCAACTCACATGTTGAGTTTTTATGAAAAAATATAAATTGAGAAAAGATCAAGAGAATATGCATGCATCACACTTCTTTTTTTGAGATGGCTTGTCATTGCACTTAGATATGAACTTGGAAGAAGTTGTGTATGACTAAAACTATGTTCTTAAGCTTCTGATTGTCAAATGACATAGACTTGGCTTGGTTGGTTAGAATAAGGCAGATGCGCATATAATCTCTTGCAAATATCATATGATCTAAATTTATGCTTTGAAAAATATTAAAATGCAGCAACTAGTGTCATGATTTCAGGTTTTGAGATAGTTAAGTTTGTGAGATCATGACTTGCTTAAATTGAAAATTACATATGATCTCTAGCATGGCTTACACTACTTTATGTATCTTATTGATGTGATAGTGTAAGTTACTTGATAGTATGACTTGGATGAGCTTTGTTCATATGTATATGTTATAATATGCTCATAACAACTAAAGAGGGAGAGATAATTTGTTCATATGCTCATGACTTGCTGAATACATTGTCAAAGGGGGAGAGATAAGCATGAAGAGAAAGAGAATATGTGCATAAGGAGAGATAATAAAGGGAGAGAGATTTTCTTCTCATTTTACTTTTGATTTACAAAAGGGGAGAAATTGCTTTCAAAACTTTTATGTGAATAAGCCAATGTTCGGATTTTAAATGGTGTTGCCAATGCATTCATCAAGGGGGAGATTGTAAGACCTATATGTGCTGAATACATTGGCTTGAAGTGAATACACTTGGCTTTGATGATAAAAGTTATGAATATCACCAAAACACCTTTTTATCAAGGTCCGACTCTAGCTTTGAGCTACAGCAAGGTCCGACGGTAGGTCCGGCTTGTTTTGGGTAGCTCCGGTTACGTTCAATGCTAGGTCCGACTAGCTTTGGTCAGCTCCGGTGAAGTTTTGTCTTTAGCTCCGGCATGTCTTTGATAGCTCTGACATGTTTTTGATAGCTCCGACATGTTTTATGCTAAGCTCCGAAGTTGATTTGTCTAGCTCCGGCTTTTGGGTTTACTAGTTCCGACTAGTTCTGGTTAGCTCCGGCGCTAGGTCTTGCTAGTTTTGTAAGCTCCGGCGGGAGCTTGGTTATACTAGTTTTGGTAAGCACCGGCGCTTAGTTATACTAGTTTTGGTAAGCTCGGGCGCTAGGTTCTACTAGTTTTGGAAAGCTCCGGCGCTAGGTTCTATTAGCTTTTGTTAGCTCCGGCTCAAGGTTCGGGTTGCTCTGGCAAGGTCCGGAACTTGACCGCAGTGCTTCTTCCTTTCATTTGCAATGCTTCGTACTTGCTTTACATTGTTGGAAAGTTTGCTTAGTATTCTTTTACTAAGTTTTTGGTGCGTTTTGGATGATATGGTTGATATCGTTTTGCTATGCTTTCCAACATGCTTATATGAGGTGCTCACGTAAGGTGTTGTGTTCGGAACTAACTTGAGTCAAGTCAAGGACTTGGGCTCGTATGGATTGGTTGTTTATTCATGTACAGGTGTTGCTTGAGTTCAAGACATGGCTGGTGACGGGATCCATTGAACTAGTCTCAGGAAGGAGATGAGGTTCCAACAACCAAGTTCGGAAGGAACTGTGGTTGAGCTGATCAGGAGGTCGCGCAGGATGATTGAATCAAGGGCGGTGCATATAAAGGTTACTGGACGTCGAAGGAAGATGTTTGCACGTGTGCAAGGAGTGCATGACGTGGCTACATGGTTCCGAGACGTGATGAAGAGATGTGGACGTAAAGAGTTGGTCGGAAAGGTCCAACCGACTAGGTTATGGACTCAGGCTGCGGCTGAGTCGGGTTTGACTCAAATATGGAAAGATTTGAGTTGGTTATGATAGGATTTCGTGTGGATCACGAATTTGAGTTGTTTAGGAATGTGGAATACGTTTCTAAGGTGTTTGGAAGTCTTAATATTGCTTCTATCTGCGTATAGAAGAATCTTGAGCAGTTATGGAAAGTTACGATTCATGATCTGAATAGGATTGGAGTCCTAGTTGATATTGGGTTGGCCTAAGGACTGGTTATATAAGCAAGGGAGCCCAGAGCTTGTGATGCACGATTTTGGGGCTATTTCTCTTGTGTTCTATTGAATAAAATTCGTAGTTTGAAGGAACGTTTGTGCCTTGTTCGTCCGACTTGTTCCAGACAAGTTTTACTCGTCGAGTTTCTGGACAGCACTACCTTTCGTCGGTGGTTTTATCATAAATCGAGTTTTACAGATCCAATTGACGTGATTCTTTTTGAGTTGTCTTCACAACTTGATTATCTATCATATGTCAAAATTTCACGGTCATTGGATTTGTGGTTTCTAATCTATACGAGTTTCTTTGCAGCATTCCAGAACTGTTTTTTTCTCGGGTAGAGCAGATTGACCTTTGTTTGATCTTTCGATCATAACTTGAGTTTTTCTCGACAGATTTGAGTGATCCTTTTTGTGTTGTATTCATGACTTGATTCTCTCTGATATCTATCACTTTTGTCACGGTGAAACACGTTTAGATTAGTCTCACACACAATTTCTTCAACAGATCGTTTTTCTGCCGAAAGGGTTTGGGGTTTAATTGTTTCCGCTGCGTAAGATTTTTAAATCTACCATTCACCCCCCTCTGGTAGCTTTTCACGTGCTCTTCGATTCTACAGAGGGCCCTAAGAATTCTGCAGCCAAGCGAGAGTCGACGTTCTGCAATTTCGTTTCTTGGAGGCAAGCCACAGCTGGTTTCACCGCACAGAGAAATTCGCGGACCACTCCTCGCCGTGCCGGCAGGTTCAGCCCCTCACATTCCAACTTAACACAGAGAAGTTGGCATCCATGGGGAACACAGGCAGGAAGCAACATTTGCAGCAAGAGGCAAACAGAGATACTGAGGACAACCACAGTCTGTATAACAGTGTCGGGCATCAACCGATAGCCCAAGAGCAATTCCATCCTGTTGTAGCATACTGAACCGAGCTGCCCTCAGCAACAAACTGAAACAGATAAATCTGGAGTTACTAATTGAAGACCAGCCAGAGGGCGCTAAGCTGCAGCAGCATGAGCAGAAAGATCTTCTGCAGCTAGGGGCGCGAGAGTAGCAGCACTATCACCGTTGGCGAGACCAGTGATTGCTCTGATGGCCGATATTGCATTCCGTGGCAGCGGCATCTTGTAGAGCACTGCATACTTCCGCAACACCTCTTCTCCGATGTCTTCCTCCGCACCAGCCAGATCTAGTTGACGGATCAAGCTGTACGTGGCCCTCTGTGCATCTGGGATGGTGGTCTTCATCCATGCCTGCCTAGGGCTATGGCGTGAAGGCTCTGCAGAAACAGAGCGGACACGCCGTGACGGGGGCGGTGGTAGCGGCAACGCAGCGGGAGCGGGAGGTTTAAAGACGGATTGAACGAACTGGGCCGGGCTTCGAGGGATCTCCTGATGTGCAGCTTCTAGGCCCACTACGGCTTCACTGTTGGCTCCTAGGATGGAAAAGGCGCCACCACGTTTGTATCCGTCCGGCTTGCATGAACAGGCACCGGAGATCCTGAGCCATCGTGGTGCACAGTGGCAGCCAGTCTGACGCCGCGCTGCAGTGGGGCAGTCGGGCTCTGTACTTTTCGTTCCTCTCCTTGTTAGTCAGTCGAGTTATTTCATTCCAAGGACTGACGTGCCGGCAAGATTGATGCTCTCGGGGATCGTGAACGAAGGCGTGCCTGGGTGTGGGCAGCATCCAGCAGTAACACTCGCGTTGTGGAACATGGGGTCAAGTATGGGGCTGTGGTTGGAAGTGGCAGCAGGGAAGGCGTCGAGACCGAGATCCTCTGGACCTTCCAACAGAGGAGCAACATGCTGGGTAGGCGAGGAGCCTCCTGATGTGGTGGCTGCTTCTTTGATGCCATGAAACTGAGGGAAGGTAGGTTCAGGAGACCTTTCCTTTCGGATAGAGCGAGGTTGTAGCACCGGATATGGGAAAGGCTTCCCCCGTCTCTGATGTCGCTCGCTCTCGGGGACCGGCTTGGGGTACCCGACAGCGCGTGCTCAAAAGGTTGACGCCTGCCTCTAGGTACCTTGTGGTTGTGGCCTCTTCAATCGTCGGGTCAAGAGACCGGGAACATCAACCATCCGGGAGCCTTTCCGCGACACCAGCTTCAATGCCGCAGACCAGGGGATCGAATGGGTTTGTCACTTTGAACGACCCAGTAGCTCGTGACCCTCTACTTGGTGCTGCATGGCACTGCAGCCGGTGGGTCCCGCCGGTCTGAGTCCTTGGAGCCCAGTGCCGGCAGCTCGCCTGCACCATTATCATGAGGCCTACTCGGTCAGGCGGTGGCGTTGGAGACTGCGCCCGCTCACGGTGCGCGATGTTCGTGGGTCGACGAGGCGCTGCCCCGCTGGTGAGATCGACCGTCGCCGGTCCCAGCCTTCGTCGTCGCGGTTGGGTGGCGCACGTGGACCAGAACGCCCTTGTGACCGTTTGGCACTGCGACCTCTCGTTTCATCGCCGGCTTGATGACGCTGGCTGCCTTGTCGTGGACATGAGGATGCCTTGGCAATTGTACGCCAGTCACCGTTGGACAACTTTGTTGGTGGGCCTATGGCGTTGAAGTTCCGTCGGTCACTCGGCGGGGGCCGGACATCTCTGTCTGACTGGATCTCGCGGGCCTCCCAACAGGTGCGGCCGACAGGCTGAGCGCTGTGGTCACCAGGTTGAGTTATTTTATGAATGTTTAGAATGTTCCTAAGGTGTTTGTATGTTTTAAGATTGTTTTTATCTGCGTATAGAAGAGTTTTGAGCAGTTATAAAAAGTTTCAGTTGAAATTGAGTATGATTAGAGTCCTAATTAGGATTGAGTTGACCCAAGTGGACGGTTATAAAAGCAAGGGAGGTCAGAGCTCGTGGTAAGACGACTTTAGGGCTGTTCGTTTTGTGTTTTGATCAATAAAATTCGTAGTTTAGAGGAGCTTTTGTGCCTTGTTCGTCCGACTTGTTTTCGTCAAGTCTTTCTCGTTGACTTTCTGAACAACACGATGTTGGCTCGGTGTTTTGGTCATAACTCGAGTTTTACAGATCTAACTGACGTGATTCTTCTTGTGTTATCTTCACAACTAAATTGTCTATCATCTGTGATAGTTTCACAGTCATTGGATTTGTGATTTCTGATCTATGCGAGTTTCTTTTCAGTGTTGTAAATCTGATTTTTTTACTCGGGTAGAACGGATTGACCCTTGTTCGATCACTCAATATAACTTAAGTTTTTCTTGACGATTTTTCATGATGCTTGTTGTGACATCTTCGTTACTTGATTCTTCACAATCTATACTTATTTTGTCACAATTAATCATGTTTAGAATAGTCACACATATGATTTCTTATCTGATTGGTTTTTCTGCCGAGGGATTTTTTGTTGCTTCCACTAAAAATGTTTTTATCTACCATTCACCCCCCTCTGGTAGCTTTTCACGTGCTCTTCGATCCTACACAATTATGTGTTCAAATGGACAGAAGCATTACCTTGCAGAAATGCTGATTCCAAGCATGTCTGAAGAATGTTTCATGAGATCATTTTTCTACAGTTTGGAACTCCCAGTATGATTATAAGTGATGGAGGATCTCATTTCATAGATAAGGCCTTCTGAAACTTTTTGAGAGAGCTTGGACTCCAGCATAAGATTGCTATTCCATGCCACCCACAAATAAACGGTTAGGGAAAAACATCTAACAAACAAATCAAGAATATTCTGTAAAAGAGTGTCATAGACATGTGAATTGGTTGGAAACATAAAATAACCAAACTATTATGGGTATATCGAACTGCTTACAAGATACCCATCATCATGTTCCCCTTCCAACTTGTTTATGTTAATACTTGTCATCTTCCTGCAGAATAAGAGCATAGAGTCTATGGGCCATTAAGAGGTGGAACATCAACCTTATCAGAAAATACGGAATGTGCCAACTTACCAAACTTAAGGAATGGAGGTATAAGGCGTCTCATAGTGCTGGGATCTTTCATGAGATAACTAAAAGATGGCACGATAAGAGAATTACGCCCAAGGATTTTAAGCCCGGGGATAAGGTTTTGCTTTTTAATTCTAGGGTTAAACTATTTGGACATGGGAAATTGAGAAGTAAGTGGGAAGGACCATTTAACATGGTAGCAACCTCGTCTCATGGAGTCATCACACTCCAAGATGATGACAGTCATCTATTTAAAGTGAATGGACACCGGCTCACTCTCAGATTTTCCCACTAGAATTTAGATAAAGAAATTGGCATGATCAATTTATTTGATTTTCACGTCGTTTCTTAAAATTCCTTCTAAATTATCGACGCCTAAATCAGGTAAGCTCACTAAAACCACGTTCCCCTAGATTTCCTAAACCCCTTCCTTGGTGACTCCACATCAAAAAATATTTTGGCGGCATTTAAAAGCCCTGAACAACAAAGAGAGGTTCACTTTTGTTCAGAAAATTCCCTTCTCTCTTTCCACCTTGCCCAGGTCCCATCTATTAAGCTTATGCGTAGAAGTAAAGATGCTTGAAATATACAATGCTCCATGAATAGGCATCCCTATTTAGCCTTAGTGCGCTAGTTTAATTATTACCCTTTCCAACTTTATTTTAATCAATTCAATAATATAAGCACCCCATTTTTAGTTCAGTAAAATAAAACTTACCATTTCAGCTAACAAGTGTAAAGCTTTTATTATTATATTAATATTTTTGTCCAATAAAAAGTTTCAGAAAGAAACAAGTGAGGGGGGGGGGGGGATTTTTCACGACTTCCCGATGTACAACTCTTGCATTTTACACGAAGATATATACATCGAAAAATGATGCATGAATCGATATGACAAAGTAGACGGCCCAAAGAGCCGCCTCTGGTTCGGACTAACTTGGGTGGGGCCCTCACCCCCTCTCGATTCATGTGCACAGTTTGACTTCTCTACCCCCTATTTTATGTGAATTTCGGATAATTAGTTGAATTCTTGTGCATTTCAATTGAATTTAGCTAAATCAACTAATTGGAAACTATAATTTTTCCATGTCATTTTTTGCTAAAAGAATGAATTTGCATACATCTCATGTCAATGTCATTGCCATGTTCTTGGACCACATCTCAATTTCGGATAAACATATCATCTAAGTATTTGATTAGTGTGATATGACAACTGTGATATTTCATTGCATTTGCAAGTTGCTTCAAGATGGGTAAAACAATTTGACAAAGGGTACAACATGCTTTTGAGTTAATGTAACCCGTTTTTGAGTTGTTTTGTTTGTTCTTGATTTTAGTGCAGCAAGGAAAAAATTTGTAAAGAGGTTGGAAGGCATCATCAAGTGCATATCCCTCCATCGATCTCATTTTGAGTTCATGGTGGAGGAGTGCTCAAGATGGTGGTCCAGTGGAGGAACAAGATGAATCTCATTCTACTCCAACCTCAACTTGGCATTGAACATGAAGGCTACACCAAATTCCATGGTCGTGAGTTTCTCACACAACGACCTTCAACCGGAACTGCTCTTCAATTGAGGTACAAGTTTAAATTTTCCGTTGTTTGAATTGCATTAGGATTGAATGGCTTTTGCTTACATTGGTAAGGAAGGTTTACACCTTCTCATCATTCAATTCTTATGCATCCTCACGAGAGTAAGTGTTGATATTACTCTTTTTGATTCTTCAAAAAGGAATGTCACCTTACTTTAGAATAAATTTAAACAAGTACCTAGAATTTCATAAGCATTGCTAAAATTGACTTAGATATTTTCTTCCTAGGTAATACTTATGAAATGACTTAATGGTTGAATTAGTATGTAACAACCTAGTAACAGTGATGTCCATAATTTATCTGAATATCATTTATGCATGGATCAGTAAATTTCAAATTCCTAGGCAAGAAATAAAAATGTTCAAAAGTATAAAATTGAGAATCTTATTTGCCATGACCCAAATGATAAATATTTGCTCTTGTAAAGAAAAAACTATGATGGTTAGAAATTTTACAAGATGGAGGGATCCATATAGTGTATATATATCACTTGCATTGCTATGAGTAGGAGCTTTAGAAAATGTTCAATTTGATTTATCTATAAAGCCCCACTCCTATCAATGATTCATACATCATTCAAGGATACACTTGAAATTGGACCCAATGCATCTTTAATTTTATTCCTCCCCGTACGTACAAATGAAGATTCGGTTATCTAACCCGAAAATTCATTTGTACAAATATTGGGAGCTAACCATCCCTCTCTATCATAGAGTGAAAGTTTGCAGGAGTAATATTACTATGCAGGCATTCAAAGATCCGATTGTTGGAAACCCTAAGAGGATTACATTTCAACATCTCTTGGCCAAGGAGTAAATTAGGATGGTTGCTACCTATCTAAAATTAAGCTCGAAGGTCAATCATAACTATATGAGGCCGGAGGTTTGTCATGGAAACCCTCCATGAGAAACCAATGGGCTGCTACGAATATGTGAGAGCAATATGCTCTCAACTATTCTAAGCACTCATTCAAGCTCAAGGGAATTGCCACCATCGTTGGGTGTAAGTTATTCCTTTGTAGCTAAGAGGTATGATGTACCCTAGCCAAGGAATGACAAGATCACATCCAATGTATATTGGATGCAAGTTGTTCCTATGTGGCGAGAAGGTATTTTATACCTTAGCCAAGGAACAACATATCACACTCAATCCATGTTGTGTGCACGTCATTCCTTTGTGGTTATAGGTATGTTGTACCTTAGCAGAATAATGGATCGTACTCAACACATGTTGGGTACATGTCACTCCTTTGTGGCTAAGGTTATCATTACCTTAGCCAAGGAATGACGGATCACACCCAATGCATGAGGGGTATAAGTTGTTTCTTTATGATAAGAAGGTATGATACACCTTAGCCAAAGAATGACGGAACACACTCAACGCATGTTGAGTACACGTCATTTCTTTGTAGCTAAGGGTTATCATTACCTTAGCCAAAGAATAACTAGGTACATCCAAGCTTTGGGAACCTTGAGGTGTGGATGAGCGACATCAACAACATTCTCCTCGACCACACTTATGGAACCAATAAAAGGCAACCCAACATCGACACTCAACCCTCCAATGTCAAAGTCATGTTGCAACAAGGTTAGGCCAACCCCATGGCCTACGTTCGTCATTAGGGTGTCATCCCATATCGCGTACCTTGAACAAGAATAAGCTTGGGGGAGGACCCTCACTTGAGGTAACTTGTATCACACCCCTTGCATATTTATTTTCCATTCACCCATCATCCACCTTGCATATAAAAAAACTTAAAAATAAGTAGATTAGATTTGCTTTCAAAATATAATACAAGATGTGCGGTAATAATGATTTGGAATTCACATAGATGAAATGATTAATAGTTGCTCTGTTTTCATTTTCCTAAGTACCTAGTTTACAACTTACTACTCTCCGAAATATTGCTTTCATTGGCTACAATTACTTTTGCCTTGATTTACAAATTGTGGGTAGCAAAAGCTTAATCCATTTCTAAGTTGTTGTGAGGTATGATATAGTGATAGGGCTGCTATTCCTAGTTTGAAAGTGAGACTTAGATTTCTAGAGAAATTCTAAAAAGATTTAAATTACTCTCATTTGATTGGAAATACCTACCAAGGCCATATGATACATTACATTAATAGACCTTATGCATATGCTATTTGTTTTCACATTGAGCTTTGTCAAACTAGTACATACCTATGTGAGATTTCATTGATTACTTTTTGAATTCAAGATTTCACTTGCACATGTTGTACTTCCACACTAGAAGTAAGCAAATTCCCATCATACTACCATTCCACAATAAAAAGAGAAACTCCATACCCTTCATGCTTAGTACTCTCTTCAAGTTTATTGCATAAAAAGGGAGTAGAAGACATGGCTACGAGAAAAAGAAATTAAAAGAGAAAATGCATGGTTACATCATAAGCATGAGAAAAAAAAAGAGAAAAAAGGAGGAAGAGAAAAGTAGCCATGTTTCATCCCTGCAAAATAAGAGAGTCCACTCAAAAAGGAGTCATCTCAATTATCCACATCCACTCCATGTCCATCACACATGCGCAAGTCTTGAATCAAATTGTTTTGAATTGATTTATCCTAAGGCTTGCTCTTTTGACTTAGCAATATTATGTGTTGCAAATATGCCTACTATATTCCCTACCAAGCTCCACATACAAACCTTATTTAGTGGTAGGATGAGTGTAGGCAAAATTCCTTGGTGAGAAAATATTTCCACTACACACAAAGGAGAGACCGAGAGAATCAAATTGAGGTACTTATAATCTAAATTGAACTCTCCGGGGTTTGAGTAGAACTTGATTTCTAGGGTATGTGTGCTCCATTTCGTAAAAGCCCAAAAATTTAGAGTGCAAAGTTCAGAAAAGAGAATTAAAATTTTGAATGGGAAAAAGAAATCAAAATGGCATTTGAAAAATCAAACCAATTCAACCTTCAATAGAAGGAATTCAAAGATTCAAATTAGCTCATGTTCAAAATTTGCCAAAATACTAATCTGAGTTCACCATTAAATTCCAAATAGTCTCTCTGCAAAGCTTAAAATTTTTTGAAGCACATTTGCTATTTATTTCAGTGGCTCCATTGAATACCATTCGAATTCAAATTCAAATTTTGAATTCCAATTAAACTTGGTCAAATCCATGATCTAATCTCAGAATCACATTCTACATAATCTATTTAGCCTCTCCACAAAAATCTAGCATTTTTGGACAGTTATTGGTAGGAGAATTAAGAGACCAGAGAACATAGACTTGAGGGGAGATGTGGGACCCACTGGTTAGGGGCACATGTGCATGAGCACTCTGTTTTTGCTTCTCCCCGCGCTTCAACGTCGGGAGAGATCGACACCATGATTTCCAAGCACACAGGCAAGTAGCTCGGTGGCAAGAGTGATTTAAGGCGTCCTCATCTCCTCACAACCTCATTCATTCACGCCATCGACCAGAGCAGCACGCCGCTCATTTTCTTTCCTCCCGTGGAACAGAGCATCACCATCTTCCTTTTCTCCCTGGTGAGCACCTTGGTCCTGCCCCCTTTCTCTTCGATGCAAACAGCAAAGATGGCGCCAAGGCTATGCTCTATCATCTCTACCAATTAGCTCGTCTTTTTGCTCACTGTTTTGCCAGTACTTTGAAGTTCCGCGGACATCGTCGTTGAGTCGCCGTGGACGTTGTCCTCTGTCCACCCTGAAGCCGGCGAACTAGGCTGTTTCAAGCCTTGACTTCAACAGCAAAAGGAGCGCCCAGACCTCTTCTCTCTCATGGTGAAAACCTTTTCCGAGTTCATTCTTTATCCAGCAAGTAATCACCGTTCTTTTCTCGGCCTTCTTCGAGCCTTCATGTTAGGTCGTGAGAGAAATTCGTGCTCTGTAGAGAAATCCCTTGAGCCAGCTAGATATTAGTTTCTATACCCCCTAGCGCACCCCTGGATCAATCCTCAGTGAAAGTAATCGACCACCCACAGAGTATTTTTAGTTTTCCCCGCCGCCTTGGGAAAGTCCGTTGGTACACCAACGAGGTTGATGTTTCTGCAAATTTCACCCATTTTACTCCTCATATTCATCTTCCCAAGGATGCTATGGAAATTTCTGATCAATTTCCACAGAGTTTGAGCCACGAAGCAGCGCCAACCATCGTCGGAACCCTAGTTCCGCTGCTGCTGTCGTGCACTCGCCTCCGGCCGTCGCCGCCTCGATTGGACATCACCATCGTGTTGAGCGGCCGATTTTAGGGCCAGGCGACCAGAGCAATGCCGAGGGAAGCTCGGCGCAGCAAGTCGGTGGGGCGCCGCCGCGGTTCCAGCGAGGAGCGTCGCCCCAGTCGTGAGGTTGAAGATGACGAGGGGGTCCCACCGGTCAGTGTCGGTTTCACTCGCTCGGGATTTGCTGTGGCCACCGGATCCGATGTGACTGCGCGGTTAACCCCCTGGCCCACAGTGTGGCCCAAATTTGGTTGGCCCATTTTAAATGGGTGGGGTCAGGCGGGTAAATTCAAATTCTTCAGTAGGAAAATAATTCCAGATTTTGAGCAAACTTCTAAATTCAATTAATCCTAGTAGATTTGCTCAAATAATTCAAATAAATTCTGGTAGACTCATACTGATTCCAAGTTTGCAGTGGTGCAATTTGTTGGACATCAAAATCCCAGAATTTGCATAATTAATTCCTTTGAGCTAACTGCTTGGGAAATTAATTATCCCTGTTCTACTAATTAGAAAATTCTCAGTTTTGGTCATAGCGTTCATTATGGTACTATTGATCTCCAGTACAAATTTCAAGTTCATTGGTCTTCATTTACTGGACCAAGCAGTGTTCAAATCTCCTATGTCAATTGAAAAATGAGAAACATACAGAAACATTTTCAGAATTTCTTGCAAACTTGTAAAATCAATTTCTCCCTGTAGGAAGCTCAGAAAACTATGAAACAACTTTTCCTACAATAATCACTCACTGTTAGCCATGACAAAGCTACATATTTAATACCAAATTTCAGAGAAGGCTTTTAATTGTTGGAATTTTAGAGACAACAAGCTTCCTTGAACATCCCCAATCCTTGGTCTAGTTCTTCCCCATAGAACCTAGTATCTACTGTAAAAATCCCAAAGCCAATTAAAATCATTTTCTTACCTGATCAGTGGTTATAAGATCTTTTTTATAGTTTCACTATCACTCATGTACTTTATATATTGCATATCATATAGTGACAAAGATCGAGGAGGAGCCGGAGGCCTTGGACAACATCATCCCAGAGACTAACTTTGAATTTGACTCGCAGCCAGGCAAGCCCCAGTATGCATTTAAGTGCTATTTAAAAGTTTCTATTTGTATCACTTATGTCTAGGATGAATTTTGTGCATTAGGGCTAGGGTGCTTGTTACTCCACTTGCATGACCCACAGATCCCATGGAGTATTGGGTAGGTCTACAAATTGATGAGTAGAAAATGACATGCTAATGTTTTGAGGAATCTGATAGAAGTCGAGTAGTTGGAATCTACTCGCGAGATAGAATTTTATCACACGGGATGGATTTGATTACAGAATGGTTTGTGAATAAAAACTTGAGACCAAGCAGCGGATAGGATGCAGCAAGATGGGGTCTCAGTGTGTAGCCCTGCTTGTGTCGACTGAGGACCAATCCGTGTGCGGCCCTGCTGGACAAGTTTGAACTGCTAGGCTGAGACGGCTGCACTTTTGCATAGCTAGGCTGAGAGTTTAGCTATGAGTATTACTTCCGCTGTACATTATGTATTGTAAAAGACTTTTGCTATTTCTGTAAATAAAACTTTGTATTTTGTTGTATTCTTTTCGTGTGTGCTATTGGGTGCCACATTGCACGGCACCACCCTCTGCGATTCCTGGAATGTGTGGACCCGGTCCTCACACATTTGCTGTTCTATCTTTCAACCACCCATGAGTAGGAGATGACATAAGCCCCATCATGACTTGAGATGGGTGAAGTACCATGCTAATTTTTGCAATACTAGGTAGATTATTCTGTTTCGCACATGCTACTTTTGAAAAGTAGAACATAGTAGCAACTCCTGATCATCAATCTAAAGTTGTGACTTTGCTCGGGACGAGCAAATGATAAGCTTGGGAAAGTTTATTGACGGCTGTTATATACAAATTTCACCCGTCAATATAACTCAATTATGTGAAGGAAATATCATTTCTTACACACATCACCTTTCTATTTAACCTATTTTCACTTGTACTTGGATAAATTGGTGCATGCAGGCATTTTACATAGAATTGAAGTGAAACAAGGGAATGGATCCTATAAAATAGCACCCCAGCCAATCAAGCATTGACACATGGCACCACATGGATCAAATGGCCCACAAATAGAAGTATCCGAGGCCATCCAACAGTGTAGCACCCATATCATGGAATGGGACCCACCTATCAGTCACCTGGAGGAAGAATTGGCCGTTTGGAGCCAGGACCAGGTCGGTCGACCCCCCTAGTCGGCCGAGTAGGTCCTGGCGCCAAATGCGGTCAAACACACGTGTTGGCTCCTCCTTGCTTGAAGAGGTCATGGATGACTGATTCACACACTTTTGGTGGCGGGAACCGACCCTTCTCCAAGCTATAAATGGGACCCCTCACCCCTCACTTCAAAACACACTACTTGAGCATCATTCTATTGTATACACTAGTTCTCTTAGTCCTTAGTGGAGTTAGGCTATGGAGAGGAGAGCCTCTAGTCCCATGTCCAAGTTGGGAAAAGTATGGCTCATGTATCTTTTCTTATATTTGTGACTTTATGCATAATAAAGATATTATCTTTAGTCTTATTTTATTCAAATACTTGGAGGAAGCGTTTCTTGTTTGATTGTGGATTCCGTGTATGTGTTAGGAATATTTTTTATGATCATGCCTTAATGTCATTACACTGTCATCATAAACACTATAAACCCTCACTATAGTCTAATTAGTTATGATATGATCATGTTAATATGAATAACTTGTGCTGTGTCTCAATATTGGTTCAACGGTGTTTAGGTTAGTCATTGCCTTAAGATGGTTTGTGCCATGGCTCCTAAGGTATTTACTTAATATGCAAGCATGGTGCTAGGATAGCTAAGTAGCATTGGATGTCTCATGGACTCACATATTGAAGAGGTAGGCAATAGGTGGTGCCGGTACCCTGCGTACCGCATACCCCTTGGGACTAAAAAAAGACCAAAGTGACTTTACCTGTTCGAGTTGAAGACCTGCGAAGGCCCCACTTGTCAAACGGGATTGAACATGTCTTCCATCTATGGTTAGCTCTGGTACTGCCATGTGTACACTGCAGCCGGAGCTATACCCCACACATGGGATAGCTCCGGGCTAAACACTTGTACGGCACTCCCGGACCTAACCTCCGACAGAGGAAAGCTCCAGTATCGACACGTGTACATATACACCAGACCTACCTATCCCAGACAAACAACTCCGAAGCTGCCACGTGTCCGAACCGCCGGACCTTCAACCTTGGCAATCAAGCTGGTGAACCTCCAACGGCTCGGACCTCCAAGGGGCAATCAAAGACTTCAAGATCTGATTAGGTGTCATTAATACCATATTAATGACACACGATCAGTAGGCCCTTAATACCATTAATGACACTATCAGGTCTCGTTACTGCGCTATTAAGGGTAATTAACCACATTAATGATGTATTAAACATTAGTAACTGCCAGGGCCACATGTAGGGCCAGGCTAACGGTGTAACGACTAGTCCTTGCATTATAAAAGGACTGGTTGACGATACAGAGGGGACTCTCTCAAACGCTCTGAGGCTTACGCTCTCTGATACATACACAGTCTTTGGGCTGAAGCTCTTAGACACTCAATACAACAGCTACACACCCCGTGGAGTAGGGTATTACGCTCAGACGGCCTGAACCACGTAAATCCTTGTGTCCATTTGCCATATTCTTCGAAATCTCTGCGCACCCAATACCGAACTATAAACTCCGCGAGCTACCAACGGTAGTATCAGGAGAATTGCCAGAAAAAAAAACTCCAACAGTTGGCGCCAGGTAGGGGCACGTGCCCGAGATTTTAGGAATGGTGAACTCAGCTGTTGGATCGTTCGACAGCAACCCCGCTGCGCAAGCTACTGAAGTCAATCCCTCCAACATGCAACAACCAGCAGGTGTTGCAGCTCCAGCTGGAGTCATGCCTCCACCGCCACCGCCTGCACCAGCAAATCAAGCTGGGCAACGGGACGGAGCATCTGCGTCGGTCACAGCGTCGGCGAATAACAACAATCCTGAACACGCGCTCCATGCAGCACGTGCTCTTCTCCAATGCCCACCACCTCCGGGTGCATCCCAGGGTGCAATGGAGCAATAGAGGGCTGATGTGGAGCATTTGGTTGCAGTAGCAGCCGATCACATCAGCAACCAAGGTCCTCCCCCCTCGGGACGGGGCCCCATCGCAACATCGGACTTTGTCGGGCAGACTTGGTCCGCACACTTCCCAAAATAGGAGGCGTGTTGCATCACAATAAGTTACGTCGCTGCCTTTCGGGGCGCGATGCACCCATACAGTAACAAGGCTTTCAACTCATGACCTCCGGGCGGAGCTTGATCGCCGTTATCGTCAGAAGGACGACCGCGTCCATATCGAGTGTGCTCGCGAAAGGCGAGAAGCTCGAGACAGCCCTGTTCCTGAGGGAATAGGAGGGGGCTATTCTTCCCTGGCCATGCACCTACGCATGGTCAGATGGCCACAAAAGTTCCGGCCTCACTTGCTGGAGAAATTTGACGGGACTGTCAATCCCGCAGAGTTTCTCAAGATTTACTCCACTGCAATCCTCGCGGTCGGAGGTAACGAGGCCGTAATGGACAACTACTTCCCAATGGCTTTAGCTGGGACCGCCAGGTCCTAGTTCATGAGCCTTCCTCCCAACTATATCAATAGTTGGGCAGAACTGTGCCAATGGTTCACCGCCAATTTCGGGAGTTCATACAACCGACCAGGCACCGAACTGTACCTTTTTGCTGTCATGCAGAAGGGGGGAGAACCCCTGCGTTCCTTCATCCAGATGTTCTCCCAGGTACGAAACACTATTCCTTCTATCTCCAGCGCCTCTGTTATTGTAGCTTTTAGACAGGGCGTACGAGACAAGAAGATGCTGGAGAAGCTGGCGATCAAGGAGATCACTAGCGTCACGGAGCTCTTCAGCTTGGCAGACAAGTGTGCCAAAGCTGCGGAGGGCCGTGAAGTGCACTCCAAACCACCTCCGGAAGATAATAAAAATTCCTCCAAGGGCGAAGCCACTACCTCTGGGAGTGACAAAAAGAAGAAAAAGTACAACGTCAAGAAAAAGCCATCGACCTGCACACCTACTACTGCAGCTGCTGCAGCTTCGGGTGGCCGGGGGCTACGCCCCGAGAAACGACCTCGACCTTCATCTGAAGACGGCGGCAATTCCAAAGTGTGGTGTCCTATTCATAAGTCGAACAACCACAACTTGGAAGACTGTCGAGAGGTCCAAAACCTTGCCGAGCGCTACAACAAGCGCCGGGAAGAAGTTCCTTTCCGACAAAGGGAAGGAATTCAAAAAGTCGATGAAGCTCCGACGGAAGAAGAATTAGGCTTTCAGGACCCTAAAATGGTCTTGAAAGCTGTTTACACTTCTGTCGACGACGATTCCGACGTCTCCGACAATGAACGTTGGAAAACCATGAACACCATCTTTGGTGGTTCGTGGGACATCACCTCCTGCCGCGTCCTCAAGATTATGCGTCGGGACATGGCTTCGGTGGCTCCCACTGCCAGGGCAGAGTCGCACCGGAAGTGGATGGATATTGCGATCACTTTCGACGCGTCAGACTGCCCTTGGAATATGATCGGAGCTGGTCAACTCCCATTGATGGTATCTCCAACTATCAACAACGTCCAACTCCATCACGTAATGGTAGACGGAGGTTCGGGGTTGAACCTCATAAGCTTCGAAGCTTTCGTCAAGCTTCAGCTCCGACCTTTGGACCGTCGCCCCTCCCAACCTTTCTCCGGAGTAGGTCGGAGGCCATAACCCCACTTGGTGCCATTACTCTTCCCGTGACCTTTGGGACTCGGGAGAACTATTGCACTGAGAAGTTGGTCTTTGATGTTGCTCAGATCAACTTACCCTACAACGCCATTCTAGGCAGGCCAGCCTTACACAAGTTCATGGCTGCTGCTCATTATGGCTACTTGGTGTCGAAGATGCCAACACCAGCTGGTGTTCTCCGGATCCGTGGAGATCGCACCGCTGGAGTGACATCTCTGGAAGAACTTCACGCGCTTGCCACAGCGCAAGAAGAAGAATCTGGAAGGGAGGGAGCAAGCTCCTAAACCACCGAGCATTCATCATCGAGGCTCAACCTCCGCACCTCGTGTGCAACTAAGCGGTGACACCGACATTCCTGTCAAAGTCGTCTAAATTGGTTCCAACGCTGCTCAAACCACCCGTATATCGGGAGGTCTGAATGACAAATAGGAACTCGCGCTCATCGCTTTCCTCCGGGCTAATGTCGACGTGTTTGCTTGGCAACCGTCACAAATGCCTAGGATCCCTAGGGAAGTGATCGAGCATAATCTGAAGATCTATCCTGACGCTCGGCTTGTACACCAGAAACCTCGGAAGTAATCGGTAGAGCGACAAAACTTCATACGACAAGAAGTGAAGAAGTTGCTCGAACCTAGATTCATCCGAGAAGTCTTCCACCCAAAATGGCTGGCAAACCCATTCGTTGTACCCAAGGCTGGCGGGAAGCTTCGGATGTGTACCAACTACACAAAACTGAATAAGGCATGTCCAAAAGATCCATTCCCTCTACCTAGAATAGATCATATAGTGGATTCCACCTCCGGGTGTGAATTACTGTGTTTCCTAGATGCATATTCCGGGTACCATCAAATTAGAATGTCTAGGGAAGATGAAGAGCATACTTCTTTCATCACAGTAGATGAATTGTATTGTTATACTACAATGCCATTTGGTCTCTAGAATGCAACCTCAACATTTGTACGAGCTATGTACAAAACCTTTGGAGAGCTCATCAGAGACGTAGTGGAAGTGTATGTTGATGACATCGTCGTCAAGATTAAGGACAAGGAGTCACTTCTTGACACCTTGCAAGCTGTCTTCGACAAGTTGCGAGTCACTCGCACGAAGCTAAACCCGGACAAATGTGTCTTCGGGGTTAGCTCCGGAAAGCTTCCTGGTTTCCTGGTAAACCACTGAGGCATAGAGGCGAATCCGGTGAAGATTAAAGACATTGAAGATATGCAGCCACCAACCCGCATCAAGGATGTCTAGAAGGTGACTGGACGTCTAGCTGCCCTCAGCCGGTTCATCTCAAGACTAGCGGAACGGGCACTACCCTTGTTCAAGCTATTGAGGAAGTCCAGACCATTCCAATGGTCTGAAGAAGCAGAAAAGGCGTTTTAGGAGCTGAAGCAGCTCCTCACCACTCTACCACCCTTGGTAGCTCCGAACCTGGGTGAGCCTCTACTACTTTACATTTCGGCAACTGATGAGGTTGTCAGCATGGTCCTGGTTGCGGAGAGACCAGAACCACTACAAGCTCAGGAATACAGACCACTCCGGGAGAGTCAGGAGGTTCCTGAAGGCGAGTCTGGGTCCCAGCTCCCAGACTTGAGTTAACAACGAGTTACTCTTGTTGAGCAGGAAGAGCTGGACCCCCCTGGGAGGGTCTAGGTCACTCCTGAAGAAGCTTCGGGTTCCTCCAACAAGGACCTGGCGATCCCCAAAGAAGGTTCGGACCCCTTCGGGAGGGTCCAGGTCGATGAGGAAGAAGATCTGGGCCCCTCCGAGAGGGTTCAGACAGTCCAACGCCCAGTGTACTTCATAAGTGAAGTACTCCACGACGCCAAAACTCAATACTTGGAAGTACATTAACTGCTATACGCGGTTCTTATTGCTTCTCGGAAGCTCTGACATTATTTCCAAGCTCACACAATCTCAGTGGTGACTTCATATCCACTACGAGCAATCTTGCATAATCCCAACTCCACTGGGAACATTGCAAAATGGGCAGCGGAGTTGGCCGAGTTTGACCCTGAATTCGTCCCAAGACAAGCAATCAAAAGTCAAGCATCGGTGGACTTTGTGGCAGAACGGACCCCCTCTCCATCAAACCCTAGGGGCCCCAGTGAGCAGAAGCCGGAACTCAAGGCTTCGGTCTTCACTGAGCCTCACTGGACTCTCTACTTCGACGGCTCCATGCAGAAGCAGAGGGCTGGAGCTGGAGTCCTTCTCCTCGCTCTAACCGGGGAGAAGGTTAAATACATGGTGCACCTTGACTTCAAGGCGACTAACAACATGGCGGAGTATGAAGAACTCATTTATGGACTAAAGGCGGCACTATCATATGGTGTCAAGCAGCTGTTGGTCAAGGGAGATTCGCAGATCATCATTAAACAGGTGAAGGGTGAATGCTCCTGCAACAATTCCCAACTATCTGCTTATCTCCTTGAAGTCCAGAGGCTTCAGAAGGACTTCGAAGTCCTGGACCTCCATCATGTACAGCGTCTCCATAACGCTGAAGCTGACGAACTCTCGACGAAAGCGTCAACTGGAGCTCCGGCTCCGACGGAACTTTCGTCCAGAGGTTGTCTAAACCGACAGCTCAGCCTGCCGAACTGAGCGAAGGGGGCGAGACCAGCACCTCAAAGCTGGCCGTCCCGATGGCCCTGTTACCATGGCAGCCATAAAGGGTCGTAGGTGCTGCCGGAAGCTCCGAGCAACCCAGCATGCAAGACTCAAATACTCATGCTATCTCCGATGCATGGATCTCGGAGATCTGGAGCTACTTGAAAGACAACTTCCTTCCTGACAATGATGTATCCACTGACTGGATAGTTAATTGGCTAAAAGATACATGTTGGTAGAAGGGGATATCTACCAGCGCGGTGCCAACGGTGTCCTAATGCGGTGCATCACAAGGGAAGAAGGTTGCGAGCTCCTCGCAGAAATCCATGGAGGCAAGTGTGGGAACCACGCATCTTCTCGCACGCTGGTCGGTAAAGCCTTTCAGCATGGCTTTTACTGGCCTACAGTGCTCCAGGATGCAACTGAGCTGGTGAAGAAATATGAAGCATGTCAGTATCATGCTAAACAAATTTACACACCGGCCCCACCTCTACAAATGATACCTCCTACATGGCCTTTCGCTGTGTGGGGGATGGATATCTTGGGACCTCTCCCAAGAGCCGTCGGAGGTTACAAGTTCCTGTACGTCGCCATTGACAAATTCACCAAATGGCCGGAAGCAACTCCAGTTGTGACAATAAACAAGCAAACAACCATCAATTTCTTATTGTCCATCGTATGCAGATTTGGAGTCCTAAACAAAATCATAACCGGTAATGGGACCCAATTCACAAGCTCTGCATTCCAAGGATATTGCGAAGACCTCGACATCCAAGTCAGCTACGCTTCCGTAGCTCACCCGGCAAGCAATGGCCAAGCCGAGAGAGCCAATGCAGAAATCCTAAAAGGACTTAAGACGCACACATATGAGCGTCTGAAAAAACATGGAGCCAACTAGATTGAAGAGCTTCCGCCCACTCTATGGGCCAACAGGACAACTCCAAACCGTTCAACTGGAGAGACACCCTTCTTCCTGGTGTATGGAGCTGAAGCAGGCCTTCCTCCAAAAATCACCTTGGGGTCGCTCCGGGTCCGGACCTTCGACGATGCCGTGCAGGACCAGCTCTGGCGTGAAGACCTTGACCTCCTTGAAGAGGGAAGGTGCTGAGTAGCTGTTCAGAATGCCCGATACCGCCAAGCTCTCCGACGCTATCACCAGAGGCATGTTCACAACCGACAGCTCAAGGAAGGCGATCTGGTGGTACGGAGAATACAGTCCAGAAAAGGGTTAAACAAACTCTCCCCCAGCTCGGAAGGACCCTTTCGAGTGATTAAAGTATCCCATCCCAGATGCGTTCGCTTGGCAACCGAGGATGGGACACCTCTCCCTAGTCCTTGGAACATTGAGCACCTTCGTAAGTTTTACGCTTAATATCACGGAGGTGAGTCTGTAGTTATACGCGATGTATATTATAAAGTCATTGTACAGAGTTGGGTAGCTCCTCCGGGAGAACAGCCGGACATTCTCTGGAAGGTCCACAAAGTTCAGGCAACACTTGTCACAGACTCAGAACTAAAAGTGAAGCTAGCTACCCTGGGTCAAACAAGAAACAAAACACACCTAGCCTGGTTCCGTACCCTAAGGGTGTACTTGTTTCCCATGTACCCCGGACCTATAATGTAAGACATCTTTGTGTGAAAATAGACTCCACGTGCATTTACTTTGTACAAGCTCATTATTTTTTATTTTTCTCTTTCTTGTCTATAACAAAGTTGTGCGATTCTCAAGAATTTTTAGATCGACTAATTCATTTACAATTCGAGTCGCATTGTTAATTTCTTCGGGTTTTCACGTTGTTGAATGGCTCACTCGCCTGAATGCCGCCAGCCAATCTAGGTCCAAAGTGTGCTATCGACTTAGCCTGGTCCTGCACCCTAAGTACGCCACTCTACCTACACGCCGACAGGCCGAAGTAAGGCGGGTCCTGAAAATAATTGGACTTGGAGAAAACAACTCAGTGCACTTGATTTTATGAAGAATTATGCTCGACCCATAAATTTCTTACGAGAATAGTAAGTCGCAACTGAGTTATAGATAGGAAACGAATTTTACTATTTTTCTTGACTTCAGTGTACAGGAAAAATAAAGATATCATGATGATGGTGAATTAAGCCGGAGCTACAAAGGCTCCGACATCCCCCATATGCTTGTAGTCAATGTTTTAAACCTTGTTAACAAGCATCGATGGAGCTACTCAGCTTCGATAAAACCATGGGGCTAGCCGTCAAAATGAACAAAAGATGGTGGGAAGACTCCAGAGGACTAACTGTCGACACTCTACGTGTTGATGGAGACCACTGCTGGAGCTACCAAGCTCCGATGATGGTCAAGGTCGGAGCCCTTAAGCTCCGACAACCTCAGGGAGCCTTCACTACAGAAGACTTTGGACCTACGCTCTACAGTCCGAAGCACGCGAGTCTTCAACAACTGTTACATCCTCTTGGTACATGTTCACAATCAAATTGTGTACATCTACCAGGGGGCCAAGTGGGACAAAAGTGTTGAAGGCAAAAAATGAAATTCATAAAAAACATGGATTTCATTCATCTAGAGACAAGAGATTATAAAATTGGAGAAAAAGAAGAGAGAATACAAGCGGGAGCTACAAAGAGATGGTCCTAGACCCTATGGAAGAATGAGGCGACCTTCTGGGCAACCTCAGAAATGCTGGCCTGGGCAGCTTCTCCCTCTCCGACGATGGGGCCTTAGAGCACCGGGTCCAGGGGGAATTGGGGGTCCCGGCTTGTGTAGCATGACAGAATAAATTCTGCGACGCTCTTGGCCAGGGATTGTCCCTCGGTTTCCAGCTGGTCCGCAATGACGTCGCCCATCTTGGTAAGCTTGTTGCCTGCCGAACTATGCGCGTGCAACACCTGGTCCAGCTCCAGTTCCAGATCATCTGGACGCGCGGGACTGAAACCCATTGGCATCAGTGCATTGTTGGCTTTGCCCAGGAAGTCCCAAACTTGTTGGGACTCCGCAACCCTGCCGCTTCGCATCTCCTCCAAAGATCTTTTGGCCGCCACAAGCTCCGAGTTCTCCCGAGCAAGATGCTCCACTTCTTTGGTGTTCTGCTGAATCTTTTCAGCAACCCGCCTTTCGAGTTTACTGAGCTCTTCCTCCCAGAGGTGGATCTCGTTCCGGCGGTTAACCAGCTCCTTCTCTCGTCCCCACACCTTCTTCTCCCTAGCACCAACGTTAGTTTCCCTCCTGTGGAGTTCCTGTCCTCGATGCCAGGCCTTCTTCTCCTCTCTCTCGCAGCGCTAATCCAATTTCTTGGTGCGCTCCTCGAGACTCTTGTCACCCAGAGTTAGCCTCTGAGTAAGCTCTTCTTCCCTCTTTACGACGTCATCCCGCAGCTCCAGGAGTTTTTGCTCTTCATCCTCGAGCTTTCTCTCCCGCACCTCAAGAGCCTCCCGGCGCTTGATGAGACTGGCATGGATGGTGTTGAGCCTCTCTTGGCGATCATCTGCTGCGCTATTACCAGCTTTGGCCAGTTCGTAAATGGACCGGGACTGTTTGTCAAGGCATCGCATCATGCTTTCCCTCTCATCCAGTAGCTTACCCCAGTACTCCAGGCGGATCTTCTCCTTCCTCACCCATTCCTTGTCATCAGACAGCCTCTACTGCGCTAGCTTGGTCTCGAATTGGAGCCGGTTGCGCCACCTCCTAAGAGTTTGACGCTCTTCTTCAAGAGCCTTACTGTCGTGGTAAAAAGCCAGCTGAACCTGGCGAAGACTGGAGCAGGCGTTGTCAATAGACAACGACAGAGGGATTGGGTCCAGACCTGTCGGGGTCATCTCCGCTGGTTCCAGCGAGTTCTCCGTGACAAAAATTGGGTCCCACTCTACAAGAGCGGTCCCTGGGCTTTCACGGCACTAGGGCTGCCCTCTATAATAGCCTCGACCACCGCCGAGGAAGGCCGTGCTACAGAAGTTTCAACCTCCGAAGTTGGCTTTAAAGGTCCCGCCACCAGGTCATCAGCAGTTGGTCCCTCAAGCAGGCGGCCAGCAAGTTCATCTCGGCACCCTGGCTCGGGCGTGGGCACACCCGGGACCACCACCTCCGGGGCAGGTGTTGAAGGATCAGTGGGAGCTGAAGCCACTTCCGGCTCCAACGCTGGCGCCTCCTCCACCACCAGCCCAGGCGCTGGCACTTCGACCATCATGGGCTCGGGCATCGGCACCTCTGCAGCGATTGGTTCAGGCGCCAGAACCTCTCCGACGACGGGCTCTACCACCGGAACTTCTGCAGCAACTAGCTCTACCGCCGGAACTTCTTCGATAACCAGCTCAGGTGCCGGAGCTACATCAACCACCGGCTCTACAGTCGGGGTTCGAAAACATCTGACTCTAGGGCCGGAGTCACAAATATCTCCGGTTGTGAGGACGGAGCCTCCACCATTTCAGCGTCCAAGCCCGAAGCTTCAACCTCCGGGGCAGGCGTCGCTGGTACATCTTCATTTCTGTGGTCCAGCGCTACCACTGGAGCTTCTGGGGATGAGTCAAGGTCCAAGACTACGACAGCCGGTGCTGGAGCCGTCGCAGCCTCAGCCACCCCTTGGGGCGGCACTGGAAATGGAGCCGGAGCTTCCGTCTCCACATCATCAGTTGCTGTCACGGGAGCCGGCGCTTCAGTCCTTCTCTTGGGAACACTGCAGATCAAGGACGAAGGAACTCAAAAAAATGTTACAACACAAAACAACCAATTGAGGTAAAAAACAAAATTTACCTTGGAAGGTTTCCACACCAGTTAGCACGGAACCTCTTCTCCGGACGCTCAGGACTGGACCCTGGCGCCACTGGCATGTCTACTCCGGAAGGTTCCCCAGAGCTCGCCACAACTGTCGGTGCTGCTTTGGTCGAGGCCCCCCTCGGTCGAAAAGAACTTCCGGACCCAGAGCCTTCAACTGGCCCTGGTACCGTAGCCACACGGCTGGAACTAGCACCCCGAGGAGATGCCGATGTTGGAGTGGATGCCGCTGTTGAAGACCCCCCCCCTCCGGGGAGAAGGAGCCACTGGGGAAGGAGCAGGCCTAGCGGACCTTCCATCAGAATGCTTCAGCTTCCTTTTTCGACTCGAGGGCTCGACCAACTCTTTGCCCTTGCCCGCAACTTCAATCCTTTTTTGCGGGACGGAAGGGGGACTACCCTCAGAAGCTCCGAAGATCACCAACCCGATGGTCGGATGCCTCTCAATGACACCAAGGTCATCAAGCACCGACATCTTCCGCCGGAGCTCCTTGCTAAACTCTGCCTCCATGTTCAGAGGAAGGAAAGCCGCCGGCGGAGACAAGTAGTCACCCTCGACGTCAATGCCGTGCTGGAACTTCTTGAGGTGAAACTCCAAGGTTGCGCCTTCCAGGTTGGACTTCAAACCGGTTTCGATCTGGTCGTCGTCCATCACACTATTGAGGGCCCAAGCAAGCTTGTCCATCTTCTTTAGCGGAGCCCACCTGTTGGCCAGGAAGTTGCAAAATACCGCCTGAGGGGTCACCCCTCCTTCCACGCATTGGCGGATCCTGGTCAGAGCAGGGTTGAAAGCATCCGACAACACCGGGACTTTCACTCCAAGCTTCAGTGTCGACGTTGGGGAGGCCTGCGGGCAACTCCAGCCTCTCATGCTCCTCTGCCCTGATGACAATCCAATCCTTCTTCCAGTTGTCCCACTTGCCAGAAGGGAACGACTGCAAGTACTTGTGCGGGCACTTCTTGCGCTTCACAAAGTAATAGAAGCCAAGGTACTCGTCACTTTTGCCAGTGGTGTGGATGGTGAAGAAGGTGTGGAAGAGATCGATGCAGGGAGGAATACCCACCCACATCTCACAGAAGTGGACAAAGATTGACACCAAAAGAATGGAGTGGGGGCCAAGGTGGTACAACTACAGACCATAGAAGTCTAGCAGCATCAAGCAAAAAGAAGAAAAGGGTGGGATCAGTCCCACCATGGCGTATGCAGAGAAGTACACCATTTTGCCGGCGTGCTCCTTCTTGAACGGAAGCTTGCCTGCATGGACCTGGTGATTGAAGAAGTCACTGGACCACCCCATGAGGGTCTGAACCTTCTTCAAGTTGCCATCGGTCTTAAGTCGGCTCTCGCGGAGACCCAACTCCATCGCAGCACAAGAGGGGCTAGGAACGAAAAGCAAGCAAAAGTTTGGAAGGTTTGAGTGCAAGATCGAATGAAGGCGTAAAGAACCCCCAAATGGTGCCTGCTTTCCTCCTTTAGTAAGCCCCGACAACGCTTGGATGGAAACCGCAGAGGAACCTCCGTTACAAGTCAAAAACTTCACCCTGCCAGTGACAAGGGGGCCTGGGGCCACCCCGACGATCAAGTCGAGGTCCTTACCCAGGCGAAAGGTTGTCATCATGAAAGGTAGGAAATCCGAAGGCGGCGACCTGACAAGGCGCGCGGAACCGATACGATTTTCGTATCGGGAACCAGCGACCTTAAATTGCGTGAGATCCGCACGCTAAGATCTCACCTGCCGCATCCAGGATATGCCACGCGGCGGTGGTTTAACTACGATCTACTGCCAATGGCACATCTGAAGGTCTTTGAAGACACGACACAAAAATCAAAGGATGGACCCACCTCCGGCAAAACGACTTCTTCCAAAAGGTCTCTCCCGGAGGTGGGCCCAGGGGGCCACTGTCGGTACCTTGCGTACTGTATACCCCTTGGGAGTACAAAAAGACAAAGAGACTTTACCTGTCCAAGTTGAAGACCTGCGTAGGCCCCACTTGTCATACGGGACTGGACATGCCTCCCATCTATGGTTAGCTCCAGTACTGCCACATGTACACTGCAGTTGGAGCTATACCCCACACATGGGATAGCTCCGGGCTAAACACTTGTACGGCACCCCCAGACCTAACCTCTGACAGAGGGAAGCTCCAGTATCGACACGTGTACATATACACCGGACCTACCCGTCCCAGACAAACAGCTCCGAAGCTGCCATGTGTCCGAACCGCCGGACCTTCAACCTTGGCAATCAAGCTGGTGAACCTCCAATGGCTCAGACCTCCAAGGGGCAATCAAAGACTTCAAGACCTGATTAAGTGTCATTAATATCATATTAATGACACACGATCAGTAGGCCCTTAATACCAGTAACTGCACTATCAGGTCCCGTTATAGCGCTATTAAGGGTAATTAACCTCATTTATTATGTATTAAACATTAGTAACCGCCAGGGCCACATGTAGGGCCAGGCTAACGGTGTAACGACCAGTCCTTGCATTATAAAAAGACTGGTCGACGATACAGAGGGGACTCTCTCAAATGCTCTGAGGCTTACGCTCTCTGATACATACACAGTCTCTGGGCTGAAGCTCTTAGACACTCAATACAACAGCTACACACCCCTGAGTAGGGTATTACGCTCAGGCGGCCCGAACCACGTAAATCCTTGTGTCCATTTGCCATATTCTTCGAAATCTCTACGCACCCAATACCAAACTATAAACTCCACGAGCTACCAACGGTAGTATCGGGAGAATTGCCGAAAAAACACTCTGACATGTGGTGACAACCCTATATGTCCTTTGTAATTCCCTACATTCGGCTATGCCACAGGCCCTTGCCGGGAGTCGTCCTAGTATTGCTAGGGGTAAACCCGTGCCAATATGTTGAACAACTTAGCATGAGTATTCACCATTGACATGCTCATTAGTATCTAACCTAGGCTATGTATATGTTTATTATAAGTATTGTAGGAGTAACTCCGCAACACTTAGTCTAACCTCCATTAGGGCTCATCTACCCTTAGAATAGATTGTTTAGGTGTGTGTCACACAACCCATATTATCAACTTACCCCTGTCTTGATAACTGATTAGTATCCCATAGCTTGATCATAAGAGTAGTGTCTACTTTACTCCATTGCCTTCCTTTGGGATAAATGCGATACCCTTGGGAATACTCTTGAGTGAAATGCTACACGACAATTTCTGTGTGCTTGCGGACCTCATCTCTTTCGAGAGATGATCTATGACTTTAGTAGCCGTCAATAGGACCAAAGGAGTGGATGGAGGCTGAGAAAGCTCGACAGTCGCGTCTGAACAAGGCGCTGGATGAACGAGAGGCTACTATAAAATCCCTCTATGACAAGACTCGGGAGACCTACAAGCGTGCCAAGAAGGTCAATGATGTGGCGGATAGTCGCTCGGAGAGTCTCAACGCTATGAGAGAACAACTCCTCAAGTGCCGGGATGATCCTGATAATTAGGAGGACGAGCTCCAAAAGAGAGAAGTTGAAATCTCTAAGAAGTTAGAACGCAGTGACCAGGACTTGGCTGACCGCATCGAGAAATTCAAGTCCTGGTGCGAAATTGAAAAGCACCAAGTATGGCTGGTAGGGGAAGGAGTCAGCAAAAGAGAGAATGATGTCTCTGCGAGGGAGAGCGAGGTGAAGGCAATGGAGAAAGGACCTTGTGGAAAGGCAAGACCGCTTGTACCTATGAGAGAAACAGATTGCTGGCCAAGAGAGGCTGCTAGCTGAATGGATCCATTAGCATGCCAAAGAGGTCGAGCAGTTCTCAAAAGAGGGTTTTGCGGAGCTATGGTCCACAAGAAGGTCACTGGAGGAGCTCTCGAGTACAAGAGTGATTGAGTCCCAACAGGTCTAGGACTTTCTTGGGCGAGCGGAAGAAGCTTTGTTGCCTCTAGGTTTCAGCCCTGTCCGGCCGGCTGCCCCGGAGCCAGAGATGGACAAGGCCCTGGTGGCGCTCAACTCCGCCGGTGCTAAGCTGGATGCACTGGGAGATGTGGTTGTCGACCAGCTCAAGATTGAAGGAAAGTCTCTGGCTAGGAACATCGTAGAATATGTGCTGACGTGCTTGCGAAGCCAAAACCCCTCGATGTCTTTAGCTCCGATGGTTGAAGGACCCATTGCCTGCCAAGGCTAGTGTCCAAGAAGCCACCCAGAAGGTTGCTTCATACTTCGTGCGGAACTCCAGGAGCTAGGATATTTCCTTTTGTACCTTCATCTTGTAAATCTCCAAATTTTGAATGAATTAAATCCTTTCTAATTCCATTTTTGTCTTCAATGTTACACTGCCTTTATCCTGTTGGCCCCATGGTAGATATGCTCAATTGATTGAGGACATCTACCATAAGGAAATTGGCAATGTCTTGAAAGCTTGACTATCTTGAACTCGTAGCTAGTTTGATAGCTTCGAGGCATCCAAACTCTCCAAAGGACCCTTTTTTACGTTAATAGCGGGCCCCCTGGTAGTTGTCGGAGCTTAGTTGCTTCGATGGTGCCCACTATCAACGCATAAAACATCAACGAAGGGCACCCTGGGTGTTGTTGGAGCTTGGTTGCTTCAAGGTCGCACATTGTCAACGCATAAAACATTGACAACGGCCCCCCTAGGAGTTGTTGGAGCTTGGTTGCTTCGACGGTGCCCAATGTCAACGCATAAAATGTTGACGATGGGCCCTCTGGGGCTGTCGGAGCTTGGTTACTTCGATGGCACCCACTGTCATTGCATAAGACATCGACAACGGGCCCCATTGGAGTTGTTGGAGCTTGGTTTGTTTGACGACACTCACTGTGAACGCATAAAATGTCAATGGCGGGCTTCCTGGGAGTTGTCGGAGCTTAGTTGCTTCGACGGCACCCACTGTCAATGCATAAAATGTCGACGACGGGCCCCTGGGTGATGCCGGAGCTAAGTGCTCTGGCAGCATCCACCATCACCATGCAGATTGCCATCAATTATTCATTTTTCTTGCGCGTGAGAGACAAGAAAAGCAGTAAAATTAGTCCTCTTTGTCTATAGCTTATTTGTGGCTTATTACCCTTCTTTGAATTTAGATCCTAACAAAATCACTATGACAGCATAAGTATACTGATTGAACTTCATTAGGTCCGTATGCTTTCCGGACCCGGCTTATTGAGACCCACGTGAATAGGTAGAGTGGCGTACTTAGGGTGCTGGACCAGGCTAAGTCGATAGCTCACTGCGGACCTGTCATTGGCTTTGCTTTTCAGGCGACTACACCATCTAGCAACACTAAGATCCAATAGAAGATTACTAATAAAATTTATATATCACATGAATCTCTAGGACTAAATTTCAAGTGGATTGCACAACATTGCTATTAACAAGAGGGTAAAAGATGATAAAAATAATGAGCATGCGCACAATTAATGCACATAGAGTTTGTTTACACATAAATGTATTTTATTATAGGTCTAAATAATAGGGGAGACAAGGACACACTTAAAGTACAAGACCCAGTTAAGTGTGCTATTCAACTTGTACTAACCCAGGGAAGGTAAAGACACATCTAAAGTATAGGAACAAGTTAAGTGTGCTTTTCATCTAAGACCAACCCGACTCTGTTCATAGACTCTATAAGATAAATTTTATGCAAATACAGACTAACCTCCGTGTAACGAAGGGTCCCTTTGGTTCAGCTGCAACAACCAGATTCTCTACCAAAAATCAGAAATCTGAACCAAAGGGATGTTAGGGAGCATCAGATTCTCCAAAAACTAGAGATTTTGCTAGTACAAACAGAAACCTGGTTGTACCCCAGGTAAAAATTACTCACCATGCCACTGGTTACACAATGTGAACCGTTTTTTCTTTTTTTTCCTCGCACCCCCGTGCGGCATCCCTCCTCCTCCCGATACCTTCGATCGGGACTCTCCTGCACGCCCGTAGGGTTGCGCCGGCGGCCATCCTGGAGCTACCTCGGCTCCTGGCGGCCCTCTCTCCAACCCCCACCGCGGCATCAATCGTAGGTAGGCTCTCGTCGAACTTGCTCATTTTGATATGCTTCGATTCTTCCGTCGGCCTCCCTCTGCTACGGCCAGTCGGTGAGGGCGTTCGCCCGTTGCCCCGTTGGTAGCAAGTCGGCGAGAATCCACATTCGCAATTTGGTTCCGTCGTGTTGTGGCCTGTTGGCCGCCGTCACGATTTGGTGTCGTTGCCGTCGCGATTTCTTTCCGTCGGCCGCGTTGTCTCCTTGCCGGCTGGCTTGTGTCACGAGAGGCTCCTGTCAGCTCACCGTCTTCCGGGTGTTTGAGTTTTTCTCTGCTGGTGATTGCAGGCGAAGATAAAAGGACAAACAGTATTTGCTCCCTTTGCTGCGGAAGCAAGGAATTGTGGCTGATGATCGCAGGCGAAGATAAAAGGACAAACAGCATTTGCTCCCTCAGCTGCAGCAGCAAGGAATGTGTGGTCGATGTGTTGTTTTTTCTCCTCTCTCCTTGCACCTCAATAAACATTTTACTCTCCTTTTTTGACTGATTTGTTTTGATTCTATTTGTTGCAGGACTTGGACAAGTGAAGGGAGACTTGATTGGATTGAGAGGAAACATGTGATGAAGAAGAAACTTTGAACCATATGTACCTGTTTTATGTTTAAACCATTTTTTCTATCTTTGGGACTGTTATGATCTCATTCGACTGTTGTGTACGGTCTTGTGTGTGCAACAGTGATATCTATGTAAAATCATTATCGTGAGCATGGAACTATTGTGTTTCGATTTTTTTTGCATGATATCCATGGAACAATTATTTGTACCATGAAAAAACATTATACATGTGAGTTACTAATCATGTGACATTTTTTTACTTTGTATTTTTATATTACATTAGTTTTATATTTATATTATTTATACAGACAAAATTACAGATCCATAGTGATATAACAGACATTTCTTATAGAATCCACAGTTGACAGTTATTTACAGCCTAACAGATTTCAACTTTACTACAGCTGACAGCTCACAGGAGCTTTCTCACAGCCCACAGCTAGAATCAGATTTTCAGAAATCCACCGCTGAACCAAACACACCCTATGTTGTGTCTTGTTGGCCCCCTGGTACATGTGTACAGTTGGGGTGTGTACATGTACCAAAGGTTATGACAGTATGTTGAAGTCTTCAATTTTGAAGCATCAAAGACAGGCCCCCTAGAATGGTCGGAGCTTGGTAGCTCCGGCGTCAACATATTAGATATTGACGGCGGACCTATCTTAGGAGATGTCGAAGCTTAGTAGCTCTGGCGTCGTCCACCATCGCTATGATTTTTTGCTTTTCCTGCACATTAAAGGCAAGAGAGAAAGTAAAATTTGTCCTCTTGTCTATAAATTAGTTGTGGCTTATTGTTCTTATTTAAACTTTAGATCTGAAGAAACTCAACATGATAACAAGCGTTTTGATAGAATCTTCCTAGATCCACATGCCTTTTTAGTACTCACCCTACTGAGGCTTGCCGGGGTGTAGGTAGAGTGCCGTACTTAGGGTGCAGGACCAGGCTAAGTCGATAACACACTCCGGACCTATGGTGGCTTGGCGTTCAGGCAAGTAGACTATGTGGTGTTGTTAAGATCCAAAAAGACTATCAATAAGGATTGTAATGCATGTGAATTACTTAGAACAAAACTCAAAAGATTTGCACAACTTCATTATAGACAAGCGGGGTAAAAATAATTTGACATATTGAGCCTTGTACAAAAAGTAAATGCACGTTGAGTCTGTTTTCACACAACAATGCTTTTCATTATAGGTCCGGATTACAGGGGAGACAAGGACACACTTAGGGTGCTGGACCCTGCTAAATGTGCTATACATCTTGTGTTAGCCCAGAGCAAGTAGTTACACTTTTAGTACTGTGACTGTGTCAAGTGTTACTTGAACTTCCCGGAACCTCCCGGAGGGGTCCAGATGTTCTCTCAGAGGACTTGCTCGACTCTTTATAACGACTCTACAACATGCATTGTGTGTAATTACAGACTCACTTTCGTGATTCTAAGCATAAAACTTACGGAGGTGCTTGATGTTCCAAGGATTGGGAAGTGGGATCCCATCCTCAATTGCTATGCGAATGCAGCCTGGTCAGGATACTTTAATGACTCGGAAAGGACCCTCCCAGCTGAGGGAAAGTTTGTTCATCCCTTCATGAGTTAGTATATTCCAGAGCACCAGGTCGCCTTCTTCGAGCTATCAGTCACGCACATGCCTTTGATGGTAGCGCCGGAGCGCTTGGCGATAGTGTGCATTTCGAACAGCTGCTTGGCACCATCCCTCGTCGACGAGGTCAAGGTCTTCACGCGGGAGCTGGTCATGCGTGACTTTGTCGAAGGTCCGGACCCAGAGGGACCCCAAGGTGATCTCTGAAGGAAGGACTGCTTCAGCTCCATACACCAGGAAAAGTAGAGTCTCCCCAGTTGACCGATTAGGTGTTGTCCTATTCGCCCATAATATGGATGGATGCTCTTCAATCCAGTTAGATCCATGCTTTTTAAAGCACTCATATGTGCACGTCTTGAGTCCTTTTAAGATTTCTGCATTTGCTCTCTCGGCTTGACCATTGCTTGCTGGATGAGCTACTGAAGTGTAGCTAAGTTGAATGCCGAGGTCTTCGCAATACTCTTGGAATGCAGCACTTGTAAATTGTGTTCCATTGTCAGTTATGACTTTGTTTGGAACCTCAAATCTGCATATAATGGACTTCAAGAACTTGATTGCTGATTGTTTGTTGATTGTTACTACTAGAGTCGCTTCCGACCACTTGGTAAACTTGTCGATGGCGACATATAGGAACCTGTAACCTCCGACAGCTTTTGGGAAAGGTCCCAAGATATCCATGCCCCACACAGCGGATGGCCATGTAGAAGGTATCATTTGTAGTGATTGAGCCATTGTGTGAATCTGTTTTGCATGGAACTGACATGCTTCACATTTCTTTACTAGCTCAATCGCATCCTATACTGTTGTAGGCCAGTAAAAGCCATGTCGGAAGGCTTTACCGACCAGCGTACAAGAAGATGTGTGGTTCCCGCACTCGCCTCCATGGATTTCCGCAAGAAGATCGAAGCCTTCTTCCTTTGCAATGCATCGCATTAGGATGCCATTGGCACCGCGTCGGTAGAGATCCCCTTCTACCAACGTGTATCTTTTAGCCAACCTGACAATCTGGTCAACGGATACACTATCTTCAGCAAGGATATTGTCTTTCAAGTAGCCCCGGATCTCCGAGATCCATGCATCAGAGCTAATTTGAGTTTCTGAGTCTTGCATGCTGGGTTGCTCAGAGCTGCCGACAACACCTACAACCCTTGGTGAACGCCATGGTAACAGGGCACTGGGACCGCCAGCTTCGAGGTGCTGGTTTCGCCCCCTTCACTCTGTTCGGTAGGGTGAGCTGTTGGTTTTGACAACCTCCGGACGAAGATTCTGTCAGGAGCCGGAGCTCCGGTTGAGGCTTTTGTCGAGAGTTCATCAGCTTTGGAGTTATGAAGGCGTTGAATATGATGGAGATCCAGGACTTCGAAGTCCTTCTGAAGCCTCTAGACTTCAAGGAGATAAGCAACTAATTGAGAATTGTTGCAGGAGCATTCACCTTTCACTTGTTTGATAATGAGCTATGAATCTCCCTTCACCAACAGCTGTTTAACACCATAAGATAATGCCACCTTGAGTCCATAGATGAGGGTTTTATACTCTGCCATATTGTTGGTTGCCTTGAAATCAAGGTGTACCATATACTTGACCTTCTCTCCGGTCGGAGCTAGGGGAAGGATTCCAGCTCTAGCCCCCCGCTTCTGCACGGAGCCATCGATGTAGAGGGTCTAGTGAGGCTCAGTGAATACCGGAACTTTGAGCTCTGGTTTTTGCTCACTGTGGCCCCTAGATTTTGATGGAGAGGGAGTCCACTCCACCACAAAGTCTGCCAAGGCTTGACTTTTAATTGCTTGTCTTGACACGAATTCTAGATCAAATTCTGCCAGCTCCACTGCCCACTTTGTAATATTCCCAGTAGAATTAGGGCTATGCAAAATTGCACGCAGTGGAAAAGAGGTTACCACTAATATTTTGTGGTCTTGGAAGTAATGATGAAGCTTTCTCGAGGCGATGAGAACTGCATAAAGCAGTTTGTGCACCTCAATGTATCTTGTCTTGGCGTCATAGAGTACTTCACTGATGAAGTACACTGGGCGCTGGACTGTCTGGACCCTCCCGGAGGGGCCCGGAGCTTCCTCCGCATCAACCCGGACCCTCCCGGAGGGATCCGGACATTCTTCTGGAATTTCTTGGTCCCTACCAAAGGAACCCGGAGCTTCATCTGGAGTGACCCGGACCCTCCCAGAGGGGTCTGAATTTTCTTGTTCAGTAGAAGTTTCTCCTTTGTTTGAAGTAGGTTGATCCTCCAGCATCTCGCCTTCAGGATCTTTGCCCGAGGGTTGGTCCCCAGACTCGCCTTCAGGTAGCTCCGGACCTTCCCGAAGGGGTCTAAACTCTGAATTGGGGATGGCTGTGGTCTTTCCGCGACCAGGACCATACTGACAACCTCTGTAGTTGCCGAAATGTAAAGCAGTAAAGGCTCACAAGGGTTCGGAGCTACCAAGACTGGTAGTGTGGTGAGGAGCTGCTTCATCTCTTGAAATGACTTTTCTGCTTCCTCAGACCGATGAAATGGTCCGGACTTACTCAAGAGTTTGAAGAAGGGTAGCGCCCGCTCTGCCAGTCTCGAGATAAACCGACTGAGCGCAGCTAGACATCCAGTCAACTTTTGGACATCTTCAATGTGGGCTGGGGGCCGCATTTCTTCTATAGCCTTGATCTTCGCCAGATTCGCTTCGATTCCTTGATGGGTCACCAAGAAAACCAAGATTTTCCCGGAGCTAACCCTGAAGACACACTTGTCCAGGTTCAGCTTGGTTCGCGTAGTGCGCAGCTTGTCGAAGACGGCTTGCAAGTTGTCAAGGAGTGACTCCTTGTTTTTGATCTTCATGACGATGCCATCAACATACACCTCCACCAAGTCTCTAATTAGCTCTCCAAATGTTTTGTACATGGTCCGCACAAATGTTGACGCAACATTTTTAAGACCAAATGGCATGGCGGTATAACAATACAATCCATCTACTTTTATGAAGGCAGTGTGCTCTTCATCTTCCTTAGACATTTGGATTTGATGATATCCAGAATATGCATCTAATAAACACAATAGTTCACACCTGGAAGTGGAATCCACTATCTGATCTATTCTAGGTAGTGGAAATGGATCTTTTGGACATGCCTTATTTAAGGCGGTGTAGTCAATACACATCCAAAGCTTCCCACCGGCCTTGGGTACAACAACTGGGTTTGCCATCCATTTTGGAAAGACTTCCCGGATGAATCCAACTTCGAGCAACTTCTTAATTTCATGTCGGATGAAGTTTTGTCGCTCGATTGATTGCTTCCGGGGCTTCTGGTGTACATGTCGAGCGTCTGGGTAAATCTTCAGATTGTGCTCAATCACCTCCCTAGGGATCCCAGGCATTTGTGACGGTTGCCAGGCAAACACATCAACATTAGCCCAGAGGAAAGTGATGAGTGCGAGTTCCTATTTGTTGTTCAGACCCCCTGATATACGGGTAGTCTGAGCAGCATCAGAACCAATTTGGACGACTTTGACGGAAACGTCGGCGTCGCCGCTTGGTTGCACACGAGGTGCAGAGGTAGAGCCTTTGTGGCGAATGCTTGGAGGATTCGCAGTTGGATCTTTACTGGATGCTTCCTCTTGCGCTGTGGTAAGCGCATAGAGTTCTTCTAGTACAGTGACTCCTGCGGTACGATCTCTGCGGATCCGGAGAACGCCTGTAGGTGTTGGCATCTTCAACACCAAATAACCATAATGGGCAGCAGCCATAAACTTGTATAAAGCTGCCCTGCCAAAAATGGCATTGAAGGGCAGACTGATCCGCGCAACATCAAAAACCAGTTTCTCTGTTCTGTAGTTCTCCCGGGTCCCGAAGGTCACTAGGAGTGTAATAGAACCGAGAGGAGTAATGGTTCCTGGACCTACTCTGGAGAAAGGTCGGGATGGGCGAAGGTCCGAAGGCCGGAGCTGAAGCTTAACGAAAGCTTTGAAGCTTATGAGGTTAAGCCCGAAACCTCCATCCACCATTACATGGTGAATGTGGATATTGTTAATGGTGGGTGACACCATCAACGGGAGTTGACAAGCCTCGATCATGTTTTGGGGACAGTCCGAAGCATCGAAAATGATGGGTGTATCCACCAACTTCCGATGTGGTTCTGCCTTAGCAGCAGGAGCTACCATGGCCATGTCCCGCCACATTGTCATGAGGATGTGACGAGAGGTGATGTCCCAAGAACCACCATAGATGGTGTTCAGGGTTTTCGGACGTTCGTTGTCGGAGGCGTCGGAGTCATTGTCGACAGTGTTGTAGACATCTTTCAAGACCTTTTTAGGGTCCTGTAAACCTAGTTCCTCTTCAGTTGGAGCTTTATCAACTTTTTTCTTTCCTCCCCTTTGACGAAAAGGAGCTTCTTCCCGACGCTTGTTGTAGCGCTCGGCAAGGTTTTGGACCTCCCGACACTTTTCCAAGCTGTGTCGATTCGTCTTGTGAATCAGACACCATGCTTTGGAACTGTTGTCGTCCTCTGATGAAGGACAAGGTCACTTCTCGGGGCGTGGCCCCCGGATTCCAGGAGCTGCAGCAGCAGCAGCTGGAGTGCCGACCGATGGATACTTTTTGCCGTTGGGCTTCTTCTTCTTCTTGCCACTACCGGAGGTAGCAACTACAATTTTGGAGGACTTCTGGTTTGCCTCCGGAGCTGGCTTGGAGCGCATTTCACGGCCCTCCGCATCTCTAGCGCATTTGTCGTCTAGGATGAAGAGTTTCGTGACGCTGGTAACTTCTTTGATAGCCAGCTTCTCTAGCATCTTCTTATCTCGAACACCCTACCTGAATGCAACGATAACAGAAGAGCTCGTGATTGAGGGAATGGTATTTCGTACCTGAGAGAATCGCTAGATGAAGGACCGTAGCGATTCCCCCAACATTTGCTTTACAGCAAACAAATCCAATTCAGTGCCGGGTCGGGTGTAGGAGTTCCCTAAGTTGGTAGTGAATTGCTGGCATAGTTCCGCCCAACTATTGATGGAGTCGGGTGAAGACTCATGAACTAGGACCTTGCAGTCCCAGTTAAGGCCACCAGAAAGTAATTGGCCATTACAACCTCATCACCCCCCGCTGCCAGTATGGTAGTAGAGTAGATTTGCAGAAATTCAGTGGGGTTGACTGTCCCGTCGAATTTTTCTGGCAAGTGAGGCCAGAACTTCTGTGGCCACCTGACCATACGTAAGTGCATGGCCAGGGCAGAACAACCTCCTCCTACTCCTTGAGGAGCAGGGTTGTCCCGAGCCTCTCGCCTTTCGCGAGCATGCTCGATGTGGAATCGGGCGTCCTGTTGTCGGGAACAGCGATCCAGTTCCGACCGCAGGTCATGAGTCGGAATCCTGGTGATGGTATGGGTGCGTCGCGCCCCGGGGGGCAACAAAGTCACTTGTTGGGAGGAAGCTCGCCTCCTTTGTTGAGAGGCTTGGGGACCAAGCCGACTGGACAGGGTCCATCATTGTGAAGGTGCTCGCCCTGAAGGAGGAGGACCTTGGTTGCTGATGCCTGCAGCTACAGCTGCGACCAGATGGTCAATATCAGCCCTCCACTGCTCCATAGCATCCTGGGGTGCACCTGGAGGTGGTGGATGTTGCAGAAGAGCTCGCGCAGATATAAGCACATGCTCGGGGTTGTTGTTTGCTGATGCGGTGATCGACGCAGATGCCCCATCTTGTTGATTGGCATTGTTTGCCGGGACAGATGGTGCTACAGTGCCTGCCGGAGCATTGGCACCTACTGGCTGCTGAACGTTGGAGGGGTTGCCTCCAACATGTTCTTCAGCATGATGTCCTTTAGATGATCCAACAGCTGAATTCACCATCTTGTGATCTTGAAACAAACACCCCCCCTTCCTGGTGCGCCAAATGTCGAAGTGTGGAATACGACACTTCCCCCAGGCCCGCTGAGAAGCAGCCCGCGGAGGTTCTTTTGTGGTTGAGGGACACAAGATCAATATCAAGATGGTGACCTCAGAGATTTACGTGGTTCGGGCCGCCTGAGTATAACACCATACTCCACGGGGTTTGTGTAATTGTATTGATCGAGTGAGTTTGCTAAAGTCAGGTCCCAATCGCCTGGATCAGGATCCCCCTTGTGTTTGTGCAGTGCAACCCTTTTATAGTTCTAAGGACTGACCGTTACAAAGCTAGCCTGGCCCGACATGTGGCCCTGGCGTGCTTAATGACCTAATACACTGTCTAAAGAGTATTAAGTACAGTTAATAGTGTGGTAACTTGCCTTCATGACAGCGTTACCACTATTAACAGTACACTGATCGTGTGTCATTAATATGACATTAATGACACATTATCAGACCTTGTAACTGCTGCCTTAACCATCCTTGAATGTCTGTAATGGTCATGATCGGCTTGTATTTCCGTTGGTGACGAAGGTCTGGAGGCTCCACACGTGGCAGATCCGGAGCTTTCCCTTGCGGGAAAGTAGGTCCGGGGTTGCTGTACACGTGTTAGTACCGGAGCTCCTCTCTAACGAGGGCTAGGTCCGGGGTTGTTGTACACGTGTAGTCACCGGAGCTTCCCTTGGTTGGGAGTTTTGTTCCGGGCTTATTTTACGCGTGTTAACCTGGGAGCCAGCCATGTGAGGGGAGCGGGTTCGGTGCAACGTGACATGTGGGACCAGAAAGGGCCTTCGACTCTAGCGGGTGGAACTTTCTTGCACTTGTTGCGGTATTGTGGGGTACCCGGTACGCAGGGTACCGACGATTGCTGTTCAGTTTTTGGTCCAGGTTTTTTTATTATAACAAAAGCCTGACTTCAAAAAACAAAAATATTGAAATTAATGTGCAGAACTGCAGACTGTCGTGTAAATGTTTCATAGATTACAATTCTAAAAGGGCAATCGCCTTATCATATATATAGGCTTAACAAATTAAAGACAATCAGACGATTGCAAACGGCACATAGAAGAATGGACACAGACAAATTAACCAGGGATGCTAGAAATAGGTTTAGTGTAACTGTGTGAGCAGTTTCAAATGGTAGTTTACTTCGTGAAAGTAAAGTAAAGATGTATAGGTTCATAAGTTCATAGCTAGTAGAAAGATACTTACACTCATATTAGGGAGCGACAACACTACACGCTATCCCGTCCGCTGCCACCGCATATATCTTGTGAATATTCTCCCAACATCCATATGAGAGCTGCTTTCCCTTTCGGTTCCTGAATATTTTTAGTACTAATATTTACAACAACAGCTATACAATCATGGCTCCATTGAGGATACTTTCTCAGAAGGTCTTTCACCAACACCTACATTTTAGTTTTGGATCAGAAACATCCAGATTCAAGTTGAATGAGACCCAACAAGACTAGACCATGAGTCGAGGATCAACAGTTAGAATTACAAACAATCACAAGAGTTTCAGCTGTAACATAATCCTTATCCATTTCAAGAAATTGTAGAAGCCTGTCGACAATGGCATTAACATCATATTGCTGCAGTGCTATTTTACCAACTGCCCGGATAGACTCTTGCAATCGGTACATCAACATTTCCAGCATATTCACACAGCTCAGTCACTGGTGGGAGCAAAAAAAAAATATGGATATTAAAAAAAATGGCAACTGGAGTAACATCATGTCACATATTATAGTCTGAAATCGGATATCTGGCATACCAATTTCATAGGTATTGCTTTCATTGGCAATAGCAGTCAACATCTCAAGTTTCAGCTTCTTCACATACGAAGGATCACTAAATGTAAATTATTAAACGCATAAAGATGTGATGTTCATATAAATCTAGTGACCTCGGGATTACTACAAGCACATCAAAAAATAGCACATGTAGGCAACAATTATTTCGATGTAGCATGTTCAGTATATCTGATTGCACAACATGACACAAATGTACCACTTGTATAAGAAGCATCCTATGCATGAGGAAGATTACATCTCTGGTCATATAATGTGACCTAGACATACGCACCTGTTGATGAACATCATTCATAGACATTGTCAAGTGGAGAAAAACTTTGATTGTTGCCAAAACAACAGCTCCATTTGCATGCTCAAGTCTATCCTCCAGCAGTTTCATTAGGTCAAAAATTTCATTATTATCATATGGTAGGAACTTTGAAGCCAACTCAAGAACAGTACATTGTGCCCACTCCCTGAACTCTTTGATCCTGCAATTAAAATATAAAAACTCTAATTAACACACATAGTGACTGTTGCAAGCAAAAGCTACAGACGGACCCAAATTCACCTGTTTAACAGGTAAAATACCACTGGTTTGCTGTAGAGTGTCTCAATCTCTTTTGCTGCTGCCTCTGAATTGGCCGCTTCGAGCATCCAAATGTATATTTTACTATATTTAAACAAGTTTTAATAGTTTACGCTATTTGAATAATTTTGTATCCGTGCTCCTGTCGTCGCTGCAGCAGCGGCTCAGAAGCAGAAGCCATGTCATGCCATGCCCTTCTTCCTCGCGTGATTCCAAGGTTGCCAGCTTACCACTCACTGTCCTGTTGTAGTCACAGTTTTGCTTGGGCGCTGGAGACCCAATTTGTATGAGCTGGTGAAAACATTTTTAACCGCGCCGTGGAGTTACAGTTAGATGAAAACCTCGGCCGACGAGAGTACTCTCGCTCTGCACATGCAACTGAAAAATGCTGAAGGAGTCTGATGACAGGAGCAGCACGTAACTTCCCCGTCAGTCTGATGCATACACTAGTAGATGCAATCATCAACTTTCATTTCCTTGACAGTCTACTTCACATACTAGTAGATACAATCATCAACTTTGTTCTGTGTCTTCAACCTTGCATCAACAGCACTAACACGCACCAAACACCAGTCACTTTTATTAATAGAAGCAGTGCAGCACACTGATGACTAGTAGCAAAAGGAGAGATAGAGACAGCTCGTGAGGTCCTGGTATTCTGTACTGTAGTGAGAATATGAGAACTTCAATTTCGTCTACTGCTAATTGATTATAATTGAGTGAAGACACATTTCTACAGGCTAAGGGCTACTTCATCACACTACTAGTAGTGTACATAGCAGCATGAACCCCCACAGGCGCAAAACCAAATAATACAGAACAAAACCAAATCACATTAGGAATTTCCAAGAACAGAGGAAGGAAGCATCTGGATGGTTACTATCTGATTTTCTTGTTCATGTTGCCAGCGAGCATGATTCACAGCATTGATTCACAAATTTGGATTTGATTTTTATTACATAAGAGTATCAATTTTAGTGTTCATTAGATTTCAAACATTCTTCTCCCTCAGGCAAGGTCCCAGCGGCCATAGTGAGGGGCCGGGGAAGGGGCGGCGCACGGTGGGGGCTTCGGGGAGGGGGCGGCGGGGAGGGGCGGCGTACCTCGACTTGCGGCGGCAGATGACAACATGGACAGGTGCAGGTGCGGCGGTCCTCCTCGACGGCGCAGCAGCGGGACGACGGCGCGGTGAGGGCAGGGCGACGGCGCGGCGGCGGAGAGTGGCGGCGGCGGCGAAACTAGAGCTCGGGCGAAAATGAGTTCGGCGGGTGTGAAACGTCGGACGAGGAAATGGTGCGGGGCCGGGAAATACAGGCTAATAGACGAGGTTTTAGGTCACCGTCTTCTATAAGGCCCTAATTGACGACGGTTATATTGATCCGTCGTCAATTAATGACTTGGTTGGGATTGGAATTCGACTTATATGTCGTCGCTGATAGTTAACGATAGTTTGCCGTCGTCTATAAAGCCCGACACTTAATAGATGACGGTTCTAGGGTAACCGTCATCAATTAATGACTTATGGACGACGGCGGATTTTAGCCGTCGTCAATAAGTTAATTGACGCCGGTACCATCGTCAATAAATTTAGCCGTCGTCTATTGTCTCGATTCCTGTAGTGATGATAGTGAATCTTCCAAGTTCTCCTTCAATCATTTCGATCTTGGCCTCTCTAATAACACGGTTGTCCTCATGTGTCGTCTTGAGTGTGTCCCATATTTCCTTGGCCACCTCCAACCCTTCGATTCGGTTGAACTCTTCTCGTGTCAATGAGGAGGTGATTACTCCAACCGCTTGAGAATTGCGATGGAGTTGGACGGCTTGCTCCGGGGTAATGTCTTCCTCATTCTAGGGAAGATGAACACCTGTCAACACAATTTGCCACAAGTTGGGATTTAAGGCAATGAGAAGCATCTTCATATTATGCTTCCACATAGAGTAGTCATTTCTGTCAAATTGGGGAGGTTTCCCAATAGGAATAGACAAATAATGGTTACTAGAAGTTAATCGCTCATAGTTGTAAGGATATCAAGAGTAGTCTTGTGAACTACTCCCATTGTTGTTGTTGATCGGATCGATCACATTGGTCACCTTCTTGGGAAGACCTAGCTTCTCACGAAGTCGCGCCTTGAGTAGATGCACTTCTTTATCATCACTGGGATCATCTTGAAGAACATCAATGTTCTTCGCCTTGTCGTCATCGATGATTGCCGGGACCTCATTGTCACCCCTTTCGGCCATCTCCTCTCCGAGTCGTTAGACTCTTGGTGGAGAGTCCTGCTGTGATACCAATTGAAAGTCGCCTAGAGGGGAGGTGAATAGGAAATATGACCCGAAATAGCTTAATCAAACGAGATTAAATTCCTGGGACCAGACTTGTCTGGACAGGGCCGGACTAGTCCGCTCACCACAGGGTGCAAAACTAAAAACTTGATTTCTACAAGTTGTTTGCAAAATTTAGGTTCACCAAAGGTAGATGCAATGTCAACTAACCTAGCACAACTTAGATTAACAAGTATAAGTAGTTAGGTTACAAGATTTCAATAAAGATCAAATTGAAGAACGATATGAACCCTAATAGCAATTCTAGTCATTATGAAATGTAAATCAACAAGAGAGACACGATTTATCCCGTGGTTCAGCTCCACAAAGAAGCCTACATCCACCTTGAGAAGTCCACACAAGGACCGGGTCTCACTTGACCCTCTTCTCACCAGGCCACCACAATGGACGACTTGGTTTCCACTATATCAAAGGGTAATCACCAAGTTTTTTGGGGCTGCTTACAAGTTGAAGCTCCCACAAATCAATATAGTTAGGAGCACATGAAGCTCAACTCACACAAGCCACAAAATACAACACCAAGTGCAAGAGATCAAACTGAGAGCCAAAGCACGATGATATTCCTCCACTCTCCTTCCCAAACCCTAATCTCTTCAAGATTTGGTCTTAGAGGGCAAGTAGAAGGCTTTGGAAGGCTCAAGGACTATTGTGGTGGCGCTAGGGTTCCAGAGATGTCAAATAGGGGTCAGGGGTCCCCTTTTTATAGGGGTCCCGACAGCTAGCCGTTGCAAACAGCCCAAACCCGGACTAGTCCGACCCTATACCACAGACTAGTCTGACCTCTTGGGACCGCCGACAATTTTATGTCACCGATCAACAAAATTGGTGACATCCTCGCCAAATGTTTGAATTTCAAACGGTCATGGCAACTCGGACTAGTCCGACAAAAAATGGACTAGTCCGAACTAGGAGATAATGCTTTAGTTCTGCTAAAAACGGACTAAACTGGGTTGGCCCTGACTAGTCCTGCCCCGTCGGGCGGACAAGTCCGACCTCCCAGGACTTGGCTTGGGATCTCACACTAAGTCTGAAATGGACTAGTCCGTACCACAACGGACATGTCCGAACTCAAACAGAAGTCTTTGGTCCGTTCCAAAACGGACTATTCTGGGGTCCAGACTAGTCTGGCCACTGCGGCGGACAAGTCCGGCCTCCCAAAACTTAGCTCCAAATCTGCTCACCAATGACGAACAGACTAGTCCGTCCCCATACGGACAAGTCCGAACTCAACCAGAGATGTTTTGTCCAACCCAAAACAGACTAAACTGGCTACCCTGAACTAGTCTGCATTGAAGCCCGGACAAGTCCGGTCACTGGGGTTTTTCTCTCAAATGGGTTTCTCACTTAAGTTTTTACCCCAACTACCACTTTGAGCCCTCTAAGATGATCTCCATGCACATGATACAACCACCCTCACACTTGATACAGCTAGTCTAAACTCAACACAAAACCCTAATTTCTAAGCTTGAGTCCTCGACGCCCGTTTCAACCTTTTCCTTTTTGAGGGATTTTGTCTCATTTAAATCATCACACTTGTTCTTAAGATCAACTCATCTCATTAATGTCATCATCAATCATCCAAAACCCACGAGGATGCCTAGATGCACTTTCAATTCCTTTATGGCAAGAATGATGAAACACGGTCAACCATTTTGAGTGTGTAGGATCGAAGAGCACGTGAAAAGCTACTAGAGGGGAGGGGGTGAATGGTAGATTTAAAAATCTTACGCAGCGGAAACAATTAAATCCCATCCCCTTCGGCAGAAAAACGATCTGTTAGAGAAATCATGTGTGAAACTAATCTAAACGTGTTTCACCATAACAAAAGCGATATATATCAGAGAGAATCAAGTCACAAAGAAAACACAAGAAGAATCACTCAAATACATTGATAGAAACTCAAGTTATGATCAAAAGATCGAACAAAGGTCAATCTGTCCTACCCCAGAAAAACAGTTCTGGAACGCTGCAAAGAAACTCATGTAGATCAGAAACACAATTCCAATGACCATGAAATTTTGACAGATGATAGCTAATCAAGTTGTGAAGATAACCCAAAAATAATCATGTCAATTGGATCTGTAAAACTGGAGTTATGATAAAACCACCGACGAATGGTAGTGCTGTCCAGAAACTCGACGAGTAAAACTTGTCTGGAACAAGTCGGACGAACAAGGCACAAAAGTTCCTCCAAAATATGAATTTTATTCAATAGAACACAAGAGGAGCAGCCCCCAAAGTCGTCTACCAAGAGCTTTGGCCTCTCTTGTTTATATAACCAGCCCTTAGGCCAACCCAAACTCAACTAGGACTCCAGTCCTACTCCAATCACGAATCAAAACTTTCCATAACTGCTTAGGACTCTTCTATACAGATAGAAGCAATCGTAAGACTTCCAAACACCTTAGGAACGTATCCCACATTCCTAAAACAACTCAAATTTGTGACCCACACAAAATCCTATCATAACCAACTCGATACTTTCCATACCGAGCTATAACTGACTCCGCCGCAGCCAAAGTCATCAACCGATACGATCCGATCCTTCTAACAAGATCTTCCCATAAATAACCATCTTTGGAACCATGTTGCCACGTCATGTACCGCATGCATACGTGCAAACACCTTCCTTTGACGTCCAGTAACCTTCATATGCACTGCTCTTGATTCCATCATCCTGCGCGACCTCCTGACCCGCTCAACTACAATTCCTCCTGAATTTGGTTGTTGGAACCTCATCTCCTCCCTGAGACTAGTCCAAAGGGTCCTGTCACCAGCTATGACTTGAACTCAAGCAACACCTGCACATGAACAAACAACCAATCCGTACGAACCCAAGTCCTCGACTTGACTCAAGTTAGTTCCAAACACAACACTTTACGTGAGCACCTCACATAAGCATGTTGCAAAGCATAGCAAAACGATATCAGCTATATCAACCAAAATACACCAAAAACTTAGTAAAATAATACTAAGCAACCTTTCCATAAGTGTAAAGCAAGTTTGAAACATTTCACATGAAAATTTGGAACATTACGATCAAGCTCCGAACCTTGCCATAGCCAACCGGAGCTTGAGCCGGAGCTTACCAAAGCTACTACAACCTAGCGCCGGAGCTTGCCAAAGCTAGTACAACCTAGCGCCGGAGCTTACCAAAACTAGTCGGAACTAGTCAACCCAAAAGCCGGAGCTAAAGACAAAGCTCACCGGAGCTACCCAAAAACATGTCGGATCTAGACAAAGAAATTAGGACCTATTGTCGGACCTTGCAGAAGCTCAGAGCTAAAGTCGGACTTTGCAAAAAAGGTGTTATGACAACATTCAAAACTTTTATTGTCAAAACTAATGTATTCAACACAAATAGGTCTCACAATCTCCTCCTTGATGAATGCATTGGCAACACCATTTAAATCCGAACATTGGCATGAGAAGTTTTGAGAACAATTTTCCCCATTTTGAAAAATCAAATATGATAGAAATAAATTTCTCTCTCCCCCTGTACGTATTTCTCTCCCTTGCATAATTCACCATATTATCTCGCCCCCTTTGACAATGTATTAAGCAAGGTTCAAAAGAGAAATTTTAATTGTTATGAGCTTATTATAACATATACATATAAAACAAAGCTCATCCAAGTCATACTATCAAGTAACATACACTATCACAATAATGAGATACATAAAGTAGTGTAAGCCATGCTAGAGATCAAATGTAATTTTCAATTTAAGCAAGTCATGATCTCACAAACTTAACTATTTCAATACCTGAATGCATGACACTTGTTGCTACATTTTATTATTTTTCAAAGCACAAATTTAGATCATATGATATTTGCAAGAGATTATATGCGCATTTACCTTATTCTAACCAACCAAGCCAAACCTATGTCATTTGACAATCAGAAGCTTAAGGACATGGTTTTAGTCATACACCACTTCTTCCAAGTTCATATCTAAGTGCAATGATAAGCCATCTCAAAAGAAGAAGTGCGATGCATGCATATTCTCTTGATCTTTTCTCAACTTATATTTGTTCACAAAAACTCAACATGTGAGTTGATTACTTGATTAATTATTTATGATTAAAAACACTTGTGAGCATGCAACAAGTTCAAAACAACAAGAAAGTTCAACCATGACCAGATTTAGTGTAAGTAACTATTCCAATTACTAGTCATGGCAAAAACTACAAAATGTATAACATGAGTAATGTAGTAAGAACTTTCAGCACGTAAAAAGAATCACAAAGTCATATATGTATGAAATACTATGTTCATATTATTTTAAGTTTAGATTCACATATAGACTTCACAAGTTTCAAAACTCCCCCTCAATTTAAGCCATGAGGATGTATAACCCCTATTTCACTACGAATGTAACAGAAACGAGTGAAATCTAAAGGTTTTGTAAAAATGTCAGCCCATTGTTGTTTGGTATCTACATGGTGAAGCACAATGTTTCCTTTTTCAACATTATCACGAATAAAGTGATACCTAATGTCAATGTACTTAGTTCTAGAATGTTGCACAGGGTTTTTAGCAATGCAAATAGCACTAGTGTTGTCACAAAACAGTGTAACACTATCAATATCAACCCCATAGTCATTAAGTGTTTGAACAATCCAAAGAATTTCTGAACAAGCGCTAGTAGCAACTACATATTCAGATTCGGCGGTGGATTGTGCAACTGAACTTTGTTTTCAGGATGACCATGCAACAAGAATTACCAAGAAAATGACAAGCACCGGAAGTACTTTTCCTATCAATCCTACAACCTCCAAAATCAGCATGGGAAGAAGCTTTCAAAGTAACAGTTGAGGAAGAAGGAAGAAAAATGCCAAATTCTTTAGTTCCATGTAAGTACCTGAGAATCCTCTTGATGGCTTGACGATGTGAAGCAAGTGGGGAGGCTTGAAACCGTGCACAAAGACATACGCTGAATTGTATGTCCGGTCTTGATGTCGTGAGGTACAAAAGTGATCTGATCATGCTTCTATATTCTTTTTGATCCACGGGTTCACCATCTTCATCAAGTTCAAGTGTTGTTGCTGTTCGCATTGGTGTCGTAAGAGGCTTGCTTTTGTCCATGTTGAAATGCCTTAGGAGGTCTTTTGTATACTTCGTTTGATGCACAAATGTACCCTCCTTGGTTTGCTTGATTTGCAGCACCAAAAAGTACGTGAGTTCTCCCATCATACTCATCTCAAATTCTGAACTCATCATAGCTGAAAACTTGGACACAAGATCATGAGAAGCACAACCAAAGATAATATCATCCACATACACTTGAATGAATAATGAGTCATTGCCATGCTTAAGCACAAAAAGAGTTTTATCAACCTTGCCCATGGTAAACCCCTTTTCAAGTAAGAATGTTTTTAACCTATCATACCATGCTCTAGGGGCTTGTTTGAGACCGTACAAGGCTTTGGACAGTTTGTAAACATGATTAGGAAAATCTGAATTTTCAAAACCCGGTGGTTGTTTGACATAAACCTCCTCATCTATGTAGCCATTAAGAAAAGCACTTTTAACATCCATTTGATATAGCTTATAACCTTTGGATGCAGCAAAAGCTAACAAAATTCTTATGGCTTCTAATCTAGCAACAGGAGCAAAAGTTTCATCAAAATCTAGACCCTCAACTTGAGTAAAACCTTGACCAACCAACCTAGCCTTATTCCTAACCACAACCCCATCCTCACTTTGTTTATTTTTAAACACCCATTTAGTTCTAATTAAAGTGTGACCTTGAGGAGGAAGTACAAGTTTCCAAACATTATTTCTTTCAAAATTTTCTAACTCTTCTTGCATGGCAATAATCCAAGATTCATTAGTGAGTGTGTGTGATATATCTTTGGGTTCAAGAGAAGCAACAAAAGCAGAATGAGCATGAGAGTTTGGATCACAAAACCTGGACCATGTAACTCGTTCGTGCAAGCTTTCAATAATCTGTTGTGGAGGATGAATTTTGAGAACCCGGAGGGAAGTGGACACTTCACAAGCTTCTTCTTCTTCATGTTCATCACAAATTGATGAGCTTGTGACTTGAGGAGGATCTGGACCAGCAATGGTGGTCATCGGTGCTGGCTGTGAATCAAAATCAGGAGCTCGAACAATGTCATTAGCTACTGAATTTTCGGGTAGCAGCTCTATCTCTTCCTCATATTCAACAAAAATGCTCTCCCCCTGCGGATATGGATCTGAACCTGCAATGTTTGAGCTAGTACCTGGGCTAGATTTATCAAAAGACACTTCACAAGTCTCCACAATTTTGTTAGTGTCAAGTAAAAGCACACGGTAGCCTGTAGTATGAGATGGATAACCAAGAAACATGCCATCAATGGATCTAGGTTCAAATTTATCAAGATTACCATGTTTCTTAACAAAGCATTTGCAACCAAAGACCCAAAAGTGTGTAACACTAGGCCTATGTCCAAACCAAAGCTCATATGGTGTTTTACCTAGCTTAGCACGCAAGAAAACACGATTTGAGACATAACAAGCGGTTGCTAACGCATCAGCCCAAAATTTCCTAGGAGTTTGATATTCATCAAGCATAGTCCTAGCCATCTCAACTAAGGTTCTATTCTTTCGTTCTACAACACCGTTTTTTTGAGGTACATATGGTGAAGAGAATTGATGATCTATTCTATTTTCAGCACAAAAGTGATCAAAAGATTGATTTTTAAATTCAGTTCATTATCACTTCTAATTGCTTTTAATGATCCTGGGTGATCAATTGATAATCTAAGAAATAAAGTTCTAAAGTGACTAAAAACTTCATTCTTAGATGCCATAAAGAAAACCCAAGAGTATCTAGAATAATCATCAACGATAACAAGAACATACCATTTACCTTCGAAGGATTGAACACGTGAAGGTCCTACGGTGTCAAGATGCAAAAGTTGACATGGTTCAGTTGTCATGATCATTGTGAGAGGAGTATGTGAACCTGCAACCATCTTAGCATGTCTACAATAAGAGCACACAATTTCTTTGTCCCCTTTAAGCTTAGGCAGCCCACGTATGCGATCAAGAGCACTAACACGCGTTAGGTGATCAAAGCCTACGTGACCAAGTCTACGATGCCAAAAATATAAGTCCTTTGAATCATTAGAAACTAGACACCTATGCTTAGAGGAAGACATATCAAAATCAGCTTTAAAAACTCTTCCAAACCGAGACATGTTAAAAATAAGCTCACTATTTGAACCTACAACTTTGCAGCAGTTTTTAATGAAAATAATTTATAGATTTTCATCTAGCAATTGTGCGACAGAAAGCAAGTTGTATTTCAAATTTTTGACAAGTGCCACATCCTTTAAAGTGTAGTGATCATTTACTCTAACCGAACCCTTAGCAATAATAGGAGTTGAAGAATTATCGACAAAAGTAACATTCTCTACATGTGACACAAAAGAGAGGGAGGAGAACCAATCTTTGTTACCGGTCATGTGGCATGAGCAACCTGAATCCACAATCCAAATGTTTTCCTTCCTCAAACGTGTAACCTACATAAAAGCACAATACGTCGATGACTCAATACCGGGTTAGTCAAAAGGCATTTAGGAATCCAGTACTGAGTCACGCGACGTGCAACAGGAAAAATACGCGAAAGCTGAGACAAAACAGCAATTTTATGAGTCAAAGTTTGAGATTTTTTATTCTTAACTACTGACCTATAAGGTGTTACTTGTGTAGCACAAAAATCAGTAGCTCTGGAGGCGAAAACAGAAGGTCCGGAGGTAAACTTTGAATGTTTTTGACTCAAAACAGCAGGTTGTACATTCGGTTCAATGTGTGCAGCAAATTTTGCATGAAAGTTATGAGATCTAGCAACCATTCTTTCCCTTTTCTGTTGTTTAGCTAGTCTATAACAAAAATCTATGACATGACCATCTCTACCACAGAAGGTACAATGAAATTTAACTTTGTGTTCATGTCTAGATGAGCAAGCAATATTTTTATTTGAAACCGAATGAGACAACACTCCTGCAGATTTGAAAACCACTCCTTTTTTTTAGGAACTGTTTGAATCAAACCACTTCCTAATGACTTTACAATTTTAGGTGGATGTGCCTTAGCATGAGAATGAGAATCAAAACCTACACCAGTTTTATCATTGCATGACTTGGAAGAATTCAGCAGCAAGTTTAGGTTCTTATTCCCATTACAAAACCGATCTAATATCCTATGCATGTCATCAAGTTTATTGGACAGATCAAGGCAATTTTCACATGAAGTTTTTCCTTTTAGTTTGCAATTTGAAAAAAATTTAACTTCATGAGAACGTAAAGCATTGTTCAATATAGAAATTTCATTCATAGCATCCTGTAGTTTCTTATCAAGATCGTCACAAGTAGAACAATGCAAATCAATTGTAGAACAGCTCGCATCTTTCAAGTTTTTATCATTAAGTGCAGCAAGATCTTTGTTCTTTTCAATTTCTAACTCAAGTTTATCAAGTGTGGAGGTGTGCGCACTTCTTAATGAGGACAATTGTTCATATATTAAATCACATGAGGAACATGCATCATCACTAGGAATCAACGTTTTTAAACGGTTGATTTCAGATTCTAGTGATTCAATTTTAGCAGCACTACCCCTAAGCTTTTTGTCCTTTTTCTTAACAATAACAGTGGCACGAGAAATAGCATCACACATTTCTTTGCAAGTAGGACATACCTCTTCATTGTCGCTGTTGTGTTCTGCCTCCTCCATACTTGATCTTGACTTGCCCGCCATAAAGCACAAGTTTGCCAAATCATCTTCATCTTCAACACTTCCAATGTCCACGTCACTTGAACTGAACTCTTGAAGCGCGGTGATGAAACTGTTGATCATCTTGCGTCCTATGATACCTTTCTTCTTCTTGTTGGAATTTCCAGAGGAGGTCCGGACCTTGCTTTGTTTTTCTTCCCGGGGTGGTCGGACCTGAAAGGTTAGGGCATTCTGTATGAAAGTGTCCTGTTTTACCACATTCAAAACAGCGTTGAGGTCTGGAGCTTCCTCTCCTTCTAGTTCTCACATTTTGCAATGCTTTTGAGAATCTAGTAGAGATGAGTGCCAAATCCTCTTCTGGAAATTCTTCGATCTGCTCCAGGGTTAGTGAGGACAACAAAGCAAGAGTATTGCAAGATGATGATTGACCGGAGCTAGACATATCACGTTGTGAAACAAATGCAATAGACTTATTTGGGTTCTTACGTGCTAGGATGTCAATTTCATGAGTTTTTAGTTTAGAATAGAATACATCTAATGTAAGAGAACTCATGACAGTAGATTCACGAATAGATGTGACTTTCATCTCCCAAATTGACATATCTAATGCACTTAGCAATTGCCTAGTATTTTCAGCATCTGAAAAATTAACATTGACACTACGCAAGTTGTTGAGAATCTTATTAAAGCAAGCAAAAAGGTCATCAATAGACTCACCGGATTGCATCTCGAAGCGCATGTATTCTTTCTTGAATATGTCTTGCCTTACCTCTTTGATCGTGTTGGATCCTTCGTGGTAGTCACAAAGTGCTTTCCACACATCGTTTGCAGATCGGAGGTGTGCAACACGGTCGAAGTCGCTTTGTGTTAATCCTTGTATGGTCAAGTTCTGAGCCTTATTGTTGTTGTCGACATCTCTCAGATTTGTAGCTGTAACATGATCGTTTGATGGCACTTCGTAAGGCTTGTATACCTTCTCCCATATTGCAAAGCCTTGTGCCTGGATGAAAGCCTCCATGCGTGCCTTCCAAACCTGGAAATCAATACCAGCAAACACACAAGGTTTGGTGGAGTACTTCTCCATGATGATTAGTCAAAAACACGTGCAAATCTCAAAGATTAGAGCACCATGGCTCTGATACCAATTGTAGGATCGAAGAGCACGTGAAAAGCTACCAGAGGGGGGTGAATGGTAAATTTCAAAATCTTACGCAGCGGAAACAATTAAACCACAACCCCTTCGGCAGAAAAACGATCTCTTAAAGAAATCATGTGTGAGACTAATCCAAATGTGTTTGACCGTGACAAAAGTGATGGATATCAGAGATAATCAAGTCATGAAGACAACCCAAAAAGAATCACTCAAATCCGTCGAGAAAAACTCAAGCTATGATCGAAAGATCATACAAGGACAATCTGCCCTACCCGAGAAAAAACAGTGCTGGAATGCTGTAAAGAAACTCGTGTAGATCAGAAACCACAAATCCAATGACCGTGAAATTTTGACATATGATAGATAATCAAGTTCTGAAGACAACCCAAAAAGAATCACGTCAATTGGATCTGTAAAACTCGAGTTATGATAAAACCACCGACGAATGGTAGTGCTGTCCAGAAACTCGACGAGTAAAACTTGTCTGAAACAAGTCGGACAAACAAGGCACAAAAGTTCCTTCAAACTACGAATTTTATTCAGTAGAACACAAGAGGAACAGCCCCAAAGTCGTCCACCACGAGCTCTGGGCTCCCTTGGTTATATAACCAGCCCTTAGGCCAACCCAATATCAACTAGGACTCCAATCCTACTCAGATCACGAATCGTAACTTTCCATAACTGCTCAAGATTCTTCTATACGCAGATAGAAGCAATCTTACTTCCAAACACCTTAGGAACGTATCCCACATTCCTAAACAACTCAAATTTGTGACCCACATGAAATCCTATCATAACCAACTCAAATCTTTCCATATTTGAGTCAAACCCGACTCAGCCGCAGCCTGAGTCCATAACCTAGTCGGTTGGACCTTTCCGACCAACTCTTTACGTCCACATCTCTTCATCACGTCTCTGGAACCATGTATCCACGTCCATGCACTCCTTGCAGATGTGCAAACATCTTCCAATGACGTCCACGATACCTTCACATGCATTGTTCTTGATTCAATCATGCTGTGCAACCTTCTGATCAGCTCAACCACAATTCCTCCTGAATTTAGTTGTTGGAACCTCATCTCCTCCCTGAGACTAGTCCAATGGATCCCATCACCAGCCATGTCTTGAACTCAAGCAACACCTGCACATGAATAAACAACCAATCCATACGAGCCCAAGTCCTCGACTTGACTCAAGTTAGTTCCGAACACAACACCTTACATGAGAACCTCACATAAGCATGTTGCAAAGCATAGCAAAACGATATCAGCCATATCATCCAAAACGCACCAAAAACTTAGTAAAGGAATACTAAGCAATCTTTCCAATCATGTAAAGCAAGTACGAAATATTGCAAATGAAAAGCAGAAGCACTACAGTCAAGTTCCGGACCTTGCCAGAGCAACCCGGACCTTGAGCTAGAGCTAACAAAAGCTAGTAGAACCTAGCGCCGGAGCTTACCAAAACTAGTACAACCAAGCTCCCACCAGAGCTTACAAAACTAGCAGGACCTAGCGCTGGAGCTAACCAGAACTAGTCGGAACTAGTAATCCCAAAAGCCGGAGCTAGAAAAATCAACTTGGAGCTTAGAAAAAACACGGCGGAGCTATCAAAATCATGTCGGAGCTAAAGACAAAAATTCACCGAAGCTGATCAAAGCTAGTCGGACCTAGCATTGAACGTAACCGGAGCTACCCAAAACAAGCCGTACCTACCGTAGGACGTTGCTGTAGCTCAGAGCTAGAGTCAGACCTTGATAAAAAGGTGTTTTGTTGATATTCAAAACTTTTATCATCAAAGCCAAGTGTATTCACTACAAACCAATGTATTCAGCACACATAAGTCGTACACATCACACATTTCATTACAGGTAGAACATACCTCATCGTCGTCACTATTGTGTTCTGCATCCTCCTGACTTGATCTTGATCTTGTTTTGCCCGCCATGAAGCATAAGTTGGCCAAATCATCTTCATCTTCGTCACTTCCAATGTCCACGTTGCTTGAGCCAAGTTCCTGGAGTGCGGAGATAAAACTATTCACCAGTTTGCGACCTGTAAAGTCCTTCTTCTTCTCCTTATCATTTGTTGAGGAGTGCTTCGTCCTTGATTGTTTTTCTTCTCGAGAAGTAGAACCTGAAAGGTTAGGACATTCTGTACGAAAGTGTCCTGTCTTACCACATTCGAAGCATCGTTGAGGTCCGGAGCTTCCTCTCTTCTAGTTCTCACATTTTGCAATGCTTCTGAGAACCTAGTAGAGAGAAGTGCTAGCTCCTCCTCTGGAAATTCCTCGATATGCTCAAGGGTTAGTGAGGACAACAAAGCAAGAGTATTGCAAGATGATGATTGGACGGAGCTAGGCATATCACGTTGTGAGACAAATGCAATAGACTTTTCTAGGTTCTTACGTGATAAGATGTCAATTTCATGAGTTTTGAGTTTAGAGTAAAGCACATCTAAAGTAAGTGTACTCATGACAGTAGATTCACGAATAGATGTAACTTTCATCTCCCAGATTGACATGTCTAATGCACTAAGAAGTTTCCTAGCATTTTCAGCTTCAGAAAAATTAATGTTGACACTAAGCAAGTTACTGAGAATTTTGTTAAAGCGAGCAAAGAGATCATCGATGGACTCACCGGGTTGCATCTCGAAGCGCATGTATTCTTTCTTGAACATGTCTTGCCTTACCTCCTTGATCGTGTTAGATCCTTCATGATAGTCACAAAGTGCTCTCCATACATCGTATGTCGATCGGAGATGTGCAACGCGGTCGAATTCGCTCTGAGTGAGTCCTTGGATGATCAAGTTTCGGGCTTTATTATTGTTGTTGACGTCCTGTAGGTTTGTAGCCGTAACTTGATCGTTAGATGGCACTTCGTAAGGCTTGTACACCTTCTCCCATATTGCGAAGCCTTGCGCATGGATGAAAGCCTCCATGCGTGCCTTCCAAACCTGAAAATCAATACCAGCAAACACACAAGGTTTGGCGGAGTATTTCTTCATGATGATTAGTCAAAAACACGTGCAAATCACAATGATTGGAGCACCTTGGCTCTAATACCAATTGTAAGATCGAAGAGACGTGAAAAGCTACCAGAGGGGGGGGGGGTGAATGTTAGATTTAAAAATCTTACGCAGCGGAAACAATTAAATCCCATCCCCTTCGGTAGAAAAACGATCTGTTAGAGAAATTGTGTGTGAAACTAATCTAAATGTGTTTCACCGTAACAAAAGTGATATATATCAGAGAGAATCAAGTCACGAAGAAAACACAAGAAGAATCACTCAAATCCATCGAGAGAAACTCAAGTTATGATCGAAAGATTGAACAAAGGTCAATCTGTCCTACCCGAGAAAAACAGTTCTGGAACGCTGCAAAGAAACTCGTGTAGATAAGAAACCACAAATCCAATGACCATTAAATTTTGAAAGATGATAGATAATCAAGTTTTGAAGATAACCCAAAAAGAATCACGTCAATTGGATCTGTAAAACTCGAGTTATGATAAAACCACCGACGAAAGGTAGTGCTGTCCAGAAACTCGACGAGTAAAACTTGTCTTGAACAAGTCGGACGAACAAGGCACAAAAGTTCCTTCAAACTACGAATTTTATTCAATAGAACACAATAGGAACAGCCCCCAAAGTCGTCTACCACGAGCTTTGGCCTCCCTTGCTTATATAACCAGCCTTTAGGCCAACCCAAACTCAACTAGGACTCCAATCCTACTCCAATAACGAATTGAAACTTTCTATATCTTCTTAGGACTCTTCTACACGCAGATAGAAGCAATCTTTAGACTTACAAACACCATAGGAACGTATCCCACATTCCCAAAACAACTCAAATTCGTGACCCACACGAAATTCTATCATAACCAACTCAATACTTTTCATACCGAGCCATAACCGACTCCGCCGCAGCCAAAGTCATCAACCGATACGATCCGATCCTTCCAACCAGATCTTCCCATCCATAAACCATCTTCGGAACCCTGTTGCCATGTCATGCACCGCATGCATACGTGCGAACACCTTCCTTCGATGTCCAGTAACCTTCATACGCACTGCCGTTGATTCAATCATCCTGTGTGACCTCCTGACCCGCTCAACCACAATTCCTCCTGAATTTGGTTGTTGGAACCTCATCTCCTCCCTGAGACTAGTCCAAAGGATCCCTTCACCAGCTATGACTTGAACTCAAGCAACACCTGCACATGAACAAACAACCAATCCTTACGAGCCCAAGTCCTCGACTTGACTCAAGTTAGTTCTGAACACAACACCTTATGTGAGCACCTCACATAAGCATGTTGCAATGCATAGCAAAACGATATCAGCCATATCAACCAAAATGCACCAAAAACTTAGTAAAAGAATACTAAGCAACCTTTCCATAAGTGTAAAGCAAGTTTGAAACATTTCACATGAAAATTTGGAACATTACGATCAAGCTCCAAACCTTGCCATAGCCAACCAGAGCTTGAGCCGAAGCTTACCAAAGCTAGTACAACCTAGCGCCGGAGCTTGCCAAAGCTAGTACAACCTAGCGCTGGAGCTTACCAAAACTAGTCGGAACTAGTCAACCCAAAAGCCGGAGCTAAAGACAAAGCTCACTGGAGCTACCCAAAAACATGTCGGATCTAGACAAAGAAAGTCGGACCTATTGTCGGACCTTGCAGAAGTTTGGAGCTAGAGTCGGACCTTGCTAAAAAGGTGTTATGACAACATTCAAAACTTTTATTGTCAAAATCAATGTATTCAGCACAAATAGGTCTCACAGAGTGCACGTCATTCCTTTGTAGATAAAGGTTATAATTAACTTAGCCAAGGAGTAACAAGGTACATCCAACCTATGGAAATCTTGAGATGTGGATGAGCGACATCGACAACACCCTCCTTGACCACACTTATATAATCCATGAATGGCAACCCAACAGCGACACTCAACCCTCCAATGCCATAGCCATGCTGCAACAAGGTTAGGCCAATCTCATGGTCTACATCTGTTGTTAGGGTTTCAACCCCTATCACGGACCTTGACCAAGAACAAGCTTGGGGGAGGACCCCCAATTGAGGTAACTTGTACCACACCCCATTTGCATTCCTTTATTTTATTTCTTTCTTTCCACCACATTTGCATCTTTAAAATAAGAATAACGTAGTATAGGTAAGGTTAATAAAATAAAGGATGTGCGGTAAGAATATTTTTACTTTGCATAAGTTGAAATGATGAGTTGCTCTTTTTTATTTTCTCTAGTCCCTTGCATACAATTTAGTATTCTCCAAGTAGTGGGTTTATTGGCCTAGAATATTCTTGCCTGAAACTTGAAAATTGTGGGTTACAAAAGCTAAGTCCAATTCTAGGTTGTTGTGGGAAACTTGAGTTCATGGATAAAATTTAAAATGGGAGTTCCTCATTTGATAGAAATTCATACCAAAGCCATATGATGATTTGAATTAGATACACCTTATGCATATGCTATTTGCCATCACATTGAGCTTGGTCAAACTAGTATAGAACTATGTGAGAATCTTTTCATCCTTTTAAGATCAAGATTACATGGGCACATGCTAAACTTCTACACTAGATGTTAGCAAAATTTTCTCATACCATTCCACCACAAATAAGATACTCCATGATTTTCATGCATAATACTCTCTCTAAATTACTTGAACAAAAAAAGAGGAATAGAAGACATGGCTACAAGAAAATAAAATAAAATGCATGCTCATATACAAGAGCGTGAGAAAAAAATGAGAGAGAATAAGTAGTCATGTTTCATTTTCACAAAAAGAGAGTGCATACAAAGGAGTCATCTTCATATTTCCACTCCACAACTACTCCATCAAGCTTGCACAAAGCTTGATCAAAAGTATAATTTGTTTTCTCCCAAGGCTTATTCTTTTGACTTAGCGATATATGTGTTGCAAATATGCCTACTCTTGATCCCTACCAAGCTCCACATACAAGCCATATTTAGATGTAGGACAAGAAAGGCATTGTCTTGGTGAGGATACAAATACCACTTCCCACATAGGAGTGATTGAGTGCATCATTTGAGGAACTTAAATCCAAACACCATTTGAAATTATCCGAAAATTTGAGTGGAACCTAAATATTAGGGGATGCATGCTCATTTTGCTGTTCTGTCCTTCAAAAACCCAAGAAAAGGATGAGGCATAAGCCCCATAAAGACTAAGAAAAAGGGTGAGGTACCATAGCCAATTTATTCAATGCAGGGTAGATTACATTGTTGTGCACTTGGTACTTTTGCAAAATAGGACATTGTAGCAACTCCTGATCAACAACCTAAGTCTTTATCTTTGTTTCGGGGCGAGCAAAGGGTAAGCTTGGGGGATTTTGTTGACGGTCGTCATATACCAATTTCAACCGTCAATATAACTCAATTATGTGAGGGAATGAATATTTCTTACACACATTATAGTTAGAAATAAGCTAGTTCCACTTGTCCTAGGAGAAAATAGTGCATGTAGGTATTTTATACAGAAATGAGGTAAAAGAAGGGGAGCAATCCTATAAAATATCATCTTAGCCAATCAAGCACTAACATGTGTCATCACATGGTTCAAATTGCCCACAGGCAAATGTATCCAAAGCCATCCAAAGGTGTATCACCAATATCAGTCAATGGGACCCACCTGGAAGTCACCTCGAGAAAGCACACTGGAATTGGTGCAACTTTCTGTTTGGCCGGAGTCAGGGTTCGGTCGAAGCCTTCTTGGTGCAAAACTCGGTCAACTTCCACATGTCGACTCCATGTGGTGCCGTGGTCATGATGAAGACTGATTCACGCGCTTTTGGTGGCGGGAATCAACCCTTCTTGAGCTATATAAACAGGAACCCTCACCTCTCACTTCAACACACACCACTCGAGCATTGTTCTATTTTACACACTAGTTCTCCTAGTTCCTTAGTGGAGGTTAGGCTGTAGAGAGGAGCCTCTAGTCCTAGGTCCAAATTGGGGAAGGTATGGCTCATGCATATTTTCTTGTATTTGTGACTTTATACACAATAAAGATATTATCTTCAGTCTTCTTTTATTTATATACATGGATGAAGCGTTTCTTGTTTGATTGTGGATTCCATGTATGTGGTAGGAGTAGTCTTTATGATTATGTCATAACAATGTTGTTCTATCATCATAAACACTACCAACCCCCACTATAGTCTAATTAGTTATGATATGATCATGTTGATATGAATAACATATGCTATGTCTCAACATTGGTTCAACGATGTTTAGGTTAGTCATTGCCTTAAGATGGCTCGTGTCATGATAAGATATTTATTTAATATGCTAGCGTGGTGCTAGGATAGTTAAGTAACGTTGGATGTCTCATAGACCCATGGATTGAAGAGGTAGGTAGTAGGAGCTTTATTTGTCCTTGTAATCCTCCATGTTCGGCTATGCCACAGGCTCTTTGCGGGAGCGTCCTAGTATTGCTAGGTGTAAACCCATGTCCGATGTGTTGAACAACTTAGCATAAGCAATCACCATCGACACGCTCATTATTACCTAACCTAGGCTATGTCTAGGTATATTGGAAGCATTGTAGGAGCAACTCCCCAAATCTTAGTCTAATCTCCATTAGGACCCATTTATCTTTTAAAATAGATTGCTTAGGTGTGTGTCACACTACCCATATTATACTATTATCCTTGTCTTGATAATTGATTAGTATCGCATAGCTTGATCATAAGAGTAGTGTCTACTTCACTCCATTGCCTTCCTTTGGGATAAATACCATACCCTGGAAGTACTCTCGGGTAAAATGCTACACGACAGTTTCAGTGCACTTGCAGATTTTTATCTGTGACATAATAAACGTCAACAGTTATATAATTAAGGGAGGAAAGAGCTCTTGTGCCTTGTTCGGCCGACTTGTTTTCGTCACGTCTTTCTCGTCAAGTTTCTGCGCTGCCCGACCTTTTTTCAGTGCTTTAATCGTAACTCGCGTTTTACTACTCCAATTGATGTGATTTTTTTTGTGTTGTCTTAACAACTCAATAATCTATCATCTATGAAAATTACAAGGTCACTGGATTTATAGTTTTTGAGTTACACGAGTTTCTTTGCAGCGTAGTAGATCTTGCTCTCTGTCAGAACAAATTGACCTTTGCTCAGGGTTTCAGTCATAACTTGAGTTTTGCTTGACATTTTCTTGTGATTTTTGTTGTTGTGCCTTCGTGACTTGATTCTCTACGATATACACTGGTTTTTCTTGTTTTGAACATATTGTAAACACTTGTTTTTCTATCAGATTGATTTTCTACTGAGGGGGTTTCGTTGCTTCTGCTGAAAAAGTTTTATTCTACAATTCACTCCCCCTCTGGTATCTTTTCATGTGCTCTTCGATCCTACAGTCCGTGTGGACTCCAGAACGACGAGATTGGCGAGGAAATATAACCCCCTTATTTTAGGACTTACTTTTAAACACACTATATTTGTCCTCATCTCCCCTCGGGAGAACTATCCAATATAGTGTACTTCATGTGGGATATATGCATACTATACTTGGCAACATACTTTGATGAGATGCTCTAAATTCAAATAATATAGTTGCGGGGTTGGAGTTTGCAAGAAACATACCAATCACGACATCATCAGCTTGCTGAGCTTCCTCGGTAGAGACATGGTTCACCTTGCCACGAGCGAAATTTTGCAGTCCATGGTTGCCCTGTGTTGCTCCTCCATTTGTCCTGGGGTTCTACCTCGAGGTGTTGTTCATCTGTCCTTGACATGACTTTGGGCACTGATTAGCAAAGTGTCCTACCTGACCACAAGTATAACATGTATTGTTACCAGCAGCATCAGAAAAGTTGGGGCGAGGCTGATTTTGAGCATAGGCGCCCATGTTGGAACAAGGTGCAGGCAACACTGGTAAGCGGAGTGCTTGCATGGTAGGGCATTGTAGCAGTGGCTGATTAGGGCCGGGTGGACTAGAGGGGTGAAAAGCAGGGGCAAACGAGCTGTATTATGGCACATTGGGCGGCGCATAGCGGGGCCAAACATTGCTTCCTTGTGGTTGTCCATGATATGGCATCTTCCTCTTTCCATCTTGTTCTATCTCATGGACCTTGCTTTCCACCACAATAGTCTTGTCAACTAGCTTCTCGAAGTTTGCATAACCACAATTGAGCAGTTGAACTTGTATCTCATTATTCAGACCCCTCATGAACAGGTATTGCTTTTTGCGGTCTGTATTATTGTCCTTTGGAGCATACCTTGACAACAATGTGAATTTATTAAGGTATTCACTCACACTCATTTTTCCTTACTTGAGACTCTCAAGTTCTTGCCTCTTTAGTATCATGGCTCCTTTCGGCATGTAGTGTGAGCGGAAACTCTCTTTGAATTAAGCCCAAGTGATTCTCTCTTGGTTAACATGAGCATTGCAAAGAGCTTTCCACCAATTTGTGGCGGCTCCAACTAGCTGGTGTGATGCAAAAAGAACACTCTCTCAGTCACTGCATTGAACAATGGCAAGTTTCTTCTCAACAGATTTCAGCCAATCATCAGCTTCCATTGGGTTATTGGCTTGTGCAAAAGTTGGCGGCCTAGTCCTCATGAATTCTCCCAATCGGTTGTGAGGCGACAATTGCGGCAGTGGGGGTGCAGGAATATGGTTGAGTTTGTTGTTATTATTAGCTTGCAGCTGTCCCAATGTTTGTATCATAGTTTGCATGAGCTGATTTTGCATAGCTATGAGGCGCTCAATGTTACTTGTGTTAGCACTAAGGTTGATACTCTCAGGGGCCTCCATATTGTCATCATCACCACCAGTGTTCGTCTTGTTGCGGGTTACCCCCGACATCTGGGGGAAAAGAGAGTGTGAATAGAGGAAATTGGGTTTTAGAAAATGTTCCCCAACTACATGCATCAAGATGTATAAACTAAGCAACTCCTTTATTAATATATAACTATATAAGGTTGTGGACAAGTGCTGAAGCATCCCACATCTCTGTAATATGTGCGGATGTGGACATTCCCCGAAGCATCTCACAACTCACACCAAACACACAAGCACAAGCACACACCATAGAAAATTCAGCACACCATATTAATTATAGCTATTACAATCTAGGCGTCTTTACAACTTCTCAATAAGAGACCTAAACTTAATTCTGAGGGCCAAGGTTTTTTTGGTCGTGAGGCGGTGAAGGCAGCGAATGCGGCGAGTAATACATGGGCGCACGCCAAGGTGAATTGACCATCCATATAGATGTTGGTGAACTTGCCCCACCATTGGTTGCTGCGTTAGCTCGGATCTCCTCTTGCCTTTCCATGACGTACAATCTCTTGCAATGGTAGTGTATCTCCTCCAGGCACATGCATAACGATTTCTCAGCTTCACAAGCATCCTCTGAGATATGTCAATGGCGAGAGAGTTGGACTGAGCTCCATCTTGAGGTCCAACAACCTCCCTCGTACCACTCTTGCGATGTGGGTGTAGCACAAAGATAGTACCTACAAGCTACTCGCGGTAGGAGTAACATAGCCTAGTGAGTGCATCTGAAGAAACGTCATCAATGTCTTGCTCCCTGTGGCCCTCCATGTGGGTGCAAAGTGTCGAGTGACAACAAAGTCCTCAGCGAGGATAGTAACTTGAGCCTTCCTTCTTCACGTCCAAAGCGAGGAATCCTTTTAACGTAGTACTCCGGTAGTAAATTGCAAAGGTCAAGAAACTCCTTCAATTCTCTAGCTGCAGATCCTACGCCAGTTCCATCAGAATAGAATTCTCGAGCAAAACGGAAAACTGTACCCTAATCCTCTTTTTCAGTTTCATTAGGTGCGGGTTCATTTTCCTGAGCTGTGGGTTCATTTTCCTGGTCGCCTTCCTGCGGCTCAACCTCATGGGGCTTCTCCTCTTCACCATCCTCATGTGGTTCATCTTCCTCATAGGGCTCCACCTCTTCCGGTTCTTCCTCCGTTGTGTTAGAGTGTTTGTGTTTGGCCTCTTTTGCGAGTTCACTTCCTTGTCCTCTTGGACTGGGTCTTCCGAATCCTAGTTGGGCTTAAGCTTGCTTCCAAGAGGCGGCAGACGAGCCCTCTTTCGTATTGTCATTTGAGTGGTATGCATCTATAGAAAAAACATGAGAACATTAGAGAAGACTGTAAATGTTAATCTGAAATTGCAGCGGCCATAAAACAAGGTAAGAGGATATGCGACAGCTCAAAAAGAAGAGAAAAAAGGGGTAAAATGTAGCTGCAGCAAAACCACACATTTTTTGACAAAAATATGACTAGTAAAAGCAAAATAGGTGTAGCAGCAAGTAAATTTGAAAAGGGAGAAGTCTTAAGTGGTTTGTGGTGTCCATTCTACCTAGGCTTGCATGCTACATCAACACGGCTCTGATATCAATTTTTGACACCCGGTTCCGAGTGTGAAGCAAGTGAGGCGCATATGTGTGCCCAGGACGTTCATCACACATACACGACTGAATCACAAACGATATTCAGATTATAACCATTTCACGAATAGTAAATAGTACCTTATTACAATAATCCAAATAGTCTCAAATGACAACTCTAAACGATATTGTAGCGGAAAACTAAGCAGCTGGCAGACTCCAGCTCCACCGGCAATTGATGATAACACGCACGCCTAGAACTCCTCGATGTCTTCAGGATACTCCCAAGTGTCGCCCGCTGCTGAATTAATGTGAGAATAGAAAGAGTGAGTACATTTCGTACTCAGCAAGTGTGGAAAAGTATGACATGTAGCTTAAACATGGATGATACAAATGGTTCATTGCAGAAAAACATGCTTCATTCATAAAAGTTAAAATGCAACTTAAGGTACTAGGTGCGGTCTGTTGATGTTTTCTTATACAGAATAAATTCCTCGAGTGCACGAAAACTATCGATGTAGCATTTCTCCTTAAAAGAGTGCTCTAAAGGTGTCATTTATTTTATTCCAAGAGAAGGCTAGGTGGAAGTGTAGCAATCATAAAATGGAAAGGGTAGAATGGTATAGGTAGGGTTCTAGTGAGGATGGATAATAGATAATTAGAGGTAGAGTGACACACACAAGAGCATTCTATTCTAAGGAGGATAAATAGCCCTAATGGAGATTGGACTAAGAGTTGGTGAGTTGCTCCTATAATGCTTCTAATATACATATACATAGCCTAGGTTAGATACTAATCAGCATGTCCATGGTGAATACTTATGCTATGTTGTTCAACATATCAGGCACGGGTTTACCCCTAGGAATACTAGGATGACTCCTGGCAAAATCATGTGGCAAAGTCGAACGTGGAGGATTACAAAGGACAGATAGGGTTGTCACCACCTACTACCTAACTCTTCAATCCGTAGATCTACGAGACATTTGACGCTACATAACTATCCTGGAACCATGCTAGCATATTAAGCAAATACCTTAGGAGTTGCAGCACAAGCCATCCTAAAGCAATAAAGTAAATCATCGTTGAAACCAATGTTGATACATAGCATAGTAATGCATATTAACGTGTTGATATCATAACTAATTAGACTATAGTGGGGGTTTAAAGTATTTATGGTGATAGAATAAGATCATTATGGTATAATCATAAAGACTACTCCTACCACATACATGGAATCCACAATCAACCAAGAAATGCTTCATCCAAACATATGTATAAAGGAAGACTGAATATAATATCTTTATTATGCATAAAGTCACAAATACAAGACGGAATACATGAGTCATACCTTTCCCAAGGAATTGTGAAGAGAGACTCCTTCTACTCCTTTCCCAATCTGGACTTGGGACTAGAGACTCTCCTCTCTACAACCTAGAGACTCTCCTCTCTACAACCTAAACTGCTCTAAGACTATGGAAAATAGTGGATACATTAGAATGAAGCTCAAGTGGTGTGTGTTGAATTTAGGGGTAGGGGGTCCTATTTATAGCTGGAGAAGGGTCGGTTCCCACCACCAAAAGCGTGAGAATCAGTCTTCATCGTTATTTGGGCACCACAGGGAGTCAACATATAGATGTTGACCGCGTTTAGCGCCAGGAAGAGGTCGACCGAACCACCTGTTTGGCCGACTTGGTCTTTGTGCCGCTCCGCGTGTGCTTCCTCAGGGTGACTTCCAGGTGGGTCCTATTGACTGATATGGGTGATACACGGTTGGATCTCCTTGGATACGTCTGTCTGTGGGCCATTTGATCCAAGTGATGACACATGTCATCGCCTGATTGGTCGGGATGGTACTTTTTAGGATTGCCCCCCTCTTGTACCTCAATTCCTGCATACAAAGTCAGCATGCACTATTTTTCCAAAGAAAAATGGAAATAGGTTAAGTAGAAAGGTAATGTGTGCAAGAAATGACTCGTCGTTCACATAATTGAGTTATATTGACGGGTGAAATTGAGGTATATCAGCCGTCAACAAACTCCCCCAAGCTTATCCTTTGCTCGCCCCGAGCAAAGTCAAGACATTAGGTTGATGATCAGAAGTTGCTACAGTGTTCTATTTTTCAGAAGTACCAAGTGCACAACAAAATACTCGACCTAGTACTGCAAAAATTGGCTATGGTACTCTACCCCTTCTTATGTCACTATATGCTTTTCCTATTCATGGGTAGTTGAAAGATAGAATAGTAAATGGACCAAGCATAGCCTAAATATCAAGTTTCACTTAAATTTTGGAGAGTTTCAATTTAGATTCTAAGTACCTCAATTTGATTCTCTTAATCACTCTTTTTTGTGTAGTGGAAATATATCCTCACCATGGCTTTTGCCTATACCAATACTACCACTAAATAATGCCCATATGTGGCTTGGTAGGGAATGAGAGTAGGCATATTTGTAACACATAATATTGCTAAGTCAAAAGTAAGCCTCAGAATACTTGTGCTTGTGTGATTTAAGTGGAAGTGGATGTGTAACTGTTGAGATAAGTTCTTTTGATGTGGACTCTCTTTATTGCAGGGATGAAACATGGCTACCCTTTTTTCTCATGCTTATGATGTAAGCATGCATTTTCTTTTTCTTGTAGCCATGTCCTCTACTCCCTTTTTATGCAATAAACTTGAACAAAGTACTAATTATGAAAGGCATGAAGTTTCTATTTTTATTTTGGAATGATTATATGATTGAATTTTGCTAGTGTAGAAGTATAGCATGTGTAAGTGATGTCTTGAATATAAAAAGAAATGAATGAATTCTCACATAGGACTATACTAGTTTGACTAGGCTCAATGTGAAAGCAAATAGCATATGCATAAGATTTATCAATGTAAAACATCACATGACTTTAGTGGGTATTTCAAATAAAATGAGGGTAACCTAAATCTTTTTACAATTTCTTCAGAAATCTAAGTTTCACTTTCAAACTAGGAATCGCAGCTCTATCACTACTTGAAATATCATAACAACCTAGAATTAGATTAAGCTTTTCCTACCCGCAATTTATAAATTAAGGCAAAGTTAATTTTAGCCAATGAAAGCAATATTTGGAGAGTAGAAAGTTGTAAATTAGGGACTTAGGAAAAATAAAACAGAGCAACTATTCATCATTTCTATCTATGTGATTTATAAATCAATCTTACCGCACATCTTTTTTTTTAGTGAAAGCAAATCTACATTACTTATCTTATCTTATTTTATTTTATTTTTCTATGCAAGGTGAATTGTGGATGAATGGAAAATAAATATGCAATGGGTGAGATACAAGTTACCTCAAGTGGGGGTCCTCCCCCAAGCTTGTTCTTCAATCACCTTCGTGATAAGGGTTGAACCCTTGATGACGGAAGTATGCCGCGAGATCGGCTTGCTATTGTTGTGTCATGGAGTTGAAGTTTGTGAACTAAGTGTCCATGTGTAATTGCCAGTCTTGGGTACATTGGACATGGTCTTGGAGTGTGTTGTAGAGTTATCCCGTCCTCTCTTCAAGGTCTCCCATACGTCTAGTGAGATCCGTAATTTCTTTGTTATAGTCATGATGACTTCTACCCACTAAGTCACAACATCCTCTCATTGACATTGGAGTCAATCTACTAGAGCTTGAAGTGGATAGGGATGACTCCCATCCAGTACTCGGCCATCCATGCCAAGTCGACACTCCGACTTCATACGGTTGAGGTTGAGTCCATTCGGGTGCATCACCCATTGAGTTCTCCTCCTCTTGGTATTCATAGATCGGGGAGGTTGTCGGAGGCATTCCCATGGCCGCACTCCTTGAACGGCTCCTGGTTACCCTACCATAGACATTACTTCTTCTTGCTTTCTCGATGAGAAGAAGATCAATTGTTAGTTTCCAGCATTTGTTCAAATGAAAATTCGGGTTAGGTATCAAAATTTCATTTACAAAGCTGGGATAGAAAAATACCAAAGAGCCAATATGATCATGCTTAGGTATGTCCTCGCACTAGATAATCATCATTAATCAATTCTTGTTCGATTTCAATGTACTCAAATGAAGTATATTCTAATGCTCCTATCCTAGTAGCAATACGGGTAATCAATGAAGTGCAGTCAATTGACCCTATTCTAGAAATATAACCTTACTATTGTGTCATCATGGCTTTAACTGGAGCAACTATTAACTTCTTAATCATGGCAAACAGAATTCTCAGTTCATCATCACGAACTACTCTAACATCTCCTCTAAGGAACATAGTCATAGCCACCCATCTATGCATGAGGCGTACTGTCGAATTTTGCAAGTGGCTATTTCTAGGAGCACTACATGTAACCTCATAGTCAATTCATGCCAAAAACTTTGTTTGTTAAATCTAGGAAAAGTGTCTAAATCTAGCAAACAACGTTTACAGGATCCTTGGATTTCACTTAATTTTTTCCATAGGATGTTGTATTCTTTTCGAAATAATCTAAAAGAAATACCATCAAATCCTATTTTAAGGGTGCATAGGAATTGTATGGTGAGAAGGCGTGAACCTTTCTCCTCTATGTGAGCAAAATTTTCCCATCCTACGACACATCAAATGCTAAAGAATTCAGAATACATACCTATTTTTGAGATCAACTCTGGGTCATAAGCTTTAGTGTGATAAAACTCACGATCTTGGACGAGCTCGCGTGCTTGATCTTCAACTTCACTATGTATGTCGTTGTCATTGTCATGGAGAAGTTGATGTGGGTTGCTCGTCACACCCATGGGGGTGTCTTTATACACACCCCTACTCCGTGGACTTGGTGTAGCAACGGGGGAGAAGTGTGCACTTGAGTCTCCACCATGACTTGAGCTTGCAGCCCACTTCCTCTTCCCGAACAACCTCTTTGTTCCCTTCATGGCCACAACAAGCGAGAACACAACAAGGAAAAAAACTCAAAAAGAGGTGATGTAAGTGAAAAATTTCTCCTTGAAGAAGTTAAGAGCAAATTGCAAATGCAAATCAATGCAAATCTTTGGATTGGATTTGAGCAAGACTGCTTCAATGAAGAGCAAGAAAACAAAGTGAGCAAGTGAATTACTTGGGGAGGTGAAAAGGTGAAGTGTGAAGATGTCCTCCTCACAACCACCATTTATAGTGTACACCCCCAACGGTCATAAGAGGCACAAAATGTAGCCGTTGAAGGAGAGAGAGCCCCATTGGTCCTTTCCCCACTTTGGCCGACCAGGGTGGGTTCGGCTGACCTGTAAGGTGGGCCCCTTGGTCCTTCTTTTGGCAGGTGGCTTCTCAACAGCTACATAATTAGCCCTTTGGTGAATTACCACATTTTTGCAGCTCAAATTTTTTTTTCAAATAAAACTCTTTTTCGAATCCAAAAAATTTCTCTTTGTGAAAAATAAAGAACTAAAAATGATGGTGAGAATATAAGATCCTCAAGTGGCTATGAAAAATAAAATATGCAGTGGGAAAAATCAAACTTAGTGGGCGAAATCAAATGGGGCAAAAAGAAAAATAAAATAAAAGATAAGTACCAATTATCCAATTGGCTAGGTCTCACCAAAGTCCGATGAGATGGACTTTTCCTCCGTCTTCATTTCTTGGCATCCAGGCCTAGAGGAATGGGCTCGGACGGCTTGTCATGCTTCTTCCGCCACTCCTTCTTTGGCAGTTTGGTGGACTTTGGCCTTTGGGAAGGCCCGGGCTTCTCTGTCTTCTTGGGGCGTCAGCATGGACGAAAAGCGGGTTCTCCGCATATATCAGTTTTCTCATGAATGCAATGAGAGGGTCAACCTTTGGATGTGTGACTTTGACCTCTTGAATGTGTTTAACATTAGGCCCATACTTGATTCGAATCATAGAGCATTTCTCCGACTTTGGGCGAAAGGTAAACTTCTCCTCCTTGCCATTGATATGGAAGTGGATTTTTCCAGCTCCCACATCTATGTGAACTTTCGCGATGCTAAGGAATGGACGCCCAAGAATGAGCGGCGTATCCTTCTAGACATCCATGTCGAGCACCACGAAATCCACGGGTATGAAGCAGTTCTAGATTTTCACCAGGACATCCTCAGCAATACCTGCTAGATAACGGACTGAAGAGTCAGCCAGTTGGATCTGCATTGGTGTTGGAGTTAGCTCCTTAAAGTTCAGCTTGTCGAAGACCACTTTGGTCATAACAATCACACTTTCTCCAAGGTCACAAAGTGCCTTGTCAAAGTAGTGAGCTCGAATTAAGCAAGATATGGTAGGACATCCAGGGTCCTTCTTCTTCGGAAACCTATTGAGGATGGTTGCACTGCAGTCCTTTGTAAGCTTGACAACCTTAGTGGTGGGTAATGGCCGCTTGTTATTCAATATGTCCTTGAGATAGCGAGCATAAGTGGGTAATTGCATCGCATCTATCAAGGGCACATTGATGTTAATATTTTGAATAACTTCAACAAAGCGGTTGAATTGCTCATCCACTGTTGGCTTCCTTTGTCTGTGAGGGAATGGCATAAAATTGGTCTATTCAAATTGCTTGGCCATTCTCTCACTGAGTGCTTCATTTATGCTAGTTGGGACATCCTCTTTATCTTTCTCCTTCTCATTTGTCCTCTTTTACTGTGTGGATACGGTGGGTCACGAGTGGTCTTGCCACCTCTCGTAGCCACCGCATTCACTTTCTCCACCGCGACTTCTGGATGTCCCGGTATTTGGTTACTTTCCAATGGAGGAACAACTGCAGCAAGTTGAGACAACTGGGTCTCCAGCATCTTGTTGAAGCTCAGTTGATTCTTGAAAGCTGAGAATAGTCCTTCAATCTTTACGTTGATGCTTTCTAGGGTACTGTGGTTAGCAGATAGCTTGTTGTATAAGGCATCATTGATCTTCAGCTGGCTAATGGCAAGCTCTCTCAAGTTGAGTTGATTGCCATTGTTTCCGTTGTTGTTGTACCCTCCTTGAAAGAAAGGGCGTGGTTGGCCCCATGTTTGTATTTCTTAACACCACAGAGTAATCCGCAAGCACACAGAAATACCGTTGTAGCACTTCCCCTTAAGGAGTATTCCCATGGGTATCAAATCCAATGAACGTGTGTGCTAATCTTTCGAACTAGCTCACCCAAGAACACAAAGTAGTTTGGTAGGCAAGGAACAGAGAGGAAGTCAAAGTATTGATCTTAATTAAAGGTAGTTTGTAGTAGATGCTTGCTTCACGCATGGGCTTACTCCTAGAATTACTAGGACGACTCCCACCAAGAGCCTATGGCATAGCCGAACGTGGAGGATTACGAAGGACAGATAGGGCTGTCACCACCTACTGCCTACCTCTTCAATCCGTGGGTCTACGAGATATCCACTGATGATTTATAACCTAAGCACCACGCTTACGTTCTAAATCACTACTCTAGTTGTTTCGAACACAAAGCTACAACTAGAGCCTCTAATGAATTAAAGCAGTGAACCCACAAGTAACTACTTGTGCAAACTACTAAGTATAAAAGATCAAACTTGTATTGAATTCACAAAGGCTTACTTGATTTAGTAAAACCTTTGTAGGGGTACAAGAGTAGAAGAGGGACTTGACAAGCCCAAGCCTCCTTCTCCTAGACTCTTCACCACACTCTCCTTCTACTTTGGTAGCCTCTAGGACTACTCTAAACCTTTGGAGTGTAGCACTATTCTCAACTTTGGGGGTGTGTGGGAAGTGAGGTGAGGGGGTCTATTTATACGTGGAGAAGGGTCGGTTCCCACCACAATTAATGCGTGAATCAGTCACCATTGACTCCAGGGAGTCGGGAGGAGCCAACACGTGTCATTTGACTAGGTTTGGCGCCAGGAAGGGGTCGGCCGAACCCCTGGTTCGGCCGACCTGGCCAAGCCTCCCCTCGGGGAGTACTTCCTCCAGGTGGGTGGGCCCTTTGATGTATATGGGTGAAACACCGTTGGATCTCCTCGTATTCTTCTGTTTGTGGGCCATTTGATCCATGTGTTGCCATGTGTCATCGCCTAATTTGTTGAAATCCATTTTCATGGATTCATCCCTGCATGTTTTGGTATTTTGGGTAATAATTCACTTGCATACAAATAGACACCAACACTTGTGGAATTGGGTTAGTGTATAGCTCTACCACTATGTTTTGTGTTTATTTTATGCACATTATGAGGTGAATTGATGGTCAAAATATGGTACTTAAGGACCATCAACAAACTCCCCCACACTTAGTCCTTTGCTCGTCCTCGATTGGAGGCAACAAGAACTAGAGTGTTGTCATGAATTTGCTATAAGGTAGAAAATAAGGATACTAGATATTTCAACTTATACCTGAATTCATGGATCCCCTTTGTGTATGTGGCTACCACGTCAATCTTGGGTGTTTGAAAAGTGGAATGGTTAGAATGAAGTTCCCTAGGATCATTATCTGCTGAAATGATTTGGCAATTGCTATATTTGAAAGTCATAGGAACATTTTCCCTTGCCTTCTCGATCAGAACTTCTCAGATCTCTCAAAGTGTTTGAGTCCTCACCATGGCATGTTTTGCCAATTCTTGTCCCTATACTAAAAGTGGCTATATATGGAGCTTGGTAGGGATGAATGTGGCACACATTTGCAATTCATATGTTACTAAGTCAAAAGCTTGATCCTATGAGAAACTTGTGCAATGAACAAAGTGAAGGGAAAATTCTTGTGCTCATGAATGGATTGGAGGGGTGAGGTGATAACTCCCATGAATTTGCTCTCTTTTAAGGATGAAACATGGCTATTTTTTTTAGCACTTTTACTCTTTTTCAATAGTGGATGCTTTTTCTTTTTCTTGTAGCCATGTCTTCTACTCTTTTTTTTATTTTTAGAGAGGCTTTCATTTGTATTTTATGGAGTTTCTTTTTGACGAATGGGTAATCGATGGATGCAAACTCTCAATGTGAAAAATTTTGCATGAATGGAGTGCACAAGAGTTTTCAATTCAAAAAGTTCATGCATGTCACTCAATTGGGTCACGGGTTTGACAAAGTTCAATGAAAAGCAAAGTGGCATATGCTTGTGGTTTTCAATGAATGTATCATATGGCCTTGGTGGATATATAAATTTCCAATGAGAGATTTAGGCAACGTTCAAGACATCAAATAGTTACAAGTGTCAAAATCAATTTCAAGTAAAAGGATGATTTCTAAAGAACTCATTTACCATATCACACTAGTCAAATAAAGATGATGTGTTTTTCCTATTGAATTATGGGAATCATAAACAAGGTAATGAATTGAAATATAAAGTATTCAAATTTTCAGCTTAAGCAAATTCTTGACTACCAAATTTTATTTCAATTTGTTGAGTTGATTCATTTTAGATATGCAATGAAAAATATGAAATCAACTCAAACAGCAGGGTAGTGCATAAAAGTGGGGATAGGAAATCCAAACTGATTTTTTGGAGCGAAACAGAGTCGTACGGTGCAGAAAACAAGTCGACCGACCAGGGGGTTCGGCTGACCTCCTATTGGCTCTTCTATGGCTCTATTTCGTCGGTTCATTTTGCTCATTCAGTCGCGACGTGTTTTGATATGCAACGTTAATTTTTTACGTCGGGATTTCGTGACTTGGGGACATGTTTCCCCCACACTTGTTTCCTAAATTCTTTATTCAACAAAATAAACTAAAGGGGGAACTTTAACGGTGTTAGATGAACTGGTAAGTTAACTTTACTGAAATCAAAATATGGGGATGCTTACATTATTTAACCTAGCTTTAGAAAACAAATATTTTTTTAAAAAAAAATCCTAAGTAGTAAGCATCCTATGCTGTCGGGACATCTAAACTATGGTGCACTGTAGATGTCAGGCTCCCCGACGGCATTGCACAAGCGCCACATTTTGGCGCTCATGCCACGGCGAACACCGTCAATCTCCTCCTTGAGGGCCATGATGAGGACGGGAGGAAGATGATGGTTCTATGAGGTGTAAAACTTTCCTTCTGTTTCTGTCCTTTAAGTAGGCGGGGAACGACGCGTTTTACCGAGGATTTTGTGGAGGATATCGAGGAGGATCAACACGAGAAAACAGAACGTGAACGGCGCGAAGGGAGAGTCGGCCGACCCTAGGGTTCGGTCGACCCCCTTCTGTCTTCGTTCGGGCCAGCCTTTCTCGGGTCAATTAAATGGGCCTCATAGATGAAGAATTGGATGGGCCGATTAGTTGGACGTGGAGAATTTAAACAGAATTGAAAGAAATGGCATGGAAATCGATCAGATTTACCATGTCAATTTCTTTTTTTGTATCCTTTTGGGAATCGAGAAATAATTTGAGTCGGTGCCCATTCACTTTGAATAGTTGACCGTCATCACCTTGGAGTGTGATTGCTGCATGGGATGACGTCTCTACTACAGTGAAGGGTCCTTCCCATTAATTTCTAAGCTTCCCATGTCCAAAGAGTTTAACCCTAGAGTTAAAGAGTAAAACTTTATCTCCAGGTTTGAACTCTTTCGACGTAATCCTCTTATCGTGCTATATTTTGGTTCTCTCTTTATATATTCTGACACTATGGTACGCATTATCTCTCCATTCCTCCAACTCAGAGATTTGCTTCAATCGGTGATTTCCAGCTTCGTTAAGATTCATGTTCCACTGCTTGATGGCCAAATACGCTCTATGTTCCAATTCTACGGGAATATGGCAAGTCTTCCTATAGACAAGTTGGAAAGGAGACATGCTGATAGGTGTCTTGTAGGCAGTACGATATGCCCACAATGCATTGGGTAGCTTTTGCTTCCATCCCGTTCCCATTTCGAAGACAGTCTTTTGCAGAATATTCTTAATTTGCTTATTAGATGTTTCTGCTTGACCATTTGTCTGTGGGTGGTATGGGGTAGCAATGTTATGTTGGACTCCAAGTTCCCTTAAAAGGTTCCAGTAGGTCTTATCTATGAAATGAGACCCTTCATCACTTATGACCATATGGGGAGTTCCAAAGCGTGGGAAAATGATCTCATGGAACATTTTCCTTGCTTGCTTGGAATCAGCATTTTTGCATGGCAATGCTTCTACCAATTTTGACACATAATCGACGACAACCAGAATATACTAGCAATCATAAGACCTAGGAAAAGGTCCCAGGAAATCAATACCCAGTACATCAAATAATTTCACTTGGAGATTGTAGGTTAAGGGCATCGCATCGTGAGAAGAGATTCCTCCATGCTTCTGGCATTTCCAACATCCGCGAATGAATTCCTTGGTATCTTCACACATTGAAGGCCAATATAATCCACTCTGCCAGATCTTTGCCTAAGTATGGTAAACACCATAATGACCACCATAGGGGCCAGCATGACATTTCTCTATAATTTTGGTGCCTTCGATTGATGGGACGCACCTTCTAAGAAGGCCATCGGCACACACTCGATAGAGGTAAGAGTCATCCCAAAGGTGTCTACGACTCTCATAAATGAGTTCCTTTTTATTCCCCCTGGTGGTATGTATCCCGTGACCATAAAGTTCACGATATCCGCATACCAAGGGTGAGAGTCTGTCACCTTGAGGAGCATATCATCTCGTAGGAAGTCATTGATAGGTATGCCCATTGTTTGTGTGACTTCCGTACATGAATGATGATCTGCTACTAAATTCTCTACTCCTTTCTTATCTCTTATTTACAGATCAAATTCTTGGAGCAGAAGAATCCATTGAATTAGCCTCGGTTTAGCATCCTTTTTGGTATGCAGATATTTCAAAGCAGCATGGTTTGTGTAGACTATGACCTTTGCTCCAACCAAATAGGATTTAAACTTATCGATAGCAAAAACTACAGCTAGGAGCCCTTTCTTAGTTGTGGCATAATTGAGTTGGGCTCCTGTCAGAGTTTTGCTAGCGTAGGCTATTGCAGGATGCTTTTTATCTTTGGTTTGGCCTAAGACCGCACCAACAGCTAAGTCACTGGCATCACACATGATTTCGAATGGCATCGTCCAATCAGGAGGTTGGATAATTGGAGCTGAGATGAGTGCCTTTTTGAGTATATCAAATGATTTAAGGCATTCATCATCAAAATCAATGGGAGCTTCTTTAGCTAATAGGTTGGTGAGGGGTCTAGCGATTTTGGAGAAATCCTTGATAAATCGTCAGTAGAACCCCGCATGACCTAAAAAGTTGCGGATTCCCTTAACATTGATAGGAGGTGGAAGTTTTTCAATAACTTCAATTTTAGCTTTGTCCACCTCTATCCCTCTCTCGGACACCAAGTGTCCAAGAACAATGCCTTCCCGGACCATGAAATGGCACTTTTCCCAATTAAGCACAAGGTCCTTCTCCTGGCATCTTTGTAAGACCCTGTCTAAATTTTCTAGACAATGATCAGAAGTTTTTCCATAGACGAAGAACTCGTCCATGAAAACTTCCATGATATCCTCGATCATGTCTGAAAATATAGACATCATGCATCTCTGGAAAGAGGCAGGAGCGTTACACAGTCCAAAGGACATACGTCGGTAGGCATAGGCCCCGTAAGGACATGTGAACGTGGTCTTACATTGATCATCGGGATGGATAGGAATTTGATGATATCTCGAATACCCATCAAGGAAACAGAAGTAAGAGTGTTTTGCCAATCGCTCTAACATCTCATCGATGAAGGGCGGTGGAAAATGGTCTTTCCTTGTTGCCTTGTTAAGTTTTCGGTAGTCAATGCACATCCTCCATCCTGTGACGGTCTGTTGAGGAATTAATTCATTCCTCTCGTTTTGAACAACCGTCATACCTCCCTTCTTAGGCACTACTTGAACTGGACTTACCCATTAACTATGAGGAACAGGGTAAATAATCACGGCATGCAGAAGTTTCAAGACTTTTTTTCTTGACAACTTCCCGCATCGCATTATTCAATCTCCTTTGAGGTTCACTTGAGGGGACACTCTCAAGGTCAATAAGAATACGATGGGTGCATAACGCTGGTCTAATTCCCTTGAGATCCTGTAGTGAATATCCAAAAACAGCTCTATGCCTTTCTAACATGGCTATGAGTTTGAGAGTTTCATCATCTGAAAGCTTTTCACTTATGATGACAGGGGCTTCCAAATCGCCATTTATAAAGGCATAATGTAGGCCTGGAGGTAGAATCTTGAGCTCAACAAAAGGTTTTGCGGAGGGCTCTTCTTTTGGCAATTCTATTTCCTCCTGAAATTCATCCTCCTCTTGGACGAAGTATTCTTCTCCTTTAATTTCAGGGGGTTCTAAAAACTGAAGAGTCCTAACCTCCACCATTGGCTCATCTTGGATGGGAGATTCTGTAGATGTGTTCTTTGAACGCCGAATAGGCATGGATAAATTTCTCCCACCAAGATTGATATTGAGGCTTCCTTCGAAAGGAACTTCCACGAGAAATTTCTCTATGGAATCCCTATCTTGATGTCGAAATCTTGGATTTCGAACACGTGAAAATCTAGGAGAGCCTCAACATCTTTGTGTTTAACAGACACTTGTTGCAGAACCCCACATCCTACAAGAATGGTTCTGAATGAATCTCAGAAGGATTTGCGTGTTGGTGCCAATGGCACATCGCCAAGAATGGCGAGAGCACAAGAATTGGAAATGAGATTTGCTCCAACAGTAGGGGGTATAGTATTCTCATTGGTGTCCCTCCAATAGAACATAAAATGGTAGCTAAAGGTGAGGTCATCCGAAGAATTTCAGGTGAATTCTTGACTTTAGCTGCCCACTCTCTACTTAGGATAGAGGTCAACTCCTTGACACTCTGACGGACGAACACCCCGTAAGGTGGTTCAGGTAGAGTTGGTGGCAATGAAGGTTTCCTATAGCAACAATACTTCGAGGTATTTCCATAATCTTCAAAAAGCTCTTCTTCGAAGTAAAATGGAAACTACAAGGGTTGAATTTCTTCTACCTTCGTAGTCTCAGGTTCCGGAGAGGATTCCTCTGGCAAGGCTTGGGGTAAACAGGAAATGGGTTCATCCTTGTCCAAGGGTGTATCCTCCGTTCTTGACACGACTTCCTCTTGGGGAGGCCCATTAAGACCCATAATGAAGGAAGAGTTTCTAGAATTATTTCCAGAAGATCCTTGCCTTCTTCTTGAGTCATATGGAGGAAAGATCCTCCAGCCGTAATATCAAGATATAGGGCAGACTCTTTGTTCAATCCCATGAAGAAATGTTGCAAATGCATTGGATCAGGGATTAACAAATCTGGGCCAGAATTTTTCAAAAGAGAAAATCTGTCCCAAGCTGTACCTATGGTTTCTTTCCCCAGCTGTTGGAAACATAGTACTTCCTTTTGTAAGGAAACAATTCGGGCAATGGGAAAGAAAGCAAGACAAAATTTGTCTCATAATTCACTCCAATCACCGTTTGTCTTCCCAACATAGTGGTTGTACCATTGTTTAGCTTTTTCCTTGAGGGAAAAAGGAAACAACTTCCACTTGAGAGTTTCCCGTGTCATACTTTGATTAGAAGGCATGAACACAATTGTTCGAACTCTCGTATATGGTGGTAAGGATTTTCACAATCCGTTCCTGAGAAGGATTGTTCCCGAACCATGGCTATAAAGCCAGGGCGAAGTTTATAGCTGGTTGAACAAATAGGTTCCGCTGAAGGCGGTTGCCCACAGAACTTGCCCTTCGGAGAAGAGTAAGAAAGAATGGTGGGTTGCTCCATTTATATGGTGGTGGTAAGGTAAGAATAAGAAAGGTAAGATGATAGATAAGGGGGATATGATACGAGTGATCTTGGTTCGAAGATTTACAGCAACCGTTCCACGGCAACGGCGCCAAAAATGCTTGTGGTATTTCTAAACACCACAGAGTTATCCGCAAGCGCACGGAAATACCGTAGTAGCACTTCCCCTTAAGGAGTATTCCCAAGGGTATCGAATCCAAAGAACGTGTGTGCTAATCTTTCGAACTAGCTCACCCAAGGACAAAAAGTTGTTTGGTAGGCAAGGAACAGAGAGGAATTCGAAGTATTGATCTTAATTCAAGGTATTTTGCAGTAGATGCTTGCTTCGGGCACGGGCTTACTCCTAGCAATACTAGGACGACTCTCGCCAAGAGCCTATGGCATAGCCGAACGTGGAGGATTACGAAGGACAGATAGGGCTATCACCACCTACTGCCTACCTCATCAATTTGTGGGTCTATGAGATATCCACTGATGATTTATAACCTAAGCACCACGCTTACGTTCTAAATCGCTACTCTAGTTGTTTCGAACACAAAGATACAACTAGAGCCTCTAATGAATTAAAGCAGTGAACCCACAAGTAACTACTTGTGCAAACTACTAAGAATAAATGATCAAACTTGTATTGAATTCAAAAAGGCTTACTTGACTGAGTAAAAACTTTGTAGGGGTACAAGTGTAGAAGAGGGACTTGACAAGCCCAAGCCTCCTTCTCCTAGATTCTTCACCACACTCTCCTTCTACTTTGGTAGCCTATAGGTCTACTATAAACCTTTGAATTGTAGCACTATTCTCAACTTTGGGTGTGTGTGAGAAGTGAGGTAAGGGGGTCGATTTATAGGTGGAGAAGGGTCGGTTCCCACCACAATTAATGCGCGAATCAGTCACCATTGACTCCAGGGAGTCGGGAGGAGCCAACACGTGTCATTTGACCAGGTTTGGCGCCAGGAAGGGGTTGGCCGAACCCCTGGTTCGGCGGACCTGGTCAAGCCTCCCCTCGGGGAGTGCTTCCTCCAGGTGGCTTCCAGGTGGGCCCCCTTGATGTATATGGGTGCAACACCGTTGGATCTCCTCGTATTCTTCAGTTTGTGTGCCATTTGATCCATGTGTTGCCACGTGTCATCGCCTGATTCGTTGAAATCTATTTTCATGGATTCATCCCTGCATGTTTTGGTATTTTGGGTAATAATTCACCTGCACACAAATAGACACCAACACTTGTGGAACTGGGTTAGTGTATAGCCCTACCACTATGTTTTGTGTTTCTTTTATGCACATTATGAGGTGAATTGACGGCCAACATATGGTACTTAAGGACCGTCAACGCCCCACCCTTGACTTCCTGAACGATAGCCATTGTTGTTGAAGTTCCCATTTTTGGCTACGTATAAGGCATCCTCACAAGTCTTTGGGCAGTCATTACACATATGACCGGTGTTGGCACAAACATCACATGTGATGTGAGAGTCTAAGGCCCAAGCAGTGCCACATACTTCACCACTGGCATGTCCATCAACCTTCTTCATAAGGAGGTCCAATTAGTCAGCGATCATGTCCACATCTTTCAAGGTGTCCATGCCTTGCGGACAGGTTTGCAGACGCTCATCACTCCAACCCGTATTAGACACCATCTTCTCAATAAAATCTTTTGTTTTGCGCACCATCAATGAGAAGAAGGCTCCTCCAGCGGCAGCATCCACATGGTCACGGGCGGAAGGATCAACCCTTATAGAAATTCTAGATAATGAGCTAGTCGTCCATCCCATGGTGGGGATAGGCTAGGATGTACTCTTGCAACCTTTCCCATGCCTCGGGAATAGACTCCTCGAGATCTTGTTGGATGTTGGAAATTCTTCAACATAGGGCATTGGTTTTGCCCAATAGAAAGAACTTGGCGAGGAATGTCTTAGAACACTTCTCCTAAGTGTCTACAACACTTCGGTTCGCATAGAACCATTTTTTGCTCTCCCAAGAAGGGAGAACGGAAACAGTCTAAGATGGACGGCATCAGGAGACGTCCTTGATCATGAAATTGCTGCAGATCTCAAGGTACTATTGCAGGTGCTCACATGCATCCTCGTTAGCCTTCCCACATAATGGGTTGCCTTGCACCATAGTGATTAGGCCAGTCTTGATTTCAATTTCACGTCTCCCGTGTTAACAGTGTGCCAACAGGCACATTGTTAGCAGAGGGAGCCAAAAACTCACGAAGGGTCTTCTAGGTCATTGGCATTTTGATTGTTGGTGCAGGAGCACTTGTTTGCTTTGCCGCACGAAGATTTTGAGGAGTAATTACATGAGGTCAATCTCTCAAAAGGGATTCTTGATCTTCAATAAAGTTTTTCGGCAGGCGAAAACCAGACATACACAACCCTGTTTTCACATTAAAATAAGTGAGAAAAAAAAGGGTTACCCTACTAAAAATCTACCCAGGGTCCTATCCTAGTCATTCAATCATGCAATACTTCAATTGCCTTCCCCAGCAACGGCGACAAAAATGCTTGTTGATATTTCTTACGTACAGAATAAATTCCACAAGCGCACTAAAACTATCGATGTAGCATTCCCCTTAAAAGTGTATTCCAAGGGTGTCATTTATTTTATCCCAAGGGAAGGCTAGGTAGAAGTGTAGCAATCATCAAATGGAAAGGGTAGAATGGTCTTGGTAGGGTTCTAGTGAGGATGGATAATAAAAATTGGAGATAGTGTGACGCACACAAGAGCATTCTATTGTAAGAGGGATATATAGGTCCTAATGGAGATTATACTAAGAGTTGGTGAGTTGCTCCTATAATGCTTCTAATATACATATACATAGCTTAGATTAGATACTAATGAGCATGTTAATGGTGAATCCTTATGCTAATTTTAACACATCAGGCATGGGTTTACCCCTAGCAATACTAGGACAACTCCCGCCAAGAGCTTGTGGCATAGCCGAACATGGAGGATTACAAAAGACAGATAGGGCTGTCACCACCTACTGCCTACCTCTACAATTTGTTGGTCTACGAGACATTCAACGCTCCTTAACTATCCTAGCACCATGCTAGCATATTAAGCAAATACCTTAGGAGCTGCAGCACAAGCCATCCTAAAGCAATGAACTAAATCATCGTTGAAACTAATGTTGATACATAGCATAGTTATTCATATTAACATGTTCATATCATAACTAATTAGACTATAGTGGGGGTTTATAGTGTCTATGATGATAGAATAAGATCATTACATCATAATCATAAAGACCACTCCTCCTACCACATACATGGAATTCAAAATGAAATAAGAAAGACTTCATCCAAGCAAATGTATAATGGAAGACTAAAGATAATATCTTTAGGAATAAGTCAACATACCGCTCCAAACTATAGCCTAGAAATTACTTTACCCCCCCCCCCCCCCCCCCCAAAAAAAAAACTACAAAACCGGGTATTTAACCCCCTCATGTATGTAAAACCATGTAATTAGCCCCCTAAGATGGTTTTTCACAGTGGTTTTACCACCTAAGCTGCTGACCTGGCATGCTTTGCATGTGGTTTTCTGTGGGACCTGCATGTCATTCACCATAGCTCATTACGTTGTTCATAAAAATCCATGTCATTCTCGCTGGTCTTGATTTGTCCCCAACCTGACCCCAAAATGTGCAATGATTTCACCTATGATGACCTCTCTCTCACTCCATTATAGATACCAACAGACCATCATCCACGCCATCTCTCTCAATGATGAGAGACTATCTTCTTGGTCTGTGATCTATCCCTATTAGCTTGATTTCTTGCAATGAATTAAAGAGAGGAAGACAACTTTTTGAACTCCACGATGATGGAGCAAATAGGCAAGTATTGGGGCCTGTGGGGATCAACAAGAAGCAGCAGCACCACAAGTCCCGTCCCTGCTTGAGCGGCTACGTCATCACCATACAGCAATGAGCCGTGGTGGTAGGAACAAGCGTTCGCGCGCGACTTGGCGGTGCACCTAGGTGGCTGCGTTCGGGCGCCGAGCTCCTACCTCTGCAGTTTTTGCCAGCGCGAGTTCCGATCCACGAAGGCGCTTGGCGGCCACATGAACATCCACATTCGGGATCGAGCTCTTCTCCGGCAGGGCTCGTCCACTAAGGACAGCCAAGAAGCTCCCGTTGCACAACCACAGGGTGGGCCTTTCTTTTCCATCTAATTACCTTTGAAGTGAATGACATGCGGGTCCCGCAGGAAACCACATGCAAAGCAATGCCATGTCAGCAGCTTAGGTGTTAAAACCACTATGAAAAAACACCTTGGGGGGCTAATTATATGGTTTTACATACATTAGGGGGTTAAATACCCAGTTTTGTAGTTTGAGGGGTAAAGTAATCTCTAGGCTATAGTTTACGGAGGAATCTAGACTTTTTGTTCCATATCTTTATTATGCATAAAGTCACAAATACAAAAAGGAATACATGAGTCATACATTTCCCGATTTGGAACTGGGAAGAGAGACTCCCTCTACTCATTTCCCAATTTTGACTTGCGACTAGATACTCTCCTCTCTACAGCCTAAACTCCTCTAAGACTATGGAGAATAGTGGATACAATAGAATGAAGCTTAAGTGGTGTGTGTTGAAGTGAGGGGTAGAGGGTCCTATTTATAGCTGGAGAAGGGTTGGTTCCCGTCACCAAAAGCACGTGAATCAGTCTTCATCGTCATAAGGGCATCACAAGGAGTCGTCACGTGGAAGTTTATTGCGTTTGGCGTCAGGAAGAACTTGGCCAAACCACCTGTTCTGCCGACTTGGTCTTTGTGCCACTCCGCGTGTGCTTCCTCGGGGTGACTTCCAGGTGGGTCCTATTGACAGATATGGATGATACATCGTTGGATCTTCTTGGATGTCATCGCCTGATTGGTTAGGATGGTACTTTTTAGGATTGCTCACCCTCTTGTACCTCAATTCCTGCATAAAAGCCTACGTGCACTATTTTTCCAAGGACAAGTGGAAATAGGTTTAGTAGAAAGGTAATGTGTGCAAGAAATGACTTGTCCTTCACATAATTGAGTTATATTGACGGGTGAAATTGGGATATAACAGCCATCAACACGGTCATCCCAAATAACTCAATAACTTACACATACCATGTCCAACTCGTCAGTTACCAATCTCAACCATCCATAATCAGCCAACATAAATAGCCATATTCATTCATACCCAATTAACCATGACCAAGTGCATACCCCATTTGCAATTCCAGCCATTATCCAACATACTCAAGTCCATAACTCTAATCATGTCAGGATCCAGGTTGCTCATGACCAGGAGCACGACTATCATGATAGTTTTACATTATGCAAAGGTTGCACCACTTTACCAACATGTTCGTGATTCCATCACCTTTCGGTGACTAAGAACCTCTATTATGCCTAATCACACTTATGTTTGTCTATAGCCAAGAGTTCACAAAAATAGCCTTTACGAAGGGACTACTAGCATTTACAGACCCACAAAAGTTCGGATCGCATTCACAATAACAGGAGATGTGTCTCATAGCTGAGAATATCCATCCAACGCCCCGCTCTTGTGTCGTTCGGATCCCAGGGCAGTCCCGCCACTACTGCAAACTCAACTGACTCCCATTACCCGATCCTCCAAATGATCTAAACAATGTTGGCAATATACCTAATTAATTGGCTAAACCACCTCCCATAATGGCCCTGTGATGGCACTTTTGAATCCTTGGTGGTTGCTCCACGAACCCGTGCTTAGATCTAAAGCAAGCAAAAAGCGCCATACAATCCAACCCATCTGTGTAGCTGGCTTGCTTAGATCCCTAGGTTCCATGTTGCTAAGGGTTATTATCATCATCACACTTAGTTCACATGATCAAAGTTCATAATCAAGTTATTTAGTTCTTCCCGATCTCAATTATGTAATGCGAGGTAAAAATGTAAAATTCCCTTCCCAATTCCCTTCACTACATCCCAGGCGACAAGATCGGACATACAGGTCTAGTAAACTCCTATGCAAGGGTTTTCCCATCAATTTTACACAAGCATGCAAGTTCAAAACAAAACATTTCAAAAATAGGATCAAAAAGTTCAAGGGCACTTGCCTTGCTCCGGTGGCTAGTTTGGATCAAGTGCTTCAAAGTTCTGGTGTTGAAGGTCCTCAGATATACCCTCTTCAGCGGTCCCTTCTATTTTGCGAGACTCATATGCAAAACAGAAATTGCAATCTATAAAATGCTCAGATATTAATCAATATGCCATGATGTGCATGCTATAGGTGATTATGGTGTAACACATGTCATTAAGTCACCACTATTGCTTACGAACTTGGTGCAACAAAGTTTTACATGGTCACGTGGGTTTTGGGTCATTTCCGGAGAATGGTGGAAGTTCTAGAGATTTCTGGAATTCAGACACCGGACTAGTCCGCACTAGGGCCGGAAAAGTCCACTGCTGTACCGGACTAGTCCGCAGTGGTCTAGTGTTTTGAGAACTTTCCTGCTAGGGCATTGCTTGATTTTAGTAAGGGGTTGAAATTGACGTGGAAAGTTGGATCTTGGGTATTTACTGTAAGTGCAACGGTTCAACAATCAAAGATTGAGCGTTACATGAGAATCTGACGTCTAGATCCATTGACAACGAAGCGGCAACGTGACTTAGACGAAGATGATGATGGTGAAGGGTTGATGAAGAAGAAGGCAACAGCGATGACAATCCTACTTGCCTCTCCTTTTCCTCCTTCCTTCTCTCCTTCCGCCTCCTTCTCTTCCTTCTCCTCCCTTCCTTGCGGCTAGAGCTTTCTCTTTCGAACGACGGCTCATGGTGCAATGGCAGGGCGGTGGGGTTTTCTCACGTGGACAGGGGCTAGAGGAGGGATTTGGTTTCTTATATAGGGGAGGAGTGGTGGGGTTGTGTTGAATCCCATTGGGACTCGTTGGGGATAGGTGGGGGCCTTGGTGGGGTCCCACTCAAGCTCCTTAGGGGTGGTGTACAATGTTCTTAGGTCTAATTACCTCAAACACTAATAAAATAGTCATGGAGAAAAATTTGAATCCGAGTTGAAACCATAAAATACTAGACTAGTCCTTTTACACCGAGCAAGTCTATTTTCTATCCGAGCACACAATGGACTAGTCCGTTGAGGAGTGGACAAGTCCGCTGTCCTTCAGCGAAAAGGGTTTCAGACTAGATGGAAAATATTCAGACATGTCCGAAGTTAAACAGCATCCTATCGGAATAGTCTGCACAAAAACAGACAAGTCCCTTGCTTGGAAAAATAGTGAATTAACTTTGTGCAGGCTGGGGACACCAGACTAGTCTGGTGTGGGATCGGACAAGTTTGTTGTCTAAATCAGTTTTACTTGTCCTATTGCTTCCAATTTTTTTATTCTTGTTCTTTTTTTCATTGTTTTATGTTTACCATGTATGGGGATGAATGCAATGCATGATGATGAAAAAAGGGGGAGTTACATGTAACACCCTCATTTTCATGCATCATGCCCTGCATACACTCATATTCATGTTTAACATTGATCCACATAAAGAGGAATGAGTTTAAAATTGATTCGGAGCATTTAAAACTGATTTGGAACAAACCGCACTTAAAAACGCAGGAAAGTGCGGACTAGTCCGATTTTGCTGAGGACTAGTCCAATTTCTCTTTGACTATAAATAGACTTGTCCGTTTTTACTGCGGACTAATCCGATTTTTGGCGCTGGAAACTTTCGGACTTGTCCGATTTTGTGCGGACTATTTCCGATATTCCAAGAATCCTTAAAAATTTGCTAAGTCCTTGTACTTTTCCGGACTAGTCCGGTGTTCCAGCGGACTTGTCTGATTTCCTCTCTGTTTAAAGTCGGACTTGTCCGATGTTTGGCCAGACTTATCCGATTTTCTCTCTGGACGACTTTGGACTAGTTCGGTCCTTTTCGGACTTGTCCGATATTTCACGACTCCGAGTTGATCTTTTGTTTTACGACTTGAATCTTGGGTTTTACGTCGTGCCTAACTCTTTTAGAGTCCATGTGGGACTCTAAACCGGCCTCTACTCATCCCAAAACTCGAAATCCATCTAACCCTAGCCTCCACCTCTATATAAACAGCCCCACCCCTTGGTACATCTATTTTCCACTTTTCCACCCACCCAAACCCTAGTTCGTGGGGAGTCACCATCAAGGAGGGAGGAGAAGATCCCAAGCAAGAAGAAGAAGAGGAGGAAACGAAAGAGGATCAAGATCTCCACCATGTTTTCGTTCTTCACCACCAATTCATCCCCAACTTCATCACCAACCCTAGATCACCAAGATCCAAGTGCTACCTCCAAGTTTCTTGGTTATTTGGAATCCCAAACACCTGGTATACATTCTATTCTCTTTTCCTTACGTGAATTCAATCCCTAATCTCCAAATTCATGTCGATCTAGAAAACCCTAATCTGCTGATCTCGCAGAGTGCGGACTTGTCCGGTCCCTAGCGGACTAGTCCGATCTTCTTGCTTAAATTTCATCAAATTAATTCTAAAATTTGATTTGAATCAACCCCAAACCTGTATAAACTTGTTCAAATCTATTAGAACTAGTTATTGATCATTAAAAGCAATCTAGTAATGAGTTCTACCTTGCATTTGCATCAATCATGCATGTCATGTCATATTGAGTAATATTTGTTCACTCTTTGATTGTGTTTCTTGTCTTGTATGTTTATTGTGTGGATTAGACGGATTTGCGCTAGAGAGTGCCGCGGAGGATCTCCAGCACCAAGAGTTTGAAGGCTTTGACCCTAATCAACAGCAAGAGCAAGGCAAGTGTCCTTGAAGCATATTGACCCTGTTTTAAAATAAATGTTTTGTTTGCCAAACTGCATGCTGTGTCAAATTGATGGGAATCCTATGGTAGGAAGTTTACTAGATTTGCTAAACCACCCTTGTCACCTGGAATTTATGGTAGAGAGTCGGGAAGGGTTTTTACCTTATTGCTTCGCTTAATCAACTGGGATGGGAAATAACTATACCACTCGATTTAATTATGCCTGGATGAGATTATGGTTGACATGAACTGGTTAAATATGATATGGTAATAGGTGATCTAAGCAAGCCTGGTATGTGGATGGGTTGGATGTTATGGTGGTTTGCTTGCTTTAGATCTAAGGACCGGTTCATGCGAGAATAAGCCAGGACTATAGTGCCACCACAAGGCCAAGTATGGGTGCGGCGTAGCTAATTAATTAGGGCTTTGCTAGTACTGTTTGGACCGTTATGGATGCTTGGGGAAGGGGTAGTCGGATTGGGTTTTTGATGATTGGTGGGACTACCCTGGGATCCGAATGGCTCATGAGGGGGCCCTTGGTTGAAGATGTGCTCTGCGGGAGACATCGCGACCGGTGAAACCCCAGGGGGGTCTAAATAGGCTAGTAATCCTTTTGTAAAGGCTATTTTGTGATCTCATGGCCACACACCAACGGAAGTGTGTAATATGACCGACGCGTCATGGGCATAAGGGAGGTTCTTAGTCATCGAATGTGATGCCCGTTTCCAAAAACGAACCAAGCTAACACATATGTGTGCCCAGGATGTTCAACACACATACACGAGTGGTTCACAAATGATAAACAGATAATTACCACAGCTCAAATTATTAAATAAGTACTCTTATTACACAATTCATTATATCCTCGAATACAAGCTCTAATGAATATTAATGATAAGTTCAACTAATGCAGCGGAAATAAACTAATTAAGCAAACTAAGCAGCATAAGCAATAGGGTATAGCGCAGCTCCAATCAACACCACAGGCAAAGCTGACGGTAGACACGGCCTAGAACTCCGCATTATCACCATTAAAATCCCAGTCCTGACCTGCAACTGTTGGGGGGGGGGGGGAATTGCAAGAGTGAGTACATGTCATACTCAGCAAGTGTGGAAAGTATGACATGTGGCTTATTCAAATGTCGACAATAATAATGGTAAAGTGCTGAAAAGTACAGTAAAACATTTGAAAAGCAATATATATATGTATGTGAAATAAACCCATCATAATCGTAAGTAATACCATAATACCAAATCCGAATTCATTACCATCATTAATTCCAGATTTCACCATTGCCAATAACCATATTCAATACCCAAAATAAATCCATAACCATCCATAACCATTACCAAACCATAACCTTCCCAATTACTAATTTCCTTCTAATCATGGAAGTTGTCCAGGTGCTCATAACCGGGAGCACGGCTATCATGATAGTTTTAGTTAACTCTGCAGAGTTTGTACCTCTTTACCCACGTGTTCGTGATTTCATCACCCTTCGGCGACTAAGAACCTCCCTTATGCCCATGACCCGTCGGTCACATTACACACTTCTGTTGGTGTGTGGCCAAGAGATCACAAAATAGCCTTTACAAAGGGATTACTAGCCTATTTAGACCCCACTGAGGTTTCACCAGTGGCGATGTCTCCCGCAGAGCACATCTTCAACCAAGGGCCCCCTCTTGAGCCATTCGGATCCCAGGGTAGTCCCACCAATCATCAACAAACCCAATCCGACTACCCCTTCCCCGAGCATCCACAATGGTCCAAACAGCACTAGCAAAGCCCTAATTAATCAGCTACACCGCACCCATACTTGGCCTCGTGGTGGCACTGTAGTCCTGGCTTATTCTCGCATGAACCAGTCCTTAGATCTAAAGCAAGCAAACCACCATAACATCCAACCTATCCACATACCAGGCTTGCTTAGATCATCCATTACTATACCATGTTTAACCAGTTCATGTTAACCATAATCTCATCCATGCATAATTAAATTGAGTGATATAGTTGTTTCCCATCCTAGTTGATTAAGCGAAGCAAAAAGGTAAAAACCCTTCCCGACTTTCTACCATAAATTCCAGGTGACAAGGGTGGTTTAGCTAATCTAGTAAACTTCCTACCATAGGATTTCCCATCAATTTGACACAAGCATGAAGTTTTGCTAACAAAACATTTATTTTAAAAAAACAGGATCAATATGCTTCAAGGACACTTGCCTTGCTCTTGCTGTTGATTAGGGTCAAAGCCTTCAAACTCTTGATGTTGTAGATCCTCCGTGGCACTCTCTAGCGCAAATCCGTCTAATCCACACAATAAACATACATGACAAGAAACACAATCAAAGAGTGCACAAATATTACTCAATATGACATGACATGCATGATTGATGCAATGCAAGGTAGAACTTGTCACTAGATTGCTTTTAATGATCACTAACTAGCTCTAATAGATTTTAACAAGTTTATACAGGTTTGGGGTCGATTAGATCAAATTTTAGAATTAATTCAACACAATTTAACCAGAAAGATCGGACTAGTCCGCTAGGGACCGGACAAGTCCGCACTTGACGAGATCAACAGATTAGGGTTTTCTAGATCGACGTGAATTTGGAGATTAGGGGTTGAATTCACATAAGGAAAAGAGAATAGAAGGTATATCAGGTGTTTAGAACTCCAATGAACCAAGAAACTTGGAGGTAACACTTGGATCTTGATGATCTAGGGTTGGTGATGAACTTGGAGATGAATTGGTGGTGAAGGACGAAACTTGGTGGAGATCTTGATCCTCCTTCGTTTCCTCCTCTTCTTCTTCTTGTTTGGGATCTTCTCCTCCCTCCTTGATGGTGGCTCCCCACGAACTAGGGTTTGGGTGGGTGGAAAAGTGGCAAATAGATGTCAAACCAAGAGGTGGGGTTGTTTATATAGACGTGGAGGCTAGGGTTAGATGGATTTCGAGTTTAGGATGAGTAGAGGCCGGTTTAGAGTCCCACATGGGCTCTAAAAGAGTTGGGCACGACGTCCCTAGGCCCACTTGACGTGAAACCCAAGAAACAAGTCGTAAAACAAAAGGTCAATCTCGGAGTCACGAAATATCAGACAAGTCCGGACAGGACCGGACTAGTCCGAAGTCGTCCAGAGAGAAAATCGGACAAGTCTGGCCAAAAATCGGACAAGTCCGATCTTAGTCAGAAAGGAAAACGGACAAGTCTGCTGGAATACCGGACTAGTCCGGAAAAGTCCAGGGACTTAGCAAATTTTCAAGGATTCATGGAATACCGGACTAGTCCGCACAAAATCGGACAAGTCCGAAGTTGTCCAGAGGCAAATATCGGACTAATCCGCAGCAAAAACGGACAAGTCCGTTTTTAGACAGAGAGAAATCGGACTAGTCCTCAGCAAAACCGGACTAGTCCGCACTTTCCTACATTTTTAAGTGCGGTTTTGTTCCAAATAAATTTTAAACTTGTTCCTCTTGTTATGGGTTAAAGTTAAACATGCATATGAATGTATGCAAGGCATGATGCATGAAAATGAGGGTGTTACAAACCTACCCCCCTTAAAATGAATCTCGCCCTCGAGATTCGACGCGGAAGAGAAGAGATAGGGAAATTCCTTCTTGAGATCATCTTCTAGCTCCCAAGTTGCTTCTTATTCGGTATGGTGCTTCCATTGGACTTTACACCATCAAATCACCTTGTTCCTTGTGACTCTCTCCTTGGTTTCCAAGATTTTGACCGGTTGCTCGGCATACGTCAAATCTTCCTCTAGTTCCAATTCTTCCATTGGCACTTGATCTTCCGGTACCCTGAGACACTTCTTGAGTTGGGAAACATGAAACACATCGTGTACGTCTGAAAGATGAGCTAGCATCTCCAACTTATATGCTACTTCTCCTCTTTTGTCCAAAATCTTGAATGGTCCAATATAACGAGGTGTGAGCTTCCCTCTTATGTGAAACCTCTCATGACCTCTCATTGGTGACACCTTGAGGTAAACAAAATCTCCTATTTCAAAGGCTAATTTCCTTCTCCTATTGTCCGCATAGCCTTTTTGCCTTGATTGTGCAGCCCTCAAGTTTCCACGAATTATTTGGACTTGCTTTTCGGCTTCTTGCAACACATCCGGACCAAATACTTGAGTTTCTCCTGCCTCATTCCAGAATAAAGGTGTCCTACACTTCCTCCCATAAAGCGCTTCATATGGTGACATTTTCAAGCTTGCTTGGTAACTATTGTTGTATGAAAATTCTGCGTATGGAAAGCTTTTGTCCCAACTTTTCCCATGCTTTAATGCACAAGCTCTTAACATGTCCTCCAAAATCTGATTGGTCCTCTCGGTTTGTCCATCCGTTTGAGGATGATATGCTGAACTAAAATTCAACCTCGTCCCCAAAGCTTCATGCAATTTTTGCCAAAATCTGGAGGTAAATTGAGAACCTCTATCCGAGACTATCTTCTTAGGGACTCCATGCCGACACACAATATGCTCCATGTATATTTCGGCCAATCGTGCAGCTGTATACTTGGTCTTTACAGGGACAAAATGAGCTGACTTGGTTAAGCGATCCACAATTACCCATATTGAGTCATACCCGGACCGAGTACGCGGTAACCCAACTATGAAGTCCATGCCAATTTCTTCCCACTTCCATTCCGGAATCTTCAACGGTTGTAATAGTCTGGCTGGCCTTTGATGTTCCGCCTTGACTCGTTGACACACATCACACAATGCAACATATTCGGCTATGTCCTTTTTCATGCTATCCCACCAATAGCAAGTCTTCAAGTCCTTGTACATCTTCGTACAACCTGGGTGAATCGAGTAAGGCGAGCCATGTGCCTCCTTTAATATTGTCTCCCGAATATGCTTTACATTAGGCACAACGATTTTCTTTCCAAGCCATAAGGTACCATATTCGTCTTCATCAAATCTGAATTCTCTCCCTTCTTTGATTCTTTCCTTGATTTCCTTGATCTCCTCATCCGTGGTTTGTGCTTCTCGAACTTCTTGCCCCAAGGTTGGGTTTAACTCCATCATCTCCATCTCATTTACAAACCCAAGGTTCAACCATTCAAACTCCTTGCATAACTCGGACGGTAACTCTCGAACTGTATGTTGATGGCTTACTCCCTTTCTACTCAAAGCATCGGCCACTACATTGGCTTTTCCCGGATGATAGTTGATCCCCAAATCATAATCTTTGATGAGCTCTAACCATCTTCGTTGCCTCAAGTTCAGATCCGTTTGTGTGAAAATGTACTTCAAACTCTTATGATCCGTGTAAATTTCACACCTATGTCCAAGAATATAGTGTCTCCAAATCTTCAATGCATGTACCACGGCTGCTAGTTCAAGATCATGCGTGGGGTAACTCCGCTCATGTTTCTTCAATTGTCTTGACGCGTAGGCGACCACTTGACCTTCTTGCATCAATACACACCCAAGTCCTTGTCTCGATGCATCACAATAGATGTCGAAACTCTTGCTCACTTCCGGCAATACCAAAACTGGGGCTGTTGTCAACCGCTTCTTCAACTCCTCAAAACTCTCTTGACAAGCTTGAGTCCATTGGAATGCCTTTCCCTTTATTAGCAACTCCGTCATAGGCTTGGCTATCTTGGAAAAATCCTTGATGAATCTACGGTAATATCCAACCATTCCAAGAAAACTCCTTATTTCCTTGACGTTTTGCGGTGGTTCCCACTTCAACACATCCCTCACTTTACCGGGGTCAACCGATACTCCTCCTCCGGAAATAATATGGCCTAAGAAGGAAACTTACCGTAACCAGAATTGACATTTACTGAACTTGGCGTACAATTGATGCTCCCTCAATTTCTGCAGCGTAAGCCTCAAGTGTTCCTCATGTTCCTTCTCATCCTTCGAGTAGATCATAATATCATCAATTAACACCACAACGAACTTATCTAAGTACTCCATGAAGACCTTATTCATGAGGTACATAAAGTAGGCAGGCGCATTTGTCAATCCAAAAGACATCACAGTGTACTCATAAGATCCATACCGTGTCCTAAAAGCTGTCTTGGGTATGTCCGACGGTCTAATCTTCATTTGAAAGTAACCTGACCTCAAATCAATCTTGGAAAACACACAGGCACCTTTCATCTGATCAAACAAATCCTCTATACGGGGCAAGGTATACTTGTTCTTGATTGTTACCTCGTTGAGAGCTCGGTAATCCACACACATCCTTTGGGATCCATCCTTCTTGTCCACGAATAGAACGGGCACTCCCCAAGGTGAAGATCTAGGGCGAATAAAACCCTTCTCTAATTGCTCTTGAATTTGTTTCTTGAGCTCCGCTAATTCCATAGGAGGCATCCTATACGGCCTCTTAGCTATAGGTGCAGTTCCAGGTATTAAATCAATAACAAACTCAATGTCTCGATCGGGTGGCATACCTGGCAACTCATCTGGAAACACATCCAAAAATTCACACACTATCGGAATCTCCTCAATTGCGGCACCGTCCACATGATTCAGCTCCAATTGCTTCGATGCGGTTTGAGATGCTTCAAATTCTACGGTGATCCCTTCCTCATTGGTCAACTTCACCGTCCTTGTGGCACATTCAATAACTCCATTGTGCTTCCTCAACCAGTCCATACCAAGTATAATATCCAACCCTTGAGAATCTAAAACAATAAGGTTGGCGGAGAAGTCTACCCCCCCTTATTCTAAGGCTTACTTTTGGACATACTATATTTGTCCTCATCTCTCCTCCAGGAGACTTAACCAACAGAGTAAACTTCATATGGGAGATAGGCAAACTATACTTGGCAACATACTTCGATGCAATGAATGAATGCGATGCTCCAGAATCAAATAACATAGTCGCGGGGTTGGAGTTGGCGAGAAACATACCAATGACCACGTCATCCGCTTGTTGAGCATCCTTCGTAGAGACATGGTTCACGTTGCCACGAGCAAAATTTTGCTGTCCACGGCTTCCTTGTGGCTGTCCTCCATTAGGTCTTGGGTTTTGCCTCGATGCATTGCTTCCTTTACAAAGGCCCGACTTAGGACATTGATGTGCAAAGTGTCCAGCTTCTCCACAAGTATAGCACTTCTTAACTCCACCAGAATTATTGGGACGAGCTTGGTTTTGAACTTGGCTCCAGGAAAATCAGCACGAGGTGCTTAAGGCATCGGAGGCCTAGGTGCTTGCATGACAGGGCGCTGCTGCACAAACTGAGTTGGGCGCAGTGCATAACCAGGGCGCTGAGCAGGAATAGAGGAGCTCTAATGAGGGGCATTGGGCGGCGCAAAGCGAGGGTGCACATTACTTCCTTGTTGCTGTCCTTGATACGGCGCCTTCCTCTTGATTTCTTGCTCCATCTCACGGATCTTGTTCTCAACCACAATTGCTTTGTCCACAAGCTTCTGAAAATTGACATAATCACAGTTGAGCAATTGCACTTGGATCGTATTGTTCAATCCCCTCATGAACAAGTATTGCTTCTGGCTGTCCCGGCTAACATCCTCAGGCGCATATCTTGAGAGTTGAGTGAACTTATTGAGATATTCACTCACGCTTGATTTTCATTGTCTCAAGTTCTCAAATTCTTGCCTCTTCAAGATCATAACACCTTCCGGCACATAATGAGAACGGAAACTCTCCTTGAATTCCGCCCAGGTAATTCTCTCTTGGTTCTCATGAGCATTGCAATAAGAATCCCACCAATCTGCAGCTGCTCCAACGAGTTGATGAGAAGCAAATAGCACCTTCTCCCGGTCACTGCATTGGACAATGGCTAGCTTCTTCTCCACGGACTTGAGCCAATCATCCGCATCCATAGGGTCTGCGGATTGAGCAAAGGTTGGCGGCCTAGTCCTCATAAACTCTCCCAATCGGTTATGAGGAGGTGGGGGTGGCGGTGGAGGCATGTGGGGCTGATTGTTGATATTGCCAGCCTGCAGCTGTCCCATAGTCTGTATCATGGTCTGCATGAGCTGGTTTTGCATGGCCAATAGCTGCTCGATGTTGATAGCTCCCTGAGTAGATCCTTGTCCGATGTTGTTCTGAGGTACTCCATTGTTCTCCTCCTCATCATTGCCATCCCTCTGGTTGCGAGTCCTCACCATCTGAAGAAAAGCAGTCGGTAAGAATTAGAAAACGCCCCAACTATATGCATTAAGGGATATGAAACTAAACAACTAGCTACACTAGCCTAGGTGGACATGGCAATGCTAAAGCATCCCAAAATCCTCTATTAAGCACACAAGCAAACAATATATATAGCAAACAGCACTCCAAGCAAAAACACATCGATTCCTGAGTGCTCCTATGTGTCCTAAAGTGTCCATTCTATCTAGGCTGCATCCTACGGTCAACCTGTGGCTCTGATACCAATCTGTGACGCCCGGTTCCCAAAACGAACCAAGCTAACACATATGTGTGCCCAGGATGTTCAACACACATACACGAGTGGTTCACAAATGATAAACAGATAATTACCATAGCTCAAATTATTAAATAAGTACTCTTATTACACAATTCATTATATCCTCGAATACAAGCTCTAATGAATATTAATGATAAGTTCAACTAATGCAGCGGAAATAAACTAATTAAGCAAACTAAGCAGCATAAGCAATAGGGTATAGCGCAGCTCCAATCAACACCACAGGCAAAGCTGACGGTAGACACAGCCTAGAACTCCGCATTATCACCATTAAAATCCCAGTCCTGACCTGCAACTGTTGGGGGGGGGGGGGGAATTGCAAGAGTGAGTACATGTCGTACTCAGCAAGTGTGGAAAGTATGACATGTGGCTTATTCAAATGTCGACAATAATAATGGTAAAGTGCTGAAAAGTACAGTAAAACATTTGAAAAGCAATATATATATGTATGTGAAATAAACCCATCATAATCATAAGTAATACCATAATACCAAATCCGAATTCATTACCATCATTAATTCCAGATTTCACCATTGCTAATAACCATATTCAATACCCAAAATAAATCCATAACCATTACCAAACCATAACCTTCCCAATTACCAATTTCCTTCTAATCATGGAAGTTGTCCAGGTGCTCATAACCGGGAGAACGGCTATCATGATAGTTTTAGTTAACTCTGCAGAGTTTGTACCTCTTTACCCACGTGTTCGTGATTTCATCACCCTTCGGCGACTAAGAACCTCCCTTATGCCCATGACCCGTCGGTCACATTACACACTTCCGTTGGTGTGTGGCCAAGAGATCACAAAATAGCCTTCACAAAGGGATTACTAGCCTATTTAGACCCCACTGAGGTTTCACCGGTGGCGATGTCTCCCGCAGAGCACATCTTCAACCAAGGGCCCCCTCTTGAGCCATTCGGATCCCAGGGTAGTCCCACCAATCATCAACAAACCCAATCCGACTACCCCTTCCCCGAGCATCCACAATGGTCCAAACAGTACTAGCAAAGCCCTAATTAATCAGCTACGCCGCACCCATACTTGGCCTCGTGGTGGCACTGTAGTCCTGACTTATTCTCGCATGAACCGGTCCTTAGATCTAAAGCAAGCAAACCACCATAACATCCAACCTATCCACATACCAGGCTTGCTTAAATCATCCATTACCATACCATGTTTAACCAGTTCATGTTAACCATAATCTCATCCATGCATAATTAAATTGAGTGATATAGTTGTTTCCCATCCCAGTTGATTAAGCGAAGCAAAAAGGTAAAAACCCTTCCCGACTTTCTACCATAAATTCCAGGTGACAAGGGTGGTTTAGCAAATCTAGTAAACTTCCTACCATAGGATTTCCCATCAATTTGACACAAGCATGCAGTTTTGCAAACAAAACATTTATTTTAAAAAAACAGGATCAATATGCTTCAAGGACACTTGCCTTGCTCTTGCTGTTGATTAGGGTCAAAGCCTTCAAACTCTTGATGTTGTAGATCCTCCGTGGCACTCTCTAGCGCAAATCCGTCTAATCCACACAATAAACATACAAGACAAGAAACACAATCAAAGAGTGCACAAATATTACTCAATATGACATGACATGCATGATTGATGCAATGCAAGGTAGAACTTGTCACTAGATTGCTTTTAATGATCACTAACTAGCTCTAATAGATTTTAACAAGTTTATACAGGTTTGGGGTCGATTAGATCAAATTTTAGAATTAATTCAACACAATTTAACCAGAAAGATTGGACTAGTCCGCTAGGGACCGGACAAGTCCGCACTTGACGAGATCAGCAGATTAGGGTTTTCTAGATCGACGTGAATTTGGAGATTAGGGGTTGAATTCACATAAGGAAAAGAGAATAGAAGGTATACCAAGTGTTTGGAACTCCAATGAACCAAGAAACTTGGAGGTAACACTTGGATCTTGATGATCTAGGGTTGGTGATGAACTTGGAGATGAATTGGTGGTGAAGGACGAAACTTGGTGGAGATCATGATCCTCCTTCGTTTCCTCCTCTTCTTCTTCTTGTTTGGGATCTTCTCCTCCTTCCTTGATGGTGGCTCCCCACGAACTAGGGTTTGGGTGGGTGGAAAAGTGGCAAATAGATGTCAAACCAAGGGGTGGGGTTGTTTATATAGATGTGGAGGCTAGGGTTAGATGGATTTCGAGTTTAGGATGAGTAGAGGCCGGTTTAGAGTCCCACATGGGCTCTAAAAGAGTTGGGCACGACGTCCCTAGGCCCACTTGACGTGAAACCCAAGAAACAAGTCGTAAAACAAAAGGTCAATCTCGGAGTCACGAAATATCGGACAAGTCCGGATAGGACCGGATTAGTCCAAAGTCGTCCAGAGAGAAAATCGGACAAGTCTGGCCAAAAATCGGACAAGTCCGATCTTAGTCAGAAAGGAAAACGGACAAGTCCGCTGGAACACCGGACTAGTCCGGAAAAGTCCAGGGACTTAGCAAATTTTCAAGGATTCATGGAATACCGGACTAGTCCGCACAAAATCGGACAAGTCCAAAGTTGTCCAGAGGCAAATATCGGACTAATCCGCAGCAAAAACGGACAAGTCCGTTTTTAGACAGAGAGAAATCGGACTAGTCCTCAGCAAAACCAGACTAGTCCGCACTTTCCTACATTTTTAAGTGCGGTTTTGTTCCAAATAAATTTTAAACTTGTTCCTCTTGTTATGGGTTAAAGTTAAACATGCACATGAATGTAGGCAAGGCATGATGCATGAAAATGAGGGTGTTACATCGAAAGGTGATGAAATCATGAACACGTGGGTAAAGAGGTACAAACTCTGCAGAGTTAAATAAAACTATCATGATAGCCGTGCTCCCGGTTATGAGCATCTGGACAACTTCCATGATTAGAGGGAACTCGGTATTGGGATGGTATTTGGGATGGTTATGGTTTGGTAATGGTTATGGATTAATTTATGGTTTTGAATATGGTTATTGGCAATGGTGAAATCTGGAATTATTGACGATGGTAATGAATTCAGACTGGTATTATGATATTACTTATGATTATGATGGGTTTGATTCATATAAATATAATATATTGCTTTTCAAATGTTTTAATGTACTTTTCAGCACTTTGCCATTATTATTGTCGTCATTTGAATCAGCCACATGTCATACTTTCCACACTTGCTGAGTACGACATGTACTCACTCTTGCAATCCCCCCAACAGTTGCAGGTCAGGATTGGGAGTTTAATGGCGATAATGCAGAGTTCTAGGCCGTGTCTACCGTCAGCTTTGGCTGTGGTGTTGATTGGAGCTGCGCTATACCCTATCCCTTATGCTTAGTTTGCTTAGTTGCTTAATTAGTTTATTTCCGCTGCATTAGTTGAACTTGTCATAAATTTTCATTAGAGGTTGTATTCGAGGATATTATGGTTTGTGTAATAAAATTTGGTTAATAAATCTTGTTTTGTGGTAATTATCTGTATATCGTTTGTGATTGCACTCGTGTATGTGTGATGAACATCCTGGGCACACATATGGGTTAGCTTGGTTCATTTTTCGGAACCGGGCGTCACAGATTGGTATCAGAGCCACAGGTTGACCGTAGGATGCAACCTAGATAGAATGGACACTTTAGAGCACATAGGAGCACTTAGGAATTGATGTGTTTTTGCTTGGAGTGTTGTTTGATATATATATATATATATATATATATATATATATATATATATATATATATATATATTGTTTGCTTGTGTGCTTAATAGAGGATTTTGGGATGCCTTAGCATTGCCATGTCCGCCTAGGCTAGGGTAGCTAGCTGTTTAGTTTATATCCCTTGATGCATATAGTTGGGGACGTTTTCTAATTCTTACCTATTGCTTTTCTTCAGATGGTGAGGACTCGCAACCAGAGGGACGACAATGATGAGGAGGAGAACAATGGAGTACCTCAGAACAACATCGGACAAGGATCTACTCAGGGAGCTATCAACATTGAGCAGCTATTGGCTATGCAAAACCAGCTCATGCAGACCATGATACAGACTATGGGACAGCTGCAGGCTGGCAACGTCAACAATCAGCCCCACATGCCTCCACCGCCACCCCCGCCTCCTCATAACTGATTGGGAGAGTTTATGGGGACTAGGCCGCCGACCTTTGCTCAAGCTGTCGACCCTATGGATGCGGATGATTGGCTCAAGTCCGTGGAGAAGAAGCTAGCCATTGTCCAATGCAGTGATCGGGAGAAGGTCTTGTTTGCTTCTCATCAACTAGTTGGAGCAGCTGTGGTTTGGTGGGATGCTTATTGCAATCAAGAGAGGATTACCTGGGCGGAATTCAAGGAGAGTTTCCGTTCCCATTATGTGCCGGAAGGTGTTATGATTTTGAAGAGGCAAGAATTTGAGAACTTAAGGCAAGGAAGATCAAGCGTGAGTGAATATCTCAATAAGTTCACTCAACTTCGAGGTACGTGCCTAAGGATGTTAGTCGGGACAGTCGGAAGCAATACTTGTTCATGAGAGGCCTCAACAATGAAATTCAAGTGCAATTGCTCAATTGTGACTACACAAATTTTCAGAAGCTTGTGGACAAAGCAATTGTGGTTGAGAATAAGATCTGTGATATGGAGCAAGAAAACAAGAGGAAGGCGCCATATCAAGGACAACAACAAGGAAGTTTATTGTGTTTGGCGTCAGGAAGAACTTGGCCAAACCACCTGTTCTGCCGACTTGGTCTTTGTGCCACTCTGCGTGTGCTTCCTCGGGGTGACTTTCAGGTGGGTCCTATTGACAGATATGGATGATACATCGTTGGATCTTCTCGGATGTCATCGCCTGATTGGTCAGGATGGTACTTTTTAGGATTGCTCACCCTCTTGTACCTCAATTCCTGCATAAAAGCCTGCATGCACTATTTTTCCAAGGACAAGTGGAAATAGGTTTAGTAGAAAGGTATTGTGTGCAATAAATGACTTGTCCTTCACATAATTGAGTTATATTGACGGGTGAAATTGGGATATAACAGCCATCAACACGGTCATCCCAAAATAACTCAATAACTTACATATACCATGTCCAACTCGTCAGTTACCAATCTCAACCATCCATAATCAGCCAACATAAATAGCCATATTCATTCATACCCAATTAACCATGACCAAGTGCATACCCCATTTGCAATTCCAGCCATTATCCAACATACTCAAGTCCATAACTCTAATCATGTCAGGATCCAGGTTGCTCATGACCAGGAGCACGACTATCATGATAGTTTTACATTATGCAAAGGTTGCACCACTTTACCAACATGTTCGTGATTCCATCACCTTTCGGTGACTAAGAACCTCTATTATGCCTAATCACACTTATGTTTGTCTATAGCCAAGAGTTCACAAAAATAGCCTTTACGAAGGGACTACTAGCATTTACAGACCCACTAAAGTTTAACCGGAGATGTGTCTCATAGCTGAGAACATCCATCCAACGCCCCGCTCTTGTGTCGTTCGGATCCCAGGGCAGTCCCGCCACTACTGCAAACTCAGCTGACTCCCATTACCCGATCCTCCAAACGATCTAAACAATGTTGGCAATATACCTAATTAATTGGCTAAGCCACCTCCCATAATGGCCCTGTGATGGCACATTTGAATCCTTGGTGGTTGCTCCACGAACCCGTGCTTAGATCTAAAGCAAGCAAAAAGCGCCATAGAATCCAACCCATCCGTGTAGCTGGCTTGCTTATATCCCTAGGTTCCATGTTGCTAAGGGTTATTATCATCATCACACTTAGTTCACATGATCAAAGTTCATAATCAAGTTATTTAGTTCTTCCCGATCTCAATTATGTAGTGCGAGGTAAAAATGTAAAATTCCCTTCCCAATTCCCTTCACTACATCCCAGGCGACAAGATCGGACATACAGGTCTAGTAAACTCCTATGCAAGGGTTTTCCCATCAATTTTACACAAGCATGCAAGTTCAAAACAAAACATTTCAAAAATAGGATCAAAAAGTTCAAGGGCACTTGCCTTGCTCCGGTGGCTAGTTTGGATCAAGTGCTTCAAAGTTCTGGTGTTGACGGTCCTCATATATACCCTCTTCAGCGGTCCCTTCTATTTTGCGAGACTCATATGCAAAACAGACATTGCAATCTATAAAATGCTCAGATATTAATCAATATGCCATGATGTGCATGCTATAGGTGATTATGGTGTAACACATGTCATTAAGTCACCACTATTGCTTACGAACTTGGTGCAACAAAGTTTTACATGGTCACGTGGGTTTCGGGTCATTTCCGGAGAATGGTGGAAGTTCTAGAGATTTCTGGAATTCAGACACCAGACTAGTCTGCACTAGGGCCGGAAAAGTCCACTGCTGGACCGGACTAGTCCGCAGTGGTCTAGGGTTTTGAGAACTTTCCTGCTAGGGCATTGCTTGATTTTAGTAAGGGGTTGAAATTGATGTGGAAAGTTGGATCTTGGGTATTTAATGTAAGTGCAACGGTTCAACAATCAAAGATTGAGCGTTACATGAGAATCTGACGTCTAGATCCATTGACAACGAAGCGGCAACGTGACTTAGACGAAGATGATGATGGTGAAGGGTTGATGAAGAAGAAGGCAACAGCGATGACAATCCTACTTGCCTCTCCTTTTCCTCCTTCCTTTTCTCCTTCCACCTCCTTCTCTTCCTTCTCCTCCCTTCCTTGCGGCTAGAGCTTTCTCTTTCGAACGACGGCTCATGGTGCAATGGCAGGGCGGTGGGGTTTTCTCACGTGGACAGGGGTTAGAGGAGGGATTTGGTTTCTTATATAGGGGAGGAGTGGTGGGGTTGTGTTGAATCCCATTGGGACTCATTGGGGATAGGTGGGGGCCTTGGTGGGGTCCCACTCAAGCTCCTTAGGGGTGGTGTACAATGTTCTTAGGTCTAATTACCTCAAACACTAATAAAATAGTCATGGAGAAAAATTTGAATCCGAGTTGAAACCATAAAATACCAGACTAGTCCTTTTACACCAAGCAAGTCTATTTTCTATCCGAGCACACAATGGACTAGTCCGTTGAGGAGTGGACAAGTCCGCTGTCCTTCAGCGAAAAGGGTTTCAGGCTAGATGGAAAATATTCAGACATGTCCGAAGTTAAACAGCATCCTATCGGAATAGTCTGCACAAAAACAGACAAGTCCCTTGCTTGGAAAAATAGTGAATTAACTTTGTGCAGGCTGGGGACACCAGACTAGTCTAGTGTGGGATCGGACAAGTCTGTTGTCTAAATCAGTTTTACTTGTCCTATTGCTTCCAATTTTTTTATTCTTGTTCTTTTTTTCATTGTTTTATGTTTACCATGTATGGGGATGAATGCAATGCATGATGATGAAAAAAGGGGGAGTTACATGTAACACCCTCATTTTCATGCATCATGCCCTGCATACACTCATATTCATGTTTAACATTGATCCACATAAAGAGGAATGAGTTTAAAATTGATTCGGAGCATTTAAAATTGATTTGGAACAAACCGCACTTAAAAACGAAGGAAAGTGCGGACTAGTCCGATTTTGCTGAGGACTAGTCCAATTTATCTCTGACTAAAAATAGACTTGTCCGTTTTTACTGCGGACTAATCCGATTTTGGCGCTGGAAACTTTCGGACTTGTCCGATTTTGTGCGGACTATTCCGATATTCCAAGAATCCTTAAAAATTTGCTAAGTCCTTGTACTTTTCTGGACTAGTCCGGTGTTCCAGCGGACTTGTCCGATTTCCTCTCTGTTTAAAGTCGGACTTGTCCGATGTTTGGCCAGACTTATCCGATTTTCTCTCTGGACGACTTTGGACTAGTCCGGTCCTTTTCAGACTTGTCCGATATTTCGCGACTCCGAGTTGATCTTTTGTTTTACGACTTGAATCTTGGGTTTTACGTCGTGCCTAACTCTTTTAGAGTCCATGTGGGACTCTAAACCGGCCTCTACTCATCCCAAAACTCGAAATCCATCTAACCCTAGCCTCCACCTCTATATAAACAGCCCCACCCCTTGGTTTGACATCTATTTGCCACTTTTCCACCCACCCAAACCCTAGTTTGTGGGGAGCCACCATCAAGGAGGGAGGAGAAGATCCCAAGCAAGAAGAAGAAGAGGAGGAAACGAAAGAGGATCAAGATCTCCACCAAGTTTTCGTTCTTCACCACCAATTCATCCCCAAGTTCATCACCAACCCTAGATCACCAAGATCCAAGTGCTACCTCCAAGTTTCTTGATTATTTGGAATCCCAAACACCTGGTATACCTTCTATTCTCTTTTCCTTACGTGAATTCAACCCCTAATCTCAAAATTCATGTCGATCTAGAAAACCCTAATCTGCTGATCTAGCAGAGTGCGGACTTGTCCGGTCCCTAGCGGACTAGTCCGATCTTCTTGGTTAAATTTCATCAAATTAATTCTAAAATTTGATTTGAATCAACCCCAAACCTGTATAAACTTGTTAAAATCTATTAGAACTAGTTATTGATCATTAAAAGCAATCTAGTAACGAGTTCTACCTTGCATTTGCATCAATCATGCATGTCATGTCATATTGAGTAATATTTGTGCACTCTTTGATTGTGTTTCTTGTCTTGTATGTTTATTGTGTGGATTAGACGGATTTGCGCTAGAGAGTGCCGCGGAGGATCTCCAGCACCAAGAGTTTGAAGGCTTTGACCCTAATCAACAGCAAGAGCAAGGAAAGTGTCCTTGAAGCATATTGACCCTGTTTTAAAATAAATGTTTTGTTTGCAAAACTGCATGGTGTGTCAAATTGATGGGAATCCTATGGTAGGAAGTTTACTAGATTTGCTAAACCACCCTTGTCACCTGGAATTTATGGTAGAGAGTCGGGAAGGGTTTTTACCTTTTTGCTTCGCTTAATCAACTGGGATGGGAAATAACTATACCACTCAATTTAATTATGCCTGGATAAGATTATGGTTGACATGAACTGGTTAAATATGATATGGTAATGGGTGATCTAAGCAGGCCTGGTATGTGGATGGGTTGGATGTTATGGTGGTTTGCTTGCTTTAGATCTAAGGATCGGTTCATGCGAGAATAAGTCAGGACTATAGTGCCACCACAAGGCCAAGTATGGGTGCGGCGTAGCTAATTAATTAGGGCTTTGCTAGTACTGTTTGGACCGTTATGGATGCTCGGGGAAGGGGTAGTCGGATTGGGTTTTTGATGATTGGTGGGACTACCCTGGGATCCGAATGGCTCAAGAGGGGGCCCTTGGTTGAAGATGTGCTCTGCGGGAGACATCGCGACCGGTGAAACCTCAGTGGGGTCTAAATAGGCTAGTAATCCCTTTGTAAAGGCTATTTTGTGATCTCATGGCCACACACCAACGGAAGTGTGTAATATGACTGACGCGTCATGGGCATAAGGGAGATTCTTAGTCATCGAAAGGTGATGAAATCATGAACACGTGGGTAAAGAGGTACAAACTCTGCAGAGTTAAATAAAACTATCATGATAGCCGTGCTCCCGGTTATGAGCATCTGGACAACTTCCATGATTAGAGGGAACTCGGTATTGGGATGGTATTTGGGATGGTTATGGTTTGGTAATGGTTATGGATTAATTTATGGTATTGAATATGGTTATTGGCAATGGTGAAATCTGGAATTATTGACAATGGTAATGAATTCAGACTGGTATTATGATATTACTTATGATTATGATGGGTTTGATTCGTATAAATATAATATATTGCTTTTCAAATGTTTTAATGTACTTTTCAGCACTTTTTCATTATTATTGTCGTCATTTGAATCAGCCACATGTCATACTTTCCACACTTGCTGAGTACGACATGTACTCACTCTTGCAATCCCCCCCAACAGTTGCAGGTCAGGATCGGGAGTTTAATGGCGATAATGCGGAGTTCTAGGTCGTGTCTACCGTCAGCTTTGCCTGTGGTGTTGATTGGAGCTGCGCTATACCCTATCCCTTATGCTTAGTTTGCTTAGTTGCTTAATTAAATTATTTCCGCTCCATTAGTTGAACTTGTCATAAATTTTCATTAGAGGTTGTATTCGAGGATATTATGGTTTGTGTAATAAAATTTGGTTAATAAATCTTGTTTTGTGGTAATTATCTGTATATCGTTTGTGATTGCACTCGTGTATGTGTGATGAACATCCTGGGCACACATATGGGTTAGCTTGGTTCATTTTTCGGAACCGGGCGTCACAGATTGGTATCAGGGCCACAGGTTGACCGTAGGATGCAACCTAGATAGAATGGACACTTTAGAGCACATAGGAGCACTCAGGAATTGATGTGTTTTTGCTTGGAGTGTTGTTTGATATATATATATATATATATATATATATATATATGTATATTGTTTGCTTGTGTGCTTAATAGAGGATTTTGGGATGCCTTAGCATTGCCATGTCCGCCTAGGCTAGTGTAGCTAGCTGTTTAGTTCATATCCCTTGATGCATATAGTTGGGGACGTTTTCTAATTCTTACCTATTGCTTTTCTTCAGATGGTGAGGACTCGCAACCAGAGGGACGGCAATGATGAGGAGGAGAACAATGGAGTGCCTCAGAACAACATCGGACAAGGATCTACTCAGGGAGCTATCAACATTGAGCAGCTATTGGCTATGCAAAACCAGCTCATGCAGACCATGATACAGACTATGGGACAGCTGCAGGCTGGCAACGTCAACAATCAGCCCCACATGCCTCCACCGCCACCCCCACCTCCTCATAACCGATTGGGAGAGTTTATGGGGACTAGGCCGCCGACCTTTGCTCAAGCTGTCAACCCTATGGATGCGGATGATTGGCTCAAGTCCGTGGAGAAGAAGCTAGCCATTGTCCAATGCAGTGATCGGGAGAAGGTCTTGTTTGCTTCTCATCAACTAGTTGGAGCAGCTGCGGATTGGTGGGATGCTTATTGCAATCAAGAGAGGATTACCTGGGCGGAATTCAAGGAGAGTTTCCGTTCCCATTATGTGCCAGAAGGTGTTATGATTTTGAAGAGGCAAGAATTTGAGAACTTAAGGCAATGAAGATCAAGCGTGAGTGAATATCTCAATAAGTTCACTCAACTTCGAGGTACGTGCCTGAGGATGTTAGTCGGGACAGTCGGAAGCAATACTTGTTCATGAGAGGCCTCAACAATGAAATTCAAGTGCAATTGCTCAATTGTGACTACACAAATTTTCAGAAGCTTGTGGACAAAGCAATTGTGGTTGAGAATAAGATCTGTGATATGGAGCAAGAAAACAAGAGGAAGGCGCCATATCAAGGACAACAACAAGGAAGTTTATTGCGTTTGGCATCAGGAAGAACTTGGCCAAACCACCTATTCTGCCGACTTGGTCTTTGTGCCACTCTGCGTGTGCTTCCTCGGGGTGACTTCCAGGTGGGTCCTATTGACAGATATGGATGATACATCGTTGGATCTTCTCGGATGTCATCGCCTGATTGGTCAGGATGGTACTTTTTAGGATTGCTCACCCTCTTGTACCTCAATTCCTGCATAAAAGCCTGCATGCACTATTTTTCCAAGGACAAGTGGAAATAGGTTTAGTAGAAAGGTATTGTGTGCAAGAAATGACTTGTCCTTCACATAATTGAGTTATATTGACGGGTGAAATTGGGATATAACAGCCATCAACACGGTCATCCCAAAATAACTCAATAACTTACATATACCATGTCCAACTCGTCAGTTACCAATCTCAACCATCCATAATCAGCCAACATAAATAGCCATATTCATTCATACCCAATTAACCATGACCAAGTGCATACCCCATTTGCAATTCCAGCCATTATCCAACAAACTCAAGTCCATAACTCTAATCATGTCAGGATCCAGGTTGCTCATGACCAGGAGCACGACTATCATGATAGTTTTACATTATGCAAAGGTTGCACCACTTTACCAACATGTTCGTGATTCCATCACCTTTCGGTGACTAAGAACCTCTATTATGCCTAATCACACTTATGTTTGTCTATGGCCAAGTGTTCACAAAAATAGCCTTTACGAAGGGACTACTAGCATTTACAGACCCACTAAAGTTTAACCGGAGATGTGTCTCATAGCTGAGAACATCCATCCAACGCCCCGCTCTTGTGTCGTTCGGATCCCAGGGCAGTCCCGCCACTACTGCAAACTCAACTGACTCCCATTACCCGATCCTCCAAACGATCTAAACAATGTTGGCAATATACCTAATTAATTGGCTAAGCCACCTCCCATAATGGCCCTGTGATGGCACTTTTGAATCCTTGGTGGTTGCTCCACGAACCGGTGCTTAGATATAAAGCAAGCAAAAAGCACCATACAATCCAACCATCCGTGTAGCTAGCTTGGTTAGATCCCTAGGTTCCATGTTGCTAAGGGTTATTATCATCATCACACTTAGTTCACATGATCAAAGTTCATAATCAAGTTATTTAGTTCTTCCCGATCTCAATTATGTAATGTGAGGTAAAAATGTAAAATTCCCTTCCCAATGCCCTTCACTACATCCCAGGCGACAAGATAGGACATACAGGTCTAGTAAACTCCTACGCAAGGGTTTTCCCATCAATTTTACACAAGCATGCAAGTTCAAAACAAAACATTTCAAAAATAGGATCAAAAAGTTCAAGGGCACTTGCCTTGCTCCGGTGGCTAGTTTGGATCAAGTGCTTCAAAGTTCTGGTGTTGAAGGTCCTCATATATACCCTCTTCAGCGGCCCCTTCTATTTTGCGAGACTCATATGCAAAACAGACATTGTAATCTATAAAATGCTCAGATATTAATCAATATGCCATGATGTGCATGCTATAGGTGATTATGGTGTAACACATGTCAGTAAGTCACTACTATTGCTTACAAACTTGGTGCAACAAAGTTTTACATGGTCACGTGGGTTTCGGGTCATTTCCGGAGAAATGGTGGAAGTTCTAGAGATTTCTGGAATTCAGACACCGGACTAGTCCGCACTAGGGCCGGAAAAGTCCACTGCTGGACCGGACTAGTCTGCAGTGGTCTAGGGTTTTGAGAACTTTCCTGCTAGGGCATTGCTTGATTTTAGTAAGGGGTTGAAATTGACGTGGAAAGTTGGATCTTGGGTATTTACTGTAAGTGCAACGGTTCAACAAGCAAAGATTGAGCGTTACATGAGAATCTGACGTCTAGACCCATTGACAACGAAGCGGCAATGTGACTTAGACGAAGATGATGATGGTGAAGGGTTGATGAAGAAGAAGGCAACAGCGATGACAATCCTACTTGCCTCTCCTTTTCCTCCTTCCTTCTCTCCTTCCACCTCCTTCTCTTCCTTCTCCACCCTTCCTTGCGGCTAGAGCTTTCTCTTTCGAATGATGACTCATGGTGCAATGGCAAGGCGGTGGGGTTTTCTCACGTGGACAGGGGTTAGAGGAGGGATTTGGTTTCTTATATAGGGGAGGAGTGGTGGGGTTGTGTTGAATCCCATTGGGACTCATTGGGGATAGGTGGGGGCCTTGGTGGGGTCCCACTCAAGCTCCTTAGGGGTGGTGTACAATGTTCTTAGGTCTAATTACCTCAAACACAAATAAAATAGTCATGGAGAAAAATTTGAATCCGAGTTGAAACTGTAAAATACCAAACTAGTCCTTTTACACCGGGCAAGTCTATTTTCTATCCGAGCACACAATGGACTAGTCCGTTGAGGAGTGGACAAGTCCGTTGTCCTTCAGCGAAAAGGGTTTCAGACTAGATGGAAAACATTCAGACATGTCCGAAGTTAAACAGCATCCTATCGGAATAGTCTGCACAAAAACAGACAAGTCCCTTGCTTGGAAAAATAGTGAATTAACTTTGTGCAGGCTGGGGACACCAGACTAGTCTGGTGTGGGATCGGACAAGTCTGTTGTCTAAATCAGTTTTACTTGTCCTATTGCTTCCAATTTTTTTATTCTTGTTCTTTTTTCATTGTTTTATGTTTACCATGTATGGGGATGAATGCAATGCATGATGATGAAAAAAGGGGGAGTTACATGTAACACCCTCATTTTCATGCATCATGCCCTGCATACACTCATATACATGTTTAACATTGATCCACATAAAGAGGAACGAGTTTAAAATTGATTCAGAGCATTTAAAATTGATTTGGAACAAACCGCACTTAAAAACGCAGGAAAGTGCGGACTAGTTCAATTTTGCTGAGGAGTTGTCCGATTTCTCTCTGACTAAAAATAGACTTGTCCGTTTTTGCTGCGGACTAATCCGATTTTTGGCGCTGGAAACTTTCGGACTTGTCTGATTTTGTACGGACTAGTCCGATATTCCAAGAATCCTTGAAAATTTGCTAAGTCCTTGTACTTTTCCGGACTAGTCCAGTGTTCCAGCGGACTTGTCCGATTTCCTCTCTGTTTAATGTCGGACTTGTCCGATGTTTGGCCAGACTTATCCGATTTTCTCTCTGGACGACTTCAGACTAGTCCGGTCCTTTTTGGACTTGTCCGATATTTCGCGACTCCGAGTTGATCTTTTGTTTTACGACTTGAATCTTGGGTTTTACGTTGTGCCTAACTCTTTTAGAGTCCATGTGGGACTCTAAACCGGCCTCTACTCATGCCAAAACTAGAAATCCATCTAACCCTAGCCTCCACCTCTATATAAATAGCCCCACCCCTTGGTTTGACATCTATTTGCCACTTTTCCACTCACCCAAACCCTTGTTCGTGGGGAGCCACCATCAAGGAGGGAGGAGAAGATCCCAAGCAAGAAGAAGAAGAGGAGGAAACAAAAGAGGATCAAGATCTCCACCAAGTTTTCGTTCTTCACCACCAATTCATCCCCAAGTTCATCACCAACCCTAGATCACCAAGATCCAAGTGCTACCTCCAAGTTTCTTGATTATTTGGAATCCCAAACACCTGGTATACCTTCTATTCTCTTTTCCTTACGTGAATTCAACCCCTAATCTCCAAATTCATGTCGATCTAGAAAACCCTAATCTGCTGATCTCGCAGAGTGCGGACTTGTCCGGTCTCTAGCGGACTAGTCCGATCTTCCTGGTTAAATTTCATCAAATTAATTCTGAAATTTGATTGAATCAACCCCAAACCTGTATAAACTTGTTAAAATCTATTAGAACTAGTTATTGATCATTAAAAGCAATCTAGTAACAAGTTCTACCTTGCATTTGCATCAATCATGCATGTCATGTCATATTGAGTAATATTTGTGCACTCTTTGATTGTGTTTCTTGTCTTGTATGTTTATTGTGTGGATTAGACGGATTTGCGCTAGAGAGTGCCGCGGAGGATCTCCAGCACCAAGAGTTTGAAGGCTTTGACCCTAATCAACAGCAAGAGCAAGGCAAGTGTCCTTGAAGCATATTGACCCTGTTTTAAAATAAATGCTTTGTTTGCAAAACTGCATGCTGTGTCAAATTGATGGGAATCCAATGGTAGGAAGTTTACTAAATTTGCTAAACCACCCTTGTCACCTGGAATTTATGGTAGAGAGTCGGGAAGGGTTTTTACCTTTTTGCTTCGCTTAATCAACTGGGATGGGAAATAACTATACCACTCGATTTAATTATGCCTGGATGAGATTATGGTTGACATGAACTGGTTAAATATGATATGGTAATGGGTGATCTAAGCAAGCCTGGTATGTGGATGGGTTGGATGTTATGGTGGTTTGCTTGCTTTAGATCTAAGGACCGGTTCATGCGAGAATAAGCTAGGACTATAGTGCCACCACGAGGCCAAGTATGGGTGCTGCGTAGCTAATTAATTAGGGCTTTGCTAGTACTGTTTGGACCGTTATGGATGCTCGGGGAAGGGGTAGTCAGATTGGGTTTTTGATGATTGGTGGGACTACCCTGGGATCCGAATGGCTCAAGAGGGGGCCCTTGGTTGATGATGTGCTCTGCGGGAGACATCGCGACCGGTGAAACCTCAGTGGGGTCTAAATAGGCTAGTAATCCCTTTGTAAAGTCTATTTGTGATCTCATGGCCACACACCAACGGAAGTGTGTAATATGACCGACGTGTCATCGGCATAAGGGAGATTCTTAGTCATCGAAAGGTGATGAAATCATGAACACGTGGGTAAAGAGGTACAAACTCTGCAGAGTTAAATAAAACTATCATGATAGTCGTGCTCCCGGTTATGAGCATCTGGAAAACTTCCATGATTAGAGGGAACTCGGTATTGGGATGGTATTTGGGATGGTTATGGTTTGGTAATGGTTATGGATTAATTTATGGTATTGAATATGGTTATTGGCAATGGTGAAATCTAGAATTATTGACGATGGTAATGAATTCAGACTGGTATTATAATATTACTTATGATTATGATGGGTTTGATTCATATAAATATAATATATTGCTTTTCAAATGTTTTAATGTACTTTTCAGCACTTTGCCATTATTATTGTCGTCATTTGAATCAGCCACATGTCATACTTTCCACACTTGCTGAGTACGACATGTACTCACTCTTGCAATCCCCCCCCAACAGTTGCAGGTCAGGATTGGGAGTTTAATGGGGATAATGCGAAGTTCTATGCCGTGTGTACCGTCAGCTTTGCCTGTGGTGTTGATTGGAGTTGTGCTATACCCTATCCCTTATGATTAGTTTGCTTAGTTGCTTAATTAGTTTATTTCCGCTGCATTAGTTGAACTTGTCATAAATTTTCATTAGAGGTTGTATTCGAGGATATTATGGTTTGTGTAATAAAATTTGGTTAATAAATCTTGTTTTGTGGTAATTATCTGTATATCGTTTGTGATTGCACTCGTGTATGTGTGATGAACATCCTGGGCACACATATGGGTTAGCTTGGTTCATTTTACAAAACTGGGCGTCACAGATTGGTATCAGAGCCACAGGTTGACCGTAGGATGCAGCCTAGATAGAATGGACACTTTAGAGCACATAGGAGCACTCAGGAATTGATGTGTTTTTGCTTGGAGTGTTGTTTGCTATATATATATTGTTTGCTTGTGTGCTTAATAGAGGATTTTGGGATGCCTTAGCATTGCCATGTCCGCCTATGCTAGTGTAGCTAGCTGTTTAGTTTATATCCCTTGATGCATATAGTTGGGGATGTTTTCTAATTCTTACCTATTGCTTTTCTTCAGATGGTGAGAACTCGCAACCATAGGGACGGCAATGATGAGGAGGAGAACAATGGAGTGCCTCAGAACAACATCGGACAAGGATCTACTCAGGGAGCTATCAACATTGAGCAGCTATTGGCTATGCAAAACCAGCTCATGCAGACCATGATACAGACTATGGGACAGCTGCAGGCTGGCGACGTCAACAATCAGCCCCACATGCCTCCACCGCCACCCCCACCTCCTCATAACCGATTGGGAGAGTTTATGGGGACTAGGCCGCCGACCTTTGCTCAAGCTGCCGACCCTATGGATGCGGATGATTGGCTCAAGTCTTGTTTGCTTCTCATCAACTAGTTGGAGCAGCTGCGGATTGGTGGGATGCTTATTGCAATGCTCACGAGAATCAAGAGAGGATTACCTGGGCGGAATTCAAGGAGAGTTTCCGTTCCCATTATGTGCCAGAAGGTGTTATGATTTTGAAGAGGCAAGAATTTGAGAACTTAAGGCAAGGAAGATCAAGCGTGAGTGAATATCTCAATAAGTTCACTCAACTTCGAGGTACACACCTGAGGATGTTAGTCGGGACAGTCAGAAGCAATACTTGTTCATGAGAGGCCTCAATAATGAAATTCAAGTGCAATTGCTCAATTGTGACTACACAAATTTTCAGAAGCTTGTGGACAAAGCAATTGTGGTTGAGAATAAGATCTGTGATATGGAGCAAGAAAACAAGAGGAAGGCGCCATATCAAGGACAGCAACAAGGAAGTAATGTGCGCCCTCGCCTTGCACCACCCAATGTGCCCTATTACAGATCCTCTATTCCTGCTCAACGCCCTGGTTATGCACCACGCCCAACTCATTTTGTGCAGCAGTGCCCTGTCATGCAAGCACCTAGGCCTCCAATGCCTTATGCACCTCGTGCTAATTTTCCTGCTGCAAATGTTCAAAACCAAGCTCGTCCCAATAATTCTGGTGGAGTTAAGAAGTGTTATACTTGTGGAGAAGCTGGACACTTTGAGCATCAATGTCCTAAGTCAGGCCTTGGTCAAGGAAGCAATGCACCAAGGCAAAACCCAAGACCCAATGGAGGACAACCACAGGGGAACCGCGGACAGCAGAATTTTGCTCGTGGCAACATGAACCATGTCTCTACGGAGGATGCTCAACAAGCAGATGACATGGTCATTGGTATGTTTCTCGCCAACTCCAACCCCGCGACTATGTTATTTGATTCTGGAGCATCGCATTCATTCATTGCATCGAAGTATGTTGCCAAGTATAGTTTGCCTATCTCTCATATGAAGTTTACTCTATTGGTTAAGTCTCCTGGAGGAGAGATGAGGACAAATATAGTATGTCCAAAAGTAAGCCTTAGAATAAGGGGGGTAGACTTCTCCGCCAACCTCATTGTTTTGGATTATCAAGGATTGTACATTATACTTGGTATGGACTGGTTGAGGAAGTACAATGGAGTTATTGAGTGTGCCACAAAGAAGGTGAAGTTGACCAACGAAGAAGGGATCACCGTAGAATTTGAAGCATCTCAAACCGCACCAAAGCAATTGGAGCTGAATCATATGGACGGTGCCACAATTGAGGAGATTCCGGTGGTGTGTGAATTTTTGGATGTTTTTCCAGACGAGTTGCCAGGTATGCCACTTGATCAAGACATTGAGTTTGTTATTGATTTAATACCTGGAACAACACCTATAGCTAAGAGGCCGTATAGGATGCCTCCTTTGGAATTAGCAGTGCTCAAGAAGCAAATTCAAGAGCAACTAGAGAAGGGTTTTATTCGCCCTAGCTCTTCACCTTGGGGAGCGCCCGTTCTATTTGTGGACAAGAAGGATGGATCCCAAAGGATGTGTGTGGATTATCGAGCTCTCAACGAGGTAACAATCAAGAACAAGTATACCTTGCCACGTATAGAAGACTTGTTTGATCAGATGAAGGGTGCTTGTGTCTTCTCTAAGATTGATTTGAGGTCGGGATACTATCAAATGAAGATTAGACCATCGGACATACCCAAGACAGCTTTTAGGACACGGTATGGATCTTATGAGTACACCGTGATGTCCTTTGGATTGACAAATGCACGTGCATACTTTATGTACCTCATGAATAAGGTCTTCATGGAGTACTTGGACAAGTTTGTCGTGGTGTTTATTGATGATATTATGATCTAAACGAAGGATGAGAAGGAACATGAGGAACACTTGAGGCTTACATTGCAAAAATTGAGGGAGCATCAATTGTATGCCAAGTTCAACAAGTCAGTTTTGGTTGAAAGAGGTGTCGTTTTTGGGTCATATAATCTTAGGAGGAGGAGTATCGGTTGACCCCGAAAAAGTGAGAGACGTGTTGAAGTGGGAACCGCCGCAAAATGTCAAGGAAATAAGGAGTTTTCTTGGGATGGCTGGATATTACCGTAGGTTCATCAAGGACTTTTCCAAGATAGCCAAGCCTATGACGAAGTTGCTAATGAAGGGAAAGGCTTTCCAATGGACTCAAGCTTGTCAAAATAGTTTTGAGGAGTTAAAGAAGAGGTTGACAACAGCCCCAGTTTTGGTACTGCCGGATGTGAGCAAGAGTTTTGATATTTATTGCGATGCATCGAGACAAGGGCTCGGATGTGTATTGATGCAAGAAGGTCAAGTGGTCGCCTATGCATCAAGACAATTGAAGAAACATGAGCAGAATTACCCAACACATGATTTAGAACTTGCAGCCGTGGTACATGCATTGAAGATTTGGAGACACTATATTCTTCGACATAGGTGTGAAATTTATACGGATCATAAGAGTTTGAAGTATATTTTCACACAAACGGATCTGAACTTGAGGCAACGGAGATGGTTGGAGCTCATCAAAGATTATGATTTGTGGATCAACTATCATCCGGGAAAAGCCAACATAGTGGCCGATGCTTTGAGTAGGAAGGGAGTAAGTCATCGACTCACAGTTCGAGAGTTACCATCCGAGTTATGTAAGGAGTTTGAAAGGTTGAACCTCAGATTTGTAAATGAGATGGAGATGATGGAGTTAAACCCAACCTTGTAGCAAGAAATTCGAGATGCACAAACCACAGATGAGGAGATCAAGGAAATCAAGGAAAGGACCGAAGAAGGGAGAGAATTCAGATTTGACGAGGATGAACATGGTACCCTATGGCTTGGAAAGAGAATCGTTGTGCCTAATGTGAAGCAGATTCGGGAGACAATACTAAAGGAGGCACAAGACTCGCCGTACTCGATTCACCCTGGTTGTACGAAGATGTACAAAGACTTGAAGGCTTGCTATTGGTGGGATAGCATGAAAAAGGAAATAGCTGAATATGTGGCATTGTGTGATGTGTGTCAACGAGTCAAGGCGGAACATCAAAGGCCAGCTGGATTATTGCAACCATTGAAGATCCTAGAATGGAAGTGGGAAGAAATTGGAATGGACTTCATAGTTGGGTTACCACGTACTCAGTACGGGTATGACTCAATTTGGGTAATTGTGGATCGCTTAACCAAGTCAGCTCATTTTGTCCCTGTCAAGACCAAATATACAGCTGCACGATTGGCCGAAATATGCATGGAGCATATTGTGTGTCGACACGGAGTACTGAAGAAGATAGTCTCAGATAGAGGTTCTCAATTTACTTCCAGGTTTTGGCAAAAATTGCATGAAGCATTGGGAACGAGGTTGAATTTTAGTTTAGCATATCAACCTCAAATAGATGGAAAAACCGAGAGGACCAATCAGATTTTGGAGACATGTTAAGAGCTTGTGCTTTGAAGCATGGGAGAAGTTGGGACAAAAGCTTGCCATACACAGAATTTTCATACGACAATAGTTACCAAGCAAGTTTGAAAATGTCACCATATGAAGCGCTTTATGGGAGAAAGTGTAGAACACCTTTATTCTGGAATGAGGCAGGAGAAACTCAAGTATTTGTACCAGATGTGTTGCAAGAAGCCGAAAAGCAAGTCCAAATAATTCGTGAAAACTTGAGGGCTGCCCAATCAAGGGAAAAAGGCTATGCGAATAATAGAAGAAGGAAACTAGCCTTTGAAGTGGGAGATTTTGTTTACCTCAAGGTGTCACCAATGAGGGGTCATAAGAGGTTTAACATAAGAGGAAAGCTAGCACCTCGCTATATTGGACCATTCAAGATTTTGGACAAAAGAGGAGAAGTAGCGTATAAGTTGGAGATGCCAGCTCATCTTTCAGACGTACATGATGTCTTTCATGTTTCCCAGCTCAAGAAGTGTTTGAGAGTACCAGAAGAACAAGTGCCGATGGAAGAATTGGGACTAGAGGAAGATTTGATGTATGCCGAACAACCGGTCAAAATCTTGGAAACTAAGGAGAGGGTCACAAGGAATAAGGTCATTAGATGGTCACCACACAGAAAAAGAAGCAACATGGGAACTGGAGGATGATCTCAAGAAGGAATTTCCCTATCTCCTCTCTTTCGCGTCGAATCTCAAGGGCAAGATTCATTTTAAGGGGGGTAGGTTTGTAACACCATCATTTTCATGCATCATGCCCTGCATACACTCATATACATGTTTAACATTGATCCACATAAAGGGGAACGAGTTTAAAATTGATTCGGAGCATTTAAAATTGATTTGGAACAAACCGCACTTAAAAAAGCAGGAAAGTGCGGACTAGTCCGATTTTGCTGAGGACTAGTCCGATTTCTCTCTGACTAAAAACAGACTTGTCTGTTTTTGCTGCGGACTAATCCAATTTTTGGTGCTGGAAACTTTCGGACTTGTCCGATTTTTTGCAGACTAGTCCGATATTCCAAGAATCCTTGAAATTTGCTAAGTCCTTGTACTTTTCCGGACTAGTCCGGTGTTCCAGCGGACTTGTCTGATGTTTGGCCAGACTTGTCCGATTTTCTCTCTAGACGACTTCAGACTAGTCCGGTCCTTTTCGGACTTGTCCGATATTTTGCGACTCTGAGTTGATCTTTTGTTTTATGACTTGAATCTTGGGTTTTACGTCGTTCCTAACTCTTTTAGAGCCCATGTGGGACTCTAAACCGGCCTCTACTCATCCCAAAACTCGAAATCCATCTAACCCTAGCCTCCACCTCTATATAAACAGCCCCACCCCTTGGTTTGACATCTATTTTCCACTTTTCCACCCACCCAAACCCTAGTTCGTGGGGAGCCACCATCAAGGAGGGAGGAGAAGATCCCAAGCAAGAAAAAGAAGAGGAGGAAACGAAAGAGGATCAAGGTCTCCACCAAGTTTTCGTTCTTCACCACCAATTCATCCCCAAGTTCATCACCAACCGTAGATCACCAAGATCCAAGTGCTACCTCCAAGTTTCTTGATTCTTTGGAATCCCAAACACCTGGTATACCTTCTATTCTCTTTTCCTTACGTGAATTCAACCCCTAATCTTCAAATTCACGTTGATCTAGAAAACCCTAATCTGCTGATCTCGCACAGTGCGGACTTGTACGATCCCTAGCGGACTAGTCTGACCTTCCTGGTTAAATTTCATCAAATTAATTCTAAAATTTGATTTGAATCAACCCCAAACCTGTATAAACTTGTTAAAATCTATTAGAACTAGTTATTGATCATTAAAAGCAATCTAGGAACAAGTTCTACCTTGCATTTGCATCAATCATGCATGTCATGTCATATTGAGTAATATTTGTGCACTCTTTTATTGTGTTTCTTGTCTTGTATGTTTATTGTGTGGATTAGACAGATTTGTGCTAGAGAGTGCCGCGGAGGATCTCTAGCACCAAGAGTTTGAAGGCTTTGACCCTAATCAACAGCAAGAGCAAGGCAAGTGTCCTTGAAGCATATTGACCCTGTTTTAAAATAAATGTTTTGTTTGCAAAATTGCATGCTGTGTCAAATTGATGGGAATCCTATGGTAGGAAGTTTACTAGATTTGCTAAACCACCCTTGTCACCTTGAATTTATGGTAGAGAGTCGGGAAGGGTTTTACCTTTTTGCCTCGCTTAATCAACTGGGATGGGAAATAACTATACCACTCGATTTAATTATGCCTGGATGAGATTATGGTTGACATGAACTGGTTAAATATGATATGGTAATGTGTGATCTAAGCAAGCCTGGTATGTGGATGGGTTGGATGTTATGGTGGTTTGCTTGAATTAGATCTAAGGACCGGTTCATGCGAGAATAAGCCAGGACTACAGTGCCACCACGAGGCCAAGTATGGGTGCAGCGTAGCTAATTAATTAGGGCTTTGCTAGTACTGTTTGGACCGTTATGGATGCTCGGGGAAGGGGTAGTCGGATTGGGTTTGTTGATGATTGGTGGAACTACCCTGGGATCCGAATGGCTCAAGAGGGGGCCCTTGGTTGAAGATGTGCTCTGCGGGAGACATCGCCACCGGTGAAACCTCAGTGGGGTCTAAATAGGCTAGTAATCCCTTTGTAAAGGCTATTTTGTGATCTCTTGGCCACACACCAACAGAAATATGTAATATGACCGACGGGTCATGGGCATAAGGGAGATTCTTAGTCCTCGAAAGGTGATGAAATCACGAACACGTGGGTAAAGAGGTACAAACTCTGTAGAGTTAAATAAAGCTATCATGATAGCCGTGCCCCCGGTTATGAGCACCTGGACAACTTACATGATTAGAGGGAACTCGGTATTGGGATGGTATTTGGGATGGTTATGATTTGGTAATGGTTATGGATTAATTTCTGGTATTGAATATGGTTATTGGTATTGGTGAAATATAGAATTATTGACGATGGTAATGAATTCAGACTGGTATTATGATATTACTTATGATTATGATGAGTTTGATTCATATAAATATAATATATTGCTTTTCAAATGTTTTAATGTACTTTTCAACACTTTGCCATTATTATTGTCGTCATTTGAATAAGCCACATGTCATACTTTCCACACTTGCTGAGTACGACATGTACTCACTCTTCCAATCCCCACCCCAACAGTTGTAGGTCAGGATTGGGAGTTTAATGGCGATAATGCGGAGTTCTAGGCCGTGTCTACCGTCAGCTTTGCCTGTGGTGTTGATTGGAGCTGTGCTATACCCTATCCCTTATGCTTAGTTTGCTTAGTTGCTTAATTAGTTTATTTCCGCTGCATTAGTTGAATTTGTCATAAATTTTCATTAGAGGTTGTATTCGAGGATAATATGGTTTGTGTAATAAAATTTGGTTAATAAATCTTGTTCTGTGGTAATTATCTGTATATCGTTTGTGATTGCACTCGTGTATGTGTGATGAACATCCTGGGCACACATATGCGTTAGCTTGGTTCATTTTTCGGAACTGGGTGTCACATTACAGGACCTCAGCACGAAGAAGTACCGAAAAAACTTCACCGACAGTTGGACCCTTACAAAAACTTGGCAGAGGTGGACGAAGACTGTCGCCAATGCGAAGGAGTTCGGAGACAGCTTATGAAGCTGGAGGACGTAGACCTCCATCATCGAGACAAAGAATGAAGACACCGGAGTGCGAACCTGGCCAACACATACGCAATGAAGATCACCATCTAATCGCCCTACAAGTTGGAAAGTGGAACGGCCCTGCAGCGGATCCACTGCATCGGCTCCTTCGCATGCCATCCGAGCAGCCGCCTCACTGGCTTTAGGCCCTCGCTTGTTTCAATACAGGAGGCACGCAGGCTGGATGCCACCAGAGCAAGAGGCGAGGTGGATTTTGGCAAGGGTTGAGAGCTTGAGCGCAAAGGTGGAAGAAGGAAAGTTTGAGTGCAAGGGAGTGAATGTAGAAGGAACTGCCTTTGGCTACAAAGGTTACCCTTTACCCACTTCTGAGATTCTTGGGAGCACCTCGTGTGAGTCGCTCATACCCGTTATGACCTGCACAACTCGAAGCGCTAATGACAAAAGGGACCTCCGTCACCTGTCAAAGGCACGGGCCGAGCGGTCAGCAACTCAAAAAGGCGACTCAACAGTTCTCGAGAAGCCTGTGTAGCGGAACTACAGCAGTAGCATCGAGAACCGTCGCTATTGGTACCCTGCATACGGGATACCCTCGCACACAGGCTAAAAGTACCTAGGTACGTCCAGTAATGCCACATGTCCAGAAAGTGCCGGACCCCGACCTTCCTCAAGTGCGGGATCCGATACTACCACGTGGACCTCAAAGATGGGACCCGACTCCTTTGGTGAGATGGGCTCCAAAGATGCCAAGTGTTTGGGCAGGACCTCACCCTACAATAGTGATGGTCTCCGATGCAACCACGTGGCTCGAAGCACCATCCGGACGCATCCCGCAGAGAAGGGCTTTGGAGCTGCCATGTGCCTTGAAGAACAAAGCTTGGCCTCCCGGCAATGGTCAGCCCCGAAGCTGCCACGTGTCCTGCAACTCACCGGGTGCGGGAATTAAGGGATAGAGCGCCCTGTCTAAGTCAAGCATTGAAGCCAGATGCCCACCTTCTACTACAGGAATCCCCACGATTTACGACGGCCATGGCTGTCGCAAATAAGCCAAATGCCGTCGCAAATAAGTGATTTGCGACGGCTTTCTTTATTTGTGACGGTTTTCTGCCATCGCAAATAAATCGTCGCAATTAAGCTTATTTGCGACGGCTAGGAAGGGCCGTCGCAAGTTATTGCCGCGGGCGGGTGGGCCCCACAACCTTATTTGCTATGGCGGTGCCGTCGCAATTAAAGCTTATTTGCGACGGCCGGGTTGTCGCAATTAAGTGCCTCTAGTTGCGACGGCCCGGCCGTCGCAAATAAGTCCAGTGGGCAGGGCCCACAGGTCCTTCTCCGGGACCCACACAGCTATTTGCGACGACCGGGCCATTGCAATAAAACCTTTATTTGCGACGGCCTGGCCGTCGCAAATAGCAGTGGCCTAATTGCGACGGCCTGGTACCTTATTTGCGACGGTACTGTATAAAAAGCCGTCGCAAATAAGGTTTTTTATTTAAAAAAAAAAACAGAAAAAACTACCCGGCTCGATGGCCAGAATCACAGAACAGATTCAATACACACAGTATATACACAAAGCAAAGATCATTATCACAGAGCAAACATCATCACAATCACAAACTAATAAATTCCAATACATCTCACATCGTCATCAACAAAGCAAACAAAAGGGCTCACTCGCCCATCTGACCTCCGTAGCCACCTCCGGAGCCACCTCCGAAGTTGAAGTCGTCATCGCGCCTCATTCCAGGTGGCGGTAGCGACGGCGACGGCGTTTGTGCAGCCGTTGCGGATCCCTACAATTAATGAAACTTAGAGTTAGAATATAAATGCATCAACATCTCTCTCCCCCCCTTCCTCTCCCTCTATCTTCATCTAGATCCCCTCTCTTCCTCTCTCTTTTCATTTCTCTCTTTGTCTCTCACTCTATCTTTCTCTCTCACTCTATCTCTCTATTGCTACCCTTTTCCCTCTATCTCCATCTACATCTCCCTCCCTCTATCTTCCCCTCTCTCTATCTCCATCTACATCTTACTCTCTCTCTTCATTCCTATCCTACTCTATCTATCTTTCACTCTTTCTTCTGTCTCTCTTTCTTCTATCTCTATCATTCTTCTATCTCAATTATTTTCTTCTATCTAACTATCTCTCTCTTTCATCTATCTCAATCTTATTACACTGGAGAAGAAGGATTACATAGAAACTTACCTGACCCGCTAAAGAAGGATCGCCTGGAAGGACCGGTGGTAGTACCGGTTGCTGGATTCCCAGACCTTGCGCCCGAGCCATAGCCTGTCATTGCAAACATTAAATGCTACCTATTAGTAAGTCATTTACGCTGAATTAATAAGAATTTTAGTTTTTATTTTGTTACCTCCATTGCTTCCCGCATCTGCGCCAACGCTGCTGCCTGGGTTTGGATCGTGGCCTCCATCGCGATCCTTTGACGTTTCGCCTCCCTCCTTTCCTCCTCATGTCGCCTTTCGTTTTATTCTACAGTTTCTCAGAGGGACTGCATCTCAATTTCCTCTGCGATACGTGGCGACCTGCCGTGCCCACCGACGAAGCCTGCGAGGAGCTGCCTCTCGCAGGTCTACCCGCCCTCGAGTCGACAACTCCGTCGAATATGGCGAGCCTATAAAAAAGAGAGTCAGTAATATGAAATTGAAATATCTTGAATACTTTGAATTGAAAACGATAAAATGACTTGTAAACTCACCTTCCGTGTTCTTTTCCACCACCGGTTGCATACGCGGCTTGAGGATCGATCGGTTGACGTTCCCAATCGAAATCCTTGCCGTGTATCTTCCTAGCCTCCTCCCCGTACTTAGCCTGCAAAATAAGAAAACCGTTTAAGTTCAACAATCTATATAGTTATATTTAATATGAATGATTTCTAAACTTACCAATCGCTCGGCTGCAGCCTGACTGCACCCCGTCGGCTGAGAAGGGTCCCTGTGACCTCTCTTCCAGACCTCAGCAGGGGTGGACGGCACCCCCGTCTCGCGCTCCTGTAATACGTGTTAGTATGAACAATATATTATTAATATATAAACATAAGTTACATACACTTACCATGCGTTTAGCTAAACGCAAGTGGTTATCTTGCCCGTGCCTGCTCTTCCCCTCGACCCCTCTGCAGTCTCGAGCGTTCTCAGACTTAGCTTTAAACTCATCGCTGGCCCAGTAGCGACAAAGGGCCCGAAATGCATTGGTCCGACCCTGCAACCAGCTCACGTGGCCCTGCACATAGTTGGAAGTCGTTAAAAATACCATTGAGGAAATTATCAGAAAAAAAATACTTACTACACTCCACGTACCTGCGCGTACTCCTCCTCCGTCAGGTGCCTCTCGCTCTCTTGCCGGAAGTGTAGCACGTGCTGCTGGTTCGCCTTCAAGTGCTCATTAATAATTTGAACACGGGCGTTCGACAAAGCTTGTTGAAGCGCCTTGGCAGCATTGAAGTGAAACACTCGCCTCGCATCCTCAAACAGGCGACGGTCGTTCAGGTCGTCTAAAGTATATCTTGCCTGTGATAAAGAATATATTGAAGAGATGTTCACTAAAAGAGTTTAAGAGTTGAAACTTAGAAACTTTTTTAACATACTTACCATAAAATCGGCCCATACGGCCTCCTGAAGGTTGTCGTGCTCCTGGTGATGGACGCGTGCGTAGTCCTCCCACGAAAGAGCAGACACCCTGTCGATGACCCCGGGATAGTGCAAATGCACTATGGACTCGAGGACATCGTTCACCGGTCTGTGGTGTCTCTCACCGGTGAAAGACGTGTCGTCCCAAGCCCTGTAAGATATTCATTCATTCATTCATTACTTAAGTAATCAAAAGAAACTAGAATTGAACACTATAATTTTTATTACCTGTCTCTGACTGGACGAATCACGATCCTCTGTAAAGGGACCGCGGGAGGACTGACAAAGTGAGTCCTCCTCGTCCTCCGCGTCTGCTGGGGCACCACGTCAGGTGACCCAGACGGCTCCTCACCAGCCGAGTCAAAGGCCTCAGGAACAAACTCATCGCCAGCTGGGGGCTGGCTGGCCAAGGGCTGGCTCGCCGAGGGCTGACTCGCCGAGGGCTGCCTCACTGAGGGCTGCCTCGTTGATGGCTGGCTCACCGAAGGCGCCGCAGCCTCTGAGTCAGCCAGTGAGGACTACAACATTCAAATGATTCATAAGTAAGTTTAATGTGAATTTGAATTTAAAGAATTTGTCAAAAACGAGTGACACTTACTTGTGACGAAGCTCTATAGCTGGTCTGAACGTGCCCCAACAGCTGAGAGCGTCTGCTGCCAGTCGACGAGGCACCAACGAAAGCGTCCTCAGGTCTAGAGGGGTAGAACCCCCTCGTCGGCGGCACCTTCTTACCCTTCTTTGACGCCATCCTGTTGTAATTAGATAATTAGTAAATATGCAAATAAAATATACAAAATTCATGTTACTATCTTCAATAAAATATTACTTGTAGTCACTTTCAAAATTCATCAACATCATTGTCATGTGCCTATGCCCTACTCCTTAAACCAGCCCAACGATCTTCCATCGTGGTCTGTTCTAATTTTCGTTTTCGCGTATCATCTAGCTCTACATCTTCAACGTCTTCAACATCTCCAACTAATTGATCGAGTCCTGCACTAAGCTCGACGATAAAAGTGTCTGGCAACTCTTCTTCTTGGTACACTTCTTCAATGTCTTCGCTATCATGGTAACCATCATCCCCAGGAGTATATAGCCGCTCACGAGGATTCACCTTATATACCACCCACCAAGCACTGAGCTTCGTGCATGGATAAGGTAGATAATACACTTGTTCAACTTCATGCGCAAGAACAAATGTATCGTAACCTCATAGTCGGTCCTTATGTTTCACTTCCACCATTCCAAATTGGTTTTCTCGAGTTCCATGAGTACGATCAAACCAGTCACAGTCAAAGAAGACAACTCGAAGGGTCTTATTTCCGGTAAAAGTAAATTCAAGGATTTTGTTAATGATACCATAATAATCGGTTAAATTCCCTTGAGTGTCCATTACTCTCATCACAACACCAGAATTTGATGTTGCCGCGAGAGGACGATGAGCTTCAAAATGAGTTGTACGGAATCGGAAGCCATTTACGTCATATCGACTATAGCTTCTAACATTCACCAATCCATAAGATAGCTGCCGCAAATCTTCATGGACATTGTGAGTTCGACACTGTTATAAAAGACGAGAGAATATTACATAATACTTCTTTAATAATAGTAATTTATAATACATAGAAGATGAGAGAATATTACATAATCTCGAAACCAAGATAGAAAACTCTGCCCCCCATTTATTCCTTCCTTTCGCATCGCTTCTACTTGTTTGGCCGTAGGTTGATGCCTATGTGGCCAATATTGTCTGTGGAACTCGCTGAACATGAAAAAACATCTTTTAGACTACATGTGTAGCAAAATATGTCGATTAGCATAAACGTAGGGGAAACACTTACTCGAAGTATTCTTGCATGCCTTCTATATTTGCGTACATGTAGAGTAAAGCAACAGTCCTTTCCTGTTCGGATAGCACATAGGTCGTGTAGCTACCAACGGTGGCGCCTCATGTTTGAAAAATGGAAAGGTCGCTTAGAGGTGGTGTTTCGTCCACATTGTACCGCATCGCCGAAGTATTGATATTATTTTCTTCCGCAAAGTAGACACTTGAAAAGTATCCTACTTCCTTAAGAGCATATGCTTCAGCGATGCACCCTTCCACCCTTGCCCTGTTGCCAACCATTGGTTTCAGATATCGTAGCGCTCTTTCAATGTGATACGTCCACCTATATTGCACAGGACCGCTAACTTTAGCTTCGAATTGAAGATGGATAAGCAGATGTTGCATTGGATTGAAGAAACCCGGTGGAAAAAAAATTCCATCTTACATAAAAGTATGGGTATCTCCTTCTCTAACTTATCCATCATCCCGATCTTGATTTCTTTAGCACAAAGCTATCTATAGAAATAGCTGAGATCAGCTAAAACCTTCCACACCGCATCATCTAGATAGCCTCGGAACATAACAGGTAGGAGTCTTTCCATTATAATGTGATAATCATGACTCTTCAACCCAGTGAGGTTTCCTGTGTTAACATTTACGGCTTGTTTCAGGCTAGCTGCGTAACCACCTGGGAATTTCAAAGTTTTCATCCATTTCATAACTTCTTTCTTTTCTTTCGATCGAAGACAGAAAGAAGCACGTGGCTTTCCACCACTTTCAGAGATTTCAAGAGTTGGACGGTGACAAATGTCTGCCAAATCTAGTCTAGCTTTATAATTGTCTTTCGTTTTGCCAGGCATATCCATGCAAGTGCTTATGATACTTTCGCTCATATTACGCTCCGGATGCATGACATCAATGTTGTGCATTAGAATCAACGACTTCACATATGGTAGCTCCCAAAGTCCACATATGTGAGTCCAATTGTGTTCCTCTCCATAACCTACGAAATATCCAGGACGACCTTCATCAGGCACCAGTTTGTCCAACATATCAGAAATTTCTGACCCGTTGAGACGCTTCGGTGATCCTTTAGTGACAACAGTGTTCTTTTGAAAGACATGCCTCTGCTGCCTAAATATATGATTCGAGGGCAGCCAACGTCTGTCACAATCGAAGTAAGATATTTTGGAAGCAATCCGTGTCTGAAGCACATATCGGACACGTCAGACGACCGTGAGTGCTCCATCCGGAAAACATGCCGTATGCCGGCAAATCATGGACGGACCACAAATAAGCAGCTCGAAGGTTGAATTTCTGCTTCTTGTAACTGTCGTACGCTTCGACTCCTGTCCACAAGAATTTCAATTCTTCGATCAGCGGTTTTAACATCATGTTGAGACGTGACCCGGGATGATCAGGTCCAGGTACAATGAGGCTGAGAAACATGAACTCGTTCTTCGTACAAAAAGCAGGTGGCAGGTTGTACCGAATGACAAAGACAGGCCAACATGAGTATGGCGTGGCGCTCGTACTGAACGGTGAGAATCCGTGTGTCGCTAATCCGATGCGAACATTTCTCGCATCACGAGAAAAGTCTGGATCGAAACGGTCTAGCGCCTTCCATGCATCACCGTCGGACGGATGCGTCAAGAATTCTTTGTTCTCACATTTACCTTCTTTGTGCCATCTCATGTGTCTTGCGGTTCTTTTTGAAAGAAACATCCGCTTCAACCGAGGTGTCACAGGCAAGTAACGAAGCTGCTTATGTGCGACATCTATCATCACATTATCGCCATCGTCATTAACAACTTCAACATACCTCGATTTACCACATTTCAAGCACATCTTCTCATTGGCGTGCTCTTTCCAGAATAGCATGCAGTTGTCTGGGCACACATCGATTTTCTCATACTTCATACCGAGACCAGATATCTTGATCTTTGACTGATACATATCTGGTGGCGCTTTGTGAGGTTGTGGAAGGATATCGCAGATCAATTTCATGAGATCATTGTAGCAGTTGATGGAAGAAAATTACTTAGACTTAATTGCCATAAATCTGGTCAAGAAAGCAAGTACAGTCACAGCCTTGTGTTCATGCAACAGCTCTTATGATTTCTTCAGCTCCTCGAAGAACTTCTCTGCCTCATTTGTAAGAGGATCCTCCGCTTCAAGAGCTTCTAGCATCTCATCCATTCTATCAACATCTGTTATATCATCATCCTCATCCACTTCGACTATGACTCGAGAATTAGTCTCGCCATGAAAGGTCCACACTTCATAATGTGGAGTGAAACCGTTTCGACATAAGTGAAACGAAAGCTCCAATCTTCTCAAAAACTTGGTGTTCCGGCTTTTTGTACATGGGAACCGCACCATATCTTCCGTTGACAATGAAAATGCTCGATCCAAAAATTTATCTAACTTGATAAACCACTCATCGGTGTGACCACCAGTTCTGCTCTTCCAGCCAGTATACATCAAACTGCGGTCTTCACCCATGTTTGACTCTGCAGTTTAACGCGAAAGAAATTGTCGTTAATGTATTGTTGTGTTATGTCACGGCCCTACAACCTAGGCGGATAGATCCTAAACCCACCCAAGAGTGATCGAGTGGAGCGTGCTCATGACGAGACGCGTGATCCGGATTTGAACGAAATTTCGGCAGCATAACCCCGCTGTTCAACACTGCACGCCCAAAAATGGTGCAGCAGAGAACAACAGGGTTACGCCACCGAAATCTCGTCCAAATCCGGACCCGCGTCTCGTCACAAGCCACGCCCCCTCGGTCACTCCGAGGCTGTCCAAAAAGGGACAATTCCGAACCTGCACGTCTCACATGCCAATGGCATGTGAGACGTGCTGATCCGAAACGGGTAATACATTGCTATAGGTTACGTTGCTCATTTTCATTTTCAGGTCATTTAAGAGAGAGGAAAGAACTAGAGAAAGAGTGAGAGGAAAGTTGGTCTTAGATGACAATTCCACATCCATTTCCACCGTCCACGCAATCGCGGGTCATTGACGTCCTTACCAACCCGTTCGCTTCCATGTCGCCTTGACTACTATGGTCTACACGGCACGATCACACTTATTGCGTGTCGTGCCCTTCCGGGTTGGTCCGAGCCAGCCCAAAACCCCTTTATTTATATATATTAACTAGTCACTCAAAAACATTATCTAAATGCACTAAAGTCCAAACATATACTAAACAGAATAGAAAAAAACTATTAATTCTAAACACTCACGCAATCAAAAGAATAAGAGAAAAAATTATTAATTCTAGTAACCTGCATAACAAACATATTTACCAAAACATGACAAAAAGTTATCTAAACCTAAAAAAACATAATCATCTAGCAACATCTAGATCACACACTTGACATAGGCTGAACTAGTAACATGGTGATGCAAATCTAAAGAAAATGTGTTACATCACTAAAAGTTTGAAAAAAAATAGTTGAAACATTATACATATCAGGGCAGCTACTATAAGAGCAACAAGTCATCATATACAGCTAAAAGCACTGTACTCTGTAATATACAATATCAGAAGAATGATGGTGCCATACCTGAGCAGTGAAGTGGATCTGAGTGTGCACGGTGGGGAGGGGACCTGAGCAATGTAAAAAAATGCATTATGTCAAGACCGATTTGATAAAAACAGCTAGAACACTCAAAGAACTGAATATAATTGGACCAGCTAGATCACCATATTATGATGCTTTTGGTTGATCCAGAAGCAAGTCCCTCACTCGCTAAAACACAATGGATAATAACCTATTTTTCAGCTTTAAGTGGTTACTCTAGTGCTAAACAGAAAAAATTGCTAGTAATTGCGTTCAGTGTTGTCCAGGCATAGTCCTTTTTTCGTGCAAGATCATAGCTAAGATCATAGCTCTTATAGGCCTCAACAGCATAGACTCCATTTGGCTAACTTGGGCTGGCAACGTAAGAACCGACCATCTAGATGTCCCATTCAGTGAGGAAGAAGTTCAACAAAGTGATCAAGGCAATGCCAAAGAGAAAGCTCCCTTAAACTGGGATGAAGCACAAGTGAGATAGCACACCGAAGGTACATTTAATGTGCACTGGACTACAAGTGTTGAAGCCTCTACAACAGAATCTCTAAATAAATATCTCATTTAAGTCTATTTAGGGAATGAATCATAATATGCTGTAGAAAATAAAACATAATATATCAAGGAATTAACAGTACAGCTATTGATAGAAAAAGTATTAGCGAAACTAAAAAGCACTGAACAGTAAATTCTTGTAATATTCATTAATTTGGACCAAAAATCACAGCCCATATTGTCTGGCGCATATCATAATCAGGTCCAAACATAAGACTGGTCCAAAAAAAACAAAAACCGGCCCATAATCCCTGCACCGCCCAAAATTGCCAGCAGCCCAAAACTTGATGTAGCCCTGACGTGAGCCTGAAATAGAAACAATTAACTCAAACCTAACTTCATTCTTCCCCACCCAAAATTTTCCTCAGCATAGGCGGCGGCTAGCGAACACGTGGTGCCGTGGGGAAAGTGTGCGGCACGGGAGAGCAGCCGACAGTTAGCAAGCTGGCCACCGTGGCTGGCGCGTGCGGTGCGGCGATGCGGCGTCATGAGGCCGCGACGGCAGAAGCATACACAACAGGGCATGCAGGCCCGAGGCAACCCGATGGGGAAGGCTACGGGGGCAGGCAAATCTCTGGATAAAACAGTCAAAGTGTCAAATTTGGTGATGTTTCCTCAGTCGACACAAAAGGAATGGAATCTGTTGTGTTCCAGAGACAGCAACAGATGCATGGAGTTTTCTCTGGTGTTTAATATATACCCAAGCTGAGAACCAATATATAAATCATGGGACAGTCAAATTTATTCCTATGTGACTTGTGATTCCATTCCCTTACAACGTCAATCGTTGTTTTTATTTCCGAGTAAACTCTCTTCTCTCTCTGTAATTGATCCATCAGATGCTAGCAAAATGGTGATGTTGAAACTAGTTCTAGTATTTTGTGTAATTAAATTGTTACACTGAAACTAAACTACAAAGAAGTGAAGCCACTTACAGCTGACGGCGGGCCGGCGGTGGGGCGGCGCCGCGGGCGGGGCACCGACGCGGCTCAGGACGGGGGTGCGGCGGGCCGGGGCGGCGGGGGCGCGGCGAGCCGACGCCGGGGGCGCGACGGACCAGGGGAGCCAACGCCGGCGGGGCGGCGAGCCGGTGCGGCGACAGCGGGGCGGCGACGGCGGGGCGGCGGGGCGGTGGCGGCGCGGCGACGGCGGGGCGGCGACGGCGCGCGGCAGGGTGGCGGGCAGGCGGCGGGGCAGGTCGAGTGGTCGAGAATGAAGACGAGAATGAAGGGTCGGGTCGGGATAAAGGCCCCTATTTGCGATGGCCCACTAAATTGCGACAGCCCGGCCATGTGGCCGTCGCAATTAATATTACTTGCGATGGCCCTTTTAGCAGCCGCGCAAATAATCACTTATTTGCAACGGCTGCCTTAGTTGTGACGGCTCTAGGGTTGGCCGTCGCAAATTAGTTTTTATTTGCGACGGCTCCGGGGTGGGCCGTCGCAAATAGGATGTTATTTGCGACCACCGGGTTATTTGCGACGGCCGGGGGCGGGCCGTCGCAATTTATTCTATTTGCAACGGCTGGCTGTCGCAAATAAATGTAGCCGTCACAAATGATCGCTTTTCCTGTAGTGTTCGGCAGATAACACGGAGCACGCCAACGGTCAGGGACCGCTGCACCCAATCACATCACAGTGAAAACACCGCAGGCCTACCCCGCTCTGTCACGTGGGTAGCTTGCGACGACAAGACAGATGGACGGGACATCTCCTGACACCGTCAGCAACTACACATGGGCCACTGGTGGCTGAGGCGGCAAGAACACGAGTCTTCGAGCCACAGTAAGAGGAAGCTTATGCGGGAAGCCATAGATCCTTCGGATAATTTCACCCCGGGGCCACCTGTCTGATCGAGAACCCCACTTTTAAGGCATTTTTCCTTGTCTATAAAAGGACCAGACCGCCACCGTTGCAAAGGATCCCCAATATAACACATACACAGACTCCACATGCGTTCACACAAGCAATACAAATCACGTCGTGGAGTAGGGCATTACTGTAAAATCCCAGTTTTTCCTTAATATAAAGTTCAATTATCAGTTGGTTGTCAACCATAGTGGAGCTCAATTATGGTTGTAAACATGAACTTGATCCCATCAAAAATATTTGTTTTACTCATACATAAATTTTATTAACATGGGGATTGGACTTCACCAATGACCCTAGGATAATTCAAGTGACCTTTCTGCAAATTTTGGAATTTATTGAATATAAATTTGCTAGGGAAAAACAAAATGCAGTACCAAATATATTCAACCTATTTCAAAACTTGAATATAGCTATTGTACATTTAGGCCCTGTCAAAAATATTTAAATCTGAGGCTATATAAATTTTTCCATGGCCTCATAATATTCCAAATAGCCTTCCTCCAAATTTTCAAAGTTTTTGAAGCTCATTTGCTATTTAATTCAGTGACTCCATTGAATTCTATTCAAATTCAAATTTGAATTTCAATAAAAACTTGATCAAATCAAAGTTTTGAATTCAGATTCAGATCCTAGATATTTACTTTAGTCTATCCACAAATTTTCATGAATTTTGGACATTAGTTGGTAGGATATTTGTTCAACCAGAGAAGGGATGAGTATGGAATTGTGGGACCCACTGTCTAGTGACTCCAATACGGTGCAGCTCCTCTGTTTTCACGGTCGACACCGCACGACATGCGAGCCACCGAGCTGCCTGCTTGCTTGCGTTATGGCCGCCCCTCCTCGCCTCTCCTGGCCTATTTAAACCCCTTCTGATCGATGGCGACGAGTTCCCAAGTTCGCTTTGCGGTACCACGCCGCAGTTCTACCCGTCGTCGCCATTTTCGCCGCCTTCTCTTCCTTCCCAGTGAGCACCTTGGTCTTACCTCTATTCTCTTCGATGCAAACAGCAAATATGGCACCAAGGCCATGCTCTATCTTCTCCACCCCTTAACTCGTCTTGTTGCTCACTGTTTTGCCGATATTTTGAAGTCCCGCGGACGTCGTCGTTGTGCCACCATCGGACCCTCTCTGTTCCACCGTGGAGCCGAAGCTAGGCGCGGTTTCTTGGCCGGACTCCAATAGCTAAAAGATTTGCTTCTGCAACTGCTAACTCATGGTACAAACCGTTCTTTGTTTCATTCCGTATCGAGCAAATGATGCGAGTTTTACTTTCGGTCGTTGCCATTGAACTAGCTCACTTCTCGGATTAATTCTGTTTCTATGTGTAATGTTTCTTCAATCCAATTAAGGATTATACTCCGTCCCGCTTAGTGCACCCCTCTACCAAAAATCAGTGAATGCCATCGAGTAAAGGCTGACATATTCAAGTTTTCCCCGCCGCCAATGGAACTCCATCAGTCCACCGTCGAAGTCGACATTGCTGGCGATTTCATCCCATTTGCACCCCCTAGTTATCCTCCTCATGCGTCCAGGGATGTTCTCGACCTTTCCCCAAGCCTCTTGCGCCATTCCCGAGTGATTCCGACGATCGCTGAAACCCTAGCTCCACCGCCGCCGTCGCACCGCCATCTCCGGCCGTCGCCGCCACAATTGGACCCCACCATCGGCTTGCGCGGTCGATTTTATGGTTAGGCGGTCAAGGCTAGGCCGGGAGGAGGTCAATGCAACTGTTCCGGCAAGCTCACCGGTGCTGCGCCGCCCGGCTGAGCGACGCATCAGGTGGTAGATGAAGGCCCCTTGGGTCCCGCTTGTTAGTGACTCTTCCACCGCCTGGGATCGTAGGGAACTTTTACTAACAGGAAAAAAAATGAAAGTATATGGATTGCAAACCATTTCTGCTTTGGGTCGGTTGCGGCACTGGATCCGGTGCCGCTACGCAGGTTAACCCCGTGGCCCTCGGTGCGGCCCATCTCTGATTGGTCCATTTTAAATGAGTGGGGCCAAGTTGATTATTTGAACTTTTCCAATTGGAAAATAAATCCAGAATTTGAACCAACTTCTAAATTTAATTTCTCCTAGTATATTTGCTCAAAAGTTTCCAAATAAATTCTGTTAGACTCATCTCAGTCTCAAATTTGCAGTGGTGCAATTTATTGGACATGAAACTCCCAGAATTTTCATAATTAATTCCTTTGATCTAACTGCTTGGGAAATTAATTACTCCTGTTCTGTTAACTGGAAAATTCCCAATTTTCGTCAGAACACTCTTGATAATACACTTGATATCCAGTAAAAATTACAAGTTCATTGGACTTAATTTACTTGGTAGATCAGTGTTCCAAATCTCTATGTAATTGAAAATTTGGGAAAAATACAGAAAACATTTCAGAAATTCTCCCAAACTTGTAAAATCAATTTCTCAATGTAGGAAGCTTAAAAAATTGTGAAACAAATTCTCCTAGAACCAGCGAGACCCCCTTTGCATGGTACAACCACTGGTAGCTGTGATAGACCTCTAGAATTTCAAACAAAATTCAGAGAAGGTTATTGCTTGCCATAATTTTTAGAGACAACAAACTTCTTTGATCATCTCCTGTTCTTTGCAAGAGTCTCCACTATAGTCCGTAGTATCTACCATAAAAGTCCCAAAGCCAATTAAGATTATTATCTTATTTTTGATCACATGATATTAGCTTGTGACCTTAAAAATAATATTTAGTTTCAAAGACATTCTTATATAGTATATGCATATCGTGTAGTAACTGAAGTCGAGGAGCAGTCGGAAGCCTTGGAAGTCCATCTACCAGAGACTAACATGGACCCGGACTCATTTTCAGGCAAGCCCCGATTTGCATTTAAGTTCCTTATAGTGTCTTTGCAGTTTTCATTCACCTTACGTCTTCAGATGTCTATGCATTACGTTTAAGGTGCTTGCCTCCACTTGCATGACCCATAAATCCCATGGAGTATTGGGTAGGTCTACAGCTAGTCAAGTAGAAGATGCCATGCTTACGTTCATAGGAATCCGATAGAAGTCGAGTAGTTGGAATCTACTCGCGAGATAGGATTTTATCACTCGGGATGAATTGGATCAAGAAATAGTTTATGAATATGAAATTGAGACCGAGCAGTGGGTAGGATGCAGCGAGACGTGGTCTCACATGCGTAGCCCTGCTTGTGTCGATTGAGGACCGATCCGTGTGCAGTCCTGCTGGACAAGTTTCAATAGTACCAAATGCATACTGGGCATATGGAACCCAGGAAATCGATGTAACTTGATAAATCGGATGTTGAGGCATAGCCCATTGTTGATAGGGGTGGGCTGAGGGTAGTAAGGTGTAAATTCGCCAAGGGGCACATACACGCTCCGTGCAGGAACCTTATGCCCGTGATGGTGGGATCGGTTCGGCGTTTGAGTTCTCTTGTGAAAGGTGGCCGTGTATGACGTGGTGAGGAGCACAGCACGCTCCTTAGGCACGGGTGTACGTGATGTGTTATTCGGGTGTGTCCTAATTGCAATCACCGTCCCCCGCGGTTATTTGAGTAACGCTTGTTCACTGTGCTGTGATGTAGTAAAATATTGAAGAAGTCAGGAGAATACGATGTATTGAATTTTAATTATTTTTGAACTTTGATTGCTATCCAATATGATCATAAAGTTACTTTCATTAAACTGGTAAGTTGCTGATATAACTTGAAAGCTAAGGACCCACTTGTGGTGAGTCCTTTACTGCTTTACCTTACCTATGTTTAGTATTCACCCTGCATATGTCTAGTGAGACGGGTTAGTCTTGCTGAGCTTTAAGCTCACGTTTGCACTTAACAAGTTTTTGCAAAATACACGACTGATGACGGATTCGACGACGAGGCTGCACCCCCTCCAAGTTTTACAGCCGAGTGGGAGCCCTGCACGCCGCAGTAAGTTTGGTGTTGCTAGTGCCAAGGATCCAGGGCATTGATGACTTCGCTTTTGCATAGCTAGTGACGAGAGTGTAGCTATGATGTATAGGTCACTTTCCTTTCCGCTTAGTATTGTAAAACTTTCGTTGTGTTTATAAATAAAGACTTGATGTTGTATTTTAATCTCGTTCTTTTCTTGTATACGGTTGGGTGTCGCATTGCACGACACCCCCCAATGAGATCCTAAGATGTGGGACCCTGGTCCCCACAACATGGTATCAGAGCATCATTGGGAACAGTGTGCTTGAAAAGAGCATATTTTCAAAAACTTAGGATTATATGAGTGAGGAATTAGCTATATGCCCATACAAGGAGTATTATTAGTATAAGATATAAAGGTGGTAAACTAACTTATGTGTTATTATTTCTGTAACGATGCTCTGATGTCAGGTAAGAGGTAATGTACGCCACCGAGAGCGGATCAATCTCGGTAAGATCAGCATACGAGGAGTGGTATGTGATATTTACGTGGCTTAGCACGGAACATTAATATGAGTCTACTGGAACTTTCCATGTTTCTGAGAACATATGACACGCGGTACCCCAGCGTGACACAAAATTAGTGGAGCCCCCATCGGGTGGTGGATAACGCGATAGTATGCATCTCTAGAACTATTCATGTTCTATGGGAGCATGCGAGACACGTATGCTCAAGCGTGTATAAGCCGGTTCGTGTGGGTCTTCGCTGCACAGACGTAGCACAGCCATGTACCTTGAGACATGACTTCGCTCAAGGGCGACTCACACCAGAGTCGTATGCAATTACTTTCAAATATATATTTGTGTATTGTGACTGCCTGTCGTGTTTCCCCCAACCGCCCTTATGGTGTGTAGGTGTGAAAGGGGATTTTTTGTCTTTTGCAGCTACACTGACTACGTGGTGACCCGTGTAGAATATGTTTGCGAGCAAACGATACTAGGGCCACCTTTAAACGTATCTGGATATACCGGTTAGAATTTTATTGGTGAGGCAAGTAGTACCGTCAGTATCAAATTTGATACTTGACCATACCCAATGACAGAATGGCTGCATTACGTTTTGGAATGTCCGACTATCTGATGCTGGTAGATTTGGACTCCGCAAAATAGGTTTCGACTCAACAAAAGGGTTAGAACCAAGTTTCTTATTTCTGGCAGAAGTTTGCTCAACTTCGCTGGATTATGATATGGGTTATTTGATGTTTACCATAGGGGTATGCTATATGTATAGAAAGCTATTGAAGATCTCTAAAACTTTTCTGTTGACCATCAAGGCAGAAAAGCTTGATAATCTGTTGAAATTTGGAGTACATTTAAACTGCTCCAGATGACCATACCATTGTACCAGTCTCTGTATTTTTGCCATAACTTACTGTAGAAAAATCTTCTGCCTTATTGTTATACATATATGGAAAGGGTAGAATGATATCTACAGATTTGTTATTCAAAGTTTTTCCTGATTCAAATTATGAGTCAAATCAAATTTTAAGTTCAAAACAGTGAACTGCAGGACTGCTGGTAAAAACCAGTCAGTTCATCTGTAAGTTTGAATAGCTATAGATTTTAATCCAGAATAGTGATATGGTCACATATATACATTTATGGAAATATTAGGAAGGTTCTCTATCAAGTTTATGTTGCACTCATGACCTGAATCTTGGTGTAACTGTGTGTAATTCCTATTGTCGCAAACTTGGTTCTGGCAGACCAGAACTTGAAACAGTTTGCGCATAGTTTCGAATTTGCGCGCTATACCTGTATAAAAAATGTTTCAAGGTTGAAATATTTTACTTATGGATCGTTAAATTGATTTTATACAATGTTTATTTTTTCATTACCTCAATATATTGTTATGATATACCTGTATAAACTGTGGAAATAACCACATATACAGGGAAGGTTCTGTCGAAATTTCCACAAAATTTAGGTCAATTTTAAACCTGTATAGATTCTACTTCCTAGCTCACATGGAGCTGTATGATTACAATATGGAAAGGATGTAAAGTGTAATACAACTTTTGTATTCAACCCAACATCTGGTTCTGATATTTCCTGTATGAAAATTGTGAATTTATACAGGAAGGTCAGCTGAAACAGACTGTGATTACTACTCCAGCTTTAAATCTTTCTTGAACTTTTGGAAGTTGGAAACCTTTTCATTGTTCAAGTATCCTTTCCACAGATGGCGTAATTGATGGTACACTTACCGAATGGATGGGCCTTCGCGACGTGTGCTCTTCGAAGGGGTTTTCCGGAGTTGTTGATAGTGCTGCTTCAACGGTTCGGGTATCGCGACATACGAGCTACTGGGGCAGTGAATTCGATGACGGAGGTGTGACAAGATGCACCATATATGTCGATGTTCCTGCTGGTACGTCATATATTGGATGGGCTCCTTTCTCCATCCAGGTGAAAGGGACTCAGTTGGAAGACACATGGTGTTTTGCCGCGAGTGTTGCTATTGCGAGGTTTTGCAAGCTTCATTATCGTCATATGGTGGGCACCCCGTTCGCACTCTTTCCAGTCGACGGTAGATCTGGTGATGAGTGGGCAAATCAAATGGGTGCAGCTTATGTCATTCACGAAGAGGTACCCAAGATAATCTTGGCGTTATATGCAGCATCATCGTGTCAAGTGAGCGTTACACAACATGCTAGCATTGGAAGGTTGATGGGTGATCTGAAGCAAGCTATGATTCGAGGAGATCACTTTGAGTGGGCCAATGACTCACTTATAGCCATGATTGCTCCTATCAGTGGCACCGAGCTGTTCAAGATCTATCGGAAGCTTTCCAGGAGACACACTGAGCAGAAAGCGCGCTGGAGGCGAGCCAACTTGAGGTGCAGCTGCTGGATGATCAGTTGAGTATGGTGACTCAAGAACGGGATCAATCCAAGGAGGAGACTCAGGATTGGAAAGCCAGTTGCGAGCATGCACAAAAGGAACTAGAAGACTATAGGATGTTTCTTCTACAGGCTGATGTGCAATCATTAGTTGCCGCGACATCATCGATGGCGGGTGAGGCAGCAGCTCCTGCTCCAGCCACCTCACCTGTGGCACCAAATCCTGAGGACGAGGACAAAGAAGATCCTGAGATACTTGAGTACACCGAAGAGGGTGTATCGGGGTAGGATGGGGCAACACTCCTGCCATCATGGGGCCACGTATAGTTAGTAGTGGCTCGTATTTATTTTGTGGCCATGTTTGTGTCATATTAAAATAGTAGTGGGTGTGTATAAGATGACCAGGTGTGTATGACGCCTCATGGAGACCAAGTATAGTAAATATGCACTTCAGTAGTGGGAGTCCGTCATTTTGGAGTTCACTACTGTAAACTTGGTCATGAGATAATATATCTTGTATAATGTTTGTACTTTATCAATACATGTGAATGTTATGCACTTATTTCCTTGACAAGATTCGCACTATTGTGATATGAAATGGATGAAGGAAAAACAAACATGTTGCTGATTTTTAAATCATGTGGATGCAGCATGGTGTGTACGCGTTTGATGCCCAAGATGGGAGGCTCAAGCCATGGTCGTAAGGACGAAACTCCGACCCGCGAGCAAGCTACGACACTGCAGCAACAAGTTCCACCACCACCACCTCCTGAACTTCTGAGGAGTCTCACGGAGGTTCTCGCCGCAGTGCTCGGCTCGCGCGATGAGCAAACTGAGTTGCTGCAGACCTTGGTTCAACATACGTCCCGTCAAGGGGGGCGACTAGATGCGGGTCCACGACAGCCCTATTCAAGTTCATACTTGGACTTCATGTCAACGCACCTGCCGGTCTTCATAGAGGCCGATGAACAGTTGGAGGCAGACAACTGGCTCCGCTCCATAGAAGGAAAGTTCAGTTTGTTGTGATTAACTGAACAACAGAAGACCCTGTTCGCGGCACAACAGTTGCAGGGATCTGCTGGTGCATGGTGGGCGAATTATCTCGCCACACGACCAGCAGACTATGTCGTGAACTAGGAGGAGTTCCGCGCCTATCATATACCTCCCGGGATCATGAGGAGGAAGCTTCAAGAGTTCTTGGAGCTGAAGCAAGGAGGAAGGAGTGCTTACGAGTACTCCAAGACCTTCAACCACTTGGCCCAGTATGCTCAGGACCAAGTGAGTACAGAAGATAGGAAGCGTGAGTGCTTCTACCGGGGTTTGAACCCCAGGATGAAGGAAAAGCTTGCCTTGTTCAATCGCGGCAGCTTCAACGACATTGTCAACACCGCGATCGTACAGGAGGACGCTACTAGGGAGTTGTCCTTTGACAAGAAGAAGAGGAGTGTTTTGCAGGGCAGCAGAGGTGGTGCTCCTCAGAAGTACCGAATGGTGTATCGATCACCATCCGACCAGAGGTGGCAACCGCCATCGCGACCACCGATGTTTCGTGGTCGCCAGTTCAACAACACCAGCTTCCGTCCGCAGCAGTAGTAGGGATGATTCCGCGTGCACCTCCACCTCTACCATGTGCACTGGGATTCCGTCCTCCCTACCGTGTCGGTTAGAGCCCGTACACGTGTTTCATGTGTGGTCGTACGGGGCACTTCGCCAAGGACAGCCCGCGGGACAAGCAGGGCGGGGGACAGTCGTTGTTCCAAGAGGCGAACCAGCCCCGCAACTAGCGCAAGAAACCAGCACTGAAACCTGGCAATGTTCGCCACCTCGCCATCGAGGACGTTCCCGAAGGCGCACCCGTACTCACGGGTACGTTCTCTCTACTTGCCCATCCCATAGTCATATTGTTTGACTCCGGTGCCACCCATAATTTCATTAGCCAGTCATATGTAATCAAGCATTAATTACCTATCACTCCCACAGAAAAGTCCATATTTGATTTGCTCTCCGGGTGGGAAAATAGCAGCGGACATGAAAGTCCATAAAGCACAACTTAAGCTGGGTGGGAACATCTATCCGACCTCTCTAATTATATTAGAAGGTCAAAATCTTGATGTCATCTTAGGTATGTTGTGGCTGCACCGTCATGGTGTTGTTCTTCACATCTTTCCACGTGTGGTCCATCTAAACTCTCCACTATATGAACCACACGCTTTCATTTTAGACCGCCTTATCCAAGAAATTCCAGCCACCTATAACACGGAAGTCACAAAGCTTGAGGACATTCCTGTGGTCCGTGAATATTTGGAAGTATTTCTCGAGGATCTTCCTGGTATGCCACCAGAAAGAGATGTCGAGTTTAAGATTGAACTTGTACCGGGAACAGTGCCGATCTTGAGGAAGCCATATAAGATGGCACCTAAGGAACTTGCCAAACTGAAGGAGCAGCTGAAGGAACTTATGGACAAGGGTTTCATTCATCCAAGTTCACCTTGGGGCTGTTCTGCATTGTTCGTGGAGAATAAGGATAATACATTGAGACTATGTGTGGACTATCGTCCACTCAATGCTGTCACGAACAAGAATAAGTATCAACTACCACGCATCGATATTTTGTTCGATCAATTGGTGGGTGCTAAGGTGTTCTTGAAGATGGGTCTTCGTTCTGGGTATCACCAGATCAGGATTCGACCAGAGGATATACCTAAGACGACATTCTCGACGAGGTTTGGATTGTATGAGTACCTTGTCATGTCCATTGGATTGACCAATGCACCATCTCATTTCATGTATCTCATGAATCCGATGTTCATGCCAGAATTGGACAAGTTTGTCGTGGTCTTCATTGACGACATCCTTGTGTATTCGAAATCCGAAGAAGAACATGCTCAACACTTGCGCATCATGCTTCGGCGATTGCGAGACCACCAGCTGTATGCTAAGTTCAACAAATGTGAGTTCTAGATCAGCCAAGTGCCATTTCTAGGGCACATCATCTCCGCTGAGGAGATTGCAGTTGATCCAAGCAAGATTAAGCAAGTACTCAAATGGGAATCTCTAAAGTTTGTACAAGAAGTTTGAAGCTTCATGGGTTTACCAGGATATTGCCGGAGGTCCATTCCAAGTTTCTCCAAGATATCTAAACCAATGACAGAACTTCTGAAGAAAGGGAAGAAGTATGGATGGACGAAGGAATGTGAGGAAGGTTTTCAAGCATTAGTGAAACACCTCACCACAGCACCGGTGTTAGCCCAATCGGACACATCCAAGTCATTTGATGTTTATTGTGATGCATCTGGGATTGGTTTGGGTTGTGTATTGATGCAAGACAGAAGGATGATCGCTTATGGATCAAGGCAGCTTCGGAACCATGAGCAGCATTATTCGACTCATGATCTTGAGCTCGCTGTCGTGGTACTTGCATTGAAGATGTGGAGACAATATCTGTTGGGCAACCTAGTGCATCTCTACACCGATCACAAAAGCTTGAAGTACATCCTCACCCAGAAGGACTTGAATATGCGACAGCGAAGATGGTTGGAATTGATCAAAGACTATGAGACTAAGATCCACTACCATCCTATCAAAGCGAATGTAGTTGCAGATGCGCTGAGTTGCAAGTCCTATGTCAATAATCTTTCCATCACCTCGACGGAAGAAGAAGAGCCGAGTCTCTACTTGGTTCCAAATGGAGGGCTCTACAATCTAGCTCTCATTCCTACCATAAGGGAAGATATTGTAGAGGCTAAGAGGGAAGACAAGGGCATGTCACACATTCGTCGAAAAATGAAGAAGGGGGAGATGAAGTGTTTCTGATGTGACGATGACGGTACCATCTGGTTCAAAGATCGCATCGTGGTGCCCCACAATGTGGAACTTCGGAAGAATATTTTGGACGAAGCTAATTTGTCCAAGTATTCTATTCATCCGAAAGTAACAAAATGTACCATGACTTAAATAAGAAATTCTGGTGGACACGGATGAAGAGGGAGATAGCAAAGTACGTATTCGAGTGTGATACGTGTCGGCGGGTGAAAGCCGACCATTTGAAGACCGCCGATCAGCTTCAACCTTTAAGCATACCGACCTGGAAATGGGAGGACATCAGCATGGATTCCATTGTTGGATTACCTCTCACCTTTCACAAGCATGACTCAATTTGGGTGATAGTCGACCGACTCACCAAGTCGGCTCACTTTACTCCAGTCAATGTCAAATATGTGGCACGACAATATGCAGAGTTGTATATTGCCAGGATCCTTGCCTACACGGAGTACCCCGCACTATCATATAAGATCATGGAACCTTATTCGTTGCTCGATTTTGGGAGCAGCTCCACGCATCTCTGGGTACCAAGTTGATTCGGAGCTCAGCTTACCATCCTCAGACTGGTGGTCAAACGAAGCGAGTAAACCAAGTGCAAGAGGATATGCTCCGCGCCTGTGCTATCCACCATAGTAAGAATTGGGATGATCATCCACCATTGGCGGAGTTTTCATACAACAATGGTTATCAGGCTAGCATCCAGATGGCACCATATGAAGCTCTTTATGGCTTGAAGTGTTGCACACCTTTGAACTGGTGTGAATCCGGTGAACGGGTGATATATGGTATCGACTTGATAAATGAAGCCGAAGAACGAGTACGAGTTATTCAAGCCAACCTCAAGGCTGCTTAGTCTCATCAGAAAATCTATGCGGACAAACGGCATCGACCCCTTCACTTCGATGAAGGGGATCATGTTTATCTTCGTGTATCCCCAATGAAAGGGAGTCATCGCTTCGGAGTAAAACGGAAGCTAGCTCCACGCTTCATTGGACCGTTCGCAGTAATTGAACAATGTGGACCTGTTGCCTATCAGCTAGAGCTACCAGAGTCGCTTTCAGGGGTCCACAATGTGTTTCAGATTTTGCAGTTGCGGAAATGTCTCAATGCCCCCGCTGACGTCCATATGGAGGATCTGGAAGCTCTCCAACCAGATCATACTTAACCTGAGCATCCAACCCAGATAATCGATGAGAGGACTCGCACCACAAGAAGCCGCACCTTGCATGTCTACAAGGTCCTGTGCGGCAACCACACCGCCGAAGAAGCAACGTGGGAAAGCAAGGAATACCTTAGAACGAACTATCCGGACTTGTTAGCGGCATATGTTCATTAGATCTTTTTCTTTTATTCTTCCTATTGTAATCTCGGGACGAGATTCTTTTAAAGGGGGAGGAATGTAAAATCCCAGTTTTTCCTTAATATAAAGTTCAATTACCAGTTGGTTATCAACCACAGTGGAGCTCAATTATGGTTGTACACATGAACTTGATCTCATCAAAAAAATTTCTTTTACTCATACTTAAATTTTATTAACATGAGGATTGGACTTCACCAATGACCCTAGGACAATTCAAGTGACCTTTCTGCAAATTTTGGAATTTATTGAATAGAAATTTGCTAGGGCAAAACAAAATGCAGTACTAAATATATTCAAATTATTTCAAAACTTGAATATAGCTACTGTACATTTAGGCCCTGTCAAAAATATTCAAATCTGAGGCTATACATTTTTCCATGGCCTCATAATATTCCAAATAGCCTTCCTGCAAAGTTTCAAAATTTTTGAAGCTCATTTTCTATTTAATTCATTGACTCCATTGAATTCCATTCAAATTCAAATTCAAATTTGAATTTCAATAAAAACTTGATCAAATCAAAGTTTTGAATTCAGATTCAGATCCTAGATATTTACTTGAGCCTATCCACAAATTTTCATGAATTTTGGACATTAGTTGGTAGGATATTTGTTCAAACCAGAGAAGGGATGAGTATGGAATTGTGGGACCCACTGTCCAGTGACTCCAATACGGTGCAGCTCCTCTGTTTTCACGGTCGACACTGCACAGCATGCAAGCCACCAAGCTGTCTGCTTGCTTGCATCATGGCCGCCCCTCCTCGCCTCTCCTGGCCTATTTAAACCCCTCCTGACCGACGGCGACGAGTTCCCAAGTTTTCTTTGCCCTCCCACGCTGCAGTTCTGCCCGCCGTCCCCATTTTAGCCGCTTTCTCTTCCTCCCGGTGAGCACCTCGGTCTTACCTCTATTCTCTTTGATGCAAACAGCAAAGATGGCGCCAAGGCCATGCTCTATCTTCTCTACCCCTTAACTCGTCTTGTTGCTCACTGTTTTTCCGATATTTTGAAGTCCCACGGACATCGTCGTTGTGCCGCCATCAGACCTTCTCTGTTCTGCCATGGAGCCAAAGCTAGGAGCGGTTTCTTGGCCAGACTCCAACAGCTAAATGCTTCGCTTCTGCACCTACTAAATCACGGTACAAACCGTTCTTCATTTCATGCCATATTGAGCAAATGATGCGAGTTTTACTTTTGGCCGTTGCCATTGAACTAGCTCACTTCTCGGTTTAATTCCGTTTCTACATGTAATGTTTCATCAATACAATTAAGGATTACACTCTGTACCGCTTAGAGAACCCCTCTGCAAAAACTCAGTGAATGCCATCGAGTAAAGGCTGAGATATTCAAGTTTTCCCCGCCGCCAATGGAACTCCGTCAGTCCACCGTCGAAGTCGATGTTTCCGGTGATTTCATCCCATTTGCACCCCCTAGTTATCCTCTCCATGCGTCCAGGTACATTTCTGACCTTTCCTTGAGCCTCTTGCACCATTCTCGAGCGATTCCGACGATCGCTGAAACCCTAGCTCAGCCGCCGCCGTCGCACCGCCATGTTCGGCCGTCGCCGCCATGATTGGACCCCACCATCGGCTTGAGCAGTTGATTTTATGGTTAGGCGGTCAAGGCTAGGCCGGGAGGAGGTCGACGCACCCGTTCCGGTGAGCTCGCCGGCGCTGCACTGCCGCGGCCGAGCGACGCGTTGGGAGGTAGACGAAGACCCCCTAGGTCCTGCTTGTCAGAGACTCATCCACCGCCTGGGATCGGCTGCGGCAATTGATCCAGTGCGGCTAAGCGGGTTAACCCCGTGGCCCTCGCCAAGTTCGCGCGAGCGAAACAATGCTGCTGTGCCATGGGTACAGCCCTCTGACAACGACGACGTACCCATCAAGACTATCCAGATCGGCTCCGATGCTGCCTAGACCACCCGCATTGCGGGTAGTCTAGACAACACGCAGGAATCCACGCTCATCGCTTTCATGTGATCTAATGTCGACGTGTTTGCCTGACAACTATCGAAGAGGCCCGATATCCCCAGGCAAGTGATCGAGCACAACCTAAAGATCGACCTTGGTGCTCGGCCGGCATAGCAGAGGCCACAAAAGCAGTCCATCGAGCGGCAGAACTTCATCCGTGAAGAGATTAAGAAGCTGCTCGATGCTGGCTTCATTCGGGAAGTCCATCATTCCAGGTGGTTGGCCAACCCTGTCGTCGTCCCCAAAGCCGGCGAGAGCTTCGGATGTGCATCGACTACACCAACCTCAACAAGTCATGTCCTAAAGATCCTTTCCCTCTCCCTAGGATAGATCAAATCGTAGATTCAACCTTGGAATCCAATTTGCACTGCTTTCTAGACACTTACTCAGGGTTCCACCAAATCCCCATGTCCAGAGAGGATGAAGAACATATCCCATTTATAACTGTAGATGGCCTTTACTGCTATGTCTCCATGCCTTACGGTCTTAAGAATGCCCTCCCTCCATTTGTATGTGCCATGCATAAAATATTTGGGGACCTCATTTAGGACCTGGTAGAGGTGTACGTCGACGATATCGTTGTCAAAATCACGACACATACATCATTGTTAGACAACCTCACCCTAGTCTTCGATAGATTACGGACCACACGCAAAAAGCTTAACCCCGACAAGTGTGTATTCGGATTCAAGGCTGGGAAGCTTCTTAGTTTCTTGGTCTCACACTAAGGGATCGAGGCAAACCCAGAGTAGATCAAGGCGGTAGAGATGATGCGGACTCTTGCCCGCATCAAGGATGTACAAAAGATTGCAGGTTGCTTGGCATCGCTCAGCCGATTAATCTCTAGACCGGCTGAACAGGCCCTCCCGTTCTGCAAATTGTTGCGCCAGTCAGGACTGTTCGTCTAGACTGAGGAGGCAGAAAAGGTGTTCTGTGAGCTGAAGTGACAACTTACATCGCTGCCCATCACGGTCGCCCCGGAGCCCAGGGAGCCTTTGTACCTCTACATCCTCGCCACGACAGAAGTGGTAAGCATGGTCTTGGTGGTGGAATGACCTGGTACCCAGCAGCCTCAAGAGATGGATGGGGCCCCTGCTATTAATTCTGAGCCCTAGGGCTTGGATACCATAGGGCGCCCCGACAACCAAGTTGCCTCTAGGTCCCAGCCCCTGGAGGGTCCCGGGTCCCCCGAGAGGGCCCCGGAGATCAAGAAACCTCTGGGTCCCAGCCCCGAGAGGACGCCCAAGATTCTGGGAACACGGAGTCTCTGGGCCCGGAGCAGATCGAAGAGGATGTGATAGATTCCCCGAGGAGGGTCTAGACCATCCAACGCCTGGTCTACTTCATCAAAGAAGTCGTACATGAAGCAAAAAACAAGGTACCTTGAAGTACACAAGTTACTGTATGCAGTGCTAATCGCGTCGAGGAAGCTCCGCCATTACTTTCAGGCACACAGAGTTTCAGTGGTGACCTTGTCCCACTAGGGGTTGTGCTCCGCAGTCCCAACGCCACTGGCAGCATCGCCAAATTGGCGGCAGAACTGGCGGAGTTCGAGCTTGACTACTTTGTGCCACATGCAATCAAGTGCCAAGCACTAGCGGATTTCATTGCTGAGTAGACTCCCTAACCAAGCAACCCAGGGGGCCTAGAAATCAGCGAGCCAGAGCCTAGGGCCCCGTTGCTCACCGGACCCCATTGGACACTCTTCTTCAACGGTTCCTCGCGGAAGCACGGGGTCATAGTCGGTGTACTACTCACCTTGCCAATAGGGGAGCAGTCCAAGTACGCAGTGCGCCTTGAATTCAAGGCGACGAGCAACATGGCGGAGTATGAAGCCCTCATCTTCGGACCAACAATTGTGTAGACTCTCGGTGTACAGCGGACACTGGTCAAGGGAGACTCCCAGCTGATCATCAAGCAGGTCTAGGGAGAATGCTGCTGCAACCACCCTCAGCCCGCGATGTACCTGCTGCACGTCAAGAAGCAGGAAGCTAGTTTTGAGGCTTTGGACCTCTGCCATGTGCCGCGCATTGAAAACTCCATCGTTGACGCCTTGTCAAAGATGGCATCCACCGGGGTCCCAGTTCTTGAAGGTGTTTCCGGCAGAAGATTAGTGCGACCAATCGATAGGCCTACAGTGCCTAACGAAAAAAGCGAGCCCGACACCTCGGAGCTAGCAACCTCAGCGGCCTTGCAACTGTGGGGCCCATCGAGGTTCTTGTGTGTCACCGGGGACCCCAGATCACCCGGTGCCCAAGATTGAGAAGCTTAGGAGACTCCCAATTCATGGATCACAGGTATCCTGGACTACCTGAAAGACAACATCCTTCCGAACATGTATCCGTTGAGCAGATTGTAAGGATGGCGAAATGCTACATGCTGGCAGGAGACTTCTGACGATGTGGTGCCAACGACGTCCTATTATGGTGCATAACTCGGGAGGAGGTATCCGACTTGCTCGTAGAGATCCACGAAGGAGAGTGTGGGAATCATGCTACTTCTCGCGCGCTGGTTAGGAAACCCTTCCGACATGGTTTCTACTAACCAACGGTACTCCAAGACGCTGTCAAGCTGGTGAAAAGGTGCAAGGTGTGCCAGTTCCACGACAAGAAGATTCAAACTCCAGTGCAAACACTGCAGATGATCCCATCCTCTTGGCCGTTCGCGGTCTGGGGTTTGGATATCCTAGGACCCTTCCCCAGAGCAGTCGGAGGATACTGGTTCCTCTACATCACTGTATACAAGTTCACCAAGTGGCCGGAGGCAGCACCAGTGATCAACATCAACAAGGAGTCCACAGTCGAGTTCATAGAGTCGATCGTCTGCAGGTTTGGGGTCCCGAACAAGATCATCACCGACAACGGGACCCAGTTCACAAGCGTAGCATTCCAAGACTACTGCGAAGACATGGGCATCCAAGTTTGTTATGCATTTGTGGCTCACCCGAAGAGCAACAATCAAGTTAAAAGGGCCAATGTTGAGATCCTCGAGGGCCTTAAGACACAGACATATGACTTTTTGGATAAGCATGGTGCCAAGTGGGCTAGCCGGACGTCGCCCAGCTGGGCCACGAGGGAAACACCTTTCTTCCTAGCGTATGGGGCTGAGGCCATCCTCCCCCCAGAAGTTGTCGTGGGCTCTCTCCGGGTCCAGAAATTAAACGAAGCCACATAGGACAACCTCTGACGTGAAGATATCGACCTCGTCGATGCAGCAAGGTGGCATGCTACCATCCGAAACGCACGGTACCGGCAGATGCTTTGGTGCTACCAGCAACGGTTCCTACGGAGTAGAGAACTCCAAATGGGCGATCTGGTGCTGCGGCGAATACTTTCTTGTGAAGGATCATTCAAACTTTCTCCCAGCTGGGAGGGCCCCTTACGAGTCACACAGGTATCCTGCCCCGGGTGCGTTCGCCTGGCCACGGAAGAAGGAGAGCCCCTCCCAAACCCTTGGAACATAGAGCACCTTCGTAAGTTCTACCCCAAAGCATAATGGTAGGATAGTGTAGGGTGTCATGGTGCCAAGGAACAGCACTTAGGACAACTAAGCTCTGGGAGGGAGAGGTCCAGAGTGTTTAGCCACTAAGCTTGGTCCTGTACCCTAAGCCATCCAGAGTGGGTCGTTGCCTTATTGTAAAGCAAGTCTCCTCCTATGAATGCTAATTTGAAAGAATAATTGTCTTACCCTATGCTTTCTCTTATGTTCACCTAATTATTCATTATTTTTGTGATCATCAAGATATTCTCGTTTTTCGTATATTATCTTCATATACATACTGAATTTTCTCTATATCACACCTGGTGGAGTTATGTACCCTGCTGAAGGCGGACTTGCTTGAGGTACCTACAAAATGTTTCGGGATCTCGCGACTGCTCTCTTAGGGCCCAGTGGCGCTAGATGGTCCCCCATGTAAGGCCTACGCCGAGTTGGAGGTCCAGGGTGCGCAGCCTACTTAGCTTTGTCATGTACCCTAAGCATGCACACTTTGCCTCCCAGTGATGCGGCTATGTATTGAGGGCCAAGAGGCTCACACCTTGATTTAGGTGGGAGTCAGATCCCGGGCGCCGATGCATTGAATTACCCAAGCCCCACGTACCAGCCCAGGACTGTAAGACATAGCGAAACTAAAGAGTAGGGAAAGATGACCGACGAGCAAAATTATGCCCCCCTCTCGTTTGTGTAGGACATAGAAAGCATGTCGGTTTAGTCACAACCAGCAGCAGCATCGGTGAGGTACACATCACCCAGGGGGGACTACCGTCGATGTTCCGCAATGTTGATGGTAGGTGATGCTGGAGAAGCTAGCTCCGACCCCTCCCAGGGGGCCTGCTGTCGACGCTATTCTACATAATGGAAACAAGTGTTGATTTGTGAGTACGCTCCCTCATCCCGCTTTTGTTGCTAACAAGGTTTCTTTGGTTTCCTGCCAACAAGGGGCCTGCCGTCGACAACTCTTCAACGATGGTGGGCAACGCCGGAGAAGCCAGCTCCGACACCACCCATGGGGCGTGCCATCGATGACTTTACGACGATGGCGGGCGACGCCAGAGCAGCTAGCTCCGGCACCACCCAAGGGGCCTGCTGTCGACGACTCTTCAACGATGGTGGGGGACACCGGAGCAGCCAGCTCCACCACCACCCAAGGGTCCTACCGTCGACGACTTTGCGATGATGGTGGGCGACGCCGAAGCAGCCAGCTCCAGCACTACCCAAGGGGCCTGTCGTTGAAGACTCTTCGACGATGGTGGGCGACACCAGAGCAGCCATCTCTGGCACCATCTAGGGGCCTGCCGTCGATATTTCTGCAATGATGGTGGGCGACGCCGAAGTAGCCAGCTCCGAAACCACCCAGAGGCCAGCCGTCGAGGACTATTCGACAATGGTGGGCAACTAAGGAGCAGCCAGCTCCAGCACCACCCAGGGGGCCTACCGTCGATGACTCTGTGATGATTGTGCGCGACGCTAGAGCAGCCAGCTCCAGTACCACCCGAGGGGCCTGTCATCGATGACTCTTCGATGATGGTGGGCGATGCCGAAGCAACCAGGGCCGGCACCACCCAAGGGGCCTGCTGTCAACAACTCTGCAATGATGGTGGGAGACACCAGAGCAGCCAGCTCTGGCACCACCGATCGGTCGTGTCGTCAATGACTCTTCGATGATGGTGGGCGACGCTGGAGCAGCCATCTCTGACACCGCCCAGGGGGCCTGCCGTCGACGATTCTGCGATGATGGTCGGGGACGCCAGAGCAGCCAGCTCTCGTACCACCCAGGGGCCTGCCGTCGATGACTCTTCGACGATGGTGAGCGATGTCGGAGCAGCCAGCTCTAGCACCACCCAAGGGGCTTGCCGTCAACGACTCTGCGATGATGGTGGGTGACGCCGGAGTAGCTAGCTCCAACACCACCCAAGGGGCCTGCCGTTAATGTTTCTGCGATGATGGTGGGCGACACCAGAGCAGCTAGCTCCAGCTGGCCTACCATCAACGACTCTTCGACGATGATGGGAAACGCTGGAGCAGCCAGCTCTGGCACCACCCAGGGGGCCTGCCATCGGCGACTCTGCGACAAGCGTGGATGGCGCCGGAGTAGCCAGCTCCGGCACCACCCAGCAAAGCTCAGGGCCCCTGAAGGGGCCACACTGAGGCCATCCACTCAAACTCCCCTGCTCTGTTGGGGGCCCATCGAAGACATCCTACGATCAAGTGGTAGGTGTGCCCAGCCACCTAGCCACATCTACCAGGGGGCCTCTAAGAGGGTTCCATAGGCAGGACGTCAATTGACAACAGATCGGCCATGTCAAATGTGCGATCGTCAGTTCCTCAAAAGCTAAAGAACTCGACAAAATTCCCCAAGCCGTTACACAACTGAGGACTCGGAGTGACAGATTGAGTAGCACAAGACAAGCCAACAAGCAAAACATGAATTCAAATTTATTAGCTGGTATTTGTATAGAGGGGCCATCCCCAGTTACAAAGGTGCTCCACCTGGGGGCTACTGGTCTCAACTCTGCTGGAACGAAGAGGCCACCTACTTGGCAAGGTCTTGGACTTTGGCCCTTGCCTCCTCCTCTCGCTCATCAAAGGGGTCTTTCTCTATAGGATCCAGCGGGATCATCGGATACCAGCTCCGGAAGAACACCAAGACAAGGGATGGCACTTGCTCGGCTAGCTCCCTTCCTTCGACCTCCAGCTGCCTCGCAAGGACAGTGTTCGCCGACCCGAACGTCGAGAAGAAGGAGTCCAAGGCTAGGAGCAGCTGGGCCACCCCATGAGACGACTCCCCGTGTGGCACAGGACCAAGTCTGAGGGGTTTCAACACAGCCCTGGCACGGGCCAGGAAGTTTCGGACCCCTTGTGCCTTGGCTTCGCAGGAGCCCTGGAGGCCTTCTCCCTCTCTCTGCGCCACTTCCTCCCGGCCGGCGAGCTCCCGAGCACAACTATAACACCCCCATTTTCATCCATCAGGCATTGCATACATTCTTAAACATGTTTAATATTAAGCAACATAAAAGGAACAAGTTTAAAATGAATTAGAAGTGAAACTGCGCTTAAAAAGTCTTAGAAGTGTGGACTTGTCTTATTTGCCCCAGACTAGTCCAAATTTCTCTCTAAACCCGTTTTGGACATGTTCGTTTACCTATGGACTAGTTCGTTTCTCACTCTGTACCGGTTCCAGACTTGTCTGGTCCATTGTGGACTAGTCGGGTAATCCCATCCTTGAAAATTTTGCTAAGTCCCCGGACTTGTTCGTTTTCCGCCGGACTTGCCGGTGTCCCTCCCTGACTAAGTTCGGACTTGTCTGATTTCGTCCGCACTTATCCGTTTTTCCTCTAACTAATATCGAACTAGTCCAGTCTAGTACGGACTTGTGTGGTATTCGCGACTCCAATTCAATCTCTTCCTCCATGACTTGTTATTAGGTATTTAACTTAATTGGGCCCAAGGACATCATGTCTAACATCTTGGTAGCCCATGTAGACCCCTACACGGCCTCCACCCACCTTAGACTTGAATTCCATCAAACCCTACCACCTCCACTCCTATATAAACAACCCAACACCCAAACTTCTCATCTCTTTGCCACAATTGAAATCACCACAAACCCTTGTTCGTGGGAGCCACCACCAAGGGAAGATCTGGCAGCATGGAGGAGAAGGAGATCACGAAGAAGGATCAAGTAATCAAGATCTTCATCAACTTTGCATTCTTCATCAACAATTCACCCTCAACTATTCATCACCAAACCTAGATCGTCAAGATTCAAGTGTTGCCTCCAAGGCTAGATAGTGTCGCATGGGGTCCGAGGGCAAGCACAACTTTTGCGGCGATGACTACTTGCGTTTGGCTAAACGCGTCGTAAGTAGTTTTTCAATTTATTTATGTGTTCCTAATATATTTATCTCACTAACACGGCTATACAGGAGCGAGAGATGGGTCAGGAGCCGACCCTGACCTAGGTTTGGAAGAGAGGTCACAAGGGAAGTGACCCTTCTCAGCCAGGGCAGTGTAGTTAGGTCGCAGCCGACCGACCGGTAAGTTTTCGAAATTCATCGATTTCATTATAACTAATACTATTATTGACATGCTTACAAGAATTCTTTGTTTTGTAGGCAAAGTACGCACAGGAGGTCGCAAAGATACACGGTGCGAATTACAATTGGGAAGATGCGTCGATTGACCCCCCCCCCCCCAAGCCGCGTACGCAAGCGGAGGCGAGAAGGCACATGGACGGTGAGTTGTTCGTTTGTTTCATTTCTTTTTTAATTTATCTTCTTCTACTTAGTTTTTTCATTCTTTTGGAGGTTTGCCATTTTTTAGAGAGTTGTCGACTCGAGGTCGGCGCGACCTTTGAGAGGCGTTTTATCGTTGCAGGCCTCGTCCGTTGGGACCTCAAGTGGTCGTCTCTCGCAGACCCAACTGGAGCTCCTTGCCTTGAAGGAGAAGCTGGCGCAAACCCACGCAGAGTTGGAGATGTCGAGGGCAGAGGCAAGGGAGAAGCAGCGGAGGACGACCTTGATGATAGCATAAATGCAAGTAGCGGTGGCGGTAAGTAATTTAAACTACCGTAGTTAAATTTTGAAGTATTTCAATAACATATATCTTCTAATATTTTGTAATGGCAGACTCTTGCTCAAAACACTAGTCACGATATCGAGATTCCTACGCTTCCACCGCAGCAGACCCCGGAGCAAGTAATAAACTATTTTTTAATATTGTCGTATTCATTTCAGTATTTTACATAGGGAGATAAGGAGGTAGAACATAGAGTGGAAGAGAGTGAAAACGAGGTAGAACATAGGATTTTTGGTGTAGGCTACGGCCAGGTGGTTGGAAGGTTCCTGGATTGAGATCAAGTTTCCATCTTATTGGTTCTTGGATTTGGGGCACCTGGAGTGGAAGAAAACTAAACACTAAGTTTTGAAATCCTAAAAGAAGTCTGCAACAACTGCTTCATGATGTGGAGCTTCTGTCTTCGACCTCACCATCACACATCCAAATGACATCCTTTAGCTCTGTGGAAATAGTTCTGTACAACTGTGAAGAGGAGGGTTTGGTTAGTGACATGATGTTTAAAATAACTTGGGTGCATGCTTAAATTTAGAGACAAGTACATTTTGGAACTCCAGAGTATCGCCCTTTGACTTTTTCAGCTCAACCACATGTAGGGATGGAGCCACTTGATGTTTCAAGCTTACCTCAGTTGCAACATTCAGATTCCCCTTTCTTCCTGCTTTTGAATTCTCCATACGCATCTAGAAATACGCTTTCTTCCTATTTTAAATTCAGGTTGTAGTTTTGGTTATTTATGTGTTTGTTTTATTATTCTTTACAGGGTTGTGCAATTATTTACAAGGCTAATACAGGGAATACATGGTTCTTTTGCATGGCTCGGGAACGGTGGTGCAAACTCCTTCGCCAGACCTACAGGCACCCGGAGGGACGCGACGAGAAGATCTCGGCTCCGGAGGTAGTGGAGGGGCTAGCGTGTAGCCCGGTGAATGCTTTGAAACTGTTTTGTGTTGTTGTGGATGTTTTGAATGTTTTGCGGACTATTTTCTGTTTATCTGTGTAGAAACTGTATAAACCGGAGCTTGCAATCCTTCGAGGTAGTCAGTTCTGTTTTTTTTTTTTAAATGAAAACTTAACTTACGTCGGCTATGGTTAAGCTGACAAAAGTTAGCCCAGTTTAACTTACGTCGGTCCGACCATACCGATGTAAGTTATACCACTTAACTTACATTGGTTATGCCATATCGATGTAAGTTAAACTACTTAACTTTCGTCGGCCAGACAGCGGCCGACATAAGTACTACGGCCCAGCCCGTGGCCCATCCCAGTAAATTACTTACATCGGTTGCGCGATACCGACGTAATTTAGTAACTTACGTTAGCAGCCAGCGTAAGTTACCTTAATTACGTCCAAAGTGCTTTGTTGGCCATCAACTGACGTAATTAAGTAACTTACATCGGTTCTGGATTTAATTATGTCGGCTTTGGCTAATGTAATTGATCGGGATTCCTGTAGTGCTTGTTGCAACGTAGCACGGCACTGCTCTAGGACCACCGAAGCCCGAGTCATCTCCTCAGGGTGCAGCTGAACAACGCCAAACACGTTGACCTTCGGCATTAAGCTTCGCACTTCGTCCCTCAAGCCAGGGGTCATGAAGAGTGGCTGGCAGTCATCTAGAATGGAGACGTTCTCATCATCGACACTGTCGCAGGTCATCACCTTCAACATCTCCTCCAACATCTTGGGTGTTAGGTCGTACAATTCCAGTCGGAACCAATCGTACGTGCCGATGTAGACCCAGGCCCCATACAAGTGCCTCTGAAGGGAGGTAGTGCAATAGCGCAAGAAGTCTGCTAGCACCATTAGGGAGGTCAAGCCCTTGTCCACCAAGAACCGAATCCTCTTCAGCACCAGCTTGTACTCCTTCATCAACCCCTAGAGTGCTTCCCAGGTGGTGGGATTGGAGGTCGAGCCTTCAGGGGGCATCTTTAGCGAGGCATGGTCCTCGGTCCGCAAGATAGCCCAGTCTTCCCTCCAGTCACTCCACTTGCCCCCTTTGAGCAAAGTGATGTAGGTATGGGAGGTCTTGTCCTGATGCCGGAAGTAGTAGGATCCCACTTGGATCATCGTGCTCTTTCTCATGGTCTTCATCACCAAGAAGAACCGGAACAGCTCCACTATTGGTGGGGTGCCCACAAATGCATCACAAAAGTGCACGAACATGGCAACAACGACGATGGAGTTCGGCGACTGGTGGTGAAGTTGCAGCCCGTATTCCTCTAGCACTGTGAGGAAGAACCTCGACAGTGGAAGCCCAAGCCCGCAGACACGTAGGAGACAAAGAGAACAGTCTCGTCTTCGTGCAGGTCTTGAACAGTGGGAGATCCGCAGCAGATCATCCATCCTTGCTCTGCCGCCGCCCGACCAAGTAGTCGTCTCATCGACACTAGATCCTCGGCCATATGGAAACGATAAGGAGGTAGTAGGGGGCCATCGGAGCAAGCAAGAATGAGAGCTTTTGCTGAGTGGTGAAGGCTTGGGAGCTCAAGGAAGAAGGCGAAAGCTCAGGCGACAAGATGTGAGTAAGAAAGGAATTGTCCCCTCTAATAAAGGTTTCCTTTTTGATCACCCCGACAATGCCTGAGCACTTCGCGTAGATCGCCAAGGCTCGGCCCGCACTGCTCAACCCTGTTGGTATTTCTTAGCACCACAAAGTTATCCGCAAGCGCACAGAAATACCGTTGTAGCACTTACCCTTAAGGAGTATTCCCAAGGGTATCGAATACAAAGAATGTGTGTGCTAATCATTCGAACTAGCTCACCCGAGGACACAAAGTTGTTTGGTAGGCAAGGAACAGGGAGGAATTCAAAGTATTGATCCTAATTCAAGGTAGTTTGCAGTAGATGCTTGCTTCGAGCACGGGCTTACTCCTAGCAATACTAGGACGACTCCCGCCAAGAACCTATGGCATAGCGGAATGTGGAGGATTACGAAGAACAGATAGGGCTATCACCACCTACTGCCTACCTCTTCAATCGATGGGTCTACGAGATATCCACTGATGATTTATAACCTAAGCACCACGCTTATGTTCTAAATCACTACTCAAGTTGTTTCGAACACAAAGCTATAACTAGAGCCTCTAATGAATTAAAGCAGTGAACCAACAAGTAACTACTTGTGCAAACTACTAAGAATAAAAGATCAAACTTGTATTGAATTCACAATGTCTTACTTGATTGAGTAAAACCTTTGTAGGGGTACAAATGTAGAAGAGGGACTTGACAAGCCCAAGCCTCCTTCTCCTAGACTCTTCACCACACTCTCCTTCTACTTTGGTAGCCTCTAAGACTATTCTAAACCTTTGAAGTGTAGCACTATTCTCAACTTCTGGGGTTGTTGAGAAGTGAGGTGAGGGGGTCTATTTAGAGGTGGAGAAGGGTCGGTTCCCACCACAATTAACGTGCGAATCAGTCACCATTGACTCCAGGGAGTCGGGAGGAGCCAACACGTGTCATTTGACCGAGTTTGGCGCTAGGAAGAGGTCGGTCGGACCCCTGGTTCGGCCGACCTGGTCAAGACTCCCCTCGGGGAGTGCTTCCTCCAGGTGGCTTCCAGGTGGGCCCCTTTGATATATATGGGTGCAACACCGTTGGATCTCCTCGTATTCTTCTGTTTTTGGGCCACTTGATCCATGTGTTGCCATGTGTCGTCGCCTGATTCGTTGAAATCCATTTTCATGGATTCCTCCATGCATGTTTTGGTATTTTGGGTAATAATTCACCTGCATACAAATAGACACCAACACTTGTGGAATTGGGTTAGTGTATAACCCTACCACTATGTTTTCTGTTTCTTATATGCACATTATGAGGTGAATTGATGGTCAAAATATGGTACTTAAGGACCGTCAACAAACTCCCCCACACTTAGTCCTTTGCTCATCCTCGAGTGAAGGCAAGAAGAACTAGAGTGTTGTCATGAATTTGCTATAAGGTAGAAAATAAGGATACTAGATATTTCAACTTATACCTTAATTCATGGATCCCCATTGTGTATGTGGCTACCACATCAATCTTGGGTGTCTGAAAAGTGGAACGGTTAGAATGAAGTTCCCTTGGATCATTCTCTGCTGAAATGATTTGGCAATTGCTATATTTGAAAGTCATAGGAACTTTTGCCCTTGCCTTCTCGATTGGAATCTCTCGAATCTCTCAAAGTTTTTGAGTCCTCACCATGGCATGTTTTGCCAATTCTTGTCCCTATACCAAAAGTGGCTATATCTGGGGCTTGGTAGGGATGAATGTGGCACACATTTGCAATTCATATGTTACTAAGTCAAGAACTTGATCCTATGAGAGACTTATGCAATGAACAAAGTGAAGGGAAAATTCTTGTGCACATGAATGGAATGGAGTGGTGAGGTGATAACTCCCATGAATTTGCTCTCTTTTAAGGATGAAACATGGCTACTTCTTTTTTTTAGCACTCTTACTCTTTTTCAATAGTGGATGCTTTTTTTGTAGCCATGTCTTCTACTCCTTTTTATTTTTAGAGAGGCTTTCTTTTGTATTGTATGGAGTTTGTTTTTGGCGGATGGGTGATCGATGGATGCAAATTCTCAATGTGAGATATTTCGCATGAATGGAGTGCACAAGAGTTTTCAATTCAAAAAGTTCATGCATGTCACTCAATTGGGTCACGAGTTTGACAAAGTTCAATGAAAAGCAAAGTGGCATATGCTTGTGGTTTTCAATGAATGTATCACATGGCCTTGGTGGGTATATAAATTTCCAATGAGAGATTTAGGCAAAGTTCAAGACTTCAAATAGTTACAAATGCCAAAATCAATTTCAAGCAAAAGGATGATTTCTAAGGAACTCATTTACCATATCACACTAGTTAAATACCTAGATGATGTGTTTTTCCTATTGAATTATGGGAATCATAAACAAGGTAATGAATGGAAATATAAAGTATTCAAATTTTCAACTTAAGCAAATTCTTGACTACCAAATTTTATTTCAATTTGTTGAGTTGATTTATTTTAGATATGCAATGAAAAATATGAAATCAACTCAAACAGCAGGGTGGCGCATAAAGTGGCGATAGGAAATCCAAACCGATTTTTTGGAGGGAAACGGAGTCGTGTGGATCAGAAAACAGGTCGGCCGACCAGGGGGTTCAGCCGACCTCCTGGTGGCTGTTCTGTGACTCTGTTTCGTCGGGTCATTTTGTTTATTCGATCGCGACGTGTTTTGATATGCAATGTTAATTTTTCACGTCGGGATTTCGTGACTTGGGAACATACTTCCCCCATACTTGTTTCTTGAATTCTTTATTCAACAAATTAACTAAAGGGGAAACTTTACCAGTGTTAGATGAACCGGTAAGTTCACATTATTGAAATCAAAATATGGGGATGCTTACATTGTTCAACCTAGCTTTGGAAAGCAATTGATTAAATAAGAATAAAAATCCTAAGAAAGCATCCTATGCTGTCGGGACATGTAAACTATGGTGCGTTGTCGACATCGGGCTCCCCGACGGCACTGCACAAGCACCATAGTTTGGAGCTCATGCCACGGCGAACACCGTCAATCTCCTCCTTGAGGGCCATGATATCGTCCTTCAGTTTTGCCCTCTTGATGCGCCCTTCAGCCACCAAGTCCGTTAGCTTCTTGTTCTCCAAGCGGAGAGAAGCGAATTCCTTGGTCAGCTGTGCCACTTTAGGGGCACAAGGAGAGTCCTCATCACTGCCCTCAAACTGGTCGGGTGGCCTGTTGATGCAGGTGGTGGGATGTGCCGCCTAATCTTGGAGGGCGACGAGCCCATTGACTCCTCCATCGCCAGATTATCCACGCGCTTGAATAGGCCCTTAGCGTAGCCTCCTTCGGGTTTGCGCAACACGTGGATAAGAAAGCGATCTCCCATGCGTTCCGGCGAGGTACAGGTGGGCGTCTTGTAGTGGTGGCACACTACATCGCCCGTCTTAGTCGTCAAATTATAAATGAACTCCTCGCCGGGCTGCAATGATGGGAGAGACTCATCTTTTCCGTGGAAAAGACGCGTCCTGAATGGGCTCAGCCCAGCCAAAGGCGAACGGCCTGTCGTCATCGACTTCATCGGCGTTCTCCGAGGGGAGAGCGACCGGACAGCGCTACGAGGTGTAGGGCTGCGCCCGCGCGTTGTCATCGCAGGCGGGACTATGGCAAGGGGCTTAGAATCGATCGCCATGACGGACTCCAAGGCAAGGGAAGTTTTGTCGTTGGTCGGCTTAATGTCTCTGCTCAGGTTGAAGGTTGAGCTGGAGGTATGAGGCACAATCTTCTTCTCGGCCATGACGAGGACAGGAGGAAGATGATGATTCAATGAGGTGCAACATTCCTCTCTGTTTCCGTCCTTTAAATAGGCGGGGAATGACGCATTTCACCGAGGATTTTGTGGAGGATAATGAGGACGATCAACACGAGAAAATAGAACGCGAGCGGCGCGAAGGGAAGGTCGGCCGAACCCCTTCTGGCTCCGTTCGGGCCACATTTTCTCAGGTCGATTGAATGGGCCTTCTAGAAGAAGAATTGGATGGGCCCATTAGTTGGACGTGGAGAATTTAAACAGAATTGAAAGAAATGGCATGGAAATCGATTAGATTTACCACATCAAATTCTTTTTCTGTATCCTTTTGTGAATCGATAAATAATTTGAGTCGGTGCCCATTCACTTTGAATAGTTGATCGTCATCACCTTGGAGTGTGATTGCTCCATGGGATGAAGTCTATACTACAGCTAAGGGTCCTTCCCATTTACTTCTAAGCTTCCCATGTCCAAAGATTTTAACCCTAGAGTTAAAGAGTAAAACTTTATCTCCAGGTTTGAACTCTTTCAGCATAATCCTCCTATCGTGTCATCTTTTGGTTCTCTCTTTATAAATTCTAGCACTGTGGTACGCCTTATCTCTCAATTCCTCCAACTCAGAGATTTTCTTCAACCGGTGATTTCTAGCTTCGTTAAGATTCATGTTCCACCGCTTGATGGCCCAATATGCTCTATGTTCCAATTCTACGGGAAGATGGCAAGTCTTCCCATAGACTAGTTGGAAAGGAGACATGCCGATAGGTGTCTTGTAGGAAGTACGATATGCCCACAATGTGTCAGGTAGCTTTTGCTTCCGTCCCGTTCCTATTTATGAGACAGTCTTTTGCAGAATATTCTTAATTTGCTTATTAGATGTTTCTGCTTGACCAGTTGTCTGTGGGTGGTATGGGGTAGCAATGTTATGCTGGACTCCAAGTTCCCTTTAAAAGTTCCGGAAGGTCTTATCTATGAAATGAGACCCTCCATCACTTATGACCATACGGGGAGTTCCAAAGCGTGGGAAAATGATCTCATGGAACATTTTCCTCGCTTGTTTGGAATCAGCATTTTTGCATGGCAATGCTTCTACCCATTTTGACACATAATCGACGGCAACCAGAATATACTCGCAATCATAAGACCTAGGAAAAGGTCCCATAAAATCAATACCCCATACGTCAAATAATTCCACTTGTAGATTGTATGTCAGGGGCATCACATCGCGAGAAGAGATTCCTCCATGCTTCTGGCATTTCCAACATCTGTGAATGAATTTCTTGGTATCTTCATACATTGAAGGCCAATAGAATCCACTCTGCCAGATCTTTGCCTGAGTACGGTAAACACCGTAATGACCACCATAGGGGTCAGAATGGCATTTCTTTATAATTTTGGTGTCTTCGATCGATGGGATGTACCTTCTAAGAAGGCCATCGACACATACTCAATAGAGGTAAGGGTCATCCCAAAGGTGTCTACGACTCTCATAAATGAGTTCCTTTTTGTTCTCCCCTAGTGGTACGTATCCCGTGACCATAAAGTTCACGATATCCGCATACCAAGGGTGCGAGTCTGTCACCTTGAGGAGCATATCATCTCGTAGGAAGTCATTGATAGGTATGTCCATGGTTTGTGTGACTTCCATACTTGAAAGATGATCTGCTACTGAATTCTCTACTCCTTTCTTATCTCTTATTTCCAGATCAAATTCTTGGAACAGAAGAATCCATTGAATTAGCCTCGGTTTAGCATCCTTTTTGGTATGCAGATATTTTAAAGCAGCATGGTCTGTGTAGACTATGACCTTTGCTCCAACCAAATAGGATTTAAACTTGTCGATAGCAAAAACTACTGCTAGGAGCTCTTTCTTAGTTGTGGCATAATTGAGTTGGGCTCCTGTCAGAGTTTTGCTAGCGTAGGCTATTGCATGATGCATTTTATCTTTGGTTTGGCCTAAGACCGCAACGACAGCAAAGTCACTGGCATCACACATGATTTTGAATGGCAGCGTCCAATCAGGAGGTTGGATAATTGGAGCTGAGATGAGTGCCTTTTTTAGTATATTAAATGATTTAAGGCATTCATCATCGAAATCAAAGGGATCTTCTTTAGCTAATAGGTTGGTGAGGGGTCTAGCGATTTTGGAGAAATCCTTGATAAATCGTCAGTAGAACCCCGCATGACCTAAAAAGCTGCAGATTCCCTTAACATTGATAGGAGGTGGAAGTTTTTCAATAACTTCAATTTTATCTTTGTCCACCTCTATCCCTCTCTCGGACACCAAGTGTCCAAGAACGATGCCTTCTCGGACCATGAAATGGAACTTTTCCCAATTAAGCACAAGGTCCTTCCCCTGGCATCTTTGTAAGACTCTGTCTAAATTTTCTAGACAACGATCAAAAGTTTTTCCATAGACGGAAAAATAATCCATGAAAACTTCCATGATATCCTCAATCATGTCTAAAAATATAGACATCATGCATCTCTGGAAAGAGGCGGGAGTATTAAACAGTCCAAACGACATACGCCGGTAGGCATAGGTCCCGTAAGGAGATATGAATGTGGTCTTACTTTGATAATCGGGATGGATAGGAATTTGATGATATCCCGAATACCCATCAAGGAAACAGAAGTAGGAGTGTTTTGTCAATCGCTCTAACATCTCATCGATGAAGGGCAATGGAAAATGGTCTTTCCTTGTTGCCTTGTTAATTTTTCGGTAGTCAGTGCACATCCTCCATCCCGTGACGGTCCGTTGTGGAATTAATTCATTCCTCTCTTTTTGAACGACCGTCATACCTCCGTTCTTAGGCACTACTTGAACTGGACTTACCCATTCACTATGAGGAACAAGGTAAATAATACCGGCATGTAGAAGTTTTAAGACTTCTTTCTTGACGACTTCCCACATTGCATTATTCAATCTCCTTTGAGGTTCCCTTGAGGGGACACTCCTAGGGTCAATAGGAATACGATGGGTGCATAACGCTGGACTAATTCCCTTGAGATCCTGAAGTGAATATCCAAAAACAGCTCTATGCCTTTCTAACATGGCTACGAGTTTGAGCATTTCATCATTTGAAAGATTGTCACTTATGATGACAGGGGCTTCCAAATTGCCATTTAGAAAGGCATAACGTAGGCCTGGAGGTAGAATCTTAAGCTCAACAAGAGGTTTTGGGGAGGGCTCTTCTTTTGGCAATTCAATTTCCTCCTGAAATTCATCCTCCTCTTGGACGAAGTCTTCTTCTCCTTCAATTTCAGGGGGTTCTAAAAATTGAAGAGTCCTAACCTCCTCCATTGGCTCATCTTGGATGGGAGATTCTGCAGATGTGTTCTTTGAGTGCAGAATAGGTATGGAGAAATTTCTCCCTCCAAGATTCATATTGAGGCTTCCTTCCAAAGGAACTTCCATAAGAAATTTCTCTATGGGAATCCCTATCATGATGTCAAAATCGTGGATTTCGAACACGTGAAAATCTAGGAGAGCCTCAACATCTTTGTGTCTAACAGACACTTGTTGCAGAACCCCACATCCTTCAAGAATGGTTCCAAATGAATCTCGGAAGGATTTGCGTGTTGGTGCCAATGGCACATCGCCAAGAATGGCGAGAGCACAAGAATCGGAAATGAGATTTGTTCCAATAGTAGGGTTGTATAGGATTCTCATTGGTGTCCCTCTAGTAGAACACAAAATGGTAGCCAAAGGTGAGGTCATCCGAAGAATTTTGGGTGAATTCTCGACTTTAGCTGTCCACTCTCTGCTTAGGATAGAGGTCAACTCCTTGACTGTCTGATGTACGAACACCCCGTCAGGTGGTTCAGGTGGAGTTGGTGGCAATGAAGGTTTTGTATAGCAACAATACTTCGAGGTATTTCCATAATCTTCAAAAAGCTCTTCCTCGAAGTAAAATGGAAACTGTGAGGGTTGAATTTCTTCTACCTTCGTAGTCTCAGGTTCGGGAGAGGATTCCTCTGGCAAGGCTTGGGGTAAACAAGAAATGGGTTCATCCTTGTCCATGAGTGTATCCTCCATTCTTGACATGACTTCCTCTTGGGGAGGCCCATTAAGACCCATAATGAAGGAAGAATTTTCTAGAATTCTGTCCAGAAGATCCTTGCCTTCTTCTGGAGTCTTATAGAGGAATGATCCTCCAGCCGTAATGTCAAGATATAGGGCAGACTCTTTGTTTAATCCCATGAAGAAATGTTGCAAAAGCATTGGATCAGGGATTAACAAATCTGGGCCAGAATTTTTCAAAAGAGAAAATCTATCCCAAGCTGCACCTATGGATTCCTTCTCCATCTGCTGGAAGCATAGTACTTCCTTTCGTAAGGAAACAATTCGGGCAATGGGAAAGAAAGCAAGACAAAAAATTTCTCATAATTCGCTGCAATCACTGTTTGTCTTCCCAGCATAGTGGTTGTACCATTGTTTGGCTTTTTCCTTGAGAGAAAAAGGAAACAACTTCCATTTGAGAGTTTCCTGTGTCATACCTTTGATTAGAAGGCATGAACACAGTTGTTCGAACTCTCATAGATGGTGGTAAGGGTTTTCACAATCCGTTCCTGAGAAGGATTGTTCCCGAACCATGGCTATAAAGCCAGGGCGAAGTTCATAGCTGGTTGAACAAATAGGTTCCGCCGAAGGCGGTGGCTCACATAACTTGCCCTTTGGAGCAGAGTAAGAAAAAATGGTGGGTTGCTCCATTTATATAGTGGTGGTATGGTAAGAATAAGAAAGGTAAGATGATAGATAAGGGGGATACGATACGAGGGTGATCTTGGTTCGAAGATTAATAGCAACCGTTCCCCGGCAACGCACAGAGTTATCCGCAAGCTATGGTAAGAATAAGAAATGCTTGTTGGTATTTCTTAACACCACAGAGTTATCCGCAAGCGCACGGAAATATCATTGTTGCACTTCCCCTTAAGGAGTATTCCCAAGGGTATCGAATCCAAAGAACGTGTGTGCTAATCATTCAAACTAGCTCACCTGAGGACACAAAGTTGTTTGGTAGGCAAGGAACAGAGAGGAATTCAAAGTATTGATCCTAATTCAAGGTAGTTCGCAGTAGATGCTTGCTTCGGGCACGGGCTTACTCCTAGCAATACTAGGACGACTCCCGCCAAGAGCCTATGGCATAGCTGAACATGGAGGATTATGAAGAACAGATAGGGCTATCACCACCTACTGCCTACCTCTTCAATCCATGGGTCTACGAGATATGCACTGATGATTTATAACCTAAGCACCGCGCTTATGTTCTAAATCACTACTCTAGTTATTTCGAACACAATGCTACAACTAGAGCCTCTAAAGAATTAAAGCAGTGAACCCACAAGTAACTACTTGTGCAAACTACTAAGAATAGAAGATCAAACTTGTATTGAATTCACAATGGCTTACTTGATTGAGTAAAACCTTTGTAGGGGTACAAATGTAGAAGAGGGACTTGACAAGCCCAAGCCTCCTTCTCCTAGACTCTTCACCACACTCTCCTTCTACTTTGGTAGCCTCTAAGACTACTCTAAACCTTTGGATAGTAGCACTATTCTCAACTTCTGGGGGGTGTGTGAGAAGTGAGGTGAGGGGGTCTATTTATAGGTGGAGAAGGGTCGGTTCCCGCCACAATTAACGCCCGAATCAGTCACCACTGACTCGAGGGAGTCGGGAGGATCCAACACATGTCATTTGACCGAGTTTGGCGCCAGGAAAAGGTCGGCCGAACCCCTGATTTGGCCGACCTGGTCAAGCCTCCCCTTGGGGAGTGCTTCCTCCAGGTGGCTTCCAGGTGGGCCCCTTTGATATATATGGGTGCAACACCATTGGATCTCCTCATATTATTCTGTTTGTGGACCATTTGATCCATGTGTTGCCACGTGTCATTGCCTGATTCGTTGAAATCCATTTTCATGGATTCATCCCTGCATGTTTTGGTATTTTGGGTAATAATTCACCTGCATACAAATAGACAGCAACACTTGTGGAATTGGGTTAGTGTAGAACCCTAACACAATGTTTTGTGTTTCTTTTATGCACATTATGAGGTGAATTTACGGTCAAAATATGGTACTTAAGGACCGTCAATAAACCCACAGCGTCAATGACAATGGGGGCTAGGCCCCCTGTCAGAAGTGTTGGCCCAAGCAGTAAGCCACCTGGGAAGATAGATGAAGCAGTTCCCATAAAGGTGGAGCAAACGTAAGTGATATAGCTACATTAGGAACCATCGCGGTTGAAGGCGCCGCAGAGGACAGAGATACTTTAGCAAGCGATGATCTCATCACTGTAGTCTCTCAACCAGGAGAGGACACGTGGCTACGTTGGCAGAAGCGCCCACCGCTTCAACTGACCATGACAAATTCAAAGAGCAGTGCGGAAAAACATGGATAGGGCTCCACCCTCAGGCTCATCACCTCCCCCAAAGGTGGACTCAGGGGCCACTGTCGATACCCTGCATTCGGGATACCATCGCACATAGCCTGAAAGTACCTAGGTATGTCCAGTGGCGCCACGTGTCCAGAAAGTGTCGGACCCCAGCCTTCCTCAAGTGCAGGATCCAACACTGGCACGTGGACCTCAAAGATGGGACCCGACTCCTCCGGTGATGCAGGCTCCCAAGATTCCACGTGCTTGGGCGGGACCTCACCCTACAATAGGGGTGGGCTCCAGTGCAACCACATGGCTCGAAACATGAGGTCGGACGCCTCATGCAGAGAAGGACTCCGGAGCTGCCACGAGCCCCAAAGAGCCTCAGAGCTGCCACGTGCCTCGAAGAACCAGGCTTGGCCTCTCCGACAGTGACCAGCCCCGAAGCTACCACGTGTCCTGCAACTCACCCTGGACGGTGGGGTGTAGGAATTAAGGGATGGTGCGCCCTGTCTAAGTCAAGCATTGAAGATAGACGCCCACCTCCGACAGATAATGCGGAGCACGCCAACGGTCAGCGACCGCTGTGCCCAATCACATCATAGTGAATACATCACAGGCCTACCCTGCTCCACCAAATGGGTATCTTGCAGCGATAAGACAGACGAACATGACATCTCCTGACACTGTCAGCGACTACACATGAGCCACTGGTGACTGAGGCGGCAAGACAGCGAGTCTTCAAGCCACAGTCAGAGTAAGCTTCTGCAGGAAGCCATAGATCTTTAGGATAAGATCGCCCAGGGGCCACCTATCGGGCCCTGGACCCCACTTGTAAGGCGTCTGACCTTATCTATAAAAGGACCAGACCGCCACCATTGCAAAGGATCCCCAATCTAACACATACACACGCTCCACATGCATTCACACCATCAATACAACTCACACCGTGGAGTAGGGTATTACGCTCTTGCGGCCCGAACCACGTAAAACCATCGTCTCACAACTCTCATTCGTGCAATCCCTCGATAGAGGACTAAGCGCTGCCGACCAGGACCTCTGCGGGCTACTCCCATAGCAGGTCCGGGGGAAGTGTTGCAAGAACACTTCAACAGTCGCGGTAAAGTCCAGGATTGGGCAAAGATAACGTCGCCACAGCCTGTCAACCAGGAATGGCCACGTGTCCACGGTGTCAGGAGCACGCCACCCCTTCGGTTGCCCAAATACAAGATCAAAAAAGCCGCGTAGGAAGACAAGATGAAGGCTCCACCTACAGGATTGATACCTCCCCCTAGGTGGTCTCGGGTGCACTTTCGGTACCCTACAGACCGGGTACCCCCGCATACAAGCAAGAAACCGCTCTGGACCCTACCTTCTCATTGAGGCAAAGTATGGGGCTACCACGTGTCTTGGTGGCCGGACCCTTCCTCTCCCAGAGGCAGGCTCCAGCACCGCCACATGTCCCAAGGCTCCAGATCATGCCTCCTTGCTGAGGCGGGCTCTAGCATTGCCATGTGTCCTGTGGGGTTGGACCCTGCCACTCCTCGGAGTCTGGCTCTGGCACCACCATGTGTCCCCAAGGCTTCGAACCCTCCTCCCTGCTGAGGCAGGCTCTAACGCTGCCAGTGTCTTGCGAGGCCGAAACCTGGCTCTCCTAAGAGGCGGGCTCCGGCACTGCCACGTGTCCCCAAGGCTCAGGACCCCGCCTCCCCAATGAGGCAAGCTCCAACGCTACCACTTGTCTTGTGGGGCCAGACCCTTCCCCTCCCCAGAGGCAGCTTCTAGAAGGTCCACATGTCTAGTGGGGTCGGATCATGCCACCCCCCCCCCCCCCCCCCGCTGCGGCGAGCTCCAGCACCGCCACGTGTCCCGGGGCTCCGGAACCTTCCACTTAGCTGAGGCGGGCTCCGGCACCGCCATGTGCCCCAAGGCACCGGACCTCGCCACCTCGTTGAGGTGGTATCCAGCACCGCCACATGTCCTACAACATCGGACCCCTCCTCCTCGCCGAGGAAGGCTCTGAAGCTATCACATGTCGCTATGTGACCTGCAGTCCGCTCTGGGTGCTAGGTCATAGAAGTAAAGGGTGTCGTGCCTTGTCCAATCGCGCATTCAAGACTTGCGCGTTCTCCAGGCACATGAGCGCGGCGCAAGCCCCTATTAGGTGATACACTGTCCAATCAAATCATAGTGAACGCGCAATAGAGCTACACAACACTGCTCATTTAGTAGGTTGCAGTGACACAATGGATGGGACATTCCCTGCCATCATCAACGTCTATAGTTAGCCACTAGCGGTTCAGAGTGACAAGACGGCGGGTCTTTAAGCCATGGTCAGAAGATATAACAAGTAGTCATGAGTACTCTAAATCGTGTATAGGGTACGAGTCAACCCGAGGCCACTTGTCGGGTCCCTTTCTTTGTGTAACTGCCCGGCCTTGGACTATAAAAAGACTGGGCAGCCCCAGCGTAGAAGATCATCTCATCTCACACTCACTCAAGCTCTCTTGGACTCTCACTACACACACACAAGCGCATAGACATCTCCACTCAGACACACTCAAGCAAGAGCAATACAACACACTTCCATGGACATACGATATTACGCTCCAGCGTCCCACACCACGTCAAAATCCCGGTGTTCACCTTCTCCTTTTACACTTCGACATCCTCTTGCCTCCACGATGGTAGCTCCCCCTCCTCCTCCTCAACATCCTCTTGAAGTTGTTGATGAAGAGAGTCTCTTCCTCATCGGTGTCGGGGCTCTCTTCATCACTCTCTCCTTTTTATTGGAATATTGAGGATGTTGTCTTGAATGCAACATATCTCTTCTTGGAGGAGGAGAGTTTTTGAATGTTATTATAGAACATAGCCTCTTGCTCCATCATCTCATGGTTGATGATTCTCCCTATCACTTATTTGGGAGTCATCTTATGAAATCCTGGTCTTTCACGAATCAGTGAGCAAAGAGTAACATTTCTAGACATGAATGCCCGAATCATTCTCTTCATCACTTTGTGGTCCGTCCATCGAGTGCTTCCATAAGATCAACTTTTGTTGATGAGGGTCTTGAGGTGGTTGTACATGTCTTGGGCGGTCTCACCATCCATGATAGTGAACCTCCCAAGTTCTCCTTAAATCATTTTGATCTTGTGACACCTATGTGTGCTGAATACATTAGCTATGGCGATAAATGTTTTGAATACTACCAAACCACCTCTATCATCAAGGTCCGACTCTAAGTCCTACTAGCTTTGGTTAGCTCCAGCGCTAGGTCCTGCTAGCTTTGGTAAGCTCTGGTTCAAGGTCCTGTTAGCTTTGGCAAGGTTCGGTGCTTGATCGCAGTGTTTCTGCTTTTATCTTACAATATTTTGAACTTGCTTTACACTTATGGAAAGGTTGCTTAGTATTCTTTTATTAATTTTTTGGTGTGTTTTGGTGGTTAAGGCTGATATCATTTTGCTATGGTTTGCAACATGCTTATGTGCGGTGCTCACGTAAGATGTTGTAGTTTTGGAACTAACGAGAGTCAAGTAGAGGACTTGTGCTCGGAAGTATTGGTTGTTTATTCATGTGCATGTGTTGCTTGAGTTAAAGACATGGCTGGTGACGGGATCTATTGAACTAGTCTTAGGGATAAGATGAGGTTCATCAATCAAGTTCGGGAGGAATTGTAGTTGAGTTGATCGGGAGGTTGCGTAGTATGTTTGAATCAAGAACAATGCATATGAAGGTATCATGGACGTCGTTGGAAGGTGTTTACACGTGTGCAAGGAGTGCATGGACATGGATACATGGTTCCAAGGCATGATTAAGATATGTGGACGTAAAGAATTGGTCGGAAAGGTCCAACCGACTAGGTTATGGACTCAAGCTGCGGCTGAGTCGTGTTTGACTCAAAGATGGAAAGATTTGAGTTGGTTATGATAGGATTACGTGTGGGTCATGAATTTGAGGTTTTTTGGGAATGTGAGATACGTTGCTAAGGTGTTTGGAAGTCTTAAGATTGCTGCTATCTGCGTATAGAAGAGTCTTGAGCAGTTATGGAAAGTTTCGATTCGTGAACTGAGTAGGATTAGAGTCCTAGTTAGTTTTGGGTTGTCCTTCACGATGGTAGCTCCCCCTCCTCCTCCTCAACTTCCTCTTGAAGTTGTTGATGAAGAGAGTCTCTTCCTCATCGGTGTCGGGGCTCTCTTCATCACTCTCTCCTTTTTATTGGAATATTGAGGATGTTGTCTTGAATGCAACATATCTCTTCTTGGAGGAGGAGAGTTATTGAATGTTATTGTAGAACATATCCTCTTGCTCCATCATCTCATGGTTGATGATTCTCCCTATCACTTATTTGGGAGTCATCTTATGAAATCCCGGTCTTTCACGAATCAGTGAGCAAAGAGTAACATTTCTAGACATGAATGCCCGAATCATTCTCTTCATCACTTTGTGGTCCGTCCATCGAGTGCTTCCATAAGATCAACTTTTGTTGATGAGGGTCTTGAGGTGGTTGTACATGTCTTGGGCGATCTCACCATCCATGATAGTGAACCTCCCAAGTTCTCCTTAAATCATTTTGATCTTGTGACACCTATGTGTGCTGAATACATTGGCTATGGCGATAAATGTTTTGAATACTACCAAAACACCTTTATCATCAAGGTCCGACTCTAAGTCCTACTAGCTTTGGTTAGCTCCGGCGCTAGGTCCTGCTAGATTTGGTAAGCTCTGGTTCAAGGTCAAGTTAGCTTTGGTAAGGTTCGGTGCTTGATCGCAGTGTTTCTGCTTTTATCTTACAATATTTTGAACTTGCTTTACACTTATGGAAAGGTTGCTTAGTATTCTTTTATTAATTTTTTGGTGTGTTTTGGTGGTTAAGGCTGATATCATTTTGCTATGGTTTGCAACATGCTTATGTGCGGTGCTCACGTAAGATGTTGTAGTTTTGGAACTAACGAGAGTCAAGTAGAGGACTTGTGCTCGGAAGTATTGGTTGTTTATTCATGTGCATGTGTTGCTTGAGTTAAAGACATGGCTGGTGACGGGATCTATTGAACTAGTCTTAGGGATAAGATGAGGTTCATCAATCAAGTTCGGGAGGAATTGTAGTTGAGTTGATCGGGAGGTTGCGTAGTATGTTTGAATCAAGAACAATGCATATGAAGGTATCATGGACGTCGTTGGAAGGTGTTTTCACGTGTGCAAGGAGTGCATGGACATGGATACATGGTTCCAAGGCATGATTAAGATATGTGGACGTAAAGAATTGGTCGGAAAGGTCCAACCGACTAGGTTATGGACTCAAGCTAAGGCTGAGTCGTGTTTGACTCAAAGATGGAAAGATTTGAGTTGGTTATGATAGGATTATGTGTGGGTCATGAATTTGAGGTTTTTTGGGAATGTGAGATACGTTGCTAAGGTGTTTGGAAGTCTTAAGATTGCTGCTATCTGCGTATAGAAGAGTCTTGAGCAGTTATGGAAAGTTTCGATTCGTGAACTGAGTAGGATTAGAGTCCTAGTTAGTTTTGGGTTGGCCTAAGGGTTGGTTATATAAGAAAGGGAGGCCAGAGCTCATGGTAGACGACTTTGGGGCTGTTCCTCTTGTTTTATATTGAATAAAGATCATAGTTTAAAGGAACTTTTGTGCCTTGTTCGTCCGACTTGTTCCAGACAAGTTTTTCTCGTCGAGTTTTCTGCACAGCACTACCTTTCTTCAGTTGTTTTATGATAAATCGAGTTTTACAAATCCAATTGACATGACTCTTTTTGGGTTGGCTTCAAAACTTTATTATCTATCATCTGTCAAAATTTCACGGTCATTGGATTTGTGGTTTCTGATCTACACGAGTTTCTTTGCAGTATTACAGATCTGTTTATTACTCGGTAGAACGGATTGACCTTTGTTCGATCTTTCGATCGTAACTTGAGTCTCTCTCGACGGATTTGAGTAATTCTTATTGTGTTGTCTTCGTGAATTGATTCTCTCTGATATCTATCGATTTTGTCAAGGTGAAACACATTTAGATTAGTCTCACACACAATTTATTTAACGGATCATTTTTCTGACGAGGGGTTCTCATTGCTTAACCTGAAAAAGTTTTAAATCTACTATTCACCCCCCTCTGGTATATTTTCACATGCTCTTCGATCCTAAAATTGGTATCAGAGCCACAGTGCTCTAATATTTGTGATTTGCACATGTTTTGACTAATCATCATAGAGAAATACTCCGTAAAACCTTGTGTCTATAGTGGTATTGATTTTTCAGGTTTGGAAGGCACATATGGAAGCCTTCATCCAGGCTCAAGGCTTCGCAATATGGGAGAAGGTATACAAGCCTTACGAAGTGCCGTCAAACGATCAAGTTATAGCAACAAATCTGAGAGATGTCGACAACAACAATAAGGCTCGGAACTTGATCATACAAGGATTAACTCAAAGCGACTTAGACCGTGTTGCACACCTCTGATCTCCATAAGATGTGTGGAAAGCACTTTGTGACTACCATGAAGGATCCAACATGATCAAGGAGGTAAGGTAAGACATGTTCAAGAAAGAATACATGCGCTTCGAGATGCAACCCGGTGAGTCTATTGATGACCTTTTTGCTCGCTTCAATAAAATTCTTAGCAACTTGCGTAGTGTCAATGTTATTTTTTCGGATGCTGAAAATGATAGGCAATTGTTAAGTGCATTAGATATGTCAATTTGGGAGATGAAAGTCACATCTATTCGTGAATCTACTATCATGAGTACACTTACTTTAGATGTGCTATATTCCAAGTTAAAAACTCATGAAATCGACATAATATCAAGTAAGAACCCCAACAAGTCTATTGCTTTTGTTTCTCAATGTGATATCCTAGCTTTGGCCAATCTTCGTCTTGTGGTACACTTGCTTTGTTGTCCTCTCTAACCCTTGAACAGATTGAGGAGTTTCCAGAGGAGGAGCTAGTACTTCTCTCAACTAGGTTCTTGAAAGCATTGCAAAATGTGAGAACTAGAAGGAGAGGAAGCTCCAGACCTCAATGATGTTTTGAATGTGGTAAGATGGGACATTTTCGTTCAGATTGCCATAACCTTTCATGTCCTAATTCCCGGGATGAAAAGCAAACAAGGACGAAGCACTCCTCTGCAAAAGATACGAAGAAAAAGAAGGGTTTTACAGGACATCAATTGGTGAGCAGTTTTATCTCCGCGCTTCAAGAACATGGCTCAAGCAATGTGGAAATTGGAAGTGGTGAAGATGAAGATGATTTGGCAAACTTGTGCTTCATGGTGGGCAAGTCAAGATCAAGTATGGAGGAGGTTGAACACAACAACGACAATGAAGAGGTATGTCCTACTTGCGAAGAAATGTGTGATGCTATTTCTCGTGCCACTGTTATAGTTAAGAAAAAGGACAAAAAGCTCAGGGACAATGCTGTTAAAATTGAGTCACTAGAATATGAAATTAATTGTTTGAAATCCTTGATTCCTAGTGATGATTCTTGTTCCTCATGTGATTTGATATATGAACAATTGTCCTCATTAAGAAGTGCACATATCTCCACACTTGATAAACTTGAGTTAGAAATTGAAAAGAACAGAGAGCTTGCTGCACTTAATGATAAAAACTTTAAAGATGCTAGCTGTTCTACAATTGATTTGCATTGTTCTACTTGTGATGATCTTGATAAGAAACTACAAGATGCTATGAATGAAATTTCTTTATTGAACAATGTTTTACGTTCTCATGAAGTTAAATATTGTTCCAATTGCAAATTAAAAGGAAAAATTTCATGTGAAAATTGCCTTGATCTGTCCAATAAACTTGATGACATGCATAGGACATTAGATCGGTTTTGTAATGGGAATAAGAACCTAAACTTGCTGCTGAATTCTTCCAAGTCTTGCAATGATAAAACTTGTTTAGGTTTTGATTTTCATGCTCATGCTAAGGCACATCCACCTAAAATTGTAAAGTCATTAGGAAGTGGTTTGATTCAAACAGTTCCTAAACAAAAAAGTGGTTTTCAAATCTGCAGGAGTGTTGTCTCATTCGGTTTCAAATAAAAATGTTGCTTGCTCATCTAGACATGAACACAAAGTTAAATTTCATTGTACCTACTGTGGTAGAGATGGTCATGTCAAAGATTTTTGTTATAGACTAGCTAAACAACAGAAAAAGAAAAGAATGATTGCTAGATCTTATAACTTTCATGCAAAATTTGCTGCACTTGCTAAACCAAATGATAGGAACATGCAGTCTGCTGTAATGAGTCGAAAACATGCAAAGGTTGCTCCCAAACCTACTGTTTATTGTGCTACACATGTAATATCTCGTAGGACAGTAGTTGGGTACAAAAATCCTCAAGCTTTGGCTCATAAACCTGTTGTTTTATCTCAGCTTTCGCGTGTTATTCCTGCTGGACGTCGTGTGACTTAGTACTGGATTCCTAAATGCGTTTTGACTAAGCCTAGTATTGAGTCATCGACGTATTTTGCTTCTATGTAGGTTACACGCTTGAGGAAGGAGGACATTTGGATTGTGGATTCAGGTTGCTCACGCCACATGACCAGTAACAAAGAAAGGTTCTCCTCCCTCTCTTTTGTGTCACGTGTAGAGAATGTAACTTTTGCCGATAATTCTTCAACTACTATAATTGCTAAGGGTTCGGTTAGAGTAAATAATCACTACACTTTGAAGGATGTGGCACTTGTTAAAAATTTTAAATACAACTTGCTTTCTGTTTCACAACTGCTAGATGAAAATCTGGAAATTATTTTCACTAAAAATTGCTGCAAAGTTGTAAATTCAAATAGTGAGCTTATTTTTAACATATCTCGGTTTGGAAGAGTTTTTAAAGCTGATTTTGATATGTCTTCCTCTAAGCGTAGGTGTCTAGTTGCTAATGATTCAAAGGACTTATATTTTTGGCATCATAGACTTGGTCATGTAGGCTTTGATCATCTAACACGTGTTAGTGCTCTTGATTGCATACGTGGGCTGCCTAAGCTTAATGGGGACAAAGAAATTGTGTGATCTTCTTATAGACATGCTAAGATGGTTGCAGGTTCACATACTCCTCTCACAATGTTCATGACAACTGAACCGGGTCAACTTTTGCACCTTGACACCATAGGACCTTCACGCGTTCAATCCTTCGGAGGTAAATGGTATGTTCTTGTGATTGTTGATGATTATTGTAGATACTCTTGGGTTTACTTTATGGCATCTAAGAATGAAGCTTTTAGTCACTTTAGAACTTTATTTCTTAGATTATCCATTGATCACCCAGGATCTTTAAAAGCAATTAGAAGTGATAATGGAACCGAATTTAAAAATTAATCTTTTGATCACTTTTGTGCTGAAAATGGAATAGATCATCAATTTTCTTCACCATATGTACCTCAACAAAACAGTGTTTTAGAAGGAAAGAACAGAACCTTAGTTGAGATGGCTATGACTATGCTTGATGAATATCAATCTCCTAGGAAATTTTGGGCTGATGCGATTACAAGTGCTTGTTATGTCTCAAATCGTGTTTTCTTGTGCGCTAAGCTAGGTAAAACACCATATGAGCTCCGGTTTGGACATAGGCCTAGTGTTATACACTTTCGGGTCTTTGGTTGCAAACGCTTTGTTAAGAAACATGATAATCTTGATAAATTTGAACCTAGATCTATTGATGGCATGTTTCTTGGTTATCCATCTCATACTAGAGGCTACCGTGTGTTTTTACTTGACACTAACAAAATTGTGGAGACTTATGAGGTGTCTTTTGATGAAGCTAGCCCAGGTACAAGCTCAAACATTGCAGGTCTTTTGGGGAGAGCATTTTCGTTGAAGAAGAGGAAGAGGTGGAGCTGCTGCCCGAAAATTCAGCAGCTAATGACATTGTTCCAGCTCCTGATTTTGATTCACAACCAGCACTGACGACCACCATTGCTGGTCCAGATCCTCCTCAAGTCACAAGCTCATCGATTTGTGATGAACATGAAGAAGAAGAAGCTTGTGAAGTGTCCACTCCCCTCCGGGTTCTCAAAAGTCATGTTCCACAACAAATTATTGGAAGCTTCCACGAACGAGTCACACGATCCAGGTTTTGCGATCCAAACTCTCATGCTCATTCTTCTTTTGTTGCTTCTTTTGAACCCAAAGATATATCACACGCACACACTAATGAATCTTGGATTATTACCATGCAAGAAGAGTTTGAAAATTTTGAAAGAAATAATGTTTGGAAACTTGTACCTCCACCTCAAGGTCACACTTTAATTGGAACTAAATGGGTCTTTAAAAATAAACAAAGTGAGGATGGGGTTGTGGTTAGGAATAAGGCTAGGTTGGTTGCTCAAGGTTTCACTCAAGTTGAAGGTCTAGATTTTGATGAAACTTTTGCTCCTGTTGCTAGATTAGAAGCCATAAGAATTTTGTTAGATTTTGCTGCATCTAAAGGTTTTAAGCCATATCAAATGGATTTTAAAAGTGACTTTCTTAATGGCTACATATATGAGGAGGTTTATGTCAAACAACCACTCGGTTTTGAGGATCCAGATTTTCCTAATCATGTTTACAAACTGTCCAAAGCCTTGTACGGTCTCAAACAAGCCCCTAGAGCATGGTGTGATAGGTTAAAAACATTCTTACTTGAAAAGGGGTTTACCATGGGCAAGGTTGATAAAACACTTTTTGTTCTTAAGAATGGCAATAACTCATTATTCGTTCAAGTGTATGTGGATGATATTATCTTTGGTTGTTCTTCTCACGATCTTGTGTCCAAGTTTTCAGCTATGATGAGTTCAGAATTTGAGGTGAGTATGATGGGAGAACTCACGTACTTTTTGGGGCTGCAAATCAAGCAAACCAAGGAGGGTACCTTTGTGCATCAAACAAAGTATACAAAAGACCTCCTAAGGCGCTTCAACATGGACAAAATCAAGACTCTTCAGACACCAATGGGAACAACAACAACACTTGAACTTTATAAAGATGGTGAACCCGTGGATCAAAAAGAGTATAGAAGCATGATCGGATCACCTTTGTACCCCACGACATCAAGACCGGACATACAGTTCAGCGTATGTCTTTGTGCACGATTTCAAGCCTCTCCACATGATTCACATTGTCAAGCCCTCAAAAGGATTCTGAGGAACTTACATGGAACTCAAGAATTTGGCATTTTTCTTCCTTCTTCCTCAACCATTACTTTGAAAGCTTTTTCGGATGCTGATTTTGGGGGTTGTAGGATTGGGAGGAGAAGTACTTCTGGTGCTTGTCATTTTCTTGGTAATTCACTTGTTGCTTGGTCCTCTAGAAAACAAAACTCAGTTGCACAATCCATGGCTAGATCTGAATATGTAGCTGCTACTAGTGCTTGCTCACAAATTCTTTGGATTGTTCAAACACTAAAGGACTATGGGGTTCATCTACATAGTGTTCCACTATTTTGTGATAACAGTAGTTCCATTTGCATTGCTAAAAACCCCGTGCAACATTCTAGAACTAAGCACGTTGACATTAGGTATCACTTTCTCCATGATAATGTTGAAAAAGAAAACATTGTGCTTCACCATGTAGATACGGAACAACAATTGGCTGACATTTTTACAAAACCTTTGGATTTCACTCGTTTTTGTTACATTCGTAGTGAAATAGGGGCTATGCATACTCATGGATTAAATTGAGGGGGAGTTTTCAGACTTGAGAAGTCTATGTGTGAATCTGAAATTAAAATAATATGAGCATAGTATTTCATACATATATGACTTTGTGATTCCTTTTACATGCTAAAAGTTCTTACTACATTACTTGTGTTATACATTTTGTAGTTTTTGCCATGTCTAGTAATTGGAATAATTACTTACAATAAATTTGGTCATGGTCGAACTTTCTTGCTGTTTTGAACTTGTTGCATGCTCACAAGTGCTTTTAATCATAAAGAATTAATCAAGTAATCAACTCACATGTTGAGTCTTTATGAACAAATATAAATTGAGAAAAGATCAAGAGAATATGCATTCATCACACTTCTTCTTTTGAGATGGCTTATCATTGCACTTAGATACGAACTTGGAAGAAGTTGTGTATGACTAAAACCATGTCCTTAAGCTTCTGATTGTCAAATGACATAGACTTGGCTTGGTTGGTTAGAATAAGAAAGATGCACATATAATCTCTTGCAAATATCATATGATCTAAATTTGTGCTTTGAAAAAAAAATGGAGCAACAAGTGTCATGCTTTCAGGTTTTGAAATAGTTAAGTTTGTGAGATCATGACTTGCTAAATTGGAAATTACATTTGATCTCTAGCATCGCTTACACTACTTTATGTATTTCATTGATGTGATAGTGTAAGTTACTTGATAGTATGACTTGGATGGGCTTTGTTTTATATGTATATGTTATAATATGCTCATAACAATTGAAATTGTCTTATAAACCTTGCTGAATACATTGTCAGAGGGGGAGAGATAATAATTTTTAAAGATAAAGTATGCAAGGGGGAGAAATTGATTACACATTGCACATATTCATAATTGTTTTTGACACGATTCTTCTCAGGGGGAGAATTTCTTTTTCTCATTTTATTTCTGTTTTACAAAGGGGGGAATTGTTTTCAAAACTTTTAATGTGAATAAGCCAATGTTTGGATATTAAGTGGTGTTGCCAATGCATTAATCAACGGGGAGATTGTGAGACCTATGTGTGCTGAATACGTTGGCTATGGCGATAAAAGTTTTGAATACTACCAAAACACCTTTATCATAAAGGTCTGACTCTAGTACGACTAGCTTTGGTTAGCTCCGGCGCTAGGTCCTGCTAGCTTTGGTAAGCTCCGGTTCAAGGTCCGGTTAGCTTTGGCAAAGTCCGGTGCTTGATCGCAGTGTTTCTGCTTTTATCTTGCAATGTTTCGAACTTGCTTTACACTTATGGAAAGGTTGATTAGTATTCTTTTACTAAGTTTTTGGTATGTTTTTGTCATTAAGGCTCATATCATTTTGCTATGGTTTGCAACATGCTTATGTGAGGTGCTCATGTAAGATGTTGTAGTTTCGGAACTAACGAGAGTCAAGTCGAGGACTTGTGCTCTGATGTATTGGTTGTTTATTCATGTGCAGGTGTTGCTTGAGTTCAAGACATGGCTAGTGACGGGATCTATTGAACTAGTCTTAGGCAGAAGATGAGGTTCAACAACCAAGTTCGGGAGGAATTGTGGTTGAGTTGATCGGGAGGATGTGCAACATGTTTGAATCAAGAGCAATGCATATGAAGGTATTATGGACGTCGTTGGAAGGTGTTTGCACGTGTGCAAGGAGTGCATGGGCGTGGCTACATGGTTCCAAGGCGTGATGAAGAGATGTGGACGTAATGAATTGGTCGGAAAGGTCCAACCGAGTAGGTTATGGACTCAAGCTGCGGCTGAGTCGTGTTTGACTCAAATATGGAAAGATTTGAGTTTTTTATGATAGGATTTCGTGTGGGTCACGAATTTGAGTTGTTTTAGGAATGTGATATACGTTCCTAAGGTGTTTGGAAATCTTAATATTGCTTCTATCTGCGTATAGAAGAGTCTTGAGCAATTATGGAAAGTTTTGATTCGTGAACTGAGTAGGATTAGAGTCCTAGTTAGTTTTGGGTTGGCCTAAGGGCTGGTTATATAAGCAAGGGAGGCCAGAGCTCGTGGTAGACGACTTTGGGGTTGTTCCTCTTGTGTTCTATTGAATAAATATCATAGTTTAAAGGAACTTTTGTGCCTTTTTCGTCCATCTTGTTCTAGACAAGTTTTTCTCGTCGAGTTTTCTGCACAGCACTACCTTTCTTCGGTAGTTTTATGATAACTGGAGTTTTACAAATCCAATTGACGTGATTATTTTTGGGTTGTCTTCACAACTTGAATATTTATCATCTATCAATATTTCACGGTCATTGGATTTGTGGTTTCTGATCTACACGAGTTTCTTTGCAGTATTACAGATCTGTTTTTTACTCTATAGAACTGATTGACCTTTGTTCGATCTTTCGATCGTAACTTGAGTTTCTCTCGACGGATTTGAGTAATTATTGTTGTGTTGTCTTCGTGACATGATTTTATCTGACATATATCACTTTTGTCATGGTGAAACACATTTAGATTAGTCTCACACACGATTTCTTTAACGGATCATTTTTTGCCCAGGGGTTTTCATTGCTTCTGGTGAAAAAGTTTTAAATCTACCATTCACCCCCCCCCCCTCTGGTAGCTTTTCATGTGCTCCTCAGTCCTACAGATATTTTCTTCTCTAATTACATGGTTTCCCTTATGTTCCATCTTGAGCGTGTCCCATATTTATTTGGCCACCTCCAAACCTTCAATCCAGTTAAACTCCTGTCGAGTCAATGACGAGGTGGTCACTCCAACCGCTTGGAAATTGCGATGGAGTAGGACCGCTTGCTCCGGGGTAACATCTTCCTCGTTCTTGGGAATATGAACACCTGTCAAGACAATTTGCCACAAGCTAGGGTTTAAGGAAATGAGATGCATCTTCATGTTATGCTTCCACATAAAGTAGTCATTTCCATCAAATTGGGGAGGTTTCCCAATAGGAATAGATAAATAGTGATTGATAGCAGTTAATCACTCATAGTTGTAAGGATACCGAAGTAGTCTTGTGAACTACTCTCATTGTTGTTGTTGAATGAATCGATCACCTTGGTCTCCTTCTTGTAAAGACCTATCTTCTCACGAAGTCACGCCTTGAGTAGACATACTTCCTCGTCGTCATTGGGATCATCTTGTAGCACATCGATGTTCTTTGTCTTGTTGTCATCGACGATCACTAGAACCTCATTGTCACCCCTTCCGGCCATCTCCTCTCTGAGTTGTTAGACTCTTGGTGGAGAGACCCGCTCTGATACCAATTGAAAGTTGCCTAGAGGGGGGTTAATAGAAAAAAAACCTAAAATAGCTTAATCAAACGAGATTAAAACTCTTAGGCCGGACTAGTCTAGTCATGGCTGGATTAGTCCACTCAGCACAAGGTGAAAACCTAAAATCTTGATTTCTACAAGTTGTTTGCGAAATCTAGGTTCACAAAATATAGATGCAACGTCTAGCAGCCTAGTACAACTTCGATTAACAAGTGTAAACAATTAGGTTGCAAGATTTCAATGAAGAACAATACCAAGAATGATATAAACCCTAAAAGCAATTCTAGTAATTACGAAGACTAAAGCGATAAGAGAGACACGATTTATCCTGTGGTTCAGCTCCACGAAGAAGCCTACATCCATGTTGAGAAGTCCACACCAGGATTGGGTCTCACTTGACCCTCTTCTCACCAAGCCACCATAATGGCCCGCTTGGTTTTCACTATAACAACGGGTAACCACCATGTTTTTGGGGCTCCTCACAAGTTGAGGCTCCCACGAATGAATACAGCAAGGAGCACACGAAGCTCAACTCATACAATCCACAAAATGCAACACCAAGTGCAAGAGATCAAATCGAGAGCCAAAGCACGATGATCTTCCTTCACTCTCCTTCCCAAACCCTAATCTCTTCAAGATTTAGTCTTAGAGGGCAAGTTGGATGAGTAGAAGGCTTTGGAAGGCTTAAGGACAGTTATGGCAGCGCTAGGATTCAAGATTCTTCAAATAAGAGTTGGATTCCCCTTTTTATAGGGGTCCCGGCAACTAACTGTTGCCATCAACACAAACCCGGACTAGTCTGACCCTGTACCACGGACTAGTCCAGCCTTTTGGGACCACCGACAATTCAACGTCACTGATCGACAAAACTAGTGATGTCCCCATCAGTGTTTGAATTTCAAACAGTCATGACAACCCGGACTAGTCTGGCCCAAAACGGACTAGACTGAAGTCGGACAGAATGCTTTAGTCCGGCTGAAAAGGACTTCTTTGGGAGGGCCCGGACTGGTCTGGCCCCTGGGGAAGACAAGTCCGGCCTCCCAGGACTTGGCTTCGTGATCTCACACTAAGGCTCCAACGGACTAGTCCACACCAAAATGGACAAGTCCGAACTTGGACAGAAACGTTTGGTCCGTCCCAAAATGGATTACTCTAGGGGGTCCGGACTAGTCCGGCCACTGGGGCGGACAAGTCCGGCCTCCTAGGACTTAGCTCCACATACACTTATCAAGGAAGAATGGACTAGTCCATACCCATACAGACAAGTCCGAACTCTAACAAAGATCTTTAGTTTGTCCCAAAGCAGACTAACATGGCCACCCGAACTAGTCCGGCCTAAGGCCCGGACAAGTCCAATCCGTGAGGATTTTTCTCTCTCTAAGGCTTCTCACTTAGATATTTCTCTCAACCACCACTTTGAGCCCTCTTTGATGATCTCAATGCACTTGATACACTATGTAAGAAAGGCTAATACGAGACGCGCCCGAACGAAGAAGAGAGACGAACAAACTGTGCGTCTCTGTCATCGCGTCTCGCATTACATTATCATCAGAGACGGGCGGCAAAGCACGTCGCTGATCATACTAGGTGTGTGACACGCTCAAATGTAGTGCTTCTCCCTTCGATAAGTCATAACAGACGAACTTTGCGAGGTCATTGGAGACGCGCATGGTGCGCATCGCCCATCATTCTGAATGAGAGACACACTCTTATGAAGCGCGTCACAAATATATTGATTGATCCGAGACGTTCTTTATTACAGCCCATCACACATTCATTGACTGATCTGAGGCAAGCTATTAAAAATCTTAGCCGGTTAGACATTACTCTACGCGCGAGGCTATTTGCCTTACTTACCAAGCAGGGGATGAGCTATTCATGAGAGTTTGGAGAGTCTATGTATCCATCAGTTTAGCGTATGTTTGTCTCATTTATTTAGGTAATCCAAGACAACCTCTGTTATAGTGCGTCACGGATTGTTTACAGGCAACTTCAGTATGGCACTTACAGGAGACGCTCCCTGCTAGATGCACATCTCCTATTAGGTGCCTCCGCCCCTAATTATGTTGGTTCCCGGCTGCATCCTGGAGCTAGCTAGGATTTGGCAGCCGCATTGCCTGTGTCATCAACATATACATATAGAAACATATGTAGCCAAATGTCTCATGTTCATCTAGCTTAACATGTAACTAATCAAATATTAACAAAGTGTACACACATTGACCAATCAAATATTAACAAGTGTAAATTGTGGTTACCAAGTAATTATTTACATAGAATTCCCCTGTTCATCCAGCTACATGTAACTAATTTACACAAAGAATAACTATCACCTAATCATCTATTGGGTAATGAAATTCTTCGTTAGAATTAATGATTTCAGAAATGATGAACCTGTATAGGACGTCTCTAACATGCTCAAGGCTACGACCTTCAGCGTTCCTGAAGGCGTGTCCGTAGTCCTGCCACACGATAAAATGAGATTTAGCAAAAGATTAGTAATAAAGTAAAATAAATGCACTTACACATACATTGCAATTAGGTTGCTCTCCAAATAAATCCATGCGTAAGCAGACGTTGAAGCCGCACGTGTTGCCCGGAGCTTGTTGTTGGACGTCGAATGCAGTATGATGTGTTAGATGTCGGCGTTTTCCTTTTACTTGCACAAAATCCCTAAACAAAAACATTCATAGTTAATGTAAAATTATCGTGCAAGGAAACTAAAGTGAAGAAGGAACTTACTCGTCAATAAAAGAAGAGATATCATTCCATGACCGGGTCCTTTGCTGGCTAATTTTTTCATCTGTTGGCCTTGGGGAGTTATAGTACCACACCTTGTCGTATCGTGTAGATATTGCTATGGTACCCCAATGGTTACCCGTGTTGAACGGTAGGACTAGGGGGTCCTCATCACAGTATTGTTTCCTTGCCTTCACCAAATATTGAATAACCTCTTTTTTGCCACTCGACGTTTGCAGAAGTGCTGGTATTTGTGGGTCCAGATATGCAGCAGACACATTTCACGTGTTATGGCGAGCATGTTGTTGCTGGTGCCTACACGCAAAATGCCAATTTTGTCACATATAACACTTGTATTGAGTATGTATTGAAGAACCTAGTTTTTGAGGAGACTTACAATGCGAAGTAGCGTATTAGGGAAATATCCAATGCGTCGAGGTTGATAAGGTCGTAGAGATCGGACCATGCGACGACAAAAGAATCATCACCCAAGAGAAAGTGCATATCCTTCAATGACACTAGTATGGTATCACACTTATTGCAATTTTCCATGTAGTATTGATGAAGCTAAACACAAGGTTTAGGAACTTGTTTAAGTGCGGTCGCAGTTAACATCGGCTTTCCCATTTCATACTTCGGGTTTGCATGCGTCATAGATTTTTGCACCCTCGGGTTAGGTTCCGAATGTTTCACTGGTTTCTTCCAACCTTCCTTCTTCGATACTCGCCGCTACGGCACGTCGTTTTTGTGGACACGCTTTGCCAGCGGCTGGTCAGGTGTAGGGTGCAGGGCACTTTGAGTGCGAGGTGGAGACCGACGCGGCTGCTCTTCAAGTTGAGAGTTATGCGGCAGCTCTATAGTTGGAGACAGATGTGGGTTCTCTGTAACTAGAGGCAACTGCTCTCCAATTGGAGACTTCTGCTGCTTCTCTATAACTGGAGGCAACAAAAGCTCTGGAATTGGAGACTGTCGAAGTGTGATAATGACACTTCCCCTGGTACTACCAAATGTAGTCCACGGAGGTTCCTGTATTGGTTTGGGCGCGCAGAGATCAAGAACAAGATGGTGACACAGGTGATTTATGTGGTTCGGGCCGCTTGAGCGTAATATCCTACTCCACGATGTTTGTGTTGTTATATTGAGTATCAATAGTGCACGTGGTACCTGGATCAGATCCCCTTTGTATCGTGTGGTGCAGTCCTTTTATAGTCCAAGGACTAACCGTTACAACCTTTGCCTGGCCCGACATGTGGCTTTGGCATATTTAATAGCCTAATACACTGTCTATAAGTATTAAGCGTGGTTAATAGTGTGTTAACGTGCCTTAATGGAAGCCTTACCCCTATTAACAGTGCTCTGATCGTGTGTCATTAATTACAGCATTAATGACATGTAATCAGGTTTGATAACTACTGCTTTAACTGTCCCTTGAATGTCCGTGCTGTTGGAGATCCGTTAGTGTACTCATTAGTGGTGTAGGTCCAGAGGCTCCACATGTGGCAGCTTCGGAGCTTCCCCTTACGGGGTGGTAGTTCCGGAACCACTATAGACGTGTAGGCACTAGAGCTTCCCTCTGTTGGGGATTAGGTCCGGTGTTGTTATACATGTGTTGATTGTGGAGCTTCCGTGTGTTGGGAGTTTAGCTCCAGACTTACATTACAGTGTCAATCCCCACAGCTACCCATATGAGGGATGCGGGTCCAGTGTGGTATGACGTGTGGGGCCTGAGGAGACCTTTAATTTTGATAGGTGGAACTCTCTTGCACTTCTTGCGGTACCGTGGGGTACCCGGTACACAGGGTACCGACAGTGGCCCCCGGGCCCACCTCTGTGAGAAACCCTTTGGGTTAAGTTATTCTACCGGAGTTGGGGCCATCTTCGATTCCCGCGCTTTGATTTCAAAAAGTCTTCTGATGTGCCATTGGGGCGATGGTCCAGGATTAGACCATCGACGCGTGGCTTGTTATGAATGCGGAAGATGAGATCTTTGAGTGCGGATCTCACACAATTGAAGGTCGCCAGTTCCCAATAGAAAAACTGTATCGGTTCCGAGCGCCTTGTGAGGGTGCCGCCTTTGGATTCCCCGCCGCCCATCATGACAACGGTTCGCCTGGGGTAATAACCTCGATCTCTTTGTCAGGGTGGCCCCGAGCCCATTTGTCATAAACGGGGTAGATTTTTTGAAATATGGCTTCACTCTCGGTGCGGTTTCCATCCAAGCATCGCAGAGGCCTACTTAAGAGGGAAAGTATGCACGGTTTGAGGACTCTTTACGCTTTTAATCGAACCTGCACTCAGAGCCTCCAAAACTCCGCCTAGCTTTCCTTCTTTTGCTCCACTTTGCCGCGATGGAGTTAGGTCTTACCAAGAGTCGCCCATCATGACAACAGTTCGCCTGGGGTAATAACTTGGCTCTCTTCGTCGATGTGGCCCCGGGCCCATTTGTCATAGACTGCCTCAGGGACTCCCCAACGTCAACATCGAGGCTTGGAACGTAGTTCCGAAGTTGTCGGATGCGTTCAAGCCTGTCCTGACCAGTATCTGAGAATGCATGGAGGGTGGAGTGACCCCTCAGATTGTCTTCGGGAACTTCTTGGTCAACAGGTGGGATCCACTGAGGAAGAGGGAGAAGCTTGTCTGGGCTCTCAACAGTGTGATGGATGATGACCAGATTGAAATTGGTCTAAAGTCCAACTTGGATGACAATGCTCTGAAGCTTCATCTCAAGAAATTTTAGCATGGGCTAGTCGACGGCGACGACTTGGCTCCGCCGGCTGCTTTCCTGCCCTTGAACATGATTCTAGAGATCAGCAGGGAGCTCCGGAGGAAGATGCTGGCGCTAGACGACCTTGTCGAATTAGAACCACGCCGAACCTCCAGGGTTGTAATCCCTGGAGTTTCCGACGAGGTGGCCACCCCTGCTTCGAGCCAGAAGATTGAAGACATTGGCAAGGGCAAGGGCAAAGAGCTAGCCAAACCCTCCAACCGAAAGAGGAAGGTGAAGCATGCTGATGGGAGGTCTGTCAGGCCTGCTCCTTCTACAACGGCCCCTTCTCCCCGGCGAGGGAGGTCTTCTGCAGCTACATCTTCTCCAGCGCAGGCGTCTCTGAGAGGCACTAGCTTCGGACAGCAAACACCGGCCTTAGTGTCGGCTAATAGCTCCATGCCTGGGAGTTCTTCCGGACCAAGAGAAGTTCCGGCCGACAAGACTTCGGCTGCTGCAAGTGGTCCCCAGTTGAGGTCCGAAGTCGTTGTCTCACCAGACTTGGTGGGCTCTAGTTCCGGGCCTCAGAAGAAGAGGTTCCGCGGCGACTGGGGCGGTAACATCCCTATGTAAGCATCGTGTGCTCGCCTTAAAATGCTAATCTTGTTTTTGTTGTGTCTTTAATCTTCTCATCCCTTTATTTTCAGGGTGTTAAGAAAAGGAGTCAGGGACTTCGGCATCTGTTGTAGCGGCTGTGGATGCGCATGTCGAAGCTTTGTCTTCGACCACCGAGCCTCCTCAAGTGGTGGCAGAAGTCATGGCAGCTCCGGCGCCATCTTTCATGGATTTGGATTCAGAGTCATTGTCAGAAGCTCCCGTGGTAGCGCCGGGCCACGGGGGAGAAGTTGAAGGTGCATCGCTGGCAACAGTGCCGGAGGTTGATGCTCCAGTGCCGGAGCCGGAGATGTCAAAATCTCTAGCCTTTGAACTGGAAGTCTTTGAAGCTCTGGCCACTGAGCAAGAGGCGATTGAAGCCTCAGCCATTGGGCCGGAGATGGTTGAAGATCCAACCCTTGGTCCAGAAGTTGTTGATGGTCCGGCGGCTGAGCCGGAAATGCTTTAAGCTCCGGTCGCTGAACCAGAAGTGACTAAGGCGCCGGCGTCTAAGACAGTGGTGGTAGAGGCACCGGATGAAGCTTCAATCGTTGCCCTGGAGGTAGATGTCCCAGAGATGTATGGGCTAGAGCCAGAGCAACATGAAGAAGTGGCGGCAGGTCATCCACCCCCGGAGCCGGTAACTGAAGACCCGGAAGCAGCGCCTTCGACTTCCGCTCTGGAGGTGGGAGTTCCCCCAATGGGTTCTTCCTCTGCTGCTGTTGAAGGGCTTCCAGAGAGCGGTCCCAGTGCCATAGAAACTCAGGGGTTCTTACTTGTTGAGTGGGACCCTATTTTGTAATGGAGAACCCCCTGGAGCCAGCATAGTTGACCCCAGTAGGCCCGGGGCCTAGTCCCTTGGCATTGTCCATAGATAATGCCTACTCAAGCCTCCGACAAGTTTAGCTTTCCTTTGATCATGAGAGCAAAGCCCTGGAGGAGTAGCACAACACCTTAAGGCGTTGGCATAACAAGCTCCATTTTGAGACCAGACTTGCTTAGACAAGGCTTGCTGACCAGAAGGAGTTGTTCAAGAGGGAAATGGCCCGAATGGAATACTAGGACAAGCTGCTAGAGGAGAAGGAAGCTGTCATCAAGGCGCTCGACGCTGACTCTAGGCAGATCCTTGACAAATCCAAGGAGAGGAGTGATGCCACTGATGAGCGTCACGAAAACCTCAATAAGTTAAACGAGGTCCTCCTGAAGCACCAAGCAGACCTTGAGGCGGGGGAAGCAAAGCTCCTGGAATAGCATGAGGATATTTTGAAGAGGGAGGAGGAGCTCGCCCAGAAGCTAACTCTAGGAGAGCAAAATTTGGCGAATCGCTCAAAGAAGTTTGAGGAGTGGAGTGAAGAGGAAAAAGAGAAGTACTGGAAACTGGGCAGGAGCTCTCGAAAAGAGAAGCTGATGTTGCCACCAGGGAAGGGAAAGTGAGAGGCAGGGAAAAAGACCTGGCAGAAAGGCGGAACCGCATCCACCTCCGGGAGACGGAGTTGACCGATCGCGAGAAGCAAGTTGCTGAGAATATGCAACAGCATGCCAAAGTGGTCGAGCGCCTCGCTCTGGAAGGTTCAGAGCTTGCAGCCGCCCGGGGGGTCACTGGAGGAGCTGCGAAGCTTGAGGGAGACGGAGTCCATTCAAGGGTGGGACTGCTTGGGGTGAGCCAACGACGCGCTAACACCACTAGGCTTCAGTCCTGTACATTCGGACAATCCGGAGCTGGACTTGGACTGAGCACTAGTGGCCCTCAATGCTGCTGGCGTCAAACTCGATGTGATGGGTGAATGGATCAGCTAGAGACAGAGGGGAAGTCTTTAGCTATGAATGCCGCAGAATATGTGCTGACGTGCTATGTGAGCCGAGACCCCCAATTCTCCATTGACCCGGTGCTCAAGGGTCCCATTGCAGAAGAGGAGGACGCCACCAAGGCCAGCGTCCAAGAAGTTGCCAAGGAAGTCTCTTCATTCTCCCGCACGACTTAGATCCTCCGGTATCTAGGACTTTTTCCTTTTGCCCTCTGCTATAATCCCAATTTTTTAATCCAATGCTTCGAATTAATGAAATCCACTTTGCCATGAACTTCACTTTATTGTTGTTTTTTCTTCACTATACTGTGCTCTATCTTGTTGGCCCCCTGGTATATGTGCACAATTCAAGTGTGTACATGTACCAAAAGGATTTGATAGTATGTTGGTGACTTGAACACTTCGAACTTGTAGATTTTAGGTCCGAATTCTTTATTTCCGACACATCGACGGCTGGCCCTCTTGGATTGTCGGAGCTTGGCAGCTCCGACGGTACCCTCCATCAACATATGATACGTCGACGGCAGGCCCCCTTGGAGGATGTCAGAACTTAGTAGCTCCGGCGTCGTCCACCATCACTATATGTTTTTGTTTTTCCTGCGCATTTGAGACAAGGAAAATAGTAAAATTCGTCATCTTGTCTATAAATCGTTTGTGACATATCATTCTTATTTGAGTTCTAGATCCGAAGAAACTCGACATGATAACAAGTATATTGGTATAATCTTTCCGGATCCGCATGCCCTTTCTAGTACTCACCCTACTAAGGCCTGCCGGGATATAGGTAGAGTGGCGTACTTAGGGTGCAAGACTAGGCTAAGTTGATAGCACACTCCGGACCTATGTTGGGTTGGCGTTCAGGCAAGTAGACTATGCAGCAATTTTAGGATCCAAAGAGACCATCAATAAAACTTGTAATACATATGAATTACTTGGACTAAACTTAAAAAGAAATGCATAACTTCATTATAGACAAGCGGGGTAAAATAATAATTTGATATATCGAGCCTTGTACAGAAATAAATGCACGTGGAGTCTGTTTTCACACAACAATGTCTTTCATTATAGGTCCATATTACATGGGAGACAAGGACACACTTAGGGTACATGACCAAGCTAAGTGCATCATACGTCTTGTACTGACCCTGGGAAGGTAGCTACACTTTTAGTGCTATGACTGTATGAAGTGTACTTGAACTTCCCGGACCCTCCCGGAGGGGTCCGGATGTTCTCCCGGAGGACCTACCCATCCTTGTGTGGTGACTCTATAATATAAATTGCGCATAATTACAGACTCACCTTCGTGATTCTAAGTATAAAACTTATGGAGGTGCTCGATGTTCCAAGGATTAGGAAGTGGAGTCCCATCCTCAGTTGTCAAGCGAACGCATCCGGGTCAGGATACTTTGATCACTCGGAAAGGACCTTCCCAGTTTGGGGAAATTTTATTCATTCCTTCACGAGTTAGTATCTTCCGAATCACTAGATCACCTTCTTCAAGTTGTCGGTTGCTCATATGCCTTTGATGATATCACAGGAGCGCTTGGCGATAACGTGCATTCCGAACAGCTACTTGGCACCTTCCCTCGTCGATGAGGTCAAGGTCTTCACACCGAGCTGGTCCTGCACGGCTTCATCGAAGGTCCGGACCCGGAGTGACCCCAAGGTGATCTTCGGAGGAAGGACTGCTTCAGCTCCGTACACCAGGAAGAAGGGAGTCTCCCCAGTTGACCGGTTTGGAGTTGTCTTGTTCGCCCACAATGTGGATGAAACTCCTCAATCCAGTTGGCTCCATGTTTTTTCAGGCGCTCATAAGTGCGCATCTTGAGTCCCTTTAAAATTTCCGCATTTGCTCTCTCGGCTTGACCATTGCTTGCTGGGTGAGCTATTGAGGAGTAGCTCAGTTGTATACCGAGGTCTTCGCAATATTCTTGAAATGCAGCACTTGTGAATTGGGTTCCGTTGTCAGTTATGACTTTGTTTGGAACTCCAAATCTGCATATAATGGACTTCAAGAACCTAATTGTTGATTGCTTGTTGATTGTCACAATTGGAGTTGCTTCCGTCCATTTGGTGAACTTGTCAATGGAGACATACAGGAACTTGTAACCTCCGACGGCTTTTTGGAATGGTCCCAAGATGTCCATGCCCCACACAATGAATGGCCATGTAGGAGGTATCATTTGTAGTGATTGAGCCGGTGTATGAATCTGTTTTGCGTGGAGCTGGCACACTTCACATTTTTTTCACTAGCTCAACCTCATCCTGGAGTGCTATAGGCCAGTAAAAGACATGCCGGAAGGCTTTACCAACCAACGTGTGGGAAGAAGCATAGTTCCCACACTTGCCTCCATGGATTTCCACGAGGAGCTCATGGCCTTCTTCCCTTGCAATGCATCGCATTAGGATGCCACTGGCACCGCGCCGGTAGAGATCCCCTTCTACCAACGTGTATCTTTTAGCCAATCTAACAATCCGGTCAGCGGATACACTATCTTCAGGAAGGATATTGTCTTTCAAGTAGCTCCGTATCTCCAAGATCCATGAATCGGGGCTTACTTGAGCTTCTGAGTCTTGCGAGCTCGGTTGCTCCGAGCTTCCGACAGCACCTATGACGCTTGGTGGACGCCATGGTAACAGGGCCACCAAAACTGCCAGCTTTGAGGTCCTGGTCTCGCCCCCTTCGCTCAGTTCGGTAGGTTGAGCTGTTGGTCTTGACAACCTCCGGATGAAGATTCCATCGGGAGCCGGAGCTTCGGTTGAAGCCTTCGTCAAGAGTTCGTCAGCTTCAGCGTTATGAAGATGTTGAACATGGTAGAGATCCAGGACTTTGAAGTCTTTCTTGAGCCTCTGGACTTCAAGAAGATAAGCAGCTAGTTAGGATTGTTACAGTAGCATTCACCTTTGACTTGTTTGATGATGAGTTATGAATCACCCTTCACCAACAGCTGTTTGACCCCATAAGATAGTGCCACCTTGAGTCCGTAGATGAGAGCTTCATACTCCTCCATATTGTTGGTCACCTTGAAATCAAGGTGAACCATGTACTTGACCTTCTCCCCAGTCAGAGCAAGGAGAAGGATTCCAGCTCTGCCCCCCTGCTTCTGCACGGAGCCATCGAAGTAGAGAGTCCAGTGAGGCGCGGTGAATACTGGAACCTTGGGTTCCAGTTTCTGCTCACTGGGGCCCCCAAGGTTTGATGGAGAGGGAGTCCATTCCGCCACGAAGTCTCCCAAAGCTTGACTTTTGATTGCTTGTCGTGACACGAATTCGAGATAGAACTCGGCCAGCTCCGCTGCCCACTTTGCTATGTTCCCAATAGAGTTAGGGTTATTCAAAATAGCATGCAGTGGAAAAGAAGTTACCACTGATATTTTGTGAGCTTGGAAGTAGTGATGAAGCTTCCTTGAGGCAATAAGAACTGCATAAAGCAGCTAATGCACCTTAATGTATCTTGTCTTGGCATCATGGAGTACTTCACTGATGAATTACACAGGGCGCTTGATGGTCCGGACCCTCTCAGAGGGATCCAGAGCTTGTTCTCCAGTGACTCGAACCCTTTCGGAGGGGTCCGGACCTTTTTGCTGAGCTTCTTGGACCCTCCGAGAGGGGTCCAAAACTTCTTCTTGTTCGACCCGGACCTTGTTAGAAGGGTTTGAATCATCTTGGTCAGCGAGGTGAATCCCCTCAAGTGAGTGAGGTTGATCTCCTAGCATTTTGTCTTGAGGTTCCGTGTCTGGGGGTTGGGAACCAGACACGCCTTCAGGTAACTTCGGACCCTCCCGGAAGGGTATGGGCTCCTAGACTAGATGTGGCTCCAGTCTTTCCGCGACCAGGACCATGCTGACAACTTCGGTAGTTGCAGAAATGTAAAGCAGTAAAGGCTCACCAGGATTCGGAGCTACCAAGATTGGTAGTGTGGTGAGGAGCTATTTCAGCTCTTGAAATGCCTTTTCTGCTTCTTCGAACCATTGAAATGGTCCGGACTTCCTCAAGAGTTTTAAGAAGGGAAGTGCCCGCTCTGCTAGTCTTGAGATGAACCGGCTGAGCGCAACTAAACACCCTGTCAACTTCTGGACATCCTTGATGCGGGCTGGGAGCCGCATATCTTCTATAGTCTTGATCTTTGTTGATTTGCTTCAATTCCTCGGTGAGTCACCAAGAAACCTAGAAGCTTCCCGGAGCTAACCCCGAAGACACATTTGTTCGGGTTCAACTTCATGCGCGTGATGCGCAGCTTGACAAAGACAGCTTGTAAATTGTCAAGGAGTGACTCCTTGCTCTTGATCTTCACGACAATGTCATCGACATACACCTCCACCAAGTCTCTGATTAGCTCTCCAAATGTTTTGTACATGGCTCGCACAAATGTTGAAGCAGCATTTTTGAGACCAAAGGACAAGGCAGTATAACAATACAATCCATCTACTGTTATGAAGGCAGTATGCTCTTCATCTTCCTTAGACATTTGGATCGATGATATCCAGAGTATGCATCTAAGAAACACAATAGCTCACACCCGGAGGTTGAAGCCACTATATGATCTATCCTAGGTAGTGGAAATGGATTCTTTGGACGTGCCTTATTCAAGGTGGTGTAGTTGATACACATCCGAAGCTTCACGCCAGCCTTGGGCTCCACAACTTTGTTTGCCAGCCATTTTGGGTGAAACACCTCCCGGATGAAACCAGCTTCGAGCAACTTCTTGGTCTCCTGTCAGATGAAGTTTTGCCGCTCGATTGATTGCTTCCGGGACCTCTGTTGTACAGGCCGTGTGTCGGGATAAATCTTCAGACTATGCTCAATCACCTCCCTAGGGATCCAAGGCATTTGCGACGGTTGCCAGGCAAACACGTCGGCAGTAGTTCAGAGGAAGGTGATGAGTGTGATTTCCTATTTGTTGTTCAAACCTCCCAATATACGGGTAGTCTGAGCAGCATCGGAACCAATTTGGACGACTTTGATGGAAACGTCGGTGTCGCCGCTTGGTTGCACACGAGGTGCAGAGGTAGAGCCTCGATGACGAATGCTCAGAGGATTCAGAGTTGGCTCCTTACTGGTTGCTTCCTCCTGTGCTGTAGCAAGCACATAGAGTTCCTCCAATGCAATGATTCTTGTAGTGCGATCTCCGTGGATCCGAAGAACGCCCGTAGGTGTTTGCATCTTCAACACTAAGTAACCATAATGGGTGGCGAACATGAACCTGTACAAGGCTGGCCTGCACAAAATGGCGTTGAACGGCAGACTGATCTGCGCGACGTCGAAGACCAACTTCTCAGTTCTGTAGTTCTCCCAAGTCCAGAAGGTCACTGGGAGTGTGATGGAGCTGAGAGGGGTAATGGCCCCCTGACCTAACCCAGAGAAAGGTCGATATGGGTGAAGGTCCGAAGGTCGGAGCTGGAGCTTTACGAAGGCTTCAAAGCTTATGAGGTTCAACCCTGCACCTCCATCCACCATTACATGGTGAAGTTGGATATTGTTAATGGTCAGAGACACCATCAACGGGAGTTGGCCAGCTCCGATCATGTTGCAGGGGCAGTCCAAAGTATAAAAAATGATGGGAGTGTCCATCCACTTCCGAATAGGCTCCACCCTAGCGGTGGGAGCTGCAACGGCCATGTCCCATTGCATTGTCTTGAGGATGAGGCGAGAGGTGATGTTGATGAGGACATCACTTCTATGGATACAAACAACACTCCATTGAACATACAAGATGCAATCAATAGAGTTCATATACAACAATTAATTTTAGAGGTGAACTCGTTCTTATATATTTCCTTATATGTTTTTGAGCATAGATTGCTACTTAATGATTTATTTGTGATTAGGATCCATGGAGAGGTTCAAGGAGTACTTGGAGGAAGTATTAGGGACGTGGAAGACCAGAGAATTCGTTCAAAGAAGATGGAAACCGAACCAAACTCCAAATCGTATCCAACTCGGAGTCCAGGAGCAGTACGCACTAAAACGGATGCCCAAGACGCATACGAACTCCGTTTTGGACGTTCTACATATGCACGGAAAGGTGAGAGGATAACCTTTCCAATGGCGCCGGTCCCATGTCAAAATTCCTTCGGAGTCGACGGTAATCGTCGAAACAATATCAAGTACAGAATCCGTCAGGGTGCTGCGCCACCGTATTGGGCCATTGGGCCATGTATCAAGTCTAAGTCCATTATTTTTGTATATTAGGGTTAGGTCACGACCCCAACACCCCCTTGGACGTCCTCCCTCCTATATATACTCCATAGTAGCCGCCATAAACAATTGGGTTTTGCTTAGATCAATAATATCGCCGTTCTACGGTTTGTGAGACCCCAACTTCGCAATTTCAGATCGTGTCTTCTACGTTCTTGCTTGTGTTCTCAGTTGCACTTGCAGGGATTAGCCTTCTTGGCGAGGTCAATCGTGTGCAGCACGGTTGATAACCAACGGAGCGGTGGTGTAGTGATTGCAGGGGTTTTTCGTGTTCTACTCGAGAGCCTCGGATCATCAACGTCGAGATCTCCACATCAATCGACCTATCCATTACCTATCGGAAGATCGGGACCAATTTTCCTATCAGATGTCCCAAGAACCACCACAAAGGTGTTCAGGGTCTTCTGACGCTCGTTGTCAGAGACGTCGGAGTCGTCGTCGACGGTGTTGTAGACAGCTTTCAGGACCTTCTTGGGGTCCTGAAAATCTAGCTCCTCCTCAGCCGGAGCTTCGTCGACTCTATGCATTCCTTCCCGTTGTCGGAAAGGAGCTTCTTCTCGGCGCTTGTTGTAGCGCTCGACAAGGTTCCGGACCTCTAAGCATTCATCCAGATTGTGCTTGTCGGTCTTGTGGATCCGACACCATACTTTGGAGCTACCACCATATTCTGAGGATGTTCGAGGTCGTTTCTCAGGTCGTGGCCCACGACCACCCGGAGCTGTAGCAGCCGCAACGGTAGGTGTGCCGACCGACAGCTTCTTCTTGCTGTTGGGATTCTTTTTCTTTTTGCCACCTCCGGATGTAGTGGATTCATATTTGGAGGACTTCTTGTTGGCCTCTGGATCTAGCTTGGAGTGCATCTCACGGCCCTCCGCAGCTTTAGCACATTTGTCTGCTAGGCTGAGGAGTCCCGTGACGCTGGTGACTTCTTTGATTGCCAGCTTCTCTAGCATCTTTTCGTCCTGAATGCCCTGTCTGAATGCAACAACAACAGAGGCGCATGAGATGGAAGGGATTGTATTGCGTACCTTAGAGAATCGCTGGATGAAGGATCCCAGTGACTCTCCCGCTTTTTGCTGGACAACAAAAAGGTCTAGTTTAGTGCCACGTTGAGTGTATGAACTCCGGAAATTAGCAATGAACTGTTGGCATAGTTCCACCCAACTGTTGATAAAGTCAGGCGGGGGGCTCATAAACCAGGACCTAGCAGTTCCGTTAAGGCCACTGGAAAGTAGTTGGCCATCACAGCCTCATCGCCCCCCGCTGCAAATATAGTAGTGGAGTAAATATGAAGAAATTCATTGGGGTTGATAGTCCCGTTGAATTTCTCCGGTAAATGAGGCTGGAAATTCTGTGGCCATCTGACCATGCGTAAGTCCATGGCCAGGGCAGAACAACCTCCTCCTACTCCCTGAGAGCAGGGTTGTCCCGAGCCTCTCACCTCTCACGAGCACGCTCGATATGGACGTGACCGTTCTGCTACCGGTAACGGCGATCAAGTTCCGACCGCAGATCATGAGTCGGAAACCTGGTGATGGTGTGAGTACGTCGTGCCTCGGAAGGCAATGATGTCTCCTGCTGAGAAGCAGCATGACGTCAGTGCTGAGACACGTGAGGACCAAGTCTTCCAGACAAGGTCCTACATTGAACTCTTGCCTGCCCTAAAGGGGGAGGACCTTGGTTGCTGATGGCATCGGCTGCGGCTGCAACCAGATGTTGTACATCAGCGCGCCACTGCTCCATTGCACCCTGAGGTGCTCTGGGCGCTGGTGGGTGCTCCAACAGGGTTCGTGCATCAATTAGCGCATTCTCGGGGCTGTTGTTTGCCGATGTTGTGACCAACACAAGTACCCCATCCTACTGTCCAGCATTATTTGTTGGGGCAAATGGTGGTGGTGGTGGCATAACACCCACCGAGACAACGACGCCTGCTGGATGCTGCATGTTAGAGGGATTGCCTCCTGCAGGCTGCTCCGCATGGTTGCGGTTGGAGGATCCTGCAGCAGAGTTCACCATCTTGAGATCTCGAACTGCCCCCTTCCTAGCGCGCCAAAATGTCGAAGTGTGAGAACGACACTTCCCCCGGTACTACCAAATGTAGTCCACAGAGGTCTTTGTATTGGTTTGGGCACTCAGAGATCAAGAACAAGATGGTGACACGAGAGATTTGCGTGGTTCGAGCCACTTGAGCATAATATCCTACTCCACGATGTTTGTGTTGTTATATTAAGTATCACTAGTGCGCATGGTGCCTGGATCAGATCCCCTTTGTATCGTGCGGTGCAGTCCTTTTATAATCCAAGGACTGACCGTTACAACCTTTGCCTTGCCTGACATGTGGCCCTGGCATATTTAATAGCCTAATACATTGTCTATGAGTATTAAGCGTGGTTAATAGTGTGTTAACATGCCTTAATGGCTGTGTTACCCCTATTAACAGTGCTCTGATCATGTGTCATTAATTACAACATTAATGACACGTAATAAGGTTTGGTAACTGCTGCTTTAACTGTCCCTTGATTGTCCGTGCTGTTGGAGATCCGCCAGTGTACTCATTGGTAGTGTAGGTCCGGAGGCTCCACACGTGGCAGCTTCGGAGCTTCCCCTTACGGGGAGGTAGCTCCGGAATCGCTATACACGTGTTGACACCGGAGCTTCCCTCTGCAGGGGGTTAGGTCCGGGGCCATTATACACGTGTTGATTGTGGATCTTCCCTGTGTTGGGAGTTTAGCTCCGGACTTACATTACACATGTCAATCACCAGAGCTACCCATATGAGGGATGTGGGTCTGGTGTCGTATGACGTGTGGGGCCTGAGGAGACCTTTAACTTTGATAGGTTGAACTCTCTTGCACTTCTTGCGGTACTGTGGGGTACCCGATACACAGGGTACCGACAGAGACAGCTCCATCCGTTTTGGATTTGGATGCAGAAGTAGACGTGCCTCAAGAGACATTGAAGCGATTGACGCAGAAGCTGCTGCTGCTGCTGCTCCTGGGTCAACAATAATAAGGCTCCGTCTCCACTGAACCCTTCTAGTAACTGCATCCCGCATAGTCAGCGTTGTATCATCCGGTGGCACTTTGAGCTCCGGGTTTTTTTGTATTTTCATGCACCATGTCCACCTTTACCACAACATAGGATGTTGTGTCCACCTTAATGTTGTCAAGAATGGTCAGATCAGGATACAATAGCCCTCTCTCGACCTCCATTTGAGCGATTCCTCCGACCATTAGAAGAAGGCTGCGTGTTGTTGGCTGAGCCAAGTTACGCTGGTGCCTGAAGATCCTCCTGTGGTTGTCCACCCCCAGCTGCTGTAGAAGCAAAGCTGCTCCTACGCTCATCGTCATTGAATAACGCGTTAGGGATTGGTATACCTACTCCCTCCAGCATTTGCTTAATGTCTCCTTGGAGCTCCCTTCTCAGATGTGCTTTCAGCTCCTCGACGTCAACCCGTGATTTCAAGGCCGTTTTCCACATTCGATAAGTAGTTTTGTGTTCTGGAAAACCCTCCCTCCAGGTAAACTTACTGGAAACACCACGAACATGGCCTTGTTGCTCCTGTCTTTGCAGGGCCTTGGTTAGGGCATCATTTTCCCTCTCACCATTTTCCTCTTCGCAGCTTAGGTTCCAGGCTCTTTGAGCGACGTTTGCAGTTCTCGGGCTGTAGAAGATGATACTACCTGAGTCAGACAGTTGTGAATGAGCACGCATAAATGGTTTCAGCTGTCCACTAAACTGTTGTATGGATTCTGATAACCTACCTCGGCCAATGTTGAATCCTGTTCTTCCCAAATACTTTTTTACGAGCATAACCGGTGTTGCCGAGGTGGTGGTCAAGCTTGTTCTGCGATCGGAGCCACTTCATATGTTCACTCCTCTTGGCAAATTCCTTTGATTCGCACGTTTCAACAAATTTTGTACAGTCCTCTTCTGACACATGTGGATACTTATGGAAGGGGGTTTCACGATTCTTCGCAAACTCACGAAGCTTAGTTTTGTAGGTCCTCCATGCATGAGAGATCATCTTCATAGCTAGCTTCTTCCCCTTCTATTTCATATGTTTCGGATATTGAACATATGGTTGGATAGAGCATTCGAAGAGTTCATCCTTTTCATTTTTGGTCAAGCGATCGAATCTCTGCAGGTTTAGCGGCACCCTTTCTCGAGCTGTTAGACCACAAATTCTGGAAAGTCTTGTATTCATCTCATGGTCCAGAGGTACGCCTTCATCATTGGACTCATCAACAGTCACAACATCTGTCGGCCACGTCGTCTGCGACCTTTTCTTTCTTGTGTTACCAGAGGCATATGCATCCTCTTCATGTGTATGCTGTTGAGTCTGCTGCTGGGCCTCCTCTTCAATATGCTGCTGCTGATGCTCCAACTGAGACATCTTCAAATTCACAAAAAACACTAAAATCCTATAAACATTATCAAATTTTAGTCACATTCACACAAATGATCACATAAGGGATCAAATTTTCTCATGGAATTTGTACCAAAGTGTGATTTCGACTCGAACCAAAGAGCGAACAAACCTTATTAGGGAAGTGCCGAGCTGGTCGACAGGGAGTCGAGTGTCGATGGCGGCGGCGCGACAATGATCAAGAAGGCAGTGTCAGGGTAGCGACGAGCTCCGGGGAAGCGGACTGACATGGCGGCGTTCTCTGGGGAAGGGGATGACGAGGCGACATGCTTCAGGGAAGGGAATGATGCGGCGGCGGTTTCTACGCTGAAAAGTGAAAAGTTGTGCTAAGTGTTGCGAAGAGAGCATGTGAAAGAGCTAAAAGTACCTATCAAGGCGGCATTGAGCTCCGGGGAAGCGGACCGACGAGGAGGTGTGCTCCGGGGAAGGGGACGATGTGGTGGTGGTTTCCAGGGAGAGAAGTGATCAGCGTGCGCGAAAAGTGAAAAGTTGTGCTAAGTGTTGCGAAGAGAGCATGTGAAAGAGCTAAAAGTACCTTAGGGCAGTGTCAAGGCAGCGATGAGCTCCGGGGAAGCGGACCGACGCGACGGCGTGCTCTGGGGAAGGGGACGATGTGGCAGCAGTTTCTTGGGCGAGAAGTGCTTAGCGCGCGCGAAAAGTGAAAAGTTGAGCTATGTGTTGTGAAGAGAGCGTGTGAGAGAGGTAAAAGTACCTTAAGGCAACTATTGCAGACACACCTCAGAAGAGCCACTGCTAAGCGCGTCTCACTTTTGGAAAGAGTGTCTCTTTTCTTTTGAATTAATTTGCGTCCATTGCCATAATGCCATTCAACACAGAATTCGAAGCACTCCGACCTCATTGTCGATGACATGTGGGACTGTGCCAAAACTAAATAACAAAAGAGAAGTTTCACGTGGACCATCCCTGTCAGGGACCGTCCACGCAGAACTTCACGCAAACGTTGCAACGCCACGCCTTATATGCTCATTGCAATGCACCTGGAGCTCCGAGGTGGGACAAATAGCAAGGGTCTAAATCAGAGACGTGCTTTTTGGAAACGCGTCTCACATTATCTTGCCTGGCAAATGCGTCTTCATGAAGCGCGTCTCGCGTCACTTTCGTAGGCACAACAAAGGTCTAAATCAGAGATGCGCTTTTTGCAAACGCGTCTCACATTATCTTGCTTGGAATGAGGCGCATCTCGCATCCCTTTTGTAGGCAGAGCATCTAAGTCGGAGACGCGCTTTCTGAAAAAGTGTCTCACATTTTCTTGGCTGACAGACGCGCCTTTGTGAGGCGCGTCTCGCATAACTTTCCCAATTTTTCAGGGCAAAGCAAGTGCTATATTTCAATAGTGCTTCCTTAAGAAACAGAACACAAGGCATCAGTACTTCTCCATAAGAAACATAGCACATTGCATATTTTCACACATTTGATTATATATCACACAAATATCCAAATGGAAGTCCATTTTACACTCAATCGACCATATTTTCACATATATGAACATATTTACACACAATCAATTTGGTATTTTATGTTGCGGTCTTGGTTTTTTGAAATTCTTAACTTTTTCATGGTGATCGTTCTGCAAGTAAGGAAGTTTGTTGCCCGATGGTATTCTTAGCTTGATCATCGAGGTGACAAAATGAGGAATCTCATCAAATTGGTCAAACTCGTCCTCATCGATGGCATTCTCGACTCGACAATTCATCGTTTTCAATGTATAACCACCTTAAGTCTTTTATTGGTTATGTCTCGAACATAGAACACTTGAGCAACGTGTTCTGCTAACACGAAAGGCTCCCACTTATATCCTTGATAGTTAAGATCAATGCTAGTGAATCCGTGCTTGTCTTGTACAACACCTTTGATTCCATCAACCCAGTTGCAACGGAAAAGAGGAATCTTGAATGCTTGAAAGTCAAACTCCCAGATCTCTTGTATTTGATCATAGTACATTTCTTTGTCTTGTCCCGCAGCATTATAATCATCAACACGGACACCACTATTCTGATATGTGCTTTCCTTATCTTGTTCTACAATGTAGAACGTGTATCCATTTATGTCGTACCCTTGATATGTAATAACTATGAATATAGGACCACGGGCCAACGTTTTTAGGTATTCACTTGTTTGAGTATCTGATAAGTGAGAAATCCGATCCCGGAGCCAGCCAATGAATTTTCTCATGTGTTCATTTGCTAAACATGATTCATTGTGGCCAGAATTGTCTCTAAGCACCACCTCCTTGTGCTCATCGAGGTACTCCGACACAACGGGCATGTGTCGCAACACGTGGAAATAAGCGCAGAAGAATAAATGTGAATCTGGAGTTATAGCCTTCTTCCCAATGGTCCCTTTTCCTGTGAGCCTCCCCTCATGACGAGACTTGGGAATACCAATCGGGTTACTTAGGTCAGTGTAGTTTAGATCCCACTCCATAGCTTCCTCTGTAGAGTATCTTTGTACCATGCTGCTCTCAGGGTAAGCTCGATTTCTAATGAAGGACTTCAGTATGCCGTTGAATCTCTCGTAAGCATAGATCTGGTGAAAGAACACAGGGCCAAGTAGCTTTATCTCCTTAATAATATGAGTTGTGAAATGGACGCTTATGTCGAAAAAGACAGGTGGAAAATAAATCTCAAGGAAGCATAAAGTTTCATAGTGCCTTTTTTTCCTATGACTCGAGGTCTTCTTCACATAGTACTTTTTGACAATTTGCATTGAAGAAAAGCAAAAGTTCATTATAGCCTCCCGAACATTGACCGGTAGGATATTTTGAATTCCAACAGCAATCATCTGCATAAGCAATACATGATAATCATGAGACTTCACACCAGGAGCTACTTTTAGATCTGGAAATGAAATAAGCCTTGAGACATTCGTCGAGTAGCCAGATGGTACTTTCACATTTTTCAAGAATTCACGAAACTCTTTTTTTTTCATTTTTTGAAAGGGTGATGCATTATGTGGGTAGTTCTATTCCTTTTACCAAGTCATTGATCCACAACGCATGCCTAATTCCCATTTTCTTTAGATCTGCCCGTGCATGTCCATGGTCCCGAGTTTTCCCATCCGTGTTAAGCAATGTTCCAAGTAGGCTCTCGTACACATTCTTCTCAACATGCTTCACATCAATCGAATGGCGGGTGTCTAAGTCTTTCCAATACTGAGCTCCCAAAAAATCGATTGCTTTTTCCACATGTCATCTTCACCAGTATTTTTGCCAGTCCTTTTGCAGTTACCAAGGACGACATGGATATTCTTGACCATTTCATAGACTTCATGACCCGTGATGTGAGGTGGAGGATTCCTCTTCTCAGTGTCACCATTGAAGTTATCCTTCATACTCCGAAATGGGTGCTTCATTGGAATGTAGCGTTGATGTCCCATGTACACTGTTTTTCGTGACTCGCTCAAGTATTGTGAGTCTGTTTCTCTCAAACAATATGGACATCTGCAACCTACTTTCTTACTCTGTCCGGACAAGTTACGTGCCGCTAGAGAATCACTAACAGTCACAAATAAAATGGATTTAAGGCGAAAGTACTCACGGTTGTGGTTTTCCCAGGCCTGCACTCCGTCGCTGTACAACAACTGCTTCAGATCTTCATCTAGAGGCCTGAAATAAGTGTCGATGTCATTCCCAGGTTATTGTGGCCCCGGTATCAGTCCTGACATCATAATATATTTCTGTTTGTTGCACAACCAAGGAGGAAGGTTCAAAATTGTAAGAAAAATTGGCCATGTGCTTGTGTGCTACTGTTCAAAAAAGGATTAATGCCATCGGTGCTCATGGCGATCCTAACATTCCTCGGATCAATGGCAAATTCAGGATTTTGTGAATCAAAGTTTCGCCACTGTGTGGCATCAACAGGATGTCTTATCATTCCAGTATCCTGCTTATGCTTCTCTTTGTGCCATCGCAATAATTCTTACTCCTTCCTGTTTGCAAACCAACACTTCAAACGAGGAATGACAGGAAAGTACAAAAACACCTTTTTAGGCCCTCTTTTTCTTCTATGGCAGTTCTCGTCATTACCATCGTCTTTCCTACGATTGAATCTGTCCACTCCACAAATAGGGCATTTCTCGAGGTTTTCCTACTCAGGTCTACGATATAAAATACAATCATTCTTGCACGCGTGGATTTTCTCCACCTCCAAACCCAGTAGATAGATTATCTATTTTGCCTCATAAACTGTCATAGGGATTGTGTTGCCTTGGGGTAACATGTCCTTAAGGAGCATCAACAATTCCTTAAAAATACAATCACTCCATCCGTTGCTCGCCTTCAACTTGAAAAGTTTTACCATCACAAACAGTCTGGTGTACTTAGCCGCACAACCATGATACGATGGCTTTTTCGAGTCTTCGATCATCTTCTTGTAATTTGCAAGTTCACCATTACTGTAACGATCATCGTCGCCATGTCTCTCGACATTGCGTACCATCTCCTCTATGTTATGCACCTAAAACTCAATGTCGTCATCGGTGAACCCTGATATATTGGGCTCATTCGCATCCTCGTCATGATCTTCTTGGACACTTGTAGGGACCTCGCTCTCTAGATATGAATCTCTCATCTCTGCTTCATTAAGCCCTTCCTCCCCATGTTTGTTCCAACATCGATAATCCACCATTAATCCATGCGCGATCAAAGGTGACCTCAACACTTCATCTGTGCAATATCTGTTCTCATTCTTGCAGTATTTACAAGGACAACAAATAGTCCCTCTAATGTTGTCCAACATGTCTTTCTTCGCGAAAGCGAGAAATGCATCTACCCCTTGGATATATTCATTCCAAAGGTGCGGCCCATACATCCAACTTCGATCCAACGACATCTACGAACAGAAAAGAATAGCTAAATCAAAGAAATTCAGAGCCACTGATAATCACTGCAAGCAAACTTCAATCAAAGAAGATCAAAAGTAAAAAATAGTAAGAAACAGGAGAGGAGGAGAGGACTAACCCTTTTGGTTTAAGATCCACTGATAATCACCACAATACTTTTATAATAATAGAGGGAAAGAACAGGGCAAGAACAGGGAAGATCTGGTAGCCACTTGTTTTGCCACAATAGGGAGGTCGTAGAAGGGCAACAAAAAAATGAGACGGACCGATATAAAGCATGTCTCTCTATAGAGGGAATGGTAGACGGGCCCGCTTCCACAACTAAAGGAGACGAGCCAGACGGATATCTACTTAACTGAGACGGGTTGCATTGTAACGCGTCTCCTTATACGTTCAACCGAGCCATGTCAGATCCTCGCTGAAGCGGGCTCGTCTCGCTTAAGCTTATCAGAGACGTTCTCCTTTTAGCTCGGCGCCCATCTTTGTATCCTATTTGGATTTCTTACGTAGTGATACACACACCCTCACACTTGATACAACTGGTCTAAACTCAACACAATAGAAATCCTAATTTCTATGCTTGAGTCTCTGACGCCTGTTTCAACCTTTTCCTTTTTGAGGGATTTTGTCCCATTTCAATCATCACATCTGTGCTTAAGATCAACTCAACTCATTAGTCTCTTAATTTTTGTCATCAATCATCCAAAACCTACGAGGATACCTAGATGCACTTTCAATTACAACAGGGGGGTTCGGCCTTGCTGTTATGCCAACACTCTGTTTTTTTTGTTATGTTGAATAGAAGTTTCAGACTTAACATGTGCAGATGTATAATGTACTAAGATTACTAATTAATATACAGTAATGCTATATTTCAGGTGCCTGAGATCCAAAAAAATTTCAGGCGACCATTGGATTGCTTTGAGTTTTGTGTGGACAGGCTTCTTCTTCACTGGTTCACCTTTCTCCCTCGCGATCCAAAATAAACTAGCAGCGACGGGAGGCGTACGGAGGGCGCGATCGGCAGCGCGGTGGCATCCGCGACCGAAGCCCCACGACGGCGCGCGGCTGGTGGCGCGACGGCATCGCCGCACGCAGCCCGGCGGTGGCGCGGCTGGTGCGCGGCGGCGTTGGCACGGCGGCGCGGAGAGGAGGCGCAGCGGCGCTGCGAAGGGAGGGGGCATGGCGGCTGCCCCCGGGAACAAGAAGACAGAGGTGATTTTTGTATTTTGTTAATTGTAATCCGTAATTTGTTAATTGTTAATACGTAATTTGTAGGGTTATGTTAATTGTAAAATAATTAAACAAAAAATTGTAATTGGTTGACCTATAGAATAAAGGATTAAAAGTTAATTACAAAATTAGTGATTAATGATGGTAATTAGTGGCTTAATTATCATGTGCCTGAAATTTTAGAAAATTTCAGTTAGGACAAATTGACAGGCCCATTAATATATGATTTACCTAATCTTTTTTAAAGTAAAATATGCTGTAATTTGTTTTTTCTAACAGTTAGGACTTCGAAGCATTAGAAAGATGTGGATGTCGGTGCGAGCCAACGCCAAAGGCAGGGAAGAGAACAATAAACAAATGGCTTCATCCTGAACATGAAGAGCATTCAACGTCCACTTAGTTTGTATCTAATGGTGATACTTAAACAACTGAGCTTTGTTTATTTTTTAGATTTACTGAAATTTCTTTATTTTTTAAAAGAACTGAAATATGTTCGATCCAATAGGAACAGTTTTTGTTTTTGCTTTTAATCCATCAGCTACCAATAGTGCAAAACCATGGGCCGCTAAACTCGTTCGGTGGGCCGCCGAAACAGTTTACACTTCCGTTTACCTAGTAGAGAGCGCCCAGAAGATTATGGCCGTCCGTTTGCGAGGGAGAATCCAGCCGTGACGCTGTGCTACCCCACGCACGGAGGCATGCTTCACGGCTCCTCGACCAGGGCACGCGCTGACGCGCCCCGCTCACGAAGCCCTCGTCCGACTCCATCGCAACTTCCGAGCGTGATAAATAGGCGGGCCCAACGCGACCTCACGTCGTGCAGCTAAACTCTTTACCGCACATCGCACAATTCTCGCGCAAGAAAAACGAGAACTTGCTAGGTTCCCTCAGTGCGACGGCGGCGATCATGGAGGCGGCAGCGTTCCGCCTGCAGCAGCAGGAGGGAGGGGAGGACGAGGGCTCCGTTGTGCTGCGGTGCTTCGACGGAGTCAAGGTAACGGTGCCAGCGCCCCTCGCGCGACAGCGGTCGGGGCTCGTTCTGGAGGCGGCGGCCGCCGGGGAGCGCGTGGTCGACGTGCCGGGCAACGTCTCCGGCCGCGTCGTGGCGAGGGTGGTCGCGTACTGGGAGGCCCGCGCTGCGGCGGCGGTGGGGTCCTTCGACGACGGTGAGTTCCTCGGCGGGCTGCGGCACGACACGCGGGTGGACCTCATCCACGCAGCGCACCACCTGCGCGACGCCGCGCTCTTTGACCTGTTCAGGTTCGGTGCTGCCTGAGCAAAAGCTTCCTGCAGTCGAACGGCGTCGGCCACCCTAGTTTTTTTTCCTCTTTCTTTCTTGTGCCTGAAGTTGGTTTGATTGCCATATTTTTATCATGTAAATTGGGAAAATAATATATATATATATATATATATATATATATATATATATATGGTAATATGGGTGTCAGATGGATTCTCCCCACGCATCGTGCATGATTTCGCTTGAACTTGTGGCACCGTTTTTACGACTAGAAACTATATATGGAACTGTTCAACAGACCCATCATCGCAAAATCCACAACCAAACGGATCATGTCTGGGCAACCATGCGCTTCTATGGCTTTTGTTTTCTTCGTTTATTTTATTATCTATAGAACTAAACACTGCATAATGCTAACTACTCCGTTAATTGGACACTGCTATATGCATCAAGATCCTTGTACGAACCTCTACGAGGCCCATTCACTATGTAAGAAATTCGAATAGGAGATAAAGATGAATTACGTGCTCAAAAGTGGTCGTCTCTCATAAGCTTTTAAGCGAGACAAGCCCACTTCAGCGAGGATAAGATATGGCTCAGTTGAACGTTAAGGAGACACGTTACATTACAACCCGTCTCAATTAAGTATGGATCCAAGACGGGTATACTCTCTGGACAAACGGGAGACGCACTTGTAGCACAGCGCGTGTGACACCCGGTTTCAAAAATGAATCAAGCTAACGCATATGTGTGCCTAGGATGTTCAACACACATACACGAGTAATTCACAAATGATAAACAGATAATTACCACAGCTCAAATTATTAAATAAGTACTCTTATTACATAATTCATTATATCCTCGAATACAAGCTCTAATTAATATTACTGACAAGTTCAACTAATGCAACAGAAATAAACTGACTAAGCAAACTAAGCAAAAGGGATAGCGCAGCTCCATGCAACACCACAGGCAAAGCTGACGGTAGACACGGCCTAGATCTCTACATTATCGCCATTAAACTCACAATTCTGACCTGCAACTGTTGAGGTGGGGGATTGCAAGAGTGAGTACATGTCGTACTCAGCAAGTGTGGAAAGTATGACATGTGGCTGATTCAAATGACGAATGTAATAATGGCTAAGTGCTGAAAAGTACAGTAAAACATTCGAAAAGCATTATATGTATTATGTGTATGTAAACCCATCATAAACCATGTGACCATCATAATACCAGCCCATAATTCACCATTACCAATAACCATAATTAATGTCATAAACCATAATTCCATCCATAACCATAACCATAATCATAATATCAACCATAACCGTTACCAAACCATAACCATTCCAATAACTATCCCATTACCAAATTCCCTCTAATCATGTAGGTCATCCAGGCGCTCATAACCGGGAGCACGGCTATCATGATAGTTTTAATTAACTCTGCAGAGTTTGTACCTCTTTACCCACGTGTTCGTGATTTCATCACCTTCCGACAACTAAGAATCTCCCTTATGCCCATGACCCGTCAGTCATATTACACACTTCCGTTGGTGTGTGGCCAAGAGATCACAAAATAGCCTTTACAAAGGGATTACTAGCTTATTTAGACCCCACTGAGGTTTCACCGGTGGCGATGTCTCCCGCAGAGCACATCTTCAACCAAGGGCCCCCTCTTGAGCCATTCGGATCCCAGGGTAGTCCCACCAATCATCAAACAACCCAATCCGACTACCCCTTCCCCGAGCATCCACAATGGTCCAAACAGCACTAGCAAAGCCCTAATTAATCAGCTACGCCGCACCCATAACTTGGCCTCGTGGTGGCACTGTAGTCCTGGCTTATTCTCGCATGAACCGGTTCTTAGATCTAAAGCAAGCAAACCACCATAACATCCAACCCATCCACATACCAGGCTTGCTTAGATCACCCATCGTATTGACCAGTTCACATTAACCAGAATATCATTGATGCATAATTAAATGTGTAGTGTTGGTTTTTCCATCCCAATTAATTAAGCGAAGCAAAAAGGTAAAAACCCTTCCCGACTCTCTACCATAAATTCCAGGTGACAAGGGTGGTTTAACAAGTCTAGTAAACTTCCTACCATAGGATTCCCATCAAATTGACACAGCATGCAGTTTTGCAAACAAAACATTTATTTTATAAACAGGATCAATATGCTTCAAGGACACTTGCCTTGCTCCGACGGATGGGGTTGCTCAAGCGCTTCAAAGTCTTGGTTTTGGAAATCCTCGTATGCGGCCTCTTGAGCACGTTCCTCTACGTGTGATCATACATACAAGAAAATACATACAATTCAACATGATGCACACACATTATTCAACATGCGATGATATGCATGCATGCAAAGTACAATAATTAATTCACTATGGTTGTTTATTAATTAGATGCGACTAGTTCATGTGTGTTCATATGAGTTTACGGGGAATTTAACGAGAATTAATGCTGCTGAAAATAAAATTATGGTGCAATTAAAATCAATTTATGTCTATTAGATCTAATGCGTCGCTAAATTTCGCATCGGGAACATGGCCTACCGTAGATCTGACGGCTTGACGGTCGCGGAACGAATGCGACACGTAGACGAAGTGGATGGCGCAGCTGTCCCTCGGCGGCACGACGACGGCGACGACCTCCGGCGGACGGTGGGGCCCTCCTCTTTATCTTCCTCTTCTTCCCCTTCTTTTTCTCCTTTTTCTTCCCTGGGCGCAGCCTCCTGGTGTCCTTTTTCCCCTCTGTACCGGCGGCCCTTTTTTTTATTCGTGGTTGGCGGCGGCTGCCTTCTGGGATCGGGGAAAAACCTAGGACCTACGGTCCTTTTTAAAGATGGCGGGAGTCAAAGCGGGGGCGGGAATCGTGAGCGGAAGGCGCGGGAATCGGGCGATTCGCGGCGCGTATCGCGCGTCGGGCAGGGCCCAGGGCGCCTCGGGCGTGCGGGGTGGGGTCCGCCAGGCGCGTGTCGCGCAGGGGCGTTGCGCGTGGCTGCGGGGCCGGGTGGGAGCGCGCATTGGGAGCGGGGCGCTGCGGGAGGCGGCGTCGGCAGGGTGGGACCCGGCGGCGGGCGCGCGTGGGAGGGCGAGGCGGCCAGCGGCAGGCGGGGGCGCGTGCATCGGGCGGCGGCGGGGCCCATCGCGGGGCCAGCGCAGGCTCGGCGCGTGGGGGGGGGGGGGGGCGGTCGGCACGTGGGCGGGCGGCCGAGTCGGGTCGCGCGCGGAATCGCGCGCGTGGGCACGCGTCGCGCTGCGGGGTGGGCCAGGCGGCGTCGGCAGGGGCACGCAGCGCGGAGCGCCTCGGGTGGCGTGCGGGGCCGGCTGGCGGCTCGGCCGCTGGCCGGTAGTTTTTTTTTCTTTTTTTTTTTCATTTAGTATTATTATTATTTTATAATTTATATTTATTTATTTTACTTACTTTTTTTTATACCTTTTTTTTATGTTATTTATTATATATATATATATTTTATATATATATATATTATTCATGTTATATATTTATTATTTATTATTATTATAATGTATATTATTAATATTAATATTTTATTTATTTTCATATATTGTTATATATATTATTTATATACATTTATATATATTTTACTATTATTATTTTTATACTTATTCCCTATTACAAGTTTTAGGCTATAATTATTATTTTCTTTTTCTTCTTTTGCTACATACATTTGTATATATATATGCTCCATCTTTTTATGTTTTATTATTTTTCTTTTATCCTACTAATGTTTAATGCATGATCATGTATGCAATGCAGGATGCGAAAATTTAGGGTGTTACAATTCTACCCCCCTTAAAGTGAATCTCGCCCTCGAGATTCGATAGCGTGGAGAAAAGGTGAGGGAATTCTGCCTTCAAGTCTTCTTCACGTTCCCATGTAGCTTCGGTTCCCGTATGGTGTTTCTATCGCACTTTGCACCAACGGATCCTCTTAATTCTTGTGAATCCAAAACAATGAGTTTGGCGGAGAAGTCTACCCTCCTTATTCTAAGGCTTACTTTTGGACATACTATATTTGTCCTCATCTCTCCTCCAGGAGACTTAACCAATAGAGTAAACTTCATATGAGAGATAGGCAAACTATACTTGACAACATACTTCGATACAATGAATGAATGCGATGCTCCGGAATCAAATAACATAGTCGCGGGGTTGGAGTTAGCAAGAAACATACCAATGACCACGTCATCCGCTTGTTGAGCATCCTCCGTAGAGACATGGTTCACGTTGCCACGAGCAAAATTCTGCTGTCCACGGCTTCCGTGTGGCTGTCCTCCATTAGGTCTTGGGTTTTGCCTTGGCGCATTGCTTCTTTGACCAAGGCCTGACTTAGGACATTGATTCGCAAAGTGTCCAGCTTCTCCACAAGTATAGCACCTCTTAACTCCACCAGAATTATTGGGACGAGCTTGGTTTTGAACATTGGCTCCAGGAAAATCAGCACGAGGTGCATAAGGCATTGCTTGCATATCAGGGCGCTGCTGTACAAACTGAGTTGGGTGTGGTGCATAACCAGGGCGCTGAGCAGGAATAGAGGAGCTGCAATGAGGCGCATTGGGTGGTGCAAGGCGAGGGCGCACATTACTTCCTTGTTGCTGTCCCTGGTGTGGCGCCTTCCTCTTGATTTCTTGATCCATCTCACGGATCTTGTTCTCAACCACAATTTCTTTGTCCACAAGCTTCTGAAAATTGGCATAATCACAATTGAGCAATTGCACTTGGATCCCATTGTTGAGGCCTCTCATGAACAAGTATTGCTTCCGGCTGTCCTGACTAACATCCTCGGGCGCATACCTTGAGAGTTAAGTGAATTTATTGAGATATTCACTCACGCTTGATTTTCCTTGTCTCAAGTTCTCAAATTCTTGTCTCTTCAAGATCATAACACCTTCTGGCACATAATGAGAACGAAAATTCTCCTTGAATTCGGCCCAAGTGATCCTCTCTTGATCCTCATGAGCATTGCATAGTGAATCCCACCAATCGGCAACTGCTCCAACGAGTTGATGAGAAGCAAATAGGACCTTCTCTCGGTCACTGCATTGGACAATGGCTAGCTTCTTCTCCACGGACTTGAGCCAATCATCCGCATCCATAGGGTCGGCAGCTTGAGCAAAGGTTGGCGGTCTAGTCCTCATGAACTCTCCCAATCGGTTACGAGGAGGCAGGGGTGGCGGTGGAGGCATGTGGGGCTGATTGTTCATATTGCCAGCCTACAGCTGTCCCATGGTCTGTATCATAGTCTGCATGAGCTGGTTTTGCATAGCTAATAGTTGCTCAATGTTAATAGCTCCATGAGCAGGTCCTTGTCCGTTGTTGTTCTGAGGTACTCTATTGTTCTCCTCCTCATCATTGGCATCCCTCTGGTTGCGAGTCCTCACCATCTAGAGAAAAGCAATAGGTAAGAATTTAGAAACGTCCCCAACTATATGCATCAAGGGATATGAAGCTAACCAACTAGCTATACTAGCCTAGGTGGACATGGCAATGCTAAGGCATCCCAAAATCCTCTATTAAGCACACAAGCAAACAATATATATAGCAAACAGCACTCCAAGCAAAAACACATCGATTCCTAAGTGCTCCTATGTGCTCTAAAGTGTCCATTCTATCTAGGCTGCATCCTACGGTCAACCTGGCTCTGATACCAATCTGTGACACCCGGTTCCGAAAATGAACCAAGCTAACGCATATGTGTGCCCAGGATGTTCAACACACATACACGAGTGATTCACAAATGATAAACAGATAATTACCACAGCTCAAATTATTAAGTAAGTACTCTTATTACATAATTCATTATATCCTCGAATACAAGCTCTAATGAATATTACTGACAAGTTCAACTAATGCAGCGGAAATAAACTGACTAAGCAAACTAAGCAAAAGGGATAGCGCAGCTCCATGCAACACCACAGGCAAAGCTGACGGTAGACACGGCCTAGATCTCCACATTATCGCCATTAAACTCACAATTCTGACCTGCAACTGTTGGGGTGGGGGATTGCAAGAGTGAGTACATGTCGTACTCAGCAAGTGTGGAAAGTATGACATGTGGCTGATTCAAATGACGAATGTAATAATGGCTAAGTGCTGAAAAGTACAGTAAAACATTTGAAAAGCATTATATGTATTATGTGTATGTAAACCCATCATAAACCATGTGACCATCATAATACCAGCCCATAATTCACCATTACCAATAACCATAATTAATGTCATAAACAATAATTCCATCCATAACCATAACCATAATCATAATATCAACCATAACCATTACCAAACCATAACCATTCCAATAACCATCCCATTACCAAATTCCCTCTAATCATGTAGGTCATCCAGATGCTCATAATCGGGAGCACGGCTATCATGATAGTTTTAATTAACTCTGCAGAGTTTGTACCTCTTTACCCACGTGTTTGTGATTTCATCACCTTCCGGCGACTAAGAATCTCTCTTATGCCCATGACCCGTCAGTCATATTACACACTTCCGTTGGTGTGTGGCCAAGAGATCACAAAATAGCCTTTACAAAGGGATTACTAGCTTATTTAGACCCCACTGAGGTTTCACCGGTGGCGATGTCTCCCGCAGAGCACATCTTCAACCAAGGGCCCCCTCTTGAGCCATTCGGATCCCAGGGTAGTCCCACCAATCATCAACAAACCCAATCCGACTACCCCTTCCTCGAGCATCCACAATGGTCCAAACAGCACTAGCAAAGCCCTAATTAATCAGCTACGCCGCACCCATAACTTGGCCTCGTGGTGGCACTGTAGTCCTGGCTTATTCTCGCATGAACCGGTCCTTAGATCTAAAGCAAGCAAACCACCATAACATCCAACCCATCCACATACCAGGCTTGCTTAGATCACCCATCGTATTGACCAGTTCACATTAACCAGAATATCATTGATGCATAATTAAATGTGTAGTGTTGGTTTTTCCATCGCAATTAATTAAGCGAAGCAAAAAGGTAAAAACCCTTCCCGACTCTCTACCATAAATTCCAGGTGACAAGGGTGGTTTAACAAGTGTAGTAAACTTCCTACCATAGGATTCCCATCAAATTGACACAGCATGCAGTTTTGCAAACAAAACATTTATTTAAAAAATAGGATCAATATGCTTCAAGGACACTTGCCTTGCTCCGACGGATGGGGTTGCTCAAGCGCTTCAAAGTCTTTGTTTTGGAAATCCTCGTATGCGGCCTCTTAAGCACGTTCCTCTACGCGTGATCATACATACAAGAAAATACATACAATTCAACATGATGCACACACATTAATCAACATGCGATGATATGCATGCATGCAAAGTACAATAATTAATTCACTACAGTTGTTTATTAATTAGATGTGACTAGTTCATGCGTGTTCATATGAGTTTACAGGGAATTTAACGAGAATTAATGCTGCTGAAAATAAAATTATGGTGCAACTAAAATCAATTTATGTCTATTAGATCTAATGCGTCGCTAAATTTCACATCGGGAACATGGCCTACCGTAGATCTGACGGCTTGACGGTCACGGAACGAATGCGACGCGTAGACGAAGTGGATGGCGCAGCAGTCCCTCGGCGGCACGACGACGGCGACGACCTCCGGCGGACGGTGGGGCCCTCCTCTTTTTCTTCCTCTTCTTCCCCTTCTTTTTCTCCTTTTTCTTCCCTAGGTGCAGCCTCCTGGTGTCCTTTTTCCCCTCTGTACCGGCGGCCCTTTTTTTTATTCGTGGTTGGCGGCGGCTGCCTTCTGGGATCGGGGAAAAACCTAGGACCTACGGTCCTTTTTATAGACGGCGGGAGTCAAAGCGGGGGCGGGAATCGTGAGCGGAAGGCGCGGGAATCGGGCGATTCGCGGCGCGTATAGCGCGTCGGGCGGGGCCCAGGGCGCCTCGGGCGTGCGGGGTGGGGTCCGCCAGGCGCGTGTCACGCGGGGGCGTTGCGCGTGGCTGCGGGGCCGGGTGGGAGCGCGCATCGGGAGCGGGGCGCTGCGGGAGGCGGCGTCGGTAGGGTGGGACCCGGCGGCGGGCGCGCGTGGGAGGGCGAGGCGGCCAGCGGCAGGCGGGGGGCGCGTGCATCGGGCGGCGGCGGGGCCCATCGTGGGGCCAGCGCAGGCTTGGCGCGTGGGGGGGGGGGGGGGGCCGTGCCGGTCGGCACGTGGGCGGGCGGCCGAGTCGGGTCGCGCGAGGAATCGCGCGCGTGGGCGCGCGTCGCGCGGCGGGGTGGGCCCGGTGGCGTCGACAGGGGCACGCGGCGCGGAACGCCTCGGGTGGCGTGCGGGGCCGGCTGGCGGCTTGGCCGCTGGCCGGTAGTTTTTTTTCTTTTTCTTTTTTTTCATTTAGTATTATTATTATTTTATAATTTATATTTATTTATTTTACTTACTTTTTTTATACCTTTTTTATGTTATTTCTTATATATATATTATTCATGTTATATATTTATTATTTATTATTATTATAATGTATATTATTAATATTAATATTTTATTTATTTTCATATATTGTTATATATATTATTTATATACATTTTATTATTATTTTTGTACTTATTCCCTGTTACAAGTTTTAGGCTATAATTATTATTTTCTTTTTCTTCTTTTGCTACATACATTTGTATATATATATGCTCCATCTTTTTATGTTTTATTATTTTTCTTTTATCCTACTAATGTTTAATGCATGATCATGTATGCAATGCAGGATGCGAAAATTTAGGGTGTTACAGCGCGTCTCCGATAAGCGAGTGAAATGAGACATCTTTACTGAAAGCGCGTCTCCTTTGTCTTCACTTACAGACATACATGAACACGACTCTGAGCGATGACCACATTCATTCATAGTTGAACACACAAAATATTCATCACACAGATGAACACAGATAACAAATTCAATCATTCACACAATTGGTCACAGATAACAAATATATTACAAACACAAGAAAGAATTACAAGATACAGGAAAAAAATATCAACTAAAAAACAACAAAAGAAAACTTAAATCCTACTCCTCCTACCCCTCCTCCTCCTCCGGCTGCGATGCCGGTTGCTCCGGCTGCTCCGCCGGTGGCTCTACTGGTCTGTGTTATAACGCAAAATGGAGACGTGCTTCGCTGCGAAGCGCGTCTCCTATGATCGACGTCTCCCTTTCCTCTGCAAAAAGAGAGACGTTCTCTAACGGAAAGCACGTCTCCGATTCCATACGTCACCTTTAGCTTCGTCATTTTCTCCATTTTGCTTCGGTGCATTATTGATATCACACATGTCACTTGATAACTAAATCATTCTCTTGTCCCAAAGATAATCAAATCCTTCCTTATAATACCCGAGGAACACGATAAACACGCTGCACATTCACTCATTCATACAGTTGAAGAACACACAAGATAATATTGAATCACATAGATGAACAGAGATAGATTTCATTCATTAACAATATTTACAAAACAGAAGTAACTAAAAAGAACAAAGAAAAACTAAATCCTCCTCCTCCTCCGGCGGTGACTCCGGCGCCCGGTGCAACAGGAGCCTGGGCCGGCTGCTCCATCTATGCCGGCTGCTCCGGCTGCGTTGGCAGTGCAACCCCGTAAACGAGGTTGCTCTTCGTTGCCTCCACCAGGTTTATGCGGCCCTCAGGGCCAAGCACCTGGGCCATCATCTCGAAAAGAATGTCGAGACGATCGGCCACCCCCGTGAGAGCGAAGAGGTAGTGGCCGATGGTACCCATTCCAGTAAACTGGGGAAGGGTACCCAGACCCAAGGAACTCATGGCGCGAGATGTATTGTTGTACGCCTCTTGCGCTATAAGGAGGCGCTGCTCGGTGTTGAACCTCTCAAGGGAGCTGCAACACATTTTCTTGCAGGGTGGCTCTCTCGGCGGGCTTGGCGACGGAGAGTTGGCCATGGTGGTGGTGGGTCATTGGGGCAGACAAGACGAAGAAAAGAAGAGGATTCAAAGTGAGCGACGCGCTTGTGGAGAACTCACTGGTGATGGTGCGTCTTAAATAAGGTCTACGCAGAGTCGTCGAGGGAGCGGTTGGTTTCCCGTGCATGATGGAATGACGGGACACATCGATACCGCCTCGAGGAAATGAAAGTTCGCGCACGATCGTCGCACGGATCTCTGCACTACGCCACCAAAATTAAGTTCTCCGCAGACCTCGTGCCGCATGTCTCTCTTTGGACTATGGAAGACCCGCTTTAGGTTAATGCTCGTCTCTCTTTGTTATAGCACGTCTCGCATTTATCTCCTTCGTCTCTTCGTCTCTTTGACACTGGAAGACGCTCCTTAACTTAACACGAGTCTCACATTTATCTCTCTCGTCTCTTCTTCGCCTCCTGTGCTCCTTTAGTACTAATCGAACAACGGTCCTTTACTAATCAACCAACCCCAGTGTGACCGCCTCCTCTATTCGCCGTTGTCGTCCTCGTCGTCGTCATCGTCGCGTCCTCGTCGTCGTCGTTGTCATCCTCCTTGTTGTCGTCGTCGCTGTTGTCGTCCTCCTTGTCGTTGTCACTGTTCATGGTTGGTATCGGCTTGGCGCGTAGCCAAGTGAAGGAGGAGCGCTTGGCGTGGCGCAAGAATCATCCCCATGTATGTACATATGGCACACCGGTCACATAGTTGTATATATATAGATTTGCAATGGACTGATGAACTTAACTTTAGTTTTGTTTTTCCTTCTGCGTAGGGTTCTCTACGAAGCCTGAATCGGGAGATTTACTGAAGTGGCAATGCATTGTCCTCGGTAAAGAAGAGGGAAGTCATGAAGAACAAGCACAATATGAGTTTAACCAGCGTCCTCCTATTAATGAATTTCCTTTGTAGACTGACTGAGAAGGTGGTTACTACCCTCTAACAATCTCTTTCTCAGAGGACTATCAATTTTTGCCTCCAAGATGCGCCTTTCCAAGTGGTTTCTTCCACCCAAATGTCCATCGCTCAGGAGCACTCTGCATTGGGATTCTTGATCAAGAGACTGTAAGATAGACCTATTTTGCTCATATAATTAATAATTGTTGCCGAACTTATTTGAACTGGTTTCTCATGTCGCTTAAATTGATATTTCATAGGGGTGATTGTCGGTACCCCGTGTACCGGGTACCTCACGGTACCGCAAGAAGTGCAAGAGAGTTCCACCTGTCAAAGTTAAAGGTCTCCTCAGGCCCCACATGTCATAATACACCAGACCCACATCCCTCATATGGGTAGGTCTAGGGACTGACACGTGTGATGTAAGTCTGGAGCTAAACTCCCAACACAGGGAAGCTCCGTAATCAACACGTGTATCACGACCCCGGACCTAACCTCCAGCAGAGGGAAGCTCCAATGCCGACACGTGTATAGCGGCTCCAGAGCTACCTCCAGGTAGGAGGAAGCTCCAAAGCTGCCACGTTTGGAGCCTCCGGACCTACATAGTCAGCGTTGTATCATCCGGTGGCACTTTGAGCTCCGGGTTTTTTTGTATTTTCATGCACCATGTCCACCTTGACCACAACATAGGATGTTGTGTCCACCTTAATGTTGTCAAGAATGGTCAGATCAGGATACAATAGCCCTCTCTCGACCTCCATTTGAGTGATTCCTCCGACCATTAGAAGAAGGCTGCGTGTTGTTGGCTGAGCCAAGTTACGCTGGTGCCTGAAGATCCTCCTGTGGTTGTCCACCCCCAGCTGCTTTTCCTACGCTCATCGTCATTGAATAACGCGTTAGGGATTGGTATACCTACTCCCTCCAGCATTTGCTTAATGTCTCCTTGGAGCTCCCTTCTCAGATGTGCTTTCAGCTCCTCGACGTCAACCCGTGATTTCAAGGCCGTTTTCCACTTTCGATAAGTAGTTTTGTGTTCCGGAAAACCCTCCCTCCAAGTAAACTTACTGGAAACACCACGAACACGGCCTTGTTGCTCCTGTCTTTGCAGGGCCTTGGTTAGGGCATCATTTTCCCTCTCACCATTTTCCTCTTCGCAGCTTAGGTTCCAGGCTCTTTGAGCGACGTTTGCAGTGCTCGGGCTGTAGAAGATGATACTACCTGAGTCAGACAGTTGTGAATGAGCACGCATAAATGGTTTCAGCCGTCCACTAAACTGTTGTATGGATTCTGATAACCTACCTCGGCCAATGTTGAATCCTGTTCTTCCCAAATACTTTTTTACAAGCATAACCGGTGTTGCCGAGGTGGTGGTCAAGCTTGTTCTGCGATCGGAGCCACTTCATATGTTCACTCCTCTTGGCAAATTCCTTTGATTCGCACGTTTCAACAAATTTCGTACAGTCCTCTTCTGACACATGTGGATACTTATGGAAGGGGGTTTCACGATTCTTCGCAAACTCACGAAGCTTAGTTTTGTAGGTCCTCCATGCATGAGAGATCATCATCATAGCTAGCTTCTTCCCCTTCTATTTCATATGTTTCGGATATTGAACATATGGTTGGATAGAGCATTCGAAGAGTTCATCCTTTTCATTTTTTGTCAAGCGATCGAATCTCTGCAGGTTTAGCGACACCCTTTCTCGAGCTGTTAGACCACAAATTCTGGAAAGTCTTGTATTCATCTCATGGTCCAGAGGTACGCCTTCATCATTGGACTCATCAACAATCACAACATCTGTCGGCCACGTCGTCTGCGACCTTTTATTTCTTGTGTTACCAGAGGCATATGCATCCTCTTCATGTGTATGCTGCTGAGTCTGCTGCTGGGCCTCCTCTTCAATATGCTGCTGATGCTCCAACTGAGACATCTTCAAATTCACAAAAAACACTAAAATCCTATAAACATTATCAAATTTTAGTCGTATTCGCACAAATGATCACATAAGGGATCAAATTTTCTCATGGAATTTGTACCAAAGTGTGATTTCGACTCGAACCAAAGAGTGAACAAACCTTATTAGGGAAGTGCCGAGCTGGTCGACAGGGAGTCGAGTGTCGATGGCGGCGGCGCGACAATGATCAAGAAGGCAGTGTCAGGGTAGCGACGAGCTCCGGGGAAGCGGACTGACATGGCGGCGTTCTCTGGGGAAGGGGATGACGAGGCGACATGCTTCAGGGAAGGGAATGATGCGGCGGCGGTTTCTACGCTGAAAAGTGAAAAGTTGTGCTAAGTGTTGCGAAGAGAGCATGTGAAAGAGCTAAAAGTACCTGTCAAGGCGGCGATGAGCTCCGGGGAAGCGGACCGACGAGGAGGTGTGCTCCGGGGAAGGGGACGATGTGGTGGCGGTTTCCAGGGCGAGAAGTGATCAGCGTGCGCGAAAAGTGAAAAGTTGTGCTAAGTGTTGCAAAGAGAGCATGTGAAAGAGCTAAAAGTACCTTAGGGCAGTGTCAAGGCAGCGATGAGCTCCGGGGAAGCGGACCGACGCGACGGCGTGCTCTGGGGAAGGGGACGATGTGGCAGCAGTTTCTTGGGCGAGAAGTGCTTAGCGCGCGCGAAAAGTGAAAAGTTGAGCTATGTGTTGTGAAGAGAGCGTGTGAGAGAGGTAAAAGTACCATAAGGCAACTATTGCAGACACACCTCAGAAGAGCCACTGCTAAGCGCGTCTCACTTTTGGAAAGAGTGTCTCTTTTCTTTTGAATTAATTTGCGTCCATTGCCATAATGCCATTCAACACAGAATTCGAAGCACTCCGACCTCATTGTCGATGACATGTGGGACTGTGCCAAAACTAAATAACAAAAGAGAAGTTTCACGTGGACCATCCCTGTCAGGGACTGTCCACGCAGAACTTCACGCAAACGTTGCAACGCCACGCCTTATATGCTCATTGCAACGCACCTGGAGCTCCGAGGTGGGACAAATAGCAAGGGTCTAAATCAGAGACGTGCTTTTTGGAAACGCGTCTCACATTATCTTGCCTGGCAAATGCGTCTTCATGAAGCGCGTCTCGCGTCAATTTCGTAGGCACAACAAAGGTCTAAATCAGAGATGCGCTTTTTGCAAACGCGTCTCACATTATCTTGCTTGGAATGAGGCGCATCTCGCATCCCTTTTGTAGGCAGAGCATCTAAGTCGGAGACGCGCTTTCTGAAAAAGTGTCTCACATTTTCTTGGCTGACAGACGCGCCTTTGTGAGGCGCGTCTCGCATAACTTTCCCAATTTTTCAGGGCAAAGCAAGTGCTATATTTCGATAGTGCTTCCTTAAGAAACAGAACACAAGGCATCAGTACTTCTCCATAAGAAACATAGCACATTGCATATTTTCACACATTTGATTATATATCACACAAATATCCAAATGGAAGTCCATTTTACACTCAATCGACCATATTTTCACATATTTGAACATATTTACACACAATCAATTTGGTATTTTATGTTGCGGTCTTGGTTTTTTGAAATTCTTAACTTTTTCATGGTGATCGTTCTGCAAGTAAGGAAGTTTGTTGCCCGATGGTATTCTTAGCTTGATCATCGAGGTGACAAAACGAGGAATCTCATCAAATTGGTCAAACTCGTCCTCATCGATGGCATTCTCGACTCTGACAATTCATCGTTTTCAATGTATAACCACCTTAAGTCTTTTATTGGTTATGTCTCGAACATAGAACACTTGAGCAACGTGTTCTGCTAACACGAAAGGCTCCCACTTATATCCTTGATAGTTAAGATCAATGCTAGTGAATTCGTGCTTGTCTTGTATAACACCTTTGATTCCTTCAACCCAGTTGCAACGGAAAAGAGGAATCTTGAATCCTTGAAAGTCAAGCTCCCAGATCTCTTGTATTTGATCATAGTACATTTCTTTGTCTTGTCCCGCAGCATTATAATCATCAACACGGACACCACTATTCTGATATGTGCTTTCCTTATCTTGTTCTACAATGTAGAACGTGTATCCATTTATGTCGTACCCTTGATATGTAATAACTATGAATATAGGACCATGGGCCAACGTTTTTAGGTATTCACTTGTTTGAGTATCTGATAAGTGAGAAATCCGATCCCGGAGCCAGCCAATGAATTTTCTCATGTGTTCATTTGCTAAACATGATTCATTGCGGCCAGAATTGTCTCTAAGCACCACCTCCTTGTGCTCATCGAGGTACTCCGACACAACGTGCATGTGTCGCAACTCGTGGAAATAAGCGCAGAAGAATAAATGTGAATCTGGAGTTATAGCCTTCTTCCCAATGGTCCCTTTTCCTGTGAGCCTCCCCTCATGACGAGACTTGGGAATACCAATCGGGTTACTTAGGTCAGTGTAGTTTAGATCCCACTCCATAGCTTCCTCTGTAGAGTATCTTTGTACCATGCTGCTCTCAGGGTAAGCTCGATTTCTAATGAAGGACTTCAGTATGCCGTTGAATCTCTCGTAAGCATAGATCTGGTGAAAGAACACAGGGCCAAGTAGCTTTATCTCCTTAATAATATGAGTTGTGAAATGGACGCTTATGTCGAAAAAGACAGGTGGAAAATAAATCTCAAGGAAGCATAAAGTTTCATAGTGCCTTTTTTCCTATGACTCGAGGTCTTCTTCACATAGTACTTTTTGACAATTTGCATTGAAGAAAAGCAAAAGTTCATTATAGCCTCCCGAACATTGACCGGTAGGATATTTTGAATTCCAACAGCAATCATCTGCATAAGCAATACATGATAATCATGAGACTTCACACCAGGAGCTACTTTTAGATCTGGAAATGAAATAAGCCTTGAGACATTCGTCGAGTAGCCAGATGGTACTTTCACATTTTTCAAGAATTCACGAAACTCTTTTTTTTTCATTTTTTGAAAGGGTGATGCATTATGTGGGTAGTTCTGTTCCTTTTACCAAGTCATTGATCCACAACGCATGCCTAATTCCCATTTTCTTTAGATCTGCCCGTGCATGTCCATGGTCCCGAGTTTCCCATCCGTGTTAAGCAATGTTCCAAGTAGGCTCTCGTACACATTCTTCTCAACATGCTTCACATCAATCGAATGGCGGGTGTCTAAGTCTTTCCAATACTGAGCTCCCAAAAAATCGATTGCTTTTTCCACATGTCATCTTCACCAGTATTTTTGCCAGTCCTTTTGCAGTTACCAAGGACGACATGGATATTCTTGACCATTTCATAGACTTCATGACCCGTGATGTGAGGTGGAGGATTCCTCTTCTCAGTGTCACCATTGAAGTTATCCTTCATACTCCGAAATGGGTGCTTCATTGGAATGTAGCATTGATGTCCCATGTACACTGTTTTTCGTGACTCGCTCAAGTATTGTGAGTCTGTTTCTCTCAAACAATATGGACATCTGCAACCTACTTTCTTACTCTGTCCAGACAAGTTACGTGCCGCTAGAGAATCACTAACAGTCACAAATAAAATGGCTTTAAGGCGAAAGTACTCACGGTTGTGGTTTTCCCAGGCCTGCACTCCGTCGCTGTACAACAACTGCTTCAGATCTTCATCTAGAGGCCTGAAATAAGTGTCTATGTCATTCCCAGGTTATTGTGGCCCCGATATCAGTCCTGACATCATAATATATTTCCGTTTGTTGCACAACCAAGGAGGAAGGTTCAAAATTGTAAGCAAAATTGGCCATGTGCTTGTGTGCTACTGTTCAAAAAAGGATTCATGCCATCGGTGCTCATGGCGATCCTAACATTCCTCGGATCAATGTCAAATTCAGGATTTTGTGAATCAAAGTTTTGCCACTGTGTGGCATCAACATGATGTCTTATCATTCCAGTATCCTGCTTATGCTTCTCTTTGTGCCATCGCAATAATTCTTACTCCTTCCTGTTTGCAAACCAACACTTCAAACGAGGAATGACAGGAAAGTACAAAAACACCTTTTTAGGCCCTCTTTTTCTTCTATTGCAGTTCTCGTCATTACCATCGTCTTTCCTACGATTGAATCTGTCCACTCCACAAATAGGGCATTTCTCGAGGTTTTCCTACTCAGGTCTACGATATAAAATACAATCATTCTTGCACGCGTGGATTTTCTCCACCTCCAAACCCAGTAGATAGATTATCTATTTTGCCTTATAAACTGTCATAGGGATTGTGTTGCCTTGGGGTAACATGTCCTTAAGGAGCATCAACAATTCCTTAAAAATACAATCACTCTATCCGTTGCTCGCCTTCAACTTGAAAAGTTTTACCATCACAAACAGTCTGGTGTACTTAGCCGCACAACCATGATACGATGGCTTTTTCGAGTCTTCGATCATCTTCTTGTAATTTGCAAGTTCACCATTACTGTAACGATCATCGTCGCCATGTCTCTCGACATTGCGTACCATCTCCTCTATGTTATGCACCTGAAACTCAATGTCGTCATCGGTGAACCCTGATATATTGGGCTCATTCGCATCCTCATCATGATCTTCTTGGACACTTGTAGGGACCTCGCTCTCTAGATATGAATCTCTCATCTCTGCTTCATTAAGCCCTTCCTCCCCATGTTTGTTCTAACATCGATAATCCACCATTAATCCATGCGCGATCAAAGGTGACCTCAACACTTCATCTGTGCAATATCTGTTCTCATTCTTGCAGTATTTACAAGGACAACAAATAGTCCCTCTAATGTTGTCCAACATGTCTTTCTTCGCGAAAGCGAGAAATGCATCTACCCCTTGGATATATTCATTCCAAAGGTGCGGCCCATACATCCAACTTCGATCCAACGACATCTACGAACAGAAAAGAATAGCTAAATCAAAGAAATTCAGAGCCACTGATAATCACTGCAAGCAAACTTCAATCAAAGAAGATCAAAAGTAAAAAATAGTAAGAAACAGGAGAGGAGGAGAGGACTAACCCTTTTGGTTTAAGATCCACTGATAATCACCACAATACTTTTATAATAAAAGAGGGAAAGAACAGGGCAAGAACAGGGAAGATATGGTAGCCACTTGTTTTGCCACAATAGGGAGGTCGTAGAAGGGCAACAAAAAAATGAGACGGACCGATATAAAGCATGTCTCTCTATAGAGGGAATGGTAGACGGGCCCGCTTCCACAACTAAAGGAGACGAGCCAGACGGATATCTACTTAACTGAGACGGGTTGTATTGTAACGCGTCTCCTTATATGTTCAACCGAGCCATGTCAGATCCTCGCTGAAGCGAGCTCGTCTCGCTTAAGCTTATCAGAGACGTTCTCCTTTTAGCTCGGCGCCCATCTTTGTATCCTATTTGGATTTCTTACGTAGTGATACACACACCCTCACACTTGATACAACTGGTCTAAACTCAACACAATAGAAATCCTAATTTCTATGCTTGAGTCTCTAACGCCTGTTTCAACCTTTTCCTTTTTGAGGGATTTTGTCCCATTTCAATCATCACATCTGTGCTTAAGATCAACTCAACTCATTAGTCTCTTAATTTTTGTCATCAATCATCCAAAACTCACGAGGATACCTAGATGCACTTTCAATTACAACAGGGGGGTTCGGCCTTGCTGTTATGCCAACACTCTGTTTTTTTTTGTTATGTTGAATAGAAGTTTCAGACTTAACATGTGCAGATGTATAATGTACTAAGATTACTAATTAATATACAGTAATGCTATATTTCAGGTGCCCGAGATCCAAAAAAATTTCAGGCGACCATTGGATTGCTTTGAGTTTTGTGTGGACAGGCTTCTTCTTCACTGGTTCACCTTTCTCCCTCGCGATCCAAAATAAACTAGCAGCGACGGGAGGCGTACGGAGGGCGCGATCGGCAGCGCGGTGGCATCCGCGACCGAAGCCCCACGACGGCGCGCGGCTGGTGGCGCGACGGCATCGCCGCACGCAGCCCGGCGGTGGCGCGGCTGGTGCGCGGCGGCGTTGGCACGGCGGCGCGGAGAGGAGGCGCAGCGGCGCTGCGAGGGAGGGGGCATGGCGGCTGCCGCCGGGAACAAGAAGACAGAGGTGATTTTTGTATTTTGTTAATTGTAATCCGTAATTTGTTAATTGTTAATACGTAATTTGTAGGGTTATGTTAATTGTAAAATAATTAAACAAAAAATTGTAATTGATTGACCTATAGAATAAAGGATTAAAAGTTAATTACAAAATTAGTGATTAATGATGGTAATTAGTGGCTTAATTATCATGTGCCTGAAATTTTAGAAAATTTCAGTTAGGACAAATTGACAGGCCCATTAATATATGATTTACCTATCTTTTTTAAAGTAAAATATGCTGTAATTTGTTTTTTCTAACAGTTAGGACTTCGAAGCATTAGAAAGATGTGGATGTCGGTGCGAGCCAACGCCAAAGGCAGGGAAGAGAACAATAAACAAATGGCTTCATCCTGAACATGAAGAGCATTCAACGTCCACTTAGTTTGTATCTAATGGTGATACTTAAACAACTGAGCTTTGTTTATTTTTTAGATTTACTGAAATTTCTTTATTTTTTAAAAGAACTGAAATATGTTCGATCCAATAGGAACAGTTTTTGTTTTTGCTTTTAATCCATCAGCTACCAATAGTGCAAAACCATGGGCCGCTAAACTCGTTCGGTGGGCCGCCGAAACAGTTTACACTTCCGTTTACCTAGTAGAGAGCGCCCAGAAGATTATGGCCGTCCGTTTGCGAGGGAGAATCCAGCCGTGACGCTGTGCTACCCCACGCACGGAGGCATGCTTCACGGCTCCTCGACCAGGGCACGCGCTGACGCGCCCCGCTCACGAAGCCCTCGTCCGACTCCATCGCAACTTCCGAGCGTGATAAATAGGCGGGCCCAACGCGACCTCACGTCGTGCAGCTAAACTCTTTACCGCACATCGCACAATTCTCGCGCAAGAAAAACGAGAACTTGCTAGGTTCCCTCAGTGCGACGGCGGCGATCATGGAGGCGGCAGCGTTCCGCCTGCAGCAGCAGGAGGGAGGGGAGGACGAGGGCTCCGTTGTGCTGCGGTGCTTCGACGGAGTCAAGGTAACGGTGCCAGCGCCCCTCGCGCGACAGCGGTCGGGGCTCGTTCTGGAGGCGGCGGCCGCCGGGGAGCGCGTGGTCGACGTGCCGGGCAACGTCTCCGGCCGCGTCGTGGCGAGGGTGGTCGCGTACTGGGAGGCCCGCGCTGCGGCGGCGGTGGGGTCCTTCGACGACGGTGAGTTCCTCGGCGGGCTGCGGCACGACACGCGGGTGGACCTCATCCACGCAGCGCACCACCTGCGCGACGCCGCGCTCTTTGACCTGTTCAGGTTCGGTGCTGCCTGAGCAAAAGCTTCCTGCAGTCGAACGGCGTCGGCCACCCTAGTTTTTTTTCCTCTTTCTTTCTTGTGCCTGAAGTTGGTTTGATTGCCATATTTTTATCATGTAAATTGGGAAAATAATACATATATATATATATATATATATATATATATATATATATATATATATATATATATATATATATATATATATATGGTAATATGGGTGCCAGATGGATTCTCCCCACGCATCGTGCATGATTTCGCTTGAACTTGTGGCACCGTTTTTACGACTAGAAACTATATATGGAACTGTTCAACAGACCCATCATCGCAAAATCCACAACCAAACGGATCATGTCTGGGCAACCATGCGCTTCTATGGCTTTTGTTTTCTTCGTTTATTTTATTATCTATAGAACTAAACACTGCATAATGCTAACTACTCCGTTAATTGGACACTGCTATATGCATCAAGATCCTTGTACGAACCTCTACGAGGCCCATTCACTATGTAAGAAATTCGAATAGGAGATAAAGATGAATTACGTGCTCAAAAGTGGTCGTCTCTCATAAGCTTTTAAGCGAGACAAGCCCACTTCAGCGAGGATAAGATATGGCTCAGTTGAACGTTAAGGAGACACGTTACATTACAACCCGTCTCAATTAAGTATGGATCCAAGACGGGTATACTCTCTGGACAAACGGGAGACGCACTTGTAGCACAGCGCGTGTGACACCCGGTTTCGAAAATGAATCAAGCTAACGCATATGTGTGCCTAGGATGTTCAACACACATACACGAATGATTCACAAATGATAAACAGATAATTACCGCGACTCAAATTATTAAATAAGTACTCTTATTACATAATTCATTATATCCTCGAATACAAGCTCTAATTAATATTACTGACAAGTTCAACTAATGCAACGGAAATAAACTGACTAAGCAAACTAAGCAAAAGGGATAGCGCAGCTCCATGCAACACCACATGCAAAGCTGACGGTAGACACGACCTAGATCTCTACATTATCGCCATTAAACTCACAATTCTGACCTGCAACTGTTGGGGTGGGGGATTGCAAGAGTGAGTACATGTCGTACTCAGCAAGTGTCGAAAGTATGACATGTGGCTGATTCAAATGACGAATGTAATAATGGCTAAGTGCTGAAAAGTACAGTAAAACATTTGAAAAGCATTATATGTATTATGTGTATGTAAACCCATCATAAACCATGTGACCATCATAATACCAGCCCATAATTCACCATTACCAATAACCATAATTAATGTCATAAACCATAATTCCATCCATAACCATAACCATAATCATAATATCAACCATAACCGTTACCAAACCATAACCATTCCAATAACCATCCCATTACCAAATTCCCTCTAATCATGTAGGTCATCCAGGCGCTCATAACCGGGAGCACGGCTATCATGATAGTTTTAATTAACTCTGCAGAGTTTGTACCTCTTTACCCACGTGTTCGTGATTTCATCACCTTCCGGCGACTAAGAATCTCCCTTATGCCCATGACCCGTCAGTCATATTACACACTTCCGTTGGTGTGTGGCCAAGAGATCACAAAATAGCCTTTACAAAGGGATTACTAGCTTATTTAGACCCCACTGAGGTTTCACCGGTGGCGATGTCTCCCGCAGAGCACATCTTCAACCAAGGGCCCCCTCTTGAGCCATTCGGATCCCAGGGTAGTCCCACCAATCATCAACAAACCCAATCCGACTACCCCTTCCCCGAGCATCCACAATGGTCCAAACAGCACTAGCAAAGCCCTAATTAATCAGCTACGCCGCACCCATAACTTGGCCTCGTGGTGGCACTGTAGTCCTGGCTTATTCTCGCATGAACCGGTCCTTAGATCTAAAGCAAGCAAACCACCATAACATCCAACCCATCCACATACCAGGCTTGCTTAGATCACCCATCGTATTGACCAGTTCACATTAACCAGAATATCATTGATGCATAATTAAATGTGTAGTGTTGTTTTTTCCATCCCAATTAATTAAGCGAAGCAAAAAGGTAAAAACCCTTCCCGACTCTCTACCATAAATTCCAGGTGACAAGGGTGGTTTAACAAGTCTAGTAAACTTCCTACCATAGGATTCCCATCAAATTGACACAGCATGCAGTTTTGCAAACAAAACATTTATTTTAAAAACAGGATCAATATGCTTCAAGGACACTTGCCTTGCTCCGACGGATGGGGTTGCTCAAGCGCTTCAAAGTCTTGGTTTTGGAAATCCTAGTATGCGGCCTCTTGAGCACGTTCCTCTACGTGTGATCATACATACAAGAAAATACATACAATTCAACATGATGCACACACATTATTCAACATGCGATGATATGCATGCATGCAAAGTACAATAATTAATTCACTATGGTTGTTTATTAATTAGATGCGACTAGTTCATGTGTGTTCATATGAGTTTACGGGGAATTTAACGAGAATTAATGCTGCTGAAAATAAAATTATGGTGCAATTAAAATAAATTTATGTCTATTAGATCTAATGCGTCGCTAAATTTCGCATCGGGAACATGGCCTACCGTAGATCTGACGGCTTGACGGTCGCGGAACGAATGCGACACGTAGACGAAGTGGATAGCGCAGCAGTCCCTCGGCGGCACGACGACGGCGACGACCTCCGGCGGACGGTGGGGCCCTCCTCTTTTTCTTCCTCTTCTTCCCCTTCTTTTTCTCCTTTTTCTTCCCTGGGCGCAGCCTCCTGGTGTCCTTTTTCCCCTTTGTACCGGCGGCCCTTTTTTTTATTCGTGGTTGGCGGCGGCTGCCTTCTGGGATCGAGGAAAAACCTAGGACCTACGGTCCTTTTTAAAGACGGCGGGAGTCAAAGCGGGGGCGGGAATCGTGAGCGGAAGGCGCGGGAATCGGGCGATTCGCGGCGCGTATCGCGCATCGGGCGGGGCCCAGGGCGCCTCGGGCGTGCGGGGTGGGGTCCGCCAGGCGCGTGTCGCGCGGGGGCGTTGCGCGTGGCTGCGGGGCCGGGTGGGAGCGCGCATTGGGAGCGGGGCGCTGCGGGAGGCGGCGTCGGCAGGGTGGGACCCGGCGGCGGGGCGCGCGTGGGAGGGCGAGGCGGCCAGCGGCAGGCGGGGGCGCGTGCATCGGGCGGCGGCGGGGCCCATCGCGGGGCCAGCGCAGGCTCGGCGCGTGGGGGGGGGGGGGGCGGTCGGCACGTGGGCGGGCGGCCGAGTCGGGTCGCGCGCAGAATCGCGCGCGTGGGCGCGCGTCGCGCGGCCGGGTGGGCCAGGCGGCGTCGGCAGGGGCACGCGGCGCGGAGCGCCTCGGGTGGCGTGCGGGGCCGGCTGGCGGCTCGGCCGCTGGCCGGTAGTTTTTTTTCTTTTTCTTTTTTTTTTCATTTAGTATTATTATTATTTTATAATTTATATTTATTTATTTTACTTACTTTTTTATACCTTTTTTATGTTATTTATTATATATATATATTATATATATATATATATATATTATTCATGTTATATATTTATTATTTATTATTATTATAATGTATATTATTAATATTAATATTTTATTTATTTTCATATATTGTTATATATATTATTTATATACATTTATATATATTTTATTATTATTATTTTTATACTTATTCCCTATTACAAGTTATAGGCTATAATTATTATTTTCTTTTTCTTCTTTTGCTACATACATTTGTATATATATATATGCTCCATCTTTTTATGTTTTATTATTTTTCTTTTATCCTACTAATGTTTAATGCATGATCATGTATGCAATGCAGGATGCGAAAATTTAGGGTGTTACAATTCTACCCCCCTTAAAGTGAATCTCGCCCTCAAGATTCGATAGCGTGGAGAAAAGGTGAGGGAATTCTGCCTTCAAGTCTTCTTCACGTTCCCATGTAGCTTCGGTTCCCGTATGGTGTTTCTATCGCACTTTGCACCAACGGATCCTCTTAATTCTTGTGAATCCAAAACAATGAGTTTGGCGGAGAAGTCTACCCTCCTTATTCTAAGGCTTACTTTTGGACATACTATATTTGTCCTCATCTCTCCTCCAGGAGACTTAACCAATAGAGTAAACTTCATATGAGAGATAGGCAAACTATACTTGACAACATACTTCGATACAATGAATGAATGCGATGCTCCGGAATCAAATAACATAGTCGCGGGGTTGGAGTTAGCAAGAAACATACCAATGACCACGTCATCCGCTTGTTGAGCATCCTCCGTAGAGACATGGTTCACGTTGCCACGAGCAAAATTCTGCTGTCCACGGCTTCCGTGTGGCTGTCCTCCATTAGGTCTTGGGTTTTGCCTTGGCGCATTGCTTCTTTGACCAAGGCCTGACTTAGGACATTGATTCGCAAAGTGTCCAGCTTCTCCACAAGTATAGCACCTCTTAACTCCACCAGAATTATTGGGACGAGCTTGGTTTTGAACATTGGCTCTAGGAAAATCAGCACGAGGTGCATAAGGCATTGCTTGCATATCAGGGCGCTGCTGTACAAACTGAGTTGGGTGTGGTGCATAACCAGGGCACTGAGCAGGAATAGAGGAGCTGTAATGAGGCGCATTGGGTGGTGCAAGGCGAGGGCGCACATTACTTCCTTGTTGCTGTCCCTGGTGTGGTGCCTTCCTCTTGATTTCTTGATCCATCTCACGGATCTTGTTCTCAACCACAATTGCTTTGTCCACAAGCTTCTGAAAATTGGCATAATCACAATTGAGCAATTGCACTTGGATCCCATTGTTGAGGCCTCTCATGAACAAGTATTGCTTCCGGCTGTCCTGACTAACATCCTCGGGCGCATACCTTGAGAGTTGAATGAATTTATTGAGATATTCACTCACGCTTGATTTTCCTTGTCTCAAGTTCTCAAATTCTTGTCTCTTCAAGATCATAACACCTTCTGGCACATAATGAGAACGAAAATTCTCCTTGAATTCGGCCCAAGTGATCCTCTCTTGATCCTCATGAGCATTGCATAGTGAATCCCACCAATCGGCAGCTGCTCCAACGAGTTGATGAGAAGCAAATAGGACCTTCTCTCGGTCACTGCATTGGACAATGGCTAGCTTCTTCTCCACGGACTTGAGCCAATCATCCGCATCCATAGGTTCGGCAGCTTGAGCAAAGGTTGGCAGTCTAGTCCTCATGAACTCTCCCAATCGGTTACGAGGAGGCGGGGGTGGCGGTGGAGGCATGTGGGGCTGATTGTTCATATTGCCAGCCTGCAGCTGTCCTATGGTCTGTATCATAGTCTGCATGAGCTGGTTTTGCATAGCCAATAGTTGCTCAATGTTAATAGCTCCATGAGCAGGTCCTTGTCCGTTGTTATTCTGAGGTACTCCATTGTTCTCCTCCTCATCATTGGCATCCCTCTGGTTGCGAGTCCTCACCATCTAGAGAAAAGCAATAGGTAAGAATTTAGAAACGTCCCCAACTATATGCATCAAGGGATATGAAGCTAACCAACTAGCTATACTAGCCTAGGTGGACATGGCAATGCTAAGGCATCCCAAAATCCTCTATTAAGCACACAAGCAAACAATATATATAGCAAACAGCACTCCAAGCAAAAACACATCGATTCCTAAGTGCTCCTATGTGCTCTAAAGTGTCCATTCTATCTAGGCTGCATCCTACGGTCAACCTGGCTCTGATACCAATCTGTGACACCCGGTTCCGAAAATGAACCAAGCTAACGCATATGTGTGCCCAGGATGTTCAACACACATACACGAGTGATTCACAAATGATAAACAGATAATTACCACATCTCAAATTATTAAATAAGTACTCTTATTACATAATTCATTATATCCTCGAATACAAGCTCTAATGAATATTACTGACAAGTTCAACTAATGCAGCGGAAATAAACTGACTAAGCAAACTAAGCAAAAGGGATAGCGCAGCTCCATGCAACACCACAGGCAAAGCTGACGGTAGACACGACCTAGATCTCCACATTATCGCCATTAAACTCACAATTCTGACCTGCAACTGTTGGGGTGGGGGATTGCAAGAGTGAGTACATGTCGTACTCAGCAAGTGTGGAAAGTATGACATGTGGCTGATTCAAATGACGAATGTAATAATGGCTAAGTGCTGAAAAGTACAGTAAAACATTTGAAAAGCATTATATGTATTATGTGTATGTAAACCCATCATAAACCATGTGACCATCATAATACCAGCCCATAATTCACCATTACCAATAACCATAATTAATGTCATAAACAATAATTCCATCCATAACCATAACCATAATCATAATATCAACCATAACCATTACCAAACCATAACCATTCCAATAACCATCCCATTACCAAATTCCCTCTAATCATGTAGGTCATCCAGGTGCTCATAACCGGGAGCACGGCTATCATGATAGTTTTAATTAACTCTGCAGAGTTTGTACCTCTTTACCCACGTGTTCGTGATTTCATCACCTTCCGGCGACTAAGAATCTCCCTTATGCCCATGACCCGTCAGTCATATTACACACTTCCGTTGGTGTGTGGCCAAGAGATCACAAAATAGCCTTTACAAAGGGATTACTAGCTTATTTAGACCCCACTGAGGTTTCACCGGTGGCGATGTCTCCCGCAGAGCACATCTTCAACCAAGGGCCCCCTCTTGAGCCATTTGGATCCCAGGGTAGTCCCACCAATCATCAATAAACCCAATCCGACTACCCCTTCCTCGAGCATCCACAATGGTCCAAACAGCACTAGCAAAGCCCTAATTAATCAGCTACGCCGCACCCATAACTTGGCCTCGTGGTGGCACTGTAGTCCTGGCTTATTCTCGCATGAACCGGTCCTTAGATCTAAAGCAAGCAAACCACCATAACATCCAACCCATCCACATACCAGGCTTGCTTAGATCACCCATCGTATTGACCAGTTCACATTAACCAGAATATCATTGATGCATAATTAAATGTGTAGTGTTGGTTTTTCCATCGCAATTAATTAAGCGAAGCAAAAAGGTAAAAACCCTTCCCGACTCTCTACCATAAATTCCAGGTGACAAGGGTGGTTTAACAAGTCTAGTAAACTTCCTACCATAGGATTCCCATCAAATTGACACAGCATGCAGTTTTGCAAACAAAACATTTATTTAAAAAATAGGATCAATATGCTTCAAGGAAACTTGCCTTGCTCCGACGGATGGGGTTGCTCAAGCGCTTCAAAGTCTTGGTTTTGGAAATCCTCGTATGCGGCCTCTTGAGCACGTTCCTCTACGCGTGATCATACATACAAGAAAATACATACAATTCAACATGATGCACACACATTAATCAACATGCGATGATATGCATGCATGCAAAGTACAATAATTAATTCACTACGGTTGTTTATTAATTAGATGTGACTAGTTCATGCGTGTTCATATGAGTTTACAGGGAATTTAACGAGAATTAATGCTGCTGAAAATAAAATTATGGTGCAACTAAAATCAATTTATGTCTATTAGATCTAATGCGTCGCTAAATTTCACATCGGGAACATGGCCTACCGTAGATCTGACGGCTTGACGGTCGCGGAACGAATGCGACGCGTAGACGAAGTGGATGGCGCAGCAGTCCCTCGGCGGCACGACGACGGCGACGACCTCCGGCGGACGGTGGGGCCCTCCTCTTTTTCTTCCTCTTCTTCCCCTTCTTTTTCTCCTTTTTCTTCCCTAGGTGCAGCCTCCTGGTGTCCTTTTTCCCCTCTGTACCGGCGGCCCTTTTTTTTATTCGTGGTTGGCGGCGGCTGCCTTCTGGGATCGGGGAAAAACCTAGGACCTACGGTCCTTTTTATAGACGGCGGGAGTCAAAGCGGGGGCGGGAATCGTGAGCGGAAGACGCGGGAATCGGGCGATTCGCGGCGCGTATCGCGCGTCAGGCGGGGCCCAGGGCGCCTCGGGCGTGCGGGGTGGGGTCCGCCAGGCGCGTGTCACGCGGGGGCGTTGCGCGTGGCTGCGGGGCCGGGTGGGAGCGCGCATCGGGAGCGGGGCGCTGCGGGAGGCGGCGTCGGTAGGGTGGGACCCGGCGGCGGGCGCGCGTGGGAGGGCGAGGCGGCCAGCGGTAGGCGGGGGCGCGTGCATCGGGCGGCGGCGGGGCCCATCGCGGGGCCAGCGCAGGCTTGGCGCGTGGGGGGGGGCCGTGCCGGTCGGCACGTGGGCGGGCGGCCGAGTCGGGTCGCGCGCGGAATCGCGCGCGTGGGCGCGCGTCGCACGGCGGGGTGGGCCCGGTGGCGTCGACAGGGGCACGCGGCGCAGAACGCCTCGGGTGGCGTGCGGGGCCGGCTGGCGGCTTGGCCGCTGGCCGGTAGTTTTTTTTCTTTTTCTTTTTTTTTTCATTTAGTATTATTATTATTTTATAATTTATATTTATTTATTTTACTTACTTTTTTTATACCTTTTTATGTTATTTATTATATATATATTATTCATGTTATATATTTATTATTTATTATTATTATAATGTATATTATTAATATTAATATTTTATTTATTTTCATATATTGTTATATATATTATTTATATACATTTTATTATTATTTTTATACTTATTCCCTATTACAAGTTTTAGGCTATAATTATTATTTTCTTTTTCTTCTTTTGCTACATACATTTGTATATATATATGCTCCATCTTTTTATGTTTTATTATTTTTCTTTTATCCTACTAATGTTGAATGCATGATCATGTATGCAATGCAGGATGCGAAAATTTAGGGTGTTACAGCGCGTCTCCTATAAGCGAGTGAAATGAGACATCTTTACTGAAAGCGCGTCTCCTTTGTCTTCACTTACAGACATACATGAACACGACTCTGAGCGATGACCACATTCATTCATAGTTGAACACACAAAATATTCATCACACAGATGAACACAGATAACAAATTCAATCATTCACACAATTGGTCACAGATAACAAATATATTACAAACATAAGAAAGAATTACAAGATACAGGAAAAAATATCAACTAAAAAACAACAAAAGAAAACCTAAATCCTACTCCTCCTACCCCTCCTCCTCCTCCGGCTGCGATGCCGGTTGCTCCGGCTGCTCCGCCGGTGGCTCTGCTGGTCTGTGTTATAACGCAAAATGGAGACGTGCTTCGCTGCGAAGCGCGTCTCCTATGATCGACGTCTCCCTTTCCTCTGCAAAAAGAGAGACGTTCTCTAACGGAAAGCACGTCTCCGATTCCATACGTCACCTTTAGCTTCGTCATTTTCTCCATTTTGCTTCGGTGCATTATTGATATCACACATGTCACTTGATAACTAAATCATTCTCTTGTCCCAAAGATAATCAAATCCTTCCTTATAATACCCGAGGAACACGATAAACACGCTGCACATTCACTCATTCATACAGTTGAAGAACACACAAGATAATATTGAATCACATAGATGAACAGAGATAGATTTCATTCATTAACAACATTTACAAAACAGAAGTAACTAAAAAGAACAAAGAAAAACTAAATCCTCCTCCTCCTCCTCCTCCTCCGGCGGTGACTCCGGCGCCCGGTGCAACAGGAGCCTGGGCCGGCTGCTCCATCTATGCCGGCTGCTCCGGCTGCGTTGGCAGTGCAACCCCGTAAACGAGGTTGCTCTTCGTTGCCTCCACCAGGTTTATGCGGCCCTCAGGGCCAAGCACCTGGGCCATCATCTCGAAAAGAATGTCGAGACGATCGGCCACCCCCGTGAGAGCGAAGAGGTAGTGGCCGATGGTACCCATTCCAGTAAACTGGGGAAGGGTACCCAGACCCAAGGAACTCATGGCGCGAGATGTATTGTTGTACGCCTCTTGCGCTATAAGGAGGCGCTGCTCGGTGTTGAACCTCTCAAGGGAGCTGCAACACATTTTCTTGCAGGGTGGCTCTCTCGGCGGGCTTGGCGACGGAGAGTTGGCCATGGTGGTGGTGGGTCATTGGGGCAGACAAGACGAAGAAAAGAAGAGGATTCAAAGTGAGCGACGCGCTTGTGGAGAACTCACTGGTGATGGTGCGTCTTAAATAAGGTCTACGCAGAGTCGTCGAGGGAGCGGTTGGTTTCCCGCGCATGATGGAATGACGGGACACATCGATACCGCCTCGAGGAAATGAAAGTTCGCGCACGATCGTCGCACGGATCTCTGCACTACGCCACCAAAATTAAGTTCTCCGCAGACCTCGTGCCTCATGTCTCTCTTTGGACTATGGAAGACCCGCTTTAGGTTAATGCTCGTCTCTCTTTGTTATAGCACGTCTCGCATTTATCTCCTTCGTCTCTTCGTATCTTTGACACTGGAAGACGCTCCTTAACTTAACACGAGTCTCACATTTATCTCTCTCGTCTCTTCTTCGCCTCCTGTGCTCCTTTAGTACTAATCGAACAACGGTCCTTTACTAATCAACCAACCCCAGTGTGACTGCCTCCTCTATTCGCCGTTGCCGTCCTCGTCATCGTCATCGTCGCGTCCTCGTCGTCGTCGTTGTCATCCTCCTTGTCGTCGTCGTCGCTGTTGTCGTCCTCCTTGTCGTTGTCACTGTTCATGGTTGGTATCGGCTTGGCGCGTAGCCAAGTGAAGGAGGAGCGCTTGGCGTGGCGCAAGAATCATCCCCATGTATGTACATATGGAACACCGGTCACATAGTTGTATATATATAGATCTGCAATGGACTGATGAACTTAACTTTAGTTTTGTTTTTCCTTCTGCGTAGGGTTCTCTACGAAGCCTGAATCGGGAGATTTACTGAAGTGGCAGTGCATTGTCCTCGGTAAAGAAGAGGGAAGTCATGAAGAACAAGCACAATATGAGTTTAACCAGCGTCCTCCTATTAATGAATTTCCTTTGTAGACTGACTGAGAAGGTGGTTACTACCCTCTAACAATCTCTTTCTCAGAGGACTATCAATTTTTGCCTCCAAGATGCGCCTTTCCAAGTGGTTTATTCCACCCAAATGTCCATCGCTCAGGAGCACTCTGCATTGGGATTCTTGATCAAGAGACTGTAAGATAGACCTATTTTGCTCATATAATTAATAATTGTTGCCGAACTTATTTGAACTGGTTTCTCATGTCGCTTAAATTGATATTTCATAGGGGTGATTGTCGGTACCCCGTGTACCGGGTACCCCACGGTACCGCAAGAAGTGCAAGAGAGTTCCACCTGTCAAAGTTAAAGGTCTCCTCAGGCCCCACACGTCATAATACACCAGACCCGCATCCCTCATATGGGTAGGTCTAGGGACTGACACGTGTGATGTAAGTCCGGAGCTAAACTCCCAACACAGGGAAGCTCCGTAATCAACACGTGTATCACGACCCCGAACCTAACCTCCAGCAGAGGGAAGCTCCAATGCCGACACGTGTATAGCGGATCCAGAGCTACCTCCAGGTAGGAGGAAGCTCCAAAGCTGCCACGTGTGGAGCCTCCGGACCTACACCACTAATGAGTACACTGGCGGATCTCCAACAGCACAGAAATTCAAGGGACAGTTAAAGCAGGAGTTACCAAACCTGATTACGTGTCATTAATGTTGTAACTAATGAAACACGATTAGAGCACTGTTAATAGGGGTAACACAACCATTAAGGCACATTAACACACTATTAACCACGCTTAATACTCATAGGCAGTGTATTAGCCTATTAAATATGCCAGGGCCACATGTCGGGCCAGACAAAGGTTGTAATGGTCAGTCCTTGGATTATAAATGGACCGTGTCGCACGATACAAAGGGGATATGACTAGTGATACTCAATACAACAACACAAACATCATGGAGTAGGGTATTACGCTCAAGCGGCCCGAACCATGTAAATCTCCCGTATCACCATCTTGTTCTTGATCTCTGCGTGCCCAAACCAATACAGGAACCTCCGTGGACTACATTTGGTAGTATCGGGGGAAGTGTCGTTCTCACACTTCGACATTTTGGCACGCCAGGTAGGGGCAGTTCAAGATCTCAAGATGGTGAACTCCGTCGTAGGATCCTCCAATGGCAACCATGCTGAGCGGCCCGCAAGAGGCAATCCCTTTAACATGCAGCATCCAACAGGCGTTGTTGTCCCAGCGCATGTTATGCCACCACCACCACCATCTGCCCTAGCAAATAATGCTGGACAACAGGATGGGGTACTTGTGTCGATCAAAGCATCGGCAAACAACAACCCCAAGAACGCGCTAATTGTTGCGCGAACCCTGTTGGAGCACCCACCAGCACCCAGGGCACCTCAAGGTGCGATGGAGCAGTGGCGCACTGATGTACAGCATTTGGTTGCAACCGCAGCCGATGCCATCAGCAACCAAGGTCCTCCCCCTTTGGGGCAGGCAACAACTCAATGTAGGACCTTGTCTGGAAGACTTGGTCCTCACATGTCTCAGCACCGACATCGTGCTGCTTCTCAACAGGTGACCTCGTTGCCTTCCGGGGCACGACATACTCACACCATCACCAGGATTCCGACTCATGATCCGCGGTCGGAACTTGATCAACATTACCGACTGTAGGACGATCGTGTCTATATCGAGCGTGCTCGCGAGAGGCTCGGGACAACCATGCTCCTCAAGGAGTAAGAGGAGGTTGCTCTGCCCTGTCCATGCACTTACGCATGGTGGCCACAGAAGTTTTGGCCTCATTTACCGGAGAAATTCGACGGGACTGTCAACCCCAATGAATTTCTTCAAATTTACTCCACTGCTATACTTGCAGCGGGGGGCGATGAGGCCGTGATGGCCAACTACTTCCCAGTGGCCTTAACCGGAACCGTTAGGTCATGGTTTATGATCCTCCAGCCTGACTCCATCAACAGTTGAGTGGAACTATGCCAATAGTTCACTGCAAATTTTGGGAGTTCATACACTCGACTTGGCACTGAACTGGACCTTTTTGCTGTCCAGCAAAAAACGAGAGAGTCGCTGCGATCCTTCATCCAGCGATTCTCTCAGGTACGCAATACCATCCCTTCCATCTCAAGCGCCTTTGTTATTGTTGCATTCAGACAGGGCATTCAGGACAAAAAGATGCTGGAGAAGTTGGCAATCAAAGAAGTCATCAGCGTCACGGAACTATTCAGCCTAGCAGACAAATGTGCTAAAGCTGCGGAGGGCCGTGAGATGCACTCGAAGCCAGCTCCAGAAGCCAAGAAAAGTCCTCCAAAGCTGAAGCCACTACATCCGGAGGTGGCAAAAATAAAAAGAAGCCCAACGACAAGAAGTAGCCGTTGGCTGATGCACCAAACGCTGCGGCTGCTGCAGCTCCGGGTGGCCAGGGGCCACGCCCCAAGAAACGACCTCGACCATCATCAGAAGATGGTGGTAGCTCCAAAGTATGGTGTCTGAACCACAAGACGGACAAGCACAATCTGGATGAATGCCGAGAGGTCCGGAACCTTGTCTAGCACTACAACAAGCGCCGAGAAGAAGCTCCTTTCCAACAATGGGAAGGAAAGAAAAAAGTCAACGAAGCTCCAGCTGAGGAGGAGCTAGGTTTTCAGGACTACAAGAAGGTCCTGAAAGATGTCTACAACATTGTCAACGACGACTCTGACATCTCTGACAATGAGCGTCGGAAGACCCTGAACACCATTTATGGTGGTTCTTGGGACATCACCTCTCGTCGCATCCTCAAGACATTGTGGTGGGACATGGCCGTTGTAGCTCCCACCGCTAGGGCAGAGCATCATCGGAAGTGGATGGACACTCCCATCATTTTCAATGCTTCGGACTGTTCCCGCAACATGATCGGAGGTGGCCAACTCCCGTTGATGGTGTTTCCGACCATTAACAATATCCAACTTCACCATGTAATGGTGGACGGAGGTGCAGGGCTGAACCTCATAAGCTTCGAAGCCTTTGTCAAGCTCCAGCTCCGACCTTCGGACCTTCGCCCATCTCGACATTTCTCTAGAGTAGGTCCGGGGGCCATTACCCCTCTTGGTTCCATCACACTCCCAGTGACCTTCGGGACTCAGGAGAACTACAGAACCGCGAAGTTGGTCTTCAGCGTTGCGCAGATCAGTCTGCCGTTCAACTCCATTTTGGGCAGGCCAGCCATGTACAGGTTCATGTCCGTCGCCCATTATGGTTACTTAGTGTTGAAGATGCCAACACCTGCGGGCGTTCTCCGGATCCGTGGAGATCACACTGCAATCACTGCATTGGAGGAAGTCTATGCGCTTGCTACAGCGCAGGAGGAAGCACCTGGTAAGGAGCCAACACCGAACCCTCTGAGCATTCGTCATCGAGGCTCGACCTCCGCACCTCGTGTGCAACTAAGCGGCGAGACCGACGTTCCTGCCAAAGTCATCCAAATTGGTTCCGATGCTGCTCTGACTACCCGTATATCGGGAGGTTTGAACAACAAATAGGAACTCGCGCTCATCACCTTCCTCCAGGCTAATGTCGACGTGTTTGCCTGGAAACCGTCGCAAATGCCTGGGATCCCTAGGGAGGTGATTGAGCACAATCTGAAGATTTATCCTGAAGCACGGCCTGTACACCAGAAGCCCCGAAAGCAATCAATCGAGCGACAAAACTTCATTCGATAGGAGATCAAGAAGTTTCTCAAAGTTGGTTTCATTCGGGAGGTGTTTCACCCAAAATGGTTGGCAAACGCAGTTGTGGTGCCCAAGGCTGGCGGGATGTGTCAGATGTGTATCGACTACACCTTAAATAAGGCATGTCCAAAGGATCCATTTCCACTACCTATGATAGATCAGATAGTGGACTCCACCTCCGGGTGTGAGCTATTGTGTTTCTTAGATGCATATTCTGTATATCATCAAATCCAAATGTATAAGGAAGATGAAGAGCAGACTGTCTTCATAACAGTAGATGTATTGTATTGTTATACTGCCATGCCCTTTGGTCTCAAAAATTCTACTTCAACATTTGTGCGAGCCATGTACAAAACATTTGGAGAGCTAATCAGAGACTTGGTGGAGGTGTACATCGATGACATCGTCGTAAATATCAAGAGCAAGGAGTCACTCCTTGACAATTTACAAGTTGTCTTTGACAAGCTGCGCATCACGCACACGAAGCTGAACCCGGATAAATGTGTCTTAGGGTTTAGCTCTGGGAAGATTCTAGGTTTCTTGGTGACTCACCGAGGAATTGAAGCAAATCCGACGAAGATCAAGGCTATAGAAGATATGCGGCCTCAGCCCGCATCAAGGATGTCTAGAAGTTAACTGGGTGTTTAGCTGCGCTCAGCTGGTTCATCGCAAGACTGGCAGAGCGGGCACTTCCCTTCTTCAAACTCTTGAGGAAGTCCGAACCATTTCATTGGTCTGAAGAAGCAGAAAAGGCGTTTCAAGAGCTGAAACAGCTCCTGTGACGCCCGGTTCTGAAAAATGAACCAAGCTAACGCATATGTGTGCCCAGAATGTTCATCACACATACACGAGTGCAATCACAAAAGAGTATACAGAAAATTACCATAGAACAAGATTAATTAACCAAATTTTATTACACAAACCAGATTATCCTCGAATACAAGCTCCAATGTATATTTATGACAAGTTCAACTAATGCAGCGGAAATAAACTAATTAAGCAAACTAAACAGCTAGGCAGCATAAGCAATAGGGTATAGCGCTTCTCCAATAACACCACAGGCAAAGTTGACGGTAGACACGGCCTAGAACTTCGCATTATCGCCATTAAACTCCCAAACCTGACCTGCAACTGTTGGGGGGGGATTGCAAGAGGGAGTACATGTCGTACTCAGCAAGTGTGGAAAGTATGACATGTTGCTGATTCAAATGACGACAATAATAATGGCAAAGTGCTGAAAAGTACAGTAAAACATTTGAAAAGCAATATATTATATTTATATGAATCAAACCTATCATAATCATAAGTAATATCACAATACCAGTCCATAATTCACCCTCCTCATCAATAATTCCAGATTTCACCATTTGCCAATGACCATATTCAATACCAGAAATTAATCCATAACCATAATACCAACCATAACCATCTCAAATACCATCCCAATACCAAGTACCCTCTAATCATGGAAGTTGTCCAGGTGCTCATAACCGGGAGCACGGCTATCATGATAGTTTTAATTAACTCTGCAGAGTTTGTACCTCTTTACCCACGTGTTCTTGATTTCATCACCTTTCGGTGAATAAGAATCTCCCTTATGCCCATGACACGTCGGTCATATTACACACTTCTGTTGGTGTGTGGCCAAGAGACCACAAAATAGCCTTTACAAAGGGATTACTAGCCTATTTAGACCCCACTGAGGTTTCACCGGTGGCGATGTCTCCCGCAGAGCACATCTTCAACAAAGGGCCCCCTCTTGAGCCATTTGGATCCCAGGGTAGTCCCACCAATCATCAACAAACCCAATCCGACTACCCCTTCCCCGAGCATCCATAATGGTCCAAATAGCAGTGGCAAAGCCCTAATTAATAAGCTACACCGCACCCATACTTGGCCTCGTGGTGGCACTGTAGTCCTGGCTTATTCTCGCATGAACAGGTACTTAGATCTAAAGCAAGCAATCCACCATACATCCAACCCATCCACATACCAGGCTTGCTTAGATCACCCATTACCATATCGTATTTAAACAGTTCATGTTAACCATAATCTCATCCATGCATAATTAAATTGAGTGGTATAGTTGTTTTCCATCCCAGTTGATTAAGCGAAGCAAAAGGTAAAAACCCTTCCCGACTCTCTACCATGTATTCCAGGCGACAAGGGTGGTTTAGCAAATCTAGTAAACTTCCTACCATAGGATTCCCATCAATTTGACACAAGCATGCAGTTTTGCAAACAAAACATTTATTTTAAAACAGGGTCAATATGCTTCAAGGACACTTACCTTGCTCTTGCTATTGATTAGGATCAAAGCCTTCAAACTCTTGGTGTTGTAGATCCTCCGCGGCACTCTCTAGCGCAAATCCGTCTAATCCACACAATAAACATACAAGACAAGAAACACAATCAAAGAGTGCACAAATATTACTCAATATGACTTGACATGCATGATTTATGCAAATGCAAAGTAGAACTTGTTAATTGATTGCTTTTAATGACAACTAACTAGTTCTAATAGCTTTTAACAAGTTTATACAGGTTTGGATTCGATTAGATCAAATTTTAGAATTAATTCAACACAATTTAACCTGAAAGATCGGACTAGTCCGCTAGAGACCGGACAAGTCCGCACCCTGCGAGATCAGAAGATTAGGGTTTTCTAGATCAGCATAAATTTGGAGATTAGGGGTTGAATTCACGTAAGGAAAAGATAATAGAAGGTATACCAGGTGTTTAAAACTCCAATGAATCAAGAACCTTGGAGGTAGCACTTGGATCTTGGTGATCTAGGGTTGGTAATGAACTTGGGGATGAATTGGTGGTGAAGAACGAAACTTGGTGGACATCTTGATCCTCTTTCGTTTCCTCCTCTTCTTCTTCTTGCTTGGGATCTTCTCCTCCCTCCTTGGTGGTGGCTCTCCACGAACTAGGGTTTGGGTGGGGTGGAAAAGTGGCAAATAGATGTCAATCCAAGGGGTGGGGTTGTTTATAAAGAGGTGGAGGCTAGGGTTAGATGGATTTCGAGTTTGAGATGATTAGAGGCCGGTTTAGAGTCCCACATGGGTTCTGAATGAGTTAGGCACGACATCCCTAGGCCCACTTAATATGAAACCCAAGAAACAAGTCGTAAAACAAAAGATCAACTCGGAGTCACGAAATATCGGACAAGTACAGAAAGGACTGGACTAGTCCGAATTCGTCCAGAGAGAAAATCGGACAAGTCTGGCCAAAAATCGGACAAGTCTGACTTTAAACAGAGAGGAAAATGGACAAGTCCGCTGGAACACCGGACTAGTCCGGAAAAGTCCAAGGACTTAGCAATTTTTCAAGGATTCATGGAATAACGGACGAGTCCGCACAAAATTGGACAAGTCCGAATGTTTTCAGAGCCAAAATCGGACTAGGCCGCAGCAAAAACGAACAATTCCGTTTTTAGTCAGAGAGAAATCGGACTAGTCCTCAGCAAAATCAGACTAGTCCGCACTTTCCTGCATTTCAGGTGCGGTTTTGTTCCAAATCAATTTTAAACTTGTTCCTCTTTATGCGGGTTAATGTTAAACATGTATATGAGTGTATGCAGGGCATGATGCATGAAAATGAGGGTGTTACAAACCTACCCCCCTTAAAATGAATCTCGCCCTCGAGATTCGACGCGAAAGAGAAGAGAGAGGGAAATTCCTTCTTGATATCAACCTCCAATTCCCACGTTGCTTCTTTTTCTGTGTGGTGCTTCCATTGAACTTTACACCATCTAATAACCTTGTTCCTTGTGACTCTCTCCTTGGTTTCCAAGATTTTGATCGGTTGTTCAGCATAAGTCAAATCTTCCTCTAGTTCCAATTCTTCCATTGGCACTTGTTCTTCCGGCACTCTCAAGCACTTCTTGAGCTGGGAAACATGAAAGACATCATGCACGTCTGAGAGATGAGCTGGCATCTCCAACTTATACGCTACTTCTCCTCTTTTGTCCAAAATCTTGAATGGTCCAATATAACGAGGTGCGAGCTTGCCTCTTATGTTAAACCTCTTATGACCTCTCATTGGTGACACCTTGAGGTAAACAAAATCTCCTATTTCAAAGGCTAATTTCCTTCTCCGATTGTCCGCATAGCCCTTTTGTCTTGATTGGGCAGCCCTCAGGTTTTCATAAATTATTTGGACGTGTTTTTCGGCTTGTTGCAACACATCCGGACCAAATACTTGAGTTTCTCCTGCCTCTTTCCAGAATAAAGGTGTCCTACACTTCCTCCCATAAAGTGCTTCATATGGTGACATCTTCAAACTTGCTTGGTAACTATTGTTGTATGAAAATTCTGCGTATGGCAAGCTTTTGTCCCAACTCTTCCCATGCTTTAAAGCACAAGCTCTTAACATGTCCTCCAAAATCTGATTGAAAGAAATAATGTTTGGAAACTTGTACCTCCACCTCAAGGTCACACTTTAATTTGAACTAAATGGGTCTTTAAAAATAAACAAAGTGAGGATGGGGTTGTGGTTAGGAATAAGGCTAGGTTGGTTGCTCAAGGTTTCACTCAAGTTGAAGGTTTAGATTTTGATGAAACTTTTGCTCCTGTTGCTAGATTAGAAGCCATAAGAATTTTGTTAGATTTTACTGTATATAAAGGTTTTGAGCCATATCAAATGGATTTTAAAAGTGACTTTCTTAATGGCTACATATATGTGGAGGTTTATGTCAAACAACCACTCGGTTTTGAGGATCCAGATTTTCCTATCATGTTTACAAACTGTCCAAAGCCTTGTACGGTCTCAAACAAGCCCCTAGAGCATGGTATGATAGGTTAAAAACATTCTTACTTGAAAAGGGGTTTACCATGGGCAAGGTTGATAAAACTCTTTTTGTGCTTAAGAATGGCAATAACTCATTATTCGTTCAAGTGTATGTGGATGATATTATCTTTGGTTGTGCTTCTCACGATCTTGTGTCCAAGTTTTCAGCTATGATGAGTTCAGAATTTGAGGTGAGTATGATGGGAGAACTCACGTACTTTTTGGGGCTGCAAATCAAGCAAACCAAGGAGGGTACCTTTGTGCATCAAACAAAGTATACAAAAGACCTCCTAAGGCGCTTCAACACGGACAAAATCAAGACTCTTCGGACACCAATGGGAACAACAACAACACTTGAACTTTATGAAGATGGTGAACCCGTGGATCAAAAAGAATATAGAAGCATGATTGGATCACCTTTGTACCCGCGGCATCAAGACCGGACATACAATTCAGCGTATGTCTTTGTGCATGGTTTCAAGCCTCTCCACGTGATTCACATCGTTAAGCCCTCAAAAGGATTCTGAGGTACTTACATGGAACTCAAGAATTTGGCATTTTTCTTCCTTCTTCCTCAACCATTACTTTGAAAGCTTTTTCGGATGCTGATTTTGGGGGTTGTAGGATTGATAGGAGAAGTACTTCTGGTGCTTGTCATTTTCTTGATAATTCACTTGTTGCTTGGTCCTCTAGAAAACAAAACTCAGTTGCACAATCCACGGCTGGATCTGAATATGTAGCTGCTACTAGTGCTTACTCACAAATTCTTTGGATTGTCCAAACACTAAAGGACTATGGGGTTCATCTACATAGTGTTCCACTATTTTGTGATAACAGTAATTCCATTTGCATTGCTAAAAACCCCGTGCAACATTCTAGAACTAAGCACGTTGACATTAGGTATCACTTTGTCTGTGATAATGTTGAAAAAGAAAACATTGTGCTTCACCATGTAGATACCGAACAACAATTGGCTGACATTTTTACAAAACCTTTGTATTTAACTCGTTTTTGTTACATTCATAGTGAAATAGGGGCTATGCATCCTCATGGCTTAAGTTGAGGGGGAGTTTTCAGACTTGAGAAGTCTATGTGTGAATCAGAATTTAAAATAATATGAGCATAGTATTTCATACATATATGACTTTGTGATTCCTTTTACATGCTAAAGGTTCTTACTACATTACTCGTGTTATACATTTTGTAGTTTTTTCCATGTCTAGTAATTGGAATAATTACTTACAATAAATTTGGTCATGGTCGAACTTTCTTGCTGTTTTGAACTTGTTGCATCCTCACAAGTGCTTTTAATCATAAAGAATTAATCAAGTAATCAACTCACATGTTGAGTCTTTATGAACAAATATAAATTGAGAAAAGATCAAGAGAATGTGCATGCATCACACTTCTTCTTTTGAGATGGCTTATCATTGCACTTAGATATGAACTTGGAAGAAGTTGTGTATGACTAAAACCATGTCCTTAAGCTTCTGATTGTCATATGAAATAGACTTGGCTTGGTTGGTTAGAATAAGGCAGATGCACATATAATCTCTTGCAAATATCATATGATCTAAATTTGTGCTTTGAAAAATAATAAAATGGAGCAACAAGTGTCATGCTTTCAGGTTTTGAAATAGTTAAGTTTGTGAGATCATGACTTGCTAAATTGGAAATTACATTTGATCTCTAGCATTGCTTACACTACTTTATGTATTTCATTGATGTGATAGTGTAAGTTACTTGATAGTATGACTTGGATGGGTTTTGTTTTATATGTATATGTTATAGTATGCTCATAACAATTGAAATTTGTCTTATAAACCTTGTTGAATACATTGTCAAAGGGGGAGAGATAAGAATTTTTAAAGATAAAGTATGCAAGGGGGAGAAATTGATTACACATTACACATATTCACAATTGTTTTTGACACGATTCTTCTCAGGGGGAGAATTTCTTTTTCTCATTTTATTTATGTTTTACAAGGGGGGGGGAATTGTTTTCAAAACTTTTAATGTGAATAAGCCAATGTTTGGATATTAAGTGGTGTTGCCAATGCATTAATCAACAGGGAGATTGTGAGACCTATGTGTGCTGAATACATTGGCTATGGCGATAAAAGTTTTGAATACTACCAAAACACCTTTATCATCAAGGTCTGACTCTAGGTACGACTAGCTTTGTTTACCTCCGGCGCTAGGTCCTACTAGCTTTGGTAAGCTCCGGTTCAAGGTCCGGTTAGCTTTGGCAAGGTCCGGTGCTTGATCGCAGTGTTTCTGCTTTTATCTTGCAATGTTTCGAACTTGCTTTACACTTATGGAAAGGTTGATTAGTATTATTTTACTAAGTTTTTGGTGTGTTTTGGTCGTTAAGGCTCATATCATTTTGCTATGGTTTGCAACATGCTTATGTGAGGTGCTCACGTAAGATGTTGTAGTTTCAGAACTAACGAGAGTCAAGTCGAGGACTTGTGCTCTGATGTATTGGTTGTTTATTCATGTGCAGGTGTTGCTTGAGTTCAAGACATGGCTGGTGACGGAATCCATTGAACTAGTCTTAGGCAGAAGATGAGGTTCAACAACCAAGTTCGGGAGGAATTGTGGTTGAGTTGATCGGGAGGATGCGCAACATGTTTGAATCAAGAACAATGCATATGAAGGTATTATGGACGTCGTTGGAAGGTGTTTGCACGTGTGCAAGTAGTGCATGGGCGTGGCTACATGGTTCCAAGGCGTGATGAAGAGATGTGGACGTAATGAATTGGTCGGAAAGGTCCAACCGAGTAGGTTATGGACTCAAGCTGCGGCTGAGTCGTGTTTGACTCAAATATGGAAAGATTTGAGTTTGTTATGATAGGATTTCGTGTGGGTCATGAATTTGAGTTGTTTTCGGAATGTGATATACATTCCTAAGGTGTTTGGAAATCTTAATATTGCTTCTATCTGCGTATAGAAGAGTCTTGAGCAATTATGGAAAGTTTCGATTCGTGAACTGAGTAGGATTAGAGTCCTAGTTAGTTTTGGGTTGGCCTAAGGGTTGGTTATATAAGCAAGGGAGACCAGAGCTCGTGGTAGACAACTTTGGGGTTGTTCCTCTTGTGTTCTATTGAATAAATATCATAGTTTAAAGGAACTTTTGTGCCTTTTTCGTCCATCTTGTTCCAGACAAGTTTTTCTCGTCGAGTTTTCTGCACAACACTACCTTTCTTCGGTAGTTTTATGATAACTGGAGTTTTACAAATCCAATTGACATGATTATTTTTGGGTTTCTTCACAACTTGAATATTTATCATCTATCAAAATTTCACGGTCATTGGATTTGTGGTTTCTGATCTACACGAGTTTCTTTGCAGTATTACAGATCTGTTTTTTACTCTGTAGAACAGATTGACCTTTGTTCGATCTTTCGATTGTAACTTGAGTTTCTCTCGACGGATTTGAGTAATTATTATTGTGTTGTCTTCGTGACATGATTTTATCTGACATATATCACTTTTTTCATGGTGAAACACATTTAGATTAGTCTCACACACGATTTCTTCAACAGATCGTTTTTTTGCCCAGGGGTTTTCATTGCTTCTGCTGAAAAAGTTTTAAATCTACCATTCACCCCCCTCCGGTAGCTTTTCATGTGCTCCTCAGTCCTACAGATCTTTTCCTCTCTAATTACACGGTTTCCCTTATGTTCCATCTTGAGCGTGTCCCATATTTCTTTGGCCACCTCCAAACCTTCAATCCAGTTAAACTCCTGTCGTGTCAATGATGAGGTGGTCACTCCAACTGCTTGGGAATTGCGATGGAGTAGGGCCGCTTGCTCCGGGGTAACATCTTCCTCGTTCTTGGGAATATGAACACCTATCAAGACAATTTGCCACAAGCTAGGGTTTAAGGAAATGAGATGCATCTTCATGTTATGCTTCCACATAGAGTAGTCATTTCAATCAAAATGGGGAGGTTTCCCAATAGGAATAGATAAATAGTGATTGATAGCAGTTAATCACTCATAGTTGTAAGGATACCGGAAGTAGTCTTGTGAACTACTCTCATTGTTGTTGTTGAATGGATCGATCACCTTTGTCTCCTTCTTGGAAAGACCTATCTTCTCACGAAGTCACGCCTTGAGTAGACATACTTCCTCGTCGTCATTGGGATCATCTTGTAGCACATCGATGTTCTTTGTCTTGTTGTCATCGACGATCACTAGAACCTCGTTGTCACCCCTTTTGGGCATCTCCTCTCCGAGTTGTTGGACTCTTGGTGGAGAGACCCGCTCCGATACCAATTGAAAGTTGCCTCGAGGGGGGTTAATAGGAAATATGACCTAAAATAGCTTAATCAAATGAGATTAAAACTCTTAGGTCGGACTAGTCTGGTCATGGCTGGATTAGTCCACTCAGCACAAGGTGAAAACCTAAAATCTTGATTTCTACAAGTTGTTTGCGGAATCTAGGTTCACGAAAGATAGATGCAATGTCTAGCAGCCTAGTACAACTTCGATTAACAAGTGTAAGCAATTAGGTTGCAAGATTTCAATGAAGAACAATACCAATAATGATATAAACCCTAAAAGCAATTCTAGTAATTACGAAGACTAAAGCGATAAGAGAGACACGATTTATCCCATGGTTCAGCTCCACAAAGAAGTCTACATCCATGTTGAGAAGTCCACACCAGGACTGGGTCTCACTTGACCCTCTTCTCACCAAGCCACCACAATGGCCCGCTTGGTTTTCACTATAACAACTGGTAACCACCATGTTTTTGGGGCTCCTCACAAGTGGAGGCTCCCACGAATGAATACAGCAAGGAGCACACGAAGCTCAACTCATACAAGCCACAAAATGCAACTCCAAGTGCAAGAGATCAAACCGAGAGCCAAAGCACGATGATCTTCCTTCACTCTCCTACCCAAACCCTAATCTCTTCAAGATTTAGTCTTAGAGGGCAAGTTGGATGAGTAGAAGGCTTTGGAAGGCTTAAGGACAGTTTTGGCAGCGCTAGGATTCAAGATTCTTCAAATAAGAGTCGGATTCCCCTTTTTATACGGGTCCCGTCAACTAACTGTTGCCATCAACACAAACCCGGACTAGTCTGACCCTGTACCACGGACTAGTCTAGCCTTTTGGGACCACCGACAATTCAACATCACCGATCGACAAAACTAGTGACGTCCCCATCAATGTTTGAATTTCAAACAGTCATGACAACCCGGACTAGTCTGGCCCAAAACGGACTAGACTGAAGTCGGACAGAATGCTTTAGTCCGGCTGAAAAATGGACTTCTCTGGGAGGGCCCAGACTGGTCTGGCCCCTGGGGCAGACAAGTCCGGCCTCCCAGGACTTGGCTTCGTGATCTCACACTAAGGCTCCAACGGACTAGTCCACACCAAAATGGACATGTCCAAACTCGGACAGAAACATTTGGTCCGTCCCAAAACGGACTACTCTAGGGGGTCCGGACTAGTCCGACCACTAGGGCGGACAAGTACGACCTCCTAGGACTTAGCTCCACATACACTTATCAAGGAATAATGGACTAGTCCATACCCATACAGACAAGTCCGAACTCCAACGAAGATCTTTAGTCTGTCCCAAAGCAGACTAACGTGGCCACCCGAACTAGTCCGGCCTAAGGCCCGGACAAGTCTGATCCGTGAGGATTTTTCTCTCTCTAAGGCTTCTCACTTAGATATTTGTCTCAACCACCACTTTGAGCCCTCTTTGATGATCTCAATGCACTTGATACACTACGTAAGAAAGGCTCATACGAGACGCGCCCGAATGAAGAAGAGAGACGAACAAACTGTGCGTCTCCGTCGTTGCGTCTCGCATTACATTATCATTAGAGACGGGCGGCAAAGCACATCGCTGATCATACTAGGTGTGTGACACGCTCAAATGTAGTGCTTCTCCCTTCAATAAGTCATAACAGACGAGCTTTGCGAGGTCATTGGAGACGCGCATGGTGCGTGTCGCCCATCATTCTGAATGAGAGACACACTCTTATGAAGCGCGTCACAAATATGTTGATTGATCCGAGATGTTCTTTATTACAGCCCATCACACACTCATTGACTGATCTGAGGCAAGCTATTAAAAAGCTTAGCCGATTAGACATTACTCTACGCGCGAGGCTATTTGCCTTACTTACCAAGCAGGGGATGAGCTATTCATGAGAGTTTGGAGAGTCTATGTATCCATTAGTTTAGCGTATGCTTGTCTCATTTATTTAGGTAATCCAAGACAACCTCTGTTACAGTGCGTCACGGATTGTTTATAGGCAACTTCAGTGCGGCACTTACAGGAGACGCTCCCTGCTAGACGCACATCTCCTATTAGGTGCCTCCGCCCCTGATTATGTTGGTTCCCGGCTGCATCCTGGAGCTAGCTAGGATTTGGCAGCCGCATTGTCTGTGTCATCAACATATACATATAGAAACATATGTCGCCAAATGTCTCATGTTCATCCAGCTTAACATGTAACTAATCAAATATTAACAAAGTGTACACACATTGACCAATCAAATATTAACAAGTGTAAATCGTGGTTACCAAGTAACTATTTACACAGAATTCCCCTGTTCATCCAGCTACATGTAACTAATTTACACAAAGAATAACTATCACCTAATCATCTATTGGGTAATGAAATTCACCGTTAGAATTAATGATTTCATAAATGATGAACCTGCATTGGACGTCTCTAACATGCTCATGGCTACGACCTTCAGCGTTCGTGAAGGCAGGTCCGTAGTCCTGCCACACGATAAAATGAGATTTAGCAAAAGATTAGTAATAAAGTAAAATAAATGCACTTACACATACATTGCAATTAGGTTGCTCTCCAAATAAAGCCATGTGTAAGAAGACGTGGAAACCGCACGTGTTGCCCAGAGCTTGTTGTTGGACGTCGAATGTAGTATGATGTGTTAGATGTCGGCGTTTTCCTTTTACTTGCACAAAATCCCTAAACAAAAACATCCATAGTTAATGTAACTAGAGGAAACTGCTCTGCAATTGGAGACTTCTGCTGCTTCTGTATAACTGGAGGCAACAAAAGCTCTGTAATTGGAGATTGTCAAAATGTGAGAATGACACTTCCCCCGGTACTACCAAATGTAGTCCACGGAGGTTCCTGTATTGGTTTGGGCACGCAGAGATCAAGAACAAGATGGTGACACAGGAGATTTACGTGGTTCGGGCCGCTTGAGCATAATACCCTACTCCACGATGTTTGTGTTGTTATATTGAGTATCAATAGTGCGCATGGTACCTGGATCAGATCCCCTTTGTATCGTGTGGTGCAGTCCTTTTATAATCGAAGGACTAACCGTTACAACCTTTGCCTGGCCCGACATGTGGCTTTGGCATATTTAATAGCCTAATACACTGTCTATAAGTATTAAGCGTGGTTAATAGTGTGTTAACGTGCCTTAATGGCAGCCTTACCCCTATTAACAGTGCTCTGATCGTGTGTCATTAGTTACAGCATTAATGACATGTAATCAGGTTTGATAACTACTACTTTAACTATCCCTTGAATGTCCGTGCTGTTGGAGATCCGTCAGTGTACTCATTGGTGGTGTAGGTCCAGAGGCTCCATATGTGGCAGCTTTGGAGCTTCCCCTTACGGGGAGGTAGTTCCGAAACCGCTATAGACGTGTAGACACCGGAGCTTCCCTCTGTTGGGGGTTAGGTCCGGGGTCGTTATACACGTGTTGATTGTGGAGCTTCCATGTGTTGGGAGTTTAGCTCCAGACTTACATTACACGTGTCAATCCCCACATCTACCCATATGAGGGATGCGGGTCCGGTGTGGTATGATGTGTGGGGCCTGAGGAGACCATTAATTTTGATAGGTGGAACTCTCTTGCACTTCTTGCGATACCGTGGGGTACCAGGTACACAGGGTACCGACAGTGGCCCCCGGGCCCACCTCTGAGAGAAACCCTTTGGGTTATGTTATTCTACCGGAGTTGGGGCCATCTTCGATTCTCGCGCTTTGATTTCAAAAAGTCTTCTGTTGTGCCATTGGGGCGATGGTCCGGGATTAGACCATCGACGCGTGGCTTGTTATGAATGCGGCAGATGAGATCTTTGAGTGCGGATCTCACACAATTGAAGGTCGCTAGTTCCCAATACAAAAATTGTGTTGGTTCTGAGCGCCTTGTTAGGGTGTCGCCTTTGGATTCCCCGCCGCCCATCATGACAACGGTTCGCCTGGGGTAATAACCTCGATCTCTTTGTCAGGGTGGCCCCGGGCCCATTTGTCATAGACGGGGTAGATTTTTTGAAATATGGCTTCACTCTCGGTGCGGTTTCCATCCAAGTGTCGCAGAGGCCTACCTAAGAGGGAAAGTATGCACGGTTTGAGGACTCTTTACGCTTTTAATCGAACCTGCACTCAGAGCCTCCCATACTCCGCCTATCTTTCCTTCTTTTGCTCCACTTTGCCGCGATGGAGTTAGGTCTTACCAAGAGTCGCCCATCATGACAACGGTTCGCCTGGGGTAATAACTTGGATCTCTTCGTCGGTGTGGCCCCGGGCCCATTTGTCATAGACCGGGTAAATTTTTTGAAATGTGACTTCACTCTCGGTGCGGTTTACATCCAAGCATCGCGGAGGCTTACTTAAGAGGGAAAGTATGCACGATTGGAGGACTCTTTACGCTTTCAATCGAACCTGCGCTCAGAACCTCCCAAACTCCGCCTACCTTTTCTTCTTTCGCTGCACTTTGCCGCGATGGAGTTAGGTCTTCCCAAGAGCCCCATCCAGAGCAAAGACAATCTGATGAAGGACCAGACCTGCAAGCTCCCTTTCAAGAAGGAGCGCTGCGGTGAGATGGTGTATTTTTCGACATACGCCATGGTGGGACTGATCCCACCATTCTCAAGCTTCATCCTGATGCTGCTAGACTTCTACGGTCTCCAGCTGGATCACCTCGTCCTGCACTTCCTTCTACTCGTTGCCACCTTCGTCCACTTTTTCGAGATGTGGGTGGGCGTGCCTCCCTACGTTAAATTTTTCCGAACATTCTACACGGCTCATACCACTGGCAAGGGGACAGAGTTGGTTGGCTTCTATTACTTCGTGAAGCGCAAGAACTGCCCATTCAAGTACTTGAAGTCATTCCCCTCGGGCAAATTAGACGACTGGAAGAAAGATTGGATCGTCGTTACAGTGGATGAGCACGACAGGTTGGAGCTTCCTCAGGGACTCCCCAACGTCAACATCGAGGCTTGGAACGTAGTTCCGAAGTTGTTGGATGCGTTCAAGCCTGTCCTGACCAGGATCCGAGAATGCGTGGACAGTGGAGTGACCCCTCAGATTGTCTTCGGGAACTTCTTGGTCAAAAGGTGGGCTCCACTAAGGAAGAGGGAGAAGCTTGCCTGGGCTCTCAACAGTGTGATGGATGATGACCAGATTGAAATCGGTCTGAAGTCCAACTTGTATGACAAAGCTCTGAAGCTTCATCTCAAGAAATTTTAGCATGGGCTAGTCGACGGCGACAACTTGGCTCCGCCGGCTGCTTTCCTGCCCTTGAACATGATTCTAGAGATCAGCAGGGAGCTCCGGAGGAAGATGCCGATGCTAGACGACCTTTGCAAATTAGAACCACGCCGAACCTCTAGGGTTGTAATCCCTAGAGTTTCTGAGGAGGTGGCCACCCCTGCTTCAAGCCAGAGGATTGAAGACGTCGGCAAGGGCAAGGGCAAAGAGCCAGCCAAACCCTCCAGCCAGAAGAGGAAGGTGAAGCATGCTGATGGGAGGTCCTTCAGGCCTGCTCCTTCTACAACGGCCCCTTCTCCCCGGCGAGGGAGCTCTTCTGCAGCTACACCTTCTCCAGCGCAGGCGTCTCTGAGAGGCACTAGCTTCAGACAGTCAACACCGGCCTCAGTGTTGGCTAATAGCTCCACGTCTGGGAGTTCTTCCGGGCCAAGAGAAGTTCCGGCTGAGAAGACTTCGGCTGCTGCAATTGGTCCCTAGTTGAGGTCCGAAGTCGTTGTCTCACCAGACTTGGTGGGCTCTGGTTCCGGGCCTCAGAAGAAGAGGTTCCGCGGCGACTGGGGCAGTAACATCCCTAGGTAAGCATCGTGTGCTCGCCTTAAAATGCTAATCTTGTTTTTGTTGTGTCTTTAATCTTCTAATCCCTTTATTTTCAGGGTGTTATGAAAGGAGTCAGGGACTTTGGCATCTATTGCAGCGACTGTGGATGCGCATGTCGAAGCTTTGTCTTCGACCACCGAGCCTCCTCCTCAAGTGGTGGCAGAAGTCATGGTAGCTCCGGCGCCAGATTTCATGGATTTGGATTCAGAGTTATTGTCAGAAGCTCCCGTGGTAGCGTCGGGCCACGGGGGAGAAGTTGAAGGTGCATCGCTGGCAACAGTGTTGGAGGTTGATGCTCCAGTGCCAGAGCCGGAGATGTCAAAATCTCTAGCCTTTGAACTGGAAGTCATTGAAGCTCTCGCCGCTGAGCAAGAGGCGATTGAAGCCTCAGCCATTGGGCCAGAGATGGTTGAAGATCCAACCCTTGGTCCCGAAGTTGTTGAAGGTCCGACGGCTGAGCCAGAAATGCTTTAAGCTCCGGTCGCTGAACCAGAAGTGACTAAGGCGCCGACGTCTAAGCCACTAGTGGTAGAGGCACCGGATGAAGCTTCAACTGTTGCCCTGGAGGTAGATGCCTCAGAGATGTCTAGGCCAGAGCCAGAGCAACATGAAGAAGTGGCGGCAGGTCCTCCACCCTCGGAGCCGGTAACTGAAGACCCAGAAGCAGCGTCTTCGACTTCCGCTCTGGAGGTGGGAGTTCCCCCAATGGGTTCTTCCTCTGCTGCTGCTGAAGGGCTTTCGGAGAGCGGTCCCAGCGCCACAGAAACTCAGGGGTTCTTACTTGTTGAGTGGGACCCTATTTTTGTAATGGAGAACCCCCTGGAGCCAACATAGTTGACCCCAGTAGGCCCGGAGCCTATTCCCTTGGCATTGTCCATACATAACGCCTACTCAAGCCTCTGACAAGTTCAGCTTGCCTTTGATCATGAGAGCAAAACCCTGGAGGAGTAGCACAACACCTTAAGGCATTGGCGTAACAAGCTCCATTTTGAGACCAGACTTGCTTAGACAAGGCTTGCTGACCAGAAGGAGTTGGTCAAGAGGGAAATGGCCCGAATGGAATACTGGGACAAGCTGCTAGAGGAGAAGGAAGCTGTCATCAAGGCGCTCGATGCTGACTCTAGGGAGATCCTTGAGAAATCCAAGGAGAGGAGTGATGCCACTGATGAGCGTCACGAAAACCTCAATAAGTTAAACGAGGTCCTCCTGAAGCACCGAGCAGACCTTGAGGCGGGGGAAGCAAAGCTCCAGGAACAGCATGAGGATCTTTTGAAGAGGGAGGAGGAGCTCACCCAGAAGCTAACTCTAGGATAGCAAAATTTGGCGAATCGCTCAAAGAAGTTTGAGGAGTGGAGTGAAGAGGAAAAAGAGAAGTACTGGAAACTGAGCAGGAGCTCTCGAAAAGAGAAGCTGATGTTGCCACCAGGGAAGGGAAAGTGTGAGAGGCAGGGAAAAAGACCTGGCAGAAAGGCGGAACTGCATCCACCTCCGGGAGACGGAGTTGACCGATCGCGAGAAGCAAGTTGCTGAGAATATGCAGCAGCATGCCAAAGTGGTTGAGCGCCTCGCTCTGGAAGGTTCAGAGCTTGCAGCCACCCGGGGGGTCACTGGAGGAGCTGCGGAGCTTGAGGGAGACGGAGTCCATTCAAGGGTGGGACTTCTTGGGGTGAGCCAACGACGCGCTAACACCACTAGGCTTCAGTCTTGTACATCAGGACAATCCGGAGCTGGACTTGGACTGAGCGCTAGTGGCCCTCAATGCTGCTGGCATCAAACTCGATGTGATGGGTGAATGGATCAGCTAGAGACAGAGGGGAAGTCTTTAGCTATGAATGCCGCAGAATATGTGCTGACGTGCTATGTGAGCCGAGACCCCCAATTCTCCATTGACCCAGTGCTCAAGGGTCTCGTTGCAGAAGAGGAGGACCCCACCAAGGCCAGCGTCCAAGAAGTTGCCAAGGAAGTCTCCTCATTCTTCCGCAGGACTTAGATCCTCCGGTAGCTAGGACTTTTTCCTTTTGCCCTCTGCTATAATCCCAATTTTTTAATCCAGTGCTTTGAATTAATGAAATCAACTTTGCCATGAACTTCACTTTATTGTTGTTTTGTCTTCACTATACTGTGCTCTGTCTTGTTGGCCCCCTGGTATATGTGCACAATTCAAGTGTGTACATGTACCAAAAGGATTTGATAGTATCTTGATGACTTGAACACTTCGAACTTGTAGATTTTAGGTCCAAATTCTTTATTTCCGACACATCGACGGCTGGCCCTCTTGGATTGTCGGAGCTTGGCAGCTTCAACGGTACCCTCCATCAACATATGATACGTTGACGGCAGGCCCCCTTGGAGGATGTCAGAACTTAGTAGCTCTGGCGTCGTCCACCATCACTATATGTTTCTGTTTTTCCTGCGCATTTGAGACAAGGAAAATAGTAAAATTTATCCTCTTGTCTATAAATCGTTTGTGACATATCATTCTTATTTGAGTTCTAGATCCGAAGAAACTCGACATGATAACAAGTATATTGGTATAATCTTTCCGGATCCGCATGCCTTTTCTAGTACTCACCCTACTAAGGCCTGCCGGGATATAGGTAGAGTGGCGTACTTAGGATGCAAGACTAGGCTAAGTTGATAGCACACTCCGGACCTATGTTGGGTTGGCATTCAGGCAAGTAGACTATGCAGCAATTTTAGGATCCAAAGAGACCATCAATAAAACTTGTAATACATATGAATTACTTGGACTAAACATAAAAAGAAATGCACAACTTCATTATAGACAAGCGGGGTAAAATAATAATTTGATATATCGAGCCTTGTACAGAAATAAATGCACGTGGAGTCTGTTTTCACACAACAATGTCTTTCATTATAGGTCCATATTACATGGGAGACAAGGACACACTTAGGGTACACGACCAAGCTAAGTGCATCATACATCTTGTACTGACCCTAGGAAGGTAGCTACACTTTTAGTGCTATGACTGTATGAAGTGTAGTTGAACTTCCCAGACCCTCCCGAAGGGGTCCGGATGTTCTCCCGGAGGACCTACCCATCCTTGTGTGGCGACTCTATAATATAAATTGCGCATAATTACAGACTCACCTACGTGATTCTAAGTATAAAACTTATGGAGGTGCTCGATGTCCCAAGGATTAGGAAGTGGAGTCCCATCCTCAGTTGTCAAGCGAACGCATCCGGGTCAGGATACTTTGATCACTCGGAAAGGACCTTCCCAGTTTGGGGAAAGTTTATTCATTCCTTCACGAGTTAGTATATTCCGAATCACCAGATCACCTTCTTCAAGCTGTCGGTTGCGCACATGCCTTTGATGATAGCACAGGAGCGCTTGGCGATAACCTGCATTCCGAACAGCTACTTGGCACCTTCCCTCGTCGATGAGGTCGAGGTCTTCACACCGAGCTGGTCCTGCACGGCTTCATCGAAGGTCCGGACCCGGAGTGACCCCAAGGTGATCTCCGGAGGAAGGACTGCTTCAGCTCCGTACACAAGGAAGAAGGGAGTCTCCCCAGTTGACCGGTTTGGAGTTGTCTTGTTCGCCCACAATGTGGATGAAACTCCTCAATCCAGTTGGCTCCATGTTTTTTCAGGCGCTCATAAGTGCACGTCTTGAGTCCCTTTAAAATTTCCGCATTTGCTCTCTTGGCTTGACCATTGCTTGCTGGTTGAGCTATTGAGGAGTAGCTCAGTTGTATACCGAGGTCTTCGCAATATTCATGAAATGTAGCACTTGTGAATTGGGTTCTGTTGTCAGTTATGACTTTGTTTGGAACTCCAAATCTGCATATAATGGACTTCAAGAACCTGATTGTTGATTGCTTGTTGATTGTCACAACTGGAGTTGCTTCCGTCCATTTGGTGAACTTGTCGATGGAGACATACATGAACTTGTAACCTCCGACAGCTTTTGGGAATAGTCCCAAGATGTCCATGCCCCACACAATGAATGGCCATGTAGGAGGTATCATTTGTAGTGATTGAGCTGGTGTATGAATCTGTTTTGCGTGGAACTAGCACACTTCACATTTTTTTCACTAGCTCAACCGCATCCTGGAGTGTTGTAGGCCAGTAAAAGCCATGCCGGAAGGCTTTACCAACCAACGCGCGGGAAGAAGCATGGTTCCCACACTTGCCTCCATGGATTTCCACGAGGTGCTCGTGGCCTTCTTCCCTTGCAATGCACCGCATTAGGATGCCACTGGCACCGCGCCGGTAGAGATCCCCTTCTACCAACGTGTATCTTTTAGCCAATCTAACAATCCGGTCAGCGGATACACTATCTTCAGGAAGGATATTGCCTTTCAAGTAGCTCCGTATCTCCGAGATCCATGCATCGGGGCTTACTTGAGCTTCTGAGTCTTGCGAGCTCGGTTTCTCGGAGCTTCCGACAGCACCTATGACCCTTGGTGGACGCCATGGTAACAGGGCCACCAAAACTGCCAGCTTTGAGGTGCTGGTCTCGCCCCCTTTGCTCAGTTCGGCAGGTTGAGCTGTTGGTCTTGACAACCTCCGAATGAAGATTCCATCGGGAGTCGGAGCTTCGGTTGAAGCCTTCGTCAAGAGTTCGTCATCTTCAGCGTTGTGAAGACGTTGAACATGGTGGAATCCAGGACTTCGAAGTCTTTCTTGAGCCTCTGGACTTCAAGAAGATAAGCAGCTAGTTAGGATTGTTACAGCAGCATTCACCTTTGACTTGTTTGATGATGAGTTATGAATCACCCTTCACCAACAGCTGTTTGACCCCATAAGATAGTGCCACCTTGAGTCCGTATATGAGAGCTTCATACTCCTCCATATTGTTGGTCACCTTGAAATCAAGGTGAACCATGTACTTGACCTTCTCCCGAGTCAGAGCAAGGAGAAGGATTCCAGCTCCACCCCCCTGCTTCTGCACGGAGCCATCGAAGTAGAGAGTCCAGTGAGGCGCGGTGAATACTGGAACCTTGGGTTCCAGTTTCTGCTCACTGGGGCCCCCAAGGTTTGATGGAGAGGGAGTCCATTCTGCCACGAAGTCTCCCAAAGCTTGACTTTTGATTGCTTGTCATGACACGAATTCGAGATAGAACTCGGCCAGCTCCGCTGCCCACTTTGCTATTTTCCCAATAGAGTTAGGGTTATTCAAAATAGCATGCACTGGAAAAGAAGTTACCACTGATATTTTGTGAGCTTGGAAGTAGTGATGAAGCTTCCTCGAGGCAATAAGAACTGCATAAAGCAGCTAATGCACCTTAATGTATCTTGTCTTGGCATCATGGAGTACTTCAATGATGAATTACACAGGGCGCTTGATGGTCCGGACCCTCTCAGAGGGACCCAGAGCTTGTTCTCCAGTGACTCGAACCCTTTCAGAGGGGTCCGGACCTTTTTGCTGAGCCTCTTGGACCCTCCCAGAGGGGTCCAAAACTTCTTCTTGTTCGACCCGGACCTTGTTAGAAGGGTATGAATCATCTTGGTCAGCCAGGTGAACCCCCTCAAGTGAGTGAGGTTGTTCTCCTAGCATTTTGCCTTGAGGTTCCGTGTCTGGGGGTTGGGAACCAGACACGCCTTCAGGTAACTTCGGACCCTCCCGGAAGGGTATGGGCTCCTAGACTGGATGTCGTTTCGGTCTTTCCGTGACCAGGACCATGCTGACAACTTCGGTAGTTGCAGAAATGTAAAGCAGTAAAGGCTCACCGGGATTCGGAGCTACCAAGATTGGTAGTGTGGTGAGGAGCTATTTCAGCTCTTGAAACGCCTTTTCTGCTTCTTCGGATCAATGAAATGGTCCAGACTTCTTAAAGAGTTTTAAGAAGAGAAGTGCCGGCTCTGCTAGTCTTGAGATGAACCGGCTGAGCGCAGCTAAACACCCTGTCAACTTCTGGACATCCTTGATGCGGGCTTGGAGCCGCATATCTTCTATAGTCTTGATCTTTGCCGGATTTTCTTCAATTCCTCGGTGAGTCACCAAGAAACCTAGAAGCTTCCCGGAGCTAACCCCGAAGACACATTTGTCCGGGTTCAACTTCGTGCGCGTGATGCACAGCTTGTCAAAGACAACTTGTAAATTGTCAAGGAGTGACTCCTTGCTCTTGATCTTCACGATGATGTCATCGACGTACACCTCCACCAAGTCTCTGATTAGCTCTCCAAATGTTTTGTACATGGCTCGCACAAATGTTGAAGCAACATTTTTGAGACCAAAGGGCAAGGCAGTATAACAATACAATCCACCTACTGTTATGAAGGCAGTATGCTCTTCATCTTCCTTAGACATTTGGATTGATGATATCCAGAATATGCATCTAAGAAACACAATAGCTCACACCCGGAGGTTGAAGCCACTATATGATCTATCCTAGGTAGTGGAAATGGATTCTTTGGACGTGCCTTATTCAAGGTGGTGTAGTTCATACACATCCGAAGCTTCCCGCCATCCTTGGGCTCCACAACTTGGTTTGCCAGCCATTTTGGGTGAAACACCTCCCGGATGAAACCAGCTTTGAGCAACTTCTTGGTCTCCTGTCGGATGATGTTTTGCCGCTCGATTGATTGCTTCCGGGACTTCTATTGTACAGGCCGTGTGTCGGGATAAATCTTCAGATTGTGCTCAATCACCTCCCTAGGGATCCCAGGCATTTGCGACGGTTGCCAGGCAAACACGTCGGCAGTAGTTCAGAGGAAGGTGATGAGTGTGATTTCCTATTTGTTGTTCAAACCTCCCAATATACGGGTAGTCTGAGCAGCATAGGAACCAATTTGGACGACTTTGATGGAAACGTCGGTGTCGCCGCTTGGTTGCACACGAGGTGCAGAGGTAGAGCCTCGATGACGAATGCTCAGAGGATTCAGAGCTGGCTCCTTACCGGTTGCTTCCTCCTGCGCTGTAGCAAGTGCATAGAGTTCCTCCAATGCAGTGATTCTTGTAGTGCGATCTCCGCGGATCCAGAGAACGCCCGTAGGTGTTGGCATCTTCAACACTAAGTAACCATAATGGGCGGCGAACATGAACCTGTACAAGGCTGGCCTGCACACAATGGCGTTGAACGGCAGACTGATCTGCGCGACGTCGAAGACCAACTTCTCAGTTCTGTAGTTCTCCCAAGTCCCGAAGGTCACTGGGAGTGTGATGGAGCCGAGAGGGGTAATGGCCCCCAGACCTAACCCAGAGAAAGGTCGATATGGGTGAAGGTTTGAAGGTCGGAGCTGGAGCTTTACGAAGTCTTCAAAGCTTATGAGGTTCAACCCTGCACCTCCATCCAACATTACATGGTGAAGTTGGATATTGTTAATGGTCGGAGACACCATCAACGGGAGTTGGCCAGCTCCGATCATGTTGCGGGGGCAGTCTGAAGTATAAAAAATGATGGGAGTGTCCATCCACTTCCGATAAGGCTCCACCCTAGCGGTGGGAGCTGCAACGGCCATGTCCCGTTGCATTTTCTTGAGGATGAGGCGAGAGGTGATGTCCCAAGAACCACCACAAAGGTGTTCAGGGTCTTCTGACGCTCGTTGTCAGAGACGTCGGAGTCGTCGTCGACGGTGTTGTAGACAGCTTTCAGGACCTTCTTGGGGTCCTGAAAATCTAGCTCCTCCTCAGCGGGAGCTTCGTCGACTCTATGCATTCCTTCCCGTTGTCGGAAAGGAGCTTCTTCTCGATGCTTGTTGTAGCGCTCGACAAGGTTCCGGACCTCTAAGCATTCATCCAGATTATGCTTGTCGGTCTTGTGGATCCGACACCATACTTTGGAGCTACCACCATATTATGAGGATGTTCGAGGTCGTTTCTCAGGTCGTGGCCCCCGGCCACCTGGAGCTGTAGCAGCCGCAATGGTAGGTGCGCCGACCGACAGCTTCTTCTTGCCGTTGGGATTCTTTTTCTTTTTGCCACCTCCGGATGTAGTGTCTTCAGTTTTGGAGGACTTCTTGTTGGCCTCCGGAGCTAGCTTGGAGTGCATCTCATGGCCCTCCGCAGCTTTAGCACATTTGTCTGCTAGGCTGAGGAGTTCCGTGACACTAGTGACTTCTTTGATTGCCAGCTTCTCCAGCATCTTTTCGTCCTGAACGTCCTGTCTGAATGCAACAACAACAGAGGCGCTTGAGATGGAAGGGATTGTATTGCGTACCTTAGAGAATCGTTGGATGAAGGATCCCAATGACTCTTCCGTTTTTTGCTGGACAGCAAAAAGGTCTAGTTTAGTGCCACGTCGAGTGTATGAACTCCGGAAATTAGCAGTGAACTGTTGGCATAGTTCCGCCCAACTGTTGATAAAGTCAGGCGGGAGGCTCATAAACCAGGACATAGCGGTTCCGTTAAGGCCACTAGAAAGTAGTTGGCCATCACAGCCTCATCGCCCTCCGCTGCAAATATAGCAGTGGAGTAAATTTGAAGAAATTCATTGGGGTTGACAGTCCCGTCGAATTTCTCCGGTAAATGAGGCTGGAACTTCTGTGGCCATCTGACCATGCGTATGTGCTTGGCCAGGGCAGAACAACCTCCTCCTACTCCCTGAGAGCAGGGTTGTCCCGAGCCTCTCGCCTCTCACGAGCACGCTCGATATGACTGCGACCATTCTGCTACCGGTAACGGCGATCAAGTTCCGACCGCAGATCATGAGTCAGAAACCTGGTGATGGTGTGAGTACGTCATGCCTCGGAAGGCAATGATGTCTCCTGCTGAGAAGCAGCACGACGTCGGTGCTGAGACACGTGAGGACAAAGTCTTCCAGACAAGGTCCTACATTGAGCTCATGCCTGCCCTAAAGGGGGAGGACCTTGGTTGCTGATGGCATCGGCTGCGACTGCAACCAGATGCTGTACATCAGCGCGCCACTGCTCCATTGCACCTTGAGGTGCTCTGGGCGCTGGTGGGCGCTCCAACAGGGTTCGCGCAACAATTAGCGCGTTCTCAGGGCTGTTGTTTGCCGATGTTGTGACCGACACAAGTACCCCATCCTACTGTCCAGCATTATTTGTTGGGTCAGATGGTGGTGGTGGTGGCATAACACCCACCGAGACAACGACGCCTGCTGGATGCTGCATGTTAGAGGGATTGCCTCCTGCAGGCTGCTCAGCATGGTTGCTGTTGGAGGATCCTGCGACAGAGTTCACCATCTTGAGATCACAAACTGCCCCCTTCCTGGCGCGCCAAAATGTCGAAGTGTGAGAACGACACTTCCCCCGGTACTACCAAATGTAGTCCACGGAGGTCTTTGTATTGGTTTGGGCACTCAGAGATCAAGAACAAGACGGTGACACAAGAGATTTGCGTGGTTCGAGCTACTTGAGCGTAATATCCTACTCCACGATGTTTGTGTTGTTATATTGAGTATCACTAGTGCGCGTGGTGCCTGGATCAGATCCCCTCTGTATCGTGCGGTGCAGTCCTTTTATAATCCAAGGACTAACCGTTACAACCTTTGCCTTGCCTGACATGTGGCCCTGGCATATTTAATAGCCTAATACACTGTCTATGAGTATTAAGCGTGGTTAATAGTGTGTTAACATGCCTTAATGGCTGTGTTACCCCTATTAACAGTGCTCTGATCGTGTGTCATTAATTACAATATTAATGACACGTAATCAGGTTTTGTAACTGCTGCTTTAACTGTCCCTTGATTGTCCGTGCTGTTGGAGATCCGCCAGTGTACTCATTGGTGGTGTAGGTCCGGAGGCTCCACACATGGCAGCTTCGGAGCTTCCCCTTACGGGGAGGTAGCTCCGGAACCGCTATACACGTGTTGACACCGGAGCTTCCCTCTACTGGGGGTTAGGTCCGGGGCCGTTATACACGTGTTGATTGTGGATCTTCCCTGTGTTGGGATTTTAGCTCCGGACTTACATTACACATGTCAATCACCAGAGCTACCCATATGAGGGATGTGGGTCCGGTGTAGTATGACATGTGGGGCCTGAGGAGACCTTTAACTTTGATAGGTTGAACTCTCTTGCACTTCTTGCGATACTGTGGGGTACCCGGTACACAGGGTACCAACAGAGACAACTCCATCCGTTTTGGATTTGGATGCAGAAGCAGACGTGCCTCAGGAGACATTGAAGCGATTGACGCGGAAGCTGCTGCTGCTGGGTCAACAATAATAAGGCTCTGTCTCCACTGAACCCTTCTAGTAACTGCATCCCGCATAGTCAGCGTTGTATCATCAGGTGGCACTTTGAGCTTCAGTTTTTTTTGTATTTTCATGCACCATGTCCACCTTGACCACAACATAGGATGTTGTGTCCACCTGAATGTTGTCAAGAATGGTCTGATCGGGATACAATAGCCCTCTCCCGACCTCCATTTGAGCGATTCCTCCGACCATTAGAAGAAGGCTGTGTGTTGTTGGCTGAGCCAAGTTACGCTGGTGCCTCAAGATCCTCCTGTGGTTGTCCACCCCCAGCTGTTGTAGAAGAAAAGCTGCTCCTACACTCATCGTCATTGAATAACGCGTTAGGGATTGGTATACCTACTCCCTCCAGCATTTGCTTAACGTCTCCTTGGAGCTCCCTTCTCAAATGTGCTTTCAGATCCTCGACGTCAACCTGTGATTTCAAGGCCGTTTTCCACTTTCGATAAGTAGTTTTGTGTTCCGGAAAACCCTCCCTCTAGGTAAACTTACTGGAAACACCACGAACACAGCCTTGTTGCTCCTGTCTTTGCAGGGCCTTGGTTAGAGCATCATTTTCCCTCTCACCATTTTCCTCTTCGCAGCTTAGGTTCCAGGCTCTTTGAGCGACGTTTGTAGTGCTCGGGCTGTAGAAGATGATACTACCTGAGTCTGTCAGCTGTGAATGAGCACGCATAAATGGTTTCAGCCGTCCACTGAAACTGTCGTATGGATTCTGATAACCTACCTCGGCCAATGTTGAATCTTGTTCTTCCCAAATCCTTTTTTACAAGCATAACCGGTGTTGCCGAGGTGGTGGTCAAGCTCGTTCTGCGATCGGAGGCACTTCATATGTTCACTCCTCTTGGCAAATTCCTGTGATTCGCATGTTTCAACAAATTTCGTACAGTCCTCTTCTGACACATGTGGATACTTATGGAAGGGGATTTCACGATTCTTCACAAACTCACAAAGCTTAGTTTTGTAGGTCCTCCATGCATGAGAGATCATCTTCATAACTAGATTCTTCCCCTTCTATTTCATATGTTCCGGATATTGAACATATGGTTGGATAGAGCATTCGAAGAGTTCATCCTTTTCATTTTTGGTCAAGCGATTGAATCTCTACAGGTTTCGCGGCACCCTTTCCCAAGCTGTTGGACCACAAATTCTGGAAAGTCTTGTATTCATCTCATGGTCCAGAGGTACGCCTTCATCATTGGACTCATCAACAGTCACAACATCTGTCAGCCACGTCGTCCACGACCTTTTCTTTCTTGTGTTACCAGAGGCATATGCATCCTCTTCATGTGTCTGCTGCTGAGTCTGCTGCTGGGCCTCCTCTTCAATATGCTGCTGATGCTCCAACTGAGACATCTTCAAATTCACAAAAAACACTAAAATCCTGTAAAACATTATCAAATTTTAGTCACATTCGCACAAACAATCACATAAGGGATCAAATTTTCTCATGGCATTTGTACCAAAGTGTGATTTCGACTCGAACCAAAGCGCGAACAAACCTTATTAGGGAAGTGCCGAGCTGGTCGACAGGGAGTCGAGTGACGACCGGCGTCGCGACAATGATCAAGAAGGCAGTGTCAGGGTAGCGACGAGCTCCGGGGAAGCGGACTGACGTGGTGGCGTTCTCCGGTGAAGGGGATGACGAGGCGACATGCTTCAGGGAAGGGAATGATGCGGCGGCGGTTTCTACGCTGAAAAGTGAAAAGTTGTGCTAAGTGTTGCGAAGAGAGCATGTGAAAGAGCTAAAAGTACCTGTCAAGGCGGCGATGAGCTCCAGGGAAGCGAACCGACGAGGCGGTGTGCTCCGGGGAAGGGGACGATGCAGCGGCGGTTTCCAGGGCGAGAAGTGATCAGCGTGCGCGAAAAGTGAAAAGTTGTGCTAAGTGTTGCGAAGAGAGCATGTGAAAGAGCTAAAAGTACCTTAGGGCAGTGTCAAGGCAGCGACGAGCTCCGGGGAAGCGGACCGACGCGAAGGCGTGCTCCGGGGAAGGGGACAATGTGGCAGCAGTTTCTTGGGCGAGAAGTGCTTAGCACACAAAAAGTGAAAAGTTGGGCTATGTGTTGTAAAGAGAGCGTGTGAGAGAGGTAAAAGTACCTTAAGGCAACTATTGCAGACACACCTCATAAGAGCCACCGCTAAGCGCGTCTCACTTTCGGAAAGGGTGTCTCTTTTCTTTTGAATTAATTTGCGTCCATTGCCATAATGCCATTCAACACAGAATTCGAAGCACTCCGACCTCATTGTCGATGACATGTGGGACTGTGCCAAAACTAAATAACAAAAGAGAAGTTTCACGTGGACCATCCCTGTCAGGGACCGTCCACGCAGAACTTCACGCAAACGTTGCAACACCACGCCTTATATGCTCATTGCAACGCACTTGGAGCTCCGAGGTGGGACAAATAGCAAGGGTCTAAATCGGAGACGTGCTTTTTGGAAACGCGTCTCGCATCACTTTCGTAGGAACAACAAAGGTCTAATTCAGAGACGCGCTTTTTGCAAACGCGTCTCACATTATCTTGCTTGGAATGAGGCGCATCTCACATCCCTTTTGTAGGCAGAGCATCTAAATCGGAGACGCGCTTTTGGAAAAAGTGTCTCACATTTTCTTGCCTGACAGACGCGCCTTTGTGAGGCGTGTCTCGCATAACTTTCCCAATTTTTCAGGGCAAAGCAAGTGCTATATTTCGATAGTGCTTCCTTAAGAAACAGAACACAAGGCATCAGTACTTCTCCATAAGAAACAGAGCACATTGCATATTTTCACACATTTGATTATATATCACACAAATATCCAAATGGAAGTCCATTTTACACTCAATTGACTATATTTTCACATATTTGAACATATTTACACACAATCAATTTGGTATTTTATGTTGCGGTCTTGGTTTTTTGAAATTCTTAACTTTTTCATGGTGATCGTTCTGCAAGTAAGGAAGTTTGTTGCCCGATGGTATTCTTAGCTTGATCATCGAGGTGACAAAACGAGGAATCTCATCAAATTGGTCAAACTCGTCCTCATCGATGGCATTCTCGACTCTGACAATTCATCGTTTTCCATGTATAACCAGCTTAAGTCTTTTATTGGTTATGTCTGGAACATAGAACACTTGAGCAACGTGTTCTGCTAACACGAAAGGCTCCCACTTATATCTTTGACAGTTATGATCAATGCTAGTGAATCCGTACTTGTCTTGTACAACACCTTTGATTACATCAACCCAGTTGCAACGAAAAGAGGAATCTTGAATCCTTGAAAGTCAAGCTCCCAGATCTCTTGTATTTGATCATAGTACATTTCTTTGTCTTGGCCCGCAGCATTATAATCATCAACACAGACACCACTATTCTGATACGTGCTTTCCTTATCTTGTTCTACAATGTAGAACGTGTATCCATTTATGTCGTACCCTTGATATGTAATAACTGTGAATATAGGACCACGGGCCAACGCTTTTAGGTATTCACTTGTTTGAGTATCTGATAAGTGAGAAATCCGAACCCGGAGCCAGCCAATGAATTTTCTCCTGTGTTCATTTGCTAAACATGATTCATTGCGGCCAGAATTGTCTCTAAGCACCACCTCCTTGTGCTCATCGAGGTACTCCGACACAATGGGCATGTGTCGCAACACGTGGAAATAAGCGCAGAAGAATAAATGTGAATCTGGAGTTATAGCCTTCTTCCCAATGGTCCCTTTTCCTGTGCGCCTCCCCTCATGACGAGACTTGGGAACACCAATCGGGTTACTTAGGTCAGTGTAGTTTAGATCCCACTCCATAGCTTCCTCTGTAGAGTATCTTTGTACCATGCTGCTCTCAGGGTAAGCTCGATTTCAGACGAAGGACTTCAGTATGCCGTTGAATCTCTCGTAAGCATAGATCTGGTGAAAGAACACAGGGCCAAGTAGCTTTATCTCCTTAATAATATGAGTTGTGAAATGGACGCTTATGTCGAAAAAGACAGGTGGAAAATAAATCTCAAGGAAGCATAAAGTTTCATAGTGTCTTTTTTCCAATGACTCGAGGTCTTCTTCACATAGTACTTTTTGACAATTTGCATTGAAGAAAAGCAAAAGTCCATTATAGCCTCCCGAACATTGACCGGTAGGATATTTTGAATTCCAACAACAATCATCTCCATAAGCAATACATGATAATCATGAGACTTCACACCGGGAGCTACTTTTAGATCTGGAAATGAAATAAGCCTTGAGACATTCGTCGAGTAGACAGATGGTACTTTCACATTTTTCAAGAATCCACAAAACTCTTTTTTTTTTCATTTTTTGAAAGGGTGATGCATGATGTGGGTAGTTCCGTTCCTTTTACCAAGTGGTCGATCCACAACGCATGCCTAATTCCCATTTTCTTTAGATCTGCCCATGCATGTCCATGGTCCTGAGTTTTCCCATCCGTGTTAAGCAATGTTCCGAGTAGGCTCTTGTACACATTCTTCTCAACATGCTTCACATCAATCGAATGGCGGGTGTCTAAGTCTTTCCAATACTGAGCTCCCAAAAAATCGATTCTTTTTCCACATGTCATCTCCGCCAGTATTTTTGCCAGTCCTTTTGCGGTTACCAAGGACAACATGGATATCCATGACCATTTCATAGACTTCATGACCCGTGATGTGAGGTGGAGGATTCCTCTTCTCAGTGTCACCATTGAAGTTATCCTTCATACTCCGAAATGGGTGCTTCATTGGACTGTAGCATCGATGTCCCATGTACACTGTTTTTCGTGACTCGCTCAAGTATTGTGAGTCTGTTTCTCTCAAACAATATGGACATCCGCAACCTACTTTCTTACTCTGTCCGGACAAGTTACGTGCCGATGGATTATCACTAACAGTCACAAATAAAATGGCTTTGAGGCGAAAGTACTCACGGTTGTGGTTATCCCAGGCCTGCACTCCGTCGTTGTACAACAACTGCTTCAGATCTTCATCTAGAGGCCTGAAATAAGTGTCGATTTCATTCCCAGGTTGTTGTGGCCCAGGTATCAGTCCTGACATCATAATATATTTTCGTTTGTTGCACAAACAAGGAGGAAGGTTCAAAATTGTAAGCAAAATTGGCCATGTGCTTGTGTGCTACTGTTCAAAAATGGATTCATGCCATCGGTGCTCATGGCGATCCTAACATTCCTCGGGTCAATAGCAAATTCAGGATTTTGTAAATCAAAATTTCGCCACTGTGTGGCATCAACAGGATGTCTTATCATTCCAGTATCCTGCTTATGCTTCTCTTTGTGCCATTGCAACAATTCTTACTCCTTCCTGTTTGCAAACCAACACTTCAAACGAGGAATGATAGGAAAGTACAAAAACACCTTTTTAGGCCCTCTTTTTCTTCTATTGCAGTTCTCGTCATTACCATCGTCTTTCCTACGATTGAATCTGTCCACTCCACAAATAGGGCATTTCTCGAGGTTTTCTTACTCAGGTCTACGATATAAAATACAATCATTCTTGCACGCGTGGATTTTCTCCACCTCCAAACCTAGTAGATAGATTATCTATTTTGCCTCATAAACTGTCATAGGGACTGTGTTGCCTTGGGGTAACATGTCCTTAAGGAGCGTCAACAATTCCTTAAAAATACAATCACTCCATCCGTTGCTCACCTTCAACTTGAAAAGTTTTACCATCGCAAACAGTCTGGTGTACTTAGCTGCACAACCAAGATACAATGGCTTTTTCGAGTCTTCGATCATCTTCTTGAAATTTGCAAGTTCACCATTACTGTACCGATCATCGTCGCCATGTCTCTCGACATTGCGTACCATCTCCTCTATGTTATGCACCTGAAACTCAATGTTGTCATCGGTGAACCCTGATATATCGGGCTCATTCGCATCCTCGTCATGATCTTCTTGGACACTTGTAGGGACCTCGCTCTCCAGATATGAATCTCTCATCTCTGCTTCATTAAGCCCTTCCTCCCCATGTTTGTTCCAACATCGATAATCCACCATTAATCCATGCGCGATCAAAGGTGACCTCAACACTTCATCTGTGCAATATCTGTTCTCATTCTTGCAGTATTTGCAAGGACAACAAATAGTCCCTCTAATGTTGTCCAACATGTCTTTCTTCGCGAAAGTGAGAAATGCATCTACGCCTTGGAGATATTCATTCCAAAGGCGCGGCCCATACATCCAACTTCGATCCAACGACATCTACGAACAGAAAAGAATAGCTAAATCAAAGAAATTCAGAGCCACTGAAAATCACTGCAAGCCAACTTCAATCAAAGAAGATCAAAAGTAAAAAATAGTAAGGAACAGGAGAGGAGGAGAGGACTAACCCTTTTCGTTTAAGATCCACTGATAATCACCACAAGACTTTTATAATAAAAGAGGGAAAGAACAGGGCAAGAACAGGGAAGATCTGGTAGCCACTTGTTTTGCCACAACAGGGAGGTCGTAGAAGGGCAACAAAAAAATGAGACGGATTGATATAAAGCATGTCTCTCTATAGAGGGAATGGTAGACGGGCCCGCTTCCACAACTAAAGGAGACGAGCCAGATGGATATCTACTTAACTGAGACGGGTTGTATTGTAACGCGTCTCCTTATACGTTCAACCGAGCCATGTCAGATCCTCGCTGAAGCGGGCTCGTCTCGCTTAAGCTTATCAGAGACGTTCTCCTTTTAGCTCGGCGCCCATCTTTGTATCCTATTTGGATTTCTTACGTAGTGATACACACACCCTCACACTTGATACAACTGGTCTAAACTCAACAAAATAGAAATCCTAATTTCTATGCTTGAGTCTCTGACGCATGTTTCAACCTTTTCCTTTTTAAGGGATTTTGTCCCATTTCAATCATCACACCTGTGCTTAAGATCAACTCAACTCATTAGTCTCTTAATTGTTGTCATCAATCATCCAAAACCCACGAGGATACCGAGATGTACTTTCAATTACAACAGGGGGGTTCGGCCTTGCTATTATGCCAACACTCTGTTTTTTTTTTTGTTATGTTGAATAGAAGTTTCAGCCTTAACATGTGCAGATGTATAATGTACTAAGATTACTAATTAATATACAGTAATGCTATATTTCAGGTGCCTGAGATCCAAAAAAATTTCAGTCGACCATTGGATTGCTTTGAGTTCTGTGTGGACAGGCTTCTTCTTCACTGGTTCACCTTTCTCCCTCGCGATCCAAAATAAACTAGCAGCGACGGGAGGCGTACGGAGGGCGCGATCGGCAGCGCGGTGGCGTCCGCGACCGAAGCCCCACGGCGGCGCGCGGCTGGTGGCGCGGCGGCATCGTCGCACGCAGCCCGGCGGTGGCGCGGCTGGTGCGCGGCGGCGTTGGCACGGCAGCTCGGAGAGGAGGCGCTGCGGCGCTGCGAGGGAGGGGGCATGGCGGCTGCCGCCGGGAACAAGAAGACAGAGGTGATTTTTGTATTTTGTTAATTGCAATCCGTAATTTGTTAATTATTAATACGTAATTTGTAAGGTTATGTTAATTGTAAAATAATTAAACAAAAAATTATAATTGATTGACTATAGAATAAAGGATTAAAAGTTAATTACAAAATTAGTGATTAATGATGGTAATTAGTGGCTTAATTATCATGTGCCTGAAATTTTAGGAAACTTCAGTTAGGACAAATTGACAGGCCCATTAATATATGATTTACCTAATCTTTTTTAAAGTAAAATATGCTGTAATTTGTTTTTTCTAACAGTTAGGACTTCGAAGCATTAGAAAGATGTGGATGTCGGTGCGAGCCAACGCCAAAGGCAGGGAAGAGAACAATAAACAAATGGCTTCATCCTGAACATGAAGAGCCTTCAACGTCCACTTAGTTTGTATCTAATGGTGATACTTAAACAACTGAACTTTGTTTATTTTTTAGATTTACTGAAATTTCTTTATTTTTTAAAAGAACTGAAATATGTTCGATCCAATAGGAACAGTTTTTGTTTTTGCTTTTAATCCATCAGCTACCAATAGTGCAAAACCATGGGCCGCTAAACTCGTTCGGTGGGCCGCCGAAACAGTTTACACTTCCGTTTACCTAGTAGAGAGCGCCCAGAAGTTTATGGCCGTCCGTTTGCGAGGGAGAATCCAGCCGTGACGCTGTGCTACCCCACGCACGGAGGCATGCTTCACGGCTCGACTAGGGCACGCGCTGACGCGCCCCGCTCACGAAGCCCTCGTCCGACTCCATCGCAACTTCCGAGCGTGATAAATAGGCGGGCCCAACGCGACCTCACGTCGCGCAGCTAAACTCTTTACCGCACATCGCACAATTCTCGCGCAAGAAAAACGAGAACTTGCTAGGTTCCCTCAGTGCGACGGCGGCGATCATGGAGGCGGCAGCGTTCCGCCTGCAGCAGCAGGAGGGAGGGGAGGACGAGGGCTCCGTTGTGCTGCGGTGCTTCGACGGAGTCAAGGTAACGGTGCCAGCGCCCCTCGCGCGACAGCGGTCGGGGCTCGTTCTCGAGGCGGCGGCCGCCGGGGAGCGCGTGGTCGACGTGCCGGGCAACGTCTCCGGCCGCGTCGTGGCGAGGGTGGTCGCGTACTGGGAGGCCCGCGCTGCGGCGGCGGTGGGGTCCTTCGACGACGGTGAGTTCCTCGGCGGGCTGCGGCACGACACGCGGGTGGACCTCATCCACGCAGCGCACCACCTGCGCGACGCCGCGCTCTTTGACCTGTTCAGGTTCGGTGCTGCCTGAGCAAAAGCTTCCTGCAGTCGAACGGCGTCGGCCACCCTAGTTTTTTTTCCTCTTTCTTTCTTGTCCCTGAAGTTGGTTTGATTGCCATGTTTTTATCATGTAAATTTGGAAAATAATATGGGTGCCAGATGGATTCTCCCCACGCATCGTACATGATTTCGGTTGAACTTGTGGCACCGTTTTTACGACTAGAAACTATATATGGAACTGTTCAACAGACCCATCATCGCAAAATCCACAACCAAACGGATCATGTCTGGGCAACCATGCGCTTCTATGGCTTTTGTTTTCTTCGTTTATTTTATTATCTATAGAACTAAACACTGCATAATGCTAACTACTCCGTTAATTGGACACTGCTATATGCATCAAGATCCTTGTACGAACCTCTACGAGGCCCATTCACTATGTAAGAAATTCGAATAGGAGATAAAGATGGATTACGTGCTCAAAGGTGGTCGTCTCTCATAAGCTTTTAAGCGAGAGGATAAGATATGGCTCAGTTGAACGTTAAGGAGACATGTTACATTACAACCCGTCTCAATTAAGTATGGATCCAAGACGGGTATACTCTCTGGACAAACGGGAGACGCATTTGTAGCACAACGCGTCTCCTATAAGCGAGTGAAATGAGACATCTATACTGAAAGCGCGTCTCCTTTGTCTTCACTTACAGACATACATGAACACGACTGTGAGGGATGACCACATTCATTCACAATTGAACACATAAAATATTCATCACACAGATGAACACAGATAACAAATTCAATCATTCACACAATTGATCACAGATAACAAATATATTACAAACACAAGAAAGAAGTACAAGATACAGGAAAAAAATATCAACTAAAAAACAACAAAAGAAAACTTAAATCCTACTCCTCCTACCCCTCCTCCTCCTCTGGCTGCAGCGCCGGTTGCTCCGGCTGCTCCGCCGGTGGCTCTGCAGGTCTGTGTTATAACGCAAAATGGAGACGTGCTTCGCTGCGAAGCGCGTCTCCTATGATAGACGTCTCCCTTTCCTCTGCAAAAAGAGAGACGTTCTCTAACGGAAAGCACGTCTCCGATTCCATACGTCACCTTTAGCTTCGTTATTTTCTCCATTTTGCTTCGGTGCATTATTGATATCACACATGTTACTTGATAACTAAATCATTCTCTTGTCCCAAAGATAATCAAATCCTTCCTTATAATACCCGAGGAACACGATAAACACGCTGCACATTCACTCATTCATACAGTTGAAGAACACACAAGATAATATTGAATCACATAGATGAACAAAGATATATTTCATTCATTAACAATATTTACAAAACAGAAGTAACTAAAAAGAACAAAGAAAAACTAAATCTTCCTCCTCCTCCTCCTCCTCCTCCTCCTCCTCCTCCTCCTCCTCCTCCTCCTCCTCCGGCGGTGACTCCGGCGCCTGGTGCAACAGGAGCCTTAACCGACTGCTCCATCTATGTCGGCTGCTCTGGCTGCGCTGGCAGTGCAACCCCGTAAACGAGGTTGCTCTCCGTCGCCTCCACCAGATTTTTGCTGCCCTCGGGGCCAAGCACCTGGGCCATCATCTCGAAAAGAATGTCGAGACGATCGGCCACCCCCGTGAGAGCGAAGAGGTAGTGGCCGATGGTACCCATTCCAGTAAACTGGGCAAGGGTACCCAGACCCAAGAAACTCATGGCGCGAGATGTATTGTTGTATGACTCTTGCGCTATAAGGAGGCGTTGCTCGGTGTTGAACCTCTCAAGGGAGCTGCAACATAGTTTCTTGCAGGGTGGCTCTCTCGGCGAGCTTGGCGATGGAGGGTCGGCCATGGTGGTGTTGGGTCATCGGGGCAGACAAGACGAAGAAAAGAAGAGGATTCAAAGTGAGCGACGCGCTTGTGGAGAACTCACTGGTGATGGTGCGTCTTAAATAAGGTCCGCGCGGAGTCTTCGAGGGAGCGGTTGGTTTCCCGCGCATGGATGGAATGATGGGACGCATTGATACCGCCTCGAGGAAATGAAAGGTCGCGCACGGTCGTCGCACGGGTCTCTGCACTACGCCGCCGAAATTAAGTTCTCCGCAGACCTCATGTCGCATTTCTGTCTTTCGACTATGGAAGACCCGCTTTAGGTTAATGCTCGTCTCTCTTTGTTATAGCACGTCTCGCATTTATCTCCCTCGTCTCTTCGTCTCTTTGACACTGGAAGACGCTCTTTAACTTAACGCGAGTCTCACATTTATCTCTCTCGTCTCTTCTTCGCCTTCTGTGCTCCTTTAGTACTAATCGAACAACGGTCCTTTACTAATCGACCAACCCCAGTGTGACCTCCTCCTCTATTCGCTGTTGCCGTCCTTGTCCTCGTCATCGTCGTGTCCTCGTCGTCGTCGTTGTTATCCTCCTCGTCGTCGTCGCCGTTGTCATCCTCCTCGTCGTTGTCACTGTTCATGGCTGGTATCGGCTTGGCCCGTAGCCAACTGAAGTAGGAGTGCTTGGCGTGGTGCAAGAATCATCCCCATGTATGTACATATGGCACACTGGTCGCATAGTTGTATATATATAGATCTGTAATGGACTGATGAACTTAACTTTAGTTTTGTTTTTTCTTCTGCGTAGGGTTCTCTACGAAGCCTGAATTGGGAGATTTACTGAAGTGGCAGTGCATTGTCCTCGGTAAAGAAGAGGGAAGTCATGAAGAACAAGCACAATATGAGTTTAACCAGGGTCCTCCTATTAATGAATTTCCTTTGTAGACTTACTGAGAAGGTGGTTACTACCCTCTAACAATCTCTTTCTCAGAGGACTATCAATTGTTGCCTCCAAGATGCGCCTTTCCAAGTGGTTTCTTCCACCCAAATGTCCATCGCTCAGGAGCACTCTGCATTGGGATTCTTGATCAAGAGACTGTAAGATAGACATATTTTTCTCATATAATTAATAATTGTTGCCGAACTTATTTGAACTGGTTTCTCATGTCGCTTAAATTGATATTTCATAGGGGTGATTGTCGGTACCCCGTGTACCGGGTACCCCACGGTACCGCAAGAAGTGCAAGAGAGTTCCACCTGTCAATGTTAAAGGTCTCCTCAGGCCCCACACGTCATAATACACCAGACTCGCATCCCTCATATGGGTAGGTCTAGGGATTGACACGTGTGATGTATGTCCGGAGCTAAACTCCCAACACAGGGAAGCTCCGCAATCAACACGTGTATCACGACCCTGGACCTAACCCCCAGCAGAGGGAAGCTCCAGTGCCGACACGTGTATAGAAGCTCCAGAGCTACCTCCAGGTAGGGGGAAGCTCCAAAGCTACCACGTGTGGAGCCTCCGGACCTACACCACTAATGAGTACACTGGCGGATCTCCAACAGCACGAACATTCAAGGGACAGTTAAAGAAGGAGTTACCAAACCTGATTACGTGTCATTAATGTTGTAACTAATGACACACGATTAGAGCACTGTTAATAGGGGTAACACAACCATTAAGGCACATTAACACACTATTAACCACACTTAATACTCATAGACAGTGTATTAGCCTATTAAATATGCCAGGGCCACATGTCGGGCCAGGCAAAGGTTGTAATGGTCAGTCCTTGGATTATAAATGGACCGTGTCGCACGATACAAAGGGGATCTGACTAGTGATACTCAATACAACAACACAAACATCATGGAGTAGGGTATTACGCTCAAGCGGCCCGAACCACGTAAATCTCCCGTGTCACCATCTTGTTGATCTCTGCATGCCCAAACCAATACAAGAACCTCCGTGGACTACATTTGGTAGTACTGGGGGAAGTGTTGTTCTCACACTTCGACATTTTGACACGCCAGGTAGGGGGCAGTTCGAGATCTCAAGATGGTGAACTCCGCCGTAGGATCCTCCAACGGCAACCATGCTGAGCGGCCTACAAGAGGCAATCCCTTTAACATGCAGCATCCAACAGGCGTTGTTGTCCCGGCACGTGTTATGCCACCACCACCACCATCCGCCCCAGCAAATAATGTTGGATAGCAGGATGGGGTACTTGTGTCGGTCAAAGCATCGGCAAACAACAACCCCAAGAACGCGCTAATTGCTGCGCGAACCCTGTTGGAGCACCCACCAACACCCAGGGAACCTCAAGGTGCGATGGAGCAGTGGCGCACTGATGTACAACATCTAGTTGCAACCGCAGCCGATGCCATCAGCAACCAAGGTCCTCCCCCTTTGGGGCAGACAACAACTCAATGTAGGACCTTGCCTGGAAGACTTGGTCCTCACATGTCTCAGCACCGACATCGTGCTGCTTCTCAACAGGTGACCTCGTTGCCTTTCGGGGCACGACGTACTCACACCATCACCAGGATTCCGACTCATGATCCGCGGTTGAAACTTGATCAACATTACCGACAGCAGGACGGTCGTGTCTATATCAAGCGTGCTCGCGAGAGGCAAGAGGCTCGGGACAACTCTGCTCCTCAAGGAGTAAGAGGAGGTTGCTCTGCCCTGGCCATGCACTTACGCATGGTCAGATGGCCACAGAAGTTTTGGCCTCATTTACCGGAGAAATTCGACAGGACTATCAACCCCAATGAATTTCTTCAAATTTATTCCACTGCTATACTTGCAGCGGGGGGCGATGAGGCCGTGATGGCCAACTACTTCCCAGTGGCCTTAACCGGAACCGCTAGGTCCTGGTTTATGATCCTCCCGCCTGACTCCATCAACAGTTGGGTGGAACTATGCCAACAGTTCACTGCTAATTTTGGGAGTTCATACACTCGACCTGGCACTGAACTGGACCTTTTTGCTGTCCAGCAAAAAATGAGAGAGTCGCTGCGATCCTTCATCCGGCGATTCTCCCAGGTACGCAATACCGTTCCTTCCATCTCAAGCGCCTTTGTTATTGTTGCATTCAGACAGGGCGTTCAGGACAAAAAGATGCTGGAGAAGTTGGCAATCAAAGAAGTCATCAGCGTCACGAAACTATTCAGCCTAGCAGACAAATGTGCTAAAGCTGCGGAGGGCCGTGAGATGCACTCGAAGCCAGCTCCGGAAGCCAAGAAAAGTCCTCCAAAGCTGAAGCCACTACATCCGGAGGTGGCAAAAAGAAAAAGAAGCCCAACGACAAGAAGTAGCCGTTGGCTGGCGCACCTACCGTTGCGGATGCTGCAGCTCCAGGTGGCCAGGGGCCACGCCCCAAGAAACGACCTCGACCATCATCAGAAGATGGTGGCAGCTCTAAAGTATGGTGTCTGATCCACAAGACGGACAAGCACAATCTAGATGAATGCCGAGAGGTCCGAAACCTTGTCGAGCGCTACAACAAGTGCCGAGAAGAAGCTCCTTTCCGACAATGGGAAGGAAAGCAAAAAGTCAACGAAGCTCCAGCTGAGGAGGAGCTAGTTTTTTAGGACTCCAAGAAGGTCTTGAAAGATGTCTACAACACCGTCAACGACGACTCTTACGTCTCTGACAACGAGCGTCGGAAGACCCTGAACACCATTTATGGTGGTTCTTGGGACATCACCTCTCGTCGCATCCTCAAGACAATGTGGCGGGACATGGCCGTTGCAGCTCCCACCGCTAGGGCGGAGCTTCATCGGAAGTGGATGGACACTCCCATCCTTTTCGATGCTTCGGACTGTTCCCGCAACATGATCGGAGGTGGCCAACTCCCGTTGATGGCGTCTCCGACCATTAACAATATCCAACTTCACCATGTAATGGTGGACGGAGGTGTAGGACTGAACCTCATAAGCTTCAAAGCCTTCGTCAAGCTCCAGCTCCGACCTTCAGACCTTCACCCATCTCGACCTTTCTCTAGAATAGGTCCGGGGGCCATTACCCCTCTTGGTTCCATCACACTCCCAGTGACCTTCGGGACTCAGGAGAACTACAGAACCGCGAAGTTGGTCTTCAGCGTTGCGCAGATCAGTCTGCCGTTCAACTCCATTTTGGGCAGGCTAGCCTTGTATAGGTTTATGGTCGCCGCCCATTATAGTTACTTAGTGTTGAAGATGCCAACACCTGCGGGCGTTCTCCGGATCCGTGGAGATCACACTGCAATCACTGCATTGGAGGAAGTCTATGCGCTTGCTACAGCGCAGGAGGAAGCACCCGGTAAGGAGCCAACACCGAACCCTCTGAGCATTCGTCATCGAGGCTCGACCTCCGCACCTCGTGTGCAAGTAAGTGGCGAGACCTACATTCCTGTCAAAGTCATCCAAATTGGTTCCGATGCTGCTCTGACTACCTGTATGTCGGGGGGTTTGAACAACAAATAGGAACTCGCGCTCATCACCTTCCTCCAGTCTAATGTCGACTTGTTTGCTTGGAAACCGTCACAAATGCCTGGGATCCCTAGGGAGGTGATTGAGCACAATCTGAAGATTTATCCTGACGCACGACCTGTACACCAGAAGCCCCGGAAGCAATCAATCGAGCGGCAAAACTTCATCCGATAGGAGATCAAGAAGTTGCTCAAAGCTGGTTTCATCCAGGAGATGTTTCACCCAAAATGGCTGGCAAACGCAGTTGTGGTGCCCAAGGATGGTGGGATGGGTCGGATGTGTATCGACCACACCACCTTAAATAAGGCATGTCCAAAGGATCCATTTCCACTACCTATGATAGATCAGATAGTGGACTCCACCTTTGAGTGTGAGCTATTGTGTTTCTTAGATGCATATTTTATATATCAACAAATCCAAATGTATAAGGAAGATGAAGAGCAGACTGCCTTCATAACAGTAGATGTATTGTATTGTTATACTGCCATGCCCTTTGGTCTCAAAAATGCTGCTTCAACATTTGTGCGAGCCATGTACAAAACATTTGGAGAGCTAATCAGAGACTTGGTGGAGGTGTACGTCAATGACATCGTCGTAAAGATCAAGAGCAAGGAGTCACTCCTTGACAATTTACAAGTTGTCTTTGACAAGCTGTGCATCATGCACACGAAGCTGGACCCAGATAAATATGTCTTAGGGTTTAGCTCTGGGAAGATTCTAGGTTTCTTGGTGACTCACTGAGGAATTGAAGCAAATCCGACGAAGATCAAGGCTATAGAAGATATGCGGCCCCAGCCCACATCAAGGATGTCTAGAAGTTAACTGGGTGTTTAGCTGCGCTCAACCGGTTCATCGCAAGACTGGCAGAGCGGGCACTTCCCTTCTTCAAACTCTTGAGGAAGTCCGAACCATTTCATTGGTCTGAAGAAGCAGAAAAGGCGTTTCAAGAGCTGAAACAGCTCCTGTGACGCCCGGTTCCAAAAAATGAACCAAGCTAACGCATATGTGTTCCCAGGATGTTCATCACACATACACGAGTGCAATCACAAAAGAGTATACAGAAAATTACCACATAACAAGATTAATTAACCAAATTTTATTACACAAACCAGATTATCCTCGAATACAAGCTCCAATGTATATTTATGACAAGTTCAACTAATGCAGCGGAAATAAACTAATTAAGCAAACTAAACAGCTAGGCAGCATAAGCAATAGGGTATAGCGCAGCTCCAATAACACCACAGGCAAAGTCGACGGTAGACACGGCCTAGAACTCAACATTATCACCATTAAACTCCCAAACCTGACCTGCAACTGTTGGGGGGGGGGGAATTGCAAGAGTGAGTACATGTCGTACTCAGCAAGTGTGGAAAGTATGACATGTGGCTGATTCAAATGATGACAATAATAATGGCAAAGTGCTGAAAAGTACAATAAAACATTTAAAAAGCAATATATTATATTTATATGAATCAAACCCATCATAATCATAAGTAATATCATAATACCAGTCCATAATTCACCCTCCTCATCAATAATTCCAGATTTCACCATTTGCCAATAACCATATTCAATACCAGAAATTAATCCATAACCATAATACCAACCATAACCATCTCAAATACCATCCCAATACCAAGTACCCTCTAATCATGGAAGTTGTCCAGGTGCTCATAACCGGGAGCACGGCTATCATGATAGTTTTAATTAACTCTGCAGAGTTTGTACCTCTTTACCCACGTGTTCGTGATTTCATCACCTTTCGGTGACTAAGAATCTCCCTTATGCCCATGACCCGTCGGTCATATTACACACTTCCGTTGGTGTGTGGCCAAGAGATCACAAAATAGCCTTTACAAAGGGATTACTAGCCTATTTAGACCCCACTGAGGTTTCACCGGTGGTGATGTCTCCCGCAGAGCACATCTTCAACCAAGGGCCCCCTCTTGAGCCATTTCGATCCCAGGGTAGTCCCACCAATCATCAACAAACCCAATCTGACTACCCCTTCCCCGAGCATCCATAATGGTCCAAATAGCACTGGCAAAGCCCTAATTAATAAGCTACGCCGCACCCATACTTGGCCTCGTGGTGGTACTGTAGTCCTGGCTTATTCTCGCATGAACCGGTCCTTAGATCTAAAGCAAGCAATCCACCATACATCCAACCCATCCACATACCAGGCTTTCTTAGATCACCCATTACCATATCATATTTAAACATTTCATGTTAATCATAATCTCGTCCATGCATAATTAAATTGAGTGGTATAGTTGTTTTCCATCCCAGTTGATTAAGCGAAGCAAAAGGTAAAAACCCTTCCCGACTCTCTACCATGTATTCCAGGCGACAAGGGTGGTTTAGCAAATCTAGTAAACTTCCTACCATAGGATTCCCATCAATTTGACACAAGCATGCAGTTTTGCAAACAAAACATTTATTTTAAAACAGTGTCAATATGATTCAAGGACACTTACGTGCTATTGATTAGGATCAAAGCCTTCAAACTCTTGGTGCTGTATATCCTCCGCGGCACTCTGTAGCGCAAATCCGTCTAATCCACACAATAAACATACAAGACAAGAAACACAATCAAAGAGTGCACAAATATTACTCAATATGACTTGACATGCATGATTTATGCAAATGCAAAGTAGAACTTGTTAATTGATTGCTTTTAATGACAACTAACAAGTTCTAATAGCTTTTAACAAGTTTATACAGGTTTGGATTCGATTAGATCAAAATTTAGAATTAATTCAACACAATTTAACCAAAAAGGTCGGACTAGTCCGCTAGAGACCAGACAAGTCCGCACTCTGCGAGATCAGAAGATTAGGGTTTTCTAGATCGATATAAATTCGGAGATTAGGGGTTGAATTCACGTAAGGAAAAGATAATAGAAGGTGTACCAGGTGTTTAGAACTCCAATGAATCAAGAACCTTGGAGGTATCACTTGGATCTTGGTGATCTAGGGTTGGTAATGAACTTGGGGATGAATTGGTGGTGAAGAACGAAACTTGGTGGAAATCTTTATCCTCTTTCGTTTCGTCCTCTTCTTCTTCTTGCTTGGGATCTTCTCCTCCCTCCTTGGTGGTGGCTCTCCACGAACTAGGGTTTGGGTGGGGTGGAAAAGTGTCAAATAGATGTCAATCCAAGGGGTGGGGTTGTTTATATAGAGGTGGAGGCTAGGGTTAGATGGATTTCGAGTTTGAGATGAGTAGAGGCCGGTTTAGAGTCCCACATGGGCTCTAAAAGAGTTAGGCATGAAATCCCTAAGCCCACTTAACGTGAAACCCAAGAAACAAGTCGTAAAACAAAAGATCAACTCAGAGTCACAAAATATTGGACAAGTACAGAAAGGATCGGACTAGTCCGAATTCGTCCAGAGAGAAAATCAGACAAGTCTGGCCAAAAATCGGACAACTCTGACTTTAAACAGAGAGGAAAACGGACAAGTCTGCTGGAACACCGGACTAGTCCGGAAAAGTCCAAGGACTTAGCAATTTTTCAAGGATTCATGGAATAACGGACTAGTCCGCACAAAATCGGACAAGTCCAAAAGTTTTCAGAGCCAAAATCGGACTAGGCCACAGCAAAAATGGACAAGTCCGTTTTTAGTCAGAGAGAAATCGGACTAGTCCTCAGCAAAATCGGACTAGTCTGCACTTTCCTGCATTTCAAGTGCGGTTTTGTTCCAAATCAATTTTAAACTCGTTCCTCTTTATGCGGGTTAATGTTAAACATGTATATGAGTGTATGCAGGGCATGATGCATGAAAATGAGGGTGTTACAAACCTACCCCCCTTAAAATGGATCTCGCCCCCGAGATTCGACGCGGAAGAGAAGAGAGAGGGAAATTCCTTCTTGATATCATCCTCCAATTCCCACATTGCTTCTTTTTCTGTGTGGTGCTTCCATTGAACTCTACACCATCTAATAAACACCATCTAATAACCTTGTTCCTCGTGACTCTCTCCTTGGTTTCCAAGATTTTGATCGGTTGTTCAGCATAAGTCAAATCTTCCTCTAGTTCCAATTCTTCCATTGGCACTTGTTCTTCCGGCACTCTCAAGCACTTCTTGAGCTGGGAAACATGAAAGACATCATGCACAACTGAGAGATGAGCTGGCATCTCCAACTTATACGCTACTTCTCCTCTTTTGTCCAAAATCTTGAATGGTCCAATATAACGAGGTGCGAGCTTGCCTCTTATGTTAAACCTCTTATGACCTCTCATTGGTGACACCTTGAGGTAAACAAAATCTCCTATTTCAAAGGCTAATTTCCGTCTCCGATTGTCCGCATAGCCCCTTTGTCTTGATTGGGCAGCCCTCAGGTTTTCACGAATTATTCGGACATGCTTTTCGGCTTCTTGCAACACATCCGGACCAAATACTTGAGTTTCTCCTGCCTCTTTCCAGAATAAGGTGTCCTACACTTCCTCCCATAAAGTGCTTCATATGGTGACATCTTCAAACTTGCTTGGTAACTATTGTTGTATGAAAATTCTGCGTATGGCAAGCTTTTGTCCCAACTCTTCCCATGCTTTAAATCACAAGCTCTTAACATGTCCTCCAAAGTCTGATTGGTTCTTTCGGTTTGCCCATCGGTTTGTGGGTGATACGCTAAACTAAAATTCAACCTCGTTCCCAAAGATTCATGCAATTTTTGCCAAAATCTGGAGGTAAATTGTGAACCTCTATCCGAGACTATCTTCTTCGGTACTCCGTGTCGACACACAATATGCTCCATGTATATTTTGATCAATCGTGCAACTATATATTTGGTCTTCACAGGGACAAAATGAGCTGACTTGGTTAAGCGATCCACAATTACCCAAATTGAGTCATACCCGGACTGAGTACGTGGTAACCACACTATGAAGTCCATTCCGATTTCTTCCCACTTCCATTCCGGAATCTTCAATGGTTGCAATAATCCGGACGGCCTTTGATGTTCTGCCTTGACTCTTTGGCACACATCACACAATGCCACATATTCAGCTATGTCCTTCTTCATGCTATCCCACCAATAGCTAGTCTTCAAGTCTTTGTACATTTTTGTACAACCAGGGTGAATCGAGTACGGGGAGTCATGTGCCTCTTTTAATATCGTCTCCCAAATATGCTTCACATTAGGCACAACGATTCTCTTTTCAAGCCATAAGGTACCATGTTCGTCTTCATCAAATCTGAATTCTCTCCCTTCCTCAATCCTTTCCTTGACTTCCTTGATCTCCTCATCTGTGGTTTGTGCCTCTCGAATTTCTTGCTCCAAGGTTGGGTTTAACTCCATCATCTCCATCTCATTTACAAACCCGAGGTTCAACCTTTCAAACTCCTTACATAACTCGAATGGTAATTCTCGAACTGTGAGTTGATGACTTACTCCCTTTCTACTCAAAGCATCGGCCACTACATTGGCTTTTCCCGGATGATAGTTGATCCCCAAATCATAATCTTTGATGAGCTCCAACAATCTCCGCTGCCTCAAGTTCAGATCCGTTTGTGTTACAATATACTTCAAACTCTTATGATCCATATAAATTTCACACTTATGTCCAAGAATATAGTGCCTCCGAATCTTCAATGCATGTACCACGTCTGTGAGTTCCAAATCGTGCGTGGGGTAATTCTGTTCATGTTTCTTGAATTGTCTTGATGCATATGCAACCACTTGACCTTCTTGCATCAATACACATCCAAGTCCTTGTCTCAATGCATCGCAATAGATATCGAAACTCTTGCTTACATCCGGCAATACTAAAACTGGGGCTGTTGTCAACCTCTTCTTCAACTCCCCAAAACTATCCTGACAAGCTTCAGTCCATTGGAACGCCTTTCCCTTCATTAGCAACTCTGTCATAGGCTTGGCTATCTTGGAAAAGTCCTTGATGAATCTACGGTAATATCCAGCCATCCCAAGAAAACTCGTTATTTCCTTGACATTTTGCGGTGGTTCCCACTTCAACACGTCTCTCACCTTCCCGGGGTCAACCGATACTCCTCCTCCTGAGATTATATGACCCAAAAATGGCACCTCATTCAACCAAAACTGACACTTGTTGAACTTGGCATACAATTGATGCTCCCTCAATTTCTGTAGCGTAAGCCTCAAGTGTTCCTCATGTTCTTTCTCGTCCTTCTAGTAGATCATAATGTCATCAATAAACACCACAACAAACTTATCCAAGTACTCCATGAAGACCTTATTCATGAGGTACATAAAGTAGGCAGGCACATTTGTCAATCCAAAGGACATCACGGTGTACTCATAAGATCCATACCGCGTCCTAAAAGCTGTCTTGGGTATGTCCGATGGTCTAATCTTCATTTGAAAGTATCCCGACCTCAAATCAATCTTAGAGAAGACACAAGCACCCTTCATCTTATCAAACAAGTCTTCTATACGTGGCAAGGTATACTTGTTCTTGATTGTTACCTCGTTGAGAGCTCGGTAATCTACGCACATCCTTTGGGATCCATCCTTCTTGTCCACGAACAGCACAGGCGCTCCCCAAGGTGAAGAGCTAGGGCGAATAAAACCCTTCTCTAATTGCTCTTGAATCTGCTTCTTGAGCTCCGCTAATTCCATAGGAGGCATCCTATATGGCCTCTTAGCTATGGGTGCAGTTCCAGGTATTAAATCAATAACAAAATCAATGTCTCGATCAGGTGGCATACCTGGCAACTCGTCTGGAAAAACATCCAAAAATTCACACACCACCAGAATCTCCTCAATTGCGGCACCGTCCATATGATTCAGCTCCAATTGCTTTGGCGCGGTTTGAGATGCTTCAAATTCTACGGTGATCCCTTCTTCATTGGTCAACTTCACCGTCTTCGTGGGACACTCAATAACTCCGTTGTACTTCCTCAACTAGTCCATACCAAGTATAATGTCCAATCCTTGAGAATCCAAAACAATGAGGTTGGCGGAGAAGTCTACCCCCCTTATTCTAAGGCTTACCTTTGTACATACTATATTTGTCCTCATCTCTCCTCTAGGAGACTTAACCAATAGAGTAAACTTCATATGAGAGATAGGCAAACTATACTTGGCAATATACTTCGATGCAATGAATGAATGCGATGCTCCAGAATCAAATAACATAGTCGCGGGGTTGGAGTTGGCGAGAAACATACCAATGACCACGTCATCCGCTTGTTGAGCATCCTCCGTAGAGACATAGTTCACGTCGCCACGAGCGAAATTCTGCGGTCCACGGCTTCCTTGTGGCGCTCCTCCATTGGGTCTTGGGTTTTGCCTCGGCGCATTGCTTCCTTGACCAAAGCCTGACTTAGGACATTGATGCGCGAAGTGTCCAGCTTCTCCACAAGTATAGCACTTCTTAACTCAACCAGAATTATTGGGACGAGCTTGGTTTTGAACATTTGCAGCAGGAAAATTAGCACGAGGTGCATAAGGCATTGGAGGCCTAGGCGATGCTGCACAAAGTGAGTTGGGCGTGGTGCATAACCAGGGCACTGAACAGGAATAGAGGAGCTGTAATAGGGCGCATTGGGTGGTGCAAGGCGAGGGCGCACGTTACTTACTTGTTGATGTCCTTGATATGGCACCTTCCTCTTGATTTCTTGCTCCATCTCATGAATCTTGTTCTCAACCACAATTGCTTTGTCCACAAGCTTATGAAAATTTGCATAGTCACAATTGAGTAGTTGCACTTGGATTTCATTGTTGAGGCCTCTCATGAACAAATATCGCTTCCGGCTGTCCCGACTAACATCCTCAGGCGCATACCTTGAGAGTTGAGTGAACTTGTTGAGATATTCACTCACGCTGTATCTTCCTTGCCTTAAGTTCTCAAATTCTTGCCTTTTCAAAATCATAACTCCTTCCGGCACATAATGAGAACGAAAATTCTCCTTGAATTCGGCCCAGGTAATTCTCTCTTGGTTCTCATGAGCATTGCAATAAGAATCCCACCAATCCACAACTGTTCCAACTAGTTGATGAGAAGCAAACAAGACCTTCTCCTGGTCACTGCATTGGACAATAGCTAGCTTCTTCTCCACGGACTTGAGCCAATCGTCCGCATCCATAGGGTCGGCAGCTTGAGCAAAGGTTGGCGGCCCCCTCCTAAACTCTCCCAATCGGTTATGAGGAGGCGGGGGTGGCGGTGGAGGCATGTGGGGCTAATTGTTGATATTACCATCCTGCAGTTGTCCCATTGTTTGTATCATGGTTTGCATGAGCTGGTTTTGCATAGCCAATAGCTGCTCAATGTTGATAGATCCCTGAGTAGATCCTTGTCTGATGTTGTTCTGAGGCACTCCATTGTTCTCCTCCTCATCATTGCCATCCCTCTGGTTGCAAGTCCTCACCATCTGAAGAAAAGCAATAGGTAAGAATTAGATAATGTCCCCATCTATATGCATCAAGGGATATAAACTAAACAGCTAGCTACACTAGCCTAGGTGGACATGACAATGCTAAGGCATCCCAAAATCCTCTATTAAGCACACAAGCAAGCAATATATATAGCAAACAGCACTCCAAGCAAAAATGAACTCCTATGTGCTCTAAAGTGTCCATTCTATCTAGGCTGCATCCTACGGTCAAACCTGGCTCTGATACCAATCTGTGACACCCGGTTCCGAAAAATGAACCAAGCTAACTCATATGTGTGCCCAGGATGTTCATCACACATACACGAGTGCAATCACAAAAGAGTATACAGAAAATTACCACAGAACAAGATTAATTAACCAAATTTTATTACACAAACCAGATTATCCTCGAATACAAGCTCCAATGCATATTTATGACAAGTTCAACTAATGCAGCGGAAATAAACTAATTAAGCAAACTAAACAGCTAGACAACATAAGAAATAGGGTATAGCGCAGCTCCAATAACACCACAGGCAAAGTTGACGGTAGACACGGCCTAGAACCCCGCATTATCGCCATTAAACTCCCAAACCTGACCTTCAACTGTTGGGGGGGAATTGCAAGAGTGAGTACATGTCGTACTCAGCAAGTGTGGAAAGTATGACATGTGGCTGATTCAAATGACGACAATAATAATGGCAAAGTGCTGAAAAGTACAGTAAAACATTTGAAAAACAATATATTATATTTATATGAATCAAACCCATCATAATCATAACTAATATCATAATACCAGTCCATAATTCGCCCTCCTCATCAATAATTCCAGATTTCACCATTTGCCAATAACCATATTCAATACCAGAAATTAATCCATAACCATAATACCAACCATAACCATCTCAAATACCATCCCAATACAAAGTACCCTCTAATCATGGAAGTTGCCCAGGTGCTCATAACCGGGAGCACGGCTATCATGATAGTTTTAATTAACTCTGCAGAGTTTGTACCTCTTTACCCACGTGTTCGTGATTTCATCACCTTTCGGTGACTAAGAATCTCCCTTATGCCCATGACCCGTCGGTCATATTACACACTTCCGTTGGTGTGTGGCCAAGAGATCACAAAATAGCCTTTACAAAGGGATTACTAGCCTATTTAGACCCCACTGAGGTTTCACCAGTGGCGATGTCTCCCGCAGAGCACATCTTCAACCAAGGGCCCCCTCTTGAGCCATTCGGATCCCAGGGTAGTCCCACCAATCATCAACAAACCCAATCCGACTACCCCTTCCCCGAGCATCCATAATGGTCCAAATAGCACTGGCAAAGCCCTAATTAATCAGCTACGCCGCACCCATACTTGGCCTCATGGTGGCACTGTAGTCCTGGCTTATTCTCGCATGAACCGGTCCTTAGATCTAAAGCAAGCAATCCACCATACATCCAACCAATCCACATACCAGGCTTGCTTAGATCACCCATTACCATATCATATTTAACCAGTTCATGTTAACCATAATCTCATCCATGCATAATTAAATTGAGTGGTATAGTTGTTTTCCATCCTAGTTGATTAAGCGAAGCAAAAGGTAAAAACCCTTCCCGACTCTCTACCATGTATTCCAGGCGACAAGGGTGGTTTAGCAAATCTAGTAAACTTCCTACCATATTATTTCCATCAATTTGACACAAGCATGCAGTTTTGCAGACAAAACATTTATTTTAAAACAGGGTCAATATGCTTCAAGGACACTTGCCTTGCTCTTGCTGTTGATTAGGATCAAAGCCTTCAAACTCTTGGTGATGTAGATCCTCCGCGGCACTCTCTAGCGCAAATCCGTGTAATCCACACAATAAACATACAAGACAAGAAACACAATCAAAGAGTGCAAAAATATTACTCAATATGACATGACATGCATGATTTATGCAAATGCAAAATAGCACTTGTTAATTGATTGCTTTTAATGACAACTAACTAGTTCTAATAGTTTTTAACAAGTTTATACAGGTTTGGATTCGATTAGATCAAATTTTAGAATTAATTCAACACAATTTAACCAGAAAGATTGGACTAGTCCGCTAGAGACCGGACAAGTCCGCACTCTGCGAGATCAGAAGATTAGGGTTTTCTAGATCGACGTAAATTCGGAGATTAGGGGTTGAATTCACGTAAGGAAAAGATAATAGAAGGTATACCAGGTGTTTAGAACTCCAATGAATCAAGAACCTTGGAGGTAGCACTTGGATCTTGGTGATCTAGGGTTGGTGATGAACTTGGGGATGAATTGGTGGTGAAGAACAAAACTTGTTGGAGATCTTGATCCACTTTCGTTTCCTCCTCTTCTTCTTCTTGCTTGGGATCTTCTCCTCCCTCCAAGTGGTGGCTCTCTACGAACTAGGGTTTGGGTGGGGTTGAAAAGTGGCAAATAGATGTCAATCCAAGGGGTGGGGTTGTTTATATAGAGGTGGAGGCTAGGGTTAGATGGATTTCGAGTTTGAGATGAGTAGAGGCCGGTTTAGAGTCCCACATGGGCTCTAAAAGAGTTAGGCACGACATACCTAGACCCACTTAATGTGAAACACAAGAAACAAGTCGTAGAACAAAAGATTAACTCGGAGTCACGAAATATCGGACAAGTCTGGAAAAGACTGGACTAGTCCGAATTCGTCCAGAGAGAAAATCGGACAAGTCTGACTTTAAACAGAGAGGAAAACAGACAAGTCCACTGGAACACCGGACTAGTCCGGAAAAGTCCAAGGACTTAGCAATTTTTCAAGGATTCATGGAATAACGGACTAGTACGCACAAAATCGGACAAGTCCGAAAGTTTCCAGAGCCAAAATCGGACTAGTCCGCAGCAAAAACAGACAAGTCTATTTTTAGTCAGAGAGAAATTGTAGTAGTCCTCAGCAAAATCGGACTAGTCCGCACTTTCCTGCATTTCAAGTGCGGTTTTGTTCTAAATCAATTTTAAACTCGTTCCTCTTTATGCGGGTTAATGTTAAACATGTATATGAGTGTATGCAGGGCATGATGCATGAAAATGAGGGTGTTACAGCTCCTCACCACACTACCAATCTTGATAGCTCTGAATCCCGGTGAGCCTTTACAGCTTTACATTTCTGCAACAATCGATGGTTTCACCATAGTCCTGGTCGCGGAAAGACTGGAGCCACATCCAGTCCAGGAGCCCAGACCCCTCTGGGAGGGTCCGGATATACCTGAAGGCGTGTCTGGGTCCTAGCCCCCAGACACGCAACCTCATGGCGAAATGCTAGGAGATCAACCTCACTGACCTAAGGGCGTTCACTTGGCCGACCAAGATGATTCGGACCCTTCGAGCAAGGTTCGGGTCGAACAAGAAGAAGTTATGGACCCCTCCGGGAGGGTCTAAGAAGCTCAGCAAAAAGGTTCAGACCCCTCCGGGAGGGTTTGGGTCAACGGAGAAGAAGCTTCGGGTCCCTCTGAGAGGGTCCAGACCGCTCAGCGCCCAGTATACTTCATCAGCGATGTACTCCATGATGCCAAGAAAAGATACATTCAGGTGCATAGGCTGCTTTATGCAGTTCTTATTGCCCTAAGGAAGCTTCATCACTACTTCCAAGCTCACAAAATATCAGTAGTAACTTCTTTTCCACCGCGTGCTATTTTGCATAACCCTAACTCTACTGGGAACATAGCAAAGTGGGCAGCGGAGCTGGCCGAGTTCGATCTCGAATTCGTGTCACGACAAGCAATCAAAAGTCAATCTTTGGCAGACTTCGTGGCGGAATGGACTCCCTCTCCATCAAACCATGGGGGCCCCAGTGAGCAGAAACTGGAACCCAAGGTTCCAGTATTCACCGAGCCTCACTGGACTCTCTACTTTGATGGCTCCGTACAGAAGCAGGGGGACGGAGCTAGAATCCTTCTCCTTGCTCTGACTGGGGAGAAGGTCAAGTACATGGTTCACCTTGATTTCAAGGCGACCAACAATATGGCAGAGTATGAAGCTCTCATCTACGGACTCAAGGTGGCACTATCTTATGGGGTCAAACAGATGTTGGTGAAGGGTAATTCACAACTCATCATCAAACAAGTCAAAGGTGAATGTTGCTGTAACAATCCCCAACTAGCTGCATATCTTCTTGAAGTCTAGAGGCTCTAGAAGGACTTCGAAGTCCTGTATCTCCACCATGTTCAACGTCTTCATAACGCTAAAGCTGACGAACTCTCGACGAAGGCTTCAACCGAATCTCCGACTCCCGACGGAATCTTCATCCGGGGGTTCTCAAAACCAACAGCTCAGCCTGCCGAACTGAGTGAAGGGGGCGAGATCAGCACCTCAAAGCTGGAGGTCCCTGTGGCCCTGTTACCATGGCGTCTACCAAGGGTCGTAGGTGCTATCGGATGCTCCGAGCAACCCAAGACGCAAGACTCAGAAGCTCAAGTTAGCCTCGATGCATGCATCTCAGAGATTCAGAGCTACTTGAAAGACAATATCCTTCCTGAAGACAGTGTATCTGATTGGCTAAAAGATACATGTTGGTAGAAGGGGATCTTTACCAGCGCGGTGCTAATGGCATCCTAATGCGGTGCATTGCAAGGGAAGAAGGCCGCGAGCTCCTCATGGAAATCCATGGAGCGAGTGTGGGAAACCATGCTTCTTCCCACACGTTGGTTGGTAAAGCCTTTCAGCATGGCTTTTACTGGCCTACAACACTCCAGGATGCGGTTGAGCTAGTGAAAAAATGTGAACCGTGCCAGTTCCACGCAAAACAGATTCATACACCAGCTCAATCACTACAAAAGATATGAAAGTCGCCTAGAGGGTGGTGAATAGGCAATAAGATTTGAAATGACTTAATTAAACGAGATTAAATTCCTTAGGCTAGACTAGTCCGTTCAGCACAGGGTGAAAACTTAAAAACTTGGTTTCGACAAGTTGTTTGTGGAATTTAAGTTCAACCAAGATGTAACCAATGTATAGAAACTAAGTACAACTAAGTTTGGAAGGTTTAAGCACCTAGATCACAAGTTTTCAACAATGATCAAAGTGAAGAGCAATATGAGCAATATGAACCCTAATAGCAATACAAGTGATCACGAAAAGTAAAAGACAAGTGAGACGAGATTTATCTCGTGGTTCAGCTCCACGAAGAAGCCTACGTACACGTTGAGAAGTCCACACAAGGACCGGGTCTCACTTGACCCTTCTCTCACCAAGCCACCACAATGGCCGGCTTGGTTTCCACTATATCAATGGGTAATCACCAAGTTTGATGTGGCTACTCACAAGTTGAGGCTCCTACAAATTAATACAATGAGGAGCACACAAAGCTCAACTCACACAAGCTACAAAACACAATCACAATGTGCAAAGAGATCAAACCTAGAGCCCAAGCGCGATGATCATCCTTTACTCTCCTCCCCAAACCCTAATCTCTTCAAGATTTGGTCTTAGAGGGCTAGTAGGATGAGTAGAAGGATTTGGAAGGCTCTTGGTCACTTGTGGCGGTTCTATGGTTCAAGACTTGTTCAAATGAGTCTGGGGGTCCCCTTTTTATAGGGGTCCCGAACCCCTTCTGCTGACCTCAGCAGAAGGGCGGACTAGTCCGGCCTCTGGCCCCGGACTAGTCCGGCCCTATGGGACCATTGACCTCTGGTCAGGTCCCGACAACTGCCACACTGCGTGAGGATCGTCACGCTACCTGCCAAATTTCCAAATTCAAATGGTAACTAAACAACGGACTAGTCCGGTCCACAACGTACTAGTCCCAAGTAGGACAGAAGGGTTTAGTCCGGCTCAAAACAGACTCATCTGTGTAGGACCGGATCTCACTAAGTCTCAAATGGACTAGTCCGTACCCATACGGACTAGTCTGAACTTTTCCAAAGATCTTTGGTCCATCCAAAAATGGACAAGTACGGTCTTCTGGGACATAGCTCCAAATTCACTAAGAAACACTCCAGAGACGTTTGGTTCGTCTCAAAACAGACTGGTCTGCCTTGCCAAACTAGTCCGGCCTCCTAGGGTTTTTCCTCATTTTGGCTTCTCACTTAGGTTTTTCTCTAAACCACCACTTTAAGCCCTCTAGAATGATCTCAATGCACATGATACATCCACCCTTTCACATGACATAGCTCATATAAGCTCATCTTCATAGAAACCCTAATTTCTACTTCTTGAGCCTTTGACGCCCATTATGTCCTTTTCCTTTTTGAAGGGTTTAATCTAATTTCAATCATTGTACCTGTGCTTAGGATCAACTTAGCTCATTAGACTCTTAATTGTCGTCGTCATCCAAAACCCACGGGGATGCCTAGATGCACTTTCAATCTCCCCCTTTTTGGTGATTGATGGCAACACATTAAGACTTCAACAAAAAGGATAATAATTTATTTTTCATAACATGTATTTGTATGAGAGACTCCCCCTCAATGTATGCATCATGAGTAAGAGAGATTTGAGAGAGTTCTCATACATATACATGTTATGGTGGGGTGCCTAAGTAATGTGCTCATAAATTGTGATAAGGCAGCAAATATGCAAGTCAAGCATGTAACTCAAGCATAACATCACAATTGATATGAATTAAGTCTTACAACAATTTAAGCGAGAGTTTTAAACATAAAAACATAAGTCCATTCTTGGATCAATCAATCTCTTCCACTAATAACTAAATAGAACTATGAATCCCTCCCCCCATGTAAATGCTTTATGCACAATCTCTCCGCCTTGATCCACCACTCTCTCCCCCTTCACTAAGAGCTCTAAGAGCAACATCCCACTAATCTCTCCCCCTTTGGCACCAATACACCAAAAAGGAAAAGAAGAAAGAAAGAGCCCTTAGGACTACTCATCATCTTCGTCGTCATCGTCGTCGTTGTGGTTGTCTCCGCCTTGGTGCCCGCTATCGCTCTCCGTGTCCTCTGGATCAATATTAGCATCATCATCATCGGTCAGGGCCGCGGTGGAAGTACCACTTTCAACAAATTGACCGAGCTCCTCGGACTTAAACTCTGGGAATGGAGTGATCTCTCCATTACTCTTCTCAACGGGAGACATGGGGATGCCCAACTTGTCGCACACTGCCTTGAGATACTTCTCTTGGCAACGCTCCATGCGACGTTGCCGAACTTCCGCCTTCCGGCAAGAAGAGAAAATCGCCTTGAAGCACTTGAGAAATCCACTCCTGCATTGTGATAAAGGCGGAGGTGGTGGAGGAGATGGTACAAAGCGAGAGGAAGAAGCGGGAGGATCCGCGTTCTTCCTCCTAGGGGCAGCTGGCTCCGGAGGAGGGAGTTGGGGTCAAAGTCTCCGGTGAATTACGTCTTTCTTGAAGGTGAGTCTGGAGATCTTCTCAATCATGTACATGATGTATGGAGTGTATACACATGATCGGTTTGGAGTATGGGAGATGTTGAAGATGTCGTTGAAGATGTAGTCAACCACATTGAAGCAGACATCTCCATCAATGAGGACCATCAAGTGCCTCAAATTCCCTTGAATTATCCTCGCATCTCCATCCTTGGGGGAAATGGTCTTCTGGAGCACCCTGTTGTTGACACTGTAGAAGGGCTTGATGTTCCTTATATGCCTGGCCTCAAAGGGGACATGGCTGGGATACATGAACTCCAAGGTATCCCGATCAACTGGCCTTAAGTTGGAGATCATGATTTCATTGTCCAGTTGATCCTCCAAGTCAAGCAGCTGAGCAAACTCCCAGTAGGTGGTGGAGTATTGCTCTCCATGGTTCATCCAGGTAATCCTCCTGTCCCCATCAGTGTGGAAGTAAATAGTGGAATAGAACTGAGTGATGACTTCCACATTCTAGTCATACTGAAAAGCCATGAGCTTCTTCAAACCATGGTGCTCGATGGCCTCAATCATGGCATTGAAGGTCACGTGATCCTTCTGGGCCATGTAGTCCCAGTCAATCCACTGAGCATCGGTGACTGGGGTGTGCTTGGACATGTAGACCGCCCGATAGTAGTCACAGTGGAAGTCACACCAGAAACAGGGAACCACTGTGCTCTTGTCCTGCTGATAGACATTTATCTTCCTTAGCTTGCGTGCCTTCTCAGCCCCTTTTCCCTTGAAGATGTTGGCATCAAAGGCAGTTGCACGGTTTGGGTTCCATGTAGGAGAAGACATTTGTCGGTACCTTGGAAACCGTACACCCCTTGAGGTTACAAAGATCTCAAAGGAAAGTCATCCACTTTATTTGAAGACCTTCGGAGGCCCACATGTCAGATGTGACCGGACTCGCTTCTCCAACATGGTTAATCCCAGGGTCGCCACGTGTACTATAAAACCGGAGCTACCGCCCACAAGGGGGAAGCTCCGGGCTATGTACCGAAATGGCACCCCCGGACCTAACCCCAGACCGAGGGAAGCTCCGGATCTGACATGTGTTAGGTAGCTCCGGAGCTACCTGTTTCCCACAGTATGCTCCGGAGCTGCCACATGTCCAACCGTCGGATCTTCAGCCTCTAACCTCTGGAAGACTCCACAACGACTCCGGATCTTCAAAGGAGAATCAAGAATTTCAAGACCCGATTAAGTGTCATTAATACCATATTAATGACAACACGATCGGACGGCCTTAATTACCAGTAACGGTGCTGTCAAAGCCCATTACCCGATCATTAAGGGCAATTAAACGTGTTGAATGAGTATCAATACTAGTAACCGCCGGGAGCACATGTCGGGCCAGGCTAACTTGTAACGGCCTGCCCTTGTACTATAAAAGGACAGGCCGACGACAGTTGATGGGATACGTTGAGATACGCTACTCACATTCGATAGACGCTCGACACAAGCTCATACAGCTAATACAACACCAACACTCCCGTGGAGTAGGGTATTACGCTTAGGCGGCCCAAACCACGTAAACCTCTGTGTCTCCTGTGTCATTTCCAATTCACATTCTTGAATCTCCGCGCGCCCACACCGAACCACAAACTCCTCTAACACTTTAGTAGTGTCGGGAGATCTGCCGGATCCAAACCACCGACAGTTGGTGCGCCAGGTAGGGGGCGCCTGAGATTTCGAGAATGGTGAACTCAGCTGCTGGATCATCCAATGGTCATCCTGCTGTTCAAGCTGATGGGGGCAATCGCTCCAATATTCAGCCACCAGCAGGGGCCTCAGCGCCAGCAGGAGTCACACTGCCACCACCGCCGCCTCCACCAGCAAATAAAGCTGGACAACGCGATGGTGCACCGGCGTCAGTCACGCATCAGGAAATCATGACAACCCAGAACACGCGCTCCATGCAGCACGTGCTCTTCTCCAACGCCCACCACCTCCGGATGCATCTCGGGATGCACTGGAGCAATGGAGGGTTGATGTGGAACATTTGGTTGCAGCAGCAGCCGACCGCATCAGCAACCAGGGTCCTCCTCCTTCAGGACGGGCCCCGTCGCAGCGGCGGACCTTGTCTGGTAGACTTGGTCCGCACGTTTCCAACAACAAGAGACGTGCTGCCTCACAGCAAGTGACGTCATTTCTTTCTGGGGCACGACGCACTCACACGGTATCCAGGCTTTCAACTCATGACCTTCGGGCGGAGCTTGATCGCCGATACTGCCAACAGGACGACCGATTCCGCATTGAGCGTGCTCGTGAAAGACGAGAAGCTCAAGACGTTCTTGCTCCTGAAAGAGTGGGAGGAGGCTGTTCAGCCTTGGCCATGCATCTACGTATGGTCAGGTGGCCACAGAAGTTCCGGCCTCACCTGCCGGAGAAGTTCGACGGGACCGTCAATCCTGTCGAATTTCATCAGATCTACTCCACTGCTATCTTGGCAGCTGGAGGAAATGAGGCCGTAATGGCCAATTATTTCCCAGTGGCTTTAACTGGGACCGCAAGGTCCTGGTTTATGAGCCTTCCACCCAACTCCATCAACAGTTGGGAGGAGCTGTGCCGACAGTTCACCGCCAACTTCGGGAGTTCATACACCCGACCAGGCACTGAACTGGACCTTTTTGCAGTCGTGCAAAAAGGGGGATAATCCCTGCGATCATTCATCCAGAGGTTCTCTCAGGTACGAAACACTATCCCTTCTATCTCTAGCGCCTCTGTCATTGTGGCATTCAGACAGGGTGTATGGGACAAGAAGATGCTGGAGAAACTGGCGATCAAGGAGATCACCAGTGTCACGGAACTCTTCAGTTTTGCCGACAAATGTGCCAGAGCTGCGGAGGGCCGTGAGACGCACTCCAAACCAACTCCGGAGGATAACAAGAAATCCTCCAAAGGAGAAGCCGCTACCTCCAGGAGTGGTAAGAAGAAGAAGAAGACCAACGGCAAGAAAAAGTCGTCGGCCGGTACATCCAATGTTGCAGCTGCTGCAGCTCCGGGTGGCCAGGGGGCCACGCCCCGAGAAGCGACCTCGACCGTCTTCTAAAGACGGTGGTAAACCAAAAGTGTGGTGTCCAATTCACAAAACAGGTAGCCACAGTTTGGAAGACTGCCGGGAGGTCCAAAACCTTGCCGAGCGCTACAACAAGCGCCGGGACGAAACTCCTTTCTGACAGAGGGAAGGAAAACAAAAAGTCGACGAAGCTCCGGCTGAAGAGGAGATAGGTTTTCAGGATCCGAAAAAGGTCCTGAAGGCCATCTACACCTCCATCGACGATGATTCCGACGTCTCTGACAACGAACGTCGGAAGACAATGAACACCATCTTTGGTGGATCATGAGACATCACCTCCCGCCGCGTCATCAAGACTATGCGTCGGGACATGGCTGCTGTAGCTCCTACAGCCAGACCGGAGCCTCATCGGAAGTGGATGGACACAGCCATCACTTTTGATGCTTCGGACTGCCCTCGAAGCATGGTTGGAGCAGGTCAACTACCTTTGATGGTATCTCCCACCATCAATAACATCCAACTCCACCATGTCATGGTAGACGGAGGTTCAAGGCTTAACCTCATAAGCTTCGAAGCTTTTACCAAGCTTCAGCTCTGACCTCCAGATCTCCACCCCTCCCGACCTTTCTCCAGAGTAGGTCCGGGGCCATTACCCCACTCGGAGCTATTACTCTCCCCGTTACCTTCGGGACACGGGAGAAGTATCGCAACGAGAAGTTGGTCTTTGACGTTGCTCAGATCAACTTACCCTTCAATGCCATCTTGGGTAGGCCTGCCTTGTACAAATTCATGGCAACTGCTCATTATGGCTATCTGGTGTTAAAGATGCCAACACCAGTAGGCGTTCTCTGGATCTGCGGAGATCGTACTGCCAGAGTAACTGCTCTGGAAGAACTCCATGCACTTACCACGGTGCAAGAGGAGGACTCCAGGCAGGAGCAAGCTCCCAGACCCCCGAGCATTCGTCAACGAGGCTCGACATCTGCACCTCGTGTGAAGCCAAGCGGCGACACTGACATTCCAGTCAAAGTCGTCTAAATCGGTTCTGATGCCGCTCAAACCACCTGTATATCGGGAGGATTGAACGACAAATAGGAACTCGCGCTCATCGCTTTCCTCTGGGCTAATGTCGACGTGTTTGCCTGGCAACCGTCACAAATGCCTGGGATCCCCAGGGAAGTGATTGAGCACAATCTGAAGATCTATCCAGATGCCCGGCCTGTGCACCAGAAGCCTCGGAAGCAATCTGTAGAGCGACATAACTTCATTCGACAATAAGTAAAGAAGTTGCTCGAAGCTGGATTCATCCGAGAAGTCTTCCATCCAAAATGGCTGGCAAACCCAGTCGTTGTGCCTACGGCCGGTGGGAAGCTTCGGATGTGTATCGACTACACAACACTAAATAAGGCATGTCCAAAAGATCCATTCCCACTACCTAGAATAGATCAGATAGTGGATTCCACCTCCGGGTGCGAATTACTGTGTTTCCTAGACGTATATTCTGGGTATCATCAAATCAGAATGTCTAGGGAAGATGAAGAGCATACCTCTTTCATCACAGTAGATGGATTGTACTGTTATACAACCATGCCATTTGGTCTCAAGAATGCAGCTTCAACCTTTGTACGAGCTATGTACAAAACCTTTGAAGACCTCATTAGAGACATAGTGGAAGTGTACGTTGATGACGTCGTGGTCAAGGTCAAGAACAAGGAGTCACTTCTTGACACCTTACAGGCTGTCTTTGATAAGCTGCGGGTCACCCGCACAAAGCTAAACCTAGACAAGTGTGTCTTCGGGGTTAGCTCTGGAAAACTTCTTGGTTTCCTGGTAAGTCACCGGGGCATAGAAGCTAATCCGGCGAAGATCATGGCTATTGAAGACATGCGGCCACCAGCCCGCATCAAAGACGTCCAAAAGCTAACTGGATGTCTAGCAGCCCTCAGCCGGTTCATTTCAAGACTGGCGGAACGGGCACTCCCCTTCTTTAAATTATTGAGGAAGTCCGAACCATTCCAATGGTCTGAAGAAGCAGAAAAGGCGTTCCAGGAGCTAAAACAGTTCCTCACCACCATACCAACTTTGGTAGCTCCGAACCCTGGTGAGCCTTTGTTGCTTTACATTTCAGCTACTGACGAAGTCGTCAATATGGTCCTGGTCGCGGAGAGACCAGAACTACCCTATACTCAGGAATCCAGACCTCTTCGGGAGGGTCCGGAGGATCCTGAAAGCGAGTCTAGGTCCCAGCTCCCAGACTCGAGTCCACAAGAAGTTGCTTCAGAAGACCCAGACCCCTCCGGGAGGGTCCAGGTCACTTTTGAAGAAGCTCCGGGTCCCTCCAGCCAGAACCCGGAGGTCCCTGAAGAAAATTCGGATCCCTCCGGGAGGATCCGGGTTGGTAAAGAGGAAGCTCCGGGCCCCTCCGGGAGGGTCCGAACCATTCAGCGCCCAATGTACTTCATCAGTGAAGTACTACATTATGCCAAGACTCGATACCTAGAGGTGCATAAGTTGCTATATGCAGTTCTTATTGCCTCCAGGAAGCTTCGCCATTATTTCCAAGCTCACAAAATCTCAGTGGTGACCTCTTACCCACTTCGAGCAATCTTGCATAATCCCAATTCAACTGGGAATATTGCAAAGTGGGCAGCGGAATTGGCTGAATTCGATCTCGAATTCATTTCAAGGCAAGCAGTCAAGAATCAAGCATTGGCAGACTTCGTGGCGGAATGGACTCCCTCTCCATGAAATCCTGGGGGCCCCAGTGAGCAGAAGCCAGAACACGAAGCTTCGGTCTTCACCGAGCCTCATTGGACCCTCTACTTTGATGGCTCCATGCAAAAGCAAGGAGCCGGAGCTGGAATCCTTATCCTTGCACCAACCGGGGAGAAGGTAAAATACATGGTACACCTTGACTTCAGGGCGACCAACAACATGGCGGAGTACAAAGCACTCATCTACGGACTAAAGGTGGCACTGTCATACGGTGTCAAGCAACTGCTGGTCAAGGGAGATTCACAACTCATCATTAAGCAAGTGAAGGGTGAATGCTCCTGCAACAATCTCCAGCTAGCTGCTTACCTCCTTGAAGTCCAGAGGCTTCAGAAGGACTTCGAAGTCCTAGATCTCCACCATGTCCAGCGTGCCCTCAACGCTGAAGCCGACGAACTCTCAACGAAAGCATCAACCGGAGCTCCGGCTTCTGACGGAACTTTTGTCCGGAGGTTGTCAAAACCCACAGCTCAGCCTGCCAAACTTAGCGAATGGGGCGAGATCAGCATCCCGAAGCTGACGGTCCCGATGGCCCTATTACCATGGCAGCCATCAAGGGTCGTAGGTGCTGCCGGAAGCTCCGAGCAACCCAGCACGCAAGACTCAAATGCTCAATTTAGTTCCGATGCATGGATCTCGGAGATCCGGAACTACTTGAAAGACAACATCCTTCCTGACGATGATGTATCCGCTGACCGGGTAGTCAGATTGGCTAAAAGATACATGTTGGTAGAAGGGGATCTCTACCGGTGCGGTGCCAACGACATCCTAATGCGGTGCATCACAAGGGAAGAAGGCTGCGAGCTCCTCGCAGAAATCCATGGAGGCGAGTGTGGGAACCACACGTCTTCCCGCACGCTGGTTGGTAAAGCCTTTCGGCATGGCTTCTATTGGCCTACAGCACTCCAGGATGCAACTGAGCTGGTGAAGAAATGCGAAGCATGTCAATTTCATGCAAAGCAAATTCACACACCGGCTCAACCCCTACAAATGATACCTCCTACATGGCCTTTCGCTGTGTGGGGGATAGACATCTTGGGTCCTTTCCCAAGAGCCGTCGGAGGTTACAAGTTCCTGTACGTTGCCATTGACAAATTCACCAAGTGGCCGGAAGCAACTCCAGTTGTGACAATCAATAAGCAATCTGCTATCAACTTTTTGCAGTCCATTGTATGCAGATTTGGAGTTCCAAACAAAATCATCACTAATAATGGGACCTAATTCACAAGCTCTGCATTTCAAGGATATTGCGAAGACCTCGGCATTCAAGTTTGCTACGCCTCCATAGCTCACCCAACAAGCAATGGCCAAGCCGAGAGAGCAAATGCTGAAATCCTTAAAGGACTCAAAACGCGCACCTATGAGCGCTTGAAAAAACATGGAGCCAACTTGATTGAAGAGCTTTCGCCCACTCTATGGGCCAACAGGACATCTCCAAACCGGTCAACTGGAGAGACACCCTTCTTCCTGGTGTATGGAGCTGAAGCAATCCTTCCTCTAGAAATCACCTTGGGGTCACTCCGGGTCCGGACCTTCGACGAAGCCACGCAGGACCAGCTTCGGCGTGAGGACCTAGACCTCCTTGAGGAGGGAAGGTGCCAAGCAGCTGTTCGGAATGCTCGATACCGCCAAGTCCTTCGGCGCTATCATCAGTGGCATGTACACAACCAACAGCTCGAGGAAGGCGACCTGGTGCTACGGAGAATACAATCCAGAGAAGGGTTAAACAAACTCTCCCCCAGCTGGGAGGGACCCTTCCGAGTGATTAAAGTATCCCGTCCTGGGAGCGTTCGCTTGGCTACCGAGGATGGGACACCTCTCCCAAATCCTTGGAACATTGAGCACCTCCGTAAGTTCTACACTTAATATCACGGAGGTGAGTCTGTAGTAACTTGAGGTGTATGTTATAGAGTCATTGTACAGAGTTGGATAGTTCCTCTTGGAGAACAACTGGACCTTTCCCGGAAGGTCTGCAAAGTTCATGCAACACTTGTCACAGTCTCAGGACTAAAAGTGTGGCTAGCTACCCTGGGTCAAACGAGAAATGAAACATGCTTAGCCTGGTTCCGTACCCTAAGAGTGTACTTGTTTCCCCTGTACCCCGAACCTATAATGAAAGACATCTTCATGTGAAACAGGCTCCACATGCATTTATTTTGTACAGGCTCAACATTTTTTATTTTTCTCTTTCTTGTCTATAACAAAGACGTGCAATTCTTAAGAAATTTTAGTTCGATTGGTTCATATACGATTTGAATTGTGTTGTCGATTCTTTTGGATTCAAATATTGTTCATGGTCCACTCGCCTAAATGCCGCCAAGCCAATCTAGGGCCGGAGTGTGCTATCGGCTTAGCCTGGTCAAGCACCCTAAGTATGCCACTCTACCTACACCCCGGCAGGCCGAAGTAAGGCGGGTCCAAGTAGAATTGGATCTGAAAGAAAAGGCAACACATTCGGTTGTATTTAGAATCGCGTTTGACTTAAAATTTTCTTGAGAATCGTAAGCCGCGACGAAGTTATAGGCGAGAAACGAATTTTACTATTTTTCTTGGATTCAGTGTGCAGGAAAAATAAAATCTACATTGATGGAGAAAAGCCGGAGCTAACAAAGCTCCGACTCCCCTAGGTGGCTTGTAATCGATGTTGCGCATTGAAAACAAGCATCACTGGAGCAATCAAGCTCCGACAGAGTAGGGGGGGGGCAGCCGTCGACAATGAATAAAAGATGGTGAGAAGACCCCGCAAACGGAGTCTGCTGCCAACAAACTAGGTGTTGGCAAAGGTCACTGCCGGAGCTACTAAGCTCCGACACCCTGGAGGACTAATTATCGATGCTCTATGCGTTGATAGACTATTGCCGGAGCTACTAAGTTCCGACGATAGGCAATGCCGGAGCTTCTAAGCTCCGACAACCTCAGGGGGCCTTCACTATCGAAGACTTCGGACCTACACTCTACAAGTTTGGAGCAAATGAGTCTTCAACAAAATGTAATATCCTCTTGATACATGTTCACAATCAAATTGTGTACATCTACCAGGGGGCCAAGTGAAGACAAAAGTGTTGAAGACAAAAAAATGAAATTCACAAAAATTTGGGGATTTCATTCATCTGGAGACAAGGGATTACATCTGGAGACAAGGGATTACAAAATTGAGGAAGAAGAAGAGAAAATACAAGTGAGAACTACAGAGATGGTCCGAGACCCTATGGAAGAATTGGGTGACCTTCTAGGCAACCTCCGATACGTTGGCTCAGGCAGCTTCGCCTTCTCCTTCAACGGGACCTTCAAGCACCGGGTCCAGAGGAAATTGGGAGTTCCGGCTGGTGCAGCACGTCAGCACATATTCTGTGAAGTTCTTCGTCAGGGATTGCCCCTCAACCTCCAATTGGTCCACGATGACATCGCCCACCTTGGAGAGTTTGCTGCCTGCCGAGCTCAACGCCTGCAACGCCAGGTCTGGCTCCGGCTCCGGATCATCCGGGTGCACGAGGTTGAAGCCCATCGGTGTCAGCGCGTCGTTGGCCTTGCCCAGGAACTCCCAAATCTGTAGGGAGTCCGCAGTCCTCAAGCCCTTTATTTCTTCCAAGGATCTCCTGGCCGCCACCAGTTCAGAATTCTCGCGAGCGAGGCGCTCAACTTCTTTGGTGTTTTGCTGAATCTTTTCAACAACCTGCTTTTCGAGTTTTCCGAGCTCCTCTTCCTGGAGGTGGATCTTGTTCCGTCGGTCGACCATGTCCTTCTCCCTGCCCCTCACTTTCTTCTCCCTGGTAGCAAGGGCACACTCTTGCTCATAGAGCTCCTGCCCTCGCACCCAGGCCTTCTCCTCTTCCTCATGGCAGCGCTCTTCCAATTTCTTGGCGCGCTCCTCTAGGCCCTTGTCAGCCAGAGCCACCTTCTCGGTGAGCTCCTCCTCCCTCCTCAGGACGTCATCCCACAACTCAAGGAGTTTCTGCTCTTCATCTTCGAGCCGTTTCTCCCTCTCCTCAAGTGCCTCCCGGTGCTTGATGAGTGTAGTGTTAATGGCCTCAAGCCTTTCTTGGCGTTCATCGGCCGCGCTGTTAGCATCTTTGGTCTGCTCGTAGATCTCCCGGGATTGAGCGTCGAGGGCACGAGTCATACTCTCCCTGTCATCCAATAATTTACCCCAGTATTCCAGGCGGACCTTCTCCCGCTTGATCCACTCTTTGTCATCCGCTAGACTCGACTGCGCCAGCTTGGTCTCGAAGTAGATCCGGTTACGCCACCGCCTAAGGGTTTGGCGCTCCTCTTCAAGAGCCTTGCTGTCGTGGAAGAAGACCAGTTGGACTTGACGCAGACTGGAACATGCGTTGTCAATAGACAGTGACAACGGGATAGGTTCTGGACCTGCTGGGGTCTCCTCCGCTGGTTCCAGCAGGTTTTCAAATACAAAAATTGGGTCACACTCCACAAGAGTGGTCCCTTGGGTCTCCATGGCACTAGGACCGTCCTCAGGGATGGCCTCAGTCGCCATCAAGGAAGGCCCCACCACCAGGTCTTCATTCACCCCCTCAGGCAGGGGGCCAGCAACTTCGCCAGGGCACTCTGGCTCAGCCGCGGGTACCTCCGACGTCGTCACTTCTGGAGCAGGGGCCGCTGCTGGCTCCGGTCTGGGCACCTCCTCCGATGGGGGATCGGGCTCCGACGCCTCTTCAACAACCGGCTCGGGAGCCGAAAGATCTTCAACATCAACTGGCCCTACGGCCGGAGCTCCAACAATGACCGGCTCTGCGGCCGGTGCTTCAGAGGTAGCCGGCCCAACTGCCGGAACTTCCGCAGCTTCCGGCGCGCACGCCGGGACTTCAATCACCTCCGGCTCAACCGCCGGGGCTTCGACAATTTCCGGCTCTGAGGCCGGAATTACTGCTTCCTTCGGCTCAACAGCCGGAGCTTCCATCATCTCAGCACCAGGAACCGGAGCTTCAACCTCCGGGACAGGTGCCACTGGCGCATCTTCTCTCCCGCGGTCCGGCGCTACCATGGGAGTTTCTGGGGATGAGTCGAGGTCCATGACCACGACAGCTGGCGCCGGAGCTGTTGCAGCTTCAACCACCACTTGGGGCGGCATCGGGACAGGAGCAGAATCTTCCGCCCTCACAGCTTCAGTTGTTGTGGCTGAGGGTGGAGCCTCACTCCTCTTCTTGGGAACGCTGCAGATGATGGACGAAGAAACTTAAAAAAGCATTTACTACAACAAAACAACTGTCCAAGGTAAAGATTAAAAATTACCTTGGGAGGCTTCCGCACCAACTTGCGCGGAACCTCTTTCCCAGGCGTTCTGGGCTGTTCATAACCAGCGTGGAAGCTCCGGAAAGCCCCCCGGAACTTGCTGCAACCACGGGCGTTTCCCTAGTCGAGGCCCCCCTCGATCGGGAAGAACCTCCGGACCTAGAGGTCTCAACCGGCCCTGGTGCTGGAGTCACATGCCCGGAAGTAGCTCCCCGGGAGGACCCCACTGCGGGTACAGTCGCCGCGGTTGCAGAAGACCTCCCCCTCCAGGGAGAAGGAGCCGATGCAGAGGTGGCAGGCCTGACAGACCTTCCGTCGGCATGCTGCAGCTTCCTCTTCCAGCTCAAGGGTTCGTCCGCCGGCTCCTTGCCCTTGCCGACGACCTCGACCCTTGGCTTCGGGGCAGGGTCGGAGCCACCTTCGGACACTCCAGGGATCGCCACCCTGGTGGTTGATCTTCTCTCGACGACACCAAGGTCGTCAAGCACGGGCATCTTCTGCCGGAGCTCCCTACTGAACTCAACTTCCACGTTCAGAGGAAGAAAAGCCGATGGCGGAGTCAAGTCGTCACCCTCGACGTCGATGCCGTGCTGGAACTTCTTGAGGTGGAACTCCAAGGTTGTCCCCACCATGTTGGACTTCAGCCCGGTCTCGACCCAGTCGTCGTCCATCACGCTGTTGAGGGCCCAAGCGAGTTTTTCTCTCCTCTTCAGTGGTGCCCACCTGTTGACCAGGAAATTACAAAACACCGCCTGAGGGGTTAATCCCCCCTCCACGCACTGGCGGATCCTAGTCAGAACAGGGTTGAAGGTGTCCGCCAGCACCGGAGCTTCACTCCAGATTGTCGTGTCAATGTTGGGGAGGCCTTCGGGCAGCTCCAGCCTCCCGTGCTCCTACACCCGGATGACTATCCAGTCTTTCTTCCAGTCATCCCACTTCCCAGAGGGAAACGACTGGAGGTACTTGAATGGTCAGTTCTTGCGCTTCACGAAGTAGTAGAAGCCAAGGTACTCATTGCTCCTACCGGTGGTATGGACGGTGAAGAAGGTCCGGAAGAGTTCAATGCAGGGGGGGATGCCCACCCACATCTCACAGAAGTGGACGAAGATAGACACGAGGAGAATGGAGTGAGGGCAAAGGTGGTATAGCTGCAGACCATAAAAGTCTAGTAGCATCAAAAAAAAGGAAGAAAAAGGTGGGATCAACCCCACCATGGCGTACGAGGAGAAGTACACCATTTCGCCGGCGTGCTCCTTCTCAAACGGGAGCTCTCCCCCGGTGCGGACCGAGCGGTTGAAGAAGTCCAAGGACCATCCCATGAGAGTCCGGACCTTCTTCAGGTCGTCGTTGGTCTTCAAACGGCTCTCGCGAAGACCCAACTCCATCGCGGCACAGCAAGGCAAGAGAGGAAAAGTGAAGCACAAGTTGGGAGTTTGAGCGCAAGAACAGATGAGAGGCGTAAAGAACTCCCGACGGTGCGCGCTTTCCTTCTTAAGTAAGCCCTTGCAACGCTTGGATGGAAACTGCAAGGAAGTCGAAGATACTATTCAAAAATTCCACCCAGCCGATGACAAGAGGGCCCGGGACCACCCCGACGATCAAGTCGAGGTTCTTACCCAGGCAAACGGTTGTCATCATGAGGCGGGAAGCCCGAAGGCGGCGGCCTGACAAGGCGCGCGGAACTGATACGGTTTTCGTATCGGGAACCGGCGCCCTTCAATTGCGTGAGATCCGCACGCCAAGGATCTCATCTGCCGCACGCAGGATATGCCACACGGCGAGGATTTAACTCCAAACCATCGCCAACGGCACATCCGAAGACCTTTGAAGACTCAGTTCAAAAGTCGCAAGGATGGACCCACCTCCGGCGGAATGACATCACCCCAGGGGTCTTCCCTAGGGGTGGGCCCAGGGGGCCACTGTCGGTACCCTTGAAACCGTACACCCCTTGAGGTTACAAAGATCTCAAAGGAAAGTCATCCACTTGATTTGAAGACCTTCGGAGGCCCACATGTCAGATGTGACCGGACTCGCTTCTCCAACATGGTTAATCCCAGGGTCGCCACATGTACTATAAAACCGGAGCTACCGCCCACAAGGGGGAAGCTCCGGGCTATGTACCGAAATGGCACCCCCGGACCTAACCCTAGACCGAGGGAAGCTCCGGTTCTGACATGTGTTAGGTAGCTCCGGAGCTACCTGTTTCCCACAGTATGCTCTAGAGCTGCCACGTGTCCAACCGTCGGATCTTCAGCCTCTAGCCTCCGGAAGACTCCACAACGACTTTGGATCTTCAAAGGGGAATCAAGGACTTCAAGACCCGATTAAGTGTCATTAATACCATATTAATGACACACAATCAGACGGCCTTAATTACCAGTAACGGTGCTGTCAAAGCCCATTACCCGGTCATTAAGGGCAATTAAACGTGTTGAATGAGTATCAATACTAGTAACCGCCGGGGCCACATGTCGGGCCAGGCTAACTTGTAACGGCCTGCCCTTGTACTATAAAAGGACAGGCCGACGACAGTTGATGGGATACGTTGAGATACGCTACTCACATTCGATAGACGCTCGACACAAGCTCATACAACTAATACAACACCAACACACCTGTGGAGTAGGGTATTACGCTCAGGCGGCCCGAACCACGTAAACCTCTGTGTCTCCTGTGTCATTTCCAATTCACCTTCTTGAATCTCCGCGTGCCCACACCGAACCACAAACTCCTCTAACACTTTAGTAGTGTCGGGAGATCTGCCGGATCCAAACCACCGACAACATCCTCAAGGGGCCTATGGGTTGAGAGGCATCAATCTTGGCCTTGCTTGTAGGCTTCTTGGCAACAATCACCCTCTTCTTGGGTGCATCATCGACTACGGCTTTTCCCTTATCCTTGGAGGTCCTTGCCTCCTAGGCTCTAGCTTGATCCCCCAATGTCAAAAGTCTCTTCTTCCTTGGGCTGCCTCGGCTGCTGCAGAGTTGTGTGCTTCTCGCTGCGTCTTCTTTGCTCTCTTTGATGCAAAGTAGGCAGCAGCCATTTCTTGATCCTCGCGCCTCCGGCAATAAAGAGCTTGCTTCTCCGTTTCGGTCTTGGAGTCGGAAGGTGAAACATACTCGTTATCTGACATGGTTGCTAATAAGAGAAGCAAGGGAATGTGTATGAGTCCAAGGAGTCAAGACAAAGTGGTAGAATTCACAAAATCGATCAAGGATAGGGTTTTCGCTGTGTAATCCGGACTTGTCCGCCCAGGGGCCAGATTGGTTCGTACCCAACCGGACTTGTCCGCCCTGAAGCCGTACTAGTCCGGTTCACACAGCAAGAACCCTAATCTAGAGAAATTTTGTGAAAACTACGGATCCTACCACAAAAATTGAGGTGCATGATCACAATGATGTGCACAACAATATTTGTGAAGAAGTTTCTGTCAATAGGCCCAAAAGAATTGAATTTCAAGGATTTTGGGGTTAGGTCAAGAATACCTCTTCAAATCTTCAAATCGATGAAATGTGGATGAAGAATCGACCTTCGATGCTTGGGGAAAGGTTCCTAAGACCCTTAGGGATTCAATCCACATATTGGAGTCGAGATTTGTTGGTGGGAATCAAAAATCACCGTTTGGGGGGCGGTTTTCGAGCATTTTTGGAGAGAGAGTGTTTGAATGGAAGTGCTGAGGTTGGGGGTTCCCTGGGGAGGTTAAGTCCCCAAGGGCCGGACTAGTCCGGCCAGGGACCCGGACTTGTTCGGCTATCGGACTAGGTCCGGACTGTTCTGAGCCACCGAACTAGTCCGGTTTAGCGGCGGACTAGTCCGGTCCTAAGGCTGAAACCTCCTATATATTGGTTTTTCAGTGGAGATATGATCCTCTTGGACTAGATTTCACAAAAGATCTTTGTAAACATGGTCAGTAAGCAATCAACAATCAAACTATGACCATGATTCACAAGGATTCAATAATTTTAAAAAAAAATTGTAGAAAATCGAGGAGGATGAGTTTTTTGCAAGCATGTGTGATTTTTGAATATGACAATCAGATGTGCAAGATTCAAGCCACATTTCGAGAATCCAAGATATTAAGTTCACTCCTAAGTTCACAAAATCTTTTCTCATCTAAGGGTTTGGTAAATATATGGGACAATTGTTTATCGGTTCTCACGTGTGAAATTGCAATGTCACCTTTGATGGAGTGATCCCTCAAGAAATGGTGTCGAATATCGATGTGTTTGGTCCTTGAGTGTTCAACTGGATTATGGGCTATTTTGATGGCACTCTCATTGTCACATAGGAGGGGAATATGGCGCAAGTTTATGCCATAGTCCCTAAGAGTTTGTCGTATCCAAAGAATTTGTGCACAACAACTTTCGGCGGCGACATACTTCGCTTCGGCAGTGGAAAGAGCAATGGAGTTTTGTTTCTTTGAGGACCAAGACACTAGAGATCTACCAAGAAATTGGCAAGTTCCTGATGTATCTTCCTATCAACTTTGCACCCCGCATAGTCCGTATCGGAATATCCAATGAGGTTAAACTTAGAGCCCTTGGGGTACCAAAGTCCTAGGCTTGGTCTGTGAACCAAATATCTAAGAATTCTCTTAATGGCGGTCAAATGACACACCTTAGGAGCAGCTTGAAATCTAGCACACATACACACACTAAGCATGACATCGGGCCTAGATGCATATAAATAAAACAATGAGACTATCATGGAACGATATACCTTTTGGTCCACACTTGGACCATTTTCATTGAGATCGAGATGCCCATTTGTTGCCATAGGAGTCTTGATGGGTTTGGCCTTGTCCATGTCAAACTTCTTGAGTATATCCCGTGTGTACTTGGTTTGACTAATGAACGTGCCTTCCTTGAGTTGCTTCACCTGAAATCCTAGAAAGAACTTCAACTCCCCCATCATGGACATCTCAAATCTTTCCGTCATTATCTTAGAAAACTCATCACAAAAAGCTTTGTTAGTAGAACCAAATATAATGTCATCGATATATATTTGGCAAAAAAACAAATCATCATTGAAGCGCTTAGTGAATAAAGTATAATCCACCTTCCCAATTTTGAAACCATTTTGAGTTAGAAAATCTCTAAGGCACTCATACCAATCTCTAGGAGCTTGTTTGAGTCCATAGAGAGCCTTACACAATTTGTACACATGATTTGGGAATTCTTCATCTTCAAATCCGAGGGGTTGCTCCACATACACCCCTTCCATGATTGGACCATTGAGGAACGCACTCTTGACGTCCATTTTATATATCTTAAAATCATGGTGAGTAGCAAAGGCAAGTAATATACTAATTGATTCAAGCCTAGCTACGGGAGCAAAGGTTTCTTCGAAATCCAAACCTTCGACTTGTGAATACCCTTTTGCCACAAGTTGTGCCTTGTTCCTTGTAACCACCCTGTCTTCATCTTGTTTGTTGCAGAACACCCATTTGGTGCCTACAACATTCACATTAGGCCTCTTCACCAGCTCCCATACTTGATTTCTTTTGAAGTTGTTGAGCTCTTCTTGCGTGGACATCACCCAATCTGGATCCCGTAGTGCTTCTTCAACCTTGTGGCGCTCCAAGGAAGAAACAAAAGAGTAATGTTCACAAAAGTTTGCAACACGAGATCGAGTAGTCACCCCCTTGGAGATGTCTCCAAGTATATTGTCAATGGGATGGTCCCATTGGATGCTTTGATGCACTCTCGGGTGAGGCGCTTGAGGTGTTGATTCATCATCTTGGTCTTCCTCATCCTCATTGTCTCCCCCTTGATTGATGCCTCCATTTTCATCTTCTTGGAGCGCATCTTGGGGAACTTGATCTTGATCATTTGAGGAAGAGCTTGCTTGATGTGTAGGATGGTCACTTGCATCTTGAGGATGTTATTTTGGTCGTATATCTCCATGTGCCATCCTTCCTATCACCACTTGTGGAGCTTCTTCTTGATCTAGCACATGACGACCAACTTGCTCCACTTGGGAGCCATCAGTCTCATCAAACACTATGTCACATGCTACTTCAATAATTCTGGAGGATTTGTTATAGACACGATAGGTGTAAGTGTTTGAGCCATAACCAAGTAACAAACCTTCATCAGACTTAGAAGCGAACTTCGAAATCCTAGGCTTCTTGTTAAGAATGTAGCATTTGCTCCCAAAAACACGAAAGTAGGAAATGTTTGGCTTGTTACCGGTTAGGAGCTCATAAGACGTCTTCTTAATTATGCGGTGAAGATACAACCGGTTTATGGCATGACAAGTGGTGTTGACTGCTTCCGCCCAAAACCGGTGTGACGTCTTGTACTCATCAAGCATGGTTCTTGACATCTCACTTAAGGTCCTTCTTCCTCTCGGCCACCCCATTTTGTTGAGGGGAGTAGGGGGCCAAGAACTCATGCTTGATGCCTTCCTCATCCAAGAATTCTTCAACATGAGTGTTCTTGAATTCAGTGCCGTTGTCACTTCTTATGGTCTTGATACTTAAGGAGAACTCATTTTGAGCTCTCTTCAAGTACCTCTTGAGGACACCTTGAGTCTCACTCTTATCATGCAGAAAGAATACCCAAGTGAAATGTGAAAAATCATCAACAATAACAAGACCATATTTGTTACCGCCAATACTTATGTAGGCAATTGGACCGAAGAGATCCATGTGTAGAAGCTTCAATGGTCTTGATGTTGTCATAATGTTCTTGTATGGATGTGGTGCTCCAACTTGTTTTTCGGCTTGGCATGCGCTACATGGTCTATTCTTTTCAAACACAACATTCTTTAAACCACGGATGTGCTCGCCCTTAAGGAGTTTTTGCAGATTTCTCATCCCAACATGGGCTAGCCTTCTATGCCACAGCCATCCCGTGTTAGTTTTTGCAATTAATCATGTATCAAGTTGGGCTTTATCCGCAGAGAAATCCACAAGATAGAGCTTTCCTTTAAGTACACCCTTAAAGGCAATGGAGCCATTGCTTCTCCTTGTGACGGTCACACCCTCATTAGTAAATAAACAATTATAACCTTTGTCACATAGTTGTGATGTGGGCAAGAGGTTATAATCATGTGAATCAACATGTAAAACATTTGAAAGAGTGTGATTAGGAGATATAGCAATTTTACCGGTGCCAAGGATTTTTCCTTGGCTATTGTCCCCAAAATATATTCCTTCACTTGGATCTTCATTTATCTCATACTCCACAAACATCTTCCTCTCTCCGATCATATGATTAGTGCACCCGCTATCAAGAACCCATTTGGTTCCACCGGAGGAGTATGCCTACAAGAAAGATTTAAGCCTTGGCTTTAGGTACCCAAGTGGTGTTGGGTTCTTTGATGTTAGTCAAGAGGCACTTGGGCACCCACACACAAGGTTTGGGACTCTTGCGGTGTGGCCCAACATACCTAGCATAGGCCTTTCCAAACTTGTTCCTCAATGAAACATATGATGCATCAAAATCATGAAACAATGGATGAGGTTCTTTCTTAGGCATTTTGGGTGCAGTAGCAATGTTCTTCCCTTTATTGTTATATAAGCCTCCTTTGACAAAAACTATCAAGTCTTTGCCATTATTGGGAGATTTGGCGTTTATCCTCATCTACTTAGAATAACCAAGACCATCCTTGACAAGGGGATGTCTTGTGTTGGTGTATGCACTACGTGCATATGCCACCTTCTCCTTGTCAAAGATGCCACCCTTTGGTGCTTGATTGGTTTGTGCCAACTTAAGCTCATCTTTAAGCTTTATGAGCAAGTTTGAGCATTTACACGGTTGATATGCTTCATATTTAACATTTGTGTAAGATGAGCTTGTAGAGGAAGAAGGTGCATTGACCTTGAGAGACTTCACTTGTGTCTCAAGGATCTTGTTAGCTTGTGTCAAACTAACAAGTTCATCCTTGAGCACAATTGTAGTGTTCTCAAGGTTTGAGCAAGCTTACATGCTCAAAGCAAGTTCACGCTCAATTGCCTTGTTCTTTCTCTTTCAAGCTCCAAGAGCTCCTCAACCTCTTGACATCTCTCCTTTTGTTGGATGATTTTGTCCTATTGACGGTTGATGAGCTCTTCCTTCTCAAATATTTCCTCCGTCAACAATCTCAATCTTTTCAAAGTACTTTTACTCATGTCCTTAAGCATATTTTCATTTTCACTACTACTATCAAAATAATCATGAGAAGAAATTGAAGAAGAGGATTTAGATTTAACCTTCTTTCTTCCCTCCTTGGTCATGAGACATGTTGGCCTTGAAGTCTCCAAGTTGGGGAAGAGCTTGTTTTCCGTAGTTGTCTTCTTCATAGCAATGGTTGCTATCTTCTCTTTTTCATCGGAGGAGGATTCCTCATTTGAATCCCACTCCATTCCGAGGTGGGTATGTCCGGATTGCTTCTTCTTCTTGAAGTACTTCTTCTCTTTGGACTTCCCCTCCTTCTTCTTCTTATTTTCTTCATGTGGACAATCCACAATGAAGTGGCCATACTCCCCACAATGGTAGCAAGCCCTCTTTGATCTTGTCTTGGGCTTGTCTTTGCTCTTTCTTTCACTTTGGTAGCCCCCCCCTCCTTCTTCTAAACATCCTCTTAAAGTTGTTGATGAAGAGAGCTTCTTCCTCATCGGTATCGGGACTCTCTTCATCACTCTCTTCCTTTTCTTGTGATCTTGAGGACGTTGCCTTGAATGCAACATCCCTTCTCTTGGAGGAGCAAAGCTTTTGTAGATCGTTGTAGAACATTGCTTCTTGCTCCATCATCTCATGGTTTATGACCCTCCCTAGCACTTCTTTGGGAGTCATCTTGTGGAAGCTCGGGCTCTCACGAATTAGTGAGCAAAGAGTGATGTTTCGAGGCATGAAAGCTCGAATCATCCTCTTTACGACCTCGTGATCGGTCCACCGGGTGCTTCCATATGACCGACTCTTGTCGATGAGAGTCTTGAGGCGGTCGTACATGTCTTGGGGGGACTCACCATCCATGATGGTAAACCTCCCAAGCTCTCCTTCGATCATCTCGATCTTTGCCTCCCGAATGACGCGGTTGCCTTCATGCGCCGTCTTGAGGGTATCCCATATTTCCTTGGCAACCTCCAACCCTTCAATGCGGTTAAACTCTTCTCAAGTCAATGAGGAGGTAATCACTCCAACGGCTTGAGCATTTGTTAACGGCTGTTATATACCAATTTCATCCGTCAATTTAACTCAATTATGTGAAGGATTTGTCATTTCTTGCACACATCACCTTTCTATCTAACATAATTCCACTTGGACTTGGATAAATATGTGTATGCAACATTTTATGCAGGAAATGAGGAAATGTAGAGGGACCAATCCTATAAAATATCATCCCAGCCAATCAGGCGACGACACGTGGCATCCCATAGATCAAATGGCCCACAAATAGAAGTATCCAAGGAGATCCAATGGTGTATCACCCATATACATCAATGGGACCCACCTGGCAGCCACCTAGAGAAAGCACACGAGAAATGGTGCAATGACCAGGTCGGCCGAACCAGGGGGTCAGCCGACCTGGTCTTTGCACCAAACTCGGTCAGCCTCCACGTGTTGGCTCCTCCCGGCTCCCTGGAGTAAATGGTGACTTATTCGCGCGCTTTTGGTGGCGGGAACCGACCTCAACACTAGTATAAATAGGACCCCCTACCCCTCACTTCAACACAAACCACTTGGGCACCATTCTATTGTATACACTATCTTCCATAGTCCTTAGAGGAGTTAGGATGTAGAGAGGAGAGCCTCTAGTCCCAAGTCCAAATTGGGAAAGGAGTAGAAGGAGTCTCTCTTCCCAATTCCACATTGGGAAAGGTATGGCTTATGTATTCCTTCTTGTATTTGTGATTTTGTGCTCAATAAAGATATTATCTTTAGTCTTCTTTTATACGTATACTTGGACAAAGCGTTTCTTGTTTGATTGTGGAGTCCATGTATGTGGAAGGTATAGTCTTTATGATTTCACTCTCATGATCACATCTTATGGTCATAAACACTATAGACCCCTACTATAGTCTATGTAGTTATGATATGATTATGTTAATATGAATGAATTATGCTATGCTTCAACATTGGTTCAACGATGTTTAGGTTAGTCATTGCCTTAGGATGGCTTGTGCCATGGCTCCTAAGGTATTTGCTTAGTATGCTAGCATGGTGCTAGGGTATTAAAGAAGCGTTAGATGTCTTGTAGACCCACGGATTGAAGAGGTAGACAGTAGGTGGTGACAGCCCTATCTGTCCTTTGTAATCCTCCACATTCGGCTATGCCACTGGCTCTTGGCGGGAGTTGCCCTAGTATTGCTAGGGGTAAGCTCGTGCCCGATGTGTTTAATAGCATTGCATAGGAATTCATCATTGACATGACCATTAGTATCTACCTTAGGCTATGTATATGTATTAGGAGCATTGTAGGAGCAACTCTCTAACTCTCAATCCAATCTCCCTCTAGGACCCATTTTACCCTTTAGAATAGATTGCCTAGGTGTGTGTCACACTACCCCTATTATCAACTTACTCCTGTCCGGATAATGGATTAGTATCCCATAGCTTGACCATAAGAGTAGTATATACTTTACTCCATTGCCTTCCTTTGGGATAAATATGATACCCTTGGGAATACTCATGGGTGAAATGCTACAACGGTATCTTTCGTGCGCTTGCAGATCTCATCTCTTTACCGGAGATGATCTGTGGTGTTAAGAAATACCAACAAGCATTTCTAGCGCCGTTGCCGGGGATGATTTGTTAGTATATCTTAGGAGCCGTCAAAAGCATTTCTGGCGCCGTTGTCGGGAAAGGCAAAGGAAGTGAAGGATAGCTATCACTTGTGATTAAGCTATAGGTACTAATAGTTATTAGACAGGATTACCCTTGTTTGTTTTCTCCTTTGTGTGAAAATAGGGTAGTGTTGGCCAACCCAATGTATGGGATGGCCAACGAGGACGCAAGTGCTAAACTGCAAGATGATTTAAGGCGTACCTCAACAAATGTCCGCTAGGCAATACCATTGCCTTTTTGCGGGAGAATTTTAGCTTTCAGTAGGAGCCAAAGTACTCCATACCCATGCTTGGGGAAGGCTCCAAGAAGTTCTTGTTTTGCCTCCACCATGGGGTGGATAGCTGGCTCTTCATCCAACACTCGTGTCATGGGTTGGCTCCATCAATGCATGACAACATTCATGCTATTCTCATTCATCATGGATGAAAAGAAGGTCTCCACTCAAGGGGTGGATTGAAGAATGCTCGAGTTCCCATAGCTTGTCATGCACACCACTTCACAAGGTGGATATGCTAGTTATGGAACTACACCTCCCATTGAAGTGTCATGAATATCCAGGTCGTTGGAAATTTGTTTGGATAATCAAGTCGTGGATATTCACATGATTTCTGAAAATCCATGTCATCATGGGACGCGTGGGAATTATTTCCCTAAGACCCATGATGACCTTTTTCAAACAACAACTCCAATGGCTACCATTCACAATGAGGTCAAGGGTGGAATTAACATCACCCTTGTATTCAAGGAGGCTATGGCTTTCCAAGGGATTTAAGTTCAACTAGCCTACCTTGAAGTATCTTGGCCAAGCAGAAATCAAGACAACAGTCACATGAAGATCTTGGCCAAGGACAGGAAACTTAAGGAGCACTCAAAGTCCATGATTTCCCATATCACTTGTTGGGATTCCCACACTTCGACCAAACCCATTCAACCCAGGGCAAGTGACATTGTGGATGAAGCGTTTCTTGTTTGATTGTGGAGTGCACATGTCATCATGCCCAAGGAAGCCTTTGACCCATGATCAAGGTATGGGTTGATTTAATGGAATATCAATATGGTCAGAGTGGCACCCCTAAGAAGGACAAAGCCTCACCATGCTCATGAAGGAATACATTTAAGAGGGAGAACCCGTCGCTACAACAACATGTCTAATCAATACAACAGGTACAGGCTAAGGCCACCATGTGGCCCACATGTCCAAATGACAGCCAAATAAGTTTGGCATGTCAAAACAGAAGAAATCGTCCACATCTTCAACTCCAGGATTGGACATCAAATCATCGCGCTGAACAAAACGGAGGTAAGTCCTACTCATCTGACTTCAAAAATTTGGTGAGTCCTTGCCAATAGGTTAATTGGTAGTTATCTCATATTTGTTTTCCAAATTGCATCAACCCTTGCATTTGCATGTTTGAAATTCCACACTTGCATGTTGGAAAGTAAAATTTCCAACCATCATAAAACTAAAAATTTGAATTAGGGGAGAAATTTAATTGGATATGAACTACGTGCATGACCACTTGAATTTATCTTCCTAGTTCAAACCAGAAAGATTTGCTTTGACCCTCATTGCATTTACAAGTTATTTCAAGCTGGGCAAGACAATTTGAAAATTGGGTTCAATTTGCTTGGCTAATGTAACCCGTTTTCAAGTTATTTTGTGTGTTCTTGATTAAAGTGCAGCTAGGTCAAAATTCTGAAGAGGTGGTTTGGCAAGAAAGTGGAAGGTTTCATCAAGCTCAAGTCACCATTGGGAGGATTTGAGAACACTTCTCTCCTTCAAACTAATTTTGAGTTTGAGGAAGAGAAATGTTCAGGAGATTGACCCAATGGAGGAGCCAGAACCAAATCCATCGCCAAATCCAACCTCAACTTGGCATTTGACATCAACCATCAAGCCTATGCCAAAAATCAAGGTTGTGAGTTTCTCACACAAAGACCTTCGTCACCAACTAATCCCCAAATGAGGTATGAGTTTAGAATTTTCCATTGTTTGGTTTGCCATAGAATTGAATGTATTTGCTTGCATTTGTGAGGAAGGTTGACACTTCCTCATCGTTCAATTCTCAAGCATCCTCACAAGAGTAAGCGTGGGTATTGACTTTTGGATCTCCAAAAGGAAATCCCACCTTACTTGGAAAAATCTCAAACAAGTACCTAGAATCCTTTAAGAATTGTTTTGTAAACTTAGTCATTTTTGTCGAGGTTTAGAAAACACAACTTTTGGGCTTGACTTAATTGGTGAATTGGCATATAGGAACTTGGGCATAGTGACAGCCATAATTTTTAATTGAGCTTCATGCATAGATGGTGTCACTAGATTTCAAACTCCTAGGAATAAGTGATATCTTTGCTCTGAAATTGAATTGCATTTTTAGGAGGAGTCACTAAATTTCAAATTCCTAGTGAGGTTCAGGAGGATAAAATTGAGAATCTTGTTTGCCATGGTCTAAATGATAAAAATTTGCTCTTGAAAGCTAAGATGGTTAGAAACTTTAAAAGGTGTAGGGATCCATATAGTGTATTTCTATCACATGCATTGCTACGAGTAGGAGCTTTAGAAAATATGCAACATGAATTATCCATAAAGCTCCACTCTTATTAATGAATAACACATTGATCATAGATACACTTGACATTGGATCCAATACATATTTGATTTTGTTCTTTCCCGTATGTACAAATGAAAGATCAGTTACCTATCTCAACGTTCATTTGTACAAGTCTCGGGAGCTAACCATCCCTCTCCATTCAAGAGAGGAAGTTTGCAAGAGTAATATTACTATGCAGGCATTCATCAAGCTGATTTTCGGGATCCCTAGAGGATTCCATTTCAACATCTCATGGCCAAGGAGTAAATTAGGATGGTTGTTATCTATCGGAAATTATGGCCGAAGGTCAATCATAACTATACAAGGCTAGAGATTTGAAATGGGAAACCTCCATGAGCAACCAATGAGCTGCCACGAATGGGTGAGCGCATTATGCTCTCAACTATTTTAAGCACTCATTCAAGCTTACTGGATTTGCCACCATCATTGGGTACAAGTTATTCCTATGTGGCTAAGAGTTATGATGTACCATGACCAAGGAATGACAAGATCACACCCAATTTATATTGGGTGCAAGTTGTTCCTATGTGGCTAGAAGGTCTGTCATGCCTTAGCCAAGGAACAAAAGATCACACTCAACCCATGTTAAGTGCACGTTATTCCTTTGTGGTTCTAGGTATATTCTACCTTACCCAAGGAACAACTGATCATACCTAATGCATGTTGGGCACATGTCACTCCCTTATGGCAAAAAGATATGATACACTTTAGCCAAAGAATGACGAACATACTAAATGTATGTTGAGTGCACGTCATTCCTTTGGATCTAAAAGGTTATCATTATCTTAGCCAAGGAATGGCAAATCACACCGAACACATGGAGACCCTGCGGACGATCAACATTGAAAACACTCTATTCAACCACACTCATGGTGTCAATGGGAGGCGACACAACAATCAACGCTCAAACCTTCATTGTCAAAGCCATGTGGCAACAAGGATAGGCCATCTCATGGCCTACCTCCATCGTTAGGGTTTCAACCCCTATCACGGACCTTGATCAAGAATAAGCTTGGTGGAGGACCCCCACTTGAGTAACTTGTATCACAACCACTACATTTTTATTTCAAATCATCCATTGCATATTTATTTTCCATCCATCCATCATACACCTTGCATTAAAAAAAATATATATAAAAATAGGTTAGATTTGCTTTCATCAAATAAATATTTGCGGTAAGAATGATTTAAAATTCACATAGATGAAATGATGAATAATTGCTCTGTTTTATTTTTCTAAGTCTCTAGTTTACAACTTGCTACTCTCCGAATATTGCTTTCATTGGTTTGAAATACTTTTACCTTAATTTGGAAGTTGTGGGTAGCAAAAGCTTAATTTAATTCTAGGTTGTTGCAAGACTAGAATTTGTAATAGGGCTGCTAGTCCTAGTTTGAAAGTAAAAGTTAGATTTCCGGAGAAATTCTAAAAAGATTTAAGTTTCCCTCAATTGATTGGAAATACCTACCAAAGCCATATGATGTCCATACATAAAGAAAACCTTATGCATATGCTATTTTCTTTCACATTGAGCCTAGTCAAACTAGTATAGACCTATGTGAGATATCATTCAACTCTTTTTGAATTCAAGACTTCACTTGCACATGCTATACTTCTACACTAGAAGTAAGCAAAACGTCCATCATATCCACCATACCACAACAAAAAGAGAAACTCCATGTTATTCATGTTTAGCACTCTCTTCAAAATTCATTGAAAAAAAGGGCGTAGAAGACATGGCTATAAAAAAAAGCATTCTTACATCATAAGCATGAGAAAAAAAGATAGAATAGAAAAGTAGCCATGTTTCATCCCTGCAAAAAGAAAGAGAGATTATACCAAGAAGGAGTTATCTCAAGTATCCACATCCACATCCACTCCATCACACATGCACTAGTCTTGAGTCAAAACATTTTGAATTGAATTCTCCTAAGGCTTACTCTTTTCACTTAGCAATATATGTGATGCAAATATGCCTACTTACTTTCCTTACCAAGCTCCACATACAAGCCATATTCAATGAGTAGGAATAGTAGAGGCACAATGCTTTGGTGATGAAATATTTCCACTATCCACAAAGGAGTGACTGAGAGAATCAAATTGAGGTACTTAATATCTAAATTGAATTCTTCGGGATTTAAGTGGAACTTGATTTCTAGACTATGTTTCCTCCATTTGCTATTCTACCTTTCAACTACTCATGAATATGAAAAAGCATAAGCCCCATGATAACTTAAGAAAGGTAGGGTATCATAGCCAATTTCTGCAATACTAGGTAGAGTATCTTGTTGTGCATTAGATACTTTTGAAAATAAGACATTGTAGCAACTCTTGATCATCAACCGAAAGTCTTGACTTTGCTCGGGATGAGCAGAGGATAAGCTTGGGGGATTTTTTTGACGGCCATTATATACCAATTTCATTCGTCAATTTAACTCAACTATGTGAAGGATTTGTCATTTCTTGCACACATCACCTTTCTATCTAACCCAATTCCACTTGGACTTGGAGAAATATGTGTATGCAGAATTTTATGCACGAAATGAGGAAATGTAGAGGGACCAATCCTATAAAATATCATCACATCCAATCAGGCGACGACACGTGGCATCCCATGGATCAAATGGCCCACAAACAGAAGTATCCAAGGAGATCCAATGGTGTATCACCCATATACATCAATGGGACCCACCTGGCAGCCACTTGGAGAAAGCACACGAGAAACGGTGCAATGACCAGGTCGGTCGAACCAGGGGGTCAGCCGACCTAGTCTTTGCACCAAACTCGTTCAGCCTCCACGTGTTGGCTCCTCCCGTCTCCCTGGAGTCAATGGTGACTGATTCACGCACTTTTGGTGGCGGGAACCGACCTTAACACTAGTATAAATAGGACCCCCTACCCCTCACTTCAACACACACCACTTGGGCATCATTCTATTGTATACACTATCTTCCATAGTCCTTAGAGGAGTTAGGATGTAGAGAGGAGAGCCTCTAGTCCCAAGTCCCAAATGGGAAAGGAGTAGAAGGAGTCTCTCTTCCCAATTCCACATTGGGAAAGGTATGGCTTATGTATTCCTTCTTGTATTTGTGACTTTGTGCTAAATAAAGATATTATCTTTAGTCTTCTTTTATACGTATACTTCGATAAAGCGTTTCTTGTTTGATTGTGGAGTCCATGTATGTGGAAGGTATAGTCTTTATGATTTCACTCTCATGATCACATCTTATGGTCATAAACACAATAGGGCCCCACTATAGTCTATGTAGTTATGATATGATTATGTTAATATGAATGACTTATGCTATGCTTCAACATTGGTTCAACGATGTTTAGGTTAGTAATTGCCTTGGGATGGCTTGTGCCATGGCTCCCAAGGTATTTGCTTAGTATGCTAGCATGGTGCTAGGGTATTTAAGTAGCATTGGATGTCTCGTAGACCCACGGATTGAAGAGGTAGGCAGTAGGTGGTGACAGCCCTATCTGTCCTTTGTGATCCTCCATGTTCGGCTATGCCACAGGCTCTTGGCGGGAGTCGCCCTAGTATTGCTAGGGGTAAGCCCGTGCCTGATGTGTTGAATAGCATTGCATAGGAATTCATCATTGACATGACCATTAGTATCTACCTTAGGCTATGTATATGTATTAGGAGCATTGTAGGAGCAACTCTCTAACTCTCAATCCAATCTCCCACTGGGACCCATTTTACCCTTTAGAATAGATTGCCTAGGTGTGTGTCACACTACCCCTATTATCAACTTACCCCTTTCCGAATAATGGATTAGTATCCAATAGCTTGACCATAAGAGTAGTATATACTTTACTTCATCGCCTTCCTTTGGGATAAATACGATACCCTTGGGAATACTCATGGGTGAAATGCTACAACGGTATATTTCGTGCGCTTGCGGATCTCATCTCTTTACCGGAGATGATCTGTGGTGTTAAGAAATACCAACAAGCATTTCTGGCACCGTTGTCGGGGATGATTTTTTAGTATATCTTAGGATCCGTCAACAGCATTGCGATGGAGAATGACGGCTTACTCCGGAGTGATGTCTTCCTCAATATTTGGTAGATGAACACCTGGCATAACAATTTTCCACAAGCTAGGGTGAGGTGCATCTTCATATTATGCTTCCACATAGAGTAATAATTTCCATCGAACTGAGGAGGTTTGTCAATGGGAATAGACAAATAATGGTTGCTCGCGGTAAGTTGCTCATAATTGTAAGGATACCGGGAGTAGTCTTGTGAAGTACTCCCATTGTCGATGTTGACCGGAGCAATTGACTTGATCTCCTTCTTGGGCACATTAAGCTTCTCACAAAGCCGTGCCTTGAGCATACGAACTTCTTTGTCATCGTTTGGATCATCTTGAAGAACATCGACGTTCTTCGTCTTGGTGCCATCGATGACCACCAAAACCTCATTATCACTCCTTCCGGCCATTTCTTCTCTGAGTTGTTTAGACTCTTGTGGAGACGCCTGCTCTGATACCAATTGAAAGTCGCCTAGAGAGGGTGAATAGGCAATAAGACCTGAAATGACTTAATCAAACGAAGTTAAATTCCTGAGGCCGGAATTGTCTGGACAGGGCTGGACTAGTCCGCTCAACACAGGGTGAAAACTTAAAAACTTGGTTTTTGACAAGTTATTTGTGGAATTTAAGTTCAACCAAGATGTAACCAATGTATAGTAACTTAGTACAACTAAGTTTGGAAGGTTTAAGCACTTAGATCACAAGTTTTCAACAATGATCAAAGTGAAGAGCAATATGAGCAATATGAACCCTAATAGCAATACTAGTGATCACGAAAAGTAAAAGACAAGTGAGACAAGATTTATCTGTGGTTCACCTCCACGAAGAAGCCTACATCCACGCTGAGAAGTCCACACAAGGATCGGGTCTCACTTGACCCTTCTCTCACCAAGCCACCACAATGGCTGGCTTGGTTTCCAATATATCAATGGGTAATCACCAAGTTTGATGGGGCTACTCACAAGTTGAGGCTCCCACAAATCAATACAATGAGGAGCACACGAAGCTCAACTCACACAAGCCACAAAACACAATCACAATGTTCAAAGAGATCAAACCGAGAGCCCAGGCGCGATGATCTTCCTGTACTCTCCTACCCAAACCCTAATCTCTTCAAGATTTGGTCTTAGAGGGCTAGTACGATGAGTAGAAGGCTTTGGAAGGCTCTTGGTCACTTGTGGCGGCGCTAGGGTTCAAGACTTGTTCAAATGAGGCCGGGGTCCCCTTTTTATAGGGGTCCCGAGCCCCTTCTGCTGACCTCAGCAGAAGGGCGGACTAGTCTGGCCTCTGGCCCCGGACTAGTACGGCCCTATGGGACCACTGACCTCTGGTCAGGTCCTGATAACTGCCACACTGCGTGACGATCGTCATGCTACCCGCCAAATTTCCAAATTCTAATAGTCACTAAACAACGGACTAGTCCGGTCCACAACGAACTAGTCCAAAGTAGGACAAAAGGGTTTAGTCTGGCTCAAAACGTACTCATCTATGTAGGACCGGATCTCACTAAGTCTCAAAATGGCCGGAATCAACTCCAGTTGTGACAATCAACAATCAATCAGCAATCAGGTTCTTGAAGTCCATTATATGCAGATTTGGAGTTCCAAACAAAGTCATAACTGACAATGGAACCCAATTCACAAGTGTTGCATTTCAAGAATATTGCAAAGACCTCGGTATACAACTGAGCTACGCCTCAGTAGCTCACCCAGCAAGCAATGGTCAAGCCGAGAGAGCAAATGTGGAAATTTTAAAGGGACTCAAGACGCGCACATATGAGCGCCTGAAAAAGCATGGAGCCAACTGGATTGAGGAGCTTCCATCCACATTATGGGCGAACAGGACAACTCAAAACCGGTCACCTTGGGAGACTCCCTTCTTCTTGGTGTAGAGAGCTGAAGCAATCCTTCCTCTGGAGATCACCTTGGGTCACTCCTAGTCCGGACCTTCGATGAAGCCATGCAAGACCAGCTCCGGTGTGAAGACCTTGACCTCATCAACGAGGGAAGGTGCCAAGTAGCTGTTCGGAATTCACGTTATCGCCAAACGCTCTGGCGCTATCATCAAAGGCATGTGCACAACCGACAGCTTGAAGAAGGTGATCTGGTGCTTCGGAAGATATTAACTCGTGAAGGAATGAATAAACTTTCCCCAAACTAGGAAGGTCCTTTATGAGTGATCAAAGTATCCCGATCCGGATGCGTTCGCTTGCCAACTAAGGATGGGACTCCACTTCCTATTCCTTGGAACATCGAGCACCTCTGTAAGTTTTATGCTTAGAATCACGGAGGTGAGTCTATAATTACACGCAATGTATGTTATAGAGTCGCCACACAAGGATGGGTAGGTCCTCTGGGAGAACATTCGGACCACTCCGAGAGGGTCCAGGAAGTTCAAGTACACTTCATACAGTCATAGCACTAAAAGTGTAGCTACCTTCCCGAGGTCAGTACAAGATGTATGATGCACTTAGCTTGGTCATGTACCCTAAGTGTGTCCTTGTCTCCCATGTAATCCGGACCTATAATGAAATACATTGTTGTGTGAAAATAGACTCCACGTGCATTTATTTTTGTACTAGGCTCAATATATCAAATTATTATTTTTACCCTGCTTGTTTATAATGAAGTTGTGCATTTCTTTTTAAGTTTTATTCCAAGTAATTCATATGTATTACAAGTTTTATTGATGGTCTCTTTGCATCCTAAAATTGTTGCATAGTCTACTTGCCTGAACGCCAAGCCAACTTAGGTCCGGAGTGGGCTATCGACTTAGCCTGGTCCTGCACCCTAAGTACGCCACTCTACCTATATCCCGGCAAGCGTTAGTAGGTTGAATACTCAAAAAGGCATGTAGATCAAGAAAGATTATACCAATATGCTTGTTATCATGTCGAGTTTCTTCAGATCTAGAACTCAAATAAAAACGATAAGTCAGAAATGATCTATAGACAAGAGGACAAATTTTACTATTTTCCTTTTCTCAAATGCGCAGGAAAAACAGAAACATATAGTGAAGGTGGATGATGCCGGAGCTACTAAGTTCCGACATCCTCCAAGGGGGCCGGCCGTCGATGTATCATATGTTGATGGAGGGTACCGTCGGAACTACCAAGCTCCGACAATCCCAGGGGGCCAGCCGTCGACGTGTCGAAAATAAAGACTTCGGACCTAAAATCTACAAGTTCGAAGTTTTCAAGTCATCAACATACTGTCAAATCCTTTTGGTAGATGTACACACTTGAATTGTGCACATATACCAGAGGGCCAACAAGACAGAGCACAGTATAGTGAAGACAAACCAACAATAAAGTGAAATTCATGGCAAAATGGATTTCATTAATTCGAAGCACTGGATTAGAAAATTGGGATTACAGCAGAGGGCAAAAGGAAAAAGTCCTAGCTACTGGAGGATCTAAGTCCTGCGGAAGAATGAGGTGACTTCCTTGGCAACTTCCTGGATGCTGGCCTTGGCTGCGTCCTCCTCTTCAGCAACGGGACCCTTGAGAATCGGGTCCATGGAGAATTGGGGGTCTCGGCTCACATAGCACGTCAGCACATATTCTGCGATGTTCATAGCTGAAGACTTCCCCTCTGTCTCTAGCTGGTCCACAATGACGTCGCCCATCGCATCGAATTTGCCGCTTGTAGCATTGAGGGCCACTAGCACTCGGTCCAACTCCAGCTTCGGATTGTCTGGACGTACCGGACTGAAGCCTAGAGGTGTCAGCGCATCGTTGGCTCGCCCCAAAAAGTCCCACACTTGAATGTACTCCATCTCCCTCAAGCTTTGCAGCTCCTCCAGTGACCTCCGGGCGGCTACAAGCTCTGAACCTTCCTGAGCGAGGCACTCGACCACTTTGGCATGCTGCTGCATATTCTCAGCAACTTGCTTCTCGCGATCGGTTAGATCTGTCTCCTGGAGGTGGATGCGGTTCCACCATTCCGCCAGGTCTTTTTCCCTACCTCTCACTTTCCGTTCCCTGGTGGCAACATAAGATTCTCTTTTCGAGAGCTCCTGCCCCAGTTTCTAGTACTTCTCTTTTTCCTCTTCACTCCACTTCTCAAACTTTTTTGAGAGATCCGCCAAATTTTGCTCTCCCAGAGTTAGCTTCTGGGCGAGCTCCTCCTCCCATTTCAAAAGATCCTCCTGCTGTTCCAGGAGCTTTGCTTCCCTCACCTCATGGTCCACTCGACGCTCCAGGAGGACCTTGTTTTACTTATTGAGGTTTTCGTGACGCTCATCAGCGGCATCACTGCTCTCCTTTGCTTGCTCAAGGATCTCTCTAGAGTTAGCGTTGAGCGCCCTGATGGCAGCTTCCTTCTCCTCCAGCAGCTTGTCCCAGTATTCCATATGGGCCGTTTCCCTCTCGATCCACTCCAACTTGTCAGCAAGCTTTCTCTAAGCAAGTCCGGTCTCAAAATGGAGCCTGTTACGCCAACGCCTTAAGGTGTTGCGCTCCTCCTCCAGGGCTTTTCTCTCATGATCAAAGGCAAGCTGAACTTGTTAGAGGCTCGAGTAGGCGTTGTCTATGGACAATGCCAGGGGAATATGCTCCGGGCCTGCTGGGGTCAACTCTGCTGGCTCCAGGGGGTTCTCCATTGCAAAAATAGGGTCCCACTCAACAAGTGAGAACCCTTGAGTTTCTGCGGTGCTGGTATTGCTCTCTGGAATCCCTTCAACAGCAGTAGAGGAAGAACCCATTGGGGGGAACTCCCACCTGCGGAGCAGAAGTTGAAGGTGCTGCTTTCAGGTCTTCAGTTTCCGGCTCCGAGGGTGGAGGACCTGCCACCACTTCTTCATGCTGCTCCGACTCTGGCCCAGACATCTCCGGGGCATCTACCTCCAGGGCAACGGTTGAAGCTTCATTCGGTGCCTCTACCACCGCTGGCTCAGACGCGGCGTGCTAGTCACTTCCGGTTCAGCGATCAGAGCTTCAAGCATTTCCAGGTCAGCCGCTGGACCTTCAATAACTTCTGTCCCAAGGGCCAGAGCTTCAACCATCTCCGGCCCAATGGCCTAGGCTTCAATCGCCTCTGGCTCAGCGGCCAAAGCTTCAATGACTTCCGGTTCAAAGGCCAAAGCTTCTGACATCTCCGGCTCCAGCACTGGAGCATCAACCTCCGGCACTTTTGCCAGCGGTGTACCTTCAACTTCTCCCCCGTGGCCTGGCGCTACCACGAGAGCTTCCGGCGATGACTCTGAATCAAAATCCACGACAGCTGGCGTTGGAGCTACCGTGACTTCCGCCACCACTTGAGGAGGAGGCTCGGTGGTCGAAGCCAGAGCTTCGGCATGCGCAGCCACAGTCACTGCAATAGATGCCGAAGTCCCTGACTCCTTTCTCGACACCCTGAAAATAAAGGGATGAGAAGATTAAAGACACAACAAAAACAAGATTAGCATTTTAAGGCGAGCACACGATGCTTACCTAGGGATGTTTCTGCCCCAGACGCCGCGAAACCTCTTCTTCTGAGGCCCGGAATCAGAGCCCACCAAGTCTTGTGAGACAACGACTTCGGACCTCAGCTGGGGACCACTTGCGGCAGCCGGAGTCTTCTCGGCCAGAACTTCTCTTGGTCGGGAAGAACTCCCAGGCCTGGAGCTCTTAGCCGCCACTGAGGCCGGTGTTGACTGTCCAGAGCTAGCACCTCTCGGAGACGCCTGCGCCGAAGAAGGTGTAGCCACAGAAAATCTCCCTTGTCGGGGAGAAGGGGCCATTGTAGAAGGAGCAGACCTGACGAACCTCCCATCAGCATGCTTCAGCTTCCTCTTCCGGCTAGAGGGTCCGGCTGGCTCTTTGCCCTTGCCTTTCGCGATGTCTTCAACCCTCTGGCTCGAAGCAGGGGTGGCCACCTCCTCAGAAGCTCCAGGGATTACAACCCTGGAGGTCCGGCGTTATTCTACTTTGCCAGGGTCATCTAGCATCGTCATCTTCCTCTGGAGCTCCCTACTGATCTTTGGAATCATGTTCAAGGGTAGGAAAGCAGCTGGCAGAGCCATGTCGTCGCCGTCAACTATCCCATGATGAAATTTCTTGAGATGAAGCTTCAGAGCTTCGTCATCCAAGTTTGACTTCAGACCGGTTTCAATCCGGTCATCATCCATCACACTGTTAAGAGCCCAGACAAGCTTCTCCATCTTCCTCAGTGGAGCCCACCTGTTGACCAAGAAGTTTCCGAAGACAATCTGAGGGGTCACTCCACCCTCCACGCATTCTCGGATCCTGGTCAGGACAGGCTTGAACGCATCCGACAACTTCAGAACTACGTTCTAGGCCTTAGTGTCGATGTTGGGGAGTCCCTGAGGCAGCTCCAACCTGTCGTGCTCATCCACTGTAATGACGATCCAATCTTTCTTCCATTCGTCCCATTTGCCCGAGGGGAACGACTTCAAGTACTTGAAGGGGCTGTTCTGGCACTTCACGAAGTAATAGAAGCCAACAAACTATGTCCCCTTGCCGGTGGTATGAGCCGTGAAGAAGGATCGAAACAATTCAACGCAGGGAGGCATGCTCACCCACATCTCATAGAAGTGGACGAAGGTGGCAACGAGTAGAAGGGAGTGCGGGCCGAGGTGATGCAGCTGGAGATCGCAAAACTCCAGCAGCATCAGGATGAAGCTTGAGAATGGTGGGATTAGTGCCACCATGGCGTACGCCGAAAATACACCATCTCCCCGCATCGCTCCTTCTTGAAAGGAAGCTTGCCGGTACAGACTAGGTGGTTGAAGGAGTCACTTTACCATCCCATGAAGGTCTGGACCTTCATCAGATTATCTTTGCTCTGGATGCGGCTCTTTGGAAGACCTAACTCCATCGCGGCAAAGTGGAGCGAAAGAAGGAAAGCTAGGCGGAGTTTGGGAGGCTCTGAGCGCATGTTCGATTGAAAGCGTAAAGAGTCCTCAAACCATGCATACTTTCCCTCTTAAGTAAGCCTCCGCTACGCTTGGATGAAAACCGCACCGAGAGTGAAGCCACATTTCAAAAAATCTACCCCATCTATGACAAATGGGCCCAGGGCCACCCCAACAATAAGATCGAGGTTATTACCCCAGGCGAACCATTGCCATGATGGGCGGCAGGAAATCCAAAGGCGGCACCTTGACAAGGCGCTTGGAACCAATACTATTTTTGTTGGGAACTGGCGACCTTCAATTGCGTGAGATCTGCACTCAAAGATCTCATCTGTCGCATTCATAACAAGCCACGCGTCAATGGTCTAATCCCGGACCATCGCCCCAACGGCACATTAGAAGAATTTTTGAAATCGAAGCGCGGGAATCGAGGATGGCCCCACCTCCGGTAGAATAACTTAACCCAAAGGGTTTCTCCCAGAGGTGGGCCCAGGGGCTACTGTCGGTACCCTGTTACTGGGTACCCCAGGTACCACAAGAAGTGCAAGAGAGTTCCATCTATCAAAGTTAAAGGTCTCCTCAGGCCCCACACGTCATACTACACTGGACCCGCATCCCTCATATGGGTAGCTCTGGGGATGGACACGTGTAATGTAAGTCCAGAGCTAAACTCCGAACACAGGGAAGCTCCGCAATCAACACGTGTATAACGACCCCGGACCTAACCCCCAGCAGAGGGAAGCTCTGGTGCCGACACGTGTATAGCGGTTCCGGAGCTACCTCCCCGTAAAAGGAAGCTCCGAATCTGCCACGTGTGGAGCCTCTGGACCTACACCACCAATGAGTACACTAGCGGATCTCCAACAGCACGGACATTCAAGGGATAGTTAAAGCAACAGTTACCAAACCTAATTATGAGTCATTAATGCTGTAATTAATAACACATGATCAGAGCACTATTAATAGGGGTAATGCAACAATTGAGGCATGTTAACACACTATTAACCACGCTTAATACTCATAGACAGTGTATTAGGCTATTAAATATGCCAGGGCCACATGTCGGACCAGGCAAAGATTGTAACGGTCAATCCTTGGATTATAAGAGGACTGCGCCGCACGATACAGAGTGGATCTGATCCAGGCACCACACACACTAGTGATACTCAATACAACAACACAAGCATCGTGGATTAGGGTATTACGCTCAAGCGGCTCGAACCACGTAAATCTCCCGTGTCACCATCTTGTTCTTGATCTCTGCATGCCCAAACCAATACAAGAACCTCCGAGGACTACATCTGGTAGTACAAGGGAAAGTGTCGTTCTCATTCTTCGATAGTGGTGCACTGGTTTTACAATCAAAACTATACTACTTAAAGTTCGACGTTTGCTACATCAGCCAAATGCGCCCGATGTTGAAATGATTGCTATAATATACTTATCAAGGTTATACACTTTGTGTTAGTGACCAAAATAGGATACTCATTCCTCCTTCTACATTTGTCAATTTAAAGAATGTCAATATTTTCAGTATCTGGGGCAATATAAGAGACGTGTTCGGGAGCAAGCTGGAGGGTACCTTTTAGATTGATCTATGGGAGCTTTAGGAATAAGTTTAGATTCAAAATTAGTTTAGAGGGCATGCAATGTATGAACTATGAAATTCATTGAGTTGCAAATTATCTCTGAATTGCAATGTGATTGTGTTTGTTTATCCCTAAATTCCAATTAATCCGTGAAATGCAATGTCATTGCATTTTTTTATCCCTGCAACGGTTCACGATTTCATGCGAGTGGCAGTGTGGAGAGTGCATGAGAGACAAACTTTAGAAAGGCGCATCTCAGATACATGATATTCGGCAAAAGGGAGACGGGCCTTACACGGGCTCGTCTCTGATTTGTTCCTAGGATTTTTGTCCCACCTCGTAAAGTTGAGCACGTTGCAACGATTGTATAAGGCATTGCGCACAATTACCAGATGGAAATGTTGGAATGTCCTAGATTTTGTTCTGTCTTCAGCACACCGTGGCACATCTAGGACACTCAAACATTTTTGGAGCCACAAAATAATGCGAGACACGCCTTTTAGTGGCCCGTCTCCGATTTGCACCGAAGATCTTATGTCCCACCTCGGAAGGCCGAGCGCAATGCAATAATCATATAAGGCATTGCGCAAAGTTGCCAGTTGGACACGTCGTAATGTCCTGGATGTTGTTCCTGACTTTAGCACAACATGGTGCATCTAGGACATTGTGGCGTGTCCGGGGCATCAAAATAATGAGAGACATGCCTTATATTTGTGCGTCTCCCATTTATGCCAAAAAATTTTGTCCATCACGCGCTCTCTCCCAACATTTGGCAAAAAAATTTAGCTTTTGTGCGCTATCTCGACCTATAAACCGCAGATACTGAGCACATCGCCACCATCGACCCCGACCTTCGCATCATTAGAGAGTTGAGCTCGCTAGAGCATGCTGCCTCGTCCCCTGTACCCGGAGCACGCCGCCGCCGTCCCTCTTTCTCAGCTCGCTCTTCGTAATTGTCGCACTGCCGGCGTCGACCCCTACCCCACTGTCAACCCCAACCTTCGTCATCAGAGAGTTGAGCACGCTGGAGAAGGCCACCTCATCCCGTGTCCCTGGAGCACACCGCCGCCTTGACCTTGACCTCGGTGATCGGTATGTTCTCCCTGTCCCTTGAGCACGTCAGCCTGCTATCATGAGAGAGTTGAGGAACCGCCACTCCGGCACCTCCGCCAGCTTGTCCCGGAGCACGCTGCTGCATCCCTTGTCCTCTGAGCACGCCGCCGCCTCGTCCCTACCCTCAGAGCGTGCATTCCGGTGATTTTATTGAATTTGAGGATGTCCAATGAAGGCTCATCGTTATTGAAGTCATTGATCCAAAGGGAGAATTTTTGTTACAGTATACATTCATCTTCCTTGTTTATGTCCAATGCAGAAGTAATGTATTTGTTTGGACTATCAATGTATAATAAATTCTGATTCGCAAACCCTTGAAACTGCAGGAACTCTGGTTGACACTAGCATTTGCCATTCAACTGAGTTTGATTTCTACCTCTGCAGCCATGCTGGAATCAAGGGACTTATGCAATAATTGGTGTTTCTCTCACGAGTTTTTGATATCATGCTATAGAAGCATCAGTGGAATGTAAATTGTTTGTTTTTTTAGGGGACGAGCAAACCAGCTCGGTACCATGTCCTTTACCGTGAGAACAGTTTCTCTGTTGATGCCTTGCAGATGCTCACCAATTGCATTTGCTACAAGTAAGCTCTGTTCTCCATTCATTAACAGTTCCTATGTTTATTACAATTGTATTCCAATTTGTTCTCGTGTTTATTACATTTGAATTTTAGGATGTCTCAGTCAGAGCATTAGAGGTTATGAAGTCTCATCGTCAATGAAGTCATTGATCGGGAGAATTTTGAGATGATGACAGTTATGATGTGTGTAATTAGTTACATTGTAATCAGGATGAACTAATTGTTATGCAATTAGTATACTTGATAACCATGATTGACACTTTGGTAATATTTTATTGGTCATTATAATTTAATGTGTGATAATTTTGGCTATACATATGTTCATGAACAATATGTTGCTGACACTGGTAATACGGCTGCCAAATCTTGGCTAGCTCCTAATAATAGTGCCTGTAAATAATCCGCGATGAGCTGTAGCGGAGAGGGTCTCGGATAACCTACATAAAGGAGACAAGCTTCTATAAAGCCCGTCTCACATAAGTTAATGAATCTGTGACACGGTATATAACAGAACGTCTTGGATTAGTCAATATATCTGCGACGTGCTTTGTAAGGCCTGTCACGCTTGTAAGCTGGTGGGCGGCGCGCGCCAACGGCGTCTCCAATGACACCATAAAGAGCGTCTGTTATGACAAAAAGAAAGGAGACATGCTTCTTTTGAGTGTGTCTCGCAACTAGTTCGATCGGCGACGTGCCTTGAAGCCCGTCTCTGATGCCAACGTAATGCGAGACACGACGACGGAGACGCACAGTTTGTTCGTCTCCCTTATTTGTTCGGGTCCGTCTCGTATGAGCTTTTCTTACGTTGTGATTGTCTTGGACAACCAATTCGTTGCCGCACATGTCTTCCTTCTGGAAACCGATTCTATTCAAGCACTCCATCTTCAATCCAGCCTTGGCCAACCTAGCACTAACCGAAGGAGCTGTTGGGCCAAACAAGGTAATCGGCACAGTGGTCTCGTGGATGAATTTAAAGCCAATCCACCGGAGAAGCTTGTGTATATATGTAGAATGGATGACAGGCAATTTGTAGCTTCTTTAGAGTGCTCCTCTCTCGTGGCCAAGAGCAATAAGGCAACATTAGCCTAGACACAAAGAGGTTGTGTTCACAGTGTCAATTATAGACCTCAAGCATTTGAAAACTTAGTGAATTTGTTAGCTTGTTGTAGATGTTGACTGTAGGTCGCTCTCAAAGCGTGAGCAGTTGTTCGCTGAGTGTTTGGTTGTAGCCGTGTATTTGATATCGCGCCTAGTAATCTTGTAAGTTTTTGTTAACCCACTTGGGTTTGAAGTCAATCATGCGGTCGCATGTAATTCTTCTTCTTAACGAAAACATGCTTGGGCATTTTTAAAAAAGGAATAAATGAAGATTTACATGCATAATAAAACTACGTACCACCTGCTATAGATAATAGATCTCACTCATACAGTCATATGGGCTGGTTTGCAACACACATTGCTATTGATTTTTTATTAGAGGTAAGGTAAAGGGGAAAAGAAGTGGACTGCGAAGGCAGGACGAGGTCCACGTGGCCCTCCTAGGGGCGACATGGGTGGTGCTAGAACCCTAGCGCCCCCGCCCCAAAATCCACCAATCGTCGTCGTGTCGCCGCCGACATTATCGCACGAGGAGGGCAACAGTGGGGCCTTGACTTCGCTATTTTGAGGGGGCCAGAGCTGATTGTCGGAGGTGATAGAAGTGGTGGTAGCGAGGAGAGCCGACGGTGATGGATTCACGCCTAGGAGAGCCGAATCTGGTCGTGGCCGACGTCGGGGCAGCACCTTCGACTCGATGATGCCGATTCGACGCATGGCATAGGGTGGCGTGGCGCATGCAAAGTGGAGCGCGGATCCGCAACTACCTTTTCCCCTTGGAAGGTTCCTCCTGGAAGCTAGTACTAGCTAGGGCTCCATGGTTGGGTCTTCTTTGGCCAGATGTGGGCCTCCTATGGTGTGGCGGACGGCGGCGGTGACGGCTGCTTTGAGAGGACCGATGGTAAGCCCGGTAGGGTTGGTGTGGACATGGTGCCAACATGGTAGTACAAGGGATGGCGGCATGGTTGCTTCTGCTAGTGTGGCGGATTTGGCTCCCGATTGTCAGATGTGTGAGGGGTGGCCATGGGTGAGCCACCTCTTGTGTCTGTGGGCCCGCAGCGCCTTTGACAGCGAGGGAAGACCAATGTTGTCCAGCAATAGCGCAAGTGATGTGGAGGATGCGCGCTGATGGTGTATACGGCACGAAGGGCATGCGCATGGACGGTGCGTAAAGGAGGACTGTGTGACGCATGGAGAGCACCACATGTGTTGCACGGTGGTGTTCTGTGACACCCGGTTCCGAGAATGAACCAAGTGAACGCATATGTGTGCCCATGATGTTTAACACACATACACGAGTGCATTCACAAAAGAGTATACAGAAAATTTCCACAAAACAAGATTAATTAACCAAATTTTATTACACAAACCATATTATCCTCGAATATAAGTTCTAATGAATACTAATAGCAAGTTCAACTAATGCAGCAGAAATAAACTAAATAAGCAAACTAAACAGCTACGCAGCATAAGCGATAGGGTAGCACAGCTCCAATCAACACCACAGGCAAAGCTGGTAGTAGACACGGCCTAGAACTCCACATCATCGCCATTAAACTGCCAATCCTGACCTGCAATTGTTGCGGAGGATTGCAAGAGTGAGTACATGTCGTACTCAGCAAGTGTGGAAAGTATGACATGTGGCAGATTCAGATGATGAATATAATAATGGTTGAGTGCTGAAAAGAACATTAAAACATTTGAAAAGCAATATATTACATGTATATGAAATAAACCCATCATAAGCCATGTAGTTATCATAATACTAGTCCATACTCCATATCCATTATCAAATACCAATATCCAGATTCGATACCAGAATTCAATTAATAACCATCCATAACCATAATACCAACCATAACCATCCCAAATCCCAATTTTCCTCTAATCATGTGAGGGTCCAGGTTGCTCATAACCGGGAGCACGACTATCATGATAGTTTTAGACACACTCTGCAGAGGTTGTACCGCTGTACCCACGTGTTTCTGATTTTATCACCTTTTGATGACTATAGAATCTCTGTTATGCCGTCTCACACTTCCGTAGCTGTGTGGCCAAGAGATCACAAAATAGCCTTTACAAAGAGATTACTAGCCTATTTAGACCCCACTGAGGTTTCACCAGTGGCGATGCCTCCAACTGAGCACATCTTCAACCAAGGCCCCCTCTTGAGCCATTCGGATCCCAGGGTAGTCCCACCAATCATCAACAAACCCAATCCAACTACCCCTTCCCCGAGCATCCTTAATGGTCAAAATAGCACTGGCAAAGCTCTAATTAATCAGCTACGCCACATCCATACTTGGCCTCGTGGTGGCACTGTAAATCCTGGATGGTCGCTCCATGAACTGGTTCTTAGATCTAAAGCAAGTAAAGCACCATACATCCAACCCATACACATACCGGCATGCTTAGATCACCCATTACCATATCAGATTTAACCAGTTCATGTCAACCACAATCTCATTAATGCATTAAATTAAGTAGTGTAGTTGTTCTTCCATAACGATTAATTAAGCGAAGCAAAAAGGTAAAAAGTCCCATCCCGACTCTCTACCATGTATTCCAGGTGACAAGGGTGGTTAAACAAATCTAGTAAACTTCCTACCATTGGATTTCTCATCAAATTGATACAAGCATGCAGTTTTGCAAACAAAACATTTACTTTAAAAATAGGATCAATATGCTTCAAGGACACTTGTCTTGCTCTTGGGATGGATTTGAGTCAAAACCTTCAAACTCTTGGTGCTGGAGATCCTCCGCGGCACTCTCTAGCGCAAATCCATCTAATCTGCACAATAAACACACAAACAATAAACACAATCAAAGAGTGCACAAATATTACTCAATATGACATGACATGCATGATTAATGCAAATGCAAGGTAGAACTTGTTAATAGATTGCTTTTAATGATCAATAACTAGTTCTAATAGATTTTAACAAGTTTATACAGGTTTGGATTTGATTAGATCAAATTTTAGAATCAATTCAACACAATTTAACCATGAAAATCAGACTAGTCCGCTAGGGACCGGACAAGTCTGCACTTTGCAAGACCAACAGATTAGGGTTTTCTAGATCGACGTGAATTTGGAGACTTGGGGTTGAATTCACATAAGAAAAAGAGAATAAAAGGTATACCAGGTGTTTAGGACTCCAATGAATCGAGAAACTTAGAGGTAACACTTGGATCTTGATGATCTAGGGTTGGTGATGAACTTGGAGATGAATCGGTGATGAAGAACGAAACATGATGGAGATCTTGATCCTCTTTCATTTCCTCCTCTTCTTCTTCTTGCTTGGGATCTTCTCCTCACTCCTTGATGGTGGCTCTCCACGAACTAGGGTTTGGTTGGGGTGGAAAAGTGGCAAATAGAGGTCAAGCCAAGGGGTTATATAGAGGTGGAGGCTAGGGTTAGATGGGTTTCGAGTTTGAGATGAGTAGAGGCTCGTTTAGAGTCCCACATGGGCTCTAAAAGAGTTAGGCACGACGTACCTAGGCCCACTTAATGTAAAACCCAAGAAACAAGTCATAAAACAAAAGTTCAATTCGAAGTCGTGAAATATCGGACAAGTCCAAAAAGGACTGGACTAGTCTGAAGTTAGTCCGAAAGAAATCGGACAAGTCTAGCCAAAAATCGGACAAGTGCGACTTTAGTCAGAGAGGAAAACGGACAAGTCCGCTGGAACACCGGACTAGTCCGGACAAGTCCAGGGACTTAGCAAATTTCAAGGATTCTTGGAACACCAGACTAGTCCGCATAAGATCAAACAAGTCCGAAAGTGTCCGGAGGCAAAATCACACTAGTCTGCAGCAAAAACGGACAAGTCTGATCGAGGTTAGAGAGAAATCGGACTAGTCCTCACCAAAGTCGGACTAGTCCGCACTTTTCAGCATTTTAAGTGTGGTTTTGTTCCAAATAAATTTTAAACTCGTTCTTCTTTATGTGGATTAATGTTAAACATGTATATGAATGTATGTAGGGCATGATGCATGAAAATGAGGGTGTTACAAACCTTCTCCCCTTAAAATGAATCTCACCCTCGAGATTCGACGCGGAAGAGAAGAGATAGGGAAATTCCTTCTTGAGGTCATGCTCCAACTACCATGTTACTTCGTTTTCTGTGTGGTGCTTCCATTGAATTTTACACCATCTAATAACCTTGTTGCTGGTGACTCTCTCCTTGGTTTCCAAAATTTTGACCGGTTGCTTGGCATAAGTCAAATTTGCCCCTAATTCCAATCCTTTCATTGGCACTTGTTCTTCCGGTACTCTCAAGCACTTCTTGAGCTGAGAAATATGAAAGACATCATGTACATTTGAAAGATGAGTTGGCATCTCCAACTTATATGCTACCTCTCCCCTCTTGTCCAAAATCTTGAATGGTCCAACGTAGCGAGGTGCCAACTTGCCTCTTATGTTAAACCTCTTATGGCCTCTCATTGGTGACACTTTGAGGTAAACAAAATCTCCCACTTCAAAGGCTAATTTCCTTCTCCTGTTGTCCGCATAGCATTTTTGTTGATTGGGCAGCCCTCAAGTTTTCACGAATTATTTGGACTTGCTTTTCGGCTTATTGCAACACATCCGGACCAAATACTTGAGTTTCTCCTGCCTCATTCCAGAATAAAGGTGTCCTACACTTCCTTCCATAAAGCTCTTCATATGGTGACATTTTCGGGCTTGCTTGGTAACTACTATTCTATGAAAATTCTACATATGGCAAGCTCTTGTCCCAACTTTTCCCATGCTTTAAAGCAAAGCTCTTAGCATGTCCTCTAAAATCTGATTGGTCCTCTCGGTTTGTCCATTCGTTTGAGGGTGATATGCCGAACTAAAATTCAACCTCGTTCCCAAAGCTTCATGCAATTTTTGCCAAAACCTGGAAGTGAATTGTGAACCTCTATCCGAGACTATCTTCTCCGAACTCCATGCAGACATACTATTCTTCCCATATACAGTTCTACCAATTTCTCTCCATTATAGGTGGTCTTGACGAGAATAAAGTGGGCTGACTTAGTTAACCGATCCACAATTACGCAAATTGAGTCGGAACCGGACTGAGTACGTGGTAAACCAACTATGAAATCCATACCGATCTCTTCCCACTTCCATTCCGGGATCTTCAATGGTTGCAATAATCCAGCTGGCCTTTGATGTTCCGCCTTGACCCGTTGACACACATCACACAATGCTACATATTCAGCTATGTCCTTTTTCATGATATCCCACCAGTAGCAAGTCTTCAAGTCTTTGTACATCTTTGTACAACCAGGGTGAATTGAGTAAGGTGAGTCATGTGCCTCTTTTAATATTGTCTCCCGAATATTCTATACATCAGGCATGACAATCCTTTTTCCAAGCCATAGAGTACCATGTTCATCCTCATCGAATCTGAATTCTCTCCCCTCATGGGTCCTTTCCTTGATTTCTTGAATTTCCTCATCCTTAGTTTGACCTTCCCGAATTTCTTGCTCTAAGGTTGGGTTTAACTCCATCATCTCCATCTCATTTACAAATCCAAGGTTCAACCATTCAAACTCCTTACATAACTCGGATGGTAACTCTCAAACTGTGAGTTGATAACTGACTCCTTTTCTACTCAAAGCATTGGCCACTACATTGGCTTTTCTTGGGTGATAGTTGATTCCTAAATCATAATATTTCATGAGCTCCAACCATCTTTGTTGCTCAAATTCCTATTCGTTTGTGTGAAAATGTACTTAAGACTCTTGTGATCTGTATAAATTTCACACCTATGTCCAAGGATATAGTGTCTCCAAAACTTCAACGCATGTACCACGGCTGCAAGTTCTAAATCATGTGTTGGGTAATTCTGCTCATGTTTCTTCAATTGTCTTGACGCATATGCGACCACTTGACCTTCTTGCATGAGCACACATCCAAGTCTTTGTCTCGAGGCGTCGCAATATATGTCAAAACTCTTTCTTACGCCCGGCAATATCAAAACTGGGGCCATTGTTAACCTCTTCTTCAACTCCTCAAAACTGTTTTGACAAGCTTCAATCATTTGGAATGCCTTCCCCTTCATTAGCAAACCCGTCATAGGCTTGGCTATCTTGGAAAAGTCCTTGATGAATCTACGGTAATATCCAGCCATCCGAGGAAACTCCTTATTTACTTTACATTTTGCGGTGGTTCCCACTTCAACACGTCCCTTACTTTTCCGGGGTCAACCGATACTCCTCCTCCTGAGATAGTATGACCCAAAAATGACACCTCTCGCAACCAAAACTGACACTTGTTGAACTTGGCATACAATTGATGCTCCCTTAATTTCTGCAACGTAAGCCTCAAGTGTTCCTCATGTTCCTTCTCATCCTTCGAGTATATCATAATGTCATCAATGAACACCACGACGAATCTATCCATGTACTCCATGAAGACCTTATTCATGAGGTACATAAAGTACGCAGGTGCATTGGTCAATCCAAAGGAAATCACAGTGTACTCATAAGATCCATACCGCGTCCTAAAAGCTATCTTGGGTATGTTCGATGGTCTAATCTTCATTTGAAAGTATCCCGACCTCAAATCAATCTTAGAGAAGACACAAGCACCCTTTATCTGATCAAACAAGTCTTCTATGCGTGGAAAGGTGTACTTGTTCTTGATTGTTACCTCGTTGAGAGCTCGGTAATCTACACACATCCTTTGGGATCCATCTTTCTTGTCCACAAATAGAACGGGCGATCCCCAAGGTGAAGAGATGGGGTGAATGAAAACCTTCTCTAGTTGCTCGAATTTGCTTCTTGAGCTCCGCTAATTCCATAGGAGGCATCCTATACGGCCTCTTAGCTATAGGTGCACTTCCAGGTATTAAATCAATAACAAACTCAATGTCTCGATCAGGTGGCATATCTAGCAACCCATCCGGAAAAACATCCAAAAATTCACACACCACCGAAATCTACTCAATTGCGGCACCGTCCATATGATTCAGCTCCAATTGCTTCGGTGCGGTTCGAGATGCTTCAAATTCTATGGTGATCCCTTCCTCATTGGTCAACTTTACCGTCTTCGTGGCACACTCAATAACTCCATTATGGTTCCTCAACCAGTCCATACCAAGTATAATGTCCAATCCTTGAGAATCCAAAACAATGAGGTTGGCAGAGAAGTCTACCCCCTTATTCTAAGGCTTACTTTTGGACATACTATATTTGTCCTCATTTCTCCTCCAGGAGACTTAACCAATAGAGTAAACTTCATATGAGAGATAGGCAAACCATACTTGGCAACACACTTTGATGCAATGAATGAATGCGATGCTCCAGAATCAAATAACATAGTCGCAGGGTTGGAGTTCGCGAGAAACATACCAATGACCACGTCATCCGCTTGTTGAGCATCCTCCGTAGAGACATGGTTCACGTTGCCACGAGCAAAATTCTGCTGTTCACGGCTTCCTTGCGGCTGTCCTCCATTGGGTCTTGGGTTTTGCCTCGGCGCATTGCTTCCTTGACCAAGGCCTGACTTAGGACATTGATGTGCAAAGGGTCCAGCTTCTCCACAAGTATAACACTTCTTAACTCCACCAGAATTATTGGGGCGAGCTTGGTTTTGAACATGTGCACCAGGAAAATTAGCACGAGGTGCAAAAGACATTGGAGGCCTAGGTGCTTGCATAACAGGGCACTGCTGCACGAACTGAGTTGGGCGCGGTGCATAACCAGCGCGTTGTATAGGAGTAGAGGAGTTGTAATATGGCGCATTAGGAGGCACAAAGCGAGGGCGCACATTACTTCCTTGCTGCTGTCCTTGATATGGCGCCTTCCTCTTGTTGTGTTGCTCCATCTCACGAATCTTGTTCTCATCCACAATTGCTTTGTCCACAAGCTTCTGAAAGTTGGCATAATCACAGTTGAGCAATTGCACATGGTTTCTGGCTGTCCCGGCTCACATCCTCACGCACATACCTTGAGAGTTGAGTGAATTTATTGAGATATTCACCCACACTCGATCTTCCTTGCCCCAAGTTCTCATATTCTTGCCTATTCAAAATCATAACACCTTCCGACACATAATGGGAACGGACACTCTCCTTGAATTCTGCCCAGGTAATACTCTCTTGGTTCTCATGAGCATTGCATAGTGAATCCCACCAATCGACAGCTGCTCCAACTAGTTGATTAGAAGCAAATAGGACCTTCTCTCGGTCACTGCATTGGACAATAGCAAGCTTCTTCTCCGCGGACTTGAGCCAATCATCCACATCCATAGGGTCAGTGGCTTGAGCAAAGGTTGGCGGCCTAGTCCTCATAAACTTTCCCAACCGGTTATGAGGAGGTGGGGGTGGCGGTGGAGGCATGTGGAGCTGATTGTTGATATTGCCAGCCTGCATCTGTCCCATAGTCTGTATCATGGTCTGCATGAGATGGTTTTGCATAGCCAATAGCTGCTCAATGTTGATAGCTCCATGAGCAGGTCCTTGTCCATTGTTGTTCTGAGGTGCTCCATGGCTCTACTCCTCATCATTAGCATCCCTCTGGTTGCGAGTCCTCACCATCTGGAGAAAATCAATAGGTAAGAAATAGAAAACGTCCGCAACTATATGCAACAAGGGATATGAAACTAGACAACTAGCTATACTAGCCTAGGTGGACATGGCAATGCTAACGCATCCCAAAATCCTCTATTAAGCACACAAGCAAACAATATATAGCAAACAACACACCAAGCAAGAACACATCGATTCATGAGTGCTCCTATGTGCTCTAAAGTGTCCATTCTATCTAGGATGCGTCCTACGGTAAACCTGTGGCTCTGATACTAATTTGTGACACCCGGTTCCAAAAATGAACCAAGTGAACACATATGTGTGCCCAGGATGTTCAACACACATACACGAGTGCATTCACAAAAGAGTATACAAAAAATTTCCACAAAACAAGATTAATTAACCAAATTTTATTACACAAACCATATAATCCTCGAATACAAGTTCTAATGAATACTAATAACAAGTTCAACAAATGCAGCGGAAAGAAACTAAATAAGCAAACTAAACAGATAGGCAGCATAAGCGATAGGGTAGCGCAGCTCCAATCAACACCACAGGCAAAGCTGACGATAGACACGGCCTAGAACTCTGCATTATCGCCATTAAACTCCTAATCCTGACCTGCAACTGTTTGGGGAGAATTGCAAGAGTGAGTACATGTCGTACTCAGCAAGTGTGGAAAGTATGACATGTGGCTGATTCAAAAGACGAATATAATAATGGTTGAGTGCTGAAAAGCACATTAAAACATTTGAAAAGCAATATATTACATGTATATGAAATAAACCCATCATAATCCATGTAGTTATCATAATACCAGTCCATACTCCATATCCATCATCAAATACCAATATCCATATTCGATACCAGAATTCAATTCATAACCATCCATAACCATAATACCAACCATAACCATCCCAAATCTCAATTTTCCTCTAATCATGTGAGGGTCCAGGTTGCTCATAACCGGGAGCACGGCTATCATGATAATTTTAGACACACTCTATAGAGGTTGTATCGCTTTACCCACGTGTTTGTGATTTTATCACCTTTCGATGATTATAGAATCTCTATTATGTCGTCTCACACTTTCGTAGGTGTGTGGCCAAGAGATCACAAAATAGCCTTTACAAAGGGATTACTAGCCTATTTAGACCCCACTGAGGTTTTACCGGTGGCGATGCCTCCATCTGAGCACATCTTCAACCAAGGGCCCCCTCTTGAGCCATTCGGATACCATGATAGTACCACCAATCATCAACAAACCCAATCCTACTACCCCTTCCCCGAGCATCCTTAATGGTCCAAATAGCACTGGCAAAGCCCTAATTAATCAGCTACGCCGCACCCATACTTGGCCTTGTGGTGGCACTGCAAATCCTGGATGGTCGCTCCACAAACCGGTCCTTAGATCTAAAGCAAGTAAACCACCATACATCCAACCCATTCGCATACCGTCTTGCTTAGATCACCCATTACCATATCACATTTAACCAGTTCATGTCAACCACAATCTCATTAATGCATAATTAAATTAAGTAGTGTAGTTGTTCTTCCATCACGATTAATTAAGTGAAGCAAAAAGGTAAAAAATCCCATCCCGACTCTCTACCATGTATTTTGTAAGACCTATGTGTGCTGAATACATTGGTTTGTAGTGAATACACTTGGCTTTGATGATAAAAGTTTTAAATATCACCAAAACACCTTTTCATCAAGGTCCGACTCTAGCTCTGAGCTACAGCAAGGTCCGACGGTAGGTCCGGCTTGTTTTGGGTAGCTCCGGTTACGTTCGATGCTAGGTCCGACTAGCTTTGGTCAGCTCCGATGAGTTTTGTCTTTAGCTCCGACATGTCTTTGATAGCTCCGACGTGTTTTTGCTAAGCTCCGAGTTGATTTTTCTAGCTCCAGCTTTTGGGTTTACTAGTTCCGACTAGTTCTGGTTAGCTTCGGCGCTAGGTCCTTCTAGTTTTGTAAGCTCCGGCGGGAGCTTGGTTATACTAGTTCTGGTAAGTTCTGGCGCTAGGTTCTACTAGTATTTGTTAGCTCCGGCTCAAGGTCTGGGTTGCTCTGACAAGGTCCGGAACTTGACCGCAGTGCTTCTGCTTTTCATTTGCAATGTTTTGTACTTGCTTTACATTGTTGGAAAGATTGCTTAGTATTCATTTGCTAAGTTTTTTGTGTGTTTTGGATGATATGGCTGATATCGTTTTGCTATGCTTTGCAACATTCTTATGTGAGGTTCTCACGTAGGGTGTTGTGTTCGGAACTAACTTGAGTCAAGTCGAGGACTTGGGCTCGTATAGATTGGTTGTTTATTCATGTGCAGTTGTTGCTTGAGTTCAAGACATGGCTGGTGACGGGATCCATTGGACTAGTCTCAGGGAGGAGATGAGGTTCCAACAACCAAATTCAGGAGGAATTGTGGTTGAGCTGATCAGGACGTTGCGCAACATGATTGAATCAACAACAATGCATGTGAAGGTATCGTGGACGTCATTGGAAGATGTTTGCACATGTGCAAGGAGTGCATGGACGTGGCTACATGGTTCCGAGATGTGATAAAGATATGTGGACGTAAAGAGTTGGTCAGAAAGGTCCAACCGACTAGGTTATGGACTTAGGCTGCGGCTGAGTCGGGTTTGACTCAATTATGGAAAGATTTGAGTTGGTTATGATAGGATTTCGTGTGGGTCACGAATTTGAGTTGTTTAGGAATGTTGTATACGTTCATAAGGAATTTGGAAGTCTTAAGATTGCTTCTATCTGCGTATAGAAGAATCTTGAGCAGTTATGGAAAGTTACGATTCGTGATCTTAGTAGGATTGGAGTCCTAGTTGATACTGGGTTGGCCTAAGGGCTGGTTATATAAGCAAGGGAGCCCAGAGCTCGTGGTGCACGACTTTGGGGCTGTTTCTCTTGTGTTTTATTGAATAAAATTCGTAGGTTGAAGGAACTTTTGTGCCTTGTTCGTCCGACTTGTTCCAGACAAGTTTTACTCGTCGAGTTTCTGGACAGCTTTACCTTTCGTCGGTGGTTTTATCATAACTCGAGTTTTACAGATCCAATTGATGTGATTCTTTTTGGGTTGTTTTCACAACTTGATTATCTATCATATGTCAAAATTTCACGGTCATTGGATTTGTGGTTTCTGATACACGAGTTTCTTTGCAGCATTCCAGAACTGTTTTTTTCTCGGGTAGGGCAGATTGACCTTGGTTGGTCTTTCGATCATAGCTTGAGTTTTTCTCGACGGATTTGAGTGATTCCTTTTGTGTTATCTTCGTGACTTGATTCTCTCTGATATCCATCACTTTTGTCACGGTGAAACACATTTAGATTAGTCTCTCACACGATTTCTTTAAGAGATCGTTTTTCTTCCAAAGGGGTTGGGGTTTAATTGTTTCCGCTGCGTAAGATTTTTAAATCTACCATTCACCCCCTCTGGTAGCTTTTCACATGCTCTTCGATCCTACAATTGGTATCAGAGCCACGGTGCTCTAATTTTTGTGATTTGCACGTGTTTTTGACTAATCATCATGGAGAAGTACTCTGCCCAACCTTGTGTGTTTGCTGGTATTGATTTTCAGGTTTGGAAGGCACGCATGGAGGCTTTCATCCAGGCACAAGGCTTTGCAATATTGGAGAAGGTATACAAGTCTTACGAAGTGCCATCAAACGATCAAGTTACCGCTACAAGTCTGAGAGATGTCGACAACAACAACAAGGCTCGGAACTTGATCATACAAGGATTAACTCAAAGCGACTTCGACCGTGTTGCACACCTCCGATCTGCATACGATGTGTGGAAAGCACTTTGTGACTACCACGAAGGATCCAACACGATCAAAGAGGTAAGGCAAGACATGTTCAAAAAGGAATACATGCGCTTCGAGATGCAACCCGGTGAGTCTATTGATGACCTTTTTGCTCGCTTTAATAAAATCCTTAGCAACTTGCGTAGTGTCAATGTTAATTTTTCAGATGCTAAAAATGTTAGGCAATTATTAAGTGCATTAGACATGTCAATTTGGGAGATGAAGGTTACATCTATTAGTGAATCTACTATCATGAGTTCTCTTACATTAGATGTACTCTATTATAAACTAAAAACTCATGAAATTGACATCCTAGCACGTAAGAACCCATATAAGTCTATTGCATTTGTTGCACAACGTGATATGTCTAGCTCCAGCCAATCATCATCTTGCAATAATCTTGCTTTGTTGTCCTCACTAACCCTGGAGCAGATCGAAGAATTTCCAGAAGAGGAGTTGGCACTCATCTCTACTAGATTCTCAAAAGCATTGCAAAATGTGAGAACTAGAAGGAGAGGAAGCTCCGGACCTCAACGTTGTTTTGAATGTGGTAAAACAGGACACTTTCGTATAGAATGCCCTAATCTTTCTGGTCCGACCACCGGGGAATAAAAACAAAGCAAGGTCCGGACCTCCTCTGGAAATTCCAACAAGAAGAAGAAAGGTACCATAGGACGCAAGATGATCAACAGTTTCATCACCGCGCTTCAAGAGTTCAGTTCAAGCGACGTGGACATTGGAAGTGATGAAGATGAAGATGATTTGGCAAACTTGTGCTTTATGGCGGGCAAGTGAAGATCAAGTATGGAGGAGGCAGAACACAACAGCGACAATGAAGAGGTATGTACTACTTGCGAAGAAATGTGTGATGCCATTTCCCGTGCCACTATTATTGTTAAGAAAAAGGACAAAAAGCTTAGGGATAGTGCTGCTAAAATTGAATCACTAGAATCTGAAATAAACCGTTTAAAAACTTTGATTCCTAGTGATGATGCATGTTCCTCATGTGATTTAATATATGAACAATTGTCCTCATTAAGAAGTGCGCACACCTCCACACTTGATAAACTTGAGTTAGAAATTGAAAAGAAAAAAAAAGCTTGCTGCACTTAATGATAAAAAGTTAAAAGATGCTAATTGTTCTACAATTGATTTACATTGTTCTACTTGTGATGATCTTGATAAGAAACTACATGATGCTATGAATGAAATTTCTATATTGAACAATGCTTTACGTTCTCATGAAGTTAAATTTTGTTCCAATTGCAAACTAAAAGGAAAAACTTCATGTGAAAATTGCCTTGATCTGTCCAATAAACTTGATGACATGCATAGGACATTAGATCAGTTTTGTAATGGGAATAAGAACCTAAACTTACTGCTGAATTCTTCCATGTCTTGCAATGATAAAACTGGTTTAGGTTTTGATTCCCATGCTCATGCTAAGGCACATCCACCTAAAATTGTAAAGTCATTAGGAAGTGGTTTGATTCAAACAGTTCCTAAACAAAAAGGAGTGGTTTTCAAATGTGCAGGAGTGTTGCCTCATTCGGTTTCAAATAAAAATATTGCTTGCTCATCTAGACATGAACACAAAGTTAAATTTCATTGTACCTTCTATGGTAGAGATGGTCATGTCATAGATTTTTGTTATAGGCTAGCTAAACAACAGAAAAGGGAAAGAATGATTGCTAGATCTCATAACTTTCATGCAAAATTTGCTGCACACATTGAACCGAATGTACAACCTGCTATTTTGAGTCAAAAACATTCAAATTTTACCTCTGGACCTTCTGTTTTTGCCTCCGGAGCTACTGATTTTTGTGCTACACAAGTAACACCTTATAGGTCAGTAGTCAAGAATAAAAAATCTCAAACTTTGACTCATAAACCTGCTGTTTTGTCTCAGCTTTCGCGTATTTTTCCTGCTGCACGTCGCGTGTCACGCCCCATTTTGCATAAAGCAAAATAGGGCAAACCAGCATGTGTGCCAGGATCAGTTTGATCATACATGCACGATAAAACATGGTAAACAGTTCTATATCGTAAAAACAACAATTATTACCTTAAAACAATTATGAGCAGCAGCGGAAAAAGTGAAAGCAATGCAGGGCACGCCACAGGCAAATCGACTGGCAGCAACGCGACCTTCTAAACTCCATCTTCGCTTGTTCATCTTTTACCTGAGCATCATGACATGTACAAACAAAGAAAAGGAATGGAGCAAGATGAGTACCTAATGTACTCCGCAAGTGAGGGAAATTATGACATGCGGGTTATTCGATGAGGAAAGGCTGACACTGGTTAAGCCTCTATGCATCCTTAATTTCCTATATTGACCTTAGCATCCTATTTACTAGGTGAATGACATATATATATATATATATATATATATATATATATATATATATATATATATATATATATATATATATATATAATAGTGTAAACCGTCGGGTTACACCCATCTGACTCACCTCCGTCCAGGTTACCCACCTGGATGCCAACTCACCGGGTTACACCACCCGACTGCCAAACATCCAACGAGTCTCATCCAGCCCCAAACTAATCAAGGCAGTACTACCAGGCGCGCTCATGACCGTGAGCCCGACTATCTAGATAGATTTATACTCTGCAGAGTTTGTACCACTTTACCCACATGTTGTGATTTCATCCCCTGTCACCAGGTGGACTAAGAACCTCCTTTTTGCCGGTGATAGCCAATCACACTTCACACTGCCTAAGGTGTGTGGCCAGAAGGTCACAACAGAGCCTTTACAAAGGGTCTCCCGACAAGTACGAGCACTCTAAGGTTTCGCCTACCACGACATACTGGAGTACACCCTCCGACGTGGCAGCCCCCTCTTGAGCCATGCGGATCCCAAAGTAGGTAACGCTGAACTCGTTCCCCGCACCAATCCATTGCCCATACTCATTGAAAGATCTCCTAATTAATTGGCTAAGTCGTTCCATACCGTCATGTGGTGGCACGGTAATACCTGGTTGCAATGTCACCAAGAACCGGTCCTTAAAATCTAGAGCAGGCGCCTACACTATGAACCCGAGTCTCGTGCGTACTGCACCCACCACTCAAACCTGCCTGCCCAGATTCCTATCAACTACATACATACACATATATAACCATATCCATCCAATAAATGATATTAAAAGTATTATATCAAGTTATCATTACCACCCAACTAAGACAGCAGCGCTAAGCGTAAACACAATACCAAGTCCCAACAATACCATCTCAAAACCAACGACAAAGAATATTATGGAAATCTAGGAAACTTCCTAACATAGGATTCAATTTAAGACTTGCATGCAGCTAATTCTATCTATGTCCTTAATAATTCCTAACCGGTGCAAAGTGGTCAAGGACACTTGCCTTTTCTTTATTTCATGAAGCTGCTCAGTCTTCTCGGTAGAACGCTCAATCATCCAAGTCTTCACGTCACATCACGATCATCACAGGAATACGAATAAACTACCGAAAGAGATAAATATGCACATTCAATAACAGTACACCATACGAGCAAAACAAGTAATAAAGAGTGCAACGTGAATATCCTACGATGTAGCGAGTACCTACGCACGACTACAACTTAACACGGTGTTATGTTTATTTTATCACATGCGATAATACATTTTTTTATACATTTTCAATATTAATATGCATGAATAAATAAATAAGAGTATATTTTATGCACCATCTTTTATTAGGTGTTTATAGAGTTAATATGCGTGAATAAACATTTATAACGTTTACTAGGGTTTGAATGTGTAGGTTTAACACGCTATGGGCATTTTCATTAACTTTAACGAGAACCTATGTTTCTGTCATCGCATGCATTTTAATTAGTTAATCCTATGCTAGAATCAATTATACATGCAAGAATACATTCAATTATGTTAATTAAATATTAATGAGTGTTAAGAAATGTCTATGCACAAATTTTATGTAAAAACATCATGTATTAGGGGCTTATATGTGTGAACTCAGCATGCTACAGGGTTTTCTTTGTAAAAACAGTAATACACAGGAGGTATTATGTGAATAATTAATTGCTGCAAGGGTTAAATTATCAAACCAGATGTTGTCAAGGAGTTTTCATCAATTTACACATTATCCAGATGCAAAAACAGCAAACTGCAGGGGCCTAATTGAATTGATTCAACATTAAACAGTGAGAATCGCAATATTAGAAAGGTACAGGGTTCATTTTAATAAATCAGGGACCTACGGGCGATAACTCAGAAACATCCAGGGGGTTAAGCGCTAAATGGTTGAAGGGGTATGCAACTTCTATTTGGGACCACTGGATAACACATGGAGGGCTCAAATTTTATTACGCGAAAGGGTACGGGACAATCTAATCGGGGCCGTCTAACAGGGATCGCACGGTGGGGATTCGTCCTCGCCGAGACCGGCCACCGGAGGCGGCTGCAGCACGGCAGCGCTGCCCAAGGCGCGGCCCGAGCTCGCCGGAAACGCTGACCTACGCATCGACGCTCTAAAATCCGATGCTAGCAGACAAAAACGAAGGTGGAGGGATACGGGAGCTCACCTAGGGTGGCAACAGGGTCTGGAACGGAGTCGGGAGGGGCTTGCGACGCGAAGCAGCACCGGGTTTCGTCGGTGGTCGCCACGGCAGGGTCTTGGCAACGGGTCTTCATCACCTCCTATATTGGAACCTTCTATGAGACACGGGTAACCCACTCAAACAATCGGCACGAGGAAAAACAATGGACAACGGAGGAGCGATGGAGAGAGGCGGTTGTACCTCGTCGGATCTCGGCGAGGACGGCGACAGGCGATGATCTCTCTGCGTCATCGTGTCCGAGGCATGTTCTAGAGGTATGCAAATGTGATTACAGGGTCAGACCAGAAGGAAACCGAAAGAAGACGACGGAACGGTGAGAGGAGCGGTGGTCTTACCCTGATCTCGCCGGAGTTGGGGTTGGGGCTACGGTCGGCCTCAGGGAAGACGGAAGCGACCTCCCAGAAACCCCTAGAAGCGGAGTGACACATCTTCGCGAGCTATCGGCGAGCGACGTGAGAAATCGCGCGGCGGCGGCGGTGCTCACCGAGGAGAGGCGCACGGCGGCGGCGCGACTAGGAGTTCGGGAGCAAGGGGGAAGAAGGCTAGGGTTGGAGCGGTTTTATAGGGGCGGGGCTTCATGGGGCGCAAGATAGGGCCAGATATTTCGACGTCCGTGAAGAGAGCGGCGGCGTCCGTGCCCGGCTCAATCACGCGATCCGCGTGACTCTGCGCGTGAGAGAGGAGCGCGGCTAGGGGAAAGAGAAAGGCTGGCAGGCGGGGTCCACGTGACTGAGAGAGAGAAAAAGATAAGAAGCGGAGAGAATCCAATGTGCGCTGGGGAAAAGAGGCTCGGGTGGGCCGACGGGAAAAAGGGGCGCCGACCAGTGGGGTCCACATGTCAGCGACAGGGAGAAGACGACAGAGCGACCGTCGGACCTGAGGAGCGAGGAAGTGAGCGCGCGCTGCGCCTGAGCGGGCCGGCGTGCGCGCAGGGAAAAGAAGGAAGTGGGCCGCGGTGCGGGGTATGGCCCGAGGGGGTGAACGGGCTTTGGGGGGGGAAAGGTTTAGGCCCAGGAAGAGTTTGGTTCACAGAAAAGGCTTTCCAATTTTCTAACTCCTTTTAAATTCAAATTTTAAGTTTTGAATTCAAACTAAATGTTAACATGTTTACTAAATTAACTCTTTAACTCAAAACACACACATGCATTTACTCACAAGAAATAATCACACAAATTTTACTCCTTATCTTATTTTAATTCATTTCATTTTTTTTATAACGTTTAAATTCTTTTAAATTTCAAATTTTCTTGTTTTAGAGAATTGGGGTGTTACAATTCTACCCCCCTTAAACGGAATCTCGCCCCGAGATTCAAAAGCGCTGGACAAAGAGAATTAGGTTTTACGCCACTGCCTAAATAATTTTATTTCTTATTATAATTCTAGTTAAGTTTTCAAACAAATTTTCAAACATTCAAAACAACATAACGGGTCACATAATTACAGCAATACAACAAGTCAAGTTGGTTTAAGAATAATTTTAGGAAACATTTCATTAAAGCATAGATTTTTTTTTTAACAATTAGAGATTGCATTCTTAATATGAAAACACAATGAAAGAAATGTTACTATATTTTTTTATATGAAAAACAATATGAATGAAATGTTAATCATTTTAAATTATAAATATCACATGTTAAATGACATTAAGTTAGAATATTATTCCTTTTTCCTTAATTTTAAGTTTTCAAGTTTGCCAAATTTTAGGTGTGGTTTCCAAAATAAAGTATGTTTATCAAATGTATGTTAAAATGTCGAATACATTTTTTTATTATTATCTTTTGGAAAATAATAGTGTTACAAGATTTAAAATTTGATTAATGATGGGCTACCCCCCCTTAAACAAGAAAAAGCCATATTTTATGTGTTCGTTTATTATTAATTTACAATACATCAATCATAGTCTAATTTTCGTTGTGGCAAGGTATAGACTTCACTCGCTAAACAAAGAGAGGATCTAAACGAGTGAATATAACGAATCTTCTCGCAACCGTCTTCTCGCTTTCAGCATCTTCCCATGTAGATCTTGAAACAACATTGGTCGAACCGAATCTTTGTCTCCACAAGCGAAGTCAAAGGAAAGTCCTACGAGTCCATTCTAACCAAGGTCACGTGCCTAGAGTCGATATATAGCTCTGATACCACCTTTGTCACAACCCATTTTGCATAAAGCAAAACAGGGCAAACCTATATGTATGCCAGGATCAGTTTGATCATACATGCACGACAAAACATGGTAAATAGTTCTATATCGTAAAAACAACAATTATTACCTTAAAACAATTATGAGCAGCAGCAGAAAAAGTGAAAGCAATGCAGGGCATGCCACAGGCAAATCGACTGGCAGCAACACGACCTTCTAAACTCCATCTTCGCTTGTTCATCTTTTACCTGAGCAGCATGACATGTACAAACAAAGAAAAGGAAAGGAGCAAGATGAGTACCTAATGTACTCCGCAAGTGAGGGAAATTATGACATGCAGGTTATTCGATGAGGAAAGGCTGACACTGGTTAAGCCTCTATGCATCCTTAATTTCCTATGTTGACCTTAGCATCCTATTTACTAGGTTAATGACATATATATATATAATAATAATAATGTAAACCGTCGGGTTACACCCACCCGACTCACCTCCGTCCAGGTTACCCACCTGGATGCCAACTCACCGGGTTACACCACCCGACTGCCAAACATCCAACCAATCTCATCCAGCCCCAAACTAATCAAGGCAATACTACCAGGCGCGCTCGTGACCGTGAGCCCGGCTATCTAGATAGATTTATACTCTGGAGAGTTTGTACCACTTTACCCACATGTTGTGATTTCATCCCCTGTCACCAGGTGGACTAAGAACCTCCTTTTTGCCGGTGATAGCCAATCACACTTCACACTGCCTAAGGTGTGTGGCCAGAAGGTCACAACAGAGCCTTTACAAAGGGTCTCCCGACAAGTACGAGCACTCTAAGGTTTCGCCTACCACAACATACTGGAGTACACCCTCCGACGTGGCAGCCCCCTCTTGAGCCATGCAGATCCCAGAGCAGGTAACACTAAACTCGTTCCCCGCACCAATCCATTGACCATACTCATTGAAAGATCTCCTAATTAATTGGCTAAGCCGTTCCATACCGTCATGTGGTGGCTTGGTAATACCTGGTTGCAATGTCACCAAGAACCGGTCCTTAAAATCTAGAGCAGGCGCCAACACTATGAACTCGAGTCTCGTGCGTACTGCACCCACCACTCAAACCTGCCTGCCCAGATTCCTATCAACTACATACATACACATATATAACCATATCCATCCAATAAATGATATTAAAAGTATTATATCAAGTTATCATTACCACCCAACTAAGACAGCAGGGCTAAGCGTAAACACAATCCCAAGTCCCAACAATACCATGTCAAAACCAACGACAAGGAATATTATGGAAATCTAGGAAACTTCCTAACATAGGATTCAATTTAAGACTTGCATGCAGCTAATTTTATCTATGTCCTTAATAATTCCTAACCGGTGCAAAGTGGTCAAGGACACTTGCCTTTTCTTTATTTCATGAAGCTGCTCAGTCCTCTCGGTAGAACGCTCAATCATCCAAGTCTTCACGTCATATCACGATCATCACAGAAATACGAATAAACTACCGAAAGAGATAAATATGCACATTCAATAACAGTACACCATATGAGCAAAACAAGTAATAAAGAGTGCAACATGAATATCCTACGATGTAGCGAGTACCTACGGACGACTACAACTTAACACGGTGTTATGTTTATTTTATCACATGCGATAATACATTTTTTATACATTTTCAATATTAATATGCATGAATAAATAAATAAGAGTATATTTTATGCACCATCTTTTATTAGGTGTTTATAGAGTTAATATGCATGAATAAACATTTATAACGTTTACTAGGGTTTAAATGTGTAGGTTTAACACGCTATGGGCATTTTCATTAACTTTAACGAGAACCTATGTTTCTGTCATCGCATGCATTTTAATTAGTTAATCCTATGCTAGAATCAATTATACATGCAAGAATACATTCAATTATTTTAATTAAATATTAATGAGTGTTAAGAAATGTCTATGCATAAATTTTATGTAAAAACATCATGTATTAGGGGCTTATATGTGTGAACTCAGCATGCTACAGGGTTTTCTTTGTAAAAACAGTAATACACAGGAGGTATAATGTGAATAATTAATTGCTGCAAGGGTTAAATTATCAAACCAGATGTTGTCAGGGAGTTTTCATCAATTTACACATTATCTAGATGCAAAAACAGCAAACTGCAGGGGCCTAATTTAATTGATTCAGCATTAAACAGTGAGAATCGCAATATTAGAAAGGTACAGGGTTCATTTTAATAAATCAGGGACATGCAGGTGATAACTCAGAAACATCCAGGGGGTTAAGTGCTAAATGGTTGAAGGGGTATGCGGCTTCTATTTGGGACCACTGGATAACACATGGAGGGCTCAGATTTTATTACGCGAAAGGGTACGGGACAGTCTAATCGGGGCCGTGTAACAGGGACCGCACAATGGGGATTCGTCCTCGCCGAGCCCGGCCACCGGAGGCGGCTGCAGCACGGCAGCGCCGCCCATGGCGCGGCCCGAGCTCGCCGGAAACGCTGACCTACGCATCCACACTCTAAAATCCGATGCTAGCAGACAAAAACGAAGGTGGAGGGATACGGGAGCTCACCTAGGGTGGCAACAGGGTCTGGAACGGAGTCGGGAGGGGCTTGCGACGCGAAGCAGCAGCGGGTTTCGTCGGTGGTCGCCACGGCAGGGTCTCGGCAACGGGTCTTCATCACCTCCTATATTGGAACCTTCTATGAGACACGGGTAACCCACTCAAACAATCGGCACGGGGAAAAACGATGGACAACGGAGGAGCAACGGAGAGAGGCGGTTGTACCTCGTCGGATCTCAGCGAGGACGGCGACGGGTGATGATCTCTCTTCGTCATCATGTCCGAGGCATGTTCTAGAGGTATGCAAACGTGATTACAGGGTCAGACCAGAAGGAAACCGAAAGAAGACGACGGAACGGCGAGAGGAGCGGTGGTCTTACCCTGATCTCACCGGAGTTGGGGTTGGGGCTACGGTCGGCCTCGGGGAAGACGGAAGCGACCTCCCAGAAACCCCTAGAAGCAGAGTGACACATCTTCGCGAGCCATCGGAGAGCGATGCGAGAAATCGCGAGGCGGCGGCGGTGCTCACCGAGGAGAGGCGCACGGCGGCGGCGCGACTAGGAGTTCGGGAGCAAGGGGGAAGAAGGCTAGGGTTGGAGCGGTTTTATAGGAGCGGGGCTTCGTGGGACGCAAGATAGGGCCAGATATTTCGACGTCCGTGAAGAGAGCGGCGGCGTCCGTGCCCGGCTCAATCATGCGATCCGCGTGACTCTGCGCGTGAGAGAGGAGCGCGGCCAGGGGAAAGAGAAAGGCTGGCAGGCGGGGTCCACATGACTGAGAGAGAGAAAATGATAAGAAGGGGAGAGAATCCAATGTGCGCTGGGGAAAAGAGGCTCGGGTGGGCCGGTGGGAAAAGGGGCGCCGACCGGTGGGGTCCACACGTCAGCGATAGGGAGAAGACGACAGAGCGACCGTCGGACCCGAGGAGCGAGGAAGCGAGCGCGCGCTGCGCCTGAGCGGGCCGGCGTGCGCGCAGGGAAAAGGAGGAAGTGGGCCGCGGCACGGGGTATGGCCTGAGGGGGTGAACGGGCTTTGGGGTGGAAAAAGGTTTAGGCCCAGGAAGAGTTTGAGTTTGGTTCACAGAAAAGGCTTTCCAATTTTCTAACTCCTTTTAAATTCAAATTTTAAGTTTTGAATTCAAACTAAATGTTAACATGTTTACTAAATTAACTCTTTAACTCAAAACACACACATGCATGCACTCACAAGAAATAATAACACAAATTTTACTCCTTATCTTATTTTAATTCATTTCATTTTTTTATAACGTTTAAATTCTTTTAAATTTCAAATTTTCTTGTATTAGAGAATTGGGGTGTTACAATTCTACCCCCTTAAACGGAATCTCGCCCCGAGATTCAAAAGCGCTGGACAAAGAGAATTAGGTTTTACGCCTGTCGGTATCCTAAAAACCATACACCCCCTGAGGTTACAAAGATCTCAAGGGAAGGACGTCTACTCAAATTGAAGATCCTCGGAGGCCCACTTGTCAGACATAACCGGACCTGCTTCTCCAACATGGTTAACCCCTAGGTTGCCACGTGTACTGCCAGACCGGAGCTACTACCCACAAGGGTGAAGCTCCGGGCTAGGTACCGAAACGGCACCTCCGGACTTAACCCCTGACCGAGAGAAGCTCCAGACCTGACACGTGCCAGGCCACCCCGGAGCTTCCCGCTTCCCACAAGCAAGCTCCGGAGCTGCCACGTGTCCAAACGTTGGAGCTGGCCGCCTCAAACCTCCGGAAGACGTTGTAACGACTCCGGATCATCAAAGGATAGCTGCGGACTTCAAGACCCGATTAATTGTCATTAATTCCATGTTAATGACACTTAATTGGATAATCTTAACACCTGTAACGGCACTGTCGGGGCCCGTTACAGGGTTATTAACAATAATTAATCGTGTATCAATACTAGTAACCGCCGGGGCCACATGTCGGGCCAGGCTAACTTGTAACGGTTTGTCCTTGTACTATAAAAGGACAGACCGACGATACACGAAGGAAGCTCAAGAAACGCTCTCAGGCACACAAGCTAATACAACACACACACACCCGTGGAGTAGGGTATTACGCTCAGGCGGCCCGAACCACGTAAACCACTGTGTCTCTCGTGTCAAATCGTGATTCACCTTCTTGAGTCTCCGCGCGCCCACACCGAACTACAAACTCCTTCAACACTTTAGTAGTGTCAGGAGATCTGCCGACTCCAACAGTCGACAGTTGGCGCGCCAGGTAGGGGGCGCCTGAGATTTTCAAGAATGGTGAATTCTGCGGCTGGATCATCCAATGGGCAACCTGCTGCTCAGGCTGTCGGAGGCAATCCCTCCAACATGCAGCCACCGGCAGGAGCCTCAGCACCAGCAGGAGTCACACTCCCACCACCACCATCTTCTCCGGCAAGACGTGCCGGGCAACATGATGGTGCGCCGGCGTCACATACTGCGCCGGCAAGTCGTGACAACCCCGAACACGCGCTCCATGCAGCGCGTGCTCTTCTCCAGCGACCACCACCTCTGGATGCATCTCAAGATGCTATGGAGCAATGGAGGGCTGATGTTGAGCATTTGGTCGCAGCAGCGGCCGAACGACTCAACAACCAGGGTCCTCCTCCTTCAGGGCGAGCCCCGTCGCAGCGACGGACGTTGTCTGGAAGACTTGGTCCACATGTCTCCAACAACCGAAGACGAGCTGCGTCACAGCAAGTGACGTCGTTGCCCTCTGGGGCACGACGCACCCATACGGCATCTCGGCTTTCGACACACGACCTCCGGGCGGAGCTTGATCGCCGATACCGCCAACAGGATGGCCGTGTCCATATCGAGCGAGCTCGAGAAAGACGGGATGCTCAAGACCTTTCTACTCTGGAAGGAGTAGGAGGAGGCTGTTCCGCCCTAGCCATGCACCTGCGCATGGTTAGATGGCCACAGAAGTTCCGGCCACACTTGCCGGAAAAATTCGACGGGACTGTCAACCCCGTAGAATTTCTGCAGATATACTCCACTGCAATCTTAGCAGCTGGAGGAAACGAGGCCGTAATGGCCAACTACTTTCCAGTGGCCTTAACTGGGACCGCCAGGTCCTGGTTTATGAGCCTTCCACCCAACTCTATTGACAGTTGGGAGGAGCTGTGCCGTCAGTTCACTGCCAACTTCGGGAGTTCATACACCCAACCGGGCACTGAACTGGACCTTTTTGCGGTCGTGCAAAAAGGGGGAGAATCTTTGCGGTCATTCATCCAGAGGTTCTCTCAGGTACGTAACACAATCCCTTCTATCTCAAGCGCTTCTGTCATTGTGGCATTCAGACAGGGTGTACGAGACAAGAAGATGTTGGAGAAGCTGGCGATCAAAGAGATCACCAGCGTCACGGAGCTCTTCAGCTTGGCGGACAAATGTGCCAGAGCTGCGGAGGGCCGTGAAATGCACTCCAAACCATCCTTGGAGGGTCACAAAAAATCCTCCAAAGAAGAAGCCGCTACCTCCGGGAGTGGCAAGAAGAAAAATAAGACCAACGGCAAGAAGAAGCCGTCGACCGGCACATCCAACGTTGCAGCCACTGCAACTTCTGGTGGCCGGGGGCCACGCCCTGAGAAGCGACCTCGACCGTCTTCCGAAGACGGCGGCAAATCCAAAATGTGGTGCCCCATTCACAAAACGGGCAGCCACAGGCTGGAAGACTGCCGAGAGGTCCAAAACCTTGCCGAGCGCTACAACAAGCGCCGGGAAGGGTCTCCTTTCCGACAGAGGGAAGGAAAACAGAAGGTTGACGAAGCTCCGGCTGAAGAGGAGTTAGGGTTTTAGGACCCCAAAAAGGTCCTGAAAGCCGTCTACACCTCCATCGACGATGACTCCGACGTCTCCGACAACGAGCGTCGGAAAACCATGAACACTATCTTTGGTGGATCATGGGACATCACTTCTCGTCGTGTCATCAAGACTATGCGGCGGGATATGGCTGCTGTAGCTCCTACAGCTAGACCGGAGCCACATCGAAAGTGGATGGACACACCCATCACTTTTGATGCTTCGGACTGTCCTCAAAGCATGGTCGGAGCTGGCCAATTACCCTTGATGGTATCTCCCACCATCAACAACATCCAGCTCCATCATGTTATGGTGGACGGAGGTTCGGGGTTGAACTTTATAAGCTTTGAAGCTTTTACCAAACTTCAGCTTCGACCTTCGGATCTTCAGCCCTCTCGACCATTCTCCGGAGTAGGTCCGGGGGCCATTACCCCACTCGGAGCTATAATTCTCCCCGTTACCTTCGGGACACGGGAGAAGTACCGCACCGAGAAGTTGGTTTTTGACGTCGCTCAGATCAACTTACCATTCAACGCCATCTTGGGTAGACCTGCCCTATACAAATTTATGGCAGCTGCTCATTATGGATACTTGGTGTTGAAGATGCCAACACCAGCAGGCGTTCTCCGGATTCGTGGAGATCGCACCGCCGGAGTAAATGCTCTGGAGGAGCTCCATGCACTCACCACTGCGCAAGAGGAGGACTCCAGACAGGGGCAAGCTCCAAAACCTCCGAGCATTCGGCAACGAGGCTCAACCTCTGCTCCCCGTGTGCAGCCAAGCGGCGACACCGACATCCCCGTCAAAGTCGTCCAAATTGGTTCCGATGTCACTCAAACCACCCGCATATCGGGTGGGTTGAATGACAAATAGGAACTCGCGCTCATCACTTTCCTCCGGGCTAACGTTGACGTATTTGCTTGGCAACCGTCACAAATGCCTGGGATCCCCAGGGAAGTGATTGAGCACAATCTGAAGATTTACCCCGACGCTCGGCCTGTGCATCAGAAACCTCGGAAGCAATCTGTAGAGCGACAAAACTTCATCCGACAAGAAGTGAAGAAGTTGCTCGAAGCCGGATTTATCCGAGAAGTCTACCATCCAAAATGGCTGGCAAACCCAGTCGTTGTGCCCAAGGCCGGCGGGAAACTTCGGATGTGCATCGACTACACCACACTGAATAAGGCATGTCCAAAAGATCCATTCCCACTACCTAGAATAGATCAGATAGTGGATTCCACATCCGGGTGCGAGTTACTGTGTTTTCTAGACGCATATTCTGGATATCATCAAATCAGGATGTCTAGGGAGGATGAAGAGCATACTTCATTCATCACAGTGGATGGATTGTATTGTTACACAGCCATGCCGTTTGGTCTTAAGAACGCAGCTTCAACTTTTGTACGAGCTATGTACAAAACTTTCGAAGAACTCATCAGAGACATAGTGGAAGTGTACGTCGATGACATCGTGGTCAAAGTCAAAAACAAGGAGTCCCTCTTGGACACCTTGCAGGCTGTCTTCGACAAGCTGCGGGCCACCCGCACGAAGCTAAACCCAGACAAGTGCATCTTCGGGGTTAGTTCCGGAAAGCTTCTTGGTTTCCTGGTAAGTCACCGGGGCATAGAGGCTAATCCGGCGAAGATAAAAGCCATTGAAGACATGCGGCCACCAACCCGCATCAAAGACGTCCAAAAATTAACTGGATGTCTAGCAGCCCTCAGCCGGTTCATTTCAAGACTGGCAGAAAGAGCACTTCCCTTCTTCAAGTTACTGAGGAAGTCCGGACCATTCCAATGGTCTGAAGAAGCAGAGAAGGCATTCCAGGAGCTGAAAGAGTTCCTCACCACCCTACCAGTCCTGGTAGCTCCGAACCCTGGTGAGCCTTTGTTGCTTTACATTTCAGCTACTGACGAAGTCGTCAGTATGGTTCTGGTTGCGGAGAGACCGAAACTACCCAATACTCAGGAATGCAGACCCCTTCGGGAGGGTCCGGAGGTTCCTGAAAGCGGGTCTGGGTCCCAGCTCCCAGACTCAAACCCACAAGAAGCCACTTCAGAGGACCCGGACCCCTCTAAGAGGGTCCAGGTCATTTCTGAAGAAGCTCCGGGTTCCTCCACCCAGAACCCGGAGGTCCCCGAAGAGAGTCTGGACCCCTCCGAGAGGGTCCGGATAAATGAAGAGGAAGCTCCGGACCCCTCCGGGAGGGTCCGGACCATTCAACGCCCGGTATACTTCATCAGTGAAGTGTTACATGATGCCAAGACTCGATACCTAGAGGTGCATAAACTGCTTTATGCAGTTCTTATTGCCTCAAGGAAGCTTCGACACTATTTCCAAGCTCACAAAGTCTCGATGGTGACCTCATATCCACTTCGAGCGATCCTGCATAATCCCAATTCAACTGGGAATATTGCAAAGTGGGCAGCGGAATTGGCTGAATTCGATCTTGAATTCATTCCGAGACAAGCAATCAAGAGTCAAGCATTGGCAGATTTCGTGGCAGAATGGACTCCCTCTCCATTAAACCCTGGGGGCCCCAGCGAGCAGAAGACGGAACCTCAAGTTCCAACCTTCACTAAGCCTCACTGGTCCCTTTACTTCGACGGCTCCATGCAGAAGCAGGGAGCCGGAGCTGGAATCCTTCTCCTTGCACCAACTGGGGAGAAGGTGAAATACATGGTACACCTTGACTTCAAGGCAACCAACAACATGGCGGAGTACGAAGCACTCATCTATGGATTAAAGGTGGCACTATCATATGGTGTCAAGCAATTGCTGGTCAAAGGAGATTCACAACTCGTCATCAAGCAGGTGAAGGGTGAATGCTCCTGCAATAATCTCCAGCTGGCTGCTTACCTCCTTGAAGTCCAGAGGCTTCAGAAGGACTTCAAAGTCCTAGACCTTCACCATGTTCAGCGTGCTCACAACGCTGAAGCTGACGAACTCTCGACCAAGGCGTCAACTGGAGCTCCGGCTCCTGACGGAACCTTTGTCCGGAGGTTGTCAAAACCCACAGTTCAGCCTGCCGAACTGAACGAAGGGGGTGAGATCAGCATCCCGAAGCTGACGGTCCCGATGGCCCTGTTACCATGGCAGCCATCAAGGGTCGTAGGTGCTGCCGGAAGCTCCGAGCAACCCAGCACGCAAGACTCAAATGCTCAAGTCAGTTCCGATGCATGGATCTCGGAGATCCGGAGCTACTTGAAAGACAACATCCTTCCTGACGATGATGTATCCGCTGATCGGGTAGTCAGATTGGCTAAAAGATACACGTTGGTAGAAGGGGATCTCTACCGGCACGGTGCCAACGGCATCCTAATACGGTGCATCACAAGGGAAGAAGGCTGCGAGCTCCTCGCAGAAATCCATGGAGGCGAGTGTGGGAACCACGCATCTTCCCGCACGCTGGTCAGAAAAGCCTTTCGGCACGGCTTCTACTGGCCTACAGCGCTCCAGGATGCCACTGAGCTGGTGAAGAAATGCAAAGCATGCCAATTTCATGCAAAGCAAATTCACACACCTGCTCATTCCTTACAAATGATACCTCCCACATGGCCTTTCGCTGTGTGGGGGATGGACATCTTGGGACCCTTCCCAAGAGCCGTCGGAGGTTACAAGTTCCTGTACGTCGCCATCGACAAGTTCACCAAGTGGCCGGAAGCTACTCCCGTTGTGACGATCAACAAACAATCTGCAATCAATTTTCTACAATCCATCGTGAGCAGATTCGGAGTCCCAAATAAGATCATCACTGATAATGGGACTCAATTCACAAGCTCCGCATTTCAAGGATATTGCGAAGACCTCGGCATACAAGTTTGCTACGCTTCCGTAGCTCATCCTGCCAGCAATGGACAAGCCGAGAGAGCAAACGCAGAGATCCTTAAAGGACTCAAAACACGCACTTATGAGCGCTTGAAAAAGCACGGAGCCAATTGGATCGAAGAGCTTCCGCCCACCCTATGGGCCAACAGGTCTTCTCCAAGTCGGGCAACCGAAGAAACACCCTTCTTCCTAGTGTACGGAGCTGAAGCGATCCTTCCTCCGGAAATCACCTTGGGTTCCCTCCGAGTCCGAACCTTCGATGAAGCCGCGCAGGACCAGCTCCGGCGCGAAGACCTAGACCTCCTCGATGAGGGAAGGTGCCAAGCAGCTGTTCGGAATGCCCGATACCGCCAAGCTCTACGGCGCTATCACCAGCGGCATGTACACAACCGACAGCTCGAGGAAGGCGATCTGGTGCTACGGAGAATACTATCCAGAGAAGGGCAAAACAAACTCTCCCCCAGCTGGGAAGGGCCCTTTCGAGTGATCAAAGTATCCTGTCCCGGAAGCGTTCGCTTGGCTACCGAGGATGGGACACCTCTCCCAAATCCTTGGAACATCGAGCACCTCCGTAAGTTCTACAATTAATTCCACGGAGATGAGTCTTAAGTAACTTGAAATATATGTTATAGAGTCATTGTACAGAGTCGGGTAGTTCCTCCGGGAGAGCAGCCGGACCTTTCCCGAAAGGTTTGAAAAGCTCATGCAACACTTGATACAGTCTCCGGACTAAAAGTGTGGCTAACTACCCTGGGTCAAACGAGAAACCAAACACACTTAGCCTGGTTCCGTACCCTAAGAGTGTACTTGTTTCCCCTGTACCCCGGACCTATAATGAAAGACATCTTCATGTGAAATAGACTCCACGTGCATTCATCTTTGCATAGGCTCAACATTTTTATTTTTCTCTTTCTTGTCTATAACAGAAACGTGCAATTCTTAAGAAGTTCTAATTTGACCGGTTTACATACGATTCGAGTTGAATTGTCAGATTTTTTGGATTTAAATATCGTCTGTGGCCAACTCGCCTGAAAGCCGCCAAGCCATTCTAGGGCCGGAGTGCGCTATCGACTTAGCCTGGTCAAGCACCCTAAGTACGCCACTCTACCTACATCCCGGCAGGCCGAAGTAAGGTGGGTCCATGGACAATTGGATCTAAAAGAAAAGACAATTCATCCAGTCGTATTAAAAATCGTGTTCAACTTAAAATTTTCTTAAGAACCGTAAGCCGCGACGAAATTATAGGCAAGGAACGAATTTTACTATTTTTCTTGGCTCAAGTGTGCAGGAAAAATGAACCCTACATAGATGGAGAAAAACCGGAGCTAACCAAGTTCCGACTCCCACCAGGGCGTCAACCGTCGGCGTTGACTAAAAGATGGTGAGAAGACCCCGTCACTGGAGTCTGTTGCCAACAAACCAAGTGTGGCAAAGGTCATTGCCGGAGCTGCTAAGCTCCGACACCTTGGAGTAATAACTATCGACGCTCAACGTGTTGATAGAGGCTATTGCCGGAGCTACTAAGCTCCAGCGATGGACAGTGCCGGAGCTTCTAAGCTCCGACAACTTCAGGGGACCTTCACTATCAAAAACTTCGGACCTAAATTCCACAAGTTCCAAGCAAAGTCGTCTTCAACAAAACTCAACATCCTTTTGGTACATGTCCATAATCAAATTGTGCACATCTACCAGGGGGCCAAGTGAAGATAAAGATGTTGAAGACAAAAGAATGAAATTTGCAAAAAATTGGGGATTTCATTTCATCTGAAGATCGGAGATTACATCTGGAGACAAGGGATTACAAAATTGAGGAAGAAGAGAAGATACAAGTAAAGGCTAAAAGAGACGGTCCTAGACCCTATGGAAGAACTCGGCAACTTTCTGGGCGACCTCCGACACGTGGGCTCGGGTAGCTTCGCCTTCTCCTTCGACGGGGCATTCAAGCACCGGGTCCAGAGGAAATCGAGAGTTCCGGCTGGTGTAGCACGTCAACACATATTCTGTGACGTTCCTAGCCAGGGATTGCCCCTCGACCTCCAGCTGGTCCGCGATGACATCGCCCACCTTGGAGAGCTTGCTGCCTGCGGCGCTCAACGCTTGCAACGCAAGGTCAGGCTCCGGCTCCGGATCATCCGGGTGCACGGGGCTGAAACCCATCGGCGTCAGCGCGTCGTCGGCCTTGCCCAGGAACTCCCAAATCTGCAGGGAGTCTGCCTTCCTCAAGTTCTTCATCTCTTCCAGGGATCTCCGGGCCGCCGTCAGCTCCGAATTCTCGCGGGTGAGGCGCTCAACTTCTTTGGCGTTTTGCTGGATCTTCGCAGCAACCCGCTTCTCAAGTCTTCCGAGCTCCTCCTCCCGGAGGTGGATCTTGTTCCGGCGGTCGACCAGGTCCTTCTCCCTAGCCTCCACTTTCTTCTCCCGGGCGACAAGGGCACACTTGTATTCGTAGAGTTCCTGCCCCCGCACCCAGGTCTTCTCCTCTTCCTCGAGGCAGCGCTCTTCCAATTTTTTAGTGCGCTCCTCGAGGCCCTTGTCCGCCAGAGCTGTTTTCTCAGCGAGCTCTTCTTCCCGTCGCAAGATGTCATCCCATAGCTCTAGGAGTTTTTGCTCCTCATCCTCGAGCCGTCTTTCCCTCCCTTCAAGTGCCTCTCGGCGCTTGATGAGTGCGGTGCTGATGGCCTCGAGCTGATCAAACCGAGCATTGGCCGCGTCGTTAGCAGCCTTAGCTTGGTCATGGAACTCCCGAGATTGAGCGTCGAGGGCGTGAGTCATGCTCTCCCTCTCGTCCAGCAGCTCACCCCAGAGCTCCAGGCGGATCTTCTCCCGCCTGATCCATTCCTTGTCATCCGCAAGCCTCGACTGCGCCAGCTTAGTCTCAAAGTGGAGCCGATTACGCCACCGCCTAAGGGTTTGGCGCTCCTCTTCAAGAGCCTTACTGTCGTGGAAGAAGGCCAGTTGGACCTGACGTAGACTGGAGCAGGCGTTGTCGATGGACATCGACAGCGGGATGGGCTCCGGACCTGCTAGGATCTCTTCTGCTGGTTCCAGCGGGTCTTCACTTACAAAAATTGGGTCCCACTCTACGAGAGTGGAACCCCGAGCTTCCAAAGCGCTAGGGCCCTCCTCCGGGATGGCCTCAGTCGCCATCGAAGGAGGTCCCGCCACCAAGTCTTCATTTGCCCCCTCAGGCTGGGGGCCGGCGACTTCGTTCAGGCACTCTGGCTCTGCCACAGGTACCATCGACGTCGTCGCCTCCACTGGCTCCGGCCGGGACACTTCTTCTGAGGGAGTCTCAAGCTCCCTCGCCTCTTCAGCCGCCGGCTTTGTGACCGGCGCTCCAACAATCACCGGCTCTACGACCGGAGCTTCGGAAGTAACCGGCTCAACTGCCGGAACTACTTCAACTTCCGGCTCGCATGTCGGGGCTTCAGCCACCTCCGGCTCAATCGCCGGGGCTTCAACACTTTCCGGCTCCGAAGCCAGGACTGCTACTTCCTCCGACTCAACAGCCGGAGCTTCTACTACTGCAGCACCAGGACCCGGAGCTTCCACTTCCGGGACGGGTGCCGCTGGCGCATCTTCATTCCCGTGGTCCGGCGCTACCACGGGAACTTCCGGAGACGAGTCAAGGTCCATGACCACGACAGCCGGCGCCGGAGCTGTCGCAGCCTCCGCTTGGGGCGGCAACGGGGCTGGAGCAGAAGCCCTCGCAGCCTCAGACACTGTGGCTGGGGGTGGAGCTTCACTCCCCTTCTTGGGAACGCTGCAGATGAAGAACGAAGAAATTGAGCAAACAGATGCTACAATTAAAAAGTTAATCGAGGTAAAAAAGAAAAATTACCTTGGGAGGCTCACGCACCAGCTTGCGCGGAACCTCTTTCCCGGACGATCCGGGCTGGCCACGGTCGGCGTAGGAGCTCTGGGAGGACTCCCAGGACTTGCCACAGCCGCGGGCGTTTCCCGGGTCGAAGCTCTCCCTGATCGGGAGGAACTCCTGGACCTGGAGGCCCTCACCGCTCCAGATGCCGGAGTCGCACGCCCGGAGCTAACACCACGGGAGGGATCCACCACGGGGACAGTCCCACTCCGGGAGGACCCCACCGCCGGAACAGTAACATTCCGGAAGGACCCCACCACAGGGACAGTCGCCACGGCGGCGGAGGATCTTCCTTCCTGAGGAGGGGGAACTGGGGGGGGGGGGGGAAGTGGCAGGCCCGACGGACCTTCCGTCAGCATGTCGCAGCTTTCTCTTCCGGCTCTCCGGCTCCTCCGCCAGCTCCTTGCCCTTGCTGATGACCTCAGCTCTTGGCTGTGGGACAGGGGCGGAGCCGTCTCCGGACAACCCGGGGATCGCCAACCGGGTGGTTGATCTTCTCTCGACGACACCAAGGTCGTCAAGCGCGGGCATCTTCCGCCGGAGCTCCCTGCTGAACTCAACTTCCACGTTCAGAGGGAGGAAAGCCGGCAGCGGAGTCAAGTAATCTCCGTCAACGTCGATGCCGTGCTGGAATTTCTTGAGGTGAAACTCCAAGGTCTTCCCCACCATGCTGGACTTCAACCCGGTCTCAACCCGGTCCTCGTCCATCACGCTGTTGAGGGCCCAGGCGAGCTTCTCCCTCCTCTTCAGCGGCGCCCACCTGTTGGACAGGAAGTTGCAGAACACCGCCTGGGGAGTCAATCCTCCCTCCACACATTGGCGGATCCTGGTCAGGACAGGGTCGAAAGCTTCCGCCAGCACCGGAACTTCGCTCCATACCGACGTGTCAATGCCGGGCAGACCGTCTGGCAACTCCAACCGCTCATGCTCCTCCACCCGGACGACTACCCAATCTTTCTTCCAGTCATCCCACTTCCCGGAAGGGAATGACCGGAGGTACTTGAATGGGCACTTCTTGCGCTTCACGAAGTAGTAGAAGCCAAGATACTCATCGCTTCGGCCGGTGGTTTGGACGGTGAAGAAGGTTCGGAAGAGCTCGATGCAGGGAGGGATGCCCACCCACATCTCGCAGAAGCGGACAAAGATGGACACAAGGAGAATGGAGTGAGGGCCAAGGTGGTACAGCTGCAGACCATAGAAGTCCAGCAGCATCAAGAAGAAAGAAGAAAACGGTGGGATCAGCCCCACCATGGCGTACGAGGAAAAGTACACCATCTCGCCAGAGTGCTCCTTTTCAAAGGGGAGCTCTCCGCCGGCGCGGACCGAGCGGTTGAAGAAGTCCGAAGACCACCCCATGAGGGCCCGGACCTTCTTCAGATCGCTGTCCGTCTTCAAGCGACTCTCACGCAGACCCAACTCCATCGCAGCACAGCTAGGCAAGAGAAGAGGAGCAAAGTACATGTCGGGAGTTTGAGCGCAAGAACAGATGGGAAGCGTAAAGAACTCCCGACGATGCACTTTCCTTCTTAAGTAAACCCTCACAACGCTTGGATGGAAACTGCAGGAGAGTCAAGGATACTACTCAAGAATTCAACCCTGCCGATGACAAGAGGGCCCGGGACCACCCTGACGATCAAGTCGAGGTTCTTACCCAGGCGAACAGTTGTCATCACGAGGCGGGAAACCCAAAGGTGGCGAACTGACAAGGCGCGCGGAACCGATACGGTTTTCGTATCGGGAATCGGCGACCTTCAATTGCGAGAGATCCGCACGTCAAAGATCTTATCTGCCGCCTGAGGTGCGCCACGCGTCGGGATTTAACCGTAAAGCCCCGCCAACGGCACCTCCGAAGACCCTTGAAGACCCAGTTCAAGAGTCGCGAGTATGGACCCACCTCCGACGGAATGACTTCACCCCGATGGCTTTCCCCGGAGGTAGGTCCAGGGGGCCACTGTCGGTACCCTAAAAACCATACACCCCCTGAGGTTACAAAGATCTCAAGGGAAGGACGTCTACTCAAATTGAAGATCCTCGGAGGCCCACTTGTCAGACATAACCGGACCTGCTTCTCCAACATGGTTAACCCCTAGGTTGCCACGTGTACTGCCAGACCGGAGCTACTACCCACAAGGGTGAAGCTCCGGGCTAGGTACCGAAACGGCACCTCCGGACTTAACCCCTGACCGAGAGAAGCTCCGGACCTGACACGTGCCAGGCCACCCCGGAGCTTCCCGCTTCCCACAAGCAAGCTCCGGAGCTGCCACGTGTCCAAACGTCGGAGCTGGCCGCCTCAAACCTCCGGAAGACGTTGTAACGACTCCGGATCATCAAAGGATAGCCGCGGACTTCAAGACCCGATTAATTGTCATTAATTCCATGTTAATGACACTTAATTGGATAACCTTAACACCTGTAACAGCACTGTCGGGGCCCGTTACAGGGTTATTAACAACAATTAATCGTGTATCAATACTAGTAACCGCCGGGGCCACATGTCGGGCCAGGCTAACTTGTAACGGTTTGTCCTTGTACTATAAAAGGACAGACCGACGATACACGAAGGAAGCTCAAGAAACGCTCTCAGGCACACAAGCTAATACAACACACACACACCCGTGGAGTAGGGTATTACGCTCAGGCGGCCCGAACCACGTAAACCACTGTGTCTCTCGTGTCAAATCGTGATTCACCTTCTTGAGTCTCCGCGCGCCCACACCGAACTACAAACTCCTTCAACACTTTAGTAGTGTCAGGAGATCTGCCGACTCCAACAGTCGACAACGCCACTGCCTAAACAATTTTATTTCTTATTATAATTCAAGTTAAGTTTTCAAACAAATTTTCAAACATTCAAAACAACATAACGGGTCACATAATTACAGCAATACAACAAGTCAAGTTGGTTTAAGAATAATTTTAGGAAACATTTCATTAAAGCATAGATTTTTTTAACAATTAGAGATTGCATTCTTAATATGAAAACACAATGAAAGAAATGTTACTATATTTTTTTATATGAAAAACAATATGAATGAAATGTTAATCATTTTAAATTATAAATATCACATGTTAAATGACATTAAGTTAGAATATTATTCCTTTTTCCTTAATTTTAAGTTTTCAAGTTTGCCAAAATTTTAGGTGTGGTTTCCAAAATAAAGTATGTTTATCAAATGTATGTTAAAATGTCGAATACATTTTTTTTATTATTATCTTTTGGGAAATAATAGTGTTACAAGATTTAAAATTTGATTAATGATGGGCTACCCCCCTTAAACAAGAAAAAGCCATATTTTATGTGTTCGTTTATTATTAATTTACAATACATCAATCAACGTCTAATTTTCGTTGTGGCAAGGTATAGACTTCACTCGCTAAACAAAGAGAGGATCTAAACGAGTGAATATAACGAATCTTCTCACAACCGTCTTCTCGCTTTCGGCCAGCTTCCCATGTAGATCTTGAAACAACGTTGGTCGAACCGAATCTTTGTCTCCACAAACGAAGTCAAAGGAAAGTCCTACGAGTCCATTCTAACCAAGGTCACAAGCCTAGAGTCGATATATAGCTCTGATACCACCTTTGTCACAACCCATTTTGCATAAAGCAAAACAGGGCAAACCTACATGTATGCCAGGATCAGTTTGATCATACATGCACGACAAAACATGGTAAACAGTTCTATATCGTAAAAACAACAATTATTACCATAAAACAATTACGAGCAGCAGCGGAAAAAGTGAAAGCAATGCAGGGCACACCACAGGCAAATCGACTGGCAGCAACGCGACCTTCTAAACTCCATCTTTGCTTGTTCATCTTTTACCTGAGCAGCATCACATGTACAAACAAAGAAAAGGAAAGGAGCAAGATGAGTACCTAATGTACTCCGCAAGTGAGAGAAATTATGACATGCCGGTTATTCGATGAGGAAAGGCTGACACTGGTTAAGCCTCTATGCATCCTTAATTTCCTATGTTGACCTCAGCATCCTATTTACTAGATTAATGACATATATATATAATAATAATAATAATGTAAACCGTCGGGTTACACCCACCCGACTCACCTCCGTCCAGGTTACCCACCTGGATGCCAACTCACCGGGTTACACCCACCCGACTCACCTCCGTCCAGGTTACCCACCTGGATGCCAACTCACCGGGTTACACCACCCGACTGCCAAACATCCAACCAGTCTCATCCAGCCCCAAACTAATCAAGGCAGTACTAACAGGCGCGCTCGCGGTCGTGAGCCCGGCTATCTAGATAGATTTATACTCTGCAGAGTTTGTACCACTTTACCCACATGTTGTGATTTCATCCCCTGTCACCAGGTGGACTAAGAACCTCCTTTTTGCTGGTGATAGCCAATCACACTTCACACTGCCTAAGGTGTGTGGCCAGAAGGTCACAACAGAGCCTTTACAAAGGGTCTCCCGACAAGTACGAGCACTCTAAGGTTTCGCCTACCACGACATACTGGAGTACACCCTCTGACGTGGCAGCCCCCCTCTTGAGCCATGCGGATCCCAGAGCAGGTAACGCTAAACTCGTTCCCCGCACCAATCCATTGCCCATACTCATTGAAAGATCTCCTAATTAATTGGCTAAGACGTTCCAAACCGTCATGTGGTGGCACGGTAATACCTGGTTGCAATGTCACCAAGAACTGGTCCTTAAAATCTAGAGCAGGCGCCAACACTATTAACCCGAGTCTCGTGCGTACTGCACCCACCACTCAAACCCGCCTGCCCAGATTCCTATCAACTACATACATACACATATATAACCATATCCATCCAATAAATGATATTAAAAGTATTATATCAAGTTATCATTACCACCCAACTAAGACAGCAGGGCTAAGCGTAAACACAATCCCAAGTCCCAACAATACCATCTCAAAACCAACGACAAGGAATATTATGGAAATCTAGGAAACTTCCTAACATAGGATTCAATTTAAGACTTGCATGCAGCTAATTCTATCTATGTCCTTAATAATTCCTAACCGGTGCAAAGTGGTCAAGGACACTTGCCTTTTCTTTATTTCATGAAGCTGCTCAGTCTTCTCGGTAGAGCGCTCAATCATCCAAGTCTTCACGTCACATCACGATCATCATAGGAATACGAATAAACTACCGAAGGAGATAAATATGCACATTCAATAACAGTACACCATACGAGCAAAACATGTAATAAAGAGTGCAACGTGAATATCCTACGATGTAGCGAGTACCTACGCACGACTACAACTTAACACGGTGTTATGTTTATTTTATCACATGCGATAATACATTTTTTATACATTTTCAATATTAATATGCATGAATAAATAAATAAGAGTATATTTTATGCACCATCTTTTATTAGGTGTTTATAGAGTTAATATGCGTGAATAAACATTTATAACGTTTACTAGGGTTTAAATGTGTAGGTTTAACACGCTATGGGCATTTTCATTAACTTTAACGAGAACCTATGTTTCTGTCATCGCATGCATTTTAATTAGTTAATCCTATGCTAGAATCAATTATACATGCAAGAATACATTCAATTATGTTAATTAAATATTAATGAGTGTTAAGAAATGTCTATGCACAAATTTAATGTAAAAACATCATGTATTAGGGGCTTATATGTGTGAACTCAGCATGCTACAGGGTTTTCTTTGTAAAAACAGTAATACACAGGAGGTATTATGTGAATAATTAATTGCTGCAAGGGTTACATTATCAAACCAGATGTTGTCAGGGAGTTTTCATCAATTTACACATTATCCAGATGCAAAAACAGCAAACTGCAGGGGCCTAATTGAATTGATTCAGCATTAAACAGTGAGAATCGCAATATTAGAAAGGTACAGGGTTCATTTTAATAAATCAGGGACCTGCGGGTGATAACTCAGAAACATCCAGGGGGTTAAGCGCTAAATGGTTGAAGGGGTATGCGGCTTCTATTTGGGACCACTGGATAACACATGGAGGGCTCAGATTTTATTACGCGAAAGGGTACGGGACAGTCTAATCGGGGCCGTCTAACAGGGATCGCACGATGGTGATTCGTCCTCGCCGAGCCCGGCCACCGGAGGCGGCTGCAGCACGGCAGTGCCGCAAAAGGCGCGGCCCGAGCTCGCAGGAAACGTTGGCCTACGCATCCACACTCTAAAATCCGATGCTAGCAGACAAAAACGAAGGTGGAGGGATACGGGAGCTCACCTAGGGTGGCAACAGGGTCTGGAACGGAGTCGGGAGGGGCTTGCGACGCGAAGCAGCAGCCGGGTTTCGTTGGTGGTCGCCACGGCAGGGTCTCGGCAACGGGTCTTCATCACCTCCTATATTGGAACCTTCTATGAGACACAGGTAACCCACTCAAACAATCGGCACGAGGAAAAACGATGGACAACGGAGGAGCAACGGAGAGAGGCGGTTGTACCTCGTCGGATCTCGGCGAGGACGGCGACGGGCGATGATCTCTCCGTGTCATCGTGTCCGAGGCATGTTCTAGAGGTATGCAAACGTGATTACAGGGTCAGACCGGAAGGAAACCGAAAGAAGACGACGGAATGGCGAGAGGAGCGGTGGTCTTACCCTGATCTCGCCGGAGTTGGGGTTGGGGCTACGGTCGGCCTTGGGGAAGACGGAAGCGACCTCCCAGAAACCCCTAGAAGCGGAGTGACACATCTTCGTGAGCTATCGGCGAGCGATGCGAGAAATCGCGCGGCGGCGGCGGTGCTCACCGAGGAGAGGCGCACGGCGGCGGCGCGACTAGGAGTTCGGGAGCAGGGGGAAGAAGGCCCTGGTTGGAGCGGTTTTATAGGGGCGGGGCTTCGTGGGGCGCAAGATAGGGCCAGATATTTCGACGTCCGTGAAGAGAGCGGCGACGTCCGTGCCCAGCTCAATCACGCGATTCGCGTGACTCTGCGCGTGAGAGAGTAGCGCGGCCAGGGGAAAGAGAAAGGCTTGCAGGCGGGGTCCACGTGACTGAGAGAGAGAAAATGATAAGAAGGGGAGAGAATCCAATGTGCGCTGGGGAAAAGAGGGTCGGGTGGGCCGGCGGGAAAAGGGGCACCGACCGGTGGGGTCCACACGTCAGCGACAAAGAGAAGACGACAGAGCGACCGTCGGACCCGAGGAGCGAGGAAACGAGCACGCGCTGTGCCTGAGCGGGCCAGCGTGCGCGCAGGGAAAAGGAAGAAGTGGGCCGCAGCGTGGGGTGTGGCCCGAGGGGGTGAACGGGCTTTGGGGGGAAAAAGGTTTAGGCCCAGGAAGAGTTTGGTTCACAAAAAAGGCTTTCCAATTTTCTAACTCCTTTTAAATTCAAATTTTAAGTTTTGAATTCAAACTAAATGTTAACATGTTTACTAAATTAACTCTTTAACTCAAAACACACATATGCATGCACTCACAAGAAATAATAACACAAATTTTACTCCTTATCTTATTTTAATTCATTTCATTTTTTTATAACGTTTGAATTCTTTTAAATTTCATATTTTCTTGTATTAGAGAATTGGGGTGTTACATCGCGTGACTCAGTACTGGATTCCTAAATGCCTTTTGACTAACCCCAGTATTGAGACATCGACGTATTGTGCTTCTATGTAGGTTACACGTTTGAGGAAGGAGAACCTTTGGATTGTGGATTCAGGTTGCTCACGCCACATGACCGGTAACAAAGATTGGTTCTCCTCCCTCTCTTTTGTGTCACGTGTAGAGAATGTTACTTTTGCCGATAATTCTTCAACTCCTATAATTGCTAAGGGTTCGGTTAGAGTAAATGATCACTACACTTTGAAGGATGTGGCACTTGTCTAAAATTTGAAATACAACTTGCTTTCTGTTGCATAATTGCTAGATGAAAATCTAGAAATTATTTTCAATAAAAACTGCTGCAAAGTTGTAGGTTCAAATAGTGAGCTTGTTTTTAACATGTCTCGGTTTGGAAGAGTTTCTAAAGCTGATTTTGATATGTCTTCCTCTAAGCATAGGTGTCTAGTTGCTAATGATTCAAAGGACTTATATTTTTGGCATCGTAGACTTGGTCACATAGGCTTTGATCACCTGACGCGTGTTAGTGCTCTTGATCGCATACGTGGGCTGACTAAGCTAAAAGGGGTCAAAGAAATTGTGTGCTCTTCTTGTAGACATGCTAAGATGGTTGCAGGTTTACATACTCCTCTCACAATGATCATGACAACTGAACCATGTCAACTTTTGCATCTTGACACTGTAGGACCTTCACGTGTTCAATCCTTCGAAGGTAAAAGGTATGTTCTTGTTATTGTTGATGATTATTCTAGATACTCTTGGGTTTAATTTATGGCGTCTAAGAATGAAGTTTTTAGTCACTTTAGAACTTTATTTCTTAGATTATCAATTGATCACCCAGGATCATTAAAAGCAATTAGAAGTGATGACGGAACTGAATTTAAAAATCAATCTTTTGATCACTTTTGTGCTGAAAATGGAATAGATCATCAACTTTCTTCACCATATGTACCTCAACAAAACGGTGTTGTAGAAAGAAAGAACAGAACCTTAGTTGAGATGGCTAGGACTATGCTTGATGAATATCAAACTCCTAGGAAATTTTTGGCTGATGCGTTAGCAACCGCTTGTTATGTCTCAAATCGTGTTTTCTTGCGTGCTAAGCTAGGTAAAACACCATATGAGCTCCGGTTTGGACATAGGCCTAGTGTTACACACTTTCGGGTCTTTAGTTGCAAATGCTTTGTTAAGAAACATGGTAATCTTGATAAATTTGAACCTAGATCCATTGATGGCATGTTTCTTGGTTATCCATCTCATACTAGAGGCTATCGTGTGCTTTTACTTGACACTAACAAAATTGTGGAGACTTGTGAAGTGTCTTTTGATGAATCTAGCCCAGGTACTAGCTCAAACATTGTAGGTCCAGATCCATATCCGCAGGGGGAGAGCATTTTCATTGAAGATGAGGAAAAATTGGAGTTGCTGCCAGAAAAATCAGCAGCTAAAGACTTTGGTTTAGCTCCGGACGTTAATTCTCAACCAACACCGACAACCATCAATGCTGATTCAAATCATCCTCAAGCCACAAGCTCATCGATTTGTGATGAACATGAAGAAGAAGAAGCTTGTGAGACATCTGTTCCCCTACGGTTTTACAAAGATCATCCCCCACAACAGATGATTGGAAGCTTGCACGAACGAGTCACACGGTCCAGACCGGACATACAATTCAGCGTATGTCTTTGTGCACGGTTTCAAGCTTCCCCGCGTGCTTCACATCGTCAAGCCGTCAAAAGGATTCTCAGGTACTTACATGGAACCCAAGAATTTGGCATTTTTCTTCCTTCTTCCTCAACCATTACTTTGAAAGATTTTTCGGATGCTCATTTTGGGGGTTGTATGATTGATAGGAAAAATACTTCTGGTGCTTGTCATTTTCTTGGTAATTCTCTTGTTGCTTGGTCCTCTAGAAAACAAAATTCAGTTGCACAATCCACAGTCGAATCTGAATATGTAGCTGCTGCTAGTGCTTGCTCACAAATTCTTTGGATTGTTCAAACACTTAAGGACTATGGGGTTGATCTAGATAGTGTTCCACTATTCTGTGATAACACTATTGCCATTTGCATTGCTAAAAATCCCGTGCAACATTCTAGAACTAAGCACATTGATATTAGGTATCACTTTCTCAGAAATAATGTTGAAAAAGGAAACATTGTGCTTCACCATGTAGATACCGAACAACAATTGGCTGACATTTTTACAAAACCTTTGGATTTCACTCATTTTTGTTACATTCGTAGTGAAATAGGGGTTATGCATCCTCATGGCTTAAATTGAGGGGGAATTTTTTAAACTTGGGAAATCTATGTGTGAATCTAAAATTAAAATAATGTGAGCATAGTATTTCATACATATATGACTTTGTGATTCCTTTTACATGCTGAAAGTTCTTACTACATTACTCGTGTTATACATTTTGTAGTTTTTTCCATGTGTAGTAATTGGAATAATTACTTACACTAAAACTGGTCATGGTCGAACTTTCTTGCTGTTTTGAACTTGTTACATGTTCACAAGTGCTTTTAATCATTAAGAATTCATCAAGTAATCAACTCACATGTTGAGTTTTTACGAACAAATATAAATTGAGAAAAGATCAAGAGAATATGCATGCATCACACTTCTTCTTTTGAGATGGCTTGTCATTGCACTTAGATATGAACTTGGAAGAAGTTGTGTATGACTAAAAACATGTCCTTAAGCTTCTGATTGTCAAATGACATAGACTTGGCTTGGTTGGTTAGAATAAGGCAGATGCGCATATAATCTCTTGCAAATATCATATGATCTAAATTTATGCTTTGAAAAATAATAAATGCAGCAACTAGTGTCATGCTTTCAGGTTTTGAGATGGTTAAGTTTGTGAGATCATGACTTACTTAAATTGAAAATTACATTTGATCTCTAGCATGGCTTACACTACTTTATGTATTTCATTGATGTGATAATGTAAGGTACTTGATAGAATGACTTGGATGAGCTTTGTTTATATGTATATGTTATAATATGCCCATAAAAAATAAAGGGGGAGAGATAATTTGTTTATATGCTCATGACTTGCTGAATACATTGTCAAAGGGGGAGAGATAAGCATGAAGAGAAAGAGAATATGTGCATAAGGAGAGATAATAAAGGGGGAGAGATTTTCTTCTCATTTTACTTTTGATTTACAAAAGGGGAGAAATTGCCTTCAAAACTTTTATGTGAATAAGCCAATGTTCGGATTTTAAATGGTGTTGCCAATGCATTCATCAAGGGGGAGATTGTAAGACCTATGTGTGCTGAATACATTGGTTTGTAGTGAATACACTTGTCTTTGATGATAAAAGTTTTAAATATCACCAAAACACCTTTTTATCAAGGTTCGACTGTAGCTCTGAGCTACAGCAAGGTCCGACGGTAGGTCCGGCTTGTTTTGGGTAGCTCCGGTTACGTTCGATGCTAGGTCCGACTAGCTTTGGTCAGCTCCGATGAGTTTTGTCTTTAGCCCCGACATGTCTTTGATACCTCCGACGTGTTTTTGCTAAGCTCCGAGTTGATTTTTCTAGCTCCGGCTTTTGGGTTTACTAGTTCCGACTAGTTTTGGTTAGCTCCGGTGCTAGGTCCTGCTAGTTTTGTAAGCTCCGGCGGGAGCTTGGTTATACTAGTTCTGGTAAGTTCCGACGCTAGGTTCTACTAGCTTTTGTTTGCTTCGGCTCAAGGTCCGGGTTGCTCTGGCAAGGTCTGGAACTTGACCGCAGTGCTTCTGCTTTTCATTTGCAATGTTTTGTACTTGCTTTACATTGTTGGAAAGATTGCTTAGTATTCATTTGCTATGTCTTTGGTGTGTTTTGGATGATATGGCTGATATCGTTTTGCTATGCTTTGCAACATGCTTATGTGAGGCTCTCACGTAGGGTGTTGTGTTCGGAACTAACTTGAGTCAAGTCGAGGACTTGGGCTCATATGGATTGGTTGTTTATTCATGTGCAGGTGTTGCTTGAGTTCAAGACATGGCTAGTGACGGGATCCATTGGACTAGTCTCAGGGAGGAGATGAGGTTCCAACAACCAAATTTAGGAGGAATTGTGGTTGAGCTGATCCACGCAAATCAGAAGAAGTTATCACGGACGAGCCAAATTCAGGACGAAGTTCTGATGCGATATGCTTTTAGTTGACACCTGATGCAGGAGGTTGCGCAACATGATTGAATCAAAAACAATGCATGTGATGGTATCGTGGACATCATTGGAAGATGTTTGCACGTGTGCAAGGAGTGCATGAATGTGGCTACATGGTTCCGAGACGTGATGAAGAGATGTGGATGTAAAGAGTTGGTCGGAAACGTCCAACTGACTAGGTTATGGACTCAGGCTGCGGCTGAGTCGGGTTTGACTCAAATATGGAAATATTTGAGTTGGTTATGATATGTTGTCGTTTGGGTCACGAATTTGAGTTGTTTAGGAATGTGGGATACGTTACTAAGGTATTTGGAAGTCTTAATATTGCTTCTATCTGCGTATAGAAGAATCTTGAGCAGTTATGGAAAGTTACGATTCGTGATCTGAGTAGGATTGGAGTCCTAGTTGATATTGGGTTGGCCTAAGGGCTGGTTATATAAGCAAGGGAGCCCAGAGCTCGTGGTGCACGACTTTGGGGTTGTTCCTCTTGTGTTTTATTGAATAAAATTCGTAGGTTGAAGGAACTTTTGTGCCTTGTTCGTCCGACTTGTTCCAGACAAGTTTTACTCGTCGAGTTTCTGGACAGCTTTACCTTTTGTCGGTGGTTTTATCATAACTCGAGTTTTACAGATCTAATTCACGTGATTCTTTTTGGGTTGTTTTCAAAACTTGATTATCTATCATATGTCAAAATTTCACGGTCATTGGATTTGTGGTTTCTGATCTACACGAGTTTCTTTGCAGCATTCTAGAACTGTTTTTTTCTCGGGTAGGGCAGATTGACCTTGGTTGATCTTCCGATCATAGCTTGAGTTTTTCTCGACGGATTTGAGTGATTCCTTTTGTGTTGTCTTCGTGACTTGATTCTCTCTGATATCCATCACTTTTGTCACGCTGGAACATATTTAGATTAGTCTCTCACATGATTTCTTTAAGAGACCGTTTTTCTGCCGAAGGGGTTGGGGTTTAATTATTTCCGCTGCGTAAGATTTTTAAATCTACCATTCACCCCCCCTCTGGTAGCTTTTCACGTGCTCTTCGATCTTACATATTCCAGGTGACAAGGGTGGTTAAAAAAATCTAGTGAACTTTCTACCATAGGATTTCCCATCAAAATGACACAAGCATGCAGTTTTGCAAATAAAACATTTACTTTAAAAACAGGATCAATATGATTCAAGGACACTTGCCTTGCTCTTGGGATTGATTCGAGACAAAACCTTCAAACTCTTGGTGCTGGAGATCCTCCGCGGCACTCTCTAGCGCAAATCTGTCTAATCCGCACAATAAACACAGAAACAAGAAACACAATCAAAGAGTGCACAAATATCACTCAATATGACATGACATGCATGATTAATGCAAATGCAAGGTAGAACTTGTTAATAGATTGATTTTAATAATCACTAAGTAGTTCTAATAGCTTTTAACAAGTTTATACAGGTTTGGATTTGATTAGATCAAATTTTAGAATTAATTCAACAAAATTTAACCAGGAAAGTCAGACTAGTCTGCTAGGGACCAAACAAGTCTGCATCAGCAGATTTGTGTTTTCTAGATCAACGTGAATTTGGAGACTTGGGGTTGAATTCATGTAAGAAAAAGAGAATAATAGGTATACCAGGTGTTTAGGACTCTAATGAATCGAGAAACTTAGAGGTAACACTTGGATATTGATGATCTAGGGTTGGTGATGAACTTGGAGATGAATTGGTGATGAAGAACGAAACTTGATGGAGATCTTGATCCTCTTTCGTTTCCTCCTCTTCTTCTTCTTGCTTGGGATCTCCTCCTCCCTCCTTGATGGTGGCTCTCCACGAACTAGGGTTTGGGTGGGGTGGAAAAGTGACAAATAGAGGTCAAGCCAAGGGGTGGGGTTGTTTATATAGAGGTGGAGGCTAGGGTTAGATGGATTTCGAGTTTGAGATGAGTAGAGGCTAGTTTAGAGTCTCACATGAGCTCTAAAAGAGTTAGGCACGACGTCCCTAGGCCCACCTAACGTGAAATTCAAGAAACAAGTCATAAAATAAAAGATCAATTCAGAGTCGCGAAATATCGGACAAGCTCGAAAAGGAATGGACTAGTCCGAAGTTAGTCAGAAAGAAATCGGACAAGTCTGGCAAAAAATCGGACAAGTCCGACTTTAGTCAGAGACGAAAACGCACAAGTCCGTTGGAACACCGGACTAGTCCGGACAAGTCCAGGGACTTAGCAAATTTTCAAGGATTCTTGGAACACCGGACTAGTCCGCATAAGATCGGACAAGTCCGAAAGTGTCCAGAGGCAAAATCGGACTAGTGCGTAGCAAAAACGGACAAGTCTGATCGAGGTCAGAGAGAAATCGGACTAATCCGCATTTTTCAGCATTTTAAGTGCGGTTTTGTTCCAAATCAATTTTAAACTCGTTCCTCTTGATGTGGATTAATGTTAAACATGTATATAAATGTATGTAGGGCATGATGCATCATCATGAGGGTGTTACATGGTCGCAGTCGTGGTGCAGATTCGTGACGGTTGACGTTGGCATTGGTAGTTAACTAGTGCAGCGAGTATGGTACTTACCGGTTCTAGACATTGGTGTAGGTGCGGGAGTGATTTGTGTCAGATGGTGTTGTGGGAGCTTAGGTACATTGGTAAGCCTTGTTTCTACGAAGAGTCGGATAAACAACAGCGGTGTTTGTGGACATTTTGAGTCTTGTTGAGGTGTTGTTGCTATACTTTCCATCCTATGCATATCTTCTGGATAAAAACCTTATGGTGACGGGGTGTATTTATGTTGTTTACCTCCTTGGAGGCATTATTTCCGGAGTCTAAGTTTAGCCTAGGTCCTATACCTCTATCCAGTAGCTAGTTCAGTAACAAGTTGTCCTTTTTAGCTGCCCGTTGGACTAGTTGTGTCGTGTCTCCGGCTGGAAGATGTGTTGTTGTCCTCCATATTGCATGGTTTTTAGGTCCCCAATTTTCATATGAACTAGGTCAATCTTTCTTGTTATATGACATGATGAGGACATCACTCCTGTAGATATAAACAACACTCTCATGCTATACATGCAAGGTCCAATTCCTAGAGCTCGAGCACGGCAATCGAATCAAGAGGTGAGCTAGTTCCTGAACTCTTCTTTGTATGTGAATTTCAAGAGTAGGTGGCTACTAATGAGTTAATTATGGTTAGAAACTATTGGGACGCCCAAGAGATACTTGGAGAGGGGTTTGGGGGCGTGGAGACCACAAAAGATGTCAACATCAAGTTGGAGGCGGAGCCCAACACGAGTTCGAGTCCAACTAGGAACCTAGGAGCAAGTCTCCTAAAAACAGACGCCCAAGACGCATACAAACTCCATTTTGAACATTCTAAATGCAATGAATGCTGAGAGGATAGTCTTTCCAATGCCTTTGGTCCCACATCAAAATTCTTTAGAAGTCGATGGAAATTGTTGAAACGATACAATTCAAGAATCTATTAGGATGTTGATTATCATATTGGGCTATTGAGCCTTGTATCGGGTCAAGACCATTATATTCATGTTTTAGAGTTAGGTCACGACTCCTGCACCCCTTGGATCGTACTCGCACCTATTTATACTTCATAGTCACCTTCAAAAACATCTTAGTTTTATTTAGATGTAAGATTAGCTGCTGCTACATACTTCTAGACGCGTGAGTTGACTAGACCATCTGTTCTACTTTTTCATAACCCCATCATGGTGTGATTTGTGTTTGAATTCTCATATTTTATCTCGTAATTCAGTGCTTGTTCCATTTGTTCTTGTTGGTTCTTTGATTGCTTGGAGGACAAGTGCCCTTGTGGTTGGGTTATCGTGCATTGCAAGATCACAACGACCATTGGAGTTGGTGGATCAACTGCTAAGGCACATCGTCCTTGGATGGTTGTAGTCAGGTCACATGAACTTCTTCTCTATCCACCAATGAGTTTTTGTCTCCACCTCAAGATTAAACCACCTCAACCTATCATGACTTCGTGGGAGCTTCTTCTCGTGAACTTAGAAAACAAAAAGACAACGAAAAGGGGGTGAGGCCATCAGGCTCTCTAGTGGAAAGACAGAAGTTCCACCTCAAAGTGCCATGTAGTTCTTCCTACTTTGCTATGCAAGAGTTTTGTTTGAGTATGTCTCGTGTTGTATTAGTTACTTGGCCCTTATTTTTTCCTTTGAAAGATAATAAATGAGTTGTATCCTTAACACAAGGAGGTGCCCTGAATGACCAGCGTGCCAGTTTTATTTCCATTTTGCGTGTTCACGTGCCCATTGTTTGTGACATTCAATTCCAGAATGAACATTTTAGAATCGTTCACTACTAACAAATAGAAAATCTAAAATATAACATATATACTTAGATGTTTTTCATCTTAAGCGTTCGGGTGGCAGGAAGACTGGTACCCATTGTTTGATATTTTTCTTGGCGGTCAATAGTGTCGAGGTTCTTGTCACCGCCACCAGTCAACAAGTATCCACAAACTGCATTGTCCCTGCAAAAGGATTTTTTTTAAGAAACCCGACTTTTTCTTAAAAATAGCACAATTTTTTTAAAAAAAACACAATAATATATATATATATAATAGGTATATTTGGTAGTTGATATAATTTGTTGTTTGCTCCAAATATATTAACCAAATATAAATTACATATATAAAATCCGACCTCTCTTATGGATTTTGATAGTTGATACATTGCAATACACAGAAAAAATGGAAACAAAAAACACACACATTACTTGATGGAACAACAACAATTACGCTACCATCAGCCTTAGAATCTAGAGACCTGCACCCATGGCGCCAAGAAAGGAACAGACGCACAGAGCGACCCCAATGGCGGCAAGGCGGGCCCCACGGCCGTCCATCCAGGCCCTGCTATCAAAAGGACTGTTGTCCACCAGCGGATGTTTGCCGAAACCCGTCACGCCACCCGCGGCCGCAGCGCCTTCGTCACCTTGCCCGAGCCCGGTGGGTGCGGTGGCACCACCGATGGCTGCCGCGGCTCCGTCACCGACGTCCGCCGCCTGAGGCAGGTCTCCCCCGTCCGCCGGCAGCTCAGCTGCATGGCCGTTGCCGTCGGGCTCCACGCCGAATGGCAGGTTGCTGCTGTGCGCGCCGATGGGCTCGGCGAAGGGCGGTAGCGCGGTGGCGAGCCCGGGGGAGCCCGGCGCGCCGCAATGTTGAGCGTGACGCGGTTCGTCGCTGGCGCGCCACGCGAGCTCCCCGTCCTTGTCGCGGATGCGCATATCGCCATCATCGACGAGCTCCAGCGTCTGGAGGAAGTTGGTGCCGTCGCGGTTGGTCTCGCCGTGCCACACCTCCTCGCTGCCGTCGAACACCTCCAGCCCGTCCCACGAGAAGAGCAGCGCGCACGTGTTCACCGTGCTGATCGGCCGGCACTCGGACTCCCACACGCTCGTCCCGTCCTCGGCGCCGTTGACGCTTACTTGTTCTCCGTGGGCGGCCGTCGTGTCGACCACCTGGACGTAGCAGAAGTCGGCGCCGAGCCCGCCAGCGCCCGCCACGGTGTGAGTGCGGACAAAGTTGGCCGCGTACTTGCCGGAAGGCGACGTGAGGAACAGCACGGGCTTGGCCTCACCTGGTGGGATGCTCGCTAGGATCTGCTGCTTCGTCACGCGCTCGAGCGTTCCCGCCGGCGGCGTCGCCATCGCAAGGGTGGAACAGAGGAGGAGGATCGCAATGGGAGGAAGGAATTTCATGGCTAGGGAGCAAGCTTCTTGCTTGATTGGAAGCAATGGAAGTGGAAAAGTGCTCGATCTTGGATGTCTCGTGGTTGTGACTGGAATGATTGTGTGTGTGTCTGTATATATATTTAGCTGATGGGGGCGATGGTGGAGTTGGAGACGGATGAATTTCGGTTTTTAGTGAACTTCAAAAACGGATGTATGGGGAGTGGTTGGAGTTGAGGTCTGTAACCTGCTCCAATACATACAGCATCGATAGTAGATTTCGGTGTGAGGCAAAAATTTGGTGTGATAAAGAAAACTGGCCCCGGATCCGTGAGATTTTGATTTGTCTAGGTAGTCAAAGTGCACAAATGTATGTTTATTCTGTGTCGACTACTGTGCAATCACCATTTTTCTGCAATCCTGCAAGCAAGTTATATCGACCCTTGGATCGGGACTAAGTTGTTTGATCGGTGTGGTTCATGTCTCCAAGGGGTTAACTGCATGCAAATTTCGCTTGACAGTGTGGAGGGATTTATGTGTAAGTTTTGCTCGTCGTACGATTTGAATCCAATGGCCAAACTTACGTGCTTGCAGGATTGCACGGAACCTTTGCTTGCACAACAGTCAAAATACTACTAAAACTTGAGATTATTCTAAAATAATAAACCAAATTGAAACCGGAAACGCGGAAATTACTATGACAATGACATTCGAATAATGGAGTAGCAGATTGTGTGCTGGTCCTCTGGAAGGGGCAGCCATTTTTTTTAAACGGAAAAAACAGCAGGGAAAATACCTATTGTTACACTACATAAGAAACTCAAATAAGAGATAAAGATCGGCCACGATCGAGCGCAAAGACGACTGTCTCTGATATGGTAAACGAGACACGCCCGGTTCAGCGAGATTTGTACATGGCTTGGTTGAGTATAAAAGGAGACGACCTACTTTACGGCTCGTCTCATTTAAGTTAATATCTGAGACGTACCCGCTCCTCGGACAAAAAGGCACGGGCTTAGCACACAACGCATCTCCTATCTACGAAAGGAAATGAGACGTGCTTTACAGAAAGCTCGTCTCCTTTTATTATCGTGTCTCCAATTTTTTATCGAACACGCAGGAGATCTGCGCATCATTCTATTAAGAAGAAGGGGGCACAAGAAACCCCAGATACTAAGTACCACGACACATACGCCAACACACCACACAAAAACAACTCACTCACATATAAACAGAGGGGCTGGTGCACCTAATTACATAAGCGACCAACATTCACCCAGAAACTAATGAACATCTAAAGAAGCTGTTAAATAAGAAATCCCTCTAGCTCCTGCCAACTCCCATAGCTGATGTTCCTGTAAAGCTTGAAACAAGGCAGCAGTGACATTAGGAGAAGCTCCATCAAAGACACATCGGTTTCGATGGTTCCAGATAATCCATGCTCCAAGAATAATTAGGCTGTTCAGACCTCTCTTCCAATTTTCTCCTACTAGATCATTAATTCAGCGCCACCATGCCAAGAAACTGGGCTCGACCGACTAGGGAGGTAAGGAGTGAAGGCCAACTTGCCTAAGCCATAAGAACCAAAATTGTCTTGCAAAAACACATGATACTAGAAGATGATCCAGAGTCTCCTACTCTTGGTCACACAACAAACAGCTCTTTGAATGCTTCAACCCCCTTCGAGCTAAACGGTCTGCAGTCCAACACTTGTTGTGCACCACCATCCACAGAAAAGTTTACATTTGGGTGGCGCCCAAGTTTTCCATAACCTTTCAAAAGGCTCAAACTGGATAGAACCAACGAAAAAACTTGCATAAGATGTCTTTGCTGAGTACAAGCCGTTGGTCGACAGTCTAATGAAATGCTTATCAGAAGTATTTGTTTGCAGCTCAAAGTTAGATAAAAGATACCAGACTTGGAGATATTCCACAGTGGCTCCAACCGAGAGGGCCCCCTATATATCCCGCACCCAAGCTCCGTTAGTTAAAGCTTTCCTGACTGTACGCTTATTGGCCTTTCTCTTTGGAACAGCGACATGAAGACGGGAAGCGATATCTATAATTCGCTGCACATGGATCCATCGATCATTCCAAAAAATAGTGGAAGCACCATCACCGACTTCAGATTGCATGGCTAAAGAGAAAAAGGCTTTCACCTTATTCGGCATTTGAATGGGTAGAGCCGACCAAGGCCACTCCAGTTTAGATTTAGCTAGCCATAACCATCTCATCCTGAGAGCCCAACAAAGTTCATTGAGACTAGAGATTCCAAGCCCTCCTAGCTCAAGGGGACGATAGACCTTCCCCCAAGGTACAAGACAATGTCCTCCCTTGGCATCTTTGCGTCCTCTCCATAGGAAAGCTCTTCGAATTTTATCAATGTTCTTAACAGCACAGGATGGGAGGTCAATTGCCATAGCAAGATAGATCAACATACTTGTTAAGACAAACTGTACTTGAATACATCGGCCTGCTCTGGTCATCAAATCAGCTTTCCATTCTGGCAATTGATCAGCAATTCTATCAACAATGGGTTGCACTTGATCCTTTGTAAGCTTCCTTAAAGAGAGCGGTAGACCCAAGTAACGACAAGGAAAACTTCAGATTTCACAAGGCAGCAGGTCCTGCAGTGTGGCCATCTCTGTTTTGTCACACCGGATGGGAAAAATGTAAAACCCCACTTTTATGGCATGTGAATTCAGTCATGAGTTTTGTGATCAACTATATTAGAGATCCAATATAGTGGTACACATGAACTTTATACCATCCAAACCTTTCTTGCACTCATGGTTAAATTTTATTAACAAGAGTATTGGACATCACCACTAATTCAAGAATTATTCTATTCACCCCTCTTCAAATTTTTAGAATTATTTGGATGAAGATTATTAGGGCAATTTAAAGTGCAGTACTAATTGGCCCTGCCAAAAATATTCAAATTAGAGGCTCTAAATTTTTCCTTGGCCTTCTAATATTCTCAATAGCTTGCCTGCAAAATTTCAAGATTTTGGGAACTCATTTGCTATTTTATTTGAGTCGCTTAACAAATTTGAATCAAATTCAAATCTGAATTTTGAATTCTTTTCCAACTTCTTTGAACATAAGAGTTGAGTTCACCATTGGGTTCAGAATAATTCATTGACCATCTCCACAAAGTTTCATGATTTTTGGAGTTGATCTTCTATTTTTAAATGAATTATTAACTTTTGTATTGGGGGTCTGACTGACTTGTGGGCCCCACCGGTCAGCCACTGCTGAAGGGGTCAGGTCGGCCGCCTGCCATCTCTGCGCCGGCGCTCGACCGCGCGACAGCGCGCGCGCATGCAGCTCCAGTGAGCTGCCTGCGTGCTAGCTTGCCGCGGGCTATAAAAGGCCGCCGACGCTCCCATATTTCCCATCCCCGATCGGTGTTTTCCCCCCTCTCGCGAATTAATCTCCGTGGTGCGCCGTCCACCTCTGCTCCGTGGTGCGCCGCCGTTTCGCGCCGTTTCAAGCCACGACTCCAACAGCTTAAAGGTGCGCCTAGTCGAGCTCTAACTCTCGGTGCAAACCGTTTCATTTTTCGTTGAGAATTGAAGAAGTTATCGATCTTCTTTCTTCCGGCCGAAGTGAATGAACTCGCTAGGTTTTCGTTTAAATTCCGTTTCTACAAGTAATGATTCTATGCAATTTCTTAAGGATAGTTTCTATAGGTCCTAGCGCTCCTACCTGAGCAAAAATCCCTAAAAGTTATCAAGCAACGGCTGAGGAAATCGAGTTTTGCTCGCCGCCGGTGAGGAAACCTCGGTTCACCGTCGAGCTCATAGTTCCCGGTGGTTTTCTCCTCTCCCACGTCTATTTCCATGATCAGCATCGTCCCAAGAGTGTTTTGAGGAAGATCCCGAGTGGTTTGAGCTACTCTGGAGCAAGTTCCACGTTGCCCGAGTGCTCACCGCCGTCGCCGCCATCGCACGGCCACTTCCGGCGAGTTTCTGGTCCCACCGACCTCACCGTCGTGCTCAGCGACCCCAAGAACCCCCAGGCGGCGAGTTTGAGCGAGTTTGGCACATCGGTTTAGCCGTCGGCGAGCTCGCAGGCGAGTCACAGCCGCGGGCGCCGCCTCGCGCGGGCACTGGCCCGAGGTAGAAGACGACCCGTAGGGTCCAACCTGCCAGCGGCTGTGAGATCACGATGCGGCAGGGATCCCGTGCGGCCACGCACGAATAATTCTGTGGACTGCGATGTTGCATTGACAAGAGCACGCCACGTGGCCCATGGGACCCGCCGATTAAAAATTTGAATTTTGGCGCCAATGGGTTATTAAAATAATTCAAGAAAATTATTCAAATTTTTAATTTAATATCTCTCTGTAGACTACTCCAAAAATCTTCAAACAAATTTTGTTTGAAAGCCCTTGAGCTCTAGTTTCTGCCAATACCAATTAGGTTCTGTGAAACTCAAAGTTAAATTCTGTAGGAAATAATCTTTCCAAATGCAAATGCAATTTTTCCATACAAGATAGCCACTGGAAAAATCCCCAAATTTTACATAAAATTTAGTGTCCTATTCTTTACAACCAGAAAAAAGTTTAGGAGCCATTGCACCTGTTTAAACCTCTATATAGTTCAATTTGCTTTTTCAGTTATTGAATTTTTGCAGATGTTCAGTTGCTTTATTATGTCCCAAATTTAAACTGAGCCTTCCTTTACTCATACACTAGCTCCTGTAAAAATCTTGGATTTAATTAACCTACTATCCTAGTCCTAATTCAGTTACAAACTAAATATTGATTTAATGGCTAGAAATTCAATTATAAAGTAAATCCAGAAATTCATGCCAACTTAGAAATACAATAACTCCTTCCCCAAAGCTTAGAAAATTATGAAACAATTTTTTCTAGAACCAGAACCACTTCCTCTATCATGATTATCAACTGGCAGCTATGTTCAAGCTACAGTTTCTTCTTTAAAATTTTCGGAAAGTTATTGCTTGCCATAATTTTAGAGACAACACTATACTTTGATCATCTCCTGTTCTTTGCAAGAGCCTTGATCATATTCCCTAGTATCTACCCTAAAAGTTCCAAAGCCAATTAAGGTCCCTATCATCTAATGATCACCATGGGTTAAAAATTTTGGTCTCAATGATGATTATTTTTCAAAGTCATTTATATACCTATTATATGCATATCGTATAGTGACCGAAGTTGAGGAGGAGCCAGAAGTCTTGGAAGAGCATCTTCCAAATTTTAACTCTGACTCTGACCTGCAACAAGGCAAGCCCCGATTTGCATTTAAGTCGTTTATAAAATTATGCTTTATCACTATGATGAATAGTATATGAATTGTGCATTAAGTTTAGGATGATTGATACTCCACTTGCATGGCCAAAAATCCCAGGGATTGGTTGGAACGAGTTACAATTTGACCTGTAGTAACTGCCTTGCTAATGCATAGGAAATCCGGTAGAAGTCGAGTAGTTGGAATCTACTCGCGAGAGATGTAGGACATATCTCACAGGATTGGTTAGATAGAAAATGGCTTAATATAATGAAATTGAGACCAGACAGGGAATGGATAGGAAGCGGCGAGAAGTGAGTCTCGGTCGCATAGCCCTGCCTGTGTCGATTAAGGCCCGTCCGTATGCAGCCCCTTCGGACAAGCTTGAATTGTACCGGCAATATAACGGACATATGGAATCCAATAAACTGATGTAACTTGATAACTGGGGTGTCGAGGCCCATTAACTCACCATCGATAGAGGTGGGTTGAGGATAGTAAGGTGTAAATCGGTCGGCGGACACATGAGGTGTTCCGTGCGGAGACCTTCTGTTCGCGGAGGTGAGACGTGCTCGGCGTTCGAGTTTCTTGTGAAAGGTGGCCATATACGCCTAAAGTGTCATGTAGGTACAGGTGTGCTCGCTGACATTTCCGAATGACGTATGTGTCGTGTTGTCCGGGTGTGTCCTGATTGCAATCACTGTCCCTCGCAGTAATAGAGTAACACTTGTTCACTGAGCGACAACGTAGTAAATACTAAAGAAGCCAGAGCAATCATATTGTATTGAATTATAATTGCTTTGCAACCTTGTATGATTTAGAGATAGTACAATTAAAAGTTTACAGTTTCCCCATACTTTAGCTGTAATAGCATTATGTGCTTTGACCATGTCATATCATCGGTAAAGCGTTTCTTTTTTGATTGTGGAGCCCATGATGTGCCGTGCCTGAAGAATGTCATTTGCTACATAAAACATGATTATAAGGATCCACTTGTAGGCGAGTCATTTATGCTTCACCACACCTATGTTTAGTGTCTCCTTTGAATATGTCTAGTGAGACGGGTTAGTCTTGCTGAGCCTTATGCTCACGTTTGCAGTTAACGAGTTTTTGCAAGTTATACCGTTGATGAAGGGTTTGATGATGAGGCTGCATCCCCTCCAGGGTGTACAGCCGAGTGGGAACCCTGCACGCCGCCATAATTGAGTGCTGCTAGTGCGAAGTATCCAAGACATGGATAACTTTGCTTTTGCATAGCTAGTGCTGAGAGCGTAGCTATGATATATATATATTTTCTTTCCTTACGCTAGTATTGTAAAAATTTCCGCTGTAAGATAAATAAAAGACTTCGTCTTGCACTATATTCGCGTTCTATACTTGTACACTGTTGGGTGTCGCATCGCACGACACCACCCAATGAGATCCTCGGATGTCAGGATTCCGGTCCCCACAAAAAACACTACTCTTTTGAACATTATTCCTTAGACCCGACGCTTCACCAAAAAGTTGTAAGATTAATTTCGTGTGGTGTCGGGAGAAGGAACATAACCACATCATCAGCACAAACGGAAAATTCGGTGTTCAAGCTATCTGGTTGACAAGGGGTTCAGCAGCCCCACCTCTTCAGCCTTGTTGATCAAATGTCCCAAGACATCCTTTACAAGAATGAAAATCATTGGAGAAAGAGGGTCACCCTGCCTTAAGCCTCGCTGATGAGAAATAATGTCACCAAGGATTCCATTGAGAAGCACCTTGGTGGATGAAGAGGCCAACAAACCACTCATCACATCTCTGTAGTCTGTCCGAATCCTAATTGCTGCATCACTTCTAAAATGAAAGGCTAAGAAGTTGAATCAAAAGCCTTTGAGATATCGAGTTTGAGAAAGATTCTAGCCTTTTTTCTATTGTTGAAGAAACCTTGCTGTTTGCTGAAACAACATAAAATTGTCCTGAATAAATTGGCCCTTAATGAAAGCACTCTGATTCGGTAAGCTCAGCATACGAGGAGTGGTATGTGAAATTTCCGTGGCTTGGCACGAGAAGTTAATAGGAGTCTCTGAAGCTTTCAATGTTTCTGAGAACCTATGACACGCGGTATCCCAGCGTGCTTCAAAGTTAGTGGGAGCCCCCGTTGGGTGGTGTATAACCCGATAGTATGCCTCTCTAGAACTATTCATGATCTATGGGAGTATGCGAAACACGTATGCCTGAGCGTGTATAAGCCGAATCGTATGGGAGTCTTTGCTGTACAGACGTATTTACAGCCATGTACCTCGAGACATGGCCTCGCTCGAGGACGACTCACACCAGAGTCGTATGCATTTATTTTCATATATATTATTGTGACTGCCTGTCGTGTTTCCCCGTGCCGCCCTTGAGGTGTGAAGGTATGAAAGGGGATTGTTTGTCTTTTGCAGCATTAACTACGGTAGAAGACCGTGTAGAAGCCGTTTGCAAGAGAACGATATAGGAACCACCTATAGACGTAACCGGAAATACCGGATATAATTTTCTTTGGTGAGATACATAGTACCGTCAGTATCAAACATGATACTAGACCATCCCCACCGACAGATTGGTTGCATAATTATTTGTAAAGTCCAAATATCAGATGCTGGTAGGTTTGGACTCCGCAAAAAGGGTTCCGACTCGATAGAATGAATAGAATCAAGATTCTTGTTTTCGGGCAGAAGTTGGCTCGACTTCGCCGGGTTGTAATCTTGGTTATTTACTAGAGAGTATAGGGGTATCATATATGGATGGAAAGCTCGCGAAGATCTCTACAACTTTTCTGTTGACCACAAAGACAGAAAAACTTGATAATCTGTTGAAATCTGGGGTGTATTGTAACTGCTCCAGATGACCTTACCATTACATCAGTCTCTGTATTTTTGCCATAGCTTGCTGTAGAAAAATCCCCTGCCTTATTGTGATACATGTTTGGAAAGGTTAGGATGAGTTTTACAAGTTTGTTATGGGAGGTTTTTCCTGATTTGAGTTGGAGTTACACCAAATTGGGCAGTCAATACAGTGAGCTGCAGGACGGCTGGTGCAAACCAGTCAGCTCAACTGTTAAGTTTGGATAGTTATAGCTCTTAATCCAGAATAGTGACATGGTCACATATATACATTTCTGGAAAGCTTAGGAAGTCCTCTATCAACTTTATTTGCCACTCCTGACCTGAATATGGGTGTAGCTATGCCTAATTCCAATTGTTGCAAACTTGGTTCTTGCAGTCCAGGACTTGGAACAGTTTGCACAGGGTTGTGAAATTGTGCGCGATACCTGTATAACAAAATTTTTAGGATATAACTCTTTTATTTCTGGATTTTTAACGCGATGTTATACAATGTTTATTTTGTCATTACCTCGTTATCTTATCATGATAAACCTGTATAGGACGTGGAAGTAAGCCCATATACAGGAGAGGTTCTGTCAAAATTTCCAGAAAACTTGAGTCAACTTAAAACCTGTATAGATTCCACATATTAGTTCGCCTAGAGCTGTATGAGTACAATATGGAAAGGTTTTGAAGTGTACTACAACTTTTGTATTCAACTTAACTTTTAGTTCTGACATTTCCTGTATGCAACTTTTGGGTTAATACAGGAAGGTCAGTTGAACCAGAACTGTGAGCATTTCCAGTTTGCAGATTTGCTTGAATCAATTGATTATGGATAATTTATTTTGTCCAACATTATCATTGATTGAGTTGAATACTTATACGGTGCATTGACATCCGGGTATGTTTATCCACAGATGGCAGCACCAAGAATTCAGTTGCCTAATTGATGGTTGTTCTCAACGTGCACCGGGCAAGCCGGTTTCCCAGACGTGCTTGTTAGGTTGCTTCGCCAGTTTGGCTACCAGGTGTTGCCTAGCTATTGGGGCAAGAAGTTCCAAGAAAATGGTATGTGTAGTTGCACCATCTACGTCGATGTACCTGCTGGTCCACCGCACCTTGTATGGGCTCCATACTCCATCAAGATCAAAGGGTTGATATTAGAGGAAACATGGAGCTACGCCGCAAGCATTGCCATAGGGAGGTTTTGCAAACTTCATTACTGTAATCTGGTGGGTACTCCATATGAGTTCTTTCCAGTTAACGGCAGGGCTTCTGAGGCCTGGGCAACCCACTTGCTTGCGGAGGTGGGCGAGAACGGTGAAACATCCGCAACAGCCTTAGCGGTGTACGCATACGCATCACATCGCGAGAAGGGAAATCAAAGGGCATGCATAAAAGAATTGACGGACAATCTGAAGCAAGCCATGATTCAAGCGAAGAACTTTGAGAGGGCAAATGATGGACTCAACCATCGTTTGAACCTCAGGGAGAATCAATGGTATGACGCTGTTATTGATTTAGCCGCATCTCGCCAGGAGACTCTAGAGATGGAAATTGACTTGGAGGTGAGCCTACGCTATGGACACCAGCGGGACACCCAGTTGGACGCGGTGACTGCAGATCGGGATCAGTCCAGAGTGGAGGCTCAGAGCTGGAAGACCAGTTGTGAGCAGGCTCAGCAGGAGAACGAGGCCTGGGGAATGTTTATGGTACAAACGGATTGGCAAACTATGATTGCTAAAAGGAAATCACTTTTGAACGAGGCATCACCTTCTGCTCCAGCACCCATACCAGTGGTGCCTAATCCTGAGGACGACGAGGAAGAAGAAGATCCTCAGGAGGTCGAGTTTTATGAGTAGAGGGTCGTGTTCATGTACTTAACACTTTAGGCCGAGTGGAATGATGTGTAGCAAACACCACGTGTGTAGCGTGACTTTATGAGTCTTGTTCTAAATAGTAGCAAGGTCTGTGTACGATGACGTGGACATGACGACTTGTGGTGCCCAAGCATAGATGAGACGTCTTCTTTAGATGAAGTCTGTCTATTTTTGGAGATCTATTGTAAACTTGGGCCCATGATAATATAGATTGTATAAAGTTTATGCTTTATCAATATATATGAATGTTATGCATCATCTATTGTTATCTACCGCATTACTATTTTTATGGAAGGATGAACTTGAGACAATGAGACTTATGGTGTGAATCGTTGTATTGCAGCATGGTGCGTACACGTGCAGCCCCAGAAGTGGGAGGCTCAAGTGGAGGGCTGGGGGATGACACACCACCCCCGGGGCAGAATACGCCTCAAACGCAACCACCTCCACCACCTCCGCCCACACTTCCGAGGAGCCTCGCGGAGGTTCTCGCTGCAGTACTCGGCTCACGCGATGAGCAAACTGAGCTATTGCGGACTCTGGTGCAACACTCGTCCCGTCAAGGTGGACGATAGAATGATGGACCGCATCAGCAATATTAGAGTTCCTACTCTGATTTCTCATCAACACATCCACCGGTCTTCAGAGAGGCCGATGAACCGTTGGATGCGGATAATTGGCTCCGCACCATTGAAGGAAAGTTCGGCTTACTCGAGGTAACCGAATAGCAGAAGGCGCTGTTTGCAGCACAGCAACTGCAGGGGTCTGTCGGTGCATGGTGGGCCAATTACCTTGCCGCACGCCCTGCAGGCCATGTCAAAAGCTGGGCCGAATTCCGGGAGGCGTTCCCCGCCTACCACATCCCTCCCGGGATTTTGAGGAGGGAGCTTCAAGAGTTCTTGGAGCTAAGGCAAGGAGGAAGGAGTGCATACGAGTACTCCAAAGCATTCAACCACTTGGCCCAATACGCTCATGACCAAGTGAATACCGAAGATCGGAAGCGCGAATGCTTCTACCGGGGTTTGAACCCCAAGATGAAGGACAAACTTGTCCTGTTCAACCGCGACAACTTCAACGACATCGTCAATGCCGCTATCATGCAGGAAGACGCTATGCGCGAGCTTTCCTCAGACAAAAAGAAGAGGAGTGCTCCGCAGGGTAGCGGAGGTGGTGCTCCTCAGAAGTACCGTATGGTGTACCGATCACCATCCGGCCAAAGGTGGCAACTGCCATCACGACCACCAATGTTAAGTGGTCGCCAGTTCAGCAACTTCGGATCCCGACCGCAGCAACAACAGGGGATGATCCCACGTGTACTTCCACCTCCACCACGTGCACCAGGATTCGGTCCTCCCATTCGTACTGGTCAGACCCTGTACACGTGTTTCACGTGTGGGCGCACGGAGCACTTCGCCAAGGACTTCCCGTAGAGTAGGCAAGGCGGAGGACAATCATCATACCAGGGCGCCAACCAACCCCGCAACCAGCCCAAGAAGCCAGCCACCCGAACCGGCAATGTCCACCACCTCGCCATCGAGGACGTTCCGGAAGGCGCACCCGTGCTCACAGGTACGTTCTCTGTATTCAATCAATCCGTAGTCATACTCTTTGACTCCGGAGCTTCACACAACGTCATTAGTAAATCTTTTGTCATTAAAAGTCAATTGCCTGTTATCTCCACCAAAACTCCATATGTGATTAGCACTCCAGCCGGAAAAACAGTAACAAATGAATTGGTTCCTGGGGTACCTCTTAACCTAGAGGGAACCATATATCTTACTTCACTTCTAATACTAGAGCATCAGAAATTAGATGTCATCTTGGGAATGGCATGGTTGCAATACCATGGTGCTATTCTAGATCTGGTCCCTCGAAAAATATATCTAAACTCTCCACGCCATCAACCCCAAGTTCTCAATCTTGAGAACATCATTCCTTTGGAACCATCTACTCACAATACCGAAGTTATTGAACTTAATGATATTTCGGTAGTATGTGAGTACCCCGATGTATTCCCTGAAGATCTTCCTGGTATGCCCCCAGAAAGAGATATAGAGTTCAAGATTGAGCTTGCACCGGGAACAGTGCCAATATCAAGACCACCCTACAAGATGGCACCCAAGGAACTTGCAGAACATAAGGAACAGTTAACTGAACTTGAGAACAAAGGTTTCATTTGTCCAAGTTCATCACCATGGGGTTGTTCTGCACTGTTCGTAGAAAAGAAAGATAAGACCTTGAGACTGTGCGTAGACTATCGTCCACTTAATGCTGTCACTATCAAGAACAAGTATCCACTGCCACGCATTGATATTCTCTTCGATCAATTGGTGCGTGCTAAGGTATTTTCGAAGAAGGATCTTCGTTTTGGTTATCATCAGATTAGAATCCGACCAGAAGATATACCAAAGACTGCATTCTCAATGAGGTATGGACTGTATGAGTACCTTGTTATGTCCTTCCGATTGACCAACGCACTGGATCATTTCATGTATCTCATGAACTCGGTGTTTATGCCTGAATTGGACAAGTTTGTCGTGGTCTTCATTGACGACATACTTGTGTATTCAAAATCCGAAGAAGAACATGCTCAACACTTATGTATCGTGCTTCAACGATTACGGGACCATCAGTTATATGCTAAGTTCAGCAAATGTGAATGCTGGATCAGCCAAGTGCCATTTTTAGGGCACATCATATCAGCAAAAGGGATTGCAGTTGATCCAAGCAAGATCAAGCAAGTCCTCAAATGGGAGTCTCCAAAGTCTGTACATGAAGTCTGAAGTTTCCTGGGTTTAGCAGGATATTATCGGAGGTTTATACCCAATTTCTCCAAGATAGCTAAACCAATGACCAAACTTCTGAAGAAAGGGCAGAAGTATGTATGGACTGAGGCATGTGAGGCAGGTTTCAAAGCATTGGTGAGACACCTTACAACGGCACCAGTATTAGCTCAACCAGACACAACCAAATCTTTTGACGTGTATTGTGATGCATCAGGAATTGGTTTGGGATGTGTGTTGATGCAGGATAGACGAGTGATCGCTTATGGATCACGGCAGCTTCGGAACCATGAGCAGCTCTATCCGACTCATGATCTAGAACTCGTTGCTATGGTACTGGCATTGAAGATGTGGAGGCATTATCTACTGGGTAATCTAGTACACCTCTACACTGATCACAAGAGCTTGAAATACATCTTCACCCAGAAGGATTTGAATATGCGACAATGAAGATGGTTAGAGTTGATCAAGGACTATGAGATTGAGATTCACTACCATCCAGGCAAAGCGAATGTAGTCGCAGATGCTCTGATCCGCAAGTCCCATGTCAACAATCTTTCCATTACCTCCGTGGAAGAAGAAGAAGAATCGAGTCTCTACTTGGTTCCATATGGGGCACTCTACAATCTCGCTCTCATTCCTACCATCAGGGAGGATATTGTAGCAGCTCAGAAGGAAGACAAAGGAATGTCACACATTCGGCAAAGAATGGAAAAGGGGGAGATGAAATGTTTCCGATGTGACAATGAAGGTACCCTCTGGTTTAACAACCGTATAGTGGTACCACGAAACATGGAGCTTAGAAAGAAGATACTGGACGAAGCTCATTTGTCCAAGTATTCCATTCATCCGGGCAGCAACAAGATGTACCAAGATTTGAAGAAGAAATTCTGGTGGACTCGAATGAAGAGGGAAGTAGCTAAATACGTATCCGTGTGTGATACGTGCCGGCGAGTGAAGGACGACCGTATGAAAGCAGCAGGACAGCTTCAACCTTTAAGCATACCGACTTGGAAATGGGAGGATATCAACATGGATTTCATTGTTGGGTTGCCTCCCACTCTCCATAAGCACGACTCAATTTGGGTGATCGTTGACCAATTGACCAAATCATCTCATTTCATACCGGTCAGTGTGGATTATGATGCGAAACGGTATGCATAACTTTATATCTCCAGAATAGTGTGTCTACATGGTGTACCCCGCACTATCATTTCAGATTGTGGATCTATTTTTGTTGCTCGCTTTTGGGAGCATCTCCACGATGCATTAGGTACCAAACTGATTCGAAGCTCGGTTTATCACCCTCAGACTGATGGACAAACCGAACGGGTAAATCAAGTGCTAGAGGATATGCTTCGTGCCTGTGCCATCCACCATGGTAGGAATTGGGATGATCATCTACCATTGGCGGAATTTTCATACAACAACGATTACCAGGCTAGCATCCAGATGGCGCCATATGAAGCTCTTTATGGCCGGAAGTGTCGCACACCCTTGAACTGGTGTGAATCTGGTGAATGAGTGGTATATGGCATCGACTTAATCAAAGAAGCCGAAGAGCAAGTGCACATTATTCAAACAAATCTCAAAGCCGCACAGTCTCGTCACAAGAGCTACGCGGACAAACGACGTCGACCTCTTCACTTCGAAGTTGGGGATCAAGTTTATCTCCGGGTATCCCCTATGAAAGGTATCCATCGATTCGGAGTGAAAGGGAAGCTAGCTCCACGTTTTATTGGGCCGTTCGCAATAATCAGAAGATGCGGACCTGTGGCATATCAATTCGAGTTACCGCCATCGCTGGCAGGGGTTCATAATGTATTCCACATTTCCCAGTTACGGAAATGTCTTAAGACTCCAACTGATGTCTGTATAGAAGATTTGGAAGCCCTCCAACCAGATCTTACGTATTCCGAACATCCAACCCAGATCATTGATGAGAAAACTCGCACCACAAGAAGGCGCACTTTGCGTCTCTACAAAGTCTTGTGGAACAACCACAGTGCTGAAGAAGCCACGTTGGAAAGCGAGGAGTATCTTAGAACGAACTATCTGGACTTGTTCGCGGTATATGTTCGTTAGATCTTTTTCTTTTGACTTCTTTTGTAATCTCGGGACGAGATTCTTTTAAGGGGGAAGGAATGTAAAACCCCACTTTTATGGCATGTGAATTCAGTCATGAGTTTTGTGATCAACTATATTAGAGATCCAATATAGTGGTACACATGAACTTTATACCATCCAAACCATTCTTGCACTCATGGTTAAATTTTATTAACATGAGTATTGGACGTCACCACTAATTCTAGAATGATTCGATTCGCCCCTCTTCAAATTTTTAGAATTATTTGGATGAAGATTATTAGGGCAATTTAAAGTGCAGTACTAATTGGCCCTGCCAAAAATATTAAAATTAGAGGCTCTAAATTTTTCCTTGGCCTTCTAATCTTCTCAATAGCTTGCCTGCAAAATTTCAAGATTTTGGGGACTCATTTGCTATTTTATTTGAGTCGCTTAACAAATTTGAATCAAATTCAAATCTGAATTTTAAATTCTTTTCCAACTTATTTGAACATAAGATTTGAGTTCACCATTGGGTTCAGAATAATTCATTGGCCATCTCCACAAAGTTTCATGATTTTTGGAGTTGATCTTCTATTTTAAAATGAATTATTAACTTTTGTATTGGGGGTCTGACTGACCTGTGGGCCCCACCGGTCAGCCACTGCTGAAGGGGTCAGGTCGGCCGCCTGCCATCTCTGCGCCGGTGCTCGACTGCGCGGCAGCACGCGCGCATGCAGCTCCAGCGAGCTGCCTGCATGCTAGCTTGCCGCAGGCTATAAAAGGCCGCCGACGCACCCATATTTCCCATCCCCGATTCGTGTTTTCCCCCCTCCCGCGAATTAATCTCCGCCACGCGCCATCGCCGCCGCCCACCTCTGCTCCGTGGTGCGCCGCCGTTTTGCGCTGTTTCAAGCCACGACCCCAACAACTTAAAGGTGCGCCTAGTCGAGCTCTAACTCTCGGTGCAAACTGTTTCCTTTTTCGTTGAGAATTGAAGAAGTTATCGATCTTCTTTCTTCCGGCCGAAGTGAATGAACTCGCTAGGTTTTCGTTTAAATTTTGTTTCTACAAGTAATGATTCTATGCAATTGCTCAGGGATAGTTTCTATAGGTCCTAGTGCTCCTACCTGAGCAAAAACCCCTAAAAGTTATCAAGCAACGGCTGAGGAAATCAAGTTTTGCTCGCCGCCGGTGAGGAAACCTCGGTTCACCGTCGAGCTCATAGTTCCCGATGGTTTTCTCCTCTCCCACGTCTATTTCCTTGATCAGCATCGTCCCAGGAGTGTTTTGAGGAAGATCCCGAGTGGTTTGAGCTACTCTGGAGCAAGTTCCACGTTGCCCGAGTGCTCACCGCCGCCGCCGCCGTCGCACGACCACTTCCGGCGAGTTTCTGGTCCCACCAACCTCACCGTCGTGCTCAGCGACCCCAAGAACCCCCAGGCGGCGAGTTTGAGCGAGTTTGGCCCGTCGGTTTAGCCGGCGGCGAGCTCGCCGGCGAGTCACCGCCGCGGGCGCCGCCTCGCGCGGGCACTGGCCCGAGGTAGAAGACGACCCGTAGGGTCCCACCTGCCAGCGGCTGTGAGATCACGATGCGGTAGGGATCCCGTGCGGCCGCGCGCGAATAATTCTGTGGACTGCGGTGCTGCATTGACCAGAGCACGCCACGTGGCCCACGGGACCCGCCGATTAAAAATTTGAATTCTGGCGCCAATGGGTTATTAAAATAATTCCAGAAAATTATTCAAACTTCTAAATTTAATATATCTCTGTAGACTACTCCAAAAATCTTCAAACAAATTTTGTTTGAAAGATCTTGAGCTCTAGTTTCTGCCAATACCAATTAGGTTCTGTGAAACGCAAAGTTAAATTCTGTAGAAAATAATATTTCCAAATGCAAATGCAATTTTTCCATACAAGATAGCCACTGGAAAAATCCCCAAATTTTGCATAACATTTAGTGTCCTATTCTGGACCACCAGAAAAATATTTGGGAGCCATTGCACCTGTTTAAACCTCTGTACAGTTCAATTTCCTTTTTCAGTTATTGAATTTTTGCAGATGTTCAGTTGCTTTATTACGTCCCAAATTTAAACTGAACCTTCCTTTTGTCATACACTAGCTCCTGTAAAAATCTTGGATTTAATTAACCTACTATCCTAGTCCTAATGCAGTTACAAACTAAATATTGATTTAATGGCTAGAAATTCAATTATAAAGTAAATCCAGAAATTCTTGCCAACTTAGAAATACAATAACTCCTTCCCCAAAGCTTAGAAAATTATGAAACAAATTTTTCTAGAACGAGAACCACTTCCTCTATCATGATTATCATCTGGCAGCTATGTTCAAGCTACAACTTCTTCTTTAAAATTTTTGGGAAGTTATTGCTTGCCATAATTTTAGAGACAACACTATACTTTGATCATCTCCTGTTCTTTGCAAGAGCCTTGATCATATTCCCTAGTATCTACCCTAAAAGTTACAAAGCCAATTAAGGTCCCTATCATCTAATGATCACCATGGGTTAAAAATTTTGGTCTCAATGATGATTATTTTTCAAAGTCATTTATATACCTATTATATGCATATCGTATAGTGACCGAAGTCGAGGAGGAGCCAGAAGTCTTGGAATAGTATCTTCCAAATTTTAACTCAGACTCTGACATGCAACAAGGCAAGCCCCGGTTTGCATTTAAGTCGTTTATAAAATTTTGCTTTATCACTATGATGAATAGTATATGAATTGTGCATTAAGTTTAGGATGATTGATACTCCACTTGCATGGCCAAAAATCCCAGGGATTGGTTGGAACGAGTTATAATTTGACCTGTAGTAACCGCCTTGCTAATGCATTGGAAATCCGGTAGAAGTCGAGTAGTTGGAATCTACTCGCGAGAGATGTAGGACATATCTCACATGATTGGTTAGATAGAAAATGGCTTAATATAATGAAATTGAGACGAGGCAGGGAATGGATAGGAAGCGGCGAGAAGTGAGTCTCGGTCGCATAGCTCTGCCTGTGTCGATTAAGGCCCGTCTGTATGCAGCCCCTTCGGACAAGCTTGAATTGTACCGGCAATATAATGGACATATGGAATCCAATAAACTGATGTAACTTGATAACTGGGGTGTCGAGGCCCATTAACTCACCATCGATAGGGGTGGGTTGAGGACAGTAAGGTGTAAATCGGTCGGCGGACACATGAGGTGTTCCGTGCGGAGACCTTCTGTTCGTGGAGGTGAGACGGGCTCGATGTTCGAGTTTCTTGTGAAAGGTGGCCATATACGCCTAGTACTGAAGTGTCATGTAGGTACAAGTGTGCTCGCTGACATTTCTGAACGACTTATGTGTCGTGTTGTCCGGGTGTGTCCTGATTGCAATCACTATCCCTCGCAGTAATAGAGTAACACTTGTTCACTGAGCGGCAACGTAGTAAATACTAAAGAAGCCAGAACAATCATATTGTATTGAATTATAATTGCTTTGCAACCTTGTATGATTTAGAGATAGTACAACTAAAAGTTTACAGTTTCCCCATACTTTAGCTGTGATAGCATTATGTGCTTCGGGCATGTCATATCATCGGTAAAGCGTTTCTTGTTTGATTGTGGAGCCCATGATGTGCCGTGCCCGGAGAATGTCATTTGCTACATAAAACTTGATTATAAGGATCCACTTGTAGGTGAGTCATTTATGCTTCACCTCACCTATGTTTAGTGTCTCCTTTGCATATGTCTAGTGAGACGGGTTAGTCTTGCTGAGCCTTATGCTCACGTTTGCAGTTAACGAGTTTTTGCAGCTTATACCGTTGATGAAGAGTTTGATGATGAGGCTGCACCCCCTCCAGGGTGTACAGCCGAGTGGGAACCCTGCACGCCGCCATAATTGAGTGTTGCTAGTGCAAAGTATCCAAGGCATGGATAACTTTGCTTTTGCATAGCTAGTGCTGAGAGCGTAGCTATGATATATATATATATATATATATATATATATATATATATATATATATATATATATTCTTTCCTTATGCTAGTATTGTAAAAACTTCCGCTGTAAGATAAATAAAAGACTTTGTCTTGCACTTTATTCGCGTTCTATACTTGTACACTGTTGGGTGTCGCATCGCACGACACCACCCAATGAGATCCTCGGATGTCGGGATTCCGTTCCCCACAAAAAACACTACTCTTTTGAACATTATTCCTCAGACCCGACGCTTCACCGAAAAGTTGTAAGATTAATTTCGTGTGGTGTCGGGCGAAGGAACATAACCACATCATCAGCACAAATGGAAATTCGGTGTTGAAGCAATCTGGTTGACAAGGGGTTCAGCAGCCCCACCTCTTCAGCCTTGTTGATCAAATGTCCCAAGACATCCTTTACAAGAATGAAAATCATTGGAGAAAGAGGGTCACCCTGCCTTAAGCCTCGCTGATGAGAAATAATGTCACCAAGGATTCCATTGAGAAGCACCTTGGTGGATGAAGAGGCCAACAAACCACTCATCACATCTCTCTAGTCTGTCCGAATCCTAATTGCTGCATCACTTCTAAAATGAAAGGCTAAGAAGTTGAATCAAAAGCCTTTGAGATATCGAGTTTGAGAAAGATTCTAGCCTTTTTTCTATTGTTGAAGAAACCTTGCTGTTTGCTGAAACAACATAAAATTGTCCTGAATAAATCTGCCCTTAATGAAAGCACTCTGATTCGGGGACAGCATCCCATGCAAACGACCTGCAAGGCGATTAGCCATTGTTTTAGTAACCAGCTTAGCAAAGCTGTGCACTAAACTAATGGGTCTAAAGTCCTTCACCTGCTCAGCCCCATCTTTTTTCGGAATTAAGGTGATATAGGCTGTGTTGAGAGCTTCAAAGTTCATAAATTTGCTACTCCAGATAGATGAAATAGCAGCCATAATATCCACTTTAATAATATACCAACATGTCTTATAAAATCTCCATGTGAAATCATCTGGTCCTGGAGCTTTGTTAGAAGGGAGATTCTTAATGGTATTCAATACTTCATCCTCTGTGAAAGGCTGGTCCAACTCAGCTGAGTCATGACTTGGGATCCCTAAGGTCTCCAGATCAATAGAAAATTCTCTGTCTTGACATTGTCCCAACAAATTTTTATAATAATCATCCACCAGCCTAGCTTTATCATCTTGATGAGTATGAACCTGATCCCCAGACAGTTTCGCAAAGAAAGTTTTTCTTTTTCTATGCCGAGCATGTAAATGAAAGAGTCTAGAGTTTGTGTCTCGGTCTTTAAGTCATCCAATTCTGGACCATAACCTAGCCATGGTGCGCTTGAAGGAGGCTAATACCAAGGATTGTTTCTTATTCTTTAACAAAATTTCAGCTGTTGTGAGAATACGACCATCTTGAGCAATTTCTAATTGATGCTGAATCTCTCGAGCTAGGGCTAGCTGTGAGTTGATATGACCCACCTTCTTATCACATTAAGCCTTTAGACCCCTCGCTGTTGCTTTGAGTTTCAGATCGAGTGCCAAGAAAGGACAAGTTTTGATAGGAATTGAGTCCCAGGAAACCTTCTAATTTTGGCCAGAAAGCTTCAAAATGAAAGCGAGGTTTTCCAGCCTTCAAATCTGCAAGCCCAAGGATTAAGGGACAATGATCAAAGTCATCTGTAGCTGTGCTTTGAAGCAGCATATTGGGGTGCAGCTCTTCCCAATCAACTGTACAAAGGACTCTATCTAGCTTCACCAAGGTCCGTGCATCCTGTTGGTTAGACCAAGTAAACTTGCGTCCATGCAAAGGGATCTCTTTTAGAGCAAGATCATCAATTAATCTTTTGAATCGACCCATCATAACTCGGTTAAGATTAGAATTGTCCTTATCCTCATCTTTGTAAATCATATTAAAATCTCGAGCAATCACCCAAGGCCCTTGACACTCTGCTCTGATTGTTCTTGATTCCTCCAAAAACTAAATTTTTTGCTCACTCCCTTGGGGGCCGTACACACAGGTCAGCTACCATGTCTGACCAAGACTTGAGCAGAATTGCACAGATAATAATGTTATCACCCACCCGTTGCATCCCTATATTGCCCAGGTTGTGTCGCCAAACAACCATCAACCATCCACTAGCTCCAACTGAAGGGAGTTCAACGAAATCAGTAAATTCAGAACCCAACATAGAAAGCAAAATGCACTGTTGCACTACTTCCATCTTAGTCTCTTGGATGCATACAATGCATACAATGTCTCTTCCAACACATAATAGCTTATTTGCGACGGCATAAGGCTTATTTGCGACGGCCGTGGCCGTCGCAAATCGTCGGGATTCCTGTAGTGACACACAGTCCTGATGTGTTACCGAATTCAACCCTCTCACATTCCATACAATAATCTTTTGTGGATCCATTTAAAAAACAACAATGATAGGAGCGACCACAAGAGCGACTAGCTCTCTAGAACAGGACTGGAATGTCCCCAGCAACAACCTCTACCGGAGGAATCCACCCAAATAAGCAGCCAAAGCAGCAACATGTTGTTGCCAGAGAGATCGAGAGAAAAGCTTTGCATACTCCTCCTGTGCTTTTTAATCAATGCCCTCGTTTTATGAGATAATCTCCAACACTCTCATTGCTCTTTTCTTTGGCCTGCCAGCGGATTTGAAATTGTTGCTGTCGGTACCCTACGTACCGGGTATCCCACGATACCGCAAGAAAATTCATGGAGTTCCACCTGTCCGAGTTGAAGACCTCCGAAGGCTACACGTGTCCCGCAGCACTGGACCCGCCTCCCTCGTTCGGGTAGCTTCAGCACTGCCACGTGTAATGCAAGGCCAGACTTAACTCCCTGTATAGGGAAGCTCCGGTCACGCCATGTGTCCAGTGGCCCCGGACCTAACCTCCAGTGGAGGGAAGATCCGGTGCTGCTACATGTATAGCAGCTCCGGACCTGCCTTCCCAAAGAGGGAAGATCCAGAGCTGCCACGTATCGAGCCTCCGGACCTAAGCCTGCAACGAGAATACTGTCGGATCTCCAATGGTGCGGACATTCAAGGGGCAGTTAAAGCAGCCGTTACAAGACCTAATTACGTGTCATTAATGCCATGTTAATGACACACGATCAGAAGACTGTTAATACCGGTAACGCTGCCATTAAGGCACGTTATCACCCTGTTAATTACAGTTAATACATGCAGATCGTGTATAGGTGATTGAATACCTTTGGGTCCACCTGTCGGGCCAGGCTAACATTGTAACGGCTAGTCCTTAGACTATAAAAGGACTGCATAGCACGAATAGAAGGAACCAAGCTCATACGCTCACAAGCATACACACACTCATACAATCAACAATCACCTCGTGGAGTAGGGTATTACACTCAGGCGGCCCAAACCACGTAAAAATCCCCTGTGCCAACGTCTCGTTCTAATCTTACGTGCGCGCCAATTGAATACGAACCTTTGCAGACTATGCTTTAGCAGTATCGTGGGAAGTGTCGATCGCACATTTTGACATTTGGCGCGCCAGGTAGGGGTGCACCTGAGATTTCGAGAGGGTGAAATCCGCCTCAGGATCGTCCAACAGCAACTCTAAGCAACTTGCTGGAGGAAATCCCTCCAACATGCAATAACCAGATGGTGTTGTTGTCCCGGCGGGCGTCATTCCACCACCACCACCACCTGCTCTGGCAAACAATGCCGAACAATAGGATGGTGTCTCTGCGTCAGCCATTGCATTGACACACAACAACCTAGAGAACGCGATCAACGTGGCGCGTACTCTTCTCCAGCATCCACCGGCGCCCGGGGCACCTTAGGGTGCAATGGAGCAGTGGCGCGCCGATGTAGAGCATATGATTGTAGTAGCAGCTGATGCCATTAGCAACCAAGGTCCTCCCCCTTCAGGGTAGGCACCTTCTCAGCAAATGGCCTTGTCTGGCAGACTTGGTCCTCAAGCACACAACATCGGAGGCGCGCGTCCTCCCAATAGGTGACATCACTATCGTCCGGGGTACGCCATACTCACACGGCGTCAAGACTCTCAACCCATGATTTGCGGTCGGAGCTTGACCGACAATACAGGCAGCAGGACGACTGCGTCCTCATGGAGCGTGCTCGCGAGAGGCGAGCTGCACATGAGAACCTTTCTCCCTTGGGAGTAGGGGGCGAGTGTCCGGCTCTGGCCATGCACCTGCGCATGGTCCAATGGCCACATAAGTTCCGACCTCATTTGCAGAAGAAATATGATGGGACTATCAACCCCGTTGAGTTCCTCCAAATCTACTCCACCGCCATCGTCGCGGATGGAGGCAATGAAGCCGTGATGGCCAACTGCTTCCTTGTGGCTCTGGCTGGGACAACCAGGTCCTGGTTCATGAGTTTTCCGCCTGACTCCATCAACAGTTGGGCAGAGCTATGTCGCCAATTCACCCTCAACTTTGGGAGCTCCTACACCCGACCTGGCACCGAGTTGGATCTGTTTGCCGTGCAACAGAAGTCGGGAGAGTCACTGCGATCATTCATCCAGCGGTTTTCTTAGGTACGGAACACCATTGCTTCCATATCTAACGCGTCCATCATTGTGGCATTTTGACAGGGTGTCAGAGACAAGAAGATGCTAGAGAAGCTGGCAACTAAAGAAGTCATCTGTGTCACAAAGCTATTCAGTCTAGCTGACAAATGTGCTAGGGCTGCAGAAGGTCGTGAAATGCACTCCAAACCAGCTCTGGGGGCTGGCAAATCCTCCTCTAAGGCTGAAGCCACTGCCTCTAGTAGTGGAAAAAAGAAGAAAAAGTCCAACAACAAGAAGAAGCCGTTGGCCAGCACGCCTACTGCTGCTGCAGCTGTAGCTCCGGGTGGCCGGGGGTCACGCCCCGAAAAGTGTCCTCGACTATCGTCTGAAGACAGCGGCGGTCAAAAGATGTAGTGTCCAATCCACAAAACAGACACTCACAATCTTGAATATTGTCGCGAGGTCCAGAACCTTGTTGAGCGCTTTAATAAGTACCGAGAAGAAGCTCCTTTCCGCTAGCGTGAAGGAAAACAGAAGGTTGACGAAGCTCCGATTGATCTGGAGCTAGGCTTCCAGGACCCCAAGAAGGTCCCTAAGTCTTTGTACAACACCGTCGATGAAAATTCTGACATCTCTGACAACGAGCGTCGAAAGACTCTCCATACGATATATGGACGGTCATGGGACATCACCTCCCACTGCGTCCTCAAAACCATGCGTCGGGAGATGGCCACTACAGCTCCCACCGCCAAGGCAGAACGTCACCTGAAGTGGGTTGACACTCCCATCACTTTCGATGCTTCAGACTGCCCGAGGAATATGATCGGAGGTGGTCAACTACCATTGATGGTTTCTCCTACCATCAACAACGTCCAGCTCTACCATGTCTTGGTGGATGGAGGTGCGGTGCTCAACCTCCTCATATATGAAGCGTTTGTGAAGATCCAGCTCTGACTCTCAGAACTTCGCCCCTCACGTCCCTTCTCTGGGTAGGTCCGGGAGCTATATCTCCTCTCGAATCAATTACACTCTTGGTAACCTTCAGGACTCGGGAGAACTATAGGACCGAGAAGCTGGTCTTCAATGTGGCACATATCAGTCTACCATTCAATACCATTCTAGGCAGGCTAGCCCTGTATAGGTTCATGGCCGCAGCCCACCACGGCTACCTGGTGTTGAAGATGCCGACCCCTTCTGGTTTCTCTAGATCCGTGGGGATCGCATTGCGGGAGTCACTGCGTAGGAAGAACTCCACGCGCTTGCAACAGCGCAGGAGGAAGCATCCGACAAAGAGCAAGCTGGTCAACCTCCAAAAACTCATCATCGAGGCTCAACCTCTGCATCACGCATGCAGCCAAGTGGTGACACCGACATTCTAATCAAAGTCGTCCAAATCGGTTCTGATGCTCCTCAGACCACCCGTATATCGGGAGGTCTGGTCAACAAATAGGAACTCGCGCTCATCACTTTCCTCCGGACGAATGTTGATGTGTTTGCATGGCAACCGTCACAAATGCCTGTGATCCCTAGGGAGGTGATTGAGCACAGTTTGAAGAAATATACCAACGCGTGGCCAATACACAGAAGCCCAGGAAGCAATCAATCAAGAGGCATAACTTCATCAGACAAGAAAACAAGAAGATGCTCGAAGCTGGTTTCATCCAGGAGGTTCATCATCCACGATGGCTGGCAAACCCAGTCATTGTACCTAAGGCCGGCGAGAAGCTTCGGATGTGTATCGACTACACCACCTTGAATAAGGCATGTCCAAAAGACCCATTTTCACTACCTAGGATAGACCAGATAGTGGACTCCACCACTGGGTGCGAGCTATTGTGTTCCCTAGATGCATACTCTGGATATCATCAAATCTAAATGTCTAGGGAAGATGAAGAGCATACCACATTCATAAAAGTAGATGGGTTGTATTGTTATACTGCCATGTCTTTCGGTCTCAAAAATGTTGTTTCAACTTTTGTGCGGGCCATGCACAAAACATTTGGAGAGCTCATCACGGACTTGGTGGAGGTTTATGTCCATGACATTGTTGTGAAGGTGAAGAACAAGGAATCACTCATTGACAATTTGCATGCCGTCTTCGATAAGCTGAGTGTGACACGCACTATGCTAAACCCGGACAAATGTGTCTTTGGGGTTAGCTCCCGGAAGCTCCTCATATTCTTGGTGACTCACAGAAGAATTGAGGCAAACCTAGCAAAGATCAAGGCTATTGAAGATATGCGGCCCCCACCCTGCATCAGGGATGTCCAGAAGATAACTGGATGTCTAGTTGCGCTCCGGTTCATCTCAAGACTGGCTGAACGAGCGCTTCCTTTCTTCAAGTTATTAAGGATGTCCGGACCATTCCATTGGTATGAAGAAGCAAAAAAGGTTTTCCAAGAGCTCAAACAGCTTCTCACCACACTACCAATCCTGGTAGCTCCGAATCCTTGTGAGCTTCTTTTGCTTTACATTTCGGCAACTACGGAGGTTGTCAGCATGGTCCTGGTTGCGGAAAGACCAGAGCCATCAACAGTTCAGGAGCCCTGACCCCTCTGGGAAGGTTCGGAGCTACCTGAAGGCGAGTCTGGGTCTCAACCCCCATGCGCAGATCATCAAGGAAAGCTTCCAGAGGATCAACCTCTCTCAACCGAGGGAGTTCTCACGGCTGAAGAAGAAGTTCTGGACCCCTCCGAGAGGGTCCGAGAAGCTCAATAAGAAGGTCCACACCCCTTCGGGAGGGTTCGGGTTGATGAAGAAGAAGCTCTGGGACCTTCCAGGAAGGTCCGGACTGTCTAGCGACCAGTGTACTTCATCAGTGAAGTACACCATGATGCCAAGACTCGATACATTGAGGTGCATAAGCTGCTTTATGCAGTTCTCATCGCCTCAAAGAAGCTTCATCATTACTTCCAATCCCAGAAGATATCAGTGGTAACCTCGTATCCACTACGTGCTATACGGCATAACCCCAACTCTTTGGGAAACACTGCAAAATGGGCAGCAGAGCTAGCAGAGTTCGACCTCGAATTCTTGTCTCGACATGCTATCAAGAGTCAGGCTTTGGATGACTTCGTGGCGGAGTGGACCCCTTCTTTATCAAATCCATGGGGGCCCAATGAGCAAAAGCCAGAACCCATGGTCTCGATTTTTACCGAGCCTCACTAGACTCTCTACTTCGACGGCTCCGTGCAAAAGCAGGGGGCCAGAGCTAGAATTCTTCTCCTCGCACCGACCGGGGAGAAGGTCAAGTACATGGTACACCTTGAATTCAAGGAAACCAACAACATGGCGGAGTATGAAGCTCTCATCTACGCGCTCAAGGTGGCCCTATCTTATGGCATAAAGCAGGTGCTGGTGAAGGGTGATTCACAGCTCATTATCAAGCAAGTCAAAGGCGAATGCAGCTGCAATAACCCACAACTTGTTGCTTACCTCCTTGAAGTCCAGAAGCTCCAGAAGGCCTTCCATGTCCTGGACCTCTGCCATGTCCAACGTCCCAACAACGCTGAAGCTGATGAACTCTCGACGAAGGGTTCAACCAGAACTCATGCTCCAAACAGAGTTTTTGTCAGGAGGTTGTCAAGACCTACCGCTCAGTCTGCCGAACTGGGCGAGGGGGGCGAGACCAGCACCCAAAAGCTGGCGGTCCTGATGGCCCTGTTACCATGGCGTCCACCAAGGATCGTAGGCGCTGTAGGAAGCTCCGAGCAACCTAGCGCGCAAGATCCGAAGGTTCAAGATACCTCCGATTCATGGATCTCGAAGATCTGGAGCTACTTGAAAGACAACATCCTTCCTAAAGACGGTGCTTCCGCTGACCGAATCATCAGATTGGCTAAAAGATACACGCTGGTAGAAGGGGATCTCTACCGGCACTGTGCCAATGGCGTTCTAATGCGGTGCATTGCCCGAGAAGAAGGCCGCAAGCTCCTCGCAGAAATCCATGGAGGCGAGTGTGGGAACCACGCATCTTCCCAATGTTGGTCGGTAAAGCCTTCCGGCATGGCTTTTACTGGCCTACAACACTCGAAGATGCAGTTGAGACGGTAAAAAAGTGTGAAGCGTGCCAGTTCCACGCGAAACAAATTCACACACCGGCTCAGTTGCTGCAAATGATACCTCCTACATGGCCATTCGCTGTGTTGGGGATGGACATTTTGGGACATTTCCCAAAAGTCGTCAGAGCAGGTTCTTGTACATCGTCATCCACAAGTTCACCAAGTGGCCGGAAGCTACTCCAGTTGTGACAATCAACAAGCAATCTACTATCAAGTTCTTGAAGTCCATAGTCTGCATATTTGGACTTCCGAACAGAGTCATAACTGACAACAACCCAATTCACAAGTGCAACATTCCAAGAATATTGTGAAGACCTCAACATTCAAGTCAGCTACGCATCAGTAGCTCACCCGACATGTAATGGCCAAGCCGAGAGAGCAAATGCCGAGATACTGAAAGGACTTAATACACGCATATATGAGCGCCTGAAGAAACATGGAGCCAACTGGGTAGAGGAGCTTCCGTCCGCACTGTGGGCGAGCAGGACAACACTTAACCGGTCAACTGGAGAGACACCCTTCTTCCTGATGTACGAAGCTGAAGCGGTCCTTCCTCTGGAGATCACCATGGGGTCACTTCGGGTCCGGACCTTCGACGATGCCACGCAGGACAAGCAGCTGTTCGGAATGCACAATATCACCAGGCGCTCCGGCACTATCACCAAAGGCATGTGCACAACCGACAGCTTGAAGAAGGCGATCTGGTGCTGCGGAGGATACTAACTCGTGAAGGGATGAACATATCGTCCCCCAGCTGGGAAGGTTCCTTCCGAGTGATCAAACAATCTCGTCCCGGATGCGTTCGCTTGGCAACAAAGGATGGAACTCCGCTTCCCAATCCATGGAACATCGAGCACCTCCGTAAGTTTTATGCTTAGTATCACGGAGGTGAGTCTGTAATTACACATAATGTAAATTATAGAGTCTATGAACAAGCAGACTTAACTTGGTCATTGTACTTTAAGTGTAGCTATCTACACTGGGTTAGAACAAGATGAATAGCACACTTTGTCTAGTTCTGTACCCCAAGTGTGTCCTTGTCTCCCTTGTAATTTGGACCTATAATGAAAGACATTGTTGTGTGGAAACAACCTCCATGTTCATTAATTTTGTACAGGCTCGTTTCTTTTATTATCTTTTCCTTCTTGTCTATAATGAAGTTGTGCAATTCTTTTTAAAATTTAGTCCGAGTTATTCATATGATATAAAAGTTATATTGTTGATATTTTCAGATTTTAGCATTGCTAGATGGTATACTCGCCTGAACGCCAAAGCCAGTGACGGGTCCGAAGTGTTCTATCGACTTAGATTGGTCAAGCACCCTAAGTAAGCCACTCTACCTTTATTCCGGCATGTCTTAGTAGGGCGGATCCAGAAGTCATTAGGATCTGAAGAGATTATATCGATATACTTGTTATTATGTTGAGTTCCTTTGGATCTAAAATTCAAATAAGAACAGTAAGTCGCAAACAAGTTATAGATGAAAGGATGAATTTTACTGTTTTTCTTGTCTTTAATATGCAGGAATAATGAAAAACTCATGTCGATGGTGGTCGATGCTTGAGCTGCTAAGCTCCAACAACCCCAAGGGGGCTCGTAGTCGATGTTTTATACATTGAAAGTGGGCGTTCTTGGAGCTAACAAGCACTGAAAACACCTTGGGGCCAGCCGTTGATGCGAAGAATTAATGGCGATCTAAAAGAAGATGGTGGAAACATCACCCCGAGGATGTTGGCCGTCGATGTATCATGCGATGATGATGGACACCATCTACGCCGAGAAGTTCCGACGATCCCAGGGGGCCCGCCGTCGACGCTCTATGTGTTGACAATGGGTGTCGTCCGACCTACCAAAGCTACGACAACTACCAGGGGGCCCACCGTCGACGTTTTTAAGTGTTGAAAATGGGCGCTGTTGGACCGCTCCAACAACTACCAGGGGGCCCGTCGTTGATGTTTCTAAGTGTTGATGGTGGGCGCTGTCGGACCTACCAAGCTTCGACAACCCCCAATTGGCCCACTATCGATGTCACAAAGGGTCCCTGGAGATGTCGGAGATAAACTTCAAAACTCAGAGCTATGGATTTAGCTACGAGCGAGAAGTGAAGTCATCAAGACATTGTCAAATCCTTTTGGTACATGTTCGCAATCAAAATTGTGTACATCTACCAGGGGGCCAACAATATAAAGGACAATGCATTGAAGACATACGCAAAATGGAATTCATTCATTCAAAAGATTGGATTTCATTGATTCAAAATGAGGGTTTCAAGTGAGGGCAGAAGAAAATAAGATCTAATTACGGGAGGTTCTATGGATAAATGATGAAACTTTCTGGGCAGCTTCTTGAACACTGGCCCTGGCGGCATCTTCTTCTTAAATAATGGGTCATTCGACTACCGGATCTAGAGATAGCTGAGGGTCCTGACTTTTGAAACACATCAGCACATATTCAGCAATGTTCTTGGCCATAGACTTCCCCTCCGTCTCCAGTTGGTCAATGATGACGTCACCCATAGCATCTAGCTTGTTGCTGGTAGAGCTCAATGCTACCAACGCCTTCTCCAGCTCCGGCTTCGGGTCAGCCGGACATACCGGACTGAAACCAAGCGGCACCAAAGCTTTGTTGGCATGCCCCAGGAAGTCCCAGACTTGCTGGTACTTAGTCGCCATAAAATTTCTAAGTTCCTCTAGCGACCTTCTGGCGACCGCAAGCTCCAAACCTTCCCGGGTGATGCGCATGACCTCCTTGGCATGCTGCTGGATACTTTTTGCCACTTGCTTTTTACGGTTAGCAAGCTCTATCTCCCGGAGGTGGATGCGGCTCTGATGGTTCACCATATCCTTCTCCCTTCCCTTCACTTTCTCCTCTCTGGTGGCGACTTTAGTCTCTCTCTTGGATAGTTCTTGTCCCACCTTCAAATCTTCTCCTCTTCTTGCTTGCACCGCAGTTCAATTTTTTTGGTGCGGTCGGCCAAGCTTTGCTCTGCCAGAGATAGCCTCTGAGTGAGCTCTTCCTCCCTCCCCAGGATGTCCTCCTGCTTCTCCAGGAGTTTCTCCTCCCTCTCATTGATGGACTCTCGACGCTTGAGGAGTATATCATTCAACTATTTGAGGTTATCCTGACGCTCATCAGAAGCCTCATTTGTCTCCCGAGCATGCTCGAATATCTCTCGAGTCTTCACGTCAAGAGCCTTGATGTCAGCCTCCCGCTCATTTAGCAAGTGGTCCATCAATGCTAAACGAGCCTTCTCCTTGTCCACCCATTCCTTCTGGTCAGCCAGCCTCGACTGTGCCAGCTTCGTCTCAAAATGAAGTCTGCTGCGACAACACCTTAAGGTGTTGCGATCTTCTTTGATGGCTTTGCTTTCGTAGTCAAAGGTGAGCTGGACCTGACGGAGACTGGAGCAAGCATTGTCTATGGACAATGCCAAAGGGATTTGCTTCAGACCATCCTGAACCTCTTTTGTCGGCTCGAGTGAATCTTCAAAAACAACTGTGGGGCAGCAAGGTGCGAGCTCCCTCTCCAGCAACTCCACGTCAGCTGGACCAATCGACGGAAGCTCCTCCAAGTCCACAGCACTCGGAGCTGATGTGGATGGTCCCCCTGCTAGATCTTCTATTGTTGGCTCATTGGGTGGAGGACCTACATCCTCCTCTTCTGGATGCTCCGGCTCGGAAATGGACACCTCCGGGGTGGGCACTGTGGCTTCGCCCAGGGCTACCAACACCTCCGACTCAGCGACCGGGACTTCAACTACCACCGACTCGAGTGCTGGATCTTCAACTTCATCCGGTGTATGTACCAGAGCTTACTATTTCTGGCTCTGGAGTCGGAGCTTCGGTTACCTCCAGCCCAGGTGCCAGAGCTTCTGCCGTCTCTGGCTCCGAAGTCAGAGCTTCAACCGCGAGCTCTGAAACTGTCAACGCTTCATCACAATCATCTCTTCGTGGTCTGACGCTACCACAGGAGCTTCGAGCGTCATTTCTGGATCCAGCTCCACCATAGCACGCGTCGGAGCTGTCGTGTCATCAACCACCACTTGGGGAGGCACCGGTATCGAAGCAGGAGCCTCTACCTATACAGTCTCAGTTGCTGCAATAGGCGCCAAAGCTTCAAACTTATTCTTAGACATCCTGGAAGCAAAGATAAAATTTCAAAATGGGAAAATAATAAAAACAACAACTCAAGGTGAGGAGACAATGCTTACCTTGCGAGGCTTCCGCCCGAATCGCCGCAGAACTTCTTCTTCTGAGGTTCGGGGTGGGGGCCCACTGGACTTGGTAAGGCAGAAAATCCATACCTCAGGTGGGAGCTTGCCGCAGCGGTCAGCGTCGCCTCAGCCGGGATCTCCCTTGGCTAGGAAGGACCTCTAGACCTGGAGCCTGTAGCAAGCACTGGGGTTGAGGTCAACTTGTCGGAGCTAGCGCCCCTTGAGGACACCGACACCAAAGGTGGTGTGGGCACCGAAGCTCTGCTTGGCTGGGGGGAATAAGCTGCTGGAGATGGAGCCGACCTAAGGGAGCTCCCATCAGCATGTCTCAGCTTCCTCTTCCGGCTAGAAGATTCGGTCGGCTCCTTCCCTTGCCCTTGCCCTTGCTGACATCGTCAACCTTCTGGCTTGGAGCAGTTGGAGTCACCCTCTTCGAAGCTCTGGGAATTAGAATCCCGGAGGTCCCACGCTTCTCAACCAGGCCGAGGTCATCAAGCTCCAGCATCCCCCTTCGGTGCTCCCACCTGATCTCAGGAACCATGTTCAGAAGGAGGAAGTCAGCTGGAGGTGTCAAAGAGTCTTGGAGATAGCCCCATGTTGAAGTTTCTGGAGATGAAGCTTCACCACTCCTTCATTCAGATTGGTCCGGAGGCCAACCTCGATCCGGTTGTGGTCCATCTCGCTGTTGAAAGCCCAGGCAGGCCACTCTCTCACCTTCATCGGAGCCCACCGATTCGCTAGGAAGTTGTCGAAGACCATCTGAGGGGTCACTCCACCCTCCATGCATTGCCGAATCCTAGTCAAGACGGGCTTGTATGCTTCAGATGACTCCAGAGTTGTCTGAAGCAACGTTGGGGAGGCTTGTGGGCAACTCCAGCCTGTCGTGATGATCCACCGCAACGAGCACCCAATCCTTCTTCCAGTTGTCCCTCTTTCCAGAGGGTAAGGTCCTCAAGTACTTGAAGGGGCAGTTCTTGCGCTTCACGAAGTAGTAGAAACCAATCAGCGCACTCCCCTTGCCCGTGGTGTGGACCGTGAAGAAGGTCCGGAAGAGCTCGATGCACGGCGGCACACCCACCCACATCTTGATAAGTGGACGAAGGTCGCCACTAGCAAGAAGGAGTGGGGGCCGAGGTGATGAAGTTGGAGTCCGTAGAAATCCAGCAGCATCAGCAGGAAGCTTGAGAAGGGCGGGATCACACCCACCATGGCGTACCCTGAGAAATAGACGATCTCGCTGGTGCGCTCCTTCTCGAAGGGAAGCTTGCTGAAACGGATAGCGTTGTTGAGGGAGTCGCTGGACAACCCCATGTAGGTCCAAACCCTCGAGATATCTTCATCGCTATTGATCTTGCTACGGGGAAGACCTAACTCCATCGCGGCAAAGTGGAGCAGAAGTTGGGAAGGCTATGAAAAGGTGGAGAGGCTCTAAGTGCAAGTTCGAATGAAAGTGTAAAGAGTCCTCAAACCGTGCAGGCTTTCCTTCTTATGTAAGCCTCCGCAACGCTTGGATGGAAACTGCGTCGGGATCAACATCCCATTTCAAAAATATACCCCGTCGATGACAAATGGGCCCGGGTCCACTTCAGCGGAAAAGTCGAAGTTATCACACCAGATGAACCGTTATCATGATGGGAAGTTGAAATCCCGAGGGCGACGGCCTGACAGGGTGCTCAGAACCGATACAATTTTCGTATTGGGAACCGACGACCTTCAATTGCGTGAGATCTACACGCCAGGATCTCACCTGCCGCATCAATAAGTGCCACGTGGAAATGGTTTAACTGCAGACCCTTGACCCAACAACCCATGAAAAGACCTTTTAAGCCGCAGCGCGGGAAACAAAGATGGCCCCACCTCTTGCAGAATAACTTCACCCAAAGGGTGTCTCCTAGAGGTGGGCCCCGGGGCCACTGTCGGTACCCTGTGTATCGGGTACCCCATGATACCGCAATAAATTTCATGGAGTTCCACCTGTCTGAGTTGAAGACCTCCGAAGGCTACACATGTCCCGCAACACTGGACCTGCCTCCCTCGATCGGGTAGTTCCGGCACTACCATGTGTAACGCAAGGACGGACTAAACTCCCTGTATAGGGAAGGTCCTGCCATGCCACGTGTCCAGTGGCCCCGGACCTAACCTCCAGTAGAGGGAAGCTCCGGTGCTGCCACATGTATAGCAGCTCCAGACCCGCCTCCCCACAAAGGGAAGCTCCAGAGCTGCCACGTGTCCAGCCTCTGGACCTAAGCCTGCAACGGGAAGACTGTAGTATCTCCAACAGCGTGTATATTCAAGGGAAAGTTAAAGGAGCCATTACAAGACCTGATTAAGTTTCATTAATGCCATGTTAGTGACACATGATCAAAAGACTGTTAATACCGGTAATGCCGCCATTAAGGCACGTTATCATCCTGTTAATTAAACTCAATACATGCAGATCGTGTATAGGTGATTGAATACCGCCTGGGCCACCTATCAGGCCAGGTTAACATTGTAACAACCAGTCCTTGGACTATAAAAGGACCGCATAGCACGAACAGAAGGAACCAAGCTCATACGCTCACAAGCATACACACTCATACAATCAATAACCATCCCGTGGAGTAGGGTATTATGCTCAGGCAGCCCGAACCACGTAAAAATCCCATGTGCCACCCTCTCGTTCTAATTTTACGCGTGCCCCAGCTGAATACGAACCTCCGCGGACTACACTTTAGTAGTACTGGGGAAAGTGTCGATCGCACACTTCAACAGTTGCATTCAGCCCCGACCCCAGCAATTCGATGACTTCAGCGTGGAGTGAAACCAGGAGGCAAAGTCTTTTTTTTTTCTTTTTTTTTGTTGATGACAGGGATTGGGAGGACCTTTGAAGTTTGTCGCGTCATATTTTGTAGGAAAACTTGTCCATATGGCGATGTGGGGAGGGAACCGGTCACCGCTAGAGTTTGTGATGATGCAACTGCTTCAGTTACAACTGCCACACCAGTAGCTTGGGTGTCAGCTCTAGGCAAAGAAGTTGTCACGCTGCCAGCCAAGTTCTCTGATATCCGCTTTTCCTGGTCAGAGTGTGGGATTTCAATATTGGGAGCAGCAGCAGATGGAGTCACGAAGGTGACTACCACGTCAGCCGCAACACCCAATCCTTCTTCAGCTGCTTGATGTGCATCTTCCAGATTGGTGGCCCTTCGCTCACTAGGCTCAGCTGCAGGCAGAGTCGTGAGGGTGACTACCACGCCCACCGCTACACCGAGTCTTCCTCAGGTGTTTGTTAGTCAGCTCCTAGATGACGCCTTTTCTCACCAGATTGATGGCCAAAGCATTGGTTATTACTGCCATCCTCAATAGACTGCAAGTTACCATGCGTGTATTCCTGGTCTTTTCGACTATAAGTCTCTTGCATAGACCACCTTGGACATTTTTCAGCAGCATTTACATCACCTTCTTCTCCATCATCTACACTAGGAGGTGCATGGGAGGAATCATGCCTTTGACGTTGATGAGCACCATCTCTGGAAACACCTTCTAATGGCAGTGGGGTGTTAAGGTCTAAGTCATTTTGCCGAAGTGTAACCTGGATATTAATATGATAAACCAAACTCCATTTTCCTTGATTTTCTTGCACATATGACGGCTCAACCACCCATAACTCTTTTCGATTCGTATTAATTGCTGGATTGTAGCTCCAAGCTGAGCATCGAAAAGATGTGAGGTCTTTGAGCTCAACAGTATCCTGGTAGACCTCCTTAACCCAAGCATACGGATTCAGCAAGTTGGTCACTATCGAAGTCTCCCAAACATGAGGCGGAATACCTTTGAGCTCTACATCAATTAGATAAGGCAAGCGGCCACCAGTTGAATTCATGAGTCTAGACCATCTTTTACAAACAACAGAGAACGTGGAAACCATGAAAGGAAAACTCTCAGCCATCAACTGATTGACAAGGTTCAACGAAGGCAACATGAGAATAAAACTTGTCGATGAACACTGGCGAAGGACTAGCAAACCTCATACCGCATCTAGACGGGGCGCAAGGACTGCTGCTACATTTTCTGCAGATACTTGCTCACGGTCTGAAACAACCATCACTACTACTGCCTTCTTTAAATCTTCTTGAGATCTTTTCATGCGATCATCCCAGTCCAAAATACACAGCCACACTTCCTGCCTATCTTCAGCAGGCATCATGAATCTTCCAGACTGTTGTCCATCCCGGCCATGATTCATAGGTTGTTCAGCAGCATCTAGGGTTGGTGCCTTCCTCTTTCGGTTCCGGCGACGACGAGGCCAGGCTGGTGCTTGGTTAGGGTTTGCCGATGGAATTTGCTTAGATCCTCCTGTTGTGTGTGTCAACATTGGAGTGACCCTCCTCCAGACCGAGCATATAGCTCTGGGCCGAGAAGGATCACTGATACTTTCTCTTCCCACTAAGCCAGTGGACGAAGGATAGATCCTCCACTAGACCGAGCAAATAGCTCTAGGTCGAGAAGGATCGTCGTTGTCCCTGCGAATAGCTCTGCCCGTCAGCGCTTGGGAGATCCTCCTCGAGACTGAGACCATGGTCTCACGTCAAGAAGGATTACCACTAGCACCAGAAGCAGGCTTCAAAGAACGTCACATAAAGACACGATGACCCAAAACACCACACCAAAAACATCTAGGTCCAAGCCAGCACTGGGAGGCGAAGTGATCTTTAGAAAAACAATTGAAACATTTCCCATTCAAATCCTGCGGCACCGGATGCCATAGGTGATCATTCTTCACGTGACGCCTCCTAGAGTTTTTGGACTCCACTACCTTCCAACCCCCATCCTGCACCGCTGGTCCACAGCTACCCCTCTTTGAAAATACCCTCCACCGGGAACCGGAAAGCTGCACCGTCGCAGCAATTGCCGCCTTGTTCGTCGACAACGCAGCAGAGTTAACACGCGCCGGGGAGGAGAGCAAGATGCCAAGGAAGGAAGTGGGGAACTTCATTGGCTGGATGGGATGGTAGGTGAGGAGTCAAAATTTGTTGGGGAGTCTTCTCTCCACCGTGCGCAGCGAGACCGACCACGGGGGATAAATGGCGCTTCTAAGGGCAACAAGGAAGGGGTGGAACACGACGTTCGGGCTGCGAGGGTAGTTGCAGTGGCGCCGCCGGACCTGGAGTAGGCGCCGACTTGGGTTGAGAGGGAGGCGGAACGTCGGGAGAGCAAGGGTCGGGAGGCGCCGAGGGAGACAAAGGAGCCATCACTTCTCTTTTCTCGCGTCTCCAATTCACGGGCGTACTTCGTGATCTTCTCCCTTTTGCTTTGTTCACTTGATATCACACATATATGAACACATTCACTGAACAAACGGCCACATTCACTTGATAACTAAATAGATTGTCATTCAAATGTAGAGCACCTTCACTGATCGAATTAGTCCGATTTAATCCAAAAAATAATCAAATATTTGTTCCTCATTAATTGTCATTCCCGACGAACACAATGAACACAAGAGATAACATTCATTCATTCACACAGATGAACACACAAGATAATATTCATTCACAGAGATGAACACAGATAACACATTCATTCATTAGCACAATATATTACAATACACAAGAAAAAAGTACAAGACACAAGATAAGAAAAATAACAAAAGAAAAACTAAATCCTCCTCCCCCTCCTCCTCCTCCTCCTCCTCCTCATCCTACTACTACTACGGCACAGGCTTCCTTCCTCGCCGTCGCCGCCACCAGATTCCTGCAGCCCTCAGCGCCGAGCTCCTGGGCCGTCATCTCGAACAGAGTGTTGAGGCGATCGGCCACACCTGTGAGGGCGTAGAGGTAGTGGCCGGTGGTATCCATTCGAGTAAACTCCGGAAGTGTTCCCAGACCCAAGGACCTCATGGTGTGAGACATATTGTTGTACGAATCTCGCGCCATAACGAGGTGCAAATCATTCTTGAGCCGCTCGGGGGAGCCCGCAACACTATTTCTTGAAGGGTGGCTCCCTCGGTGGGCTTGGCGGCTAAACGTTTGTCATGGTGGGTGGCTCCATATATAAGATGATGAAGAGGAGAAATGAAAGGATGCAAAAGGGAGACGCGCTTGTGGAGAACTGCGGAGTAGTCAACAATGGCACGTCTTATATAAGGTTTGTGGAGAATGATGAAGCGGTTCATTTCGTGCATATTGATGGGACGATGAGATGCTTCGAAACCGCTCGCCTCAGGGAAAAAAGGTCGCACAACGATTGCACGTCTCCGCACCACATGTTGCAATTAAGTTCTTTGCACTACCCACTGCTCGTCTCGAGGAAACGGAAGGATGCAAAAGGGAGACGAGCTTCTCCCCCACTCGTCTCTTTTCGTCAACGATCCGAGACAAGCTTTTTCTAGCTCGTCTCCCTTTTGACCTAGCCATTTAGGCTCTCGGGTGCTCTATTCGAACACTTAGCTAAGTTTTCGGAAATTTTTTGACCTCTCGCGCTCTTTCACTCTCTTGCCCTAGAGACCGTTTCAGTACAAATCACGATCCAACTCCAGTGCGACTGTTGCCTGCCATCCACTGTTCGCCATCGGCATCATCGTCATTGCCGTCACCACCATCGTTGCTGTCCTCACCATACCGTCCTTGCCATCGCTACTCCCTCCTATTCTACGCTACTTATATTCCACTTTATATGTAGTTCGTGGCTGAAAAATTTGTTACCGACTTAGCGTGTGGCCGACTCAAGGAGGAGGGCTTGGCGTCGCGGAAGAACCACCCTCATGTATGGACATATGGCACACCGGTCATATTGTTGTATGTAGCTCTGCATTGGACTGATGAACTTAATGACGCACTATGTAGTTTTGCTTTTGTGCCACTGGTTATGTTCCATCTTGTTTGTTTTCGGTGTTTGCAATATCATGACTCGCCATTTGCGTCACTTGTTGTCCAATTTCTCTGCACAATCCAGTATAACCATCGTCCCCTTATTAATGAATTTCCTTTGTAGACTGACTGAGAAGGTGGTTACTACCCACTGACAATCTCCTTCTCGTTGGACTATCCCATGGTACCTCCAAGATGCGCCTTTCCACCTTGTTTCTTCCACCCGAATGTCCATCGCTCAGGAACGCTCTACCTTGGGGTTCTTGATCAACAGATTGTAAGATAGGCTTATTTTTCTTACGTAATTAGTAATTGTTGCTGAACTTATTTGAAGTGGTTTCTTATGTTTCTTAAATTGATATTTCGCAGGGGTGCTGTTTTGGTGTTACTGTCAAAATTTTACTACTTGAAGTTTGGGAGCAAGCTCGACGGTACAGTTTTGATCGATCGACGGGAGCTTCATAGGAATATATGTCTGAAATATATAGTTTGGAGGGCACACAATGTGTATAAACTATGAACTACAAAATGTATATGTCTGAAATTGCAATGTGTGTCTGTGTGTGTCTATATATATATATATATATATATATATATATATATATATATATATATATATGAGTTGAAATGTATATCATTGAGATGCAAATGTTTATCTCTTAATTGCAATGTGATTGCAATTCTATATGTTTATATCTAAATTCTATTAATGTTGATTGCAATTAAAGATCGTCTCCCATGTGTACTAATCGGCGATGAGCCTAGAATTGTGCTGTCACTCATGACTCGACTCAGCTCGTCTCGGATTTCTCACAGAAAGGAGACGAGCCTTCTTGGAGCTTGTCTCTCATTTATACTTATCGGTAACGTGCCCGCTGCTCGTCTTCGATTACTCTGTAATGCGAGATGCGATGACGGAGACGCGCTTTTTGCTCGTCTTCGTGCTTCGTGCAGGCTTGCCTCTAATGAGCCTCTCTCACGTAGTGATTAATTAAAAGTAAAATGGATGTGGTAGTCGACTACGACGATCAAATACACATGTAGCTATGCATGACCGGTCACGACATTACAACCGACAATAATCATCTCACAAGACAAAGCAAAACAACTGTGGTCCTCCAAGAACTCTAAGAAGGATCCACACGACCTATGCCACCATAAAGGGCAGCCACTTCATTTACCCGTATACTATCGGACCTAGGATTTTATCAAAGCGTATGCATATAAAAAAATCATATGCAATAATAATTCGATATACATACATTAAATAACATAATAAGTTTTAAATTACAATGTAAATTGTTTAAACGCAATAATAATAGTTTAACAATATAGCAATAAGATAAATTTACAATACTACTTGTCTAACTCATTGTCATTGCTTTCTAATATTAACTTAAGCAATATTCACGATATACTTATTCACTTATTCACAATTTCTTACAATAGACTTTCAAAATTAAATGAGGTTCTTCCTATTGCTAGATTATTCACTTTCATACACGTTCGCAGTTACTGGATGCTAATATTTGATGCAAAAGTTAACTTTTTTGTAAAGAAACTTTTTTCATCGTTACACTTATATATGTGATAATCAATGATTACCTTTGGATTTTTATAACTAAATGAAGTTCTTTCTATTGGTAGATTATTCACTTTCATCACGTTCACCGATCGAATGTTAATATTTGATGCCAAAGTTAGCTTTTTGGTATAGAAATATTTTTCGCCATTCCACTTATCAATGTGACACTACAACAAAAAGAATTTTCACAGGCGCCTCGATTTTTCAAACACAGGCGGTCCGTAAAAAAATGCGACTGTGATGATGAATGAAACAATAACCGCCTTTGATGACATAACTTCACAGGTGGATTTTAAAAAACAACCGCCTGGGTAAATACATGATTTTCTCAGGCAGTTATTAAGTAAGAACCACCTGTGATATAACAAACTTCACAAGCGGTTCTTAATTAACCAAAGCCTAGGTAAATACATGATTTTCACGTGTTGTCATTGTTTAAGAACCATATGTACTGGTTCAATCATCACAAGCGGTTTTTATTCAAGAACCTCTCGGGGAAAGTCATTGTTTTCACAGGCTGCTTGTTAATTAAGAACCGCCTGTGATGCTGATAAGCTCCTATCAAGCTAAGCCCTGCACAACAAGCTCTTGTAGATGCAAGTAACACCCGTGGCTCATCATTTGGATTGTTGAAAGCATCATTTGATGCCTAACGATCCTTGGAAGGATTTTCCCATCCATGGAAGGATTTCTTTCCCTCTTGTCCATTTGAAAACTTAGGAAGATGCTCCTTTCTCTGTTTTAATGCCTAAATATATTGATTAAAAATCAGTACCTACTCTATTAGTGATTCAGACAAGCGAGGAAGCGAACAACTTCAATCACAAATCTTGTTTTTACCCTTTCATAGGGATTTAACTTTAATCATTCAAGGTTAGATTTATCAATATGTGAAGCTTCCTAATCACACATGTTAATGGTAGTTATAAGTGAAGGATATGTCGAAGCTAACGAAATATGAATAGGACTGGAGATAAAGATCCTGCATATGAGTGGCAATGTCCAGGTTAGATAGCGTGTAGCTATGATGGCAACCTTAAACAACATGAAAAGTGATGTTAAGGTTATGCTTGCATCAACCAAGGCATGTTGTGAGGGTATAACACTTGTTGGGGCAAGCATAGCCGTGATGCTCCAACAAGTGTTATGCCCTCACAACGTACCTTGGTTGATGCAAGCATAACCTTGGCATCACTTTTCATGTTTTTGAAGGCTGCCACCATAGCTTCATGTTGTCTAACCTGGACATTGTCACTCATATGCAACATATCTTTGTCTTCAGTCCCGTTGAGATTTCGTTAGCTTTGACACACCCTTCACTTGTAACTGCCATTAACATGTCTGATGAGGAAGCTTCACTTATTGATAAATCTATGCTTAAAATATTAAGTTCAAATTCCAATGAAAAGGTTAAAAACAAGATTTGTGATTGAAGTTGTTCGCTTCGTCGCTTGTGTGAAGCACTAAGAGAGATTGTAATGATTTGTAGTCCATATATTCAGCCATTAGAACTGATAAAGTAGCATCTTCTTATGTTTTTAAAATGGAAAGAAGTGAAAGAAATCTTTTAGGGCTTGTTTGAGTGTACTCAATCTAATTAGATTGAAGTGGATTGGAGTGAAGAATGAACTAATTTTCTCCTCAATCCACCTCAATCCACATATATTGAAGTGGATCCATTCCCATACAAACAAGCCCTCAAATGGATGGGAAGTATCATCATACTTCAATTGAATCTTTTAAAAATCCAAATGATGAGTCTCGAGTGTTACTTGCATCTACAAGAGCTTGTTGTGAAGGAATTAGCTTGATAGGAGCTTCAAGAGTTGTGCTTCTAGATGTTGTTAGGAACCAAGCTGTTGGAAGGTGAGCCTGATCATCATAGGTCAGAAGAAATTTATATACACATACAATTTGATAACTTATGGAACAGGTGAAGGTGATAATATGATAGCCAACAAGCCGAAAAGGATCACATGTCCAAATTAGTCTTCTCTACAGAAGCTGAATTTAATATTGTTCGAAACATGCTATCTAAAGTTGAAATAGAGCATTGTTCTATGTTTATTTCAGAGGATACAAATATATACAATATATATCATACATTTTTTCCATCATTGACATCTTCTCGCATATAGGGTTTCATATCATTTTTAACGCTTCTCTCTACGCGCTTGATGTTTTCTGGTTTGGTGAAAAGGTACATCTCTTCATACTGATTATATTCCTCTTCATTATCTCACACATTCTCAACCCCAACAATATTTTGCTTTCCAGAAACAACTACGTGCATCTTTTTAGTTTCTGGATCTTGAACATAAAAAAATTTCGCAACACTATCGGCGAGAACCCACAAGTCATCTTTATAACCCACTTTATTCAAGTCTACCAGTGTGAGCCCGTAATTGTCTACTTTCAGACCATTAGGATGTTTGACCCATTGGCACTTAAATACGGGCATTACCATTCTTTCGCCATAATCGAGTTCCCATATTTCCTCTATGAACCCAAAGTATGTGGTCTTTTGCCTTTGTGAATCATAAGCCTCAATACGAACACCACTATTTTGTGCAACACTCTTACTTTCTTTTTCTTTAGTATAAAATGTGTAACCATTGATGTCATATGCTTGACATGATGTCACCAAAGCAGATGGGCCAGAAGCTAACTTCTTCATTGTTGCCTCTTCTACAGAGTTTCCGTATGGTATATTTTTGTCCATTAACCATTCGATGAAACATCTTCAGTGCTCTTTCATGATCCAGTCCTCTGTACGGTCTTCGTTTTTTTCACGAAGCTCCATTTGGTGTTCCTCGATGTATGAATCAACTATTGCAAGCTGTTGTAGTACACCAAAATGTGCACGGTGTACATTCTTGTAATCTTGAACGATAAAAGTTTTCTTACCCACTTTGCCTCTCCCACGTAGTCTACCCTCATGTACTGGTATAGGCACACCTATTGGTTTTCCATCTATGATGTAATCAGTGCAACCCCCAATCACTTCTTCAGTGGTGTGTCCTTCCATAATTGAACCCTCTGGGTGAGCACGATTCCGCACATAACCTTTTAATACTCTAAATATCTCTCCAACGAAAACATATGATGTAAATATAGTGGCCCCAATGCTTTTATCTAATCAACAAGATGTATGATTGGGTGTACCTGCATATCAAAAAAGGATGGTGGGAAACACATCTCAAGCTTGCACATAGTCTCGACGATGTATGCTTTCAGATAGTCTAAATCTTCACGTGCACCTTTTGCAATACTACATTGAAGAAGTAACACAAATGTGTGATGACAAAATTTATATGCTCAGGTTTGATGACTCTAATTGCAATGGCAAGGAACACTCTCATCATCATGTGACAGTTGTGATAATTATAACCGAATAAAGACAAGTCTTTCAACGAGACTAGTTTGCGGATATTGGATGAGAAACTCGTGGGCACTTTGATCCCACGCAAGCATTCGCAAATTGCTGTTTTCTCTTCTAGTGTCATGTTGTAGCTCGCTGGGGTAAGGCAATGCTTCCCGTTCGCCTTTTCTACTGTATGAAACTCTGGTCTCAAATAAATATTTACTAGGTCCATACGTGAATTTAATACGTCCTTTGTTTTCCTCGGCATGTCTAGCAAGGTCCCAATGATGCTATCAAATACATTCTTCGTAACATGCATCAAATCTATACTATGGCAAAATTCTAGATTCTCCAATATGGAAGATACTTGAAAAAATTGATTGTTTCTTGAAAGCCATGTCAGTTGTATCACTCGAAGATGTACTTTTCTTTCTATTGATTCCTTTACATTTTCTGCCCTTACCGAAAGCAATATGAATGTTTTTGACCATTTCGAACACACGTTTTCCACTGTAAGGTTTTGGTGCAGTATCTTTTTTGATTTTGTTATCAAATTGTTCTTTCATCTTCCTATACTTGTGTGTATCTGTCAAGAACCACCAATGTCTCATGTACACCATCTTTTTGGATGAAGTGAGGTATAGAAATCCAGTTCTATCCATGCACCTTACACAACCTTTCTTCCCTTTCATTTGTCCAGATAATGTAAACAGTCTGGGGTAATCATGCACGGTAACGAATATCATTGCTCTTAGCGTGAAATACTCCCGCTCGTACTCATCCCGTGTACGTAACCCTTCATTCCACAATTTTGCCATATCTTCCATTAAAGGTTCCAAGAACACATCAATTTTGATGCTGGGTTGTTTCGGACCTTGGATAAGAACAGATAATAAGATATATTTCCTTTTGTGACACAACCACGTCGGTAGGTTGTACATCGTTAAGATCACAGGCCATGTGTTGTGTATGCTCCTTTTTTCACCAAACGTATTCATTCCGTCTGTACCCAAGGCAAACCTTACATTTCTGAATTCCTTTGCAAATTCTAGATACTGAATATCAAATTTTTTCCATTGCGTTGCATCACCAGGGTGTCTAATTTATTTTTAATTCTTCTTGTGCTGCTTGGAATGCCAAGCATAAGTTCAGCCTCCCTAGGGTTTGAGAACAAACGCTTCAAGCGATCAATTACCGGAAGGTACCACATCACCAAGGCAGGATTTTTTCTCTTATTCTTCCCGTCTGCATCGCCAGAAGTATCGTCATCGTCACCTTCAGGACCAATAATAAACTTCTTATTCTTCTGAGATTTTTTCATGTTGGTAACACACTGGTGATTGTAGTCCTTCTTATATCTACTGACACCACATATGGGGCATCTAGTTTCGAGCTCATGCTCTTTGCGATACAGAATACAATGGTTCACACAAGCGTGTATTTTTGTCACACCTAGTGCCATCGGGCAAAGAAGTTTCTTCGCTTTATAAGTGCTTCTGGGCAATTTATTTGGATTTGGAAGAATTTCTTCCATAAGATTCAAAAGATCAGAGAAACTACAATCGGACCATCCGTGTGTGGCTTTCAACTATAGCAGCTCTAAGACTGCACGCAATGTAGTAAACTCTTTATCACAACTGTTTGATTCATCATATAAAAGCTTCATCGCCGCATTCTGCAATGTCTCCATTTTAATTAAACCTTTACTTTGTCCCATAGAAGTCAGTACATATGGTTCAATGTGACGCAACATCTCCTCACAATCGAACTCATCGTCATCATCACCATCTTGATTGTCACTACCATCATCGATACGAACATTATCGTCATCTGAACCACTCTCATCATATCCACTTCATGTGTATCTAACTCACCATGCTCTGTCCATATTGTGTAGTGTTTTTCGAAACCTATTTTCACCAAATAAGATTGGATTACTATAGTATCTATTTAAGCAATCTTATTTTCGTAGTCGATACATGGACATAATATGTCATCTATCTTTTGCAACTTCGCATGTCTCTTGGATGCTTCAATAAAATTTGCAATGTTATGAATGTACATACGATCAGGTCTTGGCATGTTATACATCTACGCTCGATGGTCCATGCTTCAATAACATATTTTTGTAAGATTTACAAAATTTGGCCACAAATATTCTCTAAAGGTCTTCTATAAAATGAATTTACAGAGGCATCACAAGAGTGTATCATATGAGTGAATACTGGTATCATTTAGGTCTGTTCATAAGGGTTCCAAGAAAATTTGTTTCATAATTTTCTCAACTTCCTAGTGGCCATAATGGATTTTTGAAGTTAGGCTTATTCATTGAAACATTTCATCAAACACGTGATGTGCTTATATTCATCTTCAACCTTTAATCCTTCAAATCTACTTCTTGTTTTGTAAAATTCATGAGTGAGCTCAAGGGGAGACTAAACTACATCTTTCAACCTTTAATTATTCAAATCTACTACAAATCTCAAGTGGTTGGGGGGGGGGGGGGGGGGCTAGAGGCATATGCAAACACAACAAAATGAAACTGCGAAAACAGAACAAATTAAAAACATGATAGTGAATAAGAAGTCTCTTCTAACCTTTTCCCTGTTCAAAAGATGGTCAACTGATGAATGCAGTATCGGCCGGGGCACCGTGGAAAATTTTTGCAGCCTGATGGCGTCGATGGAAAATCTCTAGGGTTAGGTTTTCTGTGGTGCCCGAGGGGTCTTTATATAGGTGTCAGTTTTCAGAGGCGGTTTTTTAACGAAACAGCCGCCTGTGATAAAAATTAAAAAAGTTCAGGAGGTTTTTTCAGGTGGTTTTTAACTACTTCTCAGGCGGTTGGTAATGAATAACCGCCTGAGAAAAAGACTATCTCAAGCGGGTATTACTTAGCAACTGTCTGGGATAATTGCGCGAGCCTGTTCTTCAGTTTTCTTTTTCCTTGTCTCTTTTATTTAGATTCCAATATAAATACTCAAACATGTATAGATTCTGCAAATTGAGTCCAAATTCGATGATTCTCTCTTCTATATTTTTCAAAAACTAACATCTACCACCTGGACCAAATATTTTAAAACTTGTATAGCTAACATTGTAATGTGTTGGTAAATATCAAATTAATTTATACTCACATATTATTCACATTTGTGTATCTCCTAAAAAAAGGATCCTTCACTGAAATTGGTTTGTATGAACATATTTGTATTATTTATACATGTATGAATTTTGTTAATTTTTTTAAAGCATTCCAGCATGTCAAAATTTAAATTATCCATCTCTCTAACCAAATTCTCATATACATATGCGGCATTCATAAAATTTTGAACACAATTGATTCAAAAGAAATTTAAAAAAATCTGAAAAAATTCATAGAGGTTGGTATGATGACTAAAAATGTACATTGAAAAAATAAATGAAAAAATCATTATATTCATCTAGATAGAAAAATGACAAATAGCAATTGTTATATGTCTTTTATGTTCTGACTAATTTCAAAGGCTTTATGAAGTTAAATTTAATGGTTACCTTTAATACTCAATCATATTACAACAAAGTGGAATTTTGGCTTCCGAAAGGCCCCAGATTTAATCAAGAATATTAATTAAGATTACATAAAGATTTTCTTAGGCAGTTGGTACTGAATAACCGCCCGAGAAAAATATTATCTCAGGCGGGTATTAAGTACCAACCGTCTGGGATAATTGCCAGAGCATGTTCTTTTCTTTTCTCTTGCTTCTATTTTATTTAGGTTCCAATATAAATACTCAAACATGTATAGATTATGCAAATTAAGTCCAAATTCGATGATTCTTTCTTCAATATTTTTCAAAAATTAACATCTACCACCTGGATCAAATATTTTAAAACTTGTATAGCTAACATTGTAATGTTTTGGTAAATATCAAATTAATTTATACTCACATATTATTCACATTTGTGTATCTCCTAAAAAAAAGACCTTCACTGAAATTGGTTTGTATGAACATATTTGTATTATTTATACATGTATGACTTTTGTTAATTTTTTAAAGCAATCCAACACGTAAAATTCAAATTATCCATCATTCTAACCAAATGCTCATATACATATGAGGCATTCATCAAATTTTGAACACACATTGATTCAAAAAAATTTAAAAAAATCTGAAAAAGATCATAGAGGTTAATATGATGACTAAAAATGTCCATTGAAAAAAGAAATGGAAAAAATCATTATATTCATCAAGATAGAAAAATGACAAATAGCAATTGTTATATGTTTTTTATGTTCTGACCAATTTCAAAGGCTTTATGAAGGGAAATTTAATGGTAACCTTTGATACTCAGTCATATTACAAGAAAGTGGAATTTGGGCTTTTGAAAGGCCCCACATTTAATCAAGAATATTAATTAAGCTTACATAAAGATCTTCTCATGCGCTTAGTGCTGAATAACCGTCCGAGAAAAGGATTATCTCAGGCGGGTATTAGGTACCAACAGCCTAGAATAATTGCCCGAGCATGTTCTTCAGTTTTCTTTTCCCTTGCTTATCTTTTTTTTAGATTCCAATATAAATACTCGAACATGTATAGATTCTGCAAATTGAGTCCAAATTCGATGATTCTTTCTTCTATATTTTTCAAAAATTAACATATACCACGTGGACCAAATATTTTAAAACTTGTATAGCTAAAATTGTAATGTTTTGGTAAATATCAAATTAATTTATACTCACATATTATTCACATTTGTATATCTCCTAAAAAAAGGATCCTTCACTGAAATTGGTTTGTATGAACATACTTGTATTATTTAGACATGTATGAGTTTTGTTAATGTTTTTAAAGCATTCCAACATGTCAAAATTCAAATTATCCATCATTCTAAACAAATGCTAATATACATATGAGGCATTCATCAAGTTTTGAACGCACATTAATTCAAAAAAATTTAAAAAAATCTGAAAAAAATTCATAGAGTTTGTTATGATGACTAAAAATGTCAACTGAAAAAAAAAATAAAAAATAATTATATTCATCAAGATATAAAAATGAAAAATAGAAATTGTTATATGTTTTTTATGTTCTAACAAAGGCTTTATGAAGTGAAATTTAATGGTAGCCTTTAATACTCAATCATATTACAAGAAAGTGGAATTTGGGCTTTTGAAAGGCCCCACATTTAATCAAGAATATTAATTAGGCTTACATACATATCTTCTTAGGCGGTTGGTACTGAATAACCGCCTGAGAAGAAGATTATCACAGGCGGGTATTACTTACCAACCGCCTGAGATAAATGCATCTACTCAGGCGGTTGGTAATTGCCACCCGCCTGAGGTAAACATCTTCTCAGGTGGTTGGTACTTAAAAACTGCCTGAGAAGATAGGCGTCTCGGCTGTGTTGGAATAACCTAACCGGGCGAAATCACTTAGATGCTGTCAGGCTGCCAAAATTTCGTTTGCCGCCAAGTCTTCGCCGCTCTCGCCACCGAGCTTCGCCGTTGTCGCCGAGCTTCACTGTCACTACCGAGCTTCGCCGTTGTCCGTTTGCTTCGCCCTCGCCACTTCTAGGTACGCCGACCAAAGCCCTTGCCATGACCGCTGAGATTCACGGTAAACCCTAAACCCTTCGAACTTCCCTCCTCCGTCCCCGTGCAGCCTCCCTCCTCGCCCTCGCCGCCGGCCGAGTCAAATGGTGCCTTGCATAGATTTCCTTGGTTAGGGTTCGGGAATTCGAAAAGGGTAGGCATCCTGTTGGTGGTTGACCGCAGCATAGATTTCCCTGGTTAGGGTTCGGACATGATAAACAACTAGTTGTTATGAAGCTATGAACCATATGCAGGTATTGAGCAGGCTGTCCAAGCTTATGCAGCAGCTAAAAAGAAAAATGATTCAAATTCATGGCAAAAGCTACATGAGGCATCACCAGATTAATTGATTTTGAACATGTTTTCTTTCACTAATATAGCATCATTTTCAATCAACCACATACAAAATTTCATTTTGGGAGGGATTCTAGCTTTCCAAATTTGTTTATAACCAGGTCCAGAATATGACCTAGTCAATTTAGTATAAACCGAATTAACTAAAAAGGCTCCTGTTTTGTTCCATTTCGACACCACAATATCATCATTTTGCTGCACTGTCAGACCATTAAGTTTGTACACAAGGTTATACCACATGATACATAAAGGTGCTAACAAAGAATAATTGAACTAAACAACCCAGTTTTGCGCAAAGCACTGGGCAACAGAGATGTCTTTGTCCACACAAAGTTCAAAGTGAATGATGTACAGGCTGGCTAAAGGTTTTACCTCTAACCAAATTTCTAGCAAAAAACTTATTGTTTCACCATTCCATAATGCAAATTTTCTGCTCTTGTATATATATTGTTGACTTTTTGAAGGTCTCTCCATATGGGAGAGTTAGACATTTTATGTCTCATTGTCCCAACAGGAGAATCCCAAATGTATTTAACTCTGACAATGTCATGCCAAAGCCCTTATTCCATTTCCAATTTTCACTACCATTTCATCAGCAGACTGACATTCATCTTACTAAGGTCCTTAACCCCCAGCCCACCCCTCCCCCTTTTTTATTTTTTTACAAATGATACCCTCTCATATATGGACATGGATCTCTCTCTTTAAGCATATATAGACTAAGCACTTTGCATGGTACATGGCCTTATAATCATGTGTTACCCTCTTGTTGCCACCGTGCATAGATTTTTTCAAGTTTTTGAACCCTAGCCATCCCACGAAGGTCTGTGTTAGTTTTTATTTTGCGAAATGTCAAGCTTAGCCATGCTTATACCGGTAAAAGTTGAATTGTGTGTCAAGGCCACACTGTTAACGAGCTTAGGGCATAATATACTTAGATATGGGATAAAATCTGATAGAAGATGAACTTGTGTAATGAGAGGTGATTTGGATTGTAGTCCCTCTCGGTCAATTAAATTCTTTGTCTTGTTCTTTTTATCCCAAGCACCATCCATTCTAACCACATGCTGGATGTAATGGTATAGAAAGTCAAATATCTCACCTTGTACTCTTGTTTTGGCCATGACTTCATAAATTGTTTGACACACACAAGTGGTTGGTGGTTCTGCGGGACACTTCTTGTAGAGTTAATATGCCATTCATTATATTTTTTGTCTTATTAGTTCTAGCATGGAAAGCCCTAAGAAGACTGGTGCTGGTAGTAACAATAAAGAAGACAATATGGACTTTACTGACTCCAGCAGTTCAGGCTCCTTTTACAGTCCATCGGATCCTTTTCCGAATACAAAAATTAAAAGGACTTCAGAGGATCTCGACCCGCAATATGATCCTACCGATGAGGTATGGATCACGAATCTTAACTTCAGCAGTTCAAGTTAATGTTGGTTGTCAAGTATACGAAGTCTTATAATTCTTTTCTACCTAGATTCATCGTGAAGACAACGAAGGTTCTCCAATAGATGAATCCTCAGCTTCACTCAAGCGGAAACAAGGGCAACGAGGTCCCAATAAGGGTCCATTGGACCGCATCATGTACATAACAAGGGTTGGTCCAGGTGGGCTTCCCCAAGAACCACTAGATTCAGTTACCAAGTACCGAAATGCATGCAATTTTTTTGTTAGAGAGCTCGTGCCAATCACAACCGAGAATTGGAGAAAATTACCTGAGGAGACCAAGAATGAGTTGTGGGAAAGGATAAAGAAACAATTCAAGTTCCCGAAAGACACGGAAGAAGCTGTAAAGAAGCAACATTGGTCTCTTGCGGCAAGAAGTTTCGTGACTGGAAGAGTGAAATGAATGCTTATGTTAAGGCCGATAAGGTCCCTAGCCCGAGGAAGATGGGAAAAATCACACAAGCTCAGTGGCATTTGTTCGTCAAAAGACCACACCTGATGCTAAAGCCCTAAGTGCAACTAGGTCAGAGCTTGCCAAAAATAACAAATACCATCAACGCTTGGGGTTTGCCGGATATGCCCCCAATGTCCAGAAATGGAATAACATATTAGAAGAAATTACCAGTAAGGGCTATCCTCACCCGTTAGAAGGTTGCGATGAGAGAACTCAGCGGTGAATTTTTGCTCGGTCAGGTTTGACCAGTGAGGGCAAACTTGAAAAGCCTGACTCTAAGAATGAAGTAGAGGAAAAAATGAAAGAAGTAATTGAAAAGCAATAGGAGGGTCTCTTCAAGCCGAAGAGGGAGAATGACCAACTTACCGCTATCCTAGGAAACCCTGAACACATTGGACGGGTTCGAGCAGTCTCTCCTCAAATGTCATGGCTAGATGGTTTCCCAAAATATAAAGAAACATATAGAAGATGTGAGAAGTTTATGAAAACACTTGATGAAACGATTGCTCAAAAGGTCAAAGAAAATGTGCAAGAAATAATGGAACAACTTAGACAATCGGGACAATTAGTGGCACCGAGTACAACGATGGTTCCCGTGCCAAAGGAGCAATTGGTATCTCCAACTGCCTACCCTAGCAGCGTAGGTTCTGTGCCACACTCATGGTCATCCCATAAGTTCGCTATCGATGATATTGATAAGGACAAATCTTGTTATCTTCTTGCCCTGATCAGCAGAGCAGGGAACAAAACCAAACAGGTTGGCACTGCTATGGCAAAGCCTAATCGTGACTTCAACGGGATCACTTCCGTTGTATTATGCTGTGGTGCAAGTTCTTTAGATCATTGATAATAATTATGAAGATTATGAAATAGACCACATCACACATGAGGGGATCACAACTCTGGGGCTGGCTGTCAACCAATTAATTCTTTGGCAACGACGCGATATCATGTTGGACGATGAGCCGATTTCTAGCCCCGTCGCATCTCAAAATACTGCAACCCTGTCTTCTAAGGCGAAAGTCCATGAAGATCCACTCCCAGTCCAAGAAGATTCACTCTCCCAATGTCTCAGCAAGGGTGATAGTAACCTTGCTAGTAAAGATAACCAAAAGAAACAAGTTGGACAACAGTTTCAAGCAGTACCAGAGCAAGCTGTTGCTACTAAAGAGCAACAAGTTGAGCAACAGCTTGATGTAGTACTAGAGTCAGCTGCTGGGAGTAAAGAGCAATCAGTTGAACAGTAGGTTCAACAACAAGCCAGTGTCGAACTTCCGATGACTACACCTCAATCATCAGTGCCTGTCAAAGTTAGCTCAGACAAAATTGAGAAACCTTCATCAGAAGTGTCAAAGTATTTGGACACTATGAAGGAAAATATTAGAAAATCGAGTGCATCTCGTTCTTCTCATGAGCCAACATTAGAAGATATCGAGGAGTGAGAAGATGACGGTGTCATGTATAATCGCCGGACGGCTTTAGTTAAACCAGGAGTTTCAATGTACAAGCTTAGGATGTTCCTCCTAAATTTGAGAATGGGAAGTTGTTCATGACATCTGTACAACTTAGCAAACAACCTGCCCCGCTCAAAAGAATGCACGAGGGGTACATCCTTGCCAACACAAAATATGATCTTTCTTGCGTCACATTTCGTGTTCCAAAAGATGCATTTTGGAGCACTGGAGCAGATAAACGAGTCATTTTATTTGAAGAGTTGCATACCCATTTCCATCGGGGCATGCTCGAAATCTACATGCTACTCGTCTAGTGCTTGTAAGTGCCTCTAATATTATCATTTGCTTTTCTTACTACACGCATACACATTTTATAAGATTATAACAATTCTGGACTTCTTCAATAGGATGTAATACATGGATAATGAAAAGATGAAACGCAAGACAGGTATCCTTTACCCTACACGGATTGCAAAGACGCTATTCGACGTCAAGGCGGATCGAGACTCGGTACAACTCAAGCACATGAAAAAAAAAAGAATTTGAAAAATCAATCACAAAACTTAAGAAGGATAGAAGGACAGAAGTTGCATCTTACATAGGACATGCAATATTTAACTTTGTCAGAGACGGCAAGGACCTCGTAAAGGCTCCGTACCACTTCAAGTAAGTTCGAAACATGAAATTGAAATAGCAATTATTTCTAATTGTTAACACGTGTGTTTGTATGTGTGCAGCAATCACTACATAATGATCTTCATGAAGCCAACGCAGGGTTTGGCAAAAGTCTTGGACTCATCCGATTACCCACCAGATCGTTACAAAGATTTCCTTTCCATTTAGAACTGTACGTTTATTCAATAATTTTAATTTACACACATTTAGAATTTTTTGCCAAGTTTTATATTACATTTCTTGTATTACAGCGCTTGGCGATTTTACGCAGAACAGCTTGGCGGTCAGAGACCTCCTAATACGAATGCATTGGACATTAAAATGTATTATGCTTGCTCGAAGCAGCTTGCTGGGAGTGTTTTATGCTGGTATTATGTATGTGAACATCTTCGGACCGCAAGCGAATATAGAGTGAATCATGAGGATGTAAGTTATCCTTAATGTCGATATCTTATTTTCTTACTTTTGAGTTTCATTATTTTCAGATTTTGATTCCAACTTCAAAATTCAATTGCTCATAGTGCAACTGCTCCAAAATACCAAATAAATTCATGTATACTCTCACTTTGATCAATACTTTGAGATTATTCAAACCGACACATTCTAAATCTTGTTATGTATTTCATTGCAGCACACAAAGAATGTGAACGAAGAATGGCCAGTTTGTAGAAGTATTCCTAGTGGAGGAGCCAACAAGATTGCTTCTGAACTGTGTCAAATCGTGTGTCGCGGAATTTTGTACAAAAGAGTGGAGTTCTTTGATGAGCATGGTGCAATAGCTGATGTGCCAGAACTTTAAGACTATGCCAATAGAAATAATTTTTAGTGAAACTTGTAAACTATGAGATGACTTGTATGTGTAACTTGTATATATGTATGTTGTTTTAGTGAAATTGACTTATGTGATATGACTTCTGTGATTATATTGTTTACTTCTGTGATGATATTGTTGACTTCAGTTATTATATTGAATTGACTTGGAAATTAGAAATAATAGCAGGTGGTATTGTATAGGTTATACCTTATCACATGCGGTTATTTACCTACGACTAGATTTACCTGTGAAACATCATTATCACAGGCGGCTAGATATAGGTAAAGAATTGTCTGTGATAACCTAATTATCACAAGCAGTTATTGTTATGGTACAAACTGGCTACGATAAACTGTCTCCACAGGCGGCTTGTCGTAGGCAAAGATCCGCCTGTGATAACACAATTATCACAGGCGGTTATATATACTGCACAATCCGCCTGTGATAATAGGTCTTCACAGGCGGCTAGCCTAAGTAAAGAACCGCCTGTGATAATATGTCTTCACAGGTGGTTTCACTTCTATGCCTGTGAAATTGCAGATTATCACAAGTTCTTCATTTCATGCGGTTTTAAAAACCGCGTGTGATAATACGTTTGGAGCCGCCCGCGATGAGGCTTACTGTAATAGTGTGATAATCAATTATTACCTTTGGATTTTTATAACTAAATACATAAGACTATAAAACAATTTATGGTTGAGTCAAATACTCGGAAAATAGAAGGCAAAAGGTATTACACATTAGTAGTGCCTCTGTCTAAAATCTTTAGTTAACTTAAGGGGAAAAACGATTTAACATACCTGCATTCGTGCATCATCACCGAACGCCAGCCTCCAGCTTGTGCGTGGACTTCTTTCATGCTGGAGTAGATGAACAACCTTCTTGAGTGTTTTCTCGCAACGCTGCCGCTGGCCGCGAGATCTCGCGCCGCTACGCATGCAATACCTCAAGATTCCGCCTCGCGAGATCCTGCATCGCTCCGTAATCATCCGCATCCTTGTCGTTCTCTTAAGCGTGAGGGCCTCGTGGGCCGTATTGTCTCCGCTCGGCCCTCATTTGTCACATGGTGGGTCAATTCAGACATTCAGTAGGTTGATCTGTTTTTATATTAATCTGTTTTCGCCCATTCGTTCCCATATGACTAGTAGTCCAGGGTATTGCAGTGACCATCCGACATACCTGGTATGTCCACCTCTGTTATTTATGCACTATCATGGTCTAGGTGGCAACACCCTTTTATCCATGATGTAAAGTTGTGAACCGATTATATATGTTCTGGTGGCTCCTGGTATGACAGTCCCTCTGTACTAAATAAATCTTAGACTCAAACATTTACATGATCAAAATTGAATTCAAAATTCATGTTAGCAAATAATGCGTAAAGAAGATCGAACACGAGACATAAATTTTACGTGGAAAACCCTTGCGGGGAAAACCATGGGCGCCGACCGGTGATCTTCACTATATGATGAGAGTTTTACAGTGGGGCTTACAATGAGGGTCTCATCTCTCTTGCTCTCTCTCAATAGCCTACAAGATGTATTTATAGGGGTGACTAACAAAGGAAACAAATCTCTCAAAATAAATACGACCCGTAACGTGGGAGGACTCCACCTCTCGCATCTCCCTAGGTGTCCTCAGCGAGATCAGAATTTGGATCATATTCCAACAAACTCCACATTGAGACAAATTCCATATTGTAGTTAATGAAAAGATCATCAATTAACTCCCTTCAATAATAAATAACACCGTGCATCAATAAGTCCCTAGGACTCAAACTGTAATACCAACCAAGCTTGAGCAAAGCTCAAACTTGTTAGTAGGAACTGGCTTTGACATCATATCAGCAGGATTATAATGAGTACTGATCTTGCACACTTTAATATCCATGAGCCATAATATCTCGAATAAAGTGATACCTGACATCAATATGTTTTGTTCTCCCATGAAACATTTGATCTTTGGTAAGGTGAATAACACTCTGACTATCACAAAATATAGTAGTGCAAGAATCATCTCCACAAAGCTCAACATATAAGCCTCTCAGCCAAATAGCTTCTTTACAAGCTTCAGAAATAGCTACATATTCAGCTTCTGCAGTTTATAAAGCAACAGTAGACTGTAAACAAGCTTTCCAACTAACAGCACAACCACCAATGGTGAAAACAAAACCCATGAGAGACCTCTGTTTGTCCAAATCATCAGGATAATGTGAGTCAACATAACCAACAAGTCCATTTCTAGATTTCTCAAACTGGAAACAAGCATTAGAAGTACCGTGTATGTATCTCAAAATCTATTAATCTGCTTTCCAGTGCTCTCCACCTGTATTATCCATGTATCTACTGACAATGCTTAATACATATGACAAATCAGGATGAGAGCAAACCATAGCATACATAGAATATCCAACTACGCTAGTATAAGGAACTCTAGACATCTACTCAATATCATAATCTGACTCTGGACATAAAGCTTAAGATAATGTGAAGTGTGGAGCTAAAGGAGTACTCACTGGTTTAGCATCATGCATACTGAAATGATGATGGACCTTTTCAATATAACTTTGTTGACTAAGATATAATTGGCCAGCTTGTGTCTCTCTAATAATCTCCATGCCAAAAATGTTCTTTGCTGCACCCAAATCCTTCATCTCAAATTTACTACTCAATTGAGCTTTTAATTTGGCTATTTCTGACTTATCTTTTGCAGCAATCAACATATCATCGACATGGAGAAGTAAATACATAGCTGAAGTATCAATAGTCTTCAAATAAACACAACTATCATAACATGACTGCTTAAAGTATTGAGAGAGCATAAAAGAGTCAAATCTCTTATACTATTGCCTAGGAGATTGTTTCAAGCCATGAAGAGATTTCTTCAACTTACAAACAAGATGTTCTGAGCCTTTAACAATAAAGCCTTCAGATTGATCCATATGAATGTTTTCATCTAATTCTCCATGTAAGAATGTAGTTTTAACATCGAGTTGTTCCAACTCATAATCCAGCATAGCAACAGTACCGAGTAAACAACGAATAGAGCTATGATTCAAAACGGGGGAAAATATATCATTATAGTCAATACCTGCAATCTGACTATAACCTTTAGCAACCAACCTTGTTTTATACCTAACAGTCTCATCAGGATAAATAGGCTCTTTCTTCTTGAAATCCACTTACAATGAACAGGTTTCTTCTCTTTAGGCAATGACACTAAATCTCAAGTACCATTCTTTTCAAGTGACTCCATCCCATCTTGCATAGCGTCAACCCAAGTATTACAGTCTGCAAAAGTAATAGCCTAAGAGTAATTAGAAGTTTCTACATTACCTTCAACATCTTTTGCATAACTCAAAGCATAAGCAAGAACATTGCATTCCTCAATTAACCTCTTAGGTCCAATATGAGGTCTCCTAGACTTGTCAACTGCAATAGAATGTCGTGGAGGCTGCACAACAAGCGAATGTGAGATAACAAATGAATCATCATCAATAAGTGTATCTGAGTCATCAGTATCTGGTGTATGTGCTGAATCAATTAAATGCTCCACCTGCACACTAGAGATCTGAGAACTCTGAACATGAGCATTAGTAGCTATAGCATCGGTAGTCATAGAAGATTCATTAAAGACAACACTTCTGCTAGTTATAACCTTTTTTGATTCAGGATCCCACAATCTATAACCTTTAACACCAGAACCATAGCCAAGGAAAATGCACTTAATAGCTCTAGGCTTCAATTTTCCATTATCAGCATGAGCAAAAGCAGGACAACAAAAAATCCTCAACTCAGAATAATTAGCTGGAGAAACATACCATACCTCAAATGGAGTCCTTTTATCAATTGCAAGAGGAAGAACGATTAATAGGATAGCAAGCAGTGGAAGCAGCCTCAACCCAAAAACGTCTATTAAAACCAACATTAGACAACATGCAACGGGCCTTGGAGAAGATAGTCCTGTTCATACGCTCAGCCACACAGTTTTGCTGAGGTGTGTGAGCAACAGTGCGATGTCTCACAATGCCATGAGACTTACAATAAGAATTAAAATCATTACAACAGAATTCCATCCCATTATCAGTACGAAGAACCTTTCACATTTTTCTCCATTTGATTCTCCACCATAGTCTTTCACTCTTTAAATGCAGAAAATGCTTCTGATTTATGCTTTAAGAAATAAGGCCATACCTTTTTTGAATAATCATCAATAATAGTCAACATAAAACGAGCACCTCCAATAAATGTATTACGAGATGATCGTCATAAATCAGAGTGCACATAATCAAGAATACCTTCAGTTGTATGAACCGAAGTATTGAATTTCACCCTCTTGTGCTTGCCAAACACACAGTGCTCACAAAAGTCTAATTTGCAGATGTTGTGCCCATCAAAAAGACCTCTCTTGCTCAAAATTGACAAACCAAGTTCACTCATATGACCAAGACGCATATGCTATAAACTTGTAGCATCAGAATCAGGTGACTTAGAGGAAACATCAACATTACCGATAATAGTAACACCATGTGGAATGTATAAATTTGATTTTAACAAGTCATCTTTCATAACAACAAGAGAGCCTTTAGTTACCTTCATAACTTCACCTTCAGCATAATACATGTAACCTTTGAGATCAAGAGTGCTTAGAGAAATAAGATTTCTCGTCATAGTTGGAACATGCCTCACATCTGTCAATGTCCTGACAATACCATCAGACATCTTAATCTGAACGGATCCAATGTCTACAACCTTGCGAGGTGTGTTATCACCCATCAAAACAGAACGTCCACCCTGGACAGATTCATAAGTGGAGAACCAATATCTGTTAATGTAAATATGAAATGTGCGGGCAGAATCAAGAACCCATTCATCATTGATTTTAGCACATCCAATAAAAGCAACGAGAACATCACTATTAGAATTGCTATCGGAAGAGGCAACAGAGGCACTACCATCATCACTAGATTTATTTGTAGACTTTTGAGCAACCTTTCTCTTTTCTTTATTTTGCATCTTGTAATATTTGGAGATATCATGATTATTACGCTTGCAATATCTACAGAACTTATCTTTACCTTTGGATTTAGAGCGGTGTTTCTGAGCACTCGAATTTTTATTTGATGTCCTCTCTGTACTATCGCGGAAGGACAAGCATTCTTCATCAGAACTGGTAGCAGAATCAGCATACACTATCTGTTTCATCTTTTTTTTAGCATGCAAAGAATCATAAACCCTTTGAACTGTAAGAGTATCATGACTGTATAATATAGTGTCCCTAAAATTTATATAAGACAGGGGTAACAAACACAAGAGCATAAGAGCTAAATTCTCGTCATCATATTTTACCTTCACACACCTTAGGATCGAAATAATCTCCTTGAAGACTTGACATGAGAGAACATTGAACCACCCTCTTGCAACTTGTGAGTAAATAATTTCATCTTCAAATGCATCTTGCTGGTTAGATCATTGGACATGCAGATCGATTCCAGCTTGAGCCATAAAGCAGCAGCGGTTTTCTATTCCAAAAATTCTTGCAAAATATTATTAGATAAATGAATATGAATTTGTGAAAGAGCCTTACGATCACGACGCTTCTCATCATCAGTCCAATTTTCCTGCCTTGGAGAATTCATCAAGTGCATCATCTAGATCGGTATGTACTAATATTGCCCACATCTTGACTTGCCACAAAGTGAACCGTGTATCACGATCCGGTAGCAGAATATCTTATTTGAGAGAAGCCACGTCAAAGAAAATCAACAATAATTAATCTGCAGAAAATTTAGAATGAGAAACAACTCCTGGTAGAAATTTCGATGTAGATGTAGCAAAGATCCCCAACTTTAAGATGAAGCATGTGAACTTCCTTGCATGCTTCACGGGAGCAGTAGATTGATAGTCCTTGGAACCTATGCCCAACATTGAATCACCAGCAACGGATCGATGCTTGATGTTTCAGTGGGCTGAATCACGTGAAGGAACATGCAGTGGCCCAGTGTTGGACGTCCAGATGCGCGTGCGCGAAGGTGGCGGCAAGAAAATCCGACAGGGCCTGCAATGGGTGTGCTGTTGCTGACGATGGAAAGCGACGGGCGGCCAAAGCGCCGATGGAACCGTGCGAGGTAGCATGTGGAAGAAATCGTCTGGCGGCGGCACACCTAAGACTGAAAATAGATCTAATTGCTTGGCGGCGCAACAGGGAATAAAATCTTAATATTCTTTTAATCAATCTCGTGTTTCGCTCTGATACCACTTATTAGCAAATAATACGTAAACAAGATCGAATACGAAACACAGATTTTACCCAACCAGCAATCTTCACTATATGATGGAACTTTTACAGTGAGGATTACAATGAAAGTCTCGTCTCTCTTGCTCTGCCTCAAGAGTCTACAAGATGTATTTATAGGAGTGGCTAACAAAGAAAATAAATCCCTCAAAATAAATACGACCCGTAACATGGAAGGACTCTACCTCTCACATCCCCTAGGAATCCCCGGCGAGATCATTCACAAGATGTATTTATAGGGGTGGCTAACAAGGAAAATAAATCCCTCAAAATAAATATGACCTGTAACGTGCGAAGACTCTACCTCTCACATCCCCTAGGCGTCCCCAGTGAGATCAGAATTTGGATCATATCCAACAATTCAAATGCCAAACCAATTAGGTTTGAAAGAAGCAAACTCCAGGATTTGAAACCTGCTGAATACTAGTCACACAAATATATTCTCCACATGATTTAATGTTACCCTAACAACCCCAAATTTTTTTCTTTTGAACATTTGAATTATTTATGTGCCACTCAATTTAAATTTAAAGAATTAGGAATTTATAAATCAAATTTCGATGAGCAAAATTATCCAATTTGTAGTTTATAACTTTAGGACCCCTCTATAATTTTTCATGAATGCTAGAGGCCTCTAGCTATTTCTTATGATTTTTAAAATGTTTGGTAGAGAGAAAATCACCTTCCTCTCTCCTTCTCGCTCTTCCAGGCGGCGCCTGGATGCGCCTCACTGCGATGGGTGTAGCGTGTGTGTCCGCTGTTGGCTATTGAATACATTAAACCCGCTTTTAGCACTGCCCTCGAGCCTCCCACCTCCCTTCCAGCTGTTGCTTCTTCCATTTTCGCTCTCCCAGCTGAAAACAAAACCGCCATAGCTGCCACCTCTATTGTGTCCTGACCTCATCTGATCCGGTCATACGACCTACCTGCTTGTCCTCCACCTCCCCCCTCAACCAAGCCTGCACTCTGTTAGACTGCCGGTGGACCAAGGAGACTACAAGCGGGCCGACTCGGGCTCCGACCCAATATGATGGGGACTGCAGTTCAGGAAACCTAACTCTCGTTATGTGGGTTCCGATTGGGCCCAGATGTAATGCTATTTGAGTCACTGCTGACGATGGGAAACAATATGGAAGTAATGGAGAACTAGTATCTACACCTTCTTGCTCTCTACGAATCATCTCCTTCCTCCCATTGGTTCCCCTTTCCATCCACTGCCGTCGGACGGCGTTAACAAACTAGTATCAGAGACTTCGATCTAACGGAGATGGACACTCACCACCACTACACGCGCTTCGAGAAGTCTCACGGAGCTATGGAGCCCAACACCAAGCTTCTACTCTCTGATATCTCGAAGCTCATCTCAGACCAGACCACCTCCCTCGTCAAGCGCCTCATGGAACAGATCGACTCCATCAACAAATGGCTGGTGACTCTCGTCGTCGAGGACAACATTAGATCTGAAAGTGTCGCCACCTTGGAGACCTCACAAGCTGAGTTTGACCGTGAATTCAACAAGTGGAAGCCGGAGATTGAGACCGCTCTTTCCTTGGCCAAACCAGAGATTTCCAAGCTGAACCGGTACTTTGAGAGAGATGCTCAGGGCAAGACTAACCATCAGGCTGGTGTCCTTGGATTTGAGTTGGCGCAAGACCCTACCTCCCCGGAGAGCATCACCGATGGCCCACTGCGGCACCGCGTCGACAACATGAACTGGGATGTTGGGTTTGGGTCAATTTATACCCATACCCACATCCCGGTCAAGGGTACGTACGATCCACATCAGCCCCTTGTTCCACATCTGTTTACTCCTCCATCGGATTACCATTTTACCAACCATGCCAGTCCAAAGGGACACCTCCCTAAAATGCAATTTCCCAAATTCGATGGTGACAACCCTAGGCTATGGCGATCTTGTTGTGAGACATATTTTGATATGTACTCAGTTGACCAGTGTTTGTGGATCAAGGTAGCTTCGTTACATTTTGAGGGCTCTACTTCCATATGGCTCCAATCCGTTGAGCGGAAACTGACTTATGCAAGCTGGGATATGTTTTGTGCTATGATCATGGAACATTTGGTAGAAATGAACACGAAATCTTGATTAGGAAACTATTCCACATCAAGCAAACTAGCACCTTTGCCGGATACATAGTCAGTTTTTCTGAACTCATAGATCAGCTGCATGCTTATCAACCCAGTGTCGATCCCCTATACTACACAACACGCTTTATTGATGGTCTTAGAGCTGATATTCGTGCTGCCATTATAGTTCAAAGACCTCTCGACTTGGATACTGCTTGTATTTTGGCTTCTCTGCAGGAGGAAGTGGCGGACCAAACGCAACCGAAGCGCGGGTTCCGAAGTTTCAACTCATTTTGAACAGAAAGAGTCGATCCCTCCCCTGTTAACAAGCCGGCTGGCAAACTGGGCTACCCTCTTTTACCTCCGCCCCTACAAGATCTCAAACCTCAGTCTTCCTTTAAAGATCGCCGCGGGACTCATTCTCCTAATGACTCTTCCGCCAAGGACAAGTTGGAAGCTCACAAATCCTATCGTATGGCTCGCAGTTTTTGCATGGTTTGTGTTGAGAAATGGCACAAAGGCCACAAGTGCTCACCCGCTGTCCAATTACATGCCGTCCAAGAACTTTGGGAGTTACTGAATGTTGACGACGGCCCAGATTTAGTCTCCCCCAACGATGTTGATCCCCAAGTTTTTATGACCCTTTCTCGAGCTGGAGCTATAGGATCCGAAGCCCCAAGGACAATGAAGCTATGGGGTTCCATACAAATGTTTCCATACTCATCTTAATTAACAGCGGAAGTTCTCATTCATTTCTAAGTTGATCCATTGCGCAACACTTATCTGGTATTTCTCTTTTGGAGCATCCTATCTCGGTGTCAGTCGCAAATGGTGAAGTCTTACTATGCTAGTCTGCACTATTGGACACTATTTGGTCTATTGATAAATGTACATTCACATCTGATCTCAAGATTTTACATATGCATTGCTATGACCTCATTGTCGGCATGGACTGGCTAGAATCTCATAGCCCTATGCACATCCATTGGAAGCAGAAATGGCTTTCTATTCTTTATGAAGATTCAAACGTTGTTCTTCAAGGCATTTTACCTGAGCTGCCACCACACAAAGTTGTTCATGTCTTGTCGCTGGAAGCAATTGTTCCGCCTGCTGCGCAGAATACCTTCCACCCGGATATTCAAGATCTTCTCACAGCCTATGCAACATTATTTTAAGAACCGTCCTGAATGCCCCCAAGTAGATCATGTGACCACAGCATACCCTTGGTTACGGGCACCCAACCCATTAATGTTCGGCCCCCTACCGCTACCCCCCACGCCCCAAAACTGAAATTGAGGAACAAGTCCGGGAGATGCTTGCTAAAGGACTTATCCAGCCAAGTATCAGCCCCTTCAATTCTCCGATTCTGTTAGTCAAGAAGAAGGATCAAACCTGGCAGTTTTGTGTCGACTTCCGGCACCTCAATGCCTTGACTATAAAGCGACAATTTCTGATTCCGACTATGGAGGATATCTTCTTCGAGCTCTCTTCGGCCTAGTGGTTCACTAAGTTGGATTTATGGTTCAGATTCCATTAAATATTGTTACAGCCCAGAGGAGAGTTCAAGACAGCATTTTCATCTCATGAGGGCCACTTTGAGTTCAAAGTTCTAGCCTTCGGCTTGACAGGCGCACATGCCACTTGCGGCCCCTCCTTTGCAAGTGTGTAATGGTTTTCTTTGATGACATCTTAATATATAGTGCCACCTTTGCTCAGCACATTCCGGACATTCAGCAAGTGTTCGAGCTCCTACTCAAGGATAATTGGAAAATTAAGTTGTCAAAGTGTCATTTGAGCAAAAAAAGCCCCGTTTCTTGGCCATGTTATCAGCCCCAACGAGATTCCAACAGACCCATCCAAGGTTCAGTCTATCGTTTCATGGCCTGTACCTGCTAACACTAAAGAGCTCCAAAGCTTCCTAGGTTAGGCTGGGTACTATCACAAATTTGTCCGCCATTTTGGCATTATCAGCAAACCATTGAGTACACTCATGAAGAAAAATTCACCTTTTGTGTGGACCAGTGACCACAACCAAGCTTTCCAGTGCCTCAAAGATGCCTTATCCAGCTCTCTGTTCTAGCATTGCCGGATTTCAGCAAGCCTTTCTGCATTGAGACCAACGCCAGTGGTCATGGTGTGGGGGTCGTATTGATGCAGGAAGGTCACCCAATCGCAATTCTCAGCAAGCCGCTGGGACCAAAGGCCATGGGTCTCTCTACGTACGAGAAGGAGAATTCGACTATTCTTGTGGCTGTGGATCAGTGGCGGCCTTTCTTACAGTACAACGAATTCTTCATTCGTACAGACCATCTTAGCTTGTCACACCTAAATGACCAAAGACTTCACACGCCTTGGCAGCAACGTGTTTTCACCAAATTATTGGGCCTTCAATTCAAGATTGTATATAAATAGGGGGTGGACAATCGAGCTGCTGATGCCTTATCTAGGCTATCTCATTCCTCTGATGTCGAAGCTCTTGCCTTGTTGACTACAACTCCCACCTGGTTGTCTGATATTATTCTCATTTACACTTCGGATCCCCAAGCACAGCAATTATTATTGGCTCTATCTGTTGATAAAGATGCTTTTCCCGATTATACACTTTTGCAGGGTCTCATACGATACCGTGGCAAGGTATGGATTGGTGCTGATCACAATATCCAACAGAAGATCATCTCCGCGCTTCATTCTAGCACCGTGGGCGGACATTCCGGCATACCAGTCACATTGCACTGTATAAAACAACTATTCTTCTGGCGGGGCCTCAAAGCTTCTGTTATAGATTTCATCAAGACTTGCCAAGTTTGCATTCAGCCCAAACCAGATCGGTCTAGCTATTCCGGGTTACTTCAGCCCCTAGAGCTTCCTTCCTCCTCCTGGCAGGTGGTTTCCATGGATTTCATTCAAGGTCTACCGACGTCTGGTACCGCAAACTGCATTCTTGTTGTGGTCGACAAATTTTCTCGGTATGGCCACTTCCTACCACTACGTCACCCCTTCACTGCAGCTGTCCGCTAAGCTCTTCATGGACCACATCTATAAGTCGCACGGTATGCCTCTCGCCATTGTATCTGACTGTGATGCTATCTTCACAAGCAAGTTCTGGAGTGATCTTTTTTCTCTAGCTGGTGTTCAATTGCGTACGAGCTCCGCATACCATCCTCAATCCGATGGGCAGACCGACTGGGTCAACCAGTGCTTGGAAACATATCTTAGGTGCTTTGTCAATGCTATTCCTACCAAGTGGCTGCATTGGTTATCCTTAGCTGAATTCTGGTACAATACCAGTTTCCACTCTGCTATTGGCAAGTCGCCTTTGAGATCATTTATGGGCAGCTACCCAATCAGTTTAGGATTCCTCAACCTCCGGTGAGCGCCAGTGCAGATCTGGGAGACTGGCTCTCAGAACGTTCACTTATGCTGGATCTCGCCCATCAGCACATGTTGTGCGCCCAGCACCGCATGAAAGGCAGACAGATAAACATTGATCAGAGCATACATTCCATGTGGGTGACTATGTCTATGTTAAACTTCAACCTTACGTCCAGTCGTCTGTTAGTCACTGCTCCTGCAACAAGCTGTCCATCAAGTACTTCAGGCCTTTTGAAGTCATTGGTCGCATCAGTACAGTGGCTTATAAACTCCAGCTAGCTCCATCGGCTTCTATACACCCGATTTTCCATTTATCGCAGTTGAAGGTGTCCCACTACAAACCTGTTCAGGTGAGCACCTCCCTGCCAGATTCTTATATTCATCACCAGCTTCCACTACGCATTCTCCAGAAACGTCACATTCTCAAGGGCGGCTCAACCATCAAGAAAGTTCTGTTCCAGTGGTCCGAGATGACTGAAGATCTGGCAACCTGGGAAGATCTGGATCGTCTCTGTAAGGAATTTCTGCTTGCACCTGCTTGGAGACAAGCAGGTCTTCAAGAGGGAGGGGATGTTACACTGCCAATGGACCAAGGAGACTACAAGCGGCCCGACTCAGGCTCCGACCCAATATGAAGGGGACTACGGTCCATGAAGCCTAACTCTTGTTATGTAGGTACTGATTGGGCCCGAATGTAATGCTATTTGAGTCGCTACTGACGATGGGAAACACTACGGAAGTAATGGAGAACTAGTATCTACACCTTCTTTCTCTCTACAAATCCTCTCCTTACTCCCTTCGGTTCTCCTTTACATCTGCCACCGCTGGACGGCATTAACACGCTCTCCCGCAACCAAATCGTGGATGTTGATGTAAGAATGTCTACCTGATAGGCCAAGCTCAATTTACCCAAAGGATCAGGTCCATTAAGGCCCATATGCCTTAGAGCTTATGTGGTGATCACATTGGCACAAACGAGGATGTTGTCTTCGTATGTGAAGACGTGTTCGGATGGAGTACCATCAAAACTCTTTGAAGGTATGAAAAGCGATCTTAACCATCTAGGATAAATATGACATGTAATATATAGATTTCATATAATGTCTTGAGACCCTGATCCCTATGAAACTAGGGGAGAGGTGACAGATCAAGATGCTCAATAGACATTTCTCTAAACAACATTGTAATCCTAATATTCAAGAGCATAAATTAAGCAGGAGTAGATATTACACTACAGAAATCCCGACGATTTGCGACAACCAGTGGCGTTGCAAATAAGCTTAAAACCGTGGAAAGTAAGCTATTTGCGATAGTTTCCTATATTTGTGATGGTTTCCGGCCGTCACTCAAATTTTGTCGCAATTTAACTAATTTGCGACGGTAGCCCATAGCCGTCGCAAATAAGGGCTCGGGCCCGACGGATGGGATGGACCCAATAAATTGCGACGGTTGTCACAGGCCGTCGTAGTTAAGTTGTTATTTGCAACGTCTGTCACAGACCTTCACAAATTAGTAAGATTAATTTGCGATGACCACAGCAGCCATTGCAAATAATAGATGTCTTATTTGCGACAATACTGTATAAATACCGTCGCAAATAAGGTTTTTAATTAAAAAACAGAAAATACTGACCGACTCGATGGACAGATACACAACAACAACATTAGCAAAGAAACAACATATATCGCAGCAGCAAATAGTCATCACATACACACAATGTCGTCACATCATTATAAAGTGCTTGCATCACAACATAAAGTCAAAAAATCAACAAGAGGGGCTATCCGCTAGCCCCTCTACTACCTCCCGAGCCGCGAACGTCCTCACCTCTCGTCAGTCCAGACGCCCATATCGATGGCGATGAAGTTTGAGCCTCTGTCGTCGATCCCTGCAATACATAGAAAATTTCAAAATATTGATTAGTTCGAAACTTCTCTTTTGACTAGAATTGATTAAACAAGCTAGAATTGATCATATTGAGCTTACTTTAGCTATTTTGAGTTAGATTTGGCTATGTTTGATTAATAAAGACTAAGTAAGACTAAAATAGCTAAGTTGAGTTGATTTGCCTATGTTTGATGAATTAAGACTAAGTAATAACGTTTTTGATTACTGAAAATCTGGAGAAAGGTGCACTGGCAGCGGTGGGTGCACCTGTGGCGGTGGTGGTGGCGGTGGCAGTGGAGGTAGCTCGAATTGCACCCCTGGCCTCCCTGGCCTTTAAATAGTATCTGACATTGCAAACGTTACAGGTTATTATATATTATTAAGAATGCGGTGAAATTAAATTACTTTAACTTACCTACATCACCCACCTTTGCACCTCTATTGCCTCCCGCATCTGTGCCATACAGGCCTGCCGGTAGGAGATGGTGGCCTCCATCGCCACCCTCTGCGTTTCCATTGTCGCCCTCTGCGCCTCCATCTATGCCATCTGCGCCTGCTGCTGCTCGTGGCTCTCCTAAACCTAACAGGTGAGAGTCTCCACCTGCGAGACATGAGGCCTCGGGCCCCATGATGAAGCCTGCGTGGAGATGCCTCTCAAAGTCGCGCCGCCCTCGACTTTGTCGAATATAGAGAGACTAAAAAAAGAATTAATAATATAAATTTGAAATATCTTGAATTGAAAACGATAAAACGAATTACCAACTCACCTTTCGTGGGCTTTGCCGCCTCCGCTTGACGGCTTGAGGATCGATTGGTTCATTTTCCTAATCAAAACCTGGGTCGTGTATCCTCAGATCCACCTCCCTATACCTAGCCTGAAAGACAACAAAACTGTGTAAGTTCAACAATTCATATAGTTAGAATTATTTGAATGATTCGTAAACTTACCAGCGACTCGGCTGCACCCTGACTGCACCACTCAGACTGAGAAAGGTCCCTGTGACCTCTCTTCCAGACCTTAGCATGAGTCAGTGGCATCCCTGTCTTGCGCTACTGTGAATACGTTTTAGTACGAACTGTATATTATGAATATATAAACATAAGTTAGTCACACTTACTATGCATTTAGCTAAACGCAAGTGGTTATCTTGGTCGTGGTTGTGCTTCCCGTTGACCTCTCTGCACCCCCGAGCCCTGTTTAACTTAGCGATGAACGCATCGCTAGCCCAGTACCTACAGTGTGACCAGTATGCATCAGACCGACCCTGCAACCAGCTCACGTGGCCCTGCACATATTTGTAGGTCGTTAAAATACCATTCACAAAATTATCACAAATAATATTTACTACAGCCAACGTACCTGCGCGAACTCCTCCCCCGTCAGGTGCCTCTCACTCTCCTGTCAGAAGTGTCGCATGTCGTGCTGGTTTGCCTTCAAGTACTCGTTAATCACTTGAGTATGAGCGTTTGACAAAGCTTTGTGTGACTCAGTTTGAAAAAGGATTGAAGTCAGAGTTGCACAACCAAGTCTGGTCTCATTCACCTGTTACTGTCAGACGTGCAGCTCTGTTGGCTCAATTGCCGAATGATGTGCAGGATCGTCCCAAGTTCAGTGTACTGAAGCCATCACTGAAACCGCCTGTTCCTGCAAAAGGAGAAGCCAGGAAGCTGAATAGTCAGTCCTCGAGCACCGCCGCGTCGGCCGTGGCAGCCCCCTCGGCTGGTAAGAGTCCGAAAGAAATTGGTTACGCCGGCCCCTTTCTCACTGCCACCTCCACATTCTTCATCCACGACGGAGCCGCCAACGCCACCACCACCCCGCGCCGCATCTGCGCCCACCGCCACCACCACCCCGCGCCGCATCTGCGCCCACCGCCACCCAAAGTCGCTGGCCAGAACTGCCGCCTGGGACCGGCGAGGCGAGGCGCGCGACCAGCCTCGGGCCCAGGAGTTGCAGCCGCCGCCATGCGTGAGCAGATTTGGACGTGGAGAGGGCGGCGGAGTGGATTAGGTTTCCGGGACAGGAGTCGGGGATTAGTCACAGGCTTAACCAAGTTTGGAAGTATTTTCGTGGGTCAAGTACGATGCCCACATACACACTCCCTGTAATATTCGTGAAGAGGCCTATAAAAATACGGAAATAACTTCGAAAGAGGCTCAAGAAAATAGACTTTATTTTCATGAGTCAGGATGGCGGCCCACGCAAATAATTATTATTTTTGTTTCACGAAAATGTATTTTTCGTGAAGGTCCTCGAAAATAATTTTAGCTCACGAAAATAATTAGGTTTTCTGTGGTGTTAGGTGTTGTCTCGTGCTGCCAACAGATAGCACTATACAAAGATGTTATAATAAAAGTTCATTTATTTATACTTCATCAGAGTGTTTATTTGAAAACAAAGTCTACAATGTCAATGGAAGTTTGATATAGATTACAACTCGACGAGTCTAAGCTATGCAAAAGTGGTGGTATCCAGCCGACGGATATACTATAGTACAAGCACAAAAGGTTTCACGATGGCATGTAGGGCTTCCATTGAGTTGTATACCCCTTAGGAAGTGAATTCTCACTGAAATGACTCTAACAGATGTCAACATCAACTAATATAAAATACTTGAAAGTATGCACCAACAGACCATGAGCAAAGGGCTCAGTAATACTCAACCGTCTTGTGTCCCACTATAGACTTCTACATGATAGACTTGATAATGAAAGTTGATTGCAAAATACTCGCTAATAGTGAGTCATTAGCTTTCAAAATTTTAGCCATCAAATTTTCAACCCTGTTAACAGTTATAAATACAAAGTTTAATTAGATTGTATTGTTATTACATACAAGTTGCAATACAATTAATGATTCTATTGCTCCTCAGTCAAAACCTTGCTAACAGCAAGGTCCACATTCTGGTAAGTGTACCCCTGGGCTCCTCGATCACGGAGTCTATCGATATGTCAAAAATGCTAATACTATATTAAAAATTGAAATGTCAAGAGCTACAAGAATAGTTATTTCTACTATAATTCTTTGTCAATTTAATTTGAAAATTTTCAGCAGCATCTAAGAACTATTATTGTATTGTCTGAATTTTATGGGAATTTTCTAATAATTATTATTGTCCTAGTAAATTTTCTAACTTCTTGCATTGAATAAATCCCAATAAAAATACACATTCATTTGCTACAAGATAAACCTGCCTCAAATTAAGTACAGGTTCTCAGGAGTCAATGAAATTTTATTTTACATTTTCCCAATTTTCTACTATGTTCTAGGAATTTTAAAAGTTTGTGGAATTCTGAGTTTTTTCCCTAATGAAAATCCAAAGTGGGCTGACCACTAGGGCCCATTGGGCCATCTCAGCCCAAGCGCTAGGCCACACGTTAACCTGGTAACGATCTGGTTTGAACCGGTTTGAGTGGATTGGTTCCTCTTTTGTTGTGATTGGATTGGGTTCAAATGGTTGAATGCAACTAACGGTTTGGTTTGGATTGGTTTTTTAACCTAAACAGTTTGGTTTGGTTTAAAATGGTTTCAAACAGTTTGGTTAATAACGGTTGAAAATTGGTCTTCAACCGCGGGTGACACATAATGGTTCTCGAAGGAGCGACCACCGTCGGCCGCCCCGCCATGGTAAAGCGCCGGGGGGGTGGGGGTTAGGGAGCGGAGACTGGGGACCCGTTGGCGCCTCCACAGATCGGGAGGCCACGCCGTGCCATGGCGGATCGACAAGTGACGCGGACCTCAGCCTTGGGCGAACAGAGGGGGGTGGGTGGGGGGTGACACCATGGATGGGAAATGACGTCCCATCGTCGCGCCATGTATGGGGATAGTGCCCCACCGCTTAAGCGCATGCTGCCGGGAAGGGGCGGCGATTGACCCATCGTCACGCCATGGAGGAGGGTGCCACCACGGAAGCGCAGGCTGCCGTAGGCGGGGGGGGGGGGGGGGCAGGCCATGGATGGTTGGCGAACAACCTTGATGTTGGTGTTCCAGGTTGAGCGGGTTTATTGGGTGGGGGCGGTTAGGGTTTAGGGAGGCCAATCCAATGATGGGCCAAGCGGGCTGGTACGACATTTACCGGAAGATGAACCTCCCTAGGGTTTGAGAACAAACGGTTCAAGCGATCGATTACTGGAAGGTACCACGTCACCAAGGCAAGAATTTTTCTCTTATTCTTCCCGCCTGCATCGCCAGAAGTATCGTCATCGTCACCTTTAGGACCAATAATAAACTTCATATTCTTCTGAGATTTTTTCATGTTGGTAACATACAAGTGATTGTAGTCCTTATTATATCTACTGATACCACAGATGGGGCATCTAGTTGCGAGCTCATGCTCTTTGCGATACAGAATACAATGGTTCACACAAGCGTATATTTTTGTCACACCTAGTGCCATCGGGCAAAGAAGTTTCTTTGCTTTATAAGTGCTTCTAGGCAATTTATTTGGATTTGGAAGAATTTCTTCCATAAGATTCAAAAGATCAGGGAAACTACAACCAGACCATTCATGTGTGGCTTTCAACTTTAGCAGTTCTAAGACTGTACGCAATGTAATAAACTCTTTATCACAACTATTTGATTCATCATATAAAAGCTTCGTCGCCGCATTCTGAAATGTCTCCATTTTACTTAAACCTTTACTTGCTCCCATAGAATTCAATACATATGGTTCAATGTGATGCAACATCTCCTCACAATCGAACTCATCATCGTCATCACCATCTTGATTATCACTACCATAATCGATACGAACATTATCGTCATCTGGACCTCTCTCATCATCTTTATCCACTTCATGTGTATCTAACTCACCATGCTCTGTCCATATTGTGTAGTTTTTTTCGAAACCATTTTCACCGAATAAGATTGGATTACTATAGTATCTATCCAAGCAATCTTATTTTTGTAGTCTCTTGGATGTTATTATCCAACCAACATGGGACATAATATGTCATTTATCTTTTGCAACTTCGCATGTCTCTTGGATGCTTCAGTTAAATTTGCAACGTTATGAATGTAGAGAGGATCAGGTCTTGGCATGTTATACACCCACACTCGACAGTCCATGCTTCAATAACAGATTTTTGTAAGATTTACAAAATTTGGCCACAAATAATCCCTAAAGGACTTCTATAAAATGAATTTGCAGAGACATCACAAGACTGTATCATATGAGTGAATATTGGTATCTTGTAGGTTTGTTCATAAGGGTTCCAAGAAAATTTGTTTCATAATTTTCTCAGCTTCCTAGTGGCCATAATGGATTTTTGAAGTTAGGCTTATTCATTGAAACATTTAATCAAACATGTGATGTGCTTATATTCATCTTCAACCTTTAATCCTTCAAATCTACTTCTTGTTCTGTAAAATTCATGAGTGAGCTCAAGGGGCGACTAAACTACATCTTTCAACCTTTAATCATTTAAATCTACTACAAATCTCAAGTGGTTGGGGGGGGGGGGGGGGCTGAAGGCATATGCAAACACAGCAAAACAAAACTGTGAAAATAGAACAAATTAAAAACATGATAGTGAATAAGAAGTCTCTTCTAACATTTTCTCTGTTCGAAATTGATCAACGGAAGAATGCAGTATCAGCCAGGGCGTCGATGGAAAATCTCCACGGTTAGGTTTTCTGTGGTGCCCGAGGGGTCTTTATATAGTTGTCGGTTTTCAGAGGTGGTTTTTAACGAAACAACCGTCTGTGATAAAAATTTAAAAAGTTCAGGAGGTTTTTTCACGCGGTTTTTAACTGCTTCTCAGGCGGTTGGTAATGAATAACCGCCTGAGAAAAAGTTTATCTCAAGCGGGTATTACTTAGCAAGCGTTTGGGATAATTGCCCGAGCCTGTTCTTCAGTTTTCTTTTCCCTTGCTTCTTTTTTATTTAGATTCCAATATAAATACTCAAACATTTATAGATTCTGCAAATTGAGTCAAAATTCGATGATTCTTTCTTCTATATTTTTCAAAACTAACATCTACTACCTTGATCAAATATTTTAAAACTTGTATAGCTAACATTGTAATGTGTTGGTAAATATCAAATTAATTTATACTCACATATTATTCACATTTGTGTATCTCCTAAAAAAAGGATCCTTCACTGAAATTGGTTTGTATGAACATAGTTGTACTATTTATACATGTATGAATTTTCTTAATTTTTTTAAAGCATTCCAACATGTCAAAATTCAAATTATTCATCATTCTAACCAAATACTCATATACATATGCGGCATTCATCAAATTTTGAACACACATTGATCCGAAAAAAATTTAAAAAATCTAAAAAAAATTCATAGAGGTTGGTATGATGACTAAAAATGTCCATTGAAAAAAATAAATGAAAAATCATTATATTCATCAAGATAGAAAAATGACAAATAGAAATTGTTATATGTTTTTTATGTTCTGACAAATTTCAAAGGCTTTATGAAGTGAAATTTAATGGTTACCTTTAATACTCCATCATATTACAAGAAAGTGGAATTTGGGCTTTCGAAAGGCCGCAGATTTAACAAAGAATATTAATTAAGCTTACATAATGATTTTCTCAGGCGGTTGGTACTGAATAACTGCTCGAGAAAAATATTATTTGAGGCGGGTATTAAGTACCAACCGTCTGGGATAATTGCCAGAGCATGTTCTTCAGTTTTATTTTCCCTTACTTTTTTATTTAGATTCCAATATAAAAACTAAAGCATGTATAGATTATGCAAATTAAGTCCAAATTCGATGATTCTTTCTTATATATTTTTTTTCAAAAATTAACATCTACCACCTTGACCAAATATTTTAAAACTTGTATAGCTAACATTGTAATGTTTTGGTAAATATCAAATTAATTTATACTCACATATTATTCACATTTGTGTATCTCCTAAAAAAAACATCCTTCACTGAAATTGGTTTGTATGAACATATTTGTATTATTTATACATGTATAACTTTTGTTAATTGTTTTAAAGCATTCCAACATGTCAAGTTCAAATTATCCATCATTCTAACCAAATGCTCATATACATATGAGGCATTCATCAAATTTTGAACACACATTGATTCAAAAAAAAAATTAAAAAAATCTGAAAAAAAATCATAGAGGTTGGTATGATGACTAAAAATGTCCATTGGAAAAAGAAATGAAAAAAATCATTATATTCATCAATATAGAAAAAATGACAAATAGCAATTGTTATATGTTTTTTATGTTCTGATCAATTTTAAAGGCTTTATGAAGGGAAATTTAATGGTAACCTTTGATACTCAATCATATTACAAGAAAGTGAAATTTGGGCTTTTGAAAGGCCCCATATTTAATCAAGAATATTAATTAAGCTTACATAAATATCTTCTCAGGCGGTTGGTACTGAATAACTGCCGGAGAAAAAGATTATCTCACGCGGGTATTAATGAAAGTGCATCTAGGTTCCCCGTGGGTTTTGGATGATTGATGACGACAATTATGTCGCTAATGAGCTCAAGTGATCTTAGCACAGGTGAAGACTCAATCGGAGACGCAAACCCTCAAAAAGGAAAAGGAAGGAAACGGAGTCAACTCGAAGCGTGGAAACTAGGGTTTCTAGCGTGTTGAGTTAGACTAGCCGTAGAAATAGGAGGGTGCGTGTGTAAAGTGCATTGAGATCAAGGTTGGGAGCTCAAAGTGGTTTAGAGGTCAAACCTATGAAAGAGATGAGTGAATGAGTGGTCTGGCCGTAGGGCCGGACTAGTCCGTGCAGGTGGCCGGACTAGTCCGTTCCTGGCCGGCCAAGTCCGTTTCTGGCCGGACCAGAAGAGTCTGACTGAGATCGGACTAGTCCGTTTATGGCCGGACTAGTCCGTGTAGCTGTGAGTGAGTTTTGGGGATGAAGTCCCAAAACCACGGACTTGTCCGTTTTGGACCGGACCAAGAGGTCCTGAGTGAGAACGGACTAGTCCGCCCGTGGGGCCGGACTAGTCCGGGTTGGCTAGAAAAGGTGCTTCTGTGGCTAAGTCTGGGAGGACCGGACTAGTCCGCCCTAGGGGCCGGACTAGTCCGTGGTCCTCAGACTAGTCCGTTTTCACACGGAGCAAAAGGCTCTGTGTGAGATCGGACTAGTCCGGTGGTGACCGGACTAGTCCGTTCTGGAAGTGACCGTTTGAATTTGAAGTTTGGCGGGTAGCGTGACGATAGTGTGTCAGCTGTCGGGACCTGACAAAGGGGTCAGTGGTCCCCTAGGCCGGACTAGTCCGGGCCAGTGGCCGGACTAGTCCGCCCTTTTGCTGAAGTCAGCAGATTGGGCTTGGGACCCCTATAAAAAGGGGACCCCCGGCCTCATTACGAATACCTTTGGAAAAACTCAAACCCTAGCGCCGCCACAGCCAACTTGGAGCACTCCTAAGCCTCCTTCTTGCCTACTTTCCCTCTAAAACTAATTCTTGAGTGGATTAGGGTTTAGTGAGGTGGAGAAGAGGAAGAACATCGCGCTTGTGCTCCCGGTTTGATCTCTTGCACTCGTTGAGTCTTTGTGGGCTGTGTATTGAGTTTGCTTTATTGTGTTGATCATCTTTGTGGTGTGGGAGCCTCAGTTTGTGAGAAGCCCCAACGAACTTTGTAATCACCGTTGTGATTAGTGGAGAACCAAGTTAGGCCCGTGCGGTAAACTTGGTGAGGGAAGGGTTGTTGGACCCAGTCCTTTTGTGGACTCCTCAACGGGGACGTAGATTCCTTGTGTGGAATCGAACCTCGGGATAAAATCCTTGCCCCCTTGTGTTCTTCGCATTCATTCTATTGATTACCTTGTTCTAGGGTTGGTAGTCTCGTTTCATACTCCGCATTGCTACAAACTTGTGGAAACTTGACTTGCTCTTGTGTAGGTTGTTGCTCAACTTGACTTAAACATATTCTCACTTGTAGCAAAGAGAAAATTCCCTAAAACTTGCTAGAAACATCTTTTTAGGGTTATTCACGCAAGCTGACCGGACTAGTCCGCCCCCTGACCAGACTAGTCCGCCCCCTGTGATTTAATCTCGTTTTATTAAGTCATTTGCAGGTCGATTAGCCTATTCACCCCCCTCTAGGCAACTTTCAATTGGTATCAGAGCCGGACTCTACACAAAGAGTCTAACAACTCGGAGAGATGGCCGGAGTGGTGAACGACGATGCATCGAGCAGCAACTACGAGGCGACCCGTGAGGAGACGTTGGCTTATCAAGATAAGCCAACGGACGATGAGGAGACTCGCCAACTCAAGGCGAAGCTCCGGGAGAAGTTGAACATATCCAAGATTGATCCGTCAAACCATTCAAGTGGTGGTGGCGGAGCCAACTACAACCGGCAAGGGTTCAACTATGAACGCCTTGCCGCCAACAACCACTACCTATCCATCCCATTGGGGAAACCTCCCCAATTCGATGGAACGGACTACGGTATGTGGAAACACAACATGAAGATCCACCTCGTGTCACTCAACCCAGCGTTGTGGCAAATTGTCATGACCGGGGTGGAGATTCCAAAGGATGAGGACAACATAACTCAAGAACAAGCCATCCTCATCCACCGCAACGCTCAAGCTGCGGGTGTGATCATCTCATCTCTCTCTAGAGATGAGTTCAACCGTGTCGATGGCCTTGAAGTGGCCAAAGACATATGGAACACCCTCAAGACGGCGCATGAGGGAAACCGAGTGGTCAAGGAGGCCAAGATCGAGCTCATCGAAGGAGAGCTTGGGAGATTCGCCATCTTGGATGGTGAATCCCCCCAAGACATGTACAACCGGCTGAAGGTGCTGATCAACAAGAGCCGATCATATGGCTGCACCAAGTGGACCGACCACGAGGTGGTGAAGAGGATGATCCGGGCATTCATGCCCAGGAACGTCTCTTTATGCTCCATGATTCGGGAAAGCCCGGGGTTCACTCAAATGACCCCGGAGGAGGTCCTTGGGAGGATCATTAACCATGAAATCATGGAGAAGGAGGCGCTCTTCTACAACGACCTCCAAAAGTTCACCGCCTCCAAGATGAAGAACGTTGCACTCAAGGCAACGCCCTCTTCAAAGGAGCAAGAAGAAAGTGATGAGGAGAGCCTCGACACCGATGAGGAGGAGGCCTTCTTCATCAACAAATTCAAGAGAATGATGAGGAGGAAGAAAGGGGGGCACAACTATGAGGGCAAAGGGAAGGAAAGAGCAAGGCCCAAATCAAAAAGGTCTTGCTACAATTGTGGCGAGTATGGGCACTTCATCGCTGACTGCCCACATGAAGAAGTAAAGAAGAAGAAGGAGGGCAAGCCTCAAGACAAGAAACTTTTCAAGAAGAAGAGGCCCTCCGGACAAGCCCACTTGGGGAAGGAGTGGGACTCTAACGATGAGTCCTCCTCCGAAGAAGAAGAGGAGAAGATGGCTACCATAGCCATCGGGAGGAGCTCCAAAGGAAGCAAGCTCTTCCCCAACCTCAACGACGACTACAAACCTACTTGCCTCATGGCAAAGGAGGGAAGGAGAAAGGTAACATCTCATCCCTCCTCCACAACTTCCTCGCAAGATGAATTTGATAGTGCTGGTGAAAATGAACACATGTTTAAGGACATAAGCAAAAGCACCTTGCGAAGGATGAAATTGCTTATGGATGAGATCTTTGAGAAGGAAGATCTCATCAACAGACAGGAGGACATGCTCATCCTTGAGAAGGAGAGATGTCAAGAGCTTGATGAGCTCCTTGAGCTCGAAAGAGAGAAGAGCAAGGCATTGGAACACGAACTTGCTCTTTGCAAGAAAACGTGTTCAAGTCTTGAGGAGAAGTCGATTGAGCTCAAGGATGAACTTGGAAGCTTGTCAAAAAAAAGCTAACAAGATCCTTGAGACTCAAGTTGAGTCACTCAAGAACAATGTAACCTCTTCCTTCAAGAGCTCAACCCCCTCAAAGGCCTCATCCAAGGCAACATCACCTTGCAAGTGCTCCAACTTAATCCTTAAACTTAAGGATGAACTCAACTTAGTGCAAGGCAAACAAGCACCTAAGGGTGCCATCTTTGACAAGGAAAAGGTGGCATATGCACGAAGTGCATTCACCAACACAAGACCACCCCATGTCAAGGATGGTCTTGGCTATACTAGAGGTGCAAGGCATAACGCCAAAACCTCCAAGTATGGCAAAGACATGATTGTCTTTGTTAAGGGGAGTTCATCTCAAACTAAAAATGAAAAGAACTCACCCTCTAGCAAAAACTTGCCTAAATCTGAACCGCATCATTTATTTCATGATTTTGATGCATCTTATGTGTTGAAGAAGAACAAACACGGCAAGGTGTTTGCTAGATATGTTGGGCCACTCCGCAAGAGCCCCAAGCCTTGCGTGTGGGTGCCAAAATGCCTAACCACTAATGTCAAAGGACCCAACTCCGCTTGGGTACCTAAAAGAAAGGCATAAAACTTGTTTTGCAGGCTTACTCCTCCGGTGGATCGAAATGGGTATTGGATAGCGGATGCACCAACCACATGACCGGAGAGAGAAGCATGTTCATAGAGTATGAGGAGAATAAGGACCCAAGTGAAGGAATCTTCTTTGGGGACAATAGCCAAGGGAAAATCCTTGGCTCCGATAAAATTTCTATCTCCTCATTACATACTTTATCAAATGTCTTGCATGTTGATTCTCTAGACTATAATCTCCTATCCATATCACAGCTATGTGATAGAGGATATAAATGTGTGTTCACTAGTGAGGGAGTGAGTGTCATTAGAGAAGGTAATGACTCGATAGCCTTTAAGGGAGTGCTCAAGGGAAAGCTCTATCTTGTGGACTTCACCGCGGATAAAGCTCAACTTGACACATGCTTAATGGCAAAAGCCAACATGGGATGGCTTTGGCATAGAAGGCTAGCCCATGTTGGAATGAGGAACCTTCAAAAGCTCCTTATGGGTGAGCATGTTCGTGGCCTAAAGGATGTAGTATTTGAAAAGGATAGGCCATGTAGTGCTTGCCAAGCGGGAAAGCAAGTAGGAGCTCAACACCCCTCTAAGAATATCATGACGACAACTAGACCTTTGGAGTTACTCCATATGGATCTTTTTGGCCCCATTGCGTACATTAGCATTGGTGGCAGCAAGTATGGTCTAGTCATCGTTGATGACTTCTCTAGATATACTTGGGTGTTCTTCTTGCATGATAAAAGTGAAACTCCCGGTGTTCTCAAGAAATTTCTAAGGAGAGCTCAAAATGAGTTCACCTTAAGGATAAAGGCTATAAGGAGTGACAATGGCACCGAATTCAAAAACATGCAAGTAGAAGAGTTCCTAGATGAGGAGGGCATCAAGCATGAGTTTTCCGCTCCCTATTCTCCACAACAAAATGGCATAGCCGAAAGAAAGAATAGGACGCTCATTGAGATGTCAAGGACGATGCTAGATGAGTACAAAACATCGGACCGGTTTTGGGCGGAAGCGGTTAACACCGCTTGCCATGCCGTGAATCGATTGTACCTTCATCGCCTCCTCAATAAGACTCCTTATGAGCTTCTCATTGGTAAGAAACCCAATGTTTCTTACTTTCGGGTCTTTGGTAGCAAATGCTATATCCTCAACAAGAAGCCTAGGACTTCGAAGTTTGCTTCAAAGTCCGATGAGGGTTTCTTGCTTGGATATGACTCAAACACTCATGCGTACCGTGTGTTCAACAAATCCTCCGGAATTGTTGAAGTAGCACGTGACGTGGTGTTTGACGAAACCAATGGCTCTCAAGTGGAGCAAGTTAATCAACATGCCCTTGATCAAGAGGAACCTCCACTAGAAGCTCTAAGGAAAATGGCACTTGGAGATGTTCACCCTCAAGAACCATCTCAAAGCCCAAGTGACCATCATCATTATGAAGTAGGTCAAATCCCCATTGGACAAGTTGAAGATCCACTAGAAGCTCCCCAAAGTGATAATGAGAATGAAGATCAAGGGGGAGGCTTGGATCAAGGGGGAGACCAAAGTGAAGAAGATGAACCAAGTAATTCAAGAGGTCAACCCCCGCATCCTCGTGTTCATCAAAGTGTTCAACGGGACCATCCCGTTGACAACATTCTAGGAGATATCACAAAAGGAGTAACTACACGCTCACGTGTTGCAAACTTTTGTGAGCATTTCTCTTTTGTCTCATCCTTGGAACCACATAAGGTTGAAGATGCCTTAAGGGATCCAGATTGGGTAGTTTCCATGCAAGAGGAGCTCAACAACTTTGAAAGGAACAAGGTTTGGGAGCTTGTCAAGCGCCCTCAAGCTAATGTTGTTGGAACCAAGTGGGTGTTTCGCAACAAACAAGATGAGCATGGCGTGGTAACTAGGAACAAGGCACGACTTGTGGCAAAAGGATACTCACAAGTTGAGGGATTGGACTTTGATGAGACATTTGCCCCCGTAGCTAGGCTTGAGTCAATTCGGATATTACTATCCTTTGCTACTCATCATGACTTCAAACTCTACCAAATGGATGTTAAGAGTGCATTCCTTAATGGCCCAATCAAGGAAGAAGTTTATGTAGAGCAACCTCTAGGGTTTGAAGATCAAAACTATCCTAACCATGTTTACAAATTGCGAAAGGCTCTTTATGGTCTCAAGCAAGCTCCTAGAGCTTGGTATGAGTGCTTAAGAGACTTTCTAGTTGAAAATGGTTTTAGGATAGGAAAAGCGGATTATACCCTTTTCACAAAGCACTTCAACGAGGATCTTTTTGTGTGCCAAATATATGTGGATGACATCATATTTGGTTCCACAAATAAGGTGTTTTGTGATGAGTTCTCCAAGATAATGACGGAGAGGTTTGAAATGTCCATGATGGGTGAGTTGAAGTTCTTTCTAGGATTTCAAGTGAAACAACTCAAAGAAGGGACGTTCATAAGTCAAACTAAGTATACTCAAGATATTCTAAAAAGGTTTGACATGGACAAAGCAAAACCCATCAAAACCCCTATGGGGACAAATGGACACCTAGACCTAAATGAGGACGGTCCAAGTGTGGATCAAAAGCTATATAGGTCTATGATCGGATCACTTCTCTATCTTTGTGCATCTAGGCCCGATATCATGCTAAGTGTGTGTATGTGTGCACGCTTTCAAGCAGCACCCAAGGCTTGTCATTTGACCGCCGTTAAAAGGATCTTGAGATATCTTGTACACACACCTACCCTAGGACTTTGGTACCCCAAAGGATCCAAGTTTAACCTCATCGGATATTCCGATGCGGACTATGCGGGGTGCAAAGTTGATAGGAAGAGCACATCGGGTACGTGTCAATTCTTAGGTCGATCTCTTGTGTCTTGGTCCTCTAAGAAGCAAAACTCTATTGCTCTATCCACCGCCGAAGCGGAATATGTTGCAGCCGGAAGTTGTTGTGCACAACTTCTTTGGATGCGACAAACTCTTAGGGATTATGGGGTTAACCTGCGTAAAATTCCACTCTTGTGTGACAACGAGAGTGCAATCAAGATAGCCCATAATCCGGTGGAACACTCTAGGACCAAACATATAGACATTCGACACCATTTCTTGCGAGATCACTCAATGAAGGGAGACATTGAGATTTCGCATGTAAGGACGGAACATCAACTTGCGGACATCTTCACCAAGCCTCTTGACGAGAAGCGTTTCTGTGAGCTAAGAAGTGAGCTAAACGTGTTGGATTCTCGGAACGTGGCTTAAACCACATTCCTCATATATTTTGAGCCACATTTCAAAAAACTCCTCTCTATGTCGATTTCTCCTCAAATTTGTTTGAGAAATCTATCTTCTTCATGAAAATGTCCATAAGTTGTTCTTTATTGACTCATAATCACGTTTGTCATGTTTTCCTTGCTATATCTGTCCAAAAGGACTTATCTTTGTGGACAAAACCCAAATATATCGTTTTTCAGCCCTGCTGGACCGGACTAGTCCGCCCCTATGGCCGGACAAGTCCGGGTCAGACTAGTCCGCGGCTAGTCCGCACACCGGACTAGTCCGGCCCTCCACCGGACAAGTCCGGACCCGGACTAGTCTGGGTCTGGTCCGCAGATCGGACTAGTCCGGCCCCTCGACCGGACTAGTCCGGCCCTTGGGGACTTAAACCCCCAGGCGGCCCGGACCCCCTCTCTCTCTCTCTCACTTGACTCTCAAGCTTCCACGCGCGCACAACCGCCCCCAAATCGGCGATTTTGCGCTCCAACCACCAAAACTCAACTCCAATCCGCGCATCGAAGTCCTTGGGAGTGAGGGATCACTTCCCCGCGCTCCACCTTCGAAATCCACGCCGATTTCGACGACTCAAGCGGATTTTTGAAGGTATTCCACCGTTCCTCAAAAACTAGCCCCATTCTTGATTCTTCAAGTTTTTGATAGGAACACCTTCATTAATGTTGTTCTATACACCCTTGCGATCATAGCCTAGGAGTATTGCGCATTGGTTCTCAAATTTTTCGATGAATCGATTAGGGTTAGGGTTCTTCCTGTGTAACCCGGACTAGTCCGGCCACCAGGCGGACAAGTCCGTCCGGCGGACTAGTCCGCCCCTGGGGCGGACAAGTCCGGTTTGCACAGGGCAAACCCTACTTCTAGTTGGTTCTCGAGATCCTTTCGGCAATACTTCTTCTTCTTAGGCTCATATCTTCCTCTCTCCGTTATTTGCACAGAATGACGAACTCCGAGCGCTCCCCTCCTCGTGTCAACCTCGAGGGGCGTACCAAGGCCCAAATTGCCGAGGCTCGGACTAAGGCTGCGCTAATGGAGGCGCAGAAGGCCAAGGAGGAAAGAAAGCTCAAGGCACTCGAAGCATCCAAGATGGCTGCGAGCATCTACAATGAGGATGAAGCCATTGCCCGTGCCACCGCAGAATCCCTCCATGAGCTGAGGAAGAAGAAAAGAGAGGATAGGGAGGCCCACAATTCCAGGGCTGCTAAGGACAGTGCCCCCAAGCGAAAGAAGCTCGTCACTGTTGGCGAGAAGGTGAAGGGCAAGGAGCCAGCCCAAATGGAACCTGAGCCCAGGGTAGAGCGTGATCCCAAGAAGGGAAAGGCTCCGGCTCCAGTCGAGCCGAAAAAGAAGAAGCCCTCCGTCAAGGTGCCAGCCAAGAAGGCACCCGGAGGAATTGTGATTCGTGAAAAAGGGAAGGCTCAGGCTGTTGAGCCTCTGGTGATGCACAGTCCAGCACGGAATCCAAACCGTCAGCCCAACCTCTCAGCTAACACTTTCAAAGGAAAAGGAGCTGAGAAGGCCAGGAGGCTCAGAGACGAGAATGTCTATAAGTATGAGAGGTCCACCGCCGACCCTCGGTTCTGGTGAGACTTCCACTGCGATTACTATCGCCTCGTCTACATGAAGATGAAGACTCCTGTGACTGATGCCCAGTGGGTTGACTGGGACTACATGGCTCAGAAGAAGCATGCTGCATTTGATGTTGTGATCAATGCAGCGGAACAACATGGAATCAAGGATATCATGGGTTTCCAGTACGACTGGAACATTGAGGTGATTGTGCAATTCTACACGACCGTCTACTTTCACTCTTTTGGCAATCGCCGGATGTCATGGATGACAAATGGAGAGCAGTACACAGTCACATTTGAAGACTTTGCCAAGGTTTTAGGATTGGAGGAACACCTTGAGCATGAGATCATCATCTCCAACCTCAAAGCCCTAGATCGAGATGCCCTTGACTTCATGTATCCAGACCATCTTCCCTATGAGGCAGGACTGGCAAGAAATATCAAGCCATTTTTCAGTGTGCTCAACCGCCTTCTTCGGAAGACCATTGCCCCGAAGGATGGAGATGCCGGAGTCATCCAGGGCAACTTGAGGCATTTGCTTGTGCTGATAGATGGGGAAGAAAGCTTCAACCTAGCTGAGTACATCTTTGATGACATCTTCAATATATCTCATACCCCCAACAGGTCTTGTGGCTATGCTCCTTATGTGATGTGCCTAATTGAGAAAGTCTCCGGAATTACCTTCCAGAAGGATGTCACACATAAGAGACTGCGTCCTCAGATTCCCCCGCCTCTGCCTGTTCCTCCTCGTCGCAAGAATGCAGATCCTCCGTCTCGCCCAGTGGCGCCTCCTTCTCCGCCTCCGCCTCAGTCCATGAGTGCGTTCTTCAAGTGCTTCAAGGCCATCTTCACCTCGTGCCGGAAGCAAGAGATTCGCGCTCAGAGGGCACACAAGCGCCAAGAGAAGTACCTTAAGGCGGTGTGCGACAAGCTGGAGGTCCCGATGTCCTCTCCGGAGGTGAGTGATGGGGAGATCACTCCATTCCCCACCTTCACCGCCGATGAGCTCGCCCAGCTCCAAGAGGATGGAAGCTCCTCTCGGGCTGCTCCCTCGGCAAGGAACTCCGACGACGACGACGATGATGCCGATGATCATGAGGACGACGTCGAAGATTCCGAGGCCACGGAGAGTGGAAGTGGCGAAGACGAGGACTAGTTCTTAGGTCTTAGCTTCCTCCCTTCTTTTCCTTTTTGGTGCCTTGATGCCAAAGGGGGAGAGTTAAGGGGGAGTTAATCTTTTGTGGGTGTGTTTAGTGATGTATGACTGTCATGTAACATATTTATGCTCTTGGATGTTTACATTTGTGCAAGACTCGTTATTGTTGCTTACTATCAATATATTGCTCTTATTGTCAATCTTATGAATGTATTGATATTATTCATGTCTTGACACAAACTGTTGAGCACATCACGTAGGCACCCCACCATAACGTGTGTGGGTATGAAAGAACTTCTCCATCTCTTTTACATGTTGCATACTTTGAGGGGGAGTCATTCATACGCACACATGTTATGAAAACCAAACTTTATACTCTTATTTGTGAAGGACTTAATGTGTTGTCATCAATCACCAAAAAGGGGGAGATTGAAAGTGCATCTAGGTTCCCCGTGGGTTTTGGATGATTGATGACGACAATTAAGTCGCTAATGAGCTCAAGTGATCTTAGCACAGGTGAAGACTCAATCGGAGACGCAAACCCTCAAAAAGGAAAAGGAAGGAAACGGAGTCAACTCGAAGCGTGGAAACTAGGGTTTCTAGCGTGTTGAGTTAGACTAGCCGTAGAAATAGGAGGGTGCGTGTGTAAAGTGCATTGAGATCAAGGTTGGGAGCTCAAAGTGGTTTAGAGGTCAAACCTATGAAAGAGATGAGTGAATGAGTGGTCTGGCCGTAGGGCCGGACTAGTCCGTGCAGGTGGCCGGACTAGTCCGTTCCTGGCCGGCCAAGTCCGTTTCTGGCCGGACCAGAAGGGTCTGACTGAGATCGGACTAGTCCGTTTATGGCCGGACTAGTCCGTGTAGCTGTGAGTGAGTTTTGGGGATGAAGTCCCAAAACCACGGACTTGTCCGTTTTGGACCGGACCAAGAGGTCCTGAGTGAGAACGGACTAGTCCGCCCGTGGGGCCGGACTAGTCCGGGTTGGCTAGAAAAGGTGCTTCTGTGGCTAAGTCTGGGAGGACCGGACTAGTCCGCCCTAGGGGCCGGACTAGTCCGTGGTCCTCAGACTAGTCCGTTTTCACACGGAGCAAAAGGCTCTGTGTGAGATCGGACTAGTCCGGTGGTGACCGGACTAGTCCGTTCTGGAAGTGACCGTTTGAATTTGAAGTTTGGCGGGTAGCGTGACGATAGTGTGTCAGCTGTCGGGACCTGACAAAGGGGTCAGTGGTCCCCTAGGCCGGACTAGTCCGGGCCAGTGGCCGGACTAGTCCGCCCTTTTGCTGAAGTCAGCAGATTGGGCTTGGGACCCCTATAAAAAGGGGACCCCCGGCCTCATTTCGAATACCTTTGGAAAAACTCAAACCCTAGCGCCGCCACAACCAACTTGGAGCACTCCTAAGCCTCCTTCTTGCCTACTTTCCCTCTAAAACTAATTCTTGAGTGGATTAGGGTTTAGTGAGGTGGAGAAGAGGAAGAACATCGCGCTTGTGCTCCCGGTTTGATCTCTTGCACTCGTTGAGTCTTTGTGGGCTGTGTATTGAGTTTGCTTTATTGTGTTGATCATCTTTGTGGTGTGGGAGCCTCAGTTTGTGAGAAGCCCCAACGAACTTTGTAATCACTGTTGTGATTAGTGGAGAACCAAGTTAGGCCCGTGCGGTAAACTTGGTGAGGGAAGGGTTGTTGGACCCGGTCCTTTTGTGGACTCCTCAACGGGGACGTAGATTCCTTGTGTGGAATCGAACCTCGGGATAAAATCCTTGCCCCCTTGTGTTCTTCGCATTCATTCTATTGATTACCTTGTTCTAGGGTTGGTAGTCTCGTTTCATACTCCGCATTGCTAAAAACTTGTGGAAACTTGACTTGCTCTTGTGTAGGTTGTTGCTCAACTTGACTTAAACATATTCTCACTTGTAGCAAAGAGAAAATTCCCTAAAACTTGCTAGAAACATCTTTTTAGGGTTATTCACGCAAGCTGACCGGACTAGTCCGCCCCCTGACCGGACTAGTCCGCCCCCTGTGATTTAATCTCGTTTTATTAAGTCATTTGCAGGTCGATTAGCCTATTCACCCCCCCTCTAGGCAACTTTCAATTAAGTACCAACCGCCTAGGATAATTGCCCGAGCATGTTCTTCAGTTTTATTTTCCCTTGCTTCTTTTTTATTTAGATTCCAATACAAATACTCAAACATGTATAGATTATGCAAATTGATCCCAAATTCAATGATTCATTCTTCTATATTTTTCAAAAATTAACATCTACCACCTGGACCAAATATTTTAAAACTTGTATAGCTAACATGGTAATATTTTGGTAAATATCAAATTAATTTATACTCACATATTATTCACCTTTGTGTATCTCCTAAAAAAAGGATCCTTCACTGAAATTGGTTTGTATGAACATATTTGTATTATTTATACATGTGTGAGTTTTGTTAATGTTTTTAAAGCATTCCAACATGTCAAAATTCAAATTATCCATCATTCTAAACAAATGCTCATATACATATGAGGCATTCATCAAATTTTGAACACACATTGATTCAAAATTTTTTCTAAAAATCTGAAAAAATTCATAGAGGTTGGTATGATGACTAAAAATGTCCATTAAAAAAATAAATAAATAAATTATTATATTCATCATGATAGAAAAATGAAAAATAGTAATTGTTATATGTTTTTTATGTTCTGACCAATTTCAAAGGCTTTATGAAGTGAAATTTAATGGTAACCTTTAATACTCAATCATATTACAAGAAAGTGGAATTTGCGCTTTTGAAAGGCCCCAAATTTAATCAAGAATATTATTAATCTTACAGAAATATCTTCTCAGGCGGTTGGTACTGAATAACCGCCTGAGAAGAATATTATCGCAGGCGGGTATTACTTACCAACTACCTGAGATAAAAGCATCTACTCAAGTGGTTGGGAATTGCCACCCACCTGAGATAAACATCTTCTCAGGCGGTTGGTTCTTAAAAACCGCCTGAGAAGATAGGCGTCTATATATGCTGCGTCGGAAAAATCTAACCCGGGCAAAATCACTTAGACGCTGTCAGGCTGCCAACATTTCGTTTGTCGCCAAGTCTTCGCCGCTCTCGCCGCCGAGCTTCGTCGTCGTCGCCGAGCTTCACTGTCACTACGGAGCTTCGCCGTTGTCCGTTTGCTTCGCCCTCTCCACTTCTAGGTACGCCGAGCGAAGCCCTTGCCACCCTCGCCGAGCTTCACAGTGAACCCTAAAACCTTCGACCTTCCCACCTCCATCCCGTGCAGCCTCCCTCCTCGCCCTCGGCGCTGGCCGAGTCAAATGGTGCCTTGCATATATTTCCTTGGTTAGGGTTCGGGAATTCTAAAAGGGTAGGCATCCTGTTGGTGGTGGACCACGGTATAGATTTCCTTGGTTAGGGTTCGGACATAATAAACAACTAGTTGTTATGAAGCTATGAACCATATGTAGGTTTTCGGCAGGGTGTCCAAGCTTATGCAGCAGCCAAAAAGAAAAATGATTCATTGTTTCAAATTCATGGCAAAATCTACATGAGGCATCACAAAATCAATTGCTTTTGAACATGTTTTCTTTCACTAATATAGCATCATTTTAAATCAACCACATAAAGATTTTGATTTTGGGAGGGATTCTAGCTTTCCAAATTTGTTTATAACCAGGTCCAGAATATGCCCTAGTCAATTTAGTATAAACCTAGATAACTAAAAATGCTCGTGTTTTGTTCCATTTCCACACCACAATATCATCATTTTGCTGCACTGTCAGAACATTAAGTTTATACACAAGGTCATACCACATGCTATATAAAGGTGCTGGCAAAGAATAACTGATCTGAACAACCCAGTTTTGCGCAAAGCATTGGGCAATAGAGATGTTTTTGTCCACACAAAGTTCAAAGAGAATGATGTACAGGCTGGCTAATGGTTTTACCTCTAACCAAATTTCTAGCAAAAAACTTATTGTTTCACCATTCCCTAAAGTAAATTTTCTGCTCTTGTATATATATTCTTGACTTTTTGAAGGTCTCTCCATATGGGAGAGTTAGATATTTTATGTCTCATTCTCCCAATAGGAGAATCCCTAATGTATTTAATTCTGGCAATGTCATGCCAAAGCCCTTGTTCCATTTCCAATTTTCATTACCATTTCATCAGCAGACTGACATTCATCTTACTAATGTCCTTAACCCCCAGCCCACCCCTCCCCGTTTTTATTTTTTTACAAATGATACCCTCTCATATATGGACATGGATCTCTATCTTTAAGCATATATGGACTAAGCACTTTGCATGGTACATGGCCTTATAATCATATGTTACCCTCTCGTTGCCACCGTGCATAGATTTTTTCATGTTTTTGAACCCTAGCCGTCCCATGAAGGTCTGGATTAGTTTTTATTTTGCGAAATGTCAAGCTTAGCCATCCTTATACCTGTGAAAGTTGAATTGTGTGGCAAGGCCACCACTGTTAATCAGCTTAGGGCATAATATACTTAGATATCGGATAAAATCTGAAAGAAGATGAACTTGTGTAATGAGAGGCGATTTGGATTGTAGTCCCTCTCGGCCAATTAAATATTGTGTCTTGTTCTTTTTATCCCAAGCACCATCCATTCTAACCACATGCTGGATGTAATGGTATAGCAAGTCAAATATCTCACCTTGTACTCGTGTTTCGGCCATGACTTCATAAATTGTTTGACACGCACAAGTGGTTGGTGGTTCTGCGGGACACTTCATGTAGAGTTAATATGCCATTCATTATATTTTCTGTCTTATTAGTTCTAGCATGGAAAGCCCTAAGAAGACTGGTGCTGGTAGTAACAATAAAGAAGATGATATGATGTTTAATGACTCCAGCAGTTCAGGCTCCATTCAAAGTCTATCAGATCCTTTTCCTAATATAAAAATTAAAAAGACTTCAGAGGATCTCCACCCGGAATATGATCCTGCCGATGAGGTATGGATCACAAATCTTAACTTCAGTAGTTCAAGTTAATGTTGGTTGTCAAGTATACGAAGTCTTATAATTCTTTTTTACCTAGATTCATCGCGAAGACAACGAAGTGACTTCGGCTACTAAAACCGCAGAAGGTTCTCCAATGGATGAATCCTCATATTCACTCAAGCGGAAACGAGGGAAACGAGGTCCCAATAAGTGTCCATTGTACCGCATCATGTACATAACAAGGGTCGGTCCAGGTGAGCTTCCCCAAGAACCACTGGATTCAGTTACCAAGTACTGAAATGCATGCAGTTTTTTTTGTTAGAGAGCTCGTGCCGATCACAACCGAGAATTGGAGAAAATTACCTGAGGAGACCAAGAATGAGTTATGGAAAAGGATAAAGAAACAATTCATGTTACCAAAAGACACGAAAGAAGCTGTAAAGAAGCAACATTGGTCTCTTGCTACAAGAAGTTTCGTGGCTGGAAGAGTGAAATGAATGCTTATGTTAAGGCCGATAAGGTCCCTAGCCCGAGGAAGATGGGAAAAATCACACAAGCTCAGTGGCAAGAGTTTGTTCGTCAAAAGACCACACCTGATGCTAAATCCCTAAGTGCAACTAGGTCAGAGCTTGCCAAAAAGAACAAATACCATCAATGTTTGGGGTTTGCCGGATATGCCCCAAAAGTCCAAAAATGGAATAACATATTAAACGAAATTACCAGTAAGGGCAATCCTCACCCGTTAGAAGGTTGCGATGAGAGAACTCAGCGGTGGGTCTTTGCTCGGTCAGGTTTGACCAGCGAGGGCAAACTTGAACAGCCCGACTCTATGAATGAAGTAGAGGAAAAATGAAAGAAGTAATTGAAAAGCAACAGAAGGGTCTCTTCAAGCCGAAGAGGGAGAATGACCAACTTACCGCTATCCTAGGAAACCCTGAACACAGTGGACGGGTTCGAGTAGTTTCTTCTCAAATGTCTTGGCTAGATGGTTTCCCAAAATATAAAGAAACATATAGAAGACCTGAGAATTTTGAGAAAACACTTGATGAAACGATTGCTCAAAAGGTCAAAGAAAATGTGTAAGAAATAATGGAACAACTTAGACAATCGGGACAATTAGTGGCACCGAGTACATCGATGGTTCCCGTGCCAATGGAGCAATTGGTATCTCCAACTGCCTACCCTTGCAGCGTAGATTCTATGCCAGACTCAAGGTCAACCCATAACTTTGCTATCGATGATATTGATAAGGACAAATCTTGTCATCTTCTTATCCCGATCGGCAGAGGAGGAAATAAAACCAAACAGGTTGGCACTGCTATGGCAAAGCCTGATCGTGACTTCAACGGGAATCCACTTCCGATGTATTTTGCTGTGGTGCAAGTTCTTCAGATCATCGAAAATAATTATGAATATTATGAAATAGACCACATCACACATCAGGGGGTTGCGACTCTGGGGCAGGCTGTCAACCAATTAATCCTTTGGCATCGACGCTATATCATGTTGGACGATGAGCCGATTTCTAGCCCCGTCGCATCTCAAAATACTGCAACCCCGTCTTCTAAAGCGAAAGTCTAGGGAGATCCACACCCAGTCCAGGAAGATCCACTCCACCGATGTCTCAGCAAGGATGATAGTAACCTTGCTAGTAAAGATAACCAAAAGCAACAAGTTGGACAATAGTTTCAAGCAGTACCAGAGCAAGTTGTTGCTAGTAAAGAGCAACAAGTTGAGCAACAACTCGATGTAGTCCTAGAGTCAGCTGCTGGGAGTAAAGAGCAATCAGTTGAACAACAGGTTCAACAACAATCCAGTGTTGAACATCCGATGACTACGCCTCAATCATCAGTTCCTGTCAAAGTTAGCTCATATGAAATTAAGAAACCTTCATCGGAAGTGTCAAAGTATTTGGAAACTATGAAGGAAAATATTAGACAATCGAGTGCATCACGTTCTTCTCATGAGCCAGCATTAGAAGATATCGAGGAGTGGGAAGAAGATGGTGTCATGTATAATCGCCGGACGGCTTTAGTTAAACCAGGAGTTCCAATATAAGAGCTTAGGATGTTCCTCCTAAATTTGAGAATGGGAAGCTGTTCATGACATCTGTACAACATAGCAAACAACCTGCCCCGCTCAAAATAATGCACGAGTGGTACATCCATGCCAGCACAAAATATGATCTTTCTTGCGTCACATTTCGTGTTCCAAAAGATGCATTCTAGAGCACTGGAGCAGATAAACGAGACATTTTATTTGAAGAGCTGCATACGCTTTTCCATCGGGGCATGCTCGAAATCAACGTGCTAGTCGTCTGGTGCTTGTAAGTGCCTCTAATATTTTGCATTTGCTTTTCTTACTACACGCATACACATTTCATAAGATTATAACAATTTTGGACTTCTTCAATTGGATGCAATACATGGATAATGAAAAGATGAAATGCAAGACAGGTATCCTTGACCCTACACGGGTTGCAAAGACGCTATTCGACGTCAAGGCGGATCAAGACTCGGTACAGTTCAAGCACATGAAAAAAAAAAGAATTTGAAAAATCAATCACAAAGCTTAAGAAGGATAGAAGGACAGAAGTTGCAGCTTACATAGAGCATGCAATATTTAACTTTGTCAGAGACGACAAGGACCTCATAAAGGCTCCGTACCACTTCGAGTAAGCTCGACACATGACATTGAAATAGCAATTATTGCTAATTGTTAACACGTTTGTTTGTATGTGTGCAGTAATCACTACGTAATGATCTTCATGAAGCCAACGAAGGGTTTGGCAACAGTCTTGGACTCATCCGATTACCCACCAGATCGTTACAAAGATTTCCTTTCCATTTTAAAATTGTACGTTTATTTAATAATTTTAATTTACACACATTTAGAATGTGTTGACAAGTTTTATATTACATTTCTTGTATTACAACGCTTGGCGATTTTACGCGGGACAGCTTGGCGGTCAGGGACCTCCTAATACGAATGCATTGGACATTAAAACGTATTATGCTTGTCTGAAGCAGCTTGCTGGGAGTGTTTTATGCGGGTATTATGTATGCGAACATCTTCGGACCGCCAGCGAATATAGAGTGAATCGTGAGGATGTAAGTTATCCTTAATGTCGATATCTTATTTTCTTACTTTTGATTTTCATTATTTTTATATTTTGATTCCAACTTCAAAATTCAATTGCTCATAGTACAACTGCTCCAAAAATACCAAATAAATTCTTGTACACTCTCACTTTGATCAATAATTTGAGTTTATTCAAACCGACACATTCTAAATCTTGTTATGTGTTTCATTGCAGCACGTGAAGAATGTGAACGAAGAATGTCCAGTTTGTAGGAGTATTCCTGGTGGAGGAGCCGACAAGATTGCTTCTGAACTGTGTAAAATCGTGTGTCGCAAAATTTTGTACAAAAGAGGGGAGTTCTTTGATGAGCATGGTGCAATAGCTGATGTGCGAGAACTTTACGACTATGCCAATAGAAACAGTTTTTAGTGAAACTTGTAAACTTTGAGATGACTTGTATGTGTAACTTGTACATATGTATATTGTTTTAGTGAAATTGACTTCTGTGAGATGACTTCTGTGATTATATTGTTTACTTCTGTGATGATATTGTTGACTTCTATGATTATATTGAATTGACATGAAAATTAAAAATAACAGCAGGTAGTATTGCATAGGTTATACCTTATCACACGTTGTTATTTACCTATGACTAGACTTACCTGTGAGACATCATTATCACAGGCGGCTAGATATAGGTAAAGACCTGTATGTGATAACCTAATTATCATAGGCGGTTATTGTTATGGTACAAACCGGCTATGATAAATTGTCTTCACAAGCGGCTTGTCGTAGGCAAATATCCGCCTGTGATAACACAATTATCACAGGCAGTTATATATGCAGCACGACCCGCCTATGATAATAGGTCTTCACAGGCGGCTAGCCTAAGTAAAGAACCGCCTGTGATAATATGTCTTCACAGGCGGTTTCACTTCTCCACCCGTGAAATTGCAGATTATCACAGGTTCTTCATTTCAGATGGTTTTAGAAACCGCGTGTGATAATAGGTTTGGAGCCGCCTGCGATGAGGCTTATTGTAATAGTGTGATAATCAATCATTACCTTTGGATTTTTATAACTAAATACATAAGACTATAAAACAATTCATGGTTGAGTCAAATACTCGGAAAATAGAAGGCAAAAGGTATTACACATTAGTAGTGCTCTGTCTACCATCTTTAGTTAATTGAAGGGGGAAAATGATTTAACATACCTGCATTCGTGCATCATCACCGAACGCTAGCCTCCAGCTTGTGCGTGGACTTCTTTCATGCTGGAGTAGATGAACAACCTTCTTGAGCGTTTTCTCGCAATGCTGTCGCTAGCCGTGAGATCTCGCGCCGCTACACATGCAATACCTCAAAATTCCGCCCCGTGAGATCCTGTATCGCTCTGTAATCATTCGCGTCCCTATCGTACTCTTAAGCGCGAGGGCCTCGTGGGCCGTATTGTCTTCGCCCGACCCTCATTTTTCACATGGTGGGTCAATTCAGATATTCAGTAGGTCGATCTGTTTTTATATTAATCTATTTTCGCCCATTCGTTCCCATATGACTAGTAGTCCAGGGTGTTGCCGTGACCATCCGACATACCTGGTAGGTCCATCCCTGTTATTTATGCACTATCATGGTCTAGGTGGCAACGCCCTTTTATCCATCATGTAATGTTGTGAACCGATTATATATATTCTCGTGGCTCCTGGTGTGACAGTACCTCTGTACTAAATAAATCTCAGACTCAAACATTTTAGATCAAAATTGAATTCAAAATTCATGTTAGCAAATAATGCGTAAAGAATATCGAACACGAGACATAAATTTCACGTGGAAAACCCTTGCGGGGAAAACCACGGGTGCCGACCGGTGATCTTCACTATATGATGAGAGTTTTACAGTGGGGCTTACAATGAGGGTCTCATATCTCTTGCTCTCTCTTAACAGCCTAAAAGATGTATTTATGGGGGTGACTAACAAAGGAAACAAATCTCTCAAAATAAATACGACCCGTAACGTGGGAGGACTCCACCTCACACATCTCCCTAGGTGTCCTCAGCGGGATCAGAATTTGGATCATATTCCAACAAACACCACATTGAGACAAATTCTATATTGTAGTTAATGAAAAGATCATCAATCAACTCCCATCAATAATAAATAACACCGTGCGTCAATAAGTCCCTAGGACTCAAACTGTAATACCAACCAAGCTTGAGCAAAGCTCAAACTTGTTAGTAGGAACTGGGTTTGTCATCATATCAGCAGGATTATAATGAGTACTGATCTTGCACACTTTAATATCCATGAGCCATAATATCTCAAATAAAGTGATACCTGACATCAATATGTTTCATTCTCTCATGAAACATTTGATCTTTGGTAAGGTGAATAACACATTGACTATCACAAAATATAGTAGTGCAAGAATCATCTCCACAAAGCTCAACATATAAGCCTCTAAGCCAAATAGCTTCTTTACAAGCTTCAGAAATAGCTACATATTCAGCTTCTGCAGTTGATAAAGCAACAGTAGACTGTAAACAAGCTTTCCAACTAACAGCACAACAACCAATGGTGAAAACAAAACCCGCGAGAGACCCTTGTTTGCCTAAATCATCCGGATAATCTGAGTCAACATAACCAACAAGTTCATCTCTAGATTTCTCAAACTGGAAACAAGCATTAGAAGTACCGTGCACGTATCTCAAAATCCATTAAACTGCTTTCCAGTGCTCTCCACCAAGATTAGCCATACCTTTTTCGAATCATCATCAATAGTAGTCAACATAAAATGAGCACCTCCAATAAATGTATTACGAGATGGTCACCATAAATCAGAGTGCAGATAATCAAGAATACCTTCAGTTGTATGAACCGAAGTATTGAATTTCACCCTCTTGTGCTTGCCAAACACATAATGCTCACAAAAGTCTAATTTGCTGATGGTGTGCCCATCAAAAAGACCTTTCTTGCTCAAAATTGACAAACCAAGTTGTTGACGGCTCCTAAGGTATACTAACAAATCATCCCTTGCAATAGTGCCATAAATGCTTCTTGGTATTACTTACGCACCATTAACTAAACATCTCCAACTGATGTGTCAGAAATGCTTGTTAATGATTCTTTTGGATCAAAGAGTGAATTCCGCAAGCACACGGAGGTATCATTGTAGCATTTCCCCTTAAGAGTATTCCCAAGAGTGTCATTTATTTGATCCAAAAGGAAGGCAGGGAAGAGATATAACAATCATCAAGTGGAGAGGGTAGAAAGTTCTAGGTAAGAATCTAGTAAGGATGGATAAAATAATAGTGGATGTAGTGTGACAAACACAAAAGCTTTAAAGTCTAAGGGGGGGTAAGAGGATCCTAGAGGTTAGTTAAGGTTGAGAGTTATGGAGGTACTCCTACTATGCTCTATTGTACATATACATAGCCTAAACTAATTATCATAAGCTAGATCAATAGTGAATAATTATGCTATGTGGTTCAACACACCAGGCACGGGCTTACCCCAAGCAATACTAGGGCGACTCCCACCAAGAGCCTGTGGCAAAGCCGAACGTGGAGGATTACAAAGGACAGATAGGGTTGTCACCACCTACTGCCTACCTCTTCAATCCATGGGTCTACGAGACGTACAAGGCTACTTAGCTATCCTAGCACCATGCTAGCATATTAAGTAATTACATTAAGAGCCTAGGCACAATCCATACTAAGGCAATGAATTGAATCATCATTGAACAAATGTTGATACACAACATAATCTTCCATACTAACCTAGTTATGTTATAGTTAACTAGACTATAGTGGGGGTCTATAGGTTCTATGATAATGAGATATGTTCATGATGAAATAGTCATAGAAGCCATACCTTCCACATACATGGACTCCACAATCAAACAAGAAACGCTTTACCCAAGTATATGTATAAGTAGAGACTAAAGATACTATCTTTATTATGCATAAAGTCACAATTAGAAGAAAGAATAAATGAGCCATACCTTTCCCAATGTAGGATTGGGAACAGAGAGACTCCTTACTCCTTTCCCAATTTGGACTTGGGACTAGAGACTCTCCTCTCTACAACCTAACTCCTCTAAGACTATGGATGATAGTGTATACAATAGAGATGAAGCTCAAGTGGGGTGTGTTGAAGTGAGGCATAGGGGGTCCTATTTATACTAGTGTTGAGGTTGGTTCCCACCACCAAAAGTGTGCGAATCAGTCACCATTGACTCTAGGAACCCGGGATGAGCCAACACGTGGAGGCTGACTGAGTTTGGTGCTGAGACTATGTCGGCCGACCCCCTGGTTCGACCGACCTGGTCATTGCACCAATTCTCGTGTGCTTTCTCCAGGTGGCTGCCAGGTGGGTCCCATTGATGTATATGGGTGATACACCATTGGATCTTCTCAGATACTTTTGTTTGTGGGCCATTTGATCCATGGGATGCCACATGTCGTCACCTGATTGGCTGGGATGATATTTTTTAGGATTGGTCCCTCTACATTTCCTCATTTCATGCATAAAATGCTGCATACACATATTTCTCCAAGTCCAAGTGGAATTGGGTTAGATAGAAAGATGATGTGTGCAAGAAATGACAAATCCTTCACATAATTGAGTTAAATTAACGGATGAAATTGGTATATAACAGCCATCAACAAACTCCCCCAAGCTTATCCTTTGCTCGTCCTGAGCAAAGTCAAGACTTTAGGTTGATGATCAGGAGTTGCTACAATATCTTATTTTCAAAAGTATCTAATGCACAACAAGATACTCTACCTAGTATTGCAGAAATTGGCTATGATACTCTACCTTTCTTAAGTTATCATGGGGCTTATGCTTTCTCATATTCGTGAGTAGTTGAAAGGTAGAATAGCAAATGGAGCAAACATAGTCTAGAAATCAAGTTCCACTTAAACCCCGGAGAATTCAATTTAGATATTAAGTACCTCAATTTGATTCTCTCAGTCACTCCATTGTGGATAGTGGAAATATTTCCTCACCAAAGTATTGTGCCTCTACTATTCCTATTCATTGGATATGGCTTGTATGTTGAGCTTGGTAAGGAAAGTAAGTAGGCATATTTGCATCACATATATTGCTAAGTCAAAAGAGTAAGCCTTAGGAGAATTCAAATCAAAACTTTTTGATGCAAGACTAGTGCATGTGTGATGGAGTGGAAGTGGATGTGGATACTTGAGATAACTCCTTTTTGGTATAATCTCTTTCTTTTGCAGGGATGAAACATGGTTACTTTTCTTTTCTCTTTTTTTTCTTCTCATGCTTATGATGTAAGCATGCTTCTTTTTTTTTGTAGCCATGTCTTCTACTCCTTTTCCTTGCAATAACTTGAAGAGAGTGCTAACTATGAATAGCATCGATTTTCTCTTTTTATTGTGGTATGGTGGATATGATGGACGTTTTGCTTACTTCTAGTGTAGAAGTATGGCATGTGCAAGTGAAGTCTTGAATTCAAGAAGAATTGAATGATTTCCCACATAGGTCTAAACTAGTTTGACTAGGCTCAATGTGAAAGCAAATAGCATATGTATAAGGTTTTTTCTATATATGAACATCATATGGCTTTGGTAGGTATTTTCAATCAATTGAGGGAAACTTAAATCTTTTTAGAATTTCTCCGAAAATCTATGTTTTACTTTCAAACTAGGACTAGCAGCCCTATTACCAATTCTAGTCTTGCAACAACCTAGAATTAGATCAAGCTTTTGCTACCCACAACTTCAAAATTAAGGTAAAAGTATTTCAAACCAATGAAAGCAATATTTGGAGAGTATCAAGTCGTAAACTAGAGACTTAGGAAAATAAAACAGAACAACTGTTCATCATTTCATCTATGTGAATTCTAAATCATTCTTACCGCACATCTTTATTTGATGAAAGCAAATCTAACCTATATTTTTTTTAAATGCAAGGTGGATGATGGATGCATGGAAAATAAATATGCAAGGAACGTGATACATGTTACCTCAAGTGCGGGTCCTCCCCCAAGCTTGTTCTTCAACTACCTACGTGATAAGGGTTGAACCCTTGATGACGGAAGTACGCTGCAAGATCGGCTTGTTGTTGTTGTAGCAGCGTGTTGAAGTTGGTGAATTGAGCATCCATGTGTTGTTGCCAATCCTGGGTACCTTGAACATGCTCTTGGAGTGTGCTGTAGATGTCACCCGTTCACACTTCAAGTTCTCCCATACGTCTGGTGAGGTCCGTCATTCCTTGGCTATAGTCATGATGACTTCTATCCGAAAAGGAACAATGTCCTCTCATGGACGTTGGGGGCAAGCTGCTAGAGCTTGAAGTGGATAAGGGTGGATCCCTTTGCCATTCTTACCAAGATGATCCCCCAGTCTCATACGTCGGAGGTTGAGTCCATCCATGCGCACAGCCCGTTGGGTTCTCTTCCTCTTGGTATTGATGGACAGAAGGGATTATCGGTGGCATGCCCGTGGCTGCAGCCCTCGCACGATTTCTTATTACCCTGCTAGTGACATTACTTCTTCTTGCTTCCTCAAGGGGAATAAGATTAATGGTTAGCCTCTGGCATTTGTACAAATGAAAATCCGGGTTAGGTAACCGAATTTTATTGACAAAGCCGAGATAGAAAAATATCAAGGACTCATCTTGATCATGCTTAAGGGTATGTCCTTGCACTAAATAGTCTTCATCAATTAATTCTCTTTCAGTTTCAATATATTCAAATGAAGAGTATTTAAGTGCTTCTACCGTATCAGCAATATGAGTAATCAATGAAGTGCATTCAATTGATCCTGATTTTGAAATGTAATCTAACCATTGTGTCATCATGGCTTTGACTGGAGCAACTTTTATCTTTTTAGTCATGGCAAACAAAATTTTCAATTCATCATCTCGCACAACCCTAACATCTCCCATAGGGAACATAGTCATAGCCACCCATCTATGTATGAAGCGTAAGGTAGGGTTTTGGATGTGGCTATTACTAGGAGCCCTACATGTGACCTCACTAGTTAGCTAATGCCAAAAACTCTGCTTGTTAAACTTAGGCAAATTGTCTAAATCTACCAAACACCATTTATGCAAGCCTAGGATGCTACCTAATTCTTTCCATAGGACATTGTATTCTTTTTGAAATAATCTAAAAGAAATACCATCAAATCCTATTCTTAGCGTGCAAAGGATATGGAGAGTGAGAAGGCGTGAACCTTTCTCCTCTATGTGAGCAAAGTCATCAAATCCAATTGCATGCTAAATGGAAAGAAAGTCGGAGTCCATACCTATTTTGGAGATCAAATGTGGATCTTAAGCCTTGGTGTGGCGGAACTCACAATCTTGTAGAAGCCTACGTGCTTGATCTTCACTTCGCTTCGTATGTCGAGGTCGTTGTCATGAAGAAGTTGGTGTGGGTTGCTTCTCTCTTCCATGGGAGTGTCCTCACACACACTTCTCCTCCTTGGGCTTGTACCCATGGAAGAGAGGCGTGCACTAGAACCTTCACCATGGCTTGAGCTTGCAGCCTCCTTCCCTTTTCCGAACAACCTCTTCGTGTCTTTTGAGTTCAACAAGCAAGAACAAAACAAGGTGAGAAAAATCCGAAAAGAAGCGATGTTTGGAATAAAGACTCTCAATGAATTTTCTCCTCTTGAAAGCTTGAGTGTAAAATGCAAATGCAAACAAAAGAAAATCTTTTTGGGGATGGATTTTAGCATGAGTGTTGCAATCAATAGCAAGAAAAACAAGGTGAGCTAGAGAGTGACTTGGAGAGGTGTAAAATGATGTGCTGTGTGAAGAGAGGTGCTCGTCACAGCCACAATTTATAGGGTGCACCCTCCAAAGGGCACTTGGGGTTCAAAATGTAGCCGTTAGAGGAAGGGGGGGCCAATTTTGCTCCACTCCCTGTTCGGCCGACCAGGGGGTTCGGCCGACCTGATAGGTGGCCCTCCCTGGTTCCCCTTTTGGCAAGTGGCTCCCCAACGGCTATAAAGTTAGCACGTTGGTGAAATGCCACATGTGCAGCTCATAAAAAATTGTTTTTCATATAAAAACCCTTTTCAAATCCAATAAAAAAATTCTTTTGAAAAGAAAGAAAGAAAAATGATAGTTCAGAATATAATATTCTCAACTTGCTAGGAAAAAACAAATATGCAATGGGAAAATCCAAATGGGGTGGAGAAAGAAAGAAAGATAAATAATGTGGGATAGCTACCAATTTAACCTATTGGCGTAGGTCTCACCACCATCCGATGAAATGGACATTCCCCCGTCTTCATTTCACATCTAGGCACGGAGGGATGGGCTCGGACGGCTTGTCTTGCTTCTTCTGCCATTCCTTCTTTGGCGGCTTGGTGGACTTGGGCCTTTGAGAAGGTCCAGATGATTCCGTCGCCTTTGGATATCGGCGTGGTCGAAACGACGGATTCTCCTCGTAGATTAATCTTCTCATGAATGCAATGAGTGAGTCTACCTTTGGAGGTGTGACTTCGACCTCTCTCATGTGTTTATCATTCGGCCCATACTTGAATCAAATCATGGAGCATTGCTCTAATCTTGGCCAAAAATTAAACTTTTCCTCCTTGCCATTGATATGGAAGTGGATTTCTCCAACTCCCACATCTATGCGAGCTTTTGCAGTGCTTAGGAATGGACGCCCAAGAATGAGTGGTGTATCCTTCTCGGTGTCCATGTCTAGCACCACAAAATCCACGGGTATGAAGCAATTCTGGATCTTCACTGGGACGTCTTCAGCAATACCCGCTGGATAACGGACTGAAGAGTCTGCCAGTTGTAGCTGCATTGGTATTGGATTCAGCTCTGTGAAGTTCAGCTGGTCGAAAACAACCTTGGGCATCACACTAAAACTTGCTCCCAAATCACAAAGTGCCTTGTCAAAGTGGTGAGCTCCAATTGAGCATGAAATGGTAGGACGCCCAGGGTCCTTCTGCCAGTTGCTCTCTCGTACGGAAATCATGTTGACATTTTCCGTCGAGGGTTCTGGCTGGCCTGGCATCTTGCCATTCTCCATCAGAGGAATAATAGCTGCCGGCTGAGCCAACTGAGTCTCGAGCATCTTGTTGAAGCTCAGTTGATTCTTGAAGGCTGAGGATAGTCCTTCCATCTTTACATTGATATTCTCTAGGGTCTTGTCATTAGTTGACAGCTTGTTGGATAAGGCATCGTTGATCTTGAGCTGGCTAATGGCAAGTTCTCTCAAGTTGGGCTGATTTCCAGGGTTGCCATTGTTGTTATACCCTCCTTGAAGGAATGGGCGTTGTTGACCCCACCCTTGACCTCCTGGATGATAGCCATTGTTGTTGTTGAAATTTCCATTGTTGGCGAGGTATAGGGCATCCTCATGAGTTTCTAGGCAATCATTGCCCATATGACCCGTGTTGCCACAGACTTCACACGTGATGTGAGAGTCTAGGGCATAGGCATTGTCAGGCACTTCACCACTGGCTTGTCCATCAATTTTCTTCATTAGGAGGTCCAATTTTGCAGCGATCATGTCCACCTTCTTCAAGGTGTGCATGCCTCGCTATCGGGTATGGAGACGCTCATCGTTCCATCCCATGTTGGACACTATCTTCTCAAAAAGATCTTTAGCTTTTGGCACCGTCAATGAGAAGAAGGCTCCTCCAGCAGCAGCATCCAAATGGTCACGAGCTGATGGGATCAGCCCGTTATAGAAGTTTTGAATAAGGAGCCAGTCATCCATCCCATGGTGGGGACAGGCTAGGATGTACTTCTGAAGCCTTTCCCATGCCACGGGAATAGATTCCTTGGGCTCTTGCTGAAAGCTGGAAATCCTTCAATGTAGGGCATTGGTTTTGCCCAACGGGAAGAATTTGGCGAGGAATGCCGTAGAACACTTCTCCCAAGTGTCTACAGCACCTCGGTTCGCGTAGAACCATTGTTCTACTCTCCCAAGGAGAGAGAACGGGAACAGTCTCAGACGGAACGCATCCGGAGACACATCCTTGATTTTAAAAGTGTTGCAGATCTCGAGGAATTGTTGCAGGTGAGCACTTGCATCCTCATTAGACTTCACACAGAATGGGTTGACTTGCACCATAGTGATAAGGCCAGTTTTGATCTCGAAGTTCACATCTCCCGTGTTAACGGTGGGCCCAATAGGCACATTGTTAGCAGAGGGAGCTGAGAACTCACGAAGGGTCTTATGAGCCATTGGCGTTTGGATTGTTGGTGCAGAAATGCTGGCTTGCCTTGCCACTCGAATCTTCTGAGGAGTAACGACACGGGGTCGATCTCTCAGAAGAGATTCGGGATCTTCAACAAAGTTTTCCGGTAGGCGGAAACCAGACATACACTACCTTGTTTTCACGTTTAAAATGAGGAAACAAAGAATGGTTATCCTACGAAAATCCTACCCAGGGTTCTATCCTATTCACTTAGTCATGCTATATATCTATTTGCCTTCCCCGGCAATGACGCTAGAAATGCTTGTTGATGGCTCCTAAGGTATACTAACAAATCGTCCCTCGCAATAGTGCTAGAAATGCTTGTTGGCATTACTTACGCACCATTAACTAAAAATCTCTAATTGATGTGTCAGAAATGCTTGTTAATGGTTCTATTGGATCACAGAGTGAATTCCGCAAGCGCACGGTGGTATCATTCTAGCATTTCCCCTTAAGAGTATTCCCAAGGGTGTCATTTATTTGATACCAAAGGAAGGCAGGGAAGAGATATAACAATCATCAAGTGGACAGGGTAGAAAGGTCTAGGTAAGAATCTAGTAAGGATGGATAAAATAATAGTGGAGGTAGTGTGACACACACAAAAGCTTTCAAGTCTAAGGGGGGTAAGAGGATCCTAGAGGTTAGTTAAGGTTGAGAGTTATGGAGGTACTCCTACTATGTTCTATTGTACATATACATAGACTAAACTAATTATTCATAAGCTAAATCAATAGTGAATACTTATGCTATGTGGTTCAACACATCGGGCACGGGCTTACCCCTAGCAACACTAGGGCGACTACCGCCAAGAGCATGTGGCATAGCCGAACGTGGAGGATTACAAAGGACAGATAGGGTTGTCACCACCTACTGCCTACCTCTTCAATTCGTGGGTCTACAAGACATCCAATGCTACTTAGCTATCCTAGCACCATGCTAGCATATTAAGTAATTACCTTAAGAGCCTAGGCACAATCCATCCTAAGGGAATGAATCGAATCATCATTGAACCAATGTTGATACACAACATAATTATCCATACTAACCTAGTTATGTTATAATTAACTAGACTATAGTGGGGGTCTACAGGTTCTATGATAATGAGATATGTTCATGATGAAATAGTCATGGAAGCTATACCTTCCACATACATGGACTCCGCAATCAAACAAGAAACGCTTTACCCAAGTATATGTATAAGTAGAGACTAAAGATATTATCTCTATTATGCACAAAGTCACAATTACAAGAAAGAATACATGAGCCATACCTTTCCCGATGTAGGATTGGGAAGAGAGAGACTCCTTACTCCTTTCCCAATTTGGACTTGGGACTAGAGACTCACCTCTCTACAACCTAACTCCTCTAAGACTATGGATGATAGTGTATACAATAGAGATGAAGCTCAAGTGGTGTGTGTTGATGTGAGGGGTAGGGGGTCCTATTTATACTAGTGTTGAGGTCAGTTCCCGCCACCAAAAGTGCGCGAATCAGTCACCATTGACTCCAGGAAGCCGGGAGGAGCCAACACGTGGAGGCTGACCGAGTTTGGTGCAGAGACCAGGTCGGCTGACCCCTTGGTTTGGCCGACCTGGTCATTGCACCAAATCTCGTGTGCTTTCTCTAGGTGGCTGCCAGGTGGGTCCCATTGATGTAGATGGGTGATACACCGTTGGATCTTCTCGGATACTTCTGTTTGCGGGCCATTTGATCCATGGGATGCCATGTGTTGTTGCCTGATTGGATGGGATGATATTTTTTAGGATTGGTCCCTCTACATTTCCTGCATAAAATGCTGCATACACATATTTCTCCAAGTCCAAGTAGAATTGGGTAAGATAGAAAGGTGATGTGTGTAAAAAATGACAAATCCTTCACATAATTGAGTAAAATTGACGGGTGAAATTGGTATATAACAGCTGTCAACACAAGTTCACTCATATGACCAAGACGCATATGCTATAAACTTTTAGCATCAGAACCAGGTGACTTAGAAGAAACATCAACATTACCGATAATAGTAACACCTTGTGGAATGTATAAATTTGATTTTAACAAGTCATCTTTCATAACAACAAGAGAGCCTTTAGTTACCTTCATAACTTCACCTTCAGCATAATACTTGTAACATTTGAGATCAAGAGTACTTAAAGAAATAAGATTTCTCGTCATAGTTGGAACATGCCACACATCTGTCAATATCCTGACAATATCATCAGACATCTTAGTCTGAACGGATCCAATGTCTACAACCTTGCAAGGCGTGTTATCACCCATCAAAACAGAACGTCCACCCTGGACAGATTCATAAGTGGAGAACCAATCTCTGTTAATGCAAATATGAAATGTGTGGGCAAAATAAAGAACCCATTCATCATTGATTTTAGCACATCCAGCAAAAGCAACGAGAACATCACCATTAGAATTGCAATCGGAAGAGACAACAGAGGCACTACCATCGTACTAGATTTATTTGTAGACTTTTGAGCAACCTTTCTCTTTTCTTTATTTTGCAGCTTGTAACATTTGGAGATATCATGATTATTACGCTTGCAATATATATAGAACTTATCTTTACCTTTGGATTTAGAGCGGTGTTTCTGACCACTCGAATTTTTATTTGATTTCCTCTCTGTCCTACCATGAAAAGACAAGCCTTCTCCATCAGAACTGGCAGCAGAATCAGCATGCACTATCTGTTTCATCTTTTTTTAGCATGCAAAGCGTCATAAACCTTTTGAACTATAAGAGTATCATGACTGTATAATATAGTGTCTCTAAAATTTTAATAAGACAGGGGTAACGAACACAAGAGCATAAGAGCTAAATTCTCATCATCATATTTTACCTTAGAAGCCGAGTACATTAAACCCGCTTTTAGCGCTGCCCTCGAGCCTCCCACCTCCCTTCCAGCTGTTGCTTCTTGTCCTTTTCGCTGTCCCAGCTAAAAACAAAACTGCCATAGCTGCCGCCTCTATTGTGTCTTGACCTCATCTGATCCAGTCATACGACGTACCTGCTTGTCCTCCACCTCCCGCATCAACCAAGCCAGCGCTCTGTTAGACTGCTGGTGGACCAAGGAGACTACAAGCGGGCCGACTCGGGCTCCAACCCAATATGAAGGGGACTGCAGTTCAGGAAACCTAACTCTCGATATGTGGGTTCTGATTGGGCCCAGATGTAATGCTATTTGAGTCGCTACTGACGATGTCAAACACTATGGAAGTAATGGATAACTAGTATCTACACCTTCTTGCTCTGTACGAATCCTCTCCTTCCTCCCTTTGGTTCCCCTTTCCATCCGCAGCCGCCAGCCGGCGTTAACAATCTGGTATCAAAGACTTCGGTCCGGCGGAGCTGGACACTCACCGCCACTACACGCGCTTCCAGAAGTCTCACGGAGCTATGGAGCCCAACGCCAAGCTTCTACTCTCTGAGATCTCGAAGCTCATCTCCGACCAGACCGCCTCCCTCGTCAAGCGCTTCATGGAAAAGATCGACTCCGTCAACAAACAGCTTGTGACTCTCGTCGTCGAGGACAACATCAGATCTGAAAGAGTCGCCACCTTGGAGACCTTAGAAGCCGAGTTTGACCGCGAATTCAACAAGTGGAAGCTGGAGATCGAGACTACTCTTTCCTCGGCCAAACCAGAGATTTCCAAGCTGAACCGGTACTTTGAGAGAGATGCTCAGGGCAAGACTAACCATCGGGCTGGTGTCCTTGGATTTGAGTCGGTGCAATACCCTACCTCCCCGGAGCACATCACCGACGGCCCACTGCGGCACCGCATCGACAACATGAACCGGGATGTTGGGTTTGGGTCGATTTATACCCATACCCATATCCCGGTCAAGGGTACGTACAATCCACATCAGCCCCGAGTTCCTCATCTGTTTACTCCTCCATCGTATCGCCATTTTAACAACCATGCCAGTCCAAAGGGACACCTCCCTAAAATGCAATTTCCCAAATTCGATGGTGAAAACCCTAGGCTATGGCGATCTCGCTGTGAGACATATTTTGATATGTACTCAGTTGACCAGTGTTTGTGGATCAAGGTAGCTTCGTTACATTTTGAGGGCTCTACTTCCATATGGCTCCAATCCGTTGAGCGGAAACTAACTTATGCAAGCTGGGATATGTTTTGTGCTATGATCATGGAACATTTGGTAGAAACGAACACGAAATCTTGATTAGGAAACTATTCAACATTAAGCAAACTAGCACCGTTGCCGGATACATAGTCAGATTTTCTGAACTCATAGATCAGTTGCATGCTTATCAACCCAGTGCCGATCCCCTATACTACACAACACGCTTTATTGATGGTCTTAGAGCTGATATTCGTGCTGCCATTATAGTTCAAAGACCTCTCGACTTGGATACTGCTTGTATTTTGGCTTCTCTGCAGGAATAAGTGACGGACCAAACGCAACCGAAGCGCGGATTCTGAAGTTTCAACCCATTTTCAACAGAAAGAGTTGATCCCTCCCCTGTTAACAAGCCGGCTGGCAAACTGGGATACCCTCTTTTACCTCCGCCCCTACAAGATCTCAAACCTCAGTCTTCCTCTAAAGGACTCATTCTCCTAATGACTCTTTCGCTAAGGACAAGTTGGAAGCTCTCAAATCCTATCGTATGGCTCGCAGTCTTTGCAAGGTTTGTGCTGAGAAATGGCACAAAGGCCACAAGTGCTCACCCGCTGTCCAATTACACACCGTCCAAGAACTTTGAGAGTTACTGAATGTTGACGACAGCCCAGATTTAGTCTCCCCCAACGATGTTGATCCCCAAATTTTTATGACCCTTTCTCGAGCTGGAGCTACAGGATCAGAAGCCCCAAGGACAATGAAGCTATGGGGTTTCATAAAAATGTTTCCATACTCATCTTAATTGACAGCGGAAGTTCTCACTCATTTCTAAGTTCATCCATTGCGCAACACTTATCTGGGATTTCTCTTTTGGAGCATCCTATCTCGGTGTCAGTCGCAAATGGTGAAGTCTTACTATGCCAGTCTGCACTATTGGACGCTGTTTGGTCTATTGATAAATGTACATTCACAACTGATCTCAAGATTTTACATCTGCATTGCTATGACCTCATTGTCGGCATGGACTGGCTAGAATCTCATAGCCCTCTTCACTTCCATTGGAAGCAGAAATGGCTTTCTATTCCTTATGAATATTTAAACGTTGCTCTTCAAGGCATTTTGCCTGAGCTGCCACCACAAAAAGTTGTTCAAGTCTTGTCGCTGGAAGCAATTGTTCCGCCTGCTGCGCAGAATACCTTCCACCCGGATATTCAAGATCTTCTCACAGCCTATGCAACATTATTTGAAGAACCTCCGGAATGCCCCTAGGTAGATCATGTGACCACAGCATACCCTTGGTTACGGGCGCCCAACCCATTAATGTTCGGCCCTACCGCTACCCCCCACGCCCCAAAACTGAAATTGAGGGACAAGTCCGGGAGATGCTTGCTAAAGGACTTATCCAGCCAAGTACCAGCCCCTTTAATTCTCCGGTTCTGCTGGTCAAGAAGAAGGATCAAACCTGGAAGTTTTGTGTCGACTTCCGGCACCTCAATGCCTTGACTATAAAGTGACAATTTCTGATTCCGATTATGGAGGATATCTTCTTCGAGCTCTCTTCGACCAAGTGGTTCACTAAGTTAGATTTATGGTCCGGATTCCATCAAATATTGTTACAGCCCGGAGGAGAGTTCAAGACAGCATTTTCAACTCATGAGGGCCACTTTGAGTTCAAAGTTCTAGCCTTCGGCTTGACAGGCGCACCTGCCACATTCCAAGGGGCAATGAATTCTATGTTGCGGCCCCTCCTTGCCAGTGTGTAATGGTTTTCTTTGATGACATCTTAATATATAGTGCCACCTTCGCTCAGCACATTTCGGACATTCAGCAAGTGTTCGAGCTCCTACTCAAGGATAATTGGAAAATTAAGTTGTCAAAGTGCTCATTTGAGCAACAAAAGCCCCGTTTCTTGGCCATGTTATCAGCCCCGACGAGATTCCAACAGACCCATCCAAGGTTCAGTCTATCGTTTCTTGGCCTGTACCTGCTAACACTAAAGAGCTCCAAAGCTTCCTAGGCGAGGCTGGGTACTATCGCAAATTTGTCCGCCATTTTGGCATTATCAGAAAACCATTGAATACACTCATGAAGAAAAATTCCCCTTTTGTGTGGACCAGTGACCACAACCAAGCGTTCCAGTGCCTTAAAGATGCCTTATCCAGCTCTCTTGTTCTAGCATTGCCGGATTTCAGCAAGCCTTTCTGCATTGAGACCGACGCCAGCAGTCATGGTGTGGGGGTCGTATTGATGCAGGAAGGTCACCCAGTCACATTTCTCAGCAAGCCGCTGGGACCAAATGCCATGGGTCTCTCTACGTACGAGAAGGAGTATTTGGCTATTCTTGTGGCTGTGGATCAGTGGCGGCCTTTCTTATAGTACGACAAATTCTTCATTCGTACAGACCATCTTAGCTTGTCACACCTAAATGACATAAGACTTCACACGCCTTGGCAGCAACGTGTTTTCACCAAATTATTGCACCTTCAATTCAAGATTGTATATAAATAGGGGGTGGACAATCGAGCTGCTGATGCCTTATCTAGGCTATCTCATTCCTCTGATGTCGAAGCTGTTGCCTTGTTGACTACAACTCCCACCTGGTTATCTGATATTATTCTCAGTTACACTTCGGATCCCCAAGCACAATAATTATTATTGGCTCTATCTGTTGATAAAGATGCTTTTCCCAATTATACACTTTCGCAGGGTCTCATCCGATACCGTGGCAAGGTATGGATTGGTGCTGATCACAATCTCCAATAGAAGATCATCTCCGCGCTTCATTCTAGCACCGTGGGCAGACATTTCGGCATACCAGTCACATTGCACCGTATAAAACAACTATTCTTCTGGCGGGGCCTCCAAGCTTCTGTTACAGATTTCATCAAGACTTGCCAAGTTTGCATTCAGCCCAAACCAGATCGGTCTAGCTATTCCGGATTACTTCAGCCCCTAGAGCTACCTTCCTCTGCCTGGCAGGTGGTTTCCATGGATTTCATTCAAGGTCTACTGACGTCTGGTACCACAAACTGCATTCTTGTTGTGGTCGACAAATTTTCTCGGTATGACCACTTCCTACCACTACGTCACCCCTTCACTGCAACTGTTGCTAAACTCTTCATGGACCACATCTATAAGTTGCACGGTATGCCTCTCGCCATTGTATCTGACCGTGATGCTATCTTCACAAGCAAGTTCTGGAGTGAGCTTTTTTCTCTAGCTGGTGTTCAATTGCGTATGAGCTCCGCATACCATCCCCAATCTGATGGGCAGGCCGAGAGGGTCAACCAGTGCTTGGACACATATCTTAGGTGCTTTGTCAATGCTATTCCAACCAAGTGGCTGCATTGGTTATCCTTAGCTGAATTCTGGTACAATACCCGTTTCCACTCTGCTATTTGCAAGTCGCCTTTTGAGATCATTTATGGGCAGCTACCCAATCATTTCAGGATTCCTCAACCTCCGGTGAGTGCCAGTTGGCTCTCGAAACGTTCACTTATGCTGGATCTCGCCCGTTAGCACATGTTGCGCGCCCAGCAGCGCATGAAAGGCAGGCAGATAAACATTGATCAGAGCATACATTCCAAGTGGGTGACTATGTCTATGTTAAACTTCAACCTTACGTCCAGTCGTTTGTGAGTCACTGCTCCTACAACAAGCTGTCCATCAAGTACTTCAGGCCTTTTGAAGTCATTGGTTGCATCAGTACAGTGGCTTATAAACTCCAGCTACCTCCATCGGCTTCTATACACCCGGTTTTCCATGTATCGCAGTTGAAGGTGTCCCACTACAAACCTATTCGGGTGAGCACCTCCCTGCCAGATTCTTATATTCATCACCAGTTTCCACTACGCATTCTGCAGTAACGTCACATTCTCAAGGGCGGCTCTACCATCAAGCAAGTTATGGTCCACTGGTCCAAGATGACTGAAGATTTGGCCACCTGGGAAGACTGGATCGTCTCTGTGAAGAATTTCCACTTGCACCTGCTTGGAGACAAGCAGGTCTTCAAGAGGGAGGGGATGTTACACTACCGGTGGACCAAGGAGACTACAAGCGGCCCGACTCGGGCTCCGACCCAATACAAAGCGGACTACGGTCCATGAAGCCTAACTCTCGTTATGTGGGTTCTGATTGGGCCCGGATGTAATGCTATTTGAGTCGCTACTGACGATGGGAAACACTAGGGAAGTTATGGAGAACTAGTATCTACACCTTCTTGCTCTCTACAAATCCTCTCCTTCCTCCCTTCGGTTCTCCCTTCCATCCGCCGCCGCTGGCCGACGTTAACATGCTCTCCTGCAACCAAATCATGACTGTTGATGTAAGAATGTCTACCTGATAGGCCAAGCCCACTTTACCCAAAGGATCAGGTCCATTAAGGCCCATGTGCCTTAGAGCTTATGTGGTGATCACATTGGCACAAACGAGGATGATTTCTTCGTACGTGAAGACGAGTTCGGATGGAGTACCATCAAAACTCCTTGAAGGTTTGAAAAGCGATCTTGACCATCTAGGATAAATATGACATGTAATATATAGATTTCATACAATGTCTTGAGACCCTGATCCATATGAAACTAGGGGAGGAGGTGACAGATCAAGATGCTCAATAGACATTTCTCTAAACAACATTGTAATCTTGATATTCAAGAGCATAAATTAAGAAGGAGTAGATATTACACTACAGGAATCCCGACGATTTGCGATGCCAGTGCCGTCGCAAATAAGTTTAAAACCGTGGCAAGTAAGCTATTTGTGACAGTTTCCTATATTTGCAGTGGTTTCCGGCCGTCGCTCGAATTTTGTCGCAATTTAACTAATTTGCGATGGTAGCCCGTAGCCGTCGCAAATAAGGGTCGGGCCCGGCAGATGGGCTGGACTCAATAAATTGCGACGGCTGTCACAGGCCGTCACATTAAGCTGTTATTTGCAACGTCTGTCACAGGCCTTCACGAATTAGTAAGGTTAATTTGCAATGACTACGGCAGCCGTTGCAAATAATAGATGTCTTATTTGCGACGATATTGTATAAATGTCATCGCAAATAAGGTTTTTCATTTAAAAAAATAGAAAATGCTGACTGGCTCGATGGACAGATACACAACAACAGCATCAACAAAGAAACAACATATATCACAGAAGCAAATAGTCATCACATACACACAACATCATCACATCATTATAAAGTGCTTGCATCACAACACAAAGTCAAAAAATAAACAAGAGGTGCTATCCGCTAGCCCCTCTACTACCTCCCGAGCCGCGAACGTCCTCACCGCGCGTCAGTCCAAACGCCCATATTTGACGACGATGAAGTTTGATCCTCTATCTCTGATCTCTGCAATATATAGAAATTGTTCACAATATTGATTAGTTTGAAACTTCAATTTGACTATAATTGATTAAACAAGCTAGAATTGATCATATTGAGCTTACTTTAGCTATTTTGAGTTAGATTTGGCTATGTTTGATTAATAAAGACTAAGTAAGACTAAAATAGCTAAATTGAGTTAGATTTGCCTATGTTTGATGAATTAAGACTAAGTAATAACATTCTTGATTACTGAGAACCCAGAGAAAGGTGCACTGGCAGCGGTGGGTGCACCTGTGGCGGTGGTGGTGGTGGTGGCAGTGGAGGTAGCTCGAATTGCACCCCTGGCCTCCCAAGCCTTGAAATAGTATCTGTCATTACAAACCTTACATGTTATTACATATTATTAAGAATGCAGTAAATTTAAATTACTTTAACTTACCTCCATCGTCCGCCTTTGCACCTCTATTGCCTCCCGCATCTGCACCATGCAGGCCTGCTGGTAGGAGATGGTGGCCTCCATCGCCACCCTCTGCGTTTCCATTGTCGCCCTTTGCGTCTCCATCTATGCCATCTCCGCTTGCTGCTGCTCGTGGCTCTCCTAAACCTAACAGGTGAGAGTCTCCACCTGCGAGACACGACGACTCGGGCCCGCTGACGAAGCCTGTGTGGAGATGCCTCTAAAAGTCGCGCCGCCCTCGACTCTATCGAATATAGAGAGACTAAAAAAAGAATTAATAATATAAAATTGAAATATCTTTAATTGAAAATGATAAAACGAATTACCAACTCACCTTTCGTGGGCTTTGCCGCCTCTACTTGCATACAGCTTGAGGATAGATTGGTTCATTTTCCTAATCGAAACCTGGGTCGTGTATCCTAAAATCCTCCTCCCTATACCTAGCCTAAAAGACAAGAAAACTGTGTAAGTTCAACAATTCAGATAGTTAGAATACTTGAATGATTCGTAAACTTACCAGCGACTCGGCTGAGTCCTGACTGCACCACTCAGACTGAGAAATGTCCCTGTGACCTCTCTTCCAGACCTGAGCAGGAGTCAGTGGCATCCCTGTCTTGCGCTACCATGAATATGTTTTAGTACGAACAGTATATTATGAATATATAAACATAAGTTAGTTACACTTACTATGCGTTTAGCTAAACGCAATTGGTTATCTTGGTCGTGATTGTGCTTCCTGTCGACCTCTCTGCACCCCCGAGCCCTGTTTGACTTAGCGATGAACGCATCGCTATCTCAGTACCTACAGAGGGCCCAGTATGCATCGGACCGACCCTGCCAGCTCACGTGGCCCTGCACATATGTAGGTCGTTAAAATACCATTAACAAAATTATCAGAAATAATATTTACTACAGCCAACGTACCTGTGTACTCCTCCTCTGTCAAGTGCCTCTCACTCTCCTGTCCGAAGTGTTGCATGTCGTGCTGGTTTGCCTTCAAGTACTCGTTAATCACTTGAGTATCAGCGTTCGACAAAGCTTTGTGTGACTCAGTTTGAAAAAGGATTGAAGTGAGAGTTGCACAACCAAGTCTGGTCTCATTCACCTATTACTGTCACACGTGCAGCTCTGTTGGCTCAATTGCCGAATGATGTGCAGGATCGTTCCAAGTTCAGTGTACTGAATCCATCACTTAAACCGCCTGTTCCTGCAAAGGAGAAGCCAGGCAGCTGAATAGTCAGTCCTCGAGCAACACCGCGTCAGCCGCGGCAGCACCCTCGGCCGGTAAGAGTCCGAAATAAATGGGTTACGCCGGCCCCTTTCTCCAGCACTGCCACCTCCACCTTCTTCATCCACGACGGAGCCGCCAACACCACCACCACCCCACGCCGCATCTGCGCCCACCGACACCCAGAGTCGCTGGCCAGAGCTGCCACCTGGGACCGGCGAGGCGAGGCGCGCGGCCAGCCTCGGGCCTAGGAGTTGCAGCCGCCGCCATGCTTGAGCAGATTTGGACGTGGAGAGGGCGGCGGAGTGGATTAGGTTTTCGGGACAGGAGTCGGGGATTAGTCACAGGCTTGACCAAGTTTGGAAGTATTTTCGTGGGTCAAGTACGATGCCCACATACACACTCCCTGTTATATTCGTGAAGGCCTATAAAAATACGGAAATAACTTCGAAAGAGGCTCAAGAAAATAGACTTTATTTTCATGAGTCAGGATGGCATCCCACGCAAATAACTATTATTTTTGTTTCACGAAAATGTATTTTTTCGTGAAGGTCCTCAAAAATAATTTTAGCTCACAAAAATAATTGGGTTTTCTTGTGGTGTTAGGTGCTGTCGCGTGCTGTGACAACAGATAGCACTATACAAAGATGTTACAATAAAAGTTCATTTATTTATACTACATCAGAGTGTTTATTTGAAAACAAAGTCTACAATGTCAGTGGAAGTTTGATATAGATTACAACTCGACGATCTAAGCTATGCAAAAGTGGTGGTATCCAGCCGACGGATATACTATAGTACAAGCACAAAAGGTTTCACGATGGCATGTAGGGCTTCCATTGAGCCGTATACCCCTTAGGAAGTGAATTCTCACTGAAATGACTCTAACAGATGTCAACATCAACCAATATAAAATACTTGAAAGTATGCACAAACAGACCATGAGCAAAAGGCTCAGTAAGACTTAACCGTCTTGTGTCCCACTATAGACTTCTACATGATGGACTTGATAATGAAAGTTGATTGCAAAATACTCGCTGATAGTGAGTCATTAGCTTTCAAAATTTTAGCCATCAAATTTTCAACCCTGTTAACAGTTATAAATACTAAATTTAATTAGCTTGTATTGTTATTACATACAAGTTGCAATACAATTAATGATTCTATTGCTCCTCAGTCAAAACCTCGCTAACAGCAAGGTCCACATTCTCCTAAGTGTACCCTTGGGCTCCTCGATCACGGAGTCTATCGATATGTCAAAAATGGAAATACTATATTGAAAATTGAAATGTCAAGAGCTACAAGAATAGTTATTTCTACTATAATTCTTTGTCAACTTAATTTGAAAATTTTCAGCAGCATCTAAGAACTATTATTGTATTATCTGAATTTCATGGGAATTTTCTAATAATTATTATTGTCCTAGTAAATTTTCTAACTTCTTGTATTGAATAAATCCCAATAAAAATACACATTCATTTGCTACAAGATAAACCTGCCTCAAATTAAGTACAGGTTCTCAGGAGTCAAAGAAATTTTATTTTACATTTTCCCAATTTTCTACTATGTTCTGAGAATTTTAAGAGTTTGTGGAATTCTGAGTTTTTTCCCTAATGAAAATCCAAAGTAGGCTGACCACTAGGGCCCATTGGGCCATCTCAGCCCAAGCGCTAGGCCACACGTTAACCTGGTAACGGATTGGTTTGAACCGGTTTGAGTGGATTGGTTCCTGTTTTTTTGTGATTGGATTGGGTTCATATGATTGAATGCAACTAACGGTTTGGTTTGGATTGGTTTTGTAACCTAAACAGTTTGGTTTGGTTTGAAATGGTTCAAACAGTTTGGTTAATAACGGTTGAAAATTGGTCTTCAACCGTGGGTGACACAGAATGGTTCTCAAAGGAGCAACCACCGCCGGCCGCCCCGCCATGGTAGATCGCCGGGGGGATGGGGGTTAGGGAGCGGAGACTGGGGACCCGTTGGCGCCACCACGGATCGGAAGGCCATGCCGTGCCATGGCGGATCGCCAAATGAAACGGATCTCAGCCCTGGGCGAACAGGGCGGTGGGGGGGTGATGATGCCATGGATGGGAAGTGACGACCCATCGTCGCACCATGGACGAGGATAGTGCCCCACCACTGAAGTGCATGCCGCCGGGAAGGGGCGGCGATTGACCCATCATCACGCCATGGAGGAGGGTGCCGCCACGGAAGCACGGGCTGACGTGGGGGGGGGGGGGGGGGGGCAGGCCATTGATGGTTGGCGGGCAACCTCGGCGTTGGTGTTCCAGGTTGAGTGGGTTTATTGGGTGGGGGCGGTTAGGGTTTAGGGAGGCCAATCAAATGATGGGCCAAGTGGACTGGTAAGACATTTACCGGAAGTTCAGCCTCCCTAGGATTTGAGAACAAACGCTTCAAGCGATCAATTACCGGAAGGTACCACATCACCAAGGCAGGAATTTTTCTCTTATTCTTCCCGTCCGCATCGCCTGAAGTATCGTCATCGTCACCTTCAGGACCAATAATAGACTTCTTATTCTTCGGAGATTTTTTCATGTTGGTAACATACTTGTGATTGTAATCCTTCTTATATCTACTGACACAACAAATGGGGCATCTAGTTGCGAGCTCATGCTCTTTGCGATACAGAATACAATGGTTCACACAAGCGTGTATTTTTGTCACACCTAGTGCCATCGGGCAAAGAAGTTTCTTCGCTTTATAAGTGCTTCTGGGCAATTTATTTGGATTTGGAAGAATTTCTTCCATAAGATTCGAAAGATCAGAGAAACTACAACCAGACCATCCGTGTGTGGCTTTCAACTTTAGCAGTTCTAAGACTGCATGCAATGTAGTAAACTCTTTATCACAACCGTTTGATTCATCATATAAAAGCTTCGTCGCCGCATTCTACAATGTCTCCATTTTACTTAAACCTTCACTTGCTCCCATAGAAGTCAATACATATGGTTCAATGTGACGCAACATCTCCTCACAATCGAACTCATCATCATCATCACCATCTTGATTGTCACTACCATTATCGATACGAACATTATCGTCATCTGAACCTCTCTCATCATCTTTATCCATTTCATGTGTATCTAACTCACCATGCTCTGTCGATATTGTGTAGTTTTTTTTGAACCTATTTTCACCAAATAAGATTGGATTACTATAGTATCTATCCAAGCACTCTTATTTTCGAAGTCGATACATGGACATAAGATGTCATCTATCTTTTGCATCTTCGTATGTCTCTTGGATGCTTCAATAAAATTTGCAACGTTATGAATGTACATAGGATCAGGTCTTGGCATGTTATACATCCACGCTCGACGGTCCCTGCTTCAATAACAGATTTTTGGAAGATTTGCAAAATTTGGCAACAAATATTCCCTAAAGGTCTTCTATAAAATGAATTTATAGAGACATCACAAGACTGTATCATATGAGTGAATACTGGTATCGTGTAGGCCTGTTCATAAGGGTTCCAAGAAAATTTGTTTCATAATTTTCTTAGCTTCCTAGTGGCCATAATGGATTTTTGAAGTTAGGCTTATTCATTGAAACATTTCATCAAACACGTGATGTGCTTATATTCATCTTCAACCTTTAATCCTTCAAATTTACTTCTTGTTCTGTAAAATTCATTAGTGAGCTCAAGGGGAGACTAAACTACATCTTTCAACCTTTAATCATTCAAATCTACTACAAATCTCAAGTGGTTGGGGGGGGGGGGGGGTTGGAGGCATATGCAAACACAACAAAACGAAACTATGAAAACAGAACAAATTAAAAACATGATAGTGAAGAAGAAGTCTCTTCTAACAATTTCTCTGTTCGAAAGTTGATCAACTGATGAATGTAGTATCGGTCGGGGCACCGTGGAAAATTTTTGCAGCCTGGCGGCGTCGATGGAAAATCTCCAGGTTAGGTTTTCTGTGGTGCCCGAGGGGTCTTTATATAGGCGTCGGTTTTCAGAGGCGGTTTTTAACGAAACAACCGCCTTTGATAAAAATTAAAAAAGTTCAGGAGGGTTTTTCAGGCGGCTTTTAACTGCTTCTCAGGCGGTTGGTAATGAATAACCGCCTGAGAAAAAGATTATCTCAAGCGGGTATTACCTTGCAACCGTCTGGGATAATTGTCCGAGCCTGTTCTTCAATTTTCTTTTCCCTTGCTTCTTTTTTATTTAGATTCCAATATAAATACTCAAACATGTATATATTCTGCAAATGGAGTCCAAATTTGATGATTCTTTCTTCTATATTTTTCAAAAACTAACATCTACCACCTGGACCAAATATTTTAAAACTTGTATAGCTAACATTGTAATGTGTTAGTAAATATCAAATTAATTTATACTCACATATTATTCACATTTGTTTATCTCCTAAAAAGGATCTTTCACTAAAATGTGTTTGTATGAACATATATGTATTATTTATACATGTATGAATTTTTTTTAATTTTTTTAAAGAATTCCAACATGTCAAAATTCAAATTATCCATCATTCTAACCAAATGCTCATATACATATGCGGCATTCATCAAATTTTGAACACACATTGATTCAAAAAATTTAAAAAAATCTAAAAAAATGCATAGAGGTTGGTATGATGACTAAAAATGTACATTGAAAAAGTAAATGAAAAAAATCATTATATTCATCAAGATAGAAAATGACAAATAGCAATTGTTATATGTTTTTTATGTTCTGACAAATTTTAAAGGCTTTATGAAGTGAAATTTAATGGTTACCTTTAATACTCAATCATATTACAAGAAAGTGGAATTTGGGCTTTCGAAAGGACCCAGATTTAATCAAGAATATTAATTAAGCTTACATAAAGATTTTCTCAGGCGGTTGGTACTGAATAACCGCCCGTGAAAAATATTATCTTAGGCGCGTATTAAGTACCAACCATCTGGGATAATTGCCAGAGCATGTTCTTCAGTTTTCTTTTCCCTTGCTTCTTTTTTATTTAGATTCCAATATAAATCCTCAAACATGTATAGATTATGCAAATTAAGTTAAATTCGATGATACTTTCTTCTATATTTTTCAAAAATTAACATCTACCACCTGGACCAAATATTTTAAAACTTGTATAGCTAACATTGTAATGTTTTGGTAAATATCAAATTAATTTATACTCACATATTATTCACATTTGTGTATCTACTAAAAAAAGGATTTTCACTAAAATTTGTTTGTATGAACATATTGGTATTATTTATACATGTATAAATTTTGTTAATTTTTTTAAAGCATTCCAACATGTCAAATTCAAATTATCCATCATTCTATCCAAATGCTCATATAAATATGATGCATTCATCAAATTTTGAACACACATTGATTCAAAAAAATTTAAAAAAATCTGAAAAAAAATCATAGAGGTTGGTATGATGACTAAAAATGTCCATTGAAAAAAGAAAATAAAAAAATCATTATATTCATCAAGGTAGAAGAATGACAAATAGCAATTGTTATATGTTTTTTATGTTCCGACCAATTTCAAAGGCTTTATGAAGGGAAATTTAATGGTAACCTTTGATACTCAATCATATTACAAGAAAGCGGAATTTGGGCTTTTGAAAGGCCCCACATTTAATCAAGAATATTAATTAAGCCTACAGAAAGATCTTCTCACGCGGTTGGTACCGAATAACCACCCGAGAAAAAGATTATCTCAGGCGGGTATTAAGTACCAACTGCCTGGGATAATTGCCCGAGCATGTTCTTCAGTTTTCTTTTCCCTTGCTTCTTTTTTATTTAGATTCCAATATAAATACTTAAACATGTATATATTCTGCAAATTGAGTCCAAATTCGATGATTCTTTCTTCTATATTGTTCAAAAATTAACATCTACCACCTGGACCAAATATTTTAAAACTTGTATAACTAACATTGTAATGTTTTGGTAAATACCAAATTAATTTATACTCACATATTATTCACATTTGTGTATCTCCTAAAAAAAGGATCCTTCACTGAAATTGGTTTGTATGAACATATTTGTATTATTTATACATGTGTGAGTTTTGTTAATGTTTTTAAAGCATTCCAACATGTCAACATTAAAATTACCCATCATTCTAAACAAATGCTCGTATACATATGAGGCATTCATCAAATTTTGAACACACATTGATTCAAAAAAATTTAAAAAAATCTGAAAAAATTCATAGTGGTTGGTATGATGACTAAAAATGTCCATTGAAAAAATAAATAAAAAATCATTAGATTCATCAATATAGAAAAATGAAAAATAACAATTGTTATATGTTTTTTATGTTTTGACCAATTTCAAAGGCTTTATGAAGTGAAGTTTAATGGTAACCTTTAATACTCAATCATATTATAAGAAAGTGGAATTTGTGCTTTTGAAAGGCCCCACATTTAATCAAGAATATTAATTAAGCTTACATAAATATCTTCTCAGGCAGTGGGTACTGAATAACCGCCTGAGAAGAAGATTATCACAGGCGGGTATTACTTACCAACCGCCTGAGATAAATGCATCTACTCAGACGGTTGGTAATTGCCACCCGCCTGAGATAAACATCTTCTCAGGCGGTTGGTACTTAAAAACCGCCTGAGAAGATAGGCGTCTATATATAGCCCTTGGCTGCGTTGGAAAAATCTAACCCGTGTGAAATCACATAGACGCCGTCAGACTGCCAAAATTTTGTTTGCCGCCAAGTCTTCACTGCTCTCGCCGCCGAGCTTCACTGTCACTACCGAGCTTCGCCGTTGTCCGTTTGCTTCGCCCTCACCACTTCAAGGTACGCCGAGCGAAGCCCTTGCCATCACCGCCGAGCTTCACGGTAAAACCTAAACCCTTCGACCTTCCCTCCTCCATCCCCGTGCAGCCTCCCTCCTTGCCCTCGCCGCCAGCCCAGTCAAATGGTGTCTTGCATAGATTTCCTTGGTTAGGATTCAAGAATTCGAAAAGGGTAGGCATCCTGTCGGTGGTGGATCACGGCATAGATTTCCTTTGTTAGGGTTCAGACATGATAAACAACTAGTTGTTATGAAGCTATGAACCATATGCAGGTTTGGAGCAGGCTGTCCAAGCTTATGTAGCAGCCAAAAAGAAAAATGATTCATTGCCAAAAGCTACATGAGGCATCACCAGATTAATTGCTTTTAAACATGTTTTCTTTCACTAATATAGCATCATTTTCAATCAACCACATAAAGATTTTGATTTTGGGAGGGATTCTAGCTTTCCAAATTTGTTTATAACCAGGTCCAGAATATGACCTAGTCAATTTAGTATAAACCGAATTAACTAAAAAGGCTCCTGTTTTGTTCCATTTCCACACCACATTATCATCATTTTGCTACACTGTCAGACCATTAAGTTTATACACAAGGTTATACCTTATGCTATATAAAGGTGCTGCCAAAGAATAACTGAACTGAACAACCCAATTTTGCGCAAAGCACTGGGCAATAGAGATGTCTTTGTCCACACAAAGTTCAAAGAGAATGATGTATAGGCTGGCTAAAGGTTTTACCTCCAACCAAATTTCTATCAAAAAACTTATTGTTTCACCATTCCCTAAAGTAAATTTTCTGCTCTTGTATATATATTCTTAACTTTTTGAAGGTCGCTCCATATGGGAGAGTTAGACATTTTATGTCTCATTGTCCCAACAGGAGAATCCCTAATGTATTTAACTCTGACAATGTCATGCCAAAGCCCTTGTCCCATTTCCAATTTTCACTTTGATTTCATCAGCAGACTCACATTTATCTTACTAAGGTCCTTAACCCCGAACCCACCCCTCCCCCTTTTTTATTTTTTACAAATGATACACTTTCATATATGGACATGGATCTATCTCTTTAAGCATATATGGACTAAGCACTTTGCACGGTCCATGGCCTTATAATCATGTGTTACCCTCTCATTGCCACCGTGCATAGATTTTTTTCAAGTTTTTGAACCCTAGCCGTCCCACAAAGGTCTGGGTTAGTTTTTATTTTGTGGAATGTCAAGCTTAGCCATGCTTATACTGGTAAAAGTTGAATTGTGTGGCAAGGCTACCACTGTTAACGAGCTTAGGGCATAATATACTTAGATATAGGATAAAATCTGAAAGAAGATGAACTTGTGTAATGAGAGGCGATTTGGATTGTAGTCACTCTCGGTCACTTAAATCTTGTGTCTTGTTCTTTTTATCCCAAGCACCATCCATTCTAACCACAAGCCGGATGTAATGGTATAGCAAGTCAGATATCTCACATTGTACTCATGTTTTGGCCATGACTTCATAAATTGTTTGACACGCACAAGTGGTTGGTGGTTCTGCGGGACACTTGATCTAGAGTTAATATGCCATTCATTATATTTTTTGTCTTATTGATTAGCATTTAAAGCCCTAAGAAGACTGATGCTGGTAGTAACAATAAAGAAGATAATATGGAGTTTACTAACTCCATCAGTTCAGGCTCCTTTCACAGTCCATCAGATCCTTTTCTGAATATAAAAATTAAAAAGGCTTCAGAGGATCTCGACCCGAAATATGATCCTACCGACGAGGTATGGATCACGAATCTTAACTTCAGCAGTTCAAGTTAATGTTGGTTGTCAGGTATACGAAGTCTTATAACTCTTTTCTACCTAGATTCATCGTGAATACAACGAAGTGACTTCAGCTCCTAAAACCGCAGAAGGTTCTCCAATGGATGAATCATTAGCTTCACTCAAGCGGAAATGAGGGCAACGAGGTCCCAATAAGGGTCCATTGGACCGCATCATGTACATAACAAGGGTCGATCAAGGTGGGCTTCCCCAAGAACCACTGGATTCAGTTACCAAGTACCGAAATGCATGCAGTTTTTTGTTAGAGAGCTCGTGCCGATCACAACCGAGAATTGGAGAAAATTACCTGAGGAGACCAAGAATGAGTTGTGGGAATGGATAAAGAAACAATTCAAGTTCCCGAAAGACACAGAAGAAGCTGTAAAGAAGCAACATTGGTCTCTTGCGTCAAGAAGTTTCATGGCTGGAAGAGTGAAATGAATGCTTATGTTAAGGCCGATAAGGTCCCTAGCCCGAAGAAGATGGGAAAAATCACAATAGCTTAGTGGCAAGATTTTGTTCGTCAAAAGACCACACCTGATGCTAAATCCCTAAGTGCAACTAGATCAGAGCTTGCCAAAAACAATAAATACCATCAACGCTTGGGGTTTGCCGGATATGCCCCCAAAGTCTAGAAATGGAATAACATATTAGACGAAATTACCAGTAAGGGCAATCCTCACTCGTTAGAAGGCTGTGATGAGAGAACTCAGCGGTGGGTCTTTGCTCGGTCAAGTTTGACAAGCGAGGGCAAACTTGAAAACCCCGACTCTATGAATGAAGTAGAGGAAAAAATGAAAGAAGTAATTGAAAAGCAAAAGAAGGGTCTCTTCAAGCCGAAGAGGGAGAATGACCAACTTACCGCTATCCTAGGAAACCGTGAACACAGTGGACGAGTTCGAGCAGTCTCTTCTCAGATGTCTTGGCTAGATGGTTTCCCAAAATATAAAGAAACATATAGAAGACGTGAGAAGTTTAAGAAAACACTTGATGAAATGATTGCTCAAAAGGTCAAATAAAATGTGCAAGAAATAATGGAATAACTTAGACAATCAGGACAATTAGTGGCACTGAGTACAGCGATGGTTCCCGTGCCAAAGGAGCAATTGGTATCTCCAACTGCCTACCCTAACAGCGTAGGTTCTGTGCCAGATTCAAGGTCAACCCATAAGTTCGCTATTGATGATATTGATAAGGAAAAATCATGTCATCTTCTTGTCCCGATCGGCAGAACGGGGAAGAAAACCAAATAGGTTGGTACTGCTACGGCAAAGCCTGATCGTGACTTCAATGGGAATCCACTTCCGTTGTATTATGTTGTGGTGCAAGTTCTTCGGATCATTGATAATGATTATGAAGATTATGAAATAGACCACATCACACATGAGGGGATCGCGACTCTGGGGCAGGCTGTCAACCAATTAATCCTTTGGCACCAACGCGATATCATGTTGGACGATGAGCCGATTTCTAGCCCCGTCGCATCTCAAAATACTGCAACCCCGTCTTCTAAGGCCAAAGTCGAGGAAGATCCACTCCCAGTCCAGGAAGATCCACTCCCCCCATGTCTCAGCAAGGATGATAGTAACCTTGCTAGTAAAGATAACCAAAAGCAACAAGTTGGACAACAGTTTCAAGTAGTACCAGAGCAAGCTGTTGCTAGTAAAGAGCAACAAGTTGAGCAACAGCTTGATGTAGTACTAGAGTCAGCTGCTGGGAGTAAAGAGCAAGCAGTTGAACAACAGGTTCAACAACAAGCCAGTGTTGAACTTCCGATGACTACAGCTCGATCATCAGTGCCTGTCAAAGTTAGCTCATACAAAATTAAGAAACCTTCATCAGAAGTGTCAAAGTATTTGGAAACTATGCAGGAAACTATTATAAAATCGAGTGCATCTCGTTCTTCTCATGAGCCAGCATTAGAAGATATCGAGGAGTGGGAACAAGACGGTGTCATGTATAATCGACGGACGGCTTTAGTTAAACCAGAAGTTCCAATATACAAGCTTAGGATGTTCCTCCTAAATTTGAGAATGGGAAGTTGTTCATGACATTTGTACAACTTAGCAAACAACCTGCCCCGCTCAAAATAATGCACGAGTGGTACATCCTTGCCAGCACAAAATATGATCTTTCTTGCGTCACATTTCGTGTTCCAAAAGATGCATTTTGGAGCACCAGAGCAGATAAACGAGTCATTTTATTTGAAGAGCTGCATACCATTTTCCATCGGGGCATGCTCGAAATCAACGTGCTACTCGTCTGGTGCTTGTAAGTGCCTCTAATATTTTGCATTTGCTTTTCTTACTACACGCATACACATTTCATAAGATTATAACAATACTGGAGTTCTTCAATAGTATGCAATACATAGATAATGAAAAGATGAAACGCAAGACATGTATCCTTGACCCTACACGGATTGCAAAGACGCTATTCGACGTCAAGGAAGATCGAGACTTGGTACAGTTCAGGCACATGAAAAAAAAATAATTTAAAAAATCAATCACAAAACTTAAGAAGGATAGAAGGACAGAAGTTGCAGCTTACATAGGACATGCAATATTTAACTTTGTCAGAGACGGCAAGGACCTCGTAAAGGCTCCGTACCACTTCGAGTAAGTTCGACACATGACATTGAAATAGCAATTATTGCTAATTAATAACATGTGTGTTTGTATGTGTGCAGTAATCACTACATAATGATCTTCATGAAGCCAACGCAATGTTTGGCAACAGTCTTGGACTCATCCGTTTACCCACCAGATCGTTACAAAGATTTCCTTTCCATTTTAAAACTATACGTTCATTCAATAATTTAAATTACACATGTTTAGGATGTGTTGACAAGTTTTATAATACATTTCTTGTCTTACAGCGCTTGGCGATTTTACGCGAAATAGCTTGGCGGTCAGAGACCTCCTAATACGAATGCATTGGACATTAAAACGTATTATGCTTGTTCGAAGCAGCTTGTTGGGAGTGTCTTATGCGGGTAATATGTATGCGAACATCTTCGGACCGCCAGCGAATATAGAGTGAATCGTGAGGATGTAAGTTTTCCTTAATGTCGAATCTTATTTTCTCACTTTTGAGTTTCATTACTTTTAGATTTTGATTTCAACTTCAAAATTCAATTTCTCATAGTACAACTACTCCAAAAATACCAAATAAATTCCTGTATACTCTCACTTTGATCAATACTTTGAGATTATTGAAACCGACACATTCTAAATCTTCTTATTTGTTTCATTGCAGCACACGAAGAATGTGAATGATGAATGGCCGGTTTGTAGAAGTATTCCTGGTGGAGGGACCGACAAGATTGCTTCTGAACTGTGTCATATCGTGTGTCGCAAAATTTTGTACAAAAGAAGGGAGTTCTTTGATGATCATTGTGCAATAGCCGACGTGCCAAAACTTTACGACTATGCCAATAGAAAGAGTTTTTAGTGAAACTTGTAAACTATGAGATGATTTGTATGTGTAACTTGTACATATGTATATTGTTTTAGTGAAATTGACTTCTGTGAGATGACTTCTGTGATTATATTATTTACTTCTGTGATGATATTGTTGGCTTCTGTGATTATATTGAATTGACTTGGAAATTAGAAATAACAGCAGGTAGTATTGCAGAGGTTATACCTTATCACAGGCGGTTATTCACCTACGACTAGACTAACTGTGAAACATCACTATCACAGGCGGCCAGATATAGGTAAAGAACTGTCTGTGATAACCTAATTATCACAGGCGGTTATTGTTATGGTACAAATCGGCTATGATAAACTGTCTCCACAGGCGGCTTGTCGTAGGCAAAGATCCGCCTGTGATAACACAATTATCACATGCGGTTATATATGGTGCACGACCCGCCTGTGATAATAGGTCTTCACAGGCGGCTAGCCTACGTAAAGAACCACCTGTGATAATATGTCTTCATAGGTGGTTTCACTTCTCCGCATGAAATTACAGATTACCACAGGTTCTTCGTTTCAGACGGTTTTAGAAACCGCGTGTGATAATACGTTTGGAGCTTCCTACGATGAGGCTTATTGTAATAGTGTGATAATCAATTATTACCTTTGGATTTTTATAACTAAATACATAAGACCATAAAACAATTCATGATTAAGTCAAATACTCAGAAAATAGAAGGCAAAAGGTATTAAACATTAGTAGTGCCTCTGTCTACCATCTTTAGTTATCTGAAGGGGGGAAACGATTCAACATACCTGCATTCGTGCATCAGCACCGAGCGCCAGCCTCCAGCTTGTGAGTGGACTTCTTTCATGCTGGAGTAGATGAACAACCTTCTTGAGCGTTTTCTCGCAACGCTGCCGCTGGCCGCGAGATCTCGCGCCGCTACGCATGCAATACCTCAAGATTCTACCCCGCGAGATCCTGCATCGCTCAGTAATCATCTGCATCCCTGTCGTACACTTAATCGCGAGGGCCTCATGGGCCGTATTGTCTTCGCCTGACCCTCATTTGTCACATGGTGGGTCAATTCAAACATTCAGTTGGTCGATCTATTTTTATATTAATCTGTTTTCGCCCATTCGTTTCCATATGACTAGTAGTCCAGGGTATTGCCGTGACCATCCGGCATACCTGGTAGGTCCATCCCTGTTATTTATGCACTAGGCAACGCCCTTTTCTCCATCATGTAAAGTCGTGAACTGATTATATATGTTCTTGTGGCTTCTGGTGTGACAGTCCCTCTGTACTAAATAAATCTCAGACACAAACATTTACATGATCAAAATTGAATTCAAAATTCATGTTAGCAAATAATGCGTAAAGGAGATCAAACATGAGACATAAATTTTACATGGAAAACCCTTGCGAGGAAAACCACGGGCGCCGGCAGGTGGTCTTCACTATATGATGAGAGTTTTACAGTGGGGCTTACAATGAGGGTCTCATCTATCTTGCTCTCTCTCAATAGCCAACAAGATGTATTTATAGGGGTGACCAACAAAGGAAACAAAACTCCCAAAATAAATACGACCCGTAACGTGGGAGGACTCCACCTCTCACATCTTCCTAGGTGTCCTCAGCAAGATTAGAATCTGGATCATATTCTAACAAACTCCACATTGAGACAAATTCCATCTTGTAGTTAGTGAAAAGATCATCAATCAACTCCCTTTAATAATAAATAACACTGTGCGTCAATAAGTCCCTAGGACTCAAACTGTAATACCAACCAAGCTTGAGCAAAGCTCAAACTTGTTAGTAGGAACTGGCTTTGTCATCATATCAGCAGGATCATAATGAGTACTGATCTTGCACACTTTAATATCCATGAGCCATAATATCTCGAATAAAGTGATACCTGACATCAATATGTTTCATTCTCTCATGAAACATTTGATCTTTGGTAAGGTGAATAACACCCTGACTATCACAAAATATAGTAGTGCAAGAATCATCTCTACAAAGCTCAACATATAAGCATCTATGCCAAATAGCTTCTTTACAAGCTTTAGAAATAACTACATATTCAGCTTCTACAGTTGATAAAGCAACCGTAGACTGTAAACAAGCTTTCCAACTAACAGCACAACCACCAATGGTGAAAACAAAACCCGTGAGAGACCTCTGTTTGTCCAAATCATCAGGATAATCTGAGTCAACATAACCAACAAGTCCATCTCTAGATTTATCGAACTAGAAACAAGCATTAGAAGTATCATGCACGTATCTCAAAATCCATTAAACTGCTTTCTAGTGCTCTCCACCAGGATTAGACATGTATCTACTGACAACGCTTAATACATATGGCAAATCAGGATGAGAGTAAACCATAGCATACATAGAAGATTCAACTACGCTAGTATAAGGAACTCTAGACATGTACTCAATATCATAATCTGAGTCTGGACATAAAGCTTAAGATAGTGTGAAGTGTCGAGCTAAAGGAGTACTCACTGGTTTAGCATCATGCATACTGAAACGATGAAGGACCTTTTCAATATAACTTTGCTGACTAAGATATAATTGCAAGCTTGTGTCTCTCTAATAATCTCCATGCAAAAAATGTTCTTTGTTGCACCCAAATCCTCCATCTCAAATTTACTACTCAATTGAGCTTTTAATTTGCCTATTTTTGACTCATCTTTTGCAGCAATCAACATATCATCGACATAGAGAAGTAAATACATAGCTGAATTATCAATAGTATTTAAATAAACACAACTATCGTAACATGACCGCTTAAAGTATTGAGAGAGCATAAAAGAGTCAAATCTCTTATACTACAGCCTAGGAGATTGTTTCAAGCCATAAAGAAATTTCTTCAACTTACAAACAAGATGTTCTAAGCCTTTCACAATAAAGCCTTCAGATTGATCCATATGAATGTTTTCATCTAATTCTCCATGTAAGAATGCAGTTTTAACAACAAGTTGTTCCAACTCATAATCCTGCATAGCAACAGTACTGAGTAAACAACGAATAGAGCTATGATTCACAATAGGGGAAAATATATCATTGTAGTCAATACCTGCAATCTAACTATAACCTTTAGCAACCAACCTTGTTTTATACCTAACAGTCTCATTAGGAGAAATAGGCTCTTTCTTCTTGAAAATCCACTTACAATGAACATGTTTCTTCTCTTTAAGCAATGACACTAAATCTCAAGTACCATTCCTTTCATGTGACTCCATCTCATCTTTGCATATCATGAACTCAATTATTACAGTCTGCATAAGTAATAGCCTTAGAGTAATAAGAAGTTTGTACATTACCTTCAACATCTTCTGCATAACTCAAAGCATAAGCAAGAACATTTCATTCCTCAATTAACCTCTTAGGTCAAATATGAGGTCTTCTAGACTTGTCAGCTGCAATAGAATGTTGTGGAGGCTGCACAACAAGTGAATGTGAGATAACAGATGAATCATCATCAATAAGTGTATCTGAGTCATCAGTATCTGGTGTATGTGTTGAATCAATTAAATGCTCCACATGCACACTAGAGGTCTGAGAACTCTGAACAGGAGCAATAGTAGTTATAGCATCAGCAGTCATAGCAGATTCATTAAAGACAACACTTCTGCTAGTTATAACCTTTTTTGATTCAGGATCCCACAATCTATAACCTTTAACACCAGAATAGCCAAGGAAAATGCACTTAATATCTCTAGGCTTCAATTTTCCATTATCAACATGAGCAAAAGTAGGACAACAAAAAATCCTCAACTCGGAATAATTAGCTGGAGAAACATACCATATCTCAAATGGAGTCCTTTTATTAATGGCAATAGAGGGAGAACGATTAATCGGATAGCAAGTAGTGGAAGCAGCCTCATCCCAAAAACGTCTATTAGGACCAGCATTAGACAACATGCAACGGGCCTTGGAGAAGATAGTCATGTTCATACGCTCAGCCACACCATTTTGCTGAGGTGTGTGAGCAACAGTGCGGTGTCTCACAATGCCATGAGACATACAATAAGAATTAAATTCATTACAACATAATTCCATCCCATTATCAGTACGAAGAACCTTTCACCTTGTTCTCAGTCTGATTCTCCACAATAGTATTTCACTCTTTAAATGCAGAAAATGCTTCTGATTTATCCTTTAAGAAATAAGGCCATACCTTTTTCGAATAATCATCAATAATAGTAACCATAAAACGAGCACCCCCAATAAATTTCTTACGAGATGGTCGCCATAAATCAGAGTGCACATAATCAAGAATACCTTCAGTTGTATGAACCGAAGTATTGAATTTCACCCTCTTGTTCTTGCCAAACACACAATGCTCACAAAAAGTCTAATTTGCTGATGTTGTGCCCATCAAAAAGACCTCTCTTGCACAATATTGACAAACCAAGTTCACTCATATGACCAAGACGCATATGCTATAAACTTGTAGCATCAGAATCAGGTGACTTAGAAGAAACATCAACATTACTGATAATAGTAACACCTTGTGGAATGTATAAATTTGATTTTAGCAAGTCATCTTTCATAATAACAAGAAAGCCTTTACTTACCTTCATAACTTCACCTTTAGCATAATACTTGTAACCTTTGAGATCAAGAGTAATTAAAGAAATAAGATTTCTCATCATAGTTGGAACATGCCTCACATATGTCAATGTCCTGACAATACCATCAGACATCTTAATCTGAACGGATCCAATGTCTACAACCGTGCGAGGTGTGTTATCACCCATCAAAATAGAATGTCCACCCTGGACAGATTCATGAGTGGAGAACCAATCTCTCATAATATAAATATGAAATGTGCGGGCAGAATCAAGAACCCATTCATCATTGATTTTAGCACATCCAGCAAAAGCAACGAGAACATCACCATTAGAATTGCTATCAGAAGAGACAATAGAGGCACTACCATCATCACTAGATTTATTTGTAGACTTTTGAGCAACCTTTCTCTTTTCTTTATTTTGCAGCTTGTAACATTTGGAGATATCATGATTATTACGCTTGCAATATCTACAGAACTTATCTTTACCTTTGGATTTAGAGCGGTGTTTTTGACCATTCGAATTTTTATTTGATTTCCTCTCTCTCCTACCATGAAAAGACAAGTCGTCTCCATCAGAACTGGCAGCAGAATCAACATACACTATCTGTTTCATCTTTTTTAGCATGCAAAGCATCATAAACCTTTTGAACTGTAAGAGTATCATGACTTTATAATATAGTGTCTCTAAAATTTGAATAAGACAGGGGTAACGAACACAAGAGTATAAGAGCTAAATTCTCGTCATCTTATTTTACCTTCACAAATGTTAGGTACAAAATAATCTCCTTGAAGACTTGAACATGAGAGAACATTGAACCACCCTCTTGCAACTTGTGAGTAAATAATTTTATCTTCAAATGCATCTTGCTGGTTAGATCATTGGACATGCAGATCGATTCCAGCTTGAGCCATAAAGCAGCAGCGGATTTCTATTCCAAAAATTCTTGCAAAATATTACTAGATAAATGAAGATGAATTTGTGAAAGAGGCTTACGATCACGACGCTTTTCATCGTCGGTCCAATTCTCCTGCCTTGGAGAATTCATCAAGTGCATCATCTAGATCGGTATGTACTAATATTGACCACATCTTGACTTGCCAGAAAGTGAACCGTGTATCACTATCCAGTAGCAGAATATCTTATCTGAGAGAAACCACGTTGAAGAAAATCAACAATAATTAATCTGCAGAAAATTTAGAACGAGAACAACTCCTGGTAGAAATTTCCGTGTAGATGTAGCAAAGATCCCCAACTTTAAGATGAAGCATGTGAACTTCCTTGCATGCTTCACGGGAGCAGTAGATTGATAGTCCTTGGAACCTGTGCCCAACATTGAATCACCAGCAACGGATCGTTGCTTGATGTTTCAGCGGGCTGAATCACGTGAAGGAACCTGCAGCGGCCCGATGTTGGACGTCCAGATGCGCGTGCGCGAAGGTGGCGGCCAGGAAATCCGACGGGGCCTGCAATGGGTGTGTTGTTGCTGACGATGGAAAGCGAAGGGCGGCCAAAGCGCCGATGGAACCACGTGAGGCAGCATGTGGAAGAAATCGTCTGGCGGTGGCACACCTATGACCGAAATTAGATCTAATCGCTTGGCGGCACGACAGGGAATAAAATCTTAATATTTTTTAATCAATCTCATATTAGGCTCTGGTACCACTTATTAGCAAATAATGCGTAAACAAGATCGAATATGAAACATAGATTTTACCAAACCGGCGATCCTCACTATATGATGAAACTTTTATAGTGAGGACTACAATGAAAGTCTCGTCTCTCTTGCTCTGCCTCAAGAGTCTACAAGATATATTTATAGGGGTGGCTAACAAAGAAAATAAATCCATTAAAATAAATATAACCAGTAACGTGGAAAGACTCTACCTCTCACATCCCCTAGGCGTCCCCAGCGAGATCATTCTACAAGATGTATTTATAGGGGTGACTAACAAAGAAAATAAATCCCTCGAAATAAATATGACCCGTAACATGCGAGGACTCTACCTCTCACATCCCTTAGGCGCCCCCATAGATCAAAATTTGGATCATATCCAACAATTCAATGCCAAACCAATTAGATTTGAAAGAAGCAAACTCCAGGATTTGAAACCTGCCGAATACTAGTCACACAAATATATTCTCCACATGATTTAATGTTACCCTAATGACCCCAAATTTTTTCTATGATTTGAATTATTTATGTGCCACTCACTACAGGAAACCCGATGATTTGCGATGGCTAGGGCCATAGCAAATAAGCCAAATGTTGTCGCAAATAAGCTATTTGCGACGGCTTTGCTTATTTGGTATGGTTTTTGGCCGTCGCAAATAAGTCGTCGCAATTAAGCTAATTTGTGACGGCCACTGTCGCACATAAGCTTAATTGCGATGGCTAGCAGCGGACGTTGCAAGTTAATGCCGCGGGCCTGTCGGCCCCGCCATAGAATTTGCGAAGGCTAGGCCGTCGCAATTGAAAGTTATTTGCGATGGCCAGGCTGTCGCACTTAAGTGCCTCTATTTGTGATGGCCTGGCCATCGCAAATAAGTTCAGTGGGCAGGGCCCACGTGTCCTCCTCTGGGACTCACGCCGCTATTTGCAACAGTCGGGCCATCACAATTAATATTTATTTGCGACGGCCAGGCCGTCGCAAATAGCTGTGGCTTAATTGCGACGGTCTGGAAACTTATTTGCGATGGTATTGTATAAAAAGCCATCGCAAATAAGGTTTTTTATTTTTTTTAAAAAAGAGAAAATACTACCCGGCTCGATGGCCAGAATCACAGAACAGATACAATACACACACTATATAACACACAAACATCATCACAATCACAAACTAATATGTTCTGATACATCTCACATCGTCATCAACAAAGCAAACAAAAGGGCTCACTCGCCCATCTAACCTCCGCAGCCACCTCCGGAGCCACCTCCGAAGTCGAAGTCGTCGTCGCGCCTCATTCCAGGCGGCGGTAGCGACGGCGACGGCGTTTGTGCAGCCGTCGCGGATCCCTGCATTTAATGAAACTTAGAGTTAGAATATAAATGCATCAACATCTCTCTCCCTCCCTGCCTCTCCCTCTATCTTCATCTAGATCCCCCCTCTCTTCCTCTCTCTTTTCATTTCTCTCTTTGTCTCTCACTCTATCTTTGTCTCTCACTCTATCTCTCTATTGCTATCCTTTTCCCTCTATCTTCCTCCCTCTATCTCCATCTACATCTCCCTCCCTCTATCTTTCCCTCTCTCTATCTCCATCTACATCTTACTCTCTCTCTTCATTCCCCTCCTACTCTATCTAGCTATCTTTCACTCTTTCTTCTGTCTCTCTCTTTCTTCTATCTCTCTCTTTCTTCTATCTCAATCATTTTCTTCTATCTAACTATATCTCTCTTTCATCTATCTCAATCTTTACGCTGGAGAAGAAGGATTACATAGAAACTTACCTGACCCGCTGAAGAAGGATCGCCTGGAAGGACCGATAGTATTACTAGTAGCTGGATCCCCAGACCTTGCGCCCGAGCCATGGCCTGTCATTGCAAACATTAAATGTTACCTATTAGTAAGTCATTTACGCTAAATTAATGAGAATTTTTTTTACCTCCATTGCTTCCCGCATCGACGCCATCCAGGCTGCCTGGGTTTGGATCGTGGCCTCCATCGCGATCCTTTGGCGTTCCGCCTCCCTCCTTTCCTCCTCATGTTGCCTTTGGTTTTCTTCTACAGTTTCTCAGAGGGACTGCATCTCAATGTCCCTCTGCGATACGCTACGATTGCCATGCCCACCGACAAAGCCTGCGTGGAGCTGCCTCTCGCAGGTCTCCCCGCCCTCGAGTCGACAACTCCGTCGAATATGGCGAGCCTATAAAAAAGAGAGTCAGTAATATGAAATTGAAATATCTTGAATACTTTGAATTGAAAATGATAAAATGACTTGTAAACTCACCTTCCGTGTGCTTTTCCACCACTGGTTGCATACGCAGCTTGAGGATCGATCGGTTGACCTTCCCAATCGAAATTGTCGCCGTGTATCTTCCTAGCCTCCTCCCCGTACTTAGCCTGCAAAACAAGAAAACCGTGTAAGTTCAACAATCTATATAGTTATATTTAATATGAAAGATTTTTAAACTTACCAACCACTCGGCTGCAGCCTAACTGCACCCCATCGGCTGAGAAGGGTCCCTGTGACCTCTCTTCCAGACCTCAGCAGGGGTGGGCGGCACCCCCGTCTCGCGCTCCTGTACGTGTTAGTACGAACAATATATTATTAATATATAAACATAAGTTACACACACTTACCATGCGTTTAGCTAAACGCAAGTGGTTATCTTGCCCATGCCTGCTCTTCCCCTCGACCCCTCTGCAGTCTCGAGCCTTCTCAGACTTAGCTTTAAACTCATCGCTAGCCGAGTAGCGACGAAGGGCCCGAGATGCATCGGTCCGACACTGCAACCAGCTCATGTGGCCCTGCACATAGTTGGAAGTCGTTAAAAATACCATCGAGGAAATTTAAAAAAAAATACTTACTACACTCCACGTACCTGCGCGTACTCCTCCTCCGTCAGGTGCATCTCGCTCACTTGCCGGAAGTGTAGCACGGACTGCTGGCTCGCCTTCAAGTGCTCATTAAGAATTTGAACACGGGCATTCGACAAAGCTTGTCGAAGCGCCTTGGCAGCATTGTAGTGAAACACTCGCCTCGCATCCTCAAACTGGTGATGGTCGTTCGGGTCCTCTAAAGTATATCTTGCCTGCGATAAAGAATATATTGAAGAGATGTTCACTAAAAGAGTTTAAGAGTTGAAACATAGAAACTTTTTTAACATACTTACAATAAAATCGGCCCATACAGCCTCCTGAAGGTTGTCCTGCTCCTGGTGATGGACGTGTGCGTAGTCCTCCCACGAAAGAGCAGGCACCCCGTCGATGACCCCGGGATAGTGCAAACGCACTATGGACCTGAGGACACCGTTCACCGGTCTGTGTTGTCTCTCACCGGTGAAAGACGTGTCGTCCCAAGCCCTGTAAGATATTTATTCATTCATTACTTAAGTAATCAAATAAACTAAAATTGAACACTATAATTTTTATTACCTGTCTCCAACTGGATGAATCACGATCCTCTGTGAAGGGACCGTGGGAGGACTGACAAAGTGAGTCCTCGTCGTCCTCCGCGTCTGCTGGGGCGCCACGTCAGGTGACCCAGACGGCTCCTCACCAGCTGAGTCAAAGGCCTCAGGAACAAACTCATCGGCAGCTGGGGGCTGGCTGGCCGAGGGCTGGCTCGCCGAGGGCTGACTCGCCGAGGGCTGGCTGGCCGAGGGCTGGCTCACCGAAGGCGCCGCAGCCTCTGAGTCAGCCGGTGAGGACTACAACATTCAAATGATTCATAAATAAGTTTAATGTGAATTTGAATTTAAGGAATTTGTCAAAAACGAGTGACATTTACCTGTGATGAAGCTCTAGAGCTGGTTTGAACGTGCCCCAGCAGCTGAGAGCGTCTGCTGCCAGTCCACAAGGCACCAACAAAAGCGTCCTCAGGTCTAGAGGGGTAGAACCCCCTCGTCGGCGGCACCTTCTTACCCTTCTTTGATGCCATCCTGTTGTAATTAGATAATTAGTAAATATGCACATAAAATATACAAAATTCATGTTACTATCTTCATGAAAACATTACTTGTAGTCACTTTCAAAATTCATCAACATCATTGTCATGTGCCTGTGCCCTACTCCTTAAACCAGCCCAACGATCTTCCATCGTGGCCTGTTCTAATTTTCGTTTTCGTGTATCATGTGCCTCTACATCTTCAACGTCTTCAACATCTCCAACTAATTGATTGACTCCTGCACCAAGCTTGACGATAAAAGTGTCTGGCAACTCTTCTTCTTGGTACACTTCTTCAACGTCTTCGCTATCATGGTAACCATCATCCCCAGGAGTATATAGCCGCTCACGAGGATTCACCTTATATACCACCCACCAAGCATTGAGCTTCGTGCATGGATAAGGTAGATAATACACTTGTTCAACTTGATGCGCAAGAACAAATGTATCGTAACCTCGTAGTCGGTCCTTATGTTTCACTTCCACCATTCCAAATTGGTTTTCTGGAGTTCCATGAGTACGATCAAACCAGTCACAGTCAAAGAAGACAACTCAAAGGGTCTTATTTCCGGTAAGAGTAAATTCAAGGATTTTGTTAATGATACCATAATAATCGGTTAAATTCCCTTGAGTGTCCATTACTCTCATCACAACACCGGAATTTGATGTTGCCGCGAGAGGACAATGAGCTTTAAAATGAGTTGTACGGAATCGGAAGCCATTTACGTCATATCGACCATAGCTTCTAACATTCACCAATCCATAAGATAGATGCCGCAAATCTTCATGGACATTGTGAGTCCGACACTGTTATAAAAGACGAGAGAATATTACATAATACTTCTTTAATAATAGTAATTTATAATACATAGAAGACGAGAGAATATTACATATTCTCGAAACCAAGATAGAAAAATCTGCCCCCCATTTATTCCTTCCTTTCGCATCGCTTCTACTTGTTTGGCCGTAGGTTGAAGCCTATGTGGCCAATATTGTCTGTGGAACGCGCTGAACATGAAAAAACATCTTTTAGAATACATGTGTAGCAAAATATGTCGATTAGCATAAATGTAGGAGAAACACATACTCGAAGTATTCCTGCATGCCTTCTATATTTGCGTACATATAGAGTAAAGCAACAATCCTTTCATGTTCGGATAGCATGTAGGTCGTGTAGCTACCAACGGTGGCGCCTCTCGTTTGAAAATGGAAAGGTCGCTTAGAGGGGGTGTTTCGTCCACATTGTACCGCATCGCCGAAGTATTGATATTGTTTTCTTCCGCAATGTAGACACTTGAAAAGTATCCTACTTCCTTAAGAGCATATGCTTCAGCGATGCACCCTTCCACCCTTGCCCTGTTGCCAACCATTGGTTTCAGATATCGTAGCGCTCTTTCAATGTGATACATCCACCTATATTGCACAGGACCACCAACTTTAGCTTCGAATGGAAGATGGATAAGCAGATGTTGCATTGGATTGAAGAAACCCGGTGGAAAAAAAATTTCCATCTTACATAAAAGTATGGGTATCTCCTTCTCTAACTTATCCATCATCCCGATCTTGATTTCTTTAGCACAAAGTTTTCTATAGAAATAGCTGAGCTCGGCTAAAACCTTCCACACCACATCATCAAGATAGCCTTGGAACATAACAGGTAGGAGTCTTTCCATTATAATGTGATAATCATGACTCTTCAACCCACTGAGGTTTCCTGTGTTAACATTTACGTCTCGTTTTAGGCTAGCTGCGTAACCATCTGGGAATTTCAAAGTTTTCATCCATTTCATAACTTCTTTCTTTTCTATCGATCGAAGACAGAAAGAAGCACGTGGCTTTCCACCACTTTCAGAGATTTCAAGAGTTGGACGGTGACAAATGTCTGCCAAATCTAGTCTAGCTTTATAATTGTCATTTGTTTTGCCAGGCATATCCATGCAAGTGCTTATGATACTTTCGCTCATATTACACTCCTGATGCATGACATCAATGTTGTGCATTAGAATCAACAACTTCACATATGGTAGCTCCCAAAGTCCACATATGTGAGTCCAATTGTGTTCCTCTCCATAACCTACGAAATATCCAGGACGACCTTCATCAGGCACCAGTTTGTCCAACATATCAGAAATTTCTGACCCGTTGAGACGCTTCGGTGGTCCTTTAGTGACAATAGTGTTCTTTCGAAAGACATGCCTCTGCTGCCTAAATATATGATTCGAGGGCAGCCAACGTCTGTGACAATCGAAGTAAGATATTTTGCCTCCATGAGTTAGTCGAAAGCAATCCGTGTCTGAAGCACATATCGGACACGTCAGACGACCGTGAGTGCTCCATCCGAAAAACATGCCGTATGCTGGCAAATCATGGACGGACCACAAATAAGCAGCTCGAAGGTTGAATTTTTGCTTCATGTAACTGTCGTACGCTTCGACTCCTGTCCACAAGACTTTCAATTCTTCGATCAGTGGTTTTAACATCACATTGAGACGTGACCCGTGATGATCAGGTCCAGGTACAATGAGGCTGAGAAACATGAACTCGTTCTTCGTACAAAAAGCAGGTGGCAGGTTGTACGGAATGACAAAGACAGGACAACATGAGTATGGCTTGGCGTTCGTACTGAACGGTGAGAATCTGTCTGTCGCTAATCCGATGCGAACATTCCTCGCATCACGAGAAAAGTCTGGATCAAAACGGTCTAGCACCTTCCATGCATCACCGTCGGACGGATGCGTCAAGAATTCTTTGTTCTCATGTTTACCTTCTTTGTGCCATCCCATGTGTCTTGTGGTTCTTTTTGAAAGAAACATCCGCTTCAACTGAGGTGTCACAGGTAAGTAACGAAGCTGCTTATGTGCGACATCTGTTATCACATTATCGCCATCATCATTAACAACATCGACATACCTCGATTTACCACATTTCAAGCACATCTTCTCATTGGCGTGCTCTTTCCAGAATAGCTTGCAGTTGTCTGGGCACACATCGATTTTCTCATACTTCATACCGAGACCAGATATCTTGATCTTTGACTGATACATATCTGGTGGCGCTTTGTGAGGTTGTGGAAGGATATCGCAGATCAATTTCATGAGATCATTGTAGCAGTTGATGGAAAAAAAGTACTTGGACTTAATTGCCATAAATCTGGTCAAGAAAGTGTAAGGATCGAAACGCCCAAGAGGGGGGGGTGAATTGGGCTTTCTTTCAAATTTTAAGGCAATTAAAAACTAACAACCTAAAGCCCAATTCCCTATGCGATTAAACTATGCAATCAATGTAAATTAAAGTTGCGGAATGAAGATTGCAGAAGTGTAAAAAGGGAGAGGGATGCAAACGCTCAAGGGACACGGAGTTTATCCCATGGTTCGGTAAGATCACAAGGATCTTCCTACATCCACGTTGTGGCACCTACAGAGGGGTTTTGCCACTCCCAAGTCACCGAGACAAGGGGGTCTTCACTATTCTTCTCCGTTCGCCAACCTTGGCAAGGTGGAGCTCAAGCCTTGTACACTTTGGAATCCTCCGGGCTTCCACAATCCTCTTGTCAAGCTCCGGAAGTCACACACACCAAGGGACACTCCCTTATTGCTCTCACTACACTAGAGACTCCAATCACCAAGAGTGGAGGCACCCAAGCACTGTCTCTAGCTAGTTCTAGCCTATCTCTTGGTGTACAGATGATGATCAAATGATGTGAAAGTGGTAGCTCTATTGCTTGAATGCTCTAGGATGTGTAGAGTATGTCTGGGCTTCAAGTCTTGTCGATTTGACAGGTTGAAGGGGTATAAATAGCCAGCCTCCACGAGATAGCCGTTGGAAAAGTAGGCTGACATCACTTCTCTGCGAACACCGGATGATCCGATGTCTCCCCTTCAGTTAACATCGGTCAAAGCCAAATTAGCTGATGTCACTGTGTCAGATATGACAGTTGTTAGACCGATGTTGATCTGTCTTCTCATCGGATGATCCGGTGGCTCTTCCTCCAGAATTTTGCTTGATCTTGAAGCTTACTGGAGTGATCGACCGATGTGTGTAAGTCTGCACATCGGATGATCCGGTGCTACACTTGGTCCAATGGTGTTGCAATCTGTGATGATGGACCGATGTCACTGAGCCACTCACATCGGATGATCCGGTGAGTTCTTTGCTCTGAGGTCTTCTTTTTCTGTTGACACAACTTGACCGATGAAGTCAACTCAAAAACCATCGGATGATCCGGTGTGTTCAACTTGTTGACTTTGAGTTGTTTTGAGTTGTTCTTTTGGAATTTGAACTTGTGACCTCTTTGACACTTGTTTGAAATGTTGTTCTGATAGTCTTCATGTATTGAGTGATGTCAAGTTAGAGCTTTCACTTCTTGTCTTCATATGATTCGATTTGATCTCATTAGTTGATTTTATATGGGTCTCCAATGTAATTTTGATTTCATTTGATTGAGTGACTATTGGGACCTTGCACTCACAAATTCATTAGTAATATCGAATGGTTGTCATTAATCACCAAAACCGTACCTCATGGGGCCTAGATGCTTTCAATCTCCCCCTTTTTGGTGATTGATGACAACGCAATAGTTTAAAGCGCAATAATAATGAATTTGATAATACAATACTCAAGTAGATATGCAATGAATACAAGATAAGACCCATTAAGCTTGTAAAAAGCAAATGAAATTTATGGTGCGAAAAGCTCAATTGATTAAAACCATAAACAAATGAGACAAGCGGAAGAGTGCTTAATTAAAATTACAAAAGAGTACTCAAGCACGAGTACAAAGGATAAACACACACTCCCCCTGAGACTACTACTACCACTCCCCCTGACTCTTCTACCTCTTCTCCCCCTTTGGCATCAAGACACCAAAAAGGGATCCGAGCACCTACAGACCTTGGGAGCTGGGCGCGATGACGAACTGGTCACCGCCGCGGTCGTCAGAGCTGCTGGCCGGAGTAGCGGAGGAGGGTGCTGCCGGAGCCGAAGATGCCACCGTCGGTGCCTGCTGAGGAGGAGGTGCTGGAGGTGCTGGAGCAGGTATACTGGTGATAGAGGCCGCCGTCTGAAGGAACAGTGAAGTGGCCGGCAGTGGGGAGTGAAGAGGAGCACCTGGAGCCAACAGCGGGGACATGCTGAACGAAGGGATCGGAGTGGAGGGAACTGGAGCCACTGGTGCAGCAGCTGGAGCCAAGACAGGAGGCGGAGGAGCTACTCAAGGCAGCTGTGATGGAAGGGCGATCCCGGTCTGGGTGTAGAGGTTGGTGATCAACCCCAGGATCCCCATCATCGCCTGCTGCGTCTGCTGCTGCTGGTCCAGAGTGCGCTGGTGCATCTGGTCGATGAGCCCCGTCAGCCGATCAGTGTCTTCACGCCTCTCACGGGCGATCTGACGCTGCATCTCCTGCTGCTGCTGCTGGAGCTCAAGAAGACGCGCAGCCTGCTCCGCGCGGGCCTGCTCGGCGGCCAGCCTGTCCAGTCGCTGCTGCTCGACCATCTGCTGGAGGAGCGAAGTCAGCTCAGACGGCTGCGTGACCTGCGCCTCAGTGACGGGAGGTGGAGTGGGAGGTGGCACTGTAGAACCTCCAGCCTCCGCGTCGTGCTGCCGGGGAGAGGGGGGAGGAGGGAAGTACTCCTCGACACTGTCGTCGGTGTCGCTCTCAGACCAGATATGCTGCAGGTCCTCCCCCTGAGCCTCAGCCTCAGCAAGCCTCTCGTCCTCCCGCTCTAGGTCGGACCAATCTTCCTCTGACAGACGGCCCCGGACCTGGCGCTCAACTGGACGACCAAGGCGATGGTCTCCAGGAGCAGAGGCACGATAGTGACCAAAGCGAGTCACGCTCTCGTCAGCAAGCCTGGCCTGTGCTGCATCCCCCTCAGGCACCATCATAGAGCATATGTAACTGATCCAGTGCCCGTAGACCATCTGCCTCATCATGCCAACCCCGTCTGTGATCACGTCTTCCATCTCGCACAGGAGGATGTCCACAATGTCGAAATCCATCCCGTTCATTATGTAGAACAGGAGGGTCTGCTGCAGACTAGTGAACCCCTCCAAGTATCCTGACCTCGGCAGGAGCGTGCGGCGCAAGGCGAGGTGCACAATGCGCGCAGCTGGGGTCAGAAGAGCTGGAACTCTCGGCTGGTCCGGAGAGAACGTGGGGCCAAACAGGGACCGGATCTCGTCAAGCTGTGGTGCTACTCCTCCAGTAAGTGGCCTCCTCGGTGGATCTGCCTGCCCATAGACCTTCTCGTGCACGCAGGTGTCGTGCAGGTCCAAACCAAGAAGCTGCCCCAAAGTCTGCCTCGAGAGGTGGTAGCGCTGTCCCATAAACATGAAATCAATAGACCTCCTGCCCTCAGAGATGTATAGGGTCGCATAGAAGACACGGACCCAATCTTCCACATAAGCACTTCTCTCATAAGCAAGCAGCTGCACCAAACCTCTGTACCTCTCAAAGTATGAACGGACCTCTGACTCCGCTGCCACTGCAAGCTGCCCCCAGTCCAAGTAGTTGTGCTGAAAAAGCTTGTGCCCCCGATGTCTGTAGGTCTCGTAGAGAGACGCCTGGGTGACAGTGCAGAAACGACTGTCCACAAGAGCTTCACGGGGCTGAGGGTACCACTCCTCAAGTAGCACGCTCCAACGAAGCTTGCGTAGCTGCTTGGCCTTCATCTTCCGGTAGTCCGTGAGACGGACTCCCTCACCGACACGGACGGCCGTGTCCATCTCGTAGATGGCCCTCTCGGCCTCCCTGTCCTAACGACGGTCGGCAGCCGTCGGTCTCGGACGAGGAGCAGCCTCGGTGTGACCTCCACGTGTCCGGGCTGAGCGCCGGCGGACGAGAGGCTCAACCGGCTCCTCTTCGGCCTCGGAGTCGTCGATCATGGGAGGCTGCCTGGAACGAGCCTCGCGGATCCTCAGGGACCCTCCGCGGCCACGCTCACGCTCCTCGGCGGCGCGAGCGGCCATCAACGCCTTCTTTTCTTCTTTGGACAGCTTCTGCTTCTTCGCGGCGGGCTCCGCGATGGCCTTGCCCTTGTTCTTCTTGTCGCGAGCCATTGCAATCACGAGTTTGCACGAAGTCGACGACGGGACGTGAAGATCGACGGGCCGGGAAACCCTAGCGACGGGGAGGTGACCGGAGATGGCGGCGTCGCGGGGTGGAGGCGCTGCGATGGAGGGAAGAGTGGTGGCGGTGCTTGGATGCGGTGGAGAGGTGCATGGAGGCGGCGGTGCGACGAGCAGCGGGAGGGTGGAGGTGCGGTTGGCTGCGGCGAGGTGGGCGAGAGGCGGCGGCGAGGGCACGGGAGAGCGATGGCGTCGGGGAGAGAGAAGGAGGTGGCGGCGCGGGTTTAAATAGTGGACCCCAAACCCTAGCCGAAATTTTAACAACGGATGGACCGATGCTAGGTGAAACGAACATCGGTCGAATGCCACAGTAGGGATATTAAAAAATTGCTGTTGACATCGGATGGACCGACGTTTAGGGTTTGGGTTATCGGTCGAATGGCACAGTAAGGGTGTTCAAAAGAGGAATGTTGACACCGGATGATCCGACGTTGGAGGAAGTAAACATCGGTTGAATTGCCCACAGCTCCATAAGTGAGAACACCGGATGAACCGATGTTTTTCAGAATGATCGCGTCGGATCATTTGAGGTTCTGACTGAACTGGCCCTTGAAGATTGAACACCTGTTGATCCGATGAGGGATTGATTTGGGCATCGGATAATCCGATGACAACAGAACAGAAACATCCCATATATGTCCTTTGACCAAACAAACAATCGAAGAGAAACACATGTCTTAGGACTTTTTGGGCAACCCCTTACCCCTCAAGAAGCTAATATGCCAATAGCTTGGCTAGGCCTTAATGCAAATGGAACACCGAGAAAAATGGAGGAAAAATGTCCAAATAAAATGTAAGGCCCATGCTTTGTGAGGTAGAGTATGACGACTTCTATCTCTTTGAAGCATGTTCCTCTAGGCATTAACGTACCTAACATTTTGTTCTTTCCACCTTATATGAGTTGAGATATTGTATTTTAAACAAGTCTCCTTCTCATGAGATGGTTCCCCTTTGTGACAATCTACCGTATGCAATGCCAAACAAATTAGTGCAAGAAATAGAATGAGTGCAAGTCTATATGGCAGAGATCATGCAAGGCATAAAATAAATCTATCTTGCCGAGTTTAAACCTTCCAAAGGCTTCTTCAGGAAAAACTGTTTCTAGCTCGCCCCTATCCTTTGAGAGTTAGACAAGACCTATATGATATGCATCCTTACATGAACATGGCAACTCACATGACGTTGGATGCATCTAGCACATTTAATTCATTTCTAAGTCTAGAAAAGGTTTTCTCATCAAGTGGTTTAGTGAAGATATCCGCCAATTGTTCTTCGGATCTAACACCTTGCAAAGAGATGTCTCCTTTAGCCTCATGATCCGGTAAGAAGTGATGGCGAATATCAATGTGCTTAGTGCGGGAGTGTTGAACGGGGTTTCTAGCTATCTTAACCGCACTTTCATTGTCACAAAGGAGAGGCACACAACCAATTTTAATTCCAAAGTCCAAAAGGGTTTGCTTCATATATAGAATTTGGGCACAACATGCACCGGCCGCTATATACTCCGCTTCCGCGGTGGACAAAGCCACGGAATTTTGCTTTTTGCTAGACCAAGACACTAGGGAACGCCCAAGCAAGTGGCACCCACCGGAGGTACTCTTGCGATCTACGCGGCATCCGGCAAAGTCCGAATCCGAGTATCCCAAGAGTTGGAAGGTTGTACCTTTAGGGTACCACAAGCCCATACTAGGGGTATGCTTAAGATACCTAAGTATCCTAAAGACCACCTTCTTATGCGATTCTTTAGGAGCCGCTTGAAAGCGGGCACATAAGCATAAACTAAACATTATATCGGGCCTATATGTGGTAAGATAAAGCAATGAACCAATCATAGAGCGGTAGTGAGATTGGTCAATAGGTTTACCATCCTTATCCGTGTCGAGATGGCAATTTGTTCCCATTGGAGTGCTTCTTGAGCTACAATCTCCCATCTCAAATTTCTTCAAGAGATCCTTGGTGTATTTCTCTTGGTAGACAAAGGTTCCCTCTTGAAGTTGCTTGATTTGGAATCCAAGGAAGAAGTTGAGCTCTCCAATCATTGACATCTCGAATTCCCTAGACATCATGGTGCCAAACTCATGGCTAAGAGATTTGTTAGTTGAGCCAAAGATAATATCATCGACATAAATTTGACAAATGAATAAATCCCCGTCGATGTCCTTGGTGAAGAGTGTAGAGTCCACCCTCCCGATCTTGAATCCTTGCATGACCAAGAAATCCCTTAGACGTTCATACCACGCCCTAGGTGCTTGCTTGAGCCCGTAGAGCGCCTTGTGTAACCTATACACATGGTTAGGATTCCTCGGATCTTCAAACCCGGGAGGTTGCTCAACATAAACAAGCTCGTTAATATAACCATTAAGAAAGGCACTTTTAACATCCATTTGATAAAGCATTATATTGTGATGTGAAGCAAAAGCAAGGAGTATGCGAATGGCTTCTAACCGAGCGACTGGAGCGAATGTTTCTCCAAAGTCTAGTCCTTCAACTTGTGAAAAACCCTTGGCCACAAGTCTTGCCTTGTTGTGGACCACAACGCCATTCTCGTCTTGTTTGTTGCGGTACACCCACTTCGTTCCGATGACGTTCTTGTTCTTGGGTCGCTCCTCCAACACCCAAACTTCATTGCGGGTGAAGTTGTTGAGTTCTTCTTGCATGGCCATCACCCAATTTGGATCTTAAAGTGCTTCCTCTATATGAGTGGGTTCTACATACGAAACAAAAGAGTAGTGCTCACAAAATGAAGCGACATGGTGAGAACGAGTACTTACTCCCCGTGACGGACTTCCGATGATTTGATCAATCGGATGCGCCTTGGAGATGCGTCCATGCCTCATAAGTGATTGTGAGGCACTTGGCGGTGGTGGAGCATCTTGCTCGTCTTGTGGTTGGACTTGATCTTGGACTTCTTCTTCTTGTTGTTGGTGTTGTGTGGCTTGTGAGTCTTGCATTGGCAATGGATCATCATTCTCTTCTTCTTCATCAACTTGAGGCGCCATGGAGGTGTTGATTGTGGAACTTGATGCTCCCCCTTGATCATGGCTCTCCTCAACTTCGGGCTTGATGTCTCCAATGGTCATGTTTTTCATGGCTTCTCGTAGAGGCTCATCATCTATATCATCATGACCAAAACTCTCCTCTTGGGAGCCATTAGTCTCATCAAACTCAACATCACAACTTTCTTCAACTAGCCCGGAGGTTTGGTTGAATACTCGATATGCTTTTGAGTTTGATGCATAACCAAGAAAAATACCAACATCACATCTTCTTTCAAACTTACCGAGCCTTTTCTTGCGGTAGATGTAGCATTTGCACCCAAAGATTCTAAAGTAGGAGATGTTGGGCTTTCTCCCAATGAGGAGCTCATATGGGGTCTTTTGGAGTAGTCGGTGAAGATAGACCCTATTTGTGGCATGGCACGCCGTGTTGATTGCTTCGGCCCAAAACTTCTCCGACGTGCCATAGTCATTAAGCATTGCTCTAGCAATGGTGATGAGAGTCTTGTTCTTCCTTTCAACGACACCGTTTTGTTGAGGGGTGTATGTGGCCGAAAACTCATGCTTCACGCCTTCACGATCACACCACTCCCCAATGTTGTAGTTTTTGAACTCGGTGCCGTTGTCACTCCGGACCTTGATGATGGGAAGTTGAAATTCCCTTTGAGCACATTTAGCAAAGGTCTTGAAGATTTCCGGAGTTTCACCCTTGTCACCTAGAAACAAGGTCCAAGCATATCTAGAATAGTCATCAACAATAACAAGACAATAGAAATTAGCACCAAGACTTTGATATGTGGACGGTCCGAAGAGGTCCATGTGGAGTAGTTCAAGCGGCTTGGAGGTTGACACCATTGTCTTCATTGGGTGGTGTGAAGCAACTTGCTTCCCGGCTTGACAAGCACTACAAAGCTTGTTCTTCTCAAACGTGACATCCTTCACGCCGGTCACCATTCCAAGCTTGAACGACTTCTTAAGCTTGCTCATCCCAATGTGAGCAATGCGTCGATGCCATAGCCAACCCAAGCTTGTCTTAGTGAAAAGACAAGTGGTCAAGCTAGCATCCTTGTTGGAGAAGTCCACCAAGTAAAGATGTCCATGCCGAAAGCCTTTGAAGATTAGTTCTTTGCTTGATTCACTAGTTACTACAACACCATTCTTGTCAAAGGTGCACGTTAGTCCAAGATCACATAGTTGTGCAATGGAAAGTAGATTGAAACTAAGTGACTTAACATATAGTACATTAGAAATGGACAAATCATGCGAAATATCAATTTTACCTAAACCAATTACCTTCCCCTTTGAGTTGTCACCAAAGGTGACTTGTTCATGATTATCGGGGTTCTCTATGGTGGTGAACATACCATCATTGCCGGTCATATGTTGAGTGCACCCGCTATCGAGTACCCAATGCTTTCCTCCGGCTTTGTAGTTCACCTACACACATGAAGTTAGTTTTTGAGTTTAGGCACCCAAGCCAACTTAGGTCCTTGTATGTGTGATACAAGTGATTTTGGGACACAAAGTTGCTTGGGGAGCTTCCCCTTCATGCCCTTAATGTCTTTGCCGATGAACCTTGCCTTCACCTTGCCACCTACTTTGCTCAAGAGATAGTGGTAATCATTGAAAGTAGTTTTGTAGTTAGGAGGCAATTTTGGAGAGGGACGGTTGGGAAGAGGACACTCCCTCGTGTGATGTCCGGTGACCTCACAATGTTGGCAATAGGAACCAACTTCTTTGATGAAGCTCGTCCTAAGCTCCGGTGAGGGCACCTTCCCTTTGTTGAGCACCGGGAAGGATCCAAGTCCTCTCTTGTTGAAGCCTTTAGCTTGTTGGTAGAGGATTTCCTTGTGCTTGTCCTCCCCCTTAGAAAGTCTTGCCACACTAGTGCGGAGACTTTCAATCTCGTCCATCAACTCCTTCTCCCTAAGGTTTGCTTTCAAAGGCAAGGACTCATCCAAAATATTAGTGGCATGTGAAGTAGTTGATACTTTGCCATCAAGGGTTTCCTTTTTCATGTTTTTCATTTTTAGTTCAATTGCTTCATAAGCACGGTTAAGCACTTCATGTTCTTGAACCAAGTCATTGTGCTTTCCCAAGAGTGCTTGGTTTGCTAAGTCAAGCTCATGATGATCAAGCTTGATTTGAGCATTTTCCTCCTCGGTTTGCTTGACATGTGTTTTGAGCGTGTCATTCTCTTTAAGTATGGTTACATACTTGTCATGCAAATCGAGCTTCGCACTCTCAAGTTTAGCACAAGCTTGTTCAAGTGCCTTAACCTTGCTCTTTTCCCTTTTTATGATGACATGGTATTCATTAATCATAGATGCTAATTCATCGGGGGAGAGCTCATCATCATCATCGCTAGAGTCATCACGTACCTTAGTGTCACCTTTTGCCATGAGGCACATAGGAGGTGGACGAAGAGGTGAGTTGTCCTTGTTGACGATGGCAAGGCCCGCCAAGTTTTCTTCATCTTCACTCTCTTCGTCGCTTGATTCTTCATCCGTGATCCACTCATTGGCCTTGCACATGAAGACTTTTTGGGGCCCTCTTCTCTTCTTTGGAAAGAGCTTGGTCTTCTTGCCTTTGTCAAATTTCTTCTTTCCAAAGGAGCGCTTGGGCTTGACCTCTTCTTCATCTTCATCACTTTCTTCTAGTTTCGATTCTTTCCCTTGTGGTTGTCCTTCCTCTTGTCCGGTCTTGGACAATCATATGATATGTGGCCTTGATCACAACAATTATAGCATGTCTTATTTTCATCTTTTATTGGGAGGAAGGCTTTCTTCTTGGGATCAAAAGAGTATCCCTTCTTTGCGATCTTGGAGTTTAGACGTGAGAATTTTCTCATCATCAACGCAAGCTCATCATCGTCATCTTCGCTTGTTGCTTGCTCTTCTTCGCTTGAGCTAGGCTCAACCACTTTCTTTTTCTTGGGAGTTGTCTTCTTAGTTGAAGCCTTGAGAGCAATGGTTTTTGACGATGACTCCTCCATCATTCCAAGTACGCTCATCTCATGAGCATGAATTTCTCCAATGAGCTCCGAGACTTCAATGTTGTCAAGTGATTCCTTTTGGAGCATTGAATTGATAATGTTGTACTTGGGCTTGGGTAGAAGCATGAGGATCTTGCGGTTGATAAGTCCCTTACCAAGAGAAGCAATGTCAAGTGTGTTAATCTCCTCAATGAGCACATTTAAACGAGAAAACATTTGGTTAACATTCTCATGAGGAAGCATTTTGAATTCATCATACTTGGATTTAAGCAAGTGATATTTGAGTTCTTTAACACGAGATGAGCCCTCATGAATTTCAATTAAACATGCCCAAATTTCACAAGCTCTCTCTTTACTTGCAATTCTAGCAAATACGTCTTGACTTATGCATTCATATATGGCATTTCTAGCCTTAGCATCCCATTTTAGTTGATCACCAACATAATTGTGATCTCCAAATCCTGCATGGGTCGCTTCCCAAACTTCGGGAGCAATAGCCTCTAGGTAGGCACGCATGCGTGCTTTCCAATAGGCAAAGTTCTTGCCCGTGAAGGTAGGAACCGAACCCCCATTCTTGGCCATTTAAGCTCTCTAGCGGTGAAGCTAGAATGATCCAATGAGCAATCTCGCTCTGATACCAATTGTAAGGATCGAAACGCCCAAGAGGGGGGGTGAATTGGGCTTTCTTTCAAATTTTAAGGCAATTAAAAACTAACAACCTAAAGCCCAATTCCCTATGCGATTAAACTATGCAATCAATGTAAATTAAAGTTGCCGAATGAAGATTGCATAAGTGTAAAAAGGGAGAGGGATGCAAACGCTCAAGGGACACGGAGTTTATCCCGTGGTTCGGTAAGATCACAAGGATCTTCCTACATCCGTTGTGGCACCCACAGAGGGGTTTTGCCACTCCCAAGTCACCGAGACAAGGGGGTCTTCACTATTCTTCTCCGTTCGCCAACCTTGGCAAGGTGGAGCTCAAGCCTTGTACACTTTGGAATCCTCCGGGCTTCCACAATCCTCTTGGCAAGCTCCGGAAGTCACACACACCAAGGGACACTCCCTTATTGCTCTCACTACACTAGAGACTCCAATCACCAAGAGTGGAGGCACCCAAGCACTGTCTCTAGCTAGTTCTAGCCTATCTCTTGGTGTACAGATGATGATCAAATGATGTGAAAGTGGTAGCTCTATTGCTTGAATGCTCTAGGATGTGTAGAGTATGTCTGGGCTTCAAGTCTTGTCGATTTGACAGGTTGAAAGGGTATAAATAGCCAGCCTCCACGAGATAGCCATTGGAAAAGTAGGCTGACATCACTTCTCTGCGAACACCGGATGATCCGATGTCTCCCCTTCAGTTAACATCGGTCAAAGCCAAATTAGCTGATGTCACTCTGTCAGATATGACCGTTGTTAGACCGATGTTGATTTGTCTTCTCATCGGATGATCCGGTGGCTCTTCCTCCAGAATTTTGCTTGATCTTGAAGCTTACTGGAGTGATCGACCGATGTGTGTAAGTCTGCACATCGGATGATCCGGTGCTACACTTGGTCCAATGGTGTTGCAATCTGTGATGATGGACCGATGTCACTGAGCCACTCACATCGGATGATCCGGTGAGTTCTTTGCTCTGAGGTCTTCTTTTTCTGTTGACACAACTTGACCGATGAAGTCAACTCAAAAACCATCGGATGATCCGGTGTGTTCAACTTGTTGACTTTGAGTTGTTTTGAGTTGTTCTTTTGGAATTTGAACTTGTGACCTCTTTGACACTTGTTTGAAATGTTGTTCTGATAGTCTTCATGTATTGAGTGATGTCAAGTTAGAGCTTTCACTTCTTGTCTTCATATGATTCGATTTGATCTCATTAGTTGATTTTATATGGGTCTCCAATGTAATTTTCATTTCATTTGATTGAGTGACTATTGGGACCTTGCACTCACAAATTCATTAGTAATATCGAATGGTTGTCATTAATCACCAAAACCGTACCTCATGGGGCCTAGATGCTTTCAGAAAGCAAGTACGGTCACAGTCGTGTGTTCATGCAATGGCTCTTGTGATTTCTTCAGCTCCTCGAAGAACTTCTCTGCCTCATTTGTAAGAGGATCCTCCATTTCCAGAGCTTCTAGCATCTCATCCATCCTATCAACCTCTGTTATATCATCATCCTCATCAACTTCGGCTATGACTCGAGAATTAGTCTCGCTGTGAAAGGTCCACACTTCATAATGTGGAGTGAAACCGTTTCGACATAAGTGAAACGAAAGCTCCAATCTTCTCAAAAACTTGGTGTTCCAGCATTTTGTACATGGGCACCGCACCATATCTTCCGTTGACAACGAAAATGCTCAATCCAAAAATTGATCTAACTTGATAAACCACTCATCTGAGTGACCACCAGTTCTGCTCTTCCAGCCAGTATACATCCAACTGCGGTCTTCACCCATGTTTGGGTCTGCAGTTTAACGCGAAAGAAATTGTCGTTAATGTATTGTTGTGTTATGTCACGGCCCTACAACCTAGGCAGATAGAACCTAAACCCACCCAAGAGTGACCGAGCGTAGCATGTCATGACGAGACGCGTGATCCGGATTCGAACGAAATTTCGGCAGCATAACCCCGATGTTCTCCACTGCACGCCTAAAAATGGTGCAGCAAAGAACAACAGGGTTACGCCGCCGAAATCTCATCCAAATCCGGACCCGCGTCTCGTCACAAGCCATGCCCTCTCGGTCACTCCGAGGTGTCCAAAAAGGGACAATTCCGAACCTGCACGTCTCACATGCCAATGGCATGTGAGACGTGCCGATCCGAAACGGGTAATACATTGCTATAAGTTACGTTGCTCATTTTCATTTTCAGGTCATTTAAGAGAGAGGAAAGAACTAGAGAAAGAGTGAGAGGAAAGTTGCTCTTAGATGACAATTCCACATCCATTTTCACCGTCCACGCAATCGCGGGTCATTGACGTCCTGACCAACCCATTCGCTTCCATGATTCCATGTCGCCTTGACGCATACGATATCACTACTATGGTCTATACGGAACGATCACACTTATTGTGTGTCGTGCCCTTCCGGATTGGTCTGAGCCGAACCAAAACCCCTTTATTTACATATATTTAGTCACTCAAAAACATCAAATATCAATAAACAATAAGCACCAATAAAAAATAAATATCAAACAATAGACAATATGTTATATGAGCATGTGTATGATCATTGGCAATGAAGTAGCAATGAAGCAGGATCATCTAAACATAACTAGCAATGTATGATCATATATGAGCACGTATATGAGCACGCAAAATTTAAAACATTGCATCATCTAAACATAACTAGCAATAAAGTAGGATCATCTAAACATTACCACATCGCATCATATAAACATTGCATCATCTAGTCATTCCATCATTCAAACGTCCATCATGCATTACCAAACAAAACATGAAAATTTAACTATTGCATCAAACATCCATTATCTAAACATTGCATCATCGTCACATTCCATCATTCAAACGCATTCCCATACCTAGTCGGCGGAGGCGTTGAAGGACGACGGCGTTGGAGGAGACTGCGTTGGAGGAGGTCGGCGGCCGGCGGTGTCGGAGGGACGGCGGCGCTGCTGTCCGAGGCTAGGGCACAGAGCCGGTGGCGTGGCGGGCCGGCGGCTGGAGGGGCGGTGCTGCAGGGGCGGGGCAGGCGGCGGCAGGGCAGTGATGGCGGGTCGGCGGCCGGAGGGGCGGGGCTGCAGGGGCGGGGCAGGCGGCGGCGGGGCGGTGAAGGCGGGCTGGCGGCCGGAGGGGCGGCGCTGCAGGGGCGGGGCAGGCGGCGGCGGGGCGGTGAAGGCGGGTCGGCGGCGTGAGGCGGCTCGGGGTCGGAGCGGCGTGCGGGAGGGCGGGCAGGCGGCAGGCCGGAATCCGGAGCGGGGGCAGCGGCGGCGGGACGGCTACGGCGGGCCGGCGGCAGGAGCAGCACAAGGTCGGGGCAGCGCGTGGGGCGAGGGCGCGGCTCGGGGTCGAGGCGGCGGCAGGCCGGCGGCGGGAGCGGGGGCGGCGGCGGGGCGGCGACGGCGGGCCGGCAGCGGGGTCGCGGCAGTGCGGCGGGGGCGAGGCAGTCGGCTGTGGAGGTGATTGAACCGTCGGGGTCGGGGGCGGCAGATAGAAGCCCTTATTTGCGACAGCTTCCTTAATTGCGATGGCCTCAGTCCATGGCCATCGCAATTACGTTTATTTGCGACGGCATTTCTTGAAGCCGTCGCAAATAACCTCTTATTTGCGACGGTCTCCTTATTTGCGACGACGCTAGGGTTGGCCGTCGGAAATAAGTGGTTATTTGCGACGGCCCTAGGGTTGGCCGTCGCAATTAATAGGTTATTTGCGACGGCTTTTTTATTTGCGACGGCGGACGACAAGCCGTCGCAAATTACGCTATTTGCGATGGCTGGCGGTCGCAAATAAATGCACCCGTCGCAAATGATCGCGTTTCCTGTAATGACTCAATTTAAATTTAAAGAATTAGGAATTTATAAATCAAATTTCCCTGAGCAAAATTATCCAATTTGTAGTTTATAACTTTAGGACCCCTCTATAATTTTTCGTGAATGCTAGAGGACTCTAGCTATTTCTTATGATTTTTAAAATGTTTGGTAGAGAGAAAATCACCTTCCTCTCTCCTTCTCTCTCTTCCAGTCGGTGCCTGCATGCGCCTCACTGCGATGGGTGTAGCGTGTGCACCCGCTGTTGGCTGTTGAGTACATTAAACCCGCTGTTGCTTCTTGCCCTTTTCGCTCTCCCAGCTGAAAACAAAACCGTCATAGCTGCCGCCTCTATTGTGTCCTGACCTCATCTGATCCGGTCATACGACGTACCTGCTTGTCCTCCACCTCCCCCCTCAAACAAGCCCGCGCTCTGTTAGACTGCCGGTGGACCAAGGAGACTACAAGCGGGCCGACTCGGGCTCCGACCCAATACAAAGGGGACTGCAGTTCAGGAAACCTAACTCTTGTTATGTGGGTTCCGATTGGACCCGGATGTAATGCTATTTGAGTCGCTACTGACAATGGGAAACACTATGTAAGTAATGGAGAACTAGTATCTACACCTTCTTGCTCTCTACGAATCCTCTCCTTCCTCCCTTTTGTTCCGCTTTCCATCCGCCGCCGCCGGCCGGCGTTAGCAAACTGGTATCAGAGACTTCGATCCGGTGGAGCTGGACACTCACCACCACTACACGCGCTTCCAGAAGTCTCACGGAGCTATGGAGCCCAACACCAAGCTTACACTCTCTGAGATCTCGAAGCTCATCTCTGACCAGACCGCCTCCCTCGTGAAGCTCCTCATGGAACAGATCGACTCCATCAACAAACGGTTGGTGACTCTCGTCGTCGAGGACAACATCAGATCTGAAAGTGTCGCCACCTTGGAGACCTCAAAAGTCGAGTTTGACCGCGAATTCAACAACTGGAAGCCGGAGATCGAGACCACCCTTTCCTCGGCCAAACCCGAGATTTTCAAGCTGAACCGGTACTTTGAGAGAGATGCACAGGGCAAGAATAACCATCAGGCTGGTGTCCTTGGATTTGAGTCGGCGCAAGACCCTACCTCCCCGGAGCGCATCACCGACGGCCCACTGCAGCACCGCGTCGACAACATGAACCGGGATGTTGGGTTTGGGTCGATTTATACCCATACCCATATCCCGGTCAAGGGTACGTACGATCCACATCAGCCCCGTGTTCCTCATCTGTTTACTCCTCCATCAGATCGCCATTTTACCAACCATGCCAGTCCAAAAGGACACCTCCCTAAAATGCAATTTCCCAAATTTGATGGTGAAAACCCTAGGATATAGCGATCTCGTTGTGAGACATATTTTGATATGTACTCAGTTGACCAGTGTTTGTGGATCAAGGTAGCTTCATTACATTTTGAGGGCTCTACTTCCATATGGCTCCAATCCGTTGAGCAGAAACTGACTTATGCAAGCTGGGATATGTTTAGTGCTATGATCATGGAACATTTGGTAGAAACGAACACAAAATCTTGATTAGGAAACTATTCAACATAAAGCAAACTAGCACCGTTGTTGGATACATAGTCAGTTTTTCTGAACTCATAGATCAGCTGCATGCTTAACAACCCAGTGCCGATCCCCAATACTACACAACACGCTTTATTGATGGTCTTAGAGCTGATATTCGTGCTGCCATTATAGTTCAAAGACCTCTCGACTTGGATACTGCATGTATTTTGGCTTGTCTGCAGGAGGAAGTGGCAGACCAAACGCGACCGGAGTGCGGGTTCCGAAGTTTCAACTCATTTTCAACAGAAAGAGTCGATCCCTCCCCTGTTAACAAGCCAGCTGGCAAACTGGGCTACCCTATTTTACAAGATCTCAAACCTCAGTCTTCCTCTAAAGATCGCCACCGGACTCATTCTCCTAATGACTCTTCCGCCAAGGACAAGTTGGAATCTCTCAAATCCTATCGTATGGATCGCAGTCTTTGCAAGGTTTGTGCTGAGAAATGGCACAAAGGCCACAAGTTCTTACCTGCTGTCCAATTACAAGCCGTCCAAGAACTTTGGGAGTTACTGAACGTTGACGACGGCCAAATTTAGTCTCCCCCAACGATGTTGATCCTCAAGTTTTTATGACCCTTTCTCGAGCTGGAGCTACAGGATCAGAAGCCCCAAGGACAATGAAGCTATGGGGTTCCATACAAATGTTTCCATACTCATCTTAATTGACAGCAGAAGTTCTCACTCATTTCTAAGTTCATCCATTGCGCAACACTTATCTGGGATTTCTCTTTTGGAGCATCCTATCTCGGTGTCAGTCGCAAATGGTGAAGTCCTACTATGCAAGTCTGCACTATTGGACGCTGTTTGGTCCATTGATAAATGTACATTCACATCTGATCTCAAGATTTTACATTTGCATTGCTATGACCTCATTGTCGGCATGGACTGGCAAGAATCTCACAGCCCTATGCACATCCATTGGAAGCAGAAATGGCTTTCTATTCCTTATGAAGATTCAAACTTGTTCTTCAAGGCATTTTACCTGAGCTGCCACCACACAAAGTTGTTCAAGTCTTGTCGCTGGAAGCAATTGTTCCGCCTGCTGTGCAGAATACCTTCCACCCAGATATTCAAGATCTTCTCACAGCCTATGCAACATTATTTGAAGAACCATCCGGAATGCCCCCAAGTAGATCATGTGACCACAGCATACCCTTGGTTACGGGCGCCCAACCCATTAATGTTTGGACCTACCGCTACCCCCCACGCCCCAAAACTGAAATTGAGGAACAAGTCCGGGAGATGCTTGCTAAAGGACATATCCAGCCAAGTACCAGCCCCTTCAATTATCCGGTTCTGTTAGTCAAGAAGAAGGGTCAAACCTGGCAGTGTTGTGTCGACTTCCGGCACTTCAATGCCTTGACTATAAAGCGACAATTTCTGATTCCGATTATGGAGGATATCTCCTTCGAGCTCTCTTCGGCCAAGTGGTTCACTAAGTTGGATTTATGGTCCGGATTCCATCAAATATTGTTACAGCCCGGAGGAGAGTTCAAGACAGCATTTTCAACTCATGAGGGCCACTTTGAGTTCAAAGTTCTAGCCTTCGGTTTGACAGGCGCACCTGCCACATTCCAAGGAGCAATGAATTCTACGTTGCGGCCCCTCCTTTGCAAGTGTGTAATGGTTTTCTTTGATGACATCTTAATATATAGTGCCACCTTTGCTCAGCACATTTCGGACATTCAGAAAGTGTTCGAGCTCCTACTCAAGGATAATTGGAAAATTAAGTTGTCAAAGTGCTCATTTGAGCAACAAAAGCCCCATTTTTTGGCCATGTTATCAGCCCCAACAAGATTTCAACAAACCCATCCAAGGTTCAGTCTATCGTTTTCTTGGCCTGTACCTGCTAACACTAAAGAGCTCCAAAGCTTCCTAGGCCAGGCTGGGTACTATCGCAAATTTGTCCTCCATTTTGGCATTATATCAGCAAACCATTGAATAAACTCATGAAGAAAAATCCCCCTTTTGCGTGGACAAGTGACCACAACCAAGCTTTCCAGTGCCTCAAAGATGCCTTATCCAGCTCTCTTGTTCTAGCATTGCCGGATTTCAGCAAGCCTTTCTTCATTGAGACCGACGCCAGCGGTCATGGTGTGGGGGTCTTATTGATGCAGGAAGGTCACCCAATCGCATTTCTCAGCAAGCCGCTGGGACCAAAGGCCATTGTTCTCTCTACATACGAGAAGGAGTATTTGGCTATTCTTGTGGCTGTGGATCAGTGGCGGCCTTTCTTACAGTACGACGAATTCTTCATTCGTACGGACCATCTTAGCTTGTCACACCTAAATGACCAAAGATTCCACACGCCTTGGCAGCAACGTGTTTTCACCAAATTATTGGGCCTTCACTTCAAGATTGTATATAAATAGGGGGTGGACATTCGAGCTGCTGATGCCTTATCTAGGCTATCTCATTCTTCTGATGTCGAAGCTCTTGCCTTGTTGACTACAACTCCCACCTGGTTATCTGATATTATTCTCAGTTACACTTCGGATCCCCAAGCACAGCAATTATTATTGGCTCTATCTGTTGATAAAGATGCTTTTCCCGATTATACACTTTCGCATGGTCTCATCCGATACCGTGGCAATGTATGGATTGGTGCTGATAACAATCTCCAACAGAAGATCATCTCCGCCCTTCATTCTAGCACCGTGGGCGGACATTCCGGCATACCAGTCACATTGCGCCGTATGAAACAACTATTCTTCTGGCGGGGCCTCAAAGCATCTGTTACAGATTTCATCAAGACATGCCAAGTTTGCATTCAGCCAAAACCAGATCGGTCTAGCTATTCCGGGTTACTTCAGCCCCTAGAGCTTCCTTCCTCTGCCTGGCAGGTGGTTTCCATGGATTTCAGTCAAGGTCTACCGACGTCTGGTACCGCAAACTGCATTCTTGTTGTGGTCGACAAATTTTCTCGGTATGACCACTTCCTACCACTACGTCACCCCTTCACTGCAACTGTTGCTAAGCTCTTCATGGACCACATATATAAGTTGCACGGTATGCCTCTCGTCATTGTATCCAACCGTGATGCTATCTTCAAAAGCAAGTTCTGAGTGAGCTTTTTTCTCTAGCTGATGTTTAATTGCGTATGAGCTCCGCATACCATCCCCAATCCGATGGGCAGACCGAGAGGGTCAACCAGTGCTTGGAAACATATCTTAGGTGCTTTGTCAATGCTATTCCTACCAAGTGGCTGCATTGGTTATCCTTAGCTGAATTCTGATACAATACCAGTTTCCACCCTGCTATTGGCAAGTCGCCTTTTGAGATCATTTATGGGCAGCTACCCAATCAGTTCAGGATTCCTCAACCTCCGGTGAGCGCCAGTGCATATCTGGGAGACTGGCTCTCGGAACGTTCACTTATGCTGGATCTCGCCCGTCAACACATGTTGCACGCCCAGCAGCACATGAAAGGCAGGCAGATAAACATTGATCAGAGCATACATTCCAAGTGGGTGACTATGTCTATGTTAAACTTCAACCTTACGTCCCGTCGTCTGTGAGTCACAGCTCCTGCAACAAGCTGTCCATCAAGTACTTCAGGCCTTTTGAAGTCATTGGTCGCATCAGTACAGTGGCTTATAAACTCCAGCTACATCCATCGGCTTCTATACACCCGGTTTTCCATGTATCGCAGTTGAAGGTGTCCCACTACAAACCTGTTCAGGTGAGCACCTCCCTGCCAGATTCTTATATTTATCACCAGTTTCCACTACGCATTCTGCAGGAACGTCACATTGTCAAGGGCGGCTCTACCATCAAGCAAGTTCTTGTCCAGTGGTCCGAAATGACTGAAGATCTGGCCACCTGGGAAGATCTGGATCGTCTCTGTGAGGAATTTCCGCTTGCACCTGCTTGGAGACAAGCAGGTCTTCAAGAGGGAGGGGATGTTACACTGCTGGTGGACCAAGGAGACTACAAGCGGCCCGACTCGGGCTCCGACCCAATACGAAGGGGACTACGGTCCATGAAGCCTAACTCTCGTTATGTGGGTTCTGATTGGGCCTGAATTTAATGCTATTTGAGTCGCTACTGACGATGGGAAACACTAGGGAAGTAATGCAGAACTAGTATCTACATTATCTTGCTCTCTACAAATCCTCTCCTTCCTCCCATCGGTTCTCCCTTCCATCCGCCGCCGCTGGCCGGCGTTAACACGCTCTCCCGCAACCAAATCGTGACTGTTGATGTAAGAATGTCTACCCGATAGGCCAAGCTCACTTGACCCAAAGGATCAGGACCATTGAGGCCCATGTGCCTTAGAGATTATGTGGTGATCACATTGGCACAAACGAGGATGCTGTCTTCGTATGTGAAGACGAGTTCGGATGGAGTACCATCAAAAATCCTTGAAGGTATGAAAAGCAATCTGAACCATCTAGGATAAATATGACATGTGATACATAGATTTCATATAATGTCTTGAGACCCTGATCCCTATGAAACTAGGGGAGAGGTGACAGATCAAGATGCTCAATAGACATTTCTCTAAACAACATTGTAATCCTGATATTCAAGAGCATAAATTAAGCAGGAGTAGATATTACACTACAGGAATCCTGACGATTTGCGACAGCCAGTGTCGTCGCAATTAAGCTTAAAACCGTGGCAAGTAAGCTATTTGCGACAGTTTCCTATATTTGCGATGGTTTTCGGCCGTCGCTCGAATTTTGTCGCAATTTAACTAATTTGCGACGGTAGCCCGTAGTCGTCGCAAATAAGGGCTCGGGCCCATCGGATGGGTTGGACCCAATAAATTGCGAAGGCTGTCACAGGCCGTCGCAATTAAGCTGTTATTTGCAACGTCTCTCACAGGTCTTCGCAAATTAGTAAGGTTAATTTGCGACGACCACAACAGCCGTTGCAAATAATAGATGTCTTATTTGCGACGATACTGTATAAATGCCGTCGCAAATAAGGTTTTTAATTTTAAAAAAAATAGAAAATGCTGACCGGCTCGATGGACAGATACACAATAACAGCATCAGCAAAGAAACAACATATATCACAGCAGCAAATAGTCATCACATACACACAATGTCATCTCATAATTATAAAGTGCTTGCATCACAACAAAAAGTCAAAAAACAAACAAGAGGGGCTATCCGCTAGCCCTCTACTACCTCCCGAGCCGCGAACGTCCTCACCGCGCGTCAGTCTAGACGCCCATATCGACGGCGATGAAGTTTCAGCCTCTGTCGCTGATCCCTGCAATACATCAAAATTGTTTGATTAGTTTGAAACTTCGCTTTTGACTAGAATTGATTAAACAAGCTAGAATTGATCATATTGAGCTTACTTTAGCTATTTTGAGTTAGATTTGGCTATGTTTGATTAATAAAGACTAAGTAAGACTAAAATAGCTAAGTTGAGTTAGATTTACCTATGTTTGATGAATTAAGACTGAGTAATAATGTTTTGAATTACTGAAAACCCAGAGAAAGGTGCACTGGCAGCGGTGGGTGCACCTGTGGCGGTGGTGGTGGCGTTGGCAGTGGAGGTAGCTCGAATTGCACCCCTGGACTCCCTAGCCTTGAAATAGTATCTGACATTGCAAACGTTACATGTTATTACATATTATTAAGAATGCGGTGAATTTAAATTACTTTAACTTACCTCCATCGTCCGCCTTTGCACCTCTATTGCCTCCCGCATCTGCGCCATGCAAGCCTGCTGGTAGGAGATGGTGGCCTCCATCACCACCCTCTGCGTTTCCATTGTCACCCTCTGCGTCTCCATCTATGCCATCTGCGCCTGCTGCTGCCCGTGGCTCTCCTAAACCTAACAGGCGAGAGTCTCCACCTGCGAGACACAACGACTCAGGCCTGCTGATGAAGCCTGCGTGGAGATGTCTCTCAAAGTCGCGCTGCCTTCAGCTCTGTCGAATATAGAGAGACTAAAAAAAGAATTAATAATATAAAATTGAAATATCTTGAATTGAAAATGATAAAGCGAATTACCAACTCACCTTTCGTGGGCTTTGCCGCCTCTGCTTGCATACGGCTTTAGGATCGATTGGTTCATTTTCCCAATCAAAACCTGGGTCGTGTGTCCTCGGATCCTCCTCCCTATACCTAGCCTGGAAGACAAGAAAACAGTGTAAGTTCAACAATTCATATAGTTAGAATTATTTGAATGATTCGTAAACTTATCAGCGACTCGACTGCATCCTGACTGCACCACTCAGACTGAGAAAGGTCCATGTGACCTCTCTTCCAGACCTAAGCAGGAGTCAGTGGCATCCCTATCTTGCGCTACTGTGAATACGTTTTAGTACGAATAGTATATTATGAATATATAAATATAAGTTAGTCACACGTACTATGCGTTTAGCTAAACGCAAGTGGTTATCTTGGTCGTGGTTGTGCTTCCCGTCGACCTCTCTGCACCCCGAGCCCTGAGCCCTGTTTGACTTAGCGATGAACGCATCGCTAGCCCAGTACCTACAGAGGGCCCAATATGCATTGAACCGAGCCTGCAATCAGCTCACGTGGCCCTGCACATATTTGTAGGTCGTTAAAATACCATTAACAAAATTATCAGAAATGATATTTGCTACAGCCAACGTACCTGCGCGTACTCCTCCTCTGTCAGGTGTCTCTCACTCTCCTGTCAGAAGTGACGCATGTCGTGCTGGTTTGCCCTCAAGTACTGGTTAATCACTTGAGTATGAGCGTTTGACAAAGCTTTGTGTGACTCAGTTTGAAAAAGGATTGAAGTCAGAGTTGCACAACCAAGTCTGGTCTCATTCACCTGTTACTGTCACACGTGCAACTCTGTTTGGCTCAATTGCCGAATGATGTGCAGGATCGTTCCAAGTTCAGTGTACTGAAGCCATCACTGAAACCGCCTGTTCCTGCAAAAGGAGAAGCCAGGAAGCTGAATAGTCAGTCCTCGAGCATCGCCACGTCGGCTGCGGCAGCCCCCTCGGCCGGTAAGAGTCCGAAAGAAATGGGTTACGCCGGCCCCTTTCTCCAGCACTGCCACCTCCGCCTTCTTCATCCACGACGGAGCCGGCAACGCCACCACCACCCTGCGCCGCATCTGCACCCACCGCCACCCAAAGTCGCTGGCCAGAGCTGCCGCCTGGGACCGGCGAGGCGAAGCGCGCGGCCAGCCTCAGGCCCGGAAGTTGCAGCTGTCGCCATGCGTGAGCAGATTTGGACGTGGAGATGGCGCCGGAGTGGATTAGGTTTTCGGGACAGGAGTGGGAGATTAGTCACAGGCTTGGCCAAGCTTGGAAGTATTTTCGTGGGTCAAGTACGATGCCCACATACACACTACATGTTATATTCGTGAAGGCCTAATACGGAAATAACTTCGAAAGAGGCTCAAGAAAATAGACTTTATTTTCATGAGTTAGGATGGCGGCCCACGCAAATAACTATTATTTTTGTTTCACGAAAATGTATTTTTTCGTGAAGGTCCTCGAAAATAAGAAAATAATTTGGTTTCCTGTGGTGTTAGGTGCTGTCGCTGTGCTGCGACAACAGATAGCACTATACAAAGATGTTACAATAAAAGTTCATTTATTTATACTACATCAGAGTGTTTATTTGAAAACAAAGTCTACAATGTCAGTGGAAGTTTGATATAGATCACAACTCGACGAGTCTAAGCTATGCAAAAGTGGTGGTATCCAGCCGACGGATATACTATAGTAGAAGCACAAAAGGTTTCACGATGGCACGTAGGGATTCTACTGAGCCGTATACCCCTTAGGAAGTGAATTCTCACTGAAATGACTCTAACAGATGTCAACATCAACTAATATAAAATACTTGAAAGTATGCACCAACAGACCATGAGTAAAAGGCTCAGTAAGACTTAACCGTCTTGTGTCCCACTATAGACTTCTACATGATAGACTTGATAATGAAAGTTGATTGCAAAATACTCGCTAATAGTGAGTCATTAGCTTTCAAAATTTTAGCCATCAATTTTTCAAACCTGTTAACAGTTATAAATACTAAATTTAATTAGCTTGTATTGTTATTACATACAAGTTGCAATACAATTAATGATTCTATTGCTCCTCAGTCAAAACCTCGCTAACAGCAAGGTCCACATTCTCGTAAGTGTACCCCTGGGCTCCTCGATCACGGAGTCTATCAATATGTCAAGAATGCAAATACTATATTAAAAATTGAAATGTCAAGAGCTACAAGAACAGTTATTTCTACTATAATTCTTTGTCAATTTAATTTGAAAATTTTCAGCAGCATCTAAGAACTATTATTGTATTATCTGAATTTTATGGGAATTTTCTAATAATTATTATTGTCTTAGTAAATTTTCTAACTTCTGCATCGAATAAATACAAATAAAAATACACGTTCATTTGCTACAAGATAAACCTGCCTCAAATTAAGTACAGGTTCTCAGGAGTCAATGAAATTTTATTTAAATTTTCCCAATTTTCTACTATGTTATAGGAATTTTAATAGTTTGTGGAATTCTGAGTTTTTTCCCTAATGAAAATCAAAAGTGGGCTGACCACTAGGGCCCATTGGGCCATCTCAGCCCAAGCGCTAGGCCACACCTTGACCTGGTAACGGTTTGGTTTGAACCGGTTTGAGTGGATTGGTTCCTCTTTTGTTGTGATTGGATTGGGTTGAAATGGTTGAATGCAACTAACGGTTTGGTTTAGATTGGTTTTTTAACCTAAACAGTTTGGTTTTGTTTGAAATGGTTTCAAACAGTTTGGTTAATAACGGTTGAAAATTAGTCTTCAACCGCGGGTGACACAGAATGGTTCTCGAAAGAGCGACCACCGTCGGCCGCCCCACCATGGCAGAGCGCCGGGGGGATGGGGGTTAGGGAGCGGAGACTGGAGACCCGTTGGCGCCACCACGGATCGGGAGGCCACGCCGTGCCATGGCGGATCGCCAAATGACGCGGATCTCGGCCCTGAGCGAAAGGGGGGCGGGGGGATGACGCCATGGATGGGAAGCGACGACCCGTCGTCGCGCCATGGACGAGGATAGTGCCCCACCACTAAAGCGCATGCCGCCTGGAAGGGGAGGCGATTGACCCATCGTCACGCCATGGAGGAGGCTGCCGCCACGGAAGCGCAGGCTCCCGTGGGGGGGGGGGGGGGGCAGGCCATGGATGGTGTTCCAGGTTGAGCGGGTTTATTGGGTGGGGGCAGTTAGGGTTTAGGGAGGCCAATCCAATGATTGGCCAAGCGGGCTGGTACGACATTTGGGCTTCGGCCGAGCGGGCTGCTAGGACAGTTAGGAAATGGGTTAGAACCGGTTTGGGCCAGACTGGTTTGGTTGGTTTTTTATTTGGTTTGGTTTAGCTGAGACTATTAGTGAGATGGTTTGGGCTGAATTTTTATATAAAAAGCAGTGGTTTGGTGTTAGTTTTGGGCCGGTTGTTAACCCATTACAAGGTTTAGCCACACGGCTGGCCAGGGCGTTCAACCCATGTTGGCACACCGGATCTCGGGTGGTCGGGCGGCGATGCTCGTCGTAACTTATCCAGTGCTCCAACCCACCAAAACGACCTACAGAGCACGAACAACCCTAACGGTAGCGTCGGTTTGCGGTGGAACTCGCCGGAAAGCAGTCGGCGATGAGCAACGTGTAGTGGCGCACTCCGACGTTGTCGCTCTTGCGATGGAATGCACAAAAAAGTTCAGCGAAGGGCGGTATAGCACCATCGTGTGACGAGGAATACCGACATGTATTGAAATCGCGATGGGGGAGCTTGCAAGGCGGAGCGCACCATGCGGTTGGGGTATTTACCGGCTGCAGCGACAAGATTAGACTTTCCGATGCAACCCCTACCTCTACTTTCAAACCGATTGCTCATGGAGGACCGCAAGGAGTTCTAGAATTTATGCCTCTAATGGAACGGAGTGCAGTACAATATTTGTTACGCACTCCACCAACGACACGACCTAGCTTGGTGTGCAAGTTCAAGAGAAAAATCTGAAATCCTATGAGATGAAGCTAGGAAATGAACAACGATGATCTGGGAAAGAAGGAGGAGGGCCGCACACACCTTGCGATGGTCTCGGAGAAGCGAGACGCATCGGAGCTTGCTGAGCGACGGTGCTGTCAGAGGGAGGCGACAAGCGGCAATGGCGAGGTGAAACGGGAATGCGTGAACGAATGAAACTGGGGGGCGGGGGGTTAAAGGAAGAAACGGTGGAGATCAGATAACGCTGCATTTACGGCTGCATGACGAAGAGGTCGCCGCTGACCGCGCATGTGCTGCACCTAGCAAGCTGCTCGCTCAAGCGGCCCTTGGTGAGAGGTGGAAGGCTGACAGGTGGGACCCGCTAACAAGTGGGTTTCACCTTAAACTTATCCTTCCAGAACTGGAAATGAAATACTTAAGATCATCCAAAATTTGAAAAAATTTGCACAAACACTAAATTCAATATGGGGAAAATTTTAGTGAAATCTGAATTTGAATTTGCCTTTCTTGAGTGGGAATTCAAATTTAAGTTTAAATTTGAATTGGAGCTGATTTGTTTGCTGTGGAATTTTGTGAGACCTATGTGTGCTGAATATATTGACTATAACGATAAAAGTTTTAAATATTACCAAATCACTTTTTTTCAACAAGGTCCGACTCTAGTCCTGAGCTCCAGCAAGGTCCGACTTGTTTTGGTAGCTCTGACAAGATCTGACGTAAGGTCTGACTTGTTTTGGCAAGGTCCGACATGTTTTTTACTAGCTCCAGCGCTAGGTTCGACTAGCTTTGGTAAGCTCCAGCGCTAGGTCCGACTAGCTTTGGTAAGCTCTGGCGCTAGGTCCTGCTAGCTTTGTAAACTCCATTGCAAGGTCCGGTACAAGTCTGCAATGGTTCTGCTTGTACCCTGCAATATTTCGAACTTGCTTTACATCTATAGAAAGTATGCTTAATATTCTTTTACTAAGTTTTTGTGTGTTTTGGTGGTTATGGCTGATATCATCTAGCTATGGTTTGCAACATGCTTATATGAGGTACTCACATAAAGTGTTTTGGTTTTGGAATTAACGGGACTCAAGTCGACTTGTGCTCAGAAGTATCGGTTGTTTATTCATGTGCAGGTGTTGTTTGAGTTCAAGATATGGCTGGTAATAGGATCTATTGAACTAGTCTGAGGAAAAAGATGAGGTTCAACAACCAAGTTCGAGAGTAATTGTGGTTGAGTTGATCGAGAGGTTGCGCAATATGTTTGAATCAAGAACAATCATATGAAGGTATTGTGAACGTTGTTGGAAGATATTTGCACATGTGCATGGAGTACATAGAAGTGGAAACATTGTTCTAAGGCATGATGAAGAGAACTGGACGCAATAAATTGGTCACAAAGGTCCAACCGGCTTAATTATGCCTCAGGCTGCAGCTGAGGTGGTTATGGTTCGTTTATGGAAACTTTTCATTTTGTTTTGTTTAGATTTCATGTGGGTCACGAAGTTGAGTTGTTGTAAGAATGTTTGGTACACTCCTAAGTTGTTTGGAAGTCTTAAGATTGCTTCTATCTGCTTATAGAAGAGTCTTGAACAATTATGGAAAGTTACGGTGGAAAATGAGTAGGATACGAGTCTTAGTTTGGTTTGGATTGGCTTCATGGCTGGTTATTTAAGCAAGGGAGGCCAGAGCTCGTGGTGCACGACTTTGGGTTTGTTCTTTTTGTGTTTTGATCAATAAAATTCGTAGTATAATGGAGCTTTTGTGCCTTGTTCGTCCGACTTGTTTCAGACAAGTTTTTCTCATCGAGTTTCTGCATAGCACTACCTTGCTTCGTTGGTTTTATCATAACTCGAGTTTTATAGATCCAAATTACGTGATTCTTGTTGGGTTGTCTATAAAACTTGATTATCTATCATCTGTGAAAATTTCACGGTCAATGGATTTGTGGTTTTGGATCTACACGAGTTTCATTGTAGTGTTGCAGATATGGTTTTTCTCTGATAGAATAGGTTGACCTTCATTCAATCTTTCAATCGTAACTGGAGTTTTTCTTGACAATTTTTCGTGATTCTTGTTGTCGTGTCTTCGTGACTTGATTCTCTACAATCTATACTCATTTTGTCATGATTGATCATGTTTATATTAGTTGCACTCACAATTTCTTAACAGATTGATTTTGTACCGAGGGGTTTTTGTTGCTTCTGCTAAAAAAATTTTAAATCTACCATTCACCCCCCTCTGGTAGCTGTTCACGTGCTCTTCGATCCTACAATTGGTATCAAGAGCCACAGTGCTCTAATATTTGTGATTTGCACGTGTTTTTAACTAATCATCGTGGAGAAATACTCCGCAAAACCTTGTGTCTTTAGTGGTATAGATTTTCAGGTTTGGAAGGCACGTATGGAAGCTTTCATCCAGGCACAAGGCTTCGCAATATGACAAAATGTGTATAAGCCTTATGATGTGCCATCAAACGATCAAGTCACAACTACAAACATGAGATATGTCGACAACAACAACAACAACGCTCGCAACTTGATCATACAAGGATTAACTGAAAGCGACATCGACCATGTTGCTCACCCAGGATCTGCATACGATGTGTGGAAAGCACTCTGTGACTACCGAGAAGGATCCAACACGCTCAAGAAGGTAAGGCAAGACATGTTCAAAAAGGAGTACATGCGCTTTGAGATGCAACCAGGTGAGTCCATCTACGATCTCTTTGCTTGCTTTAATAACATTCTTAGCAACTTGCGTAGCGTCAATGTTAATTTTTTAGATGCTGAGAATGCGAGGCAATTACTAAGTGCATTAGACATGTCAATTTGGCATATGAAAGTCACATCTATTCTTAAATCTACTGTCATGAGTACACTTACTTTAGATGTCCTATATTTTAAATTAAAAACTCATAAAATTGACATAATCTCACGTAAGAACCTCAACGGATCTCTTGCATTTGATTCTCAACGTGACATGTCTAGCTCCGGCCAGTCTCCATCTTGTGGAACACTTGCTTTGTTGTCCTCTATAACCCTTCAACAAATTTGTCGGTACCCTGCGTACCGTATACCCCTTGTGACTATAAAAAGACCAAAGTAACTTCACCTGTCTGAGTTGAAGACATGCGAAGGCCCCACGTGTCATACGGGACCTGACATGCTTCCCATCTATGGTTAGTCCTGGAGCTGCCACGTGTATACAGCAACCGAACCTACATCCCACGCATGGGATAGCTCCGGGCTAAACACCTGTGCGGCACCCCCGGACCTAACCCTTGATAGAGGGAAGCTTCGGTACCGACACGTGTACATCTACACCAGACCTACCCGTCCCAGACGGAAAGCTCCGATGCTATCACGTGTCCAACCGCCGGACCTTCAGCCTCAACAATCAGATTGGTGGACCGCCAACGGCTCGGACCTTCAAGGTGCAATCAAAGACTTCAAGACCCGATTAAGTGTCATTAATACCATATAATGACACTCTATCGGAAGGCTATTAATACCAGTAACGGCATTGTCAAGGCCCGTTACCACGCTATTAAGGGTAATTAACCTCATTAATTGTGTATTAAGCATCAGTAACCGCCAGGGTCACATGTCGGGCCAGGCTAACGGTGTAACGACCAGTCCTTGTACTATAAAAGGACTGGTCGACGATACACAAGGGACGGCTCTTTGAACTCTGAGACTTCTCCCATACTCAACTTAGACACCCAATACAACAACTACACACCCTGTGGAGTAGGGTATTACGCTCAGGCGGCACGAACCGCGAAAATCCATGTGTCTATTTGCCATCATCTTTTGAATCTCTGCGCGCCCAATACCGAACTACAAACTCTGTAGGCTACCAATGGTAGTACCAGGAGAATCGCCTGAACCAATCTCCGACAGCTGGCGCGCCAGGTAGGGGCACTGAGATTCAAAGATGGTGAACTCTGCTGCTGGATTGTCCAACGGCAATCCTGCAGTGCATCCTGCTGGAGGCAATCCCTCCAATGTGCAGTAGACAGCAGGTGCCGCGGCTCCAGCAGGATTCATGCCTCCACTGCCACCGTCCGCACCGGCAAATCAAGCTGGACAACGGGATGGGGAAACTGCGTCAGTCACGGCATTGGCTAACAACAACCCTGAACACGCGCTCCATGCAGCGCGTGCTCTTCTCCAACGCCCACCACCTCCAGGTGCATCCCAAGTTGCAATGGAGCAGTGGAGGGCTGATGTGGAACATTTGGTTGCAGTAGCAGCCGCCCGCATCAACAACTAAGGTCCTCCCCCCTCGGGGCGGGCTCCATCGCAGCATCGGACGATGTCGGGCAGACTTGGTCCGCACGCTTCCCAGCATAGGAGGCGTGCTGCATCTCAACAAGAGACGTCGCTACCTCTCGGGGCGCGACGCACCCATACGGTAACCAGGCTCTCAACTCACGACCTCCGGGCAGAGCTTGATCGCCGTTACCGTCAACAGGATGGTCGCGTCCACATCGAGCGCGTTCGTGAAAGGCGAAAAGCTCCGGACAGTCCTGCTCCTGAGGGAGTAGGAGGGGGTTGTTCTGCCCTGGCCATGAACCCACGCATGGTCAGATGGCCACAAAAGTTTCGGCCTCACCCGCCGGAGAAATTTGACAGGACTGTCAACCCCGCTAAGTTTCTCCAAATCTACTCCACCGCAATCCTTGCGGCCGGAGGCAACGAGGCTATAATGGCCAACTATTTCCCTGTGGCTTTGACTTGGACCGCCAGGTCCTGGTTTATGAGCCTTCCGCCCGACTCCATCAACAGTTGGGCAGAACTATACCAATAGTTCACCACCAATTTCGGGAGTTCATACACCCGACCAGGCACCGAACTGGACCTTTTTGCTGCCAAGCAGAAGGGGGGAGAGTCCCTGCGATCTTTCATCCAGAGGTTCTCCCAGGTACGAAACACTATTCCTTCTATCTCTAGCGCCTCTATTATTGTGGCATTTAGACAGGGCGTACGAGATAAGAAGATGCTGGAGAAGCTGGCGACCAAGGAGATCACCGGCGTCACGAAACTCTTCAGCTTGGCAGACAAATGCACCAAAGCTGTGGAGGGTCATGAGATGCACTCCCAACCACCTCCGGAGGACAACAAAAAATCCTCCAAGGGTGAAGCCACTACCTCTGGGAGTGGTAAGAAGAAGAAAAAGTCCAATGACAAGAAGAAACCGTCGGCCGGCACACCTACAGCCGCTGCCGCCGCAGCTCCGTGTTGCCAGGGGCCACGCCCCGAGAAACGACCTCGGCCGTCGTCTGAAGACGGTAGTAGCTCCAAGATGTGGTGTCCCATACACAAGACGAACAACCACTACTTAGAAGGCTGCCGTGAGGTCCAGAACCTTGCCGAGCACGGGAAGAAGTTCCTTTCCGTCAAAGGGAAGGGAAACAAAAAGTCAACGAAGCTCCGACTGAAGAGGAGATAGGCTCTCAGGACCCTAAAAAGGTCTTGAAGGCTGTTTACACCTCCTTCGACGATGACTCTGATGTCTCCGACAATGAACGTCAGAAAACCATGAACACCATCTTTGGTGGTTCATGGGACATCACCTCCCGTCGTGTCCTCAAGACCGTGCGGCGGGACATGGCCTCAATAGTTCCCACCGGCAGGGTGGAGCCGCACCGAAAGTGGATGGACACTACCAACACATTCGATGCTTCAGACTGCCCTTGGAATATGATCAGAGCTGGCCAACTCCCATTGATGGTATCTCCGACCATCAACAACATTCAACTCCACCATGTAATGGTGGACGGAGGTTCGGGGCTGAACCTCATAAGCTTTGAAGCTTTCGTCAAGCTTTAGCTCCGACCTTCAGACGTTCACCCCTCCCGAACTTTCTCCGGAATAGGTCCGGGGGCCATAACCCTACTCGGTGCAATTACTCTCCTAGTGACCTTTGGGACACGGAAGAATTACCGCACTGAGAAGTTGGTCTTCAACGTGGCACAGATCAACTTACCCTTCAACACCATTTTGGGCAGGCAAACCTTATACAAGTTCGTGGCTGCTGCTCATTATGGCTATTTGGCGTTGAAGATGCCAACACCAGCCGGTGTTCTTCGGATCCGTGGAGATCGCATCGCCGGAGTGACAACTCTAGAAGAACTCCACGCGCTTGCTACAACGCAGGAGGAAGAATCCGAAAAGGAGCAAGAACCGAAACCCCCGAGCATTTGTCATCGAGGCTCAACCTCCGCACCTCGCGTCCAACCAAGCGGCGACACCGACATTCCCGTCAAAGTTGTCCAAATCGGTTCTGACGCCGCTCAGACCACCTGTATATCGGGAGGTCTGAATGACAAATAGAAACTCGCGCTCATCACTTTCCTCTGGGCTAACATCGACGTGTTTGCCTGGCAACCGTCACAAATGCTTGGGATCCCTAGGGAAGTGATCGAGCATAATCCGAAGATCTATCCTGACTCTCGGCCTGTACATCAGAATCCTCGGAAGCAATCAATAGAGCGACAGAACTTCATCCAACAAGAAGTGAAGAAGTTGCTCGAAGCTGGATTCATCCGAGAAGTCTTCCACCCAAAATGGCTGGCAAACCCAGTCGTTGTACCCAAGGCCAGCGGGAAGCTTCGGATGTGTATCGACTACACTACACTGAATAAGGCATGTCCAAAAGATCCATTCACACTACCTAGAATAGATCAGATAGTGGATTCCACCTCCGCGTGCGAATTACTATGTTTCCTAGACGCATATTCTGGGTACCATCAAATCAGAATGTCTAGGGAAGATGAAGAACATACCTCCTTCATCATAGTAGATGGATTATATTGCTATACTGCCATGCCATTTGGTCTCAAGAATGTTGCTTCAACATTTGTACGAGCTATGTACAAAACTTTTGGAGAGCTCATCAGAGACGTAGTGGAAGTTTATGTCGATGACATCGTCATCAAGATCAAGAACAAGGAGTCATTCCTTGACACCTTGCAAGCTGTCTTCGACAAGTTGTGAGTCACTTGCACGAAGCTGAACCCGGACAAGTGTGTCTTCGGGGTTAGCTTCGGAAAACTTCTTGGTTTCTTGGTGAATCACCGAGGAATAGAAGCAAATCCAGCGAAGATAAAAGCTATTGAAGACAGGCGACCACCAGCCCACATCAAGGACGTTAAGAAGCTGACTGGATGTCTAGTTGCCCTTAGCCGGTTCATCTCAAGACTGGCGGTACGGGCGCTACCCTTCTTCAAGCTATTTAGGAAGTCCGAACCATTCCAATAGTCTGAAGAAGCGGAAAAGGCGTTCAAGGAGCTGAAGCAGCTCCTCACCACCCTACCAACCTTGGTAGCTCCGAACCCTGGTGAGCTACTACTGCTTTACATTTCGGTAACTGACGAAGTTGTCAGCATGGTCTTGGTTGCAGAAAGACCAGAAACATCTACAGTTCAGGAATCCAGACCCCTTCGAGAGGGTCTGGAGCTACCTAAAGTCGAGTCTGGGTCCCAACTCTCAGACCCGGATCCTCAAGGAGAGACTCCGGAGGATCCCTCTCCTTCAAATGAAGGAGTCACTGCTCCTGAGCAACAAGGTATGGACTCCTTCGGGAAGGTCCTGGTCACTTCAGAAAAAGCTCCGGGTACCTCCAACCGGCACCCGGAAGTCCCCGAACAAGGTCCGGACCCCCTCCGAGAGGGTCCGGGTAGACGAGGAGGAAGCTTCGGGCCCCTTCGGGAGGGTCCGGATGGTCCAGCGCCCAGTGTACTTCATCAGTGAAGTACCCTATGACACCAAGACTCGATATCTGGAGGTGCATAAGCTGCTCTACGCAGTTCTTATTGCCTCTAGGAAACTCCGACACTACTTCCAAGCTCACAAGATTTCAGTGGTAACTTCTTATCCACTGCGTGTGATCTTGCATAACCCCAATTCTACTGGGAACATTGCAAAGTGGGTAGTGGAATTAGCCGAGTTTGACCTTGAATACGTTCCAAGACAAGCAATCAAGAGTCAAGCATTGGCGGACTTCGTGGCGGAATGGACCCCCTCTCCATCAAATCCTGGGGGCCCCAGTGAGCAGAAGTCAGAACCCAAGGTTCTGGTCTTCACCGAGCCTCACTGGACTCCCTACTTTGACGGCTCCGTGCAGAAGTAGGGGGCCGGAGCTGGAGTCCTTCTCCTTGCTCCGACCGGGGAGAAGGTTAAATACATGGTGCACCTTGACTTCAAGGCGACCAATAACATGGAGGAGTATGAAGCACTAATTTATGGGCTCAAGGTGGCACTATCATATGGTGTCAAGCAGCTGTTATTAAAGGGTGATTCACAACTTGTTGTAAAACAAGTCAAAGGTGAATGATGCTGCAACAACCCTCAACTAGCTGCATACGTACTTGAGGTCCAGAAGCTTCTGAAGGAATTCAACGTCCTGGATCTTTGCCATGTCCAGCGCCTCAACAACGCTGAAACTGATGAACTCTCGACGAAAGCTTCAACCGGAGCTTCGGCTCCCGATGGAACCTTCGTCCGGAGGTTGTCTAATCCTACAGCTCAGCCTGCCGAACTGAGTGAAGGGGGCGAGACCAGCACCTCGAAGCTGGCGGTCCCGATGGCCCTGTTACCATGACGTCCATCAAGGGTCATAGGTGTTGTAGGAAGCTCTGAGAAACCCAGCACGCAAGACACAAATCCTCAATCTACTTCCGATGCATGGATCTCAGAGATCCGGAGCTACTTGAAAGACAATTTCCTTCCTGAAGATAATGTATCCGCTGACTAGATAGTCAGATCGGCTAAAAGATACACGGTGATAGAAGGGGATCTCTACCAGCGCAGTGCCAACGGCGTCCTAATGCGGTGCATTACAAGGGAAGAAGGTTGCGAGCTCCTTGTGGAAATCCATGGAGGCGAGTGTGGGAACCATGCGTCTTCCCGCTTGCTGGTCGGTAAAGCCTTCCAGCATGGCTTTTACTAGCCTACAACACTCCAGGATGTAACTGAGCTGGTGAGGAAATGTGAAGCATGCCAGTTCCATACGAAACAAATTCATACACCGGCTCAACCTCTACAAATGATACCTCTTACATGGCCTTTCGCTGTGTGGGGGATGGATATCTTGGGACCTTTCCCAAGAGTCGTCGAAGGTTACAAGTTCCTGTACGTTGCCATTAACAAATTCACCAAATGGCCGAAAGAAACTCTAGTTCTGACAATCAACAAGCAATTAGCTATCAACTTCTTGCAGTCCATCGTATGCAGATTTGGAGTCTAAAACAAAATCATAACTGATAATGGGACCCAGTTCACAAGCTCTGCATTCTAAGGATATTGCAAAGACCTCGGCATCCAAGTCAGCTATGCTTTCGTAACTCACCCGGCAAGCAATGGCCAGGCCGAGAGAGCAAATGCAGAAATCCTAAAAGGACTCAAGACGCGCACATATGAGCACCTGAAAAAACATGAAGCCAACTGGATCGAAGAGCTTTCGCCCACACTGTGGGCCAACAGGAAGCCTCCAAACTGGTCAACTTTAGAGACACCATTCTTCCTGGTGTACGGAGCTGAAGCAGTCCTTCCTCTGGAAATCACCTTGGGGTCGCTTCGGATCCGGACTTTCGACGATGCCATGCAGGACCAGCTCCGGCATAAAGACCTTGACCTCCTCGAAGAGGGAAGGTGCCAAGCAGCTGTTCGGAATGCCCGATACCGCCAAGCTCTTCGGCGTTATCACCAACGGCATGTTCACACCCGACAGCTCGAGGAAGGCGATCTGGTGTTACGGAGAATACAATCCAGAGAAGGGTTAAACAAACTTTCCCCTTGTTGGGAAGGACATTTCTGAGTGATCAAAGTATCCCGTACTGGATGCGTTCGCTTGGCAACCGAGGATGGGACACCTCTCCCAAATCCTTGGAACATTGAGCACCTCCGTAATTTCTACACTTAATACACTGAGGTGAGTCTATAGTTACATGTGATGTATGTTATAGAGTCATTGTACAGAGTCGGGTAGCTCCTCCGGGAGAATAGCCGGACCTTCCTCGGAAGGCCCGCAAAGTTCAGGCAACACTTGTCATAGTCTCAGAACTAAAAGTGTAGCTTGCTACCTTGGATCAAACAAGAAACGAAACACACGTACCCTGGTTCCGTACCCTAAGAGTGTACTTGTTTCCCCTGTACCCCAGGCCTATAATGAAAGACATCATTGTGTGAAAATAGACTCCACATGCATTTATTTTGTACAGGCTCAATATTTTTTATTTTTCTCTTTCTTGTCTATAACAAAGTTGTGCAGTTCTTAAGAACTTTAGCTCGACCAGTTCATGTACATTTCGAGTTGCATCGTCTACTCTTCCGGGCCCAAACATTTTTAATGGTCTACTCGTCTGAATGCCGCCAAGCCAATCTAGGGCCGGAGTGTGCTATTGACTTAGCCTGGTCATGCACCCTAAGTACGCTACTCTACCTACACCCCGGCAGGCCGAAGTAAGGCGAGCCCAGAAATGATCGGACCTGAAGGAAACAAGGCAGTGCACTTGATTATATTTAGAATTGTGTTCGACCTAAAACTTTCTCGGGAATAGTAAGTCGCAGTTGAGTTATAGATAGGAAATGGATTTTACTATTTTTCTTGGCTTCAGTATGCAGGAAAAATAAAGGTTCCATGATGATGGTGGATAAAGCCGGAGCTACCAAAGCTCTGACACCCCCCAAGATGGTCTGCTGTCGATGCTCCAAACAATGATAGTAGATATTGTCAGAGCTACAATGTTCTGGCAGATCCAGGGGCCAGCCGTCAACGTGAACAAAAGATGGTGGGAAGACTCTACAGTAGGGTCTGCTGTCGACACACCGCGTGTTGACAGAGGTCACCGCCGGAGCTACCAAGCTTCGACACCCCAGAGGACTAACCGTCGATGCTCTACGCGTTGATGGAGACTGCTGCCGGAGCTACTAAGCTCCGACTATGGTCAATGCTGGAGCTACTAAGCTCTAACAACCTCAGGGGGCCTCTACTATCGAAGACTTCGGACCTACGTTCGAAGCACACAAGTCTTCAACAATTGTTACATTCTCTTGGTACATGTTCACAATCAATTTGTTTACATCTACCAGGGGGCCAAGTGAGACAAAGGTGTTGAAGACAAAAAATGAAATTCATAAAAATTTTGATTTCATTCATCTGGAGACAAGAGATTATAAAATTGGAGAAAAATAATAGAGGATACAAGCGGGAGCTACAAAGAGATGGTCCTAGACCCTCTGGAAGAACGAGGCGACCTTCTGGGCAACCTCCGATACGCTGGCTTGGGCAGCTTCTCCCTCTCCTCGATGGAACCTTCAAGCATCGGGTCCAGGGGGGAATTAAGGGTCCCAGCTTGTGTAGCATGTCAGCATGAATTCTGCGACGTTCTTTGCCAATGATTGTCCCTTGGTTTCCAGCTGGTCTGCAATGACATCGCCCATCTTGGTGAGCTTGTTGCCTGCCAAACTCAATGCCTGCAACGCCTGGTCCAGCTCAGGCCCTGGGTCATCCGGACGCACGGGACTAAAACCCATTGGCGTCAGCGCGTCGTTGGCTTTGCCCAGGAAGTCCCAAACTTGGTGGGACTCCACAGCACTTGTGCCTCCCATCTCCTCCAAGGATCTTCTGGTCGCTGCAAGCTCCGAATTCTCATGGGCAAGGCGCTCAACCTCTTTAGCATTCTGCTGAATCTTTTTAGCAACCTACCTTTCGAGTTTAACGAGCTCTTCCTCCTGGAGGTGGATCTTGTTCCGGCGGTCGACCAGGTCCTTCTCCCGGCCCCCCACCTTCTTATCCCTAGCAACAATTTCATCCTCCCTCTTGTGGAGGTCCTGTCCTCGCTGCCAGACCTTCTTCTCCTCTTTCTCGTAGCGCTCATCCAACTTCTTGGTGCGCTCCGCGAGACTCTTGTCACCCAGAGTCAACCTCTCAGGATGCTCTTCCTCCCTCTTTACGAGGTCATCCCGCAGTTCCAGGAGTTTTTGCTCTTCATCTTCGAGCTTTTTCTCCCGCTACTCAAGGGCCTCCGGCGCTTGACGAGGCTGTCGTGGATAGCGCTGAGCTTCTCCTCGCGATTATTCGCTGCGTTATTAGCAGCTATGGCCTGTTCATGGATGGCCCAGGACTGGTTGTCGAGAGATCGCACCATGCTTTCCCTCTCGTCCAGCAGCTTACCCCAATACTCCAACCGGACCTTCTCCCTCTTCACCCACTCCTTGTCGTCAGCCAGCCTCGACTGCACCAACTTGGTCTCGAATTGGAGCCGTTTGCACCACCTCCTAAGAGTTTGGTGCTCCTCCTTGAGGGCCTTGCTGTCGTGGTAAAAAACCAGCTGGACCTGACGAAGACTGGAGCAGGCGTTGTCAATAGACAACTACAGAGGGATTAAGTACGGACCTACCGGGGTCCTCTCCGCTGGCTCTAGCGGGTTCTCAGTGACAAAAATCGAGTCCCACTCTACAAGAGTGGTCCCCTGAGCTTCCATGACACTAGGGCCGTCCTCTGGGATAGCCTCGGCCGCCGTCGAGGAAGGTCTTGCTACAGAAGTTTCGACCTCCGGAGTTGTCTTCGAAGGTCCCGCCGCCAGGTCATCAACAACTGGCCCCTCAGGCGGGGGGCCGACAGCTTCATCTTGGCACCGTGGCTCAGGCGCGGGCACCTCCAGGACCACTGCCTCTGGGGCAGGCGTTGAAGATTCTGCCGGAGCTGAAACCACTTCCGGCTCCGACGCTGGCGCCTCCTTCGCCACCGACTCAGGCGCTGAAGTGCGGAGATAAAACTGTTCACTAATTGGTGCCCTATAAAACCCTTCTTATTCTTCTTGTCATTTGCAGATGAGTGCTTCGTCCTTGTTTTCTTTTTATCGCGGGAAGTAGGACCTAAAAGGTTAGGGCAATCTGTATGAGAATGTCCTGTCTTACCACATTCGAAGCATCGTTGAGAACCGACACATCCTCTCCTAGTTCTCACATTTTGCAATGTTTCTGAGAACCGAGTAGAGAGAAGTGCTAGATCCTCCTCTGGAAACTCTTCAATCTATTCAATGGTTAGAGAGGACAACAAAGAAAGTGTACCACATGACGAAGATTGACTAGAGCTAGGTATGTCACGTTGAGAAACAAATGCAAGAGACTTGTTGGGGTTCTTATGTGAGATTATGTTAATTTCAAGAGTTTATAACTTGGAATATAGCACATCTAATGTAAGTGTACTCATGACAGTGGACTCACGTATAGATGTAACTTTGATCTCCCAGATTGACATGTCTAATGCACTTAGTAATTGCCTAGCATTTTCAGCATTTGAAAAATTAACGTTGACACTATGCAAGATGCTGAGAATTTTGTTGAAGCGAGCAAAGGGGTCATTGATTGACTCACTGTGTTGCATCTTGAAGCGCATGTATTCTTTATTGAACATTTCTTGTCTCACCTTCTTCATAGTGTTGGATCATTCATGATAATCACATAGAGCTTTCCAAACATCATATGCAGATCGGAGGTGTGCAACTCGGTCCAAGTGGCTTAAAGTTGATCCTTGTAAGATCAAGTTCTGCGCATTGTTGTTGTTGTCGATTGTAACACACTAATTTTCATGCATCATGCCCTAAATACAGTCATATACATGTTTAACATTAACCCACAACAAGAGGAACAAGTTTAAAATTGATTCAGAGCATTTAAAAATTGATTTGGAACAAAACCGCACTTAAATTGCATGAAAGTGCGGACTAGTCCGATTTTGCTGAGGACTAGTCCGATTTCTCTCTGACTAAAAACAGACTTGTCCGTTTTTGCTGCAGACTAGTCCGATTTTGCCCTTGGAAACTTTCGGACTTGTCCGATTTTGTGAGGACTAGTCCGATATTCCAAGAATCCTTGAAAATTTGCTAAGTCCTTGGACTTTTCCGGACTAGTCCGGTGTTCCAGCGGACTTGTCCGTTTTCCTCTCTGTTTAAAGTCGGACTTGTCCGATCTTTGTCCAGACTTGTCCGATTTTCTCTCTGGACGACTTCGGATTAGTCCGGTCCTGTCCGGACTTGTCCGATATTTCGTGACTCCGAGTTGATCATTTGTTTTACGACTTGTTTCTTGGATTTCACGTTAAGTGGGCCTAGGGACGTCGTGCCTAACTCTATTAGAGCCCATGAGGGACTCTAAACCGGCCTCTACTCATCCCAAACTCGAAATCCATCTAGCCCTAGCCTCCACCTCTATATAAACAGCCCCACCCCTTGGATTGACATCTATTTGGCACTTTTCCACCCACCCAAACCCTAGTTCGTGGGGAGCCACCATCAAGGAGGGAGGAGAAGATCCCAATTAAGAAGAAGAGGAGGAGGAAACAAAAGAGGATCAAGATCTCCACCAAGTCTTCGTTCTTCACCACCAATTCATCTCCAAGTTCATCACCAACCCTAGATCATCAAGATCCAAGTGCTACCTCCAGGTTTCTTGATTCATTGGAGTCCTAAACACCTGGTATACCTTCTATTATCTTTTCCTTACGAGAATTCAACCCCTAATCTCCAAATTCACGTCGATCTAGAAAACCCTAATCTGCTGATCTCACGGAGTGCAGACTTGTCTGGTCCCTAGCGGACTAGTCCGATCTTTCTGGTTAAGTTGTGTCAAATTAATTCTAAAATTTGATTTGAATCAACCACAAACCTGTATAAACTTGTTAAAAGCTATTAGAACTAGTTAGTTATCATTAAAAGCAATCAATTAACAAGTTCTACCTTGCATTTGCATTAACCATGCATGTCATGTCATATTGAGTAATATTTGTGCACTCTTTGATTGTGTTTCTTGTCTTGTATGTTTATTGTGCGGATTAGACGGATTTGCGCTATAAAGTGCCGCGGAGGATCTACAGCACCAAGAGTTTGAAGCCATTGATCCTAATCAACAGCAAGAGCAAGGCAAGTGTCCTTGAAGCATATTGATCCTGTTTTTTTAAATAAATGTTTTGTTTGCAAACTGCATGCTTGTGTCAATTTGATGGGAATCCTATGGTAGGAAGTTTACTAGAATTGTTTAACCATCCTTGTCACCTGGGACATATGATAGAGAGTCGGGATTTGATTTTTACCTTTTGCTTCGCTTAATCAACTGGGATGGAAAACAACTATACCACTCAATTTAATTATGCAAGGATGAGATTATGGTTAACATGAACTGGTTAAATATGATATGGTATTGGGTGACCTAAGCAAGCCTGGTATGTGGATGGGTTGGATGTATGGTGGTTGCTTGCTTTAGATCTAAGGACCGGTTCATGCGAGAATAAGCCAGGACTACAGTGCCACCACAAGGCCAAGTATGGGTGCGGTGTAGCTAAGTAATTAGGGCTTTGCCAGTGCTATTTGGACCATTGTGGATGCTCGGGGAAGGGGTAGTCGGATTGGGTTTGTTGATGATTGGTGGGACTACCCTGGGATCCGAATGGCTCAAGAGGGGGCCCTTGGTTGAAGATGTGCTCAGTTGGAGGCATCGCCACCGGTGAAACCTCAGTGGGCTCTAAATAGGCTAGTAATCCCTTTGTAAAGGCTATTTTGTGATCTCTTGGCCACACACCGATGGAAGTGGGAGACGGCATTATAGAGGTTCTAGTCATCGAAAGGTGATTAAATCACGAACACGTGGGTAAAGTGGTACAAACTCTGCAGAGTTAATTAAAACTATCATGATAGCCGTGCTCCCGGTTATGAGCACCTGGACAACTTCCATGATTACAGGGTACTTGGTATTGGGATGGTATTTGGGATGGTTATGGTTGGTATTATGGTTATGAGTTAATTTCGGGTATTGAATATGGTTATTGGCGAATGGTGACACCTGGAATTATGGATGAGGATGGTGAATTATGGACTGGTATTATGATATTACTTATGATTATGATGGGTTCGATTCATATAAATATAATATATTGCTTTTCAAATATTTTTATGTACTTTTCAGCACTTTGCCATTATTATTGTCGTCATTTGAATCAGCCACATGTCATACTTTCCACACTTGCTGAGTACGACATGTACTCACTCTTGCAATCCCCCACCCAACAGTTGCAGGTCAGGATTGGGAGTTTAATGGCGATAATGCGGAGTTCTAGGCCGTGTCTACCGTCAACTTTGCCTATGGTGTTATTGGAGCTGTGCTATCCCTTATGCTTAGTTTGCTTAGTTGCTTAATTAGTTTATTTCCACTGCATTGGTTGAACTTGTCATTAATATTCATTAGAGGTTGTATTCGAGGATAATATGGTTTGTGTAATAAAATTTGGTTAATTAATCTTGTTCTGTGGTAATTATTTGTATATCATTTGTGATTGCACTCGTGTATGTGTGATGAACATCCTGGGCACACATATGCATTAGCTTGGTTCATTTTTTGGAACCGGGCGTCACTGATTGGTATCAGAGCCACATGTTGACCGTAGGACGCAGCCTAGATAGAATGGACACTTTAGAGCACATGGGAGCACTCAGGAATCGATGTATTTTTGCTTGGAGTGTTGTTTTCTATATATATTGCTTGCTTGTGTGCTTAATAGAGGATTTTGGGGTGCTTTAGCTTTGCCATGTCCACCTAGGCTAGTGTAGCTAGCTGTTTAGTTTCATATCCCTTGATGCATATAGTTGGGGATGTTCTCTAATTCTTACCTATTGCTTTTCTTCAGATGGTGAGGACTCGCAACCAGAGGGATGGCAATGATGAGGAGGAGAACAATGGATTGCCTCAGAACAACATCGGACAAGGATCTACTCAGGAAGCTATCAACATTGAGAAGCTATTGGCTATGCAAAACCAGCTCATGCAGACCATGATACAAACAATGGGACAGCTGCAGGCTGGCCATATTAACAATCAGCCCCACATGCCTCCACCGACAGCCCAGACCTAACCAAAGCATGCAGGACCTATTGTCAAACCTTGCCAGAGCTACCCAAAACATGTCAGACCTATCGTTGCACCTTGCCAGAGCTACCCATAACATATCGGGCTATGGTCGGACCTTGCCGGAGCTACCCAACACATGTCAGACCTATTGTCGAACCTTGTCGGAGCTCGGACCTAGAGTCGGACCTCATTGAAAAGGGTGTTTTGGCAATATTGAAAACTTTTACCATAATGGACAATGTATTCAACAAACATAGGTCTCACACTCTTCTTGCATGACATCTTTGGGTTCAAAAGAAGCAACAAAAGCAGAATAAGCGTGAGAGTTTGGATCGAAAAACCTGAACCGTGTGACTCATTCGTGCAAGCTTCCAATAATTTGTTGTGGTGTACAACTTTTTAGGATGCAGACGGGAGTAGAAACTTCACAAGATTCTTGTTCTTCATGTTCATTACAAATCAATGAGCTTGTGATTTGAGGACGATCTGGACCAGCAATGGTGGTCATCGTTGCTGGTTGTGAATTAAAATAAGAAGCTGGAACAATGTTGCAGCTGAATTTTCGGGCAACAGCACCACTTCTTTCTCATCTTCAATAAAAATAATTTCCCTCTGTGGATGCATCTTTACCTGAAATATTAGAGCTAATACCTGGGCTAGCTCATCAACAGTGTCAAGTAAAGCATACAGTCGCCTCTAGTATGAAATGGATAACCAAGAAACATGACATCAACAGATCTAGCTTCAAATTTATCAAGATTACCATGTTTCTTAACAATGCATTTGCAACCAAAGACCCTAAAATGTGTAACACTAGGCCTATGTCCAAACCGAAGCTCATAAGGTGTTTTTCCTTGCTTAGCTCGCAAGAAAAGTCAATTCAAGACATAGCAAGCAGTTGCAATTGCATCAGTCCAAAACTTCCTTGGTGTTTGATATTCATCAAGCATAGTCCTAGCCATCTCAACTAAGTTCTGTTCTTTCTTTCTACAACACCGTTTTGGTGATGTACATATGGTGAATAAAATTGATGATCTATTCGATTTTTAGCACAAAGGTGATCAAATGATTTGTTTTTAAATTTAGTTCCATTATCACTTCTTATTGCTTTTAAAGATCCTGGGTGGTCAAGTGGAAGTATAAGAACTATACTTCTAAAATGACTAAAAGCTTCATTATTAGATGCCATAAAGTAAACCCAAGAGTATCTAGAATAAATATCAACAATACAAGCACATATCATTTTGAAAGTGCATCTGGGCAATCTCTTTTGGGTTTCAAATGATTGATGACAAACAAATGAGATCCTAATGAAGTTGTTGAGATGACTACAGGTCAATTCAAACGAGATAATTTGGTGCACTCAAAAAGTGAAAAATAAAGTGGTGTAGAAAAAGAGAAAAGCCCAACTGACGATTGAAGCGCAAAGTTGATTTAAATTTATAGGATGTGTGTTAGAGACATATCCCAAGAGCTCAAGTCTTTGCGTAGGGGTAAGGACTGAGCACCGGACTAGTCCGTTCATAGACCGGACAAGTCTGTTCAACTCTCTGTTGTCCAAATACATTGTGCACCGGACTAGTTCGACCATTGACCGGACTAGTCCGATAAACATTCTGAAACCACATTTCACAGTGCACCGGACTAGTCTGCTCTTGGACCGGACTAGTCCATTCAAGTCTCTGTAAACCCATTACACTACACTCCGGACAAGTCAGTCCATATGACCGGACTGTTCCGTTGAAGTCTCTGATGTTCTATAACACATAGCACCGGACAAGTCCGCTCTTGGAATGGACTAGTGAGTTCAACTCTCTAAGTTCAATTACACAGGGCACCAAAGAAGTCCGGACATCTACCAGACTAGTCCTGTATACCTCACACTATTAGGCACTCTAGTGTACCCATCGGACAAGTCCGGACCCCAGGGTAGACTAGTCCGGTTGTCGGGATACCTAACGCTAACTTTTTTGGAAACATTATAAATAGGAGCTTTACGACCCCACAACCACAACCTTTTGTTCCTATTGTCAAACTCAGAAACCCTAGCGCCTCCAACTATCCCAAGAGCACAAAAACACATCTCCCTGCGCATCTAAAGTAATCAAAAGGTGAAAATCAATTGAGTATTTAGATTTGGGGTTGGGAGGTCGTTATCTACGCTTCGTTGAGCTCTTGGGGTTTGATCTATTTACACTCGTGCTCTTACTTGTAATCTTTTGGAGTGTATTTGATCATCTTTTTGTTGTAATTCTTGTGGGATCCCTCAACGCGTAAGGTTTCCCCATAAACTCGGTGATTATCCTTGATAGTGGAATTAATTCGGCCTTGTGTGGTGACTTGACGAGGGAAAGGGTTTGAAGAGACCCGACTCTGTGTGGGCTTCCTGAAGAAGGAGGTAGATCTTTGTGGTGGGATTGAACCTCGGTAAAAATTCGCGTCCAGCGTGCTTCTTTGTTTTTGCATTTTCATTTATTACAGCACATAGTTGATCAATATTTTAACTTCAGTTGCAAATTTCTTTTCACGTATAACTTCACAATATTGATTGTTATGTAAAGTGATCTTACTAGTTGTTCAAATTTCCACTGCTATAAATTTTAATTACTGAATCAACACTTAATAAACTTGACACACATTTAGCACACCGGACGAATGCGCACCTCCAACCTGAAAAGTCGAGTCTATCAAGCATTTGACCATTTGATTAGGTGTGCAGGAAATTTTCAAAGCCTATTCACCTCCCCTCTAGGACACATTCAATTGGGATCAGGGACAGGTTCTCCATCGATGAGACATACCGCCCAGAGAGATCAATGGCCTCAGAGAAGAACAACGAGATCCCGAAGGTTCCCAACACCGAAGAAGAGCAAGATACAAAAGCCTTCGATGTACTTAGGGAAAATCAACACGACGATGATGAAGTGAGTCACCTCAAGGCACTTCTAAGGAAGAAACTCCTAAGCCAAAAGGGAAAAGAGGACGAGAAGACGACGGGGAGTGGTCATCACGACTACTCTCGACATCCTTACAACTACGATCGTCTTAATACAAATAATCATTATCTTTCTATTCCCATGGGAATACCTCCACAATTTGACAGAAACGATTACACCATGTGGAAATACAATATGAAAATGCATCTAATCTCGTTGAATTCCAGTCTTTATCATATTGTGTGTACAAGTGTAGATATCCCAGATATGGACGAAGAACTTATTCCGCAACAAGAACAAGAAATTCACCACAACGCTTTGAAGTGATCACTTCATAACTGAGACGAGAAGAGCGCACCAAGATCGATGGATTAGAAAGGGCAAAAGAAATCTGGGATACACTTAAAAAAGCACATGAAGTAAATAGGTCAGTTCGAGAAGCTAAAATTGAGATGCTTGAAGGAGAACTGGGGAGATTTGCCATTAAAGAAGGCGAATCACCTCAAGACATGTACAACTGGATGAAGGCGCTTATCAAAAAGATCTGCACCTATGGAAGCAATAAGTTGACTGACCATGAGGTGGTCAAAAGAATGATTAGAGCCTTCATGCAAAGAAATGTCACTTTATGCTCAATGATCCGAGAAAGCCCAGGGTTTCACAAAATGACTCCGGGTGAACTATTGGGCAAAATCAGAAACCATGAGATGATGGAGAAGGAAGCCCGAAACATCAAAGACCTAGATGAGCTCACCTACTCCAAAAAGAAGGAAGTTGCTCTCAAAGCAACTTGCAAGCCTAAAGGAAAGGACACCCGTGAAGCTCAAGATGAAGGAGACACAAGTGATGTGAGCACCAACTTGGATCATGAAGAGATGTAACTCTTTATCAAGAAATTGAAGCACATGATGAAAAGAAGAAACGACAACAACTCAAATGAAGGTTAGAACAAAGAAAAAGGAAAATCCAAGGCTCAACGTACCTGCTATAATTGTGGCGAGTACGGTCACATCATGGTTGACTACAGTGATGAAGAGAATAAAAGGAAGAAGAAAATGAAGCCTCGAGAAAAGAAGATCTTCAGGAAAAGGAGGCAAGCCCATCAAGTGCATATTGGCAAAGAGTGGGACTCAAATGAAGAGTCTTCCTCCGATGAAGAAGAGGAGATGGCCACCATTGCCATCAAGAAGCCTACCAAGAGGTCCACACTCTTCTTGAACATGGGGGATGGGAGACACACAATCACACTTGCCTTATGGCTAAAGAAGGCAAGAAAAAGGTTTGACATACTTCCCCCTCACTAAATTCATCTACTGATGATTTTTATAGCTCTAGTGTAAATGAGGAGATGTTTAGGGGACTAAGTAAAACCGCATTGAAGAAAATGGAAATGTTGTCAGATGAAATCTTTGAGGAGGAGGAGCTTTTCAACCAACAAGAAGATATGCTCATCCGTTAAAGGAAGAGGTATCAAGAGGTTGAGAAACTACTTGAGCTTGAAAAGTAGAAGAGCAAGTAACTTGAGAATGAGCTAGCCTTGAGTAAGGAAACTTACTCAAAGCAAGAAGGCTCACACATTGCAATCAAGGATGAACTTGCTAACTTGTAAAAAATTAACAAGAATCTTGAAGTGCAAGATGAGTCACTCAAGCAATGTGACTCCTCCTACTCCAAAAGCTCAACTTCCAAAGGTGTAAGTCCGACAACAACTACAACCTGCACATGTTCCTGTAAGAAAAATGTTGTCAAACCGAATTCTGTGGAGTGAAGTCATGCTTCTTAGTTTATTTTTCTGCTGCAATAGTTAGAGATCTGTAATTCGAGAACTATTGAGTTATTGTAATAAGGTATGTATTTACTATTTGAGATGTGGTTATTTTTCTGAATATCAATTGTGAAGTTGTTGTGTATGTGTGAAGAACATCCTGGGCACACATATGTGTTCAAGTGGTTCATTCTTGAAACCGGGTGTCACAAATTAGTATCAGAGCTGCGTTGACCGTAGGACACAAGCCTAGGTAGAATGGACACCTTAGAGAACATAGGAGGACTCCGTAATAGTCATAGTTACCATGGTGTGCTGAATTCTATGCGATGATTGCTTGTGTGCTTGTATGTTTAGTACAGGATTTTCGACACATGTCCACATCCCTATATAGGCTTATATATAGTTGCTTAGTTTCATATCCTTTGATTCATATAGTTGGAGATGTTTTCTCTCAAATTCTGAATCCTTCCATCTTGTACTCTTTTTTCTCGGATGCCCAAAGGAATGCAAATGGTAATGAAGAGAACAATTGAGTGCCTGAATTTCCACCTTGGACCTCAAGCTAGCAACTTTGAGTGCTTGATGGCTATGCAAAATCAGCTCACGCAAACCATGATGCAAATCTTGGGACAGCTGCAAGCCAATAACCATAACCAACCCCACATGCCTGCGCCACCACCATCACCACCACCCTCACCACCTCATAACCGCTTGGGAGAGTTCATGAGGACCTGATCACCCACTTCTACTCAAGCCAACGATCTTATGGAAGCTGGTGATTGGCTGAAATTTGTTGAGAGAAAGCTTGCAATTGTACAGTGCAGTGACCGGGAGAACATCCTTTTTGCCTCACAACCAACTAGCTGGAGCCTCTACGGATTGGTGGGAAGCTCTTTGCAATGCTCATGCTAATCAAGAGAGAATCACTTGGGCTGAATTCAATGAGAGCTTCCGTTCTCATTATGTTCCTGAAGGTGTCATGTTCCTAAAAAGGAAAAAATTTTAAAACGTCAGGCAAGGAAGGATGAGTGTGAGTGAGTACCTTAATAAATTCATTCAACTCTCAAGGTATGCTCCAGAAGATGTTAATACGGACAGCTAAAACCAATACTTGTTTGTGAGTGGTCTAAATAATAAAATTCAAGTTCAGCTGCTTAATGGTGATTATGCAAACTTCTAGAATCTTGTGGACAAGGCTATTGTGGTTGAGAACAAGGTTCGTGAGATGAGCAAGATAACAAGAGGAAGATGCCATACTAGGGACAGCCGCAAGGAAGCAATGTCTGCCCCCACTATGCACCACCAAATGCACCCTATTACAACCCACCCGCTCCTGTATAGCGTGCTGCTATGCCACCACGCCCAAATCAGCCACTGCAGCAACGCCCTGCAATGCAAGCGCCTCGCTATGCTGTGCCACTTGCACCGCGTCCAAATATGGCAGCTAATGCTCAAAATCAGTTGCGTCCAAGTTTTCCTGGTGCTATGGGCAGCAAGACGTGCTATGTACGTGGAGAGGCAGGGCACTTCGCAGGTCAATGCCCCGAAAGAAGCAATGGACCAATGAACAATGCGCCAAGGCCAACCTACCCACGGCTGAATGGTGGAGCACCACAGGGCAACCGTGGACATCAAAATTTTGCTCGTGGTAATGTGGATCACGTCTCTACTTGTAAACCCTCATTTTCATGCATAATGCAATGCATGCATCCTCATACATGTATAACATGAAGCAACATAAAGTGGAACAAGATTAAAATGAATTTATGCCAAATCAGCAAATTATTTTTATCAGGGTGTGGACTTGTCTGGCCATAACCCCAGACTAGTCTCGTGACCCTATTTTCATTCAAAAAATTCAGTTTCCTTCAGAGCCCGTACTTGTCCGGCACAATGCAGGAACTAGTCCGGTTTGATCTCTGATGTTGTCCGGAGTTGTCTATGGTCTAAGCGGACTAGTCCATTCCTTGTTGAATTTTAGTCCGAAAGCATTTTATTCTGTAACCCGGAACTTGTCCACCCTTATACACCGGACTAGTCCGATGTAGCCTCTGTTCCAAAATGAACTTGTCCGGTCCCTACCACGGACAAGTCCGACCTGTAGAAACCAACTCAGGTTCTGTTATTTCTCCACGATTGGTTATTGGGTAATTGCCTAATTTGGGCCCAAGAACTTCTTGCCCAACCTCAGAGGAGCCCAAGTGGACCCCACCTTGGCCCCTACACGTCCCCCACCGAATTCTACTTAGAATTCACATCAAAAACCTACCTCTCCACCCCTATATAAACAACCCAATATCCTCACCACTTCAACCTTTGAGAAAAAACCCCACCGCCGCCCTTAGCCTTGCGCCGACGTCAAGAGGAACCCAGGAGCAAGGAGAAGGAGCAGAAGAGGGAGAAGGACCAATCAAGATTGATCTTCATCAACTTTTCGACAATTTATGTTCTACATAAACTCATCTTCATCAAGCCCTAATCGACAAGATCCAAGTGTTGCACCCAATTCTTGATCCTTGGATCTCTAGACACGTGGTACACCCTCTACATTCAAGTTTCCATGAGAATTTAACCCTAGAACTCGGTGATTAGAATACCCTAAATCACAGTTTCGTATAGGGCAGACTAGTCCGACCTATATACCGGACTAGCCCGGCCTCTGAATCTGATAGTGCTGAATTAATTCCAATTCGACTGAAATAAATTCGAAACTTGTTCCAACTTGTTAGAAACTATTGTAACTAGTTAGTAAACATTAATAGCAACTCATTAACTAGTTTTACTTCAAAATTGCATTAGTCATGCATATCATGACATATTGAGTAATATATGAGCATTTATTGATTGTAATGTTTGTTTTGCATGTTTGTCACACAAAATAGAAGGTCTCGCTGTAGAGAGTGCTTTCGAGGACCTGCAGAATTAGAACTTCGAAGCCTTCGATCCAAACCAAGCTCAGGAGCAAGGCAAGTGTCCTTGATCATTTTGATCCAAGTTTCAAATGTTTCGTTTGAAAAATTGCATGTTTTGTCAATTAATAGGAAAACCCAATTGTAGGAATTTACTAGCTTTGTATGACCACCCTTGTCGCTTGAACACTATGTAGAGAGTCGGAAAGGGTATTTTACACTTTTGCTTCGCATTACTCAATTGGGTTTGGGAAACAATCATATTACTTAATTATGAACTATTGAACACTTTAATGAGGGGAATTGATAATAATGACCTTTTAACAACATGGTGCCTAGGGATCTAAGCAAGTCGGTATCGTGTAATGGGTTGGACTATTTCGGTTGTTTTCTTTGCTTTAGATCTGATGGCCAGTTCGTGGAGCGACCATCCAAGACTTATAGTGCCACAACAGGGCCAAGTATTGGTGCTTCTTAGCTATCAAATTAGTGTTTTCCCAGTACTATTTAGACCATTAAGAATGCTCGGTGAAGGGATAGTTGGATGGGTTTGTTGAAATTGGTGGGACTATCCAAGGATCCGAATGGCTCAAGAGGGGGCCGTTGGTTGGATGTGCTCAATTAGAGACATCATCACTAATGAAATCTTAGTGGGGTCTAAATATGCTAGTAATCACTTTGTATAGGCTATTTTGTGATCTCTTGTCCACACACCTAAGGAAGTGTGAGATGGCATAATTGAGATTCCATAGTCATTAAAAAGTGATAAAATCACAAACTTGTTGGTAAAGTGGTACAACCTCTGCAGAGTGTGTTTAAAACTATCATGATAGCCGTGCTCCTGGTTATGAGCAACTTGGACCTCACATGATTAGAATTTGGACTTGAATATGGTTTAATGGCAAAATTGAATTGGGAAGTGGTATTGGTTAATTAATTGGCTTTGGTATATAGAATTGATGAAAATGAGATAAATGAGCAATTATGAGTTGATTATGGATTATTATTGCTGGTGTTGGTTATTTATGCTGGAATTATGGTATTGGATACAAAATTGATGTTATTGGGTTATTTTGGGAAGAACCTCACTTAATGGTCATATAATTGCATTTTCAACTATTTTGCAATTATTCCATTTTATTATCATGCCATGTTTAAGCTACATGTCATACTTTACCACAATTGCTGAGTACGACATGTGCTCACCCTTGCTATTCGCCCAACAAATTCAGACGTAGGAAACAATATGGAGTACCAGAAGGTATTTGAGGAGTTTTAGGTGCGCGTGTTATCGTCGAGCCTGCCTGTGGAGTCTGGAGTCATTAGTGTTTAGTTTTTCCACTTCTGTTGTTTAGAGCTTGTATTCGAGACAATTTGGTTCATAATAAGTACTATTATTAATCGAGACATGGTTATAATCCGTTTATCGTTTGTGAATCACTTGTGTGTGTGTGTTCAAAATCCTGGGCACACATATGCATCACCCTTGGTTCATTTTTCAGTACCGGGTGTCACACTACTGAGAAGGCCCAACAAGATGATGATGTTGTGATTGGTATTTTCCTCGCCAACTCCAACCCTGCGACTGTCTTATTTGATTCTAGAGCACCTCATTCATTCATCTCATCGAAGAATGTCGCCATGTATAACATGCCTACATCTCATATGAAGCACACAATGTTGGTAAAATCTCCTAGTGGAGAGATGAGAACAAATATAGTGTGTCCAAGAGTGAGCATTAAAATAAGGGGGGTAGATTTTCTTGCAAACCTCATTTTCCTGGATTCATAAGGGATTGATATAATATTTGGAATGGACTGACTGCGCAAGTATAATGGAGTGATTCAATGCGCCAAGAAGATTGTGCAGCTGACAAGCGATCACGACACTCGCATCGAAGTTGAGGCAGCCCAACCCACAACGGATAAAGCAACGCTGAGTCACGTGGAAGGTGTGACATTGGAGAGTATTCCGATTGTTCACGAGTATCCAAATGTGTTCCCAGGTGAGTTGCCAGGTACACCGCCTGACCGCGGCATAGAGTTTGCCATTGATTTGATACTTGGAACTGCAGCGATAGCTAAAAGGCCGTATAGGATGCTTCCTAATGAATTAGCAAAGCTCAAGAAGCAAGTTATAGAGCATCTAGAGAAGGGTTTTATATGCCCAAGTTCATCACCATGGGGAGCACCAGTTGAATGTAGCCTAGAGGGGGGGGGGGTGAATAGGCTTTTGGAAATTTCGTCAGATCCTGAAACACTTAACAAACATGATCAAATACAGAGAAATCGGACTAGTCCGGTATGGTGCGGAATAGTCAAGCGTGTGCGAACTAGAATGATCAAGTTTGATCGAAGAATTCGCATCAAGTACTCTATGCAGCGGAAAGTAAGTTGTAAATTGGATGTATCACGACAATGAAACTATGTATGACACAAATTAACTTTGATTTCAATGTTTTAATGTAAGTAATCCAAGATTGAGTAAACCCTAGAATGAGATGAACAATAACAACAAAAATGCACAAGACGCGATTTTATCCCGTGGTTTGATTCCCATGAAGGAAACCTACATCCACGTTGAGGAGTCCACGGAGGACTGGGTCTTCACCAACCCTACCTTCGTCAATCGCTATGGAGGCCAATTCTCTTCCACTAATCAAAAAGGGGCAAATAACCGAATTCAAGGGGGCTTCTCACAAGTTGAGGGCTCCACAAAATTTGCAAAGATGAACACCACCAAACACACTCGAAATATATGCAGTAAACAACAAGAGTGTGCGAGAGAATCAAACCCAAGATCTCAAGATGTGTGAAACAAGTCTCTCCTTTTGATCAATGCTAATTGGCAGTACCCTGCGTACCGAATACCCCTTCGGACTGCAAAAAGAGCAAAGGAACTTCACCTGTCTAAGTTGAAGACCTCCGAAGGCCCCACGTGTCATACGGAACCGGATCTGCCTCCCTTCTATGGTTAGTCCCAGTGCTGCCACGTGTATCCTGCAACCGGATCTACATCCCACACATGGGATAGCTCCAGGCTAAATACCTCTGCGGCACCCCCGGAGCTAACCCCCGATAGAGAGAAGCTCCAGTACTGACACGTGTATAACAGCACCGGACCTACCCGTCCCAGACGTAAAGCTCTGGAGCTGCGACACGTCCAACTACCGGACCTTCAACATCAACAAGCACACTGGTGGACCCCCAATGGCTCGGACCTTCAAGGGGCAATTAAAGACTTCAAGACCCGATTAAATGTCATTAACACCATCTTAATGACACACGATCGAAGGGCCCTTAATACCAGTAACGGCACTATCAAGGCACGTTACCACACTATTAAGGGTAATTAAGCTCATTAATTGTGTATTAAGCATCAATAACCGCCAGGGCCACATGTCGGGCCAAGCTAATGATGTAAAGACCAGTCCTTGTACTATAAAAGGACTGGTCGATCGATACACAGGAGAGACTCTTCTAGACTCTGCTCTGACACACGCCCACAAGTGCTCAGACGCTCAATACAACAACTACACACCCCGTGGAGTAGGGTATTACGCTTAGGCGGCCCGAACCACGTAAATCCTCGTGTCAACTTGCCATCATTTTCTGAATCTCTGCGCACCCACAACCAAACTACAAACTCTGCGGGCTGCCAACGGTAGTACCGGTAGAATAGCCAGAACCAAAATCTGACAGTTGGCGTGCCAGGAAGGGGCGCCTGAGATTCAAACATGGTGAACTCCGCTGCTGGATTATCCAACGGCAACCCTGCTGCGCAACCTGCTAGAGGCAACCCCTCCAACATGCAGTAGCCAGCAGATGCTGTGGCTCCAGCAGGAGTCATGCCACCACTGCCACCGTCCGCACCGCCGAATCAAGCTGGACAGCGAGATGGGGCATCCGCGTCGGTCACTGCATCAGCAAACAACAACCCTGAACATGCGCTCCATGCTGCGCGTGCTCTTCTCCAATGTCCACCACCTCCAGGAGCATCCCAGGGTGCAATGGACCAGTGGAGAGCTGATGTGGAACATTTGTTTGCAGTAGCAGCCGATCGCATCAGCATCCACGGTCCTCCCCCCTCAGGGCGGGCCCCGTCGCAGCATTGGACCGTATAAGGTAGACTTGGTCCGCACACTTCACAGCACAGGAGGCGTGCTGCATCTCAGCAGGAGACGTCGCTGCCTTCTGGGGCGCGATGTACCCACACGATAACAAGACTTTCAACTCACGACCTCCTGGCGGAGCTTGATCGCCGTTACCGTCAACAGGACGGCCGCATCCATATCGAGGGAGCTCGCGAGAGGCGAGAGGCTCGAGATAGCCCTACTCCCGAGGGAGTTGGAGGAGGATGTTCTGCCCTGGCCATGCACCTACGCATGGTCACATGGCCGCATAAATTCCGGCCTCACCTGCTAGAGAAATTTGACGGGACTATCAATCCCGCCGAATTTCTCCAAATCTACTGCACCGCTATCCTTGCGGCTAGAGGCAATGAGGCTGTAATGGCCAATTATTTCACTGTGGCTTTGACTCGGACCGCCAGGTCTTGGTTCATGAGCCTCCCGCCGGACTCCATCAACAGTTGGGCAGAACTGTGCCAACAGTTCACTGCCAACTTCGGGAGTTCATAGACCTGATCAGGCACAGAACTGGACCTTTTTGCTGTCAAGCAGAAGGGGGGAGAGTCCCTACGATCCTTCATCTAGAGGTTCTCCCAGGTACGAAATACCATACCTTCTATCTCAAGCGCTTCTGTTATTGTGGCATTTAGACAGGGCATACGAGACAAGAAGATGTTGGAGAAGCTGGCGACCAAGGAAGTCACCAGCGTCGCGGAACTCTTCAGCTTGGTAGACAAGTGCACCAAAGCTACGGAGGGCCGTGAAATGAACTCCCAACCACCTCCGGAGGACAACAAAAAGTCCTCCAAGGGTGAATCCAATACCTCCGGAGGTGGTAAGAAGAAGAAAAAGTCCAATGGGAAGAAGAAGCCGTCGGCCGGCACACCTACAGCCGCTGCTGCCGCAGCTCCTGGTGGCCCGGGGCCACGCCCCTAGAAAGGACCTCGGCCGTCGTCTGAAGACGGTGGTAGCTCCAAGATGTGGTGTCCCATACACAAGACGAACAGTTACAACTTGGAAGGCTGCCGAGAGGCCTAGAACCTTGTCGAGCGCTACAACAAGCGCCGGGAAGAAGTTCCTTTCCGTCAAAGGGAAGGAAAACAAAAAGTCAACGAAGCTCCGGCTGAAGAGGAGTTAGGCTTTCAGGACCCCAAAAAGGCCCCAAAGGCTGTTTACACCTCCGTAGACGACGACTCCGACGTCTCCGACAACGAGCGTCAGAAGACCATGAACACCATCATTGGTGGTTCATGGGACATCACCTCCCGCTGTGTCCTCAAGACAATGCGGCGGGACATGGCCTCAGTAGCTCCCACCGCTAGGGCGGAGCCACACCGGAAGTGGATGGACACTGCAATCAGTTTCGATGCTTCGGACGGCCCTCGGAACATGATCCGAGCTGGCCAACTCCCATTGATGGTATCTTCGACCATCAACAACATCTAACTCCACCATGTAATAGTGGACGGAGGTCCGGGGGCCATCACTCCACTCGGTGCCATTACTCTCCCGGTGACCTTTGGGACTCGGGAGAATTACTGTGCTGAGAAGTTGGTCTTCAACATCGCGCAGATCAACTTACCATTCAACGCCATCTTGGGTAGACTAGCCTTATACAAATTCATGGATGCTGCTCATTATGACTATTTGGTGTTGAAGATGCCAACACTAGCAGGTGTTCTCCGGATCCACGGAGATCGCACTGCTGGAGTTACTGCTCTGGAAGAACTCTACGCGCTTGCTATAGCGCAGGAGGAAGAATCCGGAAAGGAGCAAGCTCCAAAACCCCCGTGCATTCTTCATCAAGGCTCAACCTCCGCATCTCGTGTGCAACCAAGCGGCGACACCGACATTCCCTTCAAAGTTGTCCAAATCGGTTCTGACACTGCTCAGACCACCCGTATATCGGTAGGTCTGAATAACAACTAGGAACTCATGCTCATCACTTCCCTCCGGGCTAATGTCGATGTGTTTGCATGGCAAACATCACAAATGCCTGGGATTCCTAGGGAAGTGATCGAGCACAATCTGAAAATTTATCCCGACGCTCGGCCTGTACATCAGAAGCCTCGGAAGCAACCAGTAGAGCAACAAAACTTCATACGTCAAGAAGTGAAGAAGTTGCTTGAAGCTGGATTCATCCGAGAAGTCTTCCACCCAAAATGGCTGGCAAACCCAGTCATTGTACCCAAGGCCAGCGGGAAGCTTCGGATGTGTATCGACTACACTACACTGAATAAGACATGTCCAAAAGATCCACTCCCACTACCTAGAATAGATCAGATAGTGGATTCCACCTCCAGGTGCGAATTACTGTGTTTCCTAGACACATATTCTCGGTATCATCAAATCAGAATGTCTAGGTAAGATGAAGAGCATACTTCCTTCATCACAGTAGATGGATTATATTGTTACACTGCCATGCCATTCGGTCTCAAAAACGCTGCTTCAACGTTTGTAAGAGCTATGTAAAAAACTTTTGGAGAGCTCATCAGAGATGTAGTGGAAGTGTACGTCGATGACATTGTCGTCAAGATCAAGAACAAGGAGTCATTTCTTGACACCTTACAAGCTGTATTCGACAAGTTGCGAGTCACACGCACAAAGCTGAACCCAGACAAGTGTGTCTTTGGGGTTAGCTCTGGAAAGCTTCTTGGATTCTTGGTGAACCACTGAGGGATAGAAGCAAATCCGGTGAAGATTAAAGCTATTGAAGACATGCGACCACCAGCTCGCATCAAGGACGTCCAGAAGATGACTGGATGTCTACCTGCCCACAGTCGGTTCATATCAAGACTGGCGGAACGGGTGCTACCCTTCTTCAAGTTATTGAGGAAGTCCGGACCATTCCAATGGTCTGAAGAAGCAAAAAGGGCATTCCAGGAGCTGAAGAAGCTCCTCACCACTGTACCAACCTTGGTATCTCCGAATCCTGGTGAGCCACTTCTGCTTTACATTTCGGCAACTAACGATGTTGTCAGTATGGTCCTGGTTGCAGAAAGACCAGAACCATACAACCTTCAGGAGTCCAGACCCCTTCGGGATGGTCTGAAGCCACCTGATGGCGAGTCTGGGTCCCAGCTCCCAGACCCGGATCCTCAAGGCGAGATTCCAGAGGGGCAACCTCCTTCAAGGGGAGGAGTCACTATTGCCGAACAAGAAGATCCGGACCCCTCCGGGAAGGTTCGGGTCACTTCAGAAGAAGCTCTAGGTTCCTCCAGCAGGAACCCAAAGGTCCCCGAGGAAGGTATGGACCCCTCTGGGAGGGTCCAAGTTGATGAGGAGGAAGCTCCGGGCCCCTTCGGGAGGGTTTAGATAGTCCAACGCCCAGTGTACTTCATCAGCGAAGTACTCCATGATGCCAAGACTCGGTACCTGGAGGTGCATAAGCTGCTCTACGTAGTTCTTATTGCTTCTAGGAAGCTCCGACACTACTTCCAAGTTCACAAGATTTCAGTGGTAACTTCTTATCCACTGCGTGCAATCTTGCATAACCCCAACTCTTCTGGGAACATTGCAATGTGGGCAGCGGAATTGGCCGAGTTCGACCTTGAATTCAACCCAAGACAAGCGATCAAGAGTCAAGCATTGGAGGCTTTGTGGCGGAATGGACCCCCTCTCCATCAAATCCAGGGGGCCCCAGTGAGCAGAAGCTGGAACCCAAGGTTCCGGTTTTTACCGAGCCTTACTGGACTCTCTACTTCGACGGCTCTGTGCAGAAGAAGGGTGTCGGAGCTGGATTCCTTCTCCTCGCTCTGACCTCGGCGACCAACAACATGGCGGAGTATGAAGCACTAATCTATGGGCTCAAGGTGGCACTATCGTATGGTGTCAAGCACCTGTTGGTAAAGGGTGATTCGCAGCTCGTCATAAAACAAGTCAAAGGTGAATGCTGCTGCAATAACCCTCAACTAGCTGCATACTTACTTGATGTCCAGAAGCTTCAGATGGACTTCGACGTCCTGGATCTTTGCCATGTCCAGCGTCTCAACAACGCTGAAGCCAACGAACTCTCGATGAAAGCTTCAACTGGAGCTCCGGTTCCCGATGGATCCTTCATCTGGAGATTGTCAAGACCAACAGCTCAGCCTGCCGAACTGAACGAAGGGGGCGAGACCAGCACCTCAAAGCTGGCGGTCCTGATGGCCCCGTTACCATGGCATCCATCAAGGGTCGTAGGTGCTCCAGGAAGCTCCGAGCAACCCAGCACGCAAGACTCAAATGCTCATGTTAGCTCCGATGCATGGATCTCGGAGATCCATAGCTACTTGAAAGACAATTTCCTTCTTGAAGATCATGTATCTGCTAACCGGATAGTCAGGTTGGCTAAAAGATACACACTGGTAGAAGGGGATCTCTACCAGCGTGGTGCCAACGGCGTCCTAATGCGGTGCATTACAAGGGAAGAAGGCTGCGAGCTCCTCGCAGAAATCCATGGAGGCGAGTGTGGGAACCACGCGTCTTCCTGCACTCTGATTGGTAAAGCCTTCCGTCATGGTTTTTACTGGCCTATAGCACTCCAGGATGCAACCGAGCTAGTGAAAAAATGCGAAGCATGCCAGTTCCATGCAAAGCAAATTCACACACCAGCTCGACCTCTACAAATGATACCTCCTACATGGACATTCGCTGTGTGGGGGATGGATATCTTGGGACCTTTCCCAAGAGCCGTTGGAGGTTACAAGTTTCTGTATGATGTCATCGACAAGTTCACCAAATGGCCAGAAGCAACTCCAGTTGTGACAATAAACAAGCAATAAACTATCAATTTCTTGCAGTCCATTGTATGCAGATTCGGAGTCCCAAACAAGATCATAATTGATAATGGGACCCAATTCACAAGCTCTGCATTCCAAGGATATTGCGAAGACCTCAGCATTCAAGTCAGCTACGCCTTAGTAGCTCACCCGGCAAGCAATGGCCAAGATGAGAGAGCAAATGCAGAAATCCTAAAAGGACTCAAGACGCGCACATATGAGCGCCTGAAAAAACAGGGAGCCAACTGGATTGAAGAGATTCCGCCCGCACTGTGGGCCAACAGGACAACTTTAAACCGGTCAACTGGCGAGACACCGTTCTTCCTGGCGTACGAAGCTGAAGCAGTCCTTCCTTCGGAAATCACCTTGGGGTCACTCCGGGTATGGAACTTCGGCGATGCCACGCAGGGCCAGCTTTGGCGTGAAGACCTTGACCTCATTGAAGAGGGAAGGTGCCGAGCAGCTGTTCGGAATGCCCGATACCACCAAGCTCTTTGGCGCTATCACCAAAGGCATGTTCACAGCTGACAGCTCGAGGAAGGCGATCTGGTGCTATGGAGAATAGAAACTCGAGAAGGGTTAAACAAACTCTCCCCCAGCTGGGAAGGACCCTTCCGAGTGATCAAAGTATCCCGTCCCAGATGCGTTCGCTCCGCAACAAAGGATTGGGCACCTCACCCTAATCCTTGGAACATTGAGCACCTCTGTAAGTTCTACGCTTAACATACAGAGGTGAGTCTGTAGTTACATGTGATGTAAGTTATAGAGTCATTGTACAGAGTCGGGTAGCCTTCGGGAGAACAGTCGGACCTTCCCCGGAAGGTCCGCAAAGTTCAGGCAACACTTGTCACAGTCTCAGAACTAAAAGTGTAGCTAGCTAGCTTGGGTCAAACGGGAAACGAAACACACTTAGGTTGGTTCTGTACCCTAAGAGTGTACTTGTTTCCCCTGTACCACGGACCTATAATGAAAGACATCATTGTGTGAAAACAGACTCCACATGCATTTATTTTGTACAGGCTCAATATTTTTTATTTTCCTCTTTCTTATCTATGACAAAGTTGTGCAATTATTAAGAATCTTTAGCTTGACCAATTCACATACAATCCAAGTCGCTTTGTTAATTCTTTTGGGTCTTAACATTGTTCAATGGTCTACTCGCCTGAATGCCGCCAAGCCAATCTAGGTCCGGAGTGTGCTATCGACTTAGCCTGGTCCTGCACCCTACGTACGCCACTCTACCTACACCCCGGTAGGCCAGAGTAAGGTGAGTCTAGGATACTATTGGACCTGAAGAACATAAGCAAATGCACTTGATTGTATATAAAATTGTATTCGACCTAAATATTTCTTTCGGGAATAGTAAGCCGCAAACTAGTTATAGATAAGAAATGGATTTTACTGTTTTTCTTGACTCCAGTGTGCAGGAAAAATAAAGATCTCATGATGATGGTGGATGAAGTCGGAGCTATCAAAGCTCCGACACCCCCAAAGGTGGTCTGCTGTCGATGTTTCAAACATTGATAGTAGACATCTCCAGAGCTACAAAGTTCTGGCAAATCTAGGGGGCCAGCAGTCAACATGAAGAAAATATTGTGGGAAGACTTCCCAGTGGGGTCTGCTGTCGACGCACCACGTGTTGGCAATGGTCGCTGCCAGAGCTACCGAGCTCCAACAACCCCAGAGGACTAAGTGTCGATGCTTTATGTGTTGACAAGGGTCACTGCCGGAGCTACGAAGCTCCGACAACCTCAGGGGTCCCCTACTATCGACGACTTCGGACCTACAAACTACAAGTTCGAAGCACGCAAGTCTTCAACCAAATGCTACATCCTCTTTGTACATGTTCACAATCAAATTGTGTACATCTACTAGGGGGCCAAGTGGGACAAAGGTGTTGAAGACAAAAATGAAATTCATAAAATTCTTGGATTTCATTAATCTGGAGACAAGAGATTACAAAATTGAGAAAAAGAAGAGAAAATACAAGTGGGAGCTACAAAGAGAAAGTCCTAAACCCTATGGAAGAATGAGGCGATCTTCTGGACAACCTCCGACATGCTGGCCTTGGCGGCATCTCCCTCTCTGTCGACGGGACCTTCAAGCACCGGGTCCAGTGGGAAGTGAGGATCCCGGCTTGTGTAGCACGTCAGCATGTACTCTGTGACATTCTTTGCTAGGGATTGTCCTTCAGTTTCCAACTGGTCCGCGATCACATCGCCCATCTTGCTGAGTTTGCTGCCCGCCGAGCTCAACGCCTTCAATGCTAGGTCTAGCTCTGGCTCCGGATCATCCGGGTGCACCGGACCGAAGCCCAGCGGCGTCAGCGCGTCATTGGCTTTGCCCAAGAAGTCCCAAACTTTTTGGGACTCCGCAGCCCTTGAGTCTCGCATCTCTTTCAAGGATCTCTTGGTCGCCGCAAGCTCCGAATTCTCTCGGGCAAGGCGCTCGACTTCTATGGTGTTTTGCTGAATCTTTTCAGCAACTTGCCTTTCGAGTTTACCGAGCTCCTCCTCCTGGTTGTGGATCTTGTTCCGTCGGTCGACCAGGTCCTTCTCCCGCCCCCGCACTTTCTTCTCCCTGGCAGCAATTTCATTTTCCCTCTTGTTGAGGTCCTGTCCTCGCTGCCAAGCCTTCTTATCCTCTTTCTCGTGGTGCTCCTCCAACTTCTTGGTGCGCTCCGCGAGACTCTTGTCACCCAGAGTCAGCCTCTGAGTAAGCTCCTCCTCCCTCTTTACTAGATCATCCCGTAGCTCTAGGAGTTTTTGCTCTTCATCTTCGAGCTTTTTTCCCGCTCTTCAAGAGCCTCCCGGTGCTTGACGAGGCTGTCATGGATGACGCTGAGCTTCTCTTGGCGGTCATTCACTGCTTCATTAGCAGCCATGGCCTGCTCGTGGATGTCCCGAGACTGGTCGTCGAGGGATCGCGTCATGCTTTCCCTCTCATCAATCAGTTGACCCCTACTCCAACCGGACCTTCTCCCTTTTCACCCACTCCTTGTCATCGGCCAGCCTCGTTTGCGCCAGCTTGGTCTCAAATTGAAGCCGGTTGCGCCCCCTCCTATGGGTTTGGCACTCCTCCTCGACGGCCTTGGTGTCGTGGTAAAAGGCCAGCTGAACTTGATGAAGGCTGGAGCAGGCATTGTCGATGGATAATGACATAGGGATTGGCTCCGGACCTGCTGGGGTCCTCTCCGCTGGCTACAGCGGGTTCTCCATAACAAAAATCAGGTCCCACTCTACAAGAGAGGTCCCCTGAGCTTCCACGGCACAATGGACGTCCTCTGGGATAGCCTCGGCCGCCGTCGAGGAAGGTCCTGCAGCAGAAGTTTCTACCACCAGAGTCGGCTCAGAAGGTCCCGCTGCCAGGTCATCAGCAACTGGTCCCTCAGGCGGGGGACCGGCAGCTACATCTTGGTACCCTGGCTCAGACGCGGGCACCTCCAAAACCACCACCTCTGGGGCAAGCGTTGAAGATTCGGTCGGAGCTGAGGCCACTTTCGACTCTGATGCTGGTGCCTCCTCTGCCGCCTGTTCAGGCGCCAGTGCTTCGACCTCCATCGGCTTGGGCCCCGACACTTCTTCAACAACCGTCTCAGGCGCCGGAACTTCATCAAGACCGGGCTCTGCCGCCGGAACATCATCAACATCCGGCTCCACCGCCAGGGCTTCATCAACCATGGCTCCACCGCCGGAGCTTCAACAACATACGGATCTAGGGCCGGAAACACAGCTACCTCCGGCTCTGAGGCCAGAGTGTCCATCATCTCAGCATCCAAAATCGGAGCTTCAACCTCCGGAGCTGGTGCCGCTGGTACATCTTCATTCCCGTGGTCCGGCGCTACCACGGGAGCTTCAGGGGATGACTCAAGGTCAATGACCAAGACAGCTGGCGCCGGAGCTGCCGCGGCTTCAGCCACCTCTTGGGGCGGCGCTGGAACTGGAGCCGGAGCCTCCGTCTGCGTAGCATCAGTTGCTGCTGCAGGAACCATAGCTTCAGCCCCTTTCTTGGGCACCCTGTAGATGAAGGAAGAAGAAAATCAAAACATGGTTACAACAAAAAACAATCAACTGATGTAAAAAAAATTGAATTTACCTCGGAAGGCTTTCGCTCCATCTAGCGTGGACCCTCTTCACTGGACGCTTAGGATCGGACCCTGTCGCCACTGGCGTGTAGCTCCGGAAGGCTCCCTGGAGCTTGCTGCCACCGTCGGCATCGTCTTTGTTGAGGCCCCCCTCGACTGAGAAGGTCCCTCGGACCTAGAGCCCTCAGCTGGCCCAGGTACCGGAGCCACATGGCCGAGCTAGTGCCCCGGGGAGATGCTGATGCTGGAGTGGTTGCTGCCATTTAAGACCTCCCCCTCCGTGGAGAAGGAGCTACTGCGGAAGGAGCAGTTCTGACGAATCTCCCGTCAGAGTGCTTCAACTTCCTCTTACGACTCGAGGGCTCAGCCAATTCTTTGCCCTTGCCCACGACTTCAACTCTCTGTCTCGGGGTGAAAGGGGGACCACCCTCAGAATCTCCGGGGATCACCAACCCAATGGTCAAACGCCTCTCAACTTCACCGAGGTCGTCAAGCACTGGCATCTTCCGCCGGAGCTCCCACCTGGACTCTGCCTCCATGTTCAGAGGGAAGAAAGCCGCCAGTGGAGTCAAGTCGTCACCCTCGATGGTGATGCTGTGCTAGAACTTCTTGAGGTGAAGCTCCAAAGTTGCGCCTTCCAGGTTAGACTTCAAAATAGTCTCGATCCGGCCGTTGTCCATCACGCTATTGAGAGCAAAGGCAAGCTTCTCCCTGTTCTTCAGCGGAGCCCACCTGTTGACCAGGAAGTTGCAGAATACCGCTTGGGGAGTCACCCCTCATTCCACACATTGGCGGATCCTGGTCAGGGCATGGTTGAAGGCGTCCGATAGCACCGAAACTTTGCTCCAAGCTTCAGTGTCGACGTTGGGGAGGCCTTCGGGTGGCTCCAACTTCTCGTGCTCCCCTGCCGTGTTGACAATCCAATCCTTCTTCCAGTCGTCCCACTTGCCAGAAGGGAACGACCTCAAGTACTTGTACGGGCACTTCTTGCGCTTCACAAAATAATAGAAGTCAAGGTACTCGTCACTCTTGCTGGTGGTGTGGATGGTGAAGAAGGTGCGGAAGAGCTCAATGCAGGGGGGAATATGCATCCACATCTCGCAGAAGTGGACAAAGGTCGACACCAGAAGAATGGAGTGGGCGCCAAGTTGGTACAGCTGCAGACCATAGAAGTCTAGCAACATCAAGAGAAAAGTGGAGAAGTGTGGGATCAGTCCCACCATGGTGTACGCAGAGAAGTACACCATGTCGCCGGCACGCTCCTTCTTGAACGGAAGCTTGCCGGCGCGGACTAGGTGGTTGAAGGAGTCACTAGAACACCTCATGAGGGCCCGGACCTTCTTCAAATCACCGTCGGTCTTAAGACGACTCTTGAAGAGACCCAACTCCATCGCAGAACAGCGGGGCGAAAGATGAAAAGCAAGCTGAAGTTTGTAGGATTCGAGCGCAAGTTCAAATGAAGGCGTAAAGAATCCCCAAACGGTGCACGCTTTCATTTTTATGTAAGGCACCGCAATGCTTGGATGGAAACCGCAGAAGGGCCGACGATACGGTTCAAAAACTTCACCCTACCAATGACAAGGGGGACGGGGCCTCCCCGACAATCAAGTCGAGGTCCTTACGCAAGGCGAACAGTTGTCATGATGAGAAGTGGGAAGCCTAAGGGCGGCGGCCTGACAGGGCGAGCGAAACCAATACGGTTTTCATATCAGGAACCGACGAACTGCAATTGCGTGAGATCCGCACGCTCAGATCTCACCTGCCGCATCCTGGATATGCCACGAGGCGATGGTTTAACTGTGAACTACCGCCAACGGCACATCCAAAGACTGTTGAAGACACGACTCAAAAACTAAGGATGGACCCACCTCCGGCTGAAGGACTTCATCCAAAAGGTCTCTCGCAATGATGGGCCCAGGGGCCACTATCGGTACCCTGGGTACCGAATACCCCTTGGGACTGCGAAAAGAGCAAAGGAACTTCACCTATCTTAGCTGAAGACCTCTGAAGGCCCCACGTGTCATACGGAACCAGACCTGCCTCCCTTCTATGGTTAGTCCCAGTGCTGCCACGTGTATCCTGCAACCGGAGCTACATCCCACACATGGGATAGCTCCGGGCAAAATACCTGTGCGACACCCCCGGACCTAACCCCCGACAGATTGAAGCTCCAGTACTGACACGTGTACAATAGCACCGGACCTACCCGTCCCAGGTGTAAAGCTCCGGTGCTACCACGCGTCCAACCGCCAGACCTTCAACTTCAACAAGCAGACTGGTGGACCTCCACCGGCTCGGACCTTCAAGGGGCAATTAAAGACTTCAAGACCCAGTTAAATGTCATTAATACCATCTAATGACACACGATCGGAGGGCCCTTAATAGCAGTAACAGCACTGTCAAGGCACGTTACCACACTATTAAGGGTAATTAAGCTCATTAATTGTGTATTAAGCATCAGTAACTGCCAGGGCCACATGTCAGACCAGGCTAACGATGTAACGACTAGTCCTTGTACTATAAAAGGATTGGTCGAGCGATACACAGGAGAGACTCTTCTAGACTCTGCTCTGACACACGCCCACAAGTGCTCAGACGCTCAATACAACAACTGCACACCAAGTGGATTAGGGTATTACGCTTAGGCGGCCCGAACCACGTAAATCCTCTTGTCAACTTGCCATCGTGTTCTGAATCTTTGCGCACCCACAACCAAACTACAAACTCCGCGGGCTGCCAATGGTAGTACCGGGAGAATTGCCGGAACCAAACTCCGACACTAATCCTCAAAGATTTGATTTTTTTTGGGTTAGAATGTGTGGAGAGATGTGTTTTTATGGCTCATGGGAGGTGTGATAGAGCAGGAAATCGAGAGGTTTCTGCTTTTAGGGCCATACACCTCTATTTATACTAGGTTTTCCATAAGATACCGTTAGGGTTTGCGATGTCCGGACTAGTCCGTGGTGGACTCCAGATTAGTTCGGTGTGCGGCGTGTGGGAAACCCTAAGTGTTCTGATATATCGGACTTGTATGGCAAAGGGCGGACTAGTCCGATTTGGGCTCTAGAAGTGTTCGGACTAGTCCTGCACATATCGAACTAGTCCGATGTGGTGAACCTCATGTAAAATTTAGGACAAGTCCGCAGTGGGAGGACTTGTCCGATTTTAGTGAGAGAGTTTTTGGACTAGTATGTGAAGATATCAGACTTGTTCGTTTCTGTGTAAATTGTGAGTTCCTGATGACAAGTCTGCACTGGGGCGGACTTGTCCGTTTTTAGTCAGAAAGATATCGGACTAGTCTGTGGTGATATCGGACTTGTCCGTTGTCGTACAGATGTAAAGTGTTGAGGACTAGTCCGCACTAGGGGGGACTAGTCAGAGAGATATCGAATTAGTCCGGTGAATATCGGGCTAGTCTGGACTTGTGAAATTTTGTGCAGTGAGGGTGATTTCTTTTGCTTGAGCTCTTTGGATGTGTTTCTCCAACACATTCCATGCACAAGGTATTCTATTCAGCTCTTGAGCTCTTCTCCATATAGATCCCTCATTATCCTTTCTTTTTGCGCTTTCTTCATAATTTCATTAAAAACTACGTTCATCTCAACGATTTTGTTAGGATCTCATTTGTTCATCATAAATCAACCAAAACCCACAAGGGATGCCTAGATGCACTTTCAATATCCCCCTTTTTGGTGATTGATGACAACCAATTGAGATTTCATAAATATGATAAAAATCTAGATTTTCATAAAGTATGAACATACGAGCTTGGAACAAATTAAGTAATGAAAACATAAGACATATGTTCCCTCTTTATGGTGGGGTGCTAAACTATATGTGTGTGAGCAATAATTGTGAGGAGAATGGGGTAAATGACATAATCATATCAACATTAAGCATGTATGCCAATTTCAGAGCATAAACATAGATCATATCAAAACATCATCACAAACTTCATAAACATGACTAGAAACATAATAAGAGACTTATAGCACCAAAAGCAGTTTTAAAAACCAAAATCATAACAAAGAGCAAAATATACAAATAGAGGTCTCATCTCTCATCTACTGCTACAACTTAATGACTCCCCCTCAATCTACCCCCCCCCCTTTGGCATCAAGGCACCAAAAAGAAGGAGATGAAGGATCTAAACGCCGTCGTCGACTCACTCCATGTTGTCAGTCCTCTCGTCGTCTTCATCTTCAGGCTGAGAAGGAGGAGGATGAGAACCACTCGTCGAGCCCCTAATGCCAAAAGAGGCAAGCTCGGAAGGAGATAAAGGTGGAAGCTCCGAGAAGTAGGAAGGGGAGTCTTTGGAGATATTTAGAGATCCAACATGCTCAATCTCCAGCTTCTGGCATATGGCTTTCACATTTTGCTTCATGTACCTCATGTCCTCTTTCCATGCCTTGTTCAACTTGTGGATCTTCACTTCAGCATTCCGTCAGGAGCCAAAAATAGCAGCCAGGTACCCGATAATGCCACTAAGAGACCCTTTGTGAGGAGGGGCCCTAGTTTTAGAGGAAGGACTTGCATATCCTTGGGCCCTACTGGGAGCCTCTTCACTTGACACGGGAGATGGAGCAGTGGGAAGGACAGCTTGAGGTGGCTTCTCAGGCCTCAAGGCTATGTGCTCAACATCTTTCACAAACTCGATGCCTGTGACCTTCTCTATCATGAACATTATATAAGGCGCATAGCCACAGGAACGGTTAGGGGTGCACAAAATGTTCCCATGTCATTCCAGATGTAGTCGAAGATGTCAAATTTCCTGCTCTTGCTAATCACCTTCATCAATGTCCTCAGGTAGCCTTGGACACTCCCTGCATCTCCATGCTTCTGAGCAATTGTCTTCCTAAGAACCCTGTTGAGAACCATGAAGAAGGGCTTCATTTTAATGGTTGAGGGAGGATTGTACTTGAGACGGGTATCATAGAGAAAGTCAATCTTGTCCTTCTCTAAAATCCGAATGTTGTGAATAATCACTTCATTGCTGCCGGTGTCGCCAAGGTGCAATAGCCCAGTAAACTCATCATATGTCACAATGTACTTGGATCCATGCGTCATCCAAGCCACTCGCTCTTCTTCATCATTGGTAAAGTAGCAGGTTGCATAGAACTGAGCAATGACTTCATCATTACAGTTGTACGTGAAAGCAAACAAGTCCTTTAAGCCATGCCTCTCTTCAGCCTTTACTACTTCATCAAAAGCACCACAACTTTTTTCTTTCAAAATGGTTCCAATCAATCCATTGGCTGCGGACTATTGGAGTCTTCATCTGCAGGTACACAGAACTGTAGAAGTCTGCATGGAAGTTGCTCTAGAATCTTGGATCAACTGCCTTCCTGGCACTGCTATAAGCATCAATCATCCTGAGCTTGGAAGCTACATCGCTCCCTTTGCCATTGAATTTCTCTTCCGAGGGGTCCCTATTACCCTGTGTTGGAGCACTCGTCCTGAGAGGGCTAATAGGGCCAGAGGCAAGCCCTTTTCCTTTGCCCTTAGATTGGTGAGGAGCTAACGAGCTAGGGCCAACTGCATCTTTTCTTCTGGATGCAGGTTTCTTGACTGGAACCTTTCATCACACCTTAGGTGGAGTGGGCAAGGGGTCAGCGGCACGATCTTTTCTCTTCTTGCTTAGCCCCGTTGAATCACGAGGCATAGCGTCTTGTTCCATTTCGGCCCCAAGGTCGGGAATCTCATCGTTTGAGCTTGACATTGTCCTGACAAGGAGGTTATACATGACATAGATAAGGATTGATGGCAAGGGAATGCATTGAGTAGAAGGAAAGTAGGGTTGTGTCCAGTCAGAAATCGCACATTCCGGTGCTCAAGTGCGGACTAGTCAGGAGTACCAGATGAAAGTGCATCTAGGCATACCCATGAATTTTGGATGATTGATGACGACATATAAGAGGCTAATGAGCTCAGTTGATCTTAAGCACAGGTACAAAGATTGAAATGAGATAAAAACTCTCATAAATGAAAAGGAGGAAACGGGCGTCAAAGACTCAAGCGTTGAAATTAGGGTTTCTATGGTATTGAGCTTATATGAGTCGTATGATGTGAGAGGTTGGTTGTATCATGTGCATTGAGATCATACCAAGGGGATCAAAGTGGTGGTTTAGAGAAAAACCCAAGTGAGAAGCCTAAAATGAGAAAACCCTAGGAGGCCAGCCAAGTCCATTTTGAGACGGACCAAATGTCTCTGGAGTGAACCTGATTGAATTTGGAGCTAAGTCCGAGAAGTCCGGACTTGTCTGTTTCTGGATGGACCAAAGCTCTCTGGAGTAGTTCGGACTTGTCCTTTTGGGTACGGACTTGTCCGTTTGAGACTTAATATGACAGACCGAGAGAAACTCTAGGAGGCTGGACTAGTCCGCCCCTGTGGCCAGACTCGTTCGGGCCAACCCAGAAAAGTCCGTTTTGGAACGGACCAAGAGGTTCTGTTCCACTTCGGACTAGTCCGTTGTTGACCGGACTAGTCTGTTGTCTAGTTACCGTTTGAATTCTGAAATTTGGCGGGTAGCGTGACGATCGTTGTTCAATGTGGCAGTTGTCAATAACTGACCAGGGGTCACTGGTCCCATAGGGCCAGACTAGTCCGTGGTCTGAGGTCAGACTAGTCCGCCCCTTTGCTGATGATAGCTAGAGGGGCTCGGGACCTCTATAAAAAGGGGACCCCCGGGCTCATTTGAACATCTCTGGAACCCTAGCGCCGCCACAAGCATCCTAGAGCCTTCCAAAGCCTTCTACTCGTCCTACTAACCCCCTAAGAGCAATTCTTAAAGAGATTAGGGTTTGGGGAGGAGAGTAAAGGAAGATCATCATGCTTTGACTCTCGGTTTGATCTCTTGCACATTGTGTTGTGTTTTGTGGCTTGTGTGAGTTGAGCTTCGTGTGCTCCTCGTTGTATTGATTTGTGGGAGCCTCAAGTTGTGAGCAGCCCTGTCAAACTTGGTGATTACCCATTGATATAGTGGAAACCAAGCCGGCCATCGTGGTGGCTTGGTGAGAGAAGGGTCAAGCGAGGCCCGGTCCTTGTGTGGACTTCTCAACGTGGAGGTAGGCTTCTTCGTGGAGCTGAACCACGGGATAAATCTTGTTTCACTTGTCTTTTGCTTCGTGTGATCACTAGTATTGCTATTAGGGTTCACTTTGCTCTTATTGCCTTACACTTTGATCATTATTATAATCTTCGAATCTAAGTGTTTAAACCTCCCAACCTAAGTTTCATAAGTTTACTACACATTTCTCATATCTTCTGTGATCTTTATTTCCGCAAATAACATGTAGAAATCAAATTTTAGGGTTTTCACCCTGTGCTGAGCGGACTAGTCCGGCCCTGAGCAGACTAGTCCAGCTACAAGAATTTAATCCTTTTTGATTAAGTGATTTCATATATTATTGCCTATTTACCCCCCCCCCCCTCTAGGCGACTTTCAATTGGTATCAGAGAAGGCTTCTCCCCAAGAGTCTAACAACTCGGAGAAGTGATGGCCGGAAGGGGTGACAACGAGGTTTCGGTGCTCCTCGATGAAACCAAGACAAAGAACGTTGATGTTCTTCAAGATAATCCGAATGACGACGAAGAAGTTCGGATGCTCAAGGCACGGCTTTGTGAGAAGCTCAACATGCCGAAGAAGGAGATGAAGCCAATTGCCCCGATTAACATCAACAACAGGAGTAGTTCACAAAACTACTCCCGGTATCCTTACAATTATGAGCAACTTACTGCTAGCAATCATTACTTGTCTATTCCCATTGGCAAACCTCCTCAATTTGATGGAAATTATTATTCTATGTGGAAGCATAATATGAAGATGCACCTCATTCCCTTAAACCCTAGCTTGTGGCAAATTGTGATGACAGGTGTTCACCTTCCCAAGAATGAGGAAGACATCACTCTGGAGCAAGCCATCCTTCTACATCGCAATGCTCAAGCTGTGGGAGTGATTACCTCCTCATTGACTCATGAGGTGTTCAACTGTATTGAAGGGTTGGAGGTTGCCAAGGAGATTTGGGATACCCTCAAGACGGCGCACGAAGGCAACCGCGTCATTAGGGAGGCCAAGATTGAGATGATTGAAGGAGAGCTTGGAAGATTCACCATCATGGAGGGTGAATCTCCTCAAGATATGTATGACCGCCTCAAGACTCAAATCAACAAGAGTCGGTCATATGGAAGCACCCGGTGGACCGAGCACGAGGTAGTCAAGAGGATGATTCGAGCATTCATGACTCGAAACATCACTCTTTGCTCACTAATTCATGAAAGTCCGGGCTTCCACGACATGACTCCCGAAGAAGTGCTAGGGAGAATCATCAACCATGAGATGATGGAGAAAGATGCGATGTTCTACAACGATCTAAAAAAGCTTTCCTCCTCCAAGAAAAGGGATGTTGCATTCAAAGCAACGTCCTCAAGATCACAAGAAAAGGAAGAAAGTGATGAAGAGAGTCCCGACACTAATGTTGAAGAAGCTCTCTTCATCAACAACATTAAGAGGATGTTTAGAAGAAGGAGGGGGAGCTACCAAAATGAGAAAAGAAGCAAAGACAAGCCCAAGACAAGATCAGAAAGGGCTTGCTACAATTGTGGAGAATATGGACACTTCATTGTGGATTGTCCACATGAAAAAACAAGAAGAAGAATGAGGGCATGTCCAAAGAAAATAAGTACTTCAAGAAGAAGAAGCAATCCGGACACGCCCATCTTGGAAAGGAGTGGGATTCAAATGAGGAATCTTCCTATGATGAAGATGAGAAGGTAGCAACTATTGCTATGAAGAAGACAACAACGTAGAACAAGCTCTTCCCTAACTTGAAGATCTCAAGGCTAACATGTATCATGGCCAAGGAGGGAAGAAAGAAGGTTAAATATAAATCCTCCTCTTAAATTTCTTCTCATGATGACTTTGATAGTAGTAGTGAAAATGAACACATGCTTAAAGACATGAGCAAAAGCACCTTGAAGAGTTTGAGATTGTTAACCGAAGAGATATTTGAGAAGGAAGAACTCATCAACCGTCAAGAGGACATGCTCATCCAACAAAAGGAGAGATGTCAAGAGGTTGAGGAGCTCTTGGATCTTGAAAGAGAAAGAAGCAAGCCACTTGAGCGTGAACTTGCTTTGAGCAAGGAAACTTGCTCAACCTTGAGAACACTATAATTGTGCTCAAGGATGAACTTGTTAGTTTGACACAAGCTAACAAGATCCTTGAGACGCAAGTGATGTCTCTCAAGGTCAATGCACCTTCTTCCTCTACAAGCTCACCTTCCACAAATATTAAATCCGAAGCATCTCAACCTTGTAAATGCTCAAACTTAATCATAAAGCTTAAAGATGAGCTAAAGTTGGCACAAACCAATCAAGCACCCAAGGGTGGCATCTTTGACAAGGAAAAGATGGCATGTGCACGTAGTGCATATACCAACATAAGACATCCCTTTTTCAAGGATGGTCTTGGCTATTCTAGGGGGATGAGGCAAAACGCTAAAACTCCCAAGATTGGCAAAGACTTGATTGTTTTTGTCAAAGGAGGCTTATATAACAATAAAGGAAAGAACATTGCTACTACACCTAAAATGCCTAAGAAAGAGCCTCATCCAATGTTCCACGATTTTGATGCTTCATATGTTTTATTAAGGAACAAGTTTGGAAAGGCATATGCTAGGTATGTCGGGCCACACCACAAGAGTCCCAAACCTTGTGTGTGGGTGCCCAAGTGCCTCTTGACTAACATCAAAGGACCCAACACCACATGAGTACCTAAAGCCAATGCTTAACTCTTTCTTGTAGGCATACTCCTCCGGTGGAACCAAGTGGGTTCTTGATAGTGGATGCACAGATCATATGACCGGAGAGAGGAAGATATTTGTGGAGTATGAGCAAAATGAAGATCCAAGTAAAGGAATCTATTTTGGGGACAATAGCCAAGTAAAAATCCTTGGCACTGGTAAAATTGCTATGTCCCCCAATCATACTCTTTCAAATGTTTTACATGTTGATTCACTTGATTATAACCTCTTGTCCATATCACAACTATGTGACAAAGGTTATAATTGTTTATTCACTAATGATGGTGTGACTGTCACAAAGAGAAGCAATGTTTCAATTGTTTTTAAGGGTGTACTCAAGGTAAAGTTCTATCTTGTGGATTCCTCCGCAGATAAAGCCCAACTTGATACATGCTAATTGCAAAAACTAACATGGGATGGCTTTGGCATAGAAAGCCAGCCCATGTTGGGATGAGGAATTTGCAAAAACTCCTTAAGGGCGAGCACATCTGTGGTTTAAAGAATGTTGTGTTTGAAAAGGATAGGCCATGTAGCGCATGCCAAGCCGGAAAGCAAGTTGGAGCACCAAATCCATCCAAGAACATCATGACAACATCAAGAACAGTAGAGCTTCTACACATGGATCTCTTCGGTCCAATCGCCTATATTAGTATTGGCGATAAAAAATATGGTCTTGTTAATGTTGATGACTTTTCACGTTTCACTTGGGTATTCTTTTTGCATGAAAAGAGTGAGACTCGAGGTATTCTCAAGAGATACTTGAAGAGAGCTCAAAATGAGTTCTTCTTGAGTATCAAGACCATAAGGAATGACAATGGCACCGAATTCAAGAATACTCAAGTTGAAGAATTTTTGGATGAAGAAGGAATCAAGCATGAGTTCTCGGCCCCCTACTCCCCTCCACAAAATGGGGTGGCCGAGAGAAAGAATAGGACCTTAATTGAGATGTCAAGAACCATGCTTGATGAGTACAAGATGTCAGATCGGTTTTGGGCGCAAGCGGTTAACACAGCTTGCTGTGTCATAAACCGGTTATACCTTCACCGTATACTTAAGAAGACTTCATATGAGCTCCTAACCAGCAACAAGCCCAACATTTCTTATTTTCGTGTTTTTGGGAGTAAATGCTACATTCTCAACAAGAAGCCTAGAACTTTGAAGTTTTCTTCTAAGTCCAATGAAGGTTTCTTGCTTGGCTATGACTTAAACACTTACACCTATCGTGTCTTTAACAAATCCTCCGGAATTGTTGAAGTAGAACGTGACGTAGTGTTTGATGAGACTAATGGCTTCAAAGTGGAGCAAGTTGATCGTCATGTGCTAGATCAAGAAGAAGCTCCACAAGCGGTGATAGGAAGGATGGCACTTGGAGACATACGACCACAAGAACAACCTCAAGATGTAAGTGACCATCCTACACATCAAGCAAGCTCTTCTTCAAATGATCAAGATCAAGTTCTCTAAGATGCGCTCCAAGAAGATGAAAATGGAGGCATCAATCAAGGGGGAGACAATGAGGATGAGGAAGATAAAGATGATGAATCAAGACCTCAAGCGCCTCACCCAAGAGTGCATCAAAGCATCCAACAGGACCATCCCGTTGACAACATACTTGGAGACATCTCCAAGGGGGTAATTACTCGATCTCGTGTTGCAGACTTTTTTGAAAATCACTCTTTTGTTTCTTCCTTGGAACCCTCCAGGTTGAAGAAGCACTACGAGATCCAGATTGGGTGATGGCCATGCAAGAAGAGCTCAATAACTTCGAGAGAATTCAAGTATGGGAGCTTGTGAAGAGGCCCAATGCGAATGTTGTAGGCACCAAATGGGTGTTCCACAACAAACAAGATGAACACGGGGTGGTTACAAGGAACAAGGCAAGAATTGTGGCCAAAGGGTACTCAAAAGTCGAAGGTTTGGATTTCAAAGAAACCTTTGTTCCGGTAGCTAGTCTTGAATCAATTTGTATATTACTTGCCTTTGCTACTCACCATGATTTTAAGCTATATCAAATAGACGTCAAGAGCGCATTCCTCAAAGGTCCAATCAAGGAAGATGTATTTGTGGAGCAACCCACCGGATTTGAAGATGAAGAATTCCCAAACCATGTGTACAAATTGCGTAAGGCTCTCTATGGATTCAAACAAGCTTCTAGAGCTTGGTATGAGTGTCTTAGAGATTTTATAACACAAAATGGTTTCAAAACTGGGAAGACGGATTATACTCTATTCACTAAGCACTTTGATGATGATTTGTTTGTTTGCCAAATATATGTCGAAGACATTATATTTGGTTCTACTAACAAAGCTTTTCGTGATGAGTTTTCCAAGATTGACGGAAAGATTTGAGATGTCCATGATGGGGGGGGGGGGTTGAAGTTCTTTCTAAGCTTTCAAGTGAAGCAACTCAAGGAACGCACGTTCATTAGTCAAACCAAGTACACACAAGATATACGCAAGAAGTTTGACATGGACAAGGCCAAACCCATCAAGACTCCTATGGCAACCAACAGGCATCTCGATCTTAATGAAGATGGTCCAAGTGTGGATCAAAAGGTATATCGTTCCATGATAGGCTCATTGCTATACTTATGTGCATCTAGGCCTGATATCATGCTTAGTGTGTGTATGTGTGCTATATTTCAAGCCGCTCCTAAGGTGTGTCATTTGACTGCCGTTAAGAGAATTCTTAGATATTTGGTTCACACACAAAGCCTAGGACTTTGGTACCCCAAGGGCTCTATGTTTAACCTCATTGGATATCCCGATGCGGACTATGCGGGGTGCAAAGTTGATAGAAAGAGTACATCGGGAACTTGCCAATTCCTAGGTAGATCACTAGTGTCTTGGTCCTCAAAGAAACAAAACTCCATTGCACTTTCCACAGCCGAAGAGGAGTATGTCGCCACTGGAAGTTGTTGTGCATAACTTCATTGGATGCGACAAACTCTTAGGGACTATGGCATAAACTTGCGCCATATCCCTCTCCTATGTTACAATGAGAGTGCCATCAAAATAGCCGTCAATCCAGTTGAACACTCAAGGACCAAACACATCGATATTTGCCACCATTTCTTGAGATATAACTCCATCAAAGGAGACATTGCAATTTCCCATGTGAGAACTGATAAACAATTGGCTGATATCTTTACCAAGCCCCTAGGTGAGAAAAGGTTTTGTGAACTTAGGAGTGAGCTAAATATATTAGATTCTCGAAATGTGGCTTAAGTCTTGCACATCTAATTGCTACATTCAAAATTCACTCATGCTTGCGGAAAATTCATCCTTCTCAATTTTCCTAAAAAATATTTTGAAGTTATTGAATCCTTGTGAATCATGGTCATACTTTGATTGTTGAATCCTTACTAACCATATTTACAAAGTTTTTTGTTAAATATAGTCCAAAAGGATCAAATCTTCACTCAAAACTCAATATATAGGAGTTTTAGGTTTTAGGACCGGCTTAGTCCGCACCTTTGAACCGGACTAGTCCGGTGTCTCAAGTTGTCCGAACCAAGTCCGGAGGCCGGACAAGTCCGGGTCTCTGACCGGACTAGTCCGGCCCTTGGGGACTTAACGTCCATAGGGTGCCCTCGACCTCTCCACTTCGTTTCAAACACACTCTCTCTTCAAAAAACGCTCGAAAACCGTCTCCCAAACGGTGATTTTTGACTCTCTCCACAAAATCTTGATTCCAATCGGTGGATTGAAGCCCTATGGTGCTTAGGAACCTTTCCCAAGCATCGAAGGCCGATTCCTCCTCTACATTTCGTCGAATCAAAGACTTGAAGAGGTATTTTTGACCTAACTCCAAAATCCTTGAAATTCAATTCTTTTGGGTCCATTGATCAAAACTTCTTCACAAATGTTGTCGTACACATCAATGTGATCATGTAGCTCCATTTTTGTGGTAGGATCCATAGTTTTTACAAAATTTCCCTCGATTAGGGTTCTTTATGTGTGAACCGGACTAGTCCGGCCTCAGGGCGGACAAGTCCGACCTCGTGCGGACTAGTCCGGCCCTTGGCGGACAAGGCCGAGTTTCACAGTTAAAACCCTAACCTAGGTTGATCTTGTGAATTCTACCATTTTACCTTAACTTCCTTGACTCATACACATTCCCTTGCTTCTCCTGTCTGCAATCATGTCGGACAATGAGTATGTTCCACCTTCCGACTTCGAGACCGAAGCCGAGAAGCAAGCTCTCGTTCGCCAGAAGCAAAAAGAGGATCAAGAGATAGCGGCTGCGTACTTTGCCTCTCAGAGGGCAAAGAAGACGTAGCGAGAGGAACACAACTCTGCTGCTGTCGAGGCTGCCCCGAAAAGAAAGAGGCTCGTGACCTTGGGCGAGCAAGCAAAATCTTAGGGGGCAAGGACCTCCAAAGATAAGGGCAAGGCCCCAGTCGATGCTGCACCCAAGAAGAGGGTGATTGTGGCCAAGAAGGCTGCAAGCAAAGTGAAGAAGGGTGCCCCACAAACCATTGGCCCCTTGAGGATGTCCTCTCCTGCACGGAACCCAAACCATGCAGATGCATTCGATGCCAACATTTTCAAGAGCAAGGGGGCTGAGAAGGCCCGGAAACTGAGGGAGATAAATGTTTATCAGCGTGACAGGAGAACAGTGGATCCCTTGTTCTGTGTGACTTCCACTGTGACTACTACAGGACAGTCTATATGACCAAGCAGACCCCTATCACAGATGCTCAGTGGATAGATTGGGACTACATGGCCCACAAAGATCACCAAGCCTTCAATGCTGTAATTGATATTGTTGAGAGGCATGGTCCAAAGAAGTTTATGGCTTTCTAGTACGACTGGAATGTGGAGGTCATCACTCAATTCTACTCCACCCTATACTTCCACACCGATGGGGATAGGAGGATTACCTGGATGACCCATGGAGAGCAGTACTCCACCACATATTGGGAGTTTGCTCAGTTGCTTGACTTGGAGAATCAACTGGATAATGAAATAATCATCTCTAATCTGAAGCCAGTTGATCAGGACACATTGGTGTATATGTATCCAAGTCATGCACAGTATGAGGCCGGGCACATCAGTAACATCAAGCAATTCTATAGTGTGCTCAACCGGGTCATCAGAAAGACCATTGCCCCCAAGGATGGAGATGTGGGGATAATCCAAGGCAACTTGAGGCACTTGATGGTGCTAATCGATGGAGATGTCGGCTTCAATGTGGTGGATTACATCTTTGATGACATCTTCAACATCTCTCACACCCCCAACCGATCATGTGGATAGGCTCCTTACATTATGTACATGATCGAGAAGATCTCCGGGCTCACATTAAAGAAAGACATCATTCACCGGAGGCTTCGACCACAACTCCCTCCCGGAGCCAGCTGCTCCTAGGAGGAAGAATGCGGATCCTCCCTCTTCTCCCTCTTGCTTCGTGTCGTCTCCTCCACCACCACCGCCTTAGACACAATGCGGGAGTGGCTTCTTCAAATGCTTCAAGGACCTCTTCTCCTCTTGCTGGAAGATGGAAATTCGGCAACGTCGCATGGAGCGTCGCAATGAGAAGTATCTCAAAGCAATGTGCCACAAGCTGGACATTCCAATGTCCCCCGCTGAGGACAGCGATGGTGAGCTCACCTCCTTTCTGGAGTTCACTGCCGAGGAGCTTGCTGAATTTGGAGAAGCCGGGACTTCCACCGCGGCCTCGACCGATGATGATGAGGCACATCTTGATCCTGAGGCCATGGAGAGCGACAGCAAGCCCCAAAGCGACAATGATAACTCCGACTCCGACGATGAGTGGTCCTAAGGGCTCTTCCTCTCTCTTTTCCTTTTTGGTGTCTTGATGCCAAAGGGGGAGAGATAGTGAGGAGATAGTTTGATAGGTTCTTAGATCTAGGGGGAGTGTCTTTGGGTGAGAGATGAAAGGGGAGAGATAAAATAGATTGATGTGTGAGAGTATTGATCTATGTTGGACTTATGATCTATGTTGGACTTATGTTTTAAAACTCATTTCAAGTTGTTTTGTAAGACTTAATCAAGTATTCGTGTGTCTTGCCTAAATTTGTGATGTGTTGCCTCATTTTAATGTCTATTTTGCATAATCATTGTCTTATCACACTTTATGAACACATCACTTAGGCACCCCACCATAACATGTATATGTATGAGAACTCTCTCAATCTCTTTACTCATGATGCATAAATTGAGGGGGAGTCACACATACAAATACATGCTATGAAAACAAATTATTAACCTTATTATTGAAGTCTTAATGTGTTGTCATCAATTCACCAAAATTGGGTAGATTGAAAGTGCATCTAGGCATCCCTGTCGGTTTTGGATGATTGATGACGACAATTAAGAGGCTAATGAGCTCAATTGATTTTAAGCACAGGTACAAGGATTGAAATGAGATAAAAACCCTCAAAAAGGAAAAGGAGGAAACGGGTGTCAAAGACTCAAGCGTAGAAATTAGGGTTTCTATGGTATTGAGCTTATATGAGCCGTATCATGTGAGAGGGTGGTTGTATCATGTGCATTCAGATCATAACAAGGGGCTCAGAGTGGTGGTTTAGAGAAAAACCCAAGTGAGAAGCCTAAAATGAGAAAAACCCTAGGAGGCCGGACTAGTTCGGGCCTCAGAGCCGGACTATCCGGTAATGGCAGACAAGTCCGTTTTGAGACGGACCAAACATCTCTGGAGTGAACCTGAGTGAATTTGGAGCTAAGTCCAAGAAGTCTGGACTTGTTTGTTTTTGGACGGACCAAAGCTCTCTGGAGTAGTTCGGACTTGTCCGTTTGGGTACGGACTTGTCCGTTTGAGACTTAGTGTGGCAGATCGAGAGAAACCCTAGGAGACCTGACGGTGGTTTTGATCCGGCAGATCTCCCGACACTGCTAAGGTGTTGAAGGAGTTTCTGGTTCGGTGTGGGCGCGCGGAGATTCAAGAAGGTGAAAATCAAAGTAATGTAGGAGACACGAGGATTTACGTGGTTCGGGCCGCCTGAGCGTAATACCCTACTCCACGGGTGTGTTGGTGTTGTATTAGCGGTAAGAGCTTGTCACGAACGCTTGGGGTGCGTATGATCGTCCGTGAACCCTCCCCGAGTGTATCGTCGGCCTGTCCTTTTATAGTACAAGGGCAGGCCGTTACAATTCTACCTGGCCCGACATGTGGCCCCGGCGGTTACTAGTATTGATACACGCTTAATTGCTCTTAATAACCCTGTAACGGGCTTTGACAGCACCGTTACTGGTGTTAAGATCGTCCGTTTAAGTGTCATTAATATGACATTAATGACACTTAATCGGGTCGTGAAGTCCTTGGCTCTCCTTTGAAGATCCGGAGCCGTTACAAGGTCTTCCGGAGGTTAGAAGCTGAAAGGTCCGACGATTTGTCACGTGGCAGCTCCGGATCAGGTAGCTCCGGGGCTACCAGACATGTGTCAGGTCCGGATTTTCTCTCGATCTGGGGTTAAGTCCGGAGGTGCCGTTTTGGTACGTAGTCCACAGCTTCCCCTTGTGGGAGGTAGCTCCGGGTTAGTCGTACACGTGGCGACCCAGGGATTAACCATGTTGGAGAAGCGGGTCCGGTCCTGTCTGACAAGTGGGCCTCCGAGGGTCTTCAAACCAAGTAGATGGCTTTCCTTTGAGATTTCTGTAACCTCAAGGGGTGTATGGTTTTTAGGGTACCGACAGTGGACCCCTGGACTTACATCCGAGGAAGATCACTGGGGTGAAGTCATTCCGTCGAAGGTGGGTCCATCCTTACGACTCTTGAACTGGGTCTTCAAGGGTCTTCGAAGGTTTCTGGATGTACTGTCGACGATGGCTTGGAGTTAATCCTTCGCCACGTGGCGTATCCCGCGTGCGGCAGGTGAGATCTTCGCCGTGCGGATCTCACGCAATTGAAGGTCGCTAGTTCCCGATACGAAAATCGTATCGGTTCCGCGCGCCCTGTCAGGCCGCCGCCCTCTGGCTTCCCGTCTCGTGATGACAACTGTTCGCCTGGTAGGAACCTAGACTTGATCGTCGAAGTGGTCCCGGGCCCTCTTGTCATTGGCTGGGTGGAACTTTTAAGTGGTATCTCCGACTTCCCTGCGGTTTCCATCCAAGCGTCGCAAGGGCTTACTTAAGAAGGAAAGCGCGCACCGTTTGGAGTTTTTTACGCCTCTCATTTGCTCTTGCGCTCAAACCTCCAACTCGTGCTTGCTTTTCCTCTCCCGCCTTGCTGTGCAGCGATGGAGTTGGGTCTCCGCGAAAGCCGTTTGAAGACCGAAGGCGACGTGAAGAAGGTTCGGACCCTCATGGGGTGGTCCTCGGACTCCTTCGACCGCTTGGTCCGCGCCGGAGGAGGGCTTCCGTTTGAGAAGGAGCACTCCGGCGAGATGGTGTACTTTTCCTCGTACGCCATGGTGGGGTTGATTCCACCTTTTTCTTCCTTTTTCTTGATGCTGCTGGACTTCTATGGTCTGCAGCTGTATCACCTTGGCCCCCACTCCATTCTCCTCGTATCGATCTTTGTCCACTTCTGTGAGATGTGGGTGGGCATTCCCCCCTACGTCGAACGCTTTCGGGCCTTCTTCACCGTCCATACCACCGGGAGGAGCAATGAGTACCTTGGCTTCTACTACTTTGTGAAGCGCAAGAAATGCCCATTCAAGTACCTCCGATCGTTCCCTTCTGGGAAGTGGGATGATTGGAAGAAAGACTGGATAGTGGTCCGGGTGGAGGAGCACGAGAGACTGGAGTTGCCCGAAGGCCTCCCCAGCATCGACACGACAATCTGGAGTGAAGCTCCGGTGTTGGCGGAAACCTTCAACCCCGCTCTGACCAGGACCCGCCAGTGCGTGGAAGGAGGTCTAACTCCTCAAGCGGTGTTTTGCAATTTCCTGGTTAACAGGTGGGCACCGCTGAAGAGGAGGGAGAAACTCGCTTGGGCCCTCAGCGGCATGATGGATAGCGACCGGATCGAGTCTGGGCGGAAGTCCAACATGGCGACGAAAACCTTGGAGTTCCACCTCAAGAAATTCCAGCACGGCATCGACATTGCGGGTGATGACTTGTTCCCGCCATCGGCTTTCCCCCCCTGAACGAGGAAGTAGAGTTCTGGAGGGAGCTCCGGCGGAAAATGCCGGAACTCGACGACCTCGGTATCGTCGAGAGGAGATCGACCACCAAAGTGGTGATCTCAGAAGTCCCCGAAGGTGGTCCCCCCCTGCTCCGAAGCCCAGGACTGAGGTCGTCGGCAAGGGTAAGGAGCTGGCGGAGGAACCCGTGCACAGTAAGAGGAAATATCCGGCTGCCATAGGGTCTTCTAGGTCTGCAGCCTTGGCGTCACCTCCTTCTCCCCGGAGGGAGAGGTCTCCTGCGGCCACGGTGATGGTGCCCACGGTGGTGCCTCCTCATGATGTTAGCTCCGAGCGCGTGACTCCAGCGCCAGGGTCAGTTGGAGCCCCTAGGTCCGGAGGTGCTTCACTGCTGAGGGGGGCCCCAACTAAGGAAGTGCCCGCTGCTGCATCAGGTCCCGGGAGGTCCTCCACGGCGTCTACACCAGCGGCTGCGGTGGTTAGCCCGGAGCGTCCGGGAAAGAGGTTCCGAGCAAGCTGGTGCGGAAACCTCCCGAGGTAAGTTTTGAACTTTACTTTGGACAGTCACTTTGTCATAGTAACTGTTTTTTGAGTTTCTTTATCCATCATCTGCAGCGTTCCCAAAAAAAAGAGCGAGGCTCTGCCTTCAGCCGCAGCAGCTGAGACTACGAGGGCGGAACCCTTTGCTCCCGCTCTGGAGCAAGCTCCGGCAGTGGCAGAAGCCGCGACAGCTCCGGCGCCGGCTGTCGTGGTCATGGACCTCGACTCATCCCCTGAGGTTCCCGTGGTAGCGCCGGACCACGGGAGAGAATATGCGACAGCGGCACTTGTCTCGGAGGCTGAAGCTCCGGGTCCTGATGCTGTGATGATGGAAACCCCTGCGGTTGAGCCGGAGGAAGCGGTAATTCCGGCCTCTGAGCCGGAAGTTGTTGAAGCCCCGGCGGTTGAGCCGGAGGTGGATGGAATCCCGGCAGGCGAGCTGGGTGTGGATGAAGTCCCGACAGTTGAGCCGGTTACCTCAGAAGCACCGGCCGCAGAGCCGGTTATTGTTGGAGCTCCGGCCATAGAGCCGGTTGGAGATGAAGACCTTCCGGCGCCCGAGCTGGCTATTGCTGAGGCTTCGGTGGCTGTTGCTGAGGCTTCGATGCTTGAGCCCCCATCGGAGGAGATGCCCAGGCCTGAACCAGAGGCGGCTTCTGCTCCGGAAGCAGTGACGTCGGAGGTACCCACGGCCGAGCCGGAGCGCCATGAAGACGTCACTGGCCCCCTGCTTGAGGGGGTGGATGAAGACCTGGTGGCGGGACCTTCCTTGATGGCGACTGAGGTCATCCCGGAGGACGGCCCTAGTGCCGCGGAGTCCCAGGGAACCACTCTTGTCGAGTGGGACCCAATTTTTGTTTCTGAAGATCCGCTGGAACCAGTGGGAGTGGCCCCAGCAGGTCCGGAACCTATTCCGTTGTCATTGTCTATCGACAACGCCTGCTCCAGCCTGCGTCAGGTCCAACTGGCCTTCTTCCACGACAGAAAGGCTCTTGAAGAGGAGCGCCAAACCCTTAGGCGGTGGCGTAACCGGCTCTACTTCAAGACCAAGCTGGCGCAGTCGAGGCTGGCGGACGACAAGGAATGGATCAGGCAAGAAAAAGTCCGCCTGGAGTACTGGGGCAAATTGTTGGATGATCGGGAGAGTCTGACTCATGCCCTCGACGCTCAATCCCGGGAGATCCACGATCAGGCCAAAGCTGCCAACGACGCGGCCAATGCTCGGCACGAACAGCTTGAGGCCATCAACACCGCACTCATCAAGCGCCGAGAGGCACTTGAAGAGAGGGAGAGACGGCTCGAGGATGAAGAGAAGAAACTCCTGAAGCTGCGGGATGACGTCCTGAGGAGGGAAGAGGAGCTCGCCGAGAAAGTAGCTCTGGCTGACAAGGGCCTCGAGGAACGCACCAAGCAATTGGATGCGCGTTGCGCCGAGGAGAAGGAGAAGGCCTGGCTGCGAGGACAGGAGCTCTACCAGCAAGAATGTGCCCTTGTTGCCAGGGAGAAGAAAGTGAAGGGCAGGGAGAAGGACCTGGTCAACCGCCGGAACGAGATTCATCTCCGGGAGAAGGAGCTCGGGAGACTCGAAAGGCAGCTTGCTGAAAAGATTCAGCAAAATGCTAAAGAGGTGGAGCGCCTTACTCGCGAGAATTCAGAACTGGTGGCGGCCAGAAGATCCCTGGAAGAACAAAAGAGCTCAAGGGCTTCGGACTCCCTTCAAATTTGGGAGTTCCTGAGCAAGGCTGACGACGCGCTGATGCCGATGGGGTTTAGTCCCGTGCTTCCGGATGATCCGAAGCCGGAACTAGACTTGGCGCTGCAGGCGTTAAGCTCGGCAGGTAGAAAGCTCTCCAAGATGGGTGACGCCATTTCGGACCAGCTGGAGGTTGAGGGGCAGTCCCTGGCGAAGAACGTCGTAGAATACATGCTGACGTGCTACACCAGCCGGAATCCCCAGTTCCCTCTGGACCCGGTGCTGGAAGGTCCCATTGAAGGAGAAGGCGAAGCTGCCCGGGCTAACGTGTCGGAGGTTGCCCAGAAGGTCGCTCAGTTCTTCCGTAGGGTCTAGGACCATCCCTGTACCTTTTACTTGTATTCTCTCTTTTCCTTTTCCAATTTTGTAATCCCTTGTCTCCAGATGAATGAAATCCATATTTTGCGATTCTGCGAATTTCATTTTTTGTCTTCAACACTTTTGTCTTTACTTGGCCCCCTGGTAGATGTACACAATTTGATTGTGAACATGTACCAAAAGGATATTGAGTTTTGTTGAAGACTCATTTGCTCCAAACTTGTAGCATTTAGGTTCGAAGTCTTCGATAGTGAAGGTCCCCTGAGGTTGTCGGAGCTTAGAAGCTTCGGCATTGTCCATCGCTGGAGCTTGGTAGCTCCGGCAATAGCCTCTATCAACACCTAGAGCGTCAATAGTTAGTCCTCCGGGGTGTCGGAGCTGGGTAGCTCCGGCAGTGACCTTTGCCAACACTTGGTTTGTTGGCAGCAGACTCCATTTACGGGGTCTTCTCACCATCTTATATTCAGCATCGACGGCTGGCCCCCTTAGGGGAGTCGGAGCTTAGTTAGCTCCGGCTTCTCTCCATCAACGTAGAGTTTATTTTTCCTGCATACTTAAGCCAAGAAAAATAGTAAAATTCGTTCCTTGTCTATAATTTCGTCGCGGCTTACGATTCTTAAGAAAACTGTAAGTTGAACGCGATTTTAAATACAACCGGATGCGTTGCCTTTTCTCTTAGATTCAACTGTCCATGGATCCGCCTTACTTCGGCCTGCCGAGGTGTAGGTAGAGTGGCATACTTAGGGTGCTTGACCAGGCTAAGTCGATAGCACACTCCGCCCCTAGATTGGCTTGGCGGCTTTCAGGCGAGTTGGCCATGAATGATATTTGAATCCAAAAGAACTGACAATGCAACTCGAATCGTATATAAACCGGTCGAACTAAAATTTCTTAATAATTGCACGTCTCTGTTATAGACAAGAAAGAGAAAAATAAAAATGTTGAGCCTGTACAAAATAAATGCACGTGGAGTCTATTTCACATGAAGATGTCTTTCATTATAGGTCCGGGGTACAGGGGAAACAAGTACACTCTTAGGGTACAGAACCAGGCTAAGTGTGTTTGGTTTCTCGTTTGACCCAGGGTAGTTAGCCACACTTTTAGTCCGGAGACTGTGACAAGTGCTGCATGAGCTTTGCGGACCTTTCGGGAAAGGTCCGGCTGCTCTCCCGGAGGAACTACCCGACTCTGTACAATGACTCTATAACATACATCTCAAGTTACTCAAGACACACATCCGTGGTATTAAGTATAGAACTTACGGAGGTGCTCGATGTTCCAAGGATTTGGGAGAGGTGTCCCATCCTCGGTAGCCAAGCGAACGCTTCCGGGACGGGATACTTTGATCACTCGGAAGGGCCCCTCCCAGCTGGGGGAGAGTTTGTTTAACCCTTCTCTGGATAGTATTCTCCGTAGCACCAGATCGCCTTCCTCGAGCTGTCGGTTGTGTACATGCCGCTGGTGATAACGCCGTAGAGCTTGGAGATATCGGGCATTCCGAACAGCTGCTTGGCACCTTCCCTCCTCGAGGAGGTCTAGGTCTTCACGCCGGAGCGGGTCCTGCGCGGCTTCGTCGAAGGTCCGGACCCGGAGCGAACCCAAGGTGATTTCCGGAGGAAGGATTGCTTCAGCTCCGTACACCAGAAAGAAGGGTGTTTCTCCGGTTGACCGGTTTGGAGAAGTCCTGTTGGCCCATAGAGTGGGCGGAAGCTCTTCGATCCAGTTGGCTCCATGTTTCTTCAAACGCTCATAGGTGCGCGTTTTGAGTCCCTTAAGGATTTCTGCATTTGCTCTCTCGGCTTGGCCATTGCTGGCTGGGTGAGCTACCGAGGCATAGCAGACTTGTATGCTGAGGTCTTCGCAATATCCTTGGACTGTGGAGCTTGTGAATTGAGTCCCATTATCAGTGATGATCTTGTTTGGGACTCCAAATCTGCTCACAAGGGATTGCAGAAAGTTGATAGCAGATTGCTTGTTAATCGTCACAACTGGAGTTGCTTCCGGCCATTTGGTGAACTTGTCAATGGCGACGTACAGGAACTTGTAACCTCCGACGGCTCTTGGGAAGGGTCCCAAGATGTCCATCCCCCACACGGCAAAGGGCCATGTAGGAGGTATCATTTGTAGGGACTGAGCTGGTGTGTGGATTTGCTTTGCATGAAATTGGCATGCTTTGCATTTTTTCACCAGCTCAGTTGCATCCTGGAGTGCTGTAGGCCAGTAGAAGCCATGCCGGAAGGCTTTACCAACCAGCGTGCGGGAAGACGCGTGGTTCCCACACTCGCCTCCATGGATTTCTGCGAGGAGCTCGCAACCTTCTTCCCTTGTGATGCACCGCATTAGGATGCCATTGGCACCACGCCGGTAGAGACCCCCTTCTACCAGCGTGTATCTTTTAGCCAATCTGACTACCCGGTCAGCGGATACATCATCGTCAGGAAGGATGTTGTCTTTCAAGTAGTTCCGGATCATCCGAGATCCATGCATCGGAACTGACTTGAGCATTTGAGTCTTGCGTGCTGGGTTGCTCGGAGCTTCCGGCAGCACCTACGATCCTTGATGGCTGCCATGGTAACAGGGCCATCGGGACCGTCAGCTTCGGGATGCTGATCTCGCCCCCTTCGCTCAGTTTGGCAGGCTGAGATGTGGGTTTTGACAACCTCTGGACGAAGATTCCATCAGGAGCCGGAGCTCTGGTTGATGCTTTCGTCGACAGTTCGTCGGCTTCAGCGTTGTGGGCACGCTAAACATGGTGAAGGTCTAGGACTTCAAAGTCCTTCTGAAGCCTCTGGACTTCTAGGAGGTAAGCAGCTAGTTGGAGATTGTTGCAGGAGCATTCACCCTTCACCTGCTTGATGATGAGCTGCGAATCTCCCTTGACCAGTAGTTGCTTGACATCGTATGAGAGTGCTACCTTTTGTCCATAGATGAGTGCTTCGTATTCCGCCATGTTGTTGGTTGCCTTGAATTCAAGGTGTACCATGTATTTTACCTTCTCTCCGGTTGGCGCGAGGAGAAGGATTCCAGCTCCGGCCCCCTGCTTTTGCATGGAGCCGTCAATGTAGAGGGTCCAGTGAGGTTCGGTGAAGACCGGAGTCTTGTGTTCCGACTTCTGCACACTGGGGCCCCCAGGGTTTGATGGAGAGGGAGTCCATTCCGCCACGAAATCTGCCAATGCTTGACTCTTGATTGCATGCCTCGGAATGAATTCGAGATCGAATTCAGCCAATTCCGCTGCCCATTTTGCGATGTTCCCAGTTGAATTGGGATTATGCAAAATTGCTCGGAGTGGATAAGAGGTCACCACTGAATTCTTGTGAGCTTGGAAGTAATGGCGAAGCTTCCTGGAGGCAATAAGAACTGCATAGAGTAGCTTATGCACCTCTAGGTATCGAGTCTTGGCATCGTGTAATACTTTGCTGATGAAGTATACCGGGCATTGAATGGTCCGGACCCTCCCGGAGGGGTCCGGAGCTTCCTCTTCATTGATCCGGACCCTCTCGCAGGGGTCCAGATTCTCTTCGGGGACCTCCGGGTTCTGGCTGGATGAATCCGGAGCTTCTTCAGAAATGACCCGGACCCTCCTGGAGGGGTCTAGGTCTCCTGAAGTGACTTCTTGTGGGTTCGAATCTGGGAGCTGGGACCCAGACTCGCTTTCAGGAACCTCAGGACCCTCCCGAAGGGGTCTGGATTCCTGAATGTGGGGTAGTTCCGGTCTCTCCGCAACCAGAACCATACTGACGACTTCGTCAGTAGCTGAAATGTAAAGCAACAAAGGCTCACCAGGGTTCGGAGCTACCAGAATTGGTAGGGTGGTGAGGAACTGTTTCAACTCCTGGAATGCCTTCTCTGCTTCTTCGGACCATTGGAATGGTCCGGACTTCCTCAATAACTTGAAGAAGGGAAGTGCCCGCTCCGCCAGTATTGATATGAACCGGCTGAGGGCTGCTAGACATCCAGTTAACTTTTGGACGTCTTTGATGCGGGTTGGTGGCCGCATGTCTTCAATGGATTTTATCTTCGCCGGATTAGCTTCTATGCCCCGGTGACTTACCATGAAACCAAGAAGTTTTCCGGAGCTAACCCGGAAGACACACTTGTCTGGGTTTAGCTTCATGCGGGTGGCCCGCAGCTTGTCGAAGACAGCCTGTAAGGTGTCTAGGAGTGACTCCTTGTTCTTGACCTTGACCACGATGTCATCGACGTACACTTCCACTATGTCTCTGATGAGTTCCTCAAAAGTTTTGTACATTGCTCGTACAAAAGTTGAAGCTGCATTCTTGAGACCAAATGGCATGGCTTTGTAACAGTACAATCCATCTACTGTGATGAATGAAGTATGCTCTTCATCCTCCCTAGACATCCTGATTTGATGATACCCAGAATATTCGTCTAGGAAACACAGTAATTCACACTCGGAGGTGGAATCCACTATCTGATATATTCTAGGTAGTGGGAATGGATCTTTTGGACATGCCTTATTTAATGTGGTGTAGTCGATGCACATCCGAAGCTTCCCGCCGGCCTTGGGCACAACAACTGGGTTCGCCAGCCATTTTGGATGGAAGACTTCTCGGATGAATCCGGCTTTGAGTAGCTTCTTCACTTCTTGTCGGATGAAGTTCTGTCGCTCTACGGATTGCTTCCGAGGCTTCTGGTGTACTGGCAGTGCATCTGGGTAGATCTTCAGATTGTGCTCAATCACTTCCCTGGGGATCCCAGGCATTTGTGACAGTTGCCAAGCGAACACGTCGACATTTGCCCGGAGGAAAGTGATGAGCGCGAGTTCCTATTTGTCGTTCAGCCCTCCCGATATACGGGTGGTCTGAGCGGCATCGGAACCAATTTGGACGACTTTGACGGGAATGTCGGTGTCGCCGCTTGGCTGCACACGGGGTGCAGAGGTCGAGCCTCGTTGTCGAATGCTCGGGGGTTTTGGAGCTTGCTACTGCCTGGAGTCCTCCTCTTGCGCCGTGGTGAGTGCGTGGAGTTCCTCCAGAGGGGTTACTCCAGCAGTGCGATCTCCCCGGATCCGAAGAACGCCTACTGGTGTTGGCATCTTCAACACCAGGTATCCATAACGAGCAGCTGCCATGAATTTGTACAGGGCAGGTCTACCCAAGATGGCGTTGAATGGTAAGTTGATCTGTGCGACGTCGAAGACCAACTTCTCGGTGCGATACTTCTCCCGTGTCCCGAAGGTAACGGACAGAGTAATAGCTCCGAGTGGGGTGATGGCCCCCGGACCTACTCCGGAGAAAGGTCGAGAGGGCTGGAGATCCGAAGGTCAGAGCTGAAGCTTAGTGAAAGCTTCGAAGCTGATGAGGTTAAGCCCCGAACTTCCGTCTACCATGACATGGTGGAGCTGGATGTTATTGATGGTGGGAGATACCATCAAAGGTAACTGTCCAGCTCCGACCATGCTTCGAGGACAGTCCGAAGCATCAAAAGTGATGGCTGTGTCCATCCACTTTCGATGTGGCTCCGGTCTAGCTGTAGGAGCTACAACGGCCATATCCCGACGCATAGTCTTGATGACGCGGCGGGAGGTGATGTCCCATGATCCACCGAAAATGGTGTTCATGGTCTTCCGACGCTCGTTGTCGGAGACGTCAGAGTCATCGTCGACGGAGGTGTAGATGGCCTTCAGGACCATTTTGGGATCCTGAAACCCTAACTCCTCTTCAGCGGGAACTTCGTCGACCTTCTGTTTTCCTTCCCTCTATCGGAAAGGAGATCATTCCCGCCGCTTGCTGTAGCGCCCGACAAGGTTTTGGACCTCCCGACAGTCTTCCAAACCGTGGCTGCCCGTTTTGTGAATGGGACACCACACTTTGGTTTTGCCACCGTCTTCAAAAGATGGTCGAGGTCACTTCTCGGGGCGTGCCCCCGACCACCCGGAGTTGCAGCAGCTGCAACGTTGGATGTGCCGGCCGACGGCTTCTTCTTGCCGTTGGTCTTCTTTTTCTTCTTGCCACCCCCGGAGGTAGCAGCTTCTTCTTTGGAGGATTTCTTGTGATCCTCCGAGGCTGGTTTGGAGTGCATCTCACGGCCTTCCGCAGCTCTGGCACATTTGTCTGCCAGGCTGAAGAGCTCCGTGACACTGGTAATCTCTTTGATTGCCAGTTTCTCCAACATCTTCTTATCTCGTACTCCCTGTCTAAATGCCACAATGACAGAGGCGCTAGAGATAGAAGGAATAGTGTTGCGTACCTGAGAGAACCTCTGGATGAAGGACCGCAAAGATTCTCCCCCTTTTTGCACGACCGCAAAAAGGTCCAGTTCAGTGCCTGGTCGGGTGTATGAACTCCCGAAGTTGGCAGTGAACTAACGGCACAGCTCCTCCCAACTGTTGATAGAGTTGGGTGGAAGGCTCATAAACCAGGACCTGGCGGTCCCAGTTAAGGCCACTGGAAAGTAATTGGCCCTCACGGCCTCGTTTCCTCCAGCTGCCAAGATTGCAGTGGAGTATATCTGAAGGAATTCGGCGGGGTTGACAGTCCCGTCAAATTTTTCCGGCAGGTGAGGCCGGAACTTCTGTGGCCATCTAACCATGCGCAGGTGCATGGCTAGGGCTGAACAGCCTCCTCCTACTCCTTCAAGAGCAAAAAGGTCCTGAGCTTCCTGTCTTTCACGGGCACGCTCAATATGGACACGGCCATCCTGCTGGCGGTATCGGCGATCAAGCTCCGCCCGAAGGTCATGAGTCGAAAGCCTGGATACCGTATGGGTGCGTCGTGCCCCAGAGGGCAAAGACGTCACCTGTTGTGATGCAGATCATCTCCTGTTGTTGGAGACGTGCGGACCAAGTCTACCAGACAAAGTCCGCCGCTGCGACGGGGCCCGTCCTGAAGGAGGAGGACCCTGGTTGTTGAGGCGTTCGGCCGCTGCTGCGACCAAATGCTCCACATCGGCCCTCCACTGCTCCATTGCATCTCGAGATGCTTCCGGAGGTGATGGACGTTGGAGAAGAGCACGCGCTGCATGGAGCGCGTGTTCCGGGTTGTCATGACTTGCTGGCGCAGTAAGTGACGCCGGCGCACCATCACGTTGCCCAGCACGATTTGCTGGAGAAGATGGTGGTGGTGGGAGTGTGGCTCCTGCTGGTGCTGAGGCTCCTGCTGGTGGCTGCCTGTTGGAGGGATTGCCCCCAACAGCCTGAGCAGCAGGTTGGCCGTTGGATGATCCAGCTGCGGAGTTCACCATTCTTGAAATCTCAGGCGCCCCTACCTGGCGCGCCAACTGTCAGTGGTTTTGATCCGGCAGATCTCCCGACACTGCTAAGGTGTTGAAGGAGTTTCTGGTTCGGTGTGGGCGCGCGGAGATTCAAGAAGGTGAAAATCAAAGTAATGTAGGAGACACGAGGATTTACGTGGTTCGGGCCGCCTGAGCGTAATACCCTACTCCACGGGTGTGTTGGTGTTGTATTAGCTGTAAGAGCTTGTCACGAACGCTTGGGGTGCGTATGATCGTCCGTGAACCCTCCCCGAGTGTATCGTCGGCCTGTCCTTTTATAGTACAAGGGCAGGCCGTTACAATTCTACCTAGCCCGACATGTTGCCCCGGCGGTTACTAGTATTGATACATGCTTAATTGCTCTTAATAACCCTGTAACGGGCTTTGACAGCACCGTTACTAGTGTTAAGATCGTCCATTTAAGTGTCATTAATATGACATTAATGACACATAATCGGGTCTTGAAGTCCTTGGCTCTCCTTTGAAGATCCGGAGCCGTTACAAGGTCTTCCGGAGGTTAGAAGCTGAAAGGTCCGACGATTTGTCACGTGGCAGCTCCGGATCAGGTAGCTCCGGGGCTACCAGACACGTGTCAGGTCCGGAGCTTCTCTCGGTCTGGGGTTAAGTCCGGAGGTGCCGTTTTGGTACATAGTCCGGAGCTTCCCCCTTGTGGGAGGTAGCTCCGGGTTAGTCGTACACGTGGCGACCCAGGGATTAACCATGTCGGAGAAGCGGGTCCGGTCCTGTCTGACAAGTGGGCCTCCGAGGGTCTTCAAACCAAGTAGATGGCTTTCCTTTGAGATTTCTGTAACCTCAAGGTGTGTATGGTTTTTAGGGTACCGACAAGACCAGACTAGTCTGCCCCTGTGGCCGGACTAGTCTGGACCAACCCAGTAAAGTCCATTTTGGAACGAACCAAGAGGTTATGTTCCACTTCGGACTAGTCAGTTGTTGACCGGACTAGTCCGTTGTCTAGTGACCGTTTGAATTTGGAAATTTGGCGATTAGCGTGATGATTGTTGTTTAGTGTGGCAGTTGTCAGGAACTGACCAGAGGTCAGTGGTCCCATAGGGCCGGACTAGTCCGTGGACTGAGGCCGGACTAGTCCATCCCTTTGCTGATGTAAGCCAAAGGGGCTTGGGACCTCTATAAAAAGCGGACCCCCGAGCTCATTTGAACATCTCTGGAACCCTAGTGCCGCCAAAAGCATCCTAGAGCCTTCCAAAGCCTTCTACTCGTATTACTAACCCCCTTAGAGCAAATCTTGAAGATATTAGATTTTTGGAAGGAGAGTAAAGGAAGATCATCGCGCTTTTTCTCTCGGTTTGACTTCTTGAACATTGTGTTGTGTTTTGTGGCTTGTGTGAGTTGAGCTTCGTGTGCTCCTTGTTGTATTGATTTGTGGGGGCCTCAAGTTGTGAGCAGCCCCATCAAACATGTTGATTGCAAATTGATATATTGGAAACCAAGCCGGCCATCGTGGTGGCTTGGTGAGAGAAGGGTCAAGCGAGACCAGGTCCTTGTGTGGACTTCTCAACGTGGAGGTAGGCTTATTCGTGGAGTTGAACCACAGGATAAATATCGTTTCACTTGTCTTTCGCTTCGTGTGATCACTAGTATTGCTATCTGGGTTCACTTTGCTCTTATTGCCTTACACTTTGATCATTATTATAATCTTTCAATCCAAGTTTTTAAACCTCCCAATCTGAGTTTCATAAGTTTACTACACATTGCTCATATCTTATGTGAACTTTATTTCCGCAAATAACTTGTAGAAATCAAATTTTAGGGTTTTCACCCTGTGATGAGCGGACTAGTCCGGTCTTGAGCAGACTAGTCTGGCCACAGGAATTTAATACTTTTTGATTAAGTGTTTTCAGATATTATTGCCTATTCACCCCCCTCTAGGCGACTTTCACCGGACTTGTCCGCACTGAGAACGGACTAGTCCGATATTCGGCCGTTTGAACCCTAACTAGCAAAGCAATGGTGTTTCTCAATGCAAAAGTGGCTCAAAGTAGTTGTAATACAACAAGGAATCATGTATAAACAGGAGGAACTAAGCTATTTGAGCACAAACAAGAGGCATCGAAGGTTCTAGGGTTTGGAGAGAAACTTTACCAACTCCTTCGATTCACAGAGTTGGTGGAGTTTTTGAAGTGAACAAGTCCAAGGTCCTCGATCCCCTTGCAATGAAGATCGTTTCCCATGGAGATTTGGTGGAGAAGTCGCCGAATGACCTTGGGGGCACATGAGTGAGGAGAGAGAACGTGAGGTATGTTGTGAGGATGAAGAAGATTAGGTTTTGGCGGCCCTAGGGTTATGGAGTCGAAAAATTGGACTAGTTCGGACTACTGGAACTCTGCGGACTAGTCACCATTGTGCGGACTAGTCCGTGGTCACCAGAACAAAAACAGTTAGACCATTCGTATATATTCAAAGATTCATATAAAGAAAATAGGGGACAAAAACACAAATAATCTTGACGAATATGATCAGTAAACATACGACAATCAAGCTATGACCATAATTCACCAAGATCAAGTAATTAACATAGTTCTCAGAGAAAAATAGAGAGAGATGATTTTCATAACACAATCAATATGATTTTGAAGATGGCATACATGTATGCAAGTTTTCAAGCCACGTCCCGAGCATCAAGGATATTTAGTTCGTTTCGGAGCTCACCAAAACTTTTTTCATCAAGTGGCTTGGTAAAGATATCAGCTAGTTGTTTTTCAGTGTTGACATGGGAAATGGCTATGTCTCCTTTCATTGAATGATCTCTCAAAAAGTGATGTTGGATGTCTATGTGTTTAGTTCTAGAGTGCTCAATGGTATTATAGGCAATTTTAATTGCACTCTCATTATCACAAAGGAGTGGAATACAACTCATATTGTAACCATAATCCCTTAGAGTTTGTCGCATCCAAACGAGTTGTGCACAACAACTCCCGGCTGCAACATACTCCTCTTCGGCCATGGATAAGGCAATGAAGTTTTGTTTCTTAGTGGACCAAGAAACTAGAGATCTACCTAGGAATTGGCAAGTACCGGAGGTACTTTTTCTATCTACTTTGCATCCAGCATAATTTGCATCGGAGTATCAGATGAGATTGAACTTTGAGCCTTTAGGATACCAAAGGCCTAGGCTGGGTGTATGAACTAAATATCGCAAGATCCTTTTTACGGCTGTCAAATGACATTCCTTAAGATTGGCTTGAAATCTGCACACAAACATACACTCAACATAATATCAGGCCTAGATGCACATCAATAAAGTAGGAAGCCAATCATGGAGTGATATACCTTTTGATCCACGTTTGGTCCGTCTTCATTGAGATCCAAGTGACCATTTGTCGCCATGGGTGTCTTTATAGGCTTTGCTTTGTCCATTCCAAACTTCTTAAGTATGTCTTGAGTGTACTTTTTTTGGCTTATGAACATTTCTTCCTTTTGTTGCCTCACTTGGAATCCCAAGAAATATCTCAACTCTCCCATCATGGACATCTTGAATCTATTTGTCATAATATTACTAAAATCTTGACAAAAAGATTTGTTAGTTGAACCAAATATAATATCATCAACATAAATTTGATAGATAAATAGATCATTATCAAAATTCTTAGTAAACAATGTGTAATCAGCTTTACCAATCTTAAATCCATCTTCAATCAAAAAAATCTCTAAGGCACTCATACCAAGTTCGAGGAGCTTGTTTGAGGTCATAGAGAGCTTTACGCAATTTGAACACATAGTCGGGGAACTCTTGATCTTCAAACCCTGGGGTTTGCTCCACGTACACCTCCTCCTTGATCGGTCCGTTGAGGAAGTCGCTTTTCACATCCATTTGATAAAGCTTGAAATCATGGTGAGTAGAATATGCAGGTAATATTCGAATCAATTCAAGCTTAGCTACGGGAGCAAAAGTCTCGTCGAAATCCAAACCTTCGACTTGTGAATAGCCTTTGGCCACAAGTCATTCCATGTTCCTTGTCACCACCCCATGTTTGTCTTGCTTGTTGCGGAAGAGCCATTTAGTGCCGACAACGTTGAACTTTGGTCTTTCAACAAGTTCCCACACCTCGTTCCTTTTGAAGTTGTACAATTCTTATTGCATTGCCACAACCCAATCCAAATCCTTTAAAGCATCTTCAACCCTGTGTGGTTCCAAAGAGGATACAAATGAGTAATGTTCACAAAAATTAGCTATACGAGATCGAGTTGTTACTCCCTTTTGGATGACACCGATTATGTTGTCGACGGGCTGATCTGTTTGGATGCATTGATGCACTCTTGGATGTGGCAGTTGTGGTCTTGATTCTTCATTGTCATCATCTTCTTCTCCCCCTGGATGGTTGCCTTCATTGACGTGTTGATCATCTTGGACTCCTTGAGGTTGATCTTGTGTGGAAGCTCCCCCTTGATCATTCTCCTCCACTTGTGGTTCATCTTCTTCATTCGCATTTGAAGGTGGCACTTGTGGTCGAACATCGCCCAATGCCATTCTTCTCAACGCTTGACATGGAGCTTGTTCTCTATCTAGCACACATTGGTCAACTTTCTCTCTTTGGGAGCCGTTAGCTTCATCGAACAGCACGTCACGTGCCACTTCAACAAGTCCAAAGGCGTTGTTGAAGACACGATAGGCGTAGGAGTTCGAATCATAGCCAAGTAAGAAACCTTCATCAGACTTCGAAGCGAACTTTGAAGTCTTAGGCTTCTTGTTCAAATTATAACATTTAGAACCAAAAACTCGAAAGTATGAAATATTCGTCTTATTACCAGTGAGTAGTTCATATAGTGTTTTCTTGAGTAGGCGATGAAGATATAGTCGGTTTATGGTGTGACACGCGGTGTTGACCGCTTCAGCCCAAAACCAATCCGAAGTCTTGTATTCATCGAGCATTGTCCTCACCATCTCAATAAGTGTTCGATTCTTCCTTTTGGCTACTCTGTTTTTTTTAGGAGAATAAGGTTCTAAAAACACGTGCTTTATCTCTTCTTCGTCTAGATACTCCTCAACTTGGGTATTCTTGAACTCTGTTCCGTTGTCACTATGTATGTTCTTGATCATCAACGAAAATTGATTTTGATCTCGCTTGAGAAACTTCTTGAGGGTTCCTTGAGTTTCTGTCTTATCATGCAAAAAAAAAACCATGTGAAGCGAGAAAAATCATCAACAATGACTAAACCGTACTTGTTACCACCGATGCTTATGTCAGCAATTGGACCAAATAGGTCCATGTGAAGGAGCTCCAATGGTCTTGTTGTAGTATTGACGTTCTTCGCGGGATGGGGTGCTCCTACTTGCTTCCCGGCTTGGCACGCGCTACAAGGCATGTCTTTCTCAAAAACAACATCCTTTAAACCACATATGTGATTGCCTTTTAGAAGTTTTTAAAGATTCCTCAAACCAACATGTGCTAGCCATTTATGCCACAACCAACCCATGTTGGTCTTTGCAATAAGGCATGTGTCAACTTTGGCTTTATCTTTGTTGAAGTCAACCAAATAAATTTTTCCCTTTAACACACCCTTGAATGCAACCGAGTTATCATTCCTTCTGAAGACGGTCACACCCTCATTAGTGAACAAACAATTATAACCTTTGTCACATAATTGGGATGTGGACAAAAGGTTATAATCCATGGAATCAACATGTGAAACATTAGAAAGAGTATGTTGTGATGAAATTGCTATTTTACAGGTACCGAGCACCCTTCCTTGACTGTTATCGCCAAAATAAATGCCTTCGCTTGGATCTTCATTTTCTTCATATTCAACGAACATCCTTCTTTCTCCGGTCATGTGATTGGTGCATCCACTATCTAGCTCCCATTTAGCTCCACCGGATGAATAGGTCTGCAAAACACAAATTAAGACTTGGTCTTAGGTCTCAATGCTTGCTTGGGTCCTTTGAGGTTAGTCACAAGTGGTTTGGGCACCCACACATGAGATTTAGTGTTCCCATGGCATGGCCCAACATGTTTAGAATAAACTCTACCAAAATTACTTTTCATAAGAACATATGGTCCATCAAAAACAAGAGTTGTTGCTCATATGTGTTAACAATGTTACTTTTATCAACATTATTAAGTTGTCTAACTTGAGAGATGTTTCCCTTGACAAAAGCAATGTGTTCCTTGTTATTCTTGTGGTTTCTAGCATTTTTCTTTTCACCATAGGAATACCCAATTCCATATTTGACATTAGGAGGTCTTGTGATCACACTGCGTGCATACTTGAACTCCTCCTTGTCAAATATGCCACTTCGGGAAGGATGCTTGTCCCTTGTCAAGTTTGACTTCTCCTTCAAGTTAGAGTCAATTTTAGCACATTCATAAGCAATAGTAGTTTCATATTTTATAAGTTGAGAATGTGGGCTTGAAGCGGATGAAGAATCACTTGACTCGAGTGACTCAACTTGTAACTCAAGGATCTTGTTAACTTTGGTTAAGTTAGGAAGTTCATCCCTGATAGCCATGTTTTAGTCCTCTAGCTTCAAACAAGCTTCCTTTCTTGAAGCTACTCAAGTTCCATTGAGTTGCTTCGCTCCTTTTCAAGCTCGAGGAGCTTTTTGGTCTTAAGATATTCTTCCTTTTGGAGGATGATCATATCTTCTTGAGGATCAACTAGCTCCTCCTTATTAACAAGCTTATCCATTAAAAAATTCATCTTAGCCGCAATTTTCTAATCTAAACCAACAAGCATATCTTCATCATCACTAGATTTATCACTATCACTATTAAAAGAATGCGAGGAGGAAGATTTAGTTGTTACCTTCCTTTTACCTTCCTTGGTCATTAGACACGTATGATTTGTGTCTTTCCTTGCGCTTATGGTTGGGAAGAGGGTGGATTTCTTGGTAGGCTTTATGACGGCTATGGTAGCCATCTCCTCTTCTTCTTTGGATGAGGACTCATCATTAGAGTCCCAATCCTTCCCAAAGTGTGCTTGACCATGTTGTTTTTTTGTCTTGAATGTTTTCTTAGGTTTAGGCTTGTTTTCCTTGGTCTTCCTCTTACTTTGTTTGTGTGGACAGTCTACTGTCGTACTCTCCACAGTTATAGCAAGCACACCTCATTTTTGGTCTTGGCTTGTCCCTTTGTCTTCATTCACTTTGTCTACCACCTTGTCTTCTTCTCATCATTTTCTTGAATTTCTTCATGAATAGGATCATATCTTCTTCATCAGTATCACCGCTCTCAACGGCCCTGTCATCTTCCTCTTGAGCTTCTCGAGCTTCTTTTGATATAGGTTTACAAGTGAACTTCAAAGCAAGTCCTTTCTTCTCTGCCGAGGTAAGGTTGGCCATCTCTTTTAACGTGCTTGGCTTGCTTGTCCATCATTTCAATGTTGATAATCTTCTCAAGAAGCTCGCTCGGAGTAATTTTCCGATGCGCGGGGCTTTCTCTAATCATTGACCATAGAGTTACATTGCGAGGCATGAAAGCTCTAAGAATTAGCTTCACGACCTCATGATCATTCCACCTCTTGCTTCCATATGATCGAACTTTGTTGATGAGATTCTTCAATCGATTGTGCATGTCTTGCGGTGACTCATCTTCTTCTATAGCAAATCTTCCCAATTCGCCTTCAATCATTTCAATCTTGGCTTCTTGCACATGACGATCACCTTCATGTGCAGTTTGTAAAGTGTCCCATGTCTCCTTAGCAATTTTGAGTCCATCCACCTTAGTGAACTCGTCTCCGCTCAGTGACAATGTTATGGCAGCTGCAACTTGAGCGTTCCGATAAATAGCTTGTTCTTGACTTGGTGTGAGCTCTTCATCGTCATCTGGGATATCTATCCCTGTACACACTATATGCCACAAGCTGCGGCTAAGTAACATGAGATGCATTTTAATATTTTGCCTACACATTGAATAATCATTGCCATTAAAGTATGGGGCTTTTCCTAGAGGAATTGATAAGTAATGTTATTGTTGGAATTCAGACGATCATAGTTAAAAGGATATCGGGAGTAGTCGGTGTGACTACTCCCTTCTTCTTCTTTTCACCCCCGATCTTCATATTCCCTTTTGGGGATAGTGCCTTCTTCCTTAGGAGTGCCTTTAATTCTAGCATCTCCTCATCATCATCCTCACAATCATGGATGGCGTCGAGGAGCTTCCCCAGCTTCTGAGTCTTTTCATTGTAACCCTTCTCTTGGTTGAATTTCTTGTGTACATCCTTAATGTACGACATATTCTCTTCGAGCAGTGAGTCTCTTTTGAAGAAACCTGCTCTGATACCAATTGAATGTAGCCTAGAGGGGGGTGAATAGGATTTTTGAAATTTTGTTGGATCCTGAAACATTTAACAAACCTGATCAAATACAAAGAAATCAGACTAGTCCGGTATGGTGCAGACTAGTCCGTTGTGTGCCGACTACAATGATCAAGTTTGGTCGAAGAATTCATGTCAAGTACTCTATGTAGCGGAAAGTAAGTTGTAAATTGGATGTATCACGACAATGAAACTATGTATGGCACAATTAACTTTGATTTCAATGTCTTAATGTAAGTTGTCCAAGATTGAGAAAACCCTAGAATGAGATGAACAATAAGAACAAAAGTGCACATGACACAATTTTATCCCGTGGTTTGATTTCCACGAAGGAAACCTACATCCACGTTGAGGAGTCCATAGAGGATCGGGTCTTCACCAACCCTACCCTCGTCGAATTGCCACGGAGGCCGATTCTCTTCCTCTAATCACAAAGGGGCAAATAACCGAATTCAAGGGGCCTTCTCACAAGTTGAGGCCTCCCCAAGATTCACAAAGATGAATACCGCCAAACACACTCGAAATATATGCAGTAAACAACAAAAGTGTGCGAGAGAATCAAACCCAAGACCTCAAGATGTGTGAAAGAAGTCTCTCCATTTGATCAACGCCAATCCTCAAAGATTTGATGTTCTTTGGGTTAGAATGTGTGGAGAGATGTGTTTTTAGGGCTCTTGGGAGGTGTGACGGCACAGGGAATCAAGAGTTTTTGGTTGTTGGGCTGTACACCCCTATTTATACTAGGGTTTCCAAAAGTTACTGTTAGGGTTTGTGATGTCCGGACTAGTCCGTGGTGGACTCCAGACTAGTCCGGTGTGCAGCGTGTGGAAAACCCTAAGTGTTCTGATATATCGGACTTGTCTGACAAAGGGAGGACTAGTCCGATTTGGGCTCAGGAAGTGTTTGGACTAGTCTGGCACATATCAGACTAATCCGATGTGGTGAACCTCATGTAGAATTTAACAAAAGTCCACAGTGGGAGGACTTGTCCGATTTTTGTCAGAGAGTTTTCGGACTAGTCCGTGGCGATATCGGACTTGTTCGTATCTGTGTAAAGTGTGATGTCCTGAGGACAAGTCTGCACTGGGGTGGACTTGTCTGTTTTTAGTCAGAAAGATATCGGACTAGTCCGTGGTGATATCGGACTTGTCCATTGTTATACAGATGTGAAGTGTTGAGGACTAGTACGCACTAGGGGGGACTAGTCCGATCTTTGTCAGAGAGATATCGGACTAGTCTAGTGAATATCAAACTAGTCCGAACTTGTGACATTTTGTGCAGTGGGGGTGATTTCTTTTGCTTGAGCTCTTGGGGTGTGTTTCTCCAACACACTCCATACACAACAAGGTATTCTATTTAGCTCTTAAGATCTTCCCCATATAGATTCCTCATTCTCCTTTCTTTTTGCGCTTTCTTCATAATTTCATTAAAACCTCCATTCATCTCAACAATTTTGTTAGGATCTCATTTGTTTGTCATAAATCAACCAAAACCCACAAGGGATTCCTAGATGCACTTTCACCAGTGCTCTTCATAGACAAGAAGGATGGAACCCAAAGGATGTGTGTGGATTAAAGGTCTCTCAACAAGGTGATGATCGAGAACAAGTACTCGTTACCCCGAATAGAGTATTTGTTCGACCAAAGAAATGGTGCCTGTGTTTTCTCCAAGGTCGATTTGCATTCAAGGTACTTCCAAATAAAGATTAGACCATCGATATACCCAAAACGACTTTTTGGGCATTGTATGGATACTATGAGTACATCGTTCCGTCTTTTGGATTGATGAACGCACCTGCATACATTATTTATCTCATGAATAAGGTCTTCATAGAGTAACTAGAACCCACAAGGTCGATGATATTATAATATACTCGAGAAGCGAGAAAGAACATGAGGAACACTTGAAGATTACATTGCAGAAACTACGGGAACATCGGTTGTATGCCAAGTTCAGAAAGTGTCGATTCTAGTTATGGGAAGTATTATTTTGGGACATATCATCTCTAGAGAAGAAGTATCGATCGACCCGAGAAAAGTGAGAGACGTGCTTAAATGGGAGCCACCACAGAATATGAAAGAAAATTTAGAGTTTTCTTGAAATGGTAGGATATTATCGTTGATTCATCAAGGATTTCTCCAAAATAGCAAAGCCCATGACCGAATTACTAATTAAGGGGAAGGCATTCCAATGGACTCAATATTGTCAAGATAGCTCTGATGAATTAAAGAGCAGGTTGACAACCACACCAGTGCTAGTATTGCTAGACGTGAGCAAGAGTTATGATATATATTGTGATGCGTCGAGGCAAGGACATGGCTGTGTATTGATGCAAGAAGGCCAAGTAGTAGCTTATGCATCAAGGTAATTGAAGAAACATGAGTTGAACTATCCTATGCATGATCTCTAACTTGCAGTCGTGGTGCATGCTTTGAAGATTTGGAGGCACTACATCCTTGGTCATAGATGTGAGATTTACACAGATCACAAGAGCCTCAAGTACATATTCACAGAAACAGATCTGAATCTGAGACAACGAAGATGGTTTAAACTCATCAAGGATTATGATGTGGGAATCAACTATCACACAGGGAAGGCTAATGTAGTGGCAAATTCCTTGAGTAGGAAAGGAGCAAGCCACCAACTCACGATTCAGGAGTTGTCATCTGAGTTATGTTAAGAGTTTGAACAGTTGCAACTTGGATTCGTGAATGAGATGGGAATAATGGAAGTAAACCCAACACTAGAACAAGAAATACAAGAAGGTCAAACAAAGGATGGGGAGATCCAGGAGATCAAGGGAAGGATCCAAGAAGGGAGAGAATGGATGTTTGATGAAGGAGAAACCAACACGTTACGGCTTGGGAAAAGAATTGTTGTGCCTAATGTGAAGCGTATCTGTGAGACGATACACTATAGGAATTGCGATAATAGACGATGGTCGAAACTGTCGTCTATAAGCTATCGACGATGGTATATGCTTATGGATGACGGTATCCGGATGTCGATGACTATTAGTTATCTATAAGCTTATAGACGACGGTTACCGACATCTATAAGCTTATTGACGATGGCTAGATTTAGCTGTCGTCAATAAGGGACTCTTTCCATGTGGTAGCGGGGGGGGGGGGGGGTGGGGGGGGTGGGGGGGGGGGAGCTTATCGACGATGATGGTTTGGACCGTCGTGTATAATACACATATAGATGACGGTTTAACGCCAACCATCGTCGATACTGGATGTTATCATCGACGGTATTCGGAGACCGTCGACGATAACTTGCCAGTATCGACGACGACACATCGAAAACCGTCATCGATAGGCCTTAGCGTCGACGTAACTAGGTAACCGTCAATGATAAATTGCCAGTATCAACGACGGTGCCAGAAAACCGTCGTGAATAAGTTATGTAGATTTTTTGAAAAAACAGAGAATGCTACCCTGGCTGCGAGGCTAGCCCTGGCTCGATGGCCAGATCACATAGGCAGATAAAAACAGAAATCACAAACATATATATCACAATAAGGATTGCAAAACACTATGAAAACGCCACACTACAAAATTCACGAGTTTGTGAATCTTAAAATAAGGATTCGTGCTGCTGCTCAACCTCTTGAACATTACCATCCTGTAACATGGCACAATAATATTGTGAGATTAATGCTTCTACTCAAAAGATGAAGTAATGAAAGAAATAAAAAACATTGCACAGTGACTAAGATTGACAATTGTATACAAGAGGTGATATATCTTCTTTTTTTACGCATTTAAGCCAAAGACTATTTCATTTGTGGAGGCACGCCAACCAATGCTCAGACGCCAATTACCAATAACCATCCTTGGTTTTTCCGGTTAATGCTATAACTCTTACCAAATTAAGCCCACAAAGTTAATTAGGACCAAAGAATAATAGCTTTTCATTTTTTTCCACGAATCCAACATTTATTTTGACCTTTTTGTTAGGGCTTTGCTACTGGGCTCATGTTGAGCATGTCTTTCTTTGACTTGGCCTATGATGCTGTCAATGCAATTGGTTTTCTGAAATGAAACCTATGGGTAAGAAAGAAAAGGCAAGCAAGGAAGAAAAGATTGGACGGGTCACACAAGCAATGTGTCAAGACTTGTTGGCAAGATGAAGGTTTGAAGCCTGTTGTTGGTGGTTGGGGTCTGAAGCTCCTTGAGGAAACAAAATCAAGTCATTTAGAGGGCTTATTGAAGTGTATTTTACCTTTTGTATAAAAAAATGCATTTAATTGTCGATAGTGAATTAAATCCATATTTTGTAGGTCAAAGATTGTAATCGAAAATTGAAGTGAGAAGCTGACCTGAGTATGAGGCGCTACCCATCCGCTGCCACCAGAGTTCGAAAAGTCCTCCTTCTGCAGTCGTCCAAGCGCCGGAATCTGAGGCGACGGAGTTTGAGCCTACGTTCCCGATCCCTGTGTTGTGCAAGTGTGGTTAGACATGTTACAATTAAAAAATGCATATTTTACTAAATTTGAACAAGTTTAACTAGTTTAAGCTATATTGAATAATTTTTTACCTGAGGTGCTGTCATCGGCACCTGCGGCTGCGATATCACTGGCGGCGCCCATTGCGAAAAGATAGGCGGTTGTCCTGGAAACATAGTCTGCAAACACAAAGTGAATCATTATACATGTCATTTATGTATTAAATATGTTATGTACAACATCTAGAATGTACCTGCACTGCAGTTTGCATCTGTAGCATGAATGAGTGTTGATACTTGTCCCTAGTCCTCTCCGCCTCATCCCTAGCCCTCTGCACCTTGTCCCTCGCCCTGAGCTCTTCTTGAGTCCTCAAGAGCTCCTCTCGAAGACTTTGGAGCTCTAGATCTCAGCTCGCACGGTTGCTGCTGGACCTGCCCTAATGCGATGAAGAAGCCCTCGAGGAAGCCTGCGCCTACCTCGAGTTGACCGCTCCATCAAAGATGCCTAACCTGCACAACAAAGTAAGATTATTAAATTTTTGTATCTCAAAGTTGGTAACAGTAAATTAAAAATAACAAAGCTCACTGCACATGAGGTTTCCCACCACCGCTTGGATACGCGTCTTTGGGGACGATTGGCACGCTCTGCCAGTCAAACTCTTTGCCTCGAATCCTCCGTGCCTCCTCACCACTTTGCCTGAAAATACAGAAAAATAATTTCATTAGAACTATTAAAGAGAATTCAATTAAGTTGAAAAAATAACTCATCGAAGTCTGTCTTGCCGTCTATGAAGACGGGACAGGCTGCGACGCGTCACTTCCCATGTGACCACTCTTCCACACCTTGATAGGATCCGACTGCTAACCGCTCTTGTGCTCCTATCAGTACATGTTAGCACAAGGAAGATTATAAAATTAATTAATAGAATGCGAGTAGCACTTACAATCCATTTAGCGAGGTGTATGTAGTCGTCCCCACCGAAGCGATGTTTTCCCTCCGTCCCTCTAGTCTCTCGACGGGGTTTAGAAAGTGCATGGAAGCCCTCGATCTCGCCCAAAGAGCACACAGGCCATGGACGCGTCCGGGCGACTCTCAAGCCACGCTACGCTGACCTGCACAAATTTATTATTAAATGAAAATATTGATCACAATCATATAATGAAGCAAAGTAAACAAAAAGCTTTACCACTGCATACTAGGCCTTCGTCAAGTACTTTTCGGCTTCCTTCCCCCCTCATGCTCGTTTGGATGCAACTTGAAGTACGTGGTCGTAACTTGAATGCGAGCTGACGATAGTGACTATGTCACGATCTTCCTGGTGCAGTTATGGAAGACGAGATTAGCGTGATTCGTCTGCTCGACCTCGTTCTCCAAATGATCTCGTGCCTGAAAAAGAGAAGTACAAGTGAATGTATGTAACTTATATTAGATTTGTATTACACAAGTATTGTTCATACTTACCATGAAGTCCTGCCAAACAACCTCCTGGTGGTTGCCATGAAGAATGTCTTGGGCCCTATAGTAGTCATACCAAGACATGGCAGAGTACATCGGGGTAGTGCAAACGGACTAGACGACCCAAGATACCGTTCACTAGCGCATGGCGCCCGTGGACCGTGAACGAAGCATCCTTCCAAGTCCTGATACATGATTCTCAATTAGTATATAGATAAGTTGAAAAGTATCTAAATTGAATTGTTAGAGATTTACTTACCTATCGCCAATCGGACGAATAACGATACGATCATTTAGGTTCGTAGGAGCCGGAGGAGGAGGCACATAGTGGCTCCTCCTACTCCGCTGCTGTGGAACCTGCTCCAAAGCAAGTGACCCAGAAGTGGGGTCACCCGACTGCACTGGCTCCAAAGAGGGAGGCTCCAAAGCAGAAGGCACCGAAGAAGAAGGCACCGAAGGAGGTACCCTAGCCTCTGTGTCCTCGGACATAGAGTCGTCCTGACAATTTTAAAGATTCATATTATAAAATAAAAATTACTTATATAATTTATGTTATTAAATGTTCTTTACCTGTAGTGACCACTGTATAGGCCCATGTGACCACTCCGGTAGATGACTCACCAACTGAGCCTATCTACCCCCGCTAAGTTGACTGCCCTAGAAGACCTCCTCTCCTCTCGAGACTGTCGGTGGCAGAAAGCTCCGTGCCCCTGCCCCTCCTCGTCTGCTGTTGCTCGATGACATACCGTTTAAGAAAATTTTCTAATGAATTTAATCAAAAGTATATAAAAAAAATGAAGACATGAAAGAAACGTTACTTGTACTCAGTTTTAAAATCCATCAGCATCACGATGTACTCTACTACATAAACCGAACCATCGATCTTCTTTCATGGTACTTGCACATTTTCGTTTTGCATCTCACAAGTCTCTATATCTTCTGCATCTCCAACAAAGTCATGGAGTCCTAAATCAGGCTCGACGACAAAAGAGTCCGACAACTCTTGTTCTTGGTAAATAACATCAACCTCATCATCAAGGTATCCAGCATCGCCTTGTGTATATAATACACTTGTGCACAACCCACCAAGCTTTAAGCTTTTCGTATGGATAATGTAGATAATACACTTGCTCGACTTGGTGTGCAAGTATGAAGGTGTCTCAGCATCCTAGCCGGTCCTTGTTTTTGACATCTACCATGCCAAATTGGTTTTGCAAGTTCCATTGTTAGGATCAAACCAATCACAGTCAAAGAAGAGTACATTAAGGACCTTATTCCCTGCAAAACTGAATTCAAGGATGTTTTTAATGATTCCATAATAAGTAATTTCATGTCCTTGGTCATCAACTGCCCTATTCGCAACTCCGGTGTTACATGTTGCTCTGAAAGGACGTTGAGCTTCAATTTAAGTTGAACGAAATCGAAACACATTGACATCATATCGACTGTAACTTTTAATTTTAATGGATCCGTAGGACAGTTGTAATAATTCTTCATGGATGCTGACTTGTTTTTTGCACTGTGCATGAAACCAGGATAGGAAGTTATGTCCTCCTTGCAGTCCATGATATCGCATCGACTGTATTTGTCTGCTCGTAGGTTGCTGCTTAGATTTCCAATTTTGTTGATCGAACTCGCTATACAAGTAAAAATAGAATGATTAGCATAGATGTATAACACAACACGCTAATTATTATAGATGTTGAACAAACACTTACAAAAAATATTCATTCATCCCCTCTATATCAGCATACATCTACATCAAAGCAGCCGCCCTATCATAAGATTAAACATCGTAGGTCGTGCCACTACCAACAGTGGTGCCTCTCGTTTTAAAAATGAAGAGGCTGCTACAAGGGGGTGCTTCATCCATATTGTACCGCAACATAGAAACATTGAAATTGTGTTCTTCTACAAAATAGACTCTTGAAAAGTATCCTATCTTCTGAATGGCGTATGCTTCGGCTATGCATCATTCAACCCTTGCCCGATTGTGAACCATTGCTTTAAGACACCTAAGTGCTCTTTCAATGTGATACATCCAACTATATTGCACAGGGCCACCCACTTTAGCTTCATATTTAAGATGGATAAAGATCCCTGGAGGAAAAAAATTTTCCATCTTACGTAAAAGCATTGGCATCTCCTTTTCCAACTTTTCCATCATCTTGGCTGTAGCTAAGCTCGGCTAACACCTTCAACACCTCATCATCAATGTAGCCCCGAAACATAACCGGCATAAGACTTTCCATGATTATGTTATAATCATGACTTATTAACCCGGTGAGATTTCCAGTCTTAATATTTACGGCTCGTCTCAGGCTAGCATCATAACCGTATGGGAATTTCAACTTTTTCAACCATTCGAAGACTTTTTTCTTTTGTTTTGGTCAAAGATAGAAAGAAGCACGCGGTTTGCCACCAGATTCAGTTAGCTCAAGAGTTGAGCGTTTACAAACCTTTGCCAAATCCTTAAGAGCCTTTATATTATCATTTGTTATTCCTGTCAGATAGAAGCATGTGCTTATGATGCATTCGCCCATGTTACGTTCCTGGTGCATGACATCAATTTTATGCATTAGGATTAATGTCTTGACATACTGTAGCTCCCATAGTGCACATATATGAGTCCAATTGTGGTCCTCTTGGTAACCAACAAAATATCCAGGACGACCTTCATCTGCCACTAAGTTGTTCCACTGTTCAACAATCTCTGACCCATTGAGATGTTGCGGTGGTTGTTTTTTGACAACGGCGTCCTTCCTGAAGGCATCTTTCTGTTGCCTAAATACGTGATTGGGCGGTAACCAACGTTTGTGGCAATCGAAGTAGCAAATCTTGCCACCATAATTTAAACGAAAACATTCTGTATCCGAAGCATATATTGGACATGTCAAACAACCATGAGTGCTGCAGCCAGAAACTATGCCGTAAGCTGGAAAATCATGGACAGACCACAAGTATGCAGCCCGAAGGTTGAATTTCTGTTTTTTGTAACAGTCAAACGCTCTGATTCCTATCCATAACATTTTTAACTCTTCAATCAACAGCTTCGATATCACATTTAGTCATGAACCAGGATGATCTGGTTCAGGTACAATAAGCCAAAGGAACATGAACGCATACTTCGTACAAAGAGATGTTGGTAAGTTGTACGGAATTAGGAACACGAGCCAACAAGAGTATGGTGTTTCGTTTGTACTGAACGGTGAGAAGCCATCTGTCCCCAACCCGATGTGAATATTTCTCGCGTCATTGGTAAAATCTGGATCGAAGCGGTCAAGCGCTTTCCATGCCTCACCGTCTGACGGGTGCACCATCATTCCGTTGTTCTCACGTCGACCTTCTTTGTGCCACCTCATGTGTCTGGCTATTTTTTTGAGAGAAACAAGTGCTTCAACCTAGGTGTGACAGGCATGTAGCGAACCTGCTTTTGTGCGACTTCAGTCATTACTTTTGTACCGTCGTCGTTAACAACTTCGATAAATCTCGCTTTATCACATTTTAAACACTTGTTCTTGTTGGCATGATCTCTCCAGAAAAGCATGCAGTTGTCTGGGCACATATGAATCTTCTCATAGTCCATAGCAATCCCAAAAATCAATTTCTTAGAATGATACATATCTTTAGGCAATTTCTGAGGCTCTGGAAGGACATCACTAATAAATTTGATGAGGTTGTTGTAGCAGTTATTGGAGAAGGAATACCTAGACTTAATTGCCATAAATATAGTCATGAAACAGAGGATTATCACTATGGTGTGTTCATGCAAGAACCGTTCAGAAGCTCCGACAAGCTTGAAGAACTCTTTAACCTCCGTTGTAGGAGGATCCTCCATCAATTCAGGATTTATAACTTCAAGCATCTCGTCCATCCTATCAACCCCAGTGCTGTCATCCTAATCTCGATCTTCTACGACTTGAGAAGGTGTCTCGTCATGAAATGTCCATAACTCATAACGTTGCATGAAACTGTTTCCACAAAAGTGATACGTCAACGTCACTTTGTCGAAACACTTCGCATTCTGACATTTGATACATGTGCACCACACCTTGCTGTTGTTTAACAACATGAAAGCTCGTTCTATGAAAGCATTCATCTTGGTAAATTACTTCTCTTAGTTCCTCCCATTCTTTTTCCAACCAGTATATATCCAAGTGCGGTCTTCAGCCATGTTTGAGAGTATACCTTCAAAACAAACAAATCATTATAAGTTTTATTGTTACGTCATGCCACGGCCCTACAACTTGGCAGTTAGGTCCTGAACCCACCCAAGTGTGATCGAGCAGAGCATGCTCATGATGAGACATGCGGTCCGGATCCGGACGAAATTTCGGCAGCATAACGCCACCTTTTTAACACTACACCCCCCTATCTGGTGTTGTTCTTCAAGTAAAAATGGGCCTGACTGCTATACGATTATAGCCGTCATACTATGTTGCGAGTCATACGTCTTTTGCACTGTTTTCGTTCACCTTCACTATGCTTGTGCTTGTCGGGGGAGTGGCAGACGATCCTAGAGGAGATGGCGTCGTTGAAGAATGGGAGGATGAGGTACGTGTTGACGCTAGTGGGCACGGCTGTGCCATGGAAGACGGCGGCATTTAGGGGCATCACCTCAACATCCAACAAACATGGTTGCCATGATGGTGTCCGCTGGGATGCACGTGTCCGGTGGCCACATAACCCCGACAGTCACTCTAGGCCTCGCCGTTACCAGCTGGATCACCCTGTTCCGGTCGGTGCTCTACGTCGTCGCTAGGCTTTGTAAGGCGACGCCTAGGCCTCCATTCGCTCCAGCATGGACACCATGGCCGGTCGACTTACCTGGTCACCAGACAGAGGCGCATGCGTGGAAGGGGGCAACGCGGTAGGGTGGAGGAAGCGTGGCCAAGGCGGAGGGAGATGCGGTTGAGGAAAGGGGAGGCACCGTCGGAGCTGGAGAAGCCAATGCTATTGCTGGAGGAGGCGTCGCTAGAGCGGAGGATGCCAACGCATGATGTGAAAATAATTGCGGCTGAGAGGCATATATGAAAGTGCATCTAGGCATCCCGTTTGGGTTTTGGTTGTTTAATGACAAACAAATGAGATCCTAACAAAATTGTTTTGATAAGCACAGGTTTTAAAGCAATTAGGAAGAAATCACAAAAAGAAAGGAGAATCAGGATCCAAAGGGAAAGGATCTTAAGAGCTGAAAAGATTAGAATTATTTTGTATGGAGTGTGTTGGAGGAACACACTCCAAGTCTCAACTGAAAGAGATTACACTCACTGCACAACAATCAGCATGTGTGGACTAGTCTGATATCAACCGGACTAGTCTGACTTCCCTTTGACTAAAATCGAACAAGTTCCCCCCAGTGCGGACTTGTCCGCAACCCTTCACATTTGCACAACACCGGACAAGTCCAATATCAACCGGACTAGTCCGATATCCTTCTGACTAAAATCGGAGAGGTCCTCTAGTGCGGACTTGTCCCTAGTCCTACAATTTTTCACAACACCGGACAAGTCCGATATCCATTGGACAAGTCCGAAAACTCTCTGACTAAAATCAGACAAGTCCTCCAAGTGCGGACTTGTCCTCAATTCTGCACAGTGTTAACCACACCGGACAAGTCCGATATCCACCGGATTAGTCCGAAAAGTTTCTGTGCCCAGATCAGACTGGTCCACACCTTAGCAGACTAGTCTGGTGTCAATCAACACTTAGGGTATCTCGCACACCGAACTAGTCCTGTGTCCACCATGGACTAGTCTGGACTTCAAAATACCTAATGGTAACATTTGGAAACCCTAATATAAATAGAGGTGTAGGGCCGTAGAACACCCTCTCTCGACTCCATGTGTCGTGACACCTCCCAAGAGCCCAAACATACATCTCTCCACTCATTCTCAACCTAAAAGGATCAAATGTTTGAGGATTAGGGATTGGAGAAAGGAGAGAACTTATTTCACATGATCTTGAGATCTTGGGTTTGATCTCTCGCACACTCTCATTGTTTATTGTATATCTTTTGCGTGTGCTTGGTGGTGTTCATCGCCCTTATTCTTAGGGAGCCCTCAACATTTAAGAAGGCCCCTTGAAGAAGTTATTTGCCCCTGTGTAATTAGTGGTTGAGAATCAGCCTCCGTGGCGATTCAACGAGGGAAGGGTTGGTGAAGACCCGATCCTCCGTGGACTCTTCAATAGGAACGTAGATTCCTCCGTGGGATCGAACCTCACGATAAATCTTGCGTCTCACGTGTTCTTGTTTTATCGTTCATCATATTCTGGGGTTTGCATAATCTTGTGTAACTCACATTGAAATATTGGAATTAAAGTTGATCATTGCAACATAGTGTTTTGTTGTTGTAATACGTTCAAATTGCAAATTGCTTTCCGCTGCATAGGTTACTAGAAGTGAAATTATCAATCAACCTTGATCTTTCTAGTCCACGAATACTGAAGTAGTCCGCACCATACCGGACTAGTCCGGCCTCCTTGTGTTTGATCTATTTGTTAAGTGTTTCAGGGATCGACAAAGATTCAAAAAGCATATTCACCCCCTATAGGCTACAGTCAATTGGTATCAGAGCCAAACTCTTTAAAAGAGACCCATCGCTCGAAGAGACAATGTCGGACATCAAGGTTGTACACAAGAACTTCAACAATGAAAAGGGTGATGATGAAAAGAACCAAAAATTGGAGAAACTCCTTAGTACCATTCAAGACTGCGAGGACAATATTGAAGATATGCTTGAACGCAAGGCTCTTCTAAGGAAGAAGGCACTATCTCCAAAAGCGAAGAAGAAGATTGAAGATGAGAAGATGAAGGGTAGTAGTCACACAGACTACACCCGATATCCTTTTAACTATGAATGTCTAAATCCTCACAATAGTCATTACTTATCAATTCCTTTAGGCAAACCACCTTACTTTGACAGAAATGACTATTCAATGTGAAGACAAAATATGAAAATGCATCTTATTTCTCTTAACCCAAGTCTTTGGCATATAGTGTGTACATGTATCGATATTCCAGATGATGATGAAGAGTTAACTCCAAGTCAAGAGCAAGCCATTCATCGGAATGCTCAAGCCGCAGCTGTCATCACTTCATCACTGAGCATTGATGAGTTCACCAAGGTGGATGGACTCTATATCACCAAGGAAATCTGGGATACTCTCAAAACAACATATGAAGGAGATCGCCATGTACGTGAAGTTAAAATCGAAATGATCGAGGGTGAATCGGGAAGATTTGCTATAGAAGAAGATGAAACACCCCAAGACATGTACAATCGACTGAAGTCCCTCATCAACAAAGTCCGAGCTTACGGAAGCAAGAAGTCCGTACAATGTTGTGAAGTTGATTCTAAGGGCATTCATGCCTCGGAACTTGACGTTGTTCTCTATGATTAGAGAAAGTCCAAGGTATCGCAAAATGACCCCAAATGAACTTCTTGGCAAGATCATCAACTTTGAAATGATGGATAAAGAACACAAGAATGTCAAAGAACTTGCCAATCTTACCTCAACAAAGAAGAAAGGGGTTGGTCTAAAAGCAACTGGCAAGCCGACATCAAAAGAAGCTCGAGAAGCTCATGAAGAAGATGATGGAGATGATGAAAGCAGTGATGTCGATGAAGAAGACATGATGTTGTTCATGAAGAAGCTCAAATGAAGGAAGACATAGGGACAAACCAAGACCCAAGATGACACGTGCATGCTATAATTGTGGAGAGTACGATCACTTCATAGTTGATTGTCCACATGAAGACAACAAGAAGAAGAATAAAGACAACAAGCCTCAACGAAAGAAGGTATTCAAGAAGAAGAAGCAATATGGCCAAGCACATCTATGGAAGGAGTGGGACTCCAATGATGAGTCCCCATCTGAAGAAGAAGAGGAGATGGCAACTATAGCCATCAAGAAGTCTACCAAGAAATCCACTCTTTTTTCCAACCATGGGTCAAAAAAGGACATCGACCACACGTGTCTAATGGCCAAGGAAGGTAAAAGAAAGGTAACAACTAAATCTTCCCCCTCACATTCTTTTACTAGTGATAGGGATAATTCTAGTGAGGATGATAGTAGTGATGAAAATGAATACATGCTTAGGGGTTTATATAAAAAGACTACTGCTAAAATGAAAATTTTACTTGATAGGATTGTTGATAAGTAGAAGTTAGTCAATCATCAGGAAGATATGATCATCTCCCAAAAGGAGGAACATCTTGAGATTGAAAAGCTTCTTGAACTTGAAGAGGAGCAAAGTAAATCACTAGAACTTGAGTTTGCTTCAAGCAAGGAAGCTTGCTTGAAGTTAAAAGACTCAAACGTTATAATCAAGGATGAACTTACTAACTTAACCAAAGTTAACAAGATCCTTGAGGTACAAGTTGAGTCACTCAAGCAAATTGGTTCTTCATCCTCTTCAAGATCACCTTCCCAACAAATCAAATCTGAGACTGTTATTACTTGTACTTGTGCTAAAAGTGACACTAACTTGAAGGAAAAACTAAACTTGACAAAGGACAAGCATCCTTCCCAAAGTGGCACATCTGACAAGGAGAAGGTCAAGTATACACGCAGTGCATACTCGGTCACAAGACCTCCTAATGTCAAATATGGCATTGGGTATTCTTATGGTGGAAAGCAAAACGCTAAAAGCCACAAGAATAACAAGGTTCACTTTGCCTTTGTCAAGGGAAACTATTCTCAAGTTAGAAAACTTAATAATATTGATAAATTTAACATTGTGAACACATATGAAAGACAAACCCTGTTTAGAACTTTTGATGCTTCATATGTACTTATGAAAAGTAATCTTGTAATAGTTTATGTTAAATATGTTGGGCCACGCCATGGGAACACCAAGTCTCATGTGTGGGTGTCCAAATCACTTTGTGACCAACCTCAATGGACCCAAGCAAGCTTGGCTACCTAAGACCAAGGCATAATTTCTTTTTATCAAGCTTATTCATCCAGTGGAGCTAAATGGGTGCTAGATAGTGGATGCACCAATCATATGACCGGAGAAAGAAGAATGTTCGTGGAATATGAACAAAATGAAGACTCAAGCGAAGCCATCTATTTTGGTGATAATAGTCAAGGAAGGGTGCTAGGTACCGGTAAAATTGCAATTTCATCACAGCATACACTTTCTCATATTTTACATGTTGACTCCTTAGATGATAACCTCTTGTCCATATCTCAATTAAGTGACAGAGATTATAATTGTTTATTCACTAATGAGGGTGTGACGTCTCTTGAAGGAGTGATAACTCTATTGCATTCAAGGGTGTGTTAAAGGGAAAACATTATCTAGTTGACTTCAACAAAGATAAAGCTGAACTTGACACACACTTGATTGCAAAAATTAACATGGGTTGGCTGTGGCATAGACGGCTGGCACATGTTGGGATGAGGAATCTACAAAAACTTTTAAAAGGCGATCACATCCGAGGTTTAAAGGATGTTGTTTTTGAGAAAGACAGGCCTTGTAGCGCGTGCTAAGCCGAGAAGCAAGTAGAAGTACCTCATCTCGCGAAGAATGTCATGACCACAAGAAGACCGCTTGAGCTCCTTCACATGGACCTATTTGGTCCAATTACTTACATAAGCATCGGCGGTAATAAATATGGTTTAGTCATTGTCGATGATTTTTCACGCTTCACGTGGGTTTTCTTTTTGCATGATAAGTCAAAAACGCAAGGAACACTCGAGAAGTTTCTAAGGCGAGCTCAAAATGAATTCTCATTGAAGATCAAGAACATACAACATGAAAATGGGACATAATTCAGGAACACTCAAGTTGCGAAGTATCTGGATGAGGAATGAATAAAGCATGAATTTTCAGCACCATATTCTCCTCAACAAAATGGAGTAGCTGAAAGGAAGAGCTGAACACTCATTGAGATGGCGAGGACAATGCTAGATGAATACAAGATTTCAGACCGGTTTTGGGCTGAAGCAGTTAACACTGCTTGTCATGCCATAAACCGATTATATCTTCATCGTCTACTAAAGAAAACTTCATATGAACTACTCACCGGTAACAAACCAAATATTTCATACTTTCGAGTTTTTGGTTCAAAATTCTATACTCTCAACAATAAGCCTAGGGCTTCAAAGTTCACTTCGAAGTCCGATGAAGGTTTCTTGCTTGGCTATGATTCGAACTCCTACGCTTATCGTGTCTTCAACAAAGCCTCTAGACTTGTTGATGTAGCACGTGACATAGTGTTCCATGAAACAAATGGCTCTCAAGTAGAGCAAGTTGAACAGTGTGTAATAGATCAAAAAGAAGCTCCATGTCAAGCATTGAGAAGAATGGTGATGGGCGATATTCGACCACAAGGACCACCTCAAAGTCCCAATGAGGGAGATGAACCACAAACGAAGGAAAACGATCAAGCGGGAGCTTTCACACAAGATCAACCTCAAGGAGATCAAGATAATCAAACACAACAATGAGGGCCACTATCCAGGGGGAGACAAAGAAGATGACGATGATGAGGACTCAAGACCACAAGTGCCACATCAAAGAGTGCACCAAACCATACAAAGATATCACCCTGTCGAAAACATAATTGGTGATATACAAAAGGGAGTAACAACTTGAGCTCGTATAGCAAATTTTTGTGAATATTTATCTTTTGTATCCTCTTTATAACCACACAGGGTTGAAGATGCATTAAAAGACCCCGACTGGGTGATGGCGATGCAAGAAGAATTGAACAACTTTAAGAGGAATAAAGTACGGGAACTTGTTGAAAGACCCAAGTCCAACGTCGTCGGCATGAAATGGATCTTCCACAACAAGCAAGACCAACATGAAGTAGTGACAAGGAACAAGGAACAACTTGTGGCCAAAGGTTACTCACAAGCCGAAAGTTTGGATTTCGACGAGACTTTTGCTCCCGTAGCTAGGCTTGAATCAATACGTATATTACTTGCACATTCTACTCAATATGATATCAAGTTTTATCAAATGGACGTAAAAAGTGCCTTCCTCAACGGACCGATCAAGGAGGAGGTGTACGTGGAGCAACCGCCCGGGTTGGAAGATCAAGAGTACCACGACCATGTGTTCAAACTACGTAAGGCTCTCTGGGGCCTCAAACAAGCTCCTAGAGCTTGGTATGAGTGCCTAGAGATTTTTTTTATTGAAAATGGCTTCAAAATTGGTAAACCTGATTACACCTTGTTTACCAAGCACTTTAATGATTATTTATTCATTTGCCAAACCTATGTTGATGATATCATATTTGGTTTAACTAACAAATCTTTTTGTCAAAAATTTAGTAAAATCATGATAGATAGATTCGAGATGTCCATGATGGGAGAGCTAAGATACTTCTTTGGATTCCAAGTGAAAAAACTAAAAGAAGGAACGCTCATAAGACAAACAAGGTACACCCAAGACATTCTCAAGAAATTTGGCATGGACAAAGCCAAGCCCATAAAGACTCCCATGGCGACAAATGGACACCTAGACCTCAATGAAGATGGACCTAACGTGGATCAAAAGGTATATCATTCCATGATTGGCTCTTTACTTCATTTACGTACATCTAGACCGGACATTATGTTGAGTGTATGTATGTGTGCAAGAGTTCAAGCCAATCCTAAGGAATGTCATTTGATAGCCGTCAAAAGGATCTTGCAATATTTAGTTCATACACCCAACCTAGGACTTTAATATCCTAGAGGCTCAAAGTTCAATCTCATTGGATACTCTGATGTAGATTATGTCGAATGCAAGGTAGACAGAAAAAGCACCTTCGGTACTTGCCAATTTCTAGGTAGATCCCTAGTTTCTTGGTCCTCCAAGAAACAAAAATCTATTGCCTTGTCCACAGCCGAAGCAGAGTATGTTGTAGCCAGGAGTTGTTGCGCACAACTCCTTTGGATGCCACAAAGTCTATGGGACTACAGTTACAATATGAATTGTATTCCACTCCTTTGTGATAATGAGAGAGTGCCATTAAAATTGCACATAACCTCGTTGAGCACTCTAGAACCAAACATATTGATATCCGGCATTACTTTTTGGGAGACCATTCAATTAAAGGAGACATAGCAATTTCACATGTCAAAACTGAGAAACAACTAGCCGATATATTCACCAAGCTACTTGAAGAATAAATGCTTTTGTGAGCTACGAAATGAACTAAATATCCTCGATGCTCGGAACATGGCTTGAACACTTGCACATTTGTATGCCATCTTCAAAATCAAGTTGATTGCGTTGAAAAATCATCTTTCTCTATTTTCTCCGAAAAACTATGTTAATTATTAGATCTTGATGAATTATGGTCATAGCTCGATTGTTGTATGATTACTGATCATAATCATCAAGATTATTTGTGTGTCCTTGTCCCCTATTTCTTTTTATGCACCCTCGGATATATTGTGACGCCCGGTTCTGAAAAATGAACCAAGCTAACACATATGTGTGCCCAGGATGTTCATCACACATACATGAGTGCAATCACAAAAGAGTATACAGAAAATTACCAGGGAACAAGATTAATTAACCAAATTTTATTACACAAACCAGATTATTCTCGAATACAAGCTCTAATGAATATTTATGACAAACTCAACTATTGCAGCGGAAATACTCTAATTATGCAACTAAGCAAACTAAGCATAAGGGATAGCGCAACTCCAATAACACCACAGGCAAAGCTGACGGTAGACACGGCCTAGAACTCTGCATTATCACCATTAAACTCCCAATCCTGACCTGCAACTATTGGGGGGGAGATTGCAAGAGTGAGTACATGTCGTACTCAGCAAGTGTGGAAAGTATGACATGTGGCTGATTCAAATGACAACAATAATAATGACAAAGTGCTGAAAAGTACGTTAAAACGTTTGAAAAGCAATATATTACATGTACGTGAAGTAAACCCATCATAACCATAAGTAATATTATGATATCGATCTGAATTCACTACCATCATCAATAATTCAAGATTTCACCATTGCCAATAACCATATTCAATACCAGAAATAAATCCATAACCATCCATAACCATTACCATAACCATTACCATCCCAATTACCAAATTCCCTCTAATCATGGAAGTTGTCCAGGTGCTCATAACCGGGAGCACGGCTATCATGATAGTTTTAATTAACTTTGCAGAGTGTGTACCTCTTTACCCACGTGTTTGTGATTTTATCACCCGTCGGCGACTAAAGAACCTCCCTTCCGCCAATTACACTTCCTTTGGTGTATGGCCAAGAGATGACAAAATAGCCTTTACAAAGGGATTACTAGCCTATTTAGACCCCACTGAGGTTTCAACAGTGGCGATGTCTCCAACTGAGCACATCTTCAACCAAGGGCCCCCTCTTGAGCCATTCGGATCCCAGGGTAGTCCCACCAATCATCAACAAACCCAATCCGAATACCCCTTCCCCGAGCATCCACAATGGTCCAAACAGTACTAGCAAAGCCCTAATTACTCAGCTACGCCGCACCCATACTTGGCCTCGTGGTGGCACTATAGTCCTGGCTTATTCTCGCATGAACCGGTCCTTAGATCTAAAGCAAGCAAACCACCATAACATCCAACCCATCCACATACCAGGCTTGCTTAGATCACCCATTACCATACCGTATTGACCAGTTCATGTTAATCCATATACCATTAATGCATAATTAAATAATATAGTGGTTTTCCATCCCAATTAATTAAGCGATGCAAAAGGTAAAAACCCTTCCCGACTCTCTACCATAAATTCCAGGTGACAAGGGTGGTTAAACAAATCTAGCAAACTTCCTACCATAGGATTCCCATCAAATTGACACAAGCATGCAATTTTCAAACAAAACATTTATTTTAAAACAGGGTCAATATGCTTCAAGGACACTTGTCTTGCTCTTGCTGTTGATTAGGGTCAAAGCCTTCAAACTCTTGGTGCTGTAGATCCTCCGCGGCACATTCTAGCGCAAATCCGTCTAATCCGCACAATAAACATACAAGACAAGAAACACAATCAAAGAGTGCACAAATATTACTCAATATGACATGACATGCATGATTGATGCAAATGCAAGGTAGAACTTGTTAATAGATTGCTTTTAATGATCAATAACTACTTCTAATAGCTTTTAACAAGTTTATACAGGTTTGGAGTTGATTAGGTCAGTTTTTAGAATTAATTCAACCCAATTTAACCAGGAAGATCGGACTAGTCTGCTAGGGACCGGACAAGTCCGCACTCTGCGAGATCAGTAGATTAGGGTTTTCTAGATTGACGTAGCACTAAGATCTTGATGATCTAGGGTAGCACTAAGATCTTGATGATCTAGGGTTAGTGATGAACTTTGGGATGAATTGGTGGTGAAGAACGAAAGTTGGTGGAGATCTTGATCCTCTTCCGTTTCCTCCTCTTCTTCTTCTTGCTTGGGATCTTCTCCTCCCTCCTTGATGGTGGCTCCCCACGAACTAGGGTTTGGGTGGGTGGAAAAGTGGAAAATAGATGTCAAACCAAGCGGTGGGGCTGTTTATTTAGAGGTGGAGGCTAGGGTTAGATGGATTTCGAGTTTTGGGATGAGTAGAGGCCGGTTTAGAGTCCCACACAGGCTCTAAAAGAGTTAGGCGCGAGCCTAGGCCCACTTAACGTGAAAGCCAAGAAAAAAGTCGTAAAACAAAAGATCAATTCGGAGTCGCGAAATATCGTACAAGTCCGGACAGGACCGGACTAGTCCGAAGTTGTCCAGAGAGAAAATTGGACAAGTCTGGCCAAAAATCGGACAAGTCCGACTTTGGACAGAGAGGAAAATGGACAAGTGCGCTAGAACACCGGACTAGTCCGGAAAAGTCCAGGGACTTAGCAAATTTTCAAGGATTCATGGAATATCGGACTAGTCCACACAAAATCGGACAAGTCCGAAAGTTTCCAGTGCCAAAAATCGGATTTGTCCGCAGCAAAAACAGACAAGTCCGTTTTTAGTTAGAGAGAAATCGGACTAGTCCTCAGCAAAATCGGACTAGTCCGCACTTTCCTGTATTTTAAGTGTGGTTTTGCTCCAAATCAATTTTAAACCCGTTCCTCTTGTTGTGGGTTAATGTTAAACATGTATATGAGTGTATGTTGGGCATGATGCATGAAAATGAGGGTGCTAGAAACCTACACCCCTTAAAATGAATCTCGCCCTCGAGATTCGACGCGAAAGAGAAGAGATAGGGAAAGTCCTTCTTGATATCATCCTCCAATTCCCACGTCGCTTCTTATTCTGTGTGGTGTTTCCATTGAACCTTACACCATCTAATAACCTTGTTCCTTGTGACTCTCTCCTTGGTTTCCAAGATTTTGACCGGTTGTTCGGTATAAGTCAAATCTTCCTCTAGTTCCAATTCTTCCATTGGCACTTGTTATTCTGGCACTCTCAAGCACTTCTTGAGCTGGGAAACATGAAAGACATCATGGACGTCCGAAAGATGAGCTGGCATCTCCAACTTATATGCTACTTCTCCTCTTTTGTCCAAAATCTTGAACGGTCCAATATAACGAGGTGATAGCTTTCCTCTTATGTTAAACCTCTTATGACCCCTCATTGGTGACACCTTGAGGTAAACAAAATCTCCCACTTCAAAGGCTAGTTTCCTTCTCCTATTGTCCGCATAACCTTTTTGCCTTGATTGGGAAGCCCTCAAGATTTCACGAATTATTTGGACTTGCTTCTTGGCTTCTTGCAACACATCTGGACCAAATACTTGAGTTTCTCCTGCCTCATTCCAAAATAAAGGTGTCCTACACTTCCTTCCATAAAGCGCTTCATACGGTGACGTTTTCAGGCTTGCTTGGTAACTATTGTTGTATGAAAATTCTGCGTATGGTAAGCTTTTGTCCCAATTCTTCCCATGCTTCAAAGCACAATCTCTTAACATATCCTCCAAAATCTGATTAGTCATCTTGGTTTGTCCATCCGTTTGAGGATGATATGCTGAACTAAAATTCAACCTCGTTCCCAAAGCTTCATGCAATTTTGCCAAAATCTGGAGGTAAATTGAGAACCTCTATCCGAGACTATCTTCTTCGGGACTCCGTGTCGACACACAATATGCTCCATGTATATTTCGGCCAATCGTGCAGCTGTATATTTGGTCTTCACAGGAACAAAATGAGCTGACTTGGTTAAGCGATCCACAATTACCCAAATTGAGTCATACCCGGACTGAGTACGTGGTAACCCAACTATAAAGTCCATACCAATATCTTCCCACTTCCACTCCAGAATCTTTAATGGCTGCAATAATCCTGCTAGCCTTTGATGTTCTGCCTTGACTCGTTGGCACACATCACACAATGCTACATATTCAGCTATGTCCTTCTTCATGCTATCCCACCAATAGCAAGTCTTCATGTCTTTGTACATCTTTGTACAACCAGGTTGAATTGAGTAAGGCGAGTCATGTGCCTCCTTTAATATTGTCTCCCGAATATGCTTTACATTAGGCACAACGATCCTCTTTCCAAGCCATAAGGTACCATGTTCGTCTTCATCGAATCTGAATTCTCTCCCTTCCTCGATCCTTCCCTTTATTTCCATGATCTCCTCATCTGCGGTTGGTGCCTCTCGAATTTTTTGCTCCAAGGTTGGGTTTAACTCCATCATCTCCATCTTATTTACAAACCCGAGGTTCAACTGTTCAAACTCCTTGCATAACTCGGATGGTAACTCTCGAACTGTGAGTCACCATCCATAACCATTACCATAGCCATTACAATAACCATTACCATCCCAATTACCAAATTCCCTCTAATCATGGAAGTTGTCCAGGTGCTCATAACTGGGAGCACGGCTATCATGATAGTTTTAATTAACTCTGCAGAGTGTGTACCTCTTTACCCACGTGTTTGTGATTTCATCACCCGTCAGCGACTAAAGAACCTCCCTTCCGCCAATTACACTTCCTTTAGTGTATGGCCAAGAGATCACAAAATAGCCTTTACAAAGGGATTACTAGCCTATTTAGACCCCACTGAGGTTTCATCGGTGGCGATGTCTCCAACTGAGCACATCTTCAACCAAGGGCCCCCTCTTGAGCCATTCGGATCCCAGGCTAGTCCCACCAATCATCAACAAACCCAATTCGACTACCCCTTCCCCGAGCATCCACAATGGTCCAAACAGTACTAGCAAAGCCCTAATTACTCAGCTACGCCGCACCCATACTTGGCCTCGTGGTGGCACTGTAGTCCTGGCTTATTCTCGCATGAACCGGTCCTTAGATCAAAAGCAAGCAAACCACCATAACATCCAACCCATCCACATACCAAGCTTGCTTAGATCACCCATTACCATACCGTATTGACCAGTTCATGTTAATCCATATACCATTAATGCATAATTAAATAATATAGTGGTCTTCCATCCTAATTAACTAAGCGATGCAAAAGGTAAAAAACCCTTCCCGACTCTCTACCATAAATTCCAGGTGACAAGGGTGGTTAAACAAATCTAGTAAACTTCCTACCATAGGATTCCCATCAAATTGACACAAGCATGCAATTTTCAAACAAAACATTTATTTTAAAATAGGGTCAATATGCTTCAAGGAAACTTGCCTTGCTCTTGCTGTTGATTAGGGTCAAAGCCTTCAAACTCTTGGTGTTGTAGATCCTCTGCGGCACTTTCTAGCGCAAATCCGTCTAATCCGCACAATAAACATACAAGACAAGAAACACAATCAAAGAGTGCACAAATATTACTCAATATGACATGACATGCATGATTGATGCAAATGCAAGGTAGAACTTGTTAATAGATTGCTTTTAATGATCAATAACTAGTTCTAATAGCTTTTAACAAGTTTATACAGGTTTGGAGTTGATTAGGTCAGTTTTTAGAATTAATTCAACCGAATTTAACCGGGAAGATCAGACTAGTCCGCTAGGGACCGGACAAGTCCGCACTCTGCGAGATCAGCAGATTAGGGTTTTAGATCGACGTAAATTCAGAGATTAGTGGTTGAATTCACGTAAGGAAACGAGAATAGAAGGTATACCAGGTGTTTAGGACTCCAATGAATCAAGAAACTTGGAGGTAGCACTAAGATCTTGATGATCTAGGGTTGGTGAGGAACTTTGGGATGAATTGGTGGTGAAGAACGAAACTTGGTGGAGATCTTGATCCTCTTCCATTTCCTCCTCTTCTTCTTCTTGCTTGGGATCTTCTACTCCCTCATTGATGGTGGCTCCCCACGAACTAGGGTTTGGGTGGGTGGAAAAGTGGCAAATAGATGTCAAACCAAGCGGTGGGGCTGTTTATATAGAGGTGGAGGCTAGGGTTAGATGGATTTTGAGTTTTGGGATGAGTAGAGGCCGGTTTAGAGTCCAACACGAGCTCTAAAAGAGTTAGGCATGACATCCCTAGGCCCACATGACGTGAAACCCAAGAAACAAGTCGTAAAACAAAAGATCAATTCGGAGTCGCGAAATATCGGACAAGTCCGGACAGGACCGGACTAGTCCGAAGTCGTCCAGAGAGAAAATCGGACAAGTCTGGCAAAAAATCGGACAAGTCCAACTTTGAACAGAGAGGAAAACGGACAAGTCTGTTGGAACACCGGACTAGTCCGGAAATGTCCAGGGACTTAGCAAATTTTCAAGGATTCATGGAATATCGGACTGGTCCGCACAAAATAGGACAAGTCCAAAAGTTTCCAGTGCCAAAAATCGGATTAGTCCGCAGAAAAAACGGACAAGTCCGATTTTAGTTAGAGAGAAATCGGACTAGTCCTCAACAAAATTGGACTAGTCCGCACTTTCCTGCATTTTAAGTGTGGTTTTGCTCCAAATCAATTTTAAACTCGTTCCTCTTGTTGTGGGTTAATGTTAAACATGTATATGAGTGTATGTAGGGCATGATGCATGAAAATGAGGGTATTACATATATATACAAAGGGTTTTATATTTTTCTGTCAAGGTGACCACGGACTAGTCCGTGGTTACCCCGGACTAGTCCGCACATTGCAGACTAGTCCGCGTAGTGACCGCTAGTCCGGTCCGACCACAGACTAGTCCGGTATTTCGACTCCATAACCCCCTAGGACCGGTGCAGACCTATTCTTCTTCCTCCTCACAACTCCTCTCATGTTCTCTCTCCACACTCATGTGCTCCCAAGGCGATTTTGCGAATCCTCCATCAAATACCCTCAAATTTCTGTGGGAATCAATCTACATTGCAAGGAGATTGAAGACCCCGGACTAATCCGCTCCAACAACTCCTCAAACCCCTTGAATCTTAGGATTTGGTAATTTTTCCTCACTCAACCCTAATTCTTCAAATTTCTTTTATATTCCTCAAATAGCTTGACTCCTTTTATCAAATACACGCTTCCTTGTTGTATTACATCCACACCACTTCACTTGTGCATTGGGGAACTTCATGATTTAGTTTGGCTAGGGTTTGAGCAGCCGCATACCGGGCCAGTCCGTTATCGTGTGGACAAGTCTGGTGCTCCGGACTAGTCCCCATATAAATAACGGAAATGTTTTGCGTTTGCTGATTAAAATACTAGCATACTTCAACTTGATGCCTTCCCTTGCCACCAATTCTTATCTATGTTGTATATCTCCTCTATGTCAGGACAATGCCAAACTCAAACGAGCATCTCTCTGACTTTGAGGCCGAATTGGATCAAGAGCCATTGCCTCATGCTATGGCGCACCACACCAAGAAAAGGCAAGATCGGGCTGCTGATTCCACCTCCGGTGCGGCAAAAGGGTCTGGCTAAAAAACCAACCTCCAAGGGCAAGAATGTGGGTGGACCTAGCTCGACAGCTCCTCGCCAAGATAAGGGCAAAGGCAAAGGAATTGCCTCCGTCCCAATTGGCCCCCTGAAAATAGCTCCCCCAAGACAGAGAAAAAGAAGTCCCTCAGAAGATAAGTTTAATGGAAAGGGGAACAATATCGCTTGGAAGTACAGGAAGGCGGATGCCTACAATAGTGGGAAGGTGGCTATAGATCCGAGGTTTTGGAGTGATTTCCACTCGGATTACTATAGCGGCATCTGCCTTACTATGAAGATTCCAGTGGTGCGCAGTCAGTGGATAAATTGGGGCTACATTGAAAGGAAGAGTTGTGATGCCTTTGATCAGCTTGTGGCTGCAGTGGAGAGGCATGGTCTAAACGATCTGTTATCCTTTAGATACAACTGGAATGATGAAGTGATAGCCCAGTTCTACTCCACCTGCTCTCTTTTCTCAAACGGGTGAAGAAAGAGTTAGCTGGATGACTCATGGATCTATATACTCTATCACCTATGCTGATTTTGCAAAGCTACTACATCTTGAGGATAGAGGGGACCATGAGATTGTGATCCACGATGACAGTCCTCTACAGAAGGACAAGAGCTTACTTGAGAACCTTGATGAAGGCGATAAGCAAAAAGAGGAGGCTTGATGTGTTCAACAACATTTGGAATGATATGGTGAACATTTCTTGTACTCCAAACCACTCCTGTGGCTATGCACCATACCTGATGTTCATGATAGAGAAGATCACATGAATCGAGTTTGTGAAGGATGTGTAGCATACTGCGCTAAGGCCTTAGAAGCCTCCTCAAGCTACTCTCCTAGCTGCTCCCTCTCCTAACTCAAGTGAGGAACACCCAAGGAGAGCCAGAGAAGAAACAAGGCCTTCCCTAGCACTAGGGCCTCTCAATCTTGAAAAGGGTCTGCTAGTAGGATCATGAAGTATTTGGCTGCTATCTTCAGTTCTTGGTGCAAATCAGAGGTGAAGATTTACAAGATGAACAAGGCAAGAAAGGAAGAGATGAGATACATGAAAGAAAATGTCAAAGCCATTTGTCGAAAACTGGAGACTGATCCTATTGGATCTATAGTTATCTCAGAGGACCCCGACTCTGACTTTTCGGAGCTTCCACCTCTCTCTCCTTCTGAGCTTGCCTAATTTTGCCTTAGGAGCACAACAAGTGGTTCTTCTCATCCTACTCCTCAGCCTGATGAAGAAGATGAAGAAAGGACCAACATCGCGGATGAAGGGTGCGACGACGAGTAGATACCTCCTTCTCTTCCTTTTTGGTGCCTTGATGCCAAAGGGGGAGAGATTGAGGGGGAGTCTTAGGTCATAGAATTAGGTTGAGAGAGAGAGTTCTATTCCCCTTTTGTGTTTTTTTGCTACTCTGTCACGCTTTTAATCTTGTAAAATCTAAATTATGCTCTCATCATGCTTTTGGACATGTTCTATGAAATGATGATTATGTCGTACTATTATCAATGGTTTATGGTATAAAACTGCTACGTGTGCTTGTTATCCTTGATGATGTTATGATTATGCTCGTTATCTCATTCACATCAATATTATTGCTCACACATAGCTTTTGCACCCCTCCATAAAGAGTGCACATATGTATTACTTTTACATTGCCTATTTTGCTCAAAATCATATGTGCACACTTTATGAATATCTGAATTTTTCATCATATTTGTGTAATCTCAATTTGTTGTCATCAATGACCAAAAAGGGGAAGATTGAAAGTGCATCTAGGCATCCCTTGTGGGTTTTGGTTGATCAATGACAAACAAATGAGATCCTAACAAAATTGTTGAGATGAGCACAGGTTCTAAAGCAATTAGGAAGAAAGCACAAAAAGAAAAAAGAATGAGGATCCAAAGGGAAAAGAGCTCAAGAGCTGAAAAGATTAGAATTATTTTTATGGAATGTGCTAGAGAAACACACCCCAAGATCTCAAGTGAAAGTGATTACACTCACTGCACAAAAATTAGCATGTGCGGACTAGTCCGATATCAACCGGACTAGTAAGATTTCTCTGTGACTAAAATCATACAAGTTTTCCCAGTGCGGATTGTCCACATCCCTTCACATTTGCACAACACAAGACAAGTCCGATATCAACTGAACTAGTCCGATATTCCACAGACTAAAATCGGACAAGTCCTCTAAGTGCGGACTTGTCCCTAGCCCTACAATTTTTCACAACACCAGACAAGTCTGATATCCACCGGACTAGTCCGAATACTCTCTGACTAAAATCAGACAAGTCCTCCAAGTGCTGACTTGTCCACAATTATACATAGTGTTCCCCACACCGAACAAGTCCGATATCCATCGGACTAGTCTGAAAAGTTTCTGCGGCCAGATCGGACTAGTCCGCACCTTAAAGGACTAGTTTGGTATCCGTCAACACTTAGGGTTTCTCGCACACACGAACACTGGACTAGTCCAGACTTCGCAAACCCTAATGGTAACATTTGGAAACCCTAATATAAATAGAGGTGTACAGCCATACAACACACTCTCTCGACTCCCTGTGCCGTCACACCTCCTAAGATCCCAAAAATACTTCTCTCCAATCATTTTAAACCTTAAAGGATCAAATCTTTCATGATTAGTGATTGGACAAAGGAGAGAACTTATTCCACACGATCTTGAGTTCTTGGGTTTGATCTCTCGCACACTCTAATTGTTTATTGTATATCTTTTTGGTGTGTTTGGTGGTGTTCATCGCTATAATTATTAAGGAGCCCTCAACTTGTGAGAAGGTCCCTTGAACAAGTTATTTGCCCCTTTGTGATTATTGGTTGAGAATCAGCCTCCGTGGCGATTCAACAAGGTAATGGTTGGTGAAGAGCTCAGGATTAATTTTGTGTCTCGCGTGTTCTTGTTTTATCGTTCATCATAATCTAGGGTTTGCATAATCTTGTGTGACTCACATTGAAATGTTGGAATTAAAGTTGATCATTGCAATATAGTGTTTCGTCGTTGTAAACATTCAAATTATCAATTGCTTTCCGCTGCATAGATTACTAGAAGTGAAATTAACGATCAATCCTGATCTTTCTAGTCCACGAAAACAGGACTAGTCCGCACCATACTGGACTAATCCGGCCTCCCTGCGTTTGATCTATTTGTTAAGTGTTTCAGGGATCGACAAAGATTCAAAAAGCCTATTCACCCCCCTTCTAGGCTACATTGAATATACGTGAACGATACGGGACTTCTAGGGTTAGTTATGGGCCGCCCGGCCCATATACACTTAACCCTAACCGTTCACCTTCTCTCACACCCACGGTGCGGCGGCACCCTTCGCCCGACGCCTCCCTTTGCCCGACCACGCCGCCATCAACCCAGCTGGCAGGCGTCGCCTTAACCTTCTTCTCTCCTCCCATCAGGGACGAGGGTGGCGCAGGGGAGGGGGCAGCACAGTGGAGGTGATGTAGGTGAGGGGGCGGCAGCGAGGGCGGCGCAGGGGATGGGGCAGCACAGGGAGGCGACGACGCAGGGGAGGGGGTGGCGCAAGGGAGGGGGCAGCAACAAGGTGAGCGCAGGGAAGGGGCGGCGGCGAGGGCAGCACAGGGGAGGGGTGGCGGTGAGGACAACACAGGGGAAGGGCGGAGGCGAGAGCGACACAGGGGAGGGGAGGGCGCAGTACTGCAGCAGAGGGGAGCAGCGACGGGGGCGACGTAGCCGAGGGAGCGGCTGCATCAGCGATTGTGGCGTAGGGGAGGATGCGTCAGACGAGGGCGGCGCACGTAGGGGGCGGTGCAGGAAAGAGAGTGGCGCAGGGGAGGGGCGGCGGCGAGGGCTGCGCAACAGAGGGGCGGCGGAGAGGGCGGCGTAGTGAAGGGGCGGTGGCGAGGGCGGCGCAGGGGAGGGGAGAGGGCGGTGTCGCCTCTGTTTGGGAGTGGAGAGGGCGGCAGCGTAGGGGAGAGGAGGGGCAACGGGAGGGAGGCGGCGATGGTGAGAGGCGGCAGCGTACCTGGGAGGCGTAGAACGGTCGCGGCGATAGCCTTCGACAGCGGCTCTGTGCGGCGTGGTGGTGGTGGAGGTGGCGGCGCATCGGTGGTGGGGGCGGTGTGGAGAGTACAGGCTGGAATTGGCGGGCACGCGAGGTATAGAGAAAATTTGTTATCGAAGATAGTGTAGGTCAACCGTCGTCGATAAGCTACTATGGGACAGTGGATTTGGACTGTCTACAATAATGGCTCTGGTGGGCCCGGTTTTGGCCCATATTGATGACGGGCCCTAATTGACGACGACTTACTGTCGTCTTTACGTAATGGACGATGGTGCTTGGTCAACCATCGTTTATAATTATCTTATTGACAACGGTCATATTTAGCTATCGTCAATTAGTTAAGGGACAATGGGGCCGTCATATATTATTCTTGCCGTCATCTATTGTCGCGATTCCTGTAGTGATATTGAAGGGGGCACATGCCTCCCTTACTCCATCCATCCCGGTTGTACGAAATGTATAAAGACTTGAAGACGCTACTAGTGGGATGGGATGAAGAAGGACATAGCTGAATATGTTGTTCTATGTGACATGTGCCAACTAGTCAAGGCTGAACATCAAAGCCTAGATAGACTATTACAGTCATTGAAAATATCCGAGTTGAAGTGGGAAGAAATCGGTATGGACTTCATAGTTGGATTACCGCATACCCAGTCCAGTTATGACTCTATATGGGTTATTGTGGATCGGTTGACGAAATCTGCTCATTTTATTTCTGTCAAGACCAAGTACATCGCGGCACAGTTAGCCGAGTTGTATATGGAGAATATTGTATGTCTGCATGGAGTTCCGGAAAAGATAGTTTCCGACCGAGGTTCTAAATTCACTTCTAGGTTCTGGGGGAAACTACACGAAGGTATGGGTACCAGGTTAAATTTTAGCTCCGCATATCACCCATAGACTGATGGGCAAACTGAGAGGACAAACCAAATATTAGATGTTATGTTGAGAGCTTGTGCCTTGAAACATGGACGCTGGTGGGACAAGAGCTTGCCGTATGCTGAATTCTCGTACAACAATAGCTACCAAGCCACCTTGAAAATGTCGCCCTATGAAGCATTATACGGGAGGAAGTGTAGGACACTTTGTTTTGGAATGAAACAGGAGAGAACCAGGTATTTGGACCTGATGTGTTACAAGATGTTGAAAGGTAGGTTCAAATAATATGTGAGAACCTAAGGGCTGCTAAGTCATGGTAAAAAGGCTATGCGGATAATTGGTGAAGGAATCTGGCTTTTGAAGTTGGAGACTTCGTGTATCTTAAAGTGTCACCTATGCGAGGTCATAAGTGATTTAACATTAAAGGCAAGTTGGCACCAATCTACATCGGACCATTCAAGATTTCGGACAAACGTGGAGAAGTGGCATATAAGTTGGAGATGCTGAGCAACCTATCCAAATCATGGAAATAAAGGGGAGAGTCACAAGGAGCAAGGTGATCTGATGGTGCAAGGTGCAGTGGAAGCATCATTCAGAATCTGAAGCAACTTGGGAGCATGAAGATGATGTCAAGAAAGAATTTCCCTATCTTTTTCCTTCTATGCCGAATCTCGAGGGCGAGATTCATTTTAAGGGGGTAGGTTTGTAACCCCTCAATTTTATCCATCATCCATTTCATTCATTCCTATACATGTCTAACATAATGCAACACAAAAAGGAACAAGATTATAATGAATTAGAGGCAAACCAGCATGTAAATCAATCTTTGGTACGGACTTGTTCGGATTGGACCCCGGAATAGTCCGATTTTGCTACTGTTGTTTCCCGGACCTGTCCGTTAATTGCAACAGACTAATCCGGTTTTGTCTCTGTTTCCTTCTGGACTTGTCCATTGTCGTGTACGGACTAGTCCGATGATCACTAATGGAACCATCGGAGTTGTCCGTTAATTCGCAAACCTTAGTACGACTTTGAAACTGTACAACCCCCGGACTTGTCCGGCATAGCACTGGACTTGTTCATTGAACTTTCTATTCCATGGACGGACTTGTCCGGCAAGATACCAAACTTGTCTGATCAAGCTCTCTGTACACCAAACGGACTTGTGCGGCCCCCTTCGGACTAATTTGGTTCCTAAGGTTTCGACTCAGATTTTATTTTTCGTGCACGAAGAGTTATTTGGTAATTATCTTAATTGGGCCCAAGAACATCGTGCCCCACCGCTGAGGAGCCCAAGTTGGACCGCAACGCCCCTACTTGTCCCCACCAACTTTTACTTGGATTCCACCCTAACCTCACCCCTCTCCTCCTATATAAACACCCCACCACCCACCCTTTATCTCTTTGCCCACAAGAGACGAAACCGCAACGCCTGCTCTCTTCATAGCCGCCGCTCTTGAAGGGAGAAGTCTCATCGCAAGGGGGGAAGGAGAAGAGGGAAGGGAAGAGAAGGAAGAAGAAGGAGAGGAAGGAATCCAACAAGATCGTCGTTGCTGCTGCAATCTTCTTCACCAATTCTTCTAAGTCAACATTCTTCTTCACCAATTATTTGTCTCCTTCGGATCTAGACGTCGAGATCTCGCATTACACCTAATCCACGACCATTGAACCAATAGATTCACGGTAACTACCCTAGATCCAACTTCCCAAGACACGTCTGATCCCAATCTTGAATTAAACCATGCCCTAGATGGGAAGTTCGCAAAACCCTAGGCATAGCGGAGTCGTCCTGTCCAATGCGGCCTAGTCCGTTGAACTTTCTAGTCCAGAGTGGATATGTCAGGCCCAATGTGCAGACTAGCCAGTCACTTACTTCTGAAATTCCTGTAACTTTCCTAGTTTTTGCCGAAATGACTTGAAACTTGCTCGAACATGTAAAACTCAATTGTTACTAGTTAGTAAGCAATAATAACAACCTGATAACATGTATTACCACATAAATGCATCATTCATGCATATCATGGCATATTGAGTACTATGTGAGTATTTATTGATTGTAATGTTTGTTTCACATGATTGTCACGCAGAATATAACATATTCCTCTAGAAGGTGCTTATGAGGACCTGCAGCACCAGAACTTTGAAGCTCTTGATCAAAACAAGCCAAAGGGGCAAGGCAAGTGTCCTTGAACATTTTAATCTGGTTTGAAATGTTTTGTTTACAAAACTGCATACTTGTGTCAACGTGATGGGAAACCCATGATAGGCATTTACTAGACTTGTATGACCACCCTTGTTGCTTGGGATATATTGTAGAGAGTTAGGAAGGGTATTTTATAGTTTTGCTTTGCTTTGCTTAATTGAGATAGGAAATAACCAAATGACTTATTATGAACTAATATACATATAGACTATGTGAATTGATGATAATGATGACATAAGTAATATGGAACTAGGGTGATCTAAGGAAGCATGGGTTGTGGACAGGGTTGCATTATATGGTGGTTTTGCTTGCCTTAGATCTAAGGACGGATTCATGCAAGAATAAGCCAGGACAACAGCGCGACCACAAGGCCAAGTCTGGGAGCGGCGTAGCTGAATAATTAGTTGTTCTGCTTGTATTGTATGGACCATTTGATGGTGTGGCGAATGGGAGTCGAGTAGGGCTCCATGGGATCTACATGACACACGAGGGGGCCTGTGGGTGGGAGAATGGATATTCAAGCCATCCTGTGAAACCTTAGTGGGTCCGTACATACTAGTAGTCCCTTTTGAAAGGTTATTTTGTGATCTCTTGGCCACACACCTATGGAAATGCGAGACGACATAATGGAGCTTCCTTTCTCACTGAAAGGTGATGAAGTGATGAACATGTGGGTAAGGTTGTACAACCTCTGCAGAGTGTTAAAAACTATCATGATAGCCGTGCTCCTGATTATGAGCACCTGGACAACTTCCATGATTAGAGTTGGACTTGGGCTTTGGAAATGGTTCGGTATGGGATTGGGTATATCATACGAGCATGGTTGGTTATGAGAAGATATGAAATTGGCATATGGTGATGATATTAATTGTTGGCTGGTTATAAATGAATTATGATGGTAAATGTGAATGTTGGATTTTGATTATCATAATTACTTGAGATATGATGGGACTTAAATGCACAAAGACATTTTAGGATGCTTTTACAAGTTTATGAAATGTACCTTTCTGCAATTAGCCATTTATTATTGTCATACTTTCCCACACTTGGTGAGTAGAACATATACTCACCCTTGCTATTGCCCCGCTAAAATAGTTACAGATGATGCTTGGGAGTACCATGAGGATAATGTGGAGTACTAGGTTGCGTGCTATCGTCAATTGTTTGTGGAGTTGAGTCGTGCTGCTTAGTTTACAGTTTTGCTGCAATAATTAGAGATTAGTAATTCGAGAAACATTGAGTTATTGTAATAAGGTACCTATTTACTATTTGAGACGTGGTTATTTTTCCGAATATCAATTGTGAAGTTGTCGTGTATGTGTGAATAACATCCTGAGCACACATATTGGTTCACTTGGTTCATTCTCGGAACTGGGTGTCACAAAAATCAAGTATGGCCAAACATCAAACATATCAAGGAGGTCGAAGTTACACCAACCCAAGTGGACTCCCTCATAGAATTTATGAGAGAATTAATTTATGAGGAGACTCCATCTTTTCTCCCACGTCGACAATTTAAAAAGATGGAAAAGTCGGGACCATCCGAGCGACCCAAGTACAAGATACCGCCAATGAAGTTGTGGCCGAAGAAGCAAGGTGACCCTGCCGTTGTGACACCCGGTTCCGAATATGAACCAAGCGTAACGCATATGTGTGCCCAGGATGTTCATCACATATATACGGATGCATCACAAATGATATACAAAATTTAACCACGTCTTAACTATTAAATAAGTACTTTATTACAATAATCCAATAGTTCACAAATGACAAAACTCTAATTAATGCAGCGGAAAATAAACTAAGCAGCATGACTCCATTCCACAGGCAATTGACGGCAGTACGCAACCTAGTACACCGCACGATCCTCAGGGTACTCCCAATTATCTCCAGTAGCTGCTAGGGGGGGATTGCAAGGGTGAGTACGTGTCGTACTCAGCAAGTGTGGAAATAGATGACATGTAGCTAAACAAATGACTGGAAAAAATGGCTAATTGTAGAAAAGTACATTTCATAAATATGTAAAATTATGTGAGTTTATTTCCCTTCATAACCCAAGTAATTATCATATCATTAATCCAACATTCTCAATTACCATCCAATTATACCAGCCCACAATTAATTTAATACCATATGCCAATTCCATATTCCTCCATAAACCGACTGTACTCAAGTGACAAACCAAACCATACCAACCATCCCAAACTCCCAAGTCCAATTCTAATCATGTAGGTCATCCAGGCGCTCATGACCGGGAGCACGACTATCATGATTGTTTTTAACATTCTGCAAAGGTTATACCACTTTACCCACATGTTAGTGGTTTCATCACCTTTCGGTGACTAAGAACCTCCATTATGCCTTATCACATTCCCACTGGTGTGTGGCTAAGATATCACAAAATAGCCTTTCAAAAGGGACTACTAATATGTACAGGCCCACTAAGTTTTCACTGGTAGGCTTGAATCTTCATTCTCTTACCCACGGGCCCCCTCGTGTGCCATGCGGATCCTAGGATAGCCCTCCTCGACTCCCATTCCCCGCGCCATCCAATGGGTCATACAATACTAGCAGGACTCCTAATTATTCAGCTACGCCGCACCCATACTTGGCCTTGTGGTGGCACTGTTGTCCTGACATATTTTTGCATGAACCGGTCCTTAGATCTATGGCAAGCAAAACCACCGTACCATCCCATCCATTCCACAAAATCATGTTTGCTTAGATCTCCTTAGTTCCATGTTGCTAATTTAATCATCATCATATCACCATCCCAAATTCTCACAATTAAAATTGTCAATCAGATTATTTAAGTTACCCATAACCCGTGTAGACATTCGGTGCAAAAAGAAAAATACCCATACCTGACTCCTCATGTATATCTCGGTGACAAGGTGTGGCATACAACGCTAGTAAACTCCTACGTATAGGTTTCCCATCATGTTGATAAGAGCATGCAAATTTGCAAACAAAACATTTTATAAAGCGGGATCAACATGATCAAGGATACTTGCCTTGCTCTGGCGGATGAGGTTGCTCAAGCGTTTCGAAGTCTTGGTTTTGGAAGTCATTGTACATGGCCTCTTGAGCACGTCCCTCTACTCATGATCACACATACAAGAAAATACATACAAATAAAAATGATGCACACATATTACTCAACATGCAATGACATGAATGCATGCAAACTTCAATAATTAATTAACTACTGTTGTTTATTAGTTAGATGCAACTAGTTCATCTGTGTTCAAATGAGTTTACGGGGTTTTAGCGAGAATTAATGTTGCTGAAAATAAATAGATGGTGCGACTACGATTAAAATACGTCTATTAGATCTAATACATTGTTAAAATTCGCATCGGAAAACGAATCCTAACATCGATGCGACGGCTTTGAAGATTGTGGAACGAAGGTGTGGCATAGACGAAGTAGATAGCGCAGCGTTCCTTCGGCGGCACGACGACAGCGATGAGACGATCTCCGGCGGACGACGGCACCCTCCTCTTTCTCTTCCTCTTCTTCCCCCCTTTTCCTGGCGGCGAAGCCTCTGGTCTTTTTTTTTCTACGGCGCTAGGGTTTTCGGTGGCAGCGCTTGTTTCTGTTGACAAAAACTACGTAGGTCTGGGTTCTATTTATAGGCGGTGGTAGCATCGCGTTCGACCAAGCCTAGGACAAAGTCTCGATCGGCCTTGGTGCTGGGCGCACGTGCGTGCGTCCGACTCGGTCCTGGTGCGGGGCGCGCTGGGCGAGCGAGTCTGCTCGGGTGGTGTCCTGGCGTCACCTCAGTCACACAGGCTAGCGCGGTCGCGCGTGCAACTCAGTCGCTCGACCTAGCCTGGCTCGGTGCCGGTCGGTTGCACCCGAGCGCTGTTTGCCCGGAACATTCCGGGTTGAAGCAAAGCTTCCCTCGAAATTTCCCGAAGTTTCCGGAATCTTATTTTTTAGATTTCCAATACATTTTTTCCTTAGATATGTATATATATATATATATATATATATATATATATATATATTATATTTGTTTCCTAAGACATGTTTTATATTATTACTTCCTTTTCTTCTTTTTCTATACATATTTTGTATATGTATATTTTATCTTTTATTATTTTTCCATTACTTTACTAATGTTTAATGCATGAACATGTATGCAATGCATGATGCAAAAAAGTTTAGGGTGTTACAAACCTACTCCCCTGAAAGTGAATCTCGCCCTCGAGAATTAATAGTGTGGAGAGAAGATGAGGGAATTCTATCTTCAGGTCTTCTTCACGTTCAAATGTAGCTTTGGCTTCCGTATGGTGGTTCCATTCCACTTTGCACCAACGGACCCTCTTAGTCCTCGTGACCCTTTCCTTCACGTCCAAGATCTTGATCGATTGCTTGACATAGGACAAATGCTACTGAAGTTCTAGCTCGTCCATCGACACCTGTTCTTCTGGCACCCTGAGACACTTCTTTAGTTGAGACACGTGAAACATGTCATGTATATCGAAGAGATACACCGGCAGCTCATGTTGATAGGCTACCTCTCCTCGATTGTCCAAAATTTTAAATGGCCCGATGTAAGGAGGTGTCAGTTTTCCTTTGACGTTAAACCGTCGCTGACCTCGGATAGGTAACTCCTTGAGGTATACAAAATCCCCAACTTCAAAAGCCAGACTCCTTCGCCTATTATCCGCATAGCCTTTCTGTCGAGACTGAGCAGCCCTTAGGTTTTCACGTATTATTTGAACTTGCCCTTCAGCGTCTTGTAACACATCCAGACCAAATACTTGATTCTCTCTTGTTCCATTCCAAAACAAAGTTGTCCTACACTTCCTTCCGTATAGTGCTTCATAGGGTGACATTTTCAAACTGGCTTTGTAGCTATGGTTGTACAAGAATTTAGCATACGGCAAACTCTTATCCCAGCTACGTCCATGTTTCAAGGCGCATGCTCTTAACATGTCTTCTAATATTTTATTGGTCCTCTCGATTTGTCCATTGGTTCATTGGTGACATGCTGAACTGAAATTTAACCTTGTACCCATAGCTTCATGCAGTTTCTGCCAAAACCTAGAGGTGAACTGAGAACCTCGGTCCGAGACTATTTTCTCTGGAACTCCATGTCGGCACACAATGTGCTCCATATACATTCTGCTAGCTTCGCGGTAGTATATGTGGTCTTGATAGGAATGAAGTGAGCTGATTTTGTCAACCGATCCACAATAACTCATATTGAATCATAGATGGACTGGGTTCGCGGTAATCCAACTATGAAGTCTATACCAATCTCTTCCCACTTCCACTCCAAGATCTTCAATGGTTGTAATAATCTGCCAGGTCTTCGATGTTCCGCCTTCAATCGTTGGCACATATCACACAACTCTACATATTCAGCTATGTTCTTTTTTCATGCTAGCCCACCAATAGCATGTCTTTAAGTCTTTGTACATCTTCATACAACCGGGATTAATTGAGTAAGGTGAGTCATGTGCCTCCTTCAATATTGTTTCCCGAATATGCTTAACATTATGTACCACAATCCTCTTTCCAAGCCATAAGGTACCATGTTCGTCCTCATCAAATCTGAGTTCTCTTCCTTCCTGGATCTTTTCCTTGATTTCTTGTATTTCCTGATCCTTTGTCTGTCCTTCCCGTATTTCTTGTTCTAGTGTTGGGTTGACTTCCGTTGTTCCCATCTCATTTATGAATCCAAGGTTCAACCGTTCAAACTTCTTGCATAACTCAGATGGTAGCTCTTGGACTGTGAGTTGGTGGCTTACTCCTTTTCGGCTCAAAGCATCGACCACTACGTTAGCCTTCCCTAGGTGGTAGTTGATTCCCACATCATAATCCTTGATGAGCTCCAACCATCGGCGTTGGCTCAAATCCAAATCTGTTTGCGTGAATATATACTCGAGACTCTTGTCATCCGTATAAATTTCAAATCGGTGACCAAAAACATAATGTCTCTATATCTTCAAGGCGTCCACCACGACTGCGAGTTCAAGGTCGTGCATAGGATAATTCAGCTCATGTTTCTTTAGTTGCCTTGATGCATAAGCTACCACTTGGCCTTCTTGCGTGGGCACACATCCAAGTCCATGTCTTGACGCATCACAATATATGTCAAAGCTCTTGCTCATGTCCGGCAATACTAACACCGACGCTGTTGTCAACCTTTTCTTTAACTCCTGAAAACTATCCTGACAAGCTTGAGTCCATCGGAATGCCTTCCCTTTCATGAGTAATTCGGCCATAGGCTTGGCTATTTTTGAGAAATCATTGATGAATCGGCGGTAATATTCAGCCATTCCAAGCAAACTCCGAATTTCCTTGTCATTTTGTGGCGGCTCCCACTTAAGAACATCTCTCACTTTCCCTGGGTCAACTGATACTCCCCCTCCGGAAATGATATGGCCTAATAAAGAAATTTCCTATAACCAGAATTGACACTTGCTGAATTTGGCATACAACTAGTGTTCTCATAGCTTCTGCAATGTAAGCTTCAAGTGCTCCTCATGTTCTTCCTCGCTTCTCGAATATATCATAATGTTATCGATGAACACTATGACGAACTTATCCAAATACTCCATGAATACCTTATTCATGAGATACATAAAGTATGAAGGTGTGTTCGTCAGTCCAAATGTTATAACGGTGTACTCATATGACCCATACAGCGTCCGAAATGCTGTCTTGGGTATATCCGATGGTCTAATCTTCATTTGTAAGTATCTTGACCGCAAGTCGATCTTGGAGAAAATACATGCACCCTTCATTTGGTCGAACAAATCCTCTATATGGGGCAGTGAGTACACATTCTTAATTGTTACTTCGTTGAGAGACCTATAGTCCACAAACATCCTTTGGGTTCCATCCTTCTTATCTACGAAGAGCACTGGGGCTCCCCACAGGGATGAGCTTGGGCGTATAGAACCCTTCTCTAGCTACTACTGAATTTGCTTCTCGAGCTCCGCTAATTCCTTAGGAGGCATCCTATACGGCCTCTTAGCTATAGGTGCAGTTCCGGGTATCAACTCAATGGCAAATTCTATGTCACAATTAGGTGGCATACCTGGCAACTCATCCAAAAACACATCTGGGTACTCGCAAACAATCGATATGCTTTCCAATGTCACAGCTTCCACTTGATTGAGCATCGCCTTCTATCTTGCAGGTTGGGCTGCCTCAACTTCGATGCGTGTACCATGTTCACTTGTCAACTGCACAATCCTCTCGACACATTGAATGACTCAATTATACTTGCTTAGCCAGTCCATTCCAAGTATTATATCTATTTCTTGGGAGTCCAAGACAATGAGGTTTGCGAGAAGGTCTACCCTCCTTATTTTAATGCTTACTTTCAGACATACTATATTTTTCCTCATATCTCTGCCAAGAGAACTTACTAGCATAGTTTGCTTCATATGGTATATAGCCAAGTTGTACTTGGCAACATACTTTGATGAGATGAATGAATGAGATGCTCCTGAATCAAATAAAAGAGTCTCGGGGTTGGAGTTGGTGAGAAACACACCAATTACGACGTCATCAGCTTGTTGGGCTTCCCTAGTAGAAACTTGATTCACATTGCTACGAGCAAAATTCTGTTGTCCATGGTTGCCTTGCAGTGCTACCCCATTTGGTCGCGCGTAATTCGGCCCTGGTGCATTGTTCATCGGTCCATAGCTTCTTTTGGGGCATTGACCCGCGAAGTGCCCGGCCTCTCCACACAAATAGCATGTCTTACCGCCCGTAGCATTGGGAAAGCATGGGCGCAGCTAGTTTTGAGCATTAGCCGCCATGTTAGGACGAGGCGCAAGTGGCACAGGATAGCGAGGCGCTTGCATGGCGGGGCGTTGCTGCGGTGGCTGATTTGGGCGCGGTGGATAAGTAGCGCGGTATGCAGGAGCAGGTGGGTTGTAGTATGGTGCAGTTGGTGGTGCATAGCGAGGACGGACATTGATTCTGTGCGACGGTCCATGATATGGCATCTTTCTCTTGTTGACCTGCTCAATCTCATGATCCTTGTTCTCAACCACAATAGCCTTGTCAACCAGCTTCCGGAAGTTTGGTAGTTAGTATTGAGCAGCTGGACTTGAATTTCATTGTTGAGACCCCTCATAAATAGATACTGCTTTCTTCTATCAGTGCTGATGTCTTCTGGAGCATATCTTGATAGTTGAGTGAATTTATTGAGATACTCACTCACACTCATCCTTCCTTGCATAAGGTTTTTGAATTCTTGCCTCCTAAGTATGATAACTCCCTCAGGTACATAGTGAGAGATGAAACTCTGCTTAAACTCGGCCCAAGTGATTGCCTCCTGATTATCATGTGCGTTGCAATGAGCTTCCCACCAGTCAGCAACTACTCAAACTAGTTGATGTGATGCAAAAAGGACCTTCTCTCTGTCAGTGCACTGAACAATAGCAAGTTTCTTCTCAACAGACTTTAGCCAATCATCAGCTTCCATTAGATCTGTAGCTTGAGCAAAGGTAGGTGGTCTGGTCCTCATGAACTCTCCCAAACGGTTGTGGTGTGGCGGGGGTGGTCGCTGTGGTGGCATATGAGGCTGATTGTTGTTGCCAGCTTGCAGCTGTCCCATTGTTTGTATTATGGTCTGCATGAGCTGGTTCTGCATAGCTAACAGCTGTTCAAGGTTGACACCTCCTTGGGCAGGTCCCCGGTTGTTCTGAGATGCTTCATTGCGCTCCTCCTCATCATTGGCATCCCTCTGGTTGCGATTCCTCACCATCTGTTGGCGAAAGAAAGGTAGAGACAGAAGAATTCATAATTTGGAAAGAAACACACCAACTATATGCATCAAGGTATATGACACTAGACAATCGTTTATTAATATTGACCTATATGAGGATGTGGACAAGTGCCAAAGTATCCCACAACTCTCTACTATATGCGGATTTGGACATTCACCGAAGTGTCCCACTACTCGCAACTAAGCACAGAAGCACTCAAGCAAGCACCAATCAAAATTCAGCACACCACACTATTTAAAACTAATACGACTCTAAGCGTTCTTATTATAAAATACTCATAGGAGACTTAATTTCCTAATTGTGAGGTTTTGAGGGCGTCCTTGGTTGCGCGGGTGTGATGGGGTTGCGCCCTGATGATGTAGGGGACCAGGTTCTCTTGGGAGACCACAGTTCTCCTCTTTCTTCACATTCCTTCATCTCCATGTTGGCTTCCAAACGAGCTAGCTCCTTGCCAAGGTAGTGTATCTCCCCTTGTGCGGTTGCATAGCGATTGCTCATGTCCAATAACGCCTTTTGAGACCTATCCATTGCCAGAAAATCGTCTAAAGCTTCTTGTGGTCCAATTATCTTCCCTCTACCACTCTCCCGCTGAGGGTGCTGCTCGAACGTGGTATTCTCAAGATCAAAGCGGCGTGTACGGCTTGAACTTGTGAGTGCAGCCCATGCAGCATCATCCGTAGCATCCTTCTGAGTAGAGCTCCAGGTGGGAGCATAATGCCGGGAGACCACTTTGTTGGTGCACAAAATGAGAACCTCATCATGCCATTTGTCGCGTCCGGGGCGAGAGACTCTCTTCACGAAGTAGTTAGTACACATGCAACGGGAATGCAGGAATTTCGTTAGCTCCAGCGATGCATGTCCTCCTTCAGTTCCGGTGGTCCAAATCCCCTCAACATGGGGAAACTGGGGGCTGTTGTGTCCATTCATATTTGCACCGGGTTGTGACCCCCCTCCATCTTCACCTCCGTTGTCCTCCTCATCTAAAGATGGTACATAGTACTCCTCATTACGAATCATCCATATTCTCCTCATATGGCTAATACTCCTCCGGATCCTCCTCCATAGTGTTCAACTGGTTAGCTTCCTCCTCCTCGGGCTGGATGTTCTCCTCCTCTTGTTTCGGCTTCTCAAGCTCAATGGGGTTAAGTCCACTTCCAAGGGGCAGCAGACAGGTGCTCTTGCGGGCTGTACTCCTAGTGATCGGCATCTATAGAAAACAAGAATACATTACAGAAGAGAATAATGTAACATAAATATGAAAATTCCAGCAGCTAAAATAATGGGAAAAGAGCGGTGCAGCTGTCAAAAAGAAAGGAAAAGAGAGGGAGAAAATGCAGCGGCCAACACAATAATTTTAGCCACACATAACAGCGGCAAAACACAAACTTTACGCAAAAATTTAAGCGGCAAAACAGCAGCACATAATGTTGCTTGCTGCTGAAAATTATATTGAAAAGGCAGCAGCAATCGATACATTTTGCAGCAGAAAAGGAAGAGATAAAAACAGCAGCAAGAAATTTCGAAAATAGCAAATTAGAAGGGTTCATTCTCGGAACTGGGTGTCACAAAAATAAAGTAAGGCCGAACATCAAACATATCAAGGACGTCGATGTTACACCAACCCAAGTGGACTCCTTCATAGAATTTATGAGAAATTTAATTTATGAGGAGACTCCATCTTTTCGCCCACGTTGATAATTTAAAAAGATGGAAAAGTCGGGACCGTCCGAGCGACCCAAGTACACGAGACCGCCAATGAAGGTGTGGCCGAGGAAGCAAGGTGAGCCTGCCGTTGTGACACCCTGTTCCGAATATGAAACAAGCGTAACGCATATGTGTGCCCAGGATGTTCATCACACGTATAAGGATGCATCACAAACGATATACAGAATTTAACCACGTCTTAACTATTAAATAAGTACTTTATTACAATAATATGATAGTTCACAAATGACAAAACTCTAATTAATGCAGCGGAAAATAAACTAAGGAGCACGACTCCATTCCACAGGCAATTGACGGTGGTACGCAACATAGTACTCCGCGTGATCGTCAGGGTACTCCCAATTATCTCTAGTGCCTGTTGGGCGGAGGGGGGGGGTATTGCAAGGGTGAGTATGTGTTGTACTCAGCAAGTGTGAGAATAGATGACATGTAGCTAGACAAATGACTGGAATAAAATGTCTAATTGCCGAAAAGTACATTTCATAAACATGTAAAAGCAGCCTATTATTTCTATGTGAGTTTATTTCCCATCATAACCTAAGTAATTATCATATAATTAATTCAACAATCTAAATTACCATCCATTTATACCAGCCAACAATTAATTTAATACCATATGGCAATTCCATATTCCTCCATAAACCGATTGTACTCAAGTGACAAACCAAACCATACCAACCATCCCAAAATCCCAAGTCCAATTCTAGTCATGTAGGTCATTCAGGCACTCGTGACCGGGAGCACGGCTATCATGATAGTTTTTAACACTCTACAGAGGTTGTACCACTTTAATCACATGTTCATGATTTCATCACCTTTCGGAGACTAAGATCCTCTATTATGCCTTATCACACTTCTATAGGTGTGTGGCCAAGAGATGACAAAATATCCTTTCAAAAGGTACTACTAGTATGTACGGGCCCACTAAGGTTTCACCGGTAGGCTTGAATCTCCATTCTCCAACCCACGGGCCCCCTCGTGTGCCATGCAGATCCCAGGGTAGCCCTCCTCGACTCCCGTTCCCCGCGCAATCCAATGGTCCATACAATATTAGCAGCACTCCTAATTATTCAGCTACGCCACACCCATACATGGCCTTGTGGTGGCACTGTTGTCCTGGCATATTCTTGCATGAACCGGTCCTTAGATCTAAGGCAAGCAAAACCACTGTACCATCCAACCCATTCCACAAAACCATGCTTTCTTAGATCTTCTAAGTTCCATGTTGCTAATTTAGTCATCATATTATTACCATCCCTAATTCACACAATTAAAGGTCTCAAACAGATTATTTAAGTTCTTCATAACCCGTGTAGAGATGCGGTGCAAAAAGAAAAATACCTATACCCGACTCCTCATGTATATCTCAGCGAGAAGGGGTGGCATACAACGCTAGTAAACTCCTATGTATAGGTTTCCCATCATGTTGACAGAGCATGCAGATTTGCAAACAAAACATTTTATAAAACGGGATCAATATGATCAAGGACACTTGCCTTGCTCTGACGGGTAGGGTTGCTCAAGAGCTTCGAAGTCTTGGTTTTGGAAGTCCTTGTACACGGTCTCTTGAGCACGTCCCTCTATTCGTGATCACACATACAAGAAAATACATAGAAATCAACATGATGCACACATACTACTCAACATGCAATGACATGAATGCATGCAAAGTTCAATAATTAATTAACTACAGTTGTTTATTAATTAGATACAACAAGTTCATACGTGTTCATACGAGTTTACGGGGTTTTAGCGAGAATTAATGTTTCTGAAAATAATTAGATGGTGCGACTACGATTAAAATACGGCTGTTAGACCTAATAGATCGTTAAAATTCGAATCGGAAAACGAATCCTACCGTTGATGCGACGGCTTCGAAGATCGTGGAACGAAGGCATGGCGTAGATGAAGTAGATGGCGCAACGGTCCTTCGACGGCACGACGATGGCGACGCGACGATCTCCAGCGGACGATGACACCCTCCTCTTTTTCTTCCTCTTCTTCCCCCTTTTTCCTGGCGGCGCAGCCTATGGTTTTTTTTCTACGGCGCTAGGGTTTTTGGTGGTGGCGCTTGTTTCTGTTGACGAAAACTACATAGGTCTGGGTTCTATTTATAGGTCGCGGCAGCATTGCATTTGACCGGGCCTGGGACAGAGTCCCGGTCGGCCTCGGCACTGGGCGCGCGTGTGCGCATCCGACTCGGCCTAGGTGCGGGGCTGCTTGGCGAGCAAGTCCGCTCGGGCAGTGGCCTGGCACTGGCTTGGCCAAGCGGGCCAGCGTGGGCGCCCGTGCAGCTCGGCCACTCGGCCTGGCCTGGCTCGGTGCCAGTCAGTTGCACCCGGGCGCTGTTTGCCCGGAACACCGGAAACTTCCAGAAGTTTCCAGAATCTTTTTTTTTAAGATTTCACATACATTTTTTTCTTGTATATATTTTTTTATATTTTTTCCCTAATACATGTTTTATGTTATTATTTCCTTTTCTTCTTTTGCTAAACATATTTTGTATATGTATGTTTTATCTTTTATTATTTTTCCTTTACTCGACTAATGTTTAATGCATGAACATGTACGCAATGCATGATGCAAAAACTTTGTGGTGTTACAGCCGTGCCCACTTCTCCGGGGGTGGAGGCTAAAAAATGAATGTTAAGACGATGGGGAAAAATTCATCTCATTGGATTTTGGATGGGACCTCTCCAATAGGTTAATTTGGTAGTTATCTCATTCGTGTTTGATCTTTCCACCATCATTTGGATTTTTGTTCCCATTTGGAGTTTTGTATTTTTCCATAGAATTCTTTTGATTTTTTTGGGAGTTGGGAATTTTATATTCTCAACTTAAGATTTGTTTTTCATATTTAGGAAAATCAAAAAGAAATCTGGAATTCGGGGAAGTTTTATTTGCAAAACAATTTATCAGATTAATTTTATGGTTGATTCACCCAATAGCTAGAAATATAGCCGTTGGGGAGCCACTTGCTAAATAAAGAGATAGGGGAGCCCCACCTACAACGGCTACATTCTTGCCTTTGATGACTGTCGGGGGGTGTTATGCTATTTATACATGCCCAGGTGATGGGTTGCTTCACACTTCACCTCATTTTCACCTCCCTAACTCTCTCACACAATTTTCTCATGAATTGTTGTACACTTTGTTGCAACACTTCTCCCAAAATCAAGACAAAAAGATTTGCTTTGATTCTCATTTGCATTTTGCATTTGCATTTGCAAGTTGCTCTCAAGTGGACAAAATAATTCGTTGAGGGTTTTCATTTGGTTTTCACTAACGTAACCCATTATGAGTTTGTTTTGTTCTTGTTCTCAAGTTGTGTATCCATGAAGAAAATGAAGTTGTTTTTGAAGAGGAAGGAACCTTCATCAAGATCAAGCTATGGGAGGAACTCAAGCTCACACCTCTCCCCCGAGCCTACACCAAGTCCACGGTGGAGAAGTGCGCAAGATGACATCCTGATGCAGGAAGATGATGCTCCACTCCGCCTCCTCAATGAAGACGACCTCGACTTGAGAAGTGACGTTGAACGACAAGCCTACAACATCCTCCGAGATCATGAGTTTGCCCACACAAAGGCTTACAATCCGGCACTACTCTCCAAAATAGGTATGATTCTGAATTCTTTACCGTTTGGCATGCATTGGGATGGGATAATTTTGCTCAAATAGATGAGGAAGGTTCATGCCTCCTCACTATTCAATTCCTATGCACCCTTAAATTCGGATTTGAAGGTATTTATGTTAGATTTTTTTGAAAAAATAGTTTATCCCTTGGAAATTTAGTAAACTCCTAGGCTTCCATAGACATTGTTTGAAAGATATAGATGCTTTGCTTAAATTCAATAAACAATGTTTTTAGCAAGACTTAACTGGTGATGTAATGTGTAGGAACCCTAGGAATAGCCTCTTTCAAAAACCCACTATACGTTTCATGCATAGATGTTGGCTATGACTATGTTTCCTAGAGTGGATGTTAGGATTGTGCAGTATGATGAACTTAGAACCCTTTATGCCATGGTTAAAAAGATTAAAATTGCTCCTGTGAAGGCTATGCTGTCATAATGTTTAGAAAACACTAAAATGACGGGAACAATTGAATGTACTTCATTAATTACCCACATTGCTATGAAAGTAGGGGCTCTAGAAAATGCTTTAATTGAATATATTCCAGCAGCCCGCTACTTAACAGAGGAGGATTATCTAGTGCAAAGACACACTCCTAAACATGATCTAGATGGATCCTTAGTGTTTTTCTATACCGGGCATGTAAATGAAATTATGTTAACCCGGATTTTCATTTATAAAAGTGTCGGGAACTAACCATTGCTCCTCAACCTACCGAAGAGGCCTGCAGGAGTAATGTGTCTTGCAGGGTCACAAGGAGCCATTCACATAGAGAAGCCAAGGAGATGCCACCTCGATACCCTCTCACCTATGATTACCAAGAGGAAGTGGAACCAACGTGTGATGCAAGAGTGAGCTACCACCGGCGGAGCTCAAGCTCTAGTTGCTTGCCTCCTCCACGTATGGGTACCCGACGTTCCTTTTTGGTTGGAGGTTATCATCACCTTGGCCAAGGAATGGCAGACTCACCCAACGGATCGGAGATCTTAAAGTGAGGACCAGCGACATATTTAACACACTTCAAGACCACATCCAAGGTACCCACGACTGGCAGCAACAAATCGATGTGCAGTTCAACAACGTCAACACGACACTGCAACAACAACAGGCCTACCTCATGGTTTATTTCCGTCATCAAGGATTCAAACCTTATCATGGAGATTGAAAAGAGAAAGCTTGGGGGAGGACCCCAGTTGAGGTAACTTGTATCACACCTCATTAGCTTTATTTCATTTTATTTCTATCTTTCCACGACCATTGCATCTAAAAATAATAATGCATTATAGGTGAGGTTAATAAGATAAAAGATGTGGTAAGAATTTTTTTACTTTACATAAGTTGAAATGATGAATAGTTGCTCTGTTTTATTTTATGTAGTCCCTTGCATACAACTTAGTTTCTCCAAGTATTGCATTTGTTGGCTTAGAATATTCCTGCCTTAAACTTGGAATTTGTGTGTACAACAAGCTATGTCCAATTCTAGGTTGTTGTGGGATATCATATAGTGATAAGAGCTGTTAATACCCTAGTTAAAAGTGAAACTTAAGTTCTCGGATAATATTTAAAATGTTATAAATTCCTACCAAAGCCATATGATGCGTTGAATTAGATAAACCCTATGCATATGCTATTTACCTTCACATTGAGCCCAATCAAACTACCAAAGCCATATGTTAAAAATTCCTACCAAAAAAATGGGAGTTCCTCATTTGATATAAATTCCTACCAAAGCCATATGATGCATTGAATTAGATAAACCATATGCATATGCTATTTGCCTTCACATTGAGCCTAGTCGAACTAGTATAGACCTATGCGAGAATCTTTTCATACTTTTAAGATCAAGATTGCACGGGCACATGCTAAACGCATACACTAGAAGTTAGCAAAATTCCACCATACCATTCCACCACCAAAAGATATTCCTTGCTTACCTTGCAAAATACTCTCTCCAAAATATCTGAAAAGAAAAGAGGAGTTGAAGACATGGCTACAAGAAAAAGAAAAAAAAAGAAAGAGAGAAAATAAGCAGCCATATTTCATCCTCATAAAAGAGAGTTCATACAAATGAGTTATCTTCATATCTCCACTCCACAAATATTCCATCACACTTGCACAAATCTTCATCAAAAGTATTATTTTTTTTCTCCTAAGGCTTACTCTTTTCCCTTAGCAATAAATGTGTTGCAAATATGACGACTCTTGATCCCCACCTAGCTCCATATAAAACCTTACTTAGATGTAGGATAAGAAAGGCATTGTCTTGGTGAGGATACAAATACCACTTCCATGAGTGACTGAGTGCATCATTCTAGTATCTTAAATTCAAACACCATTTGAAATTCTCCAAAAATTTGAGTGGAACTTAAACATTAGGTGATGCATGCTCACTTTGTTGTTCTATCTTTCGATTACTCAAGTAAAGGATGAGGCATAAGCCCCATATTGACTAAGATAAAGGGTGACTTACCATAGCCAAATTATTCATTACAAGGTGGATTATTTTGTTGCACTCTTAGTACTTTTGCAAAATAGAACATTGTAGCAACTCCTAATCAACAACCTAAGTCTTTATCATTGCTTTGTGATGAGCAAAGCATAAGCTTGGGGAGTTTGTTGAGGGTCATTATATAACAATTTCGACTGTCAATATAACTCAATTATGTGAAGGAACAAATATTTCTTACACACATCATAGTTATATTTAACATCATTCCACTTATACTTGGAGAAATAGTGCATGTAGGAGTTGTTAAGCATAAATGATGGAGAATGAGGGGAGAAACCCTAAAAAGTGTCACCCCATCCAATCACGCGAATACATGTGACACCACATGGATCCATGACTCATTCCCAGGCATATCCGAGGAGATCCAACGGTGTATCACCCGAGAGGGGGATAAGGGCCCACCTGGAAGTCACCCCAAGGAAGCACACCCGAGGGGACCAGGACCAAGTCGGCCGACCCCCCTAGTCGACCGAGTCAGCATTCACGCCAAACATGGTCTTCCTCCACCCGTTGGCTCCTCATGGCTCCCTGAAGGCGGTGAAGACTGATTCACACGCTAATTGTGGCAGGAACTGCCTATACTCTGTTGTATAAATAGGGGGTGCCTCACTTCTCACACACACCATTCAAGCATTCTCTCTTGTATTACACTAGTGCTCTTAGTCCTTAGTGGAAGTTAGGTTGTAGAGAGGAGCCTCTAGTACCAAATACAAATTGGAAAAGGTATGTCTCATGTATCTTCTCTTGTATTTGTGACAATATGCTTTATAATATTATTAGTCTTTATTTATTCATATACTTGGATGAAGCGTTCCTTGTTTGGTTGTGGATTCCATGCATGTGTTAGGTATAGATGTCATTATGATCTAGTTATAATGTTCTTATTATACTATCATAAACATCACATACCTCCACTATAGTATAATTAGGTATGAATGTGATTATGTTAATATGAGTAATGTAGTGCTTGGTCCCAAAATTTTTTTCAACGATGTTTAGGTTAGTCATAGCCTTAGGATGATATTTGTATCAGGACTTTTAAGGTTTTTACTTGTTATTGAAGCATGGTGCTTAGATAATTAAGTAGCATTGGATGTCTCGTAGACCCACGGTTTGTAGGGGTAGACGGCAAGTGGTGACAACCCTGTCCATCCTTCGTAACCCCCCACGTTCGACTACAACGCAGGCTCGTGGTAGGAATCATCCTGATATTCTCAAGTGTATACCCGTGCCCGATATGTTCGACCGCTAAGCCCTAGTACTCATAGTTAGCATAGCCATATGTACACTAGTTAACAATGTATATCAATACCTAAAGCACGGTAGGAGTAGCTCTCTCTCTCTCCTTAACTTATCCTCCACCTGGACATTCTTACTCCTTAGAGTAGTTTTCTTAGGTGTGTGTCACAACCCCATCACTTCATTTATCCATCCTAATGAATCCCTCACTACAACATCCTCCTCTATCCTTGACCTTGACTCTCTTGTACCTTGCCTTCTTTTGGGATAAATAAACACGATACCATAGGGAATCCTCTTGGTGAAATCCTACAGCGGTACTTTCTGTGCGCTTGCGGAACTCATCTTGCAGTTAGGATAGAAGAGGATGACCTGTGGGTCTATGAGACATCCAATGCTACTTAATTATCTAAGCATCATGGTTACATGTTAAGTAAGTGACTTAAGATGCCTTAAGAGCTGTAGTACAATTACCTTACTAAGCCACGACTAACCTAAACAACGACGAACAAATGTTGGAACCAAGCACTAACTTTTTCATATTAACATAATCATGTTGTTATTTAATTAGAAAAAAAGTGGAGGTATATGGTATTCATGATAATATAATAAGAACATTACTATTAGATCATAATGACACCCACAGCTATCACATAAATGGAATCAACAATCAAACAATAAATGATTTGCCCAAGTATATGGGTAAAGATAGACTAATATTAATATCATTAACAAGCATAACGTCACAAAAGGAAGAAAAGATATATGAGCCATATCTTTCCCAATTTGGACTTGGGACTAGACGCTCCTCTCTACTGCCTAATGTCCACTATGGAGTAAGAGAACTAGAGTATACAATGGAGTGAATGCTCAAGTGGTGTGCGTTAAAGTGAGGGGTGAGGGGTCCTATTTATACACGAAGTTCAGCCGGTTACCGTCTTCTTCTACGCTTAAATCAGTCACCACCGGCTTCAGGGCACCACAGGAGGGCTACACGTGTCAGTTGACCAAGAATGGCACCAGGAACTAGTCAGCCCAGCCAGGGCTTCGACCGATTTGGTCCTTGCTCCCCTCGGCTTGTGCTTTCTCCGTGTGACTGATCTGTGGGCCCTGACCCCCTTTCTGCGTGAGTCGACGTTGGATTCCCTTGGATATACCTTGGAAGGAGTCCATAGATCTATGTGATGCCACATGTCATTGCGTGATTGGATAGATTGTCACTTTTTAGGTTTTCTCCCCTAATTTATCCTCATTCCTGCAATAAAATACCCTCATGCACTAATTCTCCATGTAAAAGTGGAATTATGTTAAATTTGAGAGTGGTGTGTGTAAGAAACATTCCTTCTCATAATTGAGTTACATTGACATTTGAAATTGGCATATAACCACCATCAACCCCAAGCTTACCCTTTACGCGTCCTGAAGCAAAGATAAAGACTTAAGTTGTTGATCTGAAGTTGATACAATGTCCTACATTTCAAAAGTACCAAGTGCACAACCAAATATTCGACCTTGCATTTAATAAATTGTTATGGCTCTGTCCCTTTTTCTTAGTCATTATGGGGCTTATGCCTCCTCTTTTTCTTGGGTGGTTGAAGGATAGAACAGTAAAGTGAGCATGCATCTCCTAATGTCTACGTTCCACTTGAATTCCGGACAGTTTCAAATGTTGTTTAGTTTCAAGTTCCTCAATTGATGCTCTAAGTCACACCTATGTGATAAGTGGAATTGTTTTCCTGAGGAAGGTGATGCCTTTCTTATCCTACACCTAAATAAGGTATTATATGGAGCTTTGTAGGGACCAAGACTAGTCATATTTGCTACACATGTATTGCTAAGTCAAAAGAGTAAGCATTAGGAGAAAGCAAATCATACTTTTGGTCAAGATTATGCATGTGTGGTGGAATGTAGTGGAGTGAAAAATGTAATGATAACTCCTTTTTGAGGACTCTCGTTTTTGTGAGGATGAAACGTGGCTACTTCTTTTCTTCTATTTTTTTTCTCATGCTCTCTTACATGAGCATGCATTTTCTTTTTCTTTTCTTGTAGCCACATCCTCTACTCCTCTTTTTCAAACAATTTTGAAGAGAGTATTATGCATGATGTGTATGGAGTATCTTTTGATGGTGGAGTGCTATGATGGAATTTTGCAAACATCTAGAGTAGAAGTAGCATGTGGCCGTGAAATCTTGATCTTAAAAGTATGAAAAGATTCCCACATAGGTCTATATTAGTTTGACTAGGCCCAGTGTGAAAGAAAATAGCATGTTTGGTAGGAATTTCTATCAAATGAGTAACTTTTTATTGATTCATTTTAGAAATACTCCGGAGAAACAAGTTTTACTTTTAACTAAGATTTTAGCAACCCTTATCCCTATATCTTATCCCACAACAACCTAGAATTAGATTAGTTTATGGTACCCACAAATTCCATATTTAAAGCAAGAGCATTATAAGCCAATATACGGAATACTTGGAGAACACTAAGTTCTATACTAGGGGCTAATTAAAAATAAAACAGAGCAACTATTCATCATTTCAACTTATGCAAAGTAAAAATACTCTTACCGCAGATCATTTATTTTATTTCACTATCCTATCTTACTTTATATTTCTTTAGATGCAAATGATATGGAAAAAAGAAATCAAAGGAATGGAACACAAATCGGATGTGAGACGCGTTACTTCAAGTGGGATTCCTCCCCCAAGCTTGTCCTTCATCAATCTCCATGAGAAGGGTTGAACCCTTGATGATTGAAGGAGGCCATGAGGTCGGCTTGTTGTTGTTGCAACGTGGTGTTTATGTTGTTGAACTATGCATCGACTTGTTGCTGCAAGTCATGGGCATCCCTAATGTGATCTTGAAGGGTGTTAAGGACGTCGCATGTTCCCACTTCAAGGTCTCCCACCCGTTCTGAGAGTTCCGCCATTCCTTGGTAAGGGTCACGAGAACCGTTGGCCGAGAAGGCATGACGTGGAGGAGGCAAGCTACTATAGCTTGAGTTGAAACTGTATAGGTTCCCTCTTATTGTTGTGGTAGCCCAATCATGCCATGACGACCCTCTGGCCTCATACATTTGAGGTTGGGTCAAACTGGGTGGATCACCCACCGAATCCACTTCCTCTTGGTACTCATAGGCAGGAGTTGATCATGGAGGTCTCCATGGCTGCTCTTTTTGAGCGGTTCCTTCTGACCCTGCCTCCTTGTGACCCTACCAGACACATTACTCCTACGAACATATACGATAGGTTGAAGAGCAATGGTTAGTTGCTGGCATTTGTATAAATGAAAATCCTGGTTAGATAACCGAATTTCATTCACAAAGTCGGGATAGAAAAACACAAAGGATCCATCTAGATCATGTTTAATAGTATGTCCTTGCAGTAGATAATCCTCATCTACCAAGTAGCGACTTGTAGAAATATATCCAATGGAAGCATTTTCTAAAGCCCCTACTTTTGTAGCAATGCGGGTAATTAATGAAGTACATTCTATTGGGCCTGTCATTCTAGTGTTTTCTAACCATAGAGATATCATAGACTTGTTAAGAGCATTTTTAATCTTTTTAACCATGGCAAAAAGGATGCTAAGTACATCATCATGCACAATCCTTATATCTCCTCTAGGGAACATAGACATAACCACCAATCAATGCATGAAGCGTATAGTAGGATTTTGCAAGTGGCTATTTCTAGGAGTCCTACATGCTACTTCAGGAGGCGTGAACCTTCCTGATCTATTTGATCAAAATATCTCATCATAATGCATGCCAAATGGTAAAGAATTCAGAATCCATAGCAATTTTGAAGAGTCTCGCTAGATCGTGGGCCTTCGTGTGAAAAAACTCACGATCTCGGAGGAGGTTGTGGGCTTGTTTTTCAACGTCTTACCGCAAGTAGAGGTCATCAACATTGAAAAGGTGGGACAAAGCATCACCTTCCTCCATCTGGACATGTCGTGCATACCTCTCCACCATGGACTTTGTGTAGGCTTGGTGGAGAGGTGCGAGCTTGAGTTTCTCCCATGGCTTGAGCTTGATGAAGCTCCCTTCCCCTTCCCAAACAATCTCTTCATCCATTTCTTCATGGGAGCACAACTTGAGAACGAACAACAAAACAAAACTCAAAAAGGTTTACATTAGTGAAAGCCAAATGAAACCTTTCACGAGTTGCCTTGTCAACTTGAGAGCAACTTGAAAATGCAAATGCAAATGGAAATGGAAGCAAATCATTTTAGATTGTAATTTGAGATAAGTGCTTCAATGAAGAGCAAAACTAGTTTGAGCAAGTGACACTACAAGGATTCCGCCCTGTTGCAATGATTGTACTACAACGAATACTAAATCGTTGCAGTAAGCTTGGTATTTTGCCACAATTCACTAGTTCGTGGCATCAGCATCCATCACCACGGAATATGATTGTTGCATTAGGATCTGTTGCCACAATTCACTTGTTCGTAGCATTAGGATCTATCACCACAAATTTGTCTCCACGACTCACTAGTTCGTTGCATTAGCATCTATCACCACGGAACACGACCGTTGCATTAGGATTTGTTGCCACGATTCGCTAGTTCGTGGCGTTAGCATCTATCACCACGGAACACCAATGTTGCATTAGGATCTGTTGCCATGATTCAGTAGTTCGTGGCATTAGGATCTATCACCACGGCACATAATCGTTGCATTAGAATTTGATGCCACGAATTACCTATTTGTTTCGTTAGGATCTATCGCCATGGAACACGATCATTGCATTAGGATCTGTTGCCACGATTCACTAGTTCGTGGCATTAGGATCTATCGCCATGTCACACAATCGTCGCATTAGGATCTGATGCCACAAATTATCGGTTCATGGCGTTAGGATCTAACGCCACAGAACATAATCGTTGCATTAGGAACTTTTGACATGAATTACCAGTTCGTGGCATTAGGATCTATCACCACAGAAGAGAATCGTTGCATTAGGAACTTCTGCCACAAATTACTAGTTCTTGGCATTAGGATCTATCGCCATGGAATACGATCGTTGCATTGGGAACTTTTGCCATGATTCACTAGTTCATGGCATTAGGATCTATCGCCACGAAAAAAAATTGTTGCATTAGGAACTTTTGCCACGATTGACAAGTTTGTGGCGTTAGGATCTATCGCCACGGAACACAATCGTTGCATTAGGAACTTTTGCCACGATTCACCAGTTTGTGGCATTAGGATCTATCGCTGCAGAACAGAAACGTTGCATTAGGAACTTTCACCATCAATTACTAGTTCGTGGTGTTAGGATCTATTGCCATGAAATATGATCGTTGCATTGGGAACTTTTGGCACGATTCACCAGTTCGTGGCATTAGGATCTATTGCCACAAAACACAATCGTTGCATTAGGAACTATTGCCACGATTTACCAGTTCGTGGCGTTAAGATCTGCCACGAAACACAATTGTTGCGTTTGGAACTTTTGCCACGATTCACCATTTTGTGGCTTTAGGATCTATCGCCACGGAACACAATCGTTGCATTAGGAACTTTTGCCATGATTCACCAGTTCGTGGCGTTAGGATCTATCACCACAGAACACAATATTTGCATTAGGATATGTTGCCTCGATTCACCAGTTCGTGGCATTAGGATCTATCGTCACGGAACACAATCGTTGGCCTCATGATATATTACAAAACGTTGGCCACTGTCTTACTGAATGAATGTGTGGTGTGTTTATCATGTTCCTGAGGAATGATTAGGATGGATTTGTTTATTTTTCTGGACAAGTGAATAATTCAGTTATCAAGTGAATGTGCTCTATGTTCAGTGATGTGTGATATCAACAGCGAATCGAAGAAAAATGTAGAAAATCACAAAGCTAAAAGGAGACGCCATGGGGAAGACATGCGTTTCATATAAGAAACACACTTCGCTGCTAATTAAGCGTGTCTCCATTTCGCTTGTACAATTGTTGCATTGGGATCTGTTGCCACGATTGTACTAGTTCGTGGCCTTAAAATCTATCGCCACGGAACACACTCGTTGCATTAGGATCTGTTGCCAGGAATCACTAGTTCGTTGCATTAGGAATTTCTGCAGGAGTGTCATTTCAAATTCTGGGTATCTTCTAAAGAGGTGAGATTATTCAATATCAGCTTGCTTCTATGCTTGCTGCTAAATAGAAAAGCGACTTCTATCTTTAAAAAAAATAAAATAGTTCACTTCCAGCTAACTCACACAATACTTATATAAAAAAATCATCATCTTCGCTGTTGTCCCCCCCCCCCCCCCCCCCCCCCGACAGTGGAGGAGACCTCCTCCGACTCCGAGTAGAGTAGTATTTGTAGATTTTCTGTTTCTTGTTTTCTATGTGCTTTCGTAGTTCTTGTTTGTAATATATTTGTTTTTTTATGTTAATGAAAAATTTATTTTCTGTTCACGAACAATGTGTCCTACGCAGTATCGTAAAACAACTCCTTCCTGAAAAAGGGGCAATATAACTGTTGTTCAATGTCTAGCCTAGAATTCATTGTGTTGCAACAATCGACGACTCTTGGTTGAAACTCTATTGAGATCGTCGTTGAGGCTGCGTTTCTCCTCTTTTGTGTTCTTTCACTCAATTTTTTCATTTGTAGTCGGCGCATTTGAAAATGTATTTTTAGTAGTAACATATACTACATGTTATCATGTCATTGTTATTAATATTACAGAATGGTGATTGTTTGCCATCGTCCTTTCATGGACTTGGGTGTTCTGTATTTGCATATCGTTTCCATTAGCACATATACATTTGGCGATTAATATTTTTGTTCATTTTTTTTGGAATGTCTCACTAGCTAGCAGATGATTGCTTTTAGATTTTGATCTCCAAGCATGACAACAAAGATGAAGGGGAGCTAGCGGTCGGACGGCGAGCCAGTAGCTAGGCCATACTGTAATTAAGAAGCGAGCAAGTTGTCCGAAGAAGTCTACCCCTCTAGCTACACGCACCATGTGGAGGAATCGACGCGACATGGTATGTAATTAATCACGATCGCATGCGTGCACAAGGACACCGCTAGTGTTAAATTTTCCACACTCGCAAAAAAATTTCGTTCTTATTGGCGCGCAACAACTGAGATTTTGACTATTAAATTTTCACTCTCTGCGCCTCCAGTTTCAGTCCCGCCTATTGTAACCCTATTTCAGCCACGATGAGTATAAATGAAAACATGCCTCCATTCCTGACACACCGCTCCGCTGCCCAAGCCTTATGGTGATCTCAGTACTCCAAATGTGTTGTCTCTCTGTCTTGTGTTCCAAACTTGTATTCCTAAGAAATTCCTGTGTTTTCATTTTCCACGGTTTTTTACAATTTTCCCCATGGATCTCGCAGTGACGCATCGAAGCTTTTGGTGGTAGTGACTCCTGGGTACAACGTCGGGTGACCAAGTTGGACAGGCTCTATCGAACCTCATCGTCGCCGACACCTCCCTGCAACATCGCATACCGGACTCCAATTTTGTGCTAGGTAAGTTCTACACGATCCACACGATCCATGCTGATATACGATGATTAAATAAATTAAAAAAAGAAGAAATGTGGTATCCTGTTTCACGAATATATATATATATATATATATATATATATAGCATATACTACATGTGTCTAGAAATAAATGTCTCTGACAGCTTATTACAGTAGTATATTTCTAGTTCAATTCCTGGCCGGGAATGATAAATATCAAAAACCGGAGGTAGTATGTAATTTCTGTATTTAGAAGTAAATGAAGCACGGGTTATCTAATCAACCATTCCAAATGTTGTACTCTCATTCCTGTTTTACAAATTTGTATTCCTAAGATTTTTAGTTCCCACAGTTTTTACACTTTTTTCTTTCTTGTGGCTTTCTTGGATCATATATTTTTTCTACACCTTCATTTCTAATTCCTTCGTTACAAACAAACACCAGAGTTTATAGAAACCATACCGTCCGATCCAAAATCCACGTCAATCATGTAATTTAACGTTATCACTGTAATTTGGAATGACTTCTTACAATGCTCTTTACATTAGGAACAAGACATCAAATCATGATGTCGTCTACAACCATTAATGATGGCCAACAAGCACCTGGTATAACTTTAAATGGGTTTACTATCAAAATTAAATTATTTTAGAAAACATTAATTCCTTTGCATGGTATGCAGAGAATATTGCAGCAAATGATGTTCAGAAACCCCAAGATTCTTCACTCCCTGGTACTACGATGCATGAACCAACAGCAGGTATAGATATAGAAACCATAAATACTCCTTCCGCCCCAGCGTAACTTTACTTTTGGAGCTTAAAAAATGTCCTACTCCAACTCTATCTGAAGCTTCCAACTACCCATATCACATAACATTACTACCTGCCTCTCTACCGTGCCATTTGTTTTGGCAGAGCGTGTTAGTTTTTTACTCCTTTAGCACTAAATTTAGAGCATTTTGAGAGACTACATTCAGTCCTTTAAATGTATTGATGATGGGTGTATCATGGTCATTTGCATTCATTCCTAGGCTTTACCAATTGTCTTAGCATGCCTTGCGATTCTACTTTCTTAGTCTTTATAGTTAACAGTTCATCAGCCTGTGTGATGGCGTGATTTTTTTATGCCTTTACATTGTGCTCTCTCCCCGCAGGCCACTCTGGCCGGCATTGGCGCCCATGCACTACTGCTGGTCACTTCAGTGTCCTCCCCGACGCGTCTCCCTCGCCCATCGCCACGTCCCATCCTTATTGTGCCATGATGACCCCACTGTCCGCAAATCCCTGGCCATTACTCGCCCTGCCACCAATCCTCCTCGAGAGTTGCTCCTGCTGATCTCGGCCAGACTAAAACCTCGCTTTGTTAAGCAACGCAAGCTGGAACTTTGCAGTACTGCACCTGCTATAGCCGCCACTGACTAGTGGACCCAATGTCTCATGGGCCCACATGTTAGTGGCCGCTACTGCAAGTGCAGTACTGTAGAGGATTTAAATCCCGGAAGCTGCTTGACTTATTTGTCTTGCATTCGCCACCTGCTATCGCTGACATTCATTACTCGCCTTGCAACCAATAATTCTCTTCGAGATGCACTCTGACTGATGTCAGTCAGACCGAACTGGCGAACCCTATCTTTGTCTAGTCCAGTGTTGCCAGTTGCATGTCCACCCCCCCAGTCTTGCCTGCTTCGCTACTGGACTGAAAATCCTCTGCAGTACTACGAGTGCAGTAGCGTCACTGACATGTTGTGATGCCCGGTTCCGAAAATGAACCAAGCTAACGCATATGTGTGCCCAGGATGTTCATCACACATATACGAGTGCAATCACAAAGGAGTATACAGAAAATTACCACAAGACAAGATTAATTATCCAGATTTTATTACACAAGCTATATTATCCTCGAATACAAGCCGTAATGAATATTAATGACAAGTTCAACTAATGCAGCGGAAATAAACTAATTAAGCAACTAAGCAACTATGCAACATAAGCGACAGGGTATGTATGCGCAGCTCCAATCAACACCACAGGCAAAGCTGACGGTAGACACGGCCTAGAACTCCGCATTATCGCCATTAAACTCCCAGTCCTGACCTGCAACTGTTGGGGGGGGGGGGTTGCAAGAGTGAGTACATGTCGTACTCAGCAAGTGTGGAAAGTATGACATGTGGCTGATTCAAATGACGACAATAATAATGGTAAAGTGCTGAAAAGTACATTAAAACATTTGAAAAGCAATATAGTATAAGTACATGAAATAAACCAATCATAATCACGAATAATACCATAATACAGAACTGAATTCATTATCGTCATCAATAAGTCCAGATTTCACCATTGCCAATAACCATATTCGATACCAGAGATTAATCCATAACCATTACCAAACCATAACCATTACCAAATTCCAATTTGCCTCTAATCATGGAAGTTGTCCAGGTGCTCATAACCGGGAGCACGGCTATCATGATAGTTTTAATTAACACTCTGCAGAGTTTGTACCTCTTTACCCACGTGTTCGTGATTTCATCACCCTTCGGCGACTAAGAACCTCCCTTATGCCCATGACCCGTCGGTCACATTACACACTTCCGTTGGTGTGTGGCCAAGAGATCACAAAATAGCCTTTACAAAGGGATTACTAGCCTATTTAGACCCCACTGAGGTTTCACCGGTGGCGATGCCTCCAACTGAGCACATCTTCAACCAAGGGCCCCCTCTTGAGCCATTCGGATCCCAGGGTAGTCCCACCAATCATCAACAAACCCAATCCGACTACCCCTTCCCCGAGCATCCACAATGGTCCAAACAGTACTAGCAAAGCCCTAATTAATCAGCTACGCCGCACCCATACTTGGCCTCGTGGTGGCACTGTAGTCCTGGCTTATTCTCGCATGAACCGATCCTTAGATCTAAAGCAAGCAAACCACCATAACATCCAACCCATCCACGTACCAGGCTTGCTTAGATCATCCATTACCATACCATGTTTAACCAGTTCATGTTAACCATAATCTCATCCATGCATAATTAAATTGAGTGATATAGTTGTTTCCATCCCAGTTGATTAAGCGAAGCAAAAAGGTAAAAATCCTTCCCGACTCTCTACCATAAATTCCAGGTGACAAGGGTGGTTTAGCAAATCTAGTAAACTTCCTACCATAGGATTCCCATCAAATTGACACAAGCATGCAGTTTTGCAAACAAAACATTTATTTTAAAACAGGATCAATATGCTTCAAGGACACTTGCCTTGCTCTTGCTGTTGATTAGGGTCAAAGCCTTCAAACTCTTGATGTTGTAGATCCTCCGCGGCACTCTCTAGCGCAAATCCGTCTAATCCACACAATAAACATACAAAACAAGAAACACAATCAAAGAGGGCACAAATATTACTCAATATGACATGACATGCATGATTGATGCAAATGCAAGGTAGAACTTGTTACTTCATTGATTTTAATGATCACTAACTAGCTCTAGTAGATTTTAACAAGTTTATACAGGTTTGGGGTCGATTAGATCAAATTTTAGAATTAATTCAACACAATTTAACCAGAAAGATCGGACTAGTCCGCCAGGAACCGGACAAGTCCGCACTTGACGAGATCAGCAGATTAGGGTTTTCTAGATCGACGTGAATTTGGAGATTAGGGGTTGAATTCACATAAGGAAAAGAGAATAGGAGGTATACCAGGTGTTTAGAACTCCAATGAACCAAGAAACTTGGAGGGAACACTTGGATCTTGATGATCTAGGGTTGGTGATGAACTTGGAGATGAATTGGTGGTGAAGGACGAAACTTGGTGGAGATCTTGATCCTCCTTCGTTTCCTCCTCTTCTTCCTCTTGCTTGGGATCTTCTCCTCCCTCCTTGATGGTGGCTGCCCACGAACTAGGGTTTGGGTGGGTGGAAAAGTGGCAAATAGATGTCAAACCAAGGGGTGGGGCTGTTTATATAGAGGTGGAGGCTAGGGTTAGATGGATTTCGAGTTTTGGGATGAGTAGAGGCCGGTTTAGAGTCCCACATGGGCTCCAAAAGAGTTAGGCATGACGTACCTAGGCCCACTTAACGTGAAACCCAAGAAACAAGTCGTAAAACAAAAGATCAACTCGGAGTCGCGAAATATCGGACAAGTCCGGACAGGACCGGACTAGTCCGAAGTCGTCCAGAGAGAAAATCGGACAAGTCTGGCCAAAAATCGGACAAGTCCGATCTTAGTCAGAAAGGAAAAATGGACAAGTCCGCTGGAACACCGGACTAGTCCGGAAAAGTCCAGGGACTTAGCAAATTTCCAAGGATTCATGGAATATCGGACTAGTCCGCACAAAATCGGACAAGTCCGAATTTTTCCAGAGCCAAAATCGGACTAGTCCGCAGCAAAAACGGACAAGTCCGTTTTTATTCAGAGAGAAATCGGACTAGTCCTCAGTAAAATCGGACTAGTCCGCACTTTCCTGCGTTTTAAGTGCGGTTTTGCTCCAAATCAATTTGAAATGCTCCGAATCAATTTTAAACCCGTTCCTCTTGTTGTGGGCTAATGTTAAACATGTATATGAGTGCATGTAGGGCATGATGCATGAAAATGAGGGTGTTACAAACCTACCCCACTTAAAATGAATCTTGCCCTCGAGATTCGACGCGGAAGAGAAGAGATAGGGAAATTCCTTCTTGAGATCATCTTCTAGCTCCCAAGTTGCTTCTTTTTCGGTATGGTGCTTCCATTGGACTTTACACCATCGAATCACCTTGTTCCTTGTGACTCTCTCCTTTGTTTCCAAGATTTTGACCGGTTGCTCGGCATACGTCAAATCTTCCTCTAGTTCCAATTCTTCCATTGGCACTTGATCTTCCGGTATCCTGAGACACTTCTTGAGTTGGGAAACATGAAACACATCATGTACGTCTGAAAGATGAGCTGGCATCTCCAACTTATATGCTACTTCTCCTCTTTTGTCCAAAATCTTGAATGGTCCAATATAACGAGGTGCGAGCTTGCCTCTTATGTTGAACCTCTTATGACCTCTCATTGGTGACACCTTGAGGTAAACAAAATCTCCTATTTCAAAGGCTAATTTCCTTCTCCTATTATCCGCATAGCCTTTTTGCCTTGATTGGGCAGCCCTCAAGTTTCAACGAATTATTTGGACTTGCTTTTCGGCTTCTTGCAACACGTCCGGACCAAAGACTTGAGTTTCTCCTGCCTCATTCCAGAATAAAGGTGTCCTACACTTCCTCCCATAAAGCGCTTCATATGGTGACATTTTCAAGCTTGCTTGGTAACTATTGTTGTATGAAAATTCTGCGTATGGCAAGCTTTTGTCCCAACTTTTCCCATGCTTTAAATCACAAGCTCTTAACATGTCCTCCAAAATCTGATTGGTCCTCTCAGTTTGTCCATCCGTTTGAGGATGATATGCTGAACTAAAATTCAACCTCGTTCCCAAAGCTTCATGCAATTTTTGCCAAAATATGGAGGTAAATTGAGAACCTCTATCCGAGACTATCTTCTTAGGGACTCCATGTCGACACACAATATGCTCCATGTATATTTCGGCCAATCGTGCAGCTGTATACTTGGTCTTCACAGGGACAAAATGAGCTGACTTAGTTAAGCGATCCACAATTACCCAAATTGAGTCATACCCGGACTGAGTACGTGGTAACCCAACTATGAAGTCCATACCAATTTCTTCCCACTTCCATTCCGGAATCTTCAACGGTTGCAATAGTCCGGCCGGCCTTTGATGTTCCGCCTTGACTCGTTGACACACATCAAATAACGCTACATATTCAGCTATGTCCTTTTTCATGCTATCCCACCAATAGTAAGCCTTCAAGTCCTTGTACATCTTCGTACAACCGGGGTGAATCGAGTAAGGCGAGTCATGTGCCTCCTTTAATATTGTCTCCCGAATATGCTTTACATTAGGCACAACGATTCTCTTTCCAAGCCATAAGGTACCATGTTCGTCTTCATCAAATCTGAATTCTCTTCATTCTTTGATTCTTTCCTTGATTTCCTTGATCTCCTCATCCGTGGTTTGTGCTTCTCGAATTTCTTGCTCCAAGGTTGGGTTTAACTCCATCATCTCCATCTCATTTACAAACCCAAGGTTCAAACGCTCAAACTCCTTGCATAACTCGGACGGTAACTCTCGAACTGTAAGTTGATGGCTTACTCCCTTTCTACTCAAAGCATCGGCCACTACATTGGCTTTTCCCGGATGATAGTTGATCCCCAAATCATAATCTTTGATGAGTTCCAACCATCTTCGTTGCCTCAAGTTCAGATCCGTTTGTGTGAAAATATACTTCAAACTCTTATGATCCGTGTAAATTTCACACCTATGTCCAATAATATAGTGTCTCCAAATCTTCAATGCATGTACCACGGCTGCTAGTTCAAGATCATGCGTGGGGTAATTCTGCTCATGTTTCTTCAATTGTCTTGACGCATAGGCGACCACTTGACCTTTTTGCATCAATACACATCCAAGCCCTCGTCTTGATGCATCGCAATAAATGTCAAAACTCTTGCTTACATCCGGCAATACCAAAACTGGGGCTGTTGTCAACCGCTTCTTCAACTCCTCAAAACTCTCTTGACGAGCTTGAGTCCATTGGAATGCGTTTCCCTTCATTAGCAACTCCGTCATAGGCTTGGCTATCTTGGAAAAATCCTTGATGAATCTACGGTAATATCCAGCCATCCCAAGAAAACTCCTTATTTCCTTGACGTTTTGCGGTGGTTCCCACTTCAACACGTCCCTCACTTTTCCGGTGTCAACCTATACTCCTCCTCCTGAGATTATATGACCCAAAAATGGCACCTCTTTCAACCAAAACTGGCACTTGTTGAACTTGGCATACAATTGATGCTCCCTCAATTTTTGCAGTGTAAGCCTCAAGTGTTCCTCATGTTCCTTCTCATCCTTCGAGTAGATCATAATATCATCAATAAACACCACAACGAACTTATCTAAGTACTCCATGAAGACTTTATTCATGAGGTACATAAAGTAGGCAGGTGCATTTGTCAATCCAAAAGACATCACAGTGTACTCATAAGATCCATACCGTGTCCTAAAAGCTGTCTTGGGTATGTCCGATGGTCTAATCTTCATTTGAAAGTAACCTGACCTCAAATCAATCTTGGAAAACACACAGGCACCTTTCATCTGATCAAACAAATCCTCTATACGGGGCAAGGTGTACTTGTTCTTGATTGTTACCTCGTTGAGAGCTCGGTAATCCACGCACATCCTTTGGGATCCATCCTTCTTGTCCACGAATAGAACGGGCGCTCCCCAAGGTGAAGAGCTAGGGCGAATAAAACCCTTCTCTAATTGCTCTTGAATTTGTTTCTTGAGCTCCGCTAATTCCATAGGAGGCATCCTATACGGCCTCTTAGCTATAGGTGTAGTTCCAGGTATTAAATCAATAACAAACTCAATGTCTCGATCAGGTGGCATACCTGGCAACTCGTCCGGAAAAACATCCAAAAATTCACACACCACCGGAATCTCCTCAATTGCGACACCGTCCATATGATTCAGCTCTAATTGCTTCGATGCATGTTGGGTTGCTTCAAATTCTACGGTGATCCCTTCTTCATTAGTCAACTTCACCGTCTTTGTGGCACATTCAATAACTCCATTGTGCTTCCTCAACCAGTCCATACCAAGTATAATATCCAACCCTTGAGAATCTAAAACAATGAGGTTGGCCGAGAAGTCTACCCCCCTTATTCTAAGGCTTACTTTTGAACATACTATATTTGTCCTCATCTCTCCTCCAGGAGACTTAACCAACAGAGTAAACTTCATATGAGAGATAGGCAAACTATACTTGGCAACATACTTCGATGCAATGAATGAATGCGATGCTCCAGAATCAAATAACATAGTCGCGGGGTTGGAGTTGGCGAGAAACATACCAATGACCACGTCATCCGCTTGTTGAGCATCCTCCGTAGAGACATGGTTCACGTTGCCACGAGCAAAGTTCTGCTGTCCACGGTCTCTTTGTGGCTGTCCTCCATTAGGTCTTGGGTTTTGCCTCGATGCATTGCTTCCTTGACCAAGGCCCGACTTAGGACATTGATTCGCAAAGTGTCCAGCTTCTCCACAAGTATAGCACTTCTTAACTCCACCAGAATTATTGGGACGAGCTTGGTTTTGAACATTGGCTCCAGGAAAGTCAGCACGAGGTGCGTAAGACGTCGGAGGCCTAGGTGCCTGCATAACAGGGCGCTGCTGCACAAACTGAGTTGGGCGTGGTGCATAACCAGGGCGCTGAGCAGGAATAGAGGAGCTGTAATGAGGCGCATTGGGTGGCGCAAAGCGAGGGCGCACATTACTTCCTTGTTGCTGTCCTTGATATGGTGCCTTCCTCTTGATTTCTTGCTCCATCTCACGGATCTTGTTCTCGACCACAATTGCTTTGTCCACAAGCTTCTGAAAATTGACATAATCACAGTTGAGCAATTGCACTTGGATCGTATTGTTCAATCCCCTCATGAACAAGTATTGCTTCCGGCTGTCCCGGCTAACATCCTCAGGCGCATATCTTGAGAGTTGAGTGAATTTATTGAGGTATTCACTCACGCTTGATCCTCCTTTTCTCAAGTTCTCAAATTCTTGCCTCTTCAAGAGCATAACATCTTCCGGCACATAATGAGAACGGAAACTCTCCTTGAATTCCACCCAGGTAATTCTCTCTTGGTTCTCATGAGCATTGCAATAAGAATCCCACCAATCTGCAGCTGCTCCAACGAGTTGATGAGAGGCAAATAGCACCTTCTCCCGGTCACTGCATTGGACAATGGCTAGCTTCTTCTCCACGGACTTGAGCCAATCATCAGCGTCCATAGGGTCAGCAGCTTGAGCAAAGGTTGGCGGCCTAGTCCTCATAAACTCTCCCAATCGGTTATGAGGAGGTGGGGGTGGCGGTGGAGGCATGTGTGGCTGATTGTTGATATTGCCAGCCTGCAGCTGTCCCATAGTCTGTATCATGGTCTGCATGAGCTGGTTTTGCATGGCCAAAAGCTGCTCGATGTTGATAGCTCCCTGAGTAGATCCTTGCCCATTGTTGTTCTGAGGCACTCCATTGTTCTCCTCCTCATCATTGCCATACCTCTGGTTGCGAGTCCTCGCCATCTGAAGAAAAGCAATAGATAAGAATTAGAAAACGTCCCCAACTATATGCATCAAGGGATATGAGACTAAACAGCTAGCTACACTAGCCTAGGTGGACATGGCAATGCTAAAGCATCCCAAAATCATGTATTAAGCACACAAGCAACCAACATATATAGCAAACAGAACACCAAGCAAGAACACATCGATTCCTGAGTGCTCCTATGTGCTCTAAAGTGTCCATTCTATCTAGGCTGCATCCTACGATCAACCTGTGGCTCTGATACCAATCTGTGACGCCCGGTTCCGAAAATGAACCAAGCTAACGCATATGTGTGCCCAGGATGTTCATCACACATATACGAGTGCAATCACAAAGGAGTATACAGAAAATTACCACAAGACAAGATTAATTATCCAGATTTTATTACACAAGCTATATTATCCTCGAATACAAGCCCTAATGAATATTAATGACAAGTTCAACTAATGCAGCGGAAATAAACTAATTAAGCAACTAAGCAACTATGCAACATAAGCGACAGGGTATGTATGCGCAGCTCCAATCAACACCACAGGCAAAGCTGACGGTAGACACGGCCTAGAACTCCGCATTATCGCCATTAAACTCCCAGTCCTGACCTGCAACTGTTGGGGGGGGATTGCAAGAGTGAGTACATGTCGTACTCAGCAAGTGTGGAAAGTATGACATGTGGCTGATTCAAATGACGACAATAATAATGGTAAAGTGCTGAAAAGTACATTAAAACATTTGAAAAGCAATATAGTATAAGTATGTGAAATAAACCAATCATAATCACGAATAATACCATAATACCAAACTGAATTCATTATCGTCATCAATAAGTCCAGATTTCACTATTGCCAATAACCATATTCGATACCAGAGATTAATCCATAACCATTACCAAACCATAACCATTACCAAATTCCAATTTGCCTCTAATCATGGAAGTTGTCCAGGTGCTCATAACCGGGAGCACGGCTATCATGATAGTTTTAATTAACACTCTGCAGATTTTGTACCTCTTTACCCACGTGTTTGTGATTTCATCACCCTTCGGCGACTAAGAACCTCCCTTATGCCCATGACCCGTCGGTCACATTACACACTTCCGTTGGTGTGTGGCCAAGAGATCACAAAATAGCCTTTACAAAGGGATTACTAGCCTATTTAGACCCCACTGAGGTTTCACCGGTGGCGATGCCTCCAACTGAGCACATCTTCAACCAAGGGCCCCCTCTTGAGCCATTCGGATCCCAGGGTAGTCCCACCAATCATCAACAAACCCAATCCGACTACCCCTTCCCCGAGCATCCACAATGGTCCAAACAGTACTAGCAAATCCCTAATTAATCAGCTACGCCGCACCCATACTTGGCCTCGTGGTGGCACTGTAGTCCTGGCTTATTCTCGCATGAACCGGTCCTTAGATCTAAAGCAAGCAAACCACCATAACATCCAACCCATCCACGTACCAGGCTTGCTTAGATCATCCATTACCATACCATGTTTAACCAGTTCATGTTAACCATAATCTCATCCATGCATAATTAAATTGAGTGATATAGTTGTTTCCATCCCAGTTGATTAAGCGAAGCAAAAAGGTAAAAATCCTTCCCGACTCTCTACCATAAATTCCAGGTGACAAGGGTGGTTTAGCAAATCTAGTAAACTTCCTACCATAGGATTCCCATCAAATTGACACAAGCATGCAGTTTTGCAAACAAAACATTTATTTTAAAACAGGATCAATATGCTTCAAGGACACTTGCCTTGCTCTTGCTGTTGATTACGGTCAAAGCCTTCAAACTCTTGATGTTGTAGATCCTCCGCGGCACTCTCTAGCGCAAATCCGTCTAATCCACACAATAAACATACAAAACAAGAAACACAATCAAAGAGGGCACAAATATTACTCAATATGACATGACATGCATGATTGATGCAAATGCAAGGTAGAACTTGTTACTTCATTGCTTTTAATGATCACTAACTAGCTCTAGTAGATTTTAACAAGTTTATACAGGTTTGGGGTCGATTAGATCAAATTTTAGAATTAATTCAACACAATTTAACCAGAAAGATCGGACTAGTCCGCCAGGAACCGGACAAGTCCGCACTTGACGAGATCAGCAGATTAGGGTTTTCTAGATCGACGTGAATTTGGAGATTAGGGGTTGAATTCACATAAGGAAAAGAGAATAGAAGGTATACCAGGTGTTTAGAACTCCAATGAACCAAGAAACTTGGAGGGAACACTTGGATCTTGATGATCTAGGGTTGGTGATGAACTTGGAGATGAAATGGTGGTGAAGGACGAAACTTGGTGGAGATCTTGATCCTCCTTCGTTTCCTCCTCTTCTTCCTCTTGCTTGGGATCTTCTCCTCCCTCCTTGATGGTGGCTCCCCACGAACTAGGGTTTGGGTGGGTGGAAAAGTGGCAAATAGATGTCAAACCAAGGGGTGGGGCTGTTTATATAGAGGTGGAGGCTAGGGTTAGATGGATTTCGAGTTTTGGGATGAGTAGAGGCCGGTTTAGAGTCCCACATGGGCTCCAAAAGAGTTATGCACGACGTACCTAGGCCCACTTAACGTGAAACCCAAGAAACAAGTCGTAAAACAAAAGATCAACTTGGAGTCGCGAAATATCGGACAAGTCCGGACAGGACCGGACTGGTCCGAAGTCGTCCAGAGAGAAAATCGGACAAGTCTGGCCAAAAATCGGACAAGTCCGATCTTAGTCAGAAAGGAAAAACGGACAAGTCCGCTGGAACACCGGACTAGTCCGGAAAAGTCCAGGGACTTAGCAAATTTCCAAGGATTCATGGAATATCGGACTAGTCCGCACAAAATCGGACAAGTCCGAATTTTTCCAGAGCCAAAATCGGACTAGTCCGCAGCAAAAACGGACAAGTCCGTTTTTATTCAGAGTGAAATCGGACTAGTCCTCACTAAAATCGGACTAGTCCGCACTTTCCTGCGTTTTAAGTGCGGTTTTGCTCCAAATCAATTTGAAATGCTCCGAATCAATTTTAAACTCGTTCCTCTTGTTGTGGGCTAATGTTAAACATGTATATGAGTGCATGTAGGGCATGATGCATGAAAATGAGGGTGTTACACATGTGTACCTGATGGCTTATTTTAGGGTATGAACAACAACAAAGAAGTCAACAAAGTTCCCCCCCCCCCCCCCACCCATCAAAATAGTTGTTGTTCAAACAATCCTAACTAGTTCATTTTTAATTCAATTGTTTGTCTGATATGACAATTAATATAAACCAGGAGGGAGTAATACAGAACAAAATGTTGCTGGGACACAATCCTCCCACGCTCGTATTTGCCACACTGGTCATGATAATGGTACAAACATCAGACTTTTCGTCTTTTCACACTATTTGTACATGATACTAAACTTGGTCAGGCGGTAGTTTGCTTCAATTGTTTACCATTTGAAACAATGTAACATAAGGAAAGAAGTTTGAAAGAAGTGTGGCTAAATGACTTAAGGTTGCCAGAATACGCTATGCATCCCAAGTTAGTAGAACGGAGCATGTGAAGCTACCAATTCCGTTCTCCACTAGGTTGGGTGCTGCGGTTGGTATTAATCAGCGACACTTTGTCGATGATGTGGTTATGTTTAAAAAAAACATGCATCCCTTAGTGGTGCAAGGAAGTGGGCAAAGGTTGGCGATAGTAACAAGAGAGATATAGTACGAAACATTCTGGTTAGTGTTGTCACACCCCCACACAAGTATTTTTTTCTTGCAGTCTCCACCTTGTAAGTTTACAACAACTTGTTATACAATGTACTAGATTCCTGGGACATGGAGGACACGCTGGAGAGTGCAAGAAAATTTTAAAAATTGTTGATGAGCGCTACAAGGGGTGGCACTTGACTTTTCATGCCATCGATAAGAGTTATTCTACCATGAAGAACATATATGAAACAAGCCTGCTGACATACCGGCACCTGAGTGGTTGCATCTAATAGAATATTTTTGGCTTGAGCGATTCAAAGCCAGCTAACTTTTTAATAGCTTTGCGTCATACAAAAACTATTTGATATACATTAATTTGTGAAATTAGTGCTTAAAATTATTGCAGTCAATAAGCAGGACCAATTATCAAAATCGAAGAAGACAAAAGACAAGTCACTTGCTTGGCTCCAAATCCTATGCCCAACTTAGTTACGAGAAGGTATGAAAAATAAATTACGCTTTTACTTTGCGATGCAATCAATATGTATACCTACATATTGAATTTTACTTGTATTTTATGTAGTGAGACCCAGAGACCAACTGTGGGAGGCAAGCCATTTGAAGAACGTTGACTAGGCAAACAAGTACGCAGAAGCTGTACATGTGAGTAACACTTCAAACAATCTGCAATTAAATAAATATTTGCAAGGTACCTGTGACTTTTCTTTTCTATTCGTATATAAAGCCAGACACGTGCCCATGTGGACGACATGGAAGTTAAGCAGGGAGGCCCAATTCCGAATGAGGAGAGAAACCACATCTTCCAGTGTTGTTATAGATCCTCAATCGGTTGTGCAGGATCACAGGATCGGTGGCGTGGTTTATGGCTAACCCTATTGGTCCTGAACGTGAACGTATGCGTATCCAGATAGCTAAACACTTGAACGACCAGGTTTGAAACTTAGAAGATAGAAATGCAGGCCTCAATCACCAAGTGCAGGAGTTGGAAGGAAGAAATGATAGCTTAACCACCCAGATGGACTGCATACATCAGAAGAATGAAGAGTTAAACATTCAAGTCTAGAACTTACAAGGTCAGATAGCAGCTGATCGTGAACAGAGAGATAAGGAAATTGAGGACATGCACGTCTCAATGGCTGAAATGCACAAAAGGATGGAGACCACTACTCGACAAAAGGTCCAACAAAGGATCCGCCATATGCCACCTGCTCCAACAATTAGTCCCGGTCAGCTTAGGCAAAATTTTAACATCCAAACATGTCGCAGCCGTAATACTTGAGTGTTGTTTTGCGTGTTGCAATATCAATTGATGGATGTTTATTGTTAAACTCGTGATTTTGTTGCCACTAATTTTCAAACCTGGCGCATTAGGATTCCACTGACGCTAATTATAAAACGTGGCATTACGAATTTCTTATCACGAATGATAAATTGTTGCAGTAGGAAGCTATTGCCAAGAATTATAATACGTTGCATTATAAACATTTGGCCACGACTCAAGAAATGTTGCATTAGACTGCTATTGCCATCACACAGAAAATGTTGCATTACAACACTATTGCCATAGATGAGAAAATGTTACATTATGCCTCTATCACCACAAATCATTAAACATTGCATTACAATCGTACTACCACAGATCAGAAAATGCTGCATTACAAAACTATTGCCACATATCAGGAAATGTTGCATTAGAAACCTATTGCCACAGATCAGGAAATGTTGCATTACGAACCTATTGCCACAGATAAGAAATCGTTGCAATGCCAAACTATTCGCCACGGATGTGAAATCTTTGCAGTACCATACAATTTCCCACGGATCTAAAATCATTGCAGTAGAGTAATAGTCGCCATGTTTGTGAACTTGTTGCAATAACATACTATTTGCCACGGACGTTAAACCATCGCAGAACCATACTATTTGCCACCAATATGAAATCATTGCAATACCGTGATATTCGTTTCAATACGTTAAATTGTCGCAATACCTTAAATCGTTGCAATACTATACTATTTGCCACTGCTGTAAAATCGATGCAGTAACATATTATTGCCACGAATGTGTAATCGTTGCAATACCCTGCTATTCGTTGTAATACGTTAAATCGTCGTGATGCGCTAAATCGTTGCAATACTGTAGTATTTGCTACGAATGAGAAATTGTTGCAATCACATACTATTACCATGAATGTGAAATCATTGCAATACCATGCTATTCGTTGCAATACGTTATATTGTTGCAATACGCTAAATTGTTGCAATAACATACTATTTGCCACGAATGTGAAATCGTTACAATACCGTGCTATTTGCCACGAATGTGAAATCGTTGTAATCACATACTATTACAACAAATGTGAAATTATTGCAATACCATCTATTCGTTGCAATATCGCAATACGCTAAATCGTTGCAATAACATACTATTTGCCACAAATATGAAATTGTTGCAATACCGTACTATTTTCCATGATTGTGAAGTCGTTGCAATACTGTACTATTGTTGCAATACGTTAAATCATCACAATACGTGAAACCGTTGCAATAGCATACTATTTGCCACCAATGTGAAATCATTGCAATACCATACTATTTGCCACAGATGTCAAGGCGTCACAATAACCTATCGCAACGGGAATTATTATGACGATTCATAAAAACTATCACCATACTCATTTTTGTTGCAACAGTGACCTATTGCGACGAAAAACGTCCTATTATGACAAATTTTTTTGTTGCGATAAAACGGAATCCTAGCAGTGTGAGTGGGTGAGTTGGGGAGGAGAAAATGGAGTGAAGTGTGAAGCAACACACATACCTAGGCATGTATAATTAGTGTAGCACACCCCAACGATAACAAGAAAAGGGAATATAGCCGTTGGAGGAGGGAGAGCCAAAATAGCAACCCCCCCAAGTCGGATGACTAGGGGGTTTGGCCGCCCCAGTAGGTGGGCCCCCTAATCCCTCTTTTGGCATGTGGTTCTCCGACGACTATATTTCTAACCGTCGGGTGAATCAACCTCAGACTTGTTCCGAAAAATGTTATTATTATAAAACTTTCTCAAATTTAATATTTTTGTTTTTGTTGTTTTTTCAAAATAAAAGAAAACAAATCTAAGCTAAGAATACGAAAATTCTCAACTCCTTATGGGAAAATGAAACACGTTGTGGAAAATGCAAAATTCAAATGGTAAAAATCAAGTGGGGATGGAAAAAGAAAACATGGGATAACTACAAAATAATCTATTGGCAAGATCTCACCCAAATAATCCGATGAGATGGATTTTTCTTCATTTTGTGAAGCTATAATTTTAGCCTCCGACTCCGGAGAAGTAGACTCAGACAACACGACTTGTTTCTTATGCCACTCTTTAATTGGCGGCTTAGTGGGCTTGAGACGTTCAGATGGCTATAGCTTCTCTGTCTTCTTGAAATGTCAACGTGGATGGAATGTCGAAGTCTCCTCATTAACTAACTTCCTCATGAATGCAATGAGGTTGTCCACTTGTGGTGGTGTCACTTCGACCTCCTTAATGTGTTTGACATTTGGGCCATATTTGATCTCGATCATAAAGCATTGCTCCTTCCTTGTCCAAAAGTCAAACTTCTCCTCCTTGCCATTGATATGGAAGTGGATTTCTCTAGCTCCCACATCGATAGGAGCATTCGCGATGCTATGGAAAAAGCGCCCAAGAATGAGTGGAGTTTACTTCTTGACCACGATGTCGAGCACCGCGAAGTGCACGGGTATGAAGGAGTTTTAGATTCTCATCGGAACATCTTAATAACTGCAGGGTAGTGGATCCAAGAGTCGGCCAACTGGAGTTGCATTGGCATTGGAGACATGGTAGTGAAGTTGAGCTAGTCGAAGACCATCTGGGAAATGAAACTAAAATCTGTGCCATGGTCATAGAGTGCCTCGTAGATGTGTTGTGTCCCAATCGAGCAGGATATAGTGTGCATCCTGGGTCCCTCTTCTTCTTGAAAAGCGTGCTAAGGATGGTTGCGCTGATGTCTTCTGTCAACTTCACAATTTTATGTTGGGCATGGTCGGTTCTTGTTCAACATGTCATTGAGATAGCGAGCATAAGTTGGTACTTGCATCACATCAATCAAGGGCACATAGATGTGCGTCTTCAAGATGACTTCAACAAAGCGATTGAATTGCTCATCCAAGGTTGGCTTCCGATTACATTGGGAGAATTGCATGAAGGTCGTAACCTCAAATTGCCTTGCCATTCTCTCGCTAAATTGTTCACCTTTGTCATAAGGGATTTCCTCTTTGTCCTCTCAACTATTGCCTTTTCTTGTCTGAGGTATGGTGAGTCATGAGTGGCCTTTCCACCCCTCTTGGCAACTGCACTCACATTTTCCAAGGGAGCATCAGGCTGCCCCGAAAGCTCTCCATTATTTAATCAACGTACAACCGCCGCCAGTTGAGCTAATTGAGTCTCCAAAATTTGTTTGAATCTAACATAGTTCTTGAAGTCAAAGGCTAACCCTTCGATCTTGGCATTGATGTTCTCCATGGTCTTGTCTTTAGCTAACAACTTCTTGGATAAAGCATCACTGATTTTGACTTGGCTAATGGCGAGTTCCTTCAAGGTGGGCGGATTTCTATTGCCATTGTTGTTGTTGTAGGCCCCTTGAAAGAAATAGCATGGTTGGCCCCACCCTTGAGATCCTGGACAGTAGCCAAGTATAAGCCTTCCTCACGGGTCTTGGGGCAATCACTCCCCATGTGACTCGCGCTTCCACAATCCTCATACATCATGTGAGCATCTAAGGCCTAGACGTTGCAAAATACCTCTCCATTAGCATGGCAGTCCAATTTATTCATCATGAGATCAATCTTGGTAGTGATCATGTCTACCCCTTTCAAGGTATGCATGCCTCGCTGCTGGGGTTGGAGACGCTCATCACTCCAACACGTGTTGGCCACCATATACTTAATTAATTCCGGTGCTTAGGCGCAGTAAGTGAGAAGAAGAAACCTCCAGCAGCAGCATCTACATGATGACAAGATGAGGAAGTCAACCTGTTGTTGAAATTTTGGATGATGAGCCAAACATCCATCCCATGGTGGGCTTAGGTCAAGATGTACTCCTGAAGCCTTCCTTAAGCATTTGGAATAGATTACTTAGGCTCTTGATGGAAGCTTGAAATGCTACCACGTAGGGCATTGGTCTTGCCCAACGGGAAGAATTCAGCATGCGATGTCGTAGAACACTTTTTCGAAGTGCTTGTAGCACTTCGGTTCATGTAGAACTACTACTTTGCTCTCCCAAGGAGGGAGAACAGAAAAAGTCGAAGACGGATGACATTTGCAGTGACATCCTTTATTTGAAAGTGCTACAAATCTGCTAGAATTGTTGTAGGTGAGCACTAGCATCCTCATTGGGTTTCTCATAAAATGGATTAGCCTGCACCATAGTGACTAGGCCAGTCTTGATTTCAATGTTCACATCTCCTGTGTTGACATTGGGCCCAATAAGCACATTGTCTGCAGAGGGAGCCAAAATTTTACAAACGGTCTTTTGGGCCATTGGCTTGCAGCATGATGGTGCAGAGACAACGAGCATTCTTGCAAATAGGATCACTTGAGGAGGAATGACACGAGGTCGAATTCTTCTCATCAGTGATTCCGGATCTACACGTTGTTTGGCGACAAGTAGAAATCGGTCATACACTACCCTGTTTTCACATCGAAATAATGCGAAAACAAAACAAGGTTATCCTACTAAAAAACTACTAGAGTCCTATCTACCATATAATCATGCAATACTTTTGAGCCCTCCCTAGCAACGGTGTCGGAAATGCTTGTTCATACTCTCTAAGATATACTAACAAAACTATCCCCAGCAACCACGCCAGAATTGCTTGTTGGTATTTCTTAACATCATGCTAGACATGCAGTAGTCACTAGGCTAACCTATGTGAAAGTGCATCTAGGACTCCCTTGTGGGTTTTGGATGATTTATGACAAGCAATTGGGATCCTAATCCTTTTGTTGAGATGAATGCAGGAAAATGATGAAAAATGAGCAAAGTGCCAAAAAGAGGGAAATTGAGAAGGAAAATGAATTTGAGCTCAAGGAGAAGAAATTAGTAGTTTAGTATGTATGGAGTGTGTTAAGGAAACACACCCAAGAGCTCAATCTCACTTAATCACACACACACAATGCACAAAGCTATACAGGACCGAACTAGTCCGATATCAGCCGGACTAGTCCGATATCACATTCTGCACCAGATCGGACAAGTCCGGTCACCATCGGACTAGTCCGATATTCTTTCTGTTCCACTTCGGACTAGTCCTCCCCAATGCGGACTAGTCCTTATCAATGCACAAGTCACACAAAATCGGACCAGTCCGTTGTGACCCGGACTAGTCTGATATTCATTCTGATCCACTTCGGACAAGTCCGGTGTCCACACGGACTAGTCCGATATACACCCTGATCTAAATCGGACAAGTCCTCTAAGTGCGGACGTGTCATCCTAAACACTTAGGGTTTCATATGTCCGGACAAGTCCGATGACAATCGGACTAGTCCGAAGCTTTCCAGTAGCGAAGTCGGACAAGTCCGTTTTGAGCCGGACTAGTCCGAGATTCCTGGACACTTAGGGTTTGCTTCACACAGCACACCGGACTAGTCCGGTCACCACCACGGACTAGTCCGATCTTTCTAAACCCTAACGGTAACTTCTAGAAACCCCATATAAATAGAGGTGCACGGCCCACTTTCACCCACTCTCGAACCCTAGCGCCATCACACCTCCCAAGAGACTCAAAAACCATCTCTCTCCACGAAATTAAGTGCAAAATCAATCAATCCATTGAAGATCACGTGTAGATCATTGAAGAGGCACTTGGCACACGATTGAGCTCTTGGTTTGAATCTCTAACACACTCTTGCATCTCAATTTGTATATTTCGAAGTGTGTTATTGGTGGTCTTGAAACTTGTAATCAAGGGAGCTCTCAACTTGTGAGATCGCCCCTTCAACTTGGTGATTTACCCCTGTGCGGTTAGTGGAAGAGGATTGGCCTTCGTGGCGATCCGACGAGGGAAGGGTTGGTGAAGACCCGGCCTTTTTGTGGGCTCCTCAACGTGGACGTAGGTTGCCTTCATGGTAACCGAACCACGGGATAAATCTTGTGTCTTGTTCGTTTGTGTTCATCATTCTAGTTGATCAACATTATCTAGGGTTTGATTCATCTTGTTGAATTTAAGTTAAATAGTTAAACAAGAATCATACTTGCAATAGAACTTGACATACAATCATTGTACTGTTATTGAAGTTTATATTTCCGCTGCAAACGTCAACGAAACAATCAAATTGACCTAACTTGATCAACCTAGTCCGTGAAATCCGGACTAGTCCGCACTTTACCGGACTAGTCCGATATATCTGGTTTTGACCTTGTTGTTGAAGTGCTACAGGAACCGAAGAAAATTCAAAAAGGCCTATTCACCCCCCCCCCCTCTAGGCCTACATTCAATTGGTATCAGAGCAGGTTCTTCAAGAAAGAGTGCAACCACTCGAAGAGATCATGTCAGACATGAAGGAAGTCCAGAAAATCAACAACCAGGAAGAAATGAACAATGACAAGCACCAAAAGCTTGAAAAGTATCTCGAAGCCATTCAAGACTTCGATGATGATGATGAGGAGACATTGGAGCTGAAAGCACTGCTCCGAAAGAAAGCACTTTCCAAAGGGAAAGCTAAAGTTGAAGAAAAGAAGAAGGGGAGTAGTCACATCGACTACTCCCGATATCCTTTTAATTATGACCGTTGAAATTCTAACAGCAGTCATTATCTATCTATTCCTCTCAGAAAAGCCCCACACTTCGATGGGAGTGATTACTCCATGTGGAGGCAAAATATGAAGATGCACTTGATTTCCCTTAACCCAAGTTTATGGCATATTGTGTGCACAGGAATAAACATCCCTGATGACGAAGAAGAGCTCACACCAAGTCAAGAGCAAGCCATTCACAGGAATGCCCAAGCCGCAGCCGTTATCACCTCATCTCTAAGTCGAGATGAATTCACAAAGGTGGACGGATTGGAAATTGCCAAAGAACTCTGGGACACACTACAGACAGCACATGAAGGTGACCGGCATGTGCGGGAGGCAAAGATTGAAATGATTGAAGGCGAACTAGGAAGGTTCGCGATTGAAGAAGATGAGTCTCCCCAAGACATGTACAACAGACTGAAGACTCTTGTGAACAAGGTTCGATCATATGGGAGCAAAAAGTGGAATGACCACGAGGTTGTAAAGCTCATCCTTAGAGCCTTTATGCCTCGCAACGTCACACTTTGTTCTATGATCCGAGAAAGTCCCGGGTACAAGAAAATGACTCCGGATGAACTGCTTGGCAAAATTATCAACTTTGAGATGATGGAGAAGCAAGCCAAGCATGTAAAAGAAATAGCCGATCTCAAATCAGCTAAGAAGAAGGGAGTTGCCCTAAAGTCCTCACTCAAGCCTCTATCCAAAGAAGCAAGAGAAGCACAGCTTGAGGAGGACAGCGATGATGAAAGCAGCGAGCTGGACGAAGAAGATATGATTTTGTTCATGAAGAAGTTCAAAAGAATTATGAAGAAAAGACAAGGAGCAAAATCGAGTGAAGGAAAATACAAGGAGAAGACAAAGCCGAAGATGAGGCGGGCATGCTATAATTGTGGTGAATACAATCACTTTATAGTCGATTGCCCGTATGAGGACAACAAGAAGAAGAGTAAATAGTCCAAGCCTCAACCGAAGAAATTCTTCAAGAAGAAGAAGCAAGTTGAACAAGCACACATCGGAAAGGAATGGGACTCAAACGATGAGTCCTCATCGTCCGATGAAGAAGAAATGGCTAGCATAGCCATTGAAAGCATGTCCAAGAAACCCACACTCTTCCCCACGCTCGGTGCAAAGAAGGCAAATGGAACTTGCCTCATGGCTAAGGAAGGTAAACGCAAGGTAAACGTCAAAACTCCTTCCTTGCATTCTTACTCAAGTGATGATGATCTAGATAGTGATGATGAAGATATGCTAATTGGCTTAGATAGAAAAACTGCTGCTAAAATGAAATTCTTGCTTAACCAACTTGTTGAGAAGGAAGAGCTAATTGATCGTCAAGAAGACATGATTATTTCCCAAAAGGAGAAGCATGCCGAACTTGACAATCTTCTAGTTCTTGAAAAGGAGAGAAACCACTCACTAGAGCTTGAGCTAGCTTCAAGCAGGAAAACTTGCTTGGAGTTAACCAACTCAAACGTTGCAATCAAGGATCAACTTGATGACCTAATCAAGTTCAACAAGATCCTTGAAGTGCAGGTTGAGTCACTCAAGCTTAGTGAACCTTCCTCCTCTTCAAGCCTACCTTCTCAACACACTTCAACTAATATCGCTCATATTTGCAAATGTGATAAAATTAACACCAGGGTGAAGGAAAATTCTACCTCCACAAAGGACAAAAATCCTACCCAATGTGTAATATTTGACAAGGAGAGGATCAACTATGCACGTAGTGCATATTTGGTCCAAAGACCTCCAAATGTCAAGTACGGCATTGGTTACTCTCATAATGGAAAGCAAAGAGCTGGAAATCATAAAAATAACAAGGGAAGGATTACCTTTGTGAAGGGAGGACCCTCACAACCTGGTAACTCGAAAAATAAAAATCTGAACTCTCATGAAAATCGGACTAGTCCGGTCGTGGTCCGGACAAGTCCGGTAATCCGGACAAGTCCGGTCACACAGACTAGTCCGACCCATAATCAACAGCAACTCTTGTTTAAAACCTTTGATGCTTCTTATGTATTAATGAAAAATAATGTTGGTAAAGTGTATGCTTATTATGCTGGGCCACGCCATGGGAACACAAAATCCCATGTGTGGGTGCCCAAATGTATTGTTACTAACCTCCAAGGACCCAAGCAAGCTTGGGTACCTAAAACCAAGGCGTAATTTGTTTTTGCAGGCCTACTCCTCCGGTGGATCCAAATGGGTGCTAGACAGTGGATGCACCAACCACATGACCGGAGAAAGGAGAATGTTTGTGGAGTATGAAGTGAACCAGGACCCAAACGAAGGCATCTACTTTGGGGATAACAGTCAAGGAAGGGTCCTCGGTACCGGTAAAATAGCAATATCCTCTGAACATACTCTTTCGCATGTTTTACACGTTGAATCTTTAGATTATAACCTGCTGTCCATATCTCAGTTATGTGACAAAGGTTATAGTTGCCTGTTTACTAACGAGGGTGTGACCGTATCAAGGAGAAGTGATGGTTCCGTTGCATTCAAGGGTATGTTAAAGGGAAAGCTTTACCTTGTTGACTTCAACAAGGATAAAGCCGAACTCGACACATGCTTGATTGCAAAAACCAACATGGGTTGGCTGTGGCATAGACGGCTAGCACATGTTGGTATGAGGAACCTTCAAAAACTCCTCAAGGGCGATCACATCCGAGGTTTGAAAGATGTTGTGTTTGAGAAAGACAGGCCTTGTAGCGCGTGCCAAGCAGGAAAGCAAGTTGGAGCACAACATCCTGCGAAGAACATCATGACCACGACAAGACCGCTCGAACTACTTCATATGGACCTGTTTGGTCCAATTGCTTACATAAGCATCGGCGGTAACAAATACGGTTTAGTTATTATTGATGATTTTTCCCGGTTCACTTGGGTGTTCTTTTTGCATGACAAGTCAGAAACACAAGGAACACTCAAGAAATTCTTCAAGCGAGCGCAAAACAAGTTCTCACTATCAATCAAGAGTATTCGGAGCGACAACGGCATGGAGTTCAAGAACATACAAGTGGAGGAATACCTTGATGAGGAAGGAATCAAGCACGAATTCTCAGCACCATACTCTCCACAACAAAACGGAGTTGCCGAAAGGAAGAACCGAACGCTCATAGAGATGGCAAGAACAATGCTCGATGAATACAAGACTTCGGATCGATTTTGGGCAGAAGCAATCAGCACCGCTTGCCATGCCACAAATCGACTCTACCTTCATCGACTACTAAAGAAGACCCCCTATGAGCTACTCACTGGTAACAAACCGAACGTTTCATATTTTCGAGTTTTCGGTTCTCCTTGCTACATTTTGAACAAGAAGCCCAGGACTTCAAAGTTCGCTTCGAAGTCCGATGAAGGTTTCTTGCTTGGTTATGATTCGAACACTTATGCCTATCGTGTTTTCAACAAGGCCTCCAGACTTGTTGAAGTGGCACGTGACGTAGTGTTCGATGAAACTAATGGCTCCCAAAAGGAGCAAGTTGATCAATGTGAATTAGGTAAAGAGGAAGCTCCCCATCAAGCATTGAAGAGGATGGCTCTAGGTGAAGTACGACCACAAGAGTCATCGTCACAAATACAAGAGGAAAGTGAACCACAAGAGGAGATCAATAATTCAGGGGGAGCCTCGATACAAGACAAATCACAGGAATATGAACATGATCAACAAATCAACAAGGACAACAACTCAGGGGGAGAAGAAGATGATCACCAACATACGACCCCCCAAGTGCCACACCCAAGAGTACACCAATGCATTCAAAGGGATCATCCAATCGACAACATCATCGGCGACATCCAAAAGGGAGTAACCACTAGATCTCGTATAGCAAATTTCTGTGAACATTACTCGTTTGTCTCCTTTTTGGAACCCCGCAGGACTGAGGATGCATTGAAGGATCCGGACTGGGTGGTGGCAATGCAAGAAGAGTTGAACAACTTCAAGAGAAACGAGGTTTGGGAACTTGTGGAAGGACCCAATGCAAACATAGTGGGCACCAAGTGGGTCTTCCGCAACAAGCAAGACGAACACGGAGTGGTGACAAGAAACAAGGCACGACTTGTGGCCAAAGGTTACTCACAAGTCGAAGGTTTGGATTTCGATGAGACTTTTGCTCCAGTAGCTAGGCTTGAATCAATTAGAATATTACTTGCATATGCTACTCACCATGATTTCAAGCTGTACCAAATGGACGTAAAAAGCGCCTTCCTCAACGGACCGATCAAGGAAGAAGTGTACGTGGAGCAACCACCAGGATTTGAAGACGAAGAGTTCCCCGACCACGTGTATAAAATACGTAAGGCTCTCTATGGCCTCAAACAAGCTCCTAGAGCTTGGTATGAGTGTCTTAGAGATTTTTTAATTGATAATGGCTTTCAAATTGGCAAAGTAGATTATACACTATTCACGAAAAATCTGGATAATGATCTTTTTATTTGCCAAATCTATGTTGATGATATAATTTTTGGATCAACTAACCAATCTTTCTGTGAAGAGTTTAGTAAAATTATGACAGACAGATTTGAAATGTCAATGATGGGAGAATTGAAGTACTTCTTGGGATTCCAAGTGCGGCAACAAAGGGAAGGAACATTCATAAGCCAAACCAAGTACACACAGGACATCCTCAAGAAGTTTGGCATGGACAAGGCAAAGCCCATAAAGACTCCCATGGCAACGAATGGTCACTTGGATCTCAATGAAGATGGACCGAGCGTCGACCAAAAGGTATATCGCTCCATGATTGGATCTTTACTTTACTTATGTGCATCTAGGCTAGATATTATGTTGAGTGTATGTTTGTGTGCAAGATTTCAAGCCAACCCTAAGGAATGTCATTTGAAAGCCGTAAAGAGAATCCTAAGATATTTAGTTCATACACCCAATCTTGGTCTTTGGTACCCAAAAGGCTCAAAATTCAATCTCATTGGGTATTCCGATGCAGATTATGCCGGGTGCAAAGTTGATAGAAAAAGCACTTCTGGCACCTGCCAATTCCTAGGAAGATCCTTAGTTTCTTGGTCATCCAAGAAACAGAATTCCATTGCATTATCCACAGCCGAAGCGGAGTATGTTGCAGCCGGGAGTTGTTGTGCACAACTCCTTTGGATGCGACAAACTCTAAGGGATTACGGTTACAATATGAACCGTATTCCTCTTCTTTGTGATAATGAGAGTGCCATTAAAATAGCCCACAATCCAGTTGAGCACTCTAGAACTAAACACATTGACATAAGACACCATTTCTTGAGAGACCATTCCATGAAAGGAGACATATCCATCTCTCATGTCAACACCCAAAAACAATTGGCCGACATATTCACCAAGCCACTTGATGAAAAACGTTTTTGCGAACTCCGAAATGAGCTAAACATTCTTGATTCTCGGAGTGTGGCTTGAAAAGTTGCATACCTGTATGATTGCTTCAAAATATTGATTGAATTGTGAAAATTAACCCTCCCCATTTTTCTCTCGAAAAACTATGTCAATTATTAGATCTTGATGAATTGTTGATCATAGTATGATTGTTGTTTGCTTACTGGTCAAATTCATCAAGATTATTTGAATTGTTTTGCCTCTCTACTCTCAATTATTGGACCTTCAAATATATATGAATGGGCTATGCAATTCTCTCCTGGTGACCACGGACAAGTCCGTGGTTACCCGGACTAGTCCGCCCTTGCAGACTAGTCCGCAGAGTGCCGGGTAGGCCGGACTAGTCCGACAGACCACGGACTAGTCCGATATAGGTCCCTGGATGACTTCGAACTAGTCCGGTCATGTCCGGACTTGTCCGATTTTTCGTGTCCATAACCCTAGCCGCCACTAAACCCTAATTCCCTCACCCCACACTCGCCCCCAAGCTTTCTCTCTCTTGCGCTCGAGCTCCCAAGGCGAATCCTTGATTCCTCCGTCGAAAAGCCTCAATCTTGGGCGGAGATCAAGCTTGAAGACTCGGGGATTGAAGTTAACGGACAAGTCCGGCCTCCAACCCCAAAATCTCAAGCTTCCTTTGATTTCTTGGTAAATTTTCTTCAAAACCCTAAGAAATCACAAATTTCTCTATTGCTTATCGTTTGGCCTAGCAATCTTCACTAGTTACATGTCTAGTTGATGTACTATGTGTATGCTAGACTAGTTTTACCTTAGGGATCAATTTTTTGTCCAGACTGTTAGGTTTTTGCGGATGAACACCGGACTAGTCCGGTCCAGGTACGGACAAGTCCGGTCCCCCGGACTAGTCCGTGCCTGTGCACCGGACAAGTCCGTTGTTTCTGAACCAAAACCTAATTCTTTAATTCCCTAATCCCTTCCATTGCCATCTTACCTCACCAATACCTTGTATAACTTGTCCTTTCTCTTGATCACTCATTCTCAGATCATGTCGAGCTCCGACAACGAAATCTCCGATTTCGAGGCTGAGTTGGACCACGAGGTGGCACCTCGGTCCTCGGCGGGTCTTGGCAAGAAATGCCAAGAGAGACCCTCCGAGCCTGCTCCCTCACCTCCCCAGGTTCGGAGGAAGGTGTGTGCCAAGAAGCCCGCCTCGAAGGCTGCTACTCCTTCAAGTGGCCTTCGCCAAGCTAAAGGGAAGGGCAAGGGGGTTGCCACAGGGCCTGTTGGGCCCCTAAAGCTGCATACTCCCAGAGAAGGGGTCCGGGACCCCAATGAGGAAAGATTCAATGGCAAGGGCAGCGATGTGGCTATGAAGTTGAGAAGTGTTGATTGCTATGCAAGGCCCAAGCAAGCAGCTGATGGCAGGTTTTGGTCAAATTTCCATGCTGATTTCTACAAGCTGGTCTATTTGCCGATGAAGACCCCGGTGGTACGCAGTCAATGGATTGACTGGGCCCACCTTGAGAAGAGGAAATGTGCAGCTTTTGATGAAGTGATAGCAGCTGCAGAGAGACATGGGCTGAAGGATCTGTTTGCCTTCAGATATAATTGGAATGATGAAGTGATTGCACAATTCTATGCAACGTGCCACTTCTCAAGCGAAGACGAAGAAAGTGTGACTTGGATGACTCATGGATCCAAGTATTCTATTACTCAGGAAGAGTTTGCCCGCCTGCTGCACCTTGACTCTGAAGGACATGACCACCTCATTATCCACAACATTGGGGTCATTGAGAGGGATGGAATGAGGTTCATGTACGAGCCCACCTCCAAGTATGTCCCTCCCTCCACAAAGAATATGAAGCCTTTCTTTGTGGTCCTCAACAGAGTCCTCAGGAAGACAATTGCCCCCAAGGATGGGGACGCAGGGAGTGTGCAAGGCTACCTTCGGACCCTGATGAGGGTCATTAGCAAGAAAAGGCAATTCGATGTTGCAGACTATATTTGGAATGATATGGTCAATATCTCAACCGATCCTGTGGCTATGCCCCTTACTTGATGTTCATGATTGAGAAGGTCACAGGAATCGAGTTTTGTGAAGGATGTGGAGCACACTCCACTGAGGCCTCAGAAGCCTCAGTCAGTGAGTGTCCAGGCTGCTCCATCGCCGGCCTCAAGCCCCGATGCACCGGCAAGGCAAGAAGAAGCTGCTAGGGCTACTCCTCCCTCCAGGGAAGCCCCTCAGAAAGGATCCGCCAGTGAGATCCTCAAGTACTTGGCTGCAATTTTCTCCTCATGCAAGAAAACTGAAGTGAAGCTTCACAAGCTGAATCAGAAGAGGAAGGAGAACATGAGATACATAAAAGACAATGTGAAGCAGCTGAGTGAGAAGCTGGAGATCAACCCAATTGGATCTCCAGTACTTTCTGAAGATTCTGATCCGGACATCACCGAGCTCAGCCCCTTGACTCCCTCCGAGCTTGCCTATTTTGGCATTGGGGGCTCGAGCAGCTCCGCTCCTCCTCCTCCCTCTCAACCTCGTCAAGCGGAAAGCAATGAAGACGATGAAGACGACGAGAGGACTGTCAGCGAAGAGTGAAGCCCTAGGACCTTCCTCTCTCTCTTTTTGGTGTCTTGATGCCAAAGGGGGAGAGATTGAGGGGGAGTCTCTGGTCTTAGCTTTAGCTGAATAGGATGCGAGGAGAGAGCTCTCTGTTTTTTTTAATTGTGATTGCATTTTCTTAACTCTATTTTCATATCATGTTTGGTCCTGTTATGAATTGCTCTATTAATTTGCAACTGTGTGATGAAATCTGAGTTTTTGCTCTTGAAGTGCCATATTCTCTTGATATTAGTTGATAAATGCAAATTCGATCATTCTTAATGCACTCATGCTCTTAGTATGCATCCCACCATAAAGAATGCACATATGAATAATTATCTTGTTGCTTGATGTATTTTTGAGTCATATGTGCATACTTTATGAAAATCTCATTTTATACCTCATTTTGTGAAATCTCAATTGGTTGTCATCAATCACCAAAAAGGGGGAGATTGAAAGTGCATCTAGGACTCCCTTGTGGGTTTTGGATGATTTACGACAAGCAATTGGGATCCTAATCCTTTTGTTGAGATGAATGCAGGAAAATGATGAAAAATGAGCAAAGTGCCAAAAAGAGGGAAATTGAGAAGGAAAATGAATTTGAGCTCAAGGAGAAGAAATTAGTAGTTTAGTATGTATGGAGTATGTTAAGTAAACACACCCAAGAGCTCAATCTCACTTAATCACACACACACAATGCACAAAGCTATACAGGACCGGACTAGTCCGATATCAGCCGGACTAGTCCGATATCACATTCTGCACCAGATCGGACAAGTCCGGTCACCACCGGACTAGTCCGATATTCTTTCTGTTCCACTTCGGACTAGTCCTCCCGATTGCGGACTAGTCCTTATCAATGCACAAGTCACACAAAATCGGACCAGTCCGTTGTGACCCGGACTAGTCCATATTCATTCTGATCCACTTCGGACAAGTCCGGTGTCCACACGGACTAGTCCGATATACACCCTGATCTAAATCGGACAAGTCCTCCAAGTGCGGACTTGTCATCCTAAACACTTAGGGTTTCATATGTCCGGACAAGTCCGATGACAATCGGACTAGTCCGAAGCTTTCCAGTAGCGAAATCGGACAAGTCCGTTTTGAGCCGGACTAGTCCGAGATTCCTGGACACTTAGGGTTTGCTTCACACAGCACACCGGACTAGTCCGGTCACCACCACGGACTAGTCCGATCTTTCTGAACCCTAACGGTAACTTCTAGAAACCCCATATAAATAGAGGTGCACGGCCCACTTTCACCCACTCTCGAACCCTAGCGCCGTCACACCTCCCAAGAGACTCAAAAACCATCTCTCTCCACGAAATTAAGTGCAAAATCAATCAATCCATTGAAGATCACGTGTAGATCATTGGAGAGGCACTTGGCACACGATTGAGCTCTTGGATTGAATCTCTAACACACTCTTGCATCTCAATTTGTATATTTCGAAGTGTGTTATTGGTGGTCTTGAAACTTGTAATCAAGGGAGCTCTCAACTTGTGAGATCGCCCCTTCAACTTGGTGATTTACCCCTGTGCGGTTAGTGGAAGAGGATTGGCCTTCGTGGCGATCCGACGAGGGAAGGGTTGGTGAAGACCCGGCCCTTTTGTGGGCTCCTCAACGTGGACGTAGGTTGCCTTCGTGGTAACCGAACCACGGGATAAATCTTGTGTCTTGTTCGTTTGTGTTCATCATTCTAGTTGATCAACATTATCTAGGGTTTGATTCATCTTGTTGAATTTAAGTTAAATAGTTAAACAAGAATCATACTTGCAATAGAACTTGACATACAATCATTGTACTGTTATTGAAGTTTATATTTCCGCTGCAAACGTCAACGAAACAATCAAATTGACCTAACTTGATCAACCTAGTCCGTGAAATCCGGACTAGTCCGCACTTTACCGGACTAGTCCGATATATCTGGTTTTGACCTTGTTGTTGAAGTGCTACAGGAACCGAGAAAATTCAAAAAGGCCTATTCACCCCCCTCTAGGCCTACATTCACTATGCCAAAGAAAGGTGAGTTCTGTAAATGCACACAAAGTTGTAGGACCGAAGAGCATGTGAAAAGCTACCAGGGGGGAGGGTGAATGGTAGATTAAAATTGTTTATGCTGAAGCAAGAAAAACCCCTCAACAGAAAATCAACTTTATAAATTAACTGTGTGTGCAAATGTTTTCAACATGTGCTACTGTGACAAAACTAGTATAGGTTGTAGAGAATCAAGACACCAAACTAATTAAACATGAATCATGTGAAAATAATAAGTAGAACTCAAGTTATGATCTAAAGATTGAGCAAAGTTCAACCTATTCTATCCCAGCAAAATATAACTGCTATGCTATAAAGAAACTTGTGTAGATCAAACCACTAAACAATTTATCCTGAAACTTTTATAGATGATAGAAAAATGAGTTGTAAAGACAGGAGAAAAAGAATCATGGAAATTGGTTAAGAAAAACTCGAGTCATAATGAAAAGACTGAAACAAAGTCGGGCAATGCATAAACTCGACGAGAAAAACTTGACAAAAGCAAGTCAGATGAACAAGGCACAAAAGCTTCTCTAAAACTATGAACAATATTCAATGAAACACAAGAGGAACATCCACAATGCTTGCTCTCCATGAGCCCTGGCCTCCTTTATTATATAACTAGCCCTAAAGCAACTCCAGTCTAACTAGGACTCTCTACTCCTACTTGGATTCAACCAATATATTCCATAACTACTCAAAACTCTCCCATACGCAGATGGAAGCAGTCCTAAAACTTCCAAACACCTTAGAAAAGTCCGACACATTCCTAAAACAACTCAACTTTTAGCCCAGCCCAACACAAAATATATCCATATCGAACTCGAAACTTTCTGTAAACAAACTATAACCATCTCAGCTTCAGCTTAAGCACATAATCCAGCCGGTGGGACATTTTTGGCCATATCATCTCGTCCCTAGCTCTGGTCCACGCCTTGAAACAATGTTGCCATGTCCATGTACCTCTTGGACATGTGCAAACACTTTCCAAAACGTCCATGATTCCTTCCTATGCATTGTTCTTAAACCAAACAGGTCGCGTGACCTCCCGATCAACTCAACCACAATTCCTCCCGAACTTGATTGTTGAACCTCATCTTCTCCCTAAGAATAGTTCAATAGATCACCGTCACCAGCCATGTTTTGACCTCAAGCAACACCTGCACACGAACAAATAGCCAATTCTTCTGTGCACAAGTCCTTGACTTGACTCACATTAGTCTAAAAACCGCAACACCTTATGTGAGCACCTCACATAAGCATGTTGCAAATATAGCAAAATATTGACCACCATAATCAACCAAAAAAAACATCAAAAACTTAGTAAATGAATAATAAGTGAAAATCCCATGAGCCAAAAAATGAGTTTCAAACATTGCAAGTGAAAACCAGAGTAATCGAAGATAAACGTTAAGATTGGACGCTCTGAAATACGCAGAGCAGTAATTGTTACTCCCATGTTCAAACAATCTGAACTGATCAAAAGGTAACTGTTACTCTCGTTACAAAGAGAAATGTTGAGAAAGTTTGAAGTATGTTGTTGTTGTTGTTGTTTGTTATATACCAATGTCAACCGTCAATATAACTCAATTATGCGAGGAAATAAATATTTCTTACACACAACATAGTTAGATTTAACATAATTCCACTTGTACTTGAAGAAATAGTGCATGCCGGAGTTTTTAAGCAGAAATGATGTAGAATAAGGGGAGGAATCCTAAAAAGTGCCACCCCAGCCAATCACGTGATGACATGTGGCACCACCTGGATCCATGACTTATTCCCAGGCGTATCCGAGGAGATCCAACGGTGTTTCAACCGAGACTGGGGACAGGGTCCACATGGAAGCCACAACGAGGAAACACACCCGAAGGGGGCCAAGACCAGGTCGACCGACCCCTCTAGTGGGCCAACTTGGCCCTGGCGCCGAACTCAGTCTTCCTCCACGTGTTTGCTCACGGCTCCCTGAAGATGGTGAAGACTTCTTTGCGTGATAATTGTGGGGGATCCAACTTTACTCCATGTATAAATAGGGGGTGCCTCACTTCTCACACACACCACTACAACATTCTCTATTGAATTACACTAGTGCTCTTAGTCCCTTAGTTGAGGTTAGGCTGTCGAGAGGAGCCTCTAGTCCCAAGTACAAATTGGAAAGGTATGGCTCATGTATCTTCTCTTGGATTTGTGACATTATGATTATTAATATCACTAGTCTTTATTTATTCATATGCTTGGATGAAGCGTTCCTTGTTTGGTTGTGGAGTCCATATATGTGTTTGATCTAGATGTTGTTCTGATCTAGTCATAATGCCTTTATTATATTATCATAAATATCATACACCATCACTATAGTCTAATTAGGTATTAATATGATTATGTTAATATGAGTAGTTTAGTGTTTGGTCCCAACATTGGTTTGAACGACGTTTAGGTTAGTCATTGCTTTTGGGAAGGTACTTGTACTACAGCTCTTAAGGTATTGACTGTTTATGTAAGCCTGGTACGTAGATAATGAAGTAGCGTTGGATGCCTCATAGACCCACGGTTTGTAGGGGCAGGCGGCAGGTGGTGACAATAGTGTCCCTCCTTCCTAATCCCCCACGTTCGGCTACGCCGCAGGCTCGTGGTAGGAATCATCCTGATGTTCTCAAGGTTAAACTCTTTCTTGATATGTTGGACCGCTAAGCCCTAATACTTGTAGTTAGCGTAGGCATGTGTACACTAGTTGACTATGTATATCAATACCTAAAGCACAGTAGGAGTAGCTCCATCCCTAACTTGACATCCACTAGGACATTCATACCCTTTAGAGTAGTTTGCTTTGGTGTGTGTCACACCCCATCACTTCATTTATCCATCCTACCAAATCCGTTACTAAAACACCCCCTCCTATCCTTGACTTTGCCACGCTTCTACCTTGCCTTTCTTTAGGATAAACAAATACGATAACCTACGGAATACTATCGGGTGAAATGATATAGCGGTACTTTCTGTGCGCTTGCAGAACTACACTTGTTTGGCTTGGGTTAGCCTAGTGCCTCTGCAGAACTAGCCTTGCTGCTAGAATGACCCGTAGACATTAAGAAATACCAACAAGCATTTCTGGCGCCGTTGCTGGGGAAGGCATAGAATATTTGCATGATCATGTGGTAGATAGGATTCTATTAGGTTTTTAGTAGGATAAACCTCCTTTGTGTTCACATTATTTTATGTGAAAACATGGTAATGTATGACCAGTTTCCATTTGCCAGCTAACTACTTTGAAGATCTCGAGTCGCTGCTGACAGGAGTTCGACTTCGTGTCGTTTGTCCTCATGTGATATTTATGGCTAGGAAACCCGTCATCTCCGCACCATCATGCTGTAAGCCAATGGCCCAAAAGATCCTTCGTGAGTTCTCGGCTACCTCTTCTAACAATGTGCCTATTGGGTCCAGTGTACACGGGAGATGTGAACTTTGAAATCAAGACTTGCCTAATCACCATGGCGCAGGCTGACCCCTTCTGCAGGAAAGCCAATGAGGATGTCAGTGCTCACTTGCAACAATTCCTCGAGATTTGTACCACTTTTAAGATAAAGTATTGTAACACCATCATATCATGCATAACGCATTGCATACATCCTCATGCATGTTAACATAAATCAACCTTAAAAAGGAATGAGATTGAAATGAATTTAGGCTTAATCAAGAAATTAAATTTGTCAGGGATCAGACTTGTTAGCCCCAAAACCTGGACTAGTCCGGTAATCCCCTTCCGGTTCAGGAAATTCCATTTTTTCAAGACTACAGACTTGTCCGACACATTGCAACGACTAGTCCGATTTAGCTTCTGATGTTTTTCCGGACTTGCCTAATTTTGAGCGGACTAGTCCGAGTATGTCTAAATTTCAATACGTACCTAATCACCCGGACATGTCAGGTCAAGTACACTGGACTTGTTCGATTTCGCCTCCGTTCCACAACGGACTTGTCTGGTCGCTTATGTGGACTAGTCCAGCCTCCTGAATCCCACTCGGATTCTGTTATTTCTCCACAATTTGTGTTTTGGGTAATTTCCTAATTTGGGCCCAAGAACTTTGTGCCCAACATCAAAGGAGCTGAAGTGGACCCCACCTCGGCCCCTACACGTCCCCCACCGAATTCCACTTGGAATTCACAAAAAAAACCTACCTCTCCAATCCTTATATAAGCAACCCAATACCCTCACCTCTCCACCAAGTTGGAAAACCCTTGCTGCCGACCTTGATCGTGTGCTGCCGTCAAGAAGGAGTTCGGAAGCAAGGAGGAGGAGAGAAACTCAAAGGAGGACCAATCAAGATCAATCTTCATCGATTCTTCGACAAATTGACGTTCTTCATCACCACTCTTCATCAACTCGTCTCCATCAAGCCCTAATTGCCAAGATTCAAGGCCTCACGTCAAAACCTTGATCTTTGGATCTCTAAACACGTGGTATACCTTCTACTTCCCAGTTTCTATGCGAATTCAACCGAAAACCCTGCTGGCCAGAAAAACCCTAATTTTAGTTCTGTATAGGGCGGACTAGTCCGTCCCCTATACCGGACATGTCCGGCCTCTGAATCTGAATTGTACTGAATTAATTCCGATTTAACTCAAATCAATTCCAAACTTGTTCAAACTTGATAGAAACTATTGTAACTAGTTAATAAACATTATTTAGAAACTCATTAACAAATTTTATTTCACAATTTCATTAATGATGCATATCACGACATATTCAGTACTATATGAGCATTATTTGATTGAATTGAGTGTTTTGCATGTTTGTCGCTCGGAATATGAGTTGTCATAGAGAGTGCTTTCAAGGACCTGCAGAACTAGTGTTTTGAAGCCTTTGACCCAAATCAAGCTCAAGAGCATGGCAGGTGCCCTTGACCATATTGATCCTGTTTTAAAGTTTTGTTTGCAAAATTGCATGCTTGTGTCAAAATTGATGGGAAACCCAATTGTAGGAGTTTACTAGTTTTGAATGGTCACCCTTGTCGATTGAACACTATGTAGAGAGTCGGGAAGGGTATTTTGCACTTTTTGCTTTGCAATGCTCAATTGGGATTGGGAATCAACTACAATGCTTAATTATGAACTGTGGAATATGTGAATGATGAGAATTGATATTAATGACCCTTTAGCAATATGGTGCCTAGGGATCTAATCAAGTTGGTAACACGAAATTGGTTGTACTGTTTATGATGGTTTTGCTTGCTTTAGATCTAAGGACCGGTTCGTGGAGCGACCATCTAGGAATTACAGTGGCACCGCAAGGCCAAGTATGGGTGCGGCTTAGCTGACTAATTAGTGAATTTCTAGTACTGTTTGGACCATTAAGAATGCTCGGGGAAGGGGTAGTCAGATTGGGTTTGTAGTGATGGTGGGACTACCATGGGATTCGTGTGGATCAAGAGGGGGCCCTTGGTTGGATGTGCTCAATTGGAAACATAACCATCAGTGAAACCTCAGCGAGGTCTAAATAGGCTAGTAATCACTTTGTAAAGGCAATTTTGTGATCTCTTGGCCACACACTTTAGGAAGTGTGAGACGACATAATTGAGATTCCATAGTCATCGAAAGGTTATCAAATCATGAACTTGTGGGTAAAGTGGTACAACCTCTTTAGAGTGTGTCTAAAGCTATCATAATAGTTGTGCTACCGGTCAATAGGAACTTCGACCCTCACATGCTTAAAATATGGACTTTAATTTGGTCTATTGGCTGAAATTGAATTGGGAGTTGGTATTGGATATTTAATTAGCTTTGGATATGGAATTAGTGAAATTGAGATAAATCAACAGTTATGAGTTGATTATGGTTTATTATTTCTGGAATTGGTTATTTAAGTTGAAATTGATGTTAATTTGGTTATTTGGGAAGGACCTCACTTCATAATTATATAATTGCATTTTATCTGTTTTGAATGTACTTTTATGTAATTAGCCATTGTTTATCATCATTCCTTGTTTAAGCTACGTGTCATACTTTCCCACACTTGTTGAGTATGTTATGTGCTCACTCTTGCTATTCCCCCACCAAATTCAGACGCAGGTGACCAGGTAGAGTATCAAGATGTCTTTGAGGAGTTCTAGGCGTGTGTTTTGCCTTCAAACCTGCCTATGGAGTTGAAGTCATTAGAGTTTAGTTTTTCCCCTGTAGTTTCATTAGATCTTGTATTCAAGACTATTTGATTTGTAATAAGGTACTATTAATTAGTATTATTATTCAAGACATGGTTTATATCTATTTATCAATTGTGAATCACTTGTGTATGCGTGTTAAACATCCCGGACACACATATGCATTACGCTTGGTTTATTTTCGGGACCGGGTGTCACAAGTTGGTATCAAAGCCATGTTTGATCATAGGACGCATGCCTAGGTAGAATGGACACCACAAATCACTTAGGACTTCTTTCCTATTCAAAATTAGCCTTTTTTGCACTATTTTATCAGGAAAACTTTGCTCTTTGCTGCTGCTGCTGAAATTTTTGTCGTTTTTGCATCTTATTGAGCAAATGCACATCCTCTCATCTAAATTTATTGCTGCTGCGATGAAATTTAAATTTTCCACTTCCTTCACATTGCTGCCATGTCTTTTGTTGTCTCTTTTTGCTGAAATAGAACATGTGTCCCACACATGCACCAACCATCACTTCACACACCGATGACCCATCCCTATACAATTCGTGTAGATCGTTAGTGCACACTTGGATTTGGTGTCCTGATTGTATGATTGCTTGTTTGTGTGCTTGGTGGGCGTTGTGAAGACGTCTAGCGTTTTGTGCACATCTGCACATAGTAGAGTGTTGTGGGATACTTGTCCACATCCTCTAATAGGGATATAGTATTAATAAAGGAGTTGTTTAGTTACATATACCTTGATGCATATAGTTAGGGTGTTTCTTTCCAAATTCTAAATTCTTCTCTATCTACTATTCTTTCACCAACAAATACCGAGGACTCGTAACCAGAGGAATGCCAATGGTGAGGAGGAGAGCAATGAAGCACCTCAGAACAACCAGGGAACTGCCCAGGGAGCTATCAACCTTGAGCATCTATTGGCTATGCAGAACTAGCTCATGCAGACCATGATACACACTATGGGACAGCTGCAAGCTTACAACAACAATCAGCCCCACATGCCGCCACCACCACCACCCCTGCCACATCATAACCGGTTGGGAGAGTTTATGAGGACCAGGCCGCCTACCTTTGCACAAGCCATAGATCCAATGGAAGCTGATGATTGGCTGAAGTAAATTGAGAAGAAAGTCCCTATAGTCCAGCACAGTGACAGAGAGAAGGTTCTTTTTGCCTCACACAAGTTTATGGGAGCTGCTGCAAACTGGTGAGAATCTCTATGCAATGCCCATGAAAATCAAGAGAGAATCACCTTGGCTAAATTCAAGTAGAAGTTCCGTTCTTACTATGTGCCAGAGGGACTTATGATACTGAGAAGACAAGAATTTGAAAACCTCTGGCAAGGACAGATGAGTGTGAGTGAGTACCTCAATAAATTCACTCAACTATCTCGATATGCTCAAGAAGACATCAGCATCGATAGCAGGAAGCAATATCTGTTCATGAGGGGTCTCAACAATGAAATTTAAGTTCAGTTTCTCAATGCTAACCTTGCAAACTTCCAGAAGCTGGTCGGCAAAACCATTGCAATTAAGAACAAGATTCGGGAGATGGAGCTAGACCACAAGAGGAAGATGCCATATCAGGGACAGCAGCAAGGAAGCAATGTCCGACCTCGCTATGAACCACCTGCTGCACCCTACAACAACCCATCTGCTGCTGCATACGGCCTTGCTTACTTACCGCGACCACAACAACCAATGCAGCAACACCCACCTATGCAAGCACCTCGCTTACCTATGCAGCCCGCACCACGCCCAAATATGCCTACCTATGCTCAAAACTAGCCCCGTCATAACTTTGCTGGCACCACTGGTGGAAAGACTTACTATGCTTGTGGTTAGACATGACATTTTGCTAATCAATGCCCAAGGTCAGGTCAGGGTCAAATGAACAATGTTCCAAGACAGAATCCAAGTCCTAATGGAGCAGCAACTCAAGGTAACCGAGGACAACAAAATTTCACTCGTGGCAAGGAGAACCATGTATCTGCAGAAGAAGCTCAGCATGCTAAAGATGTTGTGATTGGTATGTTTCTCGCAAACACCAACCCCGCGACTATATTATTTTATTCAGGAGCATCCCATTCATTCATTTCATCAAAGTATGTTGCAAAACATAGCATGCCCATATCATACCCGAAGTTTACTCTATTGGTTAAATCTCGTGGAGGAGAGATGAGGACAAATATAGTGTGTCCAAAAGTAAGTATTTCCATAAGGGGGGTAGAATTCGTTGCCAACCTCATAGGCCTGAATTCGCAAGGCTTGGACATCATACTTGGAATGGATTGGCTCAGGAAGCACAACAGATTGATTCATTGTGCTACTCGTACAGTGCAATTGACAAATAAGGAAGGGATCAATATAGAGCTGAAAGCAGTTCAGCCGACGTCTGAGAAGGCAATGGTAAATCACACAGAAAGAGTGACCTTGGAGGAGATTTCAGTTGTTCGTGAGTATCTAGATGTGTTTCCTGAGGAATTGCCAGGTATGCCACCTGATCGTGATATTGAGTTCGTTATTGATTTAATACCTGAAACTGCACCTATAGCAAAGAGGCCATATAGGATGCCTCCTTAGGAATTAGAAGAGGTCAAGAAGCAGATTCAAGAGCAGTTAGAGACGGGTTTTATACACCCAAGTTTGTTTCCATGGGAAGCCCAGTGCTTTTAGTAGATAAGAAGAATGGATCCCGGAGAATGTGTGTAGATTACTGGTCTCTCAACGAAGTGACAGTCAAGAATAAGTACACAATGCCCCGCATTTAAGATCTGTTCGACCAAATGAAAAGAGCTAGAATATTCTCTGAGATTGATCTTCGGTCGGGGTATTTCCAAATGAAGGTTAGACCATCAGACATACCTAAATCAGCTTTCAGGACATGGTATGGATCCTATGAGTACACAATCATGTCATTTGGATTGACTAATGCACCTGCATACTTCATGTATCTTATGCATAAGGTTTTCATGGAGTATTTGGATAAGTCCGTAGTAGTGTTCATTGATGGTATCATTATCTACTCAAATAATGTAGAAGAGCACGAAGAGCACTTAAGGCTGATGTTGCAGAAATTGCGAGAGCACCAGTTGTATGCCAAGTTCAACAAGTGCTAATTCTGGTTAAGGGAGATATCATTCCTAGGTCATATCATATCTGGAGCAGTGTCAGTCGACCCAGGAAAGGTTAGAGATGTGCTAACCTCGGAACTGCTATAGAACGTGAAGGAGACAAGGAGTTTTCTTGGATTTGGCTGGATATTACCGTCAGTTCATCAAGGACATTTCAAGATAGCGAAGCCCATGACTGAACTATTAATTAAAGAGAAGCCTTTCAAATGGACTGAAGCTTGTCAAGAAAGTTATGAAAATCTAAATAAGAGGTTGACAACAACACCTGTGTTGGTATTGGAAGATGTGAGCAAGAGCTTTGATATCTATTGCGATGCGTCAAGGCAAGGACTTGGTTGTGTATTCATGCAAGAAGGCTGAGTAGTAGCTTACGCATCCAGGCAATTGAAGAAACATGAGCAGAATTATCCTACACATGATCTTGAATTTGCAGCCGTAGTGCATGCGTTGACGATTTGGAGACACTACATTCTTGGCAATCAGTGTGAGATTTACACGCATCACAAGATCCTCAAGTACATTTTCACTCAAACGGATCTGAATTTGAGGCAACAAAGATGGTTGGAAATCGTCAAGGATTATGATGTGGGAATTAACTATCACCCGGGGAAGGCTAATGTCATGGCCAATGCTTTGAGCCAAAAAAAAAGAGCAAGCCACCAGCTCACCATTCGGGAATTGCCGCCTGAGCTATGCAAGGAGTTTGGACGGTTGAATCTCGAATTTGTGAATGAGATGGGAGCAATGGAAGTGAACCCATCCCTGGAACAAGAAATTCGAGAGGGTCAAACCAGGGATAAGGAAATCCAGGAAAACAAAGAAAGGACCCAGGAAGGGAGAGAATTCAGATTTGATGAGGACGAACATGGTACTTTGTGGCTTGGAAAGCGGATTGTCATGCCTAATGACAATAGTCTTCGACAGTTGATATTGAAGGAGGCACATGACTCACATTACTCTATCCATCCCAGTTGTACAAAGATGTACAAGGACCTGAAGACATGCTACTGGTGGGATGGTATGAAAAGGGAGATAGCACAATATGTTGCACGATGTGATGTATGTCAACGAGTCAAGGCTGAACATCAAAGGCCAGGTGAATTATTACAGCCTTCGAAGACTCCAGAATCAAAGTGGGAAGAAGTTGATATGGATTTCATAGTCGGTTTACCTCGCACTTCAGCAGGATATGATTCGATATTTGTTATTGTAGGTCGGTTGACAAAATCAGCTCATTTCATTCTTGTCAAGACTACTTATAGTGGAGCCAAGTTGGCAAAACTGTATATGGGTAGAATAGTGTGTTTACATGGAGTGCCCAAGAAAGTAGTGTCCGATAGAAGATCTCATTTTACATCGAGGTTCTAGAAGAAGCTGCACGAGTCGATGGGAACTCAATTGAATTTTAGTTTTGCATATCACCCTCAGATGGATGGACAGAGCGAGAGGACAAATCATATTTTGGAAGACATGCTAGGAGCTTGTGCGCTAAAGTATGGAGGAAGATGGGACAAAGGTATGCAATATGCTGAATTTTTCTACAACAACAGTTATCAAGCAAGCTTGAAGATGTCACATTATGAAACACTATATGGGAGAAGGTGTAGAAAACCCTTGTTTTGCAATGAGACAGGGAAAACCCAAGTATTTGGACCTGATGTGTTCCAAGAGGCCGAAAAGCAAGTGCAGACTATCCGCGAGAATTATAGAGCTGCCCAGTCACGAAAGAAGGGTTATGCGGATAATAGACGAAGAAGCTTGTCTTTTTAGGTAGGAGATTTTGTATACCTCAAAGTGTCACCTATGAGAGGTCACGTGCGGTTTAATGTCAAAGGCAAGTTGGCACATCACTAAATTGGACCATTCAAGATTTTGGACAAACGGGGAGAAGTAGCCTATAATCTGGAGATGCCTGCACATCTTTCGGATGTTCATGATGTGTTTCATTTTTCTCAGCTCAAGAAGTGCTTGAGGGTACCGAAAGAGCAAGTACCGATGAATGAATTGGAGCTTGAGAAAGATTGGACTTATGCCGAGCAACCTATTAAAATTTTGGACACCAAGGAGAGGGTCACAAGGAACAAGGTGATTCCATGGTGCAAGGTGCAATGGAAGTATCATAGGGAATCAGAAGCAACATGGGAGCGAGAAGATGATCTCAAGAAGGAAATTCCCTATCTCTTTCCTCTCATGTCGAATCTCAAGGGCAAGATTCATTTTAAGGGGAGTAGGTTTGTAACACCCTCATTTTCATGCATAACGATTGCATACATCCTCATACATGTTAACATAAATCAATTTTAAAAAGGAACAATATTGAAACAAATTTAGGCTTAATTAGGAAATTAAATTGTTCAAGGAACGGACTTGCCTGGCCCAAAAACCCGGACTAGTCCGGTAATCCCCTTCAGGTTTAGGAAATTCCGTTTCTTCAGGACTACAGACTTGTCCGACACATTGCACGGACTAGTCCGATTTAGCTTCTGATGTTTTTCCGGACTTGTCCGATTTTAAGCGTACTAGTCCGAGTATGTCTCAATTTCAATATGTACCTAATCACCCGGACTTGTCCGCCCAAGTATACCGGACTTGTCCGATTTTGCCTCTGTTCCACAACAGACTTGTCTGGTCCCTTATGCTAGTCCCGCCTCCTGAATCCCACTCGGATTCTGTTGTTTCTCCATGATTTGTTTTCTGGTAATTACCTAATTTGAACCCAATAACTTTGTGCCCAACCTCAGAGGAGCCAAGTGGACCCCACCTCAGCCCCTACACGTCCTCCACAAAATTCCACTAGGAATTCTCCCAAAACCCTACCTCTACAACCAAAATATAAGCAACCCAATACCCTCACCTCTCCACCAAGTTGGAAAACCCTCGCTGCCGTCCTTGATCGTGTGCCGCCGTCAAGAAGGAGTCCAGAAGCAAGGAGGAGGACCAATCAAGATCAATATTCATCGATTCTTCGACAAATTGATGTTCTTCATCACCACTCTTCATCAACTTGTCTCCATCAAGCCCTAATTGCCAAGATCGTAGGCCTGACATCAAAACTTTGATCTTTGGATATCTAAACATGTTGTATACCCTATACTACCCAGTTTCTATGGGAATTCAACCCAAAAACCTGTTGTTTAGAAAAACCCTAATTTCAGTTCTGTATAGGGTGGACTAGTCCGGCCCCTATGCTGGACTTGTCCAGCCTCTGAATCTGAACTGTGTTGAATTAATTCCAATTTAACTCAAATCAATTCCAAACTACTTCAAACATGATAGAAACTATTGTAACTAGCTAATAAACATTATTTAGCAACTCATTAACAAGTTTTACTTCACAATTGTATTAATCATGCATATCATGGAATATTGAGTATTATATGAGCATTAATTGATTGAATTGTGTGTTATGCATGTTTGTCGCTCGGAATAGAAGGAGTTGCCATAAAGAGTGCTTTTGAGGACCTACGGAACAAGAGTTTCAAAGCCTTCAACTCAAATTAAGCTCAGGAGCAATGCAAGTGCCCTTGACTATATTGATCCTGTTTTAAAGGTTTTGTTTGCAAAATTGCATGCTTGTGTCGAAATTGATGGGAAAACCCAATTGTAGGAGTTTACTAGTTTTGAATGGCCACCCTTGTCGCTTGAACACTATGTAGATAGTCGGCAATGGTATTTTGCACTTTTTTCCTTGCAATGCTCAATTGGGTTTGGGAATCAACTACGATGCTTAATTATGAACTGTGGAATATGTGAATGATGAGAATTGATATAATGACCCTTTAGCAGCATGGTGCCTAGGAATCTAAGCAAGTTGGTAACATGGAACGGGTTGGACTGTTTATGGTGGTTTTGCTTGGTTTAGATCTAAGGTCAGGTTTGTTGAGCGACCATCCAGGAATTATAGTGCCATTAGAAGGCCAAGTATGGGTGTGGCTTAGCTGACTAATTAGTGAATTGCCAGTACTGTTTGGACCATTAAGAATGCTCGGAGAAGGGGTAGTCGGATTGGGTTTGTAGTGATGGTGGGACTACCCTGGGATCCGAATGGCTCAAGAGGGTGCCCTTGGTTGGATGTGCTCAGTTGGATACATCACCACCGGTGAAACCTCAGTGGGCTCTAAATAGGATAGTAATCACTTTGTAAAGGCTACTTTGTGATCTCTTGGCCACACACCTAAGGAAGTGTGAGACGGCATAATTGAGATTCCATAGTCATCAAAAGGTGACAAAATCAGGAACTTGTGGGTAAAGTGGTACAACCTCTGCAGAGTGTATCTAAAACTATCATGATAGCCATGCTACCAGTCAATAGCAACCTGAACCCTCACATGATTATAATATGGACTTTAATTTGGTCTAATGGATAGAATTGAATTGAGAGTTGGTATTTGATATTTAATTAGCTTTGGTATATGGAATTGGTGAAATTGAAATAAATGAGCATTTATGAGTTGATTATGGTTTATTATTGCTGGAATTGGTTATTTAAGTTGAAATTGATGTTAGTTAGGAGATTTGGGAAAGACCTCACTTAATAATGATATAATTGCATTTTTAACTGTTTTGAATGTACTTTTACGCAATTAGCCATAGTTTATCATCATTCCTCGTTTAAGCAACATTTCATACTTTCCCACACTTGTTGTGTACGACATGTGCTCACCCTTGCTATCCCCCCACCAAATTCAGACGTAGGCGACATGGTGGAGTAACAGGAGGTCTTTGAGGAGTTCTAGGTGTGTGTTTTGCCGTCAAACCTCCCTCTGGAGTTGAAGTCATTAGAGTTTAGTTTTTCTATTGTAGCTTCATTAGATCTTGTATTCAAGACTATTTGGATTGTAATAAGGTACTATTAATGAGTATTGTTATTCGAGAAATGGTTTATATCTATTTATCAATTGTGAATCGCGTGTGTATATGTGATAAACATACTAGGCACACATATACATTACCCTTGGTTCATTTTCGGAACTGGGTGTCACACGATCATTTGCGTTGGCTGCAGTTATTTGAGACGGCCGACAGTCGCAAATAAATTAAATTGTGGCAGCCCGCCTCTCGCTATTGCAAGGAAGACGGCCATCAAAATTAGGACTCTATTTGCGACGGTTGTCATCGAAGCCATCACAAATAGTCTTTTATTTGCGACGGCCAATCCTAGGACCGTCGCAAATGAAATGACTGACACAAATAGAAGGTTATTTGTGACAGCGTGGAAAACACCATCGCAGATAACTTAAATTGCGACGGCCAGCCCTAGGGCCATCACAATTAAGATATCCGTGTCAAATAAGTGGGATATACCTGGCCCCGTCAGCCTCCAACTCACACACTCACGCACACCCTCGTCTTCCCCACCGCCACCCCCCGCCACCACTGTCGCCGCCCGACGTCGCCGCCTCTATAAGTTCTTCCCCTCCCTCTCCATGGTCGGCCCCCCTCCATGACCTCCCACCCTCCCCTCTCCCTCCCTCCATGGCCACCCCCCCTTCCCCTCCCTCTCCCTCCATAGCCGACCCCACCCTCCCCCACTCCATGGCCGCCCCCCCCTCCATGGCCGCCCCCCTCCATGGCTGCCCCCTGCACCTCCATCCTAGCTGACCCCCTCCCCCCTCCATGGCCGCCCCTTCCCCCTCCCTCCTAGCCGACCCTCCCCTCCCCCTCCCTCTTAGCCGACCCTCCCCTCCCCCTCCATGGCCGCCCCCAGTTCCCCTCCATGGCAGCCTCGCTCCCCCCTCCCCTCCTCCATGGCTTAGGTTAAATTGATATGTCTAGATAATTTTCTTGTTAATCATGCTTAAGTTAAATTGATATGTTTAGATAAATTTCTTATTAATCATGCTTAGTTTAATCATGCTTAGGTTATTTATTTATGTTAATCATGCTTTGGTTATTTATTTATAATAAATTGATATGTTAATCATGCTTAGCTAGGTTTAGGTTTAATTATGTTTAGGTTTATTTATGACTAGGTTCAATTTTTGTTAACTGAGATTAAGTTTGCTAAGCTAGGTTTAGGTCAATACTTATGTGTATGTTTAGGATAAAATTGTTTATGTTTAGGTTTATGTTTATTAATTGATAAATTACAATTTAATAATTGTTATGTTTATGTTTATTTGAATTGCTTTGTTTTTTAGATTATGGTTAAAATTTTTAATTTGATTACTTGAGTGTTACTATATGTAAAAAATGGGATTCGGGTTGGCTTGACCCAACACAACCCATTTAGAGCCCGACAAGGCCCATTTAGTTAGAAGTTAAAGTGTGCACTTAAACGGACACGAAGACGAACGTCAACGGTGCAGACGGCAAGCACCCGTGCGTGTGGATGGCGGGCCTCAATGGACCCACTTCCCTGTGTCTCTCTCGTTCTTTCTTCCTCTCTCGTCTTGAGGAGGTGCAGCCCCGGGCGAGCGGTGGACGCGGCGGCGACCCCGGTGAGCGTCATACGCGGCGGCTCCGAGACAGCACGGAAGCAAACCACAACAGTAACCGTCGCATATAAAGTCTTGTAGCCATAATTGTAGACATTAACTGTCGCTAGTCATTAGGATGTCGTTACTTATGACAAGATCCCGCATGTGGATGGGTGGTTTTCTCCCATTCATCCCTCCTCTTTCGTTATTTTATCGCCTCCTCTATTGTTATTGGACAGCTGCCCAAAAGCTTGAAGAACTGCACCATTTTTTTTGAGGGGCGGGGGTGCAGTGTAAAACAAGCGAGGTTATGCTACCGAAATTTTGTTCGGATTCAGGTTTTGTGTCTCTTCAAAAGCAGGATAAGTCCTGCATACATTAACGATAATTTCTTCTACTTTAAACTGCAGAGTCAAACATGGGTGAAGACTGCAGTTTGATGTATACTTGCTAGAACAGCAGAACTGCTGGTCACTCGGATGAGTGGTACATCAAGTTAGATAATTTTTTGGATCGAGCATTTTTGTTGTCAACGGATGATTAGGTGCAATGCCCATGTACGAAATGCCGGAACACCAATTTTTTGAGCAGATTAGATCATTCGCTTCACTTATGTCAAAACGGTTTCACATCAAATTATGAGGTGTGGACCTTCCACGGCGAGACCAAATCTCGAGTCATAGTAGAAGTGGATGAGAATGATGATATAATGGGGGTTGATAGGATGAATGGGATGCTAGAAGCTCTGGAAGTAGAGGATCCTCTTACAAAGGAGGCAAACAAGTTCTTCGAGGAGCTCAAGAAATCACAACAGCCGCTGCATGAACACACGGCTGTGACCGTCCTTACTTTCTTGACCAAATTTATGGAAATTAAGTCTAACTACTTTTTCCATCAACTATTACAATGATCTCATGAAATTGATCTGCGATATCATTCCACAACCTCACAAAGCACCTAAAGATATGTACCAGTCAAAGATTTATGTATCTGGTCTCGTTATGAACTATGAGAAAATCGATGTGTGCCCAAACAACTGCATGCTATTCTGGAAAGAGCACGCCAACGAGAACATATTTTTGAAATGTGGTAACTCGAGGTATGTCGAAGTTTTTAATGACGATGGCAATAATGTGATGACAGATGTCGCACATAAGCAGCTTCATTACTTACCTGTGACACCTTAGTTGAAGCAGTTGTTTCTTTCAAAAAGAGCTGCAAGACACATGAGATGCCACAAAGAAGGTAAACGTGAGAACAAAGAATTCTTGATGCATAAATTCAACCTTCAAGCTGCTTATTTGTGGTTCGTCCATGATTTGGCGGCATATGACATGTTTTCCGGATAGAGAACTCACGATTGTCTGACATGTTCGATATGTCTTCGGACACGAATTGGATTTGGCTAACTCATGGAGGCAAGATATCATACTTCAATTGTCATAGAAGTCGGCTGCCTCCAAATCACATATTTAGGCAATAGAAGCATGTCTTTAGAAAGAACACTATTGTCACTAAATAACCACCGAAACGTCTCAATAGGTCAGACATTCCTGATATGTTGGACAAACTGGTGCCAGACGTAGGGCGTCCTGCATATTTTGTATGTTATGGAGAGGAACGCAATTGGACTACCATATGTTGACTTTGGGGGCTAACGTATGTGAAGTTATTGATTCTAATGCACAACATTGATGTCATGCATCAGGAGCGTAACATGAGCGAATGTATCATAAGAACATTCATGGATATGTCAGGCAAAACGAAAGACAATATGAAAGCTGGAGTACATTGGCAGACATTTTTCACTGTCCAACTCTTGAAATATCCGAATGTGGTGGTAAGCCAAGTGCTTCTTTCTGTCTTCGATCTAAAGAAAGTCATGAAATGGTTGAAAACTTTTAAATTCCTAGATGGTTACGCAGGTTGCTTGAAACGACCCGTGAATGTGAACACAAGAAACCTCACTGCGTGGAAGAGTCATGATTATCACATTATCATGGAAATACTCTTACCTGTTATGTTTCGGGGCTATCTAGATGATGCAGTGTGGAAGGCTTTAGTCAAGCTCAGCTATTTCTATAGACAGCTTTGTGCAAAAGAAATCAAGATAGGGATGATGAATAATTTAGAGAAGGAGATACCCGTACCTTTATGTAAGATGGAAAAAAATTTCCACCAGGTTTCTTCAATCCAACGCAACATCTGCTTATCCATCTTCCATTCAAAGCTGAAGTTGGTGGTCCTATGCAATACAGGTGGATGTCTCATATTGAAAGAGCACTACGATATCTGAAACCAATGGTTCGCAACAGGGCAAGGGTGGAAGGGTGCATCGCTGAAGCATATGCTCTTAAGGAAGTAGGATACCTTTCAAGTGTATAATTTGAAGACGAACACAATGTAAATACTTCAGCGATGTGGTACAATGTGGACAAAGCACCCCCTTTAAGCGACCTCTCCATTTTTCAAATGAGAGGCACAACAGTTGGTAGCTACACGACCTACGTCTTACCCGGACGTGACATGACTGTTGCTTTACTCTACATGTAAGCAAAACTAGAAGGCATGCAGAAATACTTCGAGTAAGTTTTTGTCCTACTTTTATGTTAATCGACATATTTTGCTACATATGTATTCTAAAAGATAGTTTTTCACGTTCATCGAGTTCCACAGACAATATTTGCCACATAGGCATCAACCTACGGCCAAACAAGTATAAGGGTTGTGACAAGAAGGAATAAATGGAGAGTCAGGTTTCCTATCCTAGTCTCGAGATTATGTAATACTCTCTCGTCTTCTACATGACCTATTAAAGAAATATTATTTTAACTTACGATCATTTTTGACAGTGCCGGACTCACAATGTCCATGATGATTTGCGGCAGCTACCTTATGGATTGGTGAATGTTAGAAGCTATGGTCAATATGACACAAATGGCTTTTGATTCCGTACAACTCATTTTGAAGCTCTTTGTCCTCTCACAAAAACATCAAATTCTGGTATTGTGACGAGAGCAATTGACACTCAATGGAATGAAACCAATTCTTATGGGATCATTAACAAAATCCTTGAATTTACTTTTACCAGAAATGAGACCCTTCGAGTTGCTTCTTTGACCATGACTGGTTTGATAGCACTCATGCGACTCGATAAAACAAATTTGGAATGGTGGAAGTGGAACATAAGGACCGACTACCAGGTTACGATACATTTGTTATTGCACATCAAGTGGAGCAAGTGTATTATCTACCTTATCCATGCACAAAGCTCAGTGCTTGGTGGGTGGTATATAAGGTGAATCCTCGTGAACGGTTATATACTCCTAGGTTTGATGGTTACCATGATAGTGAAGACGTTGAGGAAGTCTACCAAGAAGAAGAGTTGTGGGACACATTTATCGTCGAGCCTGGTGCAGGACTCAATCAAATAGTTGGACATGTTGAAGATGTAGAGACGGATGATATGCAAAAATAGAAATTAGAACAGGTCACGATAAAAGATCGTTGGGCTGGTCTAAGGAATAGGGAAATGATAATGATGTTGACGAATTTTGAAAGTGATTACAAGTAACATGAATTTTGTATATCATATTTGCATATTTATTGATTATCTATTAAAATGGTATGGCGTCAAGGAAGGGTAAGAAGGTGGCGCCGACGAGGGGGTTGTTCCCCGCTAGAGCTGAGGATGCTTTCTCTGGTGCCTCGTCGATTGGGAGCAGACACTCTCAACTGCTGGGGCACATTGTGCATCTCTAGGGCTTTGTCACAGGTAAATTTCACTCATCTTTTACAAATTCTTCAAATTCAATTTCCAATTAAAATTACTTAAGACTCATTTGAATGTTGTATTCCTAACCGACTGACTCAGAGGCTATGGCGCTAGTTGAGCTTGGCTACCCTTCGGTGAGCCAGCCCTTAGCTAGCGAGCCTTCTGTTACTGAGCTGTTTGGCTCGACTGGTGACAATCCTTCTGGTTCACCAGACGTGTTGCCTGAGGAAACGTGGAGGATGAGGAGGACTCACTTTGTCAATCCTCTTGCGGTACCTTCACAAAGGACCGTGATTCATTTGGTCAGAGACATGTAATAAAATTGTAGTGCTCAAATCTGGTTTGTTTGGGTTACTTAAGTAATGAACCAATAAATATCTTGCAGCACCTGGAACGATGTGTCTTTCACTGGAGAGAGACACCACAGACTGGTGAATGGTGTCCTCGGATCCTTAGTGCATATGCACTATCCCGGGGTCATCGACGGGGTGCCTGCTCTTTTGTGGGAGGACTACGCACGCGCTCATCACCAGGAGCACGACAACATTCAGGAGGTTGTACGGGCCAATTATAAGGTAAGTATGTTAAATAAAGTTTCTAAGTTTTAAGTCTTAAACTCTTTTAATGAACATCTCTTCAATATATTCTTTATCACAGGCAAGGTGTATTTTAGAGGACCCGGATGACCCGCACATGTTTGAGGATGCAAGAAAGTGTTTCACGTCAACGCTACGAAGGCGGTTCAACAAGCTTTGTCCAACATTCCTATTCAAGTTACCAATGAGCACTTGAAGTCGAACCAGCACCATCTGCTACACTTCCGACAAGAGAGCGAGAGGCACCTGACAGAGGAGGAGTATGTGCAGGTACGTGGGGTGTAGTAAATATTTTTTCTAATAATTTCCTTAATGGTATATTTAACAACCTACAACTATGTGCAGGGCAACGTGAGCTGGTTGCAGGGTCGGTCCGATTCATTCCGGTCCCTTTGTCGGTACTGGGCTAGCGATGAGATTAAAACTCAGTCTGAGAAGGCTCGAGGGTGCAGAGGGGTTGAGGGGAAGAAGGCCAATATAACCACTTGCGTTTAGCTAAATGCATGGTAAGTGTATGTAACTTATGTTTATATATTCATAATATACTGTTCGTACTAACATGTGTTGATAGGAGCGCGAGACGAGGGTGTCGCCGACACCAGCTGAGATCTAGAAGAGAGGTCACATGAACCCTTCTCAGCCTCAGGGGTGCAGTCAGGCCGTAGCCGAGCAGTTTGTAAGTTTAGAAATCATTCATATTAAATATAACTATATGGATTGTTGAACTTACACAATTTTCTTGTTTATTAAGCTAGGTACGGGGAGGAGGCTGGGAGGATACACCGCGCAATGTTTCATTGGGAACATGAACCAATTGATTCTCAAGCCGCGTATGCAAGCGGAGGTGGAAAAGCCTACAGAAGGTGAGTTCATAAGTCATTTTATCATTTTCAATTCAAAATATTCAAGATATTTCAATTTCATATTACTGATTTTTTTATAGGCTCGCCATATTCGATGGAGTTGTCGACTCGAGGGCGGCGAGACCTGCGAGAACCTGCTCCACACAGTCTTCATCGGTGGGCACGTGAGGTCGCTGTGTTTCGCAGAGAGACATCGAGATGCAGTCCCTCTGACGGACCGTAGAAGAGAACCTCAGGCGACAGGAGGAGGAAAGGAGGGAGGCGAAATGGCAAAGGATCGCGATGGAGGCCACGATCTCTTCCCAGGCAGCCTGGGTGGCGCAGATGCGGGACACAATGGAGGTAACAAAATGAAAACTAAAGTTCTCATTAATTTAGTGTAATGACTTACTAATAGGTAACTTCTAATGTTTGCAATGATAGATCATAGCTCGAGCGCAAGGTCTGGTGATCTAGCTACCGCCACTACTGGTTGTTCAAGGCAACCCTGCTTCTATTGGTCAAGTAATTTTTTATGTCAACTTAACAATTCTTGATTTACCTCAACTTAGCTAGAAATAGAGTAAGGAAAGAGAGTGAGAGATAGAGTTAGAAGAGGGAGGACGATGGAGGGAAAGGGATAGCGATAGGGTGATATAGTGGGAGAGAGAGATAGATTGAGATGGAGAGGGAGCAATGGAGAGGGAGAAAGAGAAATAGATTGAGAGAGAGAGAGGAATGAAAAGGGAGAGAGGGAGATGTAGATGGATATAAAGGGAGAGGAAGGGAGGGAGAGAGTTGTTGATGCATTTCTATTCTAACTCTAAGTTTCATGAATTGCAAGTATCGACGACGGCTGCTCAAACTCCGTCGCTATCGTTACCGCCACCTGGAGTGAAGCGTGACGACAACTTTGTTGGCTTCGGAGGTGGCTTCAGAGGTCAGACAGGCGAGTGAGCCCTTGTTCGGTTTGTTGATGATGATGTGATGTATTGATGTTTTAATGACGATGTGTATAGTGTTTGTTGTGATGTATTGTTGATAATAATGTTTGTTTTGTGTTTCTGGACATCGAGCGTTGTAGAATTTTATTTAAAAAAATAAAGACCTTATTTGCGACGACTTTTTATACAGTACCGTCGCAAATAAGGCTTCTGGCCGTCTGAAATTAACCTGTGTTATTTGCGATGGCCACATCGTTGCAAATAGGTCCGTAATTGCGACGGCCCGACTGTCACAAATAGTATTGTGGGGCCCATCAGGCTGGGCCTGGGCTATAGTTTGCGACGACCAGACCGTCCAAAATAGGTCCTTAATTGCAACGGCGAGGTCGTCGCAAATAGTTCTATGGGGCCCATGGACTAGGCCCGGGCTATAGTTTGCGATGGCCATAGCAAAACACTGGTGACGACCTAAAACCATCGCAAATAAGGAATATCATCGCAAATATATGGCACATCGTCGGGATTCCTATAGACTGTCAAGCCAACGGTGAAGTATTTAGCACTATCCAAGCCTTAAACTCTCACATGACCAATTAGGTGTATTGCAACACAGGTCATATGGGGAGTGACAGCCCGAGATGCATGAGGATGCCTTATACATAGCGAAGAACAGATATTACAACAACAACAATGGCTACGTCCAGGAGGTCAAAGGTGGGGTCAACCACACCCTTTCTTTCAAGGGGGCTACATCAATGACAACGGCAATGGGAACTAGCCTCACTTGAGGGAACTTGACATTAGCCAACTCAGGATCAATGATGCCCCATCCATGAAGCTATCGGCTAATGAAGACCCTAGAAAACATCAATGCTAAGGTTGAAGGCTTTGCTTCAGTCTTCAAGAACTAGTTGAGCTTCAACAAGATGTTAGAGACTCAATTAGCTCAACTGGCAGCTGATGTCCCGCCATTAGAGAATGGCAAGATGCCAGGACAAATTGAACCTCCTATAGAGAACATTAATATGATATCTTTACAAGAAGGTAACTGGCTAAAGGACTCAGTATGCCCTACTATATCTTGTTCCATTGGCACACAACACTTTGACAAGGCACTTTGTAACCTTGGTGCAAGTGTTAGTTTCATGCCAAAGGTGGTCTTGGACAAGCTGAACTTCACTGCGTGATCTCCAATGCCAATGCAACTCCAGTTGGCCGATTCATCGGTCCGCTATCTCACATTATCGCCAAAGACGTCCCGATGAAAATTTGGAACTACTTTATACCCATGGACTTCGTGGTGCTCGACATGGATGTCGAAAAGGAAACTCCGCTCATTCTTGGGCGCCCTTTCCTCAGCACCACATACGCTCGTATTGATGTGGTAGCTGAAGAAATCCGCATCCATATCAATGGGAAGCAGGGGAAGTTTGACTTTAAGCCAAGGAAAGAGCAATGCTCCATGATCAAAATCAAGGATGGCCCGAATGTCAAAAATATCAAGGAGGTCGAAGTTACATCACCTCAAATGGACTCTCTCATTGCATTTATGAGGAAATTGATTTAAGAGGAGACTCCATCTTCTCGACCACTTTGAAATTCAAAAATGTGGAGAATCCAAGGCCGTCCAAATGGCCCAAGTCCACAAGACTACTAAGGATGGTGTGGCGGAAGAAGCAAGGCGAGCCAGCCGTGCCCAGTTCTCCGGGGCCGGAAGCTGAAAAATGAGCGTCAAGAAAACGGAGAAAAATCCATCTTGTCGGATTTTGGATGGGACCTTGCCAAAAGAGTTAATTTGGTAGTTATCCCATTTTTAATTTTCCATCATCATTTGAATTTTCCCATTGGGTTTTTTTGCATTTTCCCATAGCATTTTTTGATTTTTCTTTGAGGGTTTGGAATTTTGTAGTCTCAACTTAGATTTTATTTTAATGTTCTGGAAAAATGAAAATAAAATTGTTGAAATTGGTGAAGTTTCATTTGAAAAACAATTTTTCGGGGAGAATATGTGGTTGATTCACCCAAAGACTCAAAATATAGTCGTTGGGAAGCCACTTGCCAAAAGAAGAACTAGGGGGGCGACCTAAAGGTCGGGCAACCCCCCCCCCCCCCCCCCCCCTAGTCGACCGACTAGTAAAGGGTACCAATTTGGCTCTCTTCCCTCCAACGACTACATTCTTGCCTCGTATGACTGTTGGGGAGTGCTACACTATTTAAACATGCTCGGGTGAGTGTGTTGCTTCAGACTTTCACCTCATTTTCACCTCCCCAACTCACTCTTACACATGCTCAATAATTGTTGTGGTCTTTGTTGCAATACTTCCCAATTTCAAGCCAAAAAATATTTGCTTTGGTTTCCATTTGCATTTTGCATTCGCAAGTTGATCTCAAGTTGACAACACAATTGGTCGAGGGTTTCTATTTGGTTTTACTAATGTAACACATTTCGCTTTTGTTTTGTTTGTTCTCAAGATGTTCATCCATGAGGAGCATGAAGAAGTTGTTCGGGAAGAGGAAAGGACCTTCATCAACCTCAAGCCATGGGAGGAACTCAAACTCACACCTCTCATCCAAGCCTACACAAGGTTCATGGTGGAGAGGTGCGCAAGACGACGTTCCCATTGAGGAAGATGATGCTCCACTCCGCTACCTCAACGGCGACGATCTAGACTTGAGGCATGACGTTGAACGACAAGCCTACAACATCCTCCGAGATCGTGAGTTCGCCCACTGGAAGGCCTACGATCCATCGCTACTCTCCAAAATAGGTGTGCATTCCGAATTCTTTATCGTTTGTCATGCATTAGGATGGAATAATTTTGCTCAAGTAGATGAGGAAGGTTCAGGCCTCCCCACTATGCAATTCCTATGTACCTGTAGGATTTGAAGGTGTTTCTCTTAGGTTTTTCCGAAAAGAATACTTTATCCTATGGAAAGATTTAGTGAACTCCTAGGCTTCCATAGACGTTTAATAGATTTAGAAAATTTGCCTAAATTAAACAAACAATGTTTTTCGCAAGACTTTACTAGTGAGGTAGTGTGTAGGAACCCTAGAAATAGCCACTTTCAAAACCCCACTATACGTTTCATGCATAGATGAGTGGCTATGAATATGTTTCCTAGAGGGGTGTTAGGATTGTGCGCGCATGATGATGAGCTTAGAACCCTTTATACCATGGTTAAAAAGATTAAAATTGCTTTTATTAAGGATATGATGTCACAATAGTTAGAAATCACTAAAATGGCGGGACCAATTGAATGTACTTCATTAATTACCCCCATTCCTATGAAAGTACGGGCTCTAGGAAATGCTTTAATTGAATATATTCCAACAGTCTGCTACTTAATTGATGAGGATTATGTAGTGCAAGGACACACTCTTAAAAATGATCTAGATGGACCCTTAGTGTTTTTCTATCCCAGTTATGTAAATGAGATTCGGTTACCAAACTCGGATTTTGATTTATATAAGTGTTGGGAACTAACCATTGCTCTTTAACCTGTCGCAGAGGTTCGTAGGAGTAATGTCTCTGGCAGGGTCACAAGGAGCCATTCACGTAGAGTGGCCATGGAGATGCCACTGCGATACCCTCCCACCTATGACTACCTAGAGGAAGTGGACCCAACAGGTGATGCACCCGGTTGGACCCAACGTCAAAACGTATGAGGTAGGAAGATTGTCGTGGCAGGAGTGGACTACCATCGGAGATAGCTCAAGCTCTAGTAGCTTGCCTCCTCCATCGATGGTTCGACGTTCCTTTTCGGCCCGATATTCTCGTGACATTGGCCAATGAATGGAGGAACTCACTGAAAGGATTGGAGACCTTGAAGTGAGGACCGGTGACGTCTTCAACACACTTAAAGTGTGGGGACCGGAGTTCACACTTTCTAGTAATCGCATTGAGTGGTATCGTGCGATGTGAGACCCAACAGCACACATGTAAAGGAACACGTATTACATAAATCATTTGCTGACATTTACAAAGATGTTCACTTTACAAAAAGTTTATATAAAAATAAACTACAGCGGAAGATAAGATTACAACTCTCGTACTCAAGTCTAATAAGCAAAAGAGAAGCCGTCCAGCCCGTGGATGCTCCTCACTAGCCAAGAAGACCAAACATCAGCGGCATGGTTCCCACATGAGTATATCACTCAGAGATTCCCGAGTCTCATCGTACAATCATAATCATAAGCACAGAGATTAGTACCTACAAAACAACTTATATAGCAACCATGACCACGAAGGCTCGACAAGGCTTAACCGTCTCACCTAAACATGAAACTCTACATGAGGGTAAAGACATAAACATAGGATGGCAGATTTGCATAATTGACTCACCTAAATGTGGGTCCTTATTTTCAGATTTATAGCAGCAGCTTAAACCTTTTCCGGGGCAACATCGTAACTCCACAATCAAACAAGAAACGCTTCATCACGATGCTGCATGCCCAAGGTAGAAAAATAAACTTAGTGAGCACTATACTAATACATACAACATAGCAATACCATGATAAAATAATGTTCATAACAGCGGCAATTAATTCTCATCTCAAGTGCAAGTATTACTACATAACAACACAGTGAACAAGTGGTACTCATATCCACGAGGGGCAGTGATTCGAATCAATGATACCTGGAATACACGACATGTACGCCCGTACTAGAAGACACCTAGGTGCGCTCCACGGATGTCGTACGCAGCCACCTTCCTCAAGTTCCGCCCAAGTTGAATCAATTCAATCGTCTAGGACAGTATTCCCACTTCTCACGGTGCACCTTTCCGCTGTGAAGATGTCGTGAGCGAGTTTCCGTCTACTGTGCTGCAGCCGGAAGCATGAGGCAATAGAAAAAGTCTCAACAAAGGCTTCCCAAGGTACATCGGTTTCCTGGACCCCATATATCTAATATGACTCCAGTACAATTCAAACTTGCTCAGCAGGGCGGTATACGGATCGGTCCTTAACTGACACAGGAAGGGCTACGCACCCAAGACCACGTCTTGCTGCATCCTACGCCCCTACCCTGTCTCATTTTCAGATTACTACTCCATTCTCTTGGAACCAATCCCGTTTGAAAAATTCCTAGCCATGCGAGTAGATTCCAACTACTTGACTTCTACCTAATCCTACACAACATTTAGCATAGCATAATCTACACAATGACTTGACAGCTATCCAAATACCCCATAGGGTGATCTGGTCGTGCAAGTGGATTTTCAATCACCTTAACCCTAATGCACATAACTCACCCTAGACATAGGTGATGCAAATCAAAATTTTGTAATAGCACTTAAATGCAAACCAGGGCTTGCCTGGTTGCAAGACAGTATCAAAGTTAATCTCCAAAGGGATGACTTCAAGTAGCTCCGGGGTCCACTTGAGCTCGGCAACTAATCGATATGCAAAGAATTATACAAGTTAATCAATACCAGTATTATGATATAGCTTATTGGGAAGACAGTTAAGTATATTAATTTAAGCCTAATGTTCTGGAATTTTTACAGGGGACACTAGGTACGATGGGTGAGGTTCTGGCAAAAATTGGGATCAATTCATAGAAGTTACAGTTGTATAAAATTCAATGAACCTAAAAAATTCCCGGAATTTTGAGGAATAATCTGTAGCTTTGAGAAGGACAAAATTTAGTGTTCTATTTATAGGAGGTCAATAGTGACTCAATTAAATTAGTTTCATAATTTTCTAACCATCCTATTGTGAGATATAGAATTTACAAGTTTGGATAATTTACTGAAATGTTTCTGTTGTTTTTGGGCATTCTATTACCAGTTAGGAAAATCTTCATATTGAACTAGGTTAATAAAGTCCAATGAATCTGAAATTTTTACACGAATATAGAAACTTACTAAAAAACATTTTGGAAAAAATCCCGATTTTTCTATGAAGTGAATCATCAGATTTTGCTTTGAAGGGCTCTACAGGAAAATTTAGGGATTTTCATGAGGATTGGGTTGTAGTTCTGGTTAATGTGGATAAAGAGCAAACCAAAAAAGTTTTTTTGACAAATTTTCAAGATTTATACTGAGATATATTCAATTTATAAGCTTGCACAAGTTTCTGTACAAATTCTAAATGATTTCGCTATTTTTATGTCCATAGAGGATACACAGGTGACCAGACCATGTAAATTAAGTCTGATGACCCTGAAATTTTTACTGGAGTTCAAGGTTGTTCAAATGAAGGTTCTGGAAAAATTTGGTAATTTTCCAACGAGCATAACTATAGAATTAATTCTATAAGAATTTTTATTATTTGAATTATGGAGATATTCCTATGGAATTTCTTACAATTCCAAGTGCTCCAATGGAAATTATTTTTCATGCTGGTTCTAAATAAATTATTTGGGAATTTTTGGACAATTCTATTAGGAGATATGGATTTTCAAAGTGGTAGCAATTTCTGGAATAAAATTCCAATGGGAAACAGTTTGAATAAAGGGCTGGTCCCACAGGTTTAAAATGGGCCAATCGGGTTGAAGCAACACGGGGCCATACAGTTTGCGCTGTAGCCGCACCGGATCCACTTCCACAATCAGATCCTATGGGCTTTTTCTCTCACTGGCAAGCAGGCCCCATCGCTCCCTTCTTCTACCTCCGGCTAGCGGCACGGGTGGCGAGCGTGGCGGCACCCGACAGCGGTGGCTCGCCGGCGACAAGCTCCAGGGCTCTGCAACCCTCGGTACTCGCCGCCCCCACCTACAATCGGCCGTAGAATACGATTGATAGCCTCCCGACGGTGATAGATGGCCGGAAAAGTGGTCTCAACGGCGGCGGGCGGACCTAGGGTTCCGGTGAACACGAATTGGCCTCTGCAAGGGCTAAAACCACTCGGGAAATAAACAGGGAGCTTCCTGGGAGTATGGAGATGATCATGATGGATAGTAAATGGATTGAAATGGGACACAACATGAAGGTCGACGGTGATGTTGCTGTCCGACCGTGGCGGGTAGGAAAAATCCTATTATGTCATGTTCAGTCGATGAAAATCAATGGGGTTTCCTCAAGAGTGTGCACCAGGTAGTCTAGAACAACACTTCTCATGGTAATGATCTATGATCGAACGTGGAAAACGAATTTCGGCCGAGACCTACACAGTTCATTGGGAAAAATACTAATACTCGAGCGAGGAGGGATGGCAATGGCTGCAACTTTACGAGCAGATTCTAGGTACTATAGCACAGCTTTTTCCTTCAAGGACTGAGGTGGGATGATGCTTGCATCGCCGCGGCGTCGAGGGACAGAGGGCGCCAATAACAGGGGAGTTTGCCGGCGGCGCGAAAATCGCCAAGGTCTTCGATGGGGAGGCTCAAACTGTGAAATAATTTGATCAAGGAGCTGCGCCAAAGATTGAGGAGTAACCCAGTGCAAAGAAATTGGAGCCATACTGATGATCCTTGCCGGATTTCGAGGGGGAGGGAAAAACTCGCTGGGAAACGAAGCTGTTTTGCCAGGGATGAACCAACAACAAAGCAATCGACTTGGGGACTGGAAAGATGATAAGGAAGAGCCTTGGGGTGGGTTGTATGCAGCTGGAGTCGAAGCATAGAGGCAAGCACCTCTGTGGCAGTTGCATGCCGGGAGGTGGCGCCATGGGAAGAACAGGGGCGAAAATGACCCACTGACCAGTGGGTCCCACCCCTCTATTCAAGCCTATCTTCTCTGGACACTAAAATATCCCATCTACTCGTGTCCAAAAATTCTAGAAAATTTTATGGTAGAATAAATTGAAGGTGTAGAAACTGATTCTTAAATCAGATTGTTGATTTGACAAATTTTTATTTGATTTCAAATTTGAAATTTGAATTTGAGTTGAATTCAATGAAGCTATTGAATTAAATAGCAAACTTGCTTCAAAAATTATGAGACTTTGCAGGGATGCTATTTGGAATATTTGGAATCCATTGGCCAACTCAAATCTTCATGTTAACTTCATTTGAACATTAGCTAAGTTTATTTTTTAATTCCCTCATTTGGAGTTTGAATTCATTTGTTTTTCTCATTTCCTTTTTAATTCTTTTTATCATTCAAAATTTTTGTCCAAACTAAACTTTGAATTATGGAAATTAGGGATTTTACATTCCTTCCCCCTTAAAATAATATCGTCCCGAGCTTACAATGAAGAGACGAAAGTAGGAGAGAAATTACCGGATGTGAGACGATAAGAAATCCGGATAGTTGGAGCGGAGATATTCTTCAGTTTACCATGTTGCTTCTTCAGTGGTGTGGATGCTCCATAACACTTTATAAAACCACAGCTTGCGGTTCCACGTGGTTCGGGTCTTCTCGTCGAGAATCTGAACCAGATGTTCGGAGTAGGTCAAATCCGGTTGCAATTCGCCGGTGTCGTCGGCGTGGACTGCAGCTGTGAACTTGAGACATTTCCGGAGCTTAGATACGTGGAAAATGTCATGTATACCAGCGAGAGATGCCGGTAATTCCAATCGATAAGCCACAGGTCTGCACTTCTCCTTGATAGCAAACGGGACAATAAATCGGGGAGCGAGCTTCCCTTTTACTCCAAACAGATGAATTCCTTTCATCGGCGACACGCGGAGGTATACAAGATCTCCGATATCAAAGTGCAGCGGGCCACCCCGCTTGTCCGCATAATTCTTCTGTTGAGATTGAGACGCTCTTAGATTTGCTTGAATGATCCAAACTTGTTCCTCGGCTTCATTGAATAGATCAATCCCAAACGTCACCCTCTTGCCGGACTCACACCAATTCAGCGGTGTGCGGCATTTCCGGCCGTAGAGAGCTTCATATGGTGCCATCTTTATACTCGCTTGATAACCGGGTTGTACGAGAATTCCGCCAACGGTAACTGATCATCCCAATTTTTACCGTGGTGGATGGCACACGTGCGCAACATGCCATCAAGGACTTGGTTCACCCTCTCAGTTTCCCATCGGTCTGGGGGTGATATGCGGAGCTTCTAATCAGTTTAGTACCCGACGAGGCATGCAGCTGCTCCAAGAAACGAGCAACGAACAGCGAGCCTCCATCTGAAATAATCATGTGAGGAATGCCGTGTAGGCACACGATTCTTGATATGTACAACTCCGCATATTTCTTTGCGTTGAACCCGACATTTACCGGAATGAAGTGTACTGATTTGGTTAGTCAATCAACTATCACCCAAATCGAATCATGCTTCCAGAATGTAAGTGGCAATCGGACTATGAAATCCATACTCACATCCTCCCATTTCCATGCCGGAATATTCAGCGGTTGCAGCTGTCCCGCTTTCTTCATATGGTCGGCCTTCACTCGCCGACAAGTATTACACTCAGATACGTATTTTGCTATTTACCGCTTCGTCCGTGTCCACCAAAACTTGTTCTTCAAATCTTGATAAATTTTATTGCTGCCGGATGAATAGAAAATTTTGACATGTGAGCTTCATGCAATATTTTCTTCCGGAGCTTAACATCTCGGGGTACAACTATCCTGTCCTTGAACCATAATGTACCGTGATCATCTTTCCGGAAACATTTTACCTCCCCGCTGTCCACTCTTTCTTGTATGTGCGACATGTCCTTGTCCTTCTTTTGGGCTTCAATAATTTCCTCTCGGATGGTGGGAATGAGAGCAAGATTATTGAGAACCCCACATGGAATCATATATAGACTTGGTTCCTCATCTTCCATTTCAGCCATGGTGATGTTTTGGGCATGAGCTTTCCGACCAAGCGCGTCGGCAACCACGTTCGCTTTACCGGGCTGGTAGTGAATTTCAATTTCGTAATCTTTGATCAGCTCTAACCACCTTCGTTGTCTCATATTCAGCTCTTTCTGTGTGAAAATATATTTCAAACTTTTGTGGTCGGTGTAGAGGTGTACAAGATTTCCAAGCAAGTAATGCCTCCACATTTTTAATGCCAATACCACGACAGAGAGCTCAAGGTCGTGAGTCGGATAGTGCTGCTCGTGGTTTTGGAGTTGTGGGGATCCATATGCGACCACACGTCCTCCTTGCATAAGAACACAGCCAAGTTCGATGCCGGATGCATCACAATAAACGTTGAACGGTTTTGTCGTGTCCGGCTGAGCAAGAACTGGGGCTGTTGTAATGTGATGTACTAATGTCTTGAACGCTGCTTCACAAGCTGAACTCCAAATATATTTGGTGCCCTTTTTCAGCAGCTCCGTCATCGGGTTAGTGATTTTTGAGAAGCTCGGGATGAACCTCCGATAATATCCCTCTAAACTGAGGAAACTTCGGACTTCATGTACTGACTTTGGAGACTTCCATTTCAGCACTTGAACAATTTTACTTGGGTCCATCGTGATGCCCCCAGCTGAAATGATGTGTCCCGAGAATGACACTTGGCTGTTCCTAAATTCACACTTGCTGAATTTTGCATAGAGCTTATGGTCTCTCAACCGTTGCAGCACAATATGCATATGTTCAGCATGCTCTTCCTCTGACTTGGAATAAACCAATATGTCATCGATGAAGACCACGACGAACTTGTCCAACTCCGGCATAAATACTGAGTTCATGAGATACATGAAGTGAGCCGGAGCATTGGTGAGACCAAAAGACATGACAAGATACCCGTATAATCCATATCGTGTCGAGAATGCCATCTTCGGTATATCCTCCGGTCGGATTTGATTTGATGATATCCGGACCAAAGATCCATCTTCCAGAACACCCTCACACCAACAAGTTGATCGAATAGAATGTCGATGCGGGGCAGCGGGCACTTGTTCTTTATAGTCACGGCGTTGAGCGGTCGATAATCCACGGATAACCGCAATGTTTCATCCTTCTTCTTGACAAACAGCGCCGAGCAACCCCAAAGTGACGAGCTTGGGCAAATAAAACCCTTGTCTAAAAGGTCTTTCAAATGCTCCTCTAATTCAGCTAGCTCATTAAGCGCCATTCGATACGGTCTTTGAGAGATTGGTGTGGTTCCGGGTATAAGTTCAATCTTGAACTCAACGTCACGTTCAGTCGGAATGCCCGGTAAGTCATCGGGAAACACATTGGGATACTCACGGACCACCGGAATATCTTCAAGTTTAGTTGCTTCCGTGTTATATGCAGCTGCACTGTCCCGCTCCATTCTGTCCAAAACCAGTTCGTGCTGTCCGTGTATCGGAGATTCAATTTGGACAGTCCGGGTACCGATATTAAGAACGGCACCGTGATGTTTCAACCATGACATCCCCAATATTACCTCTATCTTCTATCCATCCAATATAATCGGCGACGTTGGATATATCTTGCCTCCCAAACATAGAGCTACCCGGGGAACAATCTGACTATCCGAGATACTCCCACCTGGTGAACTTATAAGATAACTATTCATGAGAGTACTGGTGTATAATTGGTGCTGATCCACACATGACTTACTGATAAAATTGTGGTTAGCACCGGAATCGATTCAATATGAGGACGGGTATGTCTTTGATAGCAAACATGCCCTCTAACACCGGTGCTTGCTCCGAAACACTCTCGATTGCTATATGTTGAACACTTCCGGTTTGCAGTATTGTCCTCTCTGGTTGAATACGCAGCTGAATACACCGTTGTACTGGTACTTGCCCGCTGCTCAACATCTTGTCTGGGCAATCCTTAGTATAGTGCCCAACACGATCACATGTGAAACACTTATACTGACTCAACAGCCCGCTGACTTGAGGCCTGAATTGTCCTGCATCTCGCTGTGAGATAAATGCCCCTGCAACAATTTGGGACTGTTCTTGCTGCTGATGTAATGCTTGTTGGAAATTTGATACCTCATACGGCCGACTCTGATAGGAACTTGGTTGTGTAGTCGGCTGCCACATCTGACCGGTTGGTGATCGGTACACCACACGCTATTTTTGAAGAACATTGTGTGTGCTATCCTGCACAACAAGTCTCTTCTTTGGCTCCTCCGCAATCCGCTCACGTGTGGAATCCTCTTGCCTAATCGCGGCATTAAGCATAACATTGAACGAGCCATAATTGAACAATGCAAGCTTGTCTTTCAACATGGGGCTTAGACCCTGATAGAAGTACTCTCGCTTCTGATCGTCCGTACTCACATACTTTGACGCATATTGCGCTAGATTAACAAAGACTTTGGAGTATTCTTGAGAACTCATTTCTCCTTGCTTCAAATCAAGAAATTCCTGATGCTTCTTTCTCATAATGGCAGGAGGAACATGATAAGCGTGGAATGCCCTCTGGAACTCTGTCCAAGTGACTTGCTGTCCGGCGGCCAAGGAGGCGACATGGTCCGCCCACGAAGCACCGGCAATGCCATGTAGTTGTTGTGCTGCATATATAACCTCCATATGATCACTGCACTGTAGCAGTCCGAACTTTAGCTTCTATGGTGCGAAGCCAACGTACCGCATCTAGAGGTTCACCATCACCGCTGAACACGGGGGGTGCAGTCGCCAAGAATTCCGGATATGCTGCTTGCTAAGGTTGACGATAGCCTTCGGCTTGACGCCCCCCCTGATTGGACGTAATATGCACGAGGGTTCGCAGCAGTTCGGTCCACTCATCGCGCAAACCCAGCAAGGCTGCGATATCATACGCCAATGTAAGCGGAGACGGAGGTGGCGGTTGCGCCGGTTGTTCCAGCTCTCGGGAGTCATCCCCTCCCTGACTTGAACCACGGACCTCGTATGTTGCACAAGTGTGCACAATTCTGCAGTTACAGTCATTAATCCAACATGAGACATGATATTGCAAGATCACACTAGGATGAAAACAATAGTGTGTGTATTGATAACCAAACTTGCATAACAGTCATATATTAATAAAGTATAAACTTTATACACAACACATCATCCCTGGACCAATTTTACAGTTGTGATCTCCAAAACAATGAACTCCATGGATCGAAGTTCATCTCGACTATCGTTGGTAGCGACGGGATGTTATGCATGTTATTGTGCGAATACACACTTTTATTTTCAATATGACACAAACATGGCCATAAAAGAAAAGAGGTTCGAGTGGGTCAAACCCTCAATTCCACTGTTAAATTGTTGAGTATTGACAACTGGTCCGTTACGACACTTCTCGAAGTGAAATCAAAGACCAGATTCATAACAAGACAAAAATATACCAAACTGATGAAGTTTCTGTTGAAACCTGACCAGCTTGTACTCAAACACAAATTTATCCCAGTAAATGGAAGAATCAGATCTTGAGATGCACTAAAAAGTTTAAGTACACTTCAATACCTTTCCAAAAAAGTATTGGTTTGCCTCCAGATCATCTCTGGTTGAGAAGATACGGCATTGTAAACCTGACAGTGTTTCTGGAAAATTTGACAGCATCTCCTTTGTTTATGCTGATTTTGGGCCACAATTTCCAGATATAAAACAGCAGAATTTACAAAAGCCACAACTTTCAAAATTGTTATAAATATTACAAGGATTCTATAAATGTCTCGCACGACCCAATTCGAATTTTCTACGGTGAGATATGGTGAAAACAATCAGGAGTCCAGATAGGGTTCCATTTTCTGTCCAGTTTGGCAGATTTTGGAATTCTAAAATTTTGAACATGTTAGAGGGGAACTCAGTCGTGGAGTTGAACATAACAGTTTTAAAGGACTTCCTAAAATCACCATTTATGTAATATACATATTCATTGGAGTTTTGTTCTTGGAGATATGGTATCACAAAGTCAGGTATTTTTCAGGAAGAAACAGAACACTCTTTTTTTAAATTGGTGACTTCAAAACCTACTCCAAATTTGAAAATTTAGTTCAAACTCAGAGCTCGATAGCTAATACAAGTAGTTTTACATCTTCTCAGTTCCATTTTACAGAAAAGTGGTTAATGCATCAATGGAGTATATGTCGGTACTACGTGCCTCACAAAGTAAAAATTCTAAGCCGGTATTCCGGCATATGTCTCAACGGTGGCCTTAATGACTTTCACTCGCAAACAATTTCTAAACGCAATACGATCACGTGGTCAGTGTACCTGTCACTACACACAAACTACTGATCAATCATATGGTGTCATACGACACAGCACGCATGGGCAAACATTTCACGATAATATATATGAAAGTAAAAACATTCGTCCCATATCATTCCATACGGGCCGCCCCAAGTTAAGCCACGTCTCGAGGTACATGACTGGGTTTTCTACCACCCAACGGTGTCCAACGTCTTTGCATAGTGCTGCATCAGTAGGAGGCACATCGGGTTATGTCCACCCGACGGGGGCTCCCACTAATTATGAAGCACGCTGGGATACCGCGTGTCATATGTTCTCAGAAACATGGAAAGTTTCAGAGACTCAGATTGACATTTCGGTGTCAAGCCATGGAAACAAACACATGCTACCTCTCGCATGGTGAGCTTACCGTAATTCATCCGCTTGCGGTGGCGTACATTACCTCTTACTTGACGTCGGAGTGTCGTTACGGAATATAATATCACATAAGTTCCTTTGCCACCTTAAAAACTTGTGCTAATATAATCCTTATGTGGGTCTAGTACTGTATCCTCACCGTATCCTATGTTTTTCATATAATACGATCCTTATTTAGTGTGCTATTCCCAATGCGCCTCTGATACCAGGCTGTGGGGACCGGAGTTCACACTTTCCAGGAATCGCATTGGGTGGTGCCGTGCGATGCGACACCCAACAGCACACATGTAAAGGAACGCGTATTACATAAATCATTTGCTGAAATTTACAAAGATGTTCAGATTACAAATAGTTTATATAAAAATAAACTACAGCGAAAGATAAGATTACAACTCTCGTACTCAAGTCTAATAAGCAAAAGAGAAGCCATCCAGCCCAAGGACGCTCCTCACTAGCCACGAAGACCAAACAGCAGCAGCATGGTTCCCACATGAGTATATCACTCGGAGAGTCCTGACTCTCATCGGACAATTATAATCATAAGCACAGAGATTAGTTTTTGCAAAACAACTTATATAGCAACAGTGAGCATGAAGGCTCAGCAAGACTTAACCGTCTCACCTAAACATGAAACTCTATATGAGGGTAATGACATAAACATAGGATGGCAGATTTGCATAATGAACTCGGCTAAATGTGGGTCCTTATTTTCAGATTTATAGCAGCAGCTTAAACCTTGTGCGGGGCAACATCGTAACTCCACAATCAAACAAGAAACGCTTCATCACAATGTTGTATGATCAAGGTAGAAAAATAAATTTATTGAGCACTATACTAATACATACAACATAGCAATACCATGATAATATAATATTCATAACAGCAGCAATTAATTCTCATCTCAAGTGCAAGTATTACAACGTCACAACTCAGTGAACAAGTGGTACTCATATCCGCGAGGGACAGTGATTCGAATCAATGATATCCGGAATACATGACACGTACGCCCGTACTGGAAGTCACCTAGGTGCACTCCACGGACGTCGTACGCAGCCACCTTTCTCAAGTTCCGCCCAAGTTGAATCGATTCAATCATCTAGAACAATATTCCCACTCACAGTGCACCTTTGCTGTGAAGATGTCGTGAGCGAGTTTCTGTCTAGTGTGCTGCAGCCGAAAGTTTGAGGCGATCAAAAAAGTCTCAACAAAGGCTTCCCAAGGTACATCGGTTTCCTGGATCCCATATATCCAGTATGACTCCGATACAGTTCAAACTTGCTCAGCAGGGCGGCATACAGATCGGTCCTTAGCCGACACAGGCAGGGCTAAACAACCAAGACCACGTCTTGCTGCATCCTACGCCCCTGCCCGGTCTCATTTTCATATTACTACATTTTCATCGATCCAATCCCGTGTGAAAAAGTCCTAGCCATGCGAGTAGATTCCAACTACTCGACTTCTATCGAATCCTATACAACATTTAGCATAGCATAGTATACATGATGACTTGACAACTATCCAAGTACTCCATAGGGTAATCTGGTCAGGCAAGTGGATTTTCAATCACCTTAGCCCTAATGCACATAACTCACCCTAGACATAGGTGATACAAATCAAAATTTTGTAATAGCGCTTAAATTCAAACTGCGACTTGCCTGGTTGCGAGACGGTACCAAAGTTAATCTTCAAAGGGTTGACTTCAAGTAGCTCCGGGGTCCTCTTGAGCTCGGCAACTAATCGATATGCAAAGAATTATGCAAGTTAATCAATACCGGTATTATGATATAGCTTAATGGAAAGACAGTTAAGTATATTACTTTAATCCTAATGGTTCTGGAATTTTTATAGGTGACACTAGGTACTATGGGAGAGGTTCTGGCCAAAATTGGGATCAATTCATAGAAGTTACAGTTGTATAAAATTCAATGAACCTAAACACTTTCCAGAATTTTGAGGAATAATCTATAGGTTTGAATGGCCAAAAGTTGGTGTTCTATTTAGAGGAGGTCAATAGAGACTCAAAAAAATTGATTTCATTATTTGTAAGCATCCTACTATGAGATATTGAATTTACAAGTTTGGATAATTTACTGAAATGTTTATGTTGTTTTTGGGCATTCTATGACCAGTTAGGAAAATATTCAGATTGAAATAGGTTAATAAAGTCCACATAATCTGAAATTTCTAAAGGAATTCAAAAACTTACTAAATAACATTTTGACAAAGTTTCAGATTTTTCTATGAAGTGAATCATCAGATAATAATCAAACATGATTTTGCTTTGAAGGGCTCTACAGGAAAATCTATGGATTTTCATGCGGATTGGGCTGTAGTTATGGTTAGTCTGGATAAAGAGCAAACCAACAAAGTTGGTTTGACAAATTTTGAAGCTTTATACTAAGAGATATTCAATTTAGAAGCCTGCACAAGTTTCTGTACAAATTCTAAATAAATTTGGCTATTTTTATGTGCATCGAGAATACACAGGTGATCAGACCATGTAAATGAAGTCTAACGACTCTGAAATTTCTACTGGTGTTCAAGGATACCCAAATGAAGGTTCTGGAAAAATTTGGTAATTTTCCAAAGGCAGAACTATAGAATTAATTCTATAAGCATTTTGATTTTTTGAATTATGGAGAAATTCCTATGGACTTTCACACAAGTCCAAGTGAACCACTGGAAAGTATTCCATATGCTGGTTCTAACAAAATTTATTTGGGAATTTTTGGACAATTATACTAGGAGATATGGATTTTCAAAGTGGGAGCAATTTCTGCAATAAAATTCCAATGGGAAACAGAATGAATAAAGGGCTAGGCCCAAAGGTCTAAAATGGGCCAATCGGGTTGAAGAAACACGGGGCAATACAGTCGCGCTGTAGCCGCACCGGATCCCCAGCCACAATCAGATCCTACGTGCTTTTTCTCTCCCTGGCAAGCAGGCCCCACCGCTCCCTTCTTCTACCTACGGCTGGCAGCGCGGGTGGCGAGTGCGGCGGCGGCCGACGGTGGTGGATCGCCAGCGACAAGCTCCAGGGCTCTGCAACCCTCAGTACTTGCTGCCCCCACCTAAAATCGGCCGTAGAATACGATGGAGAGCCTCCCGACAGCGATAGATAGCCGGAAAAGTGGTCTCGACGGTGGCGGGCGGAGCTAGGGTTCCGGTGAACACGAATTCGCCTCTGCAAGGGCTAAAACCACTCGAGAAATAAATAGGGAGCTTCCTGGGAGTATGGAGATGATCATGACGGATAGTAAATGGATCGAAATGGGTCACAACATGAAGGTCGACGGTGACGTGGGGGTCCGATCGTGGCGGGTAGGAAAAATCCTATTCCATCGTGTGCAATCGATGAAAATCAATGGGGTTTCCTCGAGGGTGTGCACCATGTAGTCTAGAACAACACTTCTCACGGTCATGAGCTATGATTGAACGTGGAAAACGAATTTCGGCCGAGACCTACGCAGTTCATACGCAAAGTTCAACGCGAAAAACACTAATACTTGAGCTAGGAGGGATGGCAAGGGCTGAAACTTTACGAGCAAATTCTAGGTACTATAGTGCACCTTTTTCCTTCAAGGACCGAGGTGGTATGATGCTTGCATCGCCGGGGCGTCGAGGGACAGAGTGCGGCAAGAACAGGGGAGTTTGCCGGCGGCCCGAAAATCGCCAAGGTCTTCGATGGGATGGCTCGAACTGTGAAATAATTTGATCAAGGAGCTGCGCCAAAGGTTGAGTAACACAGTGCAAAGAAACTGGAGCCATATCGATGATCCTTGCCGGATTTCGAGGGGGAGGGAAGAACTCGCCAGGAAACAAAGCTGTTGCGCCAAGGATGAACCAACGACGAAGCAATCGACATGGGTTTCTGGAAAGATGATAAGGAGTAGCCTTGGGGTGGGTTGTATGCAGCTGGAGTCGAAGCAGAGAGGAAAGCACCTCTGTGGCAGTTGCATGCCGGGAGGTGGCGCCACGGGAAGAACAGGGGCGAAAATGACCCACTGGCTAGTGGGTCCCACCCATCTATTCAAGCCTATCTTCTCCGGACACTAAAATATCCCACCTACTTGTGTCCAAAAATTCTAGAAATTTTTATGGTAGAATAAATTGAAGGTTTATAAATTGATTCTCAAATCAGATTGTTAATTTGACAAAGTTTCATTTGAATTCAAATTTGAATTTTGAATTTGAGTTGAATTCAATGAAGCTATTGAATTAAATAGCAAACTTGCTTCAAAAATTATGAAACTTCGCAGAGATGCTATTTGGAATATTTGGAATCAATTGGTCAACTCAAATCTTCATGTCAACTTCCTTTGAACATTAGCTAAGTTTATTTTTTTGAATTCCCTCATTTGGAGTTTGAATTAATTTTCTTTTCTCATTTCCTTTTTAATTCTTTTTATCATTAAAATTTTTTGACCTAACTGAACTTTGAATTATGGAAATTAGGGCTTTTACATCAAGACCACATCCAGGGTACTTACGACTGGCAGCAACAAATCAACGCACATTTTAACAACGTCAACACCGAGCTGCAGCAACATCAGACCGACTTCATGGCCTATTTCCGTTATCAAGGGTTCGACCCTTATCACGGAGATCGAGAAGAACAAGTTTGGGGGAGGACCAACACTTGAGGTAACTTCTATCACTCCCCATTTGCATTCCTTTATTTTATTTCTTTCTTTCCACCCCATTTGTATCTAATATATATATATATATATATATATATATATATATATATATATATATATATATATATTGTAGTATAAGTTAGTTAAAAAAATAAAGATGTGCGGTAAGAATATTATTACGTTGCATAAGTTGCAAAAGTTCAAATCATGAATAGTTGCTCTGTTTTATTTTCTCTAGTCCTTTGCATACAACTTGGTATTCTCTAAGTATTGAGTTTATTGGCTTAGAATACCCTTGCCATAAACTTGGAATTTGTGGGTAGCAAAAGCTAAGTCCAATTCTAGGTTGTTGTGGGATATGATATAGTGATAAACGCTGCAAATATCCTAGTTAAAAGTGAAACTTAATTTCTCAAAGAAAATTTTAAATTAGAGTTTCTCATTTGATAGAAATTCCTACCAAAGCTATGTGATGATTTGAGTTTGATAAACCCTATGCATATGCTTTTTGCCTTCACATTGAGCCTAGTCAAACTAGTATAGACCTATGTGAGAATCACTTCATACTTTAAGATCAGGATCGCACGACCACATGCTAAACTTCTACACTAGAAGTTAGCAAAATTACATCATACCATTCCTCCACCAAAAAGATACTCCATGCTTTTCACGCATAATACTCTCTTCAAAATATGTTAAATGGAAAGAGGAGTAGAAGACATGGCTAGAAAAAAGGAAAAATGCATGCTCATGTACAAGAGCATGAGAAAAAAGAGAAGAAGTAGCCATGTTTCATCCGCACAAGTAAAGAGAGTGCATACAAAGGAGTTATCTTCATACTTCCACTCCACAAATATTCCAGAACACTTGCACAAATCTTTATCAAAAGTATGATTTGTTTTCTCCTAAGGCTTACTCTTTTGATTTAGCAGCAAATGTGTTGCAAATATGCCTACTCTTGATCTCTACCAAGCTCCACATACAATGCTTATTTAGATGTAGGACAAGAAAGGCATTGCCTTGGTGAGGATACAAATACCACTTCCACATAGGAGTGACTGAGTTAATTAGTTGAGGAACTTAAATCCAAAGACCATTTAAAATTCTTCGAAAATTTGAGTGTGACATAAATAGGTGATGCATGTTTATTTTGCTGTTCTATCTTTAAACCATCCAAGAAAAGGATGAGACATAAGCCCCATATTGACTAACAAAAAGGGTGAGGTATCATAGCCAATTTATTCAATGCAAGGTAGAATAATTTTGTGTACACACGGTACATTTGCAAAATAGAACATTGTACCAACTTCTGATCAACAACCTAAGTTCTTATCTTTGCTTCGGGGCGAGCAAAGGTCAAGCTCAAGGAGTTTGTTGACGGTCATTATATACCAATTTTGACTGTTAATATAACTCAATTATCTGATTAAATATATATTTCTTACACACATCATAGATAGATTTAACATAGTTCCACTTGTACTTGGAGAAATAGTGCATGCAGGAGTTTTTATGCGTAAATAATGGAGAAGGACAGGAGCAATCCTAACAAGTGCCACCCCAACACATCACGCGATTTCATGTGGCTCCACATGGATCCATGAGTCATTCCCAGGCATATTCGAGGAGATCCAATGGAGTTCACCCAGGAAGGGGGTCAGGGCCCACCAGGAAGCCATCCCAAGGAAGCACACCCAAAGGGGGGCCAGGACCAGGTTGGCCGACCCCCCTAGTTGGCAGACTTGGTCGTGGCACCAAACTCAGTCTTCCTCCACGTGTTGGCTCCTCATGGCTCCCTAAAGGCGGTGAAGGCCGATTCGTGTGCTAATTGTGGCAGGAACTGCCTCTACTCTATGTATAAATAGGGGTGCTGTCTCACTTTTCACACACATCCTCAAGCTTCTCTCTTTTTATTACACTTGTGCTCTTAGTCCCTTAGTGGAGGTTAGGCTGTAGAAAGGAGCCTCTAGTCCCAAGTCCAAATTGGAAAAGGTATGGCTCATGTATCTTCTCCTATATTTGTGTCATTATGCTTATTTATATCATTAGCCTTTATTTATTCATATGCTTGGATGAAGCGTTCCTTGCTTGGTTGTGTAGTCCATGTATGTGTTAGGTGTAGATGTTGTTATGATCTAGTTATAATGCCTCTATATTATTATCATAAACATCATACACCATCACTATCGTCTAATTAGGTATCAATATGATTATGTTAATATGAGTAGTTTTGTGGTTGGTCCCAACCTTGGTTTCAACGATGTTTAACTTGATCATTGCCTTTGGAAGGTACTTGTACTGCAGCTCTTGATGTATTTACTTGTTATGTATGCATGGTGTTTAGATAATTAGGTAGCATTTGATGTCTCGTAGACCCACGGTTTGTAGGTGTAGGTGGCACGAGGTGACAGTATTGTCCATCCTTCGTAAGACCCTAAGTTCAGCTACTGTAGGATCAAAGAGCACGTTAAAAGCTACCAGACGGGGGTGAATGGTAGATTAAAACTTTTTCAGCGGAGCAACAAAACCCCTTGGCAGAAAATCAATCTGTTAAGAAATTATGTGTTTGACAAATCTAGAAATGATAATTTGTGACAAAACCAGTATACATTGTGGATAATAAAGTCACGAAGATGTCACAATAATAACCACAAAAATCCGTCGAGAAAAAATCAAGTTACGATCGAAAGATTGAACAAAGGTCAATCTGTTCTACCGAGTGAAAACCAGATCTGTAACACTGCAAAGAAACTCATGTAGATAATAAATCACAAATACAATGACTGTGAAATTTTCATAGATGGTAGATAATAAAGTTTTGAAGACTACCCAAAAAGAATCACATCAATCGGATTTGTAAAACTTGAGTTATGATAAAACCACCGAAGCAAGGTAGTGCTGTGAAAAAACTCGACGAGAAAAACTTGTCTGAAACAAGTCTGACGAACAACGCACAAAAGTTCCTTTGAACTACGAATTTTATTGATCAAACCACAAGAGTAACAGCCCCAAAGTTGTATCCCACGAGCTCTGACCTCCCTTGCTTATATAACCAGCTCTTAGGCCAGCCCAACCAGAACTAGGACTCAAATCCTACCCAGATTCAACTGAAATGTTCCATAACTGCTCAAGACTCTTCCATACGCTAGAAGAAATCTTAAGACTTATAAACACCTTAAGAACGTATTCCACATTACTAAAACAACTCAACTTCGTGATCACCATGAAATCCTAACATAACCAACTCAATCTTTCCATGTTTGAGTCAAACCCGACTCAGCCGCAGCCTAAGTCCATAACCTAGTCGGTTGGACCTTTCTGACCAATTTTTTGTGTCCACATCTCTTCATCACGTCTCAGGACCATGTAGCCATGTCCATGCACTCCTTGCACATGTGCAAACACGTTCCAACAACGTCCATGATACCTTCATATGCATTGTTCTTGATTCAAACATGTTGCGTGACCTCCCGATCAACTCAACCACAATTCCTCCCGAACTTGGTTGTTGAACCTCATCTTCTCCCTAAGACTAGTTCAATGGATCACGTCACCAGCTATGTCTTGAACTCAAGCAACACCTACACATGAAAGAAAACCAATACTTTCGAGGACAAGTCCTTGACTTGACTCTCATTAGTTCCGAAATCACAACACCTTATGTAAGCACCTCACATAATCATGCTGCAAACCATAGAAAAAACATTAACCACCACGATCAGCCAAAACGCATCAAAAACTTAGTAAAATAATGCCAAGCAAACTTTCCACAAGTGTAAAGCAAGTTCAAATCAATTCAAAGTAAAAGCAGAACCATTGCAATCTAGCTTCGGACCTTGGCAAAACTAACTAGACCTTGAGCTGGAGCTTACCAAAGCTAGCAGGACGTAGCACGAGAGCTTACTAAAGCTTAGTTGGACCTTGCCAAAGCAAGTCGGACATAGACGAAGAAGTCACACCTAGCCAAAGTAAGTCGGACCTAGAAAATAAGTTATACCCAGCCAAAGTAACTCAGACCTAGACAAAGCAAGTCGGACTTTATGTCGGACCTTGCCGGAGCAACCCAAAGCAAGTCAAACCAATTGTTGGACCTTGCTGGAGCTCCGGACCTAGAGTCAGATCTTGTTGAAAAAAGGTGTTTCGGTAGTATTCAAAACTTTTGTAGTCATAGCCAATGTATTCAACACACATAGGTCTCACAGCTACGACACAAGCTCGTGGCGGGAATCGTACTTATATTCTCAGAGGTAAACCCGTGCCCAATATGTTGGACTGCTAAGCCCTAATACTCGTAGTTACCATAGCCATGTGTACACTAGTTGACTATGTATATGAATACCTAAAGCACAAAAGGAGTAGCTCCATCCCTAACTTAGCCTCCAGTAGGAAATTCTTACGCTTTATAGTAGTTTTCTTAGTTGTGTGTCACACTATCCCATTACTTCATTTATCCGTCCTACCAGATCCCTTACTAGAACAACCTCTTCTATCCCTCACTTTGCTACTCTTCTACCTTGCCTTCCTTTGGGATAAACAAATACGATACCCTAGGGAATACTCTTGGGTGAAATGCTACAGCGGTACTTTCCGTGCACTTGCGGAACTCATCTTGCTTTGGCTTGGGTTATCCTAGTGCCTCTGCAAAACTAGCCTTGCTGCTAGGATGACCTGTAGATGTTATGAAATACCAACTGTTGTGCAGTACTAATTGAAGATAATTGTCACTCCCGAATGCACATGAAGAGATTGGCCATTTCGAATTGCGTTTCTCAGATATATAAAAAACTCTGCATGTAGACCCTCCCTTTTAACATAATTGCCAATGTATTCAACTCCTATCTCTCGCAATCTCCCCCTAATGAATGCATTGGCAACACCACTTAAAATCCGAATATTGGCTAATTCACGTTTCATGAAAAGTTTTGGCAAAAAGAAAATTCTCCCTGCTTTTTGAAAATCAAAAACCAAATAAGGAGAAACCTCTCCCTTTAAAAAAAGTTCTCCCCTTAAGGATATACACATCCCCTGAGAAGAATGTGTAAATCAAAAAACTTGTAAATGTGCAATGTGTGACATATTTCTCCCTGTTTGGCAATGCAGTCATCAAGGTACAAAAGAGAAATTTTAATTTTTTTATGAGCATAATATGACATATACATATAAATCAAAGTTCATCCAAGCCATACTATCAAGGAACTTACCCTATCACATCAATGAGATACATAAAGTAGTGTAAGACATGCTAGGGAGCAAGTGTAATTTCAATTTAAGCAAGCCATGATCTCTTTATCTCAACTATTTCAAAACTTGAAAGCATGACACATGTTGCTATTTTTATTCTCTTTTAAGGCAAAATTTAAATCATATAAACTTTGCAAGAGATTTTATGCAACATCAGCATTATTCTAACCAACCAAGCCAAAGTCTGTGTCATTTGACAATCAGAAGCTTGAGGACATGATTTAGTCATATACAACTCCTTCCAAGTTCATATCTAAGTGCAATGATAAGTAATCTCAAAAGAAGGTTGATGCATGCATATTCTCTTGATCTTTCTTGAATCTTTTATTTGATCATAAAAGATCAACATATGGGCTATTAACTGATTAATTTTTCATGATTAAAAGCACTTGTGAGCATGCAAGAAGTTCAAAACAGCAAGAAAGTTCCATCATGACCAGATTTACTGTAAGTAATTATTCAAAATTACTAGTCATATCAAAAAATACAAGATGTATAACACGAGTAATGTAGTAAGACTTTCATCATGTAAAAAATATCACAAAGTCATATATGTATGAAACACTTATGCTCATAGTATCTTTTAATTTTAGATTCATACATAGACTTTCTATGCTGCAAAACTCCCCATCAATTGCATCCATGAGGATGCATAACCCCTATTTCACTACGAATGAAACAAAAACAAGTGAAATCCAAAAGTTTTGTGAAAATATCAGCCAATTGTTGTTCGGTATGTACATGGTGAAGCACAATTTTCCTTGTTCAACATTATCACAAAGAAAGTGATACCTAATGTCAATGTGCTTTGTTCTAGAGTGTTTTCTCATGGTTTTTAGCAATGCAAATGGCAGTAGTGTAGTAAAAAATAGTGGAACACTATCTAGATCAACCCCATAATCCATAAATGTTTCAACAATCCAAAGAATTTTTTAGCAAGCGCTAGCTGCAGCTAAATATTCAGATTTGACTGTGAAATGTGCAATTGAACTTTGTTTTGTGGAGGACCAAGCAACAAGTGAGTTTCCAAGAAAATGACAAGCACCCAAAGTACTTGTCCTATCAAACCTACAACCCCCAAAATCAGCATCCGAAAAAGCATTCAAAGTAATGATTTAGGAGGAAGGAAGAAAAATGCCAAATCCTTGAGTTCCATGTAAGTACATAATAATCCTTTGACGATCCTTTGACGGCTTGATGATGTGAAGTGTGATAGATGTTTGGTTTCAAAAGAGGCAACAAAAGCAAAATGAGCATGAGATTTGGATTGAAAAACTTGGATCGTGTGACTTGTTCGTGCAACCTTCCATAAATCAGTTTTGGAGGGTGACTTTTGAGGATGCGCCAGGGAGTAGACTATTCACAAGATCCTTGTTCTTCATGTTCATCAATAACCGAAGAATTTGTGGCTTGAGGATGATCTAGAGCAGCAGTAGTAGTCGTTGGTGCTGGTTGTGGATCAAAGTCAAGAGCAGGAACGACGTCATTAGCTTCTAGGGCAGCAGCACCATTTTTTCCTCACTTTCAAAAAAAAATATCTCCCCCTGCATATATGCATCTTTACCTGCAAAAATTGAGATAGTAACTGGGCTAGCTTCATCAAAAGAAACCACAAGAGTCTCTACAACTTTGTTAGTATCAAGTAAAAGCACACGATAGCCTCTGGTATGAGATGGATAGCCAAAAACATGCCATCAATTGATCTATCTTCAAATTTATCAAGATTATCATGTTTCTTAACAAAGAAATTGCAATCAAAGACCCTAAAATGTGTTACACTAGGCCTATGTCCAACGGAAAGCTCATATAGGTTTTTTCCTAGCTTAGCTCGCAAGAAAAGTCGATTTGAGACAAAACAAACTGTTGCAATTGCATTTGCCCAAAACTTCTTGGGAGGTTGATATTCATCAAACATAGTCCTAGCCATCTCAACTAAGGTTATGTTCTTTTTCTCTGCGACACCACTCTGTTGGGGTACATATGGTTAAGAAAATTGATGATCGATTTCTTTTTCAGCACAAAAGTGATCAAATGATTGGTTTTAAAATTCGGTTCCATTGCCATATGTAATTGCTTTTAAAGATCCTGAGTGGTCAAGTGAAAGTCTAAGAACCGAACTTCTAAAGTGAATAAATGATTTATTCTTAGATGCCATAAAGTAAACCCAAGAGTATGTAGAATAATCATCAACAACCACAAGCACCTACCATTTACCTATAAAAGATTGAACACGCGAGGGACCTATGGTGTCATGGTGTAAAAGTTGTCCTGGTTCTGTTGTCATGATCATTATCAGTGGAGCATGTAAACCTACAACCATCTTAGCATGTTTATAGAAGAGTACACAATTTATTTGTCCCCTGTAAGCTTAGGCAGCCCCATATACGATCAAGACCACTAACATGTTACGTGAAAAAGCCTACATGACCAAGTCTACAATGCCAGAAATATAAGTCCTTTAATTCATTTGCAACTAGACACCTATGCTTAAAATTGACGTATCAAAATCAACTTTAACAACTCTTCCAAACTGAGACATGCTAAACATAAACTCAACATTTGAACCTACAACCTTGCAGCAATTTTTAGTGAAACTAACTTCTAGATTTTTTATCTAGCAAATGTTAACACAGAGAGCAGGTTGTATTTCAAATTCTTAACAAGTGCCACATCCTTCAAAGTGTAGTGATTGTCAACTCTAATCAAACCCTTAACAATTATAGGAGTTGAAGAATTATCGGCAAAAGTAAAATTTTATACATATTACGCGAAAGAGAGGGAGGTGAATCATTCTTTGTTACCTATCATGTGGCGTGAGCAACCTAAATCTAGAAGCCAAATGTTGTCCTTCCTCAAGCGAGTAACCTACATAGCAGCACAATACGTTGATGACTCAATGTTGGGGTTAGTCAAAAGGCATATAGGGATCCTATACAGAGTCATACAACGTCCAATAGGAATAATACGCGAAAGCTGAGAAAATACAACTGGTTTATGAGCTAAAGTTTGGCAATTTTAGCACCCAAGTACTGACCTTCGAGGTGTGACATGTGTAGCACAAAAAACAGGATGTTTGGGAGCAAATTTTACATGTTTTGACCCATCACAATAGGTTGCAAGTATCTAACACTTGGTTCAGCACAAATTGTTATGTGACTTAGCATGCATTCTTTCCTTTTTCTGCTGTCTAGCTATTCTATAACAAAAATCTACGACTAACCATCTCTACCACAGTAGGTACAATGAAATTTAACTTTATGTTAATGTTTAGATGTGCAAGAAACATGTGTATTAGCACCCGAATGAGACAACAATCCTGCTGACCTAAAAAACCACCTCTTTTTGTTTAGGAACTATTTGAATTAAACCACTTTCTATTGATGTTACAACCTTTGGTGGATGTGCCTTAGAATGAGCATGAGAATCAAAACCTAAACCTGTTTTATCATTCCAAGACTTGGATGAATTCAGCAGCAAGTTTTGATTCTTATTCCCACTACAAAACTGTTCTAGTGTTGTATGCATGTCATCAAGTTTCTTAGACAAGTCTAGGCAATTGTCACATGAAGTTTTTTCTTTTAGTTAGCAATTAGAACAAAAATTAACTTCATGAGAACGTAAAGCATTGTTCAAGATAGAAATCTCATTCCTAGCATCATGTAGTTTCTTATTAGGATCATTATAGCTAGAACGATGCAAATAACTTGTAGAACATCTAGCATCTCACATGTTTTTATCATTGAATGCAGCAAACTTTTTGTTCTATTCAATTTCAAGTTCAAGTTTATCAAGAGTGAAGGTGTGCAAACTTCATAGAGATGACAGTTGTTCATATATCAATTCATAAGAAGAACAAGAATCATCACTAGGAATCAATGACTTTAGTCGATCAATTTCATATTCTAGTCATTCAATTTTAGCAGAATTGTGGCTAATACTTTTTGTCCCTTTTCTTAAGTACAGTAGTGGCACGAGAAATAACATCACACATTTCTTCACATGATGGACATACCTCATCATAGTCGCTAATTTGTTTGGCCTCCTCCGTGCTTGAACTTAAGTTGCTCGCCATTAAACACGTATTTGCCAAAGTGTCTTTATCTTCATCACTTCCGGTGTCCACATCGCTCGAGCTGAATTCTTGACATATGAAGACCAAACTATTTATCAGTTGGCGACGTGTAAAACCCATCTTCTTCCTCTTCTTCTTGGAAGGGGAAGACTTGAACTTTTTATGCTTTTCATCATGAGGAGTAGAACTTGAAAGGTTAGGGCAATTTGTATGAAATGGTCCAGACTCACCGCATTTTAAGCATCGTTGAGAACCACCACTTCCTCTCATTCTAGTTCTCCCATTTTGCAGTGCTTTTCAGAACCCTGTAGAGAGAAGCATTAGCTCTTCTACTGGAAACTCTCAATTTGTTCAAGGGTTAGGAATGTAAAACCCCACTTTTATGGCATGTGAATCCAGTTATGAGTTTTGTGATCAACTATATTAAAGATCCAATGTAGTGATACACATGAACTTAATACCCTCCAAACCTTTCTTGAACTCATGGTTAAATTTTATTAACATGAGTATTGGACTTCACACTAATTCTAGAATGATTCTATTCACCCCTTTTCAAACATTAGAATTATTTGAATGAAGTTTAGTAAGGCAATTCCAAGAGCAGTACTAAATGGGCCCTGCCCAAAACATTCAAATTAGAGGCTCTAAATTTTTCCTTTGCCTTCTAATATTCTCAATAGCTTGCCTGCAAAATTTCAAGATTTTAGGAACTCATTTGTTATTTTATTTGAGACGCTCAGCAAATTTGAATCAAGTTTAAATTCATATTCAAAAGCTGGTCAAAATATACTTGAACATAAAGATTTAAACACTCCATTGTGTTCATCACAATTTTCTTGACTTAGCCCTGAAGTTTCATGATTTTTGGAGTTCATTTACTATTTTTAAGTGAATTACTAAAATAACAGTAGCTGTGGGGCTGACTGGTGGGGCCCACCAGTCAGCAGCCCACGTGCAGCCGCATTTCAATGCGCGCTGTGCGCGCCACCGCGACGGCGTGCATGCCCAGCGCGACAGCAGCCATCCACCGCCAGTTGAGCGCTATAAATGGCGCCCTGGCTCTCTCTTATCACTTCCCAGTCGCCCTTATCGCCTCCCCTCTTGCTGAGCCGACGAACTGCACCATTTGTGTCCCACGCTTGAGCTTCCGACCACCGGCGCCGCGCGCCCGTTGCTGGCCAACCGGAGACCTCTTGCGCCAAGCCTCCAACGGCTAGGTTGTTCCTCTCTTCCTCCTCTGTCATCTGGATCACTTCTTTCGTTGCATAGTTGACGGTTTGGCCGATAATTTGGGGCTACACCGAAGGTCGCCGTCGTGCTCGCCGCGCGTCGTCCCTGCTCCACGTTGCCAGGCCATTGCACGCGGTTTCGTGCTTCGACCCCCATAGCAAACTGGTGCGTTGGGACACGGTCTACGCAACGGTGAAAGCCGTTCCTTGTTTACATAAGTATCGAGCAAGTTAGCTAGGTTTTTCTCTCGGCCAAAACTTATGAACACGCTCAGTTTTTCATGCAATTCGAGTTACACACTTAGTCACTCTCCACAATTGCTAGCAAATAGTTTCTACACTTGTTTGCGCACCCTCTCGAACTGGAATCACCGAAAATGATCGACCGTAGCCCAAGAATCGTGAGTTATCCCCTCCGACGTTAAGAAGTGCCACTGTCGCCGTCGACGACTGCTTTGCCGACCGTTACACGCCGATATCACCTGCCCAACACGTTCCTCGTGGTTCCAGGATACTTCCCCAGTGTTTTTAGTAAGGTTTTAGCCACAGAGCGGCAGTTCAATCATGGCCGGAGCCCTAGCGGCGGCCGCCGCCGATGCACCGTGGTTTCCGACCGTCGGCAGACATCCCCGACCCCACCATCGTGCTCAGCGCGTGATTTTACGGTTGGGTGCCCAAAGGTAGGAGCTGCGATGGTCGGGAACTCAAATTCGGCGAGCCTCGCCGGAGAGCGCCGCCGCGGGAGCCCCGCGCGCCGCCTGCGTCGGGAGGTGGAAGACGACGCAGTGGGTCCCGCGTGTCAGCGTCTAAAAACCCTGTCGGATCAGGTGTGGCCACGGATCTAATGTGGCTACGCGGTGTATATCTGTGGACCCCCGTGTGGTTTAAATGCCATTGGTCCATTTTAAATCGGTGGGGCCCAAGGTTTAATTCAAATTAGAAATAAATTCCCGATTTGGCTCCAACTTAGAAAACCCATATCTTTCTGTAGGATGCTCCAAAAATCATCAAACCAATTTTGTTTGAAAGCACTTGACCTCTAGTTTCTGTCAGTACCAGTTAGGTTCTGTGAGACTCACAGTTAAATTCTGTAGAATATAATCTTCCCAATGCAAATACAATTTTTCCAGACAACGTAGCCACTGGAAAAATCCCCAAAATTCACATACAGCTCTTTGTCCTATTCTTGACTGCCACCAAAAGTTTGGGAGCCAATTGCACCTGTTTAACCCTCTGTATAGTTCAATTACCTTTGTCAGTTATTGAATTTTCACAGGGGTTCAGTTGCTATATTTTGTCCCAAATTTGGACTGAATCTTCCTTTAGTCATACACTAATTCCTGTAAAATTCTTGGATTTAATTGACCTAATATCATACTCCTAATCCAGTTACAAACTGACTATTTATTTGAAAGCCAAAAATTCAAATATAAATAATTCCAGAAAGTATTGCCAACTTAGAAATTCAATAACTCCTTTACCAAAGCTTAGAAAATTATGAAACAAATTTTGCTAGAACCAGGACAACTTCCTCTATCTTCATTATCAACTGTTAGCTAGGTTCAAGCTGCAGCTTGCTCTCTCGAATTTTTGTAAGTTGATTGCTTGCCATAATTTTGGAGACCACAATCTACTTTGATCATCTCCTGTTCTTTGCAAGAGCCTTGATCATATTCCCCGGTATCTACCATCAAAGTTACAAAGCCAATTAAGGTCCCTATCATATAATGATCACCATGGATTAAATTATGGTCTTGGTAATAATTATTTTTAAAAGTCATTTTTATACATGTTATATGCATATCGTATAGTGACCGAAGTCGAGGAGGAGCCAGAACCCTTGGAAGAGCATCTTCCAGATTTTAACTCAGACTCTGACCTGCAACAAGGCAAGCCCTGGTTTGCATTTAAAAGCTTTACAAAGTTTTTACAGTCTTTATCACCTTACGTCGTAAGTTTGATGTATGCATTACGTATAGGGTGATTGATACTCCACTTGCATGGCCAAAAATCCCAGGGATTGGTTGGAACGAGTTACAGTTTGACCTGTAGTAACTGCTTTGCTAGTGCATAGGAAATCCGGTAGAAGTCGAGTAGTTGGAATCTACTCGCGAGAGGTGTACGACATATCTCACAGGATTGGTTAGATAGAAAAAGGTATTAATATAATGGAATGGAGACCGGGCAGGGAATGGATAGGGAGCGGCGAGAATTGAGTCTCGGTCGCATAGCCCTGCCTGTGTCGATTAAGGCCCGCTTCGTGTGCGGCCCCGCTGAACAAGCATGACTTGTACGGGCAATATAATGGACATATGGAATCCAATAAACTGACGTAGCTTGGAACTTGGGTGTCGAGGCATACCGTTCAGTTTTATAGGTGTGGGTTGAGGGCAGCAAGGTGTAAATCCGCTGGTGGGCACATCAGAGTACGCCCCACGCAGGGACCTCCTGCTCGTAACGGATCGACCGGTTCAACATTTGAGTGTCTCGCGAAAGGTTGCCATATACGCCTAGTCCTGATTGTAATCACTGTCCCTCGCAGTAATAGAGTACCACTTGTTCACTGCGCCGTGATGTAGTAAATACTAAAGAAGCCAGAAAATCACATTGCATTGAATTATAATTACTTTGCAACCTTGTATGATTTAGAGATAGTATAATTAAAAGTTTACAGTTTCCCCATACTTTAGCTGTAATAACATTATGTGCTCTGAGCATGTCATATCATCGGTAAAGCGTTTCTTGTTTGATTGTGGAGCTTATGATGTGCCGTGCTTGGAGAATGTCATTTGCTACATAAAACCTGATTATAAGGATCCACTTGTAGGCGAGTCATTTACGCTTCACCTCACCTATGTTTTAGTGTCCCCCTTGCATATGTCTAGTGAGACGGGTTAGTCTTGCTGAGCCTTATGCTCACGTTTGCAGTTAACGAGTTTTTGCAGGTTATACAGTTGATGAAGGGTTTGATGATGAGACTGCACCCCCTCCAGGGTGTACAGCCGAGTGGGAACCCTGCACGCCGCCCTAATTGAGTGTTGCTAGTGCAAAGTATCCAAGGCATGGGTAACTTTGCTTTTGCATAGCTAGTGCTGAGAGCGTAGCTATGATATGTATATATTCCTTACATCCACTAGTATTGTAAAAACTTCCGCTGTATGAAAAATAAAAGACTTTGTCTTGTACTTATTCAGGTTCTATTCTTGTATAACTGTTGGGCGTCGCATCACACGACACCACCCAATGAGATCCTCAGATGTCTGGATTCCGGTCCCCACAAGGAAGGACAGCAAAGCAAGTGTACCATATTAAATACATTGGCTAGAACTAGGCATGTCACATTGTGAAACAAATGCAAGAGACTTGTTGGGGTTTTAATGTGATATTATGCCAAGTGCATGAGTTTTCAACTAAGAATATAGCACATCTAAAGCAAGTGTACTCATGATGGTGGATTCATGAATAGATGTAACTTTCATCTCCCAATTTGACATGTCTAATGCACTTTATAATTGCCTAGCATTTTTGTCTTATGAAAAAATTAACATTCACATTACGCAAGTTGCTGAGGATTTTATTAAAGCTCGCGAAGAAATCATCAATTGACTCAATAGGTTGCATCTCAATGCGCATGTACTTCTTTTGAGCATATCTTGATGTACCTCCTTGATTGTGTTGGACCCTTCATGGTAGTTGCATAGTGCTTTCCACACATCATATGCAGATTAGAGGTGTGCAACACGTTCGATGTCACTTTGAGTCAATCATTGAATAATCAAGTCGTGCGCCTTGTTGTTGTTGGTGATGTCTCATGTTTGCAGCTGTTACTTTATTATTTGATGGGATGTCAAAGTGCTTGAAGATCTTTTTCCATATGGAAAAGTCTTGTGCTTGTATATAAGCCTCCATGCAAGCTTTCCAAACTTGAAAATCAATGTCATTGGACACACAAGGTTTTCCGAAGTATTTCACCAAGTTGATTAGTAAAAACATATGCAAATCAAACCGATGAGGGCACCTTGTCCCAGATACGAATTGAAGGATCGAAGAGCATGTGAAAATCAACCAGGGGGTGATTGGTAGATTAAAACACCAAAACAACGTCAGACAATGCATAAACTCAATGAGAAAGACTTGATGAAAACAAGTCAGACGAACAAGGCACAAAAGCTCCTCTAAAACTATGTACTTTATTCAATGAAACACGAGAGGAACAATATCAAGTTGTGCTCTCCACAAGCCCTTGCCCCCTTGCTTACATAACCAGCACTAAGGCAACTCCAATCCAAGAACGACATCATACTCCTATTTGGATTCAACCTAAAATTTCCATAACTGCTCAAGACTCTTCCATACGTAGACAGAAGTAATCTTAAGACTTCGAAACACCTTAGGAACGTCCCACACATTCCTAAAACAACTCAACTTCATTCCCAACACGAAATCTATCCATAACCAAGTCGAAACTTTCTATAAACGATCCATAACCATCTCAGCTTCAGCCTGAGCACATAATCCAGCCGGATGGACCTTTCCAACATATCTTTTGCCATAACTTTTCTACACACCTTGCAACAATGTTTCCACATCCATGCACCCCTTGTACACATGCAAACACTTTCCAAAACGTCCATGATACCTTCATATGCATTATTCTTGATCCAAACATGATGTATGACCTCTTGATCGACTCGACCACAATTCCTCCGAAACTTGGTTGTTGAACCTCATCTTCTCCCTAAGACTAGTTCAATGCCAACTATGTCTTGACCTCAAGCAAGACCTGCACATTGCAAATAGCTGAATCTTTCGAGCACAAGTCCTCGACTTGACTCTCGTTAGTCCAACAACCAGAACATCTTATGTGAGAACCTCACATAAGCATGTTGCAAATATAGCAAAATATTGTCCACCAAAATGAACCAAAACACATCAAAACTTAATAAATGAATACTAAGCAAACTTTCCATAAGCCAAAAAGCAAGTTTGACATATTTTAAGTGAAAAAACAGAGCAGCTGAAGATAAACGTTGAGATTGGATAGTCTGAAATGTGCAAAACAATAACTATTACTCCTATAATGCATTAAGAAAGTTCAGACAATCCAAACAGTATAAAGGGTAATTGTTTCTCTCAATACACAGTAAAAATTCAGACAGTTCGAAGTATGTTGTGCCGTACAAATTGAAGATAATTGTTACTCCCAAATGCACATGAAAAGATCGGACATTCTGAACTGAGTTTCTCAGGTATATTCAAAACATTACATGTAAATCCTCACTTTTATCACAATCGCCAATTTATTCAGCACCTTTCTCACAAAAGTACTGCTGTAACATTTCACCTGAGAGTATTCCCTAGGGTATTGTATTTATTTTATCCTAAAAGAAGGCAAGTAAAGTGTGGCAAAATCATGGATAGTGTGGCAAAATCCAGTAGGATGGATAAATGATAGATTTGATAGTGTGACACACAGCTAAGCAATCTACTCTAAGGGATAAAGTTGTCCTAATGAGGGTTAAGCTATGAGAAGGGCTACTTCTACTATACTCAAATTACTCATATATATATATATATATATATCATAAAAGTGTACACAGGAATATTTTAATGGTGAATACTAGGGTTTAGTGGTCCAATACATCGGACACCAGTTTACTCCTGGCAAAACTAGGACGATTCTTGCAAATATCCTATGGCGTAGCCGAGCGTGGGGGAGTGCAAACGATGGACAAGGTTGTCATCACTTGTTGCCTACCCCTACAACCCGTGGGTCTACGAGATATCCAATGCTACTTAACTATCTAAGCACCATGCTTATATGTTAAGCAAATGCTTGAAGAGCTATAGACAAGTACCTTCCTAAGGCCATGACTAACCTAAACATCATTGAAGAAATGTTGGAATCAAGCACTAACTTATTCATATCAAAAAATCATGTTGTTACCTAATCAGACTATGGTGGAGGTATATGGTGTTTGTTATAATATAATAGGAACACTACTATTGGATCATAAACACCTGCACCTATCACATACATGAACTCCACAATCGACCTAGAAACGCTTTGCCCAAGTATATGAATAGAGAGAGACTAATAATAATATTATTAATAAGCATAAAGTCAAAAAAGGAAGAAAAGATAAATGAGCCATACCTTTCCCAATTTGTACTTGGGACTAGAGACTCCTCTCTACAGCCTAACCTCTACTAAGGACTACGAGAACTAGTGTATACAATGGAGTGAATGCTCAAGTGGTGTGTGTTGAAGTGGTGGGGGGGGGGGGTGAGCAGCCCTATTTATACACGAAGTTCAATCGGTTCCGGCCATCTTTTGATCGTTAATCAATTACCACCAGCTTCAGTGTGTGGACTGGGTCCCGACATTCCAGGAATCACATTGGGTGGTGTTGTGCGATGCGGCACCCAACATCACACACAAAAAGACATAGTAAAGATACAAAGTTTTCATTTCACAATAAGATATTGTTTACAACATAGTGTACAACAGCGGTATACACGTAGCGGAAAGTACATTGCTCACACTCTCAACTTATCTATGCAAAAGAGAAGTTGTCCATGCCTGTGAACGCTTCTCACCATCAACACGAAGATCAGAAGGCAGCGGTGTGGTGTCACGTGAGAGATACATCTCGATAACTCGAGGTCTCACGGATAACCTATAACAGCAACAATATAAAAAAACCTGCAAAACCACATATAAAGCAACCGTGAGCATGAAAGCTCAACAAAACTTAACTGTCTCACCTAAACATGGAACTCTACATGCTTGAGACTTCTAATATAGGTAAGTTGAATTTGCATAAAGGACTCGCCTATTAGTAAATCATTAGTTTAGTTTTAAAGTAGCAAATGACATTCCCTGAGCATGGCACATCACGGACTCCACAGTCGGACAAGAAATGCCTCGTCCTCGATGTTACATGCTCAAAGCTGCATAAACTTTATTCAAGTTAAATGTTTAGCAAATGTAAACTTAATTGTGCTATTTATAATCCATACAAGTTACAATACAATAATAATCATGGCAACAAATTCATAATATTTCAACTACTCTTTATTACTATGTCACGACGCAGTGAACAAGTATGCTCAATCCATAACTGCGAGCGACGGTGATTCGAATCAATAACACCCGGATAGCACGACACATACACAAACACTAGGAGCTCGGAAGGCACACTCCACTTATGTTGTATGCAACAACATTTCACTAGCCACCTACACATAGAACCGGTCCCACCGCTACGAGCAGGAGGCCCCCACATGGAGCGTGTCTGTGCCGACTGGTAGGTTTACACCTTGCTGCTCTCAACCCAAACCTGTAAGGCGGTGGGTTATGCCTCGAAGTTAAGACGGACAAGTTACAACGGTTTCCTGGGTCCCATATATCAAGCATGCCTCCGGTACTGTTCAATCTTGCCCACCAGGGCTGCACACAGATCAGTCCTTAACCGACAAAGGCAGGACTACACATACTGCCCCACTGCCCGGTATCATATTCAGTTCATAAACCATTCTCTAAAATAACAAATCTCAGTTGAAAATATCGCTATCTAGCGACTAGAATCCAACCACTCGACTTCTACCGAATTCCCTGTAACATTAGCATGGCAATCCTATGTGTTGAGCTATAAACCTACCCATACAATACATGGGATGAGGTGTGTCAATCACAAATAGATGTAATGCACAATTCATATACTAGTGATCATAGTGATAAAAGCAAAACTTTAGAAATGACTTAAACGCAAATCAGGGCTTGCCTTAGGTTGCAACAATGTAAATGTCAAGAAGTCAGTGTCCTGTCTTCCTCTGGGGATCCGCCATGGCAGCTCCGATATGGAAATCTTTGCCTCTGACCTGGGCTTCTCATCGATCGCCTTTGTCGTGTTCCCTATCGACATGAAGTAAATGCAATGTAGTAACTTAGGAAGTGAATTTGTTTACAACTTGAGCAGCACTAAACTCAGATAGAAATGGACAGGTCTGCCTCTGTTGTTTGGAGAAATAGAAGAAGATATCAAAGTGGAAGATAGCAAGGTTGTAGAATTAAAGGAAACATTCATCATGAACATATAGTTTAGAACGGAGGACCATGTTATGAATCACAAGATCAAAACACCCTGATGTACCAGAAGGTCTCTGCTGTAAACAGAAAACAACAGAGGAGAATCCAAATGGAAACTTAGAAGACTGGTTTATAAAGTGAAATGTGCTATGTGATGGACATAGAGCAAATCAACATCGAATTGTTCCAGTTAAACAGGTACAATGGGTCTGGTACTTTTTCAGTGGTCAATGGGTACTATGAGTGGAGTTCTGGCAAAGATTGAGCTATGCTCATGGAAGCCTCTCTTCTCTAAAATTCTACAAAGCTAAACCCTTCCCAGAATTTTCTTGCAAAATATTTAGCTCTAACATAGGCCAAAGTTGGTTTTCTGTTTATAGGAGGTCAAAAGTGATCCAACAAAATTGGTTTTGTAATTTTCTAAGCATTCTACTGTGATATATTGATTTTAGAATTTGGACAATATTATGAAAATGTTTCTGGACATTTTGACATTTTTCTGGTACATACAGTTTATGAACTCAATTTGCCCCATCAAATAAACTAGAATGAGTTTGAAATTTTTACTGGGGTCCAGGGGAACTATTAAGAAGGGTCCGGCAAAATTTGGGAATTGTTCAGTGAATAGAGCATCAGGAATTAATCCCAAAGTGATTTTGTTTCATTGAATTATTGAGGAAACTTATATGATTTTCTCATCAATCCAAGTGCGCCACTAGGAACTAGAGATAACATGGATTCTAAAAAAATTTATTAGAGAATTTTTGGCCAAATATACAGGGAGATATGAATTTTATAAATTGGAATAGAATTTGAGAATATTTTCACTTGGAAAATTTGATTAAACTGGGCTGGGCCCATGTGATTTAAATGGTCCAATGAGGTGGCAGCAACATGGAGGTCACAGGGTTGTGCTGTGTGGACAGATAGATCAAGTGGCCGCAGCTGATCCGGGGATGGGCATAGGTGGCTGACAGGCTGGCCCCACTCGGGGTCGTCTTCAATCCTTGGCCATGGGCCGTGCGGCGGCGCTCCCCAACGAGGCACGGCGGTGCACCACCGGAGGGCCGTTACCGAGGATCGCCTAGGCTTAAACTCGCCGCTAGGGCATAACCTGAACCGTGCAACACCATGGTTGGGTGGGCGGTCGCGGGGAGGGCCGGAGATAGGCTTTCAACGGCAGCAGCGGCTCTAGGGTTTCGATGATGTTGGTTGCCCCCTATGGTACCCTATTCCGCATGTAACTTTTACCAAAAACTTCATAGAGATCTAGGGAGCATTCAGGATGGTTCAATGGTGGGTGTGGGTGAAAGGCATCGGAATGGTTGGTCGACAGTGGACCAACGGGTTGAAGCTGGCGGCTAAGAAATTCATGATTCTGGCTTGATTTCTCGAGAGAATTCAATTATTATTCGACGAGGGGATGCACAATGCTGAATAGGGGATAACATATAATTGCCACAAACGATTATCAGGCGTGTACAAAGAATTGGATGGAAACTGGGCTCGGCCATTATGAGCTTGTAAGAGATAAACCGGGAAATACTCTAGCTACGATGCAGTAAACGATGAACGGCAAGGATGAGAGCTGAACATGGACCCTGCACACCTTTTTGAAAAAGGAATATGGATGCAACAGGCTAGCAGCGCAAGGACGTCAGTGAACCAACGGCGGCAGCAAGAACAGGGTTCACGGCCGACGCGGAAACAACGATTTGATACGGCAAGCATCTTGAACTGGCCTGAAATAAGTTCAAAGAGTTGCGCAACATCATAGAGGAGCTGAAAACAGGAATAGATTGGATCAAAACAATGAGAAAAAGGAGCACAACACACTGCCATCTGTTTATATCGGCCATAGACGAAAAAATAGATGATGGCAGCTAGGTTTTTAGTTTCAGAGAGGAAACCACCATGTTATTCTTCGAGGACATCAAGGAGGAACCGTCTAGTCCTTCTGCAGACTTGGTTGCGCGAGGAGGTGATGGAGGGACCTGAGTGATGGTGGGGCTTGGGTAGCAGCAACCATGGCGAGAAGAGAGACAGGCGAGAGCATTCTGTTGCTGGGAAAAAGGAAATCGCAAACAGAGGATCAAAACAAGTGATGCCGTGCTGGATTCAAATGAGAGGAGGGCAAGCAAGCAGGTGGTGGCACATGCATGGCTGTGCGTGGCACACAGGCAAGGAAAACAGAGGAGGGGATAGCCTCTGTTTGGGCAGTGAGCAATGACATGTGGGTCCCTTATTTTCTTCTCATCCTTTCTCCTCCAATCAAAGTTCAACTGGTAAATGAGCTCTATAAAAGATTAAAATTTGCAGGATAGCTAACTAATAATGGAGATCATATTGGGGAACATAAATCTGATTTTTGAATAACTTGAGCATGGGATTTGGATTTAAATTTGAATCCTCTATTGGATGTTGACTATATTGAAAATACTTGGACTTGCTTCATAATTTGTCCACTTGGTAGCTCAGCACACTTGATAAGAAAAGTTCACTGGTGGCTTCAGATCTTCTATTTAGGTTGATTCAATGTTTGAAATGAAATTCGTTTTGAAATTCCACTCAATGATTGATCTTTTTTTATTACCCTCACATGAATCTCATACCATATTTTCTCTTCTATATATTCTTTGTTTTTTCAACAGAAATTAACCCTAGGGTTTTTAGGAGTATATATATATATATATATATATATATATATATATATATATATATATATATATATATATATATACCCTCATCTATCAGTTACCCTGGGTCATTTGAGTTGAAAATTCTATTTAAACTTAAAAAAAAATTAAGTTCACATTTTCGCTTCATGTGCTTTTCAAAAGTAGGCTATTACAACCCTTCCCCCTTAAAGGAATCTCGTCCTGAGATTCTAAGGAAGGAAAAAGGAATGGACAAGGGAACGATGGGTAAAAGAGAGTCATCGACTCATTGGATATGATAGCGACTTCGACTGATAGGAATTGTGTTAATCTTCTTGCCTCCATGCAGCATCTTCGAGGATGTTGTAACTTGAGTACGACGGGGTTCTCAAACTTCCATTAGCGTCTTGGAATGCTTTCTTTAACATTGAAAAGATGTACATTTCTGTCCTCATCTTAACCTGAAGAATTTAACATTTGCTCTTTGCTCCTTTTGATTATCTTGATATCCTTGAACTAACCACCGAATTGTTCTTGTTGCCTTGCTTTGTTTCGCACAAGTCCTTATAACCTTAACGTTTTATTTCCGCAAAGATGAGTCAAGGTGTTTTGGAAGAATAATCATGGATCACTAAAATCGCAATGAGTCAGTATCTCAATACGTGAGTCAAGGATCAAAACTCTTTGCGGTGGCATATGGAGATTAAATAGTCAATTCCCCATATGTTTTCGAACAGAAAAGAACTTAGCCATATGGTAACTTCAAGGTTTTTTATGTGTCAAAGTCACCATATTTTTATTCAATAATTCAACTCAAGTTTGAGAAGCTTCGCGAGGTTGATAATCAAATGGTACTCTCAGAAATAAAGAAAATCAAGGATTTTGTGAGGTTGATCATTTACCTGATGATCACACGATGAGGGATGATATAGTTTCATCAGTCAAGGTACTCTAACCTAAACAAGTCAAGGATGAAGGTTCAAGCTTATCTTGTGCACAAGAAATGTTGGTCAATTGATTACTCTTGCATACTTGAAGAGGAAGAATCAACGGGGTTCGATATAATACAAGAGTTGGCAAAAGTCAAATGATTCAGACGACTTAACGATTAAAATGGAGATACACATTCTTTCTCGTATTTTTAGTATTTAATCATGCATCGTATTGATCTTATTTCATTAGTAATGATGCTTCATGATGCATTACATGTGGTATGGTACAATGCATATGCACATGGTATGGTGCAAATGGTGCATATGAATGGTTCAAATGGTGCATATGTATGGTGCAAAGGGTGCATACAAGGTGGTTGCACATGATAGTTTGTGCAATTCTCAAGGTCCTGCAATATGTATGGTGCATCATCTTTTATAGTTTGAGTAAGAATGAGTAAAACCACTCACACAAGAATCAGAAATGTCTCATGATTTGCAAGGCTTGAATACTGTGGTCGTGAAAGGAGCTCAATAGGAAATGTTACTTTCATGCCTCGACCACAGTCAAGGAATTCATATTAAGAATGTCGACATGGAATGTGGGAAACATACCACATCATCTTAACCTTCCCATAACTTGTACATATTCTAATTGTCTTATCTATCTCTTCACCGAAGTCCTTGCTGCACTTGAGAATCAGCTCTACATGAGAATTCACTATCTAAGTTACTCCAATAATCTAATTGCACACATGATCGAGGTTACTAGATCTTTCATTAATGGTGCTTTACTTAATCTTCTCTTCGATCATGTATTGGAGATTGAAATCTTCCTCGATAGCTCTTGTGGAGTTGAAATTACATTCCCTCCATGATTAGTGAATATTGTGCATGAAGATGGATCCTCTTGAAGATGTAACCCCCCTTAATCAGCTTGTGGTTGACACGTGACAATGCAAAAGAGAATGGTGATTGGACACTTAAGTTACTTGAGCGCACCCACCCCACCCCTTAAATTTCGAGCTAGGTGATTGTGAACTTGCTCCAAATAATCAGCATGGGAAGGTGTTGTGCAACTCAGGGATGTGAAACCAAAGTTGAATGAAGTGGAAGTTTCGGATCTGATTATGTTCGCTACTTCACTGTCTATTTGACCAGTTTGCACTTAACTGAGATTTTGAGATAGCTAACAGTAGAATCAGCTCTATAGGTGAATAACAAAGTTGTATTTAATTTTAATACCTTTCCATAAAGTATTGGGGTGCCCCCAGATAAGTTGTTGTTGAGTAGATATGGCTTTGCAAATTTGACACACTTTCTAGAGACTTGCAGCAGCATCCCATTTGGAGGTACCCCCTTTGATTCATTTGTTTCTTGCAATTTTAGATCCATATGCATAAAACTCAAAATTAAAAGGTTGTAGTATAAATCATAATATTTTTATAAATGTGACATATGACTCCTGGTGATTTTTATTTTTGAAGTTATGATTAAAGTACAGAAGGATACAAAAATAATGTCCAGATTTGGTGCTTCTGGACAGTTTCTGTTGTTTCTATGTTTCAACCAACTTGGAAGGGTATTCTGGTCCTGGGGTGAAAAAGAAACATGTAGAGGACTTACATAGATTTCCAAGATGTATTTATTTTCCTTCATAGCTGTTGTGGTTAAAGATACATGGATTTCTAAACGTTGACAAAGTTCCCAGATTTTTGGAGAAATTTTGACAGCACCTCCTTTATATATGGCTGGTTTGAGCACAGATATACAGATAGATAATATCAAAATTTTCACAAGAATGTAAATTACACAGTTGTAGTATACATCTTGAGTATTCCAGAACTGTATCATTGAAGTCATTCGAGTTTTCTACTAGGAGCTATGACAGAAATTGTGACAGGCACATAAATGGTTCCAGTTTCTGTCCAGATTTTGTAGATTTTGGAAACTTGAATTTTTCAATAGGTTACAGGAGGATCCTGAGCTGGAAATGCACAGGATAATTTTAGAGGACTCTCTGTTCTTTTTAACCATATAAGATACACCTTCATTGGAGTTTTCTACTTATAACTATGGCTTTTCAAATCGAGTATCTTCGGGCAGAACAGGACACTCTGTTTTTGAATCTTGTGAGTTCAAAACCTACTCTAATTTTGAAAACATAGTTAAAAATCAGAGCTCGATAGCTAATAATTGCATGCTTGTATCTTCTAGTTTCCATTTTATAGCAAAGTTATTAATGCATCGATGGGATACATGTCGGTACTACGTGTCTCACGAAGGTGAAATCCTAACCGGATATCACCGGCATGTACGTATCAATCGGTGGCACTATAAACGGTCACTCACGGTTGTTCTATAAGCGCAATACGATGAAGCCGGTTAGTATACCTGCATTAGACATTCAGTTTACAAAACACTCATTATGGTGCCATATGGCACGGGCCGCACGGGTAATCATTTCAGGCAGTCACAATATTATATATCAAAGTAAGAACATCCGTCCCGTTTCATTCCATATGGGCTGCCCCGAGCTAAGCCACGTCTCGAGGTACATGACCGGGTTTTCTACCACACGACGGGGGTCCCACGTTTTTTTCCTAATGCTGCAGCGGTAGGAGACGATTTCGCTTGCTTCATAAAAAACACACTTTGTGCTTTTCAACCGCACGATAGGTGGCCACGTAATTTATCTCTTGCGCTAGGGATCAGCGCTGCGTATGGCCCTTTGAATATTGAACGTTCAAGAGTTGCATACTTCGTGTTTTTGACCACATGATGGGGTATCCACACTTTTTCCAGTAGCACGCCTTGGGGCAGTGTTTTCATATGTTCCTAGACCAATGAGAAGGTTCAGAGACTCATATTAACTCTCGTGCCAAGCCATGGGGGACAATCATCATACTACCTCTCGTACGGGGGAGCTTACCGCAATTCATCCGCTTGCGGTGGCGTACCTTACATCTTACCTGACGTCAGAGTGTCAATAGCTTTGCCACCTTAATATCTATGTTATAATAGACCTTATGAGGCTCTGTTTGCGCAGTTAGCAATGACATGTGGGTCCCACATTTGTCCTTCTCATCCTTTCTCCTCCAATCAAAATTCAACTAGTAACTGAGCTCTATAAAAGATTAAAATTGGCAGTATAGCTAACTAATGATGGAGAACATATTGGGGAACATAAATTTGATTTTTGAATAACTTGAGCATGGGATTTTAATTTAAATTTGAATCCTCTCTTGGATGTTGACTTAATTGAAAATACTTGGACTTGCTTCATAATTTGTCCACTTGGTAGCTCAGCTCACTTGATAAGAAAATTTCACTGGTGGCTTCAGATCTTCTATTCAGGTTGATTCAATGTTTGAAATTAAATTTGTTTTGAAATTCCACTCAATGATTGATTTTTGTTTACTACCCTCACATGAGTCTCATATCATATTTTGAATTCTTCTTTCTATTCTGTGGTTTTTGAGCTGAAATTAACACTAGGGTTTTTAGGAGTATATATATATATATATATATATATATATATATATATATATATATATATATATATATATATATATATATATATATATATATATATATATATATATATCCTCATCTATCAGTTACCCCGGGTCATGTGAGTTGAAAGTTCTAATTATTTAAACTTTAAAATTTTTAAGTTCACATTTTCGCTTCATGTACTTTTCAAAAGTGGGCTATTACAATCAGGCCACCGCAGGAGGGCTACACGTATCAGTTGATCGAGAATGGCACAAGGAACTAGTTGGCCGAGCCAGGGGTTTGGCTGACTTTGTCCTAACCCCCTCGGCTTGTGCATTCTTCTGGTGATTTATTGGGCCCTAACCCCCTTCCCGTGTGAATCGACGATTGATTCCATTTGTTACGCCTGTCAATGGGTCCATCGATCCATGTGATGCCACATGTCATCGCGTGATATGCCGGGTTGTCGGGGTGCCACGACCAAGTCGACCGAGGCCTTAGTTCAGCCAACACTTTCCTGGCTCCAAACATGGTCAGCCGACATGTGGCGCTCTCTTGTGGCTCCCTGATGGCAGTGAAGACTGATTCCCGCGCAAAAGATGGTGGGAACTGACTGAGCATGGTGTGTAAATAGGAACCCTCACCCCTCACTTCACCACACACCACTTGAGCATTTACTCCGTTGTATACACTAGTTTCCTCGATCCTTAGTGGAGGTTAGGCTGTAGAGAAGAGCCTCTAGTCCCAAGTCTTGATTGGGAAAGGTATGGCTCATGTATCTTGTGAGAGCTATGTACTGAATACATTGACAATTATGTGAAAAGTGAGTGTTTACATGAAAAGTTTTGAATTTACCTAAGAAACTCACTTTGGATTGTCCGACCTTACTTTGCACTGTTCGAACTTTATCAGGCATGTGAGCTCCACGTGTTTTGTGTTTTAGAATGTCCAAACTTTTCCTTGTATAATGTATAGCGGTTGCTTTGGACTGTCTGATTTTTCTTTTGCTGAAATATTCATGCGGCTATTATGTTTTTAACTTGCAATGTTTCAAACTTGCTTTACACTTATGGGAAAGTTTGATTAGTATTCATTTACTATGTTTTTGATGTGTTATGGCTGATCATGGTGGATTTTATCTTGCTATGTTAGCAACATGATTATGTGAGGTGCTCGCTGAATGTGGCCTAGAGAGGGGGGTGAATAGGCATTGAAACTTTTTCCTATAACACTTAACAGAATCGTCAAATACCAGGAAGGCCGGACTAGTCCGTTGTACGGAATGGACTAGTCCGGTCTTCACACCTACGATGAGCTTAATTGTTTTTGTGATTTTCTTCAAATGATTTAGCAGAGGAATGGTAAATCAACTTTTGAGTGATAGGCAGGTGAAGATAACAATTAAGTTCCTTTAGGGATACAAAATCAAAGACAATTACGAGTACGATCAAGTTTAACCCTAGGTGGTGATAATTAAGAAAGTAAAGATCAAGAGCACACGAGACAAATGATTTTTAACGAAGTTCGATCCAACAAAAGAGATCTATGTCCTCATTAAGGAGCTCACATAGAGTCGGGTCTCAACCAACCATTTACCTCGTCAAGTCACCACAAAGGCCGCCTTGAGTTGCACTATCACGGGGTAATCACCGTGTCGATGGGCAACCTCTCAAGCTGAGGGCTACCACAAGATTATAGAGAGAAAACAGACTAAATACAATAAAAAGATTTAAGAGAAATGCGAGAGTGTATGAGAGATCAAACCCTAAGAGCTCAATGATGCGTAGACATCGTTCTCCCTTTCCCAAATCTTGATTCCCAAAAGATTTAACATTTTAGTGCTTTAGATGTATGGAGAGGAGTGTCTTTGTGCTCCTGGGACGTGTGATGGTGCTAGGGTTTTTTGTTGATATGTTTAGGGTTGTGTATCACTTATTTATAGTAATTCTAGAAATTTATCTTTCAGATCCCGACGGCCGGACTAGTCCGCTCTGGGGACTGGACTAGTCTGGTGTGCTGAGTGAATTGTGCGTGAAATAGTGTAGCACACCTTGAAACTCTAATTACTATGAGTGTTGTGTTTCCAGTAAGTAAATCGGACTAGTCCGCGTTACTCAGACTTGTCCGGTGCAAGGTGAGGTTTATACTGCGTTGACGTACTAGTCCGCATTTCAGGAACTTGTCCGTGCAAACAACAAAAAGTTCGAACTAATCCGACCATATCTGAACTTGTCTGTTCATGTTATAGAAAGCAAATCGGTAGCCCTTATTCTCTTTGTGACTACTTTGCACACATACTGTACATTAAGAACTACTTTGCACTTCCATTATTCACTTGGGCTCTTTCCTTCTCATTTCTCATTTTTCACCTTTTTGTGCACCATTCTTTTTCATTCTACAAAGACCTACTTTTATCTTAACAAATCTCATTAGGATCTCGTTTGTTTTTCATCAATCGTCCAAAACCCATAGGGGTGTGTCTAGATTTACTTTCAATCTCCCCCTTATTGGTGATTGATGGCAACCATTTGAGATTTCACAAGTAAGAGTTAAAAAAAAGTTTTCACAAAACGTGCATATATGAGAACAACAAATAAGAACAAGAATTACTTCTCATATATATGCACTCTTTATGGTGGGGTGTCTATTATGTGTGTGTGAGCAAATATTGTGATGAGCATAATTGAAGATATGATAATCATAATGAGCATCACACATCGATATTAAAGAAAAATATAAATCATTGAAATAGAACTTACAATAGTTTAAAACATAAAAAGATACATGTCCATGATCAATAAGTCCCTAAGGTTCAAAATACTAATACTACTCTCAATCTCTTCCTCTTTGGCATCAATGCACCAAAAAGTGAAAAATTGAGGGATACTACTCACCGTGACTCCCTCTTTGACTCTCTCTCTCCTCGTATTCATCTTCATCTTCATGCTCATGCTGAGGAGGAGGAGTAACAGAGACGCCACTGAGTTCAAAGGAAGCTAGCTCTTGTTCTTGAGAGGTGGGAGCTCTGAGATGTCAGCTACTGAATCCTTGGGTATTTAGAGAGCCAATAGGATCAATCTCCAGCTTCTAACAGATATCCTTGATGTTGTCATTCATGTAGCTCTTCCTGGCCAAGCTCTACTTGTGTTGTCTCACTTCCACTTTGCGACAGGATGCAAAGATGGAGGATAGCATCTTTAGTACACCACTTGATGATTCTCTGGAGGTTTGAGGAGCAAAGGTAGCAGCTGAATTCCTTGTGCCTTCTTGTGCATGCTTTGATCTCCATTCCCTTGCAGGTGAGCAAGTAGCAGAGGGAACAGTGTAGGCAGTAGGCTTCTGAGGCCTAAGACTTGCATGCTCTTCATCCTTGACAATCTAAAGGTCAGTCACTTTCTCAATCATGAACATTATGTATGGCGTGTAGCCACACGATCTACTGGAAGTGCTTGAGATGTTCACTATATTTGTACATATACTCAAACACACAGAATGTATTTTTCTGGCTTATCACATTCATTAAGGACCTTAGTGATCCTTGGATGCTCCCTACATCTCCATCCTTCGGAGCAATTGTCTTTCTCAAGATCCTGTTCAGCACCACAAAGATTGGCTTCTTGTATTTGTGGTAGGTGGCTTTGGCTTCTGTGGCATTATTGTGTCCTAGAGGAATTTGAGCTGATCCCTCTCTAGCCCATTCAAGATGTCAATCACAAACTCATTGTCCAAAGTATCTTCAAGGTGGAGTATCCTAGCGAACTCCTCATTAGTGACACTTTATTTGGACCGACGTGACCTCCAAGTGATTCCTTCCTCGTCATCACTCGATAAGTAGCATGTGGAGTAAAATTGAGTGATGACCTCATTGTTCCAATTGTATATGAAGGATAGGAGATCCTTCAGACCATGTCTCTCCAAAGCCTCCAATACTTTTTGATAAGCTTGGCAAGTTTCAGACTCCATATATTGCACGTCTACGCATTGGCTCACGACAACCGGGGTCTTCATCTTCATGTACACATTCTCTTAATAATCAGCATGGAAGTGACTCCAGAACCTTGGGTCTGCTGCCTGCTTGGGCTGCTTGTACACATTGACTTTTCAGAGCTTCCAAGCCAAGTCACTGCCCTTGCCAGTGAAGTCGTTTCCATAGGGCACAGGTGGCTTCATCCTTAGTGTACCAATAGGCCCACTAGCAAGGCCTTTGCCCTCGCTAACACTTCTTCTTGGTGCTGTTGAACTGGCAGTAACATCATCTTTGCTTGAAGGCTTCTTCGCAACCACCTTCCTATTTGTTGGTGGCATAGAGGAAGGAGGAGAATCATCATGGTTACATCGCTTCTTAAGACCCCTCTCTTGAGGCCGAGCCAACCTCCTACGGTCACGCTCGACCTCATAGTCGAACATGCTTTCATTCGAGGAGCTCGACATTGTGCCTGACACAGGGGATACAAGGTATTATAAGAAGAATGGGAATTAGATTTGTCGAGCCTTCAATCAAAAATTCTAAACAATCAAAGTCCGGACTTGTCCGGTTTCAGAGCACGGACTTGTCGAGGGGACTGGACATGTTCACAAAAGGGACTGTACTAGTCCTGTTTGGCCGTATGATCCCTAATCTCTAATCTCAACAAATCTAAGCAAAATTGATGCAAAGGGGTATGAGAACAATAGGGATACATCTAGCAATGTAATGTATACCATAGGAATCATGGAAAGTGAGCAAAACTTGAGAAAAAAGGTAAGAATTAGGGTTTGGTGAAAAATTACCAAAATCTGAAGAATCCGACGGAAGAAGCGGAGCAAGGTCCGGATTAGTCCAAATGCAGGAGCTGCGCGCCAAATGGAATGATTCCCATGGAGAAAAGCTTGATTTTGGTGGCCAAATGGGGATTTCGCCTTGAGAGCACAGGCTTGAGGAGAGAGAGTACAAAGGAGATTGTGAGGAGGAGGAAGAAAGGATTTGGCGGCGGGCTAGGGATAAGCCTGATAAAGCCGGACTAGTCCGCAATGGACCAGCCTAGTCCGGTATACAAACCAGAACGGGGCTAGTGTGTGGCAACGGACTAGTCCGGTGATGACCGCAGACTAGTCTGGGTCAACTGGACAAGATTGAATTAGAACACAAGAGATTTTGGGTATTTGGTCCAAAATTGATCTTTAGGACACTGTTTCACAAATAATCTTGATGTGTATAACCAGTAAGCAATCAACAATCATACAATTGTCATAACTCACCAAAATTCAACATTTTAAGTAGTTTCTGAGATAAAATCAAGATAGGGGATAATTTTTTTGCAAGATAAGTAAATTTTGAAGAATTAATTAGGTATGCAACATTTCAAGCCACATTTCGAGTGTCAAGGATATTTAGTTCATTTCTAAGCTCGTAAAAGCGTTTTTCATCTAAAGGCTCTATGAATATGTCGGCTGTTGTTTCTCAGTCCTAACATGTGAAATTACTATGTCACCGTTTAGTGAATGGTCTCTTAGGAAATGATGGTGTTTGCCTATGTATTTGTTTCTTGAGTGCTCTGCAGGATTGTGTGCATTTTGTATGGCACTTTCATTATCTGATAGGAGTGGAATATGGTTTAGATTGTAACCATAATCCCATAGAGTTTGTCGCATCCCCAAGAGTTGTGGAAAACAACTACCGGTTGTGACATACTCCGCTTCGGCTGTGGAAAGGGCAATGGAATTTTGTTTATTGGAGGACCATTAAACTAAGGATCTACGTAGGAATTGGTAGGTTCCTGATGTGTTTTTTCTATCAACATTGCAGCCTGCATAGTTGGCATCGGAATAGCCTATAAGGTTGAACTTATAGCCTTTAGGATACCAAAGGCCCAAGTTTGGTGTGTAAACTAGGTATATTAAAATTCTTTTTACAGCAATTAAATGCACTTTTTAGGTGCAGCTTGAAACCTTGAACACATAAAAACACTTAGCATTATGTCAGGCCTAGATGCACATAAACAAAGCATGGAACCTATTGTAGAGAGATATACCTTTTGATCCACATCTGGACCATCTTCGTTGAGATCGAGTGTGGCTCCCGGTTCCAAAAATGAACCAAGTGAGCGCATATGTGTGTCTAGAATGTTCAACACACATACATGACAACTTCACAAAATATAATCATAAAATAACCACGTCTCAATAAGTAAATAAGTACCTTATTACGATAACTCAATGGTTCTCAAATTACAAGTCTCTAATTATTGCAGCGGAAATATAAACTAAGCATGTGCGACTCCAATACACAGGCCATTGACGATAGTACGCAACCTAGTACTCCACATGATCCTTGTGGTACTCCCAACATCTTCTGTAGCTGTTTTAGTGTGGTAATAGCAAGGGTGAGTACATGTCAAACTCAGTAAGTGTGGGAAAGTATGACATGTAGGATAAACAAGAATGGTAATAAATAGATAATTGCAGAAAAATACATTTAAATTCACAATTTTTAAAAGCAGCCTACAATGTCTAGGTGAAATTAATTCCTATCATATCCCACGTAGACATCATAATCCATATCCATCATTCTCTTTACCATCATACCTCGTTCATAGATTAACATTAATCTATACAAACATGTGAGTAAAGTGGTACGACCTCTGCAAAGTGTTAAACTATCGTGATAGCCGTGCTCTCGGTTAAGAGCATCTGGATGACCTACGTGATTAGAGGGAACTTGGGAATTGGTTGGGATCGGTTATGTAATGGTTTGGGTTATGTCATATCACTTCATTCAGCGACTAAGAACCTGCATTATGCGTTATCACACTTCTGTTCGTGTGTGGCAAAGATATCACAAAATAGCCTTTCAAAAGGGACTACTAGTATGTACAAACCCACTAAGGTTTCACCGGCAGGCTTGAATCTCCATTCTCACACCAAAGGGCCCCCTCGTGTGGATGCAGATTCTAGAATAACCCTCCTCGACTCCCATTCCCCGCACCATACAATACCAGCAGTACAACTAATTATTCAGCTACGCCACACCCATACTTGGCATTGTGGTGGCACTGTTGTCCTGGCATATTCTCGCATGAACCGGTCCTTGTATCTAAGGCAACCGAAACAACCATATCATCCAACACAGTCCACAACCCATGCTTGCTTAGATCACTCCAGTTCATGTTACTTAAGTCATCATTATCATCAATTCACATAGTTCATACATATATTAATTCATAATGAGTCATTTGGTTATTTCCAATCTCAATTAAGCAAAGCAAAGCAAAACTAGAAAATAACCTTCTCGACTCTCTACAATATATCCCAAGCGACAAGGGTGGTCATACAAGTCTAGTAAACACATATCATGGGTTTTCCATCAATTTGACACGAGCATGCATTTTTGTAAATGAAACATTTCAAAACAGGATAAAAATGGTCAAGGAAACATGCCTTGCTCTTGTCGCTGGTTTGGATCAAGAGCTTCGAAGTTCTGATGCAGCAGGTCCTCATAAGCAACTTCTATAGTGTTACCTTCTATTCTGCACAACAACCATGCGAAACAAACACTACAATCAATAAATGCTCACATAGTACTCAATATGCCATGATATGCATGAATGATGCAATTATGATGTTGTACATGTTAATAAGTTACTACTATTTTTTAATAACTAGTTACAATTGAGTTTTACATGTTTGGGCATGTTTCGAGTCAATTCGGAAAAAATTGGGAAAGTTGCAGGAATCTCAGAAGTAAGGGACCAGACTAGTCTGCACATTGAGCCCGACATGTCCGCTCTGGACCAGAAAGTTCAACGGACTAGTCCGCACTGGACCGGACAAGTCGGCTAAGTCCAGTGTTTTGCAAACTTCCCATCTAGGGCATCATTTAAATCAAGATTGGGATCATAATTGAAGTTGAAAGTTGCATCTTGTATAGTTACTGTGAATCTATTGGTTCAATGCTCGAGGAATAGGTACAATGTGAGATCTCGACGTCTAGACCAGAAGAAGACGAATAATTGGTGAAGAAGAATGTTGACGTCGAAGAGCTGATGAAGATTGCAACAGAGACGTTGATCTCGCTTGATTCCTTCCTCTCCTTCTTCTTGCTTCTCTTCCCTTCCTTCTTCTCCCTTCAAGAGCGGCGGGTATGAAGAGAGCAGGTGTTGGGGTTCGTCTAATATGGGCAAAGGGGTACAGGGTGGGTGGTGGGTTGTTTATATAGGAGGAGAGGTAGTGCGATTGTGGTGGGATCCAAGTAAAAGTCGGTGGGTACAAGTAGGGGCCTTGGTGGGGTCCCACTTCGGCTCCTCAGGTGTGAAGCATGATGTTCTTGGCTCAATTAAGGCAATTACCCAATAACTCATCATAGAGAAACAATAGAATCCGAGTCGAAACCCTAAATACCAGACTAGTCCGTAGGTAGGCCGGACAAGTCTGTTCGGGTGTAGAGAGCTGATTAGACAAGTCCGGTCTTTTGCCGGACAAGTCCGTCCAAGGAACAGAGAGTTCAACGAATAAGTCTGGATCTATGCTAGACAAGTCTGAGGGTTGTACAGTTTCAAGGCAGACTAAGTTCTGGGGTTTTACTAGACAACTCAGTTCCAGTAGCGATCATCGGACTAGTCCGTACATGGTAACGGACAAGTCTGGACGAAAACAAAAATAAAACTGGATTAATCTGTAGCAAATAACGAACAGGTCCCAGGGACAACAACAGCAAAATTGGACTAGTCTGGGGTTTAATCCGGATAAGTTCGTAGCAAAGACCAATTTTAACTGCTAGTTTGCCTCTAATTCATTTTAATCTTGTTCCTTTTTGTGTTGCATTATGTTAGACAGGTATAAGAATGAATGCAATGCATGATGGATGAAAATGAGGGTGTTACATCGAGGAAGGTACATTACTTGCCATGGGAGTCTTGATGGGCTTGACTTTTTCATGTTGAACATTTTGTTGATGTTCGATGTGTACTTGGTTTGGCAGATAAATGTACCTTCCTTGAGTTTCTTCAATTGGAATCCCAAAAGGACTTCAATTCACCCATCATAGACATCTTGAAACTATATGTCATAATCTTATCGAATTATTCACAAAAGGTTTCATTAGTAGACCCAAAAATGATATCATCAACATAAATTTGACATATGAATTGATGACCATCAAAATGCTCAATAAAAAAATGTATAATTAGCCTTCCCTATTTTAAAACCATTTCGAGGCAAAAATTACCTAAGGCACTCGTAGCAAGCTCTAGGGGCTTGTTTGAGGCCATAGAGAGCCTCACGTAGTTTGTACACATCGTTAGGACGATTTTGGTCTTCAAAGCCTAGTGGTTGCTCCACGTACACCTCCTCCTTGATAGGACCATTAAGGAATGCACTTTTGATGTCCATTTGATACAGATTAAAATTATGGTGGGTAGCATAGGCTAATGAAATTCGAATGGACTCAAGTCTAGCTACGGGAGCAATGGTTTCATCAAAATTCAAACTTTCGACTTGTGAGTAACCTTTTGCGACAAGTCGTGCTTTGTTCCTTGTTACCACAATGTGTTCATCATGCTTGTTCCGGAAGACCCATTTGGTTCCCACGACGTTCGCTTTTGTTCTTTCCAGAAGCTCCCATACTTCATTTCTTTTGAAGTTGTTGAGCTCCTTTTGCATGGCCATCGCTCGATTTGGGTCTCGTAGTGCTTCATCAACTCTATAAGGTTCTAAAGACGAAACAAAAGAGTAGTGTTCATAGAAATTTGTAATACAAGATCTAGTAGTTACTCCCTTTGCAATATCTCCAATAATGTTGTCGACAGGATGATCTAATCGTACACCTTGATATACTCTTTGGTGAGGTCTTGTGATGTCATTTCCTCTTAATTTTCATTGTCTCCCCGAAGATCATTGCCTCCATGATTGTATTTATCATCTTGATCTTGTTGAGATTGATTTTGTGTAGAAGCTTCCCCTTGATCATTGCTCTCTGATTGAGGTGCATCTTGAGCACTTGAGTCTTGTGAATGCTCTTATGGTCAAACATAACCAAGTGCCATTCTCGACAACGCTTGACATGGGGCTTCCTCTTGATCTAGAACATACTTATCAACTTGATCCACTTGGGAACCATTACTTTCATCGAACCCTACGTCACGTGCTACTTTAACAATGTAAGAGACTTTGTTGAAGACACGATAAGCGTAGGCGTTTGAATCGTAACCGAGCAAGAATCCTTCATCAGATTTTGAAGCAAACTTTGAAGTCCTAGGCTTCTTGTTCAAAATAAAACATTTACTTTAAAATACTGTGAAATATGACACATTAGGCTTGTTACCCGTTAGGAGTTCACATGGTGTCTTCTTCAAAAGTCGATGAAGATATAACCAGTTTGTGGCATGACAAGCGTTGTTCATGGCTTCCGCCCAAAATTGGTCTGAAGTGTTATATTCATCTAGCATTGTTCTTACCATCTCAATGAGTGTTCGGTTCTTCCTCTCGACCACTTCATTTTGTTGAGGGGAGTAAGGCACCTAGAACTCATGCTTTATTCCTTCTTCATCTAGATACTCTTGAACTTGAGTATTCTTGAACTCTGTTCTATTATCACTTCTTATGGTATTGATTGTGGAGGAGAACTCATTTTGTGCCTTCTTCAAGAACTTCTTGAGAATGCATTGGGTTTCTGCTTTATCCTACAATAAGAATACCAAGGTAAATCTAGAAAAATCATCAACCATTACCAAACCATATTCTTTACCACCGACGCTTATATAAGCAATTGGACCGAAAAGATCCATATGTAGAAGTTCCCGTGATCTTGATGTAGTCATCACGTTCTTTGCGGGATGTGGTGCTCCAACTTGTTTTCCGGCTTGACATGCATTGCACGACCTATCTTTCTCAAACACAACATATTTCAAGCCTCGTATGTGACCACCTTTTAGAATTTTCTGCAGATTTCTCATACAAACATAGGCTAGCCGTCTATGCCACAACCATCCCATGTTGGTTTTTGAAATCAAGCATGTGTCGAGTTCGACTCTATCTTTGTTGAAGTCAGCAAGATAAAGCTTTACCTTCAACATACCCTTGAATGCAACTGAGTTTTCGCTTCTTCTAAAAGTTGTCACACACTCATTAGTAAACAAGCAGTTATGTCCTTTGTCACATAGATGAGATATGGAAAAAAGATTGTAATCTAAAAAAATCAACATGTAAAACATGCGAAAGAATATGTTGAGATGATATTGCAATTTTACTGGTCCAAGGACTTTTCATTGGCCGTTGTCTATAAAATAGATGCCTTCACATGGATCTGCATTTTGCTCATACTCCACGAACATTCTTCTTTCTCCGGTCATATGATTGCTGCATCCACTATCTAACACCTATTTTGATCCACCAGAGGAGTAAGCCTGCAAAATAGAATTATGCGTTGTTTTTAGGTACCCAAGCTTGCTGGGGTCCTTTGAGGCTAGTTACAAGTGACTTGGGCACCCACACACATGTTTTTGGAGTTCTTGTGGCGTGGCTCTGCATATTTTGCATAGACATAACCAAATCTAATTCTCATAAGAACAATGGATGCGTCAAATGTATGAAATAAGGTTGGTTATTCATGCCTAGATGTGTTCTCTTTAACAAAATTAATATGATTCATATTGTGAGAATTATTGTATTGCTTTCGACCTCTTGTATACCCAAGACCATCTTTGACATCAGGAGGTCTTGTGACTGTTGACTGCTGGTACGTCACAGATAAAAATCCGCAGACGCACGAAAACTATCGTGTAACACATCCCCATATAGAGTATTCCCAAGGTTATTGAATCCAATGAACGTGTGTGCTAATCTTACGAACTAATTCACCCAAGGACACAAAGTTGTTTGGTAGGCAAGGATCAGAGAGGAATTTAAAGTATTGATTCTAATTCAAAGATATTTGCTGTAGCTGCTTGCTTTGGGCACGGGTTTACCCCTAGCAACACTAGAACGACTCCAGCCGAGGGCCTCTTTCATAGCCGAAAGTGGAGGATTACAAAGGACAGATAGGGCCATCACCACCTACTGCCTACCTCTTCAATCCGTGGGTCTATGAGATATTCACTTGTGATTTCTAACCTAAGAACCACACTTACATTCTAAATAACAACTCTAGTTGTTTCGAACACAAAGCTACAACTAGAGCCTCTAATAAATCAAAGCAATGAACCCACAAGTAACTACTTGTGCAAACTGCTTTGAATTGAAAATTGAAATTGAATTGAATTCACCAAGGCTTAATTTAAATAAAACCTTTGTAGAGGTACAAGTGTTGAAGAGGGACTTGACAAGCCCAAGCCTCCTTCTTCTAGACTCTTCACCACACTCTTCTTCTACATGGCAGCCTCTAGGACTATCTAGACCTTAGAAGTGGTATTTTATTCTCAACTTTTTGTGTGTGTGTGAAGTAAGGTGTTGGGTGCTATTTATATATAGAGGAGGATTGGTTCCTACCACCAAATGTGTGCGATTTAGTCATCCCCGCTACCAGGAAGCCAGGAGAAGTTGTTACAAGTCATTGGACCAAGTTGGGCGCCAATACTGGTTTGGCCGAACAGGGCATTCGGCCGCTTTGGTCTTTGCTCTGATCCGCGTGTGCATTCTCCAAGTTGCTGCCTGGTGTGTCCTCTTGATGTTTTGGGGTGCTACATCGTTGGATTGCCTCGATACGACTGTTTGTGGGCCATTTGATTCATGTGATGACATGTTGCGTCGCTTGATTCATTGGAATCCAATTAATAGATTACTCCATGGATGTCTTGTTACTTTTGGATATTAATTCACCTGCACACAAATAAACACTGACACTTGTGGACATGGTTATTATTTAATCCTACCACTATGTAATGCTTCTCTTTTGGGCACATTACGAGGTAAATTGATGGTCAAAACATGGAACTTATGGACCGTCAACAAACTCCACCACACTCAGTCCTTTGCTCGTCCTTGAGTGAAGGCAAGAAGAAGAACTAAATTGTTGACATAAAGTTGCTGTAAGTTAGAAAATGAGAATACTAGATATTTCAACTTATACCTCAGTTCATGAATTCCTTTAATTGTGGCTACAATGTCTATCTTGGGTTTTTGAAGAGTGGAACGGTTGGAATGCAGCTCCCTTGGATCTTCTCCTGCTGAAATGATTTGACAATTTGCTGTATATCGAAAAGTCAATGAAGCATTTGTCTTTATTTCTCATTTGGAATATCTCAAATATCTCAAAGTGTTTTGATCCTCACCTTGGCATGTTTTGCCAATTTTTGTCCCTACACTAAGTATGGCTATATTTAGGGCTTGGTAGAGATAAATGTGGCACACGTTGCAATTCATATATCACAAAGTCAAAAACGAGATCCACATGAGACGACCATGCATAAAAAACCAATGACTAAAAAAATTCTTCTGCACTTCTTATGGATGGTGGATGATGAATGGTGGTGATGACTACCAACTGATCACTCTTGTTTGTGCAGGGACGAAGCATGGCTACTTATTTGCACTCTCTCTCTTTTTTTAGAGCTCTTATAGCCATACCTTCTACTCCTTTTGTGCATCTTTTATTGAGAGAGGATTTTGCTGAATTTGCATGGAGTAGCTCTTAATGGTGAATTTGTGGAATTTATGAAATATGGTGGAGTGAACAAGAAATTCCTAATCAAAGATTTCATGCAAGACACTCAATAGTGTCAAGAGTGTGACAATGTTCAATGAAGATGCAAAGTGGAATATGCATGTGGTTTTTGAAGAAATATATCATATGGCCTTGTTGGGTATTTAAATTTCCAATGAGAGAGGCAAAGTTCAAGACTCAAATTTTTTTGCAGATATCAAAATCAAAATCAAAATCAATTTTCAGGATCATGGTGAGAGATTTAGCATCTAATGCCATGATGGACTCCAATGCGAGGGTGGTGTTGTCATTGGTCAGCACGATGTCTCTGCTCAAATTGAAGGTTGAGCTAGAGTAGGCATGAGGGACATGTTTCTTGTCGGCCATGACTTGGATGGGAGGAGAGGAGATGATTTTTTTTCTGTGAGTTGTAAGGTTCCCTCTCTGTTCCCATCCTTATGTAAGGGGGGAACAACGAGATAGCACCAAGATTATTGTCGGGATAAGAGAGAAGAGTCGATACAAAAAGCATAACGCTGGCGGCGCAAAGGAGGAGTCGACTGAACCTCTCCTGGCTCCATTCGAGCCAAGTTTTCGTGGGTCGACTAAATGGGCCTCATTGATGAATATTTGGATGGCCCATCAGTTGGACGCGTAGGAATAAAATAGAATTTAAATAAATGGCATGAAATTCAATAAGATTTTGTCACATCAATTTCTTTTTCATATCCTCTTCGGATTCAAGAAATAATTTGAGTTGGTGTCCATTCACTTTGAATAGTTGACCATCATCACCTTGGAGTGTGATTGCTCCATGGGATGAGGTCTCTACTACAATGAAGGGTCCTCCGCATTTACTTCTAAGCTTCCCATGTCCAAATAGTTTAACCCTAGAGTTAAAGAACAAGACTTTATCCCCAGGTTTGAACTCTTTTGGCATAATCCTCTTATCATGCCCTCTTTTGGTTATTTCCTTGTAAAATTTGGCACTATGATACTCCTTATCTCTCCACTCTTCGAACTCGGAAATTTGCTTCAATCGGTTTTTTCCAGCTTCATGAAGATCCATGTTCCATCGCTTGATGGTCCAATAATCTCTATGTTCCAATTCTACAGGAAGATGACAAGTCTTCCCATAGACAAGTTGGAACGGAGACATGCCAATGGGTGTCTTGTAGGCAGCACGGTATGCCCACAGTGCATCGGGTAGCTTATCCCTCCATCGCGTTCCCATTTTCAAGATGATCTTTTGCAGAATATTCTTAATTTTCTTATTTGATGATTTTGCTTGATCACTTGTTTGTGGGTGGTATGGAGCACGAGTATAATTCTAGACACCAATCTCCCTCAAATAGTTCCAAAAAGTCTTATCTATGAAATGAGACCCTTCATGACTTATGTCCAGACGGGCAGTGCCAAAGGGTGGGAAAATGATCTCATGGAACATTTTCAAGCTTGCTTGGAATCAGCATTCTTGCATGGAAAGGCTTCTACCCATTTTGACACATAATCTACGGTGACCAGAATATACTCGCAGTCACATGACTTTGGGAAAGGTTCCATGAAGTAGATACTCCACACATAAAATAATTCCACTTGGAGATTATATGTTAGGGCCATCGCATTGCGAGCAGAGATTCCTCCATGCTTTTGGTATTTCCAACATCAGCGAATGAATACCTTTGTGTCTTCATACATGGAAGGCAAATAGAATCCACTCAGCCAGATCTTTGCCTAAGTACGGTAAACACCGTAATGACCACCATAGAGGCCAGCATGGTATTATTCAATAATTTGGTGCCTTCGATTAATGCGACACACCTTTTGAAAAGGCTATCGAAAGACTCAATAGAGCTATGGGTTATCTCAAAGGTGTCTACAACTCTCATAGATGAGTTTCTATTAGTTTTCCCTTGGTGGTACGTACCACGTTACCATGAAGTTCATGATATCTGCATACCAAGGGTGAAAGTCAGTCACCTTGAGTAGAATATCATCTCGTAGGAAGTCATTGATAGGAATGTCCATGGTTTGCGTGACTTCCATACATGAGAGATGATCTGCAACAAAATTCTCTACTCCTTTCTTATCCTTGATTTCTAAGTCAATATCTTGGAGTAGAAGAATCCACCGGATTAGCTTTGGTTTGGCATCCTTTTTGGTAAGCAAATACTTCAAGGCAACATGGTCTGTATAGATTATGACCTTGGCTCCAACCAAATAGGATCTAAACTTATCGATAGCAAAAACTACAGCTAAGAGCTCTTTCTCAATTGCGGCATAATTGAGCTGAGCTCCTGCCAGAGTTTTGCTAGAGTAGGCTATTGCATGATGGTTTTTATATTTGGTTTGGCCTAGTACCGAACCAACAGCAAAATCACTAGCATCACACATGATAGTGAATGATAGCATCCAGCCAGAAGATTGGATGATTGGAGCTGAGTGACTGTCTTTTTGAGTGTATCAAATGCTTGAAGGCACTCATCGTTGAAATCAGAGAGAGCTTCCTTAACTAATAGCTGTGTGAGTGGTTTAGCAATTTCAGAAAAATCCTTGATGAATCACCGATAGAACACTGCATGACCTAAAAAGCTACGGATTCCCTTAACATTGATAGGAGGTTGAGGTTTTTCAAAACTTCAATCTTTGCTTTGTCCACCTCTATCCCTCTCTCAGACACTAGGTGTCCAAGAACTATGCCTTCACGAACCATGAAATAGCACTTTTCCCAATTAAGCACTAGGTCCATTTCTTGGCATCTTTGTAAGACCTTTTCTAAGTTTTCCAAACAATAATCAAAAGTTTTTCCATCGATTGAGAAATCGTCCATGAAAACTTCCATGACCTCCTCAATCATGTCGCAAAAGATAGACAGCATGCATCTTTGAAAAGAGGCGGGAGCATTACACAGTCAAAAAGACATAAGCTGGTAGGCATAAGTCCCGTAAGGACATGTGAATGTGGTCTTACTCTGGTCGTCTGGATGGATTCAAATTTGATGATACCTCGAATACCCATAAAGGAAACAAAAGTAGGAGTGTTTTGCCAACCACTCTAACATCTCATAGATGAGTGGCTGTGGAAAATGATCCATTCTTGTAGCCTTGTTAAGTTTATAGTAATCAATGCGCATCCTACAACCCATGAAGTTTCAAGGCTTTTTTCTTGATAACTTCCCGCATCTCTTTATTCAATCGCCTTTGAGGTTCCATTGAAGGGATACTCTCAGTGTAAATAGGGATGCAATGGGTGCATAACACTAGACTAAATCCCTTGATATCTTGTGGTGAATAGCAAAAAAAAGCTCTATGCTTTTCTAGCATGGCAATGAGTTTGAGTGTATCATCATCTGAAAGCTTGTCACTAATGATGACACGGGCTTCCAAATCGCCATTTAGAAAGGCATAATGTAGGCCTGCAAGTAAATTTTTAGCTCAACGGGGGGTTTTGGAGAGAACTCTTCTTTTGGCAATTTGAATGCCTCCTGAAATTCATCCTCCTCTTGGATGAAATCTTCTTCACCTTCAATTTTAGGTGGTGCAAAGAATTGAAGTCCTAACCTCTTCTATTGGATCATCTTTGATGAGAGATTATGCAGATGTGTCATTTGAACGCAGAATGGGAATACAAAACTTTCTCTCTCCAAGTTTGACATTGAGATTTTCTTCCAAGGGATTTTTTATGAGAAATTTCTCAATGGGAGTCTCAATCATAATGTCAAAATCTTGGATTTTGAACACATGGAAGTATAGGAGAACCTCAATATCTTTGTGTCTTACAGACACTTGTTGCAAAACCAGGCACCCTTCAAGGATGTTTTCAAAAGAATCTTAGAAAAATTTTCATGTTGGTGCCAATGACACATCGTCTAGAATGGCGAGAGCAGAAGAATCAGAAATGAGATTTGCTTGAACAATGGGGTTGTATAGGACCCTCATTGGTGTCACTCTAATGAAGCATAGAATGGTTTCCAAAGGTGATGTCATCCGAAGAATTTCGGGTGATTGCTCAACTTCCACAATCCATTCTCAACTTAGAATAGAGGTTAACTCCTTGTCCGTCTGTATGACGAACACTCCATCAGGTGGGTCAAGTGGAGTTAGTGGCAATGATTGTTTCATATGGCAACAATACTTTGAGGTATTACCAAAATCTTCAAATATTTCTTCCTCAAAGTAAAAGTGAAACTCCGAAGGTTGAATTTCTTCTTCCTTCGTAGTTTTTGGTTCAGGAAAGGATTCTTCCTGCAAGGTTTGAGATAAGCAATAAATAGGCTTGTCCTTGTCCATGGATTTATCCTCGGTTCTTGACACGGGTTCCTCTTAAGGAGGCTCTTTAAAACCCATAATGAAGGAAGAATTTTCTAGAATTTTATCCAGAAAGTCCTTGCCTTCTTTTCATATCTTATGGAGAAGGATCCTCCAGCCGTAATGTCAAGATGTAGGGAAGACTCTTTGTTCAACCCCATGAAGAAGTGTTGCAAAAGAAACGGATCAGGTATGGACAATTCTGGGCTAGAATTTCTCAAAAGAGAAAACCTGTCCCAAGATGCACCCATAGATTCTTTCTCCATCTGCTGGAAGCATAATACTTCCCTTCGTAAGGAAACAACGCGAGCAATTGGAAAGAAAGTAAGACAAAATCTATCTTGTAATTCACTTCAATTGCTGTTTGTCTTTGCGACGTTGTGGTCGAACCATTGTTTGGCTTTTTCCTTGAGGGAAAAGGGAAACAACTTCCATTTGAGAGTTTCCCGTGTCACACCTTTCATTAGAAGGCATGAACACATTTCTTTGAACTCTCGTAGATGGTGGTAAGGGTTTTCACAATACGTTCCCGATAAGGATTGTTCCCGAAACATGGCTATGAAACCAGGGCAAAGTTCATAGCTAGTAGAAAAAATGTGTTCCGCCGAAGGCGGTGGCTCACAGAACTTGCCCTTAGGGGCAGAATAAGAAAGAATGGTGGGTTGCTCCATTTATGTGGTGGTGGTAAGAAAAGGAAAAGAAATGTAAGAATATAGATACGAGGGTGAACAAGGTTCGAAGGTCAACAGCAACCCTTCCCTGGCAACAGTGACAAAAGTGCTTGTTGACAGCTAGTACATCACAAATAGAAATCCGCAAGCTCACGAAAACTATCTTGTAGCACTTCCCCTTAAAGATTATTCCCAAGGGTATCGAATCCAAGGAAGGTGTGTGCTAATCTTACAAACTAATTCACCCAAGGACACAAAGTTTTTTGGTAGGCAAGAAACAGGGAGGAACTTAAAGTATTAGTTATAATTTAAAGAGATTTGCGGTGACTGCTTGCTTCAGGCATGGGTCTCCCGCCGAGAGCCTATGGCATAGCCGAACGTGGAGGATTACAAAGGATAGATATGGCTGTCACCACCTACTGCCTACCTCTTCAATATGTGGGTCTATGAGATATTCACTTGTGATTTCTAACCTAAGCACCACGCTTATGTTCTAAATAATTAGTCCAGATTTTTCGAACACAAAACTACAACTAGAGCCTATAATAAATTGAAGCAATGAAACCACACGTAACTACTTATGCAAACTACTTTGAATTGAAAATCAAACTTGAATTGAATTCACAAAAGCTTACGTTGAATAAAACCTTTGTAAGTTTACAAGTGTAGAAGAGGGACTTGACAAGCCCAAGCCTTCTTTTTCTAGACTCTTCACCACACCCTCGTTCAACTTGGTAGCCTATAGGACTACTCTAAAACTTAGGAGTGGTATTCTATTTTGAACATCTGGTGTGTGTGTGTGAAGTGAGGTGTGGTGTGCTATTTATAGGTGGAGGAGGGTCAGTTCCCGCCACCAAATGCATGCGATTCAGTCATCTCCGCCACTAGGAAGCATTGAGGAGTCTGTTGAAAGTTGTTATATACCAATTTTGATCATCAATATATCTTAATTATGTGAAGGAATGAATATTTCTTACACACATTATAGTTAGAAATAACCTAGTTCCACTTGTACTTGGAGAAATTTGTGCATGCACGTATTTTGTACAAAATTGAGGTAAAAGAGGGGGAGTAGTCCTATAAATTATCAACCCAGCCAATCAAGCATCAACACTTGGCATCACATAAATCAAATGGCCCACAAACAGTAGCATCCGAGGATATCCAACGGTGTATCACCCATATTATTGAATGGGACCCACCTGGAAGTCACCCCAAGAAACAACACTAGAAATGGTCAGAAAACCACTTCGGCCGAAGCCTTTTTGGTGGCAAACTCGGTCAACTTCCACGTGTCGACTCCCTTTGGTGCCCTGATAACGACGAATACTTATTTGCTAACTTTTAGCGGCTGGAACTGACCCTTCTCCAACTCTAAATAGGACCCCCTACTCCTCAATTCAACACAAACCACTTGAGCATCATTGTATTGTACACAATAGTTCTCCTAGTTCCTCTGTGGAGGTTAGGCTGTAGAGAGGAGCCTCTAGTCCCAAGTCCAAATGTGAAAGGTATGGCTCATGTATCTTTTCCTATATTTCTTACGTTATGCATAATAAAGAAATTATCTTTAGTCTTCTTTTATTCATATACTTGGATGAAGCGTTTCTTGTTTGATCGTGGATTCCATGCATGTGGTAGGTATAGTCTTTATGATCATGTGCTAATGTCATTATACTATCATCATAAACACTATAAACCCCCACTATGATCTAATTAGCTATGATATTATCATGTTAATATGAATGACTTATGCAATGTTTCAACATTGGTTCAATGATGTTTAGGTTAATCATTTCCTAAGCATGGATCGTGCGTGGCTCCTAAGGTATTTACTTAATATGCTAGCATGGTGCTGGGATAGTTAAGTAATGTTGGATGTCTCGTACACCCACAAATTGAAGAGGTAGGCAGTAGGTGGTGACAATCCTATCTGTCCTTTTTAATCCTCCACGTTCGGCTATGCCACAGGCTCTTTGTGGAAGCCGTAGTATTGCTAGGAGTAAACCCGTGCCCGATATGTTAAACATCTTAGCATAAGGATTCACCATTTACATGCTCATTAGTATCTAACTTATGCTATGTATATGTATATTAGAAGCATTGTAGGAGCAACTCCCCAAATCTTAGTCCAATATCTATTAGAACCCATATACCCTCTAGAATAGATTGCTAAGGTGTGTGTCACACTACCCATCTTATCAACTTACCCCTGTCTTGATAATTGATTACTATCCCATAGCTTGATCATAGGAGTAGTGTTCACTTTACTCCATTGTATTCCTTTGTGATAAATATGATACCCTTGGGAATACTCTTCGGTGAAATGCTACACGAAACTTTCCGTGCACTTGTGGATTTTTATCTGTGACGTAAGAAACATCAACAAGCATTTCTGGCACCGTTGTCGGGGAAGGCAAAGGAATTGAAGGATAGCTACCACTTGTGATTAAGCTACAGGTACTAATAGTTATTAAACAATATTACCTTTATTTATTCTCTCCTTTTGTGTGGAAACTGGGTAGTGTTGGCCAGCCCATTTCATGGGATGGCCAACGAGGACTCAAGTGCTTAACTGCAAGATGATTCATGGCGTACCTCAACAAATGTCTGCTAGGTAACACCATTGCCTTTTGCGGAAGAATTTCAGCTTCCAGTAGAAGCCAAAGTCATTCATCCCTAACCTTGGGGGAGGCTCCAAGAGTTCTTCTTGGTTTGCCTTCATGATGGGATGGATAGTTTGCTCTTCATCCAACACTCATGTCATGGGTTGGCTCCACCAATCCATGACCACATTCGTGCTGAAGCTAAAGGAGCCTTATTCTCATTCATTATGAGAATATGGTCTCCACTCAAGGGGTGGATTGAAGAATGCTTTAGTTCCATTAGCTAGGCATGCACAACACTTAACAAGGTGGACATGCTAGTTATGGAACTACACCACCCATTGAGTAACATGAAGATCAACCAAATGGAGAAGTGTTTGGACAATCCAAGAAATGGATATTCACATGATTTGTTAAAATCCATGTCAACATCGAACACTTGGGGAATTATTTCCCTAGAACCCATGGGGATTCTTCCTTTCAAACAACAACTCCAATGGCTATCATTCACAAGGAGGTCAAGGGTGGAATAAACATCACCCTTGTAATCAAGGAGGCTTTGGGGATTTAATGGATTTGTAAGACCTATGTGTGCTGAATACATTGGCTTAAAGTGGAATACACTTGCTTTGATGACAAAAGTTTTGAATATCACCAAAACATCTTTTTATTAAGGTCCGACTAGTTTTGGTTAGCTCCGGTGAGTTTTGTCTTTAGCTCCAACATGTCTTTGATAGCTCCGGCATGTTTTTGCTAAGCTCCGAGTTGATTTTTCTAGCTTAGGCTTTTGGGTTTACTAGTTCATACTAGTTTTGGTAAGTTCCGGCGCTAGGTTCTACTAGCTTTTGTTAGCTCCGGCTCAAGGTCCAGGTTGCTCTAGCAAGGTCCGGAACTTGACCGCAATGATTCGGTTTTTCATTTGCAATATTTCGTACTTGCTTTACATCTCTGGAAAGATTTCTTAGTATTCATTTTCTAAGTCTTTGGGGCGTTTTTGGTTGACATGGATGATATCGTGATACTGTGGTTTTGCAACATGCTTATGTGAGGTTCTCACGTATGGTGTTGTGTTCGGAACTAACTTGAGTCAAGTCGAGGACTTGGGCTCGTATGGATTGGCTGTTTATTCATGTGCAGGTGTAGCTTGAGTTCAAGACATGGCTGGTGATGGGATCCATTGGACTAGTCTGAGGGAGGAGATGAGGTTCCAACAATCAAATTTAGGAGGAATTGTGGTTGAGCTGATCAGGAGGTTGCGCATCATGATTGAATCAAGAACAATGCATGTGAAGGTATGGTAGACATCATTGGAAGATGTTTGCACATGTGCAAGAAGTGCATGGACGTGGCTACATAGTTCCGTGACGTGATGAAGAGATGTGGACGTAAAGAGTTGGTCGGAATGGTCCAACCGACTAGGTTATGGACTCAGGCTGCGGCTGAGTTGGGTTTGACTCAAATATGGAAAGATTTGAGTTGGTTATGATAGGATTTCATGTGGGTCACGAATTTGAGTTGTTTAGGAATGTGGGAAACGTTCCTAAGGTGTTTAGAAGTCTTAAGATTGCTTCTATCTGCGTATAGAAGAATCCTAAGCAGTTATGTTACGATTTGTGAACAGAGTAGGATTAGGTTCCTGATCTGAGTTGAGTTGGCTTTCGAGCTGTTTATATAAGCAAGGGAGCCCAGAGCTCGTGGTGCACGACTTTGGGGCTGTTTCTCTTGTGTTCTATTGAATAAAATTCGTAGTTTTAAGAAACTTTTGTGCCTTGTTCGTCCGACTTGTTCCAGACAAGTTTTACTCGTCGAGTTTCTGAACAGCACTACCTTTCGTCGGTGGTTTTATCATAACTCGAGTTTTACAGATCCAATTGACGTGATTCTTTTTGGGTTGTCTTCACAACTTGATTATCTATAATCCGTCAAAATTTAACATTCATTGGATTTGTGGTTTCTGATCTACACGAGTTTCTTTGCAGCGTTGCTGAACTGTTTTTCTTGAGTAGGGCAGATTGACCTTTGTTTGATCTTTCAATCATAACTTGAGTTTTTCTTGACGGATTTGAGTGATTCTTGTTGTGTTGTCTTCGTGACTTTATTATCTATGATATCTATAACTTTTGTCACGGTGAAACACGTTTATATTAATCTCACACACAATTTCTTTTACAGATCGTTTTTCTGCCGAAGGGGTTGGGGTTTAACTGTTTCCGCTCCATAAGATTTTTAAATCTACCATTCAGCCCCCCTCTGGTAGCTTTTCCTGTGCTCTTGATCCTACAATTGGTATCAGAGCCACGGTGCTCTAATCTTTGTGATTTGCGTGTGTTTTTGACTAATCATCATGGAGAAGTACTCTGTCAAACCTTGTGTGTTCGCTGGTATTGATTTTCAGGTTTGGAAGGCACGCATGGAGGATTTCATCCAGGCACAAGGCTTTGCAATATGGGAGAATGTATACAAGCCGTACGAAGTGCCATCAAACGATCAAGTTACAGCTACAAATCTGAGAGATGTCGACAACAACAACAAGGCTCGAAACTTGATCATACAAGGATTAACACAAAGCGACTTCGACCGTGTTGCACACCTCCGATCTGCATACGATGTGTGGAAAACACTTTGTGACTACCACGAAGGATTCAACACGATCAAAGAGGTAAGCGAGACATGTTCAAGAAAGAATACTTGCGCTTCGAGATTCAACCCGGTGAGTCTATTGATGAACTTTTTGCTCGCTTTAATAAGATTCTCAGCAACTTGCGTAGTGTCAATGTAAATTTTTCAGATGCTGAAAATGCTAGGCAATTGCTAAGTGCATTAGATATGTCAATTTGGGAGATGAAAGTCACATCTATTCGTGAATCTACTGTCATGAGTACACTTACTTTAGATGTGTTATATTCCAAGCTAAAAACTCATGAAATTGACATAATATCACGTAAGAACCCCAACAAGTCTATTGCTTTTGTTTCTCAACGTGATATGCCTAGCTCCGGCCAATCTTCATCTTGTGGTACACTTGCTTTGTTGTCCTCTCTAACCCTTGAACAGATTGAGGAGTTTCTAGAGGAGGAACTAGCACTTCTCTCTACGCGGTTCTCAAAAGCATTGCAAAATGTGAGAACTAGAAGGAGAGGAAGCTCCGGACCTCAACGATGCTTCGAATGTGGTAAGACAGGACACTTTTGTACAGATTGTCCTATCCTTTCAGGTCCTACCTCCCGGAAGAAAAACAATCAAGGATAAAGCACTCCTCAACAAATGATAAAAGAAAAAGAAGGGCTTTACAGGTCGCCAACTGGTGAACAGTTTTATCTCAGCACTCCAGGAACTTGGCTCAAGCGACGTGGACATTGAAGGTGATAAAGATGAAGATGATTTGGCAAACTTGTGCTTCATGGCGGGCAAATCAAGATCAAGTATGGAGGAGGCAGAACACAATAGCGACAATGAAGAGGTATGTCCTACTTGCGAAGAAATGTGTGATGCTATTTCTCGTGCCACTGTTATTGTTAAGAAAAAGGACAAAAAGCTTAGGGACAATGCTGTTAAAATTGAGTCACTAGAATCCGAAATTAATCGTTTGAAATCCTTGATTCCTAGTGATGATTCTTGTTCCTCATGTGACTTAATATATGAACAATTGTCCTCCCTAAGAAGTGCACATACCTCCACACTTGATAAACTTGAACTTGAAATTGAAAAGAACAAAAAGATTGCTGCACTTAATGATTGGAAACTTAAAAGATGCTTCTTGTTCTACAATTGATTTGCATTGTTCTAGTCATGATGATCTTGATAAGAAACTGCAAGATGCTATGAATGAAATCTCTATATTGAACAATGCTTTACGTTCTCATGAAGTTAAATATAGTTCCAATTGCAAATTAAAAGGAAAAACTTCATGTGAAAATTGCCTTGATCTGTCCGATAAACTTGATAACATGCATAGGACATTAGATCGGTTTTGTAATGGGAATAAGAACCTAAACTTGCTGCTGAATTCTTCCAAGTATTGCAAAGATAAAACTGGTTTAAGTTTTGATTCTCATGCTCATGCTAAGGCACATCCACCTAAAATTGTAAAGTCATTAGGAAGTGGTTTGATTCAAACAGTTCCTAGACAAAAAGAAGTGGTTTTCAAATCTGCAAGAGTGTTGTCTCATTCGATTTCAAATAAAAATATTGTTTGCTCATCTAGAAATGAACACAAAGTTAAATTTCATTGTACCTACTATGGTAGAGATGGTCATGTCATAGATTTTTGTTATAGACTAGCTAAACAACAGAAAAGGGAAAGAATAGTTGCTAGATCTCATAACTTTCATGCAAAATTTGCTGCACATATTGAACCGAATGTACAACCCGCTGTTTTGAGTCAAAAACATTCAAAGTTTACCTTCAGACCTTCTGTTTTTGCCTACGGAGCTACTGATTTCCGTGCTACACAAGTAACACCTTATAGGTCAGTAGTTAAGAATAAAAAATCTCAAACTTTGACTCATAAACCTGCTGTTTTGTCTCATATTTCGCGTGTTTTTCCTGCTGCACGTCGCGTGACTCAGTACTGGATTCCTAAATGCCTTTTGACTAACCCCAGTATTGAGTCATTGACGTATTATGCTTCTATGTAGGTTACACGTTTGAGGAAGGAGAACATTTGGATTGTGGATTTAGGTTGCTCACGCCGCATGACCGGTAACAAAGATTGGTTGTCCTCCCTCTCTTTTGTGTCACGTGTAGAGAATGTTACTTTTGCCGATAATTCCTCAACTCCTATAATTGCTAAGGGTTCGGTTAGAGTAAATGATCACTACACTCTGAACAATGTGCACTTGTCAAAAATTTGAAATACAACTTGCTTTCTGTTTCACAATTGCTAGATAAAAATCTGGAAATTATTTTCAATAAAAACTGCCGCAATGTTGTAAGTTCAAATAGTGAGCTTATTTTTAACATGTCTCGGTTTGGAAGAGTTTTTAAAGCTGATTTTGATATGTCTTCCTCTAAGCATAGGTGTCTAGTTGCTAATGATTCAAAGGACCTATATTTTTTGCATCGTAGACCTGGTCACGTAGGCTTTGATCACCTAAGGCGTGTTAGTGCTCTTGATCGCATACGTGGGGTGCCTAAGCTTAAAGGGGACAAAGAAATTGTGTGCTCCTCTTGTAGACATGCTAAGATGGTTGCAGATTCACATACTCCTCTCGCAATGATCATGACAACTGAACTATGTCAACTTTTGCATCTTGACACCCTAGGACCTTCACGTGTTCAATCCTTCGAAGGTAAATGGTATGTACTTGTAATTGTTGATGATTATTCTAGATACTCTTTGGTTTACTTTATGGCGTCTAAGAATGAAGTATTTAGTCACTTTAGAACTTTATTACTTAGATTATCAATTGATCACCCAGGATCATTAAAAGCAATTAGAAGTGATAATGGAATTGAATTTAAAAATCAATCTTTTGATCACTTTTGTGCTGAAAATAGAATAGATCATCAAATTTTCTTCACCATATGTTCCTCAACAAAACAGTGTTGTAGAAAGAAAGAACAGAACCTTAGTTGAGATGGCTAGGACTATGCTTGATGAATATCAAACTCCTAGGAAATTTTTGGCTGATGCCTTAGCAACCGCTTTTTATGTCTCAAATCGTGTTTTCTTGCGTGCTAAGCTAGGTAAAACACCATATGAGCTCCGGTTTGGACATAGGCCTAGCGTTACACACTTTCGGGTCTTTGGTTGCAAATGCTTTGTTAAGAGACATGATAATCTTGATAAATTGAACCTATATCTATTGATGGCATGTTTCTTGGTTATCCATCTCATACTAGAGGCTACCGTGTGCTTTTACTTGACACTAACAAAATTGTGGAGACTTGTGAACTGTCTTTTGATGAAGCTAGCCCAGGTACTAGCTCAAACATTGCAGGTCCAGATCCATATCCGCAGGGGGGTGCATTTTTGTTGAAGATGAGGAAGATTAGGAGCTGCTGCCCAAAAATTCAGCAGCTAAAGACTTTGGTTCAGCTCCGGATGTTAATTCTCAACCAGCACTGACAACCATCAATGCAAATTCAAATCATCCTCAAGTCACAAGCTCATCAATTTGTGATGAACATGAAGAAGAAGAAGCTTGCGAGACATCTGTTCCCCTACGGTTTTACAAAGATCACCCCCCACGACAGATGATTGGAAGCTTGCACGAACAAGTCTCACGGTCGAGGTTTTGCGATCCAAACTATCATGCTCATTCTGCTTTTGTTGCTTCTTTTGAACCCAAAGATATATCACACGCACTCACTAATGAATCTTGGATTGTTGCCATGCAAGAAGAGTTAGAAAATTTTGAAAGAAATATGTTTGAAAACTTGTACCTCCACCTCAAGGTCACACTTTAATTGGAACTAAATGGGTATTTAAAAATAAACAAAGTGAGGATGGGGTTGTGGTTAGGAATAAGTATAGGTTGGTTGCTCAAGGTTTCACTCAAGTTGAAGGTCTAGATTTTGATGAAACATTTGCTCATGTTGCTAGATTAGAAGCCATAAGGATTTTGCTAGCTTTTGCTGCATCAAATGGTTTTAAGCTATATCAAATGAATGTTAAAAGTGCTATTCTTAATGGCTACATAGATGAGGAGGTTGTAGGATTGATAGGAAAGTACTTCCAGTGCTTGTCATTTTCTTGGTAATTCTCTTGTTGCTTGGTCCTCTAGAAAACAAAATTCAGTTGCACAATCCACAGCCGAATCTGAATATGTAGCTGCTGCTAGTGCTTGCTCACAAATTCTTTGGATTGTTCAAACACTTAAGGACTATGGGGTTGATCTACATAGTGTTCCACTGTTCTATGATAACACTAGTTCCATTTCCATTTCTAAAAACCTCGTGCAACATTCTAGAACTAAGCACATTGACATTAGGTATCACTTCCTCGGAGATAATGTTGAAAAAGGAAACATTGTGCTTCACCATGTAGATACTGAACAACAATTGCCTGACATTTTTACAAAACCTTTGGATTTCACTCGTTTTTGTTACATTTGTAGTCAAATAGGGGTTATGCATCCTCATGGCTTAAATTGAGGGGGAGTTTTGAAACTTGGGAAGTCTATGTGTGAATCTGAAATTAAAATAATATGAGCATAGTATTTCATACATATATTTCTTTGTGATTCCTTTTACATGCTGAAAGTTCTTACTACATTACTCGTGATATACATTTTGTAGTTTTTGCCATGTCTAGTAATTGGAATAATTACTTACACTAAAACTGGTCATGGTCGAACTTTCTTGCTGATTTGAACTTGTTACATGTTCACAAGTGCTTTTAATTATTAAGAATTAATCAAGTAATTACCTCACATGTTGAGTTTTTATGAACAAATATAAATTGAGAAAAGATCAAGAGAATATGTATGCATCGTACTTCTTCTTTTGAGATGGCTTATCATTGCACTTAGATATGAACTTGGAAGAAGTTGTGTATGACTAAAACCATGTCCTTAAGCTTCTGATTGTCAAATGACATAGGCTTGGCTTGGTTGGTTAGAATAAGGCATATGCGCATATAATCTCTTGCAAATATCATATGATCTAAATTTATGCTTCGGAAAATAATAAAATGCAGCAACTAGTGTCATGCTTTCAGGTTTTGAAATAGTTAAGTTTGTGAGATCATGACTTGCTTAAATTAAAAATTACATTTGATCTCTAGCATGGCTTACACTACTTTATGTATTTCATTGATGTGATAATGTGCGGTACCTGATAGTATGACTTGGATGAGCTTTGTTTTATATGTATATGTTATAATATGCTCATAACAACTAAAGTTGGAGAGATAATTTGTTTATATGCTCATGACTTGCTGAATACATTGTCAAAGGGGGAGAGATAAACATGAACAGAAAGAGAATATGTGCATAAGGAGAGATGATAAAGGGGGCGAGATAATATGGGATAATTTTTGGATTTTCTTCTCATTTTACTTTTGATTTACAAAGGGGGATAAATTGCCTTCAAAACTTTTATGTGAATAAGCCAATGTTCGGATTTTAAATGGTGTTGCCAATGCATTCATCAAGGGGGAGATTGTAAGACCTATGTGCGCTGAATACATTGGCTTGTAGTGGAATACACTTGCTTTGACGATAAAAGTTTTGAATATCACCAAAACATCTTTTTATTAAGGTCCGACTAGTTTTGGCTAGCTCCGATGTGTTTTGTCTTTAGCTCCAACACGTCTTTGATAGCTCTGGCGTGTTTTTGCTAAGCTCCGAGTTGATTTTTCTAGCTCCGGCTTTTGGGTTTACGAGTTCATACTAGTTTTGGTAAGTTCCGGTGCTAGGTTCTACTAGCTTTTGTTAGCTCCGGCTCAAGGTCCGGGTTGCTCTGGCAAGGTCCGGAACTTGACCACAATGCTTCTGTTTTTAATTTGCAATGTTTTGTACTTGCTTTACATCTCTGGGAAGATTGTTTAGTATTCATTTGCTAAGTCTTTGGTGCATTTTTGGTTGACATGGAGATATCGTGTTACTGTGGTTTTGCAACATGCTTATGTGAGGTTCTCACGTAAGGTGTTGTGTTCGGAACTAACTTTAGTCAAGTCAAGGACTTGGGCTCATATGGATTGGCTGTTTATTCATGTGCAGGTGTTGCTTGATTTCAAGACATGGCTGGTGATGGGATCCATTGGACTAGTCTCAGGGAGGAGATGAGGTTTCAACAATCAAATTCAGGAGGAATGGTGGTTGAGCTGATCAGGAGGTTGCGCAGCATGATTGAATCAAGAACAATGCATGTGAAGGTATCGTGGACGTCATTGGAAGATGTTTGCACGTGTGCAAGAAGTGCATGGACGTGGCTACATAGTTCCGAGACGTGATGAAGAGATGTGGACGCAAAGAGTTGGTCGGAAAGGTCCAACCGACTAGGTTATGGACTCAGGCTGCGGCTGAGTTGGGTTTGACTCAAATATGGAAAGATTTGAGTTGGTTATGATAAGATTTCTTGTGGGTCACGAATTTGAGTTGTTTAGGAATGTGGGATACGTTCCTAAGGTGTTTGGAAGTCTTAAGATTGCTTCTATCTGCGTATAGAAGAATCCTAAGCAGTTATGGAAAGTTACGATTCGTGAACAGAGTAGGATTAGGTTCCTGATCTGAGTTGAGTTGGCTTTCGAGCTGGTTATATAAGCAAGGGAGCCCAGAGCTCGTGGTGCACGACTTTGGGGCTGTTCCTCTTGTGTTCTATTGAATAAAATTCATTGTTTTAAGGAACTTTTGTGCCTTGTTCGTCCGACTTGTTCCAGAAATGTTTTACTCGTCGAGTTTCTGGACAGCACTACCTTTCGTCAGTGGTTTTATCATAACTCGAGATTTACAGATCCAATTGACGTGATTATTTTTGGTTTGTCTTCACAACTTGATTATCTATCATTCGTCAAAATTTCACGGTCATTGGATTTGTGGTTTCTGATCTACACGAGTTTCTTTGCAGCATTCCAGAACTGTTTTTCATGAGTAGGGCAGATTGACCTTTGTTTGATCTTTCGATCATAACTTGAGTTTTTATCGACGGATTTGAGTGATTCTTGTTGTGTTGTCTTTGTGACTTGATTCTCTCTGATATCTATCACTTTTGTCACGGTGAAACACGTTTATATTAGTCTCACACACGATTTCTTTAACAAATCATTTTTCTGCCGAAGGGGTTGGGGTTTAATTGTTTCCGCTGCGTAAGATTTTTAAATCTACCATTCACCCACCTCTTGTAGCTTTTCACGTGCTCTTCGATCCTACAGGATTTAAGATCAACTATCCTACCTTGAAATATCTTGTCCTTGGTCAGGCAAGAAATCAAGACAACATTTACATGATTTTTTTTGACCAAGGACAAGAAACTTAAAGAGCATTCAAGATCCATGAAATCGCACAATCACTTGTTGGGATCCCTACCCTTCAGCCAAGCCCGTGCAACATAAGGCAAGTGACATTGTTGATTAAGCGTTTCTTGTTTTATTGTGGAGTTCACATGTCATCATGCCGACGGAAGTCTTTGATCCATGATAAAAATATGGGTTAACTCAAAGAACATCAAGAAGGTCGAAGTGGCACCCCAAAAGAAGGACAAGCCTCACCATACTTACGAAAGAATATTTTGAAGAGGGAGAAACCATCACTACATCAATAAGTCTTCATCAAGACGACAGAGAGGCTAGGGCCATCATGTGGTCCATATGTCCAACTGACATGCCAAAGGAGGTTTGGCATGTCAATCAAGAGAAGTTGTCCACGTCTTTCGGGATTGGACAACGAATCATCGCACTAAACAGGACAGAGGTAAGTCCCACTCATCGGACTTCAACATAATTTGGTGAGTCCTTGCCAATAGGTTAATTGGTAGTTATGTCATATTTGTTTTCTCAATTGCATGTTTTAATTTCCCATCAAATATTGCATTAGCATTTAGAATGTTTGAATTTCCACACTTGCATGTTGGAAAGTAAAATTTCCAAGCAACATAAAACTAAAATTTTGAATTAGGAAATAAATTTATTTGGATATGAACCTTGCGCAGAACCACATTAATTCATCTTCCAAATTCAAACCAAAAATATTTCCCTCACTATTCATTGCATTTGCAAGCTGTTTCATGTTGGGAAAAATAATTTAACGAAGCGTACAATATGCTTTTTAGCTAACGTAATCCGTTTTCGAGTTGTTTTGTTTCTTCTTGATTTTAGTGCAATCAGGACAAAATTTGTAAGTAGTTTGGAAGGTGTAACACCCTCATTTTTGTGCATAATGCATTGCATACATCCTCCTACATGTTTAACATAAAGCAACCTTAAAAGGAACAAGATTAAAATGAATTTAGGTCTCATCAGGGATTTAATCCTATTAGGGAGCGGACTTGTCTGACCCCAAACCCAGACTAGTCCAGTATTCCCTTTCTGTTTCTGAAATTCAGTTTCTTCAGGACTACAGACTTGTGTGACACAATGCACAGACTTGTCCGATCGTGTTTCTGATGATTCCATGGACTTGTCCGATGTCCGAGCGGACTAGTCCGATCATGTCCAGTTTCAATCTCAAAGCCTTCTATTTTGCTAACACCGAACTTGTCCGGACAAACATACAAACTTGTCCGAAAATGTCTCTGTTCCGTAACGGACTTCTCCATTCCCTTTGGCAGACTACTCCAGCCTGCATAATTCAACTCAGATTCTATAATTCTTCCATGATTGGATATTGGGTAATTGCCTTAATTGGGCTCAGGAACTTCGTGCCCAACCTCAGAATATCCCTAGTGGACCTCACCTCGTCCCCTACATGTCCCCCACCAAAATCCACTTGGAATTCACCCCAAAACTCTACTCTCCGCCCCTATGTAAAAAACCCAATACCCTCACCTCTCCAACATTTGAGAAAAACCCTCGTTGCCATTCCTTGATCATGTGCTGCCGTTAAGAAGGAGCCCAGGAGCAAGGAGAAGTAGGAGAAGAGGGAGAAGTCTCGATCAATATCGATCTTCGTCAACTTTTTGACCATTGAAATTCTTCATCATCAAACCTTCATCAACTCATTTTGATGAAGCCCTAAACGTCAAGATTCAAGTGTTCCATCCAATCTTCAACACTTGGATCTCTAGACATATGGTACACCCTCTACATTCAAGTTTCCAAGAGAAATTAACACTAAAACCCCACTGTCCAGAAAACTCTATTTTCTGCAGTTCTGGACATGGCGGACTAGTCCGGCCCTGGCAGCGGACTAGTCCGGTGTGTGAATCTATTAAATGTTCAATTCAATCCAAATTGACTCAAATCAATTTCAAACTTGTTAGAAACCATTGTAACTAGTTAGTAAATATTACTAGCAACTCATTAACAAGTTTTACCTCATACTTGAATTAATCATGCATATCATGGCATATTGAGTAATATATGAGCATTTATCAATTGTAATGTTTGTTTTGCATGTTTGTCACGCAGAATAGAAGGTATTGTTGTAGAGAGTGCTATCGAGGACCTGCAGAACAAGAACTACAAAGTCTTCGATCCAAACCAAGCTCAAGAGCAAGGCAAGTGTCCTTGTTCATTTTGGTATGGGTTTATAAATGTTTTGTTTGCAAAATTTCATGCTTGTGTCAATTGATGTTAAAACCCAATTGTAGGAGTTTACTAGTCTTGTATGACCACGATTGCCACTTGAACACAACGTATAGAGTCTGGAAGGGTACTTTACACTTTTGCATCGCTATTCTCAATTGGGTTTGGGAAACAATCATATTATTATTTATGAACTAATGCCCGAGAATGGTGGAACTGATAATTATGACCTTTTAGCAACATGGTGCCTAGGTATTTGAGAAAGCCGATTATGAGGAATGGGTTGGATTGTTTCGGTGGTTTTGCTTGCTTTAGATCTAAGGACCGGTTTGTGGAGCTTTCATCCATGATTTACAGTGCCACCCCAAGGCCAAGTGTGGGTGCAGCTTAGCTGACTAATTAGTGTTTTACCAGTACTATCTGGACCATTAAGAATTCTCGGGGAAGGGGTAGTTGGATGGGTTGGTAGAGATTGGTGGGACTACTATGGGATCTGAAAGGCTCAAGAGGGTGCCCTTGGTTGGATGTGCTCAGTTGGAGACATCACCAGCGTTGAAACCTCGGTGGGGTCTAAATATGCTAGTAATCACTTTGTAAAGGCTATTTTGTGATCTCTTGGTCACAGACCTAAGGAAGTGTTAGATGGCATAATTGAGATTCCATATACATCAAAAGGTTATGAAATCACAAACTTGTGGGTAAAGTCGTACAACCTCTGCAGTGTGTGTTTAAAAGTATCATGATAGCCATGCTCCCGAACATGAGGACCCTGGCTCCCACATTATTAAAATTTGGACCTTGAACATGGTTTAATGGCTAATATTGAATTGGGAATTGGTAATGGTTTATTTATTGTTTTTAGTATATGGAATTGATGAAATTGAGACAAATAAGCAGTTATAAGTTGAATATGGCATAATAATGATTGTTTTGGTTATTTATGTTGGAATTGTGATATTGGACACAAAATTAATGTTATCTAGGTTATTTTGGGAAGGGCCTCACTTAATGATATTATAATTGCATTTTCAATTGTTTTAAATGTACTTTTATGCAATTAGCCATTGTTTATTATTATTCCTTGTTTAAGCTACATGTCATACTTTCCCGCACTTGTTGAGTACGACATGTGCTCATCTTTGCTATTCCCCCAACAAATTCAGACACATGCAACAACGTGGAGTACCAGTAGGTCTTGGAGGAGTTCTAGGCGCCCGTGTTACCGTCAAGCTTGCCTAAGGAGTTTGGAGTCTTATTGTTTAGAGCTTATTTCCGCTGCAGTTGTTAGAGCTTGTATTCAAGACTATTTGGTTTGTAATAAGGTACACTTATTAGTATTATTATTCGAGACATAGTTACAATCTGTTTATTTTTTTGAATAACTTGTGTATGTATGATACACATCCTGGGCACACATATGCATCACGCTTGGTTCATTTTCAGAACCGAGTGTCACAAATTGGTATCAGAGCGAGGTTTGACCGTAGTACACAAGGCTAGGTAGAGTGGACACTAAAATCACCTAGGACTTCTTTCCAATTCAAAACTAGCATGTTTTGCATTGTTCTACTTTCCACTAGCTATATAATGTGGAAAAAATTGTGCTTTTTGCTATTTTTCCATCTTTTTGAGAACATGCACGTCTTCTCTTCTTGATTTATGGCTGCTGTAATTTCAGAACTGATATATATTTTTTCCTCTATTTTTGTCATGTTTTCTTATAGATGGCTCACACCAAATGACAGCCCGCAAGAGAGCTCGTTTGCCATCCCTTGGAAGCAAGCTTAGGCCTCACAAGGAGCAGCAAATGGAACCAGCCCATGAGGAGGAGGAAGTGAATTCTCCCATGAAGGAATTTGACCATGAACACTCCAACACGACGGAGGAAGGTCTTGAAATGGTGGAGTCTTATGATGATTATGAGGAAGAGGAAGATTCGGAGATTTGGAATTCTATGATAGCGAGGAAGAGGAAGGTGAAGCACATGAGGAGAATGGAGATAAGGCCCACGATGATGAGGAACCGGAAGAAGAGGAGGAACCCGCTGCACAAGAAGAGGTACCCGAAGCGCAAAGTAATGCATCACAGCCTAGTGAAGGTAGGAAGGAGGACAAATGTCTAGTTTATCGTGATGCCCAAGAATTCCGTCATGATGGCACTGATGGAGGATTTGCAGCGAAGCAATTGAAGGAGTTCCTTGATCTATGCAAGATGCACCCGGAGTATTATGTTAAGAAAATTCCTCACCATGGACGTGAGTAATGGAGGGCTCAAGTTACTGTTATTGTCAAAGATGAGGTGGTCACCGGACACTTTGCATCCACATGGAGATCTACCAGGGAGCAACCTACTGATGGTGTGGTTTGGGATGAACTTACTAGATTGTGCCACATTTATCGAGAGCATGTTGGAGGTACTGGTTTTTCGCTGCACCCACAACGCAAGAAGGGAGCAAGGGAAGTCTTAAGGCCTCAAGATGGAGCTCAAGTCAGTTCTAGTGATATTGACAAATCTCAAGAAGTATTGGTGAACTTGCGAAGCTGTTATGCTGATGCCATGGAAGAGATCCACTACATCCGTAAGAAGCTATTCATCCTAGAGATGCAAGAGGAAGTCTGTGCCACTGTGGAGGTCAATGGACGGCCAACTTGCCTTGTTTTGCGCCCATGTATGCCTCACCATCGCTGTCGCCTTCGTCGCCTCACTGCCAGGACAGCCACATATCACATAATTAAGTTTAGGTCTCCTGACTAGAAGTTAGAAAAGCTTTTAGAACGTCTTAGTCATATTTAGTGTGATGTACTGAATTTTCTTGGTATGTGCTTGTGCTTGTGTGCTTGGTGTGATTTGTGGGACGCTTAGTGTTTTGTCCACATCTGCGCGTAGTAGAGAGTTGTGGGATGCTCGTCCACATCCTCTCATAGGGTTTATAGTATTAATAAAAGAGTTGTTAGTTACATATACCTTGATGCATATAGTTGGGGCGTTTCTTTTCAAATTCTAAATTCTTCCATCTCCACTATTCTTTCACAAACAGATGCCAAGGACTCGCAACCAAAGGAATGCCAATGGTGAGTAGGAGAATAATGGAGCACATCAGAACCACCAGGGATCTGCATAGGGAGCTATCAACCTTGAGCAGCAATTGGCTATGCAGAACAAGCTCATCTTGACAATGATACAGACCATGGGACATCTGCAAGCTGGCAACAACAATCAGCCCCACATGGCTCCACCACCACAACCTCGACGCCCCACAATTGTCTGGGAGGGTTCATGAGGACCCGACCGGCTACCTTTGCTCAAGCCACAGACCCTATGGAAGCTGATGACTGGCTGGAGTCTGTTGAGAAGAAACTTGCTATTGTTCAGTGCACTGATAGAGAAAATGTTCTTTTTGCTACTCATCAATTAGTTGGAGCCTCTGCAGACTGGTGGGAATCCCTTTGCAACGCTCATAAAAATCAAGAAAGAATCACCTGGGTTAAATTCAAGGAGAAGTTCTGTTCTCACTATGTACCTAAGGGAGTTATGATACTGAGAAAACATGAATTTGCAAACCTCAGGAAAAGAAGGATAAGTGTGAGTGAGTATATCATTAAATCCACTCAACTATCTATATATGCTCCAGAGGACATCACTACTGATAGCAGGAAGCAAAATCTGTTCATGAGGGGTCTCAACAATGAAATTCATGTTCAATTGCTCAATGCTGACTCTGCAAATTTTTAAAAGCTAGTTGACAAGGCCATTGTGGTTGAGAACAATATTTGGGAGATGGAGCTAGATCACAAGAGGAAGATGCCATATCAGGGACTGCAGCAAGGAAGCAATGTTCGCCCTTGCTATGCACCCCCTGCTGCATCATATTGCAACTCGCCTACTGCTGCATACCGCCCTGCTTATCCACCGCATCCGCAACAGCCAATGCAGCAACGCCCACCCATGCAAGCACCCCGCTTACCTATGCAGCCTGCACTACGCCCAAATATGCCTGCCTATGTTCAAATAAGCCTCGCCCTAACTTTGCTGGTGCCACTAGGGGAAAGACTTGCTATACCTGTGGTCAAGCAGGACACTTTGCAAATCAATGCATAAGATCAAGTCAGGGTCAGATGAACAATGTTTCAATGCAGAATCCGAGGCCCAATGGAGAAGCAACTCAATGCAACCGAGGACCATATAATTTTGCTCTTGGTAAGGTGAACCATGTATTTGCAGAAGAGGCTCAGCAAGCTGAAGATGTTGTGATTGGTATGCTTCTCGCAAACTCTAACCCCGTTACTATATTGTTTGATTCAGGAGCATCCCATTCATTCATCTCATCAATGTATGTTGCAAAGCATAGCATGCTCATATCATACAAAAAATATACTTTGTTGGTTAAATCTCTTGGAGGAGAGATGAGGATGAATATAGTATATCCAAAAATAAGTATTTCCATAAGGGGGGTAGAGTTCCTCGCCAACCTTATAGTCTTGAATTCAGCTTGGACTTCACACTTGGAATAGATTGGTTAAGGAAGCATAATGTGGTAATTCATTGTCCCACTAAGACAATGCAATTGACAAATGAAGAAGGAGTCATTATAGAATTCAAGGCAGTTCAGCCGACAACCGAGAAGGCAATGGTAAATCACGCGGAAGGGATAACTTTGGAGGAAATTCCGATTGCTCATGAGTATCCAGATGTGTTTTTTGAAGAATTGCAAGGTATTCCACCTGAACGTGACATCGAGTTCGTCATTGATTTAATACCTGGAACTGCACCTATAGCAAAGAGGCCATATAGAATGTCTTCTATGGAGTTAGCAGAGCTCAAGAAGCAGATTCAAGAGCAACTATAGAAGGGTTTTATACACCCAAGCTCATCACCATGGGGAGCCCCGATGCTTTTTGTAGATAAGAAAGAAGGATCCTGAAGAATGTGTGTGGATTACCGGTCTCTCAACGAGGTCATGATCAAGGATAAGTGTACATTGCCCCGCATAGAGGATCTGTTCGACCAAATGAAGGGAGCCAGAATATTCTCTAGGATTGTTCTTCGGTCGAGATATTTCCAAATGAAGATTAGACCATCATGCATACCCAAAATGGCATTCAGGACACGGTATGGATCCTATGAGTATATGGTCATGTCTTTTGGATTAACTAATGCACCCGCATACTTCATGTATCTTACGAACAAGGTTTTCATGGAGTATTTGGATAAGTTTGTTGTAGTGTTTATTGATGACATCATGATCGACTCGAAAAGTGAAGAAGAACACGAATAGCATTTAAGGCTGACGTTGCAGGAATTGCGAGAGCACCAGTTATATGCGAAGTTTAACAAGTGTCAATTCTGGTTAAGGGGGATATCATGCCTAGGCCATGCCGTATATGGAGGAGGAGTGTTAGTAAATACAGGTAAGGTTAGAGATGTTCTAAAGTGGGAACCACCACAAAACGTGAAGGAAATAAGAAGTTTTCTTGGAATGGCTGGATATTACCGTCGGTTCATCAAGGACTTTTCCAAGTTAGTGAAGCCCATGACTAAACTATTTATGAAGGAGAAGCCTTTAAAGTGGACTCAAGCTTGTCACGACAGTTTTCAGGAGCTAAAGAAGAGGTTAACAACAACACCGGTGTTGGTATTGCCAGATGTGAGCAAGAGCTTTGATATCTATTGCGACGCTTCAAGGGAAGGACTTGGTTGTGTATTGATACCAGAGGGTCGAGTAGTAGTTGCATCCAGGCAGTTGAAGAAACTCACAGTCGTAGTGCATGCGTTGAAGGTTTGGAGACATTACATGCTTGGCCATACATGTGATATTTATACAAATCATAAGAGTTTCAAGTATATATTCACTCAAAGGGATCTAAATTTGAGACAGTGAAGATGGTTGGAGCTCATTAAGGATTATGATGTGGGAATCAATTATCAGCCAGGAAAGGTTAATGTAGTGGTTGATGCTTTGAGTCGAAAGGGATCAAGCCACCAGCTCACGGTTCGGGAGTTGCCACCCGAGCTATGCAAGGAGTTTGAGCAATTGAATCTTGGATTCATAAATGAGATTGGAGCAATGGAAGTGAATCCAACCCTAGAGCAAGAGATAAGAGAAGGTCAGGCTCGGGATAAGGAGATCCAGGAAATCAAAGGAAGGACCCAAGAAGGGAGAGAATTCAGATTCCATAAGGATGACCAAGGTACACTATGGCTTGGAAAAAGGATTGTTGTGCCTAATGAAAAGAGTCTCCGACAGTTGATATTAAAAGAGCCACATGACTCGCTTTACTCCATCCATCCTGGCTATATGAAAATGTATAAGGACCTGAAGACCGTTATTGGTGGGATAGCATGAAAAGGGACATAGCTGAATATGTCGTATTATGTGATGTGTGCCAACAGGTCAAAGCCGAACATCAAAGGCCAGTTGGATTATTGTAGCCGTTGAAGATTTTGGAATGAAAGTGGGAAGACGTTGGTATGGATTTCATAGTTGGTTTGCCTCACACTTCAGCAGGTTATGATTCGATATGGATTATTGTGGATCGATTGACGAAATCAACGCATTTAATTCCTGTCAAGACTACCTATAGTGGACGAAAGTTGGCATAATTATACATGGGAAGAATAGTGTGCTTACATGAAGTGCCCAAGAAGATAGTGATTCTCAATTTACCTCAAGGTTATAGCAAAAGCTACACGAGTCTATGAGGACTCAATTGAATTTCAGTTCCACATATCACCTTCAGGCGGATGGACGGACCGAGAGAATAAATAAGATATTGGAGGATATGCTGAGAGCTTATGCGATAAAATATGGAGGAAGTTGGGACAAAAGCCTGCCATATGCTGAGTTTTCCTACAACAACAGTTATCAAGCAAGTTTGAAGATGTCGCTATATGAAGCATTGTATGGGAGAAGGTGTAGTACACCCTTGTTTTGGAATGAAATAGGAGAAACTCAAGTGTTTGGACCTGATGTAATCCAGGAAGCCAAAAAGCAAGTTCAGACAATCCACGAGAAATTGAGGGTTGCTCAGTTGAAACAAAAAGGTTATGTGGATAAAAGACGAAAAAGCCTGTCTTTTGAGGTGGGAGACTTTGTATATCTCAATGTGTCACCTATGCGACGTCACAAGCTATTTAATGTCAAAGCAAAGTTGGCACCTCACTACATTGGACCATTAAAGATCCTGGACAAACGCAAAGAGGTAGCATATAAATTGGAGATGCCTGCACATCTTTCTGATGTTCATGATGTGTTTCATGTTTCTGATCTCAAAAGTTGCTTGAGGGTTCTGGAAGAACAGGTACTGATGGAAGAATTGGAGCTTGAGGAAGATATGACCTATGCTGAGCAACCTGTCAAAATTTTGGACACCAAGGAAAGGGTCACAAGGAACAAGGTGATTAGATAGTGCAAAGTGCAATGGAAGCATCATACAGAATCGGAAGCAATTTGGGATCGAAAAGAAGATCTCAAGAATGAATTTCCCTATCTTTTTCCTTCCACGTTGAATCTCGAGGGAGAGATTCATTTTATGGGGGGTAGTTTTGTAACACCCTCATTTTCATGCATAATGCATTGCATACATCCTCCTACATGTTAACATAAAGCCACCTTAAAAGGAACAATATTAAAATGAATTTAGGTCTAATCAGGAATTTAATCCTCTCAGGGAGCATACTTGTCTGGCCCCAAACCTGGACTAGTCCGATATTTTATTTCTATTTCAGAAATTCAGTTTCTTTAGGACTACGTACTTGTCCGGCACAATGCACGGACTATGTCGGTACCCTAAAAACCATACACCCCCTGAGGTTACAAAGATCTCAAGGGAAGGACATCTACTCAAATTGAAGACCCTCGGGGGCCCACTCGCCAGATGTAACCGGACCCGCTTCTCCAACATGGTTAGCCCCTAGGTTGCCACGTGTACCGTCAGACCAGAGCTATTACCCGCGAGGGTAAAGCTCCGGGCTAGGAACTGAAACGGCACCTCCGGAGGTAACCCCTGACCGAGAGAAGCTCCGGACCTGACACGTGCCAGGCCACCCCGGAGCTTCCCGCTTCTCCCAAGCAAGCTTCGGAGCTGCCACATGTCCATACGTCGGAGCTAGCCGCTTAAAACCCCCGGGAGATGTTGTAACGCCTCCGGATCTCCAAAGGACAGCCGCGGACTTCAAGACCCGATTAATTATCATTAATTCCACATTAATGATATTTAATCGGACGATCTTAACACCTGTAACGGCACTGTCAGAACCGTTACAGGGTTATTAACAACAATTAATCTCGTGTATCAATACTAATAACCGCCAGGGCCACATGTCGGGCCAGGCTGACTTGTAACGGTTTGTCCTTGTACTATAAAAGAACAAACCGACGATACACAGAGGGGGGGAGAAAGAGGGGCTCGAACTCTCTGAAGCTCACAAATTAATACAACACACGCACACACCCGTGGAGTAGGGTATTACGCTCAGGCGGCCCGAACCACGTAAACTACTGTGTCACTCGTGTCCAATCGCGTTTCACTTTCTTGAGTCTCCGCGCGCCCAAACCGAACCACAAACTCCTACAACACTTTCATAGTGTCAGGGGATCTGCCGACTCCAACAGTCGACAGTTGGCGCGCCAGGTAGGGGCGCCTGAGATCTTCAAGAATGGTGAATTCTGCGGCTGGATCATCCAACGGGCAACCTGCTGTTCAGGCTGTCGGAGGCAATCCCTCCAACATACAGCCACCGGCAGGAGCCTCAGTTCCAGCAGAAGTCACACTCCCACCACCACCATCTTCTCCGGCAAGACATGCCGGACGACATGATGGTGCACCGGCGTCAAATTCTGCGCCGGCAAGTCGTGACAACCCAGAACACGCGCTCCATGCAGCGCGTGCTCTCCTCCAGCGACCACCACCTCCGGATGCATCTCAAGGTGCCATGGAGCAATGGAGAGCTGATGTTGAGCATTTGGTCGCAGCAGCGGCCGAACGCCTCAACAACCAGGGTCCACCTCCTTCAGGGTGGGCCCCATCGCAGCGATGAACTTTGTCTGGAAGACTTGGTCCACATGTCTCCAACAACCGGAGAAGAGCTGCGTCACAGCAAGTGACGTCGTTGCCTTCTGGGGCACGACGCGCTCATACCGCATCTCGGCTTTCGACACATGACCTCCGGGCGGAGCTTGATCGCCGATACCGCCAACAGGATGGCCGTGTCCACATCGAGCGAGCTCGAGAAAGACGAGATGCTCAAGACCTTTCTACTCTGGAAGGAGTAGGAGGAGGCTGTTCCGCCCTAGCCATGCACCTGCGCATGGTTAGATGGCCACAGAAGTTCCGGCCACACTTGCCGGAAAAATTCGACGGGACTGTCAATCCCGTAGAATTTCTACAGATATACTCCACTGCGATCTTAGCAGCTGGAGGAAATGAGGCCGTAATGGCCAATTACTTTCCAGTGGCTTTAATTGGGACCGCCAGGTCCTGGTTTATGAGCCTTCCACCCAACTCTATCGACAGTTGGGAGGAATTGTGCCGCCAGTTCACCGCCAATTTCGGGAGTTCATACACCCGTCCGGGCACTGAACTGGACCTTTTTGCGTTCGTGAAAAAAGGAGGAGAATCTTTGCGGTCGTTCATCCAGAGATTTTCTCAGGTACGTAACACAATCCCTTCTATCTCAAGCGCTTCTGTCATTGTGGCATTCAGACAGGGTGTGCGAGACAAGAAGATGTTGGAGAAGCTGGCGATCAAAGAGATCACCAGCGTCACGGAGCTCTTCAGCCTGGCTGACAAATGTGCCAGAGCTGCGGAGGGCCGTGAAATGCACTCCAAACCAACCTTGGAGGATCATAAAAAATCCTCCAAAGAAGAAGCCACTACCTCCGGGAGTGGCAAGAAGAAAAAGAAGACCAACGGCAAGAAGAAGCCGTCGGCCGGCACATCCAACGTTGCAGCCACTGCAACTCCTGGTAGCCGGGGGCCACGCCCCGAGAAGCGACCTCGACCGTCTTCTGAAGACGGTGGCAAACCCAAGATGTGGTGCCCCATTCACAAAACGGGCAGCCACAGGTTGGAAGACTGCCGGGAGGTCCAAAACCTTGCCGAGCGCTACCACAAGCGCCGGGAAGGGTCTCCCTTCCGACAGAGGGAGGGAAAACAAAAGGTCGATGAAGCTCCGGCTGAAGAGGAGTTAGGGTTTCAGGACCCCAAAAAGGTCCTGAAAGCCGTCTACACCTCCGTCGACGATGACTCCGACGTCTCTGACAACGAGCGTCGAAAAACCATGAACACCATCTTTGGTGGATCATGGGACATCACCTCCCGCCGTGTCATCAAGACTATGCGACGGGATATGGCTGCTGTAGCCCCCACAGCTAGACCGGAGCCACATCGAAAGTGGATGGACACACCCATCACTTTTGATGCTTCGGACTGTCCTCAAAGCATGGTCGGAGCTGGCCAATTACCCTTGATGGTATCTCCTATCATCAACAACATCCAGCTCCATCATGTCCTGGTAGACGGAGGTTCGGGGCTTAATCTCATCAGCTTCGAAGCTTTCACTAAGCTTCAGCTCCGACCTTCGGACCTCCAGCCCTCTCGACCTTTCTCCGGAGTAGGTCCGGGGGCCATCACTCCACTCGGAGCTATTACTCTCCACGTTACCTTCGGGACCCGGGAGAAGTATCGCACCGAGAAGTTGGTCTTCGACGTCGCTCAGATCAACTTACCATTCAACGCCATCTTGGGTAGACCTGCCTTGTACAAATTCATGGCAGCTGCTCATTATGGATACCTGGTGTTGAAGATGCCAACACCAGTAGGCGTTCTCCGGATCCGCGGAGATCGCACTGCCGGAGTAACTGCTCTGGAGGAACTCCACGCACTCACCACAGCGCAAGAAGAGGACTCCAGACAGAAGCAAGCTCCACAACCTCCGAGCATTCGTCAACGAGGCTCGACCTCTGCACCTCATGTGCAGCCAAGCGGCGACACCGACATTCCCGTCAAAGTCGTCCAAATTGGTTCCGATGTCACTCAGACTACCCGTATATCGGGTGGTTTGAACGACAAATAGGAACTCGCGCTCATCACTTTCCTCCGGGCTAACGTTGACGTGTTTGCTTGGCAACCGTCACAAATGCCTGGGATCCCCAGGGAAGTGATTGAGCACAATCTGAAGATTTACCCCGACGCTCGGCCTGTGCATCAGAAACCTCGGAAGCAATCTGTAGAGCGACAGAACTTCATCCGACAAGAAGTGAAGAAGTTGCTCGAAGCCGGATTCATCCGAGAAGTCTACCACCCAAAATGGCTGGCAAACCCAGTCGTTGTGCCCAAGGCCGGCGGGAAACTTCGGATGTGCATCGACTACACCACACTGAATAAGGCATGTCCAAAAGATCCATTCCCACTACCTAGAATAGATCAGATAGTGGATTCCACCTCCGGGTGCGAGTTACTGTGTTTTCTAGACGCATATTCTGGATATCATCAAATCAGGATGTCTAGGGAAGATGAAGAACATACTTCATTCATCACAGTGGATGGATTGTATTGTTACACAGCCATGCCTTTTGGTCTCAAGAATGCAGCTTCAACTTTTGTACGAGCTATGTACAAAACTTTCGAAGAACTCATCAGAGACATAGTGGAAGTGTACGTCGATGACATCGTGGTCAAAGTCAAAAACAAGGAATCCCTCTTGGACACCTTGCAGGCTGTCTTCGACAAGCTGCGGGCAACCCGCACGAAGCTAAACCCAGACAAGTGCGTCTTCGGGGTTAGTTCCGGAAAGCTTCTTGGTTTCCTGGTAAGTCACCGGGGCATAGAGGCTAATCCGGCGAAGATAAAAGCCATTGAAGACATGCGGCCACCAACCCGCATCAAAGACGTCCAAAAATTAACTGGATGTCTAGCAGCCCTCAGCCGGTTCATTTCAAGACTGGCGGAAAGGGCACTTCCCTTCTTCAAGTTACTGAGGAAGTCCGGACCATTCCAATGGTCTGAAGAAGCAGAGAAGGCATTCCAGGAGCTGAAACAGTTCCTCACCACCCTACCAGTCTTGGTAGCTCCGAACCCTGGTGAGCCTTTATTGCTTTACATTTCAGCTGCTGACGAAGTCGTCAGTATGAAACTGGTTGCGGAGAGACCGGAACTACCCAATACTCAGGAATCCAGACCCCTTCGGGAGGGTCCGGAGGTTCCTGAAAGCGGGTCTGGGTCCCAGCTCCCAGACTTGAACCCACAAGAAGCCACTTTAGAGGACCCTGATTCCTCCGAGAGGATCCAGGTCATTCCTGAAGAAGCTCCGGGTTCCTCCACCCAGAACCCGGAGGTCCCCGAAGATAGTCTGGACCCCTCTGAGAGGGTCCGGATCAATGAAGAGGAAGCTCCGGACCCCTCCGGGAGGGTCCGGACCATTCAACGCCCAGTATACTTCATCAGTGAAGTGTTACATGATGCCAAGACTCGATATCTAGAGGTGCATAAGCTGCTTTATGCAGTTCTTATTGCCTCAAGGAAGCTTCGACACTATTTCCAAGCTCACAAAGTCTCAGTGGTAACCTCATATCCACTTCGAGCGATCCTGCATAATCCCAATTCAACTGGGAATATAGCAAAGTGGGCAGCGGAACTGGCTGAATTCGACCTTGAATTCATTCCAAGACAAGCAATCAAGAGTCAAGCGTTGGCAGATTTCGTGGCAGAATGGACTCCCTCTCCATTAAACCCTGGGGGCCCCAGCGAGCAGAAGATGGAACCACAAGTCCCAGCCTTCACTAAGCCTCACTGGACCCTTTACTTCGACGGCTCCATGCAAAAGCAGGGAGCCGGAGCTGGAATCCTTCTCCTCGCACCAACCGGGGAGAAGGTGAAATACATGGTGCACCTTGACTTCAAGGCAACCAACAACATGGCGGAGTACGAAGCACTCATCTATGGATTAAAGGTGGCACTATCATATGGTGTCAAGCAGTTGCTGGTCAGAGGAGATTCACAACTTGTCATCAAACAGGTGAAGGGTGAATGCTCATGCAATAATCTCCAGCTGGCTGCTTATCTCCTCGAAGTCCAGAGGCTTCAGAAGGACTTCGAAGTCCTAGACCTTCACCATGTTCAGCGTGCTCACAACGCTGAAGCTGACGAACTCTCGACCAAGGCGTCAACCGGAGCTCCGGCTCCTGACGGAACCTTTGTCCGGATGTTGTCAAAACCCACAGTTCAGCCTGCCGAACTGAACGAAGGGGGCGAGATCAGCATCCCGAAGCTGACGGTCCCGATGGCCCTGACACCATGGCAGCCATCAAGGGTCGTAGGTGCTGCCGGAAGCTCCGAGCAACCCAGCACGCAAGACCCAAATGCTCAAGTCAGTTCCGTTGCATGGATCTCGGAGATCCGGAACTACTTGAAAGACAACATCCTTCCTGACGATGATGTATCCGCTGACCAGGTAGTCAGATTGGCTAAAAGATACACGTTGGTAGAAGGGGATCTCTACCGACGCGGTGCCAACGGCATCCTAATGCGGTGCATCACAAGGGAAGAAGGCTGCGAGCTCCTCGTAGAAATCCATGGAGGTGAGTGTGGGAACCACGCATCTTCCCGCACGCTGGTCGGAAAAGCCTTTCGGCACGGCTTCTACTGGCCTACAGCGCTCCAGGATGCTACTGAGCTAGTGAAGAAATGCAAAGCATGCAAATTTCATGCAAAGCAAATTCATACACCTGCTCAGTTCTTACAAATGATACCTCCTACATGGCCTTTCGCTGTGTGGGGGATGGACATCTTGGGACCCTTCCCAAGAGCCGTCGGAGGTTACAAGTTCCTGTACGTCGCCATCGACAAGTTCACCAAGTGGCCGGAAGCTACTCCTGTTGTGACGATCAACAAACAATCTGCAATCAATTTTCTACAATCTATCGTGAGCAGATTCGGAGTCCCAAATAAGATCATCACTGATAATGGGACTCAGTTCACAAGCTCCGCATTTCAAGGATATTGCGAAGACCTTGGCATACAAGTTTGCTACGCTTCTGTAGCTCATCCTGCCAGCAATGGGCAAGCCGAGAGAGCAAACGCAGAGATCCTTAAAGGACTCAAAACGCGCACTTATGAGCGTTTGAAAAAGCACGGAGCTAATTGGATCGAAGAGCTTCCGCCCACTCTATGGGCCAACAGGATTTCTCCAAGTCGGGCAACCGGAGAAACACCCTTCTTCCTGGTGTACGGAGCTGAAGCGATCCTTCCTCCGGAAATCACCTTGGGTTCACTCCGAGTCCGGACCTTCGACGAAGCCGCGCAGGACCAGCTCCGGCGTGAAGACCTAGACCTCCTCGAGGAGGGAAGGTGCCAAGCAGCTGTTCGGAATGCCCGATACCGCCAAGCTCTACGGTGTTATCACCAGCGGCATGTACACAACCGACAGCTCGAGGAAGGCGATCTGGTGCTACGGAGAATACTGTCCAGAGAAGGGCAAAACAAACTTTCCCCCGGCTGGGAAGGGCCCTTCCGAGTGATCAAAGTATCCCGTCCCGGAAGCGTTCGCTTGGCTACTGAGGATGGGACACCTCTCCCAAATCCTTGGAACATCGAGCACCTCCGTAAGTTCTACACTTAATTCCACGGAGGTGAGTCTAAAGTAACTTGAAGTGTATGTTATAGAGTCATTGTACAGAGTCGGGTAGTTCCTCCGGGAGAGCAGCCGAACCTTTCCCGAAAGGTTTGAAGAGCTCATGCAACACTTGATACAGTCTCCGGACTAGAAGTGTGGCTAACTACCCAGGGTCAAACGAGAAACCAAACACACTTAGCCTGGTTCCATACCCTAAGAGTGTACTCGTTTCCCATGTACCCCGGACCTATAATGAAAGACATCTTCATGTGAAATAGACCCCACGTGCATTCATTTTTGCATAAGGCTCGACATTTTTATTTTTCTCTTTCTTGTCTATAACAGAAACGTGCAATTCTTAAGAAGTTCTAGTTTAACCGGTTTATGTACGATTTGAGTTGAATTGTCGGATTTTTTAGATTTAAATGTCGTCTGTGGCCAACTCGCCTGAAAGCCGCCAAGCCATTCTAGGGCCGGAGTGCGCTATCGACTTAGCCTGGTCAAGCACCCTAAGTACGCCACTCTACCTACATCCCGGCAGGCCAAAGTAAGGTGGGTCCATGAACAATTGGATCTAAAAGAAAAGACAATTCACCCAATTGTACTAAAAATCGCGTTCAACTTGAAATTCTCTTGAGAATCGTAAGCCGCGACGAAGTTATAGATAAGGAACGAATTTTACTATTTTTCTTGGCTTAAGTGTGCAGGAAAAATGAACCCTATGTTAATGGAGAAAACCGGAGCTAACCAAGCTCCGACTCCCACCAGGGCGTTAACTTAAAGATGGTGAGAAGACTCTACCACTAGAGTCTGTTGCCAGCAAGCCAGGCGTGGCAAGGGTCATTGCCGGAGCTACTAAGCTCCGACACCTTGAAGTATTAACTATCGACACTCAACGTGTTGGTAGAGGCTATTGCCGGAGCTACTAAGCTCCGACGATGGACAGTGCCGGAGCTTCTAAGCTCCGACGACTTCAAGGGACCTTCACTATCGAAAACTTCGGACCTAAACCATACGAGTTCGAAGCAAATTTGTCTTCAACAAAACTCAACATCCTTTTGGTACATGTCCACAATCAAATTGTGCACATCTACCAGGGGGCCAAGTGAAGACAAAGATGTTGAAGACAATAAAATGAAATTCGCAAAAAATGTTGAGGATTTCATTTCATTTGAAGACCGGAGATTACATCTGGGGACAAAGGATTACAAAATTGAGGAAGAAGAGAAGATACAAGTAAAGGCTAAGAGAGATGGTCCTAGACCCTATGGAAGAACTCAGCGACCTTCTGAGCGACCTCCGACACGCTAGCTCGGGTAGCTTCGCCCTCTCCTTCGACGGGGCCTTCAAGCACCGGGTCCAGAGGGAATCGAGGGTTCCGGCTAGTGTAGCACGTCAACACATACTCTGTGACGTTCCTAGCCAGGGATTGCCCCTCGACCTCCAGCTGGTCCGCGATAACGTCGCCCACCTTGGAGAGCTTGCTGCCCGCAGCGCTCAACGCTTGCAACGCAAGGTCCGGCTCCGGCTCCGGATCATCCGGGAGCACGGGGCTGAAACCCATCGGCGCTAGCGCATCGTCGGCCTTGCTCAGGAACTCCCAAATTTGCAGGGAGTCCGTCTTCCTCAGGCCCTTCATCTCTTCCAAGGACCTCCGGGCCGCCGCCAGCTCCGAATTCTCGCGGGAAAGACGCTCGACTTCCTTGGCGTTTTGCTGAATCTTCGCAGCAACCCGCTTCTCAAGTCTTCCGAGCTCCTCCTCCCGGAGGTGAATCTTGTTCCGGCGGTCGACCAGGTCCTTCTCCCTAGCCTCTATTTTCTTCTCCCGGGCGACGAGGGCACACTCGTACTCGTAGAGTTCCTGCCCCCGCACCCAGGTCTTCTCCTCCTCCTCGAGGCAGCGCTCTTCCAATTTCTTAGTGCGCTCCTCGATACCCTTGTCCGCCAGAGCTGTCTTCTCGGCGAGCTCTTCTTCACGTCGCAAGACGTCATCCCGTAGCTCCAGGAGTTTTTGCTCCTCATCCTCGAGCCGCTTTTCCCTTCCCTCAAGTGCCTCTCGGCGCTTGATGAGTGCGGTGCTGATGGCCTCGAGTTGATCAAACCGAGCGTTGGCCGCGTCATTAGCAGCCTTAGCTTGGTCATGGTACTCCCGGGATTGGACGTCGAGGTTGTGAGTCATGCTCTCCGTCTCGTCCAGCATCTCACCCCAGAGCTCCAGGCAGACCTTCTCCCGCCTGATCCATTCCTTGTCATCCGCAATCCTCGACTGCGCCAGCTTGGTCTCGAATTGGAGTCGATTACGCCACCTCCTAAGGGTTTGGCGCTCCTCTTCAAGAGCCTTGCTGTCGTGGAAGAAGGCTAGTTGGACTTGACGTAGACTGGAGCAAGCGTTGTCGATGGACATCGACAGCGAGATGGGCTCCGGACCTTCTGGGGTCTCCTCCGCTGGTTCCAGCGGGTCTTCATTTACAAAAATTGGGTCCCACTCTACAAGAGTGGAACCCCGGGCTTCCAAAGCACTAGGGCACTCCTCCGGGATGGCCTCAGTCGCCACCGAAGAAGGTCCCGCCACCAAACCTTCATTTGCCCCCTCAGGCTGGGGGCCGGCGACTTCGTTCAGGCACTCTGGCTCCGCCACGGGTACCATCGACGTCATCGCCTCCAATGGCTCCGGCCGGGACACTTCTTCTGAGGGAGGCTCGAGCTCCCTCGCCTCTTCGACCACCGGCCCTATGGCCGACGCTTCAGCAATCACCGGCTCTGCAGCCGGCGCTCCAATAGTTACCGGCTCTGCGACCGGAGCTTCGGAAGTAACCGGCTCAATTGCCGGAACCACTTCAACCTCCGGCTCGCACGCCGGGGCTTCGGCTACCTCCGGCTCAACTGCCGGGGCTTCAGCACTTTCCGGCTCTGAAGCCGGGACCGCTACTTCCTCCGACTCAACAGCCAGAGTTTCTACTTCTGCAGCACCAGGACCCGAAGCTCCAACCTCCGGAACGGGTGCCGCTGGCGCATCTTCAATCCCGTGGTCCGGCGCTACCACGGGAACTTCTGGAGACGAGTCGAGGTCCATGACCACGACAGCCGGCGCCGGAGCTGTCGCAGCCTCCGCTTGGGGCGGCACCGGAGCTGGAGCAGAAGCCCCCGCAGCCTCAGACACTGTGGCCGAGGGCGGAGCTTCACTCCCCTTCTTGGGAACGCTGCAGATAAAGAACGAAGAAATTGAGCAAACAGATGCTACAATTAAAAGTTAATCGAGGTAAGAAAGAAAAATTACGTTGGGAGGTTCACGCACCAGCTTGCGCGGAACCTCTTTCCCGGACGTTCCGGGCTGGCCACGGTCGGTGTAGGGGCTCCGGAAGGATTCCCAGGACTTGCCGTGGCCGCGGGCGTTTCCCGGGTCGGAGCTCTCCTTGACCGGGAGGAACTCCTGGACCTGGAGGCCCTCACCGCTTCTCGAACCGGAGTCGCCTGTCCGGAGCTGGCACCTCCGGAGGGACCCACCACGGGGACAGCCGCACTCCGGGAGGATCCCACCGCCGGAACCGTAGCGCTCCGAAAAGACGCCACCACGGGGACAGACGCTACAGCGGCGGAGGATCTTCCTTCCTGAGGACGGGGAACTGGCGGGGAAGTAGCCAGCCCGACGGACCTTCCGTCAGCATGTCGCAGCTTCCTCTTCCGGCTCTCCGGCTCCTCCGCCAGCTCCTTGCCCTTGCCGGTGACCTCAGCTCTTGGCTGAGAGACAGGGGCGGAGCCGCCTTCCGACAACCCGGGGATCGCCAACCGGGCGGTTGATCTTCTCTCGACGACACCAAGGTCGTCAAGCGCGGGCATCTTCCGCCGGAGCTCCCTACTGAACTCCACTTCCACGTTCAGGGGGAGGAAAGCCGGCGGCGGAGTCAAGTACTCTCTGTCAACATCGATGCCGTGCTGGAATTTCTTGAGGTGAAACTCCAAGGACTTCCCCACCATGCTGGACTTCAACCCGGTCTCAACCCGGTCTTCGTCCATCACGCTGTTGAGGGCCCAGGCGAGCTTCTCCCTCCTCTTCAGTGGCGCCCACCTGTTGGACAGGAAGTTGCAGAACACCGCCTGGGGAGTCAATCCTCCCTCCACACATTGGCGGATCCTGGACAAGACGGGGTCGAAAGCTGCCGCCAGCACCGGAACTTCGCTCCACACCGACGTGTCAATGCCGGGTAGACCGTCTGGCAACTCCAACCGCTCGTGCTCCTCCACCCGGACAACTACCCAATCTTTCTTCCAGTCATCCCACTTCCCGGAAGGGAATGACCGGAGGTACTTGAACGGGCACTTCTTGCGCTTCACAAAGTAATAGAAGCCAAGGTACTCGTCGCTTCGGCCGGTGGTTTGAACGGTGAAGAAGGTCCGGAAGAGCTCGATGCAGGGAGGAATGCCCACCCACATCTCGCAGAAGTGGACAAAGATGGACACAAGGAGGATGGAGTGAGGGCCAAGGTGGTATAGCTGCAGACCGTAGAAGTCCAGCAACATCAAGAAGAAGGAAGAAAACGGTGGGATCAGCCCCACCATGGCGTACGATGAAAAATACACCATCTCGCCGGAGTGCTCCTTTTTAAAGGGAAGCTCCCCGCCGGCGCGGACTGAACGGTTGAAGAAGTCCGACGACCACCCCATGAGGGCCCGGACCTTCTTCAGATCGCTCTCCGTCTTCAAACGACTCTCACGCAGACCCAACTCCATCGCAGCACAGCTAGGCAAGAGAAGAGGAGCAAAGCACGAGTTGGGAGTTTGAGCGCAAGAACAGATGGAAAGCGTAAAGAACTCCCGACGGTGCGCTTTCCTTCTTAAGTAAGCCCTCGCAACGCTTGGATGGAAACTGCAGGGGAGTCAAGGATACTACTCAAGAATTCAACCCTGCCGATGACAAGAGGGTCCGGGACCACCCTGACGATCAAGTCGAGGTTCTTACCCAGGCGAACAGTTGTCATCACGAGGCGGGAAACCCAAAGGCGGCGGACTGACAAGGCGCGCGGAACCGATACGGTTTTCGTATCGGGAACTGGCGACCTTCAATTGCGAGAGATCCGCACGCCAAAGATCTTATCTGCCGCCTGAGGTGCGCCACGCGTCGGCACTTAACCGTAAAGCCCCGCCAAAGGCACCTCCAAAGACCCTTGAAGACCCAGTTCAAGAGTCGTAAGTGTGGACCCACCTCCGGCGGAATGACTTCATCCCGTTGGCATTCCCCGGAGGTAAGTCCAGGGGGCCACTGTCGGTACCCTAAAAACCATACACCCCCTGAGGTTACAAAGATCTCAAGGGAAGGACATCTACTCAAATTGAAGACCCTCGGGGGCCCACTCGCCAGATGTAACCGGACCCGCTTCTCCAACATGGTTAGCCCCTAGGTTGCCACGTGTACCGTCAGACCAGAGCTATTACCCGCGAGGGTAAAGCTCCGGGCTAGGAACTGAAACGGCACCTCCGGAGGTAACCCCTGACCGAGAGAAGCTCCGGACCTGACACGTGCCAGGCCACCCCGGAGCTTCCCGCTTCTCCCAAGCAAGCTCCGGAGCTGCCACGTGTCCATACGTCGGAGCTAGCCGCTTAAAACCCCCGAGAGACGTTGTAACGCCTCCGGATCTCCAAAGGACAGCCGCGGACTTCAAGACCCGATTAATTATCATTAATTCCACATTAATGATATTTAATCGGACGATCTTAACACCTGTAACGGCACTGTCAGAACCGTTATAGGGTTATTAACAACAATTAATCTCGTGTATCAATACTAATAACCGCCAGGGCCACATGTCGGGCCAGGCTGACTTGTAACGGTTTGTCCTTGTACTATAAAAGAACAAACCGACGATACACAGAGGGGGGGAGAAAGAGGGGCTCGAACTCTCTGAAGCTCACAAATTAATACAACACACGCACACACCCGTGGAGTAGGGTATTACGCTCAGGCGGCCCGAACCACGTAAACTACTGTGTCACTCGTGTCCAATCGCGTTTCACTTTCTTGAGTCTCCGCGCGCCCAAACCGAACCACAAACTCCTACAACACTTTCATAGTGTCAGGGGATCTGCCGACTCCAACAGTCGACAGACTAGTTTCATCGAGTTTCTTATGTTTCTCCAGACTTGTCCGATGTCCAAGCGGACTAGTCCGATCTGGTCCAATTTGGATCCGGAAGCCTTCTATTTTGCTAACCCCGGACTTGTCCAACCAAACATACGGACCTGTCAAAAAATGTCTTTGTTCCATAATAGACTTGTCCGGTCCCTGTCGCGGACTAGTCCGACATGTAGAATTCAACTCGGATTCTATTATTCTTCCATAATTGGTTATTGTTAATTGCCTTAATTCGGACCAAGAACTTCGTGTCCAACCTCAGAGGAGCCCAAGTGGACCTCACCTCAGCCCTACATGTCCCCCACAGAAATCCACTTGGAATTCACCACAAAACCCTACCTCTCCACCCCTATATAAACAACCCAATACCCTCACCTCTCCAACCTTTGAGAAAAACTCTCGCTGTCGTTTCTTGATCATGTGCCACCGTTAAGAAGGAGCCCGTTAGCAGGGAGAAGGAGGAGAAGAGGGAGAAGGCTCAATCAGGATCGATCTTCGTCAACTTTTTGACAGTTGACGTTCTTCATCATCAAACCTTCATCAACTAATCTTCAGCAAGCCCTAAATGTCAAGATTCATGTTTTGCTTCCAATCTTCGACCCTTGGATCTCTAGACACGTGGTACACCCTATACATTAAAGTTTCCACAAGAAATTCACCCTAAAACCCCACTGTTTAGAAAACCTATTTTCTGTAGTTCTGTACAGGGCGGACTAGTCCGACCCTTGTAGCAGACTAGTCCGGTGTCTGAATCTGATAAATGCTGAATTGAGTCCAAATTGACTCGAATCAATTACAAACTTGTTCAAACTTGACAGAAACCATTTTAAATAGTTAGTAAACATTAATAGAATCTCATTAACAAGTTTTACATCACAACTGCATTAATCATGCATATCATGGCATATTCAGTAATATATGAGCATTTATCAATTGTAATGTTTGTTTTGCATGTTTGTCGAGCATAATAGAATGTATTGCCATAGAGAGTGCTATCGAGGACCTGCAGAACCAGAACTTCAGAGCCTTCGATCCAAACGAAGCTCAAGAGCAAGACAAGTGTCCTTGAGCATTTTGATATGGGTTTATAAATGTTTTGTTTGCAAAATTGCATGCTTGTGTCAATTGATGGGAAAACCCAATTGTAAGAGTTTACTAGTCTTGTATGACCACCCTTGTCTCTTGAACACAACATAGAGAGTCGGGAAGGGTAATTTACACTTTTGCATCGCTATTCTCAATTGGGTTTGGGAAACACTCATATTACTTAATTATGAACTAATGGACACACAAATGGTGGAATTGATAATAATGACCTTTTAGCAACATGGTGCCTAGGGATCTGAGCAAGCCGGTTATGTGGAATGGGTTGGACTGTTTCGCTGGTTTTGCTTGCTTTAGATCTAAGGACCGGTTTGTTGATAGACCGTCCCGAATTTATAGTACCGCCACAGGGCCAAGCATGGGTGCGGCTTACCTGACTAATTAATATTTTGCAAGTACTATTTGGACCATTAAAAATGCTCGGGGAAGGGATAGTTGGATGTGTTTGTAGAGATTGGTGGGGCTACCCTGGGATCTGAAAGGCTCAAGAGGGGGCCCTTGGTTGGATGTGCTCAGTTGGAGACATCACCACCGGTGAAACCTCAGTGGGGTATAAATATGCTAGTAATCACTTTGTAAAGGCTACTTTGTGATCTCTTAGCCACACACCTAAAGAAGTGTGAGATGGCATAATTGAGACTCCATAGTCATCAAAAGGTGATGAAATCACGAACTTGTGGGTAAAGTAGTACAACACTTGCTGAGTGTGTTTAAAACTATCATGATAGCTGCGCTTCCAGACATGAGCACCGTGGATCCTCACATGATTAGAACTTGGACCTTGAACATGGTTTAATGGCTGGAATTGAATTGGAAATTGGTAATGGTTTATTAATTGGTTTTCGTATATGGAATTGATGAAATCGAGACAAACAAGCAGTTATGAGTTGAATATGGCATTATAATGATGCTTTTGGTTATTGATGTTGGAATTGTGATATTGGACATGAAATTAATATTATATAGGTTATTTTGTGAAGGACCTTACTTAATGATATAATAATTGCATTTTCAACTGTTTTGAATGTACTTTTATGCAATTAGCCATTATTTATTATCATTTCTTGTTTAACCTACATGTCATACTTTCCCACACTTGCTATGTACGACATGTGCCCACCCTAGCTATTCCCCCAACCAATTCAGACGCAGGAAACAACGTGGAGTACCATGATGTCTTTGAGGAGTTCTAGGCGTGCGTGTGTGAGGACCGGGTCCACACATTCCAGGAATCGCAGAGGGTAGCACCGTGCGATGCGGCACCAACAACACACACGAAAAGAATATGAAAAAATACAAAGTTTTATTTATATAGATAGCGGAAGTCTTTTACAATACTTAATGTACAGTGGAAGATAATACTCATAGCTAAACTCTGGGCCGACAGACGTTGCACACTAGCCACACACAAATTTACAGCGGCGTGCAGGGCTCCCACTCGGTGGTATACCCCGACGGGGGCATCGCCTCATCTTTGGGCCCTTCTTCATACGTCTCACCTGCAAACCACTTAATATAGCAACCGTGAGCATGAAGGCTCAGCAAGACTTAACCGTCTCACCTAAACATAGAACTCTATATGCAGGGATACTTAACATAGGTATATATATTGTAGTAAATGATTTGACGAACGGTGATTGCAATCAGGACACACCCGGATATCACGTCACATACACCTATTTTGGAAGTGGATCAAATCACACTTCAATACTATGTTGTATGCAACAATCTTCCAAAAAGAAACCCAAATGCCGAACCGGTCCTTCAGTAACAGGAAGGAGGTCCCTGCGCGGAGCGTGTTCTATGCCTGCCGGCAGATTTACACCTTGATACCCTCAGCTCACTCCTATAAAATGGTAGGGTAAGCCTCGACACCCAGGTTAACCAATTATCTGTTCCCTGGTTTCCATATAGTCAGTATGCATCCGATACAGTTCAAACTTGTTGAGCAGGGCCACACACGGATGGGTCCTCAATTGACACAAGAAGGCCTACGCATGTGAGACCACGTCTCGCTGCATCCTACCCGCTGCTCGATCTCAATTTCATATTCATAAACCATTCCTTGATCCAATTCACCCTGTGTGATAAAATCCTATCTCGCGAGTAGATTCCAACTACTCGACTTATAACGGATTCCTATGAACATAAGAATGGCATTTTCTATTCATCAGGCTATAGACCTACCCAATACTCCATGGGATTTGTGGGTCATTCATGTGGAGTAACAAGCCCCTTAGCCCTAATGCATAAAAATCTTCCTTGACTTAAGTGATACAAATAGAAACTTTAAAATAGCACTTAAATGCAAACCGGGGCTTGCCTTGTTGTGAGCCAAAGGGGAAGTTAGATTCTGGGAGGATGTTGTCCAAGGCCTCTGGGTCATTCGCGATCTCGGTCACTATATGATATGCAATATATAAAGTACATGAGTGATATAGAAACTATAGAAAAGATATAAGAACCACTGATTAAGTAATAAAAAATTTTAATTGGCTTTGGGATTTTTACAGTGGACACTAGTTTCTTTGAGGGAGATATGGACCAAAAATTGGAGATGTTCAAGGAAGCTTGTTGGCTCTAAAATTCCAACAAGTAAAAGCATTCTCTGAATTTGGGTTGAAATTCTGGAGCTTTGTCATGTCTAACAGTGGATGATTATGGTAGGGGAGGTTCTTCTGGTTCTGGGAAAATTGGTTTCACATTTTTGTACGCTTTCTACAGAGAGGAATTGATTTTACAAGTTTGGGGAAAATTTTAGAAATGTTTCTGTACATTTTCCATTTTTCAATTGACATAGGTTATTTGAACACTGTTGTGACCAGTAAATGAAGTCCAATGAGCTTTAATTTTTTTCTAGAGATCAAATGTATTTTTAAGAGTGTTCTGACCAAAATTAGGAATTTTCCAATTAACAAAACAGGGGTAATTAATTTTGCAAGTAGTTATATTCAAGGAATTAATTATGAAAATCCTGGAAGTTTCGTTTCCAACAATTTGCACCACTGCAAAGTTGGGATCAATATGAGTCTACCAGAATTTATTGGCAATTATTTGAGCAAGTATGCTAGAAGTAATGGATTTTTAAATTTTGATTGAAATCTGGAATTATTTTGCAATGGAAAAGATTAAATAATCAGCCCGGACCCACTCATTTAAAATGGGCCAATCAGAGATGGGCCGCACCGAGGGCAACAGATTTAACCGCGCAGCCGCAATGGATCAAACAGCCACAGCCGATCCTGCCCCGTGATTCAGTCGCTGACATGCAGGGCCCGCCACCCTTCGTCTACCTTGCGCCAGGGGCGGCGCTCCACGCCGGAGCAGCGGCGGTGCGCGCTGGACTCGCCGCGTCGACCTTCTCTCGGCTCGGCGATGGCCGCCTAGACCTAAAATCGGGCGTGCTACACGCTGGTGAGGTCCAATCGTGACGGCGACGACCGGAGGTGAGCGTACGACGGTGGCGGTGGAGCTAGGGTTTTAGCGATGGTCGGAATCACTCAGAAATGGCGCAAGAAATTCATGGAGGGCAGGAAATGTTCCTGGGAGCATAAGGAACGTGATTGGGAGGTGCCAGAGTGGTGGAAAGGCCGACAGCTACGGGTTCGACGGCACACGGACGGATTTTCATTGGCGGCTGCGAAAACTCGAAATCCGACCTCGACTCTCGATGACATCCCTTCATTTTTTGTGAGATGATGCGCCGGGAGATCTAGAAGGTAATACATGATTGGATTGAAAATTCAATGCACGTAGAAATGGAATTAAACCGAAGATCTCGTGATCTCGGTATGAAATAGCTATGGTGAAACTCGAGATACAGAAGCTAGGAGGCACGATAGGGGCTGAAAATATAATAGAAGCATCTATGTACCTTTGCGTACCTAATTGTGTTAAGGATGGGGACAATAACTTGCTTGTAGTGGCCTGTCCTCGTGGAGCAGAAGGATTCCCGGCGGCTTCACATGCGAGCTCCGGCGAAACATCAAAATACCATGGCAAAACGTAAGGGATGAAGTAACCGATGGTACCAGAGGCTATAGGGAAGCTTGGTGCACCTTTTTTGCTGTTGCACTCGGGCGCCAACTCAGCCTGGAAGCAGAGCTACACGGGGAGGCGGCAAGGGCGACGGGGAGAGCTCGGAAGAGAATAGAGAAAGAATGCCGCTGCTTTTCCACTCGATTGACGGAGCAAAGATAGAGAGGGAGAGGTGTAGGGAGCACGCCATGATGCAAGCAGGCAAGCTGCTCGCTGGCATGGTGCATGCCATGCGGTGTCGAGTGGGGCAGCGCTGGAAAAACGTCGTGCAGAGCACTACCGTAGAAGTCTCACTGACCAGTGGGTCCGACTCCCCCTTAAGCCTATCCTTTCTGTTCCATAGATTCTCCCACCAATATTGATCCAAAAATCCTAGATTTTTGTGGAGATTCCTATTTAAATAATGAGATTATGATTCCGATATAAGATTTCAAATTTGAATAAATTTCATATACAATTCAAATTCAAATTTGAATTTGAATAGAATTCAATGGAGCCACTGAATTAAATAGCAAATGAGCTTCAAAAATCCTGAAACTTTGCAGAGAGGCTATTTGGAATATTTGGAATTTAATGGTGGACTCATATTTTTAATTTAGCAAAGTTGAAAAGGAGCTCATTTGAATTTTTGAATCCCTTCTGTTGAAGTTTGAATTGGTTTAATTTCCCAATTGCCATTTGATTTCTTTTCCCCATTCAAATTTTAACTTTTCCTTTAAGAACTTTGCACTTTGAATATAGGGATTTTACATTCCTTGCCCCTTAAAAGAATATCATCCCGAGATTACAAATAAAAGAGACGGATGTAAAAATATTACAAGATATGAGATGATAACAACTCCTCAAAGATAGTCCTCGCTTTCTCATGTCGCTTCCTCAGCGGTATGGTTACTCCACAAGACTTTGTAGAAGTACAAAGTCTGGTTTCTTGTGGCGTGAGTCTTTTCATTGATAATCCGGATCAGATACTCAGAATAAGTGAGATCCGGTTGGGAGCTTCGATGTCTTCGGTGCGGATTTCAGCTAAAGATTTAAGTCACTTCCACAGCTTAGAAATGTGGAATACATTATGAACTCCAGAGAGTGATGCCAGTAACTCCAAACGATAGGCCACGGGTCCGCATTTTTCCATGACGGTGAACGGACCAATGAATCTTGGAGCAAGTTTTCCATTCACTCCGAAACGAAGAATCCCTTTCATCGGAGAGACACGGAGATAAACGTGGTCTCTGATGTCGAAGTGGAGAGGTTGACGTCTTTTATCCGCATAACTTTTCTGTCAAGATTTGGCAGCCTTGAGATTTGCTTGGATCACTCGCACTCGTTTTTCGGCTTCATTTACAAGATCAATTCCGTATGTAACTCGCTCGCCGGATCCACACTAGTTGAGTGGTGTGTGACATTTCCGACTGTATAGAGCTTCATACGGCTCCGTCTTCATGCTAGCTTGATAGCCATTGTTGTATGAGAACTCCGCCAATGGTAATTGATCATCCCAATTTTTACCGTGGTGGATGGCACAAGCACGTAGCATATCTTCCAAAACTTGATTCACCCGTTCAGCTTGACCATCAGTTTGCGGGTGATATGCGGAGCTTTGGATCAGTTTGTCCCCAATGATGCGTGCAGCTGTTCCCAAAAATGAGCGACAAACAGCGCACCACGGTCTGAAATAATTGTCCAGGGAACTCCGTGCAAGCGCATGATTCTTGCAATATATAACTCCATATATTTCTTTGCAATGTACTTTGTATGTACCAGAAAAAAATGATCTGATTTGGTTAGTTGATCGACTATCACCCAAATCGAAGCATGCTTGTGGAATGTGAGAGGCAAACCGACGATGAAATCCATACTAATATCCTCCCATTTCCACGCCGAGATTTTTAATGGTTGCAGCTGTCCGGCCTTTCTCATGTGGTCGGCTTTCACCCGCTGACACGTATCACACTCGGATACCTACTTTGCAATTTCCCTCTTCATCCGTGTCCACCAAAATCTGTTCTTCAAATTTTGATACATCTTGTTACTGTTTGGATGAATATAGTACCTGGACAAGTGAGCTTCGTTTAAGATTTTCTTCCGAAGTGTCATATCACGGGGTACCACTATACGGTCTTTGAACCATAGAGTACCATGTTTGTCACTACAGAAACACTTCATTTCCTCATTCTTCATTCTCCTCCGAATGTGCAACATACCCACGTCTTTCTTTTGAGCTTCCATAATCTCCTCTCGTATGGTAGGAATTAGGGCAAGATTATATAACGCTCCATATGGAACCAAGTATAAACTCGGCTAGTCCTCTTCCATCAGGGTGATGGACCGATTGTTGACGTGAGACTTGGGCTCAGCGCATCGGCAACTACATTCGCCTTGCCAGGATGGTAATGAATTTCAATATCATAATCTTTGATAAGTTCTAACCATCTTCGTTGCCTCATATTCAGCTCATTTTGAGTGAAGATATATTTCAGGATCTTGTGATCGGTGTAGAGGTGCACAAGATTTCCGAGTAAATAATGCCTCCACATTTTCAAAGCGAGTACCACGGCAGCGAGCACAAGGTCATGAGTTGGATAATGCTGCTCATGATTTTGGAGCTGCCGTGATCCATACGTGATCACGCGGCCTTCTTGCATTAACACGCAGGCGGGACCAATGTCAGATGCATCACAATAAACGTCGAAAGATTTGGTCGTATTCGGCTGAGCTAGCACTGGGGCCGTTGTGAGATGTTTCACCAATGCTTGGAATGCATCCTCACATGCCTTGCTCCAAATATATTTAGTCCCCTTTTTCAGCAGCTCTGCCATCAGTTTAGCAAATGTTGAGAAGCTCGAAATGAACCTTCGATAATATTCCGGTAACCCGAGAAAGCTGCAAACTTCGTGTACGGATGTTGGAGACTTCCATTTCAGCACATGCACAATTTTGCTTGGATCAAAAGCAATGCCCTCCGCTGAAATAATGCGACCAAGAAATGGTACTTGGCTGATCCAAAATTCACATTTTCTGAATTTTGCATAAAGCTTGTGATCTCACGATCGTTGGAGCACGACATGCAAGTGTTTGATGGTCTTTCCTCTGATTTTGAATAAACCAAAATGTCGTCAATGAAGACCACGACAAACTTGTCCCTCTCCGGCATAAACACTGAATTCATCAATTACATAAAGTGAGCCGGCGCGTTGGTAAGTCCAAATGACATGACAAGATATTCAATCGAGCTCGTATCTCGTCAAGAATGCCGTCTTCGGTACATCCTCCGGTCGGACTTTGATTCGATGATATCAGGACCGAAGATCCATTTTTGAGAATACTTTAGCACCCACTAATTGATCGAATAAAATATCGATGCGCGGTAGTGGATACTTGTTCTTGATCGTCAAGGCGTTAAGCAGACAATAGTCCACACATAGACGTAACGTCTTGTCCTTCTTCTTTACAGATAATGAGGCAGCAGCTCCAAGGTGATGAACTTGGGCAGATGAGACCTTTGTCCAGTAGGTCCTTCAAATGCTCCTTTAACTCCACCAACTCATTGGGTGCCATCTTGTACGGCCTTCGAGAAATAGGCGTGGTTCCCAGAATAAGTTCAATCTTGAACACGATGTCCCTATCCAGTGGCATACCCAGAAGGTCGTCGGGAAACACGTCCGGATAATCATGAACCACCTGAATGTCCTCATGCTTTGTGGCTTCCGTGTTGTATGTGGCTGGAATTTCTTGGATAAGGCGGTCTAGAATGAGAGTGTGTGGTTCATGTAGTGGAGAGTTTAAATGAACCACACGTGGAACAATGTCGAGAACAGCACCATGATAGTGCAGCCACAAAATTCCTCAGATGACATCAAGCTTCTGACTCTCTAATAGAATTAGAGAAGTCGGATATAGATTTCCACCCAACTGAAGTGGTTCTCTATAGACCATTCTATCAGTTGCTACTGTCCATCCGCAGAGCAAATCAAATATGAACATTTTGTGGGAATGATTTGTAATTGGTATTTGATGACATATGATTAGCTAATGAAATTATGGGTGGCACCGGAGTCAAATAATATGACTACGGGATTTTTGAGTAGAGAAAACGTACCCGCGAAGACGGGTTCATCTTCCGGCACGTCTTCGATAGCAAGGTGGTGGACGTTGCCGGGTTTTTCTGCAGGTTTCTTGGGCTGGATGTGGGGTTGAGCTGCACCCAAATATGGCGCTTGCACGCTGCCTTGTCGCTGTTCGGAGCAGTCTTTGGCAAAATGCCCGACACGGCCACACGTGTAACACGTTTATTGTGTTGGGTTCCTGCCAAGCTGCAGACGGAATCCCGGTGCACGTGGTGGAGGTGGATACGCATGCGGGACCATCCTTTGCTGCTGCTACTGCTGCTGTGGAAATGGTGGTTGGAAATGCGGCGCATTGAAAGAACGACTGCGGAATTGCTGCGGTCGCGCCAGTGGCTGCCATCGCTGACCGGATGTTGAGCGATACACCACACGGTATTTGTGCGGACCACCCCTGTTGCTGCTCAACGGCGCGCTCCATTTCCTCTTATCAGAAATGAGCTCGCACTGAGCATCTTCCTGTACAATCGCGGCATTGACGATGTCGTTGAAGGTGCTGCGGTTGCATTGTGCGAGTTGGACCTTCATCTTCGTATTAAGGGCCCGGAAGAATATGTCTCGTTTCCTATCTTCCGTTCCCACATATTCTGGTGCGTATTGCGCCAAGTGATTGAATGTGCGGGAGTATTCGTGGGCACTCCTCCCGCCTTGCTTTAGCTCCAAAAATTCTTGAAGCTTCCTCTTCATTATTCTGGGAGGTATATGGTAGGCGCGAAACTCCTCCCAGAATTTGGTTCAGGTGGCCGCATGACCGGCCGAAAGTGAGGCGATGTAGTTCACCCACCAAGCACCAGCAGATCTTTGAAGCTGTTGTGCAGCCAATAGCGCCTTCTGCTGTTTGGTGCATCGTAGCAAACCGAACTTCGCCTCGAGCGTGCGGATAAAGTTGTCCGCTTCCAGAGGCTCCTCAGCCTCTGTGAATACTGGTGGATGCGTCGCCAAGAAGTCCGAGTACAAACTTTGTTGGGGCTGGCATTGCTCATTGTCTTGCCGTCCCCCTTGACGGGACGAATTCTGCACCAACATACGCAATAATTCAGTTTGCTCGTGGCGCGAGCCAAGTACTGCAGCCAGAATATCCGCGAGAGTCCTCGGAGGTTAAGACGGTGGTGGTGGAGGTATTTATTACTGTGGTGTCGCGGTTCGCTCCCAGGTCGGGGATTCATCCTCACGACCCCGGCTCGAGGCTCCCATCTCTGGGGTCGAACGCGTACACAACATTCTGCATTCACATGATTTAAATCAGCAACATGTTTGTTTTCTTCATCCATTTATACCATAGTAGTGCGATTATTGACAATGTGTTAATTGCATAACATTCACATATATTGATAAAGTACAAACTTTACACAAGATATATTATCTCATGACCCAGTGTACAATAGCGATTTCCAAAATAACGGTCTCCCACTACGGAAATACATCACAACTATACTTGGTCTCCATGAGATGTCATACACATCTTGTCATCTTATACACACCCACAACTATTTATAATATGACACAAACATGGCTACAAAATAAACACGAGCACCCACTAACAATCCGTTGCCCCGTGATGGCAGTTGTGCTGCCCCATCCTACTCCGATGCATCGTCATCGGTGTACTCGAGTATCTCAGGATCTTCTTCCTCCTCAGAACCTGAGAGCACCTGCTCGCCCATATTCAGTGGCATGTTATGAGCCGGTGGGTACACAACTGGTTTCAATTGTGCTTCGGTCTCAATCACATCATCATAAAATTGGGCTTCGTCTCGTGCCTCGGTGACTACCAACAGCTGATCTTGCTGTTGTTGCACCTCCAACTGACTCGCCTGCAGTCCATCACGAGCTTGCTGCAGTTCCATGGGAGTTTGCCTCAGTTCGGCGCGAGCTTTTCGCAGTCCAGTGCGAATATGATGCAGCTGATCCTCGCATTGATTCAGCTGGTGGTTCGTCGGTGCCAGGAACAAACGTAGGTTCTCATTGACATAATCAAGAGTGTCACCCTATTCCATCGCTTGCCTCAAGGCTTCGATCTGCTCCCGAAGAATTGCACCCTGTGCGAGAACCACCATGCTGGATGCAGCGGCATAAGTCCCAAGTGTTGTCGAGGTTATATCGCCATATGGTTGATAGGCCGCAACCATACTACGTTGCCACTCAAAACCAGGAGCACCACGGACCAGGGGAAGAGCAAATTGTGTCCCAGCCATGTAATCTTGATGAAGCTCACAAAGCTTCATAAGTGCTTCGCCCGCTGCAATGGCCCACGTGTCCTCCAAGCGAGCTCCCTAGATAGTAACCGAAAAAGGAGCCAATCCATAAAAACGCGGACTAGCCGGGATGTCGACCAGGACGGTACATGAAAGTACACCTCTGTCAACAATCTCTTGACCCCAATAGCATTGCATCTCGATGAAGCCAAACTGTTGGAGCACCTCCCGCAGCATGATCGGGAAGCCCGGACAGTTGGCGCACGTGGAGAACACCCAACTGTCCGGCAATAGCATCACATCCGTCATCTATAAAATAAGTACTTGAATGAGTCAAATACTCAAATTCAACAAACTTAGTTGAATATCAGATCCCGGAAATAGCATCACATCCGTCATCTATAAAATTCCCTAGATTACATATTGAACTTAGTCCTATGTTGGAAATTTTTATTTGTTGACAAGTAACAACACCAGCACGGATAGCGTCGTCGACGTGCCTGACGAAACTAGAATGCTATGCCGGTACTACGCCCTCACCCAAAAAAAAATCCTAAGCCGGTATTCCGGCATACGTCTCAACGGTGGCAGTAATAACGTTCACTCGCAAATGTTTTCTACTTGAGCTACTCAAACGTGGTTAGTGTACTGCATCTACACACAAACGATACATCAGACATATGGCGCCGTACGGAACAGCCTGCACTGGCGAATAGTTCACAATAATATATATGAAAGTAAAAAACATTCGTCCCGTATCATTCCATACGGGCCGCCCCGAGCTAAGCCACGTCTCGAGGTACATGACCGGGTTTTCTACCACCCGACGGGGTACCACGTCTTTGCATAATGCTGCACCAGTAGGGGGCACATCGGGTTATGTCCCACCCGACTGGACTCCACGAATTTTGTAGCATGCTGGAGTACCGCGTGTCATATGTTCTCAGAAACATGAAAAGTTTTAGAGACTCATATTGACATTTCCGTGCCATGCTACAGAAACAATCACATGCTACCTCTCGCATGGTGAGCTTAACGCAATTGATCCACTTGCGGTGGCGTACCTTACCTCTTACCTGACTTCGGAGCGTTGTTACAGAATATAATAACACATAAGTTAGCTTGCGACCTTAAGTAACTAATACTATAATAGACCTTATGTGTGCATAGTAAATCCTCACTCGACTACTCTTAAGTTTTCAAAATAAGCTCTTTTCGAGCGTGCTATTCCCAATATCACTCTGATAACAGGCTGTAAGGACCGGGTGCACACATTCCAGGAATCGCAGAGGGTGGTGCCGTGCGATGCGACACCCAATAGCACACATAAAAAGAATACGACAAAATACAAAGTTTTATTTATATAAACAGCGGAAGTCTTTTACAATACATAATGTACAGCAAAAGATAATACCCATAGCTAAACTCTCAGCCTAGCTATGCAAAAGTATAGCCGTCCAGCCTGCGGACGCTGCACACTAGCCACACACAAATTTACGGTGGCGTGCAGGGCTCCCACTCGGCGGTATACCCCAACGGCGCCATCGCCTCATCTTTGGGCCCTTCTTCATACGTCTCACCTGCAAGCAACTTTATATTGCAACCGTGAGCATGAAGGCTCAGCAAGACTTAACCGTCTCACCTAAACATGGAACTCTATATGTAGGGATACCTAACATAGGCGTAGATATTGCAGTAAATGACTTGGCTACATGTTGATCCTTAATTTTCAGGATATTAATAGCAACTTACAAGTTTAATAAAGTAACCTTAGTGATCATATTTGATAGCAACCAAAGATGCAAAACAATTATAATTCAATATATCGTATTCTCCTAACTTCTTCAGCATTTACTACATCACAGCGCAGTGAACAAGCAGTACTTAAATAACTGTGAGGGACGGTGATTGCAATCAGGACACACCAGGATAACACATCACATAGACCTATTTCGGACATGGATCAAATCACACTTTAATACTATGTTGTATGCAACAACCGGTCCTTCCATAATGGGCAGGTGGTCCCCTCGAGGAGCATCTTCTATGCCCGCCGGTAGATTTACACCTTGCTACCCTTAGCCCACTCCTATAAAACGGTAGCGTAAGCCTTGACACCCAGGTTAACCAATTACATCGGTTTCTGGTTTTATATAGCCAGTATGCATCCGGTACTGTTCAAACTTGTCCAGTAGGGCCGCACACGGATCGGTCCTCAATCAACACAAGCAGGGCTATGCACGTGAGACCACGTTTCTCTGTATCCTACCCGCTGCTCGGTCTCAATTTCATTTTCATAAACAATTCCTTAATCCAATTCATCCCGTGTGATAAAATCCTCTCTCGCGAGTAGATTCCAACTACTCGACTTCTACCGGATTCCTATGAACATAAGCATGGCATTTTCTACTCATCGGGTTGTAGACCTACGCAATACTCCATAAGATTTGTGGGTCTTGCAAGTGGAGTAACAAGCACCTTAGCCCTAATGTACAAAAATCATCCTTGACTTAAGTGATACTAATAGAAACTTTAAAATAGCACTTAAATGCAAACCGGGGCTTGTCTGGTTGTTAGTCAGAGGGGAAGTTAGATTCTGGGAGGATGCTGTCCAAGGCTTCCGGGTCCTCCTCGATCTCGATCACTATATGATATGCAATATATAAAGTACATGAGTGATATCAAAACTATATAAAAGATATAAGAACCACTGATCAAGTAAGAAAAAGATTTTAATTGGCTTTGGGATTTTTATAGTGTACACTAAGTTGTATGAAGAAGATCTGGACCAAAAATTGGAGATGTTCAAGGAAGCTTGTTGTCTTTAAAATTCCAACAATAAAAGCCTACTCTGAATTTTGGTTGAAATTCTGGAGATTTGTCATGGCTAACACTGGATGATTATGGTAGGGGAGGTTCTTCTGGTTCAGGGAGAATTTGTTTCACATTTTGCTAATATTTCTACAGAGAGGAATTGATTTTACAAGTTTGGGGAAAATTCTGGAAATGTTTCTGTCCATTTTCCATTTTTCAATTGACATCGGTGATTTGAACACTGTTTGGTCCAGTAAATGAAGTCCAATGGACTTGAAATTTTTACTAGAGATCAGCTGTATTTTTAATATTGTTCTGACCAAAATTGGGAATTTTCCAATTAACGGAACAGGGGTAATTAATTTCCCAATCATTTAGTTCAAAGGAATTAATTATCAAAATCCTGGTAGTTTCATGTCCAAGAATTTGCACCAACGAAAATTTGGGACTAAGGGGAGTCTACCAGAATTTATTAGGAATTATTTGAGCAAGTATGCCAGGGGTAATGTATTTTTGAAGTTTGATTGAAATCTGGAATTATTTCCCAATGGAAAAGTTTAAATAATCAGCCCGGCCCCACTCATTTAAAATGGTCCAATCAGAGCTGGGCCGCACCGAGGGCCACAGATTTAACTACGCAGCCGCACCGGATCAAACAGCCACAGCCGATCCTGCCCTGTGATTCAATCCTTGACATGCGGGGCCAGCCACCCTTCGTCTACCTCGCGCGAGGGGCAGCGCTCCTCGCTGGAGCAGCGGCGGCGCGCGCCGGACTCGCTGCGTCGACCTTCTCTCTGATTGGCTGTGGCCGCCTAGCCCTAAAATCGGGCGTGCTACACACTAGTGAGGTCCAATCGCGACAGCGACGACCAGCGGTGAGCGTACAACGGCGGCGGCAGAACTAGGGTTTCGGCGATGGCCAGAATCACCCGGAAATGGCGCAAGAAACTCGTGGAAAAGCTGACAATGTTCCTGGGAGCATGAGGAAGATGATTGGGAGGTGCAAAAGTGTTGGAACGGCCGACAACTACAGATTCGACGGCGCGCCGACGGATTTTCATTGGCGGCCGCAAAAGCTCGCCGACTTTATCTCTCGATGACATCCCTTCATTTTTGGTGAGATGATGCACCGGGAGATCTAGAAGATAATACTTGATTGGATTGAAAATTTGTTGCATGTATAAATGGAATTAAACCGATAATCTAGTGATCTCGGTATGAACTAGCTATGGTGAAACTCGAGATACGGAAGTTAGGAGGCACAATAGGGGCTGAAACTTTACCAAAAGCATCCATGTACCTTTGCGCACCTAATTGCTTTAAGGAAGGAGATGAGAACTTGCTTTTAGTGGCCTATCCCCGTGGAGCAGAAGGTTTCCCGGCGGCTTCACCCGCGAGCTCCTGGGAAACTTCAAAATACCACGGCAAAACGTAAGGGACCAAGGAACCAATGGTACCAGAGGCTAGAGGGAAGCTTGGTGCACCTTTTTGCTGTTGCACTCGAGCACCAACTCGGCCTGGAAGCGGAGCTACATGGGGAGGCAGCAAGGGCAACGGGGAGAGCTCAGGAGAGAACAGAGGAAGAATGCCACTGCTTTTCCACTCGGTCGACGGAGCAGAGATAGAGAGGGAGAGGTGTACGGAGCACACCATGATGCAGGCAGGCAAGCAGCTCACTGGCATGGTGCGTTCAGTGCGATGTCGAGCGGGGTAGCGCCGGAAAAACGGCGTGCAGAGCACTACCGTAGAAGTCCTACTGACCAGTGGGTCCCACATCCCCCTTAAGCCTATCTTCTCTGATCCTTAAATTCTCCCACCAATATTGATTCAAAAATCCTAGATTTTTGTGGAGTGGCCAACTTAAATATGGATATTATGATTCTGAAATTGGATTTCAAATTTAGATAAATTTCAGATACAATTCAAATTCAAATTAGAATTTAAATAGAATTCACTGGAGCCACTAAATTAAATACCAAATGAGCTTCAAAAATTTTGAAACTTTGCAGATAGGCTATTTGGAATATTTGGAATTTAATCGTGAACTCAGATTTTTATTTTGTCAAAGTTTGAATAGGAGCTCATTTGAATTTTTGAATCCCTTCAATTGAAGTTTGAATTGGTTTAATTTCTCAATTGCCATTTGATTTTATTTCCCCATTCAAATTTTAAGTTTTCCTTTCTGAACTTTGCACTTTGAATTTAGGGATTTTACAGCGTGTTACCATCAAGCTTGCCTGTGGAGTTTGGAGTCTTAGTGTTTAGAGTTTTTTTCCGCTGCAGTTGTTAGAGCATGTATTCTAGACTATTTGGTAAGGTACTATTATTAGTATTATTATTTGAGACACGATTATAATCTGTTTATCATTTGTGAATCACTTGTGTATGTGTGATAAACATCTTGGACACATATATGCATCATGCTTGGTTCATTTTCTGAACCGGGTGTCACAGGAGGCCTCATCAAGTGCATATCCCTCCATCGATCTCATTTTGAGTTCATGGTGGAGGAATGCTCAAGATGGTTGCCCAATGGAGGAGCAAGATGAAGCTCATTCAACTCCAACCTCAACTTGGTAGAAGACATTGAACACGAAGGCTACACCAAAATTCATGGTCGTGAGTTTCTCACACGACGACCTTCAACACGGACTGCTATTCAGTTGAGGTACAAGTTTAAAATTTTTCGTCGTTGGAATTAAATTAGGATTGAGTGATTTTTGCTTACATTGTTAAGGAAGGTTTACACCTTCTCATCATTCAATTCTTATGCATCCTCACGAGAAAGTGTTGGCATTACTCTTTTCTATTCTTCAAAGATCAATGTCACCTTACTTAGGAATAAATATAAACAAGTACCTAGAATTTCATAAGCATTGCTAAAATCTATATAGACATTTTTTGCCTAGATAATGTTTATTATATTACTTGATGGTTGAATCGGTATGTAGCAACCTAGGAATAGTGATGTCCATAATTTTGATTTAAAGTTCATTCATACATGAATCACTAAATTTCAAATTCCTAGGCAAGAAATTAAAAATGTTCAGGAGGATAAAATTGAGAATCTTGTTTGCCATGACCCAAGTGATAACATTTGCTCTTGTGTAAAAAGCTATGATGGTTAGAAACCTTACAAGATGAAGGTATCGATATAGTGTATTTATATCACTTGCATTGTTATGACTAGGAGCTTTAGAAAATGTGAAAATTGATTTATCCATAATGCCCCACTATTATCACTGAATAATACATTGTTCATGGATACACTTGAACTTGGACCCAATGCATCTTTGATTTTTATCTTCCCCGCACGTACAAATGAAAATTCGGTTATGATGAGGACATCACTTCTATGGATACAAACAACACTCCGTCGAACATACAAGATGCAATTAATAGAGTTCACACACAACAATTAATTTTAGAGGTGAGCTCGTTCTTATATGTTTGCTTATATGTTTTAGCATAGATTGCTACCTAATGATTTAATTGTGATTAGGATCCATGGAGAGGTTCAAGGAGTACTTGGAGGAAGCCTTAGGGACACGGAGAACCAGTGAATACATTCAAGGAAGATGGAAACCGAGCCCACCTGAAAATCGTGTCCAACTCGAAGTCCAAGAGCAGTTTGCACTAAAACGGAAGTCCAGGACGCATACGATCTCTGTTTTGGACGTTCTACAAATGCACGAAGAGGGGAGAGGATAAACATTTTAACGCCGCTGGTCCCATGTCAAAATTCCTTCAGAGTCGACGGTAATCATGGAAGCAAAATCGAGTTCAGAATCTGTCAGGGTGTTGCACCACCGTATTGGGCGATTTGGCCTTTTATCAAGTCTAAGTCTATTAGTTTTGTGTCTTAGGCTTAGGTCACGATCCGAACAGATCCTTAGACGTCGTCCCACCTATATATACTCCATGGTGACTGCTATAAACAATTTGGTTTTTCTTAGCTTAATAATATCATTGTTCCACTTGTAGGGATTAGCCTTCTTGGCGAGGTCAACCGTGTGTAGCACGGTTGATAACCAATGGAGAGGTGGTGTAGTGATTGCAAGGGGTTTCCTTGTTCTACTCGAGAACCTCGAATCATCAACGTTGAGATCTCCATCAACTGACTTATCCGTTACCTATCAGAAGATCGGGCCTAAACCTCCTTATCAATTGGTATCAGATTTCCAGGTTTCCCTTTAGGTAATTCATCTATCCATTATGTTAGTTTTGTTTTTCATACCTAGTGTCTAAAAAAAATTGAAGTTTAGTAGATCTGTTCATTACTTTTCCAAACCACCATTGAGCCTTTGCAACTTTTGTTTTCAGTTTGGTTTTGTTGAGTTCGTGTCTGTGGTTGAGTCATATTTCTGTTTTTGAAATTGTTTTTGGCCTTAGTTTGTGGTTTGCATTGTGTTGATTCATCCTTTTGAATCATGTCATCACGTCCAGATTAGATTCATCTTTGTCTAGTTCGGTATTTTCATCATATCTCACTGATACGGACTCAGATTTTGATGTTCTTGTACTTTCTTAAAATCTTAAGAAGTTTTCTATAACTTTTGTATTCATAAATTTCCCAGAACATAGAGTTATCGAGGCCAAAATTGCATTATACCCAAAACTGTTATTGACCTAGAATATCTCCTATTGTTCTTATCCAAAATAGGTATTCTATATAATAAAATTAAATAGGAGAGATAGGAATATAATCTTGCTGTTGAAATTTTTATATTTGAGGCCTCTAAATGTGCCTAATTGTCCATAGAAGATTGAGCAGAAAATCTGTAATAGACCTATGAGATATATTTAAATATATTTAATTGATTTGCATTGTGCTGTTCTTTCGAAGCACATTCCAAAAAAAGAAAGAAGACAAAAGAAAAAGGCAATGCAAAAAAAGATACAAAAGCCGCACAGAAAAAAGAGAAAAGGAAAACAAAGAAAAAGAAAAATGGAAGTGCTTGAATCATTGTGTCCTATAGTTTTGTTTCATGTCTTGCTAGCTTGAACTACTAGGAACACATTTAGGCTAGCAAATTTGACAAGTACTTTGGACACTTATTCAACTTACTATCTGAGTGCATTGTTGCTATTGCTTGCTACATAAAAGTGCCATCCAAGCTCCACTTTCTCTTGAGAAAAACAGGTACCTTTTGCAATCACTCCACACTTCATTGATTCATATCACCGTCCACACTACCTGATGTGTTAGTAAGAACACTTGTAAAAGTGAGGTAAGACGCTTGAGCGAGAGAGATTGTCCTTCCACATCTCACATGGCCACTACGCTTTGTAGTTGATAGGGATAACATCTTCCTGTTGTCTTTTTTTGTACTACTAACAATGGCAGGAAATAATGGTGATGGAATTTCAAATGCTGGGTTCTGTAACATGATGAACAATATGTCAGAGGTGTTCACAAAAAATAATGCGAAGTTCTGTAACCCGGTGAATAGAATGTTGGAGCTGCTAAACAAGAGGGAAGCATGAAGAAAGGTAAGATTGGCAAATTTGGATCACACACAAACCAAGACTTCACATGATCTTCATGCTACCTCCACTACTTCTTCCACAAGAAACTATGCAAAAGAGGAGGTGTTGAACAACTCTTATGTATTATTTGATAAGTCAGCCCATAATGCATCTAAACTTCTTGTTGAAAATCAAAATAAAGGTAACAAATATCACAACCCACTTGTTGAACTTAGAATTTTTTAGATGTTCTGAATTTTCCTACCAACAATGCTATTGTCGAGGAGCAACTTGTGGAATCGTATATTGATACACCATTGTCACATGTTGATTTCCCTGCTGATCCTTGTGCTAAGAAAGAATTGTGTGCTGGTAATTCTATTATACCTATGCGAAAACAAGTTAGTGAGCTAGATGATACTGTTTTTAATTACCTACTTGTGCAGAAATTAATAATTTGATTCCCATTACTGCTAAAAACGAGGAGCTGAAATTGTTATCTTCACTAAATACTTTGGATTATATTGAATTTGACACTCTTTGTGATCGAGATACTGTAGAGAGAAGAATATTTTTGAAAACTGAATTATCTTTGTTGACAAGAAATACTTTTCGTGTTATAGGCAAATATGGACATAGTGGTATGTTTGTAGTGCATAAAGTTTACATATATTCAAATGTGCAATTTCCTTTTGTGCTACAACAACATGGTAAAGTATATGAATGCACTAATGCTAATAATGCCTTGTGAAGTTTTTGTAGTATTTTTTTATTGCAGCGGAGACAACAAATATAAGAGAAGCATTGTTCGCTGCAGCTGTGCAACATGGACAACGCTCATACTATCCCCAAAAGCCTATTTCCTAGACATACAAGCAAGCCGAGGACGTCTTGTCATTAAGAAGGGGAGAATGATGCGAGATCATGCACGTTGTAATTGCACCTACAAACATGGCACAATGTTTTTTTGTTTGAGATATTGGCTCAAGTGAATGTGAACTCTTATTTGATCGACAATATCAAGATGGTACACTATGTCATCCACCACCTTGGCCTCCTTTTATGCATACAAGAAGATTTGATGGCATTGCACATTTGGACCAACACATGAGAGAAGATGAACTTTTGTCGAGGACGACTCCAATTCAAGAAGGGGAGGATGATGAGGACATCCCTTCTAGGGATACAAACAACACTGCATTGATCATACAAGATGCAATCAATAGAGTTCACACACAATAATTAATTTCAGAAGTTAGCTCGTTCTTATATGTTTCCTTATATGTTTTAGCATAGATAACTACCTAATGATTTTATTGTGATTAGGATCCATGGCGAGGTTTAAGGAGTACATGGAGGAAGTCTTAGGGACGTGGAGAACCAGATAATAGGCTCAAGGAAGATGGAAACCGAGCCCAACTCAAAATCGTGTCCAACTCGGAGTATAAGAGCAATTTGCACTAAAATAGACGTCCATGACGCATACAATCTCTGTTTTGGACGTTTTACATATGCACGGAAAGGGGATAGGATAACCTTACCAATGCTACTGGCCCCATATCAAAATTCCTTCGAAGTCGAGTGGAATCATTGAAACAAAATTGAGTTCAGAATCTATTAGAGTGTTGTGCCACCGTATTGGGCCATTGGGCCTTGTATCAAGTCTAAGTCTATTATTTTCTTGTCTTAGGGTTAGGTCACGACCCCAAAACCTCCTTAGACGTCCTCCCACCTATACATACTCCACGATGACTGCCATAAACAATTGGGTTTTGCTTATATTAATAATATCGCTGTTCTACAGTTTGTGGAACCCCGACTTCACAATTTCTGATCGTGTCTTCTACGTTCTTGCTTGTGTTCTTGGTTGCACTTGTAGGGAATAGCCTTCTTGGAGAGGTGAATCGTATGAAGCACGGTTGATAACAAACAGAGCGGTGGTGTAGTTATTGCAGGGGTTTTTGATGTTCTACTCAAGAGCCCCGGATCATCAATGTTGAGATCTCTATCAATCGACTTATCCATGAACTATCGGAAGATCGGGCCCAAACCTCCTTATCAGGTTACCTAACCCGAAAATTCATTTGTACAAGTATCGGAGCTAACCATCCCTTTCTATCATAGAGGGGATGTTTGCTGGAGTAATATTACTATGCACACATTCAAAGATCCGATTGTTGGAAACCCTAAGATTATTCCATTTCAATATCTCTTGGCCAAGGAGTAGATTTTGATGGTTGCCACCTATTGGAAATTAAGCCTAAAGGTCAATAATAACTGTATGAGGCTGGAGGTCTGATATGGAACTCCTCCATGAGCAACCAATGAGCTGCTACGAATATGTGAGAGTGTTATGCTCTCAACTGTTCTAAGGCACTCATTCAAGGTCAAGGAAATTGCCACCATCATTGGGTGTAAGATTCCTTTGTAGCTAAAAGGTATGATGTACCTTAACCAAAGAATGACAAGATCACATCTAATGTATATTGGGTGCAAATTCTTCCTATGTGGCTAGAAGGTATACCTTAGCCAAGGAACAACGGATCACACTCAACCCATGTTGAGTGTACGTCATCCCTTTGTGGTTATAGATATGTTGTACCTTAGCCAAGGAATAACGGATTGTACTCAACACATGTTGGGAACATGTCAGACCTTTGTGGCTAAAGGTTATCATTACATTATCCAAGGAATGACGGATCACACCCAATGCATGAGGGGTACAAGCTATTCCTTTATGGAAAGAAGGTATGACACACCTTATCCAAGGGATGACGGAACACACTCAATGCATGTTGAGTTCACGTCATTTTTTTGTAGCCAAGGGTTATCATTAATTTAGCCAAGGAACAACAAGGTACATCCAACCTATGGAAACCTTGAAGTGCGGACAAGCAACATCAACAACACTCTCCTCGACCACACTCATGGAGCCCATGCAAGGCAATCCAATATTGACACTCAACCCTCCAATGCCAAAGCCATGTTGCAACAAGGTTAGGCCAACCTCATGGCCTACATCCTTCGTTAGGGTTTCAACCCCTATCGCGGACCTTGACCAAGAACAAGCTTGGGGGAGGACCCCCACTTGAGGTAACTTGTATCACACCCCACATGCATTCCTTTATTTTATTCTTGCCACCACATTTGCATCTAAAAAATATATAATAATGTAGTATAGGTTAGGTTCATAAAATAAGGGATGTGCGATAAGAATATTTTTACTTTGCATAAGTTGAAATGATGAATAGTTGCTCTTTTTTCTCTATTCTCTTGCATACAACATTGTATTCTCCAAGTATTTGGTTCATTGACTTAGAATATTCTTGCCTGAAACTTGGAAATTGTGGGCAGCAAAAGCTAAGTCCAATTCTAGGTTGTTGTGTGATATGGTATAGTGATAAGAGCTGCTAATATCCTAGTTGAAAGTGAAACTTAATTTGTCAGAGAAAATTTAAAATGGGAGTTCCTCATTTGATAGAAATTCCTACGAAAGCCATATGGTGATTTGAATTAAATAAACCTTATGCATATTCTATTTGCCTTCACATTGAGCTTGGTCAAAACTAGTATAGACCTATGTGAGAATCTTTTGATGCTTTTAAGATCAAGATTACACGGGCACATGCTAAACTTCTACAGTAGAAGTTATCAAGATTTTATCATACCATTCCACCACCAAAAAGATACTCCTTGATTTTCATGCATAATACTCTCTCGAAATTACTTAAAAATAGAGTAGAAGACATGGCTACAAAAAAAAAAGAAAATGCATGCTCATGTACAAGAGCATGAGGAAAAAAACAAAAAAGAAAGAGAGAAGAGAAAAAGAAAGAGAGAATAAGTAGCCATGTTTCATCCTCACAAGAAAACGAGAGTACATACAAAGGAGTCATCTCTATATTTCCACTCCACAAATATTCATCACACTTGCACAAATAATGATCAAAAGTACGATTTTTTTCTCCTAAGGCTTACTCTCTTTACTTAGCAATATATATGTTGCAAATATGCCTACTCTTGATCCCTACCAAGCTCCACATACAAGCCTTATTTAGATGTAGGAGAGGAAAGGCATTGCCTTGGTGAGGATTCAAATACCTCTTCTCACATAGGAGTGATTGAGTGCATCATTTGAGGAACTTACCCAAACACCATTTGAAATTCTTCGAAAATTTTAGTGGAACTCATACATTAGGAGATTCATGCTCATTTTGCTGTTCTATCCTTCAACCACCCAAGAAAAGGATGAGGCATAACCCCCATGGAGACTAAGAAAAATGGTGAGGTACCATAACAAATTTATTCAATGCAAGGTAGAATACTTTGTTGTGCACTTGGTGCTTTTGCAAAATAGGACACCGTAGCAACTCCAAATCAACAACCTAAGTCTTTATCTTTGCTTCAAGCTACAAGAAACCCGACGATTTGTGACGGCTAGGGCCGTCGCAAATAAGCCAAATGTCGTCGCAAATAAGCAATTTGCGATGGCTTTTCTTATTTGCGATGGCTTTTGGCCGTCGCAAATAAGTCATCGCAATTAAGCTTATTTGCGATGGCCACCGTCGCAAATAAACTTATTTGCGACGGCTAGCAGCGGCCGTTGCAAGTTATTTCCAGGGGCTGGTGGGCCCCGCAACAATAATTGCGATGGCCCGGCCGTCGCAATTAAAGCTCATTTGTAACGGCCCGACCGTCGTAAATAAGTGCCGCTATTTGCGACGGCCGGGTCGTAGCAAATAAGTTCAGCGGGCAGGGCCCACGTGTCCTCCTCTGGGACCCACGCTGCTATTTGCAACGGCCAGGCCGTCACAATTAATGCTTATTTGCAACAGCGGGGCTGTCGCAAATAGCAGTGGCTTAATTGCGACAGCCTGGAACCTTATTTGCGACAGTACTGTATAATAAGTCATTGCAAATAAGGTTTTTTTAAAAAAAAACAGAAAATACTACCTAGCTCAATGGCCAGAATCACAAAACAGAAACAATATATCACACACTATATAACACACAAATATCATCACAATCAAAAACTAATAAGTGCCAATACATCTCACATCATCATCAACAAAGAAAACAAGGGTTCACTCGCCCATCCGACCTCCATAGCCACCTCCAGAGCCACCTCCGAAGTCGAAGTCGTCATTGCGCCTCATTCAGTGTGGCGGTAGCGATAGCGACGGCATTTGTGCAGCCGTCGCGGATCCCTACAATTAATAAAAATTAGAGTTAGAATATAAATGCATCAACATCTCTCTCCCTCCCTTCCTCTCCCTCTATCTTCATCTAGATCCCCCTCTCTTCCTCTCTCTTTTCGTTTCTCTCTTTCTCTCTCCCTCTATCTTTCTCTCTCACTCTATCTCTCTATTGCTATCCTTTTCCCTCTATCTTCCTCCCTCTATCTCCATCTACATCTTCCTCCCTCTATCTTCCCCTCCCTCTATCTCCATCTACATCTTCCTCCCTCTCTTCATTCCCCTCCTACTCTATCTAACTATCTTTCACTCTTTCTTCTGTCTCTCTCTTTCTTCTATCTCTCTCTTTCTTCTATCTCAATCCTTTTCTTCTATCTAACTATCTCCCTCTTTCTTCTATCTCAATCTTTTTACGCTGGAGAAGAAGGATTACATAGAAAATTACCTGACCCACAGAAGAAGGATCGGCTAGAAGAACCGGTGGTAGTACCGGTAGCTGGATACCCAGACCTTGCGCACGAGCCATGGCCTGTCATTGCAAACATTAAATTCTATCTATTAGTAAGTCATTTACACTGAATTAATGAGACCTTTAGTTTTTATTTTGTTACCTCCATTGCTTCCCACATCTACGCCAACGCTGCTGCCTGGGCTTGGATCGTGGCCTCCATCGCGATCCTTTATCGTTACGACTCCTCCTGTCGCCTGAAGAGGGATTGCATCTCAATGTCCCTCTGCAAGGCGCGACGACTAGTCGTGCCCACCGAAAAAGCCTGCGTGGAGCTGCCTCTCGCAGGTCTCCCCGCCCTCGAGTCGACAACTCCGTCGAATGTGGTGAGCCTATAAAAAAGAGAGTCAGTAATATGAAATTGAAATATCTTGAATACTTTGAATTGAAAATGATAAAATGACTTGTAAACTCACATTTCGTGTGCTTTTCCACCACCGCTTGCATACGCGGCTTGAGGATCGATTGGTTGACGTTCCCAATCGAAATCCTGGCCGTGTATCTTCCTAGCCTCCTCCCCGTACTTAGCCCGCAAAACAGGAAAACCATGTATGTTCAACAATCTATATAGCTATATTTAATATGAATTATTTCTAAACTTACCAATCGCTCGGCTGCACCTTGACTACACCCCATCGGCTGAGAAGGGTCCCTGTGACCTCTCTTCCAGATCTCAGCAGGGGTCGGCGGCACCCCCGTCTCGCGCTCCTGTCAATACGTGTTATTACAAATAATCTATTATGAATATATAAACATAAGTTACACACACTTACCATGCGTTTAGCTAAATGCAAGTGGTTATATTGCCCGTGCCTGCTCTTCCCCTCGACCCCTCTGACCTCTCGAGCCTTCTCAGACTTAGCTTTAAACTCATCGCTAGCCCAGTAGCGACAAAGTGCCCGAAATGCATCGGTCCGACTCTGCAACCAGCTCACGTGGCCCTGCACATAGTTGGAAGTTGTTAAAAATACCATCGAGGAAATTATCAAAAAAATACTTACTACACTCCACGTACCTGCGTGTGCTCCTCCTCCTTCAGGTGCATCTCGCTCTCTTGCCGGAAGTGTAGCATGTGCTGCTGGTTCGTCTTCAAGTGCTCATTAATAATTTGAAAACGGGTGTTCGACAAAGATTGTCGAAGCGCCTTGGCAGCGTTGGAAACACTCGTCTCACATCCTCAAACTGGCGATGGTCGTTCGGGTCCTCTAAAGTATATTTTGCCTATGATAAAGAATATATTGAAGAGATGTTCACTAAAAGAATTTAAGAGTTGAATCTTAGAAACTTTTTTTAACATACTTACCATAAAATCGGCCCATACGGCCTCCTGAAGGTTGCCGTGCTCCTGGTGATCAACGCGTGCATAGTCCTCCCACGAAAGAGTAGGCACCCCGTCGATGACCCCGGGATAGTGCAAAACGCACTATGTACCTGAGAACACCGTTCACTGGTCTCTGGCGTCTCTCACCGGTGAAAGACATGTCATCCCAAACCATGCAAGATATTTTTTGATTGATTACTTTATTAACCAAAAGAAACTAAAATTGAACAATATAATTTTTATTACCTGTCTCCGACTGGACGAATCACGATCTTCTGTGATAGGACCTCAGGAGGACTGACAAAGTGAGTCCTCCCCATCCTTCGTGTCTGCTAGGGCGCCACGTCAGGTGACCCAGACGGCTCCTCACCAGCCGAGTCAGAGGCCTCAGGAATAGAAGGATCGCCAGCCAGATGCTGGCTGGCCGAGGGCTGGCTCGCCGAGGGCTGGCTCACCGAAGGGTAGCCAAGGTCAACTGGCACCGCAGCCTCCGAGTCAGCCGGTGAGGACTACAACATTCAAATGATTCATAAGTAAGATTAATATGAAATTGAATTTAAAGAATTTGTTAAAAACGAGTGAAATTTACCTGTGATGAAGCTCTACAGCTGCTCAGAACGTGCCCCAGCAGCTGAGAGCGTCTGCTCCCAGTCGACGAGGCACCATCGAAAGCGTCCTCAGGTCTAGAGGGGTAGAACCCCCTCGTCGACGGCACCTTCTTACCCTTCTTTGACGCCATCTTGTTTTAATTAGATAATCAATAAATATCCAAATAAAATATACAAAATCCATGTTACTATCTTCAAGAAAACATTACTTGTAATCACTTTCAAAATTCATCAACATCATTATCATGTGCCTGTGTCCCACTCCTTAAACTAGCCCAACGATCTTCCATCGTGGCCTGTTCTAATTTCCGTTTTCGCATATCATCTTCCTCTACATCTTCAACGTCTTCAACATCTCCAACTAATTGATCGAGTCCTGCACCAAGCTCGACGATAAAAGTGTCTGGCAACTCTTCTTCTTGGTACACTTCTTCAACGTCTTCGCTATCATGGTAACCATCATCCCCAGGAGTATATAACTGCTCACGAGGATTCACCTTATATATCACTCACCAAGCACTGAGCTTCGTGCATGTATAAGATAGATAATACACTTGTTCCACTTGATGTGCAAGAACAAATGTATCATAACCTCATAATCGGTCCTTACATTTCACTTCCATCATTCCAAATTGGTTTTCTCGAGTTCCATGAGTGCGATCAAACCAGTTACAATCAAAGAAGATAACTCGAAGTGTCTTATTTCTGGTAAAAGTAAATTCAAGAATTTTGTTAATGATCCCATAATAATCGGTTAAATTCCCTTGAGTGTCTATTGCTCTCGTCACAACACCGGAATTTGATGTTGCCGCCAGAGGACGAAGAGCTTCAAAATGAGTTGTACGGAATCAAAAGTCATTTACGTCATATTGACCATGGCTTCTAACATTCACCAATCCATAAGATAGCTGCCGCAAATCTTAATGGACATTATGAGTCCGACACTGTCATAAATGATCGTAAGTTAAAATAATATTTCTTTAATAAAAGTAACTTATAATACATAGAAGACAAGATAATATTACATAATCTCGAAACCAGGATAGGAAACTCTGCCCCCCCCCCATTTATTCCTTCTTTTCGCATTGCTTTTACTTGATTGGCCGTAGGTTGAAGCCTATGTGGCCAACATTGTCTGGAACTCGCTGAACAAATAAACATCTTTTAGAGTACATGTGTAGCAAAATATGTCGATTAGCATAAATGTAGGACAAACACTTACTCGAAGTATTCCTGCATGCCTTCTATATTTGCGTACATGTAGAGTAAAGCAACAGTCCTTCCATGTTCGGATCGCACGTAGGTCGTGTAGCTACCAATGGTGGTTCCTCTCGTTTGAAAAATAGAAAGGTCGCTTAGAGGGGGTGTTTCGTCCACATTGTACCGCATCGCCAAAGTATTGATATTGTTTTCTTCAGCAAAGTAGACACTTGAAAAGTATCCTACTTCCTTAAGAGCATATGCTTCAGCGATGCACCCTTCCACCCTTGCCCTTTTGCCAACCATTGGTTTCAGATATTGTAGCGCTCTTTCAATGTGATACATCCACCTATATTGCACAGGACCACCAACTTTAGCTTCGAATGGAAGATGGATAAGCAGATGTTGCATTGGATTGAAGAAACCCGGGGGAAAATTTTTTCCATCTTACATAAAAGTATGGGTATCTCCTTCTCTAACTTATCCATCATCCCGATCTTGATTTCTTTAGCACAAAGCTGTCTATAGAAATAGCTGAGCTCGGCTAAAACCTTCCACACCGCATCATCTAGATAGACTCAAAACATAACAGGTAAGAGTCTTTCCATTATAATGTGATAATCATGACTCTTCAACCCAGTGAGGTTTCCTTTGTTAACATTTATGGCTCGTTTCAGGCTAGCTGCGTAACCATCTAGGACTTTCAAAGTTTTCATCCATTTCATAACTTCTTTCTTTTCTTTTTTTCGAAGACAGAAAGAAGCACGTGGCTTTCCACCACTTTCAGAGATTTCAAGAGTTGGACGGTGACAAATGTCTGCCAAATCTAGTCTAGCTTTATAATTGTCTTTCATTTTGCCAGGCATATCCATGCAAGTGCTTATGATACTTTCGCTCATGTTATGCTCCTGATGCATGACATCAATGTTGTGCATTAGAATCAACGACTTCACATACGGTAGCTCCCAAAGTCCACATATGTAAGTCCAATTGTGTTCCTCTCCATAACCTATGAAAAATCCAGGACGACCTTCATCAGGCACCAGTTTGTCCAACATATCAGAAATTTCTGACCCGTTGAGATGCTTCGGTGGTCCTTTAGTGACAACAGTGTTCTTTTGAAAGACATGCCTCTGCTACTTAAATATATGATTCGAGGACAGCCAACGTCTGTGACAATCGAAGTAAGATATTTTGCCTCCATGAGTTAGTCGAAAGCAATCCGTGTCTGAAGCACATATCGGACACGTCAGACGACCGTGAGTGCTCCATCCGGAAAACATGCCGTATGCCGGCAAATCATGGACGGACCACAAATAAGCGGCTCGAAGGTTGAATTTCTGCTTCTTGTAACTATCGTACGCTTCGACTCCTGTCCACAAGACTTTCAATTCATCGATAAGAGGTTTTAACATCACGTTGCGACGTGACCCGGGATGATCAGGTCCAGGTACAATGAGGCTGAGAAACATGAACTGGTTCTTCGTACAAAAAGCAGGTGGCAGGTTGTACGGAATGACAAAGACGGGCCAACATGAGTATGGCATGGCGTTCGTACTGAACGATGAGAATCCGTCTATCGCTAATCCGATGCGAACATTCCTCACATCACGAGAAAAGTCTGGGTCGAAACAGTCTAGCGCCTTCCATGCATTACCGTCGAATGGATGCGTCAAGAATTCTTTGTTCTCACGTTTACCTTCTTTGTGCCATCTCATGTGTCTTGCGGTTCTCTTTGAAAGAACCGCTTAAAACGAGGTGTCACAGGCAAGTAATGAAGCTGCTTATGTGCGACATCTGTCATCACATTATCGCCATCGTCATTAACAACTTTGACAAACCTCGATTTACCCCATTTCAAGCACATCTTCTCATTGGGGTGCTCTTTCCAGAATAGCATGCAGTTGTCTGGGCACACATCGATTTTCTCATACTTCATACCGAGACCAGATATCTTGATCTTTGAATCATACATATCGGTCGGCGCATTGTGAGGTTGTGGAAGGATATCGCAGATCAATTTGATGAGATCATTGTAGCAGTTGATGGAGAAAAAGTACTTGGACTTAATTGCCATAAATCTTGTCAAAAAAGCAAGTACGGTCACAATCGTGTGTTCATGCAATGGCTCTTGTGATTTCTTCAGCTCCTCGACGTACTTCTCGGCCTCATTTGTAAGAGGATCCTCCGCTTCCAGAGCTTCTAGCGTCTCATCCATCCTATCAACCTCTGTTATATCATCATCCTCATCCACTTCGACTATGACTCGAGAATTAGTCTCGCCGTGAAAGTTCCACACATCATAATGTGGAGTGAAACTGTTTTGACATAAGTGAAACGAAAGCTCCAATCTTCTCAAAAACTTGGTGTTCCGACATTTTGTACATGGGCACCGTACCATATCTTCCGTTGACAACGAAAATGCTAGATCCAAAAATTGATCTAACTTGATAAACCACTCATCCGAGTGACCACCAGTTCTGCTCTTCCAACCAGTATACATCCAACTGCGGTCTTCACCCATGTTTGGCTCTGCAGTTTAACACGAAAGAAATTGTCATTAATATATTGTTATGTTATGTCACGGCCCTACAACCTAGGCAGATAGATCCTAAACCCACCCAAGAGTGACCGAGCAGAGCATGCTCATGACGAGACGGGTGATCCGGATTCGAACGTAATTTAGGCAGCATAACCCCGCTGTTCTCCACTGCACGCCCAAAAACGGTGCAGCAAAGAACAACAAGGTTATGCCACCGAAATCTCGTCCAAATCCGGACCCGCGTCTCGTCACAAGCCACGCCCCCTCGGTCACTCCGATGCTGTCCAAAAAGGGACAATTCCGATCCTGCACGTCTCACATGCCAATGGCATGTGAGACGTGCCGATCCAAAACGGGTAATACATTGCTATAGGTTACGTTGCTCATTTTCATTTTGAGGTCATTTAAGAGAGAGGAAAGAACTAGAGTAAAAGTGAGAGGAAAGTTGGTCTTAGATGACAATTCCACGTCCATTTCCACTGTCCACACAATCGCGGGTCAATGACGTCCTTACCAACCCGTTCCATTCCATGTCAACTTGACGCATACAGTACCACTACAATGGTCTACACGGCACGATCACACTTATTACGTGTCGTGCCCTTCCGCGTTGGTCCGAGCCGACCCAAAACCCCTTTATTTATATATATTAAGTAGTCACTCAAAAACATTATATGAATGCACTAAAGTCCAAACATACACTAAACCGAATAGAAATTCAGAATGTCAGACCAAGCTATAGACAAAAATATATAAAGCATATACAAAATCTAATTATGCATTTACTACAAAATCTGAACAAAAAGCCTAGCCACAATGGACAAGTGTGAAATCACAAGTGTAATACAAGACAACATATAAAGCATATTAGTCAATTATGCAAGAAAAAAAAACATATTAGCCAAAAAGATAGCCTAAAATCCAATTATGCTAAATCTAATAAAGACAACCTTATAGCACAAGTGTGAAATTTTGCATACTGCACAATAGACAATTAGCCACAATGTAAAAACAAATTCGAGTAAACCTAATACCTAAAAGGGGGCAGGGGCGGGCGCAGCAGGGGGCAAGGCCGGGGGTACATAGATTAAGTGACAAGGGTACATTGTACATAGATTTGATCATGACAAAATGAATATTGGCACTCTTAATCTTAGACAAAAACAATAACTATTACGCTTGGGCGCAATGGTCCATTTTAATATGTTTCAAACTGAATCTATGCAGCCTATAAGAAAAATGTTTAATAAACTTGCTCATCTGTGGAGACCAATGAAACCAGCAATATAGCACATAAGTTGTTTTATTGTGTTTGCTAGGTAGGGTTATTTATATTTTAGTGGCTGGGATAATAGATTTTAATTCTTTCTAATTGCTTGATTCCATTGTACACCAAATGTCCTCTTACATAGACAATTGACCCCCGAAACCTTAATCTATCCCTAACACCATATGACCAAGCTGGTTGCCCATGACAAATCATTCATCAACTAAAACAATCATCATATACTGATTATGTACCAAACTAAAACAAGAGTTACTTGATTATTGAATGTTTGACTCTTTACAAAATATTATTAGTATGTTGCCCAACTAAAATGAAACCAAAAAAAACTGAGCTCACCTCGGTGCCGGAGTCGTCGGGGGCGGGGGCGGCGGGGGCGCAGAGGGGGCACAGCGGTCCAGGGCCGGCGAGGCCGGGGGCACGGCGGGTCGGGGCGGCGGCGGCGCGGCGGACCGAGGCCAGGGGCGATGACCCCAGGGGCGCGGCCGACCGGGGGCAGCGAGGCCGGGGGCGTTGATGCCGGGGGCGCTGCAGACCGGGGGCTGCGAGGCCGTGGGCGGCGTGGGCGCGGCGGGCCGACGGCGGGAGCGAGAGCGGGGGAGGTGGGGCCGGGGACGGAGCGGAGCGGGGCGGCGCGCGTAAGATAGGATGAAGAGAATGAGCTCGACCCAACAGTATAGGACTTTAACTTGCGACGGCCCTAGGGTTAGCCGTCGCAATTAACACTATTTGCGACGGCTAACGGAAAAGGCCGTCGCAAATAAGCTTTATTTGCGATGGCCCGCTTATTTGCGACGGCCGTTTTAGACGGACATCGCAAATAAGTGTATATTTGCTACGGTTCATCTAATCTGCGACGGCCATCTGCGGGCTGTCGCAAATACGGCTGGCCTAAGCAAATGACTGCGTTTCCTGTAGTGGAGATGCGCAAAGCGTAAGCTTTGGGGAGTTTGTTGACGATCGTTATATACCAACTTTGACCGCCAGTATAACTCAATTATGTGAAGGAATGAATATTTCATACACACATTATAGTTAGAAATAACCTAGTTCCACTTGTACTTGAAGAAATTGGTGTATGCAGGTATTTTGTACATAATTGAGATGAAAGAGGGGGAGCAATCCTATAAATTATACTTCCTAGCCAATCAAGCGCCGACACATGGCACCACAGGGATAAAATGGCTCACAAATAGTAGTATCCGAGGCCATCCAACGGTGTATCACCCATATCATTCAATGGGACCCAACTAGAAGTCACCCCGAGAAAGCACACTGGAATTGGTCAGAAAACCGTATCGACCGAAGTGGTGGTTCGGCCGAAGCCTTTCTGACGCCAAACTCGATCAACTTCAACTTGTTGGCTACCCGTGGTGCCCTGATAACGATGAAGACTGATTTGCTAACTTTTGGCGGTGGGAACCGACCCTTCTCCAACTATCAATAGGACGCCCTAACCCTCACTTCAACACACACCACTTGAACATCATTCTATTGTATACACTAGTTCCCCTAGTTCCTTAGTGGATGTTAGGCTATAGAGGGGAGCCTCTAGTCCCAAGTCAAAATTGGGAAGTGTATGGTTCATGTATCCTTTCTTATATTTGTGATTTTATGCATAATAAAGATATTATCTTTAGACTTCTTTTATTCATATACTTGGATGAAGCGTTTCTTGTTTGATTGTGGATTCCATGTATGTTATAGGTATGGTCTTTATGATCATGTCCTAATGTTATTATACTATCATCATGAACACTATAAACCCCCATTATAGTCTAATGAGCTATGGTATGATCATTTTAATATGAATGACTTATGCTATGTTTCAACATTGGTTCAACTATTTTTGGTTAGTCATTGCCTTAGGATGGGTTGTGCCGCGACTCCTAAGGTATTTACTTAATATGCTAGCATGGTGCAAAGGTAGTTAAGTAACGTTGGATGTCTCGTAGACCTACAGATTGAAGAGGTAGGTAGTAGGTGGTGACAACCCTATCTGTCCTTTGTAATCCTCCATGTTCGGCTATGCCACAGGCTCTTTGCGAGAAGTCGTCCTAGTATTGCTAGGAATAAACCCGTGCCCGATATGTTGAACAACTTAGCATGGGGATTCACCATTGACATGCTCATTAGTATCTAACCTAGGCTATTTATATGTATATTGGAAGAATTGGAGAAGCAACTCCCCAACTCTTAGTCTAAACTCTATTAGGACCCATCTACCCTCTAGAATAGATTGCTTAGGTGTTTTTCACACTACTCATATTATCAAATTACCCTTGTCTTGATAATTGATTAGTATCCCATAGCTTGATCATAAGAGTAGTGTTCACTTAACTCCATTGCCTTCCTTTGGGATAAATATGATACTCTTGGGAATACTTTTGGGTGAAATGCTACACGGTAGTTTCCGTGTGCTTGTGGATTTTTATCAGTGATGTAAGAAATGTCAACAGAGTCGACACACGTTGTTGGACCGAGTTTGGTACCAAGACTTGTTTGACCGAACAGGGTGTTCGGCCGACCTGGTCTTCGCTCTGGTCTGTGTGTGCCTTCTCCAGGGTGCTGGCTGGTGGGTCCTCTTGTTGTCTTGGGGTGCTATGACGTTGGATTGCCTCAAATACGACTGTTAGTGGGCCATTTGATCCATGTGATGACACGTGGTGTCGCCAGATTTGTTGGAATCCAATTTAATGAATTACTCCCTGCACATCTTGGTACTTTTGGGTATTAATTAACCTGCACACAAATAAACACTAACACTTGTAGAATTGGTTAGTATTTAACCCTACCACTATGTTATGCTTCTCTTTTAGGCACGTTATGAGATGAATGGACAGTCCAAATATTGCACTTAAGGACCGTTAATAGTGACCATATATGCACTACATGCATATTTAATCTTTTCCTTGTCAAAGATGCCAATTGGGAAGGATGTTTGATTTTAGATTCTTTGAGTTCATCCTTCACATTAGAATTCAATTTAGCACAAATGCATGTTTTAATTGGCGTCGACTTGACATCTTATAAGATGAGCTCTTGGAGGAGGAAGTGCCACTTTGCTTGAGTATCTTTACTTGCACTTCAAGAATATTGTTAACTTTAGTTAAGTTACCAAGTTCATCCTTGATTGCAGAGTGTGAGTCTTCTAGTTTTGAGTAGGTTTCCTCACTCAAGGCTAGTTAAAGCTCAAGTGTCTTGCTTCTCTCCTTCTCAAGTTCAAGGAGCCTTTCAACCTCATGACATTTCTTTGTTTCAAGAATTAGCATATCTTCTTGACAGTTGACAAGCTCCTCCTCCTCAAAGATCTCATCCAACAATAATTTCATTTTTCTTAAGGCATTTTTACTTAATCCTTTTATCATTTACTCATTTTAGCTATTGCTATCAAAATCATCAATGGAGGAGTGTAAAGAGGAAGGTTTAGATCTGACCTTCTTCTTGCCCTCTCTAGCCATGAGGCAAGTGTGGTTGGAGTCCTTCCGTCCTCCCATGTTTGGAAAAGTGTAGACTTCATTGCCTACTTCTTGATAGCAATTATTACCATCTCCTTTTCATCTTTGGGGGAGGACTTATCGTTTGAGTCTCACTCCTTGCCGATGTGTGCTTGTTGTGCTTGCTTCTTCTTCTTGAACATTTTATTTTCCTTTGGCCTTTACTAGCCAATATTTATCTCATGCCTTTTCTCGTTCATGGTTCGATATTCTGGTGTTTTTTCTTCTTTTTGTTGTCTTCATATTGGCAATCAACCATGAAGTGCCCGTATTCGCCGTAGTAGTAGCAAATATGCTGAGCTTTAGATTTTCTCTTCTCCTTACCCTTTCCTTCACTTGAGTTGTTGCGTTTTCTTCTTCTTATCACGCGCTTGAATCTTTTGATGAAGAGCACCATTTCTCCATCATCCATGTATGTGCTCCAATCATCAGTGTCCTCTTCCTCATATGTCTCACGAGCTTCTTTTCCTTTGGGCTTGCAGGTTGCCTTGAGGGCAACTTCCTTCTTCTTGGATTAAGCAAGCTTTGCAAGGTCTTTCACATATTGAGTCTCCTTCTCCATCATCTCATTATTTATGATCTTTCCAAGAACATTAGCGGTGGTCATTTTGTGGAACCCCAGGCTTTCCCTTATCATTGAGCATAGAGTGACATTGTGCGGCATGAATGCACTTATCATCCTTTTCACAACCTCATTATCAGTACACTTATTTCTTCCATAAGCACGGATCTTGTTAATGAGGGTCTTCATGCGGTTGTACATCACTTGAGGAGTCTCACCATCCTTGATGGCGAATCTCCCCAATTCACCCTCAAGCATTTTAATCATCTTTTTGCGGCGGAGTGATTCCCTTCATGAGCAGTCTTGAGAGTGTCCCATATATCCTTGGCAATTTCAAATCCATCCACCTTGGTGAACTCTCCTCGACTAAAAGATGAGGTGATCACCGAAATTGCTTGTGCATTGCGATGAATTGCTTGTTCTTGCTTCGAGGTGAGTTCTTCATCGTTGTCCGGGATATCTAGACCTGTACATACTATGTGCCAAAGACTTGGGTTTAGATAAATAAGATGCATCTTAATATTGTATTTCCACATAGTATAGTCAGTTCCATCAAAGTGAGGGGGTTTTCCCAATGGAATAGAGAGATGATGATTGTTTTTGTTGAGCTTCTTATAATTAAAAGGATATTGGGAGTAGTCTTGATGACTACCCCCTTTTGGCTTTTCATCTTCTTTCTTACCCTTCTGGCTCATAAGCTTTTTTTCAGGAGTGCCTTCAGCTGGCACATTTCATAATTGTCGTTCTCGTAGTCCTTAAGCACATTGAACACCTTGGTTTCTTGTTCATCTCCAATGACAGGCATTTCTAGGATCTCGTTGGTCTTATTGTTGGCCATTTGTCTCTCTGAGCGGTGAGTCTCTTGATGGAGAGCCTGGCTCTGATACCAGTTGAATGTGGCCTAGAGGGGGATGAATACGCATTGAAACTTTTTCCTGCATCACTTAATAGAATCATCAAATACCAGGAAGGCCGGACTAGTCTGGTGTATGGGGCGGACTAGTCCGTTGTGCTCTTCACACCTACGGTGAGCTTAATTATTTCCATGTTTTCTTTGAATGGTCTAGCAGCAGAATAGCAAATCGACTTTGGAGTGATAGACAGGTGAAGATAACAATTAAGTTCCTAGTGAGACAAAATCAATGACAAATACAACTATGATCAAGTTTAACACTTGGTGGTGATAATTATGAAAAGTATAGATCAAGAACATGTGAAACAAAGGATTTTTACCAAGGTTTGATCAAACAAAAGAGATCTACATCCTCATTGAGGAGCTCAAATAGAGCCGGGTCTCAATCAGCCCTTTAGCTCGTCAAGTCACCACAAAGGCCGACTTGATTCCACTATCACAGGGGTAATCACATAGTCGATGGGGCATCCTCACAAGCTAAGGGCTCCCACAAGATTACAACAAGAAAATAGATCGAATACACTCAAATGTTTTACAAGAAATGCGAGAGTGTATGATAGATCAAACCCCAAGAGCTGAACGATGCGTAGCGTCGCTCCCCCTTTCGCAAATCTTGATTCCTAAAAGGTTTAACCTTTTAGTTCTTTAAATGTGTGTAGCGGAGTGTTTTTGTGCTCTTAGGATGTGTGGCGACGCTAGGGTTCTTTGTTGTTATGGTTAGGGTCGTGGATCACCTATTTATAGTCATTCCAAAAAGTTACCGTTAGGGATCCCATGGGTTGGAGTAGTCTGCTCTAGGGACCGGACTAGTCCCGTGTGCTGAGTGAATGTGCATGAAATAATGCAGCACAACTTGAAAACCTAATTACTGTGAGTGTACCGAACTAGTTAGTAAAGGATCGGACTAGTCCGTTGTATTTCCAATAAGCTAATTGGACTAGTCCGCATTAATCAAACTTGTTTGGTGCAAGTTGAGGTTTATACAATGTTGACAGACTAGTCTGCATTTTGGAACTTCTCCGTGCAAAAAACAAAAAGGTTACGGGACTAATCCAGGCATGTACGGACTTGTCCGTTCATGTTACAGAAAGCAAATCAGACTAGTCCGCTTAGCTGCGGACTTGTCCGGTGCTTTAGTGCATTTTTAGTTTGTTTTTTAGCTCTTATTCTCTTCGCAAAGTCATGAGCTTTTGGGATGTGTCTCTCACAGACATCCTATACATTAACAACTACATTGCACATCAATTTTTCACTTGGACTCTTTCCTTCTCATTTCTCATTTTTCACCATTTTGCACCTTTCTTTTTCATTATCTGTAGACCTACTTTCGTCTTAACAAATCTCATTAGGATCTCATTTATTTGTCATCAATCGTCCACCACAAGGGTGTGCCTAGATGCACTTTCACCTTCATAAGGAGTTGTGATTTTTGGACTACTGTGAGTCAAATCGAGGACTTGTGCTTGGAAGAATTGGTTGTTAGTTCATGTGCAAGTGTTGCTTGAGGTCAAGACATGGCTGGTCATGAGATCCATTGAACTAGTCTTAGAGAGAAGATGAGGTTCAACAACAAAGTTGTAACACCCTTATTTTCATCCATAATGCATTCCATTCATTCTTATACATGTCTAACATTATATAACATAAAAGGAACAAGATTAAAATGAATTAGGGCCAAAACAGCAATTAGAATTTTGGCTTAGTGCGGACTTGTACGGATTGGAGTCGGACTAGTTTGATCTAGCTACTGTTGTCCATCGGACTTTTCCGCTAATTGCTATGGATTAGTATGGAAATCATATCTGATGTTCTCCGGACTTGTCTGTTGATTTTGTGGATAAATCTGGTTTTGTTTCTATTTCCGTCCGATCATCTCCATTGTTGTATACGGACTTGTCCGATGAACACTGCCAAAAACTCCCAAAAACATGGTCTGGATTTGAAACTGGACAATCTTGGACTTGTCCGGCTTGACACTGGACTTGTCCGTTTGACTCTCTGATCTTGAACGGACTCGTCTGGTATTGCACCAGACTTCTCTGTTGAACTCTCTATACCCAATCGGACTTGCCTAACCTCACTACGGACTAGTCCAGTGTGTAGTGTTTTGACTCAAATTCTTTTTTCCTCCATGACGAGTTATTGGGTAATTGGCTTAATTGGGCCCAAAAACGTCGTGCCTCACCCATGAGGAGCCCAAGAGGGACTCTACAAAGGCCTTTACCTGTCCCCACCAACATATACTTGGATTCCACCCTAACCCTACCACCTCTCCTCCTATATAAACACCCTTCCACCCACCCTTTACCCCTTTGCCAAATTAGATGAATTCCAGCGCCTGCTTTTTTCATAGCCACCGCTCTTGAAGGGTGAACAAGGATGGTAAGGGAAGGGAAGGAAGAGGAAGGAATCCATCGAGATCATCGTCACTGCTGCAATCTTGTTCATCGATTCTTCGACATCAACATTCTATTTGTCAATTCTTCGTCTTCATTGGATCTTTACATCATGTTCTCGAGTTTCATCGAATCCTCGACCTTTGAACCCTAGTCTTCACGTTAAATATCTTAGATCCATCTTTCCCACATAAATTTTGGTTTCATATTTAAAAAAAAAACTATGCTCGGGTTGAAAATTCGCTAAAACCCTAGACGTAGCAGTCTTGTCTAGTCTGCCGTGAACTAGTCCGTTGAACTTACGGGTCCAGAGTGGACATTCCGAACCATGGTGCGGACTAGTCCGGTCTTTCAACTCTGAAATTCCTGGAACTTCTTTAGTTTTCTCACTAGATGACTCGGAACATGTTCTAACACGTAAAACTTAATTGTAACTAGATAGTAAGCTACAATAGAAACCTATTAACATGTACTATATCATAATTACATCATTCACGCATGTCATGGCATATTGATTATTATATGACCGTTTATTGATTAAATGTTTGTTTCGTATGTTTGTCGCGTGGAATAGAAGGTAAAACTCTAGTGGGTTCTTACGAGGACCTTCAGCACCAGAACTTTGAAGCTTCTAATCTAAACTTGCCGCAAGAGCAAGACAAGTGTCCTTGACCATTTTGATCCTGTTTTCAAATGTTTTGTTTGCAAAACTACATGCTTGTGTCAAATTGATAGGAAACCCATGATAGGTGTTTATTATACTTGTGTGACCATCCTTGTCGCTTGGGTTATAATGTTGAGAGTCGAGAAGGGCATTTTACATTTTTGCTCCGCTTTAGCTTAATTGGGATTGGATACAACCAAATGGCTTAAATATAAATTAATGAATTTATGGAGAATGTGAAGTGGTGAATATAACTATTTGGTAACACGGAATGTGGGGTGATCTAAGCAAGCATGGTTCATGGACGGGGTTGGATGGTACAGTGGTTTGATTGCCTTAGATCTAACAACCACTTCATGCGAGAATAAGCAAGGACAACAGTTCCACCACAAGGCCATGTATGGGTGCGGCATAGCCAATTAATTAGGTGTATTGCCAGCATTGTTCGGATCATTTGGGGGAGTGGGGGTTGAGAGTCGGTTGGGTTTGTAATAGTGGTGGGACTGCCCTGTGATCCAAACGGCACAAGAGGGGCTCTTGGTTGGATGTGCTCAGTTGTGAGACACCACCTTTGGTGAAACCTTAGTGGGTCTGAATATGCTGGTAGTATCTTTGTAAATGTTATTTTGTGATCTCTTGGACACACACTGTTGGAAGTGTGTAATGTGACCGACAGGTCACGTGCACGAGGGAGGTTCTTTAGTCACCAAAAGGTGATGAAATCACGAACATGTGGGTAAAGTGGTATGACCTCTACAGAGTGTTTAAATCTATCATGATAGTTGTGCTCCCGGTTATGAGCACTTGGACAACTTCTGTGATTAGAGTTGGAATTGGGATTTGGGATTGTTCTAGATATGTTTGTGGTTTGGATTATGATAAATGTACACGGTTGGATATAAAGGTGAGAAATTGACATATGGATGTTTATTAAATTGATGTATGAAATATAATGGTAATAAAGTGTGATGGATATGGTTTTGATGTTTACTTGGGATCTGATGGAATTAAAATCACATAGACATTGCAGAATGCTTTTTACATGTTTATGAAATGGACTTTTGCTCAATTAGCCATTTATTATTATTCCTTGTTTTTAGCTACATGTCATATTTTCCTGCACTTGCTGAGTATGACATGTGCTCACTCTTGCAATTCCACCACCAACAGTTTTAGGTGATGTTTGCGTGTACTATGAGGTTAATTCAGAGTATCAGGTTGTTTGCTACTGTCGACTTGCATGTGGTGTGGAGCTGTGCTTTGTAGCTGTGCAAAGTTTTGTATATTTTCCGCAACAGTAATAATAATTTGAGCTTTGAAATTTACAAATCATTGAATAATTGTATTAAGGGACATATTTGTTAGTTATGACGTGGTAATTTTTTGTATATCGTTTGTGGTTTCATGGTGTATGTGTGATGAACATGCTGGACACACATATGCATTCACTTGGTTCATTTTTGGAACCGGGTGTCACAAATTGGTATTAGAGACGCATTGACCGTAGGACACAGCCTAGGTAGAATGGACACTTTAGAGCACATAGGAACACTTAGTAAGGGTCATAGATGGTTGGTGTGCCGACTTTCATGTAATTGCTTGCTTGTGTGCTTAGTAGATTTATGGGATTCTTTGGTACTTGCCACATCCAAATAAGTTTATATATGTAGTTGCTTAGTATCATATCCCTTGATGCATGTAGTTGGGGACATTTTCTAAAATCCGTCCATCTCTTTATCTTTTTCCTCAGATGCTGAGGGTGACCGACAACCAAAGGAACGCCGATGTCGATGAGATGAACAATGGGGTGCCTTAGAATTTTCCCCTTGGACCCGAAGCTAGCAATTATGAGAGCTTGATGGCTATGCAAATAAGCTCATGCAAACTATGATGCAAACTTTGGGTCAGCTGCAAGCCAACAACAATAACCATCCCAACATGACTGCGCAACCACCACCGCCAACCCCACCACCTCATAACCGCCTGGGAGAGTTTATGAGGACTAGACCACCTACTTTTGCTCAAGCCAATGATCTTATGGAAGCTTATGAATGGCTGAAATCTATGGAGAAGAAGCTTGCTATTGTCTAATATAATGAACGGGAGAAAGTCTTTTTTGCCTCCCATCAGCTAGTTGGAGCAGCTGTGGATTGGTCGGAATCTCTTTGCAATGCCCATGCAAACTAGGAGAGAATCACTTGGGCTGAATTCAAGGAGAGTTTTCGTTCTCACTATGTTCCTAAAGGTGTCATGATCTTGAACAGGCAAGAATTTGAAAAACTAAGGCAAGGAAGGTTGAGTGTGAGTGAGTATCTTAATAAATTCACTCAACTCTCAAGCTATGCTCCAGAAGATATGAACACGGACAACCATAAGCAGTACTTGTTCATGAGGGGCCTAAACAATGAGATTCAAGTCCAATTGCTCAATAGTGACTATGCAAACTTACAGAAGCTTGTGGACAAGGCTATCGTGGTTGTGAACATGGTTTGTGAGATGGAGCAAGATAATAAGAGACAGGCACCATACCAATGACCGCCACAAAGAAGCAATGTTTGCCCCCGCTATGCACCACCAAATGCACCATACTGCAACCCCTCTGCCCCTTCATATTGCGCTGCTATTCCACCGCATCCAGTTTCAGCCAATGCAGCAACGCCCTATAATGCAAGCACGTCGCCCTCCAATGCCACATGTGCCCCGCACCAATTTCCCTGCTAGTGCTCAAAATCAAGCTCATCCTAACTACTCTGGTGCAGCAAGGACATGATATACTTGGGGTGAAGTGGGATACTTTGCATCCCAATGCCTGAAGTCAGGCTATAGTCAAGTGAACAATGCTACAAGGAAGAACCCAAGGCCGAATGGGGGATCACCACAAGGAAACCGTGGACCGCATAATTTTGCCCGTGGCAAAGTGAACCCCGTCTCTACGGAGGAAGCCCAAACAGCTGAGGACGTTGTGATTGCTATGTTCCTCATAAACTCCAACCCAACAACTATATTATTTGATTCTGGAGCATCACAATCATTCATGTCATCAAAGTATGATGCCAAGTGTAGTTTGCCTATATCTCACATGAAGTATACCTTGTTGGTCAAGTCACCTGGAGGAGAGATGAGGACAAATATAACATGTCCAAAAATAAGGCTGAAATTAAGGGGGCAGACTTCCTCGCCAACCTAATTGTTTTGGATTCACAAGGACTGAACATCATACTTGGAATGGACTGGTTACAAAAGCTCCATGGAGTAATTCAATGTGCCACAAAGATGGTGCAATTGACAATTGATGAGGGGATGAGCATAGAGTTTGAAGCATCTCAACCCACAATAGAGAAGACAATGTTGAATCAAACGGATGGTGCAACATTAGAGGAGATTCCAGTGGTGTGCGAGTTTTTGGATGTGTTTCCAGACGAGTTGCCAGGTATGCCACCTGATCGTGACATCAAGTTTGTCATTGATTTAATACCTGGAACTGCACCTATAGCTAGGAGGTTGTATAGGATGCCTCGTATCGAGTTAGCGAAGCTCAAGAGCAAATTAAAGAGCAACTAGAGAAGGGTTTTATACGCCCAAGCTCGTCACCATGTGGAGCATTAGTGCTCTTCGTAGATAAGAAGGATGGAACATAGAGGATATATGTGGATTATAGGTATCTCAACAAAGTGACGATCAAGAACAAATACACGTTACCCTGTATAGAGTATTTTTTCGACCAGATGAAGGGTGCCTGTGTTTTCTCCAAGATCGACTTGAGCTCGGGTTACTTCCAAATGAAGATTAGACCGTATAATATACCTAAAATGGCTTTTTGGACAAGGTATGGATCCTATGAGTACACTATTATGTCTTTTCGATTGACAAATGCACCTGCATACTTCATGTACCTCATGAATAAGGTCTTCATGGAATACTTGGATAAATTCGTCGTGGTGTTCATTGATGACATTATGATATGCTCGAGAACTGAAGAAGAGCATGAAGAGCATTTGATCCTCATATTGTAGAAATTGCGAGAACACCGGTTGTATGCTAAATTCAGCAAGTGCCAGATTTGGTTACGTGAAGTATCGTTATTGGGACATATCATCTCTAGAGGAGTATTGGTTGACTCGGGAAAAGTGAGAGATATGTTGAAGTGGGAACCACCACAGAATGTGAAGGAGATTCGAAGTTTCCATGGAATGGTTTGATATTACCGTCCATTCATCAGGGATTTCTCCAAAATAGCGAAGCCCATGACTAAATTTCTAATGAAGGGGAAGGCATTTCAATGGAGCCAGGAGAAAATAGAGGAGTTAAAGAAAAGGTTGACAACCGCACCAGTCTTGGTATTGCCGAACGTGAGCATGATCTTTGATATCTATTGTGATGCTTCAAGACAAGGGCTTGGATGTGTGTTTATGCAAGAAGGTCAAGTGGTAGCTTATGCGTAGAGGCAGTTGAAGAAACATGAGCAGAATTATCCTCTACATGATATCAAACTTGCAGCCATAGTGCATGCCTTGAAGATATGGAGGCACTACATTTTTTGCCATAGGTGTGAGATTTACACGGATCACAAGAGCCTCATGTACATATTCACACAAATGGATCTGAATTTGAGGCAACAAAGATGGTTGGAGCTCATTAAGGATTATTATGTGGGAATCAACTACAACCCAAAGAAGGCCAATGTAGTGGCCGACGCCTTGAGTAGGAAATGGGTAACTCACAAAGTAACGGCTCGGGATTTGCCATCTGAGTTATGTAAGGAATTTGAACGGTTGCATCTTGGATTTATGAATGAGATGGGAATGATTGAGTTAAATCCGACCCTGGAATGGGAAATTCGAGAAAGTCAAACCAAGGATGAGGAAAGCCAAGAAATCAAGAAAATGATCCAAGAAGGGAAAGAATTCAAATTTGATGAAGACGACCATGTCACTCCATGGCTTGGTAAAAGAGTTGTCATGTCTAATGTGAAGCAAATTCGCGAGACAATATTAAAGGAGGCACATGACTCACTTTACTCCATTCATCCCAGCTGTACAAAGATGTATCAAAACATGAAAAATTGCTATTGGTTGGATGGGATTAAAAAGGATATAGCTGAATATGTTGCATTATGTGATACGTGTCAACGAGTAAAGGCTGAATATCAAAGGCAAGATGGACTATTACAGCCGCTGAAAATACTGCAGTGGAAGTGGGAAGAAATTGTGTACCTTAAAGTGTCGCCTATACGGGGTCATAAGCGATTTTACTTCAAAGGCAAGTTAGCACTTGGCTATATCAGACCATTCAAGATTTTGGACAAACGTGGAGAAGTGGCATATAAATTGGAGATGCTAGCAAGACTTTCTTATGTTCATGATGTATTTAATGTTTTTCAGCTCAAGAAGTGCTTAAGGGTACCGGAGGAGCAAGTACCAATGGATGAATTGGAGCTAGAGGCAGATTTGACTTATGCCAACCAACCGATCAAAATTTTGGAGACAAAGGAGAGAGTCACAAGGAACAAAGTGATTTGATGGTGCAAAGTACAATGGAAGCATCATACTGAATTTGAAGCAACGTGGGAGCTAGAAGAAGAACTCAAGAAATAATTTCCCTATCTTTTCCTTATAGGTCGAATATCGAGGGTGATATTCATTTTAAAGTGGTAGGTTTCTAACACCCTCATTTTCATCCATCATGCATTGCATTCATCGTTATACATGTCTAACAAGATATAACACAAAAAGGAACAAGATTAAAATGAATTAGGGCCAAAACATCAATTAGAAATCCAGCTTAGTGCTCACTTGTCCATATTGGACACCAGACTAGTCTGATTTAGCTACTGTTGCCCCCCGAAATTTTCCGCTAATTGCTACGGATTAGATCGGAAATCTTTTCTGATGTTCTCCAGACTTGTCCGTTGATTTTGAGGACTGATCCAGTTTTGTTTCTGCTTCTGTCCTGACTTGTCCATTGTCGTATATGAACAAGTTCAATGATCGCTGCCGAAAACTCCCAAAGACTTGGTCTGGATTTGAAATTGGACAATCCCAGACTTATTGAATGTGGCCTAGAGGGGGGTGAATATGCCTTTTTTGAAATTTGTCCGAACCTGCAACACTTAACAACCAGATCGAAACTCGAGATATCGTACTAGTTCGGTCAAGTGCGGACTAGTCCTGTGGGAACCGACTAAGTTAATTAAGTTTGATCGATTAATTTGAATGTACGATGTATGCAGCGGAAATATACAGTCAATAGAAGTGTTGCAAGATTATGAACTAGGGTATACCACAAGTTAATCTTATATTTCTTGTCTCAACGTAATATAAATGAGATTGATTGAAACCCTAGATTGATATGATGAATAAGAACGATGAACGGAAAGCAAGAACACAAACAATTTATCCCGTGGTTCGGCTCCTACAGAGGCAACCTACATCCACGTTGAGGAGTCCACAAAAGGACCGGGTCTTCTCCAACCCTACCCTCGTCGGATCGACACGAAGGCCAATCCTCTTCTCTTATAACAAAGGGTAAATAACCAAATTCAAGGGGCTTCTCACATGTTGAGGGCTCCCCTAGATTACAATGACAGCTCCACCAAGAACACATTCAGAAGATTACAATGAAAATCACAGGAGTGTGTTAGGGAATCAAACCAAGAGCTCAAGATTGATGAATCATGTCTCTCCAATGTTCCAAAGTGTATCCTCAAGGGATTGATCTTTTTGGCTTTCGATTTCGTGGAGAGATGTGTTTTTGAGGCTCTTGGGGGGTGTGAAGGCGCAGGGGGTCGAGAGTGTTCAAAGTTGGGTCGTGCACCTGTATTTATATGGGGTTTCTAAAAGGGACCGTTGGGGTTTAGAAAGATCGGACTAGTCTGTGGTGGACACGGAACTAGTTCGGTGTGCTGTGTATAGCAACCATAAGTGTCCTGAAATATTGGACTAGTCTGGCTAGGAGCGGACTTGTCCAATTTCGCTTCTGGAAATCTTCGGACTAGTCCGATAGTCATCTTACTTGTCCGGATCAGTGAAACCCTAAGAGGATATGAGGACAAGTCCACACTTGGAGGACTTGTCCGATTTAGGTCAGAGAGTTTTTCGGACTAGTCCGTGCTAATATCGGACTTGTCCGATTGACATCAGAAAGATATCGGACTAGTCTGTTGGGTGATCGGACTTGTCCGATTTTGTGCAGCTTGTGAAGTGTTTTGAGGACTAGTTCACCCTGGAGAGGACTAGTCCGGTTCTAGTCAGAGAGATATAGGACTATTCTATGGTCATATCGGACTTGTCCGATCTTGTGCAGAGAGAGATATAGGACTAGTCCGGTGTCAGTCGGACTAGTCTGGTCCTGTATAAATTTGTGCAATGTGTGTGTTTATTTGTGTTTGAGCTCTTGGGGTGTGTTCCCTTAACACACTCCACACACAATGATCTACTACTCTTGTTCCTTGAACTCTTCTCCACATTTCTCATCATTCTCCCTTCTTTTTGGCACTTTGCTTATTTTCAACTTAAAACCTGTGCTCATCTCAACAAAGTGGTTAGGATCTCATTTGCTTGTCATAAATCATCCAAAACCCACAAAGGATTCCTAGATGCACTTTCAATCTCCCCCTTTTTGGTGATTGATGACAACCAATTGAGATTTCACAAAATATGATAAAAAGTTGAGATTTTCATAAAGTGTGCACATGTGAGTTTAAAACACATTAATCAATGAAAACATGATCCATATGTGCACTCTTTATGGTGGGATGCAAAATTAAATGAGTATGAGCAACAATTGGGATGATAATGAGTTAATTGACATGGATGTACCAACAATAAGCATAAAAGACAATGTTGAACCAAAAACACAGATTTCATCAATAAGAGCATAACAAGTTCATAGCATTGCATCTCAGGACCATAATTAACAAAATAGCATATTAAATAGTTTTACAACCCACAAAATAAACAAAAAGCACAAAGGAAGATATCTCCTCACAACCTACAGCTTAAGGCCTAAGACCTAAGACCCCCCCTCAATCTATCCCCCTTTGGCACCAAGACACCAAAAATAAGGAGAGGGGGGACCTAAAGTCTTTACGCCTCGCTTTCGGTCTTCTCATTGTCTTCATCTTCGTCTTCGGGCTGATGAGGAGGAGGAGGAGGTGTGGAGCTGCTCGAGCCCCCAATGCCAAAGTAGGAAAGCTCGAAGGGGGTCAAGGGTCCAAGCTCGGTGATGTCTGGGTCGGAGTCCTCAGAAATTACTAGAGATCCAAAGGGGTCGATCTCCAGCTTTTGACTTAGCCGCTTGATATTTGCCTTCACATATCTCGTATCAACTTTTCTCTTTTGGTTGAGCTTGTGACTTTTGATCTCAGTCTTGCGGCAAGATTCGAAGATAGCCTCAAGATACTTCAGGATGCCACTCGCACCTCCTTTTTGAATAGATGCCCTGGTGGCAGGGGCAGCCCCTACATTTCCACTTGCTCTCGCTAGAGCCTCTGCAGCAGAATCAGGGGAGGCAGCAGTTTGAGTGGTTTGCTTTTGGGGCATCTGGGGCCTCAGAGGAAGATGCTCCACATCTTTGACAAACTCAATCTCGGTGACTTTCTCAATCACGAACATGAGATATGGAGCATAGCCGCAAGACCTGTTGGGTGTGCAAGAGATATTGACCATATCGTTCCAGATATAGTCAGCCACATCAAACTTGTGGTCCTTGCTTAGGACCCTCATCAGGGTCCGGAGGTAGCCCTGCAGACTCCCAACATCCCCATCCTTGGGGGCAATTGTCTTCCTCAAAACTCTGTTCAACACCACAAAGAATGGCTTCATGTTATTGGTAGAAGGGGGGTTGAACTTGGAGTTGGGCTCATAGAGGAACTTCATCCTGTCCTTCTCGATGACACCTAGGTTGTGGATGATTAAGCAGTCATTTCTTAAGGTGTCAAGGTGCAAAAGGCTTGCAAAGTCTTCATAGGTTATACTGCACTTGGATCCGTGAGTCATCCAAGTAACACTCTCTTCATCATCACTGGAGAAATGGCAAGTCACAATGAACTGCGCTATGACCTCATCATTCCAGTTGTTCCTGAAGGCAAATAGATCCTTCAGGCCATGCCTCTCAATTGCTTCCACCACATCAACAAATGGTGAGCAGCCCTTCTTCTCAAAATGTTCCCAATCAATCCACTGGCTGCGCACTACAAGCGTCTTCATCTGGAGATATACAGACTTGTAGAAGTCTGCATGGAAGTTACTCCAAAATCTTCCATCCACAGCTTGCTTCGGGCGGCCATACCAATCAATATTCCTGAATTTAGCAGCCGAGTCGCTGCCCTTCCCATTGAACATGTCTTCTGCGGTATCCCGAGCCCATTGCTTCGGGGCTGACATCTTCAGGGGGCCAATCGGGCCCGTTGCGATCCCCTTGCCCTTGCCCATGGCTAGACGGACATTCGCCGAGCTAGGGCCACCACTAGCGGTAGCCCTGGAAGCAGGCACCTTGCGTCGAGCCACCCTCATTTGAGACTAAGGAGGAGAGGGGGCTGGCTCGAAAGGTCGCTTCTTGCTCTGGTCCGTCGAGGACCGAAGCGGGGCTTCTTCGGCCATCTCGGCTTCGAAGTTTGAAGCTTCGTCGTGAGAGATCGACATGCCCAGAGAGTGAATTGTACAAGGTATGGATAAGAATGGATGACAAGGAATTGAATGGATGATAAGATAATTTGCATTGAGGAATTAAAAAGGTAGGGTTGAGTTCAGGAAAATTGGACTTGTCCGATGTACAGGCACGGACTAGTCCGGGGTGACCGGACTTGTCCGTGCATGGACCGGACTAATCCGGTATTCATCCTCAAAAACCTAACTTATGAGACAAATGGACTTTCTCAATGCAAAATTAGCCTAACAGCAATGTAATACATCAAGGACACTTGTATTAGGTGAAAGAAGCTAGGCTATTCGATCAACAATGAAGAAAATAGGGATTTCTAGGGTTTGGGAGAAAATTACTGAAGAAATCGCTTGAATCTCAAAGAGTATGGTCTTGAACGCCGGACAAGTCCGCGAACCTTAATCTTCGAGCAAGGAAGCTTGATTTCCGCCCAAAAGTGGAGCTTTTTGGTGGAGAAAACAAGAAATCGCCTTGGGAGCTCGAGCACGAAGCGAGAGAGAAGCTTGAGGCAAGTTGTGTGGGTGAGGGAATTAGGGTTTGGCGGTGGCTAGGGTTATGGACACGAGAAATCGGACAAGTCCGGAAATGATCGGACTAGTCCGAACTTTTCCAGAGGCTATATCGGACTAGTCCATGGTCTACCGGACTAGTCCGGCCTAACCGACGCTCTGCGGACTAGTGTGCATGGGCGGACTAGTCCGGGTAACCATGGACTAGTCCATGGTCACCAGGCAAGAACTTCTTAGCCCATTCATATATATTTGAAGGTACATATCTTGAAAATAGGGAGGCAAATCAAATCAAATAATCTTGATGAATATGATCAGTAAGCTTACAACAATCAAGCAATGACCACAATTCACCAAGATCTAGTAATTGACATAGTGTTTCAGATAAAATTGAGAGAGATGATTTTCACAATCCAATCAACATATTTTGAAGAAATCATACAGGTATGCAAAATTTCAAGCCACATTTCAAGCATCAAGGATGTTTAGTTCATTTCGAAGCTCGCAAAAGCATTTTTCATCAAGTGGCTTTGTGAATATGCCAATTGTTTTTCGGTGTTGACATGGGAAATGGCTATATCTCCTTTCATGGAGTGGTCTTTCAAAATGTGATGTCGGATGTCTATGTGTTTGGTTCTAGAGTGCTCAACTGGATTGTGGGCAATTTTAATGGCACTCTCATTATGACAAAGGAGTGGAATACGGTTCATATTGTAACCGTAATTCCTTAGAGTTTGTCGCATCCAAAGGAGTTGTGCACAACAACTCCCGGCTACAACATACTCCGCTTCAGCTGTGGATAAGGCAATGGAGTTTTGTTTTTTGGAGGACCAAAAAACTAGGGATCTACCTAGGAATTGGCATGTACTGGAGGTACTTCTTCTATGTACTTTGCATCCGGCATAATCTGCATCGGAGTAACCAATGAGATTGAATTTGAAGCCTTTTGGATACCAAAGACCAAGGTTGGGTATATGAACTAAATATCTCAAGATCCTTTTTACGGATGTCAAGTGACACTCCTTAGGATTGGCTTGAAATCTTGCACACAAACATACACTCAACATAATGTCTGGCCTAGATGCACATAAATAGAGTAGCGATCCAATCATGGAAAGATATACCTTTTGGTCGATGCTAGGTCCATCTTCGTTGAGATCCAAGTGGCCATTTGTTGCCATGTGAGTCTTTATGGGCTTCGCCTTGTCCATCCCAAACTTCTTGAGTATATCTTGAGTGTACTTAGTTTGGCTTATGAACGTCCCTTCCCTTTGTTGCCTCAATTGGAATCCCAAAAAGTACTTTAGCTCTCCCATCATAGACATCTCAAACCTGTCTGTCATAATTTTACTAAACTCCTCACAAAAAGATTTGTTAGTTGAACCAAGGATTATATCATCATCATAGATTTGACAAACAAAAATATCATTGTCAAAATTCTTTGTAAACAGTGTATAATTTACTTTGCCAATCTTAAAGCCATCTTCAATTAAGATATCTCTAAGACACTCATACCAAGCTCTAGGAGCTTGTTTGAGGCCGTAGAGAGCCTTATGCAATTTAAATGCATGGTCGGGGAACTCTTCGTCTTCAAACCCGGGTGTTGCTCCACATACACCTCCTCCTTGATTGGTCCGTTGAGGAAGGCGCTTTTCACATCTATTTGATAGATCTTGAAATCATGGTGAGTAGCATATGCAAGTAATATTATAGTAGATTCAAGTATAGCTACGGGAGAAAAGGATTCATTGAAATCCAAAGCTTTGACTTGTGAATACCTTTTGGTCACAAGTCGTGCCTTGTTCCTTGTTACCACCCCGTGTTTGTCTTGTTTGTTGTGGAAGACCCATTTGGTGCCGACGACGTTGGATTTGGGTCTTTCGACTAGTTCCCACACCTCATTTCTCTTGAAATTGCTGAGTTCTTCTTGCATGGCCACTACCCAATCGGATCCTTAAATGCATCCTCAACCCCGCGTGGTTCCCAAAAGGACACAAACGAGTAATGCTCACAAAAATTAGCTATACGAGATCTAGTAGTTACTCCCTTTTGGATGTCGCCGATGATGTTGTTGATTGGGTGATCCCTTTGGACGCATTGGTGTACTCTTGGGTGTGGTACTTGCTGTCCTGAATCTTCATGATCATCTTCATCTCCCCCTAAATGATTGCCTTCATTGACTTGTTGATCACCTTCACTTTCTTGAGGTTGATCTTGTACGAAATCTCCCCCTTGAGCATTGGTCTCCTCTTGTGGTTCGTTTTCCTCATGGATATGTAGAGGTAGCTCTTGTTGTCGAACTTCACCTAATGCCATTCTTCTCAATGCTTGGCAAGGAGCATCTTCTTTATCTAGCACACATTGATCAACTTGCTCCTTTTGGGAGCCATTAGTTTCATCGAACACTACGTCACGTGCTACTTCAACAAGTCCGAAGGACTTGTTGAAAACACGATAGGCGTAAGTGTTGGAATCATAACCAAGCAAGAAACCTTCATTGGACTTTGAAGCGAACTTTGAAGTCCTAGGCTTTCTGTTTAAAATATATCATGGGGAACCAAAAATTCAAAAATATGATATGTTAGGCTTGTTACCGTTGAGTAGCTCATAGGATGTCTTCTTGAGTAGTCGATGAAGATACAGTCGATTTATGGCGTGGCAAGCGGTGTTAATCGATTCCGCCCAAAATCGATCCGAGGTCCTGTACTCATCGAGCATTGCTCTTGCCATCTCTATGAGAGTTCGGTTATTTCTTTCGGCAACTCCGTTTTGTTGGGGGGAGTACGGAGCTGAAAATTCGTGCTTTATGCCTTCTTTATCTAGGCACTCCTCCACTTGTGTGTTCTTGAACTCTATGCCATTGTCGCTTCGAATGTTCTTGATTTTCAATGAGAATTCATTTTGAGCTCGCTTGAAGAACTTCTTGAGTATTCCTTGTGTTTTTGACTTATCATGCAAAAAGAAAACCCAAGTGAAGCGAGAAAAATCATCAACAACTACTAAACCATATTTTTTACCGCCAATCCTTATGTAAGCAGTTGGACCAAATAAGTCCATGTGAAGTAGTTCAAGCGGTCTTGTTGTAGTCATGACATTCTTTGCGGGGTGAGGTGCTCCAACTTGCTTCCCGGCTTGGCACGCGCTACAAGGCCTATCTTTCTCAAAAACAACATCCTTCAAACATCGGATGTGATCGCCTTGATGAGTTTTTGAAGATTCCTCATACCAACATGCGCTAGTAGTCTATGCCACAGCCAACCCATGTTGGTCTTTGCAATCAAGCATGTGTCAAGTTCGGCTTTATCCTCGTCGAAGTCAACAAGATAAAGCTTTCCCTTTAACATACCCTTGAATGCAATGGAACCATCACTCCTCCTAGAAACGGTCACACCCTCGTTAGTGAACAAGCAATTATAACCTTTGTCACATAATTGAGATATGGACAGCAGGTTATAATCTAAGGAATCTACATGTAATACGTGAGAAAGAGTGTGTTGTGATGATATGGAAATTTTACCGGTATCGAGCACCTTTCCTTGACTATTGTCTCCAAAGTAGATGCCCTCGCTTGGATCCTCATTTTCTTCATATTCAACGAACATTATCCTTTCTCCGGTCATATGGTTGGTGCAGCCACTGTCTAGCACCTATTTAGATCCACTGGAGGAATAGGACTGCAAAAACAAATTATGACTTGGTTTTAGCTACCCAAGATTGCTTGGGTCCTTTTAGGTTAGTCAAAAGGGATTTGGGCACCCACACATGAGATTTGGTCTTCTCATAGCGTGGCCCAACACAATGAGCATAAACCTTCCCATAATTACTTCTCATCAAGACATAAGATGCATCAAAAGTTTTGAATATTAACTTTTGTTGTTTATACACAGGACTAGTCTGGGAGGCCGGACATGTCCGAAGTACTGGACTTGTCCGAACCGTGACCGGACTAGTCCGGTGGTCATTCGTGTTGTATTTATTAGTTTTTGATTTTTTCAGTTTGAGAGAGTCCTCCCTTTACAAAGACATTGCTATCCCTATTATTATTCTTATGGCTTCTAGCTTGTTGCTTTTCACCATAACAGTAACCAATGCCATATTTGACATTTGGAGGTCTTGTGACCAAGTATGAACTACGTGTATATTTGATCTTCTCCTTGTCAAATATGCCATTTTGTGCAGGAAGCTTGTCCTTGGTAGGAGTTGGCTTGTCTTTCAAACTGGTGTCAACCTTATCACATGTACAAGTGGAAGCAACTTCAGTTTTAATTGGTTGAGAAGGTGAACTTGAAGAGGATGAAGAGTCACCTTGCCTGAGTGACTCAACTTGCACTTCAAGGATCTTATTAACCTTGATTAGGTTAGCAAGTTCTTCCTTGATTGCAGCATTTGAGTCGTTTAACTCCAAGCAAGCTTCCTTGCTTGAAGTTAACTCAACCTCTAGTGACTTGCTTCGCTCCTTTTCAAGCTCTAGAAATTTGTCAAGTTCGACATATTCCTCCTTTTGGGAGACAATCATGTCTTCTTGACGGTGTATTAACCTCTCCTTCTCAACAAGTTGATCAAGTAAAAATTTCATTTTAGTGGCTGTTTTCTTATCTAATCCAATAAGCATATCTTCATTATCACTTGAAATGTCGCTATCACTATAATAGGAATGCATGGAGGAGGGTTTTGTTGTTACCTTGTGTTTACCTTCCTTTGCCATGAGGCAAGTGTCGTTCCCCTTCCATGCGCCGAGTGGAGGGAAGAGAGTAGACTTTGTGGATGTCTTCTCGATGGCTATGCTAGCCATCTCATCTTCTTCTGATGATGAGGACTCATCATTTGAGTCCCACTCTTTCCCTATGTGTGCTTGTTCGGCTTGTTTCTTCTTCATGAAGAATTTCTTGGGTTGAGGCTTGGCTTCTTTAGTCTTCTTCTTGTTCTCTTCATATGGGCAATCAACTATAAAGTGGCTATACTAACCACAATTATAGCATGCCCACCTCAACTTTGGCTTTGTTCTTTTCTTGTGCTTTCCTTCACTTGATTTGGCGCCTTGTCTCTTCTTCATCATTTTCTTGAATTTCCTCATGAATAGTATCATGTCAACTTCATCCAAATCACTGCTCTCATCGTCACTATCTTCCTCTAACTGAGCTTCTTGTGATTCTTTAGATAAGGGCTTGAGGGTCGACTTCAAGGCAACCCCTTTCTTATTTGCCGAGGTAAGGACGGCAATTTCCTAGACATGCTTCGCTTGCTTTTCCATCATCTCGAAGTTGATGATTTTCCGATGTAGCTCATCCGGAGTTATTCTCTTGTATCCGGGGCTTTCTCTAATCATGGAGCATAAGGTGACGTTGCGAGGCATGAAAGCTCTAATGATGAGCTTCACCACCTCGTGGTCATTCCACTTCTTGCTTCTGTAAGATCGAACCTTGTTGATGAGCGTCTTAAGTTTGTTGTACATATCTTGACGTGACTCATCTTCTTTGATTGCGAATCTTCCCAATTCGCCATCGATCATTTTGATCTTCGCTTCACGCACATGATGATCACCTTCATGTGCAGTTTGTAATGTGTCCCAGATCTCCTTTGCAATCTCGAGTCCATCCACCTTGGTGAACTCGTCCCGACTGAGCGAAGAGGTGATAACTGCTGCGGCTTGAGCATTTCAATGAATTGCTTGCTCTTGGCATGGTGTGAGCTCTTCGTCGTCGTCCGGGATATCTATCCCTGTTCACACAATATGCCATAAACTTGGATTGGGAGAGATTAGATGCATTTTCATATTATGCCTCCACATTGAGTAATCACTTCCATCGAAGTGTGGGGCTTTTCCTAGAGGGATAGATAAATAATGATTATTGCTGGAATTAAGACGATCACAGTTGAAAGGATATCGGGAGTAGTTAGTGTGATTACTCCCCTTCTTCTTCTTTTCATCTTCGACTTTCACTTTCACTTTGGAAAGAGTCTTATTTCTTAGGAGCGCCTTTAGTTCAAGTGTCTCCTCATCGTCATCCTTGAAGTTTTGAATGGCTTCGAGGAGCTTTTCAACTTTCTGATTCTTGTCATCATCAACCTTTTCTTGGTTGTTTCTCTTGTGTACGTCCTTCATGTCTGACATGATCTCTTCGAGCGATTAATCTCTTTCTTGAAGAACCCGCTCTGATACCAATTGAATGTGGCCTAGAGGGGGGGGGTGAATAGGCCTTTTTGAAATTTGTCGGAACCTGCAACACTTAATAACCAGATCAAAACTCGAGATATCGGACTAGTCCAGTCAATTGCAAACTAGTCCGGTGGGTACCGACAAAGTTAAGTTTGATCGATTAATTTGATTCTACGATGTCTGCAGCAGAAATATACAATTAATAGAAGTGTTGCAAGATTATGAACTAGGGTATACCACAAGTTAAACTTATATTTGTTGTTTCAACGTAAAGTAAATGAGATTGATTGAAACCCTAGCTTGATATGATGAATAAGAACGATGAACACAAAGAAAGAACACAAACGATTTATCTCGTGGTTTGGCTCCTACAGAGGCAACCTACATCCACGTTGAGGAGTCCACAAAAGGAGCGGGTCTTCTCCAACCCTACCCTCGTCAGATCACCACGAAGGCCAATTCTCTTCTCTTATCACAAAGGGTAAATAACCAAATTCAAGGGGCCTTCTCACACGTTGAGGGCTCCCCTAGATTACAATGACAACTGCACCAAGAACACACCCAAAAGATTACAATGAAATCACAGGAGTGTGTTAGGGAACCAAACCAAGAGCTCAAGAGTGATGAATCATGTCTCTCCAATGTTCCAAAGTGTATCCTCAAGGGATTGATCTTTTTGTCTTTTGATTTCGTGGAGAGATGTGTTTTTATGGCTCTTCGGGGGTGTGACGGCACAGGGAGTCTAGAGTGTTCAAAGTTGGGCCGTGCACCAGTATTTATATGGGGTTTCTAAAAGTGACCATTAGGGTTTAGAAAGATCAGACTAGTACGTGGTGGACAGCGGACTAGTCCTTTGTGCTATGTGTAGCAAACCCTAAGTGTCCCGAAATATCGGACTAGTCCGGGTAGGAGTGGACTTGTCCGATTTTGCTTCTAGAAATCTTCGAACTAGTCCGATAGTCATCGGACTTGTCCGGATTAGTGAAACTTTGGGGACCAGAATCCCGATATCCGAGGATCTCATTTGGTGGTGTCATGCGATGCGACACCCAACAGTATACAAGAACAGAACGAGATTAAAATACAAGACAACGTCTTTTATTTATCTTATAGCGGAAGTTTTACAATACTAGCAGAAGGAAAGAAATATATATATCATAGCTACGCTCTCAGCACTAGTTATGCAAAAGCAAAGTCATCCATGTCCTGGATACTTCACAGTAGAAACACGCAAGTCACGACGGCGTGCAGGGTTCCCACTCGGTTGTATACCCTGGAGGGGGTGCAGCCTCATCATCAAACCCTTTATCAATCGTATAACCTACAAAAACTCGTTAACTGCAAACATGAGCATAAGGCTCGGCAAGACTAACCCGTCTCACTAGACATATACAAGGGGGACAATAAGCATAGGTAAGGTGAAGCATAAACGACTCGCCTACAAGTGGATCCTTATAATCATGTTTTAAGTAGAAAATGACATTCTCCAAGCACGGCACATCATGGACTCCACAATCAAACAAGAAACGCTTTGTCGATGATATGACATGCCCAGAGCACATAATGCTATTACAGCTAATGTATGGGGAAAATGTAAACTTTAATTTTACTATCTCTACATCATACAAGGTTGCAAAGTAATTATAATTCAATACAATATATTTTTCTGGCTTCTTTAGTATTTACTACATCACGGCGCAGTGAACAAGTGGTACTCTATTACCGCGAGGGACGGTGATTGCAATCAGGACACACCCGGACAACACGACACATACGTCATTTGGAAGTGTTAGCGTGTACACTAATATCTATGTAACAATTCAGTACTAGTCGTATATGGCCACCTTTCACAAGAAACCCAAACGCCGAGCCCGTCTCACCTCCGCGAATAGAAGGTCTCCACACGGAACACCTCATGTGTCCGCCGACCGATTTACACCTTACTATCCTCAACCCACCCCTATCGATGGTGAGTTAATGGGCCTCGACACCCCAGTTATCGAGTTACATCAGTTTACTAGATTCCATATGTCCATTATGTCGCCGGTACAATTCAAGCTTGTCCGAGGGGCCGCATACAGACAAGCCTTAACTGACCAGTCAGAGCTATGCGACCAAGACCACGTCTTGTCGCTTCCTATCCATCTCTGACCGTTCTTGATTTTTAGATGTAACAGTTATTTTCTATAAATGTTATCCCAGTGTAGGTGAGTGTAAATTTCTATCTTGCGAGTAGATTCCAACTACTTGACTTCTACTGGTTTACCTACTACTTTAGCATAGCAATTCTACACGTCGAGTTATTAACCTACCCAATTAACCAATGGGATTGTGGGTCATGCATCTGTAGTTTTCAATCATCCTAAACGTAATGCACGATTCATATGCTAATCATCATAGTGATAAAGTAAAATTTTATAAATGACCTAAATGCAAACCTGGGCTTGCCTGGATGTAGGTCAGAGTCAATGTTAGTATCCGGAAGGTGCACTTCCAAGGCCTCTGGTTCCTTCTCCACTCCGGTCACTATACGATATGCATATAATATGTATATGAATGACTTTGAAAAATAATTACTACCAAGACCATAATCTAATCTATGGTGATCATAATATGATAAGGACCTAATTGGCTGTGGAACTTTGATGGTAGATACTAGTGAATATGATAGAAGCTCTTGCAAAGAACAGGAGATGATCAAAGTATTTAGTTGTCTCTAAAATTATGACAAGCAATAACCTTTCCAAGAATTTTAGAGATGAAACTGTAGCTTGAACATAGCTGCCAGTTGGTAATCATGATAGAGAAAGTTGTTCTGGTTCTAGCAAAATTTGTTTCATAAATTTCTAAGCCTTGGTGAAGGAGTTATTGAATTTCTAAGTTGGCAAGAATTTCTGGAATCATTTTATAATTGAATTTTTAGCTTTTCAATTAATATTCAGTTTGCAACTGAATTATGACTAGGAGATTTGGTCAATTAAATCCAAGAGTTTTACAGGAAATAGTGTATGACTAAAGGAAGGCTCATTCCAAATTTGGTACATGGTAAATCAACTGAATATCTTTAAAAATTCAATAACTGAAAAAGGTAATTGAACTATACAGTGGGTTATACAGGTGCAATGGCTCTCAAACTTTTTATGGTAGTCTAGAATAGGACAATGTATTTAATGTGAATTTTGGGGATTTTTCCATTGGTAAGTTCATCTGGAAAAATTGTATTTGATTTTGGAAATATTATTTTCTACAGAATTTAACTGTGGGTTTCACAAAACCTAATTGGTACTGACAGAAACTAGAGCTCAAGCGATTTCAAAAAAAAATTGTTTGAATATTTTTGGAGAATTCTACAGAGAGATATTGATTTTTAAACTTTGGAAATGGTTCTGCACCAAAATGGAAATTTCAGCTTTTAAATTTGGCGTCAGGGCCCACTGGATTTAAAATCATCCAATCAGGAACGAGCCACACCGGGGCCATAAAGATTGCCACGTGGCCGCACTAAATCCCTAGCCACAGACTGATTCGGCGCCTTTGCTTTCGCCGGCAAGTGGGACCCGCATCCCGGTCTTCTTCCACCTCGGTCCACGGCTCGGGCGGCGGCATTCTCACCGGCGCGCGGCGGCGCTTTCGCGGCGATAACTTCTGGCCCACAGGAGGCTTCGGTACCCGACGCTGCACCATATTTTCGCGCGGGGAACACGATGGACCAACTCCCGACGGCGAGGGGTGACCGGAAAACCATTCCCAACGGCGGCGGCGGGTGTTAGGGTTTCGGTGATGTGGAGACCATCGTTTCCCTACATAAATCTCTCGTTTGAAAGCTCAAGAAGCATCGTGGATGCATGGGAAAGGTTTTAGGAAGGTCTAGAGCTTGTGCCATAGACGGTAACATCGAGGTCAACGGTGAACCGAGCTCCATCAATGGCGGAAGAGGAAAAATCGAAGAACTTGCTAATTAGTCGATGATTCTTTCTAATTTTTGGAGGGAAGGTGCGCTAGGCTACATAGATCATGTCGTCTAACTGGATCAATGAAATTTTGTGCATACAATCGGAATTAAACAGACGAACTAGCCTCGGCGCTATAAAAGTGCTTCTGGAATTTAAGGAATACAGAAGCTAGGACGCACTATAGGAATTCAAACTTAACCAAAAGCTGCACGAGGTCGTTGCGTACCTTTTTGCTATAGACTGCAAAGGATGATGATGCTTGTATCGACGGCGAGGCTGCACGGCGTCGGGCGGCACGGAGTGATCGCGGCGGCGAGGAAATGGTGCAGCGCGGTGAAAGGTGAATCGGTGATGGACTCTGGTCGATGGGGGGGGGGGGGGGTGGTTTTATTGCCTTTATCGCGGTAGATAAGGACGCAGGGGCGCAGCTGGAGGCAACCGACGGTCGACGGCACGCTGGCGGCATGCAGCCTCGCGGTGTCACCCGGGGAAAGAAAACAGGGGCGGTTAAACGGTTTCACCGACTGACCTGTGGGCCCCACCTCTCTCCCTTATCCCTTCCTCTAAATTCTAGCTCAAACATTGTCCAAAAATTCCCAAAATTTATAGATAGCCTAAGAACAATATGAGGAATCCAATTCTTCAATCAGATTTCAATTTGGACATAGTTTGTATCAAATTAAAATTCAAATTTGAATTCAAATATGGGTATACACCTTATTGAAGTAAATAGTATCTGAGGTCCATAAATCTCCAAACTTTGAAATAAAGTCCCCTAAACCATAAAAGGTCTTAGGAAAAATTGGGGGTTGATGTGGGCAAAGTTTAGAGCAAAGTTAAATTTGATGTCGATGTGAAATGAATCCCTTGTACGTGTACAAACAAGTGGAAGATGTACTTAAAAAATCTTGAAAATTTCCTGAGAAGCTATTTAAGAGTCAAAGGAAAAATTTGGAGCCTTGGATTTGAATCTTTTGGCAGGGCCAAATATGCATAGCAATATAATCAATTTACAATTGTTTTGATTTTTATATTGCTGCAATATAACTTGCCCTAGCCATTTCAATCAATTAAATTCCCAACTTTGCAGAAAGGTTTATTTAAAATTTTCTAGGCTTAGGGTGAAGTTCAGTCCTCATGTTAATAAGATTTAATCATGAGTAGAAAGAAAACTTTTTAGTGAGGTCAAGTTTATGTGCACAACTATATTGACCTCCATTAGGTTTGATAAACCACTTGTAGCTGAACTTCACATAAATGTAAAAAGTGGGATTTTACAGAAACCCTTAGAGGATATGAGGACAAGTCCGCACTTGGAGGACCGGTCCGATTTAGGTCAGAGAGTTTTTTGGACTAGTCTGTGCTAATATCGGACTTGTCCGATTGACATCAGAAAGATATCGAACTAGTCCGTTGGGTGATCGGACTTGTCCGATTTTGTGCAGCTTGTGAAGTGTTTTGAGTACTAGTCCGCACTGGAGAGGACTAGTCTGATTCTAGTCGGAGAGATATTGGACTAGTCCGTGGTGATATCGGACTTGTCCGATCTTGTGCAGGGAGAGATATCGGACTAGTCCGGTGTCAGTCGGACTAGTTTGGTCTTGTATAAATTTGTGCAATGTGTGTGTTTATTTGTGTTTCAGCTCTTGGGGTGTGTTTCCTTAACACACTCCACACACAATGATCTACTACTCTTGTTCCTCGAGCTCTTCTCCACATTGCTCCTCATTCACCCTTCTTTTTGGCACTTTGCTTATTTTCAACTTAAAACCTGTGCTCATCTCAAAAAAGTGGTTAGGATCTCATTTGCTTGTCATAAATCATCCAAAACCCACAAAGGATTCCTAGATGCACTTTCACTTATCCCGCTTGACACCGGACTTGTCCGTTTGAGTCTCTGATCTTGAAAAGACTTGTCTGTTATTGCACCAGACTTCTCCATGGAACTCTCTGCACCCGATCGGACTTAACCAGCCTCACTACAAAGTAGTCTTGTGTGTAGGTTTCGAATCGTATTCTATTTTTCCTCCACGATGAGTTATTAGGTATTGTCTTAATTGGGCCCAAGAACGTCGTGCCTTAACCATGAGGAGACCAAGAGGGACTCTACCAAGGCTTCTACCTTTCCCCACATCCATCCACATGGATCCACCCTAACCCTACCACCTCTCCTCCTATATAAACACCCCTCCACCCACCCTTCACCCCATTGCCACATTAGACAAATCCCAGCATCTGCTCACTTCATAGCCGCAACTCATGTAGGGAGAAGAAGGAAGGGAAGAGAAGGAAGAGGAAGGAATCAATCGAGATCGTCGTCGCTGATGTGATCTTCTTCATCGATTCTTCGACGTCAACTTTCTATTTGTCAATTCTTTGTCTTCTTTGGATCTATATGTAATGTTCTTGAGTTTCATCAAATCCTCGACCTTTGAACCATAGTATTCATGGTAAATATCTTAGATCCAACTTTCCTACGTCAACTTCGGTTCCATATTTAACTCAAACTATGCTCTGGTTGGAAATTTGCTAAAACCCTAGCCGTAGCGAACTTGTCAAGTCTGTTGTGGACTAGTTCGTAGAAATTACGGGTCAAGAGTGGACATGTCCGACCCATGGTGCGGACTAGTCCTGTCTTTCAATTTTGATATTCCTGGAACTTCATTAGTTTTCTCCAAAATGACTTGAAACTTGTTCTAACATGTAAAATTAATTGTAACTAGATAGTAAGCAACAATAGCAACCTATTAACATGTACTACATCATAATGACATCATTCATGCATGTCGTGGCATATTGAGTACTATATGAGAATTTATTTATTGTAATGTTTGTTCTGTATGTTTGTCGAGTTGAATAGAAGGTAACGGTCTAGAGGGTGCTTACGAGTACCTTCAGCACCAAAACTTCAAAGATTCTGATCTAAACCAGCCTCAAGAGCAAGGCAAGTGTCCTTGACTATTTTGATCCTATTTTCAAATGTTTTGTTTACAAAGATGCATGCTTGTGTCAAATGGATGGGAAACCCATGATAGGTGTTTACTAGACTTGTGTGATCATTCTTGTCGCTTGGGTTATATTGTTGAGGATTAGGAAGGGTATTTTACCTTTTTGCTCCGCTTTAACTTAATTGGGATTGGAACCAGCCAAATGGCTTAAATATAAATTAATGAATTTGTGGAGAATGTGAAGTGGTGAATATGACTATTTGGAAACATGGAATGTGGGTGATCTAAGCAAGCATGGTTTGTGGACGGGGTTGAATGATATGGTGGTTTGCTTGCCTTAGGTCTAAGGACTGGTTCATGCAAGAATAAGCCAAGACAACAGTGCCACCACAAGGCCAAGTATGTGTGCAGCATAGCCATTTAATTAGGTGTATTGCCAACATTGTTTGGGTCATTTGGGGAAGTAGGGAATCAGAGTCGGTTGGGTTTGGAATAGTGGTGGGACTGCCCTGAGATCCGAACGACACAAAAGGTGGCCCTTGGTTGGATGTGCTCAGTTGTGAGACATCACCTCCAGTGAAACCTTAGTGGGTTTGAATATGCTGGTAGTACTTTTGTAAAGGCTATTTTGTGATCTCTTGGCCACACACCATTGGAAGTATGTAATGCGACCAACATGTCATGGGCATGAGCAGGGTTCGTTAGTCACTGAAGGTTGATGAAATCACAAACATGTGGGTAAAGTGGTATGATTTCTGTAGAGTGTTTAAAACTATCATGATAGTCGTGCTCCTAGTTATGAGCACCTAGACAACTTCCATGATTAGAGTTGGAATTAGGATTTGGTATGGTTTTGGATTTTGTTATGGTTTGGGTTATGATAGGTGGACATGGTTAGATATGAAGGTGAGAAATTGACATATGGATGTTTATTAAATTTATATATGAAATATAATGACAATTGAGAATGATAGATATGGTTTTGATGTTTACTTGGGATATGATGGAATTAAAATCACAGAGACATTGCATGATACTTTTTACATGTCTATGAAATGAACTTGTTTGCAATTATCCATTTATTATTAGTCCTTGTTTTTAGGTACATGTCATATTTTCCCACACTTGCCGAGTACGACATGTGCTCACTCTTGCAATTCCCCCACCAAATAGTTTCAGGTGATGTTTGAGAGTACCATAAGGATAATGTGGAGTATTAGGTTATGTGCTACCATCATCTTGCTTGTGGTGTGGAGTCGTGCTGCCTAGTGATGCTTAGTTTAGTTTATTTTCTGCTGCAGTAATAATAATTTGAGCTTTGTAATTCAAGAATCATTGAATAATTCTATTAAAGGACATATTTGTTGGTTATGACGTGTTAATTTTGTGTATCTCATTTGTGGATTCATCGTGTATGTGCGATGAACATCCTGGACATGCATATGCATTCACTTGGTTCATTTTCTGAACCGGATGTCACACAAGTTCGGGAGGAATTGTCATTGAGTTGATCGGTAGGTCACGCATCATGTTTGCGTCGAGAACAATACATATGAAGTTATTGTGAACATTGTTGGAAAGTGTTTGAATGTGTGCAAGTGGCGCATGGACATGGCAACATTGTTATAAGGCATGGTGAAAAGATATGGATGTGAAGAATATGGTAGGAAAAATCCAATTGGCTGGATTATGCCTCAAGCTTCGGCTGAGGTGGTCATGGTTTGTTTATGGATAGTTTCGAGTTTGTTTTGGTTAGATTTTGTGTTGGTCATGAAGTTGAGTTGTTTTATGAATGCGGTACGTTCCTAAGTTGTTTGGAAGTCTTAAGATTGCTTCTATTTGCGTTTGGAAGAGTCTTGAGCAGTTATAAAAAGTTTTGGTTGAAACCGAGTAGGATTAGAGAGTCCTAGTTAGGATTAGGTTGGCCTAAGGGCTGTTTATAGAAGCAAAGGCGGCTAGAGCTCAACCGAGGACGAATTTGGGCTGTTTCTCTTGTGTTTTGATCAATAAAATTCGTAGTTTAGAGGAGCTTTTATGCCTTGTTCGTCCGACTTATTTTCATCAAGTCTTCCTCGTCGAGTCTCTGCGCTGCCCGACCATTCATTGGTGTTGAGATCAAAACTCGCATTTTACTTATCCAATTGATGTGGTTCTTTTTGTGTTGTAGTCACAATTTTATGCTCCATCATCTGTGAATTTTTTTGAGTTACACGAGTTTCTTTGCACCGTAGCAGATCTTTTTTCTCTCTGTTAAATTAGATTGACCTTTTCTTAGAGTTTCGGCAATAAATAGAGATTTACTCGAAGATTTCTTGTGATTCTTTTTGTCATGTCTTAGTGACTTGATTCTCTACAATCTCTACTACTTTTGTCACAGTTGAACATGTGTAGATTAGTCGCACGCACTGGTTTCTCCAACAAATTGTTTTCTGCCTAGGGGTTTTTGTTGCTTCCTTTGAAAACATTTTAACGTACCATTCACCCCCCTCTGGTAGCTTTTCACGTGACCTTGAATCCTACAATTTGAATTCAAGCCACGATTATTTAATCTTTGTGACTTGCACGTATTTGTACTAATCAACATGGAGAAATACTCTACAAAACCCCGTGTTTCGATCGCGTTGATTTTAAGGTTTGGAAGGCTCACGTGGAGGCTTACATACAGGTGCGTGGTTTCACAATACGGGAAAATGTCTTCAAGCGCTTTGTCATGCCTTCAACGATGAAGTTAGGACTGGAAACATGAGAGACGTCAACAACAACAACAACAAGGTGCGCAACCTAATTATACAAGGATTGACTCAAAGCGACTTCGATCGTGTTGCACACCTCCGATCTGCGTATGACGTGTGGAAAGCGCTATGTTACTACCATGAAGTCTCCAACACGATCAAGGAGGTAAGACAAGATTTGTTCAAGAAAAAATACATGCATTTCGAGATGAAACCTGGTGAGTCAATCAATAACCTTTTTGCTCGCTTTAATAAAATTCTCAACAACTTGCATAGTGTCAATGTTAATTTTTCAGATGCTAAAAATGTTAGGCAATTACTAAGTGCATTAGACATGTCAATTTGGGAGATGAAAGTTACATGTATTCTTGAATCCACTATGATGAGTACACTTACTTTAGATGTTCATGAACTTGACATAATATCACGAAAAAATCTCAACAAGTCTCCTGCATTCGTTCCACGACATGGCATGCCTATTTCTAGTCCATCTTCATCATGAGGTACACTTGCTTTGTTGTCTTCTCTAACCCTTGAACACATTGAAGATTTTCCAGAGGAGGAGCTACCATTTCTCTGCACTTGATTCTCAAAAGCATTGCAAAATGTGAGAACCTGAAGAAGAGGAAGTGATGGTTCTCAACAATGCTTTGAATGTGATAATACATGACATTTTTGTACATATTGCCCTAACCTTTTAGGTCCTACTACCCGTGACAAAAATAAAAATAAATTCATGTCTTCCTCTGTTAACAACAACAAGAAAAAGAAGATGTTTACAAAATGGCAAGTAGCAGAACACATTCTCTCCAAACTCCTCGATAACAATTAACAACTCAAGCAATGTGGACTACACAAGTGATGAGGATGAAGACAATTTGGTAACATTGTGTTTCATGGCGGGCAACTCAAGATCAAGTATGGAGGAAGCAAAACTCAACGGCTATGATGAAGAGGTATGTCCCACATGCAAAAAATGTGTGAATTAATTTCTCGTTCCACTGTTGTACTTAAGAAAAGGGACAAAAAACTTAGGGACAATGTTGGTAAAATTGAATCAATAGAATCTGAAATTAACCATCTAAAATATTTGATTCCTAGCAATGATTCTTGTTCCTCATGTGAATTAATATATGAACAATTGTCCACCTTAAGAAGTGTGCACATCTCAACACTTGATAAACTTGAGCTTGAAATTGAAAAGAATAGAGAGTTTGTTGCACTTAATGATAAAAACTCAAAAGATGCTAGCTGCTCAACAATTGATTTGCATTGTTCTGACTGTTATGATCTTAATATGGAACTACATGATTCCATGAATGAAATTTCTATTTTGAACAATCCTTCACCTTCTCGTGAAGTTAATTATCATTTGAATTGTAAATTAAAATGAATAACTTCATGTGAAAACTGACCAGACTTGTCTAAGAAACATGATGACATGCATATGACACTAGAGAGGTTTCGTAGTGAGAATAAAAATCTGAGCTTGCTCCTGAATTTTTCCAACTCATGCAATGATAAAACTAGTTTAGTTTTTGATTCTCATGCTCATGCTAAGGCACATCCACCTAAGGTTGTTAAATCATTAGGACATGGTTTAATTCAAATAGTTCATAAGCAAAAAGAGGTGGTTTTTTGGTCAGCAGGGTGTTGTCTCATTCAATCGCTAATTCACACATTGCTTGTTCTTCGAGACATGAACCTAAGGTTAAATTTCATTGTACATACAATGGTAGAGATGGTCAGGGCATAGATTTTTTTATAGACCATGTGAGACCTATGTGTGTTGAATACATTGACTTGTACTGAATACATTGGCTTTGATGATATAAGTTCTAAAATTCTGCCAAAACACCCTTTTTAGCAAGGTCCAAGTCTAGGTCCGAGCTCCAGCAAGGTCTGACGATAGGTCCGACTTGTTTTGGGTAGCTCCGTCAAGGTCCGACGTAAGGTTTGACTTGCTTTGGCTAGGTCCGACTTCTTTGTCTAGGTCCGACTAGTTTTGGTAAGCTCCGGCGCTAGGTCCGACTAGCTTTGGTATGCTCCGGCGCTAGGTCTGACTAGCTTTGTTAAGTTTCGGCGCTAGGTCCTGCTAGCTTTGGTAAACTCCAGTTCAAGGTCCGGTTAGCTTTAGCAAGGTTCAGAGCTTGATTGCAATGATTCTTCTTTTACGTTGAAATATTTTGAAGTTGTTTTACACTCATGGAAAGTTTTCTTAGTATTCTTTTACTAAGTTTTTGGTGTGTTTTGGGGGTTATGGTTGATATCATTTTGCTACGGTTTGCAACATGCTTACGTGAGGTGCTCACGTGAGATGTTGTAATTTCAGAACTAACGAGAGTCAAGTCAAGGACTTGTGCTCGTAAGTATTGGTTGTTTGTTCATGTGCAGGTGTTGCTTGAGTTCAAGTCATGGCTGGTGACAGGATCCTTTGGACTATCTCAGGGAGGAGATGACGTTCCAACAACCATGTTCAGGAGGAATTGTGGTCGAACGGGTCAGGAGGTCGCACAAGATGATTGAATCAAGGGCAGCGCGTATGAAGGTTACTGGACGTCGAAGGAAGATGTTCGCACGTATGCATGTGGTGCATGATATGGCAACATGTTTCAGAAGACGGGTTATGGAAGGTAAGATCTGGTTGGAAGGATCGGATTGTACCGGATCATGACATGGGCTGCGGCGGAGTCCGTTATGACTCGGTATGGAAAGTATCGAGTTGGTTATGGTAGTTTTCGTGTGGGACAGGAAGATGAGTTGGTTTAGTAATGTGGGGTATGTTCCAGGTTTGTTAGGAAGTCTCGAGATTGTTTCTATATGTGAATAGGAAGATCTTGAGCAGTTGTGGAAAGTTTCAATTCATTATTTGAGTAGGATTAGAGTCCTCATTTGAGTTGAGTTCGCCTTCGGGCTGGTTATATAAGCAAGGGAGGCCAGAGCTCTTTGTAGATCAGTTTGGGGCTGTTCCTCTTGTGTTCTATTGAATAAAATTTGTAGTTGAATGGAACTTTTGTGCCCTGTTCGCTCGACTTGTTCCAGACAAGTTTTACTCGTCGAGTTTCTGCACAGCACTACCTTTCGTCGGTGGTTTTATCATAACTCGAGATTTACATATCCGATTGACGTGATTCTTTTTGGGTTGTCTTCACAACTTGATTTTCTATCATCTATTAAAATGTCACGATCATTGGATTTGTTATTTCTAATCTACATGACTTTCTTTGACGAAAAACATAACTGTTTTTACTCAGTAGAACAGATCGATATTAGTTCAATATCTTGATTGTAACTTGAGTTTTTCTTGACGATTTGAGTAATTCTTGTTGTGTCGTCTTCGTGACTTGGTTTTCTCTAATATCTACAATATTTGTCATGATTGAACACATTTAAGATCATTTGTACACACGGTTTATCAATGGTTTGATTATCTACCGAATGGGTTGGGTTTTAATTGTTTCCGCTGCATAAGATTTTTGAATCTCCAATTAACCCCTCCTCTGGTAGCTCTTCACATGCTCATCAATCCTACAGACCAGCTAAACAAGAAAAGAGGCAAATAATACTAGCTAGATCACGTAACAATCAACCAAAACTTGTTGCACGTGCTGGACCGAATGCGAGACATTTGCAACTTGCTGCTGTCATGAGTTAAAAACATTCAAAATTAGCTCCCAAACCTGCTGGTTTTCATGCTACAGATAACACACCTCGAAGGTCAGTGGTTGGATGCAAAAACTCTCAAACTTTGGCTCATAAACCTGCTGTAATTTCTCAGCTTTCGCATATTATTCCTGCTAAATGTCATGTAACTCAGTATTGGATTCCGAAATGCCTTTTGACTAACCCCAGTATTGAGTCATCGACATATTGTGCCTCTATGTAAGTTACACGCCTGAGGAAGGAGAACATTTGACTTGTGAATTTGGGATGCTCACGCCACATGACTGGTAACAAAGAATGTTTCTCCTCCCTCTCTTTTGTGTCACGTGTAGAGAATGTTACTTTTGCCAATAATTTTTCAACTACTATAATTGCTAAGGGATCGGTTAGAGTAAATAATCACTACATTTTGAAAGATGTGGCAATTGTTTAAAACTTGAAATACAGCTTGTTTTATGTTTGAGAAATGCTAGATAAAAATCTCGAAATTGTTTTCACTAAGAATGGCTGCAAGGTTGTACATTCAAATGGTGAGCTTATGTTTAACATGTCTTGTTTTGGAACTATTTTTAAAGCTGATTTTGTTATGTCAACTTCTAAGCATAGATATCTAGTTGCTAATGAGCTAAAGGACCTATCTTTCTGGCATCATAAACTTGGTCACATAGGCTTTGATCACCTCACATATGCTAGTGGTCTTGATCAGATACGTGGTTTACCTAAGCTTAAAGGGGACAAAGATATTGTGTGTTCTCATTGTAGACATGCTAAGATGGTTGTAGGTTCATATGCTCCACTCTAAATAACCATGAAAACAACATCAGCAAAACTTTTACACCTTGACACCGTAGGTCCCTCACATGTTCAATATTTTGGAGGTAAGTGGTACGTGCTTGTAATTGTTGACGACTTTTTTAGATACTGTTGGGTTTAATTTACGACATCTAAGAATGGAGCTTGTAGTCACATTAGAAATTTAGTTCTTTAGACTTTCACATGACCACTCAAGGATATTTAAAAGCAATTAGAAGTGATAATGGAACCGAATTTAAAAATCAATTATTTGATCACTTTTGCGCCGAAAGAAGAATATATCATCAACTTTCCTCTCCATACGTATCTCAACAAAATATTGTTGTAGAAAGAAAGAACAGGACCTTAGTTGAGATGGCTAGGACTATGCTTCATGAGTATGAAACTCCTAGAAAATTTTGGACGTATGCAATTCCAACATCTTGTTATGTCTCAAATTGAGTTTTCTTGCATGCTAAGCTAGGAAAAACCCCATGTGAGCTTCGGTCTGGACATAGGCCTAGTGTCACACCCTTTAGTGTTTTTGGTTGCAGATGCTTTGTTAAGAAACATGGTAATGTTGATAAATTGAAGCTAGATCTGTTGATGGGTATGTTTCTAGGTTATCCATCTCATAATAGAGGGTACCGTGTGCTTTTACTTGACACTAACTAGATCGTGGAGACTCGTTAGGTTTCTTTTGATGAAGCTAGCACAGGTACTTGTTCAAATATTGCGGGTAAAGATGCATACATGCAGAGGGAGAGTATTTTTTGAAGATGAGGAAGAAGCAGTGCTGCTGCCTGAAAATTTAGTAGCTAATCACATTGTCTTTGTCGGTACCTGTCGGCGGTTGAGAACCGGCAGATCTCCCTACACTGCTAAAGTGATTGGGGAGTTTAAAGTTCGGTGTGGGTGCGCGGAGATTCAAGAAGGTGAATTGGAGTTTGGCACATGAGACACAAGAATTTACGTGGTTCGGGCCGCCTGAGCGTAATACCCTACTCCACGGGTGTGTTGGTGTCGTATTAGCAGTAAGAGCTTATCACGAGTGTATGGAGTGCGTGAGATCCTTCGTGAACGTCCCTGAGTGTATCGTCGGCCTATCCTTTTATAGTACAAGGAGAGGCCGTTACAAGTTAGCTTGGCCCGACATGTGGCCCCGACGGTTACTGGTATTGATACACGATTAATTGTTCTTAATGATTCTGTAACGGACTTTGACAGCACCGTTACTGGTGTTAAGATCGTCCGATTAAGTGTCATTGATATGGTATTAATGGCACTTAATCGGGTATTGAAGTCCTTGACTCTCCTTTGAAGATCCGGAGCCGTTACAAGGTCTTCCGGAGGTTAGAAGCTGGAAGGTCCGACGATTTGACATGTGGTAGCTCCGGAGCTTGCTGTGGGAAGCAGGTAGCTCCGGGACTATGAGACACGTGTCAGGTCCGGAGCTTCTCTCGGTCTGGGGTTAAGTCCGGAGGTGCCGTTTCGGTACGTGGCCCAGAGCTTCCCCCTTGTGGGAGGTAGCTCCGGGTTAGTTGTACATGTGGCGACCCAGGGATTAACCATGTTGGAGAAGCGGGTCCGGTCATGTCTGACAAGTGGGCCTCCGAAAGGGTCTTCAAACCAAGTAGATGGCTTTCCTTTGAGATTTTTGTAACCTCAAGGGGTGTGCGGTTTTTAGGGTACCGACAGTGGCCCCCTAGACCTACCTCCGAGGAAGATCACTGGGGTTAAGTCATTCCGTCGGAGGTGGGTCCATCCTTACGACTCTTGAACTGGGTCTTCAAGGGTCTTTGAAGGTGCTGTTGGCAAGGATTTGCAGTTAAATCCCGCCACGTGGCGTACCTCAGGCGACAGATGAGATCTTTGACGTGCGGATCTCACGAAATTGAAGGTTGCCGGTTCCCGATACGAAAACCATATCGGTTTCGCGCGCCCTGACAGGCCGCTGCCTTTGGGTTTCCCGCCGCGTGATGGCAACTGTTCGCCTGGGTAAGAGCCTCGACTTGATCGTCAGGGTGGTCCCGGGCCCTCTTGTCATCAGTTGGGCTGAATTCTTGAGTAGTATCTTCGACTTCTCTGCGGTTTCCATCCAAGCGTTGCGAGGGCTTACTTAAGAAGGAAAGCGTGCACCGTCGGGAGTTCTTTACGCCTCTCATATGATTTTGCGCTCAAACTCCCAACTCGTGCTTCGCTCTTCTTCTCTTGCCTAGCTGTGCCGCGATGGAGTTGGGTCTGCGCGAGAGTCGCTTGAAGACCGACAACGATTTGAAGAAGGTCCGGGCCCTCATGGGGTGGTCCTCGGACTTCTTCAACCACTTGGTCCGTGCCGGCGGAGATCTCCCCTTCGAGAAGGAGCGCGCCGGCGAAATGGTGTACTTTTCTTCGTACGCCATGGTGGGGTTGATCCCACCTTTTTCTTCTTTCTTCTTGATGCTGCTAGACTTCTATGGTCTGCAGCTATACCACCTTGGCCCTCACTCCATTCTCCTCGTGTCCATCTTTGTCCACTTCTGTGAGATGTGGGTGGGCATCCCCCCCTGCATCGAACTCTTCCGGACCTTCTTCACCGTCCACACCACCGGCCGGAGCAATGAGTATCTTGGCTTCTACTACTTTGTGAAGCGCAAGAAGTGCACATTCAAGTACCTCTGGTCGTTCCCTTCCGGGAAGTGGGATGACTGGAAGAAAGATTGGATAGTCGTCAGGGTGGAGGAGCATGAGTGGTTGGAGCTGCCCGATGGTCTGCCCGGCATCGACACGGCGATCTGGAGTGAGGTTCCGGTGCTGGCGGAAGCTTTCGACCCCGCCTTGACCAGAATCCGCCAATGTGTGGAGGGGGGATTGACCCCTCAGGCGGTATTTTGCAACTTCCTGGCCAACAGGTGGGCGCCACTGAAGAGGAGGGAGAAGCTCGCTTGGGCCCTCAACAGCGTGATGGATGAGGAACGGGTTGAGACCGGGTTGAAGTCCAACATGGTGGGGAAGACCTTGGAGTTCCACCTTAAGAAATCCCAGCACGGCATCGACGTCGACGGTGACGACTTGACTCCGCTGTCGGCCTTTCTCCCTCTGAACGTGGAGGTGGAGTTCAGCAGGGAGCTCCGGCGGACGATGCCTGCACTTGACGACCTTGGTGTTGTTGAGAGAAGATCAACCACCCGGGTGGCGATCCCCGGGATACCTGAAGATGGCTCCGCCGCTGCCCAAAACCGAGGGTCGAGGTCGTCGGCAAGGGCAAGGAGCTGGCGGATGAATCGGAGAGCCGGAAGAGGAAGCTGCGACATGCCGACGGAAGGTCCGTTAGGCCCGCTACTCCTGCCTCGGTCCCTTCTCCCCAGGGCGGAAGATCTTCTGCCACCGTGGCGACTGTCCCCGTAGTGGGGTCCTTCTGGGACGATAATGTTCCTGCAGTGGGATCCTCCCGGAGCGCGTCTGTCCTCGTGGTGGAACCCTCCTGGGGTGCTAGCTCCGGGCGCACGACTCCGGCACCTGGGACGGTGGGAGCCTCCAGGTCCAGGGGTTCCTCCCGATCGAGGAGAGCCTCGACCCGGGAAACGCCCGTAGCTGCGATGAGTTCCGGGGGGCTTCTGGAGCTTCTACGCCGACCGTGGCCAGCCCGGAATGTCCAGGAAAAAGGTTCCGCGCAAGCTGGTGCGGAAGCCTTCCAAGGTAATTTTTGATCTTTACCTTGGTTAACTTTTTAATTGTAGCGATTGTTTGTTAATTTTCTTCGTTCATCATCTGCAGCGTCCCCAAGAAGAGGAGTGAAGCTCCGCCCTCAGCCACAGTGTCTGAGGCCGTGGGAGCTTCTGCTCCTGTCCCGGTGCCGCTCCAGGTAGTGGCTGAGGCTGCGACAGCTCCGGCGCCGGCTGTCGTGGTCATGAACCTCGACTCGTCCCCAGAAGTTCCCGTGGTAGCGCTGGACCACGGGAGTGAAGACACGCCAGCGGCACCTGTCTCGGAGGTTGAAGCTCTGGGTCCTGGTGCTGCAGTGATGGAAGCTCCGGCTATTGAGCCGGAGGAAGAAGTGATCCCGGCTTCAGAGCTGGAAATTGTTGAAGCCCCGGTGGTTGAGCCGGAGGTGACTGAAGCCCCGGCAAGTGAGCCGGTAGTCGAGGTAGTTCCTGCAGTTGAGCCGGCTACCTCCGAAGCACCGGCCGCTGAGCCGGTTAATGTTGGAGCGCCGGTCATAGAGCTGGTGGTTGAAGTGGTGATGGAGCTCGAGCCTCCCTCGGAAAAGGTGTCCCGGCTGGAGCCAGTAGCAGCTCCTGCTCCGGAGGCGACAACGTCGGAGGTACCTGCGGCTAAGCCGGAGTGCCCAAGCGAAGTCGCTGGCCCCCTGCCCGAGGAGGTGAACGAAGACTTGGCGGCGGAGCCTTCTTCGATGGTGACTGAGGCCTTCCTGGAGGACGGCCCTAGTGCCTTGGAAGCTCGGGGTTCCTCTCTCGTAGAGTGGGACCCAATTTTTGTATGTGAAGACCCGCTGGAACCAGCGGAGGAGACCCCAGCAGGTCCGAAGCCCATCCCGCTGTCGATGTCTCTCGACAACGCCTACTCCAGTCTGCGTCAAGTCCATTTGGCCTTCTTCCACGACAGCAAGGCTCTTGAAGAGGAGCGCCAAACCCTTAGGCGGTGGCGTAACCGACTCCACTTTGAGACCAAGCTGGCGCAGTCGAGGCTAGCGGATGACAAGGAGTGGATCAAGCGGGAGAAGATCCGCCTGGAGTACTGGGGCAAGCTGCTGGATGACAGGGAGAGCATGACTCATGCCCTCGATGCTCAATCCCGGGAGATCCACGATCAGGCCAAAGCTGCCAACGACGCGGCCAATGCTCGGCACGAACAGCTTGAGGCCATCAACACCGCACTCATCAAGCGCCGAGAGGCACTTGAAGAGAGGGAGAGACGGCTCGAGGACGAAGAGCAGAAACTCCTAGAGCTGCGTGATGACGTCCTGAGGAGGGAAGAGGAGCTCGCCGAGAAAGTAGCTCTGGCTGACAAGGGCCTCGAGGAGCGCACCAAGAAATTGGAAGAGCGCTGCCAAGAGGAAGAGGAGAAGACCTGGGTGCGGGGGCAGGAACTCTACGAATACGAGTGTGCCCTTGTTGCCCGGGAGAAAAAAGTGGAGGCTAGGGAGAAGGACCTGGTCGATCGTCGGAACAAGATACACCTCCGGGAGGAGGAGCTCGGAAGACTCGAGAGGCGGGTTGCTGCAAAGATTCAGCAAAACGCCATAGAAGTTGAGCGCCTCGCCCATGAGAATTCCGAACTGACGGCGGCCAAGAGATCCCTGGAAGAGATGTAGGGCTTGAGGACCGCGGACTCCCTGCAGATTTGGGAGTTCCTGGGCAAGGCCAACGATGCGCTGACACCGATGGGTTTCAGCCCCGTGCGCTCGGACGATCCGGAGCCGGAGCCGGACCTAGCGCTGCAGGCGTTGAGCGCAGCAGGTAGCAAGCTCTCCAAGGTGGGCGACGTCATCGCTGACCAACTGGAGGGTGAGGGGCAATCCCTGGCGAGGAACATCACAGAATATGCGCTGACGTGCTACACCAGCCGGAACCCCCAATTTCCTTTGGACCCGGTGCTTGAAGGCCCCGTCGAAGGAGAAGGCGAAGCTACCCGAGCCAGCTTATCGGAGGTCGCCCAGAAGGTCGCTGAGTTCCTCCATAGGGTCTAGGACCATCCCTTTAGCTCTCACTTGTATTTTCTCTTCTTCTTCCTCAATTTTGTAATCCCTTGTCTCCAGATGAATGAAATCCCCACAATTTTTGAGAATTTCACTTTTTGTCTTCAACACCTTTATCTTCACTTGGCCCCCTCGTAAATGTACACAATTTGATTGTGAACAAGTACCAAAAGGATATTGTGTTTTGTTGAAGACTCATTTGCTCCGAACTTGTAGCATTTAGGTCCAAAGTCTTCGATAGTGAAGGTCCCCTGATGTTGTCGGAGCTTAGAAGCTCCGGCATTGTCCATCGCTGGAGCTTGGTAGCTCCGGCAATAGCCTCTATCAACACGTAGAGCGTTGATAGTTAGTCCTCCGGGGTGTCAGATCTAGGTAGCTCCGGCAGTGACCTTTGCCAACACTTGGTTTGTTGGCAGCAGACTCCATTTACGAGGTCTTCTCACCATCTTATATTCAGCGTCGACGGCTGGACAGCTTAGGGGAGTCGGAGCTTAGCTAGCTCCGGCTTTTCTCCATCAACGTAGAGTTTATTTTTCCTGCACACTTAAGCCAAGAAAAATAGTAAAATTCTTTCCTTGTCTATAATTTCGTCGCGGCTTACGATTCATAAGAAAACTTTAAGTTGAACGCGATTTTAAATACAACCGGATGCGTTGCCTTTTTCTCTTAGATTCAACTGTTCATGGACCCGCCTTACTTCGGCCTGCCGGGGTGTAGGTAGAGTGGCGTACTTAGGGTGCTTGACCAGGCTAAGTCGATAGCAGACTCCGGCCCTAGATTGGCTTGGCGGCTTTCGGGCGAGTTGGCCATGAGCGATATTTGAATCCAAAAGAATTTACAATACAACTTGAATCGTATATAAACCGGTCAAAATAAAATTTCTTAAGAATTGCACGTCTTTGTTATAGACAAGAAAGAGAAAAATAAAAATGTTGAGCCTGTACAAAATAAATGCACATTGAGTCTATTTCACATGAAGATGTCTTTCATTATAGGTCCGGGGTACAGGGGAAACAAGTACACTCTTAGGGTACGGAACCAGGCTAAGTGTGTTTGGTTTCTCGTTTGACCCAGGGTAGTTAGCCACACTTTTAGTCCGGAGACTGTGACAAGTGCTGCATGAGCTTTGCGGACCTTTCGGGAAAGGTCCAACTGCTCTCCCGGAGGAACTACCCGACTCTGTACAATGACTCTATAACATACACCCCAAGTTACTCAAGACTCACCTCCGTGGTATTAAGTGTAGAACTTACGGAGGTGCTCGATGTTCCAAGGATTTGGGAGAGGTGTCCCATCCTCGGTAGCCAAGCGAACGCTTCCGGGACGGGATACTTTGATCACTCGGAGGGGCCCCTCCCAGCCGGGGGAGAGTTTGTTTAACCCTTCTCTGGATAGTATTCTCCGTAGCACCAGATCGCCTTACTCGTGCTGTCGGTTGTGTACATGCTGCTGGTGATATCGGCGTAGAGATTGGCGATATCGGGCATTCCGAACAGCTGCTTGGCACCTTCCCTCCTCGAGGAGGTCTAGGTCTTCACGCTGGAGCTGGTCCTGCATGTCTTCATCGAAGGTCCGGACCCGGAGCGAACCCAAGGTGATTTCCGGAGGAAGGATTGCTTCAGCTCCGTACACCAGAAAGAAGGGTGTTTCTCCAGTTGACCGGTTTGGAGAAGTCCTGTTGGCCCATAGAGTGGGCGGAAGCTCTTTGATCCAGTTGGCTCCGTGTTTTTTCAAGCGCTCATAGGTGCGCATTTTAAGTCCTTTAAGGATTTCTGCATTTGCTCTCTCGGCTTGGCAATTGCTGGCTGGGTGAGCTACAGAGGCATAGCAAACTTGTATGTCGAGGTCTTCGCGATATCCTTGGAATGCGGAGCTTGTGAATTGAGTCCCATTATAGGTGATGATTTGGTTTGGGACTCCAAATCTGCTTACAATGGATTGCAGAAAGTTGATAGCAGATTGCTTATTGATCATCACAACTGGAGTTGCTTCCGGCCATTTGGTGAACTTGTCAATGGCGACGTACAGGAACTTGTAACCTCCGATGGCTCTTGGGAAGGGTCCCAAGATGTCCATCCCCCACACAGCGAAGGGCCATGTAGGAGGTATCATTTGTAAGGGCTGAGCCGGTGTATGAATTTGCTTTGCATGAAATTGGCATGCTTCACATTTCTTCACCAGCTCAGCTGCATCCTGGAGTGCTATAGGCCAGTAGAAGCCGTGCCGAAAGGCTTTACCAACCAGCGTGCGGGAAGACGCGTGGTTCCCACACTCGCCTCCATGGATTTCTGCGAGGAGCTCGTAGCCTTCTTCCCTTGTGATGCACCGCATTAGGATGTCGTTGGCACCACGCCGGTAGAGATCTCCTTCTACCAGCATGTATCTTTTAGCCAATCTGACTACCCAGTCAGTGGATACATCATCGTCAGGAAGGATGTTGTCTTTCAAGTAGTTCCGGATCTCCGAGATCCATGCATCAGAACTGACTTGAGAATTTGAGTCTTGCGTGCTGGGTTGCTCGGAGCTTCCGGCAGCACCTACGACCCTTGATGCCTGCCATGGTAACAGGGCCATCGGGACCGTCAGCTTCGGGATGCTGATCTCGCCCCCTTCGCTTAGTTCGGCAGGCTGAGCTGTGGGTTTCGACAATCTCCGGACAAAAGTTCCGTCAGGAGCCGGAGCTCCAGTTGACGCTTTCATCGAGAGTTCGTCGGCTTCAGCGTTGTGGGCACGCTGAACGTGGTGGAGGTCTAGGACTTCAAAGTCCTTCTGAAGCCTCTGACTTCTAGGAGGTAAGCAGCTAGCTGGAGATTGTTGCAGGAGCATTCACCCTTCACCTGCTTGATGATGAGCTGTGAATCTCCTTTGACCAGAAGTTGCTTGACACCGTATGACAGTGCCACCTTTAGTCCGTAGATGAGTGCTTCATACTCCGCCATGTTGTTGGTTGCCTTGAAGTCAAGGTGTACCATGTATTTCACCTTCTCCCGAGTCGGTGCGAGGAGAAGGATCCCAGCTCCGGCCCCCTGCTTCTGCTTGGAGCCGTCGAAGTAGAGGGTCCAGTGAGGCTCGGTGAAGGTTGGAGCTTGATGCTCCGACTTCTGTTCACTGGGGCCCCCAGGGTTTGATGGAGAGGGAGTCCATTCTGCCACAAAATCTGCCAAAGCTTGACTCTTGACTGCTTGTCTTGAAATAAATTCAAGATCAAATTCAGCCAATTCCGCTGCTCACTTTGCAATATTCCCAGTTGAATTGGGATTATGCAGGATTGCTCGAAGTGGATAGGAGGTCACCACCGAGACTTTGTGAGCTTGGAAGTAATGTCGAAGCTTCCTGGAGGCAATAAGAACTGCATAGAGCAGCTTATGCACCTCTAGGTATCGAGTCTTGGCATCGTGTAATACTTCGCTGATGAAGTATATCGGGCATTGAATGGTCTGGACCCTCGCGGAGGGGTCCGAAGCTTCCTTTTCATTCATCCGAACCCTCTCGGAGGAGTCCAGATTCTCTTCGGGGACCTTCGGGTTCTGGTTGGAGGAACCCGGAGCTTCTTCGGAAATGACCCGGACCCTCCCGGAGGGGTCTAGGTCTCCTGAAGTGACTTCTTGTGGATTCGAATCTGGGAGCTGGGACCCAGACTCACTTTCAGGAACCTCCGGACCCTCCCGAAGGGGTCTGGATTCCTGAGTGTGAGGTAGTTCCGGTGTCTCCGCAACCAGAACCATACCGACGACTTCGTCGGTAGCTGAAATGTAAAGCAGTAAAGGCTCACCAGGGTTCGGAGCTACCAGAATTGGTAGGGTGGTGAGGAACTGTTTCAGCTCCTGGAATGCCTTCTCTGCTTCTTCGGACCATTGGAATGGTCCGGACTTCCTCAATAACTTGAAGAAGGGAAGTTCTCGCTCCGCCAGTCTTGATATGAACCGGCTGAGGGCTGCTAGACATCCAGTTAACTTTTGGACGTCTTTGATGCGGGTTGGTGGCCGCATGTCTTCAATGGCTTTTATCTTCGCCGGATTAGCTTCTATGCCCCGGTGGCTTACCAGGAAGCCAAGATGTTTTCCGGAGCTAACCCCAAACACGCACTTGTCCGGGTTTAGCTTTGTGCGGGTGGCCCGCAGCTTGTCGAAGACAGCCTGCAAGGTGTCTAGGAGTGACTCCTTGTTCTTGACCTTGACCACGATGTCATCGACGTACACTTCCACTATGTCTCTGATGAGTTCTTCAAAAGTTTTGTACATAGCTCGTACAAAAGTTGAAGCTGCATTCTTGAGACCAAATGGCATGGCTGTGTAACAGTACAATCCATCTACTGTGATGAATGAAGTATGATCTTCATCCTCCCTAGACATCCTGATTTGATGATACCCGAAATATGCGTCTAGGAAACACAGTAATTCACACCCGGAGGTGGAATCCACTATCTGATCTATTCTAGGTAGTGGGAATGGATCTTTTGGACATGCCTTATTTAGTGTGGTGTAGTCGATGCACATCCGAAGCATCCCGCCGGCCTTTGGCACAACGACTGGGTTCGCCAGCAATTTTGAATGGAAGACTTCTCGGATGAATCCGGCTTCGAGTAGCTTCTTCACTTCTTGTCGGATGAAGTTCTGCCGCTCTACGGATTGCTTCTGAGGCTTCTGATGCACAGGCCGGGCATCGGGGTAGATCTTCAGATTGTGCTCAATCACTTCCCTGGGGATCCCAGGCATTTGTGATGGTTGCCAAGCAAACACGTCAACGTTAGCCCGGAGGAAAGTGATGATCACGAGTTCCTATTTGTCGTTAAATCCTCCCGATATACGGGTGGTCTGAGCGGCATCGGAACCGATTTGGACGACTTTGATGGGAATGTCGGTGTCGCCGCTTGGCTGCACACGGGGTGCAGAGGTCGAGCCTCGTTGACGAATGCTCGAGGGTTTCGGAGCTTGTTCCTGTCTAGAGTCCTCCTCTTGCACCGTGGTGAGTGCATGGTGTTCCTCCAGAGCAGTTACTCCGGCAGTGCGATCTCCGCGGATTCGGAGAACGCCTATTGGTGTTGGCATCTTCAACACCAAGTATCCATAATGAGCAGCTGCCATGAATTTGTATAGGGCAGGTCTACCCATGATGGCGTTGAACGGTAAGTTGATCTGAGCGACGTCGAAGACCAACTTCTCGGTGCGATACTTCTCCCGGGTCCCGAAGGTAACGGGGAGAGTAATAGCTCCGAGGGGGTAATGGCCCCCGGACCTACTGCGGAGAAAGGTCGAGAGGGCTGGAGATCCGAAGGTCGGAGCTGAAGCTTAGTGAAAGCTTCGAAGCTGATGAGGTTAAGCCCCGAACCTCCATCTACCATGACGTGGTGGAGCTGGATGTTGTTGATGGTAGGAGATACCATCAAGGGTAACTGTCCTGCTCCAACCATGCTCCGGGGACAATCCGAAGCATCAACAGTGATGGCTGTGTCCATCCACTTTCGATGAGGTTCCGGCCGGACTGTAAGAGCTACAACGGCCATATCTCGACGCATAGTCTTGATGACGCGCCGAAAGGTGATATCCCATGATACACCAAAAATGGTGTTCATGGTCTTCCAACGCTCGTTGTCGGAGACGTCAGAATCATCATCGACGGAGGTGTAGACGGCTTTCAGGACCTTTTTAGGATCCTGGAACCCTAACTCCTCTTCAGCCGGAGCTTCGTCGACCTTCTGTTTTCCTTCCCTCTGTCGGAAAAGAGATCCTTCCCGGCGCTTGTTGTAGCGCTCGGCAGGGTTTTGGACCTCTCGGCAGTCTTCCAAACCATGGCTGCCCGTTTTGTGAATGGGACACCATACTTTGGGTTTGCCACGGTCTTCAGAAGACGATCGAGGTCGCTTCTCGGGGCGTGGCCTCTGGCCACCCGGAGCTGCAGCAGCTGCAACGTTGGATGTGCCGGCCGACGGCTCCTTCTTGCCGTTGGTTCTCTTTTTCTTCTTGCCACTCCCGGAGGTAGCGGCTTCTTATTTGGAGGACTTCTTATGATCCTCCGTGGCTGGTTTGGAGTGCATTTCACAGCCCTCCGCAGCTCTGGCACATTTGTCTGCCAGGCTGGAGAGTTCCGTGATGCTGGTGATCTCCTTGATCGCCAGCTTCTCCAACATCTTCTTGTCCTGTACGTCCTGTCTGAATGCCACAATGACAGAAGCGCTTGAGATAGAAGGGATAGTGTTTCGTACATGAGAGAACCTCTGGATGAAGGACCGCAAAGATTCTTCCCCTTTTTGCACAACCGCAAAAAGGTCCAGTTCAGTGCCTGGTCGGGTGTATGAACTCCCGAAATTGGCAGTGAACTGGTGGCACAGCTCCTCCCAACTGTTGATAGAGTTGAATGGAAGGCTCATAAACCAGGACCTAGCGGTCCCAGTTAAGGCCAATGGAAAGTAATTGGCCATCACGGCCTCGTTTCCTCCAGCTGCCAAGATTGCAGTGGAGTATATCTGAAGGAATTCGGCGGGGTTGACAGTCCCGTCGAATTTTTCTAGCAGGTGAGGCCGGAACTTCAGTGGCCATCTAACCATGCGCAGATGCATGGCTAGAGCTGAATAGCCTCCTCCTACTCCTTCCAGAGTAGAAAGTTCCTGAGCTTCCCGTCTTTCACGGGCTCGCTCAACATGGACACGGCCATCCTGCGGGCGGTATCGGCGATCAAGCTCCGCCCAGAGGTCATGAGTCGAAAGCCTAGATACCGTGTGAGTGCGTCGAGCCTCAGAGGGCAATGACGTCACTTGCTGATATGCAGCACGTCTCCTGCTATTGGAGGCGTGCGGACCAAGTCTTCCAGACAAAGTCCGCCGCTGCGACAGGGCTATTCCTGAAGGAGGAGGACCCTGGTTGTTGAGGCGTTCGGCCGCTGCTGCGACCAAATGCTCCACATTGGCCCTCCACTGCTCCAATGCATCTCGAGATGCATCCGGAGGTGGTGGACGTTGGAGAAGAGCACGCGCTGCATGGAGCGCGTGTTCCGGGTTGTCATGACTCACCGACTCAGTAAGCGACGCTAGCGCGCCATCACGTTGCCTATCACGATTTGCTGGAGAAGATGGTGGTGGTGGGAGTGTGGCTCTTGCTGGTGCTGAGGCTCCTGCTGGTGGCTGCCTGTTGGAGGGATTGCCCCCAACAGCCTGAGTAGCAGGTTGGCCGTTGGATGATCCAGCAGCGGAGTTCACCATTTTTGAAAATCTAAGGCGCCCCTACCTGGCGCGCCAACTGTTGGCGGTTGAGAACCGGCAGATCTCCCAACACTGCTAAAGTGATTGGGGAGTTTAAAGTTCGGTGTGGGCGCGCGGAGATTCAAGAAGGTGAATTGGAGTTTGGCACAGGAGACACAAGAATTTACGTGGTTCGGGCCGCCTGAGCGTAATACCCTACTCCACGAGTGTGTTGGTGTCGTATTAGCAGTAAGAGCTTGTCACGAGTGTATGGAGTGCGTGAGCTCCTTCGTGAACGTCCCTGAGTGTATCGTCGACCTGTCCTTTTATAGTACAAGGACAGGCCATTACAAGTTAGCCTGGCCCGACATGTGGCCCCGGCGGTTACTGGTATTGATACACGATTAATTGTTCTTAATGATTCTGTAACGGACTTTGACAGCACCATTACTGGTGTTAAGATCGTCCGATTAAGTGTCATTAATATGGTATTAATGGCACTTAATTGGGTCTTGAAGTCTTTGACTCTCCTTTGAAGATCCGGAGCCGTTACAAGGTCTTCCGGAGGTTAGAAGCTGGAAGGTCCGATGATTTGACATGTGGCAGCTCTAGAGCTTGCTGTGGGAAGCTGGTAGCTCCGGGACTATCAGACATGTGTCAGGTCCGGAGCTTCTCTCGGTCTGGGGTCAAGTCCGGAGGTGCCATTTCGGTACGTGGCCCGGAGCTTCCCCCTTGTGGGAGGTAGCTCCGGGTTAGTTGTACACGTGGCGACCCAGGGATTAACCATGTTGGAGAAGCGGGTCCGCTCATGTCTGACAAGTGGGCCTCCGAAAGGGTCTTCAAACCAAGTAGATGGCTTTCCTTTGAGATTTTTGTAACCTCAAGGGGTGTACGGTTTTTAGGGTACCGACAGTACCCTACAGACCAGGTACCCTTGCTAACCAGAGGAAGAAGCATTGAGTCCCACCTTCCAGGAGAGAAGACATTCGGAGGCCACCACGTGTCCTGCAGTGCCGGGCCTTCCTCCCTGCTAAGTGTAGCTCCGGTGCTGCCACGTGTCCAGCTGTGCCAGACCTGCCTACTTGCTAAGGGTGGCTTCAGTGCTGCAACGTGTCCCGCCGTGCCAGACCTGCCTTCCTGCTAAGAGTGGCTCCGGTGCTGACACGTGTCCCACGGTGCCGGACCTACCTCCGTACTAAGGGTGGCTCCAGTGCTGCTATGTGTCTCGACCTGCCTACCTGCTAAGGGTGGCTCCAGTGCTGCAACGTGTTGCACCCAACCTCTCCAACAGGAGGGACTCTGGAATCTCCAATGGTATGGAAATTCAAGGATATAAATCAGCAGTTTCAAGACCTGGTTAATGCGTCAATAATTCTATATTAATTTTGCACGATAAAGAGTGTGGTAACATCACCATCAGGACATGTTAATACATGATAAATCACTATTAAGTGCCTTAGATTGTGCATAGGGTGCTTAATAGCCCAGGGCCACCTATCTGGCGTCGGCTTTTCTGTAACAGCTAGACTTTGGCATCAAAAAGGTTTGCGCTGCACGGTAGAGAAGGATGTCTCGACTCATACTCTCGTATACTGACTCAGCCTCAGTAACACTCAATACCACACACAAACCTCTTTATAGTAGGGTATTACGCTTAGGCGGTCCGAAACATGTAAAAATCCTCGTGTCGCCTTTTTCTTGAGTTCTTCGAGTTACACCCACCATAAAAAAGAACCTCCGCGGACTACTTCTTAGTAGTACAGAGGAAACACTACAAGAAACGATTAAAAAGGCATCAGCTGTATAGGCATCGGTTGATAACTGCAGTCGACGCTCATAAATTATAAATGTCGGTGCATCGACGGCTTTAACCATCGGTCTTTATTAAAAAAATTTAAATTTTATGACCGTCGGTCCTTACGGCTTTACGTTGTATGTACATCGGTTTGCCAACCCCAACGTCTTATCTGATTTAAGGCTGTCGGGCCGTGTCCCGACAGCCTTTATGAAATAAAACCGTCGGCCGAAGCAAGACCCGATGACTTTAAAGCAATAAAATTATCCGGTAGGTTTTGTTGAAACTGACGCATTTAAGTCCCACACCTCTACAGCTAGCAGACTAGTCACATCAATCTCTCTCCTTTGATCTCACTTGCAAGACACAACACAACAAAGAGAAAATATAAACAGGAGCAAATCTGGAGAAGAATTCTGCGAGCTCCATACGAGCAAGCACTGATCAATCTAACAAAAACTGTCTTAACAATCTGTATACAGTGGCAGCAGTCACAGAAATGTTTACATGACATTATACAATAGCATTTCACATAAAAACTTTCTTAACAATTTGTATCTCACACACAAACTCAGAATGATCTATACAAAAATCGAATGTAATGGATATATACCCAAAAGCAAGATGAAAATCTATACCCGACAGCATCACTGAGCATGAATCCAACACAATCTCATGACCAAGCAGAAGTCGAATCCAACATGAATCAAAACCACACAACCGAAACCGTTTCCGAAATGACCTGTACAGCCGTTGCTAGCCAAATCAGAAGCAACATCAGATTCGTTGGCCAGATCAATGAGCGATTCGAGAGTTCTTACCAGCCGATAGAACTCTAGAAAGAGGCTCGGAGGGTAATAGTGGATCAGCAGGCGGACGTCTCATCACGAGGGATCCCATGGGCTACGTCCGCAGTGTTTGTCGCAGCGGGGGAGTGAGGGGGCAGCTGGGGCAGCAGCTCCTCGCAACAAAAAGGAATGGGGGCCGCATTGGTGCCGCGTACGTCGCCGAAGATGGTGCTCACGTTACCTCGCCGGAGAGGTTGTTACCAGCCATAGAGAGCTTCATGAGCATGGTGAGGTTGGCAAACACGAAGAGGTTAGCAACACCCGTGATCCTGTGCCCGTCTAGCAGGTGAAGTGAGGCATCGGGGCCTCGCGTTGCTGGAGTCCGCGTGGCCGCGCCAGCGGAGGCACCAGAGTGTTGGGCGGCGGCTTGTGGGCGTGCTAGAGTTGGATGGCGGCCGGTGAACTTGCTAGTGTTTCGCAGCAGTGGGAGGATCACAAGTTGGCCGGGTAGGTTTGCAATTGGGCAATGGGACATATAAAAAGAAAGAGTGAGGTACTGGGGAAATATAGATGTCGGCATGTCCGCCCAACGAAGTTAACTTTCGTTGTACAGCCGTCGGTAAATGAGTCTAGCCGACAGTTATAAAGGTACAACCGTCAGTATATTTGGTTGTCCCGACATTTTTATCTAAAACCGTCATTTTGTTTTGAAAGGGCGACACATTTAACTATTACTATCAGTTACACCAATACTGACGTTTTTAGTGCATTTATATACGACGTCTCCGACGTCCATAGAATCCCCAACGCCCTATTGCTCGGTTTTATTGGCATGCCAGGTAGGCGTGGCTCGTTGAAGACTTTCAAGATAAACTATGGTGTACTCTACTACTGCTTGCTCTGGCCCGGCTGCACGAGCCGGTAGAGGGAATGAAGTTGGCAACACGTCTCATCGTCCTGGTCGCAATCCAGCCACAAATCGACAAGCTGGTGAAGCGCATCAGCCTGGGAACAATGGACCACCACTTGTTGCAGAAGCAACCAGTGCTCAGATGCAGGATGGTGCCCTAGTGTTGGTCACTGAATCGACCACAAGTCCAGAGAATGCGCTGATTGCAGCGTGTGCTCTTGTCCAACGTGCACCAACACCAGCCACACCTACATCAGCGTTGGAGTAGTGGCAGAATGATGTCGACAATCTGGTCGCCACCGCAGCGATGGCGCTCAACAATCCACCGCAGTTCGCGCCCCAATTGGCTCCAACATGCAACAAGACCCTATCAGGATGACTCAGTCCAGTGCAATCACAGAGGAGATATGCGCCGTTGCACCACAAATGTCATGGTCCATCGATGGCTTGTCTTACCTCAATAGTGTTGCGGCTATCGACCTTAGGGCAAAGATTAACCGCCGTTATGTGGAACAAGATGGGAGAGTCACCATCAAATGTAGTCGCGAGGGGTGACGCGTTCCTGAAGATTCCTCTCCTTTAAGAGTGGGAGGTGGTTGTTTGGCGCTTGTGCCACATCTTCGTATGCTGGAGTATCCACCAAGGTACTGGCCTCATCTGCCAAAGAAGTACGACGAGACTGTCAACCCCGTCGAGTTCTTGCAGATCTACTCCACCACCATCCTTGATGCAAGAGGGAGTGAGGTCATCATGGCCATCTACTTCCCAGTTGCCTTGACCGGAATTGCTCGGTCATGGTACATGAGCTTACCCCCCTGACTCCATTTGTATTTGAGGAGAGCTATACTGCCAGTTCACTGCCAACTTTGAGAGTTCCTATACTCGACCTTGCATTGAGCTGTAACACTTTGCCGTGCGGCAAAATTCAGGACAGTCATCGCGCTCCTTTCTCCAGAGATCTCCCAGGTTCAGAATACTAGTCCTTCTATTTCAAACGCCTCTGTTGTTGTTGCTTTATGACAGGGCATGACAGATAAGAAGATCTTGCAGAAGCTAGCCACAAAAGACATCATGATGTCACAGAGCTCTTCGATCTAGCAGATGAATGTGGCAAAGCTGCCAAGGAGCGTGACTGGCACTCCAGACCAGCCACGGAGGTAGGTGTACCATCTACTTCCAAGGAGGGAACCACTGCCCAAGGTAGAAGAAAGAAGAAAAATAAGAAGACAGGTGGCAAAAACAAGCCACATACATCTGTAGCCGCAACAACACTAGGTGGTCGGGGGCCGCGCCCCGAAGAGCAACCACGACCATCGTCAGATGGCGGAGACGACAAGAAGTGGTGCCTGATCCACAACACTTTGGGTCACAACCTCGAGGACTGCCATGAAGTCAAGAGGTTGGTGGAACATCTTCAGCAGAAGCGCCAAGAAGAATCACCGTTCTGCCAGCTGGAGGGGGGGTGGTAAACAGAAGATCGACTCGGGAGCTCCAGGGCAGAAGTTGGGCTTCCAAGATGCCAAGAAGTTGTTGAAAGCAGTCTACAACAATGTCAACGACTCTGAAACCAACTCCGACAACAAGCAAAGGAGGACTCTCTGTATGATATATGGAGGGTTGTGGGACATTACTTCCTAGTGCGTAATGAAAACTTTGTGTCGTGAGGTAGCTGCTGTAGCTCCCACCATCAAGGCGAAGCCCCATCGGAAGTGTATGGACAATCCGATAACTTGTGACACCTCCGACTACCCCAAGAACATGGCGGGAGCTGGGCAATTTTCGCTGATAGTCTCCTCAACCATCAACAACCTGTAACTCTTCCATTTTCTCATTGATGGTGGGGCAGCACTCAACCTCACTAACTTCGCTGCATTAAAGAGGTTGCAGGTCCACATGTCATACCTTAAGCCTCCCGCCCATTCTTTGGAGTAACATTCGGGATGCATGAGAACTACCGTTCGGAGAAATTGATCTTCGATGTGGCAGAGATCAGTCTTCCCTTCAACGCCATCCTTGGCAGATTGGCCCTCTACCGGTTCATGGCGGTAATCCACTATGGCTATCTGGTGTTGAAGATGCCGACACCTACGAGCATCCTTAGGATCCGAGGACACCGTAGTGCAGGTGTCGCTGTGTTGAAGAAGCTACATGCACTAGCTACTGCGCAAGATGCTGATGCCAACAAGGAGCAGCTAGCTCAACAACCTCCAAGCCTTCACCACCGCGGCTCAACATCTGCACCCCGTGTGTAGCCAAGCGGCGACAATGATGTTCCCCACAAAGTCATCCAAATTGGTTCCACAACTACTCAAGAAACTCGCATTGCGAATGGTCTGGGTGACAAATAGGAACTCGTGCTCGTCACCTTTCTCCGGGCTACTGTCGATGTGTTTGCATGGCAACCGTCACAAATGCCTGGGATCCCCAGGGAGTTGATTGAGCACCATCTGAAGGTTTACCCCAACGCACAGCTGAATCAACAGAAGCCCCAGAAGCAGTCCATCGAGTGACAAAACTTCATCCGTGAAGAAATCAAGAAGCTGCTTGATGTTGGATTCATCCGGGGGGTTCATCATTTGCGATGGCTGGCAAAACCAATCATCGTCCCCAAGGCCGATGGGAAGCTTCGGATGTGCATCGGCTACACACTCTTTATAAGGCATGTCCAAAAGACCCTTACCCACTCCCAAGAATAGAGATAATAGTAAATTCTACTTCAGGTCAACATCGTATGAAGTCCTTTTAGATTTTATTAGATTTGCGAGTGGATCTGATAGAGTGTAATACGAACTATCACTACTCTACTCATTACGCGAGTGGTCTGAGTTCAATTCATTCTTAGGGACGGCAACATCACCTTGTGAGATGGTCTTTTTAGAGTCTTCCACGTTGTACTAAAGAGACAAAAAAGGTCCCGAGTATAATAGAGAAACACATCAGTATTGTGGGTCATTATGAACCCTGGCTAATGGTTAAAACACGTAACCAGGTCTTGATAAAAAATTGTAATATATATCAACCATACGCCAATCAAATCACATGAATGTTCTAAAACCAAACAGTTATCTGTACATATGTGTCCAACAAACAACTTAAATATAAACAAATAAGCCAAATAAGATTACACATAACCATAGGAATTAAGATTTGTGTAAGCTCGAATGTGAATTATTTAGAATAAAAGAAATCCAAATACGAAGAAAAACCTAAGAACTAGGCAATATGTATAGTTGAATATAAGTATACTTCTTGCTGGGTACAGAGAGGAGGGAGGGAGGTGTATGGCGATGGCAATTTGCTTGGCGTTGCTGGCGACAAGGGCGAGGATGGTGCTCAGCGATGAGGCTGAGGATGGCGACTGCGGCGAAAGCGAGGACAAGGACGGCGAGAGCAAGGACGATGATGGCAATGGCGATAACAAGGATGGCGCTCGGTGGTGAGGGTGAGAACGATGCTCGGTTGCGAGGGCGAGGACATGGACAGCTATGGCGACCGCAAGGAAGACGACTGCAAGGACTGAGACGGCAACGTTGAGGACAGTGCTTGGTGACGACAGGGCTCAACGGGGAGGGCTCGATGGCAACTAAAAATTTTGGCAGTCTGACGACGTCTATTGTGAACTCTCCTGGGTTAGATTTTATGGGTGCTCGAGCGGCCTTGTATAGGCATTATTTTCACAGGTGGTCCTATTGACAAAAAATGATTGTGAAAATGCATTTATTTAGGCTGTGATAAATATTTCTGCAGGCGGTTCTACTAAATATCCCCCCGTAATAAATATTTTAAAGATCATACTTAATATATTTTTATACTTTTAAAGCATTATAATGTTATATATATATATACACACACACACACACACACACACACAAACAAACATCTAATTTCTGTAAAATTGTTCTTCTCCTCTTCTTATATGTTTACAATAGTAAGTAAATTGACATGATGTAACTAAATTTTTGAATTTCACTTTAGAGTTTGTTATGTTAAAATTTGCTGACTCTCCAATTTTATATGTATTATTACGAATCAAAGTTGAGAAAATTTTACTGTCACCCTAAATGCCATCTATTTCAGAATGTGTAGATACGAACCACAACTTAATAACATGATTCTACCAGAAGAAGAATGTGGAAACACTAGCCACAATTTGATAAGATGAACTTACCTGGAGGAAATCTTATTTCACAATTTCTCATAACTGACTGATGAGTACGACCAAAATTTTAGTTATATGTGGTTGTTTAGATTATGTTCCTTCTAGTATATTGTTTTATCATGGTGTTGACACAAACATGTATACAGGCGGTTCTACCAATTCACTTGTGTAAAAGTTGTTTAAAGAAAAAAGATTTGGTAATGTTTTGCGGAGATTGTCAGATCTTTTGCTCTGAGCAAATGATCTAACAATCCTCGGTAAAACATTATCACTTCCCATGCTCGGTAAAGAGATGTGTGCCTTGACTTATAAGTCGGGCACAACACCCTCAACATAGTCAGGCCGGAGAAAACTTCCCATGCTGCTGCAAGCGCGCGGTGAATTTTCACAAGCGATCCTACATTGAATAGTTGTCCGTAATAATAAAGTTTCACAAGCGGTTCTTCTCAAAAGAACAGCATGTGAAAAGTATTTAAAGTGGGATGTGCAGTTGTTACCACTGACATATGAGATGTGCAGTTAGGAAGTGACGTGTAGTTAAGAATGTGCAATTATTACCACTAACATATGAGATGCGGATAGAGATCCTCTGACTGTGCTGGAAGGTGTGACTTGGTCACTGACGTGTGGTACTGGACTCATGTGTGAGTGACCAAACATTAAGTCAGAGGATCCCGATTAATGGGATGCGTATGTTCATTCTTCATCGTGCATCCATTGCTATCAACACAAAGACGAGGGCCCTTTGACTTAATGCAGTACGTAACGTGGTCACTGGTATGTGCAGTTTTACCAACTATCCGCCTATGATAAATATTTTAAAAATCAAACTTAATATATTTTTATATTTTAAAGCATTATAAGGTTATATATATATATATATATATATATATCTTTGTGTGTGTGTGTGTATACAGACACATAAACATCAAATTATTTTAAAATTGTTCTTCTCCTCTTCTTATATATTTACTATAATAAGTAAATCGACATGATGTAACTCAATTTTTGAATTTCACATTAGGGTTTGTTATGTTAAATTTGCTAACTCCCCAATATTATATGTATTATTAAGCATCAAAGTTAAAAAAATATTGCCTCCCTAAATGACATCTATTTGAGAATGTGTAGATACTAACCACAAGTTAATTAGATGATCTTACAGAATGAAGAATGTGGAGATACTATCCACAGCTTAATAAGATGATCTTACCAAGAGAAAAATCATATTTTAACAATTTCTAATGATTTACTAATGAGCACGACCAAAATCTTTGTAAGAAGTGGTTGTTAAATTATGTTCCTTCTAATATATTGTTTTATCATGGAGTTAACACAAATATCTTCACGGACGGTTCTACCAAATATCTGCCTGAGGTAAATATTTCAAAAATCATACTTAATATATTTTTATATTTTTAAACTATAATAATGATGTATATATATATATATATATGTATGTATGTATATAAATATGTATATATATATATATATGTATGTATGTGTGTATGTATGTATGTATATATATATATATATATATATATATATATATATATATATATATATATGTATGTATGTATGTATAGACACACACACACACACACACATAGCGCACACACACACATATCAAATTTATGTATAATGTTTCTTCTCATCTTCTTATATGTTTGCTATAGAAAGTAAATTGAGATGATCTAACTCAATTTATGAATTTTATTAGGGTTTGTTGTGTTAAATTTGCTCTCCAATCTTATAAGTATTATTATGAATCGTATTTAAGAAAAATTTACTGTCTCCCGAAACGGCATCTATTTTGGGAATATGTAGATACTAACCACAACTTAATAATATGATCTTACCAAGATGAATAATGTGGAGATACTAGCCATAACATATTAAGATGATCCTACCAAGAGGAAATCTTATTTTCACAATTTTCATGATTTACTGATGAGCACGACAAAAACCTTAATAAGATCTGGCTATTTAGATTATGTTCCTTCTAGTATATTGTTTTATCATCGGGTTAACACAAATATCTTCACATGCGGTTCTACCAAATATCCGCCCGTGTAGAAGTTGTTTAAGACAAAAGATTTGCTAACATTTTCCAGACAGTGTCAGATCTATTGCTCTAAGCAAAATACTTGATAATCCTCGATAAACATTATCAAGTCTCGAAATGGGATACGCGCTTCAACTTATAAGCACAATACCATCAACTTTTTGAGGCGGAACAAAACTTGTGTTGGCTTAATTTTCACAAGTGGTCCTACGTTGAAGAGCTTCCTATTGTAATATTATTTCACATGCGGTTCGTCTCACAAGAACCGCTTGTCAAAAGTATGTGAAGCGGGATGTGTGTGTACTGGATGTGCAGTTGAGGATGTGATGTTCAGTTAAGGATTTCAAGTTATTACCACTGGCATATGGGATGCGTCTGTTCATTCATCATCGTGCGTCTGTTACCATCAACGTGGAGATGAGGGTCCTCAAACTTAATGCAGTACGTGACGGAATCACTGACATGTGAGATCGGACCCACATGTCAGTGACTAGAATTCACATTAGAGGATCCTCATCCGAGCCAAACCTTTAAGATGGATGTGCAGTTACTACGCGTGCACAAATTTCATAACATCACCGCGGAGGCGGACCACGAAGAGGCTTCACTTTCATATAAAGGCATACCATATGGGCAAGATTTCAGGAGGCCTTCCTCTTGCTTCTCCACACCATCATAGTCTTTGCACCACCATCCTCTTCACACTTTTTTCACTCGTAGTCTTTCCTCTTGATCTCGAAGGAGCCAACGCAGAAGCAGTCGCAACCATCCCCTTCACTTGTCTCGCCATCGTCTCCGCCTTCGTCCCTGCCACCTGCTTCCCCACCTCTGTGCCCGCCACCTGCATCCCCACCTCTTGGGCTGAAAAGAGAGAGAGAGCCTCCTCGCGTGAATTGAGGAACAACAGCGGGTTCTGGCCAACAAGAAGCCGCCGAAGGACTACCAACTTAGACTCATGCGCGAAGAGATGGAGCAAGATGTATTTAATCGTACATCTATCTCCATGCACTTTGTGGGTCTTGGTAACATTCAATAGCCTACTGGAATGGGCACCATAGGCCACTATTTGTTCGGGTTAGGCAAGATGGCCAATCAGCTTGACGCGTTCAGGGAGACGATGGTTGAGGAGTGTTTGTATTTCTTACAAAAATAGAATTATCTGCAAGTGCACAGAAATACCGTTGTAGCACTTCCCGTTAAAGAGTATTCCAAGGGCATTTGTCAAAGTGCTGCTACGACGCTTCCCCCAGTACTACTAAAGCGTAGTCCACGGAGGTTTGTTTTCGGTTGGGGCGCATGTAAGATTATGAAAAAGACAGCGACACAGTGGATTTTTACATGGTTAGGGCCGCCGAAGCATAATACCCTACTCCATAGGTTGGTTGTTGATTGTATGAGAGTGTATACGCATGTGCTTGTGTTGGCTTGGTTCCAGTTGGTTCTCTATCGTGCGGCGCAACCCTTTTATATGCCAGGAACTGGCTGTTACAGGGATTGCCTGGCCCGACATGTGTCCGTAGCGGTATTAAATCACCTAATACACAATCTACATGTATTCAAAATGATTAACGGACTGATAATGCACCTTAATGGTGGTGTTACCAGTACCAAAAGTCTTCTGATCGTGTGTCATTAGTGCTGAATTAATGACATGTTAATCAGGTCTTGGAACGGCTATTTTAATAGTCCCTTGAATGTCAGTGCCGTTGGAGATCCTGTAGTCATTGCCGGTTTAGGTCTGGAGGTGCAACACGTGGCAGCTCTGGAGCTTCCCTTTGTGGGGAGGTAGGTCTGGAGCCACTTGACACGTGGCGGCACCGGAGCTCCCGTCTACCGGGGGTTCAGTTTTTGGTTGCAAGACACGTGGCAGAACCGGTGCTTCCCTCTGAAGGGAAGTAACTGTGGTCCCGCAGGACACGTGGTAGTACCAGAGCTACACAAATGAGAGATGTTGGCCCAGTGCTGTCAGACGACTATTGCCTTCGGAGGTCTTCAACTTGGACGTAGGAACTCTTTGGCTTTTCTTACATTATCATAGGGTACCCGGTACGCAGGGTACCGATAGTGGCCCCTGGGCCCACCTCTTGGAGAAACCCTCTGGGTGATGTTTTTCGAGCAAAGGTGGGGCCATCTTTGATTCCCGTGTTGCAGATTCAAAGCTTCTTAGTAGGCGGTTGAGGCTATGACAAAGAGTTATGCCGCCGCCGTGTGGCCTTTTTTTGCTCGTCGTGTGGGATCCTGGCGTGCGGATCTCATGCAATAGAAGGTCGCTAGTTCCCAATACGAAAAACATATCGGTTCCAAGCGTAATATTTGTAGCCCTGTCAAGCGGCCGCCCTCAGGCTTCAAACTTCTCATAATGACAACGGTTTGCCTGGGGTAACTTTTTAAACAAAGTTGACCTGGGCCCCCATGTCATTGTTGTGGTCATCTGTGATTCGGGTCTGGAGCTAGTTTCCATCCAAGCGTTGCGGGGGATTACTTAAGAAGGAAAGCATGAACAATTAGATGGCTCATTGCGCCTTCATTTGAACTTGAGCTCAGAACCTCTCAACCTTTCCATAGCTTTTCCAACTTTTGCTACGCTTAGCCGCGATGGACTTGGGTCTTCCCCGTAGCAAGATCAGGAAGGATGAAGATTTGGCAAGGGTTCAGACCTACATGGGGTGGTCAAGCGTCTCCTTCGACAACTCGATCTGCTTCAGCAAGCTTCCCTTCAAGATGCAAAGCGCCCAAGAGATTGTCTTCTTCTCGGCATATGACATGGTGGGGCTGATCCCACCTTTTTCAAACATTCTTCTGATGCTGCTAAACTTCTACGGGGTCCAAATTCATCACCTCGGCTCTCACTGATTCTTGCTAGTGGCTAATTTTGTCCACTTCTACGAGATGTGGGTGAGCCTGTCGCCAAGCATCGAGCTCTTCCAGACTTTCATCACAGTCCACACTACTAGAAAGGGGACTGAGTTGATTGGCTTCTACTACTTCGCGGAGCACAAGAATTGTCCCTTCAAGTACTTGAAGACATTCCCCTCCGAGAAGTGGGACAACTGGAAGAAGGATTGGGTTGTCATCACGGAGGACCATCACGATAGGATGGAGTTTCCTACAGGCCTCCACAATGTCAACACTGACGCCTGCAATGTAGATCCGGAAATGCCTGAAGCATACAAGCCCGTCCTCACAAGAATCCAATAATGTGTGGAGGGTGGAGTGACCCCCCAGATGGTCTTCAGGAACTTTGTGGTGAATAGGTGGGCTCCGCTGAAGATAAGGGAGTCGCCTGCATGAGCTTTCAATAACTAGATGGATCACAACTGGATCAATGCTGGTTTTCGGACTAACTTGGATGATGAAGCTTTGGAGCTCCATCTTCAGAAGCTTCAACACAGAGCTATCTCCCAAGACGCCTTGACCCCTCCGGCAGACTTCCTCCCTCTGAACATGGTTTATGAATTCAGGAGGAAGCTTCGGAAGGGAATGCTAGAGCTGGACGACCTCGGCTTTGTGGAGAAGCATGGGACCGCTTTGATTTCTATTCATGGATCTTTGGAAAGGATGGCTCCCACTGCTCCAAGCCATAAGTTTGACAACTTGGCAAGGGCAAGGGCAAGGGAAAAGGGCCTCCCGAATCTTCCAGCCAGAAGAGGAAGCTGAGACATGCTGATGGGAGATCCCTCAAGTCGGCCCATCTCCAACAGCCTCTTCCCCCTGCCAAGAAGAGCTTCGACAGTCACACCTTCTTCAGTGCCAGCATCCACGAGGCAACTCCAGCCCCTGCGACAAGCTCCAGACCTATGTCCGGGGTCTCTGACTCACGAGGTCTGGTGGGCTCTGACTCCGGGCTACAAAAGAAGAAGTTTTGCAGTGAATGGAGTGGAAGCTTCCCAAGGTAAGCATTGTCTTCTCACCTTGAGTTGCCATTTTTATCTTTATGATGTTTTAAATTTTTTGATCTTTTGCTTCCATGGTGTCGTAGAAGAACACTGAAGCTTTGACCCGTGCTGCAGCAATGGAGGCCGTGCAAATAGAGGCTCCTTCTTTGACCCCTGCGTCCCTCCGAGTGGTGGCTAAAGACATGATAGCTCCAGCGCCTGCTGTCATGGAACTCCATCCAGTGACAACGCCAGAAGCTACCGTGGTAGCGACGAAACACAGGGGGGAGACTCATGAGGAAGCACCAGCTGTTTCCGAGCTGGCGGCTGAGGTTCCGTCACCAGAGCCGGAGACGACAGAAGCTCTGGCACCCGAACTGGAAGTAATTGAAGCTCTGGCACCTAAGCCGGAAGTAGATGAAGCTATGGCACTCGAGCCGGAGGTATTTGAAGTCCCGCCACCTGAGTCGGAAGTGGTGGGAGCTCCGGATGAAGATACTGCATAAGCCCCAAAGGTGATTACTCTGGAGGTATCCTTGTCCAAACCGGAGCACTCACAAGAGGCGGCTGCGGGTCCTCCACCCACCGAGCCAATAGTGGAGGATTCGGCAGTGGGACCTTCCTCATCAGCTCCGAGTGCGGTGGAGATGGAGGAACCTCCATCGATTGGTCCAGCTGACGTGGAGTTTCTAGAGAGGGACCTCACACCTTGGGGCCCCTCAGTCATCTTGGAAGACCAGCTCGGGTCGGCGGAGGAGGTCCAGGCTGGTTTGGAGCCAATTAATTTATATTTGTCTATAGACAATGCCTGCTCCTATATCTACCAAGTCCTGGTCACCTTTGACTACAAAAGCCAGACTCTCAAAGAAGAGCACAACAACTTGAGGTGTTGGCGCAACAGGCTTCATTTCTGAGATGAAGCTGATGCAATCAAGGATCGCGGACCAGCGGGAATGGGTAGAGAAGGAGAAGGCCCGGCTGCTGCGGTAGGACCGCTTATTGAATGAGCGGGAGACTTCCATCAAGGCCCTCGATGAGAACACTCGGGAGATTTTCGAGCATGCTATGGAGACCAACGGGGCTACTGATATCTGCCAGGATAGCCTCAGTGAACTGAATGAAGTACTACTCAAGCGTTGGGAAGCTCTCGATAAAATAGGAGGACCTCTTGAAGAGGGAGGAGGAGCTCGCCCAGAGGTTGTAGCTGGGTGAGCAGAGTTTGGCTGAACTCACCAAACAATTTGAACAGAAGTGCGTTCAAGAGAAAAAAAGGATTTGGCAGGTGGGACAACAAACCTCCAAGAGAGTGACTGATGTCTCCACCGGAGAGGAAAGGGTGAAGGGTAGGGAGAAGGACCTGGAGGACCGCCGGAACCGCACAGACATCCGGGAGATGGAGCTTGCTGACCGAAAAAAGCATGTGGCTGAAAGGATCAGTAACATGCTAAGGAGGTCGAGCGCCTCGCCCGGGAGGGTTCGGAGCTTGCGGGCGCTAGAAGGTAGCTGGAGGAAATAAGAAGCTAAATGGCAATTGAGTCCCAGCAAGTTTGGGACATTCTAGGGTGAACCAACAAAGCTCTGGTGCCACTTGGTTTTAGTCTGGTACATTCGGTTGACCCGGAGCAGGAGCTGGATAAGGCTCTGGTGATGTTGGGCTCTACTGGCAACAAACATGATGAAATGGGTGACGTCATCGCCGACGATCTGGAAATGGAGGTGAAGTCTCTGGCTAAGAACGTCAACGAATATGTGTTGATGTGTTTCAAAAGACGGGAACCCCATCTGTCTCTGGATCCAGTAGTCGAAGGACCCGTTGTTGAAGAGGAAGATGTTGCTAGGGCCAGCAATCAAGAAGTTGCCCAGAAAGTAGCCTCTTTCTTCCATAGGACATCCAGTAGCTAGGGCTATTTTCTTCTACCTTCACTTGTAATCCTCCCTTTTTGAATCAATGAAAACCAATCTTTTGAATGAATGAATTCTATTTTATGTGTGTCTTCAATTCATTGTCCATTATATTATTGGCCCCCTGGTAGATGTACACAATTTGATTGCGAACATGTATCAAAATGATTTTACATTGTATTGATGACTTCACTTCTCGCTCGTAGCCCAAAATGATACCTCTGTGTTCTGAAGTTTACCTCTGACATCTCCAGCGACCCTTTGTTACATCGACGGCGGGCCCTCTGGGAGTTGTCGGAGCTAGGTAGGTCCGATGGCGCCCACTATCCACGCTTAAAAACGTCGACGGCGGGCCCCCTAGGAGTTTTTTTGAGCTTGGTAGATCCAACGACACCCACCTTCCAACGCTTAGAAACATTGATGGCGGGCCCCCTGGGATTGTCGGAGCTTGGTAGGTCCGACAGTGTCCACTATCACTGCTTAGAAACGTCGACGACGGGCCATCTGGAGGTTGTTGAAGCTTGGTAGGTCTGACGGTGCCCAATGCCAATGCTTAAAAACGTCGACGGCGGGCCCCCTGGGGGTTGTCGGAGCTAGGTAAGTTTGATGGCGCCCACTGTCGATGCATAGAACGTCGACGGCGGGCTCCTTGGGTGTTGTCGGAGCTTTATAGCTTCAACGGCTCCCACTGTCAACACGTATAACGTCGACGACAGGCCCCCTTGAGGAGAATTCTCCACCATCATTGTTTAGATCGCCTCCAATTCTTCACGCCAACAGCTGGCCCCCATGGGAGTTGTCGGAGCATGTTGGCTTCGATGATGCCCACTTTCAATGTATGAAACATCGACGGCCGGCCCCTGGAGGTTGTTGGAAATTATCAGCTCTGGCATCGTCCACCATCGTCATGAGTTTCTCATTTTTCTTGTGCACTAAAGACAAGAAAAGAAGTAAAATTCGTCCTCTTGTCTATAACTTTTTCGTGGCTTATTGTTCTTATTTGAATTTTAGATCCGAAGAAATTCAACATGATAACAAGTATATTAATGCAATATTTTTAGGTCCGTATGCCTTTCGAACCCACCGTACTGAGAATTGCCAGGATATAGGTAGAGTGGCATACTTAGGGTGCCTGACCAGTCTAGGTGGATAGCACACTCCGGACTCGTCATTGGCATTGATGTTCAGGCGATTAGACCATCTAGCAATGCTAAGATCCGTAAGAAGATCAACAATATAACTTGTATATCATATGAATTACTCGGACTAATTCTCAAAAAGAATTGCACAACTTCGTTATAGACAAGAAGGAAAAGATAATAAAAGAAACGAGCCTGTACAAAATTAATGCACGTGGAGTCTGCTTTTACATAAAAATGTATTTCATTATAGGTCCGAATTATAGTGGAGACAAGGACACACTTAGGTTTGGAACCAGGCTAAGCGTGCTATTCATCTTGTTCTAACCTACGATAGGTAAGTTACTCTTAAAGTACAAGGACCAAGTTAAGTGTGCTTGAACTGTCCAGACCCTCCCGGAGATGTCTAGATGTTCTTTTTCAGGACCCACCCGACTCTGTCCATAGACTCGATAATTTACATTACGTGTGTGTACAGACTCACCTTCATGAAACTAAGCATGGAACTTACGGAGGTGCTCGATATTCCATGGATTGGGAAGCAGGGTCGCATCCTTTGTTGCCAAGCGAACGCATCCGGGACGAGACACTTTGATAACTCGAAAGGGATCTTCCCAGCTTGGGGAGAGTTTGTTCATTCCTTCTTGAGTCAGTATTCTCTGCAGCACTAGATCGCCTTCTTCAAGCTGTTAGTTGCGCATGAACTATTAATGATAGCGCCGAAGCGCCTGCTGGTATCGTGCATTCCGAATGCTTGGCACCTTCCCTCGTAGATGAGGTCTAGGTCTTCACGCCGGAGCTTGTCCTGCGTTGCTTCATCTAAGGTCCGGGTCCGGATTGACCCCATGGTGATCTCTGGAGGAAGGACCGCTTCAACTCCGTACACCAGGAAGAAGGGTGTCTCTCTAGTTGATCGATTTGGTGTTGTCCTGCTCGCCCACAGTGCAGACAGAAGTTCTTCTATCCAGTTGGCTCCGTGTATCTTCAGGCACTCATATGTGCGCGTCTTGAGTCCTTTTAACTCTGCATTGGCTCCCTCATCTTGGCCATTACATGTCGGGTGAGCTACTAATGCGTAGCTGAGTTGTATGCCGAGATCTTTGAAATACTCTTGGAATGCTGCACTTGTGAATTGGGTTCTGTTGTCAGTGATGACTTTGTTTGAAACTCCAAATTTGAAGACTATGGACTTCAAGAACTTGATAGCAGATTGTTTGTTTATTGTCACAACTTGAGTAGCATCCGACCACTTAGTGAGCTTGTCGATGGCTACGTACTGGAACCTGTAACCTCTGACGGCTTTTGGGAAAGGTCCCAAAATCTCCATCCCCCACATAGCGAATGGCCATGTAGGAGGCATCATTTGCAGCGACTGAGCTAATGTGTGAATTTGTTTTGTGTGGAACTGGCACGCTTCACACTTTATACCAGCTCAACTTCATCCTGGATTGTTGTAGGACAGTAAAAGCCATGCTGGAAAGCTTTACCAACCAACATGCGCGAAGATGCGTGGTTCCCACACTCGCCTCCATGGATGTCCTCGAGGAGCTCGCGGCGTTCTTCCCGGGTAATGTACCACATTAGAACGTCGTTGGTACCGCACTGGTAAAGATCCCCTTCTACCAGCATGTATCTTATAGCCAATCTGATAATTCGGTCAGCGGAAGCACCGTCTTGAGGAAGGATGTTGTCTCTCAAGTAGCTCCGGATCTCTGAGATCCATGCATTGGAGCTAACTTGAGCCTCCGGATCTTGTGCGCTGGGTTGCTCGGAGCTTCCTGTAGTGCCTATGATCCTTGGTGAATGCATGGTAACAGGGCCACCACAAACGACAGCTTCTGGGTACTGGTCTCGCCGCCATCACTTAGTTCGACAGGCTGAGCGGCAGGTCCTGACAATCTCCTAAAAAAAACTCCGTCGGGAGCTTGAGCTCTGTTTGAAGCTTTCGTCGAGAGTATGATGAGGACATCACAACAGCGGAGAGGCACATTGAAATGCAAGGACCAATCACAAGAGCACGAGCACGGTTAATAAATTAGCAGGTGAACTCACTCCTAACTTCTTTTACATGTGAGTTTCAGAATAGATTGCTATATGATGATTTAATTTTTATTAGGATTAATGGAGAAGATCAAAAAGTGAAGGAAAGAGGCCTTGGGAGCGTGGAAAACCAGCTGGGACATCCACAAGTTGATGGAAGCAGTTTACAACTCAGACTCGAGTTCAACTCGGAGTCCAGGAGCAGTCCACCTTAAAACCGATGCCCGTGATGCATACGGACAACGTTTTTGACGTTCTACATATGCACCGAAATAGGACAAGATAAAATTTCCACTGGCTCTGGTCCCACATCAAAATTGTTTGGGAGTCATTGGGAATCATCAAAACATTTCGAGACCAGATTTCTGTTTGGTGCTGTGTCACCGAATCGGGCCTTTGGGCCTCGTATCTCGTATGAGTCCATTAGGGACACATCTAATCGTGTTTTTGCAGAATCCTAGCCTTTAAATATTGCAGCTGCCTGTCATCTTCGGTAAGTTTTGCTTAGAATAACAATTTCTCCGTTCTACGGTTTATGAGACCCCCAGCTTCTTAATTTCAGATTGTGCCTTCTACGTTCTTGCTTGTGTTATCGGTTCACTTGAAGGGATTAGCCTTCTTGGAGAGGTCAAGCGTGTGCCGCACAGATTATAACCAACGGAGCAGTGGTGTAGTGATTGCAGAGGTATTCAAAGTGCTCGAGTGCCGCACCTCATCAATAGCAAGTTACCATTCACAAGATCGGGCCTAAACCTACTCATCAATTGGTATCACATTTCCAGGTTGCCCGTGAGGTATATTTGTTTTCTTTACATTAGATCGATTTTGTTTCGTACCTAGAATCCATAGAAAAGCCACAAAAAAATTAGATCGTTTTACCACATCCTAGACTATAGTGCCTGTAGTTTCGTTTTTCACCTTGCATTGTTGAGTTTGCATTCGTGTGGTCGAGTATTGTTGCTTGTTTAGCTTTCCGTTTTGGGTCCTAGTTATCATGTTTTGTCCTTGTTTTCTTGCTGTTGGACACCTATTCCATAATCCCTAATTAACAAACCGATCCACCACGTTCATCGGTTTGCCCTAGCTAGTCGCCTTGCGTGAACTCCAACATCGCTAGCCCTGGATTAGGTGACAAACCTTTGTGCCACTCATCCTTAAATCATCACACACCACCCCATTAATTTTTGTGCAAATTCCCGATCGTTTTCATATCTGATTGCGAGTTCTGTTCTCAAACCGAGTTGGAATCAACATCCAAAAATTGTAACTCGGACAGCCTACCTTAAAACGGCCATAACTTTCGCATACAAACTCGAAATCTGGCGTTTTTTTTTCAAATTAATCTACGTGAAATTTTGCATCTGATTTTCCGCCCTGTAGCCGTGTTTGTCGAAATTAGATTGCCCAAATTCCCCTCGAAAGATAGGCAATGCGGCCTCTGAAGTTTCAGCACGAACTTTAACGAATCCTTTTGATTTTCTATAGGCTGCATATTACATCCAATTGAGCTGAAAATTGGTGTGCTTCCTATCTTCGTGCTCCCGAGTAAAAAAAAATATCAAAAAAATATTACAAAAAAAGAAAAAATAGTGAAGAGCACGCATATTAAAGCAATTGGCCTATACCACTCAGTGCTTTTTTGTTTGTTATATCATTCTGTCTTTCGTTTTCCTTGCTACTTACTTGTGTTGTGCTAGGCCTTAGAGCACTTAGTTGACCAGCAATAGTTTCCTACATGGAATACTTACTCAACTTTGTTTACCTGTTAACAATTTTCTGCTTATTAGGCTGACTCCAACCAAGCCATGCAAAAAGAACGACTCATATTGCTTTTTGCGTATCTCTCACCGTGCAGTGCGTAACTCAGATTTCCCAGTCTCCAACGGGCAGACCAAAACTTGCACCCGAATTTTCTTTTCCTGCCTACTGTGCATTCTTCCCGCTAAAAATGTCTCGCCCACCGCGCTTTTTTTTCCCGCATCACGTTCTTCAGTTGTCCGTTTGATTTCCTGCGCTGTCTCCTCGTTTCCCGTGTGGTTCCATCTACCAATATTGATTGGTCGCCTGCTACCGACGACTCATATCTAGGTTGCCCGCTGCTGGTTACGTAAAATAAGGAATCGATTTTGGTCTTCCGCTGGAGAGGTTTTCAGCACTCGTCACTACCCATTTCATGTATCGGTAGCCATGTTAGTCTCCTGTTGGAGTCAGCCTTAGCCACCATATTGTGCCATCCAAGCTCCACATTTCTCTTGAGCATAACAGGTACCATTGCAATCACCCCACGCTTCCTTGGTTCATCTCATTGTCCACACCACATGTTGTGTCAGTAAGAACACTTGTAAGAGCGTGGTAAGACGCTTGAGTGAGAGAGATTGTTTTCTTCCACCTTTCACATTGTCACTGTAGTTGATAGGTATAACAAATTTTTGTTTTTCTTTTGTTTCCTACTAACATGGCAGGAGAAGACAATGATGACGAATGTGTTCAACATGCTGAGTTACGTGATATGATAAAGACCATGATAGATATGTTCGCCAAAGACAACGCATCAACGGAGGAGTCATTGGTGAACTTGACTCGCCAACTTGATGACCTTGCTCTTCGGATGAAAACTTTTGAGGCTCAGTTGCCTCTCATTGGAAGACATGAAGACAATCCTTATGATGATATGGAAGATCACAACGATCAGCCAAGACTGCCACTTTATCGTCGAGGTATTGGAGGTAATAATCATAACAATTATAATCGTCCTCCTCATGATCCTTTTGCTAAAGTAAAATTTACTATACCCTCTTTTTCTAGTGCTTATGATGTTGAGGCTTATCTTGATTGGGAGATGACAGAAGAGAAAAAATTTAATGCCCATCTTGTTTCTGAACAACATAGAGTTCGTCAAGCCACTAGTGAGTTTAAGGACTTTGCTATCATATGGTGGAATGATCTTGTTAAAACTAGAATTGATCCTCCAACATGGAATAGATTAAAGGAAGCTATGCGTGTTCAATTTGTTCCTCCATCTTTTCAGTGGAACCTTCGGAAAAATTACATCGCTTAGACCCAGGTAACATGTCCGTACAGGAGTATTATCAAGAGTTATAAAAGGGTATTTTGCGTTGTGGGGTAGTAGAAGACATGGATGATAAAATAGCTCGTTTTTACGGAGGGTTGAGGCATGAAATTCAGGACATTGTTGATTACAAGGAATATGATAATGTTAACAGATTGTTCCAGCTTGCTATGTTGGAAGAAAAAGAATTGCAGGGCCGACAACAACAGCAACAACGCACAAGGAGCAATTTCACGACGCGTTCGACGCCCACACCATCGAAAACAGCACCATCTTCGACCCCCCGTGCAGCGACTACACCATCCAATGGCGTCCAACGAACTACACCTGCTGCTCCACCTTCTCGCGTGCCAGAGGGCAGCAAGGCGACATCATTCAAGCCTTCGTCATCCACTCCTTCTATAAGTCGTACTTCTGACATTAAGTGTCACCGCTGCCAGGGACTTGGTCATATGATGAGAGATTACCCGAGCAAACAAGCAAATATAGCACGCGACGATGGCGGGTATGATAGTACTTCGGATGTTGAAGATAAATATTCTATTGCTACTGACTTTATAGTTCCAAATGACGAACACACCGAAGAAGAGGTACTTGGTACAGCGGTGATGGAGAACTATAGGAGCATCATTGTGCAGTGTGCCTTGAGCTCCAATGTGGAGATCGATGACAAGCTACAACAAGCTACAACGACACAACCTCTTCCACATGTTTCTCGTTGTCAAGGACTGCCGTGTATACACTATAATTGATGGAGGTAGCTGCAATAACTTGGTCAATACGGACAACGTCAAGAAACTTGGTTTGACAACAAGAGCACACCCTCATCCATACCACATTCAATGGTTCAACAACAGCAGTAAGGTTCGAGTAACACAAATAGAAAGAATACATTTTTCAATTGGTTCTTACCATGATTTTGCTGATTTTGATGTCCTTCCTATGAATGCTTGTTCTCTTTTATTGGGTCATTCATGGGAATTTGATAGAGATGCTATTTATCATGGTAGAACTAATAAATATACTCTCATGCATAAGTGAAAGAAAATCACTTTGCTCCCCATGACTCCTGCTGAAATCGTGCATTCTGAGAAGAGTAAAATTAGTGATGGCAAAGCAACAAAACTAGAATATGAAAAACAACAAGTCATTAAGTTAAAATCACCATCGTTGCTTGCAACTAAATCTAACCTTGCTGATTTATTCGATGCTAAGGGGATGTGCTATGCTTTAGTATGCAAAGAAGCCATGTTTTCAATTCATGAATTGTCTATTGCATTGCCCCCTGCTGTTGCTAACCTTTTGCGGGAGTTTGAGGATGTGTTTCCCTTCGAGATACCCCCTGGTTTACCACAGATGAGAGGCATTGAACACAAGATCGATTTGATTCCAGGAGCAAGTTTGCCAAATCATGCAGCATACAGGGCGAATCTAGAGGAAACTAAGGAAATTCAATGACAAGTCCAAGATCTTTTGGACCACGGGTACATTCATGAAAGCCTTAGCCCTTGTTCCGTTCCTGTTCTTTTGGTTCCTAAGAAAGATGGTTGTTGGCGCATGTGTGTTGATTGTCGAGTGATTAATAACATCACCATTCGATATCGTTATCATATTCCTCGCTTAGATGACATGCTTGATGAATCGAGTGGTGCTATCATCTTCACAAAAATTGACATGCATAGTGGTTATCACCAAATTAGAATGGCACTAGAAGATGAATGGAAAACTGCATTTAAAACCAAGTTTGAACTTTATGAGTGATTAGTCATGCCTTTTTGTTTAACTAATGCACCCAGCACCTTTATGTGTTTAATGAACGGGGTTTTACGTGCTTTCATTGGACAATTTGTGGTGGTTTACTTCGATGATATCCTCGTTTACAACAAGTCATATGATGAACATCTTGATCATTTATGTGTTGTTTTTACTGTTTTGAGAGATGCACATTTGTTTGGTAACCTCGAAAAGTGCATCCTTTGCACCAATCGAGTATCGTTTCTTGGCTATGTTGTTTCCTCGTAGGGAATTGAGATGGATGAGGCAAAAATTGAAGCGATCACTAGCTTGCCAGTCCCAACAACCGTCACGTAGTTTCGTAGTTTTCTTGGTCTTGCAGGTTTTTATCGCCATTTTGTGTGGGACTTCAGCACCATAGCAGCACCTCTACACGATCTAACAAAGAAGGGAGTGCCGTTTTGATGGGGCGAACAGCAGAAACAAGCTTTTGATGCTCTCAAATAAAAGCTTACACAAGCACCATTGCTATAACTTCCTGATTTTGACATGATCTTTGAGCTAGAATGCGATGCAAGTGGCATTGGTATTGGAGGCGTTCTCATACAAGGAGGTAAACCCGTTGCTTTCTTTAGTGAAAAACTTCATGGTCCTTCTCTGAATTATTCTACTTATGATAAGGAATTGTAGATCTTAGTGCAAGTATTACAATCTTGGCAACATTATCTTTGGTTTAAGGAGTTTGTCATACATTCCGATCATGAATCATTGAAGTATATTAAGTGTCAAACCAATCTTAATAAACTACATGCCAAATGGATTGAGTTCATAGAGTCGTTTCCATACATCATTAAGCTTAAGAAAGGGAAGAAAAGTGTCATTCCCGATGCGTTATCCAAACGTTATACCATGTTGTCCCAACTTGATCATAAAATATTTGGTTTGCAAACAATTAAAGCATTATATCCTACTGATTTGGACTTCAAAGGTGCTTTCAAAAATTGTAGAGAAGGAAGAACTTGGAATAAATATTTGCTGCGAGAGGGTCTCCTCTATCGTGTTAACAAGCTATGCATTCCAGCTAGCTCCGTTCGTCTATTACATTTGTAGGAAGCACATGGAGGATGTTTGATGGGACATTTTGGAGTGAAGAAAACTGAAGATGTGCTGTCCACACACTTCTTTTCGCTGAAGATGAGGTGTGGTGTCGAGCGCTACGTGTCATGATGCACTACTTGCAATAAATCTAAGTCTCGCCTTAACCCACATGGTCTTTATATGCCTCTTCCTGTTCCTAGTGTACATTGAGAGGATATTTCTATGGACTTTGTTTCGGGATTTCCTACGACTTAGAGGGGGGGGGTAGTATTTTGTAGTTGTTGATCGTCTCTCCAAAATGGCACACTTTATAACTTGTCATAAGAATGATAATGCCTCACACATTGCTGATTTATTTATGATGAAAATTGTTCGTTTACATGGTGTGCAAAATACCATTGTTTCTGATCATGATGCAAAACTTTTAAGTCATTTTTTGAGAACTTTGTGGTAAAAATGGGGAATCAAGTCGCCATTTTCAACTACATGTCACCCACAAATGGATAGACAAGCCGAAGTAGTTAATCGTACTTTATCCACTATGTTGTGGGCTGTCTTGAAAACAAATTTGAAGTTGTGGGAGGAGTGTTTACAACATATAGAATTTGCTTACAACAGATCCGTTCACTCCATGACAAAGGTAAGTACATTCCAGGTAGTGTATGGTTTCAATCCCCGTGCTCCTACTTATTTACTACCTTTGCCTCCTTCTGAAACAATAAATTTGGATGCTACACAACGATCTGAATTCTTTCTTAAGATGCATGAAACTACAAAGAAAAATACTAAAAAGATGAATGAGAAGTATAGGATTGCAGGTAGTAAAGGTACAAAAGAAGTAAAACTTGAATTGGCTGATTTGGTGTGGTTACATTTGAGAAAATAGCGATTCCCTGACTTGAGAAAATTTAAACTTATGCCACGAGCTGCTGGTCCTTTTAAGATTGTTGAAAAGATTAATGATAATGCGTATAAGCTTGAATTGCCTCCCGATTTTTGGGTTAGTCCTACATTTAACATTTTAGATTTGCAACCGTACTTGGAAGAAGAAGATGAACTTGAGTCGAGGACGACTCCAATTCAAGAGGGGGAGGATGATTAGGACATCACAACAGCGGAGACGCACATTGAAATGCAAGGACCAATCACAAGAGCACGAGCAAAAAATCCGCAGGTGGAGTCGCTCCTAACTTCTTTTGCATGTGAGTTTGAGAATAGATTGCTATGTGATGATTTAATTGTTATTAGGAATAATGGAGAATATCAACAAGTGAAGGAAAGAGGCCTTGGGAGCATGGAGAACCAGCTGGGACGTCCACAAGTTGATGGAAGCAGTTTACAACTCGGACTCAAGTTCAACTCAGAGTCCAGGAGCAGTCCACCTTAAAACGAACGTCCAGGATGCATACGGACTGCGTTTTCGACGTTCTACATATGCACGGAAAGAGAAGATAAAATTTCCAATGGCTCTGGTGTTACCTAAAAATTCTTCCGGAGTCATTGGGAATCGTCGAAACAAGTCGAGTCCAGATTTCTGTCAGGTGCTGGGCCACAGAATTGGGCAGTTGGGCCTTGTATCTCATATCAGTCCAATAGGGACGTGTCTAATCGTGTTTTGGCCGAACCCTAGCCTTTAAATACTGCAGCAGCCGGTCATATTCAGTGAGTTTTGCTTAGAATAACAATTTCGCCGTTCAACGGTTTGTGAGACCCCAACTTCTCAATTTCATATCATGTCTTCTACGTCCTTGCTTGTGTTCTCGGTTCACTTGCAACGATTAGCCTTCTTAGCGAGGTCAAGCGTGTGCCACAAGGTTTATAACCAACGGAACATAGGTGTAGTGATTGCAGCGGTATTTGAATCGCTCGAGTGCCGCGGATCATCAACGTCGAGTTCTACACTCCAATGTACTTATCATTCAGAAGATCGGGCCTAAACCTACTCATGAGAGTACATCAGCTTTAGCATTGTTGAGACGCTGGACATGGCAGAGGTCTAGGACATCGAAGTCCTTCTACAACTTCTGGAGTTCAAGGAGGTAAGCAGTAAGTTGAGGGTTGTTGCAACTGCATTCACCTTTGACTTGCTTGATGATGAGTTACGAGTGACCCTTCACCATCAACTGCTTGATGCCATGTGATAGCGCCACCTTGAGCCCGTATATGAGAGCTTCATACTTCGCCATGTTGTTGGTTGCTTTGAAGTCAAGATGTACCATACACTTGACCTTCTCCCCGGTCGGAGCGAGGAGAAGGATTCCAGCTCCGGCCCCCTGCTTCTGCACGGAGCCATAGAAGTAGAGAGTCCCGTGAGGCTCCATGAAGACTGGGACCTTTTTTTCCGACTTCTTCTCACTATGGCGCCCATGATTTGATGCAGAAGGGGTCCACTCTGCCACGAAATCAGCCAATGCCCTACTCTTGATAGCATGTCGAGGCAAGAATTTGAGATCGAATTCTGCCAGCTGCGATGCCCACTTGGCGATGTTTTTCGTAGAGTTTGGGTTATGCAATATAGGATGTAGGGGATAAAAAGTTACCACTGATATTTTGTGTGCTTGGAAGTAGTGACAAAGCTTCCTTGAGGCAATAAAAACTGCATAGAGCAGTTTATGCACCTCAATGTACCGAGTTTTGGCATCATGCAATACTTCGCTCATGAAGTACACTGGCTGTTGGACGGTCCGGACCTTCCCGAAAGGGCCCGAAGCTTCTTCTTCATCAATCCGAACCCTCTCGGAGGGGTCCGAACCTTCTTCTTGAGCTTCTCGGACCCTCCCGAAGGGGTTCGAAACTCCGTCGGATGAGAGAGGTTGATCCTTGGGCAGCTTGCCTTCAGGATCTGCGCTTGTTGGCTACGACCTAGACTCGCATTCAGGTAGCTCCTAACCCTCACAAAGGGGTCTGGACTCCTAAACTGAAGATGGCTCCGATCTCTCCATGACCAAGACCATGCTAACAACCTCAATAGTTGCCTAAATGTAAATCAAAATAGGCTCACCAGGATCCAGAGCTACCAAGATTGGTTGTGTTGTGAGGAGCTGCTTGAGGTCTTGGAATGCCTTTTCTGTTTCTTCAGACCAATGGAATGGTCCGGACTTCCTCAATAGCTTGAAGAAGGGGAGTGCCCGCTCTATCAGTCTTGAGACGAACTGGTTGAGCGCTGCTAAACATCTAGTTAGCTTCTGGATATCCTTGAAACGGGCTCGGTGCTGCATCTCTTCAATAGCCTTGATCTTCGCCGGATTTGCCTCAATTCCTCGGTGAGTCACCAAGAATCCAAGGATCTTCCCGGAGCTAACCCCGAAGACACATTTGTCCAGGTTTAGCATGGTGCACATTACGCACAGCTTGTCGAAGATGGCATGTATGTTGTCAAGGAGTGATTCCTTGTTCTTTACTTTCACGACGATGTCATCAACGTAGACCTCCACCAATTCCCTAATGAGCTCTCTAAATGTTTGTGCATGGCTCGCAAAAAGTTGAAGCAGCATTTTTGAGACCAAAAGGCATAGCTGCATAGCAATACAACCCTTCTACTATTATGAAGAAAGTATGCTCTTCATATTCCCTAAACATTTGAATCTTGTGATATCCAAATTATGCGCCTAGGAAACACAATAGCTCACACCCAGTGGTGGAATCCACTATCTGGTGTATTGTAGGTAGTGGAGATGAGTCTTATGGCATGCCTTACTCAAGGTAGTGTAGTCGATGCACATCCGAATCTACTAGCCAACCTTTGGTACAATGACAGGGTTTGCTAGCCATCGAGGATGATGAACCTCCTGGATGAAACCAGCTTCGCGCATCTTCTTGATTTCTTATTTGATGAAGTTCTGCCGCTCGACTGTTTGCTTCCTGGGCTACTGATGTACTGGCTGTGTATCAGGAATATCTTCAGGCTGTGCTAAATCACCTCCCTAGGGATCCCAGGCATCCATGATGGTTTCCATGCCAACACGTCGACATTTGCCCAAAGGAAAGTGATGAGCGCGATTTCCTATTCGTCATCCAGACCTCCTGATATACAGGTGGTTTGGGCAGCATCAAAACAGATTTGGATGACATTGACAGGAATGTCAGTGTCGCCGCTTAGTTGCACGCATGGTGCAGAGGTTGAGCCTCGCTGACAAGTGCTTGGAGGTTGAGCAGCTTGCTCCTTGCCGGATCTATCCTCCTGCGCTGTTGCAAGCGTGTGGAGTTCTTCCAGCGCGGTGGCTCCGGTAGTGCGGTCCCCACGAATCCGCAGGACGCCCGAAGGAGTCGGCATTTTTAACATCAAATAGCCATAATGAGTTGCAGCCATAAAACTATATAGGGTTGGCCTGCCTAGGATGGCATTGAAGGGAAGGCTGATGTGCGCTACGTCGAAGACCAACTTCACGGTCTTGTAGCTCCCTGAGTCCCGAAGGTTACCGGGAGTCTGATTGGCCCAAGAGGAGTGATAGCTCCCGGACATACCCGGGAGAAAGGACATGAGGGCGAAGGTCCGAAAGGCTAAGTTGGATCTTCACAAACACTTCGTAGCTGTGGAGGTTAAGCGATGTGCCTCCATCTACCAAGACATGATAGAGCTGGATGTTGTTGATGGTAGGAGAAACCATCAACAATAGTTGGCCAGCTCCGATCATATTTCTTGGGCAGTCAGAAGCATCAAATGTGATGGCAGTGTCCATACACTTCCGATGGGGTTCTGCCATCACGGTGGGAGCTGCGACAGCCATCTTCTGGCGCATGGTCACAAGGATGCGCCGCGAGGTAATCTCCCACGACCCTCCATATATTGTATGGAGAGTCTTCCGATGCTCATTATCGGAGACATCGAAGTCATCGTCGGCGATATTGTATACGACCTTCAGGACCTTGGCATCCTGAAAGCCTAGCCCTTGAATAGCTGGAGCTTCGTCAACCTTCTGCTTTCCTTCCCATTGGCAGAAAGGAGCTTCTTCTTGGCGCTTTCTGAAGCGTTATACATGGCGTTGCACCTCACGGCAATCTTTAATATTGTGGGTGTCCGTTTTGTGGATCGGACACCACATCTTTTGACCACCGCTGTCCTCAGACAATGGTCGAGGATGTTTTTTGGGGCGTGGACCCCAGCCACCAGGAGTAGTAGGCATGCCTGTGGGGACCGGAATCCCGACATCTGAGGATCTCATTGGGTGGTGTCGTGCGATGCGACACCCAATAGTATACAAGAATAGAAACTGATTAAAATTACAAGACGAAGTCTTTTATATATCATACAGCGGAAGTTTTTACAGTACTAGTATATATATATATATATATATATATATATATATATATATATATATATATATATATATATATATATATATATATATATATATATATCATAGCTATGCTCTCAGCACTAGCTATGCAAAAGCAAAGTTATCCATGCCTTGGATACTTTGCGCTAGAAACACTCAATTAGGGCGGCGTGCAGGGTTCCCACTCGGCTGTACACCCTGGAGAGGGTGCAGCCTCATCATCAAACCCTTCATCTACTGTATAACCTGCAAAAACTCGTTAACTGCAAACATGAGCATAAGGCTCAGCAAGACTAACCCGTCTCACTAGACATATGCAAGGGGAACATTAAAACATAGGTGATGTGAAGCATAAATGACTCGCCTACAAGTGGAACCTTATAATCAAGTTTTATGTAGCAAATGACATTCTCCGAGCACGGCACATCATGGGCTCCACAATCAAACAAGAAATGCTTTACCGATGATATGACATGCCCAGAGCACATAATGCTATTACAGCTAATGTATGAGGAAACTGTACACTTTTAATTGTACTATCTCTAAATCATGCAAGGTTGTAAAGTAATTATAATTCAATACAATATGATTTTCTGGCTTCTTTAGTATTTACTACGTCACCGCTCAGTGAACAAGTGGTACTCTATTACTGCGAGGGACAGTGATTGCAATCAGGACACACCCGGACAACACGACACATACGTCGTTCGGAAATGTCAGCGAGTACACCTGTACCTACATAACACTTCAGTACTAGGCGTATATGGCCACCTTTCACAAGAAACTCGAATGTCGAGCCCGTCTCACCTCCGCGAACAGAAGGTCTCCGCACGGAACACCTCATATGTCCGCCGACCGATTTACACCTTACTGTCCTCAACCCACCCCTATCGATGGTGAGTTAATGGGCATCGACACCCCATTTATCAAGTTACATCGGTTTATTGGATTCCATATGTCCATTATATTTCTGGTACAATTCAAGCTTGTCCGAAGGGGCTGCATATGGACGGTCCTTAATCGACACAGGCAGGGCTATGCGACCAAGACTCAATTCTCGCCACTTCCTATCCATTCCCTGCTCGGTCTCAATTTCATTATATTAAGCCATTTTCTATCTAACCAATCCGGTGAGATATGTCCTACATCTCTCGCGAGTAGATTCCAACTATTCGACTTCTACCGGATTTCCTATACATTAGCAAAGCAATTACTACAGGTCAAACGGTAACTCGTTTCAACCAATCCCTGGGATTTTTAGTCATGCAAGTGGAGTATCAATCATCCTAAACGTAATGCACAATTCATATACTACTCATCATAGTGAAAAAGCAAAATTTTATAAACGACTTAAATGCAAACCGGGGCTTGCCTTTTTGCAGGTCAGAGTCTGAGTTAATATTTGGGAGGTGCTCTTCCAAGGCTTCTGGCTCCTCGACTTCAGTCACTATACGTTGTGCATAGAATACGTATATGAATGACTTTGAAAAATAATTATTACCAAGCCCATGATTTAATTTATGGTGACCATTATGTGATAATGACTTTATGGGCTTTGGAACTTTGAAGGTAGGTATTAGGGAATATGAGAGATGCTCTTGCAAAGAACAGGAAATGATCAAAGTAGGTTGTTGTCTCCAAAATGATGGCAAGCAATTATCTTCCAAAAATTTTAGAGAAGAAACTGTAGCCTTAACATAGCTATCAGTTGATAATCAAGATAGAGGAAATTGTCCTGGTTCTAGCAAAATTTGTTTCATAATTTTCTAAGCTCTGGTGAAGGAGTAATTGTATTTCTAAGTTGGCAAGAATTTCTGGATTTAATTTATAATTGAATTTTTAGCCTTTTACTCAATATTCAGTTTGTGACTGAATTAGGACTAGGACGGTAGGTCAATTAAATACAAGATTTTTACAGGAACTAGTGTATGACTAAAGGAAAAATCGGTCCAAATTTGAGACATAGTAAAGAAACTGAACATCTGTGAAAATTCAATAACTGAAAAAGATAATTGAACTATACAGAGGGTTAAACAGGTGCAATGGCTCCCAAACTTTTTCTGGCAGTCAAAAATAGGACACTAAATTTTATGTGAATTTTGGGGATTTTTGCAGAGGCTATCTTGTCTAGAAAATTGTATTTGCATTTGGAAAGATTATTTACTACAGAATTTAACTGTGAGTTTCACAGAACCTAATTGGTTCTGACAGAAACTAGAGCTCAAGAGCTTTCAAACAAAATTTTTTTGAAGATTTTTGGAGTAGTCTACAGAGAGATATTCAATTTAGAAGTTTGAACAATTTTCTGGAATTAATTTAATAACATATCGGCGCCAGAATTCAAATTCAATCGGGTGGGTCCCATGGGCCACGTGGCGTGCTCTGGTCAATGCAACACCGCGGTCAACAAATTTATTCGCACGCAGCCGTACGGAATCCCAGCCGCACCGTGATCCCGCAGCCACTGGCAGGTGGGGCCCTACGGGGTTGTCTTCTACCTCGGGCCAACGCCCGCGCGAGGCGGCTCCTGTGGCAGTGACTCGCCGGCGAGCTCGCCGCGGCTAAACCAACGGGCCAAACTCGCTCAAACTTGCCGCCTGGGGGGTTTTTGGAGTCGCTGAACACGACGGTGAGGTCGGTGGGACCCGAAACGAGCCGGAAATGGCCGTGCGACGGCGGCGGCGGCGGTGAGCACTCAGGCAACCTGGAACTCGCTCCAGAGTAGCTCAAACCACTCGTGATCTTCTTCAAAACCTTCCTGGGATGATGCAGATCATGGAACTGGACGTGGGAGAGGAGGAAACAATCGGAAACTTTGAGCTCGACGGCGAACCGAGGTTTCCTCACCGGCGGCGAGCGAAACTCGATTTCCTCGGCCGTTGCTCGATAACTTTTAGGGGTTTTTGCTCAGGTAGGAGCGCTAGGACCTATAGAAACTATCTCTAAGCAATTGCAAAGAATATTTACTTGTAGAAACGGAATTGAAACGGAAACCTAGCGAGCTTCCTCACATCGGCCTGAAAGAAGAAGAACGATAACTTGCTCATTTCTCAATGAAAAGGGAAACGGTTTGCACCGTGAGTTAGAGCTCAACTAGGCGCACCTTTAAGCTTTTGGGATCGAGGCTTGAAACAGCGCAAAACGGCAGCGCACCACAGAGCAGAGGTGGGCGGCGACGATGGCGCGCGGTGGAGAAGAACCAGCGAGAGGTGGAGCGCCGAACGGGGAAGGGGAAATATAGGAGCATCGACCGGCCTTTTATAGTGCCGCGGCAAGCAAGCAAGAAGCTCGCTGGAGCTTGCATGCGCGTGCGCTGTCGAGCGGGCGAGCGCCGCTGCAGAGATGGCAGGCGGCCGACCTGACCCGTTCAGCAGAGGCTGACCTGTGGGGCCCACAGGGCAGTCAGACCCCAACAGTAAAGTAAAAAATTCATTTAAAAATAGAAGATCAACTCCAAAAATCATGAAATTTTGTGGAGATGTTAAATGAATTATTCTTAACATAATGGTGAACTCAAATCTTATGTTCAAAGAAGTTGGAAAAGATTTAAAATTCAGATTTGAATTTGATTCAAATTTGCTAGGCGCCTCAAATAAAATAGCAAATGAGTTCCTAAAATCTTGAAATTTTGCAGGCAAGCTATTGAGAATATTAGAAGGTCAAGGAAAAATTTAGAGCCTCTAATTTGAAAAATTTTGGCAGGGCCAATTAGTACTGCACTTTAAATTGCCTTAATAAACTTCATCCAAATAATTCTAAAATTTGAAGAGGGGTGAATAGAATCATTCTAGAATTAGTGGTGAAGTCCAATACTCATGTTAATAAAATTTAACCATGAGTGCAAGAATGGTTTGGATGATATTAAGTTCATGTGTACCACTATATTGGATCTTTAATATAGTTGATCACAAAACTCATAACTGAATTTGCATGCTATAAAAGTGGGGTTTTACATTCCTCCCCCCTTAAAAGAATCTCGTCCTGAGATTACAAAAGAAGGCAAAAGGAACAGATCTAACGAACATATGCCGCTAACAAGTCCGGATAGTTCGTTCTAAGATACTCCTCGCTTTCCCACGTGGCTTCTTCAGCACTGTGGTTGCTCCACAAGACCTTGTAGAAACGCAAGGTGCGGCTTCTTGTGGTGCGAGTCTTCTCATCTGAGTTGGATGCTCGGAATAAGTGAGATCTGGTTGGAGAGCTTCCAAATCCTCAAAACGTATATTGCTGGGATGTTTAGACATTTCCGCAACTGAGAAATGTGAAACACATTATGGACCCCTGCCAGCGATGGCGGTAACTCCAATTGATATGCCACAGGTTCGCATGTTTTGATTATTGCGAATGGCCCAATAAAACGGGGAGTTAGCTTCCCTTTCACTCCGAATCGATGGATACCTTATATAGGGGATACCCGGAGATAAACTTGATCCCCAATCTCGAAGTGAAGAGGTCGACGTCGTTTGTCCGCGTTGCTCTTTTGACGAGACTGAGCGTCTTTGAGATTTGTTTGAATAATGCGTACTTGCTCTTCGACTTCTTTTATTAAGTTGATGCCATATACCACTCGTTCACCAGATTCGCACCAGTTCAAGGGTGTGCGACACTTTCGACCATAAAGAGCTTCATATGGCGCCATCTGGATGCTAGCCTGGTAACCGTTGTTGTACGAAAATTCCGCCAATGGTAGATGATCATCCCAATTCCAACCATGGTGGATGGCACAGGCACGAAGCATATCCTCGAGCACTTGATTTACCCGTTTGGTTTGTCCATCAGTCTAAGGGTGATAAGCCGAGCTTCGAATCAGTTTGGTACCCAATGCATCGTGGAGATGCTCCCAAAAGATAGCAACAAAAATAGATCCACGATCTGAAATGATAGTACGGGTACTCCGTGTAGATACAAAATTCTGGTGATATAAAGTTCTGCATATCGCTTCGCATCATAATCCACACTGACCGGTATAAAATGAGCTGATTTGGTCAATCGGTCAATGATCACCCAAATTGAGTCGTGCTTATGGAGGGTGGAAGGCAACCCAACAATGAAATCCATGCTGATATCCTCCCATTTCCAAGCTGGTATGCTTAAAGGTTGAAGCTGTCCCGCTGCCTTCATATGGTCGTCCTTCACTCGCCGGCACGTATCACATTCGGATATGTATTTTGCTACTTCCCTCTTCATCCGAGTCCACCAGAACTTCTTTCTCAAATCTTGGTACATTTTGTTACTTCCCGGATGAATGGAATACTTGGATAAATGAGCATCATCCAGTATTTTCTTCTGAAGTTCCATGTTTCGGGGTACCACTATACGGTCTTTGAACCAAATGGTACCTTCATTGTCACATCGGAAACATTTCATCTCCCCCTTTTCCATTCTTTGCCGAATGTGTGACATTCCTTTGTCTTCCTTCTGAGCTACTACAATATCCTCCCTGATGGTAGGAATGAGAGTGAGATTGTAGAGTGCCCCATATGGAACCAAGTAGAGACTCGGTTCTTCTTCTCCTTCCATTGAGATAATGGAAAGATTGTTGACATGTGACTTGCGGCTCAGAGCATCGGCGACTACATTCGCTTTGCCTGGATAGTAGTGGATCTCAATCTCATAGTCCTTGATCAACTCTAACCATCTCCGTTGTCGCATATTCAAATCCTTCTGGGTGAAGATGTATTTCAAGCTCTTGTGATCAGTGTAGAGGTGCACTAGATTGCCCAGTAGATAATGTCTCCACATCTTCAATGCTAGTACCACAACAGCGAGTTCTAGATCATGAGTCGGATAGTGCTGCTCATGGTTCCGAAGCTACCGTGATCCATAAGCGACCACTCGTCTATCCTGCATCAACACACATCCCAAACCAATTCCTGATGCATCACAATACATGTCAAAAGATTTGGTTGTGTCTGGTTGAGCTAATACTGGTGCCGTTGTGAGGTGTTTTACTAATGCTTGAAAACCTGCCTCACGTGTCTCAGTCCATACATACTTCGTCCCCTTCTTCAGAAGTTCTGTCATTGGTTTAGCTATTTTGGAGAAACTAGGAATGAACCTCCGGTAATACCCAGCTAAACCTAGGAAACTTCGAACTTCATGTACAGATTTTGGAGACTCCCATTTGAGGACTTGCTTGATCTTGCTTGGATCAACTGCAATCCCTTCTGCTGATATGATGTGCCCTAAAAATGGCACTTGGCTGATGCAGAATTCACACTTGCTGAACTTAGCATATAGCTGGTGGTCCCATAATCGTTGAAGCATGATACCAAGTGTTGAGCATGTTCTTCTTCGGATTTTGAATACACAACTATGTCGTCAATGAATACTACGACAAACTTGTGCAATTCAGGCATAAACACCGAGTTCATGAGATACATGAAATGAGCCGATGTGTTGGTCAACCCGAAGGACATAACAAGGTACTCATACAGTCCATACCTCGTTGAGAATGCTATCTTTGGTATATCTTCTGGTCGGATCCTAATCTGATGATAACCAGAACGAAGATCCATCTTCGAAAATACTTTAGCACCCACCAATTGATCGAAGAGAATATCAATACGTGGCAGTGGATACTTGTTCTTGATAGTGACAGCATTAATTCGACGATAGTCTACACACAGTCTCAAGGTCTTATCTTTCTTCTCTACGAACAGTGCATAACAACCCCAGGGTGATGAACTTGGACGAATGAAACCCTTGTTCTCAAGTTCGGTTAAATGCTCCTTAAGTTCTGCAAGTTCCTTGGGTGCCATCTTGTAGGGGGGTCTTGAGATTGGCACCATTCCAGGTGCAAGTTCAATCTTGAACTCTATATCTCTTTCTGGTGGCATACCAGGAAGATCTTCAGGAAACACGTCCGGGTATTCACATACTACCAGAATATCCTTAAGTTCCATAATCTCGGTATTGTGAGTAGATGAATTCACTAGAATGGCTTTCTCAAGCTTGAGGACTTGAGAGGGATGGAGTGGAGAATTTAGATATATTTTTCCAGGGACCAGATCTAGAATAGCACCATGGTATTGTAACCATGCCATTCCCAAGATGACATCTAATTTCTGATGCTCTAGTATCAGAAGTGAAATAAGATATATGGTTTCAACTAGGTTAAGTGGTATCCCAGGAACCAATTCATTTGTTACTGTTTTCCTAGCTGGAGTGCTAATCACATATAGAGTTTTGGTGGAGATAACAGTCAATTGACTTTTAATGACAAAAGATTTACTAATAACATTGTGTGAAGCTCCAAAGTCAAAGAGTATGACTACGGGATGATTGAAGATAGAGAACGTACCCGTGAGCACGGGTGCGCCTTCCGGAACGTCCTCGATGGCGAGGTGGTGGACGTTGCCGGGTCTGGTGGCTGGCTTCTTGGGCTGGTTGCGGGGTTGGTTGGCCCCCTGGTAGGATGATTGCCCTCTGCCTTGTCGATTCTGAGGGCAGTCCTTGGCTAAGTGCCCCTTACGCCCACACGTGAAACACGTGTACGGGGTTTGGCCGGTACTGTTGGGAGGACGGAATCCCGGTGCACGCGGTGGAGGTGGAAGTGCACATGGGATCATCCACTGCTGTTGCTGTGGTCGGAACTCGGAGTTGTTGGACTGACGACCATGGAACATCTGTGGTCGCAATGGCGGTTGCCACCTCTGGTCGGATGGTGATCGGTACACCATATGGTACTTCTGAGGAGCACCACCTCCGGTGCCTTGCGTAGCACTCCTCTTCTTTTTATCTGAGGACAGCTCGCGTGTAACGTCCTCCTGCATGATAGCGGCATTGATGATGTCGTTGAAGCTGCCGCGGTTGAACAGGACAAGCTTGTCCTTCAACTTGGGGTTCAAACCCCGGTAGAAGCATTCGCGCTTCCGATCTTCGGTGTGCACTTTGTCCAGAGCGTATTGGTCCAAGTGGTTGAATGATTTGGAGTACTCGTATGCACTCCTTCCTCCCTGCCTTAGCTCCAAGAACTCTTGAAGCTTCCTCCTCATAATCCCGGGAGGGATGTGGTAGGCGCGGAACGCCTCCCGGAATTCGGCCCAGCTTACGACATGGCCTGCGGGGCGTGCGGCAAGGTAATTGGCCCACCATGTGCCAGCAGACCCCTGCAGTTGCTGCGCTGCAAACAGCGTCTTCTGCTGTTTGGTTACCTCGAGTAAACCGAACTTTCCTTCAATGGTGCGGAGCCAATTATCCGCCTCCAACGGTTCATCAGCCTCTCTGAAGACCGGTGGATGTGTTGATGAGAAATCAGAGTAGGAACTCTGATATTGCTGACGCGGTCCATCATCCTGTCGTCCCTCTTGACAGGACGAGCGCTGCACCAGAGTCCGCAGTAGCTCAGTTTGCTCGTCGCGCGAGCCGAGCACTGCAGCGAGAACCTCTGCGAGACTTCTGGGAAGTGTGGGTGGTGGTGGTGGAGGTTGTTGCATTTGAGGCGTATTCTGTCCTGGGGGTGGTGTGTCATCCCCCTGACCTCCACTGGAACCTCCCCCATCTTGACTTGTACGAGTACGCACCATACTGCAATACAACGATTCATACCATAAGTCTCATTGCATCAAGTTCATCCTTACATAGTAATGCGGTAGATAACAATAGATGATGCATAACATTCACATATATTGATAAAGCGCAAACTTTATACAATCTATATTATCTTGGACCCAAGATTACAATAGATCTCCAAAAATAGGCAAACTTCATCTAAAGAAGTCGTCTCATCTATGCTTGGTCACCACAAGTCGTCATGTCCATGTCATCGTACACAGACCTTGCTACTATTTACAACAAGACTCATAAAGTCACAAAACACGCGTGGTGTTTACTACACATCATTACACTCAGCCTAAAGTGATAAGTACATAAACACTGCCCTCTAATCATAAAACTCGACCTCCTGAGGATCTTCTTCTTCCTCGTTATCCTCAGGATTAGGCACCACTGGTATGGGTGCTGGAGCAGAAGATCATGCCTCGTTCAATAGCGACGTCCTTTTGGCAATCTTAGCTTGCCAATCTGTCTGTATCATAAACATACTCCAGGCCTCGTTCTCCTGCTGAGCCTGCTCATAGCTGGTCTTCCAGCTCTGAGCCTCCACTCTGGACTGATCCCGATCTGTTGTCACTGTGTTCAACTGGGTGTCCCGCTGGTGTCCATAGAGTAGGCTCGCCTTCAAGTCAATTTCCATCTCTAGAGTCTCCTGGCGAGACGCGGGCAAATCCATAACAGCGTCATGCCATTAATTCTCCCTGAGGTTCAAACGATGGTTGAGAGGAGCCATCATTCCCCTAAGTCCGTCATTTGCCCACTCAAAGTGATCCGCTCGAATCATGGCTTGCTTCAAATTGTCCGTCAATTCTTTTATGCATGCCCTTTGATTACCCTTCTCGCGATGTGATGCGGATGGATACACCACTAAGGCTGTTGCGGATGTTTCACCGTGCTCGTCCACCTCCGCAAGCAAGCGGGTTGCCAAGGCTTCAGAAGCCCTGCTGTTATCTGGAAAGAACTCATACGGAGTACCCACCAAATTACAGAAATGAAGTTTGCAAAACCTCCCTATGACAACACTTGCGGTGTAGCTTCATGTTTCCTCTAATATCAACCCTTTGATCTTGATGGAGTATGGAGCCCATCCGAGGTGCGGTGGACCAGCAGGCACATCGACGTAGATGGTGCAACTCCACATACCGCTTTCGTGTAACTTCTTTCCCCAATAGCTAGGCAACACCAGGTAGCCAAACTGGCGAAGCAACCTAACAAACACGTCCGGGAAACCGGCCTGCCCGGTGCACGTGGAGAACACCCATCCATTAGGTAACTGAATTCTTGGTGCTGCCATCTGTGGACAAAAATACCCGGATGTCACTACACAGTATAGGTATTCAAATCAATCAATCATAATGTTGGACAAAAGAAATTATCCATAATCAAGTGATCCAAGAAAATCTGCAAACTGGAAGTGATCACAGTTCCGGTTCAGCTGACCTTCCTGTATCAACCTAAAAGTTTCATACAGGAAATGCCAGAGTCAAGAGTTAAGTTGAATATAAAAGTTGTAGTACACTTCAAAAACTTTCCAGATTGTACTAATACAGCTCCAGGTGAACTAATATGAAGAATCTATACAGGTTTTAAGTTCACTCAAGTTTTCTGGAAATTTTGACAGAACCTCCCCTGTATATGGGCTTACCTCCACATTCTATACAGGTTTATCTTGATAAGATATTGAGGTAATGACAAAAATAAACATTGTGTAACATCGCGTTAACAATCCAGAAATAAAATAGTTCCACCCCAAAAACTTTGTTATACAGGTATCGCGTACAAATTCACAACCCTGTGCAAACTGTTCCAAGTTCTGGACTGCAAGAACCAAGTTTGCGACAAATGGAATTAGGCATAGCTACACCCAGATTCAGGTCAGGAGTGACAAATAAAGTTGATAGAGGACTTTCTAAGCTTTCCATAAATGTATATAGGTGACCATGTCACTATTCTGGATTAAGACCTATAACTATCCCAACTTAACAGTTGAACTGACTGGTTTGCACCAGCTGTCCTGCAGTTCACTGTGTTGACTTCCCAATTTGGTTTAACTCCAACCAAAATCAGGAAAAATCTCCAATAACAAACTTGTAAAGATCCTCCCACCCTTTCGAAAAATGTATCACAATAAGGCAGTGGATTTTTCTACAACAAGTTATGCCAAAAATACAGAGACGGGTACATTGGTAAGGTTATCTGGAGCAGTTGCAATACACCCCAGATTTCAACAGGTTATCAGGCTTTTCTGTCTTTATGGTCAACATAAAAGTTGTAGTGATCTTCACGAGCTTTCCATCCATATATGATACTCCTATACTATCTATTAAATAACCAATATTACAATCCGGCGAAGTCGAGCCAACTTCTGCCAGAAATCAAGAATCCTGATTCTATCTACTCTATCGAGTCGGAACCCTTTTTACGGAGTCCAAACCTACCAGCATCTGATATTTGGACTTTACAAAGCATTATGCATCCACTCTATCATTGGAGATGGTCTAGTATCATATTTGATATTGACGGTACTACGTATCTCACCAAAAAAATTCTCTCCGGTATTTTCAGTTACGTCTATAGGTGGTTCATATATCGTTCTCTCGCAAACGGCTTCTACACGGTCTTCTACCGTAGTTAATGCTGCATTTACCTTTCACACCTTCACACCTCAAGGGCGGCACGGGGAAACACGACAGACAGTCACAATAATATATATGAAAATAAATGCATATGACTCTGGTGTGAGTCATCCTCGAGCGAGGTCATGTCTCGAGGTACATGGCTGTAAATACATCTGTAGAGCAAAGACTCCCGTACGATCCGGCTTATACACGCTCAGGCATACGTGTTTCGCATGCTCCCATAGAACATGAATAGTTCTAGAGAGGCATACTATCGGGTTATACACCACCCGATGGGGGCTCCCACTAACTTTGAAGCACGCTGGGGTACCGCGTGTCATAGGTTCTCAGAAACATTGAAAGCTTCAGAGACTCCTATTAACTTCGCGTGCCAAGCCATGGAAATTTTACATACCACTCCTCGTATGCTGAGCTTACCGAGATTGATCCGCTCTCGGTGGCGTACCTTACCTCTTACCTGACGCCGGGGCGTCGTTACAGAATATAATAACACATAGTTAGTTTACCACGTTTATATCTTATACTAATAATACTCCTTATAAAGGCATATAGCTAATTCCTCACTCAAGTCCTAATTTTTTGAAAATATGTTCATTTCAAGTACACTGTTCCCAATGATGCTCTGATACCATGTCTGTGGGGACCAGAATCCCGACATCCGAGGATCTCATTGGGTGGTGTCGTGCGATGCGACACCCAACAGTATACAAGAATAGAAACTGATTAAAATTACATGACAAAGTCTTTTATTTATCATACAGCGGAAGTTTTTACAATACTAGCGGAAGTAAAGAAATATATATATATATATATATATATATATATATATATATATATATATATATATATATATATATATATATATATATCATAGATACGCTCTCAGCACTAGCTATGCAAAAGAAAAGTTATCCATGCCTTGGATACTTTGCGCTAGCAACACTCAATTAGGGCGGCGTGCAGGGTTCCCACTCGGCTGTACACCCTGGAGGGGGTGCAGCCTCATCATCAAACCCTTAATCAACTGTATAACCTGCAAAAACTCGTTAACTGCAAACGTGAGCATAAGGCTCAGCAAGACTAACCCGTCTCACTAGACATATGCAAGGGGAACACTAAAACATAGGTGATGTGAAGCGTAAATGACTCGCCTACAAGTGGATCCTTATAATCAGGTTTTATGTAGCAAATGACATTCTCTGAGCACGGCACATCATGGGCCCCACAATCAAACAAGAAATGCTTTACCGATGATATGACATGCCCAGAGCACATAATGCTATTACAGCTAAAGTATGGGGTAACTGTACACTTTTAATTGTACTATCTCTAAATCATGCAAGGTTGTAAAGTAATTATAATTCAATACAATATGATTTCCTGGCTTCTTTAGTATTTACTACGTCACCACTCAGTGAACAAGTGGTACTCTATTACTGCGAGGGACAGTGATTGCAATCAGGACACATTCGGACAACACGACACATACGTCGTTCGGAAATGTCAGCGAGTACACCTGTACCTACATAACACTTCAGTACTAGGCGTATATGGCCACCTTTCACAAGAAACTCGAACGCCGAGCCCGTCTCACCTCCGCGAAAAGAAGGTCTCCGCACGGAACACCTCATATGTCTGCCGACCGATTTACACCGTACTTTCCTCAACCCACCCCTGTTGATGGTGAGTTAATGGGCCTCGACACCCCAGTTATCAAGTTACATCAGTTTATTGGATTCCATATGTCCATTATATTGCTGGTACAATTCAAGCTTGTCCGAAGGGGCTGCATACGAACGGGCCTTAATCGACACAGGCAGGGCTATGCGACCAAGACTCAATTCTCGCCGCTTCCTATCCATTCCCTGCCTGGTCTCAATTTCATTATATTAAGCCATTTTCTATCTAACCAATCCGGTGAGATATGTCCTACATCTCTCGCGAGTAGATTCCAACTACTGGACTTCTACCGGATTTCCTATACATTAGCAAAGCAGTTACTACAGGTCAAACAGTAACTCGTTTCAACCAATCCCTGGGATTTTTAGTCATGCAAGTGGAGTATCAATCATACTAAACGTAATGCACAATTCATATACTACTCATCATAGTGAAAAAGCAAAATTTTATAAACGACTTAAATGCAAACCGGGGCTTGCCTTGTTGCAGGTCAGAGTCTGAGTTAATATTTGGGAGGTGCTCTTCCAAGGCATCTGGCTCCTCCTCGACTTCGGTCACTATACGATGTGCATAGAATACGTATATGAATGACTTTGAAAAATAGTTATTACCAAGACCATGATTTAATTTGTGGTGACCATTATGTGATAATGACTTAATGGGCTTTGGAACTTTGAAGGTAGGTATTAGGGAATATGAGAGATGCTCTTGCAAAGAATAGGAGATGATCAAAGTAGGTTGTTGTCTCCAAAATGATGGCAAGCAATTATCTTCCAAAACTTTTAGAGAAGAAATTGTAGATTGAACATAGCTCTCAGTTGATAATCAAGATAGAGGAAATTGTCCCGGTTCTAGCAAAATTTGTTTCATAATTTTTTAAGCTCTGGTGAAGGAGTTATTGTATTTCTAAGTTGGCAAGAATTTCTGGATTTAATTTATAATTGAATTTTTGGCCTTTCACTCAATATTCAGTTTGTGACTGAATTAGGACTAGGATGGTTGGTCAACTAAATCCAAGATTTTTACAGGAACTAATGTATGACTAATGGAAAAATCAGTCCAAATTTGAGACATAGTAAAGCAACCGAACATCTGCGAAAATTCAATAACTGAAAAAGGTAAATGAACTATACAGAGGGTTAAACAGGTGCAATGGCTCTTAAACTTTTTCTGGTTGTCTAGAATAGGACACTAAATTTTATGTGAATTTTGGGGAGTTTTCCAGTGGCTATCTTTTCCGGAAAAATTGTATTTGCATTTGGAATTATTATTTTCTACAGAATTTTAATTTGAGTTTAACAGAACCTAATTGCTACTGTCAGAAACTAGAGCTCAGGAGCTTTCAAAAAAAATTTGTTTGAAGATTTTTGGAGTATTCTACAGAGAGATATTAAAATTAGAAGTTTAAACAATTTTCTGGAATTAATTTAATAACATATCGGCGCCAGAATTCAAATTCAATTGGGTGGGTCCCATGGGCCACGTGGCGTGCTCTGGTCAACGCAACACCGCGGTCCAAAAATTTATTCGCGCGCAACCGCACGGAATCCCAGCCGCACTGTGATCCCGCAGCCACTGGCAGGTGGGGCCCTACGGGGTTGTCTTCTACCTCGGGCCAACGCCCGCGCGAGGCGGCGCAAGCGGTGACTCGCAGGCAAGCTCGCCGCCGGCTAAACCGACGGGGCAAACTCGCTCAAACTCGCCGCCTGGGGGTTTTTGGAGTCGCTGAGCACGACGGTGAGGTCGGTGGGACCCGAAACTCGTCGGAAATGGCCGTGTGACGGCGGCGGCGGCGGTGAGCACTCGGGCAACCTGGAACTCGCTCCAGAGTAGCTCAAACCACTCGGGATCTTCTTTAAAACCTTCCTGGGACGATGCAGATCAAGGAACTGGACGTGGGAGAGGAGGAAACAATCGGAAACTATGAGCTCGACGGCGAACCGAGGTTTCCTTACCGGCGGCGAGCAAAACTCGATTTCCTCGGCCGTTGCTCGATAACTATTAGGGGTTTTTGCTCAGGTAGGAGCGCTAGAACCTATAGAAACTGTCTCTAAGCAATTGCAAAGAATATTTACTTGTAGAAACGGAATTGAAATGGAAACCTAGCGAGCTTCCTCACATCGGCCGAAAAGAAGAAGAACGATAACTTGCTCATTTCTCAATGAAAAGGGAAACGGTTTGCACCGCGAGTTAGAGCTCAACTAGGCGCACCTTTAAGCTTTTGGGATTGAGGCTTGAAACTGCACAAAACGGCGGCGCGCCACAGAGCAGAGGTGGGTGGCGACGATGGCGCGTGGTGAAGAACCAGCGAGAGGTGGAGCACCGAACGGGGAAGGGGAAATATCGAAGCATCGACCGGCCTTTTATAGTGTCGCGGCAAGCAAGCAAGCTGCTCGCTGGAGCTTGCATGCGCGTGCGTTGTCGAGCGGGCGAGCACCGCTGCAGAGATGGCAGGCGGCCGACCTGACCCGTTCAGCAGAGGCTGACCTGTGGGGCCCATAGGTCAGTCAGACCCCTACAGTAAAGTTAAAAATTCATTTAAAAATGGAAGATCAACTCCACAAATCATGAAATTTTGTGGAGATGGTAAATGAATTATTCGAACACAATGGTGAACTCAAATCTTATGTTCAAAGAAGTTGGAAAAGATTTAAAATTCAGATTTGAATTTGATTCAAATTTGCTAGGCGCCTCAAATAAAATAGCAAATGAGTTCCTAAAATCTTGAAATTTTGCAGGCAAGCTATTGAGAATATTAGAAGGTCAAGAAGAAATTTAGAGCCTCTAATTTGAATATTTTTGGCAGGGCCAATTAGTACTGCACTTTAAATTGCCTTGATAAACTTCATCCAAATAATTCTAAACTTTGAAGATGGGTGAATAGAATCATTCTAGAATTAGTGGTGAAGTCCAATACTCATGTTAATAAAATTTAACCATGAGTGCAAGAAAGGTTTGGATGATATTAAGTTCATGTGTACCACTATATTGCATCTTTAATATAGTTGATCACAAAACTCATAACTGAATTTACATGCCATAAAAGTGGGGTTTTACAATGCCGGCCTACGGCTTCCTCATGCCGTTGGTTTTTTTCTTCTTTTTTCCATTGCCGGAGGCAGTGGCTTCCGCCTTGGAGGAGGTTTTACTAGCCTTCAGAGCTGGTTTGGAGTGCATCTCTCGGCCCTCCGCAGCCCTAGCACATTTGTTGGCTAGGCTGAAGAACTATGTAATGTTGTTGTCTTCTTTCATTGTCAGCTTCTCCAGAATCTTCTTATCTCTTACTCCCTGTCCAAATGTGACATTGTTGGAAGCATTGTAGATAGAAGGGATTGTGTTCCGTACCTGAGAAAACCTCTGGATGAACGATCGCAGCGAATCTCCCAACTTATGTTGTACAATAAACAGGTCCAACTCGGTGCCAGGTGTAGGATCTCCTGAAGTTGGCGGTGAATTGGCAGCAAAGCTCTGCCAAACTAGTGATGGAGTCCGGTGGAAAACTCATGAACCATGACCTGGTTGTCCCAGTTAGAGCCACTGGGAAGTAGTTGGCCATAAGGGCTTCATTGCCTCCAGCCCCAAGAATAGCGGTGGAGTAGATCTGGAGGAACTCGACAGGGTTGACAGTCCCGTCGTACTTCTCCAGCATATGAGCCTGGAACTTAAGTGGCCATTCGACCATGCGAAGGTGCATGGCCCGAGCCAAACAGCCGACCCAAAAGGAGAAGGGTTCTCACGGGCAGCTCACCTCTCGCGAGCACGCTCCATCAGGATGTGGCCATCCTGCATCATATACCGGCGGTTGAGCTCTGATCGAAGATCATGAGTTGAGAGTATTGACGTCGTATGAGTACAGTGTGCCCCGTAGGGTAGTGACGTCACTTGCTGGGAGGGCGCACGCCTCCTATGCTTTGACAGTTGAGGACCATGTCCACCATACAAGGTTCTGTTTCTTCAAGGTGCTTGCCCAGCAGGGGGGACCTTGGTTACTAATGGCATTGACTGCAGCTGCAACCAAATGATCCACATCAGTGCACCTTTGCTCCATCACGCCTTGAGATGCTCCAGGCACTGGAGGACGCTGGAGAAGAGTATGCGTTGCGTTCAGCGCGCTCTTAGGATTTTTCATCGATCTAGTGACCGACGTGAAGACACCATCTTTCTGCGGTGGTGGTGGTGGTAGAATAACACCTGCCAGGACAACAGCCTTGGTCGACTTTCGCACGTTGGGGGGATTTCCTCAAGCAGGCTGCTCGATGTGGCTGTTGGAAAATCCTGCGGCGGAATTCACCATCTCTATATCACAGGGCCCCCAACCTGGCACACCAAATGTCGAAGTGTTGCTATGCACTTCCCCTAGTACTACTAAAGTGTACCGCAGAGGTTCGTATTCGGTTTGGGCACGCGTAACATTATGAATGAGATGGTGACTGTCAAAGGGTCAATGCGACACTTCCCCCGGATCTGCTAAGGAGCAGCCCGCGGAGGTTCTTGTTTGGTGGGGCTTAGGCCCCAAACTAGTGTTCTAGCGGAAGAGTATGAGACAGTTGTTTTTACGTGGTTCGGGCCGCAAGGAGCGTAACACCCTACTCCATGGTGTATTGTATTGCTTTGGTGAGTGTGTATGCGTATGTTTGTGTATCGGGGATTCTAAGTCTGTTCCTTCTAGTCCGAGCGGACTGGAGAAGACAAACTCTCTAAGTCAGTGGCTACCTAGTACTTTTATAGTCTAAGGCCAGAAAGCTTATAAGTGGGGTTTGGGGCCCGACAGGTGGCCCTGGGTAGATCTTTATCATGTACAAGATCTAAGGCTTCTTGCATACGCTTCCTCTGACTGCGCCTTGAAGTCTCGCTGTCTTGCCGCACCGGTTGGAAGTGGCTAGGCCTAGTCATTGACGATTGCAGGGAACGTCCCACCCTTCTTGTCGCCGTAAGCTACCCACTTGGCAGTGTGGGGTAGGTCTGCGGTGCCTTCACTGTGATACGATTGGACGCAGCAGTACACGACAAGAGGCATGCGCCACACCTGTACACTTGGGGAAGGTGTGTGCCTTCAATGCGCGACTGGACAGGACGCACCACCCCTTACCCCCGCAACCTACCGGTTGCTGCCCAGGGCAAGTTGTAGGACACGTGGCAGCTTTGGAGCCCTCCTTGGTGGGAGCAACGGCCCTGAGCCGGAGGACGCGTGGCAGCCCCGGAGCTCTCCTTGGTGGGAGCAAGGGCTCGGAGCCAGAGGACGCGTGGCAGATCCGGAGCCCTCCATGGCGCGGAGGTCGGGTCTGGAGCTTCTTCTTGTATGCGGGGGTACCCGGTCTTAAGGGTACCGACAGTGGCCCTTGGGCCCACCTTGTGGGAGGCGACGATCCTGTAGGTGGGGCCTTCATCTTGTCTTGTAAAAGTGGTGCCAGCGGGCCCCTGGGATGGCGCCGGAGCTCAGAGAAGGAACGCTAGTGGCCCCCTTCGGAGGCACCGGAGCTTGGAGAAGTGACGTCGACAGCCCCCTTGGGAGGCGCCAGAGCTCGAAGAAGTGACGCCAGCGGCCACTTTGGGGGCGTCGGAGCTCGCAGAAGTGAAGCTGGCGGTCCATGTGGGAGGCGCTGGAGCTCGAAGAAGTGACGCCGGCGGGCCCCTGGGGAGGCGTCAGAGCTCGCAGAAGTGGTGCCGGCGGCCCCCTTGGGAGGCGCCGGAGCTCGAAGAAGTGACACTGGCGGTCCTTCTAGGAGGCGTCAGAGCACGAAAAAGTGGCATCGGCGGCCCTATTGGGAGGCTCCAGAGCTCGCAGAAGTGACATTGGCGGTCCTCTCGGGAGGCGTTAGAGCTCGAAGAAGTGACACCGACGGCCCCCTTGGGAGGCGCTGGAACTCACAGAAGTGGCGCTGGCAGCCCCCTTGGGAGGCGCCGGAGCTTGAAGAAGTGAAGCCGGCGGCCCCCTGGGGAGGAGTCGGAGCTCGTAGAAGTGGCGCCTGCGGCCCCCTTGCGAGGCACCGGAGCTCGCAGTAGTGACGTCGACAGTTCCTGTGGGAGGGGTCGGAGATCGATGAAGTGGCGCTAGCGACCCCCTTGTGTGACGCCCGGTTCCGGAAATGAACCAAGCTAATGCATATGTGTGCCTAGGATGATCAACACACATACACGAGTGCATTTACAAAAGAGTATACAGAAAATTACCACAGAACAAGATTAATTAACCAAATTTTATTACAAAAAACATATTATCCTCAAATACAACCTCTAATGAATATTTATGACAAGTTCAACTAATGCAGCGGTAATAAACTAATTAAGCAAACTAAACAGCTAGGCAGCATAAGCAATAGGGTATAGCGCAGCTCCAATCAACAGCACAGGCAAGCTGACGGTAGACACGGCCTAGAACTCCGCATTATCGCCATTAAACTCCCAATCCTGACCTGCAACTGTTGGGGGGGGGGGGTTACAAGAGTGAGTACATGTCGTACTCAGCAAGTGTGGAAAGTATGACATGTTGCTGATTCAAATGACGACAATGATAATGGCAAAGTGCTGAAAAGGTACATTAAAACATTTGAAAAGCAATATATTTTATGTATGTGAAGTAAACCCATCATAATCATAAGTAATATCATAATACCATTCTGAATTCACTACCATCATCAATAATTCCAGATTTCACCATTATAAATAACCATTTTCAATACCAGAAATAAATCCATAACCAGCCATAACAATTACCAAACCATGACCATCCCAAAAACCATCCCAATACTAGGTTCCCTCTAATCATGGAAGTTGTCCAGGTGCTCATAACTGGGAGCATGGCTATCATGATAGTTTTATTTAACTCTGCAGAGTTTGTACCACTTTACCCACGTGTTTGTGATTTCATCACCTTTCGATGACTATAGAATCTCAATTATGTCGTCTCACACTTCCTTAGGTGTGTGGCCAAGAGATCACAAAATAGCCTTTACAAAGGGATTACTAGACTATTTAGACCCCACTGAGGTTTCACCGATGGCGATGTCTGCTATAGAGCACATCTTCAACCAAGGGCCCCCTCTTAAGCCATTCGGATCCCAGGGTAGTCCCACCAATCATCAACAAACCCAATCCGACTACCCCTTCTCCGAGCATCCATAATGGTCCAAATAGCACTGGCAAATCCCTAATTAATCAGGTACGCCGCACCCATTCTTGTCCTCGTGGTGGCACTGTAGTCATGGCTTATTCTCGCATGAACCGGTCCTTAGATCTAAAGCAAGCAAAACCACCATAACAACCAACCCATCCACATACCAGACTTGCTTAGATCACCCATTACCATATCATTATATCCAGTTCATGTTAATCATAATATCATCCATGCATAATTGAATTGAGTGGTATAGTTGGTTTCCCATCCCAGTTGATTAAGCAAAGCAAAAAGGTAAAAAGCCCTTCCTGACTCTCTACCATATATCCCAGGTGACAAGGGTGGTCAAACAAAGCTAGTAAACTTCCTATCATAGGGTTCCCATCAATTTGACATGAGCATGCAATTTTGCAAACAAAACATTTACTTTAAAAACAGGATCAATATGCTTCAAGGACACTTGCCTTGCTCTTGGGATTGATTAGGGTCAAAGCCTTCAAACTCTTGATGCTAAAGATCCTCCGCGGCACTCTCTAGCGTAAATCCGTCTAATCCGCACAATAAACATACAAGACAAGAAACACAATCAAAGAGTGCACAAATATTACTCAAGATGACATGACATGCATGATTAATGCAAATGCAAGGTAGAACTTGTTAATAGATTGCTTTTAATGATCACTAACTGGTTCTAATAGATTTTAACAAGTTTATACAGGTTTGGATTTGATTAGGTCAAATTTTAGAATTAATTCAACACAATTTAACCAAAAAGATCGGACTAGTCCGCTAGGGACCGGACAAGTCCGCACTTTACGAGATCAGCAGATTAGGGTTTTCTTGATCGACATAAATTTGGAGATTAGGTGATGAATTCACGTAAGGAAAAGATAATAGAAGGTACACCAGGTGTTTAGGAATCCAATGAATCAAAAATCTTGGAGGTAGCACTTGGGTCTTGGTGATCTAGGATTGGTGATGAACTTGGAGATGAATTGGTGATGAAGAACGAAACTTGGTGGAGATCTTGATCCTCTTTCGTTTCCTCCCCTTCTTCTTATTGCTTGGGATCTTCTCCTCCCTCCTTGATGGTGGCTCTCCACGAACTTGGGTTTGGGTTGGGTGGAAAAGTGGCAAATAGATGTCAAACCAAAGGATGGGGTTGTTTATAGAGGTGGAGGCTAGGGTTAGATGGATTTCGAGTTTTAGAGGAGTAGAGGTCGGTTTTGAGTCCCACATGGGGTCTAAAAGAGTTGGGCACGATGTCCCTAGGCCCACTTAACGTGAAACCCAAGGAACAAGTCGTAAAACAAAAGATCAATTCGGAGTCGCGAAATATCGGACAAGTTCGGAAAGGATCGGACTAGTCCGAAGTCGTCCAGAGAGAAAATCGGACAAGTCTAGCCAAAAATCGGACAAGACCGATTTTAAACAGAGAGGAAATCGTACAAGTCCGCTGGAACACCAGACTAGTCCGGAAAAGTCCATGGACTTAGCAAATTTTCAAGGATTCTTGGAATATCGGACTAGTCCGCACAAAATCGGACAAGTCCAAAAGTTTCCAGAGGCAAAATCGGACTAGTCCGCAGCAAAAAACTGACAAGTCCATTTTTAGTCAGAGAGAAATCGGACTAGTCCTCAGTAAAATCGGACTAGTCCGCACTTTCCTGCGTTTTAAGTGCGGTTTTGCTCCAAATCAATTTTAAATGCTCCGAATCAATTTTAAACTCGTTCCTCTTGTTGTGGGTTAATGTTAACCATGTATATGAGTGTATGTAGGGCATGATGCATGAAAATAAGGGTATTACAAATCTACCCCCCTTAAAATGAGTCTTGCCCTCGAGATTCGACGCGGAAGAGAAGAGATAGGGAAATTCCTTCTTGAGATCATCCTCCAATTCCCACGTCGCTTATTTTTCTGTGTGGTGCTTCCATTGAACTTTACACCACCTAATAACCTTGTTCCTTGTGACCCTCTCCTCAGTTTCCAAGATTTTGACCGGTTGTTCGGCATAAGTCAAATCTTCCTCTAGCTCCAATTCTTCCATTGGCACTTGTTCTTCCAGTACTCTCAAACACTTCTTGAGCTGGGAAACATGAAAGACATCATGGACATCCGAAAGATGAGCTGGCATCTCCAACTTATAAGCTACTTCTCCTCTTTTGTCCAAAATCTTGAATGGTCCAATATAACGAGGTGCAAGCTTGCCTCTTTTGTTAAACCTCTTATGACCTCTCATCAGCGACACCTTGAGGTAAACAAAATCTCCTATTTCAAAGGCTAATTTCCTTCTCCTATTGTCCGCGTAGCCTTTTTGTCTTGTTTGGGCAGCCCTCAAGTTCTCACGAATTTTTTGGACTTGCTTTTCGGCTTCTTGCAACACATCCGGACCAAATACTTGAGTTTCTCCTGCCTCATGCCAGAATAAAGGTGTCCTACACTTCCTTCCGTAAAGCGCTTCATACGGTGACATTTTCAAGCTTGCTTGTTAACTACTGTTGTATGAAAATTCTGCGTATGGCAAGCTTTTGTCCCAACTCTTCCCATGCTTTAAAGCACAAGCTCTTAACATGTCCTCCAAAATTTGATTGGTCCTCTCGGATTGTCCATCCGTTTGAGGGTGATATGCTGAACTAAAATTCAACCTCGTTCCCAAAGCTTCATGCAATTTTTGCCAAAATCTGGAAGTGAATTGTGAACCTCTATCCGATACTATCTTCCTCGGGACTCCGTGTCCACACACAATATGCTCCATGTATATTTCGGCCAATTTTGCAGCTGTATATTTGGTCTTCACAGGGACAAAATGAGCTGACTTGGTTAAGCGATCCACAATTACCCAAATTGAGTCATACCCGGACTGAGTACGTGGTAACCCAACTATGAAGTCCATACCGATTTCTTCCAACTTCGATCTCGGGATCTTCAATGGTTGCAATAATCCAGCTTGCCTTTGATGTTCTGCCTTGACTCGTTGACACACATCACACAATGCCACATATTCAGCTATGTCCTTCTTCATGCTATCCCACCAATAGCAAGCATTCAAGTCTTTGTACATCATTGTACAACCAGGGTGAATTGAGTAAGGTGAGTCATGTGCCTCTTTTAATATCGTCTCCCGAATATGATTCACATTAGGCACAACTATTCTCTTTCCAAGCCATAAGGTACCATGTTCGTCTTCATCAAATCTGAATTCTCTCCCTTCTTCGGTCCTGTCCTTGATTTCCTTGATCTCTTCATCTACGGTTTGTGCCTCTCGAATTTCTTGCTCCAAGGTTGGGTTTAACTCCATCATCTCCATTTCATTTACAAATCCGAGGTTCAACCATTCAAACTCCTTACATAACTCGAATGGTAACTCTCGAACTGTGAGTTGATGGCTTACTCCCTTTCTACTCAAAGCATCGGCCACCGCACTGGCTTTTCCCGGATGATAGTTGATCCCCAAATCATAATCTTTGATAAGCTCCAACCATCTCCTTTGCCTCAAGTTCAGATCCGTTTGTGTGAAAATATTCTTCAAACTCTTATGATCCGTATAATTTCACACTTATGTCCAAGGATATAGTGTCTCCAAATCTTCAACGCATGTACCACGACTGCAACTTCTAAAGCATGTGTGGGGTAATTCTTCTCATGTTTCTTCGATTGCCTTCATGCATATGCAACCACTTGACCTTCTTGCATAACCACACATCCAAGTACTTGTCTCGATGCGTCGCAATAAATATCAAAACTCTTGCTCACATCCGGCAGTACCAAAACTGGGGCTGTTGTCAACCTCTTCTTCAACTCCTCAAAACTCTCTTGACAAGCTTAAGTCCATTAAAAAGCCTTCCCCTTCATTAGAAATTCCTTCATGGGCTTGGCTATCTTAGAAAAGTCATTGATGAATCGACGGTAATATCCAGCCATCCCAAGAAAAGTCCTTATTTCCTTGACATTTTGTCGGGGTTCCCACATCAACATGTCTCTCACTTTTCCGGGGTCAACCGATACTCCTCCTCTTGAGATTATATGACCCAAAAATGACACCTCTCTTAACCAAAACTGACACTTGTTGAACTTGGCATACAATTGATGCTCCCTCAATTTTTGCAACGTAAGCCTCAAGTGTTCCTCATGTTCCTTCTCATCTTTCGAGTAGATCATAATATCATCAATAAACACCACAACGAACTTATCCAATTACTGCATGAAGACCTTATTCATGAAATACATAAAGTAGGCAAGCGCATTTGTCAATCCAAAAGACATCACGGTGTACTCATAGGATCCATACCGTGTCCTAAAAGCTGTCTTGGGTATGCCCGATGGTCTAATCTTCATTTGAATGTATCCCGTCCTCAAATCAATCTTAGAGAAGACACAAGCACCCTTCATCTGATCAAACAAGTCTTCTATATGTGGCAAGGTATACTTGTTCTTGATTGTTACCTCGTTGAGAGCTCGGTAATGTACACACATCCTTTGGGTTCCATCCTTCTTGTCCACAAACAGCACGGGTGCTCCCCAAGGTGAAGAACTAGGGCAAAGAAAACCTTTCTCTAGTTGCTCTTGAATTTTCTTCTTGAGCTCCGCTAATTCCAAAGGAGTCATCCTATACGGCCTCTTAGCTACAGGTGCGGTTCCAGGTATTAAATCAATAACAAACTCAATGTCTCGATCAGGTGGCATACCTGGAAACTCGTCCGGAAAAACATCCAAAAATTCACACACCACCGGAATCTCCTCAATTGCGGCACCGTCCATATGATTCAGCTCCAATTACTTCAGTGTGGTTTGAGATGCTTCAAATACTACGGTGATCCCTTCCTCATTGGTCAACTTCACCGTCTTCGTGGCACACTCAATAACTCCATTGTGCTTCCTCAACCAGTCCATACCAAGTATAATGTCCAATCCTTGAGAATCCAAAACAATGAGGTTGGCAGAGAAGTCTACCCCCTTTATTCTAAGGCTTACTTTTGGACATACTATATCTGTCCTCATCTCTCCTCCAGGAGACTTAACCAACAGAGTAAACTTCATATGATAGATAGGCCAACTATACTTGGCGACATACTTTGATGCAATGAATGAATGTGGTGCTCCAGAATCAAATAATATAGTCTCGGGGTTGGAGTTGGCGAGAAACATACCAATGACCACATCATCCGCTTGTTGAGCATCCTCTATAGAGACATGGTTCACGTTGCCACGAGCGAAATTCTGCTGTCCACGGTTCCCTTGTGGCGCTCCTCCACTGGGTCTTGGGTTTTGCCTCGGCACATTGCTTCCTTGACCAAGGCCTGACTTAGGACATTGACGCGCAAAGTGTCCAGCTTCTCCACAAGTAAACACTTCTTAACTCCACCAGAATTATTGGGACGAGCTTGGTTTTGAGCACTTGCAGCAGGAAAGTTAGCACGAGGTGCATAAGGCATTGGAGGCCTATGTGCTTGCATGAGAGGGCGTTGCTGCACAAACTGAGTTAGGCGCGGTGCAAATCCAGGGCGTTGAGCAGGAATAGAAGAGATGTAATAAGGCGCATTGGGCGGCGCAAAGCGAGGGTGCAGATTACTTCCTTGTTGCTGTCCTTGATATGGCGCCTTTCTCTTATTGGCTTGCTCCATCTCATGAATCTTGTTCTCGACCACAATTGCTTTATCCACAAGCTTCTGAAAATTGGCATAATCACAAATGAGTAGTTGCACTTGGATTTCATTGTTCAAGCCCCTTATGAACAAGTATTGTTTCCGGCTGTCCCGACTAACATCCTCGGGCGCATATCGTGAGAGTTGAGTGAACTTGTTGAGATATTCACTCACGCTTGATCTTCCTTGCCTTAAATTCTCAAATTCTTGTTTCTTCAAGATCATAACTCACTCCGGCACATAATGAGAATGGAAATTCTCCTTGAATTCGGCCCAAGTAATCCTCTCTTGATTCTCATGAGCATTGCAATAAGCATCCCACCAATCCGCAGCTGCTCCAACGAGTTGATGAGAAGCAAAAAGCACCTTCTCCCGGTCACTGCATTGGATAATAGCAAGTTTCTTCTCCACGGACTTGAGCCAATCATCAGCATCCATAGGTTTTGTGGCTTGAGCAAAGGTCGGTGGCCTAGTCCTCATAAACTCTCCCAATCGGTTATGAGGAGGTGGGTGTGGCGGCGGAGGCATGTGGGGCTGATTGTTGATGTTGCCAGCCTGCAGCTGTCCCATAGTCTACATCATGGTCTGCATGAGCTAGTTTTGCATAACCAAAAGTTGCTCAATGTTGATAGCTCCATGAGCAGGTCCTTGCCCATTGTTGTTCCGAGGTACTCTATAGTTCTCCTCCTCATCATTGCCATCCCTCTGGTTGCGAGTCCTCACCATCTAAAGAAAAGCAATAGGTAAGAATTAGAAAACGCCCCCAACTATATGCATCAAGGGATATGAAACTAAACAGCTAGCTACACTAGCCTAGGTGGACATGGCAATGCTAGAGCATCCCAAAATCCTCTATTAAGCACACAAGCAAGCAATATATATAGCAAACAACACACCAACCAAAAACACATCGATTCCTGAGTGCCCCTATGTGCTCTAAAGTGTCCATTCTATCTAGGCTGCGTCCTACGGTCAACTTGTGGCTCTGATACCAATCTGTGACGCCCGGTTCCGGAAATGAACAAAGCTAACGCATATGTGTGCCCATGATGTTCAACACACATACACGAGTGCATTCACAAAAGAGTATACAGAAAATTACCACAGAACAAGATTAATTAACCAAATTTTATTACACAAAACATATTATCCTCAAGTACAACCTCTAATGAATATTTATGACAAGTTCAACTAATGCAGTGTTAATAAACTAATTAAGCAAACTAAATAGCTAGGCAACATAAGCAATAGGGTATAGCGCAGCTCCAATCAACACCACAGGCAAGCTAACGGTATACACGGCCTAGAACTCCGCATTATCGCCATTAAACTCCCAATCTTGACCTGCAACTTTGGGGGGGGGGGGATTGCAAGAGTGAGTACATGTCGTACTCAGCAAGTGTGGATAGTATGACATGTGGCTGATTCAAATGACGACAATAATAATGGCAAAGTGCTGAAAAGGTACATTAAAATATTTGAAAAGCAATATATTATATGTATGTGAAGTAAACCCATCATAATCATAAGTAATATCATAATACCATTCTGAATTCACTACCATCATCAATAATTCAAGATTTCACCATTATCAATAACCATATTCAATACCAGAAATAAATCCATAACCAGCCATAACCATTACCAAACCATGACCATCCCAATACCAGGTTCCCTCTAATCATGGAAGTTGTCCAGGTGCTCATAACCGGGAGCACGGCTATCATGATAGTTTTATTTAACTCTGCAAAGTTTGTACCACTTTAACCACGTGTTTGTGATTTCATCACCATTCGATGACTAGAATCTCAATTATGTCGTCTCGCACTTCCTTAGGTGTGTGGACAGGAGATCACAAAATAGCCTTTACAAAGGGATTACTAGCCTATTTAGACCCCACTGAGGTTTCACCGATGGCGATGTCTGCTACAGAGCACATCTTCAACCAAGGGCCCCCTCTTGAGCCATTCGGATCCAAGTGTAGTCCCACAAATCATCAACAAACCCAATCCGACTACCCCTTCCCCGAGCATCCATAATGGTCCAAATATCACTGGCAAAGCCCTAATTAATCAGCTACGCCACACCCATACTTGGCCTCGTGGTGGCATTGTAGTCCTGGCTTATTCTCGCATGAACCGGTCCTTAGATCTAAAGCATGCAAAACCACCATAACATCCAACCCATCCACATACCAGGCTTACTAGATCACCCATTACCATATCATGTTATCCAGTTCATGTTAATCATAATCTCATCCATGCATAATTAAATTGAGTGGTATAGTTGGTTTCCCATCCCAGTTGATTAAGCGAAGCAAAAAGGTAAAAAGCCCTTCCTGAGTCTCTACCATATATGCCAGGTGACAAGGGCGATCAAACAAAGCTAGTAAACTTCCTATCATAGGGTTCCTATCAATTTGACACGAGCATGCAATTTTGCAAACAAAACATTTACTTTAAAAACAGGATCAATATGCTTCAAGTACACTTGGCTTGCTCTTGGGATTGGTTAGGGTCAAAGCCTTCAAACTCTTGATGCTGAAGATCCTCCGCGGCACTCTCTAGCGCAAATCCGTCTAATCCGCACAATAAACATACAAGACAAGAAACACAATCAAAGAGTGCACAAATATTACTCAAGATGACATGACATGCATGATTAATGCAAATGCAAGGTAGAACTTGTTAATAGATTGTTTTTAATGATCACTAACTAGTTCTAATAGATTTTAACAAGTTTATACAGGTTTGAATGTGATTAGGTCAAATTTAAGAATTAATTCAACACAATTTAACCAGAAAGATCAGACTAGTCCGCTAGGGACCGGACATGTCTGCACTTTACGAGATCAGCAGATTAGGGTTTTTTAGATCGATGTAAATTTGGAGATTAGGTGTTGAATTAATGTAAGGAAAAGATAATAGAAGGTATACCCGGTGTTTAGGAATCCAATGAATCAAGAAACTTGGAGGTAGCACTTGGATCTTGGTGATCTAGGGTTGTTGATGACCTTGGAGATGAATTGGTGATGAAGAACGAAACTTGGTGGAGATCTTGATCCCCTTTCGTTTCCTCCTCTTCTTCTTCTTTATTGGGATCTTCTCCTCCCTCCTTGATGGTGGATCTCCACGAACTAGGGTTTGGGTGGGGTGGAAAAGTGGCAAATAGATGTCAAACCAAGGGGTGGGGTTGTTTATATAGATGTGGAGGCTAGGGTTAGATGGATTTTGAGTTTGAGAGAAGTGGAGGGCGGTTTTGAGTCCCACATGGGCTCTAAAAGAGTTGGGCACGACATCCCTAGGCCCACTTAACATGAAACCCAAGGAACAAGTCATAAAACAAAAGATCAATTCGGAGTCGCGAAATATTGGACAAGTCCAGAAAGGACCGGACTAGTCCGAAGTCGTCCAGAGAGAAAATCGGACAAGTCTGGCCAAAAATCGGACAAGTCCAATTTTAAACAGAGAGGAAATCGGACAAGTCCGCTGGAACACCGGACTAGCCCGGAAAAGTCCAAGGACTTAGCAAATTTTGAAAGATTCTTGGAATATCAGACTAGTCCGCACAAAATCGTACAAGTCCGAAAGTTTCCAGAGGCAAAATCAGACTAGTCCGCAGCAAAAACGGACAAGTCCGTTTTTAGTCAGAGAGAAATCGGACTAGTCCTCAGTAAAATCGGACTAGTCCGCACTTTCTTGTGTTTTAAGTGCGGTTTTGCTCCAAATACTTTTTTCAATGCTCTGAATCAATTTTAAACTCGTTCCTCTTGTTGTGGGTTAATGTTAACCATGTATATGGGTGTATGTAGGGCATGATGCATGAAAATGAGGGTGTTACACCTTGAGAGGCGCCGGAGCTCGCAGAAGTGACCCCAACGGTCCCTGTGGGAGGCGCCAGAGCTCGAAGAAGTGACACCGGCACCCCTAGGGGAGGCGTCGAAGCTCGCAGAAGTGGCGTCGGCAGCCCCCGTGGGAGGCGCTGGAGCTCGAAGAAGTGACGCCGGCGGCCCCCTGGGTAGGAGTCGAAGCTCGCAGAAGTGCCGCCGCAGGCCCCCTCGGGAGGCGCCGGAGCTCGCAGAAGTGATGTCGACGGTCCCTGTGGGAGGCGCCGGAGATCGAAGAAGTGGACCGGCGGCCCCCTTGGGAGGCGCCAGATCTCGCAAAAGTGACGTCAACGGTCCCTGCGAGATGCGCTGGAGCTCGAAAAAGTGACGCCGGTGGCTCCCTGGGAGGCGTCCGAGCTCGCAGAAGTGGCGCTAGAAGGAGGGCGTCGACGGCGCCTACCACAGACATTTAGAACGTCGGCGGTGGGCTCCCTGCATGTCCTACACACATGGTAGACAAAAAGTAATTTCGTTCATCGGTCACCACTTCCCTGCTCTTTGGTTTCATTATGGCTTACGGTCCTTAAATAAGATACAGGTCATGGGTAATTTGGTGCGATAGCATTCAGAGTATGGTCACTGCCTTGCTTAGTGCATGGGCTGTCCAGCCCCCTTTAATCAGATGTTAGCACTGGGAGGCAAGGTGCGCATGCTTAGGGTATAGAACCAGGCTAAACAGGTTTCACACCTTGGAGCTCCAGCTCGGCGTTAGCCTTTCAGGAGTTAGAACCATTCCACACCATGGACCCCGACCAAGAAAATGTTTATCAGACCCCAAACACATTGCAATTACCTCATGCGGATCCGCCTTTAGTAGGATAGCACAACTCCAACTAGGAGGAGACAGGAGAAATGTAACCAGGCATACGGCAGACGATATGCAAAAATAAGAAAAAATTAAAGCATAATGTAAATAATTTTGTTCATCGGTTACTCCTTTCCTGCTTTTAGTCTCGTTAGTCTTACGGTGCCGAGCCAGTCTTATGGTGCGTGGGTAATTCCGTGCGATGGTATCTTGATTATGGTTATCACCTTGCTCAGGAGTGTGTGCCGTCCGACCCCCTGTAGTCAACCGTTAGCGCTAAAGAGGCAAAGTGTACATGCTTAGGGTGTAGGACCAGGCCAAGCAGGATGTACACTATGGACCTCCCACGGGCGTTAGATTTTTAGGGGAGTGACCATTCGGCGCCACAGGCTCCCGAGCAGGAAAACAACCAAAAAACCTAAATACATCACAGGAACATCAAGCAGACCCGCCAACAACAGGATTGCATAACCCCACTAGGTGTGAGACAGGGAGAGAGTGCCTTAGCATATGATAAATGATATGCGAGAACGAGCATATTCGATGATCATAAAATTAATGCGTAATTAAATGAACATAAACGAAGCATAGGGCAAGACAGTGTTTCTTCTAACTTCGTAATCATAGGAGGAGGCAGACTTTACAAGAAGGCAATGACCTTCTCCAGATGACAAGGGGGGGGGGGGAATGTGCAGGCTTAGGTTATAGAACCATGCTAAGCGGGCTGAACACTCTAGACTAGACCCACTAGAGCTTAGTTGCTTCGAGCGCTGCTTCTAGACGCTATGACACCCTTTTCAGAAAAAAAAAACTATCCTACCACTACGCTCAGGGTGAAGCTTTAACGAAGTGGCACTGGGAGGCAAAGTGTACACGCTTAGGGTGCAGGACCAGACTAAGATGGCTGCATACTCTGGACCTCTCACCGTGCCAAAAGTAAAACTTACAGTGGATCTTCGGGTCGAACTTACAGTAACGCCTTCTTGACGTCGTTGTCGCCGTGGTGGCAGGAAACTGCTTGACGTCCTGCCCATGAGACCCCTTAGAGGCCCCATGGTAGGTGTGGCCAACTGGTTAGGCACGCGTACCACTTAGTCGCAAGAAGTCGGCGAGCCCGGAGCGCGGGAGCATGTATAGTTGAGCTGGTGGCAATGGCAACGAGGTAGCCACTGAGTCGAGGAGGCGCCCACCCTTAACGTGCGGAACATCGACGGAGGGCCCCCTGGGAGGTGCTACAGATGGATGCTCCAGCGGCGCCCACCATCAAAGCTAGGATACTTCGACAGTAGGCCCCTTGGGTGGTGCCGGAGTTGTCTGCTCCAACGTTGCCCATCGTCGCAGTAGAAACATTGACGGCAGGCCCCTTGGGTGGTGTCGGAGCTGGCTGCTCTGGCGTCGCTCGTCGTCGCAGTAGAAATGTCGATGGCAGGCCCCTTGGGTTGTGTTGGAGTTGGCTGCTCTGGCGTCGTCCATCATCATTGTAGGAACATCGACAACAGGCCCCTTGGGTGGCGCCAGATATGGCTGCTCCGGCGTTGCCCATCGTCGTTGTAGAAACATCGACAGCAGGCCCTTTGGGTGTTGCCAGAGCTGGCTGCTCCGGCGTCGCCCATCGTCGCTTTAGAAACGTCGACGGCAGGCCCCTTTGGTGGTGTCGGAGCTGGCTGCTCCGACGTCGCCCATCATCACTGTAGAAACATCGATGGCAGGCCCTCTAGGTGTTGCAGGAGCTGGTCGACCTTTTTGTGGCTTGATCTTGCTGCTACTCGCAGGCTTGATGAACACCATGGTTGTGTAAGCACTACCACTTTATTGTGGGAAAAAGCCCCTACTTGGCGCGCCAAATGTTTAAGGGTCAATGCGACACTTCCCCAGATCTGCTAAGGAGCAGCCCGCAGAGGTTACTGTTCGGCGGGGCTTAGGCCTCAAACTAGTGTTCTAGCGGAAGAGTATGAGATAGTTGTTTTTACGTGGTTCGAGCCGCAAGGAGCATAACACCCTACTCCATGGTGGATTGTATTACTTTCGTGAGTGTGTATGCGTGTGTATCGGGGATTCTAAGTCTGGTCCTCTAGTCCGAGTGGACCGAAGAAGAGAATCTCTCTAAGTCGATGGCTGCCCAGTCCTTTTATAGTCTAAGGTCGGACAACTTACAAGTGGGGCTCAGGGCCCGACAGGTGGCCTCGGGGTGATCTTTATCCTTTACAAGATCTAAGGCTTCTTGCGTATGCTGCCTCTGACCGCGCTATGAAGACTTGTTGTCTTGTCGTATCAGTCGCAAGTGGTTAGGCGTAGTTGTTGAACATGGCAAGGAACGACCCACCCGTCTTGTCGCTGTATGCTACCCATTTGGCGGTGTGGGGTAGGCCTGCAGCTCCTTCACTGTGATACGATTGGATGCAGCGGTACCTGACAAGAGGCGTGTGCCACACCTGTACGCTTGGGGAAGGTGTGTGCCTTCAATGCGCGACTCGACAGGATGCACCACCCCTTACTCCCACGACCTACTGGTTGCCGCCCAGGGCAAGTTGTAGGACACATGGAAGCTTCGGAGCCCTCCTCGGTGGGAGCAAGGGCCCGGAGCCGGAAGACGCATGGCAACCCTGGAGCCCTCCTTGGTGGGAGCAAGGGCCCAGAGCCGGAGGACGTGTGGCAGCTCTAGAGCTCTCCTTTGCGGGGAGGCTGGGTCCGGAGCTTCTTCTTGTATGCTTGGGTACCTGGTCTTAAGTGTACCGTTAGTGACATAGGGGATTTTACGTGGTTCGGGCCGCCAGAGCGTAATACTCTAATCCACGGGGTGGTTGTTGATTGTATGAGAGTGTATACATGTTTGCTTGCGTTGGATTGTTTCCAGTTGGTTCTCTACCGTGTGATGCATCCCTTTATATGCCAAGGACTGGCCATTACAGTGATTGCCTAGACCAACAAGTGGGCAGTGGTATCCAATCACCTAATACACGATTTACATGTATTGAATATGATTAACAGACTGATAATGCACCACAATGGTGGCATTACAAGTACTAACTGTCCTATGATCGTGTGTCATGAATGATGAATTAATGATGTGTTAATCAGGTCTTGTAATGGCAGTTTTAATAGCCTCTTGAATATCCGTTCCTTTGGAGATCTTGTAGTCGTTAGTGGTTTAGGTCCGGAGGTGCAACACGTGGCAGCTCTGGAGCTTCCCTCTGCGGAGAGGTAGGTCCAGACCCACTCGACACATGGCAACACCCAAGCTCCCCTATATCGCGGGTTAGATCCGCGGTTGCTAGACACGTGGTAGGACTGGAGCTTCTCTGTGAAGCGAGGTAGGTCTGGTCTCACTGGACACGTGGTAGTACCGGAGCTAACCATATGAGGGATGCGGACCCAGTGCTGTCAGGCGAGTGTTTCCTTCGAGGGTCTTCAACTCGGACGCAGGAACTCTTTGGCTTTTCTTGCAGTATCGTGGGGTACCCAGTACATAGGGTACTGACGGCATTGAATTCAAGGAAAGTGTTTGTGTATCTCTTAACTCGTTCTGCCATGGACACACAGTTTGTTTGGTAGGTAAGGATTTGATAGGAATTCAATGGTGTTATTCTAAGCCACAGCAACCTACGGTCGTTGATCACTTCATGCACGGGTTTACCCCTGACAATATCAAGACGATTCCCTCTAAGAGCCTATGGCGTAGCAAAAAGTGGAGGATTACTGACAACGAATAGGGCTGTCACAGCCTACTGCCTACCTCTTCAATTCGTGGGTCTACGAGATATTCACTAATAACTTTTAACCTAAGCACCACACTTAAATTCTACTTCACGACTCTAACCGTTTCGAATGCAATGCTATGAGTGCAGCCTTGAATTAATTAAAGAAGTAAACCACAAGTAGCTATGAAAGCAAACTATTATTAATTAGAACTCAAACTTGTATTAAATTCACGAATGTCTTACTCGATTCCGGCATAACTTCTCTAGAGGTACAAGTGTAGAAGAGGGACATGACAAGCCCAAGCCTCCTCCTCCACCCTAGCTCCTCCTCACTCTCCTTCCACTTGGCTGGCCACTTGGGTACCACTAACCTTTTGGAATGGAATTCTAAACTCATACTCGTGATGTGTGAAGTGAGAAAGTAAGGGGGGCTATTTCTACAAGGGTTCCATCGGTTTGGTCCCACAATTAGCGTGCGAATCAGTCCTCATTGCCTTTTAGGAGCTATAGGGAGTCGACACTTGTTGATTGACTAGGGATGGTGGACAGACCATGTCCACCGAGCCAGTGTGGTTGGCCGACCTGGTCCTTGCCCTCAACTATGCTTTCTCGAGATAGCTCACTGTTGGGCCCGGATCCCTCTCTTGCGTGAATCAACAATGGACCCCTTTGGATACCATTAGGAATGGGTCCATGGATCCATGTGAAGCCACATATCATCACTTGATCAGTCGAAGGTAAGTTTTTGGATTGCTCCCTACATTTCTTGGTATTTTGGGGCCTAATTCACTTGCACGCATAGACACTAACACTTGTGGAAATGGTTAGTATTAACCCCTACCACTATGTTGTGTTCTCATTATTGTAATTTTTATGAGGTGAATTGATGGTCAAATTTAGCATTTAAGTACCGCCAAGAAACTCCCTCACTCTTAGGAATTTGCTCGTACTTGAGTGAAGGCAAGAAGAACTAAGTGCTAAGATAAAATTTTGCTATAAGTATGAAATAGGTATACAAAGTATTTCAACTCATACCTTTATTCAGGAACCCTTTGTTGGTGTGGCTACAACATCATCGTTGGTGTTTGAGAAGTGCAATGGTTGCATATATTTCACCTGGATTTCCTCCTACTAAAATAGTATTGAAAATTGCTAGATTTCAAAATTCAAAAGGATATTGCAGTTTTCCTCTGAATTGAAGTCTCTCAATTCACTCAAAGTGTTTAAATCCTCACCTTGTCATAAAATTTCCACTTTTGTCCCTACAACTAAATATGGCTTTTTGAGGAGCTTGGTAGGGATAAGAGTAGCACACTTGCAATCTATATATTACTATGTCAAAAACTAGGTCCTTATGAGAGGACAAATAAAAACCAATGACTAGGGAAATTCTTGTGAGCATATTATGGATGGCGGATGATGGATGATGAATGCTGATGACTCCCATTTGATCACTCTTTTTTTTGCAAGGATGAAGCATGGCTACATATCGGCTCTCTATCTCTCTTTTTTAGTTTCTTTTTGAGAGCTCTTATAGTCATGTCATGTACTCCTTTTTATGTGTCTTTTTATTGAGAAAGGATTTTACAAAAATTTGCATGGAGTATCTTTTGATGGTGGCATAGATGAAAACTATGGAAATATGATGGAGTGCACAAGAAATTCCAAATCAAAGTTTTCATACAAGTCACTCAATAGGGACAAGAGTTTGATAAAGTTCAATGAAAATGCAAAGTGGCATATGCATGTGGTTTTTTATAATTGCATCATATGGCCTTGGTGGGTATTTAAATTCCAATGAGAAGGGAAGGCAAAACTCCATGACTTCAAAATTGTGCAAAAATCAAAATCAATTTCAAGTGAGGATAAGTTTATCCATGGTTTTATTTATTCATGATATCACACCAATAAAATACTTAGATGACATGTTTTCCTAAATTAATTGTGTGGGTCTAGAAATGTGGTGATGAAATTAAAATACATGGTATACTAATCTCAACTTAAGCAACATGTGATTGTTCATTTTAGTTTGATGTTATTTTAGAGAAATTTTATGTGAATTCGTTAAAAATTTCAACTCAATTTATAGTGAATCATGTGGAATAGGGGATAGGAGACCCAAATCGGCGGTGTGTAGCAAAACAAAACTGAGAGTTGCCACCACCAGGTCGGTCGAACCAGGGACATTAGCCGAGACCTGCTTGGCTCCTCTGGCCTCCTACTTCGTCGTGTCATCTTGTATGTTGGTTTGTGACATGTTCTAGGATGAAACGCATAATCTGTACGTCGTGATATTGCGAAGGGACTCCTCCCCTACACTTGTTTCCTAGAACCTTTATTGGACACATAATAAACTTAAAGGTGGAACTTTACCGGTGTTAGATGAACTGTTAAGTTCACTTTATTGAATTAAAAATGGGGTGCTCACATTATTGAATTACAAACTTTGAAATAAATGGAATAAAATAAACTAAGGGGTAAGCACCCATGGCCTAGTCACGATGTGTACTTATGGTGCCTTGTAGATGTCTGACATCACTACGACCCTGCATAAGCGCCTATGTTTGGCACTTATGCCACAACGTACACCAGAAATCTCCTCCCTAAGGGCCTCAATATCATCCTTAAGCTCTGGCCTCTCGATACGTCGTTCAATCACCATGTGCGCTAGCTTTTTGTTCTCCAAGCAGAGATTTGCTAGTTCTTTAGCTAGCTGTGTCGCATCGTCCCGGGGAGAATTCTCATCTCCGCTTTGGAATTTGCTTGGAGGACTCTTTATAGAAGGTGGTGAGAAGTTTCACCGCACCCTAGAGGGAGATGATCCCATTGATTCCTCCATGGCCGCCTTGTCCACACAATTGAACATGCCTTTTTTATAACCCGTAGGCGTTCTCATGTTGGGGTTATGAAACGGCCTTCGCCATTTCTGGCGAGGTGCGTGTAGGCGTGTCTTAGTGGTGTCTCACTGCATTATCCTTCTTCGTCTTTGTAGGACCGAAGGGAACGTGAAAAGCTACCAGGGGGGTGAATGTTAGATTAAAACTTTTTAGCAGAAGCAACGAAAAACCTTCGACAGAAAATCATTCTGACGGAGAAACCATGTGTGCGAGTGTTTCCAACTTGTTCAAAACATGACAAATCAGTGCAGATCATAGAATCAAGTCATGAAGACACAAAAACAAGAATTGCATGAAAACGTCGAGTAAAACTCTAGCTATAACCAAAACCCTGGGAAGAGGTCAATCTGTTGTAACAGAGGGCAAATAGATTTGCTAGCTGCAAAGGAACTCGTGTAACGCAAAAATCATAAATCCTATGACCATGGAATTTTAAAAAAATTATAGAGTATTGAGTTGTGAAGACAAACCAAAAAAATCACGTCAATTGGATCTGTAAAACACGAGTTACGATCGAAACACTGAAGAAAAGTCGGGTGGCGCAGAAACTCAATGAGAAAGACTTGACGAAAACAAGTCGGTCAAACATGGCACAAAAGCTCCTCTAAACTGCAAATTTTATTCACCAAAGACACTAGAAGAACAGCCCAAAGTCATGCGCAATGAGTTTCGGCCTCCCTTTCTTATATAACCAGCCCTTAGGCAACCCAATCAACACTAGGACTCCTACCCCTACACAGTTTCAATCGAAACTTTTCATAACTGCTCGACACTCTTCCATACGCAGATAGAAGCAATATTAAGACTTCTAAACACCTTAGGAACGTCCTAAACATTCTTAAAACAACTAAACTTCGTAACCACACAAAATCTAACCAAAACAAACTCGAAACTTTCCATAAACGAACCATAACCACCTCAGCCGCAGCCCGAGGCATAATCCAGCCGGTTGGACCTTCTCAGCCACATCTTCACATCCATATCTCTTCATAACGCCTTGTAACAATGTTGCAACGTCCATGCACCCCTTGAACACTTGCAAACACTTTCCAATGACGTCTATGATACCTTCATATGCAATGTTATTGAGCCAAACATGTTGCATGACCTTCCGATCAACTCAACCACAATTCCTCCTAAACTTGGTCGTTGAACCTCATCTTCTCCCTAAGAATAGTTCAATGGATCCCGTCACCAGCCATCTCCTGACCTCAAGCAACACCTGTACATGAACAAACAACCAAATCTTCCAAGCACAAGTCCTCGGCTTGAATCACATTAATCCGATAACGAAAACACCTTATGTGAGCACCTCAAATAAGCATGTTGCAAACATAGCAAGATAAAATCCATCATGATCAGACATAACACATCATAAACTTAGACAAAAAATTACTAAGGAAAACTTCCAAAAAGTGTAAAGCAAGTTTAAAATATTGCAAATCAAAAACATAGCAGCCACACAAATATTCCAGCACATAGAAAGTTCAGACAGTCCAAAATAGCCGCTATGCATTGTACAAGAAAAGTTCGGATATTCCAAAATGCAAAGCACGTGTGGGTCACGTGCAGCGAAAGTTCAGAAAGCGTGAAGTGTGTTTCTCATGTATATTAAAAACACTTCATGTAAACCTTCACGTTTAACATAATTGTCAATGTATTCAACACATATGTCTCACTATCTCCCCCTTGATGAATGCATTGTGTAGGATTGAAGAGCATGTGAAAAGCTGCCAGAGGGGGGTGAATGGTAGATTTAAAATTTTTTCAGCGGAAGCAACAAAAACCCCTTCGTAGAAAATCAATCTATTAAGAATCTGTGTGTGCAACTAATCTAAATATGTACAACTGTGACAAAAGTGGTAGATATTATAGAGAATCAAGTCGTGAATAAGTCACAAAATAAATTACAAAAACCATCGAGAAAAATGCAAGTTATGATTGAGATCGAACAAAGGTAAATTTGTTCTACCCGAGTAAAAACGGATCTGCAATGCTGCAAAGAAACTCGGGTAGAAGAGAAACCACAAATCCAATGACTGTGAAATATTCACAGATGATAGATAATCAAAATTTGAAGACAACCCAAAAAGAATCAAGTCAATTGTATCCATAAAACTCAAGGTATGATAAAAATCCCAACACATCACAGTGCTGTGCAGAAACTCGATGAGAAAAACGTGTCTAAAACAGGTCAGACGAACAAGGCACAAAAGCTCCTCTAAAACTACGATTTTTATTCAATAGATCACAAGAGAAACCGCCAAAAGTTGTCTCCCCACGAGCTCTGGCCTGCCTTGATTACATAACCGGCCGGAAAGCCAACCCAATTCAAACTAGGAATCTAATCCTACTCAGTTTTGACTGAAACTTTCCATAACTGCTCAAGACTGTTCTATACGCAGATAGTAGCAATCTTAAGACTTCCAAAAACCTTAGAAATGTATCCCACATTCCAAGTACAACTCAACTTAGGGATCCACGCAAAATATAACCAAAAAAACTCAAAACTTTCCATAAACGAACCATAACCACCTCAGTCGCAGCAATAGGCATAATACAACAGGTTGGACCATTCCCACCAATTCTCTACGTCCACTTTTCTTCATCACGCCTTGGAACTATGTTGCCACGTCCATGCACTCCTTGCACATGTGCAAACACTTTCCAACAATGTTCACGATACCTTCATATGCATTTTTCCCTACCCAATCATGCCGCGTGACCTCCTGATCAACTCAACCACAATTCCTCCCAGACTTCATTCTTGAACCTCATCTTCTCCCTAAGACTAGTTCAACAGATCCCATCACCGGCCATGTCTTGACCTCAATGAACACCTACACATGAATAAAAAACCATCCTTTGCAAGCCCAAGTCCTTGATTTGACTCTCGTTAGTTCAAAAACCAAAAAACATTACGTGAGCACCTCACGTAAGCATGTTGCAAACGTAACAAGATAATACCAGCCTTAACCACCAAAACACACCAAAACATAGCAAATGAATTTTAAGAAAATTTCCCATAAGTGTAAAGGAAGTTTGAAACATTGCAAGTTAAAAGCAGAACCACTGCGATCTTTCACCGGACCCTGCCAAAGCTAACCGGACCTTGCGCCGGACCTTGCCAAAGCTAACCGGACCTTACACCGGACCTAGCCAAAGCATGTAGGACCTATTGTAGGACCTTGCCGAAGCTCGGACCTAGAGTCAGACCTTGTTTAAAAGGGTGTTTTCGCAATATTCAAATCTTATATCGAAATAGCCATTGTATTCAACACACATAGGTCTCACACATTGGCAACACCACTACAAAACTGAACATTGGCTCGTTCACATTTCATGAAAAGTTTTGACACAAAGAAAATTTCGCCCCTTTTTAAAATCAAAAATCAAATGAGAAATAAACCAAAAAAATTATTTCCTAAGTATGTTCACTCCCTCTGAGAAGAACTGTGCAGAAACACTTGTGAATGTCCAATGTGTGACATATTTCTCTCCCTTTGACAATGTATTCAACAAGGTACAAAAGAGAAATTTTATTTTTTTATGAGCATAATATGACATATGCAAATAAAACAAAGATCATCCAAGCCATATTATCATGTAACTTACACTATCACATCAATGAGATGCATAAAGTAATGTAAGCCATTCTAGAGATCAAGTTCTTTTCAATTTAAGCAAGTCATGGTCTCCCTGTCTCAACTATTTTAAAACTTGAAAACATGACACATTTTGCTGCATTTTTAATTTTTGTTATCATTTAAAGCACAAATTTTGATCATATGACATTTGCAAGAGATTATATGCAGCATCCGCCTTATTCTAACCAACCAAGGCAGGCCTATATCATTTGACAATCAGAAGCTTAAGGACATTGTTTTAGTCATACACAACTCCTTTCAAGTTCATATTAAAGTGCAATGATAAGCAATCTCAAAAGAAGAAGTGTGATGCATGCATGTTCTCTTGATCTTTTCAAATTTTTCATTTGATCATAAAAGCTCAACATATGGGCTATTGATTGATTAATTTTTCATAATTAAAAGCACTTGTGACCATGCAACAAGTTCAAAACAGCAATAAAGTTAAATCATGACCAGGTTTTAGTGTAGGTAATTATTCACATTACTAGTCATGGCAAAAACTAAAAAACGTATAACAACCAAATCTCAATTTGTGGAAAGCCTTCGATGGCTTCCTTATGAAAACATCATTATGACTTTGCAATATTACTTGGTTCAACTCCATTTGTAACCTTTTTCTCGTAATGAATCCAAATGTGAAAACTAGTGCACCCCCCTTACTTGGAATGATAAGTAGGTCCATTCATAGATCCAGGGGCATCAAATTCTTTATCCGTTGGAAAAAATGCTCATACTCTTTCTTCCCAAGAATGCAGATCTCGAGTAATGTAGTAAGAACTTTCAGCATGTAAAAGGAATCACAAAGTCTATATGCATGGAACAATTATGCTCATATTTTCTTTTAATTTCAGATTCACACATAGACATCTCAAGTTGCAAAACTCCTCCTCAATTTAATCCATGAGGATGCATAACCCCTATTTCACAACGAATGAATGAAAAAAGTGCGAATTCCAAAGGTTTTGTGAAAATGTCAGCCAATTGTTTTTTTGATGTCTACACGGTGAAGCACAATGTTTCCCTTTTCAACATTATCACGGATAAAGTGATACCTAATGTCGATGAGCTTAGTTCTTGAGTGTTGCATTGGGTTTTTAGTAATGCAAATGACACTAGTGTTGTCACAAAATAGCAGAACACTATCTAAATCAAGAGCATAGTCCTTAAGTGTTCGAACAATCCAAAGAATTTGTGAGCAAGTTCTAGCATAACACATCAAAAACTTAGACAAAAAATTACTAAGGAAAACTTCCAAAAAGTGTAAAGCAAGTTTAAAACATTGCAAATTGCAAACATAGCAAGATAAAATCCATCATGATCAGACATAACACATCAAAAACCTAGACAAAAAATTACTAAGGAAAACTTCCAAAAAGTGTAAAGCAAGTTTAAAACATTGCAAAACAAAAACATAGCAGCCACACAAATATTCCAGCACATAGAATGTTCGGGCAGTCCAAAATAGCCGCTATGCATTGTACAAGAAAAGTTCGGACATTCCAAAATGCAAAGCACGTGCGGGTCACGTGCAGCGAAAGTTCAGAAAGCGCGAAGTGTGTTTCTCATGTATATTAAAAACACTTCATGTAAACCTTCACGTTTAACATAATTGTCAATGTATTCAACACATAGGTCTCACTATCTCCCCCTTGATGAATGCATTGTGTAGGATTGAAGAGCATGTGAAAAGCTACCAGAGGGGGGTGAATGGTATATTTAAAAATTTTTCAGCGGAAGCAACAAAAACCCTTCGTAGAAAATCAATCTATTAAGAATCTGTGTGTGCAACTAATCTAAATATGTACAACTGTGACAAAAGTGGTAGATATTATAGAGAATCAAGTCGCGAATAAGTCACAAAATAAATTACAAAAACCATCGAGAAAAACGCAAGTTATGATTGAGATCGAACAAAGGTAAATTTGTTTTACCCGAGTAAAAATGGATCTGCAACACTGCAAAGAATCTCATGTAGATGAGAAACCACAAATCCAATGACCGTGAAATATTCACAGATGATAGATAATCAAAATTTGAAGAAACCCAAAAAGAATAAAGTCAATTGTATCCATAAAACTCAAGGTATGATAAAAATCCCAACACGTCATAGTGCTATGCAGAAACTCGATGAGAAAAATGTGTCTAAAACAGGTCAGACGAACAAGGCACAAAAGCTCCTCTAAAACTACGATTTTTATTCAATAAATCACAAGAGAAACCGCCAAAAGTTGTCTCCCCACGAGCTCTGGCCTGCCTTGATTACATAACCGGCCGGAAAGCCAACCCAATTCAAACTAGGAATCTAATCCTACTCAGTTTCGACTGAAACTTTCCATAACTGCTCAAGACTGTTCTATACGCAGATAGTAGCAATATTAAGACATCCAAAAACCTTAGGAACGTATCCCACATTCCAAGTACAACTCAACTTAGTGATCCACACAACATCTAACCAAAAAAAAAATCAAAACTTTCCATAAACGAACCATAACCACCTCAGTCGCAGCAATAGGCATAATACAGCAGGTTGGACCATTTCCACCGATTCTCTACGTCCACTTTTCTTCATCACGCCTTGGAACTATGTTGCCACGTCCATGCACTCCTTGCACACGTGGAAACACTTTCCAACAATGTTCACGATACCTTCATATGCATTGTTCCCTACCCAAACATGCCGCGTGACCTCCTGATCAACTCAACCACAATTCCTCCCAAACTTCGTTCTTGATCCTAATCTTCTCCCTAAGACTAGTTCAACGGATCCCATCACCGGCCATGTCTTGACCTCAATGAACACCTACACATGAATAAAAAACCATCCATTGCGAGCCCAAGTCCTTGACTTCACTCTCGTTAGTTCAAAAACCACAAAACTTTACGTGAGCACCTCACGTAAGCATGTTGCAAACGTAACAAGATAATACCAGCCTTAACCACCAAAACACACCAAAACATAGCAAATGAATTTTAAGCAAATTTCCCATAAGTGTAAAGGACGTTTGAAACATTGCAAGTTAAAAGTAGAACCACTGCGATCTTTCACCGGACCCTGCCAAAGCTAACCGGACCTTGCGCCGGACCTTGCCAAAGCTAACCGGACCTTACACCGGACCTAGCCAAAGCATGTAGGACCTATTGTAGGACCTTGCCGAAGCTCGGACCTAGAGTCAGACCTTGTTTAAAAGGGTGTTTTCGCAATATTCAAAACTTATATTGAAATAGCCAATGTATTCAACACACATAGGTCTCACACATTGGCAACACCACTACAAAACTGAACATTGGCTCGTTCACATTTCATGAAAAGTTTTGACACAAAGAAAATTTCGCCCCTTTTTAAAATCAAAAATCAAATGAGAAATAAACCAAAAAAATTCTTTCCTAAGTATGTTCACTCCCTCTGAGAAGAACTGTGCAGAAACACTTGTGAATGTCAAATGTGTGACATATTTCTCTCCCTTTGACAATGTATTCAACAAGGTACAAAAGAGAAATTTTATTTTTTTATGAGCATAATATGACATATGCAAATAAAACAAAGATCATCCAAGCCATATTATCATGTAACTTACACTATCACATCAATGAGATGCATAAAGTGATGTAAGCAATTCTAGAGATCAAGTCCTTTTCAATTTAAGCAAGTCATGGTCTCCCTGTCTCAACTATTTTAAAACTTGAAAACATGACACATTTTGCTGCATTTTTAATTTTTGTTATCATTTAAAGCACAAATTTTGATCATATGACATTTGCAAGAGATTATATGCAGCATCCACCTTATTCTAACCAACCAAGCCAGGCCTATATCATTTAACAATCAGAAGCTTAAGGACATTGTTTTAGTCATACACAATTCCTTTCAAGTTCATATCAAAGTGCAATGATAAGCAATCTCAAAAGAAGAAGTGTGATGCATGCATGTTCTCTTGATCTTTTCAAATTTTTCATTTGATCATAAAAGCTCAACATATGGACTATTGATTGATTAATTTTTCATAATTAAAAGCACTTGTGACCATGCAACAAGTTCAAAACAGCAATAAAGTTCAATCATGACCAGATTTTAGTGTAGGTAATTATTCACATTACTAGTCATGGCAAAAACTAAAAAACGTATAACAACCAAATCTCAATTTGTGGAAAGCCTTCGATGGCTTCCTTATGAAAACATCATTATGACTTTGCAATATTACTTGGTTCAACTCCATTTGTAACCTTTTTCTCGTAATGAATCCAAATGTGAAAACTAGTGCACCCCCCTTACATGGAATGATAAGTAGGTCCATTCATAGATCCAGGGGCATTAAATTCTTTATCCGTTGGAAGAAATGCTCATACTCTTTCTTCCCAAGAATGCAGATCTCGAGTAATGTAGTAAGAACTTTCAGCATGTAAAAGGAATCACAAAGTCTATATGCATGGAACAATTATGCTCATATTTTCTTTTAATTTCAGATTCACACATAGACATCTCATGTTGCAAAACTCCCCCTCAATTTAATCCATTAGGATGCATAACCCCTATTTCACAACGAATGAATGAAAAAAGTGCGAATTCCAAAGGTTTTGTGAAAATGTCAGCCAATTGTTGTTTTGATGTCTACACGGTGAAGCACAATGTTTCCTTTTTCAACATTATCACGGATAAAGTGATACCTAATGTCGATGAGCTTAGTTCTTGAGTGTTGCATTGGGTTTTTAGTAATGCAAATGACACTAGTGTTGTCACAAAACAGCAGAACACTATCTAAATCAAGAGAATAGTCGTTAAGTGTTCGAACAATCCAAAGAATTTGTGAGCAAGTGCTAGCAGTAACTACATATTCAGATTCGGCTGTGGATTGTTCAACTAAACTTTGTTTCCTAGAGGACCAATAAACAAGTGAATTATCATAAAACGACAAGCACCCGAAGTATTTTTGCTATCAATCCTGCGACCGCCAAAGTCAACATCGGAAAAAGCTTTCAAAGTAATGGTTGAGAAAGATGGAAGAAAATGTCAAATTCTTGAGTACCATGTAAATACCTGAGAACCCTTTTGACAGCTTGACGATGTGAAATATGTGGTGAAGCTTGAAATCTTGTGCAAAGACATATGATGAATTATATGTCCGGTCTTGATGCCACGAGGTACAAAAGTGATCAGATGAGAACGACTAGATCATCCACTTCTTGAGGTTTCTATGATGAGAACGACTATTTACCAATCTATAAGAATTAGATGGACCCTCGATAAGAAGCTTAAGGTCAAGGAAGAGACATCACAAGACACAAGAAGTAACAGGACAAATGACCAAGTAGTCAACCCCGTCACTTAACAAAATGTGCAGGACTATGGAACACTAGTCACACTACCTTTCTATCCTTATAAGCATGCTCACCTTGTAGGCATTTCACCGAACAGTTTGGATGCATTCTCGACTGGGTTAGTCTTGTACAATTCAGAGGTCACCATGGCCTAAGTTGCATGGCAGTTGTGACGCCACAATGTTCCCGCATTACAGACCAGCACTGAACATCAACACACTTGATTTGGTGTTGTAAACATTCCATCGAACACCTTGACTGCAGTCACTGATCTGATCAATCTTGCACAAATTAGAGCTAACCATGGATCAATTGTCATCGTCGTTGTGTGATTGATGTGTTCCTGCATATCCTCTATCCCACACATCACTTGCCTTGCTGCCAGAACGCGACTACGGAGCAGAACGTAGCGACGACGGAAAGTAGGCGTCGACGTCGGGGCAGCACAAGGCTAAGCAACACAGCACTCATTCAAACTTTCCTGTGATGCCGAGGTGGTAGGAAGGTGGCCTGGAGACGCGCTGTAGCGAGCAGCACGGCAGAGACACGCTGGGAACGGCGCGAATGGTCGGTGGATTGCTGTCACCACGGCGCGGAAGGCGCAGCAGTGAGGAACGCGGCATGGACGGCGGTGCGGCCATGGGGCGCAGCATGCAGCACCGGCAGGGTGGTGGAGGTGAGTAGCGGGCCGGCAGTAGGGTGCCGGTGCACGGGCGATAGTGCGCTGGCGAGCTGGGCGGCGTGCGCGCTGCGACGAGGAGGTGCAGTAGGAGGAGCTTGGCCGGTCGCGCGCAACGCAAGCGACGGGCGAAACGCGAGCCGGCGGCGGGGTTGCGGATGGGGGCGCGCTACGGCGGAAGATGGTGAGCGGCTGGCCAGAGGCGAGCGGCACGGCTAGAGGTGACACGCGCAGGCGCGGGGCACCGGAGTGAGGCGGAGCAGCGTGTGGCTTGTTGGGACGCGGCTAGGGCGAGCGGCGCATGGGGCAGCGCCGGTGAGGAGGTTTGGCGACGGCGAGCAGAGGGGAGCTGACGGCCGGTGTGGGGCGGCGCCATGGGTGACCGAACGCTCGGTCAGGAGCGCGCTCGATGGAGCAGAGCCGGGAGGAGGCGCGTAGAGGTAAGCAAATTGGGTTTCTGTACTGGGGATACGTATGACATGTGGGCCCCACCATTTGATATTATCCCCTTTTTCTTTTTTTGCTAAGATTCAAAACAATGTTTAAAAGAGCTCAATGCAAAATAACATGGGGCTGGTTACTTGGTATATGGATAATTCAAAAATTTTGAACCAAATTTGAGAAATGAATCAATTGAATTTCAAATTCAAATTTGAATTTGGAGCACCCTAGGCTTTTGCTTTTATTCTTTATCTATTTTATTTTCTAAAAACCAAGAGAAATCCAAAATAATTGGCCTTAATCAATTAAGGGTTCTAAACCCTATATTTTGTAAATTCAAACTTTATGCTCCAATTTGTTTGGATTTTTATCCTTCATACGGTTTGATTTTTATTCCTTACGGACCCAAATTTCGAATTGGTACCACTAGTCGAAGTAGAGAGAGAGAGCGTGTCAGTACTGTCACAATCGACGATAAGGATAGCCCCAAAGACTAGCTTGTGCGTGAAGCATCATTGGCACACACATCGAGTCGGCTCTTGATAAGTACGAGTAGAGGAGGAAACCAAGCGGCGTTTAATGAGAGCTGACTAGTGGGCCACCCGATAAGTGGGCCCCAGCGATGATATTTTTCATACTGGTCCAAAAAAAATATTAGGATGGAAGTTCTCGAAGATACTACACATCATCAATGTAGCTGGAACTCCATGATGTTGTTCAAGTCGATGTTGACACTTGAGTTTGAACTAACATTCGAATTATTAATCTTTTATGTGGAATATTCCAGTTAAGGCTTTATGTTTTAACAAGTTCATAATTTTAGTGAACATTGGTTAACTCACGTGGTACATGTGAGTTTGGATTTCCAAGTCCACTTTCAAAAATTTTAAGTTCGCATTTTCATGTTCTTGCTCTACTCAAATGCAGGCTTTCACAATCCTTCCCCCTTAAAGGTATCTCGTCCCTAGATCCTAGAGAAATGAGAAAGTTAGGAAGAGTTGTTGATGAGCTGACTCCATCGTTCACGTGATTGAAAGAAATACACTCTTCGTCTTCTTCTATGGAGTCTTGAAGTTGTGGCTAGTCCAGATTATTTTGTAAACCACATCATTTAGCTTTGGTGTCTTGCGTCTTCTTACTGCAACTTAGATTCAGATGCTCGGCATGACTGAGATCACCCCGTAAAGTTTGTGCCCTAGCCAATTTTTTTGATGTAGCTAGGTTGTGAGGAGATCCTCTTCTTTCTGTCAAAATGAAGTAATCTTCTTCATAGTAGTAACACTAATGATTCTATGATATTGGGCATTCATAACTCGTGACGTTCTTCTCATGAAAGTCTTAGTGCCCTAGTCTTGTATTCTGAGAATCAATACTTATTCTTCCACTCTCTTGAGTATTCTTATGACTTTGATACCAGCTGCTTTCAACTTTGGCTTTGTGTATTGAGTCCTTCAAGCTGGGTGTAGTATTACTCGATACAGAATCAAAGGAGTTTGTGAGATTAAACAATGAATTGTTAATCTTGTCTCAATCGGGTTTCGCAATTGTGTAGTCAATAATTGAACTACTTTACCATGAGATAAGAGTAGTAAAGATGTCATCTCTCTTATGTGGTCAAAATGGCAAAGTTACAATGTGTATGGCAACCACAAGGTTCACGACATATCAATGTCACCATTCACTATGAATCATGGAGTTTCGCAAGCTCAACATTAATGAAAATCATGTAAACAGGGAAGATCAAGAGTTTTTGGGAAGTATCAACTCACAAGAAATTGTGCTCTCAATAAACAAGTCAAAGGATGAAATGCTTTGTACTCGACATAAGAGAATTCAATGTTTGGTTTCTATTATGTTGTCAAAATACAAAATGTCCAATACATGGCATCTAGAAGGTTGTCGGACGAAGCAAAGTTACCATGCATTACTCGTCAAAGGGTTCTCAAAGAATAATCTCGCGAATAGAAAGAATACAAGGTTCTATCGGGGTTGATAAGTCATAAGGAGACTCCTCGCAAACTAGAAACAATCTGCTTTCAGCAATCAAGGTCATTGAGCCTTAACAAGACAAGGATAAAGACTCAACAGTGTTTTGGTCACAAGGCGCATCTAGAGGTTGATCAATTGAGGAAGAACCTCATGAATCAAGAGTATGGGTGTTTACACAACCATGACAATTGAACCCACACAAATCAAGGATGAGAGTGCAACTCATAGTTGTACTACAAAGAAGATTGAGTAATGGGTTTCCCTTGTATTACTCAGTGAAGGCAAATCAACTAGAACATTGATCACAGGAGTTGGAAACAATCATGACTATCAGACATTACTTAAGTACTTGAATGGAGATAAATATTCTTGCTCAAAGTTAATTAAGACTCATGTATCATGATGCATTACAAAATGGATGATGTTATGCAGACACAATGCAATCCCGGGAAAAACTATGCAGACGTTATGATGCATTCATCTTTGTGGTCTAGTCAAAAGTATGTATAATGATTCAAACACGATAAGCACTACCTCAAGTTCACAATGTTTGAATCAACTTGCTCATGAGAAGTGTTGGACAAGGAACTGACTTCTCATAGGTTGATCAAGATAGAAGGATTCAAGTCTAACCATGGAAACAAGGAGCGGTGAGCAATATACTACACAATCTTAGCCTTCATAACTTGTACACATTTAACCAGCATATCCACTTGTCTCCCTAGGTCCTTGTCGCATCTGCCGAGTCACAGACTCATCTTTGCTCGAGAAATCCTCTAACTAGGTTACCTTGATGACTTGGTACTATTCAGTATGGGGTCAAGGGTGCTAGAGTTCACGTAGTGGTGTTTCGCTTAATATTCTCTTAAATCATGTAGTGGTGATTGACATCTTCCATGATAACACTGATAGATTTGAGGACGCACTCTGTCTTGAGGTGCTAACCTCGTGCTTAAGGTTGGTTTCTCTTGAAACTGTAGCTCCACTATCACTTAAGTTACTTGGATGCACACCTTCCCCCATAAAGTTTCGAACTAAAAGTTTGAAAAGTTTTACTTCAACTAATATTTATGGGGAGGTGATATGTAACTCCTGGAAGTAAAACCACTGCTCAAGTCCACTACACTGTGTCGAACACCAGTTTCGGAACATAATCAGTGGTCCAATAAAATGAAACCAAAACTGATCGAATTTCAAAATTCAACCCAATGTTCAGGTTCTGGTACAGCCGACCACTATAGAGAAATTTAATTTTTTTCGACCAGTTAGAGGAAAGATCTGGATTGGAGTTAAACTACAAAAATGTAGTAGACTTGATGACCTTTCCATAATGTATTTATTTGCCCTCAAAGAATTCCTGGCTGATGAGATATGGCTTTTGCCAGTTGACAGTTTTTCATGGAAATTTTGACAGCACCTCCTTTGTTTGCGGCTGATCATGTCCACAGTTTCCAGATATATAAACATCAAAAATTGCAGAAGTCATACACTACAACATTGTTATATACATCCTCAGCGTTCCAAAAATATAAAACAAAAATGGATTAGATGATTCTTTTCGAAGGTATGGTCAAAACAGTAACTCAATTTAAATCTGTCCAGATTCTGTGCTGTCAAGACTCCTTTGACGATACTTCGATTTAAACCCTGTTATTGCGAGTTTTAGCCTTAGTGTCGAATAGAAACTTGTTAGAGGACTCCTTACGCTTTCCAGACATGTATATATATATTCCTATGTTGCTGTTGAAATTTAGGACTTATGTCTGTTCAAACTTCACAATTTTCCTAGCTGGTTCAGGTAGCACATATACTCTTGTTCCAGTTTTTTTTTTTAACTCAAGTTTATAAATACTTCTGATCTGAATTTGGGACAAAAATGAATTACAAAGTTGTAGAATAGATCCTTTCATTTCTGAAAATGCATCACAATGGCCTAGAAGAGTTTTCTATGAAGAGATATTACAAAAATACAGCTGCTGGTTCACACAATTTCAGAACAGCAGCATTTGTGATTATGGTGCACTTTCATCATATTAGAAAGGTCTTTTGGCTTGGAGATCAACAGCTTATAGAAGGCTTTCCAAGAATTAAAAAAAATATTCATTTGCCTCCAAAACCGTTCTGGAATAAAAGGTATGGAAGATTGATCACAGGATAGTACAAGACTGGAGTATGAAACTCAGTTCTGTTTCAGCTGACCATACTGTATAAATTCCAAATTTTCGTACACTAAAGGTCAGTACCAGGATTTGAGTTGAATACAAAAGTTTTAGATCACTTCATAACCTTTGCATATTGTACTTGAACACCTCCAGGTGAGCTCCACAATAAACTTTATACAGGTTTGAATTTGAGTAAAATTTTCTGGAAATTTTGACAGAACCTCCCCTGTATATGTGGTTATCACCCACAGTTTATACAGGTAACAATATATTGAGGTAATTACAAAATAAAAACGGTACAACATCATGTTAACATCCCAGAAATAAAATGATTCAGTCTTATAAAGTTGTTATACAGTTCAAAGCGCACAAATTCCAAACTATGCACAAATGGTTTCTTGTTCTGGACTGCCAGAACAGTGTTTGCGATAAATGGAATTAGGCACAGCTATTGCAAGATTCAGTCCAAGAGTCGAATAGAAAGTTGATAGAGGACTTCCTAAGATATTCAGAAATGTATATATATGACTATGTCACTGTCAAAGGGTCAATGCGTCACTTCCCCAGGATCTGCTAAGGAGCAGCCCGCGGAGGTTCCTATTCGGCGGGGCTTAGGCCTCAAACTAGTGTTCTAGCGGAAGAGACAGTTTTTTTTACGTGGCCCGGGCCGCAAGGAGTGTAACACCCTACTCCACGGTGGATTGTATTACTTGGTGAGTGTGTATGCGTATGTGTGTGTATCGGGGATTCTGAGTCTGGTCATCTGTATCGGAGGCGGTCCGAGCCTTTTATAACCAAGACTGGTCACCTTACAAGTGGGGTCCCAGGGCCCGACGGGTCGCCTCGGGGCGATCTTATCCTAAAAGATCTATGGCTTCCCGCATAAGCTTCTCTGAGTGTTGCAGTGGAGACTCGCCGTCTTGATGCATTCCTTGTCAGTATCCCACGCGGTGTTGCTGATGGTGGCAGATGGTGTCCCGTCAGCATGTCTTGTTGCCGCAAGCTACCCACTTGGCCAAGTGGGATAGGCCTGCAGCACCTTCACTGTGATGTGATTAGTCATAGCAGTCTTCTGACCGTTGGCGTACTCCGTGTTGTGTGTCGGAGGTGGGTGCGGACCTTCAATGCATGTCCTGAGTGGAGTGCTCTAGATTTTAACTCCCGCACCTTATCGTCTGGGGGGTGCTGCTTAGACACACGGCAGCGCCGGGGCAGGTCCTCGCCAGGGAGGCTAGCCCCGATCCTTCGTGGCATGTGGTAGCTCCAGGGCTCCCTAGGGCACGTGGCAGCTCCGCTTTCTCCATAGAGGGAGGGTGCTTAGTCTGGCGATCCAGGCTTCGTGGCAACTCTGGGGCCTCTCCGCCGAGGTTGTGTGGGGTTTCCCCTCAACACATGGCACCTTGGGAGGTCGTCTCCCCTGAGTTTCTTTATCCCATCCTTCGTGCCCCACGTGGCGGCACTGGGACTGGAACTTGCTGGAGGCTGAGGCCTCAAAACCATCTAAACACGTGGCGCTGCCGGACATGCCCTGGTGTCTTCATCCAATGTGCGAGGGTACCCGTTCTATAGGGTACCGGCAGTGGACCTTGGGTCTACCTTGGGGCAAGATGGGGTGCCCAAATGTGGAGCCCTTTCCCTTTCTTCCCGCATCGGGCTTTGAATTATGTCTTGGATAGCTGAAGCGGTGGGCGCTTCTACCAATCATCGCCACGCGTCCTCTTCTGGTTTGTGTGGCTTCGCCGAAGGGATCTTTGCTTGCTGTAATATCTCTGCCCTCTGTGGCGTCTTTAATTGCAGCGATCCCCGATGCACCTTATAGCACTTTTGCTCGCTCTGTAGTTGAGGGGGATGCCTCAGCGGCTTCCCCAAGTGGCTGACCGACTGGGCTAGTGCGTCTGAGCGGGGACATAGGACCCGTTGTCATGGATGTAGTGTTCTTGGTGGTGCGGTCTAATCCTTCGCTTGGAGTACTCATGCGTCGTGGGGATGATAAAAGGGGAAAACCACCGTTTTGAGGGAACGGTTCCTTCCTTACCCAAACCCTGCAACCAGCGTTTTTGCCTTCTTCCTCAAGCGTCCGAACATCCTTCACCTCTTTTGCTAACGCTCTCACCTTTGCCCGCCCCAATGGCTTCCCTGCTGCCTCCTTCCCGCTTCTAATCAGTCAAAGAGATGGTGCCGATGAGGCGGCTACTTGGTTGTGCAGCTCCAGAGTGAGGGTGGATGATCCGCTATGGATCTCCTGATCTTCGGGATCTGGGTGAAGAAGAGATTGTCCTCTTCGTCTCCTATGCCACTGCTGGGCTCACTCTCCCATTGTCAAGGTCCTTTCTTGTAGTGCTGGGGGAGTACGAGCTGCAACTTCATCATCTGTCATCGAACTCCATCGCCTTGGTGGTTGTGTTCGTCCACCTATGCGAGGCATTCGTGGGCTGTTCGCCCACGGTGGAGTTGTTCCGACATTTTTTTGTGATGAAGACGATCGGAAGGAGAGCGACAACTCAAGTGGGGGCCTACTATTTCCGCCATCGGGATAATAACTCCCGAGGTTACATCGCCTCATTCAAAGGGGGCAAATGGAGTGGCTAGAGGGAAGACTGAGCGATTGCGAGGACAGACCCTCATCACTCGCTGAAGATGCTGTCCGTCGGTCCAGGCTCCGACCCTGCCACATTGGAGGCATCCTATGGTTTCCCAGAGGAATACAGGCCCACGCCGAGGAGGATTCGGTTCTTGGCTAGCAAGGGTTTGACCTCGATGATGGTGTTGGCAGACTTCTTGCTCCGCCATACTGCCCCTCTCCAGCAGCGTCTGTATTTTGCCTGGGTCTACAACGGCGAGTATGACGAATGTCGGTTGGGCCCGGACACCCCAACTCTCAAGATGTTGTAGGAGATGCTGAAAATAGTGACCTCTGACGTTGTTGATCATGAGCATGTCTCCATTCCGAATGTCTGCTAGCCGCTACACATGACCACCGATGTTACGGCTGAACTGCGAAGCTCAATGCCGAAGTTCAACGTGTTCGGCCTCGCACGCCTGCATTCTGAAGACACAACTAGCGCCTCTGCGGTCCTAAGGCGGTGCCGTGAAGCTGCGCATCCAAGGTTGGGGTCTTCCTCACGTCCTTCGGCAACGGAGGAGGCAAAGCTCTCAACTACGTCTGGCAGGGCAGAGGTCACCCAGTCGGCACCAGCTCCAGAGACGAGAAAGCGCTCTCGCACGCTGGTCGCGGGATTTGCTACTTCTATGCCAAAGAAGCGAAAGCTATTTCCGGGGGGGGGGGACGGTACTACCATCTCCCATAAATAGGGAACCGGCGGGGCCAAAGCTTCTGTCATAGATTTAGCGTCTAACTCTAGAAGTGGACCGGGTTCTAGAGGGGGTGCTGAGGGGCCAGAGCTGACGTCGGCACAGGGTTGACTGGAAGTCTGTAATAGCGATGGAGGCAACGGCCTTGTCATCAGGTCCCGACGAGCTTGATCCATCGCGTGGGGCGATAGGCCAGGTTCATTGGAGTGGCCCGACTCGCTGGTAACTCGCAGCTTCTTCCCTCTACTATTTCTCCCCTTTCCTTTTTGTCTTTATGAAGCTTTCTCTCGGTTTCTCAGGGCTTTATCAGCCAACATGGTGCCCTTGGCGCTTCCATGGTTAGGCCTGATAGCCCCCGGCCTTCCCGGTACCGGAGCGAGGTCTGCTGTGTCACCTCCTACGCCCGAAGTTGTGTCGTCCTTAGGTTCTGCTGATGGTCCTGCACCCCCGTCGATTGAGGCAAATGAGGCATAGGTGGTGTCGGGCCTGGCTGTGCCAAGCGAGGTGGTGCCCGGGGAGGGAGTGCCAAGCGAGGATATGTCTGGCGAGGAGGTGCCGGGCGAGGAGGTGCTCAACGCAGAGGTGTTAGGCGAGGAGGTGCCCGAGCGGAGGGGTCTACCTTGGTCGTGGCTGCCTCCCTTGGTGGCACTGACTCACTGGTCGTTCAAGCGGCGCCGACATCTGACATCAATGACGCACAACACATCTACCTGCCACCGGCTGTCAACGATAGCCCTCTAGTGCAGTGGGGCTTTAGCGCTGGGTTGCGGCACGGTAGTCCTCGTTCCCCGTGAAGCTTCTGGTCCCCGAGAGCTGGTGTCTGCTGCAGTGCCGGTAGGAGAGAAAGGGGGACAACAGTTGGTGGCGACGGTTGAGCCAATCCCTCTCGCCGACGCTATTTCTATGGCTCAGTCCATATTGCACCAGACGCAGGCTACTTTCGCCTGAGAGTGGTATCGGCTTGCGGAGGAGCGGCGCTTGGTGAAGCTGGTTCATGCCAAGAACAAAGAGCCTGAGTTGAAGGCTTTGAAGGCCCATGCTGGTGCTGGCGCTCACTTGAAATTGTGCAAGGATTAGCGTATGGAGTTCATCCGTCGCGAGGTTGCTATTGCTGATGCGGAATGGGGCTTGGCGACGAAGGAGGAGGAGGTCTCCTGGAGCTTGGAGGAGAAATGCCGGGCTTTGCAAGACCTGGAGCTCGCCATCAAATGTCAGGAAGATGATCTGGAGCGTCGTGCTGGAGAGCTTGCTGATCGGGAGGAGGCTGCGTAGAGAGAGGCGGAGAGCCTCAAGGTCTCCTGTATTGTCGAGGCCCAAGGGGTCCGGGATTTCCTGTCCCGTGCTGGGGCGGTGGTGGAACCCCTTGCCCTTGGTCCCATGCCGCATGGGGAGCCAACTCAGGGAGTGGCCCAGCTACTTTCTGCCCTGGAGTCCCTCTATTCGTCGTTGGGGTTGGTGAACACCGTCCATGCAAGGCGGCTGGAGGCCAAAGGAAAGGGGTTGGCTGAGCTGGTGGCCTGCCACATTTTCGTGTGGTTTCGAAGCTTGTACCCGTAGATCCCGTTGGAGCTAGTGGAGAAAGGTTCCTTTGATGAGCGGGAGGCTAAGGTTAGGGCCGAAGTCCAGGGCCTTGCCAAGGGGGTGGCTTCTTTGTTCCAACGTAGTTGAGGCTGGTGGCACCTAGGTGCCACGTTTTTGTATTGGGGGATGACCCCTTTGTGTAAATAAATGGTCATGAATTTGGGATTATGTTGCTTTCCTTGTAGGCTTTGTCACGTGCTTCAAAAAAGTTGCCCCAATTCCTTCTTTTGCGTAAGGTCTTGAAGAGCCTTTGCTAAGGTCGTTAGCCTTTTAGGGACCAACGCTTGCACAATTGACACAGCCGGTTTGTCGCTAGATGACGACCTACCTACGGAACCCCCCCCCCCCCCCCCCCCCCGTGAGAGGTCCCTTGGTAGGCGTGGCGAGATAGTTGGGTACGCCTGCCACTTGAATGCAGGGTGTCATCGACATGCCCCCAACGGGCTGGGGGATCTTGAGTGACTAATCTCGGCGTGTCCCTTTTAGGGGCACCGGGCTTTTCTGAGTGCTGTCGTCGATGGCAGGCCCCCTGGGAGGTGACAGAGCTGGATGCTCCGACGTCGTCCACCATCTTCGTAGAAACTTCAACGGCGGGCACCCTGGGAGGTGCTAGAGCGGGATGCTCTGGCGTCGTCCACCATCGTCTTAAGGTCGTCGACAGTCGGCCCCCTGGGAGGTGCTGGAGTTGGATGATCTGATATCGTCCACCATCGTCGTAGAGTCGTGGACAGTGGGCCCCTGGTGTACAGGCTATCGTAAGAAACCTATTAGCAACAAGTGCGGGGTAGGAGAGTTTACTCACTAATTCGTGCCTCTTGCTGTTGTTGGCATTCTGGGACGTCGACGGGAGGCCCCTTCGGAGGTGTTGGAGCTGGATGCTATGGCGTCGCCCACCATCTTCGTAGGTAGGTCGACGGCTGGCCCCCTGGGAGTTGCCGGAGTTGGATGCTCCGGCGTTGCCCACCATCTGCATAGAAACGTCGACGGCGGGCCCCCTGGGATGTGCCAGGGGCTGGATGCTCCAGCTTTGTCCACCATCGTCATGAAGTCGTCAACGGCAGGCCCCTGGTGTATAGGCTATCACAAGGGAAACCTGCTAGCAAAAAGTGTGGGGCAGGAGTGTTTACTTACTTATTCGCTCTTGGTGCTGTCACTTACGTTCTGGGACATCGACGACAGGCCCCTTGGGAGGTGTCAGAGCTGGATGCTCCGGCGTTGCCCACCATCTTCGTAGGTACGTCCACGGCGGGCCCCCTTGGAGTTGCTGGAGCTGGATGCTCTATCAACGCCCATCATTTGCATAGAAATGTCGACGACAGTACCTCTGGGAGGTGCCAGATCTGGATGCTCTGGCGTCGTCCACCATTGTCGTGAAGTCGTTGACAGCAGGCCCCTTTGGAGGTGTCGGAGCTGGATGCTCCGGCGTCGCCCACCATGTTCATAGGTACGTCGACATCGGGCCCACTGGGAGTTGCCGAAACTGGATGCTCTGGCGTCGCCCACCGTCTGCATAGAAACGTTAACGGCGGGCCCCCTGGGAGGTGCCGGAGCTGGATGCTTCGACGTCATCCACCATCGTTGTGAAGTCGTCGATGGCAGGCCCCTGGTGTACAGGCTATCGCAAGTGAAACCTGTTAGCAACAAGTGTGGGGTAGGAGAGTTTACTCACTTATTCGCTCTTGGTGCTGTCGCTGACGTTCTGGACGTCGACTATAGGCCCCTTGGGAGGTGTCAGAGTTGGATGCTCCCGCGTCGCCCACCATCTTTGTAGGTACATTGACGGCGGCCCCCAGGGAGTTGCCGGAGCTGGATTCTCCGTTGCACCTTGCTTCGTATGTCCTGCACACATAACGGAGGTGCATATTGTTTTCCTCGCTGGTGATCTTTTCCTATCGTAAGTATTGTCATGTCTTATAGTCCTTGGCTGGTACACGGGATTTGTGTAATTTTGTGCATTGGCGCTCATGGTACGGCTTCCTTCTTATTCTGGGTGTGAGCGTCCTGGCCCCTGGTACTTAGCCGCAGCACTGGGAGGCAAGGCACACGTGCTTAGGGTATAGGACAAAGCTGAGCATGCTGTGCGCTTTGGACCTCCAACTCGGCATTGGTCTTTCGCGGGGAATCATTTGGCACCACAGGTCCCCAAGTAAGATAAGATCCAAGACACCTTGTAGGTACCTCAAATACATCCATCTTTTAGCAGGGTTGCATGACACTACTAGGGGCGATACAGAAAAGATCTTACCAAGTACACGAAGACGGTGTAAGGAAGACAAGTCTAGATTGATTCATCACAATATTAATAGGTAACGTAAGTGAGCATAAGAGAAAGCACATGGCAAGACAGTGAATTTCTTATCATTGGTGTTCCTAGGAGTGAATTGACTTTACAATAAGGCAATGGCCCACTCCAGTTGGCAAGGGAGGTAGAGTGTTCATGCTTAGAGTACAGGACCAAGCTAAACGGCTGAACACTCTGGACCTGTCCCTCCCGGAGCTTGGTTGTCCTACATGCCGTTCCTTGGCACCATGACACCCTACACTGTCCTACTTTTAAGCTTAGGAATAGAACTTACGAAGGTGCTCTATGTTCCATGGGTTGGGGAGGGGCTCTCCTTCTTCCATGGCGAGACGGACACACCCCGGGCGGGATACTTGTATCACTCGGAAGGGGCCCTCCCAGCTGGGGGAATGTTTGTGTGACCCTTCACGAGAGAGTATGCGCCGTAGCACCAGGTCACACGTCTTGAGCTCTCTACTCCGCACGAACCTCTCTTGGTAGCGCTTCAGCGCCTGTCGGTAACGTGCGTTTCGGATGGTGGCATGCCACCTTGCTTCGTCGACGAGGTCGGCATCTTCTCGTCGGAGCTGTTCCTGTGAGGCTTCATGGAACGCTCGGACTCTGAACAAGCCCACTGCGATTTCTGGGTGGAGGACAACCTCGGCCCCATACACCAGAAAGAAAGGTGTTTCTCCTTTGGCATGACTGGGTGACGTCTTGCTTGCCCACAATGCATAGGGGAGTTCATCGACCCATTTGGCACCATGCTTATCCAAGCTGTCATATGTGCGTGTCTTGAGGCCCTTGGGGATCTCAGCGTTGGCCCTTTCGACTTGTCCATCGCTCTTTGGATGAGCCACATATGCATAACAAACTTGGATGTCAAGGTATTCGCAGTAGTCCTGGAAAGCTGCACTGGTGAACTGGGTCCTGTTGTCGGTGAAGATCCTATTTGGGACCACGAACCTGCTTACAATTGATTTCATGAACTTGACTGCAGACTCCTTGTTGATGTTGATCATTGGTGCTACTTCTGTCCACTTGGTGCATTTATCTATGGAGACATAGAGGAACTAGTACCCTCTGACTTCCCTGGTAAAGGGTCCCAAGATATCCAGCCCCAGATCGCGAAAGGCCAGGAAGGTGGGATCATCTGCAGTAGCTGTGCTGGGGTGTGGATTGGCTTCACGTGGAACTGGCACACCTTGTGCTTCTTGACCAGTTTGGCTGCGTCTTGTAGTGTTGTTGGCCAGTAGAAACCATGCCGGAAGGCTTTGCCAACCAATGTGTGGGAGGCCGCGTTATTCCCACACTCTCCTTCGTGGATTTCCTCGTGCAAGTTCCTGCTGAGTTATGCACCATTATAGTAAGCCGTTAGCACCACGTTGGCAAAGATCACCTTCTACTAGCACATTGCATTTTGCCATCCTCACATTCCTCTCTGCGGATGTTGGGTCCTCCAGGAGGAGGTTGTCCTTCTGGTAGTCCTGGACCTCCGTGATCCACGCTTCGGGACTGTCCTGGACTTCTAGATATTGGGCGCAAAGTGATTGGGGATCCCTAGTGATGCTCAAGAACCTTGGTGGCCCCCATGGTTGTAGGGCTGCCGTGGTTACCAGCTCCGTGGGGTTGGGCTCACCTTCTTCATTAGGCCTTGCTGGCGTAGCGGTCAGCCGCACCAACCACCTGCTTAAGACCCCTTCTAGGATGGGGCTCCTGTGGATGCCATGGTCGACAGGGCATTGGCGACGTAGTTGTCGGCGTGCGGCACATGGCACAGATCCAAGACCTCAACCAAGCTTCTAGCTTCGTGACATGTGTCAGATATGCCGCAAGCTGCGGGTCATTACAGTAGTACCCCCTCCCCCCGGACTTGCTTGATGATCAGCTAGGAGTCTCCCTTGACCAGCATCTACTGGACATCAAGACCTCACGCAGCCATGAGCCCGAAGGTGAGGGCTTCGTACTCTGCCATGTTGTTGGTGTCCTTGAAGTCGAGGTGCACTGCGTACTTCGACTTCTCCCCTGTTGGCGAGGTGAGAAATACCCCTAGCTCTAGCCCCTTGCTTCCTTGAGGATCTGTCAAAGAAGAGTGTCCAGTGAGGTCTGGTAAGTACCAGAGCCCTAGGCTCTGGTTCATTGATCTACCGGCCCCCTAGCTTGCTCGGTGAGGGGGTCCATTCGGCAACGAAGTCTGCCAGAGCTTGGCTCTTGATTGCATATCGTGGTAAGAAATCAAGCTCGAACTCTGCTAATTCAGACACCCAGTTGGCGATGTTGCCAGTTGCGTATGTGCTGCGCAGCACTGCTCCTAGTGGGAACGAAGTCACCACTAATACACAGTGTGCCTGAAAATAATGGCAAATCTTCCTCGACGCGATTAACACTGCATAGAGCAGCTTGTGCACTTCGAAGTATCTTGTCTTTGCCTCATGCAGGACTTCAATGATGAATTAGACCAGGCGTTGGATGGTCCGGGACTTTTCCAGGGAATCCGACTCATCTATTTCCTTCTGCTCCAGGTTCAACGATTCCATGTCTCCTGGGCCTGGTGCTTCCTTTGGGGGTTGGGGCCCAAAAGCTTCGAGGCCCCCTAGGGGGACCCGATCATCCTCTGGGGGCTGGGACCCAAAGGCTCCTTGGTCTCTCGGGCCCCCTTGGAGGACCTGTACGTCCTCTGGGGCTGGGACCCAGAGGCTCCCTGGACTCCGGGGCCACCTTGGGGGACCCGGACGTCCTGTGGGGACTGGGACCTAGAGGCTCCTTGGACTCTAGGCCCCCTTGTGGGACCCGGACATCCTCTGGGCGCTAGGACCGAGAGGCTCCTTGGTCTCCAGGGCCCTGACCCGAATGTCCTCTGGGGGCTGGGACCCAGAAGCTCCTTGGGCTCCGGGGCCCTCTAGGGGGACTCGGATGTCCCCCGGGGGCTGGGACCCAGAGGCTCCATGGACTCCGGGGCCCCCTTGGGGGACCCGAACGTCCTCTACTGGCTGGGACCCAGAAGCTCCTCTTTCGTTGGGGCCCCCTGCGAGCTCCAAGCCCTAGGGCTTAGAATCAGCTGTAGGGGCCCCTTCCTTTCGTAGGTGCAGCTGGTGATTGTCCCGCTCTACAACCAAAACCATGGTTACCACTTCTGTTGTGGCGGCGATGTAGAGGTACAGGGGCTCCCTGGGCTCTGGTGCCACCATTATTGGCAGCATCGTCAGCTGCTGCTTTAGCTCGCGGAATGCCTTCTTCGCTTCTTCGGTCCAGACGAACGGTTTGGACTAGAGCATAAGCTTGAAGAACAGAAGGGCCCACAGAACCAGCCTAGAGATAAATCGGCTGAGAGCTACCAAACACCCTGCAAGCTTCTGTACATCCTTGATGCGGGCTGGGGGCTACTTATGCTCCACTGCCTTGATCTTTTCTTGGTTGGCCTCAATCCCTCTGTGTGAGACCAAGAAACCGAGGAGCTTCCCAGCTTTGACTCCGAACACGCATTTGTCAGGATTGAGCTTCGTGCGTGTGGTTTGCAATCTATCAAAGACTAGGGAGAGGTTCTCTAATAATGATGTATGCAGCTAGATTTTTACTACAATATCATCTACGTATACCTCTACTAGGTCCCGAATGAGGTCCCCGAATGTTTCATGCATAGCTTGTACAAAGGTAGGGAGGGCATTCTTAGGACCATAAGGCATGGAGAGATAGTAGTAAAGGTCATCTACGGTTATAAATGCGGTATGTTCTTCGTCCTCTCTAGAAATTGGGATTTTGTGGAATTTCGGATACGCATCTGGAAAGCGTAGCATATCGCACCTCGAAGTTGAATCTACTATTCGATCCATTCTAGGGAGAGGAAAGGGATCTTTAGGACATGCCTTGTTGAGGTTGGTGTAGTCAATGCACATCCGAAGCTTACCACCAGCTTTGGGGAGGACAACTCGATTGGCTATCCATCTGGGATGGTGGACCTCCCATATGAAGCCAGCCTCAAGGAGCTTCTTGATCTCCTCGCGAATTAAGTTCTATCGCTCGATGGACTGTTTACGGCGCCTCTATTGTTGCGCCTGTGCATCGGGGTAGATCTTCATACGGTGCTCAATCACTTCCCTGGGGATGCCCGACATCTGTGATGGTTGCCAAGCAAAGACGTCGACGTTGGCTTTCAAGAAGGTAGTGAATGCCCATTCCTGCTCACCGTCCAGACTCCCCGCGATACGGGTGGTTTGAGCCGCATCAGAGACAATCTGGATTGTCTTGATGGGTACGTCATCGTCGTCGGAGGGTTGCACTCGTAGTGCAGTGGCACGGCTGTGAGCTCGTGGGTCTAGCGAAGGCTTACCCGGCTCAACATCACTCAAGATAGGTGCTGGGAATGTTGCCAACGCTCAGACCTTTTTTAAGACCATCACCATAGTAGCACGATCTCCAGAGATCTTGAGGACGCCGGATGGTGTCGGCATCTTGAGGACGAGGTAGCCGTTATGGGCTACTGCCATGAACCGGTACATGGTTGTTCTGCCGATAATGGTGTGGTAGGGGAGGCTAAGCTCTGCGACGTCGAATAGGATATTCTCCGTCCTGAAGTTCTCGGGTGTCCCTAGGGTCACCCGGAGATGGATGCAGCCGTATGGGGTAACACTCTCCGGTCCTACCCCTGAGATCGATCTTGTCGTGGCGAGCTTAGACTCGGGGATCTTCAACTTGTCGAAGGCCGCACGGCTGATGAGGTTGAGGTCGGCTCCATCATCTACCAGGCTGTTGTAAAACTTTACGTTGGCGATGGTGGGGGCGATGAGGAGGGGCAGCTGCCCGGCTCTTGCCCTGTTCTCGGGGGAGTCATAGGCGTCGAAGCTGATCATCGTCTCCACCCATTTTTGATGTTGCGCCAGGGCATGCGTAGAGGCTGATGAAGTCATTGCCCGGCACAGGGTTTTGACCGCATTCCTGGAAGCGGGTTCTCGAGATCCTCCACATATGACGTGGAGTGCTTTGCAATGCTCATGGTCGCTGTTGAGGTCGACGTTCACAGCCTGGTGTACCGTTTCCATGGTACAATCCAGCCTTTGGAACTCCTTCTCCACGTGTTCGTTGACGGGATAGTCGACCCTTTGCAGCTTGATTTCGCCGCATCTTTCAGGCTTGATGAACACCATGGTTGGTGAAAGCGCTACCACTTTTTTGAGGGATAAAGACCCTAACTGGCTCAGAAAATTTTGAAGGGTCAATGCAACACTTCCCCCGTATCTTGTAAGGAGCAGCCCACGGAGGTTCTTGTTCGGTGGGGCTTAGGCCTCAAACTAGTGTTCTAGCTGAACAGTAAGACACAGTTGTTCTTACGTGGTTTGGCCCGCAAGGATCGTAACACCCTACTCCACGGTGGGTTGTAATTCTTGGTGAGTGTTTATGCGTATGTGTGTATCGGGGATTCTGAGTCTGGTCCTCTGTATCGGAGGCAGTTCGAACCTTTTATAACCAAGACTGGTCGCCTTACAAGTGGGGTCTCGGGGCCCGACAGGTGGCCCCGGGGAGATCTTATCCTAAAAGTTCTATGGCTTCCCGCATAAGCTTCTCTGAGTGTTGCAGTGGAGACTCGCCGTCTTGCCGCCTTCCTTGTCAGTAGCCCACGCGCCGTTGCTGACGGTGGCAGATGGTGTTCCGTCATCCTGTCTTGTTGCTGCAAGCTACCTACTTGTAAGGCGACCAAGTTGTAGAGCTGATTATTCCTTTTCCAAATATGTATCATAATATCATGGATTTCTCTACAGGAAGTTATGGTAAAAATACAGAGACTTTTGCAATGTTATAGGCATCAGGAGTAGTTTTGGTGGAGTTCAAATTTCACCAGGTTATCAAATCTTTCTGTCTTAGTGGTCAACAGAAAGCTTGTAGAGGCCTTCAAGAGCTTTTCACCCATATAGTATACCCCTATGTTCTATAACAACTAACCAAGATTGCAACCTGGCGAAGTTGAGCAAACTTCCGCCAGAAACAAAGAATCTTGGTTCTACACCGTCGTCGAGACGGAATTCAATTTATGGAGTCCAAAACATACCAGCAACTTATAGTCGGACTTTCCAAAACATAATGCATCAATACTGTCGTGGCGGATGATCAATGTATCAACTATCCTACTAACGGTACTACGTGACTCACCAAATAAAATCTAACTAGTATATCTAGATACGGGTATAGGTGGCTCTAATATCGTTCACTCGCAAACGTGTTCTACACGGGTCGCTACCATAGTTAGTGTACTGCAAAAGACAAACAATCCCCTTTCACCCCTTCACACCTCAAGGGTGACACGGGGAAAAACGATAGGCAGTGATAATAATATATATGAAAGTAAATGCATACAACTTTGGTGTGAGTCGCCCTCGAGCGATGTCATGTCTCGAGGTACATGGTTGTACTACGTCTGTACAGCAAAGACTCCCGCACGAACCGGCTTATACACGCTCGGGCATACGTGTTTTGCATGCTCTCATATGAAATGAGTAGTTCTAGAGAAGCATACTATCGGGTTATGCTCCACCTGACGGGGGCTCCCACTAATTTTGAACCACACTAATGTACCGTGTGTCATATGTTCTCAGAAACATGGAGAGTTTCAGAGACTCGTATTGACATTCCGTGCCAAGCCACGAAAACAATCACATGCTACCTCTCACATGGTGAGCCTACCGCAGTTGATCCACTTGTGGTGGCGTACCTTACCTCTTACCTGACGTTGAAGCGTCGTTACAGAATATAATAACAAGTATGTTAGCTTACCACCTTTATATCTTATACTAGTAATACTCCTTATATGGGCATATAGATAATTCCTCACTCATATACTCATATGTTTTTGAAAATATGCTCTTTTCAGGGACACTGTTCCCAATGATGCTCTCATACCATGCTGTGGGGACCGGGGGTCCCGACATCTAAGGATTTCAATGGGTGGTGTCGTGCGATGCGACACCCAAGAGTATACATGAAAAGAACCAGAATAAAATAGAAACCAAGTATTTTATTTATAAGCACATCGGAGTTTTTATAATACTAAATGAAGAAAAGAGTCTATACATCATAGCTACACTCTCAGCTCTAGCTATGCAAAACCAAAGTCGTCCATGCCCTTAGGACACTTCGCACTAGCAACACTCACTCTCCTGATCACGACAGCGTGCAGGGCTCCAATTCAGCCGTGAACCCTTTTGAGGGTAAGGCGTCGTGGTCAAGCCCTTCATCAATGGTATAACCTCCAAAAACTCGTTACCAGCAAACATGAGCATAAGGCTCGATAAGACTGACCCGTCTCACTAGACATATGCAAGGTAAAGACTAAACATAGGTAGGAAATACATAAGTAGGCTCGCCTAAATGTGGATCCTTATAGTCATGTTTTAAGTAGCATATGACACTCCTCAGGCACGGTACATCATAGACTCCACAATCAAACAAGAAACGTTTTTCCAATGATATGACGTGCCCAAAGCACATAATGCTATTACAGGTTAAGTGTTTGGAAACTGTAAACTTTAATTGTGCTATCTCTAATCCATAAGGGTTGCAATACAATAATAATCATGGCAACAGTTTCATGATAATTCCACTACTCTTTATTACTACGTCACGACACAGTGAACAAGCGATACTCAAATAACCCCGAGGGACGGTGATTGCAAACAGTAGACACCCAGATAACACGTCACGCACACCCGCGCATAAGAAGCGTGTGGTGCTCCTCACCATATCATACGCAGCAACCTTTCACCAGAAACACAAACACCGAACCGGTCCCACGATCGCGGGCATAAGGTCCCCGCACGGAGCGTGTATGTGCCTGCCGAAAGATTTACAACTTATTATCCTCAACCCACCCCTATCAATAGTGGGCTATGCCTCGACACCCAAGTTATCAAGTTACATCGGTTTCCTGGGTTCCATATGCCCAGTATGCATCCGGTACAGTTCAAACTTGTCCATCAGGGCCGCACACAGATCGGCCCTCAATCAACACAAGCAGGGCTACGCACGTGAGACCACGTCTCGCTGCATCCTATCCCGCTGCTCAGTCTCAAATTCATATTTACAATCCATTCTTTGCTCAAATCCAACCCGTGAGATGAAATCCTATCTCGCGAGTAGATTCCAACTACTCGACTTCTATCGGATTCCTCAAAACATTAGCAGGGAATTTTTCTACTCGTCGAGCTGTAGACCTACCAAATACTTCATGGAATTTGTGGGTCATGCAAGTGGAGTAACAAGCACCTTGGCCCTAATGCACAAAAATCATCCTAGACATAAGTGATACAAAGAGAAACTATGAAATAGCACTTAAAATGCAAACCGGGGCTTGCCTTAGTTTGCGACTCGGTTAAATGTCAATGGTCAGTAGTCTTCTTTCGGGACTTCGCCAAGGACTTCAAGATGGTGACTCCTCGGCTCCTCCTCCAAGTGAAGCTTCTTGTCGATCATCTCCATCACGTTTCCTATTGACATGAGTATGCATATAAGGAAACAATGTAATATAATCACAGACTCATTATGGTTCTGTACACCTTAAGAAGGAAAAGCTTGAGTAGGAGAGACAGACATTTCTCTATTCTGAGGAGAAAAAAAGTATGAGTCAACATGGACATAATAGTGTCGAGGTATGAATTGAAAGGTGCAACTTCAGCACACATTGCAACTTAGCAATCAAGACTTGGAGCTATGCCATATAAGATTTATAAGACTGATTGGTGAAGAAGTGGACTTAATAGTGTAAGGATGGCTAAGGGATCAAGGTGAAACATAACATGATTAAGGTAAGAGATGACTGCAAAGCATAAGATTGAAACTCCAGACTAAATCTTATGAATGAAGAATTGAAGTCATCTAAGAACTAAGAGATGATCTACAAAGTTTGTAAGGTGTAAAACCCCACTTTTATGGTATGTGAATTCAGTCATGTGTTTTGTGATCAACTGTATTAGAGATCCAATATAGTGGTACACATGAACTTTATACCATCCAAACCTTTCTTGCACTCATGGTTAAATTTTATTAACATGATTATTGGACATCACCACTAATTCTAGAATGATTCTATTCACCCCTGTTCAAATTTTTAGAATTATTTGGATGAATATTATTAGGGCAATTTAAAGTGCAGTAGTAATTGGCCCTGCCAAAAATATTCAAATTAGAGGCTCTAAATTTTTCCTTGGCCTCCTAATATTCTCAATAGCTTGCCTGCAAAATTTCAAGATTTTAGGAACTCAATTGCTATTTTAATTGAGGCACTTAGCAAATTTGAATCAAATTAAAATCTGAATTTTAAATTCCTTCCCAACTTTTTTGAACATAAGATTTGAGATCACCATGGTGTTCAGAATAATTCATTGACCATCTCCACAAAGTTTCATGATTTTTGGAGTTGATCTTCTATTTTTAAAATAATTATTAACTTTTGTGTTGGGGTCTAACTGACCTGTGGGCCCCACCAGTCAGCTGCTGCTGAACGGGTCAGGTCGGCCGCCTGCCATCTCTGCGCCGGCGCTCGACCGCTCGACAGAGCGTGCGCATGCAGCTCCAGCGAGCTGCCTGCGTGCTAGTTTGCCGCGGCACTATAAAAGGCCGCCGCAGCTCCCTTATTTCTCCTCCCAGATCAGTGGTTTCCCCCCCTCGCGCGAGTTAATCTCCGCCGCGCGCCATCGCCGCCGCCCACCTCTGCTCCGTGGTGCACTGCCGTCTCGCGCCGTTTCAAGCCACGACTCCAACAGCTTAAAGGTGCGCCTAGTCGAGCTCTAACTCTCGGTGCAAACCGTTTCCTTTTTCGTTGAGAATTTAAGAAGTTATCGATCTTCTTTCTTCCGGCTGAAGTAAATGAACTCACTTGGTTTTCGTTTAAATTCCGTTTCTACAAGTAATAATTCTATGCAATTGCTTAGGGATAGTTTCTATAGGACCTAGCGCTCCTACCTGAGCAAAAACCCCTAATAGTTATCGAGCAACGGCCGAGGAAATTGAGTTTTGCTAGCCGCCGATGAGGAAACCTCGGTTCGCCGTCGAGCTCATAGTTCCGGGTGGTTTTCTCCTCTTCCACGTCCATTTCCTTGATCAGCATCGTCCCAGGAAGGTTTTGAAGAAAATCCCGAGTGGTTTGAGCTACTCTGGAGCGAGTTCCATGTTGCCCGAGTGCTCACCGCCGCCGTTGCACGGCCACTTCCGGCAAGTCTATGGTCCCACTAACCTCAACGTCGTGCTAAGCGACCCCAAAAACCCCCAGGCGTCGAGTTTGAGCGAGTTTTCCCCGTCGGTTTAGCCGGCGGCGTGCTCGCCGGCGAGTCACCGCCGCGGGCGCTGCCTCGCGCGGGCACTGGCCCGAGGTAGAAGACGACCCGTAGGGTCCCACCTGCCAGCGGCTGTGAGATCACAGGGCGGCTGGGATCCTGTGCGGCTGCGCGTGAATAGGTCTGTGGACGACGATGTTGCATTGACCAGAGCGCGCCACTTGGCCCATGGGACCCGCCGATTGAAATTTGAATTCTGGCGCCAATGGGCTATTTAAATAATTCCAGAAAATTATTCAAACTTCTAAATTGAATATCTCTCTGTAGACAACTCCAAAACTCTTCAAACAAATTTTGTTTGAAAGCACTTGAGCTCTAGTTTCTGTCAATACTAATAAGGTTCTGTGAAACTAAAAGTTAAATTCTGTAGAAAATAATCTTTCCAAATGCAAATGCAATTGTTCCAGACACGATATCTACTGGAAAAATCCCCAAAATTTACAAAAAATATAGTATCCTATTCTTGAACTCGACAAAAAGTTTGGGGGCCGTTGCTCCTGTTTAATCCGCTGTATAGTTCAATTTCCTTTTTTCAGTTATTGAATTTTTGCAGATGTTCAGTTGCTTTATTATGTCCCAAATTTAAACTGAACCTTCCTTTAGTCATAAACTAACTCCTGTAAAAATCTCGGATTTAATTAACCTACTATCCTAGTCCTAATTCAGTTACAAACTAAATATTGATTTAATGGCTAGAAATTCAATTATAAAGTAAATCCAGAAATTCTTGCCAACTTAGAAATACAATAACTCCTTCCCCAATGCTTAGAAAATTATGAACCAAATTTTTCTAGAACCAGAACCACTTCCTCTATAATGATTATCAACTGGCAGCTATTTTCAAGCTATAGTTTCTTCTTTAAAATTCTTGGAAGTTATTGCTTGCCATAATTTTAGAGACAACACTATACTTTGATCATCTCCTGTTCTTTGCAAGAGCCTTGATCATATTTCCTAGTAGCTACCCTAAAAGTTCCAAAGCCAATTAAGGTCCCTATCATCTAATGATCACCATGGGTTAAAATTTTGGTTTTAATGATGATTATTTTCAAAGTCATTTATATACCTATTATATGCATATCGTATAGCGACCGAAGTCGAGGAGGAGCCAGAAGTCTTGGAAGAGCATCTTCCAAATTTTAACTCAGACTCTGACCTGCAACAAGGCAAGCCCCGGTTTGCATTTAAAAGTTTTACAGAGTTTTTACAGTCTTTATCACCTTACGTCATAAGTTTGATGTGTACATTACGTATAGGGTGATTGATGCTCCACTTGCATGGCCAAAATTCCCAGGGATTGGTTGGGACGAGTTACAGTTTGACCTGTAGTAACTGCTCTGCTAATGCATAGGAAATCCGGTAGAAGTCGAGTAGTTAGAATCTACTCGCGGGAGATGTAGGACATATCTCACAGGATTGGTTAGATATAAAATGGCAGAATATAATAAAATGGAGACCGGGCAGGGAATGGATAGGAAGCGGCGAGAATTGAGTCTCGGTCGGATAGCCCTGCCTCTGTCTATTAAGGCATGTCTGTGTGCGGCCCCGCTTAACAAGCTTGACTTGTACCGGCAACATAATGGACATATGGAATCCAATAAACTGATGTAACTTGATAACTGGGATGTCAAGGCCCACTAACTCACCATCGATAAGGGCGGACTGAGGACAGTAAGGTGTAAATCGGTCGGCGGACACATGAGGTGTTCCGTGCGGAGACCTTCTGTTTGCGGAGGTGAGATGGGTTCGGCATTCGAGTTTCTTGTGAAAGGTGGCCATATACGCCTAGTACTGAAGTGTTATGTAGGTACGGGTGTGCTCGCTGACACTTCCGAACGACGTATGTGTCGTGTTGTCGGGGTGTGTCCTGATTGCAATCACTGTCCCTCCCAGTAATAGAGTACCACTTGTTCAGTGTGTCGTGACGTAGTAAAAACTAAAGAAGCCAGAAAATCACATTGCATTGAATTATAATTACTTTGCAACCTTGTATGATTTAGAGATAGTATAATTAAAAGTTTACAGATTCCCCATACTTTAGCTGTAATAGCATTATGTGCTCTAGGCATGTCATATCATCGGTAAAGCGTTTCCTGTTTTATTGTGGAGCCTATGATGTGCCGTGCTTGGAGAATGTCATTTGCTACATAAAACATGACTATAAGGATCCACTGATAAGCGAGTCATTTATGCATCACCTTACCTATGTTTTAGTGTCCCCCTTGCATATGTCTAGTGAGACGGGTTAGTCTTGCTAAGCCTTATGCTCACATTTGCAGTTAACGAGTTTTTGCAAGTTATACAGTTGATGAAGGGTTTGACGATGAGGCTGCACCCCCTCCAGGGTGTACAGCCGAGTGGGAACCCTGCATGCCGCCATAATTGAGTGCTGGTAGTGCGAAGTATCCAAGGCATGGATAACTTTGCTTTTGCATAGCTAGTGATGAGAGCGTATCTATGATATATATATTTTTTCTTTCCTTACGCTAGTATTGTAAAAACTTCCGCTATAAGATAAATAAAAGACTTCGTCTTGTACTTATTCAGGTTCTATTCTTGTATAGCTGTTGGGTGTCGCATCGCACGACACCACCCAATGAGATCCTCGGATGTCGGGATTCCGGTCCCCACAGACATGGTATTAGAGCATCATTGGGAACAGTGTACCTGAAAAGAACATATTTCAAAAATTAGGACTTGAGTGTGGAATTAGTTATATGCCTTTATAAGGAGTATTATTAGTATAAGGTATAAAGGTGGTAAACTAACTATGTGTTATTATATTCTGTAACCACCGAGAGCGGATCAATCTCGATAAGCTCAGCATATGAGGAGTGGTATGTGAAATTTCTGTGGCTTGGCACGGGAAGTTAATAGGAGTCTCTGAAGCTTTCGATGTTTTAGAGAACCTATGACACGCTGTACCCCGGCGTGCTTCAAAGTTAGTGGGAGCCCCCGTCGGGTGGTGTATAACCCGATAGTATGCCTCTCTAGAACAATCCATGTTCTATGGGAGCATGTGAAACACATATGCCCGAGCGTGTATAAGCCGGATCGTACGGGAGTCTTTGCTGTACAGGCGTATTTACAGCCATGTACCTCGAGACATGACCTCGCTCGAGGGCGACTCACACTAGAGTCGTATGCATTTATTTTCATATATATTATTGTGACTGCCTGTCGTGTATCCCCGTGCCGCCCTTGAAGTGTGAAGGTGTGAAAGGGGATTGTTTGTCTTTTGCAGCATTAACTATGATAGAGGACCGTGTAGAAGCCGTTTGCGAGAGAACGATATAGGAACCACCTATAGACGTAACCGGAAATACCGGATAGAATTTTCCTTGGTGAGCTACGTAGTACTGTCAGTATCAAACATGATACTAGACCATCCCCAACGACAGAATGGATGCATAATGTTTTGGAAAGTCCAAATATCAGATGCTGGTAGGTTTGGACTCCGTAAAGGGGTTTCGACTCGATATAATAGATAGAATCAGGATTCTTGATTTCTGGCAGAAGTGGGCTCGACTTTGGCGGGTTGTAATCTTGGTTATTTAATAGATAGTATAGGGGTGTAATATATGGATGGAAATCTCGTGAAGATCTCTACAACTTTTCTGTTGACCACAAAGACAGAAAAGCTTGATAATCTGTTGAAATCTGGAGTGTATTGTAACTGCTCCAGATGACCTTACCATTGCACCAGTCTCTGTATTTTTGCCATAACTTGCTGTAGAAAAATCCACTACCTTGTTGGGATACATGTGTGGAAAGTTTAGGAGGATTTTTACAAGTTTGTTATGGGAGGTTTTTCCTGATTTGGGTTGGAGTTAAACCAAATTGGGAAGTCAATACAGTGAGCTGCAGGACGGCTGGTGCAAACCAGTCAGCTCAACTGTTAAGTTTGGATAGTTATAGCTCTTAATCCAGAATAGTAACATGGTCACATATATACATTTCTGGAAATCTTAGGAAGTCCTCTATCTACTTTATTTGTCACTCCTGACCTGAATATGGGTGTAGCTATGCCTAATTCCAATTGTTGCAAACTTGGTTCTTGCAGTCCAGAACATGGAACAGTTTGCACAGGATTGTGAATTTGTGCACGATACCTTTATAAAAAAAATTTTAGGATGGAACTCTTTTGTTTCTGGATTTTTAACGCGATGTTATACAATGTTTATTTTGTCATTACCTCGTTATCTTATCATGATAAACCTGTATAGAATGTGGAAGTAAGCCCATATACAGGAGAGGTTCTGTCAAAATTTCCAGAAAACTTGAGTCAACTTTAAACCTGTATAGATTCCTCATATTAGTTCGCCTAGAGCTTTATGAGTACAATATGGAAAGGTTTTGAAGTGTACTACAACTTTTGTATTCAACTTAACTTTTAATTCTGACATTTCCTGTATGAAACTTTTCGGTTAATACAGGAGGGTCAGTTGAACCAGAACTGTGATCATTTCCAGTTTGCAGATTTGCCTGAATCAATTGATTATGGATAATTTCTTTTGTCCAACATTATCATTGATTGAGTTGAATACTTATACGGTGTATTGACATCCGGCTATGTTTGTCCACAGATGGCAGCACCAACAATTCAGTTGCCTAATGGATGGGTGTTCTCAACGTGCACCGGGCAAGCCGGTTTCCCGGACGTGTTTGTTAGGTTGCTTCGCCAGTTTGGCTACCAGGTGTTGCCTAGCTATTGGGGGAAGAAGTTCCAAGAAAATGGTATGTGGAGTTGCACCATCTACGTCGATGTACCTGCTGGTCCACCGCACCTTGGATGGGCTCCATACTCCATCAAGATCAAAAGGGTTGATATTAGAGGAAACATGGAGCTACGCCGCAAGCATTGCCATAGGGAGGTTTTGCCACTGTAATCTGGTGGGTACTCCATATGAGTTCTTTCCAGTTAACAGCAGGGCTTCTGAGGCCTGGGCAACCCACTTGCTTGCGGAGGTGGGCAAGCACGGTGTAACATCCGCAACAGCCTTAGAGGTCTACGCATACGCATCACATCGCGAGAAGGGAAATCAAAGGGCATGCATAAAAGAATTGACGGACAATCTGAAGCAAGCCATGGTTCGAGCGAATCACTTTGAGAGGGCAAGTGATGGACTCAACCATCGTTTGAACCTTAGGGAGAATCAATGGCATGACGCTGCTACGGATTTAGCCGCATCACGCCAAGAGACTCTAGAGAGGGAAATTGACTTGGAGGCGAGCCTAATCTATGGACACCAGCGAGATACCCAGTTGGACGCGGTGACTGCGGATCGGGATCAGTCCAGAGTAGAGGCTCAGAGCTGGAAGACCAGCTGTGAGCAGGCTCAGCGGGAGAACGAGGCCTGGGGAATGTTTATGGTACAGACGGATTGGCAAACTATGATTGCCAAAAAGACGTCACTTTTGAATGAGGCATCATCTTCTGGTTCCGCACCCATACCAGTGGTGCCTAATCCGGAGGATGACGAGGAAGAAGAAGATCCTTAGGAGATCGAGTTTTATGAGTAGAGGGTCATGTTGATGTACTTAACACTTTGGGCCGAGCGTAATGATGTGTAGTAAACACCACTTATGTTGTGTGACTTTAGGAGTCTGGTTCTAAATAGTAGCAGGGTCTGTGTACAATGACATGGACATGACGACTTGTGGTGCCCAAGCATAGATGAGACGTCTTCTTTAGATGAAGTATGTCTATTTTTGGAGATCTATTGTAAACTTGGGCCCATGAAAATATAGATTGTATAAAGTTTGTGCTTTATCAATATATATGAATGTTATGCATCATCTATTGTTATCTACTGAATAACTATTTTATGGAAGGACGAACTTGAGGCAATGAGACTTATGGTGTGAATCGTTGTATTGCAGTATGGTGCGTACTCAAACCAGTCAAGATGGGGGAGGATCCAGTGGAGGTCAGGCGGATGACACACCACCCCCGGGACAGTCTACGCGTCAAACGCGACCACCTCCACCACCTCCACCCGCACTTCCCAGAAGTCTCGCGGAGGTTCTCGCTGGAGTACTCAGCTCGCGCGACGAGCAAACCGAGCTATTGCGGACTCTGGTGCAGCACTCGTCCCGTCAAGGGGGACGACAGAATGATGGACCGCGTCAGCAATATCAGAGTTCCTACTCTGATTTCTCATCGACACATCCATCGGTCTTCAGAGAGGCCGATGAACCGTTGGATGCGGATAATTGGCTCCGCACCATTGAAGGAAAGTTCGGCTTACTCGAGGTAACCGAACAGCAGAAGGCGCAGTTTGCAGCGCAGCAACTGCAGGTGTCCGCTGGTGCATGGTGGGCCAATTACCTTGCCGCACGCCCCGCAGGGCATGTCGTAAGTTGGGCCGAATTCCGGGAGGTGTTCCGCGCCTACCACATCCCTCCCGGGATTATGAGAAGGAAGCTTCAAGAGTTCTTGGAGCTAAGGCAGGGAGGAAGGAGTGCATATGAGTACTCTAAATCATTCAACCACATGACCCAATACGCTCAGGACCAAGTAAACACCGAAGATCGGAAGCGCGAATGCTTCTACCGGGGTTTGAACCCCAAGTTGAAGGACAAGCTTGTCCCGTTCAACCGTGGCAGCTTCAACGACATCGTCAATGCCGCTATCATGCAGGAGGACGCTACGCGCGAGCTATCCTCAGATCGAAAGAAGAGGAGTGCTCCGCAGGGCTGCGGGGGTGGTGCTCCTCAGAAGTACCGTATGGTGTACCGATCACCATCCGGCCAGAGGTGGCAACCGCCATCACGACCACCAATGTTATGTGGTCGTCAGTTCAGCAACTTTGGATCCCGACTGTAGCAACAACAGGGGATGATCCCACGTGCACTTCCACCTCCACCACGTGCACCAGGATTCCGTCCTCCCATTCGTACTAGCCAAACCCCGTACACGTGCTTCACGTGTGGGCGCACAGGGCATTTCGCCAAGGAATGTCCGCAGAATCGACAAGGCGGAGGGCAATCATCCTACCAGGGGGCCAACCAACCCCGTAATCAGCCCAAAAACTCAGTTCCCAGACTTGGCAATGTCCACCACCTCGCCATCGAGGACGTTCCGGAAGGCGCACCCGTGCTCACGGGTACGTTCTCTATCTTCAATCATCCCGTAGTCATACTCTTTGACTCCGGAGCTTCACACGATGTCATTAGTAAATCTTTTGTAATTAAAAGTCAATTGCATGTTATCTCCACCAAAACTCCATATGTGATCAGCACTCCAGCCGGGAAAACAGTAACAAATGAATTGGTCCCTGGTATACCACTTAACCTAGATGGGACCATATATCTTACTTCACTTCTGATACTAGAGCATCAGAAATTAGATGTCATTTTGGGAATGGCATGGTTACAATACCATGGTGCTATTCTAGATCTGGTCACTCACAAAATATATCTAAATTCTCCACTCCAACCTTCTCAAGTCCTCAAGCTTGAGAAAGCCATTCTAGTGAATTCATCTACTCACAATACCGAGGTTATGGAACTTAAAAATATCCCGGTAGTATGTGAATACCCGGACGTGTTTCCTGAAGATCTTCCTGGTATGCCCCTAGAAAGAGATATAGAGTTCAAGATTGAACTTGCACCGGGAATAGTGCCAATCTCAAGACCACCCTACAAGATGGCACCCAAGGAACTTGCAGAACTTAAGGAACAGTTAACCGAACTTGAGAGCAAGGGTTTCATTCGTCCAAGTTCATCACCATGGGGTTGTTCTGCACTGTTCGTAGAGAAGAAAGATAAGACATTGAGACTGTGTGTAGACTATCGTCCACTTAATGATGTCACCATCAAGAACAAGTATCCACTGCCACGCATTGATATTCTCTTTGATCAATTGGTGGGTGCTAACGTATTTTCGAAGATGGATCTTCGTTCTGGTTATCATCAGATTAGAATCCGACCAGAAGATATACCAAAGACAGCATTCTCGACGAGGTATGGACTGTATGAGTACCTTGTTATGTCTTTCGGATTGACCAACGCACCGGCTCATTTCATGTATCTCATGATCTCGGTGTTCATGCCGGAATTGGAGAAGTTTGCCATGGTCTTTATTGACGACATACTTGTGTATTCAAAATCCGAAGAAGAACATGCTCAACACTTGCGTATCGTGATTCAACGATTACGGGACCATCAGCTATATGCTAAGTTCAGCAAGTGTGAATTCTGGATCAGCCAAGTGCCATTTTTAGGGCACATCATATCAGCAAAAGGGATTTCAGTTGATCCCAGCAAGATCAAGCAAGTCCCCAAATGGGAGTCTCCAAAATCTGTACATGAAGTCCGAAGTTTCCTGGGTTTATCGAGATATTACCAGGGGTTTATACCCAATTTCTCAAAGATAGCTAAACTAATGACTGAACATCTGAAGAAAGGGCAGAAGTATGTATGGACTGAGGCATGTGAGGCAGGTTTCAAAGCATTGGTGAAACATCTTACAACGGCACCAGTATTAGCTCAACCAGACACAACCAAATCTTTTGACATGTATTGTGATGCATCAGGGATTGGTTTGGGATGTGTGTTGATGCAGGATAGACGAGTGATCGCTTATGGATCACGGCAGCTCCGGAACCATGAGCAGCACTACCCGACTCATGATCTTGAGCTCGCTGCTGTGGTACTGGCATTGAAGATGTGGAGGCATTATTTACTGGGTAATCTAGTACACCTCTACACTGATCACAAGAGCTTGAAATACATCTTCACCCAGAAGGATTTGAATATGCGACAACGGAGATGGTTAGAGTTGATCAAGGACTATGAGATTGAGATCCACTACCATCCAGGCAAAGCAAATGTAGTCGCAGATGCTCTGAGCCGCAAGTCCCATGTCAAAAATCTTTTCATTTCCGCAATGGAAGGAGAAGAAGAACCGAGTCTCTACTTGGTTCCATATGGGGCACTCTACAATCTCGCTCTAATTCCTACCATCAGGGAGGATATTGTAGCAGTTCAGAAGAAAGACAAAGGAATGTCACACATTCGACAAAGAATGGAAAAGGGGGAGATGAAATGTTTCCGATGTGACAATGAAGGCACCCTCTGGTTTAACAACCGTATGGTGGTACCACGAGATATGGAGCTTAGAAAGAAGATACTGCATGAAGCTCATTTGTCCAAGTATTCCATTCATCCGGGAAGCAACAAGATGTACCAAGATTTGAAAAAGAAATTCTGGTGGAGTTGGATGAAGAGGGAAGTAGCTAAAATACGTATCTGAGTGTGATACGTGTCGGCGAGTGAAGGTCGAGCATATGAAGCCAGCCGTACAGCTTCAACCCTTAAGCATCCCAGCATGGAAATGGGAGGATATCAACATGGATTTCATTGTGGGTATACCTCTCACTCTCCGAAAGCACGATTCAACCTGGGTGATAGTTGACCGACTGACTAAGACGGTGCATTTTATTCCCATCAATACCAACTATCATTCATCAAGATACGCGGAGTTATATATTGCCAGAATCGTATGCCTCCATGGAATACCCCGCACCATCATCTCCGATTGTGGAGATGTATTTGTTTTACGATTCTGGGAGCATCTCCACGATACGTTGGGAACCAAGTTGATTCGGAGCTCGGCTTATCATCCTCAGACCGATGGTCAGACCGAATGAGTGAATCATGTGCTAGAAGACATGCTTCGTGCCTGTGTCATCCACCATGGTAGGAATTGGGATGATCACCTAGCATTGGCGGAATTTTTGTACAACAATGGTTATCAGGCTAGCATTCAGATGGCGCCATATGAAGCTCTTTATGGCTGGAAGTGTCGCACACCTCTAAACTGGTGTGAATCCGGTGAACGAGTGGTGTATGGCATCGACTTGATAAATGAAGCCGAGGAACGGGTTCGCACTATTCAAGCCAATCTCAAAGCTACTCAGTCTCATCAGAAGAGCTACGCGGACAAACGACGTCGACCTCTTCACTTCGAAGTTGGGGGTCAAGTTTATCTTCGGGTATGCCCTATGAAAGGTATCCACCGATTCGGAGTGAAAGGGAAGCTAGCTCAACGTTTTATTGGGCCGTTCGCAATAAACAAAAGATGCGGACCTGTGGCATATCAATTGGAGTTACCGCCATTACTTTCAGGGGTTCACAATGTATTCCACATTTCCCTGTTACGGAAGTGTCTTAAAATTCCCGCTGATGTCCGTATAGAAGATTTGGAAGCTCTCCAACTAGATCTCACTTATTCCGAGCATCCAACTCAGATAGTCGATGAGAAGACTCGCACCACTAGAAGCCCCACCTTGTGTTTCTACAAGGTCTTGTGGAGCAACCACAATGCTGAAGAAGCCACGTGGGAAAGCGAGGAGTATCTTAGGACGAACTATCCGGACTTGTTAGCGGCATATGTTTGTTAGATCTTTTTCTTTTGCCTTCTTTTGTAATCTCTGGACGAGATTCTTTTAAGGGGGGGGGGAATGTAAAACCCCACTTTTATGGTATGTGAATTCAGTCATGAGTTTTGTGATCAACTATATTAGAGATCCAATATAGTGGTACACATGAACTTTAGACCATCCAAACTTTTCTTGCACTCATGGTTAAATTTTATTAACATGAGTATTGGACATCACCACTAATTCTAGAATGATTCTATTCACCCCTCTTCAAATTTTTAGAATTATTTGGATGAAGATTATTAGGGCAATTTAAAGTGCAGTACTAATTGGCCCTGCCAAAAATATTCAAATTAGAGGCTCTAAATTTTTCCTTGGCCTCCTAATATTCTCAATAGCTTGCCTGCAAAATTTCAAGATTTTAGGAACTCAATTGCTATTTTAATTGAGGCACTTAGCAAATTTAAATCAAATTCAAATCTGAATTTTAAATTCCTTCCCAACTTCTTTGAACATAATATTTGAGTTCACCATGGTGTTCAGAATAATTCATTGACCATCTCCACAAAGTTTCATGATTTTTGGAGTTGATTTTCTATTTTTCAATGAATTATTAACTTTTGTGTTGGGGTCTGACTGACCTGTGGACCCCACCGGTCAGCCGCTGCTGAACGGGTCAGGTCGGCCGCCTGCCATCTCTGCGCCGGCGCTCGACCGCTCGACGGCGCACGCGCATGCATCTCCAGGGAGCTGCCTGCGTGCTAGCTTGCCACGGCGCTATAAAAGGCCGCCGCCGCTCCCTTATTTCTCCTCCCCGATCAAATGTTTCCCCCCCCTCTCGCGAGTTAATCTCCGCCTCGCGCCATCGCCGCCGCCCACCTCTGCTCCATGGTGCGCCGCCGTCTCGCGCCGTTTCAAGTCACGACTCCAACAGCTTAAAGGTGCGCGTAGTCGAGCTCTAACTCTTGGTGCAAACCATTTCCTTTTTCGTTGAGAATTGAAGAAGTTATCGATCTTCTATCTTCCGGTCGAAGTGAATGAACTCACTCGGTTTTTGTTTAAATTCCGTTTCTACAAGTAACCATTCTATGCAATTGCTTAGGGATAGTTTCTATAGGACCTAGCGCTCCTACCTGAGCAAAAACCCCTAAAAGTTATCGAGCAACGGCCGAGGAAATCGAGTTTTGCTCGCCGCCGGTGAGGAAACCTCGGTTCGCCGTCGAGCTCATAGTTCCCGGTGGTTTTCTCCTCTTCCACGTCCATTTCCTTGATCAGCATCATCCCAGGATGGTTTTGAAGAAGATCCTGAGTGGTTTGAGCTACTTTGGAGCGAGTTCCACGTTGCCCGAGTGCTCACCGCCGCCGCCGCCGCACGGCCACTTCCGGCGAGTCTCTGGTCCCACCGACCTCACCGTCGTGCTCAGCGACCCCAAAAACCCCCAGGCGGCATGTTTGAGCGAGTTTGACCCGTCGGTTTAGCCGGCGGCGAGCTCGCCGGCGAGTCACCGCCGCGAGCGCCGCCTCGCACGGGCACTGGCCCGAGGTAGAAGACGACCCGTAGGGTCCCACCTGCCAGCGGCTGCGAGATCACAGTGTGACTGGGATCCTGTGCGGCTGCGCGCGAATAGGTTTGTGGACTACGGTGTTGCATTGACCAGAGCGTGCCACGTGGCCCATGGGACCCGCCGATTGAAATTTCAATTCTGGCGCCAATGGGCTATTAAAATAATTCCAGAAAATTATTCAAACTTCTAAATTGAATATCTATCTATAGACTACTCCAAAAATCTTCAAACAAATTTTGTTTAAAAGCATTTGAGCTCTAGTTTCTGTCAATACTAAGTAGGTTCTGTGAAACACAAAGTTAAATGCTGTAGAAAATAATCTTTCCAAGTGCAAATGCAATTTTTCAAGACATGATAGCTACTGGAAAAATCCCCAAAATTTACATAAAATTTAGTGTCCTATTCTTGACCACCACGAAAAGTTTGGGAGCCATTTCACCTGTTTAAACCTCTGTATAGTTCAATTTCCTTTTTTTAGTTATTGAATTTTTACAGATGTTCAGTTGCTTTATTATGTCCCAAATTTAAACTGAACTTTCCTTTAGTAATACACTAACTCCTGTAAAAATCTCGGATTTAATTAACCTACTATCCTATTCCTAATTCAGTTACAAACTAAATATTGATTTAATGGCTAGAAATTCAATTATAAAGTAAATCCAGAAATTCTTGCCAACTTAGAAATACAATAACTCCTTCCCCAAAGCTTAGAAAATTATGAACCAAATTTTTCTAAAACCAGAACCACTTCCTCTATCATGATTATCAACTGGCAGCTATGTTCAAGCTACAGTTTCTTCTTTAAAATTCTTGGAAGTTATTGCTTGCCATAATTTTAGAGACAACACTATACTTTGATCATCTCCTGTTCTTTGCAAGAGCCTTGATCATATTTCCTAGTAGCTACCCTAAAAGTTCCAAAGCCAATTAAGGTCCCTATCATCTAATGATCATCATGTGTTAAAATTTTGGTCTCAATGATGATTATTTTTCAAAGTCATTTATATACCTATTATATGCATATTGTATAGTGACCGAAGTCGAGGAGGAGCCAGAAGTCTTGGAAGAGCATCTTCCAAATTTTAACTCAGACTCTGACCTGCAACAAGGCAAGCCCCGGTTTGCATTTAAAAGTTTTACAGAGTTTTTACCGTCTTTATCACCTTACTTCACAAGTTTGATGTGTGCATTACGTATAGGGTGATTGATGCTCCACTTGCATGGCCAAAATTCCCAGGGATTGGTTGGGACGAGTTACAGTTTGACCTGTAGTAACTGCTCTGCTAATGCATAGGAAATCCGGTAGAAGTCGAGTAGTTAGAATCTACTCGCGAGAGATGTAGGACATCTCACAGGATTGGTTAGATATAAAATGGCAGAATATAATCAAATGGAGACCGGGCAGGGAATGGATAGGAAGCGGCGAGAACTGAGTCTCGGTCGCATAGCCCCGCCTGTGTCGATTAAGGCCCGTCAGTGTTCGGCCCCGCTAAACAAGCTTGACTTGTACCGGCAACATAATGGACATATGGAATCCAATAAACTGATGTAACTTGATAACTGGGATGTCGAGGCCCACTAACTCACCATCGATAGGGGTGGGCTGAGGACAGTAAGGTGTAAATCGGTTGGCAGACACATGAGATGTTCCGTGCGGAGACCTTCTGTTTGCGGAGGTGAGATGGGTTCGCCGTTCGAGTTTCTTGTGAAAGGTGGCCATATATGCCTAGTATTGAAGTGTTATGTAGGTACGGGTGTGCTCGCTGACACTTCTTAACGACGTATGTGTCGTGTTGTCCGGGTGTGTCCTGATTGCAATCACTGTCCCTCGTAGTAATAGAGTACCACTTGTTCACTATATCGTGACGTAGTAAAAACTAAAGAAGCCATAAAATCACATTGCATTGAATTATAATTACTTTGCAACCTTGTATGATTTAGAGATAGTATAATTAAAAGTTTATAGTTTCCCCGTACTTTAGTTGTAATAGCATTATGTGCTCTGAGCATGTCATATCATCGGTAAAGCGTTTCTTGTTTGATAGTGGAGCCTATGATGTGCCGTGCTTGGAGAATGTAATTTGTTACTTAAAACATGACTATAAGAATCCACTGATAAGCGAGCCATTTATGCTTCACCTTACCTATGTTTTAGTGTCCCCCTTGCATATGTCTAGTGAGACGGGTTAGTCTTGCTGAGCCTTATGGTCACGTTTGCAGTTAACGAGTTTTTGCAGGTTATAGAGTTGATGAAGGGTTTGATGATGAGGCTGCACTCCCTCCACGGTGTACAACCGAGTGGGAACTCTGCACGCCGCCATAATTGAGTGCTGCTAGTGCGAAGTATGCAAGGCATGTATAACTTTGCTTTTGCATAGCTAGTGCTGAGAGCGTAGCTAGTATTGTAAAAACTTCCTCTGTAAGACAAATAAAAGACTTCGTCTTGTACTTATTCAGGTTCTATTCTTGTATAATTGTTGGGTGTCGCATCGCACGACACCACCCAATGAGATCCTCGGATGTCGGGATTCCGGTCCCCACATAAGGATATAGGAGGAACTTATTATGGGTTTTTCAAGTGTTCTAAGATTCTTACTCTACATTTCCTGTGTGTCGTAAGGAATCAATGATAAGGTTCCTAGTAACCATAGAAGACTGGATCATCCACTTCTTGAGGTTCCTATGATGAGAATGACTATTAACCAATTTACAAGAATTAGATGGACCTCGATAAGGAGCTTAAGGTCAAGGAAGAGACATCACAAGACAGAAGTAGTAACAGGACAAATGGCCAAGTAGTCAACCCCGTCACTGAACAATATGTGTAGGACTACGGAACACTAGTCACACTACCTTTCTATCCTTATAAGCATGCTCACCTTGTAGGCATTTCACCGAACAGTTCGTATGCGCTTTCAAATCGGTTAGTCTTGTACAATTCAGAGGTCGCCATGGCCTAAGTTGCATGCCGGTTGTGACGCCACAATGTCCCTTCATTACAGACCAGCAATGAACGTCAATACACTTGATTTGGTGTTGTAAACATTCCATCGAACACCTTGACTACAGTCACTGATCCGTTCAATCTTGCACAAATTAGAGCTAACCTTGGATCAATTGTCATCGTTGTTGGGTCATTGATGTGTTCCTGCATATCCTCTATCCCACACATCACTTGCCATGCTGCTAGAACGCGACTCAGAGGTCAGTAGCGGGCCGGCAGCAGGGCGCCGGTGCATGGGCGCGACAGGGCGCTGGCGAGCTGGGCGGCGTGCGCGCTGCGACGAGGAGGCACGGCAGGGGGAGCTTGGCTGGCGGCGTGCGACGCGTGCAACTGGTGGCACACGAGCCGATGGCGGGGTTGCGGATGGGGACGCGCTTCGGCGAAAGACGGCGAGCGGCTGGCCAGAGGCGAGCGGCGCGGCCAGAGGCTACGCGCGCAGGCATGGGGCGCCGCGATGAGGCGGAGCGGCGCGTGGCTGGTCGGGACACGGACAGGGCGAGTGGCGCATGGGGTCAGCGCCGTTGAGGAGATCAGGCGGCAGCGAGCAGGGGGGAGCCGGCGGCCGGCGTGGGGCGGCACCGTGGGCGGCCGGGCGCTCGGTCAGTAGCGCACTCGGTGGAGCAGAGCTAGGAGGAGGCGCGTAGAGGTAAGCAAATTGGGTTTCTGTACCAGGGATAAGTATGACATGTGGGCCCCTTTTTTCTATATTCAAAATAATGTTTAAATGAGCTCAATGCAAAATAACATGGGGCTGTTATTTTGTATGTGGATAATTCATATTTTTTGAACCAAATTTGAGAAATGAATCAATTGAATTTCAAATTCAAATTTGAATTTGAAAGCACGCTAGGCTTTTTCTTTTATTCTTTATCTATTTTCTTTTCTAAAAACCAATAGAAATACTAAATAATTGGCCTTAATAAGTTAATGGTTCTAAACCCTGTATTTTGTAAATTCAAACTTTAAGCTCCGATTTGTTTGGATTTTTATCCTTCGCACGGTTTGATTTTTATTCCTTACAGACTCAAATTTTCAATTGATTCCACGAGTCGAAGCAGAGAGAGAGCGCGTGAGTACTGTCACAATCGACGATAAGGACAACCTCAAAAACTAGCTTGTGCGTGAAGCATCATTGGCACAAACATCGAGTCAGCTCTTGATAAGTACGAGTAGAGGAGGAAACCAAGCGACGTTTGATGAGAGCTAACTAGTGGGCCACCCTTTAAGTGGCCCCACCCATGATATTATTCTCACTAGTCCAAACAAGAGATTAGGATGGAAGTTCTCAAAGATGCTACATATCATCAATGTAGCTGGGAACTCCATGATGTTGCTCAAGTCGATGTTAGAACTCGAGTTTGAATTAACATTTGAATTGTTAATCTTTTATGTGAAATATTCCAGATAAAGCTTTAAGTTTTAACAAGCTCATAATTTTTAGTGAACATTGGTTAACTCACGTGGTACATGTGAGTTTGGATTTCCAAGTCCAGTTTCAAAATTTTTAAGTTCGCATTTTCGTGTTCTAGCTCTACCCAAATGCGGGCTTTCACAATCTGCATCACAACTAGCTCTGGAAAGCTAGAGTGTGACTGTCATAGCTGCCCCTTATCTATCGTTGAATCGGCTTTGGATGCTTCTTCTCGTGCCTCGCTACACCAAGTCAAATTTTGTTGAGTGGTCATCCACCTTGACAAGGAGCCGGATCTCATCTCGACTATGGGGTCTTCTACTAGGGAGGAGAATACTTTGTTGCCTCGACGTTTGGTCACCGATGTGCAACTGGTTCATCCAGTGGTCGTTGAGCGCTCGTCCGATGATCGGGATCCGATGATTCATGAAGCTGCCATGTCTCCTTCTAGTTAGTTGGTTCGCTTTGCAACTTTCTTAGATGGTAGATGTTGTTGGTCATCTGTTAATCCTGTTCGATCAGTTTGTATCAGTCGTGTCAGCTTGAATCGGTCGTTTCAGTTAGTAATGGTTGTGCCGGGCGGCTGGTTTGGGCTGTTGGACTAAGATTTGTCCCCTCTTATCTCAATAGGGACATGCTTTTCACCTCCCAACAATTCTTGCCCTTGGTTTCTGTATTGTGGTGTATCCACCACCACTTAAATTAATATATTAACACTACCGAGGTCTCCCTTGCAGTTTTCTTTCAAAAAAAAATCTAGATCTTCGACTTGTGTGAAACCTTGAGCAACCAACCTAGCATTGTTCCTAACCACTACCCCATCCTCACTTTGGTTTTTTTAAACACCCGTTTAGTTCCAATTAAAGTGTGACCTTGAAGTGGAGGTACAAGTTTCCAAACATTATTTCTTTGAAATTTTTCTAACTCTTCTTGCATGGTAATAATCCAAGATTCACTAGTGAGTGCGTGTGATATATATTTGGGTTCAAACGAAGCAACAAAAGCATAATGAGCGTAAGAGTTTGGATCGAAAAAACCTGGACCGTGTGACCCGCTTGTGCAAGCTTCCAATAATTTGTTGTGGAGGAGAACTTTTGAGGATCAGGAGGGGAGTAGACACTTCACAAGCTTCTTGTTCTTTATGATCATCACAAATAGAAGAATTCAGTACCCTGGATACCAGGTACCCCCTGATATTGCACCTAAAACCCAGAAGTTCCTATTTCCAAGTTGAAGACCTCAGAAGTCAACACACGTCTGACAGCACAAGGCCCGCATCCCTCGTTTGGGTAGCTCCAGTACTACCACGTGTCCTACGGGACCAGACCTACCTCCCTTCACAGGGAAGCTCCAGTCCCGATACGTGTCTAGCAACCCTGGACCTAACCCCCAATAGAGGGAAGCTCTGGTGCCGCCACATGTCGAATGGCCCCGGAGCTACCTCCCCGCAGAGGGAAGCTCCAGAGTTGCCACGTGTTGTACCTCCGGACCTAAGCCTCCAACGGGAAGACTGTTGGATCTCCAACGGCACAGACATTCAAGAGGCTATTAAAACAGCTGTTACAAGACCTGATTAACATGTTATGAACTCAATGACACACGATCAGAGTACCTTCAAGGCTGGTAACGCCTCCATTAAGGCACGTTATCACACAATTAATCAAAGTTGATGAATGTAGATTGTGTATAAGTGATTAATTAGAGCTGGGGTCACCTGTCGGGCCAGGTAGACTATGTAACGACCAGTCCTTAGCATATAAAAGGATTGTACCGCGTGGTAGAAAGGCGAACTAAGCCAACTCAAGCTCACACGCATACTACGCACACAAACTTATCAAAAAACACCCCATGGAGTAGGTATTTTGCTCAGGCGGCCCGAACCACGTAAAAATCCTCTGTGTCACCATCTCGATCATAATCTTACACGCGCTCCAATTGAATACGAACCTCTACAGACTACATTTTAATAGCACTGGGGGAAGTGTCTTACTCTATAATTTGACAAAAGAGCTTGTAGCTTTAGGATGATCTGGACCAGCAAACCTCATCGTCAATGCTAGTTGTGGATCAAAATTAGGAGCTGCAAAAATGTCATTAGTTTCTGAATTTTTGGATAGAAGCACCACTTTTTCCTCATCTTCGAAGAAAATACTCTCCCCCCTGTAGATATGCATCTTGACCTATGATATTAGAGCTAGTACCTGGGCTAGCTTCATCAAAAGAATCCTCACAAGTCTCCACAATTTTATTACTGTCAAGTAAAAGCACATGGTAGCCTCTAGTATGAGATGGGTAACCAAGAAACATGTCATCAACAGATCTAGCTTCAAATTTATCACGAGTACCATGTTTATTAGCAAAGCATTTGCAGCCAAAGACCCTAAAGTGTGTGAAACTAGGTCTATGTCCAAATTGCAGCTCATATGGGCTTTTCCTACCTTGGCATGCAAGAAGACTCGATTTGACACATAACAAGCGGTTGCAATTGCATCAGCTAAAAATTTCATAGGAGTTTGACATTCATCAAGCATAGTCCTAGCCATATCAACTATGGTTTTGTTCTTTCTCTCTACAATACCATTTTGTTGAGGCACATATGGTGAAGAAAATTGATGATCTATTCCATTTTCTGCAAAAAAGTGATCAAATGATTGGTTTTTAAATTAGGTTACATTGTCACTTCTAATTGCTTTTAAAGATCCTGGGTGGTCAAGCGAAAGTCTAAGAACTAAACTTCTAAACTGACTAAAAGTTTCATTCTTAGATTCCATAAAGTAAACCAAAGAATACATAGAATAATCATCAACAATTACAAAGACGTACCGTTTTCCTCCAAAAGATTGAACACGAGAAGGACCTATAGTATCAAGGTGTAAAAGTCATGTTGGTGTTGTTGTCATGGTCATTGTGAGTGGATCATGTGACCTTACAACCATCTTAGCATGTCTACAAGAAGAGCACACAAGTTCTTTCTCCCCTTTAAGTTTAGGCAGCCTATGTATGCTATCTAGAGCACTAACATGTGTGAAGTGATCAAAGCCCACATAACCAACTCTACGATGCCAAAAATATTAGTCTTTTGATTCATTAGCAACTAGACGCCTATGATTAGAGTATGTCATGTCAAAATCATCTTTAAAAACTCTTCCAAACAAAGACATGTTAAACATAAGCTCACCATTTGAATCTACAACTTTGTAGCAATTTTTACATAAGCAAATCTCAAGATTTTCATCTAGCAATCGTGAAACAGAGAGCAAGTTGTATTTCAAGTTTTTAACAAGTGCCACATATTGCAAAGTGTAGTTATTATTTACTCTAACCAAACCTTTAGCAATTATAGGAGTTGAAGAATTATCGGCAAAAGTAACATTCTCTAGATGTGACACAATAGAGAGGGAGGAGAACCATTTTTTGTTATTAGTCATTTGGTGTGAGCAACCTGAATCCACAAGCCAAATGTTCTCCTTCCTCAAGCATGTAACCTACAAAGAAGCACAATACATCGATGACTCAATACTGGGGTTAGTTAAAAGGCATTTAGGAATTCAGTACTGAGTCACACAATGTCCAACAGGAATAACACGCGAAAGCTGAGATAAAACAACAACTTTATGAGCCAAATTTTGAGAATCCTTGCATACAACTACTGACCTACAAGGTGTGTTATGTGTATCACGAAAAACAGTTTGTTTGAGAGCACACTTTGCATGTTTTTTACTCATTACAGTAGGTTGCAAATGTCTAATATTAGGTTCAGCACGTGCAACAGATTTTGCTTGATTGTTGCATGATCTACCTAGCATTATTTGCTTCTTTTCTTGTTTAGCTAGTCTATAACAAATATCTATGACATGAACATCTGTACCACAATAGGTGCAATGAAATTTTACTTTGTGTTCATGTCTAGATGAGCAAGCAACATGTTTATTAGCAACCGAATGAGAAAACATTCTTCCAGACTTAAAAATCAACTCTTTTTGTTTAGGAGCTGTTTGAATCAAACAACTTCCTAATGGCTTAACAACCATAGTTGGATGTTCCTTAGCATGAGCATGAGAATAAAAACCTAAACTATGGTTTATCATGCAAGTTTTGTAAGAACTCAACAGCAAGTTTAGATTCTTATTCCCATTACAAAACAGGTCTAGTGTCATATGCATGTCACCAAGTTTATTGGATAGATCAAGGCACTTATCACATGAATTTTTTTCCTTTTAATTTGCAATTAGAACGGCAATTAACTTCATGAGAACGTAAAGCATTGTTCAAAACAGAAATTTCATCCAAAGCATCATGTAGTTTTTTATTAAGATCATCATGTAACACCCTCATTTTTAGTATCATGCATTGCATACTTTCGAATGCATAAATCAATGAGTAGAACAAAGGAAGGAAAAATAAAATATAAAACATATATATATATATATACATGTAGGTAATAAGAAAAATAAATGAGAATATTAAATAAAAGAATAGGAGGTATTAAATAATAAAGAAAGAAAAGTAAGAGACAAGGATATATATATATAATAGAATGGAAAAAATAAATAAAAGAGTATATAATAAATAAATAAATAAATAAATAGAAAGAAGGAGTATATATGTAAAAATAATTAAAAATGAAAAAATATTAAAAAATGGAGAAACAACCATCGGGCGCCATCCACCCGACTCGGACTCGAGTTCGAGCGGGGGCTCCCCCACCGCGCGCGCTCTCGTGGACACTCAAGACTCCTTCGAGTCTCCACGCGTACGCGCCCGCATCGAGCATGCTCGGGTATCGCACCCGATCGGGACTCAATCCCGTGCATTGCGTCGCCCAGGCCTCAGCCTATATAAGGAACCTGCCCTCCTGTACGATTCCTCCTGCCCATGATAAAAACTACCACCACCCTTGCTCTTGTACGTGAGCGCCGCCAGCGATAGAAGAAAAAAGGGATCGCCAGCAGCTACAAAAGGAAAAGGGCACGACCAGGGCAGGAAGGGAGGAAGAGAAGGAGAGGGAAGGAGCAACCGTCCGCCGGAGATCGCCACACAGTCGTCGTCTCTTCGTTAGAGGATTGTTGACCCGTCTACATCGTCTACATTACGCCTCTGTCCCGTGATCGCGAAGCCACCGCACCTAGGTAGTAAAATTTTCTGATTGAATTTTAGCGACATGATTGATCTAATAATCGGAATAAACTTTTAGTCGCATCTATTTAATTTCAACAACCCTTTTCATCGATAAAACCCCCATAAACTCGCATGAACACATATCAACTAGTTGTAGATAATTAATTATCGAACTTTGCCTGCATTCATGCCATTGCATATTTATTAATATGTGTGGATCGTATTGATTAATATGTGTTTTCTTGTATGTGTGTGTGATCATGAATGGAGAGACATACTCAAGAGGCCGTGTACGAGGATTTCCAGAACCAAGACTTCGAAGCGTTTGAGCAACCGAACACATCGAAGCAAGGCAAATGTCCTTGAACATATTGAACCTATGTTTTTAAATGTTTTGTTGCGAAACTGCATGTTTGTGTCAACTTGATGGAAAACCAATGGTAGGAGTTTACTAGTGATTGTGTGCCACTCTTTGTCCCTGGGGTATACATGATGAGTCAGGTATGGGTATTTTCTCTTTTGAACTTCGTTGCTACACGGGTTATGGGTGATTAAATTAACATACTTAACAACTTTAATCATGAGGATTGGTGATGGTAATGATATGATGACCCTTTTTTAGCAACATGGATTTAGGTGATCGAAGCAAGCATAATTTTCTCGTTGGGTTGGATGGTATGGTGGTTTGCTTGCCTTAGATCTAAGGACCAGTTCATGCAAATATATGCCAGGATAATAGTTCCACCACAAGGCCAAGTATGGGCACGGCGTAGCTCAATAATTGGGTGTGCTGCTAGTGTTGTATGGACCATTGGATGGCGCGGAGATTGGGAGATGAGATGGGCTACCCTAGGATCTGCATGGCACAAGAGGGGGGCTCGTGGGTGAGAGAATGTGGATTCAAGCCTTCTAGTGAAAACTTAGTGGGTCCATACATACTTGTAGTCCCGTTTGAAAGGTTATTTTGTGATCTCTTGTCCACACACCAACGGAAGTGTGAATAGGCAACATAGAGCTTCTTAGTCACCGAAAGGTGATGAAATCACGAACATGTGGGTAAAGTGTAACAACCTCTGCAGATTGTTAGAAACTATTGTGATAGTCGTGCTCCCAGTTATGAGCACTTGGACAACTTCCATGATTATAGACTACTTGGATTTGGGATGGTTTGGATTATGTTATAGGAGTATGATTTTGTTATGGGAAGTTATGGATTCGGTATATCCTTATGATAATAAATGTTGGCTAAATATTATTGAGTAATAATGGTATATGAGATGATGGATATGTGATATAATGATTACCTGGTCATGTTGGGATTTAAACACACATAGACATTGTTGTTTCCTTTTATATGTTTACGAACTAAAACTAGCTTTCTGCAATGAACCGTTTATTTCTGTCCTTGTTCTTTTGATACATGTCATACTTTCCCACACTTGCTGAGTACGACATGTACTCACCCTTGGTATTCCCACACTAAAGCAGCTACAGGAGACACTTGGGGGTACCCTGAGGATGACATGGAGTGCTAGGTTGCGTTCTACCATCAATTTCCTGTGGAGTGAAGTCGTATTACTTAGTTTATTTCTGCTGCAATAATTAGAGACATGTCATTCATGAACCATTGGATTATTATAATAAGGTACCTAATTACTATTTGATACATGGTTAAATTCTAAATATCAATTGTGATGTTTCCGTGTATGTGTGATGAACGTCTTTGGCACACATATACGCTTTACTTGGTTCATTTTCAGAATCGAGTATCACAAATTGGTATCAGAGTCACATTAACCATAGGGCGCAAGCCTAGGTAGAATGGATACTCTAGAGCACATAGGAACACTCCTCTAATATGCTATTTTTGAAATTTCTTGCTGCTGAATTTAATTTTGTCGTTTCGGCCACCGTAAACTGCTAATTACTGTTGTGTTTTCAATGTGATTTCATCCATGGTTTATTGCGCTTGCTGCTGTAATTACCACCCATGATTTTGTGTAAGGTGTGTGTTTTTGCTGCTTCTATGCGTGGGTAAACTTATTTTGCTATCTTCTGCATTTTCTCTCTTTTCACTTCTTTTTCGACAGCCGCACACCTCTTTTCCTTTGTGTTATGGCTGCTGTAATTTCTGGATTATATTACTCTCTTTTCTAATGTTCTCATTTTTCTCTATACATGCCGATCACTAGGAGTACCTCACGTATGAGCACTTGCCCGCCGCCCCTTGTTGGGCGCTTAAGCCTATCAAGATCCCCGACGATCCAGTTCAAGTGGAGGAGAATGTAAAGCCCAAGGTGGAGGGAGTTGTTCAGTCTAGCACTATGGATGAGGACCCGGGGGAGGTGGAACCGAAAAAAGATATGGAAGATGAAACTTATGAGGAAAAACCGCAAGAAGAAGATATGAAAGGTGAACCTTATGAGGAATAGTACTACGGACCCTCCCCCAGGAGGAGGAACACGGAGGGGAACATGAAGGGGAGCCGCAACTTGGTGCAAATGAAAATGGACATAACAACTCAGAGTTACAGCAAGTTGAGGAGTTTCGGACCACCGGAGCTGAAGGAGGACATGCATCCCTGGAACTAATGGGACTCCTCCATTCGCGTGGCATGTATGCGGATTACATCATGAAGAAAGTCCCTCGTCCTGGGCGCAATGAATGGCATGCCGAAGTTGTCATTTTCTTCACCAACAATGTGGTCTCACGGCACGATGCACCCACCTGGTGCTCTACTCAGAGGGATACTACTGATGATGCTGCGTGGGAAGCACTTACAAGTTTGTGACATACTCACAGATTTGAGCTTCAGGACACCACATTTAATCTGCATCCTCAGTGGGAGAGTTGTACGGGGAAGATCATTGGACCACAAGAAGCTATGACCAACTTGCTAACAATGGTTAGGTCTCAAAAGGCACTATTGGACATGAGCAACCGATATGCAACCGCACAAGGGGAGATCCACTACCTTCGGAAGAATCTAGGTCATCTGGAAACCAGCATGGAGGTGAAGGAATGTGAGGAAAAAGGAGAACCTTTGTCACCCAAGCCAACTTGGTCACCCACATCACCATGGCGCAACCCCATCACATCTGCGCAGCCATGGATGCCCCCACCACCTACCAATTAGGAATTTCAGTCCCCTATGAGTAATTTGTAATAAGAATGCTTAGATCGTATTAGTTTTAAATAGTTTGGTGTGCTGAATTTTATATGGTGTTGGCTTGTGCTTGTGTGCTTGGTTGCGAGTTCTGGGACGCTTCGGCGAATGTCCACGTCACATAGTAGAGTGTTGTGGGATGCTTCGGCGCTTGTCCCCATCCTCATATAGGCTTATATTAATAAAGGATTGTTAGTGTCATATACCTTGATGTATATATTTAGGGAATCATTATCTCAAATCTGAATTCTTTCTCATCCTCACCTCTCTCAAAGATGACGAGGGGATATCCTATCCGCAACTGAAGGAATACTTGCGGTTTTGGAACTAGAAGAACACACGAGGGCAATGTTGACAACGTGGAAGTTCCTCAAAACATTAACCTTTGAGCTGATGCAAGCGACCTTGAGCGCTTGATGGCAATGCAGAACTAGCTCATGGAAACAATGATGCAAACCTTGGGTCAGCTACGGGCAAACAATAACAACAACCGCAACAACGCAGCTGCTTTGCCGCCGCCACCGCCGCCTCACAACAGGTTGGAAGAATTTATGAGGACTTGGCCACCTACCTTTTCACAAGCCAATGACCCAATGGAGGATAATTATTGGTTGAAGTCTGTTGAGAAAAAGTTGGCTATTGTCCAATGCAGTGATCGAGAGAAGATTCTCTTTGCATCACACCAACTAGTTGGCGCAACTGTAGACTAGTTGAAAGCACTTTGCAATGCTCACACTAATTAGGAGGCAATCATATGGGCTAAATTTAAGGAGAGATTTTGTTCTCACTATGTTCCTGAAAGTGTGATGATACCGAAAAAGACAAGAATTTGATGTCCTCAGGAAAGGGAGAATGAATGTGAATGAGTACCAAAACATGTTCACACGGTTGTCAAGGTATGCTCCAGAAGATGTTAACACGGACCGCAAGAAGCAAAACTTCTTCAAGAGGGTCCTAAATGACGACATTCAAGTTCAACTACTTAACAACGATTATGCAAACTTCCAGAAGCTTGTGGATAAGGCTATTGTGGTTGAAAACAAGGTTCATGAGATGGAACAAGATAACAAGAGGAAGATGCCAAACCAGGGATAGTCGCAAGGAAGCAATGTCTGCCCATATTATGGACCACCAACTGCACCATACTACAACCCACCTGCACCCGCATATCGCCCTTCTTATCCACCGCGCCCAAATCAGCCATCGCAGCAACACCCTGCCATGCATGCACCTTGCTATCCTACGACACCTGCACCACGTCACAACATGGTGGCTAATGCTCAGAAACAGCTGCGCCCAAGCTTTCCTAGTGCTACTGGTAGCAAGACGTGCTTTTTGTGCGCAGAGGCAGAGCACTTTGCAAGTCAATGCTCCCAAAAAAAGCTATGGACCGATGAATAATGACCAAGGACAAATAACCCTCGACCAAATAGAGGAGTACCACAAGGCAACCGTGGACAGCAGAATTTTGCTCATGGCAATGTGAATCACGCCTCTACCGAGGAAGCTGATAGTGTCGTGATCGGTATGTTCCTCGCCAACTCCAACCCTGCAACTGTTTTATTTGATTCTGGAGCATCTCATTCATTCATCCTTTCAAAGTATCTTCCAGGTATAATCTGCCCATATCTCATATGAAGCAAACTATGTTGCTTAATTCTCCTGGTGGAGAGATGAGGACAAATATAGTATGTCCGAAAGTATGCATTAAAATAAGGGGGTAGACTTTATTGCAAACCTCATTGTCCTGGATTCGCAGGGGATAGATATAATACTTGGAATGGACTGGCTGAGCAAGTATAATAGCGCAATTCAATGTACCAAGAGAATTGTAAAACTGACAAGAGAGCATGGCACTCACGTTGAGGTTAAGGCAGCCCAACCTACAGCGGAGAAGGCAATGATGAATCATGTGGAAGGTGTGACATTGGAAATCATTCTCATTGTTTGGGAGTACACAAATGTGTTTCTAGAAGAGTTGCCAGGTATGTCGCCTGAATGTGACATGGAATTTGTCATTGACTTGACACCTGGAACTGCACCTATAGCTTAGAGGTTGTATAAGATGTTGTTGGTATCGTGCATACCGGGTAACCCATGATACAGCAAAAAATGCTAAGGAGTTCCACCCGTGCGAGTTGAAGACCTCCAAAAGCTACACGTGTCACACGGTACTGGACCCGCCTCCCTCATTTGGGTAGCTCCGACACCGCCACGTGTAACACAAGGCCGGACCTAACTCCCTTCATAGGGAAGATCCGGTCTTGCCACGTGTTCAGTGACCCCGGAGCTAACCCCTGGTGGAGGGAAGCTCCAGTGCTGCCACGTATATAGTGGCTCCGGAGCTGCCTCCCCACGATGGGAAGCTCCGGAGCCACCACGTGTCAAGCCTCCGGACCTGAGATAGCAACGAGGAGACTGGCGGATCTGCAATGGTGCGGACATTCAAGGGATAGTTAAAGCTACAGTTACAAGACCTGATTACATGTCATTAATGCCATATTAATGACACGTGATTAGAGGACCCTTATCTTCGGTAACGCTGCCATTAAGGCGCGCTATCACTCTATTAATTATGCTTAATTTTCACACATCATGTATTAGGCAATTAACAACCACCAGGGCCATATGTCGGGCCAGGCTGATGTAATGACCATTCCTTGGATTATAAAAGGGTTGTGCCACAAAATAGAGACAAGCAAGCTCATACGCACACAAGCCACCACATACTCATCAACAAACACCCCGTGTTGTAGGGTATTACGCTGAGGCGGCCCGAACCATGTAAAAATCCCTATGTCTCCATCTCGTTTTTAATCTCCGCGCGCCCAAACCGAATACGAACCTCTACGGACTACATTTTAATAGTACCGGGGGAAGTGTCGATCACGCACTTTGACATTTGGCACGCCAGGTAGGGGCGCCTGGGATTTTGAGATGGTGAACTCTGCAGCCGCATCATTCAACGGCAATGTTGGATAGCTTGACGAAGGGAATCCCTCCAACATTCAACAACCAATTGGCATTGTTGTCCCAACGGGTGTTATTGCATCACCACACCACCACCTGCTCTGGCTGCCAATGTCGGACAACAGTATGGTGTCTTCGTGTCGGTCACTGCATCGATGCACAACAACCCAAATAAGGCAATCAATGTTGCGTGTACACTTCTTGAGCACCCATCGGCGCCTGGAGCACCTCAGGGTGCGATGGAGCAATGGCTCACTGCTGTGCAACATCTGGTTGCCGTCGCAACCAATGCCATCAGCAACCAAGCCCCCCCCCTCCCTTCAGGGCAGGCACCTTCTAAGTGTAGGACCTTGTCTGGAAGGCTTGGTCCTCACGTTTCACGGCACATGAGTCGTGTTGTGTTCCAACAGGTGACGTCATTGCCCTCTGGGCACGACGCACCCACAGTGCATCGAGAATGTCGACACATGATCTCCGGTCGGATCTCGACCTGCATTAGAGGCAGTAGGACGATCGCGTTCACATTAAGTGTGCTCGCGAGAGGCGTGAGGCACGGAAAAACCCTTCTCCTTTGGGATTGGGAGCAACTCACCCTTGGCCATGAACCTACGCATGGTCCGATGGTCTCAAAAGTTCTGGCCTCATCTGTTGGAGAAATATGACGAGACCGTCAACCCCATTGAATTCCTCCAAATATACTCTATCGCCATCCTAGCGGCGGGTGGCCATGAGGCTATGATGGCCAACTACTTTCCTGTGTCTCTTACTGTGACAGCTAGGTCCTGGTTCATGAGTCTTCTGCCACACTCCATCAAAAGTGAGGCGAAGCTATGCACCCAGTTCACCGCCAACTTCGGGAGTTCCTACACCTGACCTGGCACAGAATGGGACCTGTTCATCGTACAACAGAAATCGAGAGAGTTGCTGCGATCCCTCATCCAACGGCTTTCCGAGGTACGGAATACAATCCCTTCAATTTCCAATGCTTTTGTCATCGTGGCATTCAGAAAGGATGTTAGAGAAGAGACCTCGACCTTCGTCTGAAGACGGTGGCGGTTCGAAGATGTGGTGTCCGATCCACAAGATGGACACTCACAATCTTGAAGATTCCCAAGAGGTCCAAAACCTTGTTGAGCACTTCAACAAGCATCGAGAAGAAGCTCCCTTCCGCCAGCGGCAGGGAAAGCAAAAAGTCGACGAAGCTCCGGCTGATCCGGAGCTAGGCTTCCAGAACCCCAAGAAGGTCTTAAAGGCTGTGTACAACACCATCGACAACTCTGACATCTCCGACAATGAGCATCGGACGACCCTCAACACCATCTATGGAGGGTCCTGGGATATCACCTCCTGCTGCGTCCTCAAGACCATGCGTCGGGAGATGGTTGCCACAGCTCCAACTGCCAAGGCTGAACCCCATCAGAAGTGGATGGATACTCCATCACTTTTGATGCTACAGACTTCCAGAAACATGTTCGGAGCTGGGCAACAACCGTTGATGGTGTCTCCTACTATCAACAATGTCCAGCTTTACCATGTCTTGGTGGATGGAGGGTAAGCGCTAAACCTCCTCAGTTATGAAGCTTTCATCAATATCCAGCTCCGACTCTTGGACCTTCGCCCCTCACGTCACTTCTCTGGGGTAGGTCCGGGGGCTATCAGCCCTCTTCGATCCATTACACTCCCAGTGACCTTTGGGACACAAGAGAACTACAGGACCGAGAAGCTAGTCTACGATGTGGCGTATATCAGCTTGCCCTTCAACGCCATCCTAGGCAGGCCTGCCCTGTATAGGTTCATGGCTGCAACCCACTATGGCTATTTGGTGTTGAAGATTCAACACTTTCAGGCGTTCTACAAATCCGTGGGGATCGTACTGCAGGAGTCACCATGCTGGAAGAACTCCATGCACTTACAACAACGCAGGAGGAAGCATCTGACAAGGAGCTAGCTGCTCAACCTCCGAGCACTCGTCACCGAGGCTCAACCTCTGCACCACATGTGCAACCAAGCGACAACATCGACATTCCCTTCAAAGTCTTCCAGATTGGTTCTGATGCTGCCCAAACCACCCATATATCGGGAGGACTAGACAACAAATAGGAACTTGTGCACATCACTTTCCTCCGGATGAATGTTGACGTGTTTGCCTGGCAACCGTCACAAATGCCTAGGATCCCCAGGGACGTGATTGAGCATAGCATGAAGATTTATCCCGACGTACGGAAAGTATGCCAGAAGCCCCGGAAGAAATCTGTCGAGCGGAAGAACTTCGTCTGACAACAAATCAAGAAGCTGCTCGAAGTTGTTTTCATCCAGGACTTTCATCATCCAAGATGGCTGGCACACCCATTCTTTTACCCAAGGCCGGCGGGAAGCTTTGGATGTGTATCGACTACACCACCTTGAATAAGGCATGTCCAAAAGATCCATTCCCACTACCTAGAATAGAGTAGATAGTCGACTCAACTCTGGGTGTGAGATATTGTGTTTCCTAGATGCATATTTTGGTTACCATCAGATCCAAATATCTAGGGAAGATGAAGAGCATATTGCCTTCATAACTGTAGATGGATTGTATTATTATACTGCCATGCCTTTCGGTCTCAAAAATGCTGCTTCAACTTTTGTGCGAGCTATGCACAAAACATTTGGAGAGCTCATCAGGGAATTAGTGGAGGTTTACGTCAATGACATCGTCATGAAGGTCAAGAACAAGGAGCCACTCCTTGACAACCTGCAAGCCGTCTTTTACAAGCTACGCATCACGCGCAGCATGCTGAACCCACACAAATGTGTCTTCGAGGTTAGCTTCGGGAAGCTCCTCTGGTTTTTGGTGACTCATTGAGGAATTGAGGGAAACCCAACAAAGATCAAGGCTATAGAAGACATGCGGCCTCCAGCCCGCATCAAGGATGTCCAGAAGCTAACTGGATGTCTAGTTGTGTTGAGCCGATTCATCTCAATACTGGAGGAGCGGGAGCTACCCTTCTTTAAGTTATTGAGGAAGACCAGGTCATTACATTGGTCCGAAGAAGCAGAAAAGGCGTTCCAAGAGCTTAAATAGCTCCTCACCACACAACCAATCCTGGTGGCGCCAAACCCTGATGAGCCTCTACTGCTTTACATTTCCGCAACCACGGAGATTGTGAGCATGTTCCTAGTCACGGAAAGACCAGAATCATCTCCAGTTCAGGAGCCTAGACCCCTCTGGGAGGGTCCGGAGCAACCTGAAGGCGAGTCTGGGTCCCAGCCCCCAGGCACGGATCTTCAAGGCGAAATGCTTGAGGATCAACCTCTCTCATCCAAGGGAATTCACATGGCTAATGAAGAAGATCCGGACCCCTCCGGGAGGACCAGGTTGATGTAGAACAAGCTTCGGGCCTCTCCGGGAAGGTTCGGACTGTCCAACGTCCACTGTACTTTTCAGTGAAGTACTCCAAGATGCCAAGACTCGATACATTGAGGTGAATCAGCTGCTTTATGTAGTCCTTATCGCCTCAAGGAAGCTACATCACTACTTCCGAGCCCACAAGATATCAGTGGTAACATCCTATCCACTACGCGTTGTACTGCATAACCCCAATTTTTCTAGGAACATAGCAAAGTTGGCTGCGGAGCTGGCAGAATTTATCTCGAATTCCTGCCTCGACTAGCAATCAAGAGTCTAGCCTTGGCTGATTTCGTGGCAGAGTGGACACCTTCTCCATAAAATTTTGGAGGCCCTAGTGAGCAATGGTCGGAGAGTCGATCTTCACCGAGCCTCACTGGACCCTCTACTTCGACGGCTCTGTGCAGATGCAGGGGGCTAGAGCTGGAATACTTTTCCTGGCTCTGACCGGTGAGAAGGCCAAATACATGGTACACCTTGACTTCAAGGCAACCAACAACATGGAGGAGTATGAAGCTCTCATCTACGTGCTCGAGGTGGCACTTTCATACAGCATCAAGCAGGTGCTGGTGAAGGGTGATTTGCAGCTCCTTATCAAGCAAGTCAAATGCGAATGCAGCTACAACAACCCACAACTTGTTGCTTACATCCTTGAAGTCCAGAAGCTCTAGAAGGACTTTCATTTCCTTGATCTCTGTCATGTACAGTGTCTCAACAATGCTGAAGCTGATGAACTGTCAACGAAGACTTCAACCGGAGCTCAAGCTCCCGATGGAGTTTTTGTCAGGAGGTTGTAAAGACCAACCGCTCAGCTAGCCAAACTGAGTGAAGGGGGCGACATCAGCATCTCAAAGCTGTCTGTCCCAGTGGCCCTGTACCATGGCGTTAACCAAGGGTCCTGGGTGCTGCGGGAAGCTCTGAGCAACCTAGCACTCAAGACTCAGAATCTCATGTTAGCTCCAATGCATGGATCTTGTAGATCCGGAGCTACTGGGAAGATAATGTCCATCCTAAAAACGGTGCATCAGCTGACTAGATCATCAGTTTGGCTAAAAGATACACGTTGGTAGAAGGGGATCCCTACTGGCGTGGTGCCAATGGCGTCCTAATGCAGTGTATTGCAAGGGAAGAAGGCCATGAGCTCCTCACAGACATCCATGGAGGCGAGTGTGGGAACCACGCGTCTTCCCGCACGTTGGTCGGTAAAGCCTTCCGACATGGCTTCAATTGGCCTACAGCACTCCAGGATGCAGTTGAGCTGGTAAAAAATGTGAAGCGTGCTAGTTCCACACAAAAAAAAAATCACACTCCGGCTAAGTCATTGCAAATGATACCTCCTACATGGCCATTCGCTGTGTGGGGGATGGACATTTTGGGACCTTTCCCAAAATCCGTCGGAGGTTACAGGTTCCTATATATCTCCATTGACAAGTTCACCAAGTGGCCGGAAGCAACTCCAGTTGTGACTATCAACAAGCAGTCAACTATCAAGTTCTTGAAGTCTATAGTATGTAGATTTGGAGTTCCTAACAGAGTCATCACTTACAACGAAACCCAATTCACAAGTGCAGCATTTCGAGAGTATTGCGAAGACCTCGACATTCAAGTCCGCTATGCATCAATAGCTCACCCGAGAAGTAATGGTCAAGCTGAGAGAGCAAATGTAGAAATATTGAAAGGACTCAAGACGCGCACATATTAGCGCCTCAAGAAACATGGAACCAACTGGATAGAGAAGCTTCCGTACGCACTGTGGGCAAGCAGGACTACACCTAGCTGGTCAACTGGAGAAACACCCTTCTTTCTGGTGTACGGAGCTGAAGCGGTCCTTCCTCCAGAGATCACCATGGGGTCGCTCCGGTTCGGACCTTCGATGAAGCCACGTAGGACAAGCTCCGTCATGAAGACCTTGACCACGTCAACGAGGGAAGGTGCTAAGCTGCTAATCGGAATGCACGATATCGCCAAGTGCTCCAGCACTATCACCAAAGGCATGTGCGCAACCGACAGCTTTAAGAAGGCGATCAAGTGCTGTAGAGAATACTAACTCGAGAAGGGATGAACAAACTTTCTCCTAGTAGGGAAGGTCCTTTTCGAGTAATCAAAGTATCCTGTCCCGGATGCGTTCGCTTGGCAATAGAGGATGGGACCCCGCTTCCTAATCCTTGGAACATCGAGCACCTCCGTAAGTTTTATGCTTAGTTTCAAAGAGGTGTGTCTGTAATTACACACAATGTAAGTTATAGAGTCTATACTTAGAGTCGGGTAGGTCCTAAGGGAGAACATCCGGACCCCTCTTGGAGGGTCTTGGAGGGTCTGGCAAGTTCAAAGCCCACCTAACTTGGTCTCTTTACTGAAAGTGTGGCTTACCTACGTTGGGTCAAAACAAGATGAATAGCACACTTGGCCTGGTTCTGTACCCTAATTGTGTCCTTGTCTCCCCTATAACTAGGACCTATAATAAATGACATTGTTGTGTGAAAGCAGTCTTCACGTGCATCAATTTTTGTACAAGCTCGTTTTCTTTTATTATCCCTTCCCTTCTTCTATAGAGCAAAGTTGTGCAATTCTTTTTGAGCTTTACTTCGGGTTACTTATATGTTGTACAAGTTATATTAATTTTTTTGGATCTTAGCATTGCTAGACAGTCTACTCGCTTGAACACCAAAGCTAGTGTTAGGTCCAGAGTGCGCTATCGACTTAGCCTGGTCAAGCCCCCCAAGTACGCCACTCTACCTATATTCTGACAGGCCTCAATAGGGCGGGTCCAAAACGCATTCGGATATGGAAAGATTACATTAGTGTACTTTTTATAATATTGAGTTCCTTTGGATCTAAAATTCAAATAAGAACAGTAAGCCGCAAAAGAGTTATAGATGAGAGGATGAATTTATTGTTTTTCTTGTCTTTAATGCGCAGGAAAAACGGAAAACTCATGCCGATGGTGGATGATGTTGGAGCTACTAAGCTCCGACATCCCCCGAGGGGGACCGCCGTCGACGTTTCGTATGTTGAAAGTGGCCGTCGTTGGAGCTGAAAAGTTTTGACAACCCCCACAGCGGCCCGCCGTTGACGTGAAGAATAGAGATGATCCAAGTGAAGATGGCGAAGAAATCACCACGAAGGGATTCACTGTCGATGTATTCTATGTTGATGGTGGATATCGTCGAAGCCAAGAAGCTCCGACAACCCCAGGGGGCCCGCCGTCGACGTTCTACCTGTTGACAATGGGTGCTGTCGAGGCTACCAAGCTCTGACAACCCTAGGGGACCCGCCATCAATGTTTTACGCGTTGACAGTGGGTGCTGTCGAAGCTACCAAGCTCCGACAACTCCTAGGGGGCCCGTCGTCGACGCAACAAAGGGTTCCTAGAGGTGTCAAAAGTAAACTTTGGACCTAAATGCTAAACGTGTTGGCTACAAGTTTGAAGTGTTCAAGTCATCAATACATTGTCATAACCTTTTGGTACATGTTCGCAATCAAATTGTGTACATCTACCAGGGGGCCAACAAGATAAATGACAATGCATTGAAGAAAAACACAAAACGGAATTCATTCATTCGAGAAGAGTGGATTTCATTCCTCAGAAAGACTGGATTACAAAATGAGGATTACAGTAAAAGGCAAAAGGAAAAGATCCTAGCTACTGGAGGTTCTAAGTCCTGTGGAAAAATTAGGCAACCTTATCGGCAGCTTCTTGGACGCTATCCCTAGCGGCATCCTCCTCTTCGACAATGGGTCCTTCGAACACCGGATCTAGAGAAAGTTGGGGGTCTCGACTCTTGTAACATGCTAGAACATATTCGACTACGTACTTGGCCAGAGACTTCCCCTCCATATCAAGTTGGTCGATGATGACATCATCCATCACGTCGAGTTTGCTGCCAGCAGAGCTAAGCGCCATCAACATCTGGTCCAGCTCAGGTGCTGGGTTCTCTAGACGTACCGGACTGAAGCCAAGTGGTGCCAGAGCTTCATTGGCTTGCCCTAGAAAATCCCACACCCGCTGGGATTCAATTGCCCTCGAGCTCCTCATCTCCTGCAGTGACCTTTTGGCCGCTGCAAGCTCCGAACCATTCCAAGCGAGGCGCTCGACCTCTTTGGCATGTTGTTGAATGCTTTCAGCCACTTGCCTTTCGTGGTCAACGAGCTTCATCTCCCGGAGGTGGATGCGATTTTGCAGTTCGGCCAGGTCCTTTTCCCTGCCTCTCACCTCCCTTTCTCTGGTGGCTACATCAGCTTCTCTTTTGGAGAGCTCTTGCCCCAGCTTCCAGTGCTTCTCATCCTCCTGCTTCCACTTCTGATGAAGTTTCTTTGTGCGGTCTGCCATGTTTTGCTCTCCCAGAGATAGTTTCTAGGAGAGCTCCCCCTCTCTTTCAAAATATCCTCCTGCATCTCCAGGAGCTTCTCTTTCCTCTCATCAAGGTCCCCTCGGCATTTTAGGAGAATCTCGTTCAACGCGTTGAGGTTGTCTTGACGTTCGTCAGCAGCATCATTGCTCTTTATGGCATGCTCAAGAATTTCCTGAGACTTAGCATCGAGAGCCCTGATGGAGGCCCGCCTCTCCTGCAGCAACTGGCCCCAATATTCCATCTAAGCCTTCTCTTTCTCGACCCACTCCTATTGTTCGGAAAGCCATATCCGCGCCAGCTTGGTTTCAAAATGATGTCTATTGCGCCAACGCCTTAAGGTGTGGCGCTCTTCTTCAAGGACCTTGTTGTCGAGGTCGATGGCGAGATGGACTTAACGGAGACTAGATAAGGCGTTGTCGATAGACAATGCCAAAGGAATAGGCTCTGGACCGGCTGGGGTCTTCTCTGCCAGCTTCAAGGGGTCTTCAAGCACAAAAATTGGATCACAGGCCACAAGTGTGGTCCCCTGTGGTCCCGCGGCACTCGGACTGCCCCCTGAAGCTCTTCTACTTCTACCGATCCCGAGGGGGGTCCCACTAAGGGCACTTCAACCTACGGGGCTGACGCCGAAGGTCCCCCTGTCGGATCTTCAACTGTCGGCTATGTAGGCGGAGGACCCGCTGCCAACTCCTCTGGGTGCTTCAGCTCGGACATGTGTGCCACCGCAGTAATCGCCTCTGCGCAGATGTTGGAGCTTCGTCCGAAGCCCCAACCACTGCAAGCTCAGGCGCTTGTACTTCCACTACATCTGTCTCAGGTGCTAGAGCTTCGATAATCTCCGGCACAAAGGTCAAAACTTTGGGCACCTCCGGCTCAACCATGGGACCTTTGACAACTTCTGGCACATGCGCTGGAGCTTCGGTTACCTGGGGCTGAAACGCCAAAGCTTGCACCATCTCTGTCTCCTGCATTGGAGCTTCAGTCGTTGGTGCTGCAGATGCTGGCGCATCTTCATCAACTTCTCCCCTGTGGCCTGGCGCTACCACGAAAGTTTCTGGTTTCTCCTCTGGATCCATGTCCACGACAGTTGGCGCTGGAGCTGTCGTGCCTTCTGCCACCACTTGGGGAGGCACAGGGGTTGAAGTCGGAGCTCCCGCACGTCCTCAGTCGCTACAGCAGGCGCCGAAGCCTCGGACTTCTTTCTTGACACCCCGGAAACAAAATAACAAGAAAATTAGAGACATGACAAAGACAAAATTAGCACCTCAAGGTGAGATGATAAAGCTTACGAGGCCCGGAGTTAGAGCCTACCAAACCCGGAGTGGCAAAAACCTTGGACCTAGGCTGGGAGCTAGCCGCAGCAGCTGGAGTGTCCTTAGCTGGGACCTCCCAAGGCTGGGAATGACCACCAGACATGGAGCCCGCAGCTGCCACTGGGGCCGCAGATGATTTGCCGAAGCTTGTGCTCCTTGAGGATGCCGGCACCGAAGGAGGCGTGGCTGCTGAAGATTTGCTGCGCCATGGAGAAGGGGCAGTTAAAGTCAGAGCTGACTTGACAGCACTTCCATCAGCGTGCCTCAACTTCCTCTTCTGACTAGAAGATTTGGCCGGCTCCTTGCCCTTGCCCTTGCCCTTGCTAGCATCATCAACATTCTGGCTTGGAGCTGCGGGGGCCACCCTCTCTGAAGCTCCGAGAATTGCAACCACGGAGGTACTATGCCTCTCCAGCACGCCAAGGTCATTCAGTGCCGGCATTCTCCTCCTGAGCTACTTGCTAAACTATGGAACCATGTTCACATGCAGAAAGGCAACCGATAGAGCCAGGGCATCGTGAACTCCATTCTGTAATTTATTGAGATGAAGCTTCAAAGCTTCATCATCCAAGTTGGTATTCAAACCAACTTAGATTCGTTTATGATCCATCTCACTATTGAAAGTCCATGCGGGCCACTCCCTAGTCTTCAGCGAAGCCCACCCGTTCACCAGGAAATTGCCGAAGACCATCTAAGGGGTCACTCCACCCTCCACGCATTCATGCGTCCTTGTCATTATGGGCTTGTACGCTTCTAACAACTCCGAAACTGTGTTCCAGGCGTCGGTGTCGACATTGGGAAGGCCCTTGGGTAGCTCCAACCTCTTGTGCTCCTCCACTGTGATGATCACCCAGTCTTTCTTCTAGTCATCCCACTTGACGGAGGGGAAGGCCTTCAAGTACTCTGAAGGGCAATTCTTGTGCTTCATGAAGTAGTAGAAGCCAATCAACTCCGTCCCCTTTTCAGTGGTGTGGACCATGAAGAAGGTCCTGAACAGCTCAATGCATGGAGGCATGCCCACCGACATCTCAAGAAAGTGGAAGAAGGTCGCCACCAGAAAGAGGGAGTGGTGGCCGAGATGATTAAGCTGGAGGCTGTAGAAATCCAGCAGCATCAGGAGAAAGCTCGAAAAAGGTGGGATTAGACCCACCATGGTGTAAGCTGAGAAGTACACCATCTCTCCAGTCTGCTCCTTTTATATGGGGAGCTTACCAAAGTGGATGTCCTTGTTGCAGGAGTTGCTGGATAACCCCATGTAGGTCCGGACCCTCAAAAGCTCTTCGTTGGTCTTGATCTTGCTACGGGAAAGACCTAACTGCATCATGGCAAAGTGGAGCGAATGGTGGAAGGGCTATGCGAAAGTTTGGAGACTCTAAGCGCAAGTTCGAATGAAAGCGTAAAGAGTCCTAAAACTGCGTTGGCATTCCTTCTTCAGTAAGCTGTAAAAGCCCGCTTTTCGGAAGAACAAAAATGTAAAAATGTGAACTTAAAAATTTTTGAAAATGAACTTAGAAATCCAAACTCACATGTATCACGTGCGTTAACCCATGTTCACTACAAATATGGACTTGTTAAAACTTAAAACCTTCATAGGAATTATTTCAACCCTAAAATGGGACATTCAAAAATATTCAAATCTCATGCCGTAAATTTTTCCATGACCTTCTAATATTCCAATTAGACTCTCGGTAAAGTTTCAAAATTTTTGAAGCACGTTTTCCATTTATTGGACACGTACTGAGAGTTTAATCAACGTCGACTTTAAATTTAAACTTTGTGCTCAACCTTGTCCAAATCAACTCCAAATTTTTCCTGAGGTCCCTTATGGTTCAAAAAGGTTAACTTCAAAGTTTCAGGATTTTTGAACCTAATCTACTATTTATTTCCTTGAGTCAAGTATCACCACTTGAATTCAAATTCAAATCTGAGTTCAAATTCAACTTGCTCAGTTTTGAAATCTGATTGCACCATAAAATTCTCCACATTTTATTTAGTCACGGGGCCAAATTTGACTATTTTTGAAGCATGCTCGCTAGCCCTATTGGAATTTTGAAAAGAAGAAAAGGGAAGTGGGTCCCACAGGTGGCCCCCACCAGTCAGGTCGGCAAGGCTTCCTCTTTCCTCCCCTGCCTCCACGCAGGTGCGTGCATGTGCCACCGCGATGGCCACTGCGACGTTCCCGGTCCTTATCACCGCGCCCAGCCGATCCTCTCGGTCCATATCGTCACGCCCGCTCCTCGTCCGACCTGCGCGCTCGCCCCCGGCGCTTCACTCCCAGCCAGCCCCTGCCTCGCCCGGCTCCTCCCCGTCGCCTGCAGCGCGCGCCCCTGGCCATCCTGCCGCTCGCCGGGCAGCACCGAGCCGCCAAGCGCCTCGCCGCCTCCTCCGACGCGCAGCCACCGCCGCCTCGGTTCCAGCACCTCCCGGCCGCCGGCTTACCCCGCCCCCACGGGAACTCGTGCCGCCACCTCCGGGTCCGCTGCCCCGTGTGCCTCCTCCGCGTCTGGTCGCCTCCATGGCTGCCTCCCCAGCTTCCCCGCTGGTCCGCCCGCTCGCCTGACCACGCCGGCGCACCACCTCGCCCCTGCTCGCGCCTCCGACCGCCGGCGCCAGGCCGCGCCTCTTCCGCTGGCCCGCTCCCCGCATCGCCTCGCCCTCTGGTCCCAGCAGTACCGTGCCCCAGATCCTCCCTCGCCGGCCCTGCGTCCCGCCGGCCGCCTCCTCGCCTCCGGTGCCATCCCGGCGCTGCACGACCCGCGCGGCGCCCGACACCGCTCGGCCGGAACCGCACCACCGCGCCGCTCACCTTGCCGCCGACCCGCGCAGCTCCTCCACGACGTCGCGCCCACCCAACACCGGCCACCGACGCCAGCGCCCCACTAGCCGCGCGCCTCCTCGCGTTGACCACCTCCTCACGGATGCCATCGTCCGTGCCTCGCCGCTCCCAGCTCTGCCACACCGCCTACGTCACCGTTCTGCGCCTCGTCGCGTCCTGCTCCCGTGGCGAGCATGCCCGCGTGCAGCATGCCACCCTGCTGCTGCTTGCCTCGCTGTGCCCCGCATGCGCGCCACCACCGTCGGTGCCCTGCCGCCATGCTCGTGCTGTCCCCGTGCCGCGTCGCCACGACGATGGTTGTCGCGTCGTGCCACACCAACCGCATGTCGTGTTCCGGCTTGCTACTGGTCGCGCCTTTCCGGGCCGACCGCGAGCACCATGACGCCATGTCCGCGTTCCGCGCCGTGACTATGTCCTGGGAGCAAAGCGAGTAATGGGTGTGATGGAGGATATGCAGGAACACGTCGTTGACACACCGGCATCGACAACTGGTCCAAGGTTAGCTTTGATTTTGCAAGATTGATTGGATCAGTGAGTGCAGCTAAGGTGTTCGATGAAATGTTTACGGGGGATGAACCAACTTCGTTGATGTTCGGAACTGGTCTGTGATGCAGGGGTAGAATGAGGTTGAAACCGACAAGCCCAAGTGCCAAGATACCCTTTGAATGGTGATGAAGCGACGGAAATCAAATACACACCCAAGATGTTCGGTGAAATGCCTACAAGGTGAGTCTTGCCCTAAAATGTCTTGCTTGACGTCACCGACGTCCGTTCGTGGTGATCGCTAAGATTACTCATATGTCGTCAAGCCGTACGTCCATGTTCCGCGTTAATATCATTTCTATAGGAGTCCCCAAGTTGACCTCCTTTGTCGTTTGTATCACGTCGGCCTGTCCGTACGTGCTTGTGATGCTCCACCATGAGTCGCGTCGACGTCGTTGACCATATGACGTCGTCGTGACGCTCCGAACCGTCATCGTGTCCTGGCATCGAGATGATGGATGCTTGTGATGTGTGTGGTGCTGAAACACCAGCACGACTCGTCGTACAATGGTCGTTTAGCCAAATTAGGGTTTAGTCGAGGCGAGACTCTTCGAGTCCTAGGTGTAGCCTAGATGCTAGATGAAATGCCTTCTAGGTCAAACCGAGTGTATTGGTGACCACCGATGACCTAGGGTAGAATAATGCGAGAACGTCGCGACTAACAAGGAGAACTAGACCAGGGGTAACCTTGGATAAGAGTTCCTTGGTTGTGTTGAGGATGTTCCCTAACCGATCACAGGATTGGTTAACTTGGTGTACCACTTCATCGACGACAGGTTCGTCGAGTCCCTTATCAACAACCGAGTCGACATCACTAGCCTTAAGACTCACAAGGTGGTGTTCGGGATTCCGCTCACCCCCTTTGACGAGTCTGGGTCGATGTGGACGTGGCTAATCCGATCTTCCCGTGATGGCAAAGCATGACCGTCACCACAAGGTCTCGCATCATGTTCGAGTTCTAGGAGTTCACCGAGCTCATCTGGACAATCTTGCAAAGGACACTGCGATAGTTTCGTGGAAGCACTTGAACGATGCTCAAGAAGCTTGCCGTAGAAACTACTTTACCAAAAAGTCATTTCAATGTTGTCTTGGTACTCACATCAAATTAACAGGGCTTGTTACGACTCTTTGAGTCCAAGCAATGTTGACCTCACTTCACTCCCAAGTGTCGCTAGGGTTTCACCCTGGTTCATCCTTATCAGGACCCTGCGACCACACTTGTCCCGTAATTAGGTTTACTCCTTAATGAGTTTGTGTAACTTCATTGGTCGACTTCTAAGTCACAACCTCTTGTTGCACAGTTCACTCATGCCTTAAGCTTTCAATGCTCCATCTTGATCGCTTAGTCTTCCTTACATCACACAGTCCAGTAATACTTCTTCACCATTATACCTTATCACTCTTTGTGCGGCATAGCTCCAAGTGTTGAGTGCTAAATTGCGATGTGTCATTACATTGCACCTTTCAGTGCTTATCTCGACACTACTATGCCACCTTGACTCTTAGGTCATCCTTACACTACAAGTCCAACACTTTCACACCATTCAGTTGTATCGTCCTTGAGTGGCATAGCGTCGAGTGTTGAGTGCCAAGTTGCAATGTGTACTTACATTGCACCTTTCAATTCACATCTCGATACTACTATGACCACTTGACTCCATCCTTTGTTTATCCACACAACAAAGGCATATCTGTCCTTCCTAGTCGAACTCCTCATTCTTAGAGTTTACACAACCCCGTGGAGTCTTTTCTTAAATTACTTAATTACTTAATTACTTATATGCATATCATGTCGATAGGAAACGTGATGGTAGGTGATCGACGAGGAGCTTCGCTTGGAGGAGAAGGCCAAGGTGTTTCCACTGAGGTTCCATGGCAGGTTCTCCGGAGGAAGATCAAGCCCTAACAATTGACATTTGTTCAGTCGCAAACTAAGGCAAGCCCCGGTTTGCATCATATCTCACATGATTGGTTAGATAAACAATGGCTTAATATAATGAATCCGAGACCGGGCAGGGAATGGATAGGAAGCGACGAGAATTGAGTCTCGGTCGCATAGCCCTGCCCGTGTCGCTTGAGGACCGTGCCGTATGCGGCACCGTTGGGCAAGCTTGAACTGTACCGGTTGCATAATGGTATATGGGCCCATTAAACTGATGTAACTCTAGACTGTAGTGTGGAGACTCCTCGGTTGTCCATGAATGGAGATGCGAAGGCATAAAGGTGTAAATCTTCTAGCGGGCAACTTCGACGTGTCCGTGTAGGGGACCTTTTGCTCGGGATGAAGGGGTTTGTCGACATTGGGGTCTTGGGTGAAAGGTGGCCACGTATGACGCGGGGAGGAGAGCACGTATGTGTCTCCCACGCGGGTGTGCGTGTCGTGCAGTCCGGGTGTGTCCTGATTGCAATCACCGTCCCTCGCGGTAATAGAGTACCACTTGTTCACTGTGTCGTGACGTAGTAAATACTAAAGAAGCCAGAAAATCATATTGTATTGAATTATAATTACTTTGCAACCTTGTATGATTTAGAGATAGTATAATTAAAAGTTTACAGATTTCCCCATACTTTAGCTGTAATAGCATTATGTGCTTTGGGCATGTCATATCATCGGTAAAGCGTTTCTTGTTTGATTGTGGAGCCCATGATGTGCCGTGCTCAGAGAATGTCATTTGCTACTTAAAACTTGATTATAAGGATCCACTTGTAGGCGAGTCATTTATGCTATTCCTTACCTATGTTTAGTGTCCCCTTGCATATGTCTAGTGAGACGGTTAACTCTTGCTGAGCCTTATGCTCACGTTTGCGCTTTAACGATTTTTGCAGGTATTAGTTTTATTTCTGCTGTTCAGGTTGTACATGAGACTCGAGGTGTCGAGATAAATCTCATGTGAGCCACGCCGCTGCTGTATGTCCTTCGTGTTGCTAGTGAGAATCATCCTAGGGCATGGACGTCTTCTCTCCTGCTTAGTTAGGTGAGATTTTGAGTATGTAATTTCCGCTGCGTGTGTACCCTTGTTGTACACTCTTTTGTAAACTCTTCTTATTATGAAATGAAAACTTTATATGTTTTGGTATCCTTTTCATGTGTGCTGTTAGGTGTCGCATCGCACGGCACCACCCAATGAGATCCTCGGATGTGTGGACTCCGGTCCCCACAAACATGGTATCAGAGCTTCATTAGGAATAGCACGCTCGAAAAAGAGCCTATTTTCAAAAACTCCAAAGTAGTCGAGTGAGGATTAGCTATATGCCCATTAAGGACTATTAGTAGTATAAGTTATAAAGGTGGTGAACTAACTTGTTATATTATTCTGTAACGACGCTCCGTCTTCAAGGTAAGAGGTAAGGTACGCCACCGAGAGCGGATCAATCTCGGTAAACTCTGCATACGAGATATGGTATGTGAAATTTCCGTGGCTTAGCACGGAAAGTCAATATGAGTCTCTGAAACTTTCCATGTTTCTGAGAACATATGACACGCGGTACCCCAGCGTGACACAAAATTAGTGGGAGCCCCCGTCGGGTGGTGTATAACCCGATAGTATGTATCTCTAGAACTATTCATGTTCTATGGGATCATGCGAAACACGTATGCCCGAGCGTGTATAAGCCGGATCGTACGGGAGTCTTTGCTGTACAGACGTATTTACAGCCATGTACCTCGAGACATGGCCTCACTCGAGGACGACTCACGCCAGAGTCGTATGCACTTACTTTTAATTATATCTTATTGTGATTGCCTGTCGTGTTTCCCCGTGCCGCCCTTGAGGTGTGAAGGTGTGGAAGGGGATTGTTTGTCTTCTGCAGGTACACTAACTCCGGTAGCGGCCCGTGTAGCAAACCTTTGCGAGTGATCAGTATAGGGACCGCCTATAGACGTATCCGGATGTATCGGGTAGACTTTTCTTTTGGTAAGGCACGTAGTACCGTCAGTATCACAATTGATACTTTGACCATCCCCCACGAAAGAAATGACTTCATATTCATATTAAGTCCAAGTATCAGTTGCTGATATCTTGTGGACAAAGTAAAATGTTTCTTTTCAAGAGTAGGTGAACCAAAGTCCTTTGCTCCTGGCGAGAGTTTAGCTCGACTTCGCCGGAGTAAGACTTTGGTTAAGTTTGAAGATCCATAGTGATATGCTATGGATAAGAAGGTCGTCAAGTCTCTTTTAAGATTCCATTGGGTTCTAAAGTAAATGATTAGTTGTGAATCCAGTTCTAGCCATCGGACTTGAGTTTTGAGCTAAGTTTCAAAATTTGAGTTTGTTTCCAAATTCTTGTGTTTCGAAGCCGGTGAGTTCTGTTTTCGAACAGAATTGACCTGACGTTGAAATTCCATATCTCTTCAACCTGGAGGGCTTTGGAGGCAAGTGAATACTTTTTGAAAAGCTTTTGGAGTCTTCTAATAGTTTCCTATTGACCTCCAAGCCAAAAGATGCTTTTATGGTGATGAAGATGCACCATTATCACAGCAGCTGCTGTTCTGAAACTACACGGACCAGCATCTGAATTTTTGTCATATTTCCTTGGAGAAAGCTCTTCTATTCCATTATGATACCTTTCTGGAAAGTGGAAGAGCTATTCTACAACTTTGTTATTCAGTGATACCTCAAATTCAGTTTAAAACTAATTAAAAACAGAGTTGAAGATAGTACATGTATATCGATGCTATCTGAAACAGCCAGAAAAATTTTGAACTTTAAATAGCCATAACTGTTAAACTAGAAATTCAACCTATGCATGTTTATACATGTATGGAAAACTTAACGAGTCCTCTATCAACTTTCTATTCAACACAAAGGCTAAAACTCACATTAATCAGGTCTAAATTGAGTTGTCGTCTAAGAGGTTCTGACAGCCCGGAAGAGGGGACAGAATCTGAACTCTTCACCAATTGAATCGTAACCTTCTGCATACTTCACTGCTGCAGGCCTACTTTATGTGGTTGGAAAGTGTAGAGAGTCCTCTACAACATTTCTATAGAACTTCAGAGCGGAATCCGTCTCTAACATACTCAAAATTTCAGATTTCTAGACTTGATCAAATCTGGACAGCGAGTGGACAGTCCTGTATACAGTTACTGTTTCTCGCATAACTCGCTGTATAATTGTCGAATGGCTTCGTATTTTACATTTCTGGGATCCTGAGAATGTATGCAACAAGTTTGCTATGTATTACTTTTGCAAATGTTGATGTTTGTATATTTGAAAATTGTGGACAAAATCAGCCTTAAACAAAGGAGGTGCTGTCCAAATTTTCAGAAAAACTGTCAACTTGCAAATGCCATATCTTCTCAACCAGAAGTGCTACGAGGGCAAGTAAATACTCTTTAGAAAGATTTGGAAGTCCCCTACATGTTTTCTGTTCAACACCAGACCAGAATCCTTTTCTAAATGGGTGAAATTTGGACGATTGCAGAGACTGTCCAGGCATACCCAAACTGGACAGCAATCTGTACACCTCTGAATTTAATCCATAACTCGCAGACCTTTAATCCAATGGTGTCACTCGAGTAACCGTTGGAGAGGTTAGAGAGTCAGCTACAATTTTTGCAATTGGCTCCAGACCTGAATTGGTCATCTACCTATTCCAAATCGAGTTTGAATACAGAGTGGTCAATCTGAACTGAATTCAATTCTGAATGCTGAAATTTTACCCAACTTCAAAAATTCATATCTTTTGAACCAGAGCTGATATGAAGACAAGTAAGTACATTCTGGAAACATTATTACATTGGCTACAACTTTGTAAATAAGAATATTTCCATATTTACATCATAACAGCCTGAAAACTTTAGATCAAAACTGCTACTGTTTAAGCCGATTCTGCTGAAAGTGCAGAGAAATCTGCTAACTTTAAAATTGCATAACTTGCAAACCAGAGATGATCTAGAGGCAAACCAATACTTTTTGGAAGGGTATTGAAGTTTATTTTAACTTTGTTGTTCACCTCAAGATCTGATTTTGCCATTTACTTGGCCAAAATCGAAGTTGCGTCCAAGCTGTTCATCCTCCACCAGGATTTAACCGGGTGATGACCCTTCAGGGTGTTTATGGATTTGGTTCTCGAGTTCAACTTGAGGAGTTTCATAACATCCCAGGTGTTGCGACCCAACAATATTTGCCTTTAGAGTTGAGTATTACACTAAGGCAAATCCCTTTTGCTCGGATGCACATGCTAGTGTTTTGACTATGCAACCTTGCATCTCACACTTTAGTTGTGCATTGAGCATGTACGACCCTTCCCTTAGTTGGACGACCCTCCCCATAAATATTGCTTGGAGTAAGTTTCTTGCTCACCTAGCTTGAATCTTAAGGGGGAAGGAGTTCATCTAGTAATTGAAGTGTTACGTTCACCTAGGTGTCATACCAAGGTACATCGACACCACACCAACGTGCTGGGAGCAATGCTCAAGTAAGTAGGACCGAGTACAACCTTGACTCATTAAGTCAATGCGAAGCTTAAGTAACGGATTACCTTGAACCCCGTTTCTTGTGGAACTCGATCATCGAGTTAAAGGAGTCAGTTGATTCTTCACGCTAAACCACTCCTTTGCCTCAGTCTTTGAGACGAGAAGCCATAAGTGAGTAGTATGAGCTGGAAATTCTTTAGCAAGAACGTGGATCACTAACCAAGGTCGTGCCTAGCACAGTACCTTGTCAACCACTTCGTGCAACCTACGGAAGTGATGAGAACCTTACTCTTCAAAGGTTATTCTCTTTGCAACTTCTGAAGGTAACCTTGCCGCACCTTTTTAGGGGTAGACATAGTACTTTAAGAAAACTACGCGATGAAAAACCTGACCCATTGTTAAGGAACCACAATTACCTGTAAGTTGTGATTAACAAGCTTTAGGGAACTTCCGATCAACAAGAAGTTCAATCACTTTGTTCCATTTTGTACACTCCGTTGCCTTGAGATGAACCTCACCATTCCTTGCTAATACTTTTACCTTGAAACCATCGAACTTGGTCGAGATATGAAAGTAGCAAGTCTTTTCTAGCGCCTTTCATGACCAAGTTTAATCAATCCTCCTGTATTTGGGATACTTCTGACCGTGTTTGGATTGTCTTACCTATTTTTGCTCAAAGCATAATACTGAATGCACCATACCTTGCATAATTATCCGCGGAGTTGCATTGTGTCTGCATAACATCATCCGGTTTGTGATGCATCATAAAACGTAATTACTAATGAGTTTTGAGCAAGAATATATGACCCCATTCAAATACCTACGTTGTGTCTCACAATTTTGAGTTGTGATCAACTTTATCATTCGCAACGCCTTCGACCTGTTTCATTATCTTGAGTGGCACAAGGGAAACCACTTAACACCTTGTGACCAAAACAAAGTTGAGCCTCTGTCCTTGACCTGTTGAAACTCAAATCAACTTGAGTCCTGGAAACTGATTGTTTCTAGTTGCGAGGAGCTTCCTATGGACTTCTCGACCTCGGTAAAAGCCTGCATCTTTCTTTTCGCGAGGTTATCAGTTAATTATCAGGTCTTGGAACTCCTTGACTCGTAATGGATGGTGACATTGCTTTAGCCACAAGACCAGGGTAGCAAAGTCTTCGTAAGAGAAACACCCAGAGTTAAGAACACCTAACTATCTTAGAGTTCTAAAGTCCTCCAATGCAGAAGCTTACTTCCTTTTGACGAAAAGAAGAAGACCCCAAATTATCAATATAGCTTTCTAAGCTACAAACTTTACGGTGTGATTCCAGTCACGCCGAGCATCCAAACCATAGATGCAATAAGAAGACGAAGAGTCTCTTTCTCCAATCACATGCCAGGAGATGGTTGTCTCATCAACAACTCGGCCTAACTTTCTCTCTTCCTTAGAATCTCGGGACGAGATTCCTTTAAGGGGGAAGGATTGTAAAAGCCCGCTTTTCGGAAGAACAAAAATGTAAAAATGTGAACTTAAAAATTTTTGAAAATGAACTTAGAAATCCAAACTCACATGTATCACGTGCGTTAACCAATGTTCACTACAAATATGGACTTGTTAAAACTTAAAACCTTCATAGGAATTATTTCAACCCTAAAATGGGACATTCAAAAATATTCAAATCTCATGCCGTAAATTTTTCCATGACCTTCTAATATTCCAATTAGACTCTCGGTAAAGTTTCAAAATTTTTGAAGCACGTTTTCCATTTATTGGACACGTACTGAGAGTTTAATCAACGTCGACTTTAAATTTAAACTTTGTGCTAAACCTTGTCCAAATCAACTCCAAATTTTTCCTGAGGTCCCTTATGGTTCAAAAAGGTTAACTTCAAAGTTTCAGGATTTTTGAACCTAATCTACTATTTATTTCCTTGAGTCAAGTATCACCACTTGAATTCAAATTCAAATCTGAGTTCAAATTCAACTTGCTCAGTTTTGAAATCTGATTGCACCAAAAAATTCTCCAAATTTTATTTAGTCACGGGGCCAAATTTGACTATTTTTGAAGCATGCTCGCTAGCCCTATTGGAATTTTGAAAAGAAGAAAAGGGAAGTGGGTCCCACAGGTGGCCCCCACCAGTCAGGTCGGCAAGGCTTCCTCTTTCCTCCCCTGCCTCCACGCAGGCGCGTGCATGTGCCACCGCGATGGCCACTGCGACGTTCCCGGTCCTTATCACCGCGCCCAGCCGATCCTCTCGGTCCTTATCGTCACGCCCGCTCCTCGTCCGACCTGCGCGCTCGCCCCCGGCGCTTCACTCCCAGCCAGCCCCTGCCTCGCCCGGCTCCTCCCCGTCGCCTGCAGCGCGCGCCCCTGGCCATCCTGCCGCTCGCCGGGCAGCACCGAGCCGCCAAGCGCCTCGCCGCCTCCTCCGACGCGCAGCCACCGCCGCCTCGGTTCCAGCACCTCCCGGCCGCCGGCTTACCCCGCCCCCACGGCAACTCGCGCCGCCACCTCCGGGTCCGCTGCCCCGTGTGCCTCCTCCGCGTCTGGTCGCCTCCATGGCTGCCTCCCCAGCTTCCCCGCTGGTCCGCCCGCTCGCCTGACCACGCAGGCGCACCACCTCGCCCCTGCTCGCGCCTCCGACCGCCGGCGCCAGGCCACGCCTCTTCCGCTGGCCCGCTCCCCGCATCGCCTCGCCCTCTGGTCCCAGCAACACCGCGCCCCAGATCCTCCCTCGCCGGCCCTGCGTCCCGCCGGCAGCCTCCTCGCCTCCGGTGCCATCCCGGCGCTGCACGACCCGCGCGGCGCCCGACACCGCTCGGCCGGAACCGCACCACCGCGCCGCTCACCTTGCCGCCGACCCGCGCAGCTCCTCCACGACGTTGCGCCCACCCAACACCGGCCACCGACGCCAGCGCCCCACTAGCCGCGCGCCTCCTCGCGTCGGCCACCTCCTCACGGATGCCATCGTCCGTGCCTCGCCGCTCCCAGCTCTGCCACACCGCCTACGTCGCCGTTCTGCGCCTCGTCGCGTCCTGCTCCCGTGGCGAGCATGCCCGCGTGCAGCATGCCACCCTGCTGCTGCTTGCCTCGCTGTGCCCCGCATGCGCGCCACCACCGCCGGTGCCCTGCCGCCATGCTCGTGCTGTCCCCGTGCCGCGTCGCCACGACGATGGTTGTCGCGTCGTGCCACACCAACCGCATGTCGTGTTCCAGCTTGCTACTGGTCGCGCCTTTCCGGGCCGACCGCGAGCACCATGACGCCATGTCCGCGTTCCGCGCCGTGACTATGTCGTGGGAGCAAAGCGAGTAATGGGTGTGATGGAGGATATGCAGGAACACGTCGTTGACACACCGGCATCGACAACTGGTCCAAGGTTAGCTTTGATTTTGCAAGATTGATTGGATCAGTGAGTGCAGCTAAGGTGTTCGATGAAATGTTTACGGGGGATGAACCAACTTCGTTGATGTTCGGAACTGGTCTGTGATGCAGGGGTAGAATGAGGTTGAAACCGACAAGCCCAAGTGCCAAGATACCCTTTGAATGGTGATGAAGCGACGGAAATCAAATACACACCCAAGATGTTCGGCGAAATGCCTACAAGTTGAGTCTTGCCCTAAAATGTCTTGCTTGACGTCACCGACGTCCGTTCGTGGTGATCGCTAAGATTACTCATATGTCGTCAAGCCATAAGTCCATGTTCCGCGTTAATATCATTTCTATAGGAGTCCCCAAGTTGACCTCCTTTGTCGTTTGTATCACGTCGGCCTGTCCGTACGTGCTCGTGATGCTCCACCATGAGTCGCGTCGACGTCGTTGACCATATGACGTCGTCGTGACGCTCCGAACCGTCATCGTATCCTGGCATCGAGATGATGGATGCTTGTGATGTGTGTGGTGCTGAAACACCAGCACGACTCGTCGTACAATGGTTGTTTAGCCAAATTAGGGTTTAGTCGAGGCGAGACTCTTCGAGTCCTAGGTGTAGCCTAGATGCTAGATGAAATGCCTTCTAGGTCAAACCGAGTGTATTGGTGACCACCGATGACCTAGGGTAGAATAATGCGAGAACGTCGCGACCAACAAGGAGAACTAGACCAGGGGTAACCTTGGATAAGAGTTCCTTGGTTGTGTTGAGGATGTTCCCTAACCGATCACAGGATTGGTTAACTTGGTGTACCACTTCATCGACGACAGGTTCGTCGAGTCCCTTATCAACAACCGAGTCGACATCACTAGCCTTAAGACTCACAAGGTGGTGTTCGGGATTCCGCTCACCCCCTTTGACGAGTCTGGGTCGATGTGGACGTGGCTAATCCGATCTTCCCGTGATGGCAAAGCATGACCGTCACGACAAGGTCTCGCATCATGTTCGAGTTCTAGGAGTTCACCGAGCTCATCTGGACAATCTTGCAAAGGACACTGCGATAGTGTCGTGTAAGCACTTGAACGATGCTCAAGAAGCTTGCCGTAGAAACTACTTTACCAAAAAGTCATTTCAATGTTGTCTTGGTACTCACATCAAATTAACAGGGCTTGTTACGACTCTTTGAGTCCAAGCAATGTTGGCCTCACTTCACTCCCAAGTGTCGCTAGGGTTTCACCCTGGTTCATCCTTATCAGGACCCTGCGACCACACTTGTCCCGTAATTAGGTTTACTCCTTAATGAGTTTGTGTAACTTCATTGGTCGACTTCTAAGTCACAACCTCTTGTTGCACAGTTCACTCATGCCTTAAGCTTTCAATGCTCCATCTTGATCGCTTAGTCTTCCTTACATCACACAGTCCAGTAATACTTCTTCACCATTATACCTTATCACTCTTTGTGCAGCATAGCTCCAAGTGTTGAGTGCTAAATTGCGATGTGTCATTACATTGCACCTTTCAGTGCTTATCTCGACACTACTATGCCACCTTGACTCTTAGGTCATCCTTACACTACCAGTCCAACACTTTCACACCATTCAGCTGTATCGACCTTGAGTGGCATAGCGTCGAGTGTTGAGTGCCAAGTTGCAATGTGTACTTACATTGCACCTTTCAATTCACATCTCGATACTACTATGACCACTTGACTCCATCCTTTGTTTATACACACAACAAAGGCATATCTGTCCTTCCTAGTCGAACTCCTCATTCTTAGAGTTTACACAACCCCGTGGAGTCTTTTCTTAAATTACTTAATTACTTAATTACTTATATGCATATCATGTCGATAGGAAACGTGATGGTAGGTGATCGACGAGGAGCTTCGCTTGGAGGAGAAGGCCAAGGTGTTTCCACTGAGGTTCCATGGCAGGTTCTCCGGAGGAAGATCAAGCCCTAACAATTGACATTTGTTCAGTCGCAAACTAAGGAAAGCCCCGGTTTGCATCATATCTCACATGATTGGTTAGATAAACAATGGCTTAATATAATGAATCCGAGACCGGGCAGGGAATGGATAGGAAGCGACGAGAATTGAGTCTCGGTCGCATAGCCCTGCCCGTGTCGCTTGAGGACCGTGCCGTATGCGGCACCGTTGGGCAAGCTTGAACTGTACCGGTTGCATAATGGTATATGGGCCCATTAAACTGATGTAACTCTAGACTGTAGTGTGGAGACTCCTCGGTTGTCCATGAATGGAGATGCGAAGGCATAAAGGTGTAAATCTTCTAGCGGGCAACTTCGACGTGTCCGTGTAGGGGACCTTTTGCTCGGGATGAAGGGGTTTGTCGACATTGGGGTCTTGGGTGAAAGGTGGCCACGTATGACGCGGGGAGGAGAGCACGTATGTGTCTCCCATGCGGGTGTGCGTGTCGTGCAGTCCGGGTGTGTCCTGATTGCAATCACCGTCCCTCGCGGTAATAGAGTACCACTTGTTCACTGTGTCGTGACGTAGTAAATACTAAAGAAGACAGAAAATCATATTGTATTGAATTATAATTACTTTGCAACCTTGTATGATTTAGAGATAGTATAATTAAAAGTTTACAGTTTTCCCCATACTTTAGCTGTAATAGCATTATGTGCTTTGGGCATGTCATATCATCGGTAAAGCGTTTCTTGTTTGATTGTGGAGCCCATGATGTGCCGTGCTCAGAGAATGTCATTTGCTACTTAAAACTTGATTATAAGGTTCCACTTGTAGGCGAGTCATTTATGCTATTCCTTACCTATGTTTAGTGTCCCCTTGCATATGTCTAGTGAGACGGTTAAGTCTTGCTGAGCCTTATGCTCACGTTTGCGCTTTAACGATTTTTGCAGGTATTAGTTTTATTTCTGCTGTTCAGGTTGTACATGAGACTCGAGGTGTCGAGATAAATCTCATGTGAGCCATGCCGCTGCTGTATGTCCTTCGTGTTGCTAGTGAGAATCGTCCTAGGGCATGGACGTCTTCTCTCCTGCTTAGTTAGGTGAGATTTTGAGTATGTAATTTCCGCTGCGTGTGTACCCTTGTTGTACACTCTTTTGTAAACTCTTCTTATTATGAAATGAAAACTTTATATGTTTTGGTATCCTTTTCATGTGTGCTGTTAGGTGTCGCATCGCACGGCACCACCCAATGAGATCCTCGGATGTGTGGACTCCGGTCCCCACATAAGCCTCCGCAACGCTTGGATGGAAACCGCAAAGGGATCAAGAACACATTTTCAAAAATCTACCCTATCAATGACGAGTGGGCCCGAGTCCACTTTGGCAGAAAGGCCGAAGTTATTACCCCAGGTGAACCATTGTCATGATGGGAAGTTGGAAGCTCGAGGGCGGCGGACTGACAGGGCACTCGGAACCGATACAGTTTTCATATTGGAACCGACGACCTTCAATTGAGTGAGATCCGCACGCAAGGATCTCACCTATTGCATTCAAAAGAAGCCACGACCTTTGAAGCCGCAGCACAGGAATCGAAGATGGCCCCACCTCTTGAAGAATAACTTAACTCAAAGGGTTTCTCTAAGAGTTGGGCCCGGGGGCCACTATCGGTACCCTGCGTACCGGGTACCCCATGATATCGCAAAAAATGCTAAGGAGTTGCACTCGTCCGAGTTTAAGACCTCCAAAGGCTACATGTGTTACTCAACACTGGACCTGCCTCCCTCGTTTGGTGAGCTCCGACACCGTCACGTGTAACACAAGGTCGGACCTAACTCCCTTCATAGGGAAGCTCTGGTCTTGCCATGTGTTCAGTGACCCCGAACCTAACCCCAAGTAGAGGTAAGCTCTGGTGCTGCCACGTATATGGTGGCTCCGAACCTGCCTCCCACGATAAGAAGCTTTGAAGCTGCCACGTGTCAAGCCTCCAGCCCTGAGACAGTAACGAGGAGACTGGCAGATCTGCAACAATGCGGTCATTTAAGGGACGGTCAAAGCTACAGTTACAAGACATGATTACATGTCATTAATGCCATATTAATGACACACAATCAAAGGACCCTTAACTTCGGTAACGCCGCCATTAAGGCACGTTAACACTATGTTAATTATGCTTAATATTCACTGTTCGTGTATTAGGCAATTAACAACCGCCAGGACCACATGTCGGGCCAGTCTGATGTAATGGCCAGTGCTTGGACTATAAATGGGCTGCACCACACGGTAGAGATAACCAAGCTCATAAGCACACAAGCCACTACATTGTGGGGACCAGAGTCCACACATCCGAGGATCTCATTGGGTGGTGTCGTGCGATGCGACACCGAACAGTTTACAAGAAATAGAACCAGAATAAAGTACAAGACCAAGTCTTTTATTTAATACACAGCGGAAGTTTTCACAATACTAGCGGACGTGAAGAAATATATACATACCATAGCTACGCTCTCAGCACTAGCTATGCAAAAAGCAAAGTTTCCCATGCCAGGGATACTTTGCACTAGCAACACTCAAACTATGGCGGCGTGCAGGGTTCCCACTCGGCTGTACACCCTAGAGGGGGTGTCGCCTCATCGTCAAACCCATCCTTAATAGGGTAACCTGCAAAAACTCGTTAACTGCAAACATGAGCTTAAGGCTCAGCAAGACTTAACCGTCTCACTAGACAGATGCACGGGGACACTAAACATAGGTAAGGAATAGCATAAATAACTCGCCTACAAGTGGATCCTTATAACCAAGTTTTAAGTAGCAAATGACATTCTCTGAGCACGGCACATCATGGGCTCCACAATCAAACAAGAAACGTTTTACCGATGATATGACATGCCCAAAGCACATAATGCTGTTACAGCTAAAGTATGGGGAAATTGTAAATCTTTAGTTATACTATTTCTAAATCAAACAAAGTTGCAAAGTAATTATAATTCAATATCATATGACTTTCCTGACTTCTTTAGTATTTACTACGTCGCGACTGCGACAGACAAGTGGTACTCTATTACTGCGAGGGACAGTGATTGCAATCAGGACACACCCGGACAACACGACACATACGCACTTTCGGAAATGCCAGCGAGCACTTCGCGCAGTACCTACGTAGCACTTCAGTACTAGTCGTATATGGCAACCTTTCGCAAGACACTCAAATGCCGAACCGGTCGATCCGTCACGGGCAGGAGGTCCCTGCGTGGGGCGTACTCTGACGTGCCCACCAGCGGATTTACACCTTGCTACCCTCAACCCTCACCTATAAAACGGAACGGTATGCCTCGACACCCAAGTGACCAAGTTACGTCAGTTTATTGGATTCCATATGTCCATTATGTTGCCGGTACAATTCAAGCTTGTCCGAAGGGGCTGCATACGGACGGGCCTTAATCGACACAGGCAGGGCTATGCGACCGAGACTCAATTCTCGCCGCTTCCTATCCATTCCCTACCCGGTCTCAATTTCATTATATTAAGCCATTTTCTATTCAACCAATCCTGTGAGATACATCTCTCGCGAGTAGATTCCAACTACTCGACTTCTACCGGATTTCCTATGCATTAGCAAAGCAGTTACTACAGGTCAAACTGTAACTCGTGCCAAACAAACCCCTGGGATTTTTGGTCATGCAAGTGGAGTATCAATCACCCTAAACGTAATGCACAATTCATATACTATTCATCATAGTGATAAAGCAAAAGCTCATAAACGACTTAAATGCAAACCGGGGCTTGCCTTGTTGCAGGTCAGGTTCTGAGTTAAAAATTTGAAGGTTCTCTTCCAAGGCTTCTGGCTCCTCCTCGACTTCGGTCACTATACGATATGCAGATAACATGGATATATAAATGACTTTGAAATTTATTTATTTTAAGACCATAAATTAATTCATGGTGATCACTATATGACAGGGACCTTAATTGGCTTTGGAACTTCGATGGTAGATACTAGGGAATATGATCAAGGCTCTTGCAAAGAACAGGAGATGATCATAGCAGATTGTGGTCTCCGAAAGTATGGCAAGCAAATCAACTTCCAAAAATTTCCGAGAGGAAACTGTAGCTTGAACCTAGCTAACAGTTGATAATCAAGATGGAGGGAGTGGTTCTGGTCTTAGCAAAATTTGTTTCATAATTTTCTAAGCTGTGGGGAAGGAGTTATTGTATTTCTAATTCGGTAGGAATTTCTGGATTTACTTTATGATTGAGTTTCTAGACATTAAACCAATATTTAGTTTGTAAATGATTTAGGACTAGTATAGTAGGTTAATTAAATCCAAGACTTTAACAGGAGCTAGGGTATGACTAAAGGAAGACTCAGTAAAATTTTGGGACTTAATAAAGCAACCTAATAGCTGTGAAAATTCAATAACTGAAAAAGGAAATTGAATTATACAGAGAGTTAAACAGGTGCTATGGCTCCCAAATTTTGCCTGATAATCAAGAATAGGACAATAAATTTTATGTGAATTTTGGGGATTTTTCCTGTGGATATCTTGTCTGGAAAAATTTCATTTGCATTAGGAAAGATTATTTTCTACAGAATTTAACTCTGAGTTTCACAGAACCTAATTGGTATTGACAGAAACTAGAGCTCGAGATCTTTTGAACAAAATTTGTTTGAAGAATTTTGGAGTATCCTACAGAAAGTTATGGATTTTCTAAGTTGGAGCCTATTCTGGAATAATTTCCTAATTTGATTTAACTCGTGGGCCCCACTGTTTTAAAATGAACCAATAGCATTTAAACCACACGGGGGCCACAGAGTTCCACCGCGTAGCCACAGCAAATCCCGTGGCCACACCTGATCCGACGGGGTTTACCGCCGCTGACACGCGGGACCCGCCGCGTCGTCTTCTACCTCCCGACGCGGGCGGCGCGCGGGGCTCCCGCGGCGGTGCTCTCCGGCGAACCTCGCCGCCGGCCAATCCAACGCACCAGAATCGCGGAAACTTGCCGCCTGGGGGTTTTTGGGGTCGCTGAGCACGGTGGTGAGGTCAATGGGTCTTGAAACTCGCCGGAAAAGGTCGTGCGACGGCGGTGGCGGCGATGAGTGCTCGGGCATCATAGAACTCTCTAAAGAGTAGCTCAAATCACTTGGGAATTGCTCCAAAACCTTTCTGGGATGATGGAGTTCAAGGATATGGGCGCAGAAGGGGAGTGAGTTGCCGGGAATCATGAGTTCGACGGTGAACCGAGGTTTTCTCACCGGCGGCGAGCAAAACTCGAAATTCAGAGCCGTTGCTTGATGATCCTTAAAGGTTTTTGATCAGACAGGATCGCTAGGGCCTATAGAGACTATCTCTAAGTAATTGCAAAGGATGATTGCTTGTCGAAAAGGAATTTGACATGAAATCATAGCTAGCTATCTACCCTTGGCCGTAGAGGAAACGATCAATAACTTGCTCAGGCTTCAACGATAAGGGAAACGGTTTGTACCATGAGCTAGAGTTTGATCAGGCGCACCTTTTTGCTCTTTGGAGCTAGGCTTGAAATGGCGCGGAACGGCGGCACCCGCGGAGCAGTGGCGAGCGGCGGCGATGGCGCGCGGCGGAAGAAAAATGGCGAGGCAGTGGAGCTGTGACCGGGGATGAGGATTAAAGGGGCTTCGGCCGGCCTTTTATAGAGCCGCGGCGAGCAGGCAGGCAGCTCGCTGGAGCTGCATGCGCGCGCGGTGTCGAGCGGGGGCGCGGCGGTGCAGAGGTGTCGGGGTTGAGCTGATCCGTTTAAAGGGGAGCTGACATGTGGGGCCCACTGTCCAGTGATTCTCCCTACAGCTCAGTTACTAATTCATTTAAAAATAGAAGATCAACTCCAAAAATCATGAAATTTTGTGGAGATGGCAAATGAATTATTCTGAACACAATGGTGAATTCAATTCTTATGTTTAAAGAAGTTGGAGAAGAATTTAAAATTCAGATTTGAATTTGATTCAAATTTGCTAAGCACCTCAATAAAACTAGTAGATGAGTTTCTAAAATCTTGAAACTTTGTAAGCATGCTATTGAGGAATTTAGGAGCTCATGGAAAAATTTAGAGCCCTTAATTTGAATATTTGGTTTAGAGCTTATTAGGGCTTCATTGTGCATTGCTTACTAATCCTTATCCAAAATTCTTATCCTTAAAAGGTGAATAGAATATAATTTGGATTCATGGTGAAGTCTAATACCCATGATAAAAGAATCTAACAAAGAGTGCAAGAAAAGTTTTGGATGGCATAGTTCATGTGTACCCTTATATTGGAGATCCAAAATAGTTGATCACAAAACCCATATGAACTTAACATGCCATAAAAGTGGGGTTTTACATTCCTCCCCCCTTAAAAGAATCTCGTCCCGAGATTACAAAATAAGGCAAAGGAAAAAGGATCTATCGAACATATGCCGCTAACAAGTCCGGATAGTTCGTTCTAAGATACTCCTCGCTTTCCCACGTGGCCTCTTCGGCACTGTGGTGGCTCCACAAGATCTTATAGAAATGCAAGGTGCGGCTTCTTGTGGTGCGAGTCTTTTCATCGATGATCTGAGTTGGATGCTCGAAATAGGTGAGATCTGGTTGGAGAGCTTCCAAATCATCTATACGGACATCAGCGGGAGTTTTAAGACACTTTCGTAACTGAGAAACGTGGAACACATTGTGAACCCCTGAAAGTGACGGTGGTAACTCTAATTGATATGCCACAGGTCCGCATCTTTCGATTATTGCGAAAGGCCCAATAAAGCGGGGAGCTAGCTTCCCTTTTACCCCGAAGCGATGGATACCCTTCGTAGGGGATACCCGGAGATAAACTTGATCTCCAACTTCGAAGTGAAGAGGTCGACGTCGCCTGTCCGCGTAGCTCTTCTGTCGAGACTGAGCAGCTTTGAGATTCGCTTGAATAGTGCGAACTCGATCCTCGGCTTCATTTACTAAGTCGATGCCGTATACTGCCCGTTCACCTGATTCGCACCAGTTCAAGGGTGTGCGACACTTCCGGCCATAAAGAGCTTCATAAGGTGCCATCTGGATGCTAGCCTGGTAACCGTTGTTGTATGAAAACTCCGCCAAAGGTAGATGATCATCCCAGTTCTTGCCCTGGTGGATGGCACAGGCACGAAGCATGTCTTCAAGCACTTGATTCACCCGCTCAGTTTGTCCATCAGTCTGAGGATGATAGGCCGAGCTCCTAATTAACTTGGTCCCCAGTGCAGCGTGGAGATGCTCCCAGAATCGCGAAACAAATACAGCCCCACGATCTGAGATGATGGTGCGGGGTATTCCGTGGAGACACACGATTCTGGCAATATATAATTCCACGTACTTTGACGACCGATAGTTGGTATTGACGGGAATGAAGTGTGCTGTCTTAGTTAGTCGGTCAACGATCACCCAGATTGAGTCGTGCTTATGGAGAGTGGGAGGCAACCCAACAATGAAGTCCATGCTGATATCCTCCCATTTCCAAGCTGGTATGTTTAAAGGTTGAAGCTGTCCTGCTGCTTTCATATGGTCGGCCTTCACTCGCCGGCATGTATCACACTCGGATACATATTTAGCTACTTCCCGCTTCATCCGAGTCCACCAGAACTTCTTTCTTAAATCTTGGTACATTTTGTTACTTCCCGGATGAATGGAATACTTGGATAAATGAGCTTCATCCAGTATCTTCCTCCGAAGTTCCATGTTTCGGGGTACTACTATACGGTCGTTAAACCAGAGGGTACCTTCCTCGTCACTTCGGAAGCATTTCATCTCCCCCTTCTTTATTCTTTGGTGAATATGTGACATCCCCTTGTCCGCCTTCTGAGCTGCCATAATATCCTCCCTGATGGTAGGAATGAGAGCGAGGTTGTAGAGCGCCCCATATGGAATCAAGTAGAAACTCAGTTCTTCCTTTCCCTCCATCGAGGTAATGGAAAGATTGTTGATATGGGACTTGCGGCTCAGTGCATCGGCGACTACATTCGCCTTGCCTGGATGGTAGTGGATCTCAATCTCATAATCCTTGATCAATTCTAACCATCGCCTTTGTCGCATATTCAGATCCTTCTGGGTGAAGATGTATTTCAAGCTTTTGTGATCAGTGTAGAGGTGTACTAGATTACCCAGTAGATAATGCCTCCACATCTTCAATGCTAGCACCACAGCAGCCAGCTCAAGATCATGAGTCGGGTAGTGCTGTTCGTGGTTCCGAAGCTGTCGCGATCCATACGCGATCACTTTTCGCTCTTGCATTAATACACAACCTAAACCAATCCCAGATGCGTCGCAATAGACATCAAATGCTTTGGTTGTGTCTGGTTGGGCTAAAACTGGTGCCGTTGTAAGGTGTTTCACCAATGCTTTGAAACCTGCTTCACATGCCTCAGTCCATATATACTTTTGTCCTTTCTTCAGAAGTTCTGTCATTGGTTTAGCTATTTTGGAGAAACTGGGTATAAACCTCCGGTAATATCCTGCTAAACCCAGGAAACTTCGGACTTCATGTACAGACTTTGGAGACTCCCATTTGAGGACTTGCTTGATCTTGCTTGGATCAACTGCAATACCTTCTGCTGATATGATGTGCCCTAAAAATGGCACCTGGTTGATCCAGAATTCACACTTGCTGAACTTAGCATACAACTGATGGTCCCGTAATCGCTGAAGCACAATATGCAAGTGTTGAGCATGTTCTTCTTCGGATTTTGAATACACAAGTATGTCGTCAATGAAGACCACGACGAACTTGTCCAATTCCGGCATGAACACTGAGTTCATGAGATACATGAAATGAGCCGGGGCGTTGGTTAATCCGAAGGACATAACCAGATACTCATACAGCCCATACCTTGTTGAGAATGCTGTCTTGGATATATCTTCTGGTCGGATTCTAATTTGATGATAACCAGAACGAAGATCCATCTTCGAAAACACTTTAGCACCCACTAATTGATCGAAAAGAATATCAATGCGCGGTAGTGGATACTTGTTCTTGATGGTGACAGCATTAAGTGGACGATAGTCTACACACAGCCTCAAGGTCTTATCTTTCTTTTCTACAAACAGTGCAGAACAACCCCATGGTGATGAACTTGGACGAATAAAACCTTTGCTCTCAAGTTCAGTTAATTGTTCCTTCAGTTCTGCAAGTTCCTTGGGTGCCATCTTGTAGGGTGGTCTTGAAACTGGCACTGTTCCGGGCGCAAGTTCAATCTTGAACTCTATATCCCTTTCTGGTGGCATCCCAGGGAGATCTTCAGGAAACACGTCGGGGTATTCACATACTACCGGAATATCCTTAAGTTCCATAACCTCGGTGTTGTGAGTGGATGGGTCTAATGGAATGATGTTCTCAAGATTGAGAACCTGGGGCTGATGGAGTGGAGAGTTTAGATAAATTTTTCGAGAAACGATATCAAGGATAGCACCATGGTATTGCAACCATGCCATTCCTAAGATGATATCTAGCTTTTGAGTTTCTAGGATAATGAAGGAGGTAGGATAGACGTTCCCATCTAGGTCAAGAGGCACTTTATGGGCTACCTCATAGGTTACTACCCTCCCTGCTGGAGTGCAAATCATATATGGAGTTTTTGTGGCGATAACAGGCAATTGACTTTTAACGACAAAAGATTTACTAATGACATTGTGTGAAGCTCCGGAGTCAAAAAGTATGACTACGGAATGATTTAAGACAGAGAACGTACCCGTGAGCACGGGTGCGCCTTCCGGAACGTCCTCGATGGCGAGGTGGTGGATGTTGCCGGGTCTGGTGGCTGGCTTCTTGAACTGATTGCGGGGTGGGTTGGCCCCCTGGTAGGATGATTGCCCTCCGCCTTGTCGATTCTGCGGACAATCCTTGGCGAAGTGCCCCGTACGTCCACACGTGAAACACGTGTACGGGGTTTGGCCAATACGAAGGGGAGGACGGAATCCCGGTGCACGTGGTGGAGGTGGAAGTGCACGTGGGATCATCCCCTGCTGCTGTTGTGGCCGAAATCTGCCGTTGTTGAACTGACGACCACGGAACATTGGTGGTCGCGATGGCGGCTGCCACCTCTGGCCGGATGGTGATCGATACACCATACGGTACTTCTGAGGAGTACCACCTCCGCTGCTCTGTGGAGCACCCCTCTTCTTTTTATCGGAGGACAGCTCGCGCGTAGCGTCCTCCTGCATGATAGCGGCATTGACTATGTCGTTGAAGTTGCCGCGGTTGAACAGGACAAGCTTGTCCTTCAACTTGGGGTTCAAACCCCGGTAGAAACATTCCCGCTTCCGATCTTCGGTATTCACTTGGTCCTGAGCATATTGGGCCAAGTGGTTGAATGATTTGGAGTATTCGTATGCACTCCTTCCTCCTTGTCTTAGCTCCAAGAACTCTTGAAGCTTCCTCCTCATAATCCCGGGAGGGATGTGGTAGGCGCGAAATGCCTCCCGGAATTCGGTCCAACTTACAACATGGCCTGCGGGGCGTGCGGCAAGGTAATTGGCCCACCACGCACCGGCAGACCCCTGCAGTTGTTGCGCTGCAAACAATGTCTTCTGCTGTTCGGTTACCGCGAGTAAACCGAACTTTCCTTCAATGGTGCGGAGCCAGTTATCCGCGTCCAACGGTTCATCGGCTTCTCTGAATACCGGTGGGTGTGTCGATGAGAAATCAGAGTAGGAACTCTGAAATTGCTGACGCGGTCCATCATCCTGTCGTCCCCCTTGACGGGACGAGTGCTGCACCAATGTACGCAGTAACTCGGTTTGCTCGTCGCGCGAGCCGAGCACTGCGGCGAGAACCTCCGCGAGACTTCTGGGGAGTGTGGTTGGAGGTGGTGGAGGTGGTTGCGTCTGAGGCGTATTCTGCCCCGGGGGCGGTGTGTCATCCCCCTGTCCTCCACTAGATCCTCCCACCTCTGAGGCTGTACGAGTACGCACCATACACATCTAACTTCAATACGCTCTACTCGACGTATTCAAGTTCCTCTGGGTCTTCTTCTTCTTCTTCATCTTCAGGGCTAGGCACCTCTGATACGGGTGCTGGAGTAGAAGTTGATACATCGTTCAATATCAACGTCTTCTTGGCAGCCATAGCTTGCCAATCTGCCTGTATCATAAACATCCCCCAGGCCTCATTCTCTTGCTGAGCCTGTTCACAGCTGGTCTTCCAGCTCTGAGCTTCTACTCTGGACTGATCTCTGTCTGCAGTCACCACGTTCAACTGTGTGTCCCGTTGGTTCCCATAAAGTAGGCTTGCCTCCAGATCAATATCTCTCTCTAGAGTCTCCTGGCGAGACGCGGCCAAATCCATAACAGCGTCATGCCATTGATTCTCCCTAAGGTTCAAACGAGGATTAAGAGGAGCCATCATATCCCTAAGTCCGTCATTTGCCCACTCAAAGTGATTTGCTCGCTTCATGGCTTGCTTCAGATTGTTTGTCAATTCTTTTATGCATGTCCTCTGATTACCCTTTTCGCGATGTGAGGCTGCTGCATACATCGCTAAGGCTGTTGCGGATGTTTCGCCATGCTCTCCCACCTCTACAAGCAAGCGGGTTGCCCAGGCTTCAGAAGCCCTGCCGTTGACAGGAAAGAACTCATACGGAGTACCCACCAGATGACGGTAATGGAGTTTGCAAAACCTCCCTATGGCAACACTTGCGGCGTAGCTCCATGTTTCTTCTAATATCAATCCTTTGATCTTGATGGAGTATGGAGCCCATCCGAGATGCGGTGGACCGGCAGGCACATCGACGTAGATGGTGCAACTCCACATACCGCCCTCCTGGAACTTCTTGCCCCAATAGCTAGGTAACACCAAATAGCCAAACTGGCCGAGCAACCGTGCAAACACGTCCGGAAAACCGGCGTGCCCGGTGCATGTTGAGAACACCCATCCATTAGGCAACTGAATTCTTGGTGCTGCCATCTGTGGACAAATATACCCGAATGTCAATACACCGTTTAAGTATTCGACCCAATCACTGGTGATGTGGGACAAAAAGAAATATCCATAATCAATTGGTTCCGTCAAAGCTGCAATCTGGAAATGAGTATAGTTCTGGTTTATCTGACCTATCTGCAGTAACCCGTAAGTTTCATACAGAAGAAGTCAGAACTAAACTTTATGTTGAATACAAAAATTGTTGTACACTTCAAAACCTTTCCAGATTGTACTCATACAGCCACTGTTGAACTAGTATGAACAATCTATACCAGTTTTAAGTTGACTCAAGGGTTCTGAAAATTTTGACAGAACCTCCCCTGTATATGGGCTTATCTCCACATTCTATACAGGTTCATCATGATAAGATATTGAGGTAGTGTCAAAATAAACATTGAGTAACATCGTGTTAACAATCCAGAACTAAAGAAGTTCCACCACGACAACCTTGTCATGAAGGTATTATGCATCAATTCACAATTATGTGCAAACTGTTCCAAGTACTGGACTGCAGGAACCAAATTTGCGACAAATGGAATTAGGCATAGCTACACCTAGATTCAGGTCAGGAGTGATAAATAAAGTTGATAGACGACTTCCTAAGCTTTCCAGAAATGTATATGCGTAACCATATCACTGTTCTGGATTAGGGGTTATAATTATCCAAACTCAACAGTAAAGCTGACTGATCTGCATCAGCAGTCATGCAGTTTACTGTGTTGACTTCCCAATTTGGTTAAACTCCAATTAAAATAAGGAAGGACTCCCCAAAACAAACTCGTGAATCTCCACCTACCCTTCTCAAACATATATCCCAATAAGGTAGTGGATTTTTCTACAGTGAGTTATGGCAAGAATACAGAAACGGTACAAAGGTGGGTTCATATGGAGTAATTACAGTAAACCCCAGTTTTCAACAGATTAACAAGCTTTTCTGTCTTTATGGTCAACGGAAAAGTTGGAGAGACCTTCACGAGCTTTCCATTTATGTAGGATATGCTTATCTATTTGCTAACCAAAATTACAACCTGGCGAAGTTGAGCTACTTCTACCAGAAAGCAAGAATCTTGGTCCTATCCATTTTATCAAGTCGAGCCCGAAATTATCAGTATCTGATAGTCGGACTTTCTCGAAACACAATGCAACCATTCTGTCGGTGGGGAGGGTCTAGTATCATGTTTGATACTGACGGTACTACGTGCCTCACAAAAGGAAATTCTATCCGGTACATCCGGTTACGTCTATAGGTGGTTCCTATATCGTTCCCTCGCAAACGGCTTCTACACGGGTTGCTACCGGAGTTAGGTTACCTGCAGAAGACAAGCAATCCCCTTTCACACCTTCGCACCTCAAGGGCGGCACGGGGAAACACGGCAGGCAGTCACAATAATATATAACTAAAAGTAAATGCATACGACTCTGGCGTGAGTCGTCCTCGAGCAAGGCCATGTCTCGAGGTACATGGCTGTAAATACGTCTGTACAGCAAAGGCTCCCGTACGATCCGGCTTATACACGCTCGGGCATACGTGTTCGCATGTTCTCATAGATATGAGAACACACTATCGGGTTACATACCACCCGACGGGGTTTCCCTCTAACTTTGTGTCACGCTGGGGTACCGCGTGTCATATGTTCTTAGAAACATGGAAAGTTTCAAAGACTCATATTGACTTTCCGTGCCAAGCCACGGAAATTTCACATACCACCTCTCGTATGCTGAGCTTACCGAGATTGATCCGCTCTCGGCGGCGTACCTTACCTCTTACCTGATGTCGGAGCGTCGTTACAGAATATAATAACACATAGTTAGTTTACCACCTTTATATCTTATACTAGTAATACTCCTTATAACGGCATATAACTAATTTCTCACTCAAGTTCCTAATTTTTGAAAATATGTTCTTTTCCGGTACACTGTTCCCAACGAAGCTCTGATACCATGTCTGTGGGGACCGGAGTCCACACATCCGAGGATCTCATTGGGTGGTGTCGTGCGATGCGACACCCAACAGTTTACAAGAATAGAACCAGAATAAAGTACAAGACCAAGTCTTTTATTTAATACACAGCGGAAGTTTTCACAATACTAGCGGACGTGAAGAAATATATACATACCATAGCTACGCTCTCAGCACTAGCTATGCAAAAAGCAAAGTTTCCCATGCCAGGGATACTTTGCACTAGCAACACTCAAACTATGGCGGCGTGCAGGGTTCCCACTCGGCTGTACACCCTAGAGGGGGTGTCGCCTCATCGTCAAACCCATCCTTAATAGGGTAACCTGCAAAAACTCGTTAACTGCAAACATGAGCTTAAGGCTCAGCAAGACTTAACCGTCTCACTAGACAGATGCACGGGGACACTAAACATAGGTAAGGAATAGCATAAATAACTCGCCTACAAGTGGATCCTTATAACCAAGTTTTAAGTAGCAAATGACATTCTCTGAGCACGGCACATCATGGGCTCCACAATCAAACAAGAAACGTTTTACCGATGATATGACATGCCCAAAGCACATAATGCTGTTACAGCTAAAGTATGGGGAAATTGTAAATCTTTAGTTATACTATTTCTAAATCAAACAAAGTTGCAAAGTAATTATAATTCAATATCATATGACTTTCCTGACTTCTTTAGTATTTACTACGTCGCGACTGCGACAGACAAGTGGTACTCTATTACTGCGAGGGACAGTGATTGCAATCAGGACACACCCGGACAACACGACACATACGCACTTTCGGAAATGCCAGCGAGCACTTCGCGCAGTACCTACGTAGCACTTCAGTACTAGTCGTATATGGCAACCTTTCGCAAGACACTCAAATGCCGAACCGGTCGATCCGTCACGGGCAGGAGGTCCCTGCGTGGGGCGTACTCTGACGTGCCCACCAGCGGATTTACACCTTGCTACCCTCAACCCTCACCTATAAAACGGAACGGTATGCCTCGACACCCAAGTGACCAAGTTACGTCAGTTTATTGGATTCCATATGTCCATTATGTTGCCGGTACAATTCAAGCTTGTCCGAAGGGGCTGCATACGGACGGGCCTTAATCGACACAGGCAGGGCTATGCGACCGAGACTCAATTCTCGCCGCTTCCTATCCATTCCCTACCCGGTCTCAATTTCATTATATTAAGCCATTTTCTATTCAACCAATCCTGTGAGATACATCTCTCGCGAGTAGATTCCAACTACTCGACTTCTACCGGATTTCCTATGCATTAGCAAAGCAGTTACTACAGGTCAAACTGTAACTCGTGCCAAACAAACCCCTGGGATTTTTGGTCATGCAAGTGGAGATCAATCACCCTAAACGTAATGCACAATTCATATACTATTCATCATAGTGATAAAGCAAAAGCTCATAAACGACTTAAATGCAAACCGGGGCTTGCCTTGTTGCAGGTCAGGTTCTGAGTTAAAAATTTGAAGGTTCTCTTCCAAGGCTTCTGGCTCCTCCTCGACTTCGGTCACTATACGATATGCAGATAACATGGATATATAAATGACTTTGAAATTTATTTATTTTAAGACCATAAATTAATTCATGGTGATCACTATATGACAGGGACCTTAATTGGCTTTGGAACTTCGATGGTAGATACTAGGGAATATGATCAAGGCTCTTGCAAAGAACAGGAGATGATCATAGCAGATTGTGGTCTCCGAAAGTATGGCAAGCAAATCAACTTCCAAAAATTTCCGAGAGGAAACTGTAGCTTGAACCTAGCTAACAGTTGATAATCAAGATGGAGGGAGTGGTTCTGGTCTTAGCAAAATTTGTTTCATAATTTTCTAAACTGTGGGGAAGGAGTTATTGTATTTCTAATTCGGTAGGAATTTCTGGATTTACTTTATGATTGAGTTTCTAGACATTAAACCAATATTTAGTTTGTAACTGATTTAGGACTAGTATAGTAGGTTAATTAAATCCAAGACTTTAACAGGAGCTAGGGTATGACTAAAGGAAGACTCAGTAAAATTTTGGGACTTAATAAAGCAACCTAATAGCTGTGAAAATTCAATAACTGAAAAAGGAAATTGAATTATACAGAGAGTTAAACAGGTGCTATGGCTCCCAAATTTTGCCTGATAATCAAGAATAGGACAATAAATTTTATGTGAATTTTGGGGATTTTTCCTGTGGATATCTTGTCTGGAAAAATTTCATTTGCATTAGGAAAGATTATTTTCTACAGAATTTAACTCTGAGTTTCACAGAACCTAATTGGTATTGACAGAAACTAGAGCTCGAGATCTTTTGAACAAAATTTGTTTGAAGAATTTTGGAGTATCCTACAGAAAGTTATGGATTTTCTAAGTTGGAGCCTATTCTGGAATAATTTCCTAATTTGATTTAACTCGTGGGCCCCACTGTTTTAAAATGAACCAATAGCATTTAAACCACACGGGGGCCACAGAGTTCCACCGCGTAGCCACAGCAAATCCCGTGGCCACACCTGATCCGACGGGGTTTACCGCCGCTGACACGCGGGACCCGCCGCGTCGTCTTCTACCTCCCGACGCGGGCGGCGCGCGGGGCTCCCGCGGCGGTGCTCTCCGGCGAACCTCGCCGCCGGCCAATCCAACGCACCAGAATCGCGGAAACTTGCCGCCTGGGGGTTTTTGGGGTCGCTGAGCACGGTGGTGAGGTCAATGGGTCTTGAAACTCGCCGGAAAAGGTCGTGCGACGGCGGTGGCGGCGATGAGTGCTCGGGCATCATAGAACTCTCTAAAGAGTAGCTCAAATCACTTGGGAATTGCTCCAAAACCTTTCTGGGATGATGGAGTTCAAGGATATGGGCGCAGAAGGGGAGTGAGTTGCCGGGAATCATGAGTTCGACGGTGAACCGAGGTTTTCTCACCGGCGGCAAGCAAAACTCGAAATTCAGAGCCGTTGCTTGATGATCCTTAAAGGTTTTTGATCAGACAGGATCGCTAGGGCCTATAGAGACTATCTCTAAGTAATTGCAAAGGATGATTGCTTGTCGAAAAGGAATTTGACATGAAATCATAGCTAGCTATCTACCCTTGGCCGTAGAGGAAACGATCAATAACTTGCTCAGGCTTCAACGATAAGGGAAACGGTTTGTACCATGAGCTAGAGTTTGATCAGGCGCACCTTTTTGCTCTTTGGAGCTAGGCTTGAAATGGCGCGGAACGGCGGCACCCGCGGAGCAGTGGCGAGCGGCGGCGATGGCGCGCGGCGGAAGAAAAATGGCGAGGCAGTGGAGCTGTGACCGGGGATGAGGATTAAAGGGGCTTCGGCCGGCCTTTTATAGAGCCGCGGCGAGCAGGCAGGCAGCTCGCTGGAGCTGCATGCGCGCGCGGTGTCGAGCGGGGGCGCGGCGGTGCAGAGGTGTCGGGGTTGAGCTGATCCGTTTAAAGGGGAGCTGACATGTGGGGCCCACTGTCCAGTGATTCTCCCTACAGCTCAGTTACTAATTCATTTAAAAATAGAAGATCAACTCCAAAAATCATGAAATTTTGTGGAGATGGCAAATGAATTATTCTGAACACAATGGTGAATTCAATTCTTATGTTTAAAGAAGTTGGAGAAGAATTTAAAATTCAGATTTGAATTTGATTCAAATTTGCTAAGCACCTCAATAAAACTAGTAGATGAGTTTCTAAAATCTTGAAACTTTGTAAGCATGCTATTGAGGAATTTAGGAGCTCATGGAAAAATTTAGAGCCCTTAATTTGAATATTTGGTTTAGAGCTTATTAGGGCTTCATTGTGCATTGCTTACTAATCCTTATCCAAAATTCTTATCCTTAAAAGGTGAATAGAATATAATTTGGATTCATGGTGAAGTCTAATACCCATGATAAAAGAATCTAACAAAGAGTGCAAGAAAAGTTTTGGATGGCATAGTTCATGTGTACCCTTATATTGGAGATCCAAAATAGTTGATCACAAAACCCATATGAACTTAACATGCCATAAAAGTGGGGTTTTACATACATACTCATCAACAAACACCCCGTGGAGTAGGGTATTACGCTGAGGTAGCCTGAACCATGTAAAAATCCCCTTGTCTCCATCTAGTTCTTAATCTCCGCGCGCCCAAACCGAATACAAACCTCCGCGGAATACATTTTAGTAGTAGCGGGGGAAGTGTCGATCACGCACTTCGACAGATGCCTCCTACAGAATCAGCAAAGCTTAAGAAGAAAAATCATGACCAGCTAGAGAAGGGTTTTATAGGCCCAAGCTCATAACCATGGGGCCCCAGTGATCTTTGTAGATAAGAAGGATGGAACCCAGAAGATGTGTGTGGACTATTGGTCTCTCAACAAAGTGACGATCAAGAACAAGTACTCACTGCCCCGTATAGAGGATTTGTTCAACCGAATGAAGGGCACCTGCATTTTATCCAAGATCGACCTACAATCAAGATACTTTCAAATAAAGATTAGACCATCGGATATACCAAACCGGCATTTTGGAGACGGTACAGATCCTATGAGTACACCGTCATATCATTTGGATTGACAAATGCGCCTGCGTACTTTATGTACCTATGGAATAAGGTCTTCATGGAGTATCTGGATAAGTTTTTCATGGTGTTCAGTGATGATATTATGATATACTCGAGAAGCAAGGAAGAACATGGGGAGCACTTGAAGCTTACATTGCCGAAACTATGAGAACAACAGTTGTATGCCAGGTTCAGCAAGTGTCAATTCTGGTTATGAGAAATATTGTTCTTGGGCCATATCATCTCTAGAGGATGAGTGTTGTTCCACCCGGCAAAAGTGAGAGACGTGTTAAAGTGGGAGCCGCCATAGAATGTGAAGGAAATTTGGAGTTTCCTTGGAATGGTTGGATATTACCGCTGATTCATCAAGGACTTCTTAGAAATATTGAAGCCCATGACTGAATTACTAACGAAAGGGAAGGCATTCCAATGGACTCAAGCTGGTTAGGGTAGCTTCGAGGAATTAAAGAAGAGGTTGGCAACCGCACTGGTGTTGATATTGCTAGACGTGAGCAAGATCTTCGATATATATCATGATGCCTCAAGACAAAGACTTGGATGTGTGCTAATGCAAGACGGAAACTTAGTATCTTACGCATCGAGGCAACTAAAGAAACATGAGTTGGATTATCCTACACACAACCTTGAACTCGCAGCCATGGTACACGCTTTGAAGATATTGAGGCACTACGTTCCTGGCCATGAGATTTACACGGATCACAAGAGACTCAAGTACATATTCACAAACGGATCTGAGTTTGAGGCAACGCCAATGGTTGGAGCTCATCAAAGACTATGACGCCAGGATTAACTATTAACCAGAGAAGGCCAAGTAGTAGCAGATACCGTGATTCGAAAGGGAACATGTAACCAACTCACGGTTCAAGAGTTACCACCCAAGCTATGTAAGTAGTTTGAATGGTTACATCTCGGGTTCATGAATGAGATGGGAATGATGGAGTTAAATGCGACACTAGAGCAAGAGATATGAGAATGCCAAACAGCGGATAGGGAAATCTAGAAGATCAAGGAAAAAATCCAAGAGGGAAGAGAATGGAGGTTTGAGGAAGACTACAATGGCACGCCATGGTTGGGAAAATATATTTATTTGCCTAATGTGAAACGCATCCGCGGCACAATATTAAAGGAGGCACATGACACGCCCTATTACATTCATCCCGATTGTACGAAGATGTACAAGGACATGGAAACTCGCTATTGGTGGGATGGCATGAAGAAGGACATAGTCGAATATGTTTCCCTATGTGACACGTATCAACGAGTGAAGGCTGATCATCAGAGACCTGTTGGATTATTACAGCCGTTGAAAATAAATGAGTGGAAGTGGGAAGAAATCGGTATGGACTTCATAGTTGGATTGCCATGTACCCAGTCTGGTTATGAATCTGTATGGGTTATTGTGGATCGGTTGACGAAGTCTGCTCATTTTATTCATGTACATGCGAAATACAAAATGGCAAAGCTAGCAGAGCTGTACATGGAACAAATCATATACCGGCATGGAGTGTCGAGGAAATTAGTTTCTAATCGAGGTTCTCAATTCACCTCTAGGTTCTGGGAGAAACTACATAAAGCTATGGGTACTAGGTTAAATTTAAACTCTACGTATCACCCAGAGACTGATGGGCAAACCGAAAGGACAAACAAGATATCGAATGACATGTTGACAGCTTGCGCCTTGAAACATGGATGTAGTTGGGACAAGAGTTTGTCGTATGTTGAATTCTCATACAACAATAGTTACCAAGCCAGCCAGAAAATGTCACCCTTTGAGGCGCTATATAGAAATTGTAGAATGCCCTTTTTTGGACATACTACAAGATGCCGAGAAGCAAGTTCAAATCATACCGGAAAACCTGAAATCTGCTTAGTCACGTCAGAAAAGTTATGCAGATAATAGACGAAGGGATCTAGGCTTCAAAATTGGAGATTTTGGGCCTATTCAAGTCCAACGATAGTCCAACATTAAAGGCCAGTTGGCACCTCCCTACAATGGACCATTTAAGATTTTGGACAAGCGAGAAGAGGTGGCGTACAAACTAGAGCTACCGGCATAGCTCTCTGATGTACATGACATGTTCCACGTGTCCCAACTCAAGAAGTGTCTAAGTGTACCGGAAGAACAAGTACCGATGGATGAGCTAGAACTCCAGGAGGATTTTACCTATACCGAGCAACCTATAAATATCCTGGATACAAAAGAAAGAGACACAAGGAACAAGAGAGTTCGTTGGTGCAAAGTACAATAGAACCACCATACGAAAGCCGAAGCTACGTGGGAGCACGAAGAACTTAAGGCATAATTCCATCTTCTTTTCTCTGCCCTATCAAATCTGGAGGGCGAGATTCATTTTAAGGGAGTAGGTTTGTAAGTCCCTCATTTTTAGTATCATGCATTGCATACATTCTAATGCATAAATCAACAGGTACAACGAAGGAAGGAAAACTAAAAGATAATATATTATATATATATATATATATATAGATATATATATATATATAGACACACACACACGTAGGTGATAAGAAAAATAAATGAAAATACTAAATATAAGCATAGGAAGTATTAAATAATAATGAAAGAAAAGTAAGAGACAAGGAAATATATATATATACATAATATAGAATAGAAAATAAAAATAATAAAAGAATATATAATAAATAAATAAATAAAAAGAAGACTACATATGTAAAAAATAGCAATATAAAAAACAATAAATAATAAAAAATATATAAAAAAGGAAAAAAGGAGAAACAACCACCGGCCACCAGCCACCCGACTCGGACTCAAGCCGAGCGAGGGCTCCCCCACGGCGTGCGCCCGCGTGGCTCGGGACTCCTCTGAGTCTCCGCGCGTACGTGGCCACACCGAGCGTGCTCGGGTGCCGCACCTGATCGGGACTTAGTCTCGTGCCTTGCGTCGCCCTGGCCTTCGCGTGTATAAGGCATTGGCCCTCCCGTAAGATGCCTCCTGCCCACGATAAAAACCACCACCGCCCTTGCTCTCTTACGTGAGCGCCGCCAGCTATAGAAGAAAAAAGGGACCAAAACCCTAGCCGCCAGTAGCCATGGAAAGAAAAGGGCACGACCAGAGAAGGGAGAAAGAGAAGGAGACAGAACGAGCCGTCGCCCGCGAAAGATTGCCACACAGTCGTCATCTCTTCGCCGAAGGATCGTTGTGCCATCTACGACATCTACTGCACCGTCTCCTTCGTCTATGTTACTCCTCCGCCCCCCAACCGCGAAGCCACCGCACCCACAATAGTAAAATTTTCTGATTGAATTTTAGTGATTTGATTGATCTACTAGTCGGAATAAGTTCATAGTCGCATCTATTTAAATTCAGAAACCCTATTAAACTATAAAACCCCTGTAAAATCACATTAACACATATGAACTAGTTGCACCTAATTGATAAACAAATGTAGATAATTATTTATTGAACTTTGCATGCATTCATGCCATTTCATATTGATTAATATGGCCGCATTGTATTGATTGGCATGTATTTTCTTTTATGTGTGTGTGATTGCGAGTAGAGGGACGTGCTCAAGAGGCTGTGTATGAGGATTTCCAGAACCAAGACTTTGAAGCGCTTGAGCAACCGAACCAATCATAATCTTATGGTAGGAGTTTACTAGTGATTGTGTGCCACTCTATGTCGCGGGGGTATACATGATGAGTCGAATATGGGTATTTTCACTTTTGCACTGTGTTGCTACACGGGTTGCATCACGAGGACTGGTGATGGTAATGAGATGATGACACCTTTTTAGCAACATGGATTTAGGTGATCTAAGGAAGCATGGTTTTGTGGTTGGGTTGTATGGTATGGTGGTTTGGTTGCCTTAGATCTAAGAACCAGTTCATGCAAATATATTCCAGGACAAAAGTGCCACCAAAAGGCCAAGTATGGGCGCGACGCAGCTGAATAATTAGGTGTGCTACTAGTGTTGTATGGACTATTAGATGGCGCGGGGAATGGGAGTCGAGCAGGGCTACCCTGGTATATGCATGGACCACGAGGGGGCCCGTGGGTGGGAGAATGGGGATTCAAGCCTGCCGGTAACCTTAGTGGGTCTGTACGTACAAGTAGTCCATTTTGAAAGGCTATTTTGTGATGTCTTGGCAACACACCAACGAAAGTGTGAATAGGCAACATAGAGATTCTTAGTCACTGAAAGGTGATGAAATCTTGAACATGTGGGTAAAGTGGTACGACCTCTACAGAGTGTTAAAAACTATCATGATAGCCATGCTCCTGGTTACGAGCACCTGTACAACTTCCTTGATTAGAGACTAGACTTGGATTTGGGATGGTTTTGGTTAGGGCATAGGAGTACGATTTTGTTATGGGAAGTTATAGATTTGGTATATGGTTATGATAATAATTGTTCGATGGTAATTATTGATTAACAATGGTATATGAGGTGATGGATATAAGATACATTGATTACTTGGGTTATGTTGGGATTTAAATGCACATGGACATTGTAGGTTGCTTTTATATGTTAGCGAATTGAAACTAGCTTTCTGCAAGGAACAATTTATTTTTGTCCATGTTTTTTTGCTACGTGTCATACATTCCCACAATTTCTAAGTACGACATGTACTCACCCTTGCTATTCCTACACTAAAACAGCTATAGGAGACACGAGGGGGCATCCTGATGATCATGTGGAGTGCTAGGTTGTGTGCTACCGTCAATTACCTATAGAGTGGAGTCATATTACTAAGTTTATTTCCGCTGCAATAATTAGAGACTTGTCATTCAAGAACCATTGGATTATTGTAATAAGGTACTTAATTACTATTTGAGATGTGGTTAAATTTTGAATATCAATTGTGATGTTTTCCGTGTATGTGTGATGAATGTCCTGGGCACGCATATACGCATTACTTGGTTCATTCTAGGAATCGAGTATCACACATCACAACTAGAACAATGCAAATCAAATGTAGAACAGCTTGCATCTTTCATGTTTTCATCGTTAAGTGCAGCAAGCTTTTTGTTATTTTCAATTTCAATCTCAAGTTTATCAACAGTGAAGGTGTGCACACTTCTTAAAAAGGACAATTGTTCATATATTAATTCATATGAGGAACAAGAACTATGACTAGGAATCAAAGATTTTAACCGATTAATTTCAGATTCTAGTGATTCAATTTTAATAGCATTGTTCCTAAGTTTTTTGTCCTTTTTTCTCAAGTATAACAGTGACACAATAAACCGCATCACACATTTCTTTGCAAGTGGAACATACCTCTTCATCGTCACTTTTATGTTCTGCTTCCTCCATACTTGATCTTGAGTTGCCCGCCATGAAACACATATTTGCCAAAAGTTTCTTCATCTTCGTCACTTCTAGAGTCCACATCGCTCGAGCCAAGTTCTTGAAGTGCAGAGACAAAACTGTTTACCAATTGGTGACTTGTAAAACCTTTCTTTTTTATTTTTGTTGTTTGTAGAGGACTTGAACTTTGTTTGTTTCCCATCACATGGAGAAGAACCTGAAAGGTTAAGGAAATTTGTACGAAAATGTCTGAACTCACCGCAATCGAAGCATCGTTGAGGTCCCCCACTTCCTCGTCTTCTAGTTCTCACATTTTGCAACGCTTTCGAGAACCGAGTAGAGAAAAGTGCTAGCTCCTCCCCTGTAAAAGCCCAAATTTTTAGAGGATCATCTCAGCTAGGAGACCAAAGTTTAGAAAAGAAACAAAAATAGCAAGTGCTAAAAAATCAGATCAATTTCAAACCTATTGGAGGGAATTAAAAAAAAATAAACTTAGCTACTGTTCAAACTTGAACAAAATAAACCTCTAAGTTGACCATCGGATTCCTAATATTTCAAATAGTCTACCTACAAATTTTATTAATTTTTGAAGCAAGTTTACTATTTAATTCAACGGCTACATTGAATTCCACTAAAATTCGAATTCAAGATTAAATTCGAATGAAACTTGGTCAAATCAATAATCTGAATTCAAAATTAAACTCTCCATAATTATTTTGGACTTTCCACAAATATCTAGCAATTTTTAGATGAATCTAGTTAGGGGAAATTGGCTGTCCAGTGAAGGTAAGGATGAATGCAGTGGGACCCACCTGTCATGGACTTCTCCTCTGTTTTTCCTCTTTTTCATCACAGAGCAACACCTCACGGAATGCAAAATCCACCCAGGTGCCTGTATGCTTGCTTCATGCCTTGGCTGTGAAGCCAGCTGAGCTTCAAATAAGGGGAGAGTTGATCCTTTCACTTGCTCTTGGTGCAACACAGCAGCAAGCTTTCTCCTCCTCTGTTTTTCTTCTTCCGCAGCAACCACCTCACTTGTGCTACCTTCCAGCAGCTGTTCCTGGCCGAGTATCACCTCCCCATAAGAAGCAAAAAGTTGCGCAGCATTCTGCTCTTCCTTCTCCTCTGTCCAGCTCAATGGTTCCTCACTTGTGCGCTCATTATTTTGAAGTCTTCCGGCGATGATTTCCGGCCGCCGTGGAGGTCGCCCACCGCTCCATCGTCGTCCTGATGATACAGCCGTCATCTCAACTCGATCCATGAAGACAAAAGGTGTGCCAACACTCCTAGTTTCTGCTCGCAATGTTTCAGCTCGTGTCGTCCCTCCTAGCTCGAGTGTTAGCAATTTTCCCGATGAGTTCATGGTATGAACTGAACTAGGTCATCCTTTAAATTCCTTTTCCATGTGCAAGTATTCAGCGTGACTGTGAGCTTTATTGTACTAGAGGTACAGGCGCTTCAACGCAATGCATAACAATCGAAGTTCATCAAGCAACCACAACGGAATCTTGATTTCCCTGGCTGGCGGTGAAACGCAGCTCGGTCCACCTTGACTGCAGTGTTTTCCTCCTTTCCATGAGTTTTTGGCCTGATCATTCCCAATAATTTCCTTGAGCTCCAGTAAAACTTTCACGTCCATTTGAGGTGATTTTAATAGCCAAATGGTGTGTCCAAATCTGTATGTACCTGAAAATTAGAAAATGTCCAGAAACATTTTTAGCAAATTGTCCAAATTTGTAAATTCAATATCTCATAATAGAATGCTTAGAAAATTATGAAACAAGGTTTGCTGGGTCACTTTCGACCTCCTCTAGACATAACACCAACTCTTGGCCAGGTTAAAGTTACAGATTTCGGATGGAAATTCTGAGAACCGTTTAGCTTCATTGAAATTTAGACAACAGAGACTTCAATGAATTGATCCCAATTTTGGCCAGAACCTCCCTCATAGTACCTAATATCCTCTGTAATATTTCCAGAAATAGTTTCCGTACATTATTTTATTTAACTGTCTTTCCATTGAGCTATAGCATAATACCAATATTGATTCGTTTGCATTATTCATTCCATATCGAATAGATTAACTTTGACCCCATCTCGCAGCCAGACAAGCCCCGGTTTGCATTTAACAGCATTTTAAAATTTTATTTGTATTACACTATCTGGGTTAGAATGTATTGTGCATTTGGTCTAGGTTTTCTTAGAGTTTTCCACTTGCATAACTAGAGCACTCATGAGAGAATGGTAGATGTTTTGGTCCTCGATGTGTGCATGCTATGCTTCATGTTATAGTTGCTTTGGTAGAAGTCGACTAGTTGGAATCTACTCCCGAGTTCAAAAATTAAATTCACACGGGATTGGTCGAGTGAGAGATTCACCATTTGGTTAAATATGAGACCGGACATGGAGTAGGAGCAGCAGTACGTAGAGGCCTTTGAGCTGTAGCTGTGCCTGTGTCGGTCAAGGACCGATCTTTGTGCGGCCCTGTTGAGCAAGTTGAATGTACCGAAGGCATACTGGATATATGGGACCTAGTAAACTGATGTAACTTGTCCACATTAGCATCGAGGCATACCCCACTGACTTATAGGTTTGGGTTGAGAGAAGCCAGGTGTAAACCTGCCAGCGGGTACGTCGTACTCCGTGTGGGGGCCTCCTGCTCGGAGCGGTGGGACCGGTTTGACGTGTAGGTAGTAGGTGAAATGTTGCCGCATAAAATATCAGGTGAGTGTGCCTTCGCAGCTCCGAGTATTGGTGTTCAAGTCGTGCTATTCGGGTATCCCTACAGTTGTATATCGATTCGAGTTGCCGTCCCTCAGGGTTATTGAGTACGCTTGTTCACTGCATCGTGACGTAGTTAATTATTTGGATTTGAACATTATTGAATCACGCTTTCTTGAATAATTATGTATTGATACTTGTATGTTTAGAACAGGTTGCTCACTAAATTTCAGATAGATGAAGCCTTAATTTGCTGCTAAAAGCTGGAAGTAAGGACTAATATTTAGGTTTACAGTGAGGAATCAATAGTAGCCAACATAAGGACTATTATTAGCATAGTTACTTATGGTAGCAAAACTAACATTTGTGTTATTATATTCTTTAACGACGCTCCTACGTCAAGTAAAAGGTAAGATACGCCACGGCAAGTGGATCAACTTCCGTAAGCTCTCTGTACGAGAGGTAGTACGATGATTGTTCCCTGTGCCCTGGAAGATATGAAAATGTTGTTCCCCGACATGCTTCAGGCTAAAACAAGGATACCCCATCATGTGGTCAAAAACATGAAGTATGCAACTATTGAACGTTCAATGTTCGAAGGGCCATACGCAGCGCTGATCCCAAGCACAAGAGATAAATGACGTGGGCACCTATCATGCGGTTGAAAAGCATGTCGTGTGTTTTTTAATAAACATGCAAAAGCGCCTCCTACTGGTGCAGCATTATGCAAAGACGTGGGACCCCCGTCGGGTGGTAGAAAACCTGGTCATGTAACACGAGACGTGGCTCAGCTTGGGGCGGCCCGTATTGAATGATACGGAACAGTGTCTTACTTTCATATATATTATTGTGACTGCCTGAAATGATCGGCCGTGCGAGCTGTGCCAGAAGGCATCATAATGAGTGTTTTGTAAATTGTGTCTTATGCAGGAACACTAACCACATGATTGTATTGCGCTTAGAAAACGTTTGCGAGTGAATGTCATTAAGACCACCGTTGAGGCGTATGCTGGAATACCAGCTTAAAATATTCACTTTTGGGAGGCACGTAGTATCGACATGTATTCCATTGATGAATTAACCACTTTGCTGTAAAATGGAACTGATAATATGTAAGAATAATAATATTAGCTATCGTGCTCTGATTTTGAACTAAGTTTTCAAAATTGGAGTAGGTTCTAAAGTCACAGATTCAAAAACAGAGTGTTCTGTTTTCTTCCAGAAAAAGACCTGGCTTTGGGAAACCATACCTCCCAGTAGAAATGTCCAATGAAGGTGTATATTACAAGAAAGAAAATTTTAGAAAGTCCTCTAAAACTGTTATGTGCAACTCTAGAGCTGAATTCTCCTCTAACCTGTTCAAAATATAAAAGTTCCAAAATCTGCCAAACTGGACAGAAATTAGAACCCTCTCTGGACTCCTTCCTGTTTTGACCATATCTCACTCAAGAAAAATCGAACAGGATCGTGCAAGACATTTCTGAAATCCTTGTAATATGTATTACAATTTGGTAATATGTGGCTGCTGTAAATTGTTAAGATTTATGTCTGAAATTGTGGCCCAAAATCAGTATAAACAAAGGAGGAGCTGTCAAAATTTCTAGAAAAACTGTCAGGTTTACAATGCCATATGGAGGCAAACCAATACGTTTTGGAAAGGTCTTGAAGTGTACTTCAACTTTTTATTTCACCTTAATATCTGATTCGGACATTTACTTGGCTAAATTTGTGTTTGAGTACAGGCTAGTCAGGTTTCAACAGATACTTCATCGGTTTGACATATTTTGGTCTTGTTATCAATCTGGTCCTCGATTTAACTTTGAGAAGTGTTGTAACAGACCAGATGTCAATACTCAACCAGTTACTAGTGGATTTTATGGTTTCACCCACTCGAACCTCCTTTCATTTTATGACCATGTTTGTGTCATATTGAAGATAAGAAAGTGTATTCACACAATAATGCGCATAACATCCCGTCGCGACCAACGATAGTCGAAATGAACTTCGATCCATGGAGTTCATTATTTTCGAACACGCTATTGTAACATTGGTCCAGGAATGATGTATTTTGTATGAATTCTATACTCTTAATATGTGTTACCGTTATGCAAATTTGGTTATTAATACGCACGCTATTGTTTTATCCTTGAGTGATCTTACAATATCACGTCTCATGTTGGATTCATGGTTCTGACTGCAGAATAGTGCGCACCCGTAACACGGTGGAGATCGGTGGCTCGAGCTAGGGAGGTGATGACTCCCAGCAACAGAGAACTCTAGATCAGCGACAGCCGACACCGCCACCGTGACCTCCTCCTCCGCTTACGTTGGTGGATGTGATTGCAGCACTGGTGGGTTCGCTTGACGAGCAGACCGAGCTGCTGCAAACCGTCGTACAGAGTACATCCCGTCAGGGGGACATCCAGACGGAGGCAATCATCAGCCTCAACAAAGCACTTACTCGGATTTCTTGGCGACTTATTCATCGGTCTTCACGGAGACCAATGAACAACTCGAGGCGGACAACTGGCTCCGCACAACGAAGCAATGTTCGGGTTGCTCCAATGCTCCGAACAGCAGAAGGCGCTCTTCGCGGCGCAGCAGCTTCACAGCTCCGCCGGCACATGGTGGGCGAATTACATCGCCTCTCTGCCGGCTGGTCACGCCATGACACGCACTGAATTCCGGGAGGTATTCCGCGCCAATCACATACCTCCCAGGATTATGAAAAGAAAGCTTCAAGAATTTCTTGAACTCAAGCAAGGCGGGAGGAGTGCTCGCTAGTACTCCAAGGCTTTCAGCCATTTGGCACAGTACGTGCCGGATCATATAAACACTGAAGAAAAGAACCGGGATTGCTTCTATCGAGGCTTGAATGCTAAAATGAAGGACAAGCTCGCTTTGTTCAATCGCGGCACATTCAATGAATTTGTCAATGCAGCGATTGTACAAGATGATGGGACACACGAGCTGGTGACCAAAAAGAAGAGGAGTGCTCCACAGGGCAGTAGTGGTGGATCTCCACAAAAGTAGCATATAGTGTACCGATCACCGTCCAGTCACAGGTGGCAGCCACCAGCACAACCACCAATGTTCCGTGACCGCCCATTCAATGCACCAAGCTTCCGATCACCCCTGCCACAGCAGCAGCAGCAACAGAGGATGATTGCTCATGCACCGCCACAGCAGCAGCGTGCACTGGGTTTGCGTCCGCCGATCTATGGTGGTCCGACCCAATACACGTGCTACAAATGTGGACGTGTCGGTCACCTTTCCTACAACTGTCCGTACAAGCAAACAAGGGGACAAGCATCGTACCAGGGTCCTAATAAACCCCGCAACCAGCCCAAAAAACCAAATCCCAAACTTGGCAACGTCCACCACATCACCATTGAGGACGTACAGGAAGGCGAACCCGTACTCGCGGGTACGTTCACTCTCATTGATCACCCCATTATCATACATCTCTATTCTAGAGCCACCCACAATTTCTTTAGTAGTTCATATGTTCTCAAGCACCAACTACATATATTTCCTATATGTGATTTGTTCCCCGGGCGGGAAAATATCAGCTTATAGTATGATTCCTAAAACACCACTGTGCATGGGTGGAAAAATATATCCAACCACTCTCATTATCTTAGATGGCCAAAAGATTGATGTCATATTAGGTATGTCGTGGTTACATCACAGCAGTACTGTTTTGGACATCGTTCCTGGAACTGTTCATTTGGATTCACCACTACACAGTCCACATACTCTCATTCTTGATGGACCCGTTCAAGAAATTATAGCAGCATACCACTCTGAATCTATTAAGTTGGAAGACATTCTGATGGTCCGTGAATACCCTGATGTGTTTCCCAATGATTTACCGGGCATGCCGCCCGATCGTGACGTAGAGTTCAAGATTGAACTTGCGCCGGAAACCACACCGATCTCTCGAAGACCATATCGAATGGCGCCCAATGAGCTAGCTGAATTAAAGGAACATCTAATGGACCGGCTGGACAAAGGTTTTATTCGCCCAAGATCCTCACCTTGGGGCTGCTCTGCGCTGTTCGTTAAGAAGAAGGATGAAATGTTACGGTTATGTGTGGACTTTCGTCCGCTAAATGCCATGGTTATCAAGAACAGGTGTCCACTAACTCGCATCGACATTCTTTTTGATTAATTGGTGGGTGCTTAGGTATTCTCCAAGATGGATCTTTGGTCGGGGTATCATAAAATCAAAATTCGGACGAAAGATATACCATAGACGGCATTCTCGACGCGATATGGACTATATGAATATCTCATCCTTTCATTTGGTCTCACCAACGCTCCGGCCCACTTTAGTTATCTTATGAACTCAGTGTTCATGCCGGAGTTGGATAAGTTCGCCGTGGTCTTCATCGATGAGATCTTGGTTTATTCCAAATCGGAGGAAGAACACACCGAACACTTGCATATCGTACTCCAACAATTGTGAGACCATAAGCTCTATGCAAAATTCAGCAAGTGCGAATTTTGGATCAGTCAAGTGCCATTCTTGGGACACATTATTTCAGCTGAGGGCATCACTGTGGACCCAAGTAAAATTGTTCAAGTGCTGAAATGGCAATCTCCTAAGTCAGTACATGAAGTCTGAAGCTTCCTTTGTTTAGCAAGATATTATCGGAGGTTCATCCTGAGCTTCTCGAAACTTGCTAAACAAAAGACAGGGCTGTTGAAGAAAGGTACCAAATATATTTGGAGTGAAGCTTGTGAGAAGGTATTTCAAACATTGGTGAAGCATCTCACAACAGCCCCGATTTTAGCTCAACCTGATGCGACAAAACCATTTGATGTTTATTGCAATGCATCTGGCATCAGACTTGGCTGCGTTCTTATGAAAGAAGGACGTGTTGTCGCTTATGGATCATGGCGGCTCTGCAATCATGAACAACACTATCCTGCTCACGACTTGGAGCTCGCTGTCGTGGTGCTGGCTCTAAAAATGTTGAGACATTATCTTCTTGGAAATCTTGGTCACCTCTACACCGACCACAAATGTTTAAAGTATATATTCACTCAAAAGGAGCTGAACATGAGGCAGTGAAGGTGGTTAGAATTGATCAATTATTATAAGATTGAGATTCATTATCATTCTGGCAAGGCTAATGTGGTTGCCGATGTGCTTAGCCGCAAGTCTCATGTCCATAACTTGACCATCATGAGTATGGAAGACGAAGAACCGAGTCTATACTTAGTTCCATATGGAGCTTTATACAATCTTGTTCTCATTCCCACAATCCGAGAGAAGATTATTGAAGCTCAAAAGAAGGACAAGGGTATGTATCACATACTCAGGAGAATGGACAGCGGTGAGATGAAGTGCTTTCGAAGAGATGAGCATGATGCTCTATGGTTTAAAAATCGAATTGTAGTGCCACGTGACATGGACCTTTGGAAGAAAATCTTGGACGAAGATCACTTGTCCAAATTTTCCATTCATCCGGGCAGCAATAAAAATGTATCAAAAATTGAAGACTAAATTTTGGTGGACACGGATGAAGCGTGAGATTGCTAAGTACGTATCCGAGTGTGATACGTGTTGGTGAGTGAAGGCCGACTATATGAGAAAAGCGGAACAACTACAACCGCTGAATATTACGGCATGGAAATGGGAGGATGTGAGTATGGATTTCATCGTCGATTTACCAATCACATTCATGAAGCATTATTCGATTTGGGTGATAGTCGATAGACTAACCAAATCAGATCATTTTATTCCGGTAAATGTTCGATTCAGTGCCAAGAAGTATGCGGAGTTGTACATCTCAAGGATCCTGTTCTTACACGGGATTCCTCGCACAATTATTCCAGATCGAGGCTCTCTGTTCATTCCTCATTTCTGGGAGCAGTTGCATGACTCGTTGGGTACTAAGTTTATTAGAAGCTCCGCATATCACCCGCAGACCGATGGACAAACCGAGCGGGTAAACCAAGTACTTGAAGACATGTTATGCGTGTGTGCCATCCACCACGGTTAAAATTGGGATGATCATTTGCTTTTGGCAGAATTTTCGTACAACAATGGTTATTGAGCGAGTATCAAGATGGCACCATATGAAGCTCTCTACGGCCGAAAATGCCGCACCCCGCTGAATTGGTGCGAGTCTGGCGAAAGGGTGACATTCGGAATTGATCTAGTAAATGAAGCCAAGGAACAAGTACGGATCATTCAAGGGAACATGAGAGTGGCTCAATCTCGAAATAAGAATTATGCCAACAAGCGGCATTGCCCACTGCAGTTCGATGTGGGGGATCACGTATCCTACGCGTGTCTCCGATGAAAGGAATTCACCGGTTTGGAGTAAAAAGAAAGCTAGCTTCCCGATTTACTGCTCTGTTTGCTATCACGGAGAAGTGCGGACCTGTGGCTTATCGATTGGAACTGCCGGCATCTCCCACTGGTATTCACGACATATTCCACATATCTCAGCTCCGGAAATGTCTCAAGTTCACAGCTGCAGTCAACACTGATGAAATCGGCGAGTTGCAACCGGATATCACATACTCCGAACATGAGAAGGCTCGAACAACGCGGAACCGCATGCTGCAGTTTTATAAAATCCTATGGAGCAACCATACCGCTGAGGAAGCAATATGGGAAATTGAAGAATATCCCCGCTCCAACTATCCGGATTTCTTATGATCTTATATCTTGTAATTTCTCTCTTAGTTTCGTCTCTTCTTTGTAATCTCGGAACGAGATTCCTTTAAGGGGGGAGGGGGGGGGGGGAGGGAATGTAAAACACCAACAGTTTAGGGGATCCTCAGCTAGGAAACCCATGTTTAGAAAAGAAATCAAAATAGCATGTGCCAAAAGTCAGATCAATTTCAGACCTATTGGAGGGAATTCAAAAAAAAAACTTAGCTACTATTCAAACATGAACAAAATACAAATCTAAGTTTACCATTGGATTCCTGGTATTTCAAATAGTCTCCTTGCAAATTTTCTTAATTTTTGAAGCAAGTTTACTATTTAATTCAATGGCTACATTGAATTCCACTCAAATTCGAATTCAAGTTTAAATTTGAATAAAACTTGGTCAAATCAATAATCTGAATTCAGAATTCAATTCTCCATATTTAATTTGGACTTCTCACAAATATCTAGAAATTTTTGGATTAATCTAGGTGGGGAAAATTGACTGTCCAGTGAAGATAAGGATGAAATCAGTGAGACCCACCTGTTATGGACTTCTCCTCTGTCTTTCGTCTATTTCATCAAAGAGCAACACCTCGCGGCATGCAAAATCCACCTAGCTGCCTGTATGCTTACTTGATGCCTTGGTTGTGAAGCCAGCTGAGCTGCAAATAAGGGGAGAGTTGATCCTTTCACTTGCTCACGGTGCAACACAGCAGCAAGCTTTCTCCTCCTCTGTTTTTCTTCTTCCCTAGCAACCACCTCAATTGTGCTCCCTCGCAGCAGTTGTTCCTGGCCGAGTCTCACCTCCCTGTAAGAAGCAAAAAGTTGTGCAACGTTCTTCTCTTCCTTCTCCTCTGTCCAGCTCACTTGTTCCTTACTCGTGCGCTCATTATTTTGAAGTCTTCCGGCGACGATTTCCGGCCGCCGTGGAGGTCGCCCTCGGCTCCATCGTCATCCCGATGATTCAGCCGTCATCTCACCTCGATCCTTGAAGACAAAATGTGTGCCAACATTATTAGTTTCTGCTCGCAAAGTTTCAGCTCGTGTTGTCCCTCCTAGCTCGAGTATTAGCAATTTTCCCAACGAGTTCGTGGTATGAACTGAACTAGGTCACCCTTTAAATTCCTTTTCCACGTCCAAGTATTCAGTGAAACGGTGAGCTTTATTGTACTAGAGGTACAGGCACTTCACCACAATGCATAACAATCGAAGTTCGTCAAGCAACCACGCCGGAATCTCGATTTTCCTGGCCGGCGGTGAAATTTGGCACGGTCCACCTTGACTGCAGTGTTTTCTTCCTCCTTTTCATCGAGTTTTTTGCCAGACCATTCGTAATATTTTCCTTGAGCTCCAGTAAAACATTCAGGTCCATTTGAGGTGATTTTAATAGCCAAATTATGTGTCCAATCTGTATGTATCTGAAAATTCCAAAATGTCCAGAAACTTTTTGAGCAAATTGTCCAAATTTATAAATTCAATATCTCACAGTAGGTTGCTTAGAAAATTATTAAAACAAGTTTTTTGGGTCTCTTTAGACCTCCTCTAAACATAACACCAAATCTTGTCCAGGTTAAAGTTCCAGATTTCACATGGAAATTATGGGAATTGTTTAGCTTCATTGAATTTTAGACAACAGAGACTTCCATGAGTAGATCCCAATTTTGGCCAGAACCTCACTCATAGTACCTAATATCCTCTGTAAAATTTCCAGAAATAGTGGCCTTACATTCTTTTATTTAACTGTCTTTCCATTGAGCTTTAGCTTAATACCGATATTGACTCATTTGCATTATTCTTTGCATATCGAATAGTTGCTGAGCTCGAGAGGACCCCAGAGCCAATTGAAGTCATCCCACCAGAAATTAACTTTGACCCCATCTCGCAGCCAGGCAAGCCTCTGTTTGCATTTAACAACATTTTAATATTTTATTAGTACTACACTATATGGGTTAGAATGTATTGTGCATTTGGTATAGGTTTTCTTGGAGTTTTCCACTTGCATAACCACAGCTCCCATGAGAAGGGTAGATGTTTAGGTCCTTGATGTGTGCTTGCTATACTTAATGTTATAGTTGCTTCGGTAGAAGTCGAGTAGTTGGAATCTACTCACGAGTTCCGGAATTGGGTTCACATGGGATTGGTCGAGTGAGAGATTCACCATTTGGTTAAATATGAGAGCTTGCATGGAGTAGGAGCAAAAGGACATAGGGGCCTGTGAGCTGTAGCTGTGCTGTGTCGGTCAAGGACCGATCTGTGTGCGGCCCTGTTGAGCAAGTTTGAATGTACGTAAGGCATACTGAATATATGGGACCCTATATACCGATGTAACTTGTGCACCTTAGCGTCGAGGCATACCCCACCGCCTTATAGGTGCGGGTTGAGTGCAGCAAGGTGTAAACTTGCCAGCGGATACATCGTACTCCGTGCGGGGGCCTCCTGCTTGTAGCGGTGGGACCGGTTCGGCGTTTAGGTAGCGGGTGAAAAGTTGCCGCATACAACATCAGGTGAGTGTGCCTTCGCAGCTACGAGTGTGGGTGTATGTGTCATTCTATTCAGGTATCTCTGCAGGTGTATATCGATTCGAGTCGCCATCCCTTGCAGTTATTAAGTACCGCTTGTTTATTGTGTTGTGACATAGTTAATTATTTGGATCTGAATATTATTGAATCATGCTTTCTAGAATAATTATGTATTGATACTTGAATTTTTAGAACAGGTTGCTCACAAAATTTTAGGTTCATGAAGCCTTAATTTGCTGCTAAAAGCTAAAAGTAAGGACTAACATTTAGGCGAGTCTTATATTGCAAACTGCTGTCCTATAATACATATATCCTGCATATAGAGTGCCATGCTTAGTGGAGAAGGTTAAGTCTTGCTGAGCCTTTGTGCTCACGGTTGCTATTTTAAGTTTTTTCTGCAGATGATGACGTATGTGATGAAGGGTTCACCGGTGAGGCGATGCCCCCGTGGGGTATACAGCTGGGTGGGATCCCTGCACACCACCGTGATGTGATTTGTGTGCTGCTAGTGTGATTCCGTTCGCGGGCTGAACGGAATGACTTTTGCATAGCTTAGGCTTGAGTGTTGAGAGCTAGCAGCTTATGCACCTCATTGTATTTGGTCTTGACATCATGGAGTACTTCACTAATGAAATAAACTGGACGCTGGACGGTCTGGACCCTTTAGAAGGGGCCCGGAGCTTCCTCTCCATCGATCGGGGCCCTCCCGGAAGGGTTCAGGCCTTCTTGTTTAGCTTCCCAGACCCTCTTGGAGGGGCCAAGAACTTCTTCTTGTTCATCCCGAACCCTCCCTGAGGAGTCCAAATCTTTTTGAACAGTCGTGAAAACTCCCTCAAATGATAGAGGTTGATCTTCTAGCATTCAGCCTTGAAGACCCGTGCCTGGGGGCTGGGACCCATACTCGCCTTATGGTAGCTCCGGACAGTCCCGGGGGGGAGGGGGGGATCTAGGCTCCTGAACTGGATGTGGCTCCGGTCTTTCCGCGACCATGACCATACTGACGACTTCTGAAGTTGCAGAAATGTAAAGCAATAGAGGCTCACCAGGGTTCCGAGCTACCAAGATTGGTAAGGTTGTAAGGAGTTGCTAGAGCTCTTGGAACGTCTTTTTTGCTTCTTCGGACCAATGGAATGGTCTGGTCTTCCTCAATAGCTTGAAGAAGTGAAGTGCCTGCTCTGCCAGCCTTGAGATGAACCGGCTGAGCGCAGCTAGACATCTAGTTAGCTTCTGGGCGTCCTTGATGCACGCTGGAGGCCGCATGTCTTGTATCGCTTTGATCTTCGCTGGGTTTGCCTCAATTCCTCAGTGGGTTACCAATAAACCAAGGAGCTTCCCGGAGCTAACCCCGAAGACACACTTGTCTAGGTTCAGCTTGGTGCGCGTGATGCGCAGCTTGTCGAAGACGACTTGCAAATTGTCAAGGAGTGAATCCTTGTTCTTGATCTTCACAACGATGTCATCAACATACAGCTCCACCAAGTCCCTAATGAGTTTTCAAAATTCTTGTACATAGCTCGCACAAAGGTTGAAGCAACATTTTTGAGACCAAAGGACATGGCAGTATAACAATACAATCCATCTATTGTTATGAAAGTAGTATGATCTTCATCTTCCATAGACATTTGGACTTGATGATATCCGGAGTATGCATATAGAAAACACAACCGCTCGCACCCGGAGGTGGAGTCCACTATCTAATCTATCCTAGGTAGTGGAAATGGATCTTTTTAACATACTTTTTTAGTGTGGTGTAGTCGATACACATCTAAAGCTCCCCGCCGGCCATGGGTACAATGACTAGGTTTGCCAGCCATTTAGGATGAAAAACCTCCCCGATGAAACCAGCTTCGAGCAACTTCTTGATCTCTTGTCGGATGAAGTTTTGCCACATGACTGATAGTTTCCTTTGCTTTTGGTGTACAGATCGTGCATCGGGATAAATCTTCAGGTTGTGCTCAATCACCTTCCTAGGGATCTCGGACATTTTTGACGGTTGCCAGGAAAACACGTCAATATTAGCCCGGAGGAAAGTGATGAGCGCGAGTTCATATTTGTTGTTTAAATCTCCGGATATATGGGTGGTCTGAGTAGTATCAGAACCGATTTGGACAACTTTGACGGGAACGTCAGTGTCGCCGCTTGGTTGCACATGTGGTGCAGAGGTTTAGCCTCGTTGACGAGTGCTCGGGGGTTGAGCAATGAGCACTTTGCTGGAGGTTCCTTCTTGCGCCGTGGCAAGCGCATGGAATTCCTCTAGCACGATGACTCCTGCAGTGTGGTCTCCACAGACCCGGAGGACGCCTGAAGGTGACGGCATCTTCAACACCATATAGCCATAGTGAGCTGCGGCCATGAACCTGTACAAGGTAGGCCTGCCCAGGATGGCGTTCAAGGGAAGACTGATGTGAGTGACATCAAAGACCAGCTTCTCAATCTTGTATTTCTCATGTGTCCCAAAGGTCACCGGGAGAGTGTTGGACCCGAGGGGGTTGGTTGCTCCCGGACCAACCCCACAGAAAGGTCTTGAGGGCCGAAGGTCCGAGGGTTGCAGCTGGATCTTCATGAACGCTTCAAAACTCAAAAGATTGAGCGCCGCGCCTCCATCTACCAGAACTTGGTAGAGCTGAACGTTGTTAATGGTCGGAGATACAATCAGCGGGAGTTGTCTAGCTCTGACCATCTTTTTGGGGCAATCTATTGCATCAAAAGTGATGGGCGTATCGATCCACTTTCGATGTGGTTCCGCACTGGCAGTAGGAGCTACGACAGCCATTTCCCGCCGCATTGTCTTGAGGACGCGGCTAGAGGCGATGTCCCAGGACCGTCTATAAATGGTATTGAGGGTCCTCCGATGCTCGTTGTCAGAGACATCAGAGTAATCATCTACTATGTTGTAGACAGCCTTAAGGACCTTCTTGGGATCCTAAAGCTTAGCTCCGCCTCAACCAGAGCTTCATTGACTTTCTATTTTCCTTCTTGTGGATTGGGCACCACATTTTGGAACTACCGCCATCTTATGACGAAGGTCGAGGTCATTTTTCGGGGCATGGCCCCCGGCCACCCGGAGCTGCAGAAGCAGTAGCAGCAAGTGCGCCAGCCGACGACTTCTTCTTTCCGTTGGACTTGTTCTTCTTTTTGCCACCACCGGAGGTAGTGGCTTTAGCTTTGCAGGACTTTTTGTTAGCCTCCGGAGCTAGCTATGAGTGCATTTCCCGACCCTCAGCAGCTCAGGCGCACTTGTCAGCTAGGCTAAACAACTCTATGACACTAGTGACTTCTTTCATCGCCAACTTTTCTAGCTTCTTTTTGTCTCGGATGCCATGTCTGAATGCGACAATAACATAAGCGTTCGAGATAGAGGGGATGGTATTGCGTACCTGGGAAAATCGCTGGTTAAATGATCGCGGTGATTCCTCCGTTGTTTGCTTCACGACAAACAAGTCCAGTTCGGTGCCTGGTCGGGTGTAAGAGCTCCCAAAGTTGGCAGTGAACTGTTGGCATAGCTTCACCCAACTGTTGATGGAGTCGGGCAGAAGACTCATGAACTAGGACCTGGCTGTCCCAGTTAGAGCCACAGAGAAGTAGTTGGCCATCACGGCCTCGTTGCCTCCTTCTACAAGTATCGCAGTGCAGTAGATTTGAAGGAATTCTACGGGATTGAAAGTCCCATTGAATTTCTTCGGCAAATGAGGCCAGAAATTCTGTGGCCAGCGGACCATGCCTAGGTGCATGGCCAAGGTAGAACAACCTCCTCCTATTCCCACTAGAGCAGGGTTGTCCCGAGCCTCTCGCCTCTCGCAAGCACGCTCAATATGGACGCGGCCATCCTGCTGTCGGTAGCGGCGGTCAAGCTCTGACCGCAAATCGTGTGTCGATAGTCTCGACACAGTATGGGTGCGTCGCGCGCCGAAGGGCAGCGACGTCACCTGTTGAGATACAGCACGCCTTCGGTGCTGTGATACGTGAGGACCAAGTCTTTCAGACGAGGTCTTACATTGAGTCGGTGCCCGCTATGAAGGGGGAGGACCTTGGTTGCTAATGGCATCAGCTGCGGCTGCAACTAGATGCTGCACATCAGCCCGCCACTGCTCCATCGCACCCGGAGGTGCTCCGGGTGCTGGTGGGCACTCCACTAGAGTAAGCGCAACAATCAGCGCGTTCTCAGGGTTGTTGTTCATCGATGTTGTGACCAACGCGAGTACCCCATCCTGCTCTCTAGCATTTTCTGCCAAAGCAAATGGTGGTGGTGGTGGCATGACACTCGCCGAAATAACGGCAACTGCTGGTTGTTGAATGTTAGTGGGATTCGCTCCAGCAGGCTGCGCAGTGTTTTTGCCGTTAGATGATCTTGCGGCGGAGTTCACCATCTTGTGATCTCAGACGCCCCTTCCTAGCACGCCAAATGTCGAAGCGTACTTACAACAATTCCCCTGGTACTATTAAAGTGTAGCCCGCGGAGGTTCTTGTATCGGTTTCGGTGCGCGGAGATCATAGACAAGATGATTACATGTATGATTTACAAGGTTCCGGCCGCCTGTGTGTAATACCCTACTCCACGGGGTGTGTGTTGTTGCATTGAGGATTTTCTGGTGCTTGCGTGCGTATGAGCTTGCCTGTTTTGTACCGTACAACACATCCCTTTTATAGACCAAGGGATGGCTGTTACATGGGTTGCCTGGACCGAAATGTGGCCATGGCAATTATTCTTGCCTTAAACACAATTAAGTTTGTTTAAGCACCCTAATAACATGATAACACGTCTTAATGGTGGCGTTACGAGTATTAAGGGTCTTCTGATCGTGTGCCATTAATATTGTATTAATGGCACATAATCAGGCCTTGTAACTATAGCAATAAATGTCCTTTGAATGCTTATGCCGTTGGAGATCCGTCCGTATTCCCGTGGGTAGCGTAGGTCCGAAGGCTCAACACGTGGCGGCTCTGGAGCTTTCCCTCGAGGGTAGGTAGGGTCGGAGCTGCTATACATGTGGAGGCACTAGAGCTTCCTTCTAATGGGGGTTGGGTCCGGGATCACTGGACACGTGTTAAGCGCGGAGCTTCCCTACGTAGGGAGTTTAGCTCTGGTCTTATACTACATGTGGTAATGCTAGAGCTACCCATATGAAGGAGGTGGGTCCAGTGCCATGTGACACATGGGGCCAATGGAGGTCTTCAACGTTGACAGGTGGAACGCCCTTGCACTTCTTGCGGTATCATGGGGTACCCGGTACGCAGGGTACCGACAGGTGCATAGGAATTGAATAGTGAGGAGGCGTCAACCTTCCTCATCTATTTGAGCAAAGTTATCCTATCCTAATGCATGCCTACTGGTAAAGAATTCATATCAATTATGTAGAGTAGAGTAGAATCATAAGCCTTCGTATGAGCGAACTCACGATCTCGGAGGAGGTTGTAGGCTTGTCATTCAACATCATGCTTCAAGTCGAGGTTGTCGTCATTGAGAAAGTAGAGTGGGGCAGCATCTTCTTCCATCGGATGTCATCTTGCACATGTCTCCATCGTGGACTTGGTGTGGGCTTGGGGAAGAGGTCTGAACTTGAGTCTCTCCCATAACTTGAGCTTGATGAAGTTTCCTTCCTCTTCTCAAACAATTGTTTCATGCTCTTCGTGGCTGCACAACTTGAGGACAAAGAAAACAAACTCGGAGCGGGTTACGTTAGTGAAAACCAATTGAAAACAATGTCGAACTGGTTTGTCAACTTGAGAGCAACTTGAAAATGCAAATGGGGATGAAAGAAAATATTTTTAGATCAATGTTGGGAGAAGTGTTTCAACAAAGAGCAGAACAATTCCTGAGCGAGTGAGTGAGTTGGGGAGGTGAAAATCAAGTGAAGTGTGAAGCAACACACTCACTTAGGCGTGTATAAATAGTGTAGCTGAATGTGCATCTAGGCATCCCTTGTACATTTTGGTTGACTAATAACAAACAAATGAGATCCTAACAAAATTCTTGAGATGCGCCCAGGTTTGAAAGATATTAAAAGAAAATCACAAAGATAAAGGAGAATGAAGATCCAAAAGGAAAAGAGCTCAAGACTTGAAAAGATTATGTTTATTGTGTAAGGAGTGTGTTGGAGAAACACACCCCAAGAGCTCGAGTGAAAGAGATTACACTCACTGCACAAAAATCAGCATGTGCGGACTAGTCCGCTATCCACTGGACCAGTCCGATATCTCTCTGACCAAAAAATGGACAAGTCCCCCAGTGTGGACTAGTCCGCAGCACTTTACATTTGCACAACACAAGACATGTCCTATATCAATCGGACTAGTCTGATAATCCTCTAACTAAAATCGGACAAGTCCTCCAAGTGCGTACTTGTCCTCAACCGTACACTTTTTCACAACACTGGACAAGTCTGATATCCACCGTACTAGTCTGAAAACTCCTTGACTAAAATCGAACAAGTCCCTCCAAATGCGGACTTGTCCTCAGTTCTACACAGTGTTGACGACACCGGACAAGTCCGATATCAACCGGACTAGTGTGAAATGTTTCTGTGCCTAGATTCGACTACTTCGCACCTTAACAGACTAGTTCGGTATCCATCAACACTTAGGGTTTTCTCGCACACGCACACCAGACTAGCCTGGTGTCCATCACAGACTAGTCCAGACTTCACAAACCCTAACGGTAACATTTAAAAACCCTAATATAAATAGAGGTGTATGACCACACAACATAATCTCTCGATTTCTTGCGCTATCACACCTCCCAAAAGCCCAAAAATACATATCTCCACTAATTCTTAACCTAAAAGGTGCTAGGTTCCAGTAAAATTGCAATTTCATCACAGCATACACTTTTTCATGTTTTACGTGTTAACTCCTTAGATTATAACCTCTTGTCCACATCTCAATTATGAGATAAAGGTTATAATTTTTTATTCACTAATGAGGGTGTGACTGTCTCTAGAAGGAGTGATAGCTCTATTGTGTTCAAGGGTGTGTTAAAGGGAGAACTTTATCTAGTTGACTTCAACAAAGACAAAGCCAAACTTGACACATGCTTGATTGCAAAAACCAACATTGGTTGGTTGTGGCATAGAAAGCTAGCACATGTTGGTATGAGGAATCCACAAAAACTTCTAAAAGGCGATCACATCTGAGGTTTAAAGGATGTCGTTTTTGAGAAAGACAGGCCTTGTAGCGCGTGCCATGCCTGAAAGCAAGTAGGAGTACCTCATCCCGCGAAGAATGTGATGACTACAACAAGACCGCTCGAGCTCCTTCACATGGACTTATTTGGTCCAATTGCTTACATAAGCATCGGCGGTAATAAATATAGTCTAGTCATTGTTGATGTTTTTTCAGGCTTCATGTGGGTTTTCATTTTACATGATAAGTCAGAAACTCAAGGAACACTCAAGAAGTTTCTCGAGTGAGCTCAAAATGAATTCTCATTGAAGATCAAGAACATACAAAGTGACAATGGGACCGAATTCAAGAACACTCAAGTTGAGGAGTATCTAGATGAGGAAGGAATAAAGTATGAATTTTGAGCACCATATTCTCCCCAACAAAACGAAGTGGACGAAAGGAAGAGCAGAACACTTATTATGATGGCGAGGACAATGCTCGATGAATACAAGACTTCGAACTAGTTTTGGGCTGAAGCGGTTAATACCGCTTGTCACGCCATAAACAGACTATTTCTTCATCGTCTACTAAAGAATACATCATATGAACTACTCATCGGTAACAAACCAAACATTTCATACTTTCGAGTTTTTGGATCAAAATGCTATATTCTCAACAAGAAGCCTAGGGATTCAATGTTCGCATCGAAGTCCGATGAAGGTTTCTTACTTGTCTATGATTCGAACTCCTACGCTTATCATGTCTTCAACAAATCCTCTTGACTTGTTGAAGTAGCACATGACGAAGTCTTCGATGAAAGTTATGGCTCTCAAGTAGAGCAAGTTAACCAGTGTGTGATAGATCAAGAAGAAGCTCCATGTCAAGCATTGAGAACAATGGCTGTGGGCGAGATTCGACGACAAGCACCACCTCAAAATCCAAATGAAGAAGATGAACCACAAACAGAGGAAAATTATCAAGGGGGAGCTTCCACACAAGATCAACCTCAAGGAGATTAAGATAATGAAAACAGCGATAGGGGCAACTATCTAGGGGGAGATGAAGAAGATGATGATCATGAGGATTCAAGACCACAAGTGCCACATCCAAGAGTACACCAAATCATCCAAAGAGATCACCCCGTCGACAACATAATTGGTGACATCCAAAAGGGAGTGACAACTCGATCTCGTATAGCTAATTTTTGTGAATACTACTCTTTCGTATCCTCTTTGGATCCATACAAGGTTGAAGATACATTAAGACATCCCGACTGGGTGATGGCAATGCAATAAGAATTGAACACTTCAAGAGGAACGAAGTATGAGAACTTGTTGGAAGACCCAAGTCCAACGTCGTCGGCATGAATGGGTCTTTCGCAACAAGCAAGACGAACATGGAGTTGTAACATGCAACAACACACGACTTGTGGCCAAAGGTTATTCACAAGTCGAAGGTTTGGATTTCGATGATACTTTTGCTCCCGTAGCTAGGCTTGAATCAATACGTATATTACTTGCATATTCTACTCACCGTGATTTCAAGCTATATAAAATGGATGTAAAAAGTACCTTCCTCAATGGACCGATCAAGGAGGAGGTGTACGTGGAGTAACCATCTGGATTTGAAGATCAAGAGTACCCCGACCATGTGTACAAACTGCGTAAGGCTCTCTATGGCCTCAAACATGCTCCTAGAGCTTGGTATGAGTGTCTTAGAGATTTTCTAGTTGAAAATGGCTTCAAAATTGGTAAATCCGATTACACTTTGTTTACCAAGCACTTTGATGATGATCTATTAATTTGTCAAATTTATGTTGATGATATCATATTTTGTCACCAGGTATTTATGGTAGAGAGTCGGGATGGGCTTTTTACCCTTTCTGCTATGCTCAGTTAATTGGGATGGGAAGACAATTATACCACATAACTTAATTATGCATTAATTAGATTATGGTTAATATGAACTGGTTTATATGATATGGTATTGGGTGATGTAAGTAATCCTGGTAAGTGGATGGGTTGGATGTATGGTGGTTTTCTTGCTTTAGATCTAAGGACCAGCTCATGGAGCGACCATCCAGGATTTATAGTGCCACCACGAGGCCATGTATGGGTGCGGCGTAGATGATTAATTAGGGATTTTCCAGTGCTATTTGGACAATTAAGGATGGTCGGGGAAGGGGTTGTCAGATTGGGTTTGTTGATGATTGGTGGGACTACCATGGGATCCAAATGTCTCAAGAGGGGGCCCTTGGTTGGAGATGTGCTCTGTAGGAGAAATCGCCACCGGTGAAACCTCAGTGGGGTTTAAATAGGCTACTAATCCCTTTGTAAATGCTATTTTGTGATCTCTTGGCCACACACCTAAGTAAGTGTGAGGCGGCATAATAGAGGTTCTAGTCATTGCAAGGTGATGAAATCACAAACACGTGGGTAAAGTGGTACAAACTCTGCAGAGTCTAATGAAACAATCATGATAGCCATGCTCCTGGTTATGAGCAACCTAGAACCTCACATGATTAGAGGAAAATTGGGATTTGCGATGGTTATGGTTTTGTTATGGTTTTTGTTTGGTTATGGTTATGGTTTGGTAATGGATATGGTTAATATTATGGTTATGGCTGGTTATGAGTTAAATTCTGATATTGATTATGGTTATTTGCAATGGTGAAACCTGGAATATGAATGATGGTAATGAATATGGACTGGTATTGTGATGACTATATGGTTTATGATGAGTTTATTTCAACATACATATAATATGTTGCTTTTCAAATGTTTTAATGTACTTTTCAGCACTTAGCCTTTATTATATTCATCATTTAATTTAGCTACATGTCATACTTTCCACACTTGCTGAGTACAACATGTACTCACCCTTGCCATTCCCCCACCAACAGTTGCAGGTAAGGATTGGGAGTTTAACGATGATAATGCAGAGTTCTAGTCCTGTCTGCCGTCAGCTTTGCCTGTGGAGTGTTGGAGCTGCGCTATCCCTTTTGCTTAGTTTCCTTAGTTTAGTTTATTTCCGCTGTATTAGTTGAACTTGTCATTAATATTCATTAGTGCTTGTATTCGAGGATAATATTGTTTGTGTAATAAAAGTACATAATCAATCTTGTTCTGTGGTAATTTTATGTATACTCTTTTGTGAATGCACTCGTGTATGTGTGTTGAACGTTCTTGGTACACATATACTGCACTTGGTTCTTTTTTTGGAACCAAGTGTCACAATATACTTGGGAAAGCGCTTCTTGTTTGGTTATGGAGTCCATGTATGTAATATGTGTAGGTGTTATTATGACAAGAGAGTATATTATCGAAAATGTCATACACCTCCACTATTGTCTAATTAGGTAATATCATGATTATGTTAATATGAACTTAGTTCCGGCATTGGTTCAATGATGTTTAGGTTAGTCATTACCTTAGGATGATATTTGTATCCATACTTTTAAGGTATTTACTCAGCATAAGTATGGTTCTAAGATAATTTAGTAGTGTTGGATGTCTCATAGACCCACGGGTTGTGGGGGTAGGTGGCAGGTGGTGACATCCCTATCTGTCCTTTGTGGTCTCCCCCGTTTGGCTATGCCACAGGCTCTTTGCGAGAATCATCCTAGTTTTGCCAGGGGTAAACCCGTGCCCAATGTGTTGGACCACTAAGCTCTAGTAATCACCATCAACATGTTCATGTGTATATTATTAGGCTATGTATATGAGTAATTAGAGCACATTAGGAGCAGCCCCTTCTCCTAGTATAACCTTCACTAGGATAACTTTACCCCTTAAAGTAGATTTTATATGTGTGTCACATTATCCTGTCATTTACCCTTTGTACTAGAATCTTCACTAGATCATCCTACCCTATCTATCACTATAGGAAACTGCACCATTTATGATGGCTAGATTAATTTACGACTATTGATGGTGGCCCTCATAAATGACCTCTTTTACGATGGTTGTTAGCCCAAGACCCTCGTAATTAAAGAAGTTGTCGTAAATTAGCGTAGAACTTACGATTTCCCAGCACAAAACGGTCATCAAGTAAACAGTAGTCATAAGTAAGAACAAAACTTACGACAACAAATCTAAAACCATCGTAAATAGGCTAGCCGTCATAAATAAATTGATACTACCATGCGCACGAGTCCCACACTCTCCTTCTCTCTTAGAACGTTGCCTCCTGCCCGATCGCGCATCCGTGGCCGCTGTAGCCACCTCCCGACGGTGTGGGTGCCGCTTCCCTCCCTGACGCCGTCGCCGCGCCACCTCCTCTGTGTTGTTGCTGCACAGCCTCCCTGACGCCATCCCCACGTTGCATCTCAAACACTATCGCTGAGCTTCTTCACAGGTTCACCTCCCTCTCCCACCTCCCTCTCCATCTCGGCCGACGGTGGTTTCCACCCTCCCCTACAACTACGGTGCCTCCCCCACCATGCCCGTGCCTCCCCTCCACGTCAGTGCCTCCCCCACCACGCCCAACATGCCGGCACCCTGCCCCACCGCGCCCACCAAACCAAAGCCTCCCTGGCCGTGCCCAACTCGCCGACACACTGTTCCCCACTGCGCCCACCACTCTAGAGCCCTCCCGTAGCGTCCACAACGCTGCCAACGATGCCCCCACTGCTCACACCGTCACCTCCCACCTACGCGTTGCGTTGCTCCTCCTCCACTGGCGCCACCTATGTTCCAATTGATGTTGTATTTTTCTTGACCAATTATGTATGTGTATGATGCAAATTCATGATGTGTATGATCATTGATGACATGTATGTGTATGTTGCCAATTCATGATGACAGGTATGTGTATGTTGCAAATTCATGTATGTGTATGTTGCAAATTCATGACATGTATGTGTATGCTGCATATGTTTCTTGGTCGGCGCAACCTAAATTGATGCGTATGTTGATGACATGCATATGTATTGTTGAATTAGATGGTAATTAGTTATTTTATTGTACGTGTGTATATGGTAATTAGGTAGTAATTAGTTGTTTTCTTGTTGAATTATGGTAACTTTCCCTTTGTTGAATAATTACTTTTTTATTGTTGATTCGTTGTTTACTGTTAATTTATTAGTTGATTATTTGATTAATACAATAATTAGTTGCTAAAATGGTTTAATTAGTTGATTACATGTTTAACTTGAAGCCTAGTTGAGTAATTGTTTAATTAGTATTGTAATTGGTTATTGTTTAAATATTATTTTGATTGATTAATTACTATATGAAAATAAACGGGCTTCGGCCTGGCCCGACACGACCCAATTAGGGCATGTATGGTCCATTTACTGGTAATGTTTTTGTTGAGACGGAAACGGAGTCGAAAAGCGATGGTGAGGACTGCAAGCTACCGCTCTAGGAGTGCGGGCCCCGACGGAGCGGTTTCATCTTTGACCCACTTACGACGGCTAACCCTAAAGCCGTCACAAGTTAAAGGCGGACCCTGACTGGGCATAACTTGGGATGGCTGACCAAGTTCCCTATCTCTCTCTCGATCTTTACTCCTCCTATCTCTCTTTCGTTCTTTCCTCTCTGTCATAAATGTTTAAAAAATGAAAGATTAACTTAACCTATACAATATGCATCACCCATTTCGAACCGGCCCGTCTCACATGCGTTACGCATGTGAGGCGCGTAGGTTCGAAATTTTCCCTTTTGGACAGCTCGGGAGTGACCGAGGGCCTGCTTATGACCAGTCACGGGGTCTCGATCTAGAAGAGATTTTGATGGTGACCCTGATGTTCTCCGTTGCACCATTTTCGGACATACAGTTGTTCTGGATCCAGACTCCGCGTCTCATCATTAGCACATCCCTCTCGATCACTCTTGGGTTGGTTTAGGACCTATCCTTTCCAATAGATGTCGGGTTGTGATATTAAATAATGTATAAAGTAACAATAATTTCTCTATTTTTAAACTGCAGAGTTAAACATCCATCAAGATTGCATTTCGATGTATACTGGTTGGAACAAGAAAGGTGGTGGCCACTTAGATGTGTGATTCACCAAGATAGATGATATTATCAATCGATCATTTTCGTTGTCAACGATCGATAAGGTATGGTGCCCATGTACGAAATGCCGGAATACAAAGGTTTAAAACAAAATAATAGTTTTGATACACTTGTGTTGAAACAGTTACATGCCACATTGTATGCTATGGAGATTCCATGATGAGACTACTTCTCAACTTGTAGAAGAAGTGGATGATGATAATGACAGCACGGCGGCTGATAGGATGGATAAGATGCTAGAAGATATACAAATGGAGGATCCTCTTACGATAGAGGCAGACTCGTTCATCAAGCTTCTCAATGCTTCAGAACAACCATTCCATGAACACACGAAAGTTATCTTCCTTACTTTCATGACCACACTTATGGCAATTAAATATAAGTATTGCATCTCTAATAACTACTACAATGATCTCTTTAAAGATGCCATTCTTATTCATGACAGCCCCAGAAATTGTGACACCCTGTTCCGAAAATGAACCAAGCGTGATACATATGTGTGCCTAAGATGTTTAACACACATACACAAGTGATTCACAAATGATAAACAGATTATAACCATGTCTCAAATAATAATACTAATAATAGTACCTTATTACAAACCAAATAGTCTCAAATATGAGCTCTAAATAATTGCAGCAGAAAACACTAAACACTAAGTCTCCAACCCCATAGGAAAGCTTGATTGTAACACGCCCGTCTAGTACTACTCAAAAACCTCCTAGTACTCCATATTGTCGCCTGCGTCTGAATTTGTTGGGGGAATAGCAAGGGTAAGCACATGTCATACTCAGCATGTGTGGGAAAGTATGACATGTAACTTAAACAAAGAATGATAATAAATAATGGCTAATTGCATAAAAGTACATTCAAAACAGTCGAAATGCAATTATATCATCATTAAGTGTGGTCCTTCCCAATAACCAATATCAGCAATAATAATCCATATCCAGCTCATAACTGCTCATATGTCTCTTTCGAGGTGTTACAGCGACACTTCCCCCAGATCTTCTAAGGAGTAGTCTGCAGAGGTTCTTTGTTCGGTGGGGCTTAGGCCTCAATCAAGTGTTCTAGTGGATCGAATATTGAGACAGTGTTTTTTACGTGGTTCAGTCCGCAAGGAGCGTAACACCCTACTCCGGGTGGATGTTATTGCTAGTATGTGTGTATGCGTGTGTGATGTTTTGGTCTAGTCCTTTGTAACAGTTGCGGTCCGGGCCTTTTATAGACAAGGTCGAATGCCTTACAAGTGGGGTCTTAGGGCCCGACAGGTGGTCCTAGGGCGATTTTATCCTAAAGATCTAAGACTTCTTCCGTAAGCTTGCTCTGACCGTGGACTTGAAGACTCGCCGTCTTGCCGCCTGCGTTGTAAGTAGCCCATGCATCATTGCTGACATTGGAAGGGGATGTCCCATCCAACTGTCTCTGTCGTTGAAAGCTACCCACTTGGCGGAGTGGGATAGGCTTGCAACGTCTTCACTGTGATGCAATTGGTCGCAGCGGTACCTGACATTAGGTGTGCGCCGCGCCATGCATCTGGGGAAGCCCAATATCTTCAATCATTAATAGGGTCAAGGCGCACCGTCCTCTTAAATCTCACGTCCCTCTGTCCAGGGCAAGTGGCTGGACTATGTGACAGCTCGAGAGCTCACCTTTGCGGAGGAGGTCAGGTCTTGCCATGCGTACCATGTGGCAACTCGGGAGCTCACCTTTGTGGAGGAGGTCAGGTCCCGCCTTGTAGGCCACGTGGTTGCTCAGGAGCTCATCTCTTCGTTGATGGCTAGGCCCCATCCTGCTTGACATGTGTCGATGCCAGGAGCTCACCTCTGTGGTGGTGGTTAGGTCCCGCCTTGCGGGACACGTGGCAGCCCCGGAGCCGACCCATACGGGAGGTGGCTAGTCTGATGTCTCTGTCGACGTGGCAGCTCATGAGCCCTGTCTCACAGGGAGGAGGGGTCCTTACCTGCTGGACACCTGGTTACCTAGGGGCTTCTCTCCAAAGGGGGTGATGAGCTTCTCCTTCGGGTTTCTCGCGAATATCCTAGACCTCCTATTTGAGACTGATGGGTTCGGGTCTCTTGAACTCGTGGCACCCTAGGGCCCCGCCTCTGCTGGGAGGCGAGGTACCTAGGCAGCTCTAGCCTGTACATGAGCGTAACCATAATGCGGGGTACCGATAGTCTCATTTTCAGCAATTTCATATACCAAAGCCAATTAAATACCCAATACCAATTGCAGCCATTAAACCATATTGAAGTCAAAATTCTATTCATGTGAGTGTCCAGGTTGCTCATGTCTGGGAGCACGACTATCATGATAGTTTCAAACACAATCTGCAGAGGTTGTATCACCTATCGATGACTAAGAAATCTTAATTATGCCGTCTCACACTTCCTTAGGTTTGTGGCCAAGAGATCACAAAATAGCCTTTACAAAGTAATTACTAGCATATTTAGACCCCACTGAGGTTTCACCGGTGGTGATGTCTCCAACTCAGCACATCCAACCAAGGGCCCCCTCTTGAGCCATTCGAACTAGGGTAGTCCCAGCAATCTCTACAAACCCGTCCGACTACGCCTTCCTGGAGCATTCTTAATGGTCCAAATATTACCGGCAATACACTAATTAGTCAGCTAAGCCGCACCCATACTTGGCCTATGGTAGCACTGTAAATCCTAGATGGTCGCTCCACGAACCATTCCTTAGATCTAAAGCAAGCAAAACCACCCAAACATTCCAACACATTCCACCTAACCGACTTGCTTAGATCCCAAGGCACCATGTTGCTATAGGATCATTATTATCAATTCTCATCCTTATAGTGTTCAATAGCCCACAATTAAATATTATGATTATCTCCCAAACCCAATTTGAGTATAGCGATGAAAAAGTGTAAAATACCCTTGCTGACTCTCTACTTTATGTTCAAGCGACAAGGGTGGTCACACAAGACTAGTAAACACCTACAATTGGGTTTTCCCATCAATTGATACAAGCATGCAATTTTGCAAACAAAACCTTTTAAAACCAGGATCAAAATGATCAAGGGCACTTGCCTTGCTCTTCAGCTTGGTTTGGATCGAAGGCTTCAAAATTTTGGTTCTGTAGGTCTTCAAAAGCACTCTCTACGGTGAGACCTTCTATTCTGCGCGACAAATATGCAAAACAACCATTACAATCAAATAATGCTCATATAGTACTAACTAGTTAATGAATTGCTATTAAGGTTTACTAATATGAGGTAAAACTTGTTAATGAATTGATATTAAGGTTTACTAACTAGTTTCAATGGCTTCTAACAAGTTTGGACAGGTTTGGAATCAATTTAGATCAAATTGGGTTCAATCAAGGAACTGATTCAGAACTGGACAGGACCGGTATAGGGGTCGGACTAGTTCGCCCTATACAGAACTGTGAATTTAGGATTTTCTGATTAGCGAGAAATTGGGGTTGAATTGACGTAGAAACTTGGATGTAGAGGGTGTACCACGTGTTTAGAGATCCAAAGATCAAGAATTGGGTGCAACATTTGGATCTTGTCATTTAGGGCTTGATGAAGATGAGTTGATGAAGATTTGTTGATGAAGAACATCAATTGTCAAAAAGTTTATGAAGGTCGATCTTGATTGAGCCTTCTCCTTCTTCTCCTCCTTCTCCTTGCTCCTGGGCTTCCTCTCGACGTAGCTGCAAGGCAAGGGCGGCAGCGAGGGTTTTTCTCAAAGGTTGACGAGGTGAGGGTATTGAGTTGTTTATATAGTGGTGGAGAGGTCGGGTTTTGTAACACCCTGATTTTCGAGTTTTGGCAAATTAATATTTTAAATAAGAATTTAGAGTTTAATAATCGAAATAAATTATTCTTATAAAGTAAGATATTAAAATATGAATCATCTTACATTTTTATTTATTTTTGATAGTAGAATCTATGACCAAATTATATTTGAATCCAATTGGAATAGAGAAATAATTAGAGAAAATAAGAACATAAAAATGAAAATAAATTAAATCACACATGCATATGCATTCATGTTTAGGCATAAAGTTAATTGACCAAACCTATTGGAAACAAATTAGGAATTTCGTACTATAGAAAAATAACTAGAAAATAAAATTTATGGAAGGAAGATCAATAACAATAGTAATAAAAATGGAGAAAAGAATATATATATGAACAATAAACAATAATAATAAATAATAAAATAATAAATAAATGAATAAATAATCAATAACATTTAATAAAGAAAAGAAAATAATAAACAGATAATATAAATAAAGAAACAAGAAATAGGAAATATAAGTAAAAAAAATTTCCAGAACCTTCAAGAAGTTTCGGGGGGGGGGGGGGGGGGGGGGGAAGCTTTCCTCCCACCGCCGGAAGCCTCCGTGCAAGGCACGGTTCCAAGAGGGACACTCTCGAGCCAAGCCGCACGACCATGGAAAAAGAGAAAAGCAAAAAGAAAAAAAAACAAAACCACCATGTGCCCAGGCCAGGAGCCCTGGCCGCACACGCACAAGGCCACGGAGCCGAGTCCCAGCGGGACTCCCGGACCGAGGCCGCACTCCACCGCCTCCCTTATATAAAGCACCCCTGCCCTCGGTTGTTAGCCACGTAAAAGTTTTCTTTAGCCTACGTGAGTTCCATCCAGCCACTAGAAGAGAGAAAAAAAACCTAGCCGCCGGTAGAAAAGAAGACTGCGGTCAGGGAGGAAATAGGAGGAGAAAAAGAGAAGAAGAGGAAGAGAACGAAGAAGCTGTCGTCCGCTGGAGGATCGCTGCGCAATTGACTTTGTCTACACTACGTCTCCATCTCGCGACCCTTGAAGCCGCTGCATCTACAGTAGGTATTACAATTTAGAACTAGACAACTATTTTAATTCTAATATTTGAACTAAAACACGTGTAGGACGTATTTTATTTTGCGCAGTCATTAATCATCGCCAAATCATATTAAAACACTTGGAAACTTAGAAGTTAGATTAAATCATACAAGATCAATATGTTATTTTAGATTTGATCAAATTTATATTTTCAGTATTATTTAATCTGTTTTCAGATTTAATAAATAAGATTAAAGCCTAGTTAGTTCATAAAGTAACGATTTAATTCTAGAAAAATTCCTAAAAAATTATAATAAATTCTAGTAAGTTCTTAATATTTTTTTCAGCAGATTTATTGTTCTGAAATAATTATTTTGCCCCTGAATAAATTCAAATTAGTTCCAAACTTGCTCAAATAAATAGGAAATCTTTATCGAAATTTGTTAAAAAGCCATAGAAATTTATTTAGCATTAATACAAACATATTTTCTGCATACATTTATATTTTGCATATTGATTAGTGTTTGCAATGTGTTTATTTTGTATGTTTTCTTGTGTATGTGCTTGATTGTCAGTATACGGGTTCACTCAAGTGGTTGCGATCGAGAAGGGAATATGCGAGAATCTTCGTGTACAAGACATTGATTTGCTTGAACATCAAATTGCGGAATATTATGGCAAGTGTCCTTGACCATATTGATCCTATGTTTTAAATGTTTTGTTTGCAAAAATTGCATGCTTGTGTCAACTTGATGATAAACCTATTCGTACAAGTTTACTAGTATTGCTTGCCATCCCTTGTCGCTGGGTACATGATGAGTCAGGTATGGGTGTTTCTCTTTTGAGTCGCATCGCTTTACGGGGTTATGGGAAACAAACTAAACTTGCTTAACAACTCTAATCATGTGGATTAATGAAGATGCAATAATGATGAATCATTTTTGTGATATGCAATTTTGGTGATCTAAGGAAGCATGGTTTGGTGGAATGGGTAGGATGGTACGATGGTTTGCTTGGCTTAGATCTAAGGACTGGTTCATGCGAGAATATGTCAGGACAACAATGCCACCACAAGACCAAGTATGGGTGCAGTGTAGCTGAATAATTCAGAGTGCTGCTAGTTTTTTATGGACCATTGGATGGCACGGGGAATGGGAGTCGAGTAGGGCTACCCTGGGATCCACATGGCACACGAGGGGGCCTGTGGGTGGGGGAATGGAGATTCAAGCCTGCTAGTGAAACCTTAGTGGGTCCGTACATACTAGTAGTCCCTTTTGAAAGGCTACTTTGTGATCTCTTGGTCACACACCAACGGAAGTGTGAGACGACATAATGTGGGTTCTTATTCATTGAAAGATGATGAAATCACGAACATGTGGGTAAAGTGTTACAACCTCTATAGAGTGTTAAAAACTATCATGATAGTCGTGCTCCCGATCACGAGCACCTGGAAAACTTCCATGATTAGTGTTGGACTTGGAATTTGGCATAGTTTGATTATGGATATGGTTCGGTTTTTAATAAATGGACATTGTTGATGATAATGGTAAGAATCTGGTTTATGGATGGATAAATATCGATGGATGTGATATGATGGTGATGGACTCATAATTGGTGGGATTATTTCACATAGACATTTTAGGCTGCTTTCACATATTTTAAATGTACTTTTCAGCAAATAGTCATTATTTATTATCATCCTCGTTTTTAGCTACATGTCATATTTTCTCACACTTGTTAAGTACGACATGTGCTCACCCTTGCTATTCGCACATTAATTCGGCTACAAGAAATATTTTTGAGGTCGTCATGAAGTACTAGGCGTGCGTACTACCGTAAATTACCTGTAGAGTTGGAGTCACCTACACTAGATTATTTACCGCTGCAATAGAATCAAGGTATATTTACTATTCATGTCATGGTTATTTTTGTTTACCATTTGTGATTTTGATGTGTATGTGTGAAGCAACATTCTAGGCACACATACACTGCACTTGGTTCATTTTTTAGAACCGGGTGTCACAAATTGGTATCAGAGCCATGTCGACCGTAGGACAGCAGCCTAGATAGATTGGACACCGTAACACACATAGAAACTATTTTCTAAAAGGCTATTTTCAAAAATTGCTTGTTGCTGCATTTTATTTTGCCAAAACAGCCACCATAAGGTGTTGTTTCCTGCTTCTTTTTAAATTCAAAATTCAGCCGCGTTTTAACTTGTTTGCTGCTGCATTTTGTATATATTCTCTACTAAAGTTCTTGTAAAAAAATTATATTTTGCTGCTGCAATATTTTGATTAATTGCGTTGTTGTTGCTGCAATTTTATTTTTTTTCCCTCCCTATTGCTGCTATGCACTCTCCTTTTTCTGTTACTTGCTGCTGCAATCTTCGAACTATCACACCTCTCATCTCTAATGATTCTCTGTTGATGATGTATGATTTATTTTTGAAAACCATGAGTTCAAAATTTCTCATTCTCCTACCGATTTTGATTTCTTTCCTCCTTTCATATCCAACACACTTATTTTGCAAAAAACATAGATGACCACACTCACATTTCTAAGGACCCAAAATAAGAAGAATATCGAGGTGAAAACCTTCTAAGACGCACTTCATATGGAGGATCTTAGTATGAAGGAGCAACTGAGCGCCAACCTAAAGAAGGAAGATGATGATCCCACTTTAGTCGTAAAAAAATGTTGAGTCTTGTAATTAGGATTTAATTTCACCCTTCAAAAAGTTGAAATAAACGCTTAGATAGATAGTTTGATTGCTTATGTTTGGTGTGATGATTGTATGTTGCTTACTTTGTGTGTGTTGCTTGGATGTGTGTTGTGGAATGCTTTGTCATTTATCCACATCCTCATCCATTATATAAATAAAGTGTCATTAGGATCATATATCTTGATACATGCATATAGGCTGGAATTCCATCTATCTCTCTTTTTCTCGTTCAACCTCTACTTCAATAAAAGATGGACACAATTAGAGGAATCACTACTCTGGAGGAAGCTACATGAGAGTATGAAGACGATAACAAGATAAAGTTTTTCCTTATCTATTCTCTGATCTCTCTGAATCTCGAGGGCGAGATTCCTGTTAAGGGGGGGTAGATTGTAACATCCCCAATTTTCAAAATTTAGCTAAATCAATAAATTAGAATCTACAGTTTTATTTCAAAATATTTTCTTCGGTCCACTCGAATCTTGAGGGCGAGATTCATGTTAAGTGAGGTAGAATTGTAACACCCTGATTTTCGAGTTTTGACAAATTAATATTTTAAATATGGATTTAGAGTTTAAAAATAGAAATAAATTATGCTTATAAAGTAAGATATTAAAATATGCATCATCATGCATTTTCATTCATTTTCGTTCGTAGAAACTATGACCAAATTCTATTTGAATCCAATTTGAATAGAGAAATAATTAGAGAAAAGAAGAATATAAAAATAAAAATAAATTAAATCGCACATGCATATGCATTCATGTTTAGGCATAAAATTAATTGACCAAACCTATTGGAAACAAATTAGGAATTTTGTATGATTGAAAAATAACTAGAAAATAAAATTTATGGAAGGAAAATCAATAATAATAATAGTAATAAAAATGGAGAAATGAATATTTATATGAAATGGATAAATAATAAATTACATTTAGTAAAGAAACGAAAATAATAAATAGATAATATAAATAAAGAAACAAGAAATAGGAAATATAGGTAAAAATAAATTCCGGAACCTTCCGAAAGTTTCCGGGGGAAGCTTTCCTCCCACCCCCGGAAGGTTCCAGGCAAGGAACGGTTCTAAGCGGGACTCTCCGGAGCCAAGCCGCACGGCCATGCAAAAAGGGAAAAGCAAAAAGAAAAAAAAAAAGAAAACCACCGTGTGCCAGGCCAGGAGCCCTGGCCGCACACACACCAGGCCACGGAGCCCAGTCCTAGAGGGACTCCCGCACCAAGGCCGCACCCCACCGCCTCCATTATATAAAGGGTCCCTGCCCTCGGTTGTTAGCCACAAATTTTTCTTTATCCAACGTGAGTTCCAGCCAGCCGCTAGAAGAGAGAATAAAAAACCCTAACCACCGGTAGAAAAGAAGACTGCGGTCAGGGAGGAAATAGGAGGAGAAAAAGAAAAGAAGAGGTAGAGAAGAAAGAAGCCGCCGTCCGCCGGAGGATCGCTGCGCCATCTACTTCGTTTATACCATGCCTCTGTCTCACGACCTTTGAAGCCACTGCATCTACGGTAGGTATTATGATTTAGATGTAGACAACTATTTTAATTCTAATTTTTGAACTGAAACACATGTAGGATGTATTTATTTTGCGCAGTCATTAATCATTGCCAAATCATCTGAAAACACTTGGAAACTTACAAGCTAGATTAAATCATACAAGATCAATATGTTATTTTAGATTTGAACATATTTATATTTTCAGTATTATTTAATCTGTTATTCAAATTTAATAAATAAGATTAAAGCCTAGTAAACTCATAAATTGGAAAAATAAATCAAGAACAATTCCTAAAAATTTAGAATAAATTCTAGTAAGTTATTAATATTATTTTCAGAATATTTAATGTTCTGAAATAATTATATTGCTCCTGAATAAATTCTAATTAGTTCCAAACATGCTCAAATAAATATGAAATCATTATCAAAATTTATTAGAAAGCCATAGAAATTTATTTAGCATTAATACAAACATATTTTCTGCATACATCCATATTTTGCATATTGATTAGTGTTTGCAATGCATTTATTGCATATGTTTTCATGTGTATGTGTTTGATTGTTAGTAGACGAGTTCGCTCAAGTGGTTGCGATCGAGAAGCAAATATCCGAGGATATTCGTGTACAAAACATTGATTTACTTGACCATCAAATTGCGGAATATTAAGGCAAGTTTCCTTGACCATATTGATCCTATGTTTTAAATGTTTTGTTTGCAAAATTGCATGCATGTGTAACTTGATGGGAAACCTATTCGTAGGAGTTTAATAGCATTGCTTGCCATCCCTTGTTGCTAGGTACATCATGAGTCGTGTATGTGTGTTTCTTATTTGAGTCACATCACTTTACGGGGTTATGGGAAACAAAATAAACTTGCTTAACAACTCTAATCACGTGGATTAATGAGGATGCAATAATGATTAATCATTTTGGTGATATGGAATTTTGGTGATCTAAGCAAGCATGGTTTTGTGGAATGGGTGGGATGGTACGGTGGTCTGCTTGCCTTAGATCTAAGGACCAGTTCATGCGAGAATATGCCAGGACAGCAGTGCCATCATAAGGCCAAGTATGGGTGCGGTGTAGCTTATAATTAGGAGTGCTGCTAGTTTTGTATGGACCATTGGATCACTCGGAGAATGGAAGTCGAGTAGGGCTACCCTTGGATCCGCATGGGACATGAGGGGGCCCACGGGTGGGAGAATGGAGATTCAAGCCTACTGGTAAAACCTTAGTGGGTTCGTACATACTAGTAGTCCCTTTTGAAAAGGTATTTTGTGATCTCTTGGCCACACACCAATGGAAGTGTGAGATGGCATAATGGAGGTTCTTAGTCATCGAAAGGTGATGAAATCAAGAACAAGTGGGTAAAGTGGTACAACCCCTGCAGATTGTTAAAAACTATCATGATAGTCGTGCTCCCGGTCACGAGCACCTGGACAAATTCCATGATTAGAGTCGGACATGAATTTTGTATAGTTTGGTTATGGATATTGTTTTGGTTGTTATAAATGGACATGGATGATGATAATGGTAAAAATCTGGGTTGTGGATGGATAAATATTGATGGATGTGATATAATGGTAAATGATGGTAATGGACTCATAATTGGTAATTATTTAGGATATGATGAGATTAATTTACGTAGACATATTAAGCTGCTTTTACATGTTTTAAATGTACTGTTTAGCAAATAGCCATTATTTATTATCACCCTTATTTTTAGCTACATGTCATATTTTCTCACATTGCTGACTACGACATGTCCTCACCCTTGCTATTCCCACATTAATTTAGCTACAAGAAATATTTCAGAGGTCATCATGGAGTACTAGGCGCGCGTACTACCGTCGATTGCCTATGGAGTTGGAGTCGCCTACTCTAGATTATTTACCGCTGCAATAGAATCAAGGTATATTTACTATTTGTGACATGGTTATTTCTGTTTTCCGTTTCTGATGTTGATGTGTATGTGTGATGCAACATCCTGGGCTCACATGCACTGCACTTGCTTCATTTTTCAGAATCGGGTGTCACAGGTTTTTCGGTGAATTCCAATTGGATATTGGTGTCGGACGTGTAGAAGCCGAGGTGGGGTCCACTTGGGCTCCTCTGAGGTTGGGCACGAAGTTCTTTGGCCCAAATTAGGCAATTACACAAAAACAGATCGTGCGGAAATAACAGAATCCGAGTGGGATTCAGGAGGCCGGACTAGTCCGCATATGGGACCAGACAAGTCCTTTTTGGAACAGAGGCTACATCAGACTAGTCCGGTGTATAAGGTCGGACAAGTCCAGGGTTGCAGAAATAAATGCTTCCGGACTAAAATTCAACAAGGAACGGACTAGTCCGCTTGGACCACGGGCAAGTCCGAACAACATCAGAGACCAAACCATACGAGTCCGTGCATTGTGTCGGACAAGTCCGGGCTCTAAAAAACTGAATTTTCTGAAGGAAAATAGGACCACCGGACTAGTCCGGGGTTATGGCCGGACAAGTCTGCACCCTGACAGAAATAATTTGATGATTTGGCCTAAATTTATTTTAATCTTGTTCCACTTTATGTTTCTTAATGTAATACATATATGAGGATGTAAGCAATGCATTGTGCATCAAAATGAGGGTGTTACAAACCTACCCCCCCTTGAAATGAATCTCGCCCTCAAGAATCGATGCGAAAGGAAAAAGATAGGGAAATTCCTTCTTGAGATTGTCTTCTCACTCCCAAGTTGCTACCGACTCTGTGTGGTGCTTCCATTGCACATTGCACCATCTAATCACCTTGTTCCTTGTAACCCTTTCCTTGATGTCCCAAACTTTTACATGTTGCTCGGCATAGGTCAGATCTTCCTCAAGCTCAAATTCTTGCATTGGTACTTGCTTCCGGAACCCTCAAGCAATTTTTGAGCTGAGAATCATGAACCACAACATGGAAATTGGAAAGGTGTGCAAGCATCTCTAGTTTATATGCTAGTTCTCCCCGTTTCTCTATAATCTCGAATGGTCAAATATAGCGAGGTTCTAAGGTGCCTTTGACATTAAATTGCTTGTGTGTTCGCATGGGTGACACTTTGAGGTATATGAAGTCTCTCACCTCAAAAGACAGACTTCTTCGTCTATTGTTTGCACAACCTTTTTGTCTCGACTGAGCAAATCTTAAGTTTTCACGCATTGTCTGAACTTGCTTTTCCACATCTTGTATTACATCAGGTCCAAACACTTGAGTTTCTCCAGTTTCATTCCAAAATAGGGTGTTCTACACCTTCCCCCATACAGTGCTTTATATGGTGACATCTTCAAGCTTGCTTGATAACTGCTGTTGTAGTAGAATTCGGCATATGGCAAGCTCTTGTCCCAACTTCCTCCATACTTTAGCGCAGAAGCCCTTAGCATGTCTTCCAATATCTGATTCGTTCTTTCAGTTGTTCACTCCTTTTGAGGGTGATAGGCATAACTAAAATTCAATTGAGTCCCCATTGATTTGTGCAGCTTTTGCTGGAACTTTCAGGTAAATTGAGAACCTCTATCAGACGCTATCCTCTTGGTCACTCCGTGTAAGCACACTATTATTCGCATATATAATTTTGCCACCTTCATTCCACTATAGGTAGTCTTGACAGGAATGAAATGTGTTGATTTTGTCAACCGATCCACAATAACCCATTTTAAATCATAGCCTCCTTAAATGCGAGGCAGGCCAACTATGAAATCCATACCAACCTCTTCCCACTTTATTCTGGAATCTTCAATGGCTGCAATAATCCAGTTGGCCTTTGATGTTCAGCTTTGACGCGTTGGCATATATCACATAATGCGACATATTCAGCTATGTCCCACTTCATACCATCCCACCAGTAGCATGTCTTCAGATCCTTGTACATCTTTGTACAGCCGGGATGGATAGAGTAAAGTATTCATGTGACTCTTTTAATACCAATTGTCAGAGACTCTTGTCATTAGGCACAACAATCTTTTTCCCAAGCCATAGAGTACCATGCACGGTCATCCTCATCAAATCTGAGTTCTCTCCCTTCTTGGATTCTTTCTTTAATTTCCTTGATTTCATCATCCATGGTCTAGCCTTCTCTTATTTCTTGCTTCGGAGTTGGATTCACTTCCATTGCTCCCATCTCATTCACAAATCCAATATTCAACCGTTCAAACTCCAAGCATAGCTCGGGCGGCAGCTCCCAAACAGTGTTGTGGCTTGCTCCCTTTCGACTCGAAGCATCGACCACTACGTTGGCTTTTCCTGAATGATAATTGATTCCCACATCATAATCCTTTATGAGTTCCAGCTATCATCGTTGTCTCAAATTCAGAACCGTTTGCATGAATTTCTACTTGAGACTCTTTTGATCCGTGTAAATCTCACATTTATGACAAAGAACATAATGTCTCCAAATCTTCAACGCATGCACTACGGCTGCAAGTTTAAGGTAATGTGTACAATAATTCTGCTCATGTTTCATCAATTGACTGGATGCATACGCTACAACTTGGCCTTCTTGCACCAATACACAACCAAGTCTATGCCTTGAAGCATCGCGGTAGATATCAAAACTCTTGCTCTAATCTGGCAATACCAACACAGGTGTTGTTGTCAGTCTCTTCTTTAACTCCTTAAAACTATCCTGACATGCTTGAGTCCTCTTCAAAGGCTTCTCCTTCATTAACAAATCAATCATGGGCTTCACTATCTTGGAAAAGTCCTTGATGAAACGACGTTAGTATCTAGCCATTCCAAGAAAACTCCTTATCTCCTTCACATTATGTGGCGGTTCCCACTTTAGCACATCTCTAACCTTTATCGGGTCAACTAACACTCCTCCTCAAGAGATATCATGGCCTAGGAACGATATCTCCCTTAACAAGAATTGACACTTGTTAAAATTGGCATACAATTGGTGATCTCGCGATTTCTGCAACGTCAGCCTTAACTGCTCTTCTTGCTTCTCTTCACTCTTCGAGTAGATCATGATGTCATCAATGGACACTACCATGAACTTATCCAAGTATTCCCTGAAAACCTTATTTATGAGGTACATAAAGTATGCAGGTGCATTAGTCAATCCAAATGACATGATGTTATACTCATAGGATCCATACCATGTTCTGAAATCCGTTTTGGGTATGTCTGACGGTCTAATCTTCATTTGAAAATATCCAAACCGAAGGTCAATCTTAGAGAATATTCTGGCTCCCATCAGTTGGTCAAATAGATCCTCTATGCGGGGCAGCGTGTACTTATTCTTAATTGTCACCCTGTTGAGAGACCGATAATCCACACACATTCTTTGGGATCCATCCTTCTTATCTATGAAAAGCAGTGTGGCTCCCCAGGGCGACGAGCTTGGGCGTATAAAACCCTTCTCGGTAGGCATCCTATATGGCCTATTTGCTATAGGTGCAGTTCCAGGTATTAAATCAATGATGAATTCGATGTCACAATCAGGTGGCATACCTAGCAATTCCTCAAGAAACACATCTGCGTACTCACGAACAATTGGAATTTCCTCCAAGGTTACTGTATCTGCATGATTTACTATTGCCTTCTCGGTTGTTGGTTGAACTGCCTTGAATTCCATGTTGACTCCTTCATTTGCCAATTGCACTGTCCGAGTGGTACACTGTATCACTCCACCATGCTTCCTTAACCAATCCATTCCAAGTATGATGTCCAAGGCTTGAGAATGCAGGACTATATGGTTGGCGATGAAATCTACCCCCCTTATTTTGAGACTTACTCTTGGACATACTCCTCATATCCCATGTAGCTTTGTCCAAAATAGTGAATCTTCTATTCGAGTCCATCTTCCATTTAAGTATTTCCATAAGCGGATTTTGTGGTATGGGCATGTGGGGATGGTTGTTGTTGCCAGCTTGCAGTTGTCTCAAGGTTAATATTCTCAGGTACCTCATCGTTCTTATTATCTCCATTAGCATTCTTTTGTTTATGGGTCCTCGGTATCCATTGGTGAAAGAATGGTGGATACAGAAGAATTTAGAATTTGAAAGGAAACACCCCAACTATATGCATCAAGGTATATGTAACTAAACAACTCCTTTATTAATACTAATAACCCTATTAGAGGATGTGGAAAATGATCCCACAACTCTCTACTACATGCGGTTGTGGACAAAATGCTAGACGTCCCACAACTTGCACCAAGCACACAAGCATACACCAAGAAAATTCAGCATACCACAGTAAATATGACTAAGACAGTCTAAACGCTTTTCTAACTCCTAAAAAGGAGACCTAGACTTAATTGTGTGAACTGTGGCTGTCCAGGCCCTGAGGCGGCGAAGGTGACGCCAGCGACGAGGCATACATGGGCACATGCCAAAGTGAGTTGGTTGTCCATGTAGGCGCTGGAGAGGTTGTTACATCATTGACTTCCACGGTGGCTCGGACTTCCTCTTGCTTCTCCATGATCTACATCTTCTTATGGAGGTAACGGATCTCTTCAATAGCATCAACATAACTATTTCCCAAATCCACCAGTATTGCATGAGATCTGTCAATAGCACGAGAACTGATTTGAGCTACATCTTGCGGCTTCAAGACCTTCCTTGTTCCATTCTTGCATTGCGGGTGTAGTGCAAAACTAATATATCCAACCTGCTTCAGATAGATGTGGCACAATCTGGAGAGTGCATCCCAAGCCACATCATCAATAGCTTGCTCCCTGGTGCTTCTCCATGTGGATGCAAAGTGTCGGGTGACCACCTCATCTCTAGCAAGAATAGTGACTTGAGCCCTCCATTCTTCACACTCGTGGCGGGGAATCCTCTTGACATAATGCTCCAGGTGCATTTTGCAAAGATCAAGAAACTCCTTCAATTGCTTAGCTGCAAACCCCCCCATCAGTGTCGTTTGAAAGGAATTCTTGGGCATCACAGTAAATTATGCATTTGTCCTCCTTTCTGGATTCACTAGGCTGCGATGCATTCCTTTGGGCTCCTGTTACCTCTTCTTGTGCAGCGGGTTCCTCCTCTTCCTGCGGTTCACCTTCATTCTCCTCATGTGCTTCACCTTCCTCTTCCACACTATCATAGAATTCCACAATCTCAGGGTCTTCCTCCTCATCTTCATCATAAAGTTCCATCTCCTCAAGGTCTTCCTCCATTGTGTTGGAGTGTTCATGCTCATCTTCCTTTCCGGGGGAACTCACTTCTTCCCCCTCTTGGGTTGGTTCCATTTGCGGCTCCTTGAGAGGCCTAAGCTAGCTTCCAAGGGGTGGCAAACAAGCTCTCTTGCAGGCTGTCATTTCGGTGTGATCCATCTACAAGAAAACATAAGAAAAATAGAGGAAAACCCAAATATCAGTTCTGAAATTGCAGCAGCCATAAATTTAGATGAGAGGATCTGCATTTGCTCAGAAAGATGGAAAAATAGCAAAAATTGCAGCAGCAGCAAAAAAAAAAACAAATTTTCCCACTTATAGTGCAAAGCGGCTAATTTTGAATAGGAATGAAGCTCTAAGTGATTTGTTGTGTCCATTCTACCTAGGCATGCGTCCTATAGTCAAACACGACCCCGATACCAATTTGTGACATCCGGTTCTGAATATGAACCAAGCATGATTCATATGTATGTCCAGGATGTTTAACACACATACACAAGTGATTCACAAACGATAAAAATATTATAACCATGTCACGAATAATAATACTAATAATAGTGCCTTATTACAAACCAAATAGTCTCGAACACAAGCTCTAAACAGTTGCAACGAAAAACACTAAACACTAAGACTTCAACTCCACACACAAGCTTTACGGTAACACGCACGCCTAGTACTCCTCAAAAACCTCCTGGTGCTCCATATTGTTGCCTACATCTGAATTTGTTGGGGGAATAGTAAGGGTGAGCACATGTCGTACTCAGCAAGTGTAAGAAAGTATGACATGTAGCTTCAACAAGGAATGATAATACATAATGGTTAATTGCATAAAGTACATTCAAAACAGTTGAAATGCAATTATATCATCATTAAGTGTGGTCCTTCCCAAAACAACCCAAATAACATTGATTTCAACTTAAAAAACCAATATCAGCAATAATAATCCATATCCAACTCATAACTGCTCATATGTCTCATTTTCATCAATTTCATATACCAAAGCAAATTAATTAACCAATACCAATTCCAAATCCAATTCCAGCCATTAAACCATATTCAAGTCCAAATTCTAATAATGTGAGGGCCCAAATCGCTCATGTCCAGGAGCACGGCTATCATGATAGTTTTAAACACACTCTGAAGAGGTTGTACCACTTTACCTACAAGTTCGTGATATCATCACCTTTTGATGACTAAGTAATCTAAATTATGTCTTCTCAAAATTCCTTAGGTGTGTGGCCAAGAGATCACAAAATAACCTTCACAAAGTGATTACTAGCATATTTAGACCCCACTGATGTTTCACCGGTGGTGAGGTCTCCAACTGAGCACATCCAACCAAGGGCCCCCTCTTGAGCCATTCGAATCCCAGGGTAGTCCCACCAATCTCTACAAACCCATCCAACTACCCCTTCCGCGAGCATTCTTAATGGTCCAAATAGTATCGGCAATACACTAATTAGTTAGCTAAGTCGCACCCATACTTGGCTCTGTGGTGGCACCGTAAATCCTGGATGGTCGCTCCACGAACCGGTCCTTAGATCTAAAGCAGGCAAAACCACCCAAACAGTCCAACCCATTCCACATAACCGACTTGCTTAGATCCCTAGGCACCATGTTGCTATAGGGTCATTATTATAAGTTCTCATCATTATAGTGTTCAATAGTCCGTAATTAAGTAATATTATTATTTCCCAAACCCAATTTGAGTATGCGAAGCAAAAGTCTAAAATATCCTCGCCGACTCCCTACTTTATGTTCAAGTGACAAGGGTGGTCATACAAGACTAGTAAACTCCTACAATTTTTTTCCCATCAATTGACAGAAGCATGCAATTTTGCAAACAAAACATATAAAAACCTGGATCAAAATGATCAATCGCACTTGCCTTGCTATTGAGCTTGGTTGGGATCGAAGGATTCAAAATTCCGGTTCTGCAGGTCCTCAAAAGCACTCTCTACAGCGAGACATTCTATTCCGCACGACAAATATGCAAAACAACCATTACAATCAAATAATGCTCATATAGTATTCAATATGCCATGATATGCATGACTATTGCAATTATGAGGTAAACATGTTAATGAATTGCTATTAAGGTTTACTAACTAGTTACAATGGTTTCTAACGAGTTTGGACAGGGTTGGAATCAATTTATCCAATTGGGTTCAGTTCAGGAATTTACAGATCCAGACACCGGACAAGTCCGGTATAGGGGTCAGACTAGTTTGCCCTATACAGAACTTTGAATTTAGGGTTTTCTGATCAGCGATAATTGGGGTTGAATTGATGTACAAACTTGGATGTAGAGGGTGTACCACGTGTTTAGAGATCCAAAGATCAAAAATTGGGTGCAATACATGGATCTTGTCGATTAGGGCTTTATGAAGATAAGTTGATGAAGAGCGTCAATTGTCAAAAAGTTGATGAAGTTCGATCTCGATTGAGCCTTCTCTCTCCTCTCCTCCTCTTTTTTCCCGGGCTTCCTCTTGACGTCAGCGCAAGGCAAGGGCGATCGCAAGGGTTTTTTCTCAAAGGTTGAAGAGGTGAGTGTATTGAGTTGTCTATATAGGGTTGGAGAGGTAGTGTTTTGGGGTGAATTCCAATTGGATTTCATTGGGGAGGTGTAGGGTCCGATGTGGGGTTTACTTGGGCTCCTTTGGAGTTGGTCACGAAGTTCTTTGGCTAAAATTAGGCAATTACCCAAAATCAGATCGTGGGAAAATAATAGAATCCAAGTGGGATTCAGGAGGCCGGACTAGTCTGCATAAGGGACCAGAGAAGTCCGTTTTGGAACAGAGGCTACATCGCACTAGTCCGGTGTATAAGGCCGGACAAGTCCGGGGTTAAAAAAATAAATGCATCTGGACTAAAATTTAACAAGGAATGGACTAGTCCGCTTGGACCATAGACAAGTCCGTACAACATCAGAGACCAAACCGGACTAGTCCGTGCATTGTGCCGGACATGTCCGGGCTCTGAAGGAAACTAAATTTTCTGAATGAAAATAGGGTCACCAGACTAGTCCGGGGTTATGGCCGGACAAGTCCCATCCTGACAGAAATAAATTTCTGATTTGGCCTAAATTCATTTTAATCTTGTTCCACTTTATGTTGCTTAATGTTATACATGTATGAGGATGTATGCAGTGCATTGTGCATGAAAATGAGGGTGTTACAGAAACCGTCATAAATAACGGGCTTATTTACGACGGCCTCAGAAACCATCGTAAAGAAGGAGGCCAAGCCGGCCCATGTGGCCCAGGTCCTTATTTACGACAATTATGGACCGCTGTTGTAAATAAGCTTATTTAGGATGGGGGCCGTCGTAAATAAGCTCATTTACAATGAAGAACTTACGACAGCCAGAAACCATCACAAATAAGGAAAACAGTCGTAAATAGCTTATTTTACGATGGTTTTTCCTAATTTGCGATGGCTATAGCCATCGTAATTCAGCCAGAGTTCTGTAGTGTATGATTTTACAATACACTTGCCTTCCTTTGGGATAAAAAAATACGATACCCTAGGGAATACTTTTGGGAGAAATACTACAACAGTACTTTCTGTGCGCTTGCAGAACTCATCGTGCTTTGGCTTAGGTTGGCTTAGTGCCGATTGTATATCTAGCATTCATTGCTTGGATGAACCGTAGACGTTAAGAAATACAACAAGCATTTATGGTGCCGCTGCTGGGGAAGGCACGGAAGTTTTACATGATTATATGGCAGATAGGAACCCTAATAGGCTTTTAGTAGGATAACCTTGCTTTGTTTTCGTAATATTTTGATGTGAAAACAGGATAGTGTATGACCGGATTCCATTTGCTGGCAATCTACATTGAAGATCCTGAATCACTGCTGAGAAGAGTTCGACCTCGTGTTGTTCCTTCTCAGGTGATCCTGTCGGCAATGAAGCCTATCATCTCCACACCATCACGGTGCAAGCTAATGATCTAGTAGACCCTTCATGAGTTCTCAGCTTCCTCTGCTAACAATATGCCTACTAGGCCCCATATTAACATGGGATACATGAATTTCCAAATCAAGACTGGCCTAAGTTGAAGGACACTAGCCCAACTTGAAGGAACTTGCATGTAGCCAACTCAAAATCAATGATCCAAGAAGTTGTCGGCTAATGACAAGACCCTGGAGAACATTAACGCCAAGATTGAAGGTTGAGCCTCTGCCTTCAAGAACCAATTTAGCTTCAACAAGACGTTGTAGAATCAGTTAGCTCAACTTGCAGTTGTCGTGCTTCTATTAGAAAATGGCAAGATGTTAGTACAACATGAACCTCTCGTAGAGAATGTTAACATGATCTCCATACCGGAGGGCCAGTGGTTAAAGGAACCAGAATATCCTCCTATATCCTGCTCAACTGTGACAAAACACTTTCACAAGGCACTTAGTCATCTTGGTGCAAGTGTTAGTGTCATGCCAAGGGCGGTCTTCGACAAGCTCAACCTCACTACATTGTCTCCAACGCTGATGCAACTTTAGCTCGTCGACTCTTGGGCGACCTTTCCTTAGCACCGTAGACGCTCTCATGGATGTGGGAGCTAGAGAAATTCGTTTCCATATCAATGGAAAGGAGAACTTTGATTTTAGGCCAAGAAAGGAGCAATTCTCCATGATCAAATTCAATTATGGCCCAAACTTGAAACACATCAAGGAGGGATTAGTGACACCACCTCAAGTGGAGACCCTCATTGTATTCATGAGGAAATTGATTTATGAGGAGGCTTCGTATTTATGTCGATGCCAACATTTCAGGAACACGGAGAATCCAGGGTCGTTCGAAAGGCTCAAGTACACTAAACTTCGAAAGAAAGAATGGTAAAAGAAGCAAGCCATGCCGTTCGAGTCTTCTTCTCTGGGGCTGAAGGCTGAAAATTGAAGCTTCGCAAGACGGAGAAAATCCATCTCATTGGATTTTAGGTGACACCTCGACAATAGATTAATTTTGTAGTTATCTCGTTTTTTGCTTTTTCATGCTCATTTTAATTTTGTTTTTCAACAACATGTTTGACTTTTCCAAAGCGAGTTGAGAAATGTTGTACTCTCAACTTAGATTTGCCTTGAATTTTTTAAAAAAAATTGTATTTGAGAAAGTTTTATTTGAAAAAAAAAAATTATTGCAAAATTGTGGTTGATTCACCCAACAGCTAGAAATATAGCCGTTGGAGAACAACTTGCGGAAAGAGGGACAAGGGGGGCCACCTGTCAAGGCGGCCGAACCCCCTAGTTGGCTGACTTGGGGGGAGTGCCATTTTGGCTCTCCCTCCTATGACGGCTATATTATCATTTCTTGTGACTGTTGGGTTGTGCAAAACTATTTTTACATGCCTGGGTGAGTGTGTTGCTTCACACTCCACTCCATTTTCACCTCCCCAACTCACTCATCATTTGCTCAAAATTGTGTTGCTCTTCATTGAAGCACTTCTATCAAATTCCAAAACCAAAAAGACTTGCTTCCACTCTCATTTGCATTTGCATTTCCATTTTCAAGTTGCTCTCAAAATCGATAAAATAATTCATTGGAGATTTCGTTTGGTTTTCACTAACCTAACCCATTTTGAGTTTTTTGTTGTTGTTTGTTTGTTATCAAGTTGTGCAGCAATGAATGAGGGAATGAAGAGATTGTTTGGCAAGAGGAATGGAGCTTCATCAAGCTCAAGCCAAGGGAGAGACTCAAGCTTGCGCCTCTCCTCTGAGCCTACACCAAGTACATAGTGGGGAGGTGTGCAAGACTACGTCACGATGGAAGAAGGTGAGGCTCCTCTCTACCTTCTCAACGATGACAACCACGACTTGGAGCATGAAGTTGAATACCAAGCTAACAACATTCTTCGGGATCTTGAGTTTTCGCACACAAAGGCCTACGTTCTGGCTCTACTCTGCAAAATTGGTATGGATTCTGAATTCTTTACCGTTTGGCATGCATTAGGATTGTTCACGCCTCCTTACTACTCAATTCCTATGCACTCTAAACGTAGGATGTCATGGTATTACTTTTTGAATTTTTTGAAAAGAATACTCTATTTTATGGAAAGAATTAAGTGAAATCCTAGGCCTCCATGGGCGTTGTTTATTAGATTTAGACGCTTTGCCTAATTTTTTTTTTTTTGCAAGAATTGACTAGTGAGGTAGATTGTAAGACTCCTAGAAATAGTCACTTACAAAATCACACTTTACGCATCATGCATAGATGGGTGGCTATGTCTATATTCCATAGAGGAGATATTAGGGTTGTGCATGATGATGAACTTAGGATCCTCTATGCCATGGTTAAAAATATAAATTGCTCCTCTCAAGGCTATTGTGTCTCAATGGTCAGAAAACACTAGAATGACGGGCCCGATAGAATGTACTTCATTAATTACCCGGATTGCTACAAAAGTAGGGTCTTTAGGAAATGCTTCCATTAAAACATTTCAACAAGCTGCTGCTTGGTAGATAAGGATTATCTAGTGCAAGAACATACTCGTAAACAAGATCTATATGGATCCTTGGTGTTTTTCTATCTCGGCTTTGTAAATGAAATTCGGTTACCTAACCCGAATTTTCATTTATACAAATGCCAGTAACTAACCATCACTCTTTAACCTATCTAAGAGGCCCGTAGGAGTAGTGTTTATGGCATGGTCACAAGAAAACGATCACGAAGAGCAGCCATGGAGATACCTCCACAATCTACTCCTACCTATGAGCACCAAGAGGACATGGATCCGGTGGGTGATGCACCCAGTTGGACCCAACCTCATACATATGAGGCTGGAGGATCGTCATGGCATGAGTAGGCTATCACAAGATAGAGATGTGACCCATACAGTTCCACTAAAGCTCTAGTAGCTTGCCTCCTCCACTGATGGGTACATGTCGTTCCTTCTCGGCCCGAGGTTCTTGTGACCTGATCAAGGAATGGCAGAACTCACTCAACGAATGGAAGACCTTAAAGTGAGGACAGATGACATACACCCTTCAAGATTCCATCCGTGATACCCACGATCGGCGGCAACTAGTAGAAGCACAGTTCAACCACACTGCAACAACAACGGGCCGTCCTCATGGCCTACTTCTATCATAAAGGGTTGAGGTTCAACCGTTATCATGGAGATTGATGAAGTACAAGCTCGGGGGAGGATTCCCACTTGAGGTAACTTGTATCACAACGCATTTGCATTCCATTATTTGATTTCTTTCTTTCCACAACATTTGCATCTAAAAAAGTATTAATAATAATGTAGGATAGGTTTGTTTAATAAAATAAAAGACGTGAGTTAAGAATATTTTTACTTTGCATAAGTTGAAATGATGAATTGTTGCTCTGTTATATTTTTCCTTAGTCCCTTCTACACAAATTAATATTCTTCAAGAATTGCATTTATTGTCTTAGAATATTCATGCCTTAAACTTGGACCTTGTGGGTAGCATAAGCTTATCTAATTCGAGATTTGTGTGGGATATGATATAGTGATAAGAGCTTCTAAAATCCTAGTTACAAGTGACACTTGATTTTCAGGAGAAATTCTAAAATGGAAGATCCTAATTGATAGAAATTCCTACCAAAGCGATATGATGTTAAAATTTGGTGAACACCATTAATATGCCATATGCCTTCACATTGAGCCTAGTCAAACTAGTGTAGACCTATGTGAGAATCTTTTCATACTTTAAAGATCAAGATTTCACTAGCACATGCTAAACTTCTACACTATAAGTTAGCAAAATTCCATCAAGCCACTCCACCATCAAAAGATAATCCATATTCTTCATGCATATCACTCTCTTCAAAATATATGAAAAAAAAGGAGTAGAAGACATGGATACAAGAAAACAAAAATAAAAATGCATGCTCACATACAAGACCATGTGAAGAAAAAGAGAAAATAAGTATTCATGTTTCATCCTCACAATAAAGAGAGTCCAGAAAAAGGAGTAATCTTCAAATTCCTATCCCACTACATTTCATCACACACGCACAATCTTGATCAAAAGTATGATTTGTTTTCTCCTAAGACTTACTCTTTTGACTTAACAATATATATGTTGCAATTATGTTAACTCTTGATCCCTACCAAGCTCCACATAGAAGCCTTATTTAGATGTAGGACAAGAAAGGCAATGCCTCAACGAGGAAAACAAATTCCACTTACGACATATTAGTGATTAAGAGCATCATTTGAGGAACTCAAACTTAAACACCATTTGAAACTCCATGGAATTTGGGTGGAACATAGACATTAGCTTCGGCAATGTCCGATGTAAGGTACGACTTGCTTTGGCTAGGTCCAACTTCTTTTCTAGGTTCGACTTATTTTGGCTAGGTCTGACTTGCTCTGGCTATGTTCGACTTCTTTGTCTAGGTCCGACTTATTTTGGCTAGGTCCGACTTGTTGTGACTAGGTATGACATGTTCTGATGCTAGGTTCGACTACCTTTGGTAAGCTAAGGCACTAAGTCCGACTAGCTTTGGTAAGCTAAGGTACTAGGTCCGACTAGCTTTGGTAAGCTATAGCGCTAGGTCCGACTAGCTTCGGTTAGCTCCAGTGCTAAGTCCTGCTAGCTTTGGTAAGCTCCGTCTCAATGTCTGGTTAGCTTTGGCAAGGTCCGGTGCTAGATTGCAGTGGTTCTGCTTTTAACTTACAATGTTTCAAACTTACTTTTTGTATTATGGAAAGCTTTCTTAGTATTCTTTTAATATGTTTTTGGTGGTTATGGCTGATATCATTTTGCTATGGTTTGCAACATACTTATGTGAGGTGCTCACGTAATGTGTTGTGGTTATCGGAACTAACGACAGTCAAGTCCAGGACTTGTGCTCAGAAGTATTGGTTGTATGTGTAGGTGTTGATTAAGTTCAAGACATTGCTGGTAACGGGATCCATTGAACTAGTCTTAGGGAGAAGATGAGGATCAACAATCAAGTTCGGGAGGAATTGTGGTTGAGTTAATAGGGAGGTTGCACAACATGTTTGAATAAAGAACAATGCATATGAAGATATCGTGGATGTTGTTGGAAGATGTTTGCACGTGTGCAAAGTGTGCATGGACGTGGCAACATGGTTCCAAGGTATGATAAAGAGATGTGAACATAAAGAATTGGTCGGAAAGGTCCAAACGACTAGGTTATGGACTCAGGCTGCGGCTGAGTCGGGTTTGACTCAAATATGGAAAGATTTGAGTTGGTTATGATAGGATTTCTTGTGGGTCACGAAGTTGAGTTGCTTTTAGGAATCTGGGATATGATCCTAAGGTGTTTGAAAGTCTTAAGATTGCTTCTATCTATGTATAGAAGAGTCTTGAGCTGTTATGGAAAATTTTGGTGGAAACTGAGTAGGATACGAGTCTTAGTTTTGTTTGTGTTGGCCTCATGGCTGGTTATATAAGCAAGGGAGGCCGGAGCTCATCGTGCATGGACTTTGGGCTGTTCCTCTCGTGTTCTATCGAATAAAGATCATAGTTTAAAGGAATTTTTATGCCTTGTTCGTCCGACTTGTTTCAGACAAGTTTTTCCCGTCGAGTTTCTGCACAACACTATCTTTCTTCGGTAGTTTTATTATAACTCCAGTTTTATAGATCTAAATGACGTGGTTCTTTTTGGGTTGTCTTCATAACTTCACTATATATCATCTGTGAAAATTTCACGGTCATTGGATTTGTCGTTTCTGATCTACACAAGGTTCTTTGCAGTGTTACAAATATGGTTTTACTCGGTAGAACAGATTGACCTGTGTTCGATCTTTTGATCGTAACTTGATTTTTTATTGATGGATTTTCGTGATTCTTGTTGTGACAACTTCGTGACTTAATTCTCCACAATCTATACTAGTTTTGTCACAATTGATTACGTTTGGATTAGTCGCACACATGATTTCTTTAACAAATCAATTTTCTGCTAAGGGGTTTTCATTGCTTCTGCTAAAAATTGTTATCTACAATTCACCCCCCTCTGGTAGCTTTTCCCGTACTATTTAATCCTACAATTGGTATCAGAGCCACGGTGCTCTAATATTTGAGATGTGCACGTGTTTTGAATAATAATTATGGAGAAAGACTCCGCCAAACCTTTTGTGTTTAGTGGTATTAATTTTCAGGTTTGGAAGGCACGCATGGAGGCTTTCATCGAGGTGGAAGGCTTTCCAATATGGGAAAATGTGTACAAGCCTTATGAAGTGCTGCCAAACAATCATGTTAAAGCTACAAATCTGAGAGATGTCGACAGCAACAACAAGGCTTGCAACTTGATCATACAAGGACTATCTCAAAGCGACTTTGATCGTGTTGCTCACCTCTGATCTGCGTACGATGTTTGGAAAGCTCTATGTGATTACCACAAAGGATCCAACACGATCAAGGAGGTAAGGGAAGACATGTTCAAAAAGGAGTACATGCTCTTTGAGATGCAACCAGGTGAGTCCATCTACGATCTCTTTGCTCGCATTAACAAAATTCTCAACAACTTGCGTAGCGTCAATGTTAATTTTTCAGATGCTGGGAATGCTAGGCAATTATTAAGTGCATTACACATGTCAAATTGGGAGATGAAAATCACATCTATTCGTGAATCTACTGTCATGGGTACACTTACTTTAGATGTTCTACATTCTAATTTGAAAACTCATAAAATTGACATAATCTCACGTAAGAACAACAGCAAGTCTCTTATATTTGTTTCTCAACGTGACATGCCTAGCTCCGACCAATCTTCATCTTGTGGAACACTTGCTTTCTTGTCCTCTCTGACCCATGAACAGATTGAAGAGTTTGTAGAGGAAGAACTTGCACTCATCTCTACTTGGTTCTCAAAGGCATTGCAAAATGTGAGAACTACAAGGAGAGGGAGTGCCGGACCTCAATGATGCTTCAAATGTGGTAAGATAGGACATTTTCACACGGATTGCCCTAACCTTTCAGGTACTACTTACCGTGATGACAAGCAAACAAGGACGAAGCACTCCTCTGTAAACAACAATAGGAAAAAGAAGCGTTTTATAGGATGCCAATTGGTGAATAGCTTTATGTCCGCACTTCAAGAACTTGGCTTGAGCGATGTGGACATCAGAAGTGACGAAGATGAAGATTATTTGGCAAACTTGTGTATCATGGTGGGCAAGTCAAGATCAAGTATGGAGGAGGCAGAACACAACAGTGACAATGAAGAAGTAGTGTGATGCTATTTCCCGTTCCACTATTATAGTTAAGAATAAGGACAAAAAGCTTAGGGAAATGCTGTTAAAATTGAGTCACTATTATCTGAAATTAATCATTTGAAATCTTTGATTCCTAGTGATGATTCTTGTTCCTCGTTGTGAGACCAATGCGTGTTGAATACATTGTCTTTGACAATAAAAGTTTTGAATGCTGCCAATACATTTTTTGAGCAAGGTCCGACTCTAGCTCCGAGCTTCTGCGAGGTCTGACAATAGGTCCGACTTACATTGTCTAGGTCTGAAATATTTTTGGGTAGCTCCGGTGAGCTCTGTCTTTAGCTCCGGCATGTCTTTGTTAAGCTCCGACATGTTTTGCTAGGTACAACTTATGTTGGTTAGCTCCGACATGTTTTTCTAGCTCCTGCTTTTGGGATGACTAGTTCCGACTAACTTTGGTTAGCTCCGGCACTAGGTCTGACTAGTTTTAGTAAGCTCCGGTGCTAGTTTGTACTAGTTTTGGTAAGTTCTGGCACTAGGTTGTACTAGCTTTGGTAAGCTCTGGCTCAAGCTCCGTTTAGCTTCGGCAAGGTTCGAAGCTTGATCGTAATGTTCCAAATTTTCATGTGAAATGTTTCGAACTTGCTTTACACTTATGAAAAGGTTGCTTAGTATTCTTTTACTAAGTTTTTGGTGTGTTTTGGTTGATATGGCTGATATCGTTTTACTGTGTTTTTGCAACATCCTTATGTGAGGTGCTCACTTAAGGTGTTGTGTTCGGAACTGACTTGAGTCAAGTCGCGGACTTGGGCTCGTACGGATTGGTTGTTTGTTCATGTGCAGGTGTTGCTTGAGTTCAAGGCATGGCTGTTGACAGGATCCTTTGGACTAGTCTCAGGGAGGAAATGAGGTTCCAACAACCAAATTCAGGAGGAATTGTGATTGAGCGGGTCAGGAGGTCGCGCAGGATGATTGAATCAAGGGCTGTGCATATGAAGGTTAATGGACATCGAAGGAAGGTGTTTGCACGTATGCATGCGGTGCATGACGTGGCAACATGGTTCCAAAGATGGTTTATGGATGGGAAGATCTGGTTGGAAGGATCGGATCGTACCGGTTGATGACTTTGGCTGCAGCAGAGTCGGTTATGGCTCGGTATGGAAAGTCTCGAGTTGGTTATATTAGGATTTCGTGTGGGTCACGAATTTGAGTTGTTTTAGGAATATGGGATATGTTCCTAATGTGTTTGGAAGTCTTAGGATTTCTTCTATCTGCGTATAGAAGAGTCCTAAGCAGTTCTGGAAAGTTTCGATTCGTGATCAGAGTAGGATTGGAGTCCTAGTTGAGATTGGGTTGGCCTAACGGCTGGTTATATAGGCAAGGGAGCCCAGAGCTCGTTGTAGACGACTTTGGGTCTGTTCCTCTTGTGTTCTATTGAATAAAATTCATTGTTTGAAGGAACTTTTGTGCCTTGTTCATCCAACATGTTCCAGACAAGTTTTACTCGTCGAGTTTCTGGACAGCAGTACCTTTTGTTGGTGGTTTTATCATAACTCGAGTTTTATAGATCCAATTGACGTGATTCCTTTTGGGTTGTCTTCAAAACTTGATTATCTATCATCTGTTAAAATTTCACGGTCATTGGATTTGTGGTTTCTGATCTACACGTGTTTCTTTGTAGTGTTCCAGAACTGTTTTTCTCGAGTAGAACAGATTGACCTTTGTTCGATCTTTGGATCATAACTTGAGTTTCTCTCGACGAATTTGAGTGATTCTTCTTGTGTTTTCATTGTGAATTGATTTTATATGATATATATCACTTTTTTCATGTTTAAACACGTTTAGATTAGTTTCACACACGATTTCTCTAATAGATCGTTTTTCTGCCGAAGGGGTTGGGATTTAATTGTTTCCGCTGCATAAGATTTTTAAATCTACCATTCACCCCCTCTGTTGGCTTTTCACGTGCTCTTCAATCCTATAATTGGTATCAGATCCATGGTGCTCTAATCATTGTGATTTACACGTGTTTTTGACTAATCATCATGGAGAAATACTCTGCCAAACCTTGTCTGTTTGCTGGTATTGATTTTCAGGTTTGGAAGGCACGTATGGAGGCTTTCATCATGGCGCAAGGCTTCGCAATATGGGAGAAGGTGTACAAGCCTTACGAAGTTCCACCAAATGATCAAGTTATGACTACAAACCTACAGGACATCGACAACAACAACAAAATTCACAACTTGATCATACAGGGACTCACTCAAAGCGACTTTGATCGTGTCGCGCACCTCTGATCAGAATACGATGTTTGGAGAGCTCTCTGTGATTACCATGAAGGCTCCAAAACAATCAAGGAGGTAAAACAAGATATGTTCAAAAACGAATATATGCGTTTCGAGATGCAACCCGGTGAGTCTATCGATGACCTCTTTGCCCGCTTCAATAAAATTGTCAGCAACTTACGTAGTGTCAATGTTAACTTTTCTGGTGTTGAAAATGCTTGACAAGTTCTTAGTGCATTAGAAATGTCAATTTGGGAGATTAAAGTTACATCTATTCATGAATCAACTATCATGAGTTCTCTAACATTAGATGTGCTTTATTCTAAACTAAAAACTCATGAAATTGACATCTTATCACGTAAGAACTCAAATAAGTCTATTGCATTTGTCTCACAACGTTATATGCCTAGTTCTGGCCAATCATTATCTTGTAATACTCTTGCTTTGTTGTCCTCACTAACCCTGGAGCAGATCGAGGAATGTCCAGAAGAGGAGTTAGCACTAATCTCTACTAGGTTCTCAAAAGCATTGCAAAATGTGAGAACTAGAAGGAGAGGAAGCTCCGGACCTCAACGCTATTTTGAATGTGGTAAGATAGGACACTTTCGTACAAAATGCCCTAACCTTTCAGGTCCCACCACCCGTGAAGAAAAACAGAACAAGGTCAAGAACACCTTTGGAAATCCCATCAAGAAAAAGAAGGGTACCATGGGATGCAAGATGATTAACCGATTCATCACCGCACTTCATGAACTCAGTTCAAATGATGTAGACTTTGAAAGTGATGAAGATGATGACGATCTGGCCAACTTATGCTTCATGGCAGGCAAAATAAGATCAAGATCAAGTCAGGAGGATGCAGAACACAACAGTGACGACGATGAGGTATGTTCTACTTGCAATGAAATGTGTGATGCTATTTCTCGTGCAACTATTATTGTCAAGAAAAAGGACAAAAAGCTTAGGGATAATGTTGCTAAAATTGAATCACCAGAACCTGAAATCAACCGTTTAAAAACTTTGATTCCTAGTGATGATGCATGTCCCTCATGTGACTTAATCTATGAACAATTGTCCACATTAAGAAGTGCACACTCCTCCAATCTAGATTGACTTGATGAAGAAATTAAAAAGAACAAAGAGCTTGCTGCATTTAATGATAAAAACTTAAAAGATGCTTCTTGTTCAACAGATGATTTGCATTGTTCTGCATGTGATAATCTACATAAGAAACTAAAAGATGTAGTGAATGAAATTTCCATTCTGAACAATGCTTTACGTTCTCATGAAGTTAAATATTGTTCTAATTGCAAATTAAAAACATTAATAGGACATTAGATTGATTTTGTTATGGGAATAAGAATATAAACTTGCTGCTGAATTCTTCCAAGTCCTGTAATGATAAAACTGATTTAGGTTTTGATTCTCATGCTCATTCTAAGGCACATCCACCTAAAATTGTAAAGTAATTAGGAAGTGGTTTGATTCAAACTGTTCCTAAACAAAAAGAAGTGGTTTTCAAATCTGCAGAAGCATTGTCTCATTCAGTTTCAAATAAAAATGTTGCTTGCTCATCTAGACATGAACACAAAGTTAAATTTCATTGTACCTACTGTGGTAGAGATGGTCATGTCATAGATTTTTGTTATAGACTAGCTAAACAACAGAAAAGGGAAAGAATAAATGCTAGATCTCATAACTTTCATGCAAAATTTTCTGCTCATGCTAAATCGAATGATAGGAACATGCAACCTATTTTAATGAGTCAGAAATTTGCAAAGGTAGCTCCCGGACCTTCTGTTGTTCCCTATGGAACATCAGTTTTTGCACCTGGAGCTTCAGCGCTTTCTCTTGAAACTTCTGCATTCACCTTCGGAGCTACTGGTTTTTGTTCTAAACGAGTAACAATTTCTAAATCAATTGTTAAGAACAGAAAACCTCAACCTTTGACTCATAAACCTGTTGTTTTCTCTCAGCTTTCGCGTGTTTTTCCTGCTGCACGTCGTGTGACTCAGTACTGGATACCTAAATGCCTTTTGACTAACCCCAGTATTGAGTCATCGACGTATTGTGCTTCTGTGTAGGTTTCATGCTTGAAGAAGGAGAACATATGGATTGTGGATTTAGGATGCTCACGTCACATGACCGGTAACAGAGAATGGTTCTCCTCCCTCTCCTTTTTGTCACGTGTAGAAAATGTTACTTTTGCCAATAATTCTTCAACTCCTATTATTGCTAAAGGTTTGGTTAGAGTAAATGATCACTACACTTTAAAAGATGTGGCACTTGTTAGAAATTTGAAGTACAACTTGTTTTCTATTTCTCAATTGCTTGATGAGAATTTGGAAATAACCTTCACTAAAAATTGTTGCAAAGTTGTAGATTCAAATTGTGAGCCTTTGTTTAACATGTCTTGTTTTGGAAGAGTTTTTAAAGCTGATTCTGATATGTCTTCCTCTAAGCATAGGTGTCTAGTTGGTAATGATTGAAATGACTTATATTTTTGGCATCGTAGACTTGGTCACGTAGGCTTTGATCACCTAACGTGTGTTAGTGCTCTTGATCGCATACGTGGGTTGCCTAAGCTTAAAGGAGACAAAGAAATTGTGTGCTCTTCTTGTAGACATGCTAAGATGGTTGCAGGTGCGCATACTCCTCTCATAATGATCATGTCAACTGAACCGTGTCAACTTTTGCACCTTGACACTGTAGGACCTTCACGTGTTCAATCCTTCGGAGGTAAATGGTATGTTCTTGTGATTGTTGATGATTATTCTAGATACTCTTGGGTTTACTTTATGGCATCTAACAGAACTGAATTCTTAGATTATCAATTTATTTCTTATAACTTTATTTCTTAGATTATCAATTGATCACCCAGGATCTTTGAAAGCAATTAGAAGTGATAACAGAACTGAATTCAAAAATCAATCTTTTGATCACTTTTGTGCTAAAAATGGAATAGATCATCAATTTTCTTCACCATATGTACCTCAACAAAATGGTGTTGTAGAAAGAAAGAACAGAACCTTAGTTGAGATGGCTAGGACTATGCTTGATGAATATCAAACTCCTAGGAAATTGTTCGCTGATGCGATTGCAACCGCTTGTTATGTCTCAAATCGTGTTTTCTTGCGTGCTAAGCTAGGTAAAACACCATATGAGCTCCGGTTTGGACATAGGCCTAGTGTTACGCACTTTCGGGTCTTTGGTTGCAAATGCTTTGTTAAGAAACATGGTAATCTTGATAAATTTGAATCTAGATCCATTGATGGCATGTTTCTTGGTTACCCATCTCACACTAGAGGATACCGTGTGCTTCTACCGGGAACTAACAAAATTGTGGAAACGTGTGAACTTTCTTTTGATGAAGCTAGACCAGGTACTAGCTCCGGTGCTGCAGGACTAGATCCATATCCTCATGGGGAGGATATTTTCGAAGAAGAAGAAGAGCTGGTGATACTGCCTGATAGTTCCGTGCTGACACGTGTCCATCTCCGAACATTGAACAAGCTCCGACGACCACCATTGCTGGTCCAGATCCTCCTCAAGCCAAAAGCTCATCGATTTGTGATGAACACGAAGAAGAAGAAGCTTGTGAACTGTCCACTCCCCTCCGGGTTCTGAAAATTCATCCTCCACAAAAGATTATTGGAAGCCTGCACGAACGAGTTACACAGTCCAGGTTTTGCGATCCAAACTCTCATGATCATTCTTCTTTTGTTGCTTCTTTTAAACCCAAAGATATATCACACGTACTCACTAATGAATCTTGGATTATTTCCATGCAAGAAGAGTTAAAAATTTCTGAAAGAAATAATGTCTGGAAACTCGTATCTCCTCCTCAAGGTCACACTTTAATTGGAACTTAATGGGTGTTTAAAAATAAACAAAGTGAGGATGGGGTTGTGGTTAGGAGTAAGGCTAGGTTGGTTGCTCAAGGTTTCACTCAAGTTGAAAGTCTAGATTTTGATGAAACTTTTGATCCCGTTGCTAGATTAGAAGCCATAAGAATTTTGTTAGCTTTTGCTGCATCTAAAGGTTTTAAGCTATATCAAATGGATGTTAAAAGTGCTTTTCTTAATGGCTACATAGATGAGGAAATTTATGTCAAACAATGAAAGTGCATCTAGGACTCCCTTATGCGTTTGGATGATTTATGACAAGCAATTGGGATCCTAATCCTTTTGTTGAGATGAATGCAGGCAAATAATGAAAAATGAGCAAAATGCCAAAAAGAGGGGAAATGAGAAGCAAAGTGAATTTGAGCTAAAGGAGAAGAAAATAGTAGATTATTGTGTATGGAGTGTGTTAAGGAAACACAACCAAGAGCTCAATCACTTTCAAGCACACACACACAATGCACAAAGTTATACAGGACCGGACTAGTGCGATATCAGCCGGACTTGTCCGATATCACTTTCTGAACTAGATCGGACAAGTCCGGTATCCACTGGACTAGTCTGATATCTTTCTGATCCACTTCGGACTAGTCCTCCCCAATGCAGACTAGTCCTCAACACAATGCACAAGTCACACAAAATTGGACAAGTCCGTTGTGATCCGGACTAGTCCGATATTCTTTCTGATCCACTTCGGACAACTCTGGTGTCTACACGGACTAGTCCGATATACACACTGATCTAAATCGGACAAGTCCTCCAAGTGCGGACTTGTCATCCTAAACACATAGGGTTTCATATGTCCGGACAAGTCCGATGGCAATCAGACTAGTCCGAAGATTTCCAGTAGTGAAATCGGACAAGTCCGATATTCCTGGACACTTAGGGTTTGCTACACACACCACACCAAACTAGTCCGGTGACCACCACGGACTAGTCCGATCTTTCTGAACCCTAACGGTCACTTTTAGAAACCCCATATAAATAGAGGTGCACGACCCACTTTTACACTCTCTCGAACCCTAGCGCCGTCACACCTCCCAAGAGACTCAAGAACCACCTCTCTCCATGAAATTAAGTGAAAAATCGATCAATCTATTGAAGATCACTTCTAGATCATTGGAGAGACACTTGGCACACATCATTGAGCTCTTGGTTTGACTCTCTAACACACTCTTGCGTTTGAATTTGTAATTTTTGAGTGTGTTATTGGTGGCTTTGTAAGTTGTAATCAAGGGAGCTCTCAACGTGTGAGAACACCCCTTCAACTTGGTTATTTACCATTTGTGATTAGTGGAAGAGGATTGGCCTTCGTGGCGATCCGAAGAAGGAAGGGTTGGAGAAGACCCGGTCCTTTTGTGGGCTCCTCAATGTGGATGTAGGTTGCCTTCGTGGTAGCCGAACCATGGGATAAATCGTGTGTCTTGTCCTTTTGCGTTCTTCATCTTAATTGATCAACTTAATCTAGGGTTTGATTCACTTTATTCAATTTGAGTTAAATTGTTGAACAAGAGCCTTGATTGTAATAGAATTTGACATACAACTATTAAACTGTCATTCAAGTTTATATTTCTGCTACAAACATTAACGAATCAATCAAATTGACTGAACTTGATCAACTTAGCCCGTGAAAACCGAACAAGTCCGCACTTTACCGGACTAGTCTGATATCTCTGGTATTGACTTTTTGTTGAGTGTTACAGGAACCGAGAAAATTCAAAAAGGCCTATTCACCCCCCCCCCTCTAGGCCTACATTCAATTGGTATCAGAGCCAGATTCTTCAAGGAAGAGTGCAACCACTCGAAGAGATCATGTCGAACATGAAGGAAGTTCAGAAAATCAACAACCAGGAAGAAGTGAACAACGACAAGAACCAAAAGCTGGAAAAGTATCTCGAAGCAATGCAAGACTTCGATGATGATGACGAGGAGACGCTGGAGCTGAAAGCACTCCTCAGAAAGAAAGCACTTTCCAAAGGGAAAGCTAAAGTTGAAGAAAAGAAGAAGGGGAGTAGTCACACCGACTACTCCCGATATCCTTTTAACTATGATCGTTTAAATTCAAACAACATCCATTACCTATCTATTCCTCTTGGAAAAGCCCCACACATCGATGGGAGTGATTACTCCATGTGGAGGCAAAATATGAAGATGCACTTGATTTCCCTTAACCCAAGTTTATGGCATATTGTGTGCATAGGAATAGACATCCCAGATGACGACGAAGAGCACACCCCAAGTCAAGAGCAAGCCATCCATAGAAACGCTCAAGCCGCAGCCGTAATCACATCCTCTCTAAGTCGAGATGAATTCACAAAGGTGGACGGACTGGAGATTGCCAAGGAAATATGGGACACACTACAAACAGCCCATGAAGGTGACCGGCATGTGCGTGAGGCGAAAATTGAAATGATCGAAGGCGAACTAGGAAGGATCGCAATTGAGGAAGACGAGTCTCCCCAGGACATGTACAACCGATTGAAGACACTTGTAAACAAGGTTCGATCATATGGGAGCAATAAGTGGAATGACCACGAGGTTGTAAAGCTCATCCTTAGAGCCTTTATGCCTCACAATGTCACACTATGCTCTATGATCAGAGAAAGTCCCGGGTACAAGAGGATGACTCCAGATGAATTGCTTGGCAAAATCATCAACTTTGAAATGATGGAGAAACAAGCCAAGCACGTCAAAGAAATAGCCGACCTCACATCGGCCAAGAAGAAGGGAGTTGCCTTAAAGTCCACACTCAAGCCTCTATCCAAAGAAGCAAGAGAAGCACAGCTTGAGGAGGACAGCGATGATGAAAGCAGTGAGCTGGACGAAGAGGATATGATTTTGTTCATGAAAAAGTTCAAAAGAATAATGAAGAAAAGACAAGGAACAAAATCAAGTGAAGGCAAGTACAAGGAGAGGACAAAGCGGAAGATGAGGCGGGCGTGCTATAATTGTGGTGAGTATAACCACTTTATAGTCGATTGCCCGTATGAGGACAACAAGAAGAATAATAAAGAAGCCAAGCCTCAACCGAAGAAATTCTTCAAGAAGAAGAAACAAGCTGAACAAGCACACATTGGAAAGGAGTGGGACTCAAACGATGAGTCCTCATCATCCGATGAAGAAGAGATGTCTAGCATAGCCATTGAAAGCACGTCCAAGAAACCCACACTCTTCCCCACACTCGGTACAAAGAAGGGAAATGGCACTTGCCTCATGGCAAAGGAAGGTAAACACAAGGTAAACATCAAAACTCCTTCCATGCATTCCTACACAAGTAATGATGAACTAGATAGTGATGATGAAGATATGTTAATTGGATTAGATAGAAAAACTGCTGCTAAAATGAAATTTTTACTTGACCAACTTGTTGAGAAGGAATGGCTAGTTGATCATCAAGAGGACATGATTATCTCCCAAAAGGAGAAGTATGTCGAACTTGACAATCTTCTAGTTCTTGAAAAGGAGAAAAACAGCTCACTAGAGCTTGAGCTAGCTTCAAGCAAGAAAACTTGCTTGGAGTTAACCAACTCAAACGTTGCAATCAAGGATCAACTTGATGACCTGATCAAGGTTAACAAGATCCTTGATGTGCAAGTTGAGTCACTCAAGCAAAGTGAATCTTCCTCCTCTTGAAGTCTACCTTCTCAACCCACTTCAACTAATCTTGTTCATATGTGCAAATGTGGTAAAATCAACACCAGTTTGAAGGAAAAGTCTACCTCCACAAAGGATAAAAATCCTACCCAATGTGGAATATTTGACAAGGAGAGGATCAACCATGCACGTAGTGCATACTTGGTCCAAAGACCTCCAAATGTCAAGTATGGCATTGGTCACTCTTATGATGGAAAGCAAAATGCTGGAAGTCATAAGAATAACAAGGGAAGGATTACCTTTGTGAAGGGAGGACCCTCACAACCTGGTAACTCGAAATTTAAGAACCTGAACTCTCATGAACACCGGACTAGTCCGGTTGTGGTCCGGACAAGTCCGGTCATCCGGACAAGTCCGGTCACCCAGACTAGTCCGATCCATAAACAACAGCAACTTTTGTTCAAAACCTTTGATGCCTCTTATGTATTAATGAGAAACAATCTTGGTAAAGTTTATGCTTATTATGCTGGGCCACGCCATGGGAACACAAAATCCCATGTGTGGGTGCCCAAATGTATTGTAACTAACCTCCAAGGACCCAAGCAAGCTTGGGTACCTAAAACCAAGGCATAATTTGTTTCTGCAGGGCTATTCCTCCGGTGGATCCAAATGGGTGCTAGACAGTGGATGCACCAACCACATGACCGGAGAAAGGAGGATGTTCGTGGAATATGAAGAAAACGAGGACCCAAACGAAGGCATCTACTTCGGAGATAATAGTCAAGGAAGGGTGCTCGGTACCGATAAAATAGCAATATCCTCTGAACACACTCTTTCTCATGTTTTACATGTTGAATCTTTAGATTATAACCTACTGTCCATATCTCAATTATGTTACAAAGGTTACAATTGCTTGTTCACTAACGAGGGTGTGACCGTCTCAAGGAGGAGTGATGGTTTCGTTGCATTCAAGGGTATGTTGAAGGGAAAGCTTTACCTTGTTGACTTCAACAAGGATAAAGCCGAACTCGACACATGCTTGATTGCAAAAACCAACATGGGTTTGCTGTGGCATAGACGGCTAGCACATGTTGGTATGAGGAATCTTCAAAAACTCCTCAAGGGCGATCACATCCGAGGTTTGAAAGATGTTGTTTTTGAGAAAGACAGGCCTTGTAGCGCGTGCCAAGCCGGGAAGCAAGTTGGAGCACATCATCCCGCAAAGAACATCATGACTACGATAAGACCGCTCGAACTACTTCATATGGACTTGTTTGGTCCAATTGCTTACATAAGCATCGGCGGTAATAAATACGGTTTAGTCATTATTGATGATTTTTCCCGCTTCACTTGGGTGTTCTTTTTGCATGACAAGTCAGAAACACAAGGGACACTCAAGAAATTCTTCAGGCGAGCGCAAAACAAGTTCTCACTATCGATCAAGAGTATTCGGAGCGACAACGGCACGGAGTTCAAGAACATACAAGTGGAGGAGTACCTTGATGAGGAGGGAATCAAGTACGAATTTTCAGCACCATACTCTCCACAACAAAACGGAGTTGCCGAAAGGAAGAACCGAACGCTCATAGAGATGGCAAGAACAATGCTCGATCAAGACTTCGGATCGATTTTGGGCGGAAGCAATTAACACCGCTTGCCACGCCGCAAATCGACTCTACCTTCATCGACTAGTCAAGAAGACTCCTTATGAGCTACTCACCGGTAACAAACCAAACATTTCATATTTTCGAGTTTTCGGCTCTCCATGTTATATCTTGAACAAGAAGCCCAGGACTTCAAAGTTCGCTTCGAAGTCCAATGAAGGTTTCTCGCTTGGTTATGATTCGAACACTTACACCTATCGTGTTTTCAACAAGGCCTCCGGACTTGTTGAAGTGGCACGTGACGTAGTGTTCAATGAAACTAATGGCTCCCAAAAGGAGCAAGTTGATCAATGTGAATTAGGTAAAGAAGAAGCCCCTTATCAAGCATTGAAGTGAATGGCTCTAGGCGAAGCTCGACCACAAGAGTCATCGTCACAAATACAAGAGGAATGTGAGCCACAAGAGGAGATCAACAATCAAGGGGGAGCTTCGATACAAGATCAATCACAAGAATATGAAGATGATCAACAAATCAACGAGGGCAACCACTCAGGGGGAGAAGAAAATGATCACCAACACACAACTCTCCAAGTGCCACACCCAAGAGTACACCAATGCATTCAATGGGATCACCCAATCGACAACATCATCGGTGACATCCAAAAGGGAGTAACCACTAGATCTCGTATAGCTAATTTTTGTGAGCATTACTCGTTTGTCTCCTTTTTGGAACCACGCAGGACTGAGGATGCATTGAAGGATCCGGACTGGGTGGTGGCAATGCAAGAAGAGTTGAACAACTTCAAGAGAAATGAGGTTTGGGAACTTGTGGCAAGACCCAATGCAAATATAGTGGGCGCCATGTGGTCTTCCGCAACAAGCAAGACGAACACGGAGTGGTGACAAGAAACAAGGCACGACTTGTGGCCAAACGTTACTCACAAGTCGAAGGTTTGGATTTCGATGAGACTTTTGCTCCAGTAGCTAGGCTTGAATCAATTAGAATATTACTTGCATATGCTACTCACCATGATTTCAAGCTGTATCAAATGGACGTGAAAAGCGCCTTCCTCAACGGATCGATCAAGGAAGAGGTGTACGTGGAGCAACCACCCAGGTTTGAAGACGAAGAGTTCCCCGACCACGTATATAAACTGCGTAAGGCTCTCTATGGCCTCAAACAAGCTCCTAGAGCTTGGTATGAGTGTCTTAGAGATTTCTTAATTGATAATGGTTTTCAAATTGGAAAAGTAGATTATACATTATTCACAAAGAATCTAGATAATGATCTTTTTATTTGCCAAATCTATGTTGATGATATAATTTTTGGGTCAACTAACCAATCTTTCTGTGAAGAATTTAGTAGAATTATGACAGACAGGTTTGAAATGTCAATGATGGGAGAATTGAAGTACTTCTTGGGATTCCAAGTGCGGCAACAAAGGGAAGGAACATTCATAAGCCAAACCAAGTACACGCAGGACATACTCAAGAAGTTTGGCATGGACAAGGCAAAGCCCATAAAGACTCCCATGGCTACGAATGGCCACTTGGATCTCAATGAAGATGGACCGAGCGTCGACCAAAAGGTATATCGCTCCATGATTGCATCTTTACTCTACTTATGTGCATCTAGGCCAGATATTATGTTGAGTGTATGTTTGTGTGCAAGATTTCAAGCCAACCCTAAGGAATGTCACTTGACAGCCGTAAAAAGAATCTTGAGATATTTAGTTCATACACCCAACCTTGGTCTTTGGTACCCAAAAGGCTCCAAATTCAATCTCATTGGTTACTCCGATGCAGATTATGCCGGGTGCAAAGTTGATAGAAAAAGCACCTCTGGCACATGCCAATTCCTAGGAAGATCTTTGGTTTCTTGGTCATCTAAGAAATAAAATTCCATTGCATTATCCACAGCCGAAGCGGAGTATGTTGCAGCCGGGAGTTGTTGTGCACAACTCCTTTGGATGCGACAAACTCTAAGGGATTACGGTTACAATATGAACCGTATTCCTCTCCTTTGTGATAATGAGAGTGCCATTAAAATAGCCCACAATCCAGTCGAGCACTCTAGGACTAAACACATAGACATAAGACATCATTTCTTGAGAGACCATTCCATGAAAGGAGACATAACCATCTCACATGTCAACACCCAAAAACAATTGGCCGACATATTCACCAAGCCACTTGATGAAAAGCGTTTTTGCGAACTCTGAAATGAGCTAAATATTCTTGATTCTCGGAGTGTGGCTTGAAAAGTTGCATACCTGTATGATTGCTTGAAAAATGTTGATTGAATTGTGAAAATCATCCCTCTCCATTTTTCTCTCGAAAAACTATGTCAATTATTAGATCTTGATGAATTTTGATCATTGTATGATTGTTGTATGCTTACTGGTCAAATTCATCAAGATTACATGAATTTTTTTGCCTCTCTATTCTCTATTATTGAACCTTCAAACATATATGAATGGGCTATGCAATTCTTTCCTGGTGACCACAGACTAGTTCGTGGTTACCCGGACTAGTCCGCCCATGCAGACTAGTCCGCAGAGTGTCGGTTAGGCCGGACTAGTCCGATAGACCACGGACTAGTCCGATATAGGTCTCTGGATGACTTCGGACTAGTCCGGTCATGTCCGGACTTGTCCGATTTTTTGTGTCCATAACCCTAGCCGCCACCAAACCCTAATCTCCTCACCCTCACATTTGCTCTAGGCTTCCTCTCTCTTGCGCTCGAGCTCTCAAGGCGATCTTTTGCATCCTCCGTCGAAAAGCCACTCATTTGGGCGGAGATCAAGCTTGAAGACTTGGGGATTGAAGCTAGCAGACTAGTCCGGCCTCCAACCCCCAAAACTTCGAGCCTCCATCGATTTCTTCGGTAAAAATCTTCAAAATCCTAGAAATCGTGTTTTTCTCAATTGTTGATCGTTTGGCCTAGCACCCTTCACTAGTTACATGTTTAGTTGATGTACTACGTGTATGCTAGACTAGATTTGCATTAGGGATTGTATCCTGTCCAATATGTTAGGTTTTTGAGGATGAACACCGGACTAGTCCGGTCCATGCACGGACAAGTCCGATGTTTCTGAACCTGAAACCTAATTCCTTAATTCCTTAATACCATCCATTGCTATCTTGTCTTACCTATGCCTTGTACAACTTGTCATTATTCTTGCTTAATCATTCTCAGATCATGTCGAGGTCCGACAACGAGATCTCTGACTTTGAGGCCGAGTTGGACCACGAGGTGGCACCTCGGTCCTCGGCGGGTCTTGGCAAGAAATGCCAAGAAAGACCTTCCGAGCCTGCTACCTCCCCTCCCCAGGTTCGGAGGAAGGTCTGTGTCAAGAGGCCCGCCTCGAAGGCTGCTTCGTCAAGCAAAGGGAAAGGGAAAGGGAGTCGCAACGGGCCAGTTGGGCCCTTGAAGCTTCATGCTCCCAGAGAAGGGGTCCGGGACCCCAATGAAGAGAAATTCAATGGGAAAGGCAGCGATGTGGCAGCCAAGCTAAGAAGCACTGATTGCTATGGAAGGCCAAAGCAGACAGCTGATGGAAGGTTTTGGTCAAACTTCCATGCAGATTTCTACAGGCTGGTTTACCTGCCGATGAAGACTTTGGTGGTGCGCAGTCAGTGGATTGACTGGGCCCACCTAGAGAAGAAGAAGTGCTCAACTTTTGATGAGGTCATTGCTGCAGCAGAAAGGCATGGTCTAAAGGATCTGTTTGCCTTCAGACACAATTGGAATGATGAAGTGATTGCACAATTCTATGCAACGTGCCACTTCTCGAGTGAAGATGAAGAGAGTGTGACTTCGATGACCCATGGATCCAAGTACTCCATCACTCAGGAGGATTTTGCAAGATTGCTCCATTTAGACTCTGCTGGACATAACCACCTGATCATCCACAACATAGGGGTCATTGAGAGGGACAGAATGAAGTTCTTGTATGAGCCCAACTCTAAGTATGTTCCTCCCTCCACAAAGAACATGAAGCCCTTCTTTGTGGTTCTGAACAGAGTTCTCCGGAAGACCATTGCCCCCAAGGATGGGGATGCAGGGAGTGTACAGGGTTACCTCCAGACTCTAATGAGGGTCATAAGCAAGAAGAGACAGTTTGATGTTGCAGATTACATATGGAACGACATGGTCAACATCTCAAGCACCCCCAACCAGTCCTGTGGCTATGCTCCCTACTTGATGTTCATGATTGGGAAGGTCACAGGAATAGAATTCGTGAAGGATGTAGAGCACACTCCCCTGAGGCCTCAGAAGCCTCAGCCTGTAAGTGTCCAGGCTGCTCCCTCGCCGGCCTCAAGTCCTGAGGCACCGGCAAAAGAAAGAGATGCTGCTAGGGCTCCTCCCCCCTCCAGGGAAGCCCCTCAGAGAGGATCCGCCAGTGGGATCCTCAAATACTTGTCCGCGATATTCTCCTCCTGCAAGAAGACTGAAGTAAAGCTTCATAAACTCAATCAGAAGAGGAAGGAGGATATGAGATATATCAAAGCCAATGTGAAGCAACTGAGTGAAAAGCTGGAGATCAACCCCATTGGATCTCCAGTAATTTCTGAAGATTCTAATCTTGACATCTCCGAGCTCGGGCCCTTGTCCCCCTTCGAGCTTGCCTATTTTGGCATTGGGGGCTCGAGCAGCTCCGCTCCTCCTCCTCCCTCTCCTCCTCGTCAAGCGGAGAGCGAAGAAGACGAAGAAGATGACGAGAGGACAGACAGCGAAGAGTGAAGAACTTAGGACCTTCCTCTCTCTCTTTTTGGTGTCTTGATGCCATAGGGGGAGAGATTGAGGGGGAGTCAAGTCTTAGCTTTAGCTGTAATAGGATGTGAGGAGAGAGCCTTCTCTGTACTTTTATTTGTGATTGTAATAGTTTAACACTGTTTTCATATTAAGTTTGGTCTTGTGATGAATTGCTCAATTTATTTGCGAGTATGTGATGAAAACTGCATTTTTGCTCCTGGAATGTCATATGCACTTGGTATCGGTTGATTAATGTAAATTCTGTCATTCTCAATGTATTCATGCACTTAGTATGCATCCCACAATAAAGAATGCACATATGGATAATTCTCTTGTTGCTTGATGTATTTTTGAGTCATATGTGCATACTTTATGAAAATCTCATTTTTTGCCTTATTTTGTGAAATCCCAATTGGTTGTCATCAATCACCAAAAAGGGGGAGATTGAAAGTGCATCTAGGACTCCCTTGTGGGTTTTGGATGATTTATGACAAGCAATTGGGATCCTAATCCTTTTGTTGAGATGAATGCAGGCAAATAATGAAAAATGAGCAAAATGCCAAAAAGAAGGGAAATGAGAAGCAACGTGAATTTGAGCTCAAGGAGAAGAAAACAGTAGATTATTGTGTATGGAGTGTGTTAAGGAAACACACCCAAGAGCTCAATCACTTTCAAGCACACACACACAATGCACAAAGTTATACAGGACCGAACTAGTCCGATATCAGCCGGACTAGTCCGATATCACTTTCTGCAATAGATCAGACAAGTCCGGTATCCACCGGACTAGTCCGATATCTTTCTGATCCACTTCGGACTAGTCCTCCCCAATGCGGACTAGTCCTCAACACAATGCTCAAGTCACACAAAATTGGACAAGTCCGTTGTGATCCGGACTAGTTCGATATTCTTTCTGATCCACTTCGGACAAGTCCGGTGTCTACAAGGACTAGTCCGATATACACACTGATCTAAATCGGACAAGTCCTCCAAGTGCGGACTTGTCATCCTAAACACTTAGGGTTTCATATGTCCGGACAAGTTCGATGGCAATCGGACTAGTCTGAAGATTTCCAGTAGTGAAATCGGACAAGTCCGTTTTCAACCGGACTAGTCCGATATTCCTGGACACTTAGGGTTTGCTACACACAGCACACCAGACTAGTCCGGTGACCACCACGGACTAGTCCGAACTTTCTGAACCCTAACGGTCACTTTTAGAAACCCCATATAAATAGAGGTGCACGGCCCACTTTTACACTCTCTCGAACCCTAGCGCCGTCACACCTCCCAAGAGACTAAAAAACCACCTTTCTCCATGAAATTAAGTGAAAAATCGATCAATCTATTGAAGATCACTTCTACATCATTGGAGAGACACTTAGAACACATCATTGAGCTCTTGGTTTGACTCTCTAACACACTCTAGCATTTCAATTTGTAATTTTCGAGTGTGTTATTCGTGGCTTTGTAAGTTGTAATCAAGGGAGCTCTCAACGTGTGAGAACGCCCCTTCAACTTGGTTATTTACCCTTTATGATTAGTGGAAGAGGATTGGCCTTCGTGGCGATCCGACGAGGGAAGGGTTGGAGAAGACCCGGTTCTTTTGTGGGCTCCTCAACGTGGATGTAGGTTGCCTTCGTGGTAGCCGAACCATGGGATAAATCGTGTGTATTGTCCTTTTGCATTCTTCATCTGAATTGATCAACTTAATCTAGGGTTTGATTCACTTTGTTCAACTTGAGTTAAATTGTTGAACAAGAGCCTTAATTGTAATAGAACTTGACATACAACTATTAAACTGTCATTCAAGTTTATATTTCTGCTGCAAACATTAACGAATCAATCAAATTGACTGAACATGATCAACTTAGCCTGTGAAAACCGGACAAGTCCGCACTTTACCGGACTAGTCCGATATCTCTGGTATTGACTTTGTTGTTGAGTGTTACAGGAACCGAGAAAATTCAAAAAGGCCTATTCACCCCTCCCTCTAGGCCTACATTCAAACAACCACCGGGTTTTGAAAATTCAGATTTTCCTAATCATGTTTACAAACTGTCCAAAGCCTTGTACGGTCTCAAACAAGCCCCTAGAGCATGGTATGATAGGTTAAAAACATTCTTACTTGAAGAGGGGTTTACAATGGGCAAGGTTGATAAAACTCTTTTTGTTCTTAAGCATGGCAATGACTCATTATTCGTTTAAGTGTATGTGGATGATATTATCTTTGGTTGTGCTTCTCATGATCTTGTGTCCATGTTTTCATCTATGATGAGTTCAGAATTTGAGATAAGTATGATAGGAGAACTCACGTACTTTTGGGGGCTGCAAATCAAGCAAACCAAAGAGGGTACCTTTGTGCATCAAATGAAGTATACAAAAGACCTCCTGAGGCGCTTCAACATGGACAAAAGCAAGCCTCTTCGGACACCAATGGGAACAACAACAACACTTGAACTTGATGAAGATGGTGATTCTGTGGATCAAAAAGAATATAGAAGCATGATCGGATCACTTTTGTACCTCACGACATCAAGACCGGACATACAATTCAGCGTATCTCTCTGTGCACGGTTTCAAGCCGCCCCACGTGCTTCACATCGTCAAGCTATTAAAAGATTCTCAGGTACTTACATGAAACTCAAGAATTTGGCATTTTTCTTCCTTCTTCCTCAACCGTTACCTTGAAAGCTTTTTCCAATGCTGATTTTGGAGGTTGTAGGATTGATAGGAAAAGTACTTCCGGTGTTTGTCATTTTCTTGGTAATTCACTTGTTGCATGGTCATCCAGAAAACAAAGTTTAGTTGCACAATCCACTGCCGAATCTGAATATGTAGCTGCTGCTAGTGCTTGTTCACAAATTCTTTGGATTGTTCAAATACTTAAGGACTATGGGGTTGATCTAGATAGTGTTCCACTGTTTTGTGATAACACTAGTGCCATTTGCATTGCTAAAAACCCCGTGCAACATTCTAGAACTGAGCACATTGACATTAGGTATCACTTTCCCTGAGATATTGTTGGAAAAGGAAACATTGTGCTTCACCATGTAGGTACCGAACAACAATTGGCTGACATTTTTACAAAACCTTTTGGATTTCACTCGTTTTTGTTATATTCATAGTGAAATAGGGGTTATGCATCCTCATGGCTTAAATTAAGGGGGAGTTCTCAAACCCTAGAAGTCCATGTGTAAATCTGAAATTTTAATAATATGAGCATAGTATTTCATACATATATGACCTTGTGATTCCTTTTACATGCTGAAAGTTCTTACTACATTACTCGTGTTATACAATTTGCAGTTTTTGCCATGTCTATTAATTGGAATAATTACTTACACTAAATCTTTTCATGGTCAAACTTTCTTGCTGTTTTGAACTTGTTGCATGCTCACAAGTCCTTTTAATCATAAAGAATTAATCAAGTAATCAACTCACATGTTGGGTTTTTATGAACAAATATTAGTTGAGAAAATATCAAGAGAATATGCATGCATCACACTTCTTATTTTGAGATGTCTTATCATTGCACTTAGATATGAACTTGGAAGAAGTTGTGTATGGCTAAAACAATGTCCTTAAGCTTCAGATTGTCAAATGACATAGGCTTGGCTTGGGTTGTTAGAATAAGGCAGATGCGCATATAATCTTTTGCAAATATCATATGATCTAAATCTGTGCTTTGAAAAATAATAAAATGCAGCAACAAGTGTCATGCTTTTAGGTATTGAAATAGTTAAGTTTGTGAGATCATGACTTGCTTAAATTGAAAATTACATTTGATCTCTAGCATGGCTTACACTACTTTATGTATCTCATTGTTGTGATAGTGTAAGTTACTTGATAGTATGACATGGATGAGCTTTGTTTTATATGTATATGTTATAATATGCTCATAACAATTAAAATTGCTCTTTTGAACCTTGCTGAATACATTGGCAAAGGGGGAGAGATAATATGTGAATTTAAAAAAAATATGGAAGGGGGAGACATTGATTACACATTGCACATATTCACAATTGTTTTTGGCACGATTCTTCTCAGGGGGGGAATTTCTTTTTCTCATTTTATTTCTGTTTTACAAAGGGGGAGAAATTGTTTTCAGAACTTTGAATGTGAATAAGCCAATGTTCGGATCTTAAGTTGTATTGCCAATGCATTTATCAAGGGGGAGATTGTGAGACTTATGTGTGCTGAATACATTGGCTTTGACAATGAATGCTGCCATTACATCTTTTTAGCAAGGTCCGACTCTAGCTCTGAGCTTCTGCAAGGTCTGACAATAGGTCCGACTTACTTTGTCTAGGTCCGACATGTTTTTGGGTAGCTCCGGTGAGCTCTGTCTTTAGCTCCGGCATGTCTTTGTTAAGCTTTGATATACTTTGCTAGGTCCGACTTATGTTGGTTAGCTCCGACATGTTTTTCTAGCTCCGGCTTTTGGGATGACTAGTTCCGACTAGCTTTGGTTAGCTCCGCCACTAGGTCCGACTAGTTTTAGTAAGCTCCGGTGCTAGGTTGTACTAGTTTTGGTAAGCTCCAGAGCATGGTTGTACTAGCTTTGGTAAGCTCCAGCTCAAGCTCCGGTTAGCTTCGGCAAGGTTCAGAGCATGATCATAATATTCCAAATTTTCATGTGAAATGTTCCGAACTTGCTTTACACTTATGGAAAGGTTGCTTAGTATTCTTTTACTAAGTTTTTGGTGCGTTTTGGTTGATATGGCTGATATTGTTTTACTGTGTTTTTGCAACATGCTCATGTGAGGTGCTCACGTAAGGTGATGTGTTCAGAACTGACTTGAGTCAAGTCGCGGACATGGGCTAGTACGGATTGGTTGTTTGTTCATGTGCAGGTGTTGCTTGACTTCAAGTCATGGCTGGTGACAGGATCCTTTGGACTAGTCTCAAGGAGGAGATGAGGTTCCAACAACCAAATTCAGGAGGAATTGTGGTTGAGCGGGTCAGAAGGTCGCGCAGGATGATTGAATCAAGGGCAGTGCATATGAAGGTTACTGGACGTCGAAGGAAGGTGTTTCCACGTATGCATGTGGTGCATGATGTGGCAACATGGTTCCAAAGATGGTTTATGGATGGGAAGATCTGGTTGGAAGGATCGGATCGTACAGGTTGATGACTTTGGATGCGGCAGACTCGGTTATGGCTCGGTATGGAAAGTATTGAGTTGGTTATGTTAGGATTTCGCATGGGTAACAAATTTAAGTTGTTTTAGTAATATGGGATATGTTCCTAATGTGTTTGGAAGTCTTAAGATTGCTTCTATCTGCATATAGAAGAGTCCTAAGCAGTTATGGAAAGTTTCGACTCGTGATCAGAGTAGGATTGGAGTCCTAGTTGAGATTGGGTAGGCCTAAGGGCTGGTTATATAAGCAAGGGAGCCCAGAGCTCGTTGTAGACGACTTTGGGTCTGTTCCTCTTGTGTTCTGTTGAATAAAATTCGTAGTTTGAAGGAACTTTTGTGCCTTGTTCGTCCGACTTGTTCCAGACAAGTTTTACTCGTCGAGTTTCTAGACAGCAGTACCTTTCGTCGGTGGTTTTATCATAACTTGAGTTTTACAGATCCAATTGACGTGATTCATTTTGTGTTGTCTTCACATCTTGATTATTTATCATATGTCAAAATTTCATGGTCATCGGATTTGTGGTTTCTGATCTACACGAGTTTCTTTGCCGCGTTCCAGAACTGTTTTTCTCGGATAGAACAGATTTACCTTTGTTCGATCTTTTGATCATAACTTGAGTTTCTCTCGACGAATTTGAGTGATTCTTCTTTTGTTTTCTTCGTGAATTGATTTTCTATGATATATATCACTTATGTCATGGTTAAACACGTTTATATTAGTTTCACACATGATTTCTCTAACAGATCATTTTTTTTGCCGAAGGGGTTGGGATTTAATTGTTTCCACTGCGTAAGATTTTTAAATCTACCATTCACCCCCCCTCTGGTAGCTTTTCACGTGCTCTTTGATCCTACACTCGTGTGATTTAATATATGAACAATTGTCCTCTCTAATAATTGCACACACCTCCACAATTGATAAACTTGAGTTAGAGATTGAATAGAATAGAGAACTTTCTACACTTAATGATAAAAACTTGAAAGATGCTAGTTGTTCTACAATTGATTTGCATTGTTCTACTTGTGATGATCTTGATAAGAAACTATAAGATGCTATAAATGATATTTCTATATTGATTAATGCTTTACATTCTCATGAAGTCAAATATTGTTCTAATTGCAAACTAAAAGGAAAAACTTCATGTGAAAACTGCCTAGACTTGTCAAAGAAACTTGATGACATGAATAGGACACTAGAGCAGTTTTGTAGTTTCGTAATGGGAATAAGAATCTAAACTTGCCGCTGAATTGTTCCAAGTCTTGCAATGATAAAATTGGTTTAGGTTTTGATTCTTATGCTCATGCTAAGGCACATCCACATAAAATTGTAAATTTATTAGGAAGTGCTTTGATTCAAACAGTTCCTAAACAAAAAGAAGTGATTTTCAAATCTGCAGGGGTACTGTCTCATTCAGCATCTAATAAATATGTTGCTTGCTCATCTAGACATGAACACAAATTTAAATTTCATTGTACCCACTGTGGTAGAGATGGTCATGTCATAGATTTTTGTTATAGACTAGCTAAAGAACAGAAGAAGGAAAGAATGCAAGCTAAATAACATAACTCTCGTGCAACATTTGGTGCACATGCTAAACCAAATATCAAGATTATGCAATCTGCTGTTATGAGTCAAAAACATGCAATGTTTGCCCCCAAACCTACTGTTTTTCGTGCTACACATGTAACATCTCGTAAGTCAGTAGTTGAGTACAAAAATCCTCAAACTTTGGTTCATAAACCTGCTGTTTTCTTTTAGTTTTCACGTGTTTTTCCTGCTGCATGTTGTGTGACTTAGTAGTGGATTCCTAAATGCATTTTGACTAACCCCAATATTGATTCATCGATGTATTGTGTTTCTATGTAGGTTACACGCTTGAGGAAGGAGAATATTTGGATTGTGGATTCAGGTTACTTACGCCACATGACCGGTAACAGAGATTGGTTATTCTCCCTCTCTTTTGTGTCATGTGTTGAGAATGTTACTTTTGCCAATAATTCTTCAACTCCTATAATTGCTATGGGTTCGGTAAAAGTAAATGATCACTGCACTTTAAAGGATGTGGCACTTGTTAAAGTTATGAAATACAACATGCTTTCTGTTTCACAATAAGTAGATGAAAATCTGGAAATTATCTTCACTAAAAATTGCTGCAAGGTTGTAGATTCAATCAGTGAGCTTATTTTTAACATGTCTCGGTTTGGAAGAGTTTTTAAAGATGATTTTGATATGTCATCCTCTAAGCATAGGTGTCTAGTTGCTAATGATTCAAAGGACATATATTTTTGGCATCATAGACTTCGTCACGTAGGCTTTGATCGCCTAATGCATTTTTGTGCTCATGATCGCATAAGTGGGCTGCCTAAGCTTAAAGGGGACAAAGAAATTGTGTACTCTCCTCGTAGACATGGTTAGATGGTATCAGGTTCATATGCTCCTCTCACAATGATCATGACAACTGAACCGGGTCAACTTTTGCACCTTGACACCGTATAGGATTTTCACGTGTTCAATCCTTCGGAGCTAAATGGTATGTTCTTGTGTTTGATGACTATTCTAGATACTCTTGGGTTGTGTTTATGGCATCTAAGAATGAAGCTTTTAGTCACATTAGAACATCATTTCTTAGATTATCAATTTATCACCAAGGATCTTTAAAAGCAATTAGATGTGATAACGAAATCGAATATAAAAATCAATCGTTTGATTACTTTTTTGCTGAAAATGGAGTAGATCACTAATTTTCTTCACCTTATGTACCTTAACAAAACGGTGTTGTAGAGAGAAAGAACAAAACCTTAGTTGCGATTGCTAGGACTATGCTTGATGAATATCAAACTCCTACAAAATTTTGGGCAGATGCAATTGCAACCGCTTGTTATGTCTCTTATCGTCTCCCCTTACGTGCTAAGCTAAGAAAAACACCATACAAACTTCGGTTTGGACATAGGCCTAGTGTCACATACTTTCAAGTCTTTGGTTGCAAATTCTTTGTTAAGAAACATGATAATATTGATAAAATTGAACCTAGAACTTTTGATGGCATGTTTCTTGGTTATCCATCTCATACTAGACGCTACCGTGTGCTTTTAATTGATACTAACGAAATTGTGGAGACTTGTGAGGTTTCTATTGATGAAGCTCGCCCAGGTACTAGCTCTAATATTGTAGGTCTAGATCCATATCCGCAGGGGGAGAGTATTTTGATTGAAGAAGACGAAGAAGTGGTGCTGCTGCCTCAAAATTCAGAAGCAAATAACGTTGATCACGCTGCTGATTTTGAACCACAACCAGCACCAACAACTGCTGCAGCTGGTACAGATCATCCTCAAGCCACATGTTCTTCGATCTGTGATGAACATGAAGAACAAGGAACTTGTGACGTGTCTACTCCCCTCCGAATACTCAAATGTCATCCTCCACAACATATCATTGGGAGCTTGCACGAACGAGTCACACGATCCAGCTATGATGAGTTCTGAATTTTAGATGAGTATGATGGGGGAACTCACGTACTTTTTGGGGCTGCAAATCAAGCAAACCAAGGAGCGAACCTTTGTGCATCAAACTAAGTATACAAAAGATCTCCTAAGGTGCTTCAACATGGACAAAAGCAAGCCTCTTCGCACACCAATGGGGGCAATGACAACACTTGAACTTGATGAAGATGGTGACCTGGTCGATCAAAAAGAATATAGAAGTATGACTGGATCAATTATGTACCTCACGGCATCAAGACTGGACATAAAATTCAGCGTATGTCTTTGTGCACGGTTTCAAGCTTCCCCACGTGCTTCACATCGTCAAGCCGTGAAAAGAATTCTCAGATACTTACATGGAACCTAATAATTTGACATTTTTCTTCCTTCTTCCTCAACCGTTTCTTTGAAAGCTCTTCCGGATGCTGATTTTGTGGGTTGTAGGATTGATAGGAAAAGTATTTCTGGTGCTTGTCATTTTCTTGGTAATTCACTGGTTGCTTGGTCTTCTAGAAAACAAAGTTTAGTTGCACAATTCATGGCCGAATCTGAATATGTAGCTGCGCTAGAATTTGTTCACAAATTCTTTGGATTTTCAAACACTTAAGGACTATCGGGTTGATCTAGATTGTGTTCCACTGTTTTGTGATAACACTAGTGCCATTTGCATTGCTAAAAATCCCGTGCAACATTCGAGAACAAAGCACATTGACATTAGGTATCACTTTCTCCGTGATATTGTTGAAAAAGGAAACATTGTGCTTCACCATATAGATACCGAACAACAATTGGCTGATAGTTTCACAAAACCATTGGATTTCACTCGTTTTTGTTTCATTCATAGTGAAATAGGGGTTATGCATCTTCATGGCTTTAATTTAGGGGGAGTTTTGAAACTTGGAAAGTCTATGTGTGGATCTGAATTTAAAATAATATGAGCACACTTTTCATACATATATGACTTTGTGCTTCCTTTTACACGCTGAAAGTTTTTACTACATTACTCGTGTTATACATTTTGTAGTTTTTGCCATGACTAGTAATTGGAATAATTACTTACACTAAATTGGGTCATGATCAAACCTTCTTGTTTTTTAACTAGTTGCATGCTCACAAGTGTTTTTAATCATAAAGAATTAATCAAGTAAACAACTCACATGTTGAGTTTTTATGAAAAAATGAGAAAAGATCAAGAGAGTATGCATGTATCTCACTTCTTCTGTTGAGATGGCTTATCATTGCACTTTGATATGATCTTGGAAGGAGTTGTGTATGACTAAAACCATGTCCTTAAGCTTCTGATTGTCAAATGACATAGGCTTGACTTGGTTGGTTAAATAAGGCAGATGCAGCATATAATCTCTTGAAAATGTCATATGATCTGAATTTGTGCTCTGAAAAATAAAAAAAATGCAACAGTAAGTGTCATACCTTCAGGTTTTGAAATAGTTAAGTTTGTGATAACTTGCTTAAATTGAAAATTACACTTGATCTCTAGCATGGCTTACACTATTTTATGTATCTCATTGATTTGATAGTGTAAGTTACTTGATAGTATTTGTCAAAGTTTTAATGCGACACTTCCCCCGGATCTGCTAAGGAGCAGCCCGCGGAGGTTCTTGTTCGGCGGGGCTTAGGCCTCAAACTAGTGTTATAGCGGAATAGTAGGAGACACGGTGGTTTTTACGTGGTTCGGGCCGAAGGAGCGTAACACCCTACTCCACAGTGGATTGTATTGCAAGTGAGTGTGTATGTGTGTGTGTTTGTGTATCGGGGGTTCTAGGTCTGGTCTTTGTATCGGTGGCAGTCCGGGCCTTTTATAGTCTAGGTTGGATGCCTTAGGAATGGGGTCCCAGGGCCCGACAGGTGGTCCCGGGGCTATCTTATCCTAAAAGATCTAAGCCTTCACCTGTAAGTTTGCTCTGACCGCGGACGTGAGGACTCGCCGTCTTGCTGCCCGGGTCATCATTAGCCCACGCGCCGTTGGTGACATTGGCAGGGAATGTCCCATCCATTTGTCTTGGGTGCCGTAAGCTACCAACTTGGCAAAGTGGGATAGGCCTACGGTGCCTTCACTATGATGAGATTAGTCGTAGTGGTACCTGACATTAGGTGTGCACCGCGCCATGCGTCTGGGGAAGCCGCGTATCATCAAGGCTTGATGGAGACAAGGCGCACCACCCTCTTAACTTCCTCATTATCTGCTCAGGGCAAGTGGTCTGACCATGCGACCGCTGGGGAGCCCTCCGCTGTGGTGGACGCCATGCGCATCTTGCGGGCCACGTGGCAGCTCGGGAGCTCACCTCCGAGGTGGAGGCCAGGTCTCGCCCCGTGGGCCACGTGGCAGCTCAGGTGCTCGCCTCTGCTTGGGAGATTGGAACTCGACTGCGTGGGCCACATGCTAGCTTGGGAGTTCACCTCTGCGGAGGAGGTGTAACACCCTCAATTTTTTTTGCATCATGCATTAAACATTAGTAGAATAAGAAATAATAAAAGATAAAACATACATATACAAAATATGTGTAGCAAAAGAAGAAAAGGAAATAATAATATAAAACAAGTATTAGGGAACAAATATAGAAATAATAATAATATATCTAGGGAAAAATATGTGAAACCTAAAGAAAGAAAGAAAGAAAAAAAGAAAAATTATTCCGGAAACTTCCGGAAGTTTCCAAGTGAAGCTTTGCTTCAGCCCAGAATGTTCTCGGCAAAAAGTGCCCTACTGCCACCGAGCCAGCTAGGTTGAGCGGTCTGCTATGCTCGCGTGCCCGCCTGGGTCAACGTGCCCAGCGGCCGTGCCGCACCGTGCTGGCCCGCGCCCAGCGCCGAGGCCGATCTAGACTCTGTCCCAGACTCGGTCGAACGCTTTTTCTTGCCGCCTATATAAAGGACCGTAGACCTCATGTTTTCTTTGACAGAAGCAAGTGCAGCCCCAGAAAACCCTAGCACCATAGAAAATTAGAACAGAGCTTCGCCACCAGGGAGAAGGAGAGTAAAGAAAAAGAGGAGGAGAAGAAGAAAAAAAGGAGGGTGCCGTCATCCATCGGAGATCGTCGCACCGCCGTCGTCATGCTGTTAGAGGACCATTGCGCCATCCACTTCGTCTACGTATCGCCTCCGTTCCGTGATCTTCGAAGCCATCGCATCTACGGTAGGACACGTTTTCTGATGCGAATTTTATCGAATGTATTAGATCATAGTCGCACCATGTTTTTATTTTCATCAGCATTAATTCTCACTAAAACCCCCGTAAACACATATGAACACGTGTGAACTAGTTGCATCTAATCAATAAACAACCATAGTTAATTAATAATTGAACTTTGCATGCATGCATGTCATCGCATGTTGATTAGTATGTGTGCATCATGTTGATTTGTATGTATTTTCTTGTATGTGTGATCACGAGTATAGGGAAGTGCTCATGAGGTCATGTACGAGGATTTCCAGAACAAAGACTTCGAAGCGCTTAAGCAACCCTATCCGTCACAGCAAGGCAAGTGTCCTTGAAGCATATTGATCCTGTTTCGACAATAAATGTTTTGTTTGGAAAACTGCATGCTTGTGTCAATTTGATGGGAATCCTATTATAGGAAGTTGACGAGCTTTGTATAACATCCCTTGTCACCTGGAATACCTGGTAGAGAGTCGGGAAGGGTTTTTACCTTTTGCATCGCTTAATTAATTGGGATGGGAAACCACTATATTATTTAATTATGCATTAATTATATATTGATTAACATGAACTGGTTAATATGATTGGTGATCTAAGCAAGTGTGGTTGGTGGATTGGGTTGGATGTTATGGTGGTTGCTTGCTTTAGATCTAAGGACCGGTTCATGCGTGAATAGTCTAGGACTACAGTGACACCACGAGACCAAGTATGGGTGCGATGTAGCTGAAGGTATTGCTTGTGTTGAGCGGATCTTTTGGCGCACCGGGAAAGGGGAGTCGGATTGGGTTTGGATTTATGGCAAGGACTCCCTGGGATCCCAATGGCACAAGAGAGGGCCCTTGGTTGAAGACGTGCTCTGTAGGAGACATCGCCACCGTGCTCTTGGCCATACACCAAAGGAAGTGTAATTGGCATAAGGGAGGTTCTTTAGTCGCCGACGGGTGATGAAATCACAAACACGTGGGTAAAGTGGTACAAACTCTACAGAGTATTAAAACTATCATGATAGCGTGGTCCCGGTTAAGAGCACCTGGATGACCTACATGATTAGAAGGGTTTTGGTATTGGGATGGTTTGGTATTGGCTTTGGGGTGGTATTATTGTTCATGGTGATAAATATGGTTATTGTTAATGAGATATAGGTTGGTATTATGATAACTACATGGACTATGATGATTTTACTTCACATACATATGATATATTGCTTTTCAAATATTTTACTGTACTTTTCAGAACTTAGCCTTTATTACATTTCGATTGTATCAGCTACATGCCATACTTTCCCACACTTGCTGAGTACGACATGTACTCACTCTTGCAATCCCCCCTCCCCCCACCAACAGTGGCACGTCAGGATTGTGAGTATAATAATGATAACAGGAGTTCTAGGCCGTGTCTACCGTCAGCTTTGCCTGTGGAATTTTGGAGCTGCGCTATCCCATTTGCTTAGTTGCTTATTAGTTTATTTCCGTTGCATTAATTCAAACTTGTCATTAATATTCATCAGAGTTTGTATTCGAGGATATTATGAATTGTGTAACAAAATTTGGTTAATTAATCTTGTTCTGCGGTAATTATCTGTTATCAATTGTGAATCACATGTGTATGTGTGTTAAACATTTTGGGCACACATACACTGCACTTGGTTCATTATTCAGAACCGGGTGTCACATATTGGTATTACAGCCACAGGTTGACCGTAGGACGCAGCGTAGATAGAATGGACACTTTAGAGCACATAGGAGCACTATAGAATCAATGTATTTTGGTTGGTGTGCTGTTTGCTTTGTAATGTTGTTTGTGTGCTTAGTGGAGCATTTTGCCATGTCCACATAGGCTAGTATATTTAGTAGGTTAGTCTCATATTACTTGGTGCATATAGCTGGGGTTTCATTCTATCTCTCTTTTCTTTCTTGCTCAACCTCTACTTCAATGGAAGAAGGACACAACTAGAAGATTCACAGTCTCATACGAAGTTGTATGGAAGATGATATTAAAGATAGTGTGTCTAACAGTAGGTGTTAAAATAAGAGGGGTAGAATCCTTCGCCAACCTTATTGTTTTGGATCCACAAGGATCAGACATGACACTTGGAATGGATTGGCGACGGAAGCATAATGGAGTTGTCCAGTATGCCACAAGTACAGTGCAATTGAAAGGTGATAAGGAAGTCAACATTGGAGTTAATGCATCACAATAGATATCAAGACTGACCAGTCATCAAAGACTACTCCAACGTAGTGAAGTGCATGACTGAGTTTCTAATAAGAGGAAGCCTCTAAAATGGATTCTATCTTTTCAGGATGATATTGATAAAGTGAAGAAGAGATTTATCACTACACCGATGTTGGTATTACTAGACATGAGCAAGAAGCTTGGATTTATACAATGCATCAAGACAAGGACTTGGATGTGTGCTCATGCAAGAAGGTCAAGTGGTTGCATATGCATCGAGACAATTGAAGAAACATGAGCAGAATTATCCAACGCATGATTTGGAACTTGTAGCCGTGGTACAAGCGTTGAAGATTTGGAGACACTATATCCTTGGACATGGGTGTGAAGTCTATACAGATCACAAGAGTCTTAAGTACATATTCACGCAAACAGATCTGAATTTGAGGCAACGAAGATGGCTGGAGCTTATCAAGTATTATGATGTGGGAATCAACTACCATCCGGGGAAGGCAAGTGTAGTGGCTGATGCTTTAAGTCGGAAAGGACTAAGCCACAAACTCACGGTTCGGGAGCTGCCATCCGAGTTATGCAAGGAGTTCGAACGGTTGAACCTCGGATCTGTGAATTAGATGGGAATAGTGGAGTTAAATCCAACCTTGGAGCAAGAAATTCGAGAAGCACAAATGAAAAATGAGGAAATTCTAGAAATCAAGGAAATGACCCAAGAAGGGAGAGAATTCAGATTTGATGAGGATCAACAGGGAACTCTATGGCTTGGTAAGAGGATTGTCGTGCGTGAAGCATATTCACGAGACAATATTAAGAGAGGCACATGACTCGCCATACTCAATTCATCCTGGTTGTTCCAAGATGTGCAAGGACTTGAAGATATGCTATTGGTGGGCTAGCATGAAGAAGGACATTGCTGAATATGTCGCCTTATGTGATGTGTGTCAACGAGTTAAGGTTGAGCATCAAAGGCCAATTGGATTATTGCAACCATTGAAGATTCCAGAATGGAAGTGGGAAGAAATTGGTATGGACTTTATAGTTGGATTACCACGTACACAGTCCGGATATGACTCAATTTGGGTAATTGTGGATCGATTGACCAAGTCAACTCATTTTTTTCTTGTAAGGACCACTGATACCACCGCGAAGCTAGAACAATTGTATATGGAGCATATTGTGTGTCAACATGGAGTCCCAAAGAAGATAGTCTCAGATAGAGGTTCTCAGTTTACCTCCAGGTTTTGGTAGAAATTGAATGAAGCATTGGGAACGAGGTTAAATTTCAGCTTAGCATATCACTCTCAAACGGATGGACAAACTGAGAGGACCAATTAGATTTTGGAAGACGTGTTAAGAGCTTTTGCTTTAAAGCACGGGAAAAGTTGGGACAAGAGCTTGCCATATGCAGAATTTTCATACAACAATAGTTACCAAGCAAGTTTGAAAATGTCACCCTACGAAGCAGTATACAGAAGGAAGTGTAGGACACCATTGATTTGGAATGAAACAGGAGAGAACCATATATTTTGTCCTGATGTGTTACAAGATGCTGAAACGCAAGTTAAAATAATTCGTGAAAACCTAAGGGCTACCCAGTCGCGAGAAAAAGGCTATGCAGATAATAGGCAAAGGAATCTAGCATTTGAAGTTGGAGATTTCGTATACCTCAAAGTTTCACCTATCCGAGGGCAACGTCGGTTTAACGTCAAACGAAAAACTGACACTGCACTATATCGTGCCATTTAAGATTTTGGACAAGCGAGGAGAGGTATATTATCGACTCGAGCTGCCGACGTATCTCTCCGATGTACACGACGTGTTTCACGTCTCTCGACTCAAGAAGTGTCTCAGGGTGCCAGAACAACAGGTGCCGATGGACGAGTTAGAACTTCAAGAGAATGTGTCCTATGTCGAGCAACCTATCAAGATATTGGACGTGAAGGAAAGGGTCACGAGGAATAAGAGGGTCCGTTGGTGCAAAGTGCAATGGAACCACCATACGGAAGCCGAAGCTACATGGGAACGTGAAGAAGACCTGAAGGCAGAATTCCCCCATCTTTTCTCCATGCTATCGAATCTCGAGGGCGAGATTCACTTTAAGGGGGGGTAGGTTTGTAACACACTCATTTTTTTTTGCATCATGCACTGCATACATGTTCATGCATTAAACATTAGTAGAATAAAAGAAAAATAATAAAAGATAAAACATACATATACAAAATATGTGTAGAAAAAGAAGAAAAAGGAAATAATAATATAAAACATATATTAGGGAACAAATATAAAAATAATAATAATAATATAGGAAAAAATATGTGAAACCTAAAGAAAGAAAGAAAAAAAATTATTCTGGAAACGTCTGGAAGTTTCCGTGGAAAGCTTTGCTTCACCTCGGAATGTTCTGGGCAAATAGTGCCCTACCACCACCGAGCCAGCCAGGCCGAGTGGCCTTCTATGCTCGCGTGCCCGCCTGGGTCAACGCGCCCAGCGGCCGTGCCGCACCGTGCTGGCACGTGCACAGCGCCGAGGCCGATCGAGACTCTATCTGAGACTCGGTCCAACGCATTTTCTAGCCGCCTATATAAAAGACCGTAGACCTCATGTTTTCTTCGACAGAAGCAAGCGCGGCCCAGAAAACCCTAGCACCATAGAAAATTAGAACAGAGCTGTGCCACCAGGGAGAAGGAGAGGAAAGAAAAAGAGGAGGAGAAGAAGAAAAAAAGGAGGGTGCCGTTGTCCATCGGAGATCGTCGCACCGCCGTCGTCGTGCTGTCGGAGGATAGTTGCACCATCCACTTCGTCTACGCATCGCCTTCGTTCCGTGATCTTTGAAGTCGTCGCATCTACGACAGGACACGTTTTCCGATGCGAATTTCAGTGAACGTATTAGATCTACTAGACGTAATTTGATCATAGTCACACCATGTTTTTATTTTCAGCAGAATTAATTCTCACTAAAATCCCCGTAAACTCGTATGAACACGTGTGAACTAGTTGCATCTAATCAATAAAGAACCATAGTTAATTAATAATTGAACTTTGCATGCATGCATGTCATCGCATGTTGATTAGTATGTGTGCATCATGTTGATTTGTATGTATTTTCTTGTATGTATTTTCTTGTATGTGTGATCACGAGTACAGGGAAGTGCTCATGAGGTCGTGTACGAGGGTTTCTAGAACCAAGACTTAAAAGCGCTTGAGCAACCCTATCCGTCACAGCAAGGCAAGTGTCATTGAAGCATATTGATCCTGTTCTGACAATTAATGTTTTGTTTGCAAAACTGCATGCTCGTGTCAATTTGATGGGAATCTTATGATAGGAAGTTGACTAGCTTTGTTTAACCACCCTTGTCACCTAGAATACGTGGTAGAGAGTCGGGAAGGGTTTTTACCTTTTGCATCGCTTAGTTAATTGGGATGGGAAACCACTATATTATTTAATTATGCATTAATGATATATTGATTAACATGAACTGGTTAAAATGATGGGTGATCTAAGCATGCGTGGTAGGTGGATTGGGTTGGATGTTATGGTGGTTGCCTGCTTTAGATCTATGGACCGGTTCATGCGAGAATAGGCCAGGACTACAGTACCACCACGAGGGTACTCCTGGTATTGCACGGATTATTTGGCGCATCGGGGAACGGTAGGCGGATTGGGTTTGGATTTGTGTCAGGGACTCCCTAGGATCCGAATGGCACAAGAGGGGGCCCTTGGTTGATGACGTGCTCTGTAGGAGACGTCGCCACTGGTGAAAGCTTAGTGGGTCCGTACATGCTAGTAGTCTCTTTGTAAAGGCTATTTTGTGATATCTTGGCCGTACACCAAAGGAAGTGTAATTGGCATAACGGAGGTTCTTTAGTCACCAACGGGTGATGAAATCACAAACACATGGGTAATGTGGTACAAACTCTACAGAGTATTAAAAATATCATGATAGCCGTGCTCCCGGTTAAGAGCACCAAGATGACCTACATGATTAGAAGGGTTTTTGCATTGGGATGGTTTGGTATTTGCTTTGGGATGGTATTATGGTTCATGGTGATAAATATGGTTATTTGTAATGAGATATAGACTGGTATTATGATAACTACATGGATTATGATGGGTTTACTTCACATACGTATGATATATTGCTTTTCAAATGTTTTACTGTACTTTTCAGCACTTAGCCTTTATTACATTTCGTCATTTGTACGAGCTACATGTCATACTTTCCCACACTTGCTGAGTAAGACATGTACTCACTCTTTCACCCCCCCCCCAACCAACAGTGGCAGGTCAGGATTGGGAGTATAATGACGATAATGCAGAGTTCTAGGCCGTGTCTACCGTCAGCTTTGCCTGTGTAGTGTTGGAGCTGCGCTATCCCTTTTGCTTAGTTGCTTATTAGTTTATTTCCGCTGCATTAGTTCAAACTTGTCATTAATATTCATTAGAGTTTGTATTCGAGGATATTATGAATTGTGTAACAAAATTTTGTTAATTAATCTCGCTCTGTGGTAATTATCTGTTTATCAATTGTGAATCACTTGTGTATGTTTGTTAAACATCTTGGGCACACATACACTTCACTTTTTCATTTTTCGGAACCGGGTGTCACAGGAGGTCGGGTTCCGTCCTGCTGGACACGTGGCTGCCTGGGAGATTGTCGTCAAGGTGGAGTTGAGCCCCCCACCCCCCTTTGGATTTCTCATGGGCACCCCGGACTTTCCATCTGAGGCTGTTGGGTTCGGGTTTCTTTGAACACGTGGCGCCCTCGACCCTACCCCTGCTCGGAGTTGAGGTTCCTAGGTGGCTCTAGCTTGTGCGCTAGGGTACCTAGTATGCCGGGTACCACCGGATACCGACAGTGGCCCCTGGATCCACCTTGTGGTGAGTCTACGAGCCCAAGGGTGGGGCCTTATCGTGCCTTCCTACGCGGTCCTTTAATTTTGTCTTGATCAGTCGAAGCGGTGTGCTCTTCTGGCGCTGTGACCACACATCCCTCTATGGTTGAGAGGTCATGGCAACGGGATCTTTGCTTGTCGCGACATTATCTCGACGGTTCCCAAGGCGCCTACTGCACTTCTGCTGCTTTTACTTTGTCTTTATTTGAACCGCTGGGTTGCCTTCTTTGGTGGAGAACTGCTAAGGCCAGCTTTTTCGACGGGGGACCTGGGCTCGCTCGTCATTGACGCCGTGGTACGAACCATTGATTTGGAGCCCGCTCAAATTTGCATGGTGCGCCCAAACGCCACTAGGGTACTTTAAAAAGGTATTTTTGAGGGCAATGGAGGTTCCTTTCTTCCGCACGCCACAAGCATTCAATCCTTCGACTCCCCCCTTGTGTGTCTGCCCATCCTTGAGGTTCTCGACCCCTGCTCCCATGGACTCAGCTCTGCCTCCTTCCCAAATGGAGGATGTCTCACCCGTGAGGCGGCTTTTTGGCTGGGAGGACAGGGAACGACGGGACCTGGTCCGTCTCGGCTAATTGCCACTAGAGTTGGGGAGAAAGGGATTGCCTTCTTCCATGCGTATGCATACTCCGAGTTTGTCCCTCCTGTTTCCTCCTTCCTAGTGACACTCCTGGAAGTCCTTGGGCTCCAGCTTCATCACCTGTCGCCGAACTCTCTAGTGGAGGCGGCGGTGTTCTCACATTTCTGCGAGATGTTCGATGGGGTGTGCCCATGCATGCCCGACAGTCCTTCGTGCTAAGGCAAACCGGGAAGAACATAGCCAACTTCCTCAGCGGTTTATGCTTCCAACATCGGGCCAATAACCCCTTCAAGTATATTACTCCGCTCTCCTCGACGAAGTTGTCATACATGCCTATGCCCACGATCGCATGGTCCTCCCCACCGACTGGCCGGCGATTAGGAAGGTGGCCAGGGAGGAACTCCAGAGCTTGAGGTGGCATACACGTCGGTGATGAAGAGGATCCGATTCCTGGCGAAGCACGACCTGTCAGAGCTGTCGGTGATGGCCGACTTCATTCGTCGCCGTCTGGCACCTCTCCAGCACTGTAGCCGCCCTGCATGGCTCTACTTAGAGCTCCAAGATGGTACCAGGTTGTTGAGGGTTCGCAACATGGAGAAAACACCACAAGAGGTGTTTCAAGCAATGTCCAAGGTGTGCGATGATCTACTGTTGGACGACGTCTTCAACTTTACGTAGGCTTGCCCACCGCTTTGCACGGATCAGGACCTTCGGACGAAGGTTCTGAAGAGATGTGCAATATGGACATGATTGGTCTTGCACCGCGATAGGTTGGCGATGAGATCCGGGCCCTGGCCATCGTTGACTCTTCGGAGGGAGTCTGCACCTTCTTCAGGCTTCGAAGCCTCCAGGGCAGAGGAGGCGCCTGCTGCTGGGGGAAGGGCAAGGCGCTGATCCTTGACGTAGGTAAGGGGAAGGCACCAGTTCCCGACGTAGGCAAGGGGAATGCCCTGGTGGTCGAAGTCGTGAAGGAGAAATGCCCTAGGTGGCGACCGAGGGTGCCACCGCAGGTGGCCTTCGCTCCAAGTCAGTGACCACTGGCATGCCCCTCTTTAGTACTGGGCTTTGGCAGTTCATCGGGGGAAGTTCGGTCCGTCAGGCGGCGGCTCCGCTGTTGTCGATAGTCGGCACATCATCCAGCATCCCCGTCACCTACGTGGTCCAGGGTGCCATAGGGGACTCCGGCAGCATCACACCTATGGAGCCTCAGGAAAAAAGGCCTCGAGCCGACGTCATTGGCAGCTCGGGAGGTGGCTCTATCAGGGTTGGTGGAAGAACACCGGCGCAGTGCGGCACCAATGATGGTGGTTTTGACGGAGGCCCTACCAAGATGGCATCGCCTGTTACGCCATCGCTAGGGCCTGTGGCTTCAGGGTCGCCGAAGGTGGAGGCTTGCTAGAGCTTCCGGGGACGTCGATAAGGCATTCTTGCCAGTGCTTGATCTATTATCTCGCTTGCCTTTGTTGATTGGTTGGGCTTGACCTTGATTTGCAGGGCTACATCAGCTGTTGTGAGGCCCTTACTGCTGGGGGTAGTGCCTGAGAGCGTTTTGAAGGAGGCCGAGGATGCTACGGCTGTGCTGGCGGGGCAGCCTACCAAGCTTGTCCAGGGGAGCACTGCTCCGGTGTTTGAGCCTAACATGGGTGGTGAAGAATCTCCGTCTGTATCTCCAGCTGTTGCGTTAGAGTCACCTCCAGTAGTCGGACCAGAGGCACCTCCGGCTGTCGTGGCGAGGGCCATGTCGGAGCCAACTCCGGGGTTTGAAGGTCTGACCTCCACTGCTGCTGATTTGGTGGCCGGATCTCTAAGCGAAGGTGGCTCTGCTGCTTCAGGTGGCACCATAACTCCTGCTCAGTCTCTAGGGGCAAGATCCCCAGTGCTGGTGGCCTCGCCTTCACCACTACAGGAGGATGAGGTCATCGAGATGATCACTGGATGGCCTTCCATGACTTTGGCGCAGCCGGAGCGCCTCTCCGATGTCATGGACTTGACGCAATCAAGTATCCTTCAGGTGCAATCCAACCTTTGTCAGGCGCTAGAGGATCTGTCCATAGAGTGGGAGAAGCTGTGTGCCGAGGGCCAGCACCTCCGAGGCTTGGAGGGTCTCCTGAGCTCTAGGATCACCGAGGTGAAGGCGACGTACCAGAAGGAGAGCAGGGAACTAGAGGTGAGGCACTGCTTGGTGAGGGCCTCAGATGCCTTGACCCAGAACATTTTGGCCAACGCCAAGGCAGCCAACGACGCAGCTGATGCCCGCCTCCATGCTCTTGCTGCCGGTCGAGAGGCCCTGAGTCACCAAGAAGTCACCGCTGCCAAGAGGCAAGCTACTGTCGCCGATCAAGAGGTGGCAGCGCAGGCGATGATAGCCCGGGTTGAGGCCGATCGGGACAGGCTGCAGTCCCGTTTCGAAGACCTTGAGCTCCGGGAGAGCAATTTGGGATCGGGCGCATCACCTAGCCGAGCGTCAGGAACTCCTCCTATACGATCTTGACCTCCAAGCTCGAGAGGAGGCAGCAGAGCACCGAAGCCAGGAGCTTGATCTGCGGGAGTGTCAGTTGGCTCAACATCTGGAAGCTGAGTATAGGGCGGTAGCAGAGATGGTGGTGTGGCATTTCTTGGTATGCTACCAGAGCCGGTACCCTGATATGCCACTGGAGCCAGTTTTTGAAGGCCCTGTTGAGGAACGCGAGGCGACAGCCGTGGCGGAGTTTAAGGAAGCCGCCAAACATATTGTAGCGCAGTTCAGTCGAGGCTGAGGCTGGTAGCTTGTTTTTTGTATTCAGGGTTCACCCCCTCTTTTTGAAAGAATTCCTTAATGAATTTGAATTTTTCTTCGACTTCTTGCATTATCACTATGCTTCTCAACAGTTGCTCTCAGAACATAGCTGCATAAGGGTTCGCAGAACCTTTGTTGAGCTCGTTGGCATCACAGTGCCAATAGTTTGCACAATTGATACGACCGAAGTGTCGTTTGTTGATTTTCTACATGTGGATCCCCTTCGAGGCCCCTTGGTAGATGTGGTTAGTTGGCTAAGCACATCTATCACTTTATCGCGGAATGTCTTGAACTGGCCCCCAGTGGAGTGGGGGAATTGGAGTGTCATAGCACCACTATTTGCCGGAGCTGGATGCTCCAGCGTTGTCCACTGTCGTCGGTGGGTCATGGTCGACAGCTCCCTTGGGAGGTGCCAGAGCTGGGTGCTCCGGCGTCGTCCACCATTTTCGTGTAGACGTCAACGGCAGGCCCCTGGTTTACAGGCTATCGCAAGGGAACCCTGTTAGCAACAAGAGTGGGGGCAGGAGAGTTTACTCACCTTATCCACGCTTGGTGCTGTCGTTGACATTCTGGGATGTCGAAGGCAGGCCCCTTGTGGGGTGTTGTAGCTGGATGCTCCGGTGTCGTCCACCATCATCGTGGAGACGTCGACAGTAGGCCCCTTGGGAGGTGCTGAAGCTTGATGCTCCGGCGTCGTCCACCATAATCGTGGAGACGTCGACAGCAGGCCCCTTGAGAGGTGCCGGGGCTAGAGGCTTTGGCGTCCTCCACCGTCATCGTAGAGATGTTGACTGCAGGTCCCTGGTTTACAGACTATCGCAAGGGAACCCTATTTGCAACAAGAGCGGGGCAGGAGAGTTTACCCACTTATCTATGCTTGGTGCTATCGTTGACATTCTGGGACGTCGACGACATGCCCCTTGGGGTGTGCCGGAGCTGGATGCTCTAGCATTGACCACCACCATTGTGGAGACGTCGAAGGCAAGCCCCTTGGGAGGTGACGAAGCAGGATGCTCTGTCGTCGTCCACCATCATCATGGAGACGTCGACGGCAGGCCCCTTGGGGGGTGCCAGAGATGGATGCTCCGACGTCGCTCACCATCTTCATGGAAACATCGACGGCAGGCCCCTTGGGAGGTGCAGGAGCTGGATGCTCTGGCGCCGCGCACCATATTCGTGGAAACATCGACGATAGGCCCCTTGGGAGGTGCCAGAGCTGGATGCTCCGACGTCGCCCACCATCTTCGTGGAAACGTCGATGGCAGGCCCCTTGGGAGGTGCCAGAGCTGGATGCTCTGGCGCTGCCCCCCATATTCGTGGAAACGTCAACAACAGGACCCTTGGGAAGTGCCAAAGATGGATGGTCCAGCGCGCCCCACCATTTTCGTGGAAACGTCGACGGCAGGCCCCTTGGGAGGTGCCAGAGCTGGATGCTCCGGCATTGTTCACCATTGTTGTAGAGTCGTCAATGGCAGACCCCTAGTGTACAGGCTACCACGAGAGAACCCTATTAGAAACAAGTGCGGGGCAAGAGAGTTTACTAACTTATTCTCGCTTGGTGTTGACGTTGATGGTCTGGGACGTCGACGGCAGGCCCCTTGGGAGGTGTCGGAGCTGGATGCTCTAGCATCGTCCACCATCGTCGTGGAGATGTTTACGGCAAGCACCTTGGGAGGTGCCGGAGCTGGATGCTCTGGCATCATCCACCATCATTGTAGAGACATCGATGACAGACCCCTGATTTACAGGCTATTGCAAGGGAACCCTGTTATAAACAAGAGCAGGGGCAGGAGAGTTTTTTCACTTTATCCATGCTTGGTGCGGTCATTGATGTTCTAAAACGTTGCGGCAGGCCCCTTGTTGGGTTCCAGAGATGGATGCTCTGGCGTCGTCCACCATCACCACGGAGACGTCGACGGTAGGCCCCTTGGGAGGTGCCTGAGCTGGATGCTCCATCGTCATCCACCATCATCGTGGAGACATTGACGGCACGCCCCTTGGGGGGCGTCGGAGCTGGATGCTTCCGCATCGTCCACCATCGTTGGGAGACATCGACGGCAGGCCCCTTGGGGGGTGTCGGAGCTGGATGCTCCGGCATCGTCCATCATCGTCGTGGAGACGTCAGCGGCAGTCCCCTTGGGAGGTGCCAGAGCTGGATGCTCCAGCGTCTTCCACCATCATCATAGAGACGTCAATGGAAGGCCCCTAGTTTACAGGCTATCGCAAGGGAACCCTGTTAGCAACAAGAGCGGGGCAGGAGAGTTTACTCACATATCCGTGCTTGGTGCTGTCGTTGACATTCTGGGACGTCGACGACAGGCCCCTTGTGAGAAGCCGGAGCTGGATGCTCCGGCATCGTCCACCATCGTCGTAGAATCGTCGACGGCAGGCACCTTGGGAGGTGCCGGGGTGGGCTGTTCCGCACATACGATAGAAGCAAGGTGGACTAGTTTGCTCGTTGATTTACCTGTAGCTCTCCCTTAGCTTTGTCATGCGTTACTATCCTGGGCTGATTTGCGGGGCCTGGGTAATTCAGTGCGTTGGTGCTCTGGGTTTCGGCTCCTGTCGTCCTCAGGGTGTGAGCTTTCTGGCTCTCAGTACTTGGCCTCAGTGCTAGGAGGCAGGGTGTGTACGCTTAGGGTACAGGACCAGGCTAAGCAGTTTACACCCCCTGGACCTCCTGCTCGGCACAAGCCTTTCCTTGGGAACCTTCTAGTCGTCAGAGGGCCCTAATGAAGAAAGGGGCTAGAAGAACCTCTCATACACCGCAGATACCTAAAGCAGAACCGCCTGCATTAGGACTGCATGACTCCTACATGGGTGAGTTACAGAGTGTACAATCACGCATATAAAATAATATGCAATAAAGGAGTCTTAGTGTGGCATGTTCATTAACTTAACGCATAAGTAAATGGTCAAAGTTTCTAAGAATCCTTTAAATAAAACAGTGATTTTTTATAGGAGTTTATAGGGGGAGACATGCTTTTACAAAAGAGGGCAGCGGCTTGCCTCCGGATGATGAGGGAGGTAGGGTGCACAGGCTTTAGACTTCGGAACCAAGCTAAGCTATCTACACACTCTAGGACTGACCCTCCCGGTGGTTGGTTGTCCTTAGAAATGCTTCTAAGCCCCACGAAATCCTTTACATTGTTCTACTAAGACTAGTATTTACAATAGGGGTGCCCACGGCTCCATGGATAGCTGCGATGGTTGGCGGGCAACCTTGCTGTCAACAGCTACTTAGAGGGACGATGAGCGAGCATCCCTATTTCCTGCCTTGACCGCCCATCTTGCGAGTGGTGTGAGCAGATCCAGGACTGGGCTTGAAAGCTGTGACGGAGGTGTCGATGCTGCCGGAGGGCTTCAGCTGAGGCGCAGTTGGTTCTCTACGCTGTCGTAAGCTTGGTGGAGGTCGACTTGATCCAGAGCCGATAAGGATATGTTCTGGGTCTACTGTGAGTGCTTGGAGCTGCTCCAAGGCTAACACTGCAGGGGTGTGGTCTCAGCAGATCCTAAGGACGCCGGAGGGAGTTGGCATCTTCAGGACGAGGTAGCTGTAGTGGGCTATAGCCATGAACTAGTACAGGGCAAGCCTGCCAACGATGGCGTTGAAAGGGAGGCTGACATCATCGATGTCGAAGAGGATGCTTTTCATCCTGTAGTTTTCAGGTGTCCCGAAGGTCACCCGTAGGTGGATGTTTCTGTATGGGATGATGCTCCGAGGTCCCACCCCCGAAAATTGGCTCGAGGGGGCCAGCTTTGACACCAGGATCTGCAGCTGTTTGAAGGCTGCACGACTGAGGAGGTTGAGGATGGCCCCGCCATCTATCAAGACGTAGTGGAGCATGACAATGGCTATGGTGGGGGAGACTAGGAGAGGTAGGACCCCTGCACCGGCCATGTTCTTGGTGCAGTTAGAGGCATCGAAGCTATTTAGCGTCTCCTTCTAGTGGTGGTGCTATGTCGGAGTGGGTAAAGAGGATATCGAAGCCACCGCACGACGAAGGTTCTTGACCGCGTTCCGGGACGCAGGATCCCAGGACCCTCCGAAGATGACGTGGAGGGTCTTGCGACACTCGTTGCCGCTGCTGGCGTCGTAGTCCTCATCTTGGTGGACCACTTTGACGGCTGGCTCTTACTTTTGGTACTCCAGCTCCTCATCATTGTCGACCTTGGGTTCGACCTTCTATTTGCCCTCCTGTTGGCAGAAGGGGGTGTCGTGCATGCGCTGCTTCGCCCGCTCTTTGTAGCATTCAGTGCACCTTTTGATCTCCTGACACTTGCTCGTGGAGTGTTCACGAGTCTTTTGCACTGGGCAGAGCTCAACGTCGTCATCAGTGGTAGGTGGCTGCCGAGGGCATTTCTCCGGGTGTGGGGGTTTGCCTCCTCCGGTTGCGGCTGCTGCCACGATGAGGGATCCATGCAGCGGCTTGTTCTGGCCGCCACCCCCATTCCTGTTCTTCTTTCTGCCGCTACTAGGGGTAGTGGCTCCTTCTCCAGTCTCGTTGGCCCCACCTGCTTCGGGAGAGGGCTGAGCGTGCCAGTCGCGGCCTTCTGCCGCTCTGGCGCACCGATCGGCGATGGAGAAGAGCTCGGAGACATCTTGCACGTTGTGCATGGCTAAATTCTCGAGCATCTTGCGGTCACACACTCCCTGGCGAAATGCCACTATGACAAAGGCATTTGGGATGTTGGGAATGGAGTTGCGTACCTGGAAGAAATGCTAGATGTATGATAGCAATGTCTCCTTGGGTTGCTATCGCATGGCGTGGAGGTCAAGCTCAGTGCCGGGGCGCGTGTAGGAGCTGCCGCAGTTCATCGTGAACTGCCAGCACAGCTCATCCCAAGAGTTTATAGACCCCTCGGGAAGGTTCATCAGCCACAAGTGGACTGATCCAGTCAGGGCGACTGGGAAGTAGTTCGCCTGGTGGTCTCATCCGCTCCTGCAGCAAGGAGCGTCATGGTGTAGATTTGTAGGAACTTCGCCGGTTGATGCTTCCGTCGAATCTCTCCGGGATATGTGGCCGGAACATGCGTGGCCACATTGTGAAGCAGAGGTTCGGAGCCAACGCGGAGCAGCCTCCCACGGGCTTCATCGAAGAGGCAGATGGGACAGCATACCACAAGGGGGTCTGCTGCATGACGTGTGGCAATGGTTGTGCCATGCATTGCTACAACAGTACTGGCTGCGCCAAGTAGTTTTGCTGCACATCCTGCTACACCGAGTACTGTAGGGAAGCTGTTGAGCCGACATACTCCTGGTCAGGTGGCGTAGGATTTACCTGCGGCACACCATGAACAGAGGACACATCGTGAACATGGCATTGAGGGCCAAATTCATCGTCGAGGTAGCACCGCCTCTCTCGCTACCGCACGATGATGACACGATCGTCCATGTGAGCTTGACGACTGTCAAGCTCAGCTCTGAAGTCCTTTGTGGGGAGCCGGCCAACGCATGTAGGCTTGGAGGAGCGAGAGTTGGCGATGCGACGATCGATGGACGGCGTGCGTGATAGCGACACGAGGCGCCTTCCCCTGTTGGGGGAGTTGATGGTTGTGACGACAAGGTGGACGATGTCTTGGACCCACTACTAAGCCGCCCCCTGAGAGGCGTTCATCAATGGTGGGTGGTGAAGTAGAGCTCTAGCCGCCGCCAAAGCGCTCTTCGGGCTCGCTATTGTGGGTGCTGATAGAGCCGACTGAGCTGGGGCGTGTCCTGATGTGCCATTTTGGCATGCCGTACCTGCACGAGGGCGAGACAGACCAGAGAGTGCCGCTCGAGCAACAGATCTGGTCACCGGACGACGGTCGCGAAAACCGCCTTCCACAGGCCTGATGAACACCATGGTGGTGAAAGCGCTACCACTTTTTTTGAGGGAAAACCCCCCTTCCTGGCACGCCAAATGTCAAAGTGTTAACGCAAAACTTCCCCTGGATCTGCTAAGGAGCAGCCCGCGGAGGTTCTTGCTCAGCGGGGCTTAGGCCTCACGCTAGTGCTCTAGCGGAAGAGTAGGGGACACGTGGCTCGGGCCGCAAGGAGCGTAACACCCTACTCCACGGTGGATTGTATTGCAGGTGAGTGTGTATGTGTGTGTGTGTGTACCGGGGATTCTAGGTCTGGTCTTTGTATCGGTGGCGGTTTGGGCCCTTTATAGTCAAGGTCGGACGCCTTACACGTGGGGTCCCAGGGCCCGACATGTGGTCTTGGGGCGATCTTATCCTAAAAGATCTAAGGCTTCTTCTGTAAGCTTGCTCTGACTGCGGATGTGAGGACTCACCATCTTGCCATTTGGGTTGTCAGTAGCACATGTGCCATTGCTGAAATTGCAGGGAATGTCCCATCCAACTGTCTCTGGCACCGTAAGCTACCCACTTGGTGGAGTGGGATAGGCCTGCGGCGCCTTCACTGTGATGCGATTAGTCGTAGCGGTACCTGACATTAGGCGTGCGCCGCGTCATGCGTCTGAGGAAGACGAGTATCTTCAAGGTTTTATGGAGACAAGGTGCACCCCCCTCTTAACTTCCACATTATCTTCTTAGGGCAAGTGGACTGACCATGCGGCCGCTGGGGAGCTCTCTGCTGTGGTAGCCACGCCCATCTTGCAGGCCACGTGGCAGCTCGGGAGCTCACCTCCGTGTGGGAGGCCAGGTCTCGCCCTGCGGGCCACGTTGCAGCTCGAGTGCTCGCCTCTGCTGGGGAGATTGGGTCTCGACTTCGTGGGCCATGTGGCAGCTTGGGAGCTCATATCCGCAGAGGAGGTCGGGTCCCGTCCTACGGGACACATGGCTGCCTGGGAGCTTGTCGTCAAGGTGGGGCTGAGATCACCCTTTTGGATATCTCGTGGGCACCCAAGACTTTCCATCTGAGGTCGGTGGGTCCAGGTTTATTTGAACCCGTGGCGCCCTCAGACCCTGCCCTTGCTGGAGGGCGAGGTTTCTAGTCAGCTCTAGCTTGTGCGCGAGGGTACCCGGTATGTCGGGTACCGACAATGTTACTTTGGATGAGCTTTGTTTTATATATGTATGTCATATTATGCTCATAACAAATTAAATTTCCTTTTTGAACCCTGCTGAATACATTGTCAAAGGGGGAGAAATCACAAATTGCACAAATTCACACACATTCACAAGTGTTTTGACACGATTCTTTTCATGGGGAGAATTTTTTTTTTCTTCTCATTTTATTTTTGATTTAAAGAGGGGGAGAAATATGTGATTTTTTTCAAAACTTTTCATGTTAATAAGCAAATGTTCGAATTTTAGGTGGTGTTGCCAATGCATTTATCAAGGAGAAGATTGTGAGACCTATGTGTGTTGAATACATTGGTTATGACAATAAATGTTTTGCATTCCGCCAAAACACCCTATTAACAAGGTCTGACTCTTGGCCCGAGCTCCTTCAAGGTCCAACGATAGGTCCGGCTTGTTTTGGGTAGCTCTAGCAAGGTCCGGCGTAAGGCCCAACTTGCTTTGGCTAGGACCGACTTCTTTGTCTATGTCTGACTTATTCTGGCTATGTTCGACTTGTTTTGGCTAGGCCTGACTTCTTTTTCTAGGTCCAACTTATTTTGGCTAGGTTCGACTTGTTGTGGCTAGGTCCGACATGTTCTGGTGCTAGGTCTGACTAGCTTTGGTAAGCTACAATGCTAGGTCCGACTAGCTTTGATAAGCTACGGCGCTAACTCCGACTAGCTTTGGTTAGCTCCGGCGCTAAGTCCTGCTATCTTTGGTAAGCTCCGTCTCAAGGTCCGGTTAGCTTTGGCAAGGTCTGGTGCTAGATTGCAATGGCTGCTTTTAACTTGCAATGTTTTGAACTTGCATTTTAGATTATGGAAAGCTTGCTTAGTGTTCTTTTACTATGTTTTTGGTGTGTTCTAGTGGTTATGGCTGATATCATCTTTCTATAGTTTGCAACATGCTTATGTGAGGTGTTCACGTAAGGTGTTGTGGTTATCAAAACTGACGAGAGTCAAGTCAAGAAATTGTGCTCGGAAGTATTGGTTGTCTATTCATGTGCAGGTGTTGCTTGAGTTCAAGATATGGCTATTGATGGGATCCATTGAACTAGTCTTAGGAAGAAGATGAGGTTGAACAACCAAGTTCACGAGGAATTGTGATTGAGTTGATCGGAAGGTTTTGCAGCATGTTTGAATCAAGAACAATGCATATGAAGGTATTGTGGACGTCGTTGGAAGATGTTTGCACGTGTGCAAGAAGTGCATGTACGTGGCAACATGGTTCCAAGGCGTGATGAAGAGATGTGAATGTAAAGAATTGGTCGTAAAAGTACAACCGACTAGGTTATGGACTTAGGCCCGCTGAGTCTGTTTTGACTTAAATATGAAAGGATTTGAGTTGGTTATGATAGGATTTCATGTAGGTTACGAAGTTGAGTTTTTTTAGGAATGTGAGATACATTCCTAAGGTGTTTGGAAGTCTTAAGATTGCTCTATTTGCGTATAAAAGAGTCTTGAGCAGTTATGGAAAGTTTCGGTGGAAACTGAGTAGGATACGAGTCCTGTTTGGTTTGGGTTGGCCTCATGGCTGGTTATATAAGCAAGGAAGTTCAGAGGTCATGGTGCACGGACTTTGGGTTGTTCCTATTATGTTATATTGAATGAAGGTCATATTTTAAAGGAATTTTTGTGCCTTGTTCGTCCGATTTGTTTCAGACAAGTTTTTTCTCATCGAGTTTCTGCACAGCACTACCTTGCTTTGGTAGTTTTATCGTAACTCGAGTTTGGGAGTTCTAATTGACATGATACTTTTTTGGTTATCTTCACAACTTGATTATGTATCATCTGTGAAAATTTCACGATCATTGGTATTTCTGATCTACACGAGGTTCTTTGCAGTGTTACAGATCTGGTTTTTACTTGGTAGAACAGATTAACCTGTGTTCGCTCTTTCGATCATAACTTGAGTTTTTCTCGCTGGATTTTCGTGATTCTTGTTGTGACGTCTTCGTGACTTGATTCTCCACAATCTATACTGGTTTTTTCACAATTGATAATGTTTATATTAGTCGCACATGATTTCTTTAACATAATAAATTTTTGGCGAGGGGTTTTTGTTGCTTCTGCTAAAAAATGTAATCTACCATTCACCCCCACCCTCTGGTAGCTTTTCATGTGCTCTTCAATCCTACAATAACATAGAATATTTTGTTGTACACTTGGTAATTTTGAAAGGCAAGACATTGTAGCAACTTCTTACCAACAACCTAAGTCTTCATCTTTGCTTCGAGACGAGCAAAGGGTAAGCTTGGAGGTGTTTGTTGACGGTCATTATATACCAATTTTGACCATAAATATAACTCAATTATGTGAAAAAAATAAACATTTCTTACACACATCACCTTTATATTTAACATAATTTCACTTGTACTTGGAGAAATTGTGCATGAAGGTATTTTATTTCAGGAATGAGGAGAAATGAAGGGAGCAATCCTAAAAAGTGACATCATGGTCAATCATGCGACAACATGTAACATCACATAGATCCATAGACCCATTCCTAGGTGTAGCCGACGGAATCCAATGTCGACTCATGGGGGAAGAGGTCAGGGGCCACAATTAGTGTTCAGAAGAAAGTACAGTTCAAGGGGAGCCATGACCAAGTTGATCTAGCCCATGGTTCGACAGACCCCTTCCTAGCGCCAAACTCGGTCAGCCAATGCATGGCGCTCTCTTGTGGATCCCATATGGTGGTTATTGACGGTTCCTACGCACTACTAACAATTTGTGACGCCCGGTTCCGAAAAAATGAACCAAGCTAACGCATATGTGTGCCCAGGATGTTCATCACACATACACGAGTGCATTCACAAAAGAGTATACAGAAAATTACCACAAAACAAGATTAATTAACCAAATTTTATTAAACAAACCATACTATTCTCGAATACAAGCTCTAATAAACATTAATGACAAGTTCAACTAATGCAGCAGAAATAAACTAATTAAGCAACTAAGCAAACTAAGCATAAGGGATAGCGCAGCTCCAATCAACACCACAGGCAAAGCTGACAGTATACACGGCCTAGAACTCCGCATTATCACCATTAAACTCCCAATCCTGACCTGCAACTGTTGGGGGAGGATTGCAAGAGTGAGTACATGTCATACTCAGCAAGTGTGGAAAGTATGACATGTGGCTGATTCAAATGATGACAATAATAATGGCAAAGTGCTGAAAAGTACAAAAAAACATTTGAAAAGCAATATATTATATTTATATGAATCAAACCCATCATAATCATAAGTAATATCATAATAATAGTCCACAATTCACCATCCTCATCAATAATTCCAGATTTCACCATTTGCTAATAACCATATTCAATACCAGAAATTAATCCATAACCATAATACCAACCATAACCATCCCAAATACCATCCCAATACCAAGTACCCTCTAAACGTGGATGTTGTCCAGGTGCTCATAACCGGGAGCACGGCTACCATGATAGTTTTATTAGACTCTGCAGAGTTTGTACCACTTTACCCACGTGTTTGTGATTTCATCACCCGTCGGCGACTAAAGAACCTCCCTGATGCCAATTACACTTCCTTTTGTGTATGGCCAAGACATCACAAAATATCCTTTACAAAGGGATTACTAGCCTATTTAGACCCCACTGAGGTTTCACCGGTGGCGATGTCTCCAACTGAGCACATCTTCAACCAAGGGCTCCCTCTTGAGCAATTCGGATCCCAGGGTAGTCCCAGCAATCATCAACAAACCCAATCTGACTACCCCTTCCTCGAGCATCCACAATGGTCCAAACAGCACTAGCAAAGCCCTAATTAATCAGCTACGGCGCACCCATACTTGGCCTTGTGGTGGCACTGTAGTCCTGGCTTATTCTCGCATGAACCGGTCCTTAGATCTAAAACAAGTAACCACCATGACATCCAACACATCCACATACCAGGCTTGCTTAGATCACCCATTACCATATCAGATTTAACCAGTTCAGGTTAACCATAATCTCATCCATGCATAATTAAATTGATTGGTATAGTTGTTTTCCATCCCAGTTGATTAAGCGAAGCAAAAGGTAAAAAGCCCTTTCCAACTCTCTACCATAAATTCCAGGTGACAAGGGTGGTTAAACAATTCTAGTAAACTTCCTATCTTAGGGTTCCCATCAAATTGACACAAGCATGCAATTTTGCAAACAAAACATTTATTTAAAAATAGGATCAATATGCTTCAAGGACACTTGCCTTGCTCTTGGGATTGGTTCGGGTCAAAGCCTTCAAACTCTTGGTGCTGTAGATCCTCCGCGGCACTCTCTAGCGCAAATCCGTCTAATCCACACAATAAACATACAAGACAAGAAACACAATCAAAGGGTGCACAAATATAACTCAATATGACATGACATGCATGATTAATGCAAATGCAAGGTAGAACTTGTTAATTCATTGCTTTTAATGATAACTAACTAGTTCTAATAGCTTTTAACAAGTTTATACAGGTTTGGAGTTGATTAGATCAAATTTTAGAATTAATTCAACACAATTTAACCAGAAAGATCGGACTAGTCTGCTGGAGACCGGACAAGTCCGCCCTCTGCGAGATCAGCAGATTAGGGTTTTCTAGATCGACGTAAATTTGGAGATTAGGGATTGAATTCACGTAAGGAAAAGATAATAGAAGGTATACCAGGTGTTTAGATATCCAATGAATCAAGAAACTTGGATGTAGCACTTGGATCTTGGTGATCTAGGGTTGGTGATGAACTTGGGGATGAATTGGTGGTGAAGAACGAAAACTTGGTGGATATTTTGATCCTCTTTCGTTTCCTCCTCTTCTTCTTCTTGCTTGGGATCTTCTCCTCCCTCCTTGATGGTGGCTCCCCACGAACTAGGGTTTGGTTGGGTGGAAAAGTGGCAAATAGATGTCAAACCAAGCGGTGGGGCTGTTTATATAGAGGCGGAGGCTAGGGTTAGATGGATTTCGAGTTTGGGAGGAGTAGAGGACGGTTTAGAGTCCCACACGGGCTCTAAAAGAGTTAGGCACGACGCCCCTAGGCCCACTTAATGTGAAACCCAAGAAACAAGTCCTAAAACAAAAGATCAACTCAGAGTCACGAAATATCGGACAAGTCCGGAAACGACCGGACTAGTCCGAAGTCGTCCAGAGGGAAAATCGGACAAGTCTGGCCAAAAGTCGGACAAGTCCGACTTTAAACAGAGAGGAAAACAAACAAGTCCGCTGGAACACCAAACTAGTCCGGAAAAGTCCATGGACTTAGCAAATTTTCAAGGATTCTTAGAATATCGGACTAGTCCGCACAAAATCGGACAAGTCCGATAGTTTCCAGAGCCAAAATCGGACTAGTGCGCAGCAAACGGACAAGTCCATTTTTAGTCCGAGAGAAATCGGACTAGTCCTCAGTAAAATCGGACTAGTCCGCACTTTCCTGCGTTTTAAGTGCGGTTTTGCTCCAAATCAATTTTAAATGCTCCGAATCAATTTTAAACTCTTTCCTCTTGTTGTGGGTTAATGTTAAACATGTATATGAATGTATCTAGGGCATGATGCATGAAAATGAGGGTGTTACAAACCTACCCCCCCCCCCCCCCCCTTAAAATGAATCTCGCCCTCGAGATTCGACGTGGAAGAGAAGAGATAGGGAAATTCCTTCTTGAGATCATCCTCCAATTCCCACGTTGCTTCTTTTTCGGTGCGGTGCTTCCATTGAACTTTACACCATCTAATGACCTTGTTCCTTGTGACCCTCTCCTTAGTTTCCAAGATTTTGTCCGGTTGCTCGGCATAAGTCAAATCTTCCTCTAATTCCAATCCTTCCATTGGCACTTGTTCTTCCAGTACTCTCAAGCACTTCTTGAGCTAGGAAACATGAAAGACGTCATGCACGTCTGAAAGATGAGCTGGCATCTCCATCTTATATGCTACTTCTCCTCTTTTGTCCAAAATCTTGAACGGTCCAATATAGTGAGGTGCTAGCTTTCCTCTTATGTTAAACCTCTTATGACCCCTCATTGGTTACACCTTGAGGTAAACAAAATCTCCCACTTCAAAGGCTAGTTTCCTTTTTCTATTATCCGCATAGCCCTTTTGCCTTGATTGGGCAGCCCTCAAGTTTTCACAAATTATTTGGACTTGCTTTTCGTCTTCTTGCAACACATCCGGTCCAAATACTTGAGTTTCTCCTGCCTCATTCCAGAATAAAGGTGTCCTACACTTCCTCCCATAAAGTGCTTCATATGGTGACATCTTCAAACTTGCTTGGTAACTATTGTTGTATGAAAATTCCACGCATGGCAAGCTTTTGTCCCAACTTTTCCCATGCTTTAAAGCGCAAGCTCTTAAAATGTCCTCCAAAATTTTATTGGTCCTCTCGGTTTGTCAATCCGTTTGAGGATGATATGCTGAACTAAAATTCAACCTCTCCAAAAGCTTCATGCAATTTTTGCCAAAATCTGGAGGTAAATTGAGAACCTCTATCCGAGACTATCTTCTTCGGTACTCCGTGTCGACACACGATATGCTCCATGTATATTTCGGCCAATCGTGCAGCTGTATATTTGGTCTTCACAGGGACAAAATGAGCTGACTTGGTTAAGCGATCCACAATTACCCAAATTGAGTCATACCCGAACTGAGTACGTGGTAACCCAACTATGAAGTCCATACCGATTTCTTCCCACTTCCATTCTGGAATCTTTAATGGTTGCAATAATCCAGCTGGCCTTTGATGTTCCGCCTTGACTCGTTGACACACATCACACAATGCCACATATTCAGCTATGTCCTTCTTCATGCTATCCCACCAATAGCTGTCTTCAAGTCTTTGTACATCTTTGTACAACCGGGGTGAATCGAGTATGGCGAGTTATGTGCCTCCTTTAGTATTGTTTCCCGAATATGCTTCACATTAGGCACAACAATCCTCTTTCCAAGCCATAAGGTACCATGTTCGTCTTCATCGAATCCGAATTCTCTCCCTTCCTCGATCCTTTCATTGATTTCCTTGATATCGTCATCTGCAGTTTGTGCCTCTTGAATTTCTTGCTCCATGGTTGGGTTTAACTCCATCATCTCCATCTCATTTACAGATCCGAGGTTCAACCTTTCAAACTCCTTACATAAGTCGGATGGTAATTCTCGTACTGTGAGTTGATGACTTACTCCTTTTCTACTCAAAGCATCGGCCACTACATTGGCTTTTCCCGGATGATAGATGATCCCCAAATCATAATCTCTGATGAGATCCAACCATCTCTGTTGCCTCAAGTTCAGATCCGTTTGTGTGAAAATATACTTCAAACTCTTATGATCCGTATAAATTTCACACCTATGTCCAAGAATATAGTGCCTCCAAATCTTCAATGCGTGGACCACGACCGCGAGTTCCAAATCATGCGTGGGGTAATTCTGCTCATGTTTCTTCAACCGTCTTGATGCATAGGCCACCACTCGACCTTCTTGCATCAATACACATCCAATCCCTTGTCTCGATGCGTCGCAATAAATATCAAAACTCTTGCTCACGTCCAGCAATACCAAAACTGGGGCTGTTGTCGACCTCTTCTTCAACTCCTCGAAACTATTTTGACAAGCTTGAGTCCATTGGAAAGCTTTTCCCATCATTAGCAACTCCGTCATAGGCTTGGCTATCGTGGAAAAGTCCTTGATGAATCTACGGTAATATCCAGCCATCCCAAGAAAACTCCTGATCTCCTTTACATTTTGCGGGGGCTCCCACTTCAACAAGTCTCTCACTTTTTCGGGGTCAACCGATACTCCTCCTCCTGAGATTATATGACCCGAAAATGACACCTCTCTCAACCAAAACCGACACTTGTTGAGCTTGGCATACAATTGATGCTCCCTCAATTTCTGCAACGTAAGCCTCAAGTGTTCCCCATGCTCTTCCTCATCCTTCGAGTAGATCATAATGTCATCAATAAACACCACGATAAACTTATCCAAGTACTCCATGAAGACCTTATTCATGAGGTACATAAAGTAGCCAAGCGCATTTGTCAATCCAAACGACATCACGGTGTACTCATAAGATCCATATCGTGTCCTAAAAGCTATCTTGGGTATGTCCGATGGTCTAATCTTCATTTGAAAATATCCTGACCTCAAGTCAATCTTAGAGAAGACACGAGCACCCTTCATCTGATAAAACAAGTCTTCTATGCATGGCAAGGTGTACTTGTTCTTGATTGTTACCTCGTTGAGAGCTCGGTAATCCACGCACATCCTTTGGGATACATCCTTCTTGTCCACAAACAGCACGGGCGCTCCCCAAGGTGAAGAACTAGGGCGAATAAAACCTTTCTCTAGTTGCTCTTGAATTTGTTTCTTGAGCTCCGCTAATTCCAAAGGAGGCATCCTATACGGCCTCTTAGCTATAGGTGCAGTTCCAGGTATTAAATCAATAACAAACTCAATGTCTCGATCAGGTGGCATATCTAGAAACTCATCCAGAAAAACTTCCAAAAATTTACACACCACCGGAATCTCCTCAATTGCGGCACCATCCATATAATTCAGCGCCAATTGTTTCGGTGCGGTTTGAGATGCTTCAAATTCTATGGCGATCCCTTCCTCATTGGTCAACTTCACCGTCTTCGTGGCACACTCAATAACTCCATTGTGCTTCCTCAACCAGTCCACACCAAGTATAATGTCCAATCCTTGAGAATCCAAAACAATGAGGTTGGCGGAGAAGTCTACCCCCCTTATTCTAAGACTTACTTTTGGGCATACTATATTTGTCCTCATCTTTCCTCCAAGAGACATAACCAATAGAGTAAACTTCATATGAGAGATAGGCAAACTATACTTGGCAACATACTTTGATGCAATGAATGAATGCGATGCTCCAGAATCAAATAACATAGTCGCGGGGTTGGAGTTGGCGAGAAACATACCAATGACCACATCATCCGCTTGATGAGCATCCTTCGTAGAGACATGGCTCACGTTGCCACGAGCATAATTCTGTTGTCCGCGGTTCCCTTGTTGTTGTCCTCCATTGGGTCTTGGGTTTTGCCTCGGTGCATTGCTTCCTTGACCAAGGCCTGACTTAGGACATTGATGCGCAAAGTGTCCAGCTTCTCCACAAGTATAACACTTCTTAACTCCACCAGAATTATTGGGACGAGCTTGGTTTTGAACATTGGCACCAGGAAAATTAGCACGAGGCGCATAAGGCATTGGAGGCCTAGGTGCTTGCATGAGAGGGTGCTGCTGCACAAACTGAGTTGGGCGTGGTGCATAACCAGGGCGCTGAGCAGGAATAGAAGAGCTGAAATGAGGCGCATTGGGCGGCGCAAAGCGAGGGTGCACATTACTTCCTTGTTGATGTCCTTGATATGGCACCTTTCTCTTATTGTCTTGCTCTATCTCACGAATCTTGTTCTCAACCACAATCGCTTTGTCCACAAGCTTCTGAAAATTTGCATAGTCACAATTGAGTAGTTGAACTTGGATTTCATTGTTCAAGCCCCTCATGAACAAATATTGCTTCCGGCTGTCCCGACTAACATCCTCAGGTGCGTACCTTGAGAGTTGAGTGAACTTATTGAGATATTCACTCACGCTCGATCTTCCTTGCCTCAAGTTCTCAAATTCTTGCCTCTTCAAAATCATAACACCTTCAGGCACATAATGAGAACGGAAACTCTCCTTGAATTCCGCCCAGGTAATTCTCTTGGTTCTCATGAGCATTGCAATAAGCATCCCACCAATCCGCAGCTGCACCAACTAGTTGATGAGAAGCAAACAAGACCTTCTCCCGATCACTGCATTGGACAATAGCTAGCTTCTTATCCACGGACTTGAGCCAATCATCCGCATCCATGGGGTCAGCGGCTTGAGCAAAGGTTGGTGGCCTAGTCCTCATAAACTCTCCCAATCCGTTATGAGGAGGCGGGGGTGGCGGTGGAGGCATGTGCAGCTGATTGTTGATGTTGCCATCCTGCAGCTGTCCCATAGTCTGTATCATGGTCTGCATGACTTGGTTTTGCATAGCCAATAGCTGCTCAATGTTGATAGCTCCCTGAGTAGATCCTTATCCGATGTTGTTCTGAGGCACTCCATTGTTCTCCTCCTCATCATTGCCATCCCTCTGGTTGCGAGTCCTCACCATCTGAAGAAAAGCAATAGGTAAGAATTAGAAAACGTCCCCAACTATATGCATCAAGGGATATAAACTAAACAGCTAGCTACACTAGCCTATGTGGACATGGCAATGCTAAGGCATCCCAAAATCCTCTATTAAGCACACAAGAAAGCAATATATATAGCAAACAGCACTCCAAGCAAAAACACATCAATTCCTGAGTGCTCCTATGTGCTCTAAAGTGTCCATTCTATCTAGGCTGCATCCTACGGTCAACCTGTGGCTTTGATACCAATCTGTGACGCCCGGTTCCGAAAAATGAACCAAGCTAACGCATATGTGTGCCCAGGATGTTCATCACACATACACGAGTGCATTCACAAAAGAGTATACAGAAAATTACCACAAAACAAGATTAATTAAGCAACTTTTATTAAACAAACCATATTATCCTCGAATACAAGCTCTAATAACATTAATGACAAGTACAACTAATGCATCGGAAATAAATTAATTAAGAAACTAAGCAAACTAAGCATAAGGGATAGTGCAGCTCCCATCAACACCACAGGCAAAGCTGACAGTAGAGACGACCCAGAACTCCGCATTATCACCATTAAACTCCCAATCCTGACCTGCAACTGTTGGGGGAGGATTGCAAGAGTGAGTACATGTCGTACTCAGCATGTGTGGAAAGTATGACATGTGGCTGATTCAAATGACAACAATAATAATGGCAAAGTGCTGAAAAGTACATAAAAACATTTGAAAAGCAATATATTATATTTATATAAATCAAACCCATCATAATCATAAGTAATATCATAATACCAGTCCACAATTCACAATCCTCATCAATAATTCCAGACTTCACCATTTGCCAATAACCATATTCAATACCAAAAATTAATCCATAACCATAATACCAACCATAACCATCCCAAATACCATCCCAATACCAAGTGCCCTCTAATCATGGAAGTTGTCCAGGTGATCATAACCGGGAGCACGGCTATCATGATAGTTTTATTAGACTCTGCAGAGTTTGTACCACTTTACCCACGTTGTTTGTGATTTCATCACCCGTCGGCGACTAAAGAACCTCCCTGATGCCATTTACACTTCCTTTGGTGTATGGCCAAGAGATCACAAAATAGCCTTTACAAAGGGATTACTAGCCTATTTAGACCCCTTTGAGGTTTCACCGGTGGCGATGTCTCCAACTGAGCACATCTTCAACCAAGGGCCCCCTCTTGAGCCATTCGGATCCCAGGGTAGTCCCACCAAACATCAACAAACCCAATCTGACTACCCCTTCCCCCAGCATCCACAATGGTCCAAAGAGCAATAGCAAAGCCCTAATTAATCAGCTACGCCACACCCATACTTGGCCTCGTGGTGGCACTGTAGTCCTGGCTTATTCTCGCATGAACCGGTCCTTAGATCTAAAGCAAGCAACAACCATGACATCCAACCCATCCACATACCAGGCTTGCTTAGATCACCCATTACCATATCAGATTTAACCAGTTCAGGTTAACCATAATCTCATCCATGCATAATTAAATTGAGTGGTATAGTTGTTTTCCATCCCAGTTGATTAAGTGAAGCAAAAGGTAAAAAGCCCTTCCCCACTCTCTAACATAAATTACAGGTGACAAGGGTGGTTAAACAATTCTAGTAAACTTCCTATCATAGGGTTCCCATCAAATTGACACAAGCATGCAATTTTGCAAACAAAACATTTATTTAAAAATAGGATCAATATGCTTCAAGGACACTTGCCTTGCTCTTGGGATTGGTTTAGGTCAAAGCCTTCAAACTCTTGGTGTTGTAGATCCTCTGCGGCACTCTCTAACGCAAATCCGTCTAATCCACACAATAAACATACAAGACAAGAAACACAATCAAAGAGTGCACAAATATTACTCAATATGACATGACATGCATGATTAATGCAAATGCAAGGTAGAACTCGTTAATTGATTGCTTTTAATGATAACTAACTAGTTCTAATAGCTTTTAACAAGTTTACACAGGTTTGGAGTTGATTAGACCAAATTTTAGAATTAATTCAACACAATTTAACAAGAAAGATTGGACTAGTCCACTGGAGACCAGACAAGTCTGCCCTCTGCGAGATCAGCAGATTAGGGTTTTCTAGATCGACGTAAATTCGGAGATTAGGGGTTGAATTCACATAAGGAAAAGATAATAGAAGGTACACTAGGTGTTTAGAACTCCAATGAATCAGGAAACTTGGAGGTAGCACTTGGATCTTGGTGATCTAGGGTTGGTGATGAACTTGGGGATAAATTGGTGGTGAAGAACGAAAACATGGTGGAGATCTTGATCCTCCTTCGTTCCCTCCTCTTCTTCTTCTTGCTTGGGATCTTCTCCTCCCTCCTTGATGGTGGCTCCCCACGAACTAGGGTTTGGGTGCGTGGAAAAGTGTCAAATAGATGTCAAACCAAGCGGTGGGGCTGTTTATATAGAGGTGGAGGCTAGGGTTAGATGGATTTCGAGTTTTGGAGGAGTAGAGGCCGGTTTAGAGTTCCACACGGGCTCTAAAAGAGTTAGGCACGACGCCCCTAGGCCCACTTAACGTGAAACCCAAGAAACAAGTCGTAAAACAAAAGATCATGTCGAAGTCACGAAATATCAGACAAGTCCGGAAAGCACCGGACTAGTCCGAAGTTGTCCAGAGAGAAAATCGGACAAGTCTGGCCAAAAATCGAGCAAGTCCAACTTTAAACAGAGAGGAAAACGGACAAGTCCACTGGAACACCGTTCTAGTCTGGAAAAGTCCAAGGACTTAGCAAATTTTCAAGGATTCTTGGAATATCCGACTAGTCCGCACAAAAGCGGACAAGTACGAAAGTTTCCAGAGCCAAAATCGGACTAGTACGCAGCAAAAACGGACAAGTCCGTTTTTAGTGAGAGAGAAATCGGACTAGTCCTCAGTAAAATCGGACTAGTCCGCACTTTCCTGCGTTTTAAGTGTGGTTTTGCTCCAAATCAATTTTAAATGCTCCGAATCAATTTTAAACTCGTTTCTCTTGTTGTGGGTTAATGTTAAACATGTATATGAATGTATTTAGGGCATGATGCATGAAAATGAGGGAGTTACACAATTCATCTCTAGAAGTGGTGCAAGAATTTCTTGTTAATAGATTTTAGATTATACATATAAATCTGCAAGCGCACAAAAACTATTGACGTAGCATTTCTCCTCTAAGAATATTCCACAAAGGTGTCATTTATATTCTCCCAAAGGAAGGCTAGATGGAAGTAAAGCAATCATCAAGTGGAGAGGCTAGGTTGATCTATGCAAGGTTCTAGCAAGGATGGATAAATGATAAACTGGAGTAGTGTGACACACACAAGATCATTCTATCCTAAGGGTGTAAATGGGGTAAATAGGGACTAGGCTAAGGGTTACGTAGAGACTCCAGCGTTGCTTCTAATGTACATATACATAGCCCAGGTTAGTTACTAATGATAATGTCAATTATGAATTCTCATGCTAAGTGGATTAACACATCGGGCACGGGTTTACCCTTAGCAATACTAGGATGACTCCCTCCAAGATCCTGTGCGTAGCCGGACGTGGAGGATTACAAAAGGACAGATAGGGATGTCACCACCTACTGCCTACCTCTTCAATCTGTGGACCTATGAGACATTCAACGCTACTCTCTATCCTAGCAGCATGCTAGGATATTAAGTAATTACCTTAGAAGCCTAGGCACAAGCCATCCTAAGGCAATGAACTAAATCATCGTTGAACCGACGTTAATTCATAGCATAAGTGATTCATGTTAACATAATCATATCATAGCTAATTAGACTATAATGGGGGTTTGTAGTGTATATGATGATATAATGACAATGATATAGCATGATCATAAATACTACTCCTACCACATACACGAAATCCACAATCAAACAAGAAATGCTTCATCCAAGTATATGAACAACAAATGACTAAAGATAACATCTTCATTAAGAATAAAGTCACAAATACAAATAGGAATATGAGAGCCATACCTTCACCAATTAGGAATCAGGAAGAGACTCCTTCTACTCCTCTCCTACTTGGACTATGGTCTAGAGACTCTCCTCTCTAATGCCTATACCCTTCTAAACCTTTGGAGAGTAGTGGATACAATGGATGAATACTCCAGTGGTGTGTGTTGAAGTGAGGTGTGAGGGGTCTTATTTATATCTTGGAGAGGGTCGGTTCTTGCAGCCAAAAGCGAGCAAATTAGTCATCCATGACCTCTTCAAGCCGGGAGGAGCCAACACGTGGAGTTTGACCACGAAAGGAGCCAGGACCTAGTCGGTCGACGGTGCTGTCGTTGACATTCTAGGATGTTGACGACAGGCCCCTTGTGAGAAGCCGGAACTGGATACTCTGGCGTCGTCCACCATCGTCTTATAATCGTCGACGGAAGGCTCCTTGGGAGGTGCCGGGGTGGACTGTTCTGCACATACGATAGAAGCAAGGTGGACTAGTTTGCTCGTTGATTTACCTATAGCTCTCCCTTAGCTTCGTCATGCATTACTATCCTGGCATGATTTGCGGGGCCTGGGTAATTCAGTGCGTTGATGCTCTGGGTTTCTTCTCCTGTCGTCCTCAGGGTGTGAGCTTTTTGGCTCTCAGTACTTGGCTGTAGTGCTAGGAGGCAGGGTGTGTACGTTTAGGGTACAGGAGCAGGCTAGGCAGTTTACACCCCCTGGACCTCCTGCTCGGCACAAGCCTTTCGTTGGGAACCTTCTAGTCGTCACAGGGCCCTAATGACGAAAGGGGCTAGAAGAACCTCTCATACTCTGCAGATACCTCAAGCAGACCCGCCTGCATTAGGACTGCATGACTCCTGCATGGGTGAGTTACAGTGTGTACAATTGCGCATATAAAATAATACGCAATAAAGGAGTCTTAATGTGGCATGTTCATTAACTTAACGTTTAAGTAAATGGAAAATGTTTTTAAGAAGCCTTTAAATAAAACAGTGATTTTTTTATAGGAGTTTATAGGGGGAGACAGGATTTTACAAAAGAGGGCAACGGCTTGCCTCCGGATGATGACGGAGGTAGGATGCACAAGCTTTAGACTTCGGAAATAAGCTAAGCTATCTGCACACTCTGGTCCTGACCCTCCCGGTGCTTGGTTGTCCTTAGAGCTGCTTCTAAGCCCCACGGAATCCTTTACACTGTTCTACTAAGACTAGTATTTACAATAGGGGTGCCCACAGCTCCATGGGTAGCTGCGATGGTTGGCGAGCAACCTTGCTGTCAACAGCTACTTAGAGGGACGATGAGCGAGCATCCATATTTCCTGCCTTGACCGCCCATCTTGCGAGTGGTGTGAGCAGAGCCGAAACTGGGCTTGGAAGCTTTGACGGAGGTGTCGATGCTGCCAGAGGGCTTCAGCTGAGGCGCGGTGGGTGCTCTGCGCTGTCGTGAGCTTGGTGGAGGTCGAATTGATCCAACGCCGATCAGGATGGGTGCTGGGTCTACTGTGAGTGCTTGGAGCTGCTCCAAGGATAACACTGCAGCGGTGCAGTCTCCGCAGATCCTGATGACGCCGGAGGGGGTTGGCATCTTCAGTATGAGGTACCTGTAGTGGGCTATAGCCATGAACTGTTACAGGGCAAGCCTGCCAATGATGGCCTTGAAGGGGATGCTGACATCGGCGACGTCGAAGAGGATGCTTTCCATCCTATAGTTGTCAGGTGTCCCGAAGGTCACCCGTAGGTGGATGTTTCTATATGGGATGATGCTCCGAGGTCCCACCCCCAAAAATGGGATCGAGGGGGCCAGCTTTGACACCGGGATCTGCAGTTGTTTGAAGGCTGCACGGCTTAGGAGGTTGAGGCTGGCCCCGCCATATATCAAGACGTAGTGGAGCTTGAAAATGGCTATGGTGGGGGAGACTATGAGAGGTAGGACGCCTGCCCCGGCTATGTTCTTGGTGCAGTCAGAGGCATCGAATCTGATCGGCGTCTCCTTCTAGCGGTGGTGCTATGCTAGAGTGGGTAAAGGGGCTATCGAAGCCACCGCACGACGAAGGTTCTTGACCGTGTTTTGGGACGCAGGATCCAAGGACCCTCCAAAGATGACGTGGAGGGTCTTGCGACGCTCGTTGACGCTGCTGGCATCGGAGTCCTCATCTTGGTGGACCACTTTGATGGCCCGCTCTTGTTTCTGGTACTCCAGCTCCTCGTCATTATTGACCTTGGGTTCAACCTTCTGTTTGCCCTCCCATTGGCGGAAAGGGGCGCCGTCCGTGCGCTGCTTTGCCCGCTCTTGGTAGCGTTCGGTGCACCTTTTTATCTCCTAGCACTCGCTCGCGCAGTGTTCACGAGTCTTTTGCACTAGGCAGAGCTCAACGTCTTCATCAGTGGCAAGTGGCTGACGAGGGCGTTTCTCCGGGCGTGGGGGTTTGCCTCCTCCGGTTGCGGCTGCTGCTGCGATGGGGGATCCATGCAGCGGCTTGTTCTGGCCGCCAATCCGGTTCCTTTTCTTCTTTTTGCCGCTACTAGGGGTAGTGGCTCCTTCTCCAGTCTGGCTGGCCCCGCCCACTCCGGGGGTAGGCTGAGCATGCCAGTCACGGCCTTCTGCCGCTCTGCGCACCGATCGATGATGGAGAAGAGCTCGGAGACATCCTGCACGTTGTGCATGGCTAACTTCTCGAGCGTCTTGAGGTCACACACTCCCTGGCGAAATGACACTATGACACAAGCATTTGGGATGTTGGGAATGGAGTTGCGTACCTGGAAGAAACACTGGATGAATGATCACAACGTCTCCTTGGGTTGTTGTTGCATGGCGTGAAGTTCAAGCTCAGTGTCGGGGCGCGTGTAGGAGCTATCGAAGTTCGCCGTGAATTGCTGGCACAGCTCATCCCAAGAGGTTATAGACCCCCCGGGAAGGTTCATCAGCCACGAGCAGGCTGATCAAGTCAGGCCGACTGGGAAGTAGTTTGCCAGGTGGTCTCATCCGCTCCTACAGCAAGGACCGTCATGGTGTAGATCCGTAGGAACTCCGCCGGGTTGATGCATCCATCGTATCTCTCCGGGATATGTGGCCGGAACTTGCGTGGCCACATTGTGAAGCGGAGGTGCCGAGCCAATGCCGAGCAGCCTCCCACGGTCTTCGTCGAAGAGGCAGATGAGATAGTGTGCCTCAAGGGGGTCTGTTGCATGACGTGTGGCACTGGTTGTGCCATGCGTTGCTGCAATGGTACTGGCTGCGCCAAGTAGTGTTGTTGCACATCCTGCTGCACCAAGTACTATAGGGGAGTTGTTGAGCCGACATAATCCTGGTCAGGTGGCGTATGGTTTACCTGCAACACACCTTGGATGGAGGACACAACGTGAACAAGGCATTGAGGGCCAAATTCGTCATCGAGGTTGCGCCGCCTCTCTCGCTACCGCTCGATGATGACACGACGGTCCATGTGAGCTTGACTACGGTCAAGCTCAGCCTTGAAGTCCTCTGTGGGGAGCCGGCCAACGCTTGTAGGCTTGGAGGAGCGAGAGTTGGCGATGCGACGGTCGATGGACGGCGTGCGTGATAGCGACACGAGGTGCCTTCCCCTATTGGGGGATTTGATGGCTGTGATGATGAGGTGGTCCATGTCTTGGACCCACTGCTGAGCCGCCCCCTCAGAGGTGTTCAACGATGGTGGGTGGTGGAGTAGAGCTCTGGCAGCCACCAAAGCACTCTCCGGGCTCGCTGTTGTGGGTGCTGATAGAGCCGACTGAGTTGGGATGTGTCGTGATGTGCCATTTTGGCCAGCCGTACCTGCACGGGGGCGAGATGGACCAAAGAGTGCCGCTCGAGCAACGAATCTGGTCACCAGACGACGGTCGAGAAAACCGCCTTCCACGGGCCTGATGAACACCATGGTGGTGAAAGCGCTACCACTTTTTTTGAGGGAAAAACCTCCTTACTCGCGCACCAAATGTCAAAGTGTTAATGCAAAACTTGCCCCGGATCTTCTAAGGAGCAGCCCGTGGAGGTTCTTGCTCGGCGGGGCTTAGGCCTCACACTAGTGCTCTAGCGGAAGAGTAGGAGACACGTGGCTCGGGCCGCAAGGAGCGTAACACCCTACTCCACGGTGGATTGTATTGCAGGTGAGTGTGTATGTGTGTTTGTGTATAGGGTATTCTAGGTCTGGTCTTTGTATCGGTGGCGGTCTGGGCCCTTTATAGTCAAGGTCGGACGCCTTATACGTGGGGTCCCAGGGCCCAACATGTGGTCCCGGGGCGATCTTATCCTAAAAGATCTAAGGCTTCTTCTGTAAACTTGCTCTGACTAGGAATGTGAGGACTCATTATCTTGTCGTCCGGGTTGTCAGTAGCCCACGCGCCATTGCTAAAATTGTAGGGAATGTCCCATCCAACAGTCTCTGGCGCCGTAAGCTACCCACTTGGCGGAGTGGGATAGGCCTGCGGCGCCTTCATTGTGATGCGATTAGTCGTAGCGGTGGCTGACATTAGGCGTGCGCCGCGCCATGCATCTGAGGAAGACGCGTATCTTCAAGGTTTGATGGAGACAAGGCGCACCCCCCTCTTAACTTCCTCATTATCTGCTCAGGGCATGTGGACTGACCATGCGGCCGCTGGGGAGCTCTCTGCTGTGGTGGCCATGCCCATCTTGCGGTCCACGTGGCATCTCGGGAGCTCACCTTTGTGGGCGGGGCCAGGACTCGCCCCGCGGGCCATGTGGCAGCTCAGGTGCTCACCTCGGTTGGGGATATTGGGTCTCGACTTCATGGTCCATGTGGCAGCTTGGGAGCTCATATCGACGGAGGAGGTCGGGTCCCATCCTACTGGACATGTGGCTGCCTGGGAGCTTGTCATCAAGGTGGGGCTGAGCTCACCCTTTTGGATATCTCGTGGGCACCCCAGACTTTCCATCGGAGGTCAGTGGGTCCAGGTTTCTTTGAACACGTGGTGCCCTCAGACCCTGCCCTTGCTGGGAGGCGAGGTTTCTTGGCGGCTCTAGCTTATGCGCGAGGGTACCCGGTATGTCAGGTACCGACAATGTTACTTTGGATGAGCTTTGTTTTATACGTGTATGTCATATTATGCTCATAACAAATTAAATTTCTCTTTTGAACCCTGCTGAATACATTGTCAATGGGGGAGAAATTGATCACAAATTGCACACATTCACACACATTCACAAGTGTTTTGACACTATTCTTTTCAGGGGGAGAATTTTTGTTTTTGTGCTCATTTTATTTCTGATTTACAGAGGGGGGGAATATGTGATTGTTTCCAAAACTTTTCATGTTAATAACCAAATGTTCAGATTTTAAGTGATGTTGCCAATGCATTTATCAAGGGGGAGATTGTGAGACCTATGTGTGCTGAATACATTGGTTATGACAATAAAAGTTTTGAATTCTGCCAAAACACCCTATTAACAAGGTCCGACTCTTGATCCGAGCTCCTGCAAGGTCCGACGATAGATCTGGCTTATTTTGGGTAGCTCCGGCAAGGTCCGATGTAAGGCCCAACTTGCTTTGGCTAGAACCAACTTCTTTGTCTAAGTGTGACTTATTCTGGCTATGTCCAACTTGCTTTGGCTAGGCCCGACTTCTTTTTCTAGGTCCAACATATTTTGGCTAGGTTCGACTTGTTGTGTCTAGGTCCGACATGTTCTGGTGCTAGGTCTGACTAGCTTTGGTAAGCTACAATGCTAGGTCCGACTAGCTTTGATAATCTACGGCGCTAAGTCCAACTACCTTTGGTTAGTTTCGGCACTAAGTTCTGCTATCTTTGGTAAGCTTCGTCTCAAGGTCCGGTTAGCTTTGGCAAGGTCTGGTGCTAGATTGCAATGGCTGCTTTTAACTTGCAATGTTTTGAACTTGCATTTTGGATTATGGAAAGCTTGCTTAGTATCGTTTTACTAAGTTTTTGTTGTGTTCTAGTGGTTATGGCTGATATCATTTTGCTATAGTTTGCAACATGCTTATGTGAGGTGCTCACGTAAGGTGTTGTGGTTATCAAAACTGACGAGAGTCAAGTTAAGAAATTGTGCTCAGAAGTATTGGTTGCCTATTCATGTGCAGGTGTTGCTTGAGTTCAATATATGGCTATTGATGGGATCCATTGAACTATTCTTAAGAAGAAGATGAGGTTCAACAACCAAGTTTAGGAGGAATTGTGGTTGAGTTGATCGGGAGGTTGCACGGCATGTTTGAATCAAGAACAATGCATATGAAGGTATTGTGGACATCGTAGGAAGATGTTTGCACGTGTGCAAGAAGTGCATGTACGTGGCAACATGGTTCCAAGGCGTGATGAAGAGATGTGAATGTAAAGAATTGGTCGTAAAAGTACAACCAACTAGGTTATGGACTTAGGCTGCGGCTGAGTTGGGTTTTACTCAAATATGAAAGGATTTGAGTTGGTTATGATAGGATTTCATGTAGGTTACGAAGGTGAGGTTTTTTAGGAATGTGAGATACATTCCTAAGGTGTTTGGAAGTCTTAAGATTGCTCTATTTGCGTATAGAAGAGTCTTGAGCAGTTATGGAAAGTTTCGGTGGAAACTGAGTAGGATACGAGTCCTGTTTGGTTTGGGTTGGCCTCATGGCTGGTTATATAAGCAAGGAAGTTCAGATCTCGTGGTGCACGGACTTTGGGTTGTTCCTCTTATGTTATATTGAATGAAGGTCATATTTTAAAGGAATTTTTGTGCCTTGTTCGTCCGATTTGTTTCAGACAAGTTTTTCTCGTCGAGTTTCTGCACAGCACAACCTTGCTTCGGTTGTTTTATCATAACTCGAGTTTTACATTTCTAATTGACGTGATCCTTTTTTGGTTCTCTTCACAACTTGATTATATGTCAGCTGTAAAAATTTCATGGTCATTGGTATCGTGGTTTCTGATCTACACGAGGTTCTTTGCAGTATTAAAGATCTGGTTTTTACTTGGTAGAACAGATTAACCTGAGTTCGCTCTTTCGATCGTAACTTGAGTTTTTCTCGATGGATTTCCATGATTCTTGTTGTGACGTCTTCGTGACTTGATTCTCCACAATATATACTGGTTTTTTCACAATTGATCATTTTTATATTAGTCGCACACGATTTCTTTAACAAATCAAATTTCTGGCGAGTGGTTTTCGTTGCTTCTGCTAAAAAAATGTAATGTACCATTCACCCCCACCATCTAGTAGCTTTTCACGTGCTCTTAGATCCTATAGAAACATAGAATATTTTGTTGTACACTTGGTACTTTTTAAAGGCGGGACATTGTAGCAACTTCTTACCAACAACCTAAGTCTTCATCTTTGCTTCGAGACGAGCAAAGGGTAAGCTTGGAGGTGTTTGTTGACGGTCGTTATATACCAATTTTGACCATAAATATAACTCAATTATGTGAAAAAATAAATATTTCTTACATGAATCACCTTTATATTTAACATAATTTCACTTGTACTTGGAGAAATTGTGCATGAAGGTATTTTATTTTAGGAATGAGGAGAAATGAAGGGAGCAATCCTAAAAAGTGACATCATGGCCAATCATGCGACAACATGTAACATCACATAGAACCATGGACCCATTCCTAGGTGTAGCCGACGGAATCCAATGTTGACTCATGGGGGAAGAGGTCAGGGGCCACAATTAGTGTTCAGGAGAAGTACGGTTCAAGGGGAGCCATGACCAAGTTGATCTAGCCCATGGTTTGACCGACCCCTTCCTAGAACCGAACTCGGTCAGCCGACGCATGGCGCTCTCTTGTGGATCCCATATAGTGGTTGTTGACGGTTCCTACGCACTACTAACAATTCATCTCTAGAAGTGGTGGCATAATTGCTTGTTAATAGATTTTAGATTATACATATAAATACGCAAGGGCACGGAAACTATTGATGTAGCATTTCTCCTATAAGAGTATTCCACAAACGTGTCATTTATATTCTCCCAAAGGAAGTCTAGATGGAAGTAAAGCAATCATCAAGTGGAGAGGCTAGGTTGATCTAGGCATGGTTCTAGCAAGGATGGATAAATGTTAAATTCGAGTAGTGTGACACACCCAAAAGCATTCCATCCTAAGAGTGTAAATGGGGTAAAGAGAGACTACGCTAAGGGTTATGTAGAGACTCCTACAATGCTTCTAATGTACATATACATAGCCTAGGTTAGTTACTAATGATCATGTCAATTATGAATTCTCATGCTAAGTGGATTAACACATCGGGCACGGCTTTACCCCTAGCAATACTAGGATGACTCCCACCAAGATCCTGTGCGTAGCCAGATGTGGAGGATTACAAAGGACAGATAGGGCTGTCACCACCTACTGCCTACCTCTTCAATCTGTGGACCTATGAGACATTCAACGCTAGTCTCTAACCTAGCACCATGCCAGGATATTAAGTAATTACCTTAGAAGCCTAGGCACAAGCCATCCTAAGGCAATGAACTAAATCATCATTGAACCAACGCTAATTCATAGCATAAGTGATTCATGTTAACATAATCATATCATATCTAATTAGACTATAGTTGGGGTTTGTAGTGTATATGATGATATAATGACAATGATACAACATGATCATAAATACTACTCCTACCACATACACGAAATCTACAATCAAACAAGAAACGCTTCATCCAAGTATATGAACAATAGAGGACTAAAGATAACATCTTTATTAAGAATAAAGTCACAAATACAAATAGGAATATGAGAGCCATACCTTCCACAATTAGGAATTAGGAAGAGACTCCTACTCCTCTCCTACTTGGACTATGGACTAGAGACTCTCCTCTCTAATGCCTATACCCCTCTAAACCTTTGGAGAGTAGTGGATACAATGGATGAATAATCCAATGGTGTGTGTTGAAGTGATGGGTGAGGGGTCTTATTTATATCTTGGAGAGGGTGGTTCCTGCAACCAAAAGTGAGCAAATTAGTCATCCATGACTTCTTCAAGCTGGGAGGAGCCAACACGTGGAGTTTGACCGCGAAAGGCGCCAAGACCTAGTCGGTCGACTAGGGGGGTCGACTGACCTGGTCTTGGCTTCTTTTGCGATGTGCTTCCTCCAGGTCTCTTCTAGTTGGGTCCCATTGACTGATATTGGTGCTACACCGTTGGATGGCCTCGGATGCTTCTGTGTGGGCCATTTGATCCATGTGGTACGACATGTCATCACTTTATTGGCTGGAATGATATTTTATAGGATCTATCCTCTTGTTTCACTTTAATTCTGCATAGAATGCCTCATGCACTACTTTCTCCAAGGACAAGTGGAAATAGGTTAAATAGAAAGGTGATGTGTGCAAGAAATAATGTTTCCTTCACATAATTGAGTTATATTGACGGGTGAAATTGGTATATAACAACTGTTAACAAACTCGCTCAAGCTTATCCTTTGCTCGTCCCGAGCAAAGTCAATACTTTAGGTTGATGATCAGGAGTTGCTACTATGTTCTATTTTTCCAAAAGTACCATGTGCACAACAAAATACTCTACATAGTATTGTAAAAATTGGCATGGTACTTCACCCATCTCATGTCATTATGGGGCTTACGCCATTTCCTATCCATGGGTGGTTGAAAGATAGATAAGCAAATGGAGCACACATATTCTAAAGATCAAGTTCCACACAAATTCCAGAGAGTTCAATTTAGTTTTTCTATATATCAATTTATTCTCTCGATCTCTGCTTTATGTGTAGTGGAAATATATCCTCACCAACGCATTGTGCCTAAATTCATCCGACCTCTACATAAGGCTTGTATGTGGAGCTTGGTAGCACTATAGGAATCCCGACAATTTGCGATGGCCAGGGCCGTCGCAAATAAGGGAAAAACTGTCGCGAATAGGCTATTTGCGACGGCTTTGCTTATTTGCGACGGTTTTTGGCCATCGCAAATAATTTGTCGCAATTAAGTTTATTTGTGACAGCCACCGTCACAAATAAGCCTATTTGCGACGGCTAACTTTAGCTGTCACAAGTTATTGCCACAGGACATGGTGGGTCCCACACATCTATTTGCGACGGCCAGGCCGTCAAAATTAAATCATTATTTGCGACGGTCGGGCCGTCGCAAATAAGATCACCAACGTGTCCTCGCTCGGGACACACTCAGCCACTTGCGATGGCCCGGCCGTCGGAAATAGAGCCTTAATTGCGACAGCCTGGGTGTCGCAAATAACAGGGGCTTGTTTGCAATGGCCTTGGTCCTCATTTGCGACAGTACTGTATAAAAAGCCGTCACAAATAAGGTTTTTTATTTTTTAAAAAAACTAAAAGTACTACCCGACTCGATGGACAGAATCATAGAACATACAAGATAATATATCACCATCACAAACGGCATCACAATTACAAACAATATCACAATATCATCGATACATCGCACATAAACATCAACAAAGCAAACAAGGGCTCACTCGCCCGTCTGACCGCCAAAGCCACCTCCGAAGTCGAAGTCGTCGTCGCGCCTCATTCCAGGTGATGGTAACGATGGCGATGGAGTTTGGGCAGCCGTCACAAATCCCTACAATTAATGAAACATAGAAATAGAATATAAATGCATCAACATCTCTATCCCTCCCTCTCCCTCTATCTCCATCTAGATACCCTCTCTACCTCTCTCTTTTCATTCCTCTCTCTATCTCAATCTATCCCTCTCTCACTTTATCTCTCTATTGCTATCATTTTCCCTCTATCATTGCAAACATTAAATGTTACCTATTAGTAAGTCATTTACGCTTAATTAATGAGAACTTTAGTTTTCATTTTGTTACCTACATTGTTTCCCGCATCTGCAACAACACTGCTGCCTGGGAAGAGATCGTGGCCTCCATCGCGATCCTTAGGCGTTCCGTCTCCTCCTGTCGCCTAAGGTTCTCTTCTATGGTTTGTCAGAGGGTCTGCATCTCAATGTCCCTCTGCGAGACGCGGCGACCTGATGTGCCCACCGACGAAACCTGCGTGGAGCTGCCTCTCGTAGGTCTCGCTGCCCTCCAGTCAATAACTCCGTTGTATATGGCGAGCCTAAAAAAAGAGAGTCAGTAATATGAAATAGAAATATCTTGAATAGATTGAATTGAAAATGAATAATAATCTATAAACTCACCTTCCGTGTGCTTTTCCATGTCCGCATGCATACGCGGCTTGAGGATCGATTGTTTCACGTTCCCAATTGATATCTTCACCGTGTATCTTCCTAGCCTCCTCACTGTACTTAGCCTGCAAAACAAGAAAACCATGTAAGTTCAACAATCCATATAGTAATATTTAATATGAATGATTTCTAAACTTACCAATCGTTCGGCTGCAGCCTGACTGCACCCTTGAGGCTGAGAATGGTCCCTGTGACCTCTCTTCCAGATCTCAGCAGGGGTCGGCGGCACCCCCGTCTCGCGCTCCTATCAGTACGTGTTAGTATGAATAGTATATTATGAATATATAAACATAAGTTACATACACTTACCATGCATTTAGCTAAACGCAAGTGATTATCTCGGTCGTGTCTGCTCTTCCTCTCGACCCCTCTGCACTCTCGACCCTTCCCGGACATAGCCTTAAACTCATCGCTAGCCCAGTAGTGAAAAGGGACTGAACTACATTGGACCGGCCCTGGAACCAGCTCACGTGGCCCTGCACATTGTTGTAAGTCATTAAAAATACCATCGAGTAAATTATCAGAAAAATACTTAGTACACCCCATGTACCTGCGTGTACTCCTCGGTCAGGTACCTCTCACTCCCTTGCCGGAAGTGTAGCACATGGTGCTCGTTCACCTTCAAGTGCTCATTTATAATTTTAACATGAGCATTCGACAAAGCTTGTCTAAGCGCCTTGGCAGCGTTGTAGTGAAACACTCTCCTCGCATCCTCAACCTTCCAAGGGTCATTCGGGTCCTCTAAAGTATACCTTGTCTGTGATAAAGAATATATTGAAGATATGTTCATTAAAAGGGTTTAAGACTTAAAACTTAGAAACTATTTTTAACATACTTGCCATAAAATCGGCCCATACGACCTCCTGATGGTTGTCGTGCTCCTGGTGAAGGACGCGTGCGTAGTCCTCCCACGAAAGAGGAGGCACCCCGTCGATGACCCCGGTATAGTGCAAACGCACTAAGGACCCGAGGACACCGTTCACTAGTCTTTAGTGTCTCTCACCGATGAAAGACTTGTCATCCCAAACCCTGCAAGAAATTTATTTATTCATTACTTAAGTAACCAAAGTAAATTAGAATTGAACACTATAATTTTTATTACCTGTCTTCGATTGGAGGAATCACAACCCTCTGTGAAGGGACCGCAGGAGGACTGACAAAGTGAGTTCTCATCGTCCTACGCATCTGCTGGGGTGCCACGTCAGGTGACCCAGACGACTCGTCACCAGCCGAGTCAAAGGGCTGACGAACAGAAGGCTCACCAGCCGAGCGCTGGCTAACCGAGGGCTGGCTCACCGAAGGGTAGCCAAGGTCAACTGGCATCGTAGCCTCTGAGTCGTCCGGTGAGGACTACAACATTCAAATGATTCATAAGTAACTTTAATGTGAAATTGAATTTAAATAATTTGTCAAAAACGAGTGAAATTTACCTGTGATGAAGCTCTAGGGCTGCTCAGAACGTGCCCCAGCAGCTGAGAGCGTCTACTCCCAGTCGACGAGGCACCAGCGAAAGCGTCCTCAGGTCTAGAGGGGTAGGTTGATGCCTATGTGGCCAACATTGTCTGTGGAACTCGCTGAATGTGGAAAAACATCTTTTAGAATACATGTGTAGCGAAATATGTCGATTAGCATAAATGTAGGACATACACTTACTCGAAGTATTCCTGCATGCCTTCTATATTTGCGTACATGTAGAGTAAAGCAACAATCCTGTCATGTTCGGATAGCACGTAGGTCGTGTAGCTACCAACGGTGGTGCCTCTCGTTTGAAAAATGGAAAGGTCGCTTAAAGGGGGTGTTTCATCTACATTGTACCGCATCACTGAGTATTGATAATGTTTTCATCCGCAAAGTAGACACTTGAAAAGTATCCTACTTCCTTAAGAGCATATGCTTCAGCGATGTACCCTTCCACCCTTGCCCTATTGCCAACCATTGGTTTCAGATATCGTAGCGCTCTTTCAATGGGATACATCCACCTGTATTGCACAGGACCGTCAACTTTAGCTTCAAATGGAAGATGGATAAGCAGATGTTGCCTTGGATTGAAGAAACCCAGTGGAAGAAAATTCCATCTCACATAAAAGTATGGGTATCTCCTTCTCTAACTTATCCATCATCCCTATCTTGATTTCTTTAGCACAAAGCCATCTATAGAAATAGCTGAGCTCGGCTAAAACCTTCCACACCACATCATCTAGATAGCCTCGAAACATAACAGGTAAGAGTCTTTCCATTATAATGTGATAATCATGACTCTTCAATCCAGTGAGGTTTCCTCTGTTCACATTTACAGCTCGTTTCAGGCTAGTTGCGTAACCATCTGGGAATTTCAAAGTTTTCATCCATTTCATAACTTCTTTCTTTTCTTTCGATCGAACACAGAAAGAAGCATATGGCTTCCCACCACTTTTAGAGATTTCAAGAGCTGGACGGTGACAAATGTGTGCCAAATCTAGTCTAGCTTTGTAATTGTCGTTCGTTTTGCTAGACATATCCATGCAAGTGCTTATGATACTTTTGCTCATGTTACGCTCCTGATGCATGACATCAATGTTGTGCATTAGAATCAATGACTTCACATACTGTAGCTCCCAAAGTCCACATATGTGAGTCCAATTGTGTTCCTCTCCATAACCTACAAAATATCCAAGACAACCTTCATCAGGCACCAGTTTGTCCAACATATCAGAAATTTCTGACACGTTGAGACGCTTCGGTTGTCCTTTAGTGACAGCAGTGTTCTTTCGAAGGACATGCCTCTGTTGTTTAAATATGTGATTCGAGGGCAGCCAACGTCTGTGACAATCGAAGTAAGATATTTTACCTTCATGAGTTAGTCCAAAGCAATCCGTGTCTGAAGCACATATCAGACACGTCAGACGACAGTGAGTGCTCCATCCAGAAAACATGTCGTATGCCGACAAATCATGGACGAACCACAAATAAGCAGCTCGAATGTTGAATTTCTGCTTCTTGTAACTATCGTACGCTTGGACTCCTGTCCACAAGACTTTCAATTCTTCGATCAGCGGTTTGAACATCACGTTGAGACGTGACCAGGGATGATCAGGTCCAGGTACAATGAGGCTGAGAAACATGATCTCGTTCTCCGTACAAAGAGCAGGTGGCAGGTTGTACGGAATGACAAAGACGGGCCAACAGGAGTATGGCGTGGCGTTCATACTGAACGGTGAAAATCCGTTTCTCGCTAATCCGATTCAAACATTTCTCGCATCACGAGAAAAGTTTGGATCGAAATGTTCCAGCGCCTTCCATGCATCACCGTCGGACGGATGCGTCAAGAATTTTTTGTTCTCGTGTTTACCTTCTTTGTGCCATCTCATGTGTCTTGCCGTTCTTTTTGAAAGAAACAACCGCTTCAACCGAGGTGTCACAGGCATGTAACGAAGCTTCTTATGTCACATTATCGCCATCGTCATTAACAACTTCGACATACCTTGGTTTACCACATTTCAAGCACATCTTCTCATTGGCGTGCTCTTTCCAGAATGGCATGCAGTTGTCTGCGCACACATCAATTTTCTCATACTTCATACCGAGACCAGATATCTTTATCTTTGACTGATACATATCTGGTGGCACTTTGTGAGATTGTGGAAGGATATCGCAGATCAATTTCATGAGATCATTGTAGCAGTTGATGGAAAAAAGTACTTGGACTTAATTGCCATAAATCTTGTCAAGAAAGCAAGTACGGTCACAACTGTGTTTTCATGCAACAGCTCTTGTGATTTCTTCAGCTCCTCGAAGAACTCCTCTGATTCATTTGTAAGAGGATCCTCCGCTTCCAGAGCTTCTAGCATCTCATCTATCCTACCAACCTCTGTTATATCATCATCCTCATCCACTTCTGCTATGACTCGAAAATTAGTCTCGCCGTGAAAGGTCCACAGTTCATAATGTGGAGTGAAACTGTTTCGACATAAGTGAAATGAAAGATCCTATCTTTTTAAAGACTTGGTGTTCCGGCACTTTGTACATGGGCACCGCACCATATCTTCTGTTGACAACAAAAATGCTCCATCCAAAAATTTATCTAACTTGTTGTACCACTTATCCGAGTAACCACCAGTTCTGCTCTTCCAGCCAATATACATCCAACTGCGGTCTTCACCCATGTTTGGCTCTGCGGTTTAACGCAAAAGAAATTGTCGTTAATGTATATATGATAGGTCCTAAAATTTCGACAGCATGACGAGACGCGTCAGAGTATACCTTTAAAGCGGACAAATCATTATTAGTTTCATTGTTATGTTATGTCACGGCCCTACAACCTAGGCAGATAGATCCTAAACCCACCCAAGAGTGATCGAGCAGAGCGTGCTCATGACACCCAAGAGTGACCGAGCGGAGCGTGCTCATGACAAGACGCGTGATCCAGATTCAAACGAAATTTCGGCAGCGTAACCCTGCTGTTCTCCCCTGCACACCCAAAAATGGTGCAGCAGAGAACAACAGGGTCATGCCATCGAAATATCATCCAAATCTTGACCCGCGTCTCGTCACAAGCCATGCCCTCTCGGTCACTCCCAGGCTGTCCAAAAAGGGATAATTCCGAACCTGCACGTCTCACATGCCAATGGCATGTGAGGCGTGTTGATCCGAAACGGGTAATATATTGTTATAGGTTACGTTGCTCTAAGAGAGAGGAAACAACAAGAGAAAGAGTGAAGGAAAGTTGGTATTAGATGACAATTCCACATCCATTTCCACCGTCCACGCAATTGAGGGTCATTGACGTCCTTCCCAACCAGTTCGCTTCTGTGTCGCCTTGACGCATACGGTACCACTACAATGGTCTACACGGCACGATCACACTTATTGCGTGTCGTGCCTTTTCGGGTTGGTCCGAGCCGGCCCAAAACCCCTTTATTTACATATATTAAATAGTCACTCAAAAACATTAAATATTAATAAACAATAAGCACCAACAAAAAATAAATATCAAAAAACATACAATATGTTATATGAGCACATGTATGATCATTGGTAAGTTCACTGCATAGCAAAACAAAGCTAGGAAATCTAAAGCTTATAGGGTCTAGACATTCCTTAAGCACCAGCCCCAACTAAATTTATAATCAAAACAAATAATTACAACACTCTAAGCATAACAATTATAGATGACGGCACACAATTTACAACATTGCATCATATAAACATAACAAGCAATGAAGTAGGAATGGAGAAGAAATTTACGTCCATCATGCATTTCCAACCAACATTACAACATTGCATCATCTAAACATTGCATCATTCAAACGTCCATCATGCATTCTGAACCGGAACATGAAAATTTACAACATAACTACCATAAATAGTCGGGGGAGGTTGGTGGGGAGGCGTCGGAGGAGGCCGGTGACGCTGTGTGGGGCGGCCGGCGGCATCAGAGCGACGGCGGGAGCGTTGGAGGAGGCCGGCGGCGCTCTCCGGGGCGGCTGGTGGCGTCGGAGGGACGGCGGGGGCGGGTGCGGCGAGGGCGCAGCGGGAGCGGGGGCGACGGGCCGGCGGCGGAGGCGCGGCAAGGCGGCATAAGGCGCGGGGGTGCGGTGGGCCGGTGGCGGGAGCGGGGGCGGTGGGCTGGCGGCGGGCGCGGTGGCGGGGGCGCAGAAGGGCGGCGGCAGGTGCGGCGGTAGTGGGTGTATGTTGGCGGTCGAAGAGAATGAGGTATCGGGGTCCGATTGGGCCGATATTAGCCCTTATTTGTGACGGCATTCTTAATTGCGACGGCCTTAACTTACGGCCATTGCAATTAATGTTATTTGCGATGGTACTTTTTACAGTCGTCACAAATAAGGTTTTATTTGTGACAGCTACTTTATTTGCGACGGACCTAGGGTTGGCCGCCGCAAATAAACACTTATTTGTGATGGCTGTCGACGAAGCCATCGCAAATTAGTGTTTATTTGTGATGGCCTCCGTCTTTGCGATGGCCCCAGGCAGGCCGTCGCAATTTAAGTTATTTGCAACGGTAGGCCATCGTAAATAAACATAGCCGTCGCAAATGATCGCTTTTCCTGTAGTGTAGGGAATATAGTAGGCATATTTGCAACATATAATATTGCAAGTCAAAAGAGCAAGCCTTAGGAGAAACCAATGAAAACAATTTGATTCAAGACTTGTGCATGTGTGATGGAATAGAGTGGATGTGGATACTGAGATGACTCCTTTTTGAGTGGAGTCTCTTATTTTGCAGGGATGAAACATCGCTACCTTTTATTCTCTTCTTTTTTTCTCATGCTTATGATGTAAGCATGCATTTTTCTTTTTCTTTTCTTTTTCTTTTTGCTGTAGCCATGTCTTCTACTCCCTTTTTATGCAATAAATTTTGGAGAGAGTACAACGCATGAATGATATGGAGTTTCTCTTTTTATTGTGGAATGGTTGTATGATGGAAATTTTGCTTACTTCTAGTGTAGAAGTATAACATGTGCAAGCGAAGCCTTGAATTCAAAAAGTAATGAATGAAATCTCACATAGGTCTATGCTAGTTTGATAGATCTCAATGTGAAGACAAATAGCATATGCATAATGTCTATCAATGTAATGTATCATATGACTTTGGTAGGTATTTCAAATCAAAGGAGAATAACTCAAATCTTTTTAGAATTTCTCCGAAAATCTAAGTTTCAGTTTCAAACTAGGAATAGCAGCTCTATCACTATATCATATCTCACAATAAGAATGGATTAAGCTTTTGCTACCCACAATTTGCAAATCAAGACAAAAGCAATTTTGGCCAATGAAAGCAATATGTTGGAGAGTAGTAAGTTGTAAACTAGGGACTTAGGAAAATTAAAACAGAGCAACTATTCATCAATTCATCTATGTGAATTCATAACCATTCTTACCGCACATCATTTATTTTATTGAAAAAAATTTTATCCTAGATATATATTTCTTTATATGCAAGGTGGATGATGGGTGAGTGGAAAATAAATATGTAAGTGGTTGATACAATTTACCTCAAGTGGGAGTCCTCCCCCAAGCTTGTTCATCACTCACCTCTGTGACGAGGTTTGAACCCTTAATGACGGAAGTATGCCGCAAGATTGGCTTGTTGCTTTTGTAACGTGGAGTTGAGGTTGATGAATTGAGCGTCCATGTTGCTAATCTTGGGTACCTTGGACATGGCCTTGGAGAGTGTTGAAGATGTCATCCACTCTCACTTCAAGCTCGTCCATACGTCTAGTGAGATCTGTCATTCCTTGGCTATAGTCACGATGACTTCTAGACGAAGAGGAACAACATCTTCTCATGGACGTTGGAGGCAAGCTATTAGAGCTTGAAGTGGATACGGGCGGCTCCCATGTGGCACCTGGCCATCCATGCCAAGATGGACCTTCGGTCTCATATGATGCAGGTTGAGTCCATCCGTGTGTATCACCCGTTTGGTTCTCTTCCTCTTCGTACTCATGGACCGTGGAGGTTGTTGGAGGCATGGCTGCTCCCATTTCACGGCTTCGAGTTACCCTGCCAGAAGCATTACTTCTTCTTGCTTCATTGATGGGAAGAAGGTCAATGGTTAGCCTCCAACATTTGTACAAATGATAATATGGGTTCGGTAACCGAATTTTATTGACAAAGCCGGGATAATAAAATAACAAAGAGCCATCTTGATCATGCTTAATGGTATGTCCTTGCACTAAATAATCTTCATCAATTAAGTCTCTTTCATTTTCAATATACTCAAATGAAGAATATTCTAGTGCTCCTACCTCAGTGGCAATACGTGTAATCAATGAAGTGCATTCAATTGGCCCTATTCTTGGAATGTAATCCAACCATTGTATCATCTTGGCAATGACTGAAGCACCTTTTATATTTTTATTCATGACAAATAGAATTTTCAGCTCATCATCACTCACTACCCTTACGTCTCCTCTAGGGAACATAGTCATAGCCACCCATCTATGTATGAAGCGTAAAATAGGGTTGTGTAAGTGGCTATTTCCAGGTGCACTACATCTGACTTCACAAGTTGAATCTTGCCAAAAAATATGCTTGTTATACTTAGTCAAAGCGTCTCCATCTAGCAAAGATCGTCTTTGGAAACCTAGGATTTCACTTAACTATTTCCATAGGATATTGTATTCTTTTTTAAATAATCTAAAAGTAATACCATCAAATCCTATTTTCAGTGTGCAAATGAATTGTATGGAGAGAAGGCGTGAATCTCTCTCCTCTACGTGAGCAAAGTTTTCCCATACTAGTACACGCCAAATGGAAAAGAATTCAGAATCCATACCTATTTTGGAGATCAGATTTGGATCATAAGTTTTCGTATGAGAAAACTCACGATCTTGGAGGAGCTTGTGTGCTTGATCTTCAACTTCACTTTGTATGTCAAGGTCGTCGTCGTGAAGAAGTTGATGAGAGTTACTTCGCTCAACCATGGGAGTGTCCTCACCTACACTCCTCCACCGTGAACTTTGTGTAGCAACAGAAGAGGGATGTGCACTTGAGTCTCCACCATGGCTCGAGCTTACAGCCTCCTTCCTCTTTCCAAGCAACCTCTTCATCCATTTCATAGCCACAACAAACAAGAACACCACAAGACAAAAACTCGAAAGAGGTGATGTTAGCAAAAGCAAAAACCCCGAAGAATTTTCCCTTGAAGAACTTGAGAGCAAAGTGCAAATGCAAGCAAAAGCAAATGTTTTTGAGTTAGGAATTCATCAAGAGCACTCAATGAAGAGCAAGAAAAACAATGTGAGCAAGAGTGACTTTGGGGAGGTATGAAATGAGGTGAAGTTTGAGGAGAAGTGCCCCTTCACGGCCACCATTTATGGTGTGCACTCCCCAACGGTCACTAGGGTACAAAATCCATCCGTTGGAGGAGAGAGAGCCAAAATGGCTCCTTCCTCTAGTCGGCCGAATAGGGGGGTCGGCCGCACTGACAAGTGGGCCCCCCTGTTCTCCCTTTTGGCAGGTGACTCCCCAAAGGCTATGGGATTAGCACGTTGTTGAGTTACCACTTTTGCAGCTCAGAATAATTATTTTCTGAATAAAAACTCATTTTTCAAAACCCAACAATTTTCTTTTTCTGGAATAAAGAAATAAAAATGATAGTTGAGAATATAAGATTCTCAACTTACAAATAAAATCAAATATGTAGTGGGAAAAATGAAACTAAATGGGGAAAACAAAATAAAGAGAAAAGGATAACTACCAATTTAACTTATTGGATAGGTCTTACCACCGTACGATGAGATGGACATTCCTTGTTCTTCATTTCTTGACATCCGGACCTGGAGGGATGGGCTCGGACGGCTTGTCTTGCTTCTTCCGCCATACCTTCTTTAACGGCTTGGTGGGCTTGGGCCCTTGTGGAGGCCCAAACTTCTCTGTCTTCTTGGGGTGTCATCGTGGACGATAAGACGGGTTTTCTGCGTAGATCAAATTCCTCATGAGTATAATGAGCGGGTCCACCTTTGGAGGTGTGCTTTCGACCTCTTGAATGTTTTAACATTTGGCCTATACTTGATACGGATCATGGAGCATTGCTCCAACTTTGGGCAAAAGTTAAACTTCTCCTCCTTGCCATTGATAAGGAAGTGGATTTCTCCAGCTCAACCATCTATGCGAGCATTTGTAGTGCTTAAGAATGGTCGCCCGAGAATGAGTGGCGTATCCTTCTCGACCTCCATGTCGAGCACCACAAAATCCACAGGTACGGAGCAATTTTGAATTTTCATCGGAACATCATCAGCGATACCCGCCGGATAACAGACTGAAGAATTAGCCAGTTAGAGCTGCATTGGTGTTGGATTAAGTTCCGTGAAGTTCAGCTGGTCGAAAACCACCATGGGCATCACACTCACACTTTCTCCAAGGTCACAAAAGGCCTTGTCAAAGTGGTGAGCCCCAATTGAGCATGAAATTGTAGGACATCTAGGGTCCTTCTTCCAGTTGCCTCATTGTAGAGAAGTCATGTTGGCACTTTCCACAAGAGGTTCGGGCTGTCCTGGCATCTTTCCATTCTCCATTGGAACAACAACAGCTGCGAGTTGGGCCAAATGAGTTTCCAACATCTTGTTGAAACTCAATTGATTCTTAAAGGTTGAGATAGTCCTTCAATCTTGGCTTCAATGCTCTCTAGGGTCTTGTCATTGGCCGATAGCTTCTTGGATATAGCCTCATTGATCTTTAGCTGGCCAATGGCAAGTTCTCTCAAGTTGGGTTGATTTCCTTTGTTCCAATTGTTGTTGTACCATCATTGAAAGAATGGGCATGGTTGGCCCTACCCTTGACGTCCTGGACGATAGGCACTATTGTTTCCATTGATGGCTACGTATAGGGTATCCTCATGGGTTTGTAGGCAATCATTGCCCAAATGGCCCGTGTTGGTACAGACTTCACAAGTGATGTGAGAGTTGAAGGCATAAGAATTGCCACATACCTCACCATTGTCTTGTCCATCAATTTTCTTCATAAGGAGGTTCAATTTGGTAGTGATCATGTCCACCTCATTCAAGGTGTGCATGCCCCTCCGGCGGGTATGGAGACGCCCGTTGCTCCAATCCATGTTTGACAATATCTTTTCAATGCATATGAAGGTATCGTGGACGTCATTGGAAGGTGTATGCACGTGGTAAAGGAGTGCATGGACGTGACAACATGGTTCCAAGGTGTGATGAAGAGATGTGGACGTAAAGAATTGGTCGGAAAGGTCCAACTGACAAGGTTGTGGACTCATGATGTGGGTGAGTCATGTTTGACTCAAATATGGAAAGATTTGAGTTGGTATAATAGGATTTCATGTTGGTCATGAGTTCTAGTTTGGTTTGGGTTGGCCTCATAGCTGGTTATATAAGAAAGGGAGGCCAGAGCTCATGATCCATGGATTTTGGGCTGTTCCTCTTGTGTTCTATTAAATAAAGATCGTAGTTTAAAGGAAGTTTTGTGCCTTGTTCGTTCAACTTGTTTCAGACAAGTTTTTCTTGTCGAGTTTCTGCAAAGCACTACCTCGCTTCGGTGGTTTTATCATAACTCGAGTTATACAGATCCAATTGATGTGATTTTTTTTGGGTTGTCTTCCGAACTTGATTATCTATTATTTGTGAAATTTTCACGGTCAGTGGATTTGTGGTTTCTGATCTACATAAGTTTCTTTGCATTGTTGCAGATCTGTTTGTACTCGGGTAGAACAGATTGACCTTTGTTCAATATTTCGATCGTAACTTGAGTTTTTCTCGATGGATTTTCGTGATTCTTTTTGTGATGTCTTCGTGACTTGATTCTCCGCAATCTATATTGTATTTGTCACAATTGATCACGTTTATATCAGTCGTACACATGATTTTCTAGCAAATTGATTTTCTACCGAGGGGTTTTTATTGCTTCTGCTGAAAAAGTTTTAATCTACCATTCACCCCCCCCTTCTGGTAGCTTATCACGTGCTCTTCGATCCTACAATTGGTATCAGATCCACGTTGCTCTAATATTTGTCATTTGCACGTGTTTTTGACTAATAATCATGGAGAAATACTCCGCAAAACCTTGTGTGTTTAGTGGTATTGATTTTCAGGTTTGGAAGGCATGTATGGAAGCCTTCGTCCAGGCGCAAGGCTTTGCAATATGGGAAAAGGTATACAACCTTACAAAGTGCGGTCAAACGATAAAGTTACGGCTACAAATATTAGAGATGTCGATAACAACAACAAGGCATGGAACTTGATCATACAAGGACTAGCTCAAAGCGTCTTTGACCGTGTTGCTCACCTCTGATTTGCGTACGATGTTTGGAATGCTCTATGTGATTACCACGAAGGATCCAACATGATCAAGGAGGTAAGGGAATACATGTTCAAAAAGGAGTACATGCGCTTTGAGATGCAACCAGGTGAGTCCATCTACAACCTCTTTGCTCGCATTAATAAAATTCTCAGCAACTTGTGTAGCGTCAATGTTAATTTTTTAGATGCTGTGAATGCTAGGCAATTACTAAGTGCATTAGACTTGTCAATTTGGGAGATGAAAGTCACATCTATTTGTGAATCTACTATCAAGAGTACACTTACTTTAGATGTTCTATATTCTAAATTGAAAACTTATTAAATTGACGTAATCTCACGTAAGAACCCCAACAAGTCTCTTGCATTGGTTTCTCAACATGACATTCCTTGCTCCCCCCAGTCTTCATCTTGTGGAACACTTTCTGTGTTGTCCTATCTAACACTTGAACAGATTGAGGAGTTTTTAGAGGAAGAACTTGCAGTCATCCCTACTCGATTCCCAAAAGCACTGCAAAATGTGAGAACTAGAAAGAGAGGGAGTGTCGAACCTCAACGATGCTTCAAATGTGGTAGAATAGGTCATTTTCGCACGGATTGCCCTAACCTTTTAGGTACTACTTCTCGTGATGAAAAGCAAACAAGGACGAAGCACTCCTCTAAAAACAACAACAAGAAAAAAGAAGGGTTTTACAGGACGTCTATTGTTAAATAGTTTTATCTCCGCACTTCAAGAACTTGGCTCGAGCGATGTGGAAATCGGACGTGGTGAAGATGAAGATGATTTGGCAAACTTGTGCTTCATGTCGGACAAGTCAAGATCTAGTATGGAGGAGGCAGAACACAACATCAACAATGAAGAGGTATGTCCTACTTGCGAAGAAATGTGTGATGCTATTTCTCGTGACACCGCCATTGTTAAGAAAAAGGACAAAAAGCTTAGGGACAATGTTGTTAAAATGTAGTCACAAGAATCTGAAATTAATTGCTTGAAAACTTGTACTCTTAGTGATGATTCTTGTTCCTCATGTGATTTTATATATGAACAATTGTCCTCTCTAAGAAGTGCACACACCTCCACATTCGATAAACTTGAGTTAGAAATTGAAAAGATCAAAGAGATTGCTGCACTTAATGATAAAAAATTAAAAGATGCTAGTTTTCTATAATTGATTTGTATTGTCTACTTATGATGATCTTGATAAGAAACTACAAGTCGCTATGAATGAAAATTCTATACTGAACAATGCTTTATGTTCTCAAGAAGTTAAATATTGTTCTAATTGCAAACTAAAACGAAAAACATCATGTGAAAACTGTCTAGACTTGTCAAAGAAACTTGATGACATGAATAGGGCACTAGAGCAGTTTTCTAATAGGAATAAGAATCTAAACTTGTTGTTGAATTCTTCTAAATCTTGCAATGATAAATCTGGTTTAGGCTTTGATTCCCATTCTCATGCTAAGGCACATCACCTAAAATTGTGAAGTCATTAGGAAGTGGTTTGATTAAAATAGCTCCTAAAAAAGAAGTGGTTTTGAAATCTGTACGGATGCTGTCTCATTCAACTTTTAATAAACATGTTGCTTGCTCATCTAGACATGAACACAAAGTTGAATTTAATTGTACCCATTGTGGTAGAGATGGTCATGTCATAGATTTTTGTTATATACTAGCTAAACAACAGAAAAAGAAAAGAATACAAGCTAGATCTCATAACTCTCATGCAACTTGTTGTTATGAGTCAAAAACATGCAAAGTTTGCTCCCAAACCTACTGTTTTCGTGCTACACATGTAACACCTTGTAAGTCAGCAGTTGGGTACGAAAAACCTCAAACTTTGGCTCATAAACCTTCTGTTTTGTCTCAGCTTTCGCATGTTTTTCCTGTTGCACGTCTTGTGACTCAGTACTGGATTCTTAAATTCCTTTTGACTAACCCCTGTATTGATTCATCGACATATTGTGCTTCTATGTAGGTTACACGCTTGAGGAAGGAGAACATTTGGATTGTGGATTCAGGTTTCTCACGCCACGTGACCGGTAACAAAAAATGGTACTCCTCCCATTCTTTTGTATCACGTGTAGAGAATGTTACTTTTTGCAGATGATTCTTCAACTCCTATAATTGCTAAGGGTTTGGTTATGGTAAATGATCACTACACTTTGAAAGATGTAGCACTTGTCAAATATTTGAAATACAACTTGCTTTCTTCTTCACAATTGCTAGATGAAAATTTGGAAATTATTTTCAATAAAAATTGTTGTAAAGTTGTAGATTCAAATAGTGAGCTTATTTTTAACATGCCTCAGTTTGGAAGAGTTTCTAAGCTGATTTTGATGTCATCCTTTAAGCATAGGTTTCTAGTTGCTAAGAAATCAAAAGACTTATATTTTTGGCATTGTAGACTTGGTCATATTGGCTTTGATCATCTAACACTTGTTATTGCTCTTGATCGCATATGTGGGTTGCCTAAGCTTAAAGGTGACAAAGAAATTGTGTGCTCTTCTTGTAGACATGCTAAGATAGTTGCAGGTTCACATGCTCCTCTCACAATGATCATGACATCTGAACTGTGTCAACTTTTGCACCTTGACACCATAGAACCTTCACGTGTTCAATCCTTCAGAGGTAAATGGTATGCTCTTGTGATTGTTGATGATTTTTCTAGATACTCTTGGGTTTACTTTACGACATCTAAGAATGAACCTTTTAGTCGCGTTAGAACTTTATTTCTTAGATTATTAATTGATCATCAGGATCTTTAAAAGCAATTAGAAGTGATAACGAAACCGAACTTAGAAATCAATCGTTTGATCACTTTTGTGCTGAAAATGGATTAGATCATCAATTTTCTTCACCTTATGTACCTCAATAAATGGTGTTGTAGAGAGAAAGAATGGAACCTTGGTTGAGATAGCTAGGACTATGCTTGATGAATATCAAACTCCTAAAATTTTTTTGGCAGATGCAATTGCAATCGCTTGTTATGTCTCAAATCGTGTTTTCTTGCGTGCTAAGCTAGGAAAACCACCATATGAACTTCGGTTTGGACATAGGCCTATTGTCACACACTTTCGGGTCTTTGGATGTAAATTCTTTTTTAAGAAATATGGTAATCTTGATAAATTTGAAGCTAGATCTGTTGATGGCATGTTTCATGGTTATCCATCTCATACTCGGGGCTACCGTGTTCTTTTACATGACACTAACAAAATTATGGAGACTTGTGAGGTTTCTTTTGATGAAGATAGCCCAGGTACTAGCTCTAGTCAGATCCATATCCACAGGGGGAGAGTATTTTCATCAAAGAAGAGAAAGAAGATATGCTACTGCCCGAAAATTCAGAAGCAAATGATGTTGATCACGCTGCATATTTTGCACCACAACCAGCACGAACAACTACTGCAGCTGGTACAGATTGTCCTCAAGCAACAAGTTCTTCGATCTATGATGAACATGAAGAACAAGGACCCATACGAATCCACAAAAGTCATCCTCCACAACAAATCATTGGGAGCTTGCATGAATGAGTCACACGGTCCAGGTCTTGTGATCCAAACTCTCACGCTCATTCTGCTTTTGTTTCTTCTTTTGAACCCAAAGATATATCGCACGCACTCACTCATGAATCTTGAATTATTTCCATGCAAGAAGAATTAGAAAATTTTGAAAGAAATAATGATTGGAAACTTGTACCTCCACCTCAAGGTCACACTTTAATTGGAACTAAATGGGTGTTTAAAAATAAACAAAGTGAGGATGGGGTTGTGGTTTGGAATAAGGCTAGGTTGGTTGCTCGAGGTTTCATACCAATTGAAGGTCTAGATTTTTTATGAAACTTTTGCTCCTGTTGCTAGTTTAGAAGACGTAACAATTTTCGTAGCTTTTGCTGTATCTAAAGGTTTCAAATTATATCAAATGAATGTTAAAAGTGCTTTTCTTAATGGCTAAGAAGATGAGGAGGTTTATGTCAAGCAACCATCGGGTTTTGAAAATCCAGATTTTCCTAATCATGTTTACAAACTGTCCAAAGCCTTGTAGGGTCTCAAACAAGCCCCTAGAGCATGGTATGATAGGGTAAAAATATTCTTACATGAAAAGGGGTTTGCCATGGGCAAGGTTTATCAAACTCTTTTTGTGCTTAAGAATGGCAATGACTCATTATTCATTCAAGTGTATGTGGATGATATTATCTTTGGTTGTTCTTCTCATGATCTTGTGTCAATTTTTCAGCTATAATGAGTTCAGAACTTGAGATGAGTATGATGGGAGAACTCACGTACTTTTTGGTGCTGCAAATCATGCAAACCAAGGAAGGTACCTTTGTGCATCAACCAATGTATAGAAGAGACCTTCCTAAGTGCTTCAACATGGACAATAGCAAGCCTCTTCGGACACCAATGGGTACAACAACGACACTTGAACTTGATGAAGATGGTGAACCCCTGGATCAAGAAGAATATAGAAGCATGATCGGATCACTTTTGTACCTCATAGCAACAAGACCGGACATACAATTTAGTGTATGTCTTTGTGCACGATTTCAAGCTTCCCCACATGTTTCACATTGTCAAGCCATCAAAAAAATTCTCAGGTACTTACAAGGAACTCAAGAATTTGGCATTTTGCTTCCTTCTTCCTTAACCATTACTTTGAAGGCTTTTTTGGATGCTGATTTTGGGGGTTGTAGAATTTATATGAAAAGTAATTTGGGTGCTTGTCATTTTCTTTGTATTTCACTTGTTGCTTGGTCCTCTATAGAACAAAGTTCAGTTGCACAATCCACAACCGAATCTGAATATGTAGTTGCTGCTAGCGCTCGCTCACAAATTCTTTGGATTGTTAAAACACTTAAGGACTATGGGGTTGATATAGATAGTGTTCCACTATTTTGTGATAATACTAGTGCCATTTGCATTGCTAAAAACCCCGTGCAACATTCGAGAACAAAGCACTTTGACATTAGGTATCACTTTCTCCGTGGTAATGTTGCAAAAGAAAACATTGTGCTTTACCATATAGATACCGAACAACAATTGGCTAACATTTTTACAAATCATTTGGATTCCACTCGTTTTTATTACATTTGTAGTGAAATAGGGGTTATGCATACTCATGGCTTAAATCGAGGGGGAGCTTTCAAATGTGGGGATATGATTTTAAAAGTAATATAAGCATAGTATTTCATACATATATGACTTTGTGATTCCTTTTACACGCTAAAAGTTCTTACTACAATACTCAGGTAATACATTTTGTAGCTTTGCGATGACTAGTAATTGGAATAATTACTTACACTAAATCTGGTCATGATCGAACTTTCTTGCTGTTTTGAACTTGTTGCATGCTCACAAGTGCTTTTAATAATGAAAAATTAATCAATCAACTATCCACATCTTGAGCTTTTATGATCAAATAAAAATTAGAAAAGATCAAGAGAATATGCATGCATCACACTTCTTCTTTTGATATGGCTTATCTTGCACTTAGATATGAACTTGGAAGAAGTTGTGCATGACTAAAACCATGTCCTTAAGCTTATGATTGTCAAATGACATAGGCTTGGCTTGGTTGGTTGGAATAAGGCAGCTGAGACATATAATCTCTTGCAAAAATCATATGATCAAAATTTGAGCTTTAAACGATAATGGAAAATAATAAAAATGCAGCAACTATGTCATGTTTTTAGGCTTTAAAATAATTAAGTTTGTGAGATCATGACTTGCTTAAATTGAAAATTACATTTGATCTCTAGCATTGCTTACACTAGTTTATATATTTCATTAATGTGATAGTGTAAGTTACTTGATAGAATGACTTGGATGAGCTTTATTTTATATGTATATGTTATTGTATGCTCATAACAAATTAAAATTTTTCTTTTGTACCTTGCTGAATACATTGTCAAAGGGGTAGAAATTGATCACACATTCACAAGTGTTGTTGGCACAATTCTTCTTAGGGGGAGAATTTTTTTGTTTTTCTTCTCATTTTTTTTATGATTTACAAAGGGGGAGAAATATATTAGGGAGAAAATTGTTTTCAAAACTTTTTATGTGAATAAGCCAATGTTTGGATTTCATGTGGTGTTGCTAATGCATTCATCAAGGGGGAGATTGTGAGACCTATGTATGTTGAATACATTGGCTATGATGATAAAAGTTTTGAATACTGCCAAAACACCCTTTTAACAAGGTCGGACTCTAGGTTTGAGCTCCTGCAAGTCAGATGATAGGTCCGGCTTGTTTTGGGTAGCTCCGGCAAGGTCTGACGTATGGTCCGGCACTAGGTTCGACTAGCTTTGGTAAGCTCCGGCGCTAGGTCTGACTAGCTTTGGTAAGCTCCGACGCTAGGCCCGACTAGCTTTGGTAAGCTCTAGCGCTATGTCCGACTAGCTTTGGTAAGCTCCGGCGCTAGGTCCTGCTAGCTTTGGTAAGCTCCGACTCAAAGTCCAATTAGTTTTGCTTTTAACTTGCAATGTTTCAAACTTGCTTTTGGATTATGAAAAGTTTGCTTGCTATTATATTACTAAGTTTTTGGTGTGTTTTGGTGGTTATGGTTGACATCATTTTGCTATGGTTTACAACATGCTTATGTGAGGTGCTCCCGTAAGGTGTTGTGGTTTCAAAACGAACGTGAGTCAAGAGGAGGACTTGTCCTCAGAAGTATTGGTTGATTATTCATGTGCAGGTGTTGCTTGAGTTCAAGACATGGCTAGTGACAGGATCCATTGAACTAGTCTTAGGAGAAGATGAGGTTCAACAAAGAAGTTCGTGAGGAATTGTGGTTGAGTTAATCAGGACATCGCACAACCTTTTTCAATCAAGAACAATGGATATGAAGATATTGTTGACAAGATTGGAAGGTGCCAGCACGTGTGCAAGGAGTGCATAGACGTGGCAACATGGTTCCCAGCGTGATGAAGATATGTTGACGTAAATAATTGGTCGGGAAGGTCACCCCGACTAGGTTATGGACTCATGCTGCGGTTGAGTCGTGTTTGACTCAAATATGGAAAGATTTGAGTTGGTTATGATAGGATTTTTGTGTGGTTCACGAAGTAGAGTTGTTTTAGGAATCTAGGATACGTTCCTAAGGTGTTTAGAAGTTGTAAGATTGCATCTATCTGCGTATAGAAGAGTTGGCCTCATGGATGGTTATATAAGCAAGGGAGTCCAGAGCTCGTGGTGTACGAATTTTGGGTTGTTTCTCTTGTGCTCTATTGAATAAAGATCGTAGTTTAAAGTAACTTTTGTGCCTTTTTTGTTCAACTTGTTTCAGACAAGTTTTTCTAGTTGAGTTTCTGCACAACACTACCTTGGTTCGGGGTTTTTATCATAACTCGAGTTTTACAGATCCAATTGACATGATTGCTTTTTGGTTGTCTTCACGACTTGATTATATATTATCTGTGAAAATTTCATAGTCATTGGATTTGTGGTGTCTGATCTACGCGAGTTTCTTTGCAGTGTTGCAGATATGTTTTTACTCGGATAGAACAGATTGACCTTTGTTCAATCTTTCGATCCTAACATGAGTTTTTCTCAACAGATTTTCGTGATTCTTGTTGTGACATCTTCGTGACTTGATTCTCCATAATATTTACTGGTTTTGTCATAATTGATCACGTTTTGATTAGTCGTACACACGATTTTCTAACAGATTGATTTTCTATCGAGGGGTTTTATTGCTTTCACTGAAAAAGTTTTAATCTACCATTCACCCCCACCTTTGGTAGCTTCTTGAAAGTGTATCTAGGCATCCCCGTGAGTTTTGGATGATTAATGATGACACTTAAGAGGATAATGAGCTGAGTTGATCTTAAGCACATGTGTGATGGATGAAATGAGATGAAATCCCTCAAAAAGGAAAAGGATAAAACGAGCGTCAAAGGGTCAAGCGTAGAAATTAGGGTTTCGATGGTGTTGAGCTTATATGAGCCATGTCATGTGAGAGGGTGGATGTATCATGTGTATTGAGATCATTCTACAGAGCTCAAAGTGGTGGTTGAGAGAAACACCTAAGTGAGAATCCAAAAATGTGAAAAGACCCTAGGAGGCCGGACTAGTTCGGGCCTCATGGTCGGACTAGCCCGGCCTGGCAGACCAGTCCATTTTGAGACAGACCAAACGTCTCTGGAGTGATTCTTAGTGAATTTGGAGATAAGTCCGAGAAGACCAGACTTGTCCATTTTTGGATGGACCAAAGCACTCTGGAAAGGTTCGGACTTGTCCGTTTGGATATGGACTAGTCCGATTGAGACTTAGTGAGATAAACCTAGAACTCTAGAGGGCCGGAATAGTCCGCCGCCTGTGGCCGGATTAGTCCAGGCCTACCCATATGAGTCTGTTTTGGGATAGACAAAACCTTTATGTCCTACTTCGGACTACTCCGTTTTGGGCCGGACTAGTCCTTTGTCTAGTGACCATTTTAATTTGGAAATTTGGCGGGTAGCGTGACAATCATCGCGCAGTGCAGCAGTTGTCGCGACCTGACCAGTGGTTATTGGTCCCATTGGGCCAGTCTAGTCTGGGGACAGTGGTTGGACTAGTCCGCCGTGCTGCTGAGGTCAGCAGAAGGGGCTCGGGACCCCTATAAAAAGGGGACCCCCGAGCCTCATTTGAAGAATACAAGAACCCTAGCACCGCCACAAGTGACCTAGAGCCATCCAAAGCCTTCTACTTGTCCTACTAGCTCTCTAAGACCAAATCTTGAAGAGATTTGGGTTTGGTGAGTAGAGTGAAGGAAGATCATCATGCTTTGGCTCTTGGTTTGATCTCTTGCACATTGTGTTGTGTTTTGTGGCTTGTGTGAGTTGAGCTTTGTGTGCTCCTCATTGTATTGATTTGTGTGCTCTTCCTGTAGACATGCTAAGATGGATGCAGGTTCACATGCTGCTCTCACAATGATCATGATATCTGAATCGGGTCAACTTTTGCACCTTGACACTATAGAACCTTCACATGTTCCATTCTTTCGGAGGTAAATGGTATGTTCTTGTGATTGTTGATGATTTTTCTAGATACTCTTGGGTTTACTTTACGACATCTAAGAATGAACCTTTTAGTCACATTAGAACTTTATTTATTAGATTATTAATTGATCATCAGGATCTTTAAAAGCAATTAGAAGTGATAACGAAACTGAATTTAAAAATCAATTGTTTGATCACCTTTGTGCTGAAAATGGATTAGATCATCAATTTTCTTCACCTTATGTACCTCAATAAACGGTGTTGTAGAGAGAAAGAATGGAACCTTAGTTGAGATAGCTAGGACTATATTTGATGAATATCAAACTCCTAAAAAATTTTGGGCAGATACAATTGCAACCGCTTGTTATGTCTCAAATTGTGTTTTCTTGCGTGCTAAGCTAGTAAAACCACCATATGAACTTCGGTTTGGACATAGGCCTAGTGTGACACACTTTCGGGTCTTTGGATGTAAATTCTTTTTTAAGAAATATGGTAATCTTGATAAATTTGAAGCTAGATATGTTGATGGCATGTTTCTTGGTTATCCATCTTATACTCGAGGCTACCGTGTGCTTTTACATGACACTAACAAAATTATGGAGATTGTGAGGTTTCTTTTGATGAAGATAGCCCAGGTACTAGATCTAATTAGATCCATATCCACAGGGGGAGAGTATTTTCATCGAAGAAGACGAAGAAGATATGCTACTGCCCCAAAATTCAGAAGCAAATGATGTTGATCACGCTGCATATTTCGCACCGCGACCAGCATGAACAACTACTGCAGCTTGTATAGATTGTCCTCAAGCAACAATTTCTTCGGTCTATGATGAACATGAAGAACAAGGACCCATACGAATCCTCAAATGTCATCCTCCACAACAAATCATTGGGAGCTTGCACGAATGAGTCACACGGTCCAGGTCTTGTGATCCAAACTCCCACGCTCATTCTGCTTTTGTTTCTTCTTTTGAACCAAAAGATATATCACACACACTCACTCATAAATCTTGGATTATTTCCATGCAAGAAGAGTTAGAAAATTTTTTAAGAAATAATGTTTAAAAACTTGTACCTCCACCTCAAGGTCACACTTTAATTGGAACTAAATGGGTGTTTAAAAATAAACAAAGTGAGGATGGAGTTGTGGTTAGGAATAAGGCTAGGTTTGTTGCTCAAGGTTTCACACCAATTGAAGCTCTAGATTTTTTATGAAACTTTTGCTCCTGTTGCTAGTTTAGAAGATGTAACAATTTTCTTAGATTTTGCTGTATCTAAAGTTTTCGAATTGTATCAAATGAATGTTAAAAGTGCTTTTCTTAATGGATAAGTAGATGAGGAGGTTTATCTCAAGCAACCACCGGGTATTGAAAATCCAGATTTCCTAATCATGTTTACAAACTGTCCAAAGCCTTGTAGGGTCTCAAACAAGCCCCTAGAGCATGGTATGATAGGTTAAAAATATTCTTACATGAAAAGGGGTTTGCCATGGGCAAGGTTTATCAAACTCTTTTTGTGCTTAAGCATGGCAATGACTCATTGTTCGTCCAAGTGTATGTGGATGATATTATTTTTAGTTGTTCTTCTCATGATCTTTTGTCAAGTTTTCAGCTATAATGAGTTCAGAATTTGAGATGAGTATGATGGGAGAACTCACGTACTTTTTGGGGCTGCAAATCAAGCAAACCAAGGAAGGTACCTTTGTGCATCAAACAAAGTATAGAAGAGACCTTCCTAAGTTCATCAACATGGACAATAGCAAGCCTCATCGGACACCAATGGGCACAACAATGACACTTGAACTTGATGAAGATGGTGAACCCCTGGATCAAAAAGAATATAGAAGCATGATCGGATCACTTTTGTACCTCATAGCAACAAGACCGGACATACAATTTAGTGTATGTCTTTGTGCACGATTTCAAGCTTCCCCACGTGTTTCACATCGTCAAGCCATCAAAAAAATTCTCAGGTACTTACAAGGAACTCAAGAATTTGGCATTTTGCTTCCTTCTTCCTCAAGCATTACTTTGAAGGATTTTTTGGATGCTAATTTTGGGGGTTGTAGAATTGATAGGAGAAGTAATTCGGGTGCTTGTCATTTTCTTGGTAATTCACTTGTTGCTTGGTCCTCTATAAAACAAAGTTCAGTTGCACAATCCACAACCGAATCTGAATATGTAGTTCGTGCTAGCGCTTGCTCACAAATTCTTTGGATTGTTAAAACACTTAAGGACTATGGGGTTGATCTAGATAGTGTTCCACTATTTTGTGATAATACTAGTGCCATTTGCATTGCTAAAAACCCCGTGCAACATTCGAGAACAAAGAACATTAACATTAGGTATCACTTTCTCCGTGGTAATGTTGAAAAAGAAAACATTGTGCTTTACCATATAGATACCGAACAACAATTGGCTAACATTTTTACAAAACATTTGGATTTCACTCGTTTTTGTTGCATCGTAGTGAAATAGGGATTATGCATACTCATGGCTTCAATTGAGGGGGAGCTTTCAAATGTGGGGATATGATTTTAAAAGTAATATAAGCATAGTATTTCATACGTATATGACTTTGTGATTCTATTACATGCTGAAAGTTCTTACTACAATACTCATGTAATACATTTTGTAGCTTTGCGATGACTAGTAATTGGAATAATTACCTACACTAAATCTAGTCATGATCGAACTTTCTTGCTGTTTTGAACTTGTTGCATGCTCACAAGTGCTTTTAATAATGAAAAATTAATCAACCAACTATCAACATCTTGAGCTTCTATGATCAAATAAAAATTAGAAAAGATCAAGAGAATATGCATTCATCACACTTCTTCTTTTGATATGGCTTATCATTGCACTTAGATATGAAGTTGGATGAAGTTGTGCATGACTAAAACCATGTCCTTAAGCTTTTGATTGTCAAATGAGATAGGCTTGTCTTGGCTGGTTGGAATAAGGCAGATGAGACATATAATCTCTTGCAAAGTTCATATGATCAAAATATGAGCTTTAAACGATAATGAAAAATTATAAAAATGCAGCAACTATGTCATGTTTTTAGGCTTTGAAATAATTAAGTTTGTGAGATCATGACACGCTTAAATTGAAAATAACATTTGATCTCTAGCATTGCTTACACTACTTTATGTATTTCATTAATGTGATAGTGTAAGTTACTTGATAGAATGACTTGGATGAGCTTTGTTTTATATATATATGTTATAATATGCTCATGACAAATTAAACTTTCTCTTTTGTACCTTGCTAAATACATTGTCAAAGGGGGAGAAATTGATCACACATTCACAAGGGTTTTTGGCACAATTCTTCTCAGGGGGAGAATTTTTTTGTTTTTCTTCTCATTTTTTTTATGATTTACAAAGGGGGAGAAATATATTAGGGAGAAAATTGTTTTCAAAACTTTTCATGTGAATAAGCCAAAGTTTGGATTTTATGTAGTGTTGCCAATGCATTCATCAAGGGGGAGATTGTGAGACCTATGTTTGTTGAATACATTGGCTATGATGATAAAAGTTTTGAATACTGCCAAAACACCCTTTTAACAAGGTCTAACTCTAGTTCCAAGCTCCTGCAAGTCAGACGATAGGTCTGGCTTGTTTTGGGTAGCTCTGGCAAGGTCTGACATATGGTCCGGTGCTAGGTTCGACTAGCTTTGGTAAGCTCCGACGCTAGGTCCGACTAGCTTTGGTAAGCTCCGGTGCTAGGTCCGACTATCTTTGGTAAGCTCCGGCTCTAGGCCCGACTAGCTTTGGTAAGCTTTAGCGCTATGTTTGACTAGCTTTGGTAAGCTCCGGCGCTAGATCCTGGTAGATTTGGTAAGCTCCGACTCGAAGTCCGATTAGTTTTTCTTTTAACTTGCAATGTTTTGAACTTCCTTTTTGGATTATGGAAAGTTTGCTTGCTATTATTTTACTAAGTTTTTGGTGTGTTTTGGTGGTTATGGTTGACATCATTTTGCTATGGTTTACAACATGCTTATGTGAGGTGCTCACGTAAGATGTTGTGGTTTCGGAACGAACGTGAGTCAAGTGGAGGACTTGTGCTCAGAAGTATTGGTTGATTATTCATATGCAGGTGCTGCTTGAGTTCAAGACATGGCTAGTGACAGGATCCACTGAACTAGTCTTAGGAGAAGATGAGGTTCAACAAAAAAGTTCATGAGGAATTGTGGTTGAGTTGATCGGGACATCGCACAACCTTTTTCAATCAAGAACAATGCATATGAAGGTATCGTGGACACGATTGGAAGGTGCCAGCACGTGTGCAAGGAGTGCATAGACGTGGCAACATGGTTCCCAGGCATGATGAAGATATGTTGACGTAAATAATTGGTCGGAAAGGTCACCCCAACTAGGTTATGGGCTCATGCTGCGGTTGAGTCGTGTTTGACTCAAATATGGAAAGATTTGAGTTGGTAATGATAGGATTTTGTGTGGGTCACGAAGTAGAGTTGTTTTAGGAATCTGGGATACGTTCCTAAGGTGTTTGGAAGTTGTAAGATTGCTTCTATCTGCGTATAGAAGAGTTGGCCTCATGGCTAGTTATATAAGCAAGGAAGTCCAGAGCTCGTGGTGTACGAATTTTGGGCTATTTCTATTGTGTTCTATTCAATAAAGATCGTAGTATAAAGTAACTTTTGTGCCTTGTTTTTTCAACTTGTTTCAGACAAGTTTTTCTAGTGTAGTTTCTACACAGCACTACCTTTGTTCGGTGGTTTTATGATAACTCGAGTTTTACAGATCCAATTGACATGATCCTTTTGTGTTGTTTTCACAACTTGATTATATATTATCTGTGAAAATTTCACGGTCATTGGATTTGTGGTTTCTGATCTACGCGAGTTTCTTTGCGGTGTTGCAGATGTGTTTTTACTCGGGTAGAACAGATTGACCTTTGTTCAATTTTTTGAACCTAACATGATTTTTTCTCAACGGATTTTCGTGATTCTTCTTGTTACATCTTCGTGACTTGATTCTCCATAATATTTACTGGTTTTGTCATAATTGATCATGTTTTGATTAGTCATACACACGATTCTCTAACAGATTGATTTTCCACTGAGGGGGTTTATTACTTCCACTGAAAATGTTTTAATCTACCATTCACCCCCACCTCTGGTAGCTTCTTGAAAGTGTATCTAGGCATTCCCATGAGTTTTGGATGATTAATGATGACAATTAAGAGGATAATGAGCTGAGTTGATCTTAAGCACATGTGTGATGGATGAAATGAGATGAAATCCCTCAAAGAGGAAAGGATAAAATGGGCATCAAAGGGTCAAGCGTAGAAATTAGGGATTCTATGGTGTGAGCTTATATGAGCCGTGTCATGTGAGAGGGTGGATGTATCATGTGTATTGAGATCATTCTACAGAGCTCAATGTGGTGGTTGAGAGAAACACCTAAGTGAGAATCCAAAAATGTGAAAAGACCCTAGGAGGCCGGACTAGTCCGTCCTCGCAGACCAGTCCATTTTGAGGCGGACCAAACGTCTTTGGAGTGATTCTTAGTGAATTTGGAGCTAAGTCCAAGAAGACCAGACTTGTCCATTTTTGGACGGAGCAAAGCTCTCTGGAATGGTTCGGACTTATCCGTTTGGATAGGGACTAGTCCGATTGAGACTTAGTGAGATAAACCTAAAGAACTCTAGAGGGCCAGACTAGTCCACCCCCTGTGGCCGGATTAGTCCGGGCCTACCCATATGAGTCTGCTTTGGGATAGACAAAACCTTTATGTCCTACTTCAGACTACTCCGTTTTGGGCCGGACTAGTCCTTTGTCTAGTGACCATTTTAATTTGAAAATTCGGCGGGTAGCGTGACAATCGTCGCGCAGTGCGGCAGTTGTCGGGACCTGACCAGAGGTTAGTGGTCCCATTGGGCCAGACTAGTCCAGGGCCAGTGGTTGGACTAGTCCGCCCTTCTGCTGAGGTCAGCAGAAGGGGCTCGGGACCCCTATAAAAAGGGGACCCCCCGGCCTCATTTGAAGAACACAAGAACCCTAGCACCGCCACAAGTGACCTAGAGCCATCCAAATCCTTCTACTCGTCCTACTAGCCCTCTAAGACCAAATCTTGAAGAGATTAGGGTTTGGGGAGTAGAGTGAAGGAAGATCATCGCCCTTTGGCTCTTGGTTTGATCTCTTGCAGATTGTGTTGTGTTTTGTGGCTTGTGTGTGTTGAGCTTCGTGTGCTCCACATTGTATTGATTTGTTGGAGCCGCAACTTGTGAGCAGCCCCAATCAAACTTTGTGATCACCCTTTGATATAGCGGAATCCAAACCGACCTTCGTGGTGGTTTGGTGAGAAAAGGGTCAAGTGAGACACGGTTTTTGTGTGGACTTCTCAATGTTGATGTAGGCTTGTTCGTGGAGCTAAACCATGGGATAAATTATGTCTCACTTGTCTTTTACTTTTCGTGATCACTAGTATTGCTATTAGGGTTCATATTGTTCATATTGCTCTTCACATTTGATCTTTGTTAAATTCTTGTAATCTTAGTGCTTAAACTTTCCAATCTTAGTTGTACTAAGTTACTATACATTGTTTACATCTTAGTTGAACTTAAATTCCGCAAATAACTTGTCAAAACAAAGTTTTTAGGTTTTCACCCAGTGCTAAGCGGACTAGTCTGGCCTAAGGAGTTTAATTTCATTTGATTAAGCCATTTCAGGTCTTATTGCCTATTCATCCCCCCTCTAGGCAACTTTCAATTGGTATCAGAGCAGGCTCCTCCATCAAGAGTCTAACAACTCAGAGAAGAAATGGCCAGAAGGGGTGACAACGAGATTCCGGTGGTCATCGATGACGCCAAGACAAAGAACATTGATATCTTTCAAGATCATCCAAATGACGATGAAGAAGTTCGGATGCTTAAGGCACGGCTTCGTGAGAAGCTCAATGTGCCCAAGAAGGAGCTCAAGCAAATTGCCTCGACAAATGTCGACAATGGGAGTAGTTCACAAGACTACTCCGGGTATCCTTACAATTATGAGAAACTTACTGAGAGGAATCATTATTTGTCTATTCCCATTGACAAACCTCCTCTGTTTGATGGAAATGATTAATCTATGTGGAAGCATAATATGAAGATGCACCTCATTTCCTTAAACCCTAGTTTGTGGAAAATTGTTATGACAGGTGTACATCTTCCGAAGAATGAGGAAGACATCACTTCGGAGCAAGCCGTTCTTCTCCATCACAATGCTCAAGCCGTTGGAGTGATTACCTCTTCCTGGACTCGAGAGGAGTTCAACGGCATAGAAGGGTTGGAGGTCGCCATGGAAATAAGGGATACCCTCAAGACGGCACATGAAGGCAACCGCGTCATTAGGGAGGTGAAGATCGAGATGATCAAAGTAGAGCTTGGGAGGTTCACCATCATGGATGGTGAGTCCCCTCAAGACATGTATGACCACCTCAAGACTCTCATCAACAAGAGTCGGTCTTATGGAAGCACCCGGTGGACCAAACACAAGGTGGTAAAGAGGATGATTCGAGCATTCATGCCTCGGAACGTCACTCTTTGCTCACTAATCCGTGAGAGCCCGAGCTTTCACAAGATGAATCCTGAAGAGGTGCTATGAAGGATCACCAAGCATGAGATGATGGAGCAAGAAGCTATGTTCTACAATGATCTACAAAAGCTCTCCTCCTCAAAGTAAATAGATGTCGCGTTCAAGGTCACATCCTCAAGATCACAAGAAAAGGAAGAGAGTGATGAAGAGAGCCCCGACACCGATGAGGAAGAAGCACTCTTCATCAACAACTTCAGGAGGATGTTTAGAAGGAGGAGGGGGAGCTACCAAAATAAAAGGAAGAGCAAAGACAAGCCCAAGACAAGATCAAAAAGGGCTTGCTACAATTGTGGGGAGTATGGAAACTTCATTGTAGATTGTCCACATGAATAAAACAAGAAGAAGAAGGATGGCAAGTCCAAGGAGAAGAAGTACTTCAAGAAGAAGAAGCAATCCGGACATGCCCACCTTAGAAAGGAGTGGGATTCAAATGAGGAATCCTCCCTGGACAAAGAAGAGAAGATAGCAACCATTGCTATGAAGAAGACAACTACAGAGAACAAGCTCTTCCCAAACTTGGAGACTTCAAGGCCAACGTGTCTCATGGCCAGGAGGGAAGAAAGAAGGTTAAATCTAAATCCTTTTCTTCAATTTCTTCTCATGATGATTGTGAGAGTAGTAGTGAAAATGAACATATGCTTGAGGACATGAGTAAAAGTACTTTGAAAAGATTGAGATTGTTGACAAAGGAAAAATTTAAGAAGGAAGAGCTCATCAACCGTCAAGAGGAGATGCTCATCCAACCAAAGGAGAGATGTCAAGAGGTTGAGGAGATCTTGGAGCTTGAAAGATAAAGAAGCAAGGCACTTGAGCGTGAACTCGCTTTGAGCAAGGACACTTGCTCAAACCTTGAGAACACTACAATTGTGCTTGAGGATGAACTTGTTAGTTTGACAGAAGCTAACAAGATCCTTGAGACACAAGTGAAGTCTCTCAAGGTCAATGCACCTTCTTTCTCTACAAGCTCACCCACCACAAATGTCAAATCCGAAGCATCTCAACCTTGTAAATGCTCAAACATGATCATAAAGCTTAAAGATGACCTTAAGATGGCTCAAACCAATCAAGCACCAAAGGGTGGCATCTTTGACAAGTTGAAGATGGCATATGCATGTCGTGCATACACCAACACAAGACATCCCCTTGTCAAGGATGGTCTTGGTTATTCTAGGGAGATGAGACAAAATGCCAAAACTCCCAAGAATGGAAAAGACTTGATTGTTTTTGTCAAAAGAGGCTCATACAACAATAAAGGGAAGAACATTGCTACATCACCCAAAATGCCTATGAAAGAACCTCATCCATTGTTCCATGATTTAGATGCATCATAAGTTTTATTGAGGAACAAGTTTGGAAAGGCCTATGCTAGGTATGTTGGGCAACACCGCAAGAGTCCTAAACCTTGTGTGTGGGTGCTCAAGTGCCTATTGACTAATATCAAAGGACCCAACACCGCTTGGGTACCTAAAGCCAAGGCTTAAATCATTCTTATAGGCATACTCCTCCGGTGGAACCAAATGGGTTCTTGATAGCGGGTGCACTAATTATATGACTGGAGAGAAGAAGATGTTTGTGGAGTATGAGCTAAATGAAGATCCAAGCAAAGGGATATACTTTGGGGAAAAAAGCCAAGGAAAAAAATCCTTGGCACCGGTAAAATTGCTATATCCCCTAATCACACTCTTTCAAATGTTTTACATGTTGATTCACTTGATTATAACCTATTGTCCATATCACAACTATATGACAAATGTTATAATTTTTTATTCACTAATGAGGTTGTGACCGTCACAAGGAGAAACAATGACTCAATTGCCTTTAAGGGTGTACTCAAGGGAAAGCTCTATCTTGTTAATTTTTCCGCGGATAAAGCCCAACTTGATACATGCTTTATTGCAAAAACCAACATGGGATGGCTGTGGCATAGAAGGCTAGCTTATGTTGGGATGAGGAATTTGCGAAAACTCCTTAAGGGCGAGCACATCCGTGGTTTAAAGAATGTTGTGTATGAAAAGGATAGACCATGTAGCGCATTCCAAGCCGAAAAAGCAAGTTGGAGCACCACATCCATCCAAGAACATTATGACAACAACACGACCATTGGAGCTTCTACACATGGATCTCTTTGGTCCAATCGCCTACATAAGTACTGGCGGCAACAAATACAGTCTCGTTATTGTTGATGATTTTTCACGTTTCACTTGGGTATTCTTTTTGCATGATAAGTGTGAGACTCGAGGTGTTCCCAAGAGATACTTGAAGAGAGCTCAAAATGAGTTCACCTTAAGTATCAAGACCATAATGAGTGAAAATGGCACCGAATTCAAGAATACTCAAGTTGAAGAATTTTTGGATGAAGAAGGCATCAAGCATGAGTTCTCGCCCCCCTACTCCCCTCAACAAAATGGGGTGGCCGAGAGGAAGAATAGGACTTTAATTGAGATGTCAAGAACCATGCTTGATGGGTACAAGACGTCGGACCAGTTTTGGGCGGAAGTGGTCAACACTGCTTGCCATGCCATAAATTGGTTGTATCTTCACCGCATACTTATGAAGACGTCTTATGAGCTCCTAACTGGTAACAAGCCCAACATTTCTTAATTTTGTGTTTTTGGGAGAAAATGCTACATTCATAACAAGAAGCCTAGTACTTCAAAGTTTGCTTCTATGTCCGATGAGGGTTTCTTGCTTGGTTATGACTCAAACACTTACACCCATCATGTCTTTAACAAATCCTCTGGAATTTTTGAAGTAGCACGTGACGTAGTATTTGGCGAGACTAATGGCTCCCAAGTGGAGCAAGTTGATCTTCATGTGCTAGAAAAAGAAGAAGCTCCGCAAGTGGTGATAGGAAGGATGGCGCTTGGAGATATTTGACCACAAGAACAACCACAACACTCAAGTGACCATCCTACACATCAAGAAAGCTGTTCCACAAATAATAAAGATCAAGTTCCCCATGATGCGCTCCAAGAAGATAATAATGTAGGCAACAATCAAATAGGAGACAATGAAAATGATGAAGACAAAGATGAAGATTCAAGACCCCAAGCTCCCCACCCAAGAGTGCACCAAAGCGTCCAAGGGGCCATCCCATTGACAATATACTTGGAGACATCTCCAAGGGGGTAACTACTCAATCTCGTGTTGCAAATTTTTGCGAACATTACTCTTTTGTTTCTTCCTTTGAGCCCCACAAGGTTTAAGAAGCACTATGAGATCCAGATTGGGTGATGGCCATGCAAGAAGAGCTCAACAACTTCGAAAGAAAACAAGTATGGGAGCTTGTGAAGAGGCCTAATGCGAATGTTGTAGGCACTAAGTGGGTGTTCCACAACAAACAAGATGAGCACGGGGTGCTTACAAGGAACAAGGTACGACTTGTGGCCAAAGGGTATTCACAAGTCGAAGGTTTGTATTTCGAAGAAACCTTTGCTCCCGTAGCTAGGCTTGAATCAATTTGTATATATTTTGCCTTTGCTACTCACCATGATTTTAAGCTATACCAAATGGACATCAAGAGTGCATTCCTCAATGTTCCAATCAAGGAAGAGGTGTATGTGGAGCAACTCCCCGGGTTTGAAGATGAAGAATTCTCAAACCATGTGTAAAAATTGCGTAAAACTCTCTATGGACTCAAACAAGCCCCTAGAGCTTGGTATGAGTGCCTTAGAGATTTTCTAACTCAAAATGGTTTCAAAATTGGGAAGGCGGATTACACTTGCACTTTAATGATGATTTGTTTGTTTGCCAAATATATGTCAATAACATTACATTTGGTTCTACTTACAAAGCTTTTTGTGATGAGTTTTCCAAGATAATGACCAAAAGATTTGAGATGTCTATGATGGGGGAGTTGAAGTTCTTCCTTGGCTTTTAAGTGAAGTAACTAAAGGAAGGCACATTCATTTGTCAAACTAAGTACACACAAAACATACTAAAGAAGTTTGACATGGACAAGGCCAAACCCATCAAGACTCCTATGGCTACAAATAAACATCTCGACCTTAATGAAGATGGTCCAAGTGTGGACCAAAAGTTATACCGTTCCATGATAGGCCCATTACTTTACGTATGTGCATCTAGGCCCGATATCATGCTTAGTTGTGTGTATATGTGCTAGATTTCAAGCTGCTCCTAAGGTCTGTCATTTGACCGCCATCAAGAGAATTCTTAGATATTTGGTTCACACACCAAGCCTTGGACTTTTGTACCCCAAAGGCTCTAAGTTTAACATCATTGGATATTCCTATGCGGACTATTCGGGGTGCATTGTTTATAGGAAGAGCACATCGCGAACTTGCCAATTCCTTGGTAGATCTCTAGTGTCTTGGTCCTCAAACAAACAAAACTCCATTGCTCTTTCCACAGCTGAAGCAGAGTATGTCGCCGCCGGAAGTTGTTGTGCACAACTTCTTTGGATGCAACAAACTCAAAGGGACTATGGCATAAACTTGCTCCATATTCCCCTCCTATGGACAATGAGAGTGCCATCAAAATAGCCAACAATCCAGTTGAATACTCAAGGACCAAACACATCAATATTCGACACCATTTCATGAGAGATCACTCCATCAAAGGAGACATTGAAATTTCACATGTGAGAACCGAAAAACAATTGGCCCATATATTTACCAAACCCTTAGATGAGAAAATATTTTGTGAACTCAGGAGTGAGCTCAATATCTTAGATTCTCGAAATGTGGCTTGAGTCTTGGACATCTGATTGTCATATTCAAAATTCACACATGCTTGGGAAAAACTCATCCTCCTCAATTTTCTACAAATTATTTTGAAATTATTGAATCTTTGTGAACCATCATCATAGTTTGATTGTTGACTGCTTACTGACCATGTTTACAAATATCCTTTGTGAAATCTAGTCCAAAAGGATCAAATCTCCACTAAAACTCAATATATAGGAGTTTTCAGTCTTAGGACCGGACTAGTCCGCCCCTTGACCGGACTAGTCCGACGGTTCAGAGTAGTCCGTACCCAGTCCGCTGGCCGGACAAGTTCGAGTCCCTGACAGGACTAGTCCGATCGTTGGGGACTTAACCTCCCCTAGATGCCCTTGACTTATCCACTTCCACTCAAACCCTCTTTCTCTCCAAAACGCAGGAAAACCGCACCCAAAACGGCGATTTTCGATTCCCACCACCAAATCTCGACCCCAATCCGTGGATTGAAGCCCTATGGTTCTAGGGAACTATTCCCCAAGCATCGGAGGCCGATTCTTCATCCACATTTCATCAATTTGATGATTTGAAGAGGTATTCTTCACCTAACCCAAAACCTTTGAAATTCAATTTTTTTAGGTCTAATGATAGAAACTTCTTGACAAATGTTGTTGTCCACATCACAATGATCATGTACCTCAATTTTGGTGATAGGATTCGTAGATTTAGCAAAATTTCTCTAGAATAGGGTTCTTACTGTGTGAACCGGACTAGTCTAGCCGTAGGGCGGACAAGTCCAACCTGGTACGGACTAGTCCGGCCCTTGGGCGGACAAGTCTTGGTTACACAGTGAAAACCCTAACCTATGTTGATTTTGGAATTCTACCACTACCTTTTAACTTCCTCGGACTCATACACTTTCCTTTGCATCTCTTATTAGCAACTATGTCGGATTCCGAGTATGTTCCCCTCTCCGACTTCGAGGTCGAGGCAGGAAGGCAAGCTTGTTACCCCCGAAATCCCGAGGAGGACCAGCTTGTCAAGGCGTATCTCGACTCTCAGGCCGAAGCAAGAAGAGAAAAGAAGACACAACGAGAAGCTCACAACTTAGCTGCAGCCGAGGTAGCCCCAAAGAAGAAGAGGCTTGTGACTATGGGGGAGTAAGCTAGAATCCAGGAGGCGAGGATCTCCAAGGACAAGGGAAAGGCCCCAGCGGATGCTGCACCCGATGAAAGGGTTATAGTGGCAAGAAGGCAGCAAGCAAGGACAAGAAGGGTTCCTATCAACCCATTGGCCCCTTGAGGATGTCATCTCCTGCACGGAACCCAAACCGTGCAGCTGCCTTTGATGCCAACATCTTCAAAGGCAAAGGGGCTGAGAAGGCGAGAAAGCTAAGGAAGATCAACGTCTATCAAAGGGAGAGGAGCACAGTGGATCCCTGCTTCTGTTGTGACTTCCACTGTGATTATTACCGGGCTGTCTACATGTCCAAGCAAACCCTCATCATGATGCTTAGTGGATCAACTTGGATTACATAGCCTAGAAGGATCATGTGGCCTTCAATGCTGTGATTGGGGCCGTAGAGTGCCATGGTATGAAGAAATTCATGGCTTTTTAGTATGACTGGGATGTGGAGGTGATTGCCCAATTCTACTCCACCGTCTATTTCCATACTGTCAGTACCCTGCATACCGAATACCCCTTGGAACTGCAAAGAGTGCAAAGGAACTCCACCTATCTGAGCTGAGGACCCCCAAAGGCCCCACGTGTCACTCGAAAACAGACCTGCCTCCCTCTTATGGTTAGTCCCAGTGCCGCCACGTGTATCATAAAACCTGAGCTACATTCCATACACCGGAAAGCTCCGGACTGGATAACTGTGTGGCACCCCCGGACCTAACCCCCGATAGAGGGAAGCTCTGGTACTGACACCTGCACAACAGCACCGGACCTACTTGTCCAAGACGGTAAGCTCCGGAGTTGCCACACATCCAACCGCCAGACCTTCAACCTCAACATAATGATTGTTGAACCTTCAATGGCTCAGACATTCAAGGCAGCCCGAACCACGTAAATCCTCGTGTCAAATCACCATCTTGTTCTGAATTTCCGCATGCCCCAACCAATCTATGGAACTCAACGGGCTACTAACAATAGTACCGGGAGAATTGCCAGAACCAGACTCCGACACACAACGATGGGGACATGAGGATCACCTGGATGACCCACGAAGAGCAATACTCCACCACCTACTGGGAGTTTGATCATTTCCTTGACTTGGAGGATCAAATGGACAATGAGATCATTATCTCCAACTTAAGGCCAGTTGGTCGCGACACTGAATGTAGGACTAGAGGGGGGTGAATAGGCCTTTTTGAATATTTGTCGGATCCTACAGCACTCAACAACCGGTTTAATACCAGAGATATCGGACTAGTCTGGTAAAGTGCGAACTAGTCTGGTGTTCACGGACTAAGCTTATTAAACTTAATTGATTGTTTCAATTCTTTTATGTGTACAGCGGAAGTATAGAATCAAACAACAGTTTAACAGCTATTTACTCAATTATATCACACTTAAGTCTTATGTTTAACAATTTAACGTAAGCTGAACAATTTGTGTGAAACCCTAGATTAAGTTGATTATCTTGAATGATGAACAATGAAACAAGACACAAGTGTTTATCCCGTGGTTCGGCAACCACAAAAGGCCACCTACATCCACGTTGAGGAGTCCACAAAAGGACCGGGTCTTCTCCAACCCTACCCTCGTTGGATCGCCACGAAGGCCAATCCTCTTCCACTAATCACAAAGGGGTGAATAACCAAATTCAAGGGGCGATCTCACACTTTGAGAGCTCCCTTAGATTACAAAACACAATACCACGGAAAACACACTCAAAAGTTACAATTGAAATGCAGGAGTGTGTTAGAGAATCAAACCAAGAGCTCAATGTGGTGTAGCAAGTGTCTCTCCAACGATCTAGATTGAATCCTAAAAGGATTGGACGATTTTGCACTTCATTTCGTGGAGAGAGGTTGTTTTTGAGTCTCTTGGGAGGTGTGACGGCGCTAGGGTTCGAGAGCGTTAAAAGTGGGTCGTGCACCTCTATTTATATGGGGTTTCTAAAAGTGACCGTTAGGGTTTAGAAAGTTCGGACTAGTCCATGGTGATCACCGGACTAGTCCGGTGTGCTGTGTGTTGCAAACCCTAAGAGTCCCGAAATATCGGACTAGTCCGGCTGAGAGCGGACTTGTCCGATTTCGCTACTGGAAATCTTCGGACTAGTCCGATGTCCATCGTACTTGTCCAGACATGTGAAACCCTAAGTGTGTTGAATGACAAGTCCGCACTCGGAGGACTTGTCCAACTTGGATCAGTGGGGTTTTTCGAACTAGTCCGTGTGAACATCGGACTTGTCCGAAGGGGATCAGAATGGATATCGGACTAGTCCGGTTGATAACGCACTTGTCCGATGTTGTGTGACTTGAGTAGTGTTTTTAGGACTAGTATGCACTGGGGGGACTAGTACGATTCTAGTCAGAAAGATATCGGACTAGTCCGACAGATATCGGACTTGTCCGATCTGGTGCAGAAAGGTTTATCGGACTAGTCCGGTGACGAACGGACTAGTCTGGTCCTGTGAAACTATGTGCAATGTGTGTGTTTAATTATCATTGAGCTCTTGGGGTGTGTTTCCTCAACACACTCCATACACAATAATCTGCTATTCTTTTTCCTTGAGCTCATTTCCGCTTTGCTCCTCCTCATCCCTTCTTTTGGGTATTTTGCTCATTTTTTCATTATAGGCCTGCATTCATCTCAATAAAGAGGTTAGGATCCCAATTGCTTGTCATAAATCTTCCAAAACCCACAAGGGAGTCCTAGATGCACTTTCAATCTCCCCCTTTTTGGTGATTGATGACAACCAATTGAGATTTCACAAAATATGACAAAAATTGAGATTTTCATAAAGTATGCACATATGAATCAAAATATATCAAGCAGTGAGAGAATTATCCATATGTGCATTCTTTATGGTGGGATGCATAACTAAGTACATTAAGACATCGGGAATGACATAATTTGCATTAATCAACCAAAATAAAGTACATATGTCATTCCAGGAGCAATGATGATTTTAACTAGTACTTCTCAAATTAAGTGAGCATTGCATTCACAGAACCAAAGTTAATCTTAGAAACACAATTAAAACATTACAATCACAAAGATAGATAAAAAGAGCTCTCTCCTCGCATCCTACAGCTAAAGCTAAGACTCCCCCTCAATCTCTCCCCCTTTGGCATCAAGACACCAAAAAGATGAGAGGAGGGTCCTAGGGTCTTCACTCTTCACTGTTGGTCCTCTCGTCATCGTCTTCATCTTCCTCATCATCAGCTTGACGAGGAGGAGAAGGAGGAGGGACGGAGCCACTCGAGCCCCCAATGCCAAAGTAGGCAAGCTCGGAGGGGTTCAAGGGCGCGATCTCAGTGTAATCTGGATCAGAGTCCTCAGAGATCTTTGGAGATCCAATGGGATCAATCTCCAGCTTTTCGCAAATTTGCTTCACAGTGGCCTTTATGTACTTCATGCCCTACCTTCTCTTCTAATTGAGCTTGTGGGCCTTCACTTCGGCCTTCTTGCAGGAGGTGAATATAGCAGCCAGATACTTGAGGATTCCACTAGCTGATCCTCTCTGAGGGGCTTCCCTAGAAGCAGGGACAGTCCTGACACCTTCACTTGATCTTGCCGGTGCCTCGGGACTGGAGGCCGTCGAAGGAGCAGCCTGCACACTCGGCTTTTGAGGCATTTGAGGCCTCAAGGGGAGATGCTCCACATCTTTCACAAACTCAATGCCGGTGACTTTTTCAATCACAAACATAAGGTAAGGAGCATATCCGCAAGATCTGTTGGGAGTGCAGGAGATGTTTACCATATCATTCCAAATGTATTCCGCCACATCAAATGGTTGGTCCTTGCTTATGACTCTCATCAGAGTCCGGAGCACACTCCCTGCGTCCCCATCCTTACGGGCAATGTTCTTTCTTAGCACTCTATTCAACACCACAAAGAATGGTTTCATGTTTTTGGTGGAAGGAGGGTTGAACTTTGAGTTTGGCTCATATAGAAACTTCATCTTGTCCTTGTCAATGACACCAATGTTGTGTATAACTAAGCAATCAGACCTTGTGGAGTCAAGGTGAAGCAATCTAGTGAAATCTTCTTGAGTGATGCTGTACTTGGATCCATGGGTCATCCAAGTGACACTCTCTTCATCCTCACTAGAGAAGTGACAGGTCGCAAAGAACTGCGCAATCACTTCATCATTCCAGTTTTGTCTGAAAGCAAACAGGTCTCTCAGTCCATGCTTTTCAATGGCTCTCACTACATCAGTGAACGGTGAGCAACCCTTCTTCTCAAAGTGTGCCCAGTCAATCCACTGAATGCGCACCACGGGGGTCTTCATCGGTAGATACACCAATTTGTAGAAATTTGCATGGAAGTTGCACCAGAACCTTCCATCTGCAGCTTGCTTCGGCCTGTCATACCAGTCAATGCTTCTGAATTTTGCGGCCGACTCACTGCCCTTGCCATTGAACTTCTCCTCAGTAGGGTCCCAGACCCCTTCCCTGGGAGCATGCAGCTTCAAGGGCCCGAATGGCCCCGTCGCTATCCCTTTTCCCTTGCCCTTTGCTTGGCGGGCACTTGCCGAGCTAGGGCCACCACCAGCCTTAGAGGCTGGCACCTTGGAGGCCGCCTTCTTCGCTAGCACTTTCCTCCGAACCTGAGGAGGGGAAGGAGCAGGCTCGGAGGGTCTTTCTTGGCGCTTCTTGCCATGACCCGTCGAAGTCCGAGGTGCCACCTCGTGCTCCATCTCGGCCTCAAAGTCGGAGATTTCATCGTTTGAGCTCGACATGATCTGAGAATCATTTGCAAGAATGATGATAAGTGATACAAGGCATAGGTATGAAAAGATAGCAAGGAAGTGCATTGAGGAATTGAAGAATTAGGTTTTAATTTCAGAAACATCGGACTTGTCCGGTGCACATGCACGGACTAGTCCAGGGGACCGGACTTGTCCGTGCATGGACCGGACTAGTCCGGTGTTCATCCTCAAAAACCTAACATAGTGGACAAAGGCTGATTCCTAATGCATAACAAGTTTGGCATACACGTAGTACATCAAAGGGGCATGTATATAGTGGAAGATGCTAGGCTATTCGATCAACAATTGAGAAAAACAAGATTTCTAGGGTTTGGAAGAAAATTACCGAAGAATTCGATTGAAGCTTGAGGAATAGGGAGTTGGAGCCCGGACAAGTCCACTAGCTTCAATCCTCATGAGGTCAAGCTTGATTTGTGCCCAAATGCGCACCTTTTTGATGGTGGGATCAAGGAACCGCCTTGGGAGCTCGAGCGCAAGAGAGAGAGAGTGCGTGAGGAAGAGTGGGGATGAGAGGAATTAGGGTTTTGTGGCAGCTAGGGTTATGGACACGAAAAATAGGACAAGTCCGGAGATGACCGGACTAGTCCGAACTCAACTAGAGAGCTATATCGGACTAGTCCGTGGTCTATCGGACTAGTCCGGTCTAACCGGCACTCGGCGGACTAGTCTGCAGGGGCGGACTAGTCCGGGTAACCACGGACTAGTCCGTGGTCACCAGGAGAAATTTGCATAGCCCATTCATATGTGTTTTAAGGTTCATAAATAGAGAATGGAGGGGCAAAACAAATCAATTAATCTTGATGAATTTGATCAGTAAGCATACAACAAACAAACAATGATCATAATTCACCAAGATCTAGTAATTGACATAGTTTTTCGAGAAAAATTGAGAGAGATGATTTTCACAATTCAATCAACAATTTGAAGAATTCATACAGGTATGCAACCTTTCAAGCCACACTCCGAGAATCAAGGATATTTAGTTCATTTCAGAGTTCGCAAAAACGTTTTTCATCAAGTGGCTTGGTGAATATGTCGGCCAATTGCTTTTGGGTGTTGACATGTGAGATGGTTATATTTCCTTTCATGGAATGGTCTCTCAAGAAATGATGTCTTATGTCTATGTGTTTAGTTCTAGAGTGCTCAACTGGATTGTGGGCAATTTTAATGACACTCTCATTGTCACAAAGGAGAGGAATACGGTTCATATTGCAACCGTAATGCCTTAGAGTTTGTCGCATCCAAAGGAGTTGTGCACAACAACTCCCGGCTGCAACATACTCCGCTTCGGCTGTTGATAGGGCAATGGAATTTTGTTTCTTGGACGACCAAGAAACTAAGGATCTCCCTAGGAATTGGCATGTGCCGGAGATGCTTTTTCTATCTACTTTGCACCCGGCATAATCTGCATCAGAATAACCAATATGATTGAATTTTGAGCCTTTTGGGTACCAAACACCAAGGTTGGGTGTATGAACCAAATATCTCAAGATCCTTTTTACGGCTGTCAAGTGACATTCCTTAGGATTGGCTTGAAATCTTGCACACAAACACACACTTAACATAATATCTGGCCTAGATGCACATAAATAGAGTAGAGATCCAATCATGGAGCGATATACCTTTTGGTCGACATTAGGTCCATCTTCATTGAGATCCAAGTGGCCATTTGTTGCCATGGGGGTCTTTATGGGTTTTGCCTTGTCCATGCCAAACTTCTTAAGTATGTCCTGCGTATAATTGGTTTGGCTTATGAACGTTCCTTCCTTTTGTTGTCGCACTTGGAATCCCAAATAGTATTTTAATTCTCCCATCATTGACATTTCAAATCTGTCTGTCATGATTTTGCTAAATTCCTCACAAAAAGATTGATTAGTTGATCCAAAAATTATGTCGTCAACATAAATTTGACAAATAAAGAGATCATTATCTAAATTCTTTGTAAATAATGTATAATCTAATTTGCCAATTTGAAAACCATTCTCAATTACGAAATCTCTAAGACACTCATACCAAGCTCTAGGAGCTTATTTGAGGCTGTAGGGAGCCTTACGCAATTTATATACGTGGTCGGGGAACTCTTCGTCTTCGAATCCGGGTGGTTGCTCCACGTACACCTCTTCCTTGATCAGTCCGTTGAGGAAGGCGCTTTTCATGTCCATTTGATACATCTTGAAATCATGGTGAGTAGCATATGCAAGTAATATTCTAATAGATTCAAGCCTAGCTACTGGAGCAAAAGTCTCATCGAAATCCAAACCTTCGACTTGTGAGTACCCTTTGGCCACAAGTCGTGCCTTGTTCCTTGTCACCACCCCGTGTTCGTCTTGTTTGTTGCCGAAGACCCACTTGGTGCCGACGATGTTTTCATTCGGTCTTGCCACAAGTTCCCACACTTTGTTCCGCTTGAAGTTGTTCAATTCTTCTTGCATCGCCACCACCCAGTCCGGATCCTTCAATGCATCCTCAATCCTGCGTGGTTCCAAAAAGGATACAAATGGATAATGCTCACAAAAGTTAGCTATGTGAGATCTAGTGGTTACCCCCTTTTGGATGTCACCGATGATGTTGTCGATTGGGTGATCCCTTTGAACACATTGGTGTACTCTTGGATGTGGCACTTGAGGAGTTGTGTCTTCATGATTGTCTGCTTCTCCCCCTAAGTGGTTGCCTTCATTGACTTGTTGATCATTTTCGTACTCTTGTGGTTGATCTTGTGTTGAGGCTCCCCCTTGATTGATGGTCTCCTCTTGTGGTTCATTTTCCTCATGTTCGTGTGAAGGTGGTTCTTGTGGTCGAACTTCGCCTAGAGCCATTCTTTTCAATGCTTGACATGGAGCTTCTTCTTTACCTAATTCACTTGAATCAACTGGCTCCTTTTGGGAGCCATTAGTCTCATCGAACACTATGTAACGTGCAACTTCAACAAGTCCGGAGGCCTTGTTGAAGACACGATAGGCATAAGTGTTCGAATCATAACCAAGCAAGAAACCTTCATCAGACTTTGAAGCAAACTTTGAAGTCCTAGGCTTCTTGTTCAGGATTTAACATGGAGAACCGAAAACTCAAAAATATGAAATGTTTGGTTTGTTACCTGTAAGTAGCTCATAGGGAGTCTTCTTGAGTAGTCGATGGAGATAAAGTCGATTTGCGGCGTGGCAAGCGATGTTAATCGCTTCCACCAGAAATCGATCTGATGTCGTGTACTCATCTAGCATTGTCCTTGCCATCTCAATGAGTGTTCGGTTCTTTCTTTCGGCAACTCCGTTTTTTTGTGGCGAGTATGGAGCTGAAAATTCATACTTGATGCCCTCTTCAGGTACTCCTCCACTTGTGTGTTCTTGAACTCCGTGCCATTGTCGCTTCGAATACTCTTGATTGTCAATGAAAATTTGTTTTGGGCTCGCTTGAAGAATTTCTTGTGTGTTCCTTGTGTTTCTGACTTATCATGCAAGAAGAAAACCCAAGTGTAGCGAGAAAAATCATCAATGACAACTAAATCGTATTTGTTACCGCCGATGCTTATGTAAGCAATTGGACCAACCAAGTCCATGTGAAGTAGTTCGAGCGGTCTTGTCGTAGTCATGACGATCTTTGCGGGATGATGTGCTCCAACTTGCTTCCCGGCTTGGCACGCACTACAAGGCCTGTCTTTCTCAAAAACAACATTCTTCAAACCTCGGATGTGATCGCCCTTGAGAAGTTTTTGAAGGTTTCTCATACCAACATGCGCTAGCTGTCTATGCCACAGCCAACCCATGTTGGTTTTTGCAATCAAGCATGTGTCGAGTTCGGCTTTATCCTTGTTGAAGTCAACCAGGTAAAGCTTTCCCTTCAACATACCCTTGAATGCAATAGAACCATCACTCCTCCTAGAGACGGTCACACCCTCGTTAGTGAACAAGCAATAATAACCTTTGTCACATAGTTGAGATATGGACAGCAGGTTATAATCTAAAGATTCAACGTGTAAAATATGAGAAAGCGTGTGTTCAGAGGATATTGCAATTTTACCGGTACCGAGCACCCTTCCTTGACTATTATCTCCGAAGTAGATGCCTTCGTTTGGGTCCTCGTTCTCTTCATATTCCACGAACATCCTTCTTTCTCTGGTCATGTGACTGGTGCACCCACTGTCCAACACCCATTTGGATCCACCAGAGGAATAGGCCTGCAAAAACAAATTATGCTTTGGTTTTAGGTACCCAAGCTTGCTTGGGTCCTTGGAGGTTAGTCACAATACATTTGGGCACCCACACATGGGATTTTGTGTTCCCCTGGCGTGGCCCAACATAATAAGCATAGACCTTGCCAAGGTTGTTTCTCATTAACACATAGGAGGCATCAAAAGTTTTAAATAAAAGCTGCTGTTGTTCATGGGTCGGACTAGTCTGGGGGGCCGGACTTGTCTGGATTACCAGACTTGTCTGGACACGGACCGGACTAGTCCGGTATATGTGAGTTAAGGTTTTTATCCTTTGACTCACCAGTTTGAGAGGATCTTCCCTTCACTAAGGAGATCCTTCCCTTGTTATTCTTATCACTTCTAGCATGTAGCTTTTCATCATAGGAGTAACCAATGCCATACTTGACATTTGGAGGTCTTTGGACCAAGTATGCACTACGTGCATAGTTGATCTTCTCCTTGTCAAATATGCTACATTGAGTAGGATTTTTATCCTTTGTGGAGATTGATTTCCCTTTCAATCTGGTGTCAGTTTTACCACATGTGTGCATATGAGCAAATTCAGTTTCAGTGGGTTGAGAAGGTGAGTTTGAAGAAGAGGAAGGTTCACTCAGCTTGAGCAACTCAACTTGCACTTCAAGTATCTTGTTAACCTTGATCAGGTCAGCAAGTTGGTCCTTCATTGCAACATTTGAGTCGGTTAACTCCAAGCAAGCTTTCTTGCTTGAAGCTAACTCAAGATCCAGTGAACTGTTTTTCTCCTTTTCAAGCTCTAGAAGTTTTTCAAGTTCCACATACTCCTCCTTTTGGGAGATAATCATGTCCTCTTGACAATCAATTAACCTTTCCTTCTCAACAAGTTGGTCAAGTAAGAATTTCATTTTTGTTGCAGTTTTCCTATCTAGTCCATTTAGCATATCCTCATCATCACTATCTATTTCATCATCACTAGAGTAGGAAGACATGGAAGGGGTTTTGATGTTTACCTTGCGTTTACCTTCCTTTGCCATAAGGCAAGTGCCATTTCCCTTTCTTGCACCGAGTGTAGGAAAGAGTGTAGATTTCTTGGACGTGTTCTCGATGGCTATGCTAGCCATCTCTTCTTCATCGGATGATGAGGACTCATCGTTTGAGTCCCACTCCTTCCCAATATGTGCTTGTTTGGCTTGTTTCTTCTTCTTGAAGAACTTCTTAGGTTGAGGCTTGGATTCTTTAGTCTTCTTCTTGTTCTCCTCATATGGGCAATCCACTATAAAGTGGTTATATTCACCACAATTATAGCACGCCCGTCTCAATTTTGGCTTTGTTCTTTCCTTGTACTTGCCTTCACTTGATTTTGTCCCATGCTTTTTCTTAATTATTCTCTTGAACTTTTTCATGAACAAGATCAAATCCTCTTCATCTAGCTCACTGCTCTCTTCATGACTGTCCTTCTCTAGTTGTGCTTCTCTTGCTTCTTTGGATAGAGGCTTGAGGGTGGACTTTAAAACGACTCCTTTCTTCTTCGCCGAAGTGAGGTCGGCAATTTCCTTGACGTGCTTTGCTTGCTTCTCCATCATTTCAAAGTTGATAATTTTACCAAGCAATTCATCCGGAGTCATCCTTTTGTATCCGCGGCTTTCTCTAATCATGGAGCATAGCGTGACATTGCGAGGCATAAAGGCTCTAAGGATGAGCTTTACCACCTCGTGGTCATTCCACTTCTTGCTCCCATATGATCGCACTTTATTGACGAGTGTCTTCAATCGATTGTACATATCCTGAGGTGACTCGTCTTCCTCAATTGCGAATTTTCCTAGTTCGCCTTCGATCATCTCAATCTTTGCTTCACGTACATGTCGGTCACCTTCATGTGCGGTTTGCAGAGTATCCCATATTTCCTTAGCAGTTTCGAGTCCATCCACCTTGGTGAACTCGTCCCGACTGAGTGAGGATGTGATTACAGCTGCGGCTTGAGCATTTCTATGAATGGCCTGCTCTTGGCTTGGGGTGAGCTCTTCGTCGTCATCCGGAATATCTATCCCTGTGCATACAATATGCCATAAACTTGGGTTGAGGGAAATCAAATGCATTTTCATATTCTGCCTCCACATGGAGTAATCACTTCCATCAAAGTGTGGGGCTTTTCCAAGTGGGATAGATAAGTAATGGTTGTTATTGGAATTTAGACGATCATAGTTAAAAGGATATCAGGAGTAGTCGGTGTGACTACTCCCCTTCTTCTTCTCTTCAACCTTTGCTTTCCCTTTGGAAAGTGCCTTCTTTCTGAGGAGTGCCTTCAGCTCCAGCGTCTCCTCATCATCGTCCTCGAAGTCTTGAATGGCTTCGAGGTACTTCTACAGTTTTTGGGTCTTGTCGTTGTTAACCTCCTCTTGGTTGTTGATTTTGTGGACGTCCTTCATGTCCGACATGATCTCTTTGAGTGGTTAAACTCTTTCTTGAAGAACCTCGCTCTGATACCAATTGAATGTAGGCCTAGAGGGGGGTGAATAGGCCTTTTTGAATATTTGTCAGATCCTGCAGCACTCAACAACCGGTTTAATACCAGAGATATCGCACTAGTCCGGTAAAGTGCGGACTAGTCCGGTGTTCACGGACTAAGCTTATTAAACTTAATTGATTGGTTCAATTCTATTATGTGTACAGCGGAAGTATAGAATCAAACAACAGTTTAACAGCTATTTACTGAATTATATCACACTTAAGTCTTATGTTTAACAATTTAACCTAAGATGAACAATGTGTGTGAAACCCTAGATTAAGTTGATTAGCTTCAATGATGAACAATGAAACAAAAGCAAGTGTTTATCCCGTGGTTCGGCTACCACAAAAGGCCACCTACATCCACGTTTAGGAGTCCACAAAAGGATCGAGTCTTCTCCAACCCTACCCTCGTTGGATCGCCACGAAGGCCAATCCTCTTCCACTAATCACAAAGGGGTGAATAACCAAATTCAAGGGGCGATCTCACACTTTGAGAGCTCCCTTAGATTACAAAACACAATACCACCGAAAACACACTCAAAAGTTACAATTGAAATGCAGGAGTGTGTTAGAGAATCCAACCAAGAGCTCAATGTTGTGTAGCAAGTGTCTCTCCAATGAACTAGATTGAATCCTCAAAGGATTGGACGATTTTGCACTTAATTTCGTGGAGAGAGGTTGTTTTTGAGTCTCTTGGGAGGTGTGACGGCGCTAGGGTTCGAGAGCGTTAAAAGTGGGCCGTGCACCTCAATTTATATGGGGTTTCTAAAAGTGACCGTTAGGGTTCAGAAAGTTCGGACTAGTCCGTGGTGATCACCGGACTAGTCTGGTGTGCTGTGTGTTGCAAACCCTAAGAGTCCCGAAATATCGGACTAGTCCGGCTGAGAGCGGACTTGTCCGATTTCGCTACTGGAAATCTTCGTACTATTCCGATGTCCATCGACTTGTCCAAACATGTGAAACCCTAAGTTTGTTGGATGACAAGTCCGCACTCGGAGGACATGTCCGACTTGGATCAGTGGGGTTTTTCGGACTAGTCCGTGTGAACATCGGACTTGTCCGAAGTGGATCAGAAAGGATATTGGACTAGTCCGGTTGATAATGGACTTGTCCGATGTTGTGTGACTTCTGTAGTGTTACGAGGACTAGTCGCACTGGGGGGAACTAGTCCGATTCTAGTTAGAAAGATATCGGACTAGTCCGACAGATATCGGACTTGTCCGATCTGGTGCAGAAAGGTTTATCGGACTAGTTCGGTGACGAACGGACTAGTCCGGTCCTGTGAAACTATGTGCAATGTGTGTGTTTATCTATCATTGAGCTCTTGGGGTGTGTTTCCTTAACACACTCCGTACACAATAATCTGCTATTCTTTTTCCTTGAGCTCATTTCCGCTTTGCTCCTCCTCATCCCTTCTTTTTGGTATTTTGCTCATTTTTTCATTATAGGCCTGCATTCATCTTAATAAAGAGGTTAGGATCCAAATTGCTTGTCATAAATCATCCAAAACCCACAAGGGAGTCCTAGATGCACTTTCAGACACCATGGACTACATGTATCCTAGCCATGTACCCTATGAGACCGGGCACATCAGGAACATCAAGCCCTTCTACAGTGTCCTCAACAGGGTGCTCCGAAAGACCATTGCCCCCAAGGATGGAGATGTGGGGATTATTCAAGGAAACCTGAGGCACTTGATGGTGCTTATTGATGGATATGTCCGCTTCAATGTTGTGGACTATATCTTTGATGACATCTTTAACATCTCCCATACTCCAAAACAATCATGTGGCTATGCTTCAAACATCATGTACATGATGAAGAAGGTCTCCGGACTCAACTTCAAGAAAGACATCACTCACCAGAGGCTTCAACCTCAACTCTGGAGCCTGCTGCCTCTAGGAGGCCTGGCAGACTAGTCCGTTTTGAGGCGAACCGAATGTCTTTGGAGTGATTCTTAGAGAATTTGGAGCTACGTCCCAGAAGACCGTACTTGTCTGTTTTTTAATGGACCAAAGCTCTCTGGAAAGGTTCAGACTTGTCCATTTGGATACCGACTAGTCCGTTTGAGACTTGGTGAGATAAACTGAGAGAACCCTAGAGGGTCGGACTAGTCCGCTCCTGTGACCGAATTAGTCCGGGCCTACCCATATGAGTATGTTTTGGGACGAACTAAACCTTTATGTCCTACTTCGGACTAGTCTGTTTTTGGCCGGACTAGTCCGTTGTCTAGTGACCGTTTGAATTTGGAAATTTGGCGTGTAGCGTGACGATCGTCGCACAGTGCGACAGTTGTCAGGACCTGACCAGAGGTCAGTGGTCCCATTGGGCCACACTAGTCCGGGGCCAGTGGTCGGACAAGTCCGCCCTTTTGCTGAGGTCAGCAAAAGGGGCTCAGGACCCCTATAAAAAGGGGACCCCATGACCTCATTTGAAGAAGACAAGAACCCTAGCGCCGCCACAAGTGACCTAGAGCTATCCAAAGCTTTCTACTTGTCCTACTAGCCCTCTAGGACCAAATATTGAAGAGATTAAGGTTTGGGGAGGAGAGTGAAGGAAGATCATTGCGATTTGGCTCTTTATTTGAACTCTTGCACATTGTGTTGCTTTTTGGTGGCTTGTGTGAGTTGAGCTTCGTGTCCTCCTCATTGTATTGATTTGTGGGAGGCTCCACTTGTGAGTAGCACCAATAAAACTTTGTGATCACTCTTTGATATAGTGGAATCTAAACCGGCCTTCGTGGTGGTTTGGTGAGAAAAGGGTCAAGTGAGACCCGGTCCTTGTGTGGACTTCTCAACGTGGATGTAGGCTTCTTCGTGGAGCTGAACCACGGGATAAATCTTGTCTCACTTGTCTTTTACTTTTCGTGATCACTAGTATTGCTATTAGGGTTCATATTGTTCATATTGCTTTTCACATTTGATCTTTGTTTAAATCTTGTAATCTAAGTTCTTAAACATTCCAATCTTAGTTGTACTATGTTACTATACATTGTTTACATCTTTTTTGAACTCAAATTCCGCAAATAACTTGTCAAAACCATGTTTATAGGTCTTCACCCTGTGTTGAGCGGACTAGTCCGGCCCTGTCTAGACAAGTCCGGCCTTAGGAGTTTAATCTCGTTTTATTAAGCCATTTCAGGTCATATTGCCTATTCACCCCCCCACTAGGCGACTTTCACTTCTCACGTGCTCTTCAATCCTAGAACGGTAAACATCGAAGTACCCACCATAGGGGGCCGCGTGGCATCTTTTGATGATTTTGGTGCCTTTGAATGTTGGGACACACCTTATAAGTAACCCATCAGAACATACCCTATAGAGGAATGGATCATCCCCCAGGTGACGTCGACTCTGAAAAATGAGCTTTTTCTTAACCTGCTCTGTGTGTATGTACCACGTAACCATGATGTTTACGATGTCTGCATGCCAAGGGTTAGAGTCGGCTACCTTGAGCAACATATCATCACGTAGGAAATCATTGATAGGCATGTCCGGTGTATTTGGGATTTCCATACATGAGAGGTGATCAGCGACAGAATTATATACTCTCTTTTTATCCCTTATCTCTAGGTCAAACTTTTGGAGTAGCAGAATCAATTGGATTAGCGTAGGTTTAGCATCTTTCTTGGTGAGCAAATATTTCAAAGCAGCATGGTCTGTGTAGACTATGACTTTTGCTCCAACCAAATATGATCTAAATTTATCAATAGCAAAGAAAACTGCTAGGAGCTCCTTTTCAGTTGTGGCATAGTTAATTTGAGCTCTTGTTAGAGTCTTGCTAGCATAGGCTATTGCATGATGCTTCTTATCCCTCCAAAAGCATAATCACTAGCATCACACATTATTTCAAATGGCATCATCCAATAAGGGGATTGAATGTTTGGAGATTTGATGAGTGCCTTCTTGACGATGTCAAAACATTGGTGACACTTATCATCGAAATCGAAGGGCACATCCTTAGCTAATAGTCTAGTGAGGGGTCTAGCAATTTTGGAAAAATCCTTGATAAATTGTCGATAGAACCCCGCATGGCCTATAAAGCTACAGTTCCATTAATGTTGGTTGGAGGTGGAAGCTTTTCAATAACTTCAGTTTTGGCTTTTTTCTCCTCAATCCCTCTTTTGGACACCAAGTGTCCTAAGACGATGCTTTTACGGACCATAAAATGACACTTTTCCCAATTTAGCACCAAGTCCTTCTCTTGGCATCTTTGTAAGACCTTGTCTAGGTTCTCAAGACAACAATCAAAAGTTTTTCCATAGTCGGAGATGTCGTACATGAAAACTTCCATGATTTCCTTGATCATGTGAAAATAGACATCATGCACTTTGGAACGAAGTGGGTGCATTACAGAACCCGAACAATATTCGCCGATGGGCGTATGTTTTGTAAGGGCATGTGAAGGTGGTCTTACTTTGATTGTCAGGGTGGATGGGAATTTAATGGTAACCAGAATACCCATCATGGAAACAAAGGAATGTTTCGCTAGCCAGTCAAGCATTTCATCAATAAAAGGCAGATGGAATGACCTTTCATTGTTGCCTTTTTGAGTTTTCTGTAGTCAATACACATCCTCCACCCTATGATGATCCGTTGAGGAATGAATTCATTCCTCTCATTTCGAATGACTGTCATTCCTCCTTTCTTCGGCACTACTTGGACAGGGCTAACCAACTCACTATGAGGAACGGGATAAATTATCCCAGCGTGCAAGACTTTCAAGACCTCCTTCATGAGAACCTCCTGCACAGCATTGTTCCACCTCCTTTGAGGTTCCCTAGACGGTGTGTTAAATGGATTGGTGGGAATGCGATGGGTGCAAAGAGTAGGGTTGATTCACTGAAGGTCTTGGAGTGAGTAGCCTTGGATAGATCTATGCTTTTCAAAGATGGTCATATGTTTGGCAGGTTCGTCTTGTCAAAGCTTGTCACTTATGATGACTGGAGCTTTCGCATCACCGAGTAGGAAAAGCATAGTGTAGGCCTTGAGGTAGGGTTATCAACTCAATCGGGGGCTTTTGTGATGGCTCTTCTTTGGGAAAATCAAATGTCTCCTGCAATTCATCCTCTTCTTAGATGAATTGTTCTTCTTCTTCATTTTTAGGAGAGTGTAAGAATTGGAGGTCCATGAATTCCCCAATTGGCTCACTCTTGAAGAGAGGTTCTGCTAAAGTGTTCTTGGCTCGCGGAATGGGAATGGAAAACTTCCTCCCTCCGAGTTCAACATCTAGGCTGCCTTTTGAGGCTGCATCCACGAGTAATTTCTTAATGGGTAACCCAATCATTACATCGAAGTCTTGGACTTTGTGTAACACCCCAGCCACTACGGGTCTGGCGGTCGTTGCTCCTGGCACCTCTATAGGATTGTAGCCCCACAGACAAACACCAGTCTTATCTGCACATTTTTTCCTCACTCGTGCACACCTGGGAAGACTTCCCTATCGGTCACCAATCTGTAAATTGCTCCGGGACAAGTACGCTTAGCCTCAGAGTTCTTTGCATGGGAGCCTCAGGAAAAGAAGGTATAACTTGGTGGTATGAGTATTCTATCAATCATATGAAGCCTTAAGCCAGTATCTCAAAATCCAACCCCCTTAGATCGATGTCCTCGTCGGTCAACCCCAAGCTAAGAACGTCCCCTCTTGGCCATGTCCATACGTTCACTACTGGTATACTGTACCACGTCACTGACCCGTACGCAACCGTGAAACAGTGAGGGTCAACTCCGATACCATTTTGTAAGACCCCAGCAACTACGGGCCAGGCGGTCCTTACTCCTGGATGCTCTATAGGATCACTGACTAGCCCCACAGACCAACACTAGTCTTTTCTGTGCATTTTGTCCTCACTCGTGCACACCCAGGAAGACTTCTGGTCGGTCACCCATCCATAAATTGCTCCGGTCCAAGCACGCATAACCTCAGAGTTCTTTGCAGGTGAGCTTTCGGAAAAGAAGGTATACCTTGGTGGTATGAGTATTCTATCAATCCTAATAAGCCTTGAGCTAGGATCTCACAATCCGTTTGTAACACCCTCATTTTCATCCATCATGCATGGCATTCATTCTTATACATGTCTAACATGATGCAACACAAAAAGGAAGAAAATTAAAATGAATTAGGACCAAAACATCAATTGAAAACCTTGTTAGTACAGACTTGCTCGGATTGGACCTCGGACTAGTCCGATTTAGCTATTGTTGCCCCCGGACTTTTCCGCTAATTGCTACGAATAGTCCAGAAATGATTTCTGATGTTCTCTGGACTTATCTGTTGACTTTACAGACTAATCTGGTTTCATTTATGTTTCCGTTTGGACTAGTCTGTTGCATATACGGACTAGTCCGATAATCTCTGCTGGAAACTCCCAAAAACATGGTCCGAATTTTGAAACTGGGCACGCCCCGGACTTGTTCAGCCTGACACCAGACTTGTCTAATCAACTTTCTGTTTGAGGATGGAATTGTCTGGCTTGACACCGGACTTCTCCATTAAACTCTCTGTTCCCAAACAGACTTGTATGGCTTCACTACGGACTAGTCCGGTGTGTAGGGTTTCGACTCGAATTATATTTTCCTCCACAACAAGTTATTGGGTAATTACCTTAATTGGGCCCAAGAACATCATGCCCCGCCTATGAGGAGCCCTAGTGGGACCCCACCAAGGCCTCGGTTTATTCCCACTACCTTATACTTGGATTCCACCCTAACCCTACACTGCTTCTCTATATAAACACCCAACCACCCACCTTTCATCCTTTTGCCCCACGATAGAAAACCTATAGCCCTGTCACTTTGTGAGCCGCCGTTCTTGAAGAAGGATGGAGCCCTCATCGTCTGAGGGACAGGGAGAAGAAGGAAGAGGAAGGAGAGGAGGACCAATCAAGATCATCACCGCTGTTGCAATCTTCTTCACCAATTCTTCGACATCGACGTTCTTCTTCGCCAATTCCTCGTCTTCATCGATCTAGCGGTCAAGTTCTCGTGTTTCATCTATTCTTCGACTAGTGAACCTTTGAATAGACAGTAAATACCTTAGATCCATCTTTCTTACGTCAATTATGGTTTCATGCTTAATTCAACCATGCTCTAGATGGAAATCGGCAAAACCCTAGAGTTAGCGGACTTGTCCGGTCCTGTGCGGACTAGTCTGTTGAACTTTCTGGTCCAGAGGGGACATGTCCGACCCATGGAGCGGACTAGTTCGGCTACTCAATTCTAGAATTCCTGGAACTTCTTTAGTTTTCTCCAAAATGACTTGAAACTTGCTTTAACATGTAAAACTTAATTGTAACTAGATAGTAAGCAACAACCTAATAACATGTTATACTACATAATTGCATCATTCATGCATGTCATTGCATATTTAGTACTCTATGAGCATCTATTGATTATAACACTTGTTTCACATGTTTGTTGCGCGGAATAGAAGGTAACGCTCTAGAGGGTGCTTACAAGGACATCCAGAACCAGAACTTTGAAGCTTCTGATCCAAATCAGCCACAAGAGCATTGCAAGTGTCCTTGAACATTTTGATCCAGTTTTCAAATGTTTTGTTAGCAAATATGCATGCTTGGGTCAAATTGATGGGAAACCCATTTATAGGTGTTTACTAGACTTTTATGACTACCCTTGTCGCTTGGGATATATTGTAGAGAGTCGGGAATGGTATTTTCCAGTTTTGCTTTGCTTTGCTCAATTGGGATTGGGAATAACTACATGACTTAATTACGAACTATTGAACATATGGGTTATGTGAATTGGTGATAATGACCACTTAGCAACATGGAACATAGGGATCTAAGCAAGCCGGTTAGGTGGAATGTGTTGGAAAGATTTGGCGGTTTTGCCTTCTTTAGATCTGAGGACCGACTCGTGGAGCGACCACCCATGATTTACAGTGCCACCACAAGGCCAAGTATTGGTGTAGCTTAGCTTATTAATTAGGTGTATTACCAGCATTGTTTGGATCATTTGGAAGGCTTGGGGAATGAGAGTCGGTTGGGTTTGAATTAGTGACGGGACTGCCCTAGTATCTGAACCGCACAAGAGGGGCCTTTGGATGGGTGTGCTCAGTTCTGAGACATCACCTCTGATGAAACCTTAGTGGGTATAAACATGCTGGAAATCCATTTGTAAAGGCTATTTTGTGATCTCTTGGCCATACACCTAAGGTAGTGTAATTGGCATAAGGGAAGTTTTTCTTTAGTCGCAGACGTGTGACAAAATCACAAACTTGTGGGTAGAGTGGTACAACCTATGCAGAGTGTAACACTATCATGACAGCCGTGCTCCCAGTTATGAGCAACCTGGACCCTCACATGATTAGAGTTATGGATTTGAATATGGAATAATGGTTTGAATTGAATGGGAATTGGAATCGGGATATCGGTTTGGTGATAATGATACGGTTGAACAGCTATGAGTTGAATGTGGATGGTTAGGAATAATTATAGATGGTTATGGAACAATATGGATGATTATGGTTAAGTATGTCAGTTTGATGGAATTGGATATGGTATTGATGGTCTATGTGTTATTATGGGATTTGACCTCACATATTAATTATAAATCGCATTTTCTAGTTTTTGCAATTACAATGTATTTTTCTGCAATTAGCCATTTATTATCGTTCTTGTTAAAGCTACATGTCATACTTTCCCACACTTGCTGAGTACGACATGCACTATAACACCCTCATTTTAATCCATCATGCATTGAATTCATTCTTATACGTGTCTAACATGGTACAACACAAAGAGGAACAAGACAAATGAATTAGAACCAAAATAGCAATTCAAAACATGGCTTAGTACGGACTTGTCTGGATTGGACCCCGGACAAGTACGATTTAGCTACTAATGTCCCCCAGACTTTTCCGCTAATTGTTGCGGATTAATCAGGAAATCGTTTCTATTGTCCACCAGAATTGTCCGTTGATTTTTCGGACTGATCTTGTTTCATTTTTGTACCTGTCGTGACTTGTCTATTGCCGTATACGAACTATTCTGATGATCTCAGTTGAAAACTACCAGAAAAAGTTGGTCTGGTTTTGAAACTAGGCAATCCCGAACTTGTCCAGGCTTGTACTGGACTTGTCCATTCAACTCTCTGATCTTGAACGGACTTGTTTGGTATTGCACTGGACTTCTCTGTTGAACTCTCTCTACCCGATCGGACTTGTCCGGCCTTGCTACGTACTAGTTCTGTGTGTAGGGTTTCGACTCGGATTCTATTTTTTCTCCACGGTGAGTTATTGGGTAATTACCTTAATTGGGCCCAAGAGCACGTGCCCCACCCCTTATGTGCACAAGAGAGACTGTAGAATGGCCCATACTTGTTTATACCACATTGTGCTTGGATTCCATCTTAACCCTACCAACTCTCCTCCTATGTCAACACCCCATCACCCACCCTTTACCCCCTTTGCCACATTAGACGAATCTTAGCGCCTTCTCTCTTCATCGCCGCGACTCTTGAAAGGAGAACAATGAAGAGGAAGAGGAGGAGAAGGAAGAAGGAGGATCAATCGAGATCGTCATCGCTACTACGATCTTCTTTATCTATTCTTCGACGTTAAGGTTCTTTTCATCAATCCTCATCTTCGTCAATCTAGACGTCAAGTTCTCAGGTTTTATCGAATCCTCAACCCTTGAACCCTAGAATTCATGATAAATACCTTAGATCCATCTTTTCTACGTAAATTATGTTTCCATATAACCTCAAACTATACTCTAGTTGAAAGTCGCTAAAACCCTAGTCTTAGCAGGCTTGTTCGATCAAGTGAAGACTAGTCCGTTCAACTTTCCGGTCAAGAGCGGACATGTCCGGCCCATAGTGTGGACTAGTCCGTTCTCCAAAATTTGGAAATTTCTGGAACTTCTTCAATATTCTCCAAAATGACTTAAAACTTGTTCTAGCATGCTAGAGTTAATTGTAACTAGATAGTAAGCAATAATGTCAACCTAATAACATGCATCACAACATAAGTGCATCAATCATGCATGTCATGACATATTGTGTAGTATATGAGCATTTATTGATTCTGATGTTTGTTTTATATGTTTGTTACACGAAATAGAAGGTATTGATCCAAACCATCCTCAAGAGCAAGGCAAGTGTCCTTGATCATTTTGATACGATTTTTAAAAGTTTTGTTTGCAAAACTGCACACTTGTGTCAAATTGTTGGGAAACCCATCATAGGTGTTTACTAGTCTTGTTTGACCATCCTTGTTGCTTGGAATATATTGTAGAGAGTCGGGAAGGCCATTTTTACCTTTTTGTTTTGCTCTAATTAATTGAGATGGGAAAACAACAAATGGGTTAACTATGAATTAATTCACTTGTGGATGATGTGAATTGGTGAATATGGTTAATTGGTAACATGGGATTGGGAGATCTATGCAAGCATAGTTTGTTGATTGGGTTGGAAGATATGGTGGTTTCACTTGCTTTAGATCTAAGGACCGGTTAGTGGAGCGACAAACCAAGTTTTATAGTGCCCTCACAGCGCCAAGTATGGGTGCGGCTTAGCTGATTAATTAGGTGTATTGCCAGCATTGTTCGGATCATTGTGAGGAGCAGGGAATGGGAGTCAGTTGAGTTTGCAATAGTGGCAGCACTCCTTGGGATCCGAGCAGCACAAGAGGGGCCCTTGGTTTGATGTGCTCAGTTGGAGGCATCACCACTGGTGAAACCTTAGCGGGTCTGAATATGCTGGTAGTCCCTTTGTAAAGGCTATTTTGTGATCTCTTGGCCACACATCGATAGAAGTGTGTAATTTGACTGACTGGTCACGAGCATGATGGAGGTTCCTTAGTCATCGAGAGGTGATGAAATCTCAGACTTGTGGGTAAACTGGTATAACCTCTCCAGGGTGTTAAAAACTATCATGATAGCCGTGCTGCAGGTTATGAGCAACCTGGACCCTCTCATGATTAGAATTGGAATTGGGATTTGGGATGAATCCTAATATGGTTATGGTTTGGGTTATGATTCAAGAGCATGGTTGATAATGAAGGTAAGAATTTGGTATATGGATGGATAATTATTGATGGATGTGAGATGGTGATAAATGATGTTGTTGAACTCATAATTGGTTATTTATTGTGTAATGATGGGATTAATTCACATAAACATTGTAGGATGCTTTTTATGGGTTTTGAATGTATTTTTCTGCAATTATCCATTTATTATCATTCCTTGTTTAAGCTACATGTCATATTTTCCTACACTTGCTGAGCACAACATGTGCTCACCCTTACGATTCCCCACCAAGAGTTTCAGGTGATGTTTGGGAGTACCACGAGAAGAATGATGAGTTCTAGGTTGTAGGTTGTCGTCGACTACCTATGGATGTCCTTGGAGCTGCACTATCCCATTTGCTTAGTTTGCTTATTTTTTAGTCTGTGCCGTGGTAATTTTTTGTATATCATTTGTGGGTTTGTCGTGTATGTGTGTCGAACATCATGGGCACACATATGTGTCGCACTTGGTTCGTTTTCCGAAATCGGGTGTCACAAATTGGCATCAGAGCCACAGGTTCACCGTAGGACGCAACATAGATACAATGGACACTTTAGAGCACATAGGAGCACTTAGGAATAGTTGAGGGTTGTTTGGTGTGTTGATTGCTATGTAATGATTGCTTGTTTGCTTGTATGCTTAATAGAGGATCGTGGGACGCTTCGACATTTGCCATATCCATATAGGATTATATAGGTAGTTTCTTAGTTTCATGTCCTTGATGCCTATAGTTAGGGATGTTTTCTAAATTTTTTCATCTCTTGCTCTTTCTTTAGATGCCGAGAACCCGTGACCAAAGGAATGCCAATGAGGAGGAGGAGAATAATGTGGCACCTGAGAACAACAACAATGGACTTAGACCGGAGGCTACCAACCTTGTGCGGTTGATGGCTATGCGGAATCGGCTCATGCAGATCATGATGCAAACTTTAGGATAGCTGCAAGCCAATAACCAGAATCAGCCCTACATGTCTCCACCACCACCCCCTCCACTTCATAACAGTTTGGGAGAGTTTATGAGTACTAGCCACCCACTTTTGCGCAAGCCAATAATCCTACAGAAGCTGACGATTTGCTGAAATCCGTGGAGATGAAGCTTTCTATTGTCCAACGCAATGACCGGGAAAAGGTTCTTTTTTCATCCCAACAACTAGTTGGAGCAGCTGCGGATTGGTGGATATCTCTTTGCATTGCCCATGCTAATTCCAAGAGAGCTTTCATTCTCACTTTGTTTCTGAAGGTGTTATGATGTTAAAGAGGCAGGAATTTAAGAACCCAAGGCAAGGGAAGTTTAGTGTGAGTGAGTACTTATGAAATACACTCAACTCTCAAGGTATGCTCGATGGGATGTTAACCGGGACAGCCACAAGAAATATTTGTTCAGGAGGGGACTAAACAATGTGATTAAGGTACAGTTGCTCAATTGTGACTATGCAAATTTCTAGAAGCTTGTGGACAAGTCTATTGTGGTTGAGAACAAGGTTTGTGCGGTGGAGCAAGATAACAAGAGGAAGATGCCATACCAGGGATAGCCTCAAGGAAGCAATGTTCACCCCCGCTTTGCACCACCAAATGCACCATCCTACAACCCCTCTGCTCCTGCATATTGTGCTGCTATTCCATAGCGCCCAGCTTAGCCCGTACGGCAATGCCCCGCTATGGAAGCACCTCACCCTCCAATGCCTTATGCACACCGCGACAACTTTCCTTCTAATGCTCAAACCCAAGATTGTCCTGACAATTCTTGTCTAACAAGTACATGCTATACTTGTGTTGAAGTGGGACACTTTGCATCCCAATTCCCGAAGTGAGGCTATGGTCAAGTGAACAATGTTCCAAGGTAGAACCCAAGGCCGAATGGAGGAGCACCACAAGGCAACCGTGGACCACAAAATTTTGCTCGTGGCAAGGTGAACCATGTCTCTACGGAGGAGGCCCAACAAGCGGATGACATTGTGATTTGTATGTTCCTCACAAACTTCAACCCGAAAACTATGTTATTTGAATCTAGAGCATCACATTCATTCAGTGCATCAAAGTATATTACCAAGTATAGTTTTCCCATATCTTATGTGACGTATACCTTGTTGGTTAAATCTCATGGAGGGGATATGAGGACGAATATAGTATGTCCAAAAGTAAGCCTTAGAATAAGGGGGGTAGAGTTTCCTAAACAACTGAATGTGGCAAAGAGGGGGTAAATAGGCTTTGAAAAACTTTTCTTGAAATACTTAATCAAAATGTCAAATACAGGATGGATTGGACTTGTCCAGTGTGGTGTGCGGTCTAGTCCGTTGTGCTTGATGTGCTACAAAAAGATTAAATGTTTATGGAGATATCACAAACATTGCAGCAGCGGAATGTAATCAACTACCCTGAAAACTTGACTAAGCAATTAAGATAGAAGAATTGCACATGGAATACAAAGTTAACACGAATTACAAGATTGATCAACTTTATACCCTAGACGATAGTAATTGTAAAAGTAAAAGAATGGAACACACGAAACAAGAATTTTTACTAAGGTTCGATCTCACCAAAGATATCTACTCCTCGTTGAGGAAGCCCACAAAGAGTTGGGTCTCTTCAAACACTTTTCCCTTGTCAAGTCACCACACAAGACCAACTTGAGTTCCACTATCAAGGGGTAATCACCAAGTTGGTTGGGCAACATCACACGATGTGGGCTCCCACAAAATTACAGCGAGAAAGATGATCGAATACACTCAAAAGTATTATAAGTAATGCATGAGTGTATAAGAGATCAAACCCCATGAGCTCAACGATGCGTAGGCAATGATCTCCCTATCCGAAATATGGATACCCAAAAGATTTAAATCTTTGGTCCATTAGATGTGTGGGGATATGTGTTTTTGTGCTCTCGTGAGGAGTGGCGGCGCTAGGGTTTATGTTCATGACAGTAGAGTGCAGTTCCCATATTTGTGGGGCCGTGGATCACCAATTTATAGTGTTTTCAAATATTACTTTTAGGGGTCCAGACGATGAGACTAGTCCACTCTGGTGACTGGACTTTTTCGATGTGCTATGTAAAATTTGCGTGGAATGTGCAGCACATTAAAAACCCTAATTTGTGTGAGGTATACCGGACTTGTCTGTAATGGAATAGAGAGTTCATCAGACTAGTCTGTTGCGATTACAAAAAGTTGATTAGACTAGTCCACAATATGACGGACTTGTCTGGTGCAATGTGAATTGTGTTTTTCTAACTTGTCTGAATGAAACATCAGAAAGTTGAACGGACTTGTCCGGTTAGTGTCCAGACTTGTCTGGCGCAAGGTGAGTTGAAACATCATAGAGTTTAACGGACTTGTCCGGTTAGTATCCGGGCTTGTCTGATGCTCGGTGAATTGTGACATCAGAAAGTTCAACAGACAAGTTCGCTTAGTGAATGGACTTGTCCGGTGCTGAGTGAATTACTTAGATTGATTTTAGCCCTCTCCCTCTACGCAAAGACATGAGCTCTTGGGATATGTCTCTCACACACATCCTATACAATTATGTCTACTTTGCGCTTACATTGATAATTTGGGCTTCTTCCTTTCTCACTTATCATTTTTCACCTTTTTGGTTGCACCATAATATCTAATCTTTGATGACCTACATTCATCTCAATAAATTCATTAGGATCTCATTTGTTTGTCATAAATCGTCCAAAACCCACAAGGGAATGCCTAGATACACTTTCCATCTCCCCATTTTTGGTGATTGATGACAACCAATTGAGATTTTACAATTAAGAGTAAAAATTGATTTTCATAAAGTGGGTATATATGAGAATGCCACAATAATTCAAAGGAAAATTCTATAGGACGATGATCAGACCTGCGACGTTGTATGGAGCAAAATGTTGGCCAAGTAAAAGGCAACATGTCTAACAAATGAGTATTGCTGAGATGCACAAGCCACAATGGATGTGTGGTCACAGAAGAAGAGACAAAATTAGAAATAAGGTGATACGTGATAGGGTAGGGGTGGCACCAATTGAGGGAAGCTAGTCCAACATCGCCTACGGTGGTTTGGGCATATCCAGCGAAGACCTCTAGAAGCACTAGTTAATAGTGGGATTATAATGAGTAGAGAAAATTTTAGAAGAGGTAGAGGTCGAACAATTTTGACCTGGCAGGAGGCAGTGAAACGAGACTTAAAGGAGTGGGACATACCTAGAGTTTTGCCTCATGATAGGACTGCATGGAAATTAGCAATTCATGTGCCAGAATCTTAGTTTATTCATATTTTTGTTACTCTTATCTTCTTTATTATTAATCAACTTCTAAAATAAATAAAATGTAGAATCTTTTTTTATTTTTATTTTTTACTATCATCTTTTTTTCTATTACTTTTCTTCAAAAATAGTTTTGTTCCATTTCTAGCCGACCCCAACTTGTTGGGGACAAAGGCTTGGTTGTTGGGTATATATGAGAATGACAAATGAACAATAAGAACTTCTAACATATATGCACTCTTTATGGTGGGGTGCCTATAAAGTGTTTGTGATCAAATAATGTAATGCGCAAAATTTAAGATACATGTCCATAATCACAAGTCCTTAAGGCTTACAAGTAAATACTACTAGTCTCAATCTCTCCCCCTTTTGCATCAAGGCACCAAAAAGGGAAAATTGAGGAGAATCACTCATCTCAACTCCCTCCCTCACTCTCGGTCCTATCTTCATCTTCATCCTCTATGTCATGTACATGCTGAGGAGGTGGAGCGGAGACACCTGCTAGTCCAAAGGATGCCAATTCTCGCTCCGTGTGGGGTGCCATCTCCGTGATGTTCTCTTCTGAATCCTCTAACAATTGAGGTGATCCCACCGGCTCAATATTGCTTTGATGTTTGCCTTCATGTACATTTGATGTCTCGTTCTAGCCAGACTTTCCTTATGCTGCTTAAGTTCTACTTTGCGGCAAGATGCAATGATGGAGAAGAGCATTTTTAGCACACCACTGGAGGACTCTATGGAGGATGGAGGAGTAGAGGTAGCAGCTGGAGTCCTTGTGCCTTCATGAGCATGCTTAGATCTCTATTTCACTACAGGCGAAGCAGGAGCAGAGGGAACGGTGTAGACTGTAGACTTCTGGGGTTTGAAGCCGGTGTGCTCAACATCCTTAACAAACTCAAGGCCAGTGACCTTCTCAATCATGAACATGATGTAACGTGCATAGCCACATGACCTATTTGGAGTGATTGAGATGTTCACAATGTCATTGTAGATATATTCAAAGGCATTGAAGGTCCTTTTCTTGCTTACACTCACATCAAGGTCCTTAGAGTTCCTTGAATTGTCTATGAATCTTCATCCTTTGGAGCAATAGTCTTCCTCAAAATTTTGTTAAACACGGCAAGGAATGGCTTCAAGTACTTGGTGGTAGGAGACTTGTATGGCATTCTTGTATCATAGAGGAATGCTAGCTCATCCTTCTCCAAAGGCTTCAAGTTAAAAATAATGAGCTCATTGTCCAACGTATCGTTGAGATGAAGTATCCTGGCAAATTCCTCATAAGTGACACTATACTTGGATCCATGTGTCATCCAAATCATCTCATCCCCATAATCACAGGCGAAGTAGAGAGTAGAGTAAAATTGAGTGATGACCTAATTGTTCCAATTGTATTGGAAGGATAGAAGATTTTTCAAACCTTGCCTCTCCAATGCCTCCAATACTTCATGATATGCTTGACAGTTCTTGGATTGTAGATAAGTCATGTCCACCCATTGACTTGCAACCACTAGATTTCTCATCTTCATGTACACATGCTCATAATAGTCAGCATGGATGTGGCTCTAAAATCTTGGGTCAATAGATTGCTTTGGCTGCTAATAAACTTCAATCTTTCTGAAATTGTCAGCCAACTCATTTCCTTTCTCTATGAAATCTGTCAAAGTCTTGTTCCGGCAATTCTTTCGGTACTACCGTTGGTAGCCCGCGGAGTTTGTAGTTCGGTATTCGGTGCGTAGAGATTCAGAACATGATGGTAAATAGAAACGAAGATTTACGTGGTTCTGGCCACCTAAGCGTAATACCCTACTCCACGGGGTGTGTAGTTGTTGTATTGAGCGTCTGAGCACTTGTGAGTGTGTGTCAGAGTCGAGTCTCAAAGAGGTCTGAGAGTCAAGAGATCGCCCGTGTGTATCGCTCGACCAGTCCTTTTATAGTACAAGGACTGGTCTTTACATCGCTAACCTAGCCGGACTTGTGGCCCTCGAGTTTACTGATGCTTAATACACAATTAATGAGGTTAATTACACTTAATAGTTTGGTAATGAGCCTTGACAGTGCCGTTACTGGTATGAAGGGCCCTCCGATCATGTGTCATTGATATGGTATTAATGACACTTAATCGAGTCTTGAAGTCTTTGATTGCCCCTTGAAGGTCCGAGCCATTGGCGGTCCTCCTGTCTTGCTCGTTGAAGTTGAAGGTCCGGCGGCTGAACACGTGGCAGCTCCGGAGCTTGCTGTCTGGGACGAGAAGGTCAGGTGCAGTTGTACATGTGTTAGGATCAGAGCTTCCTTCTGTCGGGGGTTAGGTCCGGGTGTGCCACACTGGTATTTAGCCCGGAGCTTTCCCATGTGTGGGACGTAGCTCCGGTTGCAGTATACACGTGGCAACATCGGGACTAACCATAGATGGGAGGCAGGTCTGGTCCCGTATGACAGTGGGGCCTTCGGAGATCTTCAACTCAGACAGGTGACGTTCCTTTGGTCTTTTTGCAGTCCCAAGGGGTATACGGTATGCAGGGTACAAAAAGTGGCCCCCTGGGCCCACCTTTGGGAGAGACCTTTTGGATGAAGTCGTTCTGCCGGAGGTGGGTCCATCCTTCGGTTTTTGAGCCGCGTCTTCAAGGGTCTTCGGATGTGCCGTTGGCGGTAGTTTGCAGTTAAACCAACGTCGCGTGGCATATCCAGGATGCGGCAGGTGAGATCTGAGCATGCGGATCTCACGCAATTGAAGGTCGCCGGTTCTCGATACAAAAACCGTATCTGTTCTGCGTGCCCTGTCAGGCCGCCGCCCTCAGGCTTCCCGCCTTTCATGATGACAACCGTTCGCCTAGGGTAAGGGCCTTGACTTGATCGTCGAGGTGGCCTCGGGCCCCCTTGTCATTGGCAGGGTGAAGTTTTTGGACTGTATCGTCGGCTCCTTTGCGGTTTCCATTCAAGCGTTGTGGGGGCTTACTTAAGAAGGAAAGTGTGCACCGTTTGGGGATCCTTTATGCTTTCATCAGAACTTGCGCTCGAATCCTCCAGACTTTAGCCAGCTTTTCATCTCTCGCCCCGGTGTGCTACGATGGAGTTGGGACTCCGCAAGAGCCGCCTTAAGACCGACGGTGGTCTGAAGAAGGTCTGGGCCATCATGGGGTGGTCCAGTGACTCCTTCAATGACCTGGTCCATGCCCGCAAGCTTCCGTTCAAGAAGGAGCACGCCGGTGACATGGTGTACTTCTCTGTGTACACCATGGTGGGACTGATCCCACCCTTCTCCACTTTTCTCTTGATGCTGCTAGACTTCTATGGGCTGCAGCTATACCACCTTGGCCCCCACTCCATTCTTCTGGTGTCGATATTTGTCCACTTCTGCGAGATGTGGGTGGGTATTCCCCCCTTGCATCGAGCTCTTCCGCACCTTCACCATCCACACCACTGGCAAAAGTGACGAGTACCTTGGCTTCTATTATTTTGTGAAGCGCATGAAATGGCCGTACAAGTACTTGCAGTGGTTCCCTTATGGCAAGTGGGACGATTGGAAGAAGGATTGGATTGTTATTAGGGCAAAGGAGCATGAGAAGCTGGAGCTGCCCGAAGGCCTCCCCAACATCGACACTGAAGCTTGCAGCGAAGTTTCGGTGCTATCGGACGCCTTCAACCCTGCTTTGACCAGGATCCTCCAATGTGTAGAGGGAGGGGTGACTTCCCAGGCGGTATTCTGCAACTTTCTGGTCAACAGGTGGGCTCCACTGGGAAGAGGGAGAAGGTTGCCTGGGCCCTCAACAGCGTGATGGACAATGACCGGATCGAGAGCGGTTTGAAGTCCAACATGGAATGCGCAACTTTGGAGTTTCACCTCAAGAAGTTCCAGGAGGGCATCAACGTCGAGGGTGACGACTTGACTCCGTCTGCGGCTTTCCTTCCTCCGAACAAGGAGGCAGAGTTCAGCAGGGAGCTCCAGCGGAAGAAGCCGATGCTTGATGACCTTGGTGAAGTTGAGAGGCGTTCGACCATCGGGTTGGCAATCCCCGGAGCTTCCGAGGGTGGTCCCCCTTCCGCCCCGAGACAGAGAGTTGAAGTCGTGGGCAAGGGCAAAGAATTGGCCAAGCCCTCGAGCCGTAAGAGGAAGTTGAAGCACTCTGACGGGAGGTCCGTTAGACTTGCTCCTTCCGCAGCAGCTCCTTCTCTCCGAAGGGGCAAGTCTTCAACAGAAGGAACTACACAAGCATCGGCATCTCCCCAGGATGCTAGCTCCAGCCATGTGGCTCTGGTACCAGGGCCTGCTAAGGGATCCAAGTTCGGGGGTCCTTCTCACTTGAGGGGGGCCTCAACCAAGGCGACGCCGACGGTAGCAACAAGTTCCGGGGAACCTTCCGGAGCTACCACGCCAGTGGCGTCAGGGTCCCACCCCGAGCGTCTGGGGAAGAGATTCTGCGCTAGCTGGAGCGGAAGCCTTCTGAGGTAAATTTGGTTTTTTACCTCAGTTGGTTGTTTTTTTGTTGTAACTGCGTTTTATGTGTCTTCGTCCTTCATCCACAGCGTACCCAAGAAACGGGCTGAAGCTCTGGTTCCTGCAATAGCAGCTGAGGCTGTGCAGGCGGAGTCTCCGGCTCCAATCCCAGCGCCGCCCCAGGTGGTGGTTGAGGCCGCAGCAGCCCCGGTGTCGGCTGTCATCGTCCTAGACCTCGACTCATCCCCTGAAGCTCCTGTGGTAGTGCCGCACCACGGGAATGAAGATGTACCAGCGACACCAGCCCCGGAGGTTGAAGCTCTGGGGTTGGATGCTGAGATGATGAACGCTTCGGCCTAAGGGCCGGAGGTAGATGCAGTCCCAGCCCTAGGGTCAGACGTTGTTGAAGCCCCGACAGTGGAACCGGTGGTTGACAAAGCCCTGGCGGTAGAGCTGGGTGTTGATGATGCCCCGGCAGTAGAGCCGGTTGTCGAAGACGTTCCAACGTCTGAGCTGGTTGCTGCAGAAGTGCCGGCGCCCGAGCCCATGACGGTCGAAGCATCAGTGCATGAGCCGGCGGTGGAGGAGGCATAAGCGTCAGAGCCGGATGTGGCTTCAGCTCCGACCGAACCTTCAATGCCTGCCCCGAAGGTGGTGATCCTGGAGGTGCCCGTGTCCGAGCCAGGGTGCCAAGGTGAAGCTGCCGGCCCCCCGCCCGAGGGTCCAGTTGTTGATGACCTGGCGGCGGGACCTTCAGAGCCAACACCGGAGGTCGAAACTTCTGTTGCAGGTCCTTCCTCGACGGCGGTCGAGGCTATCCCAAAGGGCGGCCCTAGTGCCGTGGAAGCTCAGGGGACCGCTCTTGTAGAGTGGGACCCAATTTTTGTCATGGAGAACCCGCTGGAACCACCGGAGAGGACCCCGGCAGGTCCGGACCCGATCCTACTGTCGTTGTCTATTGACAACGCCTGCTCCAGTCCTCATCATGTGCAGCTGACCTTCTACAACGACAGCAAGGCCCTCGAGGAGGAGCGCCAAACCCTTAAGAGGTGGTGCAACCAGCTCCAATTCGAGACCAAGCTGGCTGACGACAGGAAGTGGGTGAAGAAGGAGAAGGCCCGGATGGAGTACTGAAGCCAGCTGCTGGACGAGAGGGAAAGCATGGTGTGATACCTCGGCAACCAGTCTCGGGCCATCCATGAACAGGCCGTAGCTGCTAATAATGCAGCGAATGATCGCGAAGGGAGGCTCAGCGCCATCCACGATAGCCTCGTCAAGCACCGGGAGGCTCTTGAGGAGCGGGAGAGAAAGCTCGAAGATGAAGAGCAAAAACTCCTGGAGCTGCGGGATGACCTGGTGAAGAGGGAGTAGGAGCTCACTCAGAGGTTGACTTTGGGTGACAAGAGTCTCGCAGAGCGTACCAAGAAGCTGGATGAGCGCTGTGAGAAAGAGGAGAAGAAGGCCTGGTAGCAAGGACATGATCTTCACAAGAGGGAGGATGAAATTGCTGCCAGGGAGAATAAGGTGCGGGGCCGGGAGAAGGACCTGGTCGATCGCCGGAACAAAATCCACGTCCTGGAGGAGGAGCTCAGTAAGCTCGAAAGGCAGGTTGCTTAAAAGATTTAGCGGAACACCAAAGAGGTTGAGCGCCTTGCCCAGGAGAATTTGGAGCTTGCGGCGACTAGAAGATCCTTGGTGGAGATGCAAGGCTCAAGGGCTGCAGAGTCCCAACAAGTTTGGCACTTTTTGGGCAAAGACAACGACGCGCTGACACCAATGGGTTTTAGTCCCGTGCGTCCGGATGATCCGGAGCTGAAGCTGGACCAGGCGTTGCAGGCGTTGAGTTCGGCAGGCAACAAGCTCACCAAGATGGTCGATGTCATCGCAGACCAGCTGGAAACCGAGGGACAATCCCTGGCGAAGAACGTCGCATAATACGTGCTGACGTGCTACACAAGCCGGGACCCTAAGTTCCCACTGGACCCGATGCTTGAAGGCCCCATCGATGGAGAGGGAGAAGCCGCCCAAGCCAGTGTGTCGGAAGTTGCCCAGAAGGTTGCCTCGTTCTTCCATAGGGTCTAGGACTATATCTTTGTAGCTCCCGCTTGTATCCTCTATTCTTTTTCTTCAATTTTGTAATCTCTTGTCTCCAGATGAATGAAATCTAAGTTTTTTCTGAATTTCATTTTTCGTCTTCAAAATCTTTGTCCCACTTGGCCCCCTGGTAGATGTACACAATTTGATTGTGAACATGTACCAAGAGGATGTAGCACTTTGTTTAAGACTTGCGCGCTTCGAACTTGTAGAGCGTAGGTCCGAAGTCGCTGATAGTAGGGGCCACCTAAGGTTGTCGGAGCTTAGTAGCTCCGGCAGTGACCACTGTCAACACACGGTGCGTCGACAGCAGACACCGCTGGGGAGTCTTCCCACCATCTTTTCTTTACGTTGACAGCTGGCCCCCTGGCTTTACCGGAACATAGTAGCTCCAGCAATGCTTGCTATTAATGTTTGAAACATTGACAACAAGCCACCTTAGGGGATGTCGATTTTTTGGTAGCTCTGGCTTCATTCACCACCATCATGAGATCTTTATTTTTCTGCACACTGAAGTCAAGAAAAACAGTAAAATCCATTTCCTATCTATATCTCAATTGCGACTTACTATTCCCGACAAATTTTTAGGTCAAACGCAATTGTAAATACAATCAAGTGCACTGGCTTGTTTCTTCCAGGTCCAATCGTTTCTGGACTCGCCTTACTTCGGCCCGCCGGGGTGTAGGTAGAGTGGCATACTTGGGGTGCTGGACCAAGCTAAGTCGATAGCACACTCCGGACCTAGATTGGCTTGGCGGCATTCAGACGAGTAGACCATTAACAATGTTTAGACCCCAAAGAATTGACAATGCAACTTGAAATATACATGAATTGGTCGAGCTAAAGTTTCTTAAGATTTGCACAACTTTGTTATAGACAAGAAAGGGAAAAAATAAAAATATTGAGCTTGTACAAAATAAATGCACGTGGAGTCTGTTTTCACACAATGGTGTCTTTCATTATAGGTCCGAGGTACAGGGGAAATAAGTACATTCTTAGGGTACGGAACCAGGCTAAGTGTGTTTTGTTTCTCGTTTGACCCAAGGTAGCTAGCTACACTTTTAGTTTTGAGATTGTGACAAGTGTTGCCTGAACTTTGTGGACCTTCCGGGGAAGGTCCGGCTGTTCTCCCGATGGAGCTACCCGACTCTGTACAATGACTCTAAAACATACATCACATGTAACTGCAGACTCACCTCCGTGATATTAAGCGTAGAACTTATGGTGGTGCTCAATGTTCCTAGGATTAGGAAGAGGTGTCCCATCTTCGGTTGCCAAGCGAACGCATCCGGGGTGGGATACATTGATCACTCGGAAGGGTCCTTCCCAGCTGGGGGATAGTTTGTTTAACCCTTCTCTGGATTGTATTCTCTATTGCACTAGATCGCCTTCCTCGAGCTGTCGGCTGTGAACATGCCATTGGTGATAGCGCCGATGAGCTTGGCGGTATCGAGCATTCCGAACAGCTGCTCGGCACCTTCCCTCTTCGAGGAGGTCAAGGTCTTCATGCCGGAGCTGGTCTTGCATGGCATCATCGAAGGTCCGGACCCGGAGCGACCCCAAGGTGATTTCCGGAGGAAGGACTGCTTCATCTCCGTACACCAGGAAGAAGGTTGTCTCTCCATATGACCAGTTTGGAGTTGTCCTGTTCGCCCACAGTGTAGGCGGAAGCTCTTCAATCGAGTTGGCTCCGTGTTTTTTCAGGCACTCATATGTGCGCGTCTTGAGTCCTTTTAGGATTTCTGCATTTGCTCTCTCAGCTTGGCCATTGCTTGCCCTGTGAGCTACTGAGGCGTAGCTGACCTGAATGCCGAGGTCTTCGCAATATCCTTGGAATGCAAAGCTTGTGAGCTGGGTCCCATTATCAGTTATGATCTTGTTTGGGACTCCAAATCTGCATATGATGGACTGCAAGAAATTGATAGATGATTGCTTGTTTATTGTCACTACTGGAGTTGCTTCTGGCCATTTGGTGAACTTGTCAATGGCAATGTACAGGAACATGTAACCTCCGACTGCTCTTGGGAAAGGTCCCATGATATCCATCCCCCACACAGCGAAAGGCCATGTAGGAGGTATCATTTGTGGAGGCTGAGCTGGTGTATGAATTTGCTTTGCATGGAAAAGGCATGCTTCGCATTTCTAACTAGCTCAGTTGCATTCTGGAGCGCTGTAGGCGAGTAGAAGCCATGCCGGAAGGCTTTACCGACCAGCTTGTGGGAAGACGCGTGGTTCCCTCACTCAACTCCATGGATTTCTGCGAGGAGCTCGTAGCCTTCTTCCCTTGTAATGCACCACATTGGGACGCTGTTGGCACCATGCCGGTAGAGATCCCCTTCTACAAGTGTGTATCTTTTAGCCAATCTAACTATCCGGTCAGCGGATACATTATCTTCAGGACGGAAATTGTCTGTCAAGTAGCTCCGGATCTCCAAGATCCATGCATCGGAGCTAACTTGAGGATTGGAGTCTTGCGTATTGGGTTGCTCGGAGCTTCTGGCAGCACCTATGACCCTTGATGGACGCCATGGTAACAGGGCCATCGGGACCGCCAGCTTCGAGGTGCTGGTCTCGCCCCCTTCGCTCAGTTCGGCGGGCTGAGCTGTAGGTTTAGACAACCTTCGGAAGAAGGTTCCATCAGGAGCCAGAGCTCCAGTTCAAGCTTTCGTCGAGAGTTCGTCGGCTTCAGTGTTGTTGAGACGCTGGACATGGCAAAGATCCATAAAGTCGAAGTCCTTTAGAAGCTTCTGGACATCAAGTAGGTATGCAGCTAGTTGAGGGTTGTTGTAGCAGCATTCACCTTTGACTTGTTTTACAACAAGCTGGGAATCACTCTTTACCAACAGCTGCTTGACACCATACGATAGTGCCACCTTGAGCCCATAGATTAGTGCTTCACACTCCGCCATGTTGTTGGTCACCTTGAAGTCAAGGTGAACCATTTATTTGACATTCTCCCCAGTCGGAGTGAGGAGAAGGACTCCAGCTCCGGCTCCCTGCTTCTGCATGGAGCCATCGAAGTAGAGAGTCCAGTGAGGCTCCGTGAAGACCAAAACCTTGGGTTCCAGCTTCTGCTCACTGGGGCCCCCAGGATTTGATGGAGAGGGGGTCCATTCCGCCATGAAGTCTGCCAATGCTTGACTCTTGATCATTTGCCTTGGGACGAATTCAAGGTCGAACTCGGACAATTCTGCTGCCCACTTTGCAATGTTCCGAGTAGAGTTGGGATTATGCAAGATTTCACGCAGTATATAAGAGGTTACCACTGAAGTCTTGTGAGCTTGGAAGTAGTGTCAGAGCTTCTTAGAAGCAATAAGAACTGCATAAAGAAGCTTTTGCACCTCCAAGTACCGAGTCTTGGCATCATGAAGTACTTCGTTGATGATGTACACTGGGCGTTGGACTGTTCGGACTCTCCCAAAGGGGCCCGGAGCTTCCTCCTCATCAATCCGGACCCTCCAAGAGGGGTCCGGACCTTGTTTGGGGACCTCCGGGTTCCTGCTGGAGGAACCCGAAGCTTCTTCTACAGTGACCCGGACCTTTCCGGAGGGGTCTGGATCTTGTTGCTCAGCAGCAGTGACTTCTCCACATGAAGGAGGTGGCTACTCTGGCATCTCTCCTTGAGGATCTGGGTCTGGGAGCTGGGACCAAGACTCTACTTCATGTAGCTCCGGACCCTTCTGAAGGGGTCTGGATTCCTGAACTGGAGATGATTCTGGTCTTTCTGCAACCAGGACCATGCTGACAACTTCGTCAGTTGTGGAAATGTAAAGCAGTAACGACTCACCTGGATTCGGAGCTACCAAGGTTGGTAGAGTGGTGAGGAGCTGCTTCAGCTCCTGGAATGCCTTTTCTGCTTGTTCAGACAATCGGAATGGTCCGGACTTCCTCAATAACTTGAAGAAGGGTAGCGCCTGTTCCGCCAGTCTTGAGATGAACCGGCTGAAGGCAGCTAGAGATCCAGTCAGCTTCTGGACGTCCTTGATGCGGGCTGGTGGCCGCATGTCTTCAATAGCTTTTATCTTCGCCGGGTTTGCTTCTATTCCTCGGTGGTTCACCATGAATCCAAGAAGCTTTCCAGAGCTAACCCCAAAGACACACTTGTCCGGGTTCAGCCTCGTGCATGTGACCCGCAACTTGTCGAAGACAGTATGCAATGTGTCAAGGAATGACTCCTTGTTCTTGATCTTGACAACGATGTCATCAACATACATTTCCACTACGTCTCTGATAAGCTCCCCAAAAGTTCTGTACATAGCTCTTACAAATGTTGAAGTAGCATTTTTGAGACTGAATGGCATGGTCGTGTAACAAAATAATCCATCTACTGTGATGAAGGAAGTATGCTCTTCATCTTCCCTAGACATTTTGATTTGATGATACCTAGAATATGTGCCTAGGAAACACAGTAATTCACACCCGGAGGTGGAATCCACTATCTGATCTATTCTAGGTAATGGGAATGGATCTATTGGACATGCCTTATTCAGTGTAGTGTAGTCGATACACATCTGAAGCTTCCCGCTGGCCTTGGGTACAGTGAGTGGGTTTGCCAGCCATTTTGGATGGAAGACTTCTCGGATGAATCCAGCTTCGAGCAACTTCTTCACTTCTTGACGTGTGAAGTTTTGTCACTCTACGGATTTCTTCCGAGGCTTCTGGTGTACTGGCCGAGTGTCAGGATAGATCTTCAAATTGTGCTTGATCACTTCCCTAGGGATCCCATGCATTTGTGACAGTTGCCAGGCAAACACGTCGACATTAGCCCGGATGAAAATGACGAGCGCGAGTTCCTATTTTTCATTCAAACCTCCCAATACACAGGTGGTATGAGCGGCGTCGGAACCGATTTGGATGACTTTGACTGGAATGTCGGTGTCGCCTCTTGGTTGCACGCAAGGTGCGGATGTTGAGCCTCGATGACGAATGCTTGGGGGTTTTGGAGCTTGCTCCTTTACTGATTCTTCCTCCTGCATTGTAGCAGGCACATGGAGTTCTTCCAGAGCTGTCACTCCGGTGGTGCGATCTCCACGGATCCAAAGAACACCAGCTGGTGTTGGCATCTTCAACACCAAGTAGCCATAATGGGCGGCAGCCATGAATTTGTACAAGGCTGGCCTGCACAAAATGGCGTTGAATGGTAAGTTGATCTGCGCTACGTCTAAGACCAACTTCTCAGTGCCGTAATTCTCCCGAGTCCCGAAGGTCACCGGGAGAGTAATGGCACCGAGTGGGGTTATGGCCCCCGGACCTACTCTGGAGAAACGTCGGGAGGGGCGAAGATCCGAAGGTCGGAGCTGAAGCTTAACAAAAGCTTCAAAGCTTATGAGGTTCAACCCCAAACCTCCGTCCACCATCACATGGTGGAGTTGGGTGTTGTTGATGGTAGGAGATACCAATAGTGGAAGTTGGCCAGCTCCGATCATGTTCCGAGGGCATCCCAAAGCATCGAAGGTGATGGCAGTGTCTATCCACTTCCGGTGCGGCTCCGCCCTCGCGGTGGGAGTTACTGAGGCCATGTCCCATCGCATTGTCTTGAGGACGCGGGGGGAGGTGATGTCCCATGAACCACCAAACATGGTGTTCATGGTTTTCCGACGTTCGTTGTCGGATATGTCGGAGTCGTCGTCGATGGAGGTTAAAACAACCTTCAATACCTTTTTAGGGTCCTGAAAGCCTAACTCCTCTTCAGCTGGAGCTTCGTCGACTTTCTGTTTCCCTTCCCTTTGACGGAAAGGAACTTCTTCCCGACGCTTGTTGTAGCGCTCAGCAAGGTTCTGGACATCTCCACAGCCTTCCAAGTTGTGGTTGTTTGTCTTGTGTATAGGACACCACATCTTGGAGCTGTCTCCATCTTCAGACGACGGCCGAGGTCAATTCTCGGGGTGTGGCCCTCGGCCACCCGGAGCTGCTGCAGCAGCGGCTGTAGGTGTGCCGGCCGACGGCTTCTTTTGCCGTTGGAATTTTTCTTCTTCTTGCCACTCCTGGAGGTAGTTGCTTAACCCTTGGAGGACTTTGTGTTGTCCTCCAGAGGTGGCTAGGAGTGCATTTCACGGCCCTCCGCAGCTTTGGCGCACTTGTCTGCCAAGCTAAAGAGTTCCATGACACTGGTGACCTCCTTGGTCGCCAGCTTCTCTAGCATCTTCTTGCCGCCCTATCTAAATGCCACAATGACAGAGGCGCTTGAGATAGAAGGTATAGTGTCTCGTACCTCGGAGAACATCTGGATGAAGGACCGCAGGGACTCTCCCCCTTCTGCTTGATAGCAAAAAGGTCAAGTTCGGTGCCTGGTCGGGTGAATGAACTCCCGAAATTGGCGGTGAACATTTGGGACAGTTCCGCCCAACTGTTGATGGAGTCGGGTGGAAGGCTCATAAACCAGGACCTGGCAGTCCCAGTTAAAGCCACGGGGAAGTAGTTGGCCATCACAGCCTCATTGCCTCCAGCCCCAAGGATTGCGGTGGAGTAGATTTGGACAAACTCAGTGGGATTGACAGTCCCGTCAAATTTCCCCAGAAGGTGAGGCCAAAACTTTTGCGACCATCTGACCATGCGTAGGTGCATGGCCAGGTCAGAACAGCCTCCTCCTACTCCCTTGGGAGCAGGACTGTCACGAGCTTCTCGCCTTTCGCGAACGCGCTCGATATGGACGCAACCATCCTGTTGACAGTAACGGCAATAAAGCTCAGCCCGGAGGTCGTGAGTTTAAAGACGGGTTACCGTATGGGTACGTCGCACCTCGGAAGGCAGCGACGTCACTTGTCGAGACGCAGCACGCCTCTTGTGTTGGGAAGCGTGCGGACCAAGTCTACCCGACATGGTCCGATGCTGTGATGGGGCCCACCACGAGTGGGGAGGACCTTGGTTACTGATGTGATCGGCTGCTGCTGCAACCAGGTGTTCTACATCAGCCCTCCACTGCTCCATTGCACCCTGGGATGCTCCTGGAGGCGGTAGATGTTGGAGAAGAGCACGCGCAGCATGGAGCGTGTGTTTAGGGTTATTGTTCGCTGATGTCGTGACCGACGCAGACGCCCCATCTCGCTGTCAAGCTTGATTTGCCAGTACAGACGGTGGCGGCGGAGGCATGACTCCTGCTGGAGCCACATTACCTGCTGGCGACTGCATGTTGGAGGGATTGCCTCCAGCAGGTTGCACAGCAGGGTTGCCGTTTGACAATCCAGCAGCGGAGTTCACCATCCTTGAATCTCAGGCGCCCCTACCTGGCGCGCCAACTGTTAGTCTTATTCCGGCAATTCTCCCGGTACTACCATTGGTAGCCCGAGAAGTTCGTAGTTCGTTATTGGGCGCGCAGAGATTCAGAACACGATGGCTAATAGACCCGAAGATTTACGTGGTTCGGGCCACCTAAGCGTAATACCCTACTCCACGGGGTGTGTAGTTGTTGTATTGAGCTTCTGAGCACTTGTGAGTGTGTGTCAGAGCCGAGTCTCGAAGAGGTCTGAGAGTCGAGAGATTGCCCTTGTGTATCGCTCGACTAGTCCTTTTATAGTACCAGGACTGGTTGTTACATCGCTAGCCTGGCCCAACATGTGGCCCTGGCAGTTACTGATGCTTAATACACAATTAATGAGGTTAATTACCCTTAATAGTGCGGTAACGGGCCTTGACAGTGCCGTTACTGGTAGTAAGGGCCCTCCGATCGTGTGTCGTTAATATGGTATTAATGACACTTAATCGGGTCTTGAAGTCTTTGATTGCCCCTTGAAGGTCTGAGCCGTTGGGGTCCTCCTGTCTTGCTCGTTGAAGTTGAAGGTCCGGCGGCTGAACATGTGGCAGCTCTGGAGCTTGCTGTCTGGGACGGGAAGGTCTGGTGCAGTTGTACATGTGTCAGGACCAGAGCTTTCCTCTGTCGAGGGTTAGGTCCGGAGGTGCCGCACTGGTATTTAGGCCGGAGCTTTCCCATGTGTGGGACGTAGCTCCGGTAGCAGTATACACGTGGCAGCAACGGGACTAACCATAGATGGGAGGCAGGTCCAGTCCTGTATGACATGTGGGGCCTTCGGAGATCTTCAAATCAGACAGGTGAAGTTATTTTGGTCTTTTTGCAGTCCCAAGGGGTATACGGTACGCAAGGTACTGACAAAGTCATTTTTTGAAGGCTGCCTATTGCACTGCATAGGTGACTTCATCTTAAACGGACCAATGAGACCACTTGTAAGTCCTTTTCCCTTGTTGGTGCTCCTTCTAGGTACAGTTGAGCTGGCACCAGCACCATCCTTGCTCAATGGTTTCCTTACTACCACTTTACTCTTTCTCGGAGGAGCATCATCGGGAGGAGAGGAGTGGGCATTGAAGTCATGTCTCTTCTTGCTTACCCTTTCTTTTGCCTTGTCAACTCTTGCACATTCACGCTCGGCTTCATAGTCAAACATGTTGTCATCTGAAGCGAATGACATCGTGCCTGACACGGAGAATGCAAGGAGTAGTAAGAATGATATTTAGACTTTTCGTAGATATGAATTTTGTGGTTCAAACTATCAGGGGACCGGACTTGTCTGTTTTCAATGTGCCGACTTGTCTGGAGCACCGGACTTGTCTGCACCGAGAATCGGACTAGTTTGGTCTGATTTATGAATCCTAACTTCCTATTCCAGCAAATCTAACAAAGATTGATGCTACAAGGATAGGAATACAGTAGGAATCCATACAACATTGTGATGTATGCCCAATAAATCAAGAAAAATAACAAAGATTTAAGGAAAGATTAGAACTAGGGTTAAGTGAGGTTTTTACTGAAAAATCAAAGATTTCAGGTCGGAGGAGCGGAGCAGGGTCTGGATGAGTCCGGAGAGGGATGCTTCGCGCCGAGGGAAAGAGTTACCATGGAGGAACCTTAGATTTTGGTGGTCAAAAGCGAAAATTGCCTTGGGAGCTAGGTTTGAGGAGAGAGAGTGCCAAAACGATTGTGAGAGGAAGAGGAAGGTTTTCTAGTCCGCATAGGGGTCGGACTAGTCCGGTATGCCGATCCAGGGCCTGACGAGTCGGCAGCAACGAACTAGTCCAATGCCGACCATGGACTAGTCTGGGTCAGTTGGACAGATCAAAATTAGAAACAAGGTGATTTTTGAGAGTTTGATCTAATGGTGACCTAAAGGACATCAATTCACAAATAATCTTGATGAACATAACTAGTAAGCAATCAACAATCATTGAATGGCCATAATTCTCCAAGATCAAAAAAATTGAAATAGTATTGGAGAGGAAATTGATATAAGGGATGATTTTTCGCAAAAATGAGTGATCTTTGAAGAATCAATCGGGTGTGCAATGTTTCAAGTAACATTTCTAGAGTCAAGTATATTTAATTCATTCCTGAGCTGACAGAATCTATTTTCATCTAGTGGCTTTGTGAATATGTTTGCTAGTTGTTTTTCAGTTCTAACATGTGAAATTTCTATGTCACCTTTTAGTGAATGATCTCTTAGAAAATGATGATGAATGTCTATGTGCTTAGTTCTTGAGAGCTACACTAGATTGTGTGCAATTTTTATGGCACTTTCATTATGACATAGGAATGGAATATGGCTCAGATTGTAACCATAATCCCTTAGAGATTGTCGCATCAAAAGTAGTTGTGCACATGTAACACCCTTATTTTCATCCATCATGCATTGCATGCATTCTTATACATGTTAATATTAAGCAACAAAAAGGAACAAGGTTAGAATGAATTAAAAACAAAATAGCAATTAAAAACCTGTATCAGTGCAGACTTGTTCGGATTCGACCCCAGACTAGTCCGGTTTACTCACTGGTGTCCCCCAGACTCTTCAGCTAATTGTTGCGGACTTGTCCGAAAATGTTTTTGTAGTTTTCTGGACTTGTCCGTTCTCAAGTACGGACTAGTCCGATCTTCCTCACTGGACCTTTTCGGAGTTGTCCGGTAATTCCTCAATTTGGTCCAGTTTTTTAAAATTGGACAAACCTCCGGACTTGTCCAGCGCGATACCGTACTTGTCCATTTTGCTCTCTCGAACCGATCGAACTTGTTTGGACTTCCACCGGACTTGTCCGTTCTAGTCTATGCACCCAATCGGACTTGTCTGACCCCTAGCGGACTAGTCTGGTGTGCCCGACTCGAAAACTATTTTTCCTCTTTGACAAGTTATTGGGTATTTGCCTTATGTGGGCCCATGAACATCGTGCCCAACCGTTGTGGAGCCCAAGTGGGACCCCAACAAGGCCTCCACCACCTTATACTTGGATTCCATCCAAACCCTACCACCTCCACCATATATAAACACCTCATCACCAACTCTTTCAACCCCTTGTCACTTTAGAAGAAACCCTCAACTCTAATTCATGAGAATCGCCATCAAGAAGCCTCCACCGCAAGGAGAAGCGGAGGAGGATCGACCAAGACCGTTGTCGCTGCTGCAATCTTCATCAACACTACATCGTCAACATTCCCCTCCACCAAGTTCTTCATCTTCTTTGGATCTAGACGTCATGTTCTTGAATTCCATCAAATCCTCAACCCCTGAACCCTAGGATTCACTGTAAATACCTTAGATGCATCTTTTCTACGTAAATTAGGGTTCCATATTAACTTTAATTGTGCTCTAACTAAAAATTCGCCAAAAACCTAGCCATAATGGACTTGTTCGGTCCCGTGTGGACTAGTCCAACATCCTCTCTGTTCCAAAATGGACATGTCCGGCCCTGGTGCAGACTAATCTTATCTTTCAATTTTTGAAATTCCTGGAACTTCTTGAGTATCTTCCAAAATGACTTAAATTTTATCCTAACATGTAACACTTAATTGTAACTAGTTAGTAAACAATGATAGCAACTTGATAACATGCATTACCACATAATTGCATCCATCATGCATATCATGGCATATTGATTAATAAATGAGCATTGATTGATTGTAATGTTTGTTTTGTATGTTATTGTGCAGAATAGAAGGTTTTGCTCCAAAGGGTGTTGTCGAGGACCTCCAACACCAGAACTTCGAAGCTTTTGATCCAAACAAGTCTAAAGAGCAAGGCAAGTGTCCTTGATCATTTTCATCCTGTTTTAAATGTTTTGTTTTACAAACTGCATGCTTGTGTCAAATTGAAGGGAAACCCATGATAAGTGTTTACTAGTCTTGTTTGACCATCGTTGTCACGTGGAATATATTGTAGATAGTCGGGAAGGGTATTTTTACCTTTTTGCTTCACTGTAATTAACTGGGATGAGAAAACAACCAAATGGCTTAACTATGAATTAATGCACTTATGTATGATGAGAATTGATGAATATGTCAATTGGTAACATGGAATTGGGAGATCTAAGCAAGCATGGGTTGTAGATTGGGTTAGATGATATGGTGGTTCGCTTTCCTTAGATCTAATGATAGGTTCATGCAAGAATAAGCCATGACAACACTACCACTACAAGGCCAGGTATGGGTGAGGCTTAGTCAATTAATTAGGTGTATTGCCAGCATTGTTTGGATCATTTGAAGGAACGGGGAATAGGCATCGATTGGGTTTGCAATAGTGGCGGGACTGCCCTGGGATTCGAACGTCACAAGAGGGGGCCCTTGGTTGGATGTCCTCCGTTGGAGGCATCACCACCGGTTAAATCTTATTGTGTCTAAATATGCTAGTAGTCCTTTTGTAAAGGCTATTTTGTGATCTCTTGGCCATACACCTACGGTAGTGTATTTGGCATAATGGAGGTTTTCTTTAGACGCCAACGGGTGACGAAATCACGAACTTGTGGGTAAAGCGGTACAACCACTACAGAGTATTAAAAACTATCATGATAGTCGTGCTCCCGGTTATGAGCACCTGGACAACTTCCATGATTAGAGGGGAACTTGGAAATTGGGATAGTTTGGTATTTGTTATGGTCATGGTTTGAATTCTGATAAATGTACATGGTTATTGATGATGGTAAGCATCTGGTGTAAGGATGGGTAATTGATGATGGATTCATATTATGTTAATTATTTGGAATATCATGGGATTTATTCACATAGACATTGTAGGATGCCTCTTTACATGTTTTAAAAGCACTTTTCAACAACTAGCCATTATTTCTTATCATTCCTTATTTAAGCTACATGTCATTACTTTTCCACACTTGCTGAGTACGACATGTGCTCACCCTTGCAATTAAGCCATCATCTGTTTCAGGTGATGTTTGGGCGTACACCGATATAATGTGGAGTACTAGGTTGTGTGCTGCTGTCAACTTGCCAGTAGTTATGCTTGGATCCGCGCTACCCCATTTGCCTAGTTCCATAATGCTTAGATCATTTCCGCTGCAGTATTAGTTTCATTAATAGTAATGATCATTAGAGTTTGTAATTTGAGGATTATGTGAATATTGTATGAAAAATACTTATTTACTAGTTTGTGATGTGGTAATTTTCTGTATATCGTTTGTGATGCACTCGTGTATGTGTGTTGAGAATCTTGGGCACACATATGCGTTGTACTTTGTTCATTTTTGGAACCGCGTGTCACAAATTAGTATCAGAGCCACAGGTTGACCGTAGGACGTAGCCTAGATAGGATGGACACTATTGAGGTTTGCTTGGTGTGCTAATTGTTATGTAATGATTGCTTTTGTGCTTGCGTTCTTATTAGAGGATTGTGGGATGCTTTTGTGCTTGCCACGTCCATAAAGGTTTATATAGGTAGTTGTTTAGTTTTATATCCCTTGATGCATATAGTTGGAGACATTTTCTAAATTCTTCTTTCTCCTGCTCTAACTTCAGATGCCAAGGACTCGTAACCAAAGTAATGCCAATGAGGAAGAGGAGAATAATGGGGCACCTGAGAACCATAACAACAATCTTGGTCCTGAGGCTAGCAACCTGGAGCGGTTGATGGCTATGCAGGATCAGCTCATGTAGACCGTGATGCAAACTTTGGGACAGCTGCATGCCAATAACCAAAATCAGCCCCATATGCCTCCACCACCACCACCCCCACAACCTCATAACAGACTGGGGGAGATTATGAGGACTAGGCCACCTACCTTTGCTCAAGCCAATGATCCTATGGAAGTTGATGATTGGCTGAATATTTGGAAAAGAAGGTTGAAATTGTCCAGTGCATTGATAGGGAGAAGGTCCTTTTTGCCTCCCATCAGCTAGTTGGAGCAGTTGTTGATTGGTGGGACTCGCTTTGCAATGACCATGCAAATAGGGAGAGTATCACTTGGGCTGAATTCAAGGAGAGATTCCGTTCTCATTTTTTCCCTGAAGGTGTTATGATCTTGAAGAGGCATGAATTTTAGAACTTAAGGCAAGGAAGGTCGAGTGTGAGTGAGTATCTCAATAAATTCACTCAACTATCAAGGTATGCTCTAGAGGATGTAAACCGGGGCACCCACAAGCAACATTTGTTTATGAGGGGCCTAAACAATGTGATTCAAGTCCAATTGCTCAATTGTGACTATGCAAACTTCCACAAGATTGTAGACAAAGCTATCGTGGTTTAGAACAAGGTTCGTGAGGTGGGTGCTGACATTTCTTACGTCCAGATATGATATTTCTTACGTCACAGATAAAAATCCGCAAGCGCAAGAAAACTGTCGTGTAGCACCTCCCCTTAAGAGAGTATTCCAAGGGTATCGAATCCAACGATTGTGTGTGTAATCTTACAAACTAATACACCCAAGGACAAAAAAGTTGTTTGGTAGGCATGGAAGAGAGATTGATTCAAATATTGATTCTAATTCAAAAGAATTTGCAGTAGCTGCTTGCTTCAGGCACGGGTTTACCCCTAGCAATACTAGGACGAATCCTGCCAAGAGCCTATGGCATAGCCGAACGTGTAGGATTACAAAGAACAGATAGGATTGTCACAACGTACTGCCTACCTCTTCAATCCGTGGGTCCATGAGATATTCACTAGTGATTTCTAACTTAAGCACGACGCTTACGTTCTAAATCACAACTCTAGTTGTTTCGAACACAAAGCTACAACTAGAGCCTCTAATAATTTAAAGCAATGAACCCACAAGTAACTACTTGTGCAAACTACTATGAATTGAGAATCAAACTACTTCACAAAGGGATTACTTGATTTGAGTAGACCTTTGTAGGGATACAAGTGTAGAAGAGGGACTTCACAAGCCCAAGCCTTTTTCTCCTAAACTCTTACCACACTCTCCTTCTACTTGCTAGCCTTTAGGACTACTCTAAATCTTTGAAGTGGTATTCTATTCTCAACTTTTGGTGTGTGTGTGAAGGGAGGTGTGGGGTTCTATTTATACGGGGAAGAAGGGTCGGTTCCCGCTAACAATTGCGTGGGAATCAGTCACCCATGACTTCTTCAAGCCGGGAGGAGCCAACACGTGGCGTTTGACCGCGTTTGGGGCCAGAACCTAGTCGGCCGAGTGGGAGGGTCGGCCGACCTGGTCCTGGCTCCAAACGGCCAGTTCTTCCTCCAAGTGACTGATAGGTGGGCCCATTCCATGATATGGGTGCTTTGATCCATGTGGTGATTCGTCAAAATCTAATTTTATGTATTACTCCCTACATTCATGGTATTTTGGGTCTAAATTCACCTACATACAAACAAACACCAACACTTGTGGAATTGGTTAGTTTTTAACCCTACCACTATGTTGTGTTTCTCTATTATGCTCATTCTGAGGTGAATTGATGGTCTAAGTATGGCACTTATGGACCCTCAACAAACTCACCCACACTTATTCCTTTGCTTGTCCTCGAGTGAAGGCAGGAACTAAAGTGGTGTCATAAATTTGCTATAAGTTATAAAAAGAGAATACTAGATATTTCAACTCATACCTCAATTCATGAATTACCTCTGTGTGATGTGGCTACCACATCAATCTTTGGTGTTTGGAGAGTGGAATGGTTGGAATGTATTTCTCTTGGATCTTCCACTGCTGAAATGATTTGATGATTTGCTATATTCGGAAGGTCAAAGAAACAATTGCCCTTATCTCTCATTTGGATTCTCTCAAGTCTCTCTAAGTGTTTTCTTCCTCATCTTGGCATGTCGTGCCAATTTTGTCCCTATACTAAATATGGCTATATATGGAGCTTGGTAGGGATAAATATGGCACACATTGTAATTCATGTATTACTAAGTCAAAAACTTGATCCTATGATAGACTTATGCAACAAACAAATTGACAAAGAAAATTCTTGTGCACATGAATGGAATGGATATTTGTGGACTCCTTGGTTTTCTCTCTTTATGGATGAAACATGGCTACTTTTTTTTGGCATACTTCCTCTCTTTGAAGAGTAGATGCTTTTCCCTCTTTTTTTTCCTAGCCATTTCTTCTACTCCTTTTTATTTTTCTAGAGAGAAATTGATGACTAAAAATGTATGGAGTTTCTTTATTGGATGGATGAATGGTGGATGCAAATTATCAATGTGAGAAATTTTGCATGAATATGGTGCACAAGAATTTCTAAGTCAAAAGGTTCATGCATGTCACTCAATTGGGTGATGAGTGTGACAAAGTTCAATGAAAAAACAAAGTGGCATATGAATGTGGTTTTCAGTAAACTGTATCATATGGCCTTGGTTGGTATTTGAATTTCCAAAGAGTGAGTCAGGAAAAGTCTAAGAATCCAAGTTGTGCAATCATCAAAATGAATTTCAAGCAAAGCGATATCTCCTCGAATAACTCATTTACAATATCACACTGGTAAAATACTTAGATGACGTGTTTTTCCTATTTTGCTTGTGGGAATCATAAACGAGGCAGTAAATCGAAATATAAAGCATTCAAATTTTCAGCTCAAGCAAATTTTGACTACCAAGTTTTAAACTCTAACTGTTGAGTTGAACTGATTTCACATATTCAGTATTAAATATTAAATCAACTCAAACAATAACGTAGCATGCATATTAAGGAGAAGAGATCCAAACCAAATTTGTGGAGTGAAACGGAGCCATGTGGGGCCCACACCAGGTCGGCTGACCAGGGTGTTCGACCGACCCCCTTCTGTCCTTTCCGCTGCTCTGTTTCGATGTGTCGAGTCGTATGTTCGATTACAGCGTGTTTTGAGATGCAACACAAATTTTAAGTCGGGATTTCGCGAATTTGGGGTACCTCCCCCACACTTGTTCCTTGAATTCTTTATTCAACATAAATAAACTAAAGGGAGAACTTTACCAGGTTAGATGAACCGGTAAGTTCACTTTATTGAACTCAAAATATGGGTATGCTTACCTTATTCAATTTAAATTTAATGAAACAAAAATTTGGAATAAAACTAAACTAAGCAATTAAGCATCCTATGCGGTCGGAACATCTAAACTATGGAGCATTGTAGATGTCGGGCTTCCTGATGGCGTTGCATATGCGCCTCAACTTGGCGCCCATGCCATGGCAAACACCATCAATCTCCTCCTTAAGGGATATGAGTTCATCCTTCAGTTCAGCCCTCTCAACGCGCCCTTCAGCCACTAAGTCCGATAGCTTCTTGTTCTCCAAATGGAGAGAAGCTAACTCCATAGAAAGCTGTGCCACTTTGGGGGCATGAGGAGATTTCCCTGTCGCTGTCCTCAAATTGGCCAGGTGGCCCTCTGATGGCAGGTTGCGAGAGGTGATGCCTAACCTTGGAGGGTGATGAGCCCATCGATTCCTCCATCGCCAAATTATCCATTTGCTTGAAAAAGTCTTTTTGCATAGCCTCTTTCAGGCTTGTGCACCACATGGATAATAAGGCGGTCTTCCACACACTCAGGCGAGGTACGTGTAGGTGACTTGTAGTGGTGGCTCACTACGTCACTGTCCTTGGTCTTCAGAGTGTACATGAACTCCTCGCCAGGCTGCAGCGTTGGGAGAGACTCGTCTTTTTCAGGAAAAAGACGGGTCTTTACTGACTTAAGGCCAGCCGTAGTAGGACGACGTGCAGGCATCGTCGACTTCATGGGCATCCTCCAAGGGGAGAGCAATCGTGAAGCACCACAAGGCGTGGTGCTACGCCCACGCAGAGTCACCATCGGTGGCTGGATCATGGCGAGAGGTATGACATCTAATGACATTGCAGGCTCCAAAGCTAGGGGGCTTGTCATTGGCCGGCATGATGTCTTTGCTCAGGTTGAAAGTTCAGCTAGAGTGGGGATGAGGCATAATTTTCTTGTCAGCCATGACTTGGACAAGAGGAACATGAGATGTTTTTTTTCTAGATGGTGCAAGTTTCTCCTCTCTGTTCCCATCAATATATAAGGAGGGAAAGCATGATAGCCACGAGAGTCTTGTTGGGATACGTAGGGAGAGTCCGCACGAAAAAACAGAAAGCTGACAGCGCAAGGGGGAGGTTAGCCGAACCTAGGGTTTGGCCGAACCCTTCCTGGCTCCGTTCGGGCTACGTTTTCGTGGGTTGTCTTAATAGGCCTCATAGATAAATAATTGGATGGGCCCATTAATTGGAAGTGGATAATTTAGACATAACTTAAAGAAACGGCATGAAAATCAATAAGATTTATCACGTCAATTTCCTTTTCTGCCTCCTCCTTTTGGGATTCAAGAAATAATTTAAGTTGGTGCCCATTCACTTTAAATAGCTTATAATCATCACCTTGGAGTGTAATTGCTCCATGAGATGAGGTTTCTACTACAGTGAAGGGTCCCTCCAATTTACTTCTAAGCTTCCCATGTCCAATGAGTTTAACCCTAGAAATGAAGAGTAGAACTTTATCTCCGGATTTGAACTCTTTAGGCGTAATCCTCTTATCGTGCCACCTTTTAGTTCTTTCTTTGTAAATTTTGGAACTATGGTATGCCTTATCTCTCCATTCTTTCAACTCAGAGAGTTGCTTCAATTCGTGTTTTACTGCTTCGTGAAGGTCCATGTTCAACCGCTTAATGGCCTAATAGGCTCTATGTTCCAATTCTACATGAAGATGACAGGTCTTCCCATCGACAAGTTGGAAAGGAGACATGTCGATGGAAGTTTTGTAGGCAGTACGATATGCCCACAATGCAGTCGGTAGCTTATGCTTCCATCCCATTCCAATTTACAGGATAGTCTTTTGTCGAATATTCTTAATTTACTTATTAGATGTTTCTACTTGACCACTTGTTTGTGGGTGGTATGGGGTAGCATTGTTATGTTGGACACCAAGCTCCCTCAAAACGTTTCGGAAGGTCTTATCTATGAAATGAGACCCTCCATCACTTATGAACATACAGGGAGTTCCAAAGTGTGGGAAAATGATCCAATGGAACATTTTCCTATCTTACATGGAATCAGCATTCTTGCATGGCAAAGCTTCTACCCATTTTGACACATAATCTACAGCCACCAGAATGTACTTGCAATCAAAGAACCTAATGAAAGGTCCCATGAAATCAATACCCCACACATCAAATAATTCCACTTTTAGAGTATATGTTAGGTGCATCGCATTGCAAGCTGAGATTCCTCCATGCTTTTGGCATTTCCAACATTTGCGAATGAATTCTTTTGTGTCTTCATACATAGAAGGCTAATAGAATCCACTTTGCCAGATTTTTGCCTGGGTACGGTAAACACCGTAATGGCCACCATAGGGGCTAGCATGGCATTTCTCAAAAATCTTGGTGCCTTCAATCGATGGGCACACCTTCGAGGAACGCTATAGGCACAAACTCGATAGAGGTATGGGTCATTGCAAAGGTGTTTGCGACTCTCATAGATGAGTTTCTTTTTGTTTTCTCCTGGTGGTGTGCATCCCGTGACCATGAAGTTCACGATATCCGCAAACCAAGGGTGAGAGTCAGTCACCTTGAGAAGCATATCATCTTGTAGGAAGTCATTGATAGGAATGTCCATGGTTTGGGTAACTTCCATATGTGAGAGATGATCTGCCATGGAATTCTCTACTCCCTTCTTATCCTTTATTTCTAAGTCAAACTCTTGGAGTAGAAGAATCCAACGGATTAGCCTTGGTTCAGCATCCTTTTTGGTGGGCAAATACTTCAAGGCAGCATGGTCTGTATAGACTATGACCTTGGCTCCAACCAAATAGGACCTAAACTAATCGATAGCAAAAACCACAGCCAAGAGCTCTTTTTCAGTTGTGGTATAATGGAGTTGAGATCCTTTTAGAGTTTTCTAGCGTAGGCTATTGCATGATGCATTTTATCTTTGGTTTGTCCTAGGACCGCACCAACAGCAAAATCACTAGCATCACACATGAATTTGAATGATAGCATCCAATCAAGAGGTTAAATGATTGGAGTTGAGATGAGTGCCTTTTTGATAGTTTCAAATGATTTAAGGAACCCATCATTGAAATCGAAGGGATCTTCCTTAGCTAATAGGTTAGTGAGGGGTCTAGCAACTTTTGTGAAGTCTTTGTTTAATCACCGATAGAACCCTGCATGACCTAAAAAGCTGTGGATTCCCTTAACATTGATGGGAGGTGGGAGTTTTTCATTGACTTCAATGTTTTGCTTTGTTCACCTCTATCCCCCTCTCAGACACTGAGTGTCCAAGAACGATGCCTTCACGGACCATGAAATGGCACTTTTCCTAATTAAGTATGAGGTCTTTCTCTTGGCATCTTTGTAATAAATTGTCTAAATTTTCCAGACAATGATCAAATGTTTTCCCATAGACGGAGAAATCGTGCATGAAAACTTCCACGATCTCCTCAATCATGTTGGAAAAGATATACATCATACATCTTTGAAAAGTGGCAGGAGCATTGCATAGTCTAAAGGACATAAGTTGGTAGGCATACGTTCCACAGGGACATGTGAATGTGGTCTTACTTTGATCGTCCGGATGGATTGGGATTTGATGATAACCTGAATACCCATCAAGGAAACAAAAGTAGGAGTGTTTTGCAAACCGCTCTAACATCTCATCAATGAAGGGCAGTGGAAAATGATCCTTCCTTGTAGCCTTGTTAAGTTTTCGGTAATTTATGCACATCCTCAGACCTGTGAAGGTTCATTGAGGAATTAATTCATTCTTCTCATTTTGAACGACCGTCATACCTCCCTTCTTAGGCACTACTTGAACTGGGCTTACCCATTCACTATGAGCGGCAAGGTAGATAATCCCATCATGCAGAAGTATCAAGACTTCCTTCTTGAAAACTTCCCGCATTGCATTATTCAATCGCCTTTAGGGTCCTCTTGAGGGAACACTCTCGAGGTCAATGGGAGTGTGATGGGTGCATAACACTGGACTAATCCCCTTGAGATCCTATAATGAATAGCCAAAAATAGCTCTATGCTTTTCTAGCACGTCAATGAGTTTGAGTGTCTCATCATTTAAAAGCTTGTCACTTATGATGACAGAGGCTTCCAAATCGCCATTTAGAAAGGCATAACGTAGGCCTGGGTGTAGAATTTTTAACTCAATAGTAGGTTTTGGGAAGAACTCTTCTTTTGGCAATTCAATTGCCTCCTGAAATTCATCCTCCTCTTGGATGAAATCTTCTTCTCCTTCAATTTCAGAGGATGCTAAGAATTGAAGAGTTCTAACCTCCTCTAAAGGCTCATATTAGATGGGAGATTCAGCGGATGTGTTCTTAGAATGCAGGATAGGAATAGAGAATTTCCTCCCTCCAAGTTTGATATTGAGGCTTCCTTCAATGGAAATTTCCATGAGAAATTTATCAATGGGAATCCCAATCATAATGTCAAAATATTGAATTTCGAACACATGGAAATCTAGGATTGCCTCAACATTTTTGTGTCTCACAGAAACTTTTGTAAAACCCCGCATCCTTCACGGATAATTCAGAATGAATCTCGAAAGGATTTACATGTTGGTGCCAATGGCACATTGCCTAGAATGGTGAGAGCACAAGAATCGGAAATGATATTTGCTCCAATTGTGGGGTTCTATAGGACCTTCATTAGTGTACCTTTTATAAAACATAGAATAGTTGCTAAAGAGGAGGTCATCCGAAGAATTTCGGGTGACTGCTCAACTTCTGCAGTCCACTTCCTACTTAAAATAAAGGTTAACTCGATGACCGTCTATTGGATGAATACTCCATCAGGTGGGTCAGCTGAAGTTAATGGCAATGATGGCTTCCTATGGCACCATTACTTCAAGGTATTTTCAAAAATCTTCAAATATCTCTTCCTAGAAGTAGAAGGGAAACTCCGAAGGTTGAATTTCTTCTTCCTTTGTTGTTTCTGGTTAAGGAGAGGATTCCTCCGGCAAGGGTTGAGATAAGCAAGAGATAGGTTCTTCCTTGTCCATGGATTTATCCTCGAATATTGACACTACTTCCACTTCAAGGGGCTCATGAAGACCCATAATGAAGGAAGAATTTTCTAGAATTCGATCAATAAGATCCTTGCCTTCTTCCAGTGACTTATGGAGGAAAGATCATCCAGCTGTAATGTCAATATGTAGGGCAGTCTCTTTGTTCAATCCCATATAGAAGTGTTGCAAGAGCAACGGATCAGGGATAGACAAATTTGGCCCAGAATTTCTCAAAATAGAAAATATATCCCAAGCTGCACTTATGGATTCCTTCTCCATCTACTGGAAGCATAGTACTTCCTTCCTTATGGAAACAATTCAGGCAACTGGAAAGAATGCGAGACAAAATCAGTCTCGCAACTTGTTCCAATTTCCGTTTGTCTTCCCAACGTTGTGGTCATACCATTGTTTGGCTTTTTCCTTGAGGGAAAAAGGAAACAACTTACATTTGATATTTTCTTGTGTCATGCCTTTGATTAGAAGGCATGAACACAATTGTTGAAACTCTCTTGGATGGTAGCAATGGTTTTCATAATCCGTTCATAAGAAGGATTGCTCCTGAACCATGGCTATAAAGCCAGGGTGAAGTTCATAGCTAGTAGAAAAAAAGGTACCGCCGATGGCGGTGGCTCACAGAACTTGCCCTTGAGGGCAGAATATGAAAGAATGGTGGGGTGCTCCATAAGGTGATGGCCATAGGAAAAGGAAAGATAAGATAAGAAGAAAGATACGAGGGTGAACAAGGTTCAAAGATTAACAGCAACTGTTCCCCGGCAACGGCGCCAGAAATGCTTTTTGACGTTTCTCACATCACAGATAAAAATTTGCAAGTGCACGGAAACTGTCGTGTAGCACTTTCCTTTAATAGAGTATTCCAAGGGTATCGAATCCAAGGAATGTGTGCGTAATCTTATGAACTAATTCACCCAAGGACACAAAGTTGTTTGGTAGGCAAGGAATAGAGAGGAATTCAAAGTATTGATTCTAATTCAAAAGAATTTGAAGTAGTTGCTTGCTTTAGGCACGGGTTTAACCCTAGCAATACTAGGATGACTCCCGCCAAGAGCCTATGGCATAGCTGGACGTGGAGGATTACAAAGGATAGGTAGGGCTCTCACCACCTACTGCCTTCCTCTTCAATCCGTGGGTCTATGAGATATTCACTGGCGATTTCTAACCTAAGCACCACGCTTACGTTCTAAATCAGAACTCTAGTTGTTTTGAACACAAAGCTACAACTAGAGCCTCTAATAAATTAAAGCAATGAACCCACAAGTAACAACTTGTGCAAATTACTATGAATTGAGAATCAAATTAGAATTAAATTCACAAAGAGCTTACTTGATTTGAGTACACCTTTGTAGGGATACAAGTGTAGAAGAGGGACTTGACAAGCCCAAGCCTCCTCCTCCTAAACTCTTACCACACTCTCCTTCTACTTGGCAGCCTTTAGGACTACTCTAAACCTTTGGAGTGGTATTCTATTCTCAACTTTTATTGTGTGTGTGAAGTGATGTGTGGGGTTCCATTTATAGGGGGGAGGGGGTCGGTTCCCGCCACCAATTGCATGCGAATCTGTCACCCATGACTTCTTCAAGCCGGGAGGAGCCAACACGTGGCGTTTGATCGCATTTGGGGACAGGGCCTAGTTGACCGACTAGGGGGGTCGGCCGACCTGGTCCTGGCTCCAAACGGCCAGTTCTTCGTCCAGGTGACTGACAGGTGGGTCCCATTCCATGATATGGGTGCTACACTGTCGGATGGCCTTAGATACTTCTGTTTGTGGGCCATTTGATCCATGTAGTAACACGTGGCGTCGCCTGATTCGTCAAAATCCAATTTTATAGATTACTCCCTGCATGTCCTGGTATTTCAGATCTAAATTCACTTACATACAAACAAACACCAAAACTTGTGTAATTGGTTAGTTTTTAACTCTACCACTGCGTTGTGTTTCTCATTTATGCTCATTATAAGGTGAATTGATTGTCTAAATATGGCACTTAAGGACGGTCAACAGTGGGACACTTCTCTTCTCAATGCCCTAAGTCAGGACTTGGTCAAGGGAACAATGCTCCGAGATAGAACCCAAGACTGAATGGAGGAGTGCCACAAGGCAACCGTGGACCGCAAAATTTTGTTCGTGTAAAGGTTAATCATGTCACCAGAGACGAAGCCCAACAAATGTACGACGTGGTGATTTGTATGTTTCTCACAAACTCTAACCCGACAACTATGTTATTTTATTCTGGAGCATTGCATTCATTCATTGCATCAAAGTATGTTGCCAAGTATAGTTTGCCCATATCTCATATGAAGTATACCTTTTTGCTTAAATCTCCTGGAGGGGAGATGAGGACGAATATAGTATGTCCAAAAGGAAGCCTTACAATAAGGGGGGTAGACTTCTTTGCCAACCTTATTGTTTTGGATTTGCAAGGACTAGACGTAATACTTGGTATGAACTGATTAAGGCATAACAATGGGATAATTCAATCTGCCACAAAACGGTGGAGTTGACATATGAAGAAGGGGTCAGCATAGAATTTGAAGCATCTCAACACACACCAAAGCAAGTGGAGCTGAATCAAATGGACGATGCAACAATTGAGGAGATTCTAGTGGTGTGTGAGTGTTCGGATGTGTTTCCGGGTGAGTTGCCAGGTATGCCACGTGATCGTGATATCGAGTTTGTCATTGAATTAATACCTATAACTGCACCTATAGCTAAGAGGCCATATACGATGCCTCCTACGGAGTTAGCAGAGCTCAAGAAGCAAATTTAAGAGCATCTATAGAAGGGTTTTATTTGCCCAAGATCTTCACCTTGGGGAGAACCAATGCTTTTCGTGGATAAGAAGGATGGGTCCCAAAGGATGTGTGTGGATTATCGAGCTCTCAACGAGGTGACGATTAAGAACAAGTATACATTGTCCCGTATAGAGGATTTGTTCGGTCAAATGAAGGGTGCCTGTGTTTTATCTAAGATTGATTTGAGATCAACCTACTTCCAAATGAAGTTTAGACCGTCGGACATACCCAAAACAGCTTTCCGAACACAGTATGGATCTTGTGAGTACACCATTATGTCTGTTGGATTGATAAATGCACCAACATACTTTATGTACCACATGAATAAGGTTTTTATAGAGTACTTGGATAAATTCGTTGTGGTGTTCATAGATGACATTATGATCTACTCGAGAAGCGAGGAGGAGCATGAGGAGCATTTGAGGCTCACATTGTAGAAATTAAGGGAACACCAATTATATGCCAAATTTAGCAAGTGCTAGTTTTGGTTTAGGGAAGTATCATTTTTTGGCCGTATCATCTCTGGAGTAGGAGTATCGGTTGACCATGGAAAGGTGAGGGATGTGCTAAAGTGGGATCCGCTGCAAAATGTGAAGGAAATTAGGATTTTTCAAGGAATGGCTGGATATTACCGTCAGTTCATCAAGGATTGCTCCAAAATAGCCAAACCCATGACATAATTTTTAATGAAGGGAAAAGCTTTCCAATGAATTCAAGCTTGTCAAGACAGTTTTGAGGAGTTAAATAAGAGGTTAACCACTGCACCAGTCTTGGTTTTGCCCGATGTGAGTAAAAGCTTTGATATCTATTGTGATGCATCAAGACAAGGGCTTCGATGTGTGCTCATGTAAGAAGGTCAAGTGGTAGCCTATGCATCGAGGCGATTGAATAAATTTGAGAAGAATTATCCTATGCATAATCTCAAATTTGCAGCCGCAGTGCATGCCTTGAAGATATGGAGGCACTACATTCTTGGTCGTAGGTGTGAAATTTATACGGATCACAAGAGTCTCAAGTACATATTCACAAAAATAGACTTGAATTTGAGGCAACGAAGATGGTTGGAGCTCATCAAGGATTATGAGGTGGGAATCAACTGTCACACAATGAAGGCTAATGTAGTGGCCGACACTTTGAGTCGAAAATGAGTAAGCCACCAACTCACGGTTCGGGAGTTGCCATCCGATCTATGCAAGGAGTTTGAATAGTTGAATCTTGGATTTGTGAATGAAATGGGAGTGATGGAGTTGAATCCGACTCTAGAGCAGGAAATTCGAGAAGGTCGGGCCAAGGATTAGGAAATCAAGGAAATCAAGGAAAGGATCCAAGAAGCGAGAGAATAGAGATTTGATGAGGATGGTCATGTTACTCTATGGCTTGGGAAGAGGATTGTTGTGCCTAACATAAAGGAAATTCGCGAAACGATATGAAAGGAGGCACATGACTCACCTTACTCTATCCATCCTGGTTGTACAAAGATGAGCAAGGACTTGAAGACATATTATAGGTGGGATGGCATGAAAAATGACATAGCTGAATATGTTGCTTTGTGTGATGTGTGCCAACAAGTGAAGGCTGAACATCAAAGGCCAGCTGGAATATTGCAGTCATTGAAGATTCCGGAGTGGAAGTGAGAATAAATCGGTATTGACTTCATAGTTGGTTTACCTCGAACCCAAACTGGTTATGACTTGATATGGATTATCGTGGATCGGTTGACCAAATAAGCTCATTTTATTCTTGTCAAGACCAAGTATACCACTACACGGTTAGTTCAGTTGTACATGGCAAAAATTGTATGTCGACATGGAGTACCTAAGAAAATATTATCTGACTGAGGTTCTCAACTCACCTCTAGGTTCTGTGAGAAACTGCATGAAGCTATAGGTACAAGGTTAAATTTCAGTTCCGCATATCATCTACAGACCGATGGACAAAGCGAGAGGACAAAACAAATATTAGAAAACATGTTGACAGCTTATGCCTTGAAGCATGGACGCAGCTAGGACAAGAGCTTGCCATATGCTGAATTTTCCTACAATAACAGTTACCAAGCAAGTTTGAACATGTCGTCATATGAAGCACTATATGGAAGGAAGTGTAGGACACCCTTAGGCAAAGAAACTTAGTCTTTGAAGTGGGAGACTTTGTATATCTCAAAGTATCACCTATGTTAGGTCATAAACGGTTTAATGTCAGAGGCAAGTTGGCACCTCGCTATATTGGACCATTCAAGATTTTGGGCAAATGTAGAGAAGTGACATATGAGATGGAGATGCCAGCACATCTTTCTAATGTTCATGATCTGTTCCACGTTTCTCTGCTCAAGAAGTGCTAGGAGTACCAAAAGAACAAGTACCAATGGAAGAATTGGAGTTAGAGGCAGATTAGACTTATGCTGAACAACCGGTCAAAATATTGGAAACAAAGGAGAGAGTCACAAGGAACAAGGTGATTCGATGGTGCAAAGTACAATGGAAGTGTCATGCAGAATTGGAAGCAACTTGGGAGCTAGAAGATGACCTCAACAGAGAATTTCCCTATCTCTTCTCTTCTACGTCGAATCTTGAGGGCGAGATTCATTTTAAGGCGGGTAGGTTTACACCCTTATTTTCATCCACCATTCATTGCATAAATTATTATACATGTTTAATATTAATCAACTCAAAAAGGAACAAGGATAAAATGAATTAAAATCAGAACAGCAATTAAAAACTTGTATCAGTGCGGATTTGTCCGGATTGGACCCTGGACTAGTTCGGTTCACTCTCTGTGTCCCCCGAACTCTTCCACTAATTGTTGCGGACTAGTCTGAAAATGTTTCTGTTGTTTTCCGGACTTGTCCGTTCTCAAGTACGGACTAGTCTGATCTTCCCTACTGGAACTTTTCGGAAGTGTCTGGTAATTCCTCAATTTGGTCCGGTTTTTGAAAATTGGACAAATCTCCAGACTTGTCTGACACCATACTATACTTCTCCATTTTGCTCTTTGGAAACAATCGAACTTGTCCAGACTTGTCCGTTCTAGTCTTTGTACCCGATCGGACTTGTCCGGCCCCTAGCGGACTAGTCTGGTGTGCCTGACTCAGATTCTATTTTTCCTCCACGACAATTTATTGGGTACTTGCCTATGTAGGCCCAAGAACATCATCCCCAACCCCTGTGGAGCCTAGGTGGGACCCCACCATGGCCTCCACCGCCTTATACTCGGATTCCACCCAAACCCTACTACCTCCACCCTATATAAACACCTCAACACCCACACTTTCATCTCTTTGTCACATTAGAAGAAACCCTCAACCCTAATTGGTGAGAGCCGCCATCAAGAAGCCTCCCGGCAGGGAGAAGAGAAGGAAGATCGACCAAGATCGTCGTCACTGCTGCGATCTTCATCAACACTTCATCGTCAACGTTCCCCTCCACCATGTTCTCCATCTTCTTTGGATCTAGACGTCAAGTTCTCAAATTCCATCAAATGCTCAACCCCTAAACCCTAGGATTCATGGTAAATACCTTAGATGCATTTTTTTCTTACGTAAATACGGGTTCCATATTAACTTTTACTATGTTCTAAATGAAAATTCGCCAAAACGCTAGCCATAACAGACTTGTCTGGTCCCGTGCCGACTAGTTCAATTTCCTCTCTGTTCCAGAACGGATATGTCCAACCTATGTGCGGACTAGTCCGGTCTTTCAATTTTAGAAATTCCTGGAACTTCTTTAATATCCTCCAAAATGACTTAAATTTTGTTCTAACATGTAACACTTAATTGTAATTAGTTAGTAAGCAATGGTAGCAACTTGATAAGATGCATTACCACATAATTGCATCCATCATGCATATCATGGCATATTGAGTAATAAACGTGCATTGATTGATTGTAATGTCTGTTTTGTATGTTCTTGCGCGGAATAGAAGGTTTTGCTCTAGAGAGTGCTGTCAAGGACCTCCACCACCAGAACTTCGAAGCTTTTGATCCTAACCAGTCTCAAGAGCAAGGCAAGTTTCCTTGATCATTTTGATCCTATTTTTAAATGTTTTGTTTGCAAAACTGCATGCTTGTGTCAAATTGAAGGAAAACCCATAATATGTGTTTACTAGTCTTGTTTGACCACCGTTGTCGCTTGGAATATATTGTAGAGAGTCGTGAAGGGTATTTTATCTTTTTGCTTCGCTCTAGTTAACAAGGATGGGAAAACAACCAAATGGCTTAACTATATATTAATGCACTTATGTATGATGAGAATTGATGAATATGGTCAATTGGTAAAATGGAATTTGGAGATCTAAGCAAGCAAGGGTTGTGGATTAGGTTGGATGATATGGTAGTTCCCTTGCCTTAGATCTATGGACTAGTTCATGCGAGAATAAGCTATGGCAACAGTTCTACACAAGGCCAAGTATGGGTGTGGCTTATCCATTAATTAGGTGTATTGCCAGCATTGTTCGGATCATTCGGGGGAACGGGGAATGGGAGTTGGTTGGGTTTGCAAATAAAGCGAACTGCCCTGGGATTCGAATGACACAAGAGGGGGCCCTTGGTTGGATGTGTTCTGTTGGAGGCATCACCACCGGTGAAACCTTACTGGGTCTGAATATGCTGGTAGTCCCTTTGTAAAGCCTCTTTTGTGATCTCTTGTCCATACACCTACGGTAGTGTATTGGCATAATAGAGGTTTTCTTTAGTTGCCGACGGGTGACGAAATCATGAACTTGTGGGTGAAGCGGTACAACCTCTGCAGAGTGTTAAAAACTATCATGATAGTTGTGCAGTTATGAGCACCAGGACAACTTCAATGATCAGAGTGGAACTTGGGAATTGAGATGGTTTGGTGTTGTTTATGGTCATGGTTTGGATTGTGATAAATGTACATGATTAATTATGATGGTAAGAATCTGGTGTATGGATAGGTAATTGATGATGGATTCATATTATGTTAATTATTTGGGATATGATGGGATTTATTCACATAGACATTGTAGGATGCTTTATACATGTTTTTAAAGTAATTTTGAACAACTAGCCATTTTTTATTATCATTCTTTGTTTAAGCTACATGTCACTATTTTCTCATACTTGTTGAGTACGATGCTCACCCTTGCAATTCCCCCACCAACTGTTTCAGGTGATGTTTGGGAGTACCTGATGATAATGTGGTGTACTAGGTTGTGTGCTGTTGCCAACTTGCCTGTTGTTATGTTTGGAGCCGTGCTACCCCATTTTCCTAGTTGCTTAATGCTTAGATCATTTCCGCTGCAGTGTTAGTTTCATTAATAGTTATGATCATTAGAGTTTGTAATTCGAGAACAATTTGAATATTGTAGTAAAAGTACTTATTTACTATTTTGCGTTGTGGTAATTTTCTTTATATCGTTTTTGATGCACTCGTTTATGTGTGTTGAACATCCTGGACACACATATGCGTCACACTTGGTTTGTTTTCCTAATCGGGTGTCACGGCGCAACAACTACCGGCTGCAACAAATTCCGCTTTGGCTGTGGAAAGAGCAATGGAGTTTTTCTTTTTAGATGACCATGAAACTAAGGCATCGGAATATCCTACAAGGTTAAACTTGGATCCTTTAGGATACTAATGGCCCAAGTTAGGTGTGTGCACAAGGTATCTTAAAATTCTTTTTACAGCTATTAAATGACACTCTTTAGGTTTTGCTTGAAACCTTGCACACATACAAACACTAAGCATGATATCTAGCCTAGATGCACAAAAATAGAGCAGTGAACTAATCATAGACTGATATACCTTTTGATTCACATCTAGACCGTCTCTGTTGAGATTGAGAAGTCCATTAGTTGCAATGGGAGTCTTGATGGTCTTGGCTTTGTCCATATTGAACTTTTTGAGAATGTCCTGCGTGTACTTGTGTGACTCCCGGTTTCGTAAATGAACCAAGCGTAATGCATATGTGTGCCTAGGATGTTTAACACACATACACAAGTGATTCAAAAACAATAAACAAATTATAACCATGTCTCGAATAATAACAATATTAATAGTAACTTATTACAAACAAAATAGTCTCGAATACAAGCTCTAAATGACTGTGTTGGAAAATACTAAACATTAAACACTAAACTCCATAGGCGCCTAGTACTCCTCAAAGACCACCTGGTACTCCACAATGACGTCTGTGTCTGAATTCGTTGGGGAATAGCAAGGGTGAGCACATGTCATACTCAGCAAGTGTGGGAAAGTATGACATGTAGCTTAAATAAGGAATGATAATAAAAAATGGCTAATTGTGTAAAAGTACATTGAAAACAGTTGAAAATGCACTTATATGATAATTAGGTGTGGTACTTCCCCAAATAACACTAATTTCAACTTAAGTAACCAATACTAGCAATAATAGTCCATAACCATCTCATAACTGCTCATAAACCTCATTTTCAGCAAGTCCATATACCAAAGCCAATTAATTAACCAATGCCAATTCCCAATTCAATTTCAACCATTAAACCATGTTAAAGTCCCAACTCTAATCATGCGAGGGTCCAGGTTGGTCATGTCCAGGAGCACGGCTATCATGATAGTTTTAAACATACTCTGCAGAGGATGTACCACTTTACCCTCAAGTTCATGATTTCATCACCTTTCGATGACTATGGAATCTCAATTGTGCCATCTCACACTTCCTTAGGTGTGTGGCCAAGAGATCACAAAATAGCCTTTACAAAGTGATTACTAGTATATTTAGACCCCACTGAGGTTTCACCGGTGGTAATGTCTCAAACTGAGCACAACAAACTAAGGGCTCCCTCTTGAGCCTTTCGGATCCCAGGGTAGTCCCACAAATCTCTACAGACCCATCCGACTACCCCTTCCCCGAATAGTACAAGCAAAACACTAATTAGTCAGCTAAGACACGCCCATAATTGGCCCTGTGGTCGCACTGTAAACCCTGGATGTCACTCTACAAACCGGTCCTTAGATTTAAAGCAAGAAAAACCACCAAAATAGTCCAACCAATTCCACATAACCGACTTGCTTTGATCCATAGGCACCATGTTTTTAAAGGGTCATTAATATCAATTCTTATCATTCATGTGTTCAAAAGTTCATAATTAAGCAATATGATTATTTCCCGAACCCAATTGAGTATATCAAAGCAAAAGTGTAAAATACCCTTCTCGTCTTTCTACATTGTGTTCAAGCAACAAGGGTGGTCATACAAAGCTAGTAAACTCCTACAATTGGGTTTTCCCATCAATTGACACAAGCATGCAATTTTGCAAACAAAACATTTAAAACCCGAATCAAAATGATCAAGGAAACTTGCCTTGCTCTTGATCCTTGATTGGATCGAAGGCTTCGAAGTTTTAGTTTTGCATGTCCACGAAAGCACTCTCTACAGCGAGACCTTCAATTCCGCGCGACAAACATGCAAAAAAACATCACAATCAGTAAATGCTCATATATTACTCAATATTCCATGACACGCATGATTAATGCAAATGTGAAGTAAAACTAGTTAATGAGTTGCTATTAATGTTTACTAACTAGTTACAATGGTTTCTAACAAGTTTCAACAAGTTTGGAGTTGATTTAAGTTAATTTGGATTCAATTTAGCATTAACAAATTTAGACATCGGACTAGTCCACCCCGATCAAAATCGGAATTTAGGGTTTTCTGATCAGCAGAAAATGGGGTTAATTTCATGTAGTAAAGTGGATGTAGTTGGTGTACCGTGTGGCTAGAGATCCAAGGATCAAGAATTTGGTGCAACACTTGATTCTTGACGTATAGGGCTTGATGAAGATGAGTTGATGAAGGTTTGATGATGAAGAACGTCAATTGTCGAAAAGTTGATGAAGATCGTGTTTGATCGATCCTTCTCCCCCTTCTCCTCCTTCTCCTTGCTCTAGGCTCCTTCTTGACAGCGGCACACAATCAAGGAACGGCGGCGAGGGTTTTTCTCAAAGGTTGGAGAGATGAGGGTATTAGGTTGTTTATATAGTGGTGGAGAGGTAGGGTTTTGGGGTGAATTCCAAGTGGATTTCAGTGGAGGACGAGTAGGGGCCGATGTGGGGTCCACTTGAGCTCCTCTATGGTTGGGCACGAAGTTCCTGGGCCCAATTAAGGCAACTACCCAATAACCAATCGTGGAAGAATAAAAGAATCTGAGTGGAATTTAGCAGGTCGGACTAGTCCCCATGGGGGACCGGAGAAGTTCGTTTGGCAATGAAAACTATTTTGGACAAGTCCGGTTTACTGGCCGGAAAAGTCCGGGGTGGCTACAAAGGGTTGATTCGGACTTAAATTTAGACATGGTGGGACTAGTCCGCTGGGACATCGGAGAAGTCCGGAAAAATATGGGAAGCTCAATCTGGACTAGTCCATTCAATATGTCGGACAAGTACGGGTTCTGAATCAACTGAATATTCTGAACCAACAGGGGAATACCGGACTAGTCCAGTTTTGTGGCCGGACAAGTCTGGACCCTAATAGACTTGAATTCCTAATTAGACCAAAATTCATTTTAAATCTTGTTACTTTTAAGGTTGCTTTATGTTGACATGTATGAGTATGCATGCAGTGCTATATGTATGAAAATGAGGGTGTTACAAACCTACCCCCCTTAAAATGAATCTCACCCTTGAGATTCGACATGGAAGGAAAGAGATAGGGAAATTCTTTCTTGAGATCATCTTCTTGCTTCCAAGTCCCTTCTTATTCTGTATGGTGCTTCCATTGCACTTTGCACCATCTAATCACCTTGTTCCTTGTAATCCTTTCTTTGGTGTCAAAAATTTTGACAGGTTGCTCGACATAGGTCAAATCTTCCTCAAGCTCCAATTCTTCCATTGGAACTTGCTCTTTCGGAACCCTCAAGCACTTCTTGAGCTGAGAAACGTGAAACACAACATGAACATAGGAAAGATGTGCAGACATCTCCTACTTATATGCTACTTCTTCCAGTTTGTCCAAAATATGGAATGGCCCAATATGGCCAGGTGCCAACTTGCCTTTGACATTAAACCGCTTGTGACCTCGCATGGGTGACACTTTGAGATATACGAAGTCTCACTCCTCAAAAGACAAGCTTCTTCATTTATTATCCGCATAACCCTTTTATCTTGACTAAGTGGATTTTAAGTTCTCATGAATTGTCTGAACTTGCTTTTAGGCATCCTAGATCATGTTAGGTACAAATACTTGAAGTTCCCATGTCTCATTCCAAAACAAGGGTGTCCTACACCTTCTCCCATAAAATGCCTCATATGGTGACATCTTCAAGCTTGCCTAGTAAATGTTGTTGTAGGAGAATTCGGCATGTGGCAGACTTATGTCCCAACTTCCTCCATACTTTAGCGTACAAGCCCTTAGCATGTCCTCCGATATCCGATTTGTTCTCTTGATCTATCCATTCGTCTGAGGGTGATATGTAGAACTAAAATTCAATTGAGTTCCCATAGATTCGTGCAGCTTCTACCAGAACCTTGAGGTAAATTGAGAACCTCTATCAGACACTATTTTCTTTGGTATCCCATGTAAACACACTATCCTTTTCATGTATAATTCTGCCAACTTTGCTCCACTATAGGTAGTCTTGACAGGAATGAAATGCATCAATTTTGTCAATTGATCCACAATAACCCATTTTGAATCATATCCCGCTGAAGTGTGAGGTAAACTCACTATGAAATCCATACCAACCTCTTCCCACTTCTATTTCGAAGTCTTCAATGGCTGCAATAATCCAGTTGGCCATGGATGTTCATCTTTGACTCATTGGCATACATCACATAATGCGACGTTTTCAGCTATGTCCTTTTTCCAACCATCCCACCAATAACATGGCTTCAGATCCTTATACATTTTCGTACAATCGGGATGGATAGAGTAAGATGAGTCATGTGCCTCCTTTAATATCAACTATCGGGGACGCTTCTCTATGCGCACGACAACTGTTTTCCAAGCCATAGTACCATGGTCATCCTCATCAAATCTGAATTCTCTCTCTTCTTGTGTCCTCTCCTTGATTTCTTGGATTTCCTTGTCCTTCGTCTGGCCCTCTTGAATTTCTTGCTTCAGGGTAGGATTCAACTCCATTATGCCCATCTCATTCACAAATCCAAGATTCAACCGCTCAAACTCCCTGCATAGCTCGGATGGGATTTCCCGAACTGTGAGATTGTGGATTGCTCCCTTTCGACTAAAAGTATAAGCCACTACATTGGATTTTCCCGGATAATAGTTGATTCCCACGTCGTAATCCTTAATGAATTCCATCCATCGTCATTGTCTCAAATTTTGATCTATTTGCATGAATATGTACTTGAGACTCTTATGCTCCGTATAAATCTCACATCTATGACCAAGAACATAATGTCTCCAAATCTTTAATGCATGCACTACAACTGCAAGTTCGGGATCATGCGTAGGATAATTCATATCATGTTTCGTCAATTGCCTAGATGCATAAGCTACAACTCGGCCTTCTTGCACCAATACACAACCAAGTCCTTGCCTTGAAGCATCGCAATAGATATCAAATATTTTGCTCACATCTAACAATACCAACACGGGCGCTGTTGTTAACCTCTTCTTTAAATCCTCAAAACTGTCCTGACAAGCTTGAGTCATCACATCTCCAAAGGCTTCACCTTCATTAACAATTCAGCCATGGGCTTCGCTATCTTGGAAAAGCCTTTGATGAACTGACGGTAATATCTAGCCATTCCAAGAAAACTCCTTATTTCCTTCACATTTTGCGGTGGTTCCCACTTTAGCACATCTCTAACCTTCCCTGGGCCAACTGACACTCCTCCTCTAGATATGACATGACCTAAGAATGATATCTCCCTCAACCAGAATTGGCACTTGTTGAACTTGGCATACAACTGGTGCTCTTGCAATTTCTGCAATGTCAGCCTTAAATGCTCTTCGTGCTCATCTTCACTTTTCGAGTAGATCATGATGTCATCAATGAACACTACCACAAACTTATCCAAATACTCCATGAAGAACTTGTTCATAAAATACATGATGTATGTGTGTGCATTAGTCAATCCAAATGACATGACCTTGTACTCATAGGATCCATACCGTGTCCTGGAAGCCGTTTTGGGTATGTCTGACGGTCTAATATTAATATGGAAATATCCCGGTCGAAGATCAATCTTAGAGAATATTTTGGCTCCCTTCATCTGGTCGAACAGAACTTCAATGCGGGGCAATGTATACTTATTCTTGATTGTCACCTTGTTGAGAGACTGGTAATCCACACACATTCTTTAGGACCCATCTTTCTTATATGTGAAAAGCACTAGGGTTCCCCAAGGCAAAGAGCTTGGGCGTATAAAACCCTTCTTTAACTCCTTTCGAATCTGCTTCATGAGCTTTGCTAATTCCTGAGGAGGCATCCTATATGGCCTCTTTGCTATAGGTGCAGTTCCAGGTATTAAATCAATGACGAACACGATGGCGCGATCAGGTGGCATACCTGGTAATTCCTGAGGAAAAACATCTGGGTACTCACGAATAATCAAAATTTCCTCCAAATTTCCTCCAAACATCTGCATGATTCACCATTGCCTTCTCGACTGTTGGCTGAACTGCATTGAATTCTATAAAGACCCCTTCATTTGTCAATTGCACCATCCGAGTGGCACACTGAATTACTCCGCTATGCTTTCTTAGCCAATCCATGCCAAGTATGATGTCCAAGGCTTGTGAATCCAGGACTATAAGGTTGACGAGGAAATCTATCCCCCTCATAGAAATACTTACTTTTGGACATACTATATTCGTCCTCATCTATCCTCCAGGAGATTTAACCAACAAAGTAAACTTCAGGTATGATATAGGCATGCTATGCTTTGCAACATACTTTGATGAGATGAATGAATGGGATGCTCCAAAATCAAATAATATAGTAGCGGGGTTTGAGTTTGCAAGAAACATACCAATCACAACATCTTCAGCTTGTTGAGCTTCTTCTGAGATACATGGTTCACCTTACCACGAGCAAAAATCTGTGATCCTCGGTTGCCTTTAGTTGCTCCTCCATTGGGCATTGGATTATACCTTGGAACATTATTCATATGACCTTGACCTGATCTTGGGCATTGATTTGCAAAATTTTTTGTGTGACCACAAGCATTGCAAGTCTTTCAACCAGCAAAGATAGGGCGAAGCTGGTTTTGAGCATAAGCAGGCATATTTGGGCATGGCGCAGACTGCATAGGTAAGCGAGGTGCTTGCATGGGTGGGCATGGTTGCATGGGTTGTTGTTGTCGCGGTGGATAAGCAGGGCGGTATGCAGCAGAAGATGGGTTGTAATACGGGGCAGCAATTGGTGCATAGCGAGGACCGACCATGCTTCCTTGCGGCTGTTCCTGATATGGCATTTTCCTCTTGTGGTCTTATTCCATCTCACGAATCTTGTTCTCAACCACAATGGCCTTGTCAACCAGCTTCAGGAAATTTGCATAGTCAGCATTGAGCAACTGAACTTGAATTTCATTTTTGAGACCCCTCATGAATAGACACTGCTTTCTGCTATCAGTATTGATGTCCTCTGGAGCATATCTAGACAGTTGAGTGAATTTATTAAGATACTCACTCACACTCATCCTTCCTTGCCTGACATTTTCAAATTTTTGTCTTCTTAGTATCATGACTCCCTCTGGCACATAGTGAGAGCAGAACTTCTCCTTGAATTCAGCCCATGTGATTCTCTCTTGATTTTCATGAGCATTTCAATGGGATTCCCACCAATCTGTAGCAGCTCCAACCAACTGGTGTGAGGCAAAAAGAACCTTCTCTTTGTCGCTGCACTGGACAGTAGCAAGTTTCTTCTCAATAGACTTCAGCCAATCATCAGCTTCCATAGGGTATATGGCTTGAGCAAAGGTAGGCGTCCTAGTCCTCATAAAATTTCCTAAACGGTTGTGGGGTGGTGGGGGTGGTGGTGGTGGCGGCATGTGAGGTTGATTATTGTTGCCAGCTTGCAGTTGTCCCATGGTCTGTATCATGGTCTGCATGAGCTGGTTCTGCATCGCCAACAAATGCTCACGGTTGAAAGCTCCGTGTGCAGGTCCCTTGTTGTTCTGGGGTGCTTTATAGTTCTCGTCCTCACCATTGGCATTCCTTTGGTTGCGTGTTCTTGGCATCTGTTGGTAAAAGAATAGTAGATACGAAAGAATTTATAATTTGAAAAGAAAAGCCCCAACTATATGTATCAAGGTATATGTAACTAACAACTTCTTTATTAATACTAATATCCCTATTAGAGGATGTGGACAAAGATTCCACAACTGTCTACTACGTGCGGATGCGGACAAAACGCTAAGCGTTCTACAACTCGCACTAAGCACACAAGCACAAGCACACACCAAGAAAATTCAGCACACCACATTAATATGACTAAGACGATCTAAATGTTTTTCTAACTTCTAGATAGGAAACCTAGACTTAATTGTGTGAGCCATGGCTGTCTTGGCCGTGATGCGGAGAAGGCGACGGCGGGAGAGAGGCATACATGGGCACACACCAGGGTGAGTTGGTCGTCCATGTGGGCGCTAGAGAGGTTCCTACACCATTGCCCTCCATGTTGGCATGGACTTCCTCTTGCTTCTCCATGATGAACAAGTTCTTACGCAGGAAACGGATCTCCTCCATGGCATCAACATAGCAATTTCCCAAGTTCACCAATACTTCCTCGGATCTGTCAATGGCACGAGAACTGATTTGAGCTCCATCTTGCGGTCTTAAGACTTCCCTTGTTTCCTTCTTGCAATGCGGGTGCAGTGCAAAGCTCGTACCTCCAACCCGCTCCCGAAAGATGTGGTACAATCTATTAAGTGCATCCCAAGCGGCATTATCAATAGCTTGCTCTCTGGTGCTTCTCCATGTGGATGCAAAGTGTCGGGTGACCACCTCATCTTTGGCAAGAATAGTAACTTGAGCCCTCCATTCTTCACGTCCATGGCAAGGAATCCTCTTGACATAATACTCCAAGTGCATCATGAATAAATCAAGGAACTCCTTCAGTGCTTAGCTGTAAATCCTCCATCAGTGCTGTCGGAATGGAATTCTTGGGCATCGCAGTAAACTATGCATTTGTCCTTCTTTCTGGCTTCACTAGTCTCTGATGCATTTTTATGAGCTTCAGGTGCTTCCTCTTGTGCAGCAGGTTCATTCTCTTTCTGCGGTTCCTCCTCTTCTTGGGCTTCATCCTCATTCTCCTCATGGGCTTCACCTTCCTTTTCCTCACTATCATAGATTTCCACCATCTTCGGATCTTCCTCTTCCTCATCTTCATAAGATTCCACCATCTCTGGGTCTTCGCCCGTTGTGTTAGAGTGTTCATGCTAAACTTCCTTTTTAGGAGAACTCACTTCTTCCTCCTCTTGGGCTGGTTCCATTTGCTGCTCCTTGCAAGGCCTAAGCTTTCTTCTAAGGGGTGGCAAACGAGCTCCCTTGTGGGCTGTCATTTTGGTGTGAAACCGACAAGAAAACATGAGAAAAATGGAGGAAAACACAAATATCAGTTGTGAAACCGCAGCAGCCATAAATTAAGATGAGAGGATGTGCACTTGCTCAAAAAAGATGGAAAAGTAGCAAAAATTGCAGGAGCAGCAAAAAGCACATTTTTTCCACATTATATAGCTGGTGGAAGGCAAAATAGTCCAAAACGGTCTAATTTTCAATAGTAAAGATGTCTTAAGTGATTTGTGGTGTCCATTCTACCTAGGCATGCGTCCTACAGTCAAACGCTGCTCTGATACAAATTTGTGACACCCGGTTCTGAAAATGAACCAAGCGTAATGCATGTGCGCCCAGGATATTTAACGCACAAACACAAGTGATTCACAAACGATAAACATATTATAACCATGTCTCAAATAATAACACTGTAAATAGTACCTTACTATAAACCAAATAGTCTTGAATACAAGCTCTAAATGACTGCAACGGAAAATACTAAACAGTAAAGACTCTAAACTCCACAGACAAGCTTGATAGTAACACGCGCGTCTAGTACTACTCAAAGACCTCCTGGTACTCCACAATGTTGCCTGCGTCTGAATTCGTTGGGAGAATAGCAAGGGTGATCACATGTTGTACTCAGGAAGTGTGGAAAAGTATGACATGTAGCTTAAACAAGGAATGATATTAAACAATGACTGATTACATAAAAGTACATTCAAAATAGTTAAAACGTGATTATATGATTATTAAGTGTGGTCCTTCACGAAATAACCCAAATAACGTTAATTTCAACTTAAGTAACTAATACCAACAATAATAATCCATAACCATCTCATAACTACTCACAAACCTCATTTTTATAAATTTCATATATCAAAGCCAATTAATTAACCAATGCCAATTCCAAACTCAGTTTCAGCCATTAAACCATGTTAAAGTCCCATCTCTAATCATGTGATGGTCCAGGTTGCTCATGTTCGGGAGCACGACTATCATGATAGTTTTAAACACAATCTGCAGAGGTTGTACCACTTTACCCACAAGTTCGTGATTTCATCACCTTTCGATGACTATGGTATCTCAATTATGTCGTTTCACACTTCCTTAGATGTGTGGCCAAGATATCACAAAATAGCCTTTACAAATTGACTACTAGTATATTTAGACCCCACTGAGGTTTCACCGGTGGTGATGTCTCCAACTAAGCACATCCAACCAAGGGCCCCCACTTGAGCCTTTCGGATCCTAGGGTAGTCCCACCAATCTCTATAAACCCATCCGACTACCCCTTCCCCAAGCATTCTTAATGGTACAAATAGTACTAGAAAAACACTAATTAGTCAGCTAAGCTGCACCCATACTTGGCCCTGTGGTGGTACTTTAAACCCTTGATGGTATCTCCACGAACCAGTCCTTGGATCTAAAGCAAGAAAAACCACCAAAATAGTCCAACCCATTTCACATAACAACTTGTTTAGATCCCTAAGCACCATGTTGCTAATAGGTCATTAATATCAATTCTCATCATTCATGTGTTCAATAGTTCATAATTAAGCAATATGATTATTTCCCAAATCCAATTTAGTATAGTGAAGTAAAAGTCTAAAATACCCTTCCCGTGTCGCTATATTGTGTTCAAGCGACAAGGGTGGTCATACAAAGCTAGTAAACTCCAACAATTGGGTTTTCCCATCAATTGACACAAGGATGCAATTTTGCAAACAAAACATTTAAAACCCGAAACAAAATGATCAAGGACACTTGCCTTGCTCTTGAGCTTGGTTTGAATCGAAGTCTTCAAAGTTATTATTCTGCAGGTCCTCAAAAGAACTCTCTACAGCGAGACCTTCTATTACGCGTGACAAAGATGCAAAACAACATCACAATCAAGCTCATATATTACTCAATATGCCATGACATCCACGATTAATGCAATTGTGAAGTAAAACTAGTTAATGAGTTTCTATTAATTTTTACTAACTAGTTATAATGATTTCTTACAAGTTTGGAATTGATTTGAGTTAATTTGGATTCAATTCAGCATTAACAGATTCAATCACCAAACTAGTCCGATGTCAGTGCTGGACTAGTCCGCCCCGATCAGAACTGTGAATTTAGGGTTTTCTGATCGGCCGAAATTAGGGTTACTTTCATGTTAAAAAGTGGATGTAGAGGGTGTACCGTGTGTCTAGAGGTCCAAGGATCAAGAATATGGTGCAACACTTGATTCTTGATGTCTGGGGCTTGATGAAGATGAGTTGATGAAGGTTTGATGATGAAGAATGTCGATTGTCAAAAAGTTGATAAAGATCGTGTTTGATCGATCCTTTTCCCCATCCTCCTCCTTCTCCTTGCTCCTGGGCTCCTTCTTGATGGCGGCAAACGATCAAGGAATGGCGGCGAGGGTTTTTCTCAAAGGATGGGGAGGTGAGGGTATTGGGTTGTCTATATAGGGGTGGAGAGGTAGGGTTTTGGTGTGAATTCCAAGTCTATTTCTGTGGGGGACGCGTAGGTGCTGAGGTGGGGTCCACTTGGGCTCCTCTGGGGTTGGGAAAGAAGTTCTTGGGTCCAATTAAGGCAGTTACCCAATAACCAATGGTGAAAGAATAATAGAATCCAAGTGGAATTTAGCAGGCCGGACTAGTCCGCATGAGGGACACGACAAGTCCGTTTGGCAACAAAAACTATTTCGTACAAGTCTGGTTTACTGGCCGGACAAGTCCGGGGTTGCTAGAAAGGGTTGATCTTCACTGAAATCTAGACATAGTCGGACTAGTCCGTTGGGACGTCGGACAAGTTCAAAAAAACATCAGAAGTTCAATCCGGACTAGTCTGTTCAATATGCCGGACAAGTCCGGGTTCTAAAGAAATTGAATATTCTAAACCAGTAGGGGAATACCGTACTAGTCTGGGTTTGGGGTCGGATAAGTCCGTACCCTGACAGACTTGAATTCCTGATTGGACCTAAATTCGTTTTAAATCTTGTTCCTTTTAAGGTTGCTTTATGTTAACATGTATGAGGATGCATGTAGTGCATTATGTAAGTAAAATTAGGGTGTTACAACTTGGTTTGGTAGATGAAGGTGCCTTCTCTCAATTGCTTCACTTGGAATCCCAAAAAGAACTTCAATTCGCCCATCATTGACATCTCGGATTTGTCTGTCATAATTTTACTAAATTATTCACAAAAAGATTTATTAGTAGAACCAAAAATAATTTCATGAACATAAATTTGACATACGAATATATGACCATCAAAATGTTTTGTAAATAAAGTATAATCAGCTTTACCTATTTTAAAACCATTTTGAGTGAGAAAATCCCTAAGGCACTCAACAAAGCTCGGGGAGCTTGTTTGAGGCCATAGAGAGCCTTACGCAGTTCGTACACATGGTTGGGGTAATCTTGGTCTTCAAATCCTTGTGGATGCTCCACGTAAACTTCCTCCTTGATGGGACTATTGAGGAACGCGCTGTTGAACGTCCATTTGATACAGCTTAAAATTGTGGTGAGTAGCATAGGCTAATAAAATACGAATGGACTCAAGTCTAGCTACGGGAGCAAAAGTTTCGTCGAAATCTAAACCTTCGACTTAAGAGTAACCTTTTGCCATAAGTCATTCCTTGTTTCTTGTTACAACTCCATTTTCCTCTTGCTTGTTCTGAAAGACCCATTTGGTGCCTACGATGTTTTCCTTTGGTCTTTCCACTGGCTCCCACACTTCATTTCTCTTGAAGTTGTTTAGCTCCTCTTGCATTGCAATCACCCAATCTAGATCTTTTAGTGCTTCATCAACCCTGTATGGTCCAAAAAACGAGACAAAAGAGTAACGTTCATAGAAATTGGCAATACGAGATCTAGTGGTTACTCCCTTTGCAATATCTCCAAAGATGTTGTTGACGGGATGATCTCATTGTATACTCTTATGTACTCTTGGGTGAGGCACTTGTGAGGTCACTTGTTCTTCATTATCATCATTGTCGATGTCTCCCCCTAGATCATTTCTTCCATGATTATATTGACCTTAATGATTCTGCTGATGTTGATCTTGTGCAGAAGCTCCCCCTTGATCATTGCTCTCTTGTTGAGGTCCAGACCGAGCACTTGGGTCTTGTGATTGCTCTTGCGGTCGAATATCACCAAGTGCCATCCTCCTCAATGTTTGACATGGAGATTCTTCTTGTTCTACCACACACTTATCAACTTGCTCCACTTGGGAGCCATTAGTTTCATCGAACACTACGTCACGTTCTACTTCAAAAATGTTAGAGACTTTGTTGAAGACACGATAGGCGTAGGTGTTAGATCATAACCAAGCAAAAACCCATCATCAGATTTTGTAGCGAACTTGGAAGTCCTCGGTTTGATGTTCAAGATAAAGCATGTGCTTCCAAATACTCTGAAATATGAAATGTTGGGTTTGTTACCAGTGAGGAGCTCATATGGCATTTTCTTTAGAAGTCGGTGAAGATAGAGCCGGTTTGTTGCGTGACAAGCGGTGTTTACCGCTCTAGCCCAAAACGAGTCTGAAGTCTTGTATTCATCAAACATTGTCCTCGCCAACTCGATGTGCGTCCTATTCTTGGTTTCGGCCACCCCATTTTGTTGAGGGGAGTAGGGTGCCCAAAACTCATGTTTTATTCCTTCTTCGTCTATGTGTTCCTCAACTTGAGTATTCTTGAACTTTGTTTTGTTGTCACTTCTAATGTTCTTGACGGTTGAGGAGAATTTATTTTGCACTCTTTTGAAAAATTTCTTCAGGATCCCCTGGGTTTCTGATTTATCACGCAAGAAGAATACCCAGGTAAATCTAGAAAAATCATTAACAATTACTAATCCATATTTGTTACGGCCAATGCTTATATAAGCAATTGGAACAAAGAGGTCCATGTGAAGAGGTTCCAGCGGTCTTGATGTGTTCATCACGTTCTTGGCAGGGTGTGGTGCTCCAACTTGTTTTCCTGCCTGGCATGCGCTGCACGACCTGTCTTTCTCAAACAAAACATCTTTTGAACATCGGATGTAACCACCCTTTAAAAGTTTCTGCAGATTCCTCATTCCAACATGGGCTAGCTGTCTATGCCACAACCATCCCATGTTAGTTTTTGCAACCAAGCAAGTTTTGAGTTCAATTTTATCTTTGTTGAAGTCAACAAGATAAAGCTTTCCCTTCAACATTCCCTTGAATGTAACTGAGTGCGCTTCTTCAAAAGACTGTCACACCCTCATTAGTGAATAAACAGAAACAGTTGTATCCTTTGTCACATAGTTGAGATATGGACAAAAGATTGTAATTTAAATAATCAAAATGTAAAACGTTTGAAAGAGTGTGTTGAGAAGAAATTTTAATTTTACCGATGTCGAGGACTTTTCCTTGTATGTTGTCTCCAAAATAGATTCCTTCACTTGGATCCGCGTTTCGCTCATACGCTACGAACATACTCTTCTCTCCGGTCATAAGATTGGTGCATCCAGTGTCAAGCACCCATTTGGATCCTTCGTAGGAGTAGGCTTGCAAAACGAGATTATTTCTTGGTTTTAGGTACCCAAGTTTGCTTGGGTCCTCGGAGGTTAGTCACAAGTGCTTTGGGCACCCACACATAAGCCTCTGGGTTCTTGTGGTGTGGCCTTGCATATTTTTCATAAACATGTCCAGTTTTATTTCTCATAAGTATATAAGAAGCATCAAAAGTATGAAACAATGTTTGCAATTCAGATTCATGTGATTTTTCTTTAACAAATGTAATATGATCCTTAATATGATCATTGGTAGGCAGTTTTTTATTTTTTGTGTACCCAAGACCATCTTTGACATTAGGAGCTCCTGTGACCGTATATGCACTCCTTCATATTTAATATTTTCCTTGTCAAAGACGGTACTTTGGGATAGATGTTTAACATATGAAATAGTGGATTTATCTTTTAGTGTATTCTTCTTACTAGAGCATGTGCAAGTTTTAGTTATTGTCGACTTAACATCTTGAGAGGGTGAGCTCTTCGAGGAGGAAGTCCCACTTTGCTTTAGCGACTCCACTTGCACTTCAAGGATTTTGTTAACTATTGTCAAGTTAACAAGTTCGTCCATGACTGCAATGTGTGAGTCTTCTAGTTTTGAGTAAGTTTCCTTACTCAAAGCTAGCTGAAGCTCAAGTGCCTTGCTTTTCTCCTTTTCAATCTCAAGAAGCTTTTCAACCTCTTGATATCTCTTCCTTTCACGTATGAGCATATCTTCTTGGCGGTTGACAAGCTCCTCCTTCTCAGAGATTTCATCCGACAATATTATCATATTTTAGTGCAGTTTTGCTCAATCCTTTAAGAATTTCTTCATTTTCACTATAGCTATCAAAATCATCATTAGAGGAATGCAAGGAAGGGGGTGTAAGTTGAACCTTTTTCTTGCCTTCCTTAGCCACGAGGCAAGTATGGTTGTGGTTCTCCCTTCCTCCCATGATTGGGAAGAGTGTTGACTACTTGGTTGGCTTCTTGATGGCAATTGTTGCCATCTCATCTTCATCGTCCGAGGAGGACTCGTCGTTTGATTCCCACTCCTTGCCGACGTGCGCTTGACGTACTTGCTTCTTTTCGTGAAGGTTTTCTTCTTTTGTGACTTCACTTCTTTCTTTTTCTTATTTTCCTCATACGATCAACCAAAAAGTGTCCACATTCGCCACAGTTGTAGCAAGTACGTCGAGCTTTGGATTTCCCTTTTTCCTTGTTCCTTCCTTCACTAGAGTTTCTTCTTCTTCTTCTCATCATGCACTTGAATCTTTTCATGTAGAGTACCATGTCTTCATCATCCGTATCCGTGCTTACATCATCAGTGTCTTCTTCTTCATGACTCTCACGAGTCTCCTTCCCTTTGGGCTTGCAAGTTGCCTTGATGGTGACCTCCTTCTTCTTGGATTAGGCAAGTTCAGCTAAGTCTTTGACATATTTGGCTTCTTTCTCCATCATTACGTGATTGATAGTTTTGCCAAGGACTTCATCGAGGGTCATTTTGTGAAACCCCAGGCTTTCTCTTATCATGGATTACAAGGTTACATTTCGAGGCATAAAGGCTCTTATCATTCTCTTCACAACCTCATGATCAGTCCACTTCTTATTTCCACAAGCACGAATCTTGTTGATTAGTGTCTTCAATCAGTTGTACATTTCTTGAGGGGATTCACCATCTTTTATGGCAAATCTCACTAATTCTCCCTCAAGCATCTCAATCTTCACTTCGCGAACAGAGCAATTCCCTTCATGAGTATTCTTGAGAGTATCCCAAATGTCTTGGGCAACTTCAAGTCCATCCACCTTGGTGAACTATTCTCGACTCAAGGATGAAGTGATCACCGCAACAGCTTGTGCATTGCGGTGAATTGCTTGTTCTTGCTCCGCGGTGTGTTCCTCGTCTGCGTATGGGGTATCTATACTTGTACACACTATATGCCAAAGACTAGGATTAAGTGATTAGATGCATCTTCATATTATATTTCCATATTGAATAATCATTTTCGTCGAATGTGGAGGTCTTGCCATGGGAATAGAAAGATAATGATTGTAACTATTAAGCTTTTCATAATTAAAAGGATATCGGGAGTAGTCTTGATGACTACCACCTTTTGGCTTTTCATCCTCCTTCTTGCCCTTCTGGCTTAGAATATTTTTCCTGAGAAGCGCCTTGAGTCCACACACCTTCTCATTTTCTTGTCCGTGCTCCCTGAGCACATCAAATGCCTTGGAGTCTTGTTCATATCCAATGATGCGCATCTCCGGGATCTTGTTGTTCTTGTCCAAGGCCATTTGTCTCTCTGAGCGGTGAGTCTCATAAAAGGAGAGACTGCTCAGATACTAACTTAATGTGGACTAGAGGGGGTGAATAGGCTTTGAAAAACTTTTCCTACAACACTTGATCGAACTGTCAAATACAGGATGGACCGAACTTGTCCGGTGTGGTGTACGGACTAGTACGGTGTGCTTGATGTGCTACTAAAAGATTAAATGTTTATGGAGATATCACAAACGTTGCAGCAGCGGAATGTAATCAACTACCAAACAACTTGAGTGTGCAATTAGGATAGAAGAATTGCACATAGAATATGAAGTTAATACGAATTACAAGACTTATCAACTTTATACCCTAGATGATAATAATTGTAAAAGTAAAAGAAGGGAACATGCGAGACAAAGATTTTTACTAAGGTTCGATCTCACCAAAGAGATCTATTCCTCGTTGAGGACGCCCACAAAGAGCTGGGTCTCTTCAAACCCTTTTCCCTCGTCAAGTCACCACAAAAGGCTGACTTGAGTTCCACTATCACGGGGTAATCAAAGTTGGTGGGGCAGCCTCACACGCTGAGGGCTCCCACAAAATTACAGCTAGAAATATGATCAAATACACTCAAAAGGATTACAAGTAATGCACAAGTGTATAAGAGATCAAACCCCAAGAGCTCAACGATGCGTAGAAGACGATATCCCTATCCGAAATCTAGATATCCAAAAGATTTAACTCTTTAGGACTTTAGCTGTGTGGGGAGATGTATTATTGTGCTCTTTGGACGAGTGGTGGCGCTAGGGTTTATGTTCTTGATAGTAGAGTGTGGTTCTCATATTTGTGGGGTTGTGGATAACCTATTTATAGTGTTTCCAAAAATATTACCATTAGGGATCCCGACGGCCGAACTAGTCCGCTCTGGTGACCGGACTTTTTTGGTGTGCTGTGTAAAATTCTTGCGGAATGTGCAGCACACTAAAAACCCTAATTCGTGTGAGGTACACTTGACATGTCCGTATCGAAACAGAGAGTTCTTCGGACTAGTCCGTTGGGATTACATAAAGTTGATCGAACTAGTTAGCAATATGACGGACTTGTCAAGTGCAATGTGAATTGTGTTTTTCCAACTTGTCTGAATGAAATGCCAGAAAGTTGAACAGACTTGTCTGGTTAGTGTCCGAACTTGTCGAGTGAAATGTGAATTGAAACATCAAAGAGTTTAACGGACTTGTCTAGTTAGTGTCCGGACTTGTCCGGTGCTCAGTAAATTCTGACATCAGAAAGTTCAACGGACTAGTCCTCCTAGTGAATGAACTTGTTCGGTGCTCAGTGAATTAATTAGATTGATTTTAGCGCTTACCCTCTACGCAAATACATGAGCTCTTGGGATGTGTCTCTCGCACACATCCTATATAATTATGTATACTTTGCGTTTCCATTGATAATATGGGCTTCTTCCTTTATCACATCTCATTTTTCACCATTTTGGTTGCACCGTAATATCTAATCTTTGTTGACCTGCATTCATCTCAATGAATTCATTAGGATCTCATTTGTTTGTCATCAATCGTCCAAAACCTACGGAAGAATGCCTAGATGCACTTTCACCAACCTCATTGTTTTGGAATCATAAGGATTGGACATAATACTTGGTATCGACTGGTTAAGGAAGCACATTGGGCTAATTCAATGTGCCACAAAGACGGTGAAGTTGACAAATGAGGAAGGGGTCAGCATAGAATTTGAAGCGTCTTAACACACACCAAAGAATGTGGAGCCGAATCGAATGGAAGATGCAGCAATAGAGGAGATTTCAGTGGTGTGTGAATTTTTGGATGAGTTGCCAGGTATGCCACCTGATCGTGACATCGAGTTCGTCATTGATTTAATACCTGGAACTGCACATATAGTTAAGAGGTCGTATAGCATGCCTCCTATGGAGGTAGCGGAGCTCAAGAAGCAAATTCAAGAGCAGCTAGAGAAGGGTTTTATTCGCCCAAGCTCTTCACCTTGGGGAGCACCAGTTCTTTTCATGGATAAGAAGGATGGGACCAAAAAAATTGTGTGGATTACCGAGCTCTCAATAAGGTGACGATTAAGAAAAAATACACGTTGCCCCATATAGAGGATTTGTTCGACCAGATGAAGGGCGCCTGCATTTTCTCCAAGATCGACTTGAGGTCAGGTTATTTCCAAATGGAGATTAGATCGTCGAATATACCCAAAACAGCTTTTCAGACAGATATGGATCCTATGAGTACACCATTATGTCTTTTGGATTGACAAATGCACCCGCATACTTTATGTACCTAATGAATAAGGTCTTCATGGAATACATGAATAAGTTCGTTGTGGTGTTCATTGATGACATTATGAGCTACTCGAGAAGCGAGGAGGAGCATGAGGAGCATTTGAGGCTCACATTGCAGAAATTAAGGGAACACCAATTATATGCCAAATTCAGAAAGTGCCAATTTTGGTTAAGGGAAGTGTCATTTTTGGGACGTATCATCTCTGGAGGAGAAGTACCGGTTGACCCAGCAAAAGTAAGAGATGTGTTGAAGTGGGAGCCGCCACAGAATGTGAAGGCAATTTGAAGTTTCCTCGGAATGGCTGGATATTACCGTCCATTCATCAAGGATTTGTCCAAAATAGCAAAGCCCATGACTGAATTATTAATGAAAGGAAAGGTTTTCCAATGGACTCAAGCTTGTCAAGAATATTTTGAGGGGTTAAAGAAAAGGTTGACAACTGCACCAGTCTTGGTATTGCCGAGCATGAGCAAGAGCTTTGGTATCTATTATGATGCTTCAAGAAACGGGCTTGGATGTGTGCTTGTGCAAGAAGGTCATGTGGTAGCTTATGCATTGAGGCAATTGAAGAAACTTTAGCAGAATTATCCTACACATGATCTCAAACTTGCAGTCGTAGTGCATGCCTTGAAGACATGGATACATTACATCCTTGGACATAGGTGTGAGATTTAAACAGACCACAAGAGCCTCAAGTACAGATTCACGCAAACAGATCTGAATTTGGGGCAACGAAGATGGTTGGAACTCATTAAGGATTACGATGTGGGAATAAACTATCACCCAGGAAAGGCTAATGTAATGGCCGACGCCTTGAGTAGGAAAGGAGCAAGACACCAACTCACGATTTGGGAGATGCCATCCGAGCTATGTAAGGAGTTTGAACGGTTGCATCTTGGATTTATAAATGAGATGGGAATGATGGAGTTAAATTCGACCTTAGAACAGGAAATCCGAGAAGGTCAAACAAGGGACGAGGAAATCCAAGAAATCAAGGGAAGGATCCAAGAAGGGAGACAATTCAAGTTTGATGAAGATGATCATGGTACTTTATGGCTTGGGAAAAGAATTGTCATGCTTAACGTGATGCATCTCCGAGAGACGATATTGAAAGAGGCACATGACTCACATTACTCCATCCATCCCAGCTGTAAAAAGATGTACAAGGACTTGAAAACATGCTATTGGTGGGATGGCCTGAAGAAGGACATAGCTACATATGTTGCCCTAGGTGACACGTGCCAACGGGTCAAGGCTGAACATCAAAGGCCAGCTGTTACAGCAATTAAAGATACCAGAATGGAAGGCCGACTTCATAGTTGGATTACCGTGTACCCAGTCCAGCCATGACTCAATATGGGCTGTTGTGGATCAGTTGACCAAGTCTGCGCATTTTATCCCTATCAAGGCCAACTATGGTGGAGCAAAGTTGGTAGAATCGTATTTGGGAAGGATAGTGTTTTTGCATGGAGTACCAATGAAAATAGTGTCCAATAAGGGTTCAAAATTTACCTCAAGGTTCTAGCAAAAACTACACCCGACTATGGGAACTCAGTTGAATTTCAGTTCCGCATATCACACCCAAACGGATGGACAAACTGAGAGGGTGAATCGTATATTGGAATACATGCTAAGAGCTTGTGCACTAAAATATGGGGAAAGTTGGGAAAAGAGTCTACCATATGCTGAATTCTCCTACAACAACAGTTATCAAGTAAGTTTGAAGATGTCACCATATGAAGCATTGTATGGGAGAAGGTGTAGGACACTCTTGTTTAGAAATGAGAATGGAGAAAACCAAGTATTTGGGCCTGATGTGTTACAACAAGGAGAAAAGCAAGTTCAGTTAATTCGCGAAAACCTAAGGGCTGCTCAGTCAAGACAAAAGGGCTATGCGGATAATAGGCGAAGAAATCTGGATTTTGAAGTTGGGGACTTCGTGTATATCAAAGTGTCACCTATGTGAGGTCATAAGGACGCCAAAGGCAAGTTGGCAGCTCATTATATTGTACCGTTCAAGATTTTGGACAAATGTGGAGAAGTGGCCTATAAGTTCGAGATGCCAGCAAGACTTTCTAACGTTCATGATGTATTTCATGTTTCTCACCTCAAGAAGTGCTTAAGGGTACAAGAATAACAGGTACCCATGTATGAATTGGAGCATGAGACAGAATTGACATGTGGAGTAATCGGTCAAAATCTTGGAATCAAAGGGAAGAGTCACAAGGAACAAGGTGATTTGATGGTGCAAAGTACAATGGAAACACCATACTGAATCTAAAGCAACTTGGGAGCAAGAAGATGATCTCAAGAAAGAATTTCCATATCTTTTTCCTTCTACCTCGAATCTCGAGGGCTAGATTCATTTTAAGAGGGGTAGGTTTGCAACACTCTCATTTTCATCCATCATGCATTGCATTCATTCTTACACGTGTACAACATGATACAAAACAAAGAGGAACAAGATTAAAATGAACTAGAACCAAAAAAAACAATTAAAAACCTGGCTTAGTACGGACTAGTGCGGATTGGACCCCAAACTAGTCCGATTTAGCTGCTGATGTCCCCCAAACTTTTCCGCTAATTGCTACGGGTTAATCCAAAAATCGTTTCTGTTGTCCTCGGGACTTGTCCGTTGATTTTGCAGACTAATCCAGTTTTGTTTCTGTACCTATCCAAACTTGTTTTTTGCCAGATAGGTATAGGCAATCCTGGACTTGTCCAGCGACTTGTCTGTTTGACCCTCTGATCTGGAATGGACTTATCTGGTATTGCTCTGGAGTTCTCTGTTGAACTCTCTGTACCCGATCGTCCTTGTCCGGCCTAGCTACGGACTAGTCTGGGGTGTAGGGTTTCGACTCGGATTCTATTTTTCCTCCACGGTGAGTTATTTTGTAATTACCTTAATTGGGCCCAAGAACGTCGTGCCCCACCCCTGAGGAGCCCAAGAGAGACTATACCACGGCCCCTACTTGTGTTCCACCGCATTATGCTTGGATTCCACCATAACTCTACAACATCTCTTCCTATATAAACACCCCACCAACCACCCTTTTCCCCTTTCCCACATTAGAAGAATCTCAGCGCTTCCCACTTCATAGTCGCCGCTCTTGAAAGGAGAAGAATGAAGAGGAAGAGGAGGAGAAGGAAGAAGGAGGATCAATCGAGACCATCGTCGCTACTGCGATCGTCTTCATCAATTCTTCATCGTCAACTTTTGTTTTGTCAATCCCTCATCTTCGTTGATCTAGACATCAAGTTCTCGAGTTTCATCGAATCCTCAACACTTGAACCCTAGGATTCATGGTAAATACCTTAGATCCATCTTTTCTATGTAAATTATGGTTCCATATCATCTCAAACTAGACTCTAGTTGAAAATCGCTAAAACCCTAATCTTAGCGGACTTGTCCGGTCCAGTGCAGACTAGTCTGTTTAACTTTTTGGTCCAGAGCGGACTATCGGCCCATGGTGCGGACTAGTCCAGTCTCCCGAATCTGGAAGTTCCTGGAACTTCTTTAATATTCTCCAAAATGATTGAAAACTTGTTATAACATGTAAGACTTCATTTTAATAAGATAGCAAGCAATAATATCAACCTAATAACATGCATCACCACATAATTGCATCAATCATGCATGTCATGACATATTAAGTAATATTTGAGCATTTATTGATTATGATGTTTTTTGTATGTTTGTTGCACGAAATTGAAGGTAACGCTCTAGAGGGTGCTTACGAGGACCTTCAGCATCAGAACTTCGAAGCTATTGCTCCAAACCAGTCTCAAGAGCAAGACAAGTGTCCTTGATCATTTTGATCCTATTTTTAAAAGTTTTGTTTGCAAAATTGCATGCTTGTGTTAAAATTTTGGGAAACCCATGATAGATGTTTAGTAGTGTTGTTTGACCATCTTTGTCGCTTGGAATATATTGTAGAGAGTCGAGAAGGGCATTTTTACCTTTTTGCTTCACTCTAATTAATTGAAATGGGAAAACAACCAAATGGCTTAATTGTGAATTAATGCTGTTATGGATTATGTAAATCGATGAATATGGTTAATTTGTAACATGGGATTGGGAGATCTAAGCAAGCATGGTTTGCGGATTGGGTTGGAAGATATGATGGTTTCGCTTGCTTTAGATCTAAGGACCGGTTCATGGAGCAACAACCAAGGGTTAACAGTGCCACCACAGGGCCAAGTATGGGTGCGGCTTAGCTGATTAATTAGGTGTATTGCCAGCATTGTTCGAATCATATGGTGGAGCGGAGAATGGGAGTCAGGTGGTTTTTTAATGTGACAGGACTCCTTGAGATCTGAACGGCACGAGAGGGTGCCCTTGGTTGGATGTGCTCAGTTGGAGGCATCACCACCGGTGAAACCTTAGCGGGTCTTAATATGCTGGTAGTCCCTTTGTAAAGGCTATTTTGTGATCTTTGGGCCACACACCGATGGAATTGTGTAATGTGACTGACGAGTCACGGGCATGATGCAGGTTCCTTAGTCATTGAAAGGTGATGAAATCACAGACTTGTGGGTAAAGTGGTACAACCTCTACATTGTGTTAAAAACTATCATGATAGTCGTGCTCCCGATTATGAGCGACCTAGACCCTCACATGATTAGAGTTGGAATTTGGATTTTGGATGGTTCCGGATATGGTGGGATTTTGGATGGTTCCGGATATGGTTATGGTTTGGGTTATGACACATGAACATGGTGAATGATGAAGGTAAGAATTTGGTATATAGATGGATAATTATTGATGGATGTGAGATGATGGTAAGTGATGATCTTGGACTCATAATTGGTTGTTAATTGGGTTATGATGGGGTTAATTCACATAGACATTGTAGGATGCTTTTTACATATTTTGAATGTACTTTTCTGCAATTAGCCATTTATTATCATTCCTTGTTTAAGCTACATGTCATATGTTCCCACACTTGTTGAGTACGACATGTGATCGCCCTTGCAATTCCCCCAACAGTTTCAGGTGATGTTTGGAAGTACCATGAGAATAATGTTGAGTTCTAGGTTGTGTGCTGCTGTCAACTTCCTGAGATGTGCTTGGAGCCGTGCTATCCCATTTGCTTAGTTTTGATTATTTTCATTGAAGTCTTATTAGTAATGATCATTAGAGTTTGTAATTCAAGAATTAATTGAATATTGTAATAAAAGTACTTATTTTCTAGTTTGTGATGTGGTAATTTTCTGTATATCAATTGTGGGTTTGTCTTGTTTGTGTGTTGAACATCCCAAGCACACATATGCGCCGCGCTTGGTTCGTTTTCTAAAACCGGGTGTCACATGTGCTCACCATTGCAATTCCCCCACCAACGGTTACAGGTGATGTTTAGTAGTATAATGAGGATCATGCGGAATACTAGGTCGCGTGCTATCGCCAACTTGCCTGTAGAGTGGAGTCGCGCAATTTAGTTTATTTTTGCACTGCAATCATTAGAGATTTGTAATTCGGGCTTATTTACTATTTTTGGCGTGGTGTATTTCTGTATATCATTTGTGGTTTTGTCATGTATGTGTGATGAACATCCTGGGCACACATATGTGTTCACTTGGTTCATTTTCGGAACTGGGTGTCACACTTTGAAGACATGAAATTCAAGGCTGAACCTTATGTTCTCATGTCTTACTGACACGTTTTGTAATATCCCATATCCTTCCTTGATGATTCCATAAGAGTCTTTGAAGGATTTTCTTATTGGAGCCCAGGGTAGATCACCCAAATTAGCTAAAGAACAATTCTCGGAAATGATTTTGGCTCCAACTGTGGGAGTATAAAGGATGTTCACCATTACCCCTCGAATAAGTCATCGAATGGTTGCTAGTGGTGAGTTTACCCGAATTAATTTCAGATGAAAGCTCAACCTCTGCTGTTCATTCCCTACTCATGATTGAGGTCAACTCCTTGAACGTTTCCTGAAGGAATTCTCCTTTGGGTGGATCATGGAGTGAGGGATGTAGTGATGGTTTCCTTCAATAACAATACTTCGAGGCATTCCCTAAATCTTCAAAAAGATCTTCCTCGAAGCACAATGGAAACTCCGAAGGTCGAATTTTTTCTTTCTTCGATGTCTTTGGTTCAGGTGAGGATTTCATAGTCACAACTTGAGAGGAACATGATATGGGTTCCGGGGTGACTATGGGGGAATCCTCATGTATCGACTAGGCTTCCTCTTGAGGAAGTTCATTAAGACCGGTGATGAAGGATGCACTTTCTGGACTGTATTCTGGAAATTCCCTTCCTTCATTCGGTGTCTTATGGATGATAGAGCCTCTAGCCGTTATGTTGAGGTATAGGGCAGTATCCTTATCAAGCCTGAAACAAAAAATTTGTAATAACACATGTTAAGGAATGGACAAGTTCGGGCCTGATTTGGTTAGCAATGTAAATCTAGCCCATGCTAAACTCATAGATTCCTTCTCGATTTGGTGAAAGTTGATAATTTCCCTTCGTAAAGAGGCAACATGACAGAGTGGAAATAATGCAAGACAAAAATTTTCTCAAATTTCTTTCCATTTTCCATTAGCACTCCCAATGGTATGAGTGTGCCACTGCTTCGCTCTTCCCTTGAGGGAAAAGGGAATCCCACTTAAGGGTTTCTTGTGTCATGCCCTTGATTAGAAGGCATGAACGTAATTTCTCAAACTCCCGCAGGTGATGGTAGGGATTCTAAAAATCCGTCCCTAAGAAGGATTGTTCCCGAACCATGACATTAAAGCTAGGGTGGAGTTCATAGCTAGTTGAGCAATTGGGATCCGTCGATGGCGGAGGCTCACAGAACTCACCCTTAGGAGCAGATAGAGAAAGAATGGTGGGTTGCTTTATAGTTTAGATGGTACAAATATAAGGAATAAATATATTAAAATAGATACAAGGATGAACTAGGTTCAAAAATCAACAGCAACCAATCCCAGGCAACGACGCCAGAAATGCTTGTTGCGGCTGGTACCTCACAGATGAAAATCCGCAGCTGCACAGAGAAACCGTTGTAGCACTTCCCCTTAAAGAATATACCCAAGGGTATCAAATCCAAGGAACGTGTGTGCTAATCTTCTAACTAGTTCAGCCAAGGACACAAAGATTGGTGGTAGGCAAGGGATAGAATGGATTTCCTAAGAGAAGGGATTCTAATTCAAAGCAAGTCGATCAATAGTAGCCCGTATAATTGGGCGCGGGCTTACCATGGTATGCTAGGTGACTCCCACTAAGAGCCTATGTCGTAGTCGAACATGGAGGATTACAACAAATGAATAGGTTTGTCACCACCTACCGCCTACCTCTAAAACTCATGGACTATGAGATAATTAATAGTAACATCAAGCCTAGACACCATGCCTATGCTATCGATTACTTCCCTAACCTCTCTAGAAAAGAATAGGGACTCTAAATGAATAGAGCAATGAACGAACAAGCAACTAAGGAATTAACTCGCTTGAATTAAATAAATGAATTCAAGAACTGTCGAGCTACAAAGGTGGAGAGGGTTCGACAACCCCGAACCCTATCCTTAAGTGGAAGAAGCCCAACAAGCCGCAGCCTCTTCCTCCTCCTCTTTCTCACTTTCTCCCTATCGTCTAAGCACTTAGGCAGCGCTACGCCTTTGGAGTGGAGTACTAGACTGAAGCTTTTGGTGTGTTGAGTGCGGGAGCCCCCTACCCCCTGTTTATACCCTCCAAATGTCGGTTTGGCGCCAGAATATGCGTGGGAATCAGTTACCATTGTGATCCCCAAGCCGTGAGGATCCAACACGTGGTGATTGATCGTGTTCAGCGCGAATACCAGCTCAGTCGAGCTGATGGTTTGGCCAAACTTCCAACGGCTCCTCTTGCATTGAGACTTTGTTGTGACACTGTTATGTGGGTCCCCAACATGGGTATGGGTGATTCCAGTGACTTTTAGTTGGTTTTCTCCTCTGAGTGGGCCCATGAATCCTCGTGCTTGTGCCTGGTTGGTCGAGAGGTGTGTTTCTTGGATTGGTTCCTATAAACACCTTTTATTATGGCATAATTCACCTGCATACAAAATTGCACCAACACTTCTGGAAATAGTTAGTAAATAACTCCTACCACTATGTTGGTTGTCCAATTCATATCTTTTATGTAGGGAATTGACGGTCGAATTTGGCAATTAGGGACCATCAACAATCCCTCACTTCATCAGACACCACTTGAGCATTCACTCCATTTTATACAATAGTTCTCTTAGTCCATGGTGGAGGTTAGGCTGTAGAGAGCAACCTCTAGTCCCAAGTCCATATTTAGAAAGTTATGGCTCATGTATCTTTCTTTCCTTTTGTAACTTTATGCACATCAATAATATTATTATTAGTCTCTATTTATTCATTACTTGGACAAAGCGTTTCTTGTTTGATGGTGGAGTCCATCTACGTGATAGGTATAGGCGTTATTATGATCTGAAAGTATTGTATTATCATACACCTTACACCTCCACTATAGTCAAATTAGGTAATATCATGATTATGTTAATATGAATAAGTTAGTGCTTAGTTCCAACATTGGTTCAAGGATTTTGAGGTTATTTATTACCATAGGATGATATTGTGAGACCTATGTGTGTTGAATACTTTGGCAATTTGAATAAAAGTGAGGTTTTGCATTTAATGTTTTGAATATTGTTGAAACACCCGCTTCGGATTGTCTGAAATTTTCCTCACGTGACTCTCACATGTGTTTAAATTTCGGATAGTCCGAACTTTCAGTCAAGTGAACTGCACGTGAGTCGACACGGTTGATCTTTTCAATGTGTTTTTGGAAGTAATGTTACCCTCGATGGTTTTGGACTGTCCGAACTTTCACAATGCATATCGGGAGTAACAATTACTGTGCGGGGTTTTCATATTGAGTTTGATTGCTCTGTTTTAACTTGCAATGTTTCAAACTTGCTTTTTGACTTGTGGAAAGTTTGCTTTGTATTCTCTTACTAAGTTTTTGATGTGTTATGGCTGATTATGGTGGTTAATATTTTGCTACGGTTTTCCAACATGCTTATGTGAGGTGCTCACATAAGGTGTCGTAGTTTTTGAGAGTCAAGACGAGGACTTGGACTCGCAAAGGTTGGTTGTTTATTCATGTGTAGGTGTTTCTTAAGGTCCATACATGGTAGGTGATAGGATCAATTGAACTATTCTTAGGGAGAAGATTAGGTTCAACAACAAAGCTTGGGAGGAATTGTGGTTGAGTTGATCGGGAGGTCGCGCAGCATGTTTGGGTCAAGAACAATGCATATGAAGGTATTGCAGACGTTGTTGTAAAGTGTCTGCACGAGTGCAAGGGGTGCATGGATGTGGAAACATTGTTCCAAGGCTCGATGAAGAGATATGGACGTGAAGATGTGGCCAGAAAGGTTCAACCGGCTGGATTACGCCTCAGAATGCGGGTGAGGTGGTTATGGTTTGTTTATGGAAAGTTTAGAGTATGTTTTTGTTAGATTTTTTGGTGATCGCAGAGTTAGTTTGTTTTCGGAATGTTTGGGATCTTTCTAAGGTGTTTGGAAGTCTTAAGATTGCTTCTATCTTCGTGTAGAAGAGTCTTGAGCAGTTATGGAAAGTTTCAGTTCAAACTGAGTCGAACTAGAGTCCTAGTTAGGATTGAGTCGGCCTTAGGGCTGATTATATAAGCAAGGAAGGCCAGAGCTCTTGGCAAGATGACTTTGAGCTGTTCTTCTTGTGTCTTTGGTAGATAAAATTCGTAGTTTAGTGGAATTTTTGTGCCTTGTTCGTCTGACTTTTTTTGTCAACTTTTTTTCGTCGAGTTTCTACGTTGCCCAACCTTTCTTTGGTGTTTTCATTGTAACTCATGTTTTACAGATCCAATTGATGTGATTCTTTGTGAGTTGTCTTCAAATCTCAATACTATACTGTCTGTGAAAATTTCGCGGTCATTGGATTTATGGTTTTTGTGTTACACGAGTTTGTTTGCAGCGTAGCATATCTGTTTGCTCTCTGTTAGAACAGATTGACCTTTGCTCACTGTTTTGGTCATAACTTGAGTTTTACTCTACGTTTTCTCGTGATTCTTATTCTCGTGTCTTCGTGACTTTATTCTTCACAATTTACAATGATTTTTTACATTTTTAACAGGTTGAAAACACTCACACACACGATTTCTCTATTAGATTGATTTTCTGCCGAGAGATTTTCTTAGCATCCGCTCAAAAGTTTTAAATCTACCATTCACCCCCCCTCTGAAGCTTTTCACATGCTCTTGAATCCTACAATTGGTATCATAGCCCTGGTGCTCTAATCTTTGTGATTTTCTCGTGTTTTGACTAATCGTCATGAGAAATACTCTGTAAAATCATGTGTGTTCAATGGCATTGATTTTAAGATTTGGAAGGCACGTATGGAGGCTTACATACAGGTGCGAGGCTTCACCGTATGAGAAAAGGTGTACAAGTCCTTCGACATGCCACCAAATGATAAAGTCACAGCTGCAAACACGAGAACGTCGACAATAACAATAAGGCGCGGAACTTGGTCATTCAAGGATTGACATAAAGCAACTTCGATTGTGATGCACATCTTCGATCTGCGTATGACGTGTAAAAAGCACTATGTGACTACCATGAAGGCTCCAACACGATCAAGGAGGTAAGGCAAGATATATTCAAGAAAGAATATATGCGCATCGAGATACAACTCGGTGAGTCAATCGATGACCTTTTTGCTCGCTTTAATAAAATTCTCAGGAACATGCATAGCGTCAATATCAATTTTTCAGATGCTGAAAATGCTAGGCAATTGTTAAGTGCACTAGACATGTCGATTTGCGAGACGAAAGTTTCATCTATTCGTGAATATACTGTTATGAGTACACTTACTTTAGATATGCTATATTCTAAGTTGAAAACTCATGAAATTGACATAATCTCATGTAAGAACCCCAACAAGTCTCTTGCATTTGTTACACAATGTGTCATGCCTAGTTCTACTCCATCTTCATCATGTGGTACATTTGCTTTGCTGTCTTCTCTAACCCTTGAACAGATTGAAGAATTTCCAATGGAGGAGCTAGCACTTCTCTCTACTCAGTTCTCAAAAGCATTGCCAAATGTGAGAACTAGAAGAAGAGGAAGTGGTGGACCTCAAAAGTGCTTTGAATGTGGTGGGTTTGAAAATTTTCCTACAAATTTGCGAGAAGAAGAAGAAGAATAAGGGTTTTATAAGTCACCCATTGGAAAACAGTTTTGTCTCCGCACTTCAAGAACTTGGCTCCAGCAATGTGGACATTGGGACAAAGATGCGATGTGGACATCGGACGTGACGAAGATGAAGAGAATTTGGCAAATATGTGCTTCATAGCGGGCAACTCAAGATCAAGTATGGAGGAGGCAGAACACAACAGCGATGATGAAGAGGTATGTGGGCACTTGCGAAGAAATGTGTGGTGCTATCGCTCGTGCCACTATTATACTTAAGAAAAAAGGAAAAAAAACTTAGGGACAACGCTGTTAAAATTGAATCACTATAATTTGAAATTAATCATTTAAAAACCTTGATTCCTAGTGATGATTCTTGTTCCTCATGTGAATTAATGTATGAACAATTGTCCTCTATAAGGAGTGCGCACACCTCCACACTTGATAAACTTGAGCTTGAAATTGAAAAGAATAGAGAGCTTGTTGCACTTAATGATAAAAACTTGGAAGATGCCAGATGTTCAACAATTGATTTGCATTGTTCTAATTGTGATGATCTTAATAAGAAATTGCATGATGCTATGAATGAAATTTCTATTTTGAACAATGCATTACGTTCTCATGAAGTTAATTATTGTTCTAATTGCAAATTAAAAGGAAAAACTTCGTGTCAAAATTGCCTTTATCTGTCCCATAGACTTGATGACATGCATAGGACACTAGATCGGTTTTGTAATGCAAATAAGAATGTAAACTTTCTACTGAATTCTTCTAAGTCTTGCAATGATAAAACTGGTCTAGGTTTTGATTTTCATGCTTATGCTAAAGCACATCCAACTAAAGTTGTTATGTCACTAGCAAGTTTTGATTAAAACAGTTCCTAAACAAAAAGAGGTGGTTTTTAGGTCAGTAGGGGTGTTGTCTCATTTTGTTTCTAACGAACATGTTGCTTGTGCATCTAGACATGAACATAAGGTTAAATTTTACTGTTCCTTTTGTGGTACAGATGGTCATGTCATAGATTTTTATTATAGACCAGCTAAACAAGAAAATATGAAACAAAAAGAAGCTAGATCTCATAACAAACTAGCAATACTTGCCAATCAGACAATTGAACACCCACAATCTGCTAATTTTTGTGATTCACATGAAAATAGGAAGATTGCAACTCTTTCTAACACTAACAATATGTTTATTAAGAATGTCGGTACTTTTTCTTCTACTGTTGAAAATGAAAGTGCGGATTTTAATCATAAACATGCACATTGTGTCAAGTATCATTGTACTCATTGTGATAAAGATGGACACGTTTCTGATTTTTGTTCTAGACTAGCTAAACAACATAAAAACTAAAGAATGCTAGCTAGATATCAGAACTTTCAAAGAAAACATGTTGCACACATGTTCTTGAGACATAGATGCACAAACATTGGTATTTTGAGTAGGAATCATTTAAATTATGGTTCTAGGTTTTCTGATTTTCATGCTTCATATGCGCCACAACTTAGGTCAGCACTAGGACATCGAAACTTGCTTGTTTTTCATGTTACACTTCCTAAATTTTGAATGCACACAACCTACTGTCATGAGTCACAAACATACTAAACTTGCTTCTAAATTTGTTGTTTTTCGTCCTACACAAGTCACATCTTGTAAGTCAGTAGTTTGGTGCAAGTATTCTCGATCCTCGACTCATAAACCTGTTGTTTTTCCTCAGCTTTCTTGTATTATGCCTACTTCTCGTCATGTGACAAAGCGTTGTATTCCTAAACGATTTCTCACTAACCCTAGCACTGAGGGAACAACGAATTATATCTCTTTTTAGGCTATTTTGCAGGAAAATTGAGATCTTTTAAGCTAAAAGGCTCAGAACTTGATACACATGTGTTCGCTACAAGCAAAGTGGTTCTCCTTCATTACAAGTGCATCCAGTACAAAACATAAAACATTTTGAAGATGCTTTTCAGCTCAAGCCATTGCAAAAGATTAATCAAAGACGGCTGCATCACCTGAGCATGTTTGAACATTCACATGTTCAAATGTTTTTGGAGTTTGAAGTGCATATACTCAGGGGGAGTGTATGCTTTGATGAAATGATGAACATTGATGTGTGATACACTCATTTTGCTGTACAAGGATCAGATCAAAAAAAATACATAAAGCTATCAAGAAAGAAGTTAAGTTGAAGCAATATCTCAACCCAGGATAAACACTTTTGACTTCAACTTTCATTGAGTATCAAGATAATTGGAAGCTTGAACGAAAGAGTCACATGGTCCAGGTTTTGCAATCCAAACTCTCATGCTCATTTTGTTTTGTTGCTTCTTTATGGCAAAAGATATATCACACGCATTCACTCATGAATCTTGGATTATTGCCACACAAGAAGAGTTAAAATTTTTTGAAAGAAATAATGTTTGGAAATTTGTACTGCCACCTCATGATCACACTTTAATTGGAACTAAATGGGTGTTTAAAAACAAACAAAGTGAGGATGGGGTTGTAGTTAGGAATAAGGCTAGGTTTGTTGCTCAAGGTTTCACACTAGTTAAAGGTCTAGATTTTGATGAATCTTTTGCTCCCGTTGCTAGATTAGAAGCCATAAGAATTTTACTAGCCTGCTGCATCTAAAAGATTCAAGTTATATCAAATGGATGTTAAAAGTGCTTTTCTTAAATGGCTACTTAGATGAGAAGGTTTATGTCAAGCAACCACCGGGTTTTGAAAATCCAGATTTTTGTAATCATGTTTACAAACTATCCAGTAACACCATCATTTTCATCCATCATGCATTGCATTCAATATTATACATCTCTAACATGGTACAACACAAGGAGGAACAAGATTAAAATGAATTAGGGCCAAAATGGCAATTAAAAATCTGCCTTAGTGCGGACTTCTTCAGATTGGACCACGGACTAGTCCGATTTGGCTACTGTTGTCCGCTGGACATTTACGCTAATTGCTACCAATTAGTGCAGAAATCATTTCTGATGTTCTCCGGACTTATCCATATCTTATGCGGACCAATCTGATGATCGCGTTCAAAAACTCCCAAAATCTTGGTCTGGTTTTGAAAATGGACAATGTCGGACTTGTCCGGCTTGACATTAGACTTGTTCGTTTGACTCTCTGATCTTGAATAGATTTGTCTGGTATTGCACCGGACTTCTCTGTTGAACTCTCTGTACCCGATCGGACTTGTTCAACATGACAACGGACTAGTCCGGTGTGTAGGGTTTCGACTCGAATTATGTTTTTCCTCCATGATGAGTTTTTGAGTAACTACCTTAATTAGGCCCATGAGCATCGTGCCCCACCCCTGAGGAGCCCAAAAGGGACTCTACCACGGCCTCTACTTGTTTCCACCGCCTTATACTTGTATTCTACCCTTACATTACCACCTCTTCTCCTATATCAACACCCCACCACCCACCCCTTACTCCTTTGCCACATTAGACGAATCCCAAGCGCCTGCTCTCTTCATAGCCACCACCCTTGAAGGGAGGAGAAGGAAGAAGAAGGAGAGGAAGGAATCAATCGAGATCGTCGTCGCTTCTGCCATCTTCTTCATCAATTCTTCGACGTCAACTTTCTCTTTGTCAATTCCTCGTCTTCATTGGATCTAGACGACAAGTTTTTGAGTTTCGTCGAATCTTCAACCACTGAACTCTAGGATTCATGGTAAAGGCCTTAGATCCATCTTTCCTACGTCAATTTTGGTTCCATACTTAACTCAACCTACGCTCTACTTAAAATTCGCTAGGACCCTAGTCGTAGTGAACTTGTCTTGTCTCTTGCGGACTAGTCCGTTGAAGTCTCTGGTCTAGAGCGGACATGTCCGTCCCATAGTGTCGACTAGTCCGGTCTTTCAATTCTAGAATTTGTGGAACTTCTTTAGTTTTCTCCAAAATGATTAGAAACATGTTCTAACACGTAAAACTTAATTGTAACTGGTTAGTAAGAAACACAGGCAACCTAATAACATTTATTAAATCATAATTGCATCATTCATGCATGTCATGGCATATTGAGTACTATGTGAGCATCTATTGATTGTAATGGTTGTTTCGCATGTTTGTCGTGCGGAATAGAAGGTAACACTCTAGAGGGTACTTACGGGGACCTTCAACACTTGAAATTCAAAGCTATTGATCCAAACTAGCCTCAAGAGCAGGGCAAGTGTCCTTGAACATTTTGATCTTGTTTTGAAATGTTTTGTTTGCAAAACTGCATGCTTGTGTCAGAATGATGGGAAACTCATGATAGGTCTATGCTAGACTTTTATGACCATCCTTGTCGCTTGGGTTATATTGTTGAGAGTTGCGAAGGGTATTTTCCAGTTTTGCTCCGCTTTGCTTAGTCGGGATTGGGAATACCTAAGTGCCTCATTATGAACTAATATACATATGGACTATGTGAACTGACAATAATGCTGAATTAAGTAACATGGAACTAGGGTGATCTAAGCAAGCATGGTTTGTGGACTAGGTTGGACGATATGGTGGTTTTGCTTCCTTTAGATCTAAGAACCAGTTCATGCGAGAATAAGCCAGGACAAGTATGGGTGCAACTTAGCCAATTATCGGTGCGGCTTAGCCAATTAATTAGGTGTGTTGCCAACATTGTTTGGATCATTTGGGGGAGCGGGGAATGGGAGTCGGTTGGGTTTGCAATAATGGCGGGACTGTCCTAGGATCCAAACGGCACAAGAGGGGGTCGTTGGTTGGATGTGCTCAGTTGTGAGACATCACCTCCGTTGAAACCTCAGTTGGTCTGAATATATTGGTAGTCCCTATGTAAAGGCTATGTTGTGATCTCTTGGCCATACACCATTGGAAGTGTGTAATGTGACCTACGGGTCATGAGCATGAGGGAGGTTCCTTAGTCACCGAAAAGTGATGAAATCACAAACATGTGGGTAAAGCGGTACAACCTCTACAGAGTGTTAAAAACTATCATCATAGCCGTGCTCCCAGTTATGAGCACCTGGACAACTTCCATGATTAGAGTTGGAATTGGGATTTGGGATGGTTTCGGATATGGTTATGGTAAATGAACATGGTTGGATATGAAGGTGAGAAATTGTCATATGGATGTTTATTAAATTAATGTATGAGATATGATGGTAATTGAGGATTATGGATATGTTTTGATTTTTACTTGGGATATAATGAGAATAAAATCATATAGACATTGTAGGATGCTCTTTTTACATGTTTGGAATGTACTTTTCTGCAATTATCCACTTATTATTATTCCTTGTTTAAGGTACATGTCATATTTTCCCACACTTGTTGAGTACGACATGTTCTCACCCTTGCAATTCCAGCAACAACAGTTTCAAGTGATGTTTGGGAGTACCATGAGGATAATGCGGAGTACTAGGTTGTGTGCTACCGTCGACTTGCCTGTGGTATGGAGCTGTGCTGAATAGCTATGCTTAGTTTACTTTATATTCCACTGCACCAATAATTTTAGCTTTGTAATTCGAGAATCATTGAATATAGTATTAAAGGACATATTTGTTAGTCATGACGTTGTAATTTTCAGTATATCATTTGTGATTTTATCGTGTATGTGTGCTAAACATCCTGGGCACACATATGTGTCACACTTGGTTAATTTTCAGAACCAGTTGTCACATGTCCAAAGCTTGTACAGTCTGAAACAAGCCCCTAGAGCATGGAATGGTAGGTTAAAAACATCCTTACTTGATAAGGAGTTTACCATGGGCGAGGTTGATAAAACGTTTTTGTCCTTAAGCATGGCAATGACTCACTATTTGTTCAATTGTATGTGGATGATATTATCTTTGGTCGTGCTTCTCTTGACCTTGTGTCCAAGTCTTCAGCTATTATTAGTTCAGAATTTGAGATGAGTATGATGGGAGAACTCACATACTTTTTGGGGCTACAAATAAAGCAAACCAAGGAGGGAACTTTTGTGCATCAGACGAAGTAACAAAGACCTTCTTAAGCACTTCAACATGTGCAAAAGCAAGCCTCTTTGGACACCAATGCGAACTGCAATGACACTTAAACTTGATGAAGATGGTGAACCCGTGGATCAAATAGAATATAGAAGCATGATCGGGTCACTTTTGTACCTCACAACATCAAGACTGGACATACAATTCAGTGTATGTCTTTGTGCATGATTTCAAGCTTCGCCACTCATTTCACATCATCAATCCATCAAAAGGATTCTCAGGTATTTACATGGTACTCAAGAATTTGGCATTTTTCTTCCTTCTTCCTCAATCGTTACTTTGAATGCTTTTTCGGTGCTGATTTTGGGGGTTGTAGGACTGATAGGAAAAGTACTTCTGGTGCATGTCATTATCTTGGTAATTAACTTAAGGCTTGGTCCTCTAGAAAACAAAGTTCAGTTATACAATCCATGGTCGAATCTGAATATGTACCTGCGGCTAGCACTTGCTCACAAATTCTTTAGATTGTTCAAAGACTTAAGGACTATGGGTTGATTTAGATAGTGTTTCTCTGTTTTGTGACAATACTAGTGTCATTTGCATTGCTGAAAATCCCATGCAACATTCTAGAATAGAGCACATTGATATTAGGTATCACTTTCTCCATGATAATGTCAAAAAAGGAAATATTGTGCTTCACCATGTAGATATTGAACAACAATTGGCTGACATTTTTACAAAACCTTTGGATTTCACTCGTTTTTTGTTCATTCCTAGTGAAATAGGGGTTATGCATCCTCATGGCTTAAATTGAGGGGGAGGTTTGCAACTTGAGAAGTCTATATGTGGACCTAAAATTAAAAATAATATGACCATGAGTGGTTCATACATATATGACTTTATGATTCTTTTTACATGCTGAATGTTCTTACTACATTACTCGTGTTATACATTTTGTAGTTTTTGCCATGACTAGTATTTTGAATAATTACTTACGGTAAATCTGGTCATGATTTAACTTTCTTGATGTTTTGAACTTGTTGCATGCTCACAAGTGCTTTTAATCATAAAACAATATATAGCCCAAATGTTGAGCTTTTTTGATCAAATAAAAATCTAAAAAAGATCAAGTGAATATGCATGCATGATACTTTTTCATTTGAGATTGCTTATCATTGCACTTTCATATGAACATGGAAGGAGTGTTGTATGACAAAAACCATGTCCTTAAGCCTTTTATTGTCAAATGACATAGGCTTGGCTTGGTTGGTTAGAATAAGGCTGATGCGGCATATAACCAATTGCAAATGTCATATGATCAAAAATTGTGCTTTAAATGATTATAAAAAATAAAAACAGCAACATATGTCAAGCTTTCAATTTTGAAATATTTGAGTTTGTGAGATCATGACTTGCTTAAATTGAGGCATTACACTTGATCTCTAGCATGGTTTACACTACTTTATGTATCTCATTGCTGTGATAGTGTAAGTTACTTGATAGTATGATTTGGATGAGCTTTGTTTTATATGTATATCTCATATTATGCTCATAAAATAACTAAATTTCTCTTTTGTACCATGTTGAATACATTTTAAAAGTGGGAGAAATATGACACACATTGCACATTCACAAGTGTTTTGGCAAAATTCTTCTCAGGGGGAGTGTACATCATTAGGGGGAGAATTTTTTATTTTCTTATCATTTGACTTTTGATTTCAAAAGGGAGAGAAAGTTTTTTTATCGAAACTTTTCATGAAACGTGAATGGGTCAATGTTCGGTTTTGTAGTGGTGTTGCCAATGCATTCATCAAGGGGGAGATTCTGAGACCTATGTGTGTTGAATATATTGGAAATTAGAAAAAATGTTAGAGTTTGCATTCAAATTTTGAATATTTCTGAAACACCTGCTTCGGATTGTCCAAACTTTTCCTCTTGTGACTCGCACGTGTTTCTTGCTTTGGATTGTCTGATCTTTTAGTCATGTGAGCTGCACGTGAGTCAACACGATTGATCTTTTCAATCTATTTTTGGGGGTAACGTTACTCTCAATGGTTTTGGATTGTTCGAACTTTCTCATTGCATATCGAGAGAAACAGTTACTATGCAGAGTTTTCGTATTGAGTTTGATTCCTTTGTTTTGCTCTGTTTTAACTTGCAATATTTCATACATGCTTTTTGACTTATGGAAAGTTTGCTTAGTATTCTCTTACCAAGTTTTTGATGTGCTATGACTGATTATGGTGGTTAATATTTTTCTATGGTTTGCAACATGTTTATGTGAGGTGCTCACATAAGGCATTGTGGTTTTCAGACTAACGAGAGTCAAGTCGATGACTTGGGACCACAAAGATTGGTTGTTTATTCATGTGCAGGTGTTGCTTGAGGTCAAGACATGGCTGGTGACAAAATCCGTTGAACTAGTCTTAGGAACAAGATGAGGTTCAATAACCAAGTTCGGGAGGAATTGTTGTTGAGTTGATCGGGAGGTCGTGCAACATGTTTGGGTCCAGAGCAATGAATATGTAGGTATCGTGGACATCGTTGGAAAGTGAATGCACGTCTACAAGGGGTGCATGGACGTGTCAACATTGTTACAAGGCATAATGAAGGGATATGAACGTGAAGATGTGGCTCGAAAGGTTCAACCGGCTGGATTATGCCTCAGGCTACGGTTGAGGTGGTTATTGTTCGTTTATGAAAAGTTTAGAGTTTGTTTTGGTTAGATTTCATGGTGATCATGAAGTTAGTTTGTTTTAGGAATGTTTGCAATGTTCCTAAGATATTTGGAAGTCTTAAGATTGCTTCTATCTGTGTATAGAAGATCCCTGAGCAGTTATGTAAAGTTTTGGTTGAAACTGAGTAGGATTAGAGTACTAGTTAGGATTGAGTTGGCTTTAGGGCTGGTTATATAAGCAAGGGAGGCCAGAGCTCGTGGAAAGACGACTTTGGGCAATTCCTCTGGTGCCTTTGGTGAATAAAATTCGTAGTTTAGAGCAGCTTTTGTGCCTTGTTCCTTCAACTTGTTTTCCTCAAGTCTTTATCGTCGAGTTCATGCGCTGCCCGACCTGTCTTTGGTGTTTTGATCGTAGCTCGCGTTTTGCAGATCCAATTGACATGATTCTATTTGTGTTGTCTTTGAGACTCAATACTTTATCATCTATGACAATTTCACGGGCATTGGATTTATTGTGTTTGTGTTACATGGGTTTCTTTGCAGCATAGCAGATTTGTTTGCTCTTTGTTAGAATAGATTGACCGTTGCTTACTATTTTGGTTGTAACTTGAGTTTTCCTCGACGTTATTCTTATTATAGTGTCTTTGTGACTTGATTCTCTATGGTCTACACTGTTTTTTCATGTTTGGAACACGTTGGAATCACTCGCACACATAGTTTCTCTATCAGATTGATGTTCTATCGAGGTGTTTTCTTAGCTTCCGCTCAAAAAGTTTTAAATCTACCATTCACTCCCCCTTTGGTAGCTTTTCATGGGCTCTTCGATCCTACAAATATTTGTATTGAGACTCTTAAGGTATTTACTTTACATGTAAGTGTGGTGCTTAAATACTTAAGTAGGAATGGATGTCTTGTATACCCACGGGTCGTAGGGGTAGGCGACAGGTGGTAACAACCATGCTCGTCCTTTGCACTCCCCCACATTCAGCTACACCATAGGCTCTTTGCGAGAATGGTCCTGGTTTTGCCAAGGGTAAACCCGTGCCCGATGTGTTGGGCTACTAAGCCCTAGTATTCACCATTAAATGTTCATGTGTACATTATTAGGTTATGCCTATGTCTAATTAAAGCACTGTAGGAGCATCCCCTTCTCATAGTATAATGACCTTTACTAGAACCACTTTACACCTTAGAGTACATTGCTTAGGTGTGTGTCACACTACCAATTCCATCATTTACCCATCGTACTAGGATCCTCACTAGATCATCCTATTCTATCTAAGATTTTGCCACACTTTACTTGCCTTCATTTGGGATAAACAAATGATACAGCGATACTTTCTGTGCGCTTGCGGAACTCATCTTGCTTTGGCTTAGGTTAGCCTAGTACTAACTGCATATATAGCATTCCTTAGTAGGATGAACTGTACACGTTAAAAAATATGAACAAGCATTTTTGGGTCGGCCAAGTCGTGGCGCTCTCCTGTGGCTCCCGATTGGCGATGAAGACTGATTCGGGCACAAAAGATGGTGGGAACCAACTGAACACCATGTATAAATAGGACCCCTCATCCATAGCTTCATCACACACCACTTGAGAATTCACTCCATTGTATACACTAGTTATCTTAGTCTTTTGTTCAGGGTAGACTATAGAGAGGAGCCTCTAGTCCCAAGTCCAAATTGGGAAAGGTATGGCTCATGTATTTTCTTTCCTTTTGTGACTTTATATATATTAATAATATTATTATTAGTCTCTTCTTATTCATATACTTGGGCAAAGCCTTTCTTGTTTGATTGTGGAGTTCATGTATGTGATAGGTGTAGGTGCTATTACGATCTGAAAGTATTATATTCTCATAAACAGTATACACCACCTTCACTATTGTCTAATTAGGTAATATCATGACTACGTTAATATGAATAAGTTAGTGCTTAGTTCCAACATTAGTTCAACGATGTTTAGGTTAGTAATTAGCTTAAGATCATATTGGTATCGTAACTCTTGATGTATTTACATAACATGTAAGGGTGGTGCTTAGATAGTTAAGTAGCTTTGGATGTCTCGTAGACCCACGGGTTGTAGGGGTAGGCGATAGGTGGTGACAACCCTGTCCGTACGTCGCACTCCCCCACGTTCAGCTACGTCACGGGCTCTTGGTTTTGCCAAGGTAAACCCGTGCCTCATGTGTTGGACCACTAAGACCTACTATTCACCACTAACATGTTCACGTGTATATTATTAGGCTATGTATATGAGTAACTAGAGCACAATAGGAGTAGCCCCTTTCGTTGTATAACCTTCACTAGGACAACTTTACCCCTTCGGGTAGATTTCTTAGGTGTCTGTCACACTACTCAATTCCATCATTTACCCATTGTACTAGGATCCTCATTAGATCATCCTACTCTATATATGATTTTTCCATACTTCACTTGCCTTCCTTTGGGATAAAATAAATACGATACCCTAGTGAATACTCTTGGGTGAGATGCTACGACCATACTTTCGGCTTGCTTGCGGAACTTATCTTGCTTTGGCTTAGGTTAGCCTAGTGTCAACTACATATCTAGTATTCATTGCTAGGATGAACTATAGACATTAAGAAATACCAACTGGTGGTTGAGGGGCACGACGGAGCCAAAGGGAGAGGTGGTAGAGGTGGTCTGAGGTAGCGAGCGGCACTCGGCAGCCTGACAACGTAGTTTCAAACACCAGTGAGTTAGGGCTTCATAGGGCGCGACCAAGATAATAATATGGTGACATCCACACAAGCGGACATTTTCATAACCGCATGTCATATTGACCATTATCACAGGCGGTCCTAAACAAAACAACGACTGTGAAAATTTGTGGAACTTCACAAGCGGTAGTTTATAAAAACCGCTTGTTATAACGACCGTTTTCACAGGCGGTTCGTTTACTGTTAAACACCGACTATGAAAATATATGGAAGTACATGTCGTTATTTCTAATTCGGATCGAACAAAATTTATTTGGGCATTTTTTATAGTTTTCTACTACGAGATATGAATTTCTAATGCTAGTTTTAGGAATTTTATTTTCTATTGGAAAATAGTAATTATAATAGCTGAACCCATAAGATTTGAAATCCTCCAATCAGATAAGAGCCACACAGGGACACAAAGTGAAATCAAATTATCACACCAGATCGAAACGCCACAAGGAATCACAAACTCAGCAATAGGTTAACGACATCCGAGCCCGCCCCCATTTCTCCTACCTCCAGCCAAGGGCGGTGACCATGGCAGCGTCGAGCGGCAGAAGACGGCGGCGCCCATGCCAGAGGAAGATTCTGGTGGACACCACAAACAATATTGGCCTCTAGGGATAAAAAGTATGCGTTACATGATGGTGTAGTCGTTGCTGATGTTTGAAAATCGACAAATACCGGCGCGGCGGCTCGGAGCAACGTCAACAAGCTCGCTAGGGCTCGGGAGTGCATGACTCAACTTGGAATTTGATCGTGAAGCTTTGTGGGATGATGGTAATTGAACTCCAATGGTGAAGAAAACTGCTATAAATGGGATTTTTATGGTGACCTATGTCACATACGACGTCTTGGGGAAAAATCGTCGATCAAAGGCAATACTCGATCTTTTTTTTTAATCTCTTTGAGTTGGAAGCTTTGCAAGAAATCATAGATTCTATTCTCTAATTGGAATGGGCTTGGATTAGATGTGCACGGCGAATTTGACCGATTTCTAGCCGCGGTTACAGGGAACGGACAGTTTCTACTTTTTTTCTAAAATTTAAATAACAGCAATCACAATATATTCACAGGCACGTATATTCAAAGGCACACATATTCACATGCACATATATTCACGGACAACTTATATATATATATATATATATATATATATATATATATATATATATATATATATAGAACATACATTATATACCTAGCTACAGAACACATTTTTTTGTGTCCAGCACTGGTCCGTTCGTCAGTTTCTTGTGCAAACCATGCCACGTTCAGGACCACTCTGATTTCCCACGAAACGAACTAGTCCCCTCCGCCCGACCCACCCACCCACCCCACCACGACTGTTCCATCCGCACGACCGCCGCCGCCACCGATACACCCCAGCACCTCGGTCCATGCCATGGTTCCACCATCCCAACGACCACTCGCGGATTCATGTATGCTTCCTCTCGGATTTGGGGAGCGCACACGCAGGGTATCCGTAGATCGGAGAGGCCGACCTTGACGGCGACGGCGGCACCGAAGAACACAAGCTGTGCCGCCATCTCCCTCCTGCGACTCCTGTCTTCCCTTTCTGAGCTGCTCCAACTCCTTCTCTTCACTTCGGCTCCACCTAAGTAAAGGAATCGGCGGCTGCGGAGCTCCTATCCAGGGAGAATCGGTAGGCCTCTCATCCTGTATTGGCTCACCTTTGGTTTTGCATTTCCCAAGATGAATTCTCAGTTAATACATTGCTTCCCTTTCCTGAATGTTTCATATACATACAGGGGACTACATTCAGCCCCATGAGAGGCCATTAACCAGGCTACCCACAAGCATTGGCCTTTTCATGACTTCTCTTTCTTGAGATCAGTATTGGCTTTGTTGGCAGAATAGGTTATGTTTTAGTGCTCTATTATGTCAAGAATTTGTTTTTTTTTAATAATAATTTTTATTCACGCAAAAATATAGGAATAATACCCTGTCAAACAACCAATCTTGGACAATAGCTTGCACCAGAGGATTTTCATGCATCCAATACACGAAATTTTCTTGCATGGCAATATTATTTTTTGTTGGAGTGTATAAGTGAATTGCCTACCGTCCCTCATCAGCTTAAGCTTTTGGGTGCAACTGATCAGCTCATAGTAGCTTAACATGGTATCAGAGCCAGAGGTCTCGAGTTCGAATCCTGGCGGGCGCAAGTCCACTCCTATTTTCCATGTTAGAGGCCTGAGGGAGCCTCACGTGAGGGGGAGTGTTGGAGTGTATAAGTGAATTGCCTACCGTCCCTCATCAGCTTAAGCTTTTGGGTGCAACCGGTCAGCGCATAGTAGCTTAACATTTTTAATATGCAATTTTTTTTGTGGATGGAAGACCTATTCTGTTTTTTTGGGGTGGAGTGGTATTTTATCAGATTAACAACACTTGTTTATTCACAATGTACTGCTATCTTTGAAGAAAAGGCAACAGAACATTAGCTTTTTGTAGTGCCATGTTGTAACACCCAAATCTTCAAAAATTTAAAAAACAAAAGAAATATACTAGGGATGCATCATGTATGTCTGCATTTGAATGAAAATTCAATTTCAAAATGCGCTAGAATTCGTTTGAATTTGAAAAACAATTCAAATTTGCAAAAGAATGAAAAAGGGAAAAGAAAACAAAAAGAAAAAAAAAAAGAAAAAACCCACCCTGGGCCTTAACCCCGCCCCAGCACAGCCGCCCCCCCTTCCCTTTTCTCCCCGCCGGCCCAAGGCCCAGCCGCGCCTCCCTCTCCCTCTCTCTGCGCGTGGACCCCGCCGGTCAGCCTCTCCCCTCCCCTTTCCTTCTTCCTCCCGACGCCGCGCCCGACACCGCCCGAAAATGTCGCCCCGGTTCAAATCGACGGCAAGAAATCCCCCCCTTTATGGCCCCGGTCGCCTTCCTTCGGTGGAGATCCCCTTCCTTACCTCGCCGCCCCCTCTCCCCCTATAAAATCCGTCCGGTGCCCCGTTTTCCCCTTCCCCCGAAGCTCCAAACCCTAGCCGCCGCCGTGCAAGGTATGTCGCCACCGTTCCCGTCGACTCGTCGACGTTCTCTCCACCAAACCTTGCCTAACGTGTGCGCCCCATCCTTAGGAACCCGCCGGACAAGCTCACTTCGGGAGAACGCCGCTGCAACGCCATCCTCGTCGAGCTCCGCCGAGACCGCCGCCGGTCGCCGTCGCCGACGTTCCTCCGCCGATTTCAAGGCCCGAAACCCCCCTAGGTGAGTGCGCCATGCCCCCCTCTCCCGTTTGATGTGTAGAGCACCCGAAATTGGTGCCGATTTGGCCATTTCGGCCAATCTCCGGCGACCCGGCCGCCGTGCGCCGCCGGCTTGGCGCGCGCGCCGCCGCGCCCTGTGCGCGCGCCGCCCCTGGGGCGACGTGGCCCAATCTCGGCCGCCCATCTAGGGCCGACAGCCGAGATTAGAAGGGGCGTACCCCTTCGGCCACTTTAAATCTGGGCCGCCCCCTTTAGATCCAACGGCCTAGATTCAATTTAGTTTAAACGTTGGCCGTTTTGCGCGTAGCCCCCTGCGCTTATTTTAAGTAATTGCAGATAGGTCCTGGAATTTAGGATTTGGCCCCTGGACTTTTATTTAATTATGTCAGCACTGTTAAATTGATTAAATAAATCATTTTAGCCCCTGTTTTCACCATAAATTATATTTTTAGCCTCTGTAAATTATGATTAAACCCCTGGTGATGTTATAAAATATTTCTAGGCCACTGATCATGTCTATTTTGCATAAAAGCCCCTATATTAATTGATAATTACATAAATTCACATGTGAAATCTCTCTTTTTGCACAAATCACTTAGGGTAATTATCTTATTATTATTTCCCAATCTCTTTAGGGTAAAATAGTGCATTTAATTTGCTGATTGTGCTGATTTTCCTAATGAACCCATATAGACACTAAAATCCACACCTCCACCCACACCACTAAATGAAGTCTTACTAAGGACATAGTGTTAGCGACGTAATTGCGTAGGTTTTCTTTTGTGTTTATTTGTGGTGTGCATTTATTCTCTTGTTCTTATTGTGTGCTGCTACTTTCCGTTCCGCATGCGATGATGTATATAGAGTCGGTTCCCGAGCCGACTTACAATCTTCAGGACTACCACTTCACCGACCCACACTCCGAAGAAGGCAAGTTCCTTGACCATTTTGCACCTGTTTTATTAAGTTTTAGTTAGCTGCATGTTTAATAAATTGAGTCCTATTTACTGTACCCTTCCATATAATTCCTTGTCCCCGGGTTGGCTTGGGTAGATGTTATTATTTCTTTACGCTTAGCCATGCTTAGTCTTTGGGAGGGAAATATCTCTACATTCCATGTTCTATCATTAATTATTGTGATTTATTTGTTGAGATATGATGAATTGAATTGTAGTGGATAGGAATCTGGCGGGTTGGTTTTGCTTGGTATGGTGCAGTACGCACGAGACCCGGGTTTTGGGGTATGAACCTTGCCGGATTCTAAGGACCGGTTTATGGAGAAAGCCACTAAGCCTTATAGTATCGCCACGAGACTGGGTATGGGGCAGCATGGTCAATTAATTAGGCCTCTCCCGGCGTAGTATTAGTGGTTGGATTGTGCGGGGAATTGGTTCAGGGTGTACTGCCTTGGGATCCGCATGGCTCAAGAGGGGGCAACTGGGGTGTTGAGTCGTGGTGTAACGGCTCACACATTTGTACAGGGGTGAAACCTCAGAGGACTAGTACGCGTCGGGAGAATCCTTTGTAAAGACCTCGTAGTGATCTCCTGGCCTCACACCAAAGGAAGTGTGCAATGTGGTTCGCGACCACGGGCATCAGGGAGGTTTCCTTAGTCCACCTGGCAACAGGGGATGAAATCACGGCTTGTGGGTAAAGGGTACATTCTCTGCAGAGATTTAGAAACTGTCATGACAGTCGTGCTCACGGACAAGAGCGGCTTGGTGTCCAATTCATAATTAGCCAATGTCTGGGAATGGTGGTTTGGCTTGGATTGGTTGGTTGGGACTTGGATTACAAATGGGACTATGGTTGGGTTCCTACACTTAGAAGTAGGTGCTAATGAAAGCTAAGGATAGGATGTAATGCTATAGTGCTTAACCCAAATTTGGCCTTCCTTTCTAAATACCCTCATGTCATCTCTTTCACACTTGCTGAGTACCGTTGGTACTCAAACTTGCTTGTTGCTTATCTTTCCTCAGTCTACAATGGAGAAGAGGTGGAGAATGAAGACTTCTTCGCTGATCCGGAGGAGACGTTCTAGGCTGGCGCAACCGCCGGGCAACGCCTGTGCTTGGAGCCACCCTAGTTTACTTTTACCGCTGTTTTGCTCTGTAATCCTATTTTTAGACCTACGGGTCATTATTGTAAGACATTTATGTACTCGAACATGGCTTGTAATAAATGATATTACACCTTCGTCTACACATGTATGATGTGAATCGATCCTGGCATACATGTGGAAGCCATCCGGTTGTCTTGTTGGGACTAGGTGTTACAAAGTGGTATCAGAGCCGTGTTGCCCGTAGGACGCAAGCCTAGTTAGAAAGGGATGACTTAGGACCCTATTATATTCTAAAAAGTAATTTATAAAATTGCTTTGTACTTCCTACCTTGTCTACTTGTTTTATTTACTCCTTTATTTATATGTTTTGTTACTGACACTCTCCTGTTTTCAAAATTTGTAGATGGCCCGCACCAAGACGACCCCCCGTAAGTCGACCGGTGGACTTGTGCCCCCGCGTAGGCTGGCCAGTCGCTCTCCAGCCGTCGACCCCCATCACCCCGTGGTGATCCGTTCTGACGGCAGGGCCGCTGGACGAATGCGACTCCGCCTTCGGGCCATACTCCGTGAGGCTGGCTACCGTCACCACAACCTCTCGCTCTCCTACCACACCACTGGAGTCAGCGTCCCGGCAGGTCGGAGTGGAGCTGCAAGATCTACATCTACTATGGAGATTAGCTGGTGAAGACCCACAGCAGTCCTGCCTGGAGGAGCTCCCGCCGATACGCGGAGCAGGACGCTAGCTGGGAAGCAGCCACTTTTTGGAGCCACGCCCACCGTTTCCGTCTGGAGGACACGGTGCACGCCTTTGTTCCGCAGCATCCCAGTGGCACTGCAGGCTTTGTCTCCAGGCACGTGGAGAGACCCTTGGACCTCCCGCAGTCTCGTAGACTGTTGGCGACGTGGCCGAGCTCAGTTCTCGACTTCAGAGGGCACAGCAGGAGATTCAGGATGGTCGTGACCTCGCCCTGCGCCACGAGGCAGTGATCAGGAGGTATCGTCGGATCACCGACGAGGACCCTGATGACTACGCGTCTGACACCTCGACGTGGACCCCGGACTCTCCAGACCTCCGTGGCAGCCAGCGTGAGTCGTCTTCTGAGGAGTCCTCTGACGAGGAGCCTTCTAGTGTGGCGTCTGCCGCACCACCACCGCCTGCTGCCTCACCACCTCAGGACCCAGAGGACCCCGCGGACGACGATGACGACGACGACGACGACGAGGACCCGGAGGAGTTCCCGCTTGACGACGAGTAGTCCTCGACCTTTGCCACGACTCCAGGATAGGCACACCCTCATTAGTTAAATAAGAGCGACATAGACGTACTTGTGTGACCTTGAGTTGTGTTATTTCTCTTTATGATTTTTGTCTTGGTGTGTCATGTGAGTTGTGGAATGCCTTGGCGACTTGTCAACAATCGCACCTTTTTGATACTTCTCTAATTAGTGAGCTTTTAATAAAGAATTTTCATTTATATGCATGTTTGCTGTGATTTTTGCATATAGTAAGGGTATCGCATAGTAGTCTTCCACTAGTTATAGTAGAATCTAAGACTTTACTCTCTTCGTACTCAGATGGCAGGCAGGGGAAGAGGTCGTGGTCGTGGCCGTGGTATGCCCCTTGGTGATGATGAAGCTGGATTCCAGCTACCGCAATGGAATGGGAGAGGTGCCCGTTGAGCACCTGCAATTAATCATATGCAACAGATGATGGCCATGCAGATGCAAATGATGCAGAATTTAACACAAGTGGTGGCCAACATGCAGCAAGCCCAGCAAGCCCCTCCACCCCCACCAAATCAGCCCCACCCACAGCCAGCACCAGGACCCCGATCCCGCATGAGAGACTTCCTCAACACCCATCCACCCACCTTTGCTACTGCTAGTGAGCCTATGGAGGCCGACAATTGGCTGAGAACCATTGAGAGCAAGCTGAGAATCGTCCAATGTGAAGGACGAGAGAAGGTGCTGTTAGCATCGCACCAACTTCAGGGACCTGCAGCCGATTGGTGGACTGCCTTCATTGAAGCCCATCAGGACCCGGATAATATCACATGGGATGAGTTCAAGAATTACTTTTGCAGTCATTTCGTGCCCGAAGGAGAGATCCAGGCGAGACGTGAAGAATTTCTCATGCTAAAGCAAGGCCGCATGAGTGTGCGAGAGTATCTGAACAAATTCACACAATTGTCCCGCTATGCACCGGAAGATGTGGACACGGACTCGAAGAAACAGTTTCGTTTTAAGAAGGGCCTTGACAAGGAGTTGAAGTTCGCGATGGTCTCCAGTGACTACAGCAGTTTCCAAAAGTTGGTGGACAAGGCCTTTGAAGTGGAAAGGACAAAGAAGGAGCTGGATAATGATGATAGGAAGAGGAAGCTGGCTCAAGCACACAGTTCTGGGAATAATGTGCGCCCTCGCTATGCCCCTCAACCTACGACACCTATGGCACGCCCTATGAACCCTCACACGGGACAAAGGTACCCAAACTCCTCCTACAGGCCGCCCACACCATACAACCAGCAGATGCGCCAACCACCACAGCCTCCACGCCAACCAATGCAACCCCCTCGCCCAGCAGCTCCAGCACCCCGCCCTAATGGTCAGCCGCAACAGAACCCTCAAGGAGGTAACAGATCCCAAGATGGGACATTTCGCCAACCGTTGCCCGAAGAAGCAGCTGCAGCAACCCACACGTGGGAGAGTCAACCACGTGGCACTTGAGGAGGCACACAATGCACCAGATGTGGTTGTTGGTACGTTCCCTGCCGACTCTCATCTAGCTACAGTGTTGTTTGATTCTGGTGCTACGCATTCGTTCATATCTAAGGAATTCATGAGGAGGCAAGACATGGTAGTGCATTTAATGACTCACCAACTTATAGTTCACTCCCCTGGGGGAGAAATGATAACCCGGCAAGTATGCCCTAATGTAAGGTTAGACATAAGGGGGGTAGTTTTCCCAGCAAACCTGATTGTTCTGGAATCACAAGGGCTAGATATTATCCTGGGAATGGATTGGTTAACGAAGTACCATGGGGTGATCCACTGCGCCACAAGAACAGTCTCCTTGACCCACCCCGAGGGTACCAAGGTAGAGTTCTCTCCAGATCAAGCTCCAACACAGAGGATCAGGCTAAATCAAACTGAGGTCACCGAAGAGATCCGTGTGGTCAGTGAATTCCCAGACGTGTTCCCCGAAGAGTTACCGGGTATGCCCCCTGATCGTGAAATTGAATTTATCATTGACCTAGTGCCTGGAACGGCCCCGATATATAAGAGGCCATATAGAATGGACGCTAATCAGTTAGCCGAGCTAAAGGATCACATCAACAAGTTGTTGGAGAAAGGATACATCCGCCCTAGTTCATCGCCTTGGGGTGCCCCGGTCATATTCGTGCCTAAGAAGGATGGCACTCAAAGGTTGTGTGTGGATTATCGTGCATTGAATGCAGTGACCATCAAGAATAAGTATCCACTGCCAAGGATCGAAGATTTGTTTGATCAGCTGCGAGGAGCATGTGTATTCTCTAAGATCGACCTTCATTCGGGTTATCACTAGTTGAACATTCGACCATCGGACATTCCCAAGAATGCATTCGTCTCTCGATATGGTCTTTATGAGTATACTGTCATGTCTTTCGGGTTGACTAATGCTCCAGCTTACTTCATGTACCTCATGAACAAAGTATTTATGGAGTACCTGGATAAATTTGTGGTCGTATTCATTGACGATATCCTGATATTCTCCAAGAGTGAAGAAGAGCATGAGGAACAGCTGAGGTCGGCACTAAAGAAACTTAGAGAACACCAACTGTATGCTAAATTCAGTAAGCGTGAGTTTTGGTTGAAGCAGGTATCATTCTTGGGACATGTCATATCAGAAGGAGGAATATCAGTGGATCCGGGTAAAGTGGCAGATGTTCTCAAGTGGGAGACACCGGAAAATGTGGGACACATCAGAAGCTTTCTGGGGATGGCTGGTTACTATCGACGATTTATTGAGGGATTTTCAAAGATCTCTCGGCCACTAACCAAGCTACTCGAGAAGGGAGCTACATTCAAGTGGACACCAGAGTGTGAAGCAAGCTTTGTCGAATTGAAGAAGAGGTTGACCACTACCCCAGTGCTGGCCATGCCAGATATGCAAAAGGAGTTCTCGGTCTATTGTGACGCTTCCGGACAGGGACTGGGATGTGTGCTGATGCAAGCAGGACATGTGGTGGCTTACGCCTCGAGACAACTCAAGAAGCATGAGAAGAATTATCTGACCCATGATCTGGAATTAGCAGTTGTGGTTCACGCATTGAAGATATGGAGACACTACCTGATCGGAAAAAGGACAGAGATCTACACCGACCACAAAAGCTTGAAGTACATATTCACTCAGCCAGACCTTAACCTTCGCCAACGAAGGTGGTTAGAGCTCATTAATGACTTCGATGTCGGGAACAACTATCACCCTGGGAAGGCGAATGTGGTCGCAGATGCTTTGAGTAGGAAAATCCAATGTAACAGCATGACGATCCCGGCTTATCAACCGCAGCTATGTGAAGAGTTTGCAAGACTAAACCTGTGCATAGTGGCTAATGCAGATGCAGTAGTTATGGAAGTGGACTCCACGTTGGAACAAGACATTAGAGAAGGCCAAAAAGAGGATTAGAAGATCCAAAAACTTAAGAAGCTGATGAAGGCTGGAAAAGCTCCGGATTTCAGGGAAGATGAACATGGAACCCTGTGGTTAGGAAAGAGGATATGCGTGCCGAATGTTAAGGGGATCCGAGAGTTGATATTGAGAGAAGCCCACGACTCGTACTACTCTATCCATCCTGGGAGTACCAAGATGTACCAAGACCTTAAGGATAGATACTGGTGGCTTGGTATGAAGCGTGATGTGGCCGAATACGTCGCTTTGTGTGACACGTGTCAGTTGGTTAAGGCGGAACATCAGAGACCTGCTGGACTACTTCAACCACTCAAGATACCCGAGTGGAAATGGGAAGAGATAAGTATGGACTTTATCGTGGGGTTGCCAAGGACACAGTCAGGATACGACTCCATATGGGTTGTTGTGGATCGGTTGACCAAGGTCGCTCACTTCATTCCGGTCAAGGAAAGCTACAATGGTTCGCGGTTGGCAGAATTATACATGGCACGAATTGTGTGTCTACACGGTGTCCCAAAGAAGATAGTGTCAGATCGAGGTACCCATTTCACCTCGAGATTCTGGCAGAAGCTACATGAGTCAATGGACACTCGTCTGAATTTCAGCTTAGCGTATCACCCGCAGACGGATGGTCAGACAGAACGTACCAATCAAATCTTGGAGGATATGTTGCGAGCATGTGCCCTGAAGAATAGTAAGAGTTGGGACAAAAACTTGCCTTACGCGGAGTTCTCTTATAACAACAGCTACCAAGCTAGTCTCAAGATGTCCCCGTTTGAGGCACTTTATGGGCGAAAGTGCAGGACACCTTTATTCTGGAATCAGACTGGAGAAGGTCAAGTGTTTGGACCGGAGATACTCAGAGAGGCCGAACGACAGGTACAAGAGATCCGGAATAATCTGAAAACGACACAGTCAAGGCAAAAGAGTTACGCAGATGCTCGACGTCATGATCTAACCTTTGAGGTAGGAGACTTTGTATATCTCAAGGTATCACCAATAAGAGGTCTAAGACGGTTCAAAGTGAAGGGAAAGCTAGCACCCCGTTACATTGGTCCGTTCAAGATATTGGAGAGAAGAGGAGAAGTGGCCTATCGTCTCGAGCTACCTTCTCAACTGTCGGATGTGCATGACGTGTTTCACGTGTCACAACTAAAGAAATGCTTAAGAGTACCAGAGGAACAGTTACCCATGGAAGCTGTGGATTTGCAAGAGGATCTGTCCTACGCAGAACGGCCAGTCAGGATTCTAGAAACATCAGAACGTGTCATGAGAAACAAGACGATTCGTATGTGCAAAGTGCAGTGGAAACATCACTCGGAGGCAGAAGCAACATGGGAGAGAGAAGAAGACCTCAAGGCCGAGTTTCCCGATCTCTTCTCTTAGGACGTCCGAATCTCGGGGCGAGATTCCTTTTAAGGGGGGTAGAGTTGTAACACACAAATCTTCAAAAATTTAAAAAACAAAAGAAACATACTAGGGATGCATCATGTATGTCTGCATTTGAATGAAAATTCAATTTCAAAATGCGCTAGAATTCGTTTGAATTTGAAAAACAATTCAAATTTGCAAAAGAATGAAAAAGGGAAAAGAAAACAAAAAGAAAAAAAGAAAAAACCCACCCTGGGCCTTAACCCCGCCCCAGCCCAGCCGCCCCCCCCTTCCCTTTTCTCCCCGCCGGCCGAAGGCCCAGCCGCGCCTCCCTCTCCCTCTCTCTGCGCGTGGACCCTGCCGGTAAGCCTCTCCCCTCCCCTTTCCTTCTTCCTCCCGACGCCGCGCCCGACACCGCCCAAAAATGCCGCCCCGGTTCAAATCGACGGCAAGAAATCCCCCCCCTTTATGGCCCCGGTCGCCTTCCTTCGGGGGAGATCCCCTTCCTTACCTCTCTGCCCCCTCTCCCCCTATAAAATCCGGCCGGCGCCCCGTTTTCCCCTTCCGCCGAAGCTCCAAACCCTAGCCGCCGCCGTTCCCGTCGACTCGTCGACGTTCTCTCCACCAAACCTTGCCTAACGTGTGCGCCCCATCCTTAGGAACCCGCCGGACAAGCTCACTTCGGGAGAACGCTGCCGCAATGCCATCCTCGTCGAGCTCCACCGAGGACCGCTGCCGGTCGCCGTCGCCGACGTTCCTCCGCCGATTTCAAGGCCCGAAACCCCCCTAGGTGAGTGCTCCATTCCCCCCTCTCCCGTTTGATGTGTAGAGCACCCGAAACTGGCGCCGATTTGGCCGTTCCGGCCAATCTCCGGCGACCCCGCCGCCGCGCGCCGCCGCGCCCTGGGCGCGCGCCGCCCCTGGGGCGACGTGGCCCAATCTCGGCCGCCCATCTAGGGCCGACGGCCGAGATTAGAAGGAGCGTACCCCTTCAGCCACATTAAATCTGGGCCGCCCCCTTTAGATCCAACGGCCCAGATTCAATTTAGTTTAAACATTGGCCGTTTTGCGCGTAGCCCCCTGCGCTTATTTTAAGTAATTGCAGATAGGTCCTGGAATTTAGGATTGGCCCCTGGACTTTTATTTAATTATGTCAGCACTGTTAAATTGATTAAATAAATCATTTTAGCCCCTGTTTTCACCATAAATTATATTTTTAGCCTCTGTAAATTATGATTAAACCCCTGGTGATGTTATAAAATATTTCTAGGCCACTGATCATGTCTATTTTGCATAAAATCCCCTGTATTAATTGATAATTACATAAATTCACATGTGAAATCTCTCTTTTTGCACAAATCACTTAGGGTAATTATCTTATTATTATTTCCCAATCTCTTTAGGGTAAAATAGTGCATTTAATTTGCTGATTGTGCTGATTTTCCTAATGAACCCATATAGACACTAAAATCCACACCTCCACCAACACCACTAAATGAAGTCTTACTAAGGACATAGTGTTAGCGACATAATTGCGTAGGTTTTCTTTTGTGTTTATTTGTGGTTTGCATTTATTCTCTTGTTCTTATTGTGTGCTGCTACTTTCCGTTCCGCATGCGATGATGTATATAGAGTCGGTTCCCGAGCCGACTTACAATCTTCAGGACTACCACTTCACCGACCCACACTCCGAAGAAGGCAAGTTCCTTGACCATTTTGCACCTGTTTTATTAAGTTTTAGTTAGCTGCATGTTTAATAAATTGAATCCTATTTACTGTACTCTTCCATATAATTCCTTGTCCCCGGGTTGGCTTGGGTAGATGTTATTATTTCTTTACGCTTGGCCATGCTTAGTCTTTGGGAGGGAAATATCTCTACATTCCATGTTCTATCAATAATTATTGTGATTTATTTGTTGAGATATGATGAATTGAATTGTAGTTGATAGGAATCTGGCGGGTTGGTTTTGCTTGGTATGGTGCAGTACGCACGAGACCCGGGTTTTTGGGTATGAACCTTGCTGGATTCTAAGGACCGGTTTATGGAGAAAGCCACTAAGCCTTATAGTATCGCCACAAGACTGGGTATGGGGCAGCTTGGTCAATTAATTAGGCCTCTCCCGGCGTAGTATTAGTGGTTGGATTGTGCGGGGAATTGGTTCAGGTTGTACTGCCTTGGGATCCGCATGGCTCAAGAGGGGGCAACTAGGGTGTTGAGTCGTGGTGTAACGGCTCACACTTTTGTACAGGGCTGAAACCTCAGAGGACTAGTACGCGTCGGGAGAATCCTTTGTAAAGACCTCGTAGTGATCTCCTGGCTTCACACCAAAGGAAGTGTGCAATGTGGTTCGCGACCACAGGCATCAGGGAGGTTTCCTTAGTCCACCTGGCAACAGGGGATGAAATCACGGCTTGTGGGTAAAGGGTACATTCTCTGCAGAGATTTAGAAACTGTCATGACAGCCGTGCTCACGGACAAGAGCGGCTTGGTGTCCAATTCATAATTAGCCAATGTCAGGGAATGGTGGTTTGGCTTGGATTGGTTGGTTGGGACTTGGATTACAAATGGGACTATGGTTGGGTTGCTACACTTAGAAGTAGGTGCTAATGAAAGCTAAGGATAGGATGTAATGCTATAGTGCTTAACCCAAATTTGGCATTCCTTTCTAAATACCCTCATGTCATCTCTTTCCTACTTGCTGAGTACCGTTGGTACTCAAACTTGCTTGTTGCTTATCTTTCCTCAGTCTACAATGGAGAAGAGATGGAGAATGAAGACTTCTTCGCTGATCCGGAGGAGACGTTCTAGGCTGGCGCAACCCCCGGGCAACGCCCGTGCATGGAGCCACCCTAGTTTACTTTTACCGCTGTTTTGCTCTGTAATCCTATTTTTAGACCTACGGGTCATTATTGTAAGACATTTATGTACTCGAACATGGCTTGTAATAAATGATATTACACTTTCGTCTACACATGTATAATGTGAATCGATCCTGGCATACATGTGGAAGCCATCCGGTTGTCTTGTTGGGACCGGGTGTGACACATGTTCAGAACGATTTTCGTTGGAGCATTAAACTACTGAACCATTAACACATATTTCAAAGTACTCTAATGCTTAAGGATTTATGCATGCATCTTCAAATATTTCTTGTCTGAGGATATATGTTCTGTTTTTTGAATAATTCAGTTATGAGCCATTTTAATTTCCATTTTGTTAATTCGTGATTCAGGGCACAGCACTGCATCCTCTGTGAATGTCCCATTTGATTGTCAGTTTTTTGCCGGGTATGTTTTCCTCACATAATCAGGCACACAGCCCCCTCAATCTCCATAATCTTTTTCAGAATCTCACTTTTATTGCCCCCTTAGGTTTGTTGAGCCATGGTGTGATCATGCTGCGAAGAAATCCTACTGCCTACTTGTTTTATATGGGGATTCTGTTATATGAATATGATGGAAGAAGCCAGAGAAGTTCTTAATGGTTAAAATGGTATTAGTCCGGATAAGGTTGTTTACAACTGTCTGATAAGGAAATACCAGAAACTGGGGAACATGGCGGAGGCAGAAAATCTTCAGAAGGAAATGGAAAGTGTTTGTACGAATGATGATACCGCTTCTGGTTGTGAAACTTGAGCTTGTACATAGTATGGAGAGTTGTTTCTCTTTTGATCCAGTTTCAGCATCTCTGCAGTTAAAGTATATAACCATCACCGAGCTGATTTCTCATGACGTATGGCAGCACATGATACTGATTCATTACACTCTTGTTATTTCCAGCAAGCTCAAGTTGCTCAGTAAACTGTTATGGATGCTACACTTAAGAAGGACAAACAAAATTTCCCATGAACTTGAGTACAGAACCAGAACACGAGAGGATTGTGTAGGCAAGGAGCCAAGGAGCAGCTCAAGTTTTATCTACTTCGATGGTAAGATTTGCTCTATAATCACATCACAGTTCTAACAACAGTCTCACTGGTTTGCTTTCTTTCCTCTTTCTTGCACAAACATACGTAAGGACCTTGGATTCTACTCTCATGTACTGACATAAAACTGCAATGTGTTTACTAGCAATAATTATCATTTGAACTGGTAATACTTCAGATAACCAAACAATGCAATTTGCATTCGAGACAGCCAGACAGGTCAATACCATTGATCATACTCTCCACTGATGTTGGTGCCACTGATATATCCCTGAGTTTTCCGAGCATGTAAGTCAGTGCACGACTATCTCTTAATTCAGACTATCAATTGAATATTTATAATAACATGTCACTACTTAATGTTAACTGCTTGCTAAGCTCAGTTGCTCACTGACTCAATGTTTTGAAACAGCTGCTCATTATCGGCATTCATGTAAAGATATTAGCTTGAGGAACCAGGTTGTGAGTGTACTATTGTAGCTCCACACTGGAAGAAAAACTACTTGTCTGTACTGTCCGTAGCTCAAAACTAATCTACTTGTTTGTTAAGTGGGATGGGTTGGAAGTTTTACCTTACCTTATGCCAAGTCTGAATGGGGCCATCGGAATATCCTATGTTGGCCCAACAATCCTATTTGAGACGGCCTTCAAACCATGAGGTCTATTATTTTAATTTAGTTTTGGAGATTCATATATACTGACAAAAATCGAGAAGTGTAACACCCACTATTTTTAGAAAAAAAATATTTGTAAAATGAATTTTTGAAAAGATAAAAACATTTTTTTGGGAATAAAATTCATATAAGGCAAGTTGCATCATGTTTGGATGATTGTGCGAATTTTTTAAAATTCAAATTAAACATAAAAGAGAAGAAAAAGAAAAATGAAAAGAAAAAGAAAAGAAAAAGGAAAAACCCGCTCCTGGGCTGAATTCCCGCCCCCGGCCCACTTAGCTCCTCTCTCCCGCGCCGGGCCACGCCCGCACCACCTCTCCCCCCCTCGCTGATAGGCCGGCCCCGCCTATCAGGGCCTCCGTCCACCTCCCGCCGCACCCGCGTGTAACGCTCGCGCGCCATCACCGCGCCGCCCACTCCCCCCCCCCCCCATCAATGTCGACCGTTTCACCTCAATCAAGAGGCGCGTCGTGCCCATCATGACCGTCGGCCGTTTCCACACCGAAGCCCTATAAATACCGGCCGTCCCCCCCCTCCCCCTCAATTTCCTCACACCGACACTCTCAAACCCTAGCCGTCGAGGTCAGTATTGGCGATCGCGTTCCCGTCGGTTCCTTCAATTTCCGTCCACGACACCTTGACTAACACCTTTGCCGCGTCCCCTGGAGCTTGCCGAACAACTTCGTCGAGGGATATTGCCTCTGCGTCGCCGACTTCGTTGGGCGTTGAGGAGCACCGCCGCCAACCGTCGTCGCCGACCACCCTCCGCCTCTCCTCCGGCCATGCGACAACCCTCGGTGTGGTCCCCTAGTCCCCCTCTTCATTTTGCGCTAGTTGATTATGACCTGAAGCCTCTGTAGCGTGCTTTCAGCCGCGCCCCACCGCCCGACCCTAGTTGGGGCGACGTGGCTCAATGCCCATCGTCCATTTTGATTCTACGGCCAAGATTAAAACCCAGGATAGCCCTTCGGTTAATAAAATTCGGGCTGTCCATTTTAAATCCAACGGCCCACATTCAAACCTCTTTTCCCGCCGCCAGTTTTGCGCCCAAGCCCCTAAAATCTTGCGGGCTACCCCCTGGATTCCTCTGGAATTCAAGTCTAACCCTAGAATTGTCAAACTAAACCCTGGACTTTTTGGAAATTAGGAAATTACTGGATAATTAAATAAAAAGTGTTTTAAAGCCCCTAGAATATTATAAAATAGCAAATAAATTTTGGAAAATAGTAGAATAATCCTTGGACTTAAGAAAAATTATTTTTAGCCACTGGAACTGTCGGTGGTTTGGAACCGGCAGATCTCTCTACACTACTAAAGTGATAGAGGAGTTTGATGTTCGGTGTGGGCGCGCGAAGATTCAAGAAGGTGGGTAGTAAATGACGCAGGAGACACAAGAGTTTACATGGTTCGGGCCACCTAAGCATAATACCCTACTCCACGGGTGTGTTGGTGTTGTATTAGCTGTATGAGCTTGTGTTGAGCGTCAATGGCGTGTGTCCCTTGAACGTGTCATCGGTCTGTCCTTTTATAGTACAAGGGCAGGCCGTTACAAGTTAGCCTGGCCCGACATGCGGCCCCGGCGGTTACTAGTATTGACACTTATTTAACACATTTAATTGATCTTAATGACCCTGTAACGGGCTTTGACAGCACCATTACTGGTGTTAAGATCGTCCGTTTAAGTGTCATTAATATGGTATTAACGACACTTAATCGGGTCTTGAAGTCCTTGATTCCCCTTTGAAGATCCGGAGCCGTTGCGGGGTCTTCCGGAGGTTAGGGGCTGAAGATCCGACGATTGGACACGTGGTAGCTCCAGAGCATACTGTGGGAAACAGGGAGCTCCGGAGCTAACTGACACGTGTCAGGTCCGGAGCTTCTCTCGGTCTGGGGTTAAGTCCAGAGGTGCCATTTCGGTACATGGCCCGGAGCTTCCCCCTTGTGGGTGGCAGCTCCGGTTTGATAGTACACGTAGCGACCCTGGGATTAACCATGTTAGAGAAGCGGGTCCAGTTATATCTAACATGTGGGCCTCCGAAGGTCTTCAAATCAAGTAGATACTTTTCTTGGAGATCATTGTAACCTCAAGGGGTGTACGGTTTCTAGGGTACCGACAGTGGCCCCCTGGACCTACCTCCGGGGAAGACCACTCGGGTGAAGTCATTCCGCCGGAGGTGGGTTCATCCTCGCGACTTTTGAACTGAGTCTTCAAGGGTCTTTGAAGGTGCCGTTGGCTAGGACTTGGAGTTAAATCCTCGCCGTGTGGTGTATCCCGCATGCGGCAGATGAGATCTTTGGCATGCGGATCTCACGCAATTGAAGGTCGCCAGTTCCCGATACGAAAACCGTATCGGTTCCGCGCGCCTTGTCAGGCCGCCGCCTTTGGGTTTCCCGCCTCATGATGACAACCGTTCGCCTGGGTAAGAACCTCGAATTGATCGTCGGGGTGGTCCCAGGCCCCCTTGTCATCGGCTAGGTGGAATTTTTGAAGGGTATCTTCGACTTCCTTGTGGTTTCTATCCAAGCGTTGCGAGGGCTTACTTAAGAATGAAAGCGTGCACCGTCGGGAGTTCTTCACGCCTCCCATCTGATCTTGCGCTCAAACTCCCAACTTGTGCTTCGCTTTTCTTCTCTTGCCTAGTCGTGCCGCGATGGAGTTGGGTCTCCGCGAGAGTCGATTGAAGACCGACAGCGACCTGAAGAAGGTCCGGGCCCTCATGGGATGGTCCTCGGACTTCTTCAACCGCTCGGTCCACGCCGGTGGAGAGCTCCCGTTTGAGAAAGAGCACGCCGGTGAAATGGTGTACTTCTCCTCGTACGCCATGGTGGGGTTGATTACACCTTTTTCTTCCTTTTTTCTTGATGCTGCTAGACTTCTATGGTCTGCAGTTATACCACCTTGGCCCTCACTCCATTCTTCTCGTGTCTATCTTTGTCCACTTCTGTGAGATGTGGGTGGGCATCCCCCCCTGCATCGAACTTTTCCGTACCTTCTTCACCATCCATACCACCGGTAGGAGCAATGAGTACCTTGGCGTCTACTACTTCGTGAAACGCAAGAAGTGCCCATTCAAGTACCTCCGGTCATTTCCCTCTGGGAAGTGGGATGACTGGAAGAAGGACTGGATAGTCGTCTGGGTGGAGGAGCACGAGAGGTTGGAGCTGCCCGAAGGCCTTCCCAGCATCGACACGAGAATCTGGAGTGAAGCTCCGGTGCTGAGGGAAGCCTTCAACCCTGTTTTGACCAGGATCCGCCAATGCGTGGAGGGAGGATTGACTCCTCAGGCGGTGTTTTGCAACTTGGCCAACAGGTGGGTGCCGCTGAAGAGAAGAGAGAAACTCGCATGGGCCCTCAACAATGTGATGGACGATGACCGGGTCGAGACCGGGCAAAAGTCCAACATGGTGGGGAAAACCTTGGAGTTCCACCTCAAGAAGTTCCAGCACGGCATCGACGTCGAAGGCGATGACTTGACTCTGCCATCAGCTTTCCTTCCTTTGAATGTGGAAGTGGAGTTCAGCAGGGCGCTCCGGCGGAAGATGCCCATGCTTGATGACCTTGGTGTCGTCGAGAGAAGATCAACCACCGGGGTAGCGATCCCCGGAGTGCCCAAGGATGGCTCTGACCCTGCTCCGAAGCCGAGGGAAGAAGTCGTTGGCAAGGGAAAGGAGCTGGCGGATGAACCCGTGAGCCGGAAGAGGAAGCTGCAGTACGCCGATGGAAGGTCCGTCAGGCCCGCTACTTCTGCGTCGGCTCCTTCTCCCCGGAGGGGAATGTCCTCTACAACTGTTGCGACTCTTCCCGTAGTGGGGTCCTCCCGGAACGCGACTTTTCCCGCAGTGGGGTCCTCTCGGAGCGCGACTGTTCCCGCAGTGGGGTCCTCCCGGGGTGTTAGCTCCGGGCACGCAACTCCAGCACCTGGGCCGGTGGAGGCCTCCAGGTCCGGGGGTTCTTCCCGATCGAGGGGGGTCTCGACTCGGGAAACACCCATGGCCGCTACGAGTTCCGGGGGGCCTTCCGGAGCTTCCACACCGGCTATGACCAGCCCAGAACGCCCGGGAAAAAGGTTCCGCGCAAGATGGTGCGGAAGCCTCCCAAGGTAATTTTTAATCTCTACCTTAGATAGTTGTTTTAATTGTAGCAACTATTTTTTAATTTTCTTCGTTCATCATCTGCAGCGTCCCCAAGAAGGGGAGTGAGGCAAAGGGGAGTGAGGCTCCACCTTCAGCCACAGTGGCTGAAGTCGTGAGGGTGGAAGCTTCTGCTCCTGTCCTGGTGCCGCCCCAAGTGGTGGCTGAAGCTGCGATAGCTCCAGCGCCGGCTGTCGTGGTCATGGACCTCGACTCATCCCCAGAAGTTCTTGTCGTAGCGCCGGACCACGGGAGTGAAGATGCGCTAGCGGCACCTGTCCCGGAGGTTGAAGCTCCGGGTCCTGGTGCTGAGATGATGGAAGCTCCGGCTGTTGAGCCGGAGGAAGCAGTAATTCCAGCCTCCGAGCTGGAAATTATTGAAGCCCCGGCGGTTGAGCTGGAGGTGATTGAAGCCCCGGCGTGCGCGCCGGAAGCTGAGGTAGTTTCGGCAGTTGGGTCGGCTACTTCCGAAGCACCGTCCGCTGAGTCGGTCATTGTTGGAGCTTTGGCCACAGGGCCGGTCGATGTTGAAGATCTTCCGGCTCCTGAGCCGGTTGTTGAAGAGGTGACGGAGCTTGAGCCCCCATCGGAAGAGTTGCCCAGACCGGAGCCAGCAGCAGCTCCTGCTCCGGAAGCAACGACGTCGGAGGTACCTGCGGCCGAGCTGGAGTGCCCAAGCGAAATTGCTGGCCCCCTGCCTGAGGGGGTGAACGAAGACCTGGCGGCGGGGCCTTCCTCGATGGCGACTAAGGCCATCCCGGAGGACGGCCCTAGTGCCATGGAGACTCAGGGGACCACTCTTGTGGAGTGGGACCCAATTTTTGTATCTGAAGACCCGCTGGAACCAGCGCAGGAGACCCCAGCAGGTCCGGAACCCATCCCGTTGTCACTGTCTATTGACAACGCATGTTCCAGTCTGCGTCAAGTCCAACTGGCCTTCTTCCACGACAGCAAGGCTCTTGTAGAGGAGTGCCAAACCCTTAGACGGTGGCGTAACCGGCTCTACTTCGAGACCAAGCTGGCGCAGTCGAGGCTAGCGGATGACAAAGAGTGGATCAAGCAGGAGAAGATCCGCTTGGAATACTGGGGCAAGTTACTGGATGACAGGGAGAGTATGACTCGTGCCCTCGATGCTCAATCCTAGGAGATCTACGAACAGGCCAAAGCAGCCAATAGTGCGGTCGATGAATGCCATGAAAAGCTTGAGGCCATTAACATTGCACTCATCAAGCGCCGAGAGGCACTTGAAGAGAGGGAGAAACGGCTCGAAGATGAAGAGCAGAAACTCCTAGAGCTGCGGGATGACGTCCTGAGGAGGGAGGAGGAGCTCGCCGAGAAGGTGGCTCTGGCTGACAAGGGCCTCTAGGAGAATGCCAAGAAATTGGAAGAGCGCTGCCATGAGGAAGAGGAGAAGGCCTGGGTGCGAGGGCAGGAACTCTACGAACAAGAGTGTGCCCTTACTGCCAGGGAGAAGAAAGTGAGGGGCAGAGAGAAGGACCTGGTCGACCGCCGGAACAAGATCCACCTCCGGGAGGTGGAGCTCAGAAAACTCGAAAAGCGGGTTGCTGAGAAGATTCAGCAAAACGCCAAAGAAGTTGAGCGCATTGCCCGCGAGAATTCTGAACTGGTGGCGGCCAGAAGATCCCTGTAAGAAATGAAGGTCTTGAGGACTGAGGACTCCCTACAGATTTGGGAGTTCTTGAGCAAGGCCAACGATGCGCTGACACCGATGGGCTTCAGCCCCGTGCGCCCGGATGATCCAGAGCCGGAGCCGGACCTAGCGTTGCAGGCGTTGAGTTCGGCAGGCAGCAAACTCTCCAAGGTGGGCGATGTCATCACGGACCAATTGGAGGTTGAGGGGCAATCCTTGGCGAAGAACGTCGCAGAATATGTGCTGACGTGCTACACCAGCCGGAACTCCCAATTTCCTCTGGACCCGGTGCTTGAAGGTCCCGTCGAAGGAGAAGGGGAAGCTGCCCGAGCCAACGTGTTGGAGGTTGACCAGAAAGTCGCCCAATTCTTATATAGGGTCTAGGACCATCTCTGTAGTTCTCACTTGTATTTTCTCTTCTTCTTCCTCAATTTTGTAATCCCTTGTCTCCAGATGTAATCCCTTGCCTCCAGATAAATGAAATCCCCAAATTTTTGTGAATTTCACTTTTTGTCTTCAACACTTTTATCTTCACTTGGCCACCTGGTAGATGTACACAATTTGATTGTGAACATGTACCAAGAGGATATTGTGTTTTGTTGAAAACTCATTTGCTCCGAACTTGTAGAATTTAGGTCCGAAGTCTTCGATAGTGAAGGCCCCCTGAAGTTGTCGGAGCTTAGAAGCTCTGGCATCGTCTATCGCTGGAGCTTGATCGCTCTGGCAATAGTCTCTATCAACGTGTAAAGCATCGATAGTTAGTCCTCCAGGGTGTCGGAGCTTAGTAGCTCCGGCAGTGACCTTTGCCAACACTTAGTTTGTTGGCAGCAGACTCCATTTACGGGGTCTTCTCACCATCTTTTATTTAGCGTCGACGGCTGGCCCCCCTGGCTTTACCGGAGCTTGATTACTCCAGTGATGCGTAACATCGATTACAAGCCACCTAGGGGAGTCGGAGCTTTGTTAGCTCCGGCTTTTCTCCATCAACGTAGATTTTATTTTTCCTGCACACTTAAGCCAAGAAAAATAGTAAAATTCGTTTCTTGTCTATAGCTTCGTCGCGGCTTACGATTTCCAAGAAGATTTTAAGTCAAACGCTATTCTAAATACAACCGAATGCATTGTCTTTTCTTCCAGATCCAACTGTACACGGACCCGCCTTACTTCGGCCTGCCGGGGTGTAGGTAGAGTGGCGTACTTAGGGTGCTTGACCAGGCTAAGTCGATAGCACACTCCAGCCCTAGGTTGGCTTGGCGGCTTTCAGGCGAGTTGGCCATGAACAATATTTGAATCCAAAAGAATTGAAATACAACTCGTATCGTATATGAACCGTTCGAACTAAAATTTCTTAAGAATTTCACGTCTTTGTTATAGAAAAGAAAGAGAAAAATAAAAATGTTGAGCCTGTACAAAATAAATGCACGTGGAGTCCATTTCTCATGAAGATTTCTTTCATTATAGGTCCGGGGTACAGGGGAAACAAGTACACTCTTAGGGTACGGAACCAGGCTAAGTGTGTTTCATTTCTCGTTTGACCCAGGGTAGTTAGCCACACTTTTAGTCTTGAGACTGTGACAAGTGTTGCATGCGCTTTGCGGACCTTTTGGGGAAGGTCCGGCTGCTCTCCCGGAGGAACTACCCGACTCTGTACAATGACTCTATAACATACACCTCAAGTTACTCAAGACTCACCTCCGTGGTATTAAGTGTAGAACTTACGGAGGTGCTCGATGTTCCAAGGATTTGGGAGAGGTGTCCCATCCTCAGTAGCCAAGCGAACGCTTCCGGGACGGGATACTTTAATCACTCAGAAGGGCCCCTCCCAGTCGGGGGAGAGTTTGTTAACCCTTCTCTAAATTGTATTCTCCGTAGCACCAGATCGCCTTCCTCGAGCTGTCGATTGTGTACATGCCGCTAGTGATAACACCGTAGGGCTTGACGATATTGGGCATTCCGAACAGCTGCTTGGCACCTTCCCTCCTCAAGGAGGTCTAGGTCTTCACGCTGGAGCTGGTCCTGCGCGGCTTCGTCGAAGGTCCGAACCCGGAGTGAACCCAAGGTGATTTCCGGAGGAAGGATTGCTTCAGCTCCGTACACCAGAAAGAAGGGTGTCTCTCCAGTCGACCGGTTTTGAGGTGTCCTGTTGGCCCATAAAGTGGGCGGAAGCTCTTCGATCCAGTTGGCTCCATGTTTTTTCAAGCGCTCATAGGTGCGCGTTTTAAGTCCTTTAAGGATTTCAGCATTTGCTCTCTTGGTTTGGGCATTGGTGGCTAGGTGAGCTACGGAGGCGTAGCAAACTTGTATGCCGAGGTCTTCGCAATATCCTTGGAATGCAGAGCTTGTGAATTTGGTCCCATTATCAGTGATGATTTTGTTTGGGACTCCAAATCTGCATACAATGGACTGCAAAAAGTTGATAGCAGATTGCTTGTTGATTGTCACAACTGGAGTTGCTTCCGGCCACTTGGTGAACTTGTCAATGGCGACGTACAGGAACTTGTAACCTCCGACGGCTCTTGGGAAAGGTCCCAAGATGTCCATACCCCACACAGCGAAGGGCCATGTAGGAGGTATCATTTGTAAGGGCTGAGCCGGTGTGTGAATTTGCTTTGCATGAAATTGGCATGCTTCACATTTCTTCACCAGCTCAGTTGCATCTTGGAGTGCTGTAGGCCAGTAGAAGTCATGCCGAAAGGCTTTACCGACCAGCGTGCAGGAAGACGCGTGGTTCCCACACTCGCCTCCATGGATTTCTACAAGGAGTTCGCAGCCTTCATCCCTTGTGATGCACCGCATTAGGATGCCGTTGGCACCGCGCCGGTAGAGATCCCCCTCTACCAACGTGTATCTTTTAGCCAATCTGACTACCCGGTCAGCGGATACATCATCATCAGAAAGGATGTTGTCTTTCAAGTAGCTCCGGATCTCCGAGATCCATGCATCGGAACTAGCTTGAGCTTTTGAGTCTTGCGGGCTGGGTTGCTCGGAGCTCCCGGCAGCACCTACGACCCTTGATGGCTGCCATGGTAACATGGCCATCGGGACTATCAGCTTCGGGATGCTGATCTCGCCCCCTTCGCTCAGTTCGGCAGGCTGAGCTGTTGGCTTTGACAACCTCCGGACAAAGATTCTGTCAGGAGCCGGAGCTCCGGTTTACGCTTTGGTCGAGAGTTCGTCAGCTTCAGCGTTATGGGCACGCTGAACATGGTTGAGATCTAGGACTTCGAAGTCCTTCTGAAGCTTCTGGACTTCAAGGAGGTAATCATCTAGCTGGAGATTATTGCAGGAACATTCACCCTTCACCTGCTTAATGATGAGCTGTGAATCTCCCTTGACCAGCAATTGCTTGACACCATATGACAGTGCCACGTTTAGTCTGTAGATGAGTGCTTCATACTCTGCCATGTTGTTGGTTGCCTTGAAGTCAAGGTGTACCATGTATTTCACCTTCTCCCCAGTCGGTGCAAGGAGAAGAATTCCAGCTCTGGCCCCCTGCTTCTGCATGGAGCCGTCGAAGTATAGGGTCCAATGAGGCTCGGTGAAGGCTGGAGCTTGATTCTCCGTCTTCTGCTCACTGGGGCCCCCAAGGTTTGATGGAGAGGGAGTCCATTCTGCCACAAATCTGCCAATGCTTGACTCTTAACTGCTTGTCTTGAAATAAATTCGAGATCAAATTCAGCCAATTCCGCTGCCCACTTTGCCATATTCCCAGTTGAATTGGGATTATGCAAGATTACTCGAAGTGGGTAGGAGGTCACCACTGAGACTTTGTGAGCTTGGAAGTAATGGCGAAGCTTTCTGGAGGCAATAAGAACTGCATAGAGCAGCTTATGCACCTCTAGGTATCGAGTTTTGGCATCATGTAATACTTCACTAATGAAGTACACCGGGCGCTGAATGGTCTGGACCCTCCCGGAGGGGTCCGGAGCTTCCTCTTCACTGACTCGGATCCTCTCGGAGGAATCCGGATTTCCTTCGGGGACCTCCGGGTTCTGGCTGGAGGAACCCGGAGCATCTTCAGAAGTGACTTGGACCCTCCCGTAGGGGTCTGGGTCTCCTGAAGTGACTTCTTGTGGATTCGAATCTGGGAGCTGGGACCCAGACTCGCTTCCAGGAACCTCCGGACCCTCCCGAAGGGGTCTGGATTCCTGAGTATGGGGTAGTTCTGGTCTCTCCGCAACCAGAACCATACTGACGACTTCGTCAGTAGCTGAAATATAAAGCAACAAAGGCTCACCAGGGTTCGGAGCTACCAGAATTGGTAGGCAGGTGAGGAACTGTTTCAGCTCCTGGAATGCCTTCTCTGCTTCTTCGGACCATTCGAATGGTCCGGACTTCCTCAATAACTTGAAGAAGGGGAGTGCCCATTCCGCCAGTCTTGAGATGAACCGGCTGAGGGCTGCTAGACATCCAGTTAACTTTTGGACGTCTTTGATGCGGGTTGGTGGCCGCATGTCTTCAATGGCCTTAATCTTCGCTGGATTAGCTTCTATGCCCCGGTGACTTACCAGGAAACCAAGAAGTTTTCCGGAGCTAACCCCAAAGACACACTTGTCTGGGTTTAGCTTTGTGCGGGTGGCCCGCAGCTTGTCGAAGACAGCCTGCAAGGTGTCAAGGAGTGACTCCTTGTTCCTGACCTTGACCACAATGTCATCGGCGTACACTTCCACTATGTCTCTAATGAGTTCTTCAAAAGTTTTGTACATAGCTTGTATAAAAGTTGAAGCTGCATTCTTGAGACCAAAGGGCATGACTGTGTAACAGTACAATCCATCTACTGTGATGAATGAAGTATGCTCTTCATCTTCCCTAGACATCCTGATTTGATGATACCCGGAATATGCATCTAGGAAACACAGTAATTCACACCCGGAGGTGGAATCCACTATCTGATCTGTTCTAGGTAGTGGGAATGGATCTTTTGGACATGCCTTATTTAATGTGGTGTAGTCGATGCACATCCGAAGCTTCCCGCCGGCCTTGGGCACAATGACTGGGTTTGCCAGCCATTTTGGATTGAAGACTTCTCGGATGAATCCGGCTTCGAGTAATTTCTTCACTTCTTATCGGATGAAGTTCTGTCGCTCTACGGATTGCTTCCGAGGCTTCTGATTCACATGCCGGGCGTCGGGGTAGATCTTCAGATTGTGCTCAATCACTTCCCTAGGGATCCCAGTCATTTGTGACGGTTGCCAGGCAAATACGTCGACGTTAGCCCGAAGGAAAGTGATGAGCGCGAGTTCCTGTTTGTCGTTCAATCCCCCCGATATACGGGTGGTTTGAGCGGCATCAGAACAAATTTGGACGACTTTGACGGGAATGTCGGTGTCGCCGCTAGGCTGCACTCGAGGTGCAGAAGTAGAGCCTCGTTGACGAATGCTCGGGGGTTTTGGAGCTTGCTTCTGCCTGGAGTCCTCCTCTTGCGCCGTAGTGAGTGCAAGGAGTTCTTCCAGTGCAGTTGCTCCGGCAGTACGATCTCCGCGGATCCGGAGAACGCCTACTGTCGTTGGCATTTTCAACACCAGATAACCATAATGAGCGGCTGCCATGAATTTGTACAGGGCAGGCCTTCCCAAGATGGCATTGAAGGGTAAGTTGATCTGAGCGACGTCAAAGACCAACTTCTCGGTGCGATATTTCTCCCGTGTCCCGAAGGTAACGGGGCGAGTAATAGCTCCGAGTGGGGTAATGGCCTCTGGACCTACTCTGGAGAAAGGTCGAGAAGGGTGGAGATCCGAAGGTCGGAGCTGAAGCTTAGTGAAAGCTTCGAAGCCAATGAGGTTTAGCCCCGAACCACCGTCTACCATGACATGGTGGAGCTGGATGTTATTGATGGTAGGAGATACCATCAAAGGTAACTGACCTGCTCCGACCATGCTCCGAGGGCAATTCGAAGCATCAAAAGTGATGGCTGTGTCCATCCACTTCCGATGAGGTTCCGGCCTGACTGTAGGAGCTACAGCAGCCATATCCCGACGCATAGTCTTGATGACGCGACGGGAGGTGATATCCCATGATCCACCAAAAATGGTGTTCATGGTCTTCCGACGCTCGTTGTTAGAGACGTCAGAATCATCATCGAATGAGGTGTAAACGGCCTTCAGGACCTTTTTGGGATCTTGAAATCCTAACTCCTCTTCAGCCGGAGCTTAATCGGCTTTTTGCTTTCCTTCCCTCTATCGGAAAGGAGATTCTTCCCAGCGCTTGTTGTAGCGCTCGGCAAGGTTTCGGACCTCCCGGCAGTCTTCCAAACTGTGGCTGCCCGTTTTGTGAATGGGACACCACACTTTGGGTTTGCCACCGTCTTCAGAAGATGGTCGAAGTCGCTTCTCGGGGCATGGCCCCCGGCCACCCGGAGTTGCAGCAGCTGCAACGTTGGATGTGCCGGCCGACGGCTTCTTCTTGCCGTTGGTCTTCTTTTTCTTCTGCCACCCCCGGAGGTAGCGTATTCTTCTTTGGAGGATTTCTTGTGATCCTCCGACGTTGGTTTGGAGTGCATCTCACGGCCCTCCGCAGCTCTGGCACATTTATCAGCTAAGCTGAAGAGTTCCGTGACGCTGGTGATCTCCTTGATCGCAAGTTTCTCCAACATCTTCTTGTCCCGTACACCCTGTCTGAATGCCACAATGATAGTGGCGCTAGAGATAGAAGGGATAGTGTTTCGTACCTGAGAGAACCTCTGGATGAACGATCGCAAGGATTCTCCCCCTTTTTGCACGACCGCAAAAAGGTCTAGTTCAGTGCCTGGTCGTGTGTATGAACTCCCGAAGTTGGCGGTGAACTGCCGGCACAACTCCTCCCAACTGTTGATAGAGTTGGGTGGAAGGCTCATAAACCAGGACCTGGCGGTCCCAGTTAAGGCCACTGGAAAATAATTGGCCATCACGGCCTCATTTCCTCCAGCTGCCAAGATTGCAATGGAGTAGATCTGAAGAAATTCGGCGGGATTGACAGTCCCGTCGAATTTTTCCGGCAGGTGAGGCCAGAATTTCTGTGGCCACCTAACCATGCGCAGGTGCATGGCCAGAGCTGAATAGCCTCCTCCTACTCCTTCAGGAGTAGAAAGGTCCTGAGCTTTCTGTCTTTCACGAGCACGCTCAATATGGACTCGACCATCTTGTTGACGGTATCGGCGATCAAGCTCCGCCCAGAGGTCATGAGTTGAGAGCCTGGATACCGTGTGAGTGCGTCGTTCCCCGGAGGGCAATGACGTCACTTGTTGCGATGCAGCACGTCTCCTGCTATTGGAAACGTGTAGACCAAGTCTTCCAGACAAAGTCCGCCGCTGCAACGGGGCTCGTCCTGAAGGAGGAAGACCCTGGTTGCTGAGGCGTTCGGCTGCTGCTGCAACCAAATGTTCCACGTCAGCCCTCCACTGTTCCAGGGCATCCCGGGATGCGTCCGGAGGTGGTGGGCGTTGGAGAAGAGCACGCGCTGCATGGAGCGCGTGTTCCGGGTTGTCATGATTTGCCGACGCAGTAATTGGCACCGGCGCACCATCACGTTGCCCAGCATGATTTGCTGGAGGAGACGGTGGTGGTGGGAGTGTGACTCCTGCTGGTGCTGAGGCTCCTGCTGGTGGCTGCCTATTGGAGGGATTGCCCCCAACAGCCTGAGTAGCAGGTTGACCGTTGGATGATCCAGCAGCTGAGTTCACCATTCTCAAAATCTCAGGCGCCCCCCTACCTGGCGCGCCAACTGTCGGTGGTTTGGAACCGGCAGATCTCTCTACACTACTAAAGTGATAGAGGAGTTTGATGTTCGGTGTGGGTGCGTGGAGATTCAAGAAGGTGGGTAGTAAATGACGCGGGAGACACAAGAGTTTACGTGGTTCGGGCCGCCTGAGCGTAATACCCTACTCCACGGGTGTGTTGGTGTTGTATTAGCTGTATGAGCTTGTGTTGAGCGTCAATGGCGTGTGTCCCTTGAACGTGTCGTCGGCCTGTCCTTTTATAGTACACGGCCAGGCCGTTACAAGTTAGCATGGCCCGACATGTGGCCCCGGCGGTTACTAGTATTGACACTTATTTAACACATTTAATTGCTCTTAATGACCCTGTAACGGGCTTTGACAGCACCGTTACTGGTGTTAAGATCGTCCGCTTAAGTGTTATTAATATGGTATTAATGACACTTAATCGGGTCTTGAAGTCCTTGATTCCCCTTTGAAGATCCGGAGCCGTTGCGGGGTCTTCCGGAGGTTAGGGGCTGAAGATCCGACGATTGGACACGTGGTAGCTCCGGAGCATACTGTGGGAAACAGGGAGCTCCGGAGCTACCTGACACGTGTCAGGTCCGGAGCTTCTCTCGGTCTGGGGTTATGTCCGGAGGTGCCATTTCGGTACATGGCCCGGAGCTTCCCCCTTGTGGGCGGTAGCTCCTGTTTGATAGTACACGTGGCGACCCTGGGATTAACCATGTTAGAGAAGCGGGTCCGGTTATATCTGAAATGTGGGCCTCCGAAGGTCTTCAAATCCAGTAGATGACTTTTCTTGGAGATCTTTGTAACCTCAAGGGGTGTACGGTTTCTAGGGTACCGACAGGAACAGTTTTGTTTTTACAGAAAAACCCCTGTTAGTTCTAGAAAATAAATAAAAGTCCTTAATTTGTATAAAATAATTATATAAACAGATTTAAATATGTTTTATTTATTTTCATGTGTATTATTTTTATTAATTCATTTAAGTTGCTGAATTAATCATGAAATACTTTTTAAGTATATTTAATTCATAAAAATTGGTTTGCACAAAAAAATAATTCTTAAAAATAGTGTAAAAATTATAAAATGTACAGTTTATGTTATAAATCTAATTTTATGCTTATTTTGAAGGATAAAAATTTCTAGAAAATAATAATAGGTTTCTAATAAATATAAAAATGGTATAAAAATTTGTTAAAAATATGTTTTACTCAATATATTTCACTTAACTCTAAATTCTCAATAATTGATATTATGCCTGTAAATTAAATCAACCCTAAAATCAATTTTGCGTAGGAATTTGTGTTTATTGGAATTGTTTGCATTTTATTGTGTTCTTATGGTATGTTATTTTTCTTGCTTTGTCGTGATTTAGAGTCGGGGTCAGAACCCACCTTTAATCTGCAAGAGCAACATTTTCCGACGACCACCAGGCTACCCATGGAGGCAAGTTCCTTGACCATCTTGCACCCTTTTTGTTAAGTTTTAGTTAGTTGCATGCTAAATTAAAATATGAATCCTATGTTATGTTTTCCTAGATTTTCCACAATATTCCTTGTCGACATGGTTTGGGTGTTTTACTATTATTTAGTTACACTTCGCCATGCTTAATTGAAGTATGATCTATTTATCTATAAGTTTACATTTGATGTATTATGAATCATGAATTGATGGCAATATTGGAATTTAGTAGATAATAATCTGATAGGGGGTTTTGTATGGATTGGTGCATGCGTGCACAAGACTTTGTATGGGGCTTGACACCTATCGGATTCTAAGGACCAGTTTATGGAGGTAGTTGCTAAGGCTTTTAGTATCACCACATAATTGTATATGGGACAACTTGGTTTAGTAATTTGGTCTCTCCCGATGTAGCATAGGTAATTGAACGGGCGGGGAATGAGTTTTGCTTTGGGATCCGCATGGCTCAAGAGGGGGCTTCTCCTGGCGGAGGGAAAATAGACTCCAGGTGCCAGAGCGGTGAAACCTTAGAGTACCCATTGCAAGTCGGGGAGAATTATCGGAAACACCTCGTAGTGATCTCCTAGCCACACACCTGTGGAAGTGTGTATTGTGGTTAGCTACCACGGGCATCAGAGAGGTTTACCTTAGTCCACATGGCAACAGGGGACGAAATCACGAACTGTGGGTAAAGGATACACACTCTACAGAGTCTTGTCAAACTGTCTAGACAGCCGTGCTCACGGACACGAGCGGTTTGGAAGCAAATTCATAATTAGCACACATGGTTACTTAATGGATGGTTTTAGCTTGGTATTACCTGGATATTTTTGGGATGATGGTTGGGATTTCACCTAGATGTAGGTTCTTAATAACATTTAAGAGTAGCTTGTAACTGCTATAGTGCTTTACCTATTATTTGCCTTCCTTGTTGTGAACCACACATGTCAAAACTTCCCAACTTGCGAGTACCGTTGGTACTCAAACTTGTTAGTTGCATACTTCCCCCCGCCCCCAGTCTACCAAGACGAAGAGGTGGAGAACCAGGACTTCTACGGAGATCCCGAAGAGATGTTCTAGGCTGGCGCTCCCCGTGCAACGCCTGTGTTTGGATCCCTTTGTTATGTTTTTCCGCAGCTTGTGTACTTTTATTTTTAGAACTGGAAGGTCATTTATGTAATAAGGTGATGTACTCGAACATGGCATTATTTATGGTATTTCACTTTCGTCTACACATGTATGAGTTGAACTGATCCTGGCATACATGTGGAAAGCATCTGGTAGTCTTCTTATTACCAGGTGTGACAAAGTGTTATCAGAGCCGTGTTGTCCGTAGGACGCAAGCCTATATAGAAAAGGACAATTTAAGGACTTTACTATTTTCAAATATTATTAATTGTAAAAATTTCTTTGTATTCTTTACCTTGTACTTGTTTCACTTACTCCTTAATTTGTTTTATTGCTGACACTCTCCCGTTTCAAAATTTTAGATGGCCAATGTCAGGAGAACCGCTCGCATGTCCACTGGAGGCTATGTTCCTAACCGAAGGATTGCTGCCCGCCGTACCCCGCTCAACGACCCTCGACGTGCGGTAGTGATTCGTACTGATGGGAGAGCTGCAGGACGACTCCGACGTCGACTTCAAGCCATACTGCATGATGCCGGCTACAGGCACGAGAGACTGTCACTCACCTACCACTCCATCGGGATGTAGGGCCCCTACCGGATAGAGTGGTCATGTAAGCTGTTTGTTTACTATGGGGATGAACTACTCAAGGTGCACCATACTCCTGCCTCGAGGAGTGAAAGTGCATCTAGGACTCCCTTGTGGGTTTTGGATGATTTATGACAAGCAATTGGGATCCTAACCTCTTTGTTGAGATGAATGCAGGCCTATAGTAGAAAAATGAGCAAAATACCAAAAAGAAGGGATGAAGAGGAGCAAAGTGGAAATGAGCTCAAGGAAAAAGAGTAGTAGATTATTGTGTATGGACTGTGTTAAGGAAACACACCCCAAGAGCTCAATGATAATTAAACACACACATTGCACTGAGTTACACAGGACCGGACTAGTCCAATCACAACCGGACTAGTCCGATAACCTTTCTGCACCAGATCGGACAAGTCTGATATCTGTCGGACTAGTCTGATATCTTTCTGACTAGAATCGGACTTGTCCTCCCCAGTGCAGACTAGTCCTCAAAACACTACACAAGTCACACAAAATCGGACCAGTCCGTTATCAACCGGACTAGTCCAATATCCTTTCTGATCCACTTCGAACAAGTCCGATATTCACACGGACTAGTCCAAAAAACCCACTGATCTAAATTGGACAAGTCCTCCAAGTGCGGACTTGTCATCCAACACACTTAGGGTTTCACATGTCCGGACAAGTCCGATGAACATCGGACTAGTCCGAAGATTTCCAGTAGCGAAATCGGACAAGTCCGTTTTCAGCCGGACTAGTATGATATTTCGGGACACATAGGGTTTGCTACACACAGCACACCAGACTAGTCCGGTGACCACCATGGACTAGTCCGAACTTTCTGAACCCTAACAGTAACTTTTAGAAACCCCATATAAATAGAGGTGCACGGCCCAATTTGACACCCTCTCGAACCCTAGCGCCGTCACACCTCCCAAGAGCCTCAAAAATGACATCTCTCCATGAAATTAAGTGCAACATCGTCCAACCCTTTGAGGATTCACTCTAGATCATTGGAGAGAGACTTGCAACACCACATTGAGCTCTTGGTTTGATTCTCTAACACACTCCTGTGTTTCAATTGTAACTTTTGAGTGTGTTTCCGGTGGCATTGTGTTTTGTAATCTAAGGGAGCTCTCAAGGTGTGAGAACGCCCCTTGAATTTGGTTATTCACCCCTTTGTGGTTAGTGGAAGAGGATTGGCCTTCGTGACGATCCAACGAGGGTAGGGTTGGAGAAGACCAGGTCCTTTTGTGGACTCCTCAACGTGGACGTAGGTTGCCTTCGTGGTAGCCGAACCACGGGATAAATCATTGTGTCTTGTTTTAGTGTTCATCATTCTAATTAATCAACTCAATCTAGGGTTTCATACACATTATTCATCTTATGTTAAATTGTTGCACATTGTGATATAATCCAGTATATAACAGTTAAACTGTTGTTTGATTCTATATTTCCGCTGTACACCTAAAAGAATCAAACCAATCAATCAAGTTTAATCAACTTGGTCCGTGAACACCAGACTAGTCCGCACTTTACCGGACTAGTCTGATATCTCTGGTATTGAACTGGTTGTTGAGTGTTGCAGGATCCGATAATTTTCAAAAAGGCCTATTCACCCCCCCCCCTCTAGGCCTACATTCAATTGGTATCAGAGTAGGTTCTTCAAGAAAGAGTCTAATCACTCGAAGATATCATGTCGGACATGAAGGACGTCCACAAAATCAACAACCAAGAGGAGGTTAACAACGACAAGAACCAAAAAGTAGAGAAGTACCTCAAAGCCATTCAAGACTTCGAGGACGATGATGAGGAGACGCTGGAGCTAAAGGCACTCCAAGAAAAAAGGCAGTTTCCAAAGGGAAAGCGAAAGTTGAAGAGAAGAAGCAGGGGAGTAGTCACACCGACTACTCCCGATATCCTTTTAACTATGATCGTCTAAATTCCAATAACAACCATTACTTATATATCCCACTTGGAAAAGCCCCACACTTCGATGGAAGTGATTACTCAATGTGGAGGCAGAATATGAAGATGCATTTGATTTCGCTAAATCGAAGTATATGGCATGTTGTATGCACTAGGATAGATATTTCGGATGACGACGAAGAGCTCACCCCAAGCCAACAGCAGGCCATTCATAGAAATGCTCAAGCGGCAGCTGTAATCACCTCCTCACTCAGTCGGGACGAGTTCACCAAGGTGGATGGACTCGAAATTGCTAAGGAGATATGGGATACTCTGCAAACTGCACATGATGGTGATCGACATGTGCGTGAAGCAAAGATTGAGATGATCGAAGGCGAACTAGGAAGATTCACAATTGAGGAAGACGAGTCACCCCAAGATATGTACAATCGATTGAAGACACTCGTTAAAAAAGTTCGATCATATGGGAGCAAGAAGTGGAATGACCACGAGGTTGTAAAGCTCATCCTTTGAGCTTTTATGCCTCGCAATGTAACGCTATGTTCCATGATTAGAGAAAGCCCCGGATACAAAAAGATGACTCCGGATGAATTGCTTGGAAAAATTATCAACTTTGAGATGATGGAAAACAAGCAAAGCACGTCAAGGAAATTGTCGATCTCACCTCGGCTAAGAAGAAAGGGGTTGCTTTAAAGTCCACCCTCAAGCCTCTATCCAAAGAAGCAAGAGAAGCACAACTAGAGGAAGACAGTGACGAAGAGAGCAGTGAGCTAGATGAAGAGGACATGATATTATTCATGAAAAAGTTCAAGAGAATAATGAAGAAAAGACAAGGGACAAGATCAAGTGAAGGCAAGTACAAGGAAAGAACAAAACCAAAGTTGAGATGGGTGTGCTATAATTGTGGTGAGTATAACCACTTTATAGTTGATTGCCCATATGAGGAGAACGAGAAGAAGACCAAAGAATTCAAGCCTCAACCTAAGAAATTCTTCAAGAAGAAGAAACAAGCCGAACAAGCGCACATTGGGAAGGAGTGGGACACAAACGATGAGTCCTCATCATCCGATGAAGAAGAGATGGCTAGCATAGCCATCGAGAGCACGTCCATGAAATCTACACTCTTCCCTACACTCGGTGCAAGGAAGGGAAATGGCACTTGCCTTATGGCAAAGGAAGGTAAACACAAGGTAATCATCAAGACCCCTTCCGTGCATTCCTACTCTAGCGATGATGAAATAAATAGTGATGATGAGGATATGCTAAATGGACTAGATAGGAAAACTGCAACAAAAATGAAATTTTTACTTGATCAACTTGTTGAGAAGGAGAGGTTAATAAATCGTCAAGAGGACATGATTATCTCCCAAAAGGAGGAGTATGTTGAACTTGACAAACTTCTAGAGCTAGAAAAGGAGAAAAACAATTCACTAGAGCTTGAGTTAGCTTCAAGCAAGAAAGCTTGCTTGGAGTTAACAGACTCAAATGTTGCAATCAAGGACCAACTTGCTGACCTGATCAAGGTTAACAAGATCCTTGAAGTGCAAGTTGAGTCACTCAAGCTGAGTGAACCTTCCTCCTCTTCAAATTCACCTTCCCAACCCACTAAAACTGAGTTTGCTCATATGTGCACATGTAGTAAAACTTACACCAAGTTGAAAGGGAATTCAACCTCCACAAAGGATAAAAATCCTACCCAATGTGGCATATTTGTCAACGAGAAGATCAACTATGCACGTAGTGCAAACTTGGTCCAAAGACCTCCAAATGTCAAATATGGCATTGGTTACTCTTATGATGAAAAGCAGCATGCTGTAAGTCATAAGAATAACAAGGGAAGAATTTCTTTTGTGAAGGGAAGACCCTATCAAACTAGTAAGTCGAAGGATAAAAACTTGAACTCACACGAATACCGGACCAGTCCGGTTGGTGTCCTGACAAGTCCGGTCATCCAGACAAGTCCGCCCCCCCAGACTAGTCCGATTAATAAACAACAGCAGCTATTATTCAAAACTTTTGATGCCTCCTATGTGTTAATGAGAAATAATCTTGGCAATGTCTGTGCTTATTATGTTGGGCCACACCATGGGAACACAAAATCCCATGTGTGGGTGCCCAAATGTATTGTAACTAACCTCCAAGGACCAACAATCTTAGGTACCTAAAACCAAAGCATAATGTGTTTTTGCAGGCCTATTCCTCCGATGGATCCAAATGGGTGCTAGACAGTGGATGCACCAACCATATGACCGGAGAAAGGAGGATGTTCGTGGAATATCAAGAGAATGAGGATCCAAACGAGGGCATCTACTTCAGAGATAATAGTCAAGGAAGGGTGCTCGGTACCGGTACAATTGCAATATCCTCTGAACACACACTTTCTCATGTTTTACATGTTGAATCTTTAGATGATAACCTGCTGTCCATATCTCAACTATGTGACAAAGGTTATAATTGCTTGTTCACTAACGAGGGTGTGACCGTCTCTAGGAGGAGTGATGGTTCCATTGCATTCAAGGGTATGTTGAAGGGAAAGCTTTACCTTGTTGACTTTAACAAGGATAAAGCCGAACTCGACACATGCTTGATTGCTAAAACCAACATGGGTTGGTTGTGGCATAGACGGCTAGCGCATGTTGGTATGAGGAATCTTCAAAAACTTCTCAAGGGCGATCATATCCGAGGTTTGAAGGATGTTGTTTTTGAGAAAGACAAGCCTTAAAGCGCGTGCCAAGCCGAGAAGCAAGTTGGATCGCATCATCCCGCAAAGAACGTCATGACTACAACAAGACCGCTCGAACTACTTCACATGGACTTGTTTGGTCCAATCGCTTACATAAGCATCGGCGGTAACAAATACGGTTTAGTTATCATTGATTATTTTTCTCGCTTCACTTGGGTTTTCTTTTTGCATGATAAGTCAGAAACACAAGGAGCACACAAGAAGTTCTTCAAGTGAGCTCAAAACGAATTTTCATTGACAATCAAGAGTATTCGAAGTGACAATGGCACGGAGTTCAAAAACACACAAGTGGAGGAGTACCTTGATGAAGAGGGCATCAAGCACAAATTTTCAGTGCCATACTCGCCACAACAAAACGCAGTTGCCGAAAGAAAGAACCGAACACTCATAGAGATGGCAAGAACAATGCTCGATGAGTACAAGACTTCGGATCGATTTTGGGCGGAAGCGATTAACACCGCTTGCCACGCCACAAATCGACTTTATCTTCATCGACTACTCAAGAAGACTCCCTATGAGCTACTTACCGGTAACAAACCAAACATTTCATATTTTCGAGTTTTCGGTTCTCCATGTTATATCCTGAACAAGAAGCCTAGGACTTCAAAGTTCGCTTCGAAGTCCGATGAAGGTTTCTTGCTTGGTTATGATTCGAACACTTACGCCTATCGTGTTTTCAACAAGGCCTCCGGACTTGTTGAAGTAGCACGTGACGTAGTGTTCGGTGAGACTAATGGCTCCCAAAAGGAGCAAGTTGATCCATGTGAATTAGGTAAAGAAGAAGATCCTTGTAAAGCATTGAGAAGAATGGCTCTAGGCGAAGTTTGACCACAAGAGCCACCTTCACACGTACATGAGGAAAATGAACCACAAGAGGAGACCATCAATCAAGGGGGAGCTTCAACACAAGATCAACCACAAGAGTACGGAGATGATCAACAAGTCAATGAATGCAACCACTTAGGGGGAGAAGAAGACAATCATGAAGACACAACTCCTCAAGTGCCACACCCAAGAGTACACCAATGCGTCCAAAGGGATCACCCAATTGACAACATCATCGGTGACATCCATAAGGGAGTAACCACTAGATCTCGGATAGCTAACTTTTGTAAGCATTATTCGTTTGTATCCTTTTTGGAACCACGCAGGATTGAGGATGCATTGAAGGATCCGGACTGGGTGGTGGCAATGCAAGAAGAATTGAACAACTTCAAGCGGAATGAGGTGTGGGAACTTGTGGCAAGACCCAATGCAAACATCTTCGGCACCAAGTGGGTCTTCCGCAACAAACAAGACAAACACGGGGTGGTGACAAGGAACAAGGCATGACTTGTGGCCAAAGGGTACTCACAAGTCGAAGGTTTGGATTTCGATGAGACTTTTGCTCCAGTAGCTAGGCTTGAAACTATTGGAATATTACTTGCATATGCTACTCACCACGATTTCAAGCTATATCAAATGAATGTGAAAAGCTCCTTCCTCAACAGACCGATCAAGGAAGAGGTGTACGTGGAGACCCCACCCGGGTTTGAAGACGAAGAGTTCCCCGACCACGTATTCAAATTGTGTAAGGCTCTCTACGGCCTCAAACAAGCTCCTAGAGCTTTGTATGAGTGTCTTAGAGATTTATTAATTGAGAATGGTTTTCAAATTGGTAAAGTAGATTATAAATTATTTACAAAGAATTTAGACAATGATGTCTTTATTTGTCAAATTTATGTTGATGATATAATATTTGGGTCAACTAATCAATCTTTTTGTGAGGAATTTAGCAAAATCATGACAGACAGGTTTGAAATGTCAATGATGGGAGAATTAAAATACTTCTTGGGATTCCAAGTGCGGCAACAAAAGGAAGGAACGTTCATAAGCCAAACCAAGTACACAAAGGACATACTTAAGAAGTTTGGCATAGACAAGGCAAAGCCCATAAAGACCCCCATGGCAACAAATGGCCACTTGGATCTCAATGAAGATGGACCTAACGTTGACCAAAAGGTATATCGCTCATTGATTGGATCTCTACTCTATTTATGTGCATCTAGGCAAGATATTATGCTGAGTGTATGTTTGTGTGCAAGATTTCAAGCCAACCCTAAGGAATGTCACTTGACAACCGTAAAAAGGATCTTGAGATATTTAGCTCATACACCCAACCTTGGTCTTTGGTACCCAAAAGTCTCAAAATTCAATCTCATTGGTTACTCCGATGCAGATTATGCCGGGTGAAAAGTAGATAGAAAAAGCACCTGCGGCACATGCCAATTCCTAGGGAGATCCATAGTTTCTTGGTCCTCCAAGAAACAAAATTCCATTGCCCTATCCACAACCGAAGCGGAGTATGTTGCAGCCGGGAGTTGTTGTGCACAACTCCTTTAGATGCGACAAACTCTAAGGGATTACGGTTACAATATGAACCGTATTCCTCTCCTTTGTGACAATGAGAGTGCCATTAAAATTGCCCACAATCCAGTTGAGCACTCTAGAACTAGACACATAGACATAAGACATCATTTTTTTAAAGACCATTCCATGAAAGGAGATATAACCATCTCACATGTCAACACCCAAAAGCAATTGGCCGACATATTCACCAAGCCACTTGATGAAAAGCGCTTTTGTGAACTCCGAAATGAACTAAATATCCTTGATGCTCGGAGTGTGGGTTGAAAAGTTGCATACCTGTATGAATTCTTCAAAACTGTTGATTGAATTGTGAAAATCATCCCTCTCAATTTCTCTCGAAAAACTATGTCAATTACTAGATCTTGATGAATTATGATCATTGTTTGGTTGTTGTATGCTTACTGGTCAAATTCATCAAGATTAATAGATTTGATTTGCCCCTCTATTTTCTGTTTATGAACCTTCAAATATATATGAATGGGCTATGCAAATTTCTCCTGGTGACCACAGACTAGTAAGTGGCTACCCGGACTAGTCCGCCCTTGCAGACTAGTCCGCTGAGTGCCGATTAGGCCGGACTAGTCTGATAGACCATGGACTAGTCCGATATAGCTCTCTGGATGAGTTCGGACTAGTCCGGTTATCTCTGGACTTGTCCGATTTTTCGTGTCCATATCCCTAGCCGCCACCAAACCCTAATTCCTCTCATCCCCACTCTTGCTCACGCACACTCTCTCTCTCTTGCGCTCGAGCTCCCAAGGCGACTCCTTGCTCCCTCCATCAAAAAGGTCCGCATTTTGGCGGAAATCAAGCTTGACCTCGTGCGGATTGAAGCTAGCGGACTTGTCCGGGCACCAACTCCCTAATCTTCAAGCTTCAATCGATTTCTTCGATCATGTCGAGCACAAACGATGAAATCTCTGACTTTGAGACCGAGATGGACCACGAGGTGGCACCTCGGACCTCGACGGGTCTTGGCAAGAAGCGCCAAGAAAGACCCTCCGAGCATGCTCCCTCCCCTCCTCAGGTCCGAAGGAAGGTGCTGGCAAAGAAGCCAGTTTCCAAGGCAGCCGCATCATCAAGTGGTCCTCGCCAAGGAAAGGGCAAGGGCAAAGGGATAGCAACGGGTCCAATTGGCCCTTTGAAGTTGCATGCTCCCAGGGAAGGGGTCCGGGACCCCACTGAAGAGAAATTCAATGGCAAGGGCAGTGACTCGGCATCAAAACTCAAAAGCATCGACTGGTATGGCCGGCCGAAGCAAGCTGCAGATGGAAGGTTCTGGTGCAACTTCCATGCTGACTTCTACAGATTGGTATACTTGCCAATGAAGACACCGGTGGTGCGCAGTCAGTGGATTGACTGGGCACACCTTGAGAGGAAGAAATGCTCCGCATTTGATGAAGTCATTGCGGCAGCTGAAAGACATAGCTTGAAGGACCTCTTTTCCTTCAAGTACAACTGGAATGATGAAGTGGTGGCTCAATTCTATGCCACCTGCCACTTTGCAAGCGATGAGGAAGAAAGAGTTACTTGGATGACTCATGGATCCAAGCACACTATCACGTATGAGGAGTTTGCTAGGATGCTGCATCTTGACACTTCAAGCAATGATAATGTGGTCATCCACAATGTTGGTGTCATCGACAAGGAGAGGATGAAGTTTCTCTATGAGCCAAATTCAAAGTTCGTTCCTCCTTCCACAAAGAACATGAAGCCATTCTTTGTGGTGCTAAACCGAGTCTTGAGGAAGACAATTGCCCCTAAGGATGGGGATGCAGGGAGTGTACAAGGGTACCTCCGGACCCTAATGAGGATCATAAGCAAGAACAGAAAGTTTGATGTGTTTGACTACATATGGAATGATATGGTCAACATCTCCAGCACCCCCAACAGGTCATGTGGCTATGCTCCCTATCTCATGTTTATGATTGATAAAGTCACAGGGATTGAGTTTGTGAAGTATGTGGAGCATACTCCCTTGAGGCCTCTGAAGCCTCAACCAGTGAATGTCCAGGCTGCTTCCTCACCGGCCTCCAGTCCCGAGGCACCGGCAAGATCAAGAGAAGGTGCTAGAGCTGTCCCTACTTCTAGGGAAGCCCCTCAGGGAGAATCAGCTAGTGGGATCCTCAAGTATCTGGCTACCATATTCTCCTCCTGCAAGAAGGCCGAAGTGAGGGCCCATAAACTCAACCAGAAGAGAAAGGAGGACATGAAGTACATAAAGGCCAACGTGAAGCAAATCTGCCAAAAGCTGGATATCGACCCCATTGGATCTCTAGTGATTTCTGAGGACTCTGACCCGAACTTCACTGAGCTCGCGCCCCTGAACCCCTCCGAGCTTGCCTACTTTGGAATTGGGGGCTCGAGTGGCTCCATCCCTCCTCCTTCTCCTCCTCGTCAAGCTGATGATGAAGAAGACGAAGACGACGACGAGAGGACCGACAGTGAAGAGTGAAGACCCTAGGACCCTCCTCTCCTTCTTTTTGGTGTCTTGATGCCAAAGGGGGAGAGATTGAGGGGGTGTCTTAGCTTTAGCTGCGGTAGGATGCGAGGAGAGAGCTGTTTTTATCTATCTTTGTGATTGTAATGATCTAACGTTGTTTCTAAGTTAACTTTGGTTCTATGATGCAATGCTTACTTAATTTGAGAAGTATTTGTTAAAATCTGTAATTTTGCTCCTGGGATGACATGTGTGCTTTGTTTTGGTTGACTAATGTAAATTATGTCACTCTCAATGTCTTAATGTACTTAGTTATGCATCCCACTATAGAGAATACACATATGGATAATTCTTTCACTGCTTGATGTATTTTTGATTCATATGTGCATACTTTATGGAAATCTCAATTTTTGTCATATTTTGTGAAATCTCAATTAGTTGTCATCAATCACCAAAAAGGGGGAGATTGAAAGTGCATCTAGGACTCCCTTGTGGGTTTTTGATGATTTATGACAAGCAATTGGGATCCTAACCTCTTTGTTGACATGAATGCAGGCCTATAGTAGAAAAATGAGCAAAATACCAAAAAGAAGGGATGAAGAGGAGCAAAGTGGAAATGAGCTCAAGGAAAAAGAGTAGTAGATTATTTTGTATGGAGTGTGTTAAGGAAACACACCCCAAGAGCTCAATGATAATTAAACACACACATTGAACAGAGTTACACATGACCGGACTAGTCCGATCACAACCGGGCTAGTCTGATAACCTTTCGGCACCAGATCGGACAAGTCCGATATCTGTCAGACTAGTCCGATATCTTTCTGAATAAAATCGGACTAGTCCTCCCCAGTGCGGACTAGTCCTCAAAATACTACACAAGTCACACAAAATCAGACAAGTTCGTTATCAACCGGACTAGTCCGATATCCTTTCTGATCCACTTCGGACAAGTCCGATATTCACACGGACTAGTCTGAAAAACCCACTGATCTAAATCAGACAAGTCCTCCAAGTGCGGACTTGTCATCCAACACACTCAGGGTTTCACATGTCTGGACAAGTCCGATGAACATCCGACTAGTCCGAAGATTTCCTGTAGCGAAATCGTTCAAGTCCATTTTCAGCCGGACTAGTCCGATATTTTGGGACACTTAGGGTTTGCTACACACAGCACACCTAACTAGTCCGGTGACCACCACGGACTAGTCCGAACTTTCTGAACCCTAACGGTAACTTTTAGAAACCCATATAAATAGAGGTGCACAACCCAATTTGACACCCTCTCGAACTCTAGCGCTGTCACACCTCCCAAGAGCCTCAAAAACGACCCCTCTCCATGAAATTAAGTGCAACATCGTCCAACCCTTTGAGGATTCCCTCTAGATCATTGGAGAGACACTTGCAACACCACATTGAGCTCTTGGTTTGATTCTCTAACACACTCCTGCGTTTCAATTGTAACTTTTGAGTGTGTTTTCGGTGGCATTGTGTTTTGTAATCTAAGGGAGCTCTCAACGTGTGAGAACGCCCCTTGAATTCGGTTATTCACCCCTTTGTGGTTAGTGGAAGAGGATTGGCCTTCGTGGCGATCCAATGAGGGTAGGGTTGGAGAAGACCCGGTCCTTTTGTGGACTCCTCAACGTGGATGTAGGTTGCCTTTGTGGTAGCCGAACCACGGGATAAATCGTTGTGTCTTGTTTTAGTGTTCATCATTCTAATTAATCAACTCAAGCTAGGGTTTCATACACATTATTCATCTTACGTTAAATTGTTGCACATAAAACTTAATTGTGATATAATCCAGTATATAATAGTTAAACTGTTGTTTGATTCTATATTTCTGCTGTACACCTAAAAGAATCAAACCAATCAATCAAGTTTAATCAACTTGGTCCGTGAACACCGGACTAGTCCGCACTTTACCGGACTAGTCCGATATCTCTGGTATTGAACTGGTTGTTGAGTGTTGCAAGATCCGATAATTTTCAAAAAGGCCTATTCACCCCCCTCTAGGCCTACATTCACTACCGACATCATGCTAAACAAGATGTCAGTTGGGAGGCAATCACCTTTTGGAGTCACACTTACCGCTACCAGCTACGGAACTCGGTGCACGCCTACACTCCCCAGCGTCCAAGCAGCACTGGCAACTTCGTCACTAGGTTTGTGGAGGGGCCCTTGAACCTTCCACAGACTCACCAAACAGTTGATGATGTGGAGCGCCTCAGCATTCGCCTCCACAAGGCTCAACAAGAAATACAGGATGTCCGTGACCATGCAGCACACTATGAAAGGCAAGTGAGGAGGTACCGTCGGATCACCGACGAGGACCCAGATGGGTATGCCTCTGACACCCCCACTTGGATCCCGGACTCTCCTGACCGCCGTGTCGGCCGTGGTGACACTAACTCACTGGACCAGTCTTCAGACGAGGAGCCAGATTCAGAGGAGCCTTCTGTGCCGCAGCAGGCTGCCAACTCTCCTCCGCATGGCAACGAGTCTCATGGAAGCAACTCGGGATATGATCGAGATGATGATGAAGACCCGGACGAGGAGGAGGATCCCGAGGAGCGAGAGTAGACTTCGGCCCATCCCTACAACTCAGGATTTAGACATTTACCCATGAGTTGTAATAAGAGCGATGTAGTGACAATCTATGTAATCTTGAGTTGTATGATTTTCTTATAGAACTTGATTAGCCATGTTTGAGTTTCCTTAATGAAAAGACCTTTAATTCTCTTACTCCTTATTGATGTATATAGTGGGAATGTCGTATAGAATAGTTTCTCTCTTACCTTATCATTCTAAATAAACACCCCAACCTCAGATGGCAGGAAGAGGAAGAGGACGTGGATGCGGTGTGCCACTCAATCAAGACCCTGAAGTCTCGTTACCTCAATGGAATGGAAGAGGTTCCTGTGGAGCACCAGTTGCAAACAAAATGCAACAAATGATGGCAATGCAGCTACAAATGATGCAAAATTTAACACAAATTGTGAACAACATGCAACAGGCTCAGCAAGCACCACCACCCCCTCCACCACCACCACCACCCCAACTTCCAAGATTTTGCTTGAGAGACTTCATGAACACTCAACCTCCACGCTTTTCCAACGCTGTGGAACCTATGGATGCCGACGACTGGATCACTACAATTGAAAGTAAATTAAGGATGGTCCAATGTGAAGGAAGAGAAAGGGTACTATTGGCATCACACCAACTCCATGGACCTGCAGCTGATTGGTGTACCGCTTTCACAGCAGCTCATGACAACCCAGACAACATCACATGGGAGGAGTTCAGAGAAAACTTCCGCAATCATCACGTACGTGAAGGGGAGATTCAAGCCAAGTGTCTGGAGTTCCTAGCACTGAAGCAGGTGAACATGAACATACGGTGGTATCTAAACAAGTTTACACAACTATCTCGGTACGCCCCTGGTGATGTTGATATTGATGCTAAGAAACAATTATGTTTCAAGGAGGGACTGGACAAAGAGATACAGTTGATGATGTCTTCCAGTGACTATGCTAGCTTCCAACATCTGGTGGACAAAGCTTTTACGGTGGAAAGAAAGAAAAAAAATGTGAAGGTGAAGACCGCAAAAGGAAGATGATAATAGGACAATCTTCAAGCAACAACCGTCTTCGCTTCAACCCACAACAACCGGGACACATGAGTCATCCCATGGGCAATAATCAAGGTCAGCGATACACAAACAACACTTCATTCAGACCTCAAGCGCAGTATACTTGCCCTCAGTACCAGCAGATGCCACCACAACACTCTCAGATGTATCAACAACGTCCTATGTCTTCAAACCCTCGACCAATTGGGCAACCGCAGCAGAATCAACAAAGAAATAAGGCTCAACACACTAGTGTTCGGGGAGCTTGCTACATCTGTGGTGACAAGGGACAATACTCCAACAACTGCCCGAAGAAGCCATCGCAGCAGAATCTGTCCAGAGGAAGGGTCAATCATGTTGTTTTGGAGGAAGCCCAAGATGCATCAGATGTGGTGATCGGTACGTTCCCTACTGATTCCCATCCTTCTACAGTATTGTTTGACTCTGGTGCAACACATTCATTCATAGCAAAAGAATTCATAATAATACATGAAATGACCGTTACATTAATGACTCAAGTATTAGTAGCCAACTCTCCCGGAGGAGAGATGCTGACAAGGCAAGTATGCCCTAATGTAACTGTAAGCATTAGGGGGGTAGCATTCTTAGCAAATCTTATAGTGTTGGAGTCACAAGGAATAGACATTATTCTGGGAATGGATTGGTTAACCAAGTACAAAGGAGTGATCCACTGTGCCAACAGAACAGTATGCTTAACTCATACAGATGGCACAAATGTGGAGTTTCAACCTGATCAAGCACCAGTTCAGAAAATACGACTCAATCAAGTTGAGGGAGTACAAGAGATTAAAGCTGTTTGTGACTTTCCGGATGTGTTTCCTGAGGAACTATCGGGTATGCCCCCTGACAGAGAAATTGAATTCATCATTGAGTTAGTACATGTAACAACTCCAATTTTCAAGCGACCATACATGATGGATGCTAAACAGTTGGCAAAATTGAAGGATCATATCAATGAGTTGTTAGCAAAAGGATACATTTGTCCTAGTTCCTCGCCATGGGGAGCTCCAGTGATATTTGTGCCCAAGAAAGATGGCACACAGAGGTTGTGCATGGATTATCGCGCTCTCAACACCGTAACTATCAAGAACAAGTATCCTTTACCAAGGATCGAGGATTTGTTTGACCAGTTGAGAGGTGCTTGTGTGTTCTCAAAGATTGATTTGCGATCGGGGTATCACCAATTGAAGATACGACCCTCGGACATACCTAAGACATCATTTGTTTCAAGATATGGATTATATGAGTATACAGTCATGTCTTTCAGTTTGACTAACGCCCCAGCTTATTTCATGTACCTTATGAATAAGGTGTTTATGGAATATCTGGATAAGTTTGTCATGGTGTTTATTGACGACATTTTGATATTCTGAAAAGTGAAGAGGAACATGAGGAGCACCTAATATTGGCCTTACAAAAACATCGTGAACATCAGTTGTATGCAAAACTAAGTAAATTTGAGTTCTGGTTGAAGGAAGTGTCATTTCTGGGACATGTTATATCACAAGGAGGAATAGCAATAGACCCTAGTAAAGTGAAAAATGTTCTGAATTGGAAAACACTAGAAAATGTTGGGGGAATCAGGAGTTTCTTGGGTATGGCTAGCTATTATCGTCGGTTCATCGAAGGATTCTCAAAAATATCTCGTCCGTTAACCAAGTTACTTGAGAAGGGAGTTGTATACAAGTGGACACCAGAGTGTGAAGCCAGTTTTATAGAGCAAAAGAAAAAGTTGACTACTGCTCCAGTGTTGATTATGCCAGATATGCAAAAAGAATTTGCAGTCTACTGTGATGCATCCGGACAAGGACTGGGATGTGTATTAATGCAAGATGGGCATGTAGTGGCTTATGCTTCACGTCAACTCAGAAAGCATGAAAGAAATTACCCTACTCATGACTTGGAGTTAGCAGCAGTGGTTCATGCATTGAAGTTATGGAGACATTATCTTATAGGAAAAAGAACTGAAATTTATACGGACCACAAGAGTTTGAAGTACATTTTTACTCAACCAGATCTAAACCTCAGACAACGCAGATGGTTGGGGCTTATCAATGATTTTGATGTTGGAATCAATTACCATCCTGGAAAAGCTAATGTGGTCGTAAATTCTTTAAGTAGGTCAGCTCAATGCAATAATTTGACACTACAGGGTCAGCAACCGCAATTATGTGATGAATTTGCGAAGCTAAACCTCAGTATTATGACCAACACTGAGGTAGTGTCCATGGAAGTAGATTCTACTTTGGAGAAAGATATTCAAGAAGGGAAAAGAATGATAAGTGGATCCAAAAGATTAAGCGACTAATGAAAGAGGGAAAAGCACCGGACTTTAAAGAAGATGAACAAGGAACCCTATGGCTAGGAAAGAAAATATGTGTGCCCGATATGAAGGAAATTCGGGAGTTGATACTAAGAGAAGCCCATGATTCGTCAAATTCTTTTCATCCAGGAAGCAAAAAGATGTATCAAGATCTAAAGGATCGATATTGGTGGCATGGAATGAAACGCAACGTGGCAGAGTATGTAGCTCCGTGTGACTTATGTCAGAAGGTCAAAGTAGAACATCAAAGACCAGTAGGGTTACTTCAACCAATTAAAATCCCTGAATGGAAATGGGAAGAAATAAGTATGGACTTTATTGTGGGATTGCCGAGAACTCAGTCAGGATACGACTCTATATGGGTCATAGTGGACCGCTAGACCAAAGTGGCTCACTTTATCCCAGGTAAAGAAAGCTATTCTGGTTTAAGATTGGCAGAACTATATATGGCAAGGATTGTGTGCCTACATGGAGTTCCAAAGAAAATAATATCAGACAGGGGTACTCAGTTCACTTCCAGATTTTGGCAAAAGTTGCATGAGTCTATGGATACCCGACTGAATTTCAGCTCAACATATCATCCGCAGACTGACGGTCAAACAGAGCGCACTAATCAAATTCTTGAAGACATGTTGAGAGCGTGTGCTTTGAAAAACAGTAGAAGTTGGGATAAGAACCTACCATATGCCGAGTTTTCCTATAACAATATTTATCAAGCGAGTTTGAAGATGTCTCCGTTTGAAGCTTTGTATGGACGAAAGCGCAGAACACCATTGTTTTGGGATCAAACTGGAGAAAGCAAGTATTCGGGCCTGAAGTGTTAAGAGAAGCTGAGAGACAAGTACAAGAAATCCGGAAGAATTTGAAGTCGGCTCAGTCAAGACAGAAGAGTTATGGAGATACTCGACGTCGTGATGTGTCATTTGAGATTGGTGGTTTTGTGTATCTCAAGGTGTCACCCGTGAGAGGGTTGAGACGATTTAAGGTGAAGGGCAAATTATCACCCCGATATATTGGTCCTTCCAAGGTATTGGAGAAAAGAGGAGAAGTAGCCTACCTGCTCAAGCTACCATCTCACTTATCAGATGTACATGACGTGTTCCACGTGTCACAATTGAAGAAATGCTTAAGAGTGCCTAAAGAACAATTGCCATTGGAAGTAGTAGGCGTGCAAGAAAACTTGACTTATGCAGAACAACCTGTTAAGATTCTCGAGACATCAGAACGAGTTACAAGAAATAAGGTTAGTCGTATGTGCAAAGTCCAATGGAAACATCACTCAGAAGAAGAGGCAACATGGGAAAGAGAAGAAGACCTCAAGGCAGAGTTTCCCAATCTATTCCCCTAGGACGTCCAAATCTCGAGGGCGAGATTTCTTTTTAGGGGGGTAGAATTGTAACACCCACTATTTTTTGAAAGAAAAAAATATTTGTAAAATGAATTTTTCAAAAGATAAAAACATTTTCTTGGGAATAAAATTCATATAAGGCAAGTTGCATCATGTTTGGATGATTGTGTGAATTTTCAAAAATTCAAATTCGCTAGAAATTTGGTTTACAAATTCAAACATAAAAGAGAAGAAAAAGAAAATAGAAAAGAAAAAGAAAAACCCGCTCCTAGGTCGAATTCCCGCCCCGGCCCACTTCCCTCCTCCCTCCCGTGTTGGCCCGCGCCCGCACCCCCTCTCCCCCCCCCTCGTTGACAGGTCGGCCCCGCCTGTCAGGGCCTTCGTCCACCTCCAGCTGCACCCGCGCGTAACGCTCACGCGCCATCACCGCGCCGTCCACTTCCCCCCCCTCCCCCTATCAATGTCGACCGTTTAACCTCAATCAAGAGGCGCGTTGTGCCCATCATGACCGCCAGTCGTTTCCACACCAAAGCCCAATAAAAATCGGCCGTCCCCCCCCCCCCCTCAATTTCCTCACCCCGACACTCTCAAACCCTAGCCGCCGTCGAGGTCAGTATTGGCGATCTCGTTGCCGTCGGTTCCTTCAATTTCCGTCCACGACACCTTGTCTAACACCTTTGCCGCGACCCCAGGAGCATGCCGGACAACTTCATCGGGGGATCTCGCCTCTGCGTCACTGACTTCGTCAGCGCCGAGGAGCACCGCTGCCAATCGCCGTCGCCGACCACCCTCCGCCTCTCCTCCGGCCATGCGACAACCCTCGGTGAGGTCCCCTAGTCTCCCTCTTAATTTTGTGCTAGTTGATTATGACCCTAGCCGGGGCGACGTGGCTCAATGCCCGTCGGCCATTTTGATTCTACGGCCAAGATTAAAACCCAAGATACCCCTCCGGTTAATAAAATTCGGGCCGTCCATTTTAAGTCTAACGGCCCACGTTCAAACCTCTTTTCCCGCCGCTGGTTTTGCGCCCAAGCCCGTGGAATCTTGCGGGCTACCCCCTGGATTCCTCTGGAATTCAAGTCTAATTCCTAGAATTGTCAAACTAGCCCCTGGACTTTCTGGAAATTAGGAAATTACTGGATAATTAAATAAAAATTGTTTTAAAGCCTCTGGAATATTATAAAATAGCAAATAAATTCTGTAAAATTGTAGAATAATCCCTGGACTTAATAAAAATTATTTTTAGCCTTTGGAACAGTTCTATTTTTACAAAAAAGCCCCTGTTAGTTCTAGAAATTAAATAAAAGTCCTTAATTTGTATAAAATAATTATAAAAACAGATTTAAATATGTTTTATTTATTTTCATTTCTGTACTATTTTTATTAATTCATTTAAGTTGCTGAATTAATCATGAAATACTTTTTAAGTATATATAATTCATAAAAATTTGTTTGCACATAGAAATAATTATTAAAAATAGTGTAGAAATTATGAAATGTACATTTTATGTTATAAATCTAATTTTATGCATATTTTGAAGGATAAAAATTTCTAGAAACTAATAATAGGTTTCTACTAAATATAAAAATGGTATAAAAATTTGTTCAAAATATGTTTTACTCAATATATTTCACTTAACTCTAAATTCTCAATAATTGATATTATGCCTATAAATTAAATCAACCCTAAAATCACTTTCGCGTAGGAATTTGCGTTTATTTGAATTGTTTGCATTTTATTGTGTTCTTATTGTATGTTATTTTTCTTGCTTTGTAGTGATTTAGAGTCGGGGTCAGAACCCAACTTTAATCTGGAAGAGCAACAATTTTCCGACGACCACCAGGCTCAACTTGGAGGTAAGTTCCTTGACCATCTTGCACCCTTTTTGTTAAGTTTTAGTTAGTTGCATGCTAAATTAAAATATGAATCATGTGTTATGTTTTCCTAGATTTTCCACAATATTCCTTGTCAACATGGTTTGGGTGTTTTACTATTATTTAGTTACGCTTAGCCATGCTTAATTGAAATATGATCTATTTATCTATAAGTTTAAATTTGATGTATTATGAATCATGAATTGATGGCAATATTGGAATTTAGTAGATAAGAATCTGATACGGGGTTTTGTATGGATTGGTGCATGCGTGCACAAGACCTTGGTATGGGGCTTGACACCAATCTTCGAATTATCATGCTCCAACACCTTATTGATGTGATTTCGCATGCTTGCTCAAGTTTTCTTCTCAACTGGAGGATGTGGTTTTCCCATTGAATAAAGACTACGAGACTGAGAGGTGGCATATTGGTGATACCCATATGAGCAACTAGGATGATACTGAAACCTATTTTTTGTCAAAAGAAAATTAGCTAGTATCGTTTCTATGTATTTTGGCTATTGCTATCCTGCAGGCTGCAGAAGGTGGGGCCGTTTTTTTTCTAGGCTACCATTTCATCTCTGATTACTGACATCTTGAATGATTCGCTAGTTGTTGCAGACATGATGTAGATCTTGAACATGGTGCAGATCTTTTTAGATAAACACAGTGCAGACTATTACATATGTATTTTTGTAAACAGGAACACTTTCAATAAAAAAACTGTTTTTGCACATAGATAAGTCTCCTTCACAAAGTTCATGTTTCCTAATTATTGCCACCATTCCCCAGCAACTGATCGCAAATTGAGTGCCTCAACTGCATGATAAACCTCTGTTTTGGAAAAAGTGTAAAGTGTTTCTGTGTATTTCGTGCTGGTTGTTTGAAGTCCAAAATGCCACGGCCTCTTTAGGCGATGATGACGCTGTGAGATTTCTTCACATTGCTGGCTTATTGCTGGGTATGATGAATCTAGAGGACAGGAAAATGTCGTCCTGATGTTTGGTGAACTTGGATAGATCTCTCTTTTTTTCCAAAAAAAATGCTAATGACTTTCCATCCGCAATAAAGAGTTCGTTCGTAAATTATGTGCCGGAGTGTCGCTGCTGCCTTATTGCCTTATTGTTCTCATAATATCTTTGCTGCCGTCCGATGCTGCTCTTCTCCAAATGCACGTACCATTGGATATGGCCACAGAATAATTATTCTACACCTGGCTACAAAATATACCTACCCTATATATATATATATACATATATATATATATGTATATATATATATATATATATATATATATATATACATACATACATGTATACATTGCGGTTCATAGTTCATAGTTCATAAGTTTGACTAAAACTACATGCTATGTTCTGGCAAGTACTCTCGATCACATCAATTGTACATTGTACCGTCGAGCTTGCTTCCTACCATGTCTCTTATATTCCTCTCGATCTTGAAACATAAAGATGATTCAAATTAACAAAAACACAATAATTAATTATATCTAACAAAGTTATTAACCTTCATAAGTAGATTATAGCGATCATTTTCAATATGGTGCGCATTTGGCAGATGAAGGAAACGCTGAACTTCAAGTAGTATCATTTTCAGAGTAATAGATGGAGATCACCCTAGCAAAATTTTAATTGCAGCAACATAAGAATTCTAGAGCAAGGCATTGCGAGAACTTAAAATAACTTTACCGATCTTACAATCTCTTCATCAAGAATCCTAAGACAGAATGCTACTGTGAGATGGACGTTGTGGTGGAAGAGCGCATGTTGTTCTGGTGGAAGAGCGCATGCTGGAGGCACCCTAGGATAGTCCTCTTTGAAGTAGAATGTTAGAGGGTAGTATCCACCTTCCGACTTGGTCTACAAAATAAATTCATTAACAAGAAAAAAAAAAGATCAAATAGTGCATTGTGCTTATTCACATCTTATCCCTTCTCATCTGGGACGATGAACCGTGAGAGCATGATGTCCAATGCAGGCTTCGCAGAGAACCCCTACAACAGCAAGACATACATTATATTATAAAGTCGACGTGTGATGTGTATACCATCATAAATAAAATTGAAAAAGAGGATACAATAGATACGTGAGAGTGGTTCTTGGCCACGCCTTACGCTCCTCTGTCAGACAGCTACACGCGAAGTCGGCAAAAAATCCTCCAGACATGATGACTGTTTTCCTAGCGGAGGGAGATGAATGGTTTTAGCAGCCTAAAGGCATCGTTTGAAATACAAGACAATTATATTTTACCGGGTCATATTACGGGAGCGGCCTTACGTAGGCTTGATTTTGGGAGAACGTTTGAAATACCAAGTATTCTTTGGAATACTCAGGCATCTAAAATACTAGACAAGAAACCATTATCGTACAACCGTCTGTGATATTTAAATTGTAACATGCGGTTTGTACCAGAGACCGCCTGTGATAATCCAAATTCTTTTATTGACGATTTTTGTGTATGGAACGCCAGTGATATTATCCATTATAATGGGTGGTTTGTAACAAAGATCGCTTGTGATAATTCATATTCTATCACAAGCAGTTTTTAGTTACGACAACTATGTGATATTATCCATTATAACATCCGGTTTTTACAGCAGATCGTCTGTGATAATCTATATTCTGTCACGGACGGTTTTTAGTTATGAACCGTCTGTGATATGTGATTATCACGACAGATTTTAATGAATTTGACAACACATAATGTTATTTTTATGGACCGCCTATAAAATATTGAGAGGCATCTGTGAAAATGCTTTTTTTATCGTGCTTATTAATGTTAACGGTTGAATGTTGCTTAACTTTGCTTATTGACGATTTGGATGGTGCCATAACGTAACAAATTGAACTTATCATCACACGAGGAGTAAAGGGTAATTCTTGATCGCAACACAGAGCTTAGGATTTAAACCATTTATTATGGAACTACATGTTCGCTATATACTAGCATGGTTAGGGCCTATGTCGTGGGGTATACTAGTACCTTGCTTAGTTTGTTGAATGGTTTAAACCATTTTATGGACAGGTAATGTTAAGTGTGCGTCCGTAAAAACTGCACAATCTTGACCAAGCACAGTGAAAGCATCTAGGCCCCCCTCTTGTAGTATGGTTTTGCTGATTAATGACAACCATTGAACTTTACTAATGAATTTGTGAATGCAAGGTCCCCATAACACTAAATAAGATGAAATGATCATGTCATTGGAGACCCATAGATACTAAACTTTCGAGATCAAACTCATGAGATAAAGACAAAATGTGAAGGCTCTATGTCTAAGTCACTCAATCAAAAATTGACATCATACAATGCTTAAGGAACATAAGAGAGCCTTGTGGAACAAATGTCTAAGAGGTCATTCGAGCAAGACACAAAAGATTCACTCAAAACAACTCGAAGCAAGCAAAATCAACTCACCGGATCAACCGATGATTTCCAAAATGAACACATCGGTCGAGTTGATTCAACTGAAGAAAAAGACCTCAGACAAATGAACTCACCGGATCATCCGATGTGAAGGGCTCAAAAACATCGGTGCATCAATACAGTTTGCAGTACAATTGGAACAAGTGAAGCACCGAATCATCCGATGTGCAGAGTTACACACATCGGTGGATCACTCCAGTAAGCATCAAGATCAAGCAAATTTTGGAGGAAGAGCCACCGGATCATCCGATGAGAAGACTGGGGCAACATCGGTCTAATAACGGTAATATCTGACACAATGACGTCAGCCAAAGTAATTACACCGATGATAACTAGAGGGGAGGCATCGGATCATCCGGTGTGCACAGAAAAGTTCTGTCAGCCTACTTTTCCAACGGCTATTTCGGTTAAGCTGGCTATAAAACCCCTCCAACCCAGTCATTTCGACAAGTCTTGATCACCTGAAGCCCACTACACATCCAATAGCATTCAAGACCATAGAGCATACATTTCCACACTTTTAGATCATTTGTAATAGGCTAGAGAGAAGCTTGTGTGCGTTCTTTCTCTGTGATTGAACTCTCTAGGCTAGTGAGAAGTTGAAGAAGACCGTTCCGGAGCTTGCCAAGGTGTGTGTGGAAGCCCGGAACATCGAAGGTTGTACAAGGCTTGAGCTCCACCTTGCCGGAGATGGCGAACGGAGAAGATTAGTGAAGACTCCATTGTCTCAGTGACATTGGAAGTGGCAAAACCCTTTGGTGGGTGCCACAACGTGGATGTAGGAAGATCCTTGCGATCTTGCTGAACTACGGGATAAACCTTCGTGTCCCCTAGCGTTTGCATTCCTCTTCCTCTCTTTACATTTTGCAATCTTTACTTCAAGTTATATCTACGTTGATTGCATAGCTAGAACCGCATTGGGAATTGGGCTTAAGTAGTTCGTTTTTAATTGTCTTAAAATTTGAAAGAAAGCCCAATTCACCCCCCCCCCCCACTTGGGCGTTTCGATCCTTACACACAGGCGCGAACTGACCATGTGAATGGTGGATGTCAGTCTTATATGTGCCAGAAGGAATAAGGCATGTGTATACGCCAAGAACGATCAAGAGCTCATTAGAGGTGGCCCTTTGGGAAGGTAGTACTTCCCTTATAGGTGAAATCTTAGTTGGCATGTCCGGTAGGGAAAGCACCAAGATTAATCTTATCAAGTTATATGGCTTCAATCAATGGGCTTATGTAGCACCCCAATTTTTGGAAAGAAAAAAAATATAAAATGAATTTTTGGATAGCTACAAAACAATTTGTTTGGAATAAAATTCATATAAGGCAAAGTGCATCATGTTTATTTGATTGTGTGAAAATTTTGAAATTCAAATTTGATGGAAATTCAGTTTAAAAATTCGAATCATAAAAGAAAGGAAAAAGAAAACAGAAAAGCAAAAAAGGAAAAAAATTGGAAAACCGCTCCTGTGTCGAATTCCCGCCCCGGCCCAATTCCACCCCGGCCCCGCATGTCAGCCCCCACGCCCGCACCACTTTTCCCCCTCCCTTCTACTGACGGGCCGAACCCACCTGTCGGCACCGTCTTCTCCACCATGCGTCGCACGCGTGCAACGACCGCGCATGTCGCTGCCGCATTCACCCCGTTCAATGCCATCCGTTTCTCCTCAATCAAACACCGGCTAGTGCCCTATGATGGCGCCATCAGTTACTCGTCTGAACCCCTATAAAACCCGGTCGATTCCAATCAAGTTTCATCAACCGACACTCAAACCCTAGCCACCGTCGTCGCCGGGTATGCCGCCGCCGTTACCATCGATTCTGCCACCCTTCCTCCGTTCTAACTTCTCCCTCGTGTGAATTGTGTTCCCAGGGCACCGCCGGACAAGATCATTTGAAGGTTGAACTACTGTGACATTGGATTCACCGTGCGTCGTCGAGCCTTGCCGCGGGTCGTTATCTTGCGGCCATATTCGTTCATTTCTCGTGTGCGCGACCACCGGGGTGAGTCCTCCTCCTCCTCCTCTCCGTTTTTCACCATCTCCCAATTAGAATCGAGCCCTGTAGAGCGGTTTGGACCATCTCCGGTGAGCCGCCATGGCTACGCCGCCGTGCGCCGCAGTCCCAAGCCATCGGGGCGACGTGGCCCTTTGTCGGCCGTCCAATTTGGTTGAACGACCAATATTAGATCCTAAGGTACCCCTTCGACCTTTTAAATCCAAGCCATGCACTTTAAATCCAACGGTCGACATTTAAACAACCCTAACCGTTGGTGATTTTAACAGATAACCCCCTGAGCTTTTTAAATAGTTTACAAAAAGGTTCAAAAACTTATAAAATCAACCCTGAACTTTCTGGAAATTAGGAAATTACTGGATAATTAAATAAAAAGTGTTTTAAAGCCCCTGGAATATTATAGTATAGCAAATAAATTATGGAAAATTGTAGAATGATCCCTGAACTTAATAAAAATTATTTTTAGCCTCTGGTATAGTTCTGATTTTGCAGAAAGCCCCTGGAACTTCCAAAAATTAAATAACAGACCATAATTTCTATAAAGTAATTATAAAAACAGATTTAAAATTTTTTTTTAATTTATTTCTGTAATATTTTTATAATACATTTAAATTGCTGAATTAATCATAAAATAATTTTTTAATTGTATTTAATTCATAAAAATTGATTTGCACATAGAAATAATTATTAAAAATAGTGTAAAATTGTAAAATGTATATTTTATGTTATAAAACTATTTAAAGCATATTTTTAAGGAGAAAAATTTCTAGAAATAATAATAGGTTTCTAATAAAGATAAAAATGGTATAAAAATTATTGAAAATATGTTTTACTCAATATATTTCAATTAACTCTAAATTCTTAATAATTGATTTATGCCTATAATTTAACTCAACCATAAAATCAGTTTTGCGCAGGAATTTATGTTTATTGGAAATGTTTGCATTCTATTTGTTCTTAATGTATGTTATTATCTTTGCATTGCCGTAATCCAGAGTCGGGACCAGAAACGACATTTAATCTTCAAGAGCAACAATTTCCCGACGACCACCAGGCTCATTTTGGAGGCAAGTTCCTTGACCATCTTGCACCCTTTTTGTTATGTTGTAGTTAGATGCATGCTGAAAAAAAATATGAATCCTGTGTTTTGTTTCCCTAGATTTTCCACAATATTCCTTGTCGACATGGTTTGGGTGTTTTACTATTATTTAGTTTATGCTTATCCATGCTTAATTGAAATAGGATCTACTTATAGTTATATTTGATATATATTATGACTCATTAATTGATGGCAAATATGAATTTAGTAAATAGGAACCTGATAGGGGGTTTTGTATGGATTGGTGCATGTGTGCACATGACCTTGGTTTGGGGCTTGACACCTATCGGTATCTAAGGACCGGTTTATGGAGGAGTTGCTAAGCTTTTTAGTATCACCACAAAATTGTATATGGGAAAACTTGGTTTAGTAACTTGGTCTCTCCCAATGTAGCATAGGTAATTGAATGGGCAAGGAATGGGTTCTGCCTTAGCATCCGCATGGCTCAAGAGGGGGCTTCTCCCGACGGAGGGAAAATAGACTCCAGGTGCCGGAGTGGTGAAACCTTAGAGTACCCATTGCAAGTCGGGTGAACCATCGGAAACACTTCATAGTGATCTCCTGGCCACACACCTTTGGAAGTGTGTAATGTGGTTAGCTACCACGGGCATTAGGGAGGTTTATCTTAGTCCACCTGACAACAGGGGATGAAATCACGAACTGTGGGTAAAGGATACACACTCTGCAGAGTCTTGTCAAATTGTCTAGACAGCCGTGCTCACGGACACGAGAGGCTTGGAACCAAATTCATAATTAGCACATGGTTAAATAAAGGATGATTTGGGTTTGGTCTTACCTGGATTAATTTTGGGATGTTAGTTGGGATTTCACTTAGATATAGGTGATTAAGACTATCTCCAACAAGCATATGCAAAATTGGTGCCCCGTCTGGACTTTCAGGGAGTGGTACAATAACTTTTCACTAGGCAAAAAAATTCACATCTCCAAGAGCAACCGCATCTTCGAGAGGCAAAAAATAAATAAAAAAGAACGAACAGCACCGGCTGGGAGTATCACGCACATTTGAAGCAACGGCTCCTTGCAGAGATGAGAGAACGAGGGCCAAACCCAGGGACCGCGAGCGCGCAGGTAGTGGAGCTCGCAGACGGACACGGCTGGTGTTGCGCGCGTAGGTTTTCCACATATCGCGGTTGTCGTGCAGGCGTTGCGCGAAAGCGGCAGCGGCCGGCACTTCGCTGCGCCACCCTAGTCATGGAGCTCGCGGATGCGGCCGGCAGGCTGAGCAGCACGGGGTGAGCTGGAGGAGGGGACGCGGGGCTGGGCCCAGGCAGCCGGGGTGCGACAGGAAGAAGAAGCATGTCCTCGGGAAGAGATGCCTCGCGCCTGCTCGAGTCTGCATCTTTGCAGATCGAGAGGTGGTTGATGCAAAATGAAAACAGAGGGTGGCTAAGATGAGGCGTTTGAAGGATAAATGGCATTTGCATTCCCTGTTGGAGATAGACTAATAACATTAAGAATAGGTTGTAACTGCTATAGTGCTTTACTTATTATTTGCCTTCCTTGTTGTGAACCACATGTCATAACTTTCCAACTTGCGAGTACCGTTGGTACTCAAACTTATTAGTTGCATACCCCCCCCCAGTCTACGAAGACGATGAGGTGGAGAACCAGGACTTCTACGGAGAACATGGCATTATTTATTGTATTTCACTTTCGTCTACACATGTACGAGTCGAACTGATCCTGGCATACATGTGGAAAGCATCTGGTTGTCTTCTTATTACAAGGTGTGAAAAAGTGGTATCAAAGCCGTGTTGCCCGTAGGACGCGAGCCTAGATACAAAAGGACACATTAAAGACTTTGCTAATTTTATAAAAATTCTTTTACAAAATTTCTTTGTATATTCTATCTTGTCTCGTTGTCTACTCCATTTGTCTTCACTATTTTGATTTCCTAACACTCTTCTCCTCAATTGTAGATGGCCAACACTCACCTGACTACCACATGGATTCAGTTTGTCTCAGGTGCTCCAACCCATGCTACAAGATCTACACAGCACGATTCAAGAAATTTGATGACGAACTACTCTACTGGAGATGCCACCGAAGGAATGAATCATCATTTTAGTGCGATGCTACTTACTGCCGGATACGACGCCCACAAGCTCTACATTTTCTATCATACTACCAAGGTTCATTATGTCTATCATGAAGAATGGATGAGTCAGCTCTTGATCTACTACAACGGTCAGCTACTCAAGAATCACTTCGCTCCAGCTTGGAGAGCCACTCGAGAGGATGCAGAAAAGGATGCAACATGGGTAGCTATCACTAGTCAATGCTTCATAAACCGTCAGAGACTCCAAGACACCACCCACTCCTTCACGCCTCAACGTCCAATTGACATTAATAACTTCATTGTGCACCACTACAGCCATAGTTCACGAACTGGCAAATGGAAAGGAGCATCAATGATGGAGTTCATCTTAGCGACCACCTCGAGCACTGCCAGCGGGAGCTTCAAGACATGCGTGCTCTCGTGGAGTATCGGAAGGCTATTATCCAAGAGTATCAGGTGATCCTTAATGAAGACCCCCGAGGGATATACTTCAGACATTGAGACTTGGACGTACGAATAGGATCTAAAGAAGAGAGAGTTAACTCACCCTACACCACACAACTTAAGAATAGCTACTTTACCCAATAATGTAATAAGACGAGTAGAGATGTGTTATGATCCTAAGTTGTGGATGTGATGTGTGTTGTGTAATGCCTTGGCATCTTGTACACAACCTCATCTTTTTATTGAATAAAATAATATTTGAATAAACTTATTGTCCTTGGTGCATATAGTGGGAAATCGTGTAGAGTAGTTCTAAAACAACATCCCAACATCAGACGGCAGGCAGAGGAAGAGGACGTGGTTGTGGTGTACCCCATAATAATGATGAGGATGACGGGATTCCGATACCACAGTGGAACGGAAGGGGTGCCCGTGGAGCACCAGAAGCAAACCAAATGCAACAAATGATGGCAATGCAGCTGCAAATGATGCAAAATCTAACGCAAATCATAAACAACATGCAGCAAGCCCAACAAGCACCTCAACAACAAACTCAGCCTCAACCACAACAAGCACCAAGACCAAGACCTTGTCTGAGAGATTTCATGAACACTCAACCTCTAGTGTTTTCAAATGTCATAGAGCCTATGGATGCTGACGACTGGTTAAAGACAATTGAAAATCAGCTAGGAACAGTTCAATGTGAAGGAAGAGAAAGAGTACTTCTTGCATCTCATCAGCTCTCTGGACCTACAGCGGACTGGTGGACTGCTTATACGGCTGCACGGGGAAATCCGGAGAACATAACTTGGCAAGAGTTTGTGCAAAACTTTCGGAACCATCATGTGCCCGAAGACAAAATTCAAGCAAAGTGTCAAGAGTTCCTCGCACTAAAGCAAGGGAATATGAACGTGCAGGAGTATTTGAATAAGTTTACACAGTTATCCTGCTATGCCCCTGGAGATGTTGACACTGATGCCGAGAAGCAATTATGTTTTAAGGAGGGATTGGACAAAGAGATACAGTTGATGATGTATTCTAGTGACTATGCTAGTTTTCAACACTTGGTGGATAAGGCTTTCACAGTAGAAAGGAAGAGGAAGGAATGTGATGGAGAAGATCGCAAGCGAAAGATGGTGATGGGGAAATCCTTTGTCAGCAACAACCGCCCTCGCTTTAATCCACAACAGATGGCACACATGAATCGTCCTGCCAACTCCACTTCACCAGTGCCATATACCCAACAAGGTCAACAGATGCAACACCAACATTCTTCTCGTCCAATAGGGCAGCCGCAACATAACCAGCAGTCAGGGAATAAAACTCAAAGAACCAACATGTCTGGGCAATGCTATAACTGTGGCAAGAGAGGCCACTACTCCTTCAGTTGCCCAAAGAAGCAGTTGACACATAATCAATCGCGTGCTCGGGTAAATAACATGTCCTTGGAGGATGTTCATGGCTTATCTGAAGCAGTGAATGGTATGTCTCCTGCTGATTCTCACTTTACTACAGGACTACATGATAGCGAGGAAAGTTTGCCACAATGTAAGACAAAGCATAAGGGGGGTAGCCTATCAGTTAAAGCCATCTTGAGACATTATGAGAAGGAAGATGATTCACGTTTGCATAATGCAACGAAAATATCCTCAAATGAAGAAGCAACGTGGAAAAGACAAAGAAGACCTCAAGGCCCTGTATTTGGTCTCTTTCAATAGGATGTTCGAATCTCGTGGGCAAGATTCCTTTTTAGGGGGTAGAATTGTAGCACCCCAATTTCTGGAAAGAAAAAAAAAATGTAAAATGAATTTTTGGAGAGCTACAAAACAATTTGTTTGGAATAAAATTCATATACGACAAAGTACATCATGTTTATTTGATTGTGTGAAAATTTTGAAATTCAAATTCGATAGAAATTCAGTTTAAAAATTCGAATCATAAAAGAAAGGAAAAAGAAAACAGAAAAGAAAAAAAAGAAAAAAAATTGGAAAACCGCTCCTGGGCTGACTTCCCGCCGCGGCCCAATTCCACCCTGGCCCCGCGCATCAGCCCCCGCGCCCGCAACCCTTTTCCCCCTCCCTTTCGCTGACGGGCCGACCCCACCTGTCGGCACTGTCTTCTCCACCGCGCGTCGCGTGTGTGTAACGGCCGCGCATGTCACCGCCACATTCACCCCGTTCAATGCCATTCGTTTCTCCTCAATCAAACATCGGCTAGTGCCATATGATGGCGCCATCAGTTACTCGTCTGAACCCCTATAAAACCCGGCCGATTCCCCTCAAGTTTTGTCACCCGACACTCAAACCCTAGCCACCGTCATCATCGGGTATGTCACCGCCGTTACCGTCGATTAGACCACCCTTCCTCTGTTCTAACTTCTCCCTCGTGTGAATTGTGTTCCCAGGGAGCCGCCGGACAAGATCATTTGAAGGTTGAACTACTGTGATGTTGGAATCACCATGCCCCGTCGAGCCTTGCCGCGGGTCGTCGTCGTGCGCCCATATTCATTCATTTCTCGTGCGCGCGACCACCGGGGTGAGTCCTCCTCCTCCTCCTCTCCGTTTTTCACCAACTTCCAGTTAGAATCGAGCCCTGTAGAGCGGTTTGTACCATCTCCGGTGAGCCGCCATGTCTACGCCACCGCGCGCCGCCGTCCCAAATTAAAAATGGTATAAAAATTGTTAAAAATATGCTTTAATCAATATTTCATTTAACTCTAAATTCTTAATAATTGATTTATGTCTATAATTAAAATCAACCATAAAATCAGTTTTGCATAGGAATTTATATTTATTTGAAATGTTTGCATTCTATGTGTTCTTAATGTATGTTATTATCTTTGCATTGCCGTAATCTAGAGTCAGGACCAGAACCGACATTTAATCTTCAAGAGCAACAATTTCTCGACGACCACCAGGCTCATTTTGGAGGCAAGTTCCTTGACCATCTTGCATCCTTTTTGTTAAGTTGTAGTTAGATGCATGCTGAAATAAAATATGAATCCTGTGTTTCGTTTCCCTAGATTTTCCACAATATTCCTTGTCGACATGGTTTGGGTGTTTTACTATTATTTAGTTTATGGTTAGCCATGCTTAATTGAAATATGATCTACTTATCTACAAGTTATATTTGATATATATTATGATTCATGAATTGATGGAAATATGAATTTAGTAGATAGGAATCTGATTGGGGGTTTTGTATGGATTTGTGCATGCATGCACAAGACCTGGGTTTGGGGCTTGACACCAATCGGATTCTAAGGACCAGTTTATGGTGGAAGTTGCTAAGCCTTTTAGTATCACCATAGAATTGTATATGGGAAAAATTGATTTAGTAATTTGGTCTCTCCTGATGTAGCATAGGTAATTGAACGGGCGGGGAATGGGTTCTTCCTTGGGATCCGCATGGCTCAAGCGGGGCCTTCTCCTGGCGGAATGAAAATAGACTCCAGGTGCCAGAGCGGTGAAACCTTAGAGTACCCATTGCAAGTCGGGAGAACTATCGGAAACACCTCGTAGTGATCTCCTGGCCACACACCTTCGGAAGTGTGTAATGTGGTTAGCTACCACGGGTATCAAGGAGGTTTACCTTAGTCCACCTGGCAATAGGGGATGAAATCACGAACTGTGGATAAAGGATACACACTCTGCAGAGTCTTGTCAAACTTTCTAGACAGCCGTGCTCATGGACACGAGCGGCTTGGAACCAAATTCATAATTAGCACATGGTTAAATAATGGATGATTTTGGTTTGGTCTTACCTGTATTAATTTTGGGATGTTGGTTGGGATTTCACCTAGATGTAGGTGCTTAATAACATTAAGAATAGGTTGTAACTACTATAGTGCTTTAACTATTATTTGCCTTCCTTGTTGTGAACCACATGTCATAAGTTCCCAACTTGCGAGTACTGTTGGTACTCAAATTTTTTAGTTGCATATTCCCCCCCCCCCCCAGTCTACGAAGACGAAGAAGTGGAGAACCAGGACTTCTACGGAGACCCTGATGAGATGTTCTAGGCTGGCGCTCCCCCATGCAATGCCTGTGCTTGGAGCCCTTTTTCTTATTTATCGGCTGCTTGTGTAATTTTCTTTTAGACCTGAAAGGTCATTTATGTAATAAGGTGATGTACTCGAACATGGTATTATTTATGGTATTTCACTTTCATCTACACATGTATGAGTCAAACTGATCCTGGCATACATGTGGAAAGCATCTGGTTGTCTTCTTATTACCAGGTGTGACAGCTTAGAATTCAACTTCAGGATTGTCGGTGACCGATAAATCACATGTCATCTTTATACGAACCAGCTCATGCCATCAAGCAATACAGAAGATTCACACTTCTGTAAACAACCAAAAGTAAGCTCACACACCTGAAAAGAGAAATACATGTACATAACTAAGTATACAGCCAAGTGAAGTGGGACTTCGTAAAAAAATATTTGATTGCACGAATCAACAATGTATGCATGATATAGCCTGGCAATTCATGGCGTAATGAACTGATAAATTTCCAAATTCATGCACAATTTCATCGGTTTCATGAGCCTGCTCATCTAACCCCTCGGTCTGAGACAGCTCATATCTGTTTCTGACAAGTTCAGTCCTTACAATGACTCGATCCAACTTACATTCTGAACAAAAGTAGTGACAAATAAAAACATGGCAAGTAAACCTCATATGGGTAGTAAATTGAGAGCCTAATACAACCATAAGTATGCCACCTAGTTCTGCGAGGCCTGTCGCCTACCATCAGGAATCGCGAATAGAACTACTGGTGTTGAGGTCCCGGTAAATGGGGCATCACATCTGTAGTAACCTTTCCTCTCAATGTGTATGATCTCTCCGCGCTTAAGGTTCCTCATAGTTGAATCTCCGAAGGCTGGGGTATCCCGTTGAGTGCAAGGGTTCAGATTGTCAAGGAAGTCCTCATCCTCCTCTAGCTGTGTACATGCCATCAATAGTTATCAGTGTTCAAGTGATCAACGAACAAGGGGTGCATCTAACCACACCATCTAAACTATGGTGTCACCCTAAGCGTTTCTATTGTATGAGCAAATATACTGCATTTCGAGCTCAATCGAAAATGTTCATTCTGAATATGCTCTTGCAGCAGCACATCAAGTTTAAGCTGAAACAAAGTAATTGTCGTGTAAAGATAAAACAATGAATTGAATTTAATGTGATTCAGCTTATTCTTACTACGGTCACTTGTCCTCTCCTTATCCATTATATAAGATGTCGACATCTAATACGAAGAAATGTTGTGTATATATGTCGTAAAATCAAAACTGATCATCGAAATACACAAGAATACACGATCATTCATGAAATGAACTCCTTGAGCAAGACAACAAAGACAATGTTATGGAAATAGAACAATGACAGTATGGATCAATCTACCACATCTATACCAGGAGAGAGAGAGAGAGAGAGAGAGAATAAAACAGGAAATGTATGAAATCAAGAAAGAAACTTAAGTCAGAAAAGTGAACTCAAGAAATTATATGTTAACCTAACTTGGAGCAATGGCTAATTTACCTTTTTCTTGCTAATGAAATAATCGAATTCCACAAGAGGGAGGTGGACTAGTTCTTCTATATCAGGTAGCCAAGTGATCTTCAATTTTGTTGTCTTCACAGAGCCCTCAAGATGTTCTCCGATTAGTTCAGTAATTACTCCATTCTCCACTTTGATATCTTTAATGATAGCATTTCCCCAGTCCATTAGAGTTTCTTCCTCACCCTTGGTAATGGCAGATGCATCAGAAAGATCTAGCCATATTCTATTAGTGAAAATTGTAGCCTTCTTTCCAGCACCCTCATATTTCTTATGCCTTGGTACAATTCTAACAAAGGGTTTCTCTGGACCATAATGAGAGTGAAAATCACACGCTGGTCTTTCAGCACAGCAGTATGTCTTGCACAAACTGGATCAATTATCTTCTTGTTGATTGTCCAGAGCTTATCCCACTCCATGAGATTCAAATTCTTTGAAGCACCCTTCAACAAGGAAAAAGATATAAATCAGAAAAAATATTCATACAGATTACCAACATAGTGCAATATCACGTTATCACATATATGTACCTGATGGAGTATAAATTGTATCAATGCTTCAACCTTCAAGCCACGGTGTACTATGCCTTGAACAGTGGGGAAACGAGGGTCAGTCCAATCCTCAACCTTCTTGTTCAGTACAAAGCAGAGAAGCTTCCTCTTGCTCAGAAGGGTGTAGATCATATTCAGTCGGCTGAATTCATATATTTCAACCCTTCTCATTCCGATATCATAAAGAATTTGATAATATTGTGCATTCCGGTCATGGTATTCACTGGAATGAAGAGTATGTGTCACTCCCTCCAATGCATCAACAAATGGGCAAGCAAAGTCATATGTTGGATAAATCTTGTACTTTCAACCAACACGGTGGTGAGGATCAGTGTTACAGCGGTAGTAAACAGGATCTCGGAGCGACTTGTTAGGATCCTGCATGTCAAGTTTACCCCGAACACAGCACTGCATACCCGTATTAGTTCCATTAACCATCTCTTTCCGCGATGATAGATTTTCCTCAACAGTATTATTTCTTCTCCTTAACTCAACACCATCCATCCTCTCACTCCTCATTTGCTCCTTTGGTGTGTCATCAACATATGCTTTCCCTTGTCTAATCAAACTTTCAGCCATTTCCATCAGCATTGGAAAATAATCAGATGTGTATGTGACTGCATCATACTTGATTCCTAGTGTCTCAATATCTTTCAGGAGGTTCTCAACGACATATCTTTCACCAAATTATTTGTTCAATAGTGCAACCTTTGCGTGACCAATATGGAGGTATCCACTAAGCTGGGGCAAAACAAACGCAAACTTCTCCAACTTTTGCCCCAGGGAGATCAACTTCTCGGGCTGATGTGTTAGAAGATAACAAGAGGAGAGTTGATTTGGATTTTTACAGAATCAGGTCATCGTGAAGAAGCAGGTCTTCGGTAGGTTCTAGAAAATAGAGTCTGTTTAGAATAAATCGTTAACATAGACATGTAATATGTCTTTATCCTTTCTTTAGATCGTGCTTGGCCGCACGTAATTCTCTTGGACTCTTCCGGACTTGTAAACGGTCGCACCATGTATTGTTCTATAAATACTCCACACGTAAGGTCTTGGCCCCTCGAGTTTGAGGTTCAGACTTTCTCCCAAGTCTCCTCTCTCAACATGGTATCAGAGCCTGCTAATTCTTCACCAAGCAAATCAAGGCAATGTTGAGCTCGGCCTCCTTGTCGGTACAAGGATTCAACACGCTTTCGCATCACGTTGAGAAGCTGACTAGGGAGAACTTTCTCCTCTGGAAAGCCCAAGTACTTCCAACGATTAGAGGAGCACAACTCTTCGGTTTCCCAAAAGGCTCCATCAAGCAACTAGACCAGGAGCTTCTGGTGTAGAAGGATGGCAAGGCTGAATGGATTCTAAACCCAAATTATCAAGCCTAGCTTGTACAAGATCAACAACTTCTCAATTATATAAATTTGACATTGTCGAAGGAAGTTTTCGCGCAAGTCGCTATGTTCTCCTTGTCGGCTGAAGTGTGGAGAGTTATCCAGAAAAGTGTTGCTTTGCAATCAAGAGCTCATGTTATGCATCTACGAGCCAAGCTCTTGAGCACAAGGAAAAGAAGCATGAACATTGCTACTTAGTTTTTGAAGATGAAGGAATTTGCGGACGAGATGGCTGCTGCGGGTAATAAAGTTGATAATGATGATATAGTTTCTTACATATTAACAGGTCTTGATGCAGACTATAACTCGCTTGTCAAGAACATGAGCACGAGGACAGATCTGATCGCTCTGTCCGATCTTTTTTCTCAGCTCTTGTCCACCAAAGCAAGATTGGAGAGGCAAAATATCTCTAATCAATACCAACGAAGTGATCAGCATCAAGCAAATGTTGCCTCTCGTGGCAACTTCAGAGGAAGAGGAGGTGGAAGATCAGTCCGTGGAGGCCGAGGCAGGGGACGTGGATCTCCTGAAGGCAAGGCAGTGTGCCAGCTTTGCAACAAGATTGGCAATACAGTAGTAAAATGCTACAAAAGATTTGATAGATATTTCAAGCCTGTTGAAGAAAAGACAGTGAACAATGCCACAACTTCCTATGGCATAGATACAAATTCATACACTAATACAGGAGCTACTGATTATATCACATGAGATTTTGATAAATTATTAACCAAGGAGAAGTATGGTGGTCAAGAAAAGATGCACACGGCCAATGGTTCAGGTATGAGAATTAATCATGTTGGTGCTTCCATTTTAAGCACCCCAGCACGACCACTTCATCTCTCTAATATTCATCATTTTCCATCTGCCAAGAAAAATCTCACATTTGTTCATAAATTAACTGCTGACAATTATGTTTTTCTTGAATATCATCCTTGATATTTTATTGTAAAGGATTAAGCTACGAAGAGAACTCTTCTTCAAGGCAAATGTGAAGGTGGACTGTACCCCTTGCCGTCCCTAGAAAGCTCATCGCCAAAGTGTGCACTCATGACCACTAAACCTTCCTTTGAAAAGTGGCATGATCGATTAGGCCATCCCTCTATGGCAATATTGAATAAAGTCGTCAATAAGTATAATCTTCCTTGCTCTCTAGACTCCAGTAGTACAAGAGTGTGTGATGCATGTCAACAAGGAAAACGCCATCAATTGGCTTTTCCTAAGTCTTCTAGTATTTCTCAAGAACCTTTAGATCTTATTTTTTCGGATGTATGAGGACCAGCTCCTATGTCCGTTGGAGGAAATAATTATTATTTGAGCCTTATTGACGACTTCAGCAAATTCACATTGATCTATCTCATTAGCTACAAAACAGATGTGTTCGCAAGTTTAGAGAATTCCAAGCCCAAGCTGAGTGCCTTTTTAATAAAACGATAATCTCCATACAAACTGACTGGGGAGGAGAATGTCAAAAGCTCAGTGAGTTCTTCACCCAAATTGGCATGACACATCAAGTCTCCTATCCTCATACACATCAGCAAAACGGAGCAGCTGAGCGGAAACATCGCCACATAGTTAAGGTAGGTCTTTCTCTCCTGGCTCGTGCATCAATGCCTCTCAAATTTTGGGATGAAGCCTTTTTCACTGCTTCCTATCTCATAAATAGAGTTCCATCTTGACTATTGGAATATTGCACACCATTAGAAAAACTATTCCACACCAAGCCGGATTATTCTTCTCTCAAAATCTTTGTATGTGCATGTTGGCCTAACTTAAGACCCTACACAAATCATAAACTCTCATTCTGATCAAAAAGTTGTGCTTTCCTAGTGTACAGTCCCATTCACAAAGGCTACAAGTGTCTTGATAGAGCCACTGGCCGAAATTATGTCTCAAGGGATGTTGTGTTCGATGAAACTGTTTTTCCATTCGAAAGTCTTCATCCCAATGTAGGAGCGCAGCTTACATCCGAAATAAACCTCCTTCCTCCAACGTTGTTAAATTCTACTGGGGTATTTACTGGAGTACAACATGTTGATTCTAATGATCTCACCAAATCTTATAATTTTTTTGAGCAAAGCAGCAGCGTTGGTGATGATTGTATGCAGGAAGTGCATGGGGAACAAAATTCGCAAACCGCAGGAGATCCGGTCATCAATCCCAGAGAAGATACGAGTGAGGCTGCTAGTCATCAGGGGGAACAGACGAAATCAAATCTCGAGTTCGTGCGCGGGATGCAGCCGACAAACGTACTGGGAGAGGTGCAAGCACAGAACTCTGCCCCCATAGTTGTTGTGCCCGACTTCACATCGGCAGACACCTCGTCCGTGTGCAAGCACGTGAATTAACTTCAGCGGGTACAACACCTTATTCCAATGTGTTAGGAAGACATTGCACGCGCGAATCCACCCCGGGATCTGTTGTGCCAGAAAGTGGATCCGGAGCACCAAATCAAATGCGGCCAGTAACACGTGCACAAAATAATATTTCTAAGCCCAAAATGTTTGGAGATGATTTTATCTGTTTCTACTCTTCATCAACAGGAGAACCAGCCACTCTACAACAAGCTCTTGAAGACAAAAATTGGAAACAAGCGATGAATGTTGAATATCAAGCCTCGAAGAAAAACAAAACATAGCATCTTCTGCCACGAGAAGGTAAAAGTAACATTATTGATTCTAAATGGGTATTTAATATTAAGAGAATGCAGATGGGACTATCGACACATACAAAGCAAGGCTCGTTGCAAAAGGCTTTAAACAACCATATGGTATTGATTATGAGGATACTTTTAGCCCTGTTGTGAAGGCAACTACCATAAGAATTGTTCTGTCAATAGCAGCTTCAAAGGGATGGTGTCTGCGACAACTAGATGTTCGAAACGCTTTTCTTCATGGTGTTTTAGAAGAAGTCTACATGAGTCAACCTTCAGGGTATGAAGATCCTTCTCATCCTCATTACATATGCAAACTAGACAAGGCTATATATGGTTTAAAACAAGCTCTGCGGGCCTGGTATTCAAAATTGAGCACAAGACTGGTTCAACTGGGTTTCTCACCATCAAAAGGAGACACTTCGTTATTTATCTACAATAAAAATAAGGTCAACATATTTCTTTTAGTTTATGTTGATGACATAATTGTTGCAAGTTCCTCAGGCAAGGTTGTAGAGATGTTGCTAAATAGTCTTAGACAAGACTTTGCTTTAAAAAACTTGGGAAGACTTCATTATTTCCTGGGTATGGAAGTTGCACATACAAAAGAGGGAGTTTGTCTTAGTCAAAATAAATATGCATCAAAGATATTAAAGAAGACTAGGATGGAAAAGTGCAAACCGGTAAATACACCTCTTGCGGCCACTGAGAAGTGTTCTTTACATGATGGTGAACTACTGGATTTAAAAGAAGCAACAACGTAACACAGCCTGGTAGGAGCTCTGCAGTACTTGACTCTAACCATGCCGGACCTAGCCTTCTCTGTGAACAAGGTTTGCCAGTTTCTTCATGCGTCGACGTCCTCACACATGGTGGTAGTCAAAAGAATATTACAGTATGTGAAAGGTACTATAGGTCTTGGTATAAAATTTTTCAAGGATTGTTCTCTGCAAGTGAATGCATTTTCAGACGCAGACTGGCCAGGATGTCCATATGACAGAAAATCTATTGGAGGCTTTGTTGTTTATCTAGGTTCTAACCTAGTGTCTTGGAGTGCAAGAAAACAAAATACAGTATCAAGATCTAGTACCCAGGCGGAGTACAAATCTATGGCTAATGCAACGGCAGAGTTGATATGGGTGGAGACCATATTGAAGGAGTTAGGCTTCTCACACAAAAATACACCCTGTCTTTGGTGTGACAACTTAAGAGCAACATATATGTCTGCGAACTCAGTGTTTCATACCAGAATAGAGATTGATTTTCATTTTGTGAGAGAAAGAGTTGCACAAAAGTTACTACAGATCAAGTTCATATCTTCTCGTGATCAAATAGCAGATGGTTTTACAAAATCTCTACCGGTTCGCAGACTTATGGAGTTTAGATGCAATCTTAACCTGGAGCATTAAGATTGAGGGGGAATGTTAGAAGATAACAAGAGGAGAGCTGGTTTGGATACGTACAGAATTAGGTCATCGTGAAGATGCAGGACTTCGACATGTAATCTTTACTTCTTGTTTATGTCTTTAACCTTTGTTTAGATCGCGCTCGGCCGCACGTATCTCCCAGACTCTTCCGGACCTGTAAACGGCCGCACCATGTATTGTTCTATAAATACTCAACGCGTAAGGTCTTGGCTCCTCGAGTTTGAGGTCCAGACTTTCTCCCAAGTCTCATCTCTCAACGTGATGGGTCTTTTGAATCGAGTACCTTCTTTAGGCTTGGCGCAGGAGATCTTCCAATTCCTCGTTTTCCGAGATATGCAACAACAATTGGATTCAACTTGTCCCCGTACTCTGAATCTATGCTGTTGAACCAGCGGACCAGATTTTGGTATTTCTTTGACTTCCTCAGACTATCCCATCGTTGACCAGTCCCTGAAGGAAAATAAATAAACATTATGGAACCCAGGAAGAGCTTGAAAGAACAGTGAAATGGCCCACAGCTCACTAGCAAGAATTGACCACACAGCAAGGTCAGCAATTGTCGGACCATGACCAATCAGAAAGGTCCGAGATGCCAAATATCCATCAACAAATGAGCAGGCCTTTCCAAATTGAGAGCCAGAAAGGAAGATGGGTGCGTATCCAAGCCATTCAACAACCTGCATATTTATTAGCAATGGATATTCAGAGTACAAAACTAAGCATGATAATATAATAACTTTTCAACAATCGTTTGACCACAACATACATGTCCGAAACCGATCGCATTCTGTCCGGAAAAGCTTGAATGAGATGCAGCATGGGCAATGTAATGGAGAATTGGGTTCACATCTTGGAGTAAATCTCTGCACGCAAGCACAAAATATTTTATGAGAAACTCAAAGCTACCAGAGTGTGAGTCAAAGTAAATGATATAAAAAGGGATATCAATCATTTAAGAACATACAAATTGACACAACTGCATCGGAAAATTGCCACTATAGCTGCATGTATCAAGCAAATATAGTATAGAAAAGTGGAATCATCCTAGTTGATAAACTGCTGAAAATAATAACCCATTTGGAAAGAAAATAGGTGTTCCCGATTGTGATCAATTAATGGTACAACCTTCCCAAGCCATCATTTTTTCATGCAAAAACTCAAGGTAGCAACTGAGTAGTGAGTACTGACAGCATCCCCATCCATAATGACTATAACAGTGCTAATATAGAAGTTATGTATTAGAATAAAATAATCTTAAAGAATTTTTCTTTTTGCATAAAAGAATGCCCACGAAGTCACGGGCTCGAGTCTTGGAAAAAACCTCTTGCAGAAACGTAGGGGAAGACTGCGTGACCCAAAGTGGGCCAGACCCAGACCCTTCTTCGAACCCTGCGCAAGCGAGAGCTACATGCACCAGGCTGCCCATTTTAAATAAAATAAAAAACATATATAAGAGAACAATTAAGAGTTTACCCAGAACCGAAGTGTAGGATGGGTGTTGAGCCCAAAGGAAGACTGGGATCAGTTGTCAGGAAAACACCTGCAACCTTAGCAGCACAAATGATTGAAATTGGTGGGCTGTCTGGGGAGAATGCTAACTTCACATCCATTGATTTGTTTTTGAGAACAGAAATAGGAACCTGAATGCAGCAGAAAGAAACATGTAAGCTTTAATACAGAATGCGAACAATTTGGGTGACAATTGTTTTATTTCTTTTTATTTGTCCTACAAGAATCAAGGTATGTTAAGACTTAAGAGTACAATAATCACAGGAGAAAAGAGTCGATTGTCTAAAAACCTTATTATGCTGTAAGGCCCCAAGTGGTGTGTGGGTTGATTCTGGTGAAGCTCCAGTTCCCCTAAATAACAAACCAATTTTTACTCTAATCTATGGAAATCAAGCCCTCCTATTAGAGAGCTAATGAAGAGCATTTTACCAACAGAACGCGGTGAGACCATGGTTAACAGCAGGTATTGGAATTTCATCGCATAGAAATGCCCGAATCCTTTCTCTGAAGCTATCTGAACATCAACAACTTCCGCTAGTACTCCCTCCGTCCTCAAAACTTTCAAGATGGAGGGAGTCTTGATAAATGATTTATGCATAGATATCACATCTTTCGCTAGTACTTGATGCAGATAAATGGATGTGCACCACCTAGCACTGAAGTGTTGGGATGTAACAGTATAAGGTCCGGATACACCGATTTCTCGTCAGATGCCCTACTCCTCTTCTCTCGCCCCCTGATCACCAGCGACGGTGTCGCTGCCGTCTCCCCTCTACCCACTCAATCCTCTAACAGTCCCCTCTTCTTCTGTTAACCTAGGTCGCTTCAGCCCTTAAACCCTACGCGTGCCGCCAGAAGATGCGCAGAGAAGGGACCGCATAGCTTACCTGTCTCGTGTCTTATACTAGTGGCAGCCGGCTGCCGAAACCAACTGGAAAATGAAGATGGTGCGTCTAGGAGCAGCGCTCCCCCCGGCGCACGCTGCGTCAGTAAACCAGGGGCGGTGGCAGCGGCGGCGTGGGTAGAAGGAGGGCACGTTGTTCAAATGCGCTGAACTAATTGGGTCGGCTCAAATCCAATGTTTTTGGCATGGCCCGAGCACGATCCGACGCAGAGCGGATCGGGTTCGAGCTGGCTCGGGCCGTTCCTGAGCTTAAGCGCACTAATGACTAAAAGAATAGTATAGGTTATAATCTTTTGATAGAAATGGATAAGTCAATTGATGGAGATCTCAATGATCCGAGACTCGCGAGGAGAACACGAACATCCCCTGCAATCACTACACTACCACTGCGTTGGTTATCAACCGTGCTTCACACGCTTGATCTCGCCAAGAAGGCTAATCCCTGCAAGTGCAACTGAGAACACAATCAAGAACGTAGAAGAAGCAATCTGAAATTGCTGAATTGGGGTTTCACAAACCGATAAACGGCACAACTGTGCATAACAGATTAATCTAAGCAAAAATCAATTGTTTATAGCGGCTACTAGGGAGTATATATAGGTGGGGGGACGTTTAAGGGGTGTTGGATTCGTGACCTAACCCTAATAAACAAAAATAAAGGATGTAGACTTGATACGAAACCCAATAGTCCAATACAAAGGCGCAACACCTAAACTCGATTTTCTTTCAACGTTTCCCGTTGACTCTAAAATAATTTTGATATGGGACCAACTGTAACACCCCAAATTTAACATACAAGAAAATTCGAATTTAAAATAAATTAAACATTAAATTAAACAATGAATAAATTAAATTAATATAAGGAGTGAAACTGTGTTTAAATAGATGTATGTGTGCTTAGAATTAAAATTTAATTTATAAAACTTGCTGACATTTTGGTTTATATTTGAAATCTAATATTCAATTAATGAACAAATAAAAATGAAATGAAAATCCTCTCGTTCCAAAACTCTATGGGCCGAAAACATAGTCCCACCCCGCAGCCTAACCCTCTCTTTAGTACAGCCCACTCTGCTTCCCCCCCTGCCGCCGGCCCACCTCATTTCTCTCTCTGTGGCCCAGCCCAACCGGAGCCTTGGATTATTCCCCTCCTTCTCTGTCCCGTGGGGGACACTCGTCAGCGTCGGCTTCTCCTTTCATCGTCTCAGTCTGTCCCTCACCGACCCCAGGCCCCGCTCGTTAGTACCCCACGCTTTGTCTTGGCCCAGTCAGACGGCACATAGGATTCCCCCGCCACCCCTTTGTCGTTTCTTTCCGTCACTGTGCATCGGGACCCACTTGCAACCCTTTCCCCTTCCCCCTTTCCCTGGCACGATGTCACGCCATCTGTGTAACCGTGACACCATGGCACGGACGCCGAGCCCCCGAGCGTGGAGTCCAAAAATCCACCGCAAAATTCGGGCACCCATCTTCTTGCCGCACACTGAAGCCCTCATATAAAAGCCGCTCCAACCCTAGCCCTCCCTCCTTGCTCTCGACTCCAGCCGCGCGCCGCCGCCGCCATCCCTCCTCGGTGAGCACTGCTGCCACCACGCGATTCCCCCACTCCATGTCGCAATATTCCTCCCTAGCTAGCCACACTGCTTCTCTGGAACTCGTCCGGGCCTCTCCATCCTTCCCCGCTGTGGATCGGCACCGTAGTCGTGATTTCTGATGGAATTTTGATGATTTCGCCGCCCCTCTTGACGTTCCACTGCACCCGCTTGATTCTGATGGATCACCGCAGCAACTCCACGTCACGCGACTGCTTCCGAGCCTCCCCAAGCAACCGCACCACCCTTTGTATTTTCGATAAGTTCCCCTCTCTTAATTCATGTGGTTACTCACGCGCTTAGGGTAGTGTAACACCCGGACACCAAGGTCCGATGAGCCGCGCCGCCCTGCACCGTCGCATCACCCTCTGCACGCCTTTCCGAGCCGCAAAACCACCTTGGGTGATTTCTAGCCGCCATCCTCCTTCGCTTTCGGTAGCTAGCATCGAGTTTAGCAAGTCTTAGCTTCGTATTGGCATTTTCTGGCGAGCTCGAGCCGCCGGCCATGGGTTCACCGCCGTGCGTCCCCGGGAGAAGAAGCCAAGGGCTTCGGTTCTCCCTTGGCCCTTAGATCGAGTCCTAACGGTCTGGATCGATTAGAGGCATAGCCCTTCGTCGTATAGATCTGCACCGTTCATTCTCTTTTGCACGGCCACGATTAAATCTAGTTTACCCTTTTGCTTCTTAAAATCTGGTGCGCCCAAATCTGATCTGACGGTCCCTGTTATATCATAGCATACCCCTTTGCCAATTTGCAATTAGGCCCCTGTGTTTTGCCGAGTGCGGCTAAGAAGCCCTTCCACCTTGCCGCTTTAGCACATTGACCCCTGGACTGTAATGAAATATGTTTTGCTTTTATAAATCCAATGAACTTAACACCCAGGCCCCTGTAGTTTGGTGTATTAGCATTTTCGATTCTTGCAGTGTGCTGCCTGTTGCTGTTTAACCCATGGAACTTGCTGAATTAATGATTTAGCCGCTGTAGTAGACTGTAAATTTGCATAAAACCCTTGTAACATGCTATTTTAACTAAAATGGCCTTATAGTATGTATACTTGGACACAAGATGATAGATTAATACTGTTTTGAGTAAACTGAATAAGTGGCATGCTCAAATAAAATCCTATATTATGTTATAAATGTTTATTCATGCTTAATAGTTATATGATCACAAAATAAATATATTTTACACCCATTAAATAATTCTTGGCATATAGGGTAGATAATAAAAATGTATCATGCATGTGATAAATGAATTGTGATCTACAAAAGTACTTGAGAATATATTCTTGCAATGTGAATGATTCATAATCTAGATTTAATCTATTAATACATGCATGATAAATATGTTCTTACATTTGTAAATATGATAAATATGTTCTTACATTTGTAAATGATTTACAACCTAGGTTTAACTTATTATTGCTTGCATGATAATATGAATGTGTGTTCTCTTGTTAAAATCAATGAATTGTCATATAAACCTATTTTGTCATCTTAATCAATATCTAAAATATGCAAGTTCAACTATGAACATTGCTATAACCTGATAAAACACCCGTAGCACCGTGTTTAGTCGTTATCGCGTGTAGGTGTTCTAGGTACGCCGTAGGGTATTGGTGTAGTGACCTCTATGTATCTTCTTTCTTGTGTGTATGATGTAATGTTGCTATATTGAATGTGCTTTTATATCTCTCTTTCGGTAGTTTACTCGTGTTCGCGTGATGATTGTGACGTGAAGACTCCGATGATCGAGAGCTCTACCCGGAAGACTGAGCAGCTACAAGAAATAAAGAAAAGGCAAGTGCCCTTGACCAATTTGCACCGGTTAAGAAAATATTAAGGATGTAGATAGAATTAGTTGCATGCAAGTATTAATTTGAATCCTATGTTAGGGTGTTTCCCTAGTTTTCCATATCATTCCTTGTCGGTCTGTTGGGTAGATGCTAGGCTATTTTGTGGGTGGTTACAACTGCTTAGCCATGCTGTCATAGTCAGGGGAGTAATTTCATTTAAATTACTAAACTGTCTACTTTACTTTTATATGCATTACTGTGGTTTTGGTGGTGGGATGTTGTTGATAGGAATCTCGCTGGTAGGTCGACTTGGTGGGTGCAATACACACGAGGCTCGGGTTTGTTGTTAGATGCCTACGTAGATTCTAAGGACCTGTTCTTGGCGTTGCGATTTTAGGCCTTATCGTGCCACCACAAGACGGTATGGAACGGCTTAGCCAATTAATTAGGAGATCTTTCAATGAGTACGAACAATGTTTGGTGCGGGGAACGAGTTTTGGGGATTTACCGCTCTGGGATCCACAAGGCTCAAGAGGGGGCTGCCATGTCAGAGGGTCTACTCCAGTATGTTGTGGTACGAAACTTTAGAGTGCCCGTACTTGTTGGGAGACCCTTTGTAAATGCTTTGTTGTGACCTTCTGGCCACACACCTTAGGTAGTGTGAAGTGTGACTGACCCTCACCGGCATAAAGAAGGTTCTTAGTCCACTTGGAGATAATTGATGAAATCACAACTTGTGAGTAAAGTGGTACAAACTCTGCAGAGTGTTAAATCCATTTAGATAGCCGTGCTCACAGTCATGAGCTCGCTTGGATAGCTCCACCTTGATTAGTTGGGACTGGTTGGTTGGTAGCCGGGTGGTTTAACCCAGTGAGTTGGTTTCCGGGTGGGTAACCTGGGCGGTGGTGAGGCGGGTGGGTGTAACCCGATGGTTTATATTATTATTGGATAGATATATCCTTCACCTAGTAAATAGGATGCTAAGGTCAACATAAGAAATTAAGGATGCATAGAGGCTTAACCTGTGTCACCTTTTCCTCATTGAATAGCCCGCATGTCATAACTTCCCATACTTGCAGTGTACATTAGGTACTCACGCTTGCTTGTTTTCCTTTTTCTGTGTACATGTCATGTTGCTCAGAAAGATGATCAAGCGAAGATGGAGTCTAGAAGGTCGCATTGCTGCCAGTCGATTTGCTTGTGGCATGCCCTGCTCATTTACCTCTTCTCGCTGTTGTATTTATATTGTTTTAAGGTAATAATTGTTGTTTTACTCAATATAGAACTGTTTGCCATATTTTGTCGTGCATGTATGATCAACCGATCCTGGCATACATGCAGGTATTGTCCTGTTTTACCTTGTGTAAAACGGGGCGTGACACCAACCACGTTCAAAATGGAGTCTATATGCGTCATGGGCTTCTGTTTTAGTACAAAGTTGTGCTGGACTATGAGTTGGACATGATTTTGAGTTGGGTTCGACCTCCATCATCTTTGGATGTATTATCTGGTCCTCAATGCCCCTAAGATTTCTTGCATACAATTTGAACCTCTCCATGAACTCCAATCACAATTAAGTCATTAGGTAGCAATCTACTCTAGAAAATATATAAGGAAGCATATAAGAACGAGGTCACCATTGAAATTAATTGTTGTCTGTCAACTTTAATGATTGCATATTGTATGGTTGTGTGTATCCATAGGAGTGATGTCCTCATCATCTTCCCGTTCTTGAATTGGAGTCGTCCTCGACTCAAATTCATCTTCTCTCATGTATGGGTCCAAATGTGCAACGCCATCGAATCCTCTTGTGTGCATGAAAGGAGGAGGCCAAGATGGTGGACGACATAGTGCGAAATTGCTAACGTTTCTTACGTCACAGATCATCTCTCGAAAGAGATGAGGTTCTCAAATGCATGGAAACTATCGTGTAGCATTTCACCAAAGATGATTCCCAAGGGTATCGTATTTATCCCAATGGAAGGCAATGGAGTAAAGTAAACATACTCTTATGATCAAGCTATGGGATACTAATCAATTATCAAGAAAGGGGTAAGTTGATAGTATATGGGTAGTGTGACACACACCTAAGAAATCTATTCTAAAGCTAAATGGGTCCTAATGGAGATTAGACTAAGAGGTGGGGAGTTGCTATTACAATGCTTGTAGTATACATATACATAGCCTAGGTTAGGTACTAACGAGCATGTCAATAGTGACTACTTATTCTATGTTGTTCAACATATCGGGCACGGGTTTACCCCTAGCAATACTAGGACAACTCCCGTCAAGAGCCTGTCGCATAGCCGAACGTGGAGGATTACAAAGGACAGATAGGGATGTCACCACCTACTACCTACCTCTTCAATCCGTGGGTCTACAAGACATCCAACATTACTTAACTATCCTAGCACCGCGCTAGCATATTAAGTAAATACCTTAAGAGTAATGACACAAGCCATCTTAAGGAAATGACTAACCTAAACATCATTGAACCAATGTTGAGACATAGCATAAGTTATTCATATTAACATGATCATATCATAGCTAGTTAGACTATAGTGGGGGTTTGTAGTGTTTATGATGATAGATTAAGAGTGCTATGGCATAATCATAAATACTACTCCTACCACATACATGGACTCCACAATCAAACAAGAAACAATTCATCCAAGTATATGAATAAAAGAAGAATAAAGATAATATCTTTATTATGCATAAAGTCATAAATATAAGAAAAGATACATGAGCCATACATTTCCCAATTTCGACATGGGACTAGAAGCTCTCCTCCCTATAGCCTAACTCCTCTAGGGACTAAGAGAACTAGTGTATACAATAGAATGATGCTCAAGTGGTGTGTGTTGAAGTGAGGGTGAGGGGTCCTATTTATAGATTGGAGAAGCGTATGTTCCCGCCACCAAAAGCGCGCAAATCAGTCACCCGTGGCCTCTTCAAGCTGGGAGGAGCCAACACGTGGCGTTTGACCATGTTTGGTGCCAGGACCTAGTCGGCCAACTAGGGGGGTCGGCCGACCTGGTCCTGGCTCCAAACGGCCAGTTCTTCATCCAGGTGACTGACAGGTGGGTCCCATTCCATGATATGAGTGCTACACCGTTGGATGGCCTCAGATACTTCTGTTTTTGGGCCATTTGATCCATGTGGTGCTACATGTCGATGCTTGATTGGCTGGGACGATATTTTATAGGATCCATCCCTTTGTTTCACTTCAATTCTGTGTAAAATGCTTGCATGCACCAATTTCACCAAGTACAAGTGGAAATAGGTTAAATAGAAAGGTGATGTGTGCAAGAAATGATATTTCCTTCACATAATAGACTTATATTGACGGGTGAAATTAGTATATAACAGCCGTCAACAAACTCCCCCAAGCTTATCCTTTGCTCGTCCCGAGCAAAGTCAAGACTTTAGGTTGATGATCAGGAGTTGCTACAATGGTCTACTTTTCAATAGTACCATGTGCACAACAAAATACTCTACCTAGTACTGCAAAAATTGGCATGACACTTCACCCATCTTAAGTCATTATGGGGCTTATGCCATCGCCTATTCATTGGTGGTTGAAAGAACAGCAAATGGAGCACACATACCCTAGAAATCAAGTTCCTCTCAAATCTCGGAGAGTTCAATTTAGATTATAAGTACCTCCATTTGATTCACTCGGTCTCTCCTTTATGTGTAGTAAAAATATTTCCTCACTGAGGCATTCTGCCTACACTCATCGTACCACTAAATAAGGCTTGTATGTGGAGCTTGGTAGGGAATATAGTAGACATATTTGCAGCACATAATATTGCTAAGTCAAAAGAGCAAACCTTAGGATAGATCAATTCAAAACAATTTGATTCAAGACTAGTGCATGTGTGATGGAATGGTGTGAATGTGGATATTTGAGATGACTCCTATTTATGTAGACTCTCTTATTTTGCAGGGATGAAACATGGCTATTTTTCCTTTATCTTTTTTTTATTTTTTTCTTCTCTTTTTTTTTCTCATGCTTATGATGTAAGCACGCATTTATTTTGTGTAGCCATGTCTACTACTCCCTTTTTATGCAATAAACTTGGAGAGAGTACTAAGCATGAAGAGTATGGAGTTTCTCTTTTTATCGTTGAATGATGATATGCTGGAATTTTGCTTACTTCTAGTGTAGAAGTATAGCATGTGCAAGTGAAGTCTTGACTTAAAAAAGTAATGAATCAAATCTCACATAGGTATACACTAGTTTGACAAAGCTCAATGTGAACACAAATAGCATATGCAATAGATCTACCAATTTAATGTATTATATGGCTTTGGTAGGTATTTCCAATCAAATGAGAGTAAATTAAATCTTTTTAGAATTTCTTCGAAAATGTAAGTTTCACTTTCAAACTAGGAATAGCAGCCCTATCACTATATCATATCTCACAACAACTTATAATGAATTAAGCTTTTGCTACACACAATTTCTAAATCAAGGCAAAAGTAATTCTATCCATTGAAAGCAATATTTTGGAGAGTAGTAAGTTGTAAACTAGGGAATTAGGAAAATTAAAAAAGAGCAACTGTTCATCATGTCATCTATGTGAATTCCAAATCATTCTTACAGCACATCTTTTATATTATTTTAAAAGTAAATCTACTCTACTTTTTTAAAAGTTTTTTTTATGCAAGGTGGATGATGGGTGAATGGAAAATAAATATGCAAGGGTGTGCTATAAGTTACCTCAAGTGGGGGTCCTCCCCCAAGCTTGTTCTTGTTCAAGGTCTGCGATAGGGGCTGAAACCATAACGACAGATGTAGGCCATGAGGTTGGCCTAACCTTGTTGCAACATGGCTGTCGGGGTCTGGTTCCGGCAATTCTCCCGGTATTACCGTTGGCAGCCTGCATAGTTTCTTAGTTCGGTTGGGGCGCGCGGAGATTCAGAACAAGATGGTGACTTGACACGAGGATTTACGTGGTTCGGGCCGCCTGAGCGTAATACACTACTCCACGGGTGTGTTGTTGTTTTTGTATTGAGTGTATGAGTGTGTGAGAGCGTGAGCAAGAGAGAGCCCCTTGAGCGCGTGTGTCCGTGTCTAGAGCCTCTAGTTAGTCTCTCCTCGTCTCGAGCGCGTCTCCCCGCCCAGAGTCTCTAGATAGTCTGGACCGCCTCGACCCTCTGTGTATCGCCTGGATTTTATAGTACATGGCCTGAATGTTACATCGTTAGCCTGGCCCGGCATGTGGCCCTGGCGGTAACTAATGCCTAATACACAACTTAATGTACTTAATTACCCTTAATAGCGTGGTAATGCACCTTAATAATGGTGTTTCTAGCATTATGAGTCCTCTGATCGTGTGTCATTAAGATTGCATTAATGACACATAATCAGGTCTTGAAGCCTATAATGTCCCTTGAAGGTCCGAGCCGTTGGAGGTCCACCAATCTATCTGTTGAGGTTGAAGATCCGGCGGTTGGACGCGTGGCAACTTCGGAGCTTACCGTCTTGGATGAGTAGATCTAGTTCCGTGGTACACGTGTCGGTATCGGAGCTTCCCTCTGTCGGGGGTTAGGTCCGGGGGTGCCACACAGGTATCCAGTCTGGAGCATTCCCATGCAGGGATTGTAGCTCCGGTTTTATGATACACGTGGCGGCACTGGGACTAACCATATGAGGGAGGCAGGTCCAGTTACGAGCAACACGTGGGGCCTTCGGAGGTCTTCAACTCAGATAGGTGGAGTTCCTTTGCACTCTTTGCAGTTCCAAAGGGTATCCGGTACGAAGGGTACCGACAGTGGCCCCCTGGCCCACCTCTGGGAGAGACCCTCTGGATTAAGTCGCTCTGCCAGAGGTGGGTCCATCTTTCGATTTCTGCGTCGTGTCTTCAAAGGTTTTTGGATGTACCATTGAGGTGATAGTTCGTAGTTAAACCATCGCCGTGTGGCATCTTCAGGACGTGGCAGGTGAGATTTGCGCGTGCGGATCTCACGCAATTGAAGGTCGCCGGTCCCCAATACAAAAATCATATAGGTTTAGCGCGCCCTGTCAGGCCGCCGCCCTTGGGATCCCCTCCTCCTATCATGACAACTGTTCGCCAGGGGTAAGGACCTCGACTTGATCGTCTAGGTGGTCTCGGACACCTTTGTCATTAGCACTGTGAAATTTTTGAAATTTATCCTTGGCCTTTTTGTGGTTTCCATCCAAGCGTTGCAGGGGCTTACTTAAGAGGGAAAGCATGTTTGGTTTGGGGATTCCTTACACCTTCATTCGAACTTGCGCTTGAATCCTCCAATCCTTCACTTGCTTTTTCTCTCTCGCCCCGCTGTGCTGCGATGGAGTTGGGTCTCTACAAGAGCCGTCTCACAAGTGATGACGATCTGAAGAAGGTCCGGACCTACATGGGGTGGTTCAGCGACTCCTTCAACCATCTGGTCCACGCCGGCGAGCTCCCGTTCAAGAAGAAGAGTGGTGGCGACATGGTTTACTTCTCTGCGTATGCCATGGTGGGGCTGATCCCACCTTTCTCAACTTTCCTCTTGATGTTGTTAGACTTCTATGGTCTACAGTTGTACCACCTTGGCCCCCACTCTATTCTTCTTGTGTCAACATTCGTCCACTTCTGTGAGATGTGGGTGGGTATCCCCCCCTGCGTTGAGCTTTTCCGTACCTTCTTCACCATCCACACCACCGACAAGAGTTCTGAGTATCTTGGCTTCTACTATTTTGTGAAGCGCAAGAAATGCCCCTACAAGTACTTGAGGTTGTTTCCTTCCGGCAAGTGGGACGACTGGAAGAAGGATTGGATTATCGTCACGGCAGAGGAGCACGAGAAGTTGGTTCTGCCTGAAGGTCTTCTTAATGTTGACATTGACGCCTGGAATGTGGTTCTGGTGCTGTCAGAGGCCTTCAACCCTGCCTTGACCAGGATCTGCGAATGTGTGGAAGGAGGGGTGACCCCCCAGATGGTCTTCTGCAACTTACTGGTCAACAGGTGGGCTCTGCTGAAGAAGAGGGAGAAGCTCACCTGGGCCCTCAACAGTGTGATGGATGATGACCGGATTAAAACTAGTCTAAAGTCCAATTTGGGCAGCGCTGCTTTCGAGCTTCATCTCAAGAAGTTCCAGCATGTCATTGACTTTGAGGGCAATGACTTAACTCCGCCGACGGCTTTCCTCCCTCTGAACACGGAGGCAGAGTTTAGCAGGAAGCTCCGGAGGAGCATGCCGGTGCTTGACGACCTCGGTGAGGTAGAGAGGCGTCCGACCACCAAATTGGTGATCCCCGGAGCTTCCGAGAGTGACCCTGCTTCCGCCCCGAGACGAAGAGCTAAAGTCATAGGCAAGAGCAAAGAGTTGGCTGAGCCCTCAAGCCGAAAGAGGAAGTTTAAGCACTCTGACAGGAGGCCCGTCAGACCTGCTCCTTCCACAACAGCTCCTTCTCTCCGGCGGGGGAGGTCTTTGACGGCGACACCAACTGCAACATCGGCGTCTCCCCAAAATGTCAGCTCTGCCCAGGTGACTCCGGCGCCGGGGCCAGCTAAGGGCTCTAGGTCCGAGGGTCCTTCCAGTAAAAGAAGGCCCCGACCAAGACGCTGCTAATGGCAGCAGCAAGCTCCGAAGAGCCTTCCGGTGTTACTACCCCAGTTGCGACTAGGTCGGGCTCTGAGCGTCCGGTGAAGAGGTTCCGCCCTAGCTGGAGCGGAAGCCTTCCAAGGTAAATTTGCTTTTTTACCTCAGTTGGTTATTTTTGTTGTAACCATATTTTTAGTTTCTTTTTCCTTCATCCACAGGTTATCCAATAAAGGAGTTGATGCTCCGGTTCCTGCGACAGCAGCAGATGCTGTACAATCGGAGGCTCTAGGTCCACTTTCAGCACCGCCCTAGGTGGTGGCTGAGGTCGCGGCAGCTCCGGCGTCTGCTGTCGTGGTTCTTGACCTCGAATCATCTCCTGAAGTTCCCGTGGTAGCGCCAGACCACGGGAATGAAGATGTACCAACGGCACCAGCTCCGGAGGTTGAAGCTCCGGTTTTGGATGCTGCGATGATGGATGCTCCGGCCTTAGAGCCAGAGGTAGATGCAGTTCCGGCTTTCGAGCCGGATATTACTGAAGCCCCGGCGGTGGAGCCGGCGGTTGATGAAGTTTCGGTGCCTGAGCCGATTGACATGGAGGTGCTGGCACCCGAACCGGTGGAGGTCGAAGTATGGGTGCCTGAACCAGCAGGCACCATGGAGGTCGAAGCTACGGTGCCTGAACTGGCAGTGGAGGAAGCACCAGCGTTGAGGACGGAGATGGCCTCAGCTCCAACTGGGTCTTCTCTACCTGCCCCAGAGGTGGTAGTTCCGGAGGTACCCGTTCCTGAGCCAGGGTGCCAAGGCAAAGTGGCCGGTCCCTTGCCTGATGGGCCAGTTGATAATGACATGGCGGCGGGACCTTCGGAGCTGACTCCGGAGGTAGAAACTCCCGTGGCAGGACCTACCTCGGCGACGACTGAGGCACTCCCGAAGGGCGGCCCTAGTGTCACGGAAGCTCAGGGGACCGCTCTTATAGAGTGGGACCAAATTTTTGTTTTGGAGGACCCGCTGGAGTCAGTGGAGAGGACCCCGACAGGTCCAAAGCTAATCCCCCTGTCAGTATCCATCGACAATGGCTGCTCCATCCTTCGTCAGGTCCAGCTTGCATTTTATCACGACAGCAAGGCCCTCGAGGAGGAGCGCCAAGCTCTTAGGAGGTGGCTCAACCGACTCCAATTCGAGACCAAGCTGGCGCAAACAAGGCTGGCCGGTGACAAGGAGTGGGTCAAGAGGGAGAAGGCCCGAATGGAGTACTAGGGCCAGTTGCTGGATCAGAGGGAAAGCATGGTGCAATCCCTCAACAATCAGTCCCGAGCCATATACGAAGAAACCCTGGCTGCTAATGAAGCGGCGAATGATCTCCAGGAGATGCTCAATATCGTCCACGAAAGCCTCATCAAGCGCCGGGATGGTCTTGATGAGCGAGAGAAAAAGCTCGAAGAGGAAGAGCAAAAACTCCTGGAGCCGAGAGATGACCTCGTGAAGAGGGAGGAGGAGCTCGCCCAAAGACTGACTCTGAGTGACAAGAGCCTTGCAGAGCGCACCAAAAAGCTGGAGGAGCTCTGCAAGAGCGAGGAGGAGATGGCCTGGGAGCGGGGACAGGACCTTACCAAAAGGGAGGCCGAAGTCACTGCCAGGGAGAAGAAGGTGTGAGGCCAGGAGAAATACCTGGTTGACCACCCGAACCGGATCCACGTCCCGGACAAGGAGCTTGGTGACCTTGAAAGGCAAGTTGCTGAGAGGATTCAGCAGCACGCCAAGGAAGTCGAGCGCCTTGCCCGGGAGGGTTCGGAGCTTGCGGCAGCCAAGAGGTCATTGGAGGAGATTCGAGGCTCAAGGGCTATGGAGTCTCAACAAGTATGAGACTTCGTGGGCAAAGTCGATGTCGCGCTGGCGCCGCTGGAGCCGGAGCTGGACCATGCATTGGGGGCGCTAAGCTTGGTTGGCAAAAAACTCGGTGCGATGGGCGATGTCATCCAGATCAGTTGGAAACTGAAGGAAAATCCCTTGCGCAGAACGTCACAGAATACATGCTGACGTACTACACAAGCCAGGATCCTCATTTCCCACTAAACTCGGTGCTTGAAGGTCCCATCGACAGAGAGGGACACGCCGCCAAGACCAGCGTGTCGGAGGTTGCCCAGAAGGTCGCCTCGTTTTTCCATAGAACTTAGGACTTTCTCCTTTTAGATCCCGCTTGTATCTTCTCTTCCTTTCTCCAATTTTGTAATCTCTTTTCTTCAGATGAATGAAATACAAGAAATTTATGAATTTCCTTTTTTGTCTTCAACCTTTGTCTTACTTGGCCCTCTGGTAGATGTACACAATTTGATTGCAAACATGTACCAAAAGGATGTAGCATTTTGTTGAAGACTTGAGTACTTCGAACTTGTAGAGTATAGGTCCGAAGTTTTGTTGCATCGACAGCAGGGGCCCCCAGGGGTTGACAGAGCTTAGTAGCTCCGGCAGCGACCACTGTCAACACGTAGAGGGTCGACAGCTGGCCCTTTGTGGTTGTCAGAACTTGATAGCTCCGGCGACACCAACTATCAATGTCTAAAACATCGACGGTGGGTCCCCTTGGGGGATGTCGAAGCTTTGATAGCTCCGGCATTGTCCACCATCATCGTGGGATTTTCATTTCTCCTACACACTGAAGTCAAGAAAAACAGTAAAATCCATTTCTTATAAATAACTCATTTGCGACTTACTATTCCCATTTGAAATTTTAGGTCGACAACAATTCTATATATAATCAAGCGCGTTTGTTTATTCTCTCCAAGTCCAATCGTTTTCTGGACTCACCTTACTTAGGCCTTCCGGGGTGTAGGTAGAATGGTGTACTTAGGGTGCAGGACCAGGCTGAGTCGATAGCACACTCGGGACCTAGATTGGCATGCTGTTCAAGCGAGTAGGACATTCAACGATGTTAAGAACCGAAAGGGAAAACAATGCAACTTGAATTATATATGAATTGTTCGAGCTAAAACTTCTTAAGAATTGAACAACTTTGTTATAGACAAGAAAGAGAAAAATAAAAAATAATGAGCCTGTACAAAATAAATGCACGTGGAGTCTGTTTTCACATATCGATGTCTTTCATTATAGGTCCGGGGTACAGGGAAGACAAGTACACTCTTAGGGTACGGAACCAAGCTAAGTGTGTTACATTTCTTGTTTGACCCAGGGTAGCTAGCTACACTTTTAGTTCTAAGACTATGTCAAGTGTTGCTTGAACTTTGCAGACCTTCCTAGAAAGGTCCGGCTATCCTCCCGGAGGAGCTACCCAACTTTGTACAATGATGCTATAACATACATCATATGTAATTACAGACTCACCTCTGTGATATTAAGCGTAAAACTTACGGAGGTGCTCAATGTTCCAAGGATTAGGGAGCGGTGTCCCATCCTCGGTTGCCAAGCGAAAGCATCCGGGACGGGATACTTTGATCACTCCAAAGGGTCCTTCCCAGCTGGGGGAAAGTTTGTTTAACCCTTCTCGAGTTTGTAATCTTCATAGCACCAAATCGCCTTCCTCGAGCTGTCGGCTATGCACATGCGTTTGGTGGTAACGCCGGAGCGGTTGGCGGTATCGTGCATTTTGAACAGTTGCTCGGCACATTCCCTTTTCAACGAGTTCATGGTCTTCATGCCGGAGCCGGTCCTGCGTGGCTGCGTCGAAGGTCCGGACCCGAAGCGACCCCAAGGTGATTTCCAGAGGAAGGACTGCTTCAGCTCCGTACACCAGGAAGAAGGGTGTCTCTCCGGTTGACCGGTTTGGAGTTGTGCTGTTTGCCCACAAGGTGGGTGGAAACTCTTCGATCCAGTTGGCTCCATGTTTTTTCAAGCGGTCATATGTGTGTGTCTTGAGTCCTTTTTGGATTTCTGCATTTGCTCTCTCAGCTTGGCCATTACTTGTCGGGTGAGCTACGGAAGCGTAGCTGACTTGAATGCCAAGGTCTTCACAATATCCTTGGAATGCAGAACTTGTGAATTGGGTCCCATTGTCAGTTATGATCTTGCTTGGGACTCCAAATCTGCATACTATGGACTGCAAGAAATTGATAGCTGATTGCTTGTTCATTGCCACAACTGGAGTTGTATTTGGCCACTTGGTGAACTTGTCGATGGCGACATACAGGTACTTGTAACCTCTGACGGCTTTTGGGAAAGGTCCCCAAATATCCATACCCTACATAGAGAATGGCCATGTCAGAGGTATCATTTGTAGTGGTTGAGCTGGTGTGTGAATTCGCTTCGCATGAAACTGGCATGCTTCACATTTTTTCACTAGCTCGGTTGCATCCTGGTGTGTAGTAGGCCAGTAAAAACCATGCCGGAAGGCTTTACCAACCAACGTGCGGGCAGACGCATGGTTCCCACACTCGCCTCCATGGATTTCTGCGAGGAGCTCGCGACCTTCTTCCATTGTAATGCACCACATTAGGACGTCGTTGACACCACGCCGGAAGAGATCCCCTTCCACCAGTGTGTATCTTTTAGCCAATCTGACTATCCGGTCAGCAGATACATTGTCTTTAAGAAGTATGTTGTCTTTCAAGTAGCTCCGGATCTCCGAGATCCATGCATCGGAGGTAACTTGAGCTTCTGATTCTTGCATGTTGGGTTGCTCAGAGCTTCCTGAAGGACCTACGACCCTTGATGGACGTCATGGTAACAGGGCCATCAGGATCGCCAGCTTCGGGGTGATGGTCTCGCCCCCTTCGTTCAGTTCGGCAGGATGAGCTTTTGGTCTTGACAATCTCCAGACGAAGGTTCTGTCGGGAGCCGGAGCTCCGGTTGAAGCTTTTGTCGAGAGTTCGTCAGCTTCAGTGTTGTTGAGACGCTGGACATGGCAAAGATCCAGGACTTCGAAATCCTTCTCAAGCTTCTGGACTTCAAGAAGATATGCAGCTAGTTGGGGGTTGTTGCAGCAACATTCACCTTTGACTTGTTTTATAATGAGTTGCAAATCACCCTTTACCAAAAACTGCTTGACACCATATGATAGTGCCACCTTGAGCCCATAGATTAGTGCTTCATACTCCGCCATGTCATTGGTTGCCTTGAAGTCAAGGTGAACCATGTATTTGACCTACTCCCCAGTTGGAGCAAGGAGAAGGATTCTAGCTTCAACCCCCTGCTTCTGCACGGAGCCCTCGAATTATAGAGTCATGTGAGGCTTAGTGAAGACCAGAACCTTGGGGTCTGACTTCTGCTCACTGGGGCCCCCAGGATTTGATGGAGAGGGGGTCCATTCCGCCACAAAGTCTGCCAATGCTTGACTCTTGATCGCTTGTCTTGGGATGAATTCAAGATCGAACTCGGCCAATTCTGTTGCCCACTTTGCGATGTTCCCGGTAGAATTGGGGTTATGCAAGATTGCACGCAGTGGATAAGAGGTTACCACTGAAATCTGGTGAGCTTCGAAGTAGTGATGAAGCTTCCTAGAGGTGATAAGAATTGCGTAAAGCAGCTTATGCACCTCTAGGTACTGAGTCTTGGCGTCATGGAGTACTTCACTGATGAAGTATACTGGGCGCTGGACTGTTCGGACCCTCCCGGAGGGGCCCGAAGCTTCCTCCTCATCAAACCGGACCCTCCTAGAGGGGCCCGGACCTTTTTTGGGGACTTCCTGGTTCCTGCTAAAGGAACCCGGAGCTTCTTCTGAAGTGACGCGGACCCTCCCAGAAGGATCTGGATCTTCTTGTTCAGCAACAGTAACTCCTTCATTTTAAGGAGGTTGATCCTCTGGCATCCCGCCTTGAGGATCCGGGTCTGGGAGCTGGGACCCTGACTCGCCTTCAGGTAGCTCCGGACCTTCCCGGACGGGTCTGGATTCCTGAACTGGAGATGGTTCTGGTCTTTCCGCAACCAAGACCATGCTGACAACTTCATCAGTTGCTAAAATGTAAAGCAGAAGTGGCTCACCAGGATTTGAGCTACAAAAGTTGGTAGAGTGGTGAGGAGCTGCTTCAACTCTTGGAATGCCTTTTCTGCTTCTTCAAACCATTGGAATGGTCCAGACTTCCTCGATAATTTTAAGAAGGGTAGTGCCTGTTCCGCCAGTCTTGAGATGAACCGGCTGAGGGCAGCTAGACACCCAGTCAGCTTCTGGACATCCTTGATGCGAGCTGGTGGTCGCATGTCTTCAATAGATTTAATCTTCGCCGGATTCGCCTATATTCCTTGGTGGTTCACCAAAAATCCAAGAAGCTTTCCGGAGCTTACCCCAAAGACACACTTGTCTAGGTTCATCTTTGTGCGTGTGATTCACAGCTTGTCGAGGACAGCTTGCAAGGTGTCAAGAAATGACTCCTTGTTCTTGATCTTGACGACGATGTCATCAACGTACACTTCCACAGTATCTCTAATGAGTTCTCCAAAAGTTTTGTACATAGCTCGCACAAACCTTGAAGCAACATTTTTGAGACCGAATGGGATGGCAGTGTAACAATATAATCCATGTACTGTGATGAAGGCAGTATGCTCTTCATCTTCCCTAGACATTCTGATATGATGATACCTAGAATATGCATCTAGGAAACACAGTAATTCACACTCGGAGGTGGATTCTACTATCTAATCTATTGTAGGTAGTGGAAGTGGATCCTATGAGCATGCCTTATTCAGTGTTGTGTAATCGATACACATGCAAAGCTTCCTGCCGGCGTTGCGTACAACGACTAGGTTTGCCAGCCATTTTGGGTGGAAGACTTCCCGGATAAATTCAACTTCGAGCAACTTCTTCACTTCTTGACGTATGCAGTTTTGTCGCTCTACTGATTGCTTACGAGGCTTCTGATGTACAGGCTGAGCATCAGGATAAATCTTCAGTTTTTGCTCAATTACCTCCCTAGGGATCCCAGGCATTTATGACGGTTGCCAGGCAAACACGTCGAAATTAGCCCGGAGGAAAGTGATGAGCACGAGTTCCTATTTGTTGTTCAGACCTCCCGATATACGTGTGGTCTGAGCAGCGTCAAAACCAATTTGGACGACTTTCACGGGAATGTCGGTGTCGCCGCTTGGTTGCACACAGGGTGCAGAGGTTGAGCCCTGATGACGAATGCTCGAAGGCTTCGCAGCTTGCTCCTTTTCGGATTCTTCCTCCTACACCGTAGCAAGCGAGTGGAGTTCTTACAGAGCTGTAACTTCGGCTGTGCGATCTTCGTGTACTCGGAGAACGCCTGATGGTGTTGGCATCTTCAACACCAAGTAGCCATAATAAGCAGCAGCCATGAATTTGTACAAAGCTGGTCTGCCCAAGATGGCATTGAACGGCAAGTTGATCTGTGCCACGTCGAAGACCAACTTCTCGATCCTGTAATTCTCAAGAGTTCCGAAGGTTACCGGGAGAGTAATGGCACCGAGTGGGGTTATGGCCCCCGAACCTACTCCCGAGAAAGGTCGGGAGGGGAAAAGATCCGAAGGTCGGAGCTGAAGCTTGACGAAGGCTTCGAAGCTTATGAGTTTCAACCACGAACCTCCGTCCACCATTACGTGATGAAGCTGGATGTTCTTGATGGTCGGAGATATCATCAATGGAAGTTGGCCAGCTCCGATCATGTTCCATGGGCAGTCCGAAGCATCAAAGGTGATGGCAATATCCATCCACTTCCGATGAGGCTCCGCCCTGGCGGTGGGAGCTACAGAGGCCATGTCCTGCCGCATTGTCTTGAGGACACGGCGGAAAGTGATGTCCCACAAACCACCAAAGATGATGGTCATGGTATTCGGACGCTCGTTGTTGGAGACGTCGGAGTCGTCATCAATAGAGGTGTAAACAGCCTTCAAGACCTTCTTGGGGTCCTGAAAGCCTAACTCCTCTTTAACCGGAGCTTCGTCGACTTTTTATTTTCCTTCCCGTTGACGGAAAGGAGCTTCTTCTCGGCGCTTGTTGTAGCGCTCGGCGAGGTTCCGGACCTCTCGACAGTCTTCTAGGTTGTGGCTCTCTGTCTTGTGTATGGGACACCACATCTTGGAGCTGCCACCGTCTTTAGACGACGGTCGAGGTCGTTTCTCGGGGCGCGGCCCCCGGCCACCCGGAGCTGCGCAGCAGCGGTAGTAGGTGTGCCGGCCGAAGGCCTCTTCTTGCCGTTGGACTTTTTCTTTTTCTTACCACTCCCGGGGGTAATGGCTTCCCACTTGGAAGACTTTTTGTTGGCCTCCGGAGTTGGTTGGGAGGGCATTTCACGGCCCTCTGCAGCGTTGTAACACTTGTCTGCCAAGGTGAAGAGTTCTTTGATGCTGGTGACTTCCTTGGTCACGAGCTTCTCCAGCATTTTCTTATCTCGAATGCCCTGCCTGAATGCTACAATAACAGAAGCGCTTGAGATAGAAGGAATGGTATTTCATACCTGGGATAACCTCTGGATAAAAGATCGTAAGGACTCTCCCCCTTTTTGCTTAACAGCAAAAAGATCCAGTTCTGTGCCTGGTCGGGTGTATGAGCTCCCAAAATTGGCGGTGAACTGCTGGCACAACTCCGCCCAACTATTGATGCAGTCAGGCGGAAGGCTCATGAACCAAGACCTGGCGGTCCCAGTCAAAGCCACAGGGAAATAATTGGCCATCACGGCCTCATTCTCCCCAGCTGCAAGGATAGCGGTGGAGTAGATTTGGAGAAATTCTGCGGGGTTTACAGTTCCGTCAAATTTCTCCAGTAAATGAGGCCGAAACTTCTGCGTCCATCTGACCATGCGTAGGTGCAGGGCCAAGGCAGAACAGCCTCCTCCTCCTCCCTCAGGAGCAAGACTGTCCCGAGCCTCTCGCCTCTCGCGAGCATGTTCCATGTGGACGCGGCCGTACTGTTGCTGGTAACGACGATCAAGCTCCGCCCAGAGGTCATGAGTCGAAAGTCTTGTTATCGTGTGAGTATGTCACGCCCCGGAAGGAAGCAACATCTCCTGTTGAGATGCAGCACGTCTCCTGTGCTGTGAAGCTTGCGGACCGAGTCTACCCGACAAGGTCTGACGCTGCAATGGGGCCCACCCCGAGGGGGGAGGACCTTGATTGCTAATGCCATCGGCTACTGCTGCAACCAGATGATCCACATCAGCTCTCCACTGCTCCATCGCACCCTAGGGTGCTCCTGGAGGCGCTGGACGTTGGAGAAGAGTACGCGCAGCAATAAGCGCGTGTTCAGGGTTGTTGTTCACCGATGAGGTGATCAACACGGACGCACCATCTCGATGTCCGGGTTGATTCACCGGAGCGGACGAAGGCAGTGGTGGCATGACTCCTGTTGGGGCCAGAGCACCTGCTGGCTGCTGCATGTTGGAGGATTGCCTCCAGCATGTTGCTCGGTGTGGTTACCGTTGTATGATCCAGTAGTAGAATTCACCATCTTTGAATCTCAGGCACGCCAACATGGCGCGCCAATTTTTGGGGTCTTGTTCCGGCAATTTTCCCGGTACTACCATTGGCAGCCCATGGAGTTTCTTAGTTTGGTTGGGGCACGCGGAGATTCAGAACAAGATGGTGACTTCACACGAGGATTTACGTGGTTCAGGCTGCCTGAGCGTAATAGCCTACTCCACGGGTGTGTTGTTGTTGTATTGAGTGTATGAGCGTGTGAGAGCGTGAGCAAGAGAGAGCTCCTTGAGCGCGTGTGTCCGCGTCGAGATCCTCTAGCCAGTCTCTCCTCGTCTCGAGCGCGTCTCCCCGCCCAGAGTCTCTAGATAGTCTGGACCGCCTCGACCCCTTGTGTATCGCTCGACCAGTCCTTTCATAGTACAAGGACTGACCGTTACCTCGTTAGCCTGGCCCGACATGTGGCCCTGGCGGTTACTGATGCCTAATACATAGCTTAATGTACTTAATTACCCTTAATAGTGTGGTAACGCGCCTTAATAATGGTGTTACTAGCATTAAGAGTCCTCTGATCGCGTGTCATTAAGATTGCAATAAGACACATAATCAGGTCTTGAAGCCTTTAATGTCCCTTGAAGGTTCGAGCCATTGGAGGTCCACCAATCTGTCTGTTGAGGTTGAAGGTCCGGCGGTTGGACGTGTGGCAGCTTTGGGGCTTACCGTCTTGGACGAGTATATCCGGTGCCATGGTACACGTGTCGGTACCGGAGCTTCCATCTGTCGAGGGTTAGGTCTGGGGGTGCCACATAGGTATCCAGTCCGGAACATTCCCATGCAGGGATTGTAGCTCCGGTTTTATGATACAAGTGGCAGCACTGGGACTAACCATATGAGGGAGGCAGGTCCGGTTACAAGAAACACGTGGGTCCTTTAGATGTCTTCAACTCAGATAGGTGGAGTTCCTTCGCACTCTTTGCAGTTCCAAAGGGTATCCGGTACGCAGGGTACTGACAATGGCGTCGGCATTGGAGGGTTGAGTGTCGATGTTGGATTGCCTTCCATGGATTCCACGGGTGTGGTCGAGGAGAGTGTTGTTGATGTCACTCATCCACACCTTAAAGTTTCCATAGATTGGATGTACCTTGTTATTCCTTAGCTAAGGTAATGATAACCCTTTGCTACAATGGAATGACGTGCACTCAACTTGCGTTGAACGTGTTTCATCATTCCTTGGCTAAGGTGTATCATACCTTCTTGCCATATAGGGATAACTTGTACCTCTCATGCATTGGGTGTGATCCGTCACTCCTTTGCTAAGTTAATGATAACCCTTAGCCACAAAGGAGTGACATGTACCCAACATGTGTTGAGTACGAGCTGTTGTTCCTTGGCTAAGGTATAAAATACCTTCTGGCCACATAGGAACAAGTTGCACCCAATATACATTGGATGTGATCTTGACATTCCTGTTAAGATACATCATACCTTTTAGCCACAAAAGAATAACTTATACCCAATGATGGTGACAATTCCCTTGAGCTTGAATGAGTGCTTAGAATAGTTGAGAGCATAATGCTCTCACATGTTCGTAGCAGCCCATTGGTCGCTCATGGAGGGTTTTCATGTCAAATCTCCGGCCTCGTATACTTATGGTTGTCCTTCGGGCTTAATTTCCGATAGGTAGCAACCATCCTAATTTACTCCTTGGCCAAGAGATATTGAAATGGACTCCTCTTAGGTTTTCCAACAACTGGATCTTTAAATGTCTGCATAGTTATTTTACTCCAGCAAAATTACTCTTTTTGATAGAGAGGGATGGTTAGCTCCCGATACTTGTACAAATGAATTTTTGGGTTAGGTAACCGAATCTTCATTTGTAGGCATGGGGAAGAACAAGACCAAAGATGCATTGTGTCCAATTTCTAGTATATCATGAACAATGTATGAATCATTGCTAGGAGTGAGGCTTTATGGATAAATCAAGTTAAACATTTTTTAATGCTCCTACTCATAGCAATGTAAGTGATATAAATACACTATATGGATATCTTCATCTTGTAAAATTTCTAACATCATAGTTTTTTACAAGAGCAAATATTTATCATTTTGGTCGTGGCAAACAAGATTCTCAATTTTATCCTCCTGAACATTTTTTTTTCATTCCTAGGAATTTGAAATTTAGTGATCCATGCATGAATGAGTTTCAAGTCAGAATTACGGACATCACTATTCCTAGGTTGCTACATACCAATTCAACCGTTAAGTCGTTCCATAAGCATTACCTAGGCAAAAAAAATGTCTAAGTCAATTTTAGCAATGCTTATGAAATTCTAGGTACTTGTTTAAATTTATTCCTAAGTAAGGTGGCATTCCTTTTTGAAGAATCAAAAAGAGTAATGTCAACACTTACTCTTGTGAAGATGCATATGATTTGAATGATGAGAAGGTGTAAACCTTCCTTACCAATGTAAGCAAAAATCATTCAATCCAAATGTAATTCCAACGACGGAAAATTTTAAACATGTACCTCAATTGAAGAGCAGTCTAGGTTGAAGGTCGTTGTGTGAGAAACTCACGGCCATGAATTCTGCATTAGCCTTCATGTTCAATGCCTTCTGCCAAGTTGAGGTTGGAGTCGAATGGGCTTCATCTTGTTCATCCATTGGGCCATCATCTTGAGCATTCCTCCACCATGAACTCAAAATGAGATCAATGGAGGGATAGCGCTTCATGAGGCCTTCCAACCTCTTTGCAAATTTTGGCTTGGCTGCACCAAAATCAAGTACAAACAAAACAACTCGAAAATGGGTTACGTTACCTCAAAAGCATGTTGTACCATTTTGCCAAATTGTTTTGCCCAACTTGAAAGAACTTGCAAATGCATTGAATATTAAGGGAAATATTTTTGGTTTGAATTAGTAAGATGAATTAATGTGGTTATGCCCAAGGTTCATATCAAAATAAATTTATTTCCTAATTCAAAATTTCAGTTTTATGATGGATGGAAATTTTACTCTCCAACATGCAAGTCTGAAAATTCAAACATGTTAAATGCAAATGCAATGATTGATGGGGAATTAAATATGCAATTGAGAAATCAAATATGAGATAACTACCAATTAACCTATTGGCAAGGACTCACCGAATTTTTGAAGTCCGATGAGTGGGACTTACCTCCGTCCTATTTAATGCGATGATTTGTTGTCCAATCATGCAGTTGAAGATGTGGACAACTTCTCTTGATTGACATCCGAAATCTCCTTTGCCATTTTAGTTGGACATGTGGGCCACATGATGGCCCTAGCCTCTCTGTCACCTTGATGAATACTTGTCGACGGCCTTTTCCCTCTTGAAGACATTCTTTCTTGAACATGGTGAGGCTTGTACTTATTTAGGGGTGTCACTTTGACCTTTTTGATGTTCCTTTGAGTTAACCCATACTTTGAACATGGATCAAAGACATCCTTGGGCATGGTGACATGTGGACTCCACAATCAAACAAGAAACGCTTCATCCACAATGTCACTTGCCCCAGGTTGCATGGGCTTGGTTGAAGTGTAGGAATCTGAACAAGTAATTGTGGGATATATTGGATCTTGAATGCTCTTTAAGTTTCTTGTCCTTGGCCAAGAGCTTCATGTAAATGTTTTCTTGATTTTTTCCTTGGCCATGGACAAGATACTCCAAGGTTGGATAGTTGATCTTAAATCCCTTGAAATCCCTATACCCTCTTTGATTACAAGGGTGATATTAATTCCACCCTTGACCTCCTTGTTGGTGATATCCATTTGAGTTGTGTTTGGAAGGAAGAATCCCCATGGGTCTTTGGGAATATGATTCCCCAAGTGGCCCATGTTGACATGGATTTTAACAAATCATGTGAATATCCATGGCTTGGATGATTCCAAACACTTCTCCATTGACTTGTTCTACCATGATACTTCAATGGGAGGCGTAGTTCCATAGCTAGCATGTCCACCTTGCTACGTGGTGTGCATGCCAAGCTAAGGGAACTAGACCATTCTTCAATCCACCTCTTGAGTAGAGACCATATTCTCATAAATGATGAATGAGCATAGGACTCCTTCAGCTCCAGCACAAAGGTGGTCATGGATTGATGGACCAACCCATGACATGAATGTTGGATAAGGAGCCAACTATCCATCCTATGGTGGAGGCAAACCAAGAAGAACTCTTTGAGCCTCCCCCAAGATTGAGGATGGATGACTTTGGCTCCTACTGGATGCTAAAATTCTTCCGCCTTGAATCATCTTGCAGTTGAGCACTGGTGTCCTTGTTGGCCATCCCATGAAATGGGTTAGCCAACACTACCCAATTTTCACCACAAAAGGAGGAAACAAACAAGAGTAATCCTATCTAATAACTATTAGTACCTATAGCTTAATCACAAGTGATAAATATCCTTCACTTCCTTTGCCTTCCCGGACAACGACGCCATAAATGCTTGTTGACATTTCTTATATCAAGATCATCCCTCGAAAAAGATAAGGTCCACAAGCGCACAGAAACTATCATGTACCATTTCACCAAAGAGTATTCCCAAGGGTATCGGATTTATCCCAAAGGAAGGCAATGGAGTAAAGAAAACACTACTCTTATGATCAAACTATGAGATACTAATCCATTATCAAGACAGGGGTAAGTTGATAGTATATGGGTAGTATGACCCACACCTAAGCAATCTATTCCAAAGGTAAATGGGTCCTAATGGAGATTAGACTAAGAGTTGGAGAGTTGCACCTACAATGCTTCTAGTATACATATACATAGCCTAGGTTAGGTACTAACAAGCATGTCAATGGTGAATACTTATGCTAAGTTGTTCAACATATCAGGCACGAGTTTACCCCTAGCAATACTAGGACGACTCCTGCCAAGAGCATGTGGCATAGCCGAACGTGGAGGATTACAAAGGACAGATAGGGCTATCACCACCTCTACCTACCTCTTCAATCCCTGGGTCTACGAGACATTCAACGTTACTTAACTATCCTAGCACCGCGCTAGCATATTAAGTAAATACCTTCATGACACAAGCCATCTTAAGGCGATGACTAACCCAAACATCGTTGAACCAATGTTGGGACATAGCATAGGTTATTCATATTAATGTGATTATATCATAGCTAATTAGACTATAGTGGGGGTTTGTAGTGTTTATAATGATACATTAAGAGTGCTATGGCAAAATCATAAAGACTACTCCTACCACATACATGGACTCCACAATCAAACAAGAAACGCTTCATCCAAGTATTTGAATAAAAGAACACTAAAGATAATATCTTCATTATGCATAAAGTCACAAATATAGAAAAGATACATGAGCCATACCTTTCCCAATTTGGACTTGGGACTAGAGGCTCTCCTCCCTATATCGTAACTCCACTAAGGACTAAGAGAACTAGTGTATATAATACAATGATGCTCAAGTGCTGTGTTTTGAAGTGAGGGGTGAGGGGTTCTATTTGTAGTTTGAAGAAGGGTCTGTTCCTACCACTAAAAGCGCGCGAATCAGTCACCCATGACCTCTTCAAGCAGGGAGGAGCCAACACGTGACATTTGACCGCGTTTGGCGCCAGGACCTACTCAACCGACTAGGGGGGTTGGCCGACCTGGTCCTAGCTCCAAACTGCCAGTTCTTACTCTATGTGACTGACAGGTGGGTACCATTCCATTATATGGGTCCTACACCGTTGGATGGCCTCAGATACTTCTGTTTGTGGGCCATTTGATCCATGTGTTGCCACATGCTGATGCTTGATTGGCTGGGATGATATTTTATAGGATCCATCCACTCTTTTCACTTCAGTTCTGTGTAAAATGCCTGCATGCACCAATTTTTCCAAGTACAAGCAAAAATAGGTTAAATAGAAAGGTGACGTGTGCAAGAAATAATTTTTCTTTCACATAATTGAGTTATATTGATGGGTGAAATTGGTATATAATAGTCGTCAACATCCACCTCGATGTTTACCATCAAATAAGCGTGCACATTCACTCGAGCCAGGATCTCAAACAAATAAATATTGTACCATGTTTGTATGTGCATTTATAATGTGCATGATCTCATCATTGTCCCCCTACTTGATGACAAACTGTTCTCGACTTGCTCGTATGTCCAGTAAATATACTTGCTTTGGGGACAGAATGAGCGATGTCCATATTGCACCATCGTAACGAACAATGCTCCTCTTTTATATGTAGTCTATGCCGCAAGAAACAAGGACTAGAAAAACTTGACAAGGCATTATTATTGTTAGTGTATCCATTTATGTTACCATGTTGTTGCAGCATAAAAAGAGCTTTCTCATTTGAACATATGTAAATTTTATGCACCATAAACACACCACTATGTTCATATTTGCCTATAGCATGAAAACTAATTCTTGAAAACAAAGTTAATTCAGTGTTGAAAAATATTCTCTTCTGTACCATATATGTATCACAAAGAGAACCAAATTCAATATAAGCGAAGGTATTTAGAGAAGACAACAATCTCAGCTCATCATTTTCGCAAGTAATGGAAATCAAATGACTAATTTCACGACAAGTTGTTGTATTGGAAACATCATCTAGTTCATACACTTGTTGTGACACAACAATAATAGAAGCATCAGCCCATAACTCATCTTTTATCGTAAGAATGTTAAAAATCAACTAGTGATAAAGGTGTTTTCAAAAATGCTCTTTGAGTTGTTGCTAACTGTCAAATCTATGTGTGCTGAATACATTGGAGATTAGAATAAAAGTGAAGGTTTAAATTCAAAGTTTTGAGCTTACACCAATACACCGCAATACACCCCAATACACTGTCCGAACTTGTTTCAGTGCATTTTGGGAGTTACAGTGTTACTGTTGATAAGTCTGGGTTGTCTGAACTTTTCAATGTGCTTTTGGAGAGTAACGTTACCTTCGATAGTTTGGGATTGTCCGAACTTCCAGTCACGAGAGCTGCACGTGAGTCGACACGTTTGATCTTTACAAACGTGTTTTCGGGGGTAACATTATTCCTTACTTGGCTCTGACTGTCTGAACTTTCCGACACGTGATTTGCACGTGAGTTTGGGATTGGAATGTTCGATCTTTTGCCTTTACATTGTAGGGTCACTTTTGGTCTATTCGATAATTTTATTTGCTAAAATAATTGTGTGGCAGATCTGTTTTTAACTTGCAATATTTCATACATGCTTTTTGACTTATGGAATGTTTGCTTAGCATTCATTTGCTATGTTTTTTTGTGTGTTTTGGTGGTTATGGCTAATATCATTTTGCTATGGGTTGCAACATGCTTATATGAAGTGCTTACGTAATGTGTTGTGTTTTTGGACTAACTAGAGTCAAGTCGAGGATTTGAGCTCGCAAAGATTGGTTGTTTGTTCATGTGCAGGTGTTGCTTGAGGTCAAGACATGGCTGGTGACGGGATTTATTGAAATAGTCTTCGGGAGAAGATGAGGTTCAACAACCATGTTCGGGAGGAATTCTGGTTGAGTTGATCGCGAGATTGCGCAACATGTTTGGGTCAAGAACTATACATATGAAGGTACCGTAAACGTTGTTGAAAAGTGTTTGCACATGTGCAAGAGGTGCATGTACATTGCCACATTGTTCCAATACATGGTGAAGAGATATAAATGTGAATATGTGGCCGAAAAGGTCCAACCGACTGGTTTATGCCTCAAGCTGCGAGTGAGGTGGTTATGTTCAGTTTATGGAAGGTTTAGAGTTTGTTTTGGTTAGATTTCGTGGTGAGCACAAAATTGGGTTGATTTAGGAATGTTTGATATGTTCTTAAGGTATTTGGAAGTCTTAAGATTGCTTCTATCTGTGTATGGAAGAGTCTTGAGCAGTTATGAAAAGTTTCGGTTGAAACTAAGTAAGAGTAGGAGTCCTAGTTAGAATTATGCTGGCTTAAGGGTTGGTTATATAGGCAAGGGAGGCCAGAGCTCGTGGTAGAACGACTTTGGGGCTGTCCCTCTTATGTTTTGATAAATAAAATTCGTTGTTTATAAGAGCTTTTGTGCCTTGTTCGTTCGACTTGTTTTTGTCAAGTCTTTCTCGTCGAGTTTCTGCGTTGCCCGACCTTTCTGCAGTGTTTTGATCGTAACTCGCATTTTACTACTAAAATTGACGTGATTCTTTTTTAGTTGTATTCATAACATAATACTCTATAATATGTGAAAACTTTACAGTCATTGGATTTATAATTTTTGAATTACACAAATTTCTTTACAGCGTAGCAGATTTGTTTGATCTTTGTTAGAACAGATTGATCTTTGCTCAAGGTTTTGGTCATAACTTGAGTTTTACTTGAAGTTTTCTTGTGAATTTTGTTGTCGTGTATTCGTGACTTGATTCTCTCTGATCTACACTGATTTGTCACATTTTGAACATGTTGTAAACACTCGCACACACAGTTTCTCTATCAGATTGATTTTCTGCTGAGGGGTTTTTATTGCTACAGGTAAAAAAGTTTTAATCTATCATTAACCCTCCATCTGGTAGCTTTTCATGTTCTCTTGGATCCTACACTTACCAATAGCATGATTGAGCGAAAATTTTGAGCCATTCAGAAACTTCTCATATGGATAAGTGTATGGTGAGGTGCATGACCTTCATTATCATTTTTAGCAGGAATTGTGGGTGAAATATGAATGAATGAATCTAAAAGTTCACAAAACAGTTTATCACCATATTTTCCTTTGCATCAGTTGCATTGCTTTGTACATTGTCCTGCAAATTATTAGCCACAAGAGGACGTACAACACAAACCTGCTCCTCAAATTGCTAAATTTCATCTTTGCAAATATATAAATTAGCAAAAGTTTTCGCACAAGAATTATCATATCTTTCCATGTTCAAGGTTTTTTATAAATCACTTAAATTGTCCAACCAATTTAATGCACAATCAATTAATGCATTAGCAATATTCCTAATCTTTCTTCTTTCACATATATTCCATGGTCCTAAAAAATTACTTCTTGTGGAAGGTGTTGTGAAGGTGGTCTCAATATCATGTGAAACCTCGATTGATGTTTTATTCTCAGTGAGCACCTCCATCACCATTTTCGTCATGTCAATCATCTCAACATATAATGTATGATTTTTGCTTTTACCTAACATTGTTAGTAACAAATAGAAGACAACAAAAATATGTTATCCCTATCAACTGCAAAGGATAATGACAATGTGAAAGAAGAATCACACACTCTCAAGCGTCTTACCACGCTCATACAAGTATCGTTACCGACACTACAGGTGGCAAATGTTAGTCAGAGTGAAAACCAATAAAGTGTGGGATGATTGCAAGGGTGTATCGATTCTGCTCAAGAAAAAGTGTAGCTTGGATGGCACTTTATATGCAGCAAGGATTAGGAACAACAAAACCGATAGTAAAGTTAAATAAATATCCAAAGTACTTGTCAAAGTTGTTGGTCTAAATTGGTTCCTCGTAGTTCAAGCTAGCGTATTTATCTCAAGGGTATCGTATTTATCACAATGGAAGGCAATGGAATAAAGTAAACATACTCTTACGATCAAGCTATGGGATACTAATCAATTATCAAGACACGGGTAAGTTGACAGTATATGGGTAGTGTGACACACACCTAAGCAATCTATTCTAAAGGTAAATGGGTCCTAATGGAGATTAGACTAAAAGTTGGGGAGTTGCTCCTACAATGCTTCTAGTATACATATACATAGCCTAGGTTAGGTAATAACGAGCATGTCAATGGTGAATACCTATGCTAAGTTGTTCAACATATCGGGCACGGGTTTACCCCTAGCAATACTAGGACGACTCCCGCCAAGAGCCTATGGCATAGCCGAACATGCAGGATTATAAAGGACAGATAGCAATGTCACCACCTACTGCCTATCTCTTCAATCCGTGGGTCTATGAGACATCCAATGTTACTTAACTATCCCAGCACCATGCTAGCATATTTAGTAAATACCTTAAGAGTCATGACACAAGCCATCATAAGGCAATGTAACCTAAACGTCATTGAACCAATGTTGAGACATAGCATAAGTTATTCATATTAACATGATCATATCATAGCTAGTTAGACTATGGCGGGGGTTTGTAGTGTTTATGATGATAGATTAAGAGTGCTATGGCATAATCATAAAGACTACTCCTACCACATACATGGACTCCACAATCAAACAAGAAACACTTCGTCCAAGTATATGAATAAAAGAAGACTAAAGATAATATCTTTATTATGCATAAAGTCATAAATATAAGAAAATATACATGAGCCATACCTTTCCCAATTTGGACATGGGACTAGGGGCTCTCCTCCCTATAGCCTAACTCCTCTATGGACTAAGAGAACTAGTGTATACAATAGAATGATGTTCAAGTGGTGTGTGTTGAAGTGAGGGGTGAGGGGTCCTATTTATATCTTGGAGAAGGGCCGGCTCGCGCCACCAAAAGCGCGTGAATCAGTCACCCATGAGCTCTTCAAGCAAGGAGGAGCCAACATGTGGCGTTTGACCATGTTTGGTGCCAGGACCGAGTCGGCCAACTAGGGGGGTCGGCCGACCTGGTCCTGGATCCAAACGACCAGTTCTTCCTCCAAGTGACTGACAAGTGGGTCCCATTCTATGATATGGGTGCTACACCGTTAGATGGCCTCAGATACTTCTGTTTGTGGGCCATTTGATCCATGTGGTGCCACGTGTCGATGCTTGATTCGCTGGGATGATATTTTATAGGATTCATCCCCTTGTTTCACTTCAATTTTGTGTAAAATGGCTACATGCACCAATTTCTCCAAGTACAAGTGGAAATAGGTTAAATAGAAAGGTGATGTGTGCAAGAAATGATATTTCCTTCACATAATTTTGTTATACGGTGCACCCTGTAATTGCTGCGTTGACCTCCTCCCAGTACGGATTTGACCGCCTGACCCTAGAATCGATCGCGCAATACGATGGTGGGGTCCAATCGTGGCAATGACGGCCGGAGATGGCAGTGCGATGACGACGGCGGCGGCTAGGGTTTCGACTATGTCGAACTCGCACGGAACTGGCTCAAACACCTCGGAAAAAGGTGGGGAAGGATTCTGGGATCATGAGGAAGGTTACTAGGTGGTGTAAACGACGTGGAACCTCCGGTAAGCACAAGTTTGTCGGTGAACAGGGGAGGTTTCAATCTTCTCTGTTCTTTCAATTCACCCACCAATACTTGTCAAAAATTGCTAGATTTTTGTGGAGAGGCCAATTTTATGGAGATTCAAATTATGAAATTGGATTTCAAATTTGGACAGGTTTCATGTGAAATTCAAATTCGAATTTGAATATAATTCAATGTACCCATTGAATTAATTAGAGTTAGTGCTCCAAATATTATGAAAATTTGCAGGGTTGCTATTTGGAATATTTGGAAGCTATTTGTGAACTCAAAATTTTATTTTGGCCAGGTTTGAACAGTAGCTAATTTAAATTTTTTAATCCCTTCTATTGAAGCTTGAACTGTTTAATTGCTTAATTGCCATTTGATTTCTTTTCCCCATTCAAATTCTTAATTTGTTGTTTCTGAACTTTGCACCATGAAACATTTGGGCTTTTACATTCCTCACCCCCCTTAAAAGAATCTCGTCCCGAGATTACAAATAAAAGAGATGGAAGTAACAGGATTACCGAATATGAGATGATAATAAATCTGGATAGTTTGATTGGAGATAATCCTCGCTTTACCATGTTGCTTCCTCAGTGGCATGGTTGCTCCACAAGACTTTGTAGAAGTACAAAGTCCGGTTTCTGGTGGTGCGAGTCTTTTCATCGATAATCCGGATTGGATACTCAAAATAAGTGAGATCTGGTTGGAGATCCTCAATGTCTTTGGTGTGGATTTCAGCTGAGGATTTAAGACATTTCTACAGCTGAGAAATGTGGAATACATTATGAACTCCAGAGAGTGATGGTGGTAACTCCAAGCGATAGGCCACATGTCCGTATTTTTCCACGAAGGTGAATGGACCGATGAACCGTGGAGCAAGTTTTCCCTCCACTCCGAAATGATGAATCCCTTTCATTGGAGAGACACATAGATAAACATTGTCTCCGATGTCGAAGTGGAGAGGTCGATGTCTTTTATCCGCATAGCTTTTCTGACGAGATTAAGCAGCCTTGAGATTGGCTTGAATTACTCGCACTCGTTCATCGGCTTGATTTACCAGATCAATTCCATATATAACCCGCTCGTCGGATTCACACCAGTTGAGTGGTGTGCGACATTTCCGGCCGTAGAGAGCTTCATACGGCACCATCTTGATGCTATCTTGATAGCCATTGTTGTAAGAGAACTCCGGCAACATCAAATGATCATCCCATTTTACCGTGGTGGATGGCACAAGCGCGTAGCATATCTTCTAGAACTTGATTCACCCTTTCAGTTTGACCATCAGTTTGTGGGTGATATGCGGAGCTTTGGATCAGTTTCGTCCCCAATGATGTGTGCAACTGCTCCTAGAAACGAGCATCGAACAGTGCACCGCAATCGGAAATAATTGTTCGGCGAACTCCATGCAAGCACATGATTCTTGCAATATATAACTCCGCATATTTCTTGGCAATGTACTTTGTATGTACCGGAATAAAATCAGCTGATTTGGTTAGTCGATCCACTATAACCCAAGTCGAATCATGCTTGTGGAATGTGAGAGGTAATCCAACAATAAAATTCATACTAATGTCCTCCCATTTCCAAGCCAGAATTTTCAATGGTTGCAGCTGTCCGGCCTTTCTCACGTGGTCGGCTTTCACCCACCGACACGTATCACACTCCAATACGTACTTTGCAATTTCTCTCTTCATCCGTGTCCACCAAAATCTGGTTTTCAAATCTTGGTTCATCTTGTTGCTGCCCGGATGAATAGAATACTTGGAAAAGTGAGCTTCGTCCAAGATTTTCTTCCGAAGTGTCATATCACGGGGTACCACTATACGGTCTTTGAACCACAGAGTACCATGTTCATCACTTCGGAAGCACTTTATTTCCCCATTCTTCATTCTCCGAATGTACGACATACCCACATCTTTCTTTTGATCTTCCATAATCTCCTCTCGTATGGCAGGGATGAGAGCAAGATTATATAACGCTCCACAGGGAACCAAGTATAAACTCAGCTCGTCCTCATCCGTCGGAGTGATGGACAGATTATTGACGTGAGACTTGCGGCTCAGCACTTCGGCAACTACATTCTCCTTGCCGGGATGGTAATGAATTTCAATATCATAATCTTTGATCAGTTCTAACCATCTTCGGTGCCGGATATTCAGCTCCTTCTGATTGAAGATATATTTCAGACTCTTGTGATCAGTGTATAGGTGCACTAGATTTCCGAGCAAATAATGCCTCCACATTTTCAAAGCGAGTACCACGGCAGCGACCTCAAGGTCATGAGTTGGATAATTATGCTCATGATTTCGGAGCTGCCCTGAGCCATATGCGTTCACGCGGCCATCTTGCATTAATACGCAGCCGAGACCAATGCCAGACGTATCACAATAAACGTCGAAAGATTTGGTCATATCCGGCTAAGCTAACACTAGGGCTGTTGTGAGATGTTTCACCAATGCTTGGAATGCTTCCTCACATGCCTTGCACCAAATATATTTAGTCCCCTTTTTCAGCAGCTCCGTCATTGGTTTAGCGATTTTCGAGAAGCTCAGAATGAACCTCCGATAATATCCCGCTAGCCCGTGGAAACTGCAAACTTCGTGGACGGACTTTGGAGACTCCCATTTCGGCACTTGTACAATTTTTCTTGGATCTACATTGATGCCCTCCAGTGTGACAAAGAAATGGTACTAGTTTGATCCAAAACTCACACTTGCTGAATTTTGCATAAAGCTTATGATCTCATAATCGTTGGAGCACAATATGCAAGTGCTTTGCGTGTTCTTCTTCTGATTTTGAATAAACCAGAATTTCATCGATGAAGACCACGATAAACTTTCCAACTCCGGCATGAACACTGAATTCATCAAATACATGAACTGAGCCGGCGCGTTGGTAAGTCCGAACGATATGACGAGATATTCGTAGAGCCCGTATCTTGTCGAGAATGCCGTACTCGGTATATCCTCTGGTCGGATTTTAATTTGATGATATCCGGACCAAAGATCCATCTTCGAGAATACTTTAGCACCCACTAATTGATTGAATAAAATATTGATGCGCAGTAGTGGATACTTGTTCTTGATCGTCACGATGTTGAGCGGACGATAGTCCACACACAGACGTAATGTCTTGTCCTTCTTCTTTACAAATAATGCGAAGCAGCCCCAAGGTGATGATCTTGGGCAGATGAGACCTTTGTCCAGCAGGTCCTTCAAATGCTCCTTTAATTCTGCCAATTCATTTGGGGCCATATTGTACGGCCTTCGAGAAATAGGTGTGGTTCCCAGAATGAGTTCAATCTTGAACACGATGTCCCTATTCGGTGGCATACCCAGAAGGTCATCGAGAAACACATCCAGATATTCACAGACCACACAAATGTCCTCAAGCTTTGTGGTTTCCGTGTTGTATGTGGCTGAAATTTCTTGTATAAGGTGGTCTAGAATGAGAGTGTGTGGTTCATGTAGTGGAGAGTTTAGATGGACCACACGTTGGACAATGTCGAGGACAGCACCATGACGGTGCAGCCATGACATCCCTAAGATGACATCAAGCTTTTGACCATCCAATATAATTAGAGAAGTTGGATAGATATTCCCACCCATATTAAGTTGTGCTTTATGGACTTTCATGTCCGCTGCTATTTTCCCACCCAGGAAGCAAATCAAATATGGACTTGTTATGGGAGTGATAGGTAATTGATGCTTGACAACATAAGATTGGCAAATGAAATTATGGGTGGCACCAGAGTTAAATAATACGACTACGGAATTTTGGAGTAGAGAAAATGTACCCGCGAGAATGGGTTCGCCTTCCGGCATGTCTTCGAGATCTAAGTGGTGGACGTTGCTGGGTTTTGGTGCTGGTTTCTTGGGCTGGTTGCGGGGTTGAACGGCACCCCGATATGGTACTTACCCGCTGCCTTGACGCTGCTCGGGGCAGTCTCTCGCAAAATGCCCGGCACGGCCACACGTATAGCACGTGTACTGTGTCGGGTTCCCTCCAATCTGTGGACGGAATCCTGGTGCACGTGGTGGATGTGGATATGCATGCAGGACTATTCTTTTCTGCTGCTGCTGATGTGGAGATGGCGTTGAAAACATGGCGCGTTGAAAGATCAACCGCGGAATTGCTGCGGTCGCGCCGGTGGCTGCCATCGCTGACCGGACACTGAGCGATACACCACGCGATACTTCTGCGGACCACCCCTGCTGCTGCTCGATGGCGCGCTCCGTTTCCTCTTATCAGAAATGAGCTCGCGCTGAGCATCTTCCTGTACAATCGCGGCATTGACGATGTCGTTGAAGGTGCCACGGTTGCATTGTGGGAGTTGGACCTTCATCTTCGGATTAAGGCCCGGGAAGAATATATCTCTCTTCCTATATTCTGTCCCCACGTATTCGGGTGCGTACTAGGCCAAGTGATTGAACGCGCGGGAGTATTCGAGGGCACTCCTTCCGCTTTGCTTTAGCTCTAAAAAATCTTGAAGCTTTCTCTTCATTATTCCGCAAGGGATATGGTTGGCGTGTAACGCCTCCCGGAATTCGGTCCAGGTGACCGCATGACCAGCTGGCAGTCAGGCGATGTAGTTCGCCCACCAAGCACCGGCGGATCCATGAAGCTGTTGCGCTGCAAATAGCGCCTTCTGCTGTTCGGTGCATCACAGCAAACCGAACTTTGCCTCAAGAGTGCGGATAAAGTTGTCCGCTTCTAGAGGCTACTCGGCCTCCTTGAAGACTGGTGGATGCGTAGCCAAGAAGTCCGAATACGAACGCTATTGGGGTGGGTGTTGCCCATTGTCTTGTCGTCCCCCTTGACGGGACAAATTTTGAACCAACATTCGCAGTAACTCGGTTTGCTCGTCGCGCGAGCCGATTACTGCGGCCAAAATCTCCGCGAGCATCCTCTAAGGTTCAGGTGGTTGTGGTGGAGGTACTTGTTGCTGTGGTGTCGCGGTTTGCTCCCGGGTCAGAGATTCATTCTCACAACCCCGTCTCGAGCCTCCCATCTCGGGGGTCAAACGCGTACGCACCATTCTGCATTCACATGATTTATATCAGCAACATGTTTGTTTTCTCCATTCATGTTATACCATAGTAGTGCGATTATTGACAATGCAATAATTGCATAACATTCACATATATTGATGAAGTACAAACTTTATACAAGATATATTATCTCATGACCAAATGTACAATAGTGATTTCCAAAATGACGGACTCCCACTACAGAAGTACATCTCAACTATACTTGGTCTCCATAAGATGTCATACACATCTTGTCATCTCATACACACCCACTACTACTTATAATATGACACAAACATGGCTAGAAAATAAACACGAGCAACCAGTAATTATACATTGCCCCGTGATTGCATCAGTGCTGCTCCATCCTACTCTGATGCATCGTCATCGACGTACTCGAGTATCTCAGGATCTTCTTCCTCCTAAGAACCTGAGAGCACCTGCTCGCCCATATTCAGCGGTATGTCATGAGCCGTTGGATACACAACTGGTTGCAATTGTGCTTCAGCCTCAATCAAATTATCTTGAAGTTGCACTACCTCGTACTCCCAATTCTGAGCTTCCTCGATGGCTTCGTCTCGTGCCTCGGTGACTACCAACAGCTGCTCTTTCTGTTGTTGCACCTCCAACTAACTTGCCTGCAGTTCATCAGGAGCTTGCTGCAGTTCCATGCGAGTTTGCCTCAGTTTGGCGCAAGCTTTCGCAGTTACGTGCTAGTGTGATTCAGCTGATCCTCGCATTGATTCAGCCAGTGATTCGTCGGAGCCAGGAGCGAACGGAGTTTCTCATTGATATTGTCAAGAGTGTCACCCCGTTCCATCGCTTGCCTCAAGGATTTGATCTGCTCCCGAAGAATTGCACCCTGTGCGAGCGCCACCATGCTGGATGCAGCGGCATAAGTCCCAAGTGTTGTCGAGGTTGTATCGCCATATGGTGGATAGGCCGCAAACATACGACGTTGCCACTCAAAACCAGCAGCACCACGGATCAGCAGAAGAGCAAATTGTGTCCCAGCCATGGCATCTTGATGAAGCTTGCAAAGCTTCATAAGCGCTTCGCCCGCTGCAATGGCCCACGTGTCCTCCAAATGAGCTCCCTGGATCATGACCGAAAAAGGAGCCCGTCCACAAAAATGCGGACTCGCCAGGATGTCGACCAGGACGGTACATGACAGTACACCTCTGTCAACCGCCTCTTGACCCCAATAGCATGGCATCTTGATGAAGCCAAACTTTTGGAGCACGTCATGCAACATGCTCGGGAAGCCCAGACGGTTAGAGGACACCCATCCGTCCAGTAATAGCATCACATCCGTCATCTATAAAAGAAGTACTTGAAGGATTCAAATACTCAAATTCAACAAACATTGTTGATAAAAATATCATGGATGTGAAAATTGAATTATGAAAGTGAATTCAAATTCAAATGCCAAATGAAACATATCACTGGAATGATGTCACAGTTTCTGTTACTTCTGACAAGTCTGGAGAAATTCTAAGTTTTCATCCAGTTAGAGGAACATTCAGGACTTGAGTTAAACTACAAAATTGTAGTAAACTCAAATATATTTCCAGAATGTATTTATTTACCTCCATATAATTTCTTTTTAAGGAGATATGATTTTTGCAATTTGACAGATTTCTGGAAAAATATTGACAGCATCTCCTTTGTTTAACGCAGATTTGGTCCACATTTTTCCAGATACACAACATCAATATATGCCAAAATCATAAATTACAACATTGTTGTATACATCCTCAGGGTTACAGAAATGCATTATATGAAGTCATTCGTTTACTCTAGAAAGAGATATGATCAAGATAGTAACAGGGTACAGAAGCTGTCCAGTCTCTGTCCAGATTTAAAAGAGTTTGGAAATTTGAATTTTTTATTTGAATTTTTTATTATTTTACAGAGGGATTCTGATCTGGAGTTGAACATAAGAGTTTTAGAGGACTCATAAAATTCAACCATGTATGGTAGACCTTCAGGGGTGAACTATACTGGAAGTTATGCTGTTCCAAATTTAGTCAATTTTTTCTGCCCAGTTCAAATGAAGTTTTCAAATGAAGGGGCTGGGCAATTTAAGTTCAAATTAAGTTTTCAAGTTTTAAATCTTGAAATCTGCCTTGGAGCTGAAAATGAAACTTGTGGATGACATCCTAAAGTTCCCAAACCATATGTCCGCTTATCCAAGCAACCACATGATTAATTGTAAATCTGACCAGCACGCTCCAAAACAGAGATTACAAATTCAGACTTAGTCCTAAGTTGGAAAAAAAATTTATTGGTTGTCGAGTAACAACACCAGCACAGATAGTGTTGTCGACGTGCCTGATGAAACTCGAATGCAATGCCGGTACTACACCCTCACCAAAGAAAATCCTAAGCCAGTATTCCGGCATACGTCTCAACGGTGGCAGTAATGACGTTCACTCGCAAACGTTTTCTACTTGAGCTACTTAAATGTGGTTAGTGTACTGCATCTATACACAAATGATAGATCAAACACATGGTGCCGTACGGTACAGCCCGCACTGGCCAACAGTTCAAAATAATATATTTGAAAGTAAAAACATTCGTCCCGTATCATTCCATACAGGCCGCCTCGAGTTAAGCCACGTCTCGAGGTACATGACCGGGTTTTCTACCACCCGATGGGGTCCCACATCTTTGCATAGTGCTGCACCAGTAGGGGCGCATTGGGTTATGTCCCACCCGATGGGGGCTCCCACTAATTTTGTAGAACGCTGGGGTACCGCATGTCATATGTTCTCGGAAACATGGAAAGTTTCAGAGACACATATAAACATTTCCATGCCAAGCCACAGAAACAATCACATGCTACCTCTCGCATGGTGAGCTTACCGCAAATGATCAGCTTGCGGTGGCGTACCTTACCTCTTACCTGACACTAAAGCGTCGTTACAAAATATAATAACACATAAGTTAGCTTGCCACCTTACATAACTAATTCTATAATAGACCTTATGCGGGCATAGTAACTAATCCTCACTCGACTACTCTTAAGTTTTCAAAATAGGTTCTTTTCGGGATTGCTATTCCCAATGCGGCTCTGATACCAGGCTGTGAGGACCGGGTCCACACATTCCAGGAATTGCAAAGGGTGGTGCCGTTCGATGCGGCACTCAATAGCACACATGAAAAGAATACGACAAAATACAAAGTTTTATTTATATAAAAAACAGAAGTCTTTTACAATACTTAATGTACAGTGGAAGATAATACTCATAGCTAAACTCTCAGCCTAGCTATGCAAAGGTACAGTCGTCCAACCCGCGGATGCTGCAAACTAGCCACGCACAAATTTACGGTGGCGTGCAGGGCTCCCACTCAACGGTGTACCCCGACAGGGGCAACACCTCATCCTCGGGTCCTTCCCCATGTGTCTCACCTGCAAACAACTTAATATAGCAACTGTGAGCATGAAGGCTCAGCAAGACTTAACCGTCTCACCTAAACATGGAACTCTACATGCAGGGATACTTAACATATGGATGGATATAGCAGTAAATGACTCGCATATAAATTGATCATCATTTTACAAGTTAATAGCAGCAGCTTAAATGTTTAATAACAGTAACTTTAGTGAGCCTAATCTATAGCAATCATAGTTGCAAAGCAATTATATTCCAATACATCGTATTCTCCTGACTTCTTTAGTATTTACTACGTCACAATGCAGTGAACAAGCGGTACTAAAATAATTGCGAGGGACGGTGACTGCAATCAGAACACACCCGAATAACACATCACGTACACCTGTGCCTAAGGAGCATGTTGTGCTCCTCACCACGTCATACGCAGCCACCTTTCACAAGAGAACTCAAACGCCAAATCGGTCCCACCATCGCGGGCATAAGGTTCCCGCACGGAGCGTGTCTATGCCCGCTAGCGAATTTACACCTTACTACCCTCAGCCACCCCTATCGACAATGGGCTATGCCTCGACATCCAAGTTATCAAGTTACATCGGTTTCCTGGGTTCCATATGCCCAGTATGCATCTGGTCTTGTTCAAACTTGTCCAGTAGGACCGCACATAGATCATTCCTCAATCGACACAAGCAGGGCTACGCATGTGAGACCACGTCTCACTGCATCCTACCCGCTGCTCGGTCTCAATTTCACATTTCTAAACCATTCTTTAATTCAATTCATCCCGTGTGATAAAAATCCTATCTCGCGAGTAGATTCCAACTACTCGACTTTTACCGGATTCCTATAAACATGAGCAAGTCATTGTCTACTCGTCAAGCTCTAGACCTACACAATACTCCATGGGATTTTTGGTTCATGCAAGTGGAGTAACAAGCACCTTAGCCCTAATGCACAAAATTCATCCTAGACATAGGTGATACAAATAGAAAATTTGAAACAACACTTAAATGCAAATCGGGGCTTGCCTGGTTGCAAGTCAGAGGGATAGTTAACTTCTGGGAGAATGCTTTCCAAGGGCTCCGGGTCCTCCTCGATCTCGGTCACTATATGATATGCAATATATAAAGTATATGCGTGATATAGAAACTATAGAGAAGATCTTATAAATACTAATCAGGTATGTAAATGATTTTAATTAGCTTTGGGATTTTTACAGTGGACACTAGGTTCTATGAGGAAGATCTGGACCAAAACTTGGAGATGTTCAAAGAAGCTTGTTGTCTCTAAAATTCCAACAATAAAAGGCTTCTCTGAATTTTGGTTGTAATTCTGGAGCTTTGTCATGGCTAGTGTGTATTATTATGGTAGAGGGAGTCTCACTGGTTCTGGGAAATTTTTTTTTCACATTTTTCTGAGCTTCCTACAGGGAGAAACTGATTTTTCAAGTTTGGGGAAAAGGATGAAAATGGTTCTGTACCTTTCTTAATTTTCAACTACATAGAGATTTGGAACACTGATTATCCCAGTAAATTAAGTTCAATGAACTTGAAATTTTTATAGGAGATCAAGTGTAATTTTATGAGCTCCCTGGCCAAAATTGGGAATTTTCCAATCAACAGAACAGGAGTAATTAATTTCCCAAGCAATTAGGTCAATGGAATCAATTATGAATATTCTGGGAGTTTCATGTCCAACAGATTGCACGACAGCAAAGTTGGGACTAATATGAGTCTACCAGAATTTATTTGAAAAAATTTTAGAACATATGCTAGGAATAATGGATTTTAGAAGTTTGATTGAAATCTGGATTTATTTTCCAAATGGGAGAGTTTAAATAAATCAGCCCGACCCCACTCATTTAAAATGGGCCAATCAGAGGTGGGCCGCACCAAGAGCCATGGGGTTAACCCTCGCAGCCACACTGGATCCGAAGGCCACAGCAGATCCTTCTCCTCTCGCCGAGCGACTGACCTGCGGGGCCCGCCAGTCTTCGTCTACCTCGCGACGCGGCCGCGTTTCTCGACGGAACGGCGGTGGCGCACGCTGTACTTTCTCCGTCGACCTCCTCCTGGCATGGATTTGACCGCCTGACCCTAGAATCGATCGCGCAATACGATGCTGGGGTCCAATCATGGCGACGACGACCGGAGATGGCGACGCGGCGACGACGGCGGCGGCTAGGGTTTCGGCTATGTCGAACTCGCACGGAACTGGCTCAAACACCTTGAAAAAAGGCGGGGAAGGTTCCTGGGATCATGAGGAAGGTCACGAGCTGGTGTAAACGACGTGGAACTGCCGGTAAGCACAAGTTCATCGGTGAACAGGGGAGGTTTTAATGGCGGAGAGGAAAACTCAAATATCTCGGCAATCATTCGATTTTTCCGTCAATTCTTGGCAAAGGGGTGCGCTAGGAGGTACGGATTATAATCCTTAATTGGATTGGAGAATCATTACAAGTAGAAACAGAATTAAACTGAGAAGCTAGCTAGTTCATGGGCAACGGCCGAAAGAAAAACTAGCATCATTTGCTCGATATGGAATGAAACGAAGAACGGATTATACCATGAGAAGGGTCGTGTCTTGGTGATCCTTTTTTCTTCTGGGAGCAGCTCAAGAGACAGTCCATGGCGTTGGCACGACGGGGAGGCAGCAGCGTCCTCACGGCGGCCGAACAGCGGTACCGGCAAAACTGCAAAAATGCCGCCTTGTAGCCGACGAAACAAGGAACCAAAAGCTTGAGAAGGTAGAGGGAAGGCTTAGGTAGAAATTTGATGTTGGGAGGACGAATGGATTCAGCAAGAACATTGAGCTAGTCGGGCGAGCAGGGAGACGGCGGTGGTTTGCGCTCGGGAGCGAAGAATGAACTGGTTTGTTCCCCTTCGGCCAGAGAGGTGAAGATAAAGAGGAATAGAGTGGAGGGGGGCACGCAACCGGGGTGCCACGCAGCTGCTTGCCGACGGTGAGCTGTTTTCCGCACCGAGCGTCGATCGGCGGGGAGTCAGTAAACAGAGCACTCACGGTAATGGGTCACTGACCCGTGGGTCCCACATCCCCCTCCAAGTCAATCTTCTCTGTTCTTTCAATTCACCCACCAATACTTGTCCAAAATTGCTAGATTTTTGTGGACAGGCCAACTTAAATATAGAGATTCAGATTCTAAAATTGTATTTCAAATTTGGACAGGTTTCATGTGAAATTCAAATTCGAATTTGAATTTTATATAATTCAATGTACCCATTGAATTAATTAGAATTAGTGGTCCAAATATTTTGAAAATTTGCAGGGTGCTATTTGGAATATTTGGAAGCTATTTGTGAACTCAAAATTTTATTTTGGCCAAGTTTGAACATTAGCTAATTTGAATTTTTGAATACCTTCTATTGAAGCTTGAATTGTTTAATTTCTTAATTGGCATTTGATTTCTTTTCCCCATTCAAATTTTTAATTTGTTCTTTTTGAACTTTGCACCATGAAACATTTGGGCTTTTACAAAAAGCTCTTCTAAACTATGAATTTTATTGATCAAAACACAAGAGGAACATCTCCAAAGTCTTGCACCACGAGCTCTGGCCACCTTAGCTTATATAACCAGCCCTTGGGCCAACCCGATCCTAACTAGGACTCTATTCCTACTCAGTTTCAACCGAAACTTTCTATAACTGCTCAAGACTCTTCCATACGCAGATAGAAGCAATCTTAAGACTTCCAAACACCATAGGAATGTCCCAAACATTCCTAAAACAAACTAACTTCGTGACCCACAGGAAATCTAACAAAAACAAACTCTAAACTTTTCATAAACGAACCATAACCGCCTGAACTGCAGCCTGAGGCATAATCCAGTCGGTTGGACCTTTCCGGCCATATCTTCACGTCCACATCTCTTCACCACGCCTTGAAACAATATTGCCACGTCCATGCACCCCTTGCACATGTGCACACACCTTCCAACGATGTCCATGATACCTTCATATGCATTGTCATTGACTAAAACATTTTGTGTGACCTCCCGATCAACTCAACCACAATTCCTCCCGAACTTGGTTATTGAACCTCATCTTCTCCCTAAGACAAGTTCAATGGATCTCATCACCAGCCATGTCTTGACCTCAAGCAACACCTGCACATGAACAAACAACAAAATCTTTCGAACACAAGTCCTTGACTTGACTCACGTTAGTCCGAAATCCACAACACCTCATGTGAGCACCTCACATAAGCATGTTTCAAACATAACAAGATAATATCCATCATGATCAGCCATAACGCATAAAAAACTTAGTCCAAAAGTACTATGCAAACTTCACATAAGTCAAAAAGCAAGTTTGAAACAATGCAAGTTAAAAAATAGCAGCCACACGACTATTTCAGCACATAGAAAGTTCGCACAGTTCAAAACGCAAATATGTGCAGCTCATGTGTGTGATAAAGTTCAATCAGTGCAACATGAAATCCCGCAAGTTCGGATAATCCGAAGTGGGCTCCTAAGATATAATCAAAACTCTGCATGCAAACACTCACTTTTAATATAATTCTCGATATATTCAACACATAGGTCTCACAATCTCCTCCTTGATGAATGCATTGGCAACACCACTACAAAATCAAACATTGGCTTATTCACATTTCATGAAAAGTTTTGATAAAAAGAAAATTTCTCCCTCATTTTGAAAATCAAAAATCAAATGAGAAGAAAAAAATTCTCCCCCTAAGGATGTACATTCCCCGTGGGAAGAACGTGTATATCATAACACTTGTGAATGTGCAATGTGTTACCAATTTCTCCCCTTTTGACAATGTATTCAGCAATGTAAAAAAGAGAAATTTTAATTTGTTATGAGCATAATATGACATATACACATAAAACAAATCTCATACAAGCCATACTATCAAGTAACATACACTATCACATCAATAAGATACATAAAGTAGTGCAAGCCATGCTAGAAATCAAGTGTGATTTAAATTTAAGCAAGTCATGATCTCCCTGTCTTAACTATTTCAAAAAGTGAAAGCATGACACATGTTGCTGTTGTTTATTTTCTTTTAAAGCATAAACTTAAATCATATAAAATTTGCAAGAGATTATATGCAGCATCCGCCTTATTCTAACCAACCAAGCCAAGTGACAATCAAAAGTTTAAGGACATGGTTTTAGTCATACACAACTGCTTCCTTCATATCAAAGTGCAATGATAAGCAATCTCAAAAGAAGAAGTGGGATGCAAGCATATTGTCTTGATCTTTTCTGATTTTAATTTGATAATAAAAAGCTCAACATGTGGGCTATCGATTGATTAACTTTTCATGATTAAAAGCACTTTTGAGGATGCAACAAGTTCAAAAAAGAAAGATAGTTCAATCATGACCAAATTTAATGTAAGTAATTATTCAAATTACTTGTTATGGAAAAACTACACAATGTATAACATGAGTAATGTAGTAAGAACTTTTAGCATGTAAAAGGAATCACAATGTCATATATGTATGAACCACTATGCTCATATTATTTTTAATTTCGGGTTCACACATAGACTTCCCAAGTTGCAAAACTCACTCTCAACTTAAGCCATGAGGATACATAACCCCTATTTCACTATGAATGAAAGAAAAACGAGTGAAATCCAAAGGTTTTGTGAAAAATATCAGCCAATTGTTGTTCGGTGTCTACATGGTGAAGCACAATGTTTCCTTTTTCAACATTATCACAGAGAAAGAAACCTAATGACAATGTGCTTTTTTCTAGAGTGTTGCACGGGTTTTAAAGCAATGCAAATGGCACCATTGTTGTCACAAAATAGCGGAACACTATCTAAATCAACCCCATAGTCCTTAAGAGTTTGAACAATCCAAAGAATTTGCGAGCAAGCGCTAGCAACAGCTACATATTCGGATTCGGCGGTGGATTGTGCAACTGAACTTTGTTTTCTAGAGGACCGAGCAATAAGTGAATTACCAAGAAAATGACAAGAACCCGAAGTACTTTTCCTATCTATCCTACAACCCTCAAAATCAGCATCCAAAAAAGCTTTCAAAGTAATAGTTGAGGAAGAAGGAAGAAAAATGCCAAATTTTTTTGTTCCATGTAAATACCCGAGAAACCTTTTGACGGCTTGACAATGTGAAAAGCGTGGGGATGCTTGAAATTATGCACAAATACATATGCTGAATTATATGTCTGGTATTGATGCCGTGAGGTACAAAAGTGTATCGATCATGCTTTTATTTTCTTTTTGATCAACGGGTTCACCCTCTTCATCAAGTTCAAGTGTTGTCGTTGTTCCCATTGGTGTCTGAAGAAGCTTGCTGTTTTCCCTGTTGAAATGCCTAAGCAGATCCTTCGTGTACTTCGTTTGATGTACAAAGGTTCCCTCCTTAGATTGCTTGATTTGCAGCGCCAAAATTTATTTGAGTTCTTCCATCATACTCATCTCAAATTCTGAACTCATCATAGCTGAAAACTTGGACACAAGATCGTGAGAAGCACATCCAAAGATAATATCATCCACATACACTTGAACGAATAATGAGTCATTGTCATGCTTAAGCACAAAAAAAATTTATATACATTCCCATGGTAAACCACTTTCCTAGTAAGAATGTTTTTAACTTATCATCCCATGCTCTAGGGGTTTGTTTGAGACCATACAAAGCTTTCAACAGTTTGTAAACATGATTAGGAAAATCTGAATTTTCAGAACCGGGTAGTTGCTTAAAATAAACCTCCTCATCTATGTAGCCATTAAGAAAAACACTTTTCACATCCATTTGATATAACTTGAAACCTTTAGATGCAGCAACTGCTAATAAAATTCTTATGGCTTCTAATCTAGCAACAAGAGCAAAAGTTCCATCAGAATCAAGACCTTCAACTTGTGTGAAACCTTGAGCAATCAACCTAGCCTTATCCCTCATAGCAATCCCATCATAACTTTTTTTATTTTTAAACACCCATTTGGTTCCAATTAAAGTGTGACCTTGAGGTGGAGGTACAAGTTTTCAAACATTATTTCTTTGAAAATTTTCTAACTCTTCTTGCATGGCAATAATCCAAGATCCATTACTCAGTGCGTGTGATATATCTGAATGCAGACTAGAGGGGGTGAATAGGCTTTTTTGAACTTTTATCGATCCCTAAAACACTTAACAAAGAGATCAAATACAGGAATGCCAGACTAGTCTGTTGTGGTGCGAACTAGTCTGGTATACGCGGACTTGAAAATCAAAGTAGATCTTTAATTTTACTTCTAGTAGACTATGCAGCGGAAAGCAATTGACAATTTAAGTGTACTATGACAATGAAATAAGGTATTGCAATTATCAAGTTTGATCCAATGTTTCAATGTGAATTACACAAGACTATGCAAACCCTAGAATATGACAAAAGGTAAAGCAAGAACACACAAGACAAGATTTATCCCGAGGATTCTACGTCCTCATTCAGGAGTCCACGGAGGACCACGTCTTCACTAACCCTTCCCTCGGGGTAATCGCCATGGAGGTCGATTTTCACTCACTAACGTTGTTCAAAGGGGCCTTCTCACAAGTTGAGGGCTCCCAAAAGATTACAATGAATGAACACCACCAAACACACTCAAAAGATGTACAATAAACAATGAGAGTGTGTGAGACATCAAACCCAAGAGCTCAAGATCATGTAGAACAAGTTCTCTCCTTTGTCCAATCCCTAATCCTCAAAGATTTGATCCTTTTGGGTTTAGAATTGTGGAGAGAAGTATTTTTGGGCTCTTGGGAGGTGTGATGTCGCAGGGAGTCGAGAGAGATTGTTGTGTGACCGTGCACCTATTTTTACACAAGAATTTCCAAAAGTTACCATTAGGGTTTGCGAGGTCCGAACTAGCCTGTTGTGGACACCAAACTAGTCCGGTGTGCGTGTGTGAAAAACCCTAAGTGTTGATGGATATCGGACGAGTTCGTTTAGGTGCGCACTAGTCCGATCCTGTCTCAAAAAGTTTTTGGACTTGTCCGTTAGATATCAGACTTGTCCGGTGTGGTGAAAAAGTGTAGAATTGAGGACAAGTCCGCACTTGGAGGACTTGTCCAATTTTTACTCAGAAAGTTTTCGGACTAGTCCGATGGATATCAGACTAGTCCGGTGTGGTGAAAAAGTGTAGAACTTAGGACAAGTCCGCACTTGGAGGACTTATCCGATTTTTACTCAAAAAGTTTTTGGACTAGTCCGTTAGATATCGGACTTATCCGGTGTGGTGAAAAAGTGTAGAACTGAGGACAAGTCTGCACTTGGAGGACTTGTCCAATTTTTACTCAGAAAGTTTTCGGACTAGTCCGGTCGATATCGGAATAGTCCGGTGATGTGCAAATATGAAGAGCTGCGGACAAGTCCACACTTGGAGGACTTGTCTGTTTTCTGTCAAAGAAAAATTAGACTAGTCCAGTGGATATCGGACTAGTCCGCTCTTCCTGATAATTATGCAGTGAGTGCAATCTTATTTACTTGAGCTCTTGGGGCGTTCTCCAACACACTCCTTACAAAAAATATGTTCTTTTCAAGTCTTGAACTCTTTTCCTTTTGGATCCTCATTCTCCTTTCTTTTTGTGATTTCCTTTTAATCTCTTTAAAACCTGCGCTCATCTCAACAATTTTGTTAGGATCTCATTTTGTCGATGTGTGTGATTGACACATCCCTCGGTACTATTAAAATGTAGTCCGAGGAGGTTCGTAATCGGTTTGGGCGCGCAGAGATTAAGAACGAGACGGAGACACAAGGATTTTTACGTGGTTCTTGCCACCTGAGCGTAATACCCTACTTCACGAGGTGTTTGTTGATGAGTATGCGGCGGCTTGTGTGCGTATGAGCTTTGTCTCTACCGTGTGGCGCAGCTCTTTTATAGTCCAAGGATTGGCCATTACATCAGCCTGGCCCGACATGTGGCCCTGACGGTACTTAATTGCCTAATACACGATCCGTGAATATAAAGCATAATTAACATTTTTATATTGCGCCTTAATGGCGGTGTTACCAGTGTTAAGAGTCCTCTGATCGTGTGTCATTAATATGGAATTAATGACACATAATCAGGTCTTGTAATTGTAGCTTTAACTGCCCCTTGAATGTCTGCGCCATTAGAGAGACGCCAATCTCCTTGTTGTTGTCTTAGGTCCAGAGGCTCGACATGTGGCGACTCCAGATCTTCCCATCGTGGGAAGGCAGGTCCTGAGCCACGATACACGTGACAACACTGAAGCTTCCATCTACTGGGGTTAGTTCTAGGGTCACCGGACACGTGGCATGGGCGGAGCTTCCCTACGAAGGGAGTTAGCTCCGGCATTGTGTTACACGTGGCAGTGTTGGAGCTACCCAAATGAGGGAGGCGTGTCCAGTGCTGTTTAACACGTGCAGCTATCGAAGGTCTTCAACTCGGACGGGTGGAACTCCTCAGCGTTTCTTGCGGTATTATGGGGTACACGGTACACAAGGTACCAAAAGTGGCCCTGGGCCCACCTCTGGGAGAAACCCTTTGGGTTAAGTTATTTTACTAGAGGTGGGACCATCTTCGATTCTCGTGTTACGGCTTCAAAGGTCTTCTAATGTGCCGTTGGGGTGATGGTTTGCTATTAAACCATCTCCGTGTGGCTTCTTTTGAATGCGGCAGGTGAGATCCTTGCGTGCGGATCTCACGCAATTGAAGGTCGTCGGTTCCCAATATGAAAACCATATCGGTTCTGCGCGCCCTGTCAGTCCGCTGCCCTCGGGCTTCCAACTCCACATCATGACAATGGTTTACCTGGGGTAATAACTCTGGCCTTTCCGTCGGAGTGGACCCGGGCCCATTCGTCATTGACAGGGTAGATTTTCAAAGTGTGATCTTGATCCTGCTGCGTTTTCCATCCAGGCGTTGCGGAGGCTTATTTAAGAAGGAAAGCCCGCATGGTTTGAGGACTCTTCACGTTTTCATTTGAACTTGCGCTCAGAGCCTCCCAACCTTTGCTTAGCCCATCCAACTTTTCGCTCCACTTTGCCGCGATGGAGTTGGGTCTTCCCCGCAGCAGAATCAAGACCAACAAAGATATGTCGAGAGTCCGGACCTACATGGGGTGGTCCAGCAACTCCTGCAACAACAACATCCGCTTCGGCAAACTCCCCTTCAAGAAGGAGTGCACTAGAGAGATGGTGTACTTCTCAGCGTATGCCATGGTGCGTTTGATCCCACCTTTTTTCAACATTTCTCTTGATGCTGCTAGATTTCTACGGCCTCTAGCTTGATCATCTCAGCCCCCACTCCCTCTTGCTGGTGGCGGCCTTCATCCACTTCTGTGAGATGTGGGTGGGCGTGCCTCCTTGCATTGAGCTGTTTCGGACCTTCTTCACGGTCCACACCACCAGAAAGGGGACAGAGTTGATTGGATTCTACTACTTCGTGAAGCGCAAGAATTGCCCCTTCAAGTACTTGAAGACCTTCCCCTCGAGCAAGTGGGACGATTGGAAGAAAGACTGGGTGATCATCACAGTGGAGGAGCACAAGAGGTTGGAACTGCCCAAGGGCCTCCGCAATGTCAACACCTATGCCTGGAACACAGTTTCGGAGCTATCCGGAGAGTACAAGCCCATGCTGACAAGGATCCAGGAATGTGTAGAGGGTGGAGTGATCCCTCAAATGGTCTTCGGCAATTTCCTGGTGAACAGGTGGGCTCCGCCGAAGACTAGGGAATGGCTCGCATGGGCTTTCAATAGTGAGATGGATCATAACCGAATTGAAGTCGGTTTGAATACAAACGTGGATGATGAAGCTTTGAAACTCCATCTCAAGAAATTTCAGAATGGAGTTATCTCCCGTGATGCCTTGGCTCCGCCGGCTACCTTCCTGCCTCTGAACATGGTTCCAGATGTTAGCAAGGAGCTTCGGAGGAGAACACCGACACTGGATGACCTTGGCGTGGTAGAGAAGCACCAGAACTCCAGGTTTGTAATCCCCGGAGCTTCAGAGAGAGTGGCCCCCACTGCTCCAAAGGTTGATGATGCTGGCAAGGGCAAGAGCAAGGGAAAGGAGTCGGTCGAATCTTCCAACCGGAAGAGGAAGTTGAGGCATGCTGATGGCAGCTCCGACTTCAACAACCCCTTATCCCCGTCAAAGCAGATCTTTGGCGGCCACGCCTACTACGGTGCTGGCATCCTTAAGGGGCGCTAGCTCCGGTATATCGACTCCGGTCCCGACCACAGCCATGAGTTCAAGTTCTGAAGGTCCTTCCCAGCCGAGGGAGGTCCCGGCTGAGGCAACGCCGACGATGGCGACAGGTCCAGGCCAGCAATCCGGAGCTTCTTCCACACCAACTACGGTGGGCTCTGACTACGATCGCCGATGAGGAAATTTCGTGCTAACTGGAGCGGTAGCATCCCTAGGTAAGCCTTGAGCCCTCAACTTGAGTTGCTATTTCTATTTTTATCATGTCTTGAATTTTTTGAACCTTCTTTTGCATGGTGACGAAGAAGGGAACCGAAGTTCCGGCACCTGCTACAGTGACTGAAGCTATGCAGGCAAAGGCTTCAGCTCCGACCCCTGCGCCTCCCCAAGTGGTGGCTGAGATCACAATAGCACCGGCACCGGTTGTCGTGGATATTGATCCAGAAGCATCGCAAGAGGCTCCCATGGTAGCGCATGCCACAGGGGAGAAGTTTGGGAAGATGCTCCAGCGGCTGCAGCGCCGGTTACTAAAGCTCCAGTGCAGGGGATGGAGATGGCGGAAGCTCCAGCGTTTGAGTCGGAGGTAATCGAAGCTCCGACGCATGTGCTGGAAATTGTTGAAGATCCGACGGTTGAGCTAGAGGTGCTTGAAGTTCCGTCCGTCGTGTCGGAGATTGTTGAATCTCTGGCACCGGAGCCAGATGCAGTGGAAGTACCAGTGCCTGAGCTGGTGGTGGTGAGGGGGGGGGGGGGCTCCGGACGAAGCTCCAACGTCTACACCGGAGATGATTACTCCGATGGTGCCCATGTCCGAGCCAGAGCACCCAGAGGAGTCGGCGTGGGCCCTCCTCCCATAGAGCCGACAGTTCAAGATCCGGCAAGGGGCCTTTGGCATCAGCCCCAGAGGTTGAAGATCCCTCAGTGGGACCCTCGTCAGGGTCTGTAGGAGCAGAAGAGCTTCTCGGGGGCGGCCCTAGTGCCGCAGGACCACAGGGGACCACGCTTGTGGAATGGGACCCAATTTTTGTACTTGAAGACCCCTTGGAGCTGGCTGAGGAGATCTCGGCAGGTCCGGAGACTATTCCTTTGGTGTTGTCTATCGACAACGCCTGCAATAGTCTCCATCAAGTCCAGCTCGCCTTCGACAACAACAGCAAGGTCCTCGAAGAAGAGCGCCATACCTTGAGGCGTTGGCGCAACAGACTTCACTTCGAGACCAAGCTAGCACATACAAGGCTTGTTGACCAACAGGAATGGGTCGGGAAGGAAAAGGCCCGTATGGAATATTGTGCCAGTTGCTGGAGGAGAGGGAGGCCTCCATCAGGGCCCTCGATGCAAAAAATTCGAGAGATTATCGAGCATGCCAGGAAAAGCAACGAGGCTGCTAACGATCGTCAAGATAGCCTCAACACGCTGAATCAAATTCTCTTGAAGCGCTGAGAGGACCTCGATGAGAGGGAAGAGAAGCTCCTGGAGAAGCACGAGGACAACATGAAGAGGGAGGAGGAGCTCGTCCAGAGACTGTCTCTGGGAGAACAGGGCTTGGCAAACCACACCAAAAATCTTGATCAGCGGTGCAAGCAAGAAGAGGAGAAGCACTGGAAGATGGACAGGAGCTCTCCAAGAGAGAAGCTAATATCGCCACCAGGGAGGAGAGAGTACGAGGCAGGGAGGACCTGGCGGACCGCTAGAACCACATCATCCATCGAAAGTCAGAGCTTGCAGACTGCCAAAAAGCAGGTGGCTGAGAGTATTCAACAACATGCCAAAGAGGTTGAACGCATCGCCCGGGAGAGTTTGGAGCTTGCGGCCGCCAGGCGGTCACTGGAGGAACTCAAGAATTCGAGGGCAACGGAGTCTCGGCAAGTCTGGGACTTCCCGGGGCACACTAACAAGGCTTTGGTGCCACTTGGCTTCAGCCCAGTACGTCCGTAAGACGCTGAGCTGGAGTTGGACAAGGCACTGGTGGCATTGGGCTCTACCAGCAACAAGTTGGACGCAATGGGTGATGTCATTGCCAATTAATTGGAGTCAGAAGGGAAGTCTTTGGCCAAGAACATCGCCGAATTTGTGCTGACGTGTTTCAAAAGCTGAGGCACCCAACTTTCTCTGGATCCAGTGTTCGAAGGGCCCGTTGCGGAAGAGGAAGATGCTGTCAGGGCCAGCGTTCAAAAAGCTGCCGAAAAAAGTTGCCTCGTATTTCCATAGAACATAGGACCTCAAGAAGCCAAAACCTTTTTCTTCTACCGCCCTTTGTACTTCTCCAATTTTGTAATCCAGTCCTCAAATGAATGAAATCCAATCTTTTTAAAATGAATGAATTCCATTTTGTATTTGTCTTCAATGCATTGTCCATTATCTTATTGCCCCTTGGTAGATGTGCACAATTTGATTGCGAACATGTACAAAAATGATCTGACAATGTGTTTATGACTTGAACGCTTCAAACTTGTAGCTAGAATGCTTAGCTTTTAGGTCGGAAGTTTACTTCCGACATCTCCAGGGACCCTTTATGACGTCGACGGCGGGCCCCCTGGGAGGTGTCGGAACTTGATAGGTCCGACGGTGCCCACTGTTAACGCGTGAAACGTTGACGGCGGCCCCCTGGGGGTTGTCGAAGCTTGATAGGTCTGACGGCACCAACTGTTAATGCATGAAACGTCGACGGTAGGCCCCCTGGTGGTCATCGGAGCTTGATAGGTCCGATGAAGCCCACTGTTAACGCGTGAAATGTTGACGACGACCCCACTAGGAGGTGTTGGAGCTTGGTAGCTCCGACAGTGCCGACTATCAACACTTAAAGCATCGGCGACAGGCCCCCTGGGGGTGTCGGAGCTTCATAGCTCCGACGGCACCCATGATCAACACTTAAAGCGTCGACGGTGGGGCCCCTGGGATCGTTGGAGCTTCCTAGCTTCGACAATATTTGCCATCAACGTATAATACGTTGACGGCTGAATCTCTTTAGGGTGATTTCTTTTCCATCTTCACTTGGATCGCTGTTACTTCTTCACATCGACAGCTGGCCCCCATGGCAGTTGTAGGAGATTTGTTAGCTCCGATTATGCCCACTTTTAAAGTACAATACATCGACGGTAGGCCCCCTTGGCGGATGTCGGAGCTTAGTAGCTCCGGCATCGTCCACCATCGCCATGAGTTTTCATTTTTCCTATGCCTCAAGGACAAGAAAAACAATAAAATTCGTCCTTTCATCTATAATCCTTTTGCGTCTTACTGTTCTTATTTGAATTTTAGATACAAAGGAACTCAATATGATAAAAAGTACATTGATAGAATCTCTCCAGGTCTGAATGCCTTCTTGACCCGCCGTACTGATGCCTGCCGGAATGTAGGTAAAGTGGCGTACTTAGGGTGCTTGACCAGGCTAAGTCGATAGCGCACTCTGGACCTAACACTAGCTTTAGCGTTCAGGCGAGTAGACTGTCTAGCAATACTAAGATCCAAAAAAATCAACAATATAACTTATATAATGTATAAGTAACTTGAACTAAACCTCAAAAAGAATTGCACAACTTTGTTATAGACAAGAAGGAAAAAGATAATAAAAGAAAACGAGCCTGTACAAAAATTGATGCACGTGGAGACTCCTTCTTATACCCGGTTCCGAAAATGAACCAAGTGAACGCATATGTGTGCTCAGGATGTTCAACACACATACACGAGTGCATTCACAAAAGGATATACAAAAAATTACCATAGAATAAGATTAATTAAGCACTTTTATTACACAATTTATAATATCCTCGAATACAAGCTCTCATGATTATTAACTACAAGTTTGAACTAATGCAGCAAAAATAAACTAAATAAGCAAAATAAGCAGCTAAGCAAATGAGCATAAGGGATAGTGCAGCTCCAAGCAACACCACAGGCAAGATGACGGCGGACACGACCTAGAATTCCGCATTATCATCGTTATACTCCCAATCCTGACCTGCAACTGTTGGTGGGGGAATTGCAAGGGTGAGTACATGTCGTACTCAGCAAGTGTGGAAAGTACAACATGTAGCTGATACAAATGATGACACTAATAAAGGCTAAGTGATGTACATTAAAACATTTGAAAAGCAATATATTATATGTATGTGAATAAACCCATCATAAACCATAATTATTAACACAGTACCAATCAATATTCCATATCCATCACCATTATACCAGATTTCACCATTACCATTAACCATATCCAATACCATAATTCAATCCATAACCAGCCATAACCATATTATCAACCATAACCAGTACCAAACCATAACCAATTCCCAAGTTTTCCCCTAATCATGTGAGGGTTTGGGTTGCTCATAACTGGGATCACGGCTATCATGATAGTTTTAAAACACACTCTGCAGAGGTTGTACCACTTTACCCACGTGTTTGTGATTTCATCACCTTACATTGACTAAGGAATCTCAGTTATGCCATCTCAAACTTCCATTGGTGTGTGGCCAAGAGATCGCAAAATAGCGTTCACAAAGGGGCTACTAGCATGTATTGACCCACTGAGGTTTCAACGGTAGCGATGTCTCCAACTGAGCACATCTTCAAACAAGGGCCCCCTCTTGTTCCATTCGGACCCCAGGGAGTCCCGTCAACCATATCCAAACCCAATCCGACTCCCCTTCCCCGATGCAACAAATGGTCCACGCAAAACTAGCAATACCCTAATTAACCAGCTACGTCGCACCCATACATGGCCTCGTGGTGGCACTGTAAGTCATGGATGGTCGCTCCACGAACCGGTCCTTAGATCTAAAGCAAGCGAAACCACCATAACATCCAACCCAATCCACATACCATGCTTGCTTAGATCACCCATTACCATGTCATATTAACCAGTTCATATTAACCATAATCTCATTAAAGCATAATTAAATAGTATAGTTGTTTTTCCCATCCCAATTGATTAAGCGAGGCAAAGGTAAAAAGCCCGTCCTGACTGTCTACCATATATTCCAGATGACAAGGGGGTTAAACAAAGATAGTAAACTTCTTATCATATGATTTCCTTTCAAATTGACATAAGCATGTAGTTTTGCAAACAAAACATTTATTTTAGAAACAAGATCAATATGTTCAAGGACACTTGCCATGCTCTTGGGGTTGATTAGGATCAAAGACTTCAAACTCCTGGTGCTGGAGGTCCTCCGCAGCACCCTCTAGCGCAAATCCATGTAAACCGCACAATGAACATACAGGACAAGAATTACAATCAATAAGTGCACATATATTACTTAATATGACATGATATGCATGATTAATGCAATCAAAGAATTCAAGTTTGGGGTGGGTGGAGGCCGGTGTGGGGTCCCACATGGGCTCCAAAAATAGTTAGACACGACGCCCTTAGGCCCACATAAGGTAAAACCCAAAAACACGTCGTGAAACAAAAGATCAACTCGGAATTGCGATTTACTGGACAAGTCCAAAAACGGTCGTACTAGTCCAAAGATTGACAGACGCGAAAACGGACAAGTACGGACTATATCGAACAAGTCTAAAATTGGTGAAAGGAGAAACATACAAGTTTGGCCAAAACCGAACAAGTCCGATTTTAGTCAGAGGGAAAATGGACAAGTCCGCAGGAATACCGGACAAGTTCAGGGACTTAGAACAATTTCCAAAGAATTGGGATACCGGACTAGTCCGCATTGGACCGAACAAGTCCAAAACATTACAGAGAGGAAAACAGACTAGTCTGCAAGAAAAACAGACAAGTCCAGAGGAGGTCAGAGAGAAATCGGACTAGTCCGCACCGAAACCGGACTAGTCCGCACTTCCCAAAACTTTTGAGTGCGGTTTTACTCTAAATCCATTTTAAACTTGCTCATTTTTATATGGTTAATGTTAGACGTGTATATGAACTTATGCAATGCATGATGCATGAAAATGTGGGTGTTACAAACCTACCCCCCTTAAAATGAATCTCGCCCTCGAGATTCAACACGGAAGAGAAGAGATAGGGAAATACATTCTTGAGATCGTCCTCCAGCTCCCATGTTGCCTCTGATTCTGTGTGATGCTTCCATTGCACTTTACACTATCTAATAACCATGTTTCTTGTGACCCTCGTCTTGGTTTCCAAGATTTTGACCGGTTGCTCGGCATAAGTCAAGTCTGCCTCTAGTCCCAATTCTTCCATTGGCACTTGTTCTTCCAGCACTCTCAAACACTTCTTGAGCTATGGAACATGAAACACATCATGGACATATGAAAGATTGGCTAGCATCTCCAACTTATATGCTACGTCTCCTCTTTTGTCCAGAATCTTGAATGGCCTAATGTATCGGGGTGCTAGCTTGCCTCTGACATTAAACCTCTTATGACCTCGCATTGGTGACACCTTGAGGTAAATAAAATCTCCTATTTCAAAGGCTAGTTTCATTCTCCTATTGTCCGCATAGCCATTTTGCCTTGATTGAGCAGCCCTAAAGTTTTCACCATTAATCTGGACTTGTTTCTCAGCTTCTTGCAACACATCTGGTCCAAATACTTGATTTTCTCCTGTCTCATTCAAGAACAAGGGCATCCTACACTTTCTTCCATATAGTGCTTCATATGGTGACTTCTTCAAACTTGCTTGGTAACTATTGTTATATGAGAATTCCGCATACGGCAAGCTCTTGTCCCAACTTTTTCCATGCTGCAAGGCACAAGCTCTTAACATGTCCTCCAAAATCCGATTGGTCCTCTCAGTTTGTCCATCCGTTTGAGGGTGATATGCTGAACAAAATTCAACCTTGTACCCAATGCTTCATGCAATTTCTGCCAAAATCTGGAGCTAAATTGATAACCTCTATCTGACACTATCTTCTTGGGAACTCCATGCAAACATACTATTCTTCCCATGTACAGTTCAGCCAACTTCTCTCCATTAAAGGTGGTCTTGATGGGAATAAATTGAGCTGACCTAGTTAACTGATCCACAATTACCCATATAGAGTCGTAACTGAACTGAGTTCGCGGTAAACCAACTATAAAGTCCATACTGATTTCTTTCCACTTCCATTCCAGAATTTTCAATGGCTGCAATAATCCAGTTGGCCTTTGATGTTCCGCCTTGACTCGTTGGCACACATCACACAAAGCTACATATTCGGCTATGTACTTTTTCATGCTATCCCACCAATAACATGTCTTCATGTCCTTGTACATCTTTGTACAACCGGAATGGATTGAGTATGGCAAGTCGTATGCCTCTCTTACTATTATTTCCCGAATATGCTTCACATTAGGCACGACAATCCTTTTTCCAAGCCATAAGGTACCATGTTCATCCTCATCTAACCTGAATTCTCTTCCCTCCTTGGTCCTTTCTTTGATTTCCCGAATTTCCTCATCCTTTGTTTGACCCTCTTGAATTTCTTGCTCCAAGGTCGGATTTAACTCAATTATCCCCATCTCATTCACAAATCCAAAATTCAACCATTCAAACTCCATACATAAGTCAGATGGCAATTCTTGAACCGTGAGTTGCTGACTTACTCCTTGATGATAGTTGATTCCTCGGATGATAGTTGATTCCCACATCATAATCCTTGATGAGATCCAACCATCTTCGTTGTGTAAAATTCAGGTCCATTTGTGTGAATATATACTTGAGACTCTTATGATCCGTATAAATTCCACACCTATGTCCAAGGATATAATGTCTCCAAATCTTCAATGCGTGTACCACAGCTGCAAGTTCCAAATCATTTGTTGGGTAATTTTTATCATGTTTGTTCAATTGTATCGATGCATAGGCAAAGACTTGGCCTTCTTGCATGAGCACACATCCAAGTCCTTGTCTTGAAGCATCACAATAGATATCAAAACTCTTGCTCACATCTGGCAAAACCAAAATTGGGGCTGTTGTTAACCTTTTCTTCAACTCCTCGAAACTTTCTTGGCAAGCTTGAGTCCATTGGAAAGCTTTTCCCTTCATTAGCAATCCTGTCATTGGCTTGGCTATTTTGGAAAGTCCTTGATGAACCTACGGTAATATCCAGCCATCCCAAGAAAACTCCTTATTTCTTTTACATTTTGCGGTGGCTCCCATTTCAACACATCCCTCACCTTTTCGGGGTCAATCGATACTCCTCCTCCCGAGATGATATGACCCAAAAACGACACCTCTTTCAACCAAAACTAGCACTTGCTGAATTTGGTGTACAATTGATGCTCCCTCAATTTATGCAATGTGAGCCTCAAGTGTTCCTCATGTTCCTTCTCATCCTTCGAGTAGATCATAATGTCATTGATGAAAACCACTACAAACTTGTCCAAGTACTCCATGAAGACCTTATTCATGAGGTACATAAAGTAGGCAGGCGCATTTGTCAATCCAAAAGACATCACAGTGTAGTCATAAGATCCATACCGTGTTCTGAAAGTTGTCTTGGGTATGTATGATGGTCTAATCTTCATTTGAAAGTATCCCGACCTCAAATCAATCTTGGAGAAGACACAAGCACCCTTCATCTGATCAAACAAGTACTTTATGCATGGCAAGGTGTACTTGTTCTTGATTGTTACCTCATTGAGAGCTTGGTAATCCACACACGTCCTTTGGGATCCATCCTTTTTCTCTACAAGGAGTACGGGCGCTCCCCAAGGTGAAGAGATTGGGCGATTGAAACCCTTATCTAGTTGCTCTTGAATCTACTTCTTAAGCTCCGCTAACTCTTTAGGAGGCATCCTATATGGCCTCTTAGCTATAGGTGCAGTTCCAGGTATTAATTCAATAACAAACTCAATGTCTCCATCACATGGCATACATGGCAACTCATCCCAAAACACATCCAAGAATTCACACCACTAGAATCTCCTCAATTGCGGCACCATCCAGGTGATTCAGCTCCAATCATTTTGGTGCATGTTGAGATGCTTCAAATTTTATGGTGACCCCTTCCTCAATGGTTAACTTCACTGTCTTCGTGGGACATTCAATAACTCCACTGTGCTTCCTCAACCAGTCCATACCAAATATAATGTCCAATCCTTGAGAATCCAAGACAATGAGGTTGGCAAAGAAGTCTACCCCATTATTATAAGGATTACTTTTGTACATACTATATTTGTCCTCATCTCTCCTCTAGGAGACTTAACCAATAGAGTAAACTTCATATGAGAGATAGGAAAACTATACTTAGCAACATATTTTGATGCAATGAATGAATGCGATGCTCCAGAATCAAATAACATAGTCGTTTGGTTGGAGTTTGCGAGAAACATACCAATAACCACATCATCCGCTTGTTGAGCATCCTCCAAAGAGACATGGTTCACGTTGCTAGACGCAAAATTCTGTTGTCCACGGTTTCCTTGCGGCTGTCCTCCAATGGGTCTTGGGTTCTATCTTGGGGCATTGCTTTCTTGTCTGAGGCCTAACTTAGGACATTGAACTGCAAATTGTTCTGCTTCTCCACATGTATAGCACTTCCTAACTGCACCAGGATTATTGGGATGAACTTGATTGTGGACATTTGCACCAGGAAAGTTGGCACAAGGTGCAAAAGGCATTGGAGTCCTAGGTGCTTGCATGACAGGGCGTTACTGCACAAACTGAGTTGGGCGTAGTGCATAACCAGGGCGTTGAGCGGAAGATCTATAATAAGGTGCATTGGGTGGCGCAAAGCGAGGGGGCACTTTACCTCCTTGTTGTTGTCCATGATATGGCACCTTCCTCTTGGTATCTTGCTCCATCTCGCGGACCTTGTTCTCCACAACAATTGCTTTGTCCACAAGCTTCTGGAAGTTAGCATAATCGCAATTCAGCAATTGCAACTGGATCTCATTGTCCACCTCCCTCATGAACAATTATTGCTTCTGGCTGTCCCGGCTCACATCCTCAGGTGCATATCTTGAGAGTTGAGTGAATTTATTGAGATATTCACTCACGCTTGACCTTCCCTGCCTCAAGTTCTCAAATTCTTGCCTCTTCAAGATCATAACACCCACCGACACATAATGAGAATGGAAGCTCTCCCTGAATTCAGCCCAGGTAATCCTCTCATTGTTCTCATGGGCGTTGCATAAAGAGTCCCACCAATCGGGAGCTGCTCCAACAAGTTGATGAGATGTGAATAGCATCTTCCCTCGCTCACTGCGTTGGACAATAGCTAGCTTCTTCTCCACGGACTTGGGCCAATCATCGGCATCCACAGAGTGAGCAGCTTGAGCAAAGGTCGGTGGCCTAGTCCTCATAAACTCTCTCAATCGGTTATGAGGAGGTAGGGGTGGCGGTGGAGGCATGTGGGGCTGATTGTTGTTGTTACCAGCCTGCAGCTGTCCCATAGTCTGTATCATGGTCCGCATGAGCTGGTTCTGCATGGCCAATAGCTGCTCAAGATTGATAGCTCCCTTGGCAGGTCCTTGTCCATTGTTGTTCTGAGGTGCTCCGTTGTTCTCCTCCTCCTCATTGGCATCCCTCTGGTTGCGAGTCCTCACCATCTGAAGAAAAGCAAGAGATAAGAATTTAGAAAACGTCCCCAACTATATGCATCAAGGGATATGAAACTAAGCAACTACCTACATTATCCTATGTGAACATGGCGATGCTAAAGCATCCCAAAATCCTCTACTAAGCACACAAGCAGCAATACAAAGCAATCAGCACACCAAGCAAAAACACATCGATTCCTGAATGCTCCTGTCGAAGTATTAATGCGACACTTCCCCCGGATCTGCTAAGGAGCAGCCCGCGGAGGTTCTTGTTCGACAGGGCTTAGGCCTCAAACTAGTGTTCTGGTGGAAGAGTATGTGACACGGTGGTTTTTACGTGGTTCGGGCCGCAAGGAGCGTAACACCCTACTCCACGGTCGATTGTATTATTGGTGAGTGTGTATGCGTGTGTGTGTGTGTGTATCGGGGATTCTGAGTCTGGTCCTTGTATCAGTGGCGGTTTGGGCCTTTTATAGTCAAGGTCGGACGCCTTACAAGTGGGGTCCCGCGGCCCGACAGGTGGTCCTGGGGCAATCTTATCCTAAAGATCTAAGGCTTCTTTTGTAAGCTTGCTCTGAACACGGACTTGAGGACTCGGTGTCTTGCCGCCCGTGTTGTGAGTAGCCCATGCGCCATTGCTGACATTGGCAAGGAATGTCCCATCCAACTTTCTCTGGCACCGTAAGCTACCCACTTGGCGGAGTGGGATAGGCATGCGGTGTCTTAACCGTGATGCGATTAGTCGTAGCTGTAAAAGCCCGCTTTTCGGAAGAACAAAAACGCAAAAATGCGAACTTAAAAGTTTTGAAAATGGACTTGGAAATTCAAACTCACATGAACCATATGAGTTAACCAATGTTCACTAAAAATAGGGACTTGTTAAAATTTTACATATAGAACATGGTTGCTAATGTACAATGGAACTTAAGATGAAAAATCCTTAATTTCCAAGTATCCACATTTTCAATGAAAAATTAAAGGAGAAAAGAAAAAAATAGCGAGAAAGAAAAAGGAATTATTCCAACCCTAAAATGGGACATTCAAAAAAATTCAAATCTAATGCTGTAAATTTTTCCGTGACCTTCTAATATTCCAAATAGACTCTCGGTAAAGTTTCAAAATTTTTGAAGCACGTTTTTCATTTATTGGACACTTACTGAGAGTTTAATCAAAGTCGACTTCAAATTTAAAATTTGTAATTAAACTTGTCCAAATCAACACCAAATTTTTCCTGAGGTACCTTATGGTTCAAAAAGGTTAACTTCAAAGTTGCGGGATTTTTGAACCTGGTTTACTATTTATTTCATTGAATCAAGTATCACCACTTGAATTCAAATTCAAACTTGAGTTAAAAATTCAACTTGCTCAGTTCTGAAATCTGATTGCACCATAAAATTCTTCACATTTTATTTAGTCATTGGGCCAAAGTTAAATATTTTTAAAGCATGTTTGCTAGCCCTAATTGAAATTGAAAAGAGGAATGAGAGAGGTGGGTCCCACAAGTGGTCCCCACAGGTCAGGTCGGCACCTGCTCTCTCTTTCCTCCCCTGCCTCGACGCAGACGCACTGCATGTGCCACCGAAATGCAAACTGATCTTCGTACCATGAACCCAAGACAAGCAAAACTATGTTTGTTCTCTCCTCTGCAAGCTCGAGCTCACCTCCCTCCGGCGCCCAACACCGGTCGCCTGCCCGCGTCCCAACTCGCCCCGTCGCGCCCGCCTCTGTTCCCGACGAGCGCTGCCATTCGCCTCCCCGCAGCACGGTGACCACGACAGTCGCACGTCCCCCCCCCCTCACCGGCGCCGCCCCATGCCAACCGCCGTCTCGGCTCCCAATGACCGTCGTCCACCGCCAGCCGCGCCATGGCCGCGTCCCGACCCTGGCCAGCGACGGTAGCGCCTGACCGCCGTCGCATGCTTCCCTGGCGCCGCCCCCACTCGCCGCTCGCCCTGGTCGCATCCAGAACCACCACGACCTCCCTCGTGGCTGTGCCCCAGCGCCCGAAGCCGCCGCTGCACGCTTCCCTAGTGCCGCCCCCATGCGCCGCTTGCCTTCCTACGCGTCGACACCCCTGGCTGATGCCTCCCGCGCGCAGCCGCCAGTTGTGCGTGCCCCTGCCGTGGTGCACCCTGCTCCTCACCGATGACCCGAGTTTCGCGCCCCAGTTCGCGTTGCGCCGCTGGAAGCCACTCGCCGGCCGCCGTCTGTACCTCGCCGTGCCATAGCTCCTCCCACCCACGTGCAGCATGCCATCATTCGTCCACACCTACCCCCGTGCCCCATGGCCGCACCGCCGTCCAAGCCCGTTCCGTCTGTGGCGCCAATCATTCGCGTCGTCGCCCTCGTATCTCCACTCCACGGCACTGCTACAACATGTCCCATGTCCACCTCTAGGCAACCATCAAGGCTATGTCCGCGTTCGAAGTTAGGCCACATCTACTATGCATCGACGTCGTCGCCTACTTTCTGTCGTCGTGGCGTTCTGCTCATAGGTTGTGTCCTACCAAAGAAGCAAGTGATATGAGTGATGTAGGATATGCAGGAACACGTCGTTGACACACCAGCATCGACAATTGATCCAAGGTTAGCTCTGACTTGTGCAAAGATTGGTCGGATCAATGCTGCAGTCAACCTATTCGACGAAATGGTTACAAGGTGAAACTAAGTGTGTTGTTGTTCAATGCTGGTCTATGGATGCAGGTTTACTGTGGGTTGGCAATCGACAAGGACATGTGCCAAGATAACCTTTGAATGGTGATGAAGCGACGGAATCAAGTACACACCCAAGATATTCGGTGAAATGCCTACAAGGTGAGCCTTGCCCTGAAATGCCTTGCTTGACGCCCCGAAGTCCGTTCGTGGTGAACGCTAATGGTACTCATGTGTCTTCAAGCCGTACGTCCATTTTCCGCCATGATATCATTCCTGTAGAAATCCCCAAATTGACCTTCTTTGTTCTTTGAATCGCGTTAACTTGTCCGTGTGTGCTCGTGATGCTCCACCATGAGCCGCGTCGACGTTGTTGACCACATGACATCGTCGTGACGTTCCGAGCCGTCATCGTGCCCTGGCATCAAGATGGAGTGTGCCTGTGATGAGTGTGGTGCTGAAACACAAGCATGACTCGTCGGACAATAGTTGTCAAGCCAAATTAGGTTTTAGTCGATGTGAGGGTGATCGAGTCCTAGGTGTAGCCTAGGTGCTTGAGAACATGCCTTCTAGGTCAAACCACGGATGTTGGTGATCACCGATGACCTATGGTTAAGTAAAGCGAGAACATTGAGACCGACGAGGAAAACTAGACCAAGGGAAACCTTGGATAAGAGTTTCTTGTTCATGTCGATGATGTTTCCTAACCGTCCGCAGAATTGCTTAACTAGGTGTGTTGTTTCATCAATGACATATTCGTCGAGTCACTTGCCAACGATCGAGTCGACATCACTAACCTTATGACTTATAAGGTGGTGTTCAGGATTCCGCCCACCACCATGGACAAGTTCGGGTCGATGTGAACGTCGATGAGATGATCTTCCCGAGAGGGAAAAGCACATCTTCACAACATAATAATGCCTTATGTTCGAGTTCTAGGAGTTCACCGAGCTCATCTGGACAATCATGCAAAGGACATTGCAATAGTGTCATGTAAGCACTTGGACGATGCTTGCGGAGATAGTCGTAGCGACTGATTTACCTAAAGGTCCATTGAATGTTGTCTTGGTACTCACATCAGGTTAACAGGGTTTATTATAACTCTTTGAGTCCAAGCAATGCCGATCTCATATCTTTTCCATGTGTCGCTAGGGTTTCACATCGATTCATCCTAATTCAGAACCCTGCGACCGCACTAGTCACTTAATTAGGTTTACTCTTTAACGAGTTTGTGTAACTTCAGTGGTCGCCTTCTGAGTCATGATCTCTTATTGCACAGTTCACCCATGCCTTAAGCTTTCGATGTCCCCCACTTGATTCCTTAGTCATTCTTACACTATTCAGTCCAACACCGCCACACCAGTCGGTCTCAGTTTTCTCGAGTGGCATTAGCTCCAAGTGTTAAGTGAATAATTGCATTGCGTGCTTGCATTGCACCTTTCGATTCACGTCTAGACACTACTATGACCACTTGACTTATCCATAGTTTCTCCACCCATCCAAGACATTTCTAATCTTCCTAGTCAAGCCTCTTCTTCTTAAGGTTTTTACAACTCGTCGAGTCCATTATTAGATTACATTAATTACTTATATGCATATCATGTCAATAGGAACGTGATGGTAGGTGATCAACGAGAAGTTTCTCTTGGAGGAGGATGCCGAAGAGTTCCAACTTCAATATTCCATCACGGATTCTCTAGAGGAAGACCAAGCCCTAACAACTGACATCGTGACGTAGTAAATACTGAAGAAGTCAAAAGAATATGATATATTGAATTATAATTGCTTTGCAACCTTGTTTGGCTTCGAGATAGCACAATTAAAAGTTTACAGTTTCCCCATACTTTAGTTGTAATAGCATTATGTGCTTTGGGCACGTCATATCATCGACAAAGCGTTTCACGTTTGATTGTGGAGTCTATAATGTGCCGTGCCTGAAGAATGTCATTTGCTACTTCAAACATGACTATAAGGATCCACTTGTAGGCGAGTCCTTTATTCTATTCCTTACCTATGCTTAGTATTCACCCCTGCATATGTCTAGTGAGACGGGTTAGTCTTGTTGAGCCTTATGCTCACGTTTGCGCTTTAACGATTTTTGCAGGTATTTGGTTTATTTCTGCTGTTCAGGTTGTACATGAGATCTCGAGGTATAGAGATAAATCTCATGTGAACCATGCCGCTGCTGAATGTTCTTCTTGTTGCTAGTGAGAAGCGTCCTAGGGCATGGACGTCTTCTCTCCTGCTTAGTTAGGTGAGATTATGAGTATGTATTTTCCGCTGCGTGTGTACCCCTGTTGTACACTGTTTTGTAAACTCTGATTATTCTGAAATGAAAATTTTGTACGTTTTGGTATCCTTTTCGTGTGTGCTGTTAGGTGCCGCATCGCACGACACCACCGAATGAGATCCTCGGATGTGTGGACCCTGGTCCCCACAGTACCTGACATTTGGCGTGCGCTGTGCTATGCGTCTGGGGAAGCCGCGTATCTTCAAGGCTTGAAAGAGACAAGGCACACTGCCCTCTTAACTTCCTCACTATCTGCTCAGGGCAAGTGGACTGACCAGGCTGCCGCTGGGGATCTCTCCGCCATGGTGGAGGCACACCCATCTCGTCGGCCACGTGGCAACTCGGGAACTCACCTCTGTGGGGGAGGCCAGGTCTCGCCCCGCGGGCCACGTGGCAGCTGGGTGCTCGCCTCCGTGGGGGAGATCGGGTCTCGACTTCGCGGGCCACGTGGCAGCTTGGGAGCTCACCTCCGAGGAGGAGGTTGGGTCCCGTCTTGCTGTACACGTGGCTGCCTTGGAGCTTGTCATCAAGGTGGAGCTGAGCTCCTCCATGGGGATGTCTTATGGGCACCCCAGACCTCCCATCTAAGGCCGGCGGGTCTGGGTTTCTAAAACACGTGGTGCCCTCGGACCCTGTCCCTGCTGGGAGGCAAGGTACCTAGGCGGCTCTAACTTGTGCATTAGGGTAGTCATATGTCGGGTACCAATAGCTCTGTGAGACCTATGTGTGCTGAATACATTAGCTTGTACTAAATACATTAGCTTTGACAATAAAATTGTTGAATGTTGCAGTAACATCTTTTTAGCAAGGTCTGACTCTAGCTCAGAGGTTCTGCAAGGTCCGACGTAAGGTCCGACTTGCTTTGTCTAGGTCCGACATGTTTTTGGGTAGCTCCGGTGAGCTTTGTCTTTAGCTCCGACATGTCTTTGATAGCTCTGGCATGTCTTTGTTAAGCTCCGATATGTTTTTCTAGCTCCAAATTTTGGTATGACTAGTTCCGACTAGTTTTGGTAAGCTCCAGCGCTAGGTTGTACTAGCTTTGGTAAGCTCCGGCTCAAGCTCCGGTTAGCTTTGGCTAGGTTCAGAGCTTGATCGCAATGTTCCTCCTTTTATCTTGCACTGTTTCGAACTTGCTTTATATTCTTAGAAAGATTGCTTAGTATTCATTTGCTAAGTTTTTTGTGCATTTTGGTTTATATGTCTGATATCATTTTGATATGCTTTGCAACATCCTTATGTGAGGTGCTCACGTAAGGTGTTGTGTTCGGAACTGACTTGAGTCAAGTCGCGGACTTGGGCTCATACGGATTGGTTGTTTATTCATGTGCAGGTGTTGCTTGAGTTCAATACATGGCTGGTGATGGGATCCATTGAACTAGTCTTAGAGAGAAGATGAGGTTCAACAACCAAGTTCGGGAGGAATTGTGGTTGAGTTGATCGGGAGGTTGCGCAACATGTTTGAATCAAGAACAATGCATATGAAGGTATCGTGGACGTCATTGGAAGATGTTTGCACGTGTGCAAGGAGTGCATGGACGTGGCTATATGGATCCAAGGCGTGATAAATAGATGTGGACGTAAAGAATTGGTCGGAAAGGTCCAACCGACTAGGTTATGGATTCAGGCTGCGGCTGAGTCGGGTTTGACTCAAATATGGAAAGATTTGAGTTGGTTATGTTAGGATTTCATGTGGGACACGAATTTGGGTTGTTTTATTAATGTGGGATACATTCCTAAGGTGTTTGGAAGTCTTAAGATTGCTTCTATCTGCGTATAGAAGAGTCCTAAGCAGTTATGGAAAGTTTCGATTCGTGATCTGAGTAGGATTAGAGTCCTAGTTGAGATTGGGTTTGCCTAAGGGCTGGTTATATAAGAAAGGGAGGCCAAAGCTCATGCTGCACGACTTTGGCGGTTTTCCTCTTGTGTTCTATTAAATAAAATTCGTAGTTTGAAGGAACTTTTGTTCCTTGTTTGTCCGACTTGTTCCAGACAAGTTTTACTCGTCGAGTTTCTGGACAGCACTACCTTTGGTCGGTGGTTTTATCATAACTCGAGTTTTACAGATCCAATTGACATGATTATTTTTGTATTGTCTTCACAACTTGATTATATATCATTTTTCAAAATTTCACGGTCATTGTATTTGTGGTTTCTGATCTACACGAGTTTCTTTGCAGCGTTCCAGAACTGTTTTCTCAGGTAGGACAGATTGACCTTTGTTCGATCTTTCGATCATAACTTGAGTTTCTCTCGACGGATTTGAGTGATTCTTCTTGTGTTTTCTTCGTGACTTGATTCTCTCTAATATATATCACTTTTGTTACGGTGAAACACGTTTAGATTAGTCTCACACATGATTTCTTTAACAGATCGTATTTCTACCGAAGGGGTTGGGATTTAACTGTTTCCGCTGTGTAAGATTTTTTAAATCTACCATTCACCCTCCCCTCTGGTAGCTTTTCACGTGCTCTTCGATCCTACAATTGGTATTAGAGTCACGGTGCTCTAATAATTGTGATTTGCACATGTTTTTGACTAATCATCATGGAGAAATACTCTGCCAAACCTTGTTTGTTTGCTGGTATTGATTTTCAGGTTTGGAAGGCACGCATAGAGGCTTTCATCCAGGTGCAAGGCTTTGCGATATGGGAGAAGGTGTACAAGCCTTACAAAGTGCCACCAAACGATCAAGTTACGGCTACAAACCTATGGGACGTCGACAACAACAACAAAGCACAAAACTTGATCATCCAAGGACTCACTCAGAGCGACTTCAACCGCGTTGCACATCTCCGATCGGCATACGATGTATGGAGAGCACTTTGTGACTATCACAATGGATCCAACAAGATCGAGGAGGTAAGGCAAGACATGTTCAAGAAAGGATGCATGCGCTTCGAGATGCAACCCAGTGAGTCCATTGATGATCTCTTTGCTCGCTTTAACAAAATTCTCAATAACTTGCATAGTGTCAACGTTAATTTTTCTGACGTTGAAAATTCTAGGCAACATCTTAGTGCATTAGACATGTCAATCTGGGGGGTGAAAGTTACATCTATCCGAGAATCTACTGTCATGAGTACACATACTTTAGATGTGCTTTACTCTAAACTCAAAACTCATGAAATTGACATCTTATCACGTAAGAACCCAAATAAGTCTATTGCATTTGTCTCACAACGTGATATGCCTAGCTCCGTCCAATCATCATCTTGCAATACTCTTGCTTTGTTGTCCTCACTAACCCTGGAGCAGATCGAGGAATTTCCAGAAGAGGAGTTAGCACTAATCTCTACTAGGTTCTCGAAAGCATTGCAAAATGTGAGAACTAGAAGGAGAGGAAGCTCCGGACCTCAATGCTGTTTTGAATGTGATAAGACAAGACACTTTCGTACAAAATGCCCTAACCTTTCAGGTCCTACTACATGTGAAAAAAAATAGAACAAGGTCAAGACAACCTCTGGAAACCCCAACAAGTAAAAGAAGGGTATAATAGGACGCAACATGATTAACAGCTTCATCACTGCACTTCAAGAGCTCGATTCAAGCGATGTAGACTTTGAAAGTGACGAAGATGATGACGATCTGGCCAACTTATGCTTCATGGCCGGCAAAACAAGATCAAGTCAGGAGGATGCAGAACACAACAGTGACGATGATGAGGTATGTTCTACCTGTAATGAAATGTGTGATGCAATTTCTCGTGCAACTATTATTGTTAAGAAAAAGGAAAAAAAGCTTAGGGATAATGCTGCTAAAATTGAATCACTAGAATCTGAAATCAACCGTTTGAAAACCTTTATTCCTAGTGATGATTCTTGTCCCTCATGTGATTAAATCTATGAACAATTGTCCACACTAAGAACTGCACACTCCTCCACTCTAGATAGCTTGAACATGACATTGAAAAGAACAAAAAGCTTGCTGCACTTGACATTGGAAACTTAAAAGATGCTTCTTGATCTACAATTGATTTCTATTGTTCTAGTTGTGATGATCTTGAAAAGAAACTAAAAGATGCTATGAATGAAATTTCAATATTGAATAATGCTCTACGTTCTCATGAAGTTAAATATTGTTCTAATTGCAAATTAAAAGGAAAAACTTTATGTGAAAATTGCCTTGATTTGTCCGATAAACTTGATAACATGCATAGGACATTAGATCGGTTTTGTAATGGGAATAAGAACCTAAACATGCTGCTGAATTCTTCCAAGTCTCGCAAAGATAAAATTGGTTTAGGTTTTGATTATCATGCTCATGCTAAAACACATCCACATAAAATTGTAAAGTCATTAGGAAGTGGTTTGATTCAAACAGTTCCTAAACAAAAAGAAGTGGTTTTCAAATCTGCAGGGGTGTTGTCTCATTCGGTTTCAAATAAAAATGTTGTTTGCTCATCTAGACATGAACACAAAGTTAAATTTCATTGTACCTATTGTGGTAGAGATGGTCATGTCATAGATTTTTGTTATAGACTAGCTAAACAACAGAAAAGGGAAAGAATTATTGCTACATCTCATAACTTTCATGCAAAATTTGCTGCACATATTAAACTGAATGCCAGGAACATGCAACCTGCTGTTATGAGTCAAAAACATTCAAAGTTTACCTCCGGACCTTCTGTTTTTGCCTCCGGGGATACTGATTTTTGTGTTACTCAAGTAACATCTTATAGGTCAGTAGTTAAGAGTAAAAAACCTTAAACTTTGACTCGTAAACCTGCTATTTTATCTCAGCTTTCGCGTGTTTTTTCTGCTGCACGTCGTGTGACTCAGTACTGGATTCCTAAATGCCTTTTGACTAACCCCAGTATTGAGTCATCGACGTATTGTGCTTTTATGTAGGTTACACATTTGAGGAAGGAGAACATTTGGATTGTGGATTCAGGTTGCTCACGCCACATGACTGGTAACAAAGATTGGTTCTCCTCCCTCTATTTTGTGTCACGTGTAGAGAATGTTACTTTTGCCAATAATTCTTCAACTCCTATAATTGCTAAGAGTTCAGTTAGAGTAAATGATCAATACACTTTGAAGGATGTGGCACTTGTCAAAAATTTGAAATACAACTTGCTTTCTATTTCACAATTGCTAGATGAAAATCTGGAAATTATTTTTAATAAAAATTGCTGCAAAGTTGTAGGTTCAAATAGTGAGCTTATTTTTAACATGTCTCGGTTTGGAAGAGTTTTTAAAGCTGATTTTGATATGTCTTCCTCTAAACATAGGTGTCTAGATGCTAATGATTCAAATGACTTATATTTTTGGCATCGTAGACTTGGTCACATAGGCTTTGATCACTTAACGCGTGTTAGTGCTCTTGATCGCATACGTGGGGTGCCTAAGCTTAAAGGGGACAAAGAAATTGTGTGCTCTTCTTGTAGACATACTAAGATGGTTGCAGGATCACATACTCCTATCACAATGATCATGACAACTGAACCGGGTCAACTTTTGCACCTTGACACCGTAGGACCTTCACGAGTTCAATCCTTCGGAGGCAAATGTTATGTTCTTGTTATTGTTGATGATTATTCTAGATACTCTTGGGTTTACTTTATGGCGTCTAAGAATGAAGCTTTTGTTCACTTTAGAACTTTATTTCTTAGATTATCAATTGATCACCCAGGATCTTTAAAAGCAATTAGAAGTGATAACGGAACTGAATTCAAAAATCAATCTTTTGATCACTTTTGTGCTGAAAATGGAATAGATCATCAATTTTCTTCACCATATGTACCTCAACAAAACGGTGTTGTAGAATGAAAGAATAGAACCTTAGTTGAGATGGCTAGGACTATGCTTGATGAATATCGAACTCCTAGGAAATTTTGGGCTGAGCGTTTGCAACCGCTTGTTATGTCTCAAATCATGTTTTCTTGCGTGCTAAGCTAGGTAAAACCCCATATGACCTCCGGTTTGGACATAGGCCTAGTGTTACGCACATTAAGGTCTTTGGTTGCAAATTCTTTGTTAAGAAACATGGTAATCTTGATAAATTTGAACCTAGATCCATTAATGGCATGTTTCTTGGTTATCCATCTCATACTAAAGGCTACCGTGTGCTTTTACTTGAAACTAACAAAATTGGGGAGACTTGTGAAGTGTCTTTTGATGAAGCTAGCCCAGGTACTAGCTCAAACATTGCAGGTCCAGATCCATATCCGCAGGGGGGGATCATTTTCATTGAAGATGAGGAAGAGGTGGAGCAGCTGCCCAAAAATTCAGCAGCTAATGACATTGTTCGAGCTCCTGATTTTTATTCACAGCCAGCATCGACGACCACCATTGTTGGTCCAAATCCACCTCAAGTCACAAGCCCATCGATACATGAAGAAGAAGAAGCTTGTGAAGTGTCCACTCCCCTCTGGGTTCTCAAAATTCATCCTCCACAACAGATTATTGGAAGCTTGCACGAACGAGTTACACAGTCCAGGTTTTGCGATCCAAACTCTCATGCTCATTCTGCTTTTGTTGCTTCTTTTGAACCCAAAGATATATCACACGCACTCACTAATGAATCTTGGATTATTGCCATGCAAGAAGAGTTAGAAATTTTTGAGGGAAATAATGTTTGGAAACTTGTACCTCCACCTCAAGGTCACACTTTAATTGGTACTAAATGGGTGTTTGAAAATAAACAAAGTGAGGATGGTGTTGTGGTTAGGAATAAGGCTAGGTTGGTTGCTAAAGGTTTCACTCAAGTTGAAGGTCTAGATTTTGATGAAACTTTTGCTCCTGCTGCTATATTAGAAGCCATAAGAATTTTGTTAGCTTTTGCTGCGTCTAAAGGTTTTAAGCTATATCAAATGGATGTTAAAAGTTCTTTTCTTAATGGCTACATAGATGAGGAGGTTTATGTCAAACAACCACCGGGTTTTGAAAATTCAGATTTTCCTAATCATGTTTACAAACTGTCCAAAGCCCTGTACGGTCTCAAACAAGCCCCTGGAGCATGGTATGATAGGTTAAAAACATTCTTACTTGAAAAGGGGTTTACCATGGGCAAGGTTGATAAAACTCTTTTTGTGCTTAAGCTTGGCAATGACTCATTATTCGTTCAAGTGTATGTGGATGATATTATCTTTGGTTGTGCTTCTCATGATCTTGTGTCCAAGTTTTCAGCTATGATGAGTTCAGAATTTGAGATGAGTATGATGGTAGAACTCACGTACTTTTTGGTGCTGCAAATCAAGCAAACCAAGGAGGGTACCTTTGTGCATCAAACGAAGTATACAAAAGACCTCCTAAGGCGCTTCAACATGGACAAAAGCAAGCCTCTTTGGACACCAATGGGAACAACAACAAAACTTGAACTTGATGAAGATTGTGAACCCGTGGATCAAAAAGAATATAGAAGCATGATCGGATCAGTTTTGTACCTCACGGCATCAAAACCGGACATACAATTCAGCGTATGTCTTTGTGCACGGTTTCAAGCCTCCCCACATACTTCACATCGTCAAGCCGTCAAAAGGATTCTCAGGTACTAACATCGAACTCAAGAATTTGGCATTTTTCTTCCTTCTTCCTCAATCGTTACTTTAATGCTTTTTTGGATGCTGATTTTGGGGGTTGTAGGATTGATGGGAAAAGTACTTCCAAAGTACTTCCGGTGCTTGTCATTTTCTTGGTAATTCTCTTGTTGCTTGTTCCTCTAGAAAACAAAGTTCAGTTGCACAATCTACCGCCGAATCTGAATATGTAGTTGCTGCTAGCGCTTGTTCACAAATTCTATGGATTGTTCAAACACTTAAGGACTATGGGGTTGATCTAGATAGTGTTCCAATGTTTTGTGATGGCACTAGTGCCATTTGCATTGCCAAAAACCCCGTGCAACATTCTAGAACTAAGCACATTGATATTAGGTATCACTTTCTCCGTGATAATGTTGAAAAAGGAAACATTGTGCTTTACCATGTAGATACATTTTTACAAAACCTTTGGATTTCACTCGTTTTTGTTTCATTCAAAGTGAAATAGAGGTTATGCATCCTCATGGCTTACATTGAGGGGGAGTTTTCAAACTTGAGAAGTCTATGTGTGAATCTAAAATTAAAATAATATGAGCATAGTATTTCATACATATATGACTTTGTGATTCCTTTTACATGCTAAAAGTTCTTACTACATTACTTGTGTTATACATTTTGTAGTTTTTGCCATGTCTAGTAATTGGAATAATTACTTACACTAAATCTGGTCATGGTCGGACTTTCTTGCTCTTTTGAACTTGTTGCATGCTCACAAGTGCTTTTAATCATAAAGAATTAATCAAGCAATCAACTCACATGTTGAGTTTTTGTGAACAAATATAAGTTGAGAAAATATCAAGAGAATATGCATGCATCGCATTTCTTCTTTTGATATAGCTTATCATTGCATTTAGATATGAACTTGGAAGAAGTTGTGTATGACAATAACCATGTCCTTAAGCTTCTGATTGTCAAATGACATAGGCTTGGATTGGTTGGTTAGAATAAGGCAGATGCGCATATAATCTCTTGCAAATATCATATGATCTAAATTTGTACATTGAAAAATAATAAAATGCAGCAACAAGTGTCATGCTTTTAGGTTTTGAAATAGTTAAGTTTTTGAGATCATGACTTGCTAAATTGGAAATTACATTTGATCTCTAGCATGGCTTACACTACTTTATGTATCTCATTGTTGTGATAGTGTAAGTTACTTGATAGTATGACTTGGATGAGCTTTGTTTTATATGTATATGTTATAATATGCTCATAACAATTAAAATTTCTCTTCTGAACCTTGTTGAATACATTGTCAAAGGGGGGAGATAATATGGTGAATTATGCAAGGGGGAGAAATATGTATAAGGGGAGAAATTTATTTCTATCTCATTTGATTTTCTCAAGGGAAGAATTCGTTTTTCTTCTCATTTTATTTCTTTTTTACAAAGGGGGAGAAATTGTCTTCAAAATTTTTAATGTGAATAAGCAAATGTTCGGATTTTAAATGGTGTTGCCAATGCATTCATCAAGGGGGAGATTGTGAGACCTATGTGTGTTGAATACATTGGCTTGTACTGAATACATTGGCTTTGACAATAAATGTTTTGAATGTTGCGGTAACATCTTTTTAGCAAGGTCCGACTCTAGCTTCAAGGTTCTGGAAGGTCCGACGTAAGGTCCGACTTGCTTTGTCTAGGTCCGACATGTTTTTGGGTAGCTCTGGTGAGCATTGTCTTTAGCTACGGCATGTCTTTGATAGCTCCGGCATGTCTTTGTTAAGCTTCGATATGTTTCTCTAGCTCAGACTTTTGGGATGACTAGTTCCAACTAGTTTTGGTAAGCTCCGGCGCTAGGTTGTACTAGCTTTGGTAAGCTCTGGCGCTAGGTTGTACTAGCTTTGGTAAGCTCCGGCTCAAGCTCCGGTTAGCTTTGGCTAGGTTCGGAGCTTGATCGCAATGTTTCTACTTTTATCTTGCAATGTTTTGAACTTGCTTCATATTCTTAGAAAGAATTATTAGTATTCATTTGCTAAGTTTCCGGTCTGTTTTGGTTTATATGGTTGATATCTTTTGATATGCTTTGCAACATGCTTATGTGAGGTGCTCACGTAAGGTGTTGTGTTCGGAACTGACTTGAGTCAAGTCGTAGACTTGGGCTCGTACGGATTGGTTGTTTATTCACGTGCAGGTGTTGCTTGAGTTCAAGACATGGTTGGTGACGGGATCCATTGAACTAGTCTTAGGGAGAATATGAGGTTCAACAACCAAGTTCGGGAGGAATTGTGGTTGAGTTGATCGGGGGGTTGCGCAGCATGTTTGAATCAAGAACAATGCATATGAAGGCATCGTGGACGTCATTGGAAGATGTTTGCACGTTTGCAAGGAGTGCATGGACGTGGCTACATGGTTCCGAGGCGTGATGAAGAGATGTGGACGTAAAGAATTAGTCGGAAAGGTCCAACCGACTAGGTTATGGACTCAGGCTGCAGCTGAGTCGGGTTTGACTCAAATATGGAAAGATTTGAGTTGGTTATGTTAGGATTTTGTGTGGGACACGAATTTGGGTTTTTTTGGAATGTGGGATACATTCCTAAGGTGTTTGGAAGTCTTAAGATTGCTTCTATCTGCGTATAGAAGAGTCATAAGGAATTATGGAAAGTTTCAATTTGTGATCTGAGTAGGATTAGAGTCCTAGTTGAGATTGGGTTGGCCTAAGGGCTGGTTATATAAGCAAGGAAGGCCAAAGCTCGTGGTGCACACTTTGGGGCTGTTCCTCTTGTGTTCTATTGAATAAAATTCGTAGTTTGAAGGAACTTTTGTGCCTTGTTCGTCCGACTTGTTCCAGACAAGTTTTACTCGTCGAGTTTCTGGACAGCACTACCATTCGTCGGTGGTTTTATTATAACTCGAGTTTTACAGATCCAATTGACGTGATTCTTTTTGGGTTGTCTTCAAAACTTTCTTATATATCATCTTTCAAAATTTCACGGTCATTGGATTTGTGGTTTCTGATCTACATGAGTTTCTTTGCAGCGTTCCAGAACTGTTTTATCGGGTAGGACAGATTGACCTTTGTTCGATCTTTCAATCATAACTTGAGTTTCTCTCAACGGATTTGAGTGATTCTTCTTGTGTTTTCTTCGTGACTTCATTCTCTCTAATATATATCACTTTTGTCACGGTGAAACATGTTTAGATTAGTCTCACACACGATTTCTTTAATAGATCGTTTTTCTACTGAAGGGGTCGGGATGTAACTGTTTCTGCTGCGTAAGATTTTTTAAATCCACCATTCACCCCCCTCTGGTAGCTTTTCACGTGCTCTTCGATCCTACAAGGTCCTAGTGCTCTAAAGTGTTCATTTTATTTAGTTTGCGTCCTACGGTCAACATTTGGCTCTGATACTAATTTGTGATACCCCATTCCGAAAATGAACCAAGTGAACGCATATGTGTGCCCAAGACGTTCAACACACATACATGAGTGCATTCACAAAAGGATATACAGAAAATTATCACAAAACAAGATTAATTAAGCACTTTTATTACACAATTCATAATATCCTCGAATACAAGCTCTAATGACTATCAATGACAAGTTTGAAATAATGCAGTGGAAATAAACTAAATAAGCAAACTAAGCAACTAAGCAAATGAGCATAAGGGATAGCGCAGCTCCCAGCAACACCACATGCAAGCTGACGGCAGACATAGCCTAGAACTCTGCATTATTATCGTTATACTCCCAATCCTGACCTGCAACTGTTTGTGGGGGAATTGCAAGGGTGAGTACATGTTGTATGCAGCAAGTGTGGAAAGTATGACATGTAGCTGATACAAATGACGACAATAATAAAGGCTAAGTGTTGAAAAGTACATTAAAACATTTGAGAAACAATATATTATATGTATGTGAATAAACCCATCATAAATCATAATTATCTACATAGTACCAATCCATATTTCATATCCATCACCATTATACCAGATTTTACCATTACCACTAACCATATCCAATACCATAATTCAATCCATAACCAGCCATAACCATATTATCAACCATAACCAGTACCAAACCATAACCAATTCCCAAGTTTTCTCCTAATCATGTGATGGTTCAAGTTGCTCATAACCTGGAGCACTGCTATCATGATAGTTTTAAGACACACTCTGCAGAGGTTGTACCACATTACCCACGTGTTTGTGATTTCATCACCTTACCGTGACTAAGGAATCTCAATTATGCCATCTCACACTTCCATTGTTGTGTGGCCAAGAGATCACAAAATAGCCTTTACAAAAGGACTACTAGCAAGTACGGACCCACTGAGGTTTCACCGATGGCGATGTCTCCAACTGAGCACATATTCAACCAAGGGCCCCCTCTTGTGCCATTCGGATCCCAGGGAGTCTCGCCAACCATATCCAAACCCAATCCGACTCCCCTTCCCCGGTGCGCCAAATGGTCCATGCAAAAATAGCAATACCCTAATTAATCAGCTACGCTGCACCCATACTTGGACTCGTGGTGGCACTGCAAGTCCTGGATGGTCGCTCCACAAACCAGTCCTTAGATCTAAAGCAAGCGAAACAACCATAACATCCAACGCAATCCACATACCATGCTTTCTTAGATCACCCATTACCATGTCATACTAACCAGTTCATATTAACCATAATCTCATTAAAGCTCAATTAAATAGTATAGTTGTTTTTTCCATCCCAATTGATTAAGCGAGGCAAAGGTAAAAAGCTCTTCCCGACTCTCTACCATATATTCTAGGTGACAATGGTGGTTAAACAAAGCTAGTAAACTTCCTATCATAGGATTTCCCATCAAATTGACATAAGCATGCAGTTTTGCAAAAAAAACATTTACTTTAGAAATAGGATCAATATGTTCAAGGACACTTGCCTTGCTCTTGGGATTGATTAGGATCAAAGACTTCAAACTCCTAGTGTTGTAGGTCCTCCGCAGCACCCTCTAGAACAAATCCGTCTAAATCGCGCAACGAACATACAAGACAAGAATTACAATCAATAAGTGCACATATATTACTCAATATGACATGATATGCATGATTAATGCAATTGTGAAGTAAAACTTGTTAATAGGTTGCTTTTAATGTTTACTAATCAATTACAATGGTTATTGACAAGTCTACACAGGTTTGAAGTTGATTCAAATCAATTTAAAAGTAATTCAGCAGGAAACAGATCGCACTGCCCTTCGCAGGAATAGCGAACCGAGGTTTTTGTAGATCGACGTGAATTTGGGGAAAAAGGGTTGAATTCACGTTAGAAAGAGGAAGTAGAAGGTTTACCAAGGGTTTAGAACTCCAATGAATCAAGGGGTTTGGAGGCAACACTTGGATCTTGACAATCTAGGGCAGATGAAGAACTTGAAGGTGAATTGTTGATGAACAATGAATACTTGATGGAGATCTTGATCACTTGATCCTCTTTCGTTTCCTCCTGTTCCTCTTCTTGCTCGGGATCTCCTTCTCCCTCCTTGATGGCGACTCTCCACGAACTAGGGTTTGTGGTCTTTCAATTGAGGCAAAAGGAAGCAAAGTTCAGGGGTTGGGTTGTTTATATAAGGGTGGAGGGTTAGGGATTCAATGAATTCGAGTTTGCAGTGGGTGTAGGCTGGTGTGGGGTCTCACATGGGCTCCAAAAAGAGTTAGACATGACATCCTTAGGCCCACTTAAGATAAAACCAAAAAACACGTCGTGAAACAAAAGATCAACTCAGAATCGTGATTTACTAGACAAGTCCAAAAATGGATGGACTAGTCCGAAGATTGACAGAGGCGAAAACGGACAAGTCCAGACTATATCGGACAAGTCCGAACTTGGTCAGAGGAGAAACAGACAAGTCTGGCCAAAACCGGACAAGTCCGAGTTTAGTCAGAGGGAAAACAGTCAAGTCTGCTGGAATACTGGACAAGTCCGGACTGGTCCAGAGACTTAGCAAAATTTCCAAAGAATTAGGATACCGGACTAGTCTGCATTGAATCGGACAAGTCCGAAACTGTACAAAGAAGAAAACAGACTAGTCCGCAGAAAAACAGACAAGTCAGAAGGTGGTGAGAGAGAAATCGGACTAGCCCGCACCAAAACCGGACCAGTCCACACTTCCCAGAACTTTTGAGTGCGATTTTACTCTAAATCCATTTTAAACTTGCTCATTTTTATATGGATTAATGTTAGACATATATAACTTATGCAATGCATGATTCATGAAAATGAGGGTGTTACACTGCTTTCACACAACAATGTCTTCTATTATAGGTCCTAGTTACAGGGGATACAAGTATACACTAAGGGTACAAAACCAGGTCAAGTGTGCTATTCGTCTTGTTCTGACCCAGGGTAGGTAAGCCGCACTTCCAGTACAGGGACCAAGTTAGGTGGGCTTTGAACTTGGCGGACCCTCCCGGAGGGGTCCGGATGTTCTCATTTAGGACCTATCCGACTCTGTGTATAGACTCTATAAATTACATTGTGAGTAATTACAGACTCACCTCCGTAAAACTAAGCATAAAACTTACGGAGGTGCTTAATGTTACAAGGATTGGGAAGAGGGGTCCCATCCTCTGTTGCCAAGCGAAGGTATCCAAGACGAGATACTCTGATCACTCAAAAGGGTCCTTCCCAGCTGGGGGACAGTTTGTTCATCATTTCACGAGTTAGTATTCTCCGCAGCACTAGATCATCTTCTTCAAGCTGTCGGTTGCGCACATGCCTTTGGTGATAGCACCTTAGCGCCTAGCGATATTGTGCATTCCAAACATCTGCTTGACACCTTCCCTCGTCGTCGAGGTCAAGGTCTTCACGCCAGAGCTTGTCCTGCGTGGTCTCGTCGAACGCCCGGACCCGGAGCAACCCCATGGTGATCTGTGAAGAAAGGACCACTTCAGCTCCGTACACTAGGAAGAAGGGGGTCTCTCCAGTTGAATGGCTAGGTGTAGTCCTGCTTGCCCATAGTGCGGACGGAAGCTCCTCTCTCCAGTTGGCTCTATGTTTCTTCAGGTGTTCGTATGTGGGCATCTTGAGTCGTTTCAATATTTCTGCATTTGCTCTCTCAGCTTGGCGATTACTTGTCGGGTGAGCTACGAATGCATAGCTAACTTGTATGTCGAGGTCTATGCAATATTCTTGGAATGCTGCACTTGTGGATTGGGTTCTGTTGCCAGTGATGACTCTGTTTGAAACTCCAAATCTGCAGACAATGGACTTCAAGAACTTGATAGCTGACTGCTTGTTGATAGTCACAACTGGAGTTGCTTCCGAGCACTTTGCGAACTTGTCGATGGCGACATACAGGAACGTGTAACCTCCGACAACTTTTGGGAAGGGTCCCAAGATGTTCGTCCCCCACACGGCGAATGGCCATGTAGGAGGTATCATTTGCAGTGACTGAGCTGTTATGTGAATTTCTTTCGCGTGGAATTGGCACGCTTCACACTTTTTTACCATCTCAACTGCATCCTGGAGTGTTGTAGGCCAGTAGAAGCCATGCTAGAAGGCTTTACTGACCAACGTGTGGGAAGACGTGTGGTTCCCACACTCACCTCTATGGATTTCCGTGAGGATCTTGCGGCCTTCTTCCCTTGCAATGTACCGCATTAGGACACTGTTGGCACCGTGCAGGTAGAGATCCCCTTCTACCAACGTGTATCTTTTAGCCAATCTGACGATCCGGTCAGCGGATGCACCATCTTTAGGAAGGACATTGTCTTTTAAGTAGCTTCAGATCTCCGAGATCCATGCATCGGAGATAATTTGAGCTTCTGAGTCTTGTGTGCTAGGTTGCTCGGAGCTTCGCACCTATGACCCTTGGTGGACGCCATGGTAATAGGGCCACTGGGATTGCAGCTTTGAGGTGCTGATGTCGCCCCCTTCACTCAGTTCGGCAGGCTGAGCGATTGGTCTCTACAACCTCCTGACAAAAACTCTGTCGGGAGCTTGAGCTCTGGTTGAAGCCTTCATCGAGAGTTCGTCAGCTTCAGTGTTGTTTGAACACTGGACATGGCAGAGATCCAGGACATCGAAGTCCTTATGGAGCTTCATGACTTCAAAGAGATAAGCAGCAAGTTGTGGGTTGTTGCAGCTACACTCGCCTTTGACTTGCTTGATAATGAGCTGGGAATCACCCTTGACGAGCATCTGCTTGACGCCATATGATAGCACGACCTAGAGCCCATAGATGACAGCTTCATACTCCTCCATGTTGTTGGTTGCCTTGAATTCAAGGTGCACCATGTATTTGACCTTCTCCCCGGTCAGAGCAAGGAGAAGGATTACAGCTCCGACCCCCTGCTTCTGCATAGAGCCATCGAAGTAGAGAGCCAGTGAGGTTCGGGGAAGACTGGGACCTTGGGTTCTGACATCTGCTCACTGGGTCCCCCTGGGTTTGATGGAGAAGGAGTCCACTCTGCCACAAAGTCAGCCAATGCTTGACTCTTGATAACATGTCGAGATAGGAATTCGAGATAGAATTCCGCCAGCTCTGCTGCCCACTTTGCAACATTCCCAGTAGAATTGGGGTTATGGAGTATAGCACGCAGTGGATAGGATGTTACCACTGATATCTTGTGGGCTTGGAAGTAGTTGTGTAGCTTCCTTGAGGCAATAAGGACTGCGTAAAGCAGCTTATGCACCTCAATGTATCGAGTCTTGGCGTTCTAGAGTACTTCGCTGATGAAGTACACTGACCACTGGACGGTCCGACCTTCACAGAGGGGCCCAGAGCTTCTTCTTCATCAACCTGGACCCTTCTGGAGGGGTTCAAACCTTCTTCTTAAGCTTCTCAGACCTTCCCTTTGGGGTTTGGAACTTGTTCTTCAGCCATGTGAACTCCCTCAGATGAGAGAGGTTGATCTTCGGGCAGCTTGCCTTGAAGATCCGTGCTTGGGGGCTGGGACCCTGACTTGCCTTCAGTTAGCTCCGGACCCTCCCGGAGGGGTCTGGGCTCCTGAACTGTAGGTGGTTCCGGTCGTTCCACGACTACGACCATACTGACAACCTCCATAGTTGTCGAAATGTAAAGCAAAAGAGGCTCACCAGGGTTTTGAGCTACTAGGATTGGTAGTGTGGTGAGAAGCTGCTTGAGCTCTTGGAACGCCTTTTCTACTTCTTCGGACCAATGGAATGGCCCGATCTTCCTCAATAACTTGAAGAAGGGAAGTGCTCACTTCGCCAGTCTTGCGATGAACCGGCTAAGCGCAGCTGGACATCCAGTTAGCTTCTGGACATCCTTGATGTGGGTTGGGGGCCGCATGTCTTCAATAGCCTTGATCTTCGTTGGGTTTGCCTCAATTCCTCGGTGAGTCACCAAGAATTAGGATCTTCCGAGAGCTAACCTCGCAGACACATTTTTTCGGGTTCACCTTGGTGCGAGTCACATGCAACTTGTCAAAGATGGCTTGCAGGATGTCAAGAAGTGATTCCTTGTTATTGACCTTCACGAGGATGTCATTGATGTAGACCTCCACCGAGTCCCTAATGATCTCTCCAAATGTTTTGTGCATGGCTCGCACAAAAGTTGAAACAGCATTTTTGAGACCAAACGGCATGGCAGTATAACAATACAATCCATCTAATGTTATGAAGGCAGTATGCTCTTCATATTCCCTAGACATTTGGATCTGATTGTAACCAGAATATGAATCTAGGAAAAACAATAGCTCACACCCGGAGGTGGAGTCCACTATCTGGTCTATCCTAGGAAGTGGAAATGGATCTTTTGGACATCCCTTATTCAATGTTGTGTAGTCGATACACATCTGAAGCTTCTTGCCGGCCTTGGGCACAACGACTGGGTTTTCTAGCCATCGTGGATGATGAACCTCCCGGATGAAACTAGCTTCGAGCATCTTCCTGATTTCTTGTCGGATGAAGTTCTGTCGCTCGACTGATTGCTTCTGGGGCCTCTGGTGTACTGGCCGTGCGTTGGAATAAATCTTCAGGTTGTGCTCAATCACCTCCCTAGGGATCCCAGACATTTGTGAAGGTTGCCAGGCAAACACGTCAAAATTCGCCCGGAGGAAAGTGATGAGCGCGAGTTCCTATTTGTTGTCCAGTCCTTCCGATATACGGGTGGTCTAGGCAGCATCGGAACCAATCAGGATGACTTTGATGGGAATATCGGTATCACCGCTTGGCTACACACGTGGTGCAGAGGTTGAGCCTCGATGACGAGTGCTCAGAGGTGTAGTAGCTAGCTCTTTGTCGAATGCTTCCTCCTGCGCTGTTGTAAGCACGTGGAGTTCTTCCAGTGTTGTGACCCATGCAGTACGATCCCCGCGGATCCGGAGTATGCCTGAAGGTGTCGGCATCTTCAACACCAAATAGCCATAGTGGGCTGCGGTCATGAACCTATACAGGGTAGGCTTGCCTAGGATGGCATTGAAGGGCAAGTTGATATGAGCCACGTCGAAGACCAGCTTCTAATTCTTTAATTCTCCTGAGTCCTGAAGGTCACCGGGAGAGTAATTGAGCCGAGAGGACTGATTGCCCCCGGACCTAGCCCAGAGAAGGGACGCGAGGGGCGAAGGTCCAAGAGTCGGAGTTGGATCTTGACAAAAGCTTCATAGCTGAGGAGGTTGAGTGTTGACCCTCCGTTCACCAAGACATGGTATAGTTGGACATTGTTTATAGTAGAGGACACCATCAATGGTAGTTGCCTAGCTCCGATCATGTTTCTTGGACAATCTATGGCATCGAAATTCATGGGAGTGTCCATCCATGTACGATGGGGTTCTGCCTTGGCAGTAGGAGTTGTGGAAGCCATCTCCCGACGCATGGTCTTAAGGATGTGGTTGGAGATGATATCCCAAGACCCTCCATAGATGGTGTTGAGGGTTTTCCGACGCTCGTTATCAGATATGTCAGATTCATCATCGACTGTGTTGTACACAACCTTCAGGACCTTCTTGAGGTCCTGGAAGCCTAGCTCCAGATTAGCCAGAGCTTTGTCGACTTTCTGCTTTCCCTCTTGCTAGCGGAAGGGAGCTTCTTCCCGGCGCTTGTTGAAGCGCTCGACAAGGTTTTCGACCTCTCGACAATCTTCAATATTGTGAGTGTCCGTCTTGTGGATCGTACACCACATCTTCGGACCGCCGCCGTCTTCCAACGAAGGTCGAGGTCACTTTTCGGGGCATGGCCCCCGACCACCTGGAGCTGCAACTTCTGCAGCAGTAGGTGTGCCGGCTGACAGCTTCTTCTTATCGTTGGAATTCTTCTTATTCTTTCTACTACCGTAGTTAGTGGCTTCAGCCTTAGAGGACTTTTTGGTAGCCTCCAGAGCTGGCTTGGAGTGCATTTCACAACCCTCCACAGCCCAGGCGCACTTGTCTGCCAAGCTAAAGAGTTCCGTGACGCTGGTGACTTCTTTCGTCGCCAGCTTCTCCAACATCTTCTTGTCTCTAACACCCTGTCTGAATGCCATGATGACAAAAGAATTGGAAATGGAAGAAATGGTGTTCCATACCTGGAAGAAACGTTGGATGAATGATCACAGCGACTCCCCCGACTTCTGTTGTACGGCGAACAGGTCCAATTCTTTGCCAGGTCGGGTGTAGGAACACCCGAAGTTGGCAGTGAACTAGTTGCATAGCTCCACCCAACTGTTAATGGAGTCAGGCGGGAGACTCCTGAACCAGGACCTGGTTGTCCCAGTTAAAGCCACATGAAAATAGTTGGCCATCACAGCCTCATTGCCACCCGCCACGAGGATGGTGGTAGAGTAGATTTACAGGAATTCGAACGGGGTTGACGGTCCCATCGTATTTCTCCGGCAAATGAGGTCAAAACTTCTAGGGCCATTAGACCATGCGTAGGTGCATGGCCAAGGCCGAGCAGCCGCCCCCCACTCCCAAAACAAAAGGGTTTTCCCGAGCCTCTCGCCTCTCGCGAGCACTCTCAATGTGGACACGGCCGTCCTGCTGCCTGTAACGCCGGTCGAGCTTCGACCGGAGATCATGTCTCGAGATTCTCGATGTAGTGTGGGTGCGACGAGCCCCAAAGGGCAGCGATGTCACTTGCTGAGGCACAACATGCCTCTTGTGCTGTGATGCATGAGGACCAAGTCTTCCAAACAAGGTCGTATGCTGAGAAGGTGTCTGCCCTATAGGAGGAGGACTTTGGTTGTTGATGGCATCGGCTGCGGCTGCAACCAGATGCTGCACATCAGTGCGCCACTACTCCATCGCACCCTGAAGTGCTCCGGGCGCCGGTGGGCGCTCAAGAAGAGTACGTGCAGTGTTGATCACGTTCTCCGAGTTATTGTGCGTTGATGCAGTGACCGACGCGAAGACACCACCTGTTGTCTGGGGTTGGTAGCCAGAGCAGGTGCTGGTGGTGGTGGTGCAGCAAAACCCGTCAGGACAACAGCGCCAACTAGCGGTTGAATGTTGGAGGGATTCCCTCCGTCAAGCTGTTCGGCATTAGCATTGGACGGTGCTACTGCAGAGTTCACCATCTCGAAATCTCAGGCGCCCCCTACCTGGCGCGCCAAATGTCAAAGTGCGTGATCAACACTTCCCCCGGTACTACTAAAATGTAGTCCGCGGAGTTTCGTATTCGGTTTGGGCGCGCGAAGATTAAGAACGAGATGGAGACACGGGGATTTTTATGTGGTTTAGGCCACCTGAGCATAATACCCTACACCACGGGGTGTTTGCTGACGAGTATGCGGTGGCTTGTATGCGTACGAGTTTAGTTGTCTCTACCGTGTGGCATAGCCCTTTTATAGTCTAAGGAATGGCCGTTACATCAGTCTAGCCCGACATATGGCCTTGGCGGTCGTTAATTGCCGAATACATGATCTGTGAATATTAAGCATAATTAACAGTGTGATAATGCGCCTTAATGGCGGGGTTGCCGGTGTTAAGGGTCCTCTGATCGTGTGTTATTAATATGGCATTAATGACATGTAATCAGGTCTTGTAAATATAACTTTAACTGCCCCTTTAATGTCCGCGCCATTGGAGACCCGCCAGTCTCCTCGTTGTTGTCTTAGGTCTGGAGTGTAACACCCTCATTTTCATGCATCATGCCTTGCATGCACTCATATACATGTTTAACATTAACCAACAACAAGAGGAATGAGTTTAAAATTGATTTGGAGCAAAACCGCACTTAAAATGCAGGAAAGTGCGGACTAGTCCAATTTCTCTCTGACTAAAAATGGACTTGTCCGTTTTTGCTGCGGACTAGTCTGTTTGCCTCTGGAAACCTTCGGACTTGTCCGATTTTGTGCAGACTAGTCCAATATTCCATGAATCCTTGAAAATTTGCTAAGTCCCTGGACTTTTCCGGACTAGTCTGGTGTTCCAGCGAACTTGTCCGTTTTCCTCTCTGACTAAAGTCGGACTTGTACGATTTTAGGCCAGACTTGTCTGATTTTCTCTCTGGACAACTTCGGACTAGTCTGGCCGTTTCCGGACTTGTCCGATATTTCGCGACTCCAAGTTGATCTTTTGTTTTACGACTTGTTTCTTAGGTTTCACGTTAAGTGGGCCTAGGGATGTCGTGCCTAACTCTTTTAGAGCCCATGTGGGACTCTAAACCGGCCTCTACTCCTCTCAAACTCGAAATCCATCTAACCCTAGCCTCCACCTCTATATAAACAGCCCCACCCCTTGGCTTGACATCTATTTGCCACTTTTCCACCCCACCCAAACCCTAGTTCATGGAGAGCCACCACAAAGGAGGGAGGATGAGATGCCAAGCAAGAAGAAGAAGAAGAGGAGGAAATGAAAGAGGATCAAGTTCTCCATCAAGTTTTGATTTTCATCACCAATTCATCTCCAAGTTCATCCCCAACCCTAGATCATCAAGATCCAAGTGTTACCTCCATGTTTCTTGATTCATTGGAGTTCTAAACACCTTATATATCTTCTATTCTATTTTCCTTACGTGAATTCAACCCCTAATCTCCAAATTTACGTCGATCTAGAAAACCCTAGTTCGCTAGTTCTGCGAAGTGCGGACTAGTCCGACCTTCTGCAGACTAGTCCGATTTTGCTGACTAAATTCTATTGAATTAATTCTAAAATTGATTTGAATCAACTCCAAACCTGTATAAACTTGTTAAAATCTATTAGAATTAATTAGAGATCAATAAAAGCAATTTATTAACAAGTTCTACCTTGCATTTGCATTAATCATGTTTGTCATGTCATATTCAGTAATATTTGTGCACTCTTTGATTGTGTTTCTTGTCTTGTATGTTTATTGTGTGGATTAGACAGATTTGCGCTAGAGAGTGCCGCGGAGGATCTATAGCACCAAGAGTTTGAAGGCTTTGACCCTAATTAACAGCAAGATCAAGGCAAGTGTCCTTGAAGCATACTGATCCTATTTTAAAATAAATGTTTTGTTTGCAAACTGCATGCTTGTGTCAATTTTATGGGAATCCTAAGTTGACTAGTGTTGTTTGACCACCCTTGTCACCTGGAATATATGGTAGAGAGTCGGGAAGGGCTTTTTACCTTTTGCTTCGCTTAATCAACTGGGATGGGAAACAACTATACCACTCAATTTAATTATGCATGGATGAGACTATGGTTAACATGAACTGGTTAAATATGATATGGTAATGGGTGATCTAAGCAAGCCTGGTATGTGGATGGGTTGGATGTATGGTGGTTTGCTTGCTTTAGATCTAAGGACCGGTTCATGCGAGAATAAGCCACGACTACAATGCCACCACGAGGCCATGTATGGGTGCGGTGTAGCTGATTAATTAGGGTTTTGCCAGTGCTATTTGGACCATTATGGATGCTCGGGGAAGGGGTAGTCGGATTCATTTTGTTGATGATTGGTGGGACTACCCTGGGATCCGAATGGCTCAAGAGGGGGCCCTTGGTTGAAGATGTGCTCTGAGGGAGACATCGCCACCGGTGAAACCTCAGTGGGGTCTAAATAGGCTAGTAATCCCTTTGGAAAGGCTGTTTTTTGATCTCTTGGCCATACACCAAAGGAAGTGTAATTGGCATAAGAGAGGTTTCTTTAGTCGCCGACGGGTGATGAAATCACAAACACGTGGGTAAAGCGGTACAACCTCTGCAGAGTGTATCTAAAACTATCATGATAGCCGTGCTCCCGGTTATGAGCACCTGGACAACTTCCATGATTAGAGGGAACTTAGTATTTGTATGGTATTTGGTATGGTTATGGTTGGTATTATGGTTATGGTTGGTTATGGATTTATTTCTGGTATTGAATATGGTTATTGGAAATGGTGAAATCTGGAATTATTAATGATGGTAGTTGTCGGTGGTTTTGATCCGACAGATCTTCCGACACTACTAAAAGTGTTTGCGGAGTTTGAAGTTCGGTGTGGCCCGCGGAGATTCAAGAAGGTGAAATGTAAAATGACACAGGAGACACAAAGATTTACGTGGTTCGGGCCGCCTGAGCGTAATACTGTTGTATTAGATGTATGAACTCAACTCACGTGATGTGAGTTGAGAGCGAGTGTGAGCCGATCAGACCAGATTCTCTCAGATCCTCCCTATGTATAGTCGGCATGTCCTTTTATAGTACAAGTACAGGACGTTACAAGTTGGCCTGGCCCGACATGTGGCCCCGGCGTCTACTAATATTGATACACATTTGATGCGCTTAATTACCCTTAATGACCGAGTTACGGGCTTTGACAGTGCCGTTATTGGTAATAAGGGTCGTCCGATCGTGTGTCATTAACATAGTATTAATGACACTTAATCGGGTCTTGAAGTCCTTGATTCCCCTTTGAAGATCCGGAGCCGTTGTGGAGTCTATCGGAGGCTTGAGGCTAAAGATTCGATGGTTGGACATGTGGCAGCTCTGGAGCATACTGTGGGGAACAGATAGGTCTGGTGCCACCAGGCACGTGTCAGTTCCAGAGCTTCCCTTGGTCTGGGGTTGGGTCCGGGGGTGCCGTTATGGTACATAGCCCAGAGCTTCCCCCTGGTGGGCAGTAGCTCCGGTTTGATGGTACACGTGGTGACCCTGGGACTAACCATGTTGGGGAAGCGGGTCCGGTTATGTCTGACATGTGGGCCTCCGATGGTCTTCAAATCAAGTAGATGACATTTCCTTGAGATCTTTGCAATCTCAAGGGGTATACGGTAGTCAGGGTAGCGACAGTGGCCCTTTGGGCCCACCTCTGGGGAAGACCCCTTGGGTGAAGTCATTCCGCCAGAGGTGGGTCCATCCTTCGACTTTTGAGCCGAGTCTTCAAAGGTCTTCAGATGTGCCGTTGGCGATAGTTTTGGAGTTAAATCGTCGCCGTGTGGCATATCCCGGGTGCGGCAAATGAGATCTTTGGCGTGCGGATCTCACGCAATTGAAGGTCGCCGGTTCCCGATACCAAAATCATATCGGTTCCGCGCGCCTTGTCAGGCCGCCGCCTTCGGGCTTCCCACCTTTCATGATGACAACCATTCGCCTGGGTAAGAACCTCGACTTGATCGTCGGGGTGGTCCCGGGCCCTCTTGTCATAGGCAGGGTGAAATTTTTGAATAGTATCTTTGGCTTCCCTGCGGTTTCCATCCAAGCGTTGCGGGGGCTTACTTAAGAAGGAAAGCGCGCACCGTCTGGGGTTCTTTACGCCTCTCATCTGAACTTGCACTTGAACTCCCAAACTTGTGCTTGCTTTTCCTCCCTTGCCTCGCTATGCTGCGATGGAGTTGGGTCTCCGCAAGAGCTGCTCGAAGACCGAGAGTGACCTGAAGAAGGTCCGGGCCCTCATGGGGTGGTCCCCGGACTTCTTCAACCACCTGGTCCGCGCCGGGGGGGGGGGGGGGGGGGGGGGGGGGAGAGCTCCCGTTCGAGAAGGAGCACGCCGGCGAGATGGTGTACTTTTCTGCGTACGCCATGGTGGGGTTGATCCCACCTTTTTCCTCCTTTTTTTGATGCTGCTAGACTTCTATGGTCTGCAGCTGTACCACCTTGGCACCCACTCCATTCTTCTAGTGTTTGTCTTCATCCACTTCTGTGAAATGTGGGTGGGCATCCCCCCTGCATTGAGCTTTTCCGGACCTTCTTCACCGTCCATACCACCGGAAAGGGTGATGAGTACCTTGGCTTCTACTACTTTGTGAAGCACAAGAAGTGCCCATTCAAGTACCTCCGGTTGTTTCCCTCTGGAAAGTGGGATGATTGGAAGAAAGACTGGATAGTCATCCGGGTGGAGGAGCACGAGAAGCTGGAGCTGCCCGAAGGCCTCCCCAACATCGACACTACAGTCTGGAGTGAAGCTCCGGTGCTATCAGATGCCTTCAACCCTACTCTGACTAGGATCTGCCAATGTGTGGTGGGAGGATTAACTCCTCAGGCAGTCTTTTGCAATTTCCTCGTCAACTGGGTGGCACCGCTGAAGAGGAGAGAAAAACTCACTTGGTCCCTCAACAGTGTGATGGACGATGACCGGGTCGAGACCGGGCTGAATTCCAACATGGACGGGACGACCTTGGAGTTTCATCTCAAGAAGTTACAGCACGGCATCGACGTCGCAGGTGATGACTTGACCCCGCCACCAGCAGGGAGCTTTGGCGGACGATGCCGGTGCTTGAAGACCTCGGTGTCGTCAAGAGACGATCGACTTCTAGGGTGGTGATCCCTGGGGCTTCTGAAGGTGGCTCCACCCCTACCCCGAAGCTAAGGACCGAAGTCGTCGGCAAGGGCAAGGAGCCGGTGGCCGAACCCTCGAGCCGGAAGAGGAAGCTAAAGCATGCCGACGGAAGGTCCGTCAGGCCTGCACCCTCTGCAGCAGCTTCTTCTCCCCGGAGGGGGAGGTCTTCTACAACTGCGGCGACTGTACCTGCAATAGTGTCTTCCCGGGGTGCTAGCCCCGGGAATGTGACTCCAGTACCAGGGCCAGCTGAGGTTTCTGGGTCCGGAGGTCCTTCCCGGTCGAGGGGGGCCTCGACTAAGGAAATGCCCGCGGCTGCAACAAGTTTCGGGGGGCCTTCCGGAGCTAGCACGCCAGCGGCGGCCATGGTCAGTCCAGAACGCCCGGGAAAGAGATTCCGTGCAAGCTGGTGCAGAAGCCTTCCGAGGTAATTTTTAATCTTTACCTCAAACTATTGTTTTGTTGTAGTAACTGCTTTTTAAGTTTCTTCATCCATCATATGCAGCGTCCCCAAGAAGAGGAGTGAGGCTCCGCCCTCAGCCACAGCAGCTGAAGCTGTGAGGGGCGGAGGCTTCTGCTCCTGTCTTGGTGCCGCCCCAAGTGGTGGCTGAAGCTGCGGCAGCTCTGGCGCCAGCTGTCGTGGTCATGGACCTCGACTCATCCCCCGAGACTCTCGTGGTAGCGCCGGACCATGGGAGAGAAGATGCGCCAGTGGCACTTGCCCCGGAGGTTGAAGCCCCGGGTCTTGATGCTGAGATGTTGGAAGCTTCGGCCGCTGAGCCAGATGAAGCAGTGATTCCGGCCCCAGAGATGGAAATTGTCGAAGCCCCGGCGGTTGAGCCGGAGGTTATTGAAGTCCTGGCGAGTGAGCCGGATGTTGAGGAAGTCCCGACGGTTGAGCAAGCTACCTCCGAAGCTCTGGCCTCAGAGCCGGTTGCCACTGAAGCTCTGGCTGCATAGCCGGTTGCGTTGAAGACCTTCCGGCACCTGAGCCGGTTGAGGCTGAAGCTCCGGCCTCAGGGCCGGTTGTTGTGGAGGCATGAGCACTCGAACCCATGATGGTCGAGGCGCCAACACCCGAGCCACCAGTGGAGGAGGAGCCCAGGCCGGAGCCGGAAGAAGCCCCTGCTCCGGAAGTGATGACGGCGGAGGTGCCTGCTACTGAGCCAGGGTGCCGTGATGAAGTCGCTGGCCCTCTGCCTGAGGGGGCAAATGAAGACCTGGCGGCAGATCCTTCGGAACCACTTCCGGAGGTCAGAACTTATTCTGCGGGACCCTCCTCAGTGGCAACTGAGGCTATCCCAGAGGACAGCCCTAGTGCCGTGGAGGCTCAGGCGACCACTCTTGTGGTGTGGGACCCAATTTTTGTAAACGAGAACCCGCTCGAACCAGCAGAGGAGACCCCAGTAGGTCCAGACCCTATTCCCCTGTCGTTGTCCATTGACAACGCTTGCTCCAGTCTGCGTCAAGTCCAGCTGTCGTTCTACCACGACAGCAAGGCTCTTGAAGAGGAGCGCCAAACCCTTAGGTGGTGGCGTAATCGGTTCTACTTCGAGACCAATCTGGCGCAGTCGAGGCTGGCGGACGACAAGGAGTGGATCAAACAGGAGAAGGTCTGCCTGGAATACTGGGGCAAATTATTGGATGATAGGGAGATCTTGACTCGTGCCCTCGACACTCAATCCCGGGCCATTTATGAGCAGGCCAAGGCAACTAATAGTGCGGCTGATGATCGCCAAGAAAGGCTTGAAGCCATTAACACTAGCCTCATCAAGCGCCGGGAGGCACTTGAGGAGAGGGAGAAGAAGCTCGAAGACGAAGAGCAAAAACTCCTAGAGCTGCGGGATGATGTCTTGAAGAGGGAGGAGGAACTCGCCGAAAAGGTGGCTCTGGCTGACAAGGGCCTCGAGGAACGCGCCAAGAAATTGGAGGAGCATTGCGTTGAGGAGGAGGAGAAGGCCTGGGTGCGAGGGCCGGAACTCTACAAGCAAGAGTGTGCCATCGCTGCCAGGGAGAAGAAAGTTAGGGGCCGGGAGAAGGACCTGGTCGACCGCCGGAACAAGATCCACCTCCGGGACGAGGAGCTCGAAAAACTCGAGAAGCAGGTTGCTGAAAAGATTCAGCAAAATGCCAAAGAGGTTGAGCACCTCGCTCGTGAGAAATCTGAACTGGCGGTGGCCAAAAGATCCTTGGAGGAACTGAAGGGCTTGAGGACTACAGACTCCCTACAGCTTTGGGAGTTCCTGAGCAAAGCCAACGACGCACTGACACCAATGGGCTTCAGTCCCGTGCGTCCGGATGATCTGGAGCCGGAGCCGGACCTGCGTTGCAAGTGTTGAGCTCGGCGGGTGACAAAGTCTCCAAGGTGGGTGACACTATCGCAGACCAGTTGGAGGCTGAGGGGCAATCCCTGGCGAAGAACGTCGCAGAGTATGTGCTGATGTGCTACACCAGCCAGGATCCCCAATTTCCTTTGGACCCGGTGCTTGAAGGTCCCGTCGAAGGAGAAGGTGAAGCCACCCGAGCCAACGTGTCGGAGGTTGCTCAGAAGGTCGCCCAGTTCTTCCATAGGGTCTAGGACCATCTCTGTAGCTCCCACTTGTATTTTCTCTTTTTCTTCCCCAATTTTGTAATCCCTTGTCTCCAGATGAATGAAATCCACAATTTGTTAATGAATTTCATTTTTTGTCAATTTGATTGTGAACATGTACCAAGAGGATATTGTATTTTGTTGAAGACTCGTTTGCTTTGAACTTGTAGAGTGTAGGTCCGAAGTCTTTGATAGTGAAGGCCCCCTGAGGTTGTCGGAGCTCAGAAGCTCTGGCATTGACTACCATCGGAGCTTAGTAGCTCCGGCAAAAGTCCCTATCAACGCGTAGAGCATCGATAGTTAGCCCTCCGGGGTGTCGGAGCTTATTAGCTCCGGCAGTGACCTTTGCCAACACGTAGCTTGTCGGCAACAGACTCCGCTTGTGGGGTCTTCTCACCATCTTTTATTCTGCATCGACGGCTGGCCCCCCTAGCTTTTTCGGAGCTTGGTTGTTCCGGTAACGCTCGTTTTCAATGTTTAACATCGATCACAAGCCACCTAGTGGGAGTCGGAGCTTTGTTAGCTCTGGCTTTTCTCATCAACGTGGATTCTTTATTATTCCTGTACACTGAAGCCAAGAAAAATAGTAAAATTCGCTCCTTGCCTATAACTTCGTCGCAGCTTACAATTCCCAAGAAAGTTTTAGGTCAAACACTATTCTGAATACAACCGAATGCATTGCCTTCTTTCATCCAGATCCAATTGTACTTGGACCCGCCTTACTTCGGCCTGCCGGGGTGTAGGTAGAGTGGCGTTCTTAGGGTCCTTGACCAGGCTAAGTCAATAGCACACTCCGGTCCTAGATTGGCTTGGCGGCATTCAGTCGAGTGAGCCATGAACAATATTTGAATCCAAAAGAATTGACAATACAACTCGAATTGTACATGAACTGGTCGAACTAAAATTTCTTAAGAATTGCACAACTTTGTTATAGACAAGAAAGAGAAAAATAAAAATGTTGAGCCTGTACAAAATAAATGCACGTGGAGTCTATTTCACATGAAGATGTCTTTCATTATAGGTCCGGGGTACAGGGGAAACAAGTACACTCTTAGGGTACGGAACCAGGCTAAGCGTGTTTCATTTCTCGTTTGACCCAGGGTAGCTAGCTACACTTTTAGTCCTGAGACTGTGACAAGTGTTGCATGAACTTTGCAGACCTTCCGGGAAAGGTCTGGCTGTTCTCCCGGAAGAACTACCCGACTCTGTACAATGACTCTATAACATACACCTCAAGTTACTATAGACTCACCTCTGTGATATTAAGTGTAGAACTTACGGAGGTGCTCAATATTCCAAGGCTTCTGGGGTGGGATACTTTAATCACTCGGAAGGGTCCCTCCCAGCTGGGGGAGAGTTTGTTTAACCCTTCTCTGGATTGTATTCTCCGTAGCACCAGATCACCTTCCTCGAGCTGTCGGTTGCGTACATGCTGCTGATGATAGCACCGAAGGGCTTGGCAGTATCAGGCATTCCGATCAGCTGCTTGGCACCTTCCCTCCTCAAGGAGGTCTAGGTCTTCACGCCGGAGCAGGTCCTGCATGGCTTCGTCGAAGGTCCGGACCCGGAGTGACCCCAAGGTGATTTCCAGAGGAAGGATTGCTTCATCTCCGTACACCAGGAAGAAGGGTGTCTCTCCAGTTGACCAGTTTGGAGTTTTCCTGTTGGCCCATAGAGTGGGCGGAAGCTCTTTAATCCAGTTGGCTCCATGTTTTTTTCAAGCGCTCATAGGTGCACGTTTTGAGTCCTTTCAGGATTTCAGTATTTGCTCTCTCGGTCTGGCCATTGCTTGCCGAGTGAGCTACGGAGGCGTAGCAAACTTGAATGTCGTGGTCTTCGCAATATCCTTGAAATGCAGAGCTTGTGAATTGGGTCCCGTTATCAGTAATGATTTTGTTTGGGACTCCAAATTTGCATACAATGGACTGCAAAAAGTTGATAGCAGATTGCTTGTTCATTGTCACAACTGGAGTTGCTTCTGGCCACTTGGTGAACTTGTCAATGGCGATATACAGGAACTTGTAACCTCCGACGGCTCTTGGGAAAGGTCCCAAGATGTCCATCCCCCACACAGCGAAGGGCCATGTAGGAGGTATCATTTGTAGAGGCTGAGCCGGTGTGTGAATTTGCTTTGCATGAAATTGGCATGCTTTGCATTTCTTCACCATCTCAGTTGCATCCTGGAGTGCTGTAGGCCAGTAGAAGCCATGCCGGAAGGTTTTACCGTCCAGCGTGCGGGAAGACACGTGGATTCCACACTTGCCTCCATGGATTTCTGCAAGGAGCTCGCAGCCTTCTTCCCTTTTGATGCACCGCATTAGGATGCCGTTGGCACCGCGCCAGTGGAGATCCCCTTCTACCAACGTGTATCTTTTAGCCAATCTGACTATCCGGTCAGCGGATACATCATCGTCAGGAAGGATGTTGTCTTTCAAGTAGCTCCGGATCTCCGAGATCCATGCATCGGAGCTAACTTGAGCATTTGAGTCTTGTGTGCTGGGTTGCTCAGAGCTTCCGGCAGCACCTACGACCCTTGATGGCTGCCATGGTAACAGGGCCATCGGGACCGTCAGCTTTGGGATGCTGATCTCGCCCCCTTCGCTCAGTTCGGCAGGCTGACCTGTGGGTTTTGACAACCTTCGAACAAAAGTTACGTCAGGAGCTGGAGCTCTGGTTGACGCTTTCGTTGAGAGTTCGTCGGCTTCAGCGTTGTGGACACGCTGGACGTGGTAGAGGGCTAGGACTCCGAAGTCCTTCTGAAGCCTCCGGACTTCAAGGAGGTAAGCAGCTAGCTGGAGATTGTTGCAGGAGCATTCACCCTTCACTTGTTTAATGATGAGCTATGAATCTCCCTTGACCAGCAGCTGCTTGACACTGTATGACAGTGCCAACTTTAGTCCGTAGATGAGTGCTTCATACTCCGCCATGTTGTTGGTCGCCTTGAAGTCAAGGTGTACCATGTATTTTACCTTCTCCCCGATTGGTGCGAGGAGAAGGATTCTAGCTCCGGCCCCCTGCTTTTGCATGGAGCCGTCAAAGTAGAGGGTCCAGTGAGGCTCGGTGAAGACCGGAGCCTTGTGTTCCGGCTTCTGCTCACTGGGGCCCCCAGGGTTTGATGGAGAGGGAGTCCATTCCGCCACAAAATCTGCCAATGCTTGACTCTTGATTGCTTGTCTTAGAATGAATTCGAGATCGAATTCGGCCAATTCTGTTGCCCACTTTGCAATATTCCCAGTTGAATTGGGATTATGCTGATTGCTCGAAGTGGGTAAGAAGTCACCACTGAAATCTTGTGAGCTTGGAAGTAATGGAGAAGCTTCTTGGAGGCGATAAGAACTGCATAAAGCAGCTTATGCACCTCTAGGTATCGAGTCTTGGCGTCATGAAGTACTTCACTGATGAAGTACCCTGGGCGCTGGATGGTCCGGACCCTCCCGGAGGGGCCCGGAGCTTCCTCTTCATTGACCCGGATCCTCTCGGAGGGATCCGGACCTTCTTCAGGGACCTCCGGGTCCTTGCTGGAGGGACCCGGAGCTTCTTCAGAAGCGACCTGGACCCTCCTGGAGGGGTCAAGGTCTTCTGAAGTAACTTCTTGTGGACTCAAGTTTGGGAACTGGGACCAAGACTCGCTTTCAGGAACCTCCGGACCCTCCCAGAGAGGTCTGGATTCCTGAGCATGGGATGGTTCTAGTGTCTCCGCAACCAGGACCATACTGACGACTTTGTCAGTTGCTGAAATGTAAAGCAGCAAAGGCTCACCAGGGTTCGGAGCTACCAGAGTTGGTAGGGTGGTGAGGAGCTGTTTTAGCTCCTGGAACGCCTTTTCTGCTTCTTCAGACCATTGGAATGGTCCGGACTTCCTCAATATCTTGAAGAAGGGAAGTGCCCATTCCGGTAGTCTTGAAATGAACCGGCTGAGGGCTGCTAGACATCCAGTCAGCTTTTGGACATCCTTGATGCGGGCTGGTGGCCCCATGTCTTCAATGGCTTTGATCTTCGCCGTATTAGCCTCTATGCCCCGGTGGTTTACCAGGAAACCAAGAAGTTTTCCGGAGCTAACCCCGAAGACACACTTGTCTTGGTTTAGCTTTGTGCGGGTGACCCGCAGCTTGTCGAAGACAGCCTGTAAGGTGTCAAGGAGTGACTCCTTGTTCTTGACCTTGACCACGATGTCATCGACGTACACTTCCACTATGTCTCTAATGAGTTCTTCAAAAGTTTTGTACATAGCTCGTACAAAGGTTGAAGTTGCATTCTTGAGACCAAATGGCATGGCTGTATAACGTACAATCCATCTACTGTGATGAAAGAGGTATGCTCTTCATCTTCACTAGACATTCTGATTTGATGATACCCAGAATATGCGTCTAGGAAACACAGTAATTCACACCCAGAGGTGTAATCCACTACCTGATCTATTCTAGGTAGTGGGAATGGATCTTTTGGACATGCCTTATTTAGTGTTGTGTAGTCAATACACATCCGAAGCTTCCCGCCGGCCTTGGGCACAACGACTGGGTTTGCCAGCCATTTTGGATGGAAGACTTCTTGGATGAATCCAGCTTCGAGCAACTTCTTCACTTCATGTCGAATGAAGTTATGTCGCTCCACGGATTGCTTCCGAGGCTTCTGATGCACGGGTCGGGCGTCAGGGTAGATCTTCAGATTGTGCTCAATCACTTCCCTGGAAATCCCAGGCATTTGTGACAGTTGCCAGGCAAACACGTCGACATTAGCCCGGAGGAAAGCGATGAGCGCGAGTTCCTATTTGTCATTCAGTCCCCATGATATACGGGTGGTCTAAGCGGCATCGGAACCGATTTGGACGACTTTGACGGGAATGTCGGTGTTGCCGCTTGGCTGCACACAAGGTGCAGAAGTCGAGCCTCGTTGACGAATGCTCGGGGGTTTTGGAGCTTGCTCCTGCCTGGAGTCCTCCTCTTGCGCTGTAGTAAGCGCATGAAGTTCTTCCAGAGCGGTTACTCCGGCAGTGCAATCTCCGCGGATCCGAAGAACGCCTACTGGTGTTGGCATCTTTAACACCAGGTAGCCATAATGAGCAGCTGCCATGAATTTGTACAAGGCAGGCCTACCCAAGATGGCGTTGAAAGGTAAGTTGATCTGAGCAATGTCAAAGACCAACTTCTCAGTGCGATACTTCTCCCGGGTCCCGAAGGTAACGGGGAGAGTAATAGCACCGAGTGGGGTAATGGCTCCCATTAACTTTGAAGCACGCTGGGGTACCGCGTGTCATAGGTTCTCAGAAACATTGAAAGCTTCAGAGACTCCTATTAACTTCTCGTGCCAAGCAACGGAAATTTCACATACCACTCCTCGTATGCTGAGCTTACCGAGATTGATCCACTCTCGGTGGCGTACCTTACCTCTTACCTGACATCGGGGCGTCGTTACAGAATATAATAACACATAGTTAGTTTACCACCTTTATACCTTATACTAATAATACTCCTTATAAAGGCATATAACTAATTCCTCACTCAAGTCCTAATTTTTGAAAATATGTTCTTTTCAGGTACATTGTTCCCAACGATGCTCTGATACCATGTCTGTGGGGACCGGAATCCTGACATCCGAGGATCTCATTGGGTGGTGTCGTGCGATGCGACACCCAACAGTGTACAAGTATAGAACGCGAATAAAGTGCAAGGCGAAGTCTTTTATTTATCTTACAGTGGAATTTTTTACAATACTAGCGTAAGGAAAGAAAAAATATATATATATCATAGCTAGGCTCTCAGCACTAGCTATGCAAAAGCAAAGTTATCCATGCCTTGGATACTTCGCACTAGCAGCACTCAATTATGGAGGCGTGCAGGGTTCCCACTCGGCTGTACACTCTGTAGGGGGTGCAGCCTCATCATCAAACCCTTCATCAACGGTATAACCTGCAAAAACTCGTTAACTGCAAACGTGAGCATAAGGCTCAGCAAGACTAACCCGTCTCACTAGACATATGCAAAGGAGACACTAAACATAGGTGAGGTGAAGCATAAATGACTCGCCTACAAGTGGATCCTTATAATCAAGTTTTATGTAGCAAATGAAATTCTCCAGGCACGGCACATCATGGGCTCCACAATCAAACAAGAAACGCTTTACCGATGATATGACATGCCCGAAGCACATAATGCTATTACAGAAAAAGTATGGGGAAGTTGTAAACTTTTAATTGTACTATCTCTAAATCGTACAAGGTTGCAAAGCAATTATAATTCAATACAATATGATTGTCCTGGCTTCTTTAATATTTACTACATTTCCGCTCAGTGAACAAGTGTTACTCTATTACTGCGAGGGACAGTGATTGCAATCAGGACACACCCGAACAACACGACACATTCGTCGTTCGGAAATGTCATCGAGCACACCTATACCTACATGACACTTCAGTACTAGGTGTATATGGCCACCTTTCACAAGAAACTCGAATGCCGAGCCCGTCTCACCTCCGCGAACAGAAGGTCTCCGCATGGAACACCTCATGTGTCCGCCAACCGATTTACACCTTACTGTCCTCAACCCACCCCTATCGATGGTGAGTTAATGGGCCTCGACACCCCAGTTATCAAGTTACATCAGTTTATTGGATTCCATATGTCCATTATATTGCCGATACAATTCAAGCCTGTCCGAAGGGCTGCATACGGACGGGCCTTAATCGACACAGGCAGGGCTATGCGACCGAGACTCACTTCTCGCCGCTTCCTATCCATTCCCTGCCTGGTCTCAATTTCATTATATTAAGCCATTTTCTATCTAACCAATCCTGTGAGATATGTCCTACATCTCTCGCGAGTAGATTCCAACTACTCGACTTCTACCGGATTTCCTATGCATTAGCAAGGCAATTACTACAGTTCAAATTGTAACTCGTTCTAACCAATCCCTGGGATTTTTGGCCAGGCAAGTGGAGTGTCAATCATCCTAAACTTAATGCACAAATCATATACTATTCATCATAGTGATAAAGCAAAATTTTATAAACGACTTAAATGCAAACCGGGGCTTGCCTTGTTGCAGGTCAGAGTCTGAGTTAAAATTTGGAAGATGCTCTTTCAAGACTTCTGGCTCCTCCTCGACTTCGGTCACTATACGATATGCATATAATAGGTATATAAATGACTTTGAAAAATAATCATCATTGAGACCAAAATTTTTAACCCATGGTGATCATTAGATGATAGGGACCTTAATTGGCTTTGGAACTTTTAGGGTAGATACTAGGGGATATGATCAAGGTTCTTGCAAAGAACAGGAGATGATCAAAGTATAGTGTTGTCTCTAAAATTATGGAAAGCAATAACTTCCCAAAAATTTTAAAGAAGAAACTGTAGCTTGAACATAGCTGCCAGTTGATAATCATGATAGAGGAAGTGGTTCTGGTTCTAGAAAAATTTGTTTCATAATTTTCAAAGCTTTGGGGAAGGAGTTATTGTATTTCTAAGTTGGCTAGAATTTCTGGATTTACTTTATAATTGAATTTCTAGCCATTAAATCAATATTTAGTTGTAACTGGTTAATTAAATCCAAGATTTTTACAGGAGCTAGTGTATGACTAAGGGAAGGTTCATTTTAAATTTGGGACATAATAAATCAACTGAACATCTGCAAAAATTCAATAACTGAAAAATGAAATTGAACTATACAGAGGTTTAAACAGGTGCAATGGCTCCCAAACTTTTTTTAGTTGTCAAGAATATGACACTAAAGTTTATGTAAAATTTGGGGATTTTTCCAGTGGCTATCTTGTATGGAAAAATTACATTTTCATTTGGAAAGATTATTTCCTACAGAATTTAACTTTGAGTTTCACAGAACCTAATTGGTATTCGCCGAAACTAGAGCTCAACTGCTTTCAAACAAAATTTGTTTGAAGATTTTTGGAGTAGTCTACAGAGAGATATTAAATTTAGAAGTTTGAATAATTTTCTGGAATTATTTTAATAATCCATTGGCGCCAGAATTCAAATTTTTAATCGGCGGGTCCCATGGGCCACGTGGCGTGCTCTGGTCAATGCAACACCGCAGTCCACAGAATTATTCGCGCGCGGCCGCACGGGATCCATGCCGCATCGTGATCTCACAGCCGGTGGCAGGTGGGACCCTACGGGTCGTCTTCTACCTCGGGCCAGTGCCCGCGCGAGGCGGCGCCCGTGGCGGTGACTCGCCGGCGAGCTCGCCACCGGCTAAACCGACGGGCCAAACTCACTCAAACTCGCCGCCTGGGGGTTCTTGGGGTCGCTGAGCACGACGGTGAGGTCGGTGGGACCAGAAACTCGCCGGAAGTGGCCGTGCGACGGCGGCGGCGGCAGTGAACACTCGGGCAACGTGGAACTTGATCCAGAGTAGCTCAAACCACTCGGGATCTTCCTCAAAACACTCCTGGGATGATGCTGATCAAGGAAATAGATGTGGGAGAGGAGAAAACCATCGGGAACTATGAGCTCGATGGTGAACCGAGGTTTCCTCACCGGCGGCGAGCAAAACTCGATTTCCTCAGCCGTTGCTTGATAACTTTTAGGGGTTTTTGCTCAGGTAGGAGTGCTAGGACCTATAGAAACTATCCCTAAGCAATTGCATAGAATCATTACTTGTAGAAATGGAATTTAAACGAAAACCTAGCGAGTTCATTCACTTTGTCCGGAAGAAAGAAGATCGATAACTTCTTCAATTCTCAACGAAAAAGGAAACGGTTTGCACCGAGTGTTAGAGCTCACTAGGCGCACCTTTAAGCTTTTGGAGTCGTGGCTTGAAACGGCGTGAAACGGCGGCGCACCACGGAGCAGAGGTGGGCGGCGGCGATGGCGCGCGGCGGAGATTAATTCGCGAGAGGGGGGAAAACACCGATCGGGGATGGGAAATATGGGAGCGTCAGCGGCCTTTTATAGCCCGCGGCAAGCTAGCACGTAGGCAGCTCGCTGGAGCTGCATGCGCGTGCGCTGTCGCGCGGTCGAGCGCCGGCGCAGAGATGGCAGGCGGCCGACCTGACCCCTTCAGCAGTGGCTGACCGGTGGGGCCCACAGGTCAGTCAGACCCCTAATACAAAAGTTAATAATTCATTTAAAAATAGAAGATCAACTCCAAAAATCATGAAACTTTGTGGAGATGGTCATTGAATAATTCTGAACCCAATGGTGAACTCAAATCTTATGTTCAAAGAAGTTGGAAAAGAATTTAAAATTCAGATTTAAATTTGATTCAAAATTGTTAAGCGACTCAAATAAAATAGCAAATGAGTTCCCAAAATCTTGAAATTTTGCAGGCAAGCTACTGAGAATATTAGAAGGCCAAGGAAAAATTTAGAGCCTCTAATTTGAATTTTTTGGCAGGGCCAATTAGTACTGCACTTTAAATTGCCCTAATAATCTTCATCCAAATAATTCTAAAAATTTTAAGAGGGGTGAATAGAATCATTATAGAATTAGTGGTGATGTCCAATACTCATGTTAATAAAATTTAACCATAAGTGCAAGAAAGGTTTGGATGGTATAAAGTTCATGTGTACCACTATATTGGATCTCTAATATAGTTGATCACAAAACTCATGACTGAATTCACATGCCATAAAAGTGGGGTTTTACATTCCTTCCCCCTTAAAAGAATCTCGTCCCGAGATTACAAAAGAAGGCAAAAGAAAAAGATCTAACGAACATATACCGCTAACAAGTCCGGATAGTTCGTTCTAAGATACTCCTCGCTTCTTCAGCACTGTGGGTTTTCCACAAGACTTTGTATAAACGCAAAGTGTGCCTTCTTGTGGTGTGAGTTTTCTCATCAATGATCTGGGTTGGATGTTCGGAATACGTAAGATCGGAGGGCTTCCAAATCTTTATACGGACATCAGCTGGAGTCTTAAGACATTTCCGTAACTGGGAAATGTGGAATACATTGTGAACCCCTGCCAGCGATGGCGGTAACCCCAATTGATATGCCACAGGTCCGCATCTTCTGATTATTGCGAACTGCCCAATAAAACATGGAGCTAGCTTCCCTTTCACTCCGAATCGATGGATACCTTCCATAGGGGATACCCGAAGATAAACTTGATCCCCAATTTAGAAGTGAAGAGGTCGACGTCGTTTGTCCGGGTAGCTCTTCTGACGAGACTGCGCGGCTTTGAGATTTGTTTGAATAATGCGCACTTGCTCTTCGGCTTCTTTGATTAAGTCGATGCCATATACCACTCGTTCACCAGATTCACACCTGTTCAAGGGTGTGCGACACTTCCGGCCATAAAGAGCTTCATATGGCGCCATCTGGATGCTAGCCTCGTAACCGTTGTTGTATGAAAATTCCGCCAATGGTAGATGATCATCCCAATTCCTACCATGGTGGATGGCACAGGCACGAAGCATATCCTCTAGCACTTGATTTACCCGTTCGGTTTGTCCATCAGTCTGAGGGTGATAAGTCGAGCTTCGAATCAGTTGGGTACCTAGTGCATCGTGGAGATGCTCCCAAAAGCGAACAACAAAAATAGATCCACGATCTGAAATGATAGTGCAGGGTACACCATGTAGACACACTATTCTGGAGATATAAAGTTCTGCATACCGTTTCGCATCATAGTCCACACTGACCGGTATGAAATGAGCTGATTTGGTCAACCAGTCAACGATCACCCAAATTGAGTCATGCTTATGGAGAGTGGGAGGCAACCCAACAATGAAATCCATGCTGATATCCTCACATTTCCAAGTCAGTATGCTTAAAGGTTGAAGCTGTCCTGCTGCTTTCATATGGTCGGCCTTCACTTGCCGGCACGTATCATACTCGGATACGTATTTAGCTACTTCCCTCTTCATCCGAGTCCACCAGAATTTCTTCTTCAAATCTTGGTACATCTTGTTGCTGCCTGGATGAATGGAATACTTGGACAAATGAGCTTCGTCCAGTATCTTCTTTCTAAGCTCCATGTTTCGTGGTACCACTATACGGTTGTTAAACCAGAGGGTACCTTCATTGTCACATCGGAAACATCTCATCTCCCCCTTTTCCATTCTTTGCCGAATGTGTGACATTCCTTTGTCTTCCTTCTGAGCTGCTACAATATCCTCCCTGATGGTAGGAATGAGAGCGAGATTGTAGAGTGCCCCATATGGAACCAAGTAGAGACTCGGTTCTTCTTCTTCTTCCATGGAGGTAATGGAAAGATTGTTGACATGGGACTTGCGGCTCAAGCATCTGCGACTACATTCGCTTTGCCTCGATGGTAGTGAATCTCAATCTCATTGGCCTTGATCAACTCTAACCATCTTCGTTGTCGCATATTCAAATCCTTCTGGGTGAAGATGTATTTCAAGCTCTTGTGATCAGTGTAGAGATGTACTAGATTACCTAGTAGATAATGCCTCCACATCTTCAATGCCAGTACCACAGCAGCGAGTTCTATATCATGAGTCGGATAGTGTTGCTCATGGTTCTGAAGCTGCCGTGATCCATAAGCGATCACTCGTATATCCTGCATCAACACACATCCCAAACCAATTACTGATGCATCACAATACACGTCAAAAGATTTGGTTGTGTCAGGTTGAGCTAATATTGGTGCTGTTGTAAGGTGTCTCACCAATGCTTTGAAACCTGCCTCACATGCCTCAGTCCATACATACTTCTGCCCTTTCTTCAGAAGTTCGGTCATTGGTTTAGCTATCTTGGAGAAATTGGGTATAAACCTCCGGTAATATCCTGCTAAACCCAGGAAACTTCGGACTTCATGTACAGACTTTGGAGACTCCGATTTGGGGACTTGCTTGATCTTGCTTGGATCAACTGCAATCCCTTCTGATGATATGATGTGCCCTAAAAATGGCACTTGGCTGATCCAGAATTCACATTTGCTGAACTTAGCATATAACTGATGGTCCCGTAATCGTTGAAGCACCATACGTAAGTGTTGAGCATGTTCTTCTTCGGATTTTGAATACACAAGTATGTCGTCAATGAAGACCGCGACAAACTTGTCCAATTCAGGCATAAACACCGAGTTCATGAGATACATGAAATGAGCCGATGTGTTGGTCAATCCGAAGGACATAACAAGGTACTCATACAGTCCATACCTCATTGAGAATGTTGTCTTTGGTATATCTTCTGGTTGGATTCTAATCTGATGATAACCAGAATGAAGATCCATCTTCGAAAATACCTTAGCACCCACCAATTGATCGAAGAGAATATCAATGTGTGGCAGTGGATACTTGTTCTTGATAGTGACAGCATTAAGTGGACGATAGTCTACACACAGTCTCAAGGTCTTATCTTTCTTTTCTACGAACAGTGCAGAACAACCCCATGGTGATGAACTTAGACGAATGAAACTTTTGTTCTCAAGTTCAGTTAACTGTTCCTTAAGTTCTGCAAGTTCCTTGGGTGCCATCTTGTAGGGTGGTCTTGAGATTGGCACTGTTCCCGGTGCAAGCTCAATCTTGAACTCTATATCTCTTTCTGGGGGCATACCAGGAAGATCTTCAGGGAATACGTCGGGGTACTCACATACTACCGGAATATCATTCAGTTCAATAACTTTGGTATTGTGAGTAGATGGTTCCAAAGGAATGATGTTCTCAAGATTGAGAACTTGGGGTTGATGGTGTGGAGAGTTTAGATATATTTTTCGAGGGACCAGATCTAGAATAGCACCATGGTATTGCAACCATGCCATTCCCAAGATGACATCTAATTTCTGATGCTCTAGTATCAGAAGTGAAGTAAGATATATGGTTCCCTCTAGGTTAAGAGGTACCCCAGGAACCAATTCATTTGTTACTGTTTTCCCGGCCGGAGTGCTAATCACATATGGAGTTTTGGTGGAGATAATAGGCAATTGACTTTTAATGACAAATGATTTACTAATGACGTTTTGTGAAGCTCGGGAGTCAAAGAGTATGACTACGGATTGATTGAAGATAGAGAACGTACCCGTGAGCACGGGTGCGCCTTCCGGAACGTCCTCGATGGCGAGGTGGTGGACGTTGCCGGTTCGGGTGGCTGGCTTCTTGGGCTGGTTGCGGGGTTGGTTGGCACCCTGGTATGATGATTGTCCTCCACCTTGACTACTCTGCGGGCAGTCCTTGGCGAAGTGCCCCGTGCACCCACACGTGAAACACGTGTACGGGGTCTGACCAGTACGAATGGGAGGACGGAATCCCGGTGCACGTGGTGGAGGTGGAAGTGCATGTGGGATCATCCCCTGTTTTTGCTGTGGTCGGGATCCGAAGTTGCTGAACTGGCGACCACTTAACATTGGTGGTCGTGATGGCGGTTGCCACCTTTGGCCAGATGGTGATCGGTACACCATATGGTACTTCTGAGGAGCACCACCTCCGCTGCCCCGCGGAGCACTCCTCTTCTTTTTGTTTGAGGACAGCTCGCGCGTAGCGTCCTCCTGCATGATAGCGGCATTGACGATGTCATTGAAGTTGCCGCGGTTCAACAGGACAAGCTTGTCCTTCATCTTGGGGTTCAGACCCCGATAGAAGCATTCGCGCTTCCGATCTTCGGTATTCACTTGGTCCTGAGCGTATTGGGCCAAGTGGTTGAATGCTTTGGAGTACTCGTATGCACTCCTTCCTCCTTGCCTTAGCTCCAAGAACTCTTGAAGCTTCCTCCTCAAAATCTCGGGAGGGATGTGGTAGGCGCGGAACGCCTCTCGAAATTTGGCCCAGCTTACGACATGGCCTGCTGGGCGTGCGGCAAGGTAATTGGCCCACCATGCATCGGCAGACCCCTGTAGTTGCTGTGCTACAAACAGCGCCTTGTGCTGTTCGGTTACCTCAAGTAAGCCGAACTTTCCTTCAATGGTGCGGAGCCAATTATCCGCATCCAACGGTTCATCGACCTCTCTGAAGACTGGTGGATGTGTTGATGAGAAATCAAAGTAGGAACTCTGATATTGCTGACGCAGTCCATCATTCTGTCGTCCACCTTGACGGGACGAGTGTTGCACCAGAGTCCACAATAGCTCGGTTTGCTTGTCGCGCGAGCCGAGTACTACAGCGAGAACCTCCGCGAGGCTCCTCTGTAAGACCTATGTGTGCTGAATACATTGGCCTGTAGTGAATACACTTGGCTTTGATGATAAAAGTTTTAACACCAAAACACCTTTTTAACAAGGTCCAACTCTAGCTCCGAGCTATAGCAAGGTCCGACCATAGGTTCGACTTGTTTTGGGTAGCTCCAGCTACGTTAGATGCTAGGTCCGGCTTCTTGGTAAGGTCCGACTAGCTTTGGTCAGCTCCGGTGAGTTTTGTCTTTAGCTCTGACATGTCTTTGATAGCTCCGGCGAGTTTTTGCTAAGCTTCGAGTTGATTTTTCTAGCTCCGGCTTTTGGGTTTACTAGTTCCGACTAGTTCTAGTTAGCTCCGGCGCTACGTCCTGCTAGTTTGGTAAGCTCCGGCGGGAGCTTGGTTCTACTAGTTTTGGTAAGCTCCGGAGCTAGGTTCAACTAGATTTTGTTAGCTCCGGCTCAAGGTCTGGGTTGCTCTGGCAAGGTCCGGAACTTGACCGCAGTGCTTCTGCTTTTCATTTGCAATGCTTCGTACTTGCTTTACATTGTTGGAAAGTTTTCTTAGTATTCTTTTACTAAGTTTTTGGTGCGTTTTGGATGATATGGCTTATATCGTTTTGCTATGCTTTGCAACATGCTTATGTGAGGTTCTCACGTAAGGTGTTGTGTTAGGAACTAACTTGAGTCAAGTCGAGGACTTGGGCTCGTATGGATTGGTTGTTTATTCATGTGCATGTGTTGCTTGAGTTCAAGACATTGATGGTGACGGGATCCATTGGACTAGTCTCAGGGAGGAGATGAGGTTCCAACAACCAAATTCAGGAGGAATTGTGGTTGAGCTGATCAGGAGGTTGCGCAGCATGATTGAATCAAGAACAATGCATATGAAGGTATCGTGGACGTCGTTGGAAGATGTTTGCACGTATGCAAGGAGTGTATGTACGTGGCTACATGGTTCCGAGGCGTGATGAAGAGATGTGGACGTAAAGAATTGGTCGGAAAGGTCCAACCGATTAGGTTATGGACTCAGGCTGCGGCTGAGTCGGGTTTGACTCAAATATGGAAAGATTTGAGTTGGTTATGATAGGATTTCGTGTGAGTCACGAATTTGAGTTGTTTAGGAATATGGGATACGTTCCTAAGGTGTTTGGAAGTCTTAAGATTGCTTCTATCTGCGTATAGAAGAATCTTGAGCAGTTATGGAAAGTTACGATTCGTGATCTGAGTAGGATTGGAGTCCTAGTTGATATTGGGTTGGCCTAAGGGCTGGTTATATAAGCAAGGGAGCCCAGAGCTCGGTGTACAACTTTGGGGCTGTTCCTCTTGTGTTCTATTGAATAAAATTCGTAGTTTGAAGGAACTTTTGTGCCTTGTTCGTCCGACTTGTTCCAGACAAGTTTTACTCGTCGAGTTTCTGGACAGCACTACCTTTCGTCGGTGGTTTTATCATAACTCGAGTTTTACAGATCCAATTGACGTGATTCTTTTTGGTTGTCTTCAAAACTTGATTTTATATCATATGTCAAAATTTCACGGTCATTGGATTTATGTTCTATGATCTACACGAGTTTATTTGCATCGTTCCAGAACTGTTTTTTCTCGCGTAGGACAGATTGACCATTGTTTGATCTTTCGATCATAACTTGAGTTTTTCTCGTCGGATTTGAGTGATTCTTTTTGTGATGTCTTCGTGACTTGATTCTCTCTGATATCCATCACTTTTTTCATGGTGAAACACATTTAGATTAGTCTCACACACGATTTCCTTAAGAGATTGTTTTTCTGCCGAAAGGGTTTGGGGTTTAATTGTTTCTGCTGCGTAAGATTTTTATATCTACCATTCACCCCCCCTCTGGTAGCTTTTCACGTGCTCTTCGATCCTACAATTGGTATCAGAGCCAGAGTGCTCTAATATTTGAGATTTGCGCGTGTTTTTGACTAATCATCATGGAGAAGTACTCTGCCAAACCTTGTGTGTTCGCTGGTATTGATTTTCAGGTTTGGAAGGCACGCATGGAGGCTTTTATCCAGGCACAAGGCTTTGCAATATGGGAGAAGGTGTATAAGCCTTATGAAGTGACACCTAATGATCAAGTCATGGCCACAAACCTATGGGACGTCGACAACAACAACAAAGCCCGAAACTTGATCATCCAAGGACTCACTCAAAGCGACTTTGATCGTGTCGCGCACCTCCGATCAGCATACGATGTTTGGAGAGCTCTCTATGATTACCATGAAGGCTCCAACACAATCAAGGAGGTAAAACAAGATATGTTCAAAAAAGAATATATGTGTTTTGAGATGCAACCAGGTGAGTCTTTCCATGACCTTTTTGCTCGTTTCAATAAAATTCTCAGCAACTTACGTAGTGTTAATGTAAATTTTTCTGATGCTGAGAATGCTAGGCAACTTCTTAGTGCGTTAGACATGTCAATTTGGGAGATGAAAGTAACATTTATTCGTGAATCAACTGTCATGAGTTCTCTTACATTAGATGTACTTTATTCTAAACTAAAAACTCATGAAATTGACATCCTAGCACGTAAGAACCCAAACAAGTCTATTGCATTTGTCTCACAACGTGACATGTCTAGCTCCGGCCAATCATCATCCTGCAGTACTCTTGCTTTGTTGTCCTCACTAACCCTGGAGCAGATCGAAGAATTTCCAGAAGAGCAGTTGGCACTCATCTCTACTAGATTCTCAAAAGCATTGCAAAATGTGAGAACTAGAAGGAGAGGAAGCTCCGGACCTCAACGTTGTTTTGAATGTGGTAAAACAGGACACTTTCGTACAGAATGCCCTATACTTTCAGGTCCGACAACCCGGGAAGAAAAACAAAGCAAGGTCCGGACCTCCTCTGGAAATTCCAACAAGAATAAGAAAGGTACCATAGGACGCAAGATGATCAACAGTTTCATCACCGCGCTTCAAGAGTTCAGTTCAAGTGATGTGGACATTGGAAGTGATGAAGATGAAGATGATTTGGCAAACTTGTGCTTTATGGCGGGCAAGTCAAGATCATGCATGGAGGAGGCATAACACAACAGTGACAATAAAGAGGTATGTCCTACTTGTGAAGAAATGTGTGATGCTATTTCTCGTGCCACTGTTATTGTTAAGAAAATGGACAAAAAGCTTAGGGATAGTGCTGCCAAAATTGAATCACTAGAACCTGAAATCAACCGTTTAAAAACCTTGATTCCTAGTGATGATGCATGTTCCTCATGTGACTTAATCTATGAACAATTGTCCTCATTAAGAAGTGTGCACTCCTCCACACTTGATAAACTTGAGTTAGAAATTGAAAAGAACAAAGAGCTTGCTGCACTTGATGATAAAAACCTGAAAGATGCTAGCTGTTCTGCAATTGATTTGCATTGTTATACATGTGATGATCTTGATAAGAAACTACAGGATGCTACGAATGAAATTTCTATATTGAACAATGCTTTACATTCTCATGAAGTTAAATTTTGTTCCAATTGCAAACTAAAAGGAAAAACTTTATGTGAAAATTGCCTTGATCTGTCCAATAAACTTGATGACATGCATAGGACATTAGATCGGTTTTGTAATGGGAATAAGAACATAAACTTGCTGCTGAATTCTTCCAATTCATGCTATGATAAAACTGGTTTGGGTTTTGATTCTCATGCTCATGCTAAGGCACATCCACCTAAAATTGTAAAGTCATTAGGAAGTGGTTTGATTCAAACAGTTCCTAAACAAAAAGGAGTGGTTTTCAAATCTGCAGGAGTGTTGTCACATTCGGTTTCAAATAAAAATATTGCTTGCTCATCTAGACATGAACACAAAGTTAAATTTCATTGTACCTTCTGTGGTAGAAATGGTCATGTCATAGATTTTTGTTATAGACTAGCTAAACAATAGAAAAGGGAAAGAATGGTTGCTAGATCTCATAACTTTCATGCAAAATTTGCTGCACACATTGAACCGAATGTACAACCTGCTGTTTTGAGTCAAAAACATTCGAAGTTTACCTCAGGACCTTCTGTTTTTGCCTCCGGAGCTACTGATTTTTGTGTTACACAAGTAACACCTTATAGGTCAGTAGTTAGGAATAAAAAATCTCAAACTTTGACTCATAAACCTGCTGTTTTGTCTCAGCTTTCGCGTGTTTTTCCTACTGCACGTCGCGTGACTCAGTACTGGATTCCTAAATGCCTTTTGACTAACCCCAGTATTGAGTCATCGATGTATTGTGCTTTTATGTAGGTTACACGTTTGAGGAAGGAGAACATTTGGATTGTGGATTCAGGTTGGTCACGCCACATGACCGGTAACAAAGATTGGTTCTCCTCCCTCTCTTTTGTGTCACGTGTAGAAAATGTTACTTTTGCAGATAATTCTTCAACTCCTATAATTGCTAAGGGTTCGGTTAGAGTAAATGATCACTACACTTTGAAGGATGTGGCACTTGTCAAAAATTTGAAATACAACTTGCTTTCTGTTCACAATTGCTAGATGAAAATCTAGAAATTATTTTCAATAAAAACTGCTGCAAAGTTGTAGGTTCAAATAGTGAGCTTATTTTTGACATGTCTCGGTTTGGAAGAGTTTTTAAAGCTGATTTTGATATGTCTTCCTCTAAGCATAGGTGTCTAGTTGCTAATGATTCAAAGGACTTATATTTTTGGCATCGTAGACTTGGTCACGTAGGCTTTGATCACCTAACGCGTGTTAGTGCTCTTGATCGCATACGTGGGCTGCCTAAGCTTAAAGGGGACAATGAAATTGTGTGCTCTTCTTGTAGACATGCTAAGATGGTTGCAGGTTCACATACTCCTCTTACAATGATCATGACAACTGAACCATGTCAACTTTTGCATCTTGACACCGTAGGACCTTCACGTGTTCAATCCTTCGGAGGTAAATGGTATGTTCTTGTTATCGTTGATGATTATTCTAGATACTCTTGGGTTTACTTTATGGCGTCTAAGAATGAAGTTTTTTGTCACTTTAGAACTTTATTTCTTAGATTATCAATTGATCACCCATGATCATTAAAAGCAATTAGAAGTGATAATGGAACTGAATTTAAAAATCAATCTTTTGATCACTTTTGTGCTGAAAATAGAATAGATCATCAATTCTCTTCACCATATGTACCTCAACAAAACGGTGTTGTAGAAAGAAAGAACAGAACCTTAGTTGAGATGGCTAGGACTATGCTTGATGAATATCAAACTCCTATGAAATTTTGGGCTGATGCGTTAGCAACTGCTTGTTATGTCTCAAATCGTGTTTTCTTGCGTACTAAGCTAGGTAAAACACCATATGAGCTTCGGTTTGGACATAGGCCTAGTGTTACACACTTTTGGGTCTTTGGTTGCAAATGCTTTGTTAAGAAACATGGTAATCTTGATAGGTTTGAACCTCGATCCATTGATGGCATGTTTCTTGGTTATCCATCTCATACTAGAGGCTACCGTGTGCTTTTACTTGACACTAACAAAATTGTGGAGACTTGTGAAGTGTCTTTTGATGAAGCTAGCCCAGGTACTAGCTCCGGTGTTGAAGGACCAGATCCGTATCCTCAGGGGGAGGGTATTTTCGAAGATGAAGAAGAGCCGGTGATACTGCCTAGTAGTTCCGAAGTTGACACGTGTCCAGCTCCGGACATTGAACAAGCTCCGGCTATCACCTATGCTGGTCCTGATTGTCCACATATCACAAGCTCATCAATCTACGATGAACCTAATGAAGAAGAATCTTGTGAGACATCTGTTCCCCTACGTTTTTACAAAGATCATCCCCCACAACAGATGATTGGAAGCTTGCACGAACGAGTCACATGGTCCAGGTTTTGCGATCCAAACTCTTATGCTCATTCTGCTTTTGTTGCTTCTTTTGAACCCAAAGATATATCACATGCACTCACTAATGAACCTTGGATTATTGCCATGCAAGAAGAGTTAGAAAATTTTGAAAGAAATAATGTTTGGAAACTTGTACCTCCACCTCAAGGTCACACTTTAATTGGAACTAAATGGGTATTTAAAAATAAACAATGTGAGGATGGGGTTGTGGTTAGGAATAAGGCTAGGTTGGTTGCTCAAGGTTTCACTCAAGTTGAAGGTCTAGATTTTGATGAAACTTTTGCTCCTGTTGCTAGATTAGAAGCCATAAGAATTTTGTTAGCTTTTGCAGCATCTAAAGGTTTTAAGCTATTTCAAATGGATGTTAAAAGTGCTTTTCTTAATGGCTACATAGATGAGGAGGTTTATGTCAAACAACCACCGGGTTTTGAAAATCCAGATTTTCCTAATCATGTTTACAAACTGTCCAAAGCCTTATACGGTCTCAAACAAGCCCCTAGAGCATGGTATGATAGGTTAAAAACATTCTTACTTGAAAAGGGGTTTACCATGGGCAAGGTTGATAAAACTCTTTTTGTGCTTAAGCATGGCAATGACTCATTATTCGTTCAAATGTATGTGGATGATATTATCTTTGGTTGTGCTTCTCATGATCTTGTGTCCAAGTTTTTAGCAATGATGAGTTCCTAATTTGAAATGAGTATGTTGGGTGAACTCACTTTTTGGGGCTGCAAATCAAGCAAACCAAGGAGGGTACCTTTGTGCATCAAACGAAGTATACCAAAGACCTCCTAAGGCGCTTCAACATGGACAAAAGCAAGCCTCTTCGGACACCAATGGGAACAGCAACAACACTTGAACTTAATGAAGATGGTGAATCCGTGGATCAAAAAGAATATAGAAGCATGATCGGATCACTTTTGTACCTCACGGCATCAAGACCGGACATACAATTCAGCGTATGTCTTTGTGCATGGTTTCAAGCTTCCCCACGTGTTTCACATCGTCAAGCCGTCAAAAGGATTCTCGGGTACTTACATGGAACCCAAGAATTTGGCTTTTTTCTTCCTTCTTCCTCAACTGTTACTTTGAAAGTTTTTGCGGATGCTAATTTTGGGGGTTGTAGGATTGTTAGGAAAAGTACTTCCGGTGCTTGTCATTTTCTTGATAATTCTCTTGTTGCTTGGTCCTCTAGAAAACAAAATTCAGTTGCACAATCCACAGCCGAATCTGAATATGTAGCTGCTGCTAGTGCTTGCTCACAAATTCTTTGGATTGTTCAAACACTTAAGGACTATGGGGTTGATCTAGATAGTGTTCCACTATTCTGTGATAACACTAGTGCCATTTGCATTGCTAAAAACCCTGTGCAACATTCTAGAACTAAGAACATTGACATTAGGTATCACTTTCTCTGAGATAATGTTGAAAAAGGAAACATTGTGCTTCACCATGTAGATACCGAACAACAATTGGCTGACATTTTTACAAAACCTTTGGATTTCACTCGTTTTTGTTACATTCGTAGTGAAATAGGGATTATGCATCCTCATGGCTTAAATTGAGGGGGAATTTTTTAAACTTTGGGAAGTCTATGTGTGAATATGAAATTAAAATAATATGAGCATAGTATTTCATACATATATGACTCTGTGATTCCTTTTACATACTGAAAGTTCTTACTACATTACTCGTGTTATACATTTTGTAGTTTTTGCCATGTCTAGTAATTGGAATAATTACTTACACTAAATCTGGTCATGGTCGAATTTTCTTGCTGTTTTGAACTTATTGCATGCTCACAAATGCTTTTAATCATTAAGAATTTATCAAGTAATCAACTCACATGTTGAGTTTTTATGAACAAATATAAATTGAGAAAAGATCAAGAGAATATGCATGCATCACACTTCTTCTTTTTAGATGGCTTATCATTGCACTTAGATATGAACTTGGAAGAAGTTGTGTATGACTAAAACCATGTCCTTAAGCTTCTGATTGTCAAATGACATAGGCTTGGCTTGGTTGGTTAGAATAAGGCAGACGCACATATAATCTCTTGCAAATATCATATGATATAAATTTATGCTTTGGAAAATAATAAAATGCAGCAACTAGTGTCATGCTATCAGGTTTTGAGATAGTTAAGTTTGTGAGATCATGACTTGCTTAAATTGAAAATTACATTTGATCTCTAGCATGGCTTACACTACTTTCTGTATTTCATTGATGTGATAATGTAAGGTACTTGATAGTATGACTTGGATGAGCTTTGTTTATATGTATATGTTATAATATGCTCATAACAACTAAAGTTGGAGAGATAATTTGTTTATATGCTCATGACTTGCTGAATACATTGTCAAAGGGGGAGAGATAAGCATGAAGAGAAAGAAAATATGTGCATAAGGAGAGATAATAAAGGGGGGCATAAGGAGAGATAATAAAGGGGGAGAGATTTTCTTCTCATTTTACTTTTGATTTACAAAAGTGGAGAAATTGCCTTCAAAACTTTTATGTGAATAAGCCAATGTTCGGATTTTAAATGGTGTTGCCAATGCATTCATCAAGGGGGAGATTGTAAGACCTATGTGTGCTGAATACATTGGCTTGTAGTGAATACACTTGGCTTTGATGATAAAAGTTTTAAATATCACCAAAACATCTTTTTATCAAGGTCCAACTCTAGCTCCGAGCTATAGCAAGGTCCGACCATAGGTCCGACTTGTTTTGGGTAGCTCCGGCTACATTAGATGCTAGGTCCGGCTTCTTGGTAAGGTCCGACTAGCTTTGGTCAGCTCCGGTGAGTTTTGTCTTTTGCTCTGACATGTCTTTGATAGCTCCGGCGAGTTTTTGCTAAGCTCCGAGTTGATTTTTCTAGCTCCGGCTTTTGGGTTTACTAGTTCCGACTAGTTCTGGTTAGCTCCGGCGCTAGGTCCTGCTAGTTTTGTAAGCTCCGGCGGGAGCTTGGTTGTACTAGTTTTGGTAAGCTCCAGAGCTAGGTTCTACTAGCTTTTGTTAGCTCCGGCTCAAGGTCCGGGTTGCTCTGGCAAGGTCTGGAACTTGACCGCAGTGCTTCTGCTTTTCATTTGCAATGCTTCATACTTGCTTTACATTGTTGGAAAGTTTGCTTAGTATTCTTTTAATAAGTTTTTGGTGCATTTTGGATGATATGGCTGATATCGTTTTGCTATGCTTTGCAACATGCTTATGTGAGGTTCTCACATAAGGTGTTGTGTTAGGATCTAACTTGAGTCAAGTCGAGGACTTGGGCTCGTATAGATTGGTTGTTTATTCATGTGCAGGTGTTGCTTGAGTTCAAGACATGGCTGGTGACGGGATCCATTGGACTAGTCTCAGGGAGGAGATGAGGTTCCAACAACCAAATTCAGGAGGAATTGTGGTTGAGCTGATCAGGAGGTTGCGCAGCATGATTGAATCAAGAACAATGCATATGAAGGTATCGTGGACGTCGTTGGAAGATGTTTGCACATATGAAAGGAGTGCATGGACGTGGCTACATGGTTCCGAGGCGTGATGAAGAGATGTGGACGTAAAGAATTGGTCGGAAAGGTCCAACCGACTAGGTTATGGACTCAGGCTGCAGCTGAGTCGGGTTTGACTCAAATATGGAAAGATTTGAGTTGGTTATGATAGGATTTCGTGTGAGTCACGAATTTGAGTTGTTTAGGTATATGGGATACGTCCCTAAGGTGTTTTGAAGTCTTAAGATTGCTTCTATCTGCGTATAGAAGAATCTTGAGCAGTTATGGAAAGTTACGATTCATGATCTGAGTAGGATTGGAGTCCTAGTTGATATTGGGTTGGCCTAAGGGCTGGTTATATAAGCAAGGGAGCCCAGAGCTCGGTGTACGACTTTGGGGCTGTTCCTCTTGTGTTCTATTGAATAAAATTCGTAGTTTGAAGGAACTTTTGTGCCTTGTTCGTCCGACTTGTTCCAGACAAGTTTTACTCGTCGAGTTTCTGGACAGCACTACCTTTCGTCGGTGGTTTTATCATAACTCGAGTTTTACAGATCCAATTGACGTGATTCTTTTTGGGTTGTCTTCACAACTTGATTTTATATCATATGTCCAAATTTCACGGTCATTGGATTTATGTTCTATGATCTACACGAGTTTCTTTGCATCGTCCCAGAACTGTTTTTTCTTGGGTAGGACAGATTGACCATTGTTTGATCTTTCGATCATAACTTGAGTTTTTCTCGTCGGATTTGAGTGATTCTTTTTGTGATGTATTCGTGACTTGATTCTCTCTGATATCCATCACTTTTTTCACGGTGAAACACATTTATATTAGTCTCACACACCATTTCCTTAAGAGATCGTTTTTCTGCCAAAAGGGTTTGGGGTTTAATTGTTTCCGCTGCGTAAGATTTTTAAATCTACCATTCACCCCCCCCCCCCTCTGGTAGCTTTTCACGTGCTCTTCGATCCTACATCCTCGGAAGTGTGGGCGGAGGTGGTGGAGGTGGTTGCGTTTGAGGCGTATTCTGCCCCGGGGGTGGTGTGTCATCCCCCTGCCCTCAACTTGAGCCTCCCACTTCTGGGGCTGCACGTGTACGCACCATGCTGCAATACAACGATTCACACCATAAGTCTCATTGCCTCAAGTTCATCCTTCCATAAAAATAGTAATGCGGTAGATAACAATAGATGATGCATAACATTCATATATATTGATAAAGCATAAACTTTATACAATCTATATTATCATGGGCCCAAGTTTACAATAGATCTCCAAAAATAGACAGACTTCATCTACAGAAGACGTCTCATCTATGCTTGGGCACCACAAGTCGTCATCTCCATGTCATCGTACACAGACCTTGCTACTATTTAGAACAAGTCTCATAAAGTCACACTACACACGTGGTGTTTGCTACACATCATTCCACTCGGCCTAAAGTGTTAAGTACATCAACACGGCCCTCTACTCATAAAACTCGACCTCCTGAGGATCTTCTTCTTCCTCGTTGTCCTCAGGATTAGGCACCATTGGTATGAGTGCTGGAGCAGAAGGTGGTGCCTCGTTCAAAAGTGACGTCCTTTTGGCAATCATAGTTTGCCAATCCGTCTGTACCATAAACATTCCCCAGGCCTCGTTCTCCTGCTGAGCCTGCTCACAACTGGTCTTCCAGCTCTGAGCCTCCACTCTGGACTGATCCCGATCTGCAGTCACCGCGTCCAACTGGGTGTCCCGCTGGTGTCCATAGCGTAGGCTCGCCTCCAAGTCAATTTCCATCTCTAGAGTCTCCTGGCGAGATGCGGCTAAATCCATAACAGCGTCATGCCATTGATTCTCCCTGAGGTTCAAACGATGGTTGAGTCCGTCATTTGCCCTCTCAAAGTGCTTCGCTTGAATCATGGCTTGCTTCAGATTGTCCGTCAATTCTTTTATGCATGCCCTTTGATTTCCCTTCTCGCGATGTGATGCGTATGCGTACACCGCTAAGGCTGTTGCGGATGTTTCACCGTGCTCGCCCACCTCCGCAAGCAAGCGGGTTGCCCAGGCCTCAGAAGCCCTGCCGTTAACTGGAAAGAACTCATATGGAGTACCCACCAGATTACGGTAATGAAGTTTGCAAAACCTCCCTATGGTAATGCTTGCGGCGTAGCTCCACGTTTCCTCTAATATCAACCCTTTGATCTTGATGGAGTATGGAGCCCATCCAAGGTGCGGTGGACCAGCAGGTACATCGACGTAGATGGTGCAACTCCATATACCATTTTCTTGGAACTTCTTGCCCCAATAGCTAGGCAACACCTGGTAGCCAAACTGGCGAAGCAACCTAACAAACACGTCCAGGAAACCGGCTTGCCCGGTGCACGTTGAGAACACCCATCCATTAGGCAACTGAATTCTTGGTGCTGCCATGTGTGGATAAACATACCCGGATGTTAATACACCGTATAAGTATTCTACTCAATCAATGATAATGTTGGACAAAAGAAATTATCCATAATCAATTGATTCAAGCAAATCTGCAAACTGGAAATGATCACAGTTCTGGTTCAACTGACCTTCCTGTATTAACCCAAAAGTTGCATACAGGAAATATCAGAATTAAAAGTTAAGTTGAATACAAAAGTTGTAGTACACTTCAAAACCTTTCCAGATTGTACTCATACAGCTCTAGGCGAACTAATATGAGGAATCTATACAGGTTTTAAGTTGACTCAAGTTTTCTGGAAATTTTGACAGAACCTCTCCTGTATATGGGCTTACTTCCACATCCTATACAGGTTTATCATGATAAGATAACGAGGTAATGACAAAATAAACATTGTATAACATCGCGTTAACAATCCATAAATAAAAGAGTTCTATCCTAAAAATTTTGTTATACAGGTATCGCGCACAATTTCACAACCCTGTGCAAACTGTTCCAAGTCCTGGACTGCAAGAACCAAGTTTGCAACAATTGGAATTAGGCATAGCTACACCCATATTCAGGTCAGGAGTGACAAATAAAGTTGATAGAGGACTTCCTAAGATTTCCAGAAATGTATATATGTGACCAAGTCACTATTCCGGATTAAGAGCTATAACTATCCAAACTTAACAGTTGAGCTGACTGGTTTGCACCAGCCGTCCTGCAGCTCACTGTATTGACTCCCCAATTTGGTGTAACTCCAACCCAAATCAGGAAAACCTCCCATAACAAACTTGTAAAACTCCTCCTACCCTTTCCAAACATGTATCACAATAAGGCAGGGGATTTTTCTACAGCGAGTTATGGCAAAAATACAGAGACTGGTGTAATGGTAAGGTCATCTGGAGCAGTTACAATACACCCCAGATTTCAACAGATTATCAAGTTTTTCTGTCTTTGTGGTCAAAAGAAAAGTTGTAGGGATCTTCACGAGCTTTCCATCCATATATGATACCCCTATACTCTCTAGTAAATAACCAAGATTACAACCCGGCGAATTCGAGCCAACTTCTGCCCGAAAACAAGAATCTTGATTCTATTCATTCTATCGAGTCGGAACCCTTTTTGCGGAGTTCAAACCTACCAGCATCTGATATTTGGACTTTCCAAAGCATTATGCAACCAATCTGTCGGTGGGGATGGTCTAGTATCATGTTTGATACTGACGGTACTACGTATCTCACCAAAGAAAATTCTATCCGGTATTTCCGGTTACGTCTATAGGTGGTTCCTATATCGTTCTCTCGCAAACGGCTTCTACACGGTCTTCTACCATAGTTAATGCTGCAAAAGACAAATAATCCCCTTTCACACCTTCACACCTCAAGGGCGGCACGGGGAAACACGACAGGCAGTCACAATAATATATATGAAAATAAATGCATACGACTCTGGTGTGAGTCGTCCTCGAGTGAGGCCATGTCTCGAGGTACATGGCTGTAAATACGTCTGTACAGCAAAGACTCCCGTACGATCCGGCTTATACACACTTGGGCATACGTGTTTCGCATGCTCCCATAGATCATGAATAGTTCTAGAGAGGCATACTATCGGGTTATACACCACCCGACGGGGGCTCCCACTAACTTTGAAGCACGCTGGGGTACCGCGTGTCATAGGTTCTCAGAAACATTGAAAGCTTCAGAGACTCCTATTAACTTCTCGTGCCAAGCCACAGAAATTTCACATACCACTCCTCGTATGCTGAGCTTACCGAGATTGATCCGCTCTCGGTGGCGTACCTTACCTCTTACCTGACGTCGGGGCGTCGTTACAGAATATAATAACACATAGTTAGTTTACCACCTTTATACCTTATACTAATAATACTCCTTATAAAGGCATATAACTAATTCCTCACTCAAGTCCTAATTTTTGAAAATATGTTCTTTTCAGGTACACTGTTCCCAACGATGCTCTAATACCATGTTTGTGAGGACCGGAATCCCGACATCCGAGGATCTCATTGGGTGGTGTCGTGCGATGCGACACCCAATAGTGTACAAGTATAGAATGCGAATAAAGTGCAAGACGAAGTCTTTTATTTATCTTACAGCGGAAGTTTTTACAATACTAGCGTAAGGAAAGAAAATATATATATATCATAGCTACGCTCTCAGCACTAGCTATGCAAAAGCAAAGTTATCCATGCCTTGGATACTTCGCACTAGCAGCACTCAATTATGGCGGCGTGCAGGGTTCCCACTCGGCTGTACAACCTGGAGGGGGTGCAGCCTCATCATCAAACCCTTCATCAACGGTATAACCTGCAAAAACTCGTTAACTGCAAACGTGAGCATAAGGCTCAGCAAGACTAACCCGTCTCACTAGACATATGCAAAGGAGACACTAAACATAGGTGAGGTGAAGCATAAATGACTCGCCTACAAGAGGATCCTTATAATCAAGTTTTATGTAGCAAATGACATTCTCCAGGCATGGCACATCATGGGCTCCACAATCAAACAAGAAACGCTTTACCGATGATATGACATGCTCGAAGCACATAATGCTATTACAGCGAAAGTATGGGGAAACTGTAAACTTTTAATTGTACTATCTCTAAATCATACAAGGTTGCAAAGCAATTATAATTCAATACAATATGATTGTTCTGGCTTCTTTAGTATTTACTACTTTGCCGCTCAGTGAACAAGTGTTACTCTATTACTGCGAGGGACAATGATTGCAATCAGGACACACCCGAACAACACGGCACATACGTCGTTCGGAAATGTCAGCGAGCACACCTGTACCTACATGACACTTCAGTACTAGGCGTATATGGCCACCTTTCACAAGAAACTCGAACGCCGAGCCCATCTCACCTCCGCGAACAGAAGGTCTCCGCACGGAACACCTCATGTGTCCGCCGACCGATTTACACCTTACTGTCCTCAACCCACCCCTATCGATGGTGAGTTAATAGGCCTCGACACCCCAGTTATTAAGTTACATCAGTTTATTGGATTCCATATGTCCATTATATTGCCGGTACAATTCAAGCTTGTCCGAAGGGGCTGCATACGGACGGGCCTTAATCGACACAGGCAGGGCTATGCGACCGAGAATCACTTCTCGCCGCTTCCTATCCATTCCCTGCCTGGTCTCAAATTCATTATATTAAGCCATTTTCTATCTAACCAATCCTGTGAGATATGTCCTACATCTCTCGCGAGTAGATTCCAACTACTCGACTTCTACCGGATTTCCTATGCATTAGCAAGGCAGTTACTACAGGTCAAATTGTAACTCGTTCCAACCAATCCTTGGGATTTTTGGTCATGCAAGTGGAGTATCAATCATCCTAAACTTAATGCACAATTCATATACTATTCATCATAGTGATAAAGCAAAATTTTATAAACGACTTAAATGCAAACCGGGGCTTGCCTTGTTGCAGGTCAGAGTCTGAATTAAAATTTGGAAGATGCTCTTCCAAGACTTATGGCTCCTCCTCAACTTCGGTCACTATACGATATGCATATAATAGGTATATAAATGACTTTGAAAAATAATTATCATTGAGACCAAAATTTTTAACCCATGGTGATCATTAGATGATAGGGACCTTAATTGGCTTTGGAACTTTTAGGGTAGATACTAGGGAATATGATCAAGGCTCTTGCAAAGAACAGGAGATGATCAAAGTATAGTGTTGTCTCTAAAATTATGGCAAGCAATAACTTCCCAAAAATTTTAAAGAAGAAATTGTAGCTTGAACATAGCTGCCAGTTGATAATCATGATAGAGGAAGTGGTTCTGGTTCTAGAAAAATTTGTTTCATAATTTTCTAAGCTTTGGGGAAGGAGTTATTATATTTCTAAGTTGGCAAGAATTTCCGGATTTACTTTGTAATTGAATTTCTAGCCATTAAATCGATATTTAGTTTGTAACTGAACTAGGACTAGGATAGTAGGTTAATTAAATCAAAGAGTTTTACAGGAGCTAGTATATGACTAAAGGAAGGTTCCGTTTAAATTTGGGACATAATAAAGCAACTGAACATCTGCAAAAATTCAATAACTGAAAAAGGAAATTGAACTATACAGAGGTTTAAACAGGTGCAATGGCTCCCAAACTTTTCTGGTGGTCAAGAATAGGACACTAAATTTTATGTAAAATTTGAGGATTTTTCCAGTGGCTATCTTGTATGGAAAAATTGCATTTGCATTTGGAAAGATTATTTTCTACAGAATTTAACTTTGAGTTTCACAGAACCTAATTGGTATTGGCAGAAACTAGAGCTCAAGAGCTTTCAAATAAAATTTGTTTGAAGATTTTTGGAGTAGTCTACAGAGAGATATTAAATTTAGAAATTTGAATAATTTTCTGGAATTATTTCAATAACCCACTGGCACCATAATTCAAATTTTTAATCGGTGGGTCCCATGGGCCACGTGGCGTGCTCTGGTCAATGCAACACCGCAGTCCACAGAATTATTCGCACACGGCCGCACGGGATCCCTGCCGCATCGTGATCTCACAACCGCTGGCAGGTGCGACCCTACGGGTCGTCTTCTACCTCGGGCCAGTGCCCGCGCGAGGCGGCGCCCGCGGCGGTGACTCGCCGGCGAGCTCGCCGCCGGCTAAACCGACGGGCCAAACTCGCTCAAACTCGCCGCCTGGGGGTTCTTGGGGTCGCTGAGCACGACGGTGAGGTCGGTGGGACCAGAAACTCGCCGGAAGTGGCCGTGCGACGGCGGCGGCGGCGGTGAGCACTCAGGCAACGTGGAACTTGCTCTAGAGTAGCTCAAACCACTCGGGATCTTCCTCAAAACACTCATGGGACGATGCTGATCAAGGAAATAGACGTGGGAGAGGAGAAAACCACCGAGAACTATGAGCTCGATGGTGAACCAAGGTTTCCTCACCGGCAGCGAGCAAAACTCGATTTCCTCAGCCGTTGCTTGATAACTTTGAGGGGTTTTTGCTCAGGTAGGAGCACTAGGACCTATAGAAACTATCCCTAAGCAATTGCATAGAATCATTACTTGTAGAAACGGAATTTAAACGAAAATCTAGCGAGTTCATTCACTTCGGCCTGAAGAAAGAAGGTCGATAACTTCTTCAATTCTCAATGAAAAAGGAAACAGTTTGCACCGAGAGTTAGAGCTCGACTAGGCGCACCTTTAAGCTGTTGGAGTCGTGGCTTGAAATGGCGCAAAACGGTTGCGCACCACGGAGCAGAGGTGGGCGGCGGCTATGGCGCGCGGCGGAGATTAATTCGCGAGAGGGGGGAAAACACTGATCGGGGATGGGAAATATGGGAGCGTTGGCGGCCTTTTATAGCCCGCGGCAAGCTAGCACGCAGGCAGCTCACTGGAGCTGCATGCGCACGCGCTGTCACGCGGTCGAGCGCCGGCGCAGAGATGGCAGGCGGCCGACCTGACCACTTCAGCAGTGGCTGACCTGTGGGGCCCACAGGTCAGTCAGACCCCCAATACAAAAGTTAATAATTCATTTAAAAATAGAAGATCAACTCCAAAAATCATGAAACTTTGTGGAGATGGTCAATGAATTATTCTGAACCCAATGGCGAACTCAAATCTTATGTTCAAAGAAGTTGGAAAAGAATTTAAAATTCAGATTTGAATTTGATTAAGCGACTCAAATAAAATAGCAAATGAGTTCCCAAAATCTTGAAATTTCGCAGGCAAGCTATTGAGAATATTAGAAGGCCAAGGAAAAATTTAGAGCCTCTAATTTGAATATTTTTGGCAGGGCCAATTAGTACTACACTTTAAATTGCCCTAATAATCTTCATCCAAATAATTCTAAAAATTTGAAGAGGGGTGAATAGAATCATTCTAGAATTAGTGGTGATGTCCAATACTCATGTTAATAAAATTTAACCATGAGTGCAAGAAAGGTTTGGATGGTATAAAGTTCATGTGTACCACTATATTGGATCTCTAATATAGTTGATCGCAAAACTCATGACTGAATTCACATGCCATAAAAGTGGGGTTTTACAGTTTGGAGTGCATTTCACGTCCCGCCGCAGCTCCAGCACATTTGTCGGCCAAGCTAAAGAGTTATGTGACACTGGTGATCTCCTTGATCGCTAGTTTCTCCAACATCTTCTTATCCCGTACGCCCTATCTAAATGCCACAATGACAGAAGCGCTAGAGATAGAAGGGATAGTGTTTCGTACCTGAGAGAATCTTTGGATGAATGATCGCAGGGATCCTCCCCCTTTTTGCACAACTGCAAAAAGGTCCAGTTCGGTGCCTGGTCGGGTGTATGAACTCCCGAAGTTGGCGGTGAACTGTCGGCACATCTCCTCCCAATTGTTGATGGAGTTGGGTGGAAGGCTCATAAACAAGGACCGGGCGGTCCCAATTAAAGACAATGGAAAATAGTTGGCCATTATGGCCTCATTTCCTCCAGCTGCCACGATAGCAGTGGAGTAAATCTGATGAAATTCGACGGGATTAACGGTCCCGTCAAACTTCTCCGGGAGGTGAGGCCGGAATTTCTGTGGCCACCTGACCATACGCAGATGCATGGTCAGGGCTGAACAGCCTCCTCCTACTCCTTCAGGAGCAGGAATGTCCTGAGCTTCTCGTCTTTCACGAGCACGCTCGATATGGACTCGGCCGTCTTGTTGATGGTATCGGCGATCAAGCTCCGCCCGGAGGTCATGAGTTGAAAGCCTTGATACCGTGTGAGTGCGTTGCGCCCCGGAGGGCAACGACGTCACTTGCTGTGACGCAGCACGTCTCCTGTTGTTAGAAACGTGCGGACCAAGTCTGCTAGACAAGGTCCGTTGCTGCGACGGGGCCCGTCCTGAAGGAGGAGGACCCTGGTTACTGATGCGGTCGGCTGCTGCTGCAACCAAGTGTTCCACATCGGCCCTCCACTGCTCCATTGCATCCCGGGATGCATCCGGAGGTGGTGGGTGCTAAAGGAGAGCATGTGTTGCATGGAGCACGTGTTCCGGGTTGTCATGATTCGCCGACGCAGTGATTGATGCCGGTGCACCATCGCACTGCCCAGCTTGATTTGCTGGTGGAGGCGGCGGTGGTGGAAGTGTGACTCCTGCTGGAATTGAGGTTCCTGCTAGTGGCTGCATATTAGAGGGATTTCCCCCAGCAGCTTGAACAACGGGATGACCATTGGATGATTCAGCAGTTGAGTTCACCATTCTTGAAATCTCAGGCGCCCCCTACCTGGCGCGCCAACTATCAGTGGTTTTGATCTGGCAGATCTCCCGACACTACTAAAAGTGTTTGCGGAGTTTGAAGTTTGGTGTGGGCGCGCGGAGATTCAAGAAGGTGAAATGTAAAATGACACAAGAGACACAAAGATTTACGTGGTTCGGGCCACCTGAGCGTAATACCCTACTCCACAATGTATGTTGGTGTTGTATTGGATGTATGAACTCAACTCAGGTGATGTGAGTTGAGAGCGCGTGTGAGCCGATCACACCAGATTCTCTCAGATCCTCCCTATGTATCGTCGACCTGTCCTTTTATAGTACAAGGACATGTCGTTACAAGTTGGCCTGGCCCGACATGTGGCCCCGGCGGCTACTAATATTGATACACATTTGATGCACTTAATTACCCTTAATGACCGAGTTACGGGCTTTGATAGCGCCGTTACTGGTAATAAGGGTCGTCCGATCATGTGTCATTAACATAGTATTAATGGCACTTAATCGGGTCTTGAAGTCCTTGATTCCCCTTTGAAGATCCGGAGCCGTTTTGGAGTCTACCGGAGGTTTGAGGCTGAAGATTCGATGGTTGGACACGTGGCAGCTACAGATAGGTCCGGTGCCACCAGACACGTGTCAGTTCCGGAGCTTCCCTCGGTCTGGGGGTAGGTCCGGGGGTGCCGTTATGGTACATAGCCCGGAGCTTCCCCCTGGTGTGCGGTAGCTCCGGTTTGATGGTACACGTGGTGACCCTGGGACTAAACATGTTGGGGAAGAGGGTCCAGTTATGTCTGACATGTGGGCCTCCGAAGGTCTTCAAATCAAGTAGATGACATTTCCTTGAGATCTTTGCAATCTCAAGGGGTATACGGTACTCAGGGTACAGACTGTAGTGAATTCAGACCGGTATTATGATATTACTTATGATTATGATGGGTTTACTTCACATACATATAATATATCGCTTTTCAAATGATTTAATGTACCTTTCAGCACTTAGCCATTATTATTGTCGTCATTTGAATCAGCCACATGTCATACTTTCCACACTTGTTGAGTACGACATGTACTCACTCTTGCAATTCCCCCCAACAGTTGCAGGTCAGGATTGGGAGTTTAATGGTGATAATGTGGAGTTCTAGGACGTGTCTAATGTCAGCTTTGCTTGTGGTGTTGATTGGAGCTGCGCTACCCTATTGCTTATGCTGCCTAGCTATTTAGTTTGCTTAATTAGAGTATTTCCGCTGCATTAGTTTAACTTGTCATTAATATTTATTAGAGCTTGTATTCGAGGATAATATGGTTTGTTTAATAAAATTTGGTTAATTAATCTTGTTTTGTGGTAATTTTCTGTACACTCTTTTGTGAATGCACTCGTGTATGTGTGATGAACATCCTGGGCACACATATGCGTTAGCTTGGTTCATTTTTCGGAACCGGGCGTCACAGATTGGTATCAGAGCCACAGGTTGACCGTAGGACGAAGCCTAGATAGAATGGACACTTTAGAGCACATAGGAGCACTCAAGAATCGATGTGTTTTTTCTTGGTGTGTTGTTACTATATATATATTGTTTGCTTGTGTGCTTAAAAGAGGATTTTGGGATGCTTTGGAATTGCCATGTCCACGTAGGCTAGTTAGTTGCCTAGTTTCATATCCCTTGATGCATATAGCTGGGGACGTTCTCTAATTCTTACCTATTGCTTTTCTCCAGATGGTGAGGTCTCGCAACCAGAGGGATGGCAATGATGAGGAGGAGAACCATGGAGTACCTCAGAACAACAATGGGCAAAGACTTGGTCATGGAGCTATCAACATTGAGCAACTTTTGGCCATGCAAAACCAGCTCATGCAGACCATGATACAGACTATGGGACAGTTGCAGGTTGGCAACATCAACAATCAGCCCCACATGCCTCCACCGCCACCCCCACCCCGTCATAACCGGTTGGGAGAGTTTATGAGGACTAGACTGCCAACCTTTGATCAAGCCGCTAACCCTATGGATGTGGACGATTGGCTCAAGTCCGTGGAGAAGAAGTTAGCTATTGTCCAATGCAGTGACCGGGAGAATGTGCTTTTCGCTTCTCATCAACTAGTTGGAGCAGCTGCAGATTGGTGGGATTCACTATGCAATGCTCATGAGAACTAAGAGAGAATTACCTTGGCGGAATTCAAGGAGAGTTTCCATTCCCATTATTTGCCAGAAGGTGTTATGATTTTAAGGAGGCAAGAATTTGAGAATTTAAGGCAAGGAAGATCAAGCGTGAGTGAATATCTCAACAAGTTCACTCAACTCTCAAGGTATGCGCCTGAGGATGTGAGTCGGGACAACTGGAAGCAATATTTGTTCATGAGAGGCCTCAACAATGAAATTCAAGTGCAATTACTCAATTGTGACTATGCAAAGTTTCAGAAGCTTGTCGACAAAGCAATTGTGGTTGAGAACAAGGTCCATGAGATGGAACAGGACAACAAGAGGAAGGCGCCATATCAAGGACAGCAACAAGGGAGTAATGTGCACCCTCGCCTTGCACCACCTAATGCGCCTTATTACAGCTCTTCTATTCCTGCTCAACACCCTAGATTTGCACCACGCCCAACTTAGTTTGTGCAGCAACGCCCTGTCATGCAAGCACCTAGGCCTCCAATGCCTTATGCACCTCGTGCTAATTTTTCTGGTGCCAATGCTCAAAACCAAGCTCACCCAATTAATTCTGGTGGAGTTAAGAAGTGTTATACTTGTGGAGAAGCTGGACACTTTGCGCATCAATGTCCTAAGTCAGGCCTTGGTCAAGAAAGCAATGCACCGAGGCAAAACCCAAGACCCAATGGAGGACAACCACAAGAGAACCGTGGAGAACATAATTTTGCTCGTGGCAACGTGAACCATGTCTCCAGGGAGGATGCTCAACAAGCGGATGACGTGGTCATTGGTATATTTCTCGCAAACTCCAACCCCGCGACTATGTTATTTGATTCTAGAGCATCGCATTCATTCATTGCATCAAAGTATGTTTCCAAGTATAGTTTGCCTATCTCTCATATGAAGTTTACTCTATTGGTTGAGTCTCCTGGAGGAGAGATGAGGACAAATATAGTATGTCCAAAAGTAAGCCTTAGAATAAGGGGGTAGACTTCTCCGCCAACCTCATCGTTTTGGATTCTCAAGGATTGGACATTATACTTGGTATGGACTTGTTGAGGAAGCACAATGGAGTTATTGAGTGTGCCACGAAGACGGTGAAGTTGACTAATGAAGAAGGGATCACTGTAGAATTTGAAGCATCTCAAACCACACCGAAACAATTGGAGCTGAATCATATGGATGGTGCCGCAATTGAGGAGATTCTGGTGGTGTGTGAATTTTTGGATGTTTTCCGGACGAGTTGCCAGGTATGCCACCTGATCGAGACATTGAGTTTGTTATTGATTTAATACCTGGAACTGCACCTATAGCTAAGAGGCCGTATAGGATGCCTTCTATGGAATTAGCGGAGCTCAAGAAGCAGATTCAAGAGCAACTAGAGAAAGGTTTTATTCGCCCAAGCTCTTCGCCTTGGGGAGCGCCCGTGCTGTTTATGGACAAGAAGGATGGAACCCAAAGGATGTGTGTGGATTACCGAGCTCTCAACGAGGTAACAATCAAGAACAAGTACACCTTGCCACGCATAGAAGACTTATTTGATCAGATGAAGGGTTCTCATGTCTTCTCTAAGATTGATTTGAGGTCGGGATATTTTCAAATGAAGATTAGACCATCGAACATACCCAAAACAGCTTTTAGAACACGGTATGGATCTTATGAGTACACCGTGATGTCTTTTGGATTGACAAATGCACCTGTCTACTTTATGTACCTCATGAATAAAGTATTCATGGAGTACTTGGACAAGTTCGTCGTGGTGTTCATTGATGATATTATGATCTAGTCGAAGGATGAGAAGGAACATGAGGAACACTTGAGGCTTACATTGCAGAAATTGAGGGAGCATCAATTGTATGCCAAGTTCAACAATTGTGAGTTTTGGTTGAAAGAGGTGTTGTTTCTGGGTCATATAATTTCGGGAGGGGGAGTATCAGTTAACCCCAGAAAAGTGAGGGATGTGTTGAAGTGGGAACCACCGAAAAATGTCAAGGAAATAAGGAGTTTCCTTGGGATGGCTGGATATTACCGTAGATTCATCAAGGACTTTTCCAAGATAGCCAAGCCTATGACGGAGTTGCTAATGAAGGGAAAGGCTTTCCGATGGACTCAAGCTTGTCAAAACAGTTTTGAGGAGTTGAAGAAGAGGTTAACAACAGCCCCAGTCTTAATATTGCCAGACGTGAGCAAGAGTTTTGATATTTATTGCGACGCATCGAGACAAGGACTTCGATGTGTATTGATGCAAGAAGGTCAAGTGGTCGGCTATGCATCAAGACATTTGAAGAAACATGAGCAGAATTACCCCGCGCACGATTTGGAACTCGCGGCCGTGGTACACACATTGAAGATTTGGAGGCACTATATTCTTGGACATAGGTGTGAAATTTATACGGATCATAATAGTTTGAACTATATTTTAACACAAACGGATCTGAACTTGAGGCAACGGAGATGGTTGGAGCTCATCAAAGATTATGATTTGGGGATCAACTATCATCCGGGAAAAGCCAATGTAGTGGCCGATGCTTTAAGTAGAAAGGGAGTAAGTCATCAACTCACAGTTCGAGAGTTACCATCCGAGTTATGTAAGGAGTTTGAAAGGTTGAACCTCAGATTTGTAAATGAGATGGAGATGATGGAGTTAAACCAAACCTTGGAGTATGAAATCCGAGAGGCACAAGCTGAGGAGATCAAGGAAATCATGGAAAGGACCGAAGAAGGGAGATAATTCAGGTTTGATGAAGACGAACATGGTACCTTATGGCTTGGTAAGAGAATCGTTGTGCCTAATGTGAAGCATATTCGGGAGACAATATTAAAGGAGGCACATGACTCACCATACTCGATTCACCCTGGTTGTACGAAGATGTACAAAGACTTGAAGGCGTGCTATTGGTGGGATAGCATGAAAAAGGACATAGCTGAATATGTGGCATTGTGTGATGTGTGTCAACGAGTCAAGGCGGAATATCAAAGGCCAGCTAGATTATTGCAACCATTGAAGATCTCGTAATGGAAGTGGGAAGAAATCGGTATGGACTTCATAGTTGGGTTACCACGTACTCACTCCAGGTATGACTCAATTTGGGTAATTGTGGATCGCTTAACCAAGTCAGCTCATTTTTGTCCCTGTGATGACCAAATATACAACTGCACGATTGGCCGAAATATACATGGAGCATATTGTGTGTTGACATGGAGTCCCTAAGAAGATAGTCTCGGATAGAGGTTCTCAATTAACCTCCAGATTTTGGCAAAAATTGCATGAAGCTTTGGGAACAAGGTTGAATTTTAGTTCAGCATATCATCCTCAAACGGATGGACAAACTGAGAGGACCAATCAGATTTTGCAGGACATGTTAAGAGCTTGTGCTTTGAAGCATGGGAAAAGTTGGGACAAAAGCTTGCCATATGCAGAATTTTCATACAACAATAGTTACCAAGCAAGCTTGAAAATGTCACCGTATGAAGCGCTTTATAGGAGGAAGTGTAGGACACCTTTATTCTAGAATGAGGCAGGAGAAACTCAAGTACTTGGTCCGGATGTGTTGCAAGAAGCCGAAAGGAAAGTCCGAATAATTCGTGAAAACTTGAGGGCTGCCCAATCAAGACAAAAGGGCTATGCGGACAATAAGAGAAGGAAATTAACCTTTGAAGTGGGAGATTTTGTTTACCTCAAGGTGTCACCAATGAGAGGTCATAAGAGGTTTAACATAAGAGGCAAGCTAGCACCTCGTTATATTGGACCATTGGAGACTTTGGACAGGAGAAGAGAAGTAGCGTATAAGTTGGAGATGCCAGCTCATCTATTGGATGTCCATGATGTCTTTCATGTTTCCAGACTCAAGAAGTGTTTGAGAGTACCAGAAGAACAAGTGTCAATGGAAGAATTGGAACTAGAGGAAGATTTGACTTATGCCGAACAACCGGTCAAAATATTGGAAACTAAGGAGAGGGTCACAAGAAACAATGTTATTAGATGGTGTAAACTTCAATGGAAGCACCACACAGAAAAAGAAGCAACGTGGCAATTGGAGGATGATCTCAAGAAGGAATTTCCCTATATCTTCTCTTCCGCGTCGAATCTCGAGGGCGAGATTCATTTTAAGGGGGGTAGGTTTGTAACACCCTCATTTTTATGCATCATGCCTTGCATGCACTCATATACATGTTTAATGTTAACCCACAATAAGAGGAACGAGTTTAAAATTGATTTGGAGCAAAACCGCACTTAAAATATAGGAAAGTGCAGACTAGTCCGATTTCTCTCTAACTAAAAATGGACTTGTCTGTTTTTGCTACAGACTAGTCCGATTTTGCCTCTAGAAACCTTCGGACTTGTCCGATTTTGTGCCCACTAGTACGATATTCCATGAATCCTTGCATATTTGCTATGTCCCTGGACTTTTTCGGACTAGTCCGGTGTTTCAGTGGACTTGTCTGTTTTCCTCTCTGACTAAAGTTGGACTTGTCCGATTTTAGGCCAGACTTGTCCAATTTTCTCTCTGGACAACTTCGGACTAGTCCGGTCCTTTCCGGACTTGTCCGATATTTTGCGAGTCCGAGCTGATCTTTTGTTTTACGACTTGTTTCTTAGGTTTCATGTTATGTGGGCCTAGGGATGTTGTGCCTAACTCTTTTAGAGCCCATGTGGGACTCTAAACCGGCCTCTACTCCTCTCAAACTCGAAATCCATCTAACCCTAGCCTCCACCCCTATATAAACAGCCCCACCCCTTGGCTTGACATCTATTTGCCACTTTTCCACCCCACCCAAACCCTAGTTCGTGGAGAGCCACCACCAAGGAGGGAGGAGGAGATCCCAAGCAAGAAGAAGAAGAGGAGGAAACGAAATAGGATCAAGATCTCCATCAAGTTTTGATCTTCATCACCAATTCATCTCCAAGTTCATCCCCAACCCTAGATCATCAAGATCCAAGTGTTACCTCCAAGTTTCTTGATTCATTGGAGTTCTAAACACCTGGTATACCTTCTATTCTCTTTTCCTTACGTGAATTCAACCCCTAATCTCCAAATTTACGTCGATCTAGAAAACCCTAGTTCGCTAGTTCTACGAAGTGCGGACTAGTCCGGCCTTCTGCAGACTAGTCCGATTTTGCTGACTAAATTCTGTGATTTAATTCTAAAGTTGATTTGAATCAACTCCAAACCTGTATAAACTTGTTAAAATCTATTAGAATTAATTAGTGATCATTAAAAGCAATCTATTAACAAGTTCTACCTTGCATTTGCATTAATCATGCATATCATGTCATATTGAGTAATATTTGTGCACTCTTTGATTGTGTTTCTTGTCTTGTATGTTTATTGTGTGGATTAGACGGATTTGCGCTAGAGAGTGCCACGGAGGATCTACAGCACCAAGAGTTTGAAAGCTTTGACCCTAATCAACCGCAAGAGCAAGGCAAGTGTCCTTGAAGCATATTGATCCTATTTTAAAATAAATATTTTGTTTGCAAACTGCATGCTTGTGTCAGTTTGTTGGGAATCCTATGGTAGGAAGTTTACTAGTGTTGTTTGACCACCCTTGTCACCTGGAATATATGGTAGAGAGTCGAGAAGGGCTTTTTACCTTTTGCTTCGCTTAATCAACTGGGATGGGAAACAACTATACCACTCAATTTAATTATGCATGGATGAGATTATGGTTAACATGAACTGGTTAAATATGATATGGTAATGGGTGATCTAAGCAAGCCTGGTATGTGGATGGGTTGGACGTATGGTGGTTTGCTTGCTTTAGATCTAAGGACTGGTTCATACAAGAATAAGCTAGGACTACAGTGCCACCATGAGGCCAAGTATGGGTGCGGCATAGCTGGTTAATTAGGGTTTTGCCAGTTCTATTTGGACCATTATGGATGCTCGGGGAAGGGGTAGTCGGATTTGGTTTGTTGATGATTGGTGGGACTACCCTGGGATCCGAATGGCTCAAGAGGGGGCCCTTGGTTGAAGATGTGCTCTGAGGGAGACATCACCACCGATGAAACCTCAGTGGGGTCTAAATAGGCTAGTAATCCCTTTGTAAAGGCTATTTTGTGATATCTTTGCCATACACCAAAGGAAGTGTAATTGGCATAAGAGAGGTTTCTTTAGTCGCCGACGGGTGATGAAATCACAAACACGTGGGTAAAGCGGTACAACCTCTGCAGAGTGTGTCTAAAACTATTATGATAGCCGTGCTCCCGGTTATGAGCACTTGGACAACTTCCATGATTAGAGGGAACTTAGTATTTGGATGGTATTTGGGATGGTTATGGTTGGTATTATGGTTATAGTTGGTTATGGATTTATTTCTGGTATTGAATATGGTTATTGAAAATGGTGAAATCTGGAATTATTAATGATGGTAGTGAATTCAGACTAGTATTAGGATATTACTTATGATTATGATGGGTTTACTTCACATACATATAATATATTGCTTTTCAAATGTTTTAATGTACCTTTCAACACTTAGCCATTATTATTGTCGTCATTTGAATCAGACACATGTCATACTTTCCACACTTTCTGAGTACAACATGTACTCACTCTTGCAATCCGCCCCCAACAGTTGCAGGTCAGGATTGGGAGTTCAATGGTGATAATGTGGAGTTCTAGGCCGTGTCTACCGTCAGCTTTGCCTCTGGTGTTGATTGGAGCTGCGCTACCCTATTGCTTATGCTGCCTAGCTGTTTAGTTTGCTTAATTAGAGTATTTCTACTGCATTAGTTGAACTTGTCATTAATATTCATTAGAGCTTGTATTCGAGGATAATATGGTTTGTTTAATAAAATTTGGTTAATTAATCTTGTTTTGTGGTAATTTTCTGTATACTCTTTCGTGAATGCACTCGTGTATGTGTGATGAACATCCTGGGCACACATATGCGTTAGCTTGGTTCATTTTTCGAAACTGGGCATCACACGGAGGCTCGACATGTGGTGACTTTGGAGCTTCCCATCGTGGGAAGGTAGGTCCCGAGCCACTATACACATGGCAGCACTGGAGCATCCCTCTACTGGGGGTTAGGTCCGGGGTCACTGGACACGTGGCAAGACCGGAGCTTCCCTACGAAGGGAGTTAGCTCTGGCATTGTGTTACACATGGCAGTGCTGGAGCTACCCAAATGAAGGAGGCGTGTCTAGTGTTGTGTCTCCTGTGCAACCTTCGGAGGTCTTCAACTCGGACGGGTGGAACCGCTCGGCGTTTCTTGCGCTATTATGGGGTACCCGGTATGTAGGGTATCGAAACATTTGTTTGTCATTAATCAACCAAAACCCACAAGGGATGCCTATATGCACTTTCAATCTCCCCCTTTTTGTTGATTGATGACAACCAATTGAGATTACACAAATATGATGAAAAATTCAGATTTTCATAAAGTGTGCACATATGAATTTTGAGAAAATAGTAAATGTAGAAGTAATACTCATATGTGCACTCTTTATGATGGGGTGCAAAACTATGTGTGTGTGAGCAATAATATTGATGTGAATGAGGTAAGAAGCATAATCATAACATCATCAAGATTATCAAGTACACATAGCAACTTTAAAGAATAAAACATTGATCATAGTAAAGCATAATCATAACTTCATAATACATGTCCAAAAGCATAATGAGAACGTAATATAACTTCCACAAGACCAAATGCACGACAGAGTCTTAAAAAGAAATAAGAGCAACAAGACACAAAAGAGATCTAGGACTCTCTCTCTCTCAGCTTGAGCTACGACCTAGGACTCCCCCTCAATCTCTCCCCTTTGGCATCAAGGAACCAAAAAGGAAGAGAAGGAGGGATCTACTCGTCGTCGTCGGCTCCATCCGTGCTGTTGGTCCTTTATTCATCTTCTTTATCAAGCTGAGGAGGAGGAGGAGAGGAACCACTCGTCGTGCCCCTAAGGCCAAAGTAAGCAAGCTCGGAGTTGGTGAGAGATGGAAGCTCCAAGAAATCATATCCATAGTCCTCTGGAATAATAGGAGATCCAACAGGCTCAATCTCCAGATTTTGGCTAATGGCTTTGACATTTTCCTTCATGTACCGCATTTGCTCCTTTCTTGCCTTTTTCATCTTGTGTAGCTTCACCTCTGATTTGTGGCAAGAACCAAAGATGGCAGCCAAATACTTCAATATCCTGCTAGCGGACCCTTTGCAAGATGGAGAGGCCCTAGAGCTAGAGGGAGGCCTTGTCTCTTCTTGGGCTCTCCTTGGGTGCTCTTCACTTGACGGAGGAGAGGGGGCTATTGGGAGAGCAGCTTGAGGCGGCTTCTGAGGCCTCATGCAGTGTGCTCCACGTCCTTCACAAACTTGATTCCTATGACCTTCTCAATCATGAACATAATATATGGCGCATAGCCACAGGAGCGCTTGGGAGTACAGAGATGTTCACCATGTCATTCCAAATATAGTTGAACACATCAAACCTTCTTCTCCTGCTTATGACCTTCATCAGGGTTCTCAAGTACCATTGGACACTGCCTGCATCCCCATCCTTAGGAACAATGGTCCTCCGAAGCACTCGAGTGAGGACAATGAAAAGTGACTTCATGTTCTTGGTTGATGGGGGATTGTAACGGAGACGAGTGTCATAGAGGAACTCCATCTTGTCTTTCTCCAGAGGGCTATCATTGTGGATCACGATCTCATGGTTCTCAGTATCCTCAAGATGTAACAATTTTGCAAAGTCAGCATAGGTAATAGAGTAGATTGATCCATGAGTCATCCAGGTTACTCTTTCTTCACCCATACTGGCAAAGTGGCATAGAATTGGACTATCACTTCATTATTCCAGTTGTATCTAAAGGATAACAAATCCTTTAGCTCATGCCTCTCTGCAACGGCAACTACCTCATCAAATGCAGCATAGCTCTTTCTTCCAAAGTGGTTCCAGTCTATCCATTGACTTCATACAACTGGGGTCTTCATGTTGAGGTAGACGCTGCTGTAGTAATCCGAGTGGAAACTACTCCAAATCCTCGGATCAGTAGCTACCTTCCCACTGCTGTAAGCGTCGACTTGCCTGAACTTCCAAGCAACATCGCTGCCCTTTCCAGTGAATCTCTCTTCTGAGGAATTTGATTGCATTGAGTTGAGATACACTAGAAATTTGATCAGTACACACCGGACTTGTCTTAAGTTCAGGTGCAGACATGTCCGGAGCACCGGACTTGTCTGCACAGATAACGGACTAGTCTGGTATGGGACTGTTCAAACCCTAGCTAAATGAAATTTTGGAGTTTCTCAATGCAAAACTGAAATGGAGTAGATGGAATACATCAAGGAAACATGTATCGGCAAGAGGAATCAAGCTATTTGAGCAATACCAAGGAAAATTGAAGAGTTAGGGTTTGGTGAGAAAAATTACCAAATCCTTTGATTCGAGGAGTTTTAAGAGTTGTTGGTGCGGATTAGTTTGGGGTCTTCGATCTCCTTGCAATGTAGATCAATTCCCACGAAGATTTGAGCGGACTTGAGGGAGAACTCCCAAAATTGCCTTGGGAGCACTTGAGTGAGGAGAGAGAACTTGAGAGAAGTTGTGAGGAGGAAGAAGAAGGGTCTGCACCATCCTAAGGGTTAAGCATTGATACACCGGACTAGTTCGTGGTCATACCGGACTAGTCCCGGCAAGCGGACACTTCAGGGACTAGTCTGCAGTGTGCTGACTAGTCCGGGGTAACCAGAAACTAGTTCGTGGTCACCTGCATAGGGAAATATAAAAACCTTTTGTATATATCCTAAGGTGCCTAATAAAGAAATAGGGGGCAAAGACACACACATATTTTTAATGAATATGATCAGTAAACATACAACAATCAAGCTATGATCATAATTCATCAAGATCTAACAATTAACATAGTTTTTAGGAGAAAACAGGGAAAATGAGTTTTCAACAAAAGAACTTGATTTTGAAGATGACATACATATATGCAAGATTTCAAGCCACGTTCCGAGCATCAAGGATATTTAGTTCATTTCGAAGCTCACAAAAGCATTTTCATCGAGTGGCTTGGTGGAGATATCGGCTAGTTGTTTCTCATTTTAGACATGGGAAATGGCTATGTCTCCTTTCATTGAATGGTCTCTCAAAAAATGATGTCGGATATCAATGGGTTTGGTTCTAGAGTGCTCAACAGGGTTATGTGCAATTTTAATTGCACTCTCATTATCACAAAGGAGTGGAATACGGTTCATATGGTAACCGTAGTCCCTTAGAGGTTGTCCCATCCAATAGAGTTGTGCACAACAACTCCCGTCTGCAACATACTCTGCTTCAGTTGTGGACAAGGCAATGGAGTTTTGTTTCGGACCAAGAAACTAGGGACCTACTCAAAAATTGGCAAGTACCGGAGGTGCTTTCTCTATCTACCTTGCATCCGGTGTAATCTGCATTGGAGTATCCAGTGAGATTGAACTTTGAACCTTTAGGATACCAAAGGCCTAGGTTGGGTGTATGAACTAAATATCTCAAGATCCTTTTTACGGCTGTTAAATGACATTCCTTAGGATTGGCTTGAAACCTTGCACAAAAACATACACTCAACATGATATCTGGCCTAGATGCACATAAATAAAGTAGAGAGCAAATCATGGAACGGTATCCTTTTGATCCACGTTAGTTCCATCTTCATTGAGGTCTAACTGTCCATTTGTCACCATGGGAGTCTTTATGGGTTTCGCTTTGTCCATGCCAAATTTCTTGAGAATGTATTGGGTGTACTTTGTTTGGCTTATAAACATTCCTTCCTTTAGTTGTTTCACTTGGAATCCCAAAAAGTATCTCAGCTCTCCCATCGTGGACATCTCGAATCTATTTGTCATGATTTTACTAAATTCTTGACAAAAAGATTTGTTAGTTGAACCAAATATGATATCATCAACATAAATTCTACAAATGAATAGATCATCATCAAAGTGTTTGGTAAACAAAGTGTAATCAGCTTTACCAACTTTGAATCCATTTTCAAATAGAAAATCTCTAAGGCACTCATACCAAGCTCTTGGAGCCTGTTTGAGGCCATAGAGAGCCTTACGCGGTTTGAATACATGGTCGGGGTCCTCTTGATCTTCAAACCCATGGGGTTGCTCCACGTACACCTCGTCCTTGATTGGTCCGTTGAGGAAGGCGCTTTTGACGTCCATTTGATATAGCTTGAAATCATGGTGAGTAGCATATGCAAGTAATATATGAATTGATTCAAGCCTAGCTACGGGAGCAAAAGTCTCGTCGAAATACAAACCTTTGACTTGTGAGTAACCTTTGGCCACAAGTTGTACCCTGTTCCTTGTCTCCACTATGTGTTCGTCTTGCTTGTTGTGAAAGACCCATTTAGTGCCAATGATGTTGGACTTGGGTCTTTCAACAAGTTCCCATACTTCGTTCCTCTTGAAGTTGTTCAATTCTTCTTGCATGGCCATTAGCCAGTCATGATCTCTTAATGCATCTTCAACCCCGTATGGTTACAAAGAGGATACAAAAGAATAGTATTCACAAAAATTAGCTATACGAGATTCAGTTGTCACTCCCTTTTGGATGTGACCAATTATGTTGTCGACAAGGTGATCTCTTTGTATGCTTTGGTGTACTCTTGGATGTGGCACTTGTGGTCTTGAATCCTCATGATCATCATCTTCTTCGTCTCCTCCTGGATACTCGCCCTCATTAATGTTTTGATTATTTTGATCTCCTTGAGGTTGATCTTGTGTGGAAGCTCCCCCTTGATCATTTTCCTCCATTTATGGTTCATTTTCTTCATTCGGATTTTCAGGTGATGCTTGTGGTCGAATATCGCCCAGCGTCATTGTTCTCAATGCTTGACATGGAGCTTCTTATTGATCTAGCACACACTGGTCAACTTGCTCTACTTGAGAGCCGTTAGTTACATCGAACACTACGTCACGTGCTACTTCCACAAGTCCAGAGGCTTTGTTGAAGACACGATAAGCATAGGAGTTCGAATCACAGCCAAGCAAGAAACCTTTATCTGACTTTGAAGCAAACATCGAAGCCATAGGCTTCTTGTTTAGAATATAACATTTTGAACCAAAAACTCGAAAGTATGAAATATTTGGTTTGTTATCGATGAGTAGTTCATATGACGTTTTCTTAAGTAAACGATGAGATATAGTCTATTTATGGCGTGACAAGCGGTGTTAACCGCTTCAGCCCAAAATTGGTCTGAAGTCTTGTATTCATCGAGAATTGTCCTCGCCATCTCAATGAGTGTACGGTTTTTCCTTTTGGCTACCCTGTTTTGGTGAGGAGAGTAGGGTGCTGAAAATTCGTGCTTTATTCCTTCTTCATCCAAACACTCCTCAACTTGAGTATTTTTGAATTATGTTCCATTGTCACTTCGTATATTATTGATCGTTAATGAGAATTCATTTTGAGCTCGCCTGAGAAACTTCTTGAGTGTTCCTTGAGTTTATGTCTTATCATGCAAAAAGAAAACCAACGTGAAGCGTGAAAAATCATCGACAATGACTAAACCATATTTATTACCGCTGATGCTTATGTAAGCAATTGTACCTAAAAGGTCCATGTGGAGGAGCTCAAGCAAACTTGTTGTGGTCATGACATTCTTCATAGGATGGGGTGCTCCTACTTGCTTCCCGGCTTGGCATGCGCTACAAGGCCTGTCTTTCACAAGAACAACATCCTTCAAACCTCGGATGTGATCACATTTTAGAAGTTTTTGTAGATTCCTCATACCAACATGTGCTAGCCGTCTATGCCACAGCCAACCCATGTTAGTTTTTCCAATCAAGCATGTGTCAAGTTCAGCTTTATCTCTGTTGAAGTCAACTAGATAAAGTTTTCCTTTTAACACACCCTTGAATGCAATAGAGTTATCACTTCTTCTAGAGACAGTCACACCCTCATTGGAAAATAAACAATTATAACCTTTGTCACATAGTTGAGATATGGATAAGATGTTATAATCTAAGGAATCAACATGTAAAACATGAGAAAGTGTATGTTGTGATGAAATTGCAATTTTACTTGTACCTAGCACCCTTCCTTGACTATTATCACCAAAATAGATGCCTTCGTCTGAGTCTTCATTTTTTTCATACTCCACAAACATTTTTCTTTCTCCGGTCATGTGATTTGTGCATCCACAATATAGCACCCATTTTGCTCCACCGGATGAGTAAGCCTGCAAAAAGAAATTACGCTTTGGTATTAGGTATCGAAGCTTGCTTGGGTCCTTTGAGGTTAGTCACAAGTGATTTGGGCACCCACACACAAGACTTGGTGTTCTCATGGCGTGGCCCAACATATTTAGCATAAGCTTTTCCATAACCATTTTTCATAAGAACATATGAAGCATCAAAGGTTCTAAACAAGATTTGTTGTCCATATGAGTTCACAATGTTCAATTTATCAATGTTATCATCTTTTCCAACTTGGGAAGAGTTTCCCTTGACAAAAGCAATGCGATACTTGTCATTCTTGTCGCTTCTAGCGTTTTTCCTTTCACCATAAGAATACCCAATGCCATATTTAATATTAGGAGGTCTTGTGACCGAGTCTGCACTATGTGCATACTTGACCTTCTCCTTGTCAAATATGTCACATTGGGAGGGATGCTTGTCTTTTGTCAAGTTGGACTTTTCTTTCAAGTTGGTGTTATTTCAGCACATGTACAATTAATGACAGTTTCAGATTTGATATGTTGAGAAGGTGAGCTTGAAGAGGACAAAGAACCACTTTGCTTGAGTGACTCAACTTGTGTCTCAAGGATCTTGTTAACTTTGGTTAAGTTAGTAAGTTCCTCCTTGATAGTCACATTTTAGTCTTTTAACTTCAAACAAGATTCATTGCTTGAAGCTTTCTCAAGTTCTAGTGATTTACTTCGCTCCTTTTCAAGCTCAAGGAGCTTTTCAATCTCAAGATATTCCTCCTTTTGGAGAATTATCATATCTTCTTAGCGATTGACTAGCTCCTCCTAATCAACAATCTTATACATTAGAAATTTCATTCTAGCAGCAAACTTTTTATCTAAACCACTAAGCATGTCTTCATCATCACTAGAATTATCAATATCACTAGTAAAAGAAAGTGAGGAGGAAGATTTAGTTATAACCTTTCTGAAAGTGCATCTAGGCATCCCTCATGGGTTTTGGTTGATTTATGACAAACAAATGAGATCCTAACCAAATTGTTGAGATGAGCGCAGGTTTTAATGAACTTATGAAGACAGTGCAAAAAGAAAGGAGAATGAGGATCTATATGGAAAAGATCTCAAGAGCTGAATAGATTAGATCATTGTGTATGGAGTGTGTTGGAGACACGCACCCCAAGAGCTCAAGCACAAGAAAACTCATTCACTGCACATATTTATAGAGGTACGGACTAGTCCGATAACACCACGGACTAGTCCGATATCTTTCTGTTCAAAATTTGACAATTCCTCCCAGTGCGTACTTGTCTGCACAGTCCAGGTTTACATAGACCGGACTAGTCCGATATCACCAGGGACTAGTCCGATATCTTTCTGAATAAGATAAGACTAGTCCCCCCAGTGCGGACTAGTCCTCAACACTTCACAGCTTTGCACGAAATCAGACAAGTCTAATAATATCCGGACTAGTCCGATAACCTCTTTGACTAAACTCGGACAAGTCTTCCAAGTGCGGACTTGTCCCCAATTCACTAAGGGTTTCACCACCACCGGACAAGTCCGATATGTACCAGACTAGTCCGAACATTTCTAGAGACAAAAACAACTAGTCCACCCCTGGCCGGACAAGTCCGATAATTTGGGGCACTTAGGGTTTCCCACACGCCACACACCGGTCTAGTCCGGAGTCCACCACAGACTAGTCCGGACATTGAAAACCCTAACGGTAACCCTTGGAAACCCTAGTATAAATAGAGGTGCACGGCCCATCTATGGTCTCTCTCGACCCTCTGCGCTGTCACACCCTCCAAGATCCTAGAAAACACGTCTCTCCACACAATCCAACACAAGAAAGATCAAATCCTTGAGGATTAACATTAGATAAAAGGAAAGACACGATTCTTCAAGTTTTGAGCTCTTGGGTTTGATTCTCTCGCACACTCTTGTTGTTTCATTGCAGGTCTTACGAGTGTTTCTTGGTGGTGTTTTGATTTCTAATCTTGGGGAGCCCTCAACTTGTGAGAAGGCCCCTTGAACACAGTTATCTTACCCCTTTGTGATAGTGGAAGAGAGTCGGCCTTTGTGGTGATTCGACGAGGTTAGGGTTGGTGAAGACCCGGTCCTTTTGTGGGCTCCTCAACATGGATGTAGGTTGCCTCTGAGGGAACTGAACCACGGGATAAAATCTTGTGTAAATCTTGTTCTTATTTTTTCATATCACATTATAGGGTTTACTTGATCTTGCATATTCACGTTAAAACATTGAAACTGAAGATTACCTTGTGATTTACTAAGTTTTAATGAAGCAACGTACTCTAGTTATATCTTAATTTCCGCTGCATAGAGTACTTAGATTGAGATCATTGATCTAACTTGATCAATCTAGTCCGCAGGCACCGGACTAGTCCGCACACTACCAGACTAGTACAATTTCTCGGTATTTGATCAAGTTGTTGAGTGTTGCAGGTTCCGACTAAGATTCAAAAAGGCATATTCGCTCCCCCCCCCCTCTAGGCCACATTCAATTGGTACGAGAGCTAGATTCTTCAAAAAGAGACTAATCGCTCGAAGGGAAAATGTCGGACATGAAGGATGTGCACAAGAGCCTCAACCAAGAGAAGGTTGAAGATGAAAAGGCTCAAAAATTGGAGAAGCTCCTTGACGCCATTCAGGACTTCGAGGATGACGATGAGGAGACGCTTGAACTCAAGGTGCTCCTAAGGAAGAAAGCCCTCTCCAAAGGGAAAATGGAGATCAAGGACGAGAAGAAGAAGAAGAAGTGGTGTAGTCACACCAACTACTCCCGATATCCTTTCAACTACGACTGTCTAAATTCTAACAATAGCCATTATTTGTATATTCCTCTAGGAAAAGCCCCACACTTTGATGGCAATGATTACTCAATGTGGAGGAAAAACATGAAAATGCATTTAATCTCACTTAACCCCAGCTTGTGGCATATAGTGTGCACAGGTATAGATATCCCAGGCGACGATGATGAGCTTACACCAAGCCAAGAGCAAGCAATTCATCAGAATGCTCAAGCTGCAGCGGTCATCACATCATCACTAAGTCAGGACGAGTTCACCAAGGTGGATGGACTCAAGATTGCAAAGGAAATATGGGACACATTGCAAACTGCACATGAAGGCGATCGTCATGTGTGAGAGGCGAAGATTGAAATGATCGAAGGCGAATTGGGAAGATTTGCCATAGAAGAAGATGAGTCGCCGCAAGACATGTACAATCGGTTGAAGACTCTCATCAACAAGGTTCGAGCATATGGAAGTAAAAAGTGGAATGATCACGAGGTGGTGAAGCTCATCCTTAGAGCTTTCATTCCTAGCAATGTTACCCTGTGCTCGATCATTAGAGAAAGCCCCGGGTACAAGAAAATGACTTCGGATGAATTGCTTTGAAAGATCATCAACTTTGAAATGATGGAGAAGCAAGAAAAACATGTCAAGGAGATTGCCGACCTCACCTCAACAAAGAAGAAACGGGTCGCCTTCAAATCCAATTGCAAGCCCTTGTCAAAAGAAGCTTGAGAGGCTCAAGATGAAGATGACAGCGATGATGAGAGTAGCGACATAGATGAGGAAGACATGATCCTCTTCATGAAGAAATTCAAGAGGATGATGAAGAGAAGACAAGGGGGTAAATCAAGTGAAGGAAAACACAAAGAAAAGTCAAGACCGAAGTTGAGGCAGGCTTGCTATACTTGTGGTGAATATGACCCCTTTATAGTTGCCCATACGAAGAAAACAAGAACAAGATCAAGGAAATGAAGCCTCAACCCAAGAAGTTCTTCAAGAAGAAAAGGCAAGTGGGACTGGCGCACCTAGGAAAGGAGTGGGACTCAAATGGTGAGTCCTCGTCCGAAGAGGAAGAGGAGATGGCTAGCATAGCCATCAAGAAGACGACCAAGAAGTCGACCCTCTTCCCCACTATCGACGCATGGAAGGACAACGACACCTGTCTCATGGCGAAGGAAGGTAAAAGAAGGTAACATCTAAATCTTCCTTCTCAAATTCTTACTCTAGTGATAGTGATGCCAATAGTGATAATGAAGATATGCTTGTTGGCCTTGATAAGAAAATTGCCGCAAGAATGAAATTCTTAATGGATAAACTTATTGATAAGGAGGAGCTTGTTGATCGCCAAGAAGAAATGATCATCCTTCAAAAGGAGGAGTATCTTAAGATCAAAAAGCTCCTTGAACTTGAAAAGGAGCAAAGCAAGTCACTAGAGCCTGAATTAGCTTCAAGCAAAGAAGCTTGCTTGAAGTTAAGCAACTCAAATGTAATTATCAAGGATGAACGTGCTAACTTGACCAAAGTTAACATGATCCTTGAAGTACAAGTTGAGTCACTCAAGTGAAGTGACCCTTCAACCTCTTCAAGCTCACCTTCTCAACACCTAAAATCTGAAACTAGTACTACTTGTACATGTGCTAAAGTTGAAACTACCTTGAAGGATAAGTCAAACTTGACAAAGGACAAACATCCTTCCCATAGTGGCATATTTGACAAGGAGAAGATCAAGTATGCACGCAGTGCATACTTGATCACCAGACCTCCTAATGTCAAATATGGCATTGGGTATTCTTATAGGTAAAAGCAAAGTGCTAGAAGCCATAAGAATAACAAGGAGCGTATTGCCTTTATCAAGGGAAACTTCCCTAAAGGTAGAAAGGCTAATAATGTTGACAAGTCCAAACATGCTAATTCATATGAGCAACAACTTTTGTTTAGAACCTTTGATGCATCTTATGTTCTTATGAAAAGCAACTTTGGTAAAGTGTATGCCAAATATGTTGGGCCACGTCATGGGAACACCAAATCCCATTTGTGGGTGCCCAAATAACTTGTAACTAACCTCAAAGGACCCAAGCAAGCTTGGGTACCTAAAACCAAAGCATAACTTGTTTTTGCAGGCCTATTCCTCCGGTGGATCGAAATGGGTGCTAGACAGTGGATGCACCAACCACATGATTGGAGAAAGAAGGATGTTTGTTGAGTATAAAGTAAATGAAGATCCAAGTGAGGGCATCTATTTCGGATACAATAGTCAAGGAAGGGTGCTCGGTACCGGTAAAATTGCAATATCATCTCAACACACGCTTTCTCATGTTTTGCATGTTGACTCCATAGATTATAACCTTCTGTCCATATGTCAATTATGTGACAAGGGTTATAATTGCTTGTTTACTAATGAGGGTGTGACCGTCTCTAGAAGGAGTGATGACTCGGTTGCATTCAAGGGTGTGTTGAAGGGAAAGCTTTATCATGTTGACTTCAAAAAAGATAAAGCCAAACTTGACACATGTTTGATTCCAAATACCAATATGGGTTGGCTGTGGCATAGACGGCTAGCACATGTTGGTATGAGAAATCTTCAAAAACTCCTTAAGGGTGATCACATCCGAGGTTTGAAGGATGTAATTTTTGAGAAAGACAGGCCTTGTAGAACGTGCCAAGCCAGGAAGCAAGTAGGAGCACCTCATCCCGCGAAGAATGTCATGACAACGACAAGACCGCTCGAGCTACTTCACATGGACCTATTTGGTCCGATTGCTTACATAAGCATCGGCGGTAACAAATACGACTTAGTAATCATTGATGATTTTTCACGCTTCACGTGGGGTTTTTTTTGCATGATAAGACAGAAACTCAAGAAACCCTCAAGAAGTTTCTCAAGCATGCCCAAAATGAGTTCTCATTGAAGATCAAGAACATACGAAGCAATAATGGAACAGAGTTCAAGAACACCCAAGTTGAGGAGTACCTAGACGAAGAAGGGATAAAGCATGAATTCTCAGCACCATATTCCCCTCAACAAAACGGAGTAGCGGAAAGGAAGAACCGAACCCTCATAGAGATGGCGAGGACAATGCTTGATGAGTACAAGACTTCGGATCAGTTTTGGGCGGAAGCGGTTAACACCGCTTGTCACGCCATAAACAGACTCTATCTTCATCGACTTCTCAAGAAAACGTTTTATGAGCTACTCACTGTTAACAAGCCTAGTATTTCCTATTTTTGAGTTATCGGTTCTAAGTGTTATATTTTGAACAAGAAGCCTAAGACTTCAAAGTTCGCTTCGAAGTCTAATGAAGGTTTCTTGCTTGGTTATGATTCAAACTCTTACGCCTATCGTGTCTTCAACAAGGTCTTCAGACTTGTTGAAGTAGCACGTGATGTAGTGTTCGATGAAACTAACAGCTCTTAAGAAGAGCAAGATGATCAATGTGTGCTAGATAGAGAAGAAGCTCCTTGTCAAGTGTTGAGATGAATGGCATTGGGCGATGTTCGACCACAAGTGCCACCTCCGAATCAAAATGAAGAAGATGAACCACAAGTGGAGGTAATGGATCAAGGGGAAGCTTCTACACAAGATCAACCTCAAGAAGATGAAGATGATAAACACACAACTGAGGGCAACCATCTAGGGGGAGTAGAAGATGACCATGAAGACTCAAGACCACAAGTGCCACACCCAAGAGTACACCAATTTGTCCAAAGAGATCACCCCATCGACAACATTATCGGGGACATCCAAAAGGGAGTATCTACTAGATCTTGAATTGCTAATTTTTTCGAACATTACTCTTTTGTATCCTTTTTGGAACTGCGCAGGATTGAGGATGCATTGAGGGATCCAGATTGGGTGGTGGCAATGCAAGAAGAACTTAACTTCAAACGGAATGAGGTGTGGGAACTCGTCGATAGACCCAAGTTCAATGTCGTCGGCACCAAATGGGTGTTTTGCAACAAGCAAGACGAACACGGGGTGGTGACAAGGAACAGGGCGCGACTTCTGGCAAAAGGGTATTCACAAGTCGAAGGTTTAGATTTCGATTAAACCTTTGCTCCCGTAGCTAGGCTTGAATCAATAAGAATATTACTTGCGTATGCTAGTCACCATGATTTCAAGCTCTATCAAATGGATGTGAAAAGCGCACTCCTCAATGGACCAATCAAGGAGGAGGTGTATGTGGTGCAACCCCCGAATTCGAAGATCAAGAGTTCCCCGACCAAGTATTCAAACTGTGTAAGGCTCTCTATGGCCTCAAACAAGCTCCTAGAGCTTGGTATGAGTGCCTTAGAGATTTATTGATTGAAAATGGTTTTAAAATTGGCAAAGCTGATTATACGTTGTTCACAAAGAATTTTGATAATGATCTTTTTATTTGTCAAATTTATGTTGATGACATTATCTTTGGTTCAACTAACAAATCCTTTTGTGAAGAATTTAGTAAGATTATGACAGATAGGTTTGAGATGTCCATGATGGGAGAGCTAAAATACTTCTTGGGATTCCAAGTGAGGCAACAAAAGGAAGGAACGTTCATAAGCCAAACCAAGTATACTCAAGACATACTCAAGAAGTTTGGAATGGACAAGGCGAAGCCCATAAAGACTCCCATGGCAACAAATGGGCACTTGAATCTCAATGAAGACGGACCAAGCGTGGATCAAAAGGTATATCGCTCCATGATTGGATCCCTACTTTACTTATGTGCATCTAGGTCTGATATTATGTAGAGTGTGTGCTTGTGTGCAAGATTTCAAGCCAATCCTAAGGAGTGTCATTTGACAGCCGTCAAGAGAATCTTGCGATATTTAGTTCATACACCCAACCTAGGCCTTTGGTATCCAAAAGGTTCTAAATTCAATCTCATTGGATACTACGATGCAGATTATGCTGGATGCAGGGTAGATAGAAAGAGTACCTTCGATACATGACAATTCTTGGGTACATCCCTTGTTTCTTGGTCCTCCAAGAAACAAAACCCCATTTCCTTATCCACGGCCAAAGCGGAGTATGTTGCAGCTGGGAGTTGTTGTGCACAACTCCTTTGGATGTGACAAACTCTAAGGGATTACGTTTACAATATGAGTCATATTCCACTCCTTTGTGATAACGAGAGTGCCATTAAAATTGCCCATAATCCCGTTGAGCACTCTAGGACCAAACACATACACATCCGGCATCACTTTTTGAGAGACCACTCAATGAAACGAGACATAGTCATTTCCCATGTCAACACCGAAAAACAACTAGCCGATATCTTTACCAAGCCACTTGATGAAAAACGTTTTTGCGAGCTCAAAATGAACTAAGTATTCTAGATGCTCGGAACTTGGCTTGAAAACTTGCATATATGTATGGCTTCTTCAAAATATGTTGATTGTGTTGCGAAAATCATCTCTCTCAATTTTCTCCGAAAAACTATTTCAATTGCTTGATCTTGGTGAATTATGGTCATTGCTTGATTGTTGTATGTTTACTGATCATATTCATCAATATTACTTGATTGTTTTGGCCCCTATTCCATCTATTAGTACCTTCAAATATTTACGAATGGTCTATCCAATTATGTACCGGTGACCACGGACTAGTCTGTGGTCACCCGGACTAGTCCGCACGCTGCAGACTAGTCCGCAGAGTGTCCGGTAGTCCGGACTAGTCCGGTAGACCCCGGACAAGTCTGATCTTTTGACTCCATAACCCTAGGCGCCGCCAAAACCTAATCTTCTTCACCCTCAAAACTCACCTCACATGCTCTCTCTTCACTCGAGAGCCCCCAAGGCGATTTGGCAATCTCTCCATCAAATCCCTTCAAGTTTGGGTGGAAATCGATCTCCATTGCTAGGGTATTGAAGACCACGGACTTGTCCGCACCTCCAACTCCTCCTTCGTCAAGAATCAAAGAATTTTGGTAAATTTCCCCCCAAACCTTAGAAACTTTGATTTCTTCCGTTTTAAGTCAAATAGCTTAGTTTCTTTAAGCTAATACATGCTTCCTTGTTGTATTACATCTATGTTAAGCTATTTTTGCATTGAGCAACACCGTTTGTCTCATAATTAGGGTTTGAGATGTTGAACAATGGACTAGTCCGGTCTCTGTACGGACGTGTCCGGTCCCTCCGGACTAGTCCGCACATGAGCACAGGACAAGTCTGATTTTAAACTGAACTCAACCCTAATTTCCAACTACTCAATGCACTTCCTTACCATCAACACTCATCCATTCCTTGCATAATCTCATTGTCAGGACAATGTCGAATGAGAAAATCTCCAACTTCGAAGACAAGATGGAACAAGATTTGTTGTCGCGTGCTTCGGAGTCTCGCGCTAACAAGAGGCAAGAGCGTGCCTTTGAGCCAGCACCTTCCCCACCTCAGGTGCGATGCAAGGTTCTAGCCAAGAAGCATGCGTTCAAAGCCAAGGATGCAGCTGGCTCTAGCTTGGCAGCTCCTCGTCAAGCTAAAGGCAAGGGAAAGGGAATTGCCTCGGGCCCGATAGGCCCTCTCAAGATGAATGCACCAAGAAGGGGAACAGGTACCCCTCTGGAGAAAGGTTCAATGGCAACAGAAGCGATACGACTTCCAAGCTCAGAATGGTGGATTGCTACAGCAGATCAAAGAAGGCATCTAATGCCAGATTCTAGTGTAACTTCCACGCGGATTACTACAATTCCATGTACATGCAGATGAAGACTCAAGTGGTCAAGAGTCAATGGATTGATTGGAGTCACTTTGAGAGGATGAGCTGCCCAGCCTTCGATGAAGTGATACAAGCTATAGAAAGGAAGGGCTCAAAGACTTGTTTGCTTTCAGGTGCAACTAGAACGATGAAATCATCGCTCAATTCAATGCCACCTGCTACTTTCCTAGCGATGAGGAGGAGAGGGTGACTTGGATGACACATGGATCCAAGTACACTATTACCTATCATGACTTTGCAAGACTGCTTCACCTAGAAGACACTGGCAACAATGAGCTAACTATCCACAATATTGGTGTCCTGGGGAAAGATAAGATGGAGTTCCTTTATGATACTAGCCTGAAGTTCAATCCTCCTTCCACCAATAACATGAAGCCATTCTTCATGGTTCATAACAGGGTCCTTAGGAAGACAATTGCTCCAAAGGATGGAGATGCAGGGAGTGTCCAAGGATACTTGAGGACATTAATGAAGGTGGTTAGCAAAGATAGGAAGTTTGATGTCTTTGACTACATTTGGAATGACATGGTCAACATCCTGCACACCGAACAGATCTTGTGGCTACGCACCATACTTGATGTTCATGATTGAGAAAGTCACGGGGATCGAGTTCATGAAGGATGTGGAGAACACTCCTTTGAGGCCCTAGAAGCCTCCCCAAGCCACTCTCGAATATGCTCCATCTCCAGTGTCTAGTGAAGAGGCTCCAAGGAGATCTCGAGGATATGCGAGGACTACTCCCGCCACTAGAGCCCCTCCTCAAAAAGGGTCCCCCAGTGGCATTTTGAAGTATTTGGCAGCCATTTTTGGCTCATGCAAGAAGGCTGAGGTAAAGCTTCACAAGCCGAACAAGGCAAGGAAGGCCGACATGAGGTATGTCAAGGAAAATGTCAAGCATATCTGCCAGAAGCTGGAGATCGAGTCTATTGGATCTCCCACTATCTCGGATGACTCCGCATCTGACTTCACTGAGCTTGGACCATTGACTCCCTCTGAGTTTTCCTACTTTGGCATTGCGGGCGCTTCGAGTGGATCCGCTCCTCCTCCTCCTTCACAACCTCAAAATGAAGATGAAGATGAGGAGAGGACCGACAGCGATGAATGAAGGCATTAAATCCCTCTTCTCCTTATTTTTGGTGTCTTGATGCCAAAGGGAGGGATATTGAGGGGGAGTCACTAAGTGTAGCTGTAGGTTGCGAGGGGAGCTCTATTCGTGCTTATTTTGGGTTGTAAAACTTTAGTTGTGCCCTCTTACACTTTTGGTCTTGTGATGTGGTGCTATGACTATGCTTATACCTCTAAGTTATATTTATGAAATATGTGATGATGATTTTCTACAATATGTGTTTATGCTCTGAATTGACATATATGCTTGATATTGAGATAATTATGTCAATTGTTTCATTCTCATCACAATTATTTCTTACACACACTTAGTTTTGCACCCCACCATAAAGAGTGCACATATGCCTTATGTTGTCATGCTTAATTTGTTCCAAACACATATGTGCACACTTTATGAAAATTCTGCATTTGTAATCATATTTGTGAAATCTCAATTGGTTGTCATCAATCACCAAAAATGGGGAGATTGAAAGTGCATCTATTCATCCCTCGTGGGTTTTGGTTGATTTATGACAAACAAATGAGATCCTAACCAAATTGTTGAGATGAGCGCATGTTTTAATGAAATTATGAAGAAAGCACAAAAAGAAAGGAGAATGAGGATCTATATGGAAAATAGCTCAAGAGCTGAATAGATTCGATCATTGTGTATGGAGTGTGTTGGAGAAACACACTCCAAGAGCTCAAGCACAAGAAAACTCATTCACTGCAAATATTTATACAGGTCTGGACTAGTCCAATAACACCACAGACTAGTCTGATATCTCTCTGTTCAAAATCGGACAAGTCCTCCCAGTGCGGACTTGTCTGCATAGTCCAAGTTTACACAGACCAGACTAGTCTGATATCACCACGGACTAGTCCAATATCTTTCTGACTAAGATCGGACTAGTCCTCCCCAGTGTGGACTAGTCCTCATCACTTCATAGCTTTGCACAAAATCGGACAAGTCCGATAATATCCGTACTAGTCCGATAACCTCTCTGACTAAAATCAAACAAGTCCTCTAAGTGCGGACTTGTCCCCGATTCACTAAGGGTTCACCACCACCGGACAAGTCCTATATGTGCCGGACTAGTCCAAACATTTCCCGAGACAAAAACAGACTAGTTCGCCCCTGGCCGGACAAGTCTCATAATTTGGGGCATTTAGAGTTTCCCACACGCCGCACACCGGACTAGTCCAGAGTCCACCATGGACTAGTCCAGACTTTGAAATCCCTAACGATAACCCTTGGAAACCGTAGTATAAATAGAGGTGCACGGCCCATCTATAATCTCTCTCGACCCTCTGCGCCGTCACACCCTCCAAGAGCCCAGAAAACACGTCTCTCCACACAATCCAATGCAAGAAAGATCAAATCCTTGAGGATTAACATTAGATCAAAGGAGAGACATGATTCTTCAAGTTTTGAGCTCTTGGGTTTGATTCTCTCGCACACTCTTGTTGTTTCATTGCACATCTTACGAGTGTGTCTTGGTGGTGTTTTGATTTGTAATATTGGGGAGCCCTCAACTTGTGAGAAGGCCCCTTGAACACGGTTATCTTACCCCTTTGTGATAGTGGAAGAGAATTGGCCTTTGTGGCAATTCGACGAGGTTAGGGTTGGTGAAGACCCGGTCGTTTTGTGGGCTCCTCAACGTGAATGTAGGTTGCCTCTGTGGGAACTGAACCACGGGATAAAATCTTGTGTCAATCTTGTTCTTAGTTTTTCATATCACATTCTAGGGTTTACTTGATCTTGCATATCTCACGTTAAAACCTTGAAACTAAAGATTACCTTGTGCTTTACTAAGTTTAATTGAAGCAACGTACTCTAGTTATATCTTAATTTCCGCTGCATAGAGTACTTAGATTGAGATCATTGATCTAACTTGATCAATCTAGTCCGCATGCACCGGACTAGTCCTCACACTACTGGACTAGTCCGACTTCTTGGTATTTGATCAAGTTGTTGAGTGTTGTAGGTTCCGACTAAAATTCAAAAAGGCCTATTCACCCCCCCCCCCCCTCTAGGCCACATTCACTTTCTTTTTCCTTCCTTGGCCATTAGACATGTGTGGTTGGTGTCCTTCCATGCGCCCATGGTTGCAAAAAGAGTGGACTTCTTGGTAGGCTTCTTGATGGCTATAGTGGGCATCTCCTCTTCTTGTTCAGATGAGGACTTATCACTGGAGTCCCACTCCTTCCCTAGATGTGCTTGGCCATATTCCTTCTTTTTCTTGAATACTTTCTTTTGGAGGCTTGTTGTCTTTACTCTTCCTCTTATTGTCTTCATGTGGACAATCTACTATGAAATGATCATACTCTCCACAATTATAGCATGCACGTCTCATCTTAGGTCTTTGTTTGTCCCTATGTCTTCCTTCATTGGAGCTACCACCCTTTCTCTTCTCATCATTTTCTTGAACTTTTTTATGAACAAGATCATGTCTTCTCATCGACATCACTACTTTCATCATCACCATCATCTTCCTCGGGAGCTTCTCGAGCTTCTTTTGATGCGGGCTTGCAGGTTTCCTTTAGAGCAACTCCTTTCTTCTTTGCCGAGGTAAGGTCGGCAAGTTCCTTGACATGCTTGGCTTCCTTCTCCATCATTTCGAAGTTGATGATCTTGCCAAAAATTTCGTCTGGGGTCATTTTTCGATACCCTGGACTTTCTTTAATCATAGAGCAGAGCGTCAAGTTCTGAGGCATGAATGCCCTAAGAATGAGTTTCACCACCTCATGATCTATCCACTTCTTGCTACTGTAAGATCATACTTTGTTGATGAGAGACTTCAGTTGATTGTACATATCTTGGGGTGATTCACCTTCTTCTATAGCAAGTCTTGCCAATTCACCTTCAATCATCTCAATTTTAGCTTCGCGTACATGATGATCACCATCATGTGCAGTTTTGACAGTATCCCATATTTCCTTAGCAAACTCGAGTCCATCCAACTTGGTGAACTCGTCTCGTCTCAATGATGATGTAATGACAGTTGCGGCTTGAGCATTTCGATGAATAGCTTGCTCTTGACTTGGAGTTAGCACTTCATCATCATCTGGAATATCTATCCCTGTACACACTATATGCCAAAGACTTGAGTTAAGAGATATAAGGTGCATTTTCATGTTTTGTCTCCACATTGTATAGTCATTTCCATCAAAGTAAGGTGCTTTGCCTAAAGGAATTGACAAGTAATGTCGATTATTAGAATTTAAATGCTCATAGTTAAAAGGATATCGGGAGTAGTCTGTGTGACTACTACCCCTTTTCTTCTCATCTTCAATCTTCTTCTTCCCTTTTGGAGAAAGTGCCTTCTTCTGAAGAAGAGCCATGAATTCAAGCATCTCCTCATCATCATCATCCTCATAGTCTTGAATGGCATTGAGGAGTTTCTCTAGTTTTTTGTTCCTTTCATCATCACCCATTTCGTTGTTGAAGCTCTTGTGTTCACCCTTGATGTCCGACATCGTCTCTTCGAGCGGTAAGTCTCTTTTGAAGAGTTTTTCTATGATACCAATTGAATGCAGCCTAGAGGGGGTGAATAGGCTTTTTGAACTTTTATCGATCCCTGAAACACTTAACAAAGAGACCAAATACAGGGAGATCAGACTAGTCCGTTATGGTGTGGGCTAGTCCGGTATACGCGGACTTGAAAATCAAAGTAGATCTTTAATTTTACTTCTAGTAGTCTATGCAGCGGAAAGCAATTGACAATTTAAGTGTATTATGACAATGAAATAAGATATTGCAATTATCAAGTTTGGTCCAATGTTTCAATGTGAATTACACAAGACTGTGCAAACCCTAGAATATGTCAAAAGGTAAAGAAAGAACACGCGAGACAAGATTTATCCTGAGGTTCGATTCCACACAGGAATCTACATCCTTGTTGAGGAGTCCATGGAGGATCGGGTCTTCACTAACCCTTCCCTCGGGGTAATTGCCACAGAGGCAAATTTTCACTCACTAACTTTGTTCAAAGGGGCCTTCTCACAACTTGAGGGCTCCCCAAAGATTACAATGAACGAACACCACCAAACACACTCAAAAGATGTATAATAAAAAAAAGAGAGTGTGCGAGAGATCAAACCCAAGAGCTCAAGATCGTATAGAACAAGTGCTCTCCTTTGTACAATCCCTAATCCTCAAAGATTTGATCATTTTAGGTTTAGAATGAGTGCAGAGAAGTATTTTTGGGCTCGTGGGAGGTGTGACGGTGCAAAGAGTCGAGAGAGATTGTTGTGTGGCCGTGCACCTCTTTTTATACACGGGTTTCCAAAAGTTACCGTTAGGGTTCGCGAGGTCTGGACTAGTCCGTGGTGGACACCGGACTAGTTCGGTGTGCGTGTGTGAAAAACCTTAACTGTTGATGGATATCGGACTAGTCCGTTAAGGTGTGGACTAGTCCGATCCTGGCTCAGATAGTTTTCGGACTACTCCGTTAGATATCGGAGTTGTCTGATGTGGTGAAAAAGTGTAGAACTGAGGACAAGTCCGCACTTGGAGGACTTGTCCAATTTTTACTCAGAAAATTTTCAGACTAGTCCGGTGGATATCGGACTAGTCTTGTGTGTTGAAAAAGTGTAGAACTGAGGACAAGTCCGCACTTGGAGGACTTGTCCGATTTTTACTCAGAAAGTTTTTGGACTAGTGTGTTAGATATCGGACTTGTCCGGTGTGGTGAAAAAGTGTAGAAATGAGGACAAGTCCGCACTTGGACGACTTGTCCGATTTTTACTCAGAAAGTTTTTGGACTAGTCCGGTGGATATCGGACTAGTCTGGTGATGTGCAAATGTGAACAGCTACGGACAAGTCCTCACTTGGAAGACTTGTCCATTTTTTGTCCAGTGAAAAATCGTACTAGTCCAGTGGATATCGGACTAGTCTGCTCTTCCTGATAATTGTGCACTCAGTGCAATATTTTTCACTTGAGCTCTTAGGCTGTGTTTCTCCAACACACTCCTTACAAAATAAATCTATTATTTTCAAGTCTTGAGTTTTTTCCTTTTCAATCCTCATTCTCCTTTCTTTTTGTGATTTCCTTCTAATCTCTTTAAAACCTGCGCTCATCTCAACAATTTTGTTAGGACCTCATTTGTTTGTCATTAATAAACCAAAACCAACAAGGGATGCCTAGATGCACTTTCAATATCCTTGGGTTCAAAAGAAGCAACAAACGCAGAATGAGCATGAGAGTTTGGATCAAAAAATTGGACCTTGTGACTCGTTCGTGCAAGCTTCCAATAATTTGTTATGGAGGGTGACTTTTGAGGACTCGGAAGGAAGTAGCTTGTAGAAGAGTTTGCAGCTTGAGGATGATCTGGACCATTAAGAACCATTGTCAATGTTAGTTGTGGATAAAAATTAGGAGCTACAACAACGTCATTAACTTCTGAGTTTCCAGGCAGCAGCACCATGTCTTCCGCATCTTCAATGAAAATACTCTCCCCATGCGGATATGCGTCTTGATCTGCAATATTAGAGCTAGTACCTGGGCTAGCTTCATCAAAAAAAACCTCACAAGTCTCCGCAATTTTTTTACTGTCAAGTAAAAGCACACGGTACCCTCTAGTCTGAGATGGATAACCAAGAAACATGCCATCAGCAGATCTAGATTCAAATTTATCAAGATTACCATGTTTCTTAACAAATAATTTGCATCAAAAGACCCTAAAGTATGTGATACTAGGCCTATCTCCAATCCGAAGCTCATATGGGTTTTTTCCTAGCTTAGCTAGCAAAAAAACTTGATTGGAGACATAACAAGCTGTTGAAATAGCATCGGCCCAAAATTTTCTAGGAGTTCAATTTTCATCAAGCATAGTCCTAGTCATCTCAACTAAGGTTCTGTTCTCTCTCTCTCTCTCTCTACAACACCATTTTGTTGAGGTACATATGGAGAAGGAAATTGATGATCTATTTCATTTTCAGCACAAAAGTGGTCAAACGATTGGTTCTTAAATTTGGTTCCATTAGCACTTCTAATTGCTTTTAAAGACCCTGGGTGGTCAAGTGAAAGTCTAAGAACCATACTTCTAAATTGACTAAAAGCTTCATTCTTAGATGCCATAAAGTAAACCCAAGAGTATCTAGAATAATCATCAACAATTACTAGCACGTACCATTTACTTCCAAAAGATTGAATGCGTGAAGGACCTACGGTGTCAAGGTGTAAAAGTTGGGCCGGTGTTGTTGCCATGGTCATTGTGAGTGGAGCATGTGAACCTACAACCATCTTAGCATGTCTACAAGAAGAACAAACAATTTCTTTGTCCCCTTTAAGCTTAGGTAACCCGTGTTCATGATCAAGACCACTAACACGTGTGATTTGATTAAAGCCTAGGTGACCAAATCTATTATGCCAAAATATAAATTTTTTGAATCATTAGCAATTAGACACCTATGCTTAGAGGATGACGTGTCAAAATCAGCTTTAAAAACTCTTCCAAATCGAGACATATTAAACATAAACTCACCATTAGAATCTACAACCTTGCAGTAATTTTTAGTGAAAATAACTTCAAGATTTTCATCTAGGAATTGTGAAACAGAAAGCAAGTTGTATTTAAGATTTTTAACAAGTGTCACATCTTTCAAGGTGTGATTATTAACTCTAACCAAACCCTTAGAAATTATAGGAGTTGAAGAATTATCGGCAAAAGTAACATTCTCTACACGTGACACAAAAGAGAGGGAGGAGAACCATTATTTGTTCCTAAACCAATGTTCCTTTAGATGAAAATGAAGCATTCATCATAAGAAGAAGGGCTAGATTTACCCTTTGGCTTAGGCTTAGAGCTTGAGAACTCATTGGGAACTTTTCCCTTTTCCTCTTTTTGTTCTCTTTTCAACATCATCATATGAGTGTCATTTTTTAATGCTTTCCTTGGCTGTTTTAAGTATCCCATGAAATTTAGCCAATGTTTTCTCCATGCCATTCAGTTGAAAATTCATAATAGATGGCTCGTAGCTCGCTGGGAGTGATAGGAGAATGACATCAATAGCGAGATCATCCTTGAGTTCACAACCAGGTTGCTCCAAAGTCTCAATATAACCGATCATCTTGAGTACATGAGGATTGATCGGGCTACACTCCGCTCGCTTGCATTAGAACAAGGCCTTTGAGATGTTGTACCTCTTGGCCCTTGCCTGGTTTCCAAACATTCCACGTAGTCTCTCAATCATAAAATAAGCATATGTATGCTCATACTATTTTACAGATTAGGAGACATAGTGGCCAACGTGAGGCAACATACATTAAGTGCATCATCTAAGTGCTTCTAATAAGTTCTACGAGTTGTAGCATTCGCATCTAAAGAGGATTCATGTAACACCCTCATTTTCATGCATCATGCCCTACATACATTCATATACATGTTTAACATTAATACACATAAAGAGGAACGAGTTTAAAATTTATTTGGAACAAAACCGCACTTAAAATGCTGAAAAGTGCGGACTAGTCCGATTTTGGTGAGGACTAGTCTAATTTCTCTCTGACCTCGATCAGACTTGTCCGTTTTTGTTTTGGACTAGTCCCATTTTGCCTCTGGACACTTTCGGACTTGTCCAGTCTTATGCGGACTAGTCCGGTATTCCAAGAATCCTTGAAAATTTGCTAAGTCTCTGGACTTGTCCGGACTAGTCCAGTGTTCCAGCGGACTTGTGCGTTTTCCTCTCTGACTAAAGTCGGACTTGTCCGATTTTTGGCCATACTTGTCCGATTTCTTTCTGACTAACTTCGGACTAGCCCGATCCTTTTCGGACTTGTCCGATATTTCGCGACTCTGGAATGATCTTTTGTTTTACGACTTGTTTCTTGGGTTTCACATTAAGTGGGCCTAGGGATGTCGTGCCTAACTCTTTTAGAGCCCATGTGGGACTCTAAACCGGCCTCTACTCATCTCACACTCGAAATCCATCTAACCCTAGCCTCCATGTGACACCCGGTTCTGAAAATGAACCAAGTGAACGCATATGTGTGCCCAGGATGTTCAACACACATACACGAGTGCATTCACAAAAGAGTATACAGAAAATTACCACAGAACAAGATTAATTAACCAAATTTTATTACACAAACCATATTATCCTCGAATACAAGCTCTGATGAATATTAATGACACGTTCAACTAATGCAGTGGAAATAAACTAAATAAGCAAACTAAATAGCTAGGCAGCATAAGCGATATGGCATAGCGCAGCTCCAATCAACACCACACGCAAAGCTGACGGTAGACACGGCCTAGAACTCTGCATTTTTGCCATTAAACTCCCAATCCTAACCTGCAACTGTTGGGGGGGATTGCAAGAGTGAGTACATGTCGTACTCAGCAAGTGTGGAAAGTATGACATGTGGCTGATTCAAATGACGAATATAATAAAGGCTAAGTGTTGAAAAGTACATTAAAACATTTGAAAAGCAATATATTATATGTATACGAATAAAACCCATAAAAATCCATGTAGTAATCATAATACCAGTCCATATTCCATATCCATCATCATATACCAATATCCATATTCAATAACAGAATTTAATTCATAACCATCCATAACCATAATACCAACCATAACCATCCAAAATACCATCCCAATACCGAGTTCCCTCTAATCATGGAAGTTGTCCATGTGCTCATAACAGGGAGCGCGGCTATCATGATAGTTTTATTAGACTCTGCAGTGTTTGTACCACTTTACCCACGTGTTAGTGATTTCATCAACTTTCAGTGACTAAGAACCTTCCTTATGCCCGTGACCCGTCGGTTACATTACACACTTTCGTTGGTGTGTGGCCAAGAGATCACAAAATAGCCTTTACAAAGGGATTACTAGCCTATTTAGACCCCCACGTAGGTTTCACCGGTGGCGATGCCTCCAACTGAGCACATCTTCAACCAAGGGTCCCCTCTTGAGCCATTCAGATCCCAGGGTAGTACCACCAATCATCAACAAACCCAATCCGACTACCCCTTCCTCGAGCATCCTTAATGGTCCAAATAACACTAGCAAAGATCTAATTAATGAGCTACGCCGCACCCATACTTGGCCTCGTGGTGGCATTGTAGTCCTGGCTTATTCTCACATGAAGTGGTCCTTAGATCTAAAGCAAGCAAACCACCATGACATCCAACACATCCACATATCAGGCTTACTTAGATCACCCATTACCATATCAGATTAACCAGTTCATATTAACCAGAATATCATTAATGCATAATTAAATGTGTAGTGTTGTTTTCCCATCCCAATTAATTAAGCAAAGCAAAATGGTAAAAATCTCTTCCCGACTCTCTATCATAATTTCAGGTGACAAGGGTGGTCAAACAAAGCTAGTAAACTTCCTATCATAGGGTTTCCCATCAAATTGACACAAGCATGAAATTTCCAAACAAAACATTTATTTCAAAACAGGATCAATATGCTTCAAGGACACTTGCCTTGCTCTTGGGATTGGTTCGGGTCAACTTCTTCAAACTCTTGGTGTTGTAGATCCTCCGCGGCACTCTCTAGCGCAAAACCGTCTAATCCGCACAATAAACATACAAGACAAGAAACATAATCAAAGAGTGCACAAATATTACTCAACATGACATGACATGCATGGTTAATGCAAATGCAAGGTAGAACTTGCTAATAGATTGCTTTTAATGATCACTAACTAGTTCTAATAGCTTTTAACAAGTTTATACAGGTTTGGATGTGATTAGATCTCATTTTAGAATTAATTCAACACAATTTAGTCAGCAAAATCGGACTAGTCTGCAAAAGGCCGGACTAGTCCGCACTTCGCAAAACTAGCGAACTAGGGTTTTCTAGATTAACGTAAATTTGGAGATTAGGGGTTGAATTCACATAAGGAAAAGATAATAGAACATATACCAGGTGTTTAGGACTCCAATGAATCAAGAAACTTGGAGGTAACACTTGGATCTTGATGATCTAGGGTTGGTGATGAACTTGGAGATGAATTGGTGTTGAAGAACGAAAGCTTGATGGAGATCTTAATCCTCTTTCGTTTCCTCCTCTTCTTCTTATTGCTTGGGATCTCCTCCTCCCTCCTTGATGGTGGCTCTCCATGAACTAGGGTTTGGGTGGGGTGGAAAAGTGGCAAATAGATGTCAAGCCTAGGGGTGGGGTTGTTTATATAGAGGTGGAGGCTAGGGTTAGATGGATTTCGAGTTTGAGAGGAGTAGAGGCCGGTTTAGAGTCCCACATGGGCTCTAAAAGAGTTAGGCACGACATCCCTAGGCCCACTTAACGTGAAACCCAAGAAACAAGTCGTAAAACAAAAGATCAACTCGGAGTCGCAAAATATCGGACAAGTCCGAAAAGGACCGGACTAGTCCGAAGTTGTCCAGAGAGAAAATCGGACAAGTCTAGACTAAAATTGGACAAGTCCGACTTTAGTCAGAGAAGAAAACGGACAAGTCCGCTGGGACACCAGACTAGTCCGGAAAAGTCCAAAGACTTAGCAAATTTTCAAGGATTCTTGGAATATCAGACTAGTTCGCACAAAATCGGACAAGTCCAAAAGTTTCCAGAGGCAAAACCGGACTAGTCCGCAGCAAAAACGGACAAGTCCGTTTTTAGTTAGACAGAAATCGGACTAGTCCGCACTTTCCTGCATTTTAAGTTCGGTTTTGTTCCAAATCAATTTTAAATGCTCCAAATCAATTTTAAACTTGTTCCTCTTTATGTGGGTTAATGTTAAACATGTATATGAGTGTATGCAAGGCATGATGCATGAAAATGAGGGTGTTACAAACCTACCCCCCTTAAAATAAATCTCGCCCTCGAGATTCGACGCGGAAGATAAAAGATAGGGAAATTCCTTCTTTAGATCATCCTCCAATTCCCACGTTGCTTTTTTTCTGTGTGGTGCTTCCATTGAACTTTACACCATCGAATCACCTTGTTCCTTGTGACTCTCTCCTTGGTTTCCAAGATCTTAACCGGTTGCTCGACATAAGTCAAATCTTCCTCTAGTTCTAATTCTTCCATTGGCACTTGTTCTTTCGGTACTCTCAAGCACTTCTTGAGCTGGGAAACATGAAAGACATCATGGACGTCCGAAAGATGAGCTGGCATCTCCAACTTATATGCTACTTCTCCTCTTTTGTCCAAAATCATGAATGGTCCAATATAACGAGGTGCTAGCTTGCCTCTTATGTTAAACCTCTTATGACCTCTCATTGGTGACACCTTGAGGTAAACAAAATCTCCTATTTCACAGGCTAATTTCCTTCTCTTATTGTCCACATAGCCTTTTTGTCTTGATTGGGCAGCCCTCAAGTTTTCACGAATTATTTGGACTTGCTTTTCGGCTTCTTGCAACACATCCGGTGATCTCTATCATAATTCCAGGTGACAAGGGAGGTCAAACAAAGCTACTAAACTTCCTATCATAGGGTTTCCCATCAAATTGACACAAGCATGCAATTTCCAAACAAAACATTTATTTCAAAACAAGATCAATATGCTTCAAGGATACTTGCCTTGCTCTTGGGATTGGTTTGGGTCAACTTCTTCAAACTCTTGGTGCTGTAGATCCTCTGCGGCACTCTCTAGCGCAAAACCATCTAATCCGCGTAATAAACATACAAGACAAGAAACACAATCAAAGAGTGCACAAATATTACTCAACATGACATGACATGCATGATTAATGCAAATGCAAGGTAGAACTTGTTAATAGATTGTTTTTAATGATCACTAACTAGTTCTAATAGATTTTAACAAGTTTATACAGGTTTGGATGTGATTAGATCTCATTTTAGAATTAATTCAACACAATTTAGTCAGCAAAATCGGACTAGTCTGCAGAAGGTCGGACTAGTCCGCACTTCGCAGAACTAGCGAACTAGGGTTTTCTAGATCGACGTAAATTTGGAGATTAGGGGCTAAATTCACGTAAGGAAAAGACAATAGAATGTATATCAGGAGTTTAGGACTCCAATGAATCAAGAAACTTGGAGGTAACACTTGGATCTTGATGATCTAGGGTTGGTGATGAACTTGGAGATGAATTGGTGTTGAAGAACAAAAGCTTGATGGAGATCTTGATCCTCTTTCGTTTCCTCCTCTTCTTCTTCTTGCTTGGGATCTCCTCCTCCCTCCTTGATGGTGGCTCTCCACGAACTAGGGTTTGGGTGGGGTGGAAAAGTGGCAAATAGATGTCAAGCCAAGGGGTGGGGTTGTTTATATAGAGGTGGAGGCTAGGGTTAGATGAATTTCGAGTTTGAGAAGAGTAGAGGCTGGTTTAGAGTCCCACATGGGCTCTAAAGGAGTTAGGCACGACATCCCTAGGCCCACTTAACGTGAAACCCAAGAAACAAGTCGTAAAACAAAAGATCAACTCAGAGTCGCGAAATATCGGACAAGTCCGAAAAGGACCGGACTGGTCTGAAGTTGTCCAGAGAGAAAATCAGACAAGTCTGGCCTAAAATCGGACAAGTCCGACTTTAGTCAGAGAAGAAAACAGACAAGTCCGCTGGGACATCGGACTAGTCCGGAAAAGTCCAGGGACTTAGCAAATTTTCAAGGATTCATGGAATATCGGATTAGTCCGCACAAAATCGGACAAGTCCAAAAGTTCCAGAGGCAAAGTCGGACTAGTCCGCAGCAAAAACGGACAAGTCCGTTTTTAGTCAGAAAGAAATCAGACTAGTCCTCTGCAAAATCGTACTAGTCCGCACTTTCTTGCATTTTAAGTGCGGTCTTGTTCCAAATCAATTTTAAATGCTCCAAATCAATTTTAAACTCATTCCCCCTTATGTGGGTCAATGTTAAACATGTATATGAGTGTATGAAAGGCATGATGCATGAAAATGAGGGTGTTACACTCCACCTCTATATAAACAACCCCACCCCTTAGCTTGACCTCTATTTGCCACTTTTCCACCCCACCCAAACCCTAGTTTGTGGAGAGCCACCATCAAGGAGGGAGGAGGAGATCTCAAGCAAAAAGAAGAAGAGGAGGAAACAAAAGAGGATCAAGATCTCCATCAAGTTTCGTTCTTCATCACCAAATCATCTCCAGTTCATCACCAACCCTAGATCATCAAGATCCAAGTGCTACCTCCAAGTTTCTCGATTCATTGGAGTCATAAACATCTGGTATACCTTCTATTTCCTTTTCCCTACGTGAATTCGATCCCTAATCTCCAAAATTGACGTCGATCTAGAAAACCCTAATCTGCTAATCTCGTAAAGTGCGGACTTGTCTGGTCCCTAACGGACTAGTCCAATTTTCCTGCTTAAATTGTATTGAAATAATTCTAAAATTTGATCTAATCAAATCCAAACCTATATAAACTTGTTAAAATCAATTAGAACTAGTAAGTGATCATTTAAAAGCAATCTATTAACAAGTTCCACCTTGCATTTGTATTAATCATGCATGTCATGCCATATTGAGTAATATTTGTGCACTCTTTGATTGTGTTTCTTGTCTTGTATGTTTATTGTGTGGATTAGACGGATTTGCGCTAGAGAGTATCGTCGAGGATCTTCATCAATAAGAGTTTGAAGGCTTTGATCCTAATCAACCGCAAGAGCAAGGCAAGTGTCCTTGAAGCATATTGATCCTATTTTTTAAAATTAAATGTTTTGTTTGCAAACTGCATGCTTGTGTCAATTTGATGGGAATCCTATGATAGGAAGTTTACTAGCATTGTTTGACCACCCTTGTCACCTGGAAATTATGGTAGAGAGTCGGGATGGGATTCTTACCTTTTTGCTTCGCTTAATTAATTGGGATGGAAGAACAACTACATTACTTAATTTAATTATGCATTAATGAGATTGTGGTTGACATGAACTGGTTAAATCTGATATGGTAATGGGTGATCTAAGAAAGCCTGGTACATGGATGGGCTGGATGTTATGGTGGTTTTGCTTGCTTTAGATCTATGGACCGGTTCGTGGAGCGACCTTCCAGGATTTACAGTGCCACCACGAGGCCAAGTATGGGTGCAGTGTAGCTGATTAATTAGGGCTTTGCCAGTGCTATTTGGACCATTAAGGATGCACGGGGAAGGGGTAGTCGGATTGGGTTTGTTGATGATTGGTGGGACTACCCTAGGATCCGAATGGCTCAAGAGGGGGGTCTTGGTTGAAGATGTGCTCAGTTGGAGACATCACCACCGGTGAAACCTCAGTGGGGTCTAAATAGGCTAGTAATCCCTTTGTAAAGGCTATTTTGTGATCTCTTGGCCACACACCGATGGAAGTGTGAGATGGCATAATTGACATTCTATAGTCATCGAAAGGTGATGAAATCACAAACACGTGGGTAAAGCAGTACAACCTATGCAGAGTGTGTCTAAAACTATCATGATAGTCGTGCTCCCGATTATGAGCAACCTAGACCCTCACATGATTAGAGGAAAATTGGGATTTGGGGTGGTTATGTATGGTATTATGGTTATGGATGGTTATGAATTGAGTGCTGGTATTGAATATGGTTATTGGCAATGGTGAAATCTGGTATATGGATGAAGGAAATGAATTATGGACTGGTATTATGATGACTATATGGTTTATGATGGGATTATTTTATATACATGTAATATATTGCTTTCAAATGTTTTAATGTACTTTTCAGCACTCGGCCATTATTATTGTCGTCATTTGAATCAGCCACATGTCATACTTTCCACACTTGCTGAGTACGACATGTACTCACCTTTGCAGTCCCCCCCCCCCAACAGTTGCAGGTCAGGATTGAGAGTTTAATGGCGATAATGCGGAGTTCTAGGACGTGTCTACCGTCAGCTTTGCCTGTGGTGTTGATTGGAGTTGCGCTATACCCTAATGCTTATGCTGCCTAGCTATTTAGTTTGCTTAATCAGTTTATTTCCGCTGCATTAGTTGAACTTGTCATTAATATTCATTAGAACTTGTATTCGAGGATGATATGGTTTGTGCAATAAAATTTGGTTAATTAAGCTTGTTCTATGGTAATTTTTTGTATACTCTTTTGTGAATGCACTCGTGTATGTGTGTTGAACATCCTGGGCACACATATGCGTTCACTTGGTTCATTTTCGGAACCGAGTGTCACAGATTGGTATTAGAGCCATAGGTTGACCGTAGGATGCTGTTGGTGGTTTTGATCTGGCAGATCTCCCGACACTACTAAAAGTGTTTGCGGAGTTTGAAGTTCGGTGTGGGCGCGCGGAGATTCAAGAAGGTGAAATGTAAAATGACACAGGAGACACAAAGATTTACGTGGTTCGGGCCGCCTGAGCGTAATACCCTACTCCACGGGGTGTGTTGGTGTTGTATTGGATGTATGACCTCAACTCGGTGATGTGAGTTGAGAGCGCATGTGAGCCGATCATACCAGATCAGATCAGATCCGATCAGATCATATCCCCTCTATGTATCGTCGGCCTGTCCTTCTATAGTACAAGGACAGGCCGTTACAAGTTGGCTTGGCCCGACATGTGGCCCTGGCGGCTACTAATATTGATACAAATTTGATGCGCTTAATTACCCTTAAAGACCGAGTTACGGGCTTTGACAGCGCCGTTACTGGTAATAAGGGTCGTATGATCGTGTGTCATTAACATAGTATTAATGACACTTAATCAAGTCTTGAAGTCCTTGATTCCCCTTTGAAGATCCAGAGCCGTTCTGGATTCCACCGGAGGTTTGAGGCTGAAGATCCGACGGTTGGACACGTGGCAGCTCTGGAGCATACTGTGGGGAACAGATAGGTCCGGTGCCACCAAACACGTGTCAGTTCCGGAGCTTCCCTCGGTCTGGGGTTAGTTCCGGGGGTGCCGTTATGGTACATAGCCCGGAGCTTCCCCCTTGTGGGCGGTAGCTCCGGTTTGATGGTACACGTGGCGACCCTGGGACTAACCATGTTGGGGAAGCGGGTCTGGTTATGTCTGACATGTGGGCCTCCGAAGGTCTTCAAATCAATTATATGACATTTCCTTGAGATCTCTGCAATCTCAAGGGGTATACGGTACTCAGGGTACCGATAGTGGCCCCCTGGGCTCACCTCTGGGGAAGACCCCTTGGGTGAAGTCATTCCACCGGAGGTGGGTCCATCCTTCGACTTTTGAGCCGAGTCTTCAAAGGTCTTCAGATGTGCCGTTGGCGATAGTTTTGGAGTTAAATCCTCGCCGCGTGGCATATCCCGGGTGCGGCAAATGAGATCTTTGGCGTGCAGATCTCACGCAATTGAAGGTCGTCGGTTCCCGGTACGAAAATCATATCGGTTCCGCGCGCCTTGTCAGGCCGCTGCCTTCGGGCTTCCCGCCTTTCATGATGACAACCGTTCGCCTGGGTAAGAACCTCGACTTGATTGTCGAGGTGGTCCCGGGCCCTCTTATCATCGGTAGGGTGAAATTTTTGAATAGTATCTTCGGCTTCCCTGCGGTTTCCATCCAAGCGTTGCGGGGCTTACTTAAGAAGGAAAGCGCGCACTGTCTGGGGTTCTTTACGCCTCTCATTTGAACTTGCGCTCGAACTCCCAAACTTGTGCTTGCTTTTCCTCCCTTGCCTCGCTGTGCTTCGATGGAGTTGGGTCTCCGCGAGAGCTGCTTGAAGACCGAAAGTGACCTGAAGAAGGTTCGAGCCCTCATGGGGTGGTCCCCGGACTTCTTCAACCACCTGGTCCGCGCCGGGGGAAAGCTCCCATTCGAGAAGGAGCACGCCGGCGAGATGGTGTACTTTTTTGTGTACGCCATGGTGGGGTTGATCCCACCTTTTTCCTCCTTTTTCTTGATGCTGCTAGACTACTATGGTCTGCAGCTGTACCACCTTGGCCCCAACTCCATTCTTCTAGTGTTTGTCTTCGTCCACTTATGTGAAATGTGGGTGGGCATCCCCCCTGCATTGAGCTTTTCTGGACCTTTTTCACCGTCCATAACACCGGAAGGAGTGATGAGTACCTTGGCTTCTACTACTTTGTGAAGCGCAAGAAGTGCCCATTCAAGTACCTTCGGTCGTTTCCCTCTGGAAAGTGGGACGATTGGAAGAAAGACTGGATAGTCATCCGGGTGGAGGAGCACGAGAAGCTGGAGCTGCCCGAAGGCCTCCCCAACATCAACACTGCAGTCTGGAGTGAAGCTCCGGTGTTGTCGGATGCCTTCAATCCTGCTCTGACCAGGATCCGCCAATGTGTGGAGGGAGGATTAACTCCTCAGGCAGTATTTTGCAATTTCCAGGTCAACAGGTGGGCACCGCTGAAGAGGAGAGAAAACTCGCTTGGACCCTCAACAGTGTGATGGACGACCACCGGGTTGAGACCGGGCTGAAGTCCAACATGGAGGGGGCGACCTTGGAGTTTCATCTCAAGAAGTTCCAGCACGGCATCGACGTCACGGGTGATGACTTGACCACGCCACCAGCTTTCCTCCCTCTGAATGTGGAAGTACAGTTCAGCAGGGAGCTCCGGCGGACGATGCCGGTGCTTGAGGACCTCGGTGTCGTCGAGAGATGATTGACTTCCAGGGTGGTGATCCCTGGGGCTTCTGAAGGTGGCTCCGCCCCTGCCCCGAAGCCAAGGACCGAAGTCGTTGGCAAGGGCAAGGAGCCGGTGGCCAAACCCTCGAGCCGGAAGAGGAAGCTAAAGCATGCCGACGGAAGGTCCGTCAGGCATGCACCCTCTGCAGCAGCTCTTTCTCCCCGGAGGGGGAGGTCTTCTACAACTGCGGCGACTGTACCTGCAGCAGTGTCTTCCCGGGGTGCTAGCCCCGGGCATGTGACTCCAGTACTAGGGCCAGCTGAGGTCTCTGGGTCAGGAGGTCCTTCCCGATCGAGGGGGGGCTCGACTAAGGAAATGCCCGCGGCTGCAACAAGTTCTGGGGGGCCTTCCGGAGCTACCACGCTACAGGCGGCCATGGTCAGTCCAGAACACCAAGGAAAGAGATTCCGTGCAAGCTGGTGCGGAAGCCTTACGAGGTAATTTTTAATCTTTACCTTAGACAGTTGTTTTGTTGTAGTAACTATTTTTTAAGTTTCTTCATCCATCATCTGCAGCGTCCCCAAGAAGAGGAGTGAGGCTCCGCCCTCAGCCACAGCAGCTGAAGCTGTGAGGGCGGAGGCTTCTGCTCCTGTCCCGGTGCCGCCCCAAGTGGTGGCTGAAGCTGCGGCAGCTCCGGCGCCAGCTGTCGTGGTCATGGACCTCGACTCATCCCCCGAGACTCCCTGTGGTAGCGCCGGACCACGGGAGAGAAGATGCGCCAGTGGCACCTGCCCCGGAGGTTGAAGCCCCGGGTCTTGATGCTGAGATGTTGGAAGCTTCGGCCGCTGAACCGGAGGAAGCAGTGATTCTGGACCCAGAGCTAGAAGTTGTCGAAGCCCCGGCAGTTGAGCCGGAGGTTATTGAAGTCCCGGCGAGCGAGCCGGATGTTAAGTCCCGGCAGTTGAGCCGGCTACCTCCAAAGCTCCAGCCTCAGAGCCGGTTGCCACTGAAGCTCTGGCTGCAGAGCCGGTTGCAGTTGAAGACCTTCCGGCGCCTGAGCCGGTTGAGGTTGAAGCTCCGGCCTCAGGGCCGATTATTGTTGACCTTCCGGCGCCTGAGCCGATCGTTGCGGAGGCATCAGCACTCGAACCCATAATGGTCGAGGCGCCAACACCTGAGCCACCAGCGGAGGAGGAGCCCAGGCCGGAGCTGGAAGTAGCCCCTACTCCGGAAGTGATGACGGCAGAGGTGCCTGCTGCTGAGCCAGGGTGCCCTGATGAAGTCGCTGGCCCCCTGCCTGAGGGGGCAAATGAAGACCTGGCGGCAGGGTCTTTGGAACCACTTCCGGAGGTCAGAACTTCTTCTGCGAGACCCTCCTCGGTGGCGACTGGGGCTATCCCAGAGGACGGCCCTAGTGCCATGGAGGCTCAGGGGACCACTCTTGTGGAGTGGGACCCAATTTTTGTCAGCGAGAACCCGCTGGAACCAGCGGAGGAGACCCCAGCAGGTCCGGACCCTATTCCCCTGTCGTTGTCCATTGACAACGTTTGCTCCAGTCTGCATCAAGTCCAGCTGGCGTTCTACCACGATAGCAAGGCTCTTGAAGAGGAGCGCCAAACCCTTAGGCGGTGGCATAATCAGCTCTACTTCGAGACCAAGCTGGCGCAGTCGAGGCTGGCAGACGACAAGGAGTGGATCAAACAGGAGAAGGTCTGCCTGGAATACTGGAGTAAATTATTGGATGATAGGGAGAGCTTGACTCGTGACCTCGACACTCAATCCCGGGCCATTTATGAGCAGTCCAAGGTAACTAATAGTGCGGCTGATGATCGCCAAGAAATGCTTGAAGCCATTAACACTAGCCTCATCAAGCGCCGGGAGACACTTGAGGAGAGGGAGAAGAAGCTCGAAGACGAAGAGCAAAAACTCCTAGAGCTGCGGGATGATGTCGTGAAGAGGGAGGAGGAGCTCGCCGAAAAGGTGGCTCTGGCTGACAAGGGCCTCAAGGAACGCACCAAGAAATTGAAGGAGCATTGTGTTGAGGAGGAGGAGAAGGCATGGGTGCGAGGGCGGGAACTCTACAAGCAAGAGTGTGCCATCGCTGCCAGGGAGAAGAAAGTTAGGGGTCGAGAGAAGGACCTGGTCAACCGCCAGAACAAGATCCACCTTCGGGAGGAGGAGCTCGGAAAACTCGAGAAGCAGGTTGCTGAAAAGATTCAGCAAAATGCCAAAGAGGTTGAGCGCCTTGCTCGTGAGAATTCTGAACTGGCGGCGGCCAAAAGATACTTGGAGGAACTAAAGGGCTTGAGTACTGCGGACTCCCTACAGGTTTGGGAGTTCCTGAGCAAAGCCAATGACGCGCTGACACCAATGGGCTTTAGTCTCGTGCGTCCGGATGATCCGGAGCCGCAGCCAGACCTGGCGTTCCAAGCGTTGAGCTCGGCGGGTGACAAACTCTCCAAGGTGGGTGTTGCCATCGCGAACCAGTTGGAGGCTGAGGGGCAGTCCCTGGCAAAGAACGTCGCAGAGTATGTGCTGACGTGCTACACCAGTCGGGATCCCTAATTTCCTCTGGACCCGGTGCTTGAAGGTCCCGTCGAAGGAGAAGGTGAAGCCACCCGAGCCAACGTGTCGGAGGTTGCTCAGAAGGTCGCCTAGTTCTTCCATAGGGTCTAGGACCATCTCTGTAGCTCCCACTTTTATTCTCTCTTTTTCTTCCCCAATTTTGTAATCCCTTGTCTCCAGATGAATGAAATCCACAATTTGTTAATGAATTTCATTTTTTGTCTTCAACACTTCTGCCTTCACTTGGCCACCTGGTAGATGTACAGAATTTGATTGTGAACATGTACCAGGAGGATATTGTATTTTGTTGAAGACTCGTTTGCTTCAAACTTGTAGAGTGTAGGTCCGAAGTCTTCGATAGTGAAGGCCCCCTGAGGTTGTCGGAGCTTAGAAGCTCCGGCATTGACTACCGTCGGAGCTTAATAGCTCCGGCAATAGTCCCTATCAACGCGTAGAGCATCGATAGTTAGCCCTCCGGGGTGTCGGAGCTTAGTAGCTCCGGCAGTGACCTTTGCCAATGCGTAGCTTGTCGGCAGCAGACTCCGCTTGTGGGGTCTTCTCACCATCTTTTATTCTGCGTTGACGGCTAGCCCCCCTAGCTTTGCTGGAGCTTGGTTGCTCCGGTAATGCTCGTTTTCAATGTTTAACATCGATCACAAGCCACCTAGGGGCAGTCGGAGCTTTGTTAGCTCCGGCTTTTCTCCATCAACGTGGATTCTTTATTTTTCCTACACACTGAAGCCAAGAAAAATAGTAAAATTCGCTCCTTGCATATAACTTCGTCGCGGCTTACGATTCCCAAGAAAGTTTAGGTCAAACACAATTCTGAATACAACCGAATGCATTGCCTTCTTTTTTCCAGATCCAATTATACTTGGACCTGCCTTACTTCGGCCTACCGGGGTGTAGGTAGAGTGGCGTACTTAGGGTGCTTGACCAGGCTAAGTCGATAGCACACTCCGGCCCTAGATTTGCTTGGCGGCATTCAGGCGAGTGGGCCATGAACAATATTTGAATCCAAAAGAATTGACAATACAACTCGAATTGTACATGAACTGGTCGAACTAAAATTTCTTAAGAATTGCACAACTTTGTTATAGACAAGAAAGATAAAAATAAAAAATGTTGAGCCTGTACAAAATAAATGCACGTGGAGTCTGTTTCACATGAACATGTCTTTCATTATAGGTCCGGGGTACAGGGGAAACAAGTACACTCTTAGGGTACGGAACCAGGCTAAGCGTGTTTCATTTCTCGTTTGACCCAGGGTAGATAGCCACACTTTTAGTTCTGAGACTGTGACAAGTGTTGCATGAACTTTGCGGACCTTCCGAGAAAGGTCCGGCTGTTCTCCCGGAGGAACTACCCGACTTTGTACAATGACTCTATAACATACACCTACAGACTCACCTCCGTGATATTAAGTGTAGAACTTACGGAGGTGCTCAATATTCCAAGGATTTGGGAGAGGTGTCCCATCCTCGGTAGCCAAGCGAACGCTTCCCGGACGGGATACTTTAATCACTCGGAAGGGTCCCTCCCAACTGGGGGAGAGTTTGTTTAACCCTTCTCTGGATTGTATTCTCTGTAGCACCAGATCGCCTTCCTCGAGCTGTCGATTACGTACATGCCGCTGATGATAGCGCCGAAGGGCTTTGCGGTATCGGGCATTCCGAACAGCTGCTTGGCACCTTCCCTCCTCAAGGAGGTCTAGGTCTTCACGTCGGAGTTGGTCCTGCATGGCTTTGTCGAAGGTCCGGACCCGGAGTGACCCCAAGGTGATTTCTGGAGGAAGGATTGCTTCAGCTCCGTACACCAGGAAGAAAGGTGTCTCTCCAGTTGACCGGTTTGGAGTTGTCCTGTTGGCCCATAGAGTGGGCGGAAGCTCTTCAATCCAGTTGGCTCCATGTTTTTTCAAGCGCTCATAGGTGCGCGTTTTGAGTCCTTTCAGGATTTCAACATTTGCTCTCTCGGCCTGGCCATTACTTGCCGGGTGAGCTACGGAGGCGTAGAAAACTTGAATGTCGAGGTCTTTTCAATATCCTTGAAATGCAGAGCTTGTGAATTAGGTCCCGTTATCAGTAATGATTTTGTTTGGGACTCCAAATTTGCATACAATGGACTGCAAAAAGTTGATAGCAGATTGCTTGTTTATTGTCACAACTGGAGTTGCTTCCGGCCACTTGGTGAACTTGTCAATGGTGACATACAGGAACTTGTAATCTCCGACGGCTCTTGGGAAAGGTCCCAAGATGTCCATCCCCCACACAACGAAGGGCCATGTAGGAGGTATCATTTGTAGAGGCTGAGCCGGTGTGTGAATTTGCTTTGCATGAAATTGGCATACTTCGCATTTCTTCACCAGCTCAGTTGCATTCTGGAGTGTTGTAGGCCAGTAGAAGCCATGCCGAAAGGCTTTACCGACCAGCGTGCGGGAAGACGCGTGGTTCCCACACTCGCCTCCATGGATTTCTGCGAGGAGCTCGTAGCCTTCTTCCCTTGTGATGCATCGCATTAGGACGCCGTTGGCACCGCGCCGGTAGAGATCCCCTTCTACCAACATGTACCTTTTAGCCAATCTGACTATCCTTCAGCTGATACATCATCGTCGGGAAGGATGATCCATGCATCGGAGCTAACTTGAGCATTTGAGTCTTGCGTGCTGGGTTGCTCGGAGCTTCCGGCAGCACCTACGACCCTTGATGGTTGCCATGGTAACAGGGCCATGGGACCATCAGCTTCGGGATGCTGATCTCGCCCCCTTCGCTCAATTCAGCAGACTGAGCTGTGGGTTTTGACAACCTCCGGACAAAAGTTCCGTCAGGAGGTGGAGCTCCGGTTGACGCTTTCATCGAGAGTTCGTCGGCTTCAGCGTTGTGGACACGCTGGACGTGGTGGAGGTCTAGGAATTCGAAGTCCTTCTAAAGCCTCTGGACTTCAAGGAGGTAAGCAGCTAGCTGGAGATTGTTGCAGGAGCATTCCCCTTCACTTGTTTAATGATGAGTTGTGAATCTCCCTTGACCAGCAGCTGCTTGACACCGTATGACAGTGCCACCATTAGTCCGTAGATGAGTGCTTCGTACTCCGCCATGTTGTTGGTCTCCTTGAAGTCAAGGTGTACCATGTATTTTACCTTCTCCCCAGTTGGTGCGAGGAGAAGGATTCCAGCTCCGGCCCCCTATTTTTCATGAAGCCGTCGAAGTAGAGGGTCCAGTGAGGCTCGATGAAGACCGGAGCCTTGTGTTCTGGCTTCTGCTCACTGGGGCCCCCAGGGTTTGATGTAGAGGGAGTCCATTCCGCCACAAAATCTGCCAATGCTTGACTCTTGATTGCTTGTCTTGGAATGAATTCGAGATCGAATTCGGCCAATTCCGCTGCCCACTTTGCAATATTCCTAGTTGAATTGGGATTATGCAAGATTGCTCGAAGTGGGTAAGAAGTCACCACTGAAATCTCTTGTGAGCTTGGAAGTAATGGCGAAGCTTCCAGGAGGCTATAAGAACTGCATAGAGCAGCTTATGCACCTCTAGGTATCGAGTCTTGGCGTCATGAAGTACTTCACTGATGAAGTACACTGGGCGCTGGATGGTCCAGACCCTCTCGGAGGGGCCCGGAGCTTCCTCTTCATTGACCCGGATCCTCCCAGAGGGATCCGGACCTTCTTCGGGGACCTATGGGTCCTTGTTGGAGTGACCCAGAGCTTCTTCAGAAGCGACCTGGACCCTCCCGGAGGGGTCTGGGTCTTCTGAAGTAACTTCTTGTGGACTCAAGTCTGGGAACTGGGACCCAGACTCGCTTTCAGGAACCTCCGGACCCTCCCGGAGGGGTCTGGATTCCTGAGCATGGGATGGTTCTTGTCTCTCCGCAACCAGGACCATACTAACGACTTCGTCAGTTGCTGAAATGTAAAGCAGCAAAGGCTCACCAGGATTCGGAGCTACCAAAGTTGGTAGGGTGGTGTGGAGCTATTTTAGCTCCTGGAATGCCTTTTCTGCTTCTTCAGACCATTGGAATGGTCCGGACTTCCTTAATAACATGAAGAAGGGAAGTGCCCGTTCCGCCAGTCTTGAAATGAACCGGCTGAGGGCTGCTAGACATCCAGTCAGCTTTTGGACATCGTTGATGTGGGCTGGTGGCCGCATGTCTTCAATGGCTTTGATCTTCGTCGGACTAGCCCCTATGCCCCGGTGATTTACCAGGAAACAAAGAAGTTTTCCGGAGCTAACCCCGAAGACACACTTGTCTGGGTTTAGCTTTGTGCGGGTGACCCGTAGCTTGTCGAAGACAGCCTGTAAGGTGTCAAGGAGTGACTCCTTGTTCTTGACCTTGACCACGATGTCATCGACGTACACTTCCACTATGTCTCTAATGAGTTCTTCAAAAGTTTTGTACATAGCTCGTACAAAGGTTGAAGCTGCATTCTTGAGACCAAATGGCATGGCTATATAACAGTACAATCCATCTACTGTGATGAAAGAGGCATGCTCTTCATCTTCCCTAGACATTCTGATTTGATGATACCCAGAATATGCGTCTAGGAAACACAGTATTCACACCCGGAGGTGGAATCCACTATCTGATCTATTCTAGGTAGTGGGAATGGATCTTTTGGACACGCCTTATTTAGTGTTGTGTAGTCAATACACATCCGAAGCTTCCCGCCGGCCTTGGGGCACAACGACTGGGTTTGCCAGCCATTTTGGATGGAAGACTTCTCGGATGAATCCATCTTCGAGCAACTTCTTCACTTCTTGTCGAATGAAGTGTTGTCGCTCCACAGATTGCTTCCGAGGCTTCTGATGCACGGGCCGGGCGTCAGGGTAGATCTTCAAATTGTACTCAATCACTTCCCTGGGGATCCCAGGCATTTGTGACGGTTGCCAGGAAAACACGTTGACATTAGCCCGGAGGAAAGCGATGAGCGCGAGTTCCTATTTGTCATTCAGTCCCCCCGATATATGGGTGGTCTGAGCGGCATCGGAACCGATTTGGACGACTTTGATGGGAATGTCGGTGTCGCCGCTTGGCTGCACACGAGGTGCAGAAGTCGAGCCTCATTGACGAATGCTCGGGGGTTTTGGAGCTTGCTCCTGCCTGGAGTCCTCCTCTTGCGCCGTAGTAAGCGCATGAAGTTCTTCCAGAGCGGTTACTCCGGCAGTGCGATCTCCGTGGATCCGGAGAACGCCTACTGGTGTTGTTATCTTTAACACCAGGTAGCCATAATGAGCAGTTGCCATGAATTTGTACAAGGCAGGCCTACCCAAGATGGCGTTGAAAGGTAAGTTGATCTGAGCAACGTCAAATACCAACTTCTCAGTGCGATACTTCTCCCAGGTCCCGAAGGTAACGGGGAGAGTAATAGCACCGAGTGGGGTAATGGCTCCTGGACCTACTCCGGAGAAAGGTCGGGAGGGGTGAAGATCCGAAGGTCAGAGCTGAAGCTTGGTAAAAGCTTCGAAGCTTATGAGGTTTAGCCCCGAACCTCCGTCTACCATAACATGGTGGAGATGAATGTTATTGAAGGTAGGAGATACCATCAAAGGTAACTGGCCTGCTCCAACCATGCTTCGAGGGCAGTCCGAAGCATCAAAAGTAATGGTTGTGTCCATCCACTTTCGATGAGGCTCCGCCCTGGCTGTAGGAGCTACAGCGGCCATGTCCCGACGCATTGTCTTGAGGACGCGGCGGTAGGTGATGTCCCATGATCCACCAAAAATGGTGTTCATGGTCTTCCGACACTCGTTGTCAGAGACGTCAGAATCGTTGTCGACGGAGGTGTAGACGGCCTTCAGGACCTTTTTAGGATCCTAAAAACCTAACTCCTCTACAGCCGGAGCTTCGTCAACTTTTTGTTTTCCTTCCCTCTATCGGAAAGGAACTTCTTCCCGGCGCTTGTTGTAGCGCTCGGCAAGGTTTTGGACCTCCCGCCAGTCTTCCAAACTGTGGTTGTCCGTCTTATGAATTGGACACCACACCTTGGGTTTGCCACTGTCTTCAAAAGACGGTCGAGGTCGCTTTTCGGGGCATGGCCCCCGGCCACCCGGAGCTGCAGCAGCTGCAGCATTAGATGCGCCGGCCGACGGCTTCTTCTTGCCGTTGGTCTTTTTCTTCTTTTTGCCACTCCCGGAGGTAGTGGCTTCGCCTTTGGAGGATTTCTTTCGATCCTCCGGAGGTGGTTTGGAGTGCATTTCACGGCCCTCCGCAGCTCTGGCACATTTGTCGGCCAAGCTGAAGAGTTTCATGACACTGGTGATCTCCTTGATCGCCAGTTTCTCCAACATCTTCTTATCCCGTATGCCCTGTCTAAATACCACAATGACAGAAACGCTAGAGATAGAAGGGATAGTGTTTCGTACCTGAGAGAATCTCTGGATAAATGATCGCAGGGATTCTCCCCCTTTTTGCACGACTGCAAAAAGGTCCAGTTCGGTGCCTGGTCGGGTGTATGAACTCCCGAAGTTGGCGGTGAACTGTCGGCACAACTCCTCCCAACTGTTGATAGGATTGGGTGGAAGGCTCATAAACCAGGACCGGGCGGTCCCAGTTAAAGCCACTGGAAAATAGTTGGCCATTACGGCCTCATTTCCTCCAGCTGCCAGGATAGTAGTGGAGTAAATCTGAAGAAATTGGACGGGATTAACGGTCCCGTCAAACTTCTGCGGTAGGTGAGGCTAGAATTTTTGTGGCCACCTGACCATACGCAGATGCATGGCCAGGGATGAACAGCCTACTCCTACTCCTTCAGGAGCAGGAATGTCCTGAGCTTCTCGTCTTTCACAAGCACGCTCGATATGGACTCGACCGTCTTGTTGACGGTATCAGCGATCAAGCTCCGCCTGGAGGTCATGAGTTGAAAGCCTTGATACTGTGTGAGTGCGTCGCGCCCCGGAGGGCAACGACATCACTTGCTGTGACGCAGCACGTCTCCTGTTGTTGGAAACGTGCGGACCAAGTCTGCCAGACAAGGTTCATCGCTGCGACGGGGCCCGTCCTGAAGGAGGAGGACCCTGGTTACTGATGCGGTCTGCTGCTGCTGCAACCAAGTGTTCCACATCGGCCCTCCACTGCTCCATTGCATCCCGGGATGCATCCGGAGGTGGTGGGCGCTGAAGGAGAGCACGTGCTACATGGAGCGCGTGTTCCGGGTTGTCATGATTCGTCGACGCATTGATTGACGCCGGTGCACCATCGCGCTGTCCAGCTTGATTTGCTAGTGGAGGCGGTGGTGGTGGAAGTGTGACTCCTGCTAGAACTGAGGTTCCTGTTGGTGGCTGCATATTAGTGGGATTGCCCCCAGCAACTTGAACAGCGGGATGACCATCGGATGATTCAGCAGCTGAGTTCACCACTCTTGAAATCTCAGGATCCCCTACCTGGCGCGCCAACTGTCAGTGGTTTTGATCCGGCAGATCTCCCGACACTACTAAAAGTGTTTGCGGAGTTTGAAGTTCGGTGTGGGTGCGCGGATATTCAAGAAGGTGAAATGTAAAATGACATAGGAGACACAAAGATTTACGTAGTTCAGACCGCCTGAGCGTAATACCCTACTCCACAGGGTGTGTTGGTGTTGTATTGGATGTATGAACTCAACTCAGGTAACGTGAGTTGAGAGCGCGTGTGAGCCGATCATACCGGATCAGATCAGATCCGATCATATCAGATCAGATCAGATCCCCTCTATGTAACGTCGGCATGTCCTTTTATAGTACAAGGACAGGCCGTTACAAGTTGGCCTGGCCCAACATGTGGCCCCGGCGGCTACTAATATTGATACACATTTGATGCGCTTAATTACCCTTAATGACCGAGTTACGGTCTTTGACAGCGCCGTTACTGGTAATAAGGGTCGTCCGATCGTGTGTCATTAACATAGTATTAATGACACTTAATCAGGTCTTGAAGTCCTTGATTCCCCTTTGAAGATCCGAAGCCGTTGTGGATTCTACCGGAGGTTTGAGGCTGAAGATCCGACGGTTGGACACGTGGCAGCTCTGGAGCATACTGTGGGGAACAGATAGGTCCGGTGCCACCAGACACGTGTTAGTTCCGGAGCTTCCCTCGGTCTGGGGTTAGGTCCGGGGGTGCCGTTATGGTACATAGCCCGGAGCTTCCCCCTTGTGAGCGGTAGCTCCGGTTTGATGGTACACGTGACAACCCTGGGACTAACTATGTTGGGGAAGCGGGTCTGGTTATGTCTGACATGTGGGCCTCTGAAGGTATTCAAATCAAGTAGATGACATTTCCTTGAGATCTTTGCAATCTCAAGGGGTATACGGTACTCAGGGTACCGACAGACGCAGCCTAGATAGAATGGACACTTTAGAGCACATAGGAACACTCAGGAATCGATGTGTTCTTGATTTGTGTGCTGCTTGCTATATATATTGTTTGCTTGCTTGCTTGATAGAGGATTTTGGGATGCTTTAGCATTGCCATGTCCACGTAGGCTAGTTAGTTGTCTAGTTTCATATCCCTTGATGCATATAGTTGGGGACATTTTCTAATTCTTACCCATTGCTTTTCTTCATATGGTGAGGACTCGCAACCAGAGGTATGGCAATGATGAGGCGGAGAACCATGGAGCACCTCAAAACAACAATGGACAAGGACCTGCTCATGGAGCTATGAGTATCGAGTAGCTTTTGGCTATGCAAAACCAGCTCATGCAGACCATGATACAAACTATGGGACAGTTGCAGGCTGGCAACATCAACAATCAGCCCCACATGCCTCCACCGCCACCCCCACCTCCTCATAACCGATTGGGAGAGTTTATGAGGACTAGGCCACCAACCTTTGCTCAAGCCGCTCACCCTATGGATGCGGATGATTGGCTCAAGTCCGTGGAGAAGAAGCTAGCTATTGTCCAATGCGGTGACCGGGGAAAAGTGCTTTTTGCTTCTCATCTAGTTGGAGCAGTTGCGGATTGGTGGGATTCCTTATGCAATGCTCATGAGAATCAGGAGAGGATCACTTGGCCCGAATTCAAGGAGAGTTTCCGTTCTCATTATGTGTCGGGAGGTGTTATGATCTTGAAGAGACAAGAATTCGAGAACTTGAGGCAAGGAAGATCGAGTGTGGGTGAATACCTCAACAAATTCACTCAACTCTCAAGGTATGCGCTTGAGGATGTGAGCCAGGACAGCTGGAAACAATACTTATTCATGAGGGGCTTGAACAATGAAATCCAAGTGCAACTACTCAACTGTGATTATGCCAACTTTCAGAATCTTGTGGACAAAGCAATTGTGGTGTAGAACAAGGTCAGTGAGATGGAGCAAGACAACAAGAGGAAGGCGCCATATCAAGGACAGCAACAAGGAAGTAATGTGCGCCCTCGCTTTTGCGCCTCCTAATGTGCCATATTACAGCTCCTCTGCTCCTATACAGCGCTCTGGTTATGCACCGTGTCCAACTCAGTTCGTGCAGCAGCGCCCTGTTATGTAAGAACCTAGGCCTCCAATGCCTTATGCACCTCATGCTAACCTTCCTGGTGCAAGTGTTCAAAACCAAGCTCGTCCTAATAATTCTGGTGGAGTTAAGAAGTGCTATACTTGTGGAGAAGCTGGACACTTTGCGCATCAATGTCCTAAGTCAGGACTTGGTCAAGGAAGCAGTGCGCCGAGGCGAAACCCAAGACCCAATAAAGGACAACCGCAAGGGAACCATGGACAGCAGAATTTTGCTCATGGCAACGTGAACCATGTCTCTACGGAGGATGCTCAACAAGCAGATGACGTGGTCATTGGTATGTTTCTCGTGAACTCCAACCCCGCGAGTATGTTATTTGATTTTGGAGCATCGCATTCATTCATTGCATCAAAGTATGTCGCTAAGTATAGTTTGCCTATCTCTCATATAAAGTTTACTCTATTGGTTAAGTCTCCTGGAGAAGAGATGAGGACAAATATAGTATGTCCAAAAGTAAACCTTATAATGAGGGCGGTAGACTTCTCCGCCAACCTCATTGTTTTGGATTCTCAAGGATTGGACATTATACTTGGTATGGACTGGTTGAGGAAGCACAATGGAGTTATTGAGTGTGCCACGAAGACGGTGAAGTGACCAATGAAGAAGGGATCACCGTAGAATTTGAAGCATCTCAAACCGCACCGAAGCAATTGGAACTGAATCATATGGATGGTGCCGCAATTGAGGAGATTCCGGTGGTGTGTGAATTTTTGGATGTTTTCCCGGATGAGTTGTCAGGTATGTCACCTGACTGAGACGTTGAGTTTGTTATTGATTTAATACCTAGAACTGCACCTATAGCTAAGAGGCCGTATAGGATGCCTCCTATGAAATTAGGGGAGCTCAAGAAGCAAATTCAAGAACAACTAGAGAAGGGTTTTATTCGGCCCAGCTCTTCACCTTGGGGAGCGCCCGTTCTATTTGTGGACAAGAAGGATGGATCCCAAAGGATGTGCGTAGATTACTGAGCTCTCATAGAGGTAACAATCAAGAACAAGTACACCTTGCCACACATAGAAGACTTGTTTGATCAGATGAAGGGTGCTTGTGTCTTCTCTAAGGTTGATTTGAGATCGCGATATTTTCAAATGAAGATTAGACCATCGGACATACACAAGACATCTTTTAGGATGCGGTATGGATATTATGAGTACACCGTGATGTCCTTTGGATTGACCAATGCACTTGCGTACTTTATGTACCTCATGAATAAGGTCTTCATGGAGTACTTGGATAGGTTCGTTGTGGTGTTTATTTATGACATTATGATCTACTCGAAGGATGAGAAGGAACATGAGGAACACTTGAGGCTTACATTACAGAAATTGAGGGAGCATCAATTGTATGCCAAGTTCAAGTTTTGGTTGAGAGAGGTGTCATTTTTGGGTCATATCATTTCAGGGGGAGGAGTTTCGGTTGATCCAGGAAAGGTGGGAGACGTGTTAAAAGTGGGAGCCCCCGCAGAATGTAAAGGAAATAAGGAGTTTTCTTGGAATGGCTGGATATTACGGTCAGTTCATCAAGGACTTCTACAAGATAGCCAAGCTAATGACAGAATTGCTAATGAAGGGAAAGTCTTTCCAATGGACTCAAGCTTGTCAAAACAGTTTTGAGGAGTTGAAGAAGAGGTTGACAACAGCCCCAGTTTTGGTATTGCCGGATGTGAGCAAGAGTTTTAATATTTATTGCGATGCCTCGAGACAAGGACTTGGATGTGTGCTTATGCAAGAAGGTCAAGTGGTTGCATATGTGTTCACTTGGTTCATTTTCGGAACCGGGTGTCACAGTTCATTAGGGTATGGATGCTGAGGAACATACTCAGTTTTCCCTTGCCTGAGAATAATTCTCAGGTTTCGATACCAACCAACAAAGTTAGCTCCGCTGAGCTTTTCCTTTTCAAGCACTGATCACAAATTAAGATCAGAATTATTACTAGCAGAAATGATCTACATCGGAAAATAAATATGCAAAGTTTTAGCACTATGTTATATATTAATCTTCTATTAGCAATTTAATAAAAGACACCACCACTATATCACTATCATCCTCCCTCTAACAGCATATAGTGGTCCAAGATCCATATTCACTAATTCCTAGTGACCTTTGGCTTTAATGCTAGAAAATTAGCGACATAGGCAAAACAATTTGTTAAACATATCTCTATATGACTCTTGGTTGTTGGGTGGCATCCAATGCCCTGGCTCTCAACTCTATGCTATAAATACCAAAACCGTTTTGATAGCTTTGTTGAGTAAACCAACACTATGATTGTGAATGTACAACATTCACCCTATTCATGATGATAGCTGATGGTATTTTGCTTTTGCAAACCTATCACACAACGATCAAAACTACATAGGTGCAACTATTGGTAAATAGCATTAAAGACTCAACTATTCTGGGCGAAACTATTATATCATGCCAAAACATCTACCATATGTAAATCATGAAAAAGAATAGTAATACCATAAAATAAACATCACAAGCATATGATCATATCATATTTATGACCATTAGAATCATAGTGATCTCCATCGCCATGCCTCCCTTCTTTGTTGTGATCATCATCGCCACCGTGCCTGATGAGATCTCCATGAATATAAGCGAAAATAATATATCGAAAAGCTACAAAATGAATTACATGAGAGATCAAGCAATACAAGTGGGCACGCAGGTCGTTATACAATAATGGGACAACTTGAACATGGTTGTGTTAACTTACAACACATAGGCTGCACAAATGTTACACGAAGATCATAAAATAATATTGAGACCATACCCTTCGCATCATTCCATGCAAAAACAAGTGTAGAATGTTTTCTACAGATGATGATATTATGATATCACTACCGATAATGGTATTTCATAGACTGCATATATGAAATCACTATGAAAATCTCATTAGATTGATCAGATCAACCCAAATCTGAGCCATTCAAAATGTATTGATTTTCAATGTGACGGGAATTCATGAGAAGATCACTACATATGACCTTGATCTGTTGGCTCAATCTACTAGCTATGCATATGATTAGTCCATATAGTGATTCCAGCCGGTAGGGATATGTTGCGCACACAGCAGAGAACGAGCACGAACTAATCCTTTAGTCATATGTTTTCAATCTACTCTAACCAATTCCAACCCATAAAGCTGTGCAACCAAAGATTCATCATATGAATCTAACTGCAGTAGATGGCATCTACTAACAACACATATCACATATATGTGCAAAATCAAGACCAAAAGCTACGCAAGTCAACTTTAATGCCACTGTTGATGACTCTCACACGTCGTATGCTAAAATACCTGTTGGGTGCACATTGCTAGCACACGTCACATGGTGTTTCTCCCCATACGTGTGAACTCCGTGGAGGCGCTGCTGCTGCGCTAATCGGCTATGGCAACGTGAGGTCTGTGGCAAAGACGAGGAGGAGACGATCATGATCGACTACTTTCTCTACACTGATACACATCCACGATTGGATCTTTTGCTGCATTGTGCGTCTAGTGGTAACGATTTGTGACCTCTTTACTCGCATGTTTCCTGGGTAATGTGGTAGACTTGTTAGAGTAGCATACTACGTATTACCCAACAAGGTACCCTTGCACACATGCACAAACTCTCCAAAATGTCCATGATACCTCTATATGCATTGTTCTTGACTCAAACATGTTATGTGACTTCCTTGATGGACAAAATCACAATTCCTACCGAACTTGGTTGTTGAACCTCATCTTCTCCCTAAGATTAGTTCAATGGATCACCATCACCAACTATATCTTGACCTCAAGCAATATCTACACATGAGCAAATAACCATCCGAGCACAAGTCCTCGACTTGACTCACATTAGTCCGATCACAAGAACACCTTATCTGGGCATCTCACATAAGCATGTTGCACAACTTAGCAAAATATTATCCACCACAATTAGCCAAAATACATCAGAACTTAGTTAAAAAATTGCTAAGCAAACCTTCCCATAACTCAAAAGCATGTTTAAAATCGTTGCAAGATCAAAACAGAGCAACTGAACAAAAACATTAATATCGAACAGTCCAAACAGTCGTACTACAGTATAAAATGAAAAGATTGAACACTCTGCTCAGCGACTCACGTATAGCTCATGTGCGCTTCAAAAATGATCAGTTTGGACAGTCCAAGCTGTCACTCTGCAGTAAAAAATCCTAAGTTCAGGCAGTCCAAACTAGATTTCTCGGGTATGTTCAAATTTTGCATGTGAACCCTCACTTTTAACATAATTGACAATGTATTCTGCATACATATGTCTCACAGAACGGCTTGCTGATTCAAAGTTCCGATACGTCACATAGCAACAATATTTAATTTTTTCAACTCCAAATGTTTGGCCCAGTGCGGGCTTTGGAATTTATACCCAGTGTGAGCTAGGAATTTAAGTCCCCCTCAACTCACAAAAACTTATTCATCTCCATAGTCGGTTCCCACTTCCGTCTCACACGTTATCCACAACTCTCGCATATGGCTTCACCCGACATCCATGGCGCATGTTTTTCAAGGTCCTGGTGTCACATGCCGCCCAAAATCTGGTAAGTATTTTGTATGAAACAAAAATGATACATGGACGACAACTATATGATCAGATTTATCTGCAATTAAGTGTATCTCTAACGATCTGGCTTGGCACTTGGACTGCAGCACCAGCAATGGCAGCGGGGCAATGACGCTCCTGGTTAGCTCATTTGGCAAGATATGGTGCATTGATGTCCAACAGGATGACCGCGACACGTTCCTCGGCCGCGGGTGGCCGAAATTTACGGCACCGCATGGTATAGGCTACCGTTGGTTGCTAGTGCTTATTGCGGACATCGCCGGAGGCGATGCTCCTCACAAATGGGGGGTGGCTCATCGTGGGTGGGGGTGGCATGGATAGGCACCACAGACGTCGCTGGAGGCGGTGCTCATTTGTGGTGGGGGGGGGGGGGGGGGGAGGGGGGATCCCGCAAGCGTTACGGACGTCATCGAAGGTAGTGCGTATCGCAGAGGGGCGGATCTCGCTGGCGGGGGCAGGGGTCAGTGTGGTGCAGCTGCATGGCGAGGGTTTGCTTCCTCGACCCTTTATGCGGCTGCGAGTGTGGGAGGACCCGACTTATATCTGCAGTATTTTCATGAGCTTAGTTTCTTGCCCATTATATTTGTATTTTTGTGAGCCTGTTTTCTGGCCCATGAAAATACCTGTTATTTTCTTGTGCATGGTTGTTGATATTTCCTACGCACTACTAAAAATTCATCCCAAGAAGGGGTGCCAGAAATGCTTGTTAATAGATTTTAGATTACACATGTAAATCCGCAAACGCACGGAATCTATCGATGTAGCATTTCCCCTTTAGAGTATTCCCAAAGGGTGTCATTTATATTCTCCAAAAGGAAGGCTAGGTAGAAGCAAAGCAATCATCAAATGGAGAGGCTAGGTCGGTCTAGGTAGGGTTCTAGGAAGGATGGATAAATGATAGTTGGAGGTAGTGTGACACGCGTGTAAGGATCGAAATGCCCAAGAGGGGGGTGAATTGGGCTTTCTTTCAATTTTTAAAGCAATTAAGATTAACGACCTCAAGCCCAATTCCCTATGTGATTAAACTATGCAATCAATGTAAATTAAAGTTGCGGAATGAAGATTGCATAAGTGTAAAAAGGGAGAGGGATGCAAACGCTCAAGGGACACGGAGTTTATCCCGTGGTTCGGTAAGATCACAAGGATCTACCTACATCCACGTTGTGGCACCCACCGAAGGGTTTTGCCACTCCCAAGTCACCGAGACTAGGGGGTTCTTCACTATTCTTCTCCGTTCGCCAACCTCGGCAAGGTGGAGCTCAAGCCTTGTACACTTTGGAATCCTCCGGGCTTCCACAATCTTCTTGGCAAGCTCCGGAAGTTGCACACACCAAGGGACACTCCCTTAGGGCTCTCACTACACTAGAGACTCCAATCACCAGGAATGGAGGCACCCAAGCACTATCTCTAGCTAGTTCTAGCCTATCTCTTGGTGTACAAATGATGAGCAAATGATGTGAAAGTGGTAGCTCTATTGCTTGAATGCTCTAGGATGTGTAGAGTATGTCTGGGCTTCAAGTCATGTCGATTTGATAGGTTGAAGGGGTATAAATAGCCAGCCTCCACGAGATAGCCGTTGGAAAAGTAGGCTGACATCACTTCTCTGCGAACACCGGATGATCCGATGTCTCCCCTTCAGTTAACATCGGTCAAAGCCAAATTAGCTAATGTCACTGTGTCAGATATGACCGTTGTTAGACCGATGTTGATCTGTCTTCTCATCGGATGATTCGGTGGCTCTTCCTCCAGAATTTTGCTTGATCTTGAGGCTCACTGGAGTGATCGACCGATGTGTGTAAGTCTGCACATCGGATGATCCGGTGCTTCACTTGGTCCAATGGTATTGCAATCTGTGATGATGGACCGATGTCACTGAGCCACTCACATCGGATGATCCGGTGAGTGTATTTGTCTGAGGTCTTTTTCTTTAGTTGAACCAACTCGACCGATGCAGTCAACTCCGAGACCATCGGATGATCCGGTGTGTTCAACTTGTTGACTTCGAGTTGTTTTGAGTTGTTCTTTTGGAATTTTGAACTTGTGACCTCTTTGACACTTGTTTGAAATGTTGTTTTGATTGTCTTCAAGCATTGAGTGATATCAAGTTAGAGCTTTCACTTCTTGTCTTCATATGATTTGATTTGATCTCATTCGTTGATTTTATATGGGTCTCCAATGTAACTTTGATTTCATTTGATTGAGTGTTATTGAGACCTTGCATTCACAAATTCATTAGTAATATCGAATGGTTGTCATTAATCACCGAAACCGTACCTCATGGGGCCTAGATGCTTTCAATCTCCCCCTTTTTGGTGATTGATGACAACACAATAATTTAAAGCGCAAAAGATAATGAATTTGATGATAATACTCAAGTATATATGCAATGAATACAGCATAGGACACATTAAGCTTGTAAAACGTAAAAGAAATTTGTGGTGCGAAAAGCTCAATTGATTAAAAACATAAGCAAATGAGACAAGTGAAAGAGTGCTTAATTAAAATTACAAAAGAGTACTCAAGCACGAATACAAAGGATAAGCACACACACACTCCCCCTACACTCCCCCTGAGACTACCACTCCCCCTGACTCTTCTACATCTTCTCCCCCTTTGGCATCAAGACACCAAAAAGGGATCAGAATGCCTACAGACCCTGAGAACTGGGCGCGAGGACGAACTGGGCACCGTCGCAGTCGTCGGAGCTAGAGTCGCCGGTCGTAGGAGCTGCCGGAGCGGCGGGAGCTGGAGGGTCCGCTGCCGGTGCTGGAGGAGAGGAAGCAGGTACTGGAGGTGCCGGTGGAGCTGGAGGAAGTGGAGCGCTCACCACGGACGCCGGCGTCTGCTGGAACAAGATCGTCGCCGGCAGTGGTGAGTGAATCGGTGCGCTGGATGCCAGAAGTGGTGACATACTGATTGAAGGGATAGGAGTAGTAGGCACCTGAGCAACACTTGGAGCCAGTCCCAGTCCAGGCTGCTGTGGAGGAAGAGCGATCCCGGTCTGAGTGTAAAGGTTGGTGATCAACCCTAGGATCCCCATCATGGTCTGCTGGGTCTGCTGCTGCTGGTCGAGGGTACGGCGGTGCATCTGATCTACCAGGTTGGTGAACCGGTCCGTATCCTCTCGCCTCTGACGGGCGATCTCCAGCTGGAGCTCCTGCTGCTGCCGCTGCAGCTATGCCAGGTGAGCAGCCTGCTCTGCCCTGGCCTGCTCAGCAGCGAGCCTGTCCTGGCGCTGCTGCTCGATCATCTGCTGGAGGAGCGAGGTCAGCTCAGATGGCTACGTCACCTGTGCCTCGGACACAGGAGGTGGTGTCGGTGGCGGAGCAGCTGATCCTCCTGCCTCGGTGTCGTGCTGCCTCGGTGAGGGTGGAGGCGGAGGGAAGTACTCCTCGACACTCTCGTCTGTGTCGCTCTCGGACCAGACGTGCTGCAAGTCCTCCCCCTGAGCCTCAGCCTCAGCAAGCCTCTCGTCCTCCCGCTCTAGGTCGGACCAGTCTTCCTCTGACAGACGGGCCCGGACCTGGCGCTCAACTGGACGACCAAGGCGACGGTCTCCAGGAGCAGAGGCACGATAGTGACCAAAGCGAGTCACACTCTCGTCAGCAAGCCGGGCCTGTGCTGCATGTCCCTCAGGCACCACCATAGAGCAAATGTAACTGATCCAGTGCCCGTAGACCATCTGCCTCATCATGCCAATCCCATCCGTGATTACGTCTTCCATCTCGCATAGGAGTATGTCCACGATATCGAAATCCATCCCGTTCATTATGTAGAACAGGAGGGTCTGCTGCAGACTCGTGAACCCCTCCAAGTAACCTGACCTCGGCAGGAGCGTGCGGCGCAAGGCGAGGTGCACAATGCGCGCAGCTGGGGTCAGGAGAGCTGGAACTCTCGGCTGGTCCGGAGAGAACGAGGGGCCAAACAGAGAGCGGATCTCGTCAAGCTGTGGTGCTACCCCTCCAGTAAGTGCCCTCCTCGGTGGATCTGTCTGCCCATAGACCTTCTCGTGCACGCAGGTGTCGTGCAGGTCCAACTCAAGAATATGCCCCAAAGTCTCCCTCGAGAGGTGGTAGCGCTGACCATTGAACATGAAGGCAATCGACCTCCTGCCCTCTGAGATGTACAGGGTCGCGTAGAAGACACGGACCCACTCTTCCACATAAGCACTTCTCTCATAAGCCAGCAGCTGCACCAGACCTCTGTATCTCTCAAAGAAAGGACGGACCTCAGTCTCCGCTGCCACTGCAAGCTGCCCCCAGTCCAGGTAGTTGTGCTGAAAAAGCTTGTGCCCCCGACGCCTGTAGGTCTCATAGAGAGACGCCTGGGTGACAGCCCAGAAGCGACTGTCCACAAGAATCTCTCGGGGCTGTGGGAACCACTCCTCAAGCAGCACGTTCCAACGAAGCTTGCGTAGCTGCTTGGCCTTCATCTTCCTGTAGTCCGTCAACCGGACTCCCTCACCGACACGGACGGCCGTGTCCATCTCGTAGATGGCCCTCTCGGCCTCCCTGTCCTCACGACGGTCGGCAGCCGTCGGTCTCGGACGAGGAGCAGCCTCGGTGTGACCCTCACGCGTCCGGGCTGAGCGCCGGCGGACGAGAGGCTCAACTGGCTCCTCTTCGGCGTCGGAGTCGTCGATCACGGGAGGCTGCCTCGGACGGGCCTCACGAATCCTCAGGGAACCCCCTCGGCCGCGCTCACGCTCCTCGGCGGCGCGAGCGGCCATTAGAGCCTGCTTCTCATCCTTCGAAGGTTTACGCTTCTTCGCGGCGGGCTCCGCGATCGCTTTTCCCTTTCCTTTGCGGTCACGACCCATCTAGATGCAAAGGAGAGCCAGGGTTAGCGACGAACAAAGAAAAGGATAGCGGAAACACCGATGGACGTCGCACGGAACGAGACAAACCTAGGCGACGGAGATCAACCGGGCCGGGAAAACCTAGCGAGGTGGCCGGAGAAGACGGCGTTGCTCGGGTGGAGGTGCTTCGATGGAGGGAGGAGCGGTTTGTGCGTGGGGCTGCTGTGGCGGTGGAGAGAGGCGGCGGCGGTGCTTGGGCGCGGGTGAAGCACGGCGGCGCGGCGCGGTGAGGCGGCGCGAGTGGAGCACGGCAAGCGGGGGCGGCGCTGTGGGCGGCGGCAGCCGGAGACGGCGGCGGCGGCGCCTAGGGCGGCGGCGGCGGCGGCTGGGTGCGAGGGAGAGGGGGCGCGCGGTGGTCGACGGACGGAGGAAGAGGCGGCGGCGCGCGGGCGAGTGAGAGGTCGGGGAGAGAGAAACACGGCGGCGGCGCGCGGGTTTAAATAGTGGGACCCAAACCCTAGCCGAAAATTTAACACCGGATGGACCGATGCGAGGTAATATGAACATCGGTCGAATGCAACAGTAAGGATATTCAAGAATTGCTGTTGACATCGGATGGACCGACGTTTAGGGTTTGGGTCATCGGTCGAATGGCACAGTAAGGGTGTTCAAAAGAGGAATGTTGACACCGGATGATCCGACGTAGGAGGAAGTAAACATCGGTTGAATTGACCACAGCTCCAGAAGAGTGAACATCGGATGGACCGATGTTTTTCGGAATGAATGCGTCGGATCATTTGAAATTCAGACAGAATTGGGCTTTGAAGATTGAACACCTATTGGACCGATGAGGGATTGACATAGGCATCGGATAATCCGATGACAACAGAACGAAAACATCCCATATATGTCCTTTGACCAAACAACCAATCAAAGAAACACCTGTCTTAGGACTTTTTGGGCAACCCCTTACCCCTCAAAAAGCTAATATGCCAATAGCTTGGCTAGGCCTTAATGCAAATGGAAAACCAAGAAAAATGGAGGAAAATATCCAAATAAAATGTAAGGCCCATGCTTTGTGAGGTAGAGTATGAAGACTTCTATCTCTTTGAAGCATGATCCTCTAGGCATTAACGTACCTAACATTTTGTTCTTTCCACCTTATATGAGTTGAGATATTGCATTTCAAACAAGTCTCCTTCTCATGAGGTGGGTTCCCCTTTGTGACAATCTACCGTATGCAATGCCAAACAAATTATAGTGCAAGAGATTAAATGAGTGCAGGTTTATATGGCAGGGATCATGCAAGGCATAAAATGAATCTATCTTGCCAAGTTTGAACCTTCCAAAGGCTTCCTCAGGGAAAACTACTTCTAGCTTGCCCCTATCCTTTGGGAGTTAGACAAGACTTATATGATATGCATCCTTACATGAACATGGCAACTTACATGACGTTAGATGCATCTAGCACATTTAATTCATTTCTAAGTCTAGAGAAGGTTTTCTCATCAAGTGGTTTAGTGAAAATATCCGCCAATTGTTCTTCGGATCTAACACCTTGCAAAGAGATGTCTCCTTTAGCCTCATGATCACGCAAGAAGTGATGGCGAATATCAATGTGCTTAGTGCGGGAGTGTTGAACGGGGTTTCTAGCTATCTTAACCGCACTTTCATTGTCACAAAGGAGAGGCACACAACCAATTTTAATTCCAAAGTCCAAAAGGGTTTGCTTCATATATAGAATTTGGGCACAACATGCACCGGCCGCTATATACCGCGGTGGACAAAGCCACGGAATTCTGCTTTTTGCTAGACCAAGACACTAGGGAACGCCCAAGCAAGTGGCACCCACCGGAGGTACTCTTGCGATCTACGCGGCATCCGGCAAAGTCCGAATCCGAGTATCCCAAGAGTTGGAAGGTTGTACCTTTAGGGTACCACAAGCCCATACTAGGGGTATGCTTAAGATACCTAAGTATCCTAAAGACCGCCTTCTTATGCGATTCTTTAGGAGCCGCTTGAAAGCGAGCACATAAGCATACACTAAACATTATATCGGGCCTAGATGCGGTAAGATAAAGCAATGAACCAATCATAGAGCGGTAGTGAGATTGGTCAATAGGTTTACCATCCTTATCCGCGTCGAGATGGCAATTTGTTGCCATTGGAGTGCTTCTTGAGCTACAATCTCCCATCTCAAATTTCTTCAAGAGGTCCTTTGTGTACTTCTCTTGATAGATGAAGGTCCCCTCTTGAAGTTGCTTGATTTGAAATCCTAGGAAGAAATTGAGCTCTCCAATCATTGACATCTCGAATTCCCTAGACATCATTTTGCCAAACTCATGGCTAAGAGCTTTGTTAGTTGAGCCAAAAATAATGTCATCAACGTAAATTTGACAAAGAAATAAATCTCCGTTGATGTCCTTGGTGAAGAGTGTAGTATCCACCCTCCCGATCTTGAATCCTTGCATGACTAGGAAATCCCTTAGACGTTCATACCACGCCCTAGGTGCTTGCTTGAGCCCGTAGAGCGCCTTGTGTAGCCTATACACATGATTAGGATTCCTCGGATCTTCAAACCCGGGAGGTTGCTCAACATAAACAAGCTCGTTAATATAGACATTAAGAAAGGCACTTTTCACATCCATTTGATAAAGCATTATGTTATGATGTGAAGCAAAAGCAAGGAGTATACGAATTGCCTCTAACCGGGCGACCGGAGCAAATGTTTCGCCAAAGTCTAGTCCTTCAACTAGGGAGAACCCTTTCGCCACAAGTCTTGCCTTGTTGCGGACCACAACGCCATTCTCGTCTTGTTTGTTGCGGTACACCCACTTTGTTTCGATGACGTTCTTGTCCTTGGGTCGCTCCACCAACACCCAAACTTCATTGCGGATGAAGTTGTTGAGTTCTTCTTGCATAGCCATTACCCAATTTGGGTCTTGGAGCGCTTCCTCGATGTGAGTGGGTTCTACACACGAAACAAACGAGTAGTGCTCACAAAATGAAGCAACATGGCGGGAACGAGTACTTACGCCCCTTGAAGGACTTCCAATGATTTGGTCCATTGGATGCGCCTTGGAGATGCGTCCATGCCTCATAAGTGGTTGTGAAGCACTTGGCGGTGGTGAAGCGTGTTGTTCCTCTTGTGGTTGGACTTGATCATGGACTTTTTCTCCATCTTGATGTTGTGTTGCTTGTGAGTCTTGAGTTGGCAATGGATCATCTTTCTCCCTTCGTCTACTTGAGGCGCCATGGAGGTGTTGTTGTTGGAACTTGAAGCTCCCCCTTGATCATGGCCCTCTTCAACTTCCGGCTTGATGTCTCCAATGGTCATGTTTTTCATGGCTTCTCGTAGAGGCTCATCATCTATTTCATCATGACCAAAACTCTCCTCTTGGGAGCCATTAGTCTCATCAAACTCAACATCACAACTTTCTTCAACTAGACCGGAGGTTTGGTTGAATACTCGATATGCTTTTGAGTTTGATGCATAACCAAGAAAAATACCAACATCACATCTTCTTTCAAACTTACCGAGCCTTTTCTTGCGGTAGATATAGCATTTGCACCCAAAGACTCTAAAGTAGGAGATGTTGGGCTTTCTCCCAATGAGGAGCTCATATGGGGTCTTTTGGAGTAGTCGGTGAAGATAGACCCTATTTGCGGCATGGCACGCCGTGTTGATTGCTTCGGCCCAAAATTTCTCCGACGTGCCGTAGTCATCAAGCATTGCTCTTGCAAGAGTGATGAGGGTTTTGTTCTTCCTCTCAACAACACCGTTTTGTTGAGGAGTGTACGTGGCAGAGAATTCATGCTTCACACCTTCACGGTCACACCACTCCCCAATGTTGTAGTTCTTGAATTCGGTGCCGTTGTCACTCCGGACCTTGATAATGGGAAGTTGGAATTCCCTTTGAGCACGGTTGGCGAAGGTCTTGAACATTTCCGGAGTTTCACTCTTGTCACCTAAAAATAGAGTCCAAGCATAGCGAGAGTAGTCATCAACTATAACAAGACAATAGAGGTTACCGCCAAGACTTTGGTATGTGGACGGTCCGAAGAGGTCCATGTGGAGTAGTTCAAGTGGCTTGGAGGTTGACACCATTGTCTTCATTGGGTGGTGTGAAGCAACTTGCTTCCCGGCTTGACATGCGCTACAAAGCTTGTTCTTCTCAAACGTCACATCCTTCACGCCGGTCACCATCCCAAGCTTGAATGACTTCTTAAGTTTGCTCATTCCAATGTGTGATATGCGTCGGTGCCATAGCCAACCCAAGCTTGTCTTAGTGAAAAGACAAGTGGTTAGGCTAGCATTCTTGTTGGAGAAATCTACTAAGTAGAGATGTCCATGCCGAAATCCTTTGAAGATAAGCTCTTTGCTTGCCTCACTACTCACAACAACATCATCCTTGCTAAATGTGCATGTTAGTCCAAGATCACAAAGTTGTGCAATGGAAAGTAGATTAAAGCTAAGTGACTTAACATACAATACATTAGAAATGGATAAATCATTCGAGATAGCAATTTTACCTAATCCTATTACCTTACCCTTAGAATTGTCACCAAAGGTAACTTGTTCATGATTACTGGGGTTTTCTATGGTGGTGAACATACCATCATTGCCGGTCATATGTTGAGTGCACCCGCTATCGAGTACCCAATGCTTTCCTCCGGCTTTGTAGTTCACCTACACACATGAAGTTAGTTTTTGAGTTTAGGCACCCAAGCTAACTTAGGTCCTTGTATGTGTGATACAAGTGATTTTGGGACCCAAAGTTGCTTGGGGAGCTTCCCCTTCATGCCCTTAATGTCTTTGCCGATGAACCTTGCCTTCACCTTGCCACCTACTTTGCTTAAGAGATAGTGATAATCATGGAAAGTAGATTTGTAGTTAGGAGGCAATTTGGGAGAAGGACGGTTGGGAAGAGGACACTCCCTCGTGTGGTGTCCGGTGACCTCACAATGTTGGCAATAGGATCCAACTTCTTTGATGAAGCTCGTCCTAAGCTCCGGTGAGGGCACCTTCCCTTTGTTGAGCACCGGGAAGGATCCAAGTCCTCTCTTGTTGAAGCCTTTGGCTTGTTGGTAGAGGATTTCCTTGTGCTTGTCCTCCCCCTTGGAAAGTCTCACCACACTAGTGCGGAGACTTTCAATTTCGTCCATCAATTCCTTCTCCCTAAGGCTTGCTTTCAAAGGCAAAGACTTATCCAAAGTATTAGTGGCATGTGAAATAGTTGATACTTTGCCATCAAGGGTTTCCATTTTCATGTTTTTCATTTTTAGTTCAATTGCCTCATAAGCAAGGTTAAGCACTTCATGTTTTTGAACCAAGTCATTGTGCTTTCCCAAGAGTGCTTGGTTTGCTAAGTCAAGCTCATGATGATCAAGCTTGATTTGAGCATTTTCCTCCTCGATTTGCTTGACATGTGTTTTGAGCGTGTCATGCTCTTTAAGTATGGTTACATACTTGTCATGCAAATCGAGCTTCGCACTCTCAAGTTTAGCACAAGCTTGTTCAAGTGCTTTAACCTTGCTCTTTTCTCTTTTTATGACGACATGGTATTCATTAATCATAGATGCTAGTTCATCGGGGGAGAGCTCATCATCATCATCGCTAGAATCGTCACATACCTTAGTGTTACCTTTAGCCATGAGGCACATAGGAGGTGGACGAAGAGGTGAGTTGTCCTTGTCGACGATGGCAAGGCCCGCCAAGTTTTCTTCATCTTCACTCTCTTCGTCGCTTGACTCTTCATCCGTGATCCACTCATTTGCCTCGCACATGAAGACTTTTTGAGGCCCTCTTCTCTTCTTTGGAAAGAGCTTGGTCTTCTTGCCCTTGTCAAATTTCTTCTTTCCAAAGGAGCGCTTGGGTTTGACCTCTTCTTCATCTTCATCACTTTCTTCTAGCTTTCTATACTTTCCTTTGTGGTTGTCCTTCCTCTTGTCGGGTCTTGGACAATCATATGATATGTGGCCTTGATCACCACAATTGTAGCATGTCTTGTTTTCATCTTTCCTTGGGAGGAAGGCTTTCTTCTTTGGATCAAAAGAGTATCCCTTCTTTGCGATTTTGGAGTTTAGACGTGAGAATTTTCTCATCATCAACGCAAGCTCATCATCGTCATCTTCGCTTGTTGCTTGCTCTTCTTCGCTTGAGCTAGGCTCAACCACTTTCTTTTTCTTGGGAGTTGTTTTCTTGGTTGAAGCCTTGAGAGCAATGGTTTTTGACGATGACTCCTCCATCATTCCAAGTACGCTCATCTCATGAGCATGAATTTCTCCAATGAGCTCCGAGACTTCAATGTTGTCAAGTGATTCCTTTTGGAGCATTGAGTTGATAATGTTGTACTTGGGCTTGGGTAGAAGCATGAGGATCTTGCGGTTGATAAGACCCTTACCAAGAGAAGCAATGTCAAGTGCGTTAATCTCCTCAATGAGCACATTTAAGCGAGAAAACATTTGGTTAACATTCTCATGAGGAAGCATTTTGAATTCATCATACTTGGATTTTAGCAAGTGATATTTGAGTTCTTTAACAAGAGATGAGCCCTCATGAATTTCAATTAAACATGCCCAAATTTCACAAGCTTTCTCTTTACTAGCAATTCTAGCAAAAACGTCTTGACTTATGCATTCATAGATGGCATTTCTAGCCTTAGCATCCCATTTTAGTTGATCACCAACATAATTGAGATCTCCAAATCCCGCATGGGTCGCTTCCCAAACTTCGGGAGCAATAGCCTCTAGGTAGGCACGCATGCGTGCTTTCCAATAGGCAAAGTTCTTGCCCTCGAAGATAGGAACCGAACCCCCATTCTTGGCCATTTAAGCTCTCTAGCGGTGAGGCTAGAATGATCCTATGAGCAACCTTGCTCTGATACCAATTGTAAGGATCGAAATGCCCAAGAGGGGGGTGAATTGGGCTTTCTTTCAATTTTTAAAGCAATAAAGATTAACGACCTCAAGCCCAATTCCCTATGCGATTAAACTATGCAATCAATGTAAATTAAAGTTGCGGAATGAAGATTGCATAAGTGTAAAAAGGGAGAGGGATGCAAACGCTCAAGGGACACGGAGTTTATCCCTTGGTTCAGTAAGATCACAAGGATCTACCTACGTCCACGTTGTGGCACCCACCGAAGGGTTTTGCCACTCCCAAGTCACCGAGACTAGGGGGTTCTTCACTATTCTTCTCCGTTCGCCAACCTCGGCAAGGTGGAGCTCAAGCCTTGTACACTTTGGAATCCTCCGGGCTTCCAAAATCTTCTTGGCAAGCTCCGGAAGTTGCACACACCAAGGGACACTCCCTTAGGGCTCTCACTACACTAGAGACTCCAATCACCAAGAATGGAGGCACCCAATCACTGTCTCTAGCTAGTTCTAGCCTATCTCTTGGTGTACAAATGATGAGCAAATGATGTGAAAGTGGTAGCTCTATTGCTTGAATGCTCTAGGATGTGTAGAGTATGTCTGGGCTTCAAGTCATGTCGATTTGACAGGTTGAAGGGGTATAAATAGCCAGCCTCCACGAGATAGCCGTTGGAAAAGTAGGCTGACATCACTTCTCTGCGAACACCGGATGATCCGATGTCTCCCCTTCAGTTAACATCGGTCAAAGCCAAATTAGCTGATGTCACTGTGTCAGATATGACCGTTGTTAGACCGATGTTGATCTGTCTTCTCATCGGATGATCCGGTGGCTCTTCCTCCAGAATTTTGCTTGATCTTGAGGCTCACTGGAGTGATCGACCGATGTGTGTAAGTCTGCACATCGGATGATCCGGTGCTTCACTTGGTCCAATGGTATTGCAATCTGTGATGATGGACCGATGTCACTGAGCCACTCACATCGGATGATCCGGTGAGTGCATTTGTCTGAGGTCTTTTTCTTTAGTTGAATCAACTCGACCGATGCAGTCAACTCCGAGACCATCGGATGATCCGGTGTGTTCAACTTGTTGACTTCGAGTTGTTTTGAGTTGTTCTTTTGGAATTTTGAACTTGTGACCTCTTTGACACTTGTTTGAAATGTTGTTTTGATTGTCTTCAAGCATTGAGTGATATCAAGTTAGAGCTTTCACTTCTTGTCTTCATATGATTTGATTTGATCTCATTCGTTGATTTTATATGGGTCTCCAATGTAATTTTGATTTCATTTGATTGAGTGTTATTGAGACCTTGCATTCATAAATTCATTAGTAATATCGAATGGTTGTCATTAATCACCGAAACCGTACCTCATGGGGCCTAGATGCTTTCAACGCGCAAGAGCATTATATCCTAAGGAGGATAAATGAGGTAAAGAGGGACTAGGCTAAGAGTTAGGTAGAGACTCCTACTATGCTTCTAATGTACATATACACAGCCTAAGTTAGTTACTAATGATCATATTAATTATGAATTCTCATGCTAAGTGGATTAACACATCGGGTACGGGTTTACCCCTAGCAATACTAGGATGACTCCCGTCAAGAGACTGTGGCATAGCCGAACGTAGAGGATTACAAAGGACAAATAGGGTTGTCACCAACTACTGCCTACCTCTTGAATCCGTGGGTCTATGAGACATTCAATGCTACTTATCTATCCTAGAACCATGCTAGCATATTAAGTAATTACTTAAAGAGCCTAGGAACAAGCCATCCTAAGGCAATGAACTAAATCATCGTTGAGCCAATGTTAATTCATAGACTAAGAGATTCATATTAACATAATCATGTCATAGCTAATTAGACTATAGTGGGGGTTTGTAGTGTTTATGATGATATAATGAGAATGATATGGCATAATCATAAATACTACTCCTACCACATATATGGAATCCACAATCAAACAAGAAACGCTTCATCCAAGTATATGAACAATAGAAGACTAAAGATAACATCTTTATTAAGAGCAAAGTCACAAATACAAATTGGAATATGAGAGCCATACCTTTCCCGATTAGGAATTGGGAAGAGACTCCTTCTACTCCTCTCCTACTTGGACTATGGACTAGAGGATCTCCTCTCTACAGCCTACACTCCTCTAAATCTGTGGAGAATAGTACATACAATGGATGAATACTCAAGTGTTGTGTGTGTGAAGTGAGGGTAGGGGTCCTATTTATAAGTGGGGAAGGGTCGGTTCCCGCCACCAAAAGCGCCTAAATCAGTCACCACTAACATATTCAAGCTGAGAGGAGCCAACACGGCGCCAAACTCGGTCAGCTTTCACGTGTTGGCTCCTCCCGGCTTGAATAAGTCAGTGGTGACTGATTTGTGCGCTTTTGGTAGCGGGAATTGACACTTCTCTACCTATAAATAGGACTCCCTACCCTCACTTCACACCCAAACCACTTGAGCATTCATCCATTGTATCCACTATTCTTCATAGGTTTAGAGGAGTGTAGGCTGTAGAGAGGAGATCCTCTAGTCCATAGTCCAAGTAGGAGAGGAGTAGAAGGAGTCTCTTCCCAATTTCTAATTGGGAAAGGTATGACTCTCATATTCCTATTTGTATTTGTGACTTTGCTCTTAATAAAGATGTTATCTTTAGTCTTCTATTGTTCATATACTTTGATGAAGCGTTTCTAGTTTGATTGTGGATTCCATATATGTGGTAGGAGTAGTATTTATAATTATGTTATATCATTCTCATTATATCATCATGAACACTACAAACCCCCACTAAAGTCTAATTAGCTATGACATGATTATGTTAATATAAATCACTTATGCTATGAATTAACATTGGTTCAACGATGATTTAGTTCATTGCCTTAGGATGGTTTGTGTCTAGGCTCTTAAGGTAATCACTTAATATGCTAGCATGTTGCTAGGATAGATAAGTAGCGTTGAATGTCTCCTAGACCCACAGATTGAAGAGGTAGGAAGTAGGTGGTGACAACCATATCTGTCCTTTGTAATCCTCCACGTTCGGCTATGCCACAGGCTGTTGGTGGAAGTCGTCCTAGTATTGATAGGGGTAAACCCGTGCCTGATGTGTTAATCCACTTAGCATGAGAATTCATAATTAATATGATCATTAGTAACTAACTTAGGCTATTTATATGTACATTAGAAGCATAGTAGGAGTCTCTACCTAATTCTTAACTTAGTCCCTCTTTACCTCATTTATCTCGCTTAGGATAGAATGCTCTTGCGTGTGTCACACTACCTCCAACTATCATTTATCCATCCTTGCTAGAACCCTACCTGGACCAACCTAGCCTCTCCATTTGATGATTACTTTGCTTCCACCTAGCATTCCTTTGGGAGAATATAAATGGCACCCTTTGGGAATACTCTAAAAGGTGAAATGCTACATCGATAGATCTCGTGCGCTTGCAGATTTACATGTGTAATCTATTAACAAGCATTTTTGGCATCCCTGCTAGGGATGAATTGTTAGTAGTGCATAGAAAATATCAACAAGCATTTCTAGCGCCATTATCGGGGAAGGAAGGCAAAGTATTGCATGATTGAATGAATAGGATAGGACCCTGGTAGGTTTTAGTAGGATAAACCTTCTTTGATTTTGCACTTTATGTGAAAACGGGATAGTGTATGTATGGTTTCCGCTTGCCGGAAAACTTTGTTGAAGATCCCGAATCCCTTCTGAGAAATCGACCTCATGTCATTACTCCTCAAAAGCTTTGAGCGGCAAAGCAAGACAACGAAACTGCACCAACAACTGAAACACCAATGGCGCAGAAGACCCTTCGTGAGTTTTTGGCTTCCTCTGCTAACAATGTGCCTGGTGGGCTCACTGTTAACACGAGATATGTAAACTTCGAAATCAAGACTGGCATGATCACTATGGTGCAAGCCAACCCATTTTGTGGGAAGGCTAACGAGGATGCAAGTGCTCACCTGCAACAGTTCCTTGAGATCTGCAACACTTTTAAGATCGAGGACGTATCTCCTGATGTTTCCGCCTTAGGTTGTTTCTGTTCTCTCTTCTTGGGAGAGTGAAACAGTGGTTCTACATGAACTAAAGTGTTGTATACACTTGATACAAGTGTTCTACGGCATTCCTCGCCAAGTTTTTCCCGTTGAGTAAGACCAATGCCCCACGTGGAAGAATTTCCAGCTTCCAGCAAGATGCCAAGAAATTTATTCCCGAGGCTTGGGAAAGGCTTTAGGAATAAATCCTAGCCTATGCCCACTATGGGATGGATGATTCGCTAATTATCCAAAACTTCTACAATGGGTTGATCCCTTCTGCCCGTGAACATGCTGATGTTGCTACTGGAGGAGCCTTCTTCTCATTTACTGTGCCCAAAGCTAAAGATTTTATTGAGAATATGGTGTCAAACATGGGTTGGAGCGACGAGCGTCTCCATACCCACCAGCGAGGCATGCACACCTTGAAGGAGGTGGAAATGATCACTGCTAAATTGGACCTCCTTATGAAGAAAATTGATGGACAAGGGAATGGTGAGGTATGTGGCAATACCTATGCCTTAGACTCTCACATCACTTATGAAGTGTGTGGCAACACGAACCATTGGGCAATGACTGCCCAGAAACCCATGAGGATTCCCTATACGTAGCCAATAATGGAAACAACAATGGTTATCGTCCAGGAGGTCAAGGGTGGGGCCAACCACATCCATTCTTTCAAGGACGGTACAACAACAATAACAATAATGGAAATCAACCCAACTTGAGACAACTTGTCATTGGCCAGCTAAAGATTAATGATGCTCTATCTAAGAAGTTGTCGGTCAATGACAAGACCCTAAAGAGCATTAATGCCAAGATTGAAGGACTATCCTCAGTCTTCAAGAATCAATGGAGCTTCAACAAGATGTTAGAAACTCAGTTGGCTCAATTTGCTGCAGTTGTTCCTCGAATGGAAAAAGTGAGCTTCAACAAGAAGCTTATGATCCGGATTTGCACCGTTTCTCGTGTGCTTTCTCCAGGTCACTGTCAAGTGGGTCCCATCGCTTGATATGGGTGCTACACCGTTGGATGGCCTCAGATACTTCTGTTTGTGGGCCATTTGATCCATGTGATGCCACATGTCATCTCTTGATTGTCTGGGGTGGTATTTTATAGGATTGCTCTCCCTCTTTTACTTTATTTCCTGTAATAATTCACTGCATGCAATATTTCTCCAAGGACAAGTGAAAATAGGTTAAACAGAATGGTGATGTGTGCAAAAAATGACAATTCCTTCACATAATTGAGTTATATTGACGGGTGAAATTGGTATATAACAGCTGTCAACAACGATCTTCGGCCCATGTAAATACTTGTTATTTTCATGAGCCTTGTTGTACCTCACGAAAATAAATTTATTTCTGTGGGGCCCATGACAATAACATCATCCTACGGAAATAATTTGTTTTCTTGTAGTGCAAGTTGACTCTATTGAACTACGCATGATGAGACAAAGCAAACATGTTATCCTTCTCCAATTTGTCTAACACTTCCATAAACTTCACTTAATCATAAAATATAATCATGCATAAAGTTATGAAATCTTCAAAATCCTGCATTTCACCTCTACTCTAGTCAAATACTCGTCATAACTTATCGCAGTCATGAGACAACTCAACATAATTTTTTATTGTCCATTTTTTACAACACCTTCATCAATTTCAGTTAGTCATAAACATAATCATACATAAAGTTATGCAAAGCACCGTCGGGGCAATTTGGCATGCATCTTCGCCTTTGCACGCCTGCAGGTCGTGTTGTAGTGCGCTCCCTTTTCTTCCCTGGGTATATCAAGAAGATGGCCAAAAACGCCATGCAGCATCCATTTATCCATGCATAAAGCATCGTCCCGCACAGTACGTTCGAGTGTGGAGCAAATCATTAATGAATGGTACGTGGAGATACAGGGGGATTGACGAAACCGGCAACGAAGTTGCATGGTAAACTTCTTCAGTCGTGAAGGTGCCAGCGCGAATGATCTATGGATAGGACATGTTCAGCTATGTGGTTCACCACTTCACCTTGTCCGTGCATTGTGATGGGATCACCGTTGGCACTTGGGAACATGTCACTCCGAGCTGGGGGCAACTGTTGCGCTCGCTGGTCCAGCCAACCAGGCCCACAAGGATTCTGCTGCCTGTACCCGGGATCCATCCATCCAGACGCAGTAAATCTATCCCATATTCCCACAACCCGGACAACCCCGTCAGCGAGAGATGCCAATTCAACACACAGCTCATCAACCTACGTGTGGCACTGACGGTGGGCCTCAGCACTACTGCCAGATGGGCTCGGGTCGCGGTGTGGCAAGAGTCGCGCGACTGTGCGAGTAGGGATGGCAATGGGTACCCATTACCCGTGTACCCGTGGATACCCGACCCAATGGATACGGGTTTGGGTACGATTCTGTATCCGCGGGTACGGATTTGGGTAACAGACTCTACCCAATGGATAATTCTTATCGGGTAGAAAAAATTTATATCCATACCCGAAACCCGAAACCCGAACTGACATGTGGACCCAAACATCAATATATATAAATGGTACTTAGGGTTTGTGGTTAACATTCCATCCCACCCAGCCCCCAACCGGCCGCTAGGCCTGCACGACCGCACCCCCTCCCCCGCAAAACTCTCCCGACTCTCCCTATCTCCCGTGACTCCCGTTCAACTCCCAACATTAATCACTGCCGCCATCGCCAGCCAGCCGCCCGGCTCAGCGCTGCCACCCGCAGCTCGCCATCGCCAGTTCGCTGCCATCACAGCTCGTTGCCGCCGCACCGAATCGCCGCCCCTTCACCGCCGCACTGCCACGCGGCTGCCGCACTGACTCGCCGCCGCCGGCCGCCGCACCAGCTCACCGACGCCACTCAGCTGCCGAGGACGACCACCTCCTACCCCTGCCCTTCACCAGATCTGGAATCCAGAGCTCGTCCCCGACAGTCGCGCCTCCAGCTCAGAGATCCGGCCACCCCATCGCCCCCTGCTCAACCAGGTAATCCCTGCACTGTTAGGTTTAGTTGAGGATTAGTCTAGCTCTTAGGATTGACTGGTATCGGGTAGCGGGTATACCCACGGGTAACGGGTACCCGCGGGTAATGGATTTGGGTAACGGTTTTTACCCGTTGCGGGTAACGGGTACGGTTTCGGGTACGGTAATTATCCAACGGGTACGGGTACAGGTGAGCACTACCCGCGGGTTTTTTACCCGTTGCCATCCCTATGTGCGAGGACCATGTGTAAAGACGCGAAAGATGGCAAAGATGGAGGCTGTCCGTGAACTGAAGGCACCAGTCAGTTGGGCTCGAAAGCACGACAGGGCCCGAGGAGCGTGCCACGTCCCGGCCCGTCCCGTCCCATCAGCACCAAGAACTGGATCTAACAAACACCATTGGTTAAAACAGATTCTAACATATACCATCAACGCATCTGATTAGTAGCTGCTCACGCCATCTTACTCTCTACCCCTTTAAAAAACAGATTATAACATATACCATCAACGCATCTGCTTAGTAGTTGCTCACGCCATCTTACTCTCTACCCCTTTAGCCTATCCGCATCAGCGTCATACTCTGTACTTTTACAATACGTACTCTAAATTATATTGTGATATAGTGTATACAGTACGCTTTACAGTATAGCACTGCGAACAGTCTTATATTTTTTTTTCAAACACACAATTGGTTGTGCTTGGACCCTTTAGCCCCAATAGCAAGCACTTCTCCGACAAGCCCGTCCGCAGTGGTGCACTGTAAAGCGTACTGGACTGAGTGTGAATAGCACCACTACAAAAAGCATTTTCATAGGCGCCTCGATTTTTTTTACACAAGCGGTCTGTTAAAAAAATATGCTTGTGATGTCGAATAATTTAATAGTCGCATCACAAGCGGCTCACAAAACTAAACCGCTGGTGTAGACATACCAATTTTCACATACGTACTATAAAGAAGAAGCCACCTACGATAGTAGTCATTAATACAGGCGGCTGATGCGATCGGACGTGCGCGACTGTTACGGAGGTGAATGAAGGCGCAACACATGTGTGTCCTTTAAATTCATTTCGAAGCGTCCCATCACCCCTGCACGTCGAGAGACGAACGGACAGCCAGACGATGCTATAAGAACACACCCGCGCATCGTCTTCCGCACAACCACCGTAGTATTACTCTCTTCTTCTTCTCCGCACAACCGTCGTGCTCCATCGACGAGCACACCAAATAGCTGACAAGAAGATGCCGCCGCCAAGCCCGCCGAGGTAGCCAGCGGCTGAGCAGCCGCGATCAGACTTCCTCTCGAGCTTCAGGCAAATGGAGTTTGTCCTTCGCGACATGACACAAGATTTTTTTAACAGTATATCTCGCTCTATGTGGTGCCTTGGTCTTAGTAACTTTTCAGAACATATTGTAATGGGCATCGCAGACCACTACATATTCGGACTTACGCATGTGGTCGGTCGTCTCGATGCTCTGTGGAAGACGATGGCGGTCGAGCTCGGCGTCGAAGGCTGCAGGAACCTGGTAGCAGCGATGGCCACGAGACTGGGTTTCCCAGTTCCGCCACCAGAGGCGTGCCATGAGCCTCAGGAGCCCGAGGAGAAGGAGGAGTAGAATTAGTTATTTTTCTTTTCTTGTTTTGTAATATAATGTTTTAAAATTAATTAACTTAATGTTGTTGTTCATCAGTGTGCTATCTGTTCATCGGTTTGCAAACTTAGTTCTAATCGTCATTCGATCATCGAAAGGTTGTGTTTCTAATAGACGATTATCCAGTGAGTGTTATAAAAACATAAACTAATGGACTGTATATCGCATTAATAGATGTGTTACACATTATTGATTAAATGTTTATAGATATGTATCGCATAGGCGATCACAGGCGCTTTGTTACATGCAGTTTTGAAAATCACTTGTGATACTATGTTTCAAGCCATTTGAAATAAAACCTTTTCTAGTGGTATAGTCTAATAGGTCGGCATGGCTTCTCTGCAAAGTGGGAGAAAAATAACACATCCACGCAAACCTAAATCTTGACCCATATTCCAAGCACGCAGCTGGCGCGAGGATTATGTTAACAACGAGCGCCCATACATCCATTTCTAATTCCATAAGTGTAGCACTAACCATAAGAATCTTGTTCTTGAATCAACTAATCGACAATCATCTACTACATGGCATGCACTACTGGTCGCTATAATTACAATAGATCAAAACCCATCAACGCTGCGCAACCAACTACTGTTACAATAATGTCATATCCCCCTCCCAATCAACTGCAAATGGAGGCACAGCAATTCCGTGACCAACCGAGCAGCCAAACGCGCGGAAGAAACTACCCGGCCGGCAGCGGCGGATACGTCGCCGGTGGCCATGTTGGCCAGCCACGAGACGCCGCCAGCTTCGCTGCTGCCGAGGAGCACGCCTTGGTTCCCGCCCTCGATACCAAGCCCGACCTCGCTGCCGGCGTTGTCCGGCGTGGCGTCGGTGAACGTCGTCCCCGGCAGCATGGTCCCCGTGGGTATCGTCGTGGCGGGCGTCGCGCCTTGCACTGCCCTCGTACCAGATACAGTCGTCGTGGGCATCGCGGCTGGCACCGTCGTTGGCGTCGCCGTCGTGCCCGGCACGGTAGTCGACTTCTGGCTGCTCACGTCATTGACAGGGACCAGAAATAACATCAGCACATTTTTTTAGACAATGAATAACATCAGCACATGGTCAGTTCACGAGCTCAACAGTAAACAAATGCATGATGAAAGCGTTGGCTATAAGCTTTTCTTTTCATCCTTTTTTTTGCGATTGTTTTTCTTCATCCTATCTGATGTCATATCAAATACGAAAAAAAGTCATGCCAAGATGTTTAACAGCAATAGTGCCGTGTTGTTTATCTGCAAATCAGCTAGTAATAGTTGTTTTCCCCTTTTGCACTAGTAGTAGATGATTGATAATGTAAGGGTTAAAATTCTAAGAGCAGTCACAAAATCTCTGACAGATTTAGCGACAAGATGCAAGCTAAAGGACAGCAGTAAAATAGTAGTAGATCAACCCTCCTCCTTCACAAGCCAATAACCAGCCAAAGTTCCAGACCAACTAGGCAGCCAAAACACTCCGGGAACTTGCCATGTGCAATGGAGGCTAGCAAATTAATGGATGGACCTTGGGGTGGCGCCCGGGCAGAAGGTGACGGTGTAGTCGGGGCGGCCGGCGCAGGTGAAGGTGGAGGTGGGGTCGTCAAACGCGTAGCTGTAGGACCGCGGGCACGCGCTCTTGAACACCTGGGAGTAGGCCGTCGGCCGGCACGTCGCCGGGGACGCGAACGCACCGCTGCAGCAGTACTCGGGCCGCGCGAACGCGTCGCACGCGCTGCGGCAAGCTGCGCCGCCGCCGGCGCGGAGCTCCGCGGGGCACATCGCGTTCAGGTCCGCGATGCACCCCGCCGCCGCGCACGACGCCGGCCCGCCACCCCCGCCGCCGGACGACGAGGACGGCTCCACCAGCACCGGCAGGTTGTAGCCGTCCACGAGGCTGACGTCGTAGAAGTCCAAACCGCCGCTGCCGTCGAGCGTGAACTCAGCCAGCGTCGCGGGCGGAACGGCTCCGGCGCCGGCGCATTCGGCTGCGCCGGAGCCGCAGTCACCAGTGGCGCAAACGATGCGCCCCGTGGAGCCGTCCTGGGAGCATCCCGTGCGCGCCCACATGCGGCCGGACCAGCCCGACGGGGCTGGCAACGCGCGCGACCCGCCGGACTGCAGCTCGAACCCCGTGGGCTCCAGCCGCGGGCTGCCGGCGTTGGACAGGATACCGGGCCACACCGCGCCCGTGCACCGGTTCACGAACGTGAAGGTTGCCGCCTCTCCCTCTGCAAGAACACGCCCACAAGCCGAAATCTTGAGTCTGCTGCCCGGCCAATACTGACTACACAAGATCTCAGGCCAAACGGGAAAAGAAGCATGAATTGATTTGCCACAAGCTCATTACCTGTCCACAAGGCCAAGAACATGAGCGCAAGAACGGTAACGGATCCTGGCAACCCCATTGATGCTTCTCGAGACAATACAGTGGCGGGTGATAACCACAGCTTCGACAGCGAGCACGAGCAAGAAGCGCGTGCAGTGTCAGAGCGGAGCCTGAACTGAATGGGGGTAGTAGTGTGACTGTTTCAGTTGACGAAGGGAAGAGAGAGAAACGATGCAAGAGTAGGATGCGGAATAGGTGGGGGCAGAGAGGCGAGGGAATCTTGGTGACGCTGAGGCTGTGTACTGCAAATTACTTTACCTAGCTTTTGCCTTTGTTATCATCCCCGTTTCATGGGGTAAAAGAGAGCTTGGGACCGGGACTGGGTGTTCTATTTTGTATGGTTTTTAAGTCATCCGCACTAATAGAGGGCAATAATGATTGCTTAATTAACCAAATGTCTAGGTACATATTTATAGATACATAGATGGGCCGGTATACAGGTTAGGCCCAAATGCATAACTCAACACAGTCCAACACCCCCCGCAGTCCCAACATCTAGCCACAACAGATGTAGTGTCCGAATGTTCTGAACTCCAGCCGCCTGGGCGTGTAGGGCGGTGGTGAGCGACGCCGAGTATGCGGAGTGCACACTGGTGTCCGAGGTGAGCTCGTACGTCGCGCCCGGCGGTCGGTGAGCGCTCTCCTGGATCTGGTGCGAGAGAGCAGCCGCTGAGGCGCGCTCCTGCTCTAAGGCAAGAGCGAGTGCCCGCTCGCGCTCGCGAGAGGCAGCCAGAGCAGCAAAGACACCGGAGGTGTCCGCGGCCGCCGTGGTGGTGCTGGCGACACCGTAGAGAGGATCAGTGGCTGCACGAGGAGCAGTAGCAGTGCCAACAGCAGATCCGGAGTCTGTCATGGAGGCGGCGGCAGTGGGGCCGGTAAGTGGGTCGCCGGCGGTCGGACCAGTCGCAGCGCCGTACGCAGGCCGAGCCATGTTGATGAGAGGCGCGCCCGCTGCCGGACCAGTGGCAAGCGCACCGGCGCAGGGGAGGGACCCGGCCAGGGAGGGAGCGGCGCCGGCGAGAGGAGCGGCGGTCAGAGAGGAGGCGGCGCCGGCCAGAGACGCGCCAGTCAGAGGCGCGCTGACCAGGGAGGGAGGGGCGACCGGCGGCGGCTGGGCCAGGGGTGCGCCGGCCCAGGGGAAGGAGGCGGCCGGCGACGGCTGGGGTGGTGGCGCGCCGGCGCAGGGAGGGGAGGCGGCCGGTGGCGGCTGCGGCAGGGGCGCGCCAGCGCCAGGGAAGGAGGCGGCCGGCGGCGGCTGGGTCAGGGGTGCGCCGGCGCCAGGGAGGGAGGCGGTCGGCGGCGGCTGGGTCAGGGGCGCGCCGCCGGCCCAGGGAAGGAGGCGGCCGGCGGCGGCTGGGATAGGGGCGCGCCGGCGTCAGGGAGGGAGGCGTCCGGCGGCGGCCTGGTCAGGGGCGCGCCGGGGAGGGAGGCAGCGAGCGGCGGCTGGGGTGGGGGCGCCATAGGGCGGCGGCCAGGGGAAGACTAGGGTTAGGGTTAGGTTAACCAGGCTAATGATACCATAATAGAGGGCAATAATGATTGCTTAATTAACCAAAGGTCTAGGTACATATTTATAGATACATAGATGGACCGGTATACAGGCTAGGCCCAAATACATAACTCAACACAGTCCAACACGCACAAACTCTAAAGCGTACTCTATCCTCTAAACCCATACTCTATATACTCTATACTTCCAGTATATGCACTCACAAAAAATTTCGAGTATGTTTTCCAGCATGTTTTGTAGTATGCTTTACAGGGTACTACTGCGGATGACCTTAGATTTTTCTCTGCATTTTTGAATTGAGCTTTGTACACTCTAGTAAAAAAGAAAAAAACCGGTCAATTTTCAAGGAATTGCACACCGAAATCATCCCTTTTCTCAGGCATGCCGAAAGAATGTTTGGCGGAGCTATACACTTACCAACATTTTTGTGCCAAAGTTGCAGCAAGCAAATCATTCGCCACACAGTTAATGTGGTCACCACCAGAGAAGAAAGATGTCACGGACTCATAACATGAGCCGTGCAACCGGCGCCGCTGCAGAGAGCAACTACCTCATGCATCCGTACTTGGTATGTGATAGACTGTAACCTCCGCCTAACAAAGATACTGCCTGCTCACTGCTTTTTTTTTTTTTGAATCAAAAGAACAGGAAGGCAATGCCCTACAGCAATAGATTGATAAAATGAACAGATACAGTCGAGTAGCACATAAGACTCGAGGGAAGCCAAACAAAACACCAAATAAGACAAACTTATAGTTTACAAGTGATCCAATTAAGGAAATCTAAACGCTTGGTAGGAGTCTGTGAGCTTGCAGGAAGCATTCTTTCATAAAGTCCTCTTTCCAAATTTGAATTGAAACGTTGGTCCCATCAAAGATCCTACTGTTCTGAATCTTCCAAATGGACCAACAGGCGATTATGAGAATTTCCATGTAGAACTGGCTCGAGGATTGTTTAGCAGCTTCCTTTATCATTTGGAAGAAGGACAGAGTTATGTTCCATTGGATGTCCAACATCTTCCAATACTGCTTTGCAGAGGAGCATTTCAAGAACAAATGCATAGCCGTTTCCTGGTAACATCTTCAACAAAGCACGAAACAATAATCATTGTCAGGAATATTTTAGTTTTTTCGCTTGAGGATATCTCTTGTGTTAAGACGATCCATAAACAACAACCATTGGAACACCTTAAGCTTACTGTTACACCTTGATTTCCAAATCTTGCAAATTGGGGTAGGGGGTGTAGCGACTGAAAAGGTATGCTATAAAATTTCCTTTCTGAAAACCTTGATGATCCCCATATGTAAGTCCATGAATCCTTTTCTTTCGAAGAAACTGAGAGCTTGGACTCAAGATCAAGTAATTCTGAAATGCTTCATTTGAGATTGGCGTGTATATGAAGGACATGATATTGTCAGCAGTCATAAAGGTTTGCACCGACATGTTAGCATTTTTTGCATAAGAGAATAGGAAAGGGTAATGAGATTGCAGATGCAAATTATTCCAAACATCCTGCCAGAAGAGGACCGATGAACCATTGCCTATTGAACATGAGGCAATTCCTTTGAAATGTGGCGTGAAGCGAACTATATCCCTCCACTAAAAGGAGCAGTGAACTACTGACAAATTTGCTATTGTTCCATTAGGATAGTAGGAATGCCAAACTAACTCCACCCAGGGGGTTTTAGTCTTATTGATGAACTTATGTAGGTGTTTCATGAGGAGAAACACATTTTTTTTGAAAGAAAAGGAGAGACACATTCTGGTTGCGGAGGTTAATTATGCCAGACCACCCTTGCTCTTGGGTCAAGTGCACTTCTTTCAAGCTACTAAAGCTTTTGATCTGGATATGCATTCACGACCGTTCCATAAGCAATGATGATGAATCTGGTCTATGACTTCCAATACTGATCCGGGCACTAGAAGAGTACTCATAGTGTACATCGGCAAAGTACTTAGTATCGAGTTAACCAATTGTAATCTTCCTGCTAAATTGTGAAATCTCAAGGTGGCTGGCAATTTGTGTTCAGTCTTTGAAATTAGGGTATTATAATAACTGACCAGGAATTTTTGGATACTTAAAGGAAGACCCAGGTACTGCAATGGGAAGGTACCCAACTAGCAGCCAAACACACAAGCTAGCATGTTGGCTTCCTGAGCAGGCGCATTGATTGGAACCAGACTAGTTTTGTTAAAGTTAACATGTAAACCCGTTGACGCTGAGAATCCGTATAAAATACCTTTTAAGAAGAAAAGATCTTTTTGTGTTGCATTTGGGAAGAGGAGGGTGTCATCAACATATCGTAGAATAGGGAAACCTTGATTGTCTGGTGTTTGAATCCGGTGGAGCAGGACTCCTTTTTGCCATGCTTCATTAAGAATGTATTGCAATAATTCTCCAATCTAAATGAAAAGTAAAGGGGATAAAAGGGTCACCTTGACGAACCCCTCGACGACATTGAAAGGGTCTTACCAAGCACACCATTAAGGAGAATGGAGGAGGACGCTGAATTGAAGAGATCATAGATCCAATTAATCCATGATGGCGGAAAACCCATGTGATACATCACTGATAGGATAGCATTGTGTTCCACAGTATCAAAGGCCTTTGCAAAATCCAGCTTGAGTATGACTATCTTCTTCCTGGCACCGACTAGGGTGCAATCAGCTTGCACACTTAACATTTTACACATAAATCCCTATGCAGTGGCTCCCGTATTTTGCAGATAACCCCTTGCGAGCCGAGTTCCCACTAGAGTCGATCGTTGGCCGACGCTTGAACTGGCCTTCCAAGGCCGACACCGATCGAGCTCCGCCCTAGGCCGCCGCCCCGGTCGAGCTCCGCCCCAGGCCGCCGCCCAGATCGAGCTCCGCCCCAGGCCATCTTCGCCCCTTCCAAGTCGACGGTTAGGACACGTCAGGGACATGCCAGGCTGCAGCCCGTCTATCCTCGCGTACGCAGGACCCCACCCCTCGAGCGCATCCAACACTGCTGCAACCGACCATCACTGTGCGTGCCAACGGCGGCCGTCGGGGGGCACGTCGCTTGTCTCATGCGCGGAGCCTCCCGCCCGTCTCGCGTCCGCGGCGATCGCCGTCCTCTCTGTGTGCGGTGCACGTAGGCGACACCCCGTCCTTGTGCGGCGGCCGTCGTTGTGTCGCGCCCGTCCTTGTGCGGAGGGTGGCAACCCGGATGTGCTGGCGCATGGTCTATGCCGGCGGCGACCTTGGTGAACAGACAGTTGTGTGTTTGGGAAGTTATGCAGTGGCGCTTGGAAGCTGTTCGACATATTGCCTCACTGACGCTTGCCTTGGCGCTGCCTCTTTGTTCTGGTCGTCTGGGATGCTGCTCAGCTGCCTGTTCTCAGTCTTTTCTTTGCATGCTCACGCGACGACTGGGTTACGGCGGCCTTGGTGTGCGTCACAAAGCAGTTGGTGTCGATGCGCACAAGCTGTTCGAGGTTTTGCCAGAATCGGTAAGAACTATCAGCATATGTCTATTCTGGGATGGATCAAAGGAAGCACAAAGCCACATCTATGTTTCATAAATTTGAGCAGCTGTAGCATCACAAAGCTGCATGTGTTTTGATGGACTATAGACGCATCTTGCTGTTGGCTGGTTGTAACATTGATCAAAGGCAGTGATCTTGATGGATGCATCTTGACTATAAAATATAATTGTTCCTGAATCTGTGTATACTAATTGCCAATGAGTTTATTTTATATACTTTTGATCAAACAATTAATCATATTGTCATTGTCAATTTGTGTGAATGGGGCTTGGAGGTCAAAGGCGCACAGGCCGTGACAGTGAATAAATCATTTTGTCATTGTTACTGAATCATAATTGTTCCAGACATGCATATAACCTGAACACAATGCCAGTATAACGTTGGACAGTGAATACAACGGCAAAACGTTAAAATATTCGGATGAGGTAACAGTACTGCAAAAAATGTGACGACATAGAGACTAAAAAATTCTTTGTATCATAGAGACTAAAAAACTTAATTAGCTCTATACAAATAGGAACAGAAGCAGAGCTGCTTATTGATAAGTTCTCCAATAAACTTCTGATTTCGCTATACATTACTACATCAAGGGAAGCTGTCGTACAGGAATATCAGTACAACCTCTGATTTCGATATACACCTCTGATTTCAGTACAACATCAGTACAACCTCTGATTTCACTATACGTAAAATTTTGATTTCGCTATACACCTCTGAATGCTCATCTGTCCAACCATCAACATCAACATGGAACATCAGTACAACTTTGGACATATGGTGATAGTTTCTACTCATTGTGGCAAAAACACGAACAGCTTGTGGGCACTACGGCAACTGTTCTGTACAGAGTGCCCAAAGCAGCCGTAACCAGAGGCAGAGCACGCCATCGGAGTATAGGCGGAGCACGCCAACTGTTCTGTGCGGAGTACAGGCGGCCGGAGAAGCATCGCTGGCGAACGGAGCACACCATCAGATGGGCAGGCGAACGGAGCACGCCATCGGAGGGGCATGCGAACAGAGCCACGCACTGCCGACACCGTCGGCCACAGCAGACAGACGCGCCGCCGCACACGGGATAGGGTCTCGAGCGTCGGCGCCACGACCAAGATCGTGGGTAGACGCGTACGGCGATGCGTACAGGACTCGGAAGTCTTGGATCAAACGTACGGGGCGGCGGAGCGGCGGGGAACAATCTATCGTGAACGGGGCCGGCAGGGAACGATCGGGACTCGGAGTCCATCGACCGGCTTCTCAGCGTATTTTGTTTGCAGCTGAGGAGGTTGGGGGGGGGGGGGGGGGGGGGGCTTATGTGCAAAAAATGAAGGCACCATAGGATTGCAATCGGATGGCTGAAATTGTTTGCTTGCAGGCTTGCACCAAACTGCGGATTGCACAGCAGTCGGACCCCTTCTTCCTGGATTGACTACAGAGGTTGAGATATTCATAGGCACATGCCACAAGGTCTTGAATAGATTGCTTTTTGATGAAAACGTACTAGTTCTGATGAATTATTGGGATAATAACTTTTTGCAATCGCTCTGCCAAGATTTTCGTGATTATTTTAACTGTGCTGTTTAGCAAGGAAATGGGCCAAAAGTCATGTACTCTGGTGGGATTGGGCACTTCTGGCACTAGAGTAATGTATGAAGAATTAAGAGGTTGCATGCTAACTTCATCACTGAAGAAATCCTCACAGACTTGTATACATCATCTTTAATGATGTGCCAAAAGGATTTTGTAAATTTACCATTGAAACCGTCTGGCCCAGTTGCCTTGATGACACTGTCAATTCCATATTTGGTAACTGGGGCCTCTAGATGTTGAAGAGTACTAAACCGAGGAAGCAATGATTCTAGGTTCAAAAGCATTGGTGGCTGCTGACATTGGGCCAGAGTATTCACATAAGCTTCTGGTAATAGCTCTGCCTTATCCAGGTGATCATAAATGATATTTACATCTTCTGATTCTAAGCTGTGGATGGAGTTCATTCTATGTCTTCCAGTAGCCGCCATATGGAAGAATTTGGTGGACTGATTACCCTATTTTGTCAATCTCACCGTATATCTCCTTTTCCGGTATTCCATCTGGAAGTTTAGAAGCTTGGATAGATGCTTTTTAATTATGTTGTGGAAATTGAATTTCAAAAGAAAAAGGGAATGCTGCTCTTCCAATACATCCAGTATGTGTATAACACATTTGCAGATACTGATAGCTTTTGGCAAGTTGGCTTGATTACATGCCCATTTTTTAATTTTGATGAAGTACCTTAAATTTGGCAGCCAATCTGGTTACATTGTGATGTCGATATGGGCCAGTCCTCCATGGGTGCTCTAGAGTTTCGAAGAAGCCAGGCAACTTAGGCCAAAATTTCTCAAATATGAAAACATTAGATTTGGGTATGTTGGTGGAAACTTGCACCAAGCAAGTCACATGGTTTGAGACAGAACGAGGGAGAGCTACCATGAGGTACTGGGATAAGTTGAAATCCAACTGGCGTTAACAAAACATCAATCTAGCTGCACCATTAAAGGATTCATCTGCAAGTTACTCCAAGTGATTTTTTTCCTTTTAGAGGGATTTCGATCATACCAAATGATTGAATCAGCTCATTAAATATTCTCATTCGAGACACATTACCCCTTGACTGATTTCTATTATCACTGATCGATAAAGATTAAAATTGCCAAACCAGATCCAATTACTATCACAAGGATGTTCTAATTCAGATAGCCATCAAATGAAATTTAATCTTTGTTCATTATGACAGGGGTCATAGAATACTGATAAGAACCATGAATCTCCATTTACTATTGAGGTAAATTTGACTACCAATGCAAATTGAACTATATGCTGTATTTCACCATAAAAATTTGAACTAGGCCAAGAAACCAGAATACCACCCTAGGATCCAAGGGAGGGAGAGAAGGCAAATTGATCAAAGTTACGTGGTACAATTTTCCTGATGAGTTTATTTGAGAATTCTTCCTTTTTGGTTTCCTGTAAACATAATATATCACACTTGTGGTATGTTACTAAATTTCGAACAGCCACCAGTTTTTCTTTGGAACCCAGTCCTCTAATATTCCAGCTGAGAATATTCCAATTCCTAGATCGAGATGATATGGGATCCATGGAACCATAGATATATGTAATAAAATGCAAGAGCCATGATCAGAGATCTTGGCGTAGGTAGCAGAATCCCCAAAGAAATGTCATCTTCATCACCAAGCAATAATGAATTAAGAAATAGGCTCGAGTTGCCCAAATAAGCAAATATCACCCAGAATGTAAGTAGCAAACCAACTTTGAACTAACAAGCAACGATTTCATGATCTCGAATACCCACATAAGACCAGTCACAATAGACAAAATAAACAAACTTCCAACAATTTATTAAGCATCCAACACAAAGGATACGAAGAGCATACTGCCTCCATCTGTCTTTGTCTCACCAACTTGATCCTTCTTCAACTGGACTCCGAGGTTGATCCATCTGGTTCCATCTTTGGGGTAAGAAGCATTTCCGCCATTACCTCTGAAGGAGAAATTTGGCACTTCCCAATAGCTACAGATTGCATCACAGAAATTGGAATTTCGGGAAAATTTTCATCAGCATTGGCAACATCAGATAATCCAGGAAAATCATGAGATGAATAAAAATAATCGTGATAAGGTTTAATACCCTTAACCATTACCTTGGTAGAGATTTTCCCCTTCTTGCCCCTAATAGCTAGGATAGAGTCTTGCACCACCTTCTCGCCTTTGGAAATTTTGTTTAGGCGCTGGCTTGTGCGAACGCTGCCTTCAATGAGGGGTGCCTTACCCCTCTCCTGAGACGTAAACCTTGTTATCAAGCGGCACAAAGGGCTCTGAGAAGGGTTGTTGCTTGGAGGTACTGAGGAAAGTTCTGAGAAACCAGGTGGAGCCCAATCGCAAGGTCCTAAACAATGTTAGCACAAGATCTTGGAGGGACCTGAGCTCTGGTAGCCACGGACTCAACAACAGGATTGAAGTAAATACTGGTGATTTCACGGCTTTCAGGGTGAAGAGTCGCCCTTGTCAAGGAACCACCAAGGATCATGCCATGCCTCCTGCCGACCGATCAAGGCCAGCAATCCAGTCTCTGAAGGAGTTAATAAACGCAATCACGACGGGGTCCTGTGGTGGGGCTTGAACAGATTGCTGACCCGCCTACCTAGAGACAGGGGGTCTAGTGGGACCAGAAACAAAGCGACCAGGGGAAGGGAGGTTACCAACAGAGAAATCGAAGGAGTTGGGGGAAGCAAAACCTTCACTCCTGCAGTTACCCGGGACAATCGGACCACTAACTGGGTGGGGGTTACCATTAAGCGAAGGTGGAGGAATCTCATCAACAGGGAAATCATCCACGGAGGAAGCATTGAAGGGAACAATTGGAATAGTCCATGATCGACCTTCACCCCGCCACTCAAGCCCACGCTTGATTACAATGTTCCTTCGAATGTAAAGAACATCCTCAACCAACACACAAGCCAAAGTTCGGGTGATCACGGGATCATCCTTACTCCAAAAGAGAAGTTGACCGAAAGAGGCGCAAATCGACTTGACATGACAACATTCTGTTAAGTCCGCTAGAAGCCCCAAGAACATGGCTAAAATTTCTTGGTAAAGGTAGTGCGGCGAAAGTTTGAGAAGCCTCATCATGCTTAACAAAGTGAAACATGTGATCGCCAACCCAGTGAGGATTATTAGCGATCAGGGAATCCCCTTCAAAGGCATCACCCAAACAGAAAAGACAGATTCTAAAAGGGTGGGAACCCCGATTAACAACATGGAGGTGAAGGGTATCTTCAAGGTAATAAGCTATTTCTCAACAAGGAAATTTTTTTGGGCATTGGATAGGGAAAGTATCTCGTCAGAGACAGCGAGGGCATACTCTTCATGCCTTTTAGTGACGTCGCCCAAATGAAGCAGCTTTTGTGGGCCAGCTGGTGAGCCCCACCATCAACCACTATCGCTTTAGGGGGAAGAAAGCGGGCATGATCAACAAAGTTATCCACATTGAAGGAACGTCTTAGTGGATGTGGAAAGTGAGAGTCTTGAGTGGAGCGGTTGACTGTTTTGGTGGCAAAAGGCGCATCTGCAAGAGAATAAGAGGGTGACATTGCTTTGTTTTCTCCGCTTGCCTTAGGCAACGAACCTGGGAAGATTTCTCAGAGGACGCATGAGGTGACTCTTTGAAGTCTAGAGCATTGGGAGAGCAGTTATGCAAGCGACTCTTGGGAATCCACTTTTTGGCCAGCCTTCTGCGAGAGTTAATACAATGAAATCTCCGGTGACCGTAATTGAAACAAGCGAGGCAACGATAGGTATGCACACAATGCCTTCTATAGTGGCTGCAGAGAGACATTTGGAACAATGACGACTGTAGTTTGTCTTTTGAGGGAGAGGTTATTCAATGGGAAGCAACAGACACGAGACCCGATACCCTACTCACTACAGGAATCCCGACGATTTGCGACGGCCGGGGCCGTCACAAATAAGCCAAATGCTGTCGCAAATAAGCTATTTGCGACGGTTTACCTTATTTGCGACGGCTTCTGGCCGTCGCAAGTTTGTCGTCGCAAATAAGCTTATTTGCGACGGCCACCGTCGCAAATAAACTTATTTGCGATGGCTTGGAGTGGCCGTCGCAAGTTATTGCTGTGGGCTGGCGGGCCCCGCAGATGCTTATTTGCGACGGCCTAGCCGTCGCAATTAAGGGCCACTATTTGCGACGGCCTGGCCGTCGCAAATAAGTTCAGAGGACAGGGCCCACGTGTCCTCCTCCGGGACCCACGACGCTATTTGCGACGGCCAGGCCGTCGCAATTAATGCTTATTTGCGACGGCCAGACCGTCGCAAATAACTGTGGTTTAATTGCGACGGCTTGTACTCTTATTTGTGACGGTACTGTATAAAAAGCCGTCGCAAATAAGGTTTTTTATTTTTTTTTAAAAAACAGAAAATACTACCCAGCTCGATGGCCAGAATCACAACAAACACAATATACACAATATACACAATATATACACAGCATACACAAACATCATCACAATCACAAACTAAAATTCCGATACATCTCACATCGTCATCAACAAAGTAAATAGAAGGGCTCACTCGCCCATCTAACCTCCGAAGCCACCTCCGAAGTCGAAGTCGTCGTCGTCGCGCCTCATTCCAGGCGGCGGTAGCGAAGGCGACGGCGTTTGTGCAGCTGTCGCGGATCCCTGCAATTAATAAAACTTAGAGTTAGAATATAAATGCATCAACATCTCTCTCCCTCCCTCTCCCTCTATCTTCATCTAGATCACCCTCTCTTCCTCTCTCTTTTCATTTCTCTCTTTGTCTCTCACTCTATCTTTCTTGCTCACTCTATCTCTCTATTGCTATCCTTTTCCCTCTATCTTCCTCCCTCTATCTCCATCTACATCTCCCTCCCTCTATCTTCCCCTCTCTCTATCTCCATCTACGTCTTACTCTCTCTTCATTCCCATCCTACTCTATCTATCTTTCACTCTTTCTTCTGTCTCCCTTTCTTCTATCTCTTTCTTTCTTCTATCTCAATCATTTTCTTCTATCTAACTATCTCTCTCTTTCATCTATCTCAATCTTATTACGCTGGAGAAGAAGGATTACATAGAAACTTACCTGACTCGCTGAAGAAGGATCGCCTGGGAGGACCGGTGGTAGTACCAGTAGCTGGATTCCCAGACCCTGCGCCCGAGCGATGGTCTGTCATTGCAAACATTAAATGCTACCTATTAGTAAGTCATTTACGTTGAATTAATGAGAATTTTAATTTTTAGATTGTTACCTCCATTGCTTCCCGCATCTGCGCCAACGCTGCTGCCTGGGTTTGGATCATGGCCTCCATCGCCCTCCTTTCCTCCTCATGTCGCCTTTCGTTTTCTTCTACAGTTTCTCGGAAGGACTGCATCTCAATGTCCCTCTGCGACACGCGGCGACCTCCCGTGCCCGAAGCCTGCGTGGAGCTGCCTCTCGCAGGTCTACCCGCCCTCGAGTCGACAACTCCGTCGAATATGGCGAGCCTATAAAAAAGAGAGTCAGTAATATGAAATTAAAATATCTTGAATACTTTGAATTGAAAACGATAAAATGACTTGCAAACTCACCTTCCGTGTGCTTTTCCACCACCGGTTGCATACGCGGCTTGAGGATCGATCGATTGACGTTCCCAATCGAAATCCTCGCCGTGTATCTTCCTAGCCTCCTCCCCGTACTTAGCCTGCAAAACAATAAAATTGTGTAAGTTCAACAATCTATATAGTTATATTTAATATGAATGATTTCTAAACTTACCAAACGCTCGGCTGCAGCCTGACTGCACCCCGTCGGCTGAGAAGGGTCCCTGTGACCTCTCTTCCAAACCTCAGCAGGGGTGGGCGGCACCCCCGTCTCGCGCTCCTGTCAATACGTGTTAGTACGAACAATATATTATTAATATATAAACATAAGTTACACACACTTACCATGCGTTTAGCTAAACACAAGTGGTTATCTTGCTCGTGCCTGCTCTTCCCCTCCACCCCTCTGCAGTCCCGAGCCTTCTCAGACTTAGCTTTAAACTCGTCGCTAGCCCAGTAGCGACAAAGGGCCCGAAATGCATCGGTCCGACCCTGCAACCAGCTCACGTGGCCCTGCACATAGTTCGAAGTCATTAAAAGTACCATCAAGGACATTATCAGAAAAAAATACTTACTACACTCCACGTACCTGCGCGTACTCCTCCTCCGTCAGGTGCCTCTCGCTCTCTTGTCGGAAGTGTAACACGTGCTGCTGGTTCGCCTTCAAGTGCTCATTAATAATTTGAACACGGGCGTTCGACAAAGCTTGTCGAAGCGCCTTGGCAGCGTTGAAGTGAAACACTCGCGTCGCATCCTCAAACATGCGACGGTCGTTCGGGTCCTCTAAAGTATATCTTGCCTGCGATAAAGAATATATTGAAGAGATGTTCACTAAAAGAGTTTAAGAGTTGTAACTTAGAAACTTTTTTAACATACTTACCATAAAATCGGCCCATACGGCCTCCTGAAGGTTGCCGTGCTCCTGGTGATGGACGCGTGCATAGTCCTCCCACGAAAGAGCAGGCACCCTGTCGATGACCCCGAGATAGTGCAAACGCACTATAGACCCGAGGACACCGTTCACCGGTCTTTGGTGTTTCTCACCGGTGAAAGACAAGTCGTCCCAAGCCCTGTAAGATATTTATTCATTCATTCATTACTTAAGTAATCAAAAGAAACTAAAATTGAAAACTATAATTTTTATTACCTGTCTCCGACTGGACGAATCACGGTTCTCTGTGAAGGGACCGCGGGAGGACTGACAAAGTGAGTCCTCCTCGTCCTCCGCGTCTGCTGGGGCGCCACGTCAGGTGACCCAGACGGCTCCTCACCAGCCGAGTCAAAGGACTCAGGAACAAACTCATCGTCAGCTGGGGGCTGGCTGGCCGAGGGCTGGCTCGCCGAGGGCTGACTCGCCGAGGGCTGCCTCGCCGATGGCTGGCTGGCTGAGGGCTGCCTCGCCGAGGGCTGCCTTGCCGAGGGCTGGCTCACCGAAGGCGCCGCAGCCTCTGAGTCAGCCGGTGAGGACTACAACATTCAAATGATTCATAAGTAAGTTTAATGTGAATTTGAATTTAAAGAATTTGTCAAAAACGAGTGACATTTACCTGTGACGAAGCTCTAGAGCTGGTCTGAACGTGCCCCAGCAGCTGAGAGCGTCTGCTGCCAGTCGACGAGGCACCAACAAAAGCGTCCTCAGGTCTAGAGGGGTAGAACCCCCTCGTCGGCGGCACCTTCTTACCCTTCTTTGATGCCATCCTATTATAATTAGATAATTAGTAAATATGCAAATAAAATATATAAAATTCATGTTACTATCTTCAAGAAAACATTACTTGTAGTCACTTTCAAAATTCATCAACATCATTGTCATGTGCCTGTGCCCTACTCCTTAAACCAGCCCAACAATCTTCCATCGTGGCCTGTTCTAATTTTCGTTTTCGCGTATCATCTGCCTCTACATCTTCAATGTCTTCAACATCTCCAACTAATTGATCGAGTCCTGCACCAAGCTCGACGATAAAAGTGTCTGGCAACTCTTCTTCTTGGTACACTTCTTCAACGTCTTCGCTATCATGGTAACCATCATCCCCAGGAGTATATAGCCGCTCACGAGGATTCACCTTATATACCACCCACCAAGCACTGAGCTTCGTGCATGGATAAGGTAGATAATACACTTGTTCAACTTGATGCGCAAGAACAAATGTATCGTAACCTCGTAGTCGGTCCTTATGTTTCACTTCCACCATTCCAAATTGGTTTTCTCGAGTTCCATGAGTACGATCAAACCAGTCACAGTCAAAGAAGACAACTCAAAGGGTCTTATTTCCGGTAAAAGTAAATTCAAGGATTTTGTTAATGATACCATAATAATCGGTTAAATTCCCTTGAGTGTCCATTGCTCTCATCACAACACCGGAATTTGATGTTGCCGCAAGAGGACGATGAGCTTCAAAATGAGTTGTACGGAATCGGAAGCCATTTACGTCATATCGACCATAGCTTCTAACATTCACCAATCCATAAGATAGCTGCCGCAAATCTTCATGGACATTGTGAGTTCGACACTGTTATAAAAGACGAGAGAATATTACATAATACTTCTTTAATAATAGTAATTTATAATACATAGAAGACGAGAGAATATTACATATTCTCAAAACCAAGATAGAAAACTCTGCCCCCCATTTATTCCTTCCTTTCGCATCGCTTCTACTTGTTTGGGCGTAGGTTGATGCCTATGTGGCCAATATTGTCTGTGGAACTCGCTGAACATGAAAAAACATCTTTTAGAGTACATGTGTAGCAAAATATGTAGATTAACATAAACATAGGAGAAACACTTACTCGAAGTATTCCTGCATGCCTTCTATATTCGCGTACATGTAGAGTAAAGCAACAGTCCTTTCCTGTTCGGATAGCTCGTAGGTCGTGTAGCTACCAACGGTGGCACCTCTCGTTTGAAAAATGGAAAGGTCGCTTAGGGGGGGTGTTTCGTCCACATTGTACCGCATCGCCGAAGTATTGATATTGTTTTCTTCCGCAAAGTAGACACTTGAAAAGTATCCAACTTCCTTAAGAGCATATGCTTCAGCGATGCACCCTTCCACCCTTGCCCTGTTGCCAACCATTGGTTTCAGATATCGTAGCGCTCTTTCAATGTGATACATCCACCTATATTGCACAGGACCGCCAACTTTAGCTTCGAATGGAAGATGGATAAGCAGATGTTGCATTGGATTGAAGAAACCCGGTGGAAATTTTTTTTCCATCTTACATAAAAGTATGGGTACCTCCTTCTCTAACTTATCCATCATACCGATATTGATTTCTTTAGCACAAAGCTGTCTATAAAAATAGCTGAGCTCGGCTAAAACCTTCCACACCGCATCATCTATATAGCCTCGGAACATAACAGGTAGGAGTCTTTCCATTATAATGTGATAATCATGACTCTTCAACCCAGTGAGGTTTCCTGTGTTAACATTTACGGCTCGTTTCAGGATAGCTGCGTAACCATCTGGGAATTTCAAAGTTTTCATCCATTTCATAACTTCTTTCTTTTCTTTCGATCGAAGACAGAAAGAAGCACCTGGCTTTCCACCACTTTCAGAGATTTCAAGAGTTGGACGGTGACAAATGTCTGCCAAATCTAGTCTAGCTTTATAATTGTCTTTCGTTTTGCCAGGCATATCCATGCAAGTGCTTATGATACTTTCGCTCATATTACGCTCCTGATGCATGACATCAATGTTGTGCATTAGAATCAACGACTTCACATATGGTAGCTCCCAAAGTCCACATATGTGAGTCCAATTGTGTTCCTCTCCATAACCTACGAAATATCCAGGACGACCTTCATCAGGCACCAGTTTGTCCAACATTTCAGAAATTTCTGACCCGTTGAGACGCTTTGGTGGTCCTTTAGTGACAACAGTGTTCTTTCGAAAGACATGCCTCTGCTGCCTAAATATATGATTCGAGGGCAGCCAACGTCTGTGACAATCGAAGTAAGATATTTTGCCTCCATGAGTTAGTCGAAAGCAATCCGTGTCTGAAGCACATATCGGACACATCAGACGACCGTGAGTGCTCCATCCGGAAAACATGCCGTATGCCGGCAAATCATGGACGGACCACAAATAAGCAGCTCGAAGGTTGAATTTCTGCTTCTTGTAACTGTCGTACGCTTCGACTCCTGTCCACAAGACTTTCAATTCTTCGATCAGCGGTTTTAACATCACGTTGAGACGTGACCCGGGATGATCAGGTCCAGGTACAATGAGGCTGAGAAACATGAACTCATTCCTCGTACAAAAAGCAGGTGGCAGGTTGTACGGAATGACAAAGACAGGCCAACATGAGTATGGCGTGGCATTCGTACTGAACGGTGAGAATCCGTCTGTCACCAATCCGATGCAAACATTCCTCGCATCACGAGAAAAGTCTGGATCGAAACGGTCTAGCGCCTTCCATGCATCACCGTCGGACGGATGCGTCAAGAATTCTTTGTTCTCACGTTTACCTTCTTTGTGCCATCTCATGTGTCTTGCGGTTCTTTTTGAAAGAAACATCCGCTTCAACCGAGGTGTCACAGGCAAGTAACGAAGCTGCTTATGTGCGACATCTGTCATCACATTATCGCCATCGTCATTAACAACTTCGACATACCTCGATTTACCACATTTCAAGCACATCTTCTCATTGGCGTGCTCTTTCCAGAATAGCATGCAGTTGTCTGGGCACACATCAATTTTCTCATACTTCATACCGAGACCAGATATCTTGATCTTTGACTGATACATATCTGGTGGCGCTTTGTGAGGATGTGGAAGGATATCGCAGATCAATTTCATGAGATCATTGTAGCAGTTGATGGAAAAAAGTACTTGGACTTAATTGTCATAAATCTGGTCAAGAAAGCAAGTACGGTCACAACCGTGTGTTCATGCAACGGCTCTTGTGATTTCTTCAGCTCCTCGAAGAACTTCTCTGCCTCATTTGTAAGAGGATCCTCCACTTCAAGAGCTTCTAACATCTCATCCATCCTACCAACCTCTGTTATATCATCATCCTCATCCACTTCGGCTATGACTCGAGAATTAGTCTCGCCGTGGAAGGTCCACACTTCATATTGTGGAGTGAAACTGTTTCGACATAAGTGAAACGAAAGCTCCAATCTTCTCAAAAACTTAGTGTTCCGGCATTTTGTACATGGGCACCACACCATATCTTCTGTTGACAACGAAAATGCTCGATCCAAAAATTGATCTAACTTGATAAACCACTCATCGGAGTGACCACCATTTCTGCTCTTCCAGCCAGTATACATCCAACTGCGGTCTTCACCCATGTTTGACTCTGCAGTTTAATGCAAAAGAAATTGTCGTTAATGTATTGTTGTGTTATGTCACGGCCCTACAACCTAGGCAGATAGATCCTAAACCCACCCAAGAGTGACCGAGCGGAGCGTGCTCATGATGAGACGCGTGATCCGGATTCGAACGAAATTTCGGCAGCATAACCTCGCTGTTCTCCACTGCACGCCCAAAAATGGTGCAGCAGAGAACAACAGGGTTACTCCACCGAAATCTCGTCCAAATCCGGACCCGCGTCTCGTCACAAGCCACGCCCCCTCGGTCACTCCGAGGCTATCCAAAAAGGGACAATTCTGAACCTGCACGTCTCACATGCCAATGGCATGTGAGACGTGCCGATCCGAAACGGGTAATCAATTGCTATAGGTTACGTTGCTCATGTTCATTTATAAATCATTTATGAACGAGGAAAGAGAACGAGAGTGAGGAGAAAAGTGGGTCAGAGTTGAAAGTTTCATAGTCAGGGCCGTCCACGATAATTGTGTTCGGCATGGCGTCGTGGCCTTCATGGTCGTGGGACTTCTTGCAGTTGCAGTCGTGGCCTTCATGGTCGTGGCCGTGTTCGGCATGGCGTCGGCGGCAACGTACAACGTCGGCGAGCCGAGCGGCTCCTGGGACCTGCAGACCAACTACGCCAACTGGGTCGCCTCCAAGAGGTTCCTCCCGGGTGATCAGATCGGTGGGTACCTGCACGGGCACCAGCCCTCGCTCCCGGAGCCTCTCCTCCGCTGCCGTCCACGCCTTCCAGAGGATCCTCTGCCGCTACCAAGACCACCGCCACCGGCTTCGGTCTCGCCGCTGTCATGCTCGCCGCAGGCGATATGGCGTAGAATATCTCCTCTCTCTTTTGATATTTCTTCTGATACATTATCGTTTTAACCCGCTTATGTATATATATATATATACATATTTATATTTATATATTTATATATATAAAGAATATTAAACATGCTAAAAGAAACATAACAATTAATCAAAATTTGAACATTTAATAACTTAATTCAATAACGATAAGCAGCAATGAACATAAACATTAAGAATACTAAAGCAAAACATAAGCATGCTTAACATCTACATAATCAATAACATTATCAACAAATTTGCATAACCAACATCATTAACAACTAAGCATAATTAACATCAAGATCGAGCAACAATTTCTACTCATTCGATCAACAATCATTCGAAGATTGAACAATCCATATCAAATATCAAGAAATCCACAACAAATTTGCATAATCAACATCATTACTTGACGATCGGCGATGACGAGGAGGCCGGGGTGCGCGGACGGCAGGGAGGTCGGGGCGCGCGGGCGGCGAGATCGCCGGGGCGCGCGGACGGCGACGACGGGGAGGCCGGGGCCGCCGGGGCGCTTGGGCGGCGAGGAGGCCGGGCCTCGGGCGGTGAGGACGCCGGGGCCGCGGGGCGCTCGGGCGGCGGCGGCGGGGCGCGCTCGGCCGGCGGCGCGGGGAGGCGGAGGGCGGCGGCGGCGCGCTCGGGCGGCGGCGCGAGGAGGCGGAGGGCGGTGGCGGGGCGCGCTCGGCACGGCGGCGCGGGGAGGCGGAGGGCGGCGGCGGCGCGGGGAGGCGGAGGGCGGCGGCGGCGCGGGGAGGCGGAGGGTGGCGGCGGCGCGGGGAGGCGGCTAATGAGTCGTGAGTGGACTAGAAAGAAGGGTCGGGTCGGGATGAAGGCAATTATTTGCGACGGCCAGTTAAATTGCGACGGCTCAGGGGCGCGGCTAGCGGCTAGCAGCGGGGCCGGCGGGCCGGGGGCGCAGGGGCGGCGGGGGGCCGGGGGCGGTGGGCGCACTGGGGGCGGCGGGGGTCGGGGCGCGGCGGGCCGATGGCGAGGGTGCGGCGGGGCCGGGGGCGCAGGGGCGGCGGGGGGGCCGGGGGCGGTGGGCGGGCTGGGGGCGGCGGTGTCGGGGCGCGGCGGTGGTGGGGAATTGTAAATGAAGAGTCGGGGCCGAAGGGTCCCGATATTAGACTTAGTTTGCGATGACCTATTACATGGCATCGTTCCCATACATACACACACTCAAGTTCTTTCGCCGTATGCATAAAACTGCACTAGCAAATGCCCTTTTTATTACATCTTCAGCCATGTCCTCTTCTATAACTCAGTTTCATAACTCTTCTATAATTAAGTGATTCAATCCTTAAATAAACCATACAAGCTATTCTAAGCTACTATAGCTAATTGCTGCTACCTCTTAACAAAATTGCTAGCTAGATCTGAAAAAAAAAACCTAAAACCGGGGGGAGTAGCACTGACCTCAGAGGCGTCGGGGGTCGGGGGCGCAACAGAGGCGTCGGGGGCCGGGGGCGCGGCGGTCCGGTCGGGGGCGCAGCGGTCCGGGCCGGCGGCGCGGCAGGCCGGGGGCGGAGGCAGGCGGCGGTTGGGGCGCGGAGGCGGGCCGCCGGTGGGGGCCACAGGCGGGGCCGAGGGCGGTGGGCCGGCGGCGGAGCCGGGGGCGCGGCAGCGGGGGCGCGACAGGGTGGCGGGGGGCGCGGCGGCAACGCGGTAGGGTGTTCTGAGGTGAATGAAGAGTCGGGGCCGGAGCGTCCCGATATAAGCCCTAATTTGCGACGACAGCTTTAATTCGACGGCCTCAACTTACGGCCGTCACAATTAAAGCCTGTTTGCGACGGCCGTCTGACCGGCCGTCGCAAATAAGGGTTTATTTGCGACGGCTCCTTTATTTGCGACGGTCCTAGGGTTGGCCGTCGCAAATAACCACTTATTTGCGACGGCCAGTCCGAAAGCCGTCGCAAATAACCACTTATTAGCAACGGCCATCTTATTTGCACGGCCGGAGGCGGGCCGTCGCAATTTAAGCTATTTGCGACGGCTGACCGTCGCAAATAAAAACAGCCGTCGCAAATGATCGCTTTTCCTGTAGTGACTGTCGGGTTTTTCTTTTCAATTCTGAGATCTTCTTTGACTCTCCAAAAGGATTGAGCAACCGGGACTAACCATTGAGGGGTTTTGCTAATAGACCCTTCCCATTAAAATTATTACGATGAGGGTGATCGTCTCTGAAAGGAAACTTCTCTTGCTGATGAGAGGCGAAATGAGCCTGCCCTGCTAAGTTAGAAGGAGAAATCAAATTCCCAGAACCAAGTGAGTTAATAAGAGAACGATTACCAAAGGTAAGAAGTCCATGACGAGATTCTTTGGCGGGGACTCCCTTGGATTGGACCTTAACAGAAAAAGTTCCAAAGGAAATAACATTCTGATCATGGTGATGATGAGACAAGGAAGTTGGTGTGACAGTCTTTCGCAAGACAGACTCTTGGAACTTAAAACCTGAGGATTGTGAAATCTGCTTCGGTTTCATACTAGAAGATTGCCCAACTCTGATTTTATTTTTTGATTTTGATGTAACAGTAAGCCAACTATCCATCTCTTCTACTAACCATTGCTGATACTCAAGTTTCTAGCAAGGTCCGCCATCCCTCCAAAGATGACATGAGAAATAAAACTATTTAGAAGAGAATTTCTTTAACTGACAGAGATGTAATCCCACTTTCTTGCAAGATACCCATAATTTATAATGTTTTTCCTGTAGGAACTCAACTTGGAAGCCAGAGGTCATACCTAAAAGAGAATCTGAAAGAGAATCTTTGGAAAACCACCACTAAGGAAAACCTTCATCTCTATGAGGCGAGGTCAGATGAAACGGGGAACCAAAGATTTTGAGAATGAGATCCTGAAACTGAGCACTTTGCGTGTCCCAACTAGATGGTCAAGCATCCCAAAGTCTACAGACGGAGGAGCAGAAGGAAGACTCTTACCAGCCACAAAATAAGAACGAAGAGGAGGAGGAAAACCCTCCAAAGGCTAGTGAATGGATGTTTAGAGGAAACATTGCCGGCTAAGGAGAGATGGGGGGGGGGGGGGGGGGGAGGGAAAAGAATTCTATGCGTCTGGTATGCACCCAGTGACTTATGCATCCCCACCTGGATTTTTGCCACGTCATCAGCAAACAAATCTCAAAGCACCACACGCAGCAATAGAAACTCATCTGCACAGCTCGCTTGGCTCCAGCTCTCCCGGCGCGCATTGCCCACGATTGACAGAAGCTCAGCTCTTCTGCTCGGTACCTCCGTTAAGCACGGTGAGGCCGAACATGAAGGTGTCAAATATTGCATGCGTGCCACCGGCATCCGCCACGAGCGCGGCGACCATGAAGCCTATGAGCAGGGAACACTCCTGCATCTGGCTGACATCTCCTTCGGAGGCGCGTCGTGCCAGGCAGGCACATGAGCATAGGGAGGTAGAGGCAGCGAATTACGGCGATGGGCAAGGCGGCACACTGGTTCCACAGCCTACTGGGTGGCTGAAAGGAGCAGGGGTGGGCTTCAGAACCGGTCGTCTGGTCGTCGTACGGGAAGAGCTGGAGCTTCACCAGGTCGTCGTGAGACCCCGTCGTCTCCGCCGTGACACCGGCTGGAGGCGATGTAGCGGTCGAGGGTAGCCGAATCGCGAGTGAGCGAGCCATGGACGCGTGAAGAAGGATGACTCGCACAGCCCGATAAGGAGGAGGGGGAGGGAAGTGTCTACATGTAGCATATCGGCGTGGGTATGCATAAGGCCGACGGTGCATATGGTATGCATATAATTTTTTTCCAAGGGGACGAGGTGGACGCCGGTGCCAGAGTAGCATTCAGTGGCGGGGTTCACTCATGCTCATCTCGCTAAACCTCACCACAGTTTGTTTCAGTCAACTCCTCATCCGTCGGTAGCCTACCTAATTGTACTTTTGATCAAACCCACTTGCTTTTGATATTCGATCCAATCCGAACCTATTTGCTAACACAATCTTATCTTCTGTGACTTCTCATGTTTTCACAACATCACCAGATGCTTGATAGTCAGATACACTGTTGAAGCTACTGAAAGTTGCCTAGAGGGGGGGGGGGGGGGGAATATGCTTAATTGACCTGAAATGACTTAATCAAAAGAAATCAGTACCCAGGGGCTGGACTAGTCCAGTTCAGGGGCGGACTAGTCTGATCAGCCTGCAGAGGGAGACTAAAAATGAGGTTCTAATGAGTTTTAAACAAATTTTCGTGAAACGAAATGCAGAAGGATGAGAAAGTTTGTACTAGAAGCTATAAAGACAAGTGAATCACGATGGATAGCAAGATGTAGGCAAATATTACTAGAATGAGCAATTAACGGTAAACCTAACTCTGGAACGATCGTTGCAATGAACTAATAGTAAAGCACCAAGTGACACAAGGATTTATCCCAAGGTTCGATTCCACTCAGGAATCTACGTCCCCGTTGAGGAGTCCTCAAAGGACCAGGTTAAACAACCCTTTCCTCACCAAGTTTTCCTCAAAGGCCAAACTCGGTTCTCCACTATCACAAAGGGGCAAATACAAGATTTGTGGGGCTTCTCACAATCTAAGGCTCCCACAACGAATATGATCAACAAACACAAAGATTATCTCAAGCCACAGATCACAAAGACTCAACACAAGTGCAAGAGATCAAACTGAGACCCAAGAACGGAGTTCTTCCTTCTCTTCTCCTCACCAATCCCCAATCCACTCAAGAATCAACTCAAGAGGGTGAGTAAGCAAGAGAGAGGGCTTAGAATGGCTCTTGGAATGTTGTGGAAGCGCTAGGGTTTTCGAGAGAGTCAAATGAAGTTGGGGCTCTTCTATTTATAGAAGTCCCGAGCGCATTCTGCTGACCTCAGCAGAAGGGAGGACTAGTCCGGCCTCCTCTGGCCCGGACTAGTCCGGCCAGTTGGGACCACTGACCTCTGGTCAGGTCCCGACAACTACCACACTGCACGGCTATCATCACGCCACCTGCCAAATTTCTAAATTCAAATGGTCACTTAACAACGGACTAGTCCGATCTCACACAGGACCTTTTGGTCTGGGTGAAAATGGACTAGTCTAGACAGACCGGACTAGTACGGCTTCTCAGGTGGACTAGTCCGTCCTCTAGGACTTAGTCGCAACCGCGCTGCTCACTCAACCAGGCGGACTAGTCCGTACTCAAGCAGACTAGTCCGAACTGAGACATAACCTTTTGGTCCGTCTCAAAAATGACTAGTGTGGCAAGCCCAGACTAGTCCGCCCAACAGGGTGGACTAGTCCGTCCTCCAGGACATAGTCCTGAAACTTCACTCTAAGACCACAATGGACTACTCCGTCCCCAGACGGACAAGTCTGAAGTCAGTCAGGACCTCTTGGTCTGCCCAAAACCGGACTAAGTCGGCAAGGAGCAGACTAGCCTGGCCTCCCAGCTGGACAAGTCCGGCCCTCCTGACAGGGCACTCAAACACTCTTCTCTCAAGGGGTTTGATCTCTAACTCTGATGCACTTCACACACACACACACCCTTCTACAACTGTGACTAGTCTAAACTCAACACAAGAGAAACCCTAGTTTCTACTCTTCGAGTTATCGACACCATTTTTCATCCTTTTCCTTTTTGAGGGTTACGTGCTCCAATCAAGTCCACACATGTGCTTAAGATCATCTGAGCTCATTAGTCACTTAATTGTCATCATCAATCATCCAAAACCCGCAGGATACTAGATGCACTTTCAATCTTTCCCCTTTTTGGTTATTGATGACAACACATTAAGTTTCAACACAAAAGAGTATAATTTTTGGTTTTCATAACAAGTGAGTGTATGAATGACTCCCCCTCAATGTATGCATCATGACAAGAATATTGAGAGAATTTTTCATACACACACATGTTATGGTGGGGTGTCTATGTGTTGTGCTCAAGATTTGTGACAAGACACAATAGTAATGAGTATGATCATGAACAATAGAGCATTCAAAGTATCATATAGATAAAACATTCCAACATAGTCTTAACATAGTTAATACAATAGAAATAGCCACATGTCCATGGGATCAACACAAGTAGATAACTAGATACTACCCCCTTCTATATCCTTCTATCTCTCCCCCTTTGACATCAAGACATCAAAAAGGAAAAGAAGAAGGGAACTAAGGACCTAGCAACTAGTCATCATCCTCCTCGTTGGCATCATCGCTTTCTGTGACATCTGGATCAGCATCCTCATCATCATTGTAATCGTCATCGGAGGCCTGTGTAGGAGGAGCCGCCCTGGAGGAGCTCCCGTCCTCGGTGAACTGGGCGAGCTCATCAGCGGTGAACTCTAGGTAGGGGGTGAGCTCGTCGTCACTATCCTCAGCTGGAGACATAGGGACCTCCATCTTGTCGCACAATGCCTTAAGGTACTTCTCTTGACGCTGCTGCATGCGTTGAGTGCAAACCTCCATCTTCCTGCAAGACGTGAAGAGCGCCTTAAAGCACTTGAAGAATCCACTCATGGACTGAGTTGGAGGCGGAGATGGAGGATCCACTAGACGAGAGGGAGGCTCAACATTCTTCCTCCTTGGAGGATCCGATATAGCAGGTGGCATCTGACGGCGGAAAGGCTAGTGAGTCACATCCTTGGCAAACACAAGTCCTGACACTTTCTCAATTAGACACATGATGTAGGGGGCATACCCACACGCACAGTTGGGAGTGTGAGAAGTGTTGAAGATGTCATCAAAGATGTACTCCACCAAGTTAAACTTTTGCTCACCATCAATGAGCAGCAAAAGATGACCCAATTGGCCTTGAATAATCCCGACATCACCTTCCTTGGGAGCAATAGTCCTCCTCAAGATCATGTTCATTATGTTGTGAAATGGCTTGATATTCCTAGCAAGCCTAGCCTCATAGGGAACATGACTTGGATACATGTAGTCAAGTTGATCCCTGTCCACGACTTTGAGGTTGGAGATGATTATCTTGTGGTCTAGGTGGTGCTCAAGCATAAGAGCCTTAGCAAACTCCTCATAGGTGACGGAGTAGCGCTCACCACCGGTCATCCAGGTGATTCCTCTATCCTCGAAGGTGTGGAAGTAGACCGTGGTGTAGAATTGCACGATCACTTCAATATTCCAGTCATACTTGAATCCCAAGATGTCCTTGATCCCATGACGCTCTGTAGCGTCGATAACTGCATTAAAAGCAGAGCGCTTCCTCCTGGCCATGTACTCCCAGTCCACCCATTGAGCTTGAATGACAAGCTTCTTCATGGTCTAGTAGACTAAACGATAGTAATCACAATGGAAGTCACACCACAATCAAGGGTCGGCGGTGTGCTTCTCATAGTCATAGACCTTGTCCATGCAAAGCCGCCTAGCTTTTTCTGCTCCTTTGCCCTTGAAAATATTAGCTGCAAGGTTGGGCTGCCTGTTAGGGTTCCTGGCTGGAGTGTGCATCTTGAGGGGGCCAATGGGTGTGGTCTTTCCCTTCTCCTTGATTACTATTGCCCCTGCCTTCTTTGTTGGTGCTTTAACTATTGGTTTCTTTTTCTTTGGCTCTTCAGGGGCAGGAGCCTTGCCCTTCTTAGGATCACAAATGATTCTCCGCTCGGTTTCTTGTCCTTTGGCCCTTTCCTCCTCCCCCACTTTTACAATCCTCTTCCTCTTGGAAGCTTGGGCTGCTGCAGCTTGTGAATTGTGTGCCTCTCGATCGTTCCGCTTCTTCTTCCTTAGCTCACGATGGGACTCCTCAATGGTCCGCTGCAAGGCCGCTTCCTCATCATAACGACGTGAGCATCTATGGTGCCCACGCCCTTGGAAGGGGACAAATTGCGGCTAGGATCTGCCATTGAGCTGAAACACGAGAGATGCAAGATGTATGAGGTCAAGGAAATGGGATATTGTGAAAGAATTCACAAAAAATGGATAAGGTTGAGGTTTGTCCTGTGTAAACTGGATATTTTTGCCCAGGGGCCAGACTAGTCCGCCCGGAAACGAACTTGTCTGCCCTAACACCGGACTAGTCCGAGTTACACAGGAAGAACCCTAACCATAATGATTTTTCGCAAAAATTTCGAATCAAGTCGCAATACTCCTAGACTACGATCACAAGGACAATGCAAGCAACACTTGTGAAAAGGATCCTACCAAATAACCTATTAATCAAGAATGGAGAGGAATTTCTAGAATGATGAGGATACCTCTTCAAATCCTCAAAAATTGAGGGGATCAGTGAAGGAATGCAAAGAAGATGCGAGGGGAAGGTATCCCACAACTCTTTAGCCTCCAATGCAAGGATTACAAACGAATTTTGGTGGAGGGATGTGAAAATCGCCGATGGGGGGCAGTTTTTCGCAAGAGAGAGGTGAGAGAGAGAAGTGGGGAGGAGGAGAGGGGTCGGGCCGCCCCCTGGGAGGTTAAGTCCACAGGGGCTGGACTAGTCCGATAAGCAAAACCTGACCCGGGCTACTCTAGTGTCCGGACTTGTCCGGCCCTAGGGGCAGACTAGTCTGGTCCTAAGGCTGAAAACATATATAGAGAGAGTTTTAGCCACAATAAATTGATCCTTTTGGACATATTGGCACAAGAAAACTTTGTTATTATGGTCAGTAAGCAATCAACAATCAAACTATGACCATATTTCACAAAGTTTGAGAATTTTCAAATAGTTTTGTGGAAAAAGGAGATGAAAAGGAATTTTTCAAAATATGTGTACTTTTGAAGAAAGTTTAGTTTAAACAATCAAATGTGCATATTTCAAACCACATTACGAGAATATAGGGTATTTAGCTCACTTCTAAGCTCACAAAAGCGCTTCTCATCTAGGGGCTTGGTGAATATACCGACTAGTTGGTTTTCAGTTCTCACATCGAAAAATAACAATATCCCCCTTCATGGAATGGTATCTCAAGAAGTGATGCCTAATATCAATGTGCTTGGTTTTCGAATGCTCAACTAGATTATGGGATATTTTGATGGCGCTCTCATTGTCACATAGGAGAGGAATATAGCGCAAGTTTATGCTATAGTCCCTACGGGTTTGCCACATCCAAAGAAGTTGTACACAACAACTTCCGGCTGCGACAGACTCCGCCTCGGCCGTGGAGAGTGCAATGGAATTTTGTTTCTTGGAGGACCAAGACACTAATGATCTACCCAAGAATTGGCAAGTCCCAGATGTACTCTTTCTATCAACTTTGCACCCCACATAATCCGCATCAGAATAACCGATAAGGTTAAACTTGGATCCTTTGGGATACCAAAGTCTTAGGCTTGGTGTGTAAACCAAATATCTAAGAATCCTCTTAATGGCGGTCAAATGACACACCTTAGGAACAGCTTGAAAACGTGCACACATACACACACTAAGCATGATATCGGGTCTAGATGCACAAAGATAAAGCAGTGAACCAATTATGGAGCGATATACCTTTTGGTCCACACTTGGACCATCTTCATTGAGGTCGAGATGTACGTTGGTCCCCATAGGAGTCTTGATGGGTTTGGCCTTGTCCATGTCAAACTTCTTGAGGATGTCTTGTGTGTACTTTGTTTGACTTATGAACGTGCCTTCCTTGAGTTGCTTGACTTGAAATCCTAGAAAGAAATTCAACTCCCCATCATAGACATCTCAAAAAGTTCTGCCATTATCTTAGAGAACTCATCACAAAACACTTTGTTAGTAGAACCAAATATAATATCATGGACATAGATTTGGCACACAAATAGATCATCATTAAAGTGCTTAGTGAAGTGAGTATAGTCGTCTTTCCCAATTTTGAAACCATTTTGAGTTAGAATGTTTCTAAGGCACTCATACCAAGCTCTAGGAGCTTGCTTGAGGCCATAGAGAGCCTTACGCAATTTGTAGACATGGATTGGGAAGTCTCGATCTTCAAAGCCTGGTGGTTGCTCCACATATACTTCTTCTTTGATTGGACCATTTAGGAAAGCACTCTTGACGTCCATTTGATAGAGATTAAAATCATGGTGACAAAGGCATGTAATATTAGAATTGACTCTAGCCTAGCTACGGGAGCAAAAGTCTCATCAAAGTCCAAACCTTCGACTTGTGAGTACCCCTTGGCCACAAGTCGTGCCTGGTTCCTTGTCACAACGCCATGCTCATCTTGTTTGTTGCGGAACACCCACTTGGTTCCCACAACGTTTGCTTGTGGACGCTTGACGAGTTCCCAAACTTGATTCCTCTCAAAGTTGTTAAGCTCTTCTTGCATGGCCACTACCCACTCCGGGTCTCTTAGTGCGTCTTCCACCTTATGAGGCTCCAAAGAAGAGACAAAGGAGTAATGTTCACAAAAATTTGCAACACGAGAGCGAGTGGTTACCCCTTTTGATATATGAGTCATATTCATTCTCTTATTCATCAAGGTCTCCCGCTTGATTGATGCCTCCCCTTTGTTCTTCATCATCTTGATTATGTTGGGGTGCATCTTGTTGATCGTCAACTTGGTTGTGTGGGGGATGACTTGCATCATTTAGGGGTTGGTCACTTAAACTTTGAGGTGATTCTTGTGGACGAATATCTCCAAGTGTCATCCTTATTAATGCTTCTTGTGGAGGCTCCTCTTGATCTAGCACACATTGATCAACTTGCTCCACTTGGGAGCCATTAGTTTCATCAAACACCACGTCCTGTGCTATTTCAACAATCCCGGAGGACTTGTTGAAGACATAGTAGGCGTAGGTGTTTGAATCATAACCTAGCAAGAAACATTCATTGGACTTTGAAGCAAACTTCGAAGTACTAGGCTTCTTGTTACAAATACAGAATTTGCTTCCAAAGATGCAAAAGTAGGAGGTTAGGTTTGTTACCGATGAGAAGCTCGTAGGGAGTCTTCTTGAGGAGTCGGTGAAGATATAGTCGGTTGATGGCGTGGCAAGCGGTGTTGACCGCTTCCGCCCAAAACCGATCCGACGTCTTGTACTCATCAAGCATGGTCCTTGACATCTCTATGAGTGTCCTATTCTTATGTTCAGCCACCCCATTTTGTTGAGGGGAGTAGGGGGCTGAAAACTCATGCTTGATGCCCTCCTCATCCAAGAACTCTTCCACTTGTGTGTTCTTGAACTCGGTGCCATTGTCACTCCTTATTGCCTTGATTCTTAAAGAGAACTCGTTTTGAGCTCTCCTTAAGAACTTATTGAGGACACATTGGGTTTCACCTTTATCATGCAAGAAAAACACCCAAGTAAAACGAGAAGAGTCATAAACAATAACAAGATCATATTTGTTACCACCAATGCTAATGTGGGCGATTGGATCGAAGAGATCCATGTGAAGCAGCTCCAATGGTCTTGTCATCGTCATGATGTTCTTGGATGGGTGTTGGGCTCCCACTTGCTTTCCGGCTTGGCAAGCACTACATGGTCTATCCTTTTCAAACACCACATTTTTCAAACCGCGGATGTGCTCGCCCTTAAGAAGCTTTTGCAAGTTCCTCATCCCAACATGAGCTAGTCTTCTATGCCAAAGCCATCCCATGTTGGTTTTCGCCATTAAGCATGTGTCAAATTAAGCTTTATCCTCGGTGAAATCCATAAGATAAAGCTTTCTCTTGAGCACACCCTTAAAAGTGATTGAGTTGTCGCTTCTTCTAAGGATGCTCACACCCTCATTAGTGAAAACACAATTATAACCCTTGTCACATAGTTGTGATATAGACAATAGGTTATAATCCAATGAATCAACATGTAAGATGTGAGAAAGAGTATGTTGTGGGGAGATAGCAATTTTACCGGAGCCAAGGATTTTCCCTTGGCTATTGTCCTCAAAGAAGATCCCTTCACTTGGATCATCATTGTCTTAAAACTCCACAAACATCTTCCTCTCTCTGGTCATGTGGTTAGTGCATCCACTATGAAGCACCTATTTTGACCCACTGGAGGAGTATGCCTGCAAAATAGAATTATGCCTTCCTTTTAGGTACCCAAGCAGAGTTGGGTCCTTTGATGTTAGTGGCGAGGCACTTGGGCACCCACACGCAAGGCTTAGGGCTCTTGCGGAGTGGCCCAACATATCTAGCAAGGATTTTTTCCAAACTTGTTCCTCATTAACACATAAGAAGCATCAAAATCATGGAATAGGGAATGCCATTCAGTTTTAGCAATTTTATGAGTGGTTGCAATGTTGAGATGAACTTCCTTTGACAAAGACAACCAAGTCTTTGCCTTACTTGGAGATTTCAACATGTTGCTTTCCTCCCCTAGTATAGCCAAGACCATCCTTGACATGGGGAGGTATTGTGGTTGTATATGCACTTCGTGCATATGCCACCTTCTCCTTGTCAAAGATGTCTCTCTAGGTGCTTGTTTGTTTTGTGTCAAATTAAGTTCATCCTTTAACTTAAGGATCAAGTTGGAGAACTTGCAAGTTGCGATTGCTTTGGATGCAACCTTTGAGGAGGATGTACTTTTAGAGGAAGAGGTTGCATTGGTCTTGAGGGACTCAACTTGTGTATCAAGGATCTTGTTAACCTTTGTCAAGTTAACAAGTTCATCCTTGAGGCCAACAGTTGTTTCCTCGAGACTTGAGCATGTTTTCTTGCTTAACGCAAGTTCATGCTCTAATGTCTTACTCTTCTCTCTCTAAAGCTCAAGGAGCTTAATAAGCTCATGACATCTCTCCTTTTCATGGATGAGCATGTCTTCTTGCCTATTGATGAGCTCCTCCCCAAAAATCACATCCGATAGCAATTTCATTGTTCGCAAAGTGCTCTTGCTTATATCCTTAAGCATATGTTCATTCTCACTAGCGCTATCAAACTCATCATGCGAAGAAGTAGAGGAGCATGAGTTAGAAGTAACCTTTCTCCTTCCTTCTTTGGCCATAAGGCAAGTTGGCTTGTTGTCATCGAGGTTGGGGAAGAGCTTGCTTCCCTTGGAGCTCCTTCCAATGGCAATGGTAGCCACCTTCTCTTCGTCTTCGGAAGAGGAGTCTTCATTGGAGTCCCACTCCTTGCCTAAGTGAGCATGACCGGAGGACCTCTTCTTCTTGAAGAATTTCCTCTCCTGAGGCTTGCCCTCCTTTTTTTTCTTGCCTTCTTCATGTGAGCAATCCACAATGAAGTGCCCATACTCGCCGCAGTTGTAACATGCTCTCCTCGTCTTAGGCCTTGACCTTTCTTTGCCTTTGACATCATGGTTGTAACCTCCTTTTCTTCTTCTCATCATCCTCTTGAATTTGTTGATGAAGAGTGTCTTTTCCTTATCGGTGTCGAGGCTCTCCTCATCACTAGCTTCTTTCTCCTAATATGAGGATGTTGCTTTGAGTGCAACATCTTTCATCTTTGAGGCGGTAAACCTTTGGAGGTCATTGTAGAAGAGCGCCTCTTTTTCCATAATCTCATGGTTGATGATTCTTCCGAGAATCTCCTCAGGGGTCATTTTGGCAAACCCCAGACTCTCTCTGATCATGGAGCAAAGGGAGACGTTTCTATGCATGAATGCCCGAATCATCCTCTTTACCACCTCATGGTCAGTCCACCTTGTGTAGCCATAGGTCCTACTCTTGTTAATGAGTATTTTGAGGCAGTTGTACATGTCTTGGGGAGATTCACCATCCATAATGGCAAATCTCCCAAGCTCTCCTTCAATGAGCTCAATCTTCGCCTCCTTGACGATCCGGTTTCCTTGATGGCCCATCTTGAGAGTGTCCCATATATCCTTGGCCACTTCTAGCCCATATACTTGGTTGAACTCATCTCGTTATAGAGTTGAAATGATCACTTCGGCCGCTTGAGCATTGCAGTGGAGAAGCACAGCTTGCTCCGGAGTGATGTTTTCTTCATTCCTTGGGATGTGTACCCTGGTCAACACAATTTGCCACAAGGTGGGGTTTAAGGACATAAGGTGGATCTTCATGTTGTGCTTCCACATCCCATAATCAATTCCATCAAATTGAGGAGGCTTCCCCAAAGGGATGGATAGGTAATGGTTGTTGGAGGACAAACGCTCATAGTTGAAGCTTTGTTGGTTGTAGTTTTGTGTGACATTTCTTTGTGGATGTGGAGTGTCAATCTTTGTGATTCCCAACTTCTCTCAAAGTCCCGCCTTGAGTTGGCATGTTTCTTCATCGTCTGTTGGCTTGTCTTGGTACACAACGGTTTCCTCTTGTGTGACCTGGTCATCATTGGTTGGGTACTCTTCATTTCCCACTCCGGCCATCTTCTCTCCGAGTGATTAGACTCTTGATGGAGAGATCTGCTCTGATACCAATTGAAAGTTTCCTAGAGGGGGGTGAATAGGCTTAATTGACCTAAAATGACTTAATCAAACGAAATCAGTACCCAGGGGCCGAACTAGTCCGGTTCAGGGTGACTAGTCCGGTTAGCCTGCAGAGGGAGACTAAAAACGAGGTTCTAATGAGTTGTAAACGAATTTTCATGAAAATAAATGCGGAAGGATGAGCAAGTTAATACTAGCAGCTATAAAGACAAGTGAATCACGATGGATAGCAAGATATAGGCAAAGATTACTAGAATGAGCAATTAATGGTAAACCTAACTCTAGAATGATCTTTGCAATGAACTAATAGTAAAGCACACAAGTGACGCAAGGCTTTATCGCGAGGTTCGACTCCACTCAAGAATCTACGTCCCCGTTGAGGAGTCCTCAAAGGACAGGGTTAAACAACCCTTTCCTCACCAAGTTTGCCTCAAAGGCCAAACTGGGTTCTCCACTATCACAAAGAGGCAAATACAAGATTCGTGGGGCTTCTCATAATCTGAGGCTCCCACAACGAATATGATCAACAAGCACAAAGATTATCTCAAGCCACAGATCACAAAGACTCAACACAAGTGCAAGAGATCAAACCGAGAGCCAAGAACAGAATTCTTCCTTCTCTTCTCCTCACCAATCCCCAATCCACTCATGAATCAACTCAAGAGGGTGAGTAAGCAAGAGACTGGGATTAGAATGGCTCTTGGAATGTTGTGGCGGCGCTAGAGTTTTGGAGAGAGTCAAATGAAGTCGGGGCTCTTCTATTTATAGAAGTCTCAAGCCCATTCTGCTGACCTCAACAGAAGGGCAGACTAGTTCGGCCTCTGACCCGGACTAGTCTGGCCAGTTGGGACCACTGACCTTTGGTCAGGTCCTGACAACTACCGCACTACGCGACTATCGTCACGCCACCTGCCAAATTTCTAAATTCAAACGATCACTTAGCAACGGACTAGTCCGCCTCAAAACGAACTAGTCCGATTTCACACAGGTTCTTTTGGTCCGGGTGAAAACGGACCAGTTTGGACAGACCGGACTAGTCTAGCTTCTCACGTGGACTAGTCCGTCCTCCAGGACTTAGTCGCAACCGCGCTGCTCACTCAGCCAGGCGGACTAGTCCGTACTCAAGCGGACTAGTCCAAATTGAGACAAAACCTTTTGGTCCGTCTCAAAATGGACTAGTCTGGCAAGCCCGGACTAGTCCGGCCAACAGGGCGGGCTAGTCCGTCCTCCAGGACATAGTCCCGAAACTTCACTCCAAGACCACAACGGGCTAGTCCGTCCCCAGACGGACAAGTCTGAAGTCAGTCAGGACCTCTTGTTACGCCCAAAACTGGACTAAGCCGGCAAGGAGCGGACTAGTCCGGCCTCCCGGCCGGACAAGTCCGGCCCTCCTGACAGGGCACTCACACACTCTTCTCTCAAGGGGTTTGATCTCTAATTCCGCTTTGAGCTCCCAACTTCGACCTCAATGCACTTCACACGCACACACCCTTCTACAACTACGACTAGTCTTAACTCGACACAAGAGAAATCCTAGTTTCTACTCTTCAAGTTGTCGACACCGTTTTTCATCCTTTTCCTTTTTGAGGGTTACGTACTCCAATCAGGTCCACACCTGTGCTTAAGATCATTTGAGCTCATTAGTCAATTAATTGTCGTCATCAATCATCCAAAAACCACGAGGATACTAGATGCACTTGCAGCTACGTTGAGTTTCCCTGGTGCACTAGCACCAGGCCGCAAATCAAAATTTAATTGATATCATCAATTTTAGCCATGAGTGCACAACCTTAGGCCAAAACGTGCACCCCTAGACTGCTACAAAGGTATGAAAAAAATGGAAATCAACTCAGCCTATGAAACATGACATTTTGTGGCCCAACCACTATGATATAATGGAAATCAACTCAGCCTATGAACCATTACATTTTGTGGCCAACCACGCAATGCACAGCAACAGATAGCAAACAAAGCTCCTGCCTCCTCTGTCATTTTAGCTTCTACTAGAAGCCTTAGGTTATCCGCACTCATTTCTTCTAAACCATACTCCATACTTCCAGCATATCTTTTATACTTTCAGCATGTTCACTTTGCACACCTACTCTATACTTTATGTACTCTACACTATATTTACAATTCAGTAAATCTTATTGTACTCCACTGCGGATGGCCTTAGATACTTCAACTGTTGACTGCCTTGCAGCTCGCCCACCTCACCAGCCACTGCTCCATATTAGCAGATTCCACCACGAAGTGAATGGTACAACACTAGCGTACTGCTGCTGCTCGCCCGCTCCTGCTTATACCCATTGAAGCTGATTTTTTTCTTTCCTCCATTGTTGCGTCTTCTCCTAGCCTCCAAATCTGAAAACTGAAATACCTCAAGTACCTATTGTTATGCATCTATCTTTTATCGATTTTGTTTTTTATCTAACTTCTTTGGAGTAAAATAACCTAGTCTTGCATCAAGTTGTGTTATTAATCCTTGTCATTCCCTGCGATGTAGGGTTAGGGTTTAATATTGGGTGTTCTACAAACTACGAAAAAGTAGTACACAAGAAAGACATGGGATAGTTCTAGTAATGATGAACAAGATCTCATTAGGGAGGAAGAGATTCAATTTGACCCAGGAAAAAGGAAAAAATAATAAGTATCATCCTAAAATGATGTAGTAGGAGGAAAGTACTTGCAAAATGGGCCTTGCCAACCTTGTACTCATGATTTTCCAAGCACTTAAATTGGTAGCAAAAATAGAAGATTCAATCCTGAATGGTTTGATAAATTTGGTAGTTGGCTTGAGTACAGTGAATCCACAGATAGAGCATATTGTTTTCCATGTTTCCTAATGATAGGATGCTCTAAAAAGAAGGCTGGGTATGAAGCATTTGTTGATGAAGGTTGGAATAGTTGGGATAATCTAGCTAGGATAAATGACCATGTCGGTGGTGTTGGGAGCCCTCACAATGAAGCACAAAAAATTGTGATGCTTTGCTAAAAAAACAGCATATTGATGTTGATATACATAAGCAGTGTGAAATATCTAGATATGCTTATTTTGTCCGACTCAATAGCGCAATTGAATATACTGATTGTTGCTAAAGCCAAGATTACCATTTCAAGGTCATGACAAGTCAAAGACATCCTATAACAAGGGGAATTTTAAGGAATTTATTAAGTACTTAGCAAAAAATAATCAAGCTTTAACCAAGGCATTGACAGTTGATGATGCAGATAATAGTATTATGACATCTCCAGACATCCAAAAAGATATTTTTCAGTGTTTTGCAGAACATATTTTATTTTATGTTCTTTATGAAAATTGGAGATGATTTCTTTGCCTTGCTAGTTGATGAGGCTAGAGATGTCTCTTGCAAAGAGCAGATGGCAATGGTCTTGAGATATATTGATAAATCTGTACTTGTGAAAGAAAGATTTCTAGGTCTTATCCATGTGACACAGACAACTTCTTCCTACCTCAATCATGTATTAGTTCTTATTTGCAAAATTTAAGCTTAGCTTGAAGCATGTACGAGGCCAAGGGTATTACGGTGATAGCAACATGCGAGGTGAGTTTAATGGTTCAAAATTTTGATTATGAGAGAGAATAGTATGGCCAATTATGTGCCTTGCTTTGCCCATCACCTACAACTAGCAGTTGTAGCTGTTTGTAGAAAGAATGGAGAGATTAGTATTTTTTTCAATTGGGTTTCTACCTTGTTTAATGTGGTGGGTGGATCTGCAAAAGAAGAGACTTGGTTCGAGATATCAATCGACAAGAAATGAGTAAGGCCTTAGGTTGTGAGCTGCCCAAAATTGGAACAGGTTGAACCAATGAAAGTGCATTTGGGTAATCTTTGTGGGTTTTGGATGATTGATGACCATAATTAAGGATCTAATGAGCTTCGTGAGTATAAGCAAAAGTGATCAAGTTGAAAATGGATATGGAGACCCTCATAGAAATTATGATTTTGATTTCTTGAGTTGAGTTTCACCTTGTTGTGTAGAGGGTTTCAACAACTTAGGTGCTTATGAATCAATATTGTCGGAGTGTTGTTCTGGCAATTCTCCCGATACTATTGTTGGTAGCTCGCAGAGTTTGTAGTTAGGTATTGGGCGCACAAAGATTCAAAACACGATGGCAAGTAGACACCAGGATTTACGTGGTTCGGGCTGCCTGAGCGTAATACCCTTCTCCACGGGGTGTGTTGTTGTTGTATTGAGCATCTAGGCACTTGTGAGCGTGTGTCAGAGCCTAGTATGAGAGTTTCTAAGAGTCGAGAGTTCCCCCGAGCCTCCTCTGTGTATCGTTCGACCAGTCATTTTATAGCACAAGGACTGGTCGTTACATCGCTAGCCTAGCCCGACATGTGGCCCTGGCGGTTACTAACGCTTAATACACAATTAATGAGGTTAATTACCCTTAATAGTGTGGTAACGGGCCTTGACAGTACCGTTACTGGAATTAAGGGCCATCCGATCGTGTGTCATTAATGTTGTATTAATGACACTTAATCGGGTCTTGAAGTCTTTGATTGTCACTTGTAGGTCCGAGCCATTGGAGGTACACCAGTCTGATTGTTGAGGCTAAAGGTCTGGCGGTTGGACACGTGACAGATCTGGAGCTTATCATCTGGGACGGGTAGGTCCGGTGCAGTTGTACATGTGTCGGTACTGGAGCTTCCCTCTGTCAGGGGTTAGGTTTGGGGATGTCGCGCAGGTGTTTATCCCGGAGATTTCCTATGTGTGGTACGTAGCTCCGGTTGTAGTATACACGTGGCAGCACTGGGGACTAACCATAGAAGGGAGGCACGTCCGGTCTCGTATGACACGTGGGGCCTTCAAATGCCTTCAACTCAGACAGGTGAAGTTCCTTTGGTCTTCTTGTAGTCCCAAGGGGTATACGGTAAGCAGGGTACCGACAGTGGCCCCCTGGGCCCACCTCTGGGATAGACTTTTTGGATGAGGTCATTCTGCCGGAGGTGGGTCCATCCTTCGGTTTTTGAGCCTTGTCTTCAAGGGTCTTCGGATGTGCCGTTGGAGGTAATTCGCAGTTAAACCAACGCCGCGTGGCACATCCAAGATGTGGCAGGTGAGATCTGAGCAAGCGGATCTCACGCAATTGAAGGTCGCCGGTTCTCAATACGAAAACCATATCGGTTCCGCGCGCCCTGTCAGGCCGCCGCCCTCGGGCTTCCCGCCTTTCATGATGACAACCGTTTGACTGGGGTAAGGACCTCGACTTGATCATCGTGGTGGCACTGGGCCCCCTTGTCATTGGCAGGGTGAAGTTTTTGAATTGTATCGTCGACTCCTCTGCGGTTTCCATCCAAGCGTTGTGTGGGCTTACTTAAGAAGGAAAGTGCGCACCGTTTGGGGATTCTTTATGCCTTCATTTGAACTTGCGCTCGAATCCTCCAAACTTTAGCCTGCTTTTCATCTCTCGCCCCGCTGTGCTGTGATGGATTTGGGTCTCTGCAAGAGCCGACTTAAGACCGACGGTGATTTGAAGAAGGTCTGGGCCCTCATGGGGTGGTCCAGTGACTTCTTCAACCACCAAGTCCGCGCCGGCAAGCTTCCATTCGAGAAGGAGCACGCCGGCGACATGGTGTACTTATCCGCGTAAGCCATGGTGGGACTGATCCCACCCTTCTCCACTTTTCTCTTGATGCTGCTAGACTTCTATGGTCTACAGCTGTACCACCTTGGCCCCCACTATATTCTTCTGGTGTCAATCTTTGTCCACTTCTGCGAGATGTGGGTGGGTATTCCTCCCTGCGTTGAGCTCTTCCGCACCTTCTTCACCATCCACATCACTGTCAAAAGTGACGAGTACCTTGGCTTCTACTATTTTGTGAAGCGCATGAAGAGCCCGTACAAGTACTTGTGGTCGTTCCCTTCTAGCAAGTGGGACGACTAGAAGAAGGATTGGATTGCAATCAGGACAGAGGAGCATGAGAAGCTGGAGCTGCCTGGAGGCCTCCCCAACGTCGACACTAAAGCTTGGAGCAAAGTTCCGGTGTTTTCGGACGCCTTCAACCCTGCTCTGACCAGGATCCGCCATTGTTTGTAAGGAGGGGTGACTCCCCAGGCGGTATTTTGCAACTTCCTGGTCAACAGGTGGGCTCTGCTGAAGAAGAGGGAGAAGCTCGCTTGGGCCCTCAACAGCGTGATGGACGACGACCGGATCGAGACTGGTTTGAAGTCTAACCTGGAAGGCGCAGCTTTGGAGTTTCACCTCAAGAAGTTCTAGCACAGCATCGACATCGAGGGTGACGACTTGACTCCGTCGGCGGCTTTCCTCCCTCTGAACATGGAGGTGGAGTTCAGCAGGGAGCTCCGACGGAAGATGCCGGTGCTTGACGACCTCGGTGAAGTTGAGAGGCGTTCAACCACTGGGTTGGTGATCCCCGGAGCTTCCGAGGGTGGTCCCCCTTCTGCCCCGAGATAGAGAGTTGAAGTCATGGGAAAGGGCAAAGAGTTGGCTGAGCCCTCGAGCCGTAAAAGGAAGCTGAAGCACTTGGACGGGAGGTCCGTCAGACCTGCTCCTTCCGCAGCGGCTCGTTGTCCCCGGAGGGGAAGGTCTTCAACAGCGGCAACCACTCCAGCATCGGCATCTCCTCGGGGTGCTAGCTCCGTCCATGTGGCTCCAGTACCAGGGCCAGCTGAAGGCTCTGGGTCCGGAGGTCCTTACCGATCGAGGGGAGCCTCAACCAAAGTGACACCGACGGCAGCAACAAGCTTCGGGGAACCTTCCGGAGCTGACATGCCAGTGGCGACAGGGTCTGACCTCGAGCGTCCGGGAAAGAGGTTCCGCGCTAGCTGGAGTGGAAGCCTTCCGAGGTAAATTTTGTTTTTTACCTCAGTTGGTTGTTTTTTGTTGTAACTGCGTTCTGAGTGTCTTCCTCCTTCGTCCACAGGGTACCCAAGAAAAGGGCTGAAGCTCCGGTTCCTGTAGCAGCAGCTGAGGCTGTGCAGGCGGAGGCTCTGGCTCCAATCCCAACACCACCTCAAGAGCTGGCTGAGGCTGCGACAGCTCCGGCGCCAGCTGTCGTGGTCCTGGACCTCGACTCATCCCCAGAAGATCCCGTGGTAGCGATGGACCAAGGGAATGAAGATGTACCAGCGGCACCTGCCCCGGAGGTTGAAGCTCCAGGTTTGGATGCTGAAATGATGGACGCTCCAGCCTCAGAGCCGGAGGTAGCTGCGATTCTGGCCCTAGAGCCGGTTGTTGTTGAAGCCCAGGCGGTAGAGCCAGTGGTTGATGGAGCCCCGGTGCTTGTGTCGGTCGTTGAAGAAGTTTCGGTGCCTGAGACGGTTGCTGGAGAAGTGCCAGTGCCCGAGCCCATGATGGCTGAAGCGCCAGCACCTGAGCCGGCGGTGGAGGAGGCGCCAACGTCGGAGCCGGAAGTGGCTTCAGCTCTGACCGGACCTTCAACGCCTGCCCCAGAGGTGGTGGTCCCGAAGGTGCCCGCGCCTAAGCCAGGGTGCCTAGATGAAGCTGCCGGCCCCCAGCCCGAGGGACCAGTTGTTGATGACCTGGCAGTGGGACCTTCGGAGCCAACTTCGGAGGTCGAAACTTCTGTTGCAGGACCTTCCTCGGCGGCGGCCGAGGCTATCCCAGAGGGCGAACCTAGTGCCGTGGAAGCTCAGGGGACCGCTCTTGTAGAGTGGGACCCGATTTTTGTCACGGAGAACCCGCTGGAGCCAGCAGAGAAGACCACAGTAGGCCCGAAGCCAATCCCTTTGTCGCTGTCTATCGACAACGCCTGCTCCAGTCTTCGTCACGTTCAACTAGCTTTTTACCACAACCGCAAGGCCCTCGGGGAGGAGTGCCAAACACTTAGGAGGTGGCACAACCGGCTCCAATTCGAGACATAGCTGGCGCAGTCGAGGCTGGATGATGACAAGGAGTGGGTGAAGAAGGAGAAGGTCCGGTTGGAGTAATGGGGTAAGCTGCTGGACGAGAGGGAAAGCATGGTGTGATCCCTCGACAACCAGTCCCGGGCCATCCACGAACAGGCCGTAGCTGCTAATAACATCGCGAATGATCGCGGGGAGAACCTCAGCACCATCCACGATAGCCTCGTCAAGCGCCAGGAGGCCCTTGAGGAGCGGGAGAAAAAGCTCGAATATGAAGAGCAAAAAATCCTGGAGCTGCGGGATGACCTCGTGAAGAGGGAGGAAGAGCTTACTCAGAGGCTAACTCTGGGTGTCAAGAGTCTCGCAGAGCGCACCAAGAAGTTGGAGGAGCGCTGCGAGAAAGAGGAGAAGAAGGCCTGGCAGTGAGGGCAGGACCTCCACAGGAGGGAGAATGACATTCTGCCAGGGAGAAGAAAGTGCAGGGCTGGGAGAAGGACCTGGTCGACCGCTAGAACAAGATCCACCTCCTGGAGGAAGAGCTCGACAAACTTGAAAGGCAGGTTGCTGAAAAGATTCAGCACAACGCCAAAGAGGTAGAGCTTCTCGCCCGGGAGAATTCGGAGCTTGTGGTGACCAGAAGATCCTTGGAGGAGATGCGAGGCTCAAGGGCTGCGGATTCCCAACAAGTTTGGGACTTCCTGGGCAAAGCCAACGACGCGCTGACGCCAATGGGTTTTAGTCCTGTGCGTCCGGATGATCCGGAGCTGGAGCTAGACCAGGCGTTGCAGGCGTTGAGTTCGGCTGGCAACAAGCTCACCAAGATGGTCGATGTCATCGTGGACCAGCTGGAAACCGAGGGACAATCCCTGGCGAAGAACGTCGCATAATATGTGCTGACGTGCTATACAAGCCAGGATCCTCAATTACCATTGGACCCGGTGCTTGAAGGCCCCATCGACGGAGAGGGAGAAGCCGCCCAAGCCACCATGTCGGAGGTTGCCCAGAAGGTCGCCTCGTTCCTCCATAGGGTCTAGGACTCTCTCTTTGTAGCTCCCGCTTGTATTATCTCTTCTTTTTCTCCAATTTTGTAATCTCTTGTCTCCAGATGAATGAAATCCAAGTTTTTTGTGAATTTCATTTTTTGTCTTCAACACCTTTGTCCCACTTGGCCCCCTAGTAGATGTACACAATTTGATTGTGAACATGTACCAAGAGGATGTAGCACTTTGTTGAAGACTTGTGTGCTTCGAACTTGTAGAACGTAGGTCCGAAGTCTTCGATAGTGAAGGCCCCCGTGGCGTTGTTGGAGCTTAATAGCTCCGGCAGCGACCACTGTCAACACGAATTGCGTCGACAGCAGACCCCACTGTGGAGTCTTCCCACCATCTTTTCTTCACGTTGATAGATGGCCCCCTGACTTTACCGGAACTTAGTAGCTCCAGCGACGCTTGCTATCAATGTTAAAACATCGACAACAAGCCACCTTAGGGGATGTCGGAGCTTTAATAGCTCCGGCTTAATTCACCATCACCATGAGATCTTTATTTTTCTTGCGCACCAAAGTCAAGAAAAACAGTAAATCCATTTCCTATCTATAACTCAATTGCGACTTACTATTCCCGAGAAAGTTTTAGGTCGAACACAATTCTAAATACAATTAAGTGCACTGGCTTGTTTTCCCTAGGTACGATCGTTTCTGGACTTGCCTTACTTCGGCCTGTCGGGATGTGGGTAGAGTGGCGTACTTAGGGTGCATGACCAGGCTAAGTCGATAGCACACTCCGACCCTAGGTTGGCTTGGCGGCATTCAGACAAGTAGACCATTAACAATGTTTAGACCTAGAAAAGTTGACAATGCGACTTGAATTATATGTGAAGTGGTCGAGCTAAAGCTTCTTAAGAATTGCACAACTTTGTTATAGACAAGAAAGAGAAAAATAAAAAATATTGAGCCTGTACAAAATAAATGCACGTGGAGTCTGTTTTCACACAATGATGTCTTTCATTATAGGTCCGGGGTACAGGGGAAACAAGTACACTCTTAGGGTATGGAACTAGGCTAAGTGTGTTTCGTTTCTCGTTTGACCCAAGGTAGCTAGCTACACTTTTAGTTTTGAGACTGTGACAAGTGATGCCTGAACTTTGCGAACCTTCCGGGGAAGGTCCAGCTGTTCTCCCGGAGGAGCTACCCGACTCTGTACAATGACTCTATAACATACATCACATGTAACTACAGACTCACCTTCGTGATATTAAGCGTATAACTTACGGAGGTGCTAAATGTTCCAAGGATTAGGGAGAGGTGTCCCATCCTCGGTTGCCAAGCGAACGCATCCGGGACAGGATACTTTAATCACTTGGAAAGGTCCTTCCCAGCTGGGGGAGAGTTTGTTTAACCCTTCGCGAGTTTGTATTCTCCGTAGCACCAGATTGCCTTCCTCGAGCTGTCGGCTGTGAACATGCCTTTGGTGATAGCGCTGAAGAGCTTGGCGGTATCGGGCATTACGAACAGCTGCTCAGCACCTTCCCTCTTCAAGGAGGTCAAGGTCTTTGCGCTGGAGTTGGTCCTGCGCGGCATCGTCAAAGGTCCAGACCCAGAGCGACTCCAAGGTGATTTCCGCAGGAAGGACTGCTTCAGCTCCGTACACCAGGAAGAAGGGTGTCTCTCCAGTTGACCAGTTTGGAGTTGTCCTGTTGGCCCATAGAGTGGGCAGAAGCTCTTCGATCCAGTTGGCTCCATGTTTTTTCAGACGCTCATATGTGCGCGTCTTGAGTCCTTTTAGGATTTTTGCATTTGCTCTCTTGGCTTGGCCATTGCTTGCTGGGTGAGCTACGGAAGCGTAGCTGACTTGGATGCCGAGGTCTTCGCAATATCCATGGAATGCAGAGCTTGTGAACTGGGTCCCATTATCATTTATGATCTTGTTTGGGACTCCAAATCTGCATACGATGGACTGCAAGAAGTTGATAGCTGATTGCTTGTTTATTGTCACAACTGGTGTTGCTTCCGGCCATTTGGTGAACTTGTCAATGACAACGTACATGAACTTATAACCTCTGACGGCTCTTGGTAAAGGTCCCAAGATATCCATCCCCCACACAGCGAAAGGCCATGTAGGAGGTATCATTTGTAGAGGCTGAGTCGGTGTGTGAATTTGTTTCGCATGGAACTGGCATGCTTCTCATTTCTTCACTAGCTCAGTTGCATCCTGGAGTGTTGTAGGCCAGTAAAAGCCATGTCGGAAGGTTTTACCAACCAGCTTGTAGGAGGACGCGTGGTTCCCACACTCGCCTCCATGGATTACTGCAAGGAGCTCGCAACCTTCTTCCCTTGTAATGCATCGCATTAGGACACCGTTGGCACCACGCCAAGATCCCCTTCTACCAGTGTGTATCTTTTAGCCAATCTGACTATCCGGTCAGCGGATACATTATGTTCAGGAAGGAAATTGTCTTTCAAGTAGCTCCGGATCTTCGAGATCCATGCATTGGAGCTAGCTTGAGGATTTGAGTCTTGCGTGCTGGGTTGCTCGGAGCTTCCTACAGCACCTACGACCCTTGATGTACGCCATGGTAACAGGGCCATCGGGACCGCCAGCTTTGAGGTGCTGGTCTTGCCCCTTTTGATCAGTTCGGCAGGCTGAGCTGTAGGTTTTGACAAGCTCCGGGCGAAGGTTCCGTCGGGAGTCGGAGCCTCGGTTGAAGCATTCTTCGAGAGTTCGTCAGCTTCAGCGTTGTTGAGACGCTGGACATGGCAATGATCCAGGACATCTAAGTCCTTCTGAAGCTTCTGGACTTCAAGTAGGTATGCAGCTAGTTGAGGGTTGTTGCAGCAACATTCACCTTTGACTCGTTTTACAACAAGCTGTGAATCACCCTTTACCAACAGCTGCTTGACACCATACAATAGTGCCACCTTGAGTCCATAAATTAGTGTTTCATACTCCGCCATGTTGTTGGTCGCCTTGAAGTCAAGGTGCACCATGTATTTAACATTCTCCCCGGTCAGAGCGATGAGAAGGACTCCAGCTCCGGCCCCCTGCTTCTGCATGGAGCCGTCGAAGTAGAGAGTCCAGTGAGGCTCAGTGAAGACCGGAACCTTGGGTTCTGACTTCTGCTCACTTGGGCCCCCATGATTTGCTAGAGAGGGGGTCCATTCTGCCATGAAGTTTGCCAATGCTTGACTCTTGATCGCTTGTCTTGGAACGGATTCAAGGTCGAACTCGGCTAATTCTGCTGCCCACTTTGCAATGTTCCCAGCGGAATTGGGGTTATACAAGATTGCATGTAGTGGATAAAAGGTTACCACTGAAATCTTGTGAGCTTGGAAGTAGTGTCGGAGCTTCTTAGAGGAAATAAGAACTGTGTAGAGCAGCTTACGCACCTCCTTGTACCAAGTCTTGGTGTCATGGAGTACTTCGCTGATGAAGTACACTAGGCGCTGGACTGTCCGGACCCTCCCGAAGGGGCCCGGAGCTTCCTCCTCATCTACCCGGACCCTCCCGGAGGGGTTCAGACCTTGTTCGGGAACCTCCGAGTTCCGGCTTGAGAAACTAGGAGTTTCTCCTAAAGTGATCCGGACCCTTCTGGAGGGGTCCAAATCTTCTTGTTCAGCAGCAGTGACTCTTTCATTTGAAGGAGATGGATCCTTCGACATCTCGCCTTGAGGATCAGGGTCTGGGAGCTGGGACCCAGACTCGACTTCAGGTAGCTCCGGACCCTCCCGAAGGAGTCTGGATTCCTGAACTGGAGATGGTTCTGGTCTTTTCGCAACCAGGACCATGCTGACAACTTCGACAGTTGTCAAAATGTAAAGCAGGAGTGGCTCACCAGGGTTCGGAGCTACCAAGGACGGTAGGGTGGTGAGGAGCCGCTTCAGCTCCTGGAATGCATTTTCTGCTTCTTCAGACCATTGGAATGGTTCGGACTTCCTCAATATCTTGAAGAAGGGTAGCGCCCATTCCGCTAGTCTTGAGATGAATCGGCTGAGGGCAGCTAGACATCCAGTCAGCTTCTGGATGTCCTTGATGCGGGCTGGTGGCCGCATGTTTTCAATAGATTTTATCTTCGTCAAATTTGCTTCTATTCCTCAGTGGTTCACCAAGAAACCTAGAAGTTTTCTGGAGCTAACCCCGAAGACATACTTGTCCAGGGGCAGCTTCATGCGAGTGACTCGCAACTTGTCGAAGACAGCTTGCAAGGTATCAAGGAATGACTCCTTGTTCTTGATCTTGACGACGATGTCATCGACATACACTTCCACTTCGTCTCTGATGAGCTCTCCAAAATTTTTGTACATAGCTCATACAAATGTTGAAGAAGCATTCTTGAGACCAAATGGCATGGCAGTATAACAATATAATCCATCTACTGTGATGAAGGAGGTATCCTCTTCATCTTCCCTAGACATTCTGATTTGATGGTACCGAGAATATGCGTCTAGGAAACATAGTAATTCACACCCGGAGGTGGAATCCACTATCTGATCTATTATAGGTAGTGGGAATGGATCTTTTGGACATGCCTTATTTACTGTAGTGTAGTCGATACACATCCGAAGCTTCCCGCCGGCCTTGGGTACAACGACTGGGTTTGCCAGCCATTTTGGCTGGAAGACTTCTCGGATGAATTTGGCTTCGAGCAACTTCTTCACTTCTTGACGTATGAAGTTCTGTTGCTCTACTGATTGCTTCCAAGGCTTCTGATGTACAGGCTGAGTGTCAGGATACATCTTCAGATTATGCTCGATCACTTCGCTAGGGATCCCAGGCATTTGTGACGGTTGCTAGGCAAACACGTCGACGTTACCCCGAAGGAAAGTGATGAGCGTGAGTTCCTATTTGTCATTCAGATCTCCCGATATACGGGTGGTTTGAGCGGCGTCGGAACCGATTTGGACGACTTTGACGGAATGTCAGTGTCGCCGCTTGGTTGCACGCGAGGTGCGGAGGTTGAGCCTTGATGATGAATGCTCGGGGGTTTCAGAGCTTGCTCCTTTCCGGACTCTTCCTCCTGCGTTGTAGCAAGCGTGTGGAGTTCTTCCAGAGCTGTCACTCCAGCGGTGCGATCTCCATGGATCCGGATAACACCGACTAGTGTTGGCATCTTCAGCACCTAGTAGCCATAATGAGCAGCAGCCATGAACTTGTATAAGGCTGGCCTGCCCAAAATGGCGTTGAAGGGTAAGTTGATCTACACCACGTTGAAGACCAACTTCTCAGTGCGGTAATTCTCCCGGGTCCCGAAGGTCACCGGAAGAGTAATTGCAACGAGTAGGGTTATAGCTCCCGGACCTACTCCGGAGAAAGGTCGGGAGGGGTGAAGGTCCGAAGGTCGGAGCTGAAGCTTGACGAAAGCTTCGAAGCTTATGAGGTTCAGCCCCGAACCTCCGTCCACCATTACATGGTGGAGTTGGATGTTGTTGATGGTCAGAGATACCATCAATGGGAGTCGGCCAGCTCCGATCATATTCTGAGGGCAGTTTGATGCATCGAAAGTGATGGAAGTGTCCATCCACTTCCGGTGCAGCTCTGCCCTGGTGATGGGAGCTACTGAGGCCATGTCCTAACGCATGGTCTTGAGGACACGGCGGGAGATGATGTCCCACGAAGCACCAAAGATGGTGTTCATAGTTTTCCGACGTTCATTGTCGGAGACATCGGAGTCGTCGTCGATGGAGGTGTAAACAACCTTCAAGACCTTTTTAGGGTCTTGAAAACCTAACTCCTCTTCGGCCGGAGCTTCGTCGACTTTCTGTTTTCCTTCCCTTTGACGTAAAGGAACTTCTTCTCGGCGCTTTTTGTAGCGCTCGGCAAGGTTCTGGACCTCCCGGCAGTCTTCCAGGTTGTGGCTGTTCGACATGTGTATAGGACACCACATCTTGGAGCTGCCACCGTCTTCAGATGACGGCCGAGGTCGTTTTTCGGGGCGTGGCCCTCGGCCACCCGAAGCTGCGGCAGCTGCAGCAGTAGGTGTGCCGGCCGACGACTTTTTCGTGTTGTTGGACTTTTTCTTCTTTTTGCCACTCCTGGAGGTAGTGGCCTCACCCTTGGAGGATTTTTTTGTTGTCCTCCAGAGGTGGTTGGGAGCACATTTCACGGCCCCGTGCAGCTTTGGCGCATTTGTCTGCCAAGCTGAAGAGTTCCGTGACGCTGGTGATCTCCTTGGTCGCCAGCTTCTCCAGCATCTTCTTGTCTCGTACACCCTGTCTAAATGCCACAATAACAGAGACGTTGGAGATAGAAGGAATAGTGTTTCGTACCTGGGAGAACCTCTGAATGAAGGATCACAGGGACTCTCCCCCCTTCTGCTTGACAGCAAAAAGGTCCAGTTCGGTGCCTGGTCGGGTGTATGAACTCCCGAAATTGGCGGTGAACTATTGACATAGTTTTGCCCAACTGTTGATGGAGTCGGGCGGAAGGCTCATGAACCAGGACCTGGCGGTCCCAGTCAAAGCCACGGGGAAATAGTTGGCCATTACGGCCTCGTTGCCTCCGGCCGCAAGGATTGCGATGGAGTAGATTTGGAGAAACTCAGCGGGATTGACAGTCCTGTCAAATTTCTCCAGCAGGTGAGGCCAGAACTTTTGTGGCCATCTGACCATGCGTAGGTGCATGGCCAGGGCAAAACAGCCTCCTCCTACTCCCTCGGGAGCAGGACTGTCTTGAGCCTCTCGCCTTTCGCGAGCGCACTCGATATGGACGTGGCCATCCATTTGACAGTAACGGCGATCAAGCTTCGCCCGGAGGTCGTGAGTTGAAAGCCTGGTTACCATATGGGTGCGTCGCGCCACGGAAGGCAGCGACGTTGCTTGTTGAGACGCAACACGCCCCCTATGTTTGGAAGCGTGTGGACCAAGTCTGCTCGATATGGTCCGATGCTGCGATGGGGCCCGCCCAGATGGGGGAGGACCTTGGTTGCTGATGCGTTCGGTTGCTACTGCAACCAAATGTTCCACATCAGCCCTTCACTGCTCCATTGCACCCTGGGATGCACCTGGAGGTCGTGGGCGCTGGAGAAGAGCACGCGCGGCATGGAGCGCATGTCCAGGGTTGTTGTTAGCCGATGTCGTGACCGACGCAGATGCCCCATCCCGTTGTCCAGCTTGATTTGCCGGTGCGGGCGGTGGCGGCGGAGGCACGACTCCTGCTGGAGCCACATCACCTGCTAGCTGTTGCACGTTGAAGGGATTGCCTCCAGCACGTTGCGCTGCAGGGTTGCCGTTGGACGATCCGGCACCAGAGTTCACCATCTTTGAATCTCGGGCACACCCCTACCTAGCGCGCCAACTGTCGGAGTGTGGTTCCAGCAATTCTTCCAATACTATTGTTGGTAGCTCGCAGAGTTTGTAGTTAGGTATTGGGCGCATAGAGATTCAAAACACGAGGGCAAGTAGACACAAGGATTTACGTGGTTCGCGTCGCCTGAGCGTAATACCCTACTCCACGGGGTGTGTAGTTGTTGTATTGAGCGTCTAGGCTCTTGTGAGCGTGTGTTAGAGCCTAGTATGAGAGTGTCTAAGAGTCGAGAGTTCCCCTGAGCATCCTCTGTGTATCATTCGACCAGTCCTTTTATAGCACAAGGACTTGTTGTTACATCACTAGCCTGGCCCGACATGTGGCCCTGGCGGTTACTGATGCTTAATACACAATTAATGAGGTTAATTACCCTTAATAGTGTGGTAACAGGCCTTGATGGTACCGTTACTGGAATTAAGGGCCATCCGATCGTGTGTCATTAATGTTGTATTAAGGACACTTAATCGGGTCTTGAAGTCTTTTATTGTCCCTCGTAGGTCCGAGCCGTTGGAGGTACATTAGTCTGATTGTTGAGGCTGAAGGTCCGGCGGTTGGACACATTGCAGATCCAGAGCTTATCATCTGGGACGGGTAGGTCCGGTGTAGTTGTACACGTGTCGATACCGGAGCTTCCCTCTGTCGGGGGTTAGGTCCGGGGATGCCGCGCAGGTGTTTAGCTTGGAGGTTTCCCATGTGTTGGACGTAGCTCCGGTTGCAGTATACACGTGGCAGCACCGGGGACTAACCATAGAAGGGAGGAACGTCCGGTCCCGTATGACACGTGGGGCCTTCAAATGCCTTCAACTAAGACAGGTGAAGTTCCTTTGGTCTTCTTGTAGTCCCAAGGGGTATACGGTACGCAGGGTACCGACAAATAGGGAGCTCAAAGTTTGGTTTGGTATTTGGTGGGAGAGTTAGTATAGGATGGCCTTAAGAACAAGGTCGAACTTGTCCGGGCTTTGGGTTGGGCTAGTTCGGCCACATCAGACTACTCCTATGTTAGAGTGACCAATACTTCATGTATGAGTTCGGACTTGTCCGTTTGGGGACATACTAGTCCGTAGTTGCGTGTGTTTGAGCCTCTTTGGGACTAAGTCCTGGAGAGCCGGACTAGTCCACCCGTGGGGCTGGACTAGTCCGCCCTGTCAGACTTGTCCATTATTATATGGAGAAAAACCTCCTGTATGACTTCAGACTATTCCATTTGCGGACAGACTAGTCCGTTGTGAGGAGATGAGTGAGCTTTTGGGACTAAGTCCAGAAGACCGAACTAGTCCGCCATAGAGATCAGACTAGTCCATCTGTCCATACTAGTCTAAGTTTAGCTGGAGCAAAAGCTCTTGTGTTACATCGGACTAGTCCGAGTATGTACAGACTAGTCTGTTGTGCGAGAGTTGTGAGCTGCTAGGACTAAGTTCTCATAGGCTGGACTAGTTCGCCTGGACTAGGCTTGTCTGTTCTCACCCGAAGCAAAGGCTCCTGTATGAGATCGGACTAGTCCATTATGGAACGGACTGGTCCGAGGTCTACTGACTGTTTGAATTCAGAAGGTGGTGGGGACTTTAGTTGGTGATGTGTGTGGTCCCCCCTAACCGGACTAGTTTGCACTTTAGTTGGTGGCAAGAGACCCCTATAAAAAGGGATCCTCTGATCCCTTTTCAATCTCTCTTGCACCCTAGCACCGCCATAGCAAATCTAGAGCTCTTCTAATGCTTCCTCCAGACTTTCTTGACCCTTAAGAGTGATTCTTGAGGGTTCTTGGGATTTGGGAGAGGAGAGAAGGGTGGTTCATCGGTTTTCCGATCTCGGTTTGATTCTTTTGCTCTTGAGATATAAGTTTGTGGTTGTTGTATTTCAGTTCCTAGACTTGCTAGGTTGTTGTGGGAGCCTTATGTTTTGAGCAGCCCCAACAATCCTATATTCACCCTTGTGATTTAGTGGAGAAGCCAAGATAGCCTTTGTGGTGACATGTATAGGTTAGGCTTGAAAGAGACCCAGTCCTTCATGGACTTCTCAACGAGGACGTAGATTCTTGTGTGGATTTGAACCTCAGGATAAATTGTGTCTCTTGCTCATTTACTTTCAAGTTCATCACTAGAATCACTTGCTAGGGCTTGTATCATTCTTATATCGTTCATATTGTTAATCTTTCAATCCAACTTATTTGTAGTACTCCTATTTGCTTGATTAGGTTGCCAGATTTTTACTTACATTTTTCCTAAACAAATTTGAAAAAAACTCATAAAAATCCAACCTTTGCACTTTTTCCTGTACTTGACGGGACTAGTCCATCCTCTAACTGGACTAGCCCGCCTCTGTTTATGATTATGTACAATAAAGTGCTTGTAGGTGTTATTAGCATATTCACACCCCTCTAGGCAACTTTGAATTGGTATCAGAGCTAAACTCTCCACAAAAGCTTAACCGCTTGGAGAGGAGATGGGGTAAAAACAGCAAAAGGGATAGACACTCGATGACATCACCAAGATGGGAGAGAATAATCCCAAGGGTGACCAAGGATTGAATCCTCCTCCTCCAAAGATAGATGGAAGTCAACAAACACCACCATTTGATGTCTCAAGTGTCGATGAAGATGAAGAAGTAATCTTCCTCCAGGAGCTCCTCAAGAAGAAGAAAGATGAGGTGAAGAGAAGGAAGAAGGAAGATTCGTAGAGGAAGCTAAAGAGTAGTAATCTAGAATACTCTCGATATCCTTTTAACTATGAGTGTTTAAATTCACATTATAATTTCTTGTCAATTCCATTGGGCAAACCACCTCACTTTGATGGAACTAACTATACCATGTGAAAGCACAATATGAAGTCACCTCTAATCTCTCTCAATCCAAGTCTTTGGCACATTGTATGTACAAATATAGATATCTCCATGGATGATGAAGAGCGCACCTTTGAGCAACAGCAACGAATTCACCACAATACTCAAGTGGCGGTCGTGCTCAACTCATCCTTAAGCCGAGAAGAGTTCGAAAAGGTGAATGGGTTGGAGCTCGTCAAGGAGATATGGGATACTATCAATATCGCACATGAGGGTAACCGATCCGTGCGAGAGGCCAAGATCAAGATGATCAAGAGAGAGCTTTGATGCTTGCTATGGAAGATGGCAAAACATCACAAGAGATGTACAACCGACTCAAGACCCTCATCAACAAAGAGTCAGGTGTACGGATGCAAGGAGTGGACATAACATTAAGTGGTGAAGAGGTTGATATGGGTGTTCATGCCCCTAAATGTAACCCTTTGCACCTTGATTCGAGGGAGCCCCAACTTCCATAAGATGACTCCGGCTGAGGTGCTAGGGAAGATCATCAACCATGAGATGATGGAGATGGAAGCGCGACAGTCAAAGACCTCATCAAAGTCACTTCATCAAGAAAGAAAGACATAGCTCTCAAAGCATCATCCAAGTCCAAATGCAAAGAAGTGCAAGCATCAAGTGATGACGAAGAGAGCAATGAAGAGAGCACGTACATGGATGATGAAGAGATGGCCTTCTTCATCAATAGATTCAAGAGAATGATGAGGAAAAGAAGAATCATCAACCATGAGAACAAGGGCAAGAAGAAGAGCAAGTCAAGAACCAAGAAGGCATCTACAACTTTGGTGAGTACGGACATTTCATTGTTAATTGTCCATACGAGAAGGAAGATGACAAGAAGAAGAAGAAGAAAGACGAAAGCCACAAGATAAGAAAATCCTCAAGAAGAAGAAGACACATGGGCAAGCCCACATCAGCAAGGAGTGAGACTCCAACGACGAGTCCTCCTCCAAAGATGAAGAAGAGATGGCAACCATCACCATCAAGAAGCCAACCATGAAGAAGTCTCTCTTGCCCAACAAAGGAGATTGGAGGACTTGAAGCCACACTTGCCTCATGGCCAAAGAAGGCTTTGAATTCCATTGATGATAATGATTTTCATAATGCTATCGAGAATGAAATCATGTTTAGAGGAAGTGAAAAAGCTATCTGATAAAATATTTTATAAGGAGAAGCTTGTTAACGAACAAAAGGAGTTGCTTGTCTTAGAGAAGCAACAAAATCTTGAAGTTGAGAAGCTACTTGATCTTGAGAGGGAGTGGAGTAGGAAACTAGAAATTGAACTTTCCAAGAGCAAGGATACTTGTATTAGTCTCAAGAGTGTGAATGTTGTACTCTAAGATGAACTTGTGAGTTTGACCAAAACTTACAAGAATCTTGGAGCACAATTTAATACTTTCAAGTCAAGTATCTCATCCTCCTCCTCCTCAAAGAGCTCATCCTCATAAAATGTGGAATAAAACTCTAAAACTTGCAAATATGCTAACCTTGTTCTAAATTTGAAAAATGAGCTTAAAGAGGCACAAAGCAAACACACTCACAAGAGTGGCATCTTTGACAAGGAGAAGATCAAATAGGCACGTAGTGCATATTCGGTCACAAGATCTCCTCTTGTCAAAGATGGCCTTGAATATTCTAAGGAAGGAAAGCAAATGCTAGACTCCTCAAGAATAACAAAGATTGTGTTGCTTTTGTCAGAGAAGGGACAACTCAAGTCAAGAACAACAACCATGCATCTACTTCACATGAAAATGCTAAAAGTACCACATCTACTATATTTCATGAATTTGATGCATCATATATACTTATGAGAAAACAATATGGATATGTGTATGCTAAATATGTTGGGTCACTCCAGAAGAACCTAAAAATCTTGCGTGTGGGTGCCCAAATGCCTTGTCACTAACCTCAAAGGACCCAACCTAGTTTCGATACCTAAAATAAATGCCTAATTTGTTTTGTAGGCCTACTCCTCCGATGGATAAAAATGGATGCTAGATAGTGAATGCACCAATCACATGACCAGAGAGAGGAAGATGTTCGTTGAGTACGAGGAGAATGATGATCCAAGCGAAGATATTTACTTCAGCGACAATAGCCAAGGAAGGGTGCTCAGTATTGGTAAAATTGCCATCTCATCTCAACCCTCTCTTTCTCACATTTTACATGTAGACTCACTCTATAACGTCTTGTCCATATTTCTATTATATGAGAAGGGTTATAATTGTTTATTCACTAATAAGGGTGTGACCGTCTCTAGAAGAAGTGACAACTCTTGAAGAGAAAGCTCTATCTCATGGATTTCACCATGAATAAAGCCCAAATCCATACATGCTTGATAGCAAAGACTAACACGAGGTGGTTGTGGCATAGAAGGCTATCCCATGTTAGTACGATGAACTTACAGAAACTTCTAAAGGAGGATCACGACAGTGGACTAAACAATATTGTATTTGAGAAAGATAGACCTTGTAGCGCGTGCCATGCTGGGAAGCAAATTGGAGCTACTCACCTGACCAAGAACGTGATGATGACAACAAGATCTTTAAAATGCTTTACATGGACCTCTTCAGTACCATCGTTTTACATAATCATTGCCAGTAACAAATATAGCTTAGTAATTGTCACATGGACAGGGTTGTCATCCCCTATTGCCTACCCCTACAACCCGTTTGTCTACGAGACATTCAATGCTACTTAACTATCCCAGCACCACGCTTGCATGCTTTGTAAATACCTTAAGAGTTGCAATACAAGATCCATACCAAGGCAATGATTAACCTAAACATTGTCGAACCAATGTTGGGACCAAGCACTAACTTATTCATGTTAACATAATCATGTTATTACCTAATTAGACTATAGCGGAGGTGAATAATGTTTATGGTAATATAATAATGAATTCATTCTGATCATAATAACACCTACATCTATCACATACATGGACTTCACAATCAAACAAGAAATGCTTTGCCCAAGTATATGAATAAGAGAGAATAAAAATAATATTATTAATATGCATAAAGTCACAAAAGTAAAGAAAGATACATGAGTCATACCTTTCTCAATTTGGACTTCGGACTAGAAGCTCCTCTCTATAGCCTAATCTCCACAAAAGACTAAGAGAACTAGTGTATACAATGAGAGAATCCGGTTCAGTGTTATGTTGAAGTAAGGGGTGAGGGGTCCTCTTTATACTAGTGTTGAGGTTAGTTCCTGCCATCTTTTGTGCACGAATTAGTCACCATTCTTATGACCAAGCAACAGGAGTGTGCAATGTTGAAGTTGACCAATAATGGGGGGAGACCAGTTCGGTCGAACCAATGGTTCGGTCGCACTGGGCTGGTCTAAGGCATCCTGGTTTTCCTTCGATGAGCGCCATGTGGGACCTCACGCCATTCCTTGGTGCTACACCATTGCATGCCCTAGGACACTTCTGTAAGTGGGCTATTTGATCCATGTGCTGCCACGTATCGACGTCTGATTGGCTGGGAGTGTATTATTTGGGATTCCTCCCCTAGATTCACTTCAATTCTGTATAAAATACCTGCATGCACCATTTTCTCTAAGTACAAGGGGAAATACATTATTTTTAAAGGACATTCGTGTAAAAAAATGTTTAGTCCTCCATGATTATGAGTTATATTGACGGTCTAAAGTGGTACTTAATGACCATCAACAGCGGTCAACACAGCTTGCCATGCCACAAATTGTCTCTACCTCCATCGGATATTGATGAAAACTCCGTATGAACTTTTAACTGGTAACAAACCTAATATCTCATACTTTTGAGTTTTCGGTAGCAAGTGTTATATTCTAAACAAGAAGCCTAGGACTTCGAAGCTCGCTTCAAAATCCAATGAAAGTTTCTTACTTGGCTATGACTCAAACACCTACGCCTATCGTGTCTTCAACAAAACCTCTAGTTGTGTTGCAATTGCATGTGATGTGGTGTTTGATGAAACTAATGGCTCCCAAGCAGAGCACGTTGATCAATGTGTGCTAGATGAAGATGAGGCGCGTTCTTAGCACTAAGAAGGATGTCACTTGGCGATGTTTGACCTCAAGAAAATCAAGGTCCAAAGTGATCCAACCTCATCACAACTGGGGCCACCCACACAAAATGAATCACAAGACTCCCAAGATCAATACCACCGAGTTCAAAACAATGAAAATCAAGATGATGGCAATGATCAAGGGGAAGATAAAGAAGAAGATGAAGAAGAAGTTGACTCAAGACCCCAAGTGCCTCACCCAAGAGTTCATCAAAGTGTTCAACAAGATTACCCCATTGACCACATACTTGGAGACATCTCCAAGGTGGTAACCAATTGTTTTCGAATGGTTAATTTTTGTGCACATTACTCTTTTGTGTCTTCTTTGAAACCGTCCAAGGTAGAAGAAGTGCTACGAGATTCGGATTGAGTGATGGCCATGCAAGAAGAGTTGAACAAGTTCAAGAGGAACCAAGTGTGGGAGCTCGTGAAGAGACCAAATGCCAACGTGCTAGGCACCAAGTGGGTGTTTTGCAACAAGCAAGATGAACACGGAGTGGTGACAAGAAACAAGGCATGACTTGTTGCTAAGGGATATGCACAAGTTGAAGGTTTGGATTCCAAAGAAATCTTGTCTCCTATAGCTAGGCTTGAGTCAATTCACGTTTTATTAGCCTATGCTACTCATCATGATTTCATCTTTATCAAATGGATATGAAGAGTACCTTCCTCAACAGTCTAATCAAGGAGGAAGTGTACGTGGAGCAACCACTCGGGTTCGAAGACCAAGAGTATCCTAACCACGTGTTTAAATTGCATAAGACTCTCTATGGCCTCATACAAGATTCTATTGCTTGGTATGAGTTCCTTAGATAGTTTCTTATTAAAAATTGTTTTAGGATAGGAAAAGCAGATTGTACTCTCTTTTACCAAAAATATTGATGATTATCTCCTTGTGTGTCAAATATATGTCGATGATATTAATTTGGTTCAGCTAACAAGTCTTTTTGTGATGCATTTAGTAAGATAATGACGGAAAGGTTTGAGATGCCCATGATGGGGGAGTTGAAGTTTTCTTCCTAGATTATCAGATCAAGCAACTCAAGGAATGCCTTCATAAGTCAAATAAAATACACACAAGACATACTCATGCAGTTTGACATGGACATGGCAAAACCCATCAAGACGCCCGTGGCAACAAATGGACACCTCGATCTCAATGAAGATGGACCAAGCGTGCATCAAAAAGGTATATCCCTCCATGATTGACTTTTTGCTTTATCTTTGTAAATTTAGGTCCGATATTATGCTTCATGTGTGTATGTGTGCAAGATTTCAAGCTGTACGTAAAGAGTGTCATTTGATCGCCGTTTAGAGAATCTTGCGATATTTAGTTCATACACCAAACCTAAGGCTATGGTATCCTCAAGGGTCAAAGTTTAATCTCATTGGATAATCTGATGCGGATTGTGTTGGGTGTAAGGTAGATATAAAAAGGATATCCAGGACGTGCTAATTGTTGGGTAGGTCTCTAATGTCATGGTCACCCAAGAAACAAAACTCCATTGCCTTATCGATAGCCGAAGTGGAGCATGTCGTGGCTGGGAATCGTTGTGCATAAATTCTTTGGATGTGACAAATTCTAAGGGACTATGATCTCAATATGAACCATATTCCAGTCCTATGCGATAAAGAGAGTGCCATTAAGATTGCTCGTAACCTCGTTGAACATTCTACGTCCAAAAACATAGACATCTTACACCATTTCTTGAGAGACCATTTGATAAAAAAGGATATAGTCTTTTCACATGTTAGAACCAAAAAACAACTAGCCGATATATTCACAAGGCCACTAGATGAAAAATGCTTTTCAAACTTAGGAATGAGCTAAATATCCTAGATTCTCAAAATGTGTCTTGAGAGGTTACACATCTGATTGCTAGTAGTTTAGGACCTTCAAAAACTTGCATGCTTGTGAAAACTCACCTCCCTCAATTTTCCCTCAAATTATTTTACCCTATTGTGTCTTGGTGGATTATGGTCATTGCTTCATTGGTTAATTGCTTAATCGGACATATCTATCAAGAATATTTCTGAAAATTAGTCCATATGGATTAATATTGGCAAAATTCTTAATATATATGATAATCTGCCTTCTAGGATCGGACTAGCCCGCCCATGGGGCTGGACAAGTCCGAAGTCCTAGACTAGTCCGGGTGCGAAGACAAGTCCACGGCGGACTAGTCCGCCCTGTCTATGGACTAGTCCGAACTTCTGTGAAGACCAATATCTGATCCGACATACCGAACTAGTCCGCCCCTCTGGTCGGACAAGTCCATCTTTGAAGACTTAACTACCTAGAGTCGGCCCACTTCCTCCATTCCCTCATTTCACATCCAAACACTCCTCCTCCAAAACCACCTCTTCAGACAGTTTTGTGGTTCATCCACCAAAACCTTGAATCTCCCCATGATTCAAGCCTTGTAGAGTGTTGGGAATCCATTCACGAACAACTCCGCTCCTTTGATCCGCGAAATTCATCAAATTTTCTCACCTCAAGGTATTATAATCTAAGTTTCCGATTTTCTGGATTCGTTCGGTTCTAAGACATGCTCTTCATAACTTATATCATACATTGCCTCCTTGAGATCATGTGATTCATCTAGCTAGGTATTGCACCCAACTTTTGTGATCCGTCTAGCTAGGTATTGCACCCAACTTTTGTGATTCATCTAGCTAGGTATTGCACCCAACTTTTGTGAATCATGGCAAATTGAGAAAGTTAGAGTTTTAAAATGTAGGGTTCAAACTAGTTTGGACCTAGTGCGAAAAAGTCCGTTCTTGACCGGACTAGTCCAGCCAAGGATCAAACAAGTTTGTGCTCAAACAGTTTTAGGCTCTAACTTTATAAGTTTCTATACTTCAAATGTAATACATTCATCTCCAATTCTTATATTTTCTTATCTCTTGTCAGAATCATGTCGGTTCGTGAAGATTCACTGCTTTTGGATCTCGCTGCCGAGCGGCTCGCCAAGCCGTGTATCGCGAGGTGGAGGCTTGTGTGGCAGAGCAAGCCTGCAAGGCAAACATTCGAGGGGCTCACATGAAGAAGCGGCAAGACCATGATGCCCTTGCATCGCAGTTGCTTGCGCCTCCAAGAAGGAAGAGGCTTGTGACCCTTGGAGACAAAGAGAAATCTCAAGCATCCAACAAGGGTAAAGGCAAGGCCGTTGATCAAGACAAGGGGAAAGGGAAGGCAAAAATGACCGCAAATAAAAAGGAAAGGTCAAAGCTCCTCCTCCCAAAAGGACAAATGCTTTGGCGAATAGGGGGATTGTCCTCTGTGACAATCCGGTTGGTTCTAGTGAGCCTCCTCGTGGCCCCATCAGTGTGCTCCAAAGGACCGCGCAAACTCACGACCCAAATCACCAATGCGACTTGGGAGTGCCACCTTCCACTTTGTAATTTAAAGTTTTCTTGAATTCTGTTATTATCTATGTGTTAAACTGTGGTCAAATCAACAATATACAAAGGATGTGCTATCAAAATTTTGCCAAAAAATTGTTAACTAACTCATCTTTGAAAAGCCATATCTCTCAAACTATAAATTCTATGAAGGCAAATAAATACTTTTTGGAAAGCTATAGAAATTCTCTACAATATTTATATTCACTCCAAGACCATAATATCTCTTTAAATTGGTTAAAAGTTCAGAACTCCACAAACTGTCCAGAAACGCCAAATCGGGAACTGTTTCTGCACAATTTTGTAGTTTGACAATAACGTTCCAAATAAAAATCACTAAGGCCCCGTTTAGCACGGTTCCAGATTCACGCGACTCAGAAACAGTTCTGTTTCAGCACAAAATCAGTTTCAGACAATGGAACAGAATCACTTTAGAACCGTTTGGCTATCATTTTTGTTTCAGTAACAGTAGAAATAAAAGAAAGGGTGCATTGACCTATTTACCCCTGTCTGTTTTGTGTGTTTTTTGTTTTTCATTTGTGTTTATATAATCATGTTGAATATTTTAAAAAATTTGTTCTCTGATTTTATTTATTTATTCTTTTTTCCCTTCCATTTTCTTTTTTCTCTGGTTTTAATTCTTTTTTCTTCTTTTCCTTCCATTTTTTTCTCTTCCAATCTATTTTCTAGAACCTTCCGGGGGAAGGTTATCCTCTGGGAACCCTTTTAACTGGAACCTTCCCGGGGAAGGTTTGCCCGCTCGGTTTAGATGGCAAAGCGTGTAAATTCTTTGCAGCGCCTGCCCTCATCCGCAACAGACTCCCATTTTGCCCAGCGGAACACTAGGTGATTCGACATTCTAGTTCAATTTCAGGTTCCGGTTCTTCCTGTTCCGATTCTACTATTTTACCGTTTGGATGCAATTCCACTGATTCACTGGTGAATCGGAACCGATTTAGTCATCCAAACGGGCCCTAAGGCTTACATGTTATCTTTCTAAGAGGCTTAGAAGTTATTCCACTACTTTATAGTTTTGAGCTTGGTTGAATTTTGAGCAGAAATGTATGACACATTTGGACTAAAGTAGGTGCTTCTAAATGAGGTGCTGCTAAAACTTTAATAACAATCTGTCAACTTTGAACCTGCATAACTTTTGATCCTGAGCTGATCTAGGGGCAAATAAATACTAGTTCAAAAAATAGCAAAGTTAACTAAAACTTTGATGTTCACCTCAGATCAAGAATCTATCGTTAACTGGAGTAAAATTTGAGGTTTGTACAGACTGGTTAGTGTTACACAATACTTGTGAGGAAGTCGCTCGGTTATGCATACGTGATGGATCGTGCCGAACATGGATATTGTTAGACTCCTGTCACACCTGGTAATATTGAAGACAACTAGATGCTTTCCACATGTATGCAAGGATGAGTACAACTCATACATGTGTAGACAAAAGTGAAATACCAAATATAATACCATGTTCGAGTACATCACCTTATTACATAAATGACCTTCCAGGTCTAAAATAAAAGTACACCAGCAGTGGAAAAAAACATAACAAAGGGATCCAAAACACAGGCGTTGCACGGGGGAGCGCCAGCCTAGAACATCGCTTCGGGATCTCCATAGAAGTCCTGGTTCTCCACCTCGGCGTCTTCGTAGACCAGGGGGGGAGTATGCAACTAACAAGTTTGAGTACCAACGGTACTCGCAAGTTGGGAAGTTATGACATGTCTGGTTCACAACAAGGAAGGCAATTAATAGGTAAAGCACTATAGCAGTTACAACCTACTCTTAAATGTTATTAAGAACCTATATCTAGGTGAAATCCCAACCAATATACCAAAATTAGTCCAGGTAAGACCAAACCCAAACCATCCATTATGTCACCATGTTCTAATTATGAATTTGGTTTCCAAGCCACTCGTGTCCTTGAGCATGGCTGTCTAGACAGTTTGACAAAACTCTGCAGAGTGTGTATCCTTTACCCACAGTTCGTGATTTCGTCCCCTATTGCCAGGTGGACTAAGGTAAACCTCCCTGATACCCGTGGTAGCTAACCACAATACACACTTTCGTAGGTGTGTGGCCAGGAGATCACTACGAGGTGTTTCCGATGGTTCTCCTGACTTGCAATGGGTACTCTAAGGTTTCACCGCTCTGGCACCTGGAGTCTATTTTCCCTCCGCCAGGAGAAGCCCCCTCTTGAGCCATGCGGATCCCAAGGCAAAGCCCATTCCCCGCCCAATCAATTACCCATGCTACATCGGGAGAGACCAAATTACTAAACCAAGTTGTCCCATATACAATTATGTGGTGATACTAAAAGGATTAGCAACTTCTTCCATAAGTCGGTCCTTAGAATCCGATAGGTGTCAAGCCCCAAACCAAGGTATTGTGCACGCATGCACCAATCCATACAAAACACCCTATCAGATTCCTATCTACTAAATTCCAATATAGCTATCAATTCATGTATCATAATACATCAAATGAAATCTTGTAGATAAATAAATCATATTTCAATCAAGCATGGCTAAGCGTAAACTAATTTAATAGTAAAACACCCAAACCATGTTGACAAGGAATAGCATGCAACTAACTAAAACTTAACAAAAAGGGTGCAGGATGGTCAAGGAACTTGCCTCCAAATTGTGCCTCGGGGTCGACGAGAAATCGTTGCTCTTGCAGGTTAAAAGTGGGTTATGGCCCCGACTCTAAATTACGACGATGCACGGAAAATAACATATAATAAGAATATAATAAAATGCAAACATTTCAAATAAACGAAAATTCCTACGCAGAAGTGATTTTATGGTTGATTTCAATTATAGGCATAAATCAATTATTGAGAATTTAGAGTTAAATAAAATTTATTGAGTAAAACATATTTTTAGAGATTTTATACCATTTTTATATTTATTAGAAACCTAATATTATTTTCTAGAAATTTTTATCCTTCAAAATAAGATTAAAATAGATTTATAATCAATAATGTAAATTTTACAATTTTTACACTATTTTTATTAATTATTTCTATGTGCAAAACAATTTTTATGAACTAAATATACTTAAAAAGTATTTTATGAATATTTCAGCAATTTAAATGAACAAATAAAAATAATAAAGAAATGAAAATAAATAAAACATATTTAAATCTGTTTTTATAATTATTTTATACAAATTAAGGACTTTTATTTAATTTCTAGAATTAACAGGGGCTTTTTTGTATAAACAGAACTGTTCCAGTGGCTAAAAAGTTTTTTTAATAAGTCCAGGGATTATTCTAAAATTTTGCAGAATTTATTTGCTATTTTATAATATTCCAGGGGCTTTAAAACACTTTTTATTAAATTAACCAACATTTTCCTAATTTCCAAAAAGTCCAGGGGCTAGTTTCACAATTTTAGGGGTTAGACCTGAATTCCAGAAGAACCCAGGGGGTAGCCCGCAAGATTCTAGGGGCTTGGGCGCAAAACTGGTGGCGGGAAAAATGGTTTGAACGTGGGCCGTTGGATTTTAAATGGATGGCCCAGATTTTATTAATCGAAGGGGTATGTTGGGTTTTAATCTTGGCCGTGGATTCAAAATGGAGGGACGACAAGGGGCCACATCACCCGAATGTCGGGAGCGACGGCGCGCGGCGGCAGCGACGTGCGCGCGGCGGCGGACTCGCCGGCGATGACCAAGAACGCGCCACAAAGGCCACGGGGTACATCCAAGTAGCGCAAAACGAAGAGGGAAGCAAGGGGGTCTCACCGAGGGTTGTCACGAGGCCGAAAATTGGACGGAGACTAGCCGGCGACAATGGGGAGCGGCGGAGCTCGTCGGCGCCTGATGAAATCGGTGACGCAACTCCGTTCCACCCCAACGGTGATGTCCGGTGGGCTCCTAACAACATGGGGAAGGTGTTAGACGAACTCCCGAGGAGAAATATTGGGTGGAATGTCGGGAATAGTGGCGCCATTACCGAGTCTTGTCAGAGCTAGGGTTTGTGGCGTCGGGCGGTGAAATCTGAGGGGGATGGCAGGGCTTTTATAGGGGTTTGGCTGAGTAACGGACGGCGGCCATGATGGGCATGACGCGCCTATTGATTGAGGTGAAACAGTCGACATTGATAGGGGGGGAGTGGGTGGTGCGGTGATGGCGCGGGCGTTACGCGCGGGTGCGGCAAGAGGTGGACGGAGGCTCTGACAGGCGGGGCCGGTGGGCAGTGGGGAAGAGAGGGGGTGCGGGCGGCTGTCGCGCGCGGCCCGACCGGCAGAGAGAGAGGGAGGGAAAAAGGGCGCGGGCCTGCTCGGGAGTGAGGAGGGGATTGGGCCGGCGGGAAGATTTGGCCCAGGAGCAGTTTTTCCTTTTTTTTCTTATCTTTTTCTTTTTCTTTTTCTTTTCTATTTTCTTTTTCTTCTCTTTTATGATTTTAATTTGTAAACCAAATTTCTAGCAAATTTGAATTTTCAGAAATTCACACAAACATTCAAACATGATGCAACTTGCCTTATATGAATTTTATTCCCAAGAAAATGTTTTTAACTCATGAGAAATTCATTTTACAATTTTTTAATAAATAGTGGGTGTTATAATTCTACCCCCCTAAAAATAAATCTCACCCTCGAGATTTGGACGTCCTAAGAGAATAGACTGGGAAACTCCGCCTTGAGGTCTTCTTCTCTTTCCCATGTCGCCTCTTCTTCTGAGTGATGTTTCCATTAAACTTTGCACATACGAGTAACTTTATTCCTCGTAACTCGTTCTGACGTCTCGAGAATCTTAACATGTTGTTCTGCATAGGTCAGGTCCTTTTGTACGTCTACTGCTTCCAATGGCAATTGTTCTTCAGGGACTCTTAAGCATTTCTTCAATTGTGACACGTGGAATACATCATGTACATCTGATAAGTGAGATGGTAGCTCGAGCCGATAGGCTACTTCTCCTCTTTTCTCCAATACCTTAAAAGGACCAATATATCGGGGTGATAATTTGCCCTTCACCTTGAATCGTCTCAACCCTCTCACGGGTGACACCTTGAGATACACATAATCACCAATTTCAAATGACAAATCACGACGTCGAGTATCAACATAACTCTTCTGCCTTGACTGAGCCGTCTTCAAATTCTTCCGGATTTCTTGTACTTGTCTCTCAGATTCTCTTAACACTTCAGGCCCAAATACTTGGCTTTCCCCAGTTTGATTCCAAAACAATGGTGTTCTGCACCTCCGTCCATACAAAGCTTCAAACGGAGACATCTTCAAACTGGCTTGATAACTATTGTTATAGGAGAATTCGGCATATGGTAGGTTCTTATCCTAACTCCTACTGTTTTTCAAAGCACACGCTCTCAACATATCTTCAATAATTTGATTAGTGTGCTCTGTTTGACCATCAGTTTGCGGATGATATGCCGAGCTGAAATTCAGTCGGGTATCCATAGACTCATGCAACTTTTACCAAAATCTGGAAGTGAACTGAGTACCCTATCCGATATTATTTTCTTTGGCACTCCATGCAGGCATACAATTCTTGCCATATATAGTTCTGCCAATCTTGAACCAGAATAGCTTTCTTTTACTAGGATAAAGTGAGCCACTTTGGTCAAACGGTCCACTATGACTCATATAGAGTCGTATCCTGACTGAGTTCTTGGCAATCCCACAATAAAGTCCATACTTAATTCTTCCCATTTCCATTCAGGAATTTTAATTGATTGAAGTAACTCTGCTGGTCTTTGATGTTCTGCTTTGACCTTCTGACATGTGTCACACGGAGCTACATACTCCGCCACATCACATTTCATTCCATGCCACCAATATCGATCCTTTAGATCCTGATACATCTTTGTGCTTCTCGGATGAATAGAATATGACGAATCATGGGCTTCTCTCAGTATCAGCTCTCGGATCTCCTTGATATCAGGTACACATATTTTCTTCCCTAGCCATAGAGTTCCCTGTTCATCTTCTTTAAAGTCCGGTGCTTTTCTTTCTTTCATTAGTTGCTTAATCTTTTGGACCCACTTATCATTCTTTTGCCCTTCACGAATATGCTTTTATAAAGTAGAATCTACTTCCATAGACACTACCTCAGTATTAGTCACGATACTAAGGTTTAGCCTTGCAAATTCCTCACATAACTGCGGTTGTTGACCTTGTAGTGCCAAGCTATTGCATTGAGCTGATCTGCTTAACACATCTATGACCACATTAGCTTTTTCAGGATGATAGTTGATTCCAACATCAAAATCATTGATAAGTTCCAACCATCGACGTTGTCTGAGATTTAGATCTGGTTGGGTGAAGATATACTTCAAACTCTCGTAGTCCGTATAAATTTCAGTTCTTTTTCCTATCAGATAATGCCTCCATAATTTCAATGCATGCACTACAGCTGCTAACTCCAAATCATGAGTAGGATAATTTCTTTCATGCTTTCTGAGTTGACGTGAAGCATAAGCTACTACATGTCCCTCTTGCATTAATACACATCCCAGTCCTTGTCCGGATGCATCACAGTAGACTGTAAATTCTTTCTGCATATCAGGCATAATCAACACTGGAGCAGTAGTCAACCTTTTCTTTAGCTCTGTAAAACTGGCTTCACACTCTGGTGTCCACTTGTATACAACTCCCTTCTCAAGTAACTTTGTTAACGGACGAGATATTTTTGAGAATCCTTCGATGAACCGGCGATAATAGCCATCCATACCCAAGAAACTCCTAATTTCCCCAACATTTTCTGGTGTTTTCCAATTCAGAACATTTTTCACTTTACTAGGGTCTACTGCTATTCCTCCTTGTGGTATAACATGTCCCAGAAATGACACTTCCTTCAACTAGAACTCACATTTACTTAGCTTTGCATACAACTGATGTTCACAAAGTTTTTGTAAAGCTAGTCTTAGGTGCTCCTCATGTTCCTCTTCACTTTTGGAGAATATCAAAATGTTGTCAATAAACACCACGACAAACTTATCCAGATATTCCATAAACGCCTTATTCATAAGGTACATGAAGTAAGTTGGTGCGTTAGTCAAGCCAAAAGACATGACTGTATACTCATATAATCCATATCTCGAAACAAATGGTGTCTTGGGTATGCCCGAGGGTCGTATCTTCAATTGGTGATACCTTGAACACAGATCAATCTTCGAGAACACACAAGCACCTCTCAACTGGTCAAACAAATCCTCAATCCTTGGTAAAGGATACTTGTTCTTGATAGTTACTACGTTGAGTGCGCGATAATTCACACACAACCTCTGTGTGCCATCTTTCCTGGGCACAAATATCATTGGAGCTCCCCAGGGTGAAGAACTAGGACGAATATATCCTTTTGCTAACAACTCATTGATATGATCCTTTAATTCTACCGATTGTTTAGCATCCATCCTGTATGACCGCTTGTAAATTGGTGCTATTCCAGGCACTAATTCAATGATGAATTCAATTTCTCTGTCAAGGGGCATACCCAGTAGTTCCTCAGGAAACACATCCGGAAAGTCACAAACAACTTTGATCTCTTGTACTCCTTCAACTTGATTGAGTCGTATTTTCTGAACTGGTGCCTGATCAGGACGGAACTCCACGTTTGTGCCATTTGTATGAGTTAAGCATATTGTTCTTGTGGCACAGTGGATCACTCCTTTGTACTTGGTTAACCAATCCATTCCGAGATTAATGTATATTCCTTGTGACTCCAGCACTATAAGGTTTGCTAAGAATGCTACCCCCCTAATTCTTATGCTTACATTAGGACATACTTGCCTTGTCAGCATCTCTCCTCCAGGAGAGTTGACTACTAATACTTGAGTCATTAATGTAATAGTCATTCCATGTCTTCTTATGAATTCTTTTGCTATGAATGAATGTGTTGCACCAGAGTCAAACAATACTGTAGAAGGATGGGAATCAGCAGGGAACGTACCGATCACCACATCTGATGCGTCTTGGGCTTCCTCCAAAACGCATGATTGACCCTTCCTATGGACTGGTTGTGCTGCGATGGCTTCTTCGGACAGTTGTTGTAGTAATGTCCCTTGTCACCACCACATATGTAGCAAGCTTCCCGAGCACTGGTGTCTTGAGCCTTGTTTCTTTGTTGATTCTGCTGTGATTGCCCAGTTGGTCGAGGATTTGAAGTCATAGGACGCTGTTGATACATTTGAGGGCGTTGCGGTTGCATCTGCTGATACTGTGGGCGAGCATACTGCGCTTGAGGTCTGAATGAAGAGTTGTTAATGTACCGCTGACCTTGATTATTGCCCATGGGACGACTCATGTGTCCCGATTGCTGTGGGTTGAAGCGAGGACAATTGTTGCTTGAAGACTGCCCCATCATCATCTTCCTTTTGCGGTCTTCTCCTTCGCATTCCTTCTTCTTTCTTTCCACCATAAAAGCTTTGTCCACCAGATGTTGGAAGCTAGCATAGTCACTGGAAGACATCATCAACTGTATTTCTTTGTCCAGTCCCTCCTTGAAACAAAATTGTTTCTTAGCATCAACATCACCAGGGGCATACCAAGATAGTTGTGTAAACTTGTTCAAATACCCCCGTATGATCATGTTCCCTTGCTTCAGTGCTAGGAACTCCAGACGCTTGGCTTGAATTTCTCCTTCAGGCATGTGATGATTGTGGAAGTTTTCTCTGAACTCCTCCCAGGTGATGTTGTCTGGGTTGCCATGGGCTGCAGTAAAAGCGGTCCACCAATCAGCTGCAGGTCCATGGAGTTGGTGTGATGCCAATAACACCCTTTCCCTTCCTTCACATTGGACAATCCTTAGTTTACTTTCAATTGTATTGATCCAGTCGTCGGCATCCATAGGTTCCACGGCGTTGGAAAAGCGTGGAGGTTGAGTGTTCATGAAATCTCTTAAGAAAAATCTTGGAGGTGGGGGTGGTGGTGGTGGTGGTGGATGGGGTGGTGGTGCTTGCTGAGCCTGTTGCATGTTGTTCACAATTTGTGTCAAGTTTTGCATCATTTGAAGCTGCATAACCATCATATGCTGCATTTGATTTGCAGCTGGTGCTCCACGGGCACCCCTTCCATTCCATTGAGGTAGTGGAACTTCATTGTCTTGATTGGGTGGCACACCTCGTCCACGTCCTCTTCCTCTTCCTACCATCTGAGATTGGGGTGTTGCTTTAGAATAAGAAGATAAGAGAGAAACTATTCTATACGACTTTCCCACTATATGCATCAATAAGGAATATGAGAAATAAAGGTCATTTCATTAAGCAAAATCAAACATAGATAAACAAGTTCTCAAAGCAAAATCATACAACTCAAGATTACATAGATCGTCACTACATCGCTCTTATTACAACTCATGGGTAAATGTCTTAATCTTGAGTCGTAGGGCATGTCGGAGTCTACTCTCGCTCCTCGGGATCCTCCTCCTCGTCCGGGTCTTCATCATAATCTCCATCATATCTCGAGTTGCTTGCATGAGACTCGTTGCCATGCGGAGAAGAGTTCGCAGGCTGCTGCGGCACAGAAGGCTCCTATGAATCTGGCTCCTCGTCTGAAGACTGGTCCATTGAGTTAGTGTTGCCACAGCCGACACGACGGTCAGGAGAGTCCGGGATCCAAGTGGAGGTGTCAGAGGCATAGCCATATGGGTCCTCGTCGGTGATCCGACGGTACCTCCTCACTTGCCTTTCATAGTGTGCTGCAAGGTCACGAACATCCTGTATTTCTTGCTGAGCCTTGTGGAGGCGAATGCTGAGGCGCTCCACATCATCAATTGTCTGGTGAGTTTGTGGAAGGGTCAAGGGCCCCTCCACGTACCTGGTGACGAAGTTCCCAGTGCCGCTTGGACGCTGGGGAGTGTAGGCGTGCACCGAGTTCCGAAGCTGGTAGCGGTAAGTGTGACTCCAAAAGGTGATGGCCTCCCAACTGACATCCTGCTCAGCATGACGTCGGTAGCTCCTCGCGGCAGGAGTACGGTGCACCTTGAGTAGTTCATCCCCATAGTAGACAAACAGCTTGCATGACCACTCGATCCGGTAGGGACGCTGCATCCCGATGGAGTGGTAGGTGAGTGTCAGTCTCTCGTGCCTGTAGCCGGCATCGTGCAGTATGGCTTGAAGTCGACGTCGGAGTCGTCCTGTAGCTCTCCCATCAGTACGAATCACCACCGCACGTCGAGGATCGTTGAGCGGGGTACGACAGGCAGCAATCCTTCGGTTAGGAACATAGCCTCCAATGGACATGCGAGCAGTTCTCCTGACGTTGGCCATATAAAATTTTTGAAACAGAAGAGTGTCAGTAATTAAACAAATTAAGGAGTAAGTGAAACAAGTACAAGGTAAAGAATACAAAGAAATTTTACAATTAATAATATTTGAAAATAGTAAAGTCCTTAAATCGTCCTTTTCTATCTAGGCTTGCGTCCTACGGGCAACACGGCTCTGATACCACTTTGTCACACCTGGTAATATTGAAGACAACCAGATGCTTTCCACATGTATGCCAGGATCAGTACAACTCATACATGTGTAGACGAAAGTGAAATACCAAATATAATACCATGTTCGAGTACATCACCTTATTACATAAATGACCTTCCAGGTCTAAAATAAAAGTACACCAGCAGCGGAAAAAAAAACATAACAAAGGGCTCAAAAACACATGCGTTGCACGGGGAAGCGCCAGCCTAGAACATCTCTTTGGGATCTCCGTAGAAGTCCTGGTTCTCCACCTCGGCGTCTTCATAGACTGGGGTGGAAAAGTATGCAACTAACAAGTTTGAGTACCAACGCTACTCGCAAGTTGGGAAGTTATGACATGTGCGGTTCACAACAACGAAGGCAATTAATAGGTAAAGCACTATAGCAGTTACAACCTACTCTAAATGTTATTAAGCACCTATATCTAGGTGAAATCCCAACCAATATCCCAAAATTAGTCCAGGTAAGACCAAACCCAAACCATCCATTATGTCACCATGTGCTAATTATGAATTTGGTTTCCAAGCCGCTCGTGTCCGTGAGCACGGCTGTCTAGACAGTTGACAAAACTCTGCAGAGTGTGTATCCTTTACCCATAGTTTGTGACAGTTTGTGATTTTGTCCCCTGTTGCTAGGTGGACTAAGGTAAACCTCCCTGATGCCCGTGGTAGCTAACCACAATACACACTTCCGTAGGTGTGTGGCCAGGAGATCACTACGAGGTGTTTCGGATGGTTCTCCCGACTTGCAATGGGTACTCTAAGGTTTCACCACTCCGGCACCTGGAGTCTATTTTCCCTCCGCCAGGAGAAGCCCCCTCTTGAGCCATGTGGATCCCAAGGCAAAGCCCATTCCCCGCCCGATCAATTACCTATGCTACATCGGGAGAGACCAAATTACAAAACCAAGTTGTCCCATATACAATTCTATGGTGATACTAAAAGGCTTAGCAACTTCTTCTATAAACCGGTCCTTAGAATCCGATAGGTGTTAAGCCCCAAACCAAGGTATTGTGCACGCATGCACCAATCCATACAAAACCCCATATCAGATTCCTATCTACTAAATTCCAATATAGCTATCAATTCATGTATCATAATACATCAAATGAAATCTTGTAGATAAATAAATCATATTTCTATTAAGTGTGGCTAAGCGTAAACTAATTTAATAGTAAAACAGCCAAACCATGTTGACAAGGAATATTGTGGAAAATCTAGGAAAACATAACATAGGGTTCATATTTTAATTTAGCATGCAACTAACTAAAACTTAACAAAAAGGGTGCAGAATGGTCAAGGAACTTACCTCCAAATTGTGCCTCGGGGTCGACGAGAAATCGTTGCTCTTGCAGGTTAAAAGTGGGTTCTGGCCCCGACTCTAAATTACGACGATGCACGGAAAATAACATACAATAAGAACATAATAAAATGCAAACATTTCAAATAAACAAAAATTCCTACGCAGAAGTGATTTTATGGTTGATTTCAATTATAGGCATAAATCAATTGATGAGAAATTAGAGTTAAATGAAATTTATTGAGTAAAACATATTTTAAGAGATTTTTATACCATTTTTATATTTATTAGAAACCTAATATTATTTTCTAGAAATTTTTATCCTTCCAAATAAGATTAAAATAGATTTATAATCAATAATGTAAATTTTACAATTTTTACACTATTTTTATTAATTATTTCTATGTGCAAAACAATTTTTATGAACTAAATATACTTAAAAAGTATTTTTATGATTATTTCAGCAATTTAAATGAATAAATAAAAATAATACAGAAATGAAAATAAATAAAACATATTTAAATCTGTTTTTATAATTATTTTATACAAATTAAGCACTTTTATTTAATTTCTAGAACTAACAGGGGCTTTTCTGTAAAAACAGAACTATTCCAGTGGCTAAAAATAATTTTTAGTAAGTCCAGGTATTATACTACAATTTTACAGAATTTATTTGCTATTTTATAATATTCCAGGGGCTTTAAAACACTTTTTATTAAATTAACCAGCATTTTCCTAATTTCCAGAAAGTCCAGGGGCTAGTTTGACAATTCTAGGGGTTAGACTTGAATTCCAGAAGAACCCAGGGGGTAGCCCGCAAGATTATAGGGGCTTGGGCGCAAAACTGGCGGCGGGAAAAATGGTTTGAACGTGGGCCGTTGGATTTTAAACGGATGGCCCAGATTTTATTAACTGAAGGGGTATGTTGGGTTTTAATCATGCTCGTAGATTCAAAATGGAGGGACGACAGGGGGCCACATCACCCGAATGTCGGGAGCGACGGCGCAGGGGGCAGCGCACGGCGGCGGCGACGCGCGCGCGGCGACGGACTCGCCGGCAATGACCAAGAACGCGCCACAGAGGCCACGGGGTACATCCAAGTAGCACAAAACGAAGAGGGAAGCAAGGGGGTCTCACCGAGGGTTGTCGCGAGGTCGGAAATTGGACGGAGACTAGCCGACGACGATGGGGAGCGACGGAGCTCATCGGCGCCCGATGAAATCGGCGACGCAGCGGCGTTCCACCCCAACGGTGATGTCCGGCGGGCTCCTAACAACACAGGGAAGGTGTTAGACAAACTCCCGAGGAGAAATATTGGGTGGAATGTCGAGAACAGTGGCGCCATTACCGAGTCTTATCGGAGCTAGGGTTTGGTGCGTCGGGCGGTGAAATCCGAGGGGGATGGCCGAGCTTTCATAGGAGTTTGGCTCAGTAATGGATGGCAACCATGATGGGCACGACGCGCCTCTTGATTGAGGTGAAAGGGTCAACATTGATAGGGGGGAAAGTGGGCGGCACGGTGATGGCGCAGGCGTTACGCGCGGGCGCGGTGGGAGGTGGACGGAGGCTCTGACAGGCGGGACCGATTGGCAGCGGGAGGAGAGAGGGGGTCCGGGCGGCTGTCGCGCGGGGCCCGGCCGGCACAGAGAGAGAGGGAGGGAAAAAGGGCGCGGGCCTACTCGGGAGTGAGGAGGGGATTGGGCCGACGGGAAGATTTGGCCCAGGAGCAGTTTTTCCTTTTTCTTTTCTGTTTTCTTTTTCTTCTCTTTTATGATTTGAATTTGTAAACCAAATTTCTAGCAAATTTGAATTTTCAAAAATTCACACAAACATTCAAACGTGATGCAACTTGCCTTATATGAATTTTATTCCCAAGAAAATGTTTTTATCTCATGAGAAATTCATTTTACAAATTTTTTTTATAAATAGTGGGTGTTACAACTCCCTAAAGTTTTAATATGTTCGTGTTTCACCTTTCATCATATGTTGTTGGAGTCAAGTGTATCTGAATGGGTAATGGAAAAGGTTATGGATGGCATAGAGCATTACCATTCATTTTTTACAAGTTTAAATCATTCATCACCACCAATGGCTAGGAGGACCAAACTTTTGCGATGAAGCCGTCTGTTATCCGGAGCTTTTCATGCACAACACATCCCCAAGAGTAGATATGGATGTGAGTTCTCAAGATACTACAATGGAACTTAAGGGGGAAGGAGTGCACCAGAATTAATCATAGTGTCGGTCACCCATTCACTCTACACGGGAACACATCAACACTGAAACAACAGAATAGGATTTGATATTTGAGTGATCAAGGTTAAGCACAAGATTGACTTACCGAAACCAAGAGAAGAAGGAATGAAGAACCATTACTACGAACACCTCTAGTGGACTTGATCTTTACCTGGTGATGTTCTATCATCGAGCTAAGCTTGTTAGTCGAGTTTTCACGCTTTAACATGGAGGTTTGTTTTTGTTCTTCAAATGTTACCCTCCTTGCTACTTTGAAGATAATCCAATCACCTTCCATAAAGGGTAGAGATCGTTAATAAGAACACCAAGAAATGAGAAACTTGACCCTATTGAGCCACAATACTGCTTCTAAGTTGTGGTTATAACGTTTCCTAGAGCGCTACCTCATCGACAAACTTAGTCTTAGCTCAACTGCTATGTTGATTTGAATTGAGTTGAGTTCCACCTGTCTTTGTTATCTTGTTAACTTGTATTCAACGACCTTGGTCGAGATATGCAAGATGTAATCCTTGTTTAGCACCTTTTATGACCAAGTTTAGTCGGTCATTGTGAATCTCGAGATATTCCTTAGTGTGTTTGAATTGTCATACATACTTTTGCTCAAACTATAAAAGTGATTGCACCATACCTTATGCATCTCCACCTTAAAGCCGCCTTGCATATGCATTATATCCTTCCACTTATGATGCATCATGATATATGATTAATATTAAGTTTTGAGCAAGAACATGTATCCCAGTTCAAAAACTTGAGTAACATCTATTATTCTTGAGCTATGAACAACCGTATCGTTCATAACGTTAGTTGCTTCATTCATTCATCATCTTTAAGTAACACAAGGAGCACTGATTACTCGAACTCCTTGGGACCAATGCCAGACTTAATTTAGAACCGTTTAGAGAAAGAACATAGAGCCAGAAAGTTACCACTGATCCTTTCCCTTAAAATTGTTAACATTTTATTGGTTGACGACTCTCTTTAGCAATTGTCCTCTATCAACTTCCTTTCCTGTTCACTTGAATCTCGAGACAAGATTCCTTTAAGGGGAAGGATTGTAAAAGTCCACTTTTGAAATGAACAAGAATGTAAAATGATGAATTTAAATTTTTTTAAGTTAAATTATAATTTCAAAACTCAAATGTGCTATGTAGTTAACCAAGGATGTTTAAAATATGAACTTTCAAATACTTTTAAACATTATTTGGAAGAACATTAGTGTAGGTGTGAACTTAAGTAAGTACCAAAATATGGAATTCCAAAGTAATTCAAATTTCAAATTCAAGCTTGGGTTTAAACTTAATTCCAAACATCAGAGGTAATGTATAGTTATAAATTCTAAAGACAAATCCAAATAAAATACGCATGTTGGTTTCTTTAGAAAGGGTTTAATAAAATTATTCAAATCAATACCTCTTACTAGGATTTAAACCAAAATTTCATAATTAAATACAAACTGAATTCAAATTGGGTATTAAATTCAAAATCAGCTTAGTCAAATAGCAAATGTGAATTCACCCTTATGTTCCTAATATCCAGGTGAGTCAACCTATAAAGTTTCAGAATGTTTGGAGTTGGGTTGCTAGGTTAATTATCTCAATTTGAAATAGGAAAGCAATCAGAAATGATTAAGGACTAAATAAGGGAAATGGGTTACTGTAGTTTAAATTTCAACTTTGGATTGATCAACTTACAAACCTGATTGCACCATTATGAGCCTAATAATCTGTTTAGTTACCCTGCAAAGTTTGGAAATTTTTGAAGCCAGTTTACTAGTGTATTTTGAATTTTCAAGAAGGGATGAGAGTAGTGTGGGTCCCACCTGTCAGGTGGCCCAGCAGTCAGCCATGGCCATTCTCTATTTTGCTCTAGGAGCAGCACGCAGCTGCTTGATGCCAGCACATGCTCAGATCTTTTCCTTGCCTTACCCCTCCTGAACGTGCAAGGTTTTGCCTCTGCTAGTAGTCAACACACCGTAGCTTGCCTCTGCTCTTTTTGCCGTGACCACCATTGCCGCAGTTCTCTGTTCTTCTCCTTTCCCCATCAATCCGGCCATCGGATGCTCAAGGTCCAAGCAACAAAATGATTCGCCAGCTTGTTTTCCTCAAGTTTGTCAACCATGTTCGTCAAGCTAATGGCTCTGTTCACCTGTTTTGAAGGTTCCCACCGGGTTAAACCACCGCTCAGTTCCTGCTCCACCTCTCTGCATCAACGCTGCCCAGCCTTCCTTGTTACTTCCCTGTTCAGCTGAGCGCGTCTGGAGCGGCACCGGCACGTACTCATCCTGCCCGACGCGCCCAGGCATCGCTCCTTCCAATACGTATGGTGCTGAGCCGGAAAGATTCTCCATCACCTCCGTTCTTCTCCACCGCACCAGCTTCACATCGCAAGCAGCCTCCAGAGCTTGTTCCTCTCCAACTCACGCCGTCCTAAGGTTCGTGTGAACCCTTCCCTAACTCTTGTGTTGTCTGAGCTCATACCATGACCTTTGCTCACAGTAATTCCAATTTTTTCCCCCGCGATGTTCATCCAAACCGTGACCTTTCATCCTAGAAATACTCTTTACATGCTTAGCTTCACATCATTGCGTTTAACAGCGAGGATCTATACACCCTACTGCTCCTTCCTGATCAAGAAATCGAGAAGTAATCGAGTACCGGCGTCCAGAAACCAAATCTCGTCGCCGCTGCTCTGTTCCGCCCGCGCACCCCGAAATTCAACTTAGAAATTATCCGTGTTCACTTAGTTATTCTTCATTCCGTCTACACATCATATTCTAAAATTCCACACAGAGCCCATCAAACAATAATATTTGAAAAGTATGGACCGAGCGAGGCACAAGTCAAGTTTTTCCCTTCGCCGCTAATGAAGTACCTAGGTCATCGTCGGGAACATCTCTCCAGTGCTTTTATTCCATATTCGTGTCCATTTCCTTGTTCCTAAGCTTACCACAAAACACTTGGTGACAACCGCGTTGGATTTAAGCCATTGCCGTGCGTTTCCAATCTCGGCGGAGTTTGGCACCCTACTGCCACCGCCGCTGGCCGGGCTCTGGTATCACCGACACCGCCGAGTCCTCGGGACTAGTTCGCCGAAGAACGGCCATCCTTTTTGGACCTATGCCATCCACCATTCGTTGCCTCCGGTGTGGCGCCGGCGAGCCGCGCCGCCAGGGACACCTCGTTCCCTTCCTGCTCGAGGAGGAAGATGATTGGCGGTGGGCCCCGCCCGTCAGCCTCACTCGGATGCTCCTCGGATCTTCTATGACATTTGGATCTTCCATGCCTATGCTGAATAGATCTGTGTGGCCCGTGTGGCCGATTCATTGGTCATTTTGAATCTCATGGGTCCAGCTGGACAATTCAAACTATTCAATTGAAAAGAAAATCAGAAAAGATTCAAACTTTGGAAATTCATATCTCCCTGTAGAGTTCTTAAAAATTTTCAAACAAATTTTGTTGCGACCCCCTGACCTAATCCATGGGTTCAGTTTAATTAGTATGGAAACTTGTGTAAAATTCTCAATAATTCTTTGAATTAAAAGCTTTGAAATTTTATACCAGGAGTTCCACGGCGTGAAAAATTCTCAAACTGGGCCACAATCCTCCATTTGTACCTTAGGGTTTCCAGTAAAATTTTAAAAACTCATTGGAGATATTTAGCTAAGTCAAATTGTGTGCTTTTGCCCTATGTCCATAAAATGTCCAAAAATAACAGAAACCAAATTAGAAAATCAGTGCAACTTGTAAAATTCATAACTCAATGTAGGATGCTCAGAAAAATTGATAGATGCGAAAAGGCTCAGAGAATTATTGGGACCAAAGTACTTCACCTAAACATCTGGAATTTTTCTGGTAAATCACATTCCATCTCCTTGAGTGACTATAAAAATTTGAGCTCCATTAGACAAGTTCTTACTGCCGAATTAAAACTGTTGTTGCCTCTTTACATGAAGTTCTATATTCAAGTTTATAGAGCCTTTTCATAAATCAATGGGACTGAGCTTAAATCTTTCTTTAAACCCTAAGTAAACCAGCAGGGGCCCTTTTAGCCTTCTGCCTAGGAGTTGAACCTTGAGAATTCATTAGTGTCCATATGTCCAATATTACATAGTTTCCTTTATACATAAATCAAGTAAGTAGGTTGGTCTCTCCTTAGTGCTGTAAAACAACAGCTGCATTATTTACTTCTCTAGTTAGCACTTGATCATACTACGAGTTGTAAGAACTTTCTTAAATTAATTACTAAGTTGTATTTGATTAATTGTGCACCTTCATCTCGATAGTTCACATGACATTAAAGAACAATGAGGAGCACCATATGGAGGAGGAGAGGATCAACTTGGATCTTGCTGCAAGAAATCTGTGGGGACCGGGTCCACACATTCTAGGAATCACAGAGGGTGGTGCCGTGCGATGCGGCACCCAACAACACACACGAAAAGAATACGACAAAATATAAAGTTTTATTTATAGAAATAGCGGAAGTCTTTTACAATACTTAATGTACAACAGAAGTAACACTCATAGCTAAACTCTCAGCCTAGCTATGCAAAAGCAGCCGTCCAGCCCGAGGATGCTACACACTAGCAACACACAACAATTCACGATGGCGTGCAGGGCTCCCACTCGGCGGTATACCCTGACGGGGGCATCGCCTCATCTTCGGGCCCTTCCTCATACGTCTCACCTGCAAACAACTTAATATAGCAACCGTGAGCACGAAGGCTCAACAAGACTTAACCGTCTCACCTAAGCATGAAACTCTACATGCAGGGATACATATAAACATAGGCAGTGATATTGCATAAAAGACTCGCCTACAAGTGGATCCTTCCAAGTTATTAGCAGCAATTTAAATATTCAGAATGTAACTTTAATGAGCAATATACTACAGCAGGCATGGTTGCAAAACAATTATAATTCAAAACATCGTATTCTTCTGGCTTCTTCAATATTTACTACGTCACAGCGCAGTGAACAAGCGGTACTCAAATAACTGCGAGGGACGGTGATTGCAATCAGTAGACACCTGGATCTCGGTCACTATATGATATGCAATATATAAAGTACATGAGTGATAGTGAAACTATATAAAAGGTCATATAAATACTGATCAAGTAAGAAGATGATTTTAATTGGCTTTGGAATTACATTGAATACTAGGTTTTGAGAGGAAGATCTGGACCAAGAATTGGAGACGTTCAAGGAAGCTTATTGTCTCTAAAATTCCAACAAGTAAAAGCCTTCTCTGAAATTTGGTATTAAATCTGGAGCTTTGTCATGGCTAACAGTGCTTGATCATGGTAGAGGAGGTCTCACTGGTTCTATGAAAGTTTTTTTCATAATTTTCTAAACTTCCTACAGGGAGAACTTGATTTTACAAGTTTGTCATGACTTCTGAAAATGTTTCTGTACATTTCTTATTTTTCAAATGGCATAGAGAATTGGAACACCAATTCACCCAGTAAATGAAGTCCAATGAACTTGAAATTTTTACAGGATATCAAGTGTATGTGAAGTAGTATTCTGACTAAAATAGGAAATTTTCCAATCAGCAGAATAGGAGCAATTAATTTCCCAAGCTATGGCTTAAAGGAATTAATTATGGAAATTCTGGGACTTTCATGTTCAACCAATTGCACTAATGCAAAATTGGGATCAAGATGAGTCTACCAGAATTTATTTGGAATTATTTGAGCAAGTTTACTTGCAGTAATTGATTTTCAAAGTTTGGATGAAATCTGGAATTAATTTTAATTGGAAACGTTTTAATTAATCAAACAGGGCCCCACTGTTTAAAATGATCCAATCACAACTGGGCCACATATGGACCACAGGGTTTCCCCAAGCAGCCACAATTGATCCGGCGGCCACATTAGATCTTGAGGGAGTGAAACAGAGGCTGACAAGCGGGACCCGCCCGGGTTGTCTTCAACCTCGGGACAGGGGCGGCGCTGCGCCGGGGAGCTTGCCGGCTCGGCTTTCCCGGCCATCACCCCCCCCCCCCCCCCAAACTCGCCGCTTGAGCATAAAATTGTATGCTGAGCACAGTGGTGGGGTCAGCGCTCGTCGGCAGGGGCCAGAAGTGCGCGCACTACGGCGGCGGTGGAGGCTAGGGTTCCGACCATGTCGGAACCGCCGCTCCGTTACTCAAACTCCTTGGAAATCACTCAGAAACATTTCTAGGATCCTGGGGAAGATGAATATGGGGATGAACAAGGGTGAAATAGACAGAAAAGTCGACTTTGACAGTGGACCGACAGGATTTCCCATGGCGGCGGGGAAAACTCAAAATAATCCAGCTCTGGTCGATTGTCTTCACTGAGAATTGATCCAGGGGGTGCGCTAGGGGATATAGAAGCTAAAATAGAGCTGGCTCAAAGGATTTCTCCACGTATAAAACGAATTGCTCTCACGACCTAGCATGAAGGGTAACATTGTGCCGAAAGAAAAATGAGAAATACTCGCTCGATAGGTGATGAAACGAAGAACGGTTTTTACTGTGAGAAAGGTGTTGTCCCGGCGATCCTGTTTGCTTTTGGGAGCAGCTCGAGAGGTGGCCAGTGGTGCTGGTGCGACGGGGAGGCAACAACATCCTCACGGCGCCAGAACGGTGGCGTCCACAAAACTGTGAAATACCAGCATTTTAGCCAACAGAACCAAAAGCTAAAAGCTTGAGTAGATAGAGAAAGATCGTTTGCACCACTTTGTTGTTGGGAAGATGAAGAAATTTGGCCATAATCTGGAGCTTGTCGGGCGAACAACGAGATGGCGATAGTGTGCGCTAGGGGGAGAAAGATTGAACAGAGGACCACACTTGCTCATCCCTTTGCCCAGAGAGGTGAGGATAGAGGTGAAGAGAGTGGAGAGGGCGCGCCATGATGCACACAAGTTGACAGCTCGGTGGTGTTGCATGCCGTGCGGTGTCGCACGGTGAAGAAACAGAGTGTTCACGTAATAGCCTCACTGACCAGTGGGTCCCACAGCCCCCTCAAGTCTATCTTCTCTGGTCCTTCAATTCTCCCACCTATATTGTTCCAAAAATCCTAGATATTTTCTGGTAGACTAAATTGAAGGTGTAGAAATTAATTCTGGACTCAAAACTTTGAATTGATCAAGTTTCATTCAAAATTCAAATTTGAATTTGAATTTGAAACAATCCAATGTTTCCATTGAATTACATAGCAAATGTGCTTCAAAAATTTTGAAACTTTGCAGATATGCTATTTCGAATATTTGGAATCTAATGGTGAACTCAAATTTTTATTTTGTTAATGTTTGAACAGGAGCTAAATTGAATTTTTGAATTCCCTCTTATAGGGTTTAACTCACTTCATTTTCCCATTCAAATTTTTAATTTGTCTATCTGAGCTTTGCAATATGAAATTTGCGGGCTTTTACATCCTCCCCTCCCCCCCTAAAAGAATCTCGTCCCGAGATTACAAATGAATGAGACAGAGGTAAAAAGATTACCGAATATGAGATGATAACAAATCCGGAGTCCTCGCTTTCCCATGTCGCTTCTTCAGCGGTATGGTTGCTCCACAAGACTTTGTAGAAGCACAAAGTCTGGTTTCTTGTGGTGCGAGTCTTTTCATCAATAACACGGATCGGATGCTCCAAATATGTGAGATCCGGTTGGAGAGCTTCCATATCTTCGGTGCGGATTTCAGCTGGGGATTTAAGTCACTTACGCAGCTGAGAGATGTGGAATACATTACGAATACCAACAAGTGGCACCGGTAACTCCAAACGATAGGTCACGAGTCCGCATTTTTCACTGACTGCGAATGGACCAATGAATCGTGGAGCAATCTTTCCCTTCACTCCGAAGCAATGAATTCCTTTCATCGGAGAGACATGAAGGTAAATGTGGTCTCCAATGTCGAAGTGGAGAGGTTGACATCTTTTATCCGCATAACTTTTCTGCCGAGATTCAGCAGCCTTGAGATTGGCTTAAATCACCCGCACTCGTTCTTCGGCTTCATTCACGAGGTCAATGCTGTACATCACTCGCTCACCGAAATCACACCAGTTGAGTGGTGTGCGACATTTCCAGCCGTAGAGGGCTTCATACGGCGCCATCTTGATGCAAGCTTGATAACCGTTGTTCTATAAGAGCTCCGCCAATGGTAAATGATCATCCCAATTTTTACCGTGGTGGATGGCACAAGCGCGTAGCATATCTTCCAGAACTTGATTCAGCCGCTGAGTTTGACCGTCGGTCTGCCGGTGATATGCGGAGCTTCGGATCAGTTTCGTCCCTAATGACGCGTGCAGCTGCTCCCAGAAGCGAGCAACGAACAGCGCACCGCATACTTCTTAGCAATGTACTTTGTATGTACAGGAATGAAATGAGCTTATTTGGTTAGTCGATCGACTATCACCAAATCGAATCATGTTTGTGGAACGTGAGAGGTAATCCGACGATAAAATCCATACTAATGTCCTCCCTTTTGTAGGCCGGAATATTTAATGGTTGCAGCTGTCCGACTTTCCTCATGTGGTCGGCTTTCACCTGCCGACACGTATCACACTCGAATACGTACTTTGCAATTTCTCTTTTCATCCGTGTCTAACAAAATCTGGTTTTTAGATCTTGATACATTTTGTTGCTGCCCGTATGAATAGAATATTTGGACAAATGAGCTTCGTCCATGATTTTATTCCGAAGTTTCATATCACGGGGTACCACTATACGGTCTTTGAACCACAGAGTACCATTTTCATCACTTCGGAAGCACTTCATTTCCCCATTCTTCATCCTACTCCGAATGTGCGACATACCCACATCTTTCTTTTGAGCTTCCATAATCTCCTCTCGTATGGTAGGAATGACAGCAAGATTATATAACGCTCCATATGGAACCAAGTATAAACTCGGTTCGTCCTCGTCCATTGGAGTGATGGACGGATTATTGACATGAGACTTGCGGCTTAGTACATCGACAACCACATTCGCCTTGTCGGGATGGTAGTGAATTTCAATCTCATAATCTTTGATCAGGTCTAACCATCTTAGCTGTTGCATATTCAACTCCTTCTGAGTGAAAATATATTTTAGGCTCTTGTGGTCGGTGTAGAGGTGCACTAGATTTTCGAGTAAATAAAGCCTCCACATTTTCAAAGCAAGTACCACGGTAGCGAGCTCAAGGTCATGAGTTGGATAATGCTGCTCATGATTTCAGAGCTGCCGTGAGCCATATGCGATCACACGGCCTTCTTGCATTTGCACGCAGCCGAGACCAGTGCGAGACGCATCACAATAAATGTTGAAAGATTTGGTCGTATCCGGCTGAGCTAGCACTGAGGCTGTTGTGAAATGCTTCACCAATGCTTGAAATGCATCCTCACATGACCTGCTCCAATTATATTTGGTCCCCTTTTTCAGCAGCTCCGTCATTGGTTTAGCGATTTTTGAGAAGCTCGGAATGAACCTTCGGTAATATCCCGCTAACCCGAGGAAGCTGCGAACTTCGTGAACAGAATTTGGAGACTCCGATTTCAGCACTTGCACAATTTTGCTTGGATCAACAGTGATACCCTCCGCTGAAATAATGTGACCAAGAAATGACACTTGGCTGATCCAAAACTCGCACTTGCTGAATTTGGCATAAAGCTTGTGATCTCATAATCGTCTGAGCACGATATGCAAGTGTTTGGTGTGTTCTTCCTCCAATTTGGAATAAACCAGAATATCATCAATGAAGACCACGACAAACTTGTCCAACTCCGGCATGAATACAGAATTCATGAGGTACATAAAGTGAGCGGGCGCGTTGGTAAGTCCAAAAGACATGACAAGATATTCATAGAGCCCGTATCTTGTCGAGAATGTCGTCTTCGGTATATCCTCCGGTCGGATCTTTATTTGATGATATCCGAACCGAAGATCCATCTTTGAGAAAACCTTAGCACCCACTAATTGATCGAATAAAATATCGATGCGCGGTAGTGGATACTTATTCTTGATCGTCACAGCGTTGAGCGGACGATAGTCCACACATAGACGTAACGTCTTGTCCTTCTTCACAAACAGTGCGGAGCAGCCCAAAGGTGATGAACTTGGGTGTATGAGACCTTTGTCCAGCAGGTCCTTCAAATGCTCCTTTAATTCTGCCAACTCATTTGGTGCCATCTTGTACGACCTTCGAGAAATAGGCGTGGTTCCCGGAATATCTTGAACACGATGTCCCTATCCGGTGGCATACCCGGAAGGTCGTCGGGAAACACGTCCGGATATTCACTGACCACATGAATGTCCTCAAGCTTTGTGGCTTCCGTGTTGTATGTGGCTGAAATTTCTTGGATAAGGCGGTCTAGAATGAGAGTGTGTGGTTCATGTAGTGGAGAGTTTAAATGGACCACACGGGGAACGATGTCGAGAACGACACCATGACCGTGTACACGACATTCCTAAGATGACATCGAGCTTTTGACCCTCTAATATAATTAGAGAAGTCGGATAGATATTCCCACCCATCTTAAGTTGTGCTTTATGGACTTTCACGTCCGCTACTATTTTCCCACCCGGAGAGCAAATCAAATATGGACTTTCTGTGGAGTGATAGGTAATTGAATCTTGACAACATATGATTGGCTAATGAAGTTATGGGTGGCACTGGAGTCAAAGAGTATGACTACGGAATTATCAAGTAGAGAAAAGATACCCGTGAGGACGGGTTCACCTTCTGGCACGTCTTCGATAGCTATGTGGTGGACGTTGCCGGGTTTTGGTGCTGGTTTCTTGGGCTGGTTGCAGGGTTGAGCTGCACCATGATATTGTGCTTGTCCGCTGCCCTGTCGCTGCTCGGGGCAGTCCCTTGCAAAATGCCCGACACGGCCACATATATAGCACGTGTATTGTGCCAGGTTCCCTCCAAGCTGCGGACAGTATCCCGGTGCACGTGGTGGAGGTGGATACGCACACAGGACCATCCTTTACTGCTGCTGCTGCTGCTGAAATGGTGGTCGGAAACGCGCTGCGTTGAAAGAACGATTGCGGAACTGCTGCGGTCGTGCCGGTGGCTGCCATCGCTGCCCGGATTGTGAGCGATACACCAAACGGTACTTCTGTGGACCACCACCGCTGCTGCTCGATGGCGTGCTCCGTTTTCTCTTATCGGAAACGAGCTCGCGCTGAGCATCTTCTTGCACTATCACGGCATTGACGATGTCGTTGAAGGTGTCGCGATTGCATTGTGCGAGCTGGACTTCATCTTAGGGTTCGAACCCTGGAAGAAAGTATCTCGCTTCTTGTCCTCTGTTCCCACATAATCTGGCACGTACTGTGCCAAATGATTGAACGCACGGGAGTATTCATGAGCAGTCCTTCTGCCTTGCTTCAGCTCCAGAAACTCCTGAAGCTTCCTCTTCATGATACCGGGAGGTATATGGTAGGCGCGGACCACATGACCAGCCGGTAGTGACGCGATGTAGTTCGCCCACCAAGCACCGGCGGATCTCTGAAGTTGCTGCGCTGCGAACAACGCCTTCTGCTGTTCAGTGCATCGTAGCAGACCGAGCTTCACCTCGAGTGTGCGGATAAAGTTGTCCACCTCCAGAGGCTCCTCGGCCTCTGTGAAGACCGGTGGATGCGTCGCCAAGAAGTCCGAGTACAAACTCTATAGGGGCTGGTGTTGCCCATTGTTGTCACCCCTCTTGACGGGACGAATTCTGCACCAACATCCGCAACAACTCAGTTTGCTCATCGCGCGAGCAGAGCACTGCGGCCAGAATGTCCGTGAGAGTCCTTGGAGGTTCAGGTGGTGGTGGTGGAGGATCCTGTTGCTGCGGTGTCGTGGTTTTCTCCCATGTCGGAGATTCATCACCACAACCCTGGCTAGAGCCTCCCATCTCCGGTGTAGAACGAGTACACACAATTCTGCATCCACATGATTTAAAATCAGCAACATGTTTGTTTTCTTCATCCAGTCCATACCATAGTAGTGCGAGCATTGACAATGTCATAGTTGTAAAAGATTCACATATATTGATAAACTACAAACTTTATACAATATATATTATCTCATGACCAAATTTACAATTGTGAACTCCAAAATGACGGTCTCCCACTACGGAAATGCATCTCAACTATACTTGGTCTCCATGAGACGTCATACACACATTTTCACCTCATACACACTCACTAATATTTATAATATGAATCAAACATGGCTACAAAATAAACACGAGCAACCATTAACTATATGTTGCCCCGTGATGGCAGTAGTGCTGCCCCATCCTACTCCGATTCATCCTCGTCGGCGAACTCGAGTAACCCAGGATCTTCCTCTTCCTCGGGACACAGAAGCACCTGCTCGCCCATGTTCAGCGACATGTCCTCAGCCGGTGGATACATGACTGGTTGCGGCAAGTGTGCCTCAGACTCCCACAAGTCCTCCTGATGTTGGCCTGCCTCGGCTTCCCAACCCTGAGCTTCGTCAATGGCTTCATCTCGTGCCTCGGTGATCACGAACAGCTGCTCTTGCTGTTGCTGCACCACCATTTGACTCTCATGTAATTCACCACGAGCTTGCTGCAGTTCCTTGCGAGCTTGCCGCAGTTCAGCACGAGCTTTCCGCAGTTTATCGCGAGTGTGATGCAGTTGATTCTCGTGCTGATTCAGCCAGTGATTTCTCGGAGCCAGGAACGAATGTAGGTTCTCATTGATGTAATCAAGAGTGTCACCCCGTTCAATCGCTTGCCTCAAGGCTTCGACCTGCTGCTGAATGATTGCACTTTGCGTAATAACCACCATGTTGGATGCAATGGCATAAGTCCCAAGTGTCGTCGAAGTCGTGTTGCCGTTCGGTTGATAGGCCTCAACCATTCGACGTTGCCACTCATGACCAGCCGCACCACGGACCGAGAGAAGGACAAACTGTGTCCCAACCATGGCATATTGATGAAGCACACAAAGCTTCATAAGCGCTTCGCCTGCTGCGACGGCCCACGTATCCCCCAAACGAGCTCCCAAGGTAGTGACCGAAAAAGGAGCCCATCCACGAAGGAGTGGACTAGCAGGAACATCAACACGGATGGTGCATGACAGTACGCCTCTGTCGTCCATCTCTTGACCCCAATAGCCTGGCATTTCAATGAAGCCAAACTGTTGGAGCACTTCCAGCAGCATGATCGGAAGCCCGGACGGTTGGCGCATGTGAAGAACAACCATCCGTCCGGTAACAATAGCATCACATCCGCCATCTATAAAACAAGTACTTGAATGAGTAAAATACTCAAATTCAAAAACTTTGTTGAGAAACAGATCTTGGATGTGATAATTGAATTATGAAAGTGAATTCAAATTCAAATGTCAAACGAAACATCACACTGAAATTCTGTCTCAGTTTCTGTTCATTCTGACCAGTCTGGAGAAATTCGAAATTGTCATCCAGTTAGAGGCTCATTCAGGACTTGAGTTAAACTACAAAATTGTATTACACTCAAGGAGATTTCCATAATGTATTTAATCGCCTCCAGATAACTTCTGTATGAGAAGATATGACTTTTGCAAGTTGACAGTGTTTCTAGAAAAATTTTGACAGCAACTCCTTTGTTTAAGGCTGATTTTGTCCACATTTTTCCAGATACAAAACATCAAAATATGAAAAAAATCATAATTTTCAACATTGTTTGTTACATCCTCAGGATTACAAAAATGTATTACATGAAGTCATTCGTCGATTCTACTAAGAGATATGATAAAAACAATGACAGGATACAGAAACTGTCCAGTCTCTGTCCAGATTTAACAGAGTTTGGAAATTTGAATTTTTCATTAGATTACAGGGGGATTATGATCTGGAGTTGAACATAAGAGCTTTATAGGACTCTCTAAAATTTCCAAACATGTATGGAAGACTATCAGTGGTTAATCCTACAGAGAGTTATGCTATCTCAAAGTTTAGCATTTTGCTGCCAGATTCTCAGTTTGAATCAGGAACCTGGCAGTTTAAGTTCAAATGAAAATTTCCAGTTTTAAATCTTGAAATCTGCCTTGGAGCTGAAAATGAAACATGTGTATGACTTCCTCAAGTTTCCAAAACATATGCCTACTTATCGCAGTGACCACACGATTAACTGTCAATCTGACTAGCACGCTCCAAAACAGAGATTACAAATTCAAACTTAGTCCTAAGTTGGAAATTTGTACTTGTTGTCGAGTCACACCTCCAGCACGGATATCGTTGTCGACGTGCATGATGAAACTCGAATGCAATGCCAGTACTAATCCATCACCAAAGAAAATCCTAATCCTTAATGACGTTCACTCACAAACGTTTTCGACTCGAGATACTTAAAATGTGGTTAGTGTCCTGCAACTACACACAAATTACTGATCAAGCATATGGTGTCGTACAGCACAACCCGCATGGGCGATCATTTCAGACAGTCACAATAATATATATGAAAGTTAAAAACATTCGTCCCGTATCACTCCATACGGGCCGCCCCGAGCTAAGCCACATCTCAAGGTACATGATCGGATTTTCTACCACCCGACGGGGTCCTACGTCTTTGGATAATGCTGCACCAGTAGGAGGCGCATCGGGTTATGTCCCACCCGACGGAGCTCCCACTAATTTTGAAGCATGCTAGGGTACCGGGTGTCATATGTTCTCAGAAACATGGAGAGTTTCAGAGACTCATATTGACTTTTCGTGCTAAGCCACGGAAACAATCACATGCTACCTCTTGCATGGTGAGCTTACCACAATTGATCCGCTTGCGGTGGCGTACCTTACCTCTTACCTGACGTCGGAGCGTCATTACAAAATATAATATAAGTTAGCTTGCCACCTTAAGTAACTAATACTATAATAGACCTTATGTGGGCATAGTAACCAATCCTCACTCGACTACTTCTAAGTTTTCAAAATAGGCTCTTTTCGAACGTGCTATTCCCAATGCGACTCTGATACCAGATTGTGGGGACTGGGTCTACACATTCCAGGAATCGCAGAGGGTGGTGCCGTGCGATGCGGCACCCAACAGCACACACGAAAAGAATACGACAAAATACAAAGTTTTATTTATAGAAACAGCGGAAGTCTTTTACAATACTTAATGTAGAGCGGAAGTAATACTCATAGCTAAACTCTCAGCCTAGCTATGCAAGAGTGCAGCCGTCCAGCCCGTGGACGCTACACACTAGAAAGATACAACAATTCACGGCGGCGTGCAGGGCTCCGACTTGGCGGTATACCCCGACGTGGCATCGCCTCATCTTCGGGCCCTTTCTCATACGTATCACCTGCAAACAACTTAATATAGCAACAAAGAGCATGAATGCTCAGCAAGACTTAACCGTCTCACCTAAGCATGTAACTCTACATGCAGCGATACATATAAGCATAGGCAGTGATATTGCATAAACGACTCGCCTACAAGTGGATTCTTACTTCCAAGTTATTAGCAGCAATTTAAATGTTCAGAATGTAACTTTAGTGAGCAATATACTACAATAGGCATGGTTGCAAAACAATTATAATTCAATACATCATATTTTTCTGGCTTCTTCAATATTTACTATGTCACAATGCCATGAACAAGCGATACTCAAATAACTGTGAGGTACGGTGATTGCAATCAGTAGAGACCCGAATAACACGTCACGTACACCCGTGCACTATAAACGTGCAATGCTCCTCACGACCTCATACGCAGCAACCTTTCACAAGAAACTCAAATGCCGAACCGGTCCCACCATCACAGGCATAAGGTCCCCACACGGAGTGTGTTTGTGCTCGCCGGCAGATGTACACCTTGTTGCCCTCAACCCAGCCCTATCGATAGTGAGCTATGCCTCGACACCCAAGTTATCAAGTTACATCGGTTTTCTGGGTTCCATATGCCCAATGTGCATCCGGTATAGTTCAAACTTGTCCAGCAGAGCCGCACACGGATCGGTCCTCAATCGACACAAGAAGGGCTACACACGTGAGACCACATCTCATTGCATCCAATCTGCTGCTCGGTCTCAAATTCATATTCATAAACCATTCTTTGAGTAAATCCACCCCGTGTGATAAAATTCTATCTCGCGAGTAGATTCCAACTACTCGACTTCTACCGGATTCCTGAAAACATTAGCATGGCATTTTCTACTCGTCAATCTATAGACCTAGCCAATACTCCATGGGATTTGTGGGTCATGCAAGTGGAGTAACAAGCACCTTAGCCCTAATGCACAAAACTCACCCTAGACATAGGTGATACAAATCAAAACTTTGCAAAAGCACTTAAATGCAAACCGAAGCTTGCCTGGCTGCGAGTCAGTATCAAAGTTAGCACCTGGTAGCATGTTGTCCAAGGCCTTCGGCTCCTCCTCGATCTCAGTCACTATATGATATGCAATATATAAAGTACATGAGTGATAGTGAAACTATATAAAAGGTCATATAAATACTGATCAAGTAAAAAGATGATTTTAATTGGCTTTGGGATTTCTACAGTGAATACTAGGTTCTGAGAGGAAGATCTGTACCAGGAATTGGAGATGTTCATGGAAGCTTGTTGTCTTTAAAATTCCAAAAAGTAAAAGCTTTCTATGAAATTTGGAATTAAATCTGGAAATTTGTCATAGCTAACTGTGGTTGATCATGGTAGAGGAGGTCTCACTGGTTCTAGGAATATTTGTTTCATAATTTTTTGAGCTTCCTACAGGGAGAATCTGATTTTACAAGTTTGCCATGAATTTTGAAAATGTTTCTGTACATTTCTCATTTTTCAAATGACATAGAGAATTGGAACACCAATTCACCCGGCAAATGAAGTCCAATGAACATGAAATTTTTACTGGAGATCAAGTGTATTTGAAGGAGTATTGTGACCAAATTGGGAATTCCCAATCAGCAGAATAGGAGTAATTAGTTTCCCAAGCTATGGCTTAAAGGAATTAATTATGGAAATTCTGGGACTTTCATGTTCAACCAATTGCACTACTGCAAAATTGGGATCAAGATAAGTCTACCAGAATTTATTTCGAATTATTGAGCAAGTCTACTAGGATTAATAGATTTTCAAAGTTTGGATGAAATCTGGAATTAATTTAAATGGAAACGTTTGAATTAATCAAACTGTGCCCCACTGTTTAAAATGATCCAATCACAACTGGCCCACATATGGGCCATAGGGTTTCCCAACGCAGCCACAATTGATACGGCGGCCACATTAGGTCCCGAGGGAGTGAAACAGAGGTTGACAGCGGGACCCACCCGGGTTGTATTCAACCTTGGGACAGCGGCGGTGCTCGCGCTGCCGCGGCGGCGCTGTGCCAGCGAGCTCACTGGCTCGACTTTCTTGGCCATCACCCCCCTCCCCCCCTGCTGCCAAACTCGTGGCCTGGGCATAAAATTGTACGCTGAGCACAATGGTGGGGTTGCCGCCCGTCGGCAGAGGCAGGAAGTGCGCACGCGACGATGGCTAGGGTTCCACCATGTCAGAACCGCCGCTCCGTTACTCAAACTCCTTGGAAATCACTCAGAAACATTTTTAGGATCCTGGGGAAGATGAATATGGGGACGAACAAGGGTGAAATAGACAGAAACGTCTACTTCGACAGTGGACTGACGGGATTTTCCCATGGCGGCGGGGAAAACTCAAAATACTCCAGCTCTGGTCGATGGTCTTCACTTAGAATTGATTCAGGGGGTGCGCTAGGGCATATAGAAGCTAAAATATAGCTGGCTCAAAGGATTTCTCCACGTATAAAATGAATTGCTCTCATGACCTAGCATGAAGGGTAACATCGTGCCAAAAGAAAAATGAGAAATACTCACTCGATAGGGGATGAAATGAAGAATGGTTTTTACCGTGAGAAAGGTGTTGACCCAGCGATCCTGTTTGCTTTTGGGAGCATCTCGAGAGGTGGCCTGTGGCGCCGGTGCGACGGGGAGGCAACAACCTCCTCACGGCGGTAGGACCGCGATGTCCACAAAACTGTGAAATACCGGCATTTTAGCCAACAGAACCAAAAGCTAAAAGCTTGAATAGATAGAGGAAGATCTTGTGCACCACTTTTCTATTGGGAAGATGAAGAAATTCGGCCAGAATCTGGAGCTTGTCGGGCGAACAGAGAGGTGGCAATGGTGTGCGCTCGGGGGAGAAAATTTTAGATTGAAGTCTATCTTCTCTGGTCCTTCAATTCTCCCACCTATATTGTTCCAAAAATCCTAGATAGTTTTCTGGTAGACTAAATTGAAGGTGTAGAAATTGATTCTGGACTCAAAACTTTGAATTGATCAAGTTTCATTCAAAATTCAAATTTGAATTTGAATTTGAATTTGAAAGAATTCAATGTTTCCACTGAATTACATAGCAAATGCGCTTCAAAAATTTTGAAACTTTGTAGAGATGATTTTTGTAATATTTGGAAGTTAATGGTGAACTCAAATTTTTATTTTGTCAACGTTTAAACAGGAGATAATTTGAATTTTTGAATTCCCTCTTATAGGGTTTAACTCACTTCATTTTCCCATTCCCTGTTTATTTATTTTTCCCATTCAAAATTTTAATTTTCCTATCTGAAATTTGCACTATGAAATTTTTGGGCTTTTACAAAATTTCTCATCTGGAGCAGCAGCAAGGGTATTTGAAGAAATGCATCGACTCGAAGCTCCACTCCATGATCAAGCAACTGACTTTATTGACATTTATCTAGTCGCAATCCAAGGCAAGCCCTGGTTTGCATTTAAGTCATTTCTAAAGTTTTGCTTTTATCACTATGTTGACTAGTATATGAATCGTGCATTAGGTCTATTGTGTTTGAATACTCCAAATGCATGACCCACAATCCCATAGAGTATATGAGTAGGTTTATAGCTCAACGCGTAGAATTATCATGCTAATATTGAAGGGAATACGGTAGAAGTCGAGTAGTTGGAATCTACTCGTGAGATGGCGATATAGTCACCAGGATTTGATATTTTAGAGAATGGTTTATGAACTGAATATGACATCGGGAAGTGGGATAGGATGCAACGAGATATGGTCTCGGGTGTGTAGTCCTGCCTGTGTCAGTTAAGGACCAATCCGTATGCCGTCCTCATGAGCAAGTTTGAACTGTACCAGAGTCATACTTGATATATGGGATCCAGGAAACTGATGTACTTTGGAAAACCATTGTTGGAACTTTTTTTATCACCTTAGACTTTCGATCGTAGCACAGTAGACGAAAACTCGCTCACAACATCTTTACAGCGAAAAGTTGCATCGTGAGTGGGAATATTGCCCTAGTCGATCGAATCATTTCGACTTGGGTGGAACATGTGAAAGGTTGCCATGTACGACGTCCTTGGAGTGTACCTACGTGACTTCCAGTACGGGCGTCCATTTCATGTATTCAGGTGTTATTGATTCGAATCATCGTCGCTTGCAGTTGTGGACTGAGCATAATTGTTCACTGAGTTTTGACGTGGTAATAAAGAGTAGTGAGAATATTATTAATCTTCTACAATTATTATTATATTGTATTGTAACTTTGGTTGAATTAGATATAGCACAACTAAAGTTATCATTTCCAAAACATTTAATTTGAATGAAGCTAGAACTCTGGGCAAGTATCATCGTGGATGAAATGTTTCTTGTTTGATTGTAGAGTTTATTATGATGTATGCTTAGAAAATCTCATATGCTACTCTAAAACTGACAACTAAGGATTTACATTTGGCGAGTTCATTTCTGTAAATTTTAGCTTTATGTCTTTAGAGTTTCCATCATGTAGAGTTTCATGCTTTAGATGAGACGTTAAGTCTTGCTAAGCTTCGAGCTCTTGGTTGCTTTATTATGCTTTTTTCAGGTATTACTATTGCTTATGTTGAGGGTTATATGTGAGACATCGAGCTTGTCGAGATGTATTTCTCACAGGAAATCTTGCTGCTGCCTTATGATCTCCGTGTTGCTAGTGAGAAGCGTTCGTGGGCATGAACGACTTCTCCTGTGCATATATAGGTTGAGAGTGAGTATGTATATTCTGTTGCGTGTCTGCTGCTGTGTACACTATGTTGTAAACATGACTATATTTTGAAATTAAAACTTTGTATGTTTTGTATTCTTTTCGTGTGTGCTGTTGGGTGTCACATCGCATGACACCACCCAATGTGATTTTTGGAACGTCGGGACCCTGGTCCCCACACCTTACATTATGTTCATGATTGAGAAAGTCTCTGGACTTGAGTTTGTCAAAGATGTGAAGGACAAGATACTTCATCCTCAAATGCCAAATCCTCTTCCTCTTCCACATACCTCATCAAGGAGGGCCGCAAATGCTCCATGTTCTTCATCAAGACCGGCCTCTTCTCCTCCCACTTCTAATGGATCCTCGAATAGCATCTTAAAGTTTGTCTAGTCCATCTTCACTTCTTGTCACCATGTTGAAGTGATGACACAACAGATGGAATGCCGCCAAGAGAAATATTTGAAGGCCATTTGTGACAAGCTTGAGATTCCCATGTCTCCTTTGGTGGTGATGATGATGAGATTACACCCTTCTCGGAGCTCTCTGAAGAAGACAATGTCAATGAGGCAGGCAATGAAGGAGCAAATGTTGATGGCTTGGGAGAAGAAGATAGTGAAGTCATCGAGAGCGACTACGAGCAAGACCAAGGTGGTGGCGAACAAGATGAGGAGGATGACACAAGCGATGAGGAGTAGAACTTAGGTCTTCCTTCCTCTCTTTCCTTTCCTTTTTGGTGTCTTGATGCCAAGGGGGGGGGGGGGTGGAGAAAAGAGGGGGAGTAGTAGTTTGTCTCCTATTGAGCCATGGACATGTATCTATTTTTAAAACTCGCTTTACATTCAAGTCTTGTTTGGAACTATGTCATGTTTTATGTTAACTCGCATTATGTCATGTTTTCAATATATTGGTTAAGTTAATGTCTTATTATGTTCACTATGTTGTATCCTTGTGTGATGCTATGTCTAAATTAATTGAGATGCATTTTCACTCAATTGTTCACATCTCAACACTTTGCATCACACCTAGGCACCCCACCATAACACATGTGTGTATGAAAACCTCATATAACTCATTCATGTGCATTGTCATTCTTGAAAATCTATTATGCACACATTTAGGAGTTCTTCATACACACATGTTTTCTGAAAACAACCTTTTATATCAACCCATCGAAAACCTTAATGTTTTGTCATCAATCACCAAAAAGGGGGAGATTGAAAGTGCATCTAGATAATCCCCATGGGCTTGGATGATTGATGATGATAATTAAGGATCTAATGAGCTTCATGAGTATGAGCGCAAATGATCAAGTTGAAAATGGATATGGAGACCCTCAAAAGGAAGAGATTGGAAAGACGACGTCAAAAACTCAAATGTGTAGAAATTAGGTTTTGATTTCTTGAGTTGAGTTTTTCCTTGTTGTGTAGAGGGTTTCAACAACTTAGGTGCTTGAGAATCAATAGGGAGCTCAAAGTTTTATTTGGGATTCGGTGAGAGAGTTAGTCTAGGATGGGCTTAACGATAAGGTCGGACTTGTGGGAGCTTTGGGTTGGACTAGTTCGACCATATCGGACTTGTTAGACAGACAAAAACTTCTTGTGTAAGATTGGACTTGTCCGTTTGAGGACAGACTAGTTCGTAGTTGTGTGTGTGTGAGCCTCTCTGGTACCAAGTCCTAGAGGGCCCGATTAGTACACCCGTGGGGCTGGACTAGTCTGTCCTGTCAGACTTGTCCATTCTTATACGGAGAAAAACCTATTATGTGCTTTGGACTAGTCCGTTGTGAGAGTGAGTGGGCTTCTGGGACTAAGCCGTAGAAGACCAAACTAGTCCGTCACATGGGTCGTAACAGTCCATCTGTCCAGACTAGTCTGAATTTGTCCGGAGCAAAAGCTCATGTCTAACTTCGGACTAGTCCGGGATTGGATAGACTAGTCCGCTGTGCGAGAGTTGTGAGCTCCTGGGACTAAGTCCTGGTAAGCTGGATAGTCTGCTCTAGAGGTCGGACTAGTCCGCCTGGACAAGACTTATCCGTTCTCACGTGAAGTAAAGACTACTATGTCCAATCGTACTAGTCCTATCACCATTAGAATTCAAAAGGTGGAGGGGACTTTAGTCGATGACGTGTGTGGTATCCCTGACTAATCTGCACTTTAGTTGGTGGCGATGATCGGTTGTTGGGACCCCTATAAAAAAGTATTTCCAACCTCTTTTCGATATCTCTTGCACCCTAGCACCGCCATAGTAAACCTATAGCTCTTATAAGCCTTCCTTCTCATTTTCTTGACCCCTAAGAGTGATTGTTGATGATTCTTGGGATTTGGGAGAGGAGAGAAGGGTGGTTCACCGGTTTTGAGCTCTGAGTTTGATTCTTTTGCTCTTGATTTATTGATCTGAGTTTGTGGCTGTTGTATTTTGTTTCCTAAACTTGCTAGGTTGTTGTGAGAGCCTCATGTTGTGACCAGACCTAAGGATTTTGTATTCACCCTTGTGATTTAGTGCAGAAGTCAATTTAGCCTTTATGATGACTTGGAGAGGTTAGGGTTGAAAGAGACTCGATCCTTCATGAACTCCTCAACGGGGCATAGATTCCTGTGTGGAATCAAGCTGCAGGGCAAATCGTGTCTCTTGTCTTCTTTACTTTCAAAGCATTAGTAAAGTCACTTGCTAGGGCTCTTATCATTCTTATCTTGTTCATCTCCTTCATATCTTTATTCTTGCAATCCAACTTGTTTGTAGTACTCCTACTTGCTTAATTAGGTTGTTAGATTGTTTAATTATATTTCGCCAAAACAAATTCAAAGAAAAACTCATAAAAATCCAACCTTTGCACTTTTGTACATGACCAGACTAGTCTGCTCCCTGACCGGACTAGTCTTTCCTATGTTTCTTATTACGTTTAATTAAGTACTTTATGGTGTTATTGAGTACTCTCTAGGCAACTTTGAACCAAGAGTATCTCAAAAGGCCATGAGATACATGTTGGATTTATCAATAAATCTCTTCAAAGATTGGTTAATCAGTTTGTAACAATTATGATGGTGCTTGTCATTATAGAAAGGGAAGATAGGCACGGGACAAAGAGAAAACAAGCTTGGGGCCTTCAAGTGTAATTTGTGAGACCAATGTGTGCTAAATACATTGGCTATGATGATAAAAGTTTTGAATACTGCCAAAACACCCTTTTAACAAGGTCCGACTCTAGGTCACCCTTTTGATCTCTAGCATGACTTACACTACTTATGTATTTCATTGATGTGATAGCGTAAGTTACTTGATAGTATGACTTAGATGAACTTTGTTTTATATGTATATGTTATAATATGCTCATAAAAAATTAAAATTTTTGTTTTGAACCTTGTTGAATACATTGTCAAAGGGGGAGAAATTGATCACACATTGCACACATTCACAAGTGTTTTGGCACAATTCTTCTCAGGAGGAGAATTTTTGTTTTTTTGTTTTTCTTCTCATTGTATATCTGATTTACAAAGGGGGGGATATTTCACGGAGAAAATTATTTTCAAAACTTTTTATGTGAATAAGCCAATGTTCGTATTTTAAGTTGTGTTGCCAATGCATTCATCAAGGGGGAGATTGTGAGACCTATGTGTGTTGAATACATTGGCTATGATGATAAAAGTTTTGAATACTGCCAAAACACTCTTTTAACAAGGTCCGACTCTAGGTCCGAGCTCTTGCAAGGTCCGACAATAGGTACTGCTTCTTTTCGGTTAGCTTTGGCAAGGTCCGATGCTAGATTGCAATGGTTCTGCTTTTAACTTGCAATGTTTTGAACTTGCTTTTTAGATTATGGAAAGCTTGCTTAGTATTCTTTTACTAAGTTTTTTGTGTGTGTTGGTGGTTATGGCTGATATCGTTTTGCTATGGTTTGCAACATGCTTATGTGAGGTGTTCACGTAAGGTGTTGTGGTTATCAGAACCAACGAGAGTCAAGTCGAGGACTTGTGCTCGGAAGTATCGGTTGCTGATTCATGTGTAGGTGTTGCTTGAGTTCAAGACATGGCTGGTGATGGGATCCATTGAACTAGTCTTAGGCATAAGATGAGGTTCAACAACCAAGTTCAGGAGGAATTATGGTTGAGTTGATCGGGAGGTTGCGCAGCATGTTTGAATCAAGACTAATGCATATGAAGGTATTGTGGACGTCGTTGGAAGGTGTTTGCACGTGTGCAAGGAGTGCATGGACGTGGCTACATAGTTCTGAGGCGTGATGAAGAGATGTGGACGTAAAAATTGGTCGAAAAGGTCCAACCAACTAGGTTAGGGACTCAGGCTGCGGCTGAGTCGGGTTTGAGTCAAATATGGAAAAAATTGAGTTGGTTATGATAGGATTTCGTGTGGTCACGAAGTTGGGTTGTTTTAGGAATGTGGGATACGTTCCTAAGGTGTTTGGAAGTCTTAAAATTGCTTCTATCTGCGTATGGAAGAGTCTTGGGCAGTTATGGAAAGTTTCGGTTGAATCTGAGTAGGATTTGAGTCCTAGTTAGGATTGGGTTGACCTAAGGGCTGGTTATATAAGCAAGGGAGACCAGAGCTCATGGTGCACGACTTTGGAGCTGTTCCTTTTGTGTTTTGATCAATAAAATTCGTAGTCTAAAGGAGCTTTTGTGCCTTGTTCGTCCGGCTTGTTTTCATCAAGTCTTTCTCATCGAGTTTCTGTACAGCACTACCTTGCGCTGATGGTTTTATCATAACTCTAGTTTTACAGATCCAATTGATGTGATTCTTTCTGTGTTGTCTTCACAACTTGATTATATATCATCTGTAAAAATTTCACAGTCATTAGATTTGTGGTTTTGGATCTACATGAGTTTCTTTGCAGTGTTGCAGATCTGGTTTTTCTCGGGTAGAACAGATTGACCATCATTCAATCATTCGATCGTAACTTGAGTTTTTCTCGACGGTTTTTCGTGATTCTTGTTGTTGTGTCTTCGTGACTTGATTTTCCACAATCTCTACTGGTTCTTTTATGATTGATCACGTTTAGATTAGTCGCACACACGATTTATTAATAGATTTATTTTCTACCGAGGGGTTTTTGTTGCTTCTGCTGAAGAAGTTTTAAATCTACCATTCACCTCCCCTCTAGTAGATTTTCACGTGCTCTTTGATTCTACAATTGGTATTAGAGCCACGGTGCTCTAATCTTTTATATTTGCATGTGTTTTGAATAATTATCATGGAGAAATACTCCGCCAAACCTTATGTGTTTAGTGGTATTGATTTTTAGGTTTGGAAGGCACGCATGGAGGCTTTCATCCAAAGCCTTACGAAGTGCCGCAAAACGATCAAGTTACAGCTACAAATCAGAGAGATGTTGACAACAACAACAAGGCTCGGAACTTGATCATACAAGGACTAACTCAAAGCGACTTTGACCGTGTTGCTCATCTCTGATCTGCGTAAGATGTTTGGAAAGCTCTATGTGATTACCACGAAGGACCCAACATGATCAAGGAGGTAAGGAAAGACATGTTCAAAAAGGAGTACATGCGCTTTGCGATGCAACCAGGTGAGTCCATCGACAACCTCTTTGCTCGCTTTAATAACATTCTAAGCAACTTGCGTAGCGTCAATGTTAAATTTTCAGATGCTGAGAATGCTAGGAAATTACTAAGTGCATTAGACATGTCAATTTGGGAGATATTCGTGAATCTACTATCATGAGTATACTTACTTTAAATGTTCTATATTCTAAATTGAAAACTCATGAAACGGACATAATCTCACGTAAAAACCTCAACAAGTCTTTTGCATTTGTTTCTCAACGTGACATGCCTAGCTCCGGCCAATCTTCATCCTGTGGAACACTTGCTTTGTTGTCCTCTCCAACCCTTGAAGAGATTGAGGAGTTTCTAGAGGAAGAACTTGCACTCATCTCTACTCGGTTCTCAAAAGCATTGCAAAATGTGAGAACTAGAAGGAGAGGGAGTGTCGGACCTCAACGATGCTTTGAATGTGGTAAGACATGACATTTTCTCACGGATTGCCCTAACCTTTCAGGTACTACTTCCCGTGATGAAAAGCAAACAAGGACGAAACACTCCTCTTTAAACAATAACAAGAAAAAGAAGGGTTTTACAGGACGCCAATTGGTGAATAGCTTTATCTCCGCACATCAAGAACTTGGCTCGAGCGATGTGGACATCGAAAGTGACGAAGATGAATATGAATTGGCAAACTTGTGCTTCATGGTGGGCAAGTCAAGATCAAGTATGGAGGAGGCAGAACACAACAGCAACAATGAAGAGGTATGTCCTACTTGCAAAGAAATGCGTGATGCTATCTCTCATGCCACTGTTATAGTTAAGAAAAAGGACAAAAAGCTTAGGGACAATGCTGTTAACATTAAGTCACTAGAATCTGAAATTAATAGTTTGAAATATTTGATTCGTAGTGATGATTCTTGTTCCCCATGTGATTTAATATATGAACAATTACCCTCTCTAAGAAGTGCACACACCCCCACACTTGATAAACTTGAGTTAGAGATTGAAAAGAATAGAGAGCTTGCTGCACTTAATGATAAAAACTTGAAAGATGCTAGCTATTATACAATTGATTTGCATTGTTCTACTTGTGATGACCTCGATAAGAAACTACAAGATGCTATGAATGACATTTCTATATTGAACAATGCTTTACGTTCTCATGAAGTTATATATTATTCTAATTGCAAACTAAAATGAAATACTTCATGTGAAAACTGTCTAGACTTGTCAAAGAAACTTGATGACATGAATAGGACACTAGAGCAGTTTTGTGATGGGAATAAGAATCTAAACCGTCAGCTTAATTCTTCCAAGTCTTGCAACGATAAAACTGGTTTTGGTTTTGACTCTCATGCTCATGCTAAGGCACATCCACCTAAAATTGTAAAGTCATTAGGAAGTGGTTTGATTCAAAAGTTTCTAAACAAAAAGAAGTGGTTTTCAAATCTGCAAGGGTGCTGTCTCATTCAGCTTCTAATAAACATGATGCATGCTCATCTAGACATGAACACAAAGTTAAAATTCATTGTACCCGCTGTGGTAGGTATGGTCATGTCATAGATTTTTGTTATAGTCTAGCTAAACAACAGAAAAAGGAAAGAATGCAAGCTAGATCTTATAAATCTCATGCAATATTTTCTGCACATGCTAAACCAAATATCAAGAACATGCAACCTGTTGTTATGAGTCAAAAACATGCAAAGCTTGCTCCCAAACCTACTGTTTTCGTGCTACACATGTAACACCTCGTAAGTCAGTAGTTTGGTACAAAAATCCTCAAACTTTGGCTCATAAACCTGCTGTTTTGTCTCAACTTTCGCGTGTTTTTCATGCTGCACGTCATGTGACTCAGTACTCGATTCCTAAATGCCTTTTGACTAACCCAGTATTGAGTCATCGACGTATTGTGCTTTTATGTAGGTTACACGTTTGAGTAAGGAGAATATTTGGATTGTGGACAGGTTGCTCACACCACGTGACTAGTAACAAAGATTGGTTCTCCTTCCTCTCTTTCGTGTCACGTGTAGAGAATGTTACTTTTGCCGATAATTTTTCAACTCCTATAATTGCTAAAGGTTCGGTTAGAGTAAATAATCACTGCACTTGGAAGGATGTGGTACTTGTTAAAAATTAGAAATACAACTTGCTTTCTGTTTCACAATTTCTAGATGAAAATCTGGAAATTATTTTCACTAAAAATTGCTACAAGGATGTAGATTCAAACAGTGAGCTTATTTTTAACATGTCTCGATTTGGAAGTGTTTTTAAAGCTGATTTTGATATGTCATCCTCTAACCATATAGTTGCTAATGATTGAAATGACTTATACTTTTGGCATCGTAGACTTAGTCACGTAGGCTTTGATCATGTAACGCATGTTAGTCCTCTTGATCGCATACGTGGGCTGCCTAAGCTTAAAGGGGACAAAGAAATTGTGTGCTCTTCTTGTAGACATGCTAAGATGGTTGCAGGTTCACATGCTCCTCTCACAATAACCATGACAATTGAATCGGGTCAACTTTTGCACCTTGACATCGTAGGACCTTCACGTGTTCAATCCTTCGGAGCTAAATGGTATGTTCTTGTGATTGTTGATGATTATTCTAGATACTCTTAGGTTTAATTTATGGCATCTAAGAATGAAGCTTTTAGTCTCTTTAGAACTTTATTTCTTTGATTATCAATTGATCACCCAGGATCTTCAGAAGCAATTAGAAGTGCTAATGGAACCGAATTTAAAAATCAATCGTTTGATCACTTTTGTGCTGAAAATGGAATAGATCACCAATTTTCTTCACCTTATGTACCTCAACAAAATGGTGTTGTAGAGAGAAAGAACAGAACCTTAGTTGAGATGGCTATGACTATGCTTGACGAATATCAAACTCTTAGAAAATTTTGGGCAGATGCAATTGCAACCGCTTGTTATGTCTCAAATCGTGTTTTCTTGCGTGCTAAGCTAGGAAAAACACCATATGAACTTCGGTTTGGACATAGGACAAGTGTCACACACTTTCGGGTCTTTGACTGTAAATGCTTTGTTAAGAAACATGGTAATCTTGATAAATTCCAAGCTAGATCTGTTGATGGCATGTTTCTTGGTTACCCATATCATACTAGAGGCTACCGCGTGTTTTTACTTGACACTAACAAAATTGTGGAGACTTGTGAGGTTTCTTTTGATGAAGCTAGCACAGGTACTAGCTCAAATACCGCAGGTCCAGATCCATATCCGCAGGGGGGAGTATTTTCGTTGAAGATGAGGAAGAAGTGGTACTACTGCTCGAAAATTCAGCAGCTAATGACATTGTTCCAACTCCTGATTTTGATTCTCAACAAGCACTGACGACTACCATTGCTTGTCCAGATCGTCCTCAAGTCACAAGCTCATCGATTTGTGAGAATATGAAGAAGAAGAAGCTTGTGAAGTGTCTACTCCCCTCCGAGCCCTCAAAAGTCATCCTCCACAACAAATCATTGGTAGCTTGCACGAACGAGTCACACGGTCCAGGTTTTGCGATCAAAACTCTCACGCTCATTCTGCTTTTGTTGCTTCTTTTGAACCCAAAGATATATCACACGCACTCACTAATGAATCTTGGATTATTGCCATGCAAGAAGAGTTAGAAAATTTTGAAAGAAATAATGTTTGGAAACTTATACCTCCACCTCAAGGTCACACTTTAATTGGAACTAAATGGGTGTCTAAAAATAAACAAAGTGAGGATGGGGTTGTGGTTAGGAATAAGGCTAGGTTGGTTGCTCAAGGTTTCACACAAATGGAAGGTCTAGATTTTGATGAAACTTTTGCTCCTACTGCTAGATTAGAAGCCATAAGAATTTTGTTAGCTTTTGCTGCATCTAAAGATTTCAAGTTATATCAAATGAATGTTAAAAGTGCTTTTCTTAATGGTTATATAGATGAGGAGGTTTGTGTCAGGCAACCACCAGGTTTTGAAAATCCAGATTTTCCTCCTCATGTTTAGAAACTGTTCAAAGCCTTGTACGATCTCAAACAAGCCCCTAGAGAATTGTATGATAGATTAAAAACATTTTTACTTGAAAAGGGGTTTATCATGGGCAAGGTTGCAAAACTCTTTTTGTGCTTAAGAATGGCAATGACTCATTATTCATTCAAGTGTATGTGGATGATATTATCTTTGGTTGTGCTTCTCATGATCTTGTGTCCAAGTTTTCAGCTATGATGAGTTCAAAATTTGAGATGAGTATGATTTCAGAACTCACGTACTTTTTGGGGCTTCAAATCAAGCAAACCAAGAAGGGTACCTTTGTGCGTCAAACGAAGTATACAAAAGACCTCCTAAAGCGCTTCAACATGGATTAAAGCAAGCCTCTTCGGACACCAATGGGAACAACATCAACACTTGAACTTGATGAAGATGGTGACCTGGTAGATTAAAAAGAATATCGAAGCATGATTGCATCACTTCTGTACCTTACGGCATCAAGACCGGACATACAATTCACTGTATGTTTTTGTGCATGATTTCAAGCTTCCCCACGTGCTTCACATCGTCAAGCCATCAAAAGAATTCTCTGGTACTTACATGGAACTCAAGAATTTGGCATTTTTCTTTCTTCTTCCTCAACCGTTACTTTGAAAGCTTTTTCGGATACTGATTTTGGGGGTTGTAGGATTGATAGGAAAAGTACTTCGGGTGCTTGTCATTTTCTTGGTAATTCACTTGTTGCTTGGTCCTCTAGAAAACAAAGTTCAGTTGCACAATCCACAGCCGAGTCTAAATATGTAGCTGCTGCTAGCGCTTACTCACAAATTCTTTGGATTGTTCAAACACTTAAGGACTATGGGGTTGATCTAAATAGTGTTTGACTGTTTTGTGATAACACTAGTGCCATTTGCATTGCTAAAAACCCCGTGCAACATTCTAGAACAAAGCACATTGACATCAGGTATCAGTTTCTCCGTGTAATGTTGAAAAAGGAAACATTGTGCTTCACCATGTAGATACCGAACAACAATTGGCTGATATTTTCGCAAACCCTTTGGATTTCACTCGTTTTTGTTTCATTCATAGTGAAATAGGGGTTATGCATTCTCATGGCTTAATTTGAGGGGGGGGGGGGTTTTGAAACTTTGGAAGTCTATGTGTGAATCTGAATTTAAAACAATATGAGCATAATATTTCATACATATATGACTTTGTGATTCCTTTTTCACGCTAAAAGTTCTTACTACATTACTCATGTTATACATTTTGTAGTTTTTGCCATGACTAGTAATTGGAATAATTACTTACACTAAATCTGGTCATGATCGAACTTTCTTGCTATTTTGAACTTGTTGCATGCTCACAAGTGCTTTTTAATAATGAAAAATTAATCAATCAAGTATCCACATGTTGAGATTTTATGATCAAATAAAAATGAGAAAAGATCAAGAGAATATGCATGCATCACACTTCTTCTTTTGAGATGGCTTATCATTGCACTTAAATATGAACTTAGAAGAAGTTGTGTATGACTAAACCATGTCCTTAAGGTTCTGATTGTCAAATAACATAGGCTTGGCTTGGTTGGTTAGAATAAGGCTGATGCGGTATATAATCTCTTGCAAATATCATATGATCAAAATTTGTGCTTAAAAAAAATAAAATTGCATCAAAAAGTGTCATGCTTTCAGGTCTTGAAATAGTTAAGTTTGTGAGATCATGACTTGCTAAAATTGAAAATTACATTAGATCTCTAGCATGACTTACACTACTTTATGTATTTCATTGATGTGATAGCGTAAGTTACTTGATAGTATAACTTGGACGAGCTTTATTTTATATGTATATGTTATAATATGCTCATAACAAATTAAAATTTCTCTTTTGAACCTTGCTAAATACATTGTCAAAGGGGGAGAAATTGATCACACATTGCACACATTCACAAGTGTTTTGGCACAATTCTTCTCAGGAGGAGATTTTTTGTTTTTTTGTTTTTCTTCTCATTGTATATCTGATTTACAAAGGGGGGCATATTTAGCGGAGAAAATTGTTTTCGAAACTTTTGTGTTTTGATCAATAAAATTCATAGTCTAAAGGAGCTTTTGTGCCTTGTTCGTCCGACTTGTTTTTGTCAAGTCCTTCTCGTCGAGTTTCTGTACAGCACTACCTTGCGCGGTGGTTTTATCATAACTCGAGTTTCACAAATCCAATTGACGTGAGTCTTGTTGGGTTGTCTTGACAACTTGATTATATATCATCCTTGAAAATTTTATGGTCATTGGATTTGTGGTTTTGGATCTACACGAGTTTCTTTGCAGTGTTGCAGATCTGGTTTTTCTCGAGTAGAACAGATTGACCTTTGTTCAATCTTTTGATCGTAACTTGAGTTTTTCTGGACGATTTTTCATGGTTCTTGTTGTCGTTTCTTCGTGACTTGATTCTAAACAATCTATACTGGTTTTGTCACGATTGATCATATTTAGATTAGTCGCACACATAATTTCTTAACAGATTGATTTTCTACCTAGGGGTTTTTGTTGCTTCCACTGAAAAAGTTTTAAATCTACCATTCACCCCCTCTGGTAGCTTTTCACGTGCTCTTTGATCCTACATAATTTTAGTTATTTGATTTTCTCTTCTATTTGCATCTCATGTTGACTATATTAGCAATCACAAACACTCTATCAATTGCATTACAACAGAAAGATCAAGAAATTATCAATGCTATTAATTGTGTGAGAGCAACTTGAAGTTGTTTGGTTGAAGTTAGAAGAGAGGGGTGGGACAAAGTACTAGCTGAAGTGTATGCATTTTGTGATAAATATGACATTCCCAAGCTGGAAATGGATGAGGCATATTTTGACTCCAAGAATGTAAGGAATAAACATCGAATTACCAATAGAAATCATTTTTAGGTGGAGTGCTTTAATGATGTTATTTATTGGATACTTCAAGAGCTAGATAGTCTTTTAATGAGACAACATCTCAATTACTTATTTGTTCATCTGCTCCAAATCCAAGAGATAAATTTCATGATTTTAATGTAGAGGGGTTGATAAGCCTACCTAAATTGTTGATTTTGATTCCCAAGATCTAAGGGAACTTGACCATTGTTGGCATTTCTTAACGTGTACAGTTCATCCTAACAGCAAGGCAGGGGCACTAAGCTAACCTAAGCCAAAGCAAGATGAGTTCCGCAAGCGCACAGAAAGTACCACTGTAGCATTTCACCCAAGAGTATTCCCTAGGGTATCATATTTGTTTATCCCAAAGGAAGGCAAGGGGAAGAGTGGCAAGATCAAGGAGAGAATAGGGTGTTCTAGTGAGGGATCCGGTAGGATGGGTAAATGAAGTAATGGGGTAGTTGTAAAGGCCCTAAACATTAGTGCACAAACCTCAGCTGAAGAATTCTATTAGAGAAAAAAACCTTGTCAAGGAACAACGTGCTCTTGTAGGCTATGCCATTTAAACCCTAAAGAAGAGACTCTAAATAAATTCAAATTTCTTCAAATCAAATCTGTCAAAACTTAAAAATTTAATTCACCAAGGTCCTCCCCATGTTCCAAACATCATCTATGACAACTTTGATAATTTTTTAAATACATTTACTATTTATTTGAACCACTTCAAATGAGAGCTTTCAAATTCACATTCGAATTCAAATTCCATTTTGAAATTGGTCAACTGCCAAGTTTGATTTCATTTTTGAACTCTACAGGTCGGATTTGACCTACCTGCCAATTTTCATAATATTTGGAGCATGTTCATATTTCAAATACATTTTAACAGAGAGTGGAGAGTTCTTTGCCCTGGTGGACCCCAACTGCCAGTGACCCATCCCTCTCCTCTGTTTCTCTGTCTCTCCACAGTTTGCCACTGCATGGCATGCAAATTCCACCCAACAGCCTGTGTGCTTGCTTCATGCCTTGCTTGTGAAGCCAGCTAAGGTGTAGCTAAGGGCGAGCTTATCGTTTCATTTGCTTTATCGGTGAAACACAACAAAAAGGCTTCCCTCTCCTCTGTTCTTGCTCTCTCTGGCGACCACCTCACCTTCGGCCCTTTGCAGCCACCAGCAAAGCCAGAGTTCCATCTCCCTGTGTAAACATCAAAAAGGTGCACCAACACACCCAGTTGTTGCTTTTAAAGTTTCAGACCATGCCATGCCTCCTAGCTCGGTGTTCCTAGTTTTCCCGACAAGTTCTTTCTATGAACTGATCTAGGTCTTCCTTTAAATTCCATTCCACGTGTGATTAATTTTCATAGCAGTGAGATTTTATCATCCTTGTGACCAGCGCACCCGTTATAACAAGATTTAAAGAAAACCGTTGATGTTTGGATCAGGAAACCGGATTCTTGTGGCCGGCGGCAAAAATGGGCTAGCTCGCTGTCGACTTTGTATTTCTGAGGCATTTCGCTGTCCTTCACACTCTGTCCTACCTTCTCTAGGATCTCAGTAACCTTTTGCTGGATTTACCTTGTGAAATGGGGCACAGGAGGGGCCAACCAACATGGCCGAAACCCTAGTTCTGCCCGCCGCCATCGAACCCCCTTTTCCAGTGATCTACCATTGTGGTTGACTCAGGTTTTGAGTTCCCCATGCCATTGTAGGTGGAGGTGGCGAGTCTTGGAGGCCGAGCTGCCCTAGGGCAAGCTGCGGCATGGCATCACCACCGGCCGCCGTCGGGCGCCGCTCGAGCGCCACCGGCGCGAGGTAGGAGATGATTCAGGGTGGGGCCTGGTTGTCAATGAGTGTGGGTTAGCCTCGGTGAGTGTGGGTTAGCCTAGGGCCCGGTTGTATCCCGACTACCAGAGAGCATGGTTCAGCAAACCGGACCCCGACTATTGATGTCGGGACAAGCTTGTCTGAGCCCGAGCTTGGATCCAACAAGGTACGATGCACGGTCGTACCCAACTACTAAGCTGGCACCCGACCATCGAGGCCGGTGACATGTAGGCCGGATCTTCGGTCGTAGGAATGGCAACGAGTCGGGGTAGGGTTGGGTAGAGCAAATACCCACCCGAAATGAAAATGTGCATGAGTAAATTTTTGTACCCGAATCCGTATCCGTGGGTAAAAAATGGTACTCGAACCCGCAACTGACGGGTTTCGATCGGATTTGGGGTACCCATCGAGTACCCGATTTTATCATACGAAAGAGACTGAAGCGGCGGCAAAACCTCACGCAGCAGCGGCAGCGTTGGGGCTAGCTGCAGGTGAAGCCCAGCACCAGCGACCCCTGACCAGCGCCAGCGACCTCAGCTGCCCCAGCAACAGCATGGAGATGAGGGCCCCGTGAGTACATGGCAATCCTATCACTGCCATGGGTAGGAAGACGACCGACCTGGAGGAACATCGACCGATGGTCGGGGTGACAACGGTGGACGGACAGGGCGGCAGCAGAGGCCCAGGAGGCGATGGCACACGGTCGGGGGCGGCTGCAGATGATTGGATCACTGGAATCGAGTGGCGGCTGCTAGGGCTGTCGGGCAAGTGGGTGTATGGGCGAGAAGCTCCTGCACGGGAGACCTCCGTCAATGCAAGGACGGAGCTATTATGTGGGCTGTATTATGTAGGCTGTTTGCTATGGATTTGGGTCGTTTCAGCTGCTTTTTAATGGGCCAGATTCTATTTGTATAATATTTCTAGTACCAGATGGGTACCTGAGGGTGGGAAACAAAACCTGTACCTGAGCCCGTAACATTTTGGGTCGGGTACGGGCTATACTCGCGGGTAAAAATTTCTACTCGTACCTGCACCCGTCGGGTGCAATACCCGACAGGTACCCAAACCCGCGAGTCTAATTGCGATCCCTACCCAACCGCCGAATACAGCCATGAGCCTACCCGATCTTCGACCATCGACGTTGGAATGAACCCGCTCGGGCTCGAGCTTGGGAGCATGGTAGAAATCGGCATTCAAAATGACACAAGCTTCGTGAATGCCTTCAGCGGTGGAAGGATGCCCGCGCTCGCCTTATCCTGACATGGGTCCCAGAATATGCCAACATCTTTACTGACCCCTCCCATCCGACACTATAGCAGGTGCATATAGCAACACGCCACTGATTGACAACGAGACTGGAGCAGGCGCAACGTTGAATTCTGTGACTCGCTTTGCCCCGAGGCACGTAGGACGATAAGGTGAAGAGATAAGAACATTGTAACCCTTGCCTAATTTATGAGAAGAGCCAAAAGTAGATAGACGATTAGATAAGGCATGCCCGAGCTGCCTATAAAAAAGTCCAAAAGCCACCTTCATAGAGATTCTTGGTTATCCATTTTTATATAGTGTAGTAAGTATTAGTAGATCAAGATCAGGGTGTTCCATTTCCGATTAATGTAACCTGCGCACTAATTTGTGTAGTTAGTTATATTTTACTGCGATTATGGGTCATACGTGATATTACAATCTGTGCAGTGGTTGGTGAAACCATCGAGCACTGATTTGTTTGTCCCACCGCCAAACTTCCTAGAAGAGTTATACTCTGTGACAGCAACCTTTTTTCAAACATACCCCGGTCGTTGCAACTTAAGGCTATCCGCACTTGTCTACTCTATAACTTACTCTAAAGTTTAATCGAAGCCAAATCATATTCTATATCCTCTATAAATTCCTCTATACACAATGTACACCTACTCTAAATTTTTCATTAGCCTTTCCAGTAACTTTTCCAGTAAGTTTTACAGCACACCGCTGCGGACTGTCTAACATGCTGCTTGTCCATTTTTGATAATGTTGTCATGTCCTGCATCCGTTGCATGGCCTGGAGCTACATGGTCACTTAAAACTTATGGGTTGTCCTCTCATTTTTCGAATGTAAACATTGTGAGTGTGTGTATTTTCTTGTCCTTCCTATGTAATTTTGATCAGCTTCGGGTTTCTTCCATCACTGGAAGAGAAGTTGGAGGCATTCCTCCTATACGTTAAGTCTGTCCGCACTGGTGGACACGGTAAACCATCCGCTACACTTGATTCAGTAGACGGAGTCATTTCTTTGTCCGCGCCGACGTCTTGTAAGCCATCCATCATATGGGTGGATGCTACAGTGACCCGCCGGATCGAGCAAACTAGCGACCATCCACTATACGAGTGTCAGAGCGATGGAGGGAGGGAGGTTGGCTTGCGCGCTCGTGGGAGCAGCAGACGACGGCCTTGGCGGTAGTGTAGGAGAGAGTCGAGGGGAAAAGGAGGAAGGTGGCTAAAAGTGCATCTAGGATCCCCGTGGGTTTTGGATGATTGATGACGACAATTAAGTGACTAATGAGCTCAGTGATCTTAAGCACAGGTGTGGACTTAAATGGAAGAACAATCCCTCAAAAAGGAAAAGGATGAAAACGGCGATGTCAACTCGAAAAGGAGAAACTAGGGTTTCTAGTGCGTCGAGTTTGGACTAGCCAAATAAGCGTGAGGATGTGTGTGTAAAGTGCATGGAGACCAAGTTGGGAGCTCAAAGCGGTTTAGAGGTCAAACCCATTTAGAGAAAAGAGTTGGAAGGAGTCTGGCAGTAGGGCCGGACTAGTCCATGCAGGTGGCTGGACTAGTCCAACCCTTGCCGTCCATGTCCATTTGGAGCCAGACCAGAAGGGTGTGACTGAGTTCGGACTAGTCCGTAGTGGGACGGACTAGTCCGGGTAGTCGAGGAGTGAGATTTCACCCCGGGGGCCGGACTAGTCCGGGTATGAGAGAAGTCGGTGCTTCAGAGACTAAGTCTGGGAAGGCCGGACTAGTCCACCCTGGGGGCCGGACTAGTCCGTGGTCTTCAGACTAGTCCGTTTTCACACGGAACAAAAGGTTCTGCGTGAGATCGGCTAGTCCGGTGAGGGCCGGACTAGTCCATTGTTGAAGTGATCGTTTGAATTTGAAGTTTGGCGGGTAGTGTGACGATTGCCGCGCAGTGTGACAGTTGTCAGGGACGTCAGTGGTCCCCTAGGCCGGACTAGTCCGGGCTATAGGCCGGACTAGTCCGCACATCTGCTGAAGTCAGCAGTATGGGCTTGGGACCTCTATAAATAGAGGACCCCTGGGTTCATTTGAAACAAAAACCTTTGAGAAAGTTGAAACCCTAGTGCCGCCACAGCAACCTTGAGCCTCCCAAATCCTCCTTCTTTCCTACATTCCCTCTAAAACTAATTCTTGTGTGGATTAGGGTTTAGTGAGGTGAAGAAGAGGAAGAACACCGCTCTTTGGCTCTCGGTTTGATCTCTTGCACTTTGCGAATCTTTGTGATCTGTGGCTTGAGTCAATCTTTGTGATTTGTGATTGTATTTGTGGTGGGAGCCTTAAATTGTGAGAAGCCCCAACGAATCTTGTATTCACTCTTTGTGATAGTGGAAGAACCATGTTAGGCTCGTGTGGTAAACTTGGTGAGGGAAGGGTTGTTGAACCCGGTCCTTCGTGGACTCCTCAACGGGGACGTAGGTTCCTTCGTGGGATCGAACCTCGGGATAAAATCCTTGTGTCCCTTGTGTTCTTTGCTTTCACTTATTGCTCATTACTTCAAGAGTTAACTTTATTGGTCTTGTTCATCACTCTTGTTTCATCGTGATCCTTAGTTTCATACTTGTCATATAACTTGTCAAGGCTCACTAAGTCATTCTAACAAACCTTGCATCACGAGAATTGGACTAAAACTTGTTAGAAACCCTTTTTAGGCTTTTCCCTGTAGGAGGACCGGACTAGTCTGCCCCTAGACCGGACTAGTCCGCCCCTTGAGTTCTAATCTCGTTTTATTAAGTCATTTCAGGTCGTTTAGCCTATTCACCCCCCCTCTAGGCAACTTTCTATTGGTATCAGAGCAGGACTCTCCCAAAAGAGTCTAACAACTTGGAGAGAAGATGGCCGGAGTGGGGTACGAAGAAGTCTCAACTAGTGAGGTTCAAGCAACTCCAGAAGAGATTCTCTTCTATCAAGACAAGTCAACGGATGACGAAGAGATTCCCAGCTCAAGGCGAAACTTCAAGAGAAGTTGGAGATTCCCAAGGTTGACACCTCAACCTCCACATTGAGTGGAACAATCAACTACAACCAACAAGGCTACAACTATGAATGCCTTGTCTCCAACAACCACTATCTTTCCATCCCATTGAGGAAGCCTCCCCAATTCGATGGAACCGACTACGGGATGTGGAAACACAACATGAAGATCCACCTTGTGTCACTCAACACCTCACTATGGCAAATTGTGTTGACCGGGGTGCACATCCCTAAGAATGAAGAAGATATCACTCCGGAGCAAGCCGTGCTCCTTCACCGCAACGCTCAAGCGGCCGGAGTGATCATCTCATCTCTCTCAAGAGATGAGTTCAACCGAGTGGAGTGACTTGAGGTGGCCAATGGCATTTGGGACACCCTCAAGACGGCTCATGAAGGCAACCGAGTCGTGAAAGAATCTAAGATTGAGCTCATAGAAGGAGAGCTCGGGAGGTTTGCCATTATGGATGGTGAATATCCCCAAGAGATGTACAACCGCCTAAAGATACTCATCAACAAGAGTAGATCTTATGGCTGTACCAAGTGGACGGACCACGAGGTGGTGAAGAGGATGATTCGGGCATTCATGCCTAGAAACGTCTCTCTTTGCTCCATGATTCGAGAAAGTCCGGGGTTTGCCAAAATGACCCCGGAGGAGGTCCTTGGAAGGATCATCAACCACGAGATCATGGACAAGTAGGCACTCTTCTACAATGACCTCCAAAGGTTCACCGCCTCGAAGATTAAGAATGTTGCACTCAAAGCAACAACCTCCTCAAAAGAGCAAGATAAAGATGATGAGGAGAGCCTTGACACCGATGAGGAAGAGGCCTTCTTCATCAACAACTTCAAGAGGATGATGAGAAGAAGAAAAGGAGGATACAAGCATGAGAGTAAAGGCAAGGAAAAGGCAAGGCCCAAAACCAAGAGAGCTTGCTACAATTGTGGCGAGTACGGGCACTTCATTGTAGATTGCCCACATGAAGATGGCAAGAAGAAGAAGGAGGGCAAGTCACAAGAGAAGAAGTTCTACAAGAAGAAGAAGCCCTCCGGTCATGCTCACTTAGGCAAGGAGTGGGACTCTAACGATGAGTCCTCCTCGTCCAAAGATGAAGATAAGATGGCAACCATAGCCATCGGGAGGAGCTCCAAGGGAAGCAAGCTCTTCCCAAATCTCTACGACCACGAGCCAACTTGCCTCATGGCAAAACAAGGAAGGAGAAAGGTTAACTCTAACTCATCCTCCTCCATATCCTCTCATGATGATTTTGATAGTGCTAGAGAAAATGAACACATGTTTAAGGACATAAGTAAGAGCACATTGCGAAGAATGAAATTGCTTTCGGATGAGATTTTGAGAAGGAGGAGCTCATAGATAGGCAAGAGGACTTGCTTATCCAAGAAAAGTAAAGATGTAAAGAGCTCATTGAGCTCCTTGAGCTTGAGAGAGAGAAGAGCAAGGCATTAGAGCATGAACTTGCTCTAAGCAAGAAAACATGCTCAAGTCTTGAGAAGACAACCATTGAGCTCAAGGACGAACTTGGAAACTTGGCAAAAGTTAACAAGATCCTTGAGACTCAAGTTGAGTCCCTTAAGACTAATTTAGCCTCTTCCTCCAATAGCTCATCCTCCTCAAAAGTTGCATCCAAAGCAATATCAACTTGCAAATGTGCTAACTTGATTCTTAAATTAAAGGATGAGCTTAAGTTGACTCAAGGCAAGCAAGCACCTAAGAGTGGCATCTTTGACAAAGAGAAGGTGGCATATGGACGAAGTGCAGACACCAACACAAGACCTCTCAATGTCAAGGATGGTCTTGGTTATACTAGAGGTGGAAAGCAAAATGCCAAAACCTCCAACTATGGCAAAGACTTGATTGTCTTTGTCAAAGGAAGCTCATCCCCAATTAAAATTGAGAAGAACACTTCAACTAGCACCTACTTGCCTAAATCTGAACCGCATCCTCTATTTCATGATTTGATGCATCATATGTTTTGATGAGGAACAAGTATGGCAAGGTATATGCTAGATATGTTGGGCCACTCCGCAAGAGCCCCAAGCCTTGCGTGTGGGTGCCCAAATGCCTCACTACTAACGTCAAAGGACCCAACTCCGCTTGGGTACCTAAAAGGAAGGTATAATCTTGATTTGTAGGCATACTCCTCTGGTGGATCCAAATGGGTGCTCGATAGTGGGTGCACAAACCACATGACCGGAGAGAGGAAGATGTTCGAGAAGTCTGAGGAACATGATGATACAAATGAAGAAATCCTTTTTGGGGACAATAGTCGAGGGAAAATCCTTGACTCCGATAAAATTGTCATTTCTACCCAACATACTCTTTCTAGTGTTTTACATATTGATTCTCTTGACTATAACCTTTTGTCCATATCACAACTATGTGACAAGGGTTATAATTGTGTTTTCACTAATGAGGGTGTGAGCGTCATTAGAAGAAGTGATAACTCAATCGCCTTTAAGGGTGTGCTCAAGGGAAAGCTTTATCTTGTGGACTTTGCCTCAGATAAAGCTCAACTTGACACATACTTAATGGCGAAAACCAACATGGGATGGCTTTGGCATAGACGGCTAGCCCATGTTGGGATGAGGAATTTACAAAAGCTTCTTAAGGACGAGCACATTCATGGTTTGAAGAATGTTGTCTTTGAAAAGGATAGGCCATGTAGTGCTTGCCAAGACGGGAAGCAAGTGGGAGCTCAACACCCCTCAAAGAACATCATGATGACAACAGGACCGTTGGAGCTGCTACATATGGACCTTTTCGGCCAATAACCTACATTAGCATTGGCGGTAACAAATATGGTCTTGTTATTGTTGACGATTTTTCCTCGTTTCACTTGGGTGTTCTTCTTGCATGATAAGGGTGAAACTCACAGTGTCCTCAAGAGGTTCTTGAGGAGAGCTCAAAATGAGTTCGCCTCAAGAATCAAAGCTATAAGAAGTGACAACGGCACCAAATTCAAGAACACTCAAGTGAAAGAATTCTTGGATGAGGAGGGCATCAAGCATGAATTTTCAGCTCAATACTCCCCTCAACAAAATGGGGTGGCGGAATGGAAGAATAGGACACTCATCAAGATGTCAAGGACAATGCTTGATGAGTACAAGACATCGGATCAGTTTTGGACGGAGGCGGTTAACACCGCTTGCCACGCCGTCAACCGATTGTACCTTCACCGCCTCCTCAAGAAGACTCCCTATGAGCTTCTAGTTGGTAAGAAACCCAATGTCTCTTACTTTCGTGTGTTTGGGAGCAAGTGTTATATTCTCAACAAGAAGCCTAGGACTTCGAAGTTTGCTTCTAAGTCTGATGAAGGTTTCCTGCTTGGTTATGACTCAAACACCCACGCCTACCGTGTCTTCAACAAAACCTCCGGTATTGTTGAAATAGCACGCGACGTGGTGTTTGATGAAACTAATGGCTCCCAAGTGGAGCAAGTTGATCAAAGTGTACTAGATAAAGAAGACTCTCCACAAGAAGCTCTTAGGAGAATGGCACTTGGAGATGTTTGACCACAAGAACAACATCAATGCTCAAGTGACCAACAACAAGATGATGCAAGCCACTCCCCACACGATCAAGTTGAAAATGAACAAGTGGCACCTCAAAACGATCAAGAAGACGAAAGTCAAGGGGGAGGCATTCATCAAGGGGGAGATCAAGAAGAAGAAGAAGATGATGATGACTCAAGAGCTCAACCTCCACATCCTCGTGTGCATCAAAGCGTTCAACGGGATCACCCCGTTGACAACATACTAGGAGATATCACCAAAGGGGTAACCACTCGTTCTCGCGCTGCAAATTGTTGTGAACATTACTCTTTTGTTTCTTCTTTGGAGCCCCATAAGGTTGAAGATGCCTTGAGAGACCCGGATTGGGTGGTGGCCATGCAAGAGGAGCTTAACAACTTTGAAAGGAACAAAGTTTGGGAGCTTGTCAAGCGTCCGCAAGCAAATGTTGTGGGCACCAAGTGGGTGTTCCGCAACAAGCAAGACGAACATGGTGTTGTAACAAGGAACAAGGCACGACTTGTGGCCAAGGGGTACTCACAAGTCGAAGGTTTGGAACCTTTGCTCCCGTAGATAGGCTAGAGTCAATTCGTATATTACTTGCTTTTGCTACTCACCATGATTTTTAAGCTCTACCAAATGGACATCAAGAGTGTGTTCCTAAATGGCCCAATCAAGGAGGAAGTCTATGTGGAACAACCACCGGGCTTCGAAGACCAAGAATTCCCAAACCATGTCTTCAAATTGCGTAAGGCTCTCTATGGCCTCAAACAAGCTCCTAGAGCTTGGTATGAGTGTCTTAGAGACTTTCTAGTTCAAAATGGATTTAAGATAGGAAAAGCTGATTACACTCTCTTTACAAAACATTTTACTGCTGATCTCTTTATGTGCCAAATATATGTCGATGACATTATATTTGGTTCTACTAACAAAGTGTTTTGTGATGAGTTTTCTAAGATAATGACAGAGAGATTTGAGATGTCCATGATGGGGGGAGTTGAAGTTCTTTTTAGGTTTGCAAGTCAAGCAACTCAAAGAAGGCACGTTCATAAGTCAAACAAAATACACTCAAGACATATTAAAGAAGTTTGACATGGACAAGGCCAAACCCATCAAGACTCCAATGGCAACAAATGGACACATAGACCTAAACGAAGACGGTCCAAGTGTGGACCAAAAGGTATATCGTTCCATGATCGGCTCTTTGTTATATCTTTGTGCATCTAGACCAGATATTATGCTTAGTGTGTATATGTGTGCACGTTTTCAAGCTGCACCTAAGGTGTGTCACATGACCGCCGTGAAGAGAATTCTTAGATATTTAGTTCACATACCTAGCCTAGGACTTTGGTACCCCAAAGGATCCAAGTTTAACCTCATTGGCTATTCCGATGCGGATTATGCGTGGTGCAAAGTTGATAGAAAGAGCACATCCGGGACATGCTAATTTTTGGGTAGATCATTAGTGTCTTGGTCCTCTAAGAAACAAAATTCCATTGCTCTCTCCACAGCCGAAGCGGAGTATGTCGCAGCCGGAAGTTGTTGTGCACAACTTCTTTGGATGAGACAAACTCTAAGGGATTATGGTATAAACTTGCGCCATATTCCTCTCTTATGTGACAATGAAAGTGCCATCAAAATAGCCCATAATCCAGTTGAGCATTCAAGGACCAGACACATAGACATTAGACACCATTTCTTGAGAGATCATTCCTTAAAGGGGGATATAGTAATTTCCCATGTGAGATCCGAGAACCAACTAGCCGACATATTCACCAAGCCCCTAGATGAGAAGCGATTTTGTGATCTTAGGAGTGAGCTCAATATCTTAGATTCTTGAAATGTGTCTTGAAACATGCACATATGGATGTTTACCTTTTGCCTTATTCAAAAGAATGCATGTGGTTGAAAAATTAATCTCTATCTCGATTTTCTTCAAAATATTTGAAAAACTAGAGACTTTGTGAGTTATGGTCATAGTTTGAATGTTGAATGCTTATTGACCATATTCATAAAGTTTTGGTGTGGCAATATGTCCAAAAGGATCATCTATACTCGCTAAAACTCAAATATATATGTTTTTAGCCTCCCTGGACCGGACTAGTCCGCCCTCTGGCGGGACAAGTCCGGATCCGGACTATTCTGGGTTTGGTCCGCTGACCGGACTAGTCCAGCACCTGTACCAGACTAGTCCGGCCCCTGGGGACTTAACCCCCCAGGAGGTGGCTGACCCCTCCTCTTCTTCACTTTTGCTTCTCTCTCTCCCACACGCGCTCAACTGCCCTCTTTCGGCAATTTTCGATTCCAACCGCCAAAAATCATTTCCGATCCATGCATTGGAAGCTCTGGAGGTGTGGGAAACTTTCCCAAATAACTCGCGACGCGATCCATCCCCGATTCTGTTGATTTCTCAAGATTTGAAGAGGTATCCCCCATTTTTCAAAAACTTGCCTCATTCTTGATTCTTTGAGTTTTTGATAGATGCCTCTTCATTAAAGTTACTTCTAGTGACCTTGTGATAATAGCCTAGGAATATTGCGACTTGATTTCAAAATTTCTTGAAAAACCCGTTAGAGTTAGGGTTTATCCTGTGTGAACCGGACTAGTCCAGTGCCAGGCGGACTAGTCCGCCCGGCGGACTGGTCCGCCCATGGGGCGGACAAGTCCGGTGTACACAGGTCAAACTCCAACTTTAGTCGTTTCTCGAGATTTCTTTCGCATTATTCCAACTCCTTGACCTACTATCTTATGGCGTCTATTCTTTTCAGCTGAAATGGCCGCTCCTCACTGTTCCGCTTCTCCCCCCCACTGACCCTGAGTGGGAGGCGGAGCAACTTCGTCTCGCCGAAGAACGAGCAAGAGCCGAAGTTGAGGCTGCCGAGAAGTATCCAGAGCAGCATGAGAAAGCAAAAGCAGCCAAGAAGCAACAAGCAAGGGCCGCAGCGTTGGCCTACAACGAAGATGAAGCAATGGCTCAGGCCATTGAGGAGTCCCGCAAGGAACTCCAGAAGAAGAAGAGAGAGGAGCGCGAAGCTCATAACTCTCAGGCAGCTGTTGCACAAGTCTCCAAGCGGAAGAGGCTTGTGAGCCTTGGATAGAAAGAGAAGGGCAAGGAGCCAGCCCAGGGAGAAATTGCTGAACGCCGGATCGGGCGTGATCTGAAGAAGGGCAAGGCTCCAGCTCCCGTGGAGCCCAAGAAGAAGAAGCACTCAGTAAAGGTCCCGGCTGCGAAGGCCAAGGGCATCTCTATAAAGGAGAAAGGGAAGGCCAAACCGATTGGCCCCCTGGAGGTGCACACTCCCGAAAGGTATCCCAACAGGCAACGTGAAATGGCTGCAAATGTTTTCCATGGAAAGGGAGCCGAGAAAGGAAGAAGGCTCAGGACCGACAAGGTGTACAAGTATGAAAGGAGCACCGCCGACCCTCGGTTCTAGTGTGACTTTCATTGTGATTATTACCGTCTCGTCTACCAAAGCATGAAGAAACATGTGATTGAAGCACAGTGGGTAGACTGGGAGTACATGGCCAGGAAGCAACATTCTGCTTTTGATGCAGTCATTGAAGCAGCTGAGCGCCATGTGCTCAAGAACATCATGGGATTCAAGTATGACTGGAACGTCGAAGTCATCCTGCAGTTTTATTCCACCGCCTACTTCACCACCTCTGGTGATAGAAGGATCATATGGATGACGCATGACGAGTAGCTGTCTGTCACATTTGAGGAGTTTGCAAAGATTCTAGGTCTTGAGGCTCATTTGGATCATGAGATCATCATCTCTAACCTCAAGGCCGTTGACAGAGATCAGCTGGACTACATGTACCCAAGCCATGTGTCCTATGAGTCAGGACTTGCTCGCAACATCAAGCCTTTCTACAGCATCCTCAACAGGATCCTGAGGCGGACCATAGCACCAAAGGATGGTGACGCAGGGGTGATACAAGGCAACTTGAGGCACCTGCTACTTCTCATTGATGGGGAGGAGAAGTTCAATCTCGTCGACTACATCTTCGACGACATTTTCAATATCTCGCATACCCCCAACCGAGCTTGCGGGTATGCCCCCTACATCATGTACCTCATTGAGATGGTGTCGGGCGTGAACTTCGTCAAGGATGTGACTCACTGCCCGCTCCATCCTCAGACACCTCCTGCTGTCCCGCCTCCTCCGCGCCGGAAGAATGTGGAGCCTCCCCCCTCCTCGGTGATGCCAGCTTCTCAGCCCGTGGCGCCTTCCTCCCCGCCTCCATCTCAATCCATGAGCGCCTTCTTCAAGTGTTTCAAGGCGATCTTCACTTCCTGCCGAAAGCAGGAGATTAGGAACCAGAGGGCACACAAGCGCCAAGAGAAGTACCTCAAGGCGGTGTATGAAAGCCGTACTTGTCTAAAAGCCATGTGTAAGAAGACATGGAAGCCGTACGTGTTGCCCGAAGCTTCTTTTACTTGTCTAAAAGCCCTAAATAAAAATATTCATAGTTAATGTAAAATTATCGTGCAAGGATAAAAAAGTTAGAAACTAAAGTGAAGAAGGAACTTACTGGTCAATAACGGAAGAAATATCACTCCATGTACGAGTTGTTCGCTCGCCAATTTTTTCATCTCTCAGCTTTGAGGAGTCACAGTACCAGACTTGATCGTACCTTGTAGAAATTGCTATTGTTCCCAATGGTTATTCGGGTTGAACAGTACAACCAGGAGATCCTTATCACTGTAGTGTTTCATTGTCTTCACAAAATATATGTTCTCGCTAGTACTTGCAGGTCAAGATATGCAGGAGACACGTTTCCCGTGTTATGACGAGTATGTTGTTGCTGGTGCCTACACGCGAAATGTCAAATTCATTACATGTAACACTTATATTGAGTATATGTATTGAAGAACCTAGTTTTTGAGGACTTACAATGCGAAGCAGCGTATTAGAGAGACATCCAACGCGTCGAGGTTGAAAATGTCATACAGATCAGACCATGCGATGACAAAAGCGCCATCACCAGAGAGAAAGTGTTTGTCCTTCAATGCCACTGGTATGGTATCACACTTTTTGTAATATTCTATGTAGCAATGATGAAGTTGAACACAAGGTTTACCAACTTGTTTGAGTGCGATCGCAGTTAACATCGGCTTTCCCCTTTCAAACTTCGGGTTTGTATGCGTCATAGCTTTCGGTGCCCTCGGGTTAGTTTTTGACTCTGTAATTGGTTTCTTCCAAGCTTCATTCGATGATAATCATCGTTGCGGCTGACTCTTGTTCTTGGCACGTACATTCTTCGTCGACTTTGCCGGCGGCTGATCAGGTGTAGGGTGCAGGGCACCATATACTTCCGTAGTATCAATTTACTTTACATTCAGTCATGTTTGTAAAAATCAAGGAAGATGTGAAATGATAATTTTACCCTTGCACTAGCCATTTCTATACTCTTCACATTTTAGAGCATCTTGTTTTTTTAAAAGAAGTAATGGTATTGTAAGTTAAACATGGAATACTTTTTTTTTCTATATACTTAGAGGGTCAAGTAATAAAACATGTTTCCATTTGAGATCAAGTAATTGAGAATGAAGGAAGTACTTTTCAAGTGGACAATGCTGACAGTAATGTTTGGTTGGGAGGGTCAACCATGTTATGTTAATGAGCTCCTAGCCGATGGATTGCAAGCAAGTTTAAAGTGGGTTATCAAATAGCGCTATGGTCTACAAGGAACAAAATGAACATGCAAAAATCTTTATCTAAACAGACAATTGATGTGGTTTCTATGGGACTACTGAGGGTGAATGCAGGAAACGTGCTCCATTGGTCAAAGAATTTCAATCCAAGAAAGATCATCTTGTACTGGAAAACACTTGTAACTATTATATGCTTTCAGTAGAAATGGTGGGAACCTTTTGTCTAAAAAAAAGCTGATTCAGCATCAACGTTTTGTGTCCTTAACTTCTGTGTTGAGCTAGATCCTCGGAATCAGATGCAGTCCAAAAAATGAAATTGTAGAAAGACTAAGATACCCAATTGAACAGATGGTACCCGAGCCTCTGCACACCTATCAATGCAAACCCTTTCCCGCGCCACATTAGTTTCCTTGCACTGCCCCGCACTCATGGGGCCAAGGAAGGGAGACCGGATCAGACTTGGGTTATCGTCGGCGGTGCTGCCACTGCTTCGAGCCCAGGAACAGTGGGCCCATGACTACTTATACGTAGCACGATTATACGGGCAGCCCAAAGGCCTAAGTGCTTCATTGGCTGCCTATTTCTGTTTTGCCCTAGGGTTCGCTCAACACAGTCGACTTCCCCCCTCCTCCCCCCCCCCCCCCCCCCCCAAGTGAGGACATGGTGTCCTCCACATCAGCCTACATACTAGATAAATGTGTTCCAAAGGTATCTTAAATCCCTATTGTAATTGTCAGTAGACTTGTATGAATATTATGTGCAGATCTATTACGCTATAGGAGAATACCCTAGTAATTATAGGGATGCAATAGCATCATCGTAAGTCACAATCTTAATATCCGCTCAATCTTTATTGACTTTACCCTAGTCAAGTTGGTATTCACTATTTTTTTTTTATGATTTGGTGTTCCGGCAACAGATTTTAGAGTATATATATATATGTCAAAGTGTAGCAACGACATTTTCCTAGTACTACTAAAGCGTAGTCCGCGGAGGTTCGTATTCGGATGGGGCGCGTACGATCACAAAAAAGATGATGACACCGGAGTTTTTACGTGGTTCGGGCCGCCTGAGCGTAATACCCTACTCCATGGGGTGGTTGTTGATTGTCTATGTGGCGAGTGTCTGAGGTTGCTTGTATGCTTGTGAGCTTAGTTATCTTATGCCGTGCGATGCAATCCTTTTATATGTTAAGGACTGGCCATTACAGAGTATGACTGGCGCGACAGGTGGCCCCAACTGTAATTAATCATTTATACACGATCTACATGTATTATCCATGATTAACAATGTGATAACACATCTTAATCGCGGTGTTACCTGTATTGATAGTCCTCTGATCATGCCTCATTAATATTCAATTAATGACATGTTTATTAGATTTTGTAACGGCTATTTAATAGCCTCTTGAATGTCCGCGCCGTTAGAGATCCTGAGGTCTTCCCGTTGTAGGCTTAGATCCGGAGGTCTAACACGTGGTAGCTCTGGAGCTTTCCTTTGTGGGGAGGCAGGTCCGGAGCCACTTGACGTGTGGTGACACTGAAGCTTCCCTCTACCGGGGGTTAGGTCCGGGGCTGCTGGACACATGGCGGTACTAGAGCTTCCATGTGAAGGAAGGTATATCCGGCCCCGCATGACACATGGTATTGAAACATGCACATATGTATGTTTACCTTTTACCTTATTCAAAAGAATGCATGTGGTTGAAAAATTAATCTCTATCTCAATTTTCTTCAAAATATTTGAAAAACTAGAGACTTTGTGAGTTATGGTCATAGTTTGAATGTTGAATGCTTACTGACAATATTCATAAAGTTTTGGTGTGGCAATATGTCCAAAAGGATCATCTATAGTGGCTAAAACTCAAATATATATGTTTTCAGCCTCCCTGGACCGGACTAGTCCGCCCTCTGGCCGGACAAGTCCGGATCCGGACTATTCTGGGTTTGGTCCGCTGACCGGACTAGTCTGGCACCTGTACCGGACTAGTCCGGCCCCTGGGGACTTAACCCCCCCAGGAGGTGGCCGACCCCTCCTCTTCTTCACTTTTGCTTCTCTCTCTCCCACATGCGCTCAACTGCCCTCTTTCGGCGATTTTCGATTCCAACCGCCAAAAATCATTTCCGATCCATGCATTGGAAGCTCCGGAGGTGTGGGAAACTTTCCCCAATTACTCGTGACACGATCCATCCCCGATTCCGTCGATTCCTCAAGATTTGAAAGGTATCCCCCATTTTTCAAAAACTTGCCTCATTCTTGATTCTTTGAGTTTTTTATAGATACCTCTTCATTAAAGTTACTTCTAGTGACCTTGTGATCATAGCCTAGGAATATTGCGACTTGATTCCAAAATTTCTCGAAATACCCGTTAGAGTTAGGGTTTAACCTATGTGAACCGGACTAGTCCGCCCATGGGGCGGACAAGTCCGGTGTACACAGGTCAAACTCCAACTTTAGTCGTTTCTCGAGATTTCTTTCGCATTATTCCAACTCCTTGACCTACTATCTTATGGCATCTATTCTTTTCAGCTGAAATGGCCGCTCCTTGCCGTTCCGTTTCTCCCCCCCGCTGACCCTGAGTGGGAGGCGGAGCAACTTCGTCTCTCCGAAGAACGAGCAAGAGCCAAAGTTGAGGGTGCTGAGAAGTATCTCGAGCAGCATGAGAAAGCAAAAGCAGCCAAGAAGCAACAATCAAGGGCCGCAACATTGGCCTACAACAAAGATGAAGCAATGGCTCGGGCCATTGAGGAGTACTGCAAGGAACTCCGGAAGAAGAAGAGAGAGGAGCGTGAATCTCATAACTCTCAGGCGGCTGCTGCACAAGTCTCCAAGTGGAAGAGGCTTGTGAGCCTTGGAGAGAAAGAGAAGGGCAAGGAGCCAACCCAAGGAGAAATTGCTGAACACCGGATCGAGCGTGATTTGAAGAAGGGCAAGGCTCTGGCTCCCGTGGAGCCCAAGAAGAAGAAGCACTCAGTAAAGGTCCCGGTTGCGAAGGCCAAGGGCATCTCTATCAAGGAGAAAGGGAAGGCCAAACCGATTGGCCCCCTGGAGGTGCACACTCCCGAAAGGAATCCCAACAGGCAATGTGAAATGGCTGCAAATGTTTTCCATGGAAAGGGAGCCGAGAAAGCAAGAAGGCTCAGGACAGACAAGGTGTACAAGTATGAAAGGAGCACCGCCGCCCCTCGGTTCTGGTGTGACTTTCATTGTGATTATTACCGTCTCGTCTACCAAAGCATGAAGAAACATGTGATTGAAGCACAGTGGGTAGACTGGGAGTACATGGCCAGGAAGCAACATTCTGCTTTTGATGCAGTCATTGAAGCAGCTGAGCGCCATGTGCTCAAGAACATCATGGGATTCAAGTATGACTGGAACGTCGAAGTCATCCTGCAGTTTTATTCCACTATCTACTTCACCACCTCTGGTGATAGAAGGATCATATGGATGACACATGACGAGCAGCTCTCTGTCACATTTGAGGAGTTTGCAAAGATTCTAGGTCCTGAGGCTCATATGGATCATGAGATCATCATCTCTAACCTCAAGGCCGTTGACAGAGATCAGCTGGACTACATGTACCCAAGCCATGTGTCCTATGAGTCAGGACTTGCTCGCAACATCAAGCCTTTCTACAGCATCCTCAACAGGATCCTGAGGCGGACCATAGCACCAAAGGATGGTGACGCAGGGGTGATACAAGGCAACTTGAGGCACCTGCTACTTCTCATTGATGGGGAGGAGAAGTTCAATCTCGTCGACTACATCTTCGACGACATTTTCAATATCTCGCATACCCCCAACCGAACTTGCGGGTATGCCCACTACATCATGTACCTCATTGAGATGGTGTCGGGCGTGACCTTCATCAAGGATGTGACTCACCGCCCGCTCCATCCTCAGACACCCCCTGCCGTCTCGCCTCCTCCGCGCCGGAAGAATGTGGAGCCTCCCTCCTCCTCGACGATGCCAGCTTCTCAGCCCGTGGCGCCTTCCTCCCCGCCTCCACCTCAATCCAGGAGCGCCTTCTTCAGGTGTTTCAAGGCGATCTTCACTTCCTGCCGGAAGCAGGAGATTAGGAACCAGAGGGCACACAAGCGCCAAGAGAAGTACCTCAAGGCGGTGTATGAAAGCCATACTTGTCTAAAAGCCATGTGTAAGAAGACATGGAAGCCGTACGTGTTGCCCGGAGCTTCTTTTACTTGTCTAAAAGCCCTAAATAAAAATATTCATAGTTAATGTAAAATTATCGTGCAAGGATGAAACAGTTAGAAACTAAAGTGAAGAAGGAACTTACTCGTCAATAACGGAAGAAATATCACTCCATGTACGAGTTGTTCGCTTGCCAATTGTTTCATCTCTCGGCTTTGAGGAGTCACAGTACCAGACTTGATCGTACCTTGTAGAAATTGCTATTGTTCCCAATGGTTATTCGGGTTGAACAGTACAGCCAGGAGATCCTTATCACTGTAGTGTTTCATTGTCTTCACAAAATATATGTTCTCGCTAGTATTTGCAGGTCAAGATATGCAGGAGACACGTTTCCCGTGTTATGACGAGTATGTTGTTGCTGGTTCCTACACGCAAAATGCCAAATTCGTTACATGTAACACTTATATTGAGTATATGTATTGAAGAACCTAGTATTTGAGGACTTACAATGCGAAGCAGTGTATTAGAGAGACATCCAACGCGTCGAGGCTGAAAATGTCATACAGATCGGACCATGTGATGACAAAAGCGCCATCACCCGAGAGAAAGTGTTTATCCTTCAATGCCACTGGTATGGTATCACACTTTTTGTAATTTTCTATGTAGCAATGATGAAGTTGAACACAAAGTTTACCAACTTGTTTGAGTGCGATCGCAGTTAACATCGGCTTTCCCCTTTCAAACTTCGGGTTTGTATGCGTCATAGCTTTCGGCGCCCTCGGGTTAGTTTCTGAATCTGTCATTGGTTTCTTCCAAGCTTCATTCGATGATAATCATCGTTGCGGCTGACTCTTGTTCTCGGCACGTACATTCTTCGTCGGCTTTGCCGGCGGCTAATCAGGTGTAGGGTGCAGGGCACCATATACTTCCGTAGTATCAATTTACTTTACGTTCAGACATGTTTGTAAAAATCAAGGAAGATGTGAAATGATAATTTTACCCTTGCACTAGCCATTTCTATACTCTTAACATTTTAGAGGATCTTGTTTTTTTAAAAGAAGTAATGGTATTGTAAGTTAAACATGAAATAATTTTTTTTCTATATACTTAGAGGGTCAAGTAATAAAACATGTTTCCATTTGAGATCAAGTAATTGAGAATGAAGGAAGTACTTTTCAAGTGGACAATGCTGACAGTAATGTTTGGTTGGGAGGGTCAACCATGTTATGTTAATGAGCTCCTAGCCGATGGATTGCAAGCAAGTTTTAAGTGGGTTATCAAATAGCGCTATGGACTACAAGGAACAAAATGAACATGCAAAAATCTTTATCTAATCAGACAATTGATGTGGTTTCTATGGGACTACTGAGGGTGAATGCAGGAAACATGCTCCATTGGTCAAAGAATTTCAATCCAAGAAAGATCATCTTGTACTGGAAAACACCTGTAACTGTTATATGCTTTCAGTAGAAATGGTGGGAACCTTTTGTCAAAAAAAAGCTGATTCAGCAGCAACGTTTTGTGTCTATAACTTCTGTGTTCAGCTAGATCCTCGGAATCAGATGCAGTCCAAAAAATGAAATTGTAGAAAGACTAAGATACCCAATTGAACAGATGGTACCCGAGCCTCTGCACACCTATCAATGCAAACCCTTCCCCGCGCCACATTAGTTTCCTTGCACTACCCCGCACTCATGGGGCCAAGGAAGGGAGACAGTATCAAACTTGGGTTATCATCGGCGGTGCTGCCACTGCTTCGAGCCCAGGAACAGTGGGCCCATGACTACTTATACGTAGAACGATTATACGGGCAGCCCAAAGGCCTAAGTGCTTCATTGGCTGCCTATTTCTGTTTTGCCCTAGGGTTCCCTCAACGCAGTCGACTTCCCCCCTCCCCCCCCCCCCCCCCCCCCCCAAGTGAGGACATGGTGTCCTCCACATCGGCCTACATACCAGATAAATGTGTTCCAAAGGTATCTTAAATCCCTATTGTAATTGTCAGTAGACTTGTATGAATATTATTTGCAGATCTATTACGCTATAGGAGTTCAATACCCTAGTAATTATAGGGATGCAATAGCATCATCGTAAGTCACAATCTTAATATCCGCTCAATTTTTATTGACTTTACCCTAGTCAAGTTGGTATTCACTATTTTTTTTATGATTTGGTGTTCCGGCAACAGATTTTAGAGTATATATATATATGTCAAAGTGTAGCAACGACATTTTCCTAGTACTACTAAAGCGTAGTCCGCGGAGGTTCGTATTCGGATGGGGCGCGTACGATCACAAAAAAGATGATGACACCGGAGTTTTTACGTGGTTCGGGCCGCCTGAGCGTAATACCCTACTCCATGGGGTGGTTGTTGATTGTCTATGTGGCGAGTGTCTGAGGTTGCTTGTATGCTTGTGAGCTTAGTTATCTTATGCCGTGCGATGCAATCCTTTTATATGTCAACACTTGGAACGTCAACAGCGGCCCCCTGGGGGTTGTCAGAGCTTGGTAGCTTCGACGGCGCCCACTATCAATGCTTAGATCGTCGACGGCGCCCCCCCCTAGGGTTTGTCAGAGCTAGTGCTCCGGCAGCATCGACCATCACTGAGCAAATTGCCATCGAATATTCATTTTTCCTGCGCATAAGAAACAAGAAAAAATAGTAAAATTCCTCCTCTTGTCTATAACTTATTTGTGACTTATTATCCTTCTTTGAATTTTTGATCTTAATGAATTTAACATGATTATATAAGTGTATTGATTAAACCTCTTTAGGTCTGAATGCCTTCCGGACCCGCCTTACTGGGACCTGCTAGGGTATAGATAGAGTGGCATACTTAGGGTGCCTGACCAGTCTAAGTCGATAGCACACTCCAGACCTGTCATTGGCTTTGATTTTTAGGTGAGTAGAACATACAACAATGCTAAGACCCAAAAGAAGATTATCAATACAACTTATATATCACATGAATACCCCTGACCTAATCTCAAAGGTATTGCACAACATTGTTATAGACAAGAAGGTAAAAATGTAATGAGCTTGTACAAATGAAATGCACGTAGAGTCTATCCGTATAAAATGTTTTCTCATTAAGGTCCGAATTACAGGGGAAGACAAGGACACACTTAAAGTACATTAACTATGTTAAGTGTGTTATTCATCTTGATCTAGCACAGGAAGGTTAAAGACACACCTAAAGTACATGACCAAGTTAAGTGTGCCAGGACCCTTCCTGACTCTGTCCATAGACTATAAGAGATACAATTTATACAAAAAGACTCACATCCATGTATCTAGGCATAAAACTTACGATGGTGCTCGATGTTCCATGGATTGGGAAGCGAAGTCCCATCCTATATCGCCAAGCGAACGCATCTGGGGCGGGAGACTTTAATAACCCGGAAGGGACCTTCTCAGCCTGGGGAGAGTTTGTTCATCCCTTCTCGAGTCAGTATTCTCCGTAGCACTACATCACCTTCTTCTAGCTGTCAGTTGCGCATGAACCTTTGATGATAGCGCTAGAGCGCATTGTGGTATCGTGTGTTCCGAATAGTTGCTTGGCACCTTGCCTCGTCGACAAGGTCCAGGTCTTCATGCCGGAGCTTGTCCTGCGTGGCTTCGTCGAAGGTCCGAAGTCGAAGAGACCCCATGGTGATCTCCGGAGGAAGGGCTACTTCAACTTTGTACACCAATGATGAGATCATGCACATTATAAATGCACATACAAACATGGTACAATGTTTACTTGTTTGGGATCTTGGCTCAAGTGAATGTGCGCTCCTATTTGATGGACAAGATCAAGATGGTGTACTATGTCATCCACCACCTTGGCCTCCTCCTTTGATGCACACAAGAGGATTTGATAGCGTTGAACATATGGACCCACACATGAGAGAAGATGAACTTGAGTCGAGGACGACTCCAATTCAAGAAGGGGAGGATGATGAGGACATCACTTCTATGGATACAAACAACACTCCATTGAACATACATGATGCAATCAATAGAGCTCACACACAACAATTAATTTCAGAGGTGAGCTCGTTCTTATATGTTTCCTTATATGGTTTTGAGAATAGATCACTACCTAATGATTTAATTATGATTAGGATCCATGGAGAGGTTCGAGGAGTACTTTGAGGAAGTCTTAGGTACGTGGAGGACCAGAGAATACGTTGAAAAAAAGATGGAAACCGAGCCCAACTCAAAATCGTGTCCAACTCGTGGTCCAGGAGCAGTGTGCACTAAAACGGATGCTCAGGACGCATACGAACTCCGTTTTGGATGCTCTACATATGCACGGAAAGGGGAGAGGATCAAATTTCCAATGGCGCTGGTCCTATGTCAAAATTGCTTCGTAATCGACAGGAGTCGTCGAAACAAAATCGAGTACAGAATCTGTCAGGGTGCTGCGCCACCGTATTGGGCCATTGGGCCTTGTATCAAGTCTAAATCTATTATTCTTGAGTCTTAGGGTTAGGTCACGACCCCAACACCCCCTTGGACGTCCTCCCACCTATATATACTCTATAGTAGCCGCCATAAACAATTGAGTTTTGCTTAGATCAATAATATCGCCGTTCTTCGGTTTGTGAAACCCCAACTTCGCGATTTCAGATCCTGTCTTCTACGTTCTTGCTTGTGTTCTCAGTTGCACTTGCAGGGATTAGCCTTATTGGCGAGGTCAATCGTGTGCAGCACGGTTTATAACCAATGGAGCGGTGGTGTAGTGATTGTAGGGGTTTTTTCATGTTCTACTCGAGAGCCTCGAATCATCAACGTCGAGATCTCCATCAATCGACTTACCCATTACCTTTCGGAAGATCGGGCCTAAACCATCTTATCAACCAAGAAAAAAGGTGTCGCTACAGTTGCCCGGCTAGGTGTTGTTCTTCTTGCCCACAATGCAGACAGAAGCTCCTCTATCTAGTTGGCACCATGATTTTTCAAGCGCTCATATGTGCGCGTCTTGAGTCCCTTGAGTATTTTTGCACTAGCTCTCTCAGGTTGGCCATTGCTTGCCAGGTGAGCTACTGATGCATAACTGACTTGTATGCCGAGATCTTTGCAGTACTCTTGGAATTTTGTACTTGTGAATTGGGTTCCATTGTCAGTAATGACTCTCTTCGAAACTCCGAATCTGCAGACTATGGACTTCACGAACTTGATAGCTGATTGCTTGTTGATTGTCATAACTGGGGTAGCTTACAACCACTTGGTGAACTTGTCGATGGTGACGTACGGGAACATGTAACCTCTGACGGCTTTTGGGAAAGGTCCCGAAATGTACAACCCCAACACAGCGAATGGCCACGTGGGAGGTGTCATTTGCAGTGGCTGGGCCGGTGTGTGAATTTGCTTCACATGGAACTGGCACGCTTCGCACTTCTTTACCAACTCGACTCCATCCTGGAATGCTGTAGGCCAGTAAAAGCCATGCGGAAGGCTTTACCAACCAAAGTGCGAGAAGACGCGTGGTTCCCACACTCGCCTCCATGGTTATCTGCAAGTAGCTCGCGGCCTTCTCCTCGGGAATTGCACCGCATTAGAATGCCGTTGGTACCACATCGGTAGAGATCCCCTTCTACCAACGTGTATATTTTAGCCAATCTGACAATTCGATCAGCAAAAGCACTGTCTTCAGGAAGGATATTGTCCTTCAAGTAGCTCCAGATCTCTGAGATCCATGCATCGGAGCTAACTTGAGCTTTCGGATCTTGCGCACTGGGTTGCTTAGAGATTCCTACAACGCCTATGATCCTTGGTGGGCGCCACGGTAACAGGGCCACTGGGACCACCAGCTTCGAGGTGCTGGTCTCACCCCTATCACTCAGTTCGGCGGGCTGAGCAGCTGGTCTTGACAATCTTCTGACAAAAACTCTGTCTGGAGCTTGAGGTCCTGTTGAAGCCTTTGTCGAAAGGTCATCAGCTTCAACGTTGTTGAGACGCTAGACACGATAGAGATCCAAAATGTGGAAGTCCTTCTGCAGCTTCCGAACTTCAAGTAAATAAGCTGCGAGTTGAGGGTTGTTGCAACTGCATTAACCTTTGACTTGCTTGATGATGAGTTGTGAGTCACCCTTCACCAGCAACTGTCTGATGCCATATGATAGCGCTACCTTGAGTCCGTAGATGAGACCTTTGTACTCCGCCATGTTGTTGATTGCCTTGAAGTCAAGGTGTACCATGTACTTGACCTTCTCCCCGGTCGGAGTGAGGAGAAGGATTCCAGCTCCAACCCCCTGCTTCTGCACGAAGCCGTCGAAGTAGGGTGTCCAATGAGGCTTAGTGAAGACTGGGACCTTAGGTTTCGGCTTCTGCTCACTAAGGGCCTCTAGAGTTGATGAAGAAGGAGTCCAGTCTGTCACAAAGTCAGCCAGTGCCTGGCTCTTGATAGCATGTCGAGGAAGGAATTCGAGATTGAATTCTACGAGCTCCACAACCCACTTGGCGATATTTCCAGTAGAATTTGGATTATGCAATATAGCACATAGTGGATAGGAGGTTACCACTGATATCTTGTGGGGCTGGAAGTAGTGATGTAGCTTTCTTGAGGCAATAAGGAACTACATATAGCAGTTTATGCACCTCAATGTAGCGAGTCTTGGCATCGTGGGGCACTTCACTGATGAAGTACACTAGCCGTTGGACAGTCCGGACCCTCCCGGAGGGGCCCGAAGCTTCTTCTCTATTAACCCAGATCCTCCCGGAGGGGTCTGGATTTTCTTCTTCATCAGCTCGGACCTCCTCATAGGGGACCGGACCTTCTTCTTGTACTACGAGAACTCTCTCGATTGAGAGAGGTTGATCCTCAGGCCTCTTGCCTTTAGGATCCGAGCTTGGGGGCTAGGACCCAGACTCACCTTCAGGGAGCTCCAAACCTTCCCAAAGGTGTCTAGGCTCCTGAGCTGAAGATGGCTCTAGTCTCTCCGCGACCAGGACCATGCCGACAACCTCCATAGTTGCTGAAATGTAAAGCAGAAGAGGCTCACCAAGCTCCGGAGCTACCAAAAACTGGTTGTGTGGTGAGGAGCTGCTTGAGCTCTTGGAACACCTTCTCTGCTTCTTCAGACCAATGAAATGGCCCATACTTCCTCAATAGCTTAAAGAAGGGAAGCGCCTGCTCTGCCAATATTGAAATGAACCGGCTGAGCGCAGCTAGACACCCAGTTAGCTTATAGACGTCCTTGACGTGGGCTGGGGGCCACATCTCTTCAATGGTCTTAATTTTAGCTGGATTTGCGTCAATTCCTCAGTGAGTCACCAAGAAACCAAGGAGCTCTCTAGAGTTAACCCCGAAGATGCATTTGTCCGAGTTGAGCTTCGTACGCATCAAGCGCAGCTTGTCAAAGACAGCTTGCAAATTGTATTTCTTGTTCTTGACCTAGAGGACGATGTCATCAATGTAGACCTCCACCAAGTCCCTGATGAGCTCTCCAAATGTTTTGTGCATGGCATGCACAAAAGTTGAAGCAGCGTTTTTGAGATCAAAACGCATGGCAGTGTAACAATATAACCCATCTATTGTAATGAAGGGAGTATGCTCTTCATCTTCCCCAGACATTTGAATCTGATGATATCCTGAATATGCGTCTAGGAAACACATTAATTCACACCGGAGGTAGAATCCACTATCTGATCTATCCTAGGACGTGGAAATGAGTCTTTTGGGCATGCCTTATTCAAGATGGTGTAGACGATGCACATCTAAAGCTTCCTGCCGGCCTTTGGTACAACGATTGGGTTTGCCAGCCACCAAGGATGGTGAACCTCCCAGATGAAACCAACATCAAGTAGATTCTTGATTTCTTGTCTAATGAAGTTCTGTTGCTCGATGATTGCTTCCGGGGCTTTTGATGTACTGGTTGTGCATCGGGGTATATCTTCAGGCTGTGCTCGGTCACCTCCCTAGGGATCCCAGGCATCTGTGATGGTTGCCATGCAAACACATCTACATTCACCCGGAGGAAAGAAACGAGCGCGAGTTTCTATTTGTCTTCCAAACCACCCGATATACGAGTGGTCTTGGCAGCATTAGAACCAATTTGGACGACTTTGACGAGGATGTCGGTGTCGCCGCTTGGTTGCACACGAGGTGCTGAGGTTGAGCCACTCTGACGTGAGCTCGAAGGTCATTGAGGTGGTCGCGCGTTGCCAGATTCTTCTTCCTGCGCCGTTGCGAGCACATGAAGTTCTTCCAACGCAGTGAATCCAGCAGTGGGATCCCCACGGATCCAAAGTACGCCTGAATGAGTCGACATCTTCAACACCAGATAGTCATAGTGTGCTACAACCATGAACCTATACAAGGCTGGCTTGCCTAGGATGCCGTTGAAGGGAAGGCTGATGTGTGCCACATCAGAAACCAGCTTCTCGGACCTATAGTTGTCCCTAGTCCCAAAGGTCACCGGGAGTCTAATTGATCCGAGAGGAGTGATGGCTCCCGGACCTACTCTGGAGAAAGGACGTGAGGGCCTAAGGTCCGATAGGATGCTCTGGAGCTTTGCAAAAGCCTCAAAGCTGAAAAGGCTTAGGGCTGCACCTCCGTCCACTAGGACATGATAAAGCTAGATGTTGTTGATGGTAGGAGAGACTATCAAAGGCAAATGACCAGCTCCGGTCATGTTCTTTGGACAATATGAAGCATCGAAGGTGATGGCAATATCCATCCACTTATGATGAGATCTGCCTTGGCAGTGGGAGCTGCGGCAGCCATCTCCCGACGTATTGTCTTGAGGATACGCCGGGAGGTAATGTCCTAGGACCCTCCATATATCATATATAGAGTCTTCTGACGTTCATTGTCGGAGATGTCAGAATCATCATCGACGGTGTTGTAGATGAACTTCAGGGACTTCTTGGTGTCCTGGAAGCCTAGCTCCTGATCAGACGTAGCTTCACCGACTTTCTATTTGCCTTCCCGTTGGCAGAAAGGGTCTTCTTCTTGGCGCTTGTTGTTGCATTCAACAAGCCACTGGACCTCGTGACAGTCTTCAAGATTATGGGTGTTCGATTTATGAATCGGACACCACATCTTCTCACCGTCGCCATCCTCTATCGATGGTCGGGGTCATTTTTTGGGGCGTGGCCCCCGTCCACCAAGAGCAACAGCGGCAACAACAGCAGTAGGCGTGCCGGCCAATGACTTCTTTTTGCCATTGGACTTCTTCTTCTTCTTTCCCCTACCAGAGGTAGTAGCTTCAGCATTGGAGAAAGATTTTCCAGCCTCCGCAGCTGGTTTGGTGTGCATCTCTCGGCCCTCCGCAACTCTAGCACATTTGTCAGCTAGGCTGAAGAGCTCTGTGACGCTGCTGACATCTTTGGTTGCCAGCTTCTCCATCATCTTCTTATCTCTAACCTTCTGTTGGAATGCAACAACGATAGAAGCATTTGAGATAGAAGGTATAGTATTCCGTACCTAAGAAAACCTCTGGTTGAATGATCGCAGCGATTCTCTTGATTTCTACTGTACGACGAACAAATTCAGCTCTGTGCCCGATCGGGTGTAGGAGCTTCCGAAGTTGGCATTGAACTGGCGACAAAGTTCCCCCCAACTACAAATGGAGTCAGGAGGGAGACTCATGAACTAGGACCGTGTTTTCCTGGTTTGAGCCACAAGAAAGTAGTTGCTCATCACATCCTCATTGCCTCTAGCCATGAGGATGACAGTGGAGTAGATTTGAAGAAATTCGATAGGGTTGACTGTCTTGTTGTACTTCTCCAGCAGATGAGGCTGGAACTTGAGTGGCCATTCGACCATGCGAAGATGCATGGCCAAGGCTGAACAACCGCCCCTACTCCCAAAGGAGAAGGGTTTTCCCGAGTTTCTCGCCTCTCACGAGCGCGCTCGATATGGACACGACCATCCTCCCTCATGTATCGGCAGTCGAGCTTCGACTGGAGGTCCTGCATCGGAAGCCTCGACATTGTATGAGTGCGGCGTGCCCTGAAGGGTAGTGACATCACATGCTGGGAGGGTGCACGTCTCCTGTGCTATGACGCTTGAGGACCAAGTCTACTAGACAAGGTCCCGTTCCTTGAAGGTGCCTGCCCAGTGTGGGACGCACCTTGGTTGCTGATAGCGTTGGCTGCAGCTACAACCAAATGCTCCACTTTAGCACGCCATTGCTCCAGCATAGCGGGAGGAAGCTGCGCTGGTGGACGCTAGAAGAGAGTCTGCGCTGCATTCAGTGCATTCTCAGGGTTGTTCGTCGATGCAGTGACTGACGCAAATACACAATATTGCTGAGATGGTGGAGGTGGTGGTGGTACGACACCCGCTGGAACAACATCGTTGGCTGGCTGCTGCCTGTTAGAGGTATTTCCTCCAACAAGCTGCTGAGCCAAACCATTGGACAAAGTTGAGGAGGAGTTCACCGTCTTGAGATCTTAGAACACCCTACTTGACGCGCCAAATATCGAAGTGTAGCAACAACACTTCCCCTGTTACTACTAAAGTGTAGTCTGCGGAGGTTTGTATTCGGATTGGGCACATAAGATCATAAACAGGATGATGACACAAGAGTTTTTACGTGTTCGGGCTACCTGAGCGTAATACCCTACTCCACGGGGTGGTTGTTCATTGTGTATGTGGCGATTGTCTGAGGTTACTTGTGTGCTTGTGAGCTTAGTTGCCTTCTACCATGCCGCGCAACCCTTTTATATGCTAAGGACTGACCGTTACAGAGTATGCCTGGCCCGACAGGTGGCCTCAACTGTAATTAACTAGTTATAGATGATCTACATGTATTATCCGTGATTAACAGTGTGATAACGCGCCTTAATGGTGACATTACCTGTATTAATAGTCCTCTGATCGTGCGTCATTAATATTGAATTATTGACGCATTATTCAGGCCTTGTAAGGGCTATTTAATAGCCTTTTGAATGTCCGCACCGTTGGAGATCCTGTGGTCTTCCTGTTGTACACTTAGATTTGGAGGTCTAACACGTGGCAGCTCCGGAGCTTCCCTCTGTGGGGAGGCAGGTCCGGAGCCACTTGACACATGGCGGCTCCAGAGCTTCCCTCTACTAGGGGTTAGGTCCGGGGCTGCTAAAAACGTGGCGGTATCAGAGCTTCCATTTGAAGGAAGGTAGATTCTTCCCCGCAGGACACGTGGTAGCACCAAAACTAACTAAACGAGGGATGCGGTCCCAGTGCTATAGGACGTGTGTTGCCTTCGGAAGTCTTCAACTCGAACATAGGAACTCCTTGGTTTTAAGTGCGGTATTAGGGAGTACCTGGTATCCATTGTACCGACAATATAGATAAAGAAAAAAATTATATTTTACAAGGATCAAGTATCTATGTTGTTCAATTAACTCCCAAAATAAAATTTTGGTTCATTTTACCGCCAAACTTGAAATAAGTTCGATTGACCCCAATGAAATATTTTTTTTGTTTATTTATGTACGTGTCACATTTGAGTGTAGAATTTTTTGAGATTATAGATACAACAAGTTCGTAAGATTGTTTAATTTTTTTGTATTTTTTATGTAGAAAACATGTAATACATATCTGATATAGTTGATAAACTAATAAAAGAAAAATTTATGAAAAATTCTGGATTTTTTTAGCATCGTGTATTGTTAGGTGTAGTCCCACATCGTATATTGGTGGCGGAGGCCAACATAAGAGGTGGAGGGAACCTCACCTATTAGACTTATCTTTTGGGATGAGGTGGATTTTTTGAGACTCTAGTTAGGTCTGTGTGTGTAGTAGACCCGTTACGACCTGGATCAACGGTAGGAGCTCATCTACGTGACAAGATGGGCCGCATTCTAACAAGTAGTATTAGAGTCATGGTAGGAAATCTGAAACATCTTGTGAGTCTCACATGGATATAGAGCCGTCGGATGGGATATCTCGGGCATGTTGACGGTCCTTAAATGCTAAATTTGTCTGTGAATTCACCTCGTAAAAATAATAAAATAAGAAAATAATATAGTGGTAGGGGTAAACACTAACCATTTCCACAAGTGTTGTGTCTATTTGCACGCAGTTGAATTAAGCTCCAAAATACTAAAAAATACAGAGAACGACCCTAAATGTTATGTTTCAACCAATTAAGTAATGACACATGTCATCACATGGATCCATAGATTAATTCCCAGGCGTATCCGAGGGAATCCAACAACGATTCACGTGAAAATGGGTTCTGGGCCCACAAATAAGTGACCAAGAGAAAGCACAACCCGAGGGGGCCAAGACCAAGTCGCCCGAGCCCCTGGCTCGACCGACTCTTTCCTGGCGCCAAATGTGGTCTTCTTCTTCCACGTGTCGACTCCCTGTATTTCCCTGAAGACGGTGATGATTGATTCGCGCAGTAATTATGGTGCCAAACCGACTGAACTCGTGTATATATAGCCCCCCCCGTCACTCACTTCACACACCACAAGTTCGAGTTTAGAATTCCACTCGAAAGGGTTAGCGCTGCCCATGTGGCCTGCCAAGTAGAAGGAGAGTGAGGAGGAGCTAGGAGGAGAAGGCTTGGGCTTGTCAAGTCCCTCTTCCACACTTGTATCTCTATGAAAGTTCTGCCGGAATTGAGTAATACTTTTGTGAATTCAATACAAGTTTGATTTCTATTTCATAGTAGTTTGCCTTGTAGATTCTTGTAGGTTCACTCATTTAATTCATTAGAGGCTCTATTCAAGCTTTGCATTGGAAATGATTAGAGTTGTGAATTAGAACTTAAGTGTGGTGCTTAGGTTAAAATTTATCAGTGAGCTAGGCAGTAGGTGGTGATAGCCCTATCTATCCTTAGTAATCCTCCATGTTGGGCTACGTCATAGGCTCTTAGTGGGAATCGTCTTGGTTTTGCTAGGAGTAAACCCGTACCCGAAGCAATCATCTACCGTAGGCTACTGTGGCTTATAATCAAACCATTGAATTGATCTCAAATCCTTACCTACCAAACAAATTGTGTGTCCTTGGGAGAACAAGTTAGGAGATCTCACACACGTTCCTTGGATTCAATACCCTTGGGAGTACTCTTTCTTGCATCGTAAGACATACCAACAAACATTTCTAGCGCCGTTGCCAGGAAATTGTTGTTGCTGATCTTCGAACCTTGTTCACCCTCATATGTATTTTCTTTTCTTTATTTCTTTGCGTTCCACCACCTATATAAAGACATCCTACATTCTATCTTATTCTGCCCCAAAGGGCGAGTTCTGCGAGCCACAACCGTCGACATAACCTATTTTCTCAACTAGCTATGAACTTTTCCCTGGCTTTATAGCCATGGTTTGACAACAATCATTCTCAGGAACGGATTGTCAAAACCCTTACATCATCCGCGAGAGGTTGAACAATTGTGTTCATGTCTTTTGATTAAAGGTATGACACAATAAACTCTTAAATAGAAGTTGTTTCCTTTTTCCCACATGGAAAAAGTGAAAAAATGGTACATCATAATATTGGAAAACAAATGGTGATTGGCGAGAATTATGAGATAAATTTTGTCTTGCATTCTTTCAAATATCTCAAATTGTTTCCTTGCGAATGGAAGTACTAGGCTTCCAACAAATGGAGAAGGAATCAATAGGTGAAGCTTGGGACATGTTTTTGCTTTTGCAAAATTCTGGCCCATATTTGTTAATCCCCGATCCATTGTTATTGCAATAATTCTTCATGGGACTTAACAAAGGGTCTTCCATATACCTCGACATTACAGCTGTAGGGTCTTTCCTCCATAAGACGGCAGAATAATGGAGGGAACTTCTAGATCAAATTCTAGAAAAATGCCTCCTTCATTATGGGTCTTAATGAACCTCTACTAGAGGAAGCCAAGTCGAGCATCGAGGATACCTCTATAGTCAAGGAAGAGCCAGTAGCATGCCCATCACCAGCCTTGCCTACAGAATTCTCTCCTGAACCTAAATCTCCAAAGGATGAAGAAATTCAACCTTCAGAATTCCCGTTCTACTTTGAGGAAGATATTTTTAAAGATTATGAAAATACCTCGAAGTACTGGTACTATAGGAAGCCGTCATTACCTTAAACTCCACCCGACTCCCCTGATTATGTATTCCTCTCAGACAGTGTCAAGGAGTTAACATCTATTTTGAGCTCAGAATGGACGGTAGTGGTTCAGAACTCACAGGAAGTCCTTCGGATGATCACACACCTTGGCTACCTTTCTATGTCACATTAAAGGAGTAATGATGCGAGTTCTATATAATCCCATAGTTGGAGCTAATATCATTTTTGTTACTTTTGCTCGCCCCATTTTGGGCGATGTGCCAGTAACACCAACACAAAAATCCTTCTGAGACTCCTTTAGAAATATTCTTGAAGGATATGAGATTTTTCAACATGCGTCCGTGAGACACAAAAATGTTGAGGTCTTCCTTGATCTCCATGTGTTCGAAGTCCGTGACTTCGACATTGTTATAGGGGTTCCCATTGAGAAATTTCTCATGGAAATTCCCTTTAATGGAAAGCTGGACATTAACTTTGGAGGGAGGAAGATTTATATTCCTATTCTGCGTTCAAAGAACACATCTGCAGAACATCCCCTTCAAGATGTGCCAATGGAGGAGGTTAGGACTCTTCAATATTTGGAACCTCTTGAAGTAGAAGGAGAAGAAAATTTCATCCAAGAAGAGGGTGAACTTTAGGAGACATTTGAACTTCCCAAGGAATAGCCCACACCAAAACCTCCAATTGAACTCAAAATCTTACCTCCATGCCTACGTTATGCCTTTCTAGATGGAGATTTGGAAGCCCCTGTCATTATAAGTGACAAGCTTTCAGATGAGGAAACACTAACACTCATATCCATGTTACAGAACCATAGGATTGTCTTTGGCTACTCACTCCAAGATCTTAATGGAATCAACCCTGCTCTTTGCACTCATCGCATTCTCATTGGCCCCTAGAATACGCCCTCACAGGACCCTCAACAACGGTTAAATAATGTGAAGCATGAAGTTGTCAATAAGGAGGTCTTGAAACTTATAAATGTAGGGATAATTTATCCCGTTCCTCACAATGAGTGGATCAGTCCGATCCAAGTAGTGTTGAAGAAGGGAGGAATGATAGTCATTCAAAATGAGAGTGTCAAAGTGTTGGATACGACACTTCCCCCGGACCCGCTGAGAAGTAGCCCGCGGAGGTTCTTTTGTGGTTGGGGCACGCAAAGATCAAGATGAAGGTGGTGACCTTAGAGATTTATGTGGTTTGGGCAGCCTGAGCGTAACACCCTACTCCACGGGTTTTGTGTAATTGTATTGAGTGAGTATGTCCGCTAGGGTCAGGTCGAATTAGCCTCTGTCTAGCTTGTCCCCATATTCGTGTGGTGCAGCCCTTTTATAGTTCTAAGGACTAACCGTTACAAAGCTGGCCTGGCCCAACATGTGGCCCTGGCATGCTTAATGACCTAATACACTGTCTAAAGGGTATTAAGTACAATTAATAGTGTGGTAACATGCCTTCATGACAGCGTTACCCCTATTAACGGTGCACTGACCGTGTGTCATTAATATGGCATTAATGACATTATCAGACCTTGTAACTGCTACTTGAACGATCCTTGAATGTTTGTAACGAACATGATCTGCTCGTATTTCTGTTGGAGATGAAGGTCCAGAGGCTCCACACATGGCAGATCCGGAGCTTTCCCTTGCGGGAGGGTAGCTCCAGGGTTGCTGTACACGTGTCGGTACCATAGCTCGTCTCTGACGGGGGCTAGGTCAGGGGCTGTTGTACACGTGTAGTCGCCGGAGCTTCCCTTGGTTGGGAGTTTTGTTCTGGTCTTATTTTACATGTGTTAACCCGGGAGCCAGCCATGTGAGGGGAGCGGGTCCGGTGCAACGTGACATGTAGGACCTGCAAGGGCCTTCGACTCTGACGGGTGGAACTTTCTTGAACTTTTTGCGGTATCGTGGGGTACCCGGTATGTAGGGTACCGACAGTGGCCCCCGAGCCCACCTCTGGGAGAAACCCCTTGGGTTAAGTTGTTCTGCTGGAGGTGGGGCCATTCTGGATTCCCGCGCTTCAATTTTCAAAAAGTCCCCTGATGCGCCAATAAGTGATGGTCCGGGAATGAAACTTTGGCGCATGGCTTGTTATGAATACGGTAGATGAGATCTTTGAGTGCGGATCTCACGCAATTGAAGGTCACCGGTTCCCAATACGAAAACCGTATCGGTTCCGCGTGCCCTGTCAATGCGCCGACTTTTGGTTTCCCGCCGCTCATCATGGCAACGGTTGGCCTTGGGTAAGGACCTCGATCTCTTCACCGGGGTGGCCCAAGGCCCACTCTTCATTGACTGGGTAGGTTTTTGAAAAGTGCTTTCGATCTCATTGCGGTTTCCATCCAAGCGTCACGGAGGCTTACTTAAGAAGGAAAGTGCGCACAGTTTGAGTACTCTTTACGCCTTTAATCATCTTTGCACTCAGAGCCTCCCAAACTCCGCCTAACTTTCCATCCTTTGCTCCACCTTGCCGCGATGGAGTTGGGTCTCCCCAAGAGCCGCCTCAAGAGCGATGATGATCTAAAGAAGATTCGGACCTACATGGGGTGGTCCAGCGACTCCTTCAACCATCTGTTCCGCGCCGGCAAGCTCCCGTTCAAGAAGGAGCGCGACGGCGACATGGTGTACTTCTCAGCGTACGCCATGGTGGGACTTATCCCACCTTTCTCAACTTTCCTTTTAATGCTGCTGGACTTCTATGGTCTGCAGTTGTACCACCTTGGCCCCCACTCTCTTCTTCTCGTGGTGACATTCGTCCACTTCTGTGAGATGTGGGTGGGTATTCCACCCTGCATCGAGCTTTTCCGTACCTTCTTCACCATCCAAACCACCGGCAAGGGGTCTGAGTTTCTTGGCTTCTACTATTTTTGTGAAGCGCAAGAACTGCCCCTACAAATACTTGAAGTCGTTTCCTTCCGGCAAGTGGGACGACTGGATGAAGGATTGGATCATCGTCACCGCAGAAGAGCACGAGAAATTGGAGCTGCCCAAAGGTCTCCCCAATGTTGACACTGACGCTTGGAGTGTGGTTCCGGTGCTGTTAGATGCCTTCAAGCTTGTTTTGACCAGGATCCGCGAGTACGTGGAAGGTGGAGTGACCCCCCAGATGGTCTTATGCAATTTCCTGGTCAACAGGTGGGCTCCGCTGAAGAAGAGGGAGAAACTTGCGTGGGCCCTCAACAGCGTGATGGATGACGACCGGATCGAAACCGGCCTGAGATCCAACTTGGATGTGGCAGCTTTGGAGCTTCATCTCAAGAAATTCCAACATGGAATTGACGTCGAAGGCGACTACTTAGCTCTGCTGACAGCTTTCCTCCCTTTGAGCATGGAGGCGCAGTTCAGCAGGGAGCTCCGAAGGAGTATGCCGGCGCTTGAAGACCTTGGTGAGGTGGAAAGGCGTCTGACCACTGGGTTTGTGATCCCTGGAGCTTTCGAGGGTGGTCCTGCTTCTGCCCCGAGTCGGAAGACTGAAGACACCGGCAAGGGCAAGGGCAAAGATCCAGCTGAGCCTTCCAGTCGGAAAAGGAAGTTGAAGCACACCGATGGTAGGTCTGTCAGACCTGCTCCTTCCACGACAGCTCCTTCTCCCCAGCGGGGGAGGTCTTCCGCTACTACCCCTGCTCTGGTGCAAGAGTCTTCAAGAGGCGTAAGCTCCGGGCAGTTGACCCAGGCCTCCGTGCCGGCTAGAAGCTCCAGGTCTGGGAGTTCTTACCGGCGAAGGGAAGCTCCGTCCGAAAGAACTCCGGCGGCTGCAAGTGTTCCTCAACTGAGGTCCGAAGCAGTTGTCTCACTAGATTTGGTAGGCTCTAGCTCCGGGCCTCAGAAGAAAAGGTTTTGAGGCGACTTGGGTGGTAGCATCCCGAGGTAAGCATTGATTGCTCACCCTAAAATGCTAGTCTTTCTTTTGGATGTGTCTTTAATATTCTCTTCCCTTTATTTTTATGGTGTCAAAGAAAGGACACGGAGCTTCAGCGTCTGTTGCAACGGCTGGGGCTGCACCTGCCGAAGCTCCGGTTTCGATTGCTAAGCCTTCTCATCAAGCGGAGGTGGGAGTCGCGGCAGCTCTGGCGCTAGCTGTCGTGAGATTGGACTCGGAGTCCTCACACGAAGCTCCTGTGGTAGCGCCGAACTGCAGGAGAGAAGTTTAAGATGTATCCCTGGTGGCGGAGGCTGATGCTCGAGCACCAGCGATGCTAGAAGTTCCGGCTTTCGAGCTGGAAGTTGCCAAAGCCCTAGCTGCTGAGCCAGATGTAGTTGAAGCCCCGACTATTATGCCGGAGATCACCCAAACTCCGGCCCTTGTGCTGGAAACGGTTGAAGATCAAGCGGATGAGTCGGAAGTGGTAGAGGGTCCGACTGCTGAGCCGGAGGTGGTTGGAGGTCTAACGGCTGTGCTAGAGGTTGTCGCCATGCTGAAGCCCAAGCCAACGGCAGTTGAGGCCTCAGTTGAAGCTCCAGCTGCTGCTCCAAAGGTGGTGGTCCTAGAGGTACCTGGGTCGGAGCCAGAGCAACCCAAAGAAAGGGCGACAGGTCCTCCAACTTCGGAGCTGTCAACCGGAGACCCTGAAGCGGCACCTTCAACTGCTCCAGAGGTGGAAGTTCCACCAGTGGGTTCTTCTGCTGCCGATGAAGGGCTCTAGGAGAGCGGCCCTAGCGCTGCAGGAGTCTAGGGGACCAGTATTGTAGAGTGGGACTCAATTTTTGTGATGGAGAATCCGTTTGAGCCTGCGTAAATGATCTCGGCAGGCCCAGAGTGTATCCCTCTGGCGTTGTCCATAGACAATGCATGCTCAAGCCTCCGACAGGTCCAACTTGCCTTTGATCATGAGAGCAAAGCCTTGGAGGAGGAGCGCAACACCTTGAGGCGTTGGCGCAACAGACTCCATTTTGAGACCAAGCTTGCTCAGACAAGGCTAGATCTCCAAGAGGAATGGATCAAGGGGGATAAGGCCCAGTTAGAATACTGGGGTAAGTTGATGGAAGAGAAAGAGGCTGCCATTCGAGAGCTCGATGCTAACTCCAGGGAAATCATGGAGCAAGCCAAGGAGAGACGTGAAGCTGCTGATGAGCGTTACGAAAAGCTTGCAGAATTGAATGAAACTCTCCTAAAGCGTCGAGCGGACCTGGAGGCGGGGGAGGAAAAACTACTGGGGCAGCAGGAGGATGTGGTGAGGAGAGAGGCGGAGGTCACCTAGAAGTTGACTCTGGGTGAGAAAAATTTGGCAGATCGCAACAAAAAGCTGGATCTATGGAAGGAGGAAGAGAGGAAGAAGAACTGGAATGTGGGGCAAGAGCTCTCGAAAAGAGAGTCTGACGTTGCCGCTAGGGAGGAGAGACTCAAGGGTAGGGAAAAGTACCTAGCTGAGAGGCGGAACCGCATCCACATCCGGGAGACGGAGCTGGCCGAATGGGAGAAGCAGGTTGCTAAAAACATGGAACAACATGCTAAGTTGGCCGAGCGGCTTGCCCGTGAAGGTTCGGAGCTTGCAGCCGCCTGGAGGTCACTGGAAGAGCTGCGGAGCTCGAAGGCAACTGAGTCCTTGATGGCATGGGACTTCCTAGGGCGTGCAGATAGGGACCTTGTGCGTCTTGGTTTCAGTCTAGTACGCCTAGAGGACCCAGCGCAGGAACTGGACCAGGCGCTAGCGGCACATGGCTCTACTGGCAGCAAACTCGACGTGATGGCTGACATCATTGCCGATCAACTGGAGACGGAGGGTAAATACTTGTCCAAGAACGTCGCTGAGTATGTCTTGGCATGTTACCGGAGTCGAGACCCCCAGTTCTCCCTTGATCCGGTCTTTGAAGGAATCATCGCAGAGGAGGAGGATGTCACCAGGGCTAGTGTCCAAGAAGCTGCTGAGAAGGTTGCTTCGTTTTTCCACAGGACCTAGATCTTCCAGTAGCTAGGACTTTTTTCCCTTTGTCCCTTGTAATCTCAATTTTGTAATACAATACTTTTGATTAATGAAATCCTCCTTTTTGCCTTGAATTTCACTTTGTATTCAATATACTGTGTCGTGTCTTGTTGGCTCCCAGGTACATGTGTACAGTTGAGGTGTGCACATGTACCAAAGGTTATGACAGTATGTTGAAGTCTTCAATTTTGAAGCGTTGAAGACAGGCCCCCGGGAATGGTCGGAGCTTGGTAGCTCCGGTGTCAACATATTAGACGTTGATGGCAGACGTATCTTGGGAGATGTCGGAGCTTAGTAGCTCCAACGTCGTCCACCATCGCTATGAATTTTTACTTTTCCTGCACATTAAAGGCAAGAGAAAAAGTAAAATTCGTCCTCTTGTCTATAAATTGATTGTGACTTTTTTTTTCTTATTTGGACTTTAGATCCAAAAAAACCGAACATGATAACAAGCGTTTTGATATAATTTTCCTATATCTCAATGCTTTTTAGTACTTACCCTACTGAGGCCTGCCGGGGTGTAGGTAGAGTGGCGTACTTAGGGTGCAGGACTAGGCTAAGTCGATAGCACACTCTGGACCTATGTTGGCTTGGCGTTCAGGCAAGTAGACTATGTAGCAGTGATAAGATTCATAAATACTATCAATAAGGCTTCTAATGCATGTTAATTACTTGGAACAAAGCTCAAAAAGATTTGCACAACTTCATTATAGATAAGTGGGGTAAAAATAATTTGATATATTGAACCTTGCACAAAAGGTAAATGCACGTGGAGTCTGTTTTCACACAACAATGCCTTTCATTATAGGTCCGACTTACAGGGGAGACATGGACACACTTAGGGTGCTGGACCAAGCTAAATGTGCTATACATCTTGTGCTAGCCCAGAGCAAGTAGTTACACTTTTAGTGCTGTGACTGTTTCAAGTGTTACTTGAACTTACCAGACCCTCCCGGAGGGGTCTAGATGTTCTCCCAGAGGACTTGCTCGTCTCTGTATAATGACTCTACAACATGCATTGTGTGTAATTATAGACTCACCTCCGTGATTCTAAGCATAAAACTTACGGAGGTGCTCGATGTTCCAAGGATTGGGAAGTGGGATCCCATCCTCAGTTGCCAAGCAAACACACCCTGGTCGGGATACTTTAATGACTCGGAAGGGATCCTACCAGCTGGGGGAAAGTTTGTTCATCCCTCCATGAGTTAGTATTTTCTAGAGCACCAGGTCGCCTACTTCAAGCTGTCGATCACGCACATGCCTTTCATGGTAGCGCTGGAGCACTTGGCGATAACGTGCATTCCAAACAGCTGCTTGGCACCTTCCCTCGTCGACGAGGTCAAGGTCTTCACACTGGAGTTGGTCCTACGTGGCTTCGTCAAAGGTCCGGACCCAGAGGGACCCCATGGTGATCTCCGGAGGGAGGACTGCTTTAGCTCCGTACACCAAGAAGAATGGAGTCTCCCCAGTTGACCGATTAGGTGTTGTCCTATTCGCCCATAATGTGGGCGGAAGCTCTTCAATCCAGTTAGCTCCGTGTTTTTTCAAGCGCTCATATGTGCACATCTTGAGTCCTTTTAAGATTTTTGCATTTCCTCTCTCGGCTTGGCCATTGCTTGCTGGATGAGCTACCGAAGCATAGATAAGCTGAATACTGTGGTCTTCGCAATATTCTTGGAATGCAGCACTTGTAAATTGAGTTCCATTGTCAGTTATGACTTTGTTTGGAATTCCAAATCTGCATTTAATGGACTTCAAGAACTTGATTGCTGATTGTTTGTTGATTGTTACTACTGGAGTTGCTTCTGGCCACTTGGTGAACTTGTCGATGGCGACATATAGGAACCTGTAACCTCCGAGGGCTTTTGGGAAAGGTCCCAAGATATCCATGCCCCACACTGCGAATGGCCATGTAGGAGGTATCATTTGTAGTGATTGAGCTGGAGAGTGAATCTGTTTGGCGTGAAACTGACATGCTTCACATTTTTTCACTAGCTCAACCGCATCCTGGAGCGCTGTAGGCTAGTAAAAGCCATGCCGGAAGGCTTTACCAACCAACGTGCTGGAAGCTGCGTAGTTCCCACACTCGCCTCCATAGATTTCTGCGAGGAGATTGCAGCCCTCTTCCCTTTTAATGCACCGCATTAGGATACCATTGGCACCGCGTAGGTAGAGATCCCCTTCTACCAACGTGTATCTTTTAGCCAATCTGAGAATCCGGTCAGTGGATACACTATCTTCAGAAAGGATATTGTTTTTCAAGTAGCTCAGGATCTCCGAGATCCATGCATCGAAGCTAACTTGAGCTTCTGAGTCTTGCGTGCTGGGTTGCTCGGAGCTTATGACAGCACCTATGACCCTTGGTGGACGCCATGGTAACAGGGCCACCATGACCGCCAACTTCAAGGTACTGGTCTCGCCCCCTTCGCTCAGTTCGGCAAGCTGAGCTGTTGGTTTTGATAACCTCCGGACGAAGATTCCGTCAGGTGCTGGAGCTCCGGTTGAGGCTTTTGTTGAGAGTTCATCGTCTTCAGAGTTATGAAGGCGCTGAACATGATGGAGATCCAGGACTTCGAAGTCCTTCTGAAGCCTCTGGACTTCAAGGATATAAGCACCTAATTGAGAATTGTTACAGGAGCATTCACCTTTCACTTGTTTGATGATGAGTTGTGAATCTCCCTTCACCAACAGCTATTTGACACCATAAGATAGTGCCACTTTGAGTCCATAGATGAGGGCTTCATACTCCACCATATTGTTGGTTGCCTTGAAATCAAGGTGTACATGTACTTGACCTTCTCTCCGGTCGGAGCCAGGAGAAGGATTCCAACTCTAGCCCCTGCTTCTGCCCGGAACCATCGAAGTAGAGGGTCCAGTGAGGCTCAGTGAATTCCAGAACTTTGAGCTCTGGTTTCTGCTCACTGTGTCCCCAGGGTTTGACGGTGAGGGGCTCCATTCCGCCACAAAGTCAACCAAGGCTTGACTTTTAATTGCTTGTCTCAACACGAATTCTAGATCGAATTCTGCCAGCTCCGCTACCCACTTTGCAATATTCCCAATAGTATTAGGGTTATGCAAAATTGCAAGTTGTGGAAAAGAGGTTACCACTGAGATTTTGTTTGATTGGAAGTAATGATGATGCTTTCTTGAGGTGATAAGAACTGCGTAAAGCAGTTTATGCACCTAAATGTATCTTGTTTTGGCTTCATGGAGTACTTCACTGATGAAGTACACTGGGCATTGGACTGTCCGGACCCACCCGAAGGGGCTCGGAGCTTCCTCCTCATCAACCCGGACCCTCCCGGAGGGGTCCGGACCTTCTTCTGGAATTTCGTGGTCCCTGCCGAAGGAACCCGGAGCTTCATCTAGAGTGACCCGGACCCTCCTAGAGGGGTCTGGATCTTCTTGTTCAGCAGGAGTTACTCCTTCATTTGAAGGAGATTGATCCTCTAGCATCTCGCTTTGAGGATTCGTGCCTGAGGGTTGATACCAAGACTCGCCTTCAAGTAGCTCTGGACCCTCCTGGATGGGTCTAGACTCCTGAATTGGAGATTGTTCCGGTATTTCCGCGACCAGAACCATACTGACAACCTCTGCAGTTGCCGAAATGTAAAGCAGTAAAGGCTCACCAGGGTTAGGAGCTACCAGGATTGGTAATTTGGTGAGGAGCTGCTTCACCTCTTGAAATGCCTTTTCTGCTTCCTCAAACCAATGAAATCGTCCTGACTTCCTCAAGAATTTAAGAAGGGTAGCGCCCGTTCTGCCAGTCTTGATATAAACCGACTGAGCGCAGCTAGACATCCAGTCAACTTTTGGACATCTCTAATGCGGGCTGGGGCCGCATTTCTTCTATAGCCTTGATCTTCGCTGGATTTGCTTTGATTCCTCGATGAGTCACCAAGAACCCCAGAAGCTTTCCGGAGCTAACCCGGAAGACACACTTGTCTGGTTTTAGCTTGGTGCGTGTAGTGCGCAACTTGTCAAAGACGGCTTGTAAGTTGTCAAGGAGTGACTCCTTGTTTTTGATCTTCACGACGTTGCATCAACATACACCTCCACCAAGTCTCTAATTAGCTCTCCAAATGTTTTGTACATGGCTCACACAAATGTTGACGTAGCATTTTTAAGACCAAATGGCATGGCAGTATAACAATACAATCCATCTACTGCTATGAAGGAAGTGTGCTCTTCATGTTCCTTAGACATTTGGATTTGATGATATCCAAAATATGCATCTAAGAAACACAGTAGTTGACACCCAGAGGTGGAGTCCACAATCAGATCTATTCTAGGTAGTGGAAATGGATATTTTGGACATGCCTTATTTAAGGTGGTGTAGTCAGTACACATCTGATGCTTCCCACTAGCCTTGGGTACAACAACTGGGTTTGCCAGCCATTTTGGATGGAAGACTTCCCGGATGAATCCAGCTTCGAGCAACATCTTGATTTCCTATCGGAGGAAGTTTTGTCACTCGATTGATTGCTTCCGAGGCTTCTGGTGTACAGGCTGAGCGTCTAGGTAAATCTTCAGATTGTGCTCAATCACCTCCCTAGGGATCCCGGGCATTTGTGATGGTTTCCAGGCAAACACATCAACATTAGCCCAGAGGAATGTGATGAGCACGAGTTCCTATTTGTTGTTCAAACCCCTCGATATACGAGTAGTCTGAGCAGCATCGAAACCAATTTGGACGACTTTGACGGTATGTCAGCGTTGCCGCTTTGTTGCACACGAGGTGCAGAGGTAGAGCCTTTGTGACGAATGCTTGGAGGATTCGCAACTCGCTCCTTACCAAATGCTTCCTCTTGCGCTGTGGTAAGCGCATAGAGTTCCTCCAGTGCAATGACTCCTGCGGTTTGATCTCCACGGATCCGGTGAACGCCTGTGGGTGTTGGCATTTTCAACACCAAGTAACCATAATGGGCAGCAGCCATAAACTTGTATAAAGCTGGCCTGCCCAAAATGGCATTGAAGGGTAGACTGATATGCATAATGTCGAAGATCAATTTCTCGGTTCTGTAATTCTCCCGGGTCCCTAAGGTCACCGGGAGTGTAATGGAACCAAGAGAAGTAACGGTTCCCGGACCTACTACGGAGAAAGGTAAGAATGAGCGAAGGTCTGAGGGCCGGAGCTGAAGCTTAATGAAAGCTTCAAAGCTTATGAGGTTTATCCCGAAACCTCCGTCCACCATTACATGGTGGATTTGGATATTCTTAATGGTGGGTGACACCATCAACGGGAGTTGACCAGCCATGATCATGTTTTGCGGGCAGTCTGAAGCATCGAAAATGATGGGTGTGTCCATCCACTTCCGATGTGGTTCTGCCTTAGCAGCATGGGCTACCATGGCCATGTCCCACCACATTGTCTTGAGGATGCGACAAGAGGTGATGTCCCAAGAACCACCATATATGGTGTTTAGGGTTTTCCGGTGCTCGTTGTTAGAGGCGTCGGAGTCGTCGTCGACAGTGTTGTAAACGGCTTTCAAGACCTTTTTTGGGACATGGAAACCTAGCTTCTCTTCAGTTGTAGCTTCATCGACGTTTTGTTTTCCTTCCTTTTGACAGAAAGGAGCTTCTTCCGGGCGCTTGTTGTAGCACTCGGCAAGGTTCTAGACCTCCCGACACTCTTCCAAGCTGTGTTGGTTCGTCTTGTGGATTGGACGCCATGCTTTGGAACTGTTGCCGTCCTCTGATGAAGGTCGAGGTCGCTTCTCAGGGCGTGGCCCTGGCTTCCAGGGGCTGCAGCAGCTGCAGCTGGAGCGCCGACCGACGACTTCTTTTTGCCGTTGGGCTTTGTCTTCTTTTTACCACTACCGGAGGTAGCGGTTTCAGTTTTGGAGGACTTCTGGTTGGCCTCCAGAGCTGGCTTGGAGTGCATTTCACGGCCCTCCACAGCTCTAGCACATTTGTGAGCTAGGCTGAAGAGTTCCGTGACCCTGGTGACTTCTTTAATAGCCAGCTTCTCTAACATCTTCTTATCTCAAACACCCTGTCTGAATGCAACGATAACAGAAGAGCTTGAGATAGAAGGAATGGTATTTCGTACCTGAGTGAATCGCTGGATGAAGGACCGTAGCGATTGCCCTGATGTTTGCTATACAAGAAAAAGGTCCAATTTAGTGCCGGGCTGGGTATAGGAGCTCCCGAAGTTGGCATTGAATTGCTGGCATAGTTCCACCCAACTATTAATGGAGTCGGGTGGAAGACTCATGAATCAGGACCTTGCAGTCCCAGTTAAAGCCACCGGGAAGTAATTGGCCATTACAGCCTCATCACCTCCCACTGCCAATATCGCAGTTCAGTAGATTTGAAGAAATTCGGCGGGGTTGACTGTCGCATCGAATTTTTCCGGCAAGTGAGGCCGGAACTTCTGTGCCCATCTGACCATGCGTAAATGCATGGCCAGGGCAGAACAACCTCCTCCTACTCCTTGAGGAGCAGGGTTGTCCCGAGCCTCTCGCCTTTCGCGAGCATGCTCGATATGGACACGGCCGTCCTGTTGCAGGTATCGGCGATCCAGTTCCGACCGCAGGTCATGAGTCAGAATACTGGTAATTGTGTGGGTGCGTCGTGCCCCGGGAGGCAACGAAGTCACCTGTTGGGAGGTGGCACGCCTCCTTTGTTGAGAGGCTTGTGGACCAAGCCGGCCAGACATGGTCCGTCATTGTGAAGGTGCTCGCCCCGAAGGAGGAGAACCTTGGTTGCTGATGCCTATAGCCACAGTTGCGACCAAATGATCAACATCGGCCCTCCACTGCTCCATATCACCCTGGGGTGCACCTGGAGGCGGTGGGTGTTGCAGAAGAGCGCGCGCAGCAATGAGCGCGTGCTCAGGGTTGTTGTTTGTCGATGCAGTGATTGACGCAGATGCTCCATCTTGTTGACCAACATTGTTTGCTGGAATAAATGGTGGCTGTGGTGCCACAACACCTGCTGGAGCAACGGATCCTGCTGTTTGTTGGACGTTGGAGGGATTGCCTCCAGCAGGTTGTCCAACGTGGTTGCCAATGGAAGATCCAGCAGCCGAATTCACCATCTTGTGATCTCGGGCCCTCCCCCTACCTGGCGCGCCAAATGTCGAAGTGTTGGATACAACACTTCCCCCAGACCCGTTGAGAATCAGCCTGCGGAGGTTCTTTTGTGGTTGGGGCACACAAAGATCAAGATCAAGGTGGTGACCTCAGAGATTTATGTGGTTCGGGCCGCCTGAGCGTAACACCCTACTCCATGGGGTTTGTGTAATTGTATTGAGTGAGTATGTACGCTAGGGTCAGGTCGATTTAGCCTCCGTCTAGCTTGTCCCCATATTCCTGCGGTGCAACCCTTGTATAGTTCTAAGGACTGATCGTTACAAAGCTGGCCTGGCCCGACATGTAGCCTTGGCGTGCTTAATGACCAAATACACTGTCTAAAGGGTATTAATTACAATTAATAGTGTGGTAACGTGCCTTCATAGCAGCGTTACCCCTATTAACAGGTGCACTGTCCGTGTGTCATTAATATGGCATTAGTGACACATTATCAGACCTTGTAACTGCTGCTTTAACCGTCTTTGAATGTTTGTAACGGACATGATCTTCTTGTATTTCTGTTGGAGATGAAGGTGCGGAGGCTCCACACATGGCAGATCCGGAGCTTTCCCTTGCGGGAGGGTAGGCTCGGGGTTGCTGTACACGTGTCAGTACTAGAGCTCCTCTCTGACGGGGGCTAGGCCCGGGGCTGTTGAACACTTGTAGTCATCGGAGCTTCCCTTGGTTGGGAGTTTTGTTCCGGTCTTATTTTACACGTGTTAACTTGGGAGCCAGGCATGTGTGGGGAGCGGGTCCGGTGCAACATGACATGTGGGACCTGCAAGGGCCTTCGACTCTGACGGGTGGAACTTTCTTGCACTTTTTACGGTATCGTGGGGTACCCGGTACGTAGGGTACCAACAGAGAGGAATGAATTAATTCCTCATGTCACAGGAGGAGGATGTGCATAGAGTATTGGAAACTCAACAAGGCAACTAGGAAGGACCATTTCCCACTGCCATTCATTGATGAGATGTTAGAGTGGTTGGCAAAATATTCCTTCTTTTATTTCCTTGATGGATATTCGGGCTATTATCAAATTCCCATCCACCCTGATGATCAAAGTAAGACCACATTCACCTGTCCTTATGGAACATGAGGCTACTGGTGAATGTCTTTTGGACTGTGTAATGCACCCACCTCTTTTCAAAGGTGCATGATGTCTATCTTTTCCGACATGATTGAAGAAATCATGGAAGTTTTCATGGACGATTTCTCTGTATACTGAAAAACTTTTGTTCATTGTTTGAAAATTTTAGACAAGGACTTACAAAGAAGTTAGAGGACTTCCAGGCGAGAATCCGCAACTTCCTAGGTCATGCAGGGTTCTATCGATGATTTATCCAGGATTTTTTCAAAAATCGCTAGACCTCTCACAAACCTTCTAGCTAAGGATGCTCCCTTTGGTTTTGATGAGGAGTGCCTCATATCTTTTGAAAGTATCAAAAAGGCACTTGTCTTGGCTGAATCATCCAACCCCCTGGTCGGATGCATCTGTTCGAAATATGTGTTATGCCAGTGATTTTGCTGTTGGTGCAGTTTTAGGCCAAACCAAAGATAAGAAGCATCACACTATAGCCTATGCTAGCAAGACTCTAACAAAAGTACAACTCAATTATACCACTACAAAAAGAGCTCCTGGCAGTAGTCTTTGCTATCGACAAGTTTTGGTCCAATTTGGTTGGAGCCAAGGTCATAGACTACACAGACCATGCAGCCTTGAAATTTTTGCTCAACAAAAAGATGCTAAACCAAGGATAATTAGATAAATTCTCCTACTCTAAGAATTTGATTTGGAGATTAAGGATAAGAAGGGAGTGAAGAATTCCACCGCGAATCATCTCTCACGTATTGAAGTCATTGAAACCATGGATGTATCAATTAATGACTTCATACGTGGTGACATGTTGCTCAAGGTGACCGACTCTCGCCCTTGGTACGAGGATATCATGAACTTTATGGTCACGTGGTACGTGCCACTAGGGGAAAACAAAAAAAACTCATCTATGAGAGTCGTAGACACCTACGGGATGACCCATATCTCTATCGAGTATGTGCCGGTGGCCTTCTTAGATGGTGTGTCCCCACAATCAAAGGCACCAACATCATTGAAAAATTCCATGGTCACCCCTATGGAGGCCGTTATGGTGTTTCCCGTACTCAGGTAAAGATCTGACAAAGTGGATTCTATTGGCCTTGTATGTATGAAGTTACCAAGGAATTCATTCGCCGATGTTGGAAATGACAAAAGCATGGAGGAATCACTGCTCGCAATGCCATGCGCCTTACATATAATCTCCAAGTCGAATTATTCGATATGTGGGGTATTTATTTCATGAGACCTTTTCCAAAATCCTAAGATTGCGAGTATGTTTTAGTGGCCATCAGTTATGTACCAAAACGGGTAGAGGCATTGCTTTGCAAAAATGCCGATTCCGAGGAAGCTAGTAAAATGTTCCATGAGATCATTTTCCCATGCTTTGCCACTCCCCGTATGGTTATAAGTGATGGAGGGTCCCATTTCATTGATAAGACCTTCCAAACTCTCTAACGGAGCTTGGGGTCCAGCATAACATTGCTACTCCATACCACCTACAAATAAGCGGTCATGCAGAAACGTCCACTAAGGAAATCAAAAACATTCCGCAAAAGACCATCTTGGAAATGGGAATAGATTGGAAGCATAAACTACCCGATGCATTGTGAGCATACCGAACTACCAACAAGACACCCATTGGCATGTTTGCGTTCCAACTTCTCTAAGGGAAGACTTTCTATCTTCCTGTTGAGTTGGAACATAGAGCTCACTGGGTCATCAAAATATGGAAAATGAATCTCATTGAGGCTGGGAAGCACCGTTTGAGGCAAATTTCCGAACTTGAGAAATGGAGGGATAAGGCGTTTTATAGTGCCAAAATCTATAAGGAGAGAACCAAAAGATAGCACGATAAAGGGATTATGCCAAAAGAGTTTAAGCCTAAAGATAAAGTTCTTATCTTAAACTCCCTGGTAAAACTCTTCAGACGTGGGAAATTACGAAGTAAATGGAAGGACCATTTATCACGATAGAAAACTCATCTCATGAAGCTATCACACTCCAAGATGATGAAGGTCATTTGTGACACCCAATTCCAAAAATGAACAAAGCGTGATGCATATGTGTGTCCAGAATGTTTAATACACATACACAAGTGATTCAGAAATGATAAACTAATAATTACCACAACAAAAATTATTAAGTAAGTACTTTTATTACAATATTCGAATAATACTTAAATTATAAGTCTAATGATCATTATTGGTAAATCTGAAACTAATGCAGCGGAAATAATCTAATTAAGCGACTAAGCAAACTAAGCAATTGAGCTTAGGGAAATAGCACGGCTCCAAGCAACACCACAGGCAAGTCGACGACAGCACACAACCTAGTACTCCGCATTATCCTCAGGGTACTCCCAAACATCACCTGAAACTATTGGTGGGGGAATTGCAAAGGGTGAGCACATGTCGTACTCAGCAAGTGTGGGAAATAATGGCATGTAGCTTAAGCAAGGAATGATAATAAATAATAGCTATTTGCTGAAAAGTAAATTAAAATAGGTGAAAAGCATCCTACAATGTGTATGTGAAGTAATCCTATCATATCCTAAATAAACATAATATTTCATATCCATCACTAGTTATCCATCCATATACCATATTCTTACATTCATCGTTAACGATGTCCGTTTATCACCATCCAATCCATAACCATAACCAAACCATAACCATAACCATACCATAACCATAACCATACCCAAATCATCCCAAATCCCAACTTCCACTCTAATCATGTAGGTCATTCTGGTGCTCTTAACCGGGAGCCTGGCTATCATGATAGTTTCTAACACTCTGCAGAGGTCGTACCACTTTACCCACAAGTTTGTGATTTCATCACTTGTTGGTGACTAAATAAACCTCCCTTATGACAATTACACTTCCTTAGGTGCATGGCCAAGAGATCACAAAATAGCCTTTACAAAGGGACTACCAACATATTCAGACCCACTGAGGTTCCATCGATGGTGATGCCTCCAACTGAGCACATCCAACCAAGGGCCCCCTCTTGTGCCATTCGGATCCCAAGGCAGTCCCTCCACTATTGCAAACCCAACCGACTCCCATTCCCCGCTACTCCAAATGATCCGAATCAATGCTGGCAATACACCTAATTAATCAGCTAAGCCGCACCCATACTTGGCCTGGTGGTGGCACTGTATTCCTGACTTATTCTCCCATGAACCAGTCCTTAGATCGAAGGCAAGCAAAACCATCATAACGTCCAACCCAATCCACAAACCATGATTGCTTAGATCTCCCAAGTCCCATGTTACCAATTATCCATGTTCATCAATTCATATCATCCATAAATTTATTAATTCAAAGTTAAGGATTTTGTTGTTTTCCCATCCGAATTAATTAGAGCGAAGCAAAAGGTAAAAAGCCCTTCCTGACTCTCTACAATGTATCCCAAGCGACAAGGATGGTTGAAACAAGTCTAGTAAACTCCTATTTTGGGTTTCCCATCGATTTGACACAAGCATGCAGTTGTGCAAACAAGACATTTAAAAACTGGATCAAAATAATCAGGGACACTTGCCTTGCTCCTGATCTTGGTTTGGGTCAAAAGCTTCGAAGTTCTAGTACTGGAGGTCCTCGACAACACCCTCTAGTGCAACACCATCTATTTCGCGCAAAAGACATACAAAACAGACATTACAATCAATAAATGCTCATATATTACTCAATATGCCATGACGTGCATGATTTATGCAATTGTGAGGTAAAACTTGTTAATAAGTTGCTATTTATGTTTACTAACTAGTTACAATAGTGTTAAACATGTTTGAACAGGTTTCGAGTTGATTTGAGACAAATTGGAATTAATTCAACAACTTCAGTTTCAGGTGGCCGGACAAGTCCGTACTGGATATCGGACTAGTCCGCCTTGAACCAGAAAGTTGATCGGACTAGTCCACACATGGCTGCACAAGTTTGCTCGGCTAGGGTTTTTCTGCGAATTTTCATCAAGAGTATAGTTTGAGTTGAATTATGGGACCAAGTTTGACGTAGAAAGATGATCTAAGGTAATTACTGCGAATTCAACAACTCGAGGGTCGAGAATTTGACGAAACTCGAGATCTTGAGCCTAGATCCAAAGAAGATGGAGAATTGACGGAGAATTGACGATGATGTCGATGCCTTGATGAAGATCAATCTTGTTGGATCCTTCTCCTTCCTCTTTCCTCTCCCCTGGCTGCGGTGAACTCCTCTTGACGGCGGCTCTCATGGACAGGGTTTGGGGTTTCTTCAATTGTGGCAAAGAGGTGACAGTGTGGGTATTGGGGTGTTTATATAGAGGTGGAAGTGGTAGGGTTTGATGGATTTCGAGTTTGAGGTGGTGGAGGCCGCGGTGGGGTCCCACATGGGCTTCACAAGGGTTGGGCACAATGTTCTTGGGCCCAATTAAGGTAAATACCTAATAACAAATCGTGGGGGAAAAGATTGAATCCGAGTAGGGCACACTGGACAAGTCTCCTAGGGAGCTGTACTAGTTCGATCGGGAACAAAGACTTGAACGGACAAGTCCAGTTGAGGTGCGGACAAGTCTGATCTTGTCCATAAAGTAAAACGGACAAGTCCGGTATGGGCAGAACAAGTTCGGAGGTTTGGTAAATTTTCCAAAGACCGGCTCCAAAGAGGGATATACTGGACAACTCCGAAGAGTTCCAGTAGCGAAGAACGGACTATTCTGTACCGGGTAACGGATAGGTCTAGACAATCATCACAAAATCAATCGGACTAATCTGCAGCAAGAGTGGACAAGTATGGAGAGTCAATAGAGAGCAATACCGGACTAGTCCGGGGTTCGAACCGGACAAGTCCGCACCTACACAGGTTTTTAAATGTTGTTTTGCTTCTAATTCATTTTAAACTTATTCATTTCTATGTTGCTCAATGTTAAACATGTATAAGAATGTATGCAATGAATGATGGATGCAAATGATGGTGTTACAAACCTACCCCCCTTAAAATGAATCTCGCCCTCGAGATTTGAGGTAGAAGGAAAGAGATAGGGAAATTCTTTCTTGAGTTCATCTTCCAGCTCCCAAGTTGCTACCTATTCTGCATGATGCTTCCATTATACTTTGCACCATCGAATCACCTTGTTTCTTGTGACCCTCTCATTGGTTTCCAAGATTTTGACTGGTTGCTCGGCATAAGTCAAATCTTCTTCCAATTCCAATTCTTCCATTGGCACTTGTTCTTTCGGTACCCTTAAGCACTACTTGACCTGAGAAACGTGGAACACATCATGAACATCAGAAAGATGTGCTGGCATCTCCAACTTATTTGCCACTTCTTCATGTTTGGCCAAAATCCTGAATGGTCCTATATAGCGAGGTGCCAATTTGCCTGTGACGTTAAACTGCTTATGACCTCGCATAGGTGACACTTTGAGGTATACGAAGTCTCCCACTTCAAAGAATAAGTTTCTCCGCCTGTTATCCGCATAGCCCCTTTGTTTTAATTGAGCAGCCCTCAAATTCTCGCAAATCGTCTGAACTTATTTTTCAGCCTCTTGCAACACATCAGGCCTAAATACTTGGTTCTCTCCTGTCTCATTCCATAACAAGGGTTTGCTAAACTTCCTTCCATATAGTGCTTCATATGGCGACATCTTCAATCTGGCTTGGTAACTGTTATTGTAAGAAAACTCAGCATACAACAAGCTCTTGTCCCAGCTGCTTCCATGCTTCAAGGCACAAGCTCTCAACATATCTTCCAATATTTGATTTGTCCTCTCGGTTTGTCCATTGGCTTGTAGATGATATGCCAAACTAAAATTTAACCTTGTACCCATAGCTTCATGCATTTTCTGCCAGAACCTAGAGGTGAATTGAGAACTCGGTCAAACACTATTTTCTTCGGAACTCCATGCCGACATACGATATTCTCCATATACAGCTCTGCTAGCTTCGCGGTGGTATAGGTTGTCTTGAAAGGAATGAACTGAGCTGATTTGGTCAAACGATCTTCAATAACCCATATTGAGTCATAGCCGGACTAGGTTCAAGGTAATCCAACAATGAAGTCCATTCCGACTTCATACTTCCATTTTGGAATCTTCAATGGCTGCAATAATCCAGCTGGCCTTTGATGTTCAACCTTCACTCGTTGGCACACATCACACAAGGCGACATATTCAGCTATGTCTTTTTTCATGCTAGCCCACCAATAACATGTCTTTAAATCCTTGTACATCATTGTACAACCGACATGAATTGAGCAAGGTGAGTGATGTGCCTCCTTTAATATCATTTCGCAGATTCACTTTACATTAGGCACAACAATCATCTTCCCAAGCCATAGGATACCATGTTTGTCCTCATCAAATCTGAATTCTATCCCCTCTTGGGTCCTTTCTTTGATTTATTGAATTTTGTCATCCTTGGTCTGACCTTATCGAATTTCTTTCTCCAAGGTCGGATTTAACTTCATTACCCCATCTCATTCACAAATCCAAGATTCAACCATTCAAACTCCTTGCATAGCTCGGACAACAATTCTTGAACTGTGAGTTGGTAGCTCACTCCTTTTCGACTCAAAGTACCAGCCACTACATTAGCCTTCCCCGGGTGATAATTGATTCCCACATCATAATCCTTGATGAGCTCCAACCATCTTCGTTGCCTCAAATTCAAGTCTGTTTGCATGAATATGTACTTAAGACTCTTGCGGTCCGTGTAAATCTCACACCTATGACGAAGAATGTAATGTCTCCATATCTTCAAAGCATGAACTACGACTGCAAGTTTGAGATCATGTGTAGGATAGTCCTGCTCATGTTTCTTTAACTTCCTCGATGCATAAGCTACCACATGACCTTATTGCATGAGCACACATCCAAGTTCCTACCTTGATGCGTCGCAATAGATACCAAAACTTTTGCTCACATCTGGCAAAACCAACACATGTGCTGTTGTTAACCTCTTCTTAAGCTCCTCAAAACTGTTTTGACAAGCTTGAGTCCATTGGAATGCTTTTCCCTTCATCAACAACTTAGTCATGGGCTTGGCTATTTAGGAGAAGTCCTTGATGAATCGACAGTAATATCCTGCCATTCCAAGAAAGCTCCTAATTTCCTTCACATTTTGTGGCGGTTCCCATTTTAGCACATCTCTCACTTTTATTGGGTCAACCGATACTCCTCCTCCAGAGATAATATGGCCCAAAAATAACACCTCCCTTAATCAGAATTGGCACTTGCTGAACTTGGCAAACGATTGGTCTTCCCTCAATTTTTGCAATGTGAGCCTTAAACGCTCCTCATGCTCCTCCTCGCTCATCGAGTAGATCATAATGTCATCAACGAACACTACAACGAATTTGTCCAAGTATTCCATGAATACCTTATTCATGAGATACATAAAGTATGCCGGTGCATTGGTCAATCAAAAAAACATAACAGTTTACTCATAAGATCCATATTGTGTCCGAAAAGCTGTTTTGGGTATGTATGACGGTCTAATATTCATTTGGAAGTAACCTGACCTCAAGTCAATCTTGGAGAAACACAAGCACCCTTCATCTGGTCGAAGAAATCCTCTATTCGGGGCAATGTGTACTTGTTCTTAATCGTCACCTCGTTGAGAGCCCGATAATCCACACACATCCTTTGGGATCCATCCTTCTTATCCACGAATAGCACTGGCGCTCCCCAAGGCAAAGAGCTTGGGCGATGAAACCATTTTCTAGATGCTCTTGAATTTGCTTCTTGAGCTCCGCTAACTCCGTAGGAGGCATCCTATATGGCCTTTTAGCTATAGGTGTAGTTCCAGGTATCAAATCAATAACAAACTAGATGTTGCGATCTGGTGGCATACCTTGCAACTCATACCGAAACACAACCAAAAATTCACACACTACCGGGATCTCCTCAATTGCTTCCCCGTCCATTTGATTCAGCTCCATTTGCTTTGGTGTGTGTTGAGAGGCTTCAAATTCTATGCTGACCCCTTCCTCATTTGTCAACTTCACCGTCTTAGTGGCACATTAAATTATTCCATTGTGCTTCCTTAACCAGTCCATACCAAGTATTATGTCCAATCCTTGTGAACCCAATACAATAAGGTTGGTGATGATGTCTACCCCCCTTATTCTAAGGCTTACTTTTGGACACACTATATTCGTTCTCATCTCCCCTCCAGGAGATTTAACCAACAAGGTATACTTCATATGAGATATGGGCAAACAATACTTGGCAACATACTTTGATGCAATGAATGAATGCGGTGCTCCAGAGTCAAATAACATAGTCGCCGGTTTGGAGTTTGCGAGAAACATACCAATCACCATGTCATCTGCTTGTTGGGCTTCCTCCGTAGAGACATGGTTCACCTTGCCACGAACGAAATTTTGCGGTCCATGGTTGCCTTGAGTTGCTCCACCATTTGGTCTTGGGTTCTATCTCGGAGTATTATTCCCTTGACCAAGGTCTGACTTAGGACATTGAGATGCAAATTGTCCCACCTCACCACAAGTATAGCATGACCTTGCTGCACCAGAATTGTTTGGGCGAGCTTGGTTTTGAGCATTAGAAGGAAAGTTGGCATAGGGTGCATGAGGCATTGGAGGGCGAAGAGCTTGCATGGCAGGGTGTTGCTGCGTTAGTTCTGCTGGGCGCGGTGGGATAGTAGCACGATATGCAGGAGTAGAGGGGTTGTAGTATGGTGCGTTTGGTGTTGCAAAGCGGGGGCGAACATTGCTCCCTTGTGGCTGTCCTTGATATGGCGCCTTCCTCTTATTATCTTTCTCCATATCGCGAACCTTGTTCTCAACCACAAGAGCTTTATCCACAAGCTTCTTGAAATTCACATAGTCACAATTCCGCATTTGGACTTGAATCTCATTGTTTGGGCCCCTCATGAACAAATATTTCTTGCGGCTATCCCAGTTGACATCTTCTGGAGCATACCTTGAGAGTTGAGTGAATTTATTGAGATACTCACTCACACTTGACTCTCCTTGCCTAAGGTTCTCAAACTCTTGCTTTTTCAAGATCATAACACCCTCAGGCACAGAATGCGAACTGAAGCTCTCTTTCAATTCAGCCCAAGTGATCCTCTCTTGATTTGCATGGGCATTACATAGTGAGTCCCACCAATCTGAAGCTGCTCCAACTAGTTGATGGGAAGCAAAGAGAACCTTCTCCCTGTCGCTGCATTGCACAATAGCGAGCTTCTTCTCCTCAGATTTCAGCCAATCATCAGCTTACATAGGATCAGTGGCTTGAGCAAAAGTAGGTGGCCTAGTCCTCATAAACTCTCCCAACCTGTTATGAGGCGGTGGCAGCAATAGAGGCATATGAGGCTGATTTTGATTATTGGCCTACAGCTGTCACAAGATTTGCATTACAGTCTGCATAAGTTGATTTTGCATAGCCAACAAATGCTGAAGGTTGACAACCTCAGATCCTGGTCCATTGTCGTTATTCTGAGGTGCTCCATTGTTCCCCTCAACCTCATTGGCATCCCTATGCGAGTCATCAGCATCTGAAGAAAGAGAAAGAGATAGAAGGATTTAGAAAGCGTCCCTAACTGTATGCATCAAGGGATATGAAACTAAAAAACTACCTATAGTAGACTATATGGATGTGGCAAATGCTAAAGAATCCCACAATTCTCTACTAATCACATAAGCAAACAAGCAAACATTACATAGCAATCAGTACACCAAACAAACCACAATGCTTTTTGAGTGTTCGTATGTGCTCTAAAGTGTCCATTCTATCTAGGTTGCGTCCTATGGTCAAGCTATGGCTCCAATACCAATTAGTGACACCCGGTTCCAAAAATTAACAAAGCGTGATGCATATGTGTTCCCGGGATGTTTAACATATATACACAAGTGATTTACAAATGATAAACTGATAATTATCACAACACAAATTATTAAGTACTTTTATTACAATATTTGAATAATCCTCAAATTACAAGTCTAATGATCATTATTGGTAAATCTAAAACTAATGCAACATAAATAATCTAATTAAGCGACTAAGCAAACTAAGCAATTGAGCATAGGGAAATAGTGCGGCTCTAAGCAACACCACAGACAAGGCGACGGTAGCACACATCCTAGTACTTCGCATTATCCTCAGGGTACTCCCAAACATCACCTGTAACTGTTGTTGGAGGAATTGCAACGGTGAGCACATGTCGTACTCAGCAAGTGTGAGAAATAATGACATGTAGCTTAAACAAGGAATGATAATAAATCATGGCTATTTGCTGCAAAGTACATTAAAATAGATAAAAAGCATCCTACAATGTCTATGTGAAGTAATCCCATCATATCCCAAATAAACATAATAATTCATATCCATCATTCATTATCCATCCATATACCATATTCTTACCATCATCGTTAACAATGTCCATTTATCACCATCCAATCCATAACCATAACCAAACCATAACCATAACCATACCATAACCATACCCAAACCATCCCAAATCCCAAGTTCCACTCTAATCATGTAGGTCATCCAGGTGCTCTTAATAGGGATCACGGCTACCATGATAGTTTTTAACACTTTGTAGAGGTTGTACTACTTTACCCACAAGTTCGTGATTTCATCACCCGCCGGCGACTAAAGAAACCTCCCGTACGCCAATTACAATTCCTTAGGTGTATGGCAAAGAGATCACAAAATAGCCTTTAAAAAGAGATTACCAGCATATTCAGACCCACTAAGGTTTCACCAGTGGTGATGCCTCTAACTAAGCGCATCCAACCAAGGACCCCCTCTTGTGCCGTTCGGATCCGAGGGCAGTCCCGCCATTATTGCAATCCCAACTGACTCCCAACTGATCCGCCAAATGATCCGAACAATGCTGGCAATACACCTAATTAATCGGCTAAGCCGCACCCATACTTGCCCTTGTGGTCGCACTGTTGTCCTGGCATATTCTCGCATGAACCGGTCCTTAGATCCAAGGCAAGCAAAACCAACAAAAATCCAACTCAATCCACAAACCATGCTTGCTTAGATTTCCCAAGTCCCATGTTACCAATTATCCATGTTCATCAATGCTCATCATCCATTAGTTCATAATTAAGTCATTTGGTTGTTTTCCCATCCCAATTAATTAGAGCAAAGCAAAAAGGTAAACAGCCATTCCCGACTCTCTATAATATATTCCAAGCGACAAGGATGGTCAACAAGACTAGTAAACTCCTATCTTGGGTTCCCCATCATTTTGACACAAGCGTGCAATTTTTCAAACAAAACATTTAAAAACAGGTTCAAAATGATCAAGGACACTTTCCTTGCTTCTGAGCTTGATTTGGGAAAACATTTTGAAGTTCTGGTGCTGGAGGTCCTCGACAGCACCCTCTAGCGCAACACCTTCTATTCCTTGCAGCAAACATACAAAACATACATTACAATCAATAAATGCTCATATGTTACTCAATATGCCATGAAATGCATGATTTATGCAATTGTGACGTAAAACATGTTCATGAGTTGCTATTAATGTTTGCTAACTAGTTCAATGGTGTTAAACAAGTTTAAACAGGTTTCGAGTTGTTTTGAGATAAATTAGAATTAATTCAGCAACTTCAGTTTCAGGTGGCCGGACAAGTCCGTACTGGGTACCGAACTAGTCCGCCCTGGACTAGAAAGTCGGTTGACTAGTCCGCACATGGCCGGACAAGTCCACTCGGCTAGTTTTTTTTTTGTGAATTTCCAACTAGAGTATAGTTTGAATTGAATAATGGGACCAAGTTTGACGTAGAAAGATGATTAATGTAATTACCGTGAATTCAACAACTCGAGGGTCGAGAATTCGACTAAACTTAGGATCTTGATTCTAGATCCAAAGAAGATGAAGAGTTGGTGGAGAATGGACGATGATGTCGATGCGTTGATGAAGATAGATCTTGCTGGATCCTTCCCCTTCCTCTCCCTGGCTGCGGTGAACTACTCTTGATAGCGGCTATCACGAACTAGAGTTTGGTGTTTCTTTAATTGTAGCAAAGAGGTGAAGGGGTGGGTATTGGGGTGTTTATTTAGAGGTGGAGCTGGTAGGGTTTGATGGATTTCGAGTTTGAGGTGGTGGAGGCCGGGGTGGGGTCCCGCATGGGCTCCACAGGGGTTGGGCACGACATTCCAGTGCCGCGACGCGTCGAGTGGCCCCGGAGCTACCTCCCCGCAGAGGGAAGCTCCGGAGCTACCATGTGTTGTACCTCCGGACCTAAGCCTGCAATGACTACAACATCTCCAACGGCACGAACATTCAAGAGGCTATTAAAACACCCGTTACAAGACCTGATTAACGCATCATTAATTTAGCATTAATGACGCATGATCAAAGGACTATCAAGACTAACAACGCCACCATGAATGCGCGTTATTAGTCTGTTAATCATGATTATGCATGTAGATCGTGCATAGGTGGATTATTACAGCCGGACCACCTGTCGGGCCAGGCAAATACTGTAACGGGCATCCCTTAGCATATAAAAGCGATGTGTCGCATAGTAGAAAACAACTAAGATGATATAAACACAAGCTAATACAGACACTCTTCTTACAATCAACAACCACCTCGTGGAGTAGGGTATTACGCTCAAGCGGCCCGAACCATGTAAAAATCCTCTGTGTCACCATCTTGTTCTTGATGTTACACGCGCCCCAACTGAATACGAACCTCCGCGGACTATGCTTCAGTAGTACGGGGGAAGTGTCTTAGTCTACACTTCGACATTTGGTGTGCCAGGTAGGGGCGTCTGAGATTTCAAGGTGGTGAACTCTGCTGCAGATTCGTCCAACAACTTGGTCGAGCAGCTTGTTGGGGGGGAATCCCTCCAATGTGGAGCATCCAACCAACACCGTTGTTACAGCAGGTATCATTCCACCACCACCACCACCCGCTCTGGTAAACAATGCTAGAAAACAGGATGGTGTCTTTGTGTCAGTCACTGCATCGACGAACAACCCTGAGAACACGCTAAATGCTGCGCAGACTCTTCTTCAGCATCCATCGGTGCTCAGAGCACCTCAAGGTGCGATGGAACAGTGGCACGCTGATGTGGTGCATTTGGGTTCAGCCGCGGCCGATGCCATCAACAATAAAGCTCCGCCCCCTGCTGGGCAGGCACCTTCAAAGAATAGGACCTTGTCTGGTAGACTTGGTCCTCAGGCGTCATAGCACAGGAGACGTGCACCCCCCCAAGCAAGTGACATCACTACCTTCCTGTGCATGCCGTTCTCAAACGGCATCGAGGCTCTTGATGCATGAGCTCCGGTCAGAGCTCAACCGACGATACAGGTAGCAGGACGGCCACTTCCTTATGGAGCGTGCCCGCGAGAGGCGGGAGGCTCGAGAAAACCCGTCTCCTTTGGGAGTGGGGGTGGTTGTTCAACCCTTGCCATGCATTTTTGCATGGCCATCTGGCCACCTAAGTTCCAACCTCATTTGCTGGAGAAGTATGACGGGACAGTTAACCCCGTCGAATTTCTTCAGATCTACTCCACCGCCATCCTCGCGGCTGGAGGCAATGAGGCCGTGATGGCCAACTACTTTCGAGTGGCTCTAACTAGGAAAGCAAGGTCCTGGTTCATGAGTCTACCTCCTAACTCCATCTATAGTTGGGAGGATCTTTGCTGCCAATTCACTGTCAACTTCGGGAGCTCCTACACCCGACCTGGCATAAAGCTTGACTTATTCACCATACAGCAGAAGGCGGGAGAATCATTGTGATCATTCATCCAACGGTTTTCTAAGGTACAAAACACTATTCCTTCTATCTACGCCTCTGTCGTTGTTGCATTGTGACAGGGAGTTAGAGACAAGAAGATGTTGGAGAAGCTGACAACCAAAGATGTCAGCAGCGTTACAAAACTCTTCAGCCTAGCCGACAAATGTGCTAGGGCTGCAGAGGGCCATGAGATGCAGTCTAAACTAGCTGTAGTGGCTTGTAAATCCCCCTCAAAAGCTGAAGCCACTGCCTCTGGTAGTGGGAAGAAGAAAAAGAAGAAGTCCAACAGTAATAAAAAGTCACTGCCCGACACGCCTATTGCTAATGCAGCTGCAGCTCCTGGTGGCCGGGGGCCATGCCCCAAAAAACGTCTACGTCCATCGTATGAGGACAGCGACGATAAGAAGATGTGGTTTCGATACACAAAACGTAAACCCACAATCTCGAAGAATGTCACGAGGTCAAGTGTCTTATTGATTGCAGCAACAGGCGCCAGGAAGAAGCTCCTTTTTGTCAACGGGAAGGAAAGCAGAAGGTTGATGAAGATCCGACTGATCAGGAGCTAGGCTTCTAGGACCCCAAGAAGGTCCTAAAGGCCGTCTACGACACCGTTAATGATGATTCTGATGTCTCCAACAACGAGCATCGGAAAACTCTCCATATGATATATGGAGTGTCATGGGATATTACCTCCTGGTGTATTCTCAGGACTATGCATCGAGAGATGGCTGCTGCAACTCCTACATCCAAGGCAGAACCCCATCAGAAGTGGATGGACACACCCATCCCTTTTGATGCTTCAGATTGTCCGAAGAACATGACCAGAGCTGGTCAGTTGCCATTGATGGTCTCTCCGAATATCAACAACATCTAGCTCTATCATGTCTTGATAGACAGAGGTGTGGCGCTCAACCTCCTCAGCTATGCAGAGTTAGTGAAGCTCTAACTCAGCCTCTCAAACCTTCATCCTTCACATCCTTTCTCCGGGGTAGGTCCAGGAGCTATCACCCCTCTCGAATCAGTTACAATCCCAGTGACATTCGGGACTCGGGACAACTATAGGTCTGAGAAGTTGGTCTTCGATATAGCGCACATCAACCTTCCCTTCAATGCCATCCTAGGAAGGCAATCCCTGTATAGGTTCATGGTCGTAGCTCATTACGCTTACTTGGTGTTGAAGATGCAGACTCCTTCAGGTGTCCTACAGATCCGTGGGGATCGTACTGCTGGTCTCACCGCGGTGGTAGAACTCCATGCGCTTGCAACAACACAGGAGGAAGGATCTGGCAAGGAGCAAACTGCACAACCTCCAAGCTCTCGTCAGCGAGGCTCAACCTCTGCACCTCGCGTGCAGCCAAGCGGCGACACGGACATACCCATCAAAGTTGTCCGAATCGGTTCCGATGCTACCCTGACCACCCGTATATTGGAAGGTCTGGACGACAAACAGGAACTCACACTCATCACTTTCATCTGGGTGAATGTCGATGTTTTGCATGAAAACCGTCACAGATGCCTGGGATCCCTAGGGAGGTTATCGAGCACAGCCTGAAGATATACCCGATGCACGACCAGTACATCAAAAGCCCTGGAAGCAATACGTTGAGCGGCAGAACTTCATCAGACAAGAAGTTAAGAAGCTGCTTGACGCTAGTTTCATTCGAGAGGTTCACCATTAACGGTGGCTAGCAAACCCAGTCGTCGTACCCAAGGCCGGCGGGAAGCTTCAGATGTGTATCGACTACACCACCTTGAATAAGGCATGCCAAAAAGACCCATTTCCACTTCCTAGAAAAGATCAAATAGTGGATTCTACCTCTGGGTGTGAGTTACTGTGTTTCCTAGATGCGTATTCTAGATATCATCAGATAAAAATGTCTAGAGAAGATGAAGAGCATACTGCCTTCATTACAGTAGATGGGTTATATTGTTACACCGCCATGACTTTTGGTCTTAAAATTGCTGCTTCAACTTTTGTGCGAGCCATGCACAAAACATTTGGAGATCTCATTAGGGACTTGGTGGAAGTGTACGTCGATGACATTGTCATAAAGGTGAAGAACAAGGAGTCACTCCTTGACAATCTAAAAGCCGTCTTCGACAAGCTACGGTTGACGCGCACGAAGCTCAACCCAGACAAGTGCGTCTTTGGGGTCAACTCCGGAATGCTCCTTGGTTTCTTGTTGACTCACCTAGGAATTGAGGCAAATCTGTATAAAATCAAGGCTATTGATGAGATGCGGCCTCCAGCCCATTTCAAGGATCTCAAGAAGCTAACGGGGTGTCTAACTGCACTCAGCCAGTTTATTTCATGAAGGGCGGAGCAGGTGCTTCCCTTCTTCAAGCTATTGAGGAAGTCCAGGCCATTCCATTGGTCTGAAGAAGCAGAGAAGGTGTTCCTAGAGCTCAAGCAGTTCCTCACCATACTACCAATTCACGTAGCTCTGGAATCTGGTGAGCCTCTTCTACTTTACATTTTGACAACTACAGAGGTTGTCAGCATGGTCCTGGACGCGGAGAGACCGGAGCCATCTCCAGCTCAGGAGCCTAGACCTCTCCGGCAGGGTCCGGAGCTACCTGAATGCGAGTCTGGGTCCCAATGCCTAGGCACGAATCCTAAATGCAATAGGCCTGAGGATCAACCTCTCTCAATCGAGGGAGTTCTTGCAATACAAGAAGAAGGTCTGGATCCCTCTGGAGAGGTCTGGGCTATAAAGAACAAGGTCCAGACCCCTCCGGGAGGGTCCGGGTTGCTCATGAAGAAGATCTAGATCCCTCCAGGAGGGACCGGGTTGATGAAGGAGAAGCTTCGGGCCCCTCCGGAAGGGTCCGGAACATCCATGGGCTAGTGTACTTCATCAGTGAAGTACTCCATGGCACCAAGACTCATTACATTGAGGTGCATAAGCTGTTGTCTACAATCCTTATTGCCTCAAGAAAGCTATGTCACTATTTCCATGCCCACAAGATATCAGTGGTAAACTTCTTTCCACTGTGTACTATATTGTATAACCAAAACTCTACGGAGCCGGTAGAATTCGATCTCGAATTCCCGCCTCGACATGCTATCAAGAGTCATACACTTGCTGACTTCGTGGCGGAGTGGACTCCTTCTTCATCAACGACTGGGGGCTTCAGTGAGGAAAAGTTGGAACCTAAGGTCCCAATCTTCACTGAGCCTCACTGAACTCTCTACTTTGACAGCTCCGTGCAAAAGCAGGGGGCCGGAGCTGGAAACCTTCTCCTCGCTCTGACCGGGGAGAAGTTCAAGTATAATGTACACCTTGACTTCAAGGCAACCAACAACATGGCGGAGTACGAAGCTCTCATCTACGGACTCAAGGTGGCGCTATAATATGGCGTTAGGCAGCTAATGGTGAAGGGTGATTCGCAACTCATCATCATGCAAGTAAAAGGTGAATGCAGTTGCAACAATCCTCAACTTGTTGCTTATCTACTTGAAGTCGAGAAGCTATGGAAGGACTTCCACGTCCTAGATCTCTGTCATGTCCAACGTCTCAACAATGCTGAAGCTTATGATCTTTCAATGAAGGCTTCAATAGGAGCTCAAGCTCCAGACGGAGTTTTTGTCAACAGATTGTCAGGACCTGCCGCTTAGCCTGCCGAACTGAGTGATGGGGGCGCGACCAGCACCTCGAAGCTGGCGGTCCTAGTGGCCTTACCATGGCGTCCACCGAGGATCGCAGGCACTGCAGGAAGTTCCGAGCAACCCAGTGTGCAAGATCCAAAAGCTCAAGTTAGCTACGATGCATGGATCTCGGAGATCCGGAGCTACTTGAAAGACAACATCCTTCTTGAAGACGGTGCTTCCACTGACCGAATTGTCATATTGGCTAAAATATACGCGTTCAACGCAGTTCCAACGACATTCTAATGCGGTGCATTTCCTGGGAAGAAGGACGCGAGCTCCTCGCGGAGAGCCATGGAGGCGAGTGCGGGAACCACGCGTGTTCCAGCACGTTGGTTGGTAAAGTCTTCCAGCATGGCTTCTATTGGCCTACATCACTTCAGGATGCTGTTCAGCTGGTAAAAAAGTGTGAAGCGTTCCAGTTCCGCGCGAAACAAATTCACACACCGACTTAGTCACTGCAAATGATACCTCCTATATGGCCATTCGCTGTGTGGGGGATGGACATTGTGGGACCTTTGGCAAAAGCCAAGTGACCGGTTGCTACTCTAGGTTCCTGTACGTCGCTATTGACAAGTTCACCATGTGGCCGGAAGCTACTCCAGTTGTTACAATCAATTAACAATCATCTATTAAGTTCTTGAAGTCCATAGTCTGCAAATTTGGAGTTCCAAACAAAGTCATTACTGACAACGAAACCCAATTTACAAGTATATCATTCCAAGAGTACAGCAAAGATCTCGGCATACAAGTCATCTACACATCAGTAGCTCACCCGACAAGCAATGGACAAGCTGAGAGAAATAATACAGAAATACTCAAGGGACTCAAGATGCGCACATATAAGAACTTGAAGAAACATGGAGCAAACTGGATAAAGGAGCTTCCGTTCGCATTGTGGGCAAGCAGAACAACACCTAGCCGGGCTACTGGAGAGACACCTTTCTTCTTGGTGCACGGAGCTAAAGCGGTCCTTCCTATGGTGATCACCATCAGTTCTCTTCGTGTCCGGACCTTCGACGAAGCCATGCAGGACAAGCTCCAGCGTGAAGACCTGGACCTCGTAGAATAGGCAAGGTGCCAAGCCGCTCTTCAGAACGCGTGATACCGCCAGGTGCTCCGACGCAATCAACAAAGGTTCATGCGCAATCGAAAGTTAGAAGAAGGCCATCTAGTGCTGCAGAGAATACTGACTCATGAAGGGATCAAAAAACTATCCCCAAGTTGGGAAGGTCCCTTCGGAGTTATCAAAGTATCCCGCTCCGGGTGTGTTCGCTTGGCTACAGAGGATGGGACTTAGCTTTTCAATCCATGGAATTTTGAGCACCTTCATAATTTTATGCTTAACTGAACGAAGGTGAGTCTGTTGTATAAAGTGTATCTTTCGCAGTCCATGGACAGAGTCGGGAAGGGTTTTAGCGCACTTAACTTGGTCCTGGACTTTAGGTGTGTCTTTACCCTCCCTGGGATAGATCAAGACGAATAGCACACTTAACTTGGTCATTGTACCTTGAGTGTGTCCTGGTCTTCCCCTGTAATTTGGACCTTAAGAAGAAACATTTTATATGGATAGACTCTTCGTGCATTTTAATTGTACAAGCTCGGTACTTTTATTTTTTTACCTTCTTGTCTATAACAAATTTGTGCAATCCGCATGAAATTTAGTCCAAGGTATTTATGTGATATATAAGTTGTATTAGTAATCCTCTGTTGGGTCTGAGCATTGCTGCATGGTCTACTCGCCTGAAAACCAAAGCCAATGATAGGTCTAGAGTGTGGTATCGACTTAGACTGGTCAGGAACCTTAAGTACGCCACTCTACCTATACCCTGGCAGGTCCTAGTATTGCGGGTCCAGAAGGCATTCAAATCTAAAGAGATTTATTTAATACACTTATGTTGTGACATTAAATTCCCCGGGATCTAAAGTTCAAGGAAGGACAATAAGCTGCAAATAAGTTGTAGATGAGAGGACGAATTTTACTGTTTTTCTTATCTTTTATGTGCAGGAAAAATGAATATTCGATGGCAATTCGCTTGGTCATGGTTGATGCTGCCGGAGCACTAGCTCTGATAACCCCTAGGGGGCCCGCCGTCGATGTTCTAAATGTTGACAGTGGGCACCATCGGACCTACCAAGCTCTAACAACCCCCAGGGGGCCCATCGTCTACGTTCTAAGCGTTGACAGTGGGTGCCGTCGGACCTACCAAGCTCCGACAACTCCAGAGGGCCCCCCGTCAACATTCTAAGTGTTGACAATGGGCGCCGTCGGACCTACCAAGCTCTAACACCTCCCGGGGGGGCCGCCGTCGATGTTCTAAGAGTTGACAGTGGGTTCCGTCGAACCTACCAAGCTCCGAAAATCCCCATGGGGCCCGCCGTCGACGTTCTAAGCGTTGGCAGTGGGCGCCGTCGGAGCTACCAAGCTTTGACACCTCCCAGCGGAACCGCTGTTGACGTTCTAAGTGTTGACAATGGGTGTCGTCGGACCTACCAAGCTCTGACAACCCCCAGGGCCCACCGTCGATGTTCTAAATGTTGATAGTGGGCGCCGCCGGACCTACCAAAGCTCCGACAACCCCCAGGGGGCCCGCCATCGACGTTCTAAGCATTGACAGTGGGCGTCGTCAGACCTACAAAGCTCTAACAACCCCAGGGGGCCCGCCGTCGATGTTCTAAGCATTGACAGTAGGCGTCGTCGGACCTACAAAGCTCTGACAACCCCCAGGCGTCCCGCCGTCGACCTTCTAAGCGTTGATAGTGGGCGCCGTCGGACCTAACAAGCTCTGACAACTCCTAGGGGGCCCGCCGTCGACGCAACAAAGGGTCCCTGTAGATGTCGGAAGCAGGACTCGGAACGCAGAGCTAACATATTAGCTACAAATTCGGAGCTATAGAGTCTTGAAGACGATGTCTAAATCCTCATAGTAGATACATTTAATTCATTGAACACATCTACCAGGGGGCCAATAATATAAAGACAATGCATTGAAGACACAAAAAATGGCATCTGGATGGATTTCAGATTTCATTCATTCAAAAAGAGGATTACAAGTTGAAGGCAAGAAAGGAAAAGTCCTAACTACTGGTGTTCCTATTGAAGAACAAGGCAACTGTTTGGGCAGCATCTCAAATGCAGGCCCTGGCAGCTTGTTCCTCCTCGGCTATGGGTCCTTCAAGCACCAGAGCTAAATGTAGGATCGAAGAGCACGTGAAAAGCTACCAGAGGGGGGGGGGGGGTGAATGGTAGAATTAAAAATCTTACGCAGCGGAAACAATTAAACCCCAACCCCTTCGGCAGAAAAATGATCTCTTAAAGAAATCGTGTGTGAGACTAATATAAATGTGTTTCACCATGACAAAAGTGATGTATATCAGAGAGAATCAAGTCACGAAGACAACACAAAAAGAATCACTCAAATCCATCGAGAAAAACTCAAGTTATGATCGAAAGATCAAACAATGGTCAATCTGCCCTACCAGATAAAAAACAGTTCTGGAACGCTGCAAAGAAACTCGTGTATATCATAGACCACAAATCCAATGACCGTGAAATTTTGACATATGATAGAAAATCAAGTTGTGAAGACAACCCAATAAGAATCACGTCAATTGGATCTGTAAAACTCGAGTCATGATAAAACCACCGACGAAAGGTAGTGCTGTCCAGAAACTCGACGAGTAAAACATGTCTGGAACAAGTCGGACGAACAAGGCACAAAAGTTCCTTCAAACTACGAATTTTATTCAATAGAACACAAGAGGAACAGCCCCAAAGTCGTCCACCACGAGCTCTGGCCTTCCCTTGCTTATATAACCATCCCTTAGGCCAACCAAATATCAACTAGGACTCCAATCCTACTCAGATCACGAATCGTACCTTTCCATAACTGCTCAAGATTCTTCTATACGCAGATAGAAGCAATCTTAAGACTTCCAAACACCTTAGGAACGTATCCCACATTCCTAAACTACTCAAATTCGTGACCCACACAAAATCCTATCATAACCAACTCAAATCTTTCTATATTTGAGTCAAACCCGACTCAGCCGTAGCCTGAGTCCATAACCTAGTCGGTTGGACCTTTCCAACCAATTCTTTACGTCCACATCTCTTCATCACGTCTCGGAACCATGTAGCCACATCCATGCACTCCTTGCACACGTGCAAACATCTTCCAATGACATCCATGATACCTTCATATGCATTGTTCTTGATTCAATCATGTTGCGCAACCTCCTGATCAGCTCAACCACAATTCCTCCTGAATTTGGTTGTTGGAACCTCATCTCCTCCCTGAGACTAGTCCAATGGATCCCGTCACCAGCCATGTCTTGAACTCAGGCAACACCTGCACATGAATAAACAACCAATCCATACGAGCCCAAGTCCTCGACTTGACTCAAGTTAGTTCCGAACACAACACCTTATGTGAGAACCTCACATAAGCATGTTGCAAAACCACAGTAACACTATATCATCCATATCAACCAAAACGCACCAAAAACTTAGCAAATGATTACTAAGCAATCTTTCCAATCAATGTAAAGCAAGTACGAAACATTGCAAATGAAAAGCAGAAGCACTACGGTCAAGTTCCGAACCATGCCAGAGCAACCCATACCTTGAGCCGGAGCTAACAAAAGCTAGTAGAACCTAGCGCCGGAGCTTACCAAAACTAGTATAACCAAGCTCCCGCTGGAGCTTACAAAACTAGCAAGACCTAGCGCTGGAGCTAACTAGAACTAGTCAGAACTAGTAATCCCAAAAGCCAGAGCTAGAAAAATCAACTTCGGAGCTTAGCAAAAACACGGCAGAGCTATCAAAAACATGTCGGAGCTATCAAAGACATGCCGGAGCGAAAGACAAAACTTCACCGGAGCTGACCAAAGCTAGTCAGACTTTGCTGTAGCTCGGAGCTAGAGTCGGACCTTGATAAAAAGGTGTTTTGGTGATATTCAAAACTTTTATCATCAAAGCCAAATGTATTAACGATAAGCCAATGTATTCAGCACACATAGGTCTTACAATCTCCCCCTTGATGAATGCATTGGCAACACCATTTAAAATCCGAACATTGGCTTATTCACATAAAAGTTTTGAAAGCAATTTCTCCACCTTTGTAAATCAAAAGTAAAATGAGAAGAAAATCAAAAAATTATCCTATATTATCTCTCCCCCTTTATTATCTCTCCTTATGCACATATTTTCTTTCCCTTCATGCTTATCTCTCCCCCTTTGACAATGTATTCAGCAAGTCATGAGCATATAAACAAATTATCTCTCCAACTTTAGTTGTTATGAGCATATTATAACATATACATATAAACAAAGCTCATCCAAGTCATACTATCAAGTACCTTACATTATCACATCAATGAGATACATAAAGTAGTGTAAGCCATGGTAGAGATCATATGTAATTTTCAATTTAAGCAAGTCATGATCTCACAAACTTAACTATTTCAAAACCTGAAAGCATGACACTAGTTGCTGCATTTTATTATTTTTCAAAGCATAAATTTAGATCATATGATATTTGCAAGAGATTATATGCGCATCTGCCTTATTCTAACCAACCAAGCCAAGCCTATGCCATTAGATAATCAGAAGCTTAAGGACATGGTTTTAGTCATACACAACTTCATACAAGTTCATATCTAAGTGCAATGATAAGCCATCTCAAAAAAAGAAGTGCGATGCATGCATATTCTCTTGATCTTTTCTCAATTTATATTTGCTCATAAAAACTCAACATGTGAGTTGATTACTTGATTAATTCTTTATGATTAAAAGCATTTGTGAGCATGCAACAAGTTCAAAACAGCAAGAAAGTTCGACCATGACCATATTTAGTGTAAGTAATTATTCCAATTACTAGACATGGCAAAAACTACAAAATGTATAACACGAGTAATGTAGTAAGAACTTTCAGCATGTAAAAGGAATCACAGAGTCATATATGTATGAAATACTATGCTCATATTATTTTAATTTCAGATTCACACATAGACTTCCCAAGTTTCAAAAACTCCCCCTCAATTTAAGCCATGAGGATGCATAACCCCCTATTTCACTACGAATGTAACAAAAACGAGTGAAATCCAAAGGTTTTGTAAAAATGTCAGCCAATTATTGTTCGGTATCTACATGGTGAAGCATAATGTTTCCTTTTTCAACGTTATCTCGGAGAAAGTGATACCTAATGTCAATGTGCTTAGTTCTAGAATGTTGCACGGGGTTTTTAGCAATACAAATGGCACTAGTGTTATCACAGAATAGTGGAACACTATCTAGATCAACACCATAGTCCTTAAGTGTTTGAACAATCCAAAGAATTTGTTAGCAAGCACTAGCAGCAGTTACATATTCAGATTCGGCTGTGGATTGAGCAACTGAATTTTATTTTCTAGAGGACCAAGCAACAAGAGAATTACCAAGAAAATGACAAGCACCGGAAGTACTTTTCCTATCAATCCTACAACCCCCAAAATCAGCATCCGAAAAAGCTTTCAAAGTAACGGTTGAGGAAGAAGGAAGAAAAATTCCAAATTCTTGTGTTCCATGTAAGTACATGATAATCCTTTTGACGTCTTGATGATGTGAAGCACGTGGGGAAGCTTGAAACCGTGTACAAAGACATACGCTGAATTTTATGTCCGGTCTTGATGCCGTGAGGTACAAAAGTGATCCGATCATGCTTCTATATTCTTTTTGATTCATAGGTTCACCATCTTCGTCAAGTTCAAGTGTTGTTGCCGTTCCCATTGGTGTCCGAAGAGGCTTGCTTTTGTCCATGTTGAAGCGCCTTAGAAGGTCTTTGGTATACTTCGTTGGATGCACAAAGGTACCCTCCTTGGTTTGCAGCCCCAAAAAGTGAGTTAACCCATCATACTCATTTCAAATTCGGAACTCATCATTGCTGAAAACTTGGACACAAGATCATGAGAAGCACAACCAAAGATAATATCATCCACATACACTTGAATGAATAATGAGTCATTGCCATGTTTAAGCACAAAAAGAGTTTTATCAACCTTGCCCATGGTAAACCCCTTTTCAAGTAAGAATGTTTTTAACCTATCATACCAAGCTCTAGGGGCTTGTTTGAGACCGTATAAGGCTTTGGACAGTTTGTAAACATGATTAGGAAAATCTGAATTTTCAAAACTCGATGGTTGTTTGACATAAACCTCCTCATCTATGTAGCCATTAAGAAAAGCACTTTTAACATCAATTTGAAATAGCTTAAAACCTTTAGATGTTGCAAAAGCTAACAAAATTCTTATGGCTTCTAATCTAGCGACAGGAGCAAAAGTTTCATCAAAATCTAGACCTTCAACTTGAGTGAAACCTTGAGCAACCAACCTAGCCTTATTCCTAACCACAACCCCATCCTCACTTTGTTTATTTTTAAATACCCATTTAGTTCCAATTAAAGTGTGACCTTGAGGTGGAGGTACAAGTTTCCAAACATTATTTCTTTCAAAATTTTCTTACTCTTCTTGCATGGCAATAATCCAAGATTCATTAGTGAGTGTGTGTGATATATCTTTGGGTTCAAAAGAAGCAACAAAAGCAGAATGAGCATGAGAGTTTGGATCGCAAAACCTGGACTGTGTGACTTGTTCGTGCAAGCTTCCAATCATCTGTTGTGGGGGATGATCTTTGTAAAACCGTAGGGGAGCAGATGTCTCACAAGCTTCTTCTTCATTAGGTTCATCGTAGATTGATGAGCTTGTGACTTGTGGACGATCAGGACCAACATAAGTGATAGCCGGAGCTTGTTCAATGTACGGAGCTGGACACGTGTCAACTTTGGAACTACTAGGCAGTATCACTGGTTCTTCTTCATCTTCAAAAATACCCTCCCCATGAGGATACGGATCTGGTCCTGCAACACCGGAGCTAGTACCTGGGCTAGCTTCATCAAAAAACACTTCACAAGTCTCCACAATTTTGTTAGTGTCAAGTAAAAGCACACGGTAGCCTCTAGTATGAGATGGATAACCAAGAAACATGCCATCAATGAATCGAGGTTCAAATTTATCAAGATTACCATGTTTCTTAACAAAGCATTTGCAACCAAAGACCCGAAAGTGTGTAACACTAGGCCTATGTCCAAACCGGAGTTCATATAGTGTTTTACCTAGCTTAGCACGCAATAAAACACGATTTGAGACATAACAAGCGGTTGCTAACGCATTAGCCCAAAATTTCATAGGAGTTTGATATTCATCAAGCATAGTCCTAGCCATCTCAACTAAGGTTCTGTTCTTTCTTTCTACAACACCGTTTTGTTGAGGTACATATGGTGAAGAGAATTGATGATCTATTCTATTTTCAGCACAAAAGTGATCAAAAGATTGATTTTTAAATTCAGTTCCATTATCACTTCTAATTGCTTTTAAAGATCATGGGTAAACAATTGATAATCTAAGAAATAAAGTTCTAAAGTGACTAAAAGCTTCATTCTTAGATGCCATAAAGTAAACCTAAGAGTATCTAGAATAATCATCAACAATAACAAGAACATACGATTTACCTCCGAAGGATTGAACACGTGAAGGTCCTACGGTGTCAAGATGCAAGAGTTGACATGGTTCAGTTGTCATGATCATTGTGCGAGGAGTATGTGAACCTGCAACCATCTTAGCATGTCTACAAGAAGAGCACACAATTTCTTTGTCCCCTTTAAGCTTAGGCAGCCCACGTATGCGATCAAGAGCACTAACACGTGTTAGGTGATCAAAGCCTACATGACTAAGTCTACGATGCCAAAAATATACGTCCTTTGAATCATTAGCAACTAGACACCTATGCTCAGAGGAAGACATGTCAAAATCATCTTTAAAAACTCTTCCAAACCGAGACATGTTAAAAATAAGCTCACTATTTGAGGCTACAACTTTGCAGCAGTTTTTATTGAAAATAATCTAGATTTTCATCTAGCAATTGAGCAACAGAAAGCAAGTTGTATTTCAAATTTTTGACAAGTGCCACATCCTTCAAAGTGTAGTGATCATTTACTCTAACCGAACCCTTAGCAATTATAGGAGTTGAAGAATTATCGGCAAAAGTAACATTCTCTACACGTGACACAAAAGAGAGGGAGGAGAACCAATCTTTGTTACTGGTCATGTGGCATGAGCAACCTGAATCCACAATCCAAATGTTCTCCTTCCTCAAACGTGTAACCTACATAGAAGCACAATACGTCGATTACTCAATACTAGGGTTAGTCAAAAGGCATTTAGGAATCCAGTACTGAGTCACGCGACGTGCAGCAGGAAAAACACGCGAAAGCTGCGACAAAACAGCAGGTTTATGAGTCAAAGTTTGAGATTTTTTATTCTTGACTACTGACCTATAAGGTGTTACTTGTGTAGCACAAAAATCAGTAGCTCCGGAGGCAAAAACAGAAGGTTCGGAGGTAAACTTTGAATGTTTTTGACTCAAAACAACAGGTTGTACATTCGGTTCAATGTGTGCAGCAAATTTTGCATGAAAGTTATGAGTTCTAGCAACCATTCTTTCCCTTTTCTGTTGTTTAGCTAGTATATAACAAAAATATATGACATGACCATCTCTACCACAGAAGGTACAATGAAATTTAACTTTGGGTTCATGTCTGGATGAGCAAGCAATATTTTTATTTGAACCCTAATGAGGCAGCACTCCAGCAGATTTGAAAACCACTCCTTTTTGTTTAGGAACTGTTTGAATCAAACCACTTCCTAATGACTTTACATTTTAGGTGGATGTGCCTTAGCATGAGAATGAGAATAAAAATCTAAACCAGTTTTATCATTGCATGACTTGGAAGAATTCAGCAGCAAGTTTAGGTTCTTATTCCCATTACAAAACCGATCTAGTGTCCTATGCATGTCATCAAGTTTATTGGACACATCAAGGCAATTTTCACATGAATTTTTTCTTTTTAGTTTTCAATTTGAACAAAATTTAACTTCATGAGAACGTAAAGCATTGTTCAATATAGAAATTTCATTCATAGCATCCTGTAGTTTCTTATCAAGATCATCACAAGTAGAACAATGCAAATCAATTGTAGAACAAGAAGCATCTTTCAAGTTTTTATCATTAAGTGCAGCAAGCTCTTTGTTCTTTTCAATTTATAACTCAAGTTTATCAAGTGTGGAGGTGTGCGCACTTCTTAATGAGGACAATTGTTCATATATTAAATCACATGAGGAACATGCATCATCACTAGGAATCAAAGTTTTTAAACGGTTGATTTCAGATTCTAGTGATTCAATTTTAGCAGCACTATCCCTAAGCTTTTTGTCTTTTTTTGTAACAATAACAGTGGCACGAGAAATAGCATCACACATTTCTTCGCAAGTAGGACATACCTCTTCATTGTCGCTGTTGTGTTCTGCCTCCTCCATACTTGATCTTGACTTGCCCGCCATGAAGCACAAGTTTGCCAAATCATTTTCATCTTCATCACTTCCAATGTCCACGTCACTTAAACTGAACTCTTAAAGCGCGGTGATGAAACTGTTGATCATCTTGCGTCCTATGGTACCTTTCTTCTTCTTGTTGAAATTTCCAGAGGAGGTCCGAACCTTGCTTTGTTTTTCTTCCTGGGTGGTCGGACCTGAAAGGTTAGGGCATTCTGTATGAAAGTGTCCTGTTTTACCACATTCAAAACAACGTTGAGGTCCGGAGCTTCCTCTCCTTCTAGTTCTCACATTTTGCAATGCTTTTGAGAATCTAGTAGAGATGAGTGTCAACTCCTCTTCTGGAAATTCTTCGATCTGCTCCACGGTTAGTGAGGACAACAAAGCAAGAGTATTACAAGATGATGATTTGCCGGAGCTAGACATATCACATTGAGAAACAAATGCAATAGACCTTTTGGGGTTGTTACGTGATATTATGTCAATTTCATGAGTTTTTAGCTTGGAATATAGCACATCTAAAGTAAGTGTACTCATGACAGTAGATTCACGAATAGATGTGACTTTCATCTCCCAAATTGACATATCTAATGCACTTAGCAATTGCCTAGCATTTTCAGCATCTGAAAAATTAACATTGACACTACGCAAGTTGCTGAGAATCTTATTAAAGCGAGCAAAAAGGTCATCAATAGACTCACCGGATTGCATCTCGAAGCGCATGTATTCTTTCTTGAACATGTCTTGCCTTACCTCTTTGATCGTATTGGATCCTTCGTGGTAATCACAAAGTGCTTTCCACACATCGTATGCAGATCGGAGGTGTGCAACATGGTCGAAGTCGCTTTGTGTCAATCCTTGTATGATCAAGTTTCGAGCCTTGTTGTTGTTGTTGACATCTCTCAAATTTGTAGCTGTAAATTGATCGTTTGATGGCACTTTGTAAGGCTTGTATACCTTCTCCCATATTGCAAATCCTTGTGCCTGGATGAAAGCCTCCATGCATGCCTTCCAAACCTGAAAATCAATACCAGCAAACACACAAGGTTTGGCAGAGTACTTCTCCATGATGATTAGTCAAAAACACGTGCAAATCACAAAGATTAGAGCACCGTGGCTCTGAATCCAATTGTAGGATTGAGGAGAACGTTAAAAACTACCAGTGGGGGGGGGGGTGAATAGTAGATTTAAAAATCTTACGCAGCGGAAACAATTAAACCCCAACCCCTTCGGCAGAAAAATGATCTCTTAAAGAAATCGTGTGTGAGACTAATATAAATGTGTTTCACCATGACAAAAGTGATGTATATCAGAGAGAATCAAGTCTCGAAGACAACACAAAAAGAATCACTCAAATCCGTCAAGAAAAACTCAAGTTATGATCGAATGATCAAACAATGGTCAATCTGCCCTACCAGATAAAAAACAGTTCTGGAACGCTGCAAAGAAACTCGTGTAGATCATGGACCACAAATCCAATGACCGTGAAATTTTTACATATGATAGAAAATCAAGTTGTGAAGACAACCCAACAAGAATCACGTCAATTGGATCTGTAAAACTCGAGTTATGATAAAACCACCGACGAAAGGTAGTGCTGTCCAGAAACTCAACGAGTAAAACTTGTCTGGAACAAGTCGGACGAACAAGGCACAAAAGTTCCTTCAAACTACGAATTTTATTCAATAGAACACAAGAGGAACAGCCCCAAAGTCGTCCGCCACGAGCTCTGGCCTTCCCTTGCTTATATAACCAGCCCTTAGGCCAACCCAATATCAACTAGGACTCCAATCCTACTCAGATCACGAATCGTAACTTTCCATAACTGCTCAAGATTCTTCTATACGCAGATAGAGGCAATCTTAAGACTTCCAAACACCTTAGGAACGTATCCCACATTCCTAAACAACTCAAATTCGTGACCCACACGAAATCCTATCATAACCAACTCAAATCTTTCCATATTTGAGTCAAACCCGACTCAGCCGCAGCCTGAGTCCATAACCTAGTCGGTTGGACCTTTCCGACCAATTCTTTACGTCCACATCTCTTCATCACGTCTCGGAACCATGTAGCCACATCCATGCACTCCTTGCACACGTGAAAACATCTTCCAATGACGTCCACGATATCTTCATATGCATTGTTCTTGATTCAATCATGTTGCGCAACCTCCTGATCAGCTCAACCACAATTCCTCCTGAATTTGGTTGTTGGAACCTCATATCCTCCCTGAGACTAGTCCAATGGATCCCGTCAACAGCCATGTCTTGAACTCAAGCAACACCTGCACATGAATAAACAACCAATCCATAGGAGCCCAAGTCCTCGACTTGACTCAAGTTAGTTCCGAACACAACACCTTACGTGAGAACCTCACATAAGCATGTTGCAAAACCACAGTAACACTATATCATCCATATCAACCAAAACGCACCAAAAACTTAGCAAATGAATACTAAGCAATCTTTCCAATCAATGTAAAGCAAGTACGAAACATTGCAAATGAAAAGCAGAAGCACTACGGTTGGGTGTCGCATCACACGACACCACCTAATGAGATCCTGGGAGGTCAGAATTCCGGTCCCCACATCAGGCGACGCCACGTGACACCACATAGATCAAATGGCCCACAAACAGAAGTATCTGAGGCCATCCAACGGTGTAGCACCAATATCAGCCAATGGGACCCACCTATCAATCACCTGGAGGAAGGACATCGCAAATGGGGCCAAGACCAAGTCGGCCGACCCCCCTAGTGGGCCGACTAGTTCATGGCGTCTTTCTTGGTCAAACTCCACGTATAGGCTCCTCCCGACTTGAAGACGTCATGGGTGACTTATTCGCATTTTTGGTGGTGGGAAACGACCCTTCTCCAGGCTATAAATAGGACCCCTCACCCCTCACCCCTCACTTCAACACACACCACTTGAGTACTCATCCATTGTATCCACTACTCTCCATAGGTTTAGAGTAGTATAAGCTGTAGAGAGGAGAGTCTCTAGTCCATAGTACAAGTAGGAGAGGAGTAGAAGCAGTCTTTTCCCGATTGGCAAAGGTATGTCTCCCATATTCCTATTTGTATTTGTGACTTTATTCATAATAAAGATGATATCTTTAGTCTTCCATTGTTCATATTCTTGGATGAAGCGTTTCTTGTTTCATTGTGGATTCCATGTATGTGGTAGGAATAGTATTTATGATTGTGCTATACCATGCTCATTACATAATCATAAACACTATAAACCTTCACTATAGTCTAATTAGCTATGATATGACTATGTTAATATGAATCACTTATGCTATGAATTAACATTGGTTCAACGATGATTTAGTTTATTGCCTTAGGATGGCTTGTGCCTAGACTCTTAAGGTAATTACTTAATATGCTAGCATGGTGCTAGGATAGAGAGTAGCATTGAATGTCTCGTAGACCCACGGATTGAAGAGGTAGACAGTAGGTGGTGACAGACCTATCTGTCCTTTGTAATATTCCACGTTAGGCTATGCCACAGGCTCTTGCCGAGAGTCGCCTAGTGTTGCTAAGGGTAAACCCGTGCCCAATGTGTTAATCCACTTAGCATGAGAATTCATAATTAACATGATCATTAGTAACTAACTCAGGCTATGTATATGTACATTAGAAGCATAGGAGGAGTATCTATATAACTCTTGGCCTAGTCCCTCTATTACCTCATTTATCCCCTTAGGATAGGATGCTCTTGTGTTTGTCACACTACCTCCACTTATCGTTATACTCATCCTTGCTAGAACCCTACCTAGGACAACCTAGCCTTTCCACTTGATGATTGTTTTACTTCCATCTAGCCTTCCTTTGGGAAAATATAAATGACACCCCTCGGGAATACTCTAAAAAGAAGAAATGCTACATCGATAGTTTTTGTGCACTAGCGGACGTTCATCTGAGAATTAAAACCTACCAACAAACATTTCTGGCTCCCCTACAAGGGATGAATTGTTAGAAGTGCGTAGGAAATATCAACAATCTGGCAGGGACTTGAGCCAGTGTTGTCAGTAGACAACGCCAGGGGGATCGGCTCCAGACCAGCCTGAAGTGCTTCGGCGGGCTCCAGTGGGTCTTCCAAAATAATAATCTTATCCCACGGCGCGAGCATGTTATTCAACAGCTCCACATCACAGGGGCCAACCTCCGGTAGCTCATCAATGTTAACCGCGGCAGAAGCAGGTCCCGCTGTAGGAGCTTTGACCTCCAGGGCTGATAATGATGGTCCCTGAGCCAAATCTTCAATCATTGGCTCAGAAGATGAAGGAGCTGCAGACAGATCCTCTGGTTGCCCCGGCTCGGACATAACCAGCTCCGGAGCTACCGCTCTGGAGCTGGCACTAGAGCACTCGCCGGAGCTTTATCCACTTCTGGAAAAATGTCGGATCTTCCATAGCAGGCTCCTGAACTGTCGGAGCTTCAACAAACTCTTTCTCCACGTTGTTAGACGCTACCACGGGAGCTTCGGTTGCCGGCTCCGGACTTATCTCCACGACAGCCGGCGCTGAAGCTGTCGTGTGATCTGCCACCACAACTGTGGGAGAGGCAGGAGCCGGGGCGGGAGCTTGAAGCGACACAGCCTTCGGAGCCGTATCAGGCACCAGAGCTGTAGCAGGCACCATGGCCGCAGTGCTTGTTCTCGACATTTTGAAGATAGAAAGTAGGGAATTCAAGACAAAAGCATGGAACAAAATCAAGACAAAGGTTAAAGAATCGATCCTTACCTTGGAGTATTGCCGCTCCAATCGGCACCGATCCTCTTCTTTAAGCGCTGGGAGCTAGAGCCCGTCGTTGCCATTGTGGCAGATACTCCTCGACTCGAACCCGGAGTTAAGGCGACCATAGGTGTTGTCACCTCTGGGACCTCCCTCGTCAGGGTTTGCACCCCGTACTCTGAGGCACCAGTTGGCACCGGGGTCGAAGTTGACTTGTTGGAGCCAGCACCCTCTCCAAACGCCGGAGCTGAAAAATCAGCTGGAGCTGGAAGCACGATCACCACAGACCTAAGCCAAGGATGAGGGGTCACTTCTGTTGGAGCTTCCCTTACTCTTCTCCCATTGCTCCTCGTCAGCTTCCGCTTGTGACTCGGAACTTCGACGGGAGCCTTCTCCTTGCCTTTGCCGGAGGTAGACTTATTCGGAGGGGAAGTAGTGGGACCTTTGCCTTTGCCACTGACTGGTGCGGCCTTGGAGCTTTCGTGGGAGCAGGGAGCTTTAGGGATAGAAATCTCGGTCGGAGGAGCACTTCGACAATTGTCCACGAGGCCCAAGTCATCAAGAGCTTGCATCTTCTTCCGCCGCTCCCTTCTGACCTCTGGCACCATGTTTAAGGCCAGGAAATCTGCCAGAGGAGTCAGATCATAAGGGCGTATGACTCTGTGTTGCAATTTCTGGAGATGGAGCTTCAAAGCTCCTTCATTCAGATTGGACCTGAAGCCAGTCTCGATCCGGTTATGATCGTGTTCTCCACTGAATCCTAGGTAGGCCACTCTCTTGTCTGCAGTGGAGCCCACAGATTTGTCAAGAAGTTAGCAATGACCATCAGAGGAGTCCCCCCTCCCTTGACGCACTGCCAAATCCTTGTAAGGATCGGGTTGTACTCTTCTGGCATCGTCGGAGCCACTTCCCAGATGTCGGTGTCGATGTTGATGTTGGGCAGACTTCCGGGTATCTCCAACATGTCATGGTGGTCTACCGTGATCATCACCCAATCCTTCTTCCAGCTGTCCCACTTCCCGGAAGGGAATGTCTTCAGGTACTTGATCGGTGAGTTCTTGCGCTTCACGAAATAGTAGAAGCCCATGTACTCATTGCTCCTCCTAGTTGTGTGGACCGTGAAGAAGGTCCGAAAGAGCTCGATGCAGGGCGGCACACCCACCCACATCTCGCAAAAGTAGACGAAGGTCGCCACCATCAAGAAAGAGTGGGGGTCGAGGTGATGAAGCTGCAGACCGTAGAAGTCCAACAGCATGAGCAGGAAGCTTGAATATGGTGGGGTGAGCCCCAGCATGGCATACGATAGGAAGTAGACGATCTCACCTGGGTTCTCCTTCTTGAAGGGGAACTTGTTGGTGCGGATCCTGTTGTTGAAGGAGTCACTCGACCACCCCACGTAGGTGTGGACTCTCGAGAAGTCTTCATCCTTGTTGATCCGGCTGCGAGGAAGTCCCAATCCATCACCGCAAAGTGGAGCAGAGGAGGAAGAAAGATTGTAAGGGCGAAGAGCTCCAAGCGCAATGTCAAATGAAGGCAAAACGAGTTGTCTCCCCTGCGAACTCCCCCCCCCCCCCTTTAGTAAGCCTCTACAACGCTTGGATGGAAACTACCACTGGATCCAAATTGTAGATGATCTCGTCAATGACAAGTGGGCCCGGGTCCACTTTCCTTAAAAAGTTACACCATACGAACCGTTGTCATGATGAGAAGTTTGAAGCCCGAGGGTGGCCGCCTATCAGGGCTACAAAGATTACGCTGGGAACCGATAGGAATTTCGTATTGGCAACCGCAACCTCAATTTTGTGAGATCCACACGCCAGGATCCCACGCGCTGTGTCAAAAAGGGCCACGTGGCAATGACATAACTTTTTGCCATCGTCCCGCCCAGAAAAATAGTTTGAAGCCAAAGTGCGGGAATCAAAGATGGTTCCACCTCTTGTAGTATAACTTCACCCAGAAGGTTTCTCCCAGAGTTGGGCCCTGGGACCACTGTCGGTACCCTGGATACTAGGTACCCCCTGATACCGCAGTTAAAACCAAGGAGTTCCTATGTCCGAGTTGATAACTTCTGAAGGCGAAACATCCCTAGCAACACTGGGCATGCGTCCCTTGTTTGGGTAGCTCCGGTACTGTGACGTGTCCTGCGGGACCAGACCTATCTCTCTTAGTAGGGAAGCTCTGATCCTGCCATGTGTCTAGCAACCCCAAACCTAACCCCCAGTAGAGGGAAACTCTGGTGCCACCACGCGTTGAGTGGCCGTGGAGCTACCTCCCCGTAGAGGGAAGCTCTGGAGCTACCACGTGTTGTACCTCCAGACCTAAGCCTGCAACGACTACATCATCTCCAACGGCACAGACATTCAAGAGGCTGTTAAAACAGCAGTTACAAGACATGATTAACATGTCATTAATTTAGCATTAATGACTCACGATCAGAGGACCATCAAGACTGATAATGCTGCCATTAATGCGTGTTATTAGACTTTTAATAACGATTATGCATGTAGATCGTATATGGGTGGATTATTATAGCCGGGCCACCTGTCGGGCCAGGCAAATACTGTAATGGCCAGACCTTAGCATATAAGAGGGTTGCGTCGCACGGTAGAAAATGACTAAGCTGATACGTACACAAGCTACCACAGACACTCGCCTTACAATAAACAACCACCCTGTGGAGTAGGGTATTACGCTCAGATGGCTTGAACCACGTAAAAATCCTCCATGTCACCATCTTGTCTTGATATTATGCGCACCCCAACCGAATACGAACATCAGCGGACTATGCTTTAGTAGTACCGGGGGAAACGTCTTAGTTTACACTTCGACAAGGATGTTACATCATCTATTTAAGGTAAATGGGCACTGTCTCAAAATCTTCTTTGACTCCCATGAGGATTTGGAAAAGGAAATCAACGTGATAAATTTAAATGTTTTTTCCGACATTCTTCCAAATTCCACATAATTCCTCGAAGTCCATAAGTGGCCCATTATAAAAATGATTCATATGGCCCATAGAGAATAGAGATTTCCAAAAAACAAAAGCCCCAATAGAGCCAAACCCAAGTTGATCGAACCTTAGGTTCAACCGACTCCTTCCTGGCACCGTCTTGGTTCCGTTTTTGTGGGTGATTCTCCCCGTGTTATCCCAACAGACCTATTGGTGCTACCGATTTTATTCTCGCATCAGCGATGATAAAAAGTCACAAACAGAGGGTAGGACTTGCACCTCTCCAAGGAAAAACACGCTCTTCTACCTTCCATCGAGTCTCATCTACCGTGGTCAGCAAGGACATTGTGCCCCACATTTCCTCTAGCTCGATTTTCAATCTTAGTAAGGAACCTACGCCGGCCAATGATGGAGCTACGTTGGCCATCAAGTCCGTGATGGGGTTGTACGTGGCACCTCTAGTCGCAACTGCCACTTGGGATGCTCTGTGGGCGTAGCTCCGCTCATCGTAGTGTGGCTCACTCGCTCTCTCCATGTAGAGCGCCGATGAAGTTGCAAACGCTACACGACGTCCATTGATGGTGGCTCTCAAGCTAATCGTGGCTCGTCTTTTCTAAAGTGAAGTTTGTCCCATGGTACATCACAATGATAAGTACACGGGCACTCACAAGATGAAGAAGGGTGGTGTAGTGAGCCACCGCTATGAGTTGCCTACACGCATCTCATAGTAGTCGATGAGCGACTGTTTCATAATCCGCGGCGTGAGAATTCCTATGGGTCAAGCGTTTGGACAAGGCGGCTATGGAAGAATTGACGGGTTCGTCTCCCTCCAGGGTACAGTGACACATCTCACCACCTGCTATAAAAAGGCCTGCGGGCCAATTCCAAAGTAGTGATGTGAAATCTCCCAGGGCCGATGTGGTGCAACTAGCTAAAGAACTAGCAAATATTCATTTGGAGAACATAAACCAAGCACGCACGGTGGTCGAAGGATGAATCGAGAGGGTGGAGCTCAAAGATGACATTGAAGCCCTTAGCAAGGAGATTCATAATGTTTACCATGGCAAAAGTGCCAATCTTAGGCGCTTGTGCGAGGCCGTACAGATGTTGACATCTACAAAGAACCATAAGTAGACATCCCGATTAGGCCTTGGGTGCCTACCCCTTAGTTTATTTTATCTCATTTATTTCAAACTTTGTAATAAATAATGTAAGCACCCCAATTTTTTATTCAATAAAGTAAACTTGCTGGTTCATCTAACACCCCTAAATTTCCCCTTAAGTTTATTTCTTGTCCAATAAAGTTTCCTAAAACAAGTGTGGGGGAGGAGTCCCTTCGCAATTTTTTGATGTATAGATTACACATTTCACCCGAGAACACATCGCAAAAAGACACACGAGACGACATGATGAAGCAAGAGGCCAGAGGAGCCAACCAGGGCTCGGCCGACCTGGTGGTGGCTCCTCTCGACTCCGTTTTGCTACACAACATCGTTTTGGATCTCCTATCCCTTGTTCTATATGATTCACTACAAATTGAGTTGAAATTTTTTATGCATTCACGTAAAAATTCTCTAAAATAACCTCAATTTAAATTGAACAATTGCATTTTGCTAAAACGAGATTAGGATACCTTGTATCTTGATTTCATCACCATGTTTCTGGACCCACATAATTAATTTGGGAAAAATATGTCATCTAAGTATTTGATTGGTGTGATATGGTGAATAAATAAAACGATATATAATTCGAACCTTGCTTGAAATTGATTTTGTCTTTTTGGACAATTTTGAAGTCATGAAGTTTTGCCTTCCTCTCTTGTTGAAATCTAAATATCCACTGTTGATGTTTCCTGCGTACAAAATAAATTCCGCAAGTGCACGGAAACTATCGGTGTAGCAATTCCTATTAAAAGAATATTCCAAGATTGTCATTTATTTTATCCCAAAGGAAGCCTAGGTGGAAGTGTAGCAATCATCAAATGAAAAGGGTAGATTGGTCAAGGTAAGGTTCTAGTGAGGATGGATAATAGATAAGTGTAGGTAGTGTGACACACACAAGATCATTCTATTCTAAGGGGGATAAATGGGTCTAAGGGAGATTAGACTAAGAGTTAGGGAGTTGCTCCTACAATGCCTCTAAAACACATATACCTAGCCTAGGTTAGATACTAATGATCATGTTAATGGTGAATCCTTATGCTAAGTTGATCAACACATCGGACACGGGCTACCCCTAGCAATACTAGGACGACTCCTGCCAAGAGCCTATGGCATAGCTGAACGTGGAGGATTACAAAGGACAGATAGGACTATCACCACCTACTGCCTACCTCTTCAATCCGTGGGTCTATGAGACATTCAATGCTTCTTAGCTATCCTAGCACCATGGTACCATATTAAGTAAATACCATAAGAGCTGTAACACCCCCATTTTCATCCATCATGCATTACATATATTCTTATACATGTTTAACATTAAGGAACACAAAAAGGAACATGTTTAAAATGAATTAGAACAAAAAAAACACTAAAAAACTAGTTTCAGTGCGGACTTGTTCGGACTAGATTCTGTACTAGTCTGATTTTGTCTCTGTTGTTTTTTGGACTTGTCTTCTTTTGCTGTGGACTAGTCTGAATTGGGTTCTGTTGCAATCTAGACTTGTCGTTATCTAGTACGGACTAGTCCGATATCCATCACTGGAAATTTTCAAAGTTGTTTGGTGATCCCTCTTTTTAGTCCGAACTTGAGAGTTTGAAAAGACCTCCGGACTTGTCCCACCCAATACCGGACTTGTCCATTTTGCTCTCTGGACAAGATCGGACTTGTCTGGACCTCAACCGAACGTGCCCGTAGAGATGGGCATTCGGTCTACCTGGTAAATTCAGTTCAGTCATTTCGGTCTTTTTGAATTTCGGTTTTTGAAAATCACTACCCGAAATGTTATACAAATATTAGGTACCCGAATTTTTTGGGTATCTAAATTTTGGTTCGGTCTTCGGTCTTACCCGAAATACCCTAATTGTGCATTATTCTTAGATCATGCTCTCAACAATCAATATAATTTTAATATCATTCGTTAATTTAATCTCAAGAGACAATACATTATTAGTTAATTAATGATGGATCGTAAATAAATAGTTTAATCTAATGATTTCACATATCAAAACTCACAAATGAAATATCAAAATCCATATTGTCTAGGATTCATAGATCATAATTTAACTTGAGATTTTATTGTTCGGTTATTCGGTTATTTTGGGTACCCGAGAGTGATACCCGAATTCGAAATTAATATATTGGTTATTTAGATCTGGTAACCGAATAGGAACCCGATACCCGATATTTCGGTCTTTTCGGTCTCGGTCTTGGTTTTTTGGTACGGTTTTTTTGGTCCCGGTTTTTTGCCCACCCCTACTTGCCTGTTCAAGTCCCTGTTCAATATCGGACCTGTCCGGTCCCCTAGAGGATTGTCCAGTGTGCTCGACTTGGATCCTATTTCTTTCTCCACGACAAGTTATTGGGTATATGCCTTAATTGGGCCCATGAATGGCGTGTCCAACCCCTGTGGAGCCCATGTGGTACCCCACCAAGGCCTCCACCACCTTAACCTCGAATTCCACTGAGGCCCTACCACGTCCACCCTATATAAACACACCAACACCCGCCCTTTCACCTCTTTGCGAAAATTTAAGAAAACCCTAACCCTAGTTCGTGAAAGCAGCGATCAAGGAGCCTCCACTGTAGGGAGAAGGAGAAAAGAAGAAGGAGGTGGATCAACCAAGATCGTCTTCACCGTTGCGATCTTCATCCTCAATCCTTCATCGTCAACATCCCTCTTCATGAATTCTTCGTATCCTTCGATCTTGATGTCAAATTCTCGAGTCTTCAACTCTTGAACCCTTGAATTCATGGTAAATATCTTAGATGCATATTTTCTATGTAAATTATGGTTCCATATTAAATTAAATATGCTGTAGTTGGAAATTCACCAAAACCCTAGCCAGAACAGACTTGTGCGGTCCTTGTACAGACTAGTCCGATCCCCTTTCTGTACCAGAACGAACATGTCCGGCCTCACTGCGGACTAATCCAGTCTTCCTTTGTTGAAAATTTTAGGAACTTCTTTAACAGTCTCCGAAATGACTTGGAACTTGTTCTAACATGTAAATCTTAATTGGGACTAGTTAGTAAGCAATGATATCAACCTAATAACATGCATTACCCCATAATTGCACTATTCATGCATGTCATGACATATTGAGTAATATATGAGCATTTATTGATTGTAATGTTTGTTTTGTATGTTTATTATGCGGAATAGAAGGTGTTGCTCTAGAGGGTGCTATCGAGGACCTCCAGCACCAAAACTTCAAAGCTTTTGATCCTAACCAGTCTCAAGAGCAAGACAAGCATCCTTGAACATTTTGATCTCGTTTTTCAATGTTTTGTTTGAAAAACTGCATGCTTTTGTCAAATTGATGGGAATCCTAAAATAGGTGTTTACTAGACTTGTTTAACCATCCTTGTTGTCGGGAATTAATTGTAGAGAGTCGGGAAGGGTATTTTACCTTTTTGCTTCTCTCTAATTAATCGCGTTGGGAAAAGAACCTAACGGCTTAATTATGAATTAATGAGCATGTGTATGATAAGAATTGATGAATGTGGTTAATTGGTGAACATGCGACTTGGGAGATCTAAGCAAGCATGGACTGTGGACTGGTTTGGATGTTATGGTGGTTTCGCCTTCTTTAGATCTAAGGATCGGTTCGTGGAGCGACCATCCGGGGTTTACAATGCCACCACAAGGCCAAGTATGGGTGCGGTCTAGCAGAATAATTAGGCGTGCTACTGGTATTGTATGTACCACTGGATGGTGCGGGGAATGGGAGTCGAGATGGGCTACCCTAGGAACCGCATGGCACATGATTGGGCCCGTGGGTGGGAGAATGGAGATTCAAGGCTGCTGGTGAAACCTTAGTGGCTCCGTACATGCTAGTAGTTCCTTTGTAAAAGCTATTTTGTGATCTCTTGGCCACAAACCAAAGGAAGTGTGAGACGGCATAAGGGAGGTTCTTAGTCACCGAAAGATAATGAAATCACAAACGTGTGAGTAAAGTGCTACAACGTCTGTAGAGTGTTAAAACCTTTAATGATAGCCGTGCTCCCAGTTATGAGCGATCTGGGCCCTCACATGATTAGAGTGGAACTTGGTATTTGTGATGGTTTTGTATTGGTTATGGTTTGAGTTGTGATAATTGAACATTGTTGATGATGATGGTAAGAAATTCGTATATGGATGGATAAATGTTGATGGATGAGATATGATGGTAATGAATGGTATTGGACTCATATTTGGTATTTATTTTGGATATGATGGGATTGCTTCACATAGACATTGTAAGATGCTTTTCATATAATTTAAATGTACTTTTCTGCAAATAGCCATTATTTATTATCATTCTTTGTTTAAGCTACATGTCATTATTTTCCCACACTTGCTGAGACAACATGTGCTCACTCTTGCGATTCCCCCACCAACAGTTTCTGGTGATGCTTGGGAGTATCCTCAGGATAATGAGGAGTACTAGGTTGTGTGCTGCCGTCGACTTGGCTGTGGTTTGCTTGGAGCCGCGCTATATCCCTTTGCTTAATTGTTTATCTTAATGTTTAGATTATTCCCGCTGCATTAGTTTCAAAATTATTAATAATGATCATTAGAGTTGTAATTTGAGGATTATTTGAATATTATAATAAAAGTACTCATTTATTTAATTTTTGCCGTGGTAATATTCTGCATATCGTTTGTGATGCACTCGTGTGTGTGTGTGTGTGTGTTGTGAACATCCTGGGCACACATATGTGTCGCACTTGGTTCATTTTCGGAACCGGGTGTCATAAATTGGTATCAGAGCCACATGTTGATCGTAGGATGCAGCCTAGATAGAATGGACACTTTAGAGCACATAGGAGCACTTAGGAATAGTTGCGGTTTGTTTGGTGTGTTGAATGTTATGTGATGTTTGTTTGTGTGCCTGTGTGCTTAGTAGAGGATTGTTGGAAGCTTCGACATTTGCCATATTCATTTAGGGTTGTATAGGTAGTTGCTTAATTTCATATCCCTTGATGCATATAGCTGGAGACATTTTCTAAATTCATCCACCTCTTTCCTTTTCTTGAGATGCCAACGACTTGCAACCAAAGGAATGACAATTACGATGAGGAGAACATTGGGGCACCTCAGAACAACAATGGACTTGGACCTGAGGCTAGCAACCTTGAGCAGTTGTTGGCTATGCAATATCAGCTTATGCAAATTGTGATGCAAACTTTGGGATAGCTGCAGTTCAATAACCAGAATCAGCCCCACACGCGTCCTCCACCACCCCCACCACCTCATAACAGATTGGGCGAATTTATGAGCACTAGGCCACCCACTTTTCCTCAAGCCAATGATCCTATGGAAGTTGATGATTGGCTAAAATCTGTGGAGAAGAAGCTTGCTATTGTTCAGTGCAAAGATAGGGAGAAGGTCTTTTTTGCCTCACATCAACTAGTTGGAGCAGGTGCTGATTCACTTTGCAATGCCAATGCAAATTAGGAGAGGATCACCTGGGCTTAATTTAAGGAGAGCTTCCGTTCTCATTTTGTGCCTAAAGGTGTTATTATCTTAAAGAGGTGAGAATTTGGGAGCCTAAGGCAAGGAAGGTCGAGTGTGAGTGAGTATCTCAATAAATTCACTCAACTCTCAAGGTATGCTCCAAAGGATATTAACTGGGACAGCCGCAAGAAATATTTATTCATGAGAGTCCTAAACAATGAGATTCAAGTCCAATTGCTCAATTGTGACTATGCAAATTTCCAGAAGATTGTGGACAAGGCCATTGTGGTTGAGAACAAGGCTCGTGAGATGGAACAAGACACTAAGAGGAAGATGCCATATCAGGGGTAGCCACAAGGGAGCAATGTCCGTCCTCGCCTTGCACCGCCGAGTCCGCCATATTACAATCCCTCCGCTCCTGCTTGTTGAGTTGCTTACCCTCCACACCGAAACCAGCAGCAGCGGCGCCCTGTTATGCAAGAGCCTCGCCAACCTGCGCCGTTTGCACCACGCCCTAATACGGTGATTAACTCTCAAAATCAGCAGTGCTCGAGATTTCCTGGTGCTTCGAAAAACAAGACGTGCTATGTTTGTGGAGAGGCTGGACACTTTGCAAGTCAATACCCCAAGAGGAGCTATGGACCAATGTGCAATGCACCAAGACAGAACCCACAACCGAATGGAGGAGCGCCACAAGGCAATCGTGGATAGAAGAATATCACTTGTGGCAATCTGAATCACGTCTCTACTGAGGAGGCCCAACAAGCGGATGACGTCGTGATTGGTATGTTCCTCGCCAACTCCAACCCTGCGACCATTTTATTCGATTCTGGAGAATCTCATTCATTCATCTCATCAAAGTATGTTACCATCTATAATATGTCTATAGCTCATTTGAAGCACACTATGTTGGTAAAATCTCCTGGAGAAGAGATGAGGACAAATATAGTGTGTCCGAGAGTAAGCATCAAAATAAGGGGTAGACTTTCTTGCGAATCTTATTGTCCTGGATTCCTAAGGAATAGACATAATACTTGGTATGGATTGGTTGAGCATGTACAATGGAGTGCTTCAATGTGCCGAGAGGATTGTGCAATTAACAAGTGAGCATGGCACCCATATTGAAGTTGAGAAAGCCAAACCCGCAATAGATAAAGCAACGCTGAGCCACGTGGAAGGTGTGGCATTGGAGAGCACTCCGGTGGTTCATGAGTATCCAGATGTGTTTCCAGATGAGTTGCCAGGTATGCCGCCCGATCGTGATAATGTGTTTGTTATTGATTTGATACTTGGAACTGCACCTATAGCTAAGAGGCCATATAGGATGCCTCCTATGGAGTTAGCAGAGCTCGAGAAGCAAATTCAAGAGTAGCTAGAGAAGGGTTTTATTTGCCCAATCTCTTTATCTTAGGGAGCACCAGTGCTTTTTGTGGATGAGAAGGATGGATCCCAAAGGATATGTGTGGATCACCAAGCTCTCAACGAGGTGACGATCAAGAACAAGTACACATTGTCCCGTATACATATTTCGTTTGACCAAATGAAGGGTGCCTGTGTTTTCTCCAAGATTGACTTGAGGTCAGGTTATTTCCAAATGAAGATTAGACGGTCAGACATACCCAAAACGGCATTTCTAACACAGTATGGATCCTATGAGTATACCGTTATGTCTTTTGGATTGATGAATGCACCTGCATACTTTATATACCTCATGAATATGGTCTTCATGGAGTACATGGATAAATTTGTTGTGGTGTTCATTGATGATATCATGATCTACTCAAGAAGCAAGGAGGAGCATGAGAAGCATTTGAGGCTCACATTGCAGAAATTGAGGGAGCACTAATTATATGCCAAATTCAGCAAGTGTCAATTCTGGTTAAAGGTAGTATCATTTTTGGACATATCATCTCCAGAGGAGGAGTATCGGTTGACCCAGAAAAAGTGAAAGATGTGCTAAAGTGGGAACTGCAACCAAATGTGAAGGTTAGGAGCTTTCTTGGAATGGCTGAATATTACCATCGGTTTATCAAGGATTTCTTCAAAATATCCAAGCCCATGACAGAATTGTTAATGAAGGGAAAAGCATTCCAATGGACCCAGGCTTGTCAAAACGGTTTTGAGTACTTAAAGAAGAGGTTGACAACATTACCTGTGTTGGTGTTGCCAAATGTTAGCAAGAGTTTTGATATTTATTGCGATGCCTCAAGAAAGTGACTGGGATGTCCGCTCATGCATGAAGGTCAAGTGATAGCCTACACATCGAGGCAATTGAAGAAACATGAGCAGAATTATCCTATGCATGATCTCAAACTTGCAGCCGTAGTGCATGCCTTGAAGATATGGAGGCACTACATTCTTGGTCATGGGTGTGAGATTTACACAGATCACAAGAGTCTCAAGTACATTTTCACACAAATGGACCTAAATTTGAGGCAATGAATATGGTTGGAGCTAAGGATTATGATGTAGGAATCAACTATCACCCACGGAAGGCTAATGTAGTGGCGATGCTTTGAGTCAGAAAGGAGTAAGCCATCATCTCACGGTTCGCGAATTGGCATCTGAGCTATGCAAGGAGTTTGAACGGTTGAATCTTGGATTTGTGAATGAGATGGGAATAATGGAACAAGAAATTCGAGATCAAATGAAGGACAAGAAAATCTAAGAAATCAAGGAAAGGACCCAAGAAGGGAGAGAATTCAGATTTGATGAGGATGACCAAGGCACTCTATGGCTTGGGAAATGGATTGTTGTGCCTAATGTGAAGCGTCTCCGAGAGACGATATTAAAGGAGGCACACGACTCACATTACTCCATCCACCATGGTTGTACAAAGATGTACAAGGATTTGAAAATATTCTATTGGTGGGATGTCATGAAAAGGTACATAGCTGAATATGTTGCTTTGTGTGATGTGTGCCAACGAGTGAAGGCTGAGCACCAAAGGCTAGCTGGACAATTGCAGCCATTGAAGATTCCGGAATGGAAGTGGGAAGAAATTGGAATGGACATCATAGTTGGTTTACCTCGCACTTCAGCAGAATATGATTCAATATGGGTTATTATGGATCGGTTGATGAAATTAGCGCATTTCATTCCTGTCAAGACTACCTATAGTGGAGCAAAGATGACAGAATCGTATATCGGAAGAATATGTGTTTACAAGAAGTACCAAAGAAATTAGTGTCCGATAGAGGTTCTCAATTTACCTCATGATTTTGGCAAAAGCTACACGAGTCTATGGGAAGTCAATTGAATTTTAGTTTTGCATATCACCATGAAATGGATGGACAAACCGAGAGAACAAACCAGATACTGGAAGACATGCTAAGAGCTTGTGTGCTAAAGTATGGATGAAGTTGGGACAAAAGTTTGTCATATTCTAAATTCTCCTACAACAACAATTATCAAGCAAGTTTGAAGATATCACCATATTAAGCATTGTATGGGAGAAGGTGTAGAACACCTTTGTTTTGGAATAAGACGGAAGAAACTCAAGTGTTTGGACCTGATGTAATATAGGATGCTGAAAAGCAAGTTTAGATAATCCGCGAGAATTTTAGGGCTGCTCAGTCAAGACAGAAAGGCTATGCGAATAATAGGCGAAGAAACCTAGATTTTGAAGTGGGAGACTTTGTATACCTCAAAGTGTCACCTATGAGAGGTCATAAGCGATTTAATATCAAAGGCATGTTGGCACCTTGCTATATTGGACCATTCATGATTTTGGGCAAACATGGAGAAGTGGCATATAAACAGGAGATGCCAACACATCTTTCCAATGTTCATGATGTGTTCCACGTTTCTCAGATAAGAAGTGCTAAATGGTTCCGAAGGAACAAGTACCAATGGAGGAATTGGGATTAGAGGCAGATTTGACGTAAGCTGAGCAACCGGTCAAAATCTTGGAAACCAAGGAGAGTCACAAGAAATAGGTTAATTTAATGGTGCAAAGTACAATGGAAGTATCATACACAATCGGAAGCAACTTGGGAGCTAAAAGATGACATCAAGAGAGAATTTCCCTATCTCTTCTCTTCTAAATCGAATCTCGAGGGCGAGATTTATTTTAAGGGGGGTAGGTTTGTAACACTCTCATTTTTTCCATCATGCATTGCATACATTCTTATACATTTTTAACATTAAGAATCATAAAAGGAACAAGAACCAAAACAGCACTAAAAACTGGTTTCAGTGCGGACTTGTCCTGACTAGACCAAGGACTAGTCCGATTTTGCCTCTGTTGTTTTTCTAACTTGTCCGCTTTTTCTGTGGACTAGTCTGAATACGGTTCTGTTGCATTCTGGACTTGTCCGTTATCTAGTACAGACTAGTCCGATATTCGTCACTGGAAATTTTTGGAGTTGTCTGGTGATCCCTCATTTTGGACCGGATTTGAGAGTTTGAGAAGACCTCTGGACTTGTGCAGCCCCATATAGGACTTGTCCGTTTTGCTCTCTAGACAAGATCGACTTGTCCGGACCTCCACCAGACTTGCCCGTTCAAGTCTCTATTCAATATCAAACTTGTCCGATCCCCTAGCGGACTAGTCTAGTATGCCCGACTCGGATCCTATTTCTCTCCACGACAAGTTATTGGTTATATGCCTTAAGTGGGCCCAAGAACATCGTGTCCAACCCCTATGGAGCCCATCTGGGACCCCACCAAGGCCTCCACCACCTTAAACTCAAATTCCACCGAGGCCCTACCACCTCCACCCTATATAAACACGCCACCACCCACCCTTTCACCTCTTTGCGACAATTGAAGAGAACCCTAACCCTAGTTCATGAGAGCAGCGATCAAGGAGCCTCCACTGCAGGGAGAAGAAGGAGAAGAGAGGAAGGAGGGGGATCAACCAAGATCGTCTTCGCCGTTGCAATCTTCATCGTCAATCCTTCATCATCAACATCTCTCTTCGTCAATTCTTCGTCTCCTTCCGGTCTTGACTTCAAATTCTTTAGTCTTCAAGTATTGAACCCTTGAATTCGTGGTAAATATCTTAGATGCATGTTTTCAATGTAAACTATGGTTCCATATTAACTTTAACTATGCTGTAGTTGGAAATTTGCCAAAATCCTAGCCAGAACAGACTTGTCCGGTCCCTGTGCGGACTAGTCTAATCCCCTTTCTCTACCAGGACGGACACGTCCGGCCTAACTATGGACTAATGCAGTCTTCGTGTTCTGAAAATTCCTGGAACTTCCTTAACATTCTCCGAAATGACTTGGAACTTATTCTAACATGTAAATTTTAATTGGGACTAGTTAGTAAGCAATGATATCAACCTAAAAACATGCGTTACCCCATAATGCACTATTCATGCATGTTATGACATATTGAGTAATATATAAGCATTTAGTGATTGTAATGTTTGTTCTGTATGTTTATTGCGCGGAATAGAAGGTGTTGCTCTATAGGGTGCTGTCAAGGACCTCCAGCACCAAAACTTCGAAGCTTTTGATCCTAACCAGTCTCAAGAGCAAGGCAAGTGTCCTTGAACATTTTGATCCTGTTTTTAAATATTTTATTTGAAAAGCTGCATGCTTGTGTCAAATTGACGAGAAACCAAAAAAAGGTGTTTACTAGACTTGTTTAACCATCCTTGTTGCTTGAAATACATTGTAGAGAGTCGGGAAGGGTATTTTACCTTTTTGCTTTGCTCTAATTAATTAGGATGGGAAAAGAACCTATTGTCTTAACTATGAATTAATGAGCATCTGTATGATGAGAATCGATGAATGTGGTTAGTTGATAAACATGGGACCTGGGAGATCTAAGCAAGCATGGATTGTCGACTGGGTTGGATGTTATGATAGTTTCGCTTGCTTTAGATCTAAGGACCGGTTCGTGGAGCGACCATCCAGGATTTATAGTGCCACCACAAGGCCAAGTATGGGTGCAGCATAGCTGAATAATTAGGTGTTACTGGTATTGTATGGACCATTGGACAGTGCGGGGATTGGGAGTCGATAAAGGCTACCCTAGGAACCGCATGGCACATGATGGGGCCCGTGGGTGGTAGAATGGAGATTCAAGGCTGCTGGTGAAACCTTAGTGGGTCTGTACATAGCTAGTAGTCCCTTTGTAAAAGCTATTTTGTGATCTCTTGGACACACACTATAGGATGTGTGAGATGGCATAAGGGAGGTTCTTAGTCACCGAAAGGTCATGAAATCCCAAACATGTAGGTAAAGTGGTACAACCTCTGCAAAGTGTTAAAAACTATCATGATAGCCGTGCTTCCGGTTATGAGCAACCTGGACCCTCACATGATTTGAGTGGAACTTGGTATTTGGTATGGTTTCGTATTGGTTATGGTTTGAGTTGTGATAACTGAACACGGTTGATGATGATGGTAAGAAATTGGTATATGGATGGATAAATATTGATGGATGAGATATGATGGTAATGAATGGTAATGGAGTCATATTTGGTATTTATTTGGGATATGATGGGATTACTTCACATAGACATTGTAAGATGATTTTCATATAATTTAAATGTACTTTTCTGGAAATAACCATTATTTATTATCATTCTTTGTTTAAGCTACATGTCATTATTTTCCCACACTTGATGAGTACGACATTTGCTCACCCTTGCAATTCCCTCACTAAAAGTTTCAGGTGATTCTTGGGAGTCACTATATCCATTAGTTTAGTTGCTTAGCTTAGTGTTTACATTATTCCTGCTGCATTAGTTTCAGAATTATTTATAATGGTCATCAGAGTTGTAATTTGAGGATTATTTGAATATTGCAATAAAAGTACTCATTTAATTAATTTGTGTTGTGGTAATTTTCTGTATATCATTGATGCACTCATGTATGTGTGTTGAACATCCTGGGCCCACATATGCATCGCACTTGGTTCATTTTCGGAACCAGATGTCACAAGAGCTTAGGCACAAGCCATCCTATGGCAATGATCTAAATCATCGTTGAAACTAATGTTGACACATATCATAATTATTCTTATTAACATGATTAGATCATAGCTAATTAAACTATAGTGGGGGTTTATAGTGTTCTGATAATAGATTATGATAATTATGGCATAATCATAAAGACTATTCCTACCACATACATGTACTCCACAATCTAACAAGAAATGTTTTATCCAAGCATTTGTATAAAGGAAGACTAAAGATAACATCTTTATTATGCATAAAGTCACAAATACAAGAAGGAATACATGAGACATACCTTTCCCAGTGTGGAACTGGAACGATATACTCCCTCTACTCCTTTCCTAATTTGGACTAGGCACTAGAGAATCTACCCTCTATAGCCTAAACTACTCTATGACTATGGAAGATAGTGGATACAATAGAATGAAACTTAATTGTTGTGTTTGAGGAGTGAGGGGTAGGGGGTCCTATTTATAGCTAGAGAAGGGTCGGTTCCCGCCACCAAAAGATGTGAATCAGTCTTCATTGTGATCAGGGCACTACAGGGAGTCAACACATGGAAGTTGACCGAGTTTGGTGCCAAGAATGGATTGGCCTAACCAATAGTGCGAGTGAACTAATCTTTTGACCAATTCCAATGCGTTTTCTCCAGGTCACATCCTGGTGGGTCCTATTGATTGGTATAGGTGATACACCATTGGATCTCCTCGGATACGTCTATTTGTGGGCCACTTGATCCGTGATGCCACATGTCGGTGCTTGATTGGCTGAGATGATACTTTTTAGGATTGCTCCCCCTCTTTAACCTTATTTCCTGCATAAAAATCCTGCATGCACTATTCTTCCAAAGACAAGTGGAAATATGCTAAGTAGAAAGGTGATGTAGCAAAGAAATGACTTTTCTTTCATATAATTGAGTTATATTGACGGATGAAATTGGGATATAACAACCGTCAACAAAATCCCTCAAGCTTATCCTTTGCTCGTCCCGAGCAAAGTCAAGACTTTAGGTTGATGATCAGGAGTTGCTACAATGTTCTACCTTTCAAAAGTACCAAGTGCACAACAAAATACTCTACCTAGTATTGCAAAAATTGGCATGATACTTTACCCTTCTTAAGTCATTATGGGGCTTATGCCTTCTCCTAAATGGGTAGTTGAAAGACAGAACAGTAAATGGAGTAAGCATAGCCTAGATATCAAGTTCCACTCAAATTTTGGAGAGATTTAATTTAGATTCTAAGTACTTAAATTTGATTCTCTTGATCACTTCTTTTTGTGTAGTGGAAATATATCCTCACCAATGCATTTTACATATACTAATCCTACCACTAAGTGAGGCTTATATGTGGAGCTTGGTAGGGAATGTAGTAGGCACCTTTGCAACATGTACTATTGCTAAGTCAAAAGAGTAAGCCTTAGGAGAAATCAATTGAAAACTTTTTGATTTAAGACTTGTTCATGTTTGATTGAATGGAAGTGGAAGCGGATGTTGAAATGACTCCTTTTTTATGTAGACTCTCTTTATTGTAGGGATGAAACATAGCTACTTTTTTTCTCATGCTTTCAATGTAAGCATGCATTTTTTTTCTCATGCTTATGATGTAAGCATGCGTTTTCTTTTTCTTTTTCCTATAGCCATGTTTTCTACTCCCTTTTTATGAAATAAACTTCAAGAGAATACTAAGCATGAAGGGATGGAGTTATTTTTTTTATTGTGGAATGATGGTATGATGAAATTTTGCTAACTTCTAGTGTAGAAGTTTTAGCATGTGTAAGTGAAGTCTTGAATTCAAAAATAAATGAATGAATTCTCACATAGGACTATACTTGTTCCACTAGGCTCAATGTGAAGGCAAATTGCATTGTGCAGTTCCGGGGAAGTGAAGAAGTAGGTTTATCAATGTAAATTATCATATGACTTTGGTAAGTATTTCCAATAAAATGAGGGTAACTTAAACCTTTTTAGAATTTTCTCTAGAAATCTAAGTTTCACTTTTAAACTAGGAATAGCAGCTCTATCACCATATCGAATCTCACAACAACCTAGAATTAGATTAAGCTTTTGCTACCCACAATTTCTAAATCAAGGCAAAGTTAACTTTAGCCAATGAAAACAATATTTAGAGAGTAGAAAGTTGTAAACTAGGGACTTGGGAAAAATAAAACAGAGCAACTATTCATCATTTCATATATTTGAGTTCTAAATCATTCTTACCGCACATCTTTATTTGATTGAAAGAAAATTTATATTATTTATTTTTAATTTTTTTATATGCAAGGTGAATGGTGGATGAATGGAAAATAAATATGAAATGGATGCGATACAAGTTACCTCAAGTGGGGGTCCTCCCCAAGCTTGTTTTTCAATCACCCCCGTGATAAGGGTTGAACCCTTGATAACGGAATTATGCCGCGAGATCAGCTTGTTGTTGTTGTAGCGTGGAGTTGAAGTTGGTGAACTGAGTGTCCTCCGAAAAGGAACAACATCCTCTCATGGACGTTGGAGGCAAGCCGCTAGAGCTTGAAGTGGATAGGGATGGCTCCCATGCGGTACTCGACCATCCATGCCAAGACAACTCTCCGGCCTCATACGGTTGAGGTTGAGTCCATCCTGGTGCATCACCTGTTGGGTTCTCTTCCTCTTGGTACTCATGGACCGGGGAGGTTGTCGGACGCAAGGCCGTGGCCGCTCTACTTGTACGGCTTCTAGTTACCTTGCTAGAGACATTACTTCTTCGAGATTCCTTGATGGGAATAAGATCAATGGTTAGTCTCTGGCATTTGTACAAATTAATATCCAGGTTTGGTAACCGAATTTCATTGACAAACCGGGATAGAAAAATAGCAAAGGGTCGGTATGATCATGCCGAAGGGTATGTCCTTGCACTAAATAATCTTCATTAATCAATTATCATTCAGTTTCAATGTACTCAAATGAAATATATTCTAATGCTACTACCCTAGTAGCAATGCGGGTAATCAATGAAGTGCATTCAATTGGCCCTATCCTTTAAATACTATCTAACCATTGTGTCATCATGTCAATAAATGGAGCAACTTTTATCTTTTTAAGCATGGTAAATAAAATTTTTAGTTCATCATCACAGAATACTCCAATATCTTCTCTAGGGAACATAGTCATAGCCACCCATCTATGCATGAGACGAACAATACGGTTTTGGAAGTGGCTATTCGTAGGAGCACTACATGTGACCTAACTAGTCAATTCATGCCAAAAACTTTGTTTGTTAAAATTAGGGAAAGTGTCTAAATCTAGCAAACAACATTCATGGAAGCCTAATTCTTTCCATAGAATGTTGTATTCTTTTTGAAATAATCTAAAAGTAATACCATGAAATCCTATTTTGAGGGTGCAAAGGAATTGTATACTGAGAAAGCGTGAACCTTTCTCCTCTAGGTGAGAAAAGTTTTCCCATCCTAATGCATGCTAAACGGAAAAGGATTCGGAATCCATACCTATTTTGGAGATCAAATACAGATCATATGATTTAGTGTGATAAAACTCACAATCTTGGATGAGCTTGAGTGCTTGATCTTCAACTTCACTTTTTGTGTTGAGGTCGTTGTCGTGGAGAAGTTGTGGCGGGTTGCTCCTCTCATCCATAGGAGTGTCTTCACACACACTCCTCCTCCCTGGACTTCGTGTAGAAACGGAGGAGAGGTGTGCACTTGAGTCTCCACCATGGCTTGAGCTTGCAGCCCCTTCCTTTTCCCAAACAATCTTTTCATTCCTTTTAAGGCCACAACAAGGCAAGAACTCAAATAAGAGGTGATGTTAGTGAAAACAAAACCCTCGACGAATTTTCTCCTTGAAGAACTTAAGAGAAAAATGCAAATGCAAATGAAAGCAAATATTTTTGGGTTGGATTTGAACAAGTGTGCTTCAATAAAGAGCACAGTACTACAATAATCCTCATCGCAGGCGGCTCCAAACGTATTATCACACAAAGTTTCTAAAACCAACTGAAACAAAGAGATTGTGATAATATGCAATTTCACAAGTAGAGTAGTGAAACCTCCTATGATAATGGTATTATCACAGACGGTTCTTTACTTAGGCTAGCCGCCTGTGAAGACCTATTATCACAGGCGGGCCGTGCAGCATATATAACCGCCTGTTATAATTGTTTCATCACAGGCGGATCTTTACCTACGACAAGCCACCTGTGAAGACAGTTTATCGCAGCCGGTTTGTACCGTAACAATAACCTCCTATAATAATTAGGTTATCATAGACGGTTCTTTACCTATATCTAGCCGCCTGTTATAATGATATTTCACAGGCAAGTCTAGCTGTAGGAAAATAACTGTGACACCCGGTTCCGAAAAATTAACCAAGTAAACGCATATGTGTGTCCAAGATGTTCATCACACATTCACGAGTGCATTCACAAAAGAGTATATAGAAAATTACCACAGGACAAGATTAATTAACCAAATTTTATTACACAAACCATATTATCCTCGAATACAAGATCTCATGAATATTAATGACAAGTTCAAATTAATGCATCAGAAATAACTAATTAAGCAAACTAAACAGCTAGGCAGCATCAGCAATAGGGTATAGCGCAGCTCCATGCAACACCACAGGCAAAGCTGACGGTAGACATAGCCTAGAACTCTACATTATCATCATTAAACTCCCAATCCTGACCTGCAACTATTGGGGGGGATTGCAAGAGTGCGTACATGTCGTACTCAACAAGTGTGGAAAGTATGACATGTAGCTGATACAAATGACGACAATAATAATGGTAAGTGCTGAAAAGTACATTAAAACATTTGGAAAGCAATATGTATTATGTATGTGAAGTAAACCCATCATAAACCATATAGTCATCATAATACCAGTTCATATCCATTACCATCATCAATAATTCCAGATTTCACCATTTGCCAATAACCAGATTCAATACCAGAAATTAATCCATTACCAGCCATAACCATTACCAAACCATAACCATCGCAAACACCATCCCAATACCATGTTCCCTCTAATCATGATAGTTGTCTAGGTGCTCATAACCGTGAGCATGGCTATCATTATAGTTTATTAGACTCTGCAGAGTTTGTACCACTTTACCACGTGTTTGTGATTTCATCACCCATCGGCGACTAAAGAACCTCCCTTATGCCAATTACACTTCCTTTGATGGATGGCCAAGAGAACACAAAATAGCCTTTACAAAGGGATTACTAGCCTATTTAGACCCCACTGAGGTTTCACCAGTGGCGATGTCTCCCACAGAGCACATCTTCAACCAAGGGCCCCCTCTTGAGCCATTCGGATCCCAGGGTAGTCCCACCAATCATCAACAAACCCAAATCCGACTACCCCTTTCCGGGAATCCTTAATGGTCCAAATAGCACTGCCAAAGTCCTAATTAATCAGCTACGCCGCACCCATAGTTGGCCTCGTGGTGGCACTGTAATCTTGGCTTATTCTCGCATGAACCGGTCCTAAGATCTAAAGCAAGCAAACCACCATAACATCCAACCCAATCCACCAGCCACGCTTGCTTAGATCACCCATCTTTTTAACCAGTTCATGATAATCAATATATCATTCATGCATAATTAAATAATATATTGGTTTCCCATCCCAATTGATTAAGCGAAGCAAAAGGGTAAAAATCCCATCCCGACTCTCTACCATGAACTCCAGGTGACAAGGGTGGTTAAACAAAACTAGTAAACTTCCTATCATATGATTCCCATCAATTTGACACAAGCATGCAGTTTTGCAAACAAAACATTTATTTTAGAAACAGGATAAATATGCTTCAAGGACACTTGCCTTGCTCTTGCGGTTGATTAGGGTCAAAGCCTTCAAACTCTTGGTGATGTAGATCGTCCGCGGCACTATCTAGCGCAAATCCGTCTAATTCACACGATAAACATACAAGACAAGAAACACAATCAAAGAGTGTACAAATATTACTCAATATTACATGACATGCATGATTGATGCAAATGCAAGGTATAACTTGTTAATAGATTGTTTTAATGATCACTAACTAGTTCTAATAGATTTTAAGAAGTTTATACAAGTTTGGATATGATTATATCTAATTTTAGAATTAATTCAACAGAATTTAGTCAGCAGAATCGGACTAGTCTGCAGAAGGCCGGACTAGTCCGCACTTCGCAGAACTAGCGAACTAGGGTTTTCTAGATCGACAAAAATTTGGAGATTAGGGATTGAATTCATGTAAGGAAAAGAGAATAGAAGGTATAACAGGTGTTTAGAACTCCAATGAATCAAGAAACTTGGAGGTAACACTTGGATCTTGATGATATTGGGTTGGGGATGAACTTGGAGATGAATTGGTGATGAAGAACGAAACTTGATGGAGATCTTGATCCTCTTTCGTTTCCTCCTATTCTTATTCTTGCTTGGGATCTCCTCCTCACTCCTTGGTGGTGGCTCTCCACGAACTAGGGTTTGGGTGGGGTGGAAAAGTGGCAAATAGATGTCAAGCCAAGGGGTGGGGTTGTTTATATAGAGGTGGAGGCTAGGGTTAGATGGATTTCGAGTTTGAGAGGAGTAGAGGCCGGTTTAGAGTCCCACATGGGCTCTAAAGGAGTTAGGCACGAAGTCCCTAGGCCCACTTAACGTGAACCCCAAGAAACAAGTCGTAAAACAAAAGATCAATTCGGAGTCGCGAAATATCGGACAAGTCCGAAAAGGACCGGACTAGTCCGAAGTTAGTCAGAAAGAAATTGGACAAGTCTGGCCAAAAATTGAACAAGTCCGACTTTAGTCATAGAGGAAATCGGACAAGTCCGCTGGAACACCGGACTAGTCCGGAAAAGTACAGGGACTTAGCAAATTATTAAGGATTCTTAGAATATCGGACAAGTCCGCGTAAAATCGGACAAGTACAAAAGTGTCCTGAGGCAAAATCGGACTAGTCCGCAGAAAAAACGGACAAGTCTGATTTTAGTCAGAGAGAAATCGGACTAGTCCTCACTAAAATCGGACTAGTCTGTACTTTTTAGCATTTTTAGTGCGGTTTTGCTCCAAATCAATTTTAAACTCGTTCCTCTTTATGTGGGTTAATGCTAAACATGTATATGAATGTATGTAGGGCATGATGCATGAAAATGAGGTTGTTACAAACCTACCCCCCTTAAAATGAATCTCGCCCTTGAGATTCGACGCGAAAGAGAAGAGATAGGGAAATTCCTTCTTGATATCATCCTCCAATTCCCACGTCACTTCTTTTTTCTATGTGGTGCTTCCATTGAACTTTACACCATCTATTAACCTTGTTACTTGTGACTCTCTCCTTGGCTTCTAAAATTTTGATCGGTTGTTCGGCATAAGTCAAATCTTCCTCTAGTTCCAATCCTTCCATGGGCACTTGTTCTTCTGGTACTCTCAAGCTTTCTTGAGTTGGTAAACATGAAAGACATCATGTACATCTGAAAGATGAGTTGGCATCTCCAACTTATACGATACTTCTCCTCTTTTGTCCAAAATCTTGAATGGTCTAATGTAGCGAGGTGCTAGCTTGCCTCTTATGTTAAACCTCTTATGACCTCTCATCGGTGAAACCTTGAGGTAATGAAAATCTCCCACTTCAAAGGTTAATTTCCTTCTCCTATTGTCCGCATAGCCCTTTTGTCTTAATTGGGCAGTCCTCAAGTTTTCACGAATTATTTGGACTTGCTTTTCGGCTTCTTGCAACACATCCGAACCAAATACTTGAGTTTCTCCTACCTCATTCCAGAATAAAGGTGTCCTACACTTCCTTCCATAAAGCGCTTCATATGGTGACATTTTCAAGCTTGCTTGGTAACTATTGTTGTATGAAAATTCTGCATATGGCAAGCTCTTGTCCCAGCCTTTTCCATGCTTCAAAGCACAAGCTCTTAACATGTCCTCTAAAATCTGATTTGTCCTCTCGGTTTGTCCATCTGTTTGAGTGTGGTATGATGAACTAAAATTCAACCTTGCTCCCAATGCCTCATGTAACTTTTGCCAAAACCTAAAGGTAAATTGAGAACCTCAATCCGAGACTATCTTCTTAGGGACTCCATGTCGACACACAATATGCTCCATGTATATTTCGGCCAATTGTGGAGATGTATACTTGGTCTTGACAGGAACAAAATGAGCTGACTTGGTCAATCGATCCACGATTACCCAAATTGAGTCATACCCGGACTGGGTACGCGGTAAACAAACTATGAAGTCCATACCGATTTCTTCCCACTTCCATTCCGGAATCTTTAATGGTTGTAATAGTTGAGCTGGCCTTTGATGTCCCGCCTTGACTCGTTGGCACACATCACACAATGCTACGTATTCAGTTATGTCCTTCTTCATGCTAGCCCACCAATAGCAAGTCTTCAAGTCTTTGTACATCTTCGTACAACCGGGGTGAATTGAGTAAGGTGAGTCATGTGCCTCTTTCAATATCGTCTCCCGAATATGCTTCACATTAGGCACGACAATCCTTTTTCCTAGCCATAAGGTACCATGTTCATCCCCATCAAATCTGAATTTTCACCCATCTTGGGTCCTTTCCATGATTTCCTGAATTTCCTCATCCTTGGCCTGTGCCTCTCGAATTTCTTGCTCCAAGGTTGGGTTTAACTCCATCATCTCTTTCTCATTTACAAATCCTAGGTTCAACCTTTCAAACTCCTCACATAACTCGGATGGTAACTCTCGAACTGTGAGTTGATAACTTACTCCTTTTCTACTCAAAGCGTCGACCACTACATTGGATTTTCCCGGATGATAGTTGATCCCCAAATCATAATCTTTGATGAGCTCCAACCATCTTCGTTGCCTCGAATTCAGATCCGTTTGTGTGAAGATATACTTAAGACTCCTGTGATCCGTATAAATTTCACACCAATGTCCAAGGATATAGTGCCTCCAAATCTTCAATGCGTGTACCACAACTGCGAGTTCCAAATCATGTGTTGGGTAATTCTGCTGATGTTTCTTCAATTGTCTTGACACATAGGATACTACTTGACCTTCTTGCATAAGCACACATCCAAGTCCTTGTCTTGATGTGTCACAATATATGTCAAAACTCTTGCTTGCATCTGGCAGTACCAAAACTGGGGCTGTTGTCAACCTCTTCTTCAACTCCTCAAAACTGTTTTGACAAGCTTGAGTCCATTGGAATGCCTTTCCCTTCATTAGCAATTCCGTCATTTGCTTGGCTATCTTGGAAAAGTCCTTGATGAATCCACGGTAATATCCAGCCATCCCAAGAAAACTCCTTATTTCCATTACATTCTGCAGAGGTTCCCAATTCAACACATCTCTCACTTTTCTGGGGTCAACCCATACTCCTCTATGACGCCCGATTCCGAAAAATGAACCAAGCTAACGCATATGTGTGCCCAGGATGTTCAACACACATACACGAGTGCATTCACAAAGAGTATACAGGAAATTACCACAGAACAAGATTAATTAACCAAATTTTATTACACAAACCATATTATCCTCAAATACAAGCTATAATGAATATTTATGATGAGTTCAACTAATGCAGCGGAAATAAACTAATTAAGAAACTAAGCAAACTAAGCATAAGGGATAGCGCAGCTCCAATAACACCACAGACAAAGCTGACGGTAGACACGGCCTAGAACTCCTCATTATCACCATTAAACTCCCAATCCTAACCTGCAACTATTGGGTGGGGGATTGCAAGAGTGAGTACATGTCATACTCAGCAAGTGTGGAAAGTATGACATGTGGCTGATTCAAATGACGACAATAATAATGGCAAAGTGCTGAAAAGTACATTAAAACATTTGAAAAGCAATATATTACATGTATGTGAAATAAACCTGTCATTATCATAAGTAATATCATAATACTGGTCCATAATTCACCATCCTTATCCACAATTCCAGATTTCACCATTTGCCAATAAGCATATTCAATACCAGAAATTAATTCATGACCATAATATCACCATTACCATAATACCAACCATAACCATAACCATCCCAAATACCATCCCAATACCAAGTACCCTCTAATCATGGAAGTTGTTCAGGTGCTCATAACCAGGAGCACGGCTATCATGATAGTTTTATTAGACTCTGCAGAGTTCGTACCACTTTACCCATGTGTTTGCGATTTCATCAACTTTCGATGACTAGAACCTTTATTATGCCGTCTCACACTTCCGTCGGTGTGTGGCCAATAGATCACAAAATAGCCTTTACAAAGGGATTACTAGCCTATTTAGACCCCACTGAGGTTTCACCGGTGGCGATGTCTCCTACAGAGCACATCTTCAACCAAGGGCCCCCTCTTGAGCCATTCGGATCCCAGGGTAGTCCCACCAATCATCAACAAACCCAATCCGACTACCCCTTCCCCGAGCATCCATAATGGTCCAAATAGCACTGGCAAAGCCCTAATTAATCAGCTACGCTGCACCCATACTTGGCCTCGTGGTGGCACTGTAGTCCTGGCTTATTCTCGCATGAACCGGTCCTTAGATCTAAAGCAAGCAAACCAACATAACATCCAACCCATCCACATACCAGGCTTGCTTAGATCACCCATTACCATATCATATTTAACCAGTTCATGTTAACCATAATCTCATCCATGCATAATGAAATTGAGTGGTATAGTTGTTTCCCATCCTAGTTGATTAAGTGAAGCAAAAGGTAAAAAGCCCTTCCCGACTCTCTACCATATATTCCAGGTGACAAGGGTGGTCAACCAAAGCCAGTAAACTTCCTACCATAGGATTTCCCATCAAGTTGACACAAGCATGCAATTTTGCAAACAAAATATTTATTTTAAAAACATGATCAATATGCTTCAAGGACACTTGCCTTGCTCTTGCGGTTGATTAGGGTCAAAGCCTTCAAACTCTTGGTGCTGTAGACCCTCCGCGGCACTTTCTAGCGCGAATCCGTCTAATCCACACAATAAACATACAAGACAAGAAACACAATCAAAGAGTGCACAAATATTACTCAATATGTCATGACATGCATGATTGATGCAAATGCGAGGTAGAACTTGTTACTAGATTGCTTTAATGATCACTAACAAGTTCTAATAGCTCTTAACAAGTTTATACAGGTTTCGATGTGATTAGATCAAATTTTAGAATTAATTCAACAGAATTTAACCAGAAAGATCGGACTAGTCCGCTAGGGACCGGACAAGTCCGCACTTTACGAGATCAGCAGATTTAGGGTTTTCTAGATCGACGTGAATTTGGAGATTAGGGGTTGAGTTCACATAAGGAAAAGAGAATAGAAGGTATACCAAGTGTTTAGGACTCCAATGAATTAAGAAACTTGGAGGTAGCACTTGGATCTTGGTGATCTAGGGTTGGTGATGAACTTGGAGATGAATTGGTGGTGAAGGACGAATATTGGTGGAGATCTTGATCCTATTTTGTTTCCTCCTCTTCTTCTTCTTGCTTGGGATCTTCTCCTCCTTCCTTGATGGTGGCTCTCCACGAACTAGAGTTTGGGTGGGGTGGAAAAGTGGCAAATAGATGTCAAACCAAGGGGTGGGGTTGTTTATATAGAGGTGGAGGCTAGGGTTAGATGGATTTCAAGTTTGAGATGAGTAGAGGCTGGTTTAGAGTCCCACATGGGATCTAAAAGAGTTAGGCACGACGTCCCTAGGCCCACTTAATGTGAAAGCCAAGAAACAAGTCGTAAAACAAAGGATCAACTCGGAGTCACGAAATATCGAACAAGTCCGAAAAGGACCGGACTAGTCCAAAGTCGTCCAGAGAGAAAATCGGACAAGTCTGGCCAAAAATCGGACAAGTCCGACTTTAAACAGAGAGGAAATTGGACAAGTCCACTGGAACACCGGACTAGTTCGGAAAAATCCATGGACTTAGCAAATTTTCAAGGATCCTTGGAACATCGGACTAGTCCGCACAAAATCGGACAAGTCGAAAAGTTTCCAGGGGAAAAATCGGACTAGTCCGCAGCAAAAACGGACAAGTCCATTTTTAGTCAGAGAGAAATCGGACTAGTCCTCACCAAAATCTGACTAGTCTGCACTTTCCTGCATTTTAAGTGCGGTTTTGTTCCAAATAAATTTTAAACTCGTTCCTCTTGTTGTGGGTTAATGTTAAACATGTATATGAGTGTATGCAAGGCATGATGCATGAAAATGAGGGTGTTACATCCTCCTCCTGAGATGATATGACCCAAAAACGACACCTCTTTCAACAAAAACTAACACTTGTTGAACTTGGCATACAATTGATGCTCCCTCAATTTTTGAAGTGTAAGCCTCAAGTGTTCCTCATGTTCCTTCTCATCCTTCTAGTATATCATAATGTCATCAATAAACACCACAACGAATCTATCCAAGTACTCCATGAAGACCTTATTCATGAGGTACATAAAGTACGCAGGTGCATTGGTCAATCCAAAGGACATCACGGTGTACTCATAAGATCCATACCACGTCCTAAAAGTTGTCTTAGGTATGTCCGACTGTCTAATTTTCATTTGAAAGTATCCCGACCTCAAATCAATCTTACAGAAGACACAAGCACCCTTCATCTGATCAAACAAGTCTTCTATGCGTGGCAAGGTGTACTTGTTCTTGATTGTTACCTCGTTGAGAGTTTGGTAATCTACGCACATCCTTTGCGACCCATCCTTCTTGTCCACAAATAGAACGGGTGCTCCCCAAGGCGAAGAGCTGGGGCAAATAAAACCCTTCTCTAGTTGCTCTTGAATTTGCTTCTTGAGCTCCGGTAACTTCATAGGAGGCATCCTATACGGTCTCTTAGCTATAGGTGCAGTTCCAGATATTAAATCAATAACAAACTCAATATCTCGATCAGGTGGCATACCTAGCAACTCGTCCGGAAAAACATCAAAAAATTCACACACCACCGGAATCTCCTCAATTGTGGCACCGTCCATATGATTCAGCTCCAATTGCTTCAGTGCGGTTTGAGATGCTTCAAATTCTACGGTGATCCCTTCCTCATTAGTCAACTTCACCGTCTTCATGGCACACTCAATAACTCCATTGTGCTTCCTCAGCCAGTCCATACCAAGTATAATGTCCAATCCTTGAGAATCCAAAACAATGTGTTTAGCGGAGAAGTCTACCCCCCTTATTCTCAGGCTTACTTTTGGACATACTATATTTGTCCTCATCTCTCCTCCAGGAGACTTAACCAATAGAGTAAACATCATATAAGAGATAGGCAAACAATACTTGGCAACATACTTCGATGCAATGAATGAATGCGATGCTCCAGAATCAAATAACATAGTCGCGGGGTTGGAGTTGGCGAGAAACATACCAATGACCACGTCATCTGCTTGTTGAGCATCCTCCATAGAGACATGGTTTACATTGCCATGAGCTAAATTCTGCTGTCCACGGTTCCCTTGTGGCCATCCTCCATTGGGTTTTGGGTTTTGCCTCGGTGCATTGCTTCCTTGACCAAGGCCTGACTTAGGACATTGATGCGCAAAGTGTCCAGCTTCTCCACAAGTATAGCACTTCTTAACTCCACCAGAATTATTGGGACGAGCTTGGTTTTGAGCATTGGCACCAGGATAGTTGGCACGAGGTGCATAAGACATTGGAGGCCTAGGTGCTTGCATAATAGGGCACTGCTGCACAAACTGAGTTGGGCGCAGTGCATAACCAGGGCGCCGTGTAGGAGTAGAGGAGCTGTAATATGGCGCATTGGGAGGCACAAAGAGAGGGCGCACATTACTTCCTTGTTCCTGTCCTTGATATGGCGCCTTCCTCTTGTTGTCTTGCTCCAGCTCACGGATCTTGTTCTCAACTACGATTGCTTTGTCCACAGGCTTCTAAAAGTTGGCATAATCACAGTTGAGTAGTTGCACTTGGATTTGATTGTTCAAGCCCCAAATGAACAAGTATTGTTTCGGTGGTCCCGGATCACATCCTCAGACACATACCTTGAGAGTTGAGTGAACTTATCGAGATATTCACTCACGCTTGATCTTCCTTACCTTAAGTTCTCAAATTCTTGCCTCTTCAAAATCATAACTCCCTCCGGCACATAATCAGAACGAAAGCTCTCTTTGAATTCAGCCCAAGTGATCCTCTCCTGATTCTCATGAGCATTGCAATATGAATCCCACCAATCCGCAACTGCTCCACCTAGTTGATGAGAAGCAAATAAGACCCTCTCCCAGTCACTACATTGGACAATAGCAAGTTTCTTCTCCACAGACTTGAGCCAATCATCGGCATCCAAAGGGTCGGTAGCTTGAGCAAAGGTCGGTGGCCTAGTCCTCATAAACTCTCCCGATCAGTTATGAGGAGGCGGGGGTGGCGGTGGAGGCATGTGGAGCTGATTGTTGATGTTGCCAGCCTGCAACTGTCCCATTGTTTGTATCATGGTCTGCATGAGCTGGTTCTGCATAGCCAATTGTTGCTCAATATTGATAGCTCCATGAGCAGGTCCTTGTTTGTTGTTGTTTTGAGGTACTCCATGGTTCTCCTCATCATTAGCATCCCTCTGGTTGCGAGTCCTCACCATCTGGAGAAAAGCAATAGGTAAGAATTAGAAAACGTCCCCAACTATGTGCATCAAGGGATATGAGACTATACAACTAACTAGCCTACGTGGACATGGCAATGCTAATGCATCCCAAAATCCGCTATTAAGCACACAAGCGAACAATATATAGCAACAACACACCAAACAAAACACATCGGTTCCTGAGTGCTCCTATGTGCTCTAAAGTGACCATTCTATCTAGGCTACATCTTACGGTCAACCTGTGGCTCTGATACCAATCTGTGACACCCGGTTCCGAAAAATGAACCAAGTGAACGCATATGTGTGCCCAGGATGTTCATCACACATACACGAGTGCATTCACAAAAAGAGTATACAGAAAATTACCATAGAACAAGATTAATTAACCAAATTTTATTACACAAACCATATTATCCTCAAATACAAGCTCTAATGAATATTAATGTCAAGTTCAAATTAATGTAGCGGAATAACTAATTATTCTAATGAATAATTTTATTACACAAACCATATTATCCTCAAATACACTCAAGTTGATGTGGTAGCCACACCAAAAAAGGGTTCATGAAAAAGTTTTGTGTTGAAATACTTTGTATACTTATTTCATACTCATAGAAAAAATTTTTCTTAGCACTTAATTTTTCATTCCTTCACTTGAAGACGAGCAAAGGACTAAGTGTTGGGAAGTTTGTTGGAAGTACTTAAATGCTAAATTTGACCATCAATTTAGACCATAAAAATTATAAAAATGAGAACACAACATAGTGGTAGGAGTTAGTACTAATTATTTTTATAAGTGTTAGTGTCTATTTGCATGTAGGTGAATTAAGCACCAAAATACTGAAGATGCAGGGAGCAATCTAAAGTTACCTTTCAGCAAATCAGGTGATGACATGTGACACGTGGCATCACATGGATCCATGGACCCATTTCTAGGCGTATTTGAGGGAATCCAACATTGATTCACGTGTGATGGAATTTAGTACTTGAGGTACTAAATATATAGGACCCGATGGTATGTGACCACAATGCGGCTACAAACCGTAGCTACCCTCTATCTCGAGAAGGTGCTTCCCACCAATGCCTCGACCTGCCAAGGTCGAGGTATCCAGCCTACCCAAGTCCTGACCTGAGAGCTCAATAGACGATTCCTTCCGGGCTCGAGCTGGGGAGAGGCAGGTAGTTATGGACACTAATGACAAACAGTGGGCGCGATAACTTTTGCAGGAGGATAAGCCTGCCATCTGTCCCATCCATCGCAGAGGAATGATTACCTCACACACAAGATGTTGCCTTGTAGAATGAGAAGAAGTCAAGACTGAATCTTCCAGACCCCAGACAGACTGGATGCTTAGAACGAACACTGTAAATCTAATCCCAATACAAGGAATCTCGGTTAGATAGGACCGTCTTCTAGCTCTTTAAAAGGACCACCAAGAAAATTCCGCATAGGGGTGGGGGTGGGGGTGCAAATTCACTCTATATTCTTGTTACTTAGGCATTTTACCTTACATATTTACCTTACACATTTCCTTTACGCACTTTTTGTTTGATGCACATGCGTTCGTGCCTTACTTTCATACGCCCGTGCACATTTTTGCTTGCACATTACTTTCGTTGAGTTCTTACATTCCTAGAGTTCATGTACTTGAGCGACGCTAATTTGTAATATGTTCTCTCGCCTTTTGAGATGACAAAGATCACGGATAAACTCCCTCAAGACTTAGGGCATTTTTTGCCCGAACCAAGATAAATCTCTTGTGTTTTGGGGCTAGCCATACTTAAACGAACGTGATTCATTACAAATTTACTAGTCGGTTTCTGAAACCCTGACAATTGGCGTACTAGGCAGGGGAACACTATTGTGCATTCCCATTAGCTTCGTCATGGCTCGATCAACTCCGATTTCTATCCTCGGTCAGGTGGTCTACGCCGGCAACTTTGAGTTCCCCGTAAAAAAAAATAGGGGGCTCAATGTCGATTTCATCCTTGTTCCAGGCCAGGCTTTTCGTTTCGGATGCCTGGACTTCACCGCCCGACGCTTCCGGCATCCTCCAGAGAGTCCGTGACGCCCACACTAACAATGATCCCGCAGTTTCCTTTGTCAAGATGATCGACCACGACACCCCATCTCTCCGTGAAATCCCGGAGGAAACCGCTGGCTGCGACTCCGTCCTCGACGATGCCACCCAGGTAAGTAACCGTACTGGTGAATGCTACTTCAGAAAAAAAAGGTGAAAACATCTGCGAAGGAACACCCACCTACACTCTGCTGGAGTTCACGCTAGTGCAGCTGGAGGCACAGATCCTCCGTCTCAAAAAATCGACAGCGGTCGTTGTGGAACTTGCTGACCTGTTGGCAACACAAGGTACTGTGACCCACAATAGACCCTCACGGCCTTGCATGGACAGAACCACATATTGTCCTGCGCCCCGTCCCGACCCAGATCTGGGCATGGTGCGCACCCGAGCATTTCACGTTCGTGCTGGCTTCCCCGCCAGCACGAACGATTCCCCATGCTTCGAGCGTGCAAGCCAGAATGTAGTGGTGGCATCGCATATTTCATGGCGTGCCAGAACCTGCTGAACTCGAATCCCGGCAAGCCTATCGGAGCCTCAAGTCCCCATTGCACAGGGCGACCACTCCTTACGCAAAAACCTCCCTCGCTCGATAGCAGGAGGCATCAGACTGGGTTGGGAGCGAGGGACACATCAGGGGCAATGCCTGATCATCAAGATCTTGCACTTCAGCCGAGGTAAGCAAGGTCGGAGGAAGAAAACCATGAACCCCAACGCGTGTCCCCACCTATCGTCGGAGTTGTGACGACTCCCATAGAACCACCAGGGTGCAATATTGGACTCGGGACTTCATCCCCGCACTCTAATCAGGGTTTCTGCACTACTTCCTCATTCAAGACGCTACCACAACAACGATGAAGGTCGGAGCCCGAGCCCCGACGCTCTCGAGCCAAAAGCCTTCAGCAGGCGAGTGAACGGTGTAGCATTTCAACCCTGTTTCTGTGCATTGAACAATATTGCCAAGTATGACGGGGGAAACAAACACAACATGTGGTTGGAAGACTACCGTATGGTGTGTAGGGCTTTCTATGCCACAATTGACCTCTTCATCATCCAGTACCTCCCCATATATCCGATCGACTCAGTTGGAGTGTGGCTCAATTATCATCCTATCGGCACCATCCATAGTTGGCCCGATCTCAAATCCGCCTTCACCGGTAACTTTCAGGGTACATACATGTCTTTGGGGAATTAATTGGACCTAAAATGATGCAAGAAAATGTCAGGAAACCTACATGAATACATACAACATTTTTCCACGAAGTGCAACGAGGTCCTCGCTCTCGTCGATGTCAACGTCGTTGGAGTGTTTCTCTTTGGGACCACATGCGAGTCCTTGGTTCACAAGCTCTGATGTGCCAACCATGAAGCATGATGGAACTACTAGACATGGCGACCAACCACGCCTCCAATGAAGAGGCGGTCGGGGCTATTGTCGATGCGGTGAAACCAAAAACTAATAATCCCGAAGGAAAGAAGGACTCGGCGCACCGTCATGATGAGAGTAAGACCTATTACAACTAACATTAATGAATGGATGAACGAGGGCTAGTCGACGCCGACGACTGCTACAAGGACAAGATACAGGCCAAGCCGCTGACCGATTACTTCAAGAAAATTCTAGAGAAACAATGCATCGAACACGTGACCCTGGTCCAACAAACCCTCAAGGATTGCATCTTCCTCAAAAGCTTTCTCGAAAGGAAACCCAACGTCCCGGGTGATAATGGAAAGAGGCCCACTCTCCCATGTCTCGAGTTGAAGGAGCCAATCTTCCATGCCCGCTGGCCTCCTCTAGTACCTACCTAGGGAGTAATGAAGGGGGGCTCGTGGACAGTGGTAGAAGCTCGAGAATAGCGGCCACGAACCCGAAATGGCATTCAAAGAATCGAGGCCTGTGCCAGCAGAAGCCCGGGAACAGCAGCCACAAACCCTGGAACAGCTTTCAAGGACTCGGGGGCTGGGCTAGCAGAAGCCCTAGAATAGAGGCAAGGAACCCGGGAATAGCGTCGATGGACTCGAGGTCTGCGTCAGCAAAGCGAATGCTCAGGAATCCCTAGGTAGCTCCAGGGGGCTCGAGCGACAATTGTCTTGAGTTGCGCTGTCGCTCCACGACCTTACAAAACACAGGACAATGAGGAACCCTGGGAGCTAGTGATGCACCCTCCCATAAAAATGGGAAAATCAAGGCTGGTACCAACCCCTCGATACAATAGTTTTAGATGGCAAACCAAGTGTGCTCTTAAGACTAGAGCACGAGGATCGGGCCACAGGCGAACTAAAGAAAGGCGCTGTCATATTTCTTTGCGGCATAGTCATGGGGCTCTCTTCGGCTCTTGGACTGCACCATTTGCCTCACTTCACTCGGGAGCTCCATGGTTGAACCACCTCGCTCCCTACGTTCCACGGTTCAAGGTATGGCATAACCATCCAATTCCCCCACCATGACCCGGAGATAGGTGTGAGAGAGAGAAAAAAGGGAAGAATCGGCAAAAACAATATCTCCATACGTAAAGTTGACGCTGATATAAAAAACCCTTACATAAAATTCCCAGAAGGGAGGGTCTATGCACCACCTCCCACACCGGTGGGATTCACATCAAACCTGTCTCCTAAGCTAGATCTCTGATGGACTAGGGAGTAACAAGTGCGGATAATGAGGCTGCAGCAGGCTTGACCTCCCGAGCGATCTCAGCAAGCTCCTCTACTAATTTGCCGGCTGCGTATCCCTCTGCCACAGCCCAGAGGTCCCCACTATCATAATGGGATGTTACGACAGAAAGGGTGTTGCGAGCTCCCAGAAGGCACTCAGAGTTTTCAAACCCTGCACACCGCCCGTCACTCAATCCAGAATCGCGCAATGTAGGGCTGCCAAAGAGCCCCCACTCGCGACCCTAGGCGCAAACGATTCGAGCATCAACTCGCAGATTGCCGCCGCGGGAGAGCGGACTTTAGCAACCTTGTCCTGGATGATGGAGAACCGGGCGGGGATACCCCCAGGCAAGTGTACAGACGGGTTTCCACCCCTGACAGCACTAGCACTGCGACGGAAGTACAGGCCACGACTGTCTGAAGGGCGTCCAGCTCGTCCAGCCAAATCATGGCGGTATGCTTCGATAACTGGAGGGTCCTCTCCAGGGATGCAGAGGAATAAACAAATTAACACAGTTGTTGGTAGTTCTTAACGTCTACATGTCATCCTAGTAGCAATGATAGTTCTGCAGAGGCACTAGGCTAACCTAAGAAAAAGCAAGATGAGTTTGAAAGCGCATGAAAAGTACCGCTGTAGCATTTCACCCGAGAGTATTTCCTAGGGTATCGTATTTGTTTATCCAAAAGGAAGACAAGGTAGAAGTGTGACAAGGTCAAGGATAAAAGAGGGTCTTCTAGTGAGGGATCAGTAGGTTGGATAACTGAAGTGATGGGGTAGTGTGACACACACCTAAGCAAACAACTCTAAAGGGTAAGAATATCCTAGTGGAGGCTAAATTGGGGATGGAGCAACTCCTACTGTGCTTTAAGTATTCATATACATAGTCAACTAGTGTACATATGGGTATGCTAACGATAAATACTAGGGCTTAGTGGTCTAATAAATTAGGCACAGTGTTGATGGTTCTTAACACCACTGTTCATCTGCAGTAATAGATGAGATTCGCAAGCGCATGAAAGATACATTGTAGCATTTCACCAGAGAGTATTCCCAAGGGTATCATTTTTATCCTAAAAGAAGGCAATGTAGTAAAATAAACACTACTGTTATGATCAAGCAATGGGATACTAATCAATTATAAAGATAGGGGTAAGTTGATAATATGAGTAGTGTGACACACACCTAACAAATCTATTCTTGAGGGTAGATGGGTCCTAATGGAGATTGGACTAAGAGTTGGTGAGTTTATCCTACAATGCTTCTAATATACATATACATAGCCTAGGTTAGATACTCATGAGCATGTCAATGGTGAATTCTTATGCTAAGTCATTCAACACATCGGGCATTGGTTTACCCCTAGCAATACTAGGATGACTCCCGTGAAGAGCCTGTGGCATAGCCGAACATGGAGGATTACAAAGGACAGATAGGGCTGTCACCCCCTACTGCCTACCTCTTCAATCCGTTGGTCTATGAGACATTCAACACTACTTAACTACCCTAGCACCATGGTAGCATGTTAAGTAAATACCTTAGGAGTCATGCCACAAGCCATCCTAAGGCAATGAAATAAATAATCATTGAAACCAATGTTGAGACATAGCATATGTTATTCATATTAACATGGTCATATCATAACTACTTAGACTATAGTGGGGGTTCATAGTGTTTATGATGATAGAATAAGATCATTATGGCATAATCACAAAGACTATTCCTACCACATACATGGATTCCACAATCAAACAAGAAACGATTCATCCAAGCATATGTATAATGGAAGACTAAATACAATATCTTTATTATGCGAAGTCACAAATACAAGAAGGAATACATGAGCCCTACCTTTTAAGAATTTCGAATTGGGAATAGAGAACCCCCCTACTCCTTCCCACTTTGGACTTGGGACTAGAGACTCTACTCTATAGGGCCTAACTCCTCTGAGGACTCAGAAAAGTAGTGTATGAAATAGAATGATGCTCAAGTGGTGTGTGTTGAAGTGAGACGTAGGGGGTCCTATTTATAGCTAGAGAAGGGTCGGTTCCCGCCACCAAAAGCGCATGAATTATTCTTCATCATTATCAGGGCACCACAAGGAGTCGACACAAGGAAGTTGACCGCGTTTGGCGTCAGGAAGAGGTCGGGTGAACCACCTGTTCAATCGACCTTGTCTTTTTGTGTAACACCCTCATTTTCATTCATAATGCATCGCATACATCCTCATACATATGTAACATAAAGAAAATTTAAAAGGAACAAGATTTAAAATGAATTTATGCCTAATCAAGAATTCAAGTCCGTCAGGGTGCAGACTTGTCTGGCCATAACGCAAGACTAGTAAGGTATTCCCCTTGTATTCAGAAAAATACAGTCTTCTTCGGAGCCCGGACTTGTCTGGCACATTGCACAAATTAGTCTGATTGAGCTTCTAATGTTTTCCAGGACTTGTCCGATTCCAAGCGGACTAGTTCGATTGGTCAAATTTTTAGTTCGAAAGGCTTAGGTTTTACAACCCTGGACTTGTCCAGCCACGCATACCGAACTTGTCAGAAAACCCTTTTGTTTCCAAACGAACTTGTCCAGCTATCCAAACTGGACTTGTCTGAAATTGTCTCTGTTCCATAAAGGAATTGTCTGGTTCCTTATGCGGACTAGTCCGGCCTGCTGAATTCCACTCGGATTCTATTATTCTTCCACGATTGGTTATTGGGTAATTGCCTTAATTGGGCCCAAGAACTTTGTGCCCAACCCAGAGGAGCCCAAGTGGACCCCACCTTAGGCCCTACATGTCGTCCACCGAAACCCACTTGGAATTCAACACAAAACCCTACCTCTCCATGCCTATATAAACAACCCAATACCCTCACCTCTCCAACCATTGAGAAAAAACCCTCGTTGCCCCCCCTTGCCTCGTGCCGCCATCAAGAAGGAGCGCACGAGCAAGGAGAACGAGGAGAAGAGCGAGAAGGCTCAATCAATATTTATCTTCATCAACTTTTCGACAATTGACGTTCTTCATCACCAACTCTTCATCAACCCATCTTCATGAAGCCCTAATCCTCAAGCATCAAGTGTTGCACCCAATTCTTGATCTTTTGATATCTAAATACGTGGTACACCCTCTACATTCACTTTTCCACATGAAATTAAAATCCAATTCCCGCTGATCAGAAAACCCTAAATTCACAGTTCTGCATAGGGCGAACTAGTCCGACCCCTATACCGGACTTGTCCAGTGTCTGAATCTATTAAGTGTTGAATTGAATCCAAATTGACTCAAATCAATTCCAAACTTGTTCAAACTTGTTAGAAACTATTGTAACTAGTTAGTAAACATTAATAGCAACTTATTAACATCTTTTACTTCATAATTGCATTAATCATGCATATCATGGCATCTAGAGTAATATATGTCTTCTATGACCACCCTTGTTGCTTGAACACCATGAAGAGAGTTGGTAAGGGTATTTTACACTTTTGCATTGCTATACTCAAATTGGGTTTGAGAAATAATCATATTGCTTAATTATAAATTATTGAACACATAAACGATGAGAATTCATAATAATGACCTTTTAGCAACATGGTGCCTAGGAATCTAAGCAAGCCGGTTATGTGGAATGGGTTGGACTATTTTGGTTGTTTTGCTTGCTTCATATATAAGGATCGGTTCGTGGAGTGACCATCCAGGATTTACAGTGCCACGATAGGGCCAAGTATTGGTGCAGCTTAGCTGACTAACTAGTGTTTTGCCAGTACTATTTGGACCATTAAGATTGCTCGGGGAAGGGGTAGTCGGATGGGTTTGTAGAGATTGGTGGGACTACCTTGGGATCCGAATGGCTCAAGAGGGGGCCCTTGGTTGGATGGGCTCGTTGGGACATCATCACCAACGAATCCTCAACAGGGTCTAAATATGCTAGTAATCACTTTGTAAAGGCTATTTTGTGATCTCTTGGCCACACACTGAAGGAAGTGTGAGACAGCATAATTGAGATTCCCTAGTCATCAAAAGGTGATGAAATCACAAACTTGTGGGTAAAGTGGTACAACCTCTGTAGAGTGTGTTTAAAACTATCATATTAGTCGTGCTCCCGGACATGAAGAACCTGGACTATCACATGATTAGAATTTGGACTTGAACACGGTTTAATGGCTGGAACAGGATTGTGATTCGGTAATGGTTTATTAATTGGCTTTGGTACATGAAATTGATGAAATCGAGACATATGAGCAGTTATGAGTGGGATATGGATTATTATTGCTGGTATTGGTTATTTAAGTTGAAATTAATGTTATTTGGTTTATTTTAGGAAGGACCACACTTAATGATGATATAATTGCATTTTCAACTACTTTGAATGTACTTTTATGCAATTAGCCCATTTTATTATCAATCCTTGTCTGAGCTACATGTCATACTTTCCAACACTTGCTGAGTACAACACATGCTCACCCTGTATTCCCCCATCAAATTCAGACGCGGGCAAAAATGTGGAGTACCAGGAGGTTTTGGAGGAGTTCTAGGCGCACGTGTTACCGTCAAGCTTGCCTATGAAGTTTGGAGTCTTTAGTGTTTAGTGTTTTCCGCTGCCGTTGTTTAGATCTTGTATTCAAGACTATTTGGCTTGTAATAAGGTACTATTATTAGTAATATTATTTGAGATATGGTTGTAATTTGTTTATCGTTGGGGAATCACTTGTATATGTGTTTAAATCATCCTGGGCACACATACGCATTACGCTTGGTTCGTTTTTAGGACCGGGTATCACAAATTGGTATTACAATTAAGTTCGTTGTAGTGTTCCTCGATGACATCACGATCTACTCAAAAATTGAAGAAGAGCACGAAGAGCATCGAAGGATAACATTGAAGAAATTGCGAGAGCACCATTTGTATGCCAAATTGAAGAAGTGTTTGTCGAAGCGTAGGAACGACACTTCCCCCGGTACAACTAAATTGTAGCCCGCGGAGGTTCTTGGGTCGGTTTGGGTGTGCGGATATTCTAGACAAGATGATGACACAGAGGACTTATGTGGTTCGAGCCTCCTTAGCGTAATACCCTACTCCATGGGGTGTGTGTTGTTGTATTCGATATTCACTGGTGCTTACGTGCGTATCAGCTTGGTTGTCCTGTATCGTGCGACACAACCCGTTTATAGTCTAAGGACTTGTCGTTACATCCCTTGCCTGGCCCGACATGTGGCCCTAGCGTAGTTAACTCTCTAATACATGATCGCAGAATATTAAGTGTGGTTAATAGGGTGATAACATGCCTTAATGATGTCATTACCCTTATTAACAGTCTACTGATTGCGTGTCATTAATATGGCATTAATGACACGTAATCAGGTCTTGTAACTGTCGCTTTAACTGTCCCTTGAAGGTCTGAGCCGTTAGAGTTCTCTCTGTCTTTATTTGAAGTCCTAGCTTTGGACGTTCGACACGTGGCAGCTCTGGAGCTTTCCATCATGGGGAGGTAGGTCTGGAGCCACTCTACATATGGTGGCACCGGAGCTTCCCTCTATTGGGGGTTATGTTTGTGGTCACTGGACACATGGCAAGACTGGAGCTTCCCTATGATGGGTGTTAGGTCCGGTCTTGTGATACACGTGTCAGTGTTGGAGGTACCCAAACGAGGGAGGCGAGTCCAGCACCGCGCAACATGTGTGGCCTTCATAGGTCTTCAACTTGAATGGGGGGGAACTCCATAGCTTCTCTTGCGGTATCATATGGAGTACCCGGTACGCAGGGTACCAATAGTGGCCCCCAGGCCCACCTCTGGGAGAAACCCTTTGTGTTTAGTTATTCTACCGGAGGTGGGGCTATCTTTGATTCTCGCGCGTGGCTTCAAAAGTCTTCTGATGAGCCATTGGGGCAATGCTCTGTTGTTAAACCATCGCCATGTTGCTTCTTTTGAATGGGGCAGGTGAGATCTTTTCGTGCGGATCTCACACAATTGAAGGTCATCGGTTCCCGATGCAAAAACCATATCGGTTCCGCGCGCCTTGTCAGGCCGCCGCCCTTGGGCTTCCAACCTCCCATAATGACAACGGTTCACTTGGGGCAAAATCTTCGGCTTTTCCGCCAAAGTGTACCCGGGTCCATTCGTCATTGGCTAGGTAGATTTTTTAGAGCGTAACCTCGGTCCCGTTCTAGTTTCCATTGAAGCGTTGCGGAGGATTACATATGAAGGAAAGCCCGCATGGTTTGAGGGATCTTAACGCTTTCAATCGTACTCACGTTTAGAGCCTCTCAACCCTCGCATAGCCTTCCATCTTCCGCTCCACTTTGCCGCAATGGAGTGGGTCTTCCCTGCGGAAGGTCAAGACCAAGGAGGAGATGGCGAGTGTTCGGACCTACATGTGTTGGTCCAGCGACTCGTGCAACAAGGACATCCGCTTTTGCAAGCTCCCCTTCAAGAAGGAGCGCACCGTAGATATGGTGTTCTTTTCGACGTATGCCATGGTGGGTCTGATCCCGCCTTTCTCAAGCTTCCTCTTGATGTTGCTAGATTTCTATGGCCTCCAGCTTTATCATATTAGCCCCCACTCCCTATTGCTAGTGGCGACCTTCGTTCACTTCTGCGAGATGTGGGTGGGCGTTCCTCCCTGCATCGAGCTGTTCCAGACCTTCTTCACGATCGACACCACCTGCAGGGGGACGGAGCTCATCGGCTTCTACTATTTCATGAAGTGGAAGAATTGAGCCTTCATGTACTTGATGTCCTTCCCCTCCGGCAAGTGGGATGATTGGAAGAAGTATTGGGTGATCATCACTGTGGAGGAGCATGTGAAGCTGGAGCTGTCGAGGACCTTCCCAATGTCGACACTGACGCCTCGAACATAGTTCCAGTGCTGTCGAATGCGTACAAGCCCATCCTGGAAAGGATCGAAGAATGCATAGAGGGAGGAGTGACCCCCCAAATGATCTTCAGTAATTTCTTGGTTAACAGGTGGGCCCCGTTGAAGACTATGGAATGACCTACATGGGCGTTCATTAGTGAGATGGATCATGACCGAATTGAAGTCAGTTTGAAGACCAACTTGGACGATGAAGCCTTGAAGATACATATAAAAAATTTCAAAATGGGGGTATCTCCTGCGACGCCCTGACATCACCAGCTGCCTTCCTGCCTCTGAACATGGTTCAGGAGGTCAGCAGGGAGATCCAGAGGAGAATGCCAGCGCTGGACGACTTGGGCATGGTCGAGAGGCGCCCGATCTCTGGGATTACGATCCCCGGAGCTTATGAGGGGGTGATTACCCCTACCGCGAGCCAGAAAGTCAATGACGTCGGCAAGGGCAAGGGTAAAGGCAAGGAGCCAGCTAAATCCTGTAGCCAGAAGATAAAGTTGAGGCATGCTGACAGAAGCCACATCAAGTCAGTCCCGACTACAATCTTCGGCGGCCACGCTTCCTCCGGTGCAGGCATCCTTAAGGGGCACCAGCTCTGGCAGATCAACCCCGGTTCTGGAACCAGCTGTGGGCTCCAGGTCTAGAGGTCCTTCCAAGCCGAGGGAGGTCCCAACTGAGTCGTTGCCGAAGACGGCGACCATTTCTGGGCAGCAATCTGGAGGTCTGGCCATGCCAACCATAGCGGGCTCTGGCTTCGATCGCCCTGAGAAGAAGTTTCATGCCAGTTGGAGCGGTACCATTCCAAGGTAGACATTGCATCCTCACCTTGAGTTGCTGTTTTTATTTTTTGTCTTGTGTTAAATCTTTCAGTTCTTTGTTTTTAGAGCAACGAAGAAGAGCTCGGAAGCTCTAACACCCGCTCCAGCAATTGAGGCTATGCAGGCAGAAATTTCAGCTCCAACTCCTACTCCTCCCCAAGTGGTGGCTGAGGTCACGACAGCTCTGGAGACAGTTGTCGTGGATCTGGATCCCGAAGAGACACAAGAGGCTCCCGTGGTAGCGCCAGACCACAGTGAAGACATTTGTGAAGACACGCCGGCAACGGTAGCGCTGGTGGCTGAAGCTCTGGTTCAAGACATGCAGATGGCGGAAGCTCTGACAATTGAGCTAGAGGTAACCAAAGCTCCAACGCTTATGTTGGAAGTTTTAGAAGAGCTGGCAATTGAGCTGGAGGTGGTCGCAGTCTCGACCTTTGTGCCGGAGATAGCTGAAGCTCCGGTCTCCATGTCGGAGTTGGTTAATGTTCTAGCGCCTGAGCCAGAGATGATGGGGGTTCCGGTCGATGCTCCAGCATCCGCCCCGGAGGTGTTAGCTCTAGAGGCGCCCATGCCCGAGCCGGAGCACCCTGAGGAGTTTGTGGTAGGCCCTCCAACTGCTGAGCCAATGGTGGATATTACGGCGGGGAAGCCTTCGTCATCAGCTCCAAAAGTTTGAAGTCCCCCCGATGGGGCCTTCCTCGTCGAGAGTGGAGGTTGAGGTACCTATTGAAGGCGGCCCTAGTGCCGCAGGACCACAGGGGACCACGCTTGTGGTGTGGGACCGACCTTTTGTTCTTGAAGACCCCCCTGGAGCCGGCGAAGATGACCCCGGCAGGTCCGGAGCCTATTCCCTTGGCGTTGTCTATTGACAATGCCTGCTCAAGCCTCTGACAGGTTCAACTCGCCTTCGACCACGATAGAAAGGTCCTTGAAGAAGAGCGCCACACCTTGAGGCATTAGCGAAACGGGCTGCACTTCGAGACCAAGCTTTCACAGACGAGGCTTGCTGATCAAAAGGAGTGCGTCGAGAAGGAGAAGGCCCAGATGGAATATTGGTTCAAGTTGTTGGAAGAAAAGGAGGCCGCCATCAGGGCCCTCGACACTAATTCTCGGGAGATTCTCGAGCATGCCAAGGAAAGGAATGTTGCTGTTGACGAACGTCACGACGACCTCAATGCATTAAACAAGATTCTCCAGAAGCGCCGAGTATACCTCAATGCAAGGGAAGAGAAACTCCTGGCCGAACGGCGGAACCGCATCCACCTCCGGGAGACGGAGCAAGCCGACCACAAAAAGCAAATAGCTGAGAGTATGCAAAAACATGCCAAAGTGGTTGAGCACCTCGCTCAGGATGGTTTGGAGCTTGCGGCGGCCAGAAGGTCACAGGAGGAGCTGCAGAGCTCGAGAGCAACTGAGTACCACCAGGTGTGGTATTTTTGGGGGCATGCAGATAGAGCAGTACGTCCGGAGAACCTAGCCCCGAGCTGGACCAGACACTGGTGGCACATGGCTCTGCCGGCAGCAAACTCAACATGATGGGTGATGTCATCGCTGACCAACTGGAGACTGAGGGGAAATATCTGGCCAAGAACGTTGTTGAATACACGTTGGCATGTTACAAGAGTCGAGAGCCCCAACTTTTTCTAGATTCGGTCTTCGACGGACCCATTGCCGAAGAGGAGGATGCTGCCAGGGCTAGCGTACAAGAAGCTGCTGAGAAAGTTGCATCATTTTTTCAGCAGGATTTAGATCATCCAGTAGCTTGGACCATTTCCTTCTACCTTTTACTGTAATCCTCATTTTGTAATCCATACTTCGGATAGATGAAATCTACTCTTTCTGCAATGAACTCCATTTTGTCGTTCTCTTCAATACACTCTCCTTTATCTTGTTTCCCCCCTAGTGGATGTACACAATGGTTGACGGAATGTCGACGGCGGGCCCCCTGGGGTTGTCAGAGCTCGTTAGGTCCGACGACACCCACTGTCAACACGTAAAACATCGACGGCGTGCCCCCTGGGGTTGTCGGAGCTTGTTAAGTCCTACGACACCCACTGTAAACGCATAAAACGTCGACGGGGGCCCCCTGGGGTTGTTTCGCCATCTTCACTTGAATTTCCATTATGCTTCACGTCGACGGCGGTCCCCCATGAGAGTTGTTGGATCTTATTAGGTCCTACTGTGCCCACTTTCAACATCCAAAACATCAACGGCGGGCCCCCTCGGAGGTTGTCGGAGCTTAGTAGCTTCGGCATCGTCCACCATCGTCATGAGTTTTCATCTTTCCTGTGCATCAAAGACAAGAAAAACCGTAAATTCATCCTCTCATCTATAGCTCTTTTGCGACTTACTATTCTTATTTGAATTTTAGATCCGAAGAAACTTGATATGATAACAAGCACATTGGTATAATCTTTCCAGATCTGAATTCTTTTAGGACCCGCCCTACTGAGGCCTGCCGGAAAGTAGGTAGAGTGACGTACTTAGGGTGCAGGACCAGGCTAAGTCGATGGCTCACTCCAGACCTATATTGGCTTGGCGTTCAGGCAAGTAGACCTTGCAGCAATGCTAAGATATGAAAAGACCACCCATATAACTTGTACAACATATGAATAACTTGGACTAAAACTCAAAAAGAGTTGCACAACTCGTTATAGACAAGAAGGAGATGGATAAATAAAAGAGAATAAGCCTGCACAAAATTAATGCACGTGGAGTCTTCTTTTATACAACAATGCATTTCATTATAGGTTCGGATTACAGGGGAGGCAAAGACACACATAGGGTACATAACCACGCTAAGCGTGCTATACATCTTGTACTAACCCAGGGCAGTTAGCTACACTTTCAGTGTTGCGATTGTGTCAAGTGTTGCTTGAACTTCTCGAACCCTCTCGAAAGGGTCCGGATGTTCTACCGGAGGACCTACCTGACTCTGTGTATAGACTCTATAATCTAGATTGCATATAATTACAGACTCACCTCCGTGATACTAAGCGTAAAACTTACAGAGGTGCTCGATGTTCCAAGGATTTGGAAGCGGGGTCCCATCCTTAGTTGCCAAGCGAACGCATCCGGGGCATGATACTTTAATCACTCGGAAGGGACCTTCCCAACTGGGTGAAAGTTTGTTCATCCCTTCACGATTTAGTATTCTCCGGAGCACCAGACTGCCTTCCGCGAGCTGTCGGTTGCACACATGACTTTGATAATAGCGCCAGAGCGCCTAACGATAACGTGCATTTCGAACCCCTGCTTGGCACCTTCCCATGTCGACGAGGTCAAGGACTTCACACCAGAGCTGGTCCTGCGTAGCTTCATCAATGGTCCGGACCTAGAGTGACCCCATGGTGATTTTTGGATGAAGGACTGCTTGAGCTCCGTACACTAGGAAGAAGGGTGTCTCTCCAGTAGACCGGTTAGGTGTAGTCCTGCTTGCCCACAGTGCAGATGGAAGCTCCTCGCTCCAGTTGGCTCCATGTTTTTTCAAGCACTCATAAGTGCATGTCTTGAGTCCTTTTAATATTTTTGCATTTGCTCTCTCATCTTGGCCATTACTTGCCGGGTGAGCTACTGATGCGTAGCTGACTTGAATGTTGAGTTCTTCGCAATACTCTTGAAATGATGCACTTGTAAATTGGGTTCCATTGTCAGTGATGACCCTATTCGAAACTCCAAATTTGCATAGTATTGACTTCAAGAACTTGATTGCTAACTGCTTATTGATAGTCACAACTGGAGTAGCTTCCGACCACTTGGTAAACTTGTCGATGGCGACATGCAAGAACCAGTATCCTCCAACGGCTTTTGGGAAAGGCCCCAAGACGTCCATGCCCCACACAGCGAATGGCCATGTAGGAGGAATCATTTACAGTGACTGTTCCAGTGTGTGAATTTGTTTTGCGTGGAACTAACACGCTTCACACTTTTTTACCAACTCTACTGCATCCTAGAGTGCTGTGGGCTAGTAAATCCATGTTGAAAGGCTTTGCCGACCAGCGTGCGGGAAGATGCAAGGTTCCCACACTCGCCTCCATGGATCTCCACGAGGAGCTCGCAGCCTTCGTCCCTTGTGATGCATTGCATTATGAAGCAATTGGCACCGCGGCGGTAGAGACCCCCTTCTACCAGCGTGTATCTTTTAGCCAATCTGACGATCCCATTAGCGGATACACTGTCTTCAGGAAGGTGGTTGACTTTCAAGTAGCTCCGGATCTCTGAGATTCATGCATCGAGGCTAACTTGAGCTTCTGAGTCTTGCGTGCCAGGTTGCTCGGAGCTTCCTGCAACACCTACGACCCTTGGTGGATGCCATGGTAACAGTGCCATCGGGACCGCCAGCTTCGAGGTGCTGGTCTCGCCCCTTTCACTCAGTTCGGCAGGCTGAGCAGTTGGTCTTGACAATCTCCGAACAAAGACTCCGTCGGGAACTGGAGCTCCAGTTGAAGCCTTCATCGAGAGTTCATCAGCTTCTACGTTGTTGAGACGCTGGAAATGGCAGAGGTCCAGAACATGAAAGTCCTTCTAGAGCTTCTGGACTTCAAGGACATAAGCGGCAAGTTGAGGGTTGTTGCAGCTACATTCGCCTTTGACTTGCTTGATGAGGAGCTGCGAGTCACCCTTCACTAGCATCTGCTTGACGCCAAAAGATAGCGCCACCTTGAGCCCATAGATGAGAGCTTCATATTCCGCCATGTTATTGGTCGCATTGAAATCAAGGTGCACCCTATATTTGACCTTCTCCCTGGTCGGAGTGAGGAGAATTATTCCAACTCTGGCCCCCTGCTTCTGCACAGAGCCATCGACGTAGAGTGTCTAATGAGGCGCAGTGAAGAGCGAGATCTTACGTTCTGGCTTCTGTTCGCTAGGGACCCAGAATTCAATGGAAAAGGAGTCCACTTCGCCACAAAATCGGCCAAGGCTTGACTCTTGATAGCTTGTCGCGGCAGGAATTGAAGATCGAATTCTGCCAGCTCCGCTGCCCACTTGGCGATGTTCCCAGTAGAATAAGGATTATGCAGAATACCACGCAGTGGATAAGAAGTTACCATTGATATCTTGTGGGCTTGGAAGTAATGACAAAGCTTCCTTGAGGCAATAAGAACTACGCAAAGCAGCTTATGCACCTCGATGTATCTAGTTTTGGCGTCATGGAGTACTTTGCTGATGAAGTATACTGGTCGTTGGACTGTCCGTACTCTCTCGGAGGGGCCCAGAGCTTCTTCTCCACCGATTTGGTCCCTCACGGAGGGGTCCAGACCTTCTTGATCAATATGGACCCTCCGAAGGGGTCCGAAACTTCTTGTTCAATCTTGACCCTCCCGGAGGGGTCCAGATCTTCCTAATCAGCCGTGTGAACTCTCTTAGATGAGAGAGGTTGATCTTATAACATTTCGCCTTAAAGATCCGTGCCTGGGGGCTGGGACCCAGACTCGCGTTGAGGTAGCTCTGGACCGTCCCGAAGGGGTCTGGGCTTCTAAACTGGAAGTGGTTCCGATCTTTCCACGACTAGGACCATGCCGACAACCTCTATAGATGCAGAAATATAAAGCAGTAGAGGCTCACCAGGGTTCGAAGCTACGAATATTGGTAGTGTGGTGAGGAGCTACTTGAGCTCTTGGAATGCCTTTTCCGCTTCTTCAGACCAATGGAAAGGCCCAATCTTCCTCAATAGCTTGATGAATGGAAGTGCCTGCTCTGCCAGTCTGGAAATGAACCGACTGAGCGCAGCTAGACACCCAGTTAGCTTCTGGACATCCTTGATGCGGGCTAGGGGCTGCATATCTTCTATAGCCTTGATCTTTGTCGGATTTGCCTCAATTCCTCGATGAGTCACCAAAAAACCAAGGAGCTTCCCAGAGCTAACCCCGAAGACACACTTGTCCTGGTTCAGCTTAGTGCGGGTGATACGCAGCTTGTCGAAGACGGCTTGCAAGTTGTCAATAAGTGACTCCTTGCTCTTGACCTTCATGATGATGTCGTCAACATAAACCTCCACCAAGTCCCTGATTAGCTCTCCATAGGTTTTGTGCATAGATCGCACAAAAGTTGAAGTGGCATTTTTGAGACCAAATGGCATAGCAGTATAACAATACAATCCATCTACTGTTATGAAGGCAGTATGCTCTTCATCTTCCCTAGATATCTGGATTTGATGATATCCGGATTAGGCATCTAGGAAACACAATAGCTGATGCCCGGAGGTGGATTCCACTATCTCATCTATTATAGGTAGTGGAAATGGATCTTTTGGACATGCCTTATTTAAGGTGGTGTAGTCGATACACATCTCAAGCTTCACACCAGCCTTGGGTACAACGACTGGGTTTGCCAGCCATTTTGGGTCATGTACCCCCCGGATGAAACCAGCTTCGTGCAGCTTCTTGATCTCCTGTCGATGAAGTTCTGCCTTTCAACTGATAGCTTCTGGGGCTTTTGGTGTATTGGCCGTGCATCGGGATAAATCTTCAGATTGTGCTCAATCACCTCCCTAGGGATCCCAGGCATTTGTGACAGCTGCCAGGCAAACGTGTCAACATTCGCCTGGAAGAAAGTGATGTGCGCGAGTTCCTATTTGTTGTCCGAACCTCCCGATATGCAGGTCGTCTGGGCAGCATCGGGCACGATTTGGACAACTTTGATGGGAACATCGGTGTCGCCGCTTGGCTGCACACGTGGTGCAGAGGTCAAGCCCCAATGACGAGTGCTCGGAGGTTGAGCAGCTAGCTCTTTACCGGAGGTTCCTTCCTACGCTGTGGCAAGTGCATGGAGTTCCTCCAGCGCAATAACTCATGCAGTGCAATCTCTGCGGATCCAAAGAATGCCAGAGGGTGTTGGCATCTTCAACACCTGGTAGCTGTAGTGAGCCGCGGCCATAAACCTGTACAGGGCGGGCCTGCCCTGGATGGCGTTGAAAGGCACACCGATGTGAGCGACGTTGAAGACTGGCTTCTCTATCCTGTACTTCTCCCGAGTCTCGAATGTCACCAGGAGCGTAATGGATCCGAGAGAGCTGATGGCCCCTAGACGTATCCCGAAGTAAGGTCTTTAGGGGCGAAGGTCCGAGATTTGGAGCTGGATCATCATGAATGCTTCAAAGGTCAAAAGATTGAGCGTTGCGCCTCAGTCTACCAAGACATGGTAGAGTTGGACGTTGTTGATGGTTGGAGCCACCATCAGTTGCAGTTGGCCAGCTCTGACCAGTTTCCTGGGGCAGTCTGTTGCTTCAAAAGTGATGGGAGTGTCCATTCACTTCCGATGTGGTTCTGCCCTAGCAACAGGGGCTTCTGAAGCCATTTCCCGCCGCATAGTCTTGAGGATGCGGTGCGAAGTGATGTCCCAGGACCCTCCATAGATGGTGTTGAGGGTCTTCTGACGCTCATTGTCGAAGACGTTAGAGTCGTTGTCGATTGTGTTCTACACAGCCTTTAGGACCTTCTTGGGGTCTTGGAAACCCAGCTCCATCTCAGCCGGAGCTTCGTCGACTTTTTGTTTGTCCATCTGGTGGATTGGACACCACAATTTTGGACCTCCACCGTCTTCTGACGAAGGTCAATGTCGCTTTTCAGGGCGTGGCCCCAGACCACCCGGAGCTACAGCTGCGGTAGCAGTAGATGTGCCGGCCGATGGCTTCTTCTTGCAGTTGCACTTTTTCTTCTTCTTGCTACCACCGGAGGTAGTGGCTTCAGATTTGGATGGTTTTCTATTAACCTCCGGGCTGGCTATGAGTGCATTTACCGGCCCTCTGTGGCTCGGGCGCACTTGTCAGGCAGGCTGAACAACTCAGTGACGTTGGTGACCTCCTTTGTCGTCAGCTTCTCCAACATATTTTTATCTCTAACACCCTGTCTGAATGCCACAATGACAGGTGCATTGGAGATGGAGGGAATGGTATTATGTACTTGAGAAAATCGCTGGATAAAGGACCGCAGTGATTCTCCTGATGTTTGCTTCAATGCAAACAGGTCCACTTTGGTGCCTGGTCGGGTGTAGGAACTTCCGAAGTTGGCGGTGAACTGTTGACATAGCTCCTCCCAACTGTTGATAGAGTCAGGCAGCAGACTCATAAACAATGTCCTGGCGGTCCCAATGAGAGCCACCGGGAAGTAGTTGGCCATCACGACCTCATTGCCGCCCACTGCTAAAATGGCGGTGGAATAAATCTTCAGAAACTCGGCGGTGTTGACAGTCCCGTCGAATTTATTTGGCAGATGAGGCCGAAACTTCTGGCGCCAGCAAACCATGTGCAAGTGCATGGCCAAGGCTGAACAACCGCCCCCTACTCCCAAAGGAGGAGGGTTTTCACAAGCCTCCCGCCTTTCGCGAGCATGCTCGATGTGGACGCGGACATTCTGCTGTCTGTAGCGGCGGTCTAGCTCCGACAAGATCTTGACAAGATCCGGCGCTATGAAGGGGCCTGCCCCGAAGGAGAAGGACCTTGGTTGCAGATGCCATCGGCTATAGATGCAACCAAATGTTCAACATCAGCCCTCCACTGTTCCATCGCACCCTGGGGTGCTCCTGGAGGTGGTGGACGTTGGAGTAGAGTATGTGCAACAAGTAGCGTGTGCTTAGGGATTCACTGGTGCTGTTGTATTTGGGATTCACTGGTGCTTGCGTGTGTATCAACTTGGTTGTCCTGTATCGTGTGACGTAGCCCTTTTATAGTCTAAGGACTGGTCATTACATCCCTTGTCTGGCCCGACATGTGGCCCCGACGTAGTTAACTGTCTCATACACGATCGCTGAATATTAAGTGTGGTTAATAGGGTGATAACGCACATTAATGATGGCGTTACCCCTGTTAATAGTCTGCTGATCGCGTGCCATTAATATGGCATTAATGACACGTAATGAGGTCTTGTAACTGTCGCTTTTACTGTCCCTTGAAGGTCCGAACCGTTAGAGTCTTCTCCGTCTTCCGTTGAAGTCCTAGCTCTGAAGGTTCGACACGTGGCGTCTCCAGAGCTTCCGATCACGTGGAGGTAGGTCTGGAGCCACTATACATGTGGTAGAACTGGAGCTTCCCTCTAGTGGGGGTTAGGTCCATGGTCAATGGATATGTGGCAAGACCAGAGCTTCCCTATGATGGGTGTTAGGTCCGGTCTTGTGATACATGTGCAAGTGTCAGAGCTACCCAAATGAGGGAGGCGAGTCCAAAACTACAACATGTGTGGCCTTTAGAGGTCTTAAACATGAATGGGGGGAACTCCTTAGCTTTTTTGCGATATCATGGGGTACCAAGTACGCAGGGTACCGACAGTGTCAAATCTGGTTGAGAGAGATATCATTCCTAGGCCATGTCATATTTTGAGGAGGAGTGTTAGTTGACCCAAGAAAGGTTAGGGATGTGCTAAAGTGGGAACCGCCGCAAAATGTGAAGGAAATAAGGAGTTTTCTTGGAGTGGATGGAGATTACTGACGGCTCATCAAGGATTTTTCCAAGATAGCAAAGCCCATGACTGAACTGTTAATGAAGGAAATGCCTTTCATGTGGACTCAAGCTTGTTAGGATAGTTTTGAATAGCTAAAGAAGAGGTTAACATTAGCACCTGTGTTGGTATTGCGAGATGTGAGCAAGAGCTTTAATATCTATTGTGATTCTGCAAGGCAAGGACTTGGTTGTGTATTGATGCAAGAAGGCCGAGTAGTAGCTTATGCATCCAGAAAATTTAAGAAACATGAAAAGAATTATCCTACGCGTGATCTAGAAATTGCAATTGTAGTACATGCGTTGACGATTTGGAGACATTATGTCCTTGGTAACAGATGCGAGATTTACACGGATCATAAGAGTCTCAAGTACATATCCACGCAAATGGATTTGAATTTGAGGCAATGACAATGGTTGGAACTCATTAAGGATTATGATGTGGGAATCAATTATCATCCAAGAAAAGCCAACATAGTGGCCGATGCTTTGAGTCGAAAGGGAGCAAGCCACCAGCTCACTGTTAGGGAGTTGCCACCCGAGCTATGCAAAGAGTTTGAACAGTTGAATCTTGGATTTTTTTCATAAAATAGGAATGTTGGAGTTACATCCAACCTTGGAACAACAAATTCGAGAAGGTCAAATGAAGGATAAGGAAATCCAAGAAATTAATGAAAGGACCCAAGAAGGGAGAGAATTCAGATTTGATGAGGATGGCCATGGTACTCTATGGCTTGAGAAACGGATTGTTGTGCCTAATGATAATAGTCTTCGACAGTTGATATTAAAGGAGGCACATGACTCACTTTACTTTATCCATCCCGGCTATACGAAGATATACAAGGACCTGAAGACACGCTACTGGTGGGATGGTATGAAGAGGGACATAGCTGAATATGTTGCACTTTGAGATGTATGCCAGCAAGTAAGGCTGAACATCAAAGGCCAGCTGGATTATTGCAACATTGAAGATTTTGGAATAGAAGTGGGAGGAGGTTGGTACGGATTTCATAGTTGGTTCGCCTCGCACTTTAGTAGGTTATGATTCAATTTGGGTTATTGTGGATCGTTTTGATGAAATCAGCGCATTTCATTCTTGTCAAGACTACCTATAGTGGAGCAAAGTTGTCAGATTATACTTGGGAAGGATAGTGTGCTTACATGGAGTGACCAAGAGGATAGTGTCTGATAGAGGTTCTCAATTTACTGAAAGGTTATGGAAAAAGCTGCATGAATCTATGGGGACTCAATTGAATTTCAGTTTTGCCTATCATCATCAGACGGATGGATAGACCGAGAGAACAAATCAAATATTAGAGGATATTCTAAGAGCTTGTGCGCTAAAGTATGGAGGAAGTTGGTACAAGAGTCTGCCATGTGCTGAATTTTCCTACAACAACAGCTATCAAGCAAGCTTGAAGATGTCACCATAAAAAGCATTGTATGGGAGAAGGTGTAGAACACCCTTGTTATGGAATGAGACATGGGAAACTCATGTTTTTGGACCTGACGTGATCCATGATGCCAAAAAGAAAGTATAGACAATCCGTGAGAATTTGAGGGCTGCCCAGTCAAGACAAAAGGGCTACATGGATAATAGACGAAGAAGCCTATCATTTGAGGTGGGAGACTTTGTATACATCAATGTGTCACCTATGCGAGGTCACATGCGGTTTAACTTCAAAGGCAAATTGGCACCTCACTATATTGGACCATTCAAGATTTTGGACAAACGGGGAGAAGTAGCGCATAAGATGGAGATGCCAGAACATATTTTCAATATTCATGACGTGTTTCATGTTTCTCAGCTCAAAACGTGCTTGAGAGTTCTGGAAGAGCAAGAACCGATGGAAGAATTGGAGCTTGAAGAAGATTTGACCTATGCTGAACAACCTGTCAAAATATTGGACACCAAGGAAAGAGTTACAAGGAACAGGGTGATTTGATGGTGCAAAGTGCAATGGAAGCATCATACAGAATCGGAGGCAACATGGGAGCGAGAAGATGACCTCAAGATAGAATTTCCCTATCTCTTTCCTTTCACGTTGAATCTCGAGGACAAGATTCATTTTAAGGGGGGTAGGTTTGTAACACCCTCATTTTCATGCATAATGCATCGCATACATCCTCATAAATATGTAACATGAAGCAACTTTAAAAGGAACAAGATTTAAAATGGATATAGGCCTAATCAGGAATTTAAGTCTGTCAGAGTGTAGACTTGTCTGGCCATAACCCTGGACTAGTCCAGTATTCCCCTTGTATTCAGAAAAATTCAGTCTTCTTCAGAGCTTGGACTTGTCTGGAACACTTCACGGACTAGTCCGGTTGAGCTTCCAATGTTTTCCCGGTCTTGTTCGATTCCAAGTGGACTAGTCCAATTTGTCAAATTTTCAGTTTGAAAGGCTTTGGTTTTACAACCCCGAACTTGTTTGGCCACACATACCGGACTTGTCCGAAAACCCTTCTGTTGCCAAACAGACTTGTCCGGCCATCCAAACTAGACTTGTCCAAAAATGTCTTTGTTCCATAACGGACTTGTCCGATCTTGACTGCGGACTAGTCCGGCATGCTGAAATCCACTCGCATTCTATTATTCTACCACGATTGGTTATTGGGTAATTGCCTAAATCGGGCCCAACAACTTCGTGCTCAACCCTAGAGGAGCCCAAATGGACCCACCTCAGCCCCTACACGTACCCCACTGAAACCCACTTAGAATTCACCCCAAAATCCTACCTCTCCACCTCTATACAAACAACCCAATACCCTCACCTCTCCAACCTTTGAGAAAAAACCTCCCTGCTGCCCTTTGCCTTGTGCCGCCATCAAGAAGGAGCCCAGGAGCAAGGAGAAGGAGGAGAAGAGGGAGAAGGCTCAATCAAGATCAATCTTCGACAACTTTTCAACAATTGATGTTCTTCATCACCAACTCTCGATCAACCCATCTTCATCAAGCCCTAATCATCAAGGATCGAGTTTTGCACCCAATTATCGATCTTTGGATCTCTAAATACATGGTACACCCTATACATCCACTTTTCCATGTGAAATTAGACTCCAATTCTTGCTGATCAGAAAAACCCTAAATTCACAGTTTTGTATAGGGCAGACTAGTCCGGCCATTGTACCGGACTTGTCCGGTGTCTAAATTTGTTAAGTGATGAATTCAATCCAAGTTGACTCAAAACAATTCCAAACTTGTTCAAACTTGTTAGAAACTATTGTAACTAGTTAGTAAACATTAATAGCAACTCATTAACAAGTTTTACTTCACAATTGCATTAATCATGCATATCATGGCATCTTGAGTAATATATAAGCATTATTTGATTGGAATGTTTGTTTTGCATATTTGTCTCGTGGAATAGAAGGTCTTGCTGTATAGAGTGCTTTTGAGGACCTGCAAAACTAGAATTTTGAAGCCTTCGATCCAAACCAAGTTGAAGAGCAAGGCAAGTGTCCCTTATCATTTTGATCCAAGTTTCTAAATGTTTTGTTTGCAAAATTGCATGCTTGTGTCAAATTGATGGGAAACCCAATTATAGGAGTTTACTAGTCTTGTACGACCACCCTTGTTGCTTGAATACAATGAAGAGAGTTGGTAAGGGTGTTTTAATCTTTTGCATTGCTATACCCAAATTGGGTTTTTGAAATAATCATATTGCTTAATGAACTATTGAACACATAAACAACGAGAATCAGTAATAATGACCTTTTAGCAACATGGTGCCTAGGGATCTAAGCAAGCCGGTTATGTGGAATGGGTTGGAATATTTTGGTGGTTTTGCTTGCTTTAGATCTAAGGACCGATTCGTGGAGCGACCATCCAGGATTTATAGTGCCACCACGGGGCCAAGTATGGGTGCGGCTTAGCTGACTAATTAGTGTTTTGCCAGTACTGTTTTGACCATTAAGAATGCTCGGGGACGGGGTAGTCGGATGGGTTTGTAGAGATTTGTGGGACTACCCTGGGATCTGAATGGCTCAAGAGGGGGACCTTGGTTGGATGGGCTCAGTTGGAGACATCACCACCGGTGAAAGTTCAGTGAGGTCTAAATATGATAGTAATCATTTTGTAAAGGCTATTTTGTGATCTCTTGGCAACACACCTAAGGATGTGTGAGACGGCATAATTGAGATTCCTTAGTCATCGAATGGTGATGAAATCACAAACTTGGGGGTAAAGTGGTACAACCTCTGCAGTGTGTTTAAAACTATCATGATAGTCGTGCTCCCGGACATGAGTAACCTGGACCCTCACATGATTAGAATCTAGAATTGAACATGGTTTAATGGCTGCAATAGGATTGGGATTCGGTAATTCCATGTTGAGGTTGGATTTGGCGATGGATTTGGTTGAGGCTTCTTCTTGCTCCTCCATTGGGTCATCATATTGAACATTTATCTACCTCAAACTCAAAATGAGTTTGAAGGAGACATATGTTCTCAAATCCTCCCAATGGTGGCTTGAGCTTGATGTGACCTCCTCTTTCTTGCCAAATCACCTCTTTTACAGATTTTTTCCTGGCTGCAAATTAATAAAGAACAAACAAAACAACTCAAAAAACGGGTTACGTTAGCGAAAATCAAATTGAACCCTATTGTCAAATTGTCTTGCCCGACTTGAGACAACTTATGAAGGCAATGAGGAATAAAGCAAACCTTTTTGGGTTGAATTAGAAAAATAAATTTAAGTGGTCATGCCTAGACTTCATATTCAACTAAATTTCTTTCCTAATTCAAAGTTCTAGTTTTATGATGGTTGTAAATTTCATCTTCCAACATGCAAGTGTGGAAAATTCAAACATGCTAAATGCAAATGAAATATTTGATGGGATATTCAAATATGCAATTGGGAAATCGATTATGAGATAACTACCAATTAACCTACTGGCAAGGACTCAACGAATTTTGAAATCTGATGAGTGGGACTTACCTCCGTCTTGTTCAGTGCGATGATTTGTTGTCCACTCCCGGAGTTGAAGATGTGGACAACTTCTCCTTCTTGACATGCCAAACCTCCTCTAGCTGTCATTTGGACATGTGGGCCACATGATAGCCCTAGCCTCACCGTCATCTTGATGAAGACTTGTTGATGTAGTTACAACTTTTCTCTCTTGAAGATATTCTTTGTTAAGCAAGGTTAGGCCTGTCGTTCTTTAGGTGTACCACTTAGACCTTGTTGATATTCCTTAGAGATAACCCATACTTTGATCATGGATCAAAAGCTTCCTTGAGCATGATGACATGTGGATTCCACAATCAAACAAGAAGCGCTTCATCCACAATGTCACTTGCCCTAGGTTGCTCGGGCTTGGTTGAAGTTTAGGAATCCCAGCACGTGATTGTGGGACATCTTTGATCTTCAATGCTCTTTATGTTTCTTGGCCTTGGCTAAGGGCTTCATGTGGATGTTGTATTGATTTCTTGCTAGGCCATAGACAAGATACTTCAAGGTAGGCTATTTGAACTTAAATCCTTTGAAATTCCCATAGCCTCCTTGATTACAAGAGTGATGTTGATTCCACCCTTGACCTCTTTGTAGGTGATAGCCATTAGAGTTGTTGTTTGAAAGGAAGAATCCACATCGGTCTTAGAGAAATAATTCCCCAGGTGGCCCATGTTGACATGGATTTTCACAATTCATGTGAATATTCCATGGCTTGGATCATCCAAACACTTCTCCATTGGCTTGATCTTCATGATATTTCAATGAAAGGTATAGTTCCATAGCTAGCATGTGCACCTTCTTAAATGGTGTGCATGCCAAGCTAAGGGAACTGGAGCATTTTTCAATCCACCCCTTGGGTGGAGGCCATCTACTCATCCATAATGATTGAGAATAGCACTCCTTCAGCTCCAGCAAGAATGTGGTTATGGATTGGTGAAGACAACCCATGACATGAGTGTTGGATGAAGAGCCAACTATCCACCCCATGGTGGAGGCAAACCAAGAAGAACTGTTGGAGCCTCCCCCAAGCTTGGGTATGGATGTCCTTGGCTTCTGTTGGAAGTTGAAATTTTTTCGCATAGGCAATGGTGTTGCCTAGCAGACATTTGTAGAGGTACGCCTTGAATCATCTTGCAGTTGAACACTTGCGTCCTCATTGGCCATCCCATAAAATGGGTTAGCTAACACTCCCCTATTTTCACACAAAAGGAGAAAATAAACAAGGGTAATCCTGTCTAATAATTGTTAGTACATATAACTTAGTCACAAGTGATAGCTATCCTTCACATCATTTTCCTTCCCTGGCAATGGCGCTAGAAATGCTTGTTGACGGTTCTTAACACCACATGTCATCTCTAGTAAGAGATGAGATCCGCAAGCACGCGGAAGATACCGTTGTAGCATTTCAACCAAGAGTATCCCCAAGGGTATCGTATTTATCCCAAGGAAAGGCAATGAAGTAAAGTAAACACTACTCTTATGATCAAGCTATGGGATACTAATCAATTATCAATATAGGGGTAAGTTGATAATATGGGTAGTGTGACACACACACCTAGGCAATCTATTCTAGAGGGTACATGGGTCCTAATAGACATTAGACTAAGATTTGGTGAGTTGCTCCTACAATGCTTCTAATATACATATGCATAGACTAGGTTAGATACCAATGAACATGTCAATGGTGAATTCTTATGCTAAGTTGTTAAATACTAGGACGACTCCCACCAAGAGCCTGTGGCATAGCCGAACATGGAGGATTACAAGGACAAATTGGGCTATCACAACCTACTGCATACCTCTTCACTCTGTGGGTCTACGAGACATTCAATGCTACTTAACTACCCTAGCACCATGCTAGCATATTAAGTAAATACCTTAGGAGTCATGACACAAGCCATCCTAAGGCAATGAACTAAATCATCATTGAAACCAAGGTTGAGACATATCATAAGTTATTCATATTAACATGATCATATCATAACAACTTAGAATTTGGGGTTTATAGTGTTTATGATGATAGAATAATATCATTATTGCATAATCATAAAGACTACTCCTACCACATACATGGATTCCACATCAAACAAGAAACGCTTCATCCAAGCATATGTATAAAAGAAGACTAAAGCTAATATCTTTATTATGCATAAAGTCACAAATACAAGAAGGAATACATGAGCCATACCTTTCCCAATTTGGAATTGGGAAGATAGAATCCCCCTACTCCTTTCCCGATTTGGACTTGGGTCTAGAGACTCTCCTGTCTACGGCCTAACTCCTCTAAGGACTAAGAAAAGTAGTGTACACAATAGAATGATGCTCAAGTGGTGTGTGTTGAAGTGAGAGGTAGGGGGTCTTATTTAGAGTTGGAGAAGGGTCGGTTCCTGTGACCAAAAGTGGACTAATTAGTCTTCATCATTATCAGGGCACCACATGTGTAAGTTGACCGCGTTTGGTGCTAGGAAGTGGTTGGTCGAACCACCTGTTTGGCTGACCTAGTCTTTGCGCCACTCCACGTGTGCTTCCTCGGGGTGACTTCCAGGTGGGTCCTATTGACTTGTATGGGTGATACACCGTTGGATCCCCTTCGATACGACTGTTTGTGGGCCATTTTATCCATGTGATGCCACGTCATCGCTTGATTGGCTAGGATGGTAATTTTTAGGATTGCTCCGCCTTTTTCACCTCAATTCCTATATAAAAAGTCTGCATGCACTATTTTTCCAAGGACAAGTGGAAATAGGTTAAGGAGAAAGGTGATGTGTAAAATGATCTTTCCTTCACAAGTTTAGTTATATTAACGGGTGAAATTGGTATATAACAACAATCAACACACGGGTTTACCCATGACAACATCAGGATGATTCCCGCCATGATCGTGCAGCCTAGCCGAATGTGGGGGATTACAAAGGATGGACAGAGCTGTCACCACCTCCCGCCTACCCCTACAAACTGTGGGTCTACGAGACATCGAACGCTACTTAATTATCCAAGTATCGTGCTTACGTAATAAGAAAATACCTTAAAAGTTGCAGTACAAGAACCTTCCTAAGGCAATGACTAACCTAAACATCATTGAAACAAATGTTGGGACAGGCACTAAATTATTCATATTAACATAATCATATTAATACCTAATTAGACTATAGTGGTGGTGTATGATGTTTATGATAACAAGATATGAGCATTATGATTAGGCAATAGTAACACCTACACCTAACACATACATGGACTCCACAATCAAACAAGGAATGCTTCATCCAAGTATATGAATAGTAAAACTAATGATATTAGTATAGTGCATAATGTCACCAATACAAGAAAAGATACATGAGCCATACCTTTCCCAATTTGGACTTGGGACTAGAGGCTCCTCTCTAAAGCCTAACCTCCCCTAAGGACTAAGAAAGCACTAGTGTAATACTAGAGAGAATGCTTGAGTGGTGTGTGGGAGAAGTGAGGAACACCCCCCCCCCCCCCCCGTTTATACACGGAGTAGAGGCGGTTCTCGCCACAATTAGCTCGCGAATCAGTCTTCACCGCCGTCACCGCCTTCAGGTTTTTTTGCCTGGGCTAAGTCGGCCGACTAGGGGGTCAGCCAACCTGGTCCTAGCCCCCTCGGTTGTGCTTCTTCTGGGTTACTGATATGTGGGCCCATGTTCCACCCCCACGTGAATTGCCATTGGATTCCCTTGGATATGCCTGGGAACGGCTCCATGGATCCATGTGATGCCACATGTCATCGCATGATTGGCTGAGGTGGCACTTTTCAGAATTACTCCCCTCATTCTAAATCATTTCTGCATAAAAACTCCTGCACACACTATTTCTCCAAGTACAAGTGGAATTATGTTAAATCTAACTATGATTTGTGTAAAAAATATTTATTCCCTCACATAATTGAGTTATATCGACGATTGTAATTGGTATATAACGAATGTCAACAATGTCCCCCATGCTTACCCTTTGCTCCTCCCGAAGCAAAGATAAGGACTTAGGTTGTTGATCAGAAGTTGCTATAATGTCCTATTTTGCAAAAGTATCAAGTGCACAATAAAATATTCTACCTTGCATTGAATAAATTGGATATGGTACCTCACTCTTTTTCTTAGTCACTATGGGGCTCATACCTCATCCTTTTCTTGGGTGGTTGAATGACGGAACAAAAAAGTGAGCATGCATCACCTAGTGTTTAAATTCCACTCAAATTACTGGAGAAGTTCAAATGATGTTTGGGTATAAGTTCCTCAAATGATGCGCTCAATCACTCATATGTGTGAAGTGATATTTGTATCCTCACCAAGGAAATACCTTTCTTGTCCTAAATCTAAATAAGGCTTATATGTGGAGCTTGGTAGGGGTCAAGAGTAGGCATATTTGCAAAACATGTATTGCTAAGTCAAAAGAGTAAGCCTTAGGAGAAAAGAAATAATAATTTTGATCAAGATTCGTGCAAGTGTTATGGAATATTTGTGGAGTGAAAAACATGAAGATGTCTCCCTTGTATGTACTCTCTCTCTATCTATGAGGATGAAACATTGCTACTTATTCTGTTTTTTTTTTCTCATGCTCTTGTACATGAGCATGCATTTTTCTTTTTCTTGTAGCCATGTATTCTACTCCTATTTTGTTTTTAAATATTTTGAAAAGAGTATTATGCCAGGAAAACATAGAGTATCTTTTTGATGGTGAAATGGTATGATAGAATTTTGCTAACTTCTAGTGTAGAAGTTTAGCATGTGCCCTTGCAATCTTAATCTTAAAAGCATGAAAGGATTCACACATATGTCTATACTAGTTTGACTAGGCTCAGTGTGAAGGCAAATAGCATATGCATAGGGTTTATCAAATTCGAATCATCATATGGATTTGGTAGGAATTTCTACCAAATGAAAAACTCTCATTTTAAATTTTCTTCACAAAAATCAAGTTTTACTTTTAACTAGGATATTAGAAGCTCTTATCACTATATCATACCCCACAACAACCTAGAGTTGGACTTAGCTTTTGCTACCGATAAATTCCAAGTTTAAGCCAAGGGTATTTGTCGACTGTTGGAGTCGGCAGATCTCCTAACACTATGAAAAGTGTTTGAAGGAGTTTGTGGTTCGGTCTGGGCGCGCGGAGATCTAAGAAAGTGAAATACGATTTGGACACGAGTGACACGGTGGTTTACGTGGTTCGGGCCGCCTGAGCGTAATACCCTACTCCACGGGTGTGTGTTTGTTGTATTAACTTGTGAGCTTCCGAGTGTTCAAGAGTCCTCTCTGTGTATCGTCGGTTTGTCCTTTTATAGTACAAGGACCAACCGTTACAAGTCGGCCTGGCCCGACATGTGGCCCTGGCGGTTATTAGTATTGATACACGAGATTAATTGTTGTTAATAACCCTGTAACGGCTCCGACAGTGCCGTTACAGGTGTTAAGGCTGTCCGATTAATTATCATTAACGTGGAATTAATGGTAATTAATCGGATCTTGAAGTCCGCGGCTGTCCTTTGGAGATCCGGAGCCGTTACAACGTCTCCCGGGGGCTTTAAGCATCTAGCTCTGTCGTGTGGACACGTGGCAGCTCCGGAGCTTGCTTGGGAGAAGCGGGAAGCTCCGGGGTGACCTGGCACGTGTCATGTCCGGAGCTTCTCTCGGTCGTGGGCTACCTCCGGAGGTGCCGTTTCAGTACTTGGCCCGGAGCTTCACCCTTGCGGGTAATAGCTCTGGGCTGACAGTACACGTGGCAACCTAGAGGTTAACCATGTTGGAGAAGCGGGTCCGGTCACGTCTGGCGAGTGGGCCCCCGAGGGTCTTCAATTTGAGTTGATGTCCTTCCCTTGAGATCTTTGTAACCTCAGGGGGTGTATGGTTTTTAGGGTACCGACAGTGGCCCCCTGGACCTACCTCCGGGGAAGGCCAACGGGATGAAGTCGTTCCGCCGGAGGTGGGTCCATACTTGTGACTCTTGAACTGGGTCTTCAAGAGTCTTCGGAGGTGCCTTTGGCGGGGCTTTATGGTTGAGTCCCGACGCGTGGCGCACCTCAGGCGGCAGATAAGATCTTTGACGTGCGGATCTCTCGCAATTGAAGGTTGTCGGTTCCCGATACGAAAACCGTATCGGTTCCGCGCGCCTTGTCAGTCCGCCGCCTTTGGGTTTCCCGCCACGTGATGACAACTGTTCGCCTGGGTAAGAGCCTCGACTTGATCGTCAGGGTGGTCCCGGGCCCTCTTGTCATCGGCTGGGTTGAATTCTTGAGTATGCTTAACTCCCCTGCAGTTTCCATCCAAGCGTTGCGAGGGCTTACTTAAGAAGGAAAGCGCACCGTCGGGAGTTCTTTACGCTTTCCATCTGTTCTTGCGCTCAAACTCCCAACTCGTGCTTTGCTTCTCTTCTCTCGCCTAGCAGTGCTGCGATGGAGTTGGGTCTGCGTGAGAGTCGTTTGAAGACGGAGAGCGATCTGAAGAAGGTCCGAGCCCTCATGGGGTGGTCGTCGGACTTCTTCAACCGTTCAATCCGCACCGGAGGAGAGCTTCCCTTTAAAAAGGAGCGCTCCGGCGAAATGGTATACTTTTCATCGTATGCCATGGTGGGGCTGATCCCACCATTTTCTTCCTTCTTTTTGATGCTGCTGGACTTCTATGGTCTGCAGCTATACCACCTTGGCCCTCACTCCCTTCTCCTTGTATCCGTCTTTGTCCACTTCTGCGAGATGTGGGTGGGCATTCCTCCCTGCATCGAGCTCTTCCGCACTTTCTTCACCGTCCAAACCACCGGCCGAAGTGACGAGTACCTTGGCTTCTACTACTTTGTGAAGCGCAAGAAGTGCCCGTTCAAGTACCTCCGGTCGTTCCCTTCCGGGAAGTGGGATGACTGGAAGAAAGATTGGGTAGTCGTCCGGGTGGAGGAGCACGAGCGGTTGGAGCTGCCAGACGGTCTGCCCGGCATTGACACGTCGGTGTGGAGCGAAGTTCCGGTGTTGGCGGCAGCTTTCGACCCCGTCTTGTCCCGGATCCGCCAATGTGTGGAGGGAGGATTGACTCCCCAGGCGGTGTTCTGCAACTTCCTGTTCAACAGGTGGGCACCGCTGAAGAGGAGGGAGAAGCTCGCCTGGGCCCTCAACAGCATGATGGACGAAGACCGGGTCGAAACCGGGTTGAAGTCTAGCATGGTGGGGAAGTCCTTGGAGTTTCACCTCAAGAAATTCCAGCACGGCATCGATGTAGACGGAGCGTACTTGACTCCGCCACCGGCTTTCCTCCCCCTGAACGAGGAAGTTGAGTTCAGCAGGGTGCTCCGGCGGAAGATGCCCGCGCTTGACGACCTTGGCGTCGTCGAGAGAAGATCGACCGCCCCGTTGGCGATCCCCGGGTTGTCGGAAGGCGGCTCCGCCCCTGTCTCTCAGCCAAGAGCTGAGGTCACCGGCAAGGGCAAGGAGCTGGCGGAGGAGCCAGAGAGCCGGAAGAGGAAGTTGCGTCATGCTGACGGGAGGTCCGTCGGGCTTGCTACTTCCCCGCCAGTTCCCCGTCCTCAGGAAGGAGGATCCTCCGCTGCTGTAGCGTCTGTCCCCGTGGTGGGGTCTTTTCGGAGCGCTACTGTTCCGGCGGTGGGATCCTCCCGGAGTACGGCTGTCCCCGTGATGGGTCCCTCCGGAGGTGCCAGCTCCGGACAGGCGACTCCGGTTCGAGAAGCGATGAGGGCCTCCAGGTCTAGGAGTTCCTCTCGGTCAAGGAGAGCTCCGACCCGGGAAACGCCCGCGGCTACGGCAAGTCCTGGGAGTCCTCCCGGAGCTCCTACGCCGACCGTGGCTAGCCCGGAACGTCCGGGAAAGAGGTTTCGCGCAAGCTGGTGCGTGAGCCTCCCAAGGTAATTTTTCTTGCTTACCTCAATTAACTTTTAATTATAGCATCTGTTTGCTCAATTTCTTCATTCTTCATCTGCAGCGTTCCCAAGAAGGGGAGTGAAGCTCCGCCCTCAGCCACAGTGTCTGAGGCTGCGAGGGCTTCTGCTCCAGCCCTGGTGCCGCCCCAGGCGGAGGCTGCGACAGCTCCGGCGCCGGCTGTCGTGGTCATGGACCTCGACTCGTCTCCAGAAGTTCCCGTGGTAGCGCCGGACCACGGGATTGAAGATGCGCCAGCGGCACCCGCTCCGGAGGTTGAAGCTCCGGGCCCTGGTGCTGCAGAAGTAGATGCTCCGGCTGTCGAGCCGGAGGAAGTAGCGGTCCCGGCTTCAGAGCCGGAAGATGCTGGAGCTTCGGCGGTCGAGCCGGAGGCAGCTGAAGCCCCGGCGTGCGAGCCGGAGGTTGAAGTGATTCCGGCAATTGAGCCGGTTACTTCTGAAGCTCCGGTCGCAAGGCCGGTAGTTGTTGGAGCGCCGGCTGCAGAGCCGGTGGTGGTGGAGGCGGGGGAGCTTGAGCTCCCCTCAGAAGAAGCGTCCCGGCCGGAGCCATTGGAGGCGACGACGTCGATGGTACCCGTGGCGGAGCCAGAGTGCCTGAACGAAGTCGCCGGCCCCCAGCCTGAGGGGGCGGATGAAGATTTGGTGGCGGGACCTTCTTCAGTGGCGACTGAGGCCATCCCGGAGGAGGGCCCTAGTGCCTTGGAAGCTCGGGGTTCCGCTCTCGCAGAGTGGGACCCAATTTTTGTAAATGAAGACCCGCTGGAACCAGCGGAGGAGACCCCAGAAGGTCCGGAGCCCATCTCGCTGTCGATGTCCATCGACAACGCTTGCTCCAGTCTGCGCCAAGTCCAACTAGCCTTCTTCCACGACAGCAAGGTTCTTGAAGAGGAGCGCCAAACCCTTAGGAGGTGGCGTAATAGACTCCAATTCGAAACCAAGCTGGCGCAGTCGAGGATCGCTGCGGACAAGGAATGGATCAAGCGGGAGAAGGTCCGCTTGGAGCTCTGGGGTGAGATGCTGGACGAGAGGGAGAGCATGACTCACAACCTCGACGCCAAATCCCGGGAGTACCACGACCAAGCTAAAGCTGCCAATGATGCGGCCAACGCCCGGTTCGATGAACTCGAAGCCATCAGTACCGCACTCATCAAGCGCCGAGAGGCGCTTGAGGGAAGGGAAAAGCGGCTCGAGGATGAGGAGCAAAAACTCCTGGAGCTACGGGATGACGTCTTGCGACGTGAAGAAGAGCTCGCCGAGAAGACAGCTCTGGCGGACAAGGGCCTCGAGGAGCGCGCTAAAAAATTGGAAGAGCGCTGCCTCGAGGAGGAGGAGAAGACCTGGGTGCGAGGGCAGGAGCTCTACGAGTATGAGTGTGCCCTCATCGCCCGGGAGAAGAAAATAGAGGCTAGGGAGAAAGACCTGGTCGACCGCCGGAACAAGATCCACCTCCGGGAGGAGGAGCTCGGGAGACTCGAAAAGCGGGTTGCTGCGAAAATTCAGCAAAACGCCAAAGAAGTTGAGCGCCTCTCCCGCGAGAACTCAGAACTGGCGGCGACCCGGAGGTCCCTGGAAGAAATGAAGGGCCTGAGGAAGACGGACTCCCTGCAAATTTGGGAGTTCCTGAGCAAGGCCGACGATGCGCTGGCGCCGATGGGTTTCAGCCCCGTGCTTCCGGATGATCCGGAGCCGGAGCCGGACCTTGCATTGCAGGCGTTGAGCGCTGCGGGTGGCAAGCTCTCCAAGGTGGGCGACGTCATCGCGGACCAGTTGGAGGTCGAGGGGCAATCCCTGGCTAGGAACGTCACAGAATATGTGTTGACGTGCTACACTAGCCGGAACCCCCGATTCCCTCTGGACCCGGTGCTTGAAGGCCCCGTTGAAGGAGAAGGCGAAGCTACCCGAGCCAGCGTGTCGGAGGTCGCCCAGAAGGTCGCTGAGTTCTTCCATAGGGTCTAGGACTATCTTTCTTAGCCTTTATTTGTATCTTCTCTTCTTCCTCAATTTTGTAATCCTTTGTCCCCAGATGTAATCTCCGGTCTTCTGATGAAATGAAATCCCCAATTTTTCGTGAATTTCATTTTTCTGTCTTCAACATCTTTGTCTTCACTTGGCCCCCTGGTAGATGTGCACAATGTGATTGTGGACATGTACCAAAAGGATGTTGAGTTTTGTTGAAGACAAATTTGCTTCGAACTCGTGTAGTTTAGGTCCGAAGTCTTCGATAGTGAAGGTCCCTTGAAGTCGTCGGAGCTTAGAAGCTCCGGCATTGCCCATCGTCGGAGCTTAGTAGCTCCGGCAATAGCCCTACCAACACGTTGAGTGTCGATAGTTAATACTTCAAGGTGTCGGAGCTTAGTAGCTCCGGCAATGACCCTTGCCACGCCTGGCTTGCTGGCAACAGACTCTAGTGATAGAGTCTTCTCACCATCTTCAAGTTAACGCCGGTGGGAGTCGGAGCTTGGTTAACTCCGATTTTTCTCCATCAATGTTGGGTTTATTTTTCCTGCATACTTAAGCCAAGAAAAACAGTAAAATTCGTTCCTTATCTATAACTTCGTTGCGGCTTACGGTTCTCAAGAGAATTTCAAGTTGAACACGATTTTTAGTATGATTGGATGAATTGTCTTTTCTTTTAGATCTAATTGTCCATGGACCCACCTTACTTTGGCCTGCCGGGGTGTAGGTAGAGTGGCGTACTTAGGGTGCTTGACCAGGCTAAGTCGATAGCGCACTCCAGCCCTAGAATGGCTTGGCGGCTTTCAGGCGAGTTGGCCACAGACGATATTTAAATCTAAAAAATCTGACAATTCAACCCAAATCGTACATAAACCGGTTAAACTAGAACTTCTTAAGAATTGCACATTTCTGTTATAGACAAGAAAGAGAAAAATAAAAATGTCGAGCCTTATGCAAAAATGAATGCACGTGGAGTCTATTTCACATGAAGATGTCTTTCATTATAGGTCCGGGGTACAGGGGAAACAAGTACACTCTTAGGGTACGCAACCAGGCTAAGTGTGTTTGGTTTCTCGTTTGACCCTGGGTAGTTAGCCACACTTCTAGTCCGGAGACTGTATCAAGTGTTGCATGAGCTCTTCAAACCTTTCGGGAAAGGTCCGGCTGCTCTCCCGGAGGAACTACCCGACTCTGTACAATGACTCTATAACATACACTTCAAGTTACTTAAGACTCACCTCCGTGGAATTAAGTGTAGAACTTACGGAGGTGCTCGATGTTCCAAGGATTTGGGAGAGGTGTCCCATCCTCGGTAGCCAAGCGAACGCTTCCGGGACGGGATACTTTGATCACTCGGAAGGGTCCTTCCCAGCCGGGGGAGAGTTTGTTTTGCCCTTCTCTGGATAGTATTCTCCGTAGCACCAGATCGCCTTCCTCGAGCTGTCGGTTGTGTACATGCCGCTGATGATAGCGCCGTAGAGCTTGGCGGTATCGGGCGTTCCGAACAGCTGCTTGGCACCTTCCCTCCTCGAGGAGGTCTAGGTCTTCACGCCGGAGCTGGTCCTGCGCGGCTTCGTCGAAGGTCCGGACTCGGAGGGAACCCAGGGTGATCTCCGGAGGAAGGATCGCTTCTGCTCCGTACACCAGGAAGAAGGGTGTTTCTCCGGTTGCCCGACTTGGAGAAGTCCTGTTAGCCCATAGAGTGGGCGGAAGCTCTTCGATCCAATTAGCTCCATGCTTTTTCAAACGCTCATAAGTGCGCGTTTTGAGTCCTTTAAGGATCTCTGCGTTTGCTCTCTCGGCTTGCCCATTGCTGGCAGGATGAGCTACGGAGGCGTAGCAAACTTGTATGCCGAGGTCTTCGCAATATCCTTGAAATGCGGAGCTTGTGAATTGAGTCCCATTATCAGTGATGATCTTGTTTGGGACTCCGAATCTGCTCACGATAGACTGTAGAAAATTGATTGCAGATTGTTTGTTGATCGTCACAACAGGAGTAGCTTCCGGCCACTTGGTGAACTTGTCGATGGCGACATACAGGAACTTGTAACCTCCGACGGCTCTTGGGAAGGGTCCCAAGATGTCCATCCCCCACACGGCGAAAGGCCAAGTAGGAGGTATCATTTGTAAGGGCTGAGCAGGTGTATGAATTTGCTTTGCATGAAATTGGCATGCTTTGCATTTCTTCACTAGCTCAGTAGCATCCTGGAGCGCTGTTGGCCAGTAGAAGCCGTGCCGAAAGGCTTTTCCGACCAGCGTGCGGGAAGACGCGTGGTTCCCACACTCGCCTCCATGGATTTCTGCGAGGAGCTCGCAGCCTTCTTCCTTTGTGATGCACCGCATTAGGATGCCGTTGGCACCGCGCCGGTAGAGATCCCCTTCTACCAACGTGTATCTTTTAGCCAATCTGACTACCCGGTCAGCGGATACATCATCGTCAGGAAGGATGTTGTCTTTCAAGTAGTTCCGGATCTCCGAGATCCATGCATCGGAACTGACTTGAGCATTTGAGTCTTGCGTGCTGGGTTGCTCGGAGCTTCCGGCAGCACCTACGACCCTTGATGGCTGCCATGGTAACAGGGCCATCGGGACCGTCAGCTTCGGGATGCTGATCTCGCCCCCTTCGTTCAGCTCGGCAGGCTGGACTGTGGGTTTTGACAACCTCCGGACAAAGGTTCCGTCTGGAGCCGGAGCTCCGGTTGACGCCTTGGTCGAGAGTTCGTCAGCTTCAACGTTGTGAGCACGCTGAACATGGTGAAGGTCTAGGACTTCGAAGTCCTTCTGAAGCCTCTGGACTTCAAGGAGATAAGCAGCCAGCTGGAGATTATTGCAGGAGCATTCACCCTTCACTTGTTTGATAACAAGTTGTGAATCTCCTTTGACCAGCAACTGCTTGACACCAAAGGATAGTGCCACCTTTAATCCATATATGAGTGCTTCGTACTCCGCCATGTTGTTGGTTGCCTTGAAATCAAGGTGCACCATGTATCTTACCTTCTCCCCGGTTGGTGTGAGGAGAAGGACTCCAGCTCCGGCTCCTTGCTTCTGCATGGAGCCGTCGAAGTAAAGGGTCCAGTGAGGCTTAGTGAAGACCGGAACTTGCGGTTCCTTCTTCTGCTCGCTGGGGCCCCCAGAGTTTAATGGAGAGGGAGTCCATTCTGCCACGAAATCTGCCAACGCTTGACTCTTGATTGCTTGTCTTGGAATGAATTCGAGGTCGAATTCAGCCAATTCCGCTGCCCACTTTGCTATATTCCCAGTTGAATTGGGATTATGCAGAATCGCTCGAAGTGGATATGAGGTTACCACCGAGACTTTGTGAGCTTGGAAATAGTGTCGAAGCTTCCTTGAGGCAATAAGAACTGCGTAGAGCATCTTATGTACCTCTAGGTATCGAGTCTTGGCATCATGTAACACTTCACTGATGAAGTATACTGGGCGTTGAACGGTCCGGACCCTCCCGGAGGGGTCCGGAGCTTCCTCTTCATTGATCCGGACCCTGTCGGAGGGGTCCAGGCTATCTTCGGGGACCTCCGGGTTCTGGGTGGAGGAACCCGGAGCTTCTTCAGGAATGACCTGGATCCTATCGGGAGGATCTGGGTCCTCTGAAGTGACTTCTTGAGGATTCAAGTCTAGGAGCTGGGACCCAGACCTGCTTTCGGGAACCTCCGGATCCTCCCGAAGGGATCTGGATTCCTGAGTATTGGGTAGTTCCGGTCTCTCCGCAACCAGAACCATACTGACGACTTCGTCAGCTGCTGAAATATAAAGCAATAAAGGCTCACCAGGGTTCGGAGCTACCAAGACTGGTAGAGTGGTGAGGAACTGTTTCAGCTCCTGGAATGCCTTCTCTGCCTCTTCAGACCATTGGAATGGCCCGGACTTCCTCAGTAACTTGAAGAAGGGAAGTGCCCTTTCCGCCAGTCTTGAAATGAATCGACTGAGGGCTGCTAGACATCCAGTTAATTTTTGGACGTCTTTGATGCGGGTTGGTGGCCGCATGTCTTCGATGGCTTTTATCTTCGCCGGATTAACCTCTATACCCCGGTGACTTACCAGGAAACCAAGAAGCTTTCCGGAACTAACCCCGAAGACGCACTTGTCTGGGTTTAGCTTCGTGCGGGTGGCCCGCAGCTTGTCGAAGACAGCCTGCAAGGTATCCAAGAGGGACTCCTTGTTTTTGACTTTGACCACAATGTCATCAACGTACACCTCCACTATGTCTCTGATGAGTTCTTCGAAAGTTTTGTACATTGCTCGTACAAAAGTTGAAGCTGCATTCTTGAGACCAAAAGGCATGGCTGTGTAACAATACAATCCATCCACTGTGATGAATGAAGTATGTTCTTCATCTTCCCTAGACATCCGGATTTGATGATATCCCGAATATGCGTCTAGAAAACACAGCAACTCACACCCAGAGGTGGAATCCACTATCTGGTCTATTCTAGGTAGTGGGAATGGATCTTTTGGACATGCCTTATTTAGTGTGGTGTAGTCGATGCACATCCGAAGTTTCCCGCCGGCCTTAGGCACAACGACTGGGTTTGCCAGCCATTTTGGATGGTAGACTTCTCGGATGAATCCGGCTTCGAGCAACTTCTTCACTTCTTGTCGGATGAAGTTCTGTCGCTCTACAGATTGCTTCCGAGGTTTCTGGTGTACAGGCCGAGCGTCGGGGTAAATCTTCAGATTGTGCTCAATCACTTCCCTGGGGATCCCAGGCATTTGTGACGGTTGCCAGGCAAACACGTCAACATTAGCCCGGAGGAAAGTGATGAGCGCGAGTTCCTATTTGTCGTTCAAGCCACCCGATATACGGGTAGTTTGAGTGACATCGGAACCAATTTGGACGACTTTGACGGGAATGTCGGTGTCGCCGCTTGGCTGCACACGGGGTGCAGAGGTCGAGCCTCATTGACGAATGCTCGGAGGTTGTGGAGCTTGCTTCTGTCTGGAATCCTCCTCTTGCGCTGTGGTGAGTGCATGGAGTTCTTCCAGAGCAGTTACTCCGGCAGTGCGATCTCCACGGATCCGGAGAACGCCTACTGGTGTCGGCATCTTCAACACCAGGTATCCATAATGAGCAGCTGCCATGAATTTGTACAGGGCAGGTCTACCCAAAATGGCGTTGAATGGTAAGTTGATCTGAGCGACGTCGAAGACCAACTTTTCGGTGCGATACTTCTCCCGGGTCCCGAAGGTAACAGGGAGAGTGATAGCTCCGAGTGGGGTTATGGCCCCCGGACCTACTCCGGAGAAAGGTCGAGAGGGCTGGAGGTCTGAAGGTCGAAGCTGAAGCTTAGTGAAAGCTTCGAAGCTGATGAGATTAAGCCCCGAACCTCCATCTACCAGGACATGATGGAGCTGGATGTTGTTGATGGTGGGGGATACCATCAAGGGCAGCTGGCCAGCTCCGACCATGCTTTGAGGACAATCCGAAGCATCGAAAGTGATGGGTGTGTCCATCCACTTTCGATGTGGCTCCGGTCTAGCTGTAGGAGCTACAGCAGCCATATCCCGTCGCATGGTCTTAATGACGCGACGAGAGGTGATGTCCCATGATCCACCAAAGATGGTGTTCATGGTTTTTCGACGTTCGTTGTCGGAGACGTCGGAATCATCGTCGACGGAGGTGTAGACGGCTTTCAAGACCTTTTTGGGGTCTTGAAACCCTAACTCCTCTTCGGCCGGAGCTTCATCGACCTTTTGTTTTCCCTCCCTCTGGCGGAAGGGAGACCCTTCCCGGCGCTTGTGGTAGCGCTCGGCAAGGTTTTGGACCTCCCGGCAATCCTCCAGCCTGTGGCTGCCCGTTTTGTGAATGGGGCACCACATCTTGGATTTGCCACCGTCTTCGGAAGACGGTCGAGGTCGCTTCTCGGGGCGTGGCCCCCGGCCACCAGGAGTTGCAGTGGCTGCAACGTTGGATGTGCCGGCCGACGGCTTCTTCTTGCCGTTGGTCTTCTTTTTCTTCTTGCCACTCCCGGAGGTAGCGGCTTCTTCTTTGGAGGATTTTTTATGATCCTCCAAGGCTGGTTTGGAGTGCATTTCACGGCCCTCCGCAGCTCTGGCACATTTGTCAGCCAGGCTGAAGAGCTCCGTGACACTGGTGATCTCTTTGATCGCCAGTTTCTCCAACATCTTCTTGTCTCGTACACCCTGTCTGAATGCTACAATGACAGAAGCGCTTGAGATAGAAGGGATTGTGTTACGTACCTGAGAGAATCTCTGGATGAATGACCGCAAAGATTCTCCTCCTTTTTGCACGACCGCAAAAAGGTCCAGTTCGGTGCCCGGACGGGTGTATGAACTCCCGAAATTGGCGGTGAACTGGCGGCATAGCTCCTCCCAACTGTCAATAGAGTTGGGCGGAAGGCTCATAAACCAGGACCTAGCAGTCCCAGTTAAGGCCACTGGAAAGTAATTGGCCATTACAGCCTCATTTCCTCCAGCTGCTAGGATCGCAGTGGAGTATATCTGTAGAAATTCTACGGGATTGACAGTCCCGTCGAATTTTTCCGGCAAGTGTGGCCGGAACTTCTGTGGCCATCTAACCATACGCAGGTGCATGGCTAGGGCGGAACAGCCTCCTCCTACTCCTTCCAGAGTAGAAAGATCTTGAGCATCTCGTCTTTCTCGAGCTCGCTCGATGTGGACACGGCCATCCTGTTGGCGGTATCGGCGATCAAGCTCCGCTCGGAGGTCGTGTGTCGAAAGCCGAGATGCAGTATGGGCACGTCGTGCCCCAGAGGGCAACGACGTCACTTGCTGTGACGCAGCTCTTCTCCGGTTGTTGGAGACATGTGGACCAAGTCTTCCAGACAACGTTCGTCGCTGCGACGGGGCCCGCCCTGAAGGAGGTGGACCCTGATTGTTGAGGCGTTCGGCCGCTGCTGCGACCAAATGCTCAATATCAGCTCTCCATTGCTCCATGGCACCTTGAGATGCATCCGGAGGTGGTGGTCGCTGAAGGAGAGCACGCGCTGCATGGAGCGCGTGTTCTGGGTTGTCACGACTTGCCGGCGCTGAATGTGACGCCGGTGCACCATCATGTCGTTCGGCATGTCTTGCCGGAGAAGATGGTGGTGGTGGGAGTGTGACTCCCGCTGGAACTGAGGCTCCTGCCGGTGGTTGCATGTTGGAGGGATTGCCTCCGACAGTCTGAGCAGCAGGTTGCCCGTTGGATGATCCAGCTGCAGAATTCACCATTCTTGAAGATCTCAGGCGCCCCTACCTGGCGCGCCAACTGTCGACTGTTGGAGTCGGCAGATCTCCTAACACTATGAAAAGTGTTTGAAGGAGTTTGTGGTTCGGTCTGGGCGCGCGGAGATCTAAGAAAGTGAAATACGATTTGGACACGAGTGACACGGTGGTTTACGTGGTTCGGGCCGCCTGAGCGTAATACCCTACTCCACGGGTGTGTGTTTGTTGTATTAACTTGTGAGCTTCCGAGTGTTCAAGAGTCCTCTCTGTGTATCGTCGGTTTGTCCTTTTATAGTACAAGGACCAACCGTTACAAGTCGGCCTGGCCCGACATGTGGCCCTGGCGGTTATTAGTATTGATACACGAGATTAATTGTTGTTAATAACCCTGTAACGGCTCCGACAGTGCCGTTACAGGTGTTAAGGCTGTCCGATTAATTATCATTAACGTGGAATTAATGGTAATTAATCGGATCTTGAAGTCCGCGGCTGTCCTTTGGAGATCCGGAGCCGTTACAACGTCTCCCGGGGGCTTTAAGCATCTAGCTCTGTCGTGTGGACACGTGGCAGCTCCGGAGCTTGCTTGGGAGAAGCGGGAAGCTCCGGGGTGACCTGGCACGTGTCATGTCCGGAGCTTCTCTCGGTCGTGGGCTACCTCCGGAGGTGCCGTTTCAGTACTTGGCCCGGAGCTTCACCCTTGCGGGTAATAGCTCTGGGCTGACAGTACACGTGGCAACCTAGAGGTTAACCATGTTGGAGAAGCGGGTCCGGTCACGTCTGGCGAGTGGGCCCCCGAGGGTCTTCAATTTGAGTTGATGTCCTTCCCTTGAGATCTTTGTAACCTCAGGGGGTGTATGGTTTTTAGGGTACCGACAGTATTCTAAGCCAATAAACTCAATACTTAGAGAATACTAAGTTGTATGCAAGGGACTAGAGAAAATAAGAGCAACTTTTCATCATTTCAACTTATGCAATGTAAAAATATTCTTACCATACATATTTTATTTTATTAACCTAACCTATGCTATATTATTATAGTTTTTAGATGCAAATGTGGTGGAAAGAAGGAAATAAAACAAAGGAATGTAGATGGAGTGCGATACAAGTTAACTCGAGTGGGGGGTCCTCCCCCAGGCTTGTTCTTCTAAATCTCCATGATAAGAGTTGAACCCTTGATGATGGAAGTAGGCCATGAGGTCGACCAGTTGTTCTTGCAGCGTCGTGTTGACGTTGTTGAATTGTGTGTCGATTTGTTGCTGCCACTCGTGGGTACCTTGGATGTGGTCTTGAACTGTGTTGAAGATGCCGCCGATCCTAACTTCAAGGTCCCTCATTCTTTGAGTTTTTTCCACCATTCCTTGGCACATGTCACGAGAACCTCGGGTCAAAAAGGAACGGCGTGTACCCATCGGTGTCAGAGGCAAGCTACAAGAGTTTGAGCTACCTCCAGTGGTAGTCCACTCCTGCCACGACGATCCTTCTACCTCAAACATTTGATGTTGGGTCCAACCGGGTGCATCACCTGTTGGATCCACTTCCTCTAGGTACTGATAGGTGGGAGTATAACGCAGTGGTATCTTCATAGCTGCTCTACATGAATGGCTTGTTGTGACTCTGCTAGAGACATTATTCCTACAAATCTCTTTTATAGGTTGAAGGGCATTGGTTAGTTCCCAGCACTTATATTAATGAAAATCCGGGTTATGTAACCGGATTTCATTAACATTGCCGGGATAGAAAAGCACTAAGGATCCATTTACATCATGTTTAAGAGTGTGTCCTTGCACTAGATAATCCTCATCTATTAAGTAATGGGTTGTTGGAATAGATTCAATTAAAGCATTTTCTAGAGCCCCTACTTTCATAGCAATGCTGGTAACTAGTGAAGTACATTCAATTGGTCCTGTTATTTTAGTGTTTTCTAACCATTGTGACATCATAGCCTTAATAGGAGCAATTTTAATCTTCTTAACCATGGCATAAAGGGTTCTAAATTCTTCATCACACACAATGCTAACATCCCCTCTCGGAAACATAGGCATCGCCACCCTTCTATGAATGGAACGTACAATGGGGTTTTGAAAGTGGCTATTTCTAGGGTTCCAACATACTATCTCACAAGTCAAGTCTTGTCAAAAACTTTATTTGTTAAATTTAGGAAAATTGTCTAAATCTATCAAACAACGTCTACAGAAGCCTAGGAGTTCCCTGAATTCTTTCCATAGGATATAGTATTCTTTTCGGAAAAAATTAAAAGAAACACCTTCAAATCCAATTTTAAGGGTCCATGGGAATTGAATAGTGAGGAGGCATAAACCTTCCTCATCTATTTGAGCCAAAATATCCCATCCTAATGCATGCCAGATGGTATAGAATTCAGAGTCCATACCTATTTTGTAGTGTAGCGCCAGATCGTAGGCCTTTGTGTGGGCGAACTCACAATATCGAAAGAGGTCATAGGCTTGTCGTTCAACGTAATGCCTGTTGGTATTTTTTAACACCACAGGTCATCTTCGGTAAGAGACGAGTTCGGCAAGCGCATGAAAGATACCCTTGTAGCATTTCAGCCAAGAGTATTCCCATAGGTATCATATCAATCCCAAAGGAAGGCAATGGAGTAAAGTAAACACTACTCTTGTCATCAAGATTTGGAATACTAATCAATTATCAAGACACATGCAAGTTGATGATATGGGTAGTGTAACACACACCTAAGCAATCTACTCTAAGAGTAAGGTTGTCCTAACGAGGGTTAGGCTACGAGACGGAACTACTCCTACTGTGCTCTAATTACTCATATACATAGCCTAATAATGTATACATGATTATGCTAATGGTGAATACTAGGTATTAGTGGTCCAACATGTTGGACATGGGCTTATCCTGGTCTTCCAGGCGACTCCCGCCAAGAGCCTACGTTGTAGCCGAACGTTTAGGATTACAACAGACGGATAGGGCTGTCACCACCTACCACCTACCTCTACAAACCGTGGACTACGATGCATCCAATGCTACTTAATTATCTAAGAACCACGCTTACATGTTAAGTAAATACCTTAAGAGTCCGGATACAAATATCATACTAAGGCAATGACTAACCTAAACATCGTTGAACCTATGTTAGGACCAAGCACAAACATATTCAGGTTAACATAATCATATTATGTAACACCCTAATTTTTAGCATCATGCATTGCATAACACTCTCATGCATAATACATTAGCAGAACAAAAGAGAAGAAAAAAAGATAAAACATACATATAAATATGTGTAGGTAATAAGAAAAGTGAATGAGAATGTAAGATAGATAATAAAATTAATATAAACAAATGGAAAACATATATATATATATATATATATATATAACAGATGTATACAAAATCTATAAATGAAGGAAAAAAAGAATTTTCGGAACCTTTCAGAAGTTTCCGCTGGAAGCTTTCCTACCACCCTCGGAAGGTTCCGGTCAACCGAGCATCCTGGCGCAGGTGCGCTCGAGCCGGGACTCTTGCCCGGCTCCGGCCTGACTCGGATCGAGTTCGGGCGGCCAGTGCGTGGGCGCGTACGCGCCCCGAACTTAGCAAGGCACTCGGTCTCGTGACCGAGTCGGGTACCCGCCGCCGCCCTTATAAATAGTGACCTTCGCCGTAGCCTTGCCCTCGTAAAAATTTCTTAGCGTATGTGAGACAAGTTCCAGCGCCACCAGGAAGAAAAAAACCCTAGCCACTGGTAGAAAAGAAGTTGCGGCCAGGGAGAAAGAGAAGAAGAAGAGGAAGAGAAGGAAGGAGCCGCCGTCCGGCGAAGATCGTCACACCGCCATCATCGTGCCGCCAAAGGATTGTTGTGCCGTATACTTCTTCTACGTTACGCCTCCGTTCCGCGACCCTCAAAACTGCCACATCTATGCAATTTGATATGGTTTGGTTTGTCACATGAGTATAGTCAGATTGTGGAAGGATATGAATTTGATATATGGTGATGTTATTAATTGTTAGCTGGTTATAAGTGAATTATGATGGTAATCGAGAATGATGGATATGGATTATAAAGATTAATTGGGATGGGATTGTAATTAATATCACATAGACATGATAAGCTGCTTTACATATTTATGAAATGTACTTTTTTGCAATTAGCCATTTTATTTCTATACTTTTGTTTAGCTACATGTCATCTATTGCCACACTTGTTGAGTACGACACGTACTCACCCTTGCAATTCCCTCACCAACAGCTATAGGAGACACTTGGGAGTACCCTAAGATCACGTAGAGTACTAGGTCGCGTACTGCCGTCAATTGCCTGTGGAATGGAGTCGTGCTACTTAGTTTATTTTCCACTGCAATAATTAGAGTCGTCATTCATGAACCATTGGACTATTGTAATCAGGTACTTATTTACTATTTGAGACGTGGTTAAATTTTGTATATCCTTTGTGATGCATCCGTGTATGCCTGGGCACACATATAAGCTATACTTGGTACATATTCGGAACCGGGTGTCACAAATTGGTATCAGGGCTGCATTGACCGTAGGATGCAAGCATAGGTAGATTGGATACTCTAGAGCACATATGAACACTCCTCTAATATGCTATTTTTGAAATTTCTTGCTGCTGTTTTGGTTTCGTCGTTTCAACCACCGAAAAGTGCTGAATTTGCTGCTGTTTTCAGCCGTGTCTTATTGCGCTCGCTGTTGTTTTTGCTGCTCAAATCTTTGTTTCAAGTGTGTGTTTTACGGCTGTTATGTGTTGGTAAAATCTTTGTTCTAGCTGCTGCGTTTTCTTCCTCTCTTTTCATTCTTTTGGACAGCTGCACCGCGCTTTTTCCAATTATTTTGGCTGCTGCAGTTTTCAGATTTATGTTACATTCTCTCCTCTAATGTACTCTTGTTTTCTATAGATGCCGAACACTATGAGTACAGCGCGCAAGAGCACTTGCCCGCCGCCCCTAGGAGGTGGGCTTAACCCCATTGAGCTTGACAAGCCGAAGCAAGAGGAGGAGAATGTCAAGTTCAAGGAGGAGGAAGCTAACCAGTCGAACACTATGGAGGAGGATCCGGAGGAGTATGAGCCGTATGAGGAGGATATGGATGAAGATGCTAATGAGGAGTACTACGTACCACCTTCAGATGAGGAAGAAACCGGAGTTGAAGATGGAGGGGGATCACAACCCGGTGCCAATGAGAATGGACACAACAGCCCCGAGTTTCCCCTTGTTGAGGAGCTATGGACCACCGGAACCGAAGGAGGACATGCATCACTGGAACTAACAGAACTCCTTCATTCCCGTTGCATGTGTGCTAATTTTTTCATGAAGAAGGTGTCTCGTCCCGGACGCGATGAATGGCATGCTGAAGTTGTCATTTTTTTCACAAACAAAGTGGTCTCACGGCATTATGCTCCCACCTGGAGGTCTACTCAAAAGGAAGCTATGGATGATGCTGCATGGGCGGCACTCACAAGTTTGTGCCATGCTCGCCGCTTTGAGCTTGAGAATACCACGTTTGAGCTGCACCCTCGGCGAGAGAGTGGTACGGGGAAGATAATTGTACCACGAGAAGCTTCAGACAATTTGCTAGCAATGGATAGGTCTCAAAAGGCATTATTGGACATGAAAAATCACTATGCAACCGCACAAGGAGAGATCCACTACCTTCGCAAGGAGCTAGCTTGGTTGGAAGCAAATTTGGAGATGAACGATTGTCAGGGACGAGGAGAACCATGGTCACCCAAGCGAATGTGTTCACCTACATCACCATGGCACAACCCAATCACATCCGCGCAGCCAAGGACGCCCTCACCACCTCACAATTAGGAATTTAAGTCCCCTACGAGTATTTTATAATAAGAACTCATAGATCATATTTGTTTTAAATAGTGTGGTGTGCTGAATTTTGATGTGTGTTTGCTTGTGTGCTTAGTTGCGAGTTGTGAGACGCCTCGGCGAATGTCCACATCCGCATATAGTAGAGAGATGTGGGATGCTTCGGCACTTATCCACATCCTCATATAGGGTTATATTAATAAAGGATTGTTTAGTGTCATATATCTTGATGCATATAGTTGGGGAATTGTTCTCTCTAATCTAAATTCTATCTCATCTTCTCCGCTCTCACATATGTCGAGGAGATATGCTACCCGCAACCGAGGGAACACTCATGATGCTGGAACTAGTGGAACACACGATGGTGATGGTGACAACACGGAAGGTCCTCAAATAAATAACATTGGGGCTGATGCAAGTAAGCTTGAGCATTTGATGGCTATGCAGAACCAACTCCTGCAAACTCTATGATGCAAAACTTGGGCCAGATGCAAGCAAACAACAACAACAATCTCCACCTGTGTGCTGCACCGCCACCGCCAGACAATAGATTGGGAGAGTTCATGAGGACTAGGACACCTACCTTTGCACAAGCCAATGACCCTATGGAAGTCGATGATTGGCTGAAGTCGGTTGAGAAGAAGATTTCTATTGTTCAATGCAGTGATCAAGGGAAAGTTCTCTTTGCATCACATCAACTAGTTGGAGCAGCTGCTAACTGGTGGGAAGCCCTTTGCAACGCTCATGCCAATCAGGAGGCAATCACTTGGGCTGAATTTAAGCAGAGCTTTCATTCTCACTATGTTCCTAAAGGTGTCATGATACTAAAGAGACAAGAATCTGAGGTCTGAGGCAAGGGAAGATGAGTGTGAATGAGTACTTGAACAAGTTCACGCAGTTGTCAAGGTAAGCTCCAGAGGATGTCAACATGGACAACAGGAAGCAATACCTGTTAATGAGGGCTCTAAACAATGAGATTCAAGTTCAGTTGCTAAATGGTGATTATCCAAACTTCGAGAAGCTTGTGGAAAAGGCTATTGTTGTGGAGAACAAAGTTTGTGAGATGGAACAGCATGACAAGAGAAAGATGCCATACCAGGGACAGCAGCATGGAAGCAATATCCGCCCCGGCGATGCATTACCAACTGCACCATATTATAACTCGTCTGCTCCGGCATACCGTGCTACTTATCCACCACGCCCAAATCAGCCACCGCAGCAACACGCCACCATGCAAGCGCTTCAGTATCCTACGCAACCTGCACTGCGTCCTAACATGGCGGCTAATGCTCAAAATTAGTTGCGCCCAAGCTTTCCTAGTGCTACGAGCAGCAAGACATGCTATGTGTGTGGAGAAGCCAGGCATTATTCAAGTCAACACCCCAAAAGAAGCTATGGACTGACGAACAATGCACCAAGGCAAGACTACCCAAGACCCAAGGGAGGAGCACCGTAATGCAACCGTTGACAACAGAATTTTGCTCGTGGCAATGTGAATCATGTCTCTACTAAGGAAGCCCAACAAGCTGATGACGTCGTGATTGGTATGTTCCTCGCCAACTCCAATCCCACGTCTATTTTATTTGATTCTGGATCATCTCACTTATTTATCTAATCAAAGTATGTTGCCAAGTATAAATTGCATATAACTCATATGAAGCAAACTATGCTAGTAAGTTTTCCTGGCGGAGAGATGAAGACAAATTGTAAGACCTATGTGTGCTGAATACATTGGCTTGTAGTGAATACACTTGCTTTGACGATAAAAGTTTTTGAATATCACCAAAACACCTTTTTATTAAGGTCTGACTAGTTTCGGTTAGCTCCGGCTCAAGGTCCGGGTTGCTCTGGCAAGGTCCGGAACCTGACCGCAATGCTTCTGTTTTTTATTTGCAATGTTTCGTACTTGCTTTACATCTCTAGAAAGATTGGTTAGTATTCATTTGCTAAGTTTTTGGTGCGTTTTGGTTGATATGGATAATATCGTGTTACTGTGGTTTTGCAACATGCTTATGTGAGGTTCTCACGTAAGCAGTTGTGTTCGGAACTAAATTGAGTCAAGTCAAGGACTTGGGCTCGTATGGATTGGTTGTTTATTCATGTGCAGATGTTGCTTGAGTTCAAGACATGGCTGGTGATGGGATCCATTGGACTAGTCTCAGGGAGGAGATGAGGTTCCAACAACCAAATTCAGGAGGAATTGTGGTTGAGCTAATCAGGAGGTTGTGCGGCATGATTGAATCAAGAACAATGCATGTGAAGGTATCGTGGACATCATTGGAAGATGTTTGCACGTGTGCAAGGAGTGCATGGACGTGGCTACATGGTTCCGAGACGTGATGAAGAAATGTGTACGTAAAGAGTTGGTCGGAAAGGTCCAACCGCCTAAGTTATGGACTCAGGCTGAGTCGGCTGAGTCGGTTGACTCAAATATGGAAAGATTTGAGTTGATTATGATAGGATTTCGTGTGGGTCACGAATTTGAGTTGTTTTGGAATGTGGGATACGTTCCTAAGGTGCTTGGAAGTCTTAATTGCTTCTATCTGTGTATAGAAGAATCCTAAGCAGTTATGGAAAGTTACGATTCGTAAACAGAGTAGGATTAGGTTCCTGATTTGAATTGAGTTGGCTTTCGAGCTGGTTATATAAGAAAGGGAGCCCAGAGCTCGTGGTGCACGACTTTGGGGCTGTTCCTCTTGTGTTCTATTGAATAAAATTCGTAGTTTGAAGGAGCTTTTGTGCCTTGCTCGTCCGACTTGTTTCAGACAAGTTTTACTCGTCGAGTTTCTGGACAGCACTACCTTTCGTCGGTGGTTTTATCATGACTCGAGTTTTACAAATCCAATTGACGTGATTCCTTTTGGGTTGTCTTCACAACTTGATTATCTATCATCTGTCAAAATTTCACGGTCATTGGATTTGTGGTTTCTGATCAACATGAGTTTCTTTGCAGCATTCCGGAACTGTTTTTCTCGGGTAGGGCAGATTGACCTTTGTTTGATCTTTCGATCATAACTTGAGTTTTTCTCGAGGATTTTAGTGATTCTTGTGGTGTTGTCTTCGTGACTTGATTCTCTCTGATATCTATCACTTTTGTCATGGTGAAACACATTTATATTAGTCTCACACATGATTTCTTTAACAGATCATTTTTCTGCCGAAGGGGTTAGGGTTTAATTGTTTCCGCAGCATAAGATTTTTAAATCTACCATTCACCCCCCTATGGTAGCTTATCATGTGCTCTTCGATCCTACAATTGGTATCAGAGCCACGGTGCTCTAATCTTTGTGATTTACACGTGTTTTTTACTAATTATCATGGAGAAGTACTCTGCCAAACCTTGTGTGTTCGCTGGTATTGATTTTTAGGTTTGGAAGGCACGCATGGAGGCTTTCATCCAGGCACAAGGCTTTGCAATATGAGAGAAGGTATACAAGCCTTACAAAGTGCCATCAAACGATCAAGTTACAGCTACAAATCTGAGAGATGTCGACAACAACAACAAGGCTCGGAACTTGATCATACAAGGATTAACACAAAGCGACTTCGACCGTGTTGCACACTTCCGATCTGCATACGATGTGTGGAAAGCACTTTGTGACTACCACGAAGGATCCAACACGATCAAAGAGGTAAGGAAAGACCTGTTCAAGAAAGAATACATGTGCTTCGAGATGCAACCCGATGAGTCTATTGATGACCTTTTTGCTCGCTTTAATAAGATTCTCAACAACATGCGTAGTGTCAATTTTAATTTTTCAGATGCTGAAAATGCTAGGCAATTGCTAAATGCATTAGATATGTCAATTTGGGAGATGAAAGACACATCTATTCGTGAATCTACTGTCATGAGTTCACTTACTTTAGATGTGCTATATTCCAAGTTAAAAACTCATGAAATTGACATAATCTCACGTAAGAACCCCAACAAGTCTATTGCTTTTTTTTCTCAACGAAACATGCCTAGTTCCGGTCAAACATCATCTTGTGGTACACTTGCTTTGCTGTCCTCTCTAACCCTTGAACAGATTGAGGAGTTTCCAGAGGAGGAGCTAGCGCTCATCTCTACCCAGTTCTCAAAAGCATTGCAAAATGTGAGAACTAGAAGGAGAGGAAGCTTCGGACCTCAATGATGCTTTGAATGTGGTAAGACATGACATTCTTGTTCAGATTGCCCTAACCTTTCAGGTCCTACTTCCCGGGATGAAAAGAAAACAAGAACGAAGCACTCCTCTGCAAAAGATACAAAGAAAAAGAAGGGTTTTACAGGACGTCAATTGGTGAGCAGTTTTATCTCAGCACTCCAGGAACTTGGCTCAAGCGACGTGGACATTGGAAGTGATGAAGATGAAGATGATTTGGCAAACTTGTGCTTCATGGTGGGTAAGTCAAGATCAAGTATGGAGGAGGCAGAACACAACAGCGACAATGAAGAGGTATGTCCTACTTGTAAAGAAATGTGTGATGCTATTTCTCGTGCCACTATTATTGTTAAGAAAAAGGACAAAAAGCTTAGGGACAATGCTGTTAAAATTGAGTCACTAGAATCTGAAATCAATCATTTGAAATCCTTGATTCCTAGTGATGATTCTTGTTCCTCATGTGACTTAATATATGAACAATTGTACTCCCTAAGAAGTGCACATACCTCCACACTTAATAAACTTGAACTTGAAATTGAAAAGAACAAAAAGCTTGCTGCACTTAATATTGGAAACTTAAAAGATGCTTCTTGTTCTACAATTGATTTGCATTGTTCTAGTTGTGATGATCTTGATAAGAAACTGCAAGATGCTATGAATGAAATCTCTATATTGAACAATGCTTTACGTTGTCATGAAGTTAAATATTGTTCCAATTGCAAATTAAAAGGAAAAACTACATGTGAAAATTGCCTTGATCTGTCTAATAAACTTGATAACAAGCATAAGACAATTGATCGGTTTTGTAATGGGAATAAGAACCTAAACTTGCTGCTGAATTCATCCAAGTCTTGCAATGGTAAAACTGGTTTAGGTTTTGATTCTCATGCTCATGCTAAGGCACATCCACCTAAAATTGTAAAGTCATTAGGAAGTGGTTTGATTCAAACAGTTCCTAAACAAAAAGAAGTGGTTTTCACATCTGCAGGAGTGTTGTCTCATTCGGTTTCAAACAAAAATATTGTTTGCTCATCTAGACATGAACACAAAGGTTAATTTCATTGTACCTACTGTGGTAGAGATGGTCATGTCATAGATTTTTGTTATAGACTAGCTTAACAACAGAAAAGGGAAAGAATGGTTGCTAGATCTCATAACTTTCATACAAAATTTGCAGCACATATTGAACCGAATGTACAACCTGCTATTTTGAGTCAAAAACATTCAAAGTTTACCTCCAGACCTTCTGTTTTTGCTTCCAGAGCTACTGATTTTTGTGCTGCACAAGTAAAACCTTATAGGTCAGTAGTTAAGAATAAAAAATCTCAAACTTTGACTTATAAACCTACTGTTTTGTCTCAGCTTTCGCGTGTTTTTCCTGCTGCACGTCGCGTGACTCAGTACAGGATTCCTAAATTCCTTTTGACTAACCCCAGTATTGAGTCATCGACATATTGTGCTGCTATGTAGGTTACACATTTGAGGAAGGAGAACATTTGGATTCTGGATTCAGGTTGCTCACGCCACATGACCGGTAACAAAGATTGGTTCTCCTCCCTCTCTTTTGTGTCATGTGTAGAGAATGTTACTTGTGCTGATAATTCTTCAACTCCTATAATTGCTAAGGGTTCGGTTAAAGTAAATGATAACTACACATTGAAGGATGTGGCACTTTTCAAAAATTTGAAATACAACTTGCTTTCTGTTTCACAATTGCTAGATGAAAATCTGGAAATTATTTTCAATAAAAACTGCTGCAAAGTTGTAAGTTCAAATAGTGAGCTTATTTTTAACATGTCTCGATTTGGAAGAGTTTTTAAAGCTGATTTTGATATGTCGTCCTCTAAGCATAGGTGTCTAGTTGCTAATGATTCAAAGGACCTATATTTTTGGCATCGTAGACTTGGTCACGTAGGCTTTGATCACCTAATGCGTGTTAGTGCTCTTGATCGCATACGTGGGTTTCCTAAGCTTAAAGGGGACAAAGAAATTGTGTGATCTTCTTGTAGACATGCTACGATGGTTGCAGGTTCACATACTCCTCTCACAATGATCATGACAACTGAACCATGTCAACTTTTGCATCTTGACACTGGACCTTCACGTGTTCAATCCTTCGGAGCTAAATGGTATGTACTTGTGATTGTTGATGATTATTCTAGATACTCTTGGGGTTACTTTATGGCGTCTAAGAATGAAGTTTTTAGTCACTTTAGAACTTTATTTCTTATGTTATCAATTGATTACCTAGGATCTTTAAGAGCAATTAGAAGTGATAATGGAACTGATTTTAAAAATCAATCTTTTGATCACTTTAGCACTAAAAATAGAATAGATCATCAATTTTCTTCACCATATCTACCTCAACAAAACGGTGTTGTAGAAAGAAAGAATAGGACCTTAGTTGAGATGGCTAGGACTATGCTTGATGAATATCAAACTCCTAGGAAATTTTGGGCTGATGCGTTAGCAACCGCTTGTTATGTCTCAAATCGTGTTTTCTTGCGTGCTAAGCTAGGTAAAACACCATATGAGCTCCGGTTTGGACATAGGCCTAGTGTTACACACTTTCGGGTCTTTGGTTGCAAATGCTTTGTTAAGAAACATGATAATCTTGATAAATTTGAACCTAGATCCATTGATGGCATGTTTCTTGGTTATCCATATCATACTAGAGGCTACCGTGTGCTTTTACTTGACACTAACAAAATTGTGGAGACTTGTGAAGTGTCTTTTGATGAAGCTAGCCCAGGTACTAGCTCAAACATCGCAGGTCCAGATCCATATCCGCAAGGGGGGAGCATTTTCGTTGAAGATGAGGAGGAATTGGAGCTGCTACATGAAAATTCAGCAGCTAAAGACTTTGGTTCAGCTCCGGAAGTTAATTCTCAACCAGCACCGACAACCATCAATGCTGATTCAAATCATCCTCAAGTCACAAGCTCATCGATTTGTGATGAACATGAAGAAGAAGAAGCTTGTGAGACATCTGTTCCCCTACGGTTTTACAAAGATCATCCCCCACAACAGATGATTGGAAGCTTGCACGAACGAGTCACACGGTCCAGGGTTTGCGATCCAAACTCTTATGCTCATTCCTCCTTTAGTTGCTTCTTTTGAACCTAAAGATATATCACACGCACTCACTAATGAATCTTGGATTATTGCCATGCAAGAAGAGTTAGAAAACTTTGAAAAGAATAATGTCTGGAAACTTGTACCTCCACCTCAAGGTCACACTTTAATTGGAACTAAATGGGTATTTAAAAATAAACAATGTGAGGATGGGGTTGTGGTTAGGAATAAGGCTAGGTTGGTTGCTCAAGGTTTCACTCAAGTTGAAGGTCTAGATTTTGATGAAACTTTTGCTCCTGTTGCTAGATTAGAAGCCATAGGAATTTTGTTAGCTTTTGCTGCATCTATTTGTTTTAAGCTATATCAAATGGATGTTAAAAGTGCTTTTCTTAATGGCTACATAGATGAGGAGGTTTATGTGAAACAACCACCGGGTTTTGAAAATCCAGATTTTCCTAATCATGTTTACAAATTGTCCAAAGCCTTGTACGGTCTCAAACAAGCCCCTAGAGCATGGTATGATAGGTTAAAAACATTCTTACTTGAAAAAGGGTTTACCATGGGCAAGGTTGATAAAACTCTTTTTGTGCTTAAGCATGGCAATGACTCATTATTCGTTCAAGTATATGTGGATGATATTATCTTTGGTTGTGCTTCTCATGATCTTGTGTCCAAGTTTTCAGCAATGATGAGTTTCGAATTTGAAATGAGTATGATGGGTGAACTCACTTACTTTTTGGGGCTGCAAATCAAGCAAACTAAGGAGGGTACCTTTGTGCATCAAATGAAGTATACAAAAGACCTCCTAAGGCGCTTCAACATGGACAAAAGCAAGCTTCTTCGGACACCAATGGGAACAGCAACAACACTTGAACTTGATGAAGATGGTGAACCCGTGGATCAAAAAGAATATAGAAGCATGATCGGATCACTTTTGTACCTCATGGCATTAAGACCAGACATACAATTCAGCGTATGTCTTTGTGCACGGTTTCAAGCTTTCCCACGTGCTTCACGTCGTCAAGCCGTCAAAAGGATTCTCAGGTACTTACATGGAACTCAAGAATTTGGAATTTTTCTCCCTTCTTCCTCAACCGTTACTTTGAAAGCTTTTTCGGATGCTGATTTTGGGGGTTGTAGGATTGATAGGAAAAGTACTTCCGGTGCTTGTCATTTTCTTGGTAATTCTTTTGTTGCTTTGTCCTCTAGAAAACAAAATTCAGTTGCACAATCCACAGCCGAATCTGAATATGTAGCTGCTGCTAGTGCTTGCTCACAAATTCTTTGGATTGTTCAAACACTTAAGGAATATGGGGTTGATCTAGATAGTGTTCCATTTTTTTGTGATAACACTAGTGCCATTTGCATTGCTAAAAACCCCGTGCAATATTCTAGAACTAAGCACATTGACATTAGGTATCACTTTCTCTGTGAAAATGTTGAAAAAGGAAACATTGTGCTTCACCATGTAGATATCGAACAACAATTGGCTGACATTTTTACAAAACCTTTGGATTTCACTCGTTTTTGTTACATTCGTAGTGAAATAGGGGTTATGCATCCTCATGGCTTAAATTGAGGGGGAGTATGAAACATGGAAGTCTATGTGTGAATCTGAACTAAAATAATATAAGCATAGTATTTCATACATATATGACTTGTGATTCCTTTTACATGCTGAAAGTTCTCACTACATTACTCCTGTTATACATTTTGTAGTTTTTGCCCATGTCTAGTAATTGGAATAACTACTTACACTAAAATTGGTCATGGTCGAACTTTCTTGCTGTTTATAACTTGTTACATGTTCACAAGTGCTTTTAGTCATTAAGAATTAATCAAGTAATCAACTCACATGTTGAGTTTTTATGAACAAATATAAATTGAGAAAAGATCAAGAGAATATACATGCATCGCACTTAGATATGAACTTGGAAGAAGTTGTGTATGACTAAAACCATGTCCTTAAGCTTCTGATTGTCAAATGACATAGGCTTAGCTTGGTTGGTTAGAATAAGGCCGAAGCACATATAATCTCTTGCAAATATCATATGATATAAATTTATTCTTTGAAAAATAATAAAATGGAGCAGCTAGTGTCAGGATTTCAGGTTTTGAAGTAGTTAAGTTTGTGAGATCATGACTTACTTAAATTGAAAATTACATTTGATCTCTAGCATGGCTTACACTACTTTATGTATTTCATTGATGTGATAATGTAAGGTACCTGATAGTATGACTTGAATGAGCATTGTTTATATGTATATGTTATAATATGCTCATAACAACTAAAGGGGGAGAGATAATTTGTTTATATGCTCATGACTTGCTGAATACATTGTCAAAGGGGGAGAGATAAGCATGAAGAGAAAGAGAATATGTGTATAAGGAGAGATAATAAAGGGGGAGAGATAATATGGGATAATTTTTGGATTTTCTTCTCATTTTACTTTTGATTTACAAAGGGGGAGAAATTTCCTTCAAAACTTTTATGTGAATAAGCCAATGTTCAAATTTTAAATGGTGTCGCCAATGCATTCATCAAGGGGGAGATATTAAGACCTATGTATGCTGAATATATTGGCTTGTAGTGAATAAACTTGCTTTGACAATAAAAGTTTTCAATATCACCAAAACACCTTTTTATTAAGGTCCGACTAGTTTTGGTTAGCTCTGGCTCAAGGTCCGGGTTGCTCTGGCAAGGTCCGGAACTTGACCGCAATGCTTCTGTTTTTCATTTGCAATGTTTTGTACTTGCTTTACACCTCTGGAAAGATTGGTTAGTATTCATTTGCTAAGTGTTTGGTGCGTTTTGGTTGATATGGATAATATCATGTTACTGTGGTTTTGCAACATGCTTATGTGAGGTTCTCACGTAAGGTGTTGTGTTCGGAACTAACTTGAGTCAAGTCGAGGTCTTGGGCTCGTATGGATTGGTTGTTTATTCATGTGCAGGTGTTGCTTGAGTTCAAGACATGGCTGGTGATGGTATCCACTGGACTAGTCTCACGGAGGAGATGAGGTTCTAACAACAAAATTAAGGAGGAATTGTGGTTGAGCTGATCAGGAGGTTGCGCAGCATGATTGAATCAAGAACAATGCATGTGAAGGTATCGTGGACGTCATTGGAAGATGTTTGCACGTGTGCAAGGAGTTCATGGACGTGGCTACATGGTTCCGAGACGTGATGAAGAGATGTGGACATAAAGAGTTGGTCGGAAAGGTCCAACCGACTAAGTTATGGACTCAGGCTGCGGCTGAGTCGGGTTTGACTCAAATATGGAAAGATTTGAGTTGGTTATAATAGGATTTCGTGTGGGTCAATAATTTGAGTTGTTTAGGAATGTGGGATACGTTCCTAAGGTGTTTAGAAGTCTTAAGATTGTTTCTATCAGCGTATAGAAGAATCCTAAGCAGTTATGGAAAGTTACGATTCGTGAACAGAGTAGGATTAGGTTCCTGTTTTGAGTTGAGTTGGCTTTCGAGCTGGTTATATAAGCAAGGGAGCCCAGAGCTCGTGGTGCACGACTTTGGGGCTGTTCCTCTTGTGTTCTATTTAATAAAATTTGTAGTTTGAAGGAGCTTTTGTGCCTTGTTCGTCCAACTTGTTTCAGACAAGTTTTACTCGTCGAGTTTCTGGACAGTGCTACCTTTCGTCGGTGGTTTTATCTTAACTCGAGTTTTACAAATCCAATTGACGTGATTCTTTTTGGGTTGTCTTTAAAACTTGATTATCTATCATCTGTCAAAATTTCACGGTCATTGGATTTGTGGTTTCTGATCTACACGAGTTTCTGTGCAGCATTCCAGAACTGTTTTTCTCGGGTAGGGCAGATTGACCTTTGTTTCATCTTTCGATCATAACTTGAGTTTTTCTCAACATATTTGAGTGATTATTGTTGTGTTGTCTTCGTGACTTGATTCTCTCTGATATCTATCACTTTTGTCACGGTGAAACACGTTTGGATTAGTCTCACACACGATTTCTTTAACAGGTCGTTTTTCTGCTGAAGGGGTTGGGGTTTAATTGTTTCCGCTGCGTAAGATTTTTAAATCTACCATTCACACCCCCCCACCTCTGGTAGCTTTTCACGTACTCTTCAATCCTACACAAATATAGTATGTCCGAAAGTAAGCATTAAAATAAGGGGGTAGACCTTCTCGCAAACCTCGTTGTCTTGGACTCTCAAGGAATAGATATAACACTTGGAATGGACTTACTGAGCAAGTATAATGGACTCATTCAATGTGCTGAGAGGATTGTGCAGTTGACAAGTGAACACGAGACTCGCATCGAAGTTGAGCTATCCCATCCTGCAAGAGAGAAGGCTATGCTAAATCACATGGAAGGTGTGACATTTGAAAGCATCCCGATTGTTCGCGAGTACCCAGACGTGTTTCTGGATCAGTTGCTAGGTATGCCATCTGGTCGTGACATATAATTTTCCATTGAGTTGATACCCGGAACTGCACCTATAGCTAAGAGGCCATATAGGGTGTTTCTTAAGGGATTAGCAGAGCTCAGGAAGAAAATTCAAGAGCAACTACAGAAGGGTTTTATACACCCGAGCTCATCCCCGTGGGAAGCACCAGTGCTCTTCATAGATAAGAAGGATGGAATCCAGAGGATGTGTGTGGAATATAGGTCTCTCAACAAAGTGATGATCAAGAACAAGTACTCGTTGCACGGTATGGAGAATTTGTTTGACCAAATGAAGGGTGCCTGTATTTTCTCCAAGATCTACTTGCGGTCAGGATAGCTTTGAGGTGTTAAAAAGGAGATTGATGACCGCACCAGTGTTAGTATTGCCAGATATGAGCAAGAGTTTGGATATATATAGTGATGCGTCAAGACAGTGACTAGGATGTGTGCTCATGCAAGAAGGCAAAGTGGTAGCTTATGCATCGAGGTAACTAAAGAAGCACGAGCTGAATTATCCTACGCACGACCTTGATCTCGTAGCTGTTGTGCACGCCTTGAAGATATGGAGACACTATGTTTTTGGTCACCGATGTGAGATTTACACAGACCACAAGAGCCTCAAGTACATATTCACCCAAACGGACATGAATCTGAGGCAACGCCGATGGTTGGAACTCATCAAAGACTACGATGTAGGGATCAACTACCACCCGGGGAAAGCCAATGTAGTGGCAGACGCCTTGAGCCGAAAAAGAACATTTCACCAACTCACGGTCCAAGAGTCACCATCCGAGCTACGCAAAGAGTTTGTACGGTTGTACCTTAGATTCATAAATGAGATTGGAGCAATGGAAGTCAACCCAACATTAGAGCAAGAAAAACGGGAAGGACAGACAAAGGATGAGGAAATCCAAGAAATCAAGGAAAAGATCCAAGAAGGGATAGAATTCAGATTTGATGAGGATGACCATGGCACTCTATGGCTTGGGAAAAGAATTGTTGTGCCTAATGTGAAGCATCTCCGTGAGACAATATTGAAGGAGGCACATGACTCGCCCTATTCCATTCATCCCGGATGTACGAAGATGTACAAGGACCTGAAAACTCACTATTGGTGGGATGGCATGAAGAGGGACATAGCTGAATATGTTGCCCTATGTGACACGTGTCAACGAGTAAAGGCTGGGCCTCAGCGACCTACTGGATTATTGCACCCGCTGAAAATACCCGAGCGGAAGTGGAAAAAAATCAGCATGAACTTCATAGTTGGATTACCGCAAACCCAATCCAGTTACGACTCTATAAGGGTTATTGTGGATCACCTGACCAAGACAGCTCACTTCATTCCCGTCAGAACCACATATACCACATCAAAACTCGTAGAGCTATATATGGAGAAAATTGTATGCCGACATGAAGTTCTGACGAAAATAGTTTTAGACAGAGGTTCTCAATTCACCTCTAGGTTATGGCAGAAACTGCATGAAGCTATGGGTACATGGTTAAATTTCAGCTCCCGTATCACCCACAGACTGATGGACAAACCGAGAGGACAAACCAGATATTTGAGGACATGTTGAGAGCCTGTTCCTTGAAGCATGGACATAGCTGGGACAAGAGTTTGCCGTATGATGAATTATCGTACAACAATAGCTACCAAGCTAGTTTCAAAATGTCACCCTATGAAGCACTATATGGGAGGAAGTGTAGGAAACCTTTGTTTTGGAATGAGACAGGAGAAAATCAAGTATTTGGACCTGATGTGTTACAAGATGCTAAAAGCCAAGTTCAAAAAATACATAAAAACCTAAGGGCTGCCCAGTCTCGGCAAAAAGGCTATGCGGATAATAGGCGAAGGAATTTGGCATTTGAAGTTGGAGATTTTGTATACCTCAAAGTGTCACCTATCCGAGGTCAACGACGGTTTAACGTTAACGGAAAACTGGCACCTTGTTATATTGGGCCATTTAAGATCTTGGACAAGCGAGGAGAGGTAGCATATCGAATTGAGCTATCGTCGCATACCGCCGATGTACACGACGTATTTCACGGGTCTCAACTCAAGAAGTGTCTCAGGGTTCCAGAAGAACAGGTGCTGATGGACGAGCTAGAACTTCAGGAGGATTTGACCTATGACGAGCAAACAATCAAAATCTTGGATATGAAGGAAAGAGTCACAAGGAAAAGGAAAGCCCGTTGGTGCAAAGTGCAATGGAACCATAATATGGAAGCCGAAGCTATGTGGGAACGGGAAGAAGACCTCAAGGCAGAATTCCCTCATCTTTTCTCCACGAATCTCGAGGGTGAGATTCATTTTAAGGGGGGTAGGTTTGTAACACCTAATTTTTAGCATCATGCATTGCATAAAATTCTCATGCATAAAACACTAGCAGAACAAAAGAGAAGAAAAAGAAGCGATAAAACATATATATAAATATATGTGTAGGTAATAAGAAAAGTGAATGAGAATATAAGATAGATAATAAAGATAATATAAACAACTGGAAACATAGATATAAAATATATATATATATATAAGAAAATTATACAAAATCTATAAAGGAAGAAAAAAATTTCTAGAACCCTCCGAAAGTTTCCGGGGGAAACTTTCCTCCCACCCCCGGAAGGTTCCAGGCAACCGAGCGTCCTAGCGCGGGTGCGCCCGAGCCGGGACTCGTGGCCAGCGCCGGTCTGACTCGAATCGAGTCCGAGCGGCCAGAGCGCGAGCGGCCAACGTGTGGGCATGTACGCGCCCCAGACTCAGCGCGGCACTCGGTCTCATGACCGAGCCGGGTTCTCGGTACCCGCCGCCGCCCTTATAAATAGTAACCTGCCCCGTAGCCTAGATCTCATAAAAATTTCCTAGCGTACGTGAGACAAGTTCCAATGCCGCCAGGAAGAAAAAAACCTAGCCGCTGGTAGAAAAGAAACTGTGGCCAGGGAGAAATAGGAGGAGAAAAAGAGAAGAAGAAGAGGAAGATAAAGAAGGAGCCGCCGTCCACCGGAGAACGCCGCACCATCGTCGTCGTGCCGCCGCAGGATCACTGCGCCGTCTACTATGTCTATGTTACGCCTCCATCCCGCGATCCTCGAAGTCGCCGCTTCTACGGTAGGATACATTTTCCGAGACGAAATTCAGCGACGTAATAGATCTAATACACGTAATTAAATCGTAGTTCCACCTATCTATTTTATTTCAGCAACTTTAATTCTTGCTAAAACCCCCGTAAACTCACTTGAACACATATGAACTAGTTGCATCTAATTAATAAACAACCATAGATAATTAATTTTCGAACCTTGCATGCATTCATGTCATTGTATATTGATTAATATGTGTGCATTGTGTTGATTCGTATGTGTTTTCTTGTATGTGTATGATCGAGAGTAGAGGGACGTGCTCAAGAGGCCATATACGATGATTTCCAGAACCAAGACTTCGAAGCTCTTGAGAAACCCAACCCGTCGGAGCAAGTCAAGCTTCCTTGATCATATTGATCCCGTTTTTATTAAATGTATTGTTTGCGAAATTGCATGCTCGTGTCAATATGATGGGAAACCCACACGTAGGAGTTTACTAGCGTTGTATGCCACCCCTTGTCGTCGGGATATACATGATGATTCAGGTATGGGTATTTTTCCTCTTTTGCACCGCATCGTTACAAGGGTTATGGGTAACTTAAATAATATGCTAAACAACTTTAATTATGAGAATTTGGGATGTTATTAAGATGACGATTAAATTAGCAACATGGAACTTAGGTGATCTAAGCAAGGATGATTTTGTGGAATGGTTTGGATGGTACAGTGGTTTTGCTTGCCTTAGATCTAAGGACTGGTTCATGCGAGATATGCCAGGACAACAGTGCCACTAAAAGGCCAAGTATGGGTTCTACGTAGCTGAATAATTAGGTGTGCTGCTATTATTGTAGGGCCCATTGGATGGCGCAGGGAATGGGAGTCGAGTAGGGCTACCCTGGGATTCGCATGGCAGACGAGGGGGCCCGTGGGTGGGAGAATTGAGATTCAAGCCTGTTGTTGAAACCTTAGTGGGACCGTACATACTAGTAGTCCCTTTTCAATTGCTATTTTGTGATCCTTTGTACACACACCTACGGAAGTGTGATAAGGCATAATAGATGTCCTTAGTCACCGAAAGTTGATGAAATCATAAACATGTGGGTAAAGTTGTACGACCTCTGTAGAGTGTTAAAAACAATCATGATAGTCGTGCTCCCTGTCACGAGCACCTGCATGACCTACATGATTAGAATTGGACTTGAGACTTTGGGATGGTTTGGTTTGTCACATGAGTATAGTCGGATTATGGAAGGATATGAATTTCATATATGGTGATGTTATTAATTGTTAGCTAGTTATAAGTGAATTATGATGGTAAACGAGAATGATGTATATGGATTATAAAGATTAATTGGGACAAGATGGGAATTAATATAACATAGACATGATAGGATGCTTTTACATGTTTATGAAATGTACTTTTCTGCAATTAGCCATTTTATTTCCATCCTATTGTTTAGCTACATGTCATCTCTTCCCACACTTGCTGAGTACGAAACATACTCACCCTTGCAATTCCCCACCAAAAGCTACAAGAGACACTTGGGAGTACCCCGAGGATCACGTGGAGTACTAGGTTGCGAACCGCCGTCAATTTCCTGTGGAATAGAGTCGTGGTACTTAGTTTATTTTCTGCTGCAACAATTAGAGTCTCGTCATTCAAGAACCATTTAATTATTTTAATAAGGTACTCATTTACTATTTGAGATGTGGTTAAATTCTGTATATCGTTTGTGATGCATCCGTGTATGTGTGATGAACGTCCTGGGCACACATATAAGCTATACTTGGTTCATATTCGGAACCAGGTCTCACATATTAATACCTAATTAGATTATAGTGTTGGTGTATGATGTTTATGATAACAACATATGAACATTATGACTAGATCATAATAACATCTACACGTAGCACAGTCATGGACTCCACAATCAAACAATAAACACTTTGCCTAATGATAATATTATTACAAAGCATAAAGTCAAAAATATAATGAAAGATACATGAGCCATACCTTTCCCCATTTGGACTTGGGACTAGAGGCTCCTCTATTAACGTCTAACCTCCACTAAGGACCTAGGAGAACTAGTGTATACAAGAGAGAATGCTCAATTGGTGTGTGTTGAAGTGAGTGGTGAGGGGTCCTATTTATACTAGTGTTGAGGTCGGTTCCCAGGGCGAATTAGTTATCAACGACTTCACAAAGTCGGGAGGAGCCAACACGTGGAAGCTGATCGGGTTTGGAGGAGCTACTAGGTCGGCTGAACCATCTGTTCGGTCGACCTGGTAAACCCCCCGAACGGGTTGTGCTTTCTCCAGGTGGCTGACAGTTGGGTCCCATGACTGTTTCTGTGCGCTACGCTGTTGGATCTCCTCGGATACTCCTGTCAGTGGGCCATTTAATCCATGAGCTACCACATGTCAGCTTCTGATTGGCTGGGATGGTAATATTTAGGATTCATCCCCTTGTTTCACTTCAATTCTGTATAAAATACCTGCATGCACTAATTTCTCCATGTATAAGTAGAACTAGGTCATTTCTAACTATGATGTGTATAAGAAATAGTCATTCCTTCACATAATTGAGTTATATTGGTTGTCGAAATTGGTATATAACGATCGTCAACAAACTCCCCCAAGCTTACCCTTTGCTTGCCTCGAAGCAAAGCTAAATACTTAGGTTGTCGATTAGGAGTAGCTACAATGTCCTATTTGCCAAAAGTATCAAGTGCACAACAAAGTATTCTACCTTGCATTGAATAAGTTGGCTATGGTACCTCACCCTTTTTCTTAGTCTTTATGGGGCTTCTGCCACATACTTTTCTTGGGTGGTTGATGGACAGAACAACAAAATGAGCATGCATCCCCTAATGTTTAAGTTCCACTCAAATTTCTGGATAATTTGAAATGGTGTTTGGATTTATGTTCCTCAAATGATACACTCAATCACTCCTATGTGGGACGTAGTATTTGTATCCTAACCAAGGCAATGCCTTTCTTGTCCTACATCTAAATAAGGCTTGTATGTGGAGCTTGGTAGGGATCAAGAGTAGACATATTTGCAACACATATATTGCTAAGTCAAAAGAGTAAGCCTTAGGAAAAAAACCATAGTTTTGATTAAGATTTGTGCAAGTTTGATGTAATATTTGTGGAGTTGAAATATGAAGATGACTCCTTTGTGTGCACTCTCTTTTTGTGAGGATGAAACACGACTACTTATTATCTCGCTCTTTTTTTTCTCATTCTCCTGTACATGAGCATGCATTTTCTTTTTCTTGTAGCCATGTCTTCTACTCCTCTTTCTTTTTTTCAAGTAATTTCGAGAGTGTATTATGCATGAAAATCATGGAGTATCTTTTTGGTGGTGGAATGGTATGATAAAATTTTGCTAACTTCAAGTGTAGAAGTTTAGCATGTGCCCGTGTAACCTTGATCTTAAAAGCATGAAAAGGTTCTCTCATCGGTCTATACTAGTTTGACCAGGATCAATGTGAAGGAAAATAACATATGCATAAGGTTTAGCTAATTCAAATCATTATATGGCTTTGGTATGTTTCTATCAAATGAGGAACTCCCATTTTAAATTTCTCTGTGAAATCAAGTTTCACCTTAAACTAGGATATTAGCAGCTCTTATCACTATACCATATCTCACAACAACCTAGAATTGGACTTAGCTTTTGCTCCCCACAATTTCCAAGTTTTAGGCAAGTATATTCTAGGTCAATAAACCCAATACTTGGGGAATACTAAGTTGTACGCAAGGGACTAGAGAAAATAAAATAGAGTAACTATTCATCATTTCAAATTATGCAAAGTAAAAATATTCTTACGCACATCCTTGATTTTATTAACCTAACCTATACCAAATTATTGAAATTAATTTGTTTTAGATGCAAATGTGATGGAAAGAAAGAAATAAAATAATGGAACAGAAATGGGGTGTGATACAAGTTACCTCAAGTGGGGGTCCTCCTCCAGCTTGTTCTTGGTCAAGGTCCGTGATGGGGGCTGAAACCCTAACGACGAATGTAGGCTATGAGGTTGGTCTAACCATGTTGCAACATGGCTTTGTCATTGGAGGGTTGAGTATCGATGTTGGTTTGCCTACCACGGGTTCCATGAGTGTGGTCGAGGAGAGTGTTGTCGATGTCGCTCATCCACATCTCAAGGTTTCCATAGGTTGGATGTAACTTGTTATTCCTTGGCTAAGGTAATGATAACCTTTAGCTACAAAGGAATAACGTGCACTCAAAAAGCGTTAAGTGTGTTCCATGATTCTTTGGCTAAGGTGTATCATACCTTCTTGCCATAAAGGAATAACTTGTACCTCTCATGCATTGGGTGTGATCCGTCATTCCTTGGCTAAGGTAATGATAACCTTTAGCAACAAAGGAGTGACAAGTATCCAACATGTGGTTGTATGATCTATTGTTTCCTGGCTAAGGTACAACATACTTTTAACCACAAAGGGATGTCATTCACTCAACATGGGTCGAGTGTGATCCGTTGCTCGTTGGCTAAGGTATACCTTCTAGTCACATAGGAACAACTTGCACCCAATATAAATTGGATGTGATATTGTCATTCCTTGGTTAAGGTACATCATACCTTTTAGCCACAAAGGAATAACTTACATCCAATGATGGTGGCAATTCCCTTGAGCTCGAATGAATGCTTAGAATAGTTGAGAGCATAGTGCTCTCACATATTCGTAGCAGCCCATTGGTTACTCATGGAGGGTTTACACGTTAAATATCCAGCCTTGTATAGTTATGATTGACCTTCGGGCTTAATCTCCGATAGGTGGCAACCATCCTAATTTACTCCTTGGCCAAGAGATGTTGAATTGGAATCCTCTTAGGATTTACAACAATTGGAGCTTCGAATGCCTGCATAGTAATATTACATCTGCAAGCTTCCCCTCTATGATAGAGAGGGATGGTTAGCTCCTGATACTTGTACAAATGGATTTTCGGGTTAGGTAACTGAATCTTCAGTTGTACGTACAGGGATGAACAAGACCAAACATGTATTGGGTCTAATTTGATGTGTATTCATGAACAATGTATTATTCATTGATAAGAGTGGGGATTTATGGATAAATAATCAATTTCCACATTTTTAAAGCCCCTACTCATAGCAATGCAAGTCATATAAATACACTATATCGATCCCTTCATCTTGTAAAAATTTCTAACCACCATAGCTTTTTACAAGAGCAAACATTTATCATGTGGATTATGACAAACAAGATTCTCAATTTTATCCTCCTGAACATTTTAAGTTTCTTGCATAGGAATTTAAAATTTAGTGATCCATACATGAATGAGTTTCAAATCAAAATTATGGAATTCACTATTCCTAGGTTGCTACATACCAATTCAACCATTAATTCATTCCATAAGCATTATTTACTAAACCTAGCCAGAAAGTTTCTAAGTCAATTTTAGCAATGCTCATGAAATTCTAGGTACTTCTTTAAATTAATTCCCAATAAGGTGACTTTCCTTCAAGAATCATTAAGAGCAATGCTATCACTTACTCTCGTGATGATGCATAAGAATTGAATGATGAGAAGGTGGAAACCTTCCATACCGATGTAAGCGAAAATCATTCAATCCTAATGCAATTCAAACGACGGAAAATTTTAAACATGTACCTCAATTGAAGAGCAGTCCTGGTTGAAGGTCGTTGTGTGAGAAACTCACATCCATGGATTTTGGTGTAGCCTTCATGTTCAATGTCTCCTGCCAGGTTGAGGTTGGAGTTGAATGAGCTTCATTTTGCTCCTTCATTGGGCCACCATATTGAGCATTCCTCCACCATGAACTTAAAATAAGATCGATGTAGGGATGTGCGCTTGAATTCTACGATAGTGAATTGGGCTTGATGAGGCCTTCAATCCTCTTTACAAATTTTGTTCTGGCTGCATTAAAATCAAAAAAACAAAACAACTTGAAAATGGGTTACGTTAGCTCAAAAGCATGTTGTACCCTTTGTCAAATTGTTTTGCCCAACTTGAAACAACTTGCAAATGCAATGAATATTAAGGGAAATATTTCTGGTTTGAATTAGGAAGATGAATTCATTTGGTTACGCCCAAGGTTCATATCAAAATAAATTTATTTCCTAATTCAAAATTTTAGTTTTATGATGGCTGGAAATTTTACTTTCCAACATGCAAATGTAAAAATTCAAACATGCTAAGTGCAAATGCAAAGATTGATGGGAAATCCAAATATGCAATTGAGAAAGAAAATATGAGATAACTACCAATTAACCTATTGGCAAGGACTCACTGAATTTTTGAAGTCCGAGTGGGATTTACTTTGTCCTATTTAGTGCGATGATTTGTTGTCAAATCCCAGAGTTGAAGATGTAGATAACTTCTCTTGATTGTCATGCCAAATCTCTTTTGGCATGTCAGTTGGACATGTGGACCACATGGTGGCCCTAGCCTTTTCGTCGACTTAATTGAGACTTGTTGATGTAGTGACAACTTCTCCCTTTTGAAGATATTCTTTCGTGAGCATGGTGAGGCTTCTCCTTCTTTTGGGGTGCCACTTCGACCCTCTTGATGTTCCTTTGAGTTAACCCATACCTCGATCATAGATCAAAGCCTTCATTGGACATGATGACATGTGGACTCAACAATCAAAAAAGAAACGCTTCGTCCACAAGGTCATTTGCCTTAGGTTGGACTATGGACTAGAGGCTCTCCTCTCTACAGCTATTGACGGCTGTTATATACCAATTTTACCAGTCAATATAACTGAATAATTTGAAGGAAATACCATTTCTTGCACACAATACCTTTCTATTTAACCTATTTCCACTTGTCCTTGGAGAAATAGTGCATGCAGACATTTATTACAGGAAATTAGGTAAAAGAGGGGGAGCAATCCTATAAAATATCATCTCAGCCAATCAAGCACCAACATGTGGCACGACATGGATCAAATGACCCACAAACAGAAGTATCCGAGGCCATCCAATGGTGTATCACCTATATCAGTAAAGGGGACCCACATGTTAGAGACCTGGAGGAAACACAACCCCAACAGAGCACTGACTAGGTCGACCAACCCGCCTAGTCGCTCGACCTGGTCCTGACGCCAAACTCGGTTAATCGACACGTGTTGGCTCCTCCAGGCTTCCTGAAGATTATGTTGACTAATTCACATGCTTTTGGTGAAGGGAACCGACCCGTCTCCACCTCTAAATAGGACCCCCTACCCGCACTTCACACAAAGACCACATGAGTATTCATTCTATTGTATCCACTAGTCTCCATATGTTTAAAGGAGTTTAGGCTGTAGAGAGGAGAGCCTCTAGTCCATAGTACAAGTTAGGAAGGAGTAGAATGAGTCTCTCTCTTCCCAATTCCAATTGGGAAAGGTATGACTCTCATATTCCTATCTGTACTTGTGACATTGTTCTTAATAAAGATGTTATCTTAAGTCTTCTTTTATTCATATGCTTGGATGAAGCGTTTCTTGTTTGATTATGGATTCCATGTATGTAGTAGGAGTAGTACTTTTGATTATGCCATATCATTCTAATTATATCATCATAAACACTACAAATCCCTACTATAGTCTAATTAGTTACGACATGACCATGTTATTATGATTAACTTATGCTATGTTCCAGCATTGGTTCAATGATGTTTAGCTTAGTCTTTGCCTTAGGGTGGCCTGTGCCCAGGCTCCTAAGGTATTTAATTAATATGCTAGAACGGTCCTAGGATAGTTAAGTAGTGTTGGATGTCTCGTAGACCTACGAATTGAAAAGGTAGGCAATTGGTGGTGACAACACTATCTGTCCTTGTAATGCTCCACGTTCGGCTATGCCACAGGATCTTTGCAGGAGTCATCCTAGTATTGCTAGGGGTAAACCAGTGCCCGATGTGTTGAACAACTTAGCATAAGAATTCATCATTGACATGTTCATTAGTATCTAATCTAGGCTATGTATATGTATACTAGAAGCATTGTTGGAGCAACTCCCTAACTCTTAGGCTAATCCCTCTTTGACCCATTTATCCCCCTTAGAATAGGATGCACTTGTGTGTGTCACACTACCTCTAAATATCTATTACCCATCCTCACTAGAACCCTACCTAGACAAATCTACTCTCTTCATGTGATGATTGCTATGCTTCCACCTAGCCTTCCTTTGGGAGAATATAAATGAGACTCTTGAAATACTCTATTAAGGGAAAATGCAAGTTGGATAGTTTACGTGCGCTTGCGGATTTTTATTTGTGATGTAAGAAATGTCAACAAGCATTTCTGGCGCCGTTGTCAGGGAAGGCAGCTGAAGTATTGCATGATTGAGTGAATAGGATAGGACCCTGGGTAGGTTTTAGTAGGATAACCCTTTTTGTTTTTTCATTTTATGTGAAAACATGGTAGTGTACATTTGGATTCCACTTGCCAGAAAAAAGATCTTGAATCCTTTCTAAGAGATCGACCTCGTGTTGGTACTCCTCTGATGCTTCGAGCGGCAAAGGAAGCCAGCACAACTGCACCAACAGCTGAAACGCCAATAGCCCAGAGGACCCTTTGTGAGTTTTCGGCTCCCTTTGCTAACAACATTTGGATTCCTTAAGGACGTATCTCCTAATGCACTTCGTCTTCGGCTGTTTTTGTTCTCCCTTCTTGGGAGAGCAAAGCAGTTGTCGATACCCTGCATACAGGGTATCCCTTCGTACAAGAAGAAGATGCGTTGAGTTCCAACTTCCATTATTGTGGACTTCTGGAGGCAACACGTGTCCCGTAGTGTCAGGTCTGTCTCCCTCCTTAGGGAAGCTCCAGCACTGCCACATGTCTCGCAGTGCTGGATCTGCCTCCCTCCTTAGGGTGGCTCCGGCCCTGCCACGTGTCCCGAAGTGCCGGACCTACCTCCATCCTTCGGGTGGCTCCTGTGTTGCCGTGTGTCCTGGGGTGCCAGACCTGCCTCCCCAACGAGCGAAGCTTCGGTGCTCCCACGTGTCTAGTAGTTCCGGACCTGCCTCCCCGTCAAGGGAAGCTCCAGAGCTACCACGTGTCCTGTAGCTCCAGACCTGCCTCCACGCAGAGAGAAGCCCTGGAGCTTTCAAATGTCACACGTCCGGATCGATGTCTACAACGGGAAGAATTCGGTATCTCCAACAGCGTGGACAATCAAGGGCTATCCATCAGCCGTTACAAGACCTAGTTAACGCGTCATTGATGCCATATTAACGATGCAAGATCAGGGGACTATCAAGATCGGTAATGCAATTATTAAGACATGTTATAACTCTATTAACCCCCTTTTAACACCTGTAGATCGTGTATAGGGCGGTTATTACAGTCGGGGCCACCTTTCAGGCCACGACACATACTGTATGTAAAAGTCCGCTTTTCGGAAGAACCAAAACGCAAAAATGCGAACTTAAAAATTTTGAAAATGGACTTAAAAATCCAAACTCACATGAACCATATGAGTTAACCAATGTTCACTAAAAATAGGACTTGTTAAAATTTCACATATAGAACGTGTTTGCAAATGTATTTGAACTTAAGGTGTAAAATCTTTAATTTCCAAGTATTCATATTTTCAATGAAAAATTAAAGGAGAAAAGAAAACAAAATAGAGAGAAAGAAAAATGAATTATTCCAACCCTAAAATGGGACATTCACAAAAATTCAAATGTACGACTGTAAATTTTCCCTTCTAATATTCCAAATAGTCTCTCGGTAAAGTTTCAAAATTTTTTTGAAGCACGTTTTCCATTTATTGGACACGTACTGAGATTTTAATCAGAGTCGACTTCAAATTTAAACTTTGTACTTAACTTTGTCCAAATCCATTCCAAATTTTTCCTGAGTTCCCTTATGGTTCAAAAAGGGTAACTTCGAAGTTTCAGGATTTTTGAACCTAATCTACCATTTATTTCATTGAATCAAGTATCACCACTTGAATTCAAATTCAAGATTTGAATTTTTTTGAAACTTTACCAAATACTGAAATTGATTTGCCCAATAAATTCCTCATATTTTGTTTAGTGTCCCTGCCCACTTTTAACACTTTTAGAGCCTGTTAGATATTTAATTGCAGTTAGAATGAAGATAAGAAGGAGGGAGGTGGGTCCCACAAGTGGTCCCCACAGGTCAGGTCGGCACCTCCTCTGTCTCCTCCCCTGCCTCCACGCAAACGCGATGCATGCGCCACCACGATGGACAACGTCGGTCCTTATCACAGCGCCCTACTCCTTCCTATCCACAGCATCGCTCGCGCTCTTCCTCCCGACCCTGTCCGACCACAGCACCGCTACACCTCCCGGCCGACCGTGGTGCCGCCCCCACTCCCGCTCGCCAACGCCGGCCTACACGCGTCGCCCCAGCACCTCCCCGCCGTCCGCCTGACTCGGCCAACGCAGCGCTTGCCCCCCCCCCCTCTGGCCGCGCTTCTGGCTGTTGCTCGCCGCGCTCTTGCGCAAGGGCGCCCCGACGACGCGCCCGCCTCTGCTCCTCACCGGCGCCGCCGTGTGCCGCTCGCCTTGGCCGCCGGACCGCGCATCTCCCCTGCGCCCTGCTGCCTCCAGCGCCTCACTCGCTGAGCCGAACATGGAGGATTACAAAGGACAGATAGGGCTGTCACCCTCTACTGCCTACCTCTTCAATCCATTGGTCTATGAGACATTCAACACTACTTAACTACCCTAGCACCATGGTAGCATGTTAAGTAAATACCTTAGGAGTCATGCCACAAGCCATCCTAAGGCAATGAAATAAATAATCATTGAAACCAATGTTGAGACATAGCATAAGTTATTCATATTAACATGGTCAGATCATAACTACTTAGACTATAGTGGGGGTTCATAGTGTTTATGATGATAGAATAAGATCATTATGGCATAATCACAAAGACTATTCCTACCACATACATGGATTCCACAATCAAACAAGAACGCTTCATCCAAGCATATGTATAATGGAAGACTAAATACAATATCTTTATTATGCGAAGTCACAAATACAAGAAGGAATACATGAGCCCTACCTTTCAGAATTTCGAATTGGGAATAGAGAATCCCCCTACTCCTTTCCCAATTTGGACTTGGGACTAGAGACTCTACTCTATAGGGCCTAACTCCTGTGAGGACTCAGAAAAGTAGTGTATGGAATAGAATGATGCTCAAGTGGTGTGTGTTGAAGTGAGACGTAGGGGGTCCTATTTATAGCTAGAGAAGGGTCGGTTCCCGCCACCAAAAGCGCATGAATTAGTCTTCATCATTATCAGGGCACCACAAGGAGTCGACACAAGGAAGTTGACCGCGTTTGGTGCCAGGAAGAGGTCGGGTGAACCACCTGTTCAATCGACCTTGTCTTTTTGTGTAACACCCTCATTTTCATTCATAATGCATCGCATACATCCTCATACATATGTAACATAAAGAAAATTTAAAAGGAACAAGATTTAAAATGAATTTATGCCTAATCAAGAATTCAAGTCCGTCAGGGTGCAGACTTGTCCGGCCATAACGCAAGACTAGTAAGGTATTCCCCTTGTATTAAGAAAAATACAGTCTTCTTTGGAGCCCGGACTTGTCCGGCACATTGCACAAATTAGTCTGATTGAGCTTCTAATGTTTTCCAGGACTTGTCCGATTCCAAGCGGACTAGTTCGATTGGTCAAATTTTTAGTTCAAAAGGATTAGGTTTTACAACCCTGGACATGTCCAGCCACGCATACCGAACTTGTCCGAAAACCCTTTTGTTTCCAAACGAACTTGTCCAGCTATCCAAACTGGACTTGTCTGAAATTGTCTCTGTTCCATAAAGGACTTGTCTGGTTCCTTCTGCGGACTAGTCCGGCCTGCTGAATTCCACTCGGATTCTATTATTCTTCCACGATTGGTTATTGGGTAATATCCTTAATTGGGCCCAAGAACTTTGTGCCCAACCCAGAGGAGCCCAAGTGGACGCCACCTTAGGCCCTACATGTCGCCCACCGAAACCCACTTGAAATTCAACACAAAACCCTACCTCTCCATGGCTATATAAACAACCCAATACCCTCACCTCTCCAACCTTTGAGAAAAACCCTCGTTGTCCCCCTTTGCATCGTGCCGTCATCAAGAAGGAGCGCACGAGCAAGGAGAAGGAGGAGAAGAGCGAGAAGGCTCAATCAATATTTATCTTAATCAACTTTTCAACAATTGACGTTCTTCATCACCAACTCTTCATCAACCCATCTTCATGAAGCCCTAATCCTCAAGCATCAAGTGTTGCACCCAATTCTTGATCTTTTTATATCTAAATACGTGGTACACCCTCTACATTCACTTTTCCACATGAAATTAAAATCCAATTCCCGCTGATCAGAAAACCCTAAATTCACAATTCTGCATAGGGCGGACTAGTCTGACCCCTATACCGGACTTGTCCAGTGTCTGAATCTATTAAGTGTTGAATTGAATCCAAATTGACTCAAATCAATTCCAAACTTGTTCGAACTTGTTAGAAACTATTGTAACTAGTTAGTAAACATTAATAGCAACTTATTAACAACTTTTACTTCATAATTGCATTAATCATGCATATCATGGCATCTTGAGTAATATATGTCTTGTATGACCACCCTTGTTGCTTGAACACCATGAAGAGAGTTGGTAAGGGTATTTTACACTTTTGCATTGCTATACTCAAATTGGGTTTGAGAAATAATCATATTGCTTAATTATAAATTATTGAACACATAAACGATGAGAATTCATAATAATGACCTTTTAGCAACATGGTGCCTAGGAATCTAAGCAAGCCGGTTATGTGGAATGGGTTGGACTGTTTTTGTTGTTTTGCTTGCTTCATATCTAAGGATCGGTTCGTGGAGTGACCATCCAGGATTTACAGTGCCACGATAGGGCCAAGTATTGGTGCAGCTTAGCTGACTAATTAGTGTTTTGCCAGTACTATTTGGACCATTAAGATTGCTCGGGGAAGGGGTAGTCGGATGGGTTTGTAGAGATTGGTGGGACTACCTTGGGATCCGAATGGCTCAAGAGGGGGCCCTTGGTTGGATGGGCTCGTTGGGACATCACCACCAGCGAAACCTCAATAGGGTCTAAATATGCTAGTAATCACTTTGTAAAGGCTATTTTGTGATCTCTTGGCCACACACCGAAGGAAGTGTGAGACAGCATAATTGAGATTCCCTAGTCATCAAAAGGTGATGAAATCACAAACTTGTGGGTAAAGTGGTACAACCTCTGTAGAGTGTGTTTAAAACTATCATATTAGTCGTGCTCCCGGACATGAAGAACCTGGACTATCACATGATTAGAATTTGGACTTGAACACGGTTTAATGGCTGGAACAAGATTGTGATTCGGTAATGGTTTATTAATTGGCTTTGGTACATGAAATTGATGAAATCGAGACATATGAGCAGTTATGAGTGGGATATGGATTATTATTGCTGGTATTGGTTATTTAAGCTGAAATTAATGTTATTTTGTTTATTTTAGGAAGGACCACACTTAATGATGATATAAATGCATTTTCAACTACTTTGAATGTACTTTTATGCAACTAGCCCATTTTATTATCATTCCTTGTTTGAGCTAAATGTCATACTTTCCAACACTTGCTGAGTACAACACATGCTCACCCTGTATTCCCCCATCAAATTTAGACGCAGGCAAAAATCTGGAGTACCAGGTGGTTTTGGAGGAGTTCTAGGCGCACGTGTTACTGTCAAGCTTGCCTATGAAGTTTGGAGTCTTTAGTGTTTATTGTTTTCCGCTGCTGTTGTTTAGATCTTGTATTCAAGACTATTTGGTTTGTAATAAGGTACTATTATTAGTAACATTATTTGAGATATGGTTATAATTTGTTTATCGTTGGCGAATCACTTGTATATGTGTGTTAATCATCCTGGGCACACATATGCATTACGCTTGGTTCGTTTTCAGGACCGGGTATCACAAATTGGTATCACAATTAAGTTTGTTGTAGTGTTCCTCGATGACATCACGATCTACTCAAAAATTGAACAAGAGCACGAAGAGCATCGAAGGATGACATTGAAGAAATTGCGAGAGCACCATTTGTATGCCAAATTTAAGAAGTGTTTGTCGAAGCGTAGGAACGACACTTCCCCTGGTACAACTAAATTGTAGCCCGCGGAGGTTTTTGGGTCGGTTTGGGTGTGCGGAGATTCTAGACAAGATGATGACACAGAGGACTTATGTGGTTCGAGCCTCCTTAGCGTAATACCCTACTCCATGGGGTGTGTGTTGTTGTATTCGGTATTCACTGGTGCTTGCGTGCGTATCAGCTTGGTTGTCCTGTATCGTGCGACACAACCCGTTTATAGTCTAAGGACTTGTCGTTACATCCCTTGCCTGGCCCGACATGTGGCCCTAGCGTAGTTAACTCTCTAATACATGATCGCAGAATATTAAGTGTGGTTAATAGGGTGATAACATGCCTTAATGATGTCATTACCCTTATTAACAGTCTACTGATCGCGTGTCATTAATATGGCATTAATGACACGTAATCAGGTCTTGTAACTGTCGCTTTAACTGTCTCTTGAAGGTCTGAGCCGTTAGAGTTCTCTCTATCTTTTGTTGAAGTCCTAGCTTTGGAGGTTCGACACGTGGCAGCTCTGGAGCTTTCCATCATGGGGAGGTAGGTCTGGAGCCACTCTACATATGGTGGCACCGGAGCTTCCCTCTATTGGGGGTTATGTTTGTGGTCACTGGACACATGGCAAGACCGGAGCTTCCCTATGATGGGTGTTAGGTCCGGTCTTGTGATACACGTGTCAGTGTCGGAGGTACCCAAACGAGGGAGGCGAGTCCAGCACCGCGCAACACGTGTGGCATTCATAGGTCTTCAACTTGAATGGGGGGGGGAACTCCTTAGCTTCTCTTGCGGTATCATATGGAGTACCCGGTACACAGGGTACCAATAGTGGCCCGTAGGCTCACCTTCGGGAGAAACCCTTTGGGTTTAGTTATTCTACCGGAGGTGGGGCTATCTTTGATTCTGGCGCCGTGGCTGTAAAAGTCTTCTGATGAGCCGTTGGGGCAATGCTCTGTTGTTAAACCATCGCCATGTGGCTTCTTTAGAATGGGGCAGGTGAGATCTTTTCGTGCGGATCTAACACAATTGAAGGTCATCGGTTCCCGATGCAAAAACCGTATCGGTTCTGCGCGCCTTGTCAGGTCGCCGCCCTTGTGGCTTCCAACCTCCCATCATGACAACGGTTCACTTGGGGAAAAATCTTCGGCTTTTCCACCAAAGTGGACCCGGGTCCATTCGTCATTGGCTAGGTAGATTTTTTAGAGCGTAACCTCGGTCCCGTTCTAGTTTCCATTGAAGCGTTGTGGAGGATTACATATGAAGGAAAGCCCGCATGGTTTGAGGGATCTTAACGCTTTCAATCGTACTCACGCTTAGAGCCTATCAACCCTCGCATAGCCTTCCATCTTCCGCTCCACTTTGCCACAATGGAGTGGGTCTTCCTTGCGCCAAGGTCAAGAGCAAGGAGGAGATGGCGAGTGTTCGGACCTACATGTGTTGGTCCAGCGACTCGTGCAACAAGGACATCCGCTTCTACAAGCTCCCCTTCAAGAAGGAGCGCACCATAGATATGGTGTTCTTTTCGATGTATGCCATGGTGGGTCTGATCCCTCCTTTCTCAAGCTTCCTCTTGATGTTGCTAGATTTCTACGGCCTCCAGCTTTATCATATTAGCCCCCACTCCCTATTGCTAGTGGCGACCTTCGTTCACTTCTGCGAGATGTGGGTGGGCGTGCCTCCCTGCATCGAGCTATTCCAGACCTTCTTCACGATCGACACCACCTGCAGGGGGACGGAGCTCATCGGCTTCTACTATTTCGTGAAGTGGAAGAATTGAGCCTTCAAGTACTTGAAGTTCTTCCCCTCCGGCAAGTGGGATGATTGGAAGAAGTATTGGGTGATCATCACTGTGGAGGAGCATGTGAAGCTGGAGCATCCGAGGACCTTCCCAATGTCGACACTGACGCCTGGAACATAGTTCCAGTGCTGTCGAATGCGTACAAGCCCATCCTGGAAAGGATCGAAGAATGCATAGAGGGAGGAGTGACCCCCCAAATGATCTTCAGCAATTTCTTGGTGAACAGGTGGGCCCCGTTGAAGACTAGGGAATGACCTACATGGGCGTTCAATAGTGAGATGGATCATGACCGAATTGAAGTCAGTTTGAAGACCAACTTGGACGATGAAGCCTTGAAGATACATATAAAAAATTTCAAAATGGGGGTATCTCATGCGACGTCCTGACTTCACCAGTTGCCTTCCTGCCTCTGAACATGGTTCAGGAGGTCAGCAGAGAGATCCAGAGGAGAATGCCAGCGCTGGACGACTTGGGCGTTGTCGAGAGGCACCCGATCTCTGGGATTACGATCCCCGGAGCTTATGAGGGGGTGATTACCCCTACCGCGAGCCAGAAAGTCGATGACGTCGGCAAGGGCAAGGGTAAAGGCAAGGAGCCAGCTAAATCCTGTAGCCAGAAGATAAAGTTGAGGCATGCTGACAGAAGCCACATCAAGTCAATTCCGACTACAACTGCTCCTTCTCTGCGGCGAGGTAGATCTTCGGCGGCCACGCTTCCTCCGGTGCAGGCATCCTTAAGGGGCACCAGCTCTGGTAGATCAACCCCAGTTCTGGAACCAGCTGTGGGCTCCGGGTCTAGAGGTCCTTCCAAGCCGAAGGAGGTCCCAACTGAGTCATTGCCGAAGACGGCGACAATTTCTGGGCAGCAATCTGGAGGTCTGGCCATGCCAACCATAGCGGGCTCTGGCTTCGATCGCCCTGAGAAGAAGTTTCACGCCAGTTGGAGCGGTACCCTTCCAAGGTAGACATTGCGTCCTCACCTTGAATTGCTGTTTTTATTTTTTGTCTTGTGTTGAATCTTTCAGTTCTTTGTTTTCAGAGCAACAAAGAAGAGCTCGGAAGCTCTAACACCCGCTCCAGCAATTGAGGTTGTGCAGGCGGAAATTTCAGCTCCAACTCCTACTCCTCCCCAAGTGGTGGCTGAGGTCACGACAGCTCTGGAGACAGTTGTCGTGGATCTGGATCCCAAAGAGACACAAGAGGCTCCCGTGGTAGCGCCAGACCATAGTGAAGACATTTGTGAAGACATGCCGGCAACGGTAGCGCTGGTGGCTGAAGCTCTGGTTCAAGACATGCAGATGGCGGAAGCTCTGACAATTGAGCTGGAGGTAACCAAAGCTCCAACGCTTATGTTGGAAGTTTTAGAAGAGCTGGCAATTGAGCTGGAGGTGGTCGCAGTCCCGACCTTTGTGCCGGAGATAGCTGAAGCTCCGGCCTCCATGCCGGAGTTGGTTAATGTTCTAGCGCCTGAGCCAGAGATGTTGGGGGTTCCGGTCGATGCTCCAGCATCCGCCCCCGGAGGTGTTAGCTCTAGAGGTGTCCATGCCCGAGCCGGAGCACCCTGAGGAGTTTGTGGTAGGCCCTCCAACTGCTGAGCCAATGGTGGATATTACAGCGGGGGAGCCTTCGTCATCAGCTCCAAACGTTTGAAGTCCCCCCGATGGGGCCTTCCTCGTCGAGAGTGGAGGTCGAGGAACCTATTGAAGGCGGCCCTAGTGCCGCAGGACCACAGGGGACCACGCTTGTGGTGTGGGACCGACCTTTTGTTCTTGAAGACCCCCCTGGAGCCGGCGGAGATGACCCCGGCAGGTCCGGAGCCTATTCCCTTGGCGTTGTCTATTGACAATGCCTGCTCAAGCCTCCAACAGGTTCAACTCGCCTTCGACCACGGTAGAAAGGTCCTTGAAGAAGAGTGCCACACCTTGAGGCATTGGCGGAACGGGCTCCACTTCAAGACCAAGCTTGCACAGACGAGGCTTGCTGATCAAAAGGAGTGCGTCGAGAAGGAGAAGGCCCGAATGGAATATTGGTTCAAGTTGTTGGAAGAAAAGGAGGCCGCCATCAGGGCCCTCGATACTAATTCTCGGGAGATTCTCGAGCATGCCAGAGAAAGGAATGTTGTTGTTGACGAACATCACGACGGCCTCAATGCGTTAAACAAGATTCTCCTGAAGCGCCGAGTATACCTCAATGCAAGGGAAGAGAAACTCCTGGCCGATCGGCGGAACCGCATCCACCTCCGGGAGACGGAGCAAGCCGACCACAAAAAGCAAATAGCTGAGAGTATGCAAAAACATGCCAAAGTGGTTGAGCACCTCGCTCAGGATGGTTTGGAGCTTGCGGCGGCCAGAAGGTCACTGGAGGAGCTGCGGAGCTCGAGAGAAACTGAGTCCCAGCAGGTGTGGTATTTTTTGGGGCATGCAGATAGAGCAATACGTACGGAGAACCTAGCCCCAGAGCTGGAACAGACACTAGTGGCACTTGGCTCTGCCGGCAGCAAACTCAACATGATGGGTGATGTCATCACTGACCAACTGGAGACTGAGGGGAAATATCTGGCCAAGAACGTTGTTGAATACGTGTTGGTGTGTTACAAGAGCCGAGATCCCCAACTTTCTCTAGATTCGGTCTTCGACGGACCCATTGCCAAAGAGGAGGATGCTGCCAGGGCTAGCGTACAAGAAGCTGCTGAGAAAGTTGCATCATTTTTTCAGCAGGATTTAGATCATCCAGTAGCTTGGACCATTTCCTTCTGCCTTTTACTGTAATCCTCATTTTGTAATCCATACTTCGGATAGATGAAATCTACTCTTTCTGCAATGAATTCCATTTTGTCGTTCTCTTCAATACACTCTCCTTTATCTTGTTTTCCCCCTGGTGGATGTACACAATGGTTGACGGAATGTTGACGGCGGGCCCCCTGGGGTTGTCAGAGCTCGTTAGGTCCGACGACACCCACTGTCAACGCGTAAAACATCGACGGCGGGCCCCCTAGGGTTGTCGGAGCTTGTTAGGTCCGACGACACCCACTGTAAACGCATAAAACGTCGACGGGGGCCCCCTGGGGTTGTTTCGCCATCTTCACTTGAATTTCCATTATGCTTCACGTCGGCGGCGGGCCCCCATGAGAGTTGTTGGAGCTTATTAGGTCCTACTGTGCCCACTTTCAACATCCAAAACATTGACGGCGGGCCCCCTCGGAGGTTGTCGGAGCTTAGTAGCTTCGGCATCGTCCACCATCGTCATGCGTTTTCATCTTTCCTGTGCATCAAAGACAAGGAAAAACCGTAAAATCATCCTCTCATCTATAGCTCTTTTGCGACTTACTATTCTTATTTGAATTTTAGATCCGAAGAAACTTGATATGATAACAAGCACATTGGTATAATCTTTCCAGATCTGAATTCTTTTAGGACCCACCCTACTGAGGCCTGCCGGAAAGTAGGTAGAGTGACGTACTTAGGGTGCAGGACAAGGCTAAGTCGATGGCTCACTCCAGACCTATATTGTCTTGGCGTTCAGGCAAGTAGACCTTGCAGCAATGCTAAGATATGAAAAGACCACCCATATAACTTGTACAACATACGAATAACTTGGACTAAAACTCAAAAAGAGTTGCACAACTCGTTATAGACAAGAAGGAGATGGATAAATAAAAGAGAATAAGCCTGCACAAAATTAATGCACGTGGAGTCTGCTTTTATACAACAATGCATTTCATTATAGGTTCAGATTACAGGGGAGACAAGGACACGCATAGGGTACATAACCACGCTAAGCATGCTATACATCTTGTACTAACCCAGGGCAGTTAGCTACACTTTCAGTGTTGTGATTGTGTCATGTGTTGCTTGAACTTCTCGAACCCTCTCGGAAGGGTCCGGATGTTCTACCGGAGGACCTACCTGACTCTGTGTATAGACTCTATAATCTACATTGCATATAATTACAGACTCACCTCCGTGATACTAAGCGTACAACTTACGGAGGTGCTCGATGTTCCAAGGATTTGGAAGCGGGGTCCCATCCTTAGTTGCCAAGCGAACGCATCTGAGACGTGATACTTTAATCACTCGGAAGGGACCTTCCCAACTGGGTGAAAGTTTGTTCATCCCTTCACGAGTTAGTATTCTCCGGAGCACCAAACTGCCTTCCGCGAGCTGTCGGTTGCACACATGACTTTGATAATAGCGCCAGAGCACCTGACGATAACGTGCATTTCAAACCCCTGCTTGGCACCTTCCCATGTCGACGAGGTCAAGGACTTCACACCAGAGCTGGTCCTGCGTAGCTTCATCAATGGTCCGAACCCAGAGTGACCCCATGGTGATTTTTTGATGAAGGACTGCTTGAGCTCCGTACACTAGGAAGAAGGGTGTCTCTCCAGTAGACCGGTTAGGTGTAGTCCTGCTTGCCCACAGTGCAGATGGAAGCTCCTCGCTCCAGTTGGCTCCATGTTTTTTCAAGCACTCATAAGTGCATGTCTTGAGTCCTTTTAAGATTTCTGCATTTGCTCTCTCAGCTTGGCCATTACTTGCCTGGTGAGCTACTGATGCGTAGCTGACTTGAATGTTGAGTTCTTCGCAATACTCTTGAAATGATGCACTTGTAAATTGGGTTCCGTTGTCAGTGATGACCCTGTTCGGAACTCCAAATTTGCATACTATTGACTTCAAGAACTTGATTGCTAACTGCTTATTGATAGTCACAACTGGAGTAGCTTCCGACCACTTGGTAAACTTGTCGATGGCGACATGCAAGAACCAGTATCCTCCAACGGCTTTTGGGAAAGGCCCCAAGACTTCCATGCCCCACACAACGAATGGCCATGTAGGAGGAATCATTTACAGTGACTGTTCCAGTGTGTGAATTTGTTTTGCGTGGAACTAACACGCTTCACACTTTTTTACCAACTCTACTGCATCTTAAAGTGTTGTGGGCTAGTAAAGCCATGTCGAAAGGCTTTGCCGACCAGTGTGCGCGAAGATGCAAGGTTCCCACACCCGCCTCCAAGGATCTCCACGAGGAGCTCGCAGCCTTCTTCCCTTGTGATGCATTGCATTATGAAGCCATTGGCACCGCGGCGGTAGAGACCCCCTTCTACCAGCGTGTATCTTTTAGCCAATCTGACGATCCCATCAGCGGATACACTGTCTTCAGGAAGGTGGTTGACTTTCAAGTAGCTCCGGATCTCCGAGATTCATGCATCGAGGCTAACTTGAGCTTCTGAGTCTTGCGTGCCAGGTTGCTCGGAGCTTCCTGCAACACCTACGACCCTTGGTGGACGCCATGGTAACAGTGCCATCAGGACCGCCAGCTTCGAGGTGCTAGTCTCGCCCCCTTCACTCAGTTCGGCAGACTGAGCAGTTGGTCTTGACAATCTCCGGACAAAGACTCCGCTGGGAACTGGAGCTCCAGTTGAAGCCTTCATCGAGAGTTCATCAGCTTCTACGTTGTTGAGACGCTGGACATGGCAGAGGTCCAGAACATGAAAGTCCTTCTGGAGCTTCTGGACTTCAAGGACATAAGCGGCAAGTTGAGGTTTGTTGCAGCTACATTCACCTTTGACTTGCTTGATGAGGAGCTGCGAGTCACCCTTCACTAGCATCTGCTTGACGCCAAAAGATAGCGCCACCTTGAGCCCATAAATGAGAGCTTCATATTCCACCATGTTATTGGTCACGTTGAAATCAAGGTGCACCATATATTTGACCTTCTCCCTGGTTGGAGTGAGGAGAAGTATTCCAGCTCTGGCCCCCTGCTTCTGCACAGAGCCGTCGACGTAGAGGGTCTAATGAGGTGCAGTGAAGAGCGGGATCTTACGTTCTGGCTTCTGTTCGCTGGGGACCCAGAATTCGATGGAAAAGGAGTCCACTTCGCCACAAAATCAGCCAAGGCTTGACTCTTGATAGCTTGTCGCGGCAGGAATTGAAGATCGAATTCTGCCAGCTCTGCTGCCCACTTGGTGATGTTCCCAGTAGAATTAGGATTATGCAGAATACCACGCAGTGGATAAGAAGTTACCATTGATATCTTGTGGGCTTGGAAGTAATGACAAAGCTTCCTTGAGGCAATAAGAACTACGCAAAGCAGCTTATGCACCTCGATGTATCTGGTTTTGGCATCATGGAGTACTTTGCTGATGAAGTATACTGGTCGCTGGACTGTCCATACTCTCTCAGAGGGGCCCAGAGCTTCTTCTCCACCGATTTGGGCCCTCGCGGAGGGGTCCAGACCTTCTTCATCAATCTGGACCCTCCGAAGGGGTCCGAAACTTCTTCTTGTTCAATCCTGACCCTCCCGGAGGGGTCCGGATCTTCCTAATCAGCCGTGTGAACTCTCTTAGATGAGAGAGGTTGATCTTATAACATTTCGCCTTAAAGATCCGTGCCTGGGGGATGGGACCCAGACTCGCCTTGAGGTAGCTCTGGACCGTCTCGGCGGGGTCTGGGCTCCTAAACTGGAAGTGGTTCCGATCTTTCCGTGACTAGGACCATGCCGACAACCTCAATAGATGCAGAAATATAAAGCAGTAGAGGCTCACCAGGGTTCAAAGCTACGAATATTGGTAGTGTGGTGAGGAGCTACTTGAGCTCTTGGAACAACTTTTCTGCTTCTTCGGACCAATGGAAAGGCCCAATCTTCCTCAATAGCTTGAAGAATGGAAGTGCCTGCTCCGCCAGTCTTGAAATGAACCGACTGAGCGCAGCTAGACACCCAGTTAGCTTCTGGACATCCTTGATGTGGGCTAGGGGCTGCATATCTTCTATAGCCTTGATCTTTGTCGGATTTGCCTCAATTCCTCGATGAGTCACCAAAAAACCAAGGAGCTTCCCAGAGCGAACCTCGAAGACACACTTGTCCTGGTTCAGCTTAGTGCGGGTGATACGCAGCTTGTCGAAGACAGCTTGCAAGTTGTCAATGAGTGACTCCTTGCTCTTGACCTTCATGACGATGTCGTCAACATAAACCTCCACCAAGTCCCTGATTAGCTCTCCATAGGTTTTGTGCATAGATCGCACAAAAGTTGAAGTGGCATTTTTTAGACCAAATGGCATAGCAGTATAACAATACAATCCATCTACTGTTATGAAGGCAGTATGCTCTTCATCTTCCCTAGATATCTGGATTTGATGATATCCGGATTAGGCATCTAGGAAACACAATAGCTGACGCCCGGAGGTGGATTCCACTATCTCATCTATTCTAGGTAGTGGAAATGGATCTTTTGGACATGCCTTATTTAAGGTGGTGTAGTCGATACACATCTCAAGCTTCACACCAGCCTTGGGTACAACGACTGGGTTTGCCAGCCATTTTGGGTCATGAACCTCCCGGATGAAACCAGCTTCGAGCAGCTTCTTGATCTCCTGTCGATGAAGTTCTGCCTTTCGACTGATAGCTTCTGAGGCTTTTGGTGTATTGGTTGTGCATCGGGATAAATCTTCAGATTGTGCTCAATCACCTCCCTAGGGATCCCAGGCATTTGTGACAGCTGCCACGCAAACACGTCAACATTCGCCTGGAAGAAAGTGATGTGTGCGAGTTCCTATTTGTTGTCCAGACCTCCCGATATACATGTGATTTGGGCAGCATTGGGCACAATTTGGCAACTTTGATGGGAACATCGATGTCGCCGCTTGGCTGCACACGTGGTGCAGAGATCAAGCCCCGATGACGAGTGCTCGGAGGTTGAGCAGCTAGCTCTTTACTGGAGGTTCCTTCCTACGCTATGGCAAGTGCATGGAGTTCCTCCAGCGCAATAACTCCTGTAGTGCAATCTCTGTGGATCCAAAGAACGCCAGAAGGTTTTGGCATCTTCAACACCTGGTAGCTGTAGTGAGCCGCGGCCATAAACCTGTACAGGGCGGGCCTGCTCAGGATGGCGTTGAAAGGCACACCGATGTGAGCGACGTCGAAGACCGGCTTCTGTATCCTGTACTTCTCCCGAGTCCCGAATGTCACCGGGAGCGTAATGGATCCTAGAGAGCTGATGGCCCCTAGACGTACCCCGAAGTAAGGTCTTTAGGGGCGAAGGTCCGAGATTTGGAGCTGGATCATCATGAATGCTTCAAAGGTCAAAAGATTGAGCGCTGCGCCTCCGTCTACCAAGACATGGTAGAGTTGGACGTTGTTGATGGTTGGAGACACCATCAGTTGCAGTTGGCCAGCTCTGACCAGTTTCCTGGGGCAGTCTGTTACTTCAAAAGTGATGGGAGTGTCCATTCACTTCCGATGTGGTTCTGCCCTAGCAACAGGGGCTACTGAAGCCATTTCCCGCCGCATAGTCTTGAGGATGCGGTGCAAAGTGATGTCCCAGGACCCTCCATAGATGGTGTTGAGGGTCTTCTGATGCTCATTGTCGAAGACGTTAGAATTGTTGTCGATTGTGTTCTACACAGCCTTCAGGACCTTCTTGGGGTCTTGGAAACCCATCTCCATCTCAGCCGGAGCTTCGTCGACTTTTTGTTTGTCCGTCTGGTGGATCGGACACATCAATTTTGGACCACCACCATCTTCCGACGAAGGTCAAGGTCGCTTTTCAGGGCGTGGCCCTAGACCACCCGGAGCTACAGCCGCTGCAGCAGTAGATGTGCTGGCCGACGGCTTCTTCTTGCAGATGCACTTTTTCTTCTTCTTGCTACCACCGGAGGTAGTGGATTCAGCTTTGGATGGTTTTCTATTAACCTCCGGGCTGGCTATGAGTTCATTTCCCGGCCCTCTGTGGCCCGGGCGCACTTGTCAGGCAGGCTGAACAACTCGGTGACGCTGGTGACCTCCTTCGTCGTCAGCTTCTCCAACATATTTTTATCTCTGACACCCTGTCTGAATGCCACGATGACAGGTGCATTGGAGATGGAGGGAATGGTATTATGTACTTGAGAAAATCGCTGGATAAAGGACCGCAGTGATTCTCCCGATGTTTGCTTCAATGCAAACAGGTCCACTTTGGTGCCTGGTCGGGTGTAGGAACTTCTGAAGTTGGCGGTGAACTGTTGACATAGCTCCTCCCAACTGTTGATAGAGTCGGGCAGCAGACTCATAAACAATGACCTGGCGGTCCCAATGAGAGCCACCGGGAAGTAGTTGGCCATCACGACCTCATTGCCGCCCACCGCTAAAATGGTAGTGGCATAAATCTTCAGAAACTCGGCGGTGTTGACAGTCCCGTCAAATTTATTTGGCAGATGAGGCCGAAACATCTGGCGCCAGCAAACCATGTGCAAGTGCATGGCCAAGGCTGAACAACCGCCCCCTACACCCAAAGGAGGAGGGTTTTCACAAGCCTCCCACCTTTCGCGAGCATGCTCGATGTGGACGCGACCATTCTGCTGTCTGTAGCAGCAGTCTAGCTCCGACAAGATCTTGACAAGATCCGGCGCTATGAAGGGGCCTGTCGGCTATAGATGCAACCAAATGTTCAACATCAGCCCTCCACTGTTCCATCGCACCCTGGGGTGCTCCTGGAGGTGGTGGACGTTGGAGTAGAGTATGTGCAACAAGTAGCGTGTGCTTAGGGTTGTTGTTCATCGATATCGTGATCGACGCGAGTACTCCATCCTGTTGTCCAGCATTATTTGCCAGAACAGATGGTGGTGGTGGTGGCATGACGCCCGCCGGGACAACAGCGGCTGCTGGCTGTTGGATGTTGGAGGGATTCCTTCCAGCAGGCTGCTCAGCATTGTTGCCGTTGGACGATCCTGCGACAGAGTTCACCATCTTGAGATCTCAGGCGCTCCCCTTCCTGGCGTGCCAAATGTCGAATCATACGAACGACACTTCCCCCAGTACGACTAAATTGTAGCCCGTGGAGGTTCTTGGATCGGTTTGGGCGCGCGAAGATTCTAGACAAGATGATGACACAGAGGATTTACGTGGTTCGGGCCGCCTGAGCATAATATCCTACTACACGGGGTGTGTGTTGTTGTACTTGGGATTCACTGGTGCTTGCGTGCGTATCAACTTGGTTGTCCTGTATCGTGCGACGTAGCCCTTTTATAGCCTAAGGACTGAACGTTACATCCCTTGTCTGGCCCGACATGTGGCCCCGACGTAGTTAATTGTCTCATACACGATCGCTGAATATTATGTGTGGTTAATAGGGTGATAACGCAAATTAATGATGGCGTTACCCCTATTAATAGTCTGCTGATCGCGTGCCATTAATATGGCATTAATGACACGTAATGAGGTCTTGTAACTGTCGCTTTTACTGTCCCTTGAAGGTCCGAGCCGTTAGAGTCTTCTCAGTCTTCTGTTGAAGTCCTAGCTCTGAAGGTTCGACACGTGGCGGCTCCAGAGCTTCCGATCACGTGGAGGTAGGTCTGGAGCCACTATACACGTGGTAGAACTGGAGCTTCCCTCTACTGGGGGTTAGGTCCATGGTCAATGGATATGTGGCAAGACCGGAGCTTCCCTATGATGGGTGTTAGGTCCAGTCTTGTGATACATGTGCAAGTGTCAGAGCTACCCAAATGAGGGAGGCGAGTCCAAAACTACAACATGTGTGGCCTTTAGAGGTCTTAAACATGAATGGGGGGAACTCCTTAGCTTTTTTGTGATATCATGGGGTACCAAGTACGCAGGGTACCGACAGTGTCAATTCTGGTTGAGAGAGATATCATTCCTAGGCCATGTCATCTTTTGAGGAGGAGTGTTAGTTGACCCAAGAAAGGTTAGGGATGTGCTAAAGTGGGAACCGCCTCAAAATGTGAAGGAAATAAGGAGTTTTCTTGGAATGGCTGGATATTACTGACGGTTCATCAAGGATTTTTCCAAGATAGCAAAGCCCATGACTGACCTGTTAATGAAGGAAATGCCTTTCATGTGGACTCAAGATTGTTAGGATAGTTTTGAATAGGTAAAGAAGAGTTTAACATTAGCACCTGTGTTGGTATTGCGAGATGTGAGCAAGAGCTTTAATATCTATTGTGATTCTTCAAGGCAAGGACATGGTTGCGTATTGATGCAAGAAGGCCGAGTAGTAGCTTATGCATCGAGAAAATTTAAGAAACATGAAAAGAATTATCCTACGCGTGATCTCAAAATTGCAATTGTAGTACATGCGTTGACGATTTGGAGACATTATGTCCTTGGTAACAGATGCGAGATTTAAACGGATCATAAGAGTCTCAAGTACATATCCACGCAAATGGATTTGAATTTGAGGCAATGACAATGGTTGGAACTCATTAAGGATTATAATGTGGGAATCAATTGTCATCCAAGAAAAGCCAACGTAGTGGCCGATGCTTTGAGTCGAAAGGGAGCAAGCCACCAGCTCACTGTTAGGGAGTTGCCACCCGAGCTATGCAAAGAGTTTGAACAGTTGAATCTTGGATTTTTTTTCATAAAATAGGAATGTTGGAGTTACATCCAACATTGGAACAACAAATTCGAGAAGGTCAAATGAAGGATAAGGAAATCCAGGAAATTAATGAAAGGACCCAAGAAGGGAATTCAGATTTGATGAGGATGGCCATGGTACTCTATGGCTTGAGAAACGGATTGTTGTGCCTAATGATAAGAGTCTTCGACAATTGATATTAAAGGAGGCACATGACTCACTTTACTTTATCCATCCCGGCTATACGAAGATGTACAAGGACCTGAAGACACGCTACTGGTGGGATGGTATGAAGAGGGACATAGCTGAATATGTTGCACTTTGAGATGTATGCCAGCAAGTAAGGCTGAACATCAAAGGCCAGCTGGATTATTGTAGCATTGAAGATTTTGGAACAGAAGTGGGAGGAGGTTGGTACGGATTTCATAGTTGGTTCGCCTCGCACTTTAGTAGGTTATGATTCAATTTGGGTTATTGTGGATCGTTTTGATGAAATCAGCGCATTTCATTCTTGTCAAGACTACCTATAGTGGAGCAAGGTTGTCAGAATTATACTTGGGAAGGATAGTGTGTTTACATGGAGTGACCAAGAGGATAGTGTCCGATAGAGGTTCTCGATTTACCAAAAGGTTATGGCAGAAGCTGCACGAATCTATGGGGACTCAATTGAATTTTAGTTTTGCCTATCATCATCAGACGGATGGATAGACCGAGAGAACAAATCAAATATTAGAGGATATGCTAAGAGCTTGTGCGCTAAAGTATGGAGGAAGTTGGTACAAGAGTCTGCCATGTGCTGAATTTTCCTACAACAACAGCTATCAAGCAAGCTAGAAGATGTCACCATAAAAAGCATTGTATGGGAGAAGGTGTAGAACACCCTTGTTATGGAATGAGACATGGGAAACTCAAGTTTTTGGACCTGACGTGATCCATGATGCCGAAAAGGAAGTATAGACAATCCGTGAGAATTTGAGGGCTGCCCAGTCAAGACAAAAGGGCTACATGGATAATAGACGGAGAAGCCTATCATTTGAGGTGGGAGACTTTGTATACATCAATGTGTCACCTATGCGAGGTCACATGCGGTTTAACGTCAAAGGCAAATTGGCACCTCACTATATTGGACCATTCAAGATTTTGGACAAACGGGGAGAAGTAGCGCATAAGATGGAGATGCCAGAACATATTTTCAATATTCATGACATGTTTCATGTTTCTCAGCTCAAAACGTGCTTGAGAGTTCCGGAAGAGCAAGAACCGATGGAAGAATTGGAGCTTGAAGAAGATTTGACCTATGCTGAACAACCTGTCAAAATATTGGACACCAAAGAAAGAGTTACAAGGAACAGGGTGATTCGATGGTGCAAAGTGCAATGGAAGCATCATATAGAATCGGAGGCAACATGGGAGCGAGAAGATGACCTCAAGATAGAATTTCCCTATCTCTTTCCTTTCACGTTGAATCTCGAGGACAAGATTCATTTTAAGGGGGGTAGGTTTGTAACACCCTCATTTTCATGCATAATGCATCGCATACATCCTCATAAATATGTAACATGAAGCAACTTTAAAAGGAACAAGATTTAAAATGGATATAGGCCTAATCAGGAATTTAAGTCTGTCAGAGTGTAGACTTGTCTGGCCATAACCCTGGACTAGTCCAGTATTCCCCTTGTATTCAGAAAAATTCAGTCTTCTTCAGAGCTTGGACTTGTTTGGAACATTTCACGGACTAGTCCGGTTGAGTTTCCAATGTTTTCCCGGTCTTGTTCGATTCCAAGTGGACTAGTCCAATTTGTTAAATCTTCAGTTTGAAAGGCTTTGGTTTTACAACCCCGAACTTGTTTGGCCACACATACCGGACTTGTCCGAAAACCCTTCTGTTGCCAAACAGACTTGTCCGACCATCCAAACCAGACTTGTCCAAAAATGTCTTTGTTCCATAACAGACTTGTCCGGTCTCGACTGCAGACTAGTCCGGCATGCTAAAATCCACTCGCATTCTATTATTCTACCATGATTGGTTATTGGGTAATTGCCTAAATCGGGCCCAACAACTTCGTGCTCAACCCTAGAGGAGCCCAAGTGGACCCACCTCAGCCCCTACACGTACCCCACCGAAACCCACTTAGAATTCACCACAAAATCCTACCTCTCCACCTCTATACAAACAACCCAATACCCTCACCTCTCCAACCTTTGAGAAAAAACCTCCCTGCTGCCCTTTGCCTTGTGCCGCCATCAAGAAGGAGCCCAGGAGCAAGGAGAAGGAGGAGAAGAGGGAGAAGGCTCAATCAAGATCAATCTTCGACAACTTTTCAACAATTGACGTTCTTCATCACCAACTCTCGATCAACCCATCTTCATCAAGCCCTAATCATCAAGGATCGAGTTTTGCACCCAATTATCGATCTTTGGATCTCTAAATACATGGTACACCCTCTACATCCACTTTTCCATGTGAAATTAGACTCCAATTCTTGCTGATCAGAAAAACCCTAAATTCACAGTTCTGTATAGGGCAGACTAGTCCGGCCATTGTACCGGACTTGTCCGGTGTCTAAATTTGTTAAGTGATGAATTGAATCCAAGTTGACTCAAAACAATTCCAAACTTGTTCAAACTTGTTAGAAACTATTGTAACTAGTTAGTAAACATTAATAGCAACTCATTAACAAGTTTTACTTCACAATTGCATTAATCATGCATATCATGGAATCTTGAGTAATATATGAGCATTATTTGATTGGAATGTTTGTTTTGCATATTTGTCTCGTGGAATAGAAGGTCTTGCTGTATAGAGTGCTTTTGAGGACCTGCAAAACTAGAATTTTGAAGCCTTCGATCCAAACCAAGCTGAAGAGCAAGGCAAGTGTCCTTTATCATTTTGATCCAAGTTTCTAAATGTTTTGTTTGCAAAATTGCATGCTTGTGTCAAATTGATGGGAAACCCAATTATAGGAGTTTACTAGTCTTGTACGATCACCCTTGTTGCTTGAACACAATGAAGAGAGTTGGTAAGGGTGTTTTAAACTTTTGCATTGCTATACCCAAATTGGGTTTTTGAAATAATCATATTGCTTAATGAACTATTGAACACATAAACGACGAGAATCAGTAATAATGACCTTTTAGCAACATGGTGCCTAGGGATCTAAGCAAGCCGGTTATGTGGAATGGGTTGGAATATTTTGGTGGTTTTGCTTGCTTTAGATCTAAGGACCGATTCGTGGAGCGACCATCCAGGATTTATAGTGCCACCACGGGTCCAAGTATGGGTGCGGCTTAGCTGACTAATTAGTGTTTTGCCAGTACTATTTTGACCATTAAGAATGCTCGGGGACGGGGTATTCGGATGGGTTTGTAGAGATTTGTGGGACTACCCTGGGATCTGAATGGCTCAAGAGGGGGACCTTGGTTGGATGGGCTCAGTTGGAGACATCACCACCGGTGAAAGTTCAGTGAGGTCTAAATATGATAGTAATCATTTTGTAAAGGCTATTTTGTGATCTCTTGACAACACACCTAAGGATGTGTGAGACGGCATAATTGAGATTCCTTAGTCATCGAATGGTGATGAAATCACAAACTTGTGGGTAAAGTGGTACAACCTCTGCAGTGCGTTTAAAACTATCATGATAGTAGTGCTCCCGGACATGAGTAACCTGGACCCTCACATGATTAGAATATAGAATTGAACATGGTTTAATGGCTGCAATAGGATTGGGATTCGGTAATTCCATGTTGAGGTTGGATTTGGCGATTGATTTGGTTGAGGCTTCTTCTTGCTCCTCCATTGGGTCATCATATTGAACATTTATCTACCTCAAACTCAAAATGAGTTTGAAGGAGACATATGTTCTCAAATCCTCCCAATGGTGGCTTGAGCTTGATGTGACCTCCTCTTTCTTGCCAAATCACCTCTTTTACAGTTTTTTTCCTGGCTGCAAATTAATCAAGAACAAACAAAACAACTCAAAAAACGGGTTATGTTAGCGAAAATCAAATTGAACCCTATTGTCAAATTGTCTTGCCCGACTTGAGACAACTTATGAATGCAATGAGGAATAAAGCAAACCTTTTTGGGTTGAATTAGAAAAATAAATTGAAGTGGTCATGCCCAGACTTCATATTCAACTAAATTTCTTTCCTAATTCAAAGTTCTAGTTTTATGATGGTTGTAAATTTTATCTTCCAACATGCATGTGTGGAAAATTCAAACATGCTAAATGCAAATGAAATATTTGATTGGATATTCAAATATGCAATTGGGAAATCAATTATGAGATAACTACCAATTAACCTACTGGCAAGGACTCAAAGAATTTTGAAATCTGATGAGTGGGACTTACCTCCGTCTTGTTCAGTGCGATGATTTGTTGTCCACTCCCGGAGTTGAAGATGTGGACAACTTCTCCATCTTGACATGCCAAACCTCCTCTGGCTGTCATTTGGACATGTGGGCCACATGATGGCCCTAGCCTCACCGTCATCTTGATGAAGACTTGTTGATGTAGTTACAACTTTTCTCTCTTGAAGATATTCTTTGTTAAGCAAGGTTAGGCCTGTCGTTCTTTAGGTGTACCACTTAGACCTTGTTAATATTCCTTAGAGATAACCCATACTTTGATCATGGATCAAAAGCTTCCTTGAGCATGATGACATGTGGATTCCACAATCAAACAAGAAGCGCTTCATCCACAATGTCACTTGCCCTAGGTTGCTCGGGCTTGGTTGAAGTTTAGGAATCCCAGCACGTGATTGTGGGACATCTTGGATCTTCAATGCTCTTTATGTTTCTTGTCCTTGGCTAAGGGCTTCATGTGGATGTTGTATTGATTTCTTGCTGGGCCATAGACAAGATACTTCAAGGTAGGCTATTTGAACTTAAATCCTTTGAAATTCCCATAGCCTCCTTGATTATAAGAGTGATGTTGATTCCACCCTTGACCTCTTTGTAGGTGATAGCCATTAGAGTTGTTGTTTGAAAGGAAGAATCCTCATCGGTCTTAGAGAAATAATTCCCCAGGTGGCCCATGTTGACATGGATTTTCACAATTCATGTGAATATTCCATGGCTTGGATCATCCAAACACTTCTCCATTGGCTTGATCTTCATGATATTTCAATGAAAGGTATAGTTCCATAGCTAGAATGTGCACCTTCTTAAATGGTGTGCATGCCAAGCTAAGGGAACTGGAGCATTTTTCAATCCACCCCTTGGGTGGAGGCCATCCACTCATCCATAATGATTGAGAATAGCACTCCTTCAGCTCCAGCAAGAATGTGGTTATGGATTGGTGAAGACAACCCATGACATGAGTGTTGGATGAAGAGCCAACTATCCACCCCATGGTGGAGGCAAACCAAGAAGAACTGTTGGAGCCTCCCCCAAGCTTGGGTATGGATGTCCTTGGCTTCTGTTGGAAGTTGAAATTTTTTCGCATAGGCAATGGTGTTGCCTAGCAGACATTTGTAGAGGTACGCCTTGAATCATCTTGCAGTTGAACACTTGCGTCCTCATTGGCCATCCCATAAAATGGGTTAGCTAACACTCCCCTATTTTCACACAAAAGGAGAAAATGAACAAGGGTAATCCTGTCTAATAATTGTTAGTACATATAACTTAGTCACAAGTGATAGCTATCCTTCACTTCATTTTCCTTCCCCGGCAACGGCGCTAGAAATGCTTGTTGATGGTTCTTAACACCACATGTCATCTCTAGTAAGAGATGAGATCCGCAAGCACGCGGAAGATACCGTTGTAGCATTTCAACCAAGAGTATCCCCAAGGGTATCGTATTTATCCCAAAGGAAGGCAATGGAGTAAAGTAAACACTACTCTTATGATCAATCTATGGGATACTAATCAATTATCAATATTGGGGTAAGTTGATAATATGGGTAGTGTGACACACACACCTAGGCAATCTATTCTAGAGGGTACATGGGTCCTAATAGACATTAGACTAAGATTTGGTGAGTTGCTCCTACAATGCTTCTAATATACATATGCATAGCCTAGGTTAGATACTAATGAACATGTCAATGGTGAATTCTTATGCTAAGTTGTTAAATACTAGGACGACTCCCGCCAAGAGCCTGTGGCATAGCCGAACATGGAGGATTACAAGGACAAATTGGGCTATCACAACCTACTGCATACCTCTTCACTCTGTGGGTCTACGAGACATTCAATGCTACTTAACTACCCTAGCACCATGCTAGCATATTAAGTAAATACCTTAGGAGTCATGACACCAGCCATCCTAAGGCAATGAACTAAATCATCATTGAAACCAAGGTTGAGACATATCATAAGTTATTCATATTAACATGATCATATCATAACAACTTAGAATTTGGGGTTTATAGTGTTTATGATGATAGAATAAGATCATTATTACATAATCATAAAGACTATTCCTACCACATACATGGATTCCACATCAAACAAGAAACGCTTCATCCAAGCATATGTATAAAAGAAGACTAAAGCTAATATCTTTATTATGCATAAAGTCACAAATACAAGAAGGAATACATGAGCCATACGTTTCCCAATTTGGAATTGGGAAGATAGAATCCCTCTACTCCTTTCCCGATTTGAACTTGGGACTAGAGACTCTCCTGTCTACAGCCTAACTCCTCTAAGGACTAAGAAAAGTAGTGTATACAATAGAATGATGCTCAAGTGGTGTGTGTTGAAGTGAGAAGTAGGGGGTCTTATTTATAGTTGGAGAAGGGTCGGTTCCTGTGACCAAAAGTGGACTAATTAGTCTTCATCATTATCAGGGCACCACATGTGGAAGTTGACCGCGTTTGGTGCTAGGAAGAGGTCGGTCGAACCACCTGCTTGGCTGACCTAGTCTTTGCGCCACTCCACGTGTGCTTCCTCGGGGTGACTTCCAGGTGGGTCCTATTGACTTGTATGGGTGATACACCATTGGATCCCCTTCGATACGACTGTTTGTGGGCCATTTGATCCATGTGATGCCACATCATTGCTTGATTGGCTAGGATGGTAATTTTTAGGATTGCTCCGCCTTTTTCACCTCAATTCCTATATAAAAAGTCTGCATGCACTATTTTTCCAAGGACAAGTGGAAATAGGTTAAGGAGAAAGGTGATGTGTGAAATGATCTTTCCTTCACAAGTTTAGTTATATTAACAGGCGAAATTGGTATATAACAACAGTCAACACACGGGTTTACCCATGACAACATCAGGATGATTCCCGCCATGATCGTGCAGCCTAGCCGAATGTGGGGGATTACAAAGGATGGACAAAGCTGTCACCACCTCCCGCCTACCCCTACAAACCGTGGGTCTACGAGACATTGAACGCTACTTAATTATCTAAGTACCGTGCTTACGTAATAAGAAAATACCTTAAAAGTTGCAGTACAAGAACCTTCCTAAGGCAATGACTAACCTAAACATCATTGAAACAAATGTTGGGACAGGCACTAAATTATTTCATATTAACATAATCATATTAATACCTAATTAGACTATAGTGGTGGTGTATGATGTTTATGATAACAAGATATGAGCATTATGATTAGGCAATAGTAACACCTACACCTACCACATACATGGACTCCACAATCAAACAAGGAATGCTTCATGCAAGTATATAAATAGTAAAACTAATGATATTAGTATAGTGCATAATGTCACCAATACAAGAAAAGATACATGAGCCATACCTTTCCCAATTTGGACTTGGGACTAGAGGCTCCTCTGTAAAGCCTAACCTCCCCTATGGACTAAGAAAGCACTAGTGTAATACTAGAGAGAATGCTTGAGTGGTGTGTGGGAGAAGTGAGGAACCCCCCCCCCCCCGTTTTATACACGGAGCAGAGGCGGTTCTCGCCACAATTAGCTCGCGAATCAGTCTTCACCGCCTTCAGGGAGCCATGAGGAGCTACCACGTGGAAACTGATTGGGTTTTTTTTTCAGGGCTAAGTCGGCCGACTAGGGGGGTCAGCCGACCTGGTCCTAGCCCCCTCGGTTGTGCTTCTTCTGGGTTACTGATATGTGGGCCCATGTTCCACCCCCGCGTGAATTGCCATTGGATTCCCTTGGATATGCCTGGGAACGGCTCCATGGATCCATGTGATGCCACATGTCGTCGCATGATTGGCTGAGGTGACACTTTTCAGAATTACTCCCCTCATTCTAAATCATTTCTGCATAAAAACTCCTGCACGCACTATTTCTCCAAGTACAAGTGGAATTATGTTAAATCTAACTATGATTTGTGTAAAAAATATTTATTCCCTCACATAATTGAGTTATATCGACGATTGTAATTGGTATATAACGAATGTCAACAAAGTCCCCCATGCTTACCCTTTGCTCCTCCCGAAGCAAAGATAAGGACTTAGGTTGTTGATCAGAAGTTGCTATAATGTCCTATTTTGCAAAAGTATCAAGTGCACAATAAAATATTCTACCTTGCATTGAACAAATTGGCTATGGTACCTCACTCTTTTTCTTAGTCATTATGGGGCTTATACCTCATCCTTTTCTTGGGTGGTTGAATGACGGAACAAAAAAGTGAGCATGCATCACCTAGTGTTTAAATTCCACTCAAATTACTGGAGAAGTTCAAATGATGTTTGGGTATAAGTTCCTCAAATGATGCGCTCAATCACTCATATGTGCGAAGTGATATTTGTATCCTCACCAAGGAAATACCTTTTGTGTCCTAAATCTAAATAAGGCTTATATGTCGAGCTTGGTAGGGGTCAAGAGTAGGCATATTTGCAAAACATGTATTGCTAAGTCAAAAGAGTAAGCCTTAGGAGAAAACAAATAATAATTTTGATCAAGATTTGTGCAAGTGTTATGGAATATTTGTGGAGTGAAAAACATGAAGATGTCTCCCTTGTATGTACTCTCTCTCTATCTATGAGGATGAAACATTGCTACTTATTCTGTTTTTTTTTTCTCATGCTCTTGTACATGAGCATGCATTTTTCTTTTTCTTGTAGCCATGTATTCTACTCCTATTTTGTTTTTAAATATTTTGAAAATAGTATTATGCCAGGAAAACATAGAGTATCTTTTTGATGGTGAAATGGTATGATAGAATTTTGCTAACTTCTAGTGTAGAAGTTTAGCATGTGCCCTTGCAATCTTAATCTTAAAAGCATGAAAGGATTCTCACATATGTCTATACTAGTTTGACTAGGCTCAGTGTGAAGGCAAATAGCATATGCATAGGGTTTATCAAATTCGAATCATCATATGGCTTTGGTAGGAATTTCTACCAAATGAGAAACTCTCATTTTAAATTTTCTTCACAAAAATCAAGTTTTACTTTTAACTGGGATATTAGAAGCTCTTATCACTATGTCATACCCCACAACAACCTAGAGTTGGACTTAGCTTTTGCTACCGATAAATTCCAAGTTTAAGCCAAGGGTATTCTAAGACAATAAACTCAATACTTAGAGAATACTAAGTTGTATGCATGGGACTAGAGAAAATAAGAGCAACTTTTCATCATTTCAACTTATGCAATGTAAAAATATTCTTACCATACATATTTTATTTTATTAACCTAACCTATGCTATATTATTATAGTTTTTAGATGCAAATGTGGTAGAAAGAAGGAAATAAAACAAAGGAATGTAGATGGAGTGCGATACAAGTTAACTCAAGTGGGGGGTCCTCCCCCAAGCTTGTTCTTCTAAATCTCCATGATAAGAGTTGAACCCTTGATGATGGAAGTAGGCCATGAGGTCGACCAGTTGTTCTTGCAGCGTCGTGTTGACGTTGTTGAATTGTGTGTCGATTTGTTGCTGCCACTCGTGGGTACCTTGGATGTGGTCTTGAACTGTGTTGAAGATGCCGCCGATCCGAACTTCAAGGTCCCTCATTCTTTGAGTTTTTTCCACCATTCCTTGGCACATGTCACAAGAACCTCGGGTCAAAAAGGAACGGCGTGTGCCCATCGGTGTCAGAGGCAAGCTACAAGAGTTTGAGCTACCTCCAGTTGTAGTCCACTCCTGCCACGACGATCCTTCTACCTCAAACATTTGATGTTGGGTCCAACCGGGTGCATCACCTGTTGGATCCACTTCCTCTAGGTACTCATAGGCGGGAGTATAACGCGGCGGTATCTTCATAGCTGCTCTACATGAATGGCTTGTTGTGACTCTGCTAGAGACATTATTCCTACAAATCTCTTTTATAGGTTGAAGGGCATTGGTTAGTTCCCGGGACTTATATTAATGAAAATCCGGGTTATGTAACCGGATTTCATTTACATTGCCGGGATAGAAAAGCACTAAGGATCCATTTACATCATGTTTAAGAGTGTGTCCTTGCACTAGATAATCCTCATCTATTAAGTAATTGGTTGTTGGAATAGATTCAATTAAAGCATTTTCTAGAGCCCCTACTTTCATAGCAATGCGGGTAACTAGTGAAGTACATTCAATTGGTCCCGTTATTTTAGTGTTTTCTAACCATTGTGACATCATATCCTTAATAGGAGCAATTTTAATCTTCTTGACCATGGCATAAAGGGTTCTAAATTCTTCATCACACACAATGCTAACATCCCCTCTCGGAAACATAGGCATCGCCACCCTTCTATGAATGGAACGTACAATGGGGTTTTGAAAGTGGCTATTTCTAGGGTTCCAACATACTATCTCACTAGTCAAGTCTTGCCAAAAACATTATTTGTTAAATTTAGGAAAATTGTCTAAATCTATCACACAACGTATACGGAAGCCTAGGAGTTCACTGAATTCTTTCCATAGGATATAGTATTCTTTTCGGAAAAACTTAAAAGAAATACCTTCAAATCCAATTTTAAGGGTCCATAGGAATTGAATAGTGAGGAGGCATAAACCTTTCTCATCTATTTGAGCCAAAATAACCCATCCTAATGCATGCCAGATGGTATAGAATTCAGAGTCCATACCTATTTTGTAGTGTAGCGCCAGATCGTAGGCCTTTGTGTGGCTGAACTCACAATATCGAAAGAGGTCATAGGCTTGTCGTTCAACGTAATGCCTGTTGGTATTTTTTAACACCACAGTTCCGCAAGCGCATGAAAGATACCCTTGTAGCATTTCAGCCAAGAGTATTCCCATAGGTATCATATTAATCCCAAAGGAAGGCAATGGAGTAAAGTAAACACTACTCTTGTGATCAAGATTTGGAATACTAATCAATTATCAAGACACATGTAAGTTGATGATATGGGTAGTGTAACACACACCTAAGCAATCTACTCTAAGAGTAAGGTTGTCCTAACGAGGGTTAGGCTATGAGACAGAACTACTCCTACTGTGCTCTAATTACTCATATACATAGTCTAATAATGTATACATGATTATGCTAATGGTGAATACTAGGTATTAGTGGTCCAACATGTTAGACATGGGCTTATCCTGGTCTGCCAGGCGACTCCCCCCAAGAGCCTACGTTGTAGCCGAACATTTAGGATTACAATGGACGGATAGGGCTGTCACCACCTACCACCTACCTCTACAAACCGTGGACTACGATGCATCCAATGCTACTTAACTATCTAAGAACCACGCTTACATGTTAAGTAAATACCTTAAGAGTCCGAATACAAATATCATACTAAGGCAATGACTAACCTAAACATCGTTGAACCTATGTTATGACCAAGCACAAACATATTCAGGTTAACATAATCATATTATGTAACACCCTAATTTTTAGCATGATGCATTGCATAACACTCTCATGCATAATACATTAGCAGAACAAAAGAGAAGAAAAAAAGATAAAACATACATATAAATATGTGTAGGTAATAAGAAAAGTGAATGAGAATGTAAGATAGATAATAAAATTAATATAAACAAATGGAAAACATATATATATATATATATATATAACAAATGTATACAAAATCTATAAAGGAATAAAAAAGAATTTTCGGAACCTTTCAGAAGTTTCCGCAGGAAGCTTTCCTCCCACCCTCGGAAGGTTCCGGTCAACCGAGCATCCTGGCGCGGGTGCGCTCGAGCCGGGACTCTTGGCCGGCTCCGGCCCGTCTCAGATCGAGTTCGGGCGGCCAGCACGTGGGCGTGTACGCGCCCCGAACTCAGCAAGGCGCTCGGTCTCGTGACCGAGTCGGGTACCCGCCGCCGCCCTTATAAATAGCGACCTTTGCTGTAGCCTTGCCCTCGTAAAAATTTCTTAGCATATGTGAGACAAGTTCCAGTGCCACCAGGAAGAAAAAAACCCTAGCCACCGGTAGAAAAGAAGTTGCGGCCAGGGAGAAAGAGAAGAAGAAGAGGAAGAGAAGGAAGGAGCCGCCGTCCGGTGAAGATCGTCACACCGCCATCGTCGTGCCACCAAAGGATCGCTGTGCTGTCTACTTCTTCTACGTTATGCCTCCGTTCCGCGACCCTCAAAACTGCCACATCTATGCAATCTGATATGGTTGGTTTGTCACATGAGTATAGTCAGATTGTGGAAGGATATGAATTTGATATATGGTGATGTTATTAATTGTTAGCTGGTTATAAGTGAATTATGATGGTAATCGAGAATGATGGATATGGATTATAAAGATTAATTGGGATGGGATTGTAATTAATATCACATAGACATGATAAGCTGCTTTTACATATTTATGAAATGTACTTTTTTGCAATTAGCCATTTTATTTCTATACTTTTGTTTAGCTACATGTCATCTATTGCCACACTTGTTGAGTACGACACGTACTCACCCTTGCAATTCCCTCACCAACAGCTATAGGAGACACTTGGGAGTACCCTAAGATCACGTGGAGTACTAGGTCGCGTACTGCCGTCAATTGCCTGTGGAATGGAGTCGTGCTACTTAGTTTATTTTCCGCTGCAATAATTAGAGTCGTCATTCATGAACCATTGGACTATTGTAATCAGGTACTTATTTACTATTTGAGACGTGGTTAAATTTTGTATATCCTTTGTGATGCATCCGTGTATGCCTGGGCACACATATAAGCTATACTTGGTACATATTCGGAACCGGGTGTCACAAATTGGTATCAGGGCTGCATTGACCGTAGGATGCAAGCATAGGTAGATTGGATACTCTAGAGCACATAGGAACACTCCTCTAATATGCTATTTTCGAAATTTCTTGCTGCAGTTTTGGTTTCGTCGTTTCAACCACCGAAAAGTGCTGAATTTGCTGCTGTTTTCAGCCGTGTCTTATTGCGCTCACTGCTGTTTTTGCTGCTCAAATCTTTGTTTCAAGTGTGTGTTTTACGGCTGTTATGTGTTGGTAAAATCTTTGTTCTAGCTGCTGCGTTTTCTTCCTCTCTTTTCATTCTTTTGGACAGCTGCACCGCGCTTTTTCCAATTATTTTGGCTGCTGCAGTTTTCAGATTTATATTACATTCTCTCCTCTAATGTACTCTTGTTTTCTATAGATGCCGAACACTATGAGTACAGCGCGCAAGAGCACTTGCCCGCCGCCCCTGGGAGGTGGGCTTAACCCCATTGAGCTTGACAAGCCGAAGCAAGAGGAGGAGAATGTCAAGTTCAAGGAGGAGGAAGCTAACCAGTCGAACACTATGGAGGAGGATCCGGAGGAGTATGAGCCGTATGAGGAGGATATGGATGAAGATGCTAATGAGGAGTACTACGTACCACCTTCAGATGAGGAAGAAACCGGAGTTGAAGATGGAGGGGGATCACAACCCGGTGCCAATGAGAATGGACACAACAGCCCCGAGTTTCCCCTTGTTGAGGAGCTATGGACCACCGGAACCGAAGGAGGACATGCATCACTGGAACTAACAGAACTCCTTCATTCCCGTTGCATGTGTGCTAATTTTTTCATGAAGAAGGTGTCTCGTCCCGGACGCGATGAATGGCATGCTTAAGTTGTCATTTTTATCACAAACAAAGTGGTCTCACGGCATTATGCTCCCACCTGGAGGTCTACTCAAAAGGAAGCTATGGATGATGCTGCATGGGCGGCACTCACAAGTTTGTGCCATGCTCGCCGCTTTGAGCTTGAAAATACCACGTTTGAGCTGCACCCTCGGCGAGAGAGTGGTACGGGGAAGATAATTGTACAACGAGAAGCTTCAGACAATTTGCTAGCAATGGATAGGTCTCAAAAGGCATTATTGGACATGAAAAATCACTATGCAACCACACAAGGAGACATCCACTACCTTCGCAAGGAGCTAGCTTGGTTGGAAGCAAATTTGGAGATCAAGGATTGTCAGGGACGAGGAGAACCATGGTCACCCAAGCGAATGTGTTCACCTACATCACCATGGCACAACCCAATCACATCCGCGCAGCCAAGGACGCCCTCACCACCTCACAATTAGGAATTTAAGTCCCCTATGAGTATTTTGTAATAAGAAATCATAGATCATATTTGTTTTAAATAGTGTGGTGTGCTGAATTTTGATTGGTGTTTGCGTGTGTGCTTGTGTGCTTAGTTGCGAGTTGTGAGACGCCTCGGCGAATGTCCACATCCGCATATAGTAGAGAGATGTGGGATGCTTCGGCACTTATCCACATCCTCATATAGGGTTATATTAATAAAGGATTGTTTAGTGTCATATACCTTGATGCATATAGTTGGGGAATTGTTCTCTCTAATCTAAATTCTATCTCATCTTCTCCGCTCTCACATATGCCGAGGAGATATGCTACCCGCAACTGAGGGAACACTCATGATGCTGGAACTAGTGGAACACACGATGGTGATGGTGACAACACGGAAGGCCCTCAAATAAATAACATTGGGGCTGATGCAAGTAAGCTTGAGCATTTGATGGCTATGCAGAACCAACTCCTGCAAACTCTATGATGCAAAACTTGGGCCAGATGCAAGCAAACAACAACAACAATCTCCACCTGTGTGCTGCACCGCCACCGCCAGACAATAGATTGGGAGAGTTCATGAGGACTAGGACACCTACCTTTGCACAAGCCAATGACCCTATGGAAGTCGATGATTGGCTGAAGTCGGTTGAGAAGAAGATTTCTATTGTTCAATGCAGTGATCAAGAGAAAGTTCTCTTTGCATCACATCAACTAGTTGGAGCAGCTGCTAACTGGTGGGAAGCCCTTTGCAACGCTCATGCCAATCAGGAGGCAATCACTTGGGCTGAATTTAAGCAGAGCTTTCATTCTCACTATGTTCCTAAAGGTGTCATGATACTAAAGAGACAAGAATCTGAGGTCTGAGGCAAGGGAAGATGAGCGTGAATGAATACTTGAACAAGTTCACGCAGTTGTCAAGGTAAGCTCCAGAGGATGTCAACATGGACAACAGGAAGCAATACCTGTTAATGAGGGCTCTAAACAATGAGATTCAAGTTCAGTTGCTAAATGGTGATTATCCAAACTTCGAGAAGCTTGTGAAAAAGGCTATTTTTGTGGAGAACAAAGTTCGTGAGATGGAACAGCATGACAAGAGAAAGATGCCATACCAGGGATAGCAGCATGGAAGCAATATCCGCCCTGGCGATGCATTACCAACTGCACCATATTATAACCCGTCTGCTCTGGCATACCGTGCTGCTTATCCACCACGCCCAAATCAGCCACCGCAGCAACACTCCACCATGCAAGCGCTTCAGTATCCTACGCCACCTGCACCGCGTCCTAACATGGCGGCTAATGCTCAGAATTAGTTGTGCCCAAGCTTTCCTAGTGCTACGGGCAGCAAGACATGCTATGTGTGTGGAGAAGCCAGGCATTTTGCAAGTCAACACCCCAAAAGAAGCTATGGACTGACGAACAATGTACCAAGGAAAGACTACCCAAGACCCAAGGGAGGAGCACCGTAATGCAACCGTTGACAGCAGAATTTTGCTCGTGGCAATGTGAATCATGTCTCTACTAAGGAAGCTCAACAAGCTGATGACGTCGTGATTGGTATGTTCCTCGCCAACTCCAATCCCACGTCTATTTTATTTGATTCTGGATCATCTCACTTATTTATCTAATCAAAGTATGTTGCCAAGTATAAATTGCATATATCTCATATGAAGAAAACTATGCTAGTAAGTTTTCCTGGCGGAGAGATGAGGACAAATTGTAAGACCTATGTGTGCTGAATACATTGGCTTGTAGTGAATACACTTGCTTTGACGATAAAAGTTTTTGAATATCACCAAAACACCTTTTTATTAAGGTCTGACTAGTTACGGTTAGCTCCGGCTCAAAGTCCGGGTTGCTCTGGCAAGGTCCGGAACTTGACCGCAATGCTTCTGTTTTTTATTTGCAATGTTTCATACTTGCTTTACATCTCTGGAAAGATTGGTTAGTATTCATTTGCTAAGTTTTTGGTGCGTTTTGGTTGATATGGATAATATCGTGTTGCTGTGGTTTTGCAACATGCTTATGTGAGGTTCTCACGTAAGCTGTTGTGTTCAGAACTAAATTGAGTCAAGTCGAGGACTTGGGCTCGTATGGATTGGTTGTTTATTCATGTGCAGATGTTGCTTGAGTTCAAGACATGGCTGGTGATGGGATCCATTGGACTAGTCTCAGGGAGGAGATGAGGTTCCAACAAACAAATTCAGGAGGAATTGTGGTTGAGCTAATCAGGAGGTTGCGCGGCATGATTGAATCAAGAACAATGCATGTGAAGGTATCGTGGACATCATTGGAAGATGTTTGCACGTGTGCAAGGAGTTCATGTACTTGGCTACATGGTTCCCAGACGTTATGAAGAGATGTGGACGTAAAGAGTTGGTCGGAAAGGTCCAACCGCCTAAGTTATGGACTCAGGCTGAGTCAGCTGAGTCGGTTGACTCAAATATGGAAAGATTTGAGTTGATTATGATAGGATTTCGTGTGGGTCACGAATTTGAGTTGTTTTGGAATGTGGGATACGTTCCTAAGGTGTTTGGAAGTCTTAATTGCTTCTATCTGTGTATAGAAGAATCCTAAGCAGTTATGGAAAGTTACGATTCGTGAACAGAGTAGAATTAGGTTCCTGATTTGAGTTGAGTTGGCTTTCGAGCTGGTTATATAAGAAAGGGAGCCCAGAGCTCGTGGTGCACGATATTGGGGCTGTTCCTCTTGTGTTCTATTGAATAAAATTCGTAGTTTGAAGGAGCTTTTGTGCCTTGCTCGTCCGACTTGTTTCAGACAAGTTTTACTCATCGAGTTTCTGGACAGCACTACCTTTCGTCGGTGGTTTTATCATGACTCGAGTTTTACAGATCCAATTGACGTGATTCTTTTTGGGTTGTCTTCACAACTTGATTATCTATCATCTGTCAAAATTTCACGGTCATTGCATTTGTTGTTTCTGATCTACATGAGTTTCTTTGCAGCATTCCAGAACTGTTTTTCTCGGGTAGGGCAGATTGACCTTTGTTTGATCTTTCGATCATAACTTGAGTTTTTCTCGAGGATTTGAGTGATTCTTGTGGTGTTGTCTTCGTGACTTGATTCTCTCTGATATCTATCACTTTTGTTATGGTGAAACACATTTAGATTAGTCTCACACATGATTTCTTTAATAGATCATTTTTCTGCCGAAGGGGTTAGGGTTTAATTGTTTCCGCAGCGTAAGATTTTTAAATCTACCATTCACCCCCCTATGGTAGCTTATCATGTGCTCTTCGATCCTACAATTGGTATCAGAGCCACGGTGCTCTAATTTTTGTGATTTACGCGTGTTTTTGACTAATCATCATGGAGAAGTACTGTGCCAAACCTTGTGTGTTCGCTGGTATTGATTTTTAGGTTTGTAAGGCATGCATGGAGGCTTTCATCCAAGCACATGGCTTTGCAATATGAGAGAAGGTATACAAGCCTTACAAAGTGCCATCAAACGATCAAGTTACAGCTACAAATCTGAGAGATGTCGACAACAACAACAAGGCTCGGAACTTTATCATACAAGGACTAACACAAAGCGACTTCGACCGTGTTGCACGCCTCCGATCTGCATACGATGTGTGGAAAGCACTTTGTGACTACCACGAAGGATCCAATACGATCAAAGAGGTAAGGAAAGACCTGTTCAATAAAGAATACATGCGCTTCGAGATGCAACCCGGTGAGTCTATTGATGACCTTTTTGCTCGCTTTAATAAGATTCTCAACAACATGCGTAGTGTCAATGTTAATTTTTCAGATGCTAAAAATGCTAGGCAATTGCTAAATGCATTAGATATGTCAATTTGGGTGATGAAAGACACATCTATTCGTGAATCAACTATCATGAGTTCACTTACTTTAGATGTACTATATTCCAAGTTAAAAACTCATGAAATCGACATAATCTCACGTAAGAACCCCAACAAGTCTATTGCTTTCTTTTCTCAATGTAACATGCCTAGTTCCGGTCAAACATCATCTTGTGGTACACTTGGTTTGCTGTCCTCTCTAACCCTTGAACAGATTGAGGAGTTTCCAGAGGAGGAGCTAGAGCTCATCTCTACCCGGTTCTCAAAAGCATTGCAAAATGTGAGAACTAGAAGGAGAGGAAGCTTCGGACCTCAACGATGCTTTGAATGTGGTAAGACATGACATTCTTGTTCAGATTGCCCTAACCTTTCAGGTCCTACTTCCCGGGATGAAAAGAAAACAAGAACGGAGCACTCCTCTGCAAAAGATACAAAGAAAAAGATGGGTTTTACAAGACGTCAATCGGTGAGCAGTTTTATCTCAGCACTACAGGAACTTGGCTCAAGCGATGTGGACATTGGAAGTGATGAAGATGAAGATGATTTGGCAAACTTGTGCTTCATGGTGGGTATGTCAAGATCAAGTATGGAGGAGGCAGAACACAACATCGACAATGAAGAGGTATGTCCTACTTGCAAAGAAATGTGTGATGCTATTTCTCGTGCCACTGTTATTGTTAAGAAAAAGGACAAAAAGCTTAGGGACAATGCTGTTAAAATTGAGTCACTAGAATCTGAAATCAATCATTTGAAATCCTTGATTCCTAGTAATGATTCTTGTTCCTCATGTGACTTAATTTATGAACAATTGTCCTCCCTAAGAAGTGCACATACCTCCACACTTAATAAACTTGAACTTGAAATTGAAAAGAACAAAAAGCTTGCTGCACTTAATATTGGAAACTTAAAAGATGCTTCTTGTTCTACAATTGATTTGCATTGTTCTAGTTGTGATGATCTTGATAAGAAACTGCAAGATGCTATGAATGAAATCTCTATATTGAACAATGCTTTATGTTGTCATGAAGTTAAATATTGTTCCAATTGCAAATTAAAAGGAAAAACTACATGTGAAAATTGCCTTGATCTGTCTAATAAACTTGATAACATGCATAATACATTTGATCGGTTTTGTAATGGGAATAAGTACCTAAACTTGTTGCTGAATTCATCCAAGTCTTGCAATGATAAAACTAGTTTAGGTTTTGATTCTCATGCTCAAGCTAAGGCACATCCACCTAAAATTGTAAAGTCATTAGGAAGTGGTTTGATTCAAACAGTTCCTAAACAAAAAGAAGTGGTTTTCACATCTGCAGGAGTGTTGTCTCATTCGGTTTCAAACAAAAATATTGTTTGCTCATCTAGACATGAACACAAAGTTAAATTTCATTGTACCTACTGTGGTAGAGATGGTCATGTCATAGATTTTTGTTATAGACTAGCTAAACAACAGAAAAGGGAAAGAATGGTTGCTAGACCTCATAACTTTCATACAAAATTTGCAGCGCATATTGAACCGAATGTACAACCTGCTATTTTGAGTCAAAAACATTCAAAGTTTACCTCCGGACCTTCTGTTTTTGCTTCCAGAGCTACTGATTTTTGTGCTACACAAGTAAAACCTTATAGGTCAGTAGTTAAGAATAAAAAATCTCAAACTTTGACTTATAAACCTACTGTTTTGTCTCAGCTTTCGCGTGTTTTTCCTGCTGCACGTCGCGCGACTCAGTACAGGATTCCTAAATTCCTTTTGACTAACCCCAATATTGAGTCATCGACATATTGTGCTGCTATGTAGGTTACACGTTTGAGGAAGGCGAACATTTGGATTTTGGATTCAGGTTGCTCACGCCACATGACCGGTAACAAAGATTGGTTCTCCTCCCTCTCTTTTGTGTCATTTGTAGAGAATGTTACTTGTGCCGATAATTCTTCAACTCCTATAATTGCTAAGGGTTCAGTTAAAGTAAATGATCACTACACTTTGAAGGATGTGGCACTTGTCAAAAATTTGAAATACAACTTGCTTTCTGTTTCACAATTGCTAGATGAAAATCTGTAAATTATTTTCAATAAAAACTGCTGCAAAGTTGTAAGTTCAAATAGTGAGCTTATTTTTAACATGTCTCGATTTGGAAGAGTTTTTAAAGCTGATTTTGATATGTCGTCCTCTAAGCATAGGTGTCTAGTTGCTAATGATTCAAAGGACCTATATTTTTGGCATCGTAGACTTGGTCACGTAGGCTTTGATCACCTAATGCGTGTTAGTGCTCTTGATCGCATACGTGGGCTGCCTAAGCTTAAAGGGGACAAAGAAATTGTGTGCTCTTCTTGTAGACATGCTAAGATGGTTGCAGGTTCACATACTCCTCTCACAATGATCATAACAACTGAACCATGTCAACTTTTGCATCTTGACACTGTAGGACCTTCACGTGTTCAATCCTTCGGAGGTATATGGTATGTACTTGTGATTGTTGATGATTATTCTAGATACTCTTTGGTTTACTTTATGGCGTCTCAGAATGAAGTTTTTAGTCACTTTAGAACTTTATTTCTTATGTTATCAATTGATTACCCAGGATCTTTAAAAGCAATTAGAAGTGATAATGGAACTGATTTTAAAAATCAATCTTTTGATCACTTTTGCACTAAAAATAGAATAGATCATCAATTTTCTTCACCATATCTACCTCAACAAAATGGTGTTGTAGAAAGAAAGAACAGGACCTTAGTTGAGATGGCTAGGACTATGCTTGATGAATATCAAACTCCTAGGAAATTTTGGGCTGATGCGTTAGCAACCGCTTGTTATGTCTCAAATCGTGTTTTCTTGCGTGCTAAGCTAGGTAAAACACCATATGAGCTCCGATTTGGACATAGGCCTAGTGTTACACACTTTCGGGTCTTTGGTTGCAAATGCTTTGTTAAGAAACATGGTAATCTTGATAAATTTGAACCTAGATCCATTGATGGCATGTTTCTTGGTTATCCATATCATACTAGAGGCTACCGTGTGCTTTTACTTGACACTAACAAAATTGTGGAGACTTGTGAAGTGTCTTTTGATGAAGCTAGCCCAGGTACTAGCTCAAACATTGCAGGTCCAGATCCATATCCGCAAGGGGGGAGCATTTTCGTTGAAGATGAGGAGGAATTGGAGCTGCTGCATGAAAATTCAGCAGCTAAAGACTTTGGTTCAGCTCCGGAAGTTAATTCTCAACCAGCACCGACAACCATCCATGCTGATTCAAATCATCCTCAAGTCACAAGCTCATCGATTTGTGATGAACATGAAGAAGAAGAAGCTTGTGAGACATCTGTTCCCCTGCGGTTTTACAAAGATCATCCCCCACAACAGATGATTGGAAGCTTGCACGAACGAGTCACATGGTCCAGGGTTTGCGATCCAAACTCTTATGCTCATTCCTCCTTTAGTTGCTTCTTTTGAACCTAAAGATATATTACGCGCACTCACTAATGAATCTTGGATTATTGCCATGCAAGAAGAGTTAGAAAACTTTGAAAAGAGTAATGTCTAGAAACTTGTACCTCCATCTGAAGGTCACACTTTAATTGGAACTAAATGGGTATTTAAAAATAAAAAAAGTGAGGATGGGGTTGTGGTTAGGTATAAGGCTAGGTTGGTTGCTCAAGGTTTCACTCAAGTTGAAGGTCTAGATTTTGATGAAACTTTTGCTCCTGTTGCTAGATTAGAAGCCATAGGAATTTGGTTAGCTTTTGCTGCATCTATTGGTTTTAAGCTATATCAAATGGATGTTAAAAGTGCTTTTCTTAATGGCTACATAGATGAGGAGGTTTATGTGAAACAACCACCGGGTTTTGAAAATCCAGATTTTCTTAATCATGTTTACAAATTGTCCAAAGCCTTGTATGTTCTCAAATAGGCCTCTAGAGCATGGTATGATAGGTTAAAAACATTCTTACTTGAAAAAGGGTTTACCATGGGCAAGGTTGACACAACTCTTTTTGTGCTTAAGCATGGCAATGACTCATTATTCGTTCACGTATATGTGGATGATATTATCTTTGGTTGTGCTTCTCATGATCTTGTGTCCAAGTTTTCAGCAATGATGAGTTTTGAATTTGAAATGAGTATGATGGGTGAACTCACTTACTTTTTGGGGCTGCAAATCAAGCAAACTAAGGAGGGTACCTTTGTGCATCAAACGAAGTATACAAAAGACCTCCTAAGGCGCTTCAACATGGACAAAAGCAAGCCTCTTTGGACACCAATGGGAACAGCAACAACACTTGAAATTGATGAATATGGTGAACCCGTGGATCAAAAAGAATATAGAATCTTGATCGGATCACTTTTGTACCTCATGGCATTAAGACCAGACATACAATTCAGCGTATGTCTTTGTGCACGGTTTCAAGCTTTCCCACGTGCTTCACGTCGTCAAGCCGTCAAAAAGATTCTCAGGTACTTACATGGAACTCAACAATTTGGAATTTTTCTTCCTTCTTCCTCAACCGTTACTTTGAAAGCTTATTCGGATGCTGATTTTGGGGGTTGTAGGATTGATAGGAAAAGTACTTCCGGTGCTTTTCATTTTCTTGGTAATTCTTTTGTTGCTTTGTCCTCTAGAAAACAAAATTCAGTTGCACAATCCACAACCGAATCTGAATATGTAGCTGATGCTAGTGCTTGCTCACAAATTCTTTGGATTGTTCAAACACTTAAGGAATATGGGGTTGATCTAGATAGTGTTCCACTTTTTTGTGATAACACTAGTGCCATTTGCATTGCTAAAAACCCCGTGCAACATTCTAGAACTAAGCACATTGACATTAGGTATCACTTTCTCCGTGAAAATGTTGAAAAAGGAAACATTGTGCTTCACCATGTAGATATCGAACAACAATTGGCTGACATTTTTACAAAACCTTTGGATTTCACTCGTTTTTGTCACATTCGTAGTGAAATAGGGGTTATGCATCCTCATGGCTTAAATTGAGGGGGAGTATGAAACATGGAAGTCTATGTGTGAATCTGAACTAAAATAATATAAGCATAGTATTTCATACATATATGACTTGTGATTCCTTTTACATGCTGAAAGTTCTTACTACATTACTCGTGTTATACATTTTGTAGTTTTTGCCATGTCTAGTAATTGGAATAATTACTTACACTAAAATTGGTCATGGTCGAACTTTCTTGCTGTTTATAACTTGTTACATGTTCACAAGTGCTTTTAGTCATTAAGAATTAATCAAGTAATCAACTCACATGTTGAGATTTTATGAACAAATATAAATTGAGAAAATATCAAGAGAATATACATGCATCGCACTTAGATATGAACTTGGAAGAAGTTGTGTATGACTAAAACCATGTCCTTAAGCTTCTGATTGTCAAATGACATAGGCTTAGCTGGGTTGGTTAGAATAAGGCAGAAGCACATATAATCTCTTGCAAATATCATATGATCTAAATTTATTCTTTGAAAAATAATAAAATGCAGCAGCTAGTGTCAGGATTTCAGGTTTTGAAATGGTTAAGTTTGTGAGATCATGACTTACTTAAATTGAAAATTACATTTGATCTCTAGCATTGCTTACACTACTTTATGTATTTCATTGATGTGATAATGTAAGGTAGCTGATAGTATGACTTGAATGATAATATTATTACAAAGCATAAAGTCAAAAATATAATGAAAGATACATGAGCCATACCTTTCCCAATTTGGACTTGGGACTAGAGGCTCCTCTATTAACGTCTAACCTCCACTAAGGACCTAGGAGAACTAGTGTATACAAGAGAGAATGCTCAATTGGTGTGTGTTGAAGTGAGGGGTGAGGGGTCCTATTTATACTAGTGTTGAGGTCGGTTCCCAGCGCGAATTAGTTATCAACGACTTCACAAAGTTGGGAGGAGCCAACACGTGGAAGCTGATCGGGTTTGGAGGAGCTACTAGGTCGGCTGAACCATCTGTTCGGTCGACCTAGTAAACCCTCAGAACGGGTTGTGCTTTCTCCAGGTGGCTGACAGTTGGGTCCCATGACTGTTTCTGTGCCCTACGCTGTTGGATCTCCTCGGATACTCCTGTCAGTGGGCCATTTAATCCATGAGCTACCACATGTCAGCTTCTAATTGGCTGGGATGGTAATATTTAGGATCCATCCCCTTGTTTCACTTCAATTCTGTATAAAATACCTGCATGCACTAATTTCTCCATGTATAAGTAGAACTAGGTCATTTCTAACTATGATGTGTGTAAGAAATAGTCATTCCTTCACATAATTGAGTTATATTGATTGTCAAAATTAGTATATAATGATCGTCAACGAACTCCCCCAAGCTTACCCTTTGCTTGTCTCGAAGCAAAGGTAAATACTTAGGTTGTCGATTAGGAGTAGCTACAATGTCCTATTTGCCAAAAGTATCAAGTGCACAACAAAGTATTCTACCTTGCATTGAATAAGTTGGCTATGGTACCTCACCCTTTTTCTTAGTCTTTATGGGGCTTATGCCACATCCTTTTCTTGGGTGGTTGATGGACAGAACAGCAAAATGAGCATGCATCCCCTAATGTTTGGATTTAAGTTCCTCAAATGATACACTCAATCACTCCTATGTGGGACGTAGTATTTGTAACCTAACCAAGGCAATGCCTTTCTTGTCCTACATCTAAATAAGGCTTGTATGTGGAGCTTGGTAGGGATCAAGAGTAGACATATTTGCAACACATAAATTGCTAAGTCAAAAGAGTAAGCCTTAGGAAAAAAACCATAGTTTTGATTAAGATTTGTGCAAGTTTGATGTAATATTTGTGGAGTTGAAATATGAAGATGACTCCTTTGTGTGCACTCTCTTTTTGTGAGGATGAAACACGACTACTTATTATCTCGCTCTTTTTTTTTCTCATTCTCCTGTACATGAGCATGCATTTTCTTTTTCTTGTAGCCATGTCTTCTACTCCTCTTTATTTTTTTTCATGTAATTTCGAGAGTGTATTATGCATGAAAATCATGGTGTATCTTTTTGGTGGTGGAATGGTATGATAAAATTTTGCTAACTTCAAGTGTAGAAGTTTAGCATGTGCCCGTGTAACCTTGATCTTAAAAGCATGAAAAGGTTCTCTCATAGGTCTATACTATTTTGACCAGGCTCAATGTGAAGGAAAATAACATATGCATAAGGTTTAGCTAATTCAAATCATTATATGGCTTTGGTATGTTTCTATCAAATGAGGAACTCCCATTTTAAATTTCTCCTTGAAATCAAGTTTCACCTTCAACTAAGATATTAGCAGCTCTTATCACTATACCATATCCCACAACAACCTAGAATTGGACTTAGCTTTTGCTCCCCCACAATTTCCAAGTTTTAGGCAAGTATATTCTAGGTCAATAAACCCAATACTTGGGGAATACTAAGTTGTACGCAAGGGACTAGAGAAAATAAAATAGAGCAACTATTCATCATTTCAAATTATCCAAAGTAAAAATATTCTTACGCACATCCTTTATTTTATTAACCTAACCTATACCAAGTTATTGAAATTAATTTGTTTTAGATGCAATTGTGATGGAATGAAAGAAATAAAATAAAGGAACAGAAATGGGGTGTGATACAAGTTACCTCAAGTGGGGGTCCTCCTGCAGCTTGTTCTTGGTCAAGGTCCGTGATAGGGGCTGAAACCCTAACGACGAATGTAGGCTATGAGGTTGGTCTAACCTTGTTGCAACATGGCTTTGTCATTGGAGGGTTGAGTATCGATGTTGGTTTGCCTACCACGGGTTCCATGAGTGTGGTCGAGGAGAGTGTTGTCGATGTCGCTCATCCACATCTCAAGGTTTCCATAGGTTGGATGTAACTTGTTATTCCTTGGCTAAGGTAATGATAACCTTTAGCTACAAAGGAATAACGTGCACTCAACAAGCGTTAAGTGTGTTCCATGATTCTTTGGCTAAGGTGTATCATACCTTCTTGCCATAAAGGAATAACTTGTACCTCTCATGCATTGGGTGTCATCCGTCATTCCTTGGCTAAGGTAACGATAACCTTTAGCAACAAAGGAGTGACAAGTACCCAACATGTGGTTGTATGATCTATTGTTTCTTGGCTAAGGTACAACATACTTTTAACCACAAAGGGATGTCATTCACTCAACATGGGTCGAGTGTGATCCGTTGCTCCTTGGCTAAGGTATACCTTCTAGTCACATAGGAACAACTTGCACCCAATATAAATTGGATGTGATATTATCATTCCTTGGTTAAGGTACATCATACCTTTTAGCCACAAAGGAATAACTTACATCCAATGATGGTGGCAATTCCCTTGAGCTCGAATGAATGCTTAGAATAGTTGAGAGCATAATGCTCTCACATATTCGTAGCAGCCCATTGGTTACTCATGGAGGGTTTACACGTTAAATCTCCAGCCTTGTATAGTTATGATTGACCTTCGGGCTTAATCTCCGATAGGTGGCAACCATCCTAATTTACTCCTTGGCCAAGAGATGTTGAATTGGAATCCTCTTAGGATTTCCAACAATTGGAGCTTCGAATGCCTGCATAGTAATATTACTTCTGCAAGCTTCCCCTCTATGATAGAGAGGGATGGTTAGCTCCTGATACTTGTACAAATGGATTTTCGGGTTAGGTAACCGAATCTTCAGTTGTACGTACAGGGATGAACAAGACCAAACATGTATTGGGTCTAATTTGATGTGTATTCATGAACAATGTATTATTCATTGATAAGAGTGGGGATTTATGGATAAATAATAAATTTCCACATTTTTAAAGCCCCTACTCATAGCAATGCAAGTCGTATAAATACACTATATCGATCCCTTCATCTTGTAAAAATTTCTAACCACCATAGCTTTTTACAAGAGCAAACATTTATCATGTGGATTATGACAAACAAGATTCTCAATTTTATCCTCCTGAACATTTTAAGTTTCTTGCATAGGAATTTGAAATTTAGTGATCCATACATGAATGAGTTTCAAATCAAAATTATGGATTTCACTATTCCTAGGTTGCTACATACCAATTCAACCATTAATTCATTCCATAAGCATTATTTACTAAACCTAGCCAGAAAGTTTCTAAGTCAATTTTAGCAATGCTCATGAAATTCTAGGTACTTCTTTAAATTAATTCCCAAGTAAGGTGACTTTCCTTCAAGAATCATTAAGAGCAATGCTAGCACTTACTCTCGTGATGATGCATAAGAATTGAATAATGAGAAGGTGGAAACCTTCCAAACCGATGTAAGCAAAAATCATTCAATCCTAATGCAATTCAAACGACGGAAAATTTTAAACATGTACCTCAATTGAAGAGCAGTCCTGGTTGAAGGTCGTTGTGTGAGAAACTCACATCCATGGATTTTGGTGTAGCCTTCATGTTCAATGTCTCCTGCCAGGTTGAGGTTGGAGTTGAATGAGCTTCATCTTGCTCCTTCATTGGGCCACCATATTAAGCATTCGTCCACCATGAACATAAAATAAGATCGATGTAGGGATGTGCGCTTGAATTCTACGATAGTGAATTGGGCTTGATGAGGCCTTCAATCCTCTTTACAAATTTTGTTCTGGCTGCATTAAAATCAAAACAAACAAAACAACTTGAAAATGGGTTACGTTAGCTCAAAAGCATGTTGTACCCTTTGTCAAATTGTTTTGCCCAACTTGAAACAACTTGCATATGCAATGAATATTAAGGGAAATATTTCTGGTTTGAATTAGGAAGATGAATTCATTTGGTTACGCCCAAGGTTCTTATCAAAATAAATTTATTTCCTAATTCAAAATTTTAGTTTTATGATGGCTGGAAATTTTACTTTCCAACATGCAAATGTAAAAATTCAAACATGCTAAGTGCAATTGCAAAGATTGATGGGAAATCCAAATATGCAATTGGGAAAGAAAATATGAGATAACTACCAATTAACCTATTAGCAAGGACTCACTAAATTTTTGAAGTCCGAGTGGGATTTACTTTGTCCTATTTAGTGCGATGATTTGTTGTCAAATCCCAGAGTTGAAGATGTAGACAACTTCTCTTGATTGTCATGCCAAATCTCTTTTGGCATGTCAGTTGGACATGTGGACCACATGGTGGCCCTAGCCTTTTCGTCGACTTAATGGAGACTTGTTGATGTAGTGACAACTTCTCCCTTTTGAAGATATTCTTTCGTGAGCATGGTGAGGCTTCTCCTTCTTTTGGGGTGCCACTTCGACCCTCTTGATGTTCCTTTGAGTTAACCCATACCTCGATCATAGATCAAAGCCTTCCTTGGACATGATGACATGTGGACTCAACAATCAAAAAAGAAACGCTTCGTCCACAAGGTCATTTGCCTTAGGTTGGACTATGGACTAGAGGCTCTCCTCTCTACAGCTATTGACGGCTGTTATATACCAATTTTACCAGTCAATATAACTGAATAATTGGAAGGAAATACCATTTCTTGCACACAATACCTTTCTATTTAACCTATTTCCACTTGTCCTTGGAGAAATAGTGCATGCAGACATTTATTACAGGAAATTAGGTAAAAGAGGGGGAGCAATCCTATAAAATATCATCTCAGCCAATCAAGCACCAACATGTGGCACGCCATGGATCAAATGACCCACAAACAGAAGTATCCGAGGCCATCCAATGGTGTATCACCTATATCAGTAAAGGGGACCCACATGTTAGAGACCTGGAGGAAACACAACCCCAACAGAGCACTGACTAGGTCGACCAACCAACCTAGTCGCTCGACCTGGTCCTGACGCCAAACTCGGTTAATCGACACGTGTTGGCTCCTCCAGGCTTCCTGAAGATTATGTTGACTGATTCACATGCTTTTGGTGAAGGGAACCGACCCGTCTCCACCTATAAATAGGACCCCCTACCCGCACTTCACACAAAGACCACTTGAGTATTCATTCTATTGTATCCACTGGTCTCCATATGTTTAGAGGAGTTTAGGCTGTAGAGAGGAGAGCCTCTAGTCCATAGTACATGTTAGGAAGGAGTAGAATGAGTCTCTCTCTTCCCAATTCCAATTGGGAAAGGTATGACTCTCATATTCCTATTTGTACTTGTGACATTGTTCTTAATAAAGATGTTATCTTAAGTCTTCTTTTATTCATATGCTTGGATGAAGCATTTCTTGTTTGATTATGGATTCCATGTATGTGGTAGGAGTAGTACTTTTGATTATGCCATATCATTCTAATTATATCATCATAAACACTACAAATCCCTACTATAGTCTAATTAGTTACGACATGACCATGTTATTATGATTAACTTATGCTATGTTCCAGCATTGGTTCAATGATGTTTAGGTTAGTCATTGACTTAGGGTGGCCTGTGCCTAGGCTCCTAAGGTATTTAATTAATATGCTAGAACGGTCCTAGGATAGTTAAGTAGCGTTGGATGTCTCGTAGACCTACGAATTGAAAAGGTAGGCAATTGGTGGTGACAACACTATCTGTTCTTGTAATGCTCCACGTTCGGCTATGCCACAGGATCTTTGCAGGAGTCATCCTAGTATTGCTAGGGGTAAACCAGTGCCCGATGTGTTGAACAACTTAGCATAAGAATTCATCATTGACATGTTCATTAGTATCTAATCTAGGCTATGTATATGTATACTAGAAGCATTGTTGGAGCAACTCCCTAACTCTTAGGCTAATCCCTCTTTGACCCATTTATCCCCCTTAGAATAGGATGCTCTTGTGTGTGTCACACTACCTCTAAGTATCTATTACCCATCCTCACTAGAACCCTACCTAGACAAATCTACTCTCTTCATGTGATGATTGCTATGCTTCCACCTAGCCTTCCTTTGGGAGAATATAAATGAGACTCTTGAAATACTCTTTTAAGGGAAAATGCAAGTTCGATAGTTTCCGTGCGCTTGCGGATTTTTATTTGTGATGTAAAAAATGTCAACATGCATTTCTGGCGCCGTTGTCAGGAAGGCAGCTGAAGTATTGCATGATTGAGTGAATAGGATAGGACCCTGGGTAGGTTTTAGTAGGATAACCCTTTTTGTTTTTGCATTTTATGTGAAAACATGGTAGTGTACATTTGGATTCCACTTGCCAGAAAAAACATCTTGAATCCTTTCTAAGAGATCGACCTCGTGTTGGTACTCCTCTGATGCTTCGAGCGGCAAAGGAAGCCAGCACAACTGCACCAACAGCTGAAACGCCAATAGCCCAGAGGACCCTTTGTGAGTTTTCGGCTCCCTTTGCTAACAACATTTGGTTTCCTTAAGGACGTATCTCCTAATGCACTTCGTCTTCGGCTGTTTTTGTTCTCCCTTCTTGGGAGAGCAAAGCAGTTGTTGATACCCTGCATACAGGGTATCCCTTCGTACTAGAAGAAGATGTGTTGCGTTCCACCTTCCATTATTGTGGACTTCTGGAGGCAACACGTGTCCCGTAGTGTCAGCTCTGTCTCCGTCCTTAGGGAAGCTCCAGCACTACCACATGTCTCGTAGTGCTGGATCTGCCTCCCTCCTTAGGGTGGCTCCGGCCCTGCCACGTGTCCCGAAGTGCCGGACTCGCCTCCATCCTTCGGGTAGCTCCTGTGTTGCCACGTGTCCCAGGGTGCCAGACCTGCCTCCCCAACGAGCGAAGCTTCGGTGCTCCCACGTGTCTAGTAGTTCCAGACCTGCCTCCCCGTCAAGGGAAGCTCCAGAGCTGCCATGTGTCCTGTAGCTCCAGACCTGCCTCCACGCAGAGAGAAGCTCTGGAGCTTTCACATGTCACACGTCCGGATCGATGTCTACAACAGGAAGAATTCGGTATCTCCAACAGCGTGGACCATCAAGGGCTATCCATCGGCCATTACAAGACCTAGTTAACGCGTCATTGATGCCATATTAACGATGCAAGATCAGGGGACTATCAAGATCGGTAACGCTATTATTAAGACATGTTATAACTCTATTAACCCCCTTTTAACACCTGTAGATCGTGTATAGGGCGGTTATTACAGTCGGGGCCACCTTTCAGGCCACGACACATACTGTATGTAAAAGTCCGCTTTTCGGAACAACAAAAACCCAAAAATGCGAACTTTAAAATTTTGAAAATGGACTTAAAAATCCAAACTCACATGAACCATATGAGTTAACCAATGTTCACTAAAAATAGGACTTGTTAAAATTTCACATATAGAACGTGTTTGCAAATGTATTTGAACTTAAGGTGTAAAATCTTTAATTTCCAAGTATTCATATTTTCAATGAAAAATTTAAGGAGAAAAGAAAACAAAATAGGGAGAAAGAAAAATGAATTATTCCAACCCTAAAATGGGACATTCACAAAAATTCAAATGTACGACTGTAAATTTTCCCTTCTAATATTCCAAATAGACTCTCGGTAAAGATTCAAAAAAATTTTGAAGCACGTTTTCTATTTATTGGACACGTACTGAGAGTTTAATCAGGGTCGACTTCAAATTTAAACTTTGTACTTAACTTTGTCCAAATCCATTCCAAATTTTTCTTGAGGTCCCTTATGGTTCAAAAAGGGTAACTTCGAAGTTTCAGGATTTTTGAACCTAATCTACCATTTATTTCATTGAATCAAGTATCACCACTTGAATTCAAATTCAAAATTTGAATTTTTTTGAAACATTACCAAATACTGAAATTGATTTGCCCAATAAATTCCTCATATTTTGTTTAGTGTCCCTGCCCACTTTAAACACTTTTAGAGCCTGTTAGATATTTAATTGCAGTTAGAATGAAGATAAGAAGGAGGGAGGTGGGTCCCACATGTGGTCCCCACAGGTCAGGTCGGCACCTCCTCTGTCTCCTCCCCTGCCTCCACGCAAACGCGCTGCATGCGCCACCACGATGGACAACGTCGGTCCTTATCACAGCGCCCGACTCCTTCCAATCCACAGCACCGCTCGCGCTCTTCCTCCCGACCGTGTCCGACCACAGCACCGCTCCACCTCCCAACCGACCGTGGTGCCGCCCCCACTCCTGCTCGCCAACGTCGGCCTGCACGCGTCGCCCCAGCACCTCCCCGCCGTCCGCCTGACTCGGCCAACGCAGCGCTTGCCCCCCCCTCTGGCCGCGTTTCTGGCCGTTGCTCGCTGCGCTCTTGCGCAAGAGCGCCCCGACGACGCGCCCGCCTCTGCTCCTCACCGGCGCCGCCGTGTACCGCTCGCCTTGGCCCCCGGACCGCGCATCTCCCTGCACCCGGCTGCCTCCAGCGCCTCACTCGCTGGTGGTTGCCCCGGCTCGTGTCTCTGCGCCGTTTCTCTGCTCCTCCCTTCATCCAGTGCTGCAGCGCCACGCTACGCTGGTCGCGCGCGCCACGGATGCGCATCATCGGTGCCTCGCCGCGCCCAGCTCCGCCGCACTGCCTGCGTCGCCATTCTGCGCCTCGTCGCGTCCTGCTCCCGTGGCGAGCATGCCCGCGTGCAGCATGCCGCTCTGATGCTGCTCGCCTCGCCGTGCCGGGACGCCCTCTGTCCACTAGCCGCCGTGCTGCAGTACCTTGCCCCCGTCCAACGACCACAACCAGTCACCAACGACCGACAACGCCGCAGCGCTCCTCACTGCAATGCCTTCCGGCTGTGCGCCATGGCCGCACCGCCATCCACTCCGCGTTCCTCACTGCTGCGCCTCCCACGGCGTGGTGACCGCAATCCACCGACCATTCGCACCGTTTCCAGCGTGTCTCTACTGTGCTGCTCGCTACAGCGCCTTTCTCCCACCTCGGCGTCACGGGAAAGTTCAAACGAGTGTTGTGTTACTTAGCCTTGTGCTGCCCCAACTTCGACGCCTACTTTCCGTCGTAGCGACGTTCTGCTCATAGGCCGTGTCCTAGCAAAGAAGCAGGTGATATGAGTGGTGAAGGAGATGCAGGAACACACCTTTGACACCATGGTATCGACAACTGGTCCAAGGTGAGCTCTGATTTTGCAAGATTGATTGGATCAGTGACTGCAGCCAAGGTGTTTGACGAAATTATTACAAGGCGAAACTAAGTTGTGTTGCTGTTCAATGCTGGTCTATGGATGCAGGTTTACTGTGGGTTGGCAATCGACCAAGATATGTGCCAAGATGCTTTTTGAAGGGTGATGAAGCGACGGAATCAAGTACACACCCAAGATGTTCAGCGAAATGCCTACAAGGTGAGCCTTGCCCTAAAATACCTTGCTTGACGTCATCAAAGTCCGTTCGTTGTGATCGTTAATGGTACTCATATGTCGTCAAGCCGTACGTCCATGTTCCGCGTTAATATCATTCCTATAGGAGTCCCGAAGTCGACCTGCTTTGTCGTTTGTATCATGTTTTCTTGTCCGTGCGTGCTCGTGATGCTCCACCATAAGCCGCATCGACGTCGTTGACCACATGACGTCGTCGTGACGCTCCGAGCCGTCATTGTGCCCTGACATCAAGATGGAGGATGCTTGTGATGTGTTTGGTGCTGGAACACAAGCATGACTCGTCGGATAATAGTTGTCAAGCCAAATTAGGTTTTAGTCGATGAGAGAGTGATCAAGTCCTAGGTGTAATCTAGATGCTCGATGAAATGCCTTCTAGATCAAACCAGGTGGGTCGGTGATCACCGATGACCTGGGGTAGAGGTCTGCAAGAAGGTTGCGACCAACAAGGAGAACTAGACCAAGGGGAACCATGGATAAGAGTTCCTTGGTTGTGTAGAGGATGTTCCCTAACCGATCACAGGATTGGTTAACTTGGTGTACCAATTCATCGACGGCAGGTTCGTCGAGTCGCTTATCAACAACCGCGTCGACACTCATAGGTGGTGTTCGGGATTCCGCTCACCCCATTGACGAGTCCCGGTTGATGTGAACGTCGCTAAGATGATCTTCTCGAGATGGCAAAGCATGCCTTCACGGTAAGGTACCGCATCATGTTTAAGTCCCAAGAGCTTACCGAGCTCACCTGGACAAGCTTGTGGGAGACACTACATTAGTGTCATCATGTAAGCACTTGAACGATGCTTGCGCCGTTAGTGGTAGCAATTGGTTTACCTAAAAGCGGTTTGAACGTTATCTTGGTACTCATGCTAGGTTAATAGTGCTTGTAATGACTTCTTAAGTCCAAGCCATGTTGATCTCAATTCAGTTCGAAGTGTCGTTAGGTTCCATCATGGTTCATCTTAAGTCAGGACCCTACAACAGCACTGCTCACTTAACTAGGTTTACTCCTTTATAAGTTAAGTCAAGTTCATTGGTCGACTGCTAAATCGCGACCTTCGTCTTGTACACTCCACTCATACTCAAGTTTTCGATGTCCCACCTTAATTTTTGGGTCGTCCTTACACTTCTCCGCCCAACACTTCTTCACCATTCAGAATTGTCAATCTCACGTGGCCTAGCTTGAAGTGTGGTATGCTAAGTTGCAATGTAGCTTTAGGTTGTACCTTCCAGTTCGTATCGACACTTCTATGTCCACCTTGACTCATCCTCTGGTTACCCCCACAACAGAGGCATATCTGTCCTTCTTAGTCAAACTCCTCGTTCTTAAAGTTTACACAACCCCATGGAGTCTATTATTAAACTACTTAATTACTTATATGCATATCATGTCGATAGGAACGTGATGATAGGTGATCGACGAGAAGTTTCGCTTGGAGGAGAATGCCAGGGTGTCCACTTGAAGTCCTTGGCGGAGTCTGCATAGAAGGACTACTAACAATTGACATTTATTCGAGTCGCAAACTAAGGCAAGCCCCGGTTTGCATTTAAGTCGTTTATAAAATTTTGCTTTATCACTATGATTAGTAGTATATGAATTGTGCATTATGTTTAGGATGATTGAAAACTCCAGATGCATGACCCAAAAATCCCATTGGTTAACTGGGTAGGTTAATCACTCAACGTGTAGAATTGCTATGCTAATGTAGTAGGTAAACCGGTAGAAGTCGAGTATTTGGAATCTACTCGCGAGATAGAAATTTACATGCATCTATACTGGGATAACATTTATAGAAAATAATTGTTACATCAAAAACTCGAGAATGGTCAGAGATGGATAGGAAGCGACAAGACGTGGTCTTGGTCGCATAGCTCTGACTGGTCAGTTAAGGACCGTCTGTATGCGGCCCCTTTGGACAAGATTGAATTGTACCGGCGACATAATGGACATATGGAATCCAGTAAACTGATGTAACTCGATAACTGGGGTGTCGAGGCCCATTGACTCACCATTGATAGGGGTGGGTTGAGTACAGTAAGGTGTAAATCGGTCGGCGGACACATGAGGTGTTCCTTGCGGAGACATTTTGTTTGCGGAGGTGAGACGGGCTCGACGTTCGGGTTTCTTGTTAAAGGTGGCCATATACGCCTAGTACTGAAGTGTTATGCAGGTACAGGTGTACTCGCTGACACTTCCGAACGACGTATGTGGCGTTTTGTCTAGGTGTGTTCTGATTGCAATCACCGTCCCTCGCGGTAATAGAGTATCACTTGTTCACTGCATCGTGACGTAGTAAATACTAAAGAAGCCAGAAAAATATATTGGATTGAATTATAATTGCTTTGCAACCTTGTCTGACTTAGAGATAGTGAAATTAAAGTTTACAGTTTCCTCACACTTTACCTGTAATAGCATTATGTGCTTTGGGCATGTCATATCATCGGAAAAGCGTTTCTTGTTTGATTGTGGAGTCTATGATGTGTCGTGCTTGAAGAATGTCATTTGCTACTTAAAACATGACTATAAGGATTTACTTGTAGGCGAGTCTTTTATGCTATTCCTTACCTATGCTTAGTACTTACCCCTGCATATGTCTAGTGAGACGGGTTAGTCTTGCTGAGCCTTATGCTCACGTTTGCGCTTTAACGATTTTTGAAGGTATTAGTTTTATTTTGTTGTTCAGGTTGCACATGAGACTCGAGGTGTCGAGATAAATCTCATGTGAACCACGCCGCTGCTGAATGTTCTTCTTGTTGCTAGTGAGAATCGTCCTAGGCATGGACGTCTTCTCTCCTGCTTAGTTAGGTGAGATTATGAGTATGTATTTTCCGCTGTGTGTGTACCCCTGTTGTACACTCTTTTGTAAACTCTTCTTATTATGAAATAAAAACTTTATATGTTTTGGTATCCTCTTTGTGTGTGCTGTTAGGTGCCGCATCGCACGAAAACACCCAATGAGATCCTCGGATGTGTGAACTCCGGTCCCACAAACATGGTATTAGAGCTTCATTGGGAATAGCACGCTCGAAAATAGCCTATTTTCGAAAACTCCTAAGTAGTCGAGTGAGGATTAGCTATATGCCCATAAAGGAATATTACTAGTATAAGTTATAAAGGTGGTGAACTAACTTGTTATGTTATTTCTGTAACGACGCTCTGTCTTCAAGGTAAGAGGTAAGGTACGCCACCGAGAGCGGATCAATCTCGGTAAGCTCTGAATACAAGATGTGGTATGTGATATTTCCGTGGCTTTGCACGGAAAGTCAATATGAGTTTCTGAAACTTTCCATGTTTATGAGAACATATGACACGCGGTACCCTAGCGTGACACAAAATTAGTGGGAGCCCCCGTCGGATGGTGTATAACCCGATAGTATCCATCTCTAGAACTATTCATGTTCTATGGGAGCATGCGAAACACATATGCCCGAGCGTGTATAAGCCGTTTCGTGTGGGAGTCTTTGATGTACAGACGTATTTATAGCCATGTACCTCGAGGCATGACCTCGCTCGAGGACGACTCACACCAGAGTCATATGCATTTACTTTTGATTATATCTTATTGTGACTGCCTGTCGTGTTTCCCCATGCCACCCTTGAGGTGTGAAGGTGTGAAAGGGGATTGTTTGTCTTCTGCAAGTACACTAACTCCGGTAGCGACCCGTGTAGCAAACGTTTGCGAGTGATCGATATTAGACCACCTATAGACGTATCCGGATATACCGGGTTAGACTTTTCTTTTGGTTAGGCTCGTAGTACCATCAGTATCACAATTGATACTTTGACCATCCCCCACGAAAGAATGGCTTCATTATCATCTTATAAGATCCAACTCCCAGATGCTGGTAAGATTTGGATCAAAGTTTCGACATGGAACGTACAATGTGAAGAAGGATGAAGATTAAGGCTTTTGTGTACTCTTGATGGAATCTAGCTCGATTATGTCAAGATGTGCTTCTAGTTAAACTTCATAGGACATCGTAGTATGCTATAGGGACGGGGGAGATCTTCAGGTCCTCGACAACTTCTCTATGGACGAGTTGGACAGAACAACACTGGTGAAATTCGTCCAAATCATTAGAAACCAGCATTTCTTCACCTCTTTAATATAATGAACTAGCGTCGGCATTTCAACCATAACTCTTTGTATAATCGACGAATACCTTCGTATAATGCATTTCCGGAAACCTTGCGACTTGTACAACAAGTTTGTAATGGGACTTGTTGTCAAATTGTGAGGTTATCCATCTGAAAATCAGTGGCCAAATCAGCTTTAAACAACCATGATCTATCAAACTAAATTCTGAAACCTGAACCGATTGTTCCACTTGAAAAATCCGTATCTCTTCAACCTGGAGGGCTATGGAGGCAAGTGAACACTTTTTGGAAATCTTTTGAAGTCTTCTATAAGTTTTCTATTGACCTCAAAGCCAAAAGACGCTTTTATGGTGATGAAAATGCACCGTTATCACAGCAGCTGCTGTTCTGAAACTACATGGACCGGTATGTGAATTTTTGCCATATTTCCTTGTAGAAAGCTCTTCTATTCCATTATGATACATTTCTGGAACTTCATATTCTGCTGGTCCGAGGTTACTAGCCTCGAGGGGAAGAGCTATTCTACAACTTTGTTATTCAATGTTACCTCAAATTCAGTTTAGAACTAGTTAGAAACTGGAGTTGAAGATAGTGCATGTATATAGGTGCTATCTGAAACAGTCAGAAAAATTCTGAACTTTGAACGGCCATAACTCTTAAAATAGAAATGCAACCTATGTATGTTTATATATGTATGGAAATCTTAAATAGTCCTCTATCAACTTCCTATTCAACACAAAGGCTAAAACTCGCAATAACATGGTCTAAATCGAAGTATCGTTTAAGGTGTCGTGACATTTCCGAATCTGGCAGATTTGGATTTAGTTGTTGTTTAGACCTTAGCTTTCAGTAGGATCATCGATTGGCTTCGGGTTTGACCTTTATGGAATCTTGAGAATGTTTGAAACAAGTTTTCTATGTATTATTTTTGCAAATGTTGATGTTTGTATATCTGAAAATTGTGGACAAAATCAGCCTTAAACAAAGGAGGTGCTGTCCAAATTTTCAGAAAAACTGTCAACTTGCAAATGCCATATCGTCTTAACCAGAAGTGCTACAAGGGCAAGTAAGTACTCCTTAGAAATTTTTGGAAGTACTTTACAATTTCTCTATTCAGATCGATACCAAAATGTTTTTCTAAGTGGGTGAAATTTGGATAATCGCAGAGACTGTCCAGGCACACCCAAACTGGACAGCAATCTGTACACCTCTGAATTTAATCCATAACTCACAGACCATTGATCCAATGGTGTCGCGCGAGTAGCCGTTGGAAAATTCAGTGAGTCAGCTACAATTTTTGCAATTGGCTCCAGACCTGAATCGGTCATCTACCTTTTCCAAATCGAGTTTGAATGCAGAGTGGTCAATCTGAACTGAATTCAAATTCTGAATGCTGAAATTTCAGCAAATTTCAAAAATTCATATCTTTTAAACCAGGACTGATACGAAGACAAGTAAGTACATTATGGAAATCTGATTACATTGGCTACAACTTTGTCCAGAAGAATATTTCCAGATTTCCATCAGAACAGCCTGAAAACTTTAGATCAAGACTGCTACTTTTAAAGCAGGTTCTGCTGAAAGTGCTGAAAAGTCTGCTGAATTTAAAATAGCATAACTTACAAACCAGAGAATATCTAGAGGCAAACCAATACTTTTTGGAAATTTCTTGATGTTTAATTTAACTTTGTTATTAACCTCAAGATCTGATTTTGCCATTAACTGAATAAAAATGGAGTTTGCGTACAGACTGGTCATTTGTCACCATAGTCTGGCCAGTTTGAACCTTTTGGTTTTTGTTAGGCATTCGGCTCTCGATTTCAATTCGAGGAGTGTCGTAACCAACCAAGAGTTAGGACTCAACTAATTATCAAGTTGAATAGAGTGTTTAACTCATTTGAAGCCTTCTCCCTTAGATAGGCATACTAGTGTCTGGTTTATGTGACTTGCCACATCACATCTTGTGATGTTGAACGCAGATCGCAATTACTCGAGTTGCATCTCATCTTCCCATGAGGATTGTTTGAAGTACGCTTCGACATCCTGGTTTGAAACTTTAAGGGGGAAGGTGATCACTTAAGTAACAGTGGTGTTTAACCATCAACCTTGGTTACAACAAGTCGTGTCAACAAGAAGGCGATCAATTAAGATTACATCTTTAAGAGGATCCAATATCCACCACCAGATTGAGTTACTCTAAGATGGGTGTGACTTCAACTCCACTAAAGCGATTGAGAAGGATATCCATTCCTCCTGACTGATTGAAGCGAAGGCTAAGTGAAGTATCACTAGAGCTGTGTCTAGTGATCTCGACCATGTGTCTAGGGATAACCTTCGACATATAGTTAGTTGTTTTTCTTCTGATGAAGATACTCCTCAAGTCAACTGGTAACTCTAAGACCTAGTTGAAGATACAATCAAGTGGAGTAGTACATGAACAAGCTTTTGAAAGGTCGAGGTAACGTGGTATGTTTCCCACATTCCTTGTCAATCGTACTGTTATGAATTCCTTAACTGTGGTCGAGTCATGAAAGGAACGCTACTCATTGAGTGTCTTTCACGACCACGGTATCCAATCCTTGCAAATCATAAGAAAGTACTTGAGTTTTGTGGGTGTGGTTCATTTAGTCTTGCTCAAACTATAAAAGCTATTGCACCATGCATGTGCATCATTTGCACCATACATCTGCATCATTTGCACCATACATCTGCACCATTTGCACCATACCATGTGCATATTCATTGCACCATACAACATATGATGCATCATGAAGCATCATTACCAATGTAACACCAATGATAGAATGCATGATAATACTAAAATTTAGGGCAAGATTGTGTACCCCATTCAAACTATTCTAAGGTGTCTAATGACTACGGTCATTTCACCATCTTCATTTGACTTCTTACATTATTGATCTCCTTTCCATTGAGTAATACTTCGAAAACCAATTACTCAACCTCACATGCAACTAAACAAACACTTGGACTTCCATCCTTAACTTCTTAGATTCAAGTACCTTGATTATTGCAACTATACCGTTCATCATCGAGTGGTCATCAGTTCGATGATCAACCTTGTAAAATCCATGAAATCTCCTTACTCGCGAGGATACCGTTCGATTGTCAACCTCGTGAAACTCTTTGGGTCCATCTGAGATCTTGTGGTATTATATGGTAACCTTGCTACACTAATTACCTTGTAAGTTACCATACGATTGAGTTCTTTGCTGTGTTGAAACATATGAGGATGCTGAATCCTTAAATCCTCGTGTACCACCACAAAGGGTCTTCATCTTCTATTTCTATTGTTTGAAGATGTTGATAAACCCAAAAACCTTGTAGTCGCCATATTTCAGTATTCCTGTTGTTCGGCCCCCATAAGAGTGTTGAGTGCTTTGCTACTCTTATGCTACAGCTAAGGGATCCTATGGTTGACTAAACATCAAACGAGGTTAATGATTGTTGCTTAACCTCAAAACCCATTTTAACTCGTCTCAGGGGAAATAACACATTAAGTTATAAGGACCTATGCAAAAATCAAGCAAGCAACCAAGAATCCATGCAAGGATAGTTTCAAACTATCGAGGTGACCCAGAGAAGCAAGGAACAAGTCCTGATTCTTCCAGTCAAGACTAGGACAGGACAAGATGACATGTCAGTGTAAGAGTACAACAATAAAGGATCAGTACCGGACGTGAGATTTTTACGACGTGATATTCTCATGTCGAGCATCCTGTCATGGTTTTCAACCTAAAGACTGGAATCACTTGAAGCAGACATTAGAATTTCTGAAGATGCCTAAAGATAATCACTATTTCGTAGAACCCAAGTCTTTAAGGGCATTGCCATTTTCTTTAGTTAATGACCCTCTTTTACGAATAGTCCCCTCATCGTTTCTGTTATTCTACTTGTTAGAATCTCGGGACGAGATTCCTTTAAGGGGGTAGGATTGTAAAAGCCCGCTTTTCGGAAGAACAAAAATGCGAAAATGCGAACTTAAAAATTTTGAAAATGGACTTGGAAATCCAAACTCACATGAACCATATGAGTTAACCAATGTTCACTAAAAATAGGGACTTGTTAAAATTTCACATATAGAACGTGTTTGCAAATGTATTGGAACTTAAGGTGTAAAATCATAAATTTCCAAGTATTCATATTTTCAATGAAAAATTAAAGGAGAAACGAAAACAAAATAGAGAGAAAGAAAAATGAATTATTCCAACCCTAAAATGGGACATTCACAAAAATTCAAATCTACCACTGTAAATTTTTCCATGACCTTCTAATATTCCAAATAGACTCTCGGTAAAGTTTCAAAAATTTTTTGAAGCACGTTTTCCGTTTATTGGATAGGTACTGAGAGTTTAATCAGAGTCGACTTCAAATTTAAACTTTGTACTTAACTTTGTCCAAATTTATTCCAAATTTTTCCTGAGGTCCCTTATGGTTCAAAAAGGGTAACTTCAAAGTTTTAGGATTTTTGAACCTAATCTACCATTTATTTCATAGAATCAAGTATCACCACTTGAATTCAAATTCAAAATTTGAATTTGTTTGAAACTTTACCAAATACTGAAATTGATTTGCCCAATAAATTCCTAATATTTTGTTTAGTGTCCCTGCCCACTTTTAACACTTTTAGAGCCTGTTAGATATTTAATTGCAGTTAAAATGAAGATAAGAAGGAGGGAGGTGGGTCCCACAAGTGGTCCCCACAGGTTAGGTCGGCACCTCCTCTCTCTCCTCCCCTGCCTACACGCAAACGCGCTGCATGCGCCACCGCGATGGACAACGTCGGTCCTTATCCCAGCGCCCGACTCCTTCCTATCCACAGCACCGCTCGCGCTCTTCCTCCCGACCCCGTACGGCCACAACACCGCTCCACCTCCCCGCCGACCGCGGCGCCGCCCCCACTCCCGCTCACCAACGCCGGCCCGCGCGCGTCGTCCCAGCACCTCCCCGCCGTCCGCCTGCCTCGGCCGATGCCGCGCTTGCCCCCCCCCTCCGGCCGCGCTTCTAGCCGTTGCTCGCCGTGCTCCTGCGCAAGGGCGCCCCGACGACGCGCTCGCCTCTGCTCCTCACCGGCGCCGCCGTGTGCCGCTCGCCCTGGCCGCCAGACCGCACGTCTCCCCTGCGCCCAGCTGCCTCCAGCGCCTCACTCGCCGGTGGTTGTCCCGGCTCGCGTCTCTGCGCCGTTTCTCTGCTGATCCCTTCCTCCAGTGCTGCAGCGCCATGCCATGCCGGCCGCGCGCGCCATGGATGTGCGTCGTCCGTGCCTCACCGCGCTCAGATCCGCCGCACCGTCTGCGTCGCCGTTCTGCGCCTCATCGCGTCCTGCTCCCATGGCGAGCATGCCCGTGCGCAGCATGCCGCCCTGATGTTGCTCGCCTCGCCGTGCCGGGGCGCCCTCTGTCCACTTGCCGCCGTGCTGCAGTACCTTGCCCCCGTCCAACGACTACAACCAGTCACCAACGACCGACAACGCTGCAGCGCTCCTTGCTGCAATGCCTTCTGGCTGTGCGCCATGGACGCACTGCCATCCACACCGCGTTCCTCACTGCTGCGCCTCCCACGGCGTGGTGACCGCAATCCACCGACCATTCGCGCCGTTCCCAGCGTGTCTTTGTTGTGCTGCTCGCTACAGCGCATCTCCAGGCCGCCTTCCTCCCACCTCGGCGTCATCGGAAAGTTCAAACGAGTGCTGTGTTACCTAGCCTTGTGCTGCCCCGACTTCGACGCCTACTTTCCATCGTCGCGACGTTCTGCTCATAGGCCGTGTCCTAGCAGAGAAGCAGGTGATATGAGTGGTGAAGGAGATGCAGGAACACACCTTTGACACCATGGTATTGACAATTGGTCCAAGGTTAGCTCTGATTTTGCAAGATTGATTGGATCAGTGACTGCAGCCATGGTGTTTGACGAAATGGTTACAAGGCGAAACTAAGTGTGTTGATATTCAATGCTGGTTTATGGATGCAGGTTTACTGTGGGTTGGCAATCGACCAAGATATGTGCCAAGATGCTTTTTGAAGGGTGATGAAGCGACGGAATCAAATACACACCTAAGATGTTTGGCGAAATGCCTACAAGGTGAGCCTTGCCCTGAAATACCTTGCATAAAGTCATCCAAGTCTGTTCGTCGTGATCATTAATGGTACTCATGTGTCGTCAAGCCGTACGTCCATGTTCCGCATTAATATCATTCCTACAGGAGTCCCCAAGTCGACCTCCTTTGTCGTTTGTATCACGTTGGCTTGTCCATGCATGCTCGTGATGCTCCATCATAAGCCGCGTCGACATCGTTGACCACATGACGTCATCGTGACGCTCCGAGCCGTCATCATGCCCTGGCATTGAGATGGAGGATGCTTGTGATGTGTGTGGTGCTGGAACACAAGCACGACTCATGGGACAATAGTTGTCAAGCCAAATTTGGTTTTAGTCGATGAGAGAGTGATCAAGTCCTAGGTGTAATCTAGATGCTCGATGAAATGCCTTCTAGGTCAAACCAGGTGGGTCGGTGACCACCAATGACCTGGGGTAGATGTATGCAAGAACGTTGCGACCAACAAGGAGAACTAGACCAAGGTGAACCTTGGATAAGAGTTCCTTGGTTGTGTCGAGGATGTTCCCTAACCGATCACAGGATTGGTTAACTTGGTGTACCAATTCATTGGCGGTAGGTTCGTCGAGTCGCTTATCAACAACCGAGTCGACACCACTAGCCTTAAGACTCACAGGTGGTGTTCGGGATTCCGCTCACCCTATTGACGAGTCCGGGTTGATGTGAACGTCGCTGACACGATCATTTCGAGATGGCAAAGCATACCTTCACGGCAAGGTCCAACATCATGTTTAAGTCCTGAGAGCTTACCGAGCTCACCTGGACAAGCTTGCGGGAGACACTACATTAGTGTCATCGTGTAAGCACCTGAATGATGCTTGCGCCATTAGTCGTAGCAACTGGTTTACCTAAAAGCGGTTTGAACGTTGTCTTCGTACTCATGCTAGGTTAATAGTGCTTGTAATGACTTCTTAAGTCCAAGCCATGTTGATCTCAGTTCAGTCCCAAGTGCCGTTAGCTTCCATCACGGTTCATCCTAAGTCAGGACCCTACGACAGCACCACTCACTTAACTAGTTTTACTCCTTTATGAGTTAAGTCAAGTTCATTGGTCGACTGCTAAATCGTGACCTTCGTCTTGTACACCACTCATACTCAAGCTTTCGATGTCCCACCTTAATTTTTGGGTCGTCCTTACACTTCTCAGCCCAACACTTCTTCACCATTCAGAATTGTCAATCTCGCGTGGCCTAGCTTGAAGTGTGGTATGCTAAGTTGCAATGTAGCTTTATGTTGTACCTTTCATTTCGTATCGAAACTTCTATGTCCACCTTGACTCATCCTCTGGTTACCCCCACAACAGAGGCATATCTGTCCTTCTTAGTCAAACTCCTCGTTCTTAAAGTTTACACAACCCCATGGATTCTATTATTAAACAACTTAATTACTTATATGCATATCATGTCGATAGGAACGTGATGATAGGTGATCGACGAGAAGTTTCGCTTGGAGGAGAAGGTCAGGGTGTCCACTTGAAGTCCTTGGCGGAGTCTGCACAGAAGGACCACTAACAATTGACATTTATTCGAGTCACAAACTAAGGCAAGCCCGGGTTTGGATTTAAGTCGTTTATAAAATTTTGCTTTATCACTATGATGAGTAGTATATGAATTGTGCATTACGTTTAGGATGAGAAAACTCCAGATGCATGACCCAAAAATCCCATAGGTTAACTGGGTAGGTTAATCACTCAACGTATAGAATTGCTATGCTAATGTATTAGGTAAACCGGTAGAAGTCGAGTAGTTGGAATCTACTCGCGAGATAGAAATCTACACGCATCTATACTGGGATAACATTTATAGAAAATAACTGTTACATCTCAAAATCGAGAACGGTCAGAGATGGATAGGAAGCGACAAGACGTGGTCTTGGTCGCGTAGCTCTGACTGGTCAGTTAAGGCCCGTCTGTATGCGGCCCCTTCGGACAAGCTTGAATTGTACCAGCAACATAATGGACATATGGAATTCAGTAAACTGATGTAACTCGATAACTGGGGTGTCGAGGCCCATTAACTCACCATTGATAGGGGTGGGTTGAGGACAGTAAGGTGTAAATCGGTCGGCGGACACATGAGGTGTTCCGTGCAGAGACCTTCTATTTGTGGAGGTGAGATGGGCTCGGCCTTCGGGTTTCTTGTGAAAGGTGCCCATATACGCCTAGTACTGAAATGTTATGTAGGTACAGGTGTACTCGCCGACACTTCCGAACGACGTATGTGTCGTGTTGTCCGGGTGTGTCCTGATTTCAATCACCGTCCCTTGCGATAATAGAGTACCACTTGTTCACTGCACCGTGACGTAGTAAATACTAAAGAAGCCAGAAAAATATATTTTATTGAATTATAATTGCTTTGCAACCTTGTATGACTTAGAGATAGTGAAATTAAAGTTTACAGTTTCCCCACACTTTACCTGTAATAGAATTATGTGCTTTGGGCATGTCATATCATCGGCAAAGCGTTTCTTGTTTGATTGTGGAGTCTATGATGTGCCGTGCCTGAAGAATGTCATTTGCTACTTAAAGCATGAATATAAGGATTTACTTGTAGGTGAGTCTTTTATGCTATTCCTTACCTATGCTTAGTACTTACCCCTACATATGTCTAGTGAGACGGGTTAGTCTTGCTGAGCCTTATGCTCACGTTTGCGCTTTAACAATTTTTGCAGGTATTAGAGCTGTTCAGGTTGCACATCGACTCGAGGTGTCGAGATAAATCTCATGTGAACCACGCCGCTGTTGAATGTTCTTCTTGTTGCTAGTGAGAATCGTCCTAGGGCATGGACGTCTTCTCTCCTGCTTAGTTAGGTGAGATTATGAGTATGTATTTTCCGCTGCGTTTGTACCCCTGTTGTACACTCTTTTGTAAATTCTTCTTATTATGAAATAAAAAAATTATATGTGTTGGTATCCTTTTTGTGTGTGCTGTTAGGTGCCGCATCGCACGGCACCACCCAATGAGATCTTCGGATGTGTGGACTCCGGTCCCCACAAACATGGTATCAGAGCTTCATTGGGCTACACAAGTTCCACGCCAGAAAAGTATGATGGGACAGCCAACCCCGTCGAGTTTCTACAAATGTACTACACCACCATCCTCGGATAGGAGGGAATGAGGCCTCATGGCCAACTACATCCCACTGGCTTTGACCGGGATTGCTAGGTCCTGGTTTATGAGCTAACCCCCTAACTCCATCTACAGTTGGGGGGAATTATGTCGCCAGTTCACCGCCAACTTTAGGAGCTCCTACACCCGGCCTCACATCGAGCTGGACCTCTTTGCTGTACAACAGAAGTTTGGAAAGTCACCACGATCTTTCAACCAGCGATTCTCTCATGTACAAAACACAATACCTTTTATCTCCAACGCTTCTATCATTGTTGCATTCTGACAGGGAGTTCGAGATAATATGCTGGAGAAGCTGAAAACCAAGTATGTGAGTAGCTTTACGAAACTCTTAAGCCTGGCTGATAAATGTGCCAGAGCTGCGGAGGGACATGAGATGCACTCCAACCAGCTGTGGACGCTGGTCAATTTGCCACCAAAGCCAGAGCTTCTGCCAATGCCAATGGAAAAAAGAAAAAGAAGTCATGTGGCAGGAAGAAGTCACTTGCTGGCACACCTATAGCTACCGCTACCACAGCACCAGGTGGCCCTAGGCCATGCCCCGACAAGCGACCTCAACCATCGTCAGAAGATGGCGACAAGATGTCGTGTTCGATCCACAATTCTTGAGCCCTCAACTTTTTAGAAGGCCCCTAGAACATGGTTATTCTTACCCCTTTGTGATTAGTGGAAGAGAATTGGCCTTAGTGGCGATTCGACGAGGGTAGGGTTGGTGAAGACCTGGTCCTTTCGTGGGCTCCTCAAGATGGATGTAGATTTCCTTTGTGGAACCGAACCACGGGATACAAATTATTGTGTCCTTTGTTCTGTTCTTTTGTCTATCTATTTATAGTGATCGAGGGTTTGCTTAGTCTAGTTCAATTTGTGTTAAAACTTTGAATCTAAAGTTAACTTGTGCCACATCTGGTTTCATTGAAGCAATGCATTCAATTTACAACTCAATTTTCGATGCATAAAGTACCTGGTTCGAAATCATTGATCAAACTTGGTCAATCTATTCCGCACACACCGGACTAGTCTGCATCCTACCGAACTAGTCCGTTTTCCCTGTATTTGATCAAGTTGCTAAGTGTTGCATGTTCTGACAAAAGAAATTCAAAAATCCAATTCACCACCCCCCTCTAGAATACATTCATGAGTGCTTGAAGAAGCACGGTGCCAATTCAATCGAAGAGCTTCCGTCTGCTTTGCGGGCGAGCCGAACAACAGCCAGCCGGGCAATAGGAGAAACACCCTTCTTCATGGTATACGAAGCTGAAACTGTCATTCCTCTAGAAATTGCCATGGGGTCTCTACGAGTCTGGACTTACGACGAAGCCACGTAGGACTAGCTTTAGCGTGATGACTTAGACCTCGTCGATGAAGCAAGGTGGCTACAGCTGTGCGAAATACATTATAGCTCCAGGCGCTCCGGTGCTATCATCAAAGGAATGTGTGCAACCGGTAGTAGGAAGAAGGTGATCTAGTGCTGCGGCGAATACTCACTTGAGAAGGGATGAAAAAACTTTCCCCCAGCTGGGAAGGTCACTTCGAAGTTGTCAAAGATTCCTGCCCCGGACGCGTTCGATTTGCAACAGAGGATGGGATAGCACTTCCCAACCCCTATAATATTGAGCATCTTCCTAAGTTCTATACTTAGCAACACGGAGGTGAGTCTGTCTTTGTATAAAATGTATCTCATGGAGTCTATGAACAGAGTCAGGTTGGTCCAAGATGAATAGCACACTTAACTTGGTCCTGTACTTTAAGTGTGTCCTTGCCTTCCCCTGTTATTTGGACCTATAATGAAATACATTTATATGAAAGCAGATTTTATGTGCATTTACTTTGCGCGTGCTCATTATTTTACCATCTTTTACCTTCTTGTCAATAGCAATGTTGTGCAATCTCTCATGTGCAGGAAAAAACATAATTGTCTACGATGGTGAGTGCCGCCAGATCACCTAGCTCCGGCATCACCAAGGGGGCCCGCCATCGACATTTCACAGGTTGACAGTGGGCGCCACCGAAGCAACAAGCTCAGATATGTAAGACCTATGTGTGCTGAATACATTGGCTTGTAGTGAATACACTTGCTTTGACAATAAAAGTTTTGAATATCACCAAAACACCTTTTTATTAATGTCCTGCTAGTTTTGTAAGCTCTGGCGGAAGCTTGGTTATACTAGTTTTGGTAAGTTCCGGCGCTAGGTTCTACTAGCTTTTGTTAGCTCCGTCTCAAGGTCCAGGTTGCTCTGGCATGATCCGGAACTTGACCGCAATACTTCTGTTTTTCATTTGCAATGTTTCATACTTGCTTTACATCTCTGGAAAGATTGCTTAGTATTCATTTGCTAATTCTTTGGTGCGTCTTTGGTTGACATGGATGATATCATGTTACTGTGGTTTTGCAACATGCTTATGTGAGGTTCTCACGTAAGGTGTTGTGTTCGGTACTAACTTGAGTCAAGTCGAGGACTTGGGCTCGTATGGATTGGTTGTTTATTCAGGTGCAGGTGTTGCTTGAGTTCAAGACATGTCTGGTGATGGGATCCATTGGACTAGTCTCAGGGACGAGATGAGGTTCCAACAACCAAATTCAAGAGGAATTGTGGTTGAGCTGATTAGGAGGTTGTGCAGCATGATTGAATCAAGAACAATGCATGTGAAGGTATCGTGGACGTCATTGGAAGATGTTTGCACGTGTGCAAGGAGTGCATGGACGTGGCTACATGGTTCCGAGACGTGATGAAGAGATGTGGACTGAAAGATTTGGTCCGAAAGGTCCAACCGACTAGGTTATGGACTCATGCTACGGCTGAGTCGGGTTTGACTCAAATATGGAAAGATTTGAGTTGGTTATGATAGGATTTCGTGTGGGTCACGAATTTGAGTTGTTTAGGAATGTGGGATATGTTCCTAAGGTGTTTGGAAGTCTTAAGATTGCTTCTATCTGCGTATAGAAGAATCTTAAGCACTTATGGAAAGTTACGATTCGTGAACAGAGTAGGATTAGGTTCCTGATTTGAGTTGAGTTGGATTTCGAGCTGGTTATATAAGCAAGGGATCCCAGAGCTCGTGGTGCACGACTTTGGAGCTGTTCCTCTTTGTTCTATTGAATAAAATTCGTAGTTTGAAGGAACTTTTTGTGCCTTGTTCGTCTGACTTGTTCCAGACAAGTTTTACTCGTCGAGTTTCTGGACAGCACTACCTGTCCAATTTTGTCGGTGGTTTTATCAAAAATCGAGTTTTACAGATCCAATTGAAGTGATTATTTTTGGGTTGTCTTCAAAACTTGATTATCTATCACTTGTAAAAATTTCATGGTCATTGGATTTGTGATTTCTGATCTACACGAGTTTATTTGCAGCGTTCCAGAACTGTTTTTCTTGGATAGGACAGATTGACCTTTGTTTGATCTTTCAATCATAACTTGAGTTTTTCTTGACGGATTTGAGTGATTCTTGTTGTGTTGTCTTCGTGACTTGATTCTCTCTGATATCTATCACTTTTGTCACGGTGAAACACGTTTAGATTAGTCTCACACACGATTTCTTTAATAGATCATTTTTCTGCCGAAGGGGTTGGGGTTAAATTGTTTCCGCTGCGTAAGATTTTTTGAATCTACCATTCACCCCCTGGTAGCTTTTCACGTGCTCTTCGATCCTACAATTGGTATCAGAGCCACAGTGCTCTAATATTTGTGATTTGTGCATGTTTTTGACTAATCATCATGGAGAAGTACTCTGCCAAACCTTGTGTATTCGCTGGTATTGATTTTCAGGTTTGGAAGGCACGCATGGAGGCTTTCATCCAGGCACAAGGCTTTGCAAAATGGGAGAAGGTATACAAGTCTTACGAAGTGCCACCAAACAATCAAGTTACAGCTACAAATCTGAGAGATGTCGACAACACCAACAAGGCTCGTAACTTGATCATACAAGGATTAACTCAAAGCGACTTCGACCGTGTTGCGCACCTCCGATCTGCATACGGTGTGTGGAAAGCGCTTTGTGACTACCACGAAGGATCCAACACGATAAAGGAGGTAAGACAGGACATGTTCAAGAAATAATACATGCGCTTCGAGATGCAACCCGGTGAGTCCATTGATGACCTCTGTGCTCGCTTTAATAAAATTCTCAGTAACTTGCGTAGCGTGAATGTAAATTTTTCAGATGCTGAAAGTGCTAGGCAATTGCTAAGTGCATTAGATATGTCAATTCGGGAGATGAAAGTCACATCTATTCGTGAATCTACTGTCATGAGTACACTTACTTTAGATGTGCTATATTCCAAGCTAAAAACTCATGAAATTGACATAATATCACGTAAGAACCCCAAAAAGTCTATTGCTTTTGTTTCTCAATGTGATATGCCTAGCTCCGGCCAATCTTCATCTTGTGGTACACTTGCTTTGTTGTCCTCTCTAACCCTTCAACAGATTGAGGAGTTTCCAGAGGAGGATCTAGCACTTCTCTCTACGAGGTTCTCAAAAGCATTGCAAAATGTGAGAACTAGACGGAGAGGAAGCTCCGGACCTCAACGATGCTTCGAATGTGGTAAGACAAGACACTTTTGTACAGATTGTCCTAACCTTTCGGGTCCTACCTCCCGGGAAGAAAAACAATCAAGGATAAAGCACTCCTCAACAAACGATAAGAAGAAAAAGAAGGGCTTTACAGGTCGCCAACTGGTGAACAGTTTTATCTCAGCACTCTAGGAACTTGGCTCAAGCAACATGGACATTGGAAGTGATGAAGATGAATATGATTTGGCAAACTTGTGCTTCATGGCGGGCAAGTCAAGATCAAGTATGGAGGAGGCAGAACACAACAGCGAAAATGAAGAGGTATGTCCTACTTGCGAAGAAATGTGTGATGCTATTTCTCGTGCCACTATTATTTTTAAGAAAAACGACAAAATGCTTAGGGACAATGCTGTTAAAATTGAGTCACTATAATATGAAATTAATCATTTGAAATCCTTAATTCCTAGTGATGATTCTTGTTCCTCATGTGACTTAATATATGAACAATTGTCCTCCCTAAGAAGTGCACATACCTCCACACTTGATAAACTTGAACATGAAATTGAAAAGAACAAAAAGCTTGCTGCACTTAATATTGGAAACTTAAAAGATGTTTCTTGTTCTACAATTGATTTGCATTGTTCTAGTTGTGATGATCTTGATAAAAAACTGCAAGATGCTATGAATGAAATTTCTTTATTGAACAATACTTTACGTTCTCATGAAGATAAATATTTCTCCAATTGCAAACTAAAAGGAAAAACTTCATGTGCAAACTGCCTAGACTTGTCTAAGAGACTTGATGACATGAATAGGATACTAGATCGGTTTTGTAATGGGAATAAGAACCTAAACTTGCTGTTGAATTCTTCCATGTCTTGCAAAGATAAAACTGGTTTAGGTTTTGATTCTCATGCTCATGCTAAGGCACATCCACCTAAAATTGTAAAGTCATTAGTCAGTGGATTGATTCAAACAGTTCCTAAACAAAAAGAAGTGGTTTTGAAATCTGCAGGAGTATTGTCTCATTCGGTTTCAAATAAAAATGTTGCCTGCTCAACTAGACATGAACACAAAGTTAAATTTCATTGTACCTACTGTGGTAGAGATGGTCATGTCATAGATTTTTGTTATAGACTATCTAAACAACAGAAAAGGGAAAGAATGGTTGCTAGATCTCATAACTTTCATGCAAAATTTGCTTCTCATATTGAATCGAATGTACAATCTGCTGTTTTGAGTCAAAAACATTCAAAATTTACCTGCGGACCTTCTATTTTTGCCTCCGGAGCTAATGATTTTTGTGCTACACAAGTAACACCTTATAGGTCAGTAGTTAGGAATAAAAAATTTCAAACTTTGACTCATAAACCTGCTATTTTGTGTCAGCTTTCGCGTGTTTTTCGTGCTGCATGTCGCGTGACTCAGTACTGGATTCCTAAATGCCTTTTGACTAACCCTAGTATTGAGTCATCAACGTATTGTTCTTCTATGTAGGTTACACGTTTGAGGAAGGAGAACATTTGGATTGTGGATTCAGGTTGCTCACGCCACATGACCGGTAACAAAGATTGGTTCTCCTCCCTCTCTTTTGTGTCACGTGTAGAGAATGTTACTTTTGCCGATAATTCTTCAACTCCTATAATTGCTAAGGGTTCGGTTAGAGTAAATGATCACTACACTTTGAAGGATGTGGCACTTGTCAACAATTTGAAATACAACTTGCTTTCTGTTGCACAATTGCTAGATGAAAATCTAGAAATTATTTTCAATAAAAACTGCTGCAAAGTTGTAGGTTCAAATAGTGAGCTTATTTTTAACATGTCTCGGTTTGGAAGAGTTTTTAAAGATGATTTTTATACGTCTTCCTCTAAGCATAGGTGTCTAGTTGCTAATGATTCAAAAGACTTATATTTTTGGCATCGTAGACTTGGTCACGTAGGCTTTGATCACCTAACGCGTGTTAGTGCTCTTGATCGCATACGTGGGCTGCCTAAGCTTAAATGGGACAAAGAAATTGTGTGCTCTTCTTGTAGACATGCTAAGATGGTTGCAGGTTCACATACTTCTCTCACAATGATCATGACAACTGAACCATGTCAACTTTTGCGTCTTGACACTGTAGGACCTTCATGTGTTCAATCCTTCGAAGGTAAATGGTATGTACTTGTGATTGTTGATGATTATTCTAGATACTCTTGGGTTTACTTTATGGCATCTAAGAAGGAAGTTTTTAGTCACTTTAGAACTTTATTTCTTTGATTATCAATTGATTACCCGGGATCTTTAAAAGCAATTAGATGTGATAATGGAACTGAATTTAAAAATCAATCTTTTGATCACTTTTGTGCTGGAAATAGAATATATCATCAATTTTCTTCACCATATGTTCCTTAACAAAACGGTGTTGTAGAAAGAAAGAACAGAACCATAGTTGAGATGGCTAGGATTATGCTTGATGAATATCAAACTCCTAGGAAACTTTGGGCTGATGCGTTAGCAACTGCTTGTTATGTCTCAAATCGTGTTTTCTTGCATGCTAAGCTAGGTAAAACACCATATGAGCTCCGTTTTGGAAATAGGCCTAGTGTTACACACTTTCGGGTCTTTGGTTGCAAATGCTTTGTTAAGAAACATGGTAATCTTGATAAATTTGAACCTAGATCCATTGATGGCATGTTTCTTGGTTATCCATCTCATACTAGAGGCTACCGTGTGCTTTTACTTGACATAACAAAATTGTGGAGACTTGTGAAGTGTCTTTTGATGAAGCTAGCACAGGTACTAGCTCAAACATTGCAGGTCCAGATCCATATCCGTAGGGGGGGGGCATATTCGTTGAAAATGAGGAAGAATTGGAGCTGCTGCCCGAAAATTCAGCAGCTAAAGACTTTGGTTCAACTCCGGATATTAATTCTCAACCAGCACCGACAACCATCAATGCTGATTCAAATCATCCTCAAGTCACAAGCTCATCGATTTGTGATGAACATGAAGAAGAAGAAGCTTGTGAGACATCTGTTCCCCTACAGTTTTACAAAGATCATCCCCCACAAGAGATGATTGGAAGCTTGCACGAACGAGTCACACAGTCCAGCAATGATGAGTTCCGAATTTGAAATGAGTATGATGGGTGAACTCGCTTACTTTTTGGGGCTACAAATCAAGCAAACAAAGGAGGGTACCTTTGTGCATTAAACGAAGTATACAAAAGATCTCCTAAGGCGCTTCAACATGGACAAAAGCAAGCCTCTGCGGACACCAATGGGAACAGCAACAACACTTGGACTTGATGAAGATGGTGAACCCGTGGATCAAAAAGAATATAGAAGCATGATCGGATCACTTTTGTACCTCACGGCATCAAGACTGGACATACAATTCAGCGTATGTCTTTGTGCACGGTTTCAAGCCTCCCCACGTGCTTCACATCGTCAAGCCGTCAAAAGGATTCTCAGGTAATTACATAGAACTCAAGAATTTAGAATTTTACTTCCTTCTTCCTCAACCGTTACTTTGAAAGCTTTTTCGGATGCTGATTTTGAGGGTTGTAGGATTGATAGGAAAAGTACTTCCGGTTCTTGTCATTTTCTTGGTAATTCTCATGTTGCTTGGTCCTCTAGAAAACAAAATTCAGTTGCACAATCCACAGCGGAATATGAATATGTAGCTGCTGCTTGTGCTTGCTCACAAATTCTTTGGATTGTTCAAACACTAAGGACTATGGGGTCGATCTAGATAGTGTTCCACTGTTCTGTGATAACACTAGTGCCATTTGCATTGCTAAAAACCCCGTGCAACATTCTAGAACTAAGCACATTGATATTAGGTATCACTTTGTCTGAGATAATGTTGAAAAAGGAAACATTGTGCTTCACCATGTAGATACCGAACAACAATTGGCTGACATTTTTACTAAACCTTTGGATTTCACTCGTTTTTGTTACATTCGTAGTGAAATAGGGGTTATGCGTCCTCATGGCTTAAATTGAGGGGGAGTTTTGAAACTTGGGAAGTCTATGTGTGAATCTGAAATTAAAATAATATGAGCATAGTATTTCATACATATATGACTTTGTGATTCCTTTTACATGCTGAAAGTTCTTACTACATTACTCGTGTTATACATTTTGTAGTTTTTGCCATGTCTAGTAATTAAAATAATTACTTACATTAAAACTGGTCATGGTCGAACTTTCTTGCTGTTTTGAACTTGTTACATATTCACAAGTGCTTTTAATCATTAAGAATTAATCAAGTAATCAACTCACATGTTGAGTTTGTATGAACAAATATAAATTGAGAAAAGATCAAGAGAATATGCATGCATCGCACTTCTTCTTTTGAGATGGCTTATCATTGCACTTAGATATGAACTTGGAAGAAGTTGTGTATGACTAAAACCATGTCCTTAAGCTTCTGATTGTCAAATGACATAGGCTTGGCTTGGTTGGTTAGAATAAGGCAGATGCGCATATAATCTCTTGCAAATATCATATGATATAAATTTATGCTTTGAAAAATAATAAAATACAGCAACTAGTGTCATGATTTCAGGTTTTGAAATAGTTAAGTTTGTGTGATCATGACTTAAATTGAAAATTACATTTGATCTCTAGCATGGCTTACACTACTTTATGTATTTCATTGATGTGATAATGTAAGGTACTTGATAGTATGACTTGGATGAGCTTTGTTTATATGTATATGTTATAATATGCTCTTAACAACTAAAGGGGGAGCGATAATTTGTTTATATGCTCATGACTTGCTGAATACATTGTCAAAGGGGGAGAGATAAGCATGAAGAGAAAGTGAATATGTGCATAAGGAGAGATAATAAAGGGGGAGAGATAATATCGGATAATTTTTGGATTTTCTTCTCATTTTACTTTTTATTTACAAAGGGGGAGAAATTGCCTTCAAAACTTTTATGTGAATAAGCCAATGTTCAGATTTTAAATGGTGTTGCCAATGCATTCATCAAGGGGGAGATTGTAAGACCTATGTGTGCTAAATACATTGGCTTGTAGTGAATACACTTGCTTTGACAATAAAAGTTTTGAATATCACCAAAACATCTTTTTATTAAGGTCCTGCTAGTTTTGTAAGCTCCGACGGAAGCTTGGTTATACTAGTTTTGGTAAGTTCCAGCGCTAGGTTCTACTAGCTTTTGTTAGCTCCGGCTCAAGGTCCGGGTTGCTCTAGCAAGATCCGGAACTTGACCGCAATACTTCTGTTTTTCTTTTGCAATATTTCATACTTGCTTTAAATATCCGGAAAGATTGCTTAGTATTCATTTGTTATGTCTTTGGTGCATTTTTGGTTGACATGGATGATATCATGTTACTGTGGTTTTGCAACATGCTTATGTGAGGTTCTCACGTAAGGTGTTGTGTTCGGAACTAAATTGAGTCAAGTCGAGGACTTGGGCTCGTATGGATTGGTTGTTTATTCATGTGCAGGTTGCTTGAGTTCAAGACATGGCTGGTGATTGGATCCATTGGACTAGTCTCAAGAAGGAGATGAGGTTCCAACAACCAAATTCAGGAGGAATTGTGGTTGAGCTGATCAGGATGTTGTGCAGCATGATTGAATCAAGAACAATGCATGTGAAGGTATCGTGGACGTCATTAGAAGATGTTTGCACGTGTGCAAGGAGTGCATAGACGTGGGTATATGGTTCCGAGACGTTATGAAGAGATGTGGACTTAAAGAGTTGGTCGGAAAGGTCCAACTGACTAGATTATGGACTCAGGCTGCGGCTGAGTCGGGTTTGACTCAAATATGGAAAGATTTGAGTTGGTTATGATAGGATTTCGTGTGGGTCATGAATTTGAGTTGTTTAGGAATGTGGGATATGTTCCTAAGGTGTTTGGAAGTCTTAAGATTGCTTCTACCTGCGTATAGAAGAATCCTAAGCAGTTATGGAATGTTACGATTCGTGAACAGAGTAGGTTTAGGTTCCTGATTTGAGTTGAGTTGGCTTTCGAGCTGGTTATATAAGCAAGGGAGCCCATAGCTCGTGGTGCACGACTTTAGGGCTGTTCCTCTTGTGTCCTATTGAATAAAATTCGTACTTTTAAGGAACTTTTGTGCCTTGTTTGTCCGACTTGTTCCAGACAAGTTTTACTCGTCGAGTTTCTGGACAGCACTACCTTTCGTCGGTGGTTTTATCATAACTCGAGTTTTACAGATCCAATTGAAGTGATTATTTTTGGGTTGTCTTCAAAACTTGATTATATATCACTTGTAAAAATTTCACGGTCATTGGATTTGTGATTTCTGATCTACACGAGTTTATTTGCAGCGTTCCAGAACTGTTTTTTCTCGGGTAGGACAGATTGACCTTTGTTTGATCTTTCGATCATAACTTGAGTTTTTCTCGACGGATTTGAGTGATTCTTGTTGTGTTGTCTTCGTGACTTGATTCTCTATTATATCTATCACTTTTATCACGGCGAAACACGTTTGGATTAGTCTCACACACGATTTCTTTAACAGATCGTTTTTCTGCCGAAGGGGTTGGGATTAAATTGTTTCCGCTGCGTAAGATTTTTTAAATCTACCATTCACCTCCCTCTGGTAGCTTTTCACGTGCTCTTCGATCCTACAAGATATCACACAGTGGGACCGCCCTCGACGTTTCATACGTTGACAGTGGGCGCCATCGAAGCAACAAGCTCCGACATCACCCAGGGGCGCTGTCGTCGATGTTTCATACGTTGATAGTGGGCACTGTTGAAACATCAAGCTCCAACATCACCAAGGGGGCCTTCTGTCGATGTTTCATACGTTGATAGTGGGCGCCGTCGAAGCAACTAGGCTCCAACAACTCCCAGGGGGCCTTCTGTCGATGTCAAGAACATGACAATGGGTCCTTGGAGATTTTGGATGCAAGACTCGGGCCTCGAAGCGATCACAGTAGCTACAAGTTCGGAGCAATCGAACATTTAAGACATTGCCAAATTCCTTATGGTAGATGTCCTCAATCAATTGAGCGCATTTACCAGAGGCCAACAAGATAAAGGCAATGATACATTGAAGAAAAAAATTGGAAATAAAAAAGATTTCATTCATTCAAAATTTAGAGATTTACAAGATGAAGGTACAAACAGGAAAGATCCTAGCTACTGGAGTTCCGCTGGAAGTACGAAGCATCCTTCTGGATGGTTTCGTGGACGCTTGCCTTGGCAGCTTCTTCCTCCTCAATGATGGGTCCGTCAATCACTGGAGCTAAAGACATAGAGGGATTCCGGCTTCGAAAGCATGTCAGCACATTAACTGCGACGTTCTTCTCCAAGGATCTCCCCTCGGTCTCGAGTTGGTCGCTGATCGCGTCTTCCAACACATCTAGCTCTGTTCTGGTGGAGTTGAGCGCCATCCATCTCTAGCATCGGGTCATCCGGTCAGATCAGACTAAATCCAAGTGGCATAAGAGCACCTTGCACTCACTTAAGGAAGTCCCAGATCCACTAGGACGCAATTGCTCTCGTACCCCAAAGCTCCTCCAATGACCTTGTTGCGGATGATAGCTTTGTAGAGCCCTCTTTCGAGAACCGCTCGACCTCTTTTGCACGCTGCTGAATTCGCTCAGCCAGCTGCCGCTCTTGGTCAGTGATTTTCTTCTCCCAGACGTTCAAGCGATCTCACATCTCTGCAAGGTCCTTCTCCTTAGACTTCACCTTGTTCCCTGGCAGAGACAACACTTTCTCTCTTGCTAACTCGTTCACCTGCCAGCCATAGTTGGTGCTTTTCTTTCTCTCACCAGGACTTTAATTTCTCTACGCGGTCAGCCAAGTCCTGCTCACCGCGCTCTAGCTTCTGAGAGATTTCGTCTTCTCTCTTCTGGATCTCATACTCCTTATTATCTAAAGCATCTCGCACTTGAGGAGCTATTCCCTCAAAGGTTTGAGACTCTCCGAGCGATCATCTGCCAATTCATTGACTTTCTTGGCATGCTAGTAGATCTCCAAAGTCTTTGTATCAAGGGACTTTATTGTAGCCTCTCGTTCATCCAGCGCGTTGTTCAGACGCATATACTAAGCTTTCTCGGCCCCCAACCATTCCATTTGGTCTGCTAGCCGAGACTGCATCAACTTCATTCTGAAGTAGAGTAGCTTGCGCCAGTTCTTTAGGGTGTCACGCTCATCCTCTAAGACCTTGCACTCGTAGTCAAAGGCGAGCTGAACATGACGGGTTCTCAAGCAGGCATTGTCAATCGACATATCCAGGGGAATTGGCTCAGGACCTGCCTGAGGCTCCTACGGTTCCCCCGAGTCTTCTGGAATAGTTGTTGGAGCCCATGGCACAAGCATGGACTCCAATAGCTAACCATCTGTGGGACTGAGTTCCGGGAGCTCATCGATCTCCGGCTAAGATGTAGAAGGTCCCGTAGCTGAATCTTCAGGTACCGGTGTAGGCATGGCCATCTCTGGCATATCAACATCAGACAAATGTGTCGTTGCCTTTGGAGCTAGTGCCAGAACTTCTACTGCAGCTTCAAAAATCTCTGGCATTGATGCCAGTACCTCCGATGTTGGCTCCAGAGCAGCTGAAGCTTATTTCGGCGTTTCTTCCTCGTGGTCCGGTGCAAACATAGCTTCTTCGGCCACTGGCACCAAGGTCGTCTCGGTGCCAGTTGGCGCCGGAGCAACCGTGTCGTCAACCACGACCATAGGAGAAGCTGTTCAGCAGCGGAAGCTCCGACCAGTGCGGTATCTTTAGCCATGGTACAGACAGGTGTTGGAGCAATGGTTCCTCCTCTCGATACTCTACAACAGGGGAATAGAGAATTGATGAAAAATTAGAAAAACAAAATAAAACACAAGTTTAGGTGCCAATCATTACATGGGGATGATGACACTCCAGTCGGCATAGAACTTCTTCCTTGGGCGGCCGGAGTCAGAACCCACCGTCATCGGTGAGGAAGAGGCTCCGGACCTCATCCCAAGAGTCGTGGCATCCACCGACACTGCCTGAGCTGGGACCTCCATCGTTTGAGAAGACACTCCGGACCCGGAGCCTGTCGATGGCCCCAAAACCAGTATTGAAGAATTATCGGACCCAGCACACACCGATGGCACTGGGACCGAAGACAAATTCCTGGGCTCGGAGCTTCCACTTAGCCTCAAAGCCAGGATTGTTGTTGCTGGAGGCACAACCAGCACTGAGTTGAGGGTCGCCTGAGGTAGTGGCATTGCTTGCGTCGGAGCTGCTCCGACAGAGCTGCCATCAGTTCGCGTCAACCACCTATTCTGTCTAGAGGTGTCGACAAGCTCCTTACCTTTGCCTCGACTTGAGTCAAACTTCTTCTGACTTGATTCTGCAGGAGCCTTGCTCTTCCCGCTGACAGGTGTTGAGTCAGACCTCCCATGTGGATAGGGGGCCGAAGCTTTAGGTACCACAATCCTAGCAGGTCGAGTGCTCCTCCGCCTCACTGCAATGCCTGTATCATCAAAAAGTGACATTCCCTTACGCAGCCCTCTCCTAAACTCTGGAACCATGTTCAGAGGCAGGAACTCTGCTAGAGGTGTGGTGTCATCTATGTGAAAAGTTCCACTGTAAAGTTCTTGCACCTAGATCTCCAGAGATTTTTCATCCAAATTAGTCCCTCGGTCAACTTCAATTCGATAGTTGTCCATTTCTCCATTTAAATTCTAAGCCGGGAATTCCCGCTCCTTGAGTGGAGCCCAGCGGTTGGTCAAGAAGTTGGCAAGGACCATCATAGAGGTTACTCCCCCTTCGACCAAGTTTTGGATCCTCGTTAGCACTGGGTTGTATTATTCCCTCAGCTCTTGGAGCTCTTCCCAAGAGTCTGAATCGGTTGTGGGAAACCCCTCCGACAGTTCCAGCCTGTTGTGTTGATCCTCTCGAATCACTACACACTCTTTCTTCTAGGTTTCCCACTTCCCCGAAGCAAATGACTTGATGTACTGAAAGGGAGGGTTCTTGCGCCTCACAAAGTGTTAGAAGATGATCAATTGGTTACCTTTGTAAGTTGCTTAGAGCATGAAAAGCTCTGGAACAGTGGAATGCAGGGCGGCATACTCACCCACATCTTCCAGAAGTGGACAAAGATCACCACTAGCAAGATTGAATGGAGGCCAAGGTGATGAATTAAGCTGGAGTCCATATGACTCCAGCAGCATAATGAAGAAGCTAGAGACATGCGGGACAATCCCCACCACCGCATACGCCGAAAAGAAGATGATCTCGCCGAATCCCTCCTTCTTGAATTGGAGCTTTCCGCAACAGATTGCGTTGTTGAAGGAATCGCTCGTCCAGCCCATCAACTTCCGAACTCTCGACAGCTCACTATTGCTCTTGATCTTGCTGGGGAAAAGTTTGATTTCCATCGCCGCAAAAAGTGAAGCAAAAGTGGGAGTGCGATGCAAGGGTTCATGCGGAGAATTCTATAAGCATGAACAGATGGGTGCGTAACAGTTCTCTCACCTTGAAATGCCTCTCCCAGGTGCTTGGGTTGCAACTGTATTCATACCTTGATCATGCTCAACAAAGTTACCTTGTCAACGACAAGGGGGACCGAGTCCACTTCACAAAAAAAGTTACACCAGGTGAACCGTTGTCATGATGAGAAGTTGGAAGCCCGAGTGCTGCAGCCTGACAAGGCTATAAAAGATTGCGCTTAGAACCGGTATGAAAATCGTATTGGGAACCAGCGTCCTTCAATTGCATGAGATCTGCACTACATGTATCTCACGCACCAAATTAAGAAGGGCCACGTGTCCCAAGAGGAAAGCTGAATTAGTAGTGCGAGAGAGATAATGGCCCCACTTCTAGTTTTGAAACCTCATAATCTCACCAGAGTGGGCTCGGGGCCACTGTCGATACCCTGCATACCACGTATCCCTTCATACCAGAAGACAACAATGGACAAGGACCTGCTCATGGAGCACCTCAAAACAACAATGGACAAGGACCTGCTCATGGAGCTATGAGTATCGAGCAGCTTTCGGCTATGCAAACCAGCTCATGCAGACCATGATACAAACTATGGGACAGGTGCAGGCTGGCAACATCAACAATCAGCCCCACATGCCTCCACCGCCACCCCCACCTCCTCATAACCGGTTGGGAGAGTTTATGAGGACTAGGCCACCAACCTTTGCTCAAGTTGCTGACCCTATGGATGCGGATGATTGCCTCAAGTACGTGGAGAAGAATCTAGCTATTGTCCAATGCAGTGATCGGGAAAAAGTGCTTTTGGCTTCTCATCAACTAGTTGGAGCAGCTGCGGATTGGTGGGATTCCTTATGCAATGCTCATGAGAATCAGGAGAGGATCACTTGGGCTCAATTCAAGGAGAGTTTCTTTTCTCATTATGTGTCAGAAGGTGTTATGATCTTGAAGAGGCAAGAATTCAAGAACTTGAGGCAACGAAGATCGAGTATGGGTGAATACCTCAACAAATTCACTCAACTCTATAGGTATGCGCTTGAGGATGTGAGCTGGGACAGCCGGAAACAATACTTATGCATGAGGGGCTTGAACAATGAAATCCAAGTGCAACTACTCAACTCTGATTGTGCCAACTTTCAGAAGCTTGTGGACAAAGCAATTGTGGTTGAGAACAAGGTCCGTGAGATGGAGCAAGACAAAAAGAGGAAGGCGCCATATCACGGACAGCAACAAGGAAGTAATGTGCGCCCTCGCATTGCACCTCCTAATGCGCCATACTACAGCTCCTCTACTCCTATACAGCGCCCTGGTTATGCACCACGCCCAACTCAGTTCGTGCAGCAGTGCCCTGTTATGCAAGCACCCAGGCCTCCAATGCCTTATGCACCTCGTGCTAACCTTCAAGGTGCAAGTGTTCAAAACCAAGCTCATCCCAATAATTCTGGTGGAGTTAAGAAGTGCTATACTTGCGGAGAGGCTGGACACTTTGCGCATCAATGTCCTAAGTCGGGACTTGGTCAAGGAAGCAGTGCGCTGGCAAAACCCAAGACCCAATGGAGGACAACCGCAAGGGAACCGTGGACAGCAGAATTTTGCTCGTGGCAACATCAACCATGTCTATACGAAGAATGCTCAACAAGCGGATGACGTGGTCATTGGTATGTTTCTCGCGAACTCCAACCCCGCGACTATGTTATTTGATTATGGAGCATCGCATTCATTCATTGCATCAAAGTATGTCGCCGAGTATAGTTTGCCTATCTCTCATATGAAGTTTACTCTATTGGTTAAGTCTCCTGCAGGGGAGATGAGGACAAATATAGTATGTCCAAAAGTAAGCCTTAGAATAAGGGGGGTAGACTTATCTGCCAACCTCATTGTTTTGGATTTTCAAGGATTGGATATTATACTCGGTATGGACTGGTTGAGGAAGCACAATGGAGTTATTTAGTGTGCCACGAAGACGGTGAAGTTGACCAATGAAGAAGGGATCACTGTAGAATTTGAAGCATCTCAAACCGCACCGAAGCAATTGGAACTGAATCATATGGACGGTGCCGCAATCGAGGAGATTCCGGTTGTGTGTGAATTTTTGGATGTTTTACCAGATGAGTTGCCAGGTATGCCACCTGACCGAGACATTGAGTTTGTTATTGATTTAATACCTGAAACTGCACCTATAGCTAAGAGGTTGTATAGGATGCCTCCTATGGAATTAGCGGAGCTCAAGAAGCAAATTCAAGAGAAACTAGAGAAGGGTTTTATTTGGCCCGGCTCTTTACCTTGGGGAGCGCTCGTTCTTTTTGTGGACAAGAAGGATGGATCCCAAAGGATGTGTGTATATTACCGAGCTCTCAACGAGGTAACAATCAAGAACTAGTACACCTTGCCACACATAGAAGACTTGTTTGATCAGATGAAGGGTGCTTGTGTCTTCTCTAAGATTGATTTGAGGTTGGGATACTTTCAAATGAAGATTAGACCCTCGGACATACCCAAGACAGCTTTTAGGACGCGTTATGGATCTTATGAGTACACCGTGATGTCCTTTGGATTGACCAATGAACCTGCGTACTTTATGTACCTCATGAATAAGGTCTTCATGGAGTACTTGGATAGGTTCGTTGTGGTGTTTATTGATGAAATTATGATCTACTCAAAGGATGAGAAGGAACATGAGGAACACTTGAGGCTTACGTTGCAGAAATTGAGGGAGCATCGATTGTATGCCAAGTTCAACAAGTGTCACTTTTGGTTGAGAGAGGTATCATTTTTGGGTCATATCATTTCAGGGGGAGGAGTTTTGGTTGATCCAGGAAAGGTGAGAGACGTGTTGAAGTGGGAGCCCCCGCAGAATGTAAAGGAAATAAGGAGTTTCCTGGGAATGGCTGGATATTACCGTCGATTCATCAAGGACTTCTCCAAGATAGTCAAGCCAATGACGGAATTGCTAATGAAGGGAAAGTCTTTCCAATGGACTCAAGCTTGTCAAAACAGTTTTGAGGAGTTGAAGAAGAGGTTGACAACAGCCCCAGTTTTGGTACTGCTGGATGTGAGCAAGAGTTTTGATATTTATTGCGGCGCCTCGAGACAAGGACTTGGATGCGTGCTTATGCAAGAAGGTCAAGTGGTTGCATATGCACCAAGACAATTGAAGAAACATGAGTAGAATTACCAAACACGTGATTTAGAACTAGCAGCCGTGGTACATGCATTGAAGATTTGGAGACACTACATCCTTGGACATAGGTGTGAAATTTATACGGATCACAAGAGTCTTAAGTATATTTTCACACAAACGGATCTGAATTTGAGGCAACGAAGATGGTTGGAGCTCATCAAGGATTATGATTTGGAAATCAATTATCATCAAGGGAAGGCTAATGTTGTGGTCGATGCATTGAGTAGGAAAGGAGTAAGTCATCAACTCACGGTTCGAGAGTTACCATCCGAGTTATGCAAGGAGTTTGAACGGTTGAATCTCGGATTCATAAATGAGATGGCGATGATGGAGTTAAACCCGACCTTCGAGCAAGAAATTCGAGAGGCACAGACCAAGGATAAGGAAATTCAAGAAATCAAGGAAAGGACCCAAGAGCGGAGAGAATTCAGATTCGATAAGGATGGACATGGTACCCTATGGCTTGGTAAGAGGATTGTTGTGCCTAATGTGAAGCATATTCAGGAGACAATAATAAAAGAGGCACATGACTCACCATACTCAATTCATCCTAGTTTTTACAAAGATGTACAAAGACTTGAAGACATGTTATTGGTGGGCTTGCATGAAGAAGAACATAGCTGAATACGTAGCATTGTGTGATGTGTGACAACGAGTCAAGGCGGAACATCAAAGGCCAGCTAGACTATTGCAACCATTGAAGATTCCGGAGTGGAAGTAAGAAAAGATCGGTATGGACTTCATAGTTGGTTTACCACGTACTCAGTCCGGTTATGACTCAATTTGGGTAATTGTGGATCGGTTAACTAAGTCAGCCCACTTTATATTCGTCAAGACCACCTATAATGGAGAGAAATTGGCGGAACTGTATATGGAAAGAATAGTATGTTCGCATGGAGTTTTTCTAAAAAGATAGTCTTGGATAGAGGTTCACAATTCACTTCCAGGTTTTGGCAAAGATTGCATGAAGCTTTGGGAACGAGGTTGAATTTTAGTTCAGCATATCACCCTCAAACGGATGGACAAACCGAGAGGACCAATCAGATTTTCGAGGACATGCTAAGAGCTTGTGCTTTAAAGCATGGGAAAGGTTGGGACAAGAGCTTGCCATATGCAGAATTTTCATACAACAATAGTTACCAAGCAAGCTTGAAAATGTCACCATATGAAGCACTTTATGGAAGGAAGTGTAGGACACCTTTATTCTGCAATGAGGCAGGAGAAACTCAAGTATTTGGTCCGGATGTGTTGCAAGAAGCTAAATAGCAAGTCCAAATAATTCGTGAAAACTTGAGGGCTGCCCAATCAAGAAAAAAAGGCTATCCGGACAGTAGGAGAAGGAAATTAACTTTTGAAGTGGGAGATTTTGTTTACCTCAAGGTGTCACCGATGAGGGGTCATAAAAGGTTTAACATAAGAGGCAAGCTAGCACCTCGCTATATTGGACCATTCAAGATTTTGGACAAAAGAGGAGAAGTAGCATATAAGTTGGAGATGCCAACTCATCTTTCGGATGTCCATGATGTCTTTCATGTTTCCCAGCTCAAGAAGTGCTTGAGAGTACCAGAAGAACAAGTGCCAATGGAAAGATTGGAATTAGAGGCAGATTTGACTTATGCCGAGCAACCGGTCAAAATTTTGGAAACCAAGGAGAGAGTCACAAGGTACTAGGTTATTAGATGGTCTAAATTTCAATGGAAGCACCACACAGAAAAAGAAGCAATGTGGGAATTGGAGGATGATCTCAAGAAGGAATTTCCCTATCTCTTCTCTTCCGCGTCGAATCTCGAGGGCGAGATTCATTTTAAGGGGGGTATATTTGTAACACCCTCATTTTCATGCATCATGCTCTACATACATTCATATACATGTTTAACATTAATCCACATAAATAGGAACGAGTTTAAAATTGATTTGGAACAAAACTGCACTTAAAATGCTGAAAAGTGCGGACTAGTCTGATTTTGGTGAGGACTAGTCCGATTTCTCTCTGACGTCGATCAGACTTGTTCATTTTGTCTGCAGACTAGTCCAATTTTGCCTCTGGACACTTTCGGAATTGTCCGGTCTTATGCGGACTAGTCCAGTAATCCAAGAATTCTTGAAAATTTGCTAAGTCCCTGGACTTCTCTGGACTAGTCCGGTGTTCCAGCGGACTTGTCCGTTTTCCTCTCTGACTAAAGTCGGACTTGTCCGATTTTTGGCCAGACTTGTCCGATTTCTTTCTAACTAACTTCGGACTAGTCCGGTCCTTTTCGGACCTGTCCGATATTTCGCGACTCCGAATTGATCTTTTGTTTTATGACTTGTTTCTTGGGTTTCACGTTAAGTGGGCCTAGGGACGTCGTTCCTAACTCTTTTAGAGCCCATGTGGGACTCTAAACCGGCCTCCACTCATCTCAAAATCAAAATCCATCTAACCTTAGCCTCCACCTCTATATAAACAACCCCACCCCTTGGCTTGAGCTCTATTTGCCAGTTTTCCACCCCACCCAAACCCTAGTTCGTGGAGAGCCACCATCAAGGAGGGAGGATGAGATCCCAAGCAAGAAGAAGAGGAGGAGGAAACGAAAGAGGATCAAGATCTCCATCAAGTTTCATTCTTCATCACCAAATCATCTCCAAGTTCATCACCAACCCTAGATCATCAAGATTCAAGTGCTACCTCCAAGTTTCTCGATTCATTGGAGTCCTAAACACCTGGTATACCTTCTATTTCCTTTTCCTTACGTGAATTCGACCCCTAATCTCCAAAATTCACGTCGATCTAGAAAACCCTAATCTGCTGATCTCGTAAAGTGCGGACTTGTCGGGTCCATAGCTGACTAGTCCAATTTTTCTGGTAAAATTGTGTTGAATTAATTCTAAAATTTGATATAATCTAATCCAAACCTGTATAAACTTGTTAAAATCAATTAGAACTAGTAAGTGATCATTTAAAAGCAACCTATTAACAAGTTCCACCTTGCATTTGCATGAATCATGCATGTCATACCATATTGAGTAATATTTGTGCACTCTTTGATTGTGTTTCTTGTCTTGTATGTTTACTGTGTGGATTAGACGGATTTGCACTAGAGAGTGTCGCAGAGGATCTTTAACACCAAGAGTTTGAAGGCTTTGATACTAATCAACCGCAAGAGCAAGGAAAGTGTCCTTGAAGCATATTGATCCCATTTTTAAAATGAAATTTTTTGTTTGCAAACTGCATGCTTGTGTCAATTTGATGGGAATCCTATGATAGGAAGTTTACTAGCATTGTTTGACCACCCTTGTCACCTGGAAATTATGGTAGAGAGTCAGGATGGGATTCTTACCTTTTTGCTTCGCTTAATTAATTGTGATGGAAGAACAACAACACGACTTAATTTAATTATGCATTAATGAGATTGTGGTTGACATGGACTGGTTAAATCTGATATGGTAATTGGTGATCTAAGCAAGCCTAGTACGTGGATGGGTTGGATGTTATGATAGTTTTCCTTGCTTTAGATCTAAGGACCGGTTCGTGGAGCGACAATCCAAGATTTATAGTGCCACCACGAGGCCAAGTATGGGTGCGGCATAGCTGATTAATTAGGGCTTTGCCACTGCTATTTGGACCATTAAGGATGCTCGGGGAAGGGATAGTCGGATTGGGTTTGTTGATGATTGGTGGGACTACCCTGAGATCCGAATGGCTCAAGAGGGGGCCCTTGGTTGAAGGTGTGCCTAGTTGGAGACATCGCCACCGGTGAAACCTCAGTGGGATCTAAATAGGCTAGTAATCCCGTTGTAAAGGCTATTTTGTGATCTCTTGGCCACACACTGACGGATGTGTGAGACGGCATAATTGAGATTCTATAGTCATCAAAAGGTGATAAAATCACAAACACGTGAGTAAAGCGGTATAACCTCTGCATAGTGTGTCTAAAACTATCATGATAGTCATGCTCCCGGTTATGAGCAACCTGGACCCTCACATGATTAGAGGAAAATTAGGATTTGGGATGGTTATGGTTGGTATTATGGTTATGGATGGTTATGAATTGAATAATGGTATTGAATATAGTTATTGACAAATCTGGTATATGGATGAAGGAAATGAATTATGGACTGGTATTATGATGACTATATGGTTTATGATGGCTTTATTTTATATACATGTAATATATTGCTATTCAAATGTTTTAATGTACTTTTCAGCACTCAGCCATTATTATTGTCATCATTTGAATCAGCCACATGTCATACTTTCCACACTTGCTGAGTACGACATGTACACACCCTTACGATCCCCCCACCAACAGTTGGAGGTCAGAATTGGGAGTTTAATGGCAATAATGCGGAGTTCTAGGCCGTGTCTAGCGCCAACTTTGCCTGTGGTGTTGATTGGAGCTGCGCTATACCCTGATGCTTATGCTGCCTAGCTATTTAGTTTGCTTAATTAGTTTATTTCTGCTGCATTAGTTGAACTTGTCATAAATATTCATTAGAACTTGTATTCGAGGATGATATGGTTTGTGTAATAAAATTTGGTTAATTAATCTTGTTTTGTGCTAATGTTCTGTATACTCTTTTGTGAATGCACTCGTGTATGTGTGTTGAACATCCTGGGCACACATATGCGTTTACTTGGTTCATTTTCGGAACCTGGTGTCACAATAGGCCTTCTTGAAATTTAGTCGGAACCTGCAACACTTAACAAACTGATCAAATCACGAGATATCGGACTAATTCGGTAGAGTGCAGACTAGTCCGGTGCGTGCGGACTAGATCGATCAAGTTTGATCGATTATCTCGATCCAAGACTCTATGCAGCGGAAATATACTTGTAAATAGAGGTAATACTTCTACGAAACTAAGTGTTGCACAAGTTAATCTTATACTCAACATTTTAACATAATATGAACAAGATCAAGTGAAACCATAGCTATCAATGAAAAGTAAGAACAATGTGCCCAAAGTGAAGACACACGATTTTTATCCCGTGGTTCTGTTTCCACAAAGGCAACCTACGTCCACGTTGAAGATCCCACGAAAGGACCGGGTCTTCACTGACCCTAACCTCGTCGAATCGCCACGAAGGCCAATTCTCTTTCACTATCACAAGGGTAAGTCGGCCCTTCTCACAAGTTGAGGGCTCCCCAAGATTGCAAATCGAACACCACCAAGAACACACTCGTAAGATTTACAATAAAACAGCAGGAGTGTGTTAGAGATCAAACCCAAAAGCTCAAACGTGTGAATCATGTCTCTCCTTTGATCCAAGATGAATCCTCAAGGATTTGATCTTTCTTGCATTGGATTGCGTGGAGAGATGTGTTTTCTAGGCTCTTGGAGGGTGTGATGGCGCAGGGGGTCGAGAGATAAAAGTAGGGCCATGAAAATCTATTTATATGGTGTTTCCAAAAGTTACCGTTAGGGCTTCGAGGCTATGGACTAGTCCGTGCTGGAGCCGGACTAGTCCGGTGTGCGGTGTGCAGGAAACCCTAAGTTCTCAGGAAGATCAGACGTGTCCGACTTAGGGCGGACTAGTCCGATTTAGGCTCTGAAAATGTTCCGACTAGTCCGATTATTTTCGGACAAGTCTGGATGTGCTGCTCTCCTTAGTGAATTTGGACAAGTTCGCATTTAGAAGACTTGTTCGATTTTAGTCAGAGAGGTTATCTGACTAGTCATGGTAAATTCGGACTTGTCCGATTTCGTGCAAATCTATGAAGTGTAGAGGACTAGTCCGCACTTGGGAGGACTAGTACGATTTTAGTCAGAAAGATATCGGACTAGTCCATGGTGATATCGGACTAGTCCAGTGTATGTAAACTCGGACTGTACAGACAAGTCCACACAGGGAGTACTTGTTCGATTTTGAACAAAGGGGTTATCGGACTAGTCTGGATATTATCGGACTGGTCCGGATATTATCGGACTAGTCCGGACCTGTATAAATTAGTGCAGTGAGTGAGTTTTCTTGTGATTGAGCTCTTGGGGTGTGTTTCTCCAACACACTCCATACACAATGATCTAATCTATTCAACTCTTGAGCTCTTTTCCGTATAGATCCTCATTGTCCTATCTTTTCATGCTTACTCCATTTCTTCATTAAAACGTGCGCTCATTGCAACAATTTGGTTAGGATCTCATTTGTTTGTCATGAATCAACCAAAACCCACAAGGGATGCCTAGATGCACTTTCAATCTCCCCCTTTTTGGTGATTGATGACAACTAATTGAGATTTCACAAAATATGATAAAAATACAAAATTTTCCTAGAGTGTGCACATATGAGTTAGGTACAAGTTAAGCAATGAAAACATAGGTCATATGTGCACTCTTTGTGGTGGGATGCAAAACTAAGTGAGTGTGAGCAGTCATCATGATGACAGTGAAATAATTGACATCAATATATCAACAAGAAGCATATATGTCAATTTCAGAGCAAAATCATGGATTATGAGCATAAATAGTTCATAGAATTGCATCACAAGACCAAAAGTATCAAAAGAGCATAATATGAAGTCTTACAACCCAAAAGAGACAAAAGATGCATACATGAAGCACCCATCTCTCAACCTACAACTAGGACTAGTGACTCCCCCTCAATCTCTCCCCCTTTGGCATCAAGACACCAAAAAGAAGGAGAAGAGGGATCTAGTGGCTCATTCCTCGCTGTTGGTCCTTTCTTCGTCTTCATCTTCATCTTCCGGCTGGGTAGGAGGAGGAGGAGCGGATCCACTCAAAGTGCCCCCAATTCCAAAGTAGGCAAGCTCGGAGGGTTTAAAGGTCCGAGCTCAGTGAAATCAGAGTTTGAATCTTTAGAAATAATCGGGGACCCAATAGGCTCGATCTCTGGCTTTTGGCAAATGTGTTTGACATTTTCTTTGACATACCGCATATTAGCCTTCCTCGCCTTGTTCAGCTTGTGAGTGTTCACTTTGGCCTTCTTGCATGAGGCAAAGATTGCTGCCAAGTACTTCAGGATTCCACTAGGAGACCATTTTTGGGTAGGGGTCCTAGTGGAGGTAGCAGTCCTCTCATCCGCTCGAGATATCTTTGGTGCCTCTTCACTAGACATTGGAGAAGGAGCAGCTTGAACTGTGGCTTGAGGAGGCTTTTGGGGCCTTAGAGGGGTGTGCTCCACGTCCTTCACAAAATCGATGCATGTGACCTTCTCAATCATGAATATTAAGTAGGGGGCATAGCCACAGGATCTGTTCGGCGTGCAGGAGATGTTGACCATATCATTCCAGATATAGTCAAGGATGTCAAACTTCCTGTTCTTGCTTATTACTTTTATCAAGGTCCTCAAGTAACCTTGGACACTTCCTGCATCCCCATCTTTTGGTGCTATTGCCTTTCTCAGCACCCTATCGAGCACCATGAAGAAAGGCTTCATGTTCTTGGTTGAGGGAGGATTGAACTTGAGGCTGGTGTCATAGAGGAAGTCCATCTTATCCTGGCTCAAGACACCAATGTTGTGAATAGTCAACTCATTGTTGCCGGTGTCTTCAAGGTGAAAGAGTCTTGCAAACTCATCATAGGTGATAGTGTACTTGGATCCATGTGTCATCCAAGTCACTCTCTCTTCATCATCCCTAGCAAAGAAACAAGTGGCATAGAACTGGGCAATGATCTCATCATTCCAGTGATATCTGAAGGCAAACAGGTCCTTCAGTCCATGCCTAGTAGCAGCTTCCACCACATGATCAAAGGCTCCATAGCTCTTCCTCACAAAGTGATTCAAGTTGATCCACTGGTTGCATACCACCGGAGTCTTCATGGTAAGGTACACTGAGCTGTAGAAGTCTGCATGAAAATGACTCCAAAACCTGGCATCAGCAGCCTTCTTGGGTCGGCTGTAGCAGTCCACGAATCTGAGTTTGGAAGCAGCATCGCTTCCTTTGCCGTTGAACTTCTCCTCGGAGGGATCTCTGTTTCCCTGCCTCGGAGCATGCATCTTGAGAGGGCCATCTAGGCCCGATGCAATTCCCTTCCCTTTGCCCTTCACTTGGCGAAGAGCCGTCGGGCTGGAGCCAGCTGCATCCTTGGCCTTGGACGTAAGCTTCTTGGCAAGCACCTTGCGCCGCACCTGAGGTGGGGAAGGTGCGGGCTCGGAGGGATGCTCTTGCCTCTTTTGAGCGCGTGACTCCGAAGCACGCGACAATAAGTCTTGTTCCATCTCATCTTCAAAGTTGGAGATGTTCTCGTGCGACATTGTCCTGAGAGAGCACTACACAATGTATGGATAAGAATTGATGTCAAGGAAGTGCATTGAGGAATTATAAATTAGGGTTGAGTTTGGGAAAAATTGGACTTGTCCGGTGTACAGGTACAGACTAGTACTGGGTACCGGACTTGTCCGTACATGGACCGGACTAGTCTGGTGTTCATCATCTCATACCCTGACTAGACGTCAAATGGTGATTCCCAATGCAAAACTAGTTCAAGGTAAATGTAATATAGCAATGAGGCATGTATTAACCGAGAGGAACTGGGCTATTTAGTAATCAATGGAGAAAATCATGATTTCTAGGGTTTGGGATGAAATTTTACCGAAAATCATTGATTCTTGGAGATGGAGGGGTTGAAGGTGCCGACAAGTCCGTGGTCTTCAATCCCTATGCAATGGAGATCGTTTTCCACCCAAGCTTGAAGTGATTCGATGGAGAATGGAGGAAATTCCCTTGGGAGCACTAGAGCGAGGAGAGAGAGCGTGGAGCAAGTTGTAAGGATGAAGAAGATTAGGTCTTGGCGGCGGCTAGGGTTATGGAGTCGAAAAATCGGACTAGCCCGTGGTCTACCGGACTATTCCGGACTACCGGACACTCTGCGGACTAGTCTGCAGGGGCGGACTAGTCCGGGTAACCACGGACTAATCCGTGGTCACCAGAACAGAAATGCTTAGCCCATTCGTATATATTCGAAGGTACTTATTATGGAAATAGGGGGGCAAAACAAATCGAATAATCTTGATGAATAAGATCAGTAAGCATACAACAATCAAGCAATGACCATAATTCATCAAGATCAAGTAGTTGAAATAGTTTTGGATAAAATTGAGAAAGATGATTTTCGCAACATAAACAATATATTTTGAAGATTCCATACAGGTATGCAAGTTTTCAAGCCATATTCCGAGCATCAAGGATATTGAGTTCATTTTGGAGCTCGCAAAAACGTTTTTCATCAAGTGGCTTGGTAAATATATCGGCTAGTTGTTTTTCGATGTTGACATGGGAAATAGATATGTATCCTTTCATTGAGTGGTATCTAAAAAAGTGGTGTCGGATGTCTATATGTATGGTCCTAGAGTGTTCAACAGGGTTATGGGCAATCTTAATAGCACTCTCATTATCACAAAGGAGTGGAATACTGCTCAAATTGTAATCGTAATCCCTTAGAGTTTGTCGCATCCAAAGGAGTTGTGCACAACAACTCCCTACTGCAACATACTCCGCTTCAGCCATGGATAAGGCAATGGAATTTTGTTTCTTGGAGGACCAAGAAACTAGGGATCTACCTAGAAATTGGCATGAACCGGAGGTACTTTTTCTATCTACTTTGCATCCGACATAATCTGCATCGGAGTATCCAATGAGATTGAACTTGACGCCTTTGGGATACCAAAGGCCTAGGTTGGGTGTATGAACCAAATGTCTCAAGATCCATTTAACTGCTGTCAAATGACACTCTTTAGGATTGGCTTGAAATCTCGCTCACAAACATACACTCCACATAATATCAGACCTAGATGCACATAAGTAAAGTAAGGATCCAATCATGGAGCGATATACCTTTTGATCCACGCTTGGTCCATCTTCATTGAGATCCAAGTGTTCATTAGTTGTCATGGGAGTCTTGATAGGCTTCGCCTTGTCCATCCAAAACTTCTTGAGTATGTCTTTAGTGTACTTGGTTTTGCTTATTAATGTCCATTCCTTTTGTTGTCTCACTTGGAATCCCAAGAAGTACTTTAGCTCTCCCACCATGGACATCTCAAACCTATCTGTCATAATCTTACTAAGTTCTTCACAAAAGGATTTGTTAGTTGAAATAAAGATAATGTCATCAACATAGATTTGACAAATAAAAAGATCATTGTCGATGTGTTTTGTAAATAATGTATAATCTGCTTTACCAATATTAAAACCATTTTCAATGAAGAAATCTCTAAGACACTCATACCAAGCTCTAGGAGCTTGTTTGAGGCCGTAGAGAGCCTTACGCAGTTTAAACACGTGGTCCGGGAACTCTTTATCTTCAAATCCGAGAGGTTGCTCCACGTACACCTCCTCCTTGATTGGACCGTTGAGGAAGGCGCTTTTCACTTCCATTTGGTAGAGCTTGAAATCATGGTGAGTAGCATATGCAAGCAATATTCTAATTGATTCATGTCTAGCTATGGGAGCAATGGTTTTGATCAAAATCCAAACCTTCGACTTGTGAATACCCTTTGGCCACAACTCGTGCCTTGTTCCTTGTCACCACCCCGTGTTCGTCTTGTTTGTTGCGGAAGACCCATTTGGTGTCGACGATGTTCGCGTTGGGTCTTTCGACGTGTTCCCACACCTCGTTCCGTTTGAAGTTGTTCAATTCTTCTTGCATCGCCACCACCCAGTCCGGATCTTTCAATGCATCCTCAATCCTGCGTGGTTCCAAAAAGGACACAAAAGAATAATGCTCACAAAAGTTAGCTATGCGGGATCTAGTTGTTACTCCCTTTTGGATGTCACCGATAATGTTGTCGATTGGGTGATCCCTTTGGACGCATTGGTGTACTCTCGGGTGTGGCACTTGCAGTCTTGTATCTTCATGATCTTCTTCTTCTCCCCCTAGATGGTTGCTATCATTGAGTTGTTGTTCATCTTCGGCTTCTTGAGGTTGATCTTGTGTGTAAGCTCCCCCTTGATCATTGGCCTCCACTTGTGGTTCGTCTTCCTCATGCACATCTAGAGGTGACTCTTGTGGTCGAACATCGCCCAACGCCATTCTTCTTAGTGCTTGACAAGGAGCTTCTTCTCTATCTAGCACACATGGATCAACTTGCTTTTTTTGAGAGCTGTTAGTTTCATCAAACACTACGTCATGTGCTACTTCAACAAGTCTGGAGATCTTGTTGAAGATACGATAGGTGTAGGAGTTCGAATCATATCGAAGCAAGAAACCTTCATTGGACTTCAAGGCAAACTTTGAAGTCCTCAGCTTCTTGTTAAAAATATAGCATTTAGAACCAAAAACTCAAAAATACGAAATATTAGGCTTGTTTCCCATGAGTAGCTCATATGAGGTCTTCTTGAGTAGTCGATGAAGGTAGAGTCGGTTTATGGCGTGGTAAGCGGTATTAACCGCTTCCACCCAAAGCCGATCCGAGGTCTTGTATTTATCGAGCATTGTTATCGCCATATTTGTGAGGGTTCGGTTCTTCCTTTCGGCAACTCCGTTTTGTTGAGGGGAATAAGGTGCTGAAAACTCATGCTTTATTAGTTCTTCATCTAGGTACTCCTCGACTTGAGTGTTCTTGAACTCTGTGTCGTTGTCACTTCGTATCTTCTTGATCCTCAATGAGAACTCATTTTGGGCACGCTTGAAAAACATCTTGATGGTTCCTTGAGTTTCTGTCTTATCATGCAAAAAGAAAACCCAAGTGAAGCGTGAAAAGACATCAACAATTGCTGAGCCATATTTGTTACCGTCGATGCTTATGTAAGCGATTGGACCGAATAGGTCCATGTGAAGTAGCTCGAGTGGTCTTGTTGTAGTCATGACGTTCTTCGCGGGATGAGGTGCTCCTACTTTCTTCCTGGCTTGGCATGTGCTACAAGGCCTGTCTTTCTCAAAAACAACATCCTTTAAACCTCGGATGTGATCGCCCTTGAGGAGTTTTTGAAGATTCCACATACCAACATGCTCTAGCTGTCTATGCCACAGCCAACCCATGTTGGTCTTTGCAATAAAGCATTTGTCAAGTTCGGCTTTATCTTTGTTGAAGTCAACAAGGTAAAGCTTTCCCTTTAACACACCCTTGAATGCAATGGAACCACCACCCCTTTTAGAGACGGTCACACCCTCATTAGTGAATAAGCAATTATAACCTTTGTCACATAATTGAGATATGGACAGCAGGTTATAACCAAGGAATTGACATGTAACACATGAGAAAGAGTATGTTGAGACGATATAGCAATTTTACCGGTACCGATCACCTTTCCTTGACTATTGTCTCCAAAATAGATGCCCTCGCTTGGATCCTTATTTTCTTCATACTCAACGAACATCCTTCTTTCTCTTGTCATATGGTTGGTGCAACCATTGTCTAGCACCCATTTCAATCCACTGGAGGAATAGGCCTGCAAAACAAATCATGCCTTGGTTTTAGGTACCCAAGCTTGGTTGGGTCCTTTGAGGTTAGTTACAAGAGATTTGGGCACCCACACATGAGACTTGGTGTTCCCATGGCGTGGCCCAACATAATGAGCATAAACTTTACCAAAATTACTTCTCATTAGAACATAGGATGCATCGGAAGTCCTGAATAATAGTTGTTGTTGTTGTTTATGAACAGAACTAGTCTGGGAAACCAGACTTGTCCATGCAGATACCGGACTAGTCCAGTGCTCACATGTGTTGACTTTAGGCTTTCTATCTTGAGAGGAGTTCCCCTTCACAAAGGCAATGCTCTCCTTGTTATTTTTATGGCTTCTAGCATATTGCTTTTCACCATAAGAATACCCAATGCCATATTTTACATTTGGAGGTCTTGTGGCCAAGTATGCACTACATGCATATTTGATCTTCTCCTTTGTCAAATATGCCACTTTGGGAAGGATGCTTGTCCTTGGTATAGGTTGACTTGTATTTCAAGCTAGTGTCAATTTTAGCACATGAACAAATAATAATAGCTTTAGTTTTAAGGTGTTGAGAAGGTGATCTTGAAGAGGATGAGGGGTCACTTTGTTTGAGTGACTCAACTTGTACCTCAAGGATATTGTTAACATTGGATAGGTTAGCAAGTTCGTCCTTGATGGTGGTATTTGAGTCGCTTAGCTTCAAGCAAGCTTCCTTGCTTGAGGCTAACTGAAGCTCTAGTGACTTGCCTCGCTCCTTTTCAAGTTCGAGAAGCTTGTCAAGTTCAAGGTATTCCTCCTTTTGGGAGATAATCATATCTTCTTGATGGTTGATCAACTTCTCCTTCTCAACATGCTGATCAAGTAGAAATTTCATTTTCGCAGCTGTTTTCTTAGCTAAGCCATTGAGCATGTCTTCATTATCACTAGCGACTTCACTATCACTAGAATGGGAATGCAATGAAGAGGATTTGGTTGTTACCTTTTGTTTACCTTCCTTTGCCATGAGGCAAGTTTCGTTACCCTTCCATGTGCTGAGATTTGGGAAGAGGGTTAACTTCTTAGTTGTCTTCTCGATGGCTATGCTAGCCATCTCCTCTTCCTCTTCGGATGAGGACTCATCATTTGATTCCCACACCTTTCCTAGGTGCGCTTGTCCAGCTTGCTTCTTCTTCTTGAAGAATTTCTTGGGTTGAGGCTTCGTTTCCTTGGTCTTCTTCTTGTTTTCTTCATATGGGCAGTCAATTATAAAGTGGTCATATTCACCACAGTTATAGCATGCCCACCTCATCTTCGGTCTTGATTTTTCTTTTAGTTTTCCTTCACTCGATTTACCACCTTTTCTCCTCTTCATAATTCTCTTGAATCTCTTCATAAATAGGATCATGTCTTCCTCATCTATGTCGCTGCTCTCATCATCGCTGTCCTCTTCTTGTTGAGCTTCTCGAGCTTCTTTTGACAAGGGTTTGCAAGTGGACTTCAAAGCGACCCCTTTCTTCTTTTCTGAGGTGAGGTCGGCAATCTCCTTGACATGCTTTGCCTGCTTTTCCATCATCTTGAAATTGATGATTTTCCTAAGCAGCTCATCCGGGGTCATTTTCTTGTACCCGGGGCTTTCTCTAATCATTGAGCACAAGGTGACGTTGTCATGCATGAAAGCTCTAAGGATGAGCTTCACCACCTCGTGATGGTTCCACTTCTTGCTTCTGTATGCTCGAACCTTGTTGGTGAGCTTCATTAACCAATTGTACATGTCTTGTGGTGACTCATCTTCTTCTATGGCGAATCTTCCCAATTCGCCTTCGATCATTTCGATCTTTGCTTCTCGCACATGACGATCGCCTTCATGTGCAGTTTGCAATGTGTCCCAGATTTCTTTCGCAATCTCAAGCCCATTCACCATGGTGAACTCATCCCGACTTAGAGAGGAGGTGATGACTGCTGCAGCTTGAGCATTCCGATGAATTGCTTGCTCTTGCTTTGGGGTAAGCTCTTCATCGTTGTCAGGAATATCTATTACTGTACACACAATATGCCATATATTGTGATTGAGTGATATTAAGTGCATTTTCATGTTTTTCCTCCACATTGAGTAATCATTGCCATCAAAATGTGGGGCTTTTCCTAGGGGATTAGAGAAATAATGGTTATTATTAGAATTTAATAGATAGTAGTTGAAAGGATATAGGGAGTAGTCAGTGTGACTATTCCCCTTCTTCTTGTCCTCGATCTTCACTTTCCCTTTGGAGAGGGCTTTCTTCCTTAGGAGCGCCTTGGGTTCAAGCGTCTCCTCATCGTCATCCTCAAAGTACTGAATGGCATCAAGGAGCTTCTCCAGTTTTTGAGCTTTGTCATCTTCAACCTTCTCTTGGTTGAGACTCTTGTGCAAATCCTTCATGTCCGACATGTTCTCTTCGAGCGATTAGTCTCTTGTGAAGAGTCCCGCTCTGATACAAATTAAATGTGGCCTAGAGGGGGGTGAATAGGCATTTTTGAAATTTAGTCGGAACCTGCAACACTTAACAAACTGATCAAATCCCGAGATATCGGACTAGTCTGGTAGAGTGCAAACTAGTCCGGTGCGTGCGGACTAGATCGATCAAGTTTGATCGATTATCTCGATCCTAGACTCTATGTAGCGGAAATATACTTGTAAATAGAGGCAATACTTCTATGAAACTAAGTGTTGCACGAGTTAATATTATACTCAATGTTTTTACGTAATATGAACAAGATCAAGTGAAACCCTGGATATCAATTAAAAGCAAGAACAATGTGCACAAAGTGAAGACGCACGGATTTTATCCCGTGAATCGGTTCTCACAAAGGCAACCTACGTCCATGTTGAGGAGCCCACGAAAGGACCGGGTCTTCACTGACCCTAACCTCGTCGAATCACCACGAAAGCCCATTCTCTTTCACTATCACAAGGGTAAGTCACCAAGTTCAAGGGGCCTCCTCACAAGTTGAGGGCTCCCAAAGATTGCAAATCGAACACCACAAAGAACACACTCGTAAGATTTAAAATAAAACATCAGGAGTGTGTTAGAGATCAAACCCAAGAGCTCAAACGTGTGAATTGTGTCTCTCCTTTGATCCAAGATGAATCCTCAAGGATTTGATATTTCTTGCGTTGGATTGTGTAGAGAGGTGTGTTTTCTAAGCTCTCGGGGGGTGTGACGGTGCAGGGGGTTGAGAGATAAAATTAGGGCCGTGCACATCTATTTATATGGTGTTTCCAAAAGTTACCCTTAGGGTTTCGAGGGTCCGGACTAGTCCGGTGTGCACCGTGCAGGAAACCCTATGTTCTCAGGAAGATCGGACTTGTCCGACTTAGGGCGGACTAGTCTTATTTAGGCTCTGGAAAAGTTCGGACTAGTCCGATTATTTTCAGACAAGTTCTGCTGTGGTGATCTCCTTAGTGAATTGGGACAAGTCCACATTTAGAGGACTTATCCGATTTTAGTCAGAGAGGTTATCGGACTAGTCCGTTGTGAATTTGGACTTGTCCGATTTCGGGCAAATCTGTGAAGTGTAGAGGACTAGTCCGCACAAGGGAGGACTAGTCCAATTTTAGTCAGAAAGATATCGGACTAGTCCGTGGTGATATCGGACTAGTCTGGTCTATGTAGACTCGGACTGTGCACACAAGTCCGCGCTGGGAGGACTTGTCCGATTTTGAACAGAGGGGTTATCGGACTAGTCCGAATATTATAGGACTAGTCCGGACCTGTATTAATTAGTGCAGTGAGTGCATTTTCTTGTGATTGAGCTCTTGGGGCGTGTTTCTCCAACACACTCCATACACAATGATCTAATCTATTAAGCTCTTGAGCTCTTTTCCGTATAGATCCTCATTCTCCTTTCTTTTTGCTATTACTCCTTTTTTTTCATTAAAACCTGCACTCATCTCAACAATTTGGTTAGGATCTCATTTGTTTGTCATAAATCAACCAAAACCCACAAGGGATGCCTAGATGGACTTTCACTAGTTCTGGACCAGCCTCCTCGCAGAGGGAAGCTCAAAAGCTGCCACCTGTTCAGTAGCTCCGGATCTACCTACCCACAGAGGGAAGCTCCAGAGTTTCCATTTGTCACACGTCCGAATCTATGTCTACAACGGGAAGTCTTCAGGATCTCCAATAGCGTAGACATTTAAGGGCTATCAATTGGCCGCTACAAGAGCTGGTTAACGCGTCATTAATGCCATATTAATATCGCACGATCAGAGGACTATCAAGACCAGTAACGCTGTTGTTAAGACACATTATGACGCTATTAACTCCCTTTTAACACCTGTAGACCGTGTATACGGCGGTTATTACAATCGGGGCCACTTGGCGGGCCACGATACATACCGTAACAGCCAGTCCTTGGCATATAAAAGGATTGTGCTGCACGGTAGAACACAAGGCATCTAGACTCGCACACTGCTAAGCTCATGCTTACACATTCTCATACAACACACATCCCGTATAGTAGGGTATTATGCTCAGGCGGACCGAACCACGTAAAACTCTATGTATCACCTTGCTCTTTGATCTTGATTTTGCTCCCTGCCTAAATACGAACCTCCGCGAACTACATCTTAGTAGTACCAGGGGAAGTGTGGTTGGCACACTTCGACAGCAGCGGTTCTACACAAACCGAAGTGTTGTAGACACATAGGATAAATGTTCCACGACATTCCTTGCCAAGTTCCTTCCGTTGGGCAAGACCAATTCTCTATATGGAAGGATTTCCAACTTCTAGCAAGGAGTCTATTCTCGAGGCTTTGGAAAGGCTTTTGGAGTGAATCGTGGCCTATCCCCACCATGGGATGGATGACTGGCTGATAATCCAAAACTTCTTCAATGGGCTGATCTCTTTTGCCCTTGACCATGTCGATGCTGCTGCTAGAGGTGCCTTCTTCTCATTGACGGTGCCCAAAGCCAAAGACTTAATTGAGAAGATGGTGTCAAACATGGGTTGGAGCGATGAGCGTCTCCATACCCATCAGCGAGGCATGCACACCATGAAGGAGGTGGACATAATCACTGTTTAATTGGACCTCCTCATGAAGAAGATACATGGACAAGCCAATGGGGACGTATGTGGCAATGCATATTCCTAGACTCTCACATCATATGTGAAGTTTGTGGCAACACGGGGCATTTGGGCAATGACCGCCCAGAAACCCATGAGGATGCCTTATATGCAGCCAACAACAGGAACACCAATGTCTATCGTCTAAGAGGTCCAGGGTGGGGCCAACCACGCCCATTCTTTCAATGAGGGTACAACAACAATGGCAACAATGGAAATCAAAATAACTGGACAGAGCTTTCCATTAGTCAATTGAAGACCATGGTGCATTATAAAAGAAGATTTTGGCTAATGACAAGACCCTAGAAAGCATTAATGCCAAGAAGGAAGGACTATCCTCAGCATTCAAGAATCAACTAAGCTTCAACAAGATGTTGGAAACTCAGTTGGCTCAATTTGCTGCAGTTGTTCCTCCAATGGAAAAGGTGAATACGGTGGCTACGAGAGGTGGCAATACCACTCGTGACCCACCGTATCTCACACAAGAGAAGAGGCTAACTAAAAAGGAGCAAGAGGATGTCTTAACTGGCATAGGTGAACAACTTAGTGAGAGAATGACCAAGAACTTTGAAGACACCAACTTATTGTCATTCCTCACAAGCAAAGGAAGCCAATAGTGGATGAGCAATTCTATCGCTTTGTTGAGTTTATCCAGAAGATCCACATCAATGTGCCCTTAATCAATGCGATGCAAGTACCCACTTATGCTCGCTATCTCAAGAACATATTGAATAACAAGAGGCCATTGCCCACCACTGAGGTTGTCAAGCTTACGGAAGACTGCAATGCAGCCATAGTCAATAGGCTCCCGGAAAATATGAAGGACCCTAGGTGTCCTACAATATCTTGCTCGATTGGGGATCACTACTTTGACAAAGCACTTTGTGACCTTGAAGCAAGTGTAAGTGTGATGCCCAAGGTGTTCTTTGACCAACTGAACTTCACAGAGCTTACTCCAACACCAATGCAGCTCCAACTGGCTGACTCTTCAATCCATTATCCGCGCGGCTATTGCTGAAGACGTTTCGGTGAATATCCAGAATGGCTTCATTCCCGTGGATTTTGTGGTGCTGGACATAGAGGTTGAGAAGGAAACACCGCTCATTCCTTCGCACCGCGAAGTCTCGCATAGTCATGGGAGCTGGAGAAATCCACATTCATATCAATGGGAAGGAGGAGAAGTTTAACTTTTGCTCAAAGCCGGAGCAATGCTCCATGATCCGCATCAAGTATGGGTTGAATGTTAAACACATTCAAGAGATCTAAATCACACCTCCAAATGTGGATCTGCTCATTGCATTCATGAGGGAATTAATCTATGCAGAGAACCTTTCTTATCGTCCACGCCGACACCCCAAGAAGACGGAGAAGTTTGGGCCTCCCCAAAGGCCACTACAAGGATTTCGTCCTGTTGCAATGATTGTATTGCAATGAATACTAAATCGATACAGTAGGCTTGCTCTTTTGTCACGATTCACTAGTTTGTAGCATTTGGATCTATCGCCATGGAACACAATCGTTACATTAGGATCTGTTGCCATGATTCACTAGTTCGTGGCGTTAGGATCTATCGCCACACAACACAAACATTGCAATAGGATCTGTTGCCACAAATCAAAAAACTATTGCATTAGGATCCTAATTCAACAGAACACAATCGTTGCATTAGGATCTGTAGCCATAAATCACTATTCCTAGCATTAGGATATGTCACCACGGAACACAATCATTGCATTAGGATCATTTGCCACAATTCACTAGTTCGTAGCATTAGGATCTATCACCACATAACACAATCCCTGCATTAGGATTTGTTGCCACGAATCACTAGTTCGTTGCATTAGGATATTTTGCCATGGAGCACAAACATTGCATTAGCATATGTTGCCATGATTGTACTAGTTCATAGCCTTAGGATCTATCGCCACGAAACACAATCGTTGCATTAGGATTTGTTGCCACGATTCACTAGTTTGTGGCATTAGGATATATCGCCATAGAACACAATCGTTGCATTAGGATATGATGCCACGAATCACTAGTTTATCGCATTGGGATATTTCGCCACAGAGAACAATCGTTGCATTAAGATATGTTGCCACGATTGTACTAGTTCATGGCCTTAGGATCTATCACCACAGAACACAATCGTTGCATTACGAGTTGTTGCCACGAGTCATGAGTTTGTTGCATTAGGATCTCTCGCCACGGAGCACAATAGTTGCATTATGTTATGTTGCCATGATTGTATTAGTTCATGGCCTAAGGATCCATCACCACGGAACACAATCATCTCATTAGGATCTGTTGCCATGGAACACAATCGTTGCATTAGGATCTGTTGCCACGAATCAATAGTTCGTTGCATTAGGATCTTTCGCCACAAAACATAATTGTTGAATTAGGATCTGTTGCCACAACTGTACTAGTTCGTGGCCTTAGGATCTATCGCCACAGAACACAATCGTTACATCAGGATTTGCTGCCACAATTCACTAGTTCCTGGCATTATAGGATCTATTGCCACGGAACACAATCATTGCATTAGGATTTGTTGCCAAGATTAACAAGGTTATGGCATTAGGATATATTGCCACAAAACATAATCGTTGCATTAGGATCTACTGCCACGTATCACTAGTTCATGCTCGAAAGGGATCCAACGTGGGTGAGGGTGCTGACTCTGGCGGGCCCACTTGCCAGTGAAATCGATCGAGAGAACCACCAACAAATTCTATGAGTTCGTTCGATTCCTATTTTCTGCGTGTGACCACTTTTCCACTTGATCGATAGTTCTTACACAAACACAATCGTCATGGCTCACACAGTACTTATATAAAAAATGTTGAATTAGGATCTATCGTCACAAATAGTTCATATCTCACATAGTACTTATATAAAAAATCATCATCTTCGCCGTTGTCCCCCCAATGGAGCTACATGACCATCATTGATATATGTATCATTGTCGTCGTCGTTGTCTTCATTTTCTGATGGAACTCCATCTGCCTGATACTGATCACCGGTTGTCATTAGAAGAGCTGAAGCATCACCACTTGCTCCCTCAATGTCATTTCTAGCCCATGTGATTGTATCCTCATTTATGTGTGGCATGTTGATATCCGTAAGCCGATCATCAAATGTCTCAGCCTCCATCATCGTAGTCATTTTCACTGTCTCCAAGGGGCAGGACAAAAATGTTTTATGGCTTCGTTTTAACAACTGTAGCCCATTTTGGTTGCTTCACAGTTGGAACATAAAATAGTTGTTTTGCTTGGGTGGCTAGAATGTAAGGCTCATACTTAGATCGAGAAAGAGTAGTTTCAAAATCTATCATTCCGTATTGATCCTTTTTGTAGCCCCTGCTTTTGTTCTGACCGAAAAAGGGTCGATCAAACCCGCCACATTCAAATAACAGAACCTCTTGTTTTTTAAAAAAAAAACAACATAAATAATTTTCTTGAATACTCCAAACCAATCAGGGTCACTATCCCAAACAACAACACCACTGTTTTGGGTCTGTAAATCTTTTTCCACATCTGCAGTTCGAAAGAAGAAGCCATTGATGAATGATCGACTAAACATATGTGCCCGACGATCAGGTCCTCTAGATAATGCATACAAATAATCGGTTACTTTGCATTAGTATAAAAGGGGTCATCAACAAACCAATGTTAGAACACATATTTTTGCAATATTTCATCAAAGTAAAAATGTGCATGTACTTACTCGTTTTCGAAACCAATAAAAAAACTCATCTCTATGGCGTTTATCAACAGCACGAGAATGAATCCTTTTCAGTTCTTCAATATGCACCCTGAAATGGGTACAAAATTAAATTAGCCATCTACAATAAGCCTGATCCAATATAGTATAGAACATCATAGTTATACGTACTTGATCCATGAAGCGACCTCTTCAACGTTAGAAATAAGATAATGCCTGATGTTATGTAGTTCCACCATGGTAAGTTGGTGCCATTTATACCCTTTTTTAGAATTATTAATTTCTGTAAATATATTACACTCAGGAGAAGGTTCATTCCTAGCTGCAACTTCATGACATTCTGGCATATTAAGCATGGTGCTGCTGTTATCCAAAAACTAACTACAAAAAGTCATACACTCTTCCAAAATATATCCCTCAGGTATAGAACCCTCCGGGTGAGCTTTGTTACGTACAGACATCTTCACTGTACCAAGGTCCACCCAAGCGAGCTTCTTCAGCAAGATGGGTTGGAAGATGTACCATGATATCAAAAAAAGTGAGAGGAAACAACATCTCAAGCTTACAAATTGTTTCAAGAATTTGTTTGCTCAACTTATCCGAATATGGTTCTGCCAATTCTTTAGAACAAATTCCATAAAAGAATGTGCTAAACTCAACTAAAGGTACAACAACCTTTTCAGGTAATATGTTATGTATTGCAATAAGAAGGAGCTTCTGAAATACAATATGGTAGTCATGAGTTTTTGGACCTGATACCCTACATGTTGTTATGTCCACACATCTCTTTATGTTTGAGGCATAACCATCGGGCATCTTCACATCCCTCAAAAACTTGCACAAGGTAGTCTCCTCATCTTTACACAAAGTATATAATGTTGGTGGCAAATCATCCTTCTAATTTATGACCACGATATGTTGATTTGGCCGTATACCCATATCTTGCATATCAAGAGGAGCTTGTAGACTATCTTCTTTTTGACCATCCATATTAAGCAATGTCCCCAATATGCTATCACAAATGTTTTTCTCAATGTGCATGACATCTAAGTTATGCCTTATTAGCATTGTCTTCCAATAAGGGAGCTAGAAAAATATACTTTTCTTCTTCCAACTATGCCACCTATTTTCCTCAGTGCGCTTTCACTTATTATTCGTCTGTCCAAAACTCACTTGATCAAAACTCTCGTATTGTTGGAGTACTTCACCTAGGAGATACAAACTTGTAATTGGTACATATTTATGTGATTGGTCACTGCAAATATGATTCAGTGGCTCATTTGTATTTTCTGTATTTCTTGTAACAGCTTCTTAGGATAGAAATAGACTACCATGGCCACAAGATTGAGGCAGGAAGGCGAAGAACCTCCTATGTATGGTATGACCTTCTATTTCTTCACTGATTTTTTTGTGCATTCATGACTTATGTAGTGTTAGCTTTGTTTTTTTCCATTGTCAGCTAGGTTCCAGACTTTTGAACAAACAAAATGACTGAACTCTCAGCTCTTGTCGTTTCCTGCTGCAGATTTTCGTCCATTGCACATGCATCTGTTTCTATTCTAATACATGTTTAATACTCTTAAAAAGAGTTGGGGATGACCTGTTTTCGATTGAGATGCATCATTGAGGTTTCTTTGTCGAACAGGGTGAAAAACAGGTCATAAATTGATGGAAAACGGAATTGGTTTGATTACTGTGAAAAGGAGACTTGGTCGCCATTATGGTTTGATGATTTTACTTCTGAACTTCGTTATGAGTGAACACCAAATTTTAGAGTGTATTGGTTGCTGCCTGGAAAAAGTATTGCTGAAGGATTAAGTGTTATATCCACATATTCAGACACGCTTGTTATGAGCAGCATTGTTGAAAAAGTTAAGAGCTTTATCATTTCTTTTTTGAACATTGTGACAACATTGCAAGTATGAATTGGGATGATATTGTCTTAAACCCATTTTCAGAGTTGCCAAAATTGATCAGCCCATGTAATGTTGTGACTTTAGAGAAGAACAAGGATGAAAAGCTTTCTCCTTTTTATTGTGATATCCCAACAGCACAAGCCATGAATGAGAAACCATGTGAAGAAGATGAAAGTGACAGTGAGTTTGTGGACAGTGACTATAAGTTTGATAATGAAGATGATGATCTTTTTATGGACAGCATAGATGAAGAAATAGTTGACGAAGGGGTGGCTAAATGGAAGAAGATTGGCAAAAGCAAGGAGCTTATGAATGAGACTGCTGATCTAGGTGATATGTCTTCTAATGGTGATGAGTTGTAGCTTCCAGAGTCTGATGGTGAGGGAGAGCCTAGAATGAAATTTAAATCATAGACCAAAGAAGACTTGAATAATTCTATTTTCATGGTGGGCATGGTATTTTGCACAATTGAAATGCTTAGGAAGGCTATAACTGAGTACTCTCTAAAGAACTGAGTAAACATCAAAATGCCAAGGAATGAGAAGAAAGGGATTCATGCAACCTTTATGCTTCTAATGATAAGAGACGTGGTGGATTAATGATCAAGACATTTAATGGTCAGCAAAACTGTCAGAAGAGCTGGGAACTTAGGAGGTGCACATCAACTTGGCTAGCTGAGTAGTACTTGGATACATTCAGAGATGATGACAGGTGAGCCTAAAGAATTTTGCTAGGACTTTACAAAAAGATTGGAACCTGACACCATCTAAGAGCAAGCTTCCTAGGGCCGAAAGTATAGCAATGAAGCAGATTCATGGCGATGAGATTGAACAATACAACTTATTATGGGACTATGGACATGAATTGTGGAAAACAAATCCAGGAAGCACTTTCTTTATAAAACCGGTTGGTCCTACATTCAACACTTTATATATTTCACTTAGTGTTTCTAAAGCTAGTTTCATGTCTGGTTGTAGGCCTATTATCTGTCTTGATGGATGTCATATTAAGACATGAATTTGGAGGTCAACTTGGGAGTACCCTGAGGATCACGTGGAGTACTAGATTGTGTACCGCCGTCAATGGCCTGTGGAGTGGAGTCATGCTACTTAGTTTACTTTCCGCTAATATAATTAGAGTCTTGTCATTCATGAACCATTGGATTCTCGTAATAAGGTACTTATTTAATAGTTAAGACGTTGTTAAATTATGTATATCGTTTGTGATGTTTCCGTGTATTGTGCGTTGAACATCCTGGGCACACATATACGCTATACTTAGTTCATATTCGGAACCGGGTGTCACAAATTGTTATCAGAGCCGCGTTGATCATAGGACGCATGCCTAGGTAGAGTGGACACTCTAGAGCACATAGGAACACTCCACAAATCTGCAATTTTCGAAATTTTTTGCTTCTGTTTTAATTTTGTCATTTCAGCCACCAAAAAGTGTCGATTGATGCTGCGGTTTCAATGCAATTTTCATCCGTGCATTATTATGCTCGCTGCTGTTTTTACTGCTTAAATCTTTGCATAAAGTGTGCATCTTTGCTGCTGCTATGTGTGGGTAAATTTATTTTTTGAGCTGCTGCGTTTTCTTCCTCTCTTTTGGACAGCTGCACCCTCTTTTCCCATTATTTTGGCTGCTGCAATTTTCAGATTTATGTTACATTATTCCCTCCTCTAATGTACTCTTGTTTTCTATAGATGCCGATCACTAGGAGTACAACGCGCAAGAGCACTTGCCCGCCACCCTTTGGAGGTGGGCTTAACCCCATTGAACTTGACAAGCCGAAGCAAGAGGAGGAGAATGTCAAACCCGAGGAGGAGGGAGCTAATCAGTCAAACATTATGGAGGAGGATCCGGAGGAGTTTGAGCCGTATGAGGAGGATATGGACGAAATTCCTAATGAGTACTACATACCAGCTTCAAATGAGGAGGAAAATGAAGGTGAAGAAGGAGGGGGATCACAACCCGGTGCAAATGAGAATGGACACAACATCCCCGAGATTCCCCACGTTGAGGTGCTTTGGACCACCAGAACCGAAGGAGGACATGCATCACTCGAACTAACGGAATTTTTTCGTTCCTGTTGCATGTGTGCTAATTACTTCATGACGAAGGTCTCTCGTCCTGGACGCGATGAATGGCATGCTGAAGTTGTCATTTTCTTCACCAACAAAGTGGTCTCACGGCATTATGTGCCCACATGGAGGTCTACTCAAAAGGATGCTATGGATGATGCTGCATGAGCGGCACTCACAAGCTTGTGCCATGCTCGCCGCTTTGAGCTTGAGAATACAATGTTTGAGCTGCACCCTCAGCAGGAGAGTGGTACGGGGAAGATAATTGGAACACAAGAAGCTTCAGACAATTTGCTAGCAATGGATAGGTATCAGAAGGCATTATTGGACAAGAGCAATCGCTATGCAGCTGCACAAGGAGAGATCCACTACTTCCGCAAGGAACTAGCTCGGTTGGAAGCCAACTTGGAGATGAAGGAATGTGAAGAAAGAGCAGAACCATGGTCACCCAAGCGAATAAGGTCACCTACATCACCATGGCACAACCCCATCACATCCGCGCAGCCAAGGACGCCCTCACCACCTCACAATAAGAATTTATGTCCCCTATGAGTATTTTGTAATAAGAATGCTTAGATCGTATTAGTTTTATATAGTGTGGTGTGCTGAATTTTGATTGGTGTTTGCTTGTGTGCTTAGTTGCGAGTTGTGGGACGCCTCGGCATATAGTTGGGGCGTTTCTTTCCTAATTCTAAATTCTTCTGTCTCTACCCTTCTTTTGCAAAAAGATGTCGAGGACTCTCAATAAGAGGAATGTCAATGGTGAGGAGGAGAATGATGGAGCACCTCAGAACAACAATGGACAAGGGGCTATCAACCTTTAACAGTCGTTAGCTATGCAGAACCAGCTCATGCAGACCATGATACATACTATGGGACAGTTGCAAGCTGGCAACAATAATCAGCCTCACATGCCGCACTTGCCACCACCCCCGCCACACCACCACCGTTTGGGAGAGTTCATGAGAACCAGCCGCCTACCTTTGCTCAAGCCACATATCCAATGGAAGCTGATGATTAGTTGAACTCCATTGAGAAGAAGCTTGCTATTGTCCAGTGCACTGACAGAGAGAAGGTTCTATTTGCCTCACACCAGTTAGGTTGAGCCTCTGTAGATTGGTGGGAATCTCTTTGGAACGCCCACGCAAATCATGAAGGAATCACATATGCTGAATTCAGGAAAAGTTTCCGTTGTCACTATGTACCAGAGGGAGTTATGATACTAAGAAGGTAGGAATTTGAAAACCTCAGGCAAGGAAGGATGAGTGTGAGTAAGTATCTCAATAAACTCACTTAACTGTCAAGATATGCTCCAGAACACATCAGCACTGATAGAAGAAAGCAGTATCTGTTTATGAGGGGTCTCAATAATGAAACTGAAGTCCAGTTGCTTAATACTGACTATGCAAACTTCTAGAAGCTGGTTGACAAGGCCATAGTGGTTGACAACAAGGTTTGTGAGATAAACCAGGGCAACAAGAGGAAGATGTAATATCATGGACAGCCGCAAGGAAGCAATGTCCGTCCTTGTTGTGCACCATCAACTGCACCATACTACAACTCAACTGCTCCTGCATACCACGCTGCTTATCCACCTCGCCCAAATCAGCCACCACAGCAACGCCATGCCATGCAAGCCCTCGCTATATTGTACCACCTGTGCCACGTCTTAACATGGCGGCTAATGCTCAAAATCAGCCGTGCCCGAGTTTTCCTAGTGCAACGGGCGGCAAGACGTGCTATGTGTGTGGAGAGGCCGGGCACATTGCAAGTCAATGCCCCAAAAGAAGCTATTGACCGATGAACAATGCACCAAGGCCAGACTACCCACAGCCAAATGGAGGAGCACTGCAAGGCAACCATGGACAAATGAACTTTGCTCGTGGCAATGCGAATCATGTCTCTAGTGAGGAAGCCCAACAAGCTGATGACGTCGGGATTGGTATGTTCCTCGTCAACTCCAACCCCGCTACTGTTTTATTTGATTCTGGAGCATCTCATTCATTCATCTCATCAAAGTATGTTGCCAAATATAATTTTACTATATCTCATATGAAGCAAACTATGCTAGTAAATTCTCCTGGTGGAGAGATGAGGACAAATATAGTATGTTCGAAGTAAGCATTAAAATAAGGGGGTAGACTTTCTCGCAAACCTCAATGTCTTGGACTCCCAAAGAATAGACATAATACTTGGAATGGACTGGCTGAGCAAGTATAATTGAGTCATTCAATGTGTCGAGAGGATTGTGCAGTTGACAAGTGAACACGATACACACCTCGAAGTTGAGCTAGCCCAACCTGCATTAGAGAAGGCTATGATCAATCACGTGGAAGGTGTGTCACTGGAAAGCATACTGTTCGTGAGTACCCAGATGTGTTCCCGGATGAGTTGCCAGGTATGCCGCCTGATCGTGACATAGAATTTTCTATTGAATTGATGCCTGGAACTGCACCTATAGCTAAGAGGCCGTATAGGATGCCTCCTAAGGAATTAGCAGAGCTCAAGAAGCAAATTCAACAGCAGCTAGAGAAGGGTTTTATACGCCTAAGCTCATTACCATGGGGAGCACTAGGGCTCTTCGTAGATAAGAAGGATTGAACCCAGAGGATGTGTGTGGACTATAGGTCTCTCAACGAAGTTACGATCAAGAACAAGTACTCGCCGCCCCGTATAGAGGATTTGTTTGACCAAATAAAAGGCGCCTATATTTTCCCCAAGATCGACTTGCGGTCAGGATACATCCAAACGAAGATTTGACCATCGGATGTACCCAAGAAGACATTTCAGACACGGTATGGGCCCTATAAGTACACTGTTATGTCATTTGGATTGAGGAATGCGCCTACACACTTTATGTACCTCATGAATAAGGTCTTTATGGATTATTTGGATAACTTCGTCGTGGTCTTCATTGATGACATTATGATCTATTCGAGAAGCGAGGAAGAACATAAGGAGCACTTGAAGCTTACATTGCAGAAGCTACGGGAACACCAGTTTATGCCAAATTCAGCAAGTGTCAATTCTGATTACGGGAAGTTTAATTCTTAGGCCATATCATCTCTGGAGGAGGAGTATCGGTCGACCTGGGGAAAGTGAGAGATGTGCTTAAGTGGGAACCGCAACAGAATGTGAAGGAAATTTAAATTTTTCTTGGAATGGCTGGATATTACGTGCGATTCATCAAGGATTTGTCAAAAATAGCGAAGCCCATGACTGAATTACTAATGAAATGGAAGGCATTCCAATGGACTCAAGCTTGTTAGGATAGCTTTGAGGAGTTAAAAAAGAGATTAACAACTGCACCGGTGTTTGTATTGCTAGACGTGAGAAGAGTTTTGATATATATTGTGATGCGTCAAGACAGAGACTAGGATGTTCGCTCATGCAAGAGGGCCAACTGGTAGTTTATGCATCGAGGCAACTAAAGAAACATGAGTTGAATTATCCTATGCGCGAACTTAAACTCACAGCTGTTGTGCATGACTTGAAGATATGGAGACACTATATTTTTGGTCACTGATGTGAGATTTATACAGACCACAAGAGCATCAAGTACATATTCACCCAAACGGACCTGAATTTGAGACAACGCCGATGGTTGGAGCTCATCAAATACTACGATGTAGGGATCAACTACCACTCGGGGAAAGCCAATGTAGTGGCAAACGCCTTGAGCCGAAAGGGAACATGTCACCAACTCACGGTCCGATAGTTACCACCCGAGCTATACAAGGAATTCGAATGGTTGAACCTTGGATTCATAAATGAGATGGGAGCAATGGAAGTCAACACAACATTAGAGCAAGAAATACGGGAAGGACAGAAAAAGGATGAGGCAATCCAAGAAATCAAGGAAAAGATCCAAGAAGGGAGAGAATTCAGATTTGATGAGAATGACCATGGCACTCAATGGCTTGGGAAAATAACTGTTGTGCCTAATGTGCAGCATCTCCGTGAGATAATATTGAAGGAAGCACATGACTCGCCCTATTCCATTCATGCCAGATGTACAAAGATGTACCAGGACCTAAAAACTCACTATTGGTTGGATGACATTAAGAGGAACATAGCCGAATATGTTGCCCTATGTGACACGTGTCAACGAGTAAAGGGTGAGCATCAAAGACCTTTTTGACTATGGAAGCCGCTGAAAATACCCGAGTGGAAGTGGGAAGAAATCGGCATGGACTTCATAGTTGGATTACCGCAAACCCGGTCTGGTTACAACTCTATAAGGGTTATCGTGGATCGCCTGACCAATACAACTCATTTCATTCCCCTCAGAACAACATATACCACATCAAAACTTGTAGAGCTTTATATGGAGAAAGTTGTATGCCGACATGGAGTTCTAGAGAAAATAGTATTGGACCGAGCTTCTCAATTTACCTCTAGGTTCTGGCAGAAACTGCATGAAGCTATGGGTAGAAGGTTAAATTTCAGCTTCACATACCATCCACAGACTGATGGACAAACCAAGAGGACAAACCAGATATTAGAGGATATGTTGAGAGCCTGCGCCTTGAGGCATGGACGTAGCTGGGACAAGAGTTTGTCGTATGCTAAATTCTCGTACAACAATAGCTACCAAGCCAGTTTGAAAATGTCACCTTATGAAGCACTATATGGAAGGAAGTGTAGGACACCTTTGTTTTGGAATGAAACAAGAGAGAATCAAGTATTTGGATCTGATGTGTTACAAGACGCTTAAAGTCAAGTTCAAATAATTCGTGAAAACCTAAGGGCTGCTCAATCACGGCAAAAGGGCTATGCGGATAATAGGCGAAGGAATCTGGCTTTTGAAGTCTAAGATTTTGTATACCTCAAAGTGTCACCTATCCGAGGTCAACGACAGTTTAACGTTAAAGGAAAAATGGCACCTCGTTATATCGAGCCATTTAAGATTTTGGACAAGAGAGGAGAGGTAGCATATCGACTTGAGCTGCTGGTGCATCTCTCCGATGTACATGACGTGTTCCACGTGTCTCAACTCAAGGATCTGGTGCCAATGGACGAACTAGAACTCTAGGAAGATTTGACCTATGTCGAGCAACCTATAAAAATCTTGGACATGAAGGAAAGAGTCACTAGCAACAAGAGAGTCCGTCGGTGCAATGTGCAACGGAACCACCATACGGAAGCCGAAGATGTGTGGGAACGTGAAGAAGACCTGAAGATAGAATTCTCTCTTCTTTTCTTCACTTTATCGAATCTTGAGGGTGAGATTCATTTTAAGGGGGGTAGGATTGTAACACCCTAATTTTCTTTTAGCATCGTGCATGCATAACATTTTCATGCATTAATCATTAGTAGAACAAAAGAGAAGAAAAATAAATAAAATAAAATAAATATATATGTGTGTGTGTAGGTAATAGGAAAAGTGAATAAGAATAGAAAATAAATATAAACAAATGGAAAATATATATATAATAAAATTATATAAAACAAATATATAGAATATCTATAAAAATAGAATTTTCCGAAACCTTCTAGAAGTTTCATGGGGAAGCTTTCCTTCCACCTAAGAAGGTTCCGGGCAACCGAGCGCCCTGGCGGCAAGGCACGCCCGAGCCGGACTCGTAGCCAGCTGGCCAGGCGCAGCACCAGTTGAACCCGGGTCGGGGTGGCCAGCGCGCGGCCGCGCGAGTGCGCCTGGCATACGCGCCCGGGACTCATGGCCGAGCCGGCCTCTGCCACCCGCAAGCCCTGCCCCTTATAAATAGGGTCGAGTCCCTGCTTCCAAGCCACGTAAAAAATTTTCCTAGCGCTCAAGAGACATGTTCCAATGCTGCCAGGGAGAAAAGAAAAACCCTAGCCGCTGGAGGAAAAAGAAGGCCACAACAAGGAGACAAATCAGGAGAGAAGGCGGAAGAAAAGAGGAACAGAAGTAAGGAGACGCCGTCCGCCAGAGATCGTCGTGCCGCCGTCGTCATTCCGCTGGAGGATCGCTGCACCGTCTACTTCATCTACGCTACGCTTCCGTCCTGCGACCTTCAGAGCCGCTGCAAGTACAGTAGGATAGTTTTTCGAAACAAATTTTAGCGATGTAATAGATGTAATACTCGGAATAAAATCATAGTTGCATCTACATCTATTTTATTTCAGAAACTTTAATTATCGCTAAAACCCCCGTTAACTCGCATGACCACATATGAACTAGTTGCATCTAATTAATAAACAATCTTAGAAAATTAATTATCGAACCTTGCATGTAGTCGTGTCATTGCATATTGATTTATATGTGTGCATTGTGTTGATTCGTATGTGTTTTCTTGTATGTGTATGATCGCGAGTAGAGAGACGTGATTGTGAGGCCGTATACAAGGATTTCCAGAACCAAGACTTCGAAGCTCTTGAGCAACCCTACCCGTTGGAACAAGGCAAGTGTCCTTGATCATATTGAACCTATGATTTCAATGTTTTATTTGCAAAATTGCATATTCGTGTCAACTTGATGGGAAACCTATTTGTAAGATTTTACTAGTATTGCTTGCCATTACTTGTTGCCGGGTACATGATGAGTCGGGTATGGGTGTTTCTCTTTTGAGTCGCATCGCTTTACCAGGTTATGGGAAACAATATAAACTTGCTTAACAACTCTAATCATGTGGATTAATGAAGATGGAATAATGATATATCATTTGTGATATGGGACTTTGGTGATCTAAGCAAGCATAATTTTGGGGATGGGTTGGATGATACGGTGGTTTTGCTTGCCTTAGATCTAAGGACCGGTTCATGCGAGAATATGCCACAAAAATAGTGCCACCACAAGGCTATGTATGGGTGCGGCGTAGCTGAATAATTAGGAGTGCTGCTAGTATTGTATGGATCGTTGGATGGTGCGGGGAACGGGAGTCGAGTAGGGCTACCTTGGGATCCACAAGGCACATGAGGGGGCCTGTGGGAGGGAGAATGGAGATTTAAGCCTGCCGGTGAAACATTAGGGGGCTTGTACATACTAGTAGTCCTTTTTGAAAGGCTATTTTATGATCTCTTGGCCACACACCTACAGAAGTGTGATAAGGCATAGTAGAGGTTCTTAGTCACCGAAAGATGATGAAATCACGAACATGTGGGTAAAGTGGTACAACCTCTGCAGAGTGCTAAAGACTATTATGATATTCGTGCTCCCAGTCACGAGCACCTGGATGACCAACATGATTAGAAATGGATTTGGGATATTGGGATGGTTTGCTAAGGTTTGGTTTGACACATGAGTATAGTCGGATTATGGAAGGATATGAATTTGATATATGGTGATGATATTAATTGTTAACTGGTTATAAGTGAATTATGATGGTAAACGAGAATGATGGATATGTATTATAATGATTAATTTGGACAGGATGGGAATTAATATCACATAGACATGATAGGCTGTTTTTACATGTTATTATAATGTACTTTTCTGCGACTAGCCATTTTATTTCCACCTTTTTTTAGCTACATGTCATCTATTCCCACACTTGCTGAGTACGACACGTACTCACCCTTGCAATTCCCCCACTAACAGCTACAGGAGACACTTGGGAGTACCCTGAGGATCATGCGAAGTACTAGGTTGCGTACCGCCGTCAATTTCCTATGGAATGGAGTCGTGCTACTTAGTTTACTTTATGCTGCAATAATTAGAGTCTTGTCATTCATGAACCATTGGATTATTTTAATAAGGTACTTATTTAATAGTTAAGACGTGGTTAAATTATGTATATTGTTTGTGATGTTTCCGTGTATGTGTGTTGAAAATCCTGGGCACAAATATACGCTATACTTGGTTCATATTCGGAACCGGGTGTCACATTCGGTCTGGTGATGGAGGCAGAGGAGGAGGCGCTGTCAGAAGATGCGGCGGAGGAGGAGGCACAGCCGCAGATGCAGCAGCGAGGGAGGAGGCACCGCCGGTAGATGCGGCAGCAAAGGCGGAGGAGGAGGCACCACCGGCGGATGCGGCGGCGGCAAAGGAGGAGGTGAACGAGTCCTCCAAGTAGAGTAGGATTAGGAGTAGTTTTTTTGCTTGTTTTCTATGTGTTTTTCTTGTTTGTAATATATGTGTTATTTTTATGTTAATGAAAAATGTCTTCTATGTTCATGAACAATGTGTCCTATGCATTATCGAAAAACTTCTTTTATTGAAAAGCATCTCCTTTAACCCCTTGGTGCGGAATCGAATTCTCTGCGGCGTGGCTGCACGACCATCTCCGTGCGACCCTTCCTAGATGGTTGCCATGTACGTTCACGCTACAAATCTTACAGCAATACAGCCGCAGGCGCACTGCACGGTTCTCACGACTGTGCGACCTTGCCCCGATTATTGCCACGTACGCCGACGCCCCGATCTTGCAGCCCACACGAGCACAACGCAGGGGCGGACTGTTGACGGCTATTATATTCCAATTTCACCTGTCAATATAACTCAATTATGTGAAGGAAGTATCATTTCTTGCACACATCACCTTTCTATTTAACCTATTTCCACTTGTCTTTGGAGAACGTAGTGCATGCAGGCATTCTATACCGAATTGAAGTTAAACAAGGGGATGGATCCTATAAAATATTATTCCATCCAATCAGGCAACGCCACAGGGCACCACATGGATCAAATGGCCCACAAACAGAAGTATACGAGGCCATCTAATGGTGTAGCACCCATATCAGTCAATGAGACCCACATGGCAGTCACCCCAAGGAATCACAAAAAAAATGGTCAACATTTATGTTCGGCCAACTAAAGGGTTCGGACGAACCTTTCCTGGCGCCAAACTCGGTCAGCTTCCACGTGTCGACTCCCTGTGGCGCCCTGGACACGATTAAGACATTTTCACGAGCTTTTCATGGCGGGAACCAACCCTTCTCCAAGCTATAAATAGGACCCCTCACCCCTCACTTCAACACACACCACTTGAGTATTCATATATTGTATCCACTACTCTTCATAGGTTTAGAGGGGTATATGCTGCGGAGAGGAGAGTCTCTAGTCCATAGTCCAAGTAGGGGAGGAGTAGAAGGAGTCCCTTCCCAATTTCGAATTTGGAAAGGTATGGCTCTTATATTCCAATTTGTATTTGTGACTTTATTCTTAATAAAGATGTTATCTTTAGTTTCCATTGTTCATATAATTGGATGACGCATTTCTCGTCCAATTGTGGATTCCATGTATGCGTTAGGAGTAGTATTTATGATTATGCTATACTATTTTCAATATATCATCATAAACACTATAAACCTCCACTATAGTCTAATTAGCTATGACATGATTCTGTTAACATGAATCACTTATGCTATGAATTAACATCAATTCAACGATGATTTAGTTCATTGCCTTAGGATGGCTTGTGCCTAGGCTTCTAAGGTTGTTACTTAATATTCTAGCATGGTGCTAGGATAGAGAGTAGCATTGAATGTCTCGTAGACTCATTGATTAAAGAAGTAGGCAGTAGGTGGTGATAGCCCTATCTGTCTTTTGTAATCCTCCACGTTCGGCTATGCAACAGGCTCTTGGAGGAAGTCGTCGTAGTATTGCTAGGGGTAAAACCGTGCCTGATGTGTTAATCCACTTAGCATAAGAATTCATAATTGACATGATCATTAGTAACTAACTTAGGCTATGTATATGTACATTAGAAGCATAGTAGGAGTCTCTACCTAACCCTTGGTCTAGTCCATCTTTACCCCATTTATCCTGTTAGGATAGAATGCTCTTGTGTGTGTCACACTACTCGAATTATCATTTATTCATCCTTGCTAGAACCTTGCCTAGGTCAACCTAGCCTCTCCACTTGATGATTGTTTTACTTCCACCTAGCCTTCCTTTGGGAGAATATAAATGACACCCTTTGGGAAAACTCTTAGAGGGGAAATGCTACATCAATAGTTTTTGTGTGCTTGTGGATTTACATGTATAATCTAAAATCTATTAACAAGCATTTCTGGCACCACCGCTAGGAATGAATTGTTAGTAGTGCGTAGAAACCATCAACAAGCATTTCTTGTGCCGTTGCCGAGGAAGGCAACAAAAGTATTGCATGATTGAGTTAATAGGATAGGACCCTTGTAGGTTTTAGTTGGATGACCCTTCTTTGTTTTCGCATTTTATGTGAAAACATGATAGTGTATGTATGGTTTCCGCTTGCCGGAAAACTTTGTTGAAAATCCCAAATCCCTTCTGAGAGATTGACCTCGTGTCACTACTCCTCAGAAGCTTCGAGCTACAAAGCAAGCCAGCACAACTGCACCAACAAGCGAAACACCAATGGCCCAGAAGATCCTTCGTGAGTTTACAGCTCTCTCTGCTAACAATGTGCCTGTTGGGCCAACTGTTAACACGGGATACGTGAACGTCAAAATCAAGACTGGCCTTATCACTATGGTGCAAGCCAACCCATTTTGTGGGAAGGCTAACGAGAATACAAGTGCTCACCTGCAATAGTTCCTTCAGATCTGTAGCACTTTTATGATAAAGGACGTGTGTCCCAATGTTGTTCGTCTTAGGGTGTTTCCGTTCTCTCTTCTTGGGGGAGTGAAATAGTGGTTCTACACGAACTGAAGTGTTGTAGACACTTAGGATAAGTGTTCTACGGCATTCCTCGCCAAGTTTTTCCCATTGGCCAAGACCAATGCCCTACGTGGAAGAATTTCCGGCTTCCAGCAAGATGCCTAGGAATCTATTCCCGAGGCTTGGGAAAGGCTTGAGAAGTACATCCTAGTCAATCCCCACCATGGGATGGATGACTGGCTCATCCTTTTCTACAATAGGCTCATCCCTTCCACTCGTGACCATGTTGATGCTGCTGCTGAAGTTGCCTTCTTTTCATTAACGGTGTCTAAAGCTAAAGATTTGATTGAGAAGATGGTGTGAAACATGGGTTGGAGCGACGAGCGTCTCCATAACCGCCAGCGAGGCATGCACACCTTGAAGGAGGTGGACATGATTCTGCCAAATTGGACCTCCTTATGAAGAAGATTGATGACAATCCAATGGTGAGGTATGCGGCAATGCCTATGTCTTAGACTCTCACATCACTTGTGAAGTCCGTGGCAACATGGGCCATTTGTGTAATGACTGCCCAGAAACCCATGAGGATGCCTTATATGTAGCCAACAATGGAAACAACAATGGCTATCGTCCAGGAGGTCAAGGGTGGGGCCAACCATGCCCATTCTTTCAAGGAGGGTACACCAACAATGGCAACAATGGAAATCAACCCAACCTGAGGGAACTTGCAATTGGCCAGCTAAAGATCAATGATGCTATATCTAAGAAGCGGTCAGCTAATGACAAGACCCTAGAAAGCATTAATGCCAATATTGGAGTACTATCCTCAGCCTTCAAGAACCAATTGAGCTTCAACAATATGTTGCAAACTCAATTGGCTCAACTGGCTGCAGTTGTTCCTCCAATGGAGAAACTGAGGGTGGTGGCTAGATGTGGCAAGACCACTCTTCACCCACCGTATACCACACAAGACAAGAGGACAACTACAAAGGAGAAGGAGGATGTCCTAGTTTGCATAAGTGAACCACTTAGTGAGAGAATGACCAAACACTTTGAGGACACCAACTTATTGACATTTCCTCACAAGCAAAGGAAGCCAACAGTGAATTAGCAATGCAACTGCTTTTTTGAGATCATCCGGAAAATCCACATCAATGTGCCCTTGATTGATGCGATACAAGTACCCACCTATGCTCGCTATCTCAAGGACATATTGAATAACAATTGGCCATTGCCCACCACTGAGGTTGTCAAGCTTACGGAAGACTGTAGCACAACCATCCTCAATAGGCTTCTAGAAAATAAGAAGGCCCTGGATGTCCTACAATTTCATGCTTAATTGGGGTACACCAATTTGACAAGGCCCTCTGTGATCTTGGAGCAAGTGTGAGTGTGATGCCCAAGGTGGTTTCCGTCAAGCTGAACTTCACGGAACATACTCCAACACAATTGCAGCTCCAACTGGCTAATTCCTCTGTCTGTTATCCAGCGGGTATTGCTAAAGATGATCTGGTAAAAATCCGTAACTGCTTCAGACCCGTGGATTTTGTGGTGCTCGACATGGAGGTTGAGAAGGATACATCACTCATTTTTGAGCGACCATTCCTAAGCACAGCAAAGGCTCGCATAGATGTGGGAGCTAAAAAAATCCACATCCATATCAATGGCATGTAGGAGAAGTTTAACTTTCGCCCAAAGTTGGAGCAATGCTCCATGATCCGTATCAAGTATATGCCGAATGTTAAAAATATTCAAGAGGTCCAAATCAAACCTTCAAAGGTGGAGCCGCTCATTGCATCCATGAGGAATTTGATCTATGCAGAAAACCCGTCTTATCATCCACGCTGACACCCTAAGAAGACGGATAAGTCCGGGCCTCCCCAAAGACCCAAGTCCACCAAACCACCAAAGAAAGAATTGCAGAAGAAACATGACAATTCATCCGAGCCAATCCCTCTAGGCTCGGATGTCAAGAAATTAAGAAGGAGGAATGTCCATCTCATCGGACGGTGGTGAGACCTAGCCAATAGGTTAAATTGGTAGGTATCCCTTCCTTTGATTTTTTTATCTCCTTATTTGGTTTTCCCCATTTAGTTTGATTTTCTCCACATCATATTTGATTTTATTCGAGAGTTGAAAATCTTATATTCTCAACTATCATTTTTATTACTTTATTTTCACAAAAAGAAAATTTTTAGGTTTTGAAAAAAAAAAGAGTTTTTATTCGGAAAACAATTTTTATGAGCTGAAAAAGTGGTAATTAAACAACGTGCTAATACCATAGCCGTTGGGGAGCCACGTGCCAAAAGGGAGAATAGGGGGGCCCACCTGTCAGATCGGCCGAGCCCCCTGTTCGGCCGATATAGGGAAAGGGCCATTATGGCCCTCTCTCCTCCAATGGCTACATTTGGTTCCCTAGTGACCCTTGGGTATTGTACACTATAAATGGTGGTCGTGAGGAGCTCTTCTCCTCACACTTCACCTCATTTTCATACCTCCGAAAAGTCACCCTTGCGCACATTGTTTTTCTTGCTCTCCATTGAAGTACTGTTGATTAATTCCCAACTCAAAAAGATTCGCTGTTACTTGCATTCGCAATTTGCTCTCAAGATCGTCAAGGGAAAATTCGTCGAGGGTTTTGCTTTTGCTAACATCACCCCTTTCGAGTTTTTTCCTTGTTGTGTTCTTGTTTGTTGTGGCCATGAAAGGAATGAAGAGGTTTTTTGGAAAGAGGAAGGGGGATGCAAGCTCACACCATGGTGGAGATTCGAGTCCTCGCCCCTCTTCCGTTGCTACACCAAGTTCACGGAGGAGGAGTGTAGGAGAGGATACTCCCGTGAGTGAGAGGAGCAACCCACACAACCTTCTTCACAACGACGACCTCGACATCCAAAGTGAAATTGAACATGAATCACGCAAGATCCTCCAAGGTCATGAGTTTTCTCATACAAAAGCTTATGATGCGGATTTGATCTCCAAAATAAGTATGGATTCCGAACTCTTTTCCATTTGGCATGCATTAAGATGGGAGAACTTTGCTCACATAGAGGAGAAAGTTTCACGCCTTCTCTCCATACAATTCCTTTGCACACTCAAAATAGGATCTGATGGTATTACTTTTAGATTATTTCAAAAAGAATACAGCATCCTATGGAATGAATTAAGTGAAATCCTAGGCTTCCATAAATGTTGTTTGCTATATTTTGACACTTTGCCTAAGTTTAACAAACAAAGATTTTGCCAAGATTTAACTAGGGAGGTCAGATGTAGTGGACCTTGAAATAGCCGCTTGCACAACCCTACTTTGCGCTGTATGCATAGATGTGTGGCTATGACTATGTTCCCTAGAGGAGATGTAAGGGTAGTGCGTGATGACTAGCTGAAAAATTTGTTTGCTATGTCTAAAATGTTTAAAGTTGCTCTATTTATTGCAATGATGACACAATGGTTAGATTACATTCCAAGGGTATGGCCAATTGAATGTACCTCATTGATTACACGTATTGCTACATGGGTAGGAGTACTAGAATATTCTTCATTTGAGTATATTAAAAATGAAAGAGAATTAATTGATGAAGATTATTCAATGCAAGGACATACTCTTAAGCATGATCAAGATGTCTCTTTAATATTTTATTATCCCGGCTTTGTCAATGAAATCTGGTTACCTAACCCATATTATCATTTGTACAAATACCAGAAGCTAACCATTGACCTCCTTCCCATCGAGAAAGCTGGAAGAAGTAATGTCTCTGACAGGGTAACTAGAAGTCGTACAAGGAGAGCGGCTATGCCCCTAACAACCTCCACGATCCATGAGTACGAAGAGGAAGAGAACCCAACAGTTGATTCACCCGGATGGACTCAACCTCCAACGTATGAGATCGAAGCTCCGTCTTGGCATGGATGGCCAGGTGCCACATGGGAGCCACCCCTATCCACTTCAAGCTCTAGCAGCTTGCCTCCAATGTCCATGAGAAGATGTCGTTCCTCTTCGGCTAGAAGTCATCTTGACTATAGCCAAGGAATGACGGATCTCACTAGACGTATGAATGAGCTTGAAGTGAGAACATGTGCATCTACAACACTCTCCCAATGTCATGTCCAAGGTACCCAAGACTTGCAAAAACACATGGACGTTCAATTCATCAACCTCAACTCCACGATACAACAACAAGCCGATCTCGCAGCATACTTCTATCATCAAGAGTTCAACCCTCGTCACAGAGGTGAGTGAAGAACAAACTTGAGGGAGGACCCCCACTTGAGGTAAATTGTATCACACCCTTGCATATTTATTTTTCATCAACCACCTTGCGTATAAAAAAATTTATTAGGATAGAATTCCTTTCAAATAAATTAAATGATGTGAGGTAAGAATGGTTGGGAATTCACATAGATGAAATGATTAATACTTGCTCTAATTTAATTTTACAACTTATTACTCTCCAACATATTGCTCTCATTGGCTAAAATTGCTTTTTCCTTGATTTGGATATTGTGGCTAGACAAAGCTTAATCCATTCTAAGTTGTTGTGAGATATGATATAGTGATAGGGCTGCTATTCCTAGTTTGATAGTGAAACTTAGATTTCCGAAGAAATTCTAAATAGATTTAAGTTACTCTCATTTGATTGGAAATACCTACCAAATCTATATGATACATTACATTGATAGACCTTATTCATATGCTATTTGTCTTCACATTGAGCTTTGTCAAACTAGTATAGACCTATGTGAGATTTCATTCCTTACTTTTTGAATTCAATACATCACTCGCACATGCTATACTTCTACACTAGAAGTAAGCAAAATTCCATCATACCACCATTCCACAATAAAAAGAGAAACTCCATATTATTCATGCTTAGTACTCTCTCCAAAATTTCTTGCATAAAAGGAAGTAGAAGACATGGCTACAAGAAAAAGAAAAAATGCATGCTTTTATCATAAGCATGAGAAAAAAAAATGAAAAAGAGAAGTAGCCATGTTTCATCCCAGCAAAATAAGAGAGTTCACTCAAAAAGGATTCATATCCACATCCACTTCCACTCCATCACACGTGCACAAGTCTTGAATCAAGTTGTTTTGAATTAATTTCTCCGAAGGCTTACTCTTTTGACTTAACAATATTATGTGTTGCAAATATGCCTACTATATGCCCTACCAAGCTCCACATACAAGACTTATGTAGAGGTAGGATGAATTTAGGCAAAATGCCTTCGTGATGATATATTTCCACTACACACAAAAAAGAGACTTGAAAAAAATCAAATTGAGATACTTAAAATCTAAATTGAACTCACTGGAATTTGAGTGGAACTTGATTTCTAGGGTATGTGTGCTCCATTTTCTATTATATCTTTCAACTATCCATGAATAGTGGTATAAGCCCCATAATGACTTAAGATGGGTGAAGTATCGTGCCAATTTTTTCAGTACTAGGTAGAGTATTTTGTTGTGCACATGGTACTTTTGAAAAGTAGAACATTGTATCAACTCCTGATCATCAACCTAAAGTCTTCACTTTGCTCAAGACGAGCAAAGGATAAGCTTGGCGAAGTTCGTTTGCGGCTGTTATATACCAATTTCACCCGTCAATATAACTCAATTACGTGAAGAAAGTATCATTTCTTGCACACATCTCCTTTCTATTTAACTTATTTCTACTTGTTTTTGGAGAAAGTAGTTCATGCAGGCATTCTATGCAAAATTGATGTGAAAAAAGGGGATGGATCCTATAAAATATCATTCCATCCAATCAGGCAATGCCACGTGGCACCACATGGATCATTGGCCCACAAACAGAAGTATCCGAGGCCATCCAACAGTGTAGCACCCATATCAGTTAGTGGGACCCACCTGGAAGTCACCCCAAGAAAGCATACCAGAAATGGTCAAAATTTCTGTTCGGCTGACTAGGGGGTTCGGTCGAACCCTTCCTGGCGCCAAACTCGGTCAACTTCAACATTTCGACTCCCTGTGGTGCCCTAGTCACGATTAAGACTGATTCGCGCGCTTTTGGTGGCGGGAACCGACCCTTCTCCAAGCTATAAATATGACCCCTCACCCCTCACTTCAACACACACCACTTGAGTATTCATCCGTTGTATCCACTTCTCTCCATAGGTTTAGAGGAGTATAGGCTGTAAAGAGTAGAGTCTCTAGTCCATAGTCCAAGTAGGATAGGAATAGAAGGAGTCTCTTCCCAATTTCCTATTGGGACATGTATGGCTCTTATATTCCTATTTGTATTTGTGACTTTATTCTTAATAAAGATGTTATCTTTAATCTTCCATTGTTCATATACTTGGATGAAGCATTTCTTGCTTTATTGTGGATTCCATGTATGTGGTAGGAGTAGTATTTATGATTATGCTATACCATTCTCAATATATCATATTAAACAATATAAACCTCCACTATAGTCTAATTATCTATGACATGATTATGTTAGCATGAATCACTTATACTGTGAATTAACATTGGTTCAACGATGATTTAGTTCATTGCCTTAGGATGGCTTGTGCCTAGGCTTCTAAGGTAATTACTTAATATGTTAGCATGATGCTCAGATAGAGAGTAGCGTTGAATGACTCGTAGACCTACGGATTGATTAGGTAGAAGTAGGTGGTGATAGCCCTATCTCTCCATTGTAATCCTCCATGTTCGGCTATGCCACAGGCTCTTGGCGGGAGTCGTCCTAGTATTGCTAGGGTTAAACCCGTGGCAGATGTGTTAATCCACTTAGCATAAGAATTCATAAATGACATGATCATTAGTAACTAACTTAGGCTATGTATATGTACATTATGTGAGACCTATGTGTGCTGAATACATTGGCTATGCGATAAAAGTTTTGAATACTACCAAAACACCTTTATCATCAAGGTCCAACTCTAGGTTCGAGCTCCAGCATGGTCCGATGATAGGTCTGGCTTGTTTTGGGTAGCTCTTTCTTGTTTTGGGTAGCTCTGGCATGGTTCGATGCTAGGTCCGACTTCTTTGTCTAGGTACGACTAGCTTTGGTTAGCTCTGGCTCTAGGTCCGACTAGCTCTTGTAAGCTCCGGCGCTAGGTCTGACTAGCTTTGATAAGCTCCGGTTCAAGGTCCGGTTAGCTTTGGCAAGGTTTGGAGCTTGATCGCAGTGGTTCTGTTTTTAACTTGCAATGTTTGGAACTTGCTTTATGGATTATGTAAAGTTTGCTTAGTATTCTTTTACTAAGTTTTTGGTGTGTTTTGGTGGTTATGGTTGATATCTTTTCGCAAAGGTTTGCAACATGCTTATGTGAGGTGCTCACGTAAGGTGTTGTGGTTTCGGAACTAACGAGAGTCAAGTCAAAGACTTGTGCTCGGAAGTACCAGTTGTTTATTCATGTGCAGGTGTTGCTTGAGTTCAAGACATGGCTGGTGAAGGGATCCATTGAACTAGTCTTACTGAGAAGATGAGGTTCAACAACCAAGTTTGGGAGGAATTGTGGTTGAGTTGATCGGGAGGTCGCGCAACATGTTTGAATCAAGAACAATGCATATGAAGGTGCAGTGGATGTCGTTGGAAGATGTTTGCATGTGTTCAAGGAGTGCATGGACGTGTCTACATGGTTCTGAGGCGTGATGAAGATATATGGACGTAAATAATTGGTCGGAAAGGTCCAACCGGCTAGGTTATAGACTCAGGCTGCAGCTGAGTCGTGTTTGACTCAAATATGGAAAGTTTTGAGTTGGTTATGATAGGATTTCGTGTGGGTCACGAATTTGAGTTATTTTAGGAATGTGGGATATATTCCTAAGTTGTTTGGAAGTCTTAAGATTGCTTCTATCTGCGTATAGAAGAATCTTGAGCAGTTATGGAATGTTTCGATTTGTGAATTGAGTAGGATTAGAGTCCTAGTTAGAGTTGAGTTGGCTTTGGTGCTGGTTATATAATCAAGGGAGGCCACAGCTCGTTTAAGACGACTTTGGGGTTGTTCCTCTTGTGGGTTGATCAATAAAATCTGTAGTTTCAAGGAACTTTTGTGCCTTGTTTGTCTGACTTGTTTTTGTCAAGTCTTTCTATTCGAGTTTTTGCACAGCACTATCTTTCTACGGTGGTTTTAACATAACTCGAGTTTTCCAAATCCGATTGACGTGATTCTTTTTGGGTATTCTTCATGACCAGATTTTCGATCATCTATGAGAATTTAATGGTCATTGGATAGGTGGTTTCTGATATACACGAGTTTCTTTTCAGTGTTCCAGAACCGTTTTTCTCGGGTAGGACAGATTGACCTTTGTCCAATCTTTCGATCATAACTTGATTTTCTCTCAACGGATTTCCGTGATTCTTGTTGTAGTGTCATTGTGACTTCAATCTCTAAAATCTATACTAGTTTTCTCACAATTGAACACGTTGAGATTAGTCGCACACACGGTTTATTTAACAGATCGGTTTTCTGTTGAGGGGTGTTTTGTTGCTTCTGCTAAAAAGTTTTAATCTACCATTCACTCCCCTCTAGTAGCTATACACGTGCTCTCAATCCTACAATTGGTATCAGAGCCATGGTGCTCTAATCTCTTTAATTTGAATGTGTTTTGAGTAATTATCATGGGGAAATACTCCGCCAAGCCTTGTGTGTTTAGTGGTATTGCTTTTCAGGTTTGGAAGGCACACATGGAGGCTTTCATCTAGGCGCAAAGCTTCGCGATATGGGAAAAGTTATACAAACCTTATGAATTGCCACCAAACGATCAAGTTACGGCTACAAATCTACGGGACGTTGACAACAACAACAAAGCCTGCAACTTGATAATTCAGGGACTCAGTCAAAGCGACTTTTGTCGTGTCGCGCACCTCCGATCAGCATACAATGATTGGAGAGCTCTTTGTGATTATCACGAAGGCTCCAACACAATCAATGAGGCAAATCAAGATATGTTCAAAAAGGAATACATGCATTTTAAGATGCAACCTGGTGAGTCTATCGACGATCTCTTTGCTCGCTTTAACAAAATTATCAGCAACTTGCATAGTGTCAACGTTAACTTTTTAGATGCTAAGAATGCTAGGGAATTACTAAGTGCATTAGACATGCCAATCTGGGAGATGAAAGTTACATCCATTTGTGAACCTACTGTCATGAGTACACTTACTTTAAATGTGCTATATTCTAATCTAAAAACTCATGAAATTGACATTTTATCACAAAAGAATCCAAATAAGTCTATTGCAGTCGTTTCATAACGTGATATGCCTAGCTCTGGCCAATCATCATCTTGCAATACTCTTGTTTTGCTATTTTCACTAACCCTGGAATAGATTGAATAATTTCTAGAAGAGGAGCTAGTACTCATCTCTACTCGGTTCTCAAAAGCATTGCAAAATGTGAGAACTAGAAGGAGAGGAAGCTCCAGACCTCAACGGTGCTTTGAATGTGTTAAGACAGGAAACTTTTGTACAGAATGTCCTATCCTTTCAGTCCCTACTACCCGTGAAGAGAAGTAGAACAAGGTCAAGCCAACCTCTGGAAACTCCAACAAAAAAAAGAAGGGTTCCATAGAACGCAAGATGATAAACAACTTCATCACCGCACTTCAAGGGCTCAGTTCAAGTGATGTAGACATTAGAAGTGATGAAGATGATGACGATCTAGCCAACTTATGCTTCATGGCGGGCAAAATAAGATCAAGATCAAGTCAGAAGGATGGAGAACACAATAGTGACAATGATGAGGTATGTTCTACCTGTAATGAAATGTATGATGCAATTTCTCGTGCAACTATTATTATCAAGAAAAACGACAAAAAGCTTAGGGATAATGCTTCTAAAATTGAATCACTAGAATATGAAATCAACCGTTTAAAAACTTTGATTCCCAGTAATGATGCATGTCCCTCATGTGACTTAATCTATGAACAATTATCCACATTAAGAAGTGCACACTCCTCCACTCTGGATAGACTTGATGAAGAAATTGAAAGAACAATAAGCTGTCTTATTTTAATGTTAAAAACTTAAAAGATGCTTCTTGTTATACAGATGATCTGCATTGTTCTGCATGTGACAATCTTGACAAGAAACTAAAAGATGCAATGAATGAAATCTCCATTTTGAAAAATGCTTTATGTTCAAATGAAGTTAAATATTGTTCTAGTTTCAAACTTAATGGAAAAACTTCATGTCAAAAGTGCATAGACTCGTCTAAGAAACTTGATCGTATGAATAGGACACTAGAGCGGTTTTATAATGGGAATAAGAATCTGAACTTGCTGCTAAATTCTTCTACATCTTGCAATGATAAAACAGTTTTAGGTTTTGATTTCCATGCTCATGCTAAAGCACATCCACACAAAATTATAAATTCATTAGGAAGTGGTTTGATTAAAACAGTTCCTAAACAAAAAGAAGTGGTTTTTAAATCTACAGGAGTGTTGTCACCTTTGGGATCTAATAAACATGTTGCACACTCATTTGGAGATGAACACAAAATTAAATTTCATTGTACCTGTTGTGGGGGAGATGGTCATGTCATATATTTTTGTTATAGACTAGCTAAACAACATAAAAAGGAAAGAATACAAGCTAGATCTTATAACTCTCATGCAAAATTTGCTGCACATACTAAACCAAATGTCAGGAACATTCAACCTGCTGTTATGAGTCAAAAACATTCAAAGCTTACTTCCGGAGCTTCAGTTTTTAACTCCGGACCTTCTGTTGTTACCTCCGGACCTTCTATTTTTGCCTTCGGAGATACTGATTTTTGTGCTACACAAGTAACACCTTATAGGTCAGTAGTTAAGTACAAAGAATCTCAAACTTTGACTCATAAACCTGCTGTTTTATCTCAGCTTTCACGTGTTTTTCCTACTGCACGTCGTGTGACTCAGTACTGGATTCCTAAATACCTTTTGACTAACCCCAGTATTGAGTCATCGACGTATTGTTCTTCTATGTAGGTTACACGCTTGAGGAAGGAGAACATTTGGATTGTGGATTCAGGTTGCTTGCGCCACATGACTGGTAACAAAGAATGGTTCTCCTCCCTATCTTTTGTGTCACGTATAGAGAATGTTACTTTTGTCGATAATTCTTCAACTCCTATAACTGATAAGGGTTCGGTTAGAGTAAATGATCACTACACTTCGAAGGATGTGGGACTTGTTAAAAATTTGAAATACAACTTGCTTTCTGTTTCACAACTGCTAGATGAAAATCTTGAAAATATTTTCACTAAAAATTGCTGCAAAGTTGTAAATTCAAATAGTGATCTTATTTTTACCATGTCTCGGTTTGGAAGAGTTTTTAAAGCTGATTTTGATATGTCTTCCTCTAAGCATAGGTGTCTAGTTGTTAATGATTCAAACGACTTATATTTTTGGCATCGTAGACTTGGTCACGTAGGCTTTGATCATCTTACGCGTGTTAGTGCTCTTGATTGCATACGTGGGTTGCCTAAGCTTGATGGGGACAAAGAAATTTTGTGCACTTCTTGTAGACATGCTAAGATGGTTGCAGGTTCACATACTCCTCTCTCAATGATCATGACAACTGGACCGGGTCAACTTTTGCACCTTGACATCGTAGGACCTTCACGTGTTCAATCCTTCGGCGATAAATGGTATGTTCTTTTGATTGTTGATGATTATTCTAGATACTCTTGGGTTTACTTTATGGCATCTAAGAATGAATCTTTTAGTCACTTTAGAACTTTATTTCTTAGATTATCAATTGATCACCAAGGATCTTTAAAAGCGATTAGCAATGATAGCATAATCAAATTTAAAAATCAATCTATTGATCACTTTTGTGCTGAAAATGGAATAGATCATCAATTTTCTTCACCATATGTACCTCAACAAAACGGTGTTGTAGAAAGAAAGAACAGAACCTTAGTAGAGATGACTAGGACTATGCTTGATGAATATCAAATTACTCCTAGGAAATTTTGGGCACAAGCGATTGCAACTGCTTGTTATGTCTCAAATCATGTTTTCTTGCGCTCTAAGCTAGGTAAAACACCACATGAGCTCCGGTTTGGACATAGGCCTAGTGTTACACACTTTCGGGTCTTTGGTTGCAAATGATTTGTTAAAAACATAGTAATCTCGATAAATTAGAACCTAGATCCATTGATGGCATGTTTCTTTGTTATCCATCTCATACTAGAGGCTACCGTGTGCTTTTTCTTGACACTAACAAAATTGTTGAGACATGTGAGGTGTCTTTTGATGAAGCTAGCCTAGGTACTAGCTCAAACATTGTAGGTCCGGATCCATATCCACAGGGGAGGGTATTTTCAAAGAAGAAGAATAGTCGGTGATATTGCGTGATAGTTTCGAAGCTGACACGTGTTCAGCTCCGAACATTGAACAAGCTCGGATTACCATCTCTGCTGGTCCTGATCATCCACAAGCCACAAGCTCATCAATCTGGAATGAACCTGATAAAGAAGAAGCATATGAGACATCTGTTCCCCTACGGATTTACAAGAATCATCACCCGCAACAGATAATTGGAAGCTTGCATGAACGAGTTACAAGATTTAGGTTTTCTGACCCCATTTCTCATGCTCATTCTGCTTTAGCTGCTTCTTTGGAACCCAAAGATATATCACACGCACTGACTAATGAATCTTGGATTATTGCCATGCAAGAAGAGTTAGAAAATTCTGAAAGAAATAATGTTTGGAAACTTGTACATCAACCTCAAGATCACACTTTAATTGGAACTAAATGGGTGTTTAAAAATAAACAAAGTGAGGATGGGGTTGTGATTACGAATAAGGCTAGGTTGTGGATTCACTCCAGTTGAAGGTCTAGATTTTGATGAAACTTTTGCTCTTGTTGCTAGATTAGAAGCCATAAGAATTTTGTTAGCTTTTGCTGCATCTAAAGGTTTTAAGATATATCAAATGGATGTTAAAAGTGCTTTTCTTAATGGCTACATAGATGAGGAGGTTTATCTCAAACAACCACCGGGTTTTGAAAATCCAGATTTTCCTAATCATGCTTACAAACTGTCCAAAGCCTTGTACGGTCTCAAACAAGCCCCTAGAGCATGGTATGATAGGTCAAAAACATTCCTACTTGAAAAGGGGTTCACCATGGGCAAGGTTTGTAAAACTCTTTTCGTGATTAAGCATGGCAATGAATCATTATTCGTTCAAGTGTATGTGGATGATATTATCTTTGGTTGTGCTTCTCATGATCTTGTGTCCAAGTTTTCAGCTATGATGAGTTCAGAATTTGAGATGAGTATGATAGGAGAACTCGCGTACTTTTGGGGGATGAAAATCAAGCAAACCAAGGAGGGTACCATTGTGCATCAAATGAAGTATACAAAAGACCTTCTAAGGCGCTTCAACATGGACAAAAGCAAGCCTCTTCGGACACCAATGGGAACAGCAACAACACTTGATCTTGATGAAGATGGTGAACCCGTGGATCAAAAAGAATATAGAAGCATGATTGGATCACTTTTGTACCTCATGGCATCAAGACCGGACATACAATTCAGCGTATGTCTTTGTGCACAGTTTCAAGCCTCCCCACGTGCCTCACATCGTCAAGCCCTCAAAAGGATTCTCAGGTACTTACATGGAACTCAAGAATTTGGCATTTTTCTTCCTTCTTCCTCAACCGTTACTTTGAAAGCTTTTTCCGATGCTGATTCTGGAGGTTGTAGGATTGATAGTAAAAGTACTTCTGGTGCTTGCCATTTTCATGGTAATTCACTTATTTCTTGGTCCTCTAGAAAACAAAATTCAGTTGCACAATCCACAGCCAAACATGAATATGTAGATGCTGCTAGTGTTTGCTCACAAATTCTTTGAATTGTTCAAACACTTAAGGACTATGAGGTTGATCTAGATAGTGTTCCACTATTTTGTGATAACACTAGTGCCATTTGCATTGCTAAAAACCCCGTGCAATATTCTAGAACTAAGCACATTGACATTAGGTATCACTTTCTCCGTGACAATGTTGAAAAAGGAAACATTGTGCTTCACTATGTAGATACCGAACAACAATTGGCTGACATTTTTACAAAACCTTTGGATTTCACTCATTTTTGTTTTATTCGTAGTGAAATAGGAGTTATGCATCCTCATGGCTTACATTGAGGGGGAGTTTTGAAACTTGAGAAGTCTATGTGTGAATCTGAAATTAAAATAATAAGAGCATAGTATTTCATACATATATGACTTTGTGATTCCTTTTACATGCTGAAAGTTCTTACTACATTACTCGTGTTATACATTTTGTAGTTTTTGCCATGTCTAGTAATTGGAATAATTGCTTACACTAAATCTGGTCATGGTCGAACTTTCTTGCTGTTTTGAACTTGTTGCATGCTCACAAGTGCTTTTAATCATAAAGAATTAATCAAGTAATCAACTCACATGTTGAGTTTTTATGAACAAATATAAGTTGAGAAAAGATCAAGAGAATATGCATGCATCACACTTATTCTTTTGAGATGGCTTATCATTGCACTTAGATATGAACTAGGAAGAAGTTGTGTATGACTAAAACCTTGTCCTTAGGCTTCCGATTGTCAAATGGCATAGGCTTGGCTTGGTTGGTTAGAATAAGGCACATGCAACATGTAATCTCTTGCAAATATCATATGTTAAAAGTTTGTGCTTTAAATAAGAAAATGCAGCAACAAGTGTTATGCTTTCATGTTTTGAAATAGTTATGTTTCTGAGATCATGACATGTTTAAATTGAAAATTATATTTGATTTCTAGCATGGCTTACACTACTTTATGTATCTCATTGATGTGATAGTGTAAGTTACTTGATAGTATGACTTGGATGAGCTTTGTTTATATGTATATGTTATAATGTGCTCATAACATTTGAAATTTCTCTCTTGAACCTTGCTGAATACATTGTCAAAGTGAGAGAGATAATGAGGTAAATTTTTAAAGAATAGTATGCAAGGGGGAAAATTTTATTACACATTGCACATTCACATTTGTTTTTGGCACGATTCTTATCAGGGGGAGAATTTCTTTTTCTCATTTTATTTTTGTTTTACAAAGGGGGAGAAATTGTTTTCAAAACTTTTAATGTGAATAAGCCAATGTTCGGATCCTAAGTGGTGTTGCCAATGCATTCATCAAGGTGGAGATTGTGAGACCTATGTGTGCTGAATACATTGGCTTTGAAAATAAAAGTTTTGAATGCTTCCGTAACATCTTTTTAGCAAGGTCCGACTCTTGCTTCGAGCTTCTACAAGGTCAAACAATAGGTCCGACTTTCTTTGTCTAGGTCCGACATGTTTTTGGGTAGCTTCAGAGAGCTTTGTCTTTAGCTCCGTCATGTCTTTGATAGCTCCGGTATGTATTTGTTAAGTTCTGATATGTTTTTCTAGGTCCGACTTATGTCGATTAGCTCCGACATGTTTTTCTAGCTCCGGCCTTTAGGTTGGCTAGGTCCGACTAGCTTTGGTTAGCTCCGGCACTAGGTCCGACTAGTTTTGGTTAGCTCTGGCGCTAGGTCCGACTAGTTTTGGTTAGCTCCGGCGCTAGTTCCGACTAGTTTTGGGTAGCTCCGGCTCTAGGTCCTGCTAGCTTTGGTAAGCTCCGGTTAGCTTTTGCAACGTTCGGAGCTTGATCGCAATGTTTCTGTTTTTAATGTGAAATGTTTCCAACATGCTTTACATTGTTGAAAAGATTGGTTAGTATTCATTTGCTAAGTTCTTGGTGCGTTTTGGTTGATATGGTTGATATCATTTTGCTATGGTTTGCAACATTATGTGAAGTGCTCACGTAAGATGTTGTAGTTTTGGAATTAACGTTAGTCAAGTCGAGGACTTGGGCTCGTATGGTTTGGTTGTTTGTTTATGTGCAGGTGTTGCTTGAGTTCATGACATGGCTGGTGACGGGATCCATTGAACTAGTCTTATAGAGAAGATGAGGTTCAACAACCAAGTTCGGGAGGAATTGTTGTTTAGTTTATCAGGAGGTTGCGCAGCATGTTTGAATCAAGAACAATGCATATGAAGGTATCGTGGACGTCGTTGGAAGATGTTTGCACGTATGCAAGGAGTGCATAGACATGGCTACATGGTTCCGAGACGTGATGAAGAGATGTGTACGTAAAGAATTGGTCGGAAAGGTCCAACCAACTATGTTATGGACTCAAGTTGCAGTTGAGTCATGTTTGACTCAAATATGGAAAGATTTGAGTTGGTTATGAGAGGATTTCATTTGGGTCACAAATTTGAGTTGTTTTAGGAATGTGGGATACGTTCCTAAGTTGTTTGGAAGTCTTAAGACTGCTTCTATCTGCGTATAGAAGAGTCCTAAGCAGTTATGAAAAGTTTCAATTCATGATTTGAGTGGGATTAGAGTCCTAGTTGAGATTGGGTTGGCCTAAGGGCTGGTTATATAAGCAAGGGAGGCCAGAGCTCGTGGTTGATGACTTTGGAGTTGTTCCTCTTGTGTTCTATTGAATAAAATTCGTAGTTGAAAGGAACTTTTGTGCCTTGTTCGTCCGACTTGTTCCAGACAACTTTTTCTCGTCGAGTTTTCTGCATAGCACTACCTTTCTTCTGTGGTTTTATCATAACTCGAGTTTTACAGATCCAATTGATGTGTTTTATTTTGGATTGTCTTCACAACTTGATTATCTACCATCTGTCAAAATTTCAGTCATTGGATTTGTGGTTTCTGATCTACACGAGTTTATTTGCAGTATTCCAGAACTATTTTTCTCAGGTAGGACAGATTGACCTTTGTTTGATATTTCAATCGTAACATGGGTTTTCTCTCGACGGATTTGAGTGATTATTGTTGTGTTGTCTTCGTGACTTGATTCTCTCTGATATCTATCACTTTTGTCACTGTGAAACATGTTTAGATTAGTCTCACACAAGATTTCTTTAACAGATCGTTTTTTGACGAAGGGGTTGGGATTTAATTGTTTCCGCTACGTAAGACTTTTAAATCTACCATTCACACCCCCTCTGGTAGCTTTTCATGTGCTCTTCGATCATACAATCATGAATTGCTAAAATTGGAAATTACGTTTGATATCTAGCATGGCTTACACTACTTTTTGTATCTCATTATTGTAATAGTGTAAGTTACCTGATAGTATGACTTGGATGAGCTTTGTTCTACATGTATATGTTATAATGTGTTCATAACAAATTAAAATTTCTCTTTTGTACCTTGTTGAATACATTGTCAAAGGGGCAGAAGCATGCGAGGGGGAGAAATAAGTATAAGGGGAGATATTTATTTCTATCGATTTTCAAAAAGGGGGGAAATTTTTTTCAAAACTTTCCGTGTGAATAAGCCAATGTTCGGATTTTAAGTGGTGTTGCCAATGCATTCATCAAGGGGGATATTGTGAGACCTATGTGTGCTGAATACATTGGCTATGGCGATTGAAGTTTTGAATACTACCAAAACACATTTATCATCAAGGTCCGACTCTGGGTTTGAGCTCCAGCAAGATCCGACGATAGGTCCGGCTTGTTTTGGGTAGCTCTGGCAAGGTCTGACGCTAGGTATGACTTCTTTGTCAAGGTCCGACTAACTTTGGTTAGCTCCGGATCTAGGTCCGACCAGCTTCGGTAAGCTCCGGCGCTATGTCCGACTAGCTTTTGTAAGTTCCAGCGCTAGGTCCTGCTAGCTTTGGTGAACTCCAGTTCAAGGTCCGGTTAGCTTTGGAAAGGTTCGGAGCTTGATCGCATTGATTCTGATTTTAACTTGCAATGTTACAAACATGCTTTATGGATTATGGAAAGTTAGTTTAGTATACTTTTACTAAGTTTTTCGTGTGTTTTGGTGGTTATGTTTGATATCTTTTTGCTAAGGTTTGCAACATGCTTATGTGTGGTTCTCACGTAAGGTGTTGTGGTTTCAAAACTAACGAGAGTCAAGTCGAGGACTTGTGCTCGGAAGGATCGGTTGTTTATTCATGTGCACTTGTTGCTTGAGTTCAAGACATGGCTGGTGACGGGATCCATTGAACTAGTCTTAGGGAGAATATGAGGTTCAACAACCAAGTTCAGGAGGAATTGTGGTTGAGTTGATCGGGAAGTCGCGCAACATGGTTGAATCAATAAATGCATATGAAGGTATCATGGACGTCGTTGAAAGATGTTTGCACTTGTGCAAGGAGTGCATGGATGTGGATACATGGTTCCGAGGTGTGATGAAGAGATGTGGACGTACAAAATTGGTCGGAAAGGTCCAACCGACTATGTTATGGACTCAAGCTGCGGCTGAGTCGTGTTTGTCTCAAATATGGAATGTTTTGAGTTGGTTATGATAGGATTTCGTGTGGGTCACGAATTTGAGTTGTTTTAGGAATGTGGTATACGTTCCTAAGGAGTTTGGAAGTCTTAATATTGCTTCTATCTGTGTATAGAAGAATCTTGAGCAGTAATGGAAAGTTTCGATTTGTGGATTGAGTACATTAAAGTCCTAGTTAGAGTTGAGTTGGCTTTCGTGCTGGTGATATAAGCAAGGGAGGCAGGAGCTCATGTGAGACGACTTTGGGGCTGTTTCTCTTGTGGTTTTATCAATAAAATTCGTAGTTTGAAGGAACTTTTGTACCTTGTTCCTCCAACTTGTTTTCATCAAGTCATTCTCGTCGAGTTTCTGCACAACACTACCTTTCTACGGTAGTTTTATCATAACTCAAGTTTTGTAGATTTTATTGATGTGATTCTTTTTGGGTTTTCTTCATAACTTTATTTTATATCATCTCTGAAAATTTTATGGTCATTGGATTGGTGGTTTCTGATCTACACGAATTTCTTTGCAGTGTTCCTGAACTATATTTCTCGGGTGGGACAAATTCACCTTGGTTCGATCTTTCGATCGTAACTTGAGTTTCACTCAATGGATTTTCGTGATTCTTGTTGTGAAGTCTTCGTGACTTGATTTTATACAATCTTTACTAGTTTTGTCACAATTGAACACGTTCAGATAAGTCGCACACACGGTTTTTTTAACAGATCGGTTTTCTGCCGAGGAGTGTTTCGTTGCTTCCACTGATAAGTTTTAATCTACCATTCACCCCCCTCTGGTAGCTTTATACGTGCTCTTCGATCCTACACATTAGAAGAATAAAAGGAGTCTCTACCTCACCCTTGGTCTAGTCCCTCTTTACCCCATTTATCCCCTAAATTTTTTCTCGGATGATAAATAATCAAGTTGTGAAGACAACCCAAAAAGAATCACGTCAATTCGATATGTAAAACTAGAGTTATGATAAAGCATCGAAGCAATGTAGTGCTGTGCAGAAACTCGACAAGAAAAACTTGTCTGAAACAAGTCGGACGAACAAGGCACAAAGCTCCTCTAAATTACGAATTTTATTGATCAAAACACAAGAGGAACAACCCCAGAGTAGTCTTACCATGATCTTTGGCGTCCCGTGCTTATATAACCAGCCCAAAGGCCAATCCAATAAAAACTAGGACTCTAATCCTGCTCAGTGTTAACCGAAACTTTTAATAACTGCTCAAGACTCTTCCATACGCAGATGGAAGCAATCTTAAGACTTCCAAAAACCTTAGGAAAGTCCTAACCATTTCTAAAAAAACTCAACTTCGTGACCCACATTAAATCTTACAAAAGAAACTCGAAACTTTCCATAAACAAACCATAACCACCTCAACCGCTACCTGAGGCACAATCCAGCCGCTTGAACCTTTCCGACCAATTCTTTACGTCCACTTCTCTTCATCACGTCTTGGAACCTTGTGGCCACACCGATGCAAACACCTAACAAAAACGTCCATCATACCTTCATATGCATTATTCTTGACCCAAAATATGCTGTGTGGCCTCCCGATAAACTCAACCACAATTCCTCCCGATCTTGGTTGTTGAACCTCATCCTCTACCTAAGACTAATTCAATGGATCCCGTAACTAGCCATGTATTTACCTCAAGAAACACCTACAGATGAAATAACCACCAATTCTTTGTGAGCCCAAGTCCTTGACTTGTCTCTCGTTAGTCCGAAAACCACAACATCTTACATGAGCACGTCACATAAGACTGTTGCAAACCACAATAATGTTTAACCACAATAATCATACATAACACATCAAAAATTTAGTAAGAAAATACTAAGCAAACATCCGGCAAGTTTGAAACATTGCAAGTTAAAAATAAATCTGCCGCACAATTATTTCGGCGAATAACATTATCAAATAGACCAAAAGCGGTGCTGCAATGTAAAAGTCAAAAGATCAGACAATCCAATCTCAAACTCATGTGCAAATCACGTGACCAAAAATTCGGACTGTGCAAAAACAAATTCTCACAAGTTCGGGCAATCTGAAGTGGGATTTTCAACTATATTCAAAATTTTGCGTGTGAATCTTTACTTTTATTTAAATTGCCAATGTATTTAGCACACATAAGTCTCACATAATAAGACATGTGATAGTGTTTTGATGATCATATTTACTTAGTGATATGTTTTTTTGAAGTGGACGAAGCAATTCATGTCCTTTAGAATATGAAGGTTAAGGAAGCCACACAAGTAGTATGTGAGTCTCGCTTATGACTATATCTCAAACTTTCAGTATCGTATTTGAATTATTTATATAGTAATTTATTGAATTTAACAATCATCATGCTATTTAATGCTGATCTATCAAATTATATTCAAAAAAATAAAAACATATGAAAAACTTTATATGTGGCATACCCTATCATAAAATCCTAGGTCTGGCGCCACTAGCACGACGCATGGCTAGCTCTTTTGATCCTCAACGTCATCAACCATGATCAACAAGCCTCAAACATGACAATCTTTCAACAAAAAAAAAAAAGAGAAAACACGTACGCCACATCCGTTCCTCAACTTCATCAAAAATGATCGAGATCTTACACATGCATGTTAGTTGTCCATGCATGCTACGCCCGACTGATCAATGGGATTTCGGAAGGAGGTCTCGGAGGAGTTCCAAGCTCAGCCAAGCGTGCCGTAATGATGTTCCCTTGAGGGTTTGAGGATAGAAGGTATGTACTATCTAGGCAGCCAGTCGGAAGTTCGAACGAAGCTACACGACTGGGTACATGGTCTAGGTCTGCTGGTGTACCTTAAACCCTGTTGTGCGTCCCCGGTGGTGGGTTGGCAAGAGCCTAGTATGTTCTGATTCCAATCTGAGACCTATGTGTACTGAATACATTGGCTTTGACGATAAAAGTATTGAATACTACTAAAACACCTTTGTAACAAGGTCTGACTCTAGGTCTCAGCTCCTGCAAGGTCCGATATCAGGTCTGATATGTTCTGGGTAGCTCCTGCAAGGTCCGATGCAAGGTCCAACTTATTTTGACTAGGTCCGACTTCTTTGCCTAGGTCTGACTTATTTTGGATAGGTCCGACTTGCTGTGGCTAGGTTCGACATGTTTTTGCTAGGCCCGACGCAAGGTTTGTCTAGCATTGGTTAGCTCCGGCGCTACCTAGGTCTGACTAGTTCTGGTAAGCTCCAGTGTTAGGTCCTACTAGTTTTGGTAAGCTCAGGTGTTAGGTCCTACTAGCTTTGGTAAGTTTTGGCGCTAGGTCCTGCTAGCTATGGTAAGCTCCAGCTCAAGGTCCGGTTAGTTTTGGCAAGGCTCGGAGCTTGATCGTAGTGGTTCTGCTTTTACCTTGCAATGTTTTGTATGTTCTTTACATCTATGTAAAGTTTGCTTAGTATTACTTTACTAAGTTTTTGGTGTGTTTTGGTGGTTATGGTTGATATCCTTTTTCTCTTGTTTGCAACATGCTTATGTGAGGTGCTTACGTAAGGTGTCGTGGTTGTCGGAACTAACGAGAGTCAAGTCGAGGACTTGTGCTCGGGAGTATTATTTTTTATTCATGTGCATGTGTTGCTTGAGTTCAAGATATGGCTGGTGACGGGATCCATTGAACTAGTCTTAGGGAGAAGATGAGGTTCAACAACCAAGCTCAGGAGGAATTTGTGGTTGAGTTGATCGGGAGGCCACAAAGCATGTTTGAATCAATAACAATGCATATGAAGGTATCGTGGACGTCATTGTACGATGTTTGCACATGCGCAAGGAGTGCATGGATGTGGCTACATGGTTCCGAGGCATGATGAAGAGAAGTGGACATATAGAATTGGTCAGAAAGGTCCAACCGACTAGGTTATCTACTCAGGTTGTGGCTGAGTCGTGTTTGACTCAAATATGGAAATATTTGAGTTGGTTATGATAGGTTTTCGTGTGAGTCACAAAGTTGAGTTGTTTTAGGAATGTGAGATACGTTCCTAAGATGTTTAAAAGTCTTATGATTGCTTCTATGTGTGTATGGAAGAATCTTGAGCGGTTATGGATAGTTTCGGTTGAATCTGAGTAGGATTTGAGTCTTAGTTAGGATTGGGTTGGCCTAAGGGCTGGTTATATAAGCAAGGGAGGCAAGAACTCATGTTGCACGACTTTGGGGCTGTTCCTCTTGTGGTTTGATCAATAAAATTCATAGTTTAAAGGAACTTTTATGCCTTCTTCATCCAACTTGTTTCAGACAAGTCTTTCTCGTCGAGTTTCTGCGTAGCACTACCTTGCCTCGGTGGTTTTATCATAACTCGAGTTTTGCAGATCCAATTGATCTGATTCTTTTAGGGTCGTCTTCCAAACTTGATTATCTATCATCTTTAAACATTTCATGGTCATTGGATTTGTGGTTTTGTATTTACATTAGTTTCTTGGCAGTGTTGCAGATCTGGTTTCTCTCGGGTAGAACAGATTGACCTTTGTTCTATCTTTCAATCATAACTTGAGTTTTTCTCAATGGATTTTTGTTGTGACGTCTTTGTAACTTGGTTCTCCATAATATATACTAGTTTTGTCATGATTCATCACGTTTATATTAGTCACACAAATGATTTCTTAACAGATTGATTTTCTACCATGGTGTTTTTGTTGCTTCCGCTCAAGAAGTTTTAAATCTACTATTCACCCCCCTCTGGTAGCTTTTGATGTGCTCTTCGATCCTACAATTGGTATCAGAGCCACGATTCTCTAATCTTATTTATTTGAACTTTCTTTTTTGACTAATCATCTTGGAGAAATACTCCGCAAACCCTTGTGTCTTTAGTAGTATTGATTTCCAGGTTTGGAAGGCACGTATGGAAGCTTTCACCCAGGCACAAGGCTTCGCAATATGGGAAAAGGTGTACAAGCGTGATGACGTTCCGTCAAATGATCAAGTCACAACTACAAACATGAGAGATGTCGACAACAACAACAAGGCTCACAACTTGATCATACAAGGATTGACTCAAAGCGACTTCGACCGTGTTAACACTTCCGATCTGCGTACGATGTGTGGAAAGAACTTTGTGACTACCACGAAGGATCCAACATGATGAAGGATGTAAGGCAACAAATGTTTAAGAAATAATACATGCGCTTCGAGATGCAACCCAGTGAGTCAATCAATGACCTCTTTGCTCGCTTTAACAAAATTCCTAGAAACTTGCGTAGAGTCAATGTTAATTTTTCACATGCTGAGAATGCTAGGCAATTCCTACGTGCATTAGACATGTCAATTTGGGAGATGAAAGTTACATCTATTCGTGAATCTGCTGTCATGAGTACACTTACTTTAAATGTTCTATATTCTAAATTGAAAACTCATGAAATTGATATAATCTCACGTAAGAACCCCAACAAGTCTGTTGCATTCGTTTCTCAACGTAACATGCCTAGCTCCGGCCCATCTTCATCTTGTGAAACACTTGTTTTGTTGTCCACTCTGACCCTTGAACAGATTGAAGAGTTTCCGGATGAAGAACTTGCACTCATCTCTACTTTGTTCTCAAAAGTATTGAAAAATGTGAGAACTAAAAGGAGAGGAAGTGTCGAAACTCAATGATGCTTTGAATGTGGTAAGACATGAAATTTTCGCACGAGCTGCCCTAACCTTTCAGGTACTACTTCCCGTGATGAAAAGCAAACAAGGACGAAGCACTCCTCTACAAACGAGAAGAAGAAGAAAAAGGGTTTTACAGGATGCCAATTGGTGAATAGTTTTATCTCCACACATCAAGAACTTGGCTCAAGCGATGTGGACATTGGAACTGACGAAGATGAAGATGATTTGGCTCATGTGATTTAATATATGAACAATTGTCCTCTCTAAGAAGTGCACACACCTCCACACTTGATAAACTTGAGTTATAGATTGAAAAGAACAGGGAGCTTGCTGCACTTAATGATAAAAACTTGGAAGATGCTAGCTGTTCTACAATTGATTTGCATTGTTCTACTTGTGATGATCTTGATAAGAAACTACATGATGCTATGGATGAAATCCCTGTTTCGAAAAATGCTTTACGTGCTCATGAAGTTAAAATTGTTCTAATTGCAAATTAAAAGGAAAACATTCATGTGAAATTTGCCTTGACCTGTCCAATAAACTTGATGAAATGCATAAGACATTAGATCAGTTTAATAATGCAAATAAGAACCTAAACTTGCTGCTGAATTCTTCCAAGTCTTGCAATGATAAGACTAGTTTAGATTTTGAATCTCATGCTCATTCTAAGGTACATCCACCTAAAATTGTAAAGTAATTACAAGGTGGTTTGATTCAAACAACTCCTAAACAGAAAGAAGTGGTTTTCAAATCTGCAGGAGGGCCGTCTCATTCGGTTAATAATAACCATGTTGCTTGCTCATTTAGACATGGACACAAAATTAAATTTCATTGTACCTACTATGGTAGAGATGGTAATGCAAAAGATTTTTGTTATAGACTAGCTAAACAACAGAAAAAGGAAAGAATACAAGCTAGATCTCATAACTCAGATGCAACATTTGCTTCTCATGCTAAACCGAATATCAGGAACATGCAACCTGCTGTTATGAGTCAAAAACATGCAAAGTTTGCTCCCAAACCTACTGTTTTTTGTGCGACACATGTAACACCTCTTAAGTCAGTAGTTGGGTACAAAAGTCCTCAAACTTTGGCTCATAAACCTGCTGTTTTGTCTCAGCTCTCGCGTGTGTTTCTGCTGCATGTCATGTGACTCTGTACTTGATTCCTAAATGCTTTTTGACTTACCCCAGTATTGAGTCATCGGTGTATTGTGCTTCTATGTAGGTTACATGCTTGAGGAAGGAGAACATTTGGATTGTGGATTCAGGTTGATCACGCCACATGACCGGTAACAAAGAATGATTCTCCTCCCCCTCTTTTGTGTCACTGTAGAGAATGTTACTTTTCCTGATAAATCTTCAACTCCTATAATTGCTAAGGGTTCGGTTAGAGTAAATGATCACTACACTTTGAAGGATGTGACACTTGTCAAAAATATGAAATACAACTTGCTTTCTGTTTCACAAAAGCTAGATGAAAATCTGGAAATTATTTTCAATAAAAATTGCTGCAAAGTTGTAGGTTCAAATAGTGAGCTTATTTTTAACATGTCTCGGTTTGGAAAAGTTTTTAAAGCTGATTTTGATATGTAATATTCTAAGAATAGGTGTCTAGTTGCTAATGATTCAAAAGACTTATATTTTTTGTATCCTAGTCTTGGTCACGTAGGCTTTGATCATCTCACACGTGTTAGTGCTCTTGATCGCATACGTGGCCTGTCTAAGCTTAAAGGGGACAAAAAAATTATGTGCTCTTCTTGTAGACATGCTAAGGTGGTTGCAGGTTCACATGCTCCTCTCACAATGACTATGACAACTGAACCGGGTCAACTTTTGCATCTTGAAACCGTAGGACCTTCACGTGCTAGATCCTTCGGAGGTAAATGGTATGTTATTGTGATTATTAATCACTATTCTAGATACCCTTGGGTTTATTCTATGGCATCTACGAATGAAGCTTTTAGTCACTTTAGAACTTTATTTCTTAGACTATCAATTGATCACCCAGGATCTTTAGGAGCAATTAGAAGTGATAATGGAATTGAATTTAAAAATTAACCATTTGATCATTTTTTGTGCTGAAAAAGGAATAGATCACCAATTTTGTTCACCATATGTCCCTCAACAAAACGGTGTTGTAGAGAGAAAGAACAGAACCTTAGTTCAGATGGCTAGGACTATGCTTGAAGAATATCGAACTCCTAGAAGGTTTTGGCCAGATGCAATTACAACCGCTTGTTATGTTTCAAATCGTGTTTTCTTGCATGTTAGGCTAGGAAGAACACCATATGACCTTTGGTTTGGACATAGGCCCAGTGTCACACACTTTAGGGTCTTTGGTTGCAAATGCTTTGTTAAGAAACATGGTAATCTTGAAAAATTTGAATCTAGATCTGTTGATGGCATGTTTCTTGGTTATCCATCTCATACTAGAGGCTACTTTGTGCTTTTACATGACACTAACAAAATTGTGGAGACTTGTGAGGTTCTTTTGATGAAGCTAGCCCATGTACTAGCTCAAATATTGTAGGTCCGGATCCATATCCGCACGGGGAGAGTATTTTCATTCATGATGAGGAAGAAGAGGTGCTGCTGCCCAAAATTCAGCAGCTAATGACATTGTTCTAGCTCCTAATTCTGATTAACAACCAGCACCGATGACCACCATTGCTACTCCAAATCGTCCTCAAGTCACAAGCACATTGATTTGTGATGAACATGAAGAGGAAGAAGCTTGTGAAGTGTCCACAAGTGTCCAGTCCCTCCAGGTTCTCAAAAGTCATCCTCCACAACAAATTATTGGAAGCTTGCACGAACGAGTCACACGGTCCAGGTTTTGCAATCCAAACTCTCATGCTCATCGTGCTTTTGTTTCTTCTTTTGAACCTGAAGATATATCACACAAACTCACTAATGAATCTTGTATTATTGCCATCCACTACTGCTTCAGATTAAGCTTTGTGGCCGCTCGTCACGATGTCGTACATGAGACAATCACTGAGGTGGCTGGGGTGGAGGGCCGGCAACACCTTCAGCACACCGTAACCTGAAAGCTTCGGACTCAATTGCCGGAGGAGGAGGGGGAGGAGGCGGTAGCGGCAGCGGCGACAGAGGAGGAGGTCAAGGAGACCTCCTCCAACTCCGAGTAGAGAAGGATTAGGAGTAGTTTCTCTTTTTCTTGTTTTCTATGCGTTTTCGTATTCCTTGTTTGTAATATATGTGTTGTTTTTATGTTAATGAAAAATGTCTTTTCTGTTAATGAACAATGTGTAACATCCTCATTTTAATCCTTCATGCATTGCATTCATTCTTATATATGTCTAACATGATACAACATAAAAGGAACAAAATTAACATAAATTATAGCCAAAACAACAATTAAAAACATGGCTTAGTACGGACTTGTCCGGATTGGACCCCGGACTAGTCCGATTAAGCTACTGTTGTTCTCCGGACATTTCCATTAACTGCTACGGATTAGTCCGAAAATATTTCTGAGGTTCCCCAGACTTATCCAGCCAGGTAAAAGACTTGTCTGATTGACTTTATGATCTTGAACGAACTTGTCTGGTATTGCACCAGACATCTCCATTGAACTCTCCATACCCCATCGAAATTGTCCGTCCGTACTACGGACTAGTGCGGTTTGTAGAATTTTGACTCAGATTCTATTTTTCCTCCACAACGAGTTATTGGGTAATTACCTTAATTGGGCCCAAGAATGTCGTGTCCCACCCCTGAGGAGCCCAACTGGAACCCCAGCTAAGGCCCTACTTGTCCCCACTGACTATTACTTGGATTCCATCCTAACCCTACCACCTATCCTCCTATATAAACATCCTACTGTCCGCCTTCCACTCTTTTGCCCACTATATCAACCCTTAGCCCATGTCACGTCATGTGCCGCCGTTCTTCAAGATGGAAGGAGCCTTCACCGCAAGGAAGAACAAGGAGGAAGAGGAAGAGGAAGAGGAAGAGAAGGAACAAGGAGAATCAAGCGAGATCATCGTCACTGCTGCAATCTTCTTCATCGATTCTTCGACGTCGACGTTCTTCCTCGCCAATCCTTCGTATTTGTTGATCTCGACGTCAAGTTCTCGAGTTTTATCAAATCCTTATTCCTTGAACCCTAGGATTCACAGTAAATACCTTAGATCCATCTTTCTACGTCAATTATGGTCACATACATAACTGAAACTATACTCTAGTTGGAAATTCACAAAAACCCTAGTCTTAGCAGACTTGTCCGGTCCACTACGCACTAGTATGTGAACTTTCTGGTCATGTGCAGTCATGTCCGGCCCATTGAGCAGATTAGTCCGGTCCCTCAATTCTGGAATTCCTGGAACATCATTAGCTTCCTCTGAAATGACTCAAAACTTGCTCTAACATGTAAAACTTAGTTGTAACTAGATAGTAAGCAACAATAGCAACAAAATAACATGTATTACATCGTAATTGCATCATTCATGCATGTCATGGCATATTGAATACTATGTGAGCATTTATTGATTGTAATGTTTGTTTTGCATGATTGTTGAGCGAGATAAAAGGTAACGCTCTAGAGGGTGCTTACCAGGACCTTCAACACCAGAAGTTTGAAGCTATTGAGCAAAACCAGCCTCAAGAGCAAGGCAAGTGTCCTTGAACATTTTGATCCTGTTTTCAAATGCTTTGTTTGCAAAATTGCATGCTTGTGTCAAATTGATGGGAAACCTGTGATAGGTGTTTAATAGACTTGTATGACCACCCTTGTCGCTCGGGATATATTGTAGAGGGTTGGGAAGAGTATTTTCCAATTTTGCTTCGCTTTGCTTCTTTTGGATTGGGAATAACCAAATGACTCAATAATTAACTAATGTGCATATGAACTATGTGGATTGTTGATAATGACCATTTAGCAACTTGGAACCTAGAGATCTAAGCAAGTTGGTTATGTGGAATGGGTTGGAAGAATTTGGTGGATTATCTTGCTTTAGATCTAAGGACCGGTTTGTGGAGCGATCACCCAGGATTTACATTGTCACCACAAGGTCAAGTATGGGTGCGGCTTAGCCAATGAATTAGGTGTATTGCCAGCATTGTTCAGATCATTTGGGGGAGTGGGGATTGGGAGTCTGTTTGTTTGCATTAGTGGCGGAACTGCCCTTGGATCCGAACGGCACAAGAGGTTGCCCTTGGTTGGATGTGCTCAGTTGTGAGAAATCATCTCTGGTGAAACCTTAGTGGGTCTAAACATGCTGGTAGTCCCTTCGTAAAGTCTATTTTGTGATCTCTTGTCCATACACCTAAGGTAGTATAATTGGCATAAGGAGACTTTCCTTAGTCACCGATAGGTGACGAATCACAAATTAGTGGGTAAAGTGGTACAACCACTACAAAGTGTAAAATATTTATGATAGTCGTGCTCTCGGTTATGAGCAACCTGGACCGTCACATGATTAGAGTTATTGACCTGGGTATTGAATAATGGTTGGAATTGGATATGGAATTGGTGTTGAGACTTGGGTTGGTTATAATAAATTGGATATTTATGACTATATATAATTATGGATGCATATGGATATTTATGTTGGATGGATATTGAATGGATGCTGATGGCATATGTTTGTTTGGTTATGGTATTGATGGTATTTTGGTTTATTATGGTATTTGAGCTCACATAGTAATTATAAGTCGCATTTTTCCATTTTTTGCAATTTACAATGTACTTTTATTTAATTAGGCATTTATTATCATCCTTGTTCAAGCTACATGTCACATTTTCCCATACTTGCTGAGTACGACATGTGCTCACCCTTGCAATTCTCCCACCAATAGTTTCAGGTGATATTTCGGAGTACCATAAAGGATAATGCGGAGGACTAGGTTGTGTGTTACCGTCGACTTGCCTGTGGTGTCGAGCCGTGCTTCCTAGCTATGCTTAGTTTAGATTATTTTCTGAAAGTGCATGTAGGCATCTCTTGTGGGTTTTGGTGGATTTATGACAAGCAAATGAGATGCTAACCAAGTTCTTGAGATGAGCGCAGGTTTTAAAGAAATCATGAAGAAAGCGCAAAAAGAAGGGAGAGTGAGGAATCAAGTTGAAAGGAGTTCAAGAAATGATTATAATACTCTTTGTGTATGGAGTGTGTTGGAGAAACACACCACAAGAGCTCAAGAAAATTTTAATCACTCTCACTGTACAAAGTTATACAGGTCCGGACTAGTTTGATGTACCCCGGACTAGTTCGATTTCTCTCTGTCCAGAATCGAACAAGTCCTCCCAGAGCGGACTTGTCTGCACAGTCCAGTTTCCACAGACCGGACTAGTCTGATATCACCATGGACTAGTCTGATATCTTTCTAACTAAGATCGGACTAGTCCTCCCCAGTGCGGACTAGTCAACAACACTTCACAGTTTGCACGAAGTCGGACAAGTCCGATATCACCACCGACTAGTCCGATATCTATCTAATCTAAATCGAACAAGTCCGATATCTTCACAAATTAGTCCGAAAAACCTTCTGACTAAAATCGGACAAGTCCTCCAAGTGTCGACTTGTCCTAAATTCACCGAACGTTTCACCACGCTGGACTAGTCCAATATGTGCCGGACTAGTCCAAACATCTCTAGATACAAAATAAGACTAGTCCGCCCTTGGCCGGACAAGTCTTATTATTCAGGACACTTAGGGTTTCCCACACGCCACACATCGGACTAGTCCGGAGTCCACCATGGACTAGTCCGGACTTTGAAAACCCTAATGGTAACCTTTGGAAACCCTAGTATAAATAGAGGTGCCCGGCACCTAATCAATAGCTCTTGACCCCCTGCGCCGTCACACCCTCCAAGAGCCTAGAAAACACGTCTCTCCACACAATCCAATGCAAGAAAGATCAAATCCTTGAGGATTAAATTTAGATCAAAGGAGAGACACAATTCCTCACGTTTTGAGCTCTTGGGTTTGATTCTCTCGCACACTCTTGTTCTTTACTGCATAGAATCCGAGTGTGTTGGTGGTGTATTCAGTTGTAAATCGTGGGGAGCCCTCAACTTGTGAGAAGGCCCCTTGAAACTGGTGATTTGTCCTTTGTGATTAGTGGAAGAGAATCGGCCTCCGTGGGGATTCAGCGAGGGTAGGGTTGGTGAAGACCCGTTCCTTTCGTGGGCTCCTCAACTTGGATGTAGGTTGCCTTCATGGGAATCGAACCACGGGATTATAATCTTGTGTCTTCACTTTGTGCTTATTGTTTATTGCATCTAGGCTTTAATTGATCTTAGTCAAATTACGTCAAAACTTGAAACTAAGGTTACCTTGTGCTATCTTCAGTTTAACTGAGGCATCATACTCTAGTTACATCTTAATTTCTGTTGCGTAGAGTACTTGGATCGAGATAATCGATCAAACTTGATCGATCTAGTCCGCATGCACTGGACTAGTCTGCACACTACCGGACTAGGCCACATTCATTTTCCGTTGAAGTAATAATAATTAGAGATTTGTAAATTCGAGAAATATTGTACTATTGTAATAAGGTACTTATTTACTATGTGTGACATGGTGTATTTCTGTATATCATTTCTGGTTTTGTCGTGTATGTGTGATGAACATCCTGAGCACACATATGCGTTCACTTGGTTCATTTTCAGAACCATGTGTCATAAATTGGTATCAGAGCCGCGTTGATCGTACGGCGCATCCTCGGTAGAATGGACACTTTAGAGCACATAGGGACACTTAGTAAGGGTTATAGTTGGTTGGTGTGCTGATTTTTATGTGATGATTGCTTGTGTGCTTGTGTGCTTAGTAGAGGATTGTGGGGTGCTTGCCACATCCATATTGGCTTATATATATATATATATATATATATATATATATATATATATATATATATATATATATATATATATATATAGTTGCTTAGTTTCATATCCCATGATGAAGATAGTTGGGGACGTTTTCTAAAACCCTTCTATCTTATACTCTTTTCCTCAGATGCCAAGGGTGACACTCAATCAAAGGAATGCCGATTGTGATGAGGATAACAATGGGGTGCCTCAGAACATTCCCCTTGGACCTGAAGCTCACAACCTTGAGCGCTTGATGGCTATGGAAAATAAGCTCATGCAAACTGTGATGCAAACTTTGGGACAGTTTGTTGATGGTCCTTAAGTACCATATTTTAACCGTCAATTCACCTCATAATGTGCATAAGAGAAACACAAAACATAGTGTTAGGACTATACACTAACCAAATTCCACAAGTGTTGGTGTCTATTTGTATGTAGGTGAATTATTACCCAAAATACCAAAACATGCAGGGATGAATCCATGAAAATAGATTTCAATGAATCAGGCGATGACACGTGGCAACACATGGATCAAATGGCCCAGAAAAAGGAGGAACACGAGGAAATCCAATGGTGTTGCACCCATATACATCAAGGGGGCCCACTTGGAAGCCACCTAGAGGAAGCACTCCCCGAGGGGAGGCTTGACCAGGTCGGCCGAACCAGGGGTTCGGCCAACCCCTTCGTGGCGCCAAACCCGGTCAAATGACACGTGTTGGCTCCTCCCGACTCCCTGGAGTCAATGGTGACTAATTCTCACATTAATTGTGGCGGGATCCGACCCTTCTCCACCTATAAATAGACCCCCTCACCTCACTTCTCACACACACCAAAAGTTGAGAATAGTTCTACACTCCAAAGGTTTAGAGTAGTCCTAGAGGCTACCAAAGTAGAAGGAGAGTGTGGTGAAGAGTCTAGGAGAAGGAGGCTAGGGCTTGTCAAGTCCCTCTTCTACACTGGTACCCCTACAAAGGTTTTACTCAATCAAGTAAGGCATTGTGAATTCAATACAAGTTTGATCTTTTATTCTTAGTAGTTTGTACAAGTAGTTACTTGTGGGTTCACTGCTTTAATTCATTAGAGGCTCTAGTTGTAGCTTTGTGTTCAAAACAACTAGAGTAGTTATTTAGAACGTAAGCGTGGTGCTTAGGTTATAAATCATTAGTGGATATCTCGTAGACCCACTTATTGAAGAGGTAGGCAGTAGGTGATGACAGCTCTATCTGTCCTTCGTAATCCTCCACGTTCGGCTATGACATAGGCTCTTGGCGGGAGTCGTCCTAGGATTGCTAGGAGTAAGCCCGTGCCCGAAGCAAGCATCTACTGTAAACCACCTTGAATTAGGATCAATACTTTGAATTTCTCTCTGTTCCTTGCCTACCAAACAACTTTGTGTCCTTGGGTGAGCTAGTTCGAAAGATTAGCACACACATTCTTTAGATTCTATACCCTTGGGAATACTCCTTAAGGGGAAGTGCCACATCGGTATTTCCGTGCGCTTGCAGATAACTCTGTGGTGTTAAGAAATACCAACAAGCATTTCTAGCGTCGTTGCCGGGGAACGGTTGCTGTTAATCTTCGAACCAAGATCACCCTCGTATCATACCCTTTATCAATCATCTCACCATTCTTATTCTTACCCAACTACCACCATATAAATGGGGAAACCGACCATTCTTTCTTATCTTGCTCCAAAGGGCAAGTTTTGTGAGCCACCGCCTTCGGCAGAACCTATTTGTTCAACCAGCTATGAACTTCGCCCTGGCTTTATAGCCACGGTTTGGGAACAATCCTTCTCAGGAACGGATTGTGAAACCCTTACCACCATCTACGAGATTTCGAACAACTGTGTTCATGCCTTCTAATCAAAGGTATGGCACATGAAACTTTCAAATGGAAGTTGTTTCCCTTTTCCCTCAAGGACAAAGCCAAACAATGGTACAACCACTACGTTGGGAAGACAAATGGTGATTGGAGTGAATTACGAGACAAATTTTGTCTTGTTTTCTTTCCCATTGCCCGAATTCTTTCCTTATGAAAGGAAGTACTATGCTTCCAGCAGATGGAGAAGGAATCCATAGGTGCAGCTTGGGACAGATTTTCTCTTTTGAAAAATTCTGGCCCAAATTTGTTAATCCCTGATCCAATGCTTTTGCAACATTTCTTCATGGGATTAAACAAAGAGTCTGCCCTATATCTTGACATTACGGCTGGAGGATCTTTCCTCCATAAGACTCCAGAAGAAGGCAAGGATCTTCTGGATAGAATTCTAGAAAATTCTTCCTTCACTATGGTTCTTAATGAGCCTCCCCAAGATGAAGTCGTGTCAAGAACAGAGGATACACTCTTGGACAAGGATGAACCCGTTTCTTGTTTACCCCAAGCCTTGCAAGATGAATCCTCTCCCGAACTTGAGACTACGAAGGTAGAAGAAATTCAACCCTCGCAGTTTCCATTTTACTTCGGGGAATAGCTTTTTGAAGATTATGGAAATAACTCGAAGTATTGTTGCTATAGGAAACCTTCATTGCAACCAACTCCACCTGAACCACCTGACAGGGTGTTCGTCCGTCAGACGGTCAAGGAGTTGACCTCTATCCTAAGCAGAGAGTGGACAGCTCAAGTCGAGAAATCACCTGAAATTCTTCAGATGAACTCACCTTTGTCTACCATTTTATGTTCTATTAGAGGGACACCAATGAGAATACTATACAACCCTACTGTTGGAGCAAATCTCATTCCCGATTCTTGTGCTCTCGCCATTCTTGGCGATGTGCCATTGGCACCAACCCGCAAATCATTTTGAGATTCATTTGGGACCATTCTTGAAGGATGTGGGGTTCGGCAACAAGTGTCCGTTAGACACAAACATGTTGAGGCTCTCCTAGATTTTCACGTGTTCGAAATCCAAGATTTCGTCATCATGATAGGGTTTCCCATAGAGAAATTTCTCATGGAAGTTCCTTTGGAAGGAAGCATCAATATCAATCTTGGAGGGAGAAACTTCTCCATGCCTATTCTGTGTTCAAAGAACACATTTGCAGAATCTCCCATCCAAGATAAGCCAATGGAGGAGGTTAGGACTCTTAAATTTTTAGAACCCCCTGAAATTGAAGGAGAAGAAGACTTTGTCCAAGAGAAGGATGAATTTCAGGAGGAAATTGAATTGCCAAAAGAAGAGCCCTCCCCAAGACCTCCTATTGAGCTCGAGATTCTACCTCCAGGCCTATGTTATGCCTTTCTAAAAGGCGATTTGGAAGCCCTTGTCACCATAAGTGACAAGCTTCCAGATGATGAAACGCTCAAACTCATAGCCATGTTAGAAAGTCATAGAGCAGTTTTTTGGATATTCACTTCAGGATCTCAAGGGAATTAGTCCAGCGTTATGCACCCATCGTATTCCTATTGACCCTTAGAGAACCTCAAAGGGAATCTCAAAGGAGATTGCATAATGCGATGTGGGAAGTTGTCAATAAAGAAGTCTTGAAACTTCTGCATGCCGGGATTATTTACCCTGTTCCTCATAGTGAATGGGTAAGTGCAGTTCAAGTAGTGCCTAAGAAGGGAGGTATGACGGTCATTCAAAATGAGAGGAATGAATTAATTCCTCAACGGACCGTCATGGGATGGAGGATGTGCATTGACTACCGAAAACATAACAAGGCAACAAGGAAAGACCGTTTTCCATTGCCCTTCATCGATGAGATGTTAGATTGATTGGCAAAACACTACTACTTATGTATCCTTTATGGGTATTCGGGATATTATCAAATTCCTATCCATCCCGATGATCAAAGTAAAACCACGTTCACATGTCCTTACGGCACCTATGCCTACCGGCGTATGTCCTTTGGACTGTGTAACGCTCCTGCCTCTTTCCAGAGATGCATAATGTCTATATTTTCAGACATGATCAAGGATATCATGGAAGTTTTCATGGACGATTTCTCCGTCTATGGAAAAACTTTTGATAATTGTCTAGAAAATTTAGACAGGGTCTTACAAAGATGCTAGGAGAAGGACCCTGTGCTTAATTGGGAAAAATGCCATTTCATGGTCCGGGAACGATCCGGGAAGGCATCATTCTTGGACACTTGGTGTCCGAGAGAGGGATAGAGGTGGACAAAGCTAAAATTGAAGTTATTAAAAACTTCCACCTCCTATCAATGTTAAGGGAATCCCCAGCTTTTTAGGTCATGCGGGGTTCTACCGATGATTTATCAAGGATTTCTCGAAAATCGCTAGACCCCTCACCAACCTATTAGCTAAAGAAGCTCCCTTTGATTTCGATGATGAATGCCTTAAATCATTTGATATACTAAAAAGGGCACTCATCTCAGCTCCAATTATCCAACCTCCTGATTGGACACTACCATTCGAAATCATGTGTGATGCCAGTGATTTTGCTGTTGGTGCGGTCTTAGGCCAAACCAAAAATAAAAAGCATCACGCAATAGCCTACGCTAGCAAAACTCTGACAGGAGCCCAAATCAATTATGCCACAACTGAGAAAGAGCTCTGGCAGTTGTTTTTGCTATCTCAAGTTTATATCCTATTTGGTTGGAGCAAAGGTCATAGTCTACACAGACCATGCTGCTTTGAAATATCTGCTCACCAAAAAGGATGCTAAACCCAGGCTAATTCGATGGATTCTTCTACTCCAAGAATTTGATCGGGAAATAAGAGATAATAAAGCAGTAGAGAATTCTGTAGCAGATCATCTTTCACGTATGGAAGTCACACAAACCATGGACATACCTATCAATGACTTCCTACGAGATGATATGCTCCTCAAGGTGACAGGCACTCACCCTTGGTATGCGGATATCGTGAACTTTATGGTCACGGGATACGTACCACCAGGGGAGAACAAAAAGAAACTCATTTTTCAGAGTCGTAGACACCTTTCGGATGACCCTTACCTCTATCGAGTATGTGCCGATGGCCTTCTTAGAAGGTGCGTCCCACCATTCGAAGGCACCAAAATTATAGAGAAATGCCATGCTGGCCTCTATGATGGTCATTACGTTGTTTACCGTACTCAGGCGAAGATTTGGCAGAGTAGATTCTATTGGCCTTCAATATATGAAGATACCTAGGAATTCATTCGCAGATGTTGGAAATGCCGGAAGCATGGAGGAATCTCTGCTCGCGATGCGATGCCCCTAACATACAATCTCCAAGTGGAATTATTTGATATATGGGGTGTTGATTTCATAAGACCTTTTCCTAGGTCTTATGATTGCGAGTATATTCTGGTTGCCGTCGATTATGTGTCAAAATGGGTAGAAGCATTGCCATGCAAAAATGTTGATTCCAAGCAAGCAAGGAAAATGTTCCATGAGATCATTTTCCCACACTTTGAAACTCCCCGTATGGTCATAAGTGATGGAAGGTCACATTTCATAGATAAGACCTTCCGGAACTTTTTAAGGGAACTTGGAGTCCAGCATAACGTTGCTACCCCATACCACCCACAGACAAGTGGTCACGCAGAAACATCTAATAGACAAATTAAGAATATTGTGCAAAATACTATCTTGGAAATGGGAACGGGATAGAAGCAAAAGCTACCCGACGCATTGTGGGCATATCGTACTGCCTACAAGACACCTATCGGCATGTCTCCTTTCCAACTTGTCTATAGGAAGACTTGCCATCTTCCCGTAGAATTGGAACATAGAGCGTATTGGGCCATCAAGCGGTGGAACATGAATCTTAATGAAGCTAGAAATCACCGATTGAAGCAAATCTCTGAGTTGGAGGAATGGAGAGATAATACGTACCACGGTGCCATAAATTATAGAGAGAGAACTAAAAGATGGCACGATAAGAGGATTACGCCGAAAGAGTTCAAACCTCGAGATAAAGTTTTACACTTTAACTCTAGGGTTAAACTCTTTGGACATGGGAAGCTTAGAAGTAAATGGGAAGGACCCTTCACTGTAGTATAGACTTCATCCCTTTAACACCCTCATTTTCATGCATCATGCCTTGCATACATTCATATACATGTTTAACATTAACCCACAACAAGAGGAACGAGTTTAAGATTGATTTGGAGCATTTAAATTTATTTGGAACAAAACCGCACTTAAAATGCAGGAAAGTGAGGACTAGTCCGATTTTGCTGAGGAATAGTCCGATTTCTCTCTGACTAAAATTGGACTTGTCCGTTTTTGCTACGGACTAGTCCGATTTTGCCTCTGGAAACTTTCAGACTTGTCCGATTTCTTGCGAACTAGTCTGATATTCCAAGAATCCTTGAAAAATTGCTAAGTCCCTGAACTTTTCCGGACCAGTCGGGTTTTCCAGCAGACTTGTCCGATTTCCTCTCTGTTTAAAGTCGGACTTGTCTGATTTTTGGCCAAACTTGTCCGATTTTCTCTCTGGACGACTTAGGACTAGTCCGATCCTTTCCGGACTTGTCCGATATTTCGCGACTCCGAGTTGATCTTTTGTTTTACGACTTGTTTCTTGGGGTTCACGTTAAGTCGGCCTAGGGACATCATTCCCAACTCTTTTAGAGCCCATGTGGGATTCTAAACCGGCCTCTACTCCTCTCAAACTCGAAATCCATCTAACCCTATCCTCCACCTCTATATAAACAACCCCACCCCTTGGCTTGATATCTATTTGCCACTTTTCCACCCCACCCAAACCCTAGTTCGTGGAGAGCCACCACCAAGGAAGGAGTAGAAGATCCCAAACAAGAAGAAGAAGAGGAGGAAACGAAAGAGGTTCAAGATCTCCACCAAGTTTTTGTTCTTCATCACCAATTCATCCCCAAGTTCATCACCAACACTAGATCACCAAGATCCAAGTGCTACCTCCAAGTTTCTTGATTCATTGGAGTCCTAAACACCTGGTATACCTTCTATTCTCTTTTCCTTACGAGAATTCAACCCCTAACCTCCAAATTTACGTCGATCTAGAAAACCCTAATCTGCTGATCTCGCGAAGTGCGGACTTGTCCGGTCCCTAGCGGACTAGTCCGATCTTTCTGGTTAAATTGTGTTGAATTAATTCAAAAATTTGATCTAATCAACTCCAAACCTGTATAAACTTGTTAAAAGCTATTAGAACTAGTTATTGATCATTAAAAGCAATCTAGTAACAAATTCTACCTTGCATTTGCATTAATCATGCATGTCATGTCATATTGAGTAATATTTGTGGACTCTTTGATTGTGGTTCTTGTCTTGTATGTTTATTGTGCGGAGTAGACGGATTTGTGCTAGAGAGTGCCGCGGAGGATCTCCAGCACCAAGAGTTTGAAGGCTTTGACCCTAATCAACAGCAAGAGCAAAGCAAGTGTCCTTGAAGCATATTGATCCTGTTTTTATAATGAATGTTTTGTTTGCAAAACTGCATGCTTGTGTCAATTTGATGGGAATCCTATGATAGGAAGTTGACTAGCATTGTTTAACCACCCTTATCACATAGAATTATGATAGAGAGTCGGGAAGGGCTTTTTGCCTTTTTTTTCTTCGCTTAATTAATTGGGATGGGAAACCAGTACTACACATTAATGATGCATTTATGAGATTATGATTAACATGAACTGGTTGATGTAATGTGGTAATGGGTGATATAAGCAAGCCTGGTATGTGGATGGGTTCGATGATATGGTGGTTGCTTGCATTAGATCTAAGGACCGGTTCATGCGAGAATAAGCTAGGACTACAGTGCCACCACGAGGCCAAGTATGGGTGCGGCGTAGCTGATTAACTAGGGCTTTGCCAATGCTATTTGGACCATTAAGGATGCTCGGGGAAGGGGTAGTCGGATTGGGTTTGTTAATGATTGGTGGGACTACCCTGGGATCCGAATGGCTCAAGAGGGGGCCCTTGGTTGAAGATGTGCTCTGTAGGAGACATCGCCACCGGTGAAACCTCAGTGGGGTCTAAATATGCTAGTAATCCCTTTGTAAAGGCTATTTTGTGATCTCTTGGCCACACACCGATGGAAGTGTGAGACGGCATAATTGAGGTTCTAGTCATCGAAAGGTGATGAAATCACAAACACGTGGGTAAAGTGGTACAAACTCTACAGAGTCTAATAGAACTATCATGATAGCCGTGCTCCTGGTTATGAGCACCTGGACAACTTCCATGATTAGAGGGAACTCGGTATTGCGATGGTTATGGTTTGGTAATGGTTATGGTTGGTTATGGATTAATTTCTGGTATTGAATATGGTTATTGGAAAATGGTGAAATATGGAATTACTGATGAGGATGGTGAATTATGGACTTGTATTATGATATTACTTATAATTATGATGGTTTTATTTCACATACATATAATATATTGCTTTTCAAATGTTTTAATGTACTTTTCAGCACTTAACCATTATTATTGTCGTCATTTGAATAAGCCACATGTGATACTTTCCACACTTGCTGAGTACGACATGTACTCACTCTTGCAATCCCCCCCCCCAACAGTTGCAGGTCAGGATTGGGAGATTAATGGTGATAATGCAGAGTTCTAGGCCGTGTCTACCGTCAGCTTGCCTGTGGTGTGGATTGGAGCTATGCTATACCCTATTGCTTAAGCTTCCTAGCTGTTTAGTTTTCTTAATTAGAGTATTTCCACTGCATTAGTTGAATTTGTCATAGATATTCATTAGAGGTTGTATTCGAGGATAATATGGTTTGTTTAATAAAATTTGGTTAATAAATCTTGTGCTGTGGTAATTTTCTGTATACTCTTTTGTGAATGCACTCGTGTATGTGTGTTGAACATCCTGGGCACACATATGCGTTAGCTTGGTTCATTTTCGGAACCGGGCGTCACAATCCCATGGAGAAATCACACTCCATGGTGATGACGGTCAACTATTCAAAGTGAATGGGCACCGACTCAAATTATTTCTCGATTCCCAAAAGGATTTAGAAAAAGAATTTGACATGGTAAATCTAATCGTTTTCCATGCCATTTTTTTCAATTCTGTCCAACTAATGGGCCCATCCAATTCTTCATTTATGAGGCCCATCTAATTGACCTGAGGAAATGTGGCCCGAACGGAGCTAGAAGGGGGTCAGCCGAACCCTATGGTCGGTCGACTCTCCCTTCGCGCAGTTCGTGTTCTGTTTTCTCGTGTTGATCATCCTCGATATCCTCCACAAAATCCTCGGTGAAACGTGTCGTTCCCCGCCTATTTAATGGATGAAAACAGTGAGGAAAGTTATACACCTCATTGAATCATCATCTTCCTCCCGTCCTCGTCATGGCCGACAAGAAGATTGTGCCTCATGCCTCCTCCAGCTCAACCTTCAACCTGAGCAGGGACATTACGCCGGCCAACGACAAAACTTCCCTCGCCCGACAGCATAGGATGCTTATTACTTAGGATTTTTTTTTTAAAAAAAACATTTGTTTTCTAAAGCTAGGTTAAATAATGTAAGCATCCTCATATTTTGATTTCAATGAAGTGAACTTATCGGTTCATCTAACACCGGTAAAGTTCCCACTTTAGTTTATTTTGTTGAATAAAGAATTCAGGAAACAAGTGTGGAGGAAACATGTCCCTAAGTCACGAAATCCTGACGTGAAAAATTAACGTTGCATATCAAAACATGTTGCGACCGAATGAGCAAAACGACCCAACAAAACAGAGCCATAGAAGAGCCAACAGGAGGTCGACCTACCTGTCTTCTGCACCATACGACTCCGTTTCGCTCCAGAAAATCGGTTTGGATTTCCTATCCCATGCGCTACCCTGCTGTTTGAGTTGATTTCATATTTTTCATTTCATATCTAAAACGAATCAACTCAACAAATTGAAATAAAATTTGGTAGTCAAGAATTTGCTTAAGCTGAAAAATTGAATACTTTTTATTTCAATTCATTACCTTGTTTATGATTCCCATAATTCAATAGGAAAAACAAATCATCTAGGTATTTGACTAGTGTGATATGGTAAATGAGTTCTTTAGAAATCATCCTTTTGCTTGAAATTGATTTTGACATTTGTAACTATTTGAAGCCTTGAACTTTGCCTAAATCTCTCATTGGAAATTTATATACCCACCAAGGGCATATGATATATTCATTGAAAACCACACACATATGCCACTATGCTTTTCATTGAACTTTGTCAAACCCATGACCCAATTGAGTGACATGCATGAACTTTTTGAATTGAAAACTCTTTTGCACTCCATTCATGCAAAATTTCTCACATTGAGAGTTTGCATCCATTGATCACCCATCCGCCAAAAAGAAACTCCATACAATACAAATGAAAGCCTCTCTAAAAATAAAAAGAAGTAGAGGACATGGCTACAAGAATAAGAAAAAGCATCCACTCTTGAGAAAGAGTAAGAGTGCTCAAAAATGAAGTAGCCATGTTTCATCCTTAAAAGAGAGCAAGGTCATGGGAGTTATCACCTCACCCATCCATTTCACTCATGTGCACAAGAATTTTCCCTTCACTTTGTTCATTGCATAAGTCTCTCATAGGATCAAGTATTTGACTTAGTAACATATGAATTGCAAATGTGTGCCACATTCATCCCTACCAAGCTCCGGATATAGCCACTTTTAGTATAGGGATAAGAATCGGCAAAGCATGCCATGGTGAGGACTCAAACACTTTGAGAGATTGGAGAGATTCCGATCGAGAAGGCAAGGGCAAATGTTCCTATGACTTTCAAATATAGAAATTGCCAAATCATTTCAGTAGAGAATGATCCAAGGGAACTTCATTATAACCGTTCCACTTTTCAAACACCCAAGATTGATGTGATAGCCACATATACAAAGGGAATCCATGAATTCAGGTATAAGTTGAAATATCTAGTATCCTTATTTTCTACCTTATAACAAATTCATGACAACACTCTAGTTCTTCTTGCCTTCACTCGAGGACGAGCAAAGGACCAAGTGTGGGGGAGTTTGTTGACGGTCCTTAAGTACCATACTTTGACCGCTAATTAACCTCATAATGTGCATAAAAGAAACACAAAACATAATGGTAGGGCTATACTCTAACCCAATTCCACAAGTGTTGGTGTCTATTTGTATGTAGGTGAATTATTACCCAAAATACCAAAACATGCAGGGATGAATCCATGAAAATGGATTTCAACGAATCAGGCGATGACACGTGGCAACAAATGGATCAAATGGCCCACAAACAGAAGAATATGAGGATATCCATCGGTGTTGCACCCATATACATCAAGGGGGTCCACCTAGAAGCCACTTGGAGGAAGTACTCCCCGGGGGGAGGCCTGACTAGGTCGGCCGAACGAGGGGTTCGGCCGACCCCTTCTTGGCACCAAACCCGGTCAAATTACACGTGTTGGCTCCTCCTCCCGACTCCCTGTAGTCAATGGTGACTGACTCGCGCGTTAATTGTGCCGGGAACCGACCCTTCTCCACCTATAAATAGACCCCCTCATCTAACTTCTCACACACACCAAATGTTGAGAATAGCGCTACACTCCAAAGGTTTAGAGTAGTCCAAGAGGCTACCAAAGTAGAAGGAGAGTGTGGTGAAGAGTCTAGCAGAAGGAGGCTTGGGCTTGTCAAGTCCCTGTTCTACACTTGTACCCCTACAAAGATTTTACTCAATCAAGTAAGCCATTGTGAATTCAATACAAGTTTGATCTTTTATTCATAGTAGTTTGCACAAGTAGTTACTTGTGGGTTCACTGCTTTAATTTATTGGAGGCTCTAGTTGTAGCTTTGTGTTTGAAACAACTAGAGTGGTGATTTAGAACATAAGCGTGGTGCTTAGGTTATAAATCATCAGTAGATATCTCATAGACCCACGGATTGAAGAGGTAGGCAGTAGGTGGTGACAGCCCTATCTGTCCTTCGTAATCCTCCACGTTGGCTATGCCATAGGCTCTTGGCGGGAGTCGTCCTAGTATTGCTAGGAGTAAGACCGTGCCCGAAGCAAGCATCTACTGCAAACCACCTTTAATTAGGATCAATACTTTGAATTCCTCTCTGTTCCTTGCCTACCAAACAACTTTGTGTCCTTGGGTGAGCTAGATCGAAAGATTAGCACACACGTTCTTTGGATTCGATACCCTTGGGAATACTCCTTAAGGGGATGTGCTAAAATGGTATTTCCGTGCGCTTGCGGATAACTCTGTGGTGTTAAGAAATACCAACACAGTTGCAGGCCAATAACCAGCCGCACATGCCGCCACCACCACCACTGCCACCCCCACCACCTCATAAATGCATGGGAGTATTTACGAGGACTGGGCCGCCTACTTTTGCTCAAACAGATGATCCTATGGAAGATAATGATTGGCTGAAATATGTTGAGAAAAAAGCTTGTTATTGTCCAATGCAATGATTGGGAGAAAGTCTTGTTTGCCTCCCATCAGCTAGTTGGAGCAGATGCAGATTGGTGGGAAGCTCTTTGCAATGCATATGGTAATCAAGAGAGAATCACATGGGCCGAATTCAAGGAGAGTTTTCGTTCTAACTATGTTCCTGGAAGTTTCATGATCCTGAAGAAGCAAGAATTCCTAAACCTCAGGCAAGGAAGGTCGAGTGTGAGTGAGTATCTTTATAAATTCAGTCAACTCTCAAGGTATGCTCCAGAAGATGTGAACACGGACAGTCATAAGCAATACTTGTTCATGAGTGGCTGAAACAATGAGATTCAAGTCCAATTGCTCAACAGTGACCATGCTAACCTCTAGAAGCTTGTGGACAAGACTACTGTGGTTGAGAACAAGGTTCGTGAGATGGAGCATGATAATAAGAGGAAGATGTCATATCAAGGATAGCCGCAAGGAAGCAATGTTCGCCCCCGCTATGCACCATCGAATTCACCATACTACCACCCCTCCGCTCCTGCATATCGCGCTTCTGTTCCACTGTGCCAGCTCAGCCAAGGCAGCAACACCCTGTCATGCAAGCACCTCCCCTCCAATGCCACATGCGCCCCGCACCAATTTCCCTGCTAATGTGTGACACCCGGTTAAAATGAACCAAGTGTGACCCATATGTGTGCACAGGAGTTTCAACACACATACAAGAGTGCAACACAAATGATATACATGAAATTACCAAAGTACAAGTTAATTAAGTACCTTTATTACAATATTCAGGTAATCCTCATATTATAGCTCTAATGATCAATATTAATAGATATGAAAACTAATGCAGCAGAAATAATCTAATTAAGCAACTAAGCAAACTAAGCAAGTTAAGCATAAGGGATAGCGCAGCTCCAAGCAACACCACAGGCAAATCGACGGTAGCACACAACCTAGTACTATACATTATCCTCAGGGTACTCCCAAACATCACCTGAAACTGTTGGTGGCGGAATTGCAAGGGTGAGCACATGTCGTACTCAGCAAGTGTGGGAAATAATGACATGTAGCTTAAACAAGGAATTGACAATAAATAATAGCTAGTTGCCAAAAAGTACATTTAAAACATATGAAAATCATCCTACAATGTTTATATGTAATATTCCCATCATATGCCAAATAAACATAATAATTCATATCCATTCTCCATTAATCATCCATATACCATATTCTTACATCATCATTAACCATGTCCATTTATCACCATCCAATCAATAATCATAACCAAAGCATAAACAAACCATTACCCAACCATAACCATAACCATGACCATCTCAAATCCAAAGTTCCACTCGAATCATGTAGGTCACCCAGGTGCTCTTAACCGGGAGCACAACTATCATGATAGTTTTTAGCACTCTGCAGATGTTGTACCACTATACCCACAAGTACGTGATTTTGTCACCCGTCGGCGACTAAAGAAACCTCCCTTATGCCAATTACACTTCCTTAGGTGTATGGCCAAGAGATCCCAAAATAGCCTTTACAAAGGGACTACCAGCATATTTAGACCCACTGAGGTTTCCCCGGTGGTGATGCCTCCAACTGAGCACATCCAACCAAGGGCCCCCTCTTGTGTCGTTCGGATCCCAGGGTTGTCCCGCCATTATTGTAAACCCAACTGACTCCCATGCCTCGCTCCTCCAAATGATTCAAATAGATGCTGGTAATACTCCTAATTAATCGGCTAAGCCACACCCATACTTGGCCTTGTGGTGGCACTGTTGTTCTGGCATATTCTCGCATGAACCGGTGCTTAGATGCAAGGCAAGCAAACAACCATATTATCCAACCCAATCAACAAACCATGCTTGCTTTGATCTCCCAAGTCCCATGTTTCCCAGTTAATCATATTCAACAATTCTCATCATCCACAAATATATTAATTCACAAATAAGGCATTTAGTTGTTTTCCCATCCCAATTAATTAGAGCGAAGTAAAAAGGTAAAATACCCTTCCCGACTCCCTATAATATATTCCAAGCAACCTGGATTGTCAAACAAGTCTAGTAAACACCTATAAATAGGATTCCCATCAAATTGACACAAGCATGCAGTTTTGCAAACAAAACATTTGAAAACAACATCAAAATGACCAAGGACACTTGCCTTGCTCCTAAGCTTCATTTGGGACAAACATTTTGAAGTTCTGGTACTAGAGGTTCTCGATAGCACCCTCTAGAAAAGAACCTTCTATTCCGCGCAATAAACATACAAAACAGATATTATAATCAATAAATTCTCATATATTACTCAATATGCCATGATATGCATGCTTTATGCAATTGTGAGGTAAAACTAGTTAATGAGTTGCTATTAATGTTTACTAACTAGTTACAATGGTGTTAAACAATTTGAACAAGTTTCGAGTTTATTTGAGTCAAATTAGAATTAATTTAGCAACTTCAGATTGAGGTGGCCGGACAAGTCCGTACAGGGGATCAGACTAGTCCGACCTAGACGAGAAAGTAAACCAGACTCCGCACTGGACCGGACAAGTCCGCTTGGCTAGGGTTTTTGGTGAATTTCCAATTAGAGCATAGTTTGAGTTGAATTGTGGGACCAAGATTGAAGTAGAAAGATGATCCAAGTTAATTACCATGAATTCAACAACTCAAGGGTAGAGAATTCGATGAAACTTGAGATCTTGATGTCTAGATCCAAAGAAGATAGTGAATTGGTGGAGAATTGACAATGATGTCAATGAGTTGATGAAGATTGATCTTGCTTGATCCTTCTCCTTCCTCCTTCTCATCTCTTGGCTACAGTGATATCCTCCTGACGGCGGCTCTCACGAACTAGGATCTGGGGTTTCTTCGATTGTGGCAAAGAGGTGAAGGGGTGGGTGTTGGGATGTTTATATAGAGGTGGAGGTGGTGGAGTTTGATGGATTTCGAGTTCAAGGTGGTGGAGGCCGTGTAGGGGTCCCACATGTGCTCCACAGGGGTTGGGCATGACGTTCTTGGGCCTAATTAAGATAAATACCCAACAACAAATCACGGAGGAAAAGATTGAATCCGAGTTGGACACACTGGACAATTTTGCTATGGGGCCAAACTAGTCTGATGAGGATCAGAGACTTGAACGGACAAGTCCGTTTTGGTTCTGAACAAGTCTAATCTTGTACAAATAGGAAAACAGACAAGTCCAGTATAGGCCAGACAATTCTGGAGGCTTGATCAATTTTCCAAAAACCGGATCAATAGAGGGATCTACCAGACAACACCAAAAAGTTACAATAGCTAGTAACGGACTACTTCGTACTCAACAACGGACAAGTCCGGACAATCAACAGAAACTCAGTCGGACTAATCTGTGACAAGATCGGACAAGTCCTAAGAGTCACTAGAGAGCAAAATCGCACTAGTCCGGGGTGCAAACTGGATAAGTCTGCACCTACACAGGTTTTTAAATGCTGCTTTGGTTCTAATTCATTTTAAATGTATTCCTTTTTATGTTGCTTAATACTAAACATGCATGAGAATGTATGCAATGCATGATGGATGAAGATGAGGATGTCACAAACCTACCCCCCTTAAAATGAATCTCGCCCTCGAGATTTCACGTAGAAGGAAAGAGATAGGGAAATTCTTTCCTAAGATCATCTTCAAGCTCTCAAGTTGCTTCTGATTCTGTATGATGCTTCCATTGTACTATGCACCATCGAATTACCTTGTTTCTTGTGACTCTCTCCTTGGTTTCCAAAATTTTGACCAGTTGCTTGGCATAAGTCAAATCGGCCTCTAACTCCAAATCCTCCATTGGCACTTGTTCTTCCGGTACCCTTAAGAACTTATTGAGATGCGAAACGTGAAACACATCATGAACATCAGCAAGATGTGCTGGCATCTCCAACTTATATGCCACTTCTCCATGTTTGCCTAAAATCTTGAATGCTCCAATATAGCGAGGTGCCAACTTGCCTCTGACATTAAACCGCCTAGGACCTCGCATAGGAGACACTTTGAGGTATACAAAATCTCCCACTTCAAAAGCTAAGTTTCTCCGCCTATTACCCGCATATCCTTTTTGTCTTGTTTGTGCGGCCCTCAGATTATCGCGGATTGTCTTAATGTGCTTTTCAGCTTCTCGCAACACATCACGTCCGAATATTTGGTTTTCTCCTATCTCATTCCAAAAAAAAGGTGTCTTAAACTTCCTTCCATATAACGCTTCATATGGTGACATCTTCAAGCTAGCCTGGTAACTGTTATTGTAGGAAAACTCAAAATACGATAAGCTCTTGTCCCAGCTGCTTCCATGCTTCAAGGCACAAGCCCTCAACATATCTTCCAATATTTGATTTGTCCTCTCAGTTTGTCGTTCTGTTTGAGGGTTATATGCAGAGCATAAATTTAACCTTTTATCCATAGTTTCAGGCAATTTCTGCCAGAACATAGTGGTGAATTGAGAACCTCGGTCCGAGACTATTCTCTTTGGAACTCCATGTCGACACACAATATGCTCCATATACAATTCTGCTACCTTCGTGGTGGAATATGTGGTCTTGACAGGTATGAAATGAGCTGATTTGGTCAACCGATCCACAATAACCCATATTGAGTCATACCTGGACTGGGTTCGAGGTAATCGAACTATGAAGTCCATATTGATTTCTTCCCACTTCCATTTTGGAACCTTCAATGGCTGCAATAATCCAGCTGGTCTTTGATTTTCAGCTTCGACTCACTGGCACACATCACACAAAGACACATACTCAGCTATGTCGTTTTTCATGCTGGCCCACCAATAACATGTCTTCAAGCCCTTGTACATCTTTCTACAGACGTGATGAATTGAGTATGGTAAGTCACGTGCCACATTCAATATCGTTTCCCGAATATGCTTCACATTCGACACCACAATTCTTTTCCCAAGCCATAGAGTACCATGATCATCCTCATCAAATCTGAATTCTCTCCCTTCCTGGGTCCTTTCCTTGAATACTTGAATTTCCTCATCCTTGGTCTGACCTTCCTGAATTCCTTGCCCCATGGTTGGATTTAACTCCATTATCCTCATCTCATTCACAAATCCAAGATTCAACCATTCAAACTCCTTGCGTAACTCGAATGGTAGCTCTCGAACCGTGAGTCAGTGACTTACTCCTTTCCAACTCAAAGCATCAGCCACTACATTAGCCTTCCCCAGGTGATAATTGATTCCAACATCATAATCCTTGATGAGTTTCAGCCATCTTCTTTGTCTCAAATTTAGATCCGTTCACGTGAATATGTACTTGAGGCTCTTCTGGTCAGTGTAAATCTCGCACCTATGACCAAGAATGTAATCTCTCCATAACTTCAAATCCTGCACTATGGCCGCAAGTTCGAGATCATGCATGGGATAATTCTGCTCATGTTTCTTCAATTGCCTCGATGCATAGGCTACCACTTGACCTTCTTGCATAAGCACACATCCAAGTCCTTGTCTTGATGCATCACAATAGATATCAAAACCTTTGCTGACATCCGGCAAAACCAAGACAGGTGCTGTTGTTAACCTCCTCTTAAGCTCCTCAAAACCATCCTGACATGCTTGATTCCATAGGAATGCTTTTCCCTTCATCAACAACTCAGTCATGGGCTTTGCTATTTTGGAGAAATCCTTGATGAATTGAGGTAATATCCAGCCATTCCAAGAGAACTCCTTATTTCCTTCACATTCTATGGCTGCTCCCATTTTAGCACATCTCTCACTTATCCTGGGTGACCGATACTCCTCCTCAAGAGATGATATGTCCCAAAAATGACACCTCCCTTAACCAAAACTGGCACATGCTGAATCTGGCATATAATTGGTGCTCTCTCAATTTCTGTAATGTGAGCCTCAAATTCTCCTCATGTTCCTCCTCGCTTCTCGAGTAGATCATAATGTCACTAATGAACACCACAACGAATTTATCCAAGTATTCCATGAAGACCTTATTCATGAGGTACATGAAGTATGTCGGTGCATTGGTCAATCCGAAAGACATGATTGTATAGTCATTGGATCCATACCGTGTTCGGAAGGCTTTTTTCGGTATGTCCGACGGTATAATCTTCATTTGGAAGTAACCTGACCTCAATTTAGTCTTGGTGATATCACAAGAACCCTTCATCTGGTCGAACAAATCCTCTACTCAGGGCAATGTGTACTTGTTCTTAATTGTCACCTCGTTGACAGCCCTGTAATCCACATACATCCTTTGGGATCCATCCTTCTTATCCACGAATAGCACTGGCGCTCCCCAAGGTGAAGATCTTAGGTGGATAAAATCCTTCTCTAGCTGCTCTTGAATTTGCTTCTTGAGCTATGCTAACTCGATAGGAGGCATCCTATATGGTCTCTTAGCTATAGGTGCAGTTACCAGTATTGAATCGATAACAAACTCGATGTCACGGTCAGGTGGCATACCTGGCAACTCATCCGGAAACACATCCAAAAATTTGCACACCACTGGGATCTCCTCCTCTAGTTATGCACCGCCCATTTGATTCATCTCCACTTGCTTTGGTGTGTGTTGAGATGCTTCAAATTCTAAGTTGACCCTTCTTTTCATTTGTCAACTTCACTGTTTTTGTGGCACACTGAATTATCCCATTGTGCTTCCTTAATCATGTCCAGTCCTTGAGAATCCAAAACAATGAGGTTGGCGAAAAAGTCTACCCCCTTATTCTAAGGCTTACTTTTAGACATACTATATTCATCCTCATCTCCCCTCCAGGAGACTTAACCATCAAGTATACATCATATGAGATATGGGCAAACTATACTTGGCAACATACTTTGATGCAATGAATGAATGCGATGCTCCAAAATCAAATAACATAGTAGTCGGGTTGGAGTTTGTGAGAAACATATCAATCACCACGTCATCCGCTTATTGGGCTCCCTCTGTAGATACATTGTTCACCTTGCCACGAATGAAATTCTGTGGTCCACAGTTGTCGTGTGAAGCTCCTCCATCCGGTCTTAGGTTCCTTCTTGGAGCATTGTTCCCTTGACCAAGGCCTGAATAGGACATTGAGATGCAAAGTGTCCTACCTCATCACAAGTATAGCAGGACCTTGCTGCACCAGAATTGTTTTGGCGAGCCTGGTTTTGAGCATTAGCAGGAAAATTTGCGCGAGGCGCATGAGGCATTAGAGGGCAAGGCACTTGCATAGTGGGGCGTTGCTGCATGGGCTGAGCGGGGCGCGGTGGAATTGCAGCGCGATATGCAAGAGCACAAGAGTTGTAGTATGGTGCATTTGGTGGTGCAAAGCGGAGGCGAACATTGCATCCTTGTGGCTGTCCTTGATATGGTGCCTTCCTCTTGTTATCTTGCTCCATCTCGCGAACCTTCTCAACCACAATAGCTTTGTCCACAAGCAACTGGAAATTTGAATAGTCCTAATTGAGCAATTGGACTTGAATCTCATTATTTATACCTCTCGTGAACAATTATTTCTTACGACTGTCCCGGTTGGCATTCGCTAGAGCATACCTTGAGAGTCGAGTAAATTTATTGAGATACTCACTCACACTTGAATTTCCCTGGCTTAGGTTCTCAAATTCTTGCCTTTTCAAGATTATAACACCCTCATGCACAAAATTGGAATGGAAGCTCTGCTTGAATTCAGCCCAAGTGATCCTCTCTTGATTTGCACGTGCATTACATACTGAGTCCCACCAATCCACAGCTGCTCCAACTACTTTATGGGAAGATAAGAGAACCTTCCCCCTGTCACTGCATTGCACAATAGCGGGCTTCTTCTCCACATATTTCAGCCAATCATCGGCTTCCATAGGATCCGTGGCTTGAGAAATAGTAGGTGGCCTAGTCCTCATAAACTCTCCCAATCTGTTATGAGGCAGTGGGGGTGGTGGCAGTGGAGGTATATGGGATTGATTCTTGTTACTGGCCTACAGCTGTCCCAAGGTTTGCATCACGGTTTGCATAATCTAATTCTGCATAGACAACAACTGCTGAAGGTTGATAGCCTCAGGTCCAGTTCCATTGTTGTTGTTCTGAGGTGCTCCATTGTTATCCTCATTCTCATTGGCATCCCTTTGGTTGTGAGTCCTCGGCATGTGAAGAAAGAGCAATTGAGAAGAATTTAGAAAACGTCTCCAACAATATGCATCAAAGGAAATGAACTAAGAAACTACCTATACCAGCCTATATGGATATGGCAAGCGCTAAAGCATCCCACAATCCTCTACTAAGCACCCAAGCAAGCATTACATAGCAATCAGCACACCAAACAAACCACAACGCTTCCTGAGTGTTCCTATGTGCTCTAAAGTGTCCATTCTATCTAGACGGTGTCCTTTGGTAAACCTGTGGCTCTAATACCAATTTGTGACACCCGGTTCCTAAAATGAACCAAGTGTGACACATATGTGTGCCCAGGATCACCACATGGATTCCGCCCTGTTGCAACATTTGTACTGCAACGAATACTAAATCATTGCAGTAAGCTTGGTCTTTTGCCACGATTCACTAGTTTGTGGCATTAGCATCTATTGCCACGAAACATGATCATTGCATTAGGATCTATTGCCACGATTCACTCATGGCATTAGCATCTATCACCGTGGAGCACGATCGTTGTATTAGGATCTATTGCCACGATTCCCCAGTTCATGGCGTTAGGATCTATAGCCATAGAACAAAGTCGTTGCATTAGGAACTTTTGCCATGATTCACCAATTTGTGGCATTAGGATCTATGGCCACAGAACAAAATCGTTGCATTAGGAACCTATGCCATGATTCACCAGTTCGTGGCATTAGGATCTATCGCCACTAAACCGAATCATTGCATTAGGAACTTTTGCCATGATTCACAAGTTTGTGGCGTTAGGATCTATCGCCACGGAAAACAATCATTGCATTAGGATCTATTGCCACAAATCACCAGTTCGTGGTGTTAGGATCTATCACCACAGAACACAATCGTTCCATTAGGAACATTTGCCACGATTCACCATTTAGTGATGTTAGGATCTATCACCACGGAACACAATCGTTGTATTAGTATCTGTTGCCACGATTCAACTGTTCGTGGTGTTAGTATCTATCGCCATGGAACACAATCATTGCATTAGGATTTTCTGCCACGATATACCAGTTCGTGGTGTTAGGATCTATCGCCACAAAACAGAATCATTGCATTAGCAACTTTTGCCATGATTCACCTGTTCGTGGCATTAGCATCTATTGCCACGAAACACGATCGTTGCAATAGGATATGTTGCCACTAATCCTTAGTTTGTGTCGTTAGGATCTATCGCCAAGGAACACAATCGTTGCATTAGGATCTTTTGCCACGATTCACCAGTTAGTGGCATTAGGATCTATCATCACGAAACACAATCATTGCATTAGGATCTGTTGCCACAATTCAGTAGTTCGTGGCGTTAGGATCTATTGCCGCGGAACACAATCATTGCACTAGGATCTTTTGGCACAGTTAACCAGTTCGTGGCATCTGGATCTATCACCACAGAACACAATTGTTGCATTAATGGTTGTCTAAGCCAGCCTTAGACAGTGATCCATACACATTCAACCCATAGATTATGTACTCGGCAAGTCATCTATGCAGTAGCTCCAGATCGATAGCCCAATGCACCCCTCACACATGATCGAGACCTACATACCTCTCTTTCACGTGGGAAAGGCCGTCCTAATCAATGCGAAATTGAACAAAAAACTAGTGATCAGAGAGTAAGCTACAAAGTGGGTGCCTTTCTCGTAGAGGAAGCTTTGAACTTCGTAACGGGAAGGAGGGGTCGAACGCCTCGACCAAACGAATATTTCACCGAAAGTCAAGAAGAATTCCATTAATAACCGACTGTTTTGATTATTTAGAACAACTCGATGAACTTAGTAGAGAATCTGTTGCCACAATTCACTAGTTTGTGGCGTTAGAATTTATCGCCACAGAACACAATCGTTGCATTAGGAAATTTTGCCATTATTCACCAGTTCGTCGCATTAGGATCTATCACCACAGAACACAATTATTGCATTAGGATTCATTGCCACGATTCACCAGTTCGTGGCATTAGGATCTCTTGCCACGGAACACAATCATTGCATTAGGAACTTCTGCCAGGGTTCACCAGTTAGTGATGTTAGGATCTATTGCTAGGGAACACAATCGTTGCATTAGGATCTATTGCCACAATTCAACAGTTCATGTCGTTAGGATCTATCGCCACGGAACACAATCGTTGCATTAGGATCTATTGCCATGATTCACCAGCTCATGGCGTTAGGATCTATCGCCATAGAACAAAATTGTTGCATTAGGAACTTTTGCCATGATTCAACAGTTCGTGACATTAGCATCCATCGCCACGGAACACAATCATTGCATTAGGATATGTTGCCACGAGTCCCCAGTTTGTGGCGTAGGATCTATCGCCACATAACAAAATTTTTGCATTAGGAACCTTTGCCACGGTTCACTAGTTTGTGGTGTTAGGATCTATCGCCACGGAACACAATCGTTGCATTCGGATTTGTTGCCACGATTCAGCAGTTCGTGGCGTTAGGATCTATCGCCATGGAACACAATCGTTGCATTAGGATCTGTTGCCACGATCAACCAGTTCATGGCATTAGGATCTATCGCCACGTAACACGATCGTTGCATTAGGATCTGTTGCCACGATTCACCTGTTTGTGGCGTTAGGATCAATTGCCACGGAACAAAATTGTTGCATTAGGAACTTTTGCCACGATTCACCAGTTTGTGGTGTTAGAATCTATCGCCACGGAACACAATCATTGCATTAGGAACTTTTGCCACGATTCACCAGTTAGTGATGTTAGGATCTATCACCACAGAACACAATCGTTGCACTAGGATCTGTTGCCACAATTCAACAGTTCGTGGCGTTAGGATCTATCTCCACACAACACAATCGTTGCATTAGGATTTGTTGCCATGATTCACCAGTTCATGGCGTTAGGATCTATCACCATGGAACAAAATTGTTGCATTAGGAACTTTTGTCATGTTTCACCAGTTCCTGACATTAGCATTTATTGCTAAGGAACACAATCATTGCATTCGGATCTCTTGCCACGAATCCCCAGTTCATGGCGTTAGGATCTATTGCCACGGAACACAATTGTTGCATTAGTAACTTTTGCCACGGTTCACTAGTTAGTGTTGTTAGAATCTATAGCCATGGAACATAATCATTGCATTAGGATATGTTGCCACGATTCAACAGTTCGTGGTGTTAGGATCTATCGCCACATAACACAATCCTTGCATTAGGATCAGTTGCCATGATTCACCTGTTCGTGGCGTTAGGATTTATCGGCACAGAACACAATCTTTGCATTAGGAACTTTTTCCATGATCCACCAGTTTGTGGTGTTAGGATCTATCGCCACGGAACACAATTGTTGCATTAGGATCTGTTGCCATGTTTCACCAGTTCGTGGCATTAAGATCTATCACCACGGAACAGAATCATTGCATTAGGATCTGTTGCAAGGATTCACTAGTTCGTGGCATTAGGATTTATTGCCACGGAACACAATAGTTGCATTCGGATCTATTGCCACGATTCACTAGTTCATGACATTAGTATCTATTATCACGTAACACAATCGTTGGCCTCACAATATATTACAAAATGTTGGCCAATGTGTGAATGAATGAATGTGTGGTGTGTTCATCGTATTCCCCATGAATCATAAGGAAGGATTTGTTTATTTTCTGGACAAGTGAATGATTATGTTATCATGTGAATGTGCTCTAAGTTCAGTGATGTGTGATATCAACAGTGAACCAAAGCAAAATGGAGAAATTCATGAAGCTAATGGAGATGTGGGGAGGACGTGCTTTTAATATAAGAAACAAACTTTGCTACTAATTAAGCGCATCTTCATTTTCCTTTGTTAGCACAGATTAAGGTGGCATCAATCTCTCTTCTTATCACTTTGTTCGTCTTCTCCGCGCAGACAACCCACTGTGGCAAACGTTTCACTACCAAGCCCGCCGAGGGCGCCACCCTGCAAAATATAGTGCTGCCACTCCCCCGAGAGGCTCAACAACGATTTTATATAAAAAATCATCATCTTTGCTGTTGTCCCCTCCCACCCCCCCCCCCCCCCATATTGGAGCTACAATACTATCATTGATATATGTATCATTGTCGTCTTCGTCATCATCTTCATTTTGTGATCTGATGGAACTCCATGTGCATCAAACTGATCACATGTTCTCATTTGAAGAGCGGAAGCATCACCGGTTGCTCCCTCAATGTCATTCCTAGCCCATGCGGCCCTATCCTCGTTTATGTGTGGCATATTGATATCAGTAAGTCGTCAATCATCAAATGTCTCAGCCTCCATCATCCCAGTGACATTATTTTCACTAAACTCCATGGGGCATGGCAAAAAGGTTTCATGGCTTCATTTTAACATTTGTAGCCCATTTAGGTTGCTTCACACCTTGAACGTAAAAAACTTGTTCTGCTTGGGTGGATAGAATGTAAGGCTCATACTTAAGTTGAGAAAGAGTAGTGTCAACATCTATAATTCCGTATTGATCCATTTTGTAGCCTCTGCTTTGGCTCTGACCGGAACAAGGCCGACCAAACTAGTCACATTCAAATAACAGAACCTTTGATTTTTTTTTCAAAATCAACAGAAATCATTTTCTTGATTACTCCAAACCACTCATGATCACCATCCCAAACACTAACACCATTGTTTTGCGTCTGTAAATCTTTTTCCACCTTTGCAGTTCGAAAAGAAGAAACCATTTATGAATGATCGCCTAAAAAAACATGCTCGACAATCAGGTCCTCTAGATAATGCATACAAATAATAGGTTACTTTGCCTTCTTTGTGTAATGTCATAATCTGTACACATTAGTATAAAGGGTTTATCGATAAACCAACTTCAAAACACATATTTGTTCAATATTTCATCAAAGTAAAAACTTGCATGTACTTACTCGTTTCAGAAACCAATAAACAAACTCATCTCCATGGTTTTTTTCAACATCACGAAAATGAAACTTTTTCAGCTCTTTAAAATGCTCACAAAAAGGGTACAAAATTAAATTAGACATCCACAATAAGCATGATCCAATATAGTATAGAACATCTAAGTTATACGTACTTGATCCATGGAGCGTCCTCTTCAACATTAGAAATAATATAATACCTTATGTTATATAGTTCCACCATAGTAAGTTGGCCCCATTTAAACCTTTTTTTTTTAGAATTATCAAATTTTGTAAATATATTAGACTCAAGAGAAGGTTCATTCCTAGCTGCAACTTCATGACGTTCTAACCTATTAAGCTTGGTGCTGATGTTATTCAAAATCTGACTACAAAATGTCATACACTCTTCCATAATATATCCCTCAGCTATAGAACCCTCCGAGTGAGCTCTGTTACGTACATACCTCTTCAATGTAACAAGATACCTCTGAATTGGATACATCCATTTGTAAGAAATAGGTCCACCCAAGTGAGCTTCTTCGGCAAGATGGGTTTGAAGATGTACCATGGTATCAAAAAAAGCGGGGGGAAGCAACATCTCAAGCTTACAAATTGATTCAGGAAATTGTTGGATCATCTTATCCAAATCTGGTTCCTCCAATTCTTTAGAACAAATTCTAGAAAAGAATCTGCTAAACTAAATTAAAGGTGCAACAAACTTTTCAGGCAATATGCCACGTATTGCAATAGGAAGGAGCTTCTAAAATATAATACCCGACCGCTTTCTCACTAACGTCGACCTCGCCTTCGACCTGCCAGATATACTCGACGACATTGTGGGCCCCGCGGTCGGCGTCGTAGCGGAGGAGGCCAAGGACGTAGGCCGCCACCATGTGGTCGGCCCCAGCCGCCCTGGCGAGAAACTGGGCACCCTTCTGCGGGTGATTGAGCGAGAAGACGAGCTTAGGCCCGGTGATGTAGCACGCATGAGCATGGATGACTATGGTCAGGTTCTCCACAAGGGCTTTATAGCGCCACAGGTCGCGCCACAACATCTGGGTCACCCGCTTCAGCGCCACGCGCCTGACCACGACGCCATCCCGGCACGCTGCATGCATGTCGTTGCAGGTGGCACACTGATTGGAGAGGTTGTCCAAGGGTCGCAAAGAGCTTTTAGTGACGTGCCCCGCCATCTCGACTGCAATATCGTGTGCGAACAACAACTCCATAGGCTTCTGTGTCACTGTGCTGCGAAGGGAATCAATGAGGGTGCGTGCACCGGAGAGAAAGAGGAAGCTAGAGTACGTGGGGAGAAGACGGTGGTGTGTCTTTATAGAGTACGCGCAGAGAAGATGATGGAGACATTATATAAAGACACACGCCATTGTCTTCTACGCGCGTACTGATGGGGGTTGCGCGCAGTGATTGTTTGGCTTCCGGTTGTGGCGGATTCACATCCTCTGTAGTACTGCAGGTGCATTAAGGGTGGCTGACATGTGAACACCACAACCTATGAGACCCACGCCTCTCGCATGCACTGTTGGGACGCGCGAAGTAGTGGAACCGCTCTATTTTCAACATCGGCACAAGAATAATATCCTGTCATCAATAGAGATAACATATTATGTTTGACAGTAATCTGCGCCAACATTTCCTGTTTTACAGTTTGGTTCTCAACGCTCTTTCACCTTAATTCTTACGTACTACTTATCTTTTTCTAGCATTTTTCTTGTCCTTTCTTTTCTTTTCTCTCTGTTTATTGTCTCCATTTTTTATTCCAGTCACCGTTAATCGACAGAACTAGCTGTCACATAATCCCCAATAAAAACAAAATAAACTAATTGGCACATCTAGTCTGCAACACTTCCCTTCATGCAGTGGTAATAACTTCTGGCCGCATATAGGAGTAGTGATAATGATGACACTGCGTATAGGGACATAGGGCCAGTGGTACGTATGAGTTCTACCTACGTTTTCTAACATTTTTCTTGTCCTTTTTTTCTTTTCTCTCTGTTCATTATCTCCACTTTTTTTTTTCCGGTCGTTGCTACCTGTTGCGTTTTCCTAGTACTACGTACTAGTACTGTATATTACTTACAAATCGCTTTGCAGGCTCTGCTGCAGGCGATCTCCTGGCACCTCCAGCGGCTAAAGTATCGTACAGTCCACTTTAGAGGCCACCGACGGTGTGGAGGGTCGTTCATTAACAGAGAATACAGATAGAACAGATAGTTCACTAAACAGCAGATAGAAAACAAAATATAGATGAAACAGACAAACAACATTGAGTTCATTATCACAAAAAATTTCTCCCTCCTTCCTATATTACTTTTCGTTAGAACAAGTTTTTTAGTTCATTTTGAACTAGAAAACTTGTCCTAATTATTAACAACAAGAAATATGGGAAGGAGAAAGTACAAAACAAGAAAAACAACATCATGAAATAAGAAAAAATAAAACATCACAAAATAAGAAGAGAAAAACATCACGATTGTATTAATCTGTGTCAAAAGATTTCTTATTTTAAAGTTGGTTTTAACTAGAATGTAATCAGATGTTTGGTGCAATTGTGCAACCAACCATCTTCAACCGTTCGATCGATCTACATTACGATCGTTGAATCTTTTTATTAACCCCCTCCACCAGGTGGAGGTATGGTGGTGGAAGGGGTTAAATGAAAAGATGTAATAACCATAATATGTAGATCTAATGGATGAAAATCTTTGATTACATGATTGCACCAAAAATTTAATTGCATATAGGGCGGTCAACGAGTAGAACTCGAGCGAGCTTGTTTTTCTAAGCTTGAGTTTGATAAAATATCAAGTCGATCTCGAGTCGAGCCAAAAATTCATGTAAATAGAATCTACTAAATTTAGGTTCACAACTAATGCAGTAGGAAGGTGGACGATGTTGCACATTATTTGTTTCTATCATGTATAAAAATTGTGCCCGATAAAACATTTTTAATAGAATTATATAGTTTAGTTAATCATACATATATAACATAGATGACAAGAATAAATGAGCTTACTCAAGCTTTTCAAGCTTGAGCTCCTCAAGCTCGCAAGCTCAATCTTGGATCGTTTAGAATTGGCACAATACTCATTTTCATCCTCAAACTTTCAATCAAAACTCAGTTTGGTCCTTGAACTTTCAAATGGGTCAATTATTTAGTCCCTCAACTTCACACAACCGTTTCACTTTCATCCTTAGTCTGAGTTGGACATCCACATTGGCATGCCACATAAGCTATTATGCCACATTATCTATCCCGGCCACCTCACTTAGAAAAAGATAATATTTTTTATCATCTTAACAATAACTAGCTAATTAATTGGGGTGGATTTACGTAGTTCCATGGGATATACACATTTCTCCTCCTTTTTTTTGCAAAACTATCAAGCGATATATCCTATGTCATATTACATATGTAAAATATTGTAAAATATAAAACTTTTAAGCCTAGGGAAGAGCAAACGGAACAAATATAGAGGAAGAGAAAACATTTAAGCCTAGGAAATAAAATATAAAACGAAGCTACACGGCTAGCCGGGTACACGTACGGTCCGGACCGGTGTGCTGCTGCACCTTAACCCCCCTCGTGCATCCTCGGTGGTTGTTGGGAAGACCCTTGCAAGTATGTTTCGATTCCTGTCCTTCAACTCCATCTAGGCTTCCGATGACGCAGGCGGTTCACCACCAGACTGTACAAAGGAGAAGCACGCACACATGTAACAATCATTGTTGACTGCGTTGGTCTACATTAACAGTCATTGTTTGACTGCGTTGGCCTACGTTTAGTCATTAACACTAGCCTTTGAATCTGTGTAGTGTGAAAGGGTTTAGTTTTTGTTTCACACTACACTAGCAAGCCTATGAAAAGTATACCTGTGTTCCCTGATGAATACACGACAAACATTCTCCATACAGAATATTCTAGTAACCATTCTCTATATGGTATCACGAGACCACAATAATCTTTCCCTGCAAGCTTCCGCTTTCTTCTACCATGGCGTCAAATCCAAAATCAGCAAAGCTTTGGTGATGAGCGGCATGAAAGTTTCTTGATGAGAAACTGATTACGGGGGTGGCCTCTAGCACCCATGTTTGGCAGGAAGGATGTTCCCTCGAATATTTGAGGATAAAAGGTATACCATCATCTAGGCAGCCAGCCGGAGGTTCGAAGGAAGCTACACAGCTGGTCGGGTACACATATGGTCCAGTGTGCTATATTACCTTAACTTCTGTCATGCGTCCCCGGTGGTGGTTGGGAAGAGCCTTACAGGTATGCTCTGATTCTTGTCCTCTATCTCCATCTAGGTTTCCGATGATGTAGGAGGTTCACCACAAGACAAACCGACAAAGCCTCGGTGATGAGCGGCATGCATGTTTCTTGATGAGAAACTGACTGCGGGGGCGGCCCCCGATATGCATGTTTGGCAAGAAGGATGTTCCCTCGACGGTTTGAGGATAAAAGGTATAACATCATCTATGCAGCCAGTTGGAGGTTCGAAGGAAGCTACACAGCTGGTCGGGTACACGTACGATTCGGGTGTGTCGGTGTACTTTAACCCCAGTTGTGCGTCCCTTGTGGTGGTTGGGAAGAGCCTTGCAGGTTGCTCCGATTCCTATCCTCCATCTCGATGTAGGTGTCCGGTGACATAGGCGGTTCACCACCAGACAAACCAGCAAAGCCTTGGTGATAAGCGACATGCAAATTCCTTCATGAGAAAATGACTACAGGGGCGGCCCTCGGCATGCATGTTTGGCGGGAAGGATATTCCCTCGAGGGTTTGAGGATAAAAGGTATACCATCGTCTAGGCAGCCGGTCAGAGGTTCGAAGGAAGCTACGCGGTTGGTCGACTACACGTACGGTTCGAGTGTGCTGGTGTACCTTAACCCCATCGTGCGTCCCCGATGGTGGTTGGGAAGAGCCTTCCAGGTATGCTCCAATTCCTATCCTCCAACTCCATCTAGGTTTTCGATGACCCCTCACCACTAGACAAACCAGCAAAGCCTTGGTGATGAGCGGCATGCAAGTTTCTTGATGAGAACTTGATTTTGGGGGTGGGCCCTGCATGCATGTTTGGCAGGAAGGATGTTCCCTCAAGGGTTTGAGGATTAAAGGTATACCATCGTCTAGGCAGCCAGCCGGAGGTTCGAAGGATGCTACGTGGCTGATCGGGTACACGTAAAGTCCTAGTGTGCTGGTGTACCTAAACCCCTATCGTGCATCCCCGATGGTAGTTAGGAAGGGCCTTGCAGGTATGCTTCGATTCCTATCCTCCAACTCCATCTTGGTTTTTGTTGATGCAGGCGGTTAATGAGCGGCATGCAAGTTTCTTGATGAGAAACTGACTGCGGGTGCGTCCCCCGACATGGATGTCTGGCAGGAAGGATGTTCCCTCGAGGGTTTGAGGATAAAGGGTATACCATTATCTAGGTAGCAAGCCGAAGGTTCGAAGGAAGCTACACGGCTGGCTGGGTACACGTACGGTCCGTGTGTGTCGGTGTACCATAACCACCGTCGTGTGTCCCCGATGGTGGTTGGGAAGAGCCTTGCAAGTATTCTACGATTCCTGTCCTCCAACTCCTTCTAGGTTTTCGATGACGTGAGCGGTTCACCAACAGACAAACTAGCAAAGCCTCTGTGATGAGCGGCATGCAAGTTTCTTGATGAGAAATAGACTGCGGGGGCAGCCCCCAGTATGCATGTTTGGGAGGAAGGATGTTCCCTCGAGGCTTGGAGGATAAAAGGTATACCATCGTCTAGGCAGCCATCCAGATGTTTGAAGGAAGCTACACGGCTGGCTGGGTACACATATGGTCCTGGTGTGCCAGTGTACCTTAACCACCGTCGTGCGACCCCGGTGGTTGTTGGGAAGAGCCTTGCAGGTATGCTCCGATTCCTGTCCTCCAACTCCATCTAGGTTTTCAATGACACAAACGGTTCACCATTAGACAAACCAGCAAAGCCTCAGTGATGAGCGACATGCAAGTTTCTTGATGAGAAACTGACTGCGGGGGCGGCCCACGACATGCATGTTTGTCAGGAATGATGTTCCCTCGCGGGTTTGAGGATAAAAGGTATACCATCATATAGCCAGCCAGCCGGAGGTTCGAATGAAGCTACATGGATGGCTGGGTACACATACAGTCCGGGTGTGCCAGTGTACCTTAACCCCCGTCGTGCGTCCCCGGTGGTGGTTGGGAAGAGCCTTGCAGGTATGCTCCAATTCCTGTCCTCCTACTCCATCTAGGTTTCCAATGACGCATGCGGTTCACCATCAGACAAACCAGCAAAGCCTCGGTGATGAGCGACTTGCAAGTTTCTTGATGAGAAACTGACTGTGGGGGCTGCCCCCGACATGCATGTTTGGCAGGAATAATGTTGCCTCAAGGGTTTGAGGATAAAAGGTATACCATCGTATAGGCCGCCAACCAGAGGTTCGAAGGAAGCTACACGGCTGGCCGGATACACATATGGTCCGGATGTGCCGGTGTACCTTAACCCCCTTCATGCGTCGCTGGTGGTGGTTGGGAATAGCCTTACAGGTATGCTCCGATTCCTATCCTCCAACTCCATCTAGGTTTCTATTGACGCACGCGGTTCACCACCAGACAAACTAGCAAAGCATCGGTAATGAGCAGCATGCAAGTTTGTTGATGAGAAACTGACTGCGGGGGCAGCCCCCGACATGCATGTTTGGCAGTAAGGAGGTTCCATCGAGGGTTTGAGGATAAAAGGTATACCATCGTCTACGCAGCCAACCAGAGGTTCGAAGGAAGCTACACGGCTGGTCGCATACACATATGGTATGGGTGTGCCGGTGTACCTTAACCCCCGTTGTGCATCGCAGTGGTGGTTGGGAAGAGCCTTGCAGGTATGCTCCGATTCTGTCCTCCAACTCCATCTTGGTTTCCAATGATCAAGCTGTTCACCACCAGACCAACCAACAAAGCCTCGATGATGAGCGACATGCAATTTTATTAATTAGAAACTGATTGCAGGGGCGATCCCCAACATGCATGTTTGTCAGGAAGGATGTTCCCTCGAGGGTTTGAGGATAATAGGTAAACCATCGTCTAGGCAGCCAGCCGGATGTTCGAAGGAAGCTACATGGCTGGCTGGGTACACGTATGGTTCGGGTGCGCCAGTGTACCTTAACCCCTATCGTGCGTCCCCAGTGGTGGTTGGGAAGAGCCTTGCAGGTATGCTCCGATTCCTATCCTCCAACTCCATCTAGGTTTCTGATGACGAAGGCGGTTCACCACTAGATAAACTAGCAAAGCCTCGGTAATGAGCAGCAGGCAAGTTTGTTGATGAGAAACTGACTGCAGGGGCGGCCCCCGACATGCATATTTGGCAGTAAGGATGTTCCGTCGAGGGTTTGAGGATAAAAGGTATACCATCGCCTACACAGCCAACCGGAGGTTCGAAGGAAGCTACACGGCTGGTCGTGTACACATATGGTATGGGTGTGCCGGTGTACCTTAACCCCCGTTGTGCATCCCAGTGGTGGTTGGGAAGAGCTTTGTAGGTATGCTCCGATTCTGTTCTCCAACTCCCTCTTGGTTTCCAATGATCAAGCTGTTCACCACCAGACCAACCAGCTAAGCCTTGATGATGAGCGACATGCATGTTTCTTAATGAGAAACTGATTGCGGGGGCGATCCCCAGCATGCATGTTTGGCAGGAAGGATGTTTCCTTGAGGGTTTGAGGATAATAGATATACCATCGTCTAGGCAGCCAGCCGGATGTTCGAAGGAAGCTGCGTGGCTGGCCGTGTACACGTATGGTTCGGGTGCGCCAGTGTACCTTAACCACTATCGTGCATCCACAGTGGTGGTTGGGAAGAGCCTTGCAGGTATGCTGTGATTTCTGTCCTCCAACTCCTTCTAGGATTCAAATGACGTAGGCGGTTCACCACCAGACAAACCATCAAAGCCTCGACGATGAGCGGCATGCAAGTTTCTTGATAAGAAAATTACTGCGGGGGCGGCCCCCGGCAAGCATGTTTGGCAAGAAGGATGTTCCCTCGAGGGTTTGAGGATAAAAGGTATACCATCGTCTAGGCAGCCAATCGTAGGTTTGAAGGAAGCTACATGGCTGGTCGGGTAAACGTATGGTCCGGGTGTGCTGGTGTACCGTAACCCCCGTCGTGCGTCTGAAGTGGTCATTGGCAAGAGCCTTGTAGGTATGCTTCGATTCATGTCCTCCAACTCCATCTAGGTTTCCGATGATGCAGGCGGTTAACCACAAGACAAACTAGCAAATCCTCGGTGATGAGTGGCATGCAAGTTTCTTGATGAGAAACTGACTGCGGGGGCGGCCCCTGGCATGCATGTTTGCCAGGAAGGATGTTTCGTTGAGTTGTTGAGAATAAAAGGTATACCATCATCTAGGCAGCCAGTTGGAGGTTCGAAGGAAGCTACATGGCTAGCCGGGTACGCGTATGGTCCAGAAGTTCCGGTGTACCTTAATTCCCATCGTGCGTCCCCAGTGGTGGTTTGGAGGAGCCTTGCAGGTATGCTCCGATTTCTGTCCTCCAACTCCATCTAGGTTTTTGATGACGCGGACAGTTCACCACTGGACAAACCAGCAACGCCTCGTCGATGAGCAGCATGCATGTTTCTTGATGAGAAACATACTGCGGGGCCGACCCCCGACATGCATGTTTGGCAGGAAGGATGTTCCATCGATGGTTTGAGGATAAACGGTATACGATCGTCTAGGCAGCCTGCCGGCGGTTCGAAGGAAGCTACACGGCTGGCCGGGTACACGTACAGTCCGAGTGTTCCTGTGTACCATAACCCCTCATCGTGTGTCCCCAGTGGTGGTTGGGAAGAGCCTTGCAGGTATGCTCTGATTCCCTTCCTCCAACTGCATCTAGGTTTCTGATGACACAAGCGGTTCACCACCAGACAAACCAGCAAAGCATCAGTGATGAGCAACATGCATGTTTCTTGATGAGAAACTTACTGCGGGGGCGGCCACCGGCAAGCATGTTTGGTAGGAAGGATGTTCCCTCGAGGGTTTGTGGATAAAAGGTATGCCATCGTCTAGGCAGCTAGGCTTTTGCTCTTCCTCAGCACCGAGGCTTTTGCTGGTTTTTGTGTGGACCGAAATCCCGACCTCCAAGGATCTCATTTGGCGGTGTCATGCGATGCGACACCCAACATTATTAAAGAAAAGAACGAGAAAAATTACAATACCAAGACTTTATTGAAAATCACAGCGGAAGTTTGTAATACTAACGAAAGGAAAGAGAACTATACATCATAGCTAAGCTCTCGGCGCTAGCTATGAAAAGCAAAGTCATCCATGCCATGGATACTTCGCACTAGCAACACCCAATTTACGGCGGCGTGCAGGGTTCCCACTAGGTTGTAAACCCTGGAGGGGGTGCAGCCTCGTCATCAAACCCGTCATCAGTCGTATAATCTGCAAAAACATGTGAACTATAAACGTGAGCTTAAGGCTCAACAAGACTAACCCGTCTCACTAGACATATGCAGGGGTGAATACCAAGGATAGGTAAGGAAAAGCATAAAGGACTCGCCTACAAGTGGATACTTATAGTCATGTTTTAAATAGCACATGACATTCTTCAGGCACGGCGCATCATAGACTCCGCAACCAAACAAGAAACGCTTTGCCGATGATATGACATGCACAAAGCACATAATTCTATTACAGGTAAAGTATGGGGAAACTGTAAACTTTTAATTGTACTATCTCTAAGCCATACAAGGTTGCAAAGCAATTGTAATTCAATATATCATATTATCCTGACTTCTTTAGTCTTTACTACGTCACAGCGCAGTGAACAAGTGGTACTATATTACCGCGAGGGACTGTGATTGCAATAAAGATACACCCAGAACAACACGACACATACGCACTTTCGGAAATGTCAAGGAGTACTTACAGCAGTACCTATGTAACACTTCAGTACTAGTCGTATATGGCCACCACTAGACACTCGAACCGGTCGATCCATCACAAATAGAAGGTCACTGCGTGGTGCATACTCTGACGTGCCCACCAGCTGATTTACACCTTCCTGCCCTCAACTCACGCCTATAAAACAGAACGGAATGCCTCGACAGACTAGTATCTGGCTACGTCAGTTTACTGGAGCCCATTTCTCCACTATGTCGCCGGTACATTTCAAGCTTGTCTAGCAGGGCCGCACACGAAATGGTCCTCAATCGACAAAAGCAGGGCTACGCACATGAGACCATGTCTCGCTGCATCCTACCCCCTGCTTGGTCTCAATTTCATATTCATAAATCATTTCTTGATTCCAGATCCTCCCGTGTGATAAAATTCCTATCTCGCGAGTAGATTCCAACTACTCGACTTCTACCGAATTCCTATGAGCATAAGCATATCAGTTTCTACTTAACGGACCGTAGAACTACCCAAGACTCCATGGGATTTGTGGGCCATGCAAGTGGATGTCAAACACCTTAAACGTAATGCACAATCATCTGTAGACGTACGGTGAAATAAAAACTGCAAAAATATTGTAAGGAACTTAAATGCAAACCAAGGCTTGCCTGAATGCGAGTCTTAGTCTATGTTAGTTTCTGATAGCTGGACTTCCAAAGCTTCCGGCTGCTCCTTGATTTCAGCTACTACATGATATGGATATACTAGGTATGAATGACTTTTAAAATAATTAATATGCTTGAGGTTATGATAATATCTCAGGATGAAAATATGATAATTATCTTAATTGTCTTTGGGACTTTTATGGTAGATACTAGTGACTATAGTGGAGACTCTTGCAAAGAACAGGAGATGATCATGGAAGTTTGTTGTCCTTAATAATTATGGTAAGAAATAATCTTCTCTAAATTTTGGATGAAATTTATGGAGACCTATCATGGCTACCAGTGGTTTTATCATGTAGAGGGGGTCTCACTGGTTCTAGGAAAATTGGTTTCACTATTTTCTAAGCTTCCTACAGGGAGAAACTTATTTTTCATGTCTGGGGAAATTTCTGAAATTGCTTTTCCATTTTTCTCAGTTTATAACTACATAGAGATTTGGAACACTGATTAATCCAGTAATTGGAGTCCAATGAACTTGAAATTTTTACTGGAGATCAAATGTATTAATAATAGTGTTCTGACCAAAATAGGGAATTTTCCAATCAATAGAACTGTAGGAATGAATTCTATAAGCATTTTGTTATCTGAATTATGGAGACATTTCCATGGACTTTCATACAAATCCAAGTACACCACTGGAAATTATTCTTCATGCTGGTTCTAACAAAATTTATTTCGAATTTTTGGTTAATTCTACTGGAAGTTATGGATTTTCCAAGTTTGGTTAAATCCTGGAATTATTTTCCAACAGGAATCATTCAAATAAATTGGCCGGACCCACTGGTTTAAAATCAACCAATAGCAGCAGGGCCGCGCCGGGGGCTACGGGGTTAACCCGCGCAGTCACACCAGATCCCTGGCCACACCCGGATCTCGCAGCGACTGACTCGTGGGGTCCACGGTTGTCTTCAACCTCGGGCTGGCGCTCGCGCGCGGCGGCGCCCATGGCGGTAGCTTGCCGGCAATCTCGCCGCCGGCCAAACTGCTGCGCCAAACTCGCCAAGAATTGTCGCCGGGGGGTTTTCGGGGGCGCTGAGCACGTCGGTGGGGTCGGCATTGGCTGAAACGGACCGGAAACAACCGTGCGGCGGCGGCAGCGGAGAGGGCTCGGGTCTGCTTGAACTCCCTCAACTCAAGCTCAAACAACTCGGGAACTTCTCCAAAATCTTCCTAGAATCTCAAGGATCAAGAATCTGGACTAGGGAAGAGTGGAAACACCCGCGAGATATGAGGTCGGCGGTGAAGCACGGTCTTTCAACCGGCGGCCGCGAAATCTCAAAATCTAAGGTGCTCGGTTGATAACATTTGGGGATTTTGGGCAGGGAGCTATGCTAGGACATATATGAGCTATCTCCTAACCAGGTTAATGAATGATTGCAAGATTGAAATGAATTTAAGCACGAAGCCTTGCTGTTCTATCGAGCAACGATACGGTTATCGAATGAAATACTCGAGTTACAGTTCATGTCATGGGCTTAAATTTGGTGATCATAAACTAGAGAGGATTGTGAACCTTTTTGCTTAAAGGCTTGAGACTGGAAACGGCCTAGAAACAGAGCTCGACGGTGAGGTCGTGAAGGTTCCCGGCGGCTTCCTCAACGGCGACCGCAAAACCTAAAAATACCCCAAGCAGAAGCAATGTCACGATCAATGACCAAATAGAACACGTAGAGGATGTTGTGACAAGCCTTTTTTCTACTTACAGCTCGGTGAGAAACTGCTTCAATCGCCGGCGAAAGCTCGATGAATAGAGGCGGCGGCGATGGCGCGAAACTGAGGTGGAGCTCGACGGCAATGGCCAAGGGTGGTATTTATAGGGTTAGAGGTGCAAGGGGAGCTCGCCACTGCGCAAGCAAGCAGGCAGCTCGGTGGCTTGCATGCTGCGTCGCGGTGTCGAGCACTGCTGGCGTCGATTGGTGGGTACAGCTGGATACAGGGCACCTCCATCGGTTCACCCGAGTAAGAGAGGCTTACAGTGGGTCCCACCTCCTCTTATCCTCTTCCCTTCATTGCAACATCAATTCTTCTACCAAACATGATCCAAAAATTCCATATTTTTGTGGGGAGGCCAATGTAAATATCTGGATTTGATTCTGAAATTGGATTTTGAATTGGAACAAGTTTCAATTGAATTTCAAATTTGAATTTGAAATTGGATGAAATTCAGTGGTGTCACTGAATTAAATAGTAATTGAGTTCAAAAAATATGGAAACTTTGAGAATAAGTCAAGCAAGTCATGCTGACCATGAGGGTGTGTTCAAATCTTGATGTTCAAATAAGTTGAATAGAATTCAAAAATTGAATTCTAAATATGGTTTGAAATTGCTAAGCATCTCAAATAAAATAGCAAATGGATTTCAAAATTCAAGAAACTTTGCAGGAAGCCTATTTGGAATATTAGGAGGCTATGGAAAAATTTATGGCCTCAGCATTAAATATTTTGGCAGGGCCTAATGGACAGTGCTATATTCAAATGAATTTTTCAATATTGTATAGAAATTTGCCCTAGAAATTTTTATTCAAAAATTCCAAAACTTGTAGAAAGGTCACTTAAATTATTCTAAGGTCATTGGTGAAGTTCATCCCTTATGTTAATAAAATTTAAGAATGGGTGAAAGAGAAATTCTGAATGATCTCATGTTCAAATACAGAACCACATTTGATCCTCATTATGGTTGAAAACAAACTGATAATTGTTCAAGTTAAGGGAAAAACAGGGATTTTACAGTTTTGGACTCAACAACAACTTTTCTCAGGGGCGCAATGAGGCTACACGGCTGGCCAGGTACACGTACAAAAACAACTTTTCTCAGGGGCGCACCCAATTGGTATGCCGAATGGGCCACGACGTACCCTTAGTCCAGCCACAAGAGAATAGCTAGTGTGAATGCATGCTGCAGAGATCAGCAGAATTGGGAACTGGCCAATTAAGATGGAAGTCAGCAGTCTCACAGTTAATGGATCGAAAAATGCACCATCCTTTTTCTTCTTCGTTTTCCTATACATGAACCGTGAGGCTGATGAGTTACATCTTTACGGGCACACGTACGTTATAGGTGTGCCAGTGTATACCTTAACCCTCGTCCTGCGTCCTTGGTGGTGGTTGGAAAGAGCCTTGTAGGTATGCTCCCATTCCTGTCCTCCAACTCCACCTAGGTTTCCGATGACGCAGGCAGTTCACCACCAGACAAACCAGCAAATTAAAGCCTCATTGCTGAGCGACATGCAAGTTTCTTGACAAGAAACTGACTGCGGGGGTGGCCCCCATCATGCCTGTTTGACAGGAAGGATTATCCCTCGAGGGATTGTGGATAAAAGGTATCCCATCGTCTAGGCAGCTAGGCTTTTTCTCTTCCTCAGCACCGAGGCTTTTGCTGGTTTTCGACATGATGCCATGCGTGGCAGAGAAGAAAGCGAAAGCATTCAGGGGAAGATTATTGATCTCGTGATACCATATAGAGAATGGTTACTAGACTATTCTTTATGGAGATTGTTTGTTGTGTACACAAGTACACTTTATATAGGCTAGCTAGTGTAGTGTGAAAGCAAAACTAAACCCTTTCACAATACACAGATTCAAAGGCTAGCGTTTGACTAAACGTAGGCAGTGGCGTTTTCTTGTCAGCCATGGTGTTCTTGGCGCAGGTTTTGGGAAGAGAGGAAGAGTTACTATGCAGAGAAGATGATGGCGTGCCCGGGTGATCTTATAGCGTAGTAGCAGCCTGGCTGTTCGTCATGGGACGCGGAGCGATTTGAATTGGACTCAAAGATGTGCATGTGCTGCGCGTGTTTAAGGCGCCTCGGTAACTGGGGCACACGTAAGCTCGGTGCGCCCAGTCGCATCAGCCGCCTGTACAATGGGGCATCAAAGACCAAACCTTATGCGGCAAACGACTACATAATACTACTTCCTTCGCCCCGACTAAACTCTATTTCTAGTTTTGGTCAAATTTATGTTTGACCATTGATTTATATGGAATTTATTAACTTCAAAATAGAGTTGACATGGGACGCACGATGGGGGTTAAGGTGCACCAGCACACCCGGACCGTACGTGTACCCGGCCAACCGTGTAGCTTCGTTTTATATTTTATTGCCTAAGCTTAAAAGTTTGCTCTTCCTCCTTGTTTGCTCTTCCATAGGCTTAAAAGTTTTATATTTTACAATATTTTTACATATGTAATTTATGACATAGGATATATCACTTGATAGTTTTGCAAAAAAAATGGAGGAGAAATATGTATATCCCATGCAACTACGTAAATCCACTCCAATTAATTAGGTAGTTATTTTTTAAGATTATAAAAAATTATTATCTTTTTCTAATTGAGGTGGATGTGGGGACCGAGATCCCGACATCCAATTATCTCATTGGGAGTATACAAGAAAAGAACGAGAATAAAATACAATACCAAGTCTATATTTATAAACATAGCAGAAGTTTTACAATACTAAGCGAAAAGGAAAGTCACCTATACATCATAGCTACGCTCTCGACACTAGCTATGCAAAATCAATGTCATCCATGTCCTAGATGCTTCGCACTAGCAACACCAAACTTACGATGGCGTGCAGGGCTCCCACTCGGTTGTAAACCCTGGAGGGGGTGCATCCTCATCGTCGAACCTGTCATTAGTCATGCAATCTGCAAAAACGTGTTAACCGCAAACATGAGCTTAAGGCTCAGCAAGACTAACCCGTCTCACTAGACATATGCAGGGTGAATACTAAGCATAGGTAAGGTAAAGCAGTAAAGGACTCGCCTCAAGTGGATCCTTTGCTTTCAATTTATTATCAGCAGCTTACTACTTTCATGAAAGTAAATTTAGTGATCATACTGGACAACAATCAATCTTCCAAAACAATTATAATTCAATACATCGTATTATCCTACAATCAAGCTTACTACGTCACAACACAGTGAACAAGTGGTATTCTATTATCGCGAGGGACGGTGAGTGCAATTAGCACACACCCAGACAACACGACACATATGCACTTTCAGAAGTGCCAGCGAGTACTTACAGTAGTATATACATAACACTTCAGTACTAGTCATATATGGCCACCTTTCACCCAACGCTCGAATGCCGAACCGGTTGATCCGTCACAGGCAGGAGGTCCCTGTGTGGGGCGTACTCTGACGTGCCCACCAGCTGATTTACACCTTGCTGCCCTCAACCTACACCTATAAAATAGAACAGTATGCCTCGACAAAAAATTTTCAAGCTACGTCAGTTTGCTGGAGCCCTTTTCTCCAGTATGTAGCTGGTACAATTCAAGCTTGTCCAGCAGGACCGCACACAGATCGTTCCTCAATCGACACAAGCAGGGCGACACACGTGAGACCACGTCTCGCTGCATCCTACCCACTGCTCGGTCTCAATTTCATATTAATAAACCATTTCTTGATCCAATTTGTCCCGTGTGGTATAATCCTATCTCACGAGTAGATTCCAACTACTCGACTTCTACCGGATTTCTATGAACATAAGCATGGCAGTTTCTACTCATCGGGCTATAGACATACCCAATACTCCATGGGATTTGTGGGTCATGCAAGTTGATGTCAAACACCTTAAACATAATGCACAAACATCTGAAGATGTAAGGTGAATGAAAACTGCAAAGACACTGTAAGGACTTAAATGCAAACTGGGGCTTGCCTGAAAACGAGTCCAGGTCCAAGTTAGTCTCCGGTAGATGGTCTTCCAAGGCTTCGGGCTGCTCCACGACTTCAGTTACTACACGATATGCATATACTATATATGAATGACTTTGAATAAAATAATATGTTTAAGGTTACAAGCTAATATATCGTGATCAAAATAATATAATGATCTTAATTGGCTTTGGAACTTTTATGTTAGATACTAGGGACTATAATGGAGACTCTTGCAAAGAACAGGAGATGATCAAGGAAGTCTGTTGTCTCTACAAATTATGTCAAGCAATAAACTTCTCTAAATTTTAGTTAAAATTCTTGGGGTCTATCATGGCTACCAGTGGTTGTACCCTGCAGAGGGGTCTCACTGGTTCTAGGAAAATTTGTTTCACAATTTTCTAAGCTTCCTACAGGGAGAAATTGATTTTACACATCTGGGATAATTTCTGAAATGTTTTCTGTATTTTTCCCAATTTTTCAATTACATAAAGTTTTGGAACACTGATCAACCAAGTAAATGAAGTCCAATGAACTTGAACTTTTTACTGGAGACCAAGTGCATTTCGAAGAGTGCTCTGACCGAAATTGGGAACTTTCCAACTAGAAGAACAGGAGTAATTAATTTTCCAAGCAGTTAGGTCAAGGTAATTAATTATGAAAATTCTGAGAGTTTCATGTCCAACAAATTGCACCACTGTAAAGTTTGGATCAAGATGAGTCTACCAGAATTTATTTTGAAATTTTTGAGCAATTCTACTAGGAGTAATGAATTTTAGAATTTTTATTGAATCATGGAATTATTTTCCCATTGGAATATTTTAATAAAGCAGCCGGTCCCAGTTCACTTGAATGGACCAATCAGCGTGGGGCCGCACCGAGGGCCACGGGGTTAACCCGCGCAGCAGCACCCGATCCGGTGCCGCAGCTCATCCACGCGCTCGCACGCGTCGCTGACATGCGGGGCCCTAAGGGTCTTCGTCTACCTCCCGACGCGTCGCTCGGCCGCGGCGGTGCAGCTTCGGCGAGCTCGCCAGAACGGTTGCGTCGACCTCCTCCCGGCCTAGCCTTGACCGCCTAACCATAAAATCGACCGCGCAAGCAAATGGTGGGGTCCAATCTTGGAGTCGACGGCCGGAGATGGCGGCGCGACGACGGCGGTGGTGGCTAGGGTTTTGGCTATGTCGAACTCGCTCGGGAATGGCGCAAGAAGCTCGGGTAAAGGCAGGGAAGCTTCCTGTGAGCATGAGGAAGATGATTTGGAGGTGCAAATGCCGGGAAACGGTTGACAATGACGAGTTCAACGGCGTGCCGATGGTTTCTTCACGGCGGCTACGATAACCGGCACAGTATAGAAATTTCTGCAGATTTTGGAATTTATAGAATAGAAATTTGCTAGGGCAAAACAAAATGCAGTACTAAATATGTTTAAATTATTTCAAAACATGAATATAGCTACTGTACATTTAGGCCCTGTCAAAAACACTCAAATATGAGGCTAATCATTTTTCCATGGCCTGATAATATTCCAAATAGCGCCCCTGCATATTTTTAGAATTTTTGAAGCTCGTTTGATATTTAATTCAGTGACTCCATTGAATTTCATTCAAATTCAAATTTGAAATTGAATCTCAATTGAAACCTGTCCAAATTTGAAATCCAATTTAAGAATCTGAATCTCCATATTTAATTTGGCCTATCCACAAATTTTCATAAATTTTGGGCATTAGTTGGTAGGATATTTGTTCAAGCAGAGAAGGGATGAGTATGGAATTGTGGGAACAACTGTCTAGTGACTCCAATACGGTGTAGCTCCTCTGTTTTCACGGTCGACACTGCACGCATGCAAGCCACCGAGCTGCCTGCTTGCTTGCGTCGTGGCCGCCCCTCCTCGCCTCTGCTGGCCTATTTAAACCCGTCCTGACCAACCGCGACGAGTTCCCAAGTTTGCTTTGCCCTCCCACGCCGTAGTTCTGCCCGCCGTTGCCATTTTCGCCGCCTTCTCTTCCTCCCCGGTGAGCACCTCGGTCTTACCTCTATTCTTCGATGCAAACAACAAAGATGGCGCCAAGGCCATGCTCTAACTTCTCCACCCCTTAGCTCGTCTTGTTGCTCACTGTTTTGCCGATACTTTGAAGTACCGTGGACATCGTCGTTGTGCCGCCATGGGACCTTCTCTGTTCTGCCATGAAGCCAAAGCTAGGAGCGGTTTCGTGGCCGGACTCCAACAGAAAAAACCTTCGCTTCTGCAGCCGCTAACTCACGGTACAAACCGTTCTTCGTTTCATTTCATATCGAGCAAATGATGCGAGTTTTGCTTTTGGCCGTTGCCATTGAACTAGCTCACTTCTCGGTTTAATTCCGTTTCTACGTGTAATGTTTCTTCAATCCAATTAAGGATTGTACTCCGTACCGCTTAGCACATCCCTCTACCATGAATCAGTGGACGATATCGAGTAAAGGCTGAGATATTCATGTTTTCCCCAGCGCCAATGGAAATCCATCGGTCCATCGTCGAAGTCGATGATGCCGGCGATTTCACCCCATTTGCACCACCTAGTTATCTTCCCATGCTCCCAGGAACGCTCCCGACCTTTCCCCGAGCTTCTTGCGCCATTCCTGATCGATTCCGACGATCACCGAAACCCTAGCTCACGCCGCTGCCGTCGCACCGCCATCTCCAGCCGTCACCACCACGATTGGACCCCACCATCGTGTTGCGCGGTCAATTTTAAGGCTAGGCGGTCAGAGCTGAGCTGAGTGGAGGTCAACACAACAAAGTCCAGTAAAGAGCCGCCGCGGTTCCGGCGAGGAGCGCCGCCCGCGTCGTGAGGTAGAGGACGACCCAGCGGATCCCGCCTGTGAGTGGTATTTCCACAGTATGGGATCGGCTGCGGCACCGGATCGGGAGCGTTTACGCGGGTTAATCCCGTGGCCCTCTATGTGGCCCAGCTGCGATGTGTTGATTTTAAACCAGTAGGCCCGGCTGCATTATTTAAACTTTTCCATTCGGAAATAATTCCAGATTTCTATCAAACTTCAAAAATCCATCACTCCTAGTAGAATTGCTCAAAAATTTCGAAATAAACCCTGGTGGACTTATATCAATCTCAATTTTGCAGTGGTGCAATTTGTTGGACATGAAACTCCCAGAATTTTTATTATTAATTCCATTGAGCTAACTGCTTGGGAAATTAATTACTACTGTTATGTCAATTTGAAAATTTCCAATTTTGGTCAGAAAACTCTAAATAATGCACTTGACTTCCAGTAAAAATTTCAAGTTCGTTGGCCTCCATTTACTGGGTTGATCAGTGTTCCAAATCTCTATGTAATTGAAAAATTGTGAAAAATACAGAAACCATTTCAGAAATTCTCTCAAACTCGTGAAATCAATTTCTCCCTGTAGGAAGCTTAGAAAATTGTGAAACAAATTTTCATATAACCAGTGATAACCCCTCTGAATGGTACAAGCACTGGTAGCCATGATAGACCTCCAGAATTTCAACCAAAATTCATAGAAGGTTATTGCTTGCCATAATTTTTAGAGACAACAAAATTCCTTTATCATCTCCTGTTCTTTGCAAGAGTCTCCATTATAGTCCCTAGTATCTACCATAAAATTCCCAAAACCAATTAAGATCATTATCTCATTTTGATCACATGATATTAGCTTGTGACCTTAAACATATTAATTACTTTCAAAGTCATTCATATATAGTATATGCATATCGTGTAGTAACTGAAGTCGAGCAGCAACCAGAAGCCTTGGAAGTCCATCTGCCGGAGACTAACATAGACCTGGACTTGCATTCAGGCAAGCCCCGGTTTGCATTTAAGTTCCTTACAGTGTCTTTGCAGTTTTCATTCACCTTACGTCTTCAGATGTTTGTGCATTACATTTAAGGTGTTTGACATCCACTTGCATGACCCACAAATCCCATGGAGTATTGGGTAGGTCTACAGCCCGATGAGTAGAAATTGCCATGCTTATGTCCATAGGAACTTGATAGAAGTCGAGTAGTTGGAATCTACTCGCGAGATAGGATTTTATCACACGGAATGAAAGGGATCAAGAAATGGTTTAAGAATATGAAATTGAGAACAAGCAGTGGGTAGGATGCAGCAAGGTGTGCTCTCACATGCATAGCCCTGTTTGCGTCGACTGAGGACCGATCCGTGTGCGGCCCTGCTGGACAAGTTTGAACAGTACCGGATGCATACTGGGCATTTGGAACCCAGGAAACAGATGTAACTTGATAACTCAGATGTCGAGGCATAGCCCATTGTCGATAGGGGTGGGCTGAGTGTAGTAAGGTGTAAATTCGCCGGCGGGCACAGACACATTCCGTGCGTTAACCTTATGCCCGCAATGGTGGGACCGGTTGGGCATTTGAGTTCTCTTGTGAAAGGTGGCTGCATATGACGTGGTGGGGAGCACGACACGCTCCTTAGGCACGGGTGTACGTGACGTGTTATCCGGGTGTGTCCTAATTGCAATCACCGTCCCTCGCGGTTATTTTCATACCGGTTGTTCACTGTGTCATGATGTTGTAAAATACTTAAGAAGTCAGGAGAATATGAAGTATTGAATTATAACTATTTTTGAACTTTGATTGCTATCCAATATGATCACTAAAGTTATTTTCATTAAACTGGTAAGCTGCTGATGATAACTTGAAAGCTAAGAATCCACTTGTAGGCGAGTCCTTTACTGCTTTACCTTACCTATGTTTAGTATTCACCCTGCATATGTCTAGTGAGACGGGTTAGTCTTGCTGAGCCTTAAGCTCATGTTTGCAGTTAACAAGTTTTTGCAGACTACAAGACTGATGACGGGTTCAATGACGAGGCTGCACCCCCTCCAGGGTTTACAGCCGAGTGGGAGCCCTGCACGCTGCCGTAAGTTTAGTGTTGCAAGTGCAAAGCATCCAAGACATGGATGACTTTGCTTTTGCATAGCTATTGCCGAGAGCGTAGCTATGATGTATAGGTCACTTTCCTTTCCGCTTAGTATTGTAAAACTTCCACCGTGTTTATAAATAAAGACTTGGCATTGTATTTTAATCTTGTTCTTTTCTTGTATACTATTGGTTGTCGCATCGCACGACACCACCCAATGATATCCTTGGATGTCGGGATTCCGGTCCCCACAGACATGGTATCAGAGCATCATTGGGAACAGTGTGCTTGAAAAGAGCATATTCTCAAAACTTAGGATTATATGAGTGAGGAATTAGCTATATGCCCATATAAGGAGGTAACTAACATATGTGTTATTATTTCTGTAACGACATTCCAACGTCGGGTAAGAGGTAAGGTACGCTACTGAGACCGGATCAATCTTGCTAAGCTCAGCATACGAGATGTGGTATGTCATTGTTTCTATGGCTTAGCACGGAAAGTCAATATGAGTCTCTAAAACTTTCCATGTTTCTAAGAACATATGACATGCGGTACCCCAGCGTGACACAAAATTAGTGAGAGCCCCCGCTGGGTTGTGGATAACCCGATAGTATGCATCCCTAGAACTATACATGTTCTATGAGAGCATGCGAAGCACGTATGCCCGAGCGTGTATAAGCCAGTTCGTGCGGGAGTCTTCATTGTACAGACGTAGTACAGCCATGTACCTCGAGACATGACATCGCTCGAGGGCGAACTTACACCAGAGTCGTATGCATTTACTTTCATATATATTATTGTGACTGCTTATCATGTTTCCCCGAACCGCCCTTGTGGTGTGCAAGTGTGAAAGGGGATTGTTTGTCTTTTGCAGCTACACTAACTATGGTAGCGACCTGTGTAGAACACGTTTGCGAGTGAACAATACTAGGGCCACCTTTAAACGTATCCAGATATACCGGGTTAGAATTTTCTTTCATGAGGCACATGGTACCGTCAGTATCAAATTTGACACTTGACCAACCCCAACGACAGAATGGCTGCATTACGTTTTGGAAAGTCCGACTATCTGATGCTCGTAGGCTTGGACTCCGCAAAATTGATTTCGACTCGACAAAGGGTTAGAACCAAGGTTCTTAATTTCCAGCAGAAGTTTGCTCAAGTTCACTGGATTACGATCCTGGGTAGTTTTTATTTAACATAGGGGTATGCTATATGGATGGAAAGACCTTGAAGACCTCTACAACTTTTCTGTTGACCATCAAGGCAGAAAAGCTTCATAATCTGTTAAAATAAGGAGTATATTAAAACTGCTCCAGATGACCATACCATTGTACCAGTCTCTGTATTTTTTCCATAACTCATTGTAGAATAATCTTCCGCCTTATTGTGATACATATATGGAAAGTGTAGAAGGATATATAAAGACTTTTTATTCAAAGTTTTTTCTGATTCAGCTTTGAGTTAAATCAAATTTTGAGTTCAAAACAGTGAACTGCAGGACTGCTGGTGAAAAGCAGTCAGGTCATCTGTTAAATTTGGATAGTTATAGCTTTTAATCCAGAATAGTGACATGGTCACATATATACATTTCTGGAAATCTTAAGAAGTCCCCAATTAACTTTATGTTGCACTCATAACCTGAATCTTGCTGTAACCGTCTGTAATTCCTATTGTCGCAAACTTGGTTCTGGCAGACCAGAACTAGAAACAGTTTGCACATAGATTCGAATTTGCGCACTGTACCTGTATAACAATTGTTTCAAGTCTGAAAACTTCTACTTCTGGATTCATAACTTGATGTTATACAATGTTTATTTTGTCATTACCTCAATATATTGTAATGATATACCTGTATAAATTGTTGAAATAACCACATATACAGAGGAGGTTCTGTCAAAATTTCCAGAAAACTTGGGTCAAATTTAAACCTGTATAGATTCTACTTCGTAGATCACCTGGAGCTGTATGAGTACAATATAGAAAGGATGTAGAGTGTAATACAACTTTTGTATTCAATCCAACGTCTGTTTATGACATTTCCTTTATGAAAATTTTGAATTTATACAGGAAGGTCAGCTGGAACAGACTGTGATTACTACTCCAGCTTTAAATCTTTCTTGAACTATTGGGAGATGGAAACCTTTTCATTGTTCAAGTATCCTTTCCACAGATGGCGGATTTGAAGGTACACTTACCGAACGGATGGGTGTCCGCGACATGTGCTCATTGAAGAAGTTTTCCGGAGTTGTTGATAGCGCTGCGTCAACGGTTTGGGTATCGCGACATACCGAGCTATTGGGTTGGGCTCCTTTCTCCATCCAGGTGAAAGGGACTCAGTTGGAAGACACGTGGTGTTTTGCCGCGAGTGTTGCTATTGCGAGATTTTGCAAGCATCATTATCATCATATGATGGGCACCCCGTTCCTGCTCTTCCCTGTCGACGGTAGAGATATTGATGAGTGGGCGAGTCGAATGGGTGCAGCTTATGGCATTCCCAACGAGGTACCCAAGATAATCTTGGCGTTATATGCAGCATCATCATGTCAAGTGAGCTTTACACAGCATGCTAGCATTGAAAGGTTGATGGGTGATCTGAAGCAAGCTATGATTTGAGGGGATCACTTTGAGTGGGCCAATGACTCACTTGGAGCCATGATTGCTCCTCTCAATCAACGTTTAAACATTAAGGAGAATCAGTGGCACCATGCTGTTCAAGATCTATCAGAAACTCGCCAGGAAGCACACTGCGCAGAAAGCGCGTTGGAGGCGAGTCAACTTGAGGTGCAGCTGCTGGATCATCAGTTGAGTACTATGACTCAAGAACGGGATCAATCCAGGGAGGAGACTCAGGATTGGAAAGCCAGCTGCGAGCATGCACAAAAGGAATTGGAAGACTATAAGATGTTTCTTCTACAGGCTAATGTGCAATCATTAGTTGCCACGACACCATCGATGGCGGGTGAGGCAACAGCTCCTGCTCAGCTCCCGCACCTGTGGCACCAAATCCCGAGGACGAGGACGAAGAAGATCTTGAGATACTCGAGTACGGCGAAGACGTATCGGAGTAGGATGGGGTAGCACTCCTGCCATCATGGGGCAACGTATAGTTAGTAGTTGCTCGTGTTTATTTTGTGGCCATGTTTGTGTCATATTAAAAATAGTAGTGGGTGTGTATAAGATGGCAAGGTTTGTATGAAGTCTCATGGAGACCAAGTATAGTAGGGATGCACTTCAGTAGTGGGAGTCCGTCAATTTGGAGTTCACTAATGTAAACTTGGTCATGAGATAATATATCTTGTATAAACTTTGTACTTTATCAATATATGTGAATGTGATGCACCTATTTCCTTGTCAAACTTTGCACTACTGTAACATGAAATGGTGGAAGGAAAAACAAACATGCTGCTGATTTTTAAATGATGAGGATGCAGCATGGTGCATACGTGTTCGACGCCCGAGATGGGAGGCTCGAGCTGTGGTCGTGAGGACGAAACTCCGACCCGGGAGCAAGCTGCGACACCGCAGCAACAAGTTCCACCAACACCACCTCATGAACATCCGAGGAGTCTCGCGGAGATTCTCACCACAGTGCTCGGCTCGCGCGAAGAGCAAACTGAGTTGCTGCGGACCTTAGTTCAACATTCGTCCCATCAAGGGGGGCGACCAGATGCGGGTCCACGACAGCCCTATCCGAGTTCATACTCGGACTTCATGTCAACGCACCCGCCGGTCTTTATGGAGGCCGATGTGCCGTTGGAGGCGAACAACTGGCTCCGCTACATAGAAGGAAAGTTCGGTTTGCTATGAATAACCGAACAGTAGAAGACCCTTTTCGCGGCACAATAGTTGCAAGGATCTGCTGGTGCATTGTGGGCGAATTATCTCGCCGCACGACCAGCAGACTATGTCGTGAGCTGGGAAGAGTTCCGGGAGGCGTTCCGCGTCTATCATATACCTCCCAGGATCATGAGGAGGAAGCTTCAAGAGTTCTTGGAGCTGAAGCAAGGAGGAAGTAGTGCTTACGAGTACTCCAAGGCCTTCAACCACTTGGCCCAGTATGCTCAGAAGCAAGTGAGTACTGAAGTTAGGAAGTGTGAGTGCTTCTACCATGGTTTGAACCCCAAGATGAAGGACAAGCTTGCCTTGTTCAATTGCGGAAGCTTCAACAACATTGTCAACACCGCGATTGTACAGGAGCACGCTACTATGGAGCTGTCCTCAGACAAGAAGAAGAGGAGTGCTTCGCAGAGAAGCAGAGGTGGTGCTCCTCAGAAGAGCCGAATGGTGTATCAATCAGCATCCGACCAGAGGTGCCAGTCGCCATCGCGACCACCAATGTTTCGTGGTCGCCAATTCAATAACACTGGCTTTCGTCTATAGCAGCAGCAGCAGTGGATGATTCCCCATGCACCTCCACCTCTACCGCGTGCACCGGTATTCCGTCCTCCCATCCATACCGGTCTGACCCCGTACACGTGTTTCACGTGTGGTCGAACGGGGCACTTTGCCAAGGACTGCCCGCAGGACAGGCAGGGCGGGGGACAGTCGTCGTACCAGGGGGCAAACCAGCCCCGCATCCAGCCCAATAAACCAGCACTAAAACCCGGAAACGTCCACCACCTCGCCATCGAGGTTGTTCCGGAAGGTGCACCCGTACTCACGGGTACATTCTCTCTAATTGCTCTTCCCTAGTCATATTATTTGACTCCGGTGCCACCCACAATTTCATTAGCCAGTCATATGTTATCAAGCATCAATTACCTATCACTCCGATAGAAAGTTCATATTTGATTTGCTCTCCGGGTGGGAAAATAGTAGCGGACATGAAAGTCCATAAAGCACAACTTAAACTGGGTGGGAATATCTATCCGACCTCTCTAATAATATTAGAAGGTCAAAATCTTGATGTCATCTTAGGGATGTCGTGGTTGCACCGTCGTGGTGTTGTTCTTCACATCGTTCCACGTGTGGTCCATCTAAACTCTCCACTAAACCACACACTCTCATTTTAGACCACCTTATCCAAGAAATTCCAGCCACATATAACATGGAAGCTACAAAGCTCGATGACATTTCTGTGGTCCGTGAATATCCGGACATATTTCCCGAGGATCTTCCTAGTATGCCACCCGAAAGAGACGCCGAGTTTAAGATTGAACTTGTATCGGGATTAGTGTCGATCTCGGGGAAGCCATATGTCGGTACCCTACGTACCGGGTACCCTATGATACCGCAAGAAGTGCAAAAGAGTTCTACCCATCAAAATTGAAGGCTTCCTCAAGCCCCACATGTCATATTACACCGGACCCACATCCCTCATATGGGTAGCTCAAGAGATTGACGCGTGTAATGCAAATCTGGAGATAAACTCTCAACACAGGGAAGCTCCGCGATCAACACGTGTATAATGACACCGGACCTAACCCCCAGCAGAGGGAAGCTCCGGTGTTGACACGTGCACAATGGTGCTGGAGCTACCTCCATGCAAAGGGAAGCTCCGAAGCTGCCACAAGTGGAGGCTCCGGATCTTCACCAACGAATACATTGGTGGATCTCCTTCGGCATAGACATTCAAGGGACTATTAAAGCGGCAGTTATAAGACTTGATTTCGTGTTGTTAATACTGTATTAACGACACACGCTCAGAGCACTATTAATAGAGGTAACAAAATCATTAAGGCACGTTATCACACTATTAACTTAATACCCGTAGACAGTGTATTAGGCTATTTAACAAGCCAGGGCCACATGTCAGGCCAGGCTAATGATGTAACGGTCAGTCCTTGGACTATAAAAAGACTGAGCCGCACGATACAAAAGAGAAGTCCAAGCTGAGCGAGAGACTACGCTTTCGAGCATCCATAATACAACACACACATACACTCCGTGGAGTAGGGTATTACGCTCAGGCGGACCGAACCACGTAAATATCTGGTGTCGCCATCTTGATCTTTGCGTACCCCAACCGAAACAAGAACCTTCGCCAGCTACACTTTAGTAGTACTAGGAGAAGTGTCGTTGCTACACTTCGACATTTGGCGTGCCAGGTAGGGGCGCTCACCCGAGGTCTCAAGATGGTGAATTCTGCCGCAGGATCCTCCAACGTCAATCAAGCTGAACAACCTGAAGGAGGCAATCCCTCCAACGCTCGTCAGCCAGCAGGTGCCATTGTTCCAGTAGGCACTATGGCTCCACAGCCACCATCTAGTCCGACAGACAATGCTGGGCAACAAGATGGTGCATCTGCGTCGACCACTGCATTGAAGAACAACAACCCAGAGCACGCGCTCATTGTTGTGCGAGCTCTCCTACAACACCCACTGCTTCCAGGAGCACCCCAGGGTGCTATGGAGCAGTGGAGGCCTGATGTTGATCATCTGGTTGCAGCTGCAGCCGCTGGCATAAGCAATCAAAGTCCTCCCCCCTTAGGTCAAGCACCATCACAACGACGGACCTTGTCAAGCCGACTTGGTCCGCAAGTCTCGCAGCAAAGGAGACGTTCTGCATCCCAGCAGGTGACCTCGTTGCCTCCTGGGGCACGACGCACCCACACCATCACAAGGATTCTGACAAATGACTCGTGGTCGGAACTTGACCGCCGTGTCCATATCGAGCGTGCTCGTGAGAGGCAAGAGGCTCGAGACAACCGTGCTCCTCAGGGAGTAGGAGGAGGCTATTCTGCCCTAGCCATGAATTTACGCATGGTCAGATGGCCATAGAAGTTCTGGCCTCACTTTTCAAAAAAATTTGATGGAACTGTCAACCCTACTGAATTCCTTCAAATCTACTGTACTGCCATACTAGCAGCAAGGGGTGATGAGGCTCTGATGCCCAACTACTTCCCGGTGGCTTTAACTGGGACTGCAAGGTCTTGGTTCATGAGTCTTCCACCCGACTCCATTAATAGTTGGGCGGAGCTATGCCAACAATTCAGTGCCAACTTCGGGAGTTCTTACACCCGGCCTGGCACTAAATTGGATATGTTTGCTATAAAGCAGGCATCGTTGGAATCGCTACGATCCTTCATCCAGTGATTTTCTCAGGTACGAAATACTATTCCTTTAATCTCGAGCTCTTCTGTTATCGTTGCATTCAGACAGGGTGTTCAAAATAATAAGATGTTAGAGAATGTGGCCATAAAAGAAGTCACCAGCATCACAGAACTCTTCAGCCTAGCAGACAAATGTGCTAGAGCTGCGGAGGGCTGTGATATGCACTACAAGCCAATTCCAGAGGCCAACAAGATGTCCTCCAAAACTGAAGCTACTATCTTCGGTAGCGGCAAAATGAAAAAGAAGCCCAATGGCAGGAAGAACCCGTTGGCCAGCGCACCATCCGCTGCAACTGCTGCAGCTCCGGGTGGCCGGGGGCCACACCCCGAGAAGCGACCTCGTCCTTCGTCAGAAGACGGCGACAATTCAAAGGCGTGGTGTCCGATTCACACCACTGGCAGACACAACCTGGAAGAATGTCAGGAGGTCCAAAACCTTGCTGAGTGCTATAACAAGCATCAGGAAGAAGCTCCTTTCCGTCAGCAGGAAGGAAAGCAAAAAGTCAACGAAGCTCCAGCTGAAGAGGAGCTAGGTTTCTAGGATCCCAAGAAGGTCTTGAAAGCTGTTTACAACACTGTCGATGATGACTCCAACGTCTCTGACAAAGAGCGCCGGAAAACCCTAAACACCATATATGGTGGTTATTGGGACATCACCACTCATCGCATCCTCAAGACAATGCAGCGGGACATAGATGTGGCAGCTCCCACTGCTAAGGCGGAGCCTCATCAGAAGTGGATGGATACTCCCATCATTTTCGATGCTTCGGACTGCCCCCAAAACATGATCAGGGCTGGCCAACTCTTGTTGATGGTGTCATCCACCATTAACAATATTCAAATCCACCATGTAATGGTGGACGGAGGTTCAGGGCTGAACCTCATAAGCTTCAAAGCTTTTTTTAAGCTTCAGCTCCGGCCTTCGGGCCTTCGCCAATCCTGACCTTTTTTTGAGGTAGGTCCGGGGACCATTACTCGTCTTGGTTCCATCACACTCCCAGTGACCTTGTGGACTCGGGAGAACTACAGAACTAAGAAATTTGTCTTCGACGTCACGCAGATCAGTCTGCCGTTCAATGCCATTCTGGGTAGGCCGACCTTGTACAAGTTTATGGCCTCCGCTCATTATGGTTACTTAGTGTTGAAGATGCCAACACTCACGGGCGTTCTCCAGATCCGCGGAGATCGCACCGCAAAAGTTACTGCTTTAGAAGAACTATATGCGCTTACCACAGCACAAGTGGAAGCATCCGGTAAGGACCAGCTTCGAACCCTCCGAGCATTCGTCATAAAGGCTCTACCTCCGCACCCCGTGTGCAACCAAGCAGCGACACTGACATTCCCGTCAAAGTCGTTCAAATTGGTTTCGATGATGCTCAGACTACCTGTATATCTGGAGGTCTGAACAACAAATAGAAACCCGCGCTCATCACTTTCCTCCAGGCTAATGTCGACGTGTTTTCCTGGCAACCATCACAAATGCCTGGGATCTCAAGGGAGGTGATTGAGCACAATCTAAAGATTTACCCTGGCGCACGGCCTGTACACCAGAAGCCCCAGAAGCAATCAATCGAGCGACAAAACTTCGTCCGACAGGAAATCAAGAAGTTGCTCAAAGCTGGATTCATCCAGGAACTCTTCCATCCAAAATGGCTGGCAAACCCAGTTGTTGTACCTAAGGCCGGCGGGAAGCTTCGGATGTGTATCGACCAAACCCCCTAAACAAGGCTTGTCCAAAGGATCCATTTCCACTACCTAGAATAGATCAGATAGTGGACTCCACCTCCGGGTGTGAGTTATTGTGTTTCTTAGATGCATATTCTGGATATCATCAAATCCATATGTCTAAGGAAGATGAAGAGCATACTGCATTCATAACAGTAGATTGATTGTACTGTTATACTGCCATGCCATTTTGTCTTAAAAATGCCGCTTCAACATTTCTGCAAGCTATGTAAATAACATTTGGAGAGCTAATTAGAGACTTGGTTTAGGTGTACATCGATGAAATTATTGTGAAGATCAAAAACAAGGAGTCACTCCTTGAAAATTTACAAGCCGTCTTTGACAAGCTGTGCACCACGCGCACCAAGCTGAACCCGGACAGATGTGTCTTTGGGGTTAGCTCCGAAAATCTTCTAGGTTTCTTGGTGACTCACTATAACACCCTCATTTTCATGCATCATGCCCTACAGACATTCATATACATGTTTAACATTAATCCACCTAAAGAGGAATAAGTTTAAAATTGATTTGGAATAAAACCGCACTTAAAATTCTGGAATATGTGGACTAGTCCGATTTTTGTGAGGACTAGTCCAATTTCTCTCTAACCTCGGTCGGAGTTGTCCATTTTTGCTGTGGACTAGTCCGTTTTTGCCTCTAGACACTTTCAGACTTGTCAGATTTTGTGCAGACTAGTCCAGTGTTCCAAGAATCCATGAAAATTTGCTATGTCCCTAGACTTGTCCGTTTTTTTGGCCAGAGTTGTCCGATTTCTCTCTGACTAACTTCAGACTAGTCCAGTCCTTTTCGGACTTGTCCGGTATTTCGCAACTCCGAATTAATCCTTTGTTTTATGACTTGTTTCTTGGGTTTCACGTTAAGTGGGCCTAGGGACGTCGTGCCTAAATCTTTTAGAGCCCATGTGGGACTCTAAACTGCCTCTACTGATCTAAAACTCAAAATCCATCTAACCCTAGCCTCCACCTCTATATAAACAACCCCACCCCTTGGCTTGACATCTATTTGCCACTTTTCCACCCCACCCAAACCCTAGTTCGTGGAGGGCCACCATCAAGGAGGGAGGAGGAGATCCCAAGCAAGAAGAATAAGAGGAGGAAACGAAAAAGGATCAAGATCTCCATCATGTTTCATTCTTCATCACCAATTCATCTCCAAGTTCATCATCAACCCTAGATTATCAAGATCCAAGTGTTGTCTCCAAGATCCTTGATTCATAAGAGTTCTAAACACCTGGTATACCTTATATTCTCTTTTCCTTACGTGAATTCAACCCCAAATCTCCAAATTCACAATGATCTAGAAATCCCTAATCTGTTGATCTCGCGCAGTGCGGCCTATGCGGACTAGTCCGATTTTCCTGGGTAAATTCTGTTGAATTAATTCTAAAATTGGATCTAATCACATCCAAACCTGTATAAACTTGTAAAAAGATATTAGAACTAGTTAGTGACCATTAAAAGCAGTCTATTAACAAGTTCTACCTTGCATTTGAATTAATCATGCATGTCATGTCATATTGAGTAATATATGTGCACTCTTTGATTGTATTTTTTGCCTTGTATGTTTATTGTGTTGATTAGACGTATTTGCGCTAGAGAGTGTCGCGGAGGATCTCCAGCACCAAGATTTTGGAGGCTTTGACCCTAATCAACAGCAAGAGCAAGGCAAGTGTCCTTGAAGCATAATGATCTTGTTTTGAAATAAATGTTTTGTTTGCAAAACTGCATGGTTGTGTCAATTTGATGGGATTCCTATGATAGGAAGTTTACTAGCTTTGTTTAACAACCCTTTTCACCTGGAATATATGGTAGAGAGTCGGGATGGGATTTTTACCTTTTTGCTTCGCTTAATTAATTGGTACGGAAGAACAGCTACACTATTTAATTTAATTATGCATTAAAGAGATTGTAGTTGACATGAACTGGTTAAATATGATATGGTAATGAGTGATCTAAGCAAGCCTGGAATGTGGACGAGTTGGATGTATGGTTGTTTGCTTGCTTTAGATCTAAGGACCGGTTCGTAGAGCGACCATCCAGGATTTACAGTGCCACCATGACAACAAGTATGGGTGCGGTGTAGCTGATTAATTTGGGCTTTGCCAGTGCTATTTGGACTGTTATGGATGCTCGGGGAAGGGGTAGTCGGATTGGGTTTGTTGATGATTGGTGGGAATACCCTAGGATCCAAATGGCTCAAGAGGGGGCCCTTCGTTGAAGATGTGCTCAGTTGGAGGCATCGCCACTGGTGAAACATCATTGGGGTCTAAACAGGCTAGTAATCCCTTTGTAAAGGCTATTTTGTGATCTCTTGGCCACACACCTACGGAAGTGTGAGATGGAATAATTGAGATTCTATAGTCATCGAAAGGTGATGAAATCACAAACACGTGGGTAAAGCGGTGCAACCTCTGCAGAGTGTGTTTAAAACTATCGTGATAGCCGTGCTCCCGGTTATGAGAAATCTGGACCCTCACATGATTAGAGGAAAATTGGGATTTGGGATGGTTATGGTTCGTATTATGGTTATGGATGGTTATTAATTGAATTCTGGTATCGAATATGGATATTGGTATTTGATGATGGAATGGAATATGGACTGGTATCATGATGACTATATGGTTTATGATGGGTTTACGTCACATATATATAATATATTGCTTTTCAAATGTGTTGATGTACTTTTCAGCACTTAGCCATTATTATATCGTCATTGGTATCAGCTACATGTCATACTTTCCACACATGCTAAGTACGACATGTACTCACCCTTGCAACCCCCCCCCCCCCTCCAAGAGTTGCAAGTCAGGATTGGGAGTTTAATGGTGAAAATGCGGAGTTCTAGGCTGTCTCTACCGTCAGCTTTGCCTGTGGTGTTGATTGGAGCTGCACTACCCTATTGCTTATGCTGCCCAGCTGTTTAGTTTGCTTATTTAGTTTATTTCCGCTGCATTAGTTGAACTTGTCATTAATATTCATTAGAACTTGTGTTCGAGGATAATATGGTTTTAGTAATAAAATTTGGTTAATTAATCTTGTTCTGTGGTGATTTTCTGTATACTCTTTTGTTAATGGACTCGTGTATATGTGTTGAACATCCTGGGCACACATACGCGTTCCATTGGTTCATTTTCGGAACCGGGTGTCATAGATTGGTATCAGAGCCATAAGTTGACCATAGGACGCCACCTAGATAGAATGGACACTTTAGAGCACATGGGAGCACTCAGGAATCGATGTGTTTTTTGGTTGGTTTGTTTTTTGCTATATATTGCTTGCTTGTGTGCTTAATAGATGATTTTGGGATGCTTTACCGTTGCCATGTCGACCTAGGCTAGTTAGTTGCTTAGTTTCATATCCCTTGAAGCATATAGTTGGGGACGTTTTCTAATTCTTACCTATTGCTTTTCTTCAGATGGTGAGGACTCGCAACCAGAGGGATGCCAATGATGAGGAGGAGAACCATGGAGCACCCCAAAACAACAACGGAGAAGGACCTGCTCATGGAGCTATCAATATTGAGCAGCTACTGGCTATGCAGAACTAGCTCATGCAAACCATGATACAAACTATGGGACACCGTCAACCTCCCCTCCTCATAACCGGTTGGGAGAGTTTATTAGGACTAGGCCGCCAACCTTTGCTCAGTCCGCCGACCCTATGGATGCGGATGATTGGCTCAAGTCCGTGGAGAAGATGCTTGTTATTGTCCAATGCAGTGACCGGGAGAAGGTCTTATTTGCTTCTCATCAACTAGTTTGAGCAGCTGCGGATTGGTGGGATTCTTATTGCAATTGATGAGGACATCACTTCTATGGATACAAACAAAACTCTATTGAACATACAAGATGCAATCAATAGAGTTCATACACAACAATTAATTTCAGAGGTGGGCTCATTCTTATATATTTCGTTATATGTTTTTGAGCATAGATTGCTACCTAATGATTTAATTGTGATTAGGATCCATGGAGAGGTTCAAGGAGTACTTGGAGGAAGTATTAGGGACGTGGAGGACCAGAGAATTCGTTCAAAGAAGATTGATACCGAGCCAAACTCAAAATTGTGTCCAACTCGGAGTCCAGGAGCAGTACGCACTAAAACGGATGTCCAGGACGCATACTAACTCCGTTTTGGACGTTCTATATATGCACGGAAAGGGGAGAGGATAAACTTTCCAATGGCACTGGTCCCATGTAAAAATTCTTTCATAGTCGATAGGAATCGTCGAAACAAAATCGAGTTTAGAATCTGACAGGGTGATGCGCCATCGTATTGGGTCATTGGGCCTTGTATCAAGTCTAAGTCCATTATTTTCGTGTGTTAGGGTTAGGTCACGACCCCAACAACCCCTTGGAAGTCCTCTCACCTATATATACTCCATAGTAGACGCCATGAACAATTGGGTTTTGCTTAGATCAATAATATCGCTGTTCTACAGTTTGTGAGACCCCAACTTCGAGATTTCCTGATCGTGACTTCGACGTTCTTGCTCGTGTTCTCGGTTGCACTTGTAGGGATTATCCTTCTTGTCAAGGTCAAGAATGTGCAGCATGGTTGATAACCAACGGAGCCGTGGTGTAGTGATTGCAGGGGTACTCGAACCGCTCGAGTGCCGCGGATCATCAACGTCGAGATCTCCATCAATCGACTTATCATTACCTATCGGAAGATCGAGACTCATCTTTTTTCTATCAATTGGTATCAGATTTCCAGGTTGTTCGTTAGGTAATTCATATATCCATTACATTAGTTTTGTTATTCATACCTAGAGTCCACAAAAAAGCCACAAAAAATTTGCAGTTTAGTAGATCTGTTTATCACTTTGTCCAAACCACCATTGAGCCCTTTGCAACTTTGTTATTCAATTTGGTTTTGGTGATTTTGTGTCCGTTGTTGAGTCATATTGCTAGTTTAGAAAGTGTTTTTGGTCTTAGTTTGAGTTTTGCATTGTGTTGATAGATCCTCTTGAATCACACCATCACGTCCAGAGTAGATTCACTTCTGTCTAGTTCGGTATTTTCATAATATCTCACTCATACGAGCTCGGATTTTGGTTTTCTTTTACTTTATGAAAAGCTTAAAAAGTTCTCTATAACTTTTGTATTCATCAGTTTTCTAGAAAATAGAGTTATCAAGGTCAAAATTGCATTAGATCTGAATATGTTATTGATCTAGAAATTCTGAACAGTCTATATTTCAGGGACAATATCTCCCATTGTTCTTATCCAAAATAGATCTTCCGTATACTGAAATTAAAGAGGAGAGATAGATCTATAATATTTCTGTTCAAAGTTTTTAGATTTGGGGCCTATAAAGGTGCTTAATTGTCCTTAGAACATTGAGCAGAAAATTTGTAACAGACCTACGAGATATCTCTGAGTGTTTGCATTGTGGTCTTCTTTTGCAGCACATTCTGAAAAAAGGAAGAAAAAATAAAAAGGCAAGTGCAAAACAAGATACAAAAGCCACACAAAAAAGGAGAAAAAAACAACAAAAAAAACAGAAGTGCTTGCATTCTTTGTGTCATCTAGTTTTGTCTCATGTCTTGCTAGCTTGAACTACTAGGAACACATTTAGGCCAGCAACTTTGACAAATACTTTGGACACTTATTTAACTTTACTATCTGATTGCATTGTTGCTAATCCTTGCTACATATAATTGCCATCCAAGCTACACCTTACTCTTGAGCAGAATCGATACACCTTTGCAATCATCCCACGCTTCATTGTTTTCTTCATACCGGCCACCGTTTGCCACCTGCAGTGTTGGTAAGAACACTAGTAAGAGCGTGGTAAGATGCTTCAAAGTGTGTGATTCCACTTCCACTTTGTCATTATCCTTTGTACTTCATAGGGATAACATATTTTTTTTGTTATCTTCTATATGCTACTAACAATGTCAGGTGAAAGCAAGAATCATGCATTATATGCTGAGATGATGGACATGATGAGGACGGCGATGGAGTTGCTCACTAAAAATCAAACATCAACCAATGTTTCACATGACATTCAGACTACCTTTACAACACCTTCCATAAGAAGTAATTACATTCTCCCATCTCTTCCTTCTTATGATGGTTTTGGTTATGATGAATATATTACTTGGCAAACAGAGGTGGATAAATTTTTTGGACAATGTCATATGTGTGAGAGGAGAAAGATTAGAAATGTTGCAAGTGCATTAGTAGATTGTGCATTTACTTGGTGGAACAATTTAAATGAATTGGAAAAACCTCAAACATGGAAAGAAACGAAAATTCTTATGCGAGAAACTTTTGCTAATGTATCTATGTGCAAAGAAGAAATTCAGCAATTTGAGGAAAAAATTCTTGTTGTACCTCCTTTTTTGTCTAACATTTTGCAGGACAATATAGAAAATAATATAGATGATGCAAAAGAGAACGAGGCTTTCGACAACACTTGTGAAATTTTAGATGGATCAACTCATAATGCACTTGAAATCACTGCTTAATATGGTAAGGCAAAACATTCTACAAATACAGAAGGTGAGAAGTTTTTGGATGTTCTGAATTTTTCCATCAATCATGCTATTTTCGAGGAGCAACTATTAGAATCGTTTATGTATACACTATTGTCACATGTTGATTTTCCTGCTGATCGTTGCGCTAAGAAAGAGTTGTGTGCTGATAACTCTATTATACCTATGCAAAAACAAGTTAATGTACTAGATGATTGTGCTTTGGATTCACCTACTTGTGCTGAAATTCATAATTTGATCATCGCTACTGCTGAAAATGATGAGCTGAAATTTTTGTCTCCTCTAAATACTTTGGGTTATATTGAATTTGACACTCTTTGTGATCTAGATATAGTAGAGAAGAAAATATTTTCCCAATCTGAATTGCCTTTGTTAAGTAGAAATATTTTTCATGCAATAGGCAAATATGAACATAGTGGTGTGTTTATGGTGCATAAAGTTTACATTTGTTCAAATGAGAAAACTCCTTTTGTGCTGCAACAACATCCTAAAGTAAATGAATACACTAACGTTAATAATGTTTTGTCAAACTTTTCTAGTATTTTTTTCTTGCAGCAGGGACAACAAATAAAATATAATCATTGTTCGCTGCAATCGTGCAATATGGACAGTGTTCATTCTACCCCCAAAGCAATCCTTTTTCCTGGACATACGAGCAAGCCGAGGACGGCTTGTCATAAAGAAGGGGAGAATGACGAGATCATGCACATTATCATTGCACCTACAAATATGGTACAAAGTTTATTTGTTTGGGATCCTGGCTCAAGTGAATGTGCGCTCTTGTTTGGACAAGATCAAGATGGTGCACTATGCCGTCCACCACCTTGGCCTCCTCCTTTCATGCTTACAAGAAGATTTGATGGCGTTGCACATATGGACCCACACATGATAGAAAATGAACTTGAGTCGAGGACGACTCCAATTCAAGAAGGGGAGGATGATGAGGACATCACTTCTATGGATACAAACAACACTCCATGGAACATACAAGATGCAATCGATAGAGTTCATACACAACAATTAATTTCAGAGGTGAGCTCATTCTTATATATTTCATTATATGTTTTGAGCATAGATTGCTACCTAATGATTTAATTGTGATTAGGATCCATGGAGAGGTCCAATGAGTACTTGGAGGAAGTATTAGGGACGTGGAGGACCAGAGAATTCGTTCAAATAAGATGGAAACCGAGCCAAACTCAAAATCGTGTCCAACTCGGAGTCCAGGAGCAGTACGCACTAAAACGGATGCCCAGGATGCATACGAACTCCGTTTTGGACGTTCTACATATGCACGTAAAGGGGAGAGTATAAACTTTCCAATGGCGCTGGTCTCATATCAAAATTCCTTCGGAGTCGACGGGCATCTTTGAAACAAAATCGAGTTTAGAATCTGACAGGGTGCTGCGCCACCGTATTAGGCCATTGGGCCTTGTATCATGTCTAAGTCCATTATTTTCATGTGTTAGGGTTAGGTCACGACCCCAACACCCCCTTGGACGTCCTCCCACTTATATATACTCCATAGTACCCGCCATGGACAATTGGATTTTACTTAGATCAATAGTATCGCCGTTCTACGGTTTGTGAGACCCCAACTTCGCGATTTCCTAATCGTGTCTTCGACGTTCTTGCTCGTGTTCTCGGTTGCACTTGCAGGGATTAGCCTTCTTTGCGAGGTCAAGCATGTGCAGCACGGTAGATAACCAACGGAGCCGTGATGTAGTGATTGTAGGGGTACTCGAACCGCTCAAGTGCCACAGATCATCAACGTCGAGTTCTCCACCCCAATTGACATACCTTTCGGAAGATCGGGCCTAAACCTACACATCAGCAATACTCAAGAGAACCAAGAGAGAATTACTTGGGCCAAATTCAAAGAGAGTTTCCGTTCTCATTATGTGCCGGAAGGTGTTATGATTTTGAAGAGGCAAGAATTTGAGAACTTGAGGCAAGGAAGATCGAGCGTGGGTGAATACCTCAATAAATTCACTCAACTTTCAAGGTATGCCTCTGAGGATGTGAGCCGGGACAGCCGGAAACAGTACTTGTTCATGAGGGGCTTGAACAATGAAATCCAAGTGCAACTACTCAACTGTGATTATGCCAACTTTCAGAAGCTTGTGGACAAAGCAATTGTGGTTGATAACAAGGTCCGTGAGATGGAACAAGACAACAAGAGGAAGGCGCCATATCAAGGACAACAACAAGGAAGTAATGTGTGCGCTCGCTTTGCGCCTCGTAATGCGCCATATTACAGCACATCTACTCCTATACTGCGCCCTGGTTATGCGCTGCGCCCAACTCAGTTTGTGCAGCAGCGCCCTATTATGCAAGTACCTAGGCCTCCAATGCCATATGAACCTCGTGCTAATTTTCTTGGTGCAAGTGTTCAGAACCAAGCTCGCCCCAATAATCCCAATGGAGTAAACAAGTGCTATACTTGCGGAGAAGTTGGACACTTTGCGCATTCATGTCCTAAGTCAGACCTTGGTCAAGAAAGTAATGCGCCGAGGCAAAACCCAAGACTCAATGGAGGACAGCCACAAGGGAACCATGGACAGCAGAATTTTGCTCGTGGCAACGTGAACCTTGTCTCTACGGACGATCCTCAACAAGCGGATAACGTGGTCATTTGTATGTTTCTCGCTAACTCTAACCCCGCGACTATATTATTTGATTCCGGAGCATCGCATTCATTCATTGCATGGAAGTATGTTGCCAAGTATAGTTTGCCTATCTCTCATATGAAGTTTACTCTATTGGTTAAGTCTCCTGGAGGAGAGATGAGGACAAATATAGTATGTCCAAAAGTAAGCCTTAGAATAAGGGGGGTAGACTTCTCCGCCAACCTTATAGTTTTGGATTCTCAAGGATTGGACATTATACTTGGTATGGACATGTTGAGGAAGCACAATGGAGTTATTGAGTGTGCCACGAAGACGGTGAAGTTGACCAATGAAGAAGGTATCACCGTAGAATTTGAAGCATCTCAAACCACACCGAAGCAATTGCAGCTGAATCATATGGACGCTGCCGCAATGGAGGAGATTCTAGTGGTGCGTGAGTTTTTGGATGTTTTTCTAGACGAGTTGCCAGGTATGCCACTTGATCGAGATATTGAGTTTGTTATTGAATTAATACTTGGAACTGCACCTATAGCTAAGAGGCCCTATAGGATGCCTCCTAAAAAATTAGCAGAGCTCTAGAAGCAGATTCAAGAGCAACTAGAGAAGGGTTTTATTTGCCCAAGCTCTTCACCATGGGGTGCGCCCGTGCTGTTTGTGGATAAGAAGGATGGGTCACAAAACGTGTGTGTGGATTACCAAGCTCTCAACGAGGTGACCATCAAGAACAAGTACACCTTGCCACGCATAGAGGATTTGTTTGATCAGATGAAGGGTGCTTGTGTCTTCCTAAGATTGATTTTAGGTCGGGATACTTTCAAATGAAGATTAGACCATCGGACATACCGAAGATAGCTTTTAGGACACGATATGGATCTTATGAGTACACCGTGATGTCTTTTGGATTGACAAATGCACCTGTCTATTTTATGTACGTCATAAATAAGGTCTTCATGGAGTACTTGGATAAGTTTGTCATGGTGTTTATTGACGACATCATGATTTACTCGAAGGATGAGAAGGAACATGAGGAACACTTGAGGCTTACATTGCAGAAATTGAGGGAGCATCGATTGTACGCCAAGTTCAACAAATGTTAGGTTTGGTTAAGGGAAGTGTCGTTTTTGGGTCATATCATTTCAGGAGGAGGAGTTTCGATTGATCCAGGAAAACTGAGGGACGTGTTAAAACGGGAGCCCCCGTAGAATGTAAAAGAGATCAGGAGTTTTCTTTGGATGGATGGATATTACTGTAGATTCATCAAGGACTTTTCCAAGATAGCCAAACCAATGACAAAGTTGCTAATGAAAGGAAAAGCTTTCCAATGGACTCTAGCTTGTCAGGAGAGTTTTGAGGAGTTAAAGAAGATGTTGACAACAGCCCAGTTTTAGTTTTGCCAGACGTAAGCAGGAGTTTTGACATATATTGCGATGCCTTGAGACAAGTACTTGGATGTGTGCTCATGCAAGAAGGTCAAGTGGTCGCCTATGCGTCAAGACAATTGAAGAAACATGAGCAAAATTACCCAACACATGATTTAGAACATGCACCCGTTGTACATGTGTTGAAGATTTGGTGACACTATATCCTTGGACATAGGTGTGAGATTTATACGGATCACAAGAGTTTGAAATATATTTTCACACAAACGGATCTAAATCTGAGGCAACGAAGATGGTTGGAGCTTATCAAAGAATATCATCCAGGGAAGGCTAATGCAGTGGCCGATGCTTTATGTAGGAAAGGAGTAAGTAATCAACTCACAGTTCGAGAATTACCATCCGAGATATGTAAGGAGTTTGAACGGTTGAACCTCGGATTTGCGTATTAGATGGGAATGATGGAGTTAAGCCCAACTTTGGAGCAAGAGATTCGAGAAGGCCAAACAAAAGATGAGGAAATCCAGGAAATCAAGGAAAGGACCAGGGGGACCGGAATCCCAACATCGGAGGATCTCATTGGGTGGTGTCGTGCGATGCGACACCCAACATTTATACAAGAATAGAACCTCAATAAGTGCAAGACGAAGTCTTTTATTTATCTTACAGCAGAAGTTTTTACAATACTAGCATAAGGAATGAAAAAATATATATATCATAGCTACGCTCTCAGCACTAGCTATGGAAAAGCAAAGTTATCCATGCCTTGGATACTTCGCACTAGCAGCACTCAATTATGGTGGCGTGCAAGGTTCCCACTCGGTTGTACACCCTGTAGGGGGTGCAGACTCATCATCAAACCCTTCATCAACTGTATAACCTGCAAAAACTCGTTAACTGCAAACGTGAGCATAAGGCTCAACAAGACTAACCCATCTCACTAGACATATGCAAGGGGGACACTAAAACATAGGTAAGGTGGAGCATAAATGACTCGCTTATCAGTGGATCCTTATAGTCATGTTTTAAGTAGCCAATGACATTCTCCAAGCACGGCACATCATAGGCTCCACAATCAGACAAGAAACGCTTTACCGATGATATGACATGCTCAGAGCACATAATGCTATTACAGCTAAAGTATGGGGAAACTGTAAACTTTTAATTATACTATCTCTAAATCATACAAGGTTGCAAAGTAATTATAATTCAATGCAATGTGATTTTCTGGCTTCTTTAGTTTTTACTACGTCACGACACAGTGAACAAGTGATACTCTATTACTGCGAGGGACAGTGATTGCAATCAGGACACACCCGAACAACACGACACATACGTCATTCGGAAGTGTCAGTGAGCACACCCGTACCTACATAACACTTCAGTACTAGGCGTATATGGCCACCTTTCACAAGAAACTCGAACGCCGAACCCATCTCACCTCCGCAAACAGAAGGTCTCCGCACGGAACACCTCATGTGTCCACCGACCGATTTACACCTTACTGTCATCAGCCCACCCCTATCGATGGTGAGTTAGTGGTCCTCAACATCCCAGTTATCAAGTTACATCAGTTTATTGGATTCCATATGACCATTATGTTGTCGGTACAAGTCAAGCTTGTTCAGCAGGGCCGCACACAGACGGGCCATAATCGACACAGGCAGGGCTATACGACCGAGACTCAATTCTCGCCGCTTCCTATCCATTTCCTGCCCGGTCTCCATTTCATTATATTCTGCCATTTTGTATCTAACCAATCCTGTGAGATATGTCCTACATCTCTCGCGAGTAGATTCTAACTACTCGACTTCTACCGGATTTCCTATGCATTAGCCGAGCAGTTACTACAAGTCAAACTGTAACTCGTCCCAACCAATCCCTGGGAATTTTGGCCATGCAAGTGGAGCATCAATCACCCTATATGTAATGCACACATCAAACTTATGACGTAAGGTGATAAAGACTGTAAAAACTTTGTAAAACTTTTAAATGCAAACTGGGGCTTGCCTTGTTGCAGGTCAGAGTCTGAGTTAAAATTTGGAAGATGCTCTTCCAAGACTTCTACCTCCTCCTCGACTTCGGTCACTATACGATATGCATATAATAGGTATATAAATGACTTTGAAAAATAATCATCATTGAGACCAAAATTTTAACCCATGGTGATCACTAGATGATAGGGACCTTAATTGGCTTTGGAACTTTTAGGGTAGCTACTAGGAAATATGATCAAGGCTCTAGCAAAAAACAGGAGATGATCAAAGTATAGTGTTGTCTCTAAAATTATGGCAAGCAATAACTTCCAATAATTTTAAAAAAGAAACTGTAGCTTGAACATAGCTGCCAGTTGATAATCACGATAGAGGAAGTGTTTCTGGTTCTAGAAAAATTTGGTTCATAATTTTCTATGCTTTGGGGAAGGAGTTATTGTATTTCTAAGTTGGCAAGAATTTCTGGATTTACTTTATAATTGAATTTCTAGCCATTAAATCAATATTTAGTTTGTAACTGAATTAGGACTAGGATAGTAGGTTAATTAAATCCAAGATTTTTACAGGAGTTAGTGTATGACTAAAGGAAGGCTCTGTTTAAATTTGGGACATAATAAAGCAACTGAACATCTGCAAAAAATCAATAACTGAAAAAATGAAATTGAACTATACAGAGGCTTAAACAGGTGCAATGGCTCCCAAACTTTTTCTGGAGGTCAAGAAAAGGACACTAAATTTTATGTAAATTTTGGGGATTTTTCCAGTAGATATCATGTCAGGAAAAATTGCATATGCATTTGGAAAGATTATTTCCTACAGAATTTAACTTTGCGTTTCACAGAACCTAATTGTTATTGACAGAAACTAGAGCTCAAGGGCTTTCAAAAAAAATTTGTTCGAAGATTTTTGGAGTGGTCCACAGAGAGATATTCAATTTAGAATTTGAATAATTTTCTGGAATTATTTTAATAGCCTATTGGCGCCAGAATTCAAATTTCAATCGGCGGGTCCCATGGGCCACGTGGCGCGCTCTGGTCAATGCAACACCGTGGTCCACCGACCTATTCGCGTGCAGCCGCATGGGATCCCAGCCGCACCGTGATCTCGCAGCCGCTGGCAGGTGGGACCCTACGGGTCGTCTTCTACCTCGGGCCAGTGCCCGCGCGAGGCGGCGCCCGTGGCGGTGACTCGCCAGCGAGCTCGCCGCCGGCTAAACCGACGGGCCAAACTCGCTCAAACTCGCCGCCTGGGGGTTTTTGGGGTCGCTGAGCACGACGGTGAGGTCGGTGGGACCAGAGACTCGCCGGAAGTGGCCGTGCGACGGCGGCGGCGGCGATGAGCACTTGGGCAACGTGGAACTCGCTCCAGAGTAGCTAAAACCACCCGGGATCTTCTTCAAAACATTCCTGGGACGATGCTGATCAAGGAAATGGACGTGGAAGAGGAGAAAACCACCGGGAACTATGAGCTCGATGGCGAACCGAGGTTTCCTCATCGGCGGCGAGCAAAACTCGATTTCCTCGGCCGTTGCTCGATAACTTTTGGGGGTTTTTGCTCAGGTAGGAGCGCTAGGTCCTATAGAAACTATCCCTAAGCAATTGCATAGAATGATTACTTGTAGAAATGGAATTTAAACGAAGACCGAGCGAGTTCATTCACTTCGGACGGAAGAAAGAAGATCGATAACTTCTTCAATTATCAACGAAAAAGGAAACGGTTTGTACTGAGAGTTAGAGCTCGACTAGGCGCACCTTTAAGCTGTTGGAGTCGTGGCTTGAAACGGCGCGAGACGGAGGCGCACCACAGAGCAGAGGTGGGCGGCAGCGATGGCGCGCGGCGGAGATTAACTCGCGAGAGGGGGGGAACCACTGATCGGGGAGGAGAAATAAGGGAGCGGCGGCGGACTTTTATAGCGCCGCGACAAGCTAGCACGCAGGCAGCTCACTGGAGCTGCATGCGGGCGCGCTGTCGAGCGGTCGAGCGCTGGCGCAGAGATGGCAGGCGGCCGACCTGACCCGTTCAGCAGCGGCTGACCGGTGGGGCCCACAGGTCAGTTAGACCCCAACACAAAAGTTACTAATTCATTTAAAAATAGAGGATCAACTCCAAAAATCATGAAACTTTGTGGAGATGGTCAATGAATTATTCTGAACACCATGGTGAACTCAAATCTTATGTTCAAAGAAGTTGGGAAGGAATTTAAAATTCAGATTTGAATTTTATTCAAATTTGCTAAGTGCCTCAATTAAAATAGCAATTGAGTTCCTAAAATCTTGAAATTTTGCAGGCAAGCTATTGAGAATATTAGGAGGCCAAGGAAAAATTTAGAGCCTCTAATTTGAATATTTTTGGCAGGGCCAATTAGTACTGCACTTTAAGTTGCCCTAATAATCTTCATCCAAATAATTCTAAAAATTTGAAGAGGGGTGAATAGAATCATTCTAGAATTAGTGGTGATGTCCAATACTCATGTTAATAAAATTTAACCATGAGTGCAAGAAAGGTTTGGATGGTATAAAGTTCATGTGTACCACTATATTGGATCTCTAATATAGTTCATCACAAAACTCATGACTGAATTCACATACCATAAAAGTGGGGTTTTACATTCCTCCCCCTTAAAAGAATCTCGTCCCGAGATTACAAAAGAAGGCAAAAGAAAAAGATCTAACGAACATATGCCGCTAACATGTCCGGATAGTTCGTCCTAAGATACTTCTCGCTTTCCCACGTGGCTTCTTCAGCATTGTGGTTGCTCCACAAGACCTTGTAGAAACGCAAGGTGCGGCTTCTTGTGGTGCGAGTCTTCTCATCGACTATCTGAGTTGGATGCTCGGAATAAGTGAGATCTGGTTGGAGAGCTTCCAAATCTTCTATACCGACATCAGCGGGAGTTTTAAGACACTTTCGTAAATGGGAAATGTGGAATACATTGTGAACCCCTGAAAGTGACGGTGGTAACTCCAATTGATACGCCATAGGTCCGCATCTTTTGATTATTGTGAACGGCCCAATAAAACGTGGAGCTAGCTTCCCTTTCACTCCGAATCGATGGATATCTTTCATAGGGGATACCCGGAGATAAACTTGATCCCCAACTTCGAAGTGAGTACGTCGACGTCGTTTATCCGCATAGCTCTTCTGACGAGACTGAGCAGCTTTGAGATTGGCTTGAATAGTGCGAACCTGTTCCTCGCCTTCATTTATCAAGTCGATGTCGTACACCACTCGTTCAAAAGATTCACACCAGTTTAGAGGTGTGCGACACTTCCGGCCATAAAGAGCTTCATATGGCCTTATCTGAATGCTAGCCCGATAACCGTTGTTGTACGAAAATTCCACCAATGGTAGGTGATCATCCCAATTCCTACCATGGTGGATGACACAGGCGCGAAGCATATCTTCTAGCACTTGATTCACTCGTTCGGTCTAACCATCGGTCTGAGGATGATAAGCCGAGGTCCGAATCAACTTGGTTCCCAACGCATCCTGGAGATGCTCCCAGAATCGTGAAACAAATACAGCTCCACGATCGGAGATGATGGTGCGGGGTATTCTGTCAAGGCATACGATTCTGGCAATATATAACTCCACGTATCATGATCAATGATAGTTGGTATTGACGGGAATGAAATGCGCCATCTTAGTCAGTCGGTCAACTATCACCAAGATTGAATCGTGCTTTCGGAGAGTGAGAGGTAAACCCACAATGAAATCCATGCTGATATCCTCCCATTTCCATGTCGGGATGCTTAAGGGTTGAAACTGTCAGGCTGGCTTCATATGCTCGGCCTTCACTCGCCGGCACGTATCACACTCGGATACGTATTTAGCTACTTCCCTCTTCATCCGAGTCCACTAGAATTTCTTTTTTAAATCTTGGTACATCTTGTTGCTTCCCGGATGAATGGAATACTTGGACAAATGAGCTTCGTCCAGTATCTTCTTTCTAAGCTCCATATCTTGTGGTACCACTATACGGTTGTTAAACCAAAGGGTGCCTTCATTGTCACATCGGAAACATTTCATCTCCCCCTTTCCATTCTTTGCCGAATGTGTGACATTCCTTTGTCTTTCTTCTAAACTGCTGTAATATCCTCCCTGATGGTAGGAATTAGAGCGAGATTGTAGAGTGCCCCATATGGTACCAAGTAGAGACTCGGTTCTTCTTCTTCTTCCATTGCGGAAATGGAAAGATTGTTGACATGAGACTTGCGGCTCAGAGCATCTGCAACTACATTCGCTTTGCCTGGATGGTAGTGGATCTCAATCTCATAGTCCTTGATCAACTCTAACCATCTCCGTTGTCGCATATTCAAATCCTTATGGGTGAAGATGTATTTCAAGCTCTTGTGATCAGTGTAGAGGTGTACTAGATTACCCAGTAGATAATGCCTCCACATCTTTAATGCTAGTACCACAACAGCGAGCTCAAGATCATGAGTTGGGTAGTGCTGCTCATGGTTCCGGAGCTACCGTGATCCATAACCGATCACTCGTCTATCCTGCATCAACACACATCCCAAACCAATCCCTGATGCATCACAATACACGTCAAAAGATTTGGTTGTGTCTGGTTGAGCTAATACTGGTGCCGTTGTAAGGTGTTTCACCAATGCTTTGAAACCTGCCTCACATGCCTCAGTCCATACATACTTCTGCCCTTTCTTCAGAAGTTCGGTCATTGGTTTAGGTATCTTGGAGAAATTGGGTATAAACCTCCGGTAATATCCTGCTAAACCCAGGAAACTTCGGACTTCATGTACAGATTTTGGAGACTCCCATTTGAGGACTTGCTTGATCTTGCTAGGATCAACTGCAATCCCTTCTACTGATATGATGTGCCCTAAAAATGGCACTTGGCTGATCCAGAATTCACACTTGCTGAACTTAGCATATAGCCGATGGTCCCGTAATCGTTGAAGCACGATACGCAAGTGTTGAGCATGTTCTTCTTCAGATTTTGATTACACAAGTATGTCGTCAATAAAGACCACGACAAACTTGTCCAATTCCAGCATGAACACCGAGTTCATGAGATACATGAAATGAGCCAGTGCGTTGGTCAATCCGAAAGACATAACAAGGTACTCATACAGTCCATACCTTGTCGAGTGCTGTCTTTGGTATATCTTCTGGTCGGATTCTAATCTGATGATAACCAGAATGAAGATCCATCTTCGAAAATACTTTAGCATGCACCAATTGATCAAAGAGAATATCAATGCATGGCAGTGGATACTTGTTCTTGATGGTGAAAGCATTAAGTGGACGATAGTCTACACACAGTCTCAATGTCTTATCTTTCTTCTCTACGAACAGTGCAGAACAACGCCATGGTGATGAACTTGGACGAATGAAACCCTTGCTCTCAAGTTCGGTTAACTGTTCCTTAAGTTATGCATGTTCCTTGGGTGCCATCTTGTAGGGTGGTCTTGAGATTGGCACTGTTCTCGGTGCAAGTTCAATCTTGAACTCTATATCTCTTTCTGGGGGCATACTAGGAAGATCTTCAGGAAACACGTCCGGGTATTCACATACTACCGGAATATTTTTAAGTTCCATAACCTCGGTATTGTTAGTAGATGAATTCACTAGAATGGCTTTCTCAAGCTTGAGGACTTGAGAAGGTTGGAGTGGAGAATTTAGATATATTTTTCGAGGGACCAGATCTAGAATAGCGCCATGGTATTGTAACCATGCCATTCCCAAAATGACATCTAATTTCTGATGCTCTAGTATCAGAAGTGAAGTAAGATATATGGTCCCATCTAGGTTAAGTGGTATCCCAGGGACCAATTCATTTGTTACTGTTTTCCCGGCTGGAGTGCTAATCACATATGGAGTTTTGGTGGAGATAACAGGCAATTGACTTTTAATGACAAAAGATTTACTAATGACATTGTGTGAAGCTCCGGAGTCAAAGAGTATGACTACCGGATGATCGAAGATAGAGAACGTACCCATGAGCACGGGTGCGCCTTCCGGAACGTCCTCGATGGCAAGGTGGTGGACGTTGCCAAGTCTGGGAACTGACTTCTTGGGCTGATTACGGGGTTGGTTGGCCCCCTGGTAGGATGATTGCCCTCCGCCTTGTCGATTCTACGGACAGTCCTTGGCGAAATGCCATGTGCGCCCACACGTGAAGCACGTGTACGGGGTTTGGCCAGTACGAATGGGAGGACGGAATCCCGGTGCACATGGTGGAGGTGGAAGTGCACGTGGGATCATCCCCTGTTGTTGCTGCGGTCGGGATCCGAAGTTGCTGAACTGGCGACCACTTAACATTGGTGGTCGTGATGGCGGTTGCCACCTCTGGCCAGATGGTGACCGGTACACCATACGGTATTTCGGAGGAGCACCACCTCCGCTGCCTTGCGGAGCACTCCTCTTCTTTTTATCTGAGGACAGCTCGCGCGTAGTGTCCTCCTGCATGATAGCGGCATTGACGATGTCATTGAAGCTGCCGCGGTTGAACAGGACAAGCTTGACCTTCAACTTGGGGTTCAAACTCCGTAAGAAGCATTCGCGCTTCCGATCTTCGGTGTTTACTTGGTCCTGAGCGTATTGGGCCAAGTGGTTGAATGATTTAGAGTACTCGTATGCACTCCTTCCTCCCTGCCTTAGCTCCAAGAACTCTTGAAGCTTCCTTCTCATAATCCTGGGAGGGATGTGGTAGGCGCGGAACGCCTCCCGGAATTCGGCCCTGCTTACGACATGGCCTGCGGGGAGTGCGGCAAGGTAATTGGCCCACCATGCACCGACAGACCCCTGCAGTTGCTACGCTGCAAACAGCGCCTTCTGCTGTTCGGTTACCTCGAGTAAGCCGAACTTTCCTTCAATGGTGCGGAGCCAATTATCCGCATCCAACGGTTCATCAGCCTCTCTGAAGACCGGTGGATGTGTCGATGAGAAATCAGAGTAGGAACTCTGATATTGCTGACGCGATGCATCATTCTGTCATCCCCCTTGACGGGACGAGTGCTGCACCAAAGTCCGCAATAGCTTGGTTTGCTCGTCGCGCGAGCCGAGTACTGCAGCGAGAACCTCCACGAGACTTCTGGGAAGTGCGGGTGGAGGTGGTGGAGGTGGTTGCGTTTGAGGCGTAGACTGTCCCGGGGGTGGTGTGTCATCCCCCTGACCTCCACTGGATCCTCGCCCATCTTGACTGGTTCGAGTACGCACCATACTGCAATACAACGATTCACACCATAAGTCTCATTGCCTCAAGTTCATCCTTCCATAAAATAGTAATGCGGTAGATAACAATAGATGATGCATAACATTCATATATATTGATAAACCAGAAACTTTATACAATCTATATTTTCATGGGCCCAAGTTTACAATAGATCTCCAAAAATAGACAGAATTCATCTAAAGAAGATGTCTCATCTATGCTTGGGCACCACAATTCGTCATGTCCATGTCATCGTACACAGACCCCGCTACTATTTAGAACCAGACTCCTAAAGTCACACAACATAAGTGGTGTTTACTACACATCATTATGCTTGGCCCAAAGTGTTAAGTACATCAACACGGCCCTCTACTCATAAAACTCAATCTCCTAAGGATCTTCTTCTTCATCATCATCCTCAGGATTAGGCACCACTGGTATGGGTGCGGAAGCAGAAGATGATGCCTCGTTCAAAAGTGACGTCTTTTTGGCAATCATAGTTTGCCAATCCGTCTGTACCATAAACATTCCCCAGGCCTCGTTCTCCTGCTGAGCCTGCTCACAGCTGGTCTTCCAGCTCTGAGCCTCTACTCTAGACTAATCCTGATTCGCAGTCACCGCGTCCAACTGGGTATCTCGCTGGTGTCCATAGAGTAGGCTCGCCTCCAAGTCAATTTCCCTCTCTAGAGTCTCTTGGCGTGATGCGGCTAAATCCATAACAGCGTCATGCCATTGATTCTCCCTAAGGTTCAAACGATGGTTGAGTCCGTCACATGCCATCTCAAAGTGATTCGCTCGAACCATGGCTTGCTTCAGATTGTCCGTCAATTCTTTTATGCATGCCCTTTGATTTCCCTTCTCGCGATGTGATGCGTATGCGTACACCACTAAGGCTGTTGCGGATGTTTCACCGTGCTCGCCCACCTCCGCAAGCAAGTGGGTTGCCCAGGCCTCAGAAGCCCTGCCGTTAACTGGAAAGAACTCATATGGAGTACCCACCAGATTACGGTAATGAAGTTTGCAAAACCTCCCTATGGCAATGCTTGCGGCGTAGCTCCATGTTTCCTCTAATATCAACCCTTTGATCTTGATGGAGTATGGAGCCCATCAAAGGTGCGGTGGACCATCAAGTACATCGACGTAGATGGTGCAACTCCACATACCGTTTTCTTGGAACTTCTTGCCCCAATAGCTAGGCAACACCTGGTAGCCAAACTGGCGAAGCAACCTAACAAACACGTCCGGGAAACAGGCTTGCCCGGTGCACGTTGAGAACACCCATTCATTAGGCAACTGAATTCTTGGTGCTGCCATCTGTGGACAAACATACCCGGATGTCAATACACCGTATAAGTATTAACCTCAATCAATGATAATGTTGGACAAAAGAAATTATCCATAATCAATTGATTCAGGCAAATCTGCAAACTGGAAATGATCACAATTCTGGTTCAACTGACCCTCCTGTATTAACCCAAAAGTTTCATACAGGAAATGTCAGAATTAAAAGTTAAGTTGAATACAAAAGATGTAGTACACTTCAAATACTTTCCATATTGTACTCATACAGCTCTAGGAGAACTAATATGAGGAATCTATACAAGTTTTAATTTGACTCAAGTTTTCTGGAAATTTTGACAGAACATCTCCTGTATATGGGCTTACTTCCACATTCTATACAGGTTTATCATGATAAGATAACGAGGTAATGACAAAATAAACATTGTATAACATCGCGTTAACAATCCAGAAATAAAAGGGTTCCATCCTAAAAATTTTGTTATACAGGTATCGCGCACAAATTCACAACCCTGTGCAAACTGTTCCAAGTTCTGGACTGCAAGAACCAAGTTTGCAACAATTGGAATTAGGCATAGCTACACCCATATTCAGGTCAGGAGTGACAAATAAAGTTGATATAGGACTTCCTAAGCTTTCCAGAAATGTATATATGTGACCATGTCACTATTCTGGATTAAGAGCTATAACTATCCAAACTTAACAGTTGAGCTAACTGGTTTGCACCAACCGTCCTGCAGCTCACTGTATTGACTTCCCAATCTGGTTTAACTCCAACCGAAATCAGGAAAAACCTCCCATAACAAACTTGTAAAAATCCTCCTAACCTTTCCACACATGTATCCCAACAAGGTAGTGGATTTTTCTACAGAAAGTTATGGAAAAAATACAGAGACTGGTGCAATGGTAAGGTCATCTGGAGCAGTTACAATACACTCCAGATTTCAACAGATTATCAAGCTTTTCTGTCTTTGTGGTCAACAGAAAAGTTGTAGAGATCTTCACGAGCTTTCCATCCATATATGACACCCCTATACTATCTATTAAATAACCAATATTACAACCCGGCGAAGTCGAGCCCACTTCTGCCAGAAATCAAGAATCCTGATTCTATCTATTCTATCGAGTCGGAACCCCTTTACGGAGTCCAAACCTACCAGCATCTGATATTTAGACTTTCCAAAACATTATGCATCCATTCTGCCATTGGGTATGGTCTAGTATCATGTTTGATACTGACGGTACTATGTAGCTCACCAAGGAAAATTATATCCGGTATTTCCGGTTACGTCTATAGGTGGTTCCTATATCGTTCTCTCGCAAACGGCTTCTACACGGTCCTCTACCGTAGTTAATGCTGCAAAAGACAAACAATCCCCTTTCACACCTTCACACCTCAAGGGCGGCACGGGGATACACGACAGGCAGTCACAATAATATATATGAAAATGCATGCATACGACTCTGGTGTGAGTCGCCCTCGAGCGAGGTCATGTCTCGAGGTACATGGCTGTAAATACGTCTGTACAGCAAAGACTCCCGTACGATCCGGCTTATACACGCTCGGGCATACATGTTTCGCATGCTCCCATAGAACATGGATAGTTCTAGATAGGCATATTATCGGGTTATACACCACCCGACGGGGGCTCCCACTAACTTTGAAGCACGCTGGGGTACCGCGTGTCATAGGTTTTCAGAAACATCAAAAGCTTCAGAGACTCCAACTTCCTGTGCCAAGCCACGGAAATTTCACATACCACTCCTCGTATGCTGAGCTTACCGAGATTGATCCGCTCTCTGTGGCGTACCTTACCTCTTACCTGACGTCGGGGCGTCATTATAGAATATAATAACACATAGTTAGTTTACCACCTTTATACCTTATACTAATAATACTCCTTATAAAGGCATATAACTAATTCCTCACTCAAGTCCTAATTTTTGAAAATATGTTCTTTTCAAGTACACTGTTCCCAATGATGCTCTGATACCATGTCTTTGGGGACCGGAATCCTGACATCTGAGGATCTCATTGGGTGGTGTCATGCGATGTGACACCCAACAGTTATACAAGAATAAAACCTGAATAAGTACAAGACGAAGTCTTTTATTTATCTTACAGCGGAAGTTTTTACAATACTACCGTAAGGAAAGAAAATATATATATATATATATATATATATATATATATATATATATATATATATATATATATATATATCATAGCTACGCTCCCAGCACTAGCTATGCAAAAGCAAAGTTATCCATGCCTTGGATACTTCGCACTAGCAGCACTCAATTATGGCGGTGTGCAGGGTTCCCACTCGGCTGTACGCCCTGGAGGGGGTGCATCCTCATCATCAAACCCTTCATCAACTGTATAACCTACAAAAACTCGTTAACTGCAAACGTGAGCATAAGGCTCAGCAAGACTAACCCATCTCACTAGACATATGCAAGGGGAACACTAAACATAGGTAAGGTGAAGTATAAATGACTCGCTTATCAGTGGATCCTTATACTCATGTTTTAAGTAGCAAATGACATTCTCCAAGCACGGCACATCATAGGCTCCACAATCAAACAAGAAAAGCTTTACCAATGATATGACATGCTCAGAGCACATAATGCTATTATAGCTAAAGCATGGGGAAACTATAAACTTTTAATTATACTATCTCTAAATCATACAAGGTTGCAAAGTAATTATAATTCAATGCAATGTGATTTTCTGGCTTCTTTAGTTTTTACTACGTCACGACACAGTGAACAAGTGGTACTCTATTACTGCGAGGGACAGTGATTGCAATCAGGACACACCCGGACAACACGACATATACGTCGTTCGGAAGGTCAGCGAGCACACCTGTACCTACATAACACTTCAGTACTAGGCGCATATGGCCACCTTTCACAAGAAACTCGAACGCCTAACCCATCTCACCTCCGCAAACAGAAGGTCTCTGCACGGAACACCTCATGTGTCCGCCGATGGATTTACACCTTACTGTCCTCAGCCCACCCCTATCGATGGTGAGTAAGTGGGCCCCAACATCCTAGTTATCAAGTTACATCAGTTTATTGGATTCCATATGTCCATTATGTTGCCGGTACAAGTCAAGCTTGTTCAGCAGGGCCGCACACAGACGGGCCTTAATCGACACAGGCAGGGCTATGCGATCGAGACTCAATTCTCGCTGCTTCCTATCCATTCCCTACCCAGTATCCATTTCATTATATTCTGCCATTTTATATCTAACCAATCCTGTGAGATATGTCCTACATCTCTCGCGAGTAGATTCTAACTACTCGACTTCTACCGGATTTCCTATCCATTAGCAGAGCAGTTACTACAGGTCAAACTGTAACTCGTCCCAACCAATCCCTTGGAATTTTGGCCATGCAAGTGGAGCATCAATCACCCTATACGTAATGCACACATCAAACTTATGACGTAAGGTGATAAAGACTGTAAAAACTCTGTAAAACTTTTAAATGCAAACCGGGGCTTGCCTTGTTGCAGGTCAGAGTCTGAGTTAAAATTTGGAAGATGCTCTTCCAAGACTTCTAGCTCCTCCTCGACTTCGGTCTCTATACGATATGCATATAATAGGTATATAAATGACTTTGAAAAATAGTCATCATTGAGACCAAAATTTTAACCCATGGTGATCATTAGATGATAGGGACCTTAATTGGCTTTGGAACTTTTAGGGTAGCTACTATGAAATATGATCAAGGCTCTTGCAAAGAACAGGAGATGATCAAAGTATAGTGTTGTCTCTAAAATTATGGCAAGCAATAACTCCCAAGAATTTTAAAGAAGAAACTGTAGCTTGAACATAGCTGCCAGTTGATAATCATGATAGAGGAAGTGGTTCTGGTTCTACAAAAATTTGGTTCATAATTTTCTAAGCTTTGGGGAAGGAGTTATTGTATTTCTAAGTTGGCAAGAATTTTTGGATTTACTTTATAATTGAATTTCTAGCCATTAAATCAATATTTAGTTTGTAACTGAATTAGGACTAGGATAGTAGGTTAATTAAATCCAAGATTTTTACAGGAGTTAGTTTATGACTAAAGGAAGGTTCAGTTTAAATTTGGGACATAATAAAGCAACTCAACATCTGAAAAAATTCAATAACTGAAAAAAGGTAATTGAACTATACAGAGTTTTAAACAGAGGCAATGGCTCCCAAACTTTTTCTGGCCGTCAATAATAGGACACTAAATTTTATGTAAATTTTGGGGATTTTTCCAGTAGCTATCATGTCTGGAAAAATTGCATTTGCATTTGGAAAGATTATTTTCTACAGAATTTCACTTTGCGTTTTGCAGAACCTAATTGGTACTGACAGAAACTAGAGCTCAAGAGCTTTCAAACAAAATTTGTTTGAAGATTGTTGGAGTAGTCTATAGAGAGATATTCAATTTAGAAATTTGAATAATTTTCTGGAATTATTTTAATAGCCCATTGGCGTCAAAATTCAAATTTCAATCGGCAGGTCCCATGGGCCACGTGGCGCGCTCTGGTCAATGCAACACCGTGGTCCACAGACCTATTCGCGAGCAGCCGCACGGGATCCCAGCCGCACCGTGATCTCACAGCCGCTGGCAGGTGGGACCCTACTGGTCGTCTTCTACCTCGGGCCAGTGCCCGCGCGAGGCGGCGCCCGCGGCGGACTCGCCGGCGAGCTCGCCGCCGGCTAAACCGATAGGCGAAACTCGCTCAAACTCGCCGCCTGGGGGTTTTTGGGGTCGCTGAGCACGACGGTGAGGTCGGTGGGACCAGAGACTCGCCGGAAGTGGCCGTGCGACGGTGGCGGCGGCGGTGAGCACTCGGGCAACGTGGAACTCGCTCTAGAGTAGCTCAAACCACTCGGGATCTTCTTCAAAACCTTCTTGGGACGATGCTGATCAAGGAAATGGACGTGGAAGAGGAGAAAACCACCAGGAACTATGAGCTCGATGGCGAACCGAGGTTTCCTCAGCGGCGGCGAGCAAAACTCGATTTCCTCGGCCGTTGCTCGATAACTTTTAGGGGTTTTTGCTCAGGTAGGAGCGCTAGGTCCTATAGAAACTATCCCTAAGCAATTGCATAGAATGATTACTTGTAGATACAGAATTTAAACGAAAACTGAGCGAGTTCATTCACTTCGGCCGGAAGAAAGAAGATCGATAACTTCTTCAATTCTCAACGAAAAAGAAAACGGTTTGCACAGAGAGTTAGAGCTCGACTAGGCGCACCTTTAAGCTGTTGGAGTCGTGGATTGAAACGGCGCGAGACAGCGGCGCACCACGGAGCAGAGGTGGGCAGTGGCGATGGCGCGCGGCCGAGATTAACTCGCGAGAGGGGGGAAACCACTGATCGGGGAGGAGAAATAAGGGAGCGGCGGCGGCATTTTATAGCGCCGTGGCAAGCTAGCATGCAGGCAGCTCGCTGGAGCTGCATGCGCGCGTGCTGTCGAGCGGTCGAGCACCGGCGCAGAGATGGCAGGCGGCTGACCTGACCCGTTCAGCAGCGGCTGACCGGTGGGGCCCACAAGTCAGTCAAACCCCAACACAAAAGTTAATAATTCATTTCAAAATAGAAGATCAACTCCAAAAATCATGAAACTTTGTGGAGATGGTCAATGAATTATTCTGAACACCATGGTGAACTAAGATCTTATGTTCAAAGAAGTTGGCAAGGAATTTAAAATTCAGATTTGAATTTGATTCAAATTTGCTAAGTGCCTCAATTAAAATAGCAATTGAGTTCCTAAAATCTTGAAATTTTGCAGGCAAGCTATTGAGAATATTAGGAGGCCAACGAAAAATTTAGAGCCTCTAATTTGAATATTTTTTGCAGGGCCAATTAGTACTGCACTTTAAATTGCCCTAATAATCTTCATCCAAATAATTCTAAAAATTTGAAGAGGGGTGAATAGAATCATTCTAGAATTAGTGGTGATGTCCAATACTCATGTTAATAAAATTTAACCATGAGTGCAAGAAAGGTTTGGATGGTATAAAGTTCATGTGTACCACTATATTGGATCTCTAATATAGTTGATCACAAAACTCATGACTGAATTCACATACCATAAAAGTGGGGTTTTACAGGACCCAAGAGGGAAGAGAATTCAGGTTTGATGAGGATGAACATGGTACCCTATGGCTTGGTAAGGGGATTGTTGTGCCTAATATGAATCATATTCGGGAGACAATAATAAAAGGGGCACATGACTCACCATACTCAATTCATCCTGGTTGTACCAAGATGTACAAAGACTTGAAGACTTTCTATTGGTGGGCTAGCATGAAGAAGCACATAGATGAATACGTAGCGGAACATCAAAGGCCAGCTGGATTATTGCAACCATTGAAGATCCCGAAATGGAAGTGGAAGAGATCGGTATGGACTTCATAGTTGGTTTACCGCATACTCAGAACGGTTATGACTCAATTCGGGTAATTGTGGATCGGTTAACTAAGTCATCCCACTTTATTCGCGTCAATACCACCTATAATGCAGAGAAATTGGCGGAATTATATATGGGAAGAATAGTATGTTTGCATGGAGTCTCAAAGAGGATAGTGTCGGATAGAGGTTCTCAATTTACTTCCAGGTTTTGGCAAATGTTGCATGAAGCTTTGGGAACAAAGTTGAATTTTAGTTCAGCATATTACCCTCAAACGGATGGACAAACCGAGAGGACCAATCAGATTTTAGAGGACGTGTTAAGAGCTTGTGCTTTAAAGCATGGGAAAAGTTGGGACAAGAGCTTGCCATATGCAGAATTTTCATGCAACAATAGTTACCAAGCAAGCTTGAAAATGTCACCATATGAAGCGCTTTATGGAAGGAAGTGTAGGACACCTTTATTCTGGAATGAGGCAGGAGAAACTCAAGTATTTGGTCCAGATGCGTTGCAAGAAGCCGAAAAGCAAGTCCAAATAATTCATGAAAACTTGAGGGCTGACCAATCAAGACAAACAGGCTATGTAGACAATAGGAGAAGGAAATTAGCCTTCTAAGTGGGAGACTTCGTTTACCTCAAAGTGTCACCAATGAGAGGTCATAAGACGTTTAACATAAGAGACAAGCTAGCACCTTGATACATTGGGCCATTCAAGGTCTTGGACAAAAGAGGAGGGGTAGCCTATAAGTTGGAGATGCCAACTCATCTTTCAGATGTGCATGATGTCTTTCATGTTTCCCAGCTCAAGAAATGCTTGAGAGTACCGGAAGAACAAGTGCCCATTGAAGGATTGGATCTATGGAAAGATTTGACTTATGCCGAACAACCGATCAAAATCTTTGAAACCAAGGAGAGAGTCACAAGGAACAAGGTGATTCGATGGTGTAAAGTTCAATGGAAGCATCACACAGAAAAAGAAGCAACTTGGGAGCTAGAAGATGATATCAAGAAGGAATTTCCCTATCCCTTCTCTTCCGCGTCGAATCTCGAGGGCGAGATTCATTTTAAGGGGGGTAGGTTTGTAACGCCCTCATTTTCATGCATCATGCCCTACATACATTCATATACATGTTTAACATTAATCCACATAAAGAGGAATGAGTTTGAAATTGATTTTGAACAAAACCACACTTAAAATTTTTGAAAGTGCGGACTAGTCCGATTTTTGTGAGGACTAGTTTGATTTCTCTTTGACCTCGGTCGGAATTGTCCGTTTTTGCTGCGGACTAGTCCGTTTTTGCCTCTGGACACTTTCGGACTTGTCCGATTTTGTGTGGACTAGTCTGGTGTTCCAAGAATCCTTGAAAACTTGCTAAGTCCCTAGATTTGTCTGGACTAGTCCGGTGTTCCAGCGGACTTGTCCGTTTCCTCTTTGACTAAAGTCGGACTTGTCCAATTTTTGGCCAAAGTTGTCTGATTTCTCTCTCACTAACTTCGGACTAGTCTGGTCCTTTTTGGACTTGTCCGATATTTCGCGACTCTGAATTAATCCTTTGTTTTACGACTTGTTTCTTGGGTTTCACGTTAAGTGGGCCTAGGGACGTCATGCCGAACTCTTTTAGAGCCCATGTGGGACTCTAAACCGGTCTCTACTCATCTCGAACTCGAAATCTATCTAACCCTAGCCTCAACCTCTATATAAACAACCCCACCCCTTGGCTTGACATCTATATGCCACTTTTCCACCCCACCCAAACCCTAGTTCGTGGAGAGCCAACACCAAGGAGGGAGGAGAAGAGGAGGAAACAATAAAGGATCAAGATCTCCATCAAGTTTCGTTCTTCATCACCAATTCATATCCAAGTTCATCATCAACCCTAGATCATCAAGATCCAAGTGTTGTATCCAAGATCCTTGATTCATAGGAGTTCTCAACACCTGTATACCTTCTATTCTCTTTTCCTTACATGAATTCAACCCCAAATCTCCAAATTAACGTCAATCTAGAAAACCCTAATATGCTGATCTCGCGCAGTGTGGACTTGTCCAGTCCTATGCGGACTATTCCTGGGTAAATTCTGTTGAATTAATTCTAAAACTAGATCGAATCACATCCAAACCTGTATAAACTTGTAAAAAGCTATTAGAATTAGTTAGTGATCATTAAAAGCAACCTATTAACAAGTTCTACCTTGCATTTGCATTAATCATGTATGTCATGTCATATTTAGTAATATATGTGCACTCCTTGATTGTGTTTCTTGTCTTGTATGTTTATTGTGTTGATTAGATGGATTTGCGCTAGAGAGTGTCACGGAGGATCTCCAGCACCAAGAGTTTGATGGCTTTGACCCTAATCAACAGCAAGAGCAAGGCAAGTGTCCTTGAAGAATATTGATCCTGTTCTAAAATAAATGTTTTGTTTGCAAAACTGCATGCCTGTGTCAATTTGATGGGAATCCTATGATAGGAAGTTTAGTAGCTTTGTTTAACCACCCTTGTCGCCTGGAATATATGGTAGAGAGTCGAGATGGGATTTTTACCTTTTTGCATTGCTTAATTAATTGGGACAGAAGAACAACTACGCTACTTAATTTAATTATGCATTAATGAGATTGTGGTTCACATGAACTGGTTAAATATGATATGGTAATGTGTGATCTAAGAAAGCCTGGTATGTGGATGGGTTGGATGTATGGCGGTTTGCTTGCTTTAGATCTAAGGACTGGTTCGTGGAGCGACCATCCAGGATTTACAGTGCCACCAAGAGGCCAAGTATGGGTGCGGCGTAGCTGATTAATTTGGGCTTTGCTAGTGCTATTTGGACCGTTATGGATGCTCGGGGAAGGGGTAGTCGGATTTGGTTTGTTGATGATTGGTGGGACTACCCTAGGATCCGAATGGCTCAAGAGGGGGCCCTTCGTTGAAGATGTGCTCAGTTGGAGGCATCGCCACTGGTGAAACATTAGTGGGGTCTAAACAGGCTAGTGATCCCTTTGTAAAGGCTATTTTGTGATCTATTGGCCACAAAACTACGGAACTGTGAGATGGAATAATTGAGATTCTATAGTCATCGAAAGGTGATGAAATCACAAACACGTGGGTAAAGCGGTACAACCTCTGCAGAGTGTGTTTAAAACTATCATGATAGCCGTGCACCCAGTTATGAGAAATCTGGACCCTCACATGATTAGAGGAAAATTGGGATTTGGGATGGTTATGGTTGGTATTGTGGTTATGGATGGTTATTAATTGAATTATGTTATCGAATATGGATATTAGTATTTGATGATGGATATGGAATATGGACTGGTATCATGATGACTATATGGTTTATGATGGGTTTACTTCATATATATATAATATATTGCTTTTCAAATGTTCTGATGTACTTTACAGCACTTAGCCATTATTAGATCGTCATTGGTATCAGCTACATGTCATACTTTCCACACTTGCTAAGTACCACATGTACTCAACCTTGCAATCCCCCCAACAGTTGCAAGTCAGGATTGGGAGTTTAATGGCGATAATGCGGAGTTCTAGGCCGTGTCTACCGTCAGCTTTGCCTGTGGTGTTGATTGGAGCTGCGCTACCCTATCGCTTATGCTGCCTAGCTGTTTAGTTTGCTTATTTAGTTTATTTCTGCTGCATTAGTTGAACATGTCATTAATATTCATTAAAACTTGTATTCTAGGATAATATGGTTTGTATAGTAAAATTTGGTCAATTAATCTTGTTATGTGGTAATATTCTATATACTCTTTTGCGAATGCACTCGTGTATGTGTGTTGAACATCCTGGGCACACATATGCGTTCACTTGGTTCATTTTCGGAACCGATATCACACTCACCGAGGAATTGATGCAAATCCGGCGAAGATCAAGGCCATAGAAGATATGCGGCCCCTAGCCCGCATCAAAGATGTCTAGAAGCTAACTGGACGTATAGCTGCGCTCAACCGGTTTATCTCAAGACTGGCAGAACGGGTGCTACCCTTCTTCAAACTCCTGGGGAAGTCAGGACCATTTCATTGGTCTAAAGAAGTAGAAAATTCATTTCAAGTGCTAAAACAAATCCTCACCACACTACCGATATTGGTAGCTCCAAATCCTGGTGAGCCTATACTGCTTTACATTTCAGCAACCACCAAAGTTGTCAGTATGGTCCTGGTTGCAGAAAGACTAGAGCAATATCGAGTCCAGGAGCCCAGACCCCTACGAGAGGGTCTGGAATCACCTGAAGGCATGTCTGGGTCCCAGCCTCCAGACACGGAAGCTCAAGACGAAATGCTAGGAGATCAACCTCATTCACTTGAGGGGGTTCACCTGGCCGACCAAGATGAACTGGACCCTTCTAACAAGGTCCGGGTTGAACAAGAAGAAATTTCGGACCCCTCCGGGAAGGTCCAAGAAACACAACATGAAGGTCCGGACCCCTCCAGGAGGGTCGAGATCGATGGAGAAGAAGCTCCTGGTCCTTTCGAAAGGGTCTGGACCGTCCAACGCCACATGTACATCGTCAGCGAAGTGCTCCATGATGCCAATACAAGATACATTGAGGTGCATAAGCTGCTTTACACAGTTCTTATTGCCTCGAGGAAGCTTCGTCACTACTTCCATGCTCACAAAATATCAGTGGTAAATTCTTTTCCCTTGCGTGCTATTTTGCAGAACCCTAACTCTACTAGGAAAATTGCAAAGTGGGCAGTAGAACTGGCCAAATTCGATCTAGAGTTTGTGTCACGACAAGCAATCAAAAGTCAAGCTTTGGTTGACTTCATGGCGGAATGGACCCCTTCTCCATCAAACCTCGGGGACCACAGTGAGCAGAAACCAGAACCCAAGGTTTCAGTATTCACCGAGCCTCATTGGACTCTACTTCGATGGCTCTGTGCAGAAGCAGGGGGTTGGAGCTGGAATCCTTCTCCTGGCTTTGACTTGGGAGAAAGTCAAGTACATGGTTCACCTTGATTTCAAGGCAAACAACAACATGTCGGAGTATGAAGCTCTCATCTATGGACTCAAGGTGGCACTATCTTATGGTGTCAAACAGCTGTTGGTGAAGCGAGATTCACAATTTATCATCAAACAAGTCAGAGGTGAATGCTCCTGTAACAATCCTCAACTAGCTGCTTATCTCCTTGAAGTCCAGAGGCTTCAAAAGGACTTCGAAGTACTGCATCTCCACCATATTCAGCGTCTTCAAAACACTGAAGCTGACGAACTCTCGATGAAAGCCTCAACTGGAGCTCTGGTTTTTTACGGAATCTTCATCCGGAGGTTGTCAAAATCAACAGCTCAGCTTGTCGAACTGAGCAAAGGGGGCGAGACCAGCACCACAAAGCTGGCAATCTCGGTGGCCCTGTTACCATGGCATCCACCAAGGGTCGTAGGTGCTGTCGGAAGCTCCGAGCAACCCAGCACGCAAGACTCAGAAGCTCAAGTAAGATCCGATGCATGGATCTCGAAGATCCAAAGCTACTTGAAAGACAATATCCTTCCAGAAGACAGTGTATCCGCAGACCGGATTGTCAGATTGGCTAAAAGATACACGTTGGTAGAAGGGTATCTCTAATGGCGAGGTGCCAATTGCATCTTAATGTGGTGCATTGCAAGGGAAGAAGGTCGCGAGTTCCTCGCAAAAATCCATGGAGGCGAGTGTGGGAACCATGGTTCTTCTCGCACGCTGGTTGGTAAAGCTTTCTGGCATGGCTTTTACTGTCCTACATCACTCCAGGATGCGGTGGAGCTAGTGAAAAAATGTGAAGCGTGCCAGTTCCACGCAAAACAGATTCACACACTGGCTCAATCACTGCAAATGATACCTCCTACGTGGCCATTCGCTGTGTGGGGCATGGACATCTTGGGACCTTTCCCAAAAGCCATCGAAGGTTATAGGTTCCTGTATGTCGCCATTGACAAGTTCACCAAGTGGTCGGAAGCAACTCCAGTTGTGAAAATCAACAAGCAATCAGCAATCGAGTTCTTGAAGTCCATTATATGCAGATTCAGTGTTCCAAACAATATCATAACTGACAATGGAATCCAATTCTCAAGTGTTGCATTTCAAGAATATTGCGAAGACCTCGACATTCAACTTAGCTACGCCTCAGTTGTTCATCCAGCAAGTAATGGCCATGCCGAGATAGCAAATGCAGAAATTTTAAAAGGACTCAAGACGCGCACATATGAGCGCCTGAAAAAGCACGGAGCCAACTGGATTGAGGAGCTCCCATCCACATTGATGGCGAACAGAACAACTCCAAACCGGTCAACCGGGGAAGCTCCATTCTTCCTGGTGTACGGAGCTGAAGCAGTACTTCCTCCAGAGTTCACCTTGGGGTCCCTCCGGGTCCGGACCTTCGACGAAGCCACGCAGGACCAGCTCCGGCATGAAGACCTTGACCTCGTCGACAAGGGAAGGTGCCAAGCAGCTGTTTGGAATGCCCGTTATCGCCAAGCGCTCTGGCGCTATCATCAAAGGCATGTGCGCAACCGACAACTCGATGAAGGCGATCTGGTGCTTCGGAAGATACTAACTCGGAAAGGAATGAATAAACTTTCCCCCAGCTGGGAAGGTCCATTCCGAGTGATCAAAGTATCTCGTCCGAATGCGTTCGCTTGGCAACTGAGGATAGGATTCCACTTCCTAATCCTTGGAACATCGAGCACCCCTGTATGTTTTATGCTTAGAATCGTGGAGGTGAGTCTGTAATTACACACGATGTATGTTATAGAGTCGCTAAACAGAAATGGGTAGGTCCTCTGGGAGAACGTACAGACCCCTCCAGGAAGGTTCGGGAAGTTCAAGTACACTTCATACAGTCACAACACTAAAAGTGTAACTACCTACCCTGGGTCAGAACAAGATGTATAGCGCACTTAGCTTGGTCCCGCACCCTCAATGTGTCCTTGTCTACCCTATAATCCAGACCTATAATGAAAGACATTGTTGTGTGAAAACAAACTCCTTGGCTTTTATTTTTGTACAAGGCTCGACCTATCAACTTATTGTTTTTAACCTTCTTCTCTATAATGAAGTTGTGCAATTCTTTTTTAGTTTTTTTCAGAAGTTATTCATATGCGTTGCAAGTTATATTGTTGATCTCTTTGGGCCTTAACATGTTGTATAGTCTACTTGCCTGAATGCCAATCACGCATAGGTCCGGAGTGTGCTATCAACTTAGCCTGGTCCTGCACCATAAGTACGCCACTCTACCTACACTCCGGCAGACCTCAGTAGGGTGAGTACTAAAAAAGCATATAGGTCCAGAAGAGTTACATCAATATACTTGCTACCATATCGAGTTGCTGCGGAATAAAAAATCAAGAAAGAACAATAAGACACATGATTTATAGACAAGAGGACCAATTTTACTGTTTTCTTGTATTTAATGTGCAGGAAAAATAGGAATTCAAAGTGATGGTGGTTGACGTCGGAGCTACTAAGCACCGACAACCCCTGGGAGGCCTAACTATAACTATTCGTGCGGCGACATAAGGAGCCACCAAGCTCTGATAAATCCAAAGGGACCAATCGTCAATGTTTTATATGTTTATACTGGGTACTGTCGGAGCTACCAAGCTCCGCCAATCCTAGAGGGCGTGCTATCGACGCCTCAGAATTGAACACTTCGGACCTGAAATCTAAATGTGTGAAGTGTTCAAGTCATCAATATACTGTCAAATACTTTGGTACATGTACACACTTCAATTGTACACATATACCAGGGGGCCAACAAGACAGAGCACATTATATTGAAGACAAAAATAAAGTGAAGTTCATGGCAAAATGGATTTCATTAATTTGAAGCACTAGATTACAAAATTGGGATTACAGTAGAAGGCAAAAGGAAGAATTCCTAATTACTGGAGGATCTAAGTCCTGCAGAAGAACGTGTCGACTTTCTTAGCAACCTCTTGGATGCTGGCCTTGGCGGCATCTTCCTCTTCAGCAATGGGACCTTCAAGCACTAGCTCCAGGGAGAATTGGGGGTCTCGGCTTACATAGCACGTCAGCACATACTCTGCAACGTTCGTAGCCAAAGACTTCCCCTCTGTCTCGAGCTGGTCCGCAATAACGTCGCCCATCGCGTCGAGTTTGCCGCCAGCACCATTGAGAGCCACCAGTGCTCGGTCCAAGTCGAGCTCCGGGTTGACTGGACGTACAAGACTGAAGCCTAGTGGTGTCAGCGCGTTGTTGGCCCGCCCCAAGAAGTCCCACACTTGAATGGACTTTGTCTCCTTCAGCCTCCCTAGCTCCTCCAGCAACTTCCGGGCAGCCGCAAGCTCCGAACCTTCCCGTGTGAGGCGCTCGACCAATTTATCATTTTGCTACATACTCGCAGCAACATGCTTCTCACGATCGGTCAGCTCCGTCTCCTAGAGGTGGATGCGGTTCCGCCTTTCCGCCAAGTTCTTTTCCACACCTTTCACCCTCCCTTCCCTGGTGGCAACGTAAGCTTCTATTTTTGAGAGCTCCTGCCCCAGTTTCCAGTACTTCTCCTTCTCCTCCTTGCTCCATAGATCCAGCTTCTTGTTGTGATGTACCAAATTCTGTTCACCTGGAGTCAATTTATGGGTGACCTCCGCCTCCCTTTCACAACATCCTCCTGCTGCTCCAGGAGCTTTTCTTCCCGCGCCTCCAGGTTCACCCGACGCTTCAGGAGAACCTCGTTCAATTCATTGAGGTTTTCATGACGCTAATCAGCAGCGTCACGCCTCTCATTGGCTTGCTCAAGGATTTCCCTGGAGTTAGCGTCGGCTGCCCGGATGGCATCTTCCTTCTCCTCAAGAACCTTGTCCCAGTATTCTAACTGGGCCTTCTCCCTCTTGATCCACTCCTTCTGGTCAGTCAGCCTCGTCTTGGCAAGCTTGGTCTCGATGTGGAGTCTGTTGCGCCAATGCCTCAAGGTGTTGCGCTCCTCCTCCATGGCTTTGATCTCATGATCGAAGGCGAGTTGGACTTGTGAGTGGTTGGAACAGGCGTTGTCTATGGACAACGCCAGAAGGATAGGCTCTAGACCTGCTCGGACCATCTCTGCAGGCTCCAAAGGATTTTCCATCACAAAAATTGGGTCCCACTCTACAAGAGTGGTCCCCTGAGCTCCTACAGCACTAGGGCCACTCTCCGGGTGCCCTTCAGCAGTGGAAGAAACCACTTGGGGGAACTCCCACCTCCAAAGCAGAAGTTGAAGGTGCTGCTTCCAGGTCTTCGGTCGCCAGCTCCGAGGGTGGAGGACATGTCCCCACCTCTTCATGCAGCTCCGGCTCTAATTCAGCTACCTCTGGGGCAGTGGCAGGGGCTTAATCCACAGCCTCTATTGCGCTAGCTCAGACATCAGCACGTCAGCTCCTTCAAGTTCAGCGACCTGAGCTTAAGGCATCTACGACTAAGCCATCGGACCTTTAGCAACTTCTGGCACAAGGGCTGGAGCTTTAATGATTTATGGCTCAGTGGCCGAGACTTCGATTGCCTCTGGCTCAGCGACCAGGGCTTCTACGACCTCCGACTCAAAGGCTGGAGCTTCAAACATCTCCGGCTCCGATACCGGAGCATCATCCTTTGGCACCAATGCCAGAGGTGCATCATCAACTTCTCACTCGTGGTTCTATGCTACCACGGGAGCTTCAGTCGAGGACTCCAAATCCAACTCTACGACAGCTGGTGCCGGAGCTGTCGCGACTTCTGCCATTACTTGAGGAGGAGGCTTGATGCTTCAAGCTGGAGCTTCGGCATGCGTAGCTCCGGTCGTTACGACAGGCGCCGAAGTTCCTGACTCCTTCTTCAACACCATAGAAATCAAGGGAAGAGAATATTAAAGACACATCAAAAATAAGACTAGCATTTTAAGGTGAGCAATCAATGCTTACCTAGGGATGCTACCACCCAGTCGCCTCGAAACCTCTTCTTCTGAGGTCAAAAACCTGAGCCCACCAAGTCCAGTGAGACAACGACTTTAGATCATAGCTGAGGACTACTTGCGGCACCAGGTGTCCTCTCAGCCGGGCTTCTTTTGGCCGGGAAGAACTGTCGGGCCTAGAACTCTTAGCTGGCCCTGAGGCCAGGGTTTACTGCCTGGAGCTAGCGCCTCTTGAAGATGTGCGTTGGAGAAGGTGCAGTCATAGAGGACCGCCTCCACCGGAGAGAAGGAGCCATTGTAGAGGGAACAACCCTAGCAGACCTCCCATCAGCATGCTTCAGCTTCCTCTACTAGCTAGAGTGTTCGGCTGGCTCCTTGCCCTTGCCCTTGCCTATGTCTTCAATCCTCTGGCTCAGGGCGGAGGTAGGACCTCCTTCGAAAGCTCCGAGGATTACCACCCTGGAGGTCGTATGCCTTTCCACCTCACCATGGTCGTCAAGCGCCGGCATCATCCTTCGGATCTCTCTGCTGAACTGCGCCTCCATGTTCAGAGGAAGGAAAGTTGCCAGCGGAACCAAGTCGTCACCGTCGACATTTATCCCATGCTGGAATTTCTTGAGATGAAGCTTCAAAGCTTTGTCATCCAAGTTGGATTTCCAGCCAGTCTCAATCCGTTCGTCACCCATCACGTTGTTGAGGGCCAACGCGAACTTCTCTCTCTTCCTTACCGAAGCCCATCTTTTGACCAGGATGTTACAGAAGACAATCTCAGGGGCCACTCTACCCTCTACGCATTCGCGGATCCTGGTCAGGACAGGGTTGAAGGCATCAGATAGCATCGGAACTACACTCCAGGCGTCGGTGTCAACGTTGGGGAGTCCTTCGGGCAGCTCCAACCTCTCGTGCTCCTCTACTGCAATGATGACCCAGTACTTCTTCCAGTCATCCCATTTGCCGGAATGAAATGACTTCATGTATTTGAAGGGGCAGTTCTTGCGCTTCACGAAATAGTAGAAGCCAATAAGCTCAGTCCCCTTGCCGGTGGTGTGGATGGTGAAGAAGGTACGAAACAGCTCGACGCAGAGGGGAACACCCACCCACATCTCGCAAAAGTGGACGAAAGTCACCACTAGAAGAAGAGAATGGGGGCCAAGATGATACAAGAGAAGACCATAAAGTCCACCAACATTAAATGAAAAGTAGAGAAAGGTGGGATCAATCCCACCATAGGATACGCAGAGAAGTACACCATGTTTCCATTACGCTCCTTCTTAAACGACAGCTCGTCAGCGCGAATCAAGTGGCTGAAGGAGTCACTGGACCACTCCATATAGGTCAGGACCTTCATCAAATCGTCCGTGCTCTTGAGGCAACTCTTGGGAAGACCCAACCCCATCGCGGCAAAGTGGAGCAAAGGAAGAGAAAGCTAGGCGAAGTTTTAGAGGCTCTGAGCGCAAGTTTGATCGAAAGCGTAAAGAGTCCTCAAACCGTGCACACTTTCATTGTTAAGTAAGCCTCCGTGATGCTTGGATGGAAATCGCCACAAGAGTGGGGTCACATTTCAAAAATCTACCCCGTCCATGACGAATGGGTCTAGGGCCACCCCGACGAAGAGGTCAAGGTTATTACCCCAGGCAAACCGTTGTCATGATGGACGGTGGGAGACCCAAAGGTGGCACCCTGACAAGGCACTCGGAACCGATACAGTTTTTGTATTTGGAATTGGCGAACTTCAATCGCATGAGATCCACACTCAAAGATCTCATCTGCGCAATTATAACAAGCCACACGGCGATGGTTTAACCCCAGACCATTGCCCCAATAGCACGTTATGAGACTTTTGAAGTCTAAGCATGGTAATCAAGGATGGTCCCACCTTTGGTAGAATAACTTAACCCAAAGGATTTCTCCCAAAGGTGGGCCCGAGGGCAACTGTCGGTACCCTGCGTACCGGGTACCCTATGATACCGCAAGAAGTGCAAAAGAGTTCTACCCATCAAAATCGAAGGCTTCCTCAGGCCCCACATGTCATTACACCAGACCTGCATCCCTCATATGGGTAGCTCCAGAGATTGATGCGTGTAATGTAAATCTGGAGCTAAACTCTCAACACAGGGAAGCTCCGCAATCAGCACGTGTATAATGACCCCAGACCTAACCCCCAGTAGAGGGAAGCTCCGGTGTTGACACGTGCACAGTGGTGCCGGAGCTACCTCCCCGCAAAGGGAAACTCTAAAGCTACCACAGGTGGAGCCTCTAGATCTTCATCAACGAATACATTGGTAGATCTCTTTCAGCATAGACATTCAAGGGACTATTAAAGCGACAGTTATATGACTTGATTTCGTGTCATTAATACTTTATTAACAATACACGATCAGAGCACTGTTAATAGAGGTAACGCAACCATTAAGGCACATTATCAAACTATTAACCATGCTTAATACCCGTAGACAGTGTATTAGGCTATTTAATACGCCAAGGCCACATGTCGGGCCAGTCTAATGATGGACTATAAAAGGACTGAGCCACGCGATACAAAAGAGAAATCCAAGCTGAGCAAGAGACTACGCTTTCGAGCGATTCATAATACAACACACACATACACTCCGTGGAGTAGGGTATTACACTTAGGCGGCCCGAACCACGTAATTCCTTGGTGTCGCCATATTGATCTCGATCTCTGCATGCCCTAACCGAAACAAGAACCTCCGCGGGCTCCACTTTAGTAGTACTGAGGGAAGTGTCGTTGCTACACTTCGACACCATACAAGATGGCACCTAAGGAACTTGCCGAATTGAAGGAGCAGCTGAAGGAACTTATGGCCATGGGCTTCATTCGTCCAAGTTCATCACCTTGGGGTTGTTCTACATTGTTCGTGAATAATAAGGATAAGTCATTGAGACTATGTGTGGACTATCGTCCACTCAATGCTGTCACGATCAAGAATAAGTATCCACTACCACGCATCGATATTTTGTTTGATCAATTGGTGGGTGCTAAGGAATTCTCGAAGATGGATCTTTGTGTCTGGGTGTCATCAGATCAGGATTCGACTAGAGGATATTACTAAGAAGACATTCTCGACGAGGTATGGATTGTATGAGTACCTTGTCATATCCTTTGGATTGACCAATGCACCGGCTCATTTCATGTATCTCATGAATTCGGTGTTCATGCCGGAATTGGACAAGTTTGTCGTGGTCTTCATCGATGACATCCTTGTGTATTTGAAATCCGAAGAACATGCTCAACACTTGCATGTCATGCTTCAAGGATTGAGAGACCACAAGCTGTATGCTAAGTTCAGCAAATGTGAGTAGTGGATCAAGTGTCATTTCTAGGGCACATCATCTCTGCTGAGGGGATTGCAGTTGATCCAAGCAAGATTAAGCAAGTACTCAAATGGATGTCTCCAAAATCTGTACATGAAGTTCGAAGCTTCCTGGGTTTAGCAGGATATTACCGAAGGTTCAATGCAAGTTTCTACAAGATAGCTAAACCAATGATAGAACTTCTGAAGAATGGGAAGAAGTATGTATGGATGAAGAAATGTGAGGAAGGTTTTCAAGCATTGGTGTAACACCTCACAACGGCACCAATATTGGCCCAACCGGACACAACAAAGTCATTTGATGTTTATTGTGATGCATCTGGGATTGGTTTGGGTTGTGGATTGATGCAAGACAGAAGGGTGATTGCTTATGGATCACAGCAGCTTCGGAACCATGAGCAGCATTATCCGACTCATGATCTTGAGCTCGCTGTCGTGGTACTTGCATTGAAGATGTGGAGGCACCATCTGTTGGGCAACCTAGTGCATCTCTACACCGATCATAAAAGCTTGAAATACATCTTCATCGAGAAGGACATGAATATGCGACAGCGATGATGGATGGAATTTATCAAGGACTATGAGATTGAGATCCACTACCATCCTGGCAAAGCGGATGTAGTTGCAGATGCGCTGAGTGGCAAGTCCTATGTCAATAATTTTTCCATCACCTCAATGGAAGAAGAAGAGCCGAGTCTCTACTTGGTTCCATATGGAGCGCTCAACAATCTAGCTCCCATTCCTACCATAAGGGAAGATATTGTAGAGTCTCAGAGTGAAGACAAGGGCATGTCGCACATTCGCTGAAGAATGAGGAAGGGGGAGATGAAGTGTTCTCGAGGTGACGATGACGGTACCATCTGGTTCAACGACCGCATCGTGGTGCCCCACAATGTGGAACTTCAGAAGAAGATTTTGGACGGAGCTCATTTGTCCAAGTATTCTATTCATCCGGGAAGTAACAAAATGTACCAAGAATTAAAGAAGAAATTTTGGTGGACTCGGATGAAGAGGGAGATAGCGAAGTACGTATCCGAGTGTGATATGTGTCGGCAAGTGAAAGCCGACCATCTAAAGACAGCCGGTCAGCTTCAACCTTTGAGCATACCAGCCTGGAAATGGGAGGACATCAGCATGGATTTCATCGTTGGATTAACTCTCACCTTTCACAAGCATGACTCGATTTGGGTGATAGTCGACCGACTCACAAAGATGGCTCACTTTATTCCAATCAATGTCAATTATGTGGCATGGCAATATGCCGAGTTGTATATTGCCAGGATCCTGTGCCTACACGGAGTACCCCGCACTATCATATCAGATCGTGGAACCTTATTCATTGTTTGATTTTGGGAGCAGCTCCACGCATCCCTGGGTACCAAGTTAATTCGAAGCTCAACTTACCATCCTCATACTGATGGTCAAACGGAGTGAGTAAACCAAGTGCTAGAGGATATGCTCTGTGCCTGTGCCATTCACCATGGTAAGAATTGGGATGATCATCTACCATTGGCGGAGTTTTCATACAACAATAGTTATCAGGCTAGCATCCAGATGGCACCATATGAAGCTCTTTATGGCCGGAAGTGCCGCACACCTTTGAACTGGTGTGAATCCGGTGAACGTGTGATATATGGTATCGACTTGGTGAATGAAGCCGAAGAACGAGTACTAGTTATTCAAGCCAACCTCAAGGCTGCTTAGTCTCGTCAGAAAAGCTATGCGGACAAACGACGTTGACCTCTTCACTTCGATGTCGGGGATCACATTTATCTTCGTGTACCCCAAATGAATGGGATTCATCACTTCAGAGTAAAAGGGAAGCTAACTCCACGCTGCATTGGGCCGTTCGCAGTAATTGAATGATGCGGACCTGTGGCCTATCAGCTAGAGTTACCAACGTCGCTTTCAGGGGTCCACAATGTGTTTCACATTTCGCAGTTGTGGAAATGTCTCAAGGCCCCAGCTGGCGTCCGTATGGAGGATTTGGAAGCTCTCCAACCAGATCTTACATACTCTGAGCATCCAACCCAGATAATCGATGAGAAGACTCGCACCACAAGAAGTCGCACCTTGCGTCTCTACAAAGTCTTGCTGGGCAACCACACCGCTGAAGAAGCAATGTGGGAAAGCGAGGCATACCTTAGAACGAACAATACGGACATGTTAGCGGCATATGTTCATTAGATCATTTTCTTTTTATCCTTCCTATTGTAATCTCGGGACGAGATTCTTTTAAGGGGGAGGAATGTAAAATCCCAGTTTTTCCTTTAAAGAAAACTTCAGTAACCACTTTGTTATCAACCATAGTGGAGATCAATTATGGTTGTGCACATGAACTTAATCTCATCCAAAATCTTTCTTTCACTCATACTTAAATTTTATTAACATAGGGGGTGGACTTCACAAATGACCCTAAGATAATTCAAGTGACCTTTCTGCAAATTTTGGAATTTATTGAATAGAAATTTGCTAGGGCAAAACAAAATGCAGTACTAAATATATTCAAATTATTTTAAAACTTGAATATAGCTACTGTACATTTAGGCCATGTCAAAAATATTAGATCTGAGGCTAATAATTTTTCCACGCCTCATAATATTCAAAATAGCACCCCTGCAAATTTTCAGAATTTTTGAAGCACATTTGCTATTTAATTCAGTGACTCCAATGAATTTCATTCAAATTGAAATTTGAATTTGAATCTCAATTGAAACCTGTCCAAATTTGACTTCCAATTTCAGAATCTGAATCTCCATATTTAATTTGGCCTATCCACAAATGTTCATAAATTTTGGACATTAATTGGTAGGATATTTGTTCAACCAGAGAAGGGATGAGTATGGAATTGTGGGACCCACTGTCCAGTGACTCCAATACGGTGCAGCTCCTCTGTTTTCAGGGTCGACACCGCACGGCATGCAAGCCACCAAGGTGCCTGCTTGCTTGCGTCATGGCCGCCCCTCCTCGCCTCAACTGGCCTATTTAAACCCCTCCTGAACGACGGTGATGAGTTCCCAAGTTTGCTTTGCCCGCCCACGCCGCAGTTCTGCCCGCCGTCACCATTTTCGCCGCCTTCTTTTCCTCCCCGGTGAGCACCTCGGTCTTACCTCTATTCTCTTCAATGCAAACAGAAAAGATGGCGCCAAGGCCATGCTCTATATTATCCACCCCTTAGCTCATCTTGTTGCTCACTGTTTTGCCAATATTTTGAAGTCCCGCGAACGTCGTCGTTGTGCCACCAACGGACCTCCCCTGTTCCGCCGTGGGGACGAAGCTAGGAGCGGTTTCTTGACCGGACTCCAACAGCAAAAATCTTCGCTTCTGCACCTGCTAACTCACGGTACAGACCATTCTTCGTTTCATTCCATATCGAGCAAAAGATGCGAGTTTTGCTTTCGGCAGTTGCCATTGAACTAACTCACTTCTCGGTTTAATTCTGTTTCTATGTGTAATGTTCCTTCAATCCAATTAAGGATTTTACTCCGTACCGCTTAGCACATCCCTCTACCAAGAATCAGTGGACGCCATCGTGTAAAGGCCGAGATATTCAAGTTTTCCCCACCGCCAATGGAAATCCGTCGCTCCACCATCAAAGTCGATGTTGCCGGCGATTTCATCCCGTTTGCACACCCTAGTTATCTTCCCCATGCTCCCAGGAACGTTCCCGACCTTTCCCCGAGCTTCTTGCGCCATTCCCGATCGATTCCAACGATCACAAAAACCCTAGCTCCGCCACCGCCGTCACACTGCCATCTCTGGCCGTCGCCGCCATGATTGGACCCCACCATCGTGTTGCTCAGTCGATTCTAAGGCTAGGCGGTCAGAGCTGAGCTGAGTGGAGGTCAACGCAACCAAGTACAGCGAAGCGCCGCCGCGGTTCCGGCGAGGAGCACCGCCCGTGTCGGGATGTAGACGACGACCCGACGGGTCCCGCCTGTCAGCGGTATTTCCACCGCGTGGGATCGGCTGCGGCACCGGATTGGGTGCAGCTGCGCAGGTTAACCCCGTGGCCCCCTGTGTGGCCCAGCTGCGATTGGTTGTTTTTAAACCAGTGGGCCCGGCTACATTATTTAAACTTTTCCATTGGGAAATAATTCCAGATTTCTATCAAAATTCCATTACTCCTAGTAAAATTGCTCAAAAATTTCCAAATAAATTCTGGAAGACTCAATCTCAAATTTGCAGTGGTGCAATTTGTTGGACATGAAACTCCCAGAATTGTTATAACTAATTCCTTTGAGCTAACTGCATGGGAAATTAATTACTACTGCTCTGTTAATTGGAAAATTCGCAATTTTGGTCCGAACACTCTTAATAATACACTTGAGCCCCAGTAAAAATTTCGTGTTCATTGGCCTTCATTTACTGGGTTGATCAGTGTTCCAAAACTCTATGTAATTGAAAAACTAGGAAAAATACAGAAAACATTTCAAAAATTCTACCAAACTTGTAAAATCAATCTATCCTCGTAGGAAGCTTAGAAAATTGTGTAAATTTTTTTCCTAGAACCAGTGAGACCCCCTCGATATGGTATAACCACTGGTAGCCATGATAGACCTCCATAATTTCAACCAAAATTCAGAGAAGGTTATTGCTTGCCATAATTTTTAGAGACAACAGACTTCCTTGATCATCTCGTATTCTTTGCAAGAGTCTCCATTATGGTCCCTAGTATCTACCATAAATGTCCCAAAACCAATTAAGATCATTATCTCATTTTGATCACATGATATTAGCTTGTGACCTTAAACATATTAATTATTTCCAATGTCATTCATATATAGTATATGCATATCGTGTAGTAACTGAAGTCAAGGAGCAGCCGGAAGCCTTGGAAGTCCATCTGCCGGAGACTAACATAGACCTGAACTCACATTCAGGCAAGCCCCGGTTTGCATTTAAGTTCCTTACAGTGTCTTTGCAGTTTTCATTCACCTTATGTCTTCAGATGTTTGTTCATTACGTTCAAGGTTTTTGATATCCACATGCATGACCCACAAATCCCATGGAGTATTGGGTAGGTCTATAACCCGATGAGTCGAAACTGCCATGCTTATGTTCATAGGAATCCTGTAGAAGTCGAGTAGTTGGAATCTACTCGCGAGATAGGATTTTATCACACGGAATGAAAGGGATCAAGAAATAGTTTATGAATATGAAATTGAGACCGAGCAACGTGTAGGTTGCATCGAGGCGTGGTCTCACGTGCATAGACCTGTTTGTGTCGATTGAGGACCGATCCGTGTGCGACTCTGCTGGACAAGTTTGAACAGCACCAGATGCATATTGGGCATATGGAACCAAGGAAACTGATGTAACTTGATAACTCAGATGTCGAGGCATAGACCATTGTCGATACGAGTGGCTTGAGGGTAGTAAGGTGTAAACTCGCCGGCGGGCACAGACACACTCCGTGCGGAACCTTATGCCCGTGATGGTGGGACCGGTTCGGCGTTTCAGTTCTCTTGTGAAAGGTGGCTGCGTATGACGTGGTGAGGAGCATGTCATGCTCCTTAGGCATGGGTGTACGTGATGTGTTGTTCGGGTGTGTCCTGATTGCAATCACCGTCCCTCGTGGTTATTTCAGTACCGCTTGTTCACTGTGTCATGACGTAGTAAAATACTGAAGAAGTCAGGAGAATACGATGTATTGAATTATAATTATTTTTGAACTTTGATTGATGTCCAATATGATCACTAAAGTTACTTTCATTAAACTGGTAAGCAGCTCATGATAACTTGAAAGCTAAGGATCCACTTGTAGGCGAGTCCTTTACTGCTTTACCTTACCTATGTTTAGTATTCACCCTGCATATGTCTAATGAGACAGGTTAGTCTTGCTGACCTTATGCTCACGTTTGTAGTTAACAAGTTTTTTGCAGACTACACGACTGATGATGGGTTCGACGACGAGGCTGCACCCCCTCTAGGATTTACAGCCGAGTGGGAGCCCTACACGACGCCGTAAGTTTTGTGTTGCTAGTGCGAAGCATCCAGGGCATGGATGACTTTGATTTGCATATCTAGTGCCGAGAGCGTAGCTATGATGTATAGGTCACTTTCCTTTCCACTTAGTATTGTAAAACTTCCGTTGTGTTTATAAATAAAGACTTGGTATTGTATTTTAATCTCATTCTTTTCTTATATATCGTTGGTTGTCGCATTGCACAACACCACCTAATGAGATCCTTCGATGTCGGGATTCCGGTTCCCGCATACTATATATGAGTGACTTTGAAAATAAATAACATGTTTAAGGTCACAAGTTAATATCTTGTGATCAAAATAAGATAATGATCTTAATTGGCTTTGGAAATTTTATGGGAGATACTAGGGACTACAATGGAGACTCTTGCAAGGAACAGGAGATGATCAAGGAAGTTTGTTGTCTCTAAAAATTATGGCAAGCAATAACCTTTTCTGAATTTTGGTTGAAATTCTGGAGGTCTATCATGGCTGCCAGAGGTTGTACCATGCATATGGGGTCTCACTGGTTCTAGGAAATTTTTTTCACAATTTTCTAAGTTTCCTACGGGGAGAAACTGATTTTACAAGTTTGGGAGAATTTCTGAAATGTTTTCGTATTTTTCCAAATTTTTCAATTACATGGAGATTTGGAACACTGATCAACCAAGTAAATGAAGTCCAATGAACATGAAATTTTTACTGGAGATCAAGTGTATCATTAAGAGTGCTCTGACCAAAAATTGGAAATTTTCCAATTAGCAGGACAGGAGTAATTAATTTCTCAAGCAGTTAGATCAATGGAATTAATTATGACAATTCTGGGAGTTTCATGTCCAACAAATTGCCCCACTGTGATGTTGGGATCAAGTTGAGTCTACCAGAATTTATTTAGAAATTTTGAGCAGTTCTACTTGGAGTAATGAATTTTAGAAGTTTGATTCAATCCTGGAATCATTTTCCAATTGGAAAATTTGAATAAAGCAGCCGGTCCCACTTCATTTGAATTTACCAATCAGCGCGGGGCCGCACCGAGGGCCACGGGGTTAACCCGCGCAGCCACACCCGATCTGGTGCTGCAGCTGATCAGCGCGCTCGCACGCGTCGCTGACATGCGGGGCCCAGAGGGTCTCTGTCTACCTCCCGATGCGTCGTTCGGCCCCGGCGGCGCAGTGCCGGCGAGCTCACCGAAACGGTTACGTCGAACTCCTCCCGGCTTATCCTTGACCGCCTAACCATAAAATCCACCGTGCAAGACGATGGTGAGGTTCAATCGTGGCGGCGACGGCTGAAGATGGCGCGACGATGGCGGTGGATAGGGTTTCGGCTATGTCGAGCTCGCTCGGGAATGGCCCAAGAGGCTCGGGAAAAGGCAGGGAAGCTTCCTGGGAGCATGAGAGAGATGATTTGGAGGTGCAAATTCCGGGAAATGGTTGACAATGATGAGTTCAACGGCATGCCGACGGTTTCTTCACGGCGACTACGATAACCAGCACAGTATAGCCATTCCTTGATGATTCTTTCTGATTTTTGTTCGTACAGAACCACAAGGAGGCTAGAAAACTAATATGTAACTGGATTAAAAGATAGTTACATCTAGAAAACGAACTGCAAGGTGAACTTAGAAAAGCATTTAAAGCACGCCGAATGGAAAAGAGGAGTTTGTGCTCGATAAAGGATTAACCTTGGAACGGTTTTTACAGTGAGCAAGGTGGTGTCCCGGCGCTTCATTTATCTGTTGACGTCAAAGCGTGAAACGTCCTAGGCTGCTGGCACCACGGTGGACAGAGAGCGACATCCTCGGTGGCCCAAAGATGATGACGGCGGAACTTCAAAATACGGGCCCAACAAGTAACAACACGATGAGCCAAAGGGTGTGGATGGTAGAGCATAGCCTTGGCGTCATGTTTGCTGTTTGCATTGAAGAGAAATAAGGCAAGGAGGAGGTGCTCACGGGGGAAGAACGGAGGCAGCGGTGCTCTGCTTCGCGGGAGGGAAGAAAAAGTGGCGGCGCTGCTGTCCCCGTCGATGCCGTGAAGAAGGGACCGGGGGGGATAAGCAGGTCGCTGGGGTGCTATCAAGCTGGAAAGCAGCTCGCTGGAGCTTTGCTTGCATGCGGTGTCGAGCGGAGCGGCGGCGGGATTTTGGCGGCAGAGCACTCACGTACATGTGTCTATGACTAGCGGGTCCCACTGCCCCTTAAGCCTATCATCTCTGGAACTTCAATTCCCCTACCAATCTTGATCCGAAAATCCTAGATTTTGTGGAGAGGCCAATTTAAATATGGAGAATCAGATTATGAAATTGGATTTCAAATTTGGACAAGTTTCATGTGAAATTCAATTCAAATTAAATTTGACTGGAATTTGCTAAGCGTCTCAAATAAAATAGAAATTGGATTTCAAAAATCTTGAAACTTTGCAGGAAGGCTATTTGGAATATTATGAGGCCATGGAAATATGTATTGCCTCAGATTTGAATATTTTGACAGGGCCTAAATGTACAGTAGCTATATTCACGTTTTGAAATAATTTGAATATATATAGTACTGCATAGTGTTTTGCCCTAGCAAATTTCCATTCAATAAATTCCAAAATTTACAGAAAGGTCACTTGAATTATCCTAGGTCATTGGTGAAGTCGAACCCCTATGTTAATAAATTTAAGTATGAGTGAAAGAAAGATTCTTGATGATATCAAGTTCATGAGTACAACCATAATTGATCTCCACTATTGTTGATAACAAACTGGTAACTAAACCTTATATTAAGGAAAAACTGGGATTTTATTGTGGCCGGGGTAGATGATGTGGCATAGTAGCTTATGTGGCATGCCAATGTTGATGTCCAACTCAGACTAAGGATGAAAGTGAAATGGTTGTGCGAAGTTGAGGGACTAAATAATTGACCCATTTGAAAGTTCAAGGACCAAACTGAGTTTGGATTGAAAGTTTGAGGGTGAAGCTGAGTATTGTGCCAATTATAAACGAGCTAAGATCTTGCGAGCTTGATGAGCTCAAGCTCGAAAAGCTCGAGTAAGCTCATTTATTGTTTTCATCTATGATCTGTTTGTTTTGTGAAATCCGTTCTATCTGTATTTTCTGTTAATGAACGACCCTCCACACCACCGTTAACCTCTAAAGAGGCTTGTACGTTACTTTAGCTACTGGATGTGCCAAACGAGATCGCCCGTAGTGGGGCCTGCAAAACGGTCTGTAAAGTGGTAGTTCTAGTACCAGGAAAACGCAACAGGAAGCGACGACTGGAAAGAAAAGTGGAGATAATGTACAGAGACAAAAGAAAAGAAAGCACGAGAAAATGTTAGAAAAAGATAGGTAGCACGTAGTACGAATTAAGGTTAAAGAGCGTGGAGAACCAAACTGTAAAACAAAAATTTTTTGGCGCAGATTACTCCAGTCTTAGGCTTTGTTTGGGAAAACAATTATTAAAATCAAAGTTTTTGTAAAGTACTACAATTTTTTAGATGTCATGACAATATCAAAGTATTTCAATATCACAATTATTTAATGCCATAGTTTTGCAATATATAGGCCTTGTTTGAGAACATAGTTTTTAATATCAAAGTTTTTGTAAACTACAGTTTTTAAGATGTTATTACAATATCAAAGTATTTCAATACCACGATTTTTTAATATTGCAGTTTTGAAATACATAAGACTGTTTGGGAGCGAAGTAGCAAGCATCAAGAGAAAGCAAACAGAGAAAAAACTTTGGTTCGGACCAAAGTTTTCTATACACCAAAAACACCGTGGTATAGATGAAACCATAGTTTTAAATACATAGTTCTTGAGTTGGTTGCGAAACACCATTCTGTAAAACATATATACCATGGTAATCTCAAATACCAAAGTATTGCTCCAAAACTCCAAATACTGTGTTCTCAAACAAAGCCTAAGATTGTTTGGGAGCAAAGTAGGAAGCATCAAGAGAAAGCAAGCAGAGAAAAACTTTGGTCCGAACCAAATTTTTCTATATATACAAAAAAAATTCGGTAGTATAGAAAAAACCATAGTTTTAAATACATAATTTTTTAGTTGGTTGCCAAAGATCATTCTGCAAAAAATACCATGGTAATCTCGAATACCAAAGTATTGCTCTAAAACTCCAAAAATACCGTGTTTCCAAACAAAGCCTTAACCCTGTCAAACGTAGTATGTTATCTCTATTGATGACAAGTTATTATTCTTGTGCTGATGTCGAAAACTGAGCGGTTCCATTACTTTGCACGTCCCATCAACGCATGCAGAGAGGCGTGGATCCCATAGGCTATGGTGTTCACATGTCAGCCACCCTTAATGCACCTGTAGGACGCGACCCCCATCAGTACGCGTCTCCACCATCTTCTCCACGCGTACTCTAATGACACACCACTGTCTTTTCCGCCCGTACTCTAGCTTGCTCTTTGTCTCTGCCGCACGCACCCTCATTGGTTACCTTCGCAGCACGGTGATGCTGAAGCCTATGGAGTTGCCGTTCACGCACGATATTGCGGTCGAGATCATGGGGCGCCTCGCCGCAAGCTCCCTGCGACTCTTGGACGACCTCTCCAGTCTGCGTGCCACCTGCAAGACAATGCATGTGGCATGCCGGGATGGCGGTGTGGGGAGGCACGGGCCGCTGGAGCTGGAGAACCGGAGGATGCGGCACAACCCAACGCGCTACAAAGCCCTCGTGGAGAACCTGGCCATCGTCGGCCACCCTCATGCGTACTCCAGTAACCCGAAAACACAACAGGTAGCTACGACTGGAATGAAAAGTGGACACAATAAATAGAGAAACAAAGAAAAGAAAGGACGAGAAAATGTTAGTAAAGATTGGTAGTACTCTAGCGTACCACTGGCCCTATGCCCCTATATGCGGTGTCGTCATTACCACTACTCCTATACGCGGCCAGAATTTATTACCACTGCTTGAATGGATGTGCTGTAGACTAGATGTGCCGATTAGTTTATTTTGTGTTTATTGGGGATTATGTAACATCTAGTTTTGTCAATTAGTTTGTTGCCTAGAATGGTTACGTTGAACAGTACTGTTTGGTTCCGTCGATGTTTATGTCTAGTATTTAATCCATGTCTATATCATTGTGTTGCTGCGGCTCAAGAGATTTTATGCGTATGCTTTATTTTGATCGGAATACCACCCCCATTGTTACATTAACTTGCCCGTAGATGGGCTCACGCGTCATAGGGACGAACATCAAACGTCCCAACGCAGTTTTGGCCGATGATTACAAAGTGACTCAGCGCAGTTTCAGCCCACGAATAATAGGCGGCCCAGTGCACTGTTGGGCTTACTCTGATAGCTTCACGTACGCTTTTTCCTAGCTGCCTGCCCACGGCGGTCAATTTTTTTTCGCGTCGAATAAAGAAGGAAAATAAGAAATAAAAAGAATTTTTTTATTACGGTACTCTTCGATCCCTAAGGGCACCTCTCCCGACTGTACGAAACACGCTTGGAGGAGCATCCGCAGGTGCCAAGCTCTTTGAGGAACATCCGCCGGCCACCGCGCGTGGAGGAGCATCCGGCGGCCGCCACACATGGAGGAGCAATAGCGCTAGGTACAATTGCTCACATAATGTTATTGTAAATCTATCCTCTTACGGATAGGATGATTGAATTGTAGGAAGTGATTTCAGAGGATAAGACATGGATGGGGAAAAACAGGTGTACGAAGGAGTGGCAGGATGGAATGAAGTCATTTTTAAATTTTGCATTCTAGGGCACCACTGAAAGAGGAAGTATGCCTTTTCCCTCCTCGAAATGTCGTAATATTTGCCACGGGACACTCAAGGAAGTACATCTTCACATTCTTGGTAATGGGATGTCATCGGATTATACTTGTTGGGTACACCATGGAGAAAAAGAGTTGAGAAAAATATTGTTGAGCAATCAGCAAATAATGAGGATATATTTTCTAATGATGCTGCTACGGAAAATTTGCTTTTCAGTCTACTTAGAGGCACTGATCATGGTGGTACTTCAACAGATGTTGATGTTCCAAGAAATGCTATAAACCAGCAAGAGCCAACTGGGTGTGCAAAGGCACTCTATGACTTATTAAATTATGCCAAAAAGGAGTTATACAGGTTGTGAGAAGGTGACCTAATTATCCTTCATTGTTAGGTTGTACCAGATAAAGTGTTTAACTGGTTTGAGCAAAAAAGCATGTTAGTTGAACCTTGAACTATTCTCATATGTGCATCCAGAGGGCCACTGCATTCCTAATACACTTGATAAAGTTCAGAAGGTTGTCCGTGACCTGGGGCTGGACTACAAAAAGATCGGTACATGTGTCAATGACTGTGTGATATTCCTAATAATGTTGAAGAGGTCGCTCCATGGATCAAGCACGTATAACTCAGATGTTCTATACTATATTGGATCATGCTTATTGTAGATGGCTAATTTAATTTTGTACCCTTTTCAGAGAGCATATTGAAGAACTGAAAAAGATTCATTCTTGTGATGTTCAAAAACACCATAGAGATGAGTTTGTGTATTGGTTTCGGAAACGTTTAAGTACATGCGAGTTTGTACTTTGATGAAACATTTAACAAATATGTGTTATAAAGTTGGTTTATCGATGACCACTTTTATACTAATATTGATATGCATTATCTAGAGGACCTGATCGTCGGGCACATTTTTTCAGTCGATCATTCATAAATGGCTGCTTCTTTTGAACTGCAGAGGGGAAAAAGATTTATGGACACAGAACATAGGTGTTGGTGTTGATGATGAATGGTTTGGAGTAATCAAGAAAATGATTTATGTTGATTTAAAAAAAAAACCAAGAGCCTCTATTATTTCAATGTGACTTGTTTGATCGGCCTTCTTTCGGTCAGAACCAAAGTTGAGTCTACAAAAAGGATCAATACGAAATGATAGATATTCACACTATTCTTTCTCAATTTAAGTATGAGCCTTACATTATAGCCACCCAAGCAGAACAAGTTTTTTATGTTCAAAGTGTGAAGCAACCTAAATGGGCTACAGTTGTTGAAACAGAGCCATGAAACCTTTTTGCCATGCCACCTGGAGACCGTGAAAATAACTTCACTCAGATGATGGAGGCTGAGACATTTGATGATCGACTTAATGATATCAATATGCCACAGGTAGATGAGGATACCACCGCATGGGCTAGGAATGACATTGAGGGAGCAACCGGTGATGCTTCAGAAATTGAAGATGACGACGACGACAATGAGGATACATATATCAATGATGGTTATGTACCTCCATTATTGGGGGGGGGGACAACAACAAATATGATGATTTTTTTTCATATAAGTATTATGTGAGGTAGCTGTGAAGCCGCTCTTCTATTTTAACAGCAAGCTTATTGAAGCAAGCCTATATTGAATAATCCCACCTCTTTAGAAGATATCTAGAATTTGAAATGACGCTCCTGAGGAAATTCCCAATGCAACAAACTAGTGATTCCTGGCAACAAATCCTAATGCATAGAGTGTGTTCTGTGGCGATAGATCCTAACGCACCGAACTCGTGAATCATCGCAATAGATCCTAATGCAACGATTGTGTTCTGTGGTGATAGATCCTAACACCATAAATTGTGAATCGTGGCAACAAATCCTAATGCAACGATTGTGTTACTTGGCGATAGATCCTAACCCCACAAGCTTATGAATTGTGGCAACAGATCCTAATGCAACGAGTGCATTCCGTGTCGATAGATCCTAACGCCACGAACTTGCAAATTGTGGCAAAAGATCCTAATGCAACAATTGTGTTCTATGGAGATAGATCCTAACGCCACAAACTTGCAAATCATGGCAACCGATCCTCATGCAACGAGTGTGTTCCATTGCGATAGATCCTAACACCATGAACTTGTGAATCTTGGCAACATATCCTAATGCAACAATTGTGTTCTGTGGAGATAGATCCTAACGTCACAAACTTGTGAATCGTGGCAACAATTGTATTCTGTGGGAATAGATCCTAACGCTACAAACTTGTGAATCGTGGCAACAGATCCTAATGCTACGATTGTATTCCGTGGCGACAAATACTAACGCCATGAACTAGAGAATCGTGGCAACACATCCTAATGCAATGATTGTGGTCCGTGGCGATAGATACTAACGCCACAAACCAGTGAATCATGGAAACACATCCTAATGCAACGATTGTGGTCCATGGCGATAGATACTAATTCCACGAACCAGTGAATTGTTGCAACACATTCTAATGCAACAATTGGGTTCTGTTGTATTAGTATCCTGACGCCATGGAACAGTACAATCGTGGCAATAGATCCTAATGCAATGATTGTGTTTCATTGCATTCTCATCCTAATGCAACAGTGTACTGATTAGTGGCAACATATCCTAATGCAACGATTGTTTTCCGTGGCAATAAAACTCTAATGCCACAAACCAGTGATTTGTGGCAACAGATCCTAATGCAATGATTATGTTCCATGGCGATAGATCCTAATGCCACAAACTAGTGAATTGTGGCAAAATAGCAAGCTTACTGTAACGATTTATCCCCTTAGGATTGAGTGCTTTTGTGTGTGTCACACTACCTCAACTTATCATTTAACCCATCCTTGCTAGAAACCAACCTAAGCCTTTCCACTTGATGATTGTTTTACTTCCACCTAGCCTTCCTTTGGGAAAATATAAATGTCACCCTTTGAAAATACTCCTTTAAGGGGAAATACTACCTTGATAATTTTTGGGCGCTTGCGAACATTCAATTAAGAATCATAAACTACCAACAAGTATTTCTGGCACCCCTGCTAGGGATGATTTGTTAGTAGTGCGTAGGAAATATCAATAGGTGTCTAGAATACAAGGCTCATACTTAAATTGAGAAAGAGTAGTCTCAACATCTATCATTCCCTATTGATCTTTTTTATAGCCTCTGCTTTTGTTCTGACCGGAAGCAGGTCGACAGTCACATTCAAATAACAGAACCTCTTGATTGTTTTTTCAAAATCAACCGAAATCTTTTTCTTGATTACTCCGAACCAATCATGATCACTATCCCGAACAACAACACCACTATTTTTGGTCTATAAATCTTTTTCCGCATCTGCAGTTCGAAAGAAGAAGCCATTGATGAATGATTCACTAAAAGGACGTGGCCGACGATCATGTCATCTAGATAATGCATACATATAATCGGTTACTTTGCATTATTTGTGTAATTCGTAATCTGTAAACATTAGTATAAAAGGGGTCATCTACAAAGCAGTTTTAGAACACATATTTGTTCAATATTTCATCAAAGTAAAAACGTGCATGTACTTACTCATTTTTGAAACCAATAAACAAACTCATCTCTACGGCGTTTATCAACATCACGAGAATAAATCCTTTTCAGTTCTTTGATATGTTCCCTGAAAAGGGTACAAAATTAAATTAGCCATCTACAATAAGAATGGTCCAATATAGTATAGAACACCTAAGTTATACGTATTTGATCTATGGAGCAGCCTCTTTAACATTAGAAATAAGATAATCCCTGATGTTATGTATTCCCACCATAGTATGTTTGTGCCATTTATACCCTTTTTTAGAAATATCAACTTCTGTAAATATATTACACTCAAGAGAAGGTTCATTCCTAGCTACAGCTTCATGACAGTCTGGCCTATTAAGCTTGATGCTGCTATTATCCAAAAATTGACTATAAAAAGTTATACACTCTTCCATAATATATCCCTCAGCTATAGAACCCTCCGGGTGAGCTTTGTTATGTACATACCTCTTCAATGTACCAAGGTACCTCTCAATTGGATACATCCATCTGTATGAAACAGGTCCACCCAAGTGAGCTTCTTCGAGAAGATGGGTTGGAAGATGTACCATGATATCAAAGAAAGCGAGAGGAAACAACATCTCAAGCTTACATAGTTTCAGGTATTTGTTTGCTCATTTATCCAAATCTGGTTCTGCCAGTTCTTTAGAACAAATTCCAAAAAAAAAAGGAATGTGCTAAACTCAACTAAAGGTACAACATCATTTTCAGGCAATATGTTACGTATTGCATTAGGAAGGAGCTTTTGATATATAATATGACAGTCATGAGTGTTTAGACCCAATACCTTACATGCTTTTATGTCCACGCATCTCTTGATGTTTGAGGCATAACCATCGGGCATCTTTACATCCCCCAAAAACTTGCACAGGGTGGTCTCCTCATCTGTATGCAAAGTATATAATGTTGGTGGCAAATCATACTTCTCATTTGTAACCACAATATGTTGATATGGCAGTATACACATATCTTGCATATAAAGAGGATCTTGTAGACTATCTTTTGTTTTACCATCCATATCAAGAAATGTCCCCAATATGCTATGACAAATGTTTTTCTCAATGTGCATGACATCTAAGTTATGCCTTATTAGCAATGTCTTCCAATACGGGAGCTAGAAAAAAATACTTTTATTCTTCCAACTATGCCACCTATTTTCTTCAGTGCGCTTTCTCTTATTATTCGTCTGTCCAAAACTCACTTGGTCAAAACTCTCGTATTCTTGGAGCACTTCATCACCAGAGAGTGATGTTGGAGCCTCTCCATTCTCTATCTTGTTGTTGAAAGAAGCTTTGTTTTGACGCCACCTGTGATTCTAATGTAGGAAACGACGATGACCCATTTAGCAATACTTTCGTTCATATTTCAACCACAACGCGTCAGTGTTTACATGGTAGTATGGACATGATAGCTTACCTTTTGTGCTCCATCTGCATAGCATTGCCATATGCTAGAATATCATCTATTGTACACAATATAGAAGCTTGGATGAGAAATGTCTCTTTCTTTAAACTGTCGTATATTTCATTACCATCAGACCATAATTTCTGTAGATCATCAATCAAATGCTATAGATAGACATCAATATTGTTTCAAGTTGACTTTGGCCCAGGAATTATCATTGACATCAACCAATAAGGTTGCTTCATACAAAACCAAGGTGGTAGACTATAAGGGATTAGAATCACAGGTCATGTACTGTAAGAAACATTCATTATTCTAGAAGGATTGGAACCATAAGATGCTACCCCAACTCTTATGTTGTGAGGATAAGATGAGAAATTTGGGTGAATGCTATCAAAATGCTTCCATGCTTTCGAATCTCTAGGATGGCGTAATATTCCATCATGAATACGTTCTTCTTTGTGCTAGTGCATGTTTGATGTTGTTGATTCTACCATATTAAACCTTTGTAGATGGGGAATAAGAGGAAAGTATTGCAGAATCTTGCATGCTACAAGCTTATTGGCTTTTTCACAAGGTAAGGTGTAAAAGCCCGTTTTTCGGAAGAACAAAAACGCAAAAAAAAATACGAACTTAAAAATTTTGAAAATAGACTTGGAAATCCAAACTCACATGAGCCATATGAGTTAAACTATGTTCACTAAAAATAGGGACTTGTTAAAACTTTACATATAGAACATGGTTGCTGATGTGGAATGGAACTTAAGGTGAAGAATCCTTAATTTCCAAGTATTCACATTTTTAATGAAAAATTAAAGGAGAAAAGAAAACAAAATAGAGAGAAAGAAAAAGGAATTATTCCAACCCTAAAATGGGACATCCAAAAATATTCAAATCTCAGGCCGTAAATTTTTCCATGACCTACTAATATTCCAATTAGACTCTCGGTAAAGTTTCAAAATTTTTGAAGCACGTTTCCCATTTATTGGACACGTACTGAGAGTTTAATCAACGTCGACTTCAAATTTAAACTTTGTGCTCAACCTTGTCCAAATCAACTCCAAATTTTTCCTGAGGTCCCTTATGGTTCAAAAAGGTTAACTTCAAAGTTTCAGGATTTTTGAACCTAATCTACTATTTATTTCCTTGAGTCAAGTATCACCACTTGAATTCAAATTCAAATCTGAGTTCAAATTCAACTTGCTCAGTTTTGAAATCTGATTGCACCATAAAATTCTCCACATTTTATTTAGTCACGGGGCCAAATTTGACTATTTTTGAAGCTTGTTTGCTAGCTCCATTTGAATTTTGAAAAGAGAAGGAAGAAGAGAGTGGGACCCACATGTCATACTTATCCTCAGTACTAGGAAAAGGGTGGGCCCCACTGGTAAGCTGCTCAATGGATGAGATATTTTGCATCTGAAAATGAAGAGGATAAGGAGAAGGGAAAAATGGGGCCCACATGTCATGTCTATCCTCATGGCCACAAAAACCAACTTTGCTGCTCTCTCTCTGTCCTTATCAGCGCCCGACCCCGCTTCTTCTTCCCTCCTCCCACGGTCGCTCATGGCACCGCAGCGCCCCACCAGGGCTCGCCCCCTACTCGCCGCTCCTTCGACATGCCACCCCGCTCCTTCCGCCGCCGCCATAGCTCCCGGCCCGCGCGCCTCCTGCACCCCAGCGCGTCGCCATCCCACCGCTCCACCCCGCAGCTCGCCCCCACGGCGCCTCCCCGCCTGCCATGGCTGAGCGTCGTTGTCTACGCGCTTTTACCACCACCTCCTCCCTGCCGAGCTGCTCCATCGTCGGCCCTCCTAGCTTCTGTCCACGGCGCCCCGAGCAGCACCGCCGCCCATGCCCCAAGTCGCCGCGAGCGCCTCAGCCGCACCCGCGCCTTGTCCACGCCTCGACCGCGCCAGCCGCGTCGAGCGTGCTCCCATGTCCGCGCGGCCGCGGTCGTCTCTCCACTGCTCGCCGAGCTGTCGCCTCCCACCGCCGTCCTGATGCTTGCCATCCGCTCCAACACACGCCCTGACCTGCGACATGCCACGCCTGTTCTTTGTCTGCGTGCGCTCGCCGCCCTCGGTAAGTCGGCGCGACGTTCCACACCATGGCTGCACCCAACCAGAGAAGTGAGTGACCGGTGAGATGTATGAGATGCAAGAACACGTTGATGACACAACGGCGACGAAAATTGGCTCAAGGTTAGCTCTGATTTGTGCAAAGATTAGTTGGGACAGAGATGCAGCCTAGGTATTCGATGAAATGTTCACAAGGAAAGAACCAACTTCGTTGATGTTCAGAGCTGGTCTTGATGCAGGGGTATGGTGATGTGGCAACTCGACAAGCCCAAGTGCCAAGATACCCTTTGAATGGTGATGAAGCGACGGAAATCAAGTACACACCCAAGATGTTCGGCGAAATGCCTACAAGGTGAGCCTTTCCCTGGAATACCTTGCTTGACATCATCGATGTCCGTTCATCGTGACCCCTAATGGTACTCATGTCTCGTCAAGTCATACGTCCAGTTTTCGCATTGATATCATTTCTATAGAAGTCCCTAAGTTGACCTCCTTTGTCGTTTGTATCACGTTGGCATGTCCGTGCGTGCTCGTGATGCTCCACCATGAGTCGCGTCGACGTCGTTGACCATATGACATCGTCGTGACGTTCCGAGCCATCATCGTGTCCTGGCATCGAGATGAAGGATGCCTGTAACGTACATGATGCTGAAACACAACCACGACACAACGGTCGACAGTCGTTTAGCCAAATTAGGGTTTGGTCAAGGCGAGACTCGTCGAGTCCTAGGTGTAGCCTAGATGCTCGATGAAATGCCTTCTAGGTCAAACCGAGTGTATTGGTGACCACCGATGACCTAGGGTAGAATACTGCGAGAACGTTGCGACCGACGAGGAGAACTAGTCCAAGTTGAACCTTGGATAAGGATTTCTTAGTTGTGTCGAGGACGTTTCCTTTCAGTTCACAGGATTGGTTAACTTGGTGTACCACTTCATCGACGACAGGTTCGTCGAGTCCCTTATCAACAACCGAGTCGACATCACTAGCCTTAAGACTCACAAGGTGGTGTTCGGGATTCCGCTCACCCCATTGACGAGTCTGGGTCGATGTGGACCTCGCTAATCCGATCTTCTCGTGATGGCAAAGCATGACCGTCACGACAAGGTCTCGCATCGTGTTCGAGTTCCATGAGTTCACCGAGCTCATCTGGACAATCTTGCAAACGACACTGCAATAGTGTCGTGTAAGCACTTGAACGATGCCCAAGAAGCTAGCCGTAGAAACTACTTTACCTAAAAGTCATTTGAACGTTGTCTTGGTACTCATACTAGGTTAACGGTGCTTGTAATGACTTCTTAAGTCCAAGCCATGTTGATCTCAATTCAATCCCAAGTGTCGTTAGGTTCCATCATGGTTCATCCTAAGTCAGGACCCTACGACAGCACTGCTCACTTAACTAGGTTTACTCCTGTATGAGTTAAGTCAAATTTATTGGTCGATTGCTAAATCGCAACCTTCGTCTTGTACACCACTCATACTCAAGCTTTCGATGCCACCTTGACACTTAGGTCATCCTTACACTACCAGTCCAACACTTCCACACCATTCAGCTGTATCGTCCTTGAGTGGCATAGCGTTGAGTGTTGAGCGCAAAGTTGCAATGTGTGCTTACATTGCACCTTTCAATTCACATCTCGATACTACTATGACCCTTTGACTTCATCCTTTGTTCATTCACACAACAAAGGCATATCTGTCCTTCCTAGTCGAACTCCTTATTCTTAGAGTTTACACAACCCCGTGGAGTCTTTTCTTAAATTACTTAATTACTTATATGCATATCATGTCGATAGGAAACGTGATGGTAGGTGATCGACGAGGAGCTTCGCTTGGAGGAGAAGGCCAAGGTGTTCCCACTGAGGTTCCATGGCAGGTTCTCCGGAGGAAGATCAAGCCCTAACAATTGACATTTGTTCAGTCGCAAACTAAGGCAAGCCCCGGTTTGCATTTAAGTCGTTTATAAACTTTTTCTTTATCACTATGATGAGTAGTATATGAATTGTGCATTACGTGTAGGGTGAATGATACTCCACATGAATGACCAAAAATCCCAGGGTTTATTTGGCACGAGTTACAGTTGACCTGTAGTAACTGCTTCGCAAATGCATAGGAGATACGGTAGAAGTCGAGTAGTTGGAATCTACTCGCGAGAGATGTATCTCACAGGATTGGTTGAATAGAAAATGGCTTAATATAATGAAACTGAGACCGGGCAGGAATGGATAGGAAGCGGCGAGAATTGAGTCTCGGTCGCATAGCCCTGCCTGTGTCGATTAAGGCCCGTCCGTATGCAGCCCCTTCGGACAAGCTTGAATTGTACCGGCAATATAATGGACATATGGAATCCAATAAACTGATGTAACTTGATAACTGGGATGTCGAGACCCATTAACTCACCATCGATAGGGGTTGGTTGAGGACAGTAAGGTGTAAATCGGTCGGCGGACACATGAGGTGTTCCGTGCGGAGACCTTCTGTTTGCGGAGGTGAGACGGGCTCAACATTCGAGTTTCTTGTGAAAGGTGGCCATATACGCCTAGTACTGAAGTGTTATGTAGGTACAGGTGTGCTCGCTGACACTTCCGAACGACGTATGTGTCGTGTTGTCCGGGTGTGTCTTGATTGCAATCACTGTCCCTCGCAGTAATAGAGTACCACTTGTTCACTGAGCGGTGATGTAGTAAATACTAAAGAAGTCAGAAAAGTCATATGGTATTGAATTATAATTACTTTGCAACCTTGCTTGGTTTATAGATAGTATGACTAAAGATTTTCAATTTCCCCATACTTTAGCTGTAATAGCAGTATGTGCTTTGGGCATGTCATATCATCGGTAAAGCGTTTCTTGTTTAATTGTGGAGCCCATGATGTGCCGTGCTCAGAGAATGTCATTTGCTACTTAAAACTTGATTATAAGGATCCACTTGTAGGCGAGTCATTTATGCTATTCCTTGCCTATGTTTAGTGTCCCCTTACATCTGTCTAGTGAGACGGTTAAGTCTTGCTGAGCCTTATGCTCACGTTTGCGCTTTAACGATATTTGCAGGTATTAGTTTTATTTCTGCTGTTCAGGTTGTACATGAGACTCGAGGTGTTGAGATAAATCTCATGTGAGCCACGCCGCTGCTGTATGTTCTTCGTGTTGCTAGTGAGAATCGTCCTAGGGCATGGACGCCTTCTCTCCTGCTTAGTTAGGTGAGATTATGAGTATGTATTTTCCGCTGTGTGTGTACTCCTATTGTACACTCTTTTGTAAACTCTTCTTATTATGAAAGGAAAACTTTATATGTTTTGGTATCCTTTTTGTGTGTGCTGTTAGGTGCCGCATCGCACGGTACCACCCAATGAGATCCTCGGATGTGTGGACTCAGGTCCCCACATAAGGCCTCTCTTGCATCCCCACCAGTACTATTTTTTCATCTTAATTCACAACACTTTGGGCATCGATCCTTTAGAATCGAAGAGCACATATAAATCTACTAGAGGGGGGTGAATGGTAGATTAAAACTTTTTCAGCAGAAGCAACAAAAACCCCTCGGCAGAAAAATGATCTGTTAAATGAATCAGTTGTGCGACTAATCTAAATGTGATCAATTGTGACAAAAGTAGTATATATTGTGGATAATCAAGTCACAAAGACTTCACAATAAGAATCACGAAAATCCGTCGAGAGAAACTTGAGTTACGATCGAAAGATCGAACAAAGGTCAATCTGGTCCATCCGAGAAAAACAATTGTGTAACACTACAAAGAAACTCGTGTAGATCAGAAACCACAAATCCAATGATCGTGAATTTTTCATAGATGATAGATAATCAAGCTGCCAAGACAACCCAAAAAGTATCATGTGAATTGGATCTGTAAAACTTGAGTTACGATAAAACCATCAAAGAAAGGTAGTGCTGTGCAGAAACTCAATGAGAAAAGCATCTCTGAAACAAGTCAGACGAAAAAGCCCAAAAGTTCCTTCAAATGACAAATTTTATTGATCAAAACACAAAAGGAACAACCCCAAAGTCGTACACCCCGAGCTCTGGCCTCCCTTGCTTATATAACAAGCCATGAGGACAACCCAATCCTAACTATGATTCAAATCCTACTCAAATTCAACCGAAACGTTCCATAACTACTCAAGACTCTTCCATACGTAGATAGAAGCAAATTTAAGACTTCCAAACCCCTTAGGAACTTATCTCAAATTCCTAAAACAACCCAACTTCGTGACCCACACGAAATCCTATCATAACCAACTCAAATCTTTCCATATTTGAGTCAAACCCGACTCAGCCGCAACCTGAGTCCATAACCTAGACGGTTGGACCTTTTCGACTAATTTTTTATTTCCACATGTTTGCTCATCAAGCCTCGGAACCATGTAGACACGTCCATGCACTCATTGCACACGTGCAAGCACCTTCCATCGACGTCCACGATACCTTCATATGCATTGTTCTTGATCCAAACATGTTGCGCGACCTCCCGATCAACTCAACCACAATTCCTCTCGAACTTGGTTGTTGAACCTCATCTTCTCCATGAGACTAGTTCAATGGATTGCATCACCAGCCATGTCTTGAACTCAAGAAACACCTGCACATGAATAAACAACCAATACTTCTGAGTACAAGTCCTCGACTTGACTCTCGTTAGTTCTGAAACCACAACACCTTACGTGAGCACCTCAGATAAGCATGTTGCAAACGTTAGCAAAAGGATATCAACAATAACCACCAAGACACACCAAAAACTTAGTACAATAATACTAAGCAAACTTTCCATAGATGTAAAGCAAGTTCGAATCAACTCAAACTAAAAGAGGAAACATTGCAATCTAGCTTCGGACCTTGCTAAAACTTACCGAACCTTTAGTCGGAGCTTACCAAAGCTAGCAGGACCTAGCACCAGAGCTTACCAAAGTTATTCGGACCTAGCGCTGGAGCATACTAATGCTTAGTCGGACCTAGCACCAGAGCTAGCAAAAATATGTTGGACCTAGGCATAGCAAGTCAGACCTAGACAGAGAAGTTGGACCTTGTCAAAGCAAGTCTGATCTTACGTCGGACCTTGTTGGAGCTACCCAAAACAAGTCAGACCTATTGTCGGACCTTGCTGGAGCTCGGACCTAGAGTCGGACCTCTTTTAAAAAGGTGTTTTGGAAATATTCAAAACTTTTATCGACAAAGCCAATGTATTCAACACACATAGGTCTCACAATCTCCCCTTGACGAATGCATTGGCAACACCACTTAAAATCCGAACATTGGCTTATGAAAAGTTTTGCAAACAATCAAATGAGAAAGAAATAAATTTAAAAACAAATATTTCTCCCCATACACATATTTCTCCCCCTTTGTAAATCAGAAATAAAATAAGAAGAAAAACAAAAATTCCCCCCTGAGAAGAATTGTGCCAAAAATACTTGTGAACGTTGCCGCGATGGAGTTGGGTCTTCCCAAGAGTCGCATCAAGAGCGAGGATGATTTGATGAAGGTCCGGACCTATACGGGGTGGTCTAGTGACTCCTTCAGCCAACTGATCCGCGCCGGCGAGTTCCCCTTCAAGAAGGAGCATAATGGCGACATGGTGTACTTCTCTGCATACGCCATTGTGAGATTGATCCCACCATTCTCTACTTTTCTTTTAATGCTGCGGTACTTTTACGGTCTTCAGCTGTATCATCTTGGACCCCATTCTCTTATTCTCGTGGTGACTTTTGTCCACTTTTGCCAGATGTGGGTGGGTGTTCCCCCTACGTCGAGCTGTTCGTACCCTCTTCACCATCCACACCACCGGAAAGGGGACTGAGCTTCTTAGCTTCTACTATTTCGTGAAGCACAAGAACTGCCCCTTCAAATACTCGAAGTCATTTCCTTCCGGCAAATGGGATGACTTGAAGAAGGACTGTGTCATTATTGCAGTGGAGGAGCACGAGAGGTTGGAGCTGCCTGAAGGACTCCCCAACGTTGACACCGACGCTTGGAGTGTAGTTCCGGTGTTGTAAGATGCCTTCAACCCTGTCCTGACCAAGACCCACGAATGCGTCGAGGGTGGAGTGACCCCTCAGATTGCCTTCTGTAACTTCCTGGTCAATAGATGAGCTCCGCTGAGGAAGAGGGAGAAGCTCGTGTGGGACCTCAACATCGTGATGGATGACGACCGGATTGAGACTAGTCAGAAATCCAACTTGGATGACGAAGCTTTGAAGCTTCATCTCAAGAAATTCCAACATGGGATAAACGTCAACGGCAATGTCTGGGTTCCGCCGGCAGCTTTCCTTCCTCTGAACATGGAGGTGCAGTTCAGCAGAGAGCTCCAAAGGAAGATGTCGGCGCTTGACGACTTTGGTGAGTTGGAAAGGCGTCCGACCTCCGGGGTGGTAATCCCCGGAGCTTTTGACGGAGGTCCTGCCTCCACCCCGAGCCAGAGGGTTGAAGACATAGGCAAGGGAAAGGGCAAGGAGCCAGTCGAACCCTCTAGCTGGAAGAGGAAGCTAAAGCATGCTGATGGGAGGTCCGTCAGGGATGTTCCCTATACGACGGCTCCTTCTCCCCGGTGGAGGCGGTCCTCCGTGACTGCACCTTCTCCAACGCAGGCGTCTTCAAGAGGTGCCAGCTTCGGGCAGTCAACCCCGGCCTCAGTGCCGGCTAAGAGTTTCTGGCCCGGGAGTTCTTCCAGGCCAAAAGAAGCTCCGGCTGAGAGGACACCTGCTGCCGCAAGTAGTCCTCAACTGTGGTATGATGTCGCTGTCTCACCAGACTTGGTGGGCTCCGGTTCCGGACCTTAGAAGAAGAGGTTTTGAGGCGAGTAGGATGGTAGCATCCCTAGGTAAGCATTGATTGCTTGCCTTAAAATGCTAGTCTAATTTTTGACGTGTCTTTAAACTTCTCTTCCCTTTATTTCTAGGATGTCAAAGAAGGGGTCAAGAACTTCGGCGCTGTCGTAACGACCGGAGCTGTGCATGTCGAAGCTCTGGCTTCAAGCACCAAGCCTCCTTCTCAAGTGATGGCAGAAGTCGTGACAACTCCGGCGCAGCTGTCCTGGAGTTGGATTCGGAGTCATCGCCTGAAGCTCTCGTGGTAGCGCCGGACCACGAGGGAGAAGTTGAAGATGCACCTCTGGCATCAGTGCTAGAGGCTGATGCTCCGGTACCAGAGCCGGAGATGTTTGAAGCTCCAACCTCTGAGCCAGAGGTCGTAGAGGCCCTGACCGCTGAGCCAGAGGCAATCGAAGTCTCGCCCACTGAGGCATAAATCATTGAAGCTCCGGCCCTTGTGCCAGAAGTTGCTGAAGGTCTGGCGGCTGAGCCGGAGATGCCTGAAGCTCCGGTCGCTGAACCAAAAGGAGCTAACGTGCCGACGTCTGAGCCAGCAGCGGCAAAGGCCACGGATGAAGCCTCTTCCATTGCCTCGGAGGTAGATGAACCAGAGTTGGAGCTGCATGAAGAGTTGGCGACAAGTCCTCCGCCCTCGGAGCCAGCGACCGAAGAATTAGAAGCAACACCCTTCAACTTCTGCTCCGAAGGTGGGAGTTACCCCAGTGGGTTCTTCCGCTGCTAAAGGGCACCCGGAGAGCGGCCCTAGTGCTGCAGGAGCTCAGGGGACCACTCTTGTAGAGTGGGACCCAATTGTTGTGATGGAAAATCCTCTGAAGCCTGCGGAGATGGTCCCAGCAGGTCCGGAGCCTATCCCTCTGTCGTTGTCCATAGACAACGCCTGTTCCAGCCTCCGACAAGTCCAACTCGCCTTCAATCATGAGAGCAAAGCCCTGGAGGAGGAGCGCAACCCCTTGAGGCGTTGGCGCAACAGACTCCACATCGAGACCAGGCTTGCCTAGACGAGGTTGATTGACCAGGAGTGGATCAAGAGGGAGAAGGCGCGGTTAGAATACTGGGACAAGCTGCTTGAGGAGAAGGAAGCCGCCATCCGGGCGCTCGATGCTAACTATAGGGAAATCCTTAAGCAAGCCATGTAGAGGCGTGATGATGCTGATGAGCGTCACAAAAACCTCAATGAATTGTACGAGGTTCTCCTGAAGCACCGGCAGAACTGGAGGCGAGGGAAGAAAAGCTCCTGGGGCAGCAGGAGGATGTTGTGAAAAGGGAGGTGGAGGTCACCCATAAATTGACTGTGGGTGAACAGAATTTGGCAGATCGCAGCAAGAAGCTGGATCTATGAAGCAAGGAGGAGAAAGAGAAGTACTGGAAACTGTGGAAGGAGCTGTCAATAAGAGAAGCTGATGTTGGCACCAGGGAAGGGAAGGTGAAAGGCAGGGAAAAGGACATGGCAGAAAGGCGGAACCGCTTCCACCTCCGGGAGATGGAGCTGACCGATCGTGAGAAGCAAGTTGCTGAGAGTATGCAGCAACATGCTAAATTGGTCGAGCGCCTCACTAGGGAAGGTTCAGAGCTTGCGGTAGCCTGGAAGTCGCTGGAGGAGCTGCAGAGCATGAAGGAGATAGAGTCCATTCAAGTGTGAGACTTCTTGGGGCGGGACAACAATGCACTGACACCACTAGGCTTCGATCCTGTACGTGCCGACAACCTGGAGCTGTACTTGGATCGAGCGCTGGTGTCTCTCAATGGTGCTGGCGGGAAACTTGACGCGATGGGCAACGTTATTGTGGACCAGCTCAAGACAGAGGGGGAGTCTTTGGCTATGAACGTTGCAGAGTATGTGCTAATGTGATATGTAAGCCGAGACCCCCAATTCTCCCTGGACTGGGTGCTTGAAGGTCCCATTGCTGAAGAGGAAGACGCTGCCAAGGTGAGCGTCCAAGAGGTTGGCAAGAAAGTCGCCACATTCTTCCACAGGACATAGATCCTCCAATAATTAAGACTTCTTCCTTTTGCCTTCTACTATAATCCCAATTTTGTAATCAAGTGCTTCAAGTTAATGAAATCCATTTTGACATGAACTTCACTTTATTTTTGACATCAATATAATGTGCTCTGTCTTGTTGGCTCCCTAGTATATGTGTACAATTGAAGTTTGTACACGTACCAAAGGATTTGACAGTATATTGATGACTTGAACGCTTCACACTTTTAGACTTTAGGTCCGAAGTGTTCAATTCTGGGCGTGACGATAGGTTGGACTTCAAGAACTTGACTGTTGATTGCTCGTTGATTGTCACCACTAGAGTTGCTTCCGGCCACTTAGCAAACTTGTCAATGGCGACATACAGGAACCTATAACCTCCGACGGCTTTTGGGAAAGGTCCCAAGATGTCCATGCCCCACACAACGAATGGTCATGTAGGAGGTATCATTTGTAGTGACTAAGCTGGTGTGTGAGTCTGTTTTGCGTGGAATTCATATTTTTTTTCTCTAGCTCAACCGCATCCTGGAGTGCTATAGGCCAGTAAAAGCCATGCCGAAAGGCTTTACTGACTAGCATGCGAGAAGAAGCATGGTTCTCACATTCGCCTCCGTGGATCTCCGCAAGGAGCTCGTGGCCTTCTTCCATTGCAATGCACCGCATTAGGATGCCACTGGCACCGCGCTGGTAGAGATCCCCTTCTACCAACGTGTATCTTTTAGCCAATATGACAATCCAGTCAGCGGATACTCTGTCTTCAAGAAGGATATTGTCTTTCAAGTAGCTCCGGATATCCGAGATCCATGCATCGGAGCTTACTTGAGCTTCTGAGTCTTGCGTGCTGGGTTGCTCGGAGCTTCCGACAGCAGCTACGACCCTTGGCGGACGCCATGGTAACAGGGCCACTTGGACTGTCAGCTTTGTGGTTCTGCTCTCGCCCCCTTCGCTCAGTTCAGCAGGCTGAGCCGTTGGTTTTGACAACCTCTGGACGAAGATGCCATTAGGAATCAGAGCTCCAATTGAGGCTTTCATCGAGAGTTCGTCAGCTTCAACATTTTGAAGATGCTAAACATGGGGGAAATCTAGGACTTCGAAGGCCTTATGAAGCCTCTGGACTTCAAGGAGATAAGCAGCTAGTTGAGGATTGTTACAGGAGCATTCACCACTGACTTATTTGATGATAAGTTGTGAATTTCCCTTCGCCAACAGCTGTTTGACACCATAGGATAGTGCCACCTTGAGTCCGTAGATGAGAGCTTCATACTCCGCCATGTTGTTGGTTGCCTTGAAATCAAGGTGAACCATGTACTTGACTTTCTCCCCAATTGGAGCCAGGAGAAGGATTCCAGCTCCGTCCCCCTACTTCTGCAGAGAGCCATCGAAGTAGAGAGTCCAGTGAGGCTCGGCGAATACCGGAACCTTGGGTTTTGGTTTCTACTCACTGTGGCCCCCAGAGTTTGATGGAGATGGGGTCCATTCCGCTACGAAGTCAGCCAAAGCTTGACTTTTGATTGCTTGTCGTGACACGAATTCTAGATCGAATTCAGCCAGTTCCGCTGCCCACTTTGCAATGTTCCCAGTAGAGTTAGGGTTGTGCAAAATATCACACAGTGGAAAAGAAGTTACCACTAATATTTTTTGGGCTTGGAAGTAGTGACGAAGCTTCCTTGAGGCAATAAGAACTGCGTAAAGCAGCTTATGCACCTCAATGTATCTTGTCTTGGAGTCATGGAACACTTCGCTGATGAAGTACATGAGGCGTTGGATGGTCCGGGCCATTTCGAAAGGACCCGGAGCTTCTTCTCCATCGACCCGGACCCTTCTGGAGGGGTCCAGTACTTCATGATGTGTTTCCTGGACCTTCCCGGAGGGGTCCAAAATTTCTTCTTGTTCGACCCGGACCTTGTTAGAAGGGCCCTGATTATCTTGGTCAGCCAGGTAAACTCCCTCTGGCGATGATGTTGATCTCTGACCATTTCGTTCTAAGGTTCCATGTCTGAGAGCTGGGACCCAGACACACCCTTATTTAACTCCGGACCCTCTTGGAAGGGTCTGGGTTCCTGGACTAGCTGTTGCTCCAATATTTCCGCAACAGGAGCATACTGACAACTTCGGTGGTTGCCAAAATGTAAAGCAGTAAAGGCTCACCAGGATTTGGAGCTACCAATATCGGTAGTGTGGTGAGGAGTTGTTTCAACTCTTGAAACGCCTTTTCTACTTCTTCAGACCAATGAAATGGTCCGGACTTCATCAGGTGTTTGAAGAATGGTAGCGCCCGTTCTGCTAGTCCTGAGATAAACAGGCTGAGCTCAGCTAGACATCCAGTTAGCTTCTGGACATCTGTGATGCAGGCTGGGGGCCGCATATCTTCTATGGCCTTGATCTTCGCCGGATTTGCTTCAATTTCTCGGTGAGTCACCAAGAAACCTAGAAGCTTTCTGGAGCTAACCTCGAAGACACATTTGTCAGGGTTCAACTTGATGCGCGTGGAGCACAGCTTGTCAAAGACAACATGTAAATTGTCAGGGAGTGACTCCTTGTTTTAAATCTTCACGACGATGTCATTGACGTACACCTCCACCAAGTCTCTAATTGCTCTCCAAATGTTTTATACATAGCTCGCACAAATGTTGAAGCAGCTTTTTTTAAGACCAAATGGCATGGCAGTATAACAGTACAATCCATCTACTGTTATGAAAGCAGTATGCTCTTCATCTTCCTTAGACATCTGAATTTGATGATATCCAGAATATGCATCTAAGAAACACAGTATCTCACACCCGGAGGTGGAGTCCACTATCAGATCTATTTTAGGTAGTGGAAATGCATCCTTTGGACATGCCTTATTTAAGGTGGTGTAGTCGATAAACATCCGAAGCTTCCCGCCGGCCTTAGGTACAACAACTGGGTTTGCCAGCCATTTTGGATGGAAGACTTCCCGGATGAATCCAGCTTCGAGCAACTTCTTGATTTCCTGTCGAATGAAGTTTTATCACTCGATTGATTACTTTCAGGGCTTCTGGTGTACAGGCCGTACGTCACGGTAAATCTTCAGATTGTGCTCAATCACCTCCCTAGGTATCCCAGGCATTTGTGATGGTTGCCAGGCAAACACGTCGACATTAGCCCAGAGGAAAGTGATGAACGCGAGTTCCTATTTGTTGTTCAGACCCCCTGATATACCGGTAGTCTGAGCAGCATCGGAACCAATTTGGACGACTTCGGTGGGAATGCCGGTGTCTCCGCTTGGTTGCACACGGGGTGCAGAGGTAGATCCTTTATGACGAATGCTTTGAGGGTTCGGAGCTGGCTCCTGATCGGATGCTTCCTCTTGCGCTGTGGTAAGCGCTTAGAGTAACTCCTGTGGTGCGATCTCTGCGGATCTGGAGAACGTCTGTGGGAGTTGGCATCTTCAACACTAAGTAACCATAATGAGCGGCGTACATGAACTTGTACAAGTCTGGCCTGCCTAGAATGGCATTGAATGACAGACTAATTTGCGCGACGTCGAAGACCAATTTCTTAGTTCTGTAGTTCTCCCGAGTCCCGAAGGTCACTGGGAGTGTGATGGAACCGAGAGGATTAATGGTCCCCGGACCTACCCGAGAAAAACGTCGGGATGGGCGAAGGTCCGAAAGTCGGAGCTGAAGCTTAACAAAAGCTTAGAAGCTTATGAGGTTCAGCCCTGAACCTCTGTCCACCATTACATGGTGGATTTGAATATTGTTAATGGTGGGTGACACCATCAACGGGAGTTGGCCAGCCCCGATCCTGTTTCGGGGGAAATCCGAAGCATTGAAAATGATGGGAGTATCCATCTACTTCCGATGAGGCTCTGCCTTAGCAGTGGGAGCTGCCACAGCCATGTCCCGCCCTATTGTCTTGAGGATGCGGCGAGAGGTGATGTCCTAAGAACCACCATAGATGGTGTTTAGGGTTTTCCGGCGCTCATTGTTAGAGACATCGGAGTTGTCATCAACAGTGTTGAAAACAGCTTTCAGGACCATCTTGGGATTCAGGAAATGTAGCTCCTCTTCAGCCAGAGCTTCATCGACTTTTTGCTTTCCTTCCCGCTGACGGAAAGGAGCTTCTTTCTGGCGCTTGTTATAGAGCTCGGCAAGGACCTCTCGACATTCTTCCAGGTTGTGTCTGTCCATGTTTTGAATTGGACACCACGCCTTTGAACTGTTGTCGTCTTCTAACGAAGGACAAGGTTGCTTCTCGGGGCGTGGCCCCCGGGCACCCGGAGCTGCAGTAGGTGCAGCGGATGGTGCGCCAGCCGATGCCTTCTTATTGCCATTGGGATTCTTTTTCTTTTTTCCACTACCGGAGGTTGTGGCTTCAGTTTTGGAGGACTTCTTGTTGGACTCCAGAGCTTGCTTGGAGTGCATTTCGCGACCCTCCGCAGCTCTAGCACATTTGTCTGCTAAGCTGAATATTTCCATGACGCTGGTGACTTCTTTGATGGCCAGCTTCTCCAACATCTTTTTATCTCGAACACCGTGTCTGAATGCAATGATAACAGAAGAGCCCGAGATTGAATGAATTGTATTCCGTAAATGAGAAAACCGTGGATGAAGGATCAATTCCCCCGATGTCTGCTTTACAGCAAACAGATCCAATTCAGTACCAGGTCGGGTGTAAAAACTCCCGAAGTTGGCAGTGATTGTTGGCATTGCTCTGCCCAACTGTTATTTGAGTCGGGTGGAAGAGTCATGAACCAAGACCTTGCAGTCCCAGTTAAAGCCATCGGGAAGTAGTTGGCCATCACAACCTCATCACCCCCGCTGCTAGTATGGTAGAATTCGACATGGTTGATAGTCCCGTCGAATTTTTCTGGTAAGTGAGGCTGGAACTTCTGTGGGCATCTGACAATGCGTAAATGCATGGCCAGGGCAGAACGGCCTCCTCCTACTCCCTGAGGAACAAGGTTGTCCCGAGCCTCTCGCCTCTCACGAGCACGCTTGATTTGGACACGACCGTCCTTCTGCCGGTAACGGTGGTCAAGTTCTGACCGCAGGTCATGAGTCGGAATCCTAGTGATGGTGTGGGTGCGTCGTGCCCTAGGAGGCAACAAGGTCACCTGCTGGGATGCAACACGTCTCCTTTGCTACGAGACTTGCGGACCCCGTCGGCCCGACAAGGTCTGTCATTGTGATGGTGCTTGCCCCGAGGGGCGAGGACCTTGATTGCTGATGAGAGCGGCTGCAGCTGCAACCAGATGGTCAACATCAGCCCTCCACTGCTCCATAGCACCCTGGGGTGCTCCTAGAGGCGGTGGGTGTTGTAGGAGAGCTCGCACAACAATGAGTGTGTGCTCTGGGTTGTTGTTTGTCGATGCAGTGATCAACGCAAATGCACCATCTTGTTGCCCAAAATTGTCTGCCGGACCAGATGGTGGCTGTGGAGCCATAGTGCCCGTTCGAACAATGGCACCTGCTGGTTGGCGAGCGTTGGAGGGATTGCCTCCACCAGGTTGTTCAGCTTGATTGTCGTTGGAGGATCATACGACGTAATTCACCATCTTGAGATCTCGGGTGAGCGCCCATTCCTGGCGCACCAAAAGTCAAAGTGTAGCAATGACACTCTCCCCGGTACTACTAAAGTGTAGCCCTCGGAGGTTCTTGTTTCAGTTGGGGCACGCAGAGATCAAGATCAAGATGGCGACACCAGAGATTTACGTGGTTCGGACCGCCTGAGCGTAATACCCTACTCCACGGAGTGTATGTGTGTGTTGTATTATGAATCACTCAAAAGGGTAGTCTCTCACTTAGCTTGGACTTCTCTTTTGTATCGTGCGGCTCAATCCTTTTATATTCCAAGGACTGGCCGTTACATCATTAGCCTAACCCGACATGTGGCCCTTGCATATTAAATAGTCTAATAAACTGTCTACAGGTATTAAGCATGGTAATAGTGTGATAGCGTGCCTTAATGGCTGTGTTACCTCTATTAACAGTGCTCTGATCGTGTGTCATTAATACAGTATTAACGACACGAAATCAATTCTTATAACTGCCGCTTTAATAGTCCCTTGAATGTCTATGCTGAAGGAGATCCACCAATGTATTCATTGATAAGATCCGGAGGCTCCACTCGTGGCAGCTTCAGAGTTCCATTTGCGGGGAGGTAGCTCCGGCACCGCTGTGCATGTGTCAACACCGGAGCTTCCCTCTGCTGGGGGTTAGCTCCGGGGTCATTATGCACGTGTTGACCGCGGAGCTTCCCTGTGGTGAGAGTTTAGCTTCAGATTTACATTACACGCGTCAATCTCCAGAGCTACCCATATGAGGGATGCGGGTCCGATGTAATATCACATGTGGGGCCTGAGGAAGCCTTCAATTTTAATGGGTAGAACTCTTTTGCACTTCCTGCAGTATCATAGGGTACCCGGTACACAGGGTACCGACACATACCATGCTCTAGGGGCTTGTTTGAGACCGTACAACGCTTTGGCCAGTTTGTAAACATGATTAGGAAAATCTGGATTTTCAAAACTCGGTGGTTGCTGGACTTAAACCTCCTCATCTATGTAGACATTAAGAAAAGCACATTTAACATCCATTTGATGTAACTTGAAACCTTTAGATGCATCAAAAGCTACCAAAACCTTATGGCTTCTAATCTAGCAACAGGAGCAAAAGTTACATCAAAATCTAAACCTTCAACTTGTGTGAAACATTGAGCAACCAACCTAGCCTTATTCCTAAACACAACCCCATCCTCACTTTGTTTATTTTTAAACACCCATTTAGTTCCAATTAAAGTGTGACCTTGAGGTGAAGGTAAAAGTTTCCAAACATTATTTCTTTCAAAATTTTCTAACTCTTCTTGCATGGCAATAATCCAAGATTCCTTAGTGAGTGCGTGTGATATATCTTTGGGTTGAAAAGAAGGCAAAAAAGAAGAATGAGTGTGAGAATTTGGATCGTAAAACCTTGACTGTGTGACTCGTTCGTGCAAACTTCCAATAATTTGTCGCGGAGGATGATTTTTGAGAACTCGGAAGGCAGTGGACACTTCACAAGCTTCTTCTTCTTCATGTTCATCACAAATAAATGAGCTTGTGACTTGAGGATGATCTGGACCAACAATGGTGGTCGTCTGTTCTGGTTGTGAATCAAAATCAGGAACTGGAACAATGTCATTAGTTGCGGAATTTTCAGGCAGTAGCACCTCTTCTTCCTCATCTTCAACAAAAATACTCTCCACCTGCGGATATGGATCAGGACCTGCAATAATTGAGCTACTACCTGGGCTAGCATCATCAAAAGAAATCTCACAAGTCTCCACAATTTTGTTAGTGTTAAGTAAAAGCACACAATAGCCTCTAGTATGAGATGGATAAACAAGAAACATGCCATCAACAGATCTAGTTTCAAATTTATCAAGAGTACCATGTTTCTTAACAAAGCATTTACATATAAAGACCCGAAAGTGTGTGACACTAGGCTTGTGTCGAAACTGAAGTTCATATGGTGTTTTTCCTAGCTTAGCACGCAAGAAAACAAGATTTGAGACATAACAAGCGGTTGCAATTGCATCTGTCCAAAATTTTCAAAGAGTTTGATATTCATCAATCATAGTCCTAGCCATCTCAACTAAGGTTCTGTTCTTTCTCTCTACAACATCGTTTTGTTGAGGTACATAAGGTGAAGAAAATTGATTATCTATTCTATTTACAGCACAACAGTGATCAAACAATTGATTTTTAATTTCGGTTCCGTTATCACTTCTAATATCTTTTAAAGATAATGAGTGATCAATTGATCATCTTAGAAATATATTTCTAAAGTAACTAAAAGGTTCATTCTTAGATGCCATAAAGTAAACCCAAGTGTATCTAGAAAATCATCAACAATCACAAGAACATACCATTTACCTCCGAAGGATTGAACACGTGAAGGTCCTACGGAGTCAAGGTGCAAAAGTTGCCTTGGTTTGGTTGTCATGGTCATTGTGAGTGGAGCATGTGAACCTGCAACCATCTTAGCATGTCTACATGAAGATCACACAATTTCTTAGTCCACTTTTAGCTTAGGCAGCCCACATATGCGATCAAGAGCACTAACACACGTGAGATGATCAAAGCCTACGTGACCAAGTCTACGATGCCAAAAATGTAAGTATTTATAATCGTTAGCAACTACACACCTATGCTTAGAAGAAGACATATCAAAATCAGCTTTAAAAACTCTTCCAAACCAAGACATGTTAAAAATAAGCTCACCATTTGAACCTACAACATTGCAGCAATTTTTATTGAAAATAATTTCCAGATTTTCATGTAGCAATTGTGAAACAGAAAGCAAGTTGTATTTCAAATTTTTCACATGTGCCGATCCTTCAAAGTGTAGTGATCATTTACCCTAACCGAACCCTTAGCAATTATAAGAGTTGAAGTATTATCGACAAAAGTAACATTCTTTACACGTCACACAAAAGAGAGGAAGGAGAACCATTCATTGTTACCGGTCATGTGGCGTGAGCAACCTGAACCAACAATCCAACTGTTCTCCTTCCTCAAACGTGTAACCTGCATAGAAGCACAATACGTTGATGACCCAATACTGGGGTTAGTCAAAAGTTATTTAGGAATCCAGTACTGAGTCACACGACATCCAGCAGGAATAACACGCAGAAACTGAGAAAAAACAGCAGGTTTATGAGCCAAATTTTGAGGATTTCTGTACCCAACTACTGACCTACGATGTGTTACATGTGTAGCACAAAAAATAGTAGGTTTGGGAGCAAACATTGCATGTTTTCGACTCATTACAGCAGGTTGATTGTTCCAATCATTCGGTTTAGCATGTGCAGCAAATTTTGCATGAAAGTTATGAGATCTAGCAATCATTCTTTCCTTTTTCCGTTGTTTAGCTAGTCTATAACAAAAATATATGACATGACCATCTGTACCGCAGTAGGTACAATGAAATTTGATTTTGTGTTCATGTCTAGATAAGCAAGCAACATTTTTATTAACAACCGAATGAGACAACACCCCTGCAAATTTGAAAACCACTTCTTTATGTTTAGGAATTGTTTTAATCAAACCACTTCCTAGTGACATTACAATTTTAGGTGGATGTGCCTTAGCATGAGCATAAGAATCAAAATCTAAACCAGTTTTATCATGGCAAGACTTGGAGAAGTCAGCAACAAGCTTAGGTTCTTATTTGCATTACAGAACCGATCTAATATTCTATGCATGTCATCAAGTTTATTGGACAGATCAAGGCAATTTTCACATGAGGTTTTTCCTTTTAATTTGCAATTAGGACAATATTTAACTTGTAGTTTCTTTCATTCATAGCATCTTTTAGTTTCTTACCAAGATCATCACAAGTAGAACAATGCAAATCAATTGTAGAACAGCAAGCATCTTTCAAGTTTTTATCATTAAGTGCAGCAAGCTTTTTGTTCTTTTAAATTTCTAACTGCAGTTTATCAAGTGTGGAGGTGTGTGCACTTCTTAGAGAGTACAATTGTTCATATATTAAATCACATGAGGAACAATAATCATCGATGGGAGTCAAATATTTCAAACAATTAATTTTAGATTCTAGTGACTCAATTTTAACAGCATTGTCCCTAAGCTTTTTGTCCTTCATCTTGACTATAATAGTGGAACGAGAAATAGCATCACACATTTCTTCACAAGTAGGACATACATCTTCATTGTCGCTGTTGCGTTCTGCCTCCTCCATACTTGATCCTGATTTGCCCACCATGAAGCACGAGTTTGCCAAATCATCTTCATCTTCGTCACTTCTGATGTCCACATCACTCGAGCCAAGTTCTTGAAGTGGGGAGATAAAACTATTCCCCAATTGGCGTCATGTAAAACTGTTTTTTTTTTCTTGTTATTATTTGCAGAGGAGTGCTTCGTACTTGATTTCTTTTTGTCACGGGAAGTAGTACCTGAAAGGTTAGGGAAATCTGTACAAAAATGTCATGTCTTACCACATTCAAAGCATCGTTGAAGTCTGGAGCTTCCACTCCTTCTAGTTCTCACATTTTACAATGCTTTTGAGAACCTAGTAGAGAGAAGTGCTAGCTCCTCCTCTAGAAACTCTTCAATCTATTCAAGGGTTAGAGAGGACAACACGGCAAGTGTACCACAAGATGAAGATTGGTCGAAGCTAGGCACGTCACGTTGAGAAACAAATGCAAGAGACTTGTTGGGGTTCTTACGTGAGATTATGTGAATTTCATGAGTTTTCAATTGAGAATATAGCACATCTAATGTAAGTGTACTCATGACAGTAGATTCACGAATAGATATGACTTTCATCTCCCAATTTGACATGTCTGATGCACTTAATAATTGCCTAGCATTCTCAGCATCTGAAAAATTAATATTGACACTACGCAAGTTGCTGAGAATTTTATTAAATCGAGCAAAGAGGTCATCGATTGACTCACCGAGTTGCATCTCGAAGTTGAACGTGGCCTAGAGGGGGGGGGGTGAATAGGCCTTTCGAATTTCCTGCACACTTAATAGAGTCGTCAAAACATGATTGACCAGACTAGTCCGGTTATGTGGGTGGACTAGTCCGGTGTGCTGAAATTTGTGAGTTGATTAAATGTTGTCTGGGAAACTAGGTTCTTTTAGCAGCGGAAATGAGAACAATAGATTCTTTGATTTAAGATTAGTGTATGAATGCACGTGAAGACTTATGAGCAACTTAAATGGTTGTTTAGCAATCAAGTGATCTGGTGAACAAAACATAAACTAAATGAGGCACAAGAGACAGGCGAATTTTTACCGAGGTTCGATCTCACCGAGAGATCTATGTCCTCGTTGAGGAAGCTCACACAGAGCCGGGTCTCCAACCCTTTCCCTCTTCAAGTCACCATGAAGGCCGACATGATTCCACTATCATTGGTAATCACCGAGTTTGTGGGGCAACCTCACACGTTGAGGGCTCCCACAAGAATTACAACGAAAGAGGCGATCAAATACACTTGAAAGTATTACAATGCAGAGTATAAGTGTAGAAAGATCAAACCCATGAGCTTGCAACAAAGGAATGATGATCTCCCAATCCCGAATCCAAGTGTTCAAATGATTTGACTCCTTTTTCCACCCTAGATGTGTGGGGAGATGTGTTTTAGGCTCTTGGGACAAAGAGGCGGCACTAGGGTTTGTGTTTTCAGCAGTGTTCGACGTGTATGTTTTTTTTGGAAGGCCGTGGATTCTCTATTTATATGGTTTCCAGAAATTTACTGTTGAAAAACCCTAACACCAGACTAGTCCGGTGCAAGTCCGGACTTGTCTGGTCACAGTGTACTTTGAAGTCCAGAAAGTCTGCCGGACTAGTCCTGTCAAAGCTCGGACTAGTCCGATGCTGTGTGAAGGTGGACACCAGAAAGTTCAACGGACTAGTCCGCGGACTAGTCCGATCTCCACAGATGGGAGACTCCAGAAAGTTCAACGGACTAGTCCGGTGGACACACGGACTAGTCCGGTCTCCCAATATGAGAGACTCCAGAAAGTTCAACGGACTAGTCTGGTGGACACACGGACTAGTCCGATCTCCCAATATGAGAGACTTCAGAAAGTTCAATGGACTAGTCCGGTGGACACACGGACTAGTCCGGTCTCCCGATCTGAGAGACTCCAGAAAGTGAAACGGACTAGTCCGGTCCATGATCGGACTGGTCCGGTGCATTGTGAAATTTAGGTTGTTTTTAAAGCCCTTACCCCTGCGCAAAGTTGTGTGCTCTTGGAGTGTGTCTTTCATACACTCCCTATACATTTAAAGTCTAATTTGATCTTGCAAGCTCCATCAAAGTATCCCTCTTTGGACACCAATCCATTTTTCACCTTTTTGTGTGCACCGAGCTATTTCACTTTGTTTGTCCTGCAATCATCTCAATAGTTTCATTAGGATCTCTTATGTTTGTCATCAATTAGCCAAAACCCACAAGGGATATCCTAGATGCACTTACAATCTCCCTCTTTTTGGTGATTGATGACAACCATTTGAGATATCCCAAATGAGAGTAAAATTTTGATTTTCATAAGGTGTGCACATATGAGAATAACGATAAATCCACAAAAAAGCTTCTCACATATGCACACACCTTATGGTGTGGTGCCTAACAGGTGTGTGATCAACAAAGTGTGATGAAATAAAGATAATCAATAATGAGCATAGAGATGATCCTTCAATCAATCAATAAGTATCACACATAAGAAAAGAAATAGAATTACAAGGTTTTAAAAATAAGTACATGTCCTCGATCACAAAAGCATAAAGACTACAATTAGAGATAGTCTCAAACTACTAGGCTCAATCTCTCCCCCTTTGGCATCAAGGCACCAAAAAGGGAATAATTGAGGGGAATCACTCATCGCCGCTCGCTTCTTCAGTTTTGGTCTGTTCTTCATCTTCACCACCATCATCATTCGCCAGAGCAGGATCTTCCTCGGAGTCCTCAAAGGCGGGCGGGGATCCAACTGGCTCAATCTCCAGCTTGTCACAGATAGCTTTGATGTTGGCATTGACATATTGTTGATGTTTCTTCTGCCTGACTTCAATCTTGTGGCAGCAGGCAAAGATAGAGGTGAGCATTTTGAGGACACCACCGGAGGGTTCATGGACAGGTGCAGAGCCAGGAGGAGCAGCTGCAGATCTTGTGGCATCCACATCTCGTGATTGTTTGGACCTCCTCACAGCTTCGGGGGAGGCAGGAGCAGTAGGAGCTCAGTGTATAGTGTACTCGGTGGGCTTTTGCGGCTTCAAGCCCGTATGAGCGACATCCTTGACAAACTCAAGTCCTGTCACTTTCTCAATCATGAACATGATGTATGGGGCATACCCGCAAGACCTATTGGGAGCGATTGAGATGTTCACAATGTCATTGTAGATGTACTCAAAGACATTGAATGGTCTCCTTCCACTAATGACCTTCATTAGGGTCCTCAAGGTTCCTTGGATAGTCCCTGCATCTCCATCTTTCGGGGCTATCGTCTTACTCGAGATTCTGATGAGGACCACAAAGAAGAGCTTCAAGTATGATGTTGGTAGGAGTATAGGGCATCCTTGTTTCATAGAGGAACTTGAGATCATCCTTCTCCAGGTGCAAATTGTGGATGACAAGATCATGATCCAGAGTATGTTCAAGGAGAATAATCCTTGCAAACTCATCATAAGTAACACTATACATGGAACCATGGGTCATCCAAGTAAAACTGTCTCCATCACCCCGAGCAAAGTAGAGCATAGAGTAGAATTGGGTGATGATCTCATTGTTCCAACCATTCTCAAAGGAAAACAGTTCCTTCAGTCCGTGGCTCTCCAAGGCCTCAACCACCTCACGAAAGGTAGGATATTTCTTGAACTGCATGTATCCAATGTTCACCCTATGACTCTTCACAACGGGATTCTTCATCTTCATGTACACATGCTCGTAGTAGTCGGCATGGAAGTTGCTACAAAATCTTGGGTCAGAGCATTGTAGAGGTTGATTATACACATTAATCTTCCTGAAGCTATCGGCAAGCTCACCCCCTTTTTCGGTGAAATCCTCACTCGAACGCTGCCTGTTGCGGTGACTTGGGTTTTTCATCTTTAGGGTCCCAATGGGACCACTAGCAAGCCCCTTTCCTTTGTTGAGAGCCCTCTTTAGCCCTGAAGAGCTCTCGACAGCTTTTCCTTGGGCCTTCTTGACAACCACCTTTCTCTTCTTAGGCAAATTGTCGTCGGAGGATGGAGAGTGCACATTGAAATCATGTCTTTTCTTCATGTACCTCTCCTTGGATCTCCTCGCTTTTTTCACGTTCAACTTCTTCATTAACGTGGAAGGAGCTGTCATCTGAGCTTGAAGACAACATGCCTAATAAGGAGTTCATGGATTAGATAAGAATGAACCAAGGATCAAGGTCAAATTAGGGATTCAGATGTCAGAGACTGGACAGGTCCGGGTTCGGAGTGCGGACTTGTCCGGGGTACCGAACTTGTCCGTATCTGAGCGCCGGACTAGTCCGGCCTGGCAAGAACCCTAATGATTTCCTTGAATTCTAAAACTTCTATCTAAGGATACAAAAAGACATGAAGGTGGTAGGAATACATCTAAGAAGCCAATGTACAGCCTTGGAATCAAAGGAAACGAGCTAGAATGAAAGTTGAGATTTTGGTTTGAGGGAGAATTTTATCGAGATTTGATGATTCGAGTTGAAGAAGCTTGAATCTATCCGGAGGGGAGGATCAACTCGTCAAGGAGAGGATTCCTCATGGAGGAAACATGATTTTTGAGGGCTCAACTCGAAGGTCCCTTCGGGGGGGGCTAGGGTATAGGAGGGAAGAGGAGAGGTGAGGGAGAGCAAGTGGAGGGAGGTTTGAAAATATGGTTTGGGCCGGCCAGCTGCTTATATACGCGGCCGATCGGACTAGTCCGGTGCCCCTGGAAAACCTAGGAGAGGGAGACTGTCCGGACTAGTCCGGTGGCAAACCTTACTAGTCCTGTGCCCCTGGAAAACCTAAGTATTTTGAAATAATTAATAGTGATCCAAGGACATGTCTTGCAAATAATCTTGGTACTTATGTCCAAAAGGCAATCAACAATGAAATGTGGTCATAAACTCCAATATTTCTTCATTAAATATAGTTTTTCTTAGAAGAAAAATAGGTGAGGAGCAGTTTTTAACAATAAATGCGATGTTTGAAGTTTCAACCAGGTATACAACGTTTCAAGCCACATTTCGAGAGTCAAGAATATTAAGTTCATTTCTAGGCTCACAAAACCTTTTCTCATCTAATGGTTTAGTGAAAATATCCGCAAGTTGTTTTTCAGTCCTATCATGTGAAATAGCAATGTCACCTTTTAATGAATGACCTCTAAGACAATGATGACGGATATCTATGTTCTTAGTTCTTGAGTGCTCTACAGGGTTGTGTGCAATTTTTATAGCACTTTCATTATCACATAGAAGCGGGATATGGCTAAGATTGTAGCCGTAGTCCCTAAGAGTCTGTCGCATCCAAAGTAGTTGTGCGCAACAATTACCGGTTGCAACATACTCTTCTTCCGCTGTGGCAAGAGAAATGGAGTTTTTCTTTTTAGATGACCAAGAAACTAAGAACCTACCAAGAAACTGACAAGTCCCTGACGTGCTCTTCCTATCGGCTTTGCATCCTGCATAGTCGGTGTCGGAATACCCTATCAAGTTGAACTTGGATCCTTTGGGATACCAAAGGCCCAAGTTGGGTGTGTGCACAAGATACCTTAGGATTCTTTCTACAGCAGTTATGTGACACTCTTTAGGTGCGGCTTGAAACCTTGCACACAAGAAAACACTAAGCATAATATCTGGCCTAGCACATAAATAAAGTAAGGAGCCGATCATGGACCGATATACCTTCTGGTCCACATTTGGACCGTCTTCATTGATGTTGAGATGTCCATTAATGGCCATGGGTGTTTTGATGGGCTTGGCTTTGTCCATGTTGAATTTCTTGAGAATGTCCTGTGTATATTTGGTTTGGCTTATAAATGTACCTTCTTTTAGTTGCTTCACTTGGAATCCCAAGAAGAACTTCAATTCGCCCATAATTGACATCTCGAACCTATCTGTAATAATTTTGCTAAATTCTTCACAGAAAGATTTGTTAGTGGATCCAAAGATAATGTCATCAACATGAATTTGACATACGAATAGATGATCATTACAATGTTTAGTGAAAAGTGTATAGTCAGCTTTACCAATTTTGAATCCATTTTAAGTCAGAAAATCTCTAAGGCACTCGTACCAAGCTCGAGGAGCTTGTTTGAGGCCATAGAGAGCCTTACGCAGTTTGTAGACATGATCGGGATACTCTTGGTCTTCGAATCCTGGTGGCTGCTCCACATAGACTTCCTCCTTGATTGGACTGTTTAAGAAAGCGCTTTTGATGTCCATTTGATACAGCTTAAAATTATGGTGAGTAGCATATGCCAATAAAATACGAATGGACTCAAGTCTAGCTACAGGAGCGAAAGTTTCATCGAAGTCCAAACCTTCGACCTGAGAATAACCTTTGGCCACCAATCTCGCTTTATTTCTTGTTACTACTCCATGTTCATCTTGCTTGTTCCGAAAGACCCATTTGGTTCCAACGATGTTCGCCCTTGGTCTCTCCACCAGCTCCCACACTTCATTTCTCTTGAAGTTGTTCAACTCCTCTTGCATCGCCATCACCCAGTCTGGATCCCTTAAGGCTTCTTTTACCCTGTATGGTTCCAGAAAAGACACAAAAGAATAGTATTCACAGATATTTGCAACTCGAGATCTAGTAGTTACTCCCTTAGCAATATCTCCAATGATATTATTGACATGATAGTCTCTTTGCACACTTTGATGTACTCTTGGGTGTGGAACTTGTGTTATTGCTTGTTATTCATTATCTTCATGTTCATTGTCTCCCTCTAGATCATTGCTCCCATGATTATCTTGATATTCTTAATTTTCCTCATCTTGATCTTGTGAAAGAGCTCCCCCTTGATCATTGCCTCCGTGTTTTGGTTCATCTTGTGCATTTGAGTCGAATGTTCGCTCTTGTTGTAAGATATCACCAAGTCCCATTTTCTTCAGTGCTTCATATGGACCTTCCTCTTTATCTAGCACACACTTATCAACTTGCTCCACTTGTGAGCCGTTAGATTCATCAAACACTACGTCATGTGCTACTTTGACAAGGCTGGACACCTTGTTGAAGACACGATAGGCGTAGGCATTCGATTCATAATCGAGCAAGAACCCTTCATCGGACTTTGAAGAGAACTTAGAGGCCCTCAGTTTCTTGTTCAGAATGAAACATTTACAGCCAAAGACTTTGAAATAAGAAACATTAGGCTTTTTACCGGTAAGGAGCTCATATGGAGTTTTCTTCAGTAGTCGGTGGAGGTACAACCAATTCGTGGCATGACAAGCGGTGTTCACCGCTTCCGCCCAAAATTGATCTGATGTATTGTATTCATCCAACATAGTTCTTGCCATTTCGATCAATGTTCTGTTCTTCCTTTCGGCCACTCCGTTTTGTTGAGGGGAGTATGGTGCCGAGAACTCATGCTTTATTCCTTCTTCGTCAAGATACTCTTCAACTTGGAGGTTCTTGAATTCTGTCCTATTGTCACTTCTGATGTTCTTTATGATTGATGAGAATTCGTTCTGAGCTCTTTTCAAGAACTACTTGGGGATCCCCTGAGTTTCTGATTTATCATACAAGAAAAATACCTAGGTAAATCTTGAAAAATCATCAACAATTACTAAATCGTATTTGTTACCACCGATGCTGATGTACGAAATTGGACCAAAGAGATCCATGTGGAGGATTTCCAGCGGACTTTCAGTAGTCATCACATTCTTGGCGGGGTGTGGTGCTCCGACTTGTTTTCCTGCTTGACAAGCGCTGCACGGCCTGTCTTTTTCAAAATCCACATCCTTAAGACCACGGATGTGACCACCTTTTAGAAGTTTCTGTAGATTTCATATCCCAACAGGGCTAGCCGTCTATGCCACAGCCATCCCATGTTGGTCTTAGCAACCAAGCAAGTGTTGAGTTTGGCTTTATCTTTGTTGAAGTCAACAAGATAAATCTTGCCCTTCAACATTCCCTTGAATGCAATCGAGCCATCACTTCTTCTAAAAACGGTCACACCCTCATTAGTGAATAAACAGTTGTAACCTTTGTCGCATAGTTGAGATATTGACAAAAGGTTATAATCTAGAGAATCTACATGTAAAACATTAGATAAGGTGTGTTGAGAGGATATTTCAATGTTACCGCTACCAAGGACCTTTCATTGGCTGTTGTCTCCGAAGTATATGTCTTCACTTGGATCCTTGTTGTACTCGTACTCCACAAACATACCTCTCTCTCTGGTCATGTGATTATTGCATCTGCTATCTAGCACCCATTTAGATCCACCGGAGGAGTAAGCCTGCAAAAAAGAATTATTCTTTGGTTTTAGGTACCCAAGCATGCTTGGGTCCTCTCAGGTTAGTCACAAGAGTCTTGGGCACCCACACACAAGTTTTCAAGTTCTTGTGGCGTGGCCCTGTATATTTAGCAATGACTTTTCCATATTCGGCTTTCATAAGAACATAGGAAGCATCAAATGTACGAAACAATATTTGTAAATCAGATTCATGGGATTTTTCCTTAACAAAGACAATTCTATTCTTAGCATGATTAGGAGTAGACATGTGTTTGTTCCTATCAAAACCAAGGCCATCTTTGACATTCGGAGGTCTAGTGATCATATATGCACTGCGTGCATATTTGATCTTCTCCTTATCAAAGATGCCGCTTGGAGAGGCATGCATATTATGAGAAGTTGACGTATTAGAAATAACATTCTTCTTACTAGAGCAAGTGCAAGTTCCGATTGTTGTAGAACTTATATCTTTGGAGGAAGAGCTCTTGGAGGAAGAGGAGTCACTTTGCTTGAGTGACTCAACTTGCACCTCAAGGATTTTGTTAACTTTTGACAAGTTAGCATGTTCTTCCTTGATTGCAATATGTGAGTCCTCTAGCTTTGAGTAAGTTTCCTTACTCAAGGCTAGCTCAACTTCAAGTGACTCGTTCTTCTCTCTTTCAAGCTCGAGAAGCTTTTCAACTTCTTGATATCTCTTCCTTTGACGGATGAGCATTTCTTCTTGTCGGTTAAGAAGTTCCTCCTTTTCGAAGATTTCGTTCAACAACATTTCCATTTTCTTTAAACCAATTTTACTTAGCCATCTAAAAATTTCTTCATTATCATTAGAGCTATCAAAGTCATCAATAGAGGAATTTAGCGTAGGAGTGAGTTGTACCTTTTTCCTGCCTTCCTTAGCCATAAGGCAAGTGTGGTTGTTCATATCTCGTCCTCCGATGTTTGGGAAGAGTGTGGCTTTCATAGTAGGTTTCTTGACTGCGATAGTGGCTATCTCGTCTTCTTCATCGGAGGAGGACTCGTCGTTAGAGTCCCACTCCTTGCCAATATGAGATTGATGGGCCTGTCTCCTTTTTCTGAAATTTTTCTTTTCTTGAGGTCTTGTTTCTTTCTTGTTATTATTTTCATCATAGGGGCAGTCCACCATGAAGTGACCATACTCTCTGCAGTTGTAGCAAGTGCGTCAAGCCTTGGATTTTCCTTTATCCTTGCTTTTGCCTTCATTTGAATTGTTGTCGTGTCTTCTTTTCATCATGCATTTGAACCTCTTGATAAATAGTACCATTTATTCATCATCAAGATCAGTGCTCTCGTCGCTTGTATGCCCATCGTCTTGGTCTTCACGAGTTTCCTTAAGTTTGGGTCTGCACGTTGCTTTGAGAACAACTTCTTTCTTCTTGGAAGAGGTGAGTTCGGCTAAGTCTTTGACGTATTGAGCCTCTTTCTCCATCATTTCATGATTTATGATCTTCCCCAATAACTCATCCGGAGTCATTTTGTGAAATTCGGGGCTTTCTCAAATCATCGAGCAAAGTGTAACATTTCTTGGCATGAAGGCTCTAATCATTCTCTTGACCACCTCGTGATTCGTCCATTTCTTACTTCCATAGGCACGAATTTTGTTGATGAGTGCCTTCATCCGGTTGTACATGTCTTGAGGTCATTCGCCTTCTTCAATAGCAAATCTCCCCAACTCTCCTTCAAGCATCTCAATTTTAGCTTCACGTACCAACCTATTTCCTTCGTGAGCTGTCTTAAGTGTATCCCCAATTTCTTTTGCACTTTCTAAGCCATCGATCTTGGTGAATTCCTCTCTTCTTAGTGATGACGTGATCACGGCGATGGCTTGTGCATTTCTGTGAATCTCTTGTTCTTGTTCTGGGGTGAGTTCCTCATCCGTGTCTGGGATATCTATGCCAGTGCACACAATGTGCCACATACTAGGATTTAGGGATATTAGATGCATCTTCATGTTGTACTTCCACATGGTATAGTCACTTCCCTCAAACTGTGGAGGCTTTCCCATCGTAATGGAGAGATAGTGATTGTTTGAATTGAGACGGTTGTAGTTGTAAGGATGTCAAGAGTAGTCGTGATGACCACTCCCCGTCGTCTTCTCTTCTTCTTTTCCTTTTTGTCCTAGCAGTTTCTTTCTCAGGAGTACCTTTAGTTGTCGCACTTCTTCATCATCATGTGGGCTTTCTTTCAGCACATCGAAGGCTTTAGCTTCTTGTTCCTCCTCATTGATGTTCATCTTCGAGATATCGCTGTTCTTCTTAGAGGCCATTGATCTCTTCGAGATGTGAGTCTCGTTGGTGGAGAACCTTGCTCTGATACCAATTGAACGTGGCCTAGAGGGGGGGTGAATAGGCCTTTTGAATTTCCCGCACACTTAATAGAGTCGTCAAAAACTTGATTGACCGGACTAGTCCGGTTATGTGGGCGGAGTAGTCCGGTGTGCTGAAATTTGTGAGTTGATTATGTGTTGTTTGGGAAACTAGGTTTTTTAAGCAGCGGAAATGAGAACAACAGATTCTTTGATTTATGATTAGTGTATGAATGCACGTGAAGACTTATGAGCAACTTAAATGGTTGTTTAGCAATCAAGTGATCTAGTGAACAAAACGTAAAGTAAATGAGGCACAAGAGACAAGTGAATTTATACCGAGGTTCGATATCACCACGAGATCTACGTCCTCATTGAGGAAGCTCACACAGAGCCGGGTCTCCAACCCTTTCCCTCTTCAAGTCACCACGAAGGCCGACTTGATTCCACTATCACAGGTAATCATCGAGTTTGTGGGGCAACCTCACACGTTGAGGGCTCCCACAAGAATTAAAACGAAAGAGGCGATCAAATACAATTGAAAGTATTACAATGCAGAGTATAAGTGTAGAAAGTTCAAACCCCAAGAGCTCGCAACGAAGGAACGACGATCTCCCAATCCCGAATCCAAGTGTTCAAATGATTTGACTCCTTTTTGCACCTTAGATGTGTGGGGAGATGTGTTTTAGGCTCTTGGGACAAAGTGGCAGCACTAGGGTTTGTGTTTTCAGTAGTGTTTGACGTGTATGTTTTTTGGAAGGCCGTAGATTCTCTATTTATATGGTTTCCAAAAAGTTACTGTTGAAAAACCCTAACACCAGACTAGTCCGGTGCAAGTCCGGACTTGTCCGGTCACAGTGTACTTTGAAGTCCAGAAAGTCTGCCGGACTAGTCCAGTGCTGTGTGAAGGTGGACTCCAGAAAGTTCAACAGACTAGTCCGCGAACTAGTCTTATCTCCACAGATGGGAGACACCAGAAAGTTCAACGGACTAGTCTGGTGGACACACGGACTAGTCCGGTCTCCAAATATGAGAGACTCCAAAAAGTTCAATGGACTAGTCCGGTGGACACATGGCTAGTCCGGTCCCCCAATCTAAGAGACTCCAGAAAGTGAAACGGACTAGTCCGGTCCATGATCGGACTAGTCCGGTGCATTGTGAAATTTATGTTGATTTTAAAGCCCTTACCCCTGCGCAAAGTTGTGAGCTCTTGGAGTGTGTCTTTCATACACTCCCTATACATTTAAAATTTGATCTTCCAGGTCCATCCTAGATGCACTTACAGAAGCGCATGTATTCTTTCTTGAACATGTCTTGTCTCACCTCCTTAATATTGTTGTATCCTTCATTATAATCACATAGAGCTTTCCACACATCGTATGAAGATCGGAGGTGTGCAACTCGATCGAAGTCGCTTTGAGTCAATCCTTATATGATCAAGTTCCACGCCTTGTTGTTGTTGTCGACATCTCTAATGTTCGTTGCAGTGACATAATCGTTTAGCGGCACGTCGTAAGGCTCTTACACCTTTTCCCATATTGCAAAGCCTTGCGCCTGGATGAAAGCCTCCATACGTGTCTTCCAAACTTGAAAACACAAGGTTTTGCGGAGTATTTCTCCATTATGATTAGTCAAAACACGTGCAAATCACAAAGATTAGAGCACCGTGGCTCTGTTACCAATTGTAGGATTAAAGAGCACGTGTAAAGCTACCATAGGGGGAGTGAATGGTAGATTAAAACTTTATCAGTGGAAGCAACAAAAACCCCTCGGCAGATAAAAAACAAGTTGTTAAAGAAATCGTGTGTGCGACTAATCTAAATGTGATCAATTGTGACAAAACCAGTATATATTGTGGATAATAAAGTCATGAAGACGTCACAATAAGAATCACAGAAATCCGTCGAGAGAAACTTAAGTTACGATCAAAAGATCGAACAAAGGTCAATCTGGTCTACCTGAGAAAATAGTTCTAGAACACTGCGAAGAAACTCATGTAGAACAGAAACCACAAGTCCAATGATCGTGAATTTTCACAGATGGTATATAATCAAGTTTTCAAGACAATCCGAAAAGAATCACGTCAATTGGATCTGTAAAACTCAAGTTATGATAAAACAACTGAAAAAAGGTAGCGCTATGCAGAAACACGACAAGAAAAACTTGTCTAAAACAAGTTGGACAAACAAGACACAAAAGTTCCTTCAAACTAGGAATTTTATTGATCAAAACACAAGAGGAACAGCCCCAAAGTCGTACACCATGAGCTCTGACCTCCCTTGCTTATATAATGCGCCATGAGGAGAACCCAATCCTAACTAGGACTCAAATCCTACTCAGATTCAACTGAAACTTTCCATAACTTCTCAATACTCTTCCATACGTAGATAGAAGCAATCTTAAGACTTCCAAACACCTTAGGAACGTATCCCATATTCCTAAAACAAACCAACTTCGTGACCCACACGAAATCCAATCATAACCAACTCAAATCTTTCCATATTTGTGTAGGATCGAAGAGCACGTGAAAATCTACCAGAGGGTGGGGTGAATGGTAGATTTAAAAATCTTACGCAGCGGAGACAATTAAACCCCAACCCCTTCGGTAGAAAAACTATCTGTTATGGAAATCGTGTGTGAGACTAATCTAAACGTTTTTCACCGTGACAAAAGTGATAGATATCAGAGAGAATCAAGTCACGAAGACAACACATCAAGAATCACTCAAATCCGTCGAGAAAAACTCAAGTTATGATCGAAAGATCAAACAAAGGTCAATCTGCCCTACCCGAGAAAAAAACAGTTCTGGAATGCTGCAAAGAATCTCGTGTAGATTATAGACCACAAATCCAATGACCGTGAAATTTTGACAGATGATAGATAATCAAGTTGTGAAGACAACCCAAAAATAATCACGTCAATTGGATCTGTAAAACTCGAGTTATGATAAAACCACCAGTGAAAGGTAGTTCTGTCCAGAAACTCGACGACTAAAACTTGTCTGGAACAAGTCGGACGAACAAGGCACAAAAGTTCCTTCAAACTATGAATTTTATTCAATAGAACACAATAGGAACAGCCCCAAAGTCGTGCACCACGAGCTCTGGTCTCCCTTGCTTATATAACCAGCTCGAAAGCCAACTCAACTCAAATCAGGAACCTAATCCTACTATGTTCACGAAACGTAACTTTCCATAACTGCTTAGGATTCCTCTATACGCAGATAGAAGCAATCTTAAGACTTCCAAACACCTTAGGAACGTATCCTATATTCCTAAAACAACTCAAATTCATGACCCACATGAAATCCTATCATAACCAACTCAAATCTTTCCATATTTGAGTCAAACCCGACTCAACCGCAGCATGAGTCCATAACCTAGTCGGTTGGACCTTTCTGACCAACTCTTTACGTCCACATCTCTTCATCACGTCTCAGAACTATGTAGCCACGTCCATGCACTCCTTTCACACGTGCAAACATCTTCCAATGACGTCCATGATACCTTCACATGCATTGTTCTTGATTCAATCATGCTGCGCAACATCCTGATCAGCTCAACCACAATTCCTCCTGAATTTGGTTGTTGGAACCTCATCTCCTCCCTGAGACTAGTCCAATGGATCTCATCACCAGCCACGTCTTGAATTGAAGCAACACCTGCACATGAATAAACAACCAATCTTTACGATCCCAAGTCCTCGACTTGACTCAAGTTAGTTCCGAATACAACACCTTACGTGAGAACCTCACATAAGCATGTTGCAAAACCACAGTAACACGATATCATCCATATCAACCAAAAACGCACCAAAAACATAGCAAATGAATACTAAGCAATCTTTCCAGAGATGTAAAGCAAGTACGAAACATTGAAAATGAAAAATAGAAGCATTGTGGTCAAGTTCCGGACCTTGCCAGAGCAACCCGGACCTTGAGCCGGAGCTGAAGTCGGACCTTGATAAAAAGGTGTTTTGGTGATATTCAAAACTTTTATCGTCAAAGCAAGTGTAGTCACTACAAGCCAATATATTCAACACACATAGGTCTTACAATCTCCCCCTTGATGAATGTATTGGCAACACCATTTAAAATCCGAACATTGGCTTATTCACATAAAAGTTTTGAAGGAAATTTCTCCCCCTTTGCAAATCAAAAGTAAAATGAGAAGAAAATCCAAAAATTGTCCCATATTATCTCTCCCCCTTTATTATCTCTACCCATTTAGTTGTTATGAGCATATTATATCATATACATATAAACAAAGCTCATCCAAGTCATACTATCAAGTACCTTACGTTATCACATCAATGAAATACATAAAGTAGTGTAAGCCATGCTAGAGATCAAATGTAATTTTCAATTTAAGTACGTCATGATCTCACAAACTTAACTATTTCAAAACCTGAAATCATGACACTAGTTGCTGCATTTTATTATTTTTCAATGCATAAATTTAGATCATATCGCAAGAGATTTCATGTGCATCTGCCTTATTCTAACCAACCAAGCCAAGCCTATGTCATTTGACAATCAGAAGCTTAAGGACATGGTTTTAGTCAGACACATCTCCTTCCAAGTTCATATCTAAGTGCAATGATAAGCCATCTCAAAAGAAGAAGTGCGATGCATGCATATTCTCTTGATCTTTTCTCAATTTATATTTGTTCATAAAAACAACATGTGAGTTGATTACATGATTAATTCTTAATGATTAAAAGCACTTGTGAACATGTAACATGATGAGGACATCACAACAGCGGAGGCGCACATTGAACTGCAAGGACCAATCACAAGAGCACGAGCACGGTTATTAAATCAGCAGGTGAATTCGTTCGTAACTTCTTTTGCATGTGAGTTTGAGAACAGATTGCTATGTGATGATTTAATTGTTATTAGGAATAATGGAGAAGATCAAAAAGTGAAGGAAGGTGGCCTTGGTAGCATGGAGAACCAGCTGGGACGTCCACAAGTTGATGGAAACAGTTTACAACTCGGACTCAAGTTCAACTCGGAGTCCAGGAGCAGTCCACCTTAGAACAGATGCCCAGGAGGCATGCGGACTCCGTTTTCGACGTTCTACATATGCACGGAAAGAGGAGAAGATACACTTTCAGATGGTGCTGGTCCCACCTCAAAAGTCTTCCGGAGTAATTGTGAATCGTCGAAACAAATCGAGTCCTGATTTCTGTCCGGTGCTGCACCACCGAATCGGGCCATTGGGCCTTGTATCCCGTAAGAGTCCATTAGGGACGTGTCTAATTGTGTTTTGGTCGAACCCTAGCCTATAAATACTGCAGCCGCCAGTCATATTTAGTGGGTTTTGCTTAGATCAATAATATCACCGTTCTACGGTTTGTGAGACCCCAACTTCGCGATTTCTTGATTGTGTCTTCGACGTTCTTGCTTGTGTTCTCGGTTGCACTTGCAGGGATTAGCCTTCTTGGCGAGGTCAAGCGTGTGCAGCACGGTAAATAACCAACAGAGCCGTGGTGTAGTGATTGCAGGGGTACTCGAACCGCTCGAGTGCCGCGGATCATCAACGTCGAGTTCTGCATCTTAATCGACATACCTTTCGGAAGATCGGACCTAAACCTACTCGTCAATTGGTATCAGATTTCCAGGTTTCTCGTGAGGTATCTTTGTTTTCCTTCCGTTAGATCAATTTTTTTTCGTACCTAGAGTCCACAGAAAAGCCACAAAAAAATTAGATCATTTTTACTGCTTCCCAGACTATAGTGCCTGCAGTTTCGTTTTCCAGTTTGCATTGTTGAGTTCTAATTCGTGTGTTCGAGTCTTGTTGCTGGTTTAGCTTTGTGTTTTGGGTCCTAGTTATCGTGTTTCATCCTTGTGTTCTTGCTATTCGACACCTATTCCACAATCCCTAAATAAAAAACCGATCCACCACGTTCATCGGTTTGCCCTAGCTAGCCGCCTTGCGTGAACTCCCGCATCGCCAGCCCAAGATTAGGTGACAAACTTTTGTGCCATTCGTCCTTGAATCATCACACACCACCCCATTAGTTGCTGTGCAAATTCCCAATCGTTTTCATATCCGATTGCGAGTTCTGTTCTCAAACCGAGTTGGAATCAACATCCAAAAAAGCGTAACTCGGACAGCCTACCTTAAAACAGCCATAACTTTCGCATACGAACTCGAAATCGGGCGATTTTTTTTCAAATTCATCTATGCGAAATTTCACATCTGATTTCCCGCCGCGTAGCCGCGTTCGGAGAAATTAGATTGCCCAAATTCCCTTTGGAAGATACGCTATCCGGCCTCCGAAGTTTCAACACGAATTTTAAAGAATCTTCTTGATTTTCTATAGGCCGCATATTACATCCAATTGAGCTGCAAATGTGTGTGCTTCCTATATTTGTGCTCCCGAGTAAAGAAAAAATATCAAAAAAATATTAAAATAAAGAAAAAAATAGTGAGGAGCACACATATTAAAGCAATTAGCCTATACCACTTGGTGTTGTTTTGTTGGCAATATCATTATGTCTTTCTTTTGCCTTGATACTTCCTTGCATTGTGCTAGGCTCTAGGGCACTTGGTTGACCAGCAAGAGTTTCCTACATTCAATACTTATTCAACTTTGTTTAGCTGTTAACGATTTTCTGCTTATTAGCCACCATATTATGCCATCCAAGCTCCACCTTTCTCTTGAGAATAACAGGTACCTTTGCAATCACCCCACGCTTCATTGGTTCATCTCACCGTCCACACCACCTGCTGTGTCAGTAAGAACACTTATAAGAGCGTGGTAAGACGCTTGAGCGAGAGAGATTGTTTTCTTCCACCTTCCACATTGTCACTGTAGTTGATAGGGATAACATTTTTTTGTTGTCTCTTGTTTCCTAATAACAATGGCAGGAGAAGACAATGATGATGAATGTGTTCAACATGCTGAGTTACGTGATATGATGAAGACCATGACGGATATGTTCGCCAAATACAGCGCAGCAACAGAGGAGTCATTGGCGAACTTGACTCGCCAACTGGATGACCTTGCTCTTCGGATGAATACTTTTGAGGCTCGGTTGCCTCTCGCTGGAATACAAGAAGACAATGCTTATGATGAACTGGAAGATCACAATAATCAGCTAAGACTGCCACTTTATCATCGAGGTATGGGAGGTAATAATCATAACAATTATTATAATCGTCCTCCTGATGATCCTTTTGCTAAAGTGAAATTTATAATACCCTCTTTTTCTGGTGCTTATGATGCTGAGGCTTATCTTGATTGGGAGATGACAATAGAGCAAAAATTTAATTCCCATCTTGTTCCTAAACAACATAGAGTTCGTCAAGCCACTAGTGAGTTTAAGGACTTTGCTATCATATGGTGGAATGAACTTATTAAAACTAGAACTGACCCTCCAACATGGGATAGATTAAAGGAAGATATGCGTGTTCGATTTGTTCCTCCATCTTTTCAGCGGGTCCTTCGCAAAAAATTGCAGCGTTTAGACCAAGGTAACATGTCCGTAGAGGAGTATTATCAAGAGTTACAAAAAGGTATGCTGCGTTGTGGGCTAGTAGAGGACTGGGATGATAAAATAGCTCGTTTTTATGGGGGTTGAGGCGTGAAATTCAGGACATTGTTGATTACAAGGAATATGATACTGTTAACAGATTGTTTCAGCTTGCTATGTTGGCAGAAAAAGAATTGCAGGGTCGACAACAATAGCAACATTGCACGAGGAGCAACTTCATGCCGCGTGCAGCGACTACACCACCCAATGGCAGCCAACGAATTGTACCTGCTGCTCCACCTTCTCGCGTGCCGGAAGGCAGCAAGGCGACATCATTCAAGCCTTCCTCGTCCACTCCTTCTACGGGTCGTACTTCCGACATCAAGTGTCACTACTGCCAAGGACTTGCTCATATAATGAGAGATTGCCCGAGCAAACGAGCATACATAGCACGCGACGATGGCGGGTATGATAGTACTTCGGATGTTGAAGATGAATATTCTCTTGCTACTGACTTTACAGATCCAAATGACGAACACACCGAAGAAGAGGTACTTGGTACAGCGGCGACGGAGAACTATAGGAGCATCATTGTGCAGCGTGCCTTGAGCTCCAAAGTGGAGACCCACGACAAGCTACAACGACACAACCTCTTCCACATGTTTCTCGTCGTCAAGGACTGCCGTGTACACACTATAATTGATGGAGGTAGCTGCAATAACCAGGTGAACACATATGTCGTCAAGAAACTCGGTTTGACAACAAGAGCACACCCTCATCCGTACCACAATCAATGGTTCAACAACAGCGGTAAGGTTCGGGTAACACAAACAGCAAGAATACATTTTTCAATTGGTTTATACCATGATTTTGCTGATTTTGATGTTGTTCCTATGGATGCTTGTTCTATTTTATTGGGTCGTCCTTGGGAATTTGATACATATGCTATTCATCATGGTAGAACCAATAAATATACTCTCATGCATAAGGGAAAGAAAATCACTTTGCTCCCCATGACTCCTGCTGAAATTGTGCATTTTGAGAAGAGTAAAATTCGTGATGGCAAAGCAACAAAATTAGAATCTGAAAAACAGCAAGTTATTAAGTTAAAATCATCATCGTTGCTCGCAACTAAATCTGAACTTGCTGATTTATTTGATGCTAAGGGGATGTGCTATGCTTTAGTTTGCAAAGAAGCCATGTTTTCACTTCTTGAATTGTCTATTGCATTGCCCCCTTCTGTTGCTAACCTTTTGCAGGAGTTTGAGGATGTGTTTCCCTTCGAGATACCCCCTGGTTTACCACCGATGAGAGGCATTGAACACAAGATCGATTTGATTTCAGGAGCAAGTTTGCCAAATCGTGCAGCATACAGGGTGAATCCACAAGAAACTAAGGAGATTCAGCGACAAGTCCAAGATCTTTTGGACCGCGGGTACATTTGTGAAAGCCTTAGCCCTTGTTCCGTTCCTGTTCTTTTGGTTCCTAAGAAAGATGGTAGTTGGCACATGTGTGTTGATTGTCGAGCGATTAATAACATCACCATTCGATATCGTTATCCTATTCCTCGATTAGATGACATGCTTGATGAATTGAGTGGTGCTATCATCTTCACAAAAATTGACTTGCATAGTGGATACCACCAAATTAGAATGGCACTAGGAGATGAATGGAAAACTGCATTTAAAACCAAGTTTGGACTTTATGAGTGGTTAGTCATGCCTTTTGGTTTAACTAATGCACCCAGCACCTTTATGCGATTAATGAACGAGGTTTTACATGCTTTCATTGGACAATTTGTGGTGGTTTACTTCGATGATATCCTCATTTACAGCAAGTCATATGATGAACATCTTGATCATTTACGTGCTGTTTTTACTGTTTTCAGAGATGCACGTTTGTTTGGTAACCTCGAAAAGTGCATCTTTTGCACCAATCGAGTCTCGTTTCTTGGCTATGTCGTTTCCTCACAGGAAATTGAGATGGATGAGGCAAAAATTGAAGCAATCACCAGCTGGCCAGCCCCAACATCCGTAATACAGGTTCGTAGTTTTCTTGGTCTTGCTGGTTTTTATCGGCGCTTTGTGCGGGATTTCAGCACCATTGTAGCACCTCTACATGAGCTAACGAAGAAGGGAGTTCCATTTCGATGGGGCGAACAGCAGCAACAAGCTTTTGATGCTCTCAAATCGAAGCTTACACAAGCACCATTACTACAACTTCCTGATTTTGACAAGACCTTTGAGCTAGAATGCGATGCAAGTGGCATTGGTATTGGAGGCGTTCTCATACAAGGAGGTAAACCCGTTGCTTTCTTTAGTGAAAAACTTTATGGTCCTTCTCTGAATTATTCCACTTATGATAAGGAATTGTATGCCTTAGTACGTGTATTACAAACATGGCAACATTATCTTTGGTCTAAGGAGTTTGTCATACATTCCGATCATGAATCATTGAAGTATCTTAAGTGTCAAACCAATCTGAACAAACGACATGCTAAATGGATTGAGTTCATAGAGTCATTTCCATACATAATTAAGCATAAGAAAGGGAAGGAAAATATCATTGCTGATGCATTATCTAGGCGTTATACCATGCTGTCCCAACTTGATCATAATATCTTTGGTTTGGAAACAATTAAAGCATTATATCCTACTGATATGGACTTCAAAGATGCTTTTGAAAATTGTAGAGAAGGAAGAACTTGGAATAAATATGTGCTGCGAGAGGGTCTCCTCTATCGTGCTAACAAGCTATGCGTTCCAGCTAGCTCCATTCGTCTATTGCTTTTGCAGGAAGAACATGAAGGAGGTTTGATGGGACATTTTGGAGTGAAGAAAACTGAAGACGTGCTGTCCACACACTTCTTTTGGCCAAAGATGAGGCGTGATGTCGAGCGCTACGTGTCACGATGCACTACTTGCAACAAAGCTAAGTCTCGCCTTAACCCACATGGTCTTTATATGCCTCTTCCTGTTCCTAGTGTACCTTGGGAGGATATTTCTATGGACTTTGTTTTGGGATTGCCTAGGACTAAGAGGGGGACGGATAGTATTTTTGTAGTCGTTGATCGTTTTTCCAAAATGGCACACTTTATACCATGTCATAAGAATGATAATGCCTCACACATTGCTGATTTATTTATAACGGAAATTGTTCGTTTACATGGTGTGCCAAATACCAATGTTTCTGATCGTGATGCAAAATTTTTAAGTCATTTTTGGATAACTTTGTGGTATAAATTGGGAACCAAGTTGCTGTTTTCAACTATATGTCACACACAAACAGATGGACAGATCGAGGTAGTTAATCGTACTTTATCCACTATGTTGCGGGCTGTCTTGAAAACAAATTTGAAGTTGTGGGAGGAGTGTTTACCACATATAGAATTTGCTTACAACAGATCCGTTCACTCCACGACAAAGGTAAGTCCATTCCAGGTAGTGTATGGTTTCAATCCTCGTGCTCCTATTGATTTACTACCTTTGTCTCCTTCTGAAACTATAAATTTGGATGCTACACAACGATCTGAATTCATTCTTAAGATGCATGAAACTACAAAGAAAAATGTTGAAATGACGAATGAAAAGTATAGGATTGCAGGTAGTAAAGGTAGAAAAGAAGTAAAACTTGAACCGGGTGATTTGGTGTGGTTACATTTGAGAAAAGAGCGATTTCCCGACTTGAGAAAATATAAACTTATGCCACTAGCTGCTGGTCCTTTTAAGATCGTTGAAAAGATTAATAATAATGCATATAAGCTTGAATTGCCTCCCGATTTTGGGGTTAGTCCTACATTTAACATTTCATATTTGCGACCGTACGTGGGAGAAGAAGATGAACTTGAGTCAAGGACGACTCCAATTCAAGAGGGGGAGGATGATGAGGACATCACAACAGCGGAGACGCACATTGAACTACAAGGACCAATCACAAGAGCACGAGCATGGTTACTAAATCAGCAGGTGAATTCGTTCCTAACTTCTTTTGCATGTGAGTTTGAGAATAGATTGCTATGTGATGATTTAATTGTTATTAGGAATAATGGAGAAGATCAACCAGTGAAGGAAGGAGGCCTTGGGAGCATGGAGAACCAGCTGGGACCTCCACAAGTTGATGGAAACAGTTTACAACTCGGACTCGAGTTCAACTCGGAGTCCAGGAGCAGTCCACCTTAATACAGATGCCCAGGAGGCATACGGACTCCGTTTTCAACGTTCTACATATGAACGGAAAGAGGAGAAGATAAAATTTCAGATGGTTCTGGTCCCACCTCAAAATTCCTCCGGAGTCATTGTGAATCGTCGAAACAAGTCGAGCCCTGATTTCTGTCCGGTGCTGCACCACCGAATCGGGCCTTTGGGCGTTGTATCCCGTAAGATTCCATTAGGGATGCGTCTAATCGTGTTTTGGTCGAACCCTAGCCTATAAATACTGCAGACGCCGGTCATATTCAGTGGGTTTTGCTTAGATCAATAATATCGCCATTCTTCGGTTTGTGAGACCCCAACTTCGCGATTTCCTGATCGTGTCTTCGACGTTCTTGCTCGTGTTCTCGGTTGCACTTGCAGGGATTAGCCTTCTTGGCGAGGTCAAGCATGTGCAGCACGGTAAATAACCAACGGAGCCTTGGTGTAGTGATTGCAGGGGTACTTGAACCGCTCGAGTGCCACGAATCATCAACGTCGAGTTCTCCATCACAATCGACATACCTTTCAGAAGATCGGGCCTAAACCTACTCATCATAACAAGTTCAAAACAGCAAGAAAGTTCGACCATGACCAGTTTTAGTGTAAGTAATTATTCCAATTACTAGACATGGAAAAAACTACAAAATGTATAACACGAGTAATGTAGTAAGAACTTTCAGCATGTAAAAGGAATCACAAAGTCATATATGTATGAAATACTATGCTCATATTATTTTAATTTCAGATTCACACATAGACTTCGCAAGTTTCAAAACTCCCCCTCAATTTAAGCCATGAGTATGCATAACCCATATTTCACTACGAATGTAACAAAAACGAGTGAAATCCAAAGGTTTTGTAAAAATGTCAGCCAATTGTTGTTCGGTATCTACATGGTGAAGCACAATGTTTCCTTTTTCAACATTATCTCGAAGAAAGTGATACCTAATGTCAATGTGCTTAGTTTTAGAAAGTTGCACGGGGTTTTTAGCAATGCCAAAGGCACTAGTGTTATCACAGAACAGTGGAACACTATCTAGATCAACCCCATAGTCCTTAAGTGTTTGAACAATCCAAAGAATTTGTGAGCAAGCACTAGCAGCAGCTACATATTCAGATTAAGTTGTGGATTGTGCAACTGAATTTTGTTTTCTAGAGGACCAAGCAACAAGAGAATTACCAACAAAATGACAAGCACCGGAAGTACTTTTCCTATCAATCCTACAACCCTCAAAATCTGCATCCGAAAAAGCTTTCAAAGTAACGGTTGGGGAAGAAGGAAGAAAAATTCAAAATTCTTGAGTTCCATGTAAGTATCTGAGAATCCTTTTGATGGCTTGACGATGTGAAGCACGTGGGGAGGCTTGAAACCGTGCACAAAGACATACGCTGAATTGTATGTCTGGTCTTGATGCCGTGAGATACAAAAGTGATCCGATCATGCTTCTATATTCTTTTTGATCCACGGGTTCACCATCTTCATCAAGTCCAAGTGTTGTTGCTGTTCCCATTGGTGTCCGAAGAGGCTTGCTTTTGTCCATGTTGAAGCGCCTTAGGAGATGTTTTATATACTTCGTTTGATGCACAAAGGTACCCTCCTTTGTTTGCTTGATTTGCAGCCCCAAAAAGTACGTGAGTTCACCCATCATACTCATCTCAAATTTTGAACTCATCATAGCTGAAAACTTGGACACAAGATCATGAGAAGCACAACCAAAGATAATATCATCCACATACACTTGAACGAATAATGAGTCATTGCCATGCTTAAGCACAAAAAGAGTTTTATCAACCTTGCCCATGGTAAACCCTTTTTCAAGTAAGAATGTTTTTAACCTATCATACCATGCTCTAGGGGCTTGTTTGAGACCGTACAAGGCTTTGGACAGTTTGTAAACATGATTAGGAAAATCTAGATTTTCAAAACCCGGTGGTTGTTTCACATAAACCTCCTCATCTATGTAGCTATTAAGGAAAGAACTTTTAACATCCATTTGATATAGTTTAAAACCTTTAGATGCAGCAAAAGCCAACAAAATTCTTATGGCTCTTAATCTAGCAACAGGAGCAAAAGTTTCATCAAAATCTAGACCTTCAACTTGAGTGAAACCTTGAGCAACCAACCTAGCCTTATTCCTAACCACAACCCCATCCTCACTTTGTTTATTTTTAAATACCCATTTAGTTCCAATTAAAGTGTGACCTTGAGGTGGAGGTACAAGTTTCCAAACATTATTTCTTTCAAAATTTTCTAACTATTCTTGCATGGCAATAATCCAAGATTCATTAGTGAGTGCGTGTGATATATCTTTGGGTTCAAAAGAAGCAACAAAAGCAGAATGAGCATAAGATTTTGGATTGCAAAACCTGGATCGTGTTTCTCGTTCGTGCAAGCTTCCAATCATCCGCCTAAAGTACATAACTTGTGTTCCTCCCTAGTTCTTGCAAAGCCACCTGATCACGGGATGATCTTTGTAAAATCGTAGGGGAACAGATGTCTCACAAGCTTCTTCTTCTTTATGTCCATCACAAATCGATGAGCTTGTGACTTGAGGATGATTTGAATCAGCATTGATGGTTTTCGGTGCTGGTTGAGAATTAACATCCGGAGCTGAACCAAGGTCTTTAGCTGCTTAATTTTTGGGAAGCAGTTCCAATTCTTCCTCATCTTCAACAAAAATGCTCCCCCCCTGCGGATATGAATCTGGACCTGAAATGTTTGAGCTAGTACCTGAGCATTTACCTCCGAAGGATTGAACACGTGAAGGTCCTACGGTGTCAAGATGCAAAAGTTGACATGGTTCAGTTGTCATGATCATTGCGAAAGGAGTATGTGAACCTGCAACCATCTTAGCATGTCTACAAGAAGAGCACACAATTTCTTTGTCCCCTTTAAGCTTAGGCAGCCCACGTATGTGATCAAGAGCACTAACACGCGTTAGGTGATCAAAGCCTACATGACCAAGTCTACGATGCCAAAAATATAGGTCCTTTGAATCATTAGCAACTAGACACCTATGCTTAGAGGAAGACATATCAAAATCAGCTTTAAAAACCCTTCCAAACCAAGATATGTTAAAAATAAGCTCACTATTTGAACTTACAACTTTGCAGCTGTTTTTATTGAAAATAATTTCCAGATTTTCATCTAGCAATTGCGAAAAAGAAAGCAAGTTGTATTTCAAAATTTTGACAAGTGCCACATCCTTCAAAGTGTAGTGATCATTTACTCTAACCGGACCCTTAGTAATTATAGGAGTTGAAGAATTATCGGCAAAAGTAACATTCTCTACACATGACACAAAAGAGAGGGAGGAGAACCATTCTTTGTTACCTATCATGTGGCATGAGCAACCTGAATCCACAATCCAAATGTTCTCCTTCCTTAAGCATGTAACCTACATAGAAGCACAATACATTGATGACTCAATACTAGGGTTAGTCAAAAGGCATTTAGGAATGCAGTACTGAGTCACGCGACGTGCAACAGGAAAAACACGCGAAAGTTGAGACAAAACAGCAGGTTTATGAGTCAAAGTTTGAGATTTTTTATTCTTAACTACTGACCTATAAGGTGTCACTTGTGTAGCACAAAAATAAGTAGCTCCAGAGGCAAAAACAGAAGGTCCGGAGATAAACTTTGAATGTTTTTGACTCAAAACAGCAGGTTGTATGTTCCGTTCAATATGTGCAGCAAACTTTGCATGAAAGTTACGAGATCTAGCAACCATTCTCTCCCTTTTCTGTTGTTTAGCTAGTCTATAACAAAAATCTATGACATGACCATCTCTACCACAGTAAGTACAATGAAATTTAACTTTGTGTTCATGTCTAGATAAGCAAACAACATTTTTATTTGAACCCGAATGAGACAATACTCCTGCAGATTTGAAAACCACTTCTTTTTGTTTAGGAACTGTTTGAATCAAACCACTTCCTAATGAATTTACAATTTTAGGTGGATGTGCCTTAGCATGAGCATGAGAATCAAAACCTAAACCACATTTATCATTGCAAGACTTGGATGAATTCAGCAGCAAGTTTAGGTTCTTATTCCCATTACAAAACCGATCAAATGTCTTATGCATGTTATCAAGTTTATTGGACAGATCAAGGCAATTTTCACATGAAGTTTTTCCTTTTAATTTGCAATTGGAACAATATTTGATTTCATGACAACATAAAGCATTGTTCAATATAGAGATTTCATTCATAGCATCTTGCAGTTTCTTATGAAGATCATCACAACTAGAACAATGCAAATCAATTGTAGAACAAGAAGCATCTTTTAAGTTTCCAATATTAAGTGCAGCAAGCTTTTTGTTCTTTTAAATTTCATGTTCAAGTTTATCAAGTGTGGAGGTATGTGCACTTCTTAGGGAGGACAATTGTTCATATACTAAGTCACATGAGGAACAAGAATCATCACTAGGAATCAAGGACTTCAAATGATTAATTTCAGATTCTAGTGACTCAATTTTAACAGCATTGTTCCTAAGCTTTTTGTCCTTTTTCTTAACAATAACAGTGGCACGAGAAATAGCATCACACATTTCTTTCCAAGTAGGACATACCTCTTCATGTCGCTGTTGTGTTCTGCCTCCTCCATACTTGATCTTGATATGCCCGCCATGAAGCACAAGTTTGCCAAATCATCTTCATCTTCATCACTTCCAATGTCCACGTCGCTTGAGCCAAGTTCCTGGAGTGCTGAGATAAAACTGCTCACCAATTGGCGTCCTGTAAAACCCTTCTTTTTCTTCGTATCTTTTGCAGAGGAGTGCTTCGTTCTTGTTTTCTTTTCATTCTGGGAAGTAGGACCTGAAAGGATAGGGCAATCTGAACAAAAATGTCCTATCTTACCACATTCAAAGCATCGTTGAGGTTCGGAGATTCCTCTCCTTCTAGTTCTCACATTTTGCAATGCTATTGACTATCGAGTAGAGATGAGCGCTAGCTCCACCTCTGGAAACTCCTCAATCTGTTCAAGTGTTAGAGAGGATAGCAAAAAAGTGTACCACAAGATGATGTTTGACCAGAACTAGGCATGTCACATTGAGAAACAAAAGCAATAGACTTGTTGGGGTTCTTACGTGAGATTATGTTAATTTCATGAGTTTTTAACTTGGAATATAGCACATCTAAAGTAAGTGAACTCATGACAGTAGATTCACGAATAGATGTGACTTTCATCTCCCAAATTGACATATCTAATGCACTTAGCAATTGCCTAGCATTTTCAGCATCTGAAAAATTAACATTGACAATACGCAAGATGCTGAGAATCTTATTAAAGCGAGCAAAAAAAGGTCATCAATAGACTCACCGGGTTGCATCTCGAAGCGCTTGTATTCTTTCTTGAACATGTCTTGCTTTACCTTTTTGATCGTGTTGGATCCTTCATGGTAGTCACGATGTGCTTCCCACACATCGTATGCAGATCAGAGGTGTGCAACAGGGTCGAAGTCGCGTTGTGTTAATCCGTGTATGATCAAGTTCCAAGCCTTGTTGTTGTTGTCGACATCTCATAGATTTGTAGCTGTAACTTGATCGTTTGATGGCACTTCGTAAGGCTTGTATACCTTCTCCCATATTGCAAAGCCTTGTGCCTGGATGAAAGCCTCCATGAGTGACTTTCAAACCTGAAAATCAATACAAGCGAACACACAAGGTTTGGCAGAGTACTTCTCTATGATGATTAGTCAAAAACACGTGCAAATCACAAAGATTTGAGAACCGTGGCTCTGATACCAATTTTAGGATCGAAGAGCACGTGAAAAGCTACCAGGGTGGGGGGGTGAATGGTAGATTTAAAAATCTTACGCAGTGGAAACAACTAAACCCCAACCCCTTCGGCAGAAAAACGATCTATTAAAGAAATCGTGTGTGAGACTAATATGAACCTGTTTCACCATGACAAAATTGATAGATATCAGAGAGAATCAAGTCACGAAGACAACGCATCAAGAATCACTCAAATCCGTCGAGAAAAACTCAAGTTATGATCGAAAGATCAAACAATGGTCAATCTGCCCTACCCGAGAAAAAAACAGTTCTGGAACGCTGCAAAGAAACTCGTGTAGATTATAGACCACAAATCCAATGACCGTGAATTTTTACAGATGATAGATAATCAAGTTGTAAAGACAACCCAAAAAGAATCACATCAATTGGATCTGTAAAACTCGTGTTATAATAAATCCACCGATGAAATGTAGTGCTGTCCAGAAACTCGATGAGTAAAACTTGTTTGGAACAAGTCGGACGAACAAGGCACAAAAGTTCCTTAAAACTACGAATTTTATTCAATACACACATGAGTAACAGCCCCAAAGTCGTGCACCACGAGCTCTGGGCTCCCTTGCTTATATAACCAGCTCGAAAGCCAACTCAACTCAAATCAGGAACCTAATCCTACTCTGTTCACGAATCCTAACATTCCATAACTTCTTAGGATTCTTCTATACGCAGATAGAAGCGATCTTAAGACTTCCAAACAACTTAGGAACATATCCTATATTCCTAAAACAACTCAAATTCGTGACCCACACGAAATCCTATCATAACCAACTCAAATCATTCCATATTTGATTCAAACCCGACTCAGCTGCAGCCTGAGTCCATAACATAGTCGGTTGGACCTTTCCGACCAACTCTTTACGTCCACATGTCTTCATCACGTCTCGGAACCATGTATCCACGTCCATGCACTCCTTGCACATGAGCAAACATCTTCCAATGACGCTCAAAATACCTTCACATGCATTGTCCTTGATTCAATCATGCTGCGCAACCTCCTGATCAGCTCAACCACACTTTCTAATGAATTTCGTTGTTGGAACCTCATCTCCTCCCTGAGACTAGTCCAATGGATCTCATCACCAGCCATGTCTTGTTTTCAAGCAACACCTGCAAAAGAATAAACCACCAATCCATACGAGCCCAAGTCCTCGACTCGACTCAAGTTAGTTCCGAACACAACACCTTACGTGAGAACCTCACATAAGCATGTTGCAAAACCAAAGTAACACGATATCATCCATATCAACCAAAAATGCACCAAAAACTTAGCAAATGAATACTATGCAATCTTTCCAGAGATGTAAAGCAAGTACGAAACATTGCAAATGAAAAACAGAAGCATTGCGGACAAGTTCCGGACCTTGCCAGAGCAACCCGGACCTTGAGCCGGAGCTAAAGTCGGACCTTGATAAAAAGGTGTTTTGGTGATATTCAAAACTTTTATCGTCAAAGCAAGTGTATTCACTACAAGCGAATGTATCCAGCACACATAGGTCTTACAATTTGAGTCAAACCCGACTCAGCCACAGACTGGGTCCATAACCTAGACGGTTGGACCTTTTCGACTAATTTTTTATGTCCACATGTTTGCTCATCACGCCTCAGAACCATGTAGACACGTCCATGCACTCCTTGCACACGTGCAAACACCTTCCAACAACGTGCACGATACCTTCATATGCATTGTTCTTGATCCAAATATGTTGTGCGACCTTCCGATCAACTCAACCACAATTCCTCCCGAACTTGGTTGTTGAACCTCATCTTCTCCCTACGAGTAGTTCAATGGATCCCTTCACCAGCCATGTCTTGAACTCAAGCAACACCTGCACATGAATAAACAACTAATACTTCCGAGCACACGTTCTCTACTTGACTCTCGTTAGTTCTGAAACCACAACACCTTGCATGAGCACCTCACATAAGCATGTTGCAAGCCTTAACAAAAAGATATCAACCATAACCACAAAAACACACCAAAAACTTAGTAAAATAATACTAAGCAAACTTTCCATAGATGTAAAACATGTTAGAATCAATTCAATGTAAAAGCCGAACCAAGGCAATCTAGCTCCGGACCTAGTCAAAACTAACCAGACTTTGAGTCGGAGCTTACCAAAGCTAGCAGGACCTAGCACCAGAGCTTACCAAAACTATTCGGACCTAGCATCGGAGCATACTAAAGCTCAGTCCGACCTAGTGCCGGGGCTAGCAAAAATATGTCAGACCTAGTCATAGCGAGTCGGACCTAGACAAAGAAGTTGGACCTAGTCAAAGCAAGTCGGACCTTACGTCGGACCTTGCCGGAGCTACCCAACACAAGTTGGACCTATTGTCGGAACTTGCTGGAGCTCAGACCAAGTGTTGAACCTTGTATAAAAAGGTGTTTTGGAAATATTCAAAACTTTTATCGACAAAGCCAATGTATTTAGCACACATAGGTCTCACAGATCCAGCAAAGAATAGTCCTTTCATAATAATGCATAGTCATTGACACGTGCATCGATCATTTGGTAGTCCGGGCCGAGGTCAAGAACAACCTTCTGAACTTTACCAAGTGTATTAGGAATGCAGTATACGTTTGGAAGCACATTTGAGAATAGTTCAAGAATCGACTCACACGCTTTTTTACTCAAACCATTTAAACACTTTATCTAGTACAACCTGACAATGAAGGATAATCGGGTCACCTTCTCACATCTTGGATACAACACCTTTTTGGCATCATTTAATAAGTCATAGAATGCCTTTGCACACCCAATTGGCTCCTGCTGGTTTATAGATTTTTCTTGATCATAAACAACTGTTGAAGTACCCCCATGACCAGTGCCTCTAAGTAGACTGGACAACATATTTTCCTCAGCACCATCATCTGAAATTATCTCCTCATTATTTGTTGATTGCTCAGCAGTATTTTTCTAAACTGGTTTTTCTCCATGGTCTGTCATACAAGTATAATCCAATAACATCCCGTTGCGAAGCATGTGAAAATGAACATCCTTGCGTGTCTTGTGGCAAATATTACGACATCTCATGAAAGGACAAGGCATAGTTTCTCCTACACAAGTGCCCTGGAATGCAAAATTTAGAAATGACTTCTTTCCATCCCGCCACTCCTTCGTACACCTGTCTTTTCTCATACATGTCTTATCTTCTCACATCGCTTCCTACAATTCAATCAGCCTATTCGTAAGAAGATAGATGTACAAGAACATTACGTGAGCAATTGTACCTAGCGTTGCTGCTCCTCCACGTGTGGCGACCGACGGATGCTCCTCCACGCGTTGTGGTCGCGGATGATCCTGCAAGCGTGGCAGCCGGCGGATGCTCCTCCAAGCGCGGCAGCCAGCGGATGCTCCTCCAAGCGCGTTTTGTACAGTCGAGAGAGGGGGCGTTGCAGATTGAAGGATACCATAATAAAAAATTCTATTCTTTTCTTATTTTCCTTCTTTATTTGGCGTGAAAAAAATGACTGTCGCGGGCAGGCAGCCAGGACAAATTGTACGTGAAGCTATCATAGGAGGGCCAACACTGCACTGGGCTGCTTGTTAACCGTGGGCTAAAACTCCGCTGAGTCACTTTGTATTCGTGAGTCAAAATAGCGCTGGGCCACAACAAGATAGTAGGGGCAGACCCAAGGTGTATCATTGCTACAAATGATACTTTTTTGACGTAGAGACTATGATATATCATTTTAGAGAAATCCTATTTCTTTATATATTTTTAGAGAATATAAGATTTCTATACATAATATATGTACACAATATTTTTATTTTTATGATACGTTGGCCTCTGTTTTAGTTTTGCCCCGGACTCTTCAGATCTCAAGACCGGCCCCAGTCTTGGACCTGGAGGTCTACTTTTCCCATCATACTCTGTTACTTAACAGGCTCTGGTGCCACTTGTTGGAGCACAAAACACGTGATGCAAAAAACTCAAATGAAAAATCCAGGTTTCAGCCAACGGTGTGCTTGTTTTGAATGATCGACGTTAGTAGCAAAGGAGAACATGGAACTGGATGTCTCCAGAGACCCTATTCAGTGGATGCAATTGAGCTAATGATCAGTGCAGTAGATAAAATGATTACAAGAACATGCATGACGCACATGAGAGTCCTATCATTTGTACTCCCTCTATCTCTAAATGGATGTCATTTTTTGAACTAAATTTAGTTCTAGAAATGACATATTTTTGGAATAGATAGAGTACATAGAGCATATATAGGGTAATGCCATGCTGAAGAACTGAAAATGCTCATACCTAATCCTACAGTCATCGCTACGGAAGTCGCGGCAGCCGCTCCACCCTTGCCAGCCGCAGCTGGCTGTCGTGCACCAGTCACCATTGTTGTGCAGCGCTACCGGCGCCAGTCTCAGAGGCCCGCGAATAATCCTCCACACCACATTTTGGACATCATTCAAGGCTTGATAGCGACACCGCCTACACTCCGTGTTGGTCCTCTTGATTGCGACGGACCCGGCCGCGTTCTCGTCCACTTCAATCTCGCCCTCGACCTGCAGGATATACTCGACAGCATCACGGGCGCCATGATCGCGTCGTAGTGAAGGAGTGCGAGGATGTAGGCCGCACACGTGTGGTTGGCCGCGGCCGCCCGAGCGAGGTGCTAGGCACCCGGCTACGAGCGCTCGTACACGAAGGCGAGCTAAAGCACGGTTTTGTAGCAGGCACCAGGGGTGCCGACAATGGCCAGGCGCTCCTCAAGGTCGAAGTAGAAGCGCGTTCCCTCGTCACTGGACCCGAACATCACCCCCCACATCTCTCACTCATGCGCCAACGCCTGCCAACGGCGCCCTCCCGGCATGCCGCGTGGAAGGCCATGCAGCTGGCATGCAGACTGGAGAAGTCGTCCATAGGCCGAAGGGAGCTTGCGGCAACACGCCCCGTGATCTAGACCGCCATATCGTGCAGGAGTGGGAACTCCATAGGTGCAAATAGTAGTAATAAAAGATTTGGAAATCTAGGGCAAAATCCTACTCTGGATGCTCGTGCAGAACGGACGCAAGAGGAGAAGTTTGGAGGCTACGATCGATGGAGTGCTGCTGCAGAGAAGCAAGAGTATGGTGTGCCTTTATAGAGAGTCGTCGTATAATCGGGCAAGTGGACATGATCGGATGCTTCGAAAACTGTGCTTTTGAACGGGTGGGTCATTCGGAGTTACTCAAAACTGCGGTTTGCCTCTTCACGGTTATCACAACGGCTCGATGCATCCCATCGGCTTCACGGGCAGTTTTTTAATTCGACACGGCCCTTGTTGAGGATCATATTAATTTGACACACATCCCATCGGTGTTACGGATGTGGCATACTCGTTTTCATGAGTGTGTTCATTTATTCCTAATGTTCGTTCCATCTATTATTTTATTTTCTATATTTTGTTTAATGAACTATATATTCTATTTCTTCCTCTGCTAATGAACGATGACCCTACACTCCGGCCGATGGCCTCTAAAGTGGCCTGTACGGTACTTTACCTGCAGGAAGTGCCAGAAGATTGTCCGCAGCGAGGCCTGCAAAGTGGTCTTTAAAATAATAAGAAAATGCAACAGGTAGCGACAATTGGAAAGAAAAGTGGAGATAATGAACAAAGAGAAAAGCAATGAAAGGACAAGAAAGATGTTAGAAAAAGATAGGTAGTACGTAGTACTTCCCTTGTCTTTAATAACTTGTCGCTTTGTAGTTCAAAAATTATCTACTCCCTCATTACCCTATTAGTTGTCATTAGGATAGCTTTTCGAGATCATTTTGAGGCATGCTGATCATGTTTTGTGACGTTAAGGATGGGAAGAGCTGGCCGCACGTTGTGCCAGTGGCTCCGGACCTCGGATCTATGATAGGGTATGCCACATATAAAATTTTCATATGTATTTTTTAAAATTTAATTTTATATATCGGCACTAAATAGCAGCTGCAGCGTATGGTACGCCAGCCGACGCCTTCTTTTTGCCGTTGGGCTTATTTTTCTTTTTGCCACTACCAGAGGTAGTGGCTTCAGTTTTGGAGGACTTCTTGTTGGCCTCTGGAGCTGGCTTGGAATGCATTTCATGGCCCTCCGCAGCTCTAGCACATTTGTCTGCTAAGCTAAATAGTTCCATGACGCCGGTGACTTCTTTGATGGCCAGCTTCTCCAACATCTTTTTATCTCGAACACCTTGTCTGAATGCAATGATAACAGAAGATCTCAAGATTGAAGGAATAGTATTCCGTACCCGAGAAAACCGTGGATTAAGGATCGATTCCCCTGATGTCTGCTTTACAGCAAACATATCCAATTTATTGCCAGGCTGGGTGTAAGAACTCTCGAAGTAGGCAGTGAATTGTTGGCATTGCTCTGCCCAACTGTTAATGGAGTCGGGTGGAAGACTCATGAACCAAGACCTTGCAGTCCCAGTTAAAGCCATCGGAAGTAGTTCGCCATCACAGCCTCATCACCCCCGCCGCTAGTATGGCAGTAGATTAGATTTGAAGGAATTCGGCATGGTTGACAGTCCCGTCGAATTTTTCTGGCAAGTGAGGCAAGAACTTCTGTGGCCATCTGACCATGCGTAAATGCATGGCCAGGGCAGAACGGCCTCCTCCTACTCCTTGTGGAGCAAGGTTGTCCCAGGCCTCTCGCCTCTCACGAGCACGCCCGATATGGACACGGTCGTCCTGCTGCCGGTAACGGCGGTCAAGTTCCGACCACGGTTCATGAGTCGGAATCCTAGTGATGGTGTGGGTGCGTCGTGCCCCAGGAGGCAACGAGGTCACCCGCTGGGACGCAGCACGTCTCCTTTGCTGCGAGACTTACAGACCAAGTCGGCCCGACAAGGTCCGTCATTGTGATGGTGCTTGCCCTAAGGGGTGAGGACCTTGATTGCTCATGCCAGCGGCTGCAGCTGCAACCAGATGGTCAACATCAGCCCTCCACTACTCCATAGCACCCTGGGGTGCTCCTGGAGGCGGTGGGTGTTGTAGGAGAGCTCGCACAGCAATGACTGTGTGCTCTGGGTTATTGTTCGTCGATGCAGTGATCGACGCAGATGCACCATCTTGTTGCCTAGGATTGTCTGCCGGACCAGATGGTGGCTGTGGAGCCATAGTGCTTGCTGGAACAATGGGACCTGCTTGCTGGCGAGCGTTTGAGGGATTGCCTCCAGCAGGTTATTCAGCATGATTGCCGTTGGAGGATCCTGCGGCCTAATTCACCATCTTGAGATCTCGGGTGAGCACCCCTTCCTGGTGTGCCAAATGTCAAAGTGTAGCAACGACACTTCCCCCGGTACTACTAAAGTGTAGCCCGCGGAGGTTCTTGTTTTGGTTGGGGCACGTAGAGATCAAGATCAATATGGCGACACCAAAAATTTATGTGGTTCGGGCCGCCTGAGCGTAATACCCTACTCCATGGAGTCTATGTGTGTGTTGTATTATGAATCGCACGAAAGCGTAGTCTCTCGCTCAACTTGGACTTCTCTTTTGTATCATGCAGCTCAATACTTTTATATTCCAAGGACTGGCCTTTACATCATTATCCTGATCCGACATGTGGTGCTTGCATCTTAAATAGCCTAATAAACTGTCTACGGGTATTAAGCATGGTTAATAGTGTGATAACGTGCCTTAATGGCTGCATTACCTCTATTAACAGTGCTCTGATCGTGTGTTGTTAATACAGTATTAACGAAACAAAATCAAGTCTTATAATTGCCGCTTTAATAGTCCCTTGAATGTATATGCTGAAGGAGATCCACCAATGTATTCGTTGATGAAGATCCAGAGGCTCCACTCATGGCAGCTTCGGGGCTTCCATTTGCGAGGAGGTAGCTCCGGCACCCCTGTGCACGTGTCAACACCGGAGCTTCCCTCTGTTCGGGGTTAGCTCCGGGTCATTATACACGTGTTGATTGTGGGGCTTCCCTGTGTTGAGAGTTTAGCTTTAGATTTACATTACACACGTCAATATCCAAATACCCATATGAGGGATGCGGGTCTGGTGTAGTAGGACATGTGGGGCCTGAGGAAGCCTTCGATTTTAATGGGCAGAACTCTTTTGCACTTCTTGCGGTATCATAGGGTACCCGGTACGCAGGGTACCGACACATACCATGCTCTAGGGGCTTGTTTGAGACCGTACAAGGCTTTGGACAGTTTGTAAACATGATTAGGAAAATTTGGATTTTCAAAACTCGGTGGTTGCTACACTTAAACCTCCTCATCTATGTAGCCATTAACAAAAGCACATTTGACATCCATTTGATGTAACTTGAAACCTTTAGATGCAGCAAGAGCTAACAAAACCTTATGGCTTCTAATCTAGCAACAGGAGCAAAAGTTACATCAAAATCTAAACCTTCAACTTGTGTGAAACCTTGAGCAACCAACCTAGACTTATTCCTAAACACAACCCCATCCTCACCTTGTTTATTTTTAAACACCCATTTAGTTCCAATTAAAGTGTGACCTTGAGGCAGAGGTAAAAGTTTCCAAACATTACTTCATTCAAAATTTTCTAACTCTTCATGCATGGCAATAATCCAATATTCCTTAGTGAGTGCGTGTGATATATCTTTGGGTTGAAAAGAAGCAAACAAAGAAGAATGAGCATGAGAATTTGGATCGCAAAATCTTGACTGTGTGACTCGTTCGTGCAAACTTCCAATAATTTATCGTGGAGGATGATTTTTGAGAACTCGGAGGGGAGTGGACACTTCAGAAGCTTCTTCTTCTTCATGTTCATCACAAATAAATGAGCTTATGACTTGAGGACGATCTGGACCAACAATGGTGGTCGTCTGTTCTGGTTGTAAATCAAAATCAGCAACTGGAACAATGTCATTAGCTGCGGAATTTTCGAGCAGTAGCACCTCTTCTTCCTCATCTTCAACGAAAATACTCTCCACCCGCGGATATGGATCAGCACCTGCAATAATTGAGCTACTACCTGGGCTAGCTTCATCAAAAGAAATCTCACAAGTCTCCACAATTTTGTTAGTGTTAAGTAAAAGCACACGGTAGCCTCTAGTATGAGATGGATAAACAAGAAACATGCCATCAACAGATCTAGTTTCAAATTTACCAAGATTACCATGTTTCTTAACAAAGCATTTACAACTAAAGACCCGAAAGTGTGTGACATTAGGCTTATGTCCAAACCGAAGTTCATATGGTGTTTTTCCTAGCTTAGCACGCAAGAAAACACGATTTGAGACATAACAAGCGGTTGCAATTACATATGTCCAAAATTTTCTAAGAGTTCGATATTCATCAAGCATAGTCCTAGCCATCTCAACTAAGGTTCTGTTCTTTCTCTCTACAACATCGTTTTGTTGAGGTACATAAGGTGAAGAAAATTGATTATCTATTCCATTTTCAGCACAACAGTGATCAAGCAATTGATTTTTAAATTCGGTTCCGTTATCACTTCTAATATCTTTTAAAGATCCCGAGTGATCAATTTATCATCTTAGAAATAAAGTTCTAAAGTGACTAAAAGCTTCATTCTTAGATGCCATAAAGTAAACACAAGTGTATCTTTAAAAATCATCAACAATCATAAGAACATACCATTTACCTCCGAAGGATTGAACACGTGAAGGTCCTACGGAGTCAAGGTGCAAAAGTTGACTTGGTTTTGTTGTCATGGTAATTGTAAGAGGATCATGTGAACCTTCAACCATCTTAGCATGTCTACAAGAAGATCACACAATTTCTTTGTACACTTTTAGCTTAGGCAGCCCACGTAAGCGATCAAGATCACTAACACACGTGAGATGATCAAAGCCTACGTGACCAAGTCTACGATGCCAAAAATATAAGTATTTGGAATCATTAGCAAGTACACACCTATGCTTAGAAGAAGACATATCAAAATCAGCTTTAATAACTCTTCCAAACCGAGACATGTTAAAAATAAGCTCATTATTTGAACCTACAACATTGCAGCAATTTTTATTGAAAATAATTTCCAGATTTTCATGTAGCAATTGTGAAACAGAAAGCAAGTTGTATTTTAAATTTTTCACATGTGCTGCATCCTTCAATGTGTAGTGATCATTTACCCTAACTGAATCCTTAGCAATTATAAGAGTTGAAGTATTATCGACAAAAGTAACATTCTCTACACGTCACACAAAAGAGAGCGAGGAGAACCATTCTCTGTTACCGGTCATGTGGCGTGAGCAACCTGAACCCACAATCCAAATGTTCTCCTTCCTCAAGCGTGTAACCTACATAGAAGCACAATATGTTGATGACCCAATACTGGGGTTAGTCAAAAGGCATTTAGGAATCTAATACTGAGTCACACGACATCCAACAGGAATAACACGCGGAAGATGAGAAAAAAACAGCAGGTTTATGAGCCAAATCTTGAGGATTTTTGTACCCAACTACTGACCTACGAGGTGTTACATGTCTAGCACAAAAAACAGTAGGTTTGGGAGCAAACTTTGCATGTTTTCGACTCATTACTGCAGGTTGATTGTTCCAATCATTCGTTTTAGCATGTGCAGCAAATTTTTGCATGAAAGTTATGAGATCTAGCAATAATTCTTTCCTTTTTCCATTGTTTATCTAGTCTATAACAAAAATCTATGACATGACCATCTGTACCACAGTAGGTACAATGAAATTTAATTTTGGGTTCATGTCTAGATAAGCAAGCAACATTTTTATTAACAACCGAATGAGACAACACCCCTGCAAATTTGAAAACCACTTCTTTATGTTTAGGAACTGTTTTAATCAAATTACTTCCTAGTGACTTTACAACTTTAGGTGTATGTCCCTTAGCATGAGCATGAGAATCAAAACCTAAACCAGTTTTATCATGGCAAGACTTGGAGAAGTCAGCAGCAAGCTTAGGTTCTTATTTGCATTACAGAACCGATCTAATATTCTATGCATGTCATCAAGTATATTGGACATATCAAGGCAATTTTCACATGAGGTTTTTCCTTTTAATTTGCAATTAGGACAATATTTACCTTGTAGTTTCTTTCATTCAAAGCATCTTTTAGTTTCTTATCAAGATCATCACAAGTAGAACAATGCAAATCAATTGTAGAACAACAAGCATCTTTCATGTTTTCATCATTAAGTGCAGCAAGCTTTTTGTTCTTTTGAATTTCTAACTGTAGATTATCAAGTGTGGAGGTGTGTGCAATTCTTAGAGAGGACAATTGTTCATATATTAAATCACATGAGGAACAAGAATCATCGATGGGAATCAAAGATTTCAAACGATTAATTTTAGATTTTAGTGACTCAATATTAACAGCATTGTCCCTAAGCTTTTTGTCCTTTATCTTAATTATAACAGTGGAACGAGAAATAGCATCACACATTTCTTTACAAGTAGGACATACATCTTCATTGTCGCTATTGCGTTCTGCCTCCTCCATACTTGATCTTGACTTGCCCACCATGAAGCACGAGTTTGCCAAATCATCTTCATCTTCGTCACTTCCGATGTCCACATTGCTCGAGCCAAGTTCTTGAAGTGGGGAGATAAAACTATTCACTAATTGGCGTCATGTAAAACTATTCTTTTTCTTGTTGTTGTTTGCAGAAGAGTGCTTCATCCTTGATTTTTTTTGTCATGGGAAGTAGTATCTGAAAGGTTAGGGCAATCCGTATGAAAATGTCATGTATTATCACATTCAAAGCATCGTTGAAGTCTGTAGCTTCCACTCCTTCTAGTTCTCACATTTCGCAATGCTTTTGAGAACCTAGTAGGGGGAAGTGCTAGCTCCTCCTCTGGAAACTCTTCAATCTGTTCAAGGGTTAGAGAGGACAACACAACAAGTGTACCACAAGATGAAGATTGGTCGGAGCTAGGCATGTCATGTTGAGAAACAAATGCAAGAGACTTGTTAAGGTTCTTACGTGAGATTATGTCAATTTCATGAGTTTTTAATTGAGAATATAGCACATCTAATGTAAGTGTACTCATGATAGTAGATTCACGAATAGATATGACTTTCATCTCCCAAATTAACATGTCTAATGCACTTAATAATTGCCTAGCATTCTCAGAATCTGAAAAATTAATATTGACACTACGAAAGTTGCTGAGAATTTTATTAAAGCGAGCAAAGAGGTCATCAATTGACTCACCGGGTTGCATCTCGAAGCGCATGTATTCTTTCGTGAACATGTCTTGTCTCACCTCCTTAATATTGTTGTATGCTTCATTATAATCACATAGAGCTTTCCAAATATTGTATGAAGATCGGAGGTGTGCAACTCGATCGAAGTCGCTTTGAGTCAATCCTTGTATGATCAAGTTTCGCGCCTTGTTGTTGTTGTCGACATCTCTGATGTTCTTTGAAGTGACATGATCGTTTGGCGGCATGTTGTAAGTCTCTTACACCTTTTCCTATATTGCAAAGCCTTGCGCCTAGATGAAAGCCTCCGTACGTGTCTTCCAAACCTGAAAATCAATGCCACTCAACACACAAGGTTTTGTGGAGTATTTATCCATGATGATTAGTCAAAACACATGCAAATCACAAATATTATAGCATCGTGGCTCTTTTACTATTTGTAGGATTGAAGAGCATGTGTAAAGCTAACATAGGGGGAGTGAATGGTAGATTAAAACTTTTTTAGTGAAAACAACAAAAATCCCTCGGCAGATAAAAAACAAGTTGTTAAAGAAATTGTGTGTGTGACTAATATAAATGTGATCAATTGTGACAAAACCAGTATAGATTGTGGATAATCAAGTCACGAAGACGTCACAACAAGAATCACGAAAATCCGTCGAGAGAAACTTAAGTTATGATCAAAAGATCAAACAAAGGTCAATCTGGTCTACCTGAGAAAAATAGTTCTGGAACACTGCAAAGAAACTCATGTAGAACAGAAACCACAAGTCCAATGATCGTGAATTTTCACAGATGGTAGATAATCAAGTTTTCAAGACAATCCAAAAAGAATCACACCAATTGGATCTGTAAAACTCGAATTATGATAAAACCACTGAAGAAAGGTAGCGCTATGCAGAAACTCGATGAGAAAAACTTGTCTGAAAAAAGTTGGACAAACAAGGCACAAAAGTTCCTTCAAACCTCGAATTTTATTGATCAAAACAAAAGAGGAGTAGCCCCAAAGTCTTACACCATGAGCTCTGGCCCCCCTTGCTTATATAACGAGCCATGAGGAGAACCCAATCCTAACTAGGACTCAAATCCTACTCAGATTCAACCAAAACATTCCATAACTTCTCAAGACTCCTCCATACGCAGATAGAAGCAATCTTAAGACTTCCAAACACCTTAGGAACGCATCCCTCATTCCTAAAACAACCCTACTTCATGACCCACCCAATATCCTATCATAACCAACTCAAATCTTTCCATATCTGAGTCAAACCCGGCTCAGCCGCAGACTGAGTCCATAACCTAGACGGTTGGACCTTTTTGACTAATTTTTTGTCCCCATGTTTGCTGATCACGCCTCGGAACCATGTAGACACGTCCATGCACTCCTTGCACACGTGCAAACACCTTCCAACAACATCCACGATACCTTCATATGCATTGTTCTTGATCCAAACATGTTGCGCGACCTCCCGATCAACTCAACCACAATTCCTCCCGAACTTGGTTGTTGAACCACATCTTCTCCCTAAGAGTAGTTCAATGGATCCCTTCACCAGCCATGTCTTGAACTCAAGCAACACCTGCACATGAATAAACAACAAATACTTCCGAGCACAAGTTCTCTACTTGACTCTCGTTAGTTCCGAAACCACAACACCTTGCGTGAGCACCTTACATAAGCATGTTGCAAGCCTTAACAAAAAGATATAAACCATAACCACAAAAACACACCAAAAACATAGTAAAATAATACTAAGCAAACTTTCCATATATATAAAACAAGTTAGAATCAATTCATTGTAAAAGCCGAACCAAGGCAATCTAGCTCCGGACCTAGTCAAAACTAACCGGACCTTGAGTCGGAGCTTACCAAAGCTAGCAGGACCTAGCACCGGAGCTTACCAAAGCTATTTGGACCTAGCGCTGGAGCACAGTAAAGCTTAGTCAGACCTAGCGTTGGAGCTAGCAAAAATATGTCGAACCTAGCCATAGCAAGTCGGACTTAGACAAAGAAGTTGGACCTAGTCAAAGCAAGTCGGACCTTACATCGGACCTTGCCGGAGCTACCCAACACAAGTCGGACCTATTGTCGGACCTTGCTGGAGCTCGGACCAAGAGTTGAACCTTGTCGAGAAAGGTGTTTTGGAAGTATTCAAAACTTTTATCAACAAAGCCAATGTATTCAGCACACATAGGTCTCACAGATCCAGCAAAGAATAGTCCTTCCGTAATAACGCATAGTCATTGACACGTGCATCGATCATTTGGTAGTCCAGCCCGAGGTCAAGAACAACCTTCTGAACTTTATCAAGTGTATTAGGAATGTAGTGGCCCATTAGAAGCACATTTGAGAATAGTTCAAGAATCGACTCAAACGCTTTTTTGCTCAAACCATTTAAACACTTTATCTGGTACAAACTGACAATGAAGGATAATTGGGTCACCTTCTTAGAACTTGGATACATCACCTTTTTGGCATCATTTAATAAGTCATAGAATGCCTTTGCACACCCAATTGGCTCCTACTGGTTTATAGCTTTTTTTTGATCATCAACATCTGTTGAAGTACCCCCATGACCACTGCCTCTAAGTAGACTGGACAACATATTTTCCTCAGCACCATCATCAGAAATTATCTCCTCATTATTTGTTGATTGCTCGGCAGTATTTTTCCAAATTGGTTTTTCTCCATGGTCTGTCAAACAAGTATAGTCCAATAACATCCCATTGGGAAGCATGTTAAAAAGAACATCCTTGCGTGTCTTGTCGCAAATATTACGACATCTCGTGCAAGGACAAGGCATAGTTGCTCCTGCACAAGTGCCCTGGAATGCAAAATTTAAAATGGCTTCTTTCCATCCCGCCACTCCTTCGTACCCCTGTCTTTTCTCATTCATGTCTTATCTTCTCACATCGCTTCCTACACTACAATCAGCCTATCTGTAAGAAGATAGATGTACAAGAACATTACGTGAGCAATTGTACCTAGCGTTGCTGCTCCTCCACGTGCGGCGACCGACGGATGCTCCTCCACATGCTGTGGTCGCGGATGATCCTGCAAGCGTGGCAGCCGGAGGATGCTCCTCCAAGCGCGGCAGCTGGCGGATGCTCCTCCAAGCGCGTTTCATACAGTTGAGAGAGGGGGCGTTGCGGATCGAAGGACACCATAATAAAAAATTCTTTTCTTTTCTTATTTTCCTTCTTTATTCGGTGTGAAAAAAATTGACTGTCGCGGGTAGGCAGCCAGGACAAAGTGTACGTGAAGCTATCATAGGAGGGCCAACACCGCATTGGGCCACTTGTTAATCATGGGCTAAAACTCCGCTGAGTCACTTTGTATTCGTGAGTCAAAACAGCGTTGGGCCACAACAAGATAGTAGGGGCAGACCAAAGGTATATCATTGCTACAAATGATACTTTTTGACTTAGAGACTATTATATATCATTTTAGAGAAATCTTAGTTCTTTATATCTTTTTAGAGAATATAAGATTTATATACATAAAATATGTACACAATATTTTTTATTTTTATGATATGTTGGCCTCTGTTTTAGTTTTGCCCCGGACTCTTCAGATCTCTGGACCGGCCCCGGTCCTGGACCTGGAGGTCTACTATTCCCATCATCCTCTCTTACTTAACAGGCTCTGGTGCCACTTGTTGGAGCACAAAACGCACAATGCAAAAACTCTAATGAAAAATTCAGGTTTCTGCCAATGGTGTGCTTGTGTTGAATGATTGACGTTAGTAGCAAAGGAGAACATGGAACTGGATGTCTCCAGAGAGCCTATTCAGTGGATGCAATTGAGCTAATGATCAGTGCAGTAGATAAAATGATTACAAGCACATGCATGATGCACATGAGAGTCCTATCATTTGTATTCCCTCTATCTCTAAAAGGATGTCATTTTTTGAACTAAATTTATTTCTAAAAATGACATCTTTTTGGAATAGATAGAGTACATAGAGCATATATAGGGTAATGCCACGCTGAAGAACTGAAAATGCTCGTGCCTAATCCTACAGTCATCGCTACGGAAGTCGCGGCAGCCGCTCCACCCTTGCTAGCTGCAGTTGGCGATCGTGCACCAGTCACCCTTGTTGTGCAGCGCCACCGGCGCCGGTCTCTGACGCCCCAAATAATCCTCCACACCACATTTTGGACATCATTCAAGGCTTGATAGTGACACCGCCTACACTCCGTGTTGGTCCTCATGATCGCGACGGACCCGTCCGCGTTCTTGTCCACTTCGATCTCACCCTAGAGCTGCAGGATATACTCGATAGCATCACGGGCCCCACGATCACGTCGTAGCATAGGAGGGCAAGGACATAAGCCGCACATGTGTGGCCGGCTGCGGCTGCCAGAGCGAGGTGCTAGGCGCCCGGCTACGAGCGCTAGTACACGAAGGCGAGCTAAAGCCCGGTTTTGTAGCATGCAGCAGGGGTGCCGACAATGGCTAGACTGTAATGATCGAATGCCCGAGAGGGGGGTGAATTGGGCTTCTTTTCAAAAATTAAAGCAATAAAAACTTAACTACTAAAATCCCAATTCCCTATGCAAACAACCTATGCATTCAAGTGAGTAATAAGTTTGCGGTATATGAAATGCATAAGTGTAACGGGAAAGGAAGAGTGTGCAAACTTCCGAGGAGACACGAGGACACGGTGATTTATCCCGTGGTTCGGCAAGATCATCAAGACCTTCCTACATCCACGTTGTGGCACCCACTAAAGGGTATGGACACTCCCAAGTCACCGAGACCAGGGATTTTCACTAAGAGTCTCCGTTCACCATCCCCGGCAAGGTGGAGCTCAAGCCTTATACAAGTTTGATCTTCCGGGCTTCCACAACCGACTTGACAAGCTCTGGAAGGATCTCTCCAATCACTGACTGATACACGGTGAATGCAATCACCAAGAGACACTCCCTTACAGCTCTCACTAGAATAGAGACTCCAATCACCAAGAATGGAAGCACACAAGCATTATCTCTAGCAAGTTCTAGCCTATCTCTTGGTGTACAAGTGGTGTAAATGATGTGGAAGTGGTTGCTCAACGTATTGAATGCTTGGTAATGTGTAGAGTAGCTCTGGGCATCAAGACATATCAAAATGACTGGTTGAAGGGGTATAAATATCCAGCTTCCACGAGATAGCAGTTGGAAAAGTAGGCTGACATCACTGTTCTGCAAACACTAGATGATCCGATGTTCTCCGTTCAGTTATCATCGGCCGAATACAAATTAGCTGATGTCACTATGTCAGATATGACTGTTGATCGACCGATGTTGTATACACCTATACATCGGATAATCCGGTGACACTTGATCCAGAATGGTACAGAAATAGTGCTTACTGGAATGATTGACCAATGTGTTATAATTGTACATCGGATGGTATGGTGTTACCCTTGGTCTAGGGAAATTGCTTACTGGAATGATTGACTGATGTAACACTTGCTTCATCATCGGATGATCCGGTGTATACCCAAGACTGAGGTCTTCTTCTGCTCAAAGCCAACTCAACCGATGTAGTGTTTTCCGGATACATCGGATGATCCGGTGAGTTGATTTTGTCTGCTTCGAGTTCTTCTAAGTGATTCTTTAGGAATTTTTTTGAGTGACCTCTTAGACATTGGTTTGAAATGTGGTTCTGATGATGACCAAGTCTTGAGTGTTGTCAATTTTGATGGAATAATTTTGACATATGTGCTTTTTCTTTTAGTCTTCATGAAAATCGATTGACCTCGTAAATTTGTTTGTTGAGGGGTCTCCAATTGTATCCAATGAGCAGTAGATGATATAAATATAGAGTCCATTAAGTGTGATGTATTATATGAGAGATCTTGCATCCACAAACTCATTAGTGATATCCAATGGTTGTCACTAATCATCGAAACCATACCTTATGGGGGCCTAGATGCTTTCAATCTCCCCCTTTTTGGTAATTGATAACAACACAACGAGTAAAGCATAAAAATAATGAAATTAAGAATACGATACTCAAAAGGATATGCAACAAGTACAAGATCCAGCACACGAAGCTCGAAAGCTAAAAAATGATTAATAAAACATAAGAGAATTAAGTGGCACACGAATACTCAAAGATAACAAAAAGAATATCAAAGCTCCCAAATTACAAGCTCCCAAAATAAATACTCCCCCTACAACTAGGGCTCCCCCTGGGACTATGCTATCCCTCCCCCTGACTCTGACTCTTCTCCCCCTTTGGCATCAAGACACCAAAAAGGGAAGCCGGGTGCCTAAGGATCCTGAGCGCTCGGGGCGATGATGAACTGGTTGTCGTCGGAGCTGCTGCTTGCTGCTGCTGAGGCTGGAGTGGAGGAGACCGGTGCTGTGGGAGCTGTTGTCGGTGCTGAGGGTGCCTGCTGAGTCTGTACTGCTGGTAGTGGGGCACTGACAACCGAAGCCGGAGTCTGCTGAAAGAGTGTCGAAGCCGGCAAGGGAGAGTGAATCGGCGTGCCTGGAGCAAGCAGTGGTTACATGCTGATAGTCGGTATCGACGTGGTCGACACTGGAGCTGAAACTGGTGCTAGAACAGGCGGACCTCGACCTAGACCAGGAAGCTGTGAGGACAGGGCAATCTCGGTCTAAGTGTAGAGGTTGGTGATCAACCCCAAGATGCCCATCATGGCCTGTTGGGTCTGCTGCTGCTGGTCAAGAGAGCGCTGATGCATCTGGTCAATCAGTACAGTGAGCCTATCAGTGTCCTCTCGCCTCTCGCGGGCTATCTAACGCTGCATCTCCTGCTGCTACTGTTGGAGCTCCATAAGACACGCAGCCTGCTCAGCTCTGGCCTGCTCAGCTGCAAGTCGGTCCTGTCGCTGCTGCTCAACCATCTACTAAAGCAGAGAAGTAAGCTTGCATGGCTGAGAGACCTGTGCCTCGGACACTGGAGGTGGGGTAGGTGGTGGTGGTACAGTCGAGCCTCCAGCCTCCGCGTCGTGCTGCCTGGGTGATTGAGGAGGTGGGAAGTACTCCTCGACACTATAACTAGTGTTACTCTCAGACCAGATATGCTATAGATCCCCTCCTTGAGCCTTAGCCTGTGCCAGGTTCTCGTCTTCCTTTTCTAAGTCCGACCAGTCTTCTTATGATAGTCGAGCTCGGACCTGACGCTCAACTGGACGGCCAAGGCGGGGGTCTCCAGGAGCTGGAGCACGGTAGTGTTCGAACCTAGTGACGCTCTCATCGGTGAGACTGTCATGCACGTCGGATCCCTTTAGAGCCAATAGATAGAGTAGGTGACTGATCCAGTGGCCAAACACAAGTTGTCTCATCATCCCAACTCCATCGTTGATAACATCCTCCATCTCACAGATGAGAACATCCACGATGTCGAACTCCATCTCGTTCATGACATAGAACAGGAGGGTCTGCTGCAGACTGGTGAAGCCCTCAAGATATCCGGACGTGGGAGTAACGTGCGGCGCAAAGCAAGGTGAACAGCACGCGCAGCCGGAGTGAGTAGAGCAGGTACCCTCGGCTGGTCAGGTGAGAAGGGCTAAGCAAACAGTGACCGAATCTCCTCAAAAGGTGGTGCCACACCTCTAGTGAGCGGCCTCCTCGGTGGGTCAGCCTCTCCATATACCAACTCAATTAGGCATGTGTCATGAAGATCCATGCCTAGCAACTGTCGCACGGTATGTCTAGTAATATGGTGATGCTGGCCCATGAACATGAAGTCAATGGATCTGCGACCCTCTGAAACATGGAGGGTGGCATAGAAAACTCGGACCCAGTCCTCCACGTAGGCACCCCGCTGGAAAGACATCAGCTCCACTAGCCCTCTGTACCTCTCAAAGAAAGGGCGAATCTCAGTGCCGACTGCAAGTGCAAGATGATCCCAATAAAGGAAGTTGTGCTGGAAAAGCTTATGGCCCCGATGTTTGTAAGTCTCATACAGCGACGCCTGTGTCAGGGTCCAGAAGCGGTTGTCCACAAGTGGCTCTCTAGGCTGCAGAAACCACTCCTCAAGCAGAATGCTCCATCTAAGCTTCCTAAGCTGCTTTGCCTTCAACATCCTATAGTCAATCAGGCGGACACCCTCACCAACCTAGACATTGGTGTCCATCTCATAGACGGCTCTCTCGGCCGCTTTGTCCTCCCGAAGCTCAACTGCAGAAGGTCTCTGTCTCGGGGCTGCAGCTGGATGACCACCACGGGTCCTGACTGAGCGCCGGCGAACAAGCGGCACCTCAGGCTCCTCTGTCTCCTATGGCTCCTCAGGCACCTGTGGATGCCTCTGTCGGGTCTCCCGGATCCTCAGGGATCCTCCTCGACCACTTCTTCTTTACATTTCAGCAACTGACAAAGTTGTCAGCATGGTTCTGGTTGTGGGAAGACCAGAACCATCCCCAGTTCAGGAAGCCAGACCCCTGCAGGAGGGTCCGGAGCTACCTGAAGGCAAGTCTGGGTCCCAGCCCCGAGACTCGGATCCTCGAGGCGAGACGCCAGAGGATCAACCTCCTTCAAGTGGAGGAATTACTGTTGCTGAACAAGAAGATCCGGACCCCTCCGAAAAGGTCCAGGTTACATCAGAAGAAGCTCCTGGTTCCTCTAGCAAGAACCTGGAGGTCCCCAAAGAAGGTCTGGGCCCCTCCGGCTTGGTCCGGGTTGATTAGGAAGAAGCTCCGAGTCCCTCTGGGATAGTCCGGACAGTCCAGCACCCAGTGTACTTCATTAGTAATGTACTCCATGACGCCAAGGCTCGGTACCTTGAGGTGCATAAACTGCTCTACGCAGTTCTTATTGCCTCTAGGAAGCTTCGACGCTACTTCCAAGCTCACAAGATTTCAGTGGTAACTTCTTATCCACTGCATGCAATCTTGCATAATCCCAACTCTTCTGCGAACATTGCCAAGTGGGCAGCGGAATTGGCTGAGTTCGATCTTGAATTTGTCCCAAGACAAGTGATCAAGAGTCAAGCATTGGCAGACTTTGTGGCACAATGGACCCCCTCTCCGTCAAATCCTGGGGGCCCTAGTGAGTAGAAGCTGGAACCCAAGGTTCCGGTCTTTACTGAGCCTCACTGGACTCTCTACTTCGACAGCTCCATGCAGAAGCAGGGGGCCAGAGCTGGAGTTCTTCTCCTCGCTCCGACCGGCGAGAAGGTTAAATGCATGGTTCACCTTGACTTCAAGGCGACCAACAACATGGCGGAGTATGAAGCACTAATCTACGGGCTCAAGGTGGCACTATCATATGGTGTCAAGCAGCTGTTGGTAAAGGGTGATTCACAACTCATAATAAAACAAGTCAAAGGTGAATGTTGCTCCAACAACCCTCAACTAGCTGCATATCTACTTGAAGTCCAGAAGCTTCAGAAGGACTTCGAAGACCTAGATCTTTGCCATGTCCAGCGTCTCAACAAAACTGAAGCTGACGAACTCTCGATGAAAGCTTCAACCAGAGCTCCGGTTAGATTGTCAAGACCAACAGCTCAGCCCACCGAACTGAGCGAAGGGGGCGAGACCAGCACCTCGAAGCTGGCGGTCCTGATGGCCCTATTACCATGGCGTCCATCAAGGGTCGTAGGTGCTGTAGGAAGCTCTGAGCAACCCAACACGCAAGACTTAGAAGCTCAAGTTCGCTCCGATGCATGGATCTTGGACATCCAGAGCTACTTGAAAGACAACATCCTTCCTGAAGATAATGTATGTGCTGATCGGATAGTCAGATTGGCTAAAAGATACACACTAGTAGAAGGGGATCTCTACCAGCGTGGTGCCAACGACGTCCTAATGTGGTGCATTTCAAGGGAAGAGGGCCACAAGCTCCTCGCGGAAATCCATGGAGGCGAGTGTGGGAACCACACGTCTTCCCGCACGTTGGTCGGTAAAGCCTTCCAACATGGTTTTTACTGGCCTACAGCACTCCAGGATGCAACCGAGCTAGTGAAGAAATGTGAAGCATGCCAGTTTCATGCGAAGCAAATTCACACACCAGCTCAACCCCTACAAATGATACCTCCTACATGGCCATGTGCTATGTGGGTGATGGATATCTTCGGACCTTTCCCAAGAGCCGTTGGAGGTTACAAGTTCCTGTACGTCGCCATCGACAAGTTCACCAAGTGGCCTGAAGCAACTACAGTTGTGACAATAAACAAGCAATCAACTATCAATTTCTTGCAGTCCATAGTATGCAGATTTGGAGTCCCAAACAAGATCATAATTGACAACGGGACCCAATTCACAAGCTCTGCATTCCAATGATATTGCAAAGACCTCGACATTCAGGTCAGCTACGCTTCTATAGCTCACCCGACAAGCAATAGCCAAGCTGAGAGAGCAAATGCAAAAATCCTAAAAGGACTCAAGACGCGCACATATGAGTGCCTGAAAAAACATCGAGCCAACTAGATTGAAGAGCTTCCGCCCACCTTGTGGGCAAACAGGACAACTCCAAACTGGTCAACTGGAGAGACACCTTTCTTCCTGGTTTACAGAGCTAAAGCAGTCCTTCCTCCAAAAATAACCTTGGGGTCACTCCTATTCTGGACCTTCGACGAAGCCACGCAGGACCAGCTCCGGCGTGAAGACCTTGACCTCGATGAAGAGGGAAGGCGTCGAGCAGCTGTTCAAAATGCACAATACCGCCAAGCGCTCCGGCGCTATCACTAAAGGCATGTGCATAACCGACAGCTCGAGGAAGGCGATCTGGTGCTTTGGAGAATATAAACTCGAGAAGGGTTAAACAAACTTCCCCCCAACTAGGAAGGTCCCTTTCGAGTGATCAACGTATCCCGTCCCGGATGCGTTCGCTTGGCAACTGATGAAGGGACACTGCTCCCTAATCCTTGGAATCTTGAGCACCTCTGTAAGTTCTACGCTTAATATCACAGAGGTGAGTTTGTAATTACATATGATGTATGTTATAGCGTCATTGTACAGAGTCAGGTAGTTCCTCCGGGAGAACATCCCGACCTTTCCCGGAAGGTCCGCAAAGTTCAGGCAACACTTGACACAGTCTCAGATCTAAAAGTGTAGTTAGCTACCCTGGGTCAAACAGGAAATGCAACACACTTAGCCTGGTTCCGTACCCTAAGAGTGTACTTGTTTCCCCTGTACCCGGAACCTATAATGAAATACATCATTATGTGAAAACAGACTCCACGTGCATTTATTTTGTACAGGCTCAATCTTTTTTATTTTTTTCTTTCTTGTCTATAACAAAGTTGTGCAATTCTCAAGAAAATGTAGCTCGAACAATTCATGTATAATCCAAGCTTCATTGTTAATTCTTTTCTGGTCTTATCATTGTTGTATGGCCTACTCGCTTGACGCCAAGCCAATCTAGGTCCAGAGTGTGCTATCGACTTAGTTTGGTCCTGCACCCTAAGTACGCCACTCTACCCACACCCCGGTAGGCCTGAATAAGGTGAGTCTAGAAAACAATCGGACCTGGAAAAAATAAGCAAATGCACTTGATTGTATATAGAATTACAGTCGACCTAAATATTTCTTTTGGGAATAGTAAGCCGCAAACGAGTTATAGATAAGAAATGGATTTTACTATTTTTCTTGACTTCAGTGTGCAGGAAAAATAAAAATCTCATGATGATGGTGGATGATGTCGGAGCTATCAAAGCTTTGATATCCCCTAAGGTGGCCTGTTGTCGATGTTTTAAACATTGATAGTAGGCGTCGCCAAAGCTACCAAGTTCCGACAAATCCAGGGGGCCAGCCGTCAACATGAAGGAAAGATGATAGAAGGACACCATAATGGGGTCTGCTGTCGACGGTCTGCGTGTTGACAGTGGTCACTGCCGGAGCTACTAAGCTCCGACAACCTCATCGGGCCCCTGCTGTTGACGACTTCAGACCTACATTCTACAAGTTCGAAGCAATAAAGTCTTCAACAAAACGCTACATCCTTTTGGTATATGTTCGCAGTCAATTTGTGTACATCTACCAAGGGCCAAGTGAGACAAAGGTTGAAGACAAAAAATGAAATTCATAAATTTCTTCGATTTCATTCATTTGAGGACAAGAGATTACAAAATTGGGGGAAAGAAGAAAAGATACAAGTGGGAGCTACGAGGCGAAAGTACTAGATCCTACAGAAGAACGAGGCAACCTCAAACACGCTGGCCTTGGTGGCATCTCCCTCTCCGTCGATGGGACCTTCAAGCACAAGATCTAGTGTGAAGTGAGGATCCCGACTTGTGTAACACGTTAGCATGTACTCTGCGACGTTTTGCGCAAGGGATTTTCCTTCAGTCTCCAGCTGATCCGCGATGACATCGCACATCTAGTTGAGTTTGTTGCCAGCAGAGTGCAACACCTTCAGCGCATGGTCCAGCTCTGGCTCTGGATCATCCGGACGCACGGGACTAAAGCCCAGAGGCGTCAGCGCGTCATTGGCTTTGCCCAAGAAGTCCCATAATTGTTGGGACTCCGCAGCCCTTGAGCCTCGCACCTCTTCCAGGGACCTCTTGGTCGCCGCAAGCTCTGAACCCTCCCGGGCAAGGCGCTCGACCTCTTTGGCGTGCTGCTGAATCTTTTCAGCAACATGCCTTTCGAGTTTAGCAAGCTCCTCTTCCGGGACGTGGATCTTGTTCTGGTGGTCGACTAGATCTCTCTCCCGGCCCTGCACTTTCTTCTCCCTGGCAGCAACTTCATTCTCCCTCTTGCTGAGGTCATGTCCCCGCTGCAGGCCTTCTTCTCCCCGCTCTCACAGAGCTCCTCCAGCTTCTTGGTGCGCTTCGCGAGGCTCTTGTCACCCAGAGCCAGCCTCTGAGAAAGCTCCCCCCCCTCTTCACGAGGTCATCCCGCAGCTCCACGAGTTTTTTCTCTTCATCTTCGAGCTTTTTCTCCCGCTCTTCAAGAGCCTCCCGGTGCTTGACGAGGATGTTGTGGATCGCAGTGAGCTTCTCCTGGCGATTGTTCGCTGCTTCATTAGCATCCACGACCTGTTCGTGGATGGCCCGAGACTGGTTGTCAAGGGATCACACCTTTCTTTCCCTCTTGTCTAGCAGCTGGCCCCAGTACTCCATCCGGGCCTTCTCCCTCTTGACCCACTCCTTGTCATTGGCCAATCTTGTATGCGCCAGCTTGGTCTCGAATTGGAGCCGATTGCGCCACCTCCTAAGGGTCTGGCGCTCCTCCTCGAGGGCCTTACAGTCGTGGTAAAAAGCAAGTTGTACCTGACGAAGGCTGGAGCAGGTGTTGTTGATGGACAACGATAGGGGGATCGGCTCTGGACCTGCCAGGGTCCTCTCTGCTGACTCCAGCGGGTTCTCCATAACAAAAATCGGGTCCCACAATACAAGAGTGGTCCCCTGAGTTTCCACGGCATTAGATCCTCCCTCCGAGGTAGCCTCGATCGCCGCCGAGGAAGGTCCTGCAACAGAAGATCCTACCTCCGAAGTCGGCTCCGAAGGTCCCGCTGCCAGGTCATCAGCAACTGCTCCCGTTGGCAGAGGACCGGTCGCTTCGCCTTGGAACCCTAGCTCAGGCGCGGGTATCTCCGGAACCACCACCTCCGGGGCAGGAATTGAAGATTCAGCCGAAGTTGAGGCCACTTCCAGCTCAGGCGCTGGCGCCTCCTCCACTGTTGGTCCAGGTGCTGGCGCTTCAACCTCCACCGATTTTGGCACTAGCACTTCCGCGACAACCGGCTCAGGTGCTGGAACTTCATCAACTACCGGCTCCATTGTCGTGGCCTCAACAACATCCGGCTCTAAGGCCGGAACTGCAGCTACATGCGGCTTTGAGGCCAGAGCGTCCGTCATCACAGCATCCAAAACTGGAGCTTCAACCTCCGAAGCTAGTGCCGCTGGTACGTCTTCATTCCCATGGTCTGGCGATACCATGGGAGATTCGGGAGATGAGTCGAGGTCAAGGACCACGACAGCTCGCGCCGGAGCTGCCGCGACCTCAGCCACAACCTGGGGCGGCGCTGGAATTGGAGCTGGAGCCTCCGCCTGTACAGCATCAGCTGCTGTCGCAGGAACCGGAGCTTCAGCCCCTTCCTTGGATACCCTGTGGATGAATGACGAAGAAACTCAAAACATTATTATAACAAAAAATAACACATTGAGGTAAAAAAAGCATACCTTGGGAGACTTCTGCTTCAGCTAGCGCGGAACCTCTTCGTTGGACGCTTGGAGCCCGACCCAGTTGCAACTGGGGTAGTAGCTCCGGAAGGCCCTTCAAAGCTTGCTGCTGCTGCCAGTGACGTCTTGGGTGAGGCCCCCCTCGACTGAGAGGGACCCTCGGACCTAGATCCCTTAGCTGGCTCCAGCGCTGGAGTCACCTGGGTGGAGCTGGCGTCCCTGGGAGACGCCGATGCTACAGGGGTTGTCGCTGCTGAAGACATCCCCCACCGGGGAGAAGGAGCTGTTGCGGAAGGAGTAGGTCTGACGGGCCTCCCATCAGAGTGCTTCAACTTCCTCTTTTGGCTCGAGGGCTCAGTCAATTCTTTGCCCTTGCCTACAACTTCAGCTCTCTGTCTCGGGGCAGGGGCAGGGCCACCCTCGGAAGCTCCGGGGATCGCTAGCATGGTGGTCAGACGCCTCTCAATTTCATTGAGGTCATCAAGCACCGGCATCTTCCGCCAGAGCTCCCTGCTGAACTCTGCCTCCATGTTCAAAGGGAGAAAAGCCGCCAGCGGAGTAAGGTCGTCGCCCTCGACGTTGATGCCATGCTGGAACTTCTTGAGATGAAGCTCCAAAGCTGCGCCAGATTGGACTTCAAACCGGTCTCAATCCGGCCATTGTTTATCACGCTGTTGAGGGCCCAGACGAGCTTCTCCCTCTTCTTCAACGGAGCTTACCTGTTGACCTGGAAGTTGCAGAAGACCTCTTGGGAGGTCACTCCTCCTTCCACACATTGGCGGATCCTGGTTAAGGCAGGGTTGAAGGCCTCCGACAATACCGGAACTTCACTCCAGGCTTCAGTGTCAACATTGGGAAGGCCCTCAGGCAGTTCTAGCTTCTCGTGCTCCTCTGTCGTAATGATAGTCCAATCCTTCTTCCAGTCATCCCACTTTCCGGAAGGGAATGACCTCAAGTACTTGTACGGGCATTTCTTGCGCTTCACAAAATAGTAGAAGCCAAGATACTCGTCACTCTTGCCGGTAGTGTGGATGTTGAAGAAGGTGCAGAAGAGCTCAACGCGGGTGGGAATACCCACCCACATCTCGCAGAAGTGGAGACGAAGGTTGACACCAGAAGAATGGAGTGGGGGCCAAGGTGGTACAGCTGGATACCATAGAAGTCTAACAGCAACAAGAGAAAGGTGGAGAAAGGTTGGATCAGTCACAACATGGCGTACGCGGAGAAGTACACCATGTTGCTGGCGCACTCCTTCTCTAATGGGAGCTTGCCGGCGTGGACCAAGTGGTTGAACGAGTCGCTGAACCACCCCATGTAGGTCCGTACCTTCTTCAAATCGCCATCAGTCGTGAGAGGGCTCTTGTAGAGACCCAACTCCATCACAGCACGACGGGGCGAGAGAGGAAAAGCAAGTGAAAGTTTGGAGGATTCGACCGCAAGTTGAAATGAAGGCGTAAGGAATCCACAAACAGTGCACGCTTTCCTTCTTATGTAAGCCCCCGCAACGCTTGGATGGAAACCGCAGAGGGGCCAATGATACAGTTCAAAAACTTCACCCTGCCAATGAGAAGGGGGCCCAGGGCCACCCTGACGATCATGTCGAGGTCCTTACCCCAGGTGAAAAGTTTTCATCACGAGAGGTGGGAAACCCGAGGGCGGCGGCCTGACAGAGCGCGCGGAACCGATACAGGTTTCGTATCGGGAACCAGCGACCTTCAATTGCATGAGATCTGCACGCGCAGATCTCACCTGCCGTATCCTGAAGATGCCACGCGGCGGTGGTTTAACTACGAACCACCACCTCAATAGCACACCCAAAAATCCTTGAAGACACAGCGTCAAAATCAAAAGATGGACCCACCTCCGGCAGAATGACTTAATCCAAAAGGTCTCTCCTAGAGGTGGGCCCAGGGGGCCACTGTCGGTACCCTGTGTACCGAATACCCCTTGGGACTGCAAAGAGTGCGAAGGAACTCCACCTATCTGAGTTGAGGACCTCCGAAGGCCCCACGTGTCATACGGAACCGGACCTGCCTCCCTTCTATGGTTAGTCCAAGTGCCGCCACGTGTATCATAAAATCAGAGCTACATATCATACATGGGAAAGCTCCAGACTAGATACCTGTGTGGCACCCACAAACCTAACCCCCGACAGAGGGAAGCTCCAGTACCGACACGTGTACAGTAGCACCGGACCTACTCGTCCAAGACAGTAACCTCCGGAGCTATTGCGCGTCCAGCCGTCGGACCTTCAACCTCAACATGCAGACCGGTGGACCTCCAACGGCTCAGACCTTCAAGGAACAATTAAAGCTTCAAGACCCGATTATGTGTCATTAATTCTATCTTAATGACACACGATCGAAGGACCCTTAATACCAGTAACGCCGCCATCAAGGCGCGTTATCACGCTGTTAAGGGTAATTAAGTACATTAAATGTATATTAAGCATCAGTAACTGCCAGGGCCACATGTCCGGCCAGGCTGACGATGTAACGGCCAGTCCATGTACAAAAGGACTGGCCAAGCGATACACAGGGGGAGAACACTTCCACACGCTCTCAAGACACTCTAGTCTCGACACTCTAGCGTTGAGATGCTCAATACAACAGCAACACACCCGTGGAGTAGGGTATTACGCTCAGGCGGCCAGAACCACGTAAATACTTGTGTCAATTTGCCACCTTCTTCTGAATCTCTGCGCGCCCTAACCGAACTACAAAACTCTATGGGCTACCAACGGTAGTACCAGGAGAATTGCCGGAATCAGACTCCGACATCCTATATGCGCCACGGTCTGCTAAAGCCGGCCAGGAACAACATCCAAGACATTACGAAGTATCCAAATGGCAACATTGCACAATGCCTTATATGAACATTGCATTGCGCTCAGCCTTCTGAGGTGGGAGAAAAGATCTTCGACGCAAATCGGAGACGAGCCACTAAAAGGCGCATCTCGCATTATTTTTGTGGCCCCGGAAACGCTGGAGTTCCCTAGATGCGCAACAGTGTGCTGAAGCTAGAACAACATCTGGGACATTCCAATGTTTCCAACTGTTAGCTATGCGCAATGCCTTATATGATCGTTGCAACGTGCTCAGCTTTACGAGATGGGACAAAAATCTTCAGAACAAATCGAAGACAAGCCCGTGTAAGGCATGTCTCCCTTTTGCCGAATATCAGGTATCTGAGATGCGCCTTTCTAAAATACGTCTCTAATGCACCCTCCACATTGCCACTCGCACGAAATCGTGAACCATTGCAGGGATAAACAAACGCAATGACATTGCAATTCATGGATTAATTGGAATTCAGGGATAAACAAACGCAATGACATTGAAATTCAGAGATAATTTGCAACTCAATGAATTTCATAGTTCATACATTACGTGCCCTCTAAACTAATTTCGAATCTAAACTTATTCCTAAAGCTCCCATCGATCAATCAAAATTGTACCATCCAGTTTGCTCCCGAACACGTCTCTTATATTGCCTGGATACTGAAAATATTGACATTCTTTAAATTACCAAATGTCGAAGGAGGAATGAATAACCTACGTTGGTCTCTAACATGAAGTGTCTAACTTTGATAAGTAGATTATAGCAATCATTTTCAACATCGGGCGCATTTGGGTGATGCAGCAAATGCTGAGCTTTAAGTGGTATAGTTTTGATTGTAAAACCAGTCCACCACCCCTATGAAATATAAATTTAAGCAACATAAGAAACCAGTTCAAATAAGTTCAGCAACAATTACTAATTATATGAGCAAAATAGGTCTATCTTACAGTCTCTTGATCAAGAATCCCAATGTACAGTGCCCCTGAGCGATTGACATTTGGGTGGAGGAAACCACTTGGAAAGGTGCATCTTGGAGGCAATAACGGATAGTCCTCGGAGAAGGAGATTGTCAGGGGGTAGTAACCACCTTCCTAGTCAGTCTACAAAGGAAATTCATTAATAGGAGGATGATGATTAAACTCATATTGTGCTTGTTTTTCATGAGTTACCCCTTCTTTACCGGGGACAATGCATTGCCACTTCAATAAATCTCCCAATTCAGGCTTCGCAGAGAAACCCTACGCAGATGATAAAAAAAATAAAGTAAGTTCATTAGTCCATTGCAAATCCACATATATACAACTATGCGACCGTTGTGCCGTATGTACATACATGGGGATGATTCTTGCACCACGCCAAGCGCTCCCTCCTCCTTCAGTCAACTACGCGCCAAGCTGATACCAGCAATGAATAGTGACGACGGCGAGAAGGACAGCGACGGCAACGACGACGATGACGAGGACGGCGACGCCGACAATGACGACGACGAGGACGGCGACAACAACGACAACGGCGATAGCGAACAGAGGAGGCGGTCGCACTGGAGTTGGTCAATTAGTAATAAAGGAGCACCGGAGGCGAAGAAGAGACGAGAGAGATAAATGAGAGACACGTGTCAAGTTAAAGAGCGTCTTCCATTGTCGAAGAGATGAGGGAGATAAATGCGAGATGCGCTATAACAAAGAGAGACGCCCATTAATATAAAGCGCGTCTTCCATAGTCGACAGAGAGACGCGCGACACGAGGTCTGCGGTGAACTTAATTTCGACGGCGTGGTGCAGAGACACGTGCGGCATCCGTGCGCAACCTTTCATTTCCCCGAGGCAGTATCGATGCGTCCCATCGTTCCATCAATGCGCGGGAAACCAACCACTCCCTCGACGACCCGGCGTGGACCTTGTTTAAGACACGCCATCACCAGTGAGTTCTCCACAAGCGCGTCGCTCACTTTGAATCCTCTTCTTTTCTTCGACTTCTCTGCCCCGATGACCCACCACCACCATGGTCGACCTTCCGCCGCCAAGCCCGCCAAGAGAGCCACCCTGCAAGAAACTGTGCTGCAGCTCCCCCGAGAGGTTCAACACCGAGCAGCGCCTCCTTATGGCGTAAGAGGCGTACAACAATACGTCTCACGCCATGAGTTACATGGGTATGGGTACCCTTCCCCAGTTTACTGGAATGGGTACCATCAGCCACTACCTCTTCGCCCTCACGTTGGTGGCTGATCCTCTCGACATTCTGTTCGAGACGATGGCCCAGGTGCTTGGCCCTGAGAGCCACAGAAACCTGGTGGAGGCGACGGAGAGCAACCTCGTTCACGGGGTTGTACCATCGATGCAGCCGGCGCTACCGGACTATCCGGCCCAGGCTTTTGTTGCACCGGCACCGGAGTCGCCACCGAAGGACTAGGAGGAGGAGGAGGAGGAAGAGGAAGAGCTGGAGGAGGAGTAAGAGTACGAGTAGGAATTAGTTTTTCTTTGTTGTTTTTAGTTGCTTCTGTTTTGTAAATATTGTTAATGAATGAAATCTATCTTTGTTCATCTATGTGATTGAATATTATCTTGTGTGTTCTTCAACTGCTTGAATGAGTGAATGTGTAGCGTGTTCATCGTGTTCCTCATATCATAAGGAAGGATTTGATTATATTCAGGACAAGAGAATGATTTACTTATCAAGTGACATGTGTGATATCGATAGTGAACCGAAGCAAATTTGAGAAAATCATAAAGATAAAGGTGAAATATGGAATCAGAGATGCGCTTTCCGTTAGAGAATGTCTCTCTTTCCGCAAAAGGAGAGGGAGACGTCGATCATAGGAGACGCGCTTCGCAGCGAAGCTCGTCTCCATTTTGCGTTACAGCACAAACATTATATAAGGGGCCATCAGTCTCTCCTCTTCGCTTTGTTCCACTCAGACAACCCATCATGGCCATCGTTCCACCGCCAAGCCTGCCGTGAGAGCCACCCTGCAAGAAATATTGTTGCCACTCCCCCAAGAGGCTCAACAAAGAGCTGCTCGAGAAGCTGTTTGACAAGCTGTTCGACCTGTTCCAGAGGCTGCTCGAGAGGATAGCCGAGGTGCTCAGTGTTGAGGGCTGCAGTATCCTAGTGGTGGCGATGGCGAGGAACCTCGGTTGCGATGCTCCATCGCTAGAGCTGGACCAGCCAGAGCAACCGGCGGAGCAGACGGAGCAGCTGGAGCAACCGGCGGAGCAGCCGGAGCAACCGGCGGAGCAGCCGAAGGAGGAGGAGGGGTAGGAGTAGTAGGATTTAGGTTTTATTTTATTGTTTTTTAGTTGATGTTTTTCTTTTCTTGTATCTTGTTCTTCTTTCTTGTGTTTTGTAATATATTTGTTATCTGTAATCAATTGTGTGATTGATTGAATGTGTTATCTGTGTTCAACAGTGTGATGAATATTTTGTGTGTTCAACTGTGAATGAATGTGGTCATCGTTTAGAGTCGTGTTCATGTATGTATTTAAGTGAAGACAAAGGAGACGTGCTTTCAGTAAATATGTCTCATTTCACTTGCTTATAGGAGAAGCGTTGTGCTATAAGTGCGTCTACCGTTTGTCCAGAGAGTAGGCCCGTCTTGGATCCATACTTAACTGAGACGGGCTGTAATGTAAGTGTCTCCTTGAACTTTGAACCGAGCCATATCTAATCCTCGCTGAAGTGGGCTCGTCTCGCTTAAGCTTATGAGAGACGACAACCTCTGAGTGCGTCACCTATCTTTTTCTCCTATTTGGGTTTCCTACGTAGTGCCATGTTACTTTGCTGTGATCAAACATAACAAGTGTATTTTTTGGAGTTTTTGGTACCAATGCCACTGTTATGTTGCTGTTAACAGATGTACTAAACTAGTTATATATTGAAGTTCTTGTGGTGCTGCACACAATTTTTGTGTTGTTTTGTTCTTCTAATATTCTGGAGTTCTTGTTCATGCTAAAAGATTGTCTGTGAAGTGTCATAATTTATGCTCTGGTACAGAAGAAAACACAAAAAAAAAAAAACAGAGGCTGACAAAAAAATGGGAGCTTGGGGATAGAAACCAAGACGTCTAGAACAAAAAGTCAGGCCTTAACCAGTAAAGCATATTGAATTTCTTGATTAGAAATACGAAGTCATTGTTATTATACAAATTCAGATCCATCAATTGCAACCGCACCAGATCGCCGCCATGCCACTCGGAGCACCGCTTCCATTCAGATCTTGGATGGATTGGCGTCAGCATTGTGAAGATTCAAATGGCTGGAGTTTACTCAGATCGACGTTGTGAAGTTTCAGAATAAGAGTGATTGGAGAGGCTTAACCGCAAAATAACAAATCCAACATGTAGGCTGACATGTAGGCCACGTGGAGGTGCCACGCGTGTGATGGACTGCTAATGACACACTTCATTAGATTAGGGACCTATACATGCATTTTATAAGTTGGTGGACCTATATGACACACACCGACAAGTTGATGTACCTCCAATGCAATTAACTCTTGTTTTACTAAAATCATTACAAATGCAGATTTACAGAAAAGCACTTTTTTCAAAACTTTTTTTTTGCTACTAGTAAAACTAATACTCCGTGTTCTAAAAAGTTTGTCATTTTCAGTTAAAAAATGATCTAAAAAGTGATAAACTTTTGAGAAGGGAAGGAGCACCAATTTGATAAGCGAGTAAACTGTATACACCACATCCGATCCTCAATATCATCAAATTAACATGATCCTCAACCAGTGTTATCCTAAACGACCTAAACGGTCTGTTTAAATGCGTTTAAGCTCTAAACAGAGGACAATTGCGCAATTTAGCTCCTAAACGCTGGATTAAACAGTTGACCCATTTAAGCAGGTCAAACGGAATGGATTTTAAATATGTTTAGAACCGTTTAGACTAGGTGAACTTACAGTTCTAACTCAAATGCAAGTTTCAAATTAATATCACCTAGTTGATTAAAATCAATACATTTTTTAAGCTTCACTTGAACAAATCACAAGTAATATTACTTGTGTTTCAAAAAATATAATAAAATAACCATTAGCCACTAAAGGTTAAAATATTTGTATAGTTTACTACGACGTGCACCATTTTTCAATCTCAATATTATTATTTGGTGGTGTACATGTATTGTTATTGTCTCTTTAATTTTTATATGATGTCGAAGTAAAATTGGTTCCTATTTCCAAACATGAGTTTGAACTTGATTTGAATATTTACCATAGAGCAGGGTAGTAAAAAAATAATTGTTCTTGCTAATACAGTACACACTGTTTAATCTGTTTAAACGCCATCTAAACCTTCTAAACACTAAATAGAGCTCCACCGACTATGTACCATTTACCGTCTAGGATAACACTGTCCTCAACACGTGATCAAACATGTATGATCGGAGCTCTCTCTCACAAGCATGCATGTCCACCCAGTGGCGGATCTATGATTTAATTGAAGGGTGTGCCTTATAAATATACTCCATTCGCCTCAAAAAGTTTGTCGCTTTGTAGTTCATTTTTTACAAAACGACATTTTTTTTGGGATGGAAGTAGTATATATATATATATATATATATATATATATATATATATTACAATTTGATGAATAATAGTAAAGTTTGTAACTTATTTGATGTATCGACAATAAATAAGATGATAGGTCTTAATTTCAATAAACCATTTAATAATTGATAAAATACGTAAAATTTGAAACATAATACGGTATATAACATAGTAAGTCATAACTTGAAAAATACAATAGAAAAAGTATAAATATATAGCCACAAGGGAGAATCATTTTCTAGATGACATTACGCATTATTCGTTACATACTTATTCGTTTATTCACAATTTTATTTAAGAAACTTCAAATGTTTAATGAAGTCTCTCTATTGTGAGCTCTTCACTTTTTTTCATGTTCACATCATGTTCAACATTGATGCAAAAGAAACTTGATTCAATTAAGTGAATAAGTTGATTTTTTTAAAGACGGACATCCACATCAATTAACTTCTCAATATGATAATCCATTGTTGCTTCTGGGTTCTTAATGTTAATGTATCTCTTTTTACATTTTGTGTCTTAGAACCCAGATGTTAGAAAATTGTTTTCTCTCCTATATAAAAATTTCTCTCTATACACCAATAATAAATTTCTAATCTTGACCAAGTAGCGTATAAAATAAAATAGAGAACCCTTTTCGATACAATATGCAATTCAATCATGTTCGTATATTTAAATGTAAGAGAAATTGTCTTGGTTCTGCCCATTGTTAGCAATTGAATTGCTCCCACTATCGCAGGTGTTAAAGCCATTGTTAATGCATTGCTCTGCATGCCATTGTTAAAACCATTTTTAATGCATCGCTTTGCATACCATCATGCATGATCACGACAATTATCATTGGATCGATATGGACTCTCGGTCGAGCAGCCACAAGTGTGTTCAAGTCGATCTCTTCCGCACCTCTTTGAAATCATTTGCATGAAATGTTACGAACACTGCGGGGCTGGACCTACAGAATATGCCAGGTGGGCCTATGCGTAACCCAGGACCAGATACTATAGATTGAAGCTCAAGTGACAAGGTTACAATTACTAGAATCCTTGCGGTGTCAGAATAGGTTAGATGCTTTGCTTCCTACGTTCCTTTTAACTCCATGCATAACGACATAATTCATTGAGGCTGGCTCTACCGTACGTGGTACATACTCCTTCCTGATTCAAAATAATTGTCACCGGTTAGTTCATATTTGACCTAGTTGGTGCCCGGTGACAATTATTTCGAACCATGTGGGAGTATATAAGATATTATACCACATAGTGGGGATGATATCTTTAAAGTTTATTCCAAGCAATATTGTTGAACTCTCGGTTAAACTCATTAAAACAAAAAATGCATTAGGCTGGATGTGGCTCATATTACAAGAGCTTCTAGGAGCGGAGCGACGTGTGTTGGAAACCTTTTTCGGGTTGTGGAAAGCTATGACGGCAGGGTAGTTACGAGGCGATGGGACGTGCCACTCCCATCATCGAGCTTATCTCTTCCCCCCCTAGCCGCAGATACAGCTTCTGTCCTCCCGTTCTCTCATCACTTCGCTGATGTGTAATAATTTTATTCCTCGGAAACGGTCGGCTTCTCTCCTCCCATGCATGGTCCAGCTGACGTGTCATACTTTATTCGTCTCTTCATTTATTTCCAGTCTAATAACTATATTCTCACGACTAATTAAAATATGACACGTCAACGGGAGCACGCATGGGAGGAGAGAAGCCACGTCCGGTCGCGGATACAAATGGTTGGGTGCGGCCTCCTTCCTTGTGCCATCATCTTCAATTTTGTCACTTTGCCCATTCTTTTAGCCACGCCTACTGATTGTGTATGTGTGGTCTTCTCCCTTTTCTCCTTTCACCCTCGTCCTTCCATGTCCGGTCGCTCTGTTCATACACAGGTGTGCGGCGGCCGATGTGGCCGATGCGGGTTGCTTGGCCGGTCGATGGGATTCTGGAAGGAGATCTCGGGGCAGTTCAAGCTCAGTCGGGCGTGTTGTAATGATGTTCCCTCGATGGTTTGAGGATAGAAGGTACCATCTAGTCAGTCAGCCAGAGGTTCGAACGAATCAACATGGATGGGTACATGGTCCGGGTGTGCCGGCATACCTTAACCCCCGTCGTGCATCCGCGGTGGTGGTTGGGAAGAGCCTGGTATGTTCTTATTCCTGTTCTCCATCCACCGAGGCCCGTGTTGAGTGGATGGCTTTGATGCGACGAGATCGGCTTCCGATGTCACGGAGGCTGCTCACAAGAGCGGATGCGGCCACCGGCATGCAAGTTTCATGATGAGAAACTCACTGCGGGGGTGGGTGGCCATCCGCAAGCTAGAAGCGCGGGCTTTCCTTACTCATCCTTTTGAAGAAACAACAACCGACATGCAAGTTTCTCGTGGAGAAACTAAATGCAGGGGCGGGCGGCCATCCTCAAGCCGGTAGCGCGTTGGTGTCCAGGCTTAGCCTGGTGTGCCGGAAGTGTTGATTTTATGGCCCATTACATGTATTCCAAGAATAGAATATTTCCTACCATACATGTATGAATATATATTTCTATGTTTATCATATTCTCAACCATGTATACTCTCAACCTATATGGCAGTTTATCTACCACACTAATTAAGAATAATATCATGTCATCAAAAGAGATATACTATGTTTGGCAGGGAGGATGTTCCCTCCAGGGTTCCAAGATAGAATGTACTATCATCTAGGCACAGCTCACTACGTGGTTCATCAAATTAATCGCATGCTGCCATGTATAGTAAATTTTCCAACATGTTGTACTCGTCCTTTCGAAGAAACGACAGCCATAGGCGCTAGCCGCTACGTGTTATGATTTTAGGAACAAATGAACACACTTGTGAGAACACGTACGTCACATGCGATCTTCAATGTCATCAAACTAACATGATCCTCGACGAGGGCCACAATAATCCTGAACACGTGATCAAACATGCATGCATGATCGGGAGCTCTCTTTCACATGCATTCGTGTCCACCATCATAAATGATCACGACAATTATCATCAGTTCGATATGGACTCTCAACCGCTATTGATTACAGGGGCTTGTAATCAAACATTATTTTGTTTCCATCTCGCTTTTTATTATATGCCAGCAATGGTCGGATCTTTCAAAAAAAGATATGACTCTTGGTCGCTTGCCACATGCCTTCACGTCAATCCTCCACACCTCGACAAAATCGTTCGCATGAAATGTTACAAACACCATGGGACAAACCTACAAAGTATGCCAGGTGGGCCATTGCATACCCTGGGCCCTTTGCGTGTCAAATTAAAAAACTGCCTGTGAAGCCAATGGGACACGTCGAGCCGTTGCGATAACTAGAGGAGGCAAACAACGCTCTAGCCAAATCGTATAATTAATTTTTCCAAAACACAAGATCTCTATCCTCATATTATTGTATTATTTCACTTAAACTACTAACAATAAATGTTTTTTTCACAAAGAAAAGTTGTTGTACATGGTGTTTCATTGAGAGAATGCAACTTGTTGTCATAACAATAAGAATTCAAAAATAGAAAGATTATATCAGATTAAAAAATCTTCATGCTTTCCTTACTCGAGCCTCTGGCCCGTCAAATTTGGAAACTCCTCCACTCATATCGTAACTGCATTAGCTATTATATCAACGCCCGTCCAAAATCCAAACTAGAGGTATAGGAAGGTTTGCACAAGAGAGAAGTTGTGTCGCGCCGCAGCAGGCTGCAACCGTAGGGACAAGGAGAGGACCCAATGGCGGGGACTCAGGTGTACAACAAGACATTCGAGGACGACGTGATCACCACAACTATGAGGTCCTCCGGCAAGGTCGTGGAGGACTAGCTCGATGAGGTCTTCTCCGTTCACCACCGGAACCTTCACAAGCTCGTCATTGGGCTCGACTTCGAGTGGTGCGGCAGCTACTCAGACGACCACAACCCCATCGTCGTTCTACAGCTCTACATTGGCCGCCGCTACCTCATCTTCCAAATCATCTAGGCTGACTACTTCCTTGATGAGCTGGAAGATCTCCTTAGCGTTCTAACAACCGCTCCATCGGCGCGACGTGGAGGGTGAATTGACCGACTCTGGAAGGACTGGCAGCTAAAGGTGGCAAAAACGATGGACCTGGTCAAGCTCGCAGCAATATATATGGACCGCCCGTGCCTCCGCCCCGAGGGGCTGAAGGACATCGTGAGCGCCGTGATGGGCACCGACATGGAGAAGCCAGACCGAGAGATGAGGAGCCACTGGTACACGTGCAATCTCTCCGTCGAGCAGATTGACTATGTGTAAGGATCGAAACGCCCAAGAGGGGGGGTGAATTGGGCTTTCTTTCAATTTTTAAAGCAATTAAGATTAACGACCTCAAGCCCAATTCCCTATGCAATTAAACTATGCAATCAATGTAAATTAAAGTTGCGGAATGAAGATTGCATAAGTGTAAAAAGGGAGAGGGATCCAAACGCTCAAGGGACACGGAGTTTATCCCGTGGTTCGGTAAGATCATAAGGATCTACCTACATCCACGTTGTGGCACCCACCGAAGGGCTTTGCCACTCCCAAGTCACCGAGACAAGGGGGTTCTTCACTATTCTTCTCCGTTCGCCAACCTCGGCAAGGTGGAGCTCAAGCCTTGTACACTTTGGAATCCTCCGGGCTTCCACAATCTTCTTGGCAAGCTCCGGAAGTCGCACACACCAAGGGACACTCCCTTATGGCTCTCACTACACTAGAGACTCCAATCACCAAGAGTGGAGGCACCCAAGCACTATCTCTAGCTAGTTCTAGCCTATCTCTTGGTGTACAAATGATGAGCAAATGATGTGAAAGTGGTAGCTCTATTGCTTGAATGCTCTAGGATGTGTAGAGTATGTCTGGGCTTCAAGTCATGTCGATTTGACAGGTTGAAGGGGTATAAATAGCCAGCCTCCACGAGATAGCCGTTGGAAAAGTAGGCTGACATCACTTCTCTGCGAACACCGGATGATCCGATGTCTCCCCTTCAGTTAACATCGGTCAAAGCCAAATTAGCTGATGTCACTGTGTCAGATATGACCGTTGTTAGACCGATGTTGATCTGTCTTCTCATCGGATGATCCGGTGGCTCTTCCTTCAGAATTTTGCTTGATCTTGAAGCTTACTGGAGTGATCGACCGATGTGTGTAAGTCTGCACATCGGATGATCCGGTGCTTCACTTGGTCCAGCAGTGTTGCAATCTGTGATGATTGACCGATGTCACTGAGCCACCCACATCGGATGATCCGGTGAGTTCTTTGCTCTGAGGTCTTCTTCTCCTGTTGACACAACTCGACCGATGCAGTCAACTCCAAGACCATCGGATGATCCGGTGTGTTCAACTTGTTGACTTCGAGTTGTTTTGAGTTGTTCTTTTGGAATTTTGAACTTGTGACCTCTTTGACACTTGTTTGAAATGTTGTTTTGATTGTCTTCAAGCATTGAGTGATACCAAGTTAGAACTTTCACTTCTTGTCTTCATATGATTTGATTTGATCTCATTCGTTGATTTTATATGGGTCTCCAATGTAATTTTGATTTCATTTGATTGAGTGTTATTGAGACCTTGCATTCACAAAATCATTAGTAATATCGAATGGTTGTCATTAATCACCGAAACCGTACCTCATGGGGCCTAGATGCTTTCAATCTCCCCCTTTTTGGTGATTGATGACAACACAATAATTTAAAGCGCAATAATAATGAATTTGATGATAATACTCAAGTATATATGCAATGAATACGGATGTTATACTTGAAGCTTTAAACATCAATTAGTAGCACAAGTGTAAATTCAAAGAGATCAAAATCATAGATAAACACCAAATGAGTTCAAATGATTAACAAGTAATGGAAAAAAAAGGTTCATTACACACCAAATGAGCAAAATAGAAAATACAATTAAGATAAGACACTCGACTCACTCCCCCTAACACTAGGACTCCCCCTGACTCTCTAACTCTTCTCCCCCTTTGGCATCAAGACACCAAAAAGGGATCCGAGCACCTACAGACCCTGAGAGCTGGGCGCGATGACGAACTGGTCACCGCCACTATCGTCGGAGCTGCTGGCCGGAGTAGCGGAGGAGGGTGCTGCCGGAGCCGAAGGTGCCACCGTCGGTGCCTGCTGAGGAGGAGGTGCTGGAGGTGCTGGAGCAGGGACACTGGTGACGGAGGCCGGCGTCTGAAGGAACAGTGAAGTGGCCGGCAGTGGGGAGTGAAGAGGAGCACCTGGAGCCAACAGCGGGGACATGCTGAACGAAGGGATCAGAGTGGAGGGAACTGGAGCTACTGGTGCAGCAGCTGGAGTCAAGACAGGAGGCGGAGGAGCTACTCCAGGCAGCTGCGATGGAAGGGCGATCCCGGTCTGGGTGTAGAGGTTGGTGATCAACCCCAGGATCCCCATCATCGCCTGCTGCGTCTGCTGCTGCTGGTCCAGAGTGCGCTGGTGCATCTGGTCGATGAGCCCCGTCAGCCGATCAGTGTCTTCACGCCTCTCACAGGCAATCTGACGCTGCATCTCCTGCTGCTGCTGCTGGAGCTCAAGAAGACGCGCAGCCTGCTCCGCGCGGGCCTGCTCGGCGGCCAGCCTGTCCAGCTGCTGCTGCTCGACCATCTGCTGGAGGAGCGAGGTCAGCTCAGACGGCTGCGTCACCTGTGCCTCAGTGACGGGAGGTGGAGTGGGAGGTGGCACTGTGGAACCTCCAGCCTCCGCGTCGTGCTGCCGGGGAGAGGGGGGAGGAGGGAAGTACTCCTCGACACTGTCGTCGGTGTCGCTCTCAGACCAGATATGCTGCAGGTCCTCCCCCTGAGCCTCAGCCTCAGCAAGCCTCTCGTCCTCCCGCTCTAGGTCGGACCAGTCTTCCTCTGACAGACGGGCCCGGACCTGGCGCTCAACTGGACGACCAAGGCGACGGTCTCCAGGAGCAGAGGCACGATAGTGACCAAAGCGAGTCACACTCTTGTCAGCAAGCCGGGCCTGTGCTGCATGTCCCTCAGGCACCATCATAGAGCAAATGTAACTGATCCAGTGCCCGTAGACCATCTGCCTCATCATGCCAATCCCATCCGTGATTACGTCTTCCATCTCGCATAGGAGTATGTCCACGATATCGAAATCCATCCCGTTCATTATGTAGAACGGGAGGGTCTGCTGCAGACTCGTGAACCCCTCCAAGTAACCTGACCTCGGCAGGAGCGTGCGGCGCAAGGCGAGGTGCACAATGCGCGCAGTTGGGGTCAGGAGAGCTGGAACTCTCGGCTGGTCCGGAGAGAACGAGGGGCCAAACAGAGAGCGGATCTCGTCAAGCTGTGGTGCTACCCCTCCAGTAAGTGGCCTCCTCGGTGGATCTGCCTGCCCATAGACCTTCTCGTGCACGCAGGTGTCGTGCAGGTCCAAACCAAGAATATGCCCCAAAGTCTGCCTCGAGAGGTGGTAGCGCTGACCATTGAACATGAAGTCAATCGACCTCCTCCCCTCTGAGATGTACAGGGTCGCGTAGAAGACACGGACCCACGCTTCCACATAAGCACTTCTCTCATATCCCAGCAGCCACACCAGACCTCTGTATCTCTCAAAGAAAGGACGGACCTCAGTCTCCGCTGCCACTGCAAGCTGCCCCCAGTCCAGGTAGTTGTGCTGAAAAAGCTTGTGCCCCCGACGCCTGTAGGTCTCATAGAGAGACGCCTGGGTGATAGTCCAGAAGCGACTATCCACAAGAGTCTCTCGGGGCTGTGGGAACCACTCCTCAAGCAGCACGTTCCAACGAAGCTTGCGTAGCTGCTTGGCCTTCATCTTCCTGTAGTCCATCAACCGGACTCCCTCACCGACACGGACGGTCGTGTCCATCTCGTAGATGGCCCTCTCGGCCTCCCTGTCCTCACGACGGTCGGCAGCCGTCGGTCTCGGACGAGGAGCAGCCTCGGTGTGACCCCCACGCGTCCGGGCTGAGCGCCGGCGGACGAGGGGCTCAACCGGCTCCTCTTCGGCGTCGGAGTCGTCGATCACGGGAGGCTGCCTCGGACAGGCCTCGCGAATCCTCAGGGAACCCCCTCGGCCAACCTCACGCTCCTCGGCGGCGCGAGCGGCCATAAGGGCCTTCTTCTCATCCTTTGACAGTTTGCGCTTCTTCGCGGCGGGCTCCGCGATCGCCTTGCCCTTTCCTTTGCGATCGCGACCCATCTTGATGCAATGGAGAGGTAGGGTTAGCGATGATGAAAACGAACGACGAGAGAAACAACGAGGGACGTCGCACGGCACGGAGCAAACCTTAGCGACGATGGATCTCGGGAGGCACACCGGAGATGGCGGCGTCGCGGGGTGGAGGCGCTGCGATGGAGGGAAGAGTGGTGGCGGTGCTTGGATGCGGTGGAGAGGTGCATGGAGGCGGCGGTGCGATGAACGGCGCGAGGGCAGAGGCGGCGGCGCGGCGCTTGGAGGTGAGGCGGCGCGGGTGTGCGGTGGCGGCGCCCGGCGGGAGCACGACGGCGGCGCTGTGGGCGGCGGCGGCGGCGACGACCGGCGGCGGAGGAGGTGGCGGCGCGGTTGGCTGCGGCGAGGTGGGCGAGAGGCGGCGGCGAGGGCACGGGAGAGCGATGGCGTCAGGGAGAGAGAAGGAGGCGGCGGCGTGCGGGTTTAAATAGTGGACACCAAACCCTAGCCGAAAAATTAACACCGGATGGACCGATGATACGTGAAGTGAACATCGGTCGATTGCCACAGAAAGGATATTCAAGAATTGCAGTTGACACCGGATGGACCGATGTATAGGGTTTTGATCATCGGTCGAATATCACAGTAAGAGTGTTCAACAGAGTGATGTTGACACCGGATGATCCGACGTAGGGGGAAGTAAACATCGGTTGAATTGATCACAGCTCCAGAAGAATGAACATCGGATGGACCGATGTTTTTCGGAATGAACGCGTCGGATCATTTAGAATTCAGACAGAATTTGGCTTTGAAGATTGAACACCTATTGGAACGATGAGGAATTGACATAGGCATCGGATAATCCGATGATACCAGAACGAAAACATCCCATATATGTCCTTTGACCAAACAGACAATCGAAGAGAAACACATGTCTTAGGACTTTTTGGGCAACCCCTTACCCCTCAAGAAGCTAATATGCCAATAGCTTGGCTAGACCTTAACGCAAATGGAACACCGAGAAAAATGGAGGAAAATATACAAATAAAATGTAAGGCCCATTCTTTGTGAGGTAGAGTATGAAGACTTCTATCTCTTTGAAGCATGATCCTCTAGGCATTAACGTACCTAACATTTTGTTCTTTCCACCTTATATGAGTTGAGATGTTGCATTTCAAACAAGTCTCCTTCTCATGAGGTGGGTTCCCCTTTGTGACAATCTACCGTATGCAATGCCAAACAAATTATAGTGCAAGAGATTAACTGAGTGCAAGTTTATATGGCAGGGATCATGCAAGGCATAAAATAAATCTATCTTGCCAAGTTTGAACCTTCCAAAGGCTTCCTTAGGGAAAACTACTTCTAGCTTGCCCCTATCCTTTGGGAGTTAGACAAGACTTATATGATATGCATCCTTACATGAACATGGCAACTTACATGACGTTAGATGCATCTAGCACATTTAATTCACTTCTAAGTCTAGAAAAGGTTTTCTCATCAAGTGGTTTTGTGAAGATATCCGCCAATTGTTCTTCGGATCTAACACCTTGCAAAGAGATATCTCCTTTAGCCTCATGATCCCGCAAGAAGTGATGGCGAATATCAATGTGCTTAGTGCGGGAGTGTTGAACGGGGTTTCTAGCTATCTTAACCGCACTTTCATTGTCACAAAGGAGAGGCACACAACCAATTTTAATTCCAAAGTCCAAAAGGGTTTGCTTCATATATAGAATTTGGGCACAACATGCACCGGCCGCTATATACTCCGCTTCCGCGGTGGACAAAGCCACGGAATTCTGCTTTTTGCTAGACCAAGACACTAGGGAACGCCCAAGCAAGTGGCACCCACCGGAGGTACTCTTGCGATCTACGCGGCATCCGGCAAAGTCCGAATCCGAGTATCCCAAGAGTTGGAAGGTTGTACCTTTAGGGTACCACAAGCCCACACTTGGGGTATGCTTGAGATACCGGAGTATCCTAAAGACCGCCTTCTTGTGCGATTCTTTAGGTGCTGCTTGAAAGCGAGCACACAAGCACACACTAAACATAATATCGGGCCTAGATGCGGTAAGATATAACAGTGAGCCAATCATAGAACGGTAATGAGATTGATCAATAGGTTTACCGTCCATGTCCGCGTCGAGATGGCAATTAGTCGCCATTGGAGTGCTTCTTGAGCTACAATCTCCCATCTCAAATTTCTTCAAGAGGTCCATTGTGTACTTCTCTTGATAGATGAAGGTCCCCTCTTGAAGTTGCTTGATTTGAAATCCTAGGAAGAAATTGAGCTCTCCAATCATTGACATCTCGAATTCCCTAGACATCATTTTGACAAACTCATGGCTAAGAGCTTTGTTAGTTGAGCCAAAAATAATGTCATCAACGTAAATTTGACAAAGAAATAAATCTCCGTTGATGTCCTTGGTGAAGAGTGTAGTATCCACCCTCCCGATCTTGAATCCTTGCATGACTAGGAAATCCCTTAGTCGTTCATACCACGCCCTAGGTGCTTGCTTGAGTCCGTAGAGCGCCTTGTGTAGCCTATACACATGATTAGGATTCCTCGGATCTTCAAACCCGGGAGGTTGCTCAACATAAACAAGCTCGTTAATATAGCCATTAAGAAAGGCACTTTTCACATCCATTTGATAAAGCATTATGTTATGATGTGAAGCAAAAGCAAGGAGTATACGAATTGCCTCTAATCGGGCGACCGGAGCAAAAGTTTCGCCAAAATCCAGTCCTTCAACTTGGGAGAACCCTTTGGCCACAAGTCTTGCCTTGTTGCGGACCACAACGCCATTCTCGTCTTGTTTGTTGCAGTACACCCACTTTGTTCCGATGACGTTCTTGTCCTTGGGTCGCTCCTCCAACACCCAAACTTCATTGCGGGTGAAGTTGTTGAGTTCTTCTTGCATGGCCATCACCCAATTTGGATCTTGGAGTGCTTCCTCTATATGAGTGGGTTCTACACACGAAACAAAAGAGTAGTGCTCACAAAATGAAGCGACATGGTGAGAACGAGTACTTACTCCCCGTGACGGACTTCCGATGATTTGATCAATCGGATGCGCCTTGGAGATGCGTCCATGCCTCATAAGTGATTGTGGTACACTTGGCGGTGGTGAAGCATCTTGCCCGTCTTGTGGTTGGACTTGATCTTGGAATTCTTCTTGTTGTTGGTGTTGTGTGGCTTGTGAATCTTGCATTGGCAATGGATCATCTTTCTCTTCTTCTTCTTCATCAACTTGAGGCACCATGGAGGTGTTGATGTTGGAACTTGATGCTCCCCCTTGATCACTGCTCTCCTCAACTTCGGGCTTGATGTCTCCAATGGTCATGTTTTTCATGGCTTCTCGTAGAGGCTCATCATCTATATCATCATGACCAAAACTCTCCTCTTGGGAGCCATTAGTCTCATCAAACTCAACATCACAACTTTCTTCAACTAACCCGGAGGTTTGGTTGAATACTCGATATGCTTTTGAGTTTGACGCATAACCAAGAAAGATACCAACATCACACCTTCTTTCAAACTTACCGAGCCTTTTCTTGCGGTAGATATAGCATTTGCACCCGAAGACTCGGAAGTAGGAGATGTTGGGCTTTCTCCCAATGAGGAGCTCATATGGGGTCTTTTGGAGTAGTCGGTGAAGATAGACCCTATTTGCGGCATGGCACGCCGTGTTGATTGCTTCGGCCCAAAACTTCTCCGACGTGCCATAGTCATCAAGCATTGCTCTAGCAAGTGTGATGAGAGTCTTGTTCTTCCTTTCAACGACACCGTTTTGTTGAGGGGTGTATGTGGCCGAAAACTCATGCTTCACGCCTTCACGATCACACCACTCCCCAATGTTGTAGTTTTTGAACTCGGTGCCGTTGTCACTCCGGACCTTGATGATGGGAAGTTGAAATTCCCTTTGAGCACGTTTAGCGAAGGTCTTGAAGATTTCCGGAGTTTCACCCTTGTCACCTAGAAACAAGGTCCAAGCATATCTAGAATAGTCATCAACAATAACAAGACAATAGAAATTACCACCAAGACTTTGATATGTGGATGGTCCGAAGAGGTCCATGTGGAGTAGTTCAAGCGGCTTGGAGGTTGACACCATTGTCTTCATTGGGTGGTGTGAAGCAACTTGCTTCCCGGCTTGACAAGCACTACAAAGCTTGTTCTTCTCAAACGTGACATCCTTCACGCCGGTCACCATCCCAAGCTTGAACGACTTCTTAAGCTTGCTCATCCCAATGTGAGCAATGCGTCGATGCCATAGCCAACCCAAGATTGTCTTAGAGAAAAGACAAGTGGTCAAGCTAGCATCCTTGTTGGAGAAGTCCACCAAGTAAAGATGTCCATGCCAAAATCCTTTGAAGATTAGTTCTTTGCTTGATTCACTAGTTACTACAACATCATTCTTGTCAAAGGTGCATGTTAGTCCAAGATCACATAGTTGTGCAATGGAAAGTAGATTGAAACTAAGTGACTTAACATATAGTACATTAGAAATGGACAAATCATGCGAAATAGCAATTTTACCTAAACCAATTACCTTCCCCTTTGATTTGTCACCATAGGTGACTTGTTCATGATTATCGGGGTTCTCTATGGTGGTGAACATACCATCATTGCCGGTCATATGTTGAGTGCACCCGCTATCGAGTACCCAATGCTTTCCTCCGGCTTTGTAGTTCACCTACACACATGAAGTTAGTTTTTGAGTTTAGGCACCCAAGCTAACTTAGGTCCTTGTATGTGTGATACAAGTGATTTTGGGACCCAAAGTTGCTTGGGGAGCTTCCCCTTCATGCCCTTAATGTCTTTGCCGATGAACCTTGCCTTCACCTTGCCACCTACTTTGCTTAAGAGATAGTGATAATCATGGAAAGTAGATTTGTAGTTAGGAGGCAATTTGGGAGAAGGACGGTTGGGAAGAGGACACTCCCTCGTGTGATGTCCGGTGACCTCACAATGTTGGCAATAGGATCCAACTTCTTTGATGAAGCTCGTCCTAAGCTCCGGTGAGGGCACCTTCCCTTTGTTGAGCACCGGGAAGGATCCAAGTCCTCTCTTGTTGAAGCCTTTGGCTTGTTGGTAGAGGATTTCCTTGTGCTTGTCCTCCCCCTTGGAAAGTCTCACCACACTAGTGCGGAGACTTTCAATTTCGTCCATCAATTCCTTCTCCCTAAGGCTTGCTTTCAAAGGCAAATACTTATCCAAAGTATTAGTGGCATGTGAAATAGTTGATACTTTGCCATCAAGGGTTTCCTTTTTCATGTTTTTCATTTTTAGTTCAATTGCTTCATAAGCAAGGTTAAGCACTTTATGTTCTTGAACCAAGTCATTGTGCTTTCCCAAGAGTGCTTGGTTTGCTAAGTCAAGCTCATGATGATCATGCTTGATTTGAGCATTCTCCTTCTCGATTTGCTTGACATGTGATTTGAGCGTGTCATGCTCTTTAAGTATGGTTACATACTTGTCATGCAAATCGAGCTTTGCACTCTCAAGCGTGGCACAAGCTTGTTCAAGTGCCTTAACCTTGTTCTTCTCCCTTTTTATGATGACATGGTATTCATTAATCATAGATGCTAGTTCATCGGGGGAGAGCTCATCATCATCATCGCTAGAATCGTCACATACCTTAGAGTTACCTTTAGCCATGAGGCACATAGGAGGTGGACGAAGAGGTGAGTTGTCTTTGTCGACGATGGCAAGGCCCGCCAAGTTTTCTTCATCTTCACTCTCTTCATCGCTTGACTCTTCATCCGTGATCCACTCATTTGCCTCGCACATGAAGACTTTTTGAGGCCCTCTTCTCTTCTTTGGAAAGAGCTTGGTCTTCTTGCCCTTGTCAAATTTCTTCTTTCCAAAGGAGCGCTTGGGTTTGACCTCTTCTTCATCTTCATCACTTTCTTCTAGCTTTCTATACTTTCCTTTGTGGTTGTCCTTCCTCTTGTCGGGTCTTGGACAATCATATGATATGTGGCCTTGATCACCACAATTGTAGCATGTCTTGTTTTCATCTTTTCTTGGGAGGAAGGCTTTCTTCTTTGGATCAAAAGAGTATCCCTTCTTTGCGATTTTGGAGTTTAGACGTGAGAATTTTCTCATCATCAACGCAAGCTCATCATCGTCATCTTCGCTTGTTGCTTGCTCTTCTTCGCTTGAGCTAGGCTCAACCACTTTCTTTTTCTTGGGAGTTGTCTTCTTGGTTGAAGCCTTGAGAGCAATAGTTTTTGACGATGACTCCTCCATCATTCCAAGTACGCTCATCTCATGAGCATGAATTTCTCCAATGAGCTCCGAGACTTCAATGTTGTCAAGTGATTCCTTTTGGAGCATTGAGTTGATAATGTTGTACTTGGGCTTAGGTAGAAGCATGAGGATCTTGCGGTTGATAAGTCCCTTACCAAGAGAAGCAATGTCAAGTGCGTTAATCTCCTCAATGAGCACATTCAAGCGAGAAAACATTTGGTTAACATTCTCATGAGGAAGCATTTTGAATTCATCATACTTGGATTTTAGCAAGTGATATTTGAGTTCTTTAACACGAGATGAGCCCTCATGAATTTCAATTAGACATGCCCAAATTTCACAAGCTTTCTCTTTACTAGCAATTCTAGCAAAAACGTCTTGACTTATGCATTCATAGATGGCATTTCTAGCCTTAGCATCCCATTTTAGTTGATCACCAACATAATTGAGATCTCCAAATCCCGCATTGGTCGCTTCCCAAACTTCGGGAGCAATAGCCTCTAGGTAGGCACGCATGCGTGCTTTCCAATAGGCAAAGTTCTTGCCCTCGAAGGTGGGAACCGAACCCCCCATTCTTGGCCATTTAAGCTCTCTAGCGGTGAAGCTAGAATGATCCTATGAGCAACCTTGCTCTGATACCAATTGTAAGGATCGAAACGCCCAAGAGGGGGGGGTGAATTGGGCTTTCTTTCAATTTTTAAAGCAATTAAGATTAACGACCTCAAGCCCAATTCCCTATGCAATTAAACTATGCAATCAATGTAAATTAAAGTTGCGGAATGAAGATTGCATAAGTGTAAAAAGGGAGAGGGATCCAAACGCTCAAGGGACACGGAGTTTATCCCGTGGTTCGGTAAGATCACAAGGATCTACCTACATCCACGTTGTGGCACCCACCGAAGGGCTTTGCCACTCCCAAGTCACCGAGACAAGGGGGTTCTTCACTATTCTTCTCCGTTCGCCAACCTCGGCAAGGTGGAGCTCAAGCCTTGTACACTTTGGAATCCTCCGGGCTTCCACAATCTTCTTGGCAAGCTCCGGAAGTCGCACACACCAAGGGACACTCCCTTATGGCTCTCACTACACTAGAGACTCCAATCCCCAAGAGTGGAGGCACCCAAGCACTATCTCTAGCTAGTTCTAGCCTATCTCTTGGTGTACAAATGATGAGCAAATGATGTGAAAGTGGTAGCTCTATTGCTTGAATGCTCTAGGATGTGTAGAGTATGTCTGGGCTTCAAGTCATGTCGATTTGACAGGTTGAAGGGGTATAAATAGCCAGCCTCCACGAGATAGCCGTTGGAAAAGTAGGCTGACATCACTTCTCTGCGAACACCGGATGATCCGATGTATCCCCTTCAGTTAACATCGGTCAAAGCCAAATTAGCTGATGTCACTGTGTCAGATATGACCGTTGTTAGACCGATGTTGATCTGTCTTCTCATCGGATGATCCGGTGGCTCTTCCTTCAGAATTTTGCTTGATCTTGAAGCTTACTGGAGTGATCGACCGATGTGTGTAAGTCTGCACATCGAATGATCCGGTGCTTCACTTGGTCCAGCAGTGTTGCAATCTGTGATGATTGACCGATGTCACTGAGCCACCCACATCGGATGATCCGGTGAGTTCTTTGCTCTGAGGTCTTCTTCTCCTGTTGACACAACTCGACCGATGCAGTCAACTCCAAGACCATCGGATGATCCGGTGTGTTCAACTTGTTGACTTCGAGTTGTTTTGAGTTGTTCTTTTGGAATTTTGAACTTGTGACCTCTTTGACACTTGTTTGAAATGTTGTTTTGATTGTCTTCAAGCATTGAGTGATACCAAGTTAGAACTTTCACTTCTTGTCTTCATATGATTTGATTTGATCTCATTCGTTGATTTTATATGGGTCTCCAATGTAATTTTGATTTCATTTGATTGAGTGTTATTGAGACCTTGCATTCACAAATTCATTAATAATATCGAATGGTTGTTATTAATCACCGAAACCGTACCTCATGGGTCCTAGATGCTTTCACTATGCTTGCATCGATGCCTTCGTCTCCTTCGACATCGTTTGCAAGCTGCTCTCCAGCGACTACTGATCTAACCACCGAGTTTGTGAATCGGGTGCCGTCGATCATCCCGGGAGGGAATTCAAAGGTGCAGCGCTCAAGTTCTAGCTTTGCTACTTCGGCCTCCGTGTCACCGCCGTTAGTTAGATCAGCATCGTGGGCCGAGGCAAGGGCTTAGACATGTATGTTACTTTACATGCATCGAGGCCTTCCACATGATTAATGTCTTTCACATGCATGTTAGTTGTTGTCCGTGCATGTTATTTCTCTACCATGTACTCTCTCATTTCTCAAAAGTTTCTCACCTTTAGTTCATTTTTTGAACAAAGGTAACAATCTATTTAGAAAGGAGGGAGTATACTCCCAACCTATATGGCAGTTTATCTACCACACTAATGAAAAATAATATCCTGTCAACAATAGAGATAACATACTATGTTTGACAGGAAGGATGTTCCCTCAATGGTTTGAGGATAGAATGTACTACTACCTTTGTCCCAGTTTAACTCTATTTTTAGAAATGGTCAAAGTCAAACTATTTTAAATTTGATCAATATTATATAAAAAAGTATAAGTATTTATAAAAAAATAAATATTATGTGGAAATATACTTCATGGTGAATCTAATGGTACTAATATGGTGTTATGAAAGGTAATATTTTTCTCTATAACATTAGTCAAAGTTAGATTATCTTTGCTTTGACCAATTCTAGAAATTGAGTTAGAATAGGACAAAGTGAGTACCATCTAGGCACAACTCACTACATGGTTCATCAAATTAATCGCATGCTACCATGTACAGCATATTTTCCAACACGTTGCACTTCTCCTTTCAATGAAATAATAGCCATAGGCAATAGCCTCTACGTGTTCTGATTTTAGGAACAAATGAAACACTTGTGAAAACACGTATGCTACATCAGATCCTCAGTGTCATCAAATTAACATGATCCTCAACAAGGGGTGCAAAAATCATCGACACGTGATCAAACATGCATGCATGATCGCAAGCTCTCCTTCACATGCATTCATGTCCACCATCATGCATGATCACGACCATTATCATCGGCTCGATTTGGACTGTCGATCGTTGGCAGAAATTGCATGAAGCAATGGGAACAAGGTTGAACTTCAGTTCGGCGTGTCACCCTCAAACAGATGGACAAACCGAGAGGACCAACCAAATTTTGGAAGACATGTTATGAGCTTGTGCATTAAAGCATGGGAAAAGTTGGGATAAAAGTTTGTCGTACGCTGAATTCTCTTACAACAATAGCTATCAAGAAAGTCTGAAAATGTCACCCTATGAAGCATTATACGGAAGGAAGTGTAGGACTCCCTTGTTTTGGAAGGAAACCGGAGAGAATCAAGTGTTTGGTCCCGACGTGTTACAAGATGCTGAAAGGCAAGTCCAAATAATACGGGAAAACTTAAAGGCTGCCCAGTCTCGACAGAAAGGTTATGCTGATAATAGGCGAAGGAGTTTGACTTTTGAAGTTGGAGATTTTGTATACCTCAAAGTGTCACCTATCAGAGGTCAGCGACGATTTAACGTCAAAGGAAAACTGGCACCACGTTACATCAGACCATTTAAGATTCTGGACAAGCGAGGAGAGGTAGCTTATCGACTTGAGCTGCCGACGTATCTCTCCGATGTACACGACGTATTTCACGTCTCTCAACTCAAGAAGTGTCTCAGGGTACCGGAAGAACAAGTGCCGATGGACGAGTTAGAACTTCAAGAGGATTTGTCCTATGTCGAGCAACCTATACAAATTTTGGACATGAAGGAAAGTGTCACGAGAAATAAGAGGATCCGTTGGTGCAAAGTGCAATGGAAACACCGTACGAAAACCGAAGCTACATGGGAACGTGAAGAAGACCTGAAGGCAGAATTCCCTCATCTTTTCTCCTCGCTATCGAATCTCGAGGGCGAGATTCACTTTAAGGGGGGTAGGTTTGTAACACCCTCAATTTTCGCATCATGCATTGCATACATGATCATGCATTAAACACTAGTAGAATAAGAGAAAAATAATAAAACATACATATACAAATATGTGTAGCAAAAGAAGAAAAAGAAAGTAATAGTTATAGCCTAAAACTTGTAATAGGGAATAAGCATAATAATAATAATAATAATAAAAATATATATAAATATATATATAAATAATATATATAACAATATATAAAAAATAAATAAAATATTAATATTAATAGTATATATTATAATAATAATAATAAATAATATATATAATATAAATAATAATATATATAAAAAAATATAAATAATAAATCATATAATAAAAGAAAGAATAAAAAAGAAAAAAAAAAGAAAAAAAAGGGCCTGCCGCTGGCCAGGCCGACGGCCCAGCGAGCCGCGCCAGCCCCAGCCTCCCGCGCGCGCGAGCCAGCGCGCCCCGCCGCCTGCCGCCCCGGCCCCACCGCACCGCAGCCGACCGAGCACCCCACCCGCCGAATCCCGCCTCCCAATTCCCGCGCCGAAGCGCCCGAGCGCCCGATTCCTGCCGAAACCCCAGCCAGCCCGCCCGATTTTCCCGCGCTCCCACCTTGCCCGCTCGCCCGTACTGGCTGACGCGCCTCGCTCCGCACCCCCGCAACCGCCTGGGCCCCACCCCGAATCCCGCGGACGCACGACTCCCGCTCGGCCCCGGCAACCGCACGTGCGATTCCCGAACCGAACCGACTCGGTCCCGACCGGTACCGCCGGCTATAAATACGTAAGTCCCGTGGGTTTTTTCCCCGATCCTAGAACAGCCGCCGCCACCTTCTGAAAAGCCGCCAGTACAGAGAACCAGAGGGCTGCGCCCAGGGAAGAAAAAGGAGAAAAAGAAGGGGAAGAAGAGGAAGAAAAAGAGGAGGGCGCCACCGTTCGCTGGAGATCGACGTCGCCATCGCGTCGCCGTCGTCGTGCCACCAGAGGACCCTGCGCATCTACTTCGTCTACGCATCATCCCCATCCCACGATCATCGAAGCCATCGCATGTACGGTAGGCCATGTTCCCGATGCGAATTTTAGCGACCATATTGAATCTAATATACGTAAATTGATTTTAGTTGCACCATAATTTTATTTTCAGCAGCATTAATCCACCCTAAAACCCCCGTAAACTCATATGAACACGTATGAACTAGTCGCATCTAATTAATAAACAACCATAGTTAATTAATTATTGAATTGTGCATGCATGAATATCATCGCATGTTGATTAATGTGTGTGCATCATGTTGATTGTATATGTTCTCTTGTATGTATGATCACGCGTAGAGGAACGTGCTCAAGAGGCCGCATACGAGGATTTCCAAAATCAAGACTTTGAAGCGCTTGAGACACCCCATCCGCCGGAGCAAGGCAAGTGTCCTTGAAGCATATTGATCCTGTTTTAAAATAAATGTTTTGTTTGCGAACTTGCATGCTTGTGTTAAATTGATGGGAATCCTATGGTAAGAAGTTTACTAGTTTTGTTTGACCACCCTTGTCACCTGGAATTTCTGGTAGAGAGTCGGGAAGGGGTTTTTTTTACCTTTTTGCTTCGCTTAATTAATTGGGATGACAAACAACACTACACATTTAATTATGCATCAATGATATTCTGGTTAATGTGAACTGGTCAATACGATGGGTGATCTAAGCAAGCATGGTTTTGTGGATGGGTTGGATGTTATGGTGGTTTGCTTGCCTTAGATCTAAGGATCGGTTCATGCGAGAATATGCCAGGTCAACAGTGCCAAAACAAGGCCAAGTATGGGTGCAGCGTAGCTGAATAATTAGGAGCGCTGCTAGTATTGTATGGACCATTGGATGGCGCGGGAATGGGAGTCGAGGAGGACTGCCCTGGGATCCGCATGGCACACGAGGGGGCCCGTGGGTGGGAGAATGGATATTCAAGCCTGCCGGTGAATCCTTAGTGGGCCCGTACATACTAGTAGTCCCTTTTGAAGGCTATTTTGTGATCTCTTGGCCACACACCTACGGAAGTGTGAGATGGCATAATGGAGGTTTCTTAGTCATCGAAAGGTGATGAAATCACAAACATGTGGGTAAAGTGGTACAACCTCTGCAGAGTGTTAAAAACTATCATGATGGCCGTGCTCCCGGTTATGAGCGCCTGGATGACCTACATGATTAGAGGGAAATTGGGATTTGGAATGGTTATGGTTTGGTAATGATTATGGTTGATATTATGATTATGGTTATGGTTATGGGATGGAATTATGGTTTATGACATTGATTATGGTTAGTAATGGTGATTTCTGGACTGGTATTATTATGGTTACATGGTTTATGATGGGTTTACTTCACATAATATGATATATTGCTTTTCAAATGTTTTACTGTACTTTTCAGCACTTAGACATTATTATTGTTGTCATTTGAATCAGCCACATGTCATACTTTCCACACTTGCTGAGTACGACATTTACTCACTCTTGCAATCCCCCCCAACAGTTCCAGGTCAGGATTGTGAGTTTAATGGCGATAATGCGGAGTTCTAGGCCGTGTCTACCGTCAACTTTGCCTGTGGTGTTATTGGAGCTGCGCTATGCCTTTTGCTTAGTTTGCTTAGTTGCTTAATTAGTTTATTTCCGCTGCATTAGTTGAACTTGTCATTAATATTTATTAGAGCTTGTATTCGAGGATAATATGGTTTGTGTAATAAAATTTGATAGTTAATCTTGTTCTGTGGTAATTTTCTGTATACTCTTTTGTGATTGCACTCGTGTATGTGTGTTGAACATCCTGGGCACACATATGCGTTAGCTTGGTTCATTTTCGGAACCGGGCGTCACAGATTGGTATCAGAGCCACAGGTTGACCGTAGGACGCAGCCTAGATAGAATGGACACTTTGGAGCACATAGGAGCACTCAGGAATCGATGTGTTTTTGTTGGTGTGCTGTTTGCTATATATATTGTTTGCTTGTGTGCTTAATAGAGGATTTTGGGATGATTTAGCATTGCCATGTCCACCTAGGCTAGTGTAGCTAGTTGTTTAGTTCTATATCCCTTGATGCATATAGTTGGGGACGTTTCTAAATTCTTACCTATCGCTCTTCTTCAGATGGTGAGGACTCGCAACCAGAGGGATGCCAACGATGAGGAGGAGCGTAATGAAGTACCTCAGAACAACCAAGGACATGCTCATGGAGCTATTAATATTGAACAACTATTAGCTATGCAGAACCAGCTCATGCAGATCATGATACAAACTATGGGACAGCTGCAGGCTGACAACAACAACAATCAGCCTCATATACCGCCCCCGCCACCACCCCAGCCTCCTCATAACCGATTGGGAGAGTTCATGAGGACCAGGCCGCCTACCTTTGCACAAGCCACAGACCCAATGGAAGCTGATGATTGGCTGAAGTCCGTTGAGAAGAAACTTTCTATTGTCCAGTGCACTGATAGGGAGAAGGTTCTCTTTGCATCACATCAACTAGTTGGAGCAGCCGCTGACTGGTGGGAAGCTCTTTGCAACGCTCATGATAATCAGGAGGCAATCTGTCGGTACCCTAAAAACCGTACACCCCCTGAGATTACAAAGATCTCGAGGGAAGGACGACTACTTGAATTGAAGATCCTCAGAGGCCCACTTGTCAGACATGACCGGACCTGCTTCTCCAACATGGTTAATCCCTAGGTCGCCACGTGTACTGCCGAACCGGAGCTACCGCCCACAAGGGGGAAGCTCCAGACCAAGTACTGAAATGGCACCTCCGGACTTAACCCCTGACCGAGAGAAGCTCCGGACCTGACACGTGTCAGGTAGCCCCGGAGCTTCCTGCTTCCCACAACAAGCTCCGGAGCTGCCACGCGTCTAAACATCGGAGCTGGCAGCCTCTAACCTCCGGAAGACCTTGTAACGGCTCCGGATCTTCAAAGGAGAGCCAAGGTCTTCAAGACCCGTTTAAATGTCATTAATGCCATATTAATGACACTTAAACGGACGATCTTAACACCTGTAACGGCACTGTCGGAGCCCGTTACAGGATCATTAACAACAATTAATCGTGTATCAATACTAGTAACCGCCGGGGCCACATGTCGGGCCAGGCCAGCTTGTAATGGCCTGTCTTTGTACTATAAAAGGACAGGCCGTCGATACAGACAAGGACGCGCACAGAGACGTGGAGATCATACGTGACAAACTAATACAACACCAACACACCCGTGGAGTAGGGTATTACGCTCAGGCAGCCCGAACCACGTAAATCCTAGTGTCTCCTGTGTTAAACCGCAATTCACCTTCTTGAGTCTCCGGGCGCCCACACCGAACTACAAACTCCTTCAACACTTTAGCAGTGTCAGGAGATCTGCCGACTCCAACAGTCGACAGTTGGCGCGCCAGGTAGGGGGCGCCTCAGATTTTCGAGAATGGTTAACTCCGCGGCTGGATCATCCAACGGCCAACCTGCTGCTCAAGCTGTTGGGGGCAATCCCTCCAACAGGCAGCCACCAGCAGGAGCCTCGGCACCAGCAGGAGCCACTCTCCCACCACCACCATCTTCTCCGGCAAATTGTGCTGGACAACGTGATGTTGCGCCGGCGTCACTAACTGTGTCGGCAAGTCATGACAACCCGGACGCATCTCGAGATGCAATGGAGCAGTGGAGGGCCGATGTGGAGCATTTGGTCGCAGCAGCGGCCGAACGCCTCAACAACCAGGGTCCTCCTCCTTCGGGACGAGCCCCGTCGCAGCGAAGGACTTTGTCTGGAAGACTTGGTCTGCACATCTCCAACAACAGGAGACGATCTGCATCACAGCAGATGACGTCTTTTCCCTCTGGGGCACGACGCACCCATACGGTATCCAGGCTTTCGACTCATGACCTCCGGGCGGAGCTTGATCGCCGATACCGCCAGCAAGATGGCCGTGTCCACATTGAGCGAGCTCGTGAAAGACGAGAAGCTATGGACCTTTCTACTCTGGAAGGAGTAGGAGGAGGTTATTCAGCCCTAGCCATGCACCTGCGTATGGTTAGATGGCCACAGAAGTTCCGGCCACATCTGCCGGAAAAATTTGATGGGACTGTCAACCCCGCTGAATTCCTTCAGATATACTCCACTGCAATCTTGGCAGCTGGAGGAAACGAGGCTGTAATGGCCAATTACTTTCCAGTGGCCTTAACCGGGACCGCCAGGTCCTGGTTTATGAGCCTTCCACCCAACTCTATCAACAGTTGGGAGGAGCTGTGCCGTCAGTTCACTGCCAACTTCGGGAGTTCATACACCCGACCAGGCACTGAACTAGACCTTTTTGCGGTCGTGCGAAGAGGGGGAGAATCTTTGTGGTCCTTCATCCAGAGGTTCTCTCAGGTACGCAACACAATCCCTTCTATCTCAAGCGCTTCTGTCATTGTGGCATTCAGACAGGGCGTACGGGACAAGAAGATGTTGGAGAAGCTGGCGATCAAAGAGATCACCAGCGTCACAGAACTCTTCAGCCTGGCAGACAAATGTGCCAGAGCTGCGGAGGGCCGTGAAATGCACTCCAAACCAGCCTCGGAGGACCACAAGAAATCCTCCAAAGAAGAAGCCGCTACCTCCGGGGGTGGCAAGAAGAAAAATAAGACCCACGGCAAGAATAATCCATCGACCGGTACTTCCAACGTTGCAGCTGCTGCAACTCCTGGTGGCCGGGGGCCACGCCCCGAGAAGCGACCTCGACCGTCTTCCGAAGACGGTGGCAAACCCAAAGTGTGGTGTCCCATTCACAAAACGGGCAGCCACGGTTTGGAAGACTGCCGAGAGGTCCAAAACCTTGTCGAGCGCTACAACAAGCGCCGGGAAGGGTCTCCTTTCCGACAGAGGGAAGGAAAACAGAAGGTCGACGAAGCTCCGGCTGAAGAGGAGTTAGGGTTTCAGGATCCCAAAAAGGTCCTGAAGGCCGTCTACACCTCCGTCGACGACGACTCTGAGGTCTCTGACAACGAGCGTCGGAAAACCATGAACACCATTTTTGGTGGATCATGGGACATCACCTCCCGTCGCGTCATCAAGACTATGTGGCGGGATATGGCCGCTGTAGCTCCTACAGCTAGACCGGAGCCACATCGAAAGTGGATGGACACATCAATCACTTTTGATGCTTTGGACTGTCCTCGAAGCATGGTCGGACTTGGACAGTTACCTTTGATGGTATCTCCCACCATCCATAACATCCAGCTCCATCATGTTATGGTGGACGGAGGTTCGGGGCTGAACCTCATAAGCTTTGAAGCTTTTACCAAGCTTCAGCTCCGGCCTTCGGATCTCCAGCCCTCTCGACCTTTCTCCGGAGTAGGTCCGGGGCCCATTACTCCACTCGGAGCTATAATATCCCCGTTACCTTCGGGACACGGGAGAAGTATCGCACCGAGAAGTTGGTCTTCGACGTCGCTCAGATCAACTTACCATTCAACGCCATCTTGGGTAGACCTGCCCTATACAAATTTATGGCAGCTGCCCATTATGGATACCTGGTGTTGAAGATGCCTACACCAGTAGGCGTTCTCCGAATCCGCGGAGATCGCACTGCCGGAGTAACTGCTCAGGAGGATCTCCATGCACTCACCACGGCGCAAGAGGAGGACTCCAGACAGGAGCAAGCTCCGAAACCCCCGAGCATTCGTCAACGGGGCTCAACCTCTGCACCCCGTGTGCAGCCAAGCGGCGACACCGACATTCCCGTCAAGGTCGTCCAAATTGGTTCCGATGCCGCTCAAACCACCCGTATATCGGGAGGGTTGAACGACAAATAGGAACTCGCGCTCATCACTTTCCTCCGGGCTAATGTTGACGTGTTTGCCTGGCAACCGTCACAAATTCCTGGGATCCCCAGGGAAGTGATTGAGCACAATCTGAAGATTTACCCCGATGCTCGGCCTGTGCATTAGAAGCCTCGGAAGCAATCCATAGAGCGTCAGAACTTCATCCGACAAGAAGTGAAGAAGTTGCTCGAAGCCGGATTCATCCGAGAAGTCTTCCATCCAAAATGGCTGGCGAACCCATTCGTTGTGCCCAAGGCCGGCGGGAAGCTTCGGATGTGCATCGACTACACCACACTGAATAAGGCATGTCCAAAAGATCCATTCCCACTACCTAGAATAGATCAGATAGTGGATTCCACCTACGGGTGTGAGTTACTGTGTTTCCTAGACGCATTTTCTGGGTATCATCAAATCAGGATGTCTAGAGAGGATGAAGAGCATACTTCATTCATCACAGTAGATGGATTGTATTGTTACACAGCCATGCCATTTGGTCTCAAGAATGCAGCTTCAACTTTTGTACGAGCTATGTACAAAACTTTTGAAGAACTCATCATAGACATAGTGGAAGTGTACGTCGATGACATCGTGGTCAAGGTCAAGAACAAGGAATCCCTCTTGGACACCTTGTAGGCCGTCTTCGACAAGCTGCGGGCCACCCGCACGAAGCTAAACCCAGAAAAGTGTGTCTTCGGGGTTAGCTCCGGAAAACTTCTTGGTTTCCTGATAAGTCACCGGGGCATAGAGGCTAATCCGGCGAAGATAAAAGCCATTGAAGACATGCGGCCACCAACCCGCATCAAAGACGTCCAAAAGCTAACTGGGTGTCTAGCAGCCCTCAGCCGGTTCATATCAAGACTGGCGGAACGGGCACTCCCCTTCTTCAAGTTGTTGAGGAAGTCCGGACCATTCCAATGGTCCGAAGAAGTAGAGAAGGCATTCCAGGAGCTGAAATAGTTCCTCACCACCCTACCAATTCTGGTAGCTCCAAACCCTGGTGAGCCTTTGTTGCTTTACATTTCAGCTACTGACGAAGTTGTCAGTATGGTTCTGGTTGCGGAGAGACCAGAACTACCCCATACTCAGGAATCCAGACCCCTTCAGGAGGGTTCGGAGGTCCCTGAAAGTGAGTCTGGGTCCCAGCTCCCAGACTCAAATCCACAAGAAGTCACTTCAGAAGACCCAGACCCCTCTGAGAGGGTCCAGGTCATTTCTGAAGAAGCTCCAGGTTCCTCCAGCCAGAACCCGGAGGTCCTCGAAGAGAATCTGGACTCCTCCGACAGGGTCCGGATCAATAGAGGGGAAGCTCTGGACCCCTCCGGGAGGGTCTGGACCATTCAACGCCCGGTATACTTCATCAGTGAAGTATTACATGATGTCAAGACTCGATACCTAGAGGTGCATAATCTGCTTTATGCAGTTCTTATTGCCTCCAGGAAGCTCCGACACTACTTCCAAGCCCATAAAGTCTCGGTGGTGACCTCCTATCCACTTCGAGCGATCTTGCATAATCCCAATTCAACTGGGAATATTGCAAAGCGGGCAGCGGAATTGGCTGAATTCGATCTCGAATTCATTTTGAGACAAGCAATCAAGAGTCAAGCATTGGCAGATTTCGTGGCGGAATGGACTCCCTCTCCATCAAACCCTGGGGGCCCCAGCGAGCAGAAGATGGAACATCAAGTTCCAACCTTCACCGAGCCTCACTGGACCCTTTACTTCGATGGCTCCATGCAGAAGCAGGGGGCCGGAGCTGGAATCCTTCTCCTTGCACCCACTGGGGAGAAGGTAAAATACACGGTACACCTTGATTTCAAGGCAACCAAGAACATGGCAGAGTATGAAGCACTCATCTACGGGCTAAAGGTGGCACTGTCATACGGGGTCAAGCAACTGCTGGTCAAAGGAGATTCACAGCTCATCATTAAGCAGGTGAAGGGTGAATGCTCCTGCAATAATCTCCAGCTAGCTGCTTACCTCCTTGAAGTCCAGAGGCTTCAGAAGGACTTTGAAGTCCTAGACCTCCACCATGTTCAGCGTGCCCACAACGCTGAAGCTGACGAACTCTCGACCAAAGCGTCAACCGGAGCTCCGACTCCTGACGGAATCTTTGTCCGGAGGTTGTCAAAACCCACAGTTCAGCCTGCCGAACTGAACGAAGGGGGCGAGATCAGCATCCCGAAGCTGACGGTCCCGATGGCCCTGTTACCATGGCAGCCATCAAGGGTCGTAGGTGCTGCCGGAAGCTCCGAGCAACCCAGCACGCAAGACTCAAATGCTCAAGCCAGTTCCGATGCATGGATCTCGGAGATCCGGAACTACTTGAAAGACAACATCCTTCTGACGATGATGTATCCGCTGACCGGGTAGTCAGATTAGCTAAAAGATACACACTGGTAGAAGGGGATCTCTACCGGCGCGGTGCCAACGGCATCCTAATGCGGTGCATCACAAGGGAAGAAGGCTGCGAGCTCCTCGCAGAAATCCATGGAGGCGAGTGTGGGAACCACGCATCTTCCCGCACGCTGGTCGGAAAAGCCTTTCGGCATGACTTCTACTGGCCTACAGCGCTCCAGGATGCCACTGAGCTGGTGAAGAAATGCGAAGCATGCCAATTTCATGCAAAGCAAATTCATACACCTGCTCAGCCCTTACAAATGATACCTCCTACATGGCCCTTCGCTGTGTGGGGGATGGACATCTTGGGACCCTTCCCAAGAGCCGTCGGAGGTTACAAGTTCCTGTACGTCGCCATCGACAAGTTCACCAAGTGGCCGGAAGCAACTCCAGTTGTGATGATCAACAAGCAATCTGCTATCAACTTTCTGCAATCCATTGTAAGCAGATTCGGAGTCCCAAACAAGATCATCACTGATAATGGGACTCAATTCACAAGCTCCGCATTCTAAGGGTATTGCGAAGACCTCGGCACACAGGTTTGCTACGCTTCCGTAGCTCATCCCGCCAGCAATGGCCAAGCTGAGAGAGCAACTGCAGAAATCCTTAAAGGACTCAAAACGCGCACCTATGAGCGCTTGAAAAAGCACGGAGCCAATTGGATCGAAGAGCTTCCGCACAATCTATGGGCCAACAGGACTTCTCCCAACTGGTCAACCGGAGAAACACCCTTCTTTCTGGTGTACGGAGCTGAAGCAATCCTTCCTCCAGAAATCACCTTGGGTTCGCTCCGGGTCCGGACCTTGGACAAAGCCGCGCAGGACCAGCTCCGGCGTGAAGACCTAGACCTCCTCGAGGAGGGAAGGTGCCAAGCAGCTGTTCGGAATGCCCGATATCGCCAAGCTCTACGGCGTTATCACCAGCGGCATGTACAGAACCGACAGCTCGAGGAAGGCGATCTGGTGCTACGGAGAATACTATCCAGAGAAGGGTTAAACAAACTCTCCCCCGGCTGGGAGGGGCCCTTTCGAGTGATCAAAGTATCCCGTCCCGGAAGCGTTCGCTTGGCTACCGAGGATGGGACACCTCTCCCAAATCCTTGGAACATCGAGCACCTCCGTAAGTTCTATACTTAATTCCACGGAGGTGAGTCTTAAGTAACTTGAAATGTATGTTATAGAGTCATTGTACAGAGTCGGGTAGTTCCTCCGGGAGAGCAGCCGGACCTTTCTTGAAAGGTCTGCAAAGCTCATGCAGCACTTGTCATAGTCTTCGGACTAAAAGTGTGGCTAGCTACCCTGGGTCAAACGAGAAACCAAGCACACTTAGCCTGGTTCCGTACCCTAAGAGTGTACTTGTTTCCCCTGTACCCCGGACCTATAATGAAAGACATCTTCATGTGAAATAGACTCCACGTGCATTCATTTTGTGCAGGCTCGACATTTTTATTTTTCTCTTTCTTGTCTATAACAGAGACGTGCAATTCTTAAGAAATTTTAGTTTGACCGGTCTATATACGACTCGAGTTTAATTGTCAGATCTCTTGGATTTAAATATCGTTTATGGCCAACTCGCCTGAAAGCCGCCATGACAATCTAGGGCCGGAGTGCGCTATCGACTTAGCCTAGTCAAGCACCCTAAGTACGCCACTCTACCTACACCCCGGCAAGCCAAAGTAAGGCGGGTCCATTGACAATTGGATCTCGGAGAAAAGACAACGCATCCAGTTGTATTTAAAATCGCGTTCAACTTAAAATTTTCTTGAGAATCGTAAGCCGCGACAAAATTATAGACAAGGAACAAATTTTACTATTTTTCTTAGCTTATGTGTGCAGGAAAAATAAACTCTACGTTGATGGAGAAAAACCGGAGCTAACCAAGCTCCGACTCCCCCAAGGGGGTCAACCGTCGGCGCTGAGTAAAAGATGGTGAGAAGACCCTGTACATGGAGTCTGTTGCCAACAAACCAAGTGTTGGCAAAGGTCATTGCCGGAGCTACTAAGCTCTGACACCTTGGAGTACTAACTATCGACGCTCTACGTGTTGATAGAGGTTATTGCCGGAGCTACTAAGCTCCAGCGATGGACAAGTACCGGAGCTTCTAAGCTCCGACAACTTCAGGGGACCTCCACTATCAAAGACTTCGGACCTAAATTCTACAAGTTTGAAGCAAATTCGTCTTCAACAAAACTCAATATCCTTTTGGTACATGTTCACAATCAAATTGTGTACATCTACCAGGGGGCCAAGAGAAGATAAAGATGTTGAAGACAAAAAATGAAATTCGCAAAATTGAGACAGGAGATTACATCTGGAGACAGGAGATTACATCTGGAGACAAGGGATTACAAAATTGAGGAAGAAGAAGAGAAAATACAAGCAAGAGCTAAAGATATGGTCCTAGACCCTATGGAAGAACTCGACGACCTTCTAGGCGACCTCCGATACGCTGGCTCGGGTAGCTTCGCCTTCTCCTTCGACGGGGCCTTCAAGCACCGGGTCCAGAGGAAATCGAGGGTTCCGGCTGGTGTAGCACGAGCACATATTCTGTGACGTTCCTCGCTAGGGATTGCCCCTCGACCTCCAGTTGGTCCACGATGACGTCGCCTACCTTGGAGAGCTTGCTGCCTGCTGCGCTCAACGCTTGCAGCGCAAGGTCCAGCTCCGGCTCCGGATCATCCGGGCGCACGGGGCTGAAACCCATCGGCGTCAGCGCATCGTTGGCCTTGCCCAGGAACTCCCAAATCTGCAGGGTGTCCGCCGTCCTCAGGCTCTTCACCTCTTCCAAGGATCTCTTGGCCGCCGTCAGTTCAGAATTCTCACGGGCGAGGCGCTCAACTTCTTTGGCGTTTTGCTGAATTTTTGCGGCAACCCGCCTCTCAAGTCTTCCGAGCTCCTCCTCCCGGAGGTGGATCTTGTTCCGACGATCGACCAGGTCCTTCTCCGTAGCCTCCACTTTCTTCTCCCGGGCAACAAGGGCACACTCGTATTCGTAGATTTCCTGCCCTCGCACCCAGGTCTTCTCCTCTTCCTCGAGGCAGCGCTCTTCCAACTTCTTAGTGCGCTCCTCGAGGCCCTTGTCAGCCAGAGCTGCTTTCTCGGCGAGCTCCTCTTCCCTTCTCAGGATGTCATCCCGCAGCTCCAGGAGTTTTTACTCTTCGTCTTCGATCCGTCTCTCCCTCCCTTCAAGTGCCTCTCGGCGCTTGATGAGCGCTGCGTTGATGGCCTCAAGTTGCTCGAACCGAGCATTGGCCGCGTTGTTGGCAGCCTTGGCCTGGTCGTGGAACTCCCGGGATTGAGCGTCGAGGGCATGGGTCATGCTCTCCTCTCATCCAGCAGCTTGTCCCAGTACTCCAGGCGGATCTTCTCCCGCTTGATCCACTCCTTGTCGTCCGCTAGCCTCGACTGCGCCAGCTTAGTCTCGAAGTGGAGCCGATTACGCCACCGCCTAAGGGTTTGGCGCTCCTCTTCAAGAGCCTTGCTGTCGTGGAAGAAGGCTAGTTGGACCTGACGTAAACTGGAGCAGGCGTTGTCGATAGACATCGACAGCGGGATGGGCTCCGGACCTGCTGGGGTCTCCTCCGCTGGTTCCAGTGGGTCTTCACATACAAAAACTGGGTCCCACTCTACGAGAGCGAAACCCTGAGCCTCCAAGGCGCTAGGGCTGTCCTCCGGGATGGCCTCAGTCGCCATCGAAGAAGGGCCCGCCACCAAGTCTTCATTCGCCCCCTCAGGCAGGGGGCCTGCGACTTCGCTTAGGCACTCTGGCTCGGCCACAGGTACCATCAACGTTGTCGCCTCCGGAGTAGGAGCTACTACTGGCTCCGACCGGGACACCTCTTCCGAGGGAAGCTCGAGCTCCCTCGCCTCTTCAACCGCCGGCTCTATGACCGGCGCTCCAACAACAACCGGCTCAGCGACCGGTACTTCGGAGGTAACCGACTCAACTGCCGGAACTACCTCGACTTCCGGCTCGCACGCCGGAGCTTCAATCACCTCCGGTTCAATCGCCGGGGCTTCGACGAGTTCCGGCTCCGAGGTCGGGACTACTACTTCTTCCGGCTCTGCAGCTGGAGCTTCCACTACTGCAGCACCAGGACCCGGAGCTTCAACCTCCGAGACAAGTGCCGCTGGCGTGTCTTCACTCCCGTGGTCCGGCGCTACCACGGGAAGTTCTGGGGACGAGTCGAGGTTCATAACCACGACAGCCGGCGCCGGAGCTGTCGCAGCCTCAGCCTCCACCTGGGGCGGAACTGGGACAGGAGCAGAAGCTCCCACGGCCTCAGAAATCGTGGCCGAGGGTGGAGCTTCACTCCCCTTCTTGGGGACGCTGCAGAGGATGGATAAAGAGAATTAACAAACAATCGCTACAACTAAAAAGTTAACCAGGATAAACATCAGAAATTACCTTGGAAGGCTCCCGCACCAGCTTGCGCGGAACCTTTTTCCCGGACGTTCCGGGCTGGCCATGGTCGGCGTAGGAGCTCCAGGAGGCCCCCCAGAACTCGCCGCAGCCACGGGAGATTCCCGGGTTGAGGCTCTCCTCGATCGGGAGGAACCCCTGGACCTGGAGGCTCCAACCGCCCCAGGTGCCGGAGTCGTACACTTGGAGCTAGCACCACCGGAGGGCTCCACCACGGAGACAGACGCGCTCCGGGAGGATCCCACTGCCGGAACAGTCTCGTTCCGGGAGGACCCCACCACGGGGATAGTTGCCACGGCGGCAGAAGATCTTCCCACCTGGGGAGAAGGAGCCAAGGTGGAAGTAGCGGGCCTGACAGACCTTCCGTCGACATGTCGCAGCTTCCTCTTCCGACTCTCCGTCTCCTCCGCCAGCTCCTTGCCCTTGCCGATGACTTCAACCCTCGGCTGTGGAGCAGGGACCGAGCCATCTTCAGGCACCCCGGGGATTGCCACCCGGGTGGTTGGTCTTCTCTCGACGACACCAAGGTCGTCAAGCGCAGGCATCGTCCGCCGGAGCTCTCTGTTGAACTCCACTTCCACGTTGAGAGGGAGAAAGGCCGATGGCGGAGTCAAGTAATCTCCGTCGATGTCGATGCCGTGCTGGAATTTCTTGAGGTGGAACTCCAAGGTCTTCCCCACCATGTTGGACTTCAACCCGGTCTCAACCCGGTCCTCGTCCATCACGCTGTTGAGGGCCCAGGCGAGCTTCTCCCTCCTCTTCAGCGGCGCCCACCTGTTGGTCAGGAAGTTGCAGAACACCGCCTGGGGAGTCAATCCTCCCTCCACACATCGGCGGATCCTGGTCAGGACAGGGTCGAAAACTTCCGCCAGCACCGGAACTTCACTCCATATCGACGTGTCGATGCCGGGCAGACTGTCTGGCAGTTCCAACCGCTCATGCTCCTCCACCCTGACGACTATCCAATATTTCTTCCAGTCATCCCACTTCCCAGAAGGGAACGATCGCAGGTACTTGAATGGGCACTTCTTGCGCTTCACGAAGTAGTAGAAGCCAAGGTACTCATTGCTTCGGCCGGTGGTGTGAACGGTGAAGAAGGTTCGGAAGAGCTCGACGCAGGGGGGGATGCCCACCCACATCTCGCAGAAGTGGACAAAGATGGACACGAGGAGAATGGAGTGAGGGCCAAGGTGGTATAGCTGCAGACCATAGAAGTCTAGCAGCATCAAGAAGAAAGAAGAAAACGGTGGGATCAGCCCCACCATGGCGTACGAAGAAAAGTACACCATCTCGCCAGCGTGCTCCTTCTCAAAGGGGAGCTCTCCGCCGGCACGGACCAAGCGGCTGAAGAAGTCCGAGGACCACCCCATAAGGGCCCGGACCTTCTTCAAATCGTTTTCGGTCTTCAGGCTACTCTCGCGCAGACCCAACTCCATCACAGCACAGCTAGGCAAGAGAAGAGGAGCAAAGTACGAGTCGGGAGTTTGAGCGCAAGATCAGATGGGAGGCGTAAAGAACTCCCGACGGTGCGCGCTTTCCTTCTTAAATAAGCCCTCGCAACGCTTGGATGGAAACGGCAGGGGAGTCGAAGATACTACTCAAGGATTCAACCCAGCCGATGACAAGAGGGCCCGGGACCACCCCGACGATCAAGTCGAGGCTCTCACCCAGGCGAACGGTTGTCATCACGAGGCGGGAAACCCAAAGGCGGCGGCCTGACAGGGCACGCGGAACCGATACGGTTTTCGTATCGGGAACCGGCGACCTTCAATTGCCTGAGATCCGCACGTCAACGATCTTATCTGCCGCCTGAGGTGCGCCACGCGTCGGGATCTAACTGTAAAATCCTACCAACGGCACCTCCGAAGACCCTTGAAGACCCAGTTCAAGAGTCGCAAGGATGGACCCACCTCCGATGGAATGACTTCACCCCAGTGACCTTCCTCGGAGGTAGGTCTAGGGGGCCACTGTCGGGACCCTAAAAACCGTACACCCCCTGAGATTACAAAGATCTCGAGGGAAGGACGACTACTTGAATTGAAGATCCTCGGAGGCCCACTTGTCAGACATGACCGGACCTGCTTCTCCAACATGGTTAATCCCTAGGTCGCCACGTGTACTGCCGAATCTGAGCTACCGCCCACAAGAGGGAAGCTCCGGACCAAGTACCGAAATGGCACCTCCGGACTTAACCCCTGACTGAGAGAAGCTCCGGACCTGACACGTGTCAGGTAGCCCCGGAGCTTCCTGCTTCCCACAACAAGCTCCGGAGCTGCCACGTGTCTAAACATTGGAGCTGGCAGCCTCTAACCTCCGGAAGACCTTGTAACGGCTCCGGATCTTCAAAGGAGAGCCAAGGACTTCAAGACCCGTTTAAATGTCATTAATGCCATATTAATGACACTTAAACGGACGATCTTAACACCTGTAACAGCACTGTCGGAGCCCGTTACAGGATCATTAACAACAATTAATCGTGTATCAATACTAGTAACCGCCGGGGCCACATGTCGGGCCAGGCCAGCTTGTAATAGCCCGTCTTTGTACTATAAAAGGACAGGCCGTTGATACAGACAGGGACGCGCACAAAGACGTGGAGATCATACGTGACAAACTAATACAACACCAACACACCCGTGGAGTAGGGTATTACGCTCAGGCGGCCCGAACCACGTAAATCCTAGTGTCTCCTGTGTTAAACCGCAATTCACCTTCTTGAGTCTCCGCACGCCCACACCGAACTACAAACTCCTTCAACACTTTAGAAGTGTCAGGAGATCTGCCGACTCCAACAGTCGACACAATCACTTGGGCTGAGTTTAAGCAGAGTTTCCGTTCCCACTATGTACCTGAAGGAGTTACGATACTGAGAAGACAAGACTTTGAAAATCTCAGGCAAGGAAGGATGAGCGTGAGTGAGTATCTCAACAAATTCACTCAACTATCAAGATATGCTCCAGAAGACATCAAAACTGATAGTAGGAAGCAATATCTATTTATGAAGGGTCTCAACAATGAAATTCAAGTCCAGTTGCTCAATACTGATTATCCAAACTTCCAAAAGCTGGTTGACAAGGCTATTGTGGTTGAGAACAAGATTCGTGAGATGCAGCAGGACAACAAGAGGAAGATGTCACATCATGGACCGCAGCAAGGAAGCAATGTTCACCCCCGCTATGCACCACCCACTGCACCACACTACAACCCATCTGCTCCTGCATACCGCGCTGCTTATCCGCCCCGCCCAAATCAGCCACCGCAGCAACGCCCCGCCATGCAAGCACCTCGCAATCCTGTGCCAACTGCGCCGCGTCCTAACATGGCGGCAAACGCTCAAAACCAGTTGCGCCCAAACTTCCCTAATGCTACGGGCGGTAAGACATGCTATGTGTGTGGAGAACCCGGACACTTTGCAAGTCAATGCCCCAGGAGAAACTATGGACCTATGAACAATGCACCAAGGCCAAATAACCCCGCGACCAAATGGAGGAGCACCACAAGGCAACCGTGGACAGCAGAATTTTGCTCGTGGCAATGTGAATCATGTCTCTACTAAGGAAGCCCAGCAAGCTGATGATGTCGTGATTGGTATGTTCCTTGCCAGCTCCAACCCCGCGACTATTTTATTTGATTCAGGAGCATCTCATTCATTCATCTCGTCAAAGTATGTTGCCAAGTACAATTTGCCTATATCTCATATGAAGCAAACTATGCTAGTAAGTTCCCCTGACGGAGAGATGAGGACAAATATAGTATGTCCGAAAGTAAGCATTAAAATAAGGGGGGTAGACTTTCTCGCAAACCTCATAGTATTGGACTCCCAAGGAATAGACATAATACTTGGAATGGACTGGCTGAGCAAGTATAATGGAGTCATTCAATGTGCCGAGAGGATTGTGTAGTTGACAAGTGAACATGGTACACGCATCGAAGTTGAGGCAACCCAACCTGCACGAGAGAAAGCGATGCTGAATCACGTGGAAGAAGTGACATTGGAAAGCATTCCGATCGTTCGCGAGTACCCGGATGTGTTTCTAGATGAGTTGCCAGGTATGCCACCTGATCGTGACATAGAATTCGCCATTGAGTTGATACCCGGAACTGCACCTATAGCTAAGAGGCCGTATAGGATGCCTCCTAAGGAATTAGCAGAGCTCAAGAAGCAAATTCAAGAGCAGCTAGAGAAGGGTTTTATACGCCCAAGCGCATCCCCGTGGGGAGCCCCAGTGCTCTTCGTAGATAAGAAGGATGGAACCCAGAGGATGTGTGTGGACTATAGGTCTCTCAACGCAGTGACAATTAAGAACAAGTACTCACTGCCCCGTATAGAGGATTTGTTCGACCAAATGAAGGGTGCCTGCATCTTCTCCAAGATCGACATGCGGTCAGGATACTTCCAAATGAAGATTAGACCATCGGATATACCAAGACACCATTTCGGACACGATATGGATCTTATGAGTACACTGTCATTTCATTTGGATTGACGAACGCGCCTGCGTACTTTATGTATCTCATGAACAAGGTCTTCATGGAATATCTGGATAAGTTCGTCATAGTGTTCATCGATGACATTATGATATACTCGATAAGCGAGGAAGAACACGAAGAACACTTGAAGCTTACATTGCAGAAGCTACGGGAACACCAATTGTATGCCAAGTTCAGTAAATGTCAATTCTGGTTACGGGAAGTTTCCTTCTTAGGCCATATTATTTCCGGAGGAGGAGTATCAGTTGACCAAGGGGAGGTGAGAGATGTGCTTAAGTGGGAACCGCCACAGAATGTCAAGGAAATTCGGAGTTTCCTTGGAATGGCTGGATATTACCGCCGATTCATCAAGGATTTCTCCAAAAATAGCAAAGCCTATGACCGAATTACTCATGAAAGGGAAGGCATTCCGATGGACTCAAGCTTGTCAGGATAGCTTTGAGGAGTTAAAGAAATGGTTGACAACCGCGTCGGTGTTAGTATTACTGGACGTGAGCAAGAGTTTTGATATATATTGTGATCCATCAAGACAAGGATTAGGATGTGTGCTCATGCAAGAAGGCCAAGTGGTAGCTTATGCATCGAGGCAACTAAAGAAGCATGAGTTGAATTATCCTACGCACGATCTTGAACTCGCAGACGTGGTACACGCCTTGAAGATATGGAGACACTATGTTTTTGGTCACCGATGTGAGATTTACACGGTTCACAGGAGTCTCAAGTACATATTTACGCAAACGGATCTGAATCTGAGGCAACGCCGATGGTTGGAGCTCATCAAGGATTATGACGTGGGAATCAACTATCACCCAGGGAAGGCCAATGTAGTGGCCGATGCTTTGAGCCGAAAAGGAGTAAGTCATCAACTCACAGTTCGAGAGCTACCATCCGAGTTATGCAAGGAGTTCGAACGGTTGAACCTTGGATTCATAAATGAGATGGGAACGACGGAAGTCAACCCAACATTAGAGCAGGAAATACGGGAAGGACAGACAAAGGACAAGGAAATACAGGAAATCAAGGAAAGGACCCAAGAAGGAAAAGAATTCAGATTTGATGAGGACGAACAGGGTACCTTATGGCTTGGAAAGAGGATTGTGGTACCTAATGTCAGGCATATTCGGGAAACAATATTGAAGGAGGCACATGACTCACCTTACTCAATTCATCCTGGCTGTACAAAGATGTACAAGGACTTAAAGACATGCTATTGGTGGGCCAGCATGAAAAAGGACATAGCCGAATATGTTGCGCTTTGTGATGTGTGCCGACGAGTTAAAGCTGAACATCAAAGGCCAGCCAGATTGTTACAACCATTGAAGATCCCGAAGTGGAAGTGGGAAGAGATTGGTATGGACTTTATAGTTGGATTACCGCGAACTCAGTCTGGCTATGATTCAATATGGGTTATTGTGGATCGGTTGACAAAATCGGCTCACTTCATCCCTGTCAAGACCACATATAACACCGCGAAGCTAGCAGAATTGTATATGGAGCATATTGTGTGTCGGCACAGAGTACCGAAGAAGATAGTCTCGGATAGAGGTTCTCAGTTTACCTCTAGATTTTGGCAGAAATTGCATGAAGCAATGGGAACAAGGTTGAACTTCAGTTCGGCGTATCACCCTCAAACAGATGGACAAACCGAGAGGACCAACCAAATTTTGGACGACATGTTAAGAGCTTGTGCATTAAAGCATGGGAAAAGTTGGGATAAAAATTTGCCGTACGCTGAATTCTCTTACAACAATAGCTATCAAGCAAGTCTGAAAATGTCACCCTATGAAGCATTATACGGAAGGAAGTGTAGGACTCCCTTGTTTTGGAATGAAACCGGAGAGAATCAAGTGTTTGCTCCCGACGTGTTACAAGATGCTGAAAGGCAAGTCCAAATAATACGGGAAAACTTAAAGGCTGCCCAGTCTCGACAGAAAGGTTATGCTGATAATAGGCGAAGGAGTTTGACTTTTGAAGTTGGAGATTTTGTATACCTCAAAGTGTCACCTATCAGAAGTCAGCGACGATTTAACGTCAAAGGAAAACTGGCACCACGTTACATCGGACCATTTAAGATTCTGGACAAGCGAGGAGAGGTAGCTTATCGACTTGAGCTGCCGACGTATCTCTCCGATGTACACGACATATTTCACGTCTGTCAACTCAAGAAGTGTCTCAGGGTACCGGAAGAACAAGTTCCGATGGACGAGTTAGAACTTCAAGAGGATTTGTCCTATGTCGAGCAACCTATCAAAATTTTGTACATGAAGGACAGGGTCACGAGAAATAAGAGGATCCGTTGGTGCAAAGTGCAATGGAAACACCGTACGGAAACCGAAGCTACATGGGAACGTGAAGAAGACCTGAAGGCAGAATTCCCTCATCTTTTCTCCACGCTATCGAATCTTGAGGGCGAGATTCACATTAAGGGGGGTAGGTTTGTAACACCCTCAATTTTCGCATCATGCATTGCATACATGATCATGCATTAAACACTAGTAGAATAGGAGAAAAATAATAAAACATACATATACAAATATGTGTAGCAAAAGAAGAAAAAGAAAATAATAGTTATAGCCTAAAACATGTAATAGGGAATAAGTATAAAAATAATAATAATAAAAATATATATAAATATATATCTAAATAATATATATAACAATATATATAAATAAATAAAATATTAATATTAATAGTATATATTATAATAATAATAAATAATAAATAATAAATAATAAATATAATATAAATAATAATAATATAAATAATAATAATATATATAAAATATAAATAATAAATCATATAATAAAAGAAAGAATAAAAAAAAGAAAAAAAAAGAAAAAAAAGGCCTGCCGCTGGCCAGGCCGACGGCCCAGCCAGCCGCGCCAGCCCCGACCTCCCGCGCGCGCGAGCCAGCGCGCCCCCCCGCCTGCCACCCCGGCCCCACCGCACCGCAGCCGACCGAGCGCCCCACCCGCTGAATCCCGCCTCCCGATTCCCGCGCCGAAGCGCCCGAGCGCCCGATTCCCGCCGAAACCCCCGCCAGCCCGCCCGATTTTCCCGCGCTCCCACCTCGCCCGCTCGCCTGTACCGGCCGACGCGCCTCGCTCCGCACCCCCGCAACCGCCTGGGCCCCACCCCGAATCCCGCGGACGCACGACTCCCGCTCGGCCTCGGCAATCGCACGCGCGATTCCCGAACCGAACCGACTCGGTCCTGACCGGTACCGCCGGCTATAAATACGTAGGTCCCGTGGGTTTTTTCCCCGGTCCTAGAACAGCCGCCGCCGCCTTCTGAAAAGCCGCCGGTACAGAGAACCAGAGGGCTGCGCCCAGGGAAGAAAATGGAGAAAAAGAAGGGGAAGAAGAGGAAGAAAAAGAGGAGGGCGCCACCGCCCGACGGAGATCGACGTCGCCATCGCGTCGCCGTCGTCGTGCCGCCGGAGGACCCTGCGCTTCTACTTCGTCTACGCATCATCCCCATCCCGCGATCATCGAAGCCATCACATCTACGGTAGGCCATGTTCCCGATTCGAATTTTAGCGACCATATTGAATCTAATATACGTAAATTGTTTTAGTTGCACCATAATTTTATTTTCTGCAGCATTAATCCACCCTAAAATCCCTGTAAACTCATATGAACACGTATGAACTAGTCGCATCTAATTAATAAATAACTATAATTAATTAATTATTGAATTGTGCATGTATGAATATCATCGCATGTTGATTAATGTGTGTGCATCATGTTGATTGTATATGTTCTCTTGTATGTGTGATCACGCGTAGAGGAACGTGATCAAGAGGTTGCATACGAGGATTTCCAAAATCAAGACTTTGAAGCGCTTGAGCAACCCCATCCGCCGGAGCAAGGCAAGTGTCCTTAAAGCATATTGATCCTGTTTTGAAATAAATGTTTTGTTTGTGAACTTGCATGCTTGTGTCAAATTGATGGGAATCCTATGGTAGGAAGTTTAATACTTTTGTTTGACCACACTTGTCACCTGGAATTTATGGTATAGAGTCGGGAAGGGTTTTTTTTACCATTTTGCTTTGCTTAATTAATTGGGATGACAAACAACACTACACATTTAATTATGCATCAATGATATTCTGGTTAATGTGAACTGGTCAATACGATGGGTGATCTAAGCAAGCATGGTTTTGTGGATGGGTTGGATGTTATGGTGGTTTGCTTGCCTTAGATCTAAGGACCGGTTCATGCGAGAATATGCCAGGTCAACAGTGCCACCACAAGGCCAAGTATGGGTGCGGCGTAGCTGAATAATTAGGAGCGCTGCTAGTATTGTATGGACAACTGGATGGCGCGGGGAATGAGAGTCGAGGAGGATTGCCCTGGGATCCGCATGGCACACGAGGGGGCCCGTGGGTGGGAGAATGGAGATTCAAGCCTGCCGGTGAAACCTTAGTGGGCCCGTACATACTAGTAGTCCCTTTTGAAGGCCATTTTGTGATCTCTTGGCCACACACCTACGAAAGTGTGAGATGGCATAATGGAAGTTTCTTAGTCATCGAAAGGTGATGAAATCACAAACATGTGGGTAAAGTGGTACAACCTCTGCAGAGTGTTAAAAACTATCATGATAGCCGTGCTCCCGGTTATGAGCGCCTGGATGACCTACATGATTAGAGGGAAATTGGGATTTGGAATGGTTATGGTTTGGTAATGATTATGGTTATGGTTATGGGATGGAATTATGGTTTATGACATTGATTATGGTTATTGGTAATGGTGATTTATGGATTGGTATTATTATGGTTACATGGTTTATGATGGGTTTACTTCACATAATATGATATATTGCATTTCAAATGTTTTACTGTACTTTTCAGCACTTAGCCATTATTGTTGTCGTCATTTGAATCAGCCACATGTCATACTTTCCACACTTGCTGAGTACGACATGTACTCAATCTTGCAATCCCCCCCAACAGTTGCAGGTTAGGATTGTGAGTTTAATGGCGATAATGCGGAGTTCTAGGCCGTGTCTACCGTCAAATTTGCCTGTGGTGTTATTGGAGCTGCGCTATCCCTTTTGCTTAGTTTGCTTAGTTGCTTAATTAGTTTATTTCTGCTGCATTAGTTGAACTTGTCATTAATATTTATTAGAGCTTGTATTCGAGGATAATATGGTTTGTGTAATAAAATTTGATAATTAATCTTGTTTTGTGGTAATTTTCTGTATACTCTTTTGTGATTGCACTCGTGTATGTGTGTTGAACATCCTGGGCACACATATGCGTTAGCTTGGTTCATTTTCGGAACCGGGCGTCACAGTACCCTAGGCCCTTTGTGTGTCAAATTAAAAAATTGGCCATGAAGCTGGTGGGACTCGTCGAGCCGTTGCGATTACTAGAGGAGGCAAACAAATCTCTAGCCAAACTATATATTTTTTTCTAAAACACAAGATCTCTATCCTACTATTATTGTATTCTTTCACTTAAACTCTTCCAACTAACAATGTAAATTGAAGAAATAAATTTTTTCTACGAAGAAAAGTTGTTGTATGTGGTGTTTCATCGAGACAATGGAACTTGTGGTCATAATGATACGAATTCAAAAATAGAAAGAGTATATCAGATTAAAAAATCTTCATACTTTCTTTACTCGGGGCTTGGGCGCGTCAAATTCAGAAACTCCTCCACTCATATCGTAACTGCATTAGTTATATATCCACACTCGTTTCCAAAACCCAATGTAGAGGTAGAGGAAGGTTTGCACAAGGGAGAAGTTGCGTCGAGTGTGGTATCCAGAGTCCACACTTTCCAGGAATCGCATTGGGTGGTGCCGTGCAATGCGACACCCAACAACACACATGTAAAGGAACGCGTATTACATAAATCATTTGCTGAAATTTACAAAGATATTCAGTTTACAAATAGTTTATAAAAATAAACTACAGTGGAAGATAAGATTATAACTCTCGTACTCCCATCTAATAAGCAAAAGAGAAGCCGTCCAGCCACGGACACTCCTCACTAGCCACAAAAACCAAACAGCAGCGGCATGGTTCCCACATGAGTATATCACTCGGAGAGTCCCGAGTCTCATCGGACAACCATAATCATAAGCATAGAGGTTAGTACCTGCAAAACAACTTATATAGCAACCGTGAGCACGAAGGCTCAGCAAGACTTAACCGTCTCACCTAAACATGTAACTCTACATGAGGGTAAGGACATAAACGTATGATGGCAGATTTGCGTAATGGACTCGCCTAAATGTGGGTCTTTATTTTCAGATTTATAGCAGCTGCTTAAACTTTGTGCGGGGCAACATCGTAACTCCACAATCAAACAAGAAACATTTCATCACGATGCTGCATGCCCAAGGTGGAAATTAAATTTAGTGAGCACTATACTAATACATACAACATAGCAATACCAAGATAATAGAATGTTCATAACAGCAGCAATTAATTCTCATCTCAAGTGAAGGTATTTAGCTACGTCACAACTCAGTGAACAAGTGATACTCATATCCACGAGGGACAGTGATTCAAATCAATGATACCCGGAATACACGACACGTACGCCCGTATTGGAAGTCACATCAGTGCACTCCACAGACATCGTACGCACGAACCTTTCTCAAGTTCCACCCAAGTTGAATCGATTCAATCATCCAGGGCAGTATCTCCACTCACGGTGCACCCTTCACCTGTGAAGATGTCGTGAGCGAGTTTCCATCTACTGTGCTGCTGCCGAAAGCCTGAGGCGATCGAAAAAGTCTCAACAAAAGCTTCCAAGGTACATCGGTTTCCTGGACCGCATATATCCAGTATGACTCTGGTACAGTTCAAACTTGCTCAGCAGGGCGGCATACGGATCGGTCCTTAACCGACACAGGCAGGGCTATGCACCCAAGACCACGTCTTGCTGCATCCTACGCCCCTGCCCGGTCTCATTTTCAGATTACTACTTCATTCTCTTTGTACCAATCCCATGTGAAAAAGTTCTAGTCATGCGAGTAGATTCTGACTACTTGACTTCTACTAAATCTTATACAACATTTAGCATAGCATAGTCTACACGATGATTTGACAACTAACCAAATGCTCCATAGGTTGATCTAGTCATGCAAGTGGGTTTTCAATCACCTTAGCCCCAATGCACAATACTCACCCTAGGCATAGGTGATACAAATAAAATTTTGTAAAGTGATTAAATGCAAACTGGGGCTTACTTGGTTGCGAGATGGTGTCAAAGTTAATCTCCAGAGGTATGACTTCAAGTAGCTTCGGGGTCCTCCTAAGCTCGACAAATAATCGATATGCAAAGAATTATGCAAGTTAATCAATACCGGTATTATGATATAGTTTAATGGAAAGACAGTTAAGTATATTAATTTAAGCCCAATGGTTCTGGAAATTTTACTGGGGACACTAGGTACTACGGGGAATATCTGAATCAAAAATTGTAGATGTTCAAGGAAGCTTGTTGTCTCTAAAATTCCAACAATAAAAGCCTTCTCTGAATTTTGGTTGTAATTCTGGATGTCTATCATGACTACCAGTGGTTGTACCATACAGAGGGGTTCTCACTGGTTCTATGAAAATTTATTTCATAAATTTCTAAGGTTCCTATTGGGACAGATTGAATTTAGAAGTTTGGAAAATTTTCTGAAATAGTTCTGATGTTTTTGGGCACTCTATGACCTGTTACGAAAATCTCCAGATTGAACTAGGTTCTTAAAGTACAATGAAGATTAAATTTTTACAGGAATTCCGAAACTTACTAAAGAACATTTTTGAAAAATTTCATAGTTTTCTATGAAGTGAGTTATCAGATAAAAATCAAACATGATTTTGCTTTAAAGGGCTCTACAGGAAAATCTAGGGATTTCCATGAATATTGGGTTGTAGTTCTGGTGAGTGCGGACAAAGAGCAAAACAACACAATTGGTTTGACAAATTTTGAAGCTTTATACTGAGAGTTATTCCATTTAGAAGTTTGCAAAAGTTTCTGTCCAAACTCTAAATGAATTTGACTATTTTTACGTGCATAGAGAATACACGGGTGATAAGACCATGTAAATGATGTCTTATGACCCTGATATTTTTAATGGGGTTCAAGGATATTCATATGAAAGTTCTGGAAAATTTTGGTATTTTTCCAAAGAGCAAAACTATAGGAATTAATTCTCTAAGCATTTTGCTTATTTTAATTATGGAGAAATTCATATGGACTTTCATACAAATCCAAGCGCACCACTGGAAATTAATCTTGATGCTGGTTCTAAATAAATTATTTAGGAATTTTTGGACAAGTCTCCTAGGAGTTATATATTTTCCAAGTTGGGCGACATAGGAGTTATATATTTGCCCCAAATTGGAAAATCTATAACTCCTAGGATACTTGTCCAAAAATTCTGAAATAAATTTTGTTAGAACCAGCATGAATAGTACATTACTGTGGTGCACTTGGATTTGTATGAAAGCCCATAAGAATTTCTACATAACTCAAATAATAAAAATGCTTATAAAAATAATTCCTATAGTTCTGCTCTTTGGAAAAATACCAATTTTTTCTAGAACTGTCACTTGAATATCCTTGAACTCCAGTAGAAATTTCAGGGTTATTAGACTTAATTTACATGGTCTTATCTCCTGTGTATTCTCTATGCACATAAAAATAGTCAAATTCATTTAGAGTTTGGACAGAAACTTGTCTGTAGTCTCTGAGGAACGAGACACAGCCATAGAGGCAGCTCAGAATTGGGAGTATGAGGCAGAACAACTTTAGGATAATGTGATTTAGGAAAAAGCACAATTGCAACTAGTGGTGTACCCACCGGCCCATGATATACCACTAAATATGGGTGAAGAAGTGCCTTCGAATGACGAAGAGGCAGAAGAAGATCCAGAGGAACTCGAGTACGTCGAGTAGGACGTATTGGAGTGGGATGTGGCAGCATTTCTCCCATCACGGAGCAATGTATAGTTTAGTAGTTGCTCATGTTTATTTTGTGGCCATGTTTGTATCATATTAAGAATAGCAGTGGTTATGTCTAAGATGACAAGATGTGTACGACATCTCATGGGGACCCAGTATGGTAGAGATGCACTTCCATAGTGGGAGTCCATCGTTTTGGAGTACGCTACTATAAACTTTGTCATGAGATAATATATCTTGTATAAAGTTTGTACTTTATCAATATATGTGAATGTTATGCACTTATTCTCTTGTCAATAGTCGCGCTACTGAATACGAAATGCATAAAGTAAAAGAAAACATGTGCTGATTTTAAGTCATTTGGATGCAGAATGGTGTGTACGTGCTCAACGCCTGAAGTGGGAGTATCAAGTCGTGATCGTGAGGACGAATCTCCGACTCAGGAGACATCTGTGACACCATAGCAACAAGTTCCTCCACCACCACCTCCTGAACTTCCAAGGAGTCTAGCGGAGGTTCTCGCCGCAGTGCTTGGCTCGTGCAACGAGCAAACTGAGTTACTCTGGACTTTGGTTCAGCATTCGTCCCGTGAAGGAGGGCGACCAGATGCGGGTCCACGACAACCTTCTCTGAGTTCATAATCGGACTTCATGTCAACGCACCCGCCGGTCTTTATGGAGGCTGATGAACCGTTGGAGGCGGACAACTGGCTCCGCTCCATCGAAGGGAAGTTCGGTTTGCTACGAGTGATCGAACATCAGAAGACCCTGTTCGCTGCCCAACAATTACAACGGTCTGCGGGTGCGTGGTGGGAAAATTACCTTGCCGCACGACCAGCCGGCTATGCCGCGAGCTGGGAGGAGTTTCGGGAGGCGTTTCGCGCCTATCACATACCTCCAGGTGTTATGAGGAGGAAGCTTCAAGAGTTCTTGGAGCTGAAGCAAGCAGGAAGGAGTTCTTACAAGTACTCCAAGTCATTGAACCACTTGGCCCAATATGCTCAGGACCAAGTGAGTACTGAAGATCGGAATCGGGAATGCTTCTATCGGGGTTTGAACCTAGAGATGAAGGACAAGCTTGCCTTGTTCAACAGCGGCAGCTTCCACAACATGGTCAATGCCGCGATCGTGCAGGAGGACGCTAATAGGGAGCTGTTCTCTGACAAGAAGAAAAGGAGTGCTCCACAAGGCAGCGGAGGGGGTACTCCTCAGAAGTACCGCATGGTGTATCGATCACCATCGGGCCAGCGGTGGCAGCCGCCATTACGACCACTGATGTTTCATGGTCGCCCATTCAACAACGCCGGTTTCCGGCCACCGCAGCAACAGGGGATGATTCCGCGTGCACCTCTACCTCCACCGTGTGCACCCGGATTCCGTCCTCCATTCCGTGCCGTCAGACCCCGCACACGTGTTATACGTGTGGACGTACGAGGCACTTCGCCAAGGACCGCCCGTAGAGCGGAGAACAGTCATCGTACCAGGGGCAAACCAGCCCCGCAACCAGCCAAAGAAGCCATCCACAAGAACTGACAACGTCCACCATCTCTCCGTCGAGGATGTTACGGATGGCGCACCATGCTCACGGGTACATTCTCTCTCATTGGTCATCCCATAGTCATCCTTTTTTGACTCCGGTGCTTCCCACAACTTTATTAGCAGGTCTTATGTCAATGAATATCAGTTTCCTATCATTTCCACAAAAACCCCATATATAGATTTATTCTGCGGGTGGTAAAGTAGTGGCACATAAGATGGTTCATAGGGTATCTCTTAATCTTGGTGGGAACATATACCCTATCTCTCTCATTATACTAGAGCATCAGAAGTTAGATGTCATCTTAGAGATGGCATGGTTGCAATACAACTGTGCTATTATTGACATCGTTTCTTAGAGGATATATCTAAATTCTCCGGTCCACTCTCCCCAAACTCTCACTCTTGAGGGTAATATCCACGTGACTCCAACTACTTATAATACTGAGGCCTGTAAACTCGAAGACATTCAAGTAGTATGTGAGTATCCGGACGTTTTTCCTGAAGGTCTTCCTGGCATGCCACCGGAAAGGGATGTCGAGTTAAGATTGAACTTGTACCGGGAACAGTGCCGATCTCGAGAAAGCCATATAAGATGGCACCTAAGGAACTTGCAGAACTGAAAGAGCAGCTGGGGGAACTTTTGGACAAGGGTTTCGTTCGTCCAAGTTCATCACCTTGGGACTATTCTGCATTGTTCATGGAAAATAGGGATAAAACATTGAGACTATGTGTGGACTATCGTCCACTCAACGCTGTCACGATCAAGAACAAATATCCGCTACCCTGTATCGTTATTCCGTTCGATCAATTGGTGGGTGCTCGGGTATTTTCAAAGATGGATCTTCGCTCTAGATATCAACGGATCTGGATCCGACTAGAGGATATACCTAAGACAACATTCTCGACGAAGTATCGATTGTATGAGTACCTTGTCATGTCCTTCGGATTAACCAATGCACCGGCCCATTTCATGTATCTCATGAATTCTGTGTTCATGCCGAATTTGGACAAGTTTGTCGTGGTCTTCATCGACGACATACTTGTGTACTCAAAATCTGAAGAAGAACATGCATAACATTTGCACATCATGCTTCTGCGATTGCGGGACCACAAGCTGTACGCCAAGTTCAGCAAATGTGGGTTCTAGATTAGCCAAGTGCCATTTCTAGGGCACATCATCTCTGCTGAAGGGATTGCAGGTTATCCAAGCAAGATTAAGCAAGTACTCAAATGGGAGTCTCCTAAGTCAGTGCATGAAGTTTGAAGTTTCCTGGGTTTAACAGGATATTACTGGAGGTTCATCCCAAGCTTTTCCAAGATAGCTAAACCAATGATGGAACTTCTGAAGAAAGGAAAGAAATATGCATGGACAAGGGAATGTGAGGATGGTTTTCAAGCATTAGTGAAACACCTCACAACAGCACCGTATTAGCCCAACCAGACACAACTAGGTCTTTTGATGTTTATTGTGATACATCTGGCATTGGTTTGGGTTGCGTATTAATGCAAGACAGAAGGGTGATCGCTTATGGATCACGGCAGCATCGGAACCATGAGCAGCATTATCCGACTCATGATCTTGAGCTCGCTGCCATTGTACTTGCATTAAAGATGTGAAGACACTATCTATTGGGCAACCTAGTACATCTCTACACCGATCACAAAGATTTGAATATGCGACATCGAAGATGGTTGGGAATTAATCAAAGATTATGAAATTGAGATCCACTACCACCCCGGAAAGGCAAATGTAGTCACAAATGCGCTAAGTCGCAAGTCCCATGTCAATAATCTTTCTATCACCTTGATAGAAGAAGAAGAATCGAGTGTCTACTTGGTTCCGTATGGGGTGCTCTACAATCTAGCTCTCATTCCTACCATAAGGAAGAAATTGTGGAGGCTCAGCAGGAGGACAAGGGCATATCGCATATTCGCCAATAATGAAAAAGAGGGAGATGAAGTGTTTCCGATGTGACGATGATGGTACCATCCGGTTCAAAGACCGCATCGTGGTACCCGCAATGTGGGACTTCGGAAGGAAATTTTGGACGAAGCTCATTTGTCCAGATATTCTATTCATCCGGGGAGTAACAAATTGTACCAAGACTTGAAGAAGAAATTTTGGTGGCCTCAGATGAAGAGGGAAATAGCGAAGTATGTATCCGAATGTGATACGTGCCGGCGAGTGAAAGCCGACCATCTAAAGGCAGCCGGACAGCTACAACCTTTAAGCATACCGGCCTGGAAATGGGAGGATATCATCATGAATTTCATTGTTGGATTACCTCTCACCTTTCGCAAGCATGACTCAATTTGGGTGATAGTCGACCGACTCACCAAGTCGGCTCACTTTATTTTAGTCAATGTCAAATATGTGGCACGACATTATGCAGAGTTGTATATTTGTAAAACCCCACTTTTATGGCATGTGAATTCAGTCATGAGTTTTGTGATCAACTATATTAGAGATCCAATATAGTGGAACACATGAACTTTATACCATCCAAACCTTTCTTGCACTCATGGTTAAATTTTATTAACATGAGTATTGGACATCACCACTAATTCTAGAATGATTCTATTCACCCCTCTTCAAATTTTAGAATTATTTGGATGAAGATTATTAGTGCAATTTAAAGTGCAGTACTAATTGGCCCTGCCAAAATATTCAAATTAGAGGCTCTAAATTTTTCCATGGCCTTCTAATATTCTCAATAGCTTGCCTGCAAAATTTCAAGATTTTGGGAACTCATTTGCTATTTTATTTGAGTCGCTTAACAATTTGAATCAAATTCAAATTTGAATTTTAAATTATTTTCCAACTTCTTTGAACATAAGATTTGAGTTCACCATTGTGTTCAGAATAATTGATTGACCATCTCCACAAAGTTTCATGATTTTTGGAGTTGATCTTCTATTTTTAAATTAATTATTAACTTTTGTATTAGGGGTCTGACTGACCAGTGGGGCCCCACTAGTCAGCCACTGCTGATGGGGTCAGGTCGGCCGCCTGCCATCTCTGCGCCGGCGCTCGACCGCGCGACAGCGTACGCGCATGCAGCCCCAGCATTGTTGCCTGTGTGCTAGCTTGCGCGGGCTATAAAAGGCCGCCGACGCTCCCATATTTCCCATCCCTGATTGGTGGTTTCCCCCCTCTCGTGAATTAATCTCCGCCGCGCGCCATCGCCGCCGCCCACCTCTGCTTCGTGGTGCGCCGCCGTTTCGCACCGTTTCAAGCCACGACTCCAACAGCTTAAAGGTGCGCCTAGTCGAGCTCTAACTCTCGGTGCAAACCGTTTCCTTTTTCGTTGAGAATTGAAGAAGTTATCGATCTTTCTTTCTTCCGGTCGAAGTGAATGAACTCGCTAGGTTTTCATTTAAATTCCGTTTCTACAAGTAATGATTCTATGCAATTGCTTAGGGGATAGTTTCTGTAGTTCTAGCGCTCCTACCTGAGCAAAAACGCCTAAAAGTTATCAAGCAACGACTGAGGAAATCGAGTTTTTCTCGCCGCCAATGAGGAAACCTCGGTTCACCGTCGAGCTCATAGTTCTCGGTGGTTTTCTCCTCTCACACGTCTATTTCCTTGATCCATCGTCCCAGGAGTGTTTTGAGGAAGATCCCGAGTGGTTTGAGCTACTCTGGAGCAAGTTCCACGTTGCCCGAGTGCTCACCGCCGCCGCCGCCGTCGCACGGCCACTTCCGGCGAGTTTTTGGTCCCACCGACCTCACCGTCGTGCTCAGCAACCCAAGAACCCCCAGGCGGCGAGTTTGAGCGATTTTGGCCTGTCGGTTTAGCCGGCGGCGAGCTCGCTGGCGAGTCACCGCCGCGGGCGCTACCTCGCGCGGGCACTGGCCCGAGGTAGAAGACGACCCGTAGGGTCCCACCTGCCAGCGGCTGTGAGATCACGATGCGGAAGGGATCCCGTGCGTCCGCGCGCGAATAATTCTGTGGACTGCGGTGTTGCATTGACCAGAGCATGCCACGTGGCCCATGGGACCCGCCGATTAAAAATTTGAATTCTGGCGCCAATGGGTTATTAAAATAATTCCAGAAAATTATTCAAATTCTAAATTTAATATCTCTCTATAGACTACTCCCAAAATCTTCAAACAAATTATGTTTGAAATCTCTTGAGCTCTAGTTTCTGCCAATACCAATTAGGTTCTGTGAAACTCAAAGCTAAATTCTGTAGAAAATAATCTTTCCAAATGCAAATGCAATTTTCCATACAAGATAGCCACTGGAAAAATCCCCAAATTTTACATAAAATTTAGTGTCCAATTTTTGACCACCAGAAAAATGTTTGGGAGCCATTGCACCTGTTTAAACCACTGTATAGTTCAATTTCCTTTTTCAGTTATTGAATTTTTGCAGATGTTCAGTTGCTTTATTATGTCCCAAATTTAAGCAGAACCTTCCTTTAGTCATACACTAGCTCCTGTAAAAATCTTGGATTTAATTAACCTACTATCCTAGTCCTAATTCAGTTACAATCTAAATATTGATTTGATGGCTAGAAATCCAATTATAAAGTAAATCCAGAAATTCTTGCCAACTTAGAAATACAATAACTCCTTCCCCAAAGCTTAGAAAATTATGAAACAAATTTTTCTAGAACCAGAACCACTTCCTCTATCATGATTATCAACTGGCAGCTATGTTCAAGCTACAGTTTCTTCTTTAAAATTATTGGGAAGTTATTACTTGCCATAATTTTAGAGACAACACTATACTTTGATCATCTCCTGTTCTTTGCAAGAGCTTTGATCATATTCCCTAGTATGTACCCTAAAAGTTCCAAAGCCAACTAAGGTCCCTATCATCTAATGATCACCATGGGTTAAAAATTTTGGTCTCAATGACGATTAATTTTCAAAGTCGTTTATATACCTATTATATGGATATCGTATAGTGACTGAAGTCGAGGAGGAGCCAGAAGTCTTGGAAGAGCATCTTCCAAATTTTAACTCAGACTCTGACCTGCAACAACCCAAGCCCCGGTTTGCATTTAAGTTGTTTATAAAACTTTGCTTTATCACTATGATGAATAGTATATGGATTGTGCATTAAGTTTAGGATGATTGATACGCCACTTGCATGGCCAAAAATCCCAGGGATTGGTTGGGACGAGTTACAATTTGACCTGTAGTAACTGCCTTGCTAATGCATAGGAAATCCGGTAGAAGTCGAGTAGTTGGAATCTACTCGCGAGAGATGTAGGACATATCTCACAGGATTGGTTAGATAGAAAATGGCTTAATATAATGAAATTGAGACCAGGCAGGGAATGGATAGGAAGCGGCGAGAAGTGAGTCTCGGTCGCATAGCCCTGCCTGTGTCGATTAAGGCCCGTCCGTATGCAGCCCCTTCGGACAAGCTTGAATTGTACCGGCAATATAATGGACATATGGAATCCAATAAACTGATGTAACTTGATAACTGGGGTGTCGAGGCCCATTAACTCACCATCGATAGGGGTGGGTTGAGGACAGTAAGGTGTAAATCGGTCGGCAGACACATGAGGTATTCGTGCGGAGACCTTCTGTTCGCGGAGGTGAGACGGGCTCGGCGTTCGAGTTTCTTGTGAAAGGTGGCCATATACGCCTAGTACTGAAGTGTCATGTAGGTACAGGTGTGCTCGCTGACATTTTCGAACGACGTATGTGTCGTGTTGTCCGAGTGTGTCCTGATTGCAATCACTGTCCCTCGCAGTAATAGAGTAACACTTGTTCACTGAGCGACAACGTAGTAAATACTAAAGAAGCCAGAACAATCATATTGTATTGAATTATAATTGCTTTGCAACCTTGTATGATTTAGAGATAGTACAATTAAAAATTTACAGTTTCCCATACTTTAGCTGTTATAGCATTACGTGCTTCGGGCATGTCATATCATCGGTAAAGCGTTTCTTGTTTGATTGTGGAGCCCATGATGTGCCGTGCCGGGGAGAATGTCATTTGCTACATAAAACTTGATTATAAGGATCCACTTGTAGGCGAGTCATTTATGCTTCACCTCACCTATGTTTAGTGTCTCCTTTGGCATATGTCTAGTGAGACGGGTTTGTCTTGCTGAGCCTTATGCTCACGTTTGCAGTTAACGAGTTTTTGCAGGTTATACAGTTGATGAAGGGTTTGATGATGAGGCTGCACCCCCTCCAGGGTGTAGAGCCGAGTGGGAACCCTGCACGCCGCCATAATTGAGTGCTGCTAGTGCGAAGTATCCAAGGCATGGATAACTTTGCTTTTGCATAGCTAGTGCTGAGAGCATAGCTATGATATATATATATATATATATATATATATATATATATATATATATATATATATATATATGTATATATATATATGTATATATATATATATATGTATATATATATATATTCTTTCCTTACGCTAGTATTGTAAAAACTTCCGCTGTAAGATAAATAAAAGACTTCGTCTTGCACTTTATTCGCGTTCTATACTTGTACACTGTTGGGTGTCGCATCGCACGACACCACCCAATGAGATCCTCGGATGTCGGGATTCCGGTCCCCACAGACATGGTATCAAAGCATCGTTGGGAACAGTGTACCTGAAAAGAACATATTTTCAAAAATTAGGACTTGAGTGAGGAATTAGTTATATGCCTTTATAAGGAGTATTATTAGTATAAGGTATAAAGGTGGTAAATTAACTATGTGTTATTATATTCTGTAACGACGCCCCAACGTCAGGTAAGAGGTAAGGTATGCCACCGAGAGCGGATCAATCTCGGTAAGCTCCGCATACGAGGAGTGGTATGTGAAATTTGTGGCTTGGCACAAGAAGTTAATAGGAGTCTCTGAAGCTTTCAATGTTTCTGAGAACCTATGACACGCGGTACTCCAGCGTGCTTCAAAGTTAGTGGGAGCCCCCGTCGGGTGGTGTATAACCCGATAGTATGCCTCTTTAGAACTATGCATGATCTATGGGAGCATGTGAAACACGTATGCCTGAGCGTGTATAAGCCGGATCGTACGGGAGTCTTTGCTGTATAGACGTATTTACAGCCATGTACCTCGAGACATGGCCTCGCTCGAGGACGACTCACACCAGAGTCATATGCATTTATTTTCATATATATTATTGTGACTGCCTGTCGTGTTTCCCCGTGCTGCCCTTGAGGTGTGAAGGTGTGAAAGGGGATTGTTTGTCTTTTGCAGCATTAACTACGGTAGAAGACCGTGTAGAAGCCGTTTGCGAGAGAACGATATAGGAACCACCTATAGACGTAACCGGAAATACCGGATAGAATTTTCTTTGGTGAGATACATAGTGCCGTCAGTATCAAACATGATACTAGACCATCCCCACCGACAGATTGGTTGCATAATGCTTTGGAAAGTCCAAATATCAGATGTTGGTAGGTTTGGACTCCGCAAAAAGGGTTCCGACTCGATAGAATGAATAGAATCAAGATTCTTGTTTTCGGGCAGAAGTTGGCTCGACTTCGCCGGGTTGTAATCTTGGTTATTTACTGGAGCGTATAGGGGTATCATATATGGATGGAAAGCTCGTGAAGATCTCTACAACTTTTCTGTTGACCATAAAGACAGAAAAACTTGATAATCTGTTGAAATATGGGGTGTATTGTAACTGCTCCAGATGACCTTACCATTACACTAGTCTCTGTATTTTTGCCATAACTTGCTGTAGAAAAATCCCCTGCCTTATTGTGATACATGTTTGGAAAGGGTAGGAGGAGTTTTACAAGTTTGTTATGGGAGGTTTTTCCTGATTTGTGTTGGAGTTACACCAAATTGGGGAGTCAATACAGTGATCTGCAGGACGGCTGGTGCAAACCAGTCAGCTCAACTGTTAAGTTTGGATAGTTATAGCTCTTAATCCAGAATAGTGACATGGTCACATATATACATTTATGGAAAGCTTAGGAAGTCCTCTATCATCTTTATTTGTCACTCCTGACCTGAATATGGGTGTAGCTATGCCTAATTCCAATTGTTGCAAACTTGGTTCTTGCAGTCCAGGATTTGGAACAGTTTGCACAGGGTTGTGAAATTGTGCGCGATACCTGTATAACAAAATTTTTAGGATAGAACTCTTTTATTTCTGGATTGTTAACGCGATGTTATACAATGTTTATTTTGTCATTACCTCGTTATGTTATCATGATAAACCTGTATAGGATGTGGAAGTAAGCCCATATACAGGAGAGGTTCTGTCAAAATTTCCAGAAAACTTGAGTCAATTAAAACCTGTATAGATTCCTCATATTAGTTTGCCTAGAGCTGTATGAGTACAATATGGAAAGTTTTTGAAGTGTACTACAACTTTTGTATTCAACTTAACTTTTAATTCTGACATTTCCTGTATGCAACTTTTGGGTTAATACAGGAAGGTCAGTTGAACCAGAACTGTGATCATTTCCAGTTTTCAGATTTGCTTGAATCAATTGATTATGGATAATTTCTATTGTCCAACATTATCATTGATTGAGTTGAATACTTATACATTGTATTGACATCCGGGTATGTTTATCCACAGATGGCAGCACCAAGAATTCAGTAGCCTAATGGATGGGTGTTCTCAACGTGCACCGGGCAAGCCGGTTTCCCGGACGTGTTTGTTAGGTTGCTTCGCCAGTTTGGCTACCAGGTGTTGCCTAGCTATTGGAGCAAGAAGTTCCAAGAAAATGGTACGTGGAGTTGCACCGTCTACGTCGATGTACCTGCTGGTCCACCGCACCTTGGATGGGCTCCATACTCCATCAAGATCAAAGGGTTGATATTAGAGGAAACATGGAGCTACGCCACAAGCATTGCCATAGGGAGGGTTTGCAAACTTCATTACTATAATCTGGTGGGTACTCCATATGAGTTCTTTCCAGTTAACGGCAGGGCTTCTGAGGCCTGGGCAACCCGCTTGCTTGCGGAGGTGGGCGAGCACGGTGAAACATCCGCAACAGCCTTAGTGGTGTACGCATACGCATCACATCGCGAGAAGGGAAATCAAAGGGCATGCATAAAAGAATTGACGGACAATCTGAAGCAAGCCATGATTCAAGCAAATCACTTTGAGAGGGCAAATGACGGACTCAACCATCATTTGAACCTCAGGGAGAATCAATGGCATGACGCTATTATGGATTTAGCCGCATCTCGTCAGGAGACTCTAGAGATGGAAATTGACTTGGAGGCGAGCCTACGCTATGTACACCAGAGGGACACCCAGTTGGATGCGGTGACTGCAGATCGGGATCAGTCCAGAGTGGAGGCTCAGAGCTGGAAGACCAGTTGTGAGCAGGCTCAGCAGGAGAACAAGGCCTGGGGAATGTTTATGGTACAGACGGATTGGCAAACTATGACTGCCAAAAGGACGTCACTTTTGAACGAGGCATCACCTTCTGCTCCAACACCCATACCAGTGGTGCCTAATCCTGAGGACGACGAGGAAGAAGAAGATCCTCAGGAGGTCGAGTTTTATGAGTAGAGGGTCGTGTTGATGTACTTAACACTTTAGGCTGAGTGGAATGATGTGAAGCAAACACCACGTGTGTAGTGTGATTTTATGGGTCTTGTTCTAAATAGTAGCAAGGTCTGTGTATGATGACATGGACATGATGACTTGTGGTGCCCAAGCATAGATGAGACGTATTCTTTAGATGAAGTCTGTCTATTTTTGGAGATCTATTGTAAACTTGGGCCCATGATAATATAGATTGTATAAAATTTATGCTTTATCAATATATATGAATGTTATGCATCATCTATTGTTATCTACCGCATTACTATTTTTATGGAAGGATGAACTTGAGGCAATGAGACTTATGGTGTGAATCGTTGTATTGCAGCATGGTGCGTACACGTGCAGCCCCAGAAGTGGGAGGCTCAAGTGGAGGACAGGGGGATGACACACCACCCCCGGGGCAGAATACGCCTCAAACGCAACCACCTCACCACCTCTGCCCACACATCAGAGGAGCCTCGTGGAGGTTCTCGCTGCAGTACTCGGCTCGCGCGATGAGCAAACCGAGCTATTGCGGACTCTGGTGCAACACTCGTCCCGTCAAGGTGGACGACAGAATGATGGACCGCGTCAGCAATATCAGAGTTCCTACTCTGATTTCTCATCGACACATCCACCGGTCTTCAGAGAGGCCGATGAACCATTGGATGCGGATAATTGGCTCCGCACCATTGAAGGAAAGTTCGGCTTACTCGAGGTAACCGAACAGCAAAAGGCGCTGTTTGCAGCACAGCAACTGCAGGGGTCTGCCGGTGCATGGTGGGCCAATTACCTTGCCGCACGCCCTGCAGGCCATGTCGTAAGCTGGGCCGAATTCCGGGAGGCGTTCCGCGCCTACCACATCCCTCCCAGGATTTTGAGGAGGAAGCTTCAAGAGTTCTTGGAGCTAAGGCAAGGAGGAAGGAGTGCATACGAGTACTCCAAAGCATTCAACCACTTGGCCCAATACGCTCAGGACCATGTGAATACCGAAGATCAGAAGCGCCAATGCTTCTACCGGGGTTTGAACCCCAAGATGAAGGACAAGCTTGACCTGTTCAACCGCGGAAACTTCAACAACATCATCAATGCCGCTATCATGCAGGAGGACGCTACGCGCGAGCTGTCCTTAGATAAAAAGAAGAGGAGTGCTCCGCAGGGTAGCGGAGGTGGTGCTCCTCAGAAGTACCATATGGTGTACTGATCACCATCCAGCCAAAGGTGGCAACAGCCATCACGACCACCAATGTTAAGTGGTCGCCAGTTCAGCAACTTCGGATCCCGACCGCAGCAACAACAGGGGATGATCCCATGTGCACTTCCACTCCACCACGTGCACCGGGATTCCGTCCTCCCATTCGTACTGGTCAGACCCCGTACACGTGTTTCACGTGTAGGTGCACGGGGCACTTCGCCAAGGACTGCCCGCAGAGTAGGCAAGGCGATGGACAATCATCATACCAGGGCGCCAACCAACCCCGCAACCAGCCCAAGAAGCCAGCCACCCGAACTGGCAACATCCACCACCTTGCCATCGAGGACGTTCCGGAAGGCGCACTCGTGCTCACGGGTACGTTCTCTATCTTCAATCAATCTGTAGTCATAATCTTTGACTCCGGAGCTTCACACAACTTCATTAGTAAATCTTTTGTCATTAAAAGTCAATTGCCTGTTATGTCCAGCAAAACTCCATATGTGATTAGCACTCCAGCCGGAAAAACAGTAACAAATGAATTGGTTCTTGGGGTACCTCTTAACCTAGAGGGAACCATATATCTTACTTCACTTCTGATACTAGAGCATCAGAAATTAGATGTCATCTTGGGAATGGCATGGTTGCAATACCATGGTGCTATTCTAGATCTGGTCCCTCGAAAGTTATATCTAAACTCTCCACGCCATCAACCCCAAGTTCTCAATCTTTAGAACATCATTCCTTTGGAACCATCTACTCATAATACCGAAGTTATTGAACTTAATGATATTCTGATAGTATGTGAGTACCCGACGTATTCCCTGAAGATCTTCCTCGTATGCCCCAAGAAAGAGATATAGAGTTCAAGATTGAGCTTGCACTGGGAATAGTGCCAATCTCAAGACCACCCTACAAGATGGCACCCAAGGAACTTGCAGAACTTAAGGAACAGTTAACTGAACTTTAGAACAAAGGTTTCATTTGTCCAAGTTCATCACCATGGGGTTGTTCTGCACTATTAGTAGAAAAGAAAGATAAGACCTTGAGACTGTGCGTAGACTATCATCCACTTAATGCTGTCACTATCAAGAACAAGTATCCACTGCCACGCTTTGATATTCTCTTCGATCAATTGGTGGGTGCTAAGGTATTTCCGAAGATGGATCTTCGTTCTGATTATCATCAGATTAGAATCCAACCAGAAGATATACCAAAGACAGCATTCTCAACGAGGTATGGACTGTATGAGTACCTTGTTATGTCCTTCGGATTGACCAACGCACCGGCTCATTTCATGTATCTCATGAACTCGGTGTTTATGCCTGAATTGGACAAGTTTGTCGTGGTCTTCATTGACGACATACTTGTGTATTCAAAATCCAAAGAAGAACATGCTCAACACTTACATATCGTGCTTCAACGATTACGGGACCATCAGTTATATGCTAAGTTCAGCAAATGTGAATTCTAGATCAGCCAAGTACCATTTTTAGGGCACATCATATCAGCAGAAGGGATTGCAGTTGATCCAAGCAAGATCAAGCAAGTCCTCAAATGGGAGTCTCCAAAGTTTGTACATGAAGTCCGAAGTTTCCTGGGTTTAGCAGGATATTACCTGAGGTTTATACCCAATTTCTCCAAGATAGCTAAACCAATGACCGAACATCTGAAGAAAGGGCAGAAGTATGTATGGACTGAGGCATGTGAGGCAGGTTTCAAAGCATTGGTGAGACACCTTACAACGGCACCAGTATTAGCTCAACCAGACACAACCAAATCTTTTGACGTGTATTGTGATGTATCAGGAATTGGTTTGGGATGTTTGTTGATGCAGTATAGACGAGTGATCGCTTATGGATCATGGTAGCTTCGGAACCATGAGCAGCACTATCCGACTCATGATCTAGAACTCGCTGCTGTGGTACTGGCATTGAAGATGTGGAGGCATTATCTACTTGGTAATCTAGTACACCTCTACACTAATCACAAGAGCTTGAAATACATCTTCACCCAGAAGGATTTGAATATGCGACAACGAAGATGGTTAGATTTGATCAAGGACTATGAGATTGAGATTCACTACCATCCAGGCTAAGCGAATGTAGTCGCAGATGCTCTGAGCCCAAGTCCTATGTCAACAATCTTTCCATTACCTCCATGGAAGAAGAAGAAGAACCGAGTCTCTACTTGTTTCCATATGGGGCACTCTACAATCTCGCTCTCATTCCTACCATCAGGGAGGATATTGTAGCAGCTCAGAAGGAAGACAAAGGAATGTCACACATTCGGCAAAGAATGGAAAAGGGGGATATGAAATGTTTCTGATGTGACAATGAAGGTACCCTCCGGTTTAACAACCGTATAGTGGTACCACGAAACATGGAGCTTAGAAAGAAGATACTGGATGAAGCTCATTTGTCCAAGTATTCCATTCATCCGGGCAGCAACAAGATGTACCAAGATTTGAAGAAGAAATTATGGTGGACTCGGATGAAGAGGGAAGTAGCTAAATACGTATCCGAGTGTGATACGTGCCAGCGAGTGAAGGCCGACCATATGAAAGCAGCAGGACAACTTCAACCTTTAAGCATACTGACTTGGAAATGGGAGGATATCAGCATGGATTTCATTGTTGGGTTGCCTCCCACTCTCCATAAGCACGACTCAATTTGGGTGATCGTTGACCGATTGACCAAATCAGCTCATTTCATACCAGTCAGTGTGGATTATGATGCAAAACGGTATGCAGAACTTTATATGTCCAGAATAGTGTGTCTACATGGTGTATCCCGCACTATCATTACAGATCGTGGATCTATTTTTGTTGCTCGCTTTTAGGAGCATCTCCACGATGCATTAGGTAGCAAACTGATTCGAAGCTCGGCTTATCACCCTCAGACTGATGGACAAACCGAACGGGTAAATCAAGTGCTAGAGGATATGCTTCGTGCCTGTGCCATCCACCATGGTAGGAATTGGGATGATCATCTACCATTGGCGGAATTTTCATACAACAACGGTTACCAGGCTAGCATCCAGATGGCACCATATGAAGCTCTTTATGGTTGGAAGTGTCGCACACCCTTGAACTAGTGTGAATCTGGTGAACGAGTGGTATATGGCATCGACTTAATCAAAGTAGCCGAAGAGCAAGTGCGCATTATTCAAACAAATCTCAAAGCCGCGCAGTCTTGTCAGAAGAGCTACGGGACAAATGACGTCGACCTCTTCACTTCGAAGTTGGGGATCAATTTTATCTCCGGGTATCCCCTATGAAAGGTATCCATCGATTCGGAGTGAAATGGAAGCTAGCTCCACGTTTTATTGGGCCGTTCGCAATAATCAGAAGATGCGGACCTGTGGCATATCAATTGGAGTTACCGCCATCGCTGGCAGGGGTTCACAATGTATTCCACATTTCCCAGTTACGGAAATGTCTTAAGACTCCAGCTGATGTCCGTATAGAAGATTTGGAAGCCATCCAACCAGATCTTACGTATTCCGAACATCCAACCCAGATCATTGATGAGAAAACTCGCACCACAAGAAGGCGCAGTTTGCGTTTCTACAAAGTCTTGTGGAACAACCACAGTGCTGAAGAAGCCACGTGGGAAAGCGAGGAGTATCTTAGAACAAACTATCCGGACTTGTTAGCGGTATATGTTCGTTAGATCTTTTTCTTTTGCCTTCTTTTGTAACTCGGGACGCGATTCTTTTAAGGGGGAAGGAATGTAAAACCCCACTTTTTTGGCATGTGAATTCAGTCATGAGTTTTGTGATCAACTATATTAGAGATCCAATATAGTGGTACACATGAACTTTATACCATCCAAACCTTTCTTGCACTCATGGTTAAATTTTATTAACATGAGTATTGGACATCACCACTAATTCTAGAATGATTCTATTCACCCCTCTTCAAATTTTTAGAATTATTTGGATAAAGATTATTGGGGCAATTTAAAGTGCAGTACTAATTGGCCCTGCAAAAAATATTCAAATTAGAGGCTCTAAATTTTTCCTTGGCTTCTAATATTCTCAATAGCTTGCCTGCAAAATTTCAAGATTTTGGGAACTCATTTGCTATTTTATTTGAGTCGCTTAACAAATTTGAATCAAATTCAAATCTGAATTTTAAATTCTTTTCCAACTTCTTTGAACATAAGATTTGATTTCACCATTGGGTTCAGAATAATTCATTGACCATCTCCACAAAGTTTCATGATTTTTGGAGTTGATCTTCTATTTTTAAATGAATTATTAACTTTTGTATTGGGGGTCTGACTGACCTGTAGGCCCCACCGGTCAACCACTGCTGAAGGGGTCAGGTCGGCCGCCTGCCATCTCTGCGCTGGCGCTCGACCGCGCGACAGCGCGCGCGCATGCAGCTCCAGCGAGCTGTCTGCGTGCTAGCTTGCCGCGGGCTATAAAAGGCCGCCGACGCTCCCATATTTCCCATCCCCGATCGGTGTTTTCCCCCCTCTCGCGAATTAATCTCCGTCGCGCGCCATCGCCGCCACCCACCTCTGCTCCGTGGTGCGCCGCCGTTTTGCGCCGTTCCAAGCCACGACTCCAACAGCTTAAAGGTGCGCCTAGTCGAGCTCTAACTCTCGGTGCAAACCATTTCCTTTTTCGTTGAGAATTGAAGAAGTTATCGATCTTCTTTCTTCTGGCCGAAGTGAATGAACTTGCTAGGTTTTCGTTTAAATTCCGTTTCTACATGTAATGATTCTATGCAATTGCTTAGGGATAGTTTCTATAGGTCCTAGCGCTCCTACCTGAGCAAAAACTCCTAAAAGTAATCAAGCAACAGCTGAGGAAACCGAGTTTTGCTCGCCGCCGGTGAGGAAACCTCGGTTCACTGTCGAGCTCATAGTTCCCGGTGGTTTTCTCCTCTCCCACGTCTATTTCCTTGATCAGCATCGTCCCAGGAGTGTTTTGAGGAAGATCCCGAGTGGTTTGAGCTACTCCGGAGCAAGTTCCACGTTGCCCGAGTACTCACCGCTGCCGCCGCCGTCGCACGGCCACTTTCGGTGAGTTTCTGGTCCCACCAACCTCACCGTCGTGCTCAGCAACCCCAAGAACCCCCAGGCGACGAGTTTGAGCGAATTTGGCCCATCGGTTTAGCCTGCGGCGACCTTGCCGGCGAGTCACCGCCGCGGGCGCCGCCTCGCGCGGGCACTGGCCCGAGGTAGAAGACGACCCGTAGGGTCCCACCTGCCAGCGGCTGTGAGATCACGATGCGGCAGGGATCCTGTGTGGCCGCGCGCGAATAATTCTGTGGACTGCGGTGTTGCATTGACCAGAGCACGCCACGTGGCCCATGGGACCCGCCGATTAAAAATTTGAATTCTGGCGCCAATGGGTTATTAAAATAATTCTAGAAAATTATTCAAACTTCTAAATTTAATATCTCTCTGTAGACTACTCCAAAAATCTTCAAACAAATTTTGTTTGAAAGCCCTTGAGCTCTAGTTTTTGCCGATACCAATTAGGTTCTGTGAAACTCAAAGTTATATTCTGTAGAAAATAATCTTTCCAAATGCAAATGCAATTTTTTCATACAAGATACCCACTGGAAAAATCCAAAAATTCTACATAAAATTTAGAGTCCTATTCTTGACCACCAGAAAAAAGTTTGGGAGCCATTGCACCTGTTTAAACCTCTGTATAGTTCAATTTTCTTTTTCAGTTATTGAATTTTTGCAGATGTTCAGTTGCTTTATAACTCCGCCTATGTTGTAATGACATAGCCGGTCCCAAGCCCGGGTAAAGGAGGAGGGGTTGTGATAGGCTTGGCTAGCCAGCAACTAAACTTAGCCATTCTCATGGAAATGAAACCCATTGGAAATTCGTTGGGGCGTAACCCTCTTAGCGACGCGCCATACCGGAACCCGGGTGTGGTGTTAAGTGGGCGAGGGCCGGGTCGCCACCGCCTTAGTGGCGCGCCATATCGGAACCCGGATGTGGTGTTAAATGAGCGAGGGCCGGATCGCCATCACCTTAGTGGCGCGCTACATCATCGCCCGAATGTAGTGTTAAGTGAGCAAGGGTCTTTGCATCTTCCTCGACGGATGCGAAGGGTGACGAAGCTAGCCGAGGAAACTAGGGTTCGGGTGGATAGTTGGAATGTAGGATCCTTGACAGGAAAGCTACGAGAGTTAGTGGACGTAGCGATTAGGAGGCGTGTAAATATTCTTTGTGTACAAGAGACTAGATGGGAAGGTCAAAAGGCGAGAGAGGTTGAGAATACCGGTTTCAAGCTTTGGTATTCTGGCTCGACGGGAACTAGGAATGGGGTAGGCATCCTAATAGATAAGAGCCTCAAGGATGGAGTAGTGGACGTCTGTAGACGAGGGGATAGGATCATCCTAGTCAAGGTAGTTGTGGGGGACCTTATCTTGAATGTCATTAGTGCTTATGCCCCACAAGTTGGGCTCGACATGAGCACTAAGAGACAATTTTGGGAGGACTTGGAGGATATGGTTAGTAGTGTACCGGTAAGCGAAAAGCTCTTCATAGGAGGAGATCTCGATGGTCATGTAGGTACAACTAACGTAGGTTTTGAGGGGGTACACGGAGGTTTTGGGTGTGGCGATAGAAACCAGGAGGGTAAGGATATCCTAGATTTTGCCATAGCCTATGACCTATTGGTAGCTAACACCCTCTTTAAGAAGAGGCTATCTCACATAGTGACCTTTACTAGTGCCCAATATTCTAGTCAAATCGACTATATCCTCACCAGGAGAAGGGAGAGAGGGGCATGTTTAGATTGTAAGGTGATTCCTGGGGAATGTGTTGTTCGACAACATAAACTTGTGGTAGCCGACTTTTGTTTCCATGTGCGTGTGTCACGAGACAAAGGTGTTGAAACCGCAAGAACAAAGTGGTGGAAGTTGAAGGATGAAGCGCAACAATCATTCAAAAGGAGGATGATCGCAGAAGGACCTTGGAGCGAAGAGGAAGATGCAGATAGTACGTGGGAGAAGATGGCGACTTGCATTAGGAAGACGGCTAGGGAGGTGCTTGGGTGGACAAAAGGTAAGAAACTTGTAGATAAAGACACTTGGTGGTGGAATGAAGATGTACAAAAAGCTATTAAGGAGAAGAAGGAGTCTTATAAGAGCTAGCATCATGAGAGAAGTGCAAGTAACATGGCGAAGTATAAAGAGGCTAAGAAAAATGCTAGGCGTGTTGTGAGTAAAGCAAGGGGGCAGGCCTATGATGCGCTATATGAGAGGCTAGGGACAAAAGAAGGCGAAAAGGATATATACAAGATGGCGAAACTTCGCGAGAGAAAGGTGAGAGATCTCAACCAAGTCAAATGCATTAAGGATGAGGCAGGCCAAATTCTATTGAAGGAGGAAGAAATTAGGAACAGATGGCGGGACTACTTCAATGGACTATTCAATGACGGGAATGAGAGTATTAGGTTCGAGTTGGATGACTCATTTGATGACACCAACAGACGATTCGTGCGGAGGATACAAGAGTCCGAGGTTAGAGAGGCCTTAAAAAGGATAAAAGGAGGAAAGGCCCGCGGCCCCGATGATGTCCCCATTGAGGTGTGGAGATGTCTAGGGGATGTAGCAATAGTATGGCTCACTAAACTATTTAACCGCATTTTTCAGTCAAACAAAATGCCTGAAGAGTGGCGGAAAAGTATTTTAGTACCCATCTTCAAAAATAAAGGAGATGTTCAAATTTGTACTAATTACCGAGGAATTAAGCTCATGAGTCATACTATGAAGCTCTGGGAGAGAGTGATTGAACACCGCTTGAGGAAAGTGACCAATGTCACTAAAAACCAGTTTGGTTTTATGCCTGGGAGGTCCACTATGGAAGCGATTTTCTTACTCCGTCAACTTATGGAGAGGTATAGGGAGCAAAAGAAGGATCTACATTTAGTGTTCATTGACTTGGAGAAGGCATACGATAAGGTAGCAAGACCGGTCATGTGGTGGGCACTAGAGAAACACAAAGTCCCAACAAAGTACATTAACCTTATCAAGGACATGTACGATAATGTGGTGACAAGTGTGCGCGTAAGAGATAGTGAGACCGACACTTTTCCTATCACAATAGGGTTACACCAAGGATCAGCCTTAAGTCCTTACATCTTTTCCTTAGTGATGGATGAGGTGTCGAAGGATATACAAGGGAATATCCCTTGGTGTATGCTCTTTGCTGATGATGTAGTGTTGGTAGATGAAACTAGGGATGGTGTTGATAGAAAATTGGAGCTATGGAGGCAGACCTTAGAGTCTAAGGGGTTTAGACTTAGTAGAACCAAGACCGAGTATATGAGATGCAACTTTAGTGATGTCGGGTGCGAGGATGGTAATGTTAGTTTACAAGGACAAGTAGTACCTAGAAGAGACACATTTCGATATTTAGGATCAATGTTACAAAGCAATGGTGATATTGATGAAGATGTTTGCCACAGGATCAAGATCGGGTGGATGAAGTGGCGACAAGCATCTGGAATCTTATGTGATAAGAAAGTTCCACAAAAATTGAAAGGAAAATTCTATAGGACGGTGATCAGACCTGCGATGTTGTATGGAGCAGAATGTTGGCCAACTAAAAGGCAACATGTACAACAAATGAGTGTTGCGGAGATGCGCATACTACGGTGGATGTGTGGTCACACAAGAAGAGACAAAATTAGGAACGAAGTAATACTTGATAGGATAGGGGTGGCACCGATTGAGGAGAAGCTAGTCCAACATCGTCTACGGTGGTTTGGGCATATTCAGCGGAGACCTCCAGAAGCACCGGTTAACAGTGGGATTATAAAGAGTAGAGAAAATTTTAGGAGGGGTAGAGGTCGACCAAGGTTGACATGGCAGGAGGCGGTGAAACGAGATTTAAAGGAGTGGGACATACCTAGAGATTTGGCTCATGATAGGACTGCATGGAAATTAGCAATTCATGTGCCAGAACCTTAGTTTATTCGTAATTTGTTACTCTTATCTTTTTTTTACTTTCATCTTATTTTCTATTACTTTTCTTTAAAATTGTTGGGTTTCATTTCTAGCCGACCCCAACTTGTTTGGGAGAAAGGCTTGGTTGTTGTTGTTGTTGTTGTTGTTCAGTTGCTTTATTATGTCCCAAATTTAAACTGAACCTTCCTTTAGTCATACACTAGCTCCTCTAAAAATCTTGGATTTAATTAACCTACTATCCTAGTCCTAATTCAGTTACAAACTAAATATTGATTTAATGGCTAGAAATTCAATTATAAAGTAAATCCAGAAATTCTTGCCAACTTAGAAATACAATAACTCCTTCCCCAAAGCTTAGAAAATTATGAAACAAATTTTTCTAGAACCAGAACCACTTCCTCTATCATGATCATCAACTGGCAGCTATGTTCAAGCTACAGTTTCTTCTTTAAAATTATTGGGAAGTTATTGCTTGCCATAATTTTAGAGACAACACTATACTTTGATCATCTCCTGTTCTTTGCAAGAGCCTTGATCATATTCCCTAGTATCTACCCTAAAAGTTCCAAAGCCAACTAAGGTCCCTATCATCTAATGATCACCATGGGTTAAAAATTTTGGTCTCAATGATGATTATTTTTCAAAGTCATTTATATACCTATTATATGCATATCGTATGGTGACCGAAGTCGAGGAGGAGCCAGAAGTCTTGGAAGAGCATCTTCCAAATTTTAACTCAGACTGTGACCATCAACAAGGCAAGCCCCGGTTTGCATTTAAGTCGTTTATAAAATTTTGCTTTATCACTATGATGAATAGTATATGAATTGTGCATTAAGTTTAGGATGATTGATACTCCACTTGCATGGCCAAAAATCCCAGGGATTGGTTGGAACGAGTTACAATTTGACCTGTAGTAACTGCCTTGCTAATGCATAGGAAATCCGGTTGAAGTCGAGTAGTTGGAATCTACTCGCGAGAGATGTAGGACATATCTCACAGGATTGGTTAGATAGAAAATGGCTTAATATAATGAAATTGAGACCAGGCAGGGAATGGATAGGAAGTGGTGAGAAGTGAGTCTCGATCGCATAGCCCTGCCTGTGTCGATTAAGGCACGTCTGTATGCAGCCCCTGCGGACAAGCTTGAATTGTACCGGCATTATAATGGACATATGGAATCCAATAAACTGATGTAACTTGATAACTGGGGTGTCGAGGCCCATTAACTCAACATCGATAGGTGTGGGTTGAGGACAGTAAGGTGTAAATCGGTCGGCGGACACATGAGGTGTTCCGTGCGGAGACCTTATGTTCGCGGAGGTGAGACGGGCTTGGCGTTCGAGTTTCTTGTGAAAGGTGGCCATATACGCCTAGTACTGAGGTGTCATGTAGGTACAGGTGTGCTCGCTGACATTTCCGAACGACGTATGTGTGGTGTTGTCCGGGTGTGTCCTGATTGCAATCACTGTCCCTCGCAGTAATAGAGTAACACTTGTTCACTGAGTGGCAACGTAGTAAATACTAAAGAAGCCAAAACAATCATATTGTATTGAATTATAATTGCTTTGCAACCTTGTATGATTTAGAGATAGTACAATTAAAAGTTTACAGTTTCCCCATACTTTAGATGTAATAGCATTATGTTCTTCGGGCATGTCATATCATCGGTAAAGCGTTTCTTGTTTGATTGTGGAGCCCATGATGTGCCGTGCCGGGAGAATGTCATTTGCTACATAAAACTTGATTATAAGGATCCACTTGTAGGCGAGTCATTTATGCTTCACCTCACCTATGTTTAGTGTCTCCTTTGCATATGTCTAGTGAGACGGGTTAGTCTTGCTGAGCTTTATGCTCACGTTTGCATTTAACGAGTTTTTGCAAGTTATACCGTTGATGAAGGGTTTGATGATGAGGCTGCACCCCCTCTAGGGTGTACAGCCGAGTGGGAACCCTGCGCGCCGCCATAACTGAGTGTTGCTAGTGCGAAGTATCCAAGGCATGGATAACTTTGCTTTTGCATAGCTAGTGCTGAGAGCGTAGCTATGATATATATATATATATATATATATATATATATATATATATATATATATATATATATATATATATTTCTTTCCTTATGCTAGTATTGTAAAAACTTCCGCTGTAAGATAAATAAAAGACTTCGTCTTGCACTTTATTCGCGTTCTATACTTGTACATTGTTGGGTGTCGCATCGCACGACACCACCCAATGAGATCCTCGGATGTCGGGATTCTGGTCCCCACAATATTGCCCGGGTCCTATGCCTACACGGAGTACCCCACACTATCATATAAGATCGTGGAACCTTATTTGTTGCTCAGTTTTGGGAGCAGCTCCATGCATCTTTGGGTAGCAAGTTGATTCGAAGCTCAGCTTACCATCCACAGACTGATGGCCAAACGAAACGAGTAAACCAAGTGCTAGAGGATATGCTCCGCGCCTGTGCCATTCACCATGGTAAGAATTGGGATGATAATCTACCCTTGGCAGAGTTTTCATACAACAATGGTTATCAGACTAGCATCCAAATGGCACCATATGAAGCTCTTTATGGCCGGAAGTGCCGCACACCTTTGAACTGGTGTGAATCTGGTGAACGAGTAATATATGGTATAGAATTGGTAAACGAAGCCAAAGAACGAGTATGAGTTATTCAAGCCAACCTCAAGGCTGCTCAGTCTCGTCAGAAAAGCTATGCGGACAAACGACGTCGACCCCTTCACTTTGATATCGAGGATCACGTTTACCTTCGTGTATCCCCAATGAAAGGGATTCATCACTTCGTAGTAAAAGGGAAGCTAGCTCCACGTTTCGTCAGACCATTCGCAATAAGTGAGCAATGCGGACTTGTAGCCTACCGGCTAGAGTTGTCAGCGTCGCTTTCGGGGGTCCATAATGTGTTTAACATTTCATAGTTGAGAAAATGTCTCAAGGCCCCAGCGGAAGTCCGTATGGAGGATTTGGAAGCTCTCCAACCAGATCTTACTTACGCTGAGCATTCAACTCGGATAGTCGATGAGAAGACTCGTACCACAAGAAACCGCACCTTGCATTTCTACAAGGTCTTTTGGGGAAACCACACCGCTGATGAAGCAACGTGGGAAAGCGAGGAATATCTTAGAACAAACTATCCGGACTTGTTAGCGGCATATGTTCATTAAATATTTTCTTTTTATCCTTTCTTTGTAATCTCAGGACGAGATTCTTTTAAGGGGGGAGGAATGTAAAATCCCACATTTTCCTTCATATGAGGTTCAGTTGTAAGTTGGTTATCAACCAAAATGGAGACCAATTATAGCTATGCTTATGAGATTGATCTCATCAAATTTTTTCTTCCACTCATACTTAAATTTTATTAACATGAGGAATGGACTTCACCAATAATCTTAGATTAATTCTATTGACCTCTCTTCAAATTTTGGAATTATTTTAATGGAGATTGCTAGGTCAAATTAATATGCAGTACCAAATATATATATATATATATATATATATATATATTATAATTAGTTACAAATTTAATATGCTACTGTACATTTGGCCCTATCAAAAATATTCAAATCTGAGGCCATAAATTTTTCTATGGCTTCCTAATATTCCAAATAGACTCCCTGCAGAGTTTCATAAATTTTGAACTCCTTGTGCTATTTTAATTGAGATGCTTAGCAAATTCAAACCATATTTTGAATTCAAATTTTGAATTCTGTTCAACTTATTTGAACATCAAGATTTGAACACACCATCATGGTCAGCATGACTTGCTTGACTTATCCCCAAAGTTTCAAAATTTTTGGAACTCAATTGCTATTTAATTCAGTGACACCATTGAATTTCATCCAATTTCAAATTCAAATTAGAAATTCAATCGAAACTTGCTCCAATTCAAAATCCAATTGCAGAATCAAATTCCAGATATTTACTTTGGCCTCCCAACAAAAATCTAGAATTTTTTGATCAAGTTTGGTAGGAGAATTGATGTTGCAGAGAGGGGAAGAAGATAAGAGGTGATGGGACCCACTATCAGCCTGACATACTCGAGTGAACCCACAGGGTGCTCTGTATCTGGCTCTCCCCGACGATCGATGCCGGCAGCGTTCGACACCACGATGCAGCATGCAAGCCACCGAGCTGCCTGCTTGCTTGCGCCGTGGCGAGCCCCCCTCGTCCCTCCGTCCCTATAAATACCCCCCTAGGCCATCGCCGTCGAACTCCACCTCGGTTTCGCGCCATTGCCGCCGCCTCTGTTCGTCGAGTTTTCGCCGACGATTGAAGCCATTTCTCACTGAGCTGTAAGTAGATAAAAGGCTTGTCACAACATCCTCTACATATTCTATCAGGTCATTGATCGTGACATAGCTTCTGCTTGGGGTATTTTGATGTTTTTCGGTTGCCGCCAAGAACCTTCACTGTCTCACAGTCGAGCTCCAGTTCTAGGCCGTTTGAGATCTTTAATCAAAAAGGTTCGCAAAGTTTATGCTCACCAATTCTAAGCCCATGACATGAACTGTAACTCGAGTGTTTCATTCGATATCTGAATCATTGTTCAATAGAACAGCCAGACTTCATGCCTAAATTCATTTTATTCTTGCAATCATTCTTTAATCTGGTTAGGAGGTAGCTCATATATGTCCTAGCGCAGCTTCCTGCCCAAAGGCTCCAAAAGTTATCAACCGAGCACCTTAGATTTTGAGATTTCGTGGCTGCCGGTTGAAAGACTGTTCTTCACCGTCGAGCTCATATCTCGCGGGTGTTTCCACTCTTCCCTAGTCCAGATTCTTGATTCTTGAGATCCCAGGAAGCTTTTGGAGGAGTTCCCAAGTTTTTTGAGCTTAAGTTGAGTGAGTGCAACAGGCCCGATCCCCCATCGCCGCCGCCACCGTCGCGCGGTTGTTTCAGGTCCGTTTCAGCTGATGCCGACCTCACCGTCGTGCTCAGCGCCACCGAAGACCCCCAAGTGGCAAGTCTTTGTGAGTTTAGCGCAGCCGTTTGGCCGGCGGTGAGATCGTCGGCGAGCTACCGCAGCGCGCGAGCGCCAGCCCAAGGTTGAAGACGACCGTGGACCCTACAAGTCAGTCGCTACATGATCCGGGTGTGGCCAGGGGTCTGGTGTGACTGTGCGAGTTAACTCTGTAGCCACTGGTGCGGCCCTGCTGCGATTGGTTAGTTTTAAACCAGTGGGCCCAGCTGATTTATTTGAATGTTTCCCATTGGAAAATAATTCCAGGATTTAACTCAACTTGGAAAATCCATAACTTCGAGTAGAATCGTCCAACAATTTCCAAATAAATTTTTTTAGAACCAGAATGAAGAATACTTTCTAGTGGCGCACTTGGATTTGTATGAAAAGCCATAGAAATTTCTCCATAATTCAGATAAGCGAAATGCTTAAAGAATTCATTCCTACAGTTTTGTTAGTTGGAAAATTCCCAATTTTTGTCAGAACACTATTATTAATACAATTGATCTCCTGTAAAAATTTTAAGTTCATTGGATTTCAATTACTGGGTTGATCAGTATTCCAAATCTCTATGTAGTTATAAATTGAGCAAAAATGGAAAAATCAATTTTCAAAAATTTCCCCAAACTTGCAAAATCAGTTTCTCCCTATAGGAAGCTTAGAAAATAGTGAAACAAATTTTACTAGAACCAGTGAGACCCCCTCTACATGATACAAATCCTAGTGGCAATCATAGATTTCCAAAATTTCAACCAAAAATTAGAGAATGTTATTGCTTACCATAATTTTGAAGAACAACAAACTTCCTTGATCATCTCCTGTTCTTTGCAAGAGTCTTCTCTATAGTCACTAGTATCTAACATAAGAGTCCCAAAGCAATTTAAGATAATTATCTTATTTTCATTCTAGGATATTCACATAACCACAAGCATATTAATTATTTTCAAAGTCATTCATACCTAGTATATGCATATCGTGTAGTAGCTGAAATCGAGGAGCAGCCGGAAGCTTTGGAAGTCCAGCTGCCAGAAACTAACATAGGCTCGGACTCGCATTCAGGCAAGCCCCGGTTTGCATTTAAGTTCCTTACAGTGTTTTTGCAGTTTTTACTTCACCTTACGTCTTCAGATGATTGTGCGTTACGTTTAAGGTGTTTGCCATCCACTTGCATGGCCCGCAAATCCTATGGAGCCTTAGGTAGGTCTACGGCCCGTTGAGTAGATACTGCTATGCTTATGCTCATAGGAATTCAATAGAAGTCGAGTAGTTGGAATCTACTCGCGAGATAGGAATTTTATCACTCGGGAGGATTTGGAATCAAAAAATGGTTTATGAATATGAAATTGACACTGAGCAGTGGGTAGGTGCAGCGAGACGTGGTGTCACATGCGTAGTGCTGCTTGTCTCGATTGAGGACCGTTTTGTGTGCGGCCCTGCTGGACAAGCTTGAATTGTATCGATGACATACTGGAGAAATGGGATCCAGTAAACTGACGTAGCTTGATACTAGTTTGTCGAGGCATTCCGTGCTGTTTTATAGGCGTGGTTTGAGGGCAGCAAGGTGTAAATTAGCTGGTGGGCACGTCATAGTACGCCCCACGCAGTGACCTCCTGCTCGTGACAGATCGACTGGTTCGTCATTCGAGTGTTTAGTGAAAGATGGCCATTTACGACTAGTACTGAAGTGTTACGTAGGTAATACTGTAACTACTCGCTGACATTTCCGAAAGTGCGTATGTGTCTTGTTGTTCCGGATATGTCCTGATTGCAATCACCGTCCCTCGCAGTAATAGAGTACCACTGGTCCACTGCACTGTGATGTAGTAAATACTGAAGAAGTATGGAGTATACGATGCATTGAATTACAATTGCTTGCAACCTTGTATGGCTTAGAAATATTACAATTAAAAGTTTACAGTTTCCCCATATTTTACCTGTAATAGCATTATGTGCTTTGTGCATGTCATATCATCGGCAAAGTGTTTCTTGTTTGATTGCGAAGTCTATGATGTGTCGTGCCTGAAGAATGTCATGTGCTACTTAAAACATGACTATATGGATCCACTTGTAGGCGAGTCCTTATGCTTTACTTTACCTATGCTTAGTATTCACCCCTGCATATGAGATGGGTCAGTCTTGCTGAGCCTTATGCTCACGTTTGCAGTTAACAAGTTTTTGCATATTATAGACTGATGACGGGTTTGATGATGAGGCTGCACCCCCTCCAGGGTTTACAACCGAGTGGGAACCTTGCATGCCACCGTAAATTGGGTGTTGCCAGTGCGAAGTATCCAGGGCATGGATGACTTTGCTTTTGCATAGCTAGTGCTGAGAGTGTAGCTATGATGTATAGTTCTCTTTCCTTTCATTAGTTTTATAAAACCTCCGCTGTGCTTTTCAATAAAGAATTGGTATTGTAAATTTTTGTCGTCCTTTTCTTGTATACTGTTGGGTGTCGCATCGCACGACACCACCCAATGAGATCCTTGGAGGTCGGGATTCTAGTCCCCATAGACATGGTATCAGAGCATCATTGGGAATAGTGTACTTGAAAAGAGCATATTTTCAAAAATTAGGATTGCAGAGTGAGGAATTAGTTATATGCTCTTATAAGGAATATTATTAGTATAAGATATAAAGGTGGTAAACTAACTTATGTGTTATTAATTCTGTAACGATGCTCTGACATCAGGTAAGAGGTAAGGTACGCCACCGTAAGTGGATCAATTGAGGTAAGCTCACCATGCGAGAGGTAGCATGGAAGTTTTTCCGTGGCTTGGCACAAAAATGTTAATAGGAGTCTCGGAAGCTTTGTATGTTTCTAAGAACCTATGACACGCGGTACGCCATCATGCTTCAAAGTTAGTGGGAGACCCCATCAGGTGGTGTATAACCCGATAGTATGCATCTCTAGAACCATTCATGTTCTATGGGAACATGCGAAACACGTATGCCCGACCATGTCAAAGCCAGTTCGCGCGGGGGTCTTTGCTGTACAGACGTAGTATAGCCATGTACCTCAAGACATGACATCCCTCGAGGGCGACTTACACCAGGGTCGTATGCATTCACTTTCATATATATTATTGTGATTGCCTGTCGTGTTTCCCCGTGCTGCCCTTGCGGTGTGAAAGTGTGAAAGGGAATTGTTTGTCTTCTGCAGCATTGACTACGGTAGCGACCCGTGTAGAACACATTTGCGAGTGAATGATACTAGGGCCACCTATAAATGTATCCAGAAATACCGGTTAGAATTTTTTTTGGTGAGGCACGTAGTATCGTCGGCATCAACTTTGATACTTGACCATCCCCAAACGAGAAAAATGGATGCATTATATTTTGGAAAGTCTGACTATCAGGTGCTGGTAGGTTTGGACTCCGCAAAATGAGTTTTGATTCGACATTGGGTTAGCACCAAGATTCTTGATTTCTGGCTAAAGTTTGCTCAACTTTGCCAGGTTGTAATCTTGTTTTGTTAGGATTGAAAATAGGGGTATGCTATATGGATGGAAAGATCTAGAAGACCTTTAAAACTATTCTGTTGACCATAAAGGCAGCAAAACTTGATACTCTGTTGAAATGTGGGGTATGCTTAAACTGCTCCTGATGACCCTACCATAGAACCAATCTCTGCATTTTTGCAATAACTCACTGTAGAAAAATCTTCTGCCTTATTGTGAAACATATCGGAAAAGGGTATAAGAAGATATACAGTTTTGTTATTTAAAACTTTTCCTAATTCGAATTTGAGGCATTTCAAATTTCGAGCTGAAAACAATGAACTGCAAGGCTGCTGTTGAACAATAGTCAGTTCATCTGTCATAGCTCTAGCTTTTGATCCAGAATAGAGACATGGTCATATATAAACATTTCTGGAACGCTTAGCAAGTCCTCTATCAACTTTATGTTGCACTCGTGGCCTGAATCATGGTGTAGCTGTGTTTAATTCCTATGGTTGCAAACATGGTTCTGGCAGATCAGAACTTGATACAGTTGGCACATAGTTTCGAACTAGCGCTCTATACCTATGTAACAAATGTTTCATGGCCGAAATCTTTTACCTCTGGATTGTTAACTTGATGTTATACAATGTTTATTTTGTCATTACATCAATATATTGTCATGATATACCTGTATAAATTGTGGACAATCATCACATATACAGGGGAGGTTCTGTCAAAATTTCCAGAAAATTTGGGTCAACTTTAGACCTGTATAGATTCTTTTTCCTACCACATTTTCCTTCATATGAGGTTCAGTTGTATGTTGGTTATCAACCCTAATGGAGACCAATTATAGCTATGCTTATGAGCTTGATCTCATCAATTTTTTTTCCACTCATCCTTAAATTTTATTAACATGAGGAATGGACTTCACCAATAATCTTAGATTAATTCTACTGACATCTCTTCAAATTTTGGAATTATTTGAATGGAGATTGCTAGGTCAAATTAATATGCAGTACCAAATATATATTATAATTAGTTACAAATTGAATATGCTACTGTACATTTCGCCCTGTCACAAATATTCAAATCTGAGGCTATAAATTTTTCTATGGATTTCTAATATTCCAAACAGACTTCCTGTAGAGTTTCATAAATTTTGAACTCCTTTTGCTATTTTAATTGAGACGCTTAGCAAATTCAAACCATATTTTGAATTCTTTTCAACTTATTTGAACATCAAGATTTGAACACACCATCATGTTTAGCATGACTTGCTTGACTTATCCTCAAAGTTTCAAAATTTTTGGAACTCAATTGCTATTTAATTCAGTGACACCATTGAATTTCATCCAATTTCAAATTCAAATTTGAAGTTCAATTGAACTTGGTCCAATTTGAAATCCAATTGCAGAATCAAATTCAAGATATTTACTTTGGCCTCCTCACAAAAATATAGAATTTTTGGATCAATTTTGGTAAGAGAATTGATATTGCAGGGATTGAAAGATGATAAGAGGAGGTGGGACCCACTGTCAGCCTGACATACTCGAGTGTACCCACGGGGTGCTCTGTATCCGGCTCTCCCCGCCGATCGACGCTGGCAGCGCTTGACACCGTGACGCGGCATGAAAGCCAACGAGCTGCCTGCTTGCTTGTGCCGTGGCGAGCCCCCCTTGTCCCTCCGTCCCTATAAATACCCCCCCCCCCTTGGTCGTCGCCGTCGAACTCCACATCGGTTTCGCGCCATTGTCGCCGCCTCTATTCGTCGAGTTTTCGCCGACGATTGAAGCCATTTCTCACCGAGCTTTAAGTAGATAAAAGGCTTGTCACAACATCCTCTAGGTATTCTATTTGGTCATTGATCGTGACATAGCTTCTGCTTGGGGTATTTTGAAGTTTTCCAGTCGCCATCGAGGAAGCCGTCGAAAACCTTCACTGTCTCACCGTCGAGCTCCAGTTCTAGGCCATTTCCAATATCAATCCTTTAATCAAAAAGGTTTGCAATCCTCTCTAGTTTATGCTCACCAATTCTGAGCCCATGACATGAACTGTAACTCGAGTGTTTCACTCAATATCCGAATCTTTATTCAATAGAACAGCCAGGATTCGTGCCTAAATTCGTTTCATTCTTGCAATCATTCTTTAATCTGGTTAGGAGGTAGCTCATATATGTCCAAGCGCGGCTCTCTGCCCAAAGGTCCAAAAAGTTATCAACCGAGCACCTTAGATTTCGAGATTTCGCGAACGCCGGTTGAAAGACCGTGCTTCACCGTCGAGCTCATATCTCGCGGGTGTTTCCACACTTCCCTAGTCCAAATTCTTAATCCTCGAGAACCCAGGAAGCTTTTGGAGTAGTTATCGAGTTGTTTGAGCTTAGGTTGAGTGAGTTCAAGCAGGCCCGAGCCCTCACCGCCCCTGCCGCCGTTGCGCGGTTGTTTCCGGTCCGTTTTAGCCGATGCCGACCTCACCGTCGCGCTCAGCGCCTCTGAAATCCCCCAGGCGGCAAGTCTTGGCGAGTTTGGCCCAGCCGTTTGGCCGGCGGCGAGATCGCCGGCGAGCTACCGACACGAGCAAGCGCCAGCCCAAGGTTGAAGACTACCGTGGACCCCACAAGTCAGTCACCGCAGGATCCGGAAGTGGCCAGGGATCTGGTGTGACTGCGCGGGTTAACCCCGTAGCCCCCGGTGCGGCCCTGCTGCGATTGGTTAGTTTTAAACTAGTGGGCCCAGCCGATTTATTTGAATTTTTCCCATTGGAAAATAATTCCAGGATTTAACTCAAATTGGAAAATCCATAACTTCCAGTAGAATCGTCCAAAAACTTCCAAATAAAATTTGTTAGAACCAGCATGAAGAATAATTTCCAGTGGTGCGCTTGGATTTGTATGAAAAGCCATAGAAATTTCTCCATAATTCAGATTAGCAAAATGCTTAAAAAATTCATTCCTACAGTTCTGTTAAATGGAAAATTCCCAATTTTGTTCAGAACACTATTATTAATACAATTGATATCCTTTAAAAATTTTAAGTACATTGGACTTCCATTACGGGGTTGATCAATATTCCAAATCTCTATGTAGTTATAAATTGAGCAAAAATGGAAAAATCAATTTTAAGAAATTTCCCCAAATATGCAAAATCAGTTTTTACCTGTAGGAACCTTAGAAAATATTGAAACAAATTTCCCAAGAACCAGTGAGACCCCCTCTACATGATACAACCCCTGTTAGCCATGATAGGTTTCCAAAATTTCAACCAAAATTTAGAGAAGGTTATTGCTTACCATAATTTCGAAGAACAACAAACTTCCTTGATCATCTCCTGTTCTTTGCAAGAGTCTTCTCTATAGTGACTAGTATTTAACATAAGAGTCCTAAAGCCAATTAAGATAATTATCTTATTTTCATCCTAGGATATTCACATAACCTCAAGCATATTAATTATTTACAATGTCATTTATACCTAGTATATGCATATCGTGTAGTAGCTGAAATCGAGGAGCAGCCGGAAGCTTTGGAAGTTCAGCTGCTAGAAACTAACATAGGCTCAGACTCGCATTCAGGCAAACCCCAGTTTGCATTTAAGTTCCTTACAATGTTTTTGCAGTTTTTATTTCACCTTACGTCTTCAGATGATTGTGCATGGCCCACAAATCCTATGGATTCTTGGGTAGGTCTATGGCCCGTTGAGAAGATACTACTATGCTTATGCTCATAGAAATTCGGTAGAAGTCGAGTAGTTGGAATCTACTCGGGAGATAGGAATTTTATCACACAGGAAGATCTGGAATCAGAAAATGGTTTATGAATATGAAATTGAGACCGAGCAGTGGGTAGGATGCAGCGAGACGTGGTCTCATGTGCATAGCCCTGCTTGTGTCGATTGAGGACCGGTTCGTGTGCGGCCCTGCTTGACAAGCTTGAATTGTACCAGTGACATACTGGAGAAATGGGCTTCAGTAAACTGACGTAGCTTGATATTAAATCGAGGCATTATGTTCCGTTTTATAGGCGTGGGTTGAGGGCAAGAAGGTGTAAATCAGCTTGTGGGCACGGCAGAGTACGCCCCACGCAGTGACCTCCTGCTCGTGACGGGTCGACCGGTTCGACATTCGAGTGTTTAGTGAAAGGTGGCCATATACGAATAGTAATGAAGTGTTACGTAGGTACTACTGTAAGTACTCGCTGACATTTCTGAAAGTGCGTATGTGTCTTGTTATTCCGGGTATGTCCTGATTGCAATCACCGTCCCTCGCAGTAATAGAGTACCACTTGTTCACGGCGTTGTGACGTAGTAAGTACTGAAGATGTAAGTATAATATGATGCATTGAATTACAATTGATTGCATCTTTGTATGGCTTAGAGATAGTACAATTAAAAGTTTACAGTTTCCCCATACTTTACCTGTAATAGCATTATGTGCTTTGGGCATGTCATATCATCGGCAAAGCGTTTTTTGTTTGATTGCAGAGTCTATGATGTGCCGTGCCTGAAGAATGTCATGTGCTACTTAAAACATGACTATAAGGATCCATTTGTAGGCGAGTCCTTATGCTTTACATTACCTATGCTTAGTATTCACCCCAACATATGATACGGGTCAGTCTTGCTGAGCCTTATGCTCACCTTTGCAGTTAACAAGTTTTTGCAGATTATACGACTAATGACGTGTTTGATGACGAGGCTGCACCCCCTCCAGGGTTTACAGCCGAGTGGGAACCTTGCACGCCACTGTAAATTGGGTGTTGCTAGTGCGAAGTATCCAGGGCATGGACGACTTTGCTTTTGCATAGCTGGTGCTGAGAGCGTAGCTATGATGTATAGTTCTCTTTCATTTCTTTAGTATTATAAAACTTCAACTGTGCTTTTCAATAAAGACTTGGTATTGTAAATTTTTCTCATCCTTATCTTGTATATTCTTGGGTGTCGCATCGCATGACACCACCCAATGAGATCCTTGGAGGTTGGGATTCTGATCCCCAAAGACATGGTATCAGAGCATTATTGGGAACAGTGTACCTGAAAAGAGCATATTTTCAAAAATTAGTATTGTTGAGTGAGGAATTAGTTATATGCCCTTATAAGGAATATTATTAGTATAATATATAAAGGTGGTAAACTAACTTATGTGTTATTAATTCTGTAACGATGCTCCGACGTCAGGTAAGAGGTAAGGTACGCCACCGTAAGCAGATCAATTGCGGCAAGCTCACCATGCGAGAGGTAGCATGGAAGTTTTTCCGTGGCTTGGCACGGAAATGTTAATAGGAGAAGCTATGACACGTGGTACTCCAGCGTGCTTCAAAGTTAGTGGGAGACCCCGTCGGGTGTTGTATATCCCGATAGTATGCATCTCTAGAACCATTCATGTTCTATGGGAGCATGCGAAACACATATGCCCGAGCGTGTATAAGCCCGTTCGTGCGGGAGTCTTTGCTGTACAGATGTAGTAAAACCATGTACCTCGAGACATAACATCGCTCGAGGGCGACTCACACTAGGGTCGTATGCATTTACTTTCATATATATTCTTGTGACTGCCTGTTGTGTTTCCTCGTGCCGCCCTTGAGGTGTGAAGGTGTGAACGGGGATTGTTTGTCTTCTGCAGCATTTACTAGGGTAGCGACCTGTGTAGAACACGTTTGCGAGTGAATGATACTAGGACCACCTATAAACGTATCCGGAAATACCGATTAGAATTTTCTTTGGTGAGGCACGTAGTACCGTCGGCATCAACTTTGAAACTTGACCATCCCCAAACAACAAAAATGGATGCATTATATTTTGGAAAGTCTGACTATCAGGTGCTGGTAGGTTTGACTATGCAAAATGAGTTTCGATTCGACATTGGTTTAGCACAAAGATTCTTGATTTCTGGCTAAAGTTTGCTCAACTTCGCCAGGTTGTAATCTTGTTTTCTTAGGATTGAAAATAGGGGTATGCTATGTGGATGGAAAGATCTAGAAGTCCTCTACAACTTTTCTGTTTACCTAAAGTCATCAAAACTTGATATTCTGTTGAAATTTGGGGTATGCTTAAACTGCTCCAGATGACCCTACCATAGTACCAATCTCTGTATTTTTGCAATAAATCACAGTAGAAAAATCTTCTGCCTTATTGTGATACATATATGAAAAGGGAAGAAGAATATCTACAGTTTTGTTATTTAAAATATTTCCTAATTCGAATTTGAGGCATTTCAAATTTCGATCTCAAAACAGTGAACTGCAGGGCTGCTGTTGAACAACAGTCAGTTCACCTGTCAAGTTAGATAGCTCTAGCTTTTGATCCAGAATAGTTACATGGTCATATATATACATTTCTGGAAAGCTTAGCAAGTACTCTATCAACTTTATGTTTCACTCATGGCCTGAATCTTTGTGTATCTGTGTTTAGTTCCTATGGTTGCAAACTTGGTTCTGGCACATCAGAACTTGAAACAGTTGGCACATAGTTTCGAATTAGCGCACTATACCTATGTAACAAATGTTTCATGGCCGAAATATTCTACCTATGGATTGTTAACTTGATGTTATACAATGTTAATTTTGTCATTACCTCAATATATTATCATGATATACCTGTATAAATTGTGGACAATCACCACATATACACTAGAGGTTCTGTCTAAATTTCCAGAAAATTTGGGTCAAATTTAGACCTGTATAGATTCTATTTCCTAGCTCACCTGAAGCTTTATGAGTACAATCTGGAAAGTTTGTAAAGTGTACTACAACTTTTCTTTTCAGCCCAACATCTGATTCTGACGTTTCCTGTATGAACATTTTCAATTTATACAGGAAAGTCGGCTGGAACAGACTGTGATTACAACTCCAGTTTTAAAATTTTCTTAAACTATTGGGTGTTGGAAACCTTCTCATTGTTCCAGTATCCTTTTCTATAGATGGCGGATGTGATGAAGCTATTACCGGACGGATGGATATTTTCCACTTGCGCTAGCCGTCCGGGCTTCCCAAGTATGCTGCGGGAAGTGCTCCAACAGTTTGGCTTCATCGAGATGCCATGCTATTGGGGACGAGAAAAGATTGACAGAGGCGTTCGGTCATGCACCATCTTGGTCCACATCCCATCTAGTCCACGTCGTTATGTATGGGCACCTTTCTCGGTTACTATCGAGGGGGCTCATTTGGAGGACACTTGGGCAATCGCAGCAGGCAAGGCGCTTATGAAGCTTTGTGAGCTTCATCAAGATGCCATGGCTGGGACTCAATTTGCCCTTATTCCGGTCCGTGGTGTGGCTGGTTTTGAGTGACAGTGTCGTATGGTTGCTGCCTATACACCGTATGGCGACACAACGTCGACGACACTTGGGACGTATGCGGCTGCGTCCATTATGGTGGTTTCTACACAAGGTGCGATTACTCAGGAGCAAGTCGAAGCCTTGAGGAAAGCGACTGAGCGGGGAGATACTCTTGGTTATATCAATGAGAATCTACGTTCGTTCCTAGCTCCAACAAATCACCGGCTAAATAAGTGCGAGAGTCAGCTGCATTACGCTCGCATTATACTACGAAAGCTCGTGCTGAACTACGGCAAACTCGCAATGAACTGCAGCAAACTCATGGTGAGCTGCAAGCAAGTCAGTTAGAGGTGCAACAACATCAGGAGCAGCTGCGGTAGTCACAGAGGAATGAGACACAGCCACAGAGGCAGCTCAAAATTGGGAGTATGAGGCATAACAACTTCAGGATAATGTGATTGAGGCTGAAGCACAATTGCAATCAGTGGTGTACCCACCGGCCCATGATATACCACTAAGTATGGGTGAAGAAGTGTCTTCGAATGACGAAGAGGAAGAAGAAGATCTTGAGGAACTCGAGTATGTCGAGTAGGACGTATTGGAGTGGGATGTGGCAACATTTCTACCATCACAGGGCAACGTGTAGTTTAGTAGTTGCTCATGTTTGTATCATATTAAGAATAGCAGTGGTTATTTCTAAGATGACAAGATGTGTATGACATCTCGTGGGGACCAGGTATGGTAGAGATGCACTTTCGTAGTGGGAGTCCATCGTTTTGGAGTACGCTACTATAAACTTGGTCATGAGATAATATATCTTGTATAAAGTTTGTACTTTATCAATATATGTGAATGTTATGCACTTATTCCCTTGTCAATAGTCGCGCTACTGAATATAAAATGGATAAAGGAAAAGAAAACATGTGCTGATTTTAAGTCATTTGGATGCAGAATGGTGCGTACGCGCTCGACGCCTGAAATGGGAGGATCAAGTCGTGGTCGTGAGGACGAGTCTCCAACCCAGGAGACAGCTGCGACACCTCAGTAACAGGTTCCTCCACCATCACCTCCTGAACTTCCAAGGAGTCTAGCGGAGGTTCTCGCCGCAGTGCTTGGCTCGCGCAACGAGCAAACTGAGTTACTGTGCTCTTTGGTTCAGCATTCATCCCGTCAAGGAGGGCGACCTGATCCAGGTCCACGACAACCTTCTTCGAGTTCATACTCGGACTTCATGTCAATGCACCCGTCGGTCTTCATGGAGGCCGATAAACCGTTGGAGGCAGACAACTGGCTCAGCTCCATCGAAGGGAAAATCGGTTTGCTACGAGTGACCGAACATTAGAAGACCCTGTTCGCAGCCCAACGATTACAAGGGTCTGCTGGTGCGTGGTGGGCCAATTACCTTGCCGCACGACCAGCCGGCTATGCCGCAAGCTGGGAGGAGTTCTGGGAGGCGTTTCGCGCCTATCACATACCTCCCAGTGTTATGAGGAGGAAGCTTCAAGAGTTCTTGGAGCTAAAGCAAGGAGGAAGGAGTGCTTACGAGTACTCCAAGGCATTCAACCACATGGCCTAATATGCTCAGAACCAAGTGAGTACTGAAGATCGGAAGCGGGAATGCTTCTACCGGAGTTTGAACCCTAAGATGAAGGACAAGATTGCCTTGTTCAACAGCGGCAGCTTCAACAACATGGTCAATGCCGCGATCGTGCAGGAGGACGCTACTAGGGAGCTGTTCTCCGACAAGAAGAAAAGGAGTGCTCCACAAGGTAGCGGAGGGGGTACTCCTCAGAAGTACCGCATGGTGTATCGATCACCATCTGGCCAGCGGTGGCAGCCACCATCGCGACCACCGATGTTTCGTGGTCACCCATTCAACAACGCCGGTTTTGGGCCACCGCAGCAACAGAGGATGAATTAACCACTTTTTTGTAATACGATCAGTTTCACCCGCCGTAGGGCTCGCCCAATTCTCACACACCAATGTAGGGAATATACTCCATTGATGCATTAACCACTTTTCTATAAAATGGAACTGAGAAGACGTAATACTACTTATATTGGCTATCGAGCTCTGAGTTTGAACTAAGTTTTCAAATTTGGAGTAGGTTTTGAAGTCACCACTTCAGAAACGGAGTGTTCTGTTTTCTGCTGTAAAAGACCTGACTTTGAGAAAACATATCTCCCTGTAGAAAACTCCAATGAATGTGTAACATACATGGATGGAAAGTGTAGGAAGTCCTTTAAAACTGTTATGTTCAACTCCAGAAGGGACTGGAGTCCACACTTTCCAGGAATCACATTGGGTGGTGCCGTACGATGCGACACCCAACAGCACACATGTAAAGGAACGCGTATTACATAAATCATTTGCTGAAATTAACAAAGATATTCAGTTTACAAATAGTTTATAAAAATAAACCACAGCGGAAGATAAGATTAGAACTCTCGTACTCCAGTCTAATAAGCAAAAGAGAAGTCTTCCAGCCCACGGATGCTCCTCACTAGTCACGAAAACCAAACAGCAGCGGCATGGTTCCCACATGAGTATATTACTCACAGAGTCCCGAGTCTCATCGAACAACCATAATCATAAGCATAGAGGTTAGTACCTGCAAAACAACGTATATAGCAACCGTGAGCACGAAGACTCAGCAAGACTTAACCGTCTCACCTAAACATGAAACTCTACATGAGGGTAAAGACATAAACATAGGATGGCAGATTTGCATAATGGACTCGCCTAAATGTGGGTCCTTATTTTCAGATTTAGAGCAGGAGCTTAAACCTTGTGCGGGGCAACATTATAACTCCACAATCAAACAAGAAACGCTTCATCACGATGCTGCATGCCCAAGGTGGAAATTAAATTTAGTGAGCCCTATACTAATACATACAACATAGCAATACCATGATAATATAATGTTCATAACAGCAACAATTAATTTTCATCTCAAGTGCAGGTATTTAGCTACGTCACAACTCAGTGAACAAGTGATACTCATAACCGTGTGGGACGGTTATTCGAATCAATGATACCCAGAAAACACGACACGTACGCCCGTACTGGAAGTCACCTACGTGCACTCCACGGACGTCGTACGCAGCCACCTTTCTCAAGTTCCTCCCAAGTTAAATCAATTCAATCGTCTAGGACAGTATCCCCACTAACGGTGCACCCTTCCGCTATGAAGATGTCATGAGTAAGTTTCCGTCTACTGTGCTGCGGTCGAAAACCTGAGGCGATCGAAAAAGCTCATCAAAAGCTTCCCAAGGTACATCGGTTTTCTGGAACCCATATATCCAGTATGACTCCGATGCATTTCAAACTTGCTCAGCAGGGCGGCATACGGATCGGTCCTTAACCAACACAGGCAGGGCTACGCACCCAAGACCACGTCTTGCTGCATCCTACGCCCCTGCCCGGTCTCATTTTCAGATTACTGCTTCATTCTCTTTGAACCAATCCGTGTGAAAAAGACCTAGCCATGCGAGTAGATTCCAACTACTCGACTTCTACCGAATCCTATACAACATTTAGCATAGCATAGTCTACACGATGACTTGACAACTATACAAATGCTCCATAGGTTGATGTGGTCATGCAAGTGGATTTTCAATCACCTTAGCCCTAATGCACAATACTCATCCTAGACATAGGTGATACAAATAAAAATTTTGTAATAGCGCTTACAAAATGTAATACTCATCCTAGACATAGGTGATACGAATAAGACCATGTAAATTAAGTCTAATGACCCTGAAATTTTAACTGGGGTTCAAGGATATTCAAATGAAGGTTCTGGAGAAATTTGGTATTTTTCCAAAGAGCTGAACTATAGGAATTAATTCTATAAGCATTTTGTTTTATTTGAAGTATGGAGAAATTCATATGTACGTTCATACAAATACAAGTGCACCACTGGAAAGTGTTCTTCATGATGGTTCTAACAAAATTTATTTGGTAATTGTTGGACAAGTATCCTAGGAGTTATAGATTTTCCAAGTTGGGGCAAAATCTGAAATAAATTTCAAATGGGAAATGTTTGAATAATCCAGGGGGCCCACAGGTTTAAAATGGACCAATCGCTGGGTGGCACCACGGAGGGTTACTGGGTTAAGCGCGTGGTCACAAACGATCCTCGAGCCGCAGCTGATACGGTGCGCCGCTTCTTTGGCTGACAGCCAGGGCCCGCGGAGTTCGTCTTCTACCTCGCGACACTGTCGGTTCCGACGGCGCACTGCAGCGCCCGACGGTGGCCCCTCGCCGCAGCACGCTCCAGGTCACGGTGGCACTCCAATCTTGCTGCCCCCACCTAAAATCAGATGAGGAACACGGTGGTGCAGTCCCCGACGGCGATAGGTAGCCAGAAATGGCAGCGAGACGGCAGCGGCGGCGATTAGGGTTTCGGCCATATCGGCCGAGCCCTACGGTGGGTGAAGCTGATCGGGAAGACCTTGGGAAGATTCATGGAAGCATGGGGAACAAGAATCTGGCCATGGGAAGGAGAGAAATGGCTTGGAGAATGGTAGTGCCGATGGACCGAGGAGGGAAGGACTGGCAGTTGGGGAAAAATTGTATTCCGGCGTGAATACTCGATGAAACTCGATGGATGTTCTTCGAGGTGATGCGCCTGGCCATATAGAATAACGTAGCACAAGTGCACGAGGAATAATTAACTGCATAAAAGGAATTTCACGCGCGAAGCAAACTCTACTCGTAACCGAAGTTCATCGGAAGAAAAACAAATACGGGGGCTAGGAGGCATGGCATGGGCTGAAACTTTATGAGCAGCTAGAATATGAGTAGGAGAACCATTTTACTTCTAGCACCGAGGTGAGATGATGGCCGTATCGTCAGGTCGACGATGAGCAGAGGCGCGGCAAAACAGGGAAGATTTCCGGCGGCCTCGGTTTCGAAGTTAACAACTTCGGGGATGGCCTAGCTGTGCAAGAACTTGATCACAAAGCTGCACAAGAGGTTGGGGAGTGAGGAGAGGCAAAGAAAAGTTCTTTACACGGAGTACCTTTGCTGCAAATCGGCTGGACAGAGAAGGAATCGTGAGATAAGTGAAAATGGTGCTGGAGACTTCAAGGTGAAGAAAGAGCAAGCCAGGGGCATGGAGGGGGAATAAGTAGGAGGCCAGGGCGAGCTGGGGGCAGCTGGAGCCGGCCACAACAGTGCAAGCAGCTGCCTGGACTTTGCATGCAGTGTGGTGTCACTTGGAGAGCCAAAACATCACTTTGCTTTGGATGACATGTGGGTCCCACCTCATCCTCGTCCTTTCCCCATCAATTCTACCACCTAATTCATTCCAAAATTTGCTAGATATTTGTGGTATGGCTGGATTAATCATATAAAATTTGATTTTGAATTACCATAGTTGATTTGAAAAAGTTTCATTTAAATTCAAACTTGAATTTGAATTTGAGTTGAATTCAATGTAGCTATTGAATTAAATAGCAAACTTGCTTCAAAAATTATGAAACTTTGCATGGATGCTACTTGGAATATTTGGAATCCATTGGTCAACTCAAATATTCATGACAACTTCTTTAAACAGTAGCTAAGTTTATTTTTTTGAATTCCCTAATTTGGAGTTTGAATGAATTTGTTTTTCTCAATTCCTTTTTTGTTCTTTTTAACATTCAAAATTTTTTTCCTAACTGAACTTTGAATTTTGGAAATTTGGGCTTTTACATCCCCCCCCCTTAAAAGAATCTCATCCCGAGATTACAATTACGAGACGAAAGTAGGAGAGAAATTACCGGCTATGAGACGATAAGAAATCCGGATAGTTGGAGCGGAGATATTCTTCGGATTCCCAAGTCTCTTCTTCCACAGTATGGTTGCTCCATACCACTTTATAGAACCACAGCGTGTGGTTCCGCATTGTTCGAGTCTTCTCGTCAAGAATCTGAACCGGATGTTCGGAGTACATCAAATCCGGTTGCAATTTGGCGATGTCGTCGGTGTGGACTGCAGCTGTGAACTTGAGACATTTCCCGAGCTGAGATAAGTGGAAAAGGTCGTGTATACCAGCGAGAGATGCTGGTAATTCCAATCGATAATCCACAGGTCCGCACTTCTCCGTAATAGCAAATTGGCCAATAAATCGGGGAGCTAGCTTTCCTTTTACTCCGAACCGGTGAATTCCTTTCATTGGAGACACGCGGAGGTACACGTGATCCCCGACATCAAAGTGCAGCGGTCAACGCCTCTTGTCCACATAAGTCTTCTGTCGAGATTGAGCCGCTATTAGATTTGGTTGAATGATCCTAACTTGTTCCTCGGCTTTATTGACTAGATCAATCCCGAATGTCACTCTTTCGCCGGACTCGGACCAATTCAGTGGGGTGCGGCATTTATGGCCATAGAGAGCTTCATATGGTGCCATATTTATACTCGCTTGATAACCGTTGTCGTACGAGAATTCCGCCAACGGCAAATGATCGTCCCAATTTTTACCGTGGTGGATGGCACATGCACGCAACATGTCTTCAAGGATCTGGTTCACCCTCTCAGTTTGTCCATCGGTCTGGGGGTGATACGCGGAGCTTCTAATCAGTTTAGTACCCAACGAGGCATGCAGTTGCTCCCAGAAACGAGCAACGAACAGCGAGCCTCGATCTGAAATAATTGTGCGAGGAATGTCGTGTAGGCACACGATTCTTGATATGTATAACTCCACATATTTCTTGGCATTGAATCCGACATTTGCCGGGATGAAGTCTGCTGATTTAGTTAGTTGGTCGACTATCACCCAAATTGAATCATGCATCCGGAATTTGAGTGGAAATCCGACTATGAAATCAATACTCACATCCTACCATTTCCATGCCGGAATATTCAGCGGTTGCAGCTGTCCCGCTTTCTTCATATGGTCGGCCTTCACTCGCCGATACATATCACACTCGAATACGTACTTTGCTATTTCCTGCTTCATCCGTGTCCACCAAAACTTGGTCTTTAAATCTTGATACATTTTATTGCTGCCCGGATGAATAGAAAATTTTGACATGTGAGCTTCATCTAATATTTTCTTTCGGAGCTTAACATCTCTCGGTACACTATCCGCTCCTTGAACCATAATGTACCGTGATCATATTTCCGGAAACATTTTACTTTCCCGCTGTCCACTCTTTCTCGTATGTGTGACATGCCCTTGCCCTTCTTTTGGGCTTCAATAATTTCCTCTTGGATGGTGGGAATGAGAGCAAGATTATTGAGAGCCCCATACGGAATCTCATACAGACTTGGTTCCTCATCTTCTGTTTAAGCCATGGTGATATTGTGGACACGGGCTTTCCGACTGAGCGCGTCGGCAACCACATTCGCTTTACCGGGGTGGTAGTGAATTTCAATTTCGTAATCTTTGATCAACGCAACCACCTTCTTTGTCTCATATTCAGCTCCTTCTGCGTGAAATTGTATTTCAAACTCTTGTGGGCGCTGTAGAGGTGTACAAGGTTTCCAAGCAAGTAATGCCTACACATTTTTTATGCCAATACCACGGCAGCAAGCTCAAGGTCATGGGTCCGATAGTGCTGCTCGTGGTTTCGGAGTTGTGGAGATCCATATGCGACCACACGTCCTTCTTGCATAAGAACACAGCCAAGTCCGATGCCGGATGCATCGCAATAAACGTCAAACGGTTTTGTCGTGTCCGGCTGAGCAAGAACCGGGTTGTTGTAAGGTGATGTACTAATGTCTTGAACGCATCTTCACAAGCTGAACTACAATTATATTTGGTGCCCTTTTTCAGCAGCTTCGTCATCGGCTTAGCGATTTTTGAAAAGCTTGGGATGAACCTCCGATAATATCCCGCTAAACCAAGGAAACATCAGACTTCATGTATGGACTTAGGAGATTGCCATTTCAGTACATTAACAATTTTACTTGGGTCCATAGCGATGCCCTCAGCTGAAATAATGTGTCCCAAGAATGGCACTTGGCTGATCCAAAATTCACACGTGCTGAATTTTGCGTGTAACTTGTGATCTCTCAACCGTTGCAACAAAATATGCAAATGTTCAGCATGCTATTCCTTTGACTTGGAATAAACCAATATGTTGTCAATGAATACCACAACAAACTTGTTGAACTCCGGCATAAATACTGAGTTCATGAGATACATGAAGTGAGCCGGAGCGTTGGTGAGACCAAAAGGCATGATGAGATACTCGTATAATCTGTATCGTCGAGAATGCCATCTTCGGTATATCCTCAGGTTGGATTTTGATTTGATGATATCCGGACCAAAGATCCATCTTTGAGAACACTCTCGCACCAACAAGTTGATCGAATAAAATGTCGATGCGGGGCAGCGGGTACTTGTTCTTTATAGTCATGGCGTTGAGCGGTCGATAATCCACGCATAACCGCAATGTTTCATCCTTCTTCTTGACAAACAAGGTTGAGCAGCCCCAAGGTGACGAGCTTGGGCGAATAAAACCCTCGTCCACAAGGTCCTTCAAATGCTCCTTTAATTCAGCTAGCTCATTAGGCGCCATTCGATATGGTCTTCGAGAGATTGGTGTGGTCCCTGGTACAAGTTCAATCTTGAACTCAATGTCACGCTCGGGCGACATGCCCGGTAAGTCATCAGGAAACACAACGGGATACTCACAGACCACCGGCATATGCTTCCGTGTTATATCCAAACTGTCCAAAAACAGCTTGTGTTGTCCGTGCATCGGAGAGTCAATTTGGATAGTCCGGGTACCGATATTAAGAATGGCACCGTGATGGTTCAACCATGACATCCCCAATATTACGTCAATCTTCTGTTCATCCAATATAATCAGCGACGTCAGATATATCTTGCCCCCCAAACATAAAGCTGCTCGGGAACAATCTGACTAGCCGAGATACTTCCACCCGGTCAGCTTATAAGAAAACTTTTCTTGGGAGTATTGGTGGACAATTGGTGCTGATCCACACATGATTTACTGATAAAATTGTGGGTAACATCGAAATCAAAGAGTATGAGGACGGGTATGTCTTTGATAGCAAACATGCCTGCTAACACCGGTGCTCCCTCCAGAACACTCTCGATTGCCATATGTTGAACACTTCCGGTTTGCCGTGCTGTCTTCTCTGGTTGAATACGGCACTGAATACACTGTTGTACTGGTACTTGCCTACTACTCAAGATCTTCTCTGGGCAATCATTGGTATAGTGCCCAACACGGTCCCATGCGGAACACCTATACTGATTCAACGTCCCATTGACTTGAGGTCTGAATTGTCCTGCATCTCGCTGCGAGATAAATGCCCTTGGAACAATTTGGGACGGTTCTTGCTGTTGATGTACTGCTGGTTGGAAATCTAATACTTCAAATGGCCGACTCCGATACGAACTTGGTTGTGCAGCCGGCTGCCATATCTGACCAGACGGTGATCGGTACACCATACGGTATTTCTGAGGGACATTATATGTGTTGTCCTGCACAGCAAGTCTCTTCTTTGACTCCTCCGCGATCCTCTCATGTGTGGCATCCTCTTGCGTCATCGCCGCATTAAGCATAGCGTTGAACAAGCCTTGATTAAACAATGCAAGCTTTTCTTTCAACATGGGGCTTAGACCCTGATAGAAATACTCTCGCTTCTGATCTTCCGTACTCACATACTCCGACGCATATTGCGCTAAATTAACAAAGACTTTGGAGTACTCTTGAGCACTTCTTTCTCCTTGCTTCAAATAAAGAAATTCCTAAAGCTTCCTTCTCATAATGGCAGGAGGAACATGATAGGCACGGAATGCCTTCCGGAACTCTGTCCAAGTGACTTGCTGTCCGGCGGCCAAGGAGGCGATGTGGTTCGACCACCAAGCACCAGCGATGCCATGTAGTTGTTGTGTCACATATAAAACCTTCATATGATCACTGCACTGTAGCAGTCTGAACTTAGCTTCAATGGTGCGGAGCCAATGGACCGCATCTAGAGGTTCACCATAACCACTGAACACGGGGGGTGCAGTCGGCAAGAATTCTTGATAGGTTGCTTGCTGAGGTTGACGATTGCCTTCAGCTTGACGCCCCCCTTGATTGGACGTAATCTGCACGAGGGTTCGCAGCAGTTTGGTCCGCTCGTCGCGCGAACCCAGCATGGCTGCGATATCATCCGCCAATGTTAGCGGAGACGGAGGTGGCGGTTGTGCTGGCTGTTCCGGCTCTCGGAAGTCATCCCTTCCCTGACTTGAACCACTGACCTCGTATGTTGTGCGATTGCACACCATTATGCAGTTACAGTCATTAACGCAACATGAGACGTGATATTGCAAGATCACACTCAAGATTAAAACAATAGTGTGCGTATTGATAACTAAAGTTGCATAAGGGTCATATGTTGATAAAGTGTAAACTTTATACAAAATACATCACCCCTGGACCAATGTTACAATAGCGATTTCCAAAATAATGAACTCCATGGATCGAAGTTCATTTCGACTATTGTTGGTAACGACGGGACGTTATAAATATTCACAATATACAAATTTGTAATAAATATTCCAAGGATTCAATAAAGGTCTTGCATGATCCGGTTCGAATTTTCTAGAGTGACATATGGTGAAAACAATCAGGAGTCCAGAAATGGTTCCAGTTTCTGTACAGTTTTGGCAGAGTTTTGAACATTCAAATTTTGAACAGGTTAGAGGGAAATTCAGTTGTGGAGTTGAACATAACAGTTTTAAAGGACTTCCTACACTTTCCATCCATGTATGTTACACATTCATTGGAGTTTTCTACTAGGAGATATGTTTTTTCAAAATCAGGTCTTTTTACGGTAGAAAACAGAACACTCTGTTTTTGAATTGGTGACTTCAAAACCTACTCCAAATTTGAAAACTTAGTCCAAACTCAGAGCTCGATAGCTAATATAAGTATTTTTACATCTTATCAGTTCCATTTTACAGAAAAGTGGTTAATGCATCAATGGAGTATATGTCGGTACTACATGCCTCTCAATGTAAAAATTCTAGGCCGGTATTCCGGCATACGTCTCAATGGTGGCTTTAATAATGTTCACTCGCAAATGATTTCTATACGAAATAACGATCACGTGGTCAGTGTACCTTTCACTACACACAAACTATTGATCAATCATATGGTGTCAGCCCGCACGGGCGAACAATTCACAATAGTATATATGAAAGTAAAAACATTCGTCCCGTATCGTTCTATACGGGCCGCCTCGAGTTATGCCACGTCTCGAGGTACATAAAATGGTTTTCTACCACCCGACGGGGTCCCACGTCTTTGTATATTGCTGCACCAGTAGGAGGCGCATCGGGTTATGTCCCACCCGACGGGGGCTCCCTCTAACTTTGAAGCACGCTGGGGTACCGCGTGTCATATGTTCTCAGAAACACGGAAAGTTTCAAAGACTCAAATTGACTCTTCCGTGCAAAGCCACGGAAAGATTTCCATGCTACCATTCGCATGGTGACATTACCGCAATTGATCCGCTTGCGGTGGCGTACCTTACCTCTTACCTGACGTCAGAGCGTCGTTACAGAATATAATAACACATAAGTTAGTTTCGCCACCTTAATAACATATGCTAATATAGTCCTTATGTGGGCCTAGCATCGTATCGTCACTGTATCCTATGTTTTTCTCGTAATACGATCATTTATAAGTGAGCTATTCCCAATGCGGCTCAGATACCACGTCTGTGGGGACCGGAGTCCACACTTTCCAGGAATTGCATTGGGTGGTGCCGTGCGATGCGACACACGACAGTACACATATAAAGGAACGCGTATTACATAAATCATTTGCTGAAATAAACAAAGATATTCAGTTTACAAATAGTCTATAAAAATAAACTACAGTGGAAGATAAGATTACAACTCTCGTACTCTAGTCTAATAAGCAAAAGAGAAGCCGTCCAGCCCACGGACGCTCCTCACCAGACACGAAAACCAAACAGCAGCGGCATGGTTCCCACATGAGTATATTACTTGGAGAGTCCCGAGTCTCATCAGACAACCATAATCATAAGCATAGAGGTTAGTACCTGCAAAACAACTTATGTAGCAACCGTGAGCAGGAAGGCTCAGCAAGACTTAACCGTCTGACCTAAACATGAAACTCTACATGAGGGTAAAGACATAATGGACTCACCTAAATGTGGGTCCTTATTTTCAGATTCAGAGAAGGACCTTATATTTCGTGCGGGGCAACATCGTAACTCCACAATCAAACAAGAAACGCTTCATCACGATGTTGCATGCTCAAGGTGGAAATCAAATTTAGTGAGCCCTATACTAATACATACGACATAGCAATAGCATGATAATATAATGTTCATAACAGCAGCAATTAATTCTCATCTCAAGTGCAAGTATTTAGCTACATCACAACTCAGTGAACTGGTGGTACTCATATCCGCGAGGGATGGTGATTCGAATTAATGATATCCGGAAAACACGACACGTACGCCCGTACTGTAAGTCACGTCGGTGCACTCCACGGACGTCGTACGCAGCCACCTTTCTCATGTTCTACCCAAGTTGAATCGATTCAATCGTCTAAGACAGTATCCCGACTCACGGTGCACCCTTCCGCAGTGAAGATGTCATGAGCATGTTTCCATCTACTCTGCTGCGGCCGAAAGCCTGAGGCGATCGAAAAAGTCTCAACAAAAGCTTCCCAAGGAACATCAGTTTCCTGGACCCCATATATCCAGTATGACTCTGGTACAATTCAAACTTGCTCAGCAGGGCAGCATACAGATCGGTCCTTAACCGACACAGGCAGGGCTACGCACCCAAGACCATGTCTTGCAGCATCCTACGCCCCTGCCTGGTCTCATTTTTAGATTACTACTTCATTCTCTTTGAACCAATCCCGTGTGAAAAAGTCCTAGCCATGCGAGTAGATTCCAACTACTCGACTTCTACCGAACCCTATACAACATTTATCATAGCATAGTCTACACGATGACTTGACAACTATCCAAATACTCCATGGGTTAATCTGGTCACGCAAGTGGATTTTCAATCACCTTAGCCCTAATTCACAATACTCACCCTAGACATATGTCATACAAATCAAAATTTTGTAATAGCGCTTAAATGCAAACCGGGGCTTGCCTGGTTGCGAGACGGTGTCAAAGTTAATCTCCAGAGAGATGACTTCAAGTAGCTCCGGGGTCTTCTTGAGCTCAGCAAATAATCGATATGCAAAGAATAATGCAAGTTAATCAATACTGGTATTATATTATAGTTCAAAGGAAAGACAGTTAAGTATATGAAATTCAAATTAAAGTTTGAATTTAAATGAAACTTTGTCAAATCAACTATGGGAATTCAAAATCAAATTCTATATGATTAATCCAGCCATCCCACAAATATGTAGCAAATTTTGGAATGAATTAGGTGGTAGTATTGATGGGGAAAGGATGAGGATGAGGTGGGACCCACTTGTCATCCAAAGCAAAGTGTTGTTTTGGCTCTCCAAGTGACACCACATTGCATGCAAAGTCCAGGCAGCTGCTTGCACTGTTGTGGACGACTCTAGATGCCCCAGCTCGCCGTGGCCTCCTACTTATTCCCCCTCCATGCCCCTGGCTTGCTCTTTCTTCACCTTGAAGTCTCCAGCAGCATTTCCACTCCTCTCCCGATTCCTTCTCTATCCAGCCGATTTGCAGCAAAGGTACTTCGTGTTAAGCACTTTTCTTTGCCTCTCCTCACTCCCCAATCTCTTGCGCAACTATGTGATCATGTTCTTGCACAACTAGGCCATCCCCGAAGTTGTTAACTTCGAAACCGAGGCCGCTGGAAATCTCCCCTATTTTGCCGCGCCTATGCTCATCGTCGACCCAACGATACGTCCATCATCTCACCTCGGTGCTAGAAGGGAAAATGTTCGCCTACTTATGTTCTAGCTGGTCGTAAAGTTGCAGCCCATGCCATGCCTCCTAGCCCCCGTATTTGTTTTTCTTCCGACGAACTTTGGTTATGAGTAGAGTTTTCTTCGCGCGTGAAATTCCTTTTATACATTTAACTATTTCTTGTGCGATTGTGCTACGTTATTCTATATGGCCAGACGCATCACCTCGAAGAAGATCCATTGAGAGTATTCACGCTAGAATACAATTTTTCACCAACTGCCGGTCCTTCCCTCCTCGGTCCATCGACACTACCATTCTCCAAGCCATTTCTCTCCTTCCTATGGCCAGATTCTTGTTCCCCATGCTTCCATGAATCTTCCCAAGGTCTTCCCGATCAGTTTCACTCGCCGTAGGGCTCGACCTACATGGCCGAAACCCTAGTCACCCATCGTTACAAAATATAATAACACATAAGTTAGTTTTCCCACCTTAATAACTTATGCTAATATAGTCCTTATGTGGGCCTAGTATCGTATCCTCACCGTATCCTATGCTTTTCTTGTAATACGATCCTTTATAAGCGTGCTATTCCCGCGGCTTTGATACCATTTTTAACACCCCAACCACTACAGTCTTGGCGGTCGTTACTTCTGACAGCTCTCTAGGATCACAAACTAGCCCCACAGACCAACACTAGTCTTTTCTGCGCATTTTGTCCTCACTCGTGCGCACCCGAGAAAACTTCCCGGTCGGTCACCCATCCACAAATCGCTCAAGGCCAAGCATGCTTAACCTCAGAGTTCATTGCAGGTGAGCTTCTGGAAAAGAAGGTGTACCTTGGTGGTATGAGTTATTCTATCAATCCTATTAAACCATGAGCCAGGATGTCACAATTCACCCACCTTAGAAGACCGAGGTCCTCATCGGTCAACTCCCAAGCCAGGATCGTCCCCTCTTGGCCATGTCCATACGTTCAGTACTGGCATACATATCATATCGTGTCCCTCCTAGAGAACCCACGCGTCATGCGTACGTACTCATGTCCCTGACCCGTACGCACCTGTGAAACCTCAAGGGTTGGCTCTGATACCATTATGTGACACCCCAGCCACTACGGGCCTGGTGGTCGTTACTTCTAGCACCTCTCTAGGATCACATACTAGCCTCACAGACCAACACTAGTCTTTTCTGTGCATTTTGTCCTCACTTGTGCGCACCCAGGAATACTTCCCAATCGGTCACCCATCAACAAAAATTCTCCGGGCCAAGCACGCTTAACCTCAGAGTTATTTGCATGTGAGATTCAGAAAAAGAAGGTATACCTTGGTGGTATGAGTATCCTATGAATCCTATTAAGCCTTCAGCCAGGATGTCACAACAACGCAGGGGCGGACCCCAAAGGGTATGTCGGGTAGGCCCTGACATACCTTGAGCCTAGTAAAAAGTCTTTTTTTTTCATGTGGTCTTTGCGCAGTGACTAGCCATAGCAATTGCCACTCCTAATTTTTATACTAAAAATGACAAACTTTTGAGCATAGGGAGTATAGTTCTACTAGTGGCAAAAATGAGTTTTCTGTAAAGGTGCAATTGTAATTATTTTAGTAAAAATAATGTTATGTAATATGTAGGATCAAAATGCACATGAAAACCTACCAGGGGGGGGTTGAATGGTAGATTTAAACTTTTTCAACGGAAGCAACAAAAACCCCTCGGCGGAAAACCGATCTGTTAAAGAAATGGTGTGCAACTGTTTTCAACATGTTGAACCGTGACAAAACAAGTATAGATTGTAGGGAATCAAGTAAAAAGTTGTCACAACAAGAGTCATGACAAACCGTCAAGAAAAAGTAATGTTATGATCGAAAGATCCAACAAGGATCAATCTGTTCTACCCGAGTAAAAAAAAACAGATCTGCAACACTGCAAGGAAACTCATGTAGATCAGCAACCAAATATCCAATGAACGTGACATTTTCACAGATGATAAATAATAAAGTTGTAAAGATAATAAAAAAGAATCACGTCAATTAGACTTGTAAAACTAGAGTTATGATAAAAACACCGAAACAACGTAGTGCCGTGTAGAAACTCGACGAAAAAAACTTGCCTAAAACAAGTCCGAGGAAAAAGGAACAAAAGATCCTCAAAACTACAAATTTATTGATCAAAACACAAGAGGAACAGCCCCAAATTCGTCTTACCACGAGCTCTGGCCTTCCTTGCTTATATAACCCTCCCGAAGGCCAACCCAATCCAAACTAGGACTCTAATCCTACTCAGTTTCAGCCGAAACTTTCTATAACGGATCAAGACTCTTCCATACGCATATGGAAGCAATCTTAAGACTTCCAAATACCTTATGAACGTACTAAAGATTCCTAAAAAACTCAACTTCGTGACTCATACGAAATCTAACAAAAACAAACTCAAAACTTTCCATAAATAAACCATAACCACATTAGCCGCAGCCTGAGGCATAATCCAGCCGGTTGGACCTTTCCAACAAGTTCTTTATCTCCACTTATCTTCATCATGTATTGGAACCATTTTGCCATGTCCATGCAATCCTTGCACATGTACAAACACATTCCAACGACGTCCAAGATACCTTCATATGCATTGTTCTTGATCCAAAGAAACCCGTGTAGATCAGAATTCAAATATACAATGACCGTGAAACTTTCACAGATGATAAATAATCAAGTTGTGAAGATAACCCAAAAAGAATCATGTCAATTGGATTTGTAAAACTAGAGTTATGATAAAACACCGAAGCAACGTAGTGCAGCTCGACGAGAAAAACTTGTCGGAAACAAGTCGGGCGAACAAGGCAGAAAGCTCCTCTAGACTATGAATTTTATTGATCAAAGCACAAGAGGAACAGCCCCAGAGTCGTCTTACCATGAGCTTTGGCGTCCATTGCTTGTATAACCAGCCCGAAGGTTAACCCAATAAAAACTAGGACTCTAATCCTACTATGTTTCAACCAAAACATTCAATATCTGCTCAAGACTCTTCCATACACAGATGGAAGCAATCTAAAGACTTCCAAACACCTTAGGAACGTCCTAACCATTCCTAAAACAACTAAATTTCATGACCCACATGAAATCTAACAAAAAAAATTGAAACTTTCCATAAACGAACCGTAACTACCTCAGCCGCTACGTGAGGGATAATCCAGCCGCTTGGACCTTTCCGACCAATTCTTTATGTCCACTTCTCTTCATCATGTCTTGGAACCTGGTTGCCACATCCATGAAAACACCTACCAACGATGTCCACGATACCTTCATATGCATTGTTCTTGACCCAAAACATGTTTTGTGACCTCCCGATAAACTCAACCACAATTCCTCCCGGACTTGGTTGTTGAACCTCATCTTCTACCTAAGACTAGTTGAATGGATCTCATCACTAGCCATGTCTTGACCTCGAGCAACACCTGCACATGGACTAACAACCAATTCTTTGCGAGTCCAAGTCCTCGACTTGACTCTCGTTAGTCCGAAAACCACAACATGTTATATGAGCACGTCACATAAGCATGTTGCAAACACATCAATGTTTAGCCACCATAATGAGACATAACACATCAAAAAAATTGTAAGGAAATACTAAGCAAACATCCCATAAGCCAAAAAGCAAGTTTGAAACATTCCAAGTTAAAAACAAATCCGCCACACAATTATTTCAGCAAATAACATTATCAAATAGACCAAAAGCGGCGCTGCAATGTAACAGGCAAAAGATCGGACAATACAATCTCAAACTCACGTGCAAATCACGTGACCGAAAATTTGGACAGTGTAAAAGTCAAATTCCCGCAAGTTCAGACGATCCGAAGTGGGCTTTTCAAGTATATTCAAAACTTTGCGTGTGAATCCTTACTTTTATTTAGATTGCCAATGTATTCAGCACACATAGGCCTAACAGTCTCCCACCTTGATGAATGCATTGGCAACACCACCTAAAATCTGAACATTGGCTTATTTTCATGAAAAGTTTCAAAAAAAATTTCTCCCCCCTTTTGAAAATAATAAATTAAATGAGAAAGTAATTTCCGAAACAAATTCTCCCCCTAAGAAGAACGTGTAAAAACTCGTGAATGTGCAATGTGTGACATATTTCTCCCCTATGCATATTTCTCCCCCTTTGACAATGTATTCAACAAGTTTTAAAAGAGAATTTCAATTGGTATGAGCATATTATAACATATACAATAAAACAAAGCTCATCCAAATCATACTATCAAGTAACTTACACTATCACATCAATGAAACACATAAAGTAGTGTAAGCCATGCCAGAGTTCAAGTGTAATTTTAATTTAAGCAAGTCATCATATCACAAACTTACTATTTCAAGACCTGAAAGCATGACTCTTGTTGTTGCATTTCTCATTTTTCATTATTATATAGAGCATAAATTTTGATCATATGACATTTGCAAGATATTATATGCCGCATCAGCCTTATTCTAACCAACCAAGCCAAGCCTATGTCATTTGACAATCAGAAGCTTAAGAACATGATTTTAGTCATAAACAACTTCTTCTAAGTTCATATCTAAGTGCAATGATAAGCCATCTCAAAAGAAGAAATGCGATCCATGCATATTCTCTTGATCTTTTATCATTTTTTATTTGATCATAAAAGCTCAATATGAGGATAGTTGATTGATTATTTTTTCATTATTAAAAGCACTTGTGAGCATGCAATAAGTTCAAACCAGCAATAAAGTTTGATCATGAGCAGATTTAGTGTAAATAACAATTCTAATTACTAGTCATGGCAAAAACTACAAATTGTATAACACGAGCAATGTAGTAAGAACTTTCAATATGTAACAAGAATCACAAAGTCATATATGTATGAAATACTATGCTCATACTATTTTAAATTGAGAATCACGCATAGACTTCCCAAGTTTCAAAACTCTCCCTCAATTTAAGCCATGAGGATGCACAACCTCTATGTCACTACAAATGAAACAAAAACGAGTGAAATCCAAAGTTTTGTAAAAATGTCAGCAAATTTTTGTTGTTCGGTATCTAAATGGTGAAGCACAATGTTTCCTTTTTCAACATTATTATGGAGAAAGTGATACCTAAGTCAATGTGCTTTGTTCTAGAGTGTTGCACAGGGTTTTTAGCAATGCAAATGGTACTAGTGTTATCACAAAATAGTGGAACACTATCTAGATCAACCCCATAGTCCTTAAGTGTTTGAACAATCCAAAGAATTTGTGAGCAAGCGCTAGCAGAAGCTACATATTCAGATTTGGTTGTGGATTCCGCAAATGAATTTTGTTTTCTAGAGGACCAAGCAAGAAGTGAATTTCCAAGAAAATGACAAGCACCCGAAGTACTTTTCCTATCAATCCTACAACCGCCAAAATCAACATCCAAAAAAGCTTTCAAAGTAATGGTTGAGGAAGAAGGAATAAAAATGCCAAGTTTTTTAGTTCCGTGTAAGTACTTGAGAATCCTTTTGACGGCTTGACGTTGCGAAACACGTGGGGAAGATTGAAATCGTGCACAAAGACATATGCTAAATTGTATGTTCGGTCTTGATGCTGTGAGGTACATAAGTGACCCGATCATGCTTCTATATTCTTTTGGATCCACGGGTTCACCATCTTCATCAAGTTCAAGTGTCATTGCTATTCCCATTGGTGTACGGAGAGGCTTACTTTTCTCTATGTTGAAGCACTAAAGAAGATCTTTCGTGTACTTCGTTTGATGCACAAAGGTTCCCTTCTTAGTTTGCATGATTTGCAGTCCCAGAAAGTACATGAGTTCTCCCATCATACTCATCTCAAATTCTGAACTGATCATAGCTGGATTGTGTGACTCGTCGTGCAAGCTTCTAATGATTTGTTGTGGAGGATGACTTTTAAGGACGCGGAGGGGAGTAGACACTTCACAAGATCCTTCTTCTTCACGTTCATCACAGATCGAAGAACTTGTGGCTTGAGGACAATCTGTATTAGTTGCAGTAGTTGTTTGTGCTGGTTGTGGTGCGAAATCTGCAGCGTGATCAACGTCATTTGATTCTGAATTTTTGGGTACCCATTTCTTCATCTTCTTCGATGAAGATACTATTTCCCCGCAGATATGGATCTGGACCTGCAATATTGGAGCTAGTACTTGAGCTAACTTCATCAAAAGAAACCTCACAAGTCTCCACAATTTTGTTAGTATCAAGAAAAAGCACATAGTAGCCCCTAGTATGAGATGAGTAACCAAGAAACATGCCATCAACAGATCTAGGTTCAAATTTATCAAGATTACCATGTTTCTTAACAAAGAATTTGCAACCAAAGACACTAAAGTGTGTGACACTAGGCCTCTGTCCAAACTGAAGTTCATATGGTGTTTTTCCAAGATTAGCACGCAAGAAAACATGATTCGAAACATAACAAGCGGTTTCAATTGCATTAGCCCAAAATTTCCTAGGAGTTTGATAACCATCAAGCATAGTCCCTATGTTTTTGTCCTTTTTCTTAAGTATGACCGTGGCACAAGAAATAGCATCACACATTTCTTTGCAAGTTGGACATACCTCTTCATCGTCACTGTTGTGTTCTGCGTCCTCCATACTTGATCTTGATTTGCCCGCCATGAAGCACATATTTGCCAAATTCTCTTCATCTTCGTAACTTCCAATGTTCACATCGCTCGAGTCAAGTTTTTGAAGTGCGGAGACAAAGCTGTTTACTAATTGGCAATTGTAAAACCCTTCTTCTTCTTATTGTTGTTTGCAGAGGAGTACTTCGTCCTTGTTTGCTTTTCATCATGGGAAGTAGGACCTGAAAGATTAGGACAATCCGTACAAAAATGTCCTATCTTACCACATTCGAAGCATCGTTGATAACCAACACTTCCTCTTCTTTGATTTCTCACATTTTGCAATGACTTTGAGAATCTAGTAGAAAGAAGTGCTAGCTCCAACTCCAGAAACTCTTCAATCTGTTCAAGGGTTAGAGAGGACAACAAAGCAAGTGTACCACATGGTGAAGATTGGATAGAGCTAGGTATGTCACCTTGAGAAACAAATGAAGAGACTTTTTGGGTTCTTACATGAGATTATGTCAATTTCATGAGTTTTCAACTTAGAATATAGCACCTCCAAAGTAGGTGTACTCATGACAGTAGATTCATAAATAGATGTAACTTTCATCTCCCAAATTGACATGTCTAATGCAGTTAACAATTGCCTAGCATTTTCAGCATATAAAACATTAACATTGATGCTATGCAAGTTGCTGAGAATTTTATTTAAGCAAGCAAATAAGTCATTGATGGACTCACCAGGATGCCTCTCAAAGCGCATATATTCTTTATTGAACATATCTTGCCTTACCTCCCTGCTCGTGTTGGATCCTTCGTGGTAGTCGCAAAGTGTCATCCACACATGGTACACTGGTCGAAGGTGTGCAAGACGATCGAAGTCGCTTTGAGTGAATCCTTGTATGATCAAGTTGCGAGCCTTGTTATTATTGTCGACATCTCTCATGTTCGCAACTGTAACTTGATCATTCGATGGCACATCAAAGGACTTATAGACCTTCTCCTAGATTGCGAAGCCTTGTGCTTGTAGGTAAACCTCCATACGAGCCTTCCGAACTTGAAAATCAATGCCACTGAACACACAAGGTTTTGCAGAGTATTTCTCCGTGATGATTAGTCAAAACACGTGCATATCAAAATATTAGAGCGCACCGTGGCTCTGATACCAATTGTAGCATCTAAGAGCACATTAAAAGCTACCAAAGGCGGTGAATGGTAGATTTAAACTTTTTCCAGCAAAAGCAACGAAAACTCCCCGGCAGAAAATTGATTTGTTAAAGAAATGGTGTGTGCAACTGTTCTCAACGTGTTCAACTATGACAAAACAAGTATAGATTGTAGGGAATCAAGTCACGAAGATGTCACGACAAGAATTACAAAAAAATCGTATAGAAACTCATGTATATCGGAAACCAAATATCCAATGATCGTGAAATTTTCACAGATGATAAATAATCAAGTTGTGAAGACAACCCAAAAAGTATCACATCAATTGGACCTGTAAAACTAGAGTTATGATAAAAACACCAAAGCAACATAGAGTTGTGAAAAATCTTGACGAGAAGAACTTGTCTGAAACAAGTCGGACGAACAAGGCGCAAAGCTCCACTAAACAACAAATCTTATTGATCAAAACACAAGCGGAACATCCCCAAAGTCGTCTTACCACGAGCTCTGGCGTCCCTTGCTTATATAACTAGCCTGAAGGCCAACCCAATCCAAACTAGGACTCTAATCCTACTCAGTTTCAATCGAAACTTTCCATAACTGCTCAAGACTCTTCCATATGCAGATGGAAGCAATCTTAAGACTTCCAATCAACCTAGGAACGTCCTAAACGTTCCTAAAACAACTCAACTTTGTGACCCACACGAAATCTAACAAAAAACAAAATCGAAACTTTCCATAAACGAACCATAACCACCTCAAACGCAGCCTAAGGCATAATCCAGCCGGTTGGACCTTTTCGACCAATTCTTTATGTCCACTTCTCTTCATCACGTCTTAGAACCATGTTGCCGTGTCCATGCAATCCTTTCACACGTGCAAACACCTTCCAATGACGTCCACGATAACTTCATATGCATTGTTCTTGACCCAAACATGTTGCGTGACCTCCTGATCAACTCAATCACAATTCCTCACGAACTTGGTTGCTGACCTCATCTTCTACCTAAGACTAGTTCAATGATCCCGTCACTAGCCATGTCTTGACCTTAAGCAACACCTTCAAATAAACAAACAACCAATTTTTTGCGAGCCCAAGTCCTCGACTTGACTCTCGTTAGTCTGAAAACCACAACATCTTACAAGAGCACGTGACATAAGCATGTTGCAAACCCATGCAATGTATAACCACCATGATCAGCCATTAATACATCAAAAACTTAGTAAGAAAATACTAAGCAAGCGTCCCATAAGCCAAAAAGCAAGTTTGAAACATTGCAAGTTAAAAACAAATTCACCACACAATTATTTCAGCAAATAACATTATCAAATAGACCAAAAGCAGCGCTTCAATGTAGAAGGCAAAATATCAGACAATCCAATATCAAACTCACATGCAAATCATGTGACCAAAAATTCGGACAGTGCAAAACAAAATTCCTGGAAGGTTAGACAATCCGAAGTGGGCTTTTCAACTATATTCGAGGGTTTGAGAATAGAAGGTACGTACCATCTAGGCAGCCAGTCGAAAGCTCGAACAAAGCTACACAACTGGGTACACAATCGGGGTGTGCCTGTGTACCTTAACCCGCATCGTGCGTCCCCGGTGGTGGGTTGGCAAGAGCCTGGTATGTTCTAATTACACACTAATGAAGAATAATATATATCCTGTCATCAATAGAGATAACATAATATGGTTGACAGGAAGGATGTTCCCTCGAGCGTTCCACGTTAGAATGTACCATCTAGACATAGCTCACTATGTGGTTCATCAAATTAATCGCATACCATGTACAATAAATTTTCCAACATGTTGTACTTGATTTTTCGAAGAAACGACAGCTGTAGGCGCTAGCCGCTACGTGTTCTGATTTTAGAAACAAATGAACACACTTGTGAAAACACGCTAGCTAGCTCCCTCTTTTCTCAAAAGATTGTTACCTTTAGTTCATTTTTTGAACTAAAGGTGACAAAATTTTGAGAAAGGAGGGAGTACGCAACATCAAATCCTCAATGTCATCAAATTAACATGATCCTCAATAAGGGGCATGTCAAATTAAAAAACTGCCTGTGAAGTTGATGCAACGCGTAGAGCCATTGCGATAACCGATAGGAGGCAAACCGCGGTTTGGAGTAACTTCAACCGACCCACCCATTCAAAAGCACGGTTTTTGAAGCGTCTAATCATCTCCACTCGCGCGATTAGACGATGACCCACTATAAAGGCACATCGTCCTCTTGCTATTCCGCCGCATCACTCCGTCGATCATAGCCTCCAAACTTCTCCTGTTGCTTCCGCCACACCACCGTCGACCACCTCTTGCTCTTTCTCTGCACCTCCGTCACCGCACAAATGGTTGGCCCTGCACCAAATCGCTCCATGCAATCAATGTCCTCTGAACCTCCTTCTCCATTTTCATCACCGCCAATGCTGGTGGAACTGCAGGCAGCCCGCACCTCCTTTGACCGCGGCGACTGCAACTCCTCATCCCGGTTGTCTTTAGAAGATTGTCCGCCTCCTCACCACTCGCATCGACGAACTCAATTGGCGCCCTAAGGAGGCCACCGATGGCAAGTCCACCATCGAAGAGCGCACAAAAAAGCTTGCAAAATTGGTGTGGGATGTATTTTATGATACATCTTGCTCATGTCGCCGTCTGGGTCTTGGGCCCCTTCACGTCCACACCCGCATGGAAACCGCCGGCCACTACTGCTTCGAATTAAGCTTTGTGGCTGCTCATCTCGATGTCCTCCACAAGACAATCATGAAGGTGGCTGCGGTGGAGGGCCGCTAGCACCTTTTGCGCACCATCACCCAGAAGCTTTGGACTAAATTACCATAGGAGGAAGAGGAGGAGGCGGCCGCGGCAGCAGTGGCAGCGGCAGCGGCAGCAGCGGTAGAGGAGGAGGTGGAGGAGACCTCCTCCGACTTTGAGTAAAGTAGGATTAGGAGTAGTTTTCCTTTTTCTTGTTTTCTATGTGTTTTCATGTTTCTTGTTTGTAATATATGTGTTGTTTTTATGTTAATAAAAAATGTCTTTTTTGTTCATGAACAATGTGTAACACCCTCATTTTCATCCTTCATGCACTGCCTTCATTCTTATATATGTCTAATATGATACAACACAAAAGGTACAAGATTAACATAAATAAGAGCCAAAACAACAATTAAAAACTTGGCTTGGTACGGACTTGTCCGGATTGGACCCTGAACTAGTCTGATTTAGCTAATGTTGGTCTCCAGACTTTTCCGTTAACTGCTACGGATTAGGTCGAAATCATTTCTATGGTTTCCTCAGATTTGTCTAGCCAGGTACCGAACATGTCCGATTGACTTTCTGATCCTGAACGGAATTTTCTAGTGTTGCATCAAACTTCTCCGTTGAACTCTTTGTACCCCACCGGACTTGTCCGGCCAAACTACGGACTAGTCGGTGTGTAGGGTATCAACATGGATTCTATTTTTCCTCCACGATGAGTTATTGGGTAATTACCTTAATCGAGCACAAGAACGTTGTGCGCCACCCATGAGGATCCCAAGTGGAACCCCACCTAAGGCCCTACTTATCCCCACCGACTATTACTTGGGTTCCACCCTAACCCTATCACCTCTCCTCCTATATAAACACCCTACCGTCCACATTCCACCCGGTTGCCCACGATAGCAACCCTTAACCCTTGTCACGTCATGTGTCGCCAATCTTCAAGAAGGAAGGAGCCTTCACCGTAAAGGAATAATAGGGAGGAAGAGGAAGAGGAAGAGAAGGAAAAAGAAGAATCAAGCGAGATCATCATCGTTCTACGATCTTCTTCATTCATTCTTCAAAGTCGACGTTCTTCTTCGCCAATCCTTCGTCTTCATCGGTCCAGATGTCAAGTTCTCGAGTTTCATCGAATCCTCAACCCTTGAACCCTAGGATTCACGGTAATTACATTAAATCCATCTTTCTACATCAATTATAGTCCCATACTTAACTCAAACTATACAATAGTTGGAAATTCACTAAAACCCTAGTCTTAGCAGATTTGTCCGGGCCACTACAGACTAGTCCGTTGAACTTTCTGGTCCAGTGCGTACGTGTCCAGCTATTGGTGTGGACTAGTGTGGTCCCTCAGTTCTGGAATTCCTATAAATTCGTTAGTTTCCTCCGAAATGACTCGAAACATGCTCTAACATGTAAACTAAATTGTAACAAGATAGTAAGAAAAATAGCACCATAATAACATGTATTACATCGTAATTGCATCATTCATGCATGTCATGGTATGTTGAATACTATGTGAGTATTTATTGATTGTAATGTTTGTTTCACATGATTGTTGCGCAGGATAGAAGGTAACGCTCTAGAGGGTGCTTACGAGGACTTTCAGCACCAGAACTTCAAAGCTATTGATCCAAACCAGCCTCAAGAGCAAAGCAAGTGTCCTTGAACATTTTGATCCTATTTTCAAATGCTTGCCTGCAAAATTGCATGCTCGTGTCAAATTGTTGGGAAACCTGTGATACGTGTTTACTAGACTTGTATGAACACCCTTGTCGCTCGAGATATATTGTAGAGAGTCTTGAAGAGTATTTTCCAATTTTGCTTTGCTTTGCTTAATTGGGATTGGGAATAACCAAATGACTCAATTATGAACTAATGTGCATATGAACTATGTGGATTGATGATAATGACCCTTTAGCATCTTGGAACCTAGAGATCTAAGCAAGCTGATAATGTGGAATGGGATGGAAGAATTTGGTGGATTTTCTTGTTTTAGATTTAAGGACTGGTTCTTGGAGCGACCACGCTGGATTTACAGTGCCACCACAAGGCCAAGTATGGGTGCGGCTTAGCCAATTAATTAGGTGTATTTTCATGATTGTTCGGATCATTACAAGGAGCAGGGATTGGAGGTCGGTTGGTTTTGCATTAGTGGCGGGACTGCCTTGGGATCCTAACGGCACAAGAGGGAGCCCTTGGTTGGATGTGCTTAGTTGTGAGACATCACCTCTAGTGAAAGCTTAGTGGGTCTAAACATGCTGGTAGTCCCTTTGTAAAGCCTATTTTGCGATCTCTTGGCCATACACCTAAGGTAGTATAATTTAGCATGAGGGAGACTTTCCTTATTCGTCCATTGGTGACGAAATCACAAACTTGTGGGTAAAGTGGTACAACCTCTGCAGAGTGTAAAACTATCATAAAAGTCGTGTCGTGGTTATGAGCAACCTGGACCCTCACATGATCAGAGTTATGGACCTGGGTGTTGAATAATGGTTGGAATTGGATATGGAATTGGAGTTGAGACTTGGGTTCGTTATAATATATTGGATATTGATGACTATAGATAATTATGGATGAGTATGGATATTTATGTCGGATGTATATTGAATAGATGGTGATGGCATATGTTGGTATTGGTTATGGTATTGATGGTATTTGTGTTTTTTATTGGATTGACCTCACACAGCAATGGTAAGTTGTATTTTTCCAGCTTTTGCAATTTACAATGTACTTTTCTGCAATTAGCTATTTATTATCATCCTTGTTCAAGCTACGTGTCACATTTTCCCACACTTGCTGAGTACGACATGTGCTGACCCTTGCAATTCTCCCACCAACAGTTTCAGGTGATGTTTGGGAGTACCATGAGGATAATTCGGAGTACTAGGTTGTTTGTTACCGTCGACTTGCCTGTGGTGTGGAGCTGTGCTTCCTAGCCATGCTTAGTTTAGTTCATTTTCTGCTGCAGTAATAATAATTAGACATTTGTAAATTCGAGAACCATTGTACTATTGTAATAAGGTACTTATTTACTATTTTTGACGTGGTGTATTTCTGTATATCGTTTGTAGTATCATCGTGTATGTGTGATGAACATCCTAGTCACACATATGCATTCACTTGGTTCATTTCCGGAACCTCAGGCTCGACGCAAGGTCCTTGCCAAGAAGCCTGTCTCCAAGGCTTCAGCAGGTGTTGGCCCTAGCTTGGCAGCCCGCCAAGCTAAGGGCAAGGGCAAAAGGATTGCCACAGGCCCAATTTGCCCTCTCAAGATGACAGCTCCAAAGCAAGGGACCAAGGATCCCTACGAGGAGAGGTTCAATGGCAAGGGAAGCGACATGGCTTCCAAATTCAGAAATGTGGATTGCTACAGACGCTCCAAGCAGGCAACCGATGGAAGATTCTGGAGGGACTTCCATGTGGATTTCTATAAGTCCATGTACCTCACAATGAAGACTCCAGTGGTGCGCAACCAATGGATTGATTGGGCGCACTTTGAAAGGAAGAGCTGCTCAGCCTTTGATGAAGTAGTTCAAGCAGTGGAGAGGCATGGATTGAAGGATCTGTTTGCCTTCCAGAACAATTGGAATGATGAAGTCATTGCTCAGATCTATGCTACATGTTACTTTGCAAGTGATGAGGAAGAGCGGGTGACTTGGATGACTCATGGATCCAAGTACACCATTACCTATGATGAATTTGCAAGGTTGTTACATCTTGATAGCTCCAGCAAAGACAACATGATCATTCACAACATTGGTGTGCTTGAGAAGGACAACATAAAGTTCCTTTATGACAGCCGCCCAACTTTCAACCCTCCTTCCACCAAGAATATGAAGCCATTCTTTGTGATCCTCAATAGGGTCTTGAGGAAGACTATTGCCACGATGGATGGGGATGCAGGGAGTGTCCAAGGCTATCTCAGGACACTGATGAAGCTGATAAGCAAAGACAGGAAGTTTGATGTCTTTGACTACATATGGAATGACATGGTGAACATCTCCTACACTCCTAACAGATCCTGTGGCTACGCACCTTACTTGATGTTCATGATTGAGAAGGTCACAGGGATCGAGTTTGTGAAGGATGTGGAGCACACTCGATTGAGGCCCCAGAAGCCTCCCCAAGTCTCTATCCAAGCTGCCCCTTCTCCTGCATCTAGTAAAGAAGCTCCAAGGATAGCTAGAGGTCACGCAAGTGTTGATCCCTCCACCAGGGCCCCTCCCCAAAAAGGGTCACCTAGTAGAATCCTAAAGTACTTGGCAGCAATCTTTGTCTCATGCAAGAAGGCAGAAGTGAACATTCACAAGCTGAACAAGACGAGGAAGGCTGATATGCGGTATGTCAAAGAAAATGTCAAACACATTTGCCAGAAGCTGGAGATCGAGCCCATTGGATCTCCAGTCATTTCTGAAGATTTAGCCTCGAATTTTACCGAGCTCAGGCCTTTGACTCCCTCCGAGCTTGCTTAATTTTGCATTGGGGGTTCGAGTGGATCCGCTCCTCCTCCTCCTCCTTAGCCCGAAAATTAATATGAAGATGATGAGAGGACCGACAGCGAGGACTGAAGATCTTAGATCCCTCCTCTGCTTCTTTTTGGTGTCTTCATGCCAAAGGGGGAGAGATTGAGGGCGAGTCACTAGGTCTTAGCTATAGGTTGAGAGATGAGAGCTTCATTGATGCATATTTTGTCTCTTTTGTGTTGTAAGACTTCATATTATGCTCTTTTGGTACTTTTAGTCTTGTGATGCAATGCTATGAACTATTTATGCTTATATTTATGAAATCTGTGATTTTTCTCTGAAATTGACATATATGCTCGTTGTTGATATATTGATGTCAATTATTTCACTGTCATCATGATTACTTCTCTCACTCACTTAGTTTTGCATCCCACCATAAAGAGTACACATATGTATTATGTTGTCATTGTTAAATGAGTTTCAAGCTCATATGTGCACACTTTATGAAAATCTCAATTTTTATCATACTTTGTGAAATCTCAACTGGTTGTCATCAAGCACCAAAAAGGGGAAGATTGAAAGTGCACCTAGGCATCCATTGTGGATTTTTGTTGATTTATGACAAACAAATGAGATCCTAACCACACTATTGAGATGAGCACAGGTTTTAATGAAATAATGAAGAAAGAACAAAAAAAAGGAGAATGAGGATCAATTCGGAAAAGAGCTCAAGCACTGAATAGAATATATCATTGTGTTTGGCGTGTATTGGTGTAACACATCACAAGAGCTCCAGCACAAAAAATCATCACACACTTCACATTTCACAGGAAAAACAGACTAGTCCGATGTACACTGGACTAGTCCGATATCCTCTCTGTATTGGTTCGGACAAGTCCTGCCAGTGCGGACTTGTACGCACCGGACTAGTCCGGTAGTGTCCGGACTAGTCTGGTAATGCCTCTGACTAAAAACGGACAAATCCTATCTCTTCACGGACTAGAGCGAAAAACCCTCCGACTAAAATTGGACAAGTCCTCCAAGTGCGGACTTGTTCTCTATTCACTAAGGGTATCACCACATCGGACTAATCCGATATTGCCATGGACAAGTCCGAAAACCTTTCTGACTAAAATCGGACAAGTCCGCTCCTATCCGAACAAGTCCGATATTCCTGGACACTTAGGGTTTCCTACATGCCGCACACCGGACTAGTCCGGACTCCACCACGGACTAGTCCGGACCCTCGAAACCCTAACAGTAACTTTTGGAAACACCCTATATATAGATGTGCACGGCCCTACCTTCACCACTCTCGACCCCCTGCGCCATCACACCCTCGAAGAGCCTAGAAAACACATCTCTCCATGCAATCCAATGCAAGAAAGATCAATACCTTGAGGATTCACTTTGGGTCAAAGGAGAGACACGATTCCACACGTTTGAGCTCTTGGGTTTGATCTCTAACACACTCCTATTGTTTCATTGTTGATCTTAAGAGTGTGTTCTTGGTGGTGTTTGCTTTGTAATCCTGGGGAGCCCTCAACTTGTGAGAAGGCCCCTTGAACTTGGTGATTTGCCCCTTCGTGATGGTGGAAGAGAATTGGCCTTCGTGGCGATTCGACAAGGTTAGGGTCAATAAAGACCCGGTCCTTTCGTGGGCTCCTCAACGTGGATGTAGGTTGCCTCTGTGGGAACCAAACCACGGGATAAACTCTTGTTTCAAACTTGTTCTTAATTTTCGTATTGCAATATAGGGTTTTATCAATCTTGCATAACCTACGGTTAAAAACTTTGAAACAAGAATTGGTTTGCATTATAATTGGCTTCATTGACACAATACTTGCAAGTTACATACTATATTCCACTACATATTGTGCTTGTATTGAAATCATTGATCGAGCTTGATCAACCTAGTTCGCACGCACCGAACTAGTCTGCACTCTGCCAGACTAGTCCGTTATCTCTGGATTAGATCAGTTTGTTAAGTGTTGTAGGTTCTGACTAAATTTCAAAAAGGCCTATCCACCCCCCCTCTAGGCCACATTCAAACACACCTAAGCATTCTACTCTAAGGATAAGTAGTCCTAGCGAGGGTTAGGCTATAAGACGGAGCTACTCCTATTGTGCTCTAATTACTCATATACATATCCTAAGAAAGTACACATGGTTACGCTAATGCTGAATACTAGGACTTAGTGGTCCAACATGTCCGGCATGAGCTTACCCCGGTCTGCCAGGTGACTCCCGCCAAGAGCCTACGTCATAGGCGAACGTGGAGGATTACAATGGACGGATAGGGCTGTCACCACCTGCCGCCTACCTCTACAAACCGTCGACTACGATGCATCCAATGCTACTTAAGTATCAAAGCACCACACTTACATGTTAAGTAAATACCTTAAGAGTTTTGATACAGATACCATCCTAAGGCAATAACTAACCTAAACATCATTGAACCTATGATGGGACCAAGCACTAACATAGTCATGTTAACATAATCATATTAATACCTAATTAGACTATAGTGTTTGTGTATGATGTTTATGTTAACAAGATATGAACTTTATGACTAGATAAAAATAACATCTACAACTAACACATACACGGACTCTGTAATCAAACAAGAAATGCTTTTCCCAAGTATATGAATAAATAAAGACTAATAATAATATTATTGTAAAGCATAAAGTCACAAATGTAAAGAAAGATACATGAGCCATACCTTTTCCAATTTGGACATGGGACTAGAGGCTCCTCTCTACAGCCTAACCTCCACTAAAGACCTAGGAGAACTAGTGTATACAAGAGAGAATGCTCAAGTGGTGTGTGTCGAAGTGAGGGGTCCTATTTATACTAGTGTTGAGGTCGGTTCTTGCCACCAAAAGTGTGCGAATCAGTCGTCAACCTGGTTTGGAGGAGCTACCAGGTCAGCCGAACGACCCGTTCGGCCGACTTGGTAACCCTCCAAATAGGTTGTGCTTTCTCTAGGTGGCTGACAGGTGGGTCCCATGACTGTTTCTGGGCGCTAAACCGTTGGATCTGCTCGGATACTCCTATAGTTGGGCTATTTGATCCATGTGCTCCCACATGTCGGTGTCTCATTGGAATGGAATTCTTTAGAATCCATCCCCTTGTATCACTACAATTCTGTATAAAATACCTGCATGCACTAATTTCTCCATGCACAATCTTGAGAACAAACAAAACAAACTCGAAACGGGTTACGTTAGTGAAAACCAAATGGAAACCCTCGACGAATTGTCTTGTCAACTTGAGATCAACTTGTGAATGCAAATGCGTAATGCAAATGGGGATCAAAGCAAATATTTTTGGCTCGATATTGGGAGAAGTGTTGCAATGAAGAGAACAACAATTCTTGAGCAAAAGAAATAGTAAGTTGGGGTAGTGAAAATGAGGTGAAGTGTGAAGCAACACACTCACCCGGACATGTATAAATAGCATAGAACCCCCCCCCCCCCCAACGGTCACAAGAGGCAAGAATGTAGCCTTTGGAGGAAAGAGAGCCAAATTGGCATTCTTTCCTAGTTGGCTGAATAGGGGGTCGGCCGACCTCTAGGTCGAGCCCCCTAGTTCCACTTTTGGCAATTGGTTCTCCAATGGCTATATTTCTAGCTTTTGGGTGAATCAACCACAAAATTGCTCCGAAAAATTGTTTTTCAAATAAAACTTTACCAAATCCAATATTTTTTTGTTTTTCTAAAAAATGAAAAAAAATAATCTAAGTTGATACTACAAAATTCCAAACCCTCTAAAGATAAATCAAACATGCTATGAAATTGCAAAAAACAAATGGAAAATTCGAATGATGATTGAAAAAGCAAAAATGATATAACAACCAAATTAACCTATTGGCGCGATCCCATCCAAAATCCAAAGAGATGGATTTTCCACCGTTTTCTTGAAGCTCAATTTTCAGCCTTCGGCCCTGGAGAAGTGGGTACGACCAGCTTGCTTTGCTTCTTACGCTATGCCTTCCTTTGCGGCTTAGTTGACTTGGGCCTTTCGGATGGTCCTGGCTTCTTCATCATTTTGAAATGTCGGGGTGGGCGAAAAGATGGAGTCTCCTCATAACTGAATTTTATCATGAATGCAATGCGGGTGTCCGGTTTATGGAGGAAGTTACTAAGCCATATAGTATCGCCACAGGGTTGTATATGGGACAACTTGTTTTAGTAAGTTGGCCCCTCTTGGTGTAGCTTTGGTAATCGAACGAGCGTGGGATTAGTTCAGATTACTGCCTCGGGATCCGCATGGCTCAAGACTTCTCCTGGCGGAGAGAAAATAGACCCCAGGTGCCGGAGCAGTGAAACCATAGAGTATCATTGCAAGTCGGGAGAACCATCAAAAAAACCTCGTAGTGATCTCCTAGCCACAAACCTACGGATGTGTGTTATGTGGTAAGCTCCCACGGGCAACATGGAGGTTTAGTTAGTCCACCTGGCAACAGGGGATGAAGTCACGAACTGTGGGTAAAGGATACACACTTTGTAGAGTTTTGTCAAACTGTCTAGAAAGTCGTGCTCATGGACACGAGCGGCTTGGGACCAAGTTCATAATTAGCACACATGGTTAAAAGTTCGATGGTTTGGGTTTGGGCATTATCTAGTCACTTTGGGTTTTATGGGTGGAATTCACATAGATATAGGTGCTTAACAACAGTAAGGTTATGTTATAATTGCTATAGTGCTTTACCATTATTTGCCTTCCTTGTTATGACCCACATGGCATAAACTTCCCCACTTTTTGGGTACCGTTGGTACTCAAACTTGTTAGTTGCATAATTTTTCCCCTAGTCTATGAAGACGAATAGGTGGAGAACCAGAACTTCTATGGATATCCAGACGATATATTATAGGCACGCATATCCCCGTGCAACGCCTATGCTTGGGGCCCTTTTATTTATTTTCCACTGCTTATGTACTTTTCTTTTAGACATGGATGGTCATTTATGTAATAATTTGATGTACTTGAACATGGAACTATTTAATGGTATTTCACTTTCGTCTACACATATATGAACTCAAATGATCCTGGCATACATGTGGAAAGCATCTGGTCGCCTTCTTAATACCAGGTGTGACAAGTCGAGAATTTGTGCTCAGATGAATTGGTTCTGTATTCATGTGCAGGTGTTGCTTGAGGTCAAAACATGGCTGGTGGCAGGATCCATTGAACTAGTCTTGGGAAGAAGATGAGGTTCAACAACCAAGTTTAGCAGGAATTGTGGTTGAATTGATCAGGAGGTCACATACCATGTTTAGGTCAAGAACAATGCATATGAAGTTATCGTGAATGTTGTTGGAAAGTGTTTGCATGTATGCAATCGGTGCATGGACATGTCTACATTGTTCAAAGACGTGGTGAAGAGATATGGATGTGAAGATGTGGCTAGAAAGGTTCAACTGTCTTGTTTATGCATCGGGCTGTGGCTGAGGTGGTTATGGTTCATTTATGGAAGGTTTAGAGTTTCTTTTGGTTAGATTTCGTGGTGAGCACGAAGTTGAGTTGTTTTAGGAATATTTGGTATGTTCAAAAGGTATTTGGAAGTCGTAAGATTGCTTCTATCTGTGTATAGAAGAGTCTTGAGCAGTCATGGAAAGTTTCGGTTGAAACTGAGTAGGATTAGAGTCCTAGTGTTGATTGGGTTGTCCTTAGGGCTGGTTGGATAAGCAAGGGAGGCCAGAGCTCGTGGTGCACGACTTTGGGGCTGTTCCTCTTGTGTACTAATCAATAAAATTCTTAGTTTAGATGAAATTTTGTGTCTTGTTTGTCCGACTTGTTTTCGTCAAGTCTTTCTTGTCGAGTTTTTGCGCTGCGTGACCATTCTTGGGTGTTTTGATCGTAACATGCATTTTACAGATCCAATTGACATGATTATTTTTGTGTTGTCTTCACAACTCAATACTTTATCATCTGTGAAAATTTAACGGTCGTGGATTAATGTTTTTTATGTTACACGATTTTCTTTGCAGCGTAGCAGATCTGTTTGCTCTCTGTTAAAATAGATTTATCTTTGCTCAGGGTTTTGATAATAACTTTAGTTTTACTTGACGTTTCCTCATGATTCTTGTTGTTGTGTCTTTTTGAATTAGTTCTCTATGATCTACACTGATTTTTCACATTTTGAACACATTGGAAACACTCGCACACACGATTTCTCTGTCAGATTGATTTTCTACCGAGGTGTTTTTGTTGCTTCCGCTGAAAAAGTTTTAATTTCACCACCTCTGGTATATTTTCACGTGCTCTTTGATCCTACAATTGGTATCAGAGCCATGGTGTTCTAATCTCAATGATTTGAACGTGTTCTGACTAACCTACATAGAGAAATACTTCGCAAAACATTGTGTGTTCGATGGCATTGATTTTCAGGTTTGGAAGGCGCATATGGAGGCTTACATACAAATAGAAGGATTCGTCATCTGGCAAAAGGTCTTCAAGCACTTTGACATGACATCAAATGATCAAAAAACGATTGTCAACATAAAGTATGTTGACTACAACAACAAGGCGTAGAACTTGATCATACAGGGATTGACTCAAAGCACTTCGATCGTGTTACACATCTCCGATCAACATACGACGTGTGGAAAGCTTTATGTGAAAACCACGAAGGATGCAACACAATCAAAGAGGTACATCAAGATATGTTCATGAAAGAGTACATGCATTTTGAGATGCAATCAGGTGAGTCGATCAATGACTTCTTTGCTCACTTTAATAAAACTCTCAGCAACTTGTGTAGTGTCAATGTTAATACTTAAGATGTTGAGAATGCTAGGCAATTGTTAAGACCATTAGACATGTCAACTTGGGAGATGAAAGTTTTATCTATTCGTGGATCCACTATCATGAGTACACTTACATTAAATGTGCTATATTCCATGTTAAAAACTCATGAACTTTACATAATATAACATAAAAACCCAACAAGTCTCTTGCATTTGTTTCACAATGTGACATGCCTAATTTTAGTCAATCTTCGTTGTGTGGTACACTTGTTTTGTTATCCTCTCTAATCCTTGAACAGATTGAAGAGTTTTCCGAGGAGGAGCTAGCACTTATCTCTACTCGGTTCTCAAAAGCATTGCAAAATGTCAGAACATGAAGGAGAGGAAATGGTGGACCTCAACAGTGCTTGGAATGCGGTGAGTTTAGATATTTTCGTACAAATTGCCCTAACCTTTAAGGTTCTACTCCTCGTGATGAGAAGCAAACAAAGTTTAAGTCCTCCTCTTCAAACAACAACAACAATAAGAAGACAGGTCACCAATTGGTAAACAGTTTTGTCTCCACATTTCTAGAACTTGGCTCGAGCAATGTGGACATCAGAAGTGACGGGGATGAGGAGAATTTTGCAAATATGTGCTTCATGGCGGGCAACTCAAGATCAAGTATGGAGGAGACAGAGCACAACAGCGACAATGAAGAGGTATGTCCTACTTGTGAAGATATGTGTGATGCTATTTCTCATGCCACTGTTATACTTAAGAAAAAGGACAAAAAACATAGGGACAATGCTGCTAAAATTGAATCACTATAATATGAAATTAATCATCCAAAATCATTGATTCCTAGTCATGATTCTTGTTCCTCGTATGAGTTAATATATGAACAATTGTCCTCCTTAAGAAGTGCGCACACCTTCATTCCTGATAAACTTGAACTTGAAATTGAATAGAACTAAAAGCTTACTGCACTTAACTAAAAACATCAAAGATGCTGACTGTTCTACAATTGATTTGCATTGTTCTAGTTGTGGTGATCTTAACAAGAAACTACAAGATTCTACGTATGAGATTTCTATTCTGAACAATGCTTTACATTCTCATGAAACTAAACATTGTTCTAATTGAAAATTAAAAGGAAAAACTTCATGTGAAAATTGCCTTGATCTGTTTAAAAAACTTGATGACATGCATAGGACACTATATCGGTTTTGTAATGCAAATGATAAAACTTGTTGAGGTTTTGATTCTGATGCTCATGCTAAGGCACATCCACCTAAGGTTGTAAGTCATTAGGAAGTGGTTTGATTAAAACTGTTTCTAAACAAAAAGAGGTGGTTTTGAAGTTTGCGGGAATGTTGTCTGATTCGGTTGCTAATAAACATATTGCTTGCTCATCTAGATATGAAAACAAAGTAAAATTCCATTGTACCTATTGTGGTAGAGATGGTCATTTCGCATATTTTTTTATAGAATAGCTAAAAAAGAAAAGAAGCAAAGAATGCTAGCTAGATCGTGTAACAATCAAGCTAAACTTGTTGCACGTGCTGAACCGAACGTTAGGAGCTTGCAACCTGCTGTGATGAGTCAAAAACTTGCAAAGTTTGCTCCCAAACCTACTGATTTCCGTGCTACACATGTAACACCCCATTGGTCAGTAGTTAGGTACAAGATTCTCAAACTTTGGCTCATAAACATGTTGTTTTATATCAGCATTCGCATGCTATTCATACTCGACGTCGTATGACTCCGTCCTAGATTCCTGAATGTCTTTTGACTAACCCCGGTATTTAGTCATCGATGTATTGTTCTTCTACGTAGGTTACACACTTGAGGAAGAAGAACTTCTGACTTGTGGATTCAGGTTGCTCACGCCACATGACTGGTAACAAACAATAGTTCTCCTCCCTCTCTTTAGTGTCACGTGTAGAGAATGTTACTTTTGCTGATAATTCTTAGACTCCTATAATTGCTAAGGGTTCAGCTAGAGTTAATAATCACTGCACAAGATGTCACACTTCTTGAAAATTTGAAATACAACATGCTTTTTGTTTCACAATTGTTAGATGAAAATCTTGAAATTATTTTCACTAAAAATTGCTGCAAGGTTGTAGATTCTAATGGTAAGCTTATGTTTAACATGTCGAAATCTGGAAGAGTTTTTAAACCTAATTTTTATATATCATCCTTTAAGCATAGGTTTCTAGTTGCTAATGATTCAAAAGACTTATCTTTTTGGCATCGTAGACTTGGTCATGTAGGCTTTGATCACCTTACACGTGTTAGTGCTCTTGGTCACATACGTGGGCTGCCTAAGCTTAAAGGGGACAAAGATAGTTTGCTCTTCTTATAGAGATGCTAAAATGGTTGTAGTTTCACATGCTCCACTCACAATGACCGTGACAACAGTACCGACACAACTTTTACACCTTGACACCGTAGGTCCCTCACGTGTTCAATCTTTTGGAGGTAAGTGGTATGATCTTGTAATTGTTGATGACTATTCTAGAAACTCTTAGGCTTACTTTATGGCATCTAAGAATGAAACGTTTAGTCGCTTTATAAGTTTGGTTCTTAGGCTTTCACTTGACCACCTAAGATCTTTAAAAGCAATTACAAGTGATAATCGAACTGAATTTAAAAACTAATCATTTGATCACTTTTGTGTTGAAAATGGAATAGATCATCAATTTTCTTCATCATATGTACCTAAAAAAATGGTGTTGTAGAGACAATGAACAAAACTTAGTTGAGATGGCTAGGACTATTCTTGATGAATATCAAACTCCTAGGAAATTTTGGGCTGATGCAATTGCAAATGCTTGTTATTTCTCAAATCGAGTTTTCTTGCATGCTAAGTTAGGAAAAATCCCATATGAGCTTTGATTTGGACATAGGCCTAGTGTTAAGTTTACTTCTATCTGTGTATGGAAGAGTCTTGAGCAGTAATGGAAAGTTTCGGTTGAAACTGAGTAGGATTAGTTAGGATTGGGTTGGCCTTAGGGCTGGTTATATAAGCAAGGAAGGCCAGATCTCGTGGTGATACAACTTTTGGATGTTTCTCTTGTGTTTTTTGAATCAAATTTTGTAGTTTATAGGACCTTTGGTGCCTTGTTCATCCGCCTTGTTTTCCTCAAGTCTTTCTCGTCAAGTTTCTACACTGACCAACCTTTCTTCATTCTTTTGATATAATCAGGAGTATTACAGATCCAATTGACATGATTCATTTTTGTGTTGTCTCACAACTCAATACTATATCATCTGTTAAAATTTCACTGCCATTGGATATGTGGTTTTTGATCTACAAGATTTTCTTTGCAGTATTGCAGATCTGTTTTTATATCGGGTAGAACAGATTGACCTTGTCTAGTCTTTTGATCATATCTCTAGTTCTACATATTATTTTCACATGATTCTAGTTGCAGTGGCTTTGTAAATTGATTCTCTGTAATATATATTAGCTTAATAACATTTGAACACGTTGAAAATAGTCGCACACACGGTTTCTTTAATAGATCTATTTTCTGTTGAGGGATTTTTGTAGCTTCCGCTCAAAAGTTTTAAATCTACCATTCACCCCCAGGTAGCTTTTCACATGCTATAAGATACTAGATGTTGGAGTATTAGTGTAGGATCAAAGAGCACGTAAAAAACTACATAAGGTAGGTGAATGGTTATTGACCGGAAGCAATGAAAACACCTCGGCAGAAAACTAAACTGATAAGGAAACAGTGTGTGCGACTGATCGAGATTAGGTCAACCATGACAAAACTAGTATAGATTTTACATAATCAAGTCATGGTGACACCACAACGTGAATCACGAGAAATTGTCTAGTAAAACTCAAGTTACGACAAAAACCCTGAGCAAATGTCAATCTGTTCTAACAGAGAGCAAATAGATTTGCTATGATACAAAGAAATTCAAGTAACTCAAAAACCAAAAATCCAATGACACTGAAATTCTCAAAGATGATAAATAATTGACATTTTAATACAACACAAGAAGAATCATAGCAATTGTAGTAGTAAAATTTGAGTTACAACCAAAACACCAAAAAAGGTCGTGCAATGCAGAAACTCAACGAGAAAGACTTGACGAAAACAAGTCGAACGAACAAGGCACAAAAGCTCCTCTAAACTATGAAATTTTATTCAAAAACCACAAGAGTAACAACCCAAAGTCATCTACCTAGGAGCTCTGGGATGTCTTGCTTATATAACCATCCATATGGCCATTGCAATCCTAACTAGGAGTCTAATCCTACTCAGTTTCAACCAAACTTTCTATAACTGCCTAAGACTCTTCCATACACAGATATAAGCAATCTTAAGACTTCCAATACCTTAAGAACATACCAAACATTCCAAAAAAAATTCAAATTCATGTTTAACACTAAATCTAACCAAAACAATCTCTAAACCTTCCATAAACAAACCATAACCACCTCACCCGCAGCCTAAGGTATAATCCTTCCGGTTGGACTTTTCCGGCCACATCTTCACGTACATATCTCTTCACCACGTTTGGAACAATGTAACCACGATCATGCACCCCTTGCATACATGCCAAAACTTTCCAAAACATCCACGATACTTTCATATGCATTGTTCTTGACCCAAACATGCTCCGTGACCTCCCGATCAACTCAAACACAATTCCTCCCAAACTTGGTTGTTGAACCTCATCTTCTCCCTGAGACTAGTTCAATTAATTAGGTCACCAGCCATGTCTTGACCTCAAGCAACACCTGCACATGAATAAACAACCGATCCTCAACTTGACTCTTATTAGTCCGAAAAATACAACACCTTACATGAGCACCTCACATATGCATGTTGCAAACCATCAAAATGATATCATCCATAACACATCGAAAACATAGTAATAGAATACTAATCCCAAAATCAAGTTTAAAACATTGAAGCTAGAAACAGATCCACCGCATAATTATTTCAGCAAATAAAATTATCAAAAAGACCAAAAGTGATGTTGCAATGTAAAGGCGAAAGATTAGACATCCAATCCCAAACTCACGTACAAATCACGTTTCGGAAAGTGCAGACAGTCCTAAACAAGTAAAGAGTAAATATTACGCCCAAAAATGCACTAAGACAACTTCGGACAATGTGTATCGGGGTGTCTCGTGGTGTATCGGTGTAAGGTATAAACTTTGAATGTAAACCTTCACTATTATTCTAATTGCCAATGTGTTCAGCACACATAGGTCTGACAATCTCCCCCTTGATGAATGCATTGGCAATACCACTTAGAATTCGAACATTGTCACATTCACATGAAAAGGTTTGAAACAATTTTCTCCCCCTTTTTGAAAATCAAAAATCAAATGTAAAATCCCACTTTTTCCTTTCATGTGAAGTTCAGCTACAAGTGGTTTATCAAACATAATGGAGGTCAATATAGTTGTGCACATGAACTTGATCTCACTAAAAAGTTTTCTTTCTACTCATGATTAATCTTATTAACATGAGGACTGGACTTCACCCAAATCCTAAAAAATTTTAATTAAACCTTTATGCAATGTTGGGAATTTAATTGATTGAAATGGCTAGGGCAAATTATATTGCAGCAATATAAAAATCAAAATAAATGTAATGTGATTATGTTGCTATGCATATTTGGCCCTGCCAAAAAGATTCAAATCAAAGGCTCCAAATTTTTCCTTAGCCTCTTAAATATCTTAAATAGCTTCTCGGAAAATTTTCATGATTTTTGAAGTACGTCTTCCACTTATTTGGACACGTACAAAGGATTCATTTCGCATCGATCTTAAATTTAGCTTTGCACTGAACCTTGCTCAAATCAACCCCCAATTTTTCCTAAGACCTTTTATGGTTTAGTGAGCTTTATTTCAAAGTTTGGAGATTTATGGACCTCAGCTACTATTTATATCAATGAGGTTTATAAACATGTTTGAATTCAAATTTGATTTTGAATTTGAAACAAACTATGTCCAAATTGAAATTTGATTGTAGATTTGAGTTCCTCATATTTTTCATAGCCTGTCTGTAAATTTTGGTAATTTTTGGACAATGTTTGAGCTGGAATTTAGAGCAACAGATAAGGGAGAGCGGTGGGGCCCACATGTCAGCCGTGGAGACTGTTTAACCGCCCCTGTTTCTTTCTCTGCGCGACATCGCGACGCTGCATGCCGCCGGCACGCCGATCAGCTGTTGGTCGCCTCCAGCTGCCCCTGGCCTCCTTATCTACTGCGGTGAAGACTATAAATTCACCCCTCGTCAACCAGAGTCCCTCACCGATTCACCTTTTATCGCGCCGCGCCATTTCCTTGCCGGCGCGATCACCTCAGCTCCGCCCGATTCCAGTCAGCCTCGCCGCCGATACAAGCGTCCCCGTCCTCTGCAGTCTATAGCAAAAAGGTGTGCAACGATCTTGTGAAGCTTCTGGTTATGTTTGAATTCCTATCGTGCATCCTAGCATCTGTATTCCGTTGATTACCGAAGCACTTTATAGCTTCGAGGCTAGTTCGTCGGTTTAATTCCGATTGTATGCACAAAATTTCTTTGATCCAGTTAGACGACATGATCTACGTATACTAGCGCACCTTCCCTCCAAAAATCAGAAAGAACCATCGACTAATTAACTAGCTATCCGATTTTCCCCTTCCGCCATTGATGGAGCTCGGTTCACCGTCGACCTCGGTGTTGCTGGCTATGGCACGAGCTCTAGCCCCTCCTAAACTCGTTCCCATGGTTTCAAGATGCTTCCCGAGCTTTCAAACGAGAGTTTTAGCTAGGGAATCGAGAGTCTCAACATAACCGAAACCCTAGCACCCGTCGCCGCTGTCGGGAGTGGTTTTCCGGTCACCCATCACCGTCGGGAGTTGGTCCAGCGTGTTCCCCGCGCGAAAATATGGTGGAGCGGCGAGTACCGAGGCCTCTCGTGGGCCGGAAGCCATCGCCGGCAAAAACGCCGCCGCGCGCCGGTGAGAGCGCCGCCGCCCGAGCCGTGGCCAAAGGTTGAAGAAGACAGGTTCGCGGGTCCCACCTGCCAGCGAGTGCAAAGGCGCCCGGATCAGTTTGTGGCCAGGGATATAGTGCGGCCACGTGGGAGTATTTATGGCCCCCGGTGTGGCTAGCTCCTGATTGGATGATTTGAAATCCAGTGGGCCCTGGCGCCAAATTTAAAAGCTGCAATTTCCAATTATATGCAGAACCATTTCCAAGCTTTAAAAATCAATATCTCTCTGTAGACTGCTCCAAAAATATTCAAACAAATTTTGTTTGAAAGCCCTTGAGCTCTAGATTCTGTCAGTACCAATTAGGTTCTGTGAAACTCAAATTTAAATTCTGTAGAAAACTATATTCCCAAACACAAATAAAAGTTTTCCAGGTGAACTTGCCACTGGAAAAATCCCCAAAATTCACATAAAATATATGGTCCTATTCTTGATTACCAGAAAAGGTTTGGTAGCCGTTGCACCTGTATAACGCTATGCATAGTTCAATTACCTTTTTTCAGTTATTGAATTTTTACAGATGTTCAGTTGCTTTATTATGTCCCAAATTTGGACTGAACTTTCCTTTAGTAATAATCTAGTTCCTTTAAAAATAATGGATTTAATTGACCTAATCTCTTTGTCCTAATTCAGTTGCAAACTGAATATTAATTGAAAACCTAAAAATTCAATTATAAAATAATTCCAGAAATTCTTGCCAACTTTGAAATTCAATAACTCCTTCACCAAGGCTTACAAATTTATGACACCAAATCTTGATAGAACCAGGACAACTTCCTCTATCATGATTATCAACTGGCAGCCATGTTCAAGCTACAGTTTCTTCTCTAAAATTCTTGGAAGTTTATTGCTTGCCGTAATTTTAGAGACAACTACTTTGATCATCTCTTGTTCTTTGCAAAAGCTTCTATCATATTCCCTAGTATCTACCATCAAAGTTCCATAGCCAATTAGGTCATTATCGTATAATGATCACCATAAATTAAATTATGGTCTTGGTAGTAATTATTTTTCAAAGTCATTCATATACATATTATATACATATCGTATAGTGACCGAAGTCGAGGAGGAACCAGAGGCCTTGGACGTACACCTGTTGGATACTAACCCTGACCCTGACCTACATCAAGGAAAGCCCCGGTTTGCATTTAAATCGTTTAAAAAGTTTTACTTTATCACTATGGTGATTAGCATGTGAATTGTGCATTACGATTAGGATGTTTGAATACTCCAGGTGCATGACCCACAATCCCATTGGTTAATTGGGTAGGTTGATAACTCGACGTGTAGAATTTCTATGCTAATCTTGTAGGTAAACCGGTAGAAGTCGAGTAGTTAGAATCTACTCGCGAGATAGAAAATTACAATCATCTACACTGGGACAACATTTATAGAAAATAACTGTTACATCTAAACCCAAAAATGGTCAGAGATGGATAGGATGTGGCGAGACGTGGTCTTGGTCGCATAGCTCTGACTGGTCAGTTAAGGTCCATCTGTATGCGGCCCCTTCGAACAAGCTTGACTAGTACCTGCGACATAATGGACATATGGAATCCAGTAAACTGACGTAACTCGATAACTGGGATGTCGAGGCCCATTAACTTACCATCGATAGGGGTGGGTTGAGGACAGTAAGGTGTAAATCGGTCAGCAGACACAAGAGGTGTTCCGTGCAGAGACCTTCTGTTCACGGAGGTGAGACGGGCTCGACGTTCGGGTTTCTTGTGAAAGGTGGCCATATACGACTAGTACTGAAGTGTTACGTAGGTACTGGTGTACTCGCTGACACTTCTGAACGACATATGTGTCGTGTTGTCAGGGTGTGTCCTGAATGCAATCACCGTCCCTCACGGTAATAGTGTACCACTTGTTCACTGCGTCGTGACGTAGTAAATACTAAAGAATCTAGAAAAATACATTGTATTGAATTATAATTGCTTTGCAACCTTGTGTGACTTAGAGATAGCAAAATTAAAGTTTACAGTTTCCCCATACATTAGCTGTAATAGCATTATGTGCTCTGGGCATGTCATATCATCACAAAAGTGTTTCTTGTTTGATTGTGGAGTCTATGATGTGCCGTGCTTAGGGAATGTCATTTGCTACTTAAAACATGATTATAAGGATCTACTTGTAGGCGAGTCGTTTATGCTTCACCTTACCTATGCTTAGTGTTCACTCTTGCATATGTCTAGTGAGACGGGTTAGTCTTGCTGAGCCTTATGCTCATGTTTGCAGTTAATGAGTTTTTGCAGGTTATACGATTGATGAAGGGTTTGATGATGAGGCTGCACCCCCTCCAGGGTGTACAGCCGAGTGGGAACCCTGCACGCCGCCGTGATTTGCGTGTTGGTAGTGCGAAGTATCAAGGGCATGGATGACTTTGCTTTTGCATAGCTAGTGCTGAGAGCGTAGCTATGATATATATGTTTCTTTCCTTCCGCTAGTATTGTAAACCTTCCACTGTATGATAACTAAAAGACTTCGTCTTGTGTTTTATTCTAGTTCTGTTCTTGTGTACTGTTGGGTGTCGCATCGCACGAGACCACCCAATAAGATCCTCGGATGTTGGGATTCTGGTCCCCACTTCAAATAAGAAATTTTAAAAACAAACCCTGAGAACGTGTATAAACTTGTAAATGTGCAATTTGTGACATATTTCTCCCCCTTTGACAATGTATTCAGCAAGATTCAAAAGAGAAATTTCAATTGTTATGAGCATATTTGTCGGACTGTGATTCCGGCAATTCTCCTGGTACTACCGTTGGCAGTCCAAGGAGTTCTTAGTTCGATTGTGGGCGCGTAGAGATTCAGAAGAATGTGGCGATTTTACACGAGTATTTACGTGATTTGGGCCGCCTATGCGTAATACCCTACTCCACGGGTGTGTGTTGTTGTTGTATTGAGCGTCTGAGCACTTGAGTGTGAGAGATTAGAGTGTCTGAGGGTCTTAGGCACGTGTGGATGTGTTAGGCGCATGTGCCACCCACCCCCCGTGTATCGCTCAGGCAATCCTTTTATAGTTCGAGGATTGGCCGTTACATCGTCAGCCTGGCCTGACATGTGGCTCTGTCGGTTACTGATGCTTAATACACAATTAATGTACTTAATTACCCTTAACAGCGTGATAACTTGCCTTGATGGCGGCATTACTGGTATTAAGGGTTCTCCGATCGTGTGTCATTAAGATAGCATTAATGACACATAATCGAGTCTTGAAGCTTTGATTGTTCCTTGAAGGTCTGAGCCGTCGGAGGTCCACCAATCCATCTGTTGAAGTTGAAGGTCCAGCGGCTGGACGTGTGGAAGCTCCGGAGCTTACTGTCTTGGACAAGTAGGTCCAATGCTGTTGTACACGTGTCGGTACTGGAGCTTCCCTCTGTCGGGGGTTTGGTCCGGGGGTGCCACATAGGTATCTAGTCCGAAGCTCTCCCATGTATGGAATGTAGCTCCGGTTTTAGGATACACGTGGCGGCACTGGGACTAACCATAGAAGGGAGGCAGGTCCGGTTCCGTATGACACGTGGGGCCTTCATAGATCTTCAACTCATACAGGTGAAGTTCCTTTGCACTTTTTGCAGTCCCAAAGGGTATCCGGTACGCAGGGTACTAACAATATTATAACATATACATATAAAACAAAGCTCATCCAAGTCATACTATCAAGTAACTTACACTATCACATCAATAGATACATAAAGTAGTGTAAGCCATGCTAGAGGTCAAGTGTATTTTTTTCAATTTAAGCAAGTCATGATCTCACAAACTTAACTATTTCAAAACCAGAAAGCAAGACACATGTTGCTGCATTTTTATTATTTTTCAAAGCACAAATTCAGATCATATGACATTTGCAAGAGATTATATGCCGCATCAACCTGATTCTAACAAACCAAGCCAAGCCTATGTCATTTGACAATCGGAAGCTTAAGAACATGGTTTTAGTGATACACAACTTCTTCCATGTTCATATGTAAGTACAATGATAAGCCATCTCGAAAGAAGAAGTGCGATGCATGCATATTCTCTTGATCTTTTCTCATTTTTTTATTTGATCATAAAAGCTCAACATGTGGATAGTTGATTGATTAATTTCTCATTATTAAAGCAGTTTTGAGCATGCAACAAGTTGAAAACAGCAAGAAAGTTCGATCATAACCAGATTTAATATAAGTAATTATTCCAATTACTATTCATGGCAAAAACTAAAAAATGTATATCACGAGTAATGTAGTAAGAACATTGAACATGTAAAAGGAATCACAAAGTCATATGTGTATGAATTACTAAGCTCATATTATTTTAAATTCAGATTCACACATAGACTTCCGAAGTTTCAACTCCCCCCACTCTATTTAAGCCATGAGGATGCATAAATCCTAATACACTACAAATGAAACAAAAACGAGTAAAATCCAAATGTATTGTAAAAATGTTAGCCAATTGTTCGGTATCTACATGGTGAAGCACAATGTTTCCTTTTTCAACATTATCGTTGCCGAAAGTGATACGTAATATCAATGTTCTTCGTTATAGAATGGTGCATGAAGTTTTTAGCAATGCAAATGGCACTAGTGTTATCACACAACAATGGAACACAATCTAGATCAATCTCATAGTCCTTAAGTGTTTGAACAATCCAAAGAATTTGTGAGCAAGCGCTAGCAGCAGCTACATATTTATATTTGGTCGTGGATTGTGCAACTGAATTTTGTTTTCTAGAGAACCAAGCAACAAGTGAATTACCAAGAAAATGACAAGCACCCGAAGTACTTCTCCTCTCAATCCTACAACCTCAAAAATCAGCACCCGAAAAAGCTTTCAAAGTAATGGTTGAGGAAGAAGGAAGAAAAATGCTAAATTCATGAGTTTCGTGTAAGCACCTCATAATTCTTTTGACGGGTTGACGATGTGAAGCACGCGGAGATGCTTGAAATTGTGCACAAAGACTTACGCTGAATTTAATGTCCGGTCTTGATACTGTGAGGTACAAAAGTGATCTGATGATGCTTCCATATTCGTTTTGATCCACGAGTTCACCATCTTTATCAAGTTCAAGTGTCGTAGCTGTTTCCATTAGTGTTCAAAAAGGATTCCTTTTGTCCATGTTAAAGCGCTTGATAAGGTCTCTTGTATACTTTGTTTCATGCACAAAAGTTCATTGCTTAGTTTGCTTGATTTGCGGCCCCAAAAAGTATGTGAGTTCTTCCATCATACTCATCTCAAATTCTGAACTCATCATAGATGAAAACTTGGACACAAGATCATGAGAAGCACAACCAAAGATAATATCATCCACATACACTTGAAAGAATAGTGAGTCATTGCCACGCTTAAGCACAAAAAGTGTTGAATCAATCTTGCCCATGGTAACCCCTTTTCAAGTAAGAATGTTTTAACCTATCATACCATGCTCTAGGAGCTTGTTTGAAACCGTACAAGGATTTAAACAATTTGTAAACATGATTAGGAAAATCTGGATTTTCAAAACCCTGTGGTTGCTTGACATAAACCTCCTCATCAATGTAGACATTAAGAAAAGCACTTTTAACGTCCATTTGATATAACTTGAATCCTTTAGATGCAGAAAATGCTAACAAAATTCTAATGACTTCTAATCTAGCAACAGGAGCAAAGGTTTCATCAAACTCTAGACGTTCAACTTTTGTGAAACCTTGAGCAACCAAACTTGCCTTATTCCTAATCACAACCCCATCCTCACTTTGTTTATTTTCAAACACCCATTTAGTACCAATTAAATTGTGACCTTGAGGTGGAGGTACAAGTTTCTAAACATTATTTCTTTCAAAATTTTCTAACTCTTCTTGCATGGCAATAATCTAAGATTCATTAGTAAGTGCATGTGATATATCATTGGGTTCAAAAGAAGCAACAAAAGCAGAATGAGAATGAGAGTTTGATCGCAAAACCTGGACTGTGTGACTCGTCCACGCACGCTTCTAATAATTTGTTTTGGAGGATGACTTTTGAGGATCCATGGGCGACTAGACACTTCACAAACTTCTTCTTCTTCATGTACATCACAAATCAACGAGCTTGTGACTTGAGGACGATTTGGACCAGCAATGGTTGTCATCTGTGCTGGTTGTGGAACAAGATCAAGAGCTGGAACGTCATTGTTTATTTCTAAAATTTCAGGCAGCAGCTCGACTCCGTCTTCATCTTCAATGAAAATACTCTCCCGCGCGGATATGCATCTTGACCTGCAGTAGTAGAGCTAGTACCTATGCTAGCTTCATCAAAAGAAACTTCGCAAGTCTCCACAATTTTGTTAGTGTCAAGTAAGAGCACACAGTACCCTCTAGTATGAGATGGATAACCAAGAAACATGCATCAACAAATCTAACTTCAAATTTATCAAGATTACCATGTTTTTTAACAAAGCATTTGCAACCAATGACCCTAAAATCTATAACACTAGGCCTATGTCACAATCGAAGCTCATATGGGGTTTTTCCTAGCTTAGCATGCAAGAAAACTCGATTCGAACATAGCAAGTGGTCGCAATTGCATGAGCCCAAAATTACCTAAGAGATTGATATTCATCAAGCATAGTCCTAGCCATCTCAACGAAGGTTCTGTTCTTTCTCTCTACAACACCATTTGGTTGAGGTACATATGGTGAAGAAAATTGATGATCTATTCCATTTTTAGCACCAAAGTGATCAAATGTTTGGTTTTTAAATTCAGTTTCGTTATCACTTCTAATTGCTTTCAAAGATCTTGGGTGGTTGAGTGAAAGCTTAGGAAATAAACTTCTAATGTGACTAAAAGCTTAATTCTTATATGCCATAAAGCAAACCCAAGAGTATCTAGAATAGTAATCAACAATTACAAGCATGTACCACTTACCTCCAAAAGATTGAACATGTGAGGGATCTATAGTGTCAAGGTGTAAAAGTTCTGTTGGTGCTTTTGTCATGGTCATTGTGAGGGGAGGATGTGAACCTGCAACCATCTTAGCATGTCTACAAGAAGAGAACACAATATTGTTGTCCCATTTAAGCTTAGATAGCCCACATATGCGATCAAGACTACTAACACGTGTGAGGTGATCAAACCTATGTGACCAAGTCTACGATGCCAATTGACGGCCTATAAAATCCTTATGCTACTTGTTGTTATTTGTAGAGGAGGACTTGAATTTTTTTTGCTTCTCATTACAGTGAGTAGAACCTGAAAGGTTAGGGCAATTCGTACGAAAATATCCAAATTCACCACATTCGAAGTATCATTAAGAACCACCACTTCCTCTTCTTTTAGTTCTCACATTTTGCAATACTTTTGAGAATCGAGTAGAAAGAAGTGCTAGCTCCTCCTCTGGAAACTCTCCAATCTGTTCAAGGGTTAGAGAGGACAACAAAGCAAGTGTACCACATGATGAAGATAGGCTAGAACTAGGCATATTCTTCTGTGAAACAAATGCAAGAGACATGTTGGTATTTTCCGTGATATATGTCAAGTTCATGAGTTTTTAACTTGGAATATAACACATCTCATGTAACTGTGCTCATGACAACATATTCACAAATAGATGTAACTTTTATATCCAAAATTTACATGTCTAATGCACTTAATAATTTCCTAGCATTTTCAGCATCTGAAAAATTAACATCGACACTATGCAAGTTGCTGAGAATTTTATTAATGCAACCAAAAAGATCATCGATCGACTCACCGGGTTGCATCTCAAAATGCATGTACTCCTTTTTTTACATTTATTGACATACCTCCTTAATTATGTTGGATCCTTCATGGTAGTCGCATAATGCTTTCCACACATCGTACGCAGATTGGAGGTGTGCAACACGATCAAAGTCGCTTTGAGTCAATCCTTGTATGATCAAGTTTCGCGCCTTGTTGTTGTTGTCAATTTCTCTCATGTTTGCAGCCATAACTTCATTTTATGACACCATAAAAAAGCGCTTGAAGACCTTTTCCCATATGGCGAACCCTTGCTCCTGTATGTAAGCCTCCATGTGAGCCTTGGAAACCTGAAAATCAACACCATCGAACACACAAGGTTTTGCGGAGTATTTCTCCATGTCGATTAGTAAAAACATGTACAAATAAAAAAATATTAGAGTACCGTGGCTTTTATACCAATTTTAGGATCGAAGAGAACGTGAAAAGCTACCAGGGGAGGTTGAAAGGTAGATTAAAAACTTTTGAGCGGAAGCTATGAAAACCCCTCGGCAGAAAACTAATCTGATAAGGAAACTGTGTGTGTGACTGATCTAGATGAGTTTAACTGTGACGAAACTAGTATAGATTGTACATAATCAAGTCACGGAGACACCACAACAAGAATCACGAGAAATCATCGAGTAAACCTTAAGTTATGACCAAAACCCTGAGCAAAAGTCAATCTGTTCTAACCGAGAGCAAACAGATCTGCTACGCTGCAAAGAAACTCTTGTAACTCAAAAACCACAAATCCAATGTCCATTAAATTTTCAAAGACGATATATAATTGAGTTTTTAAGACAACACAAGAAAAATTACATAGTAAAACACGAGTTACGATCAAAACACCAAAGAAAGGTCGAGCAGTGCAGAAACTCGACAAGAGAGACTTGACAAAAACAAGTCGAATGAACAAGGCATAGAAGAGCATTTAAACTACAAAATTTTATTCAAAGAAACACAAGGGGAAATCCCAAAGTCATCAACGCATGAGCTCTGGCCTCCCTTGCTTATATAACTAGCCCTAAGGCCAACCCAATCCTAACTAGGATTCTAATCTTACTTAGTTTCAATTGAAGCATTCCATATCTGCTCAAGATTCTTCCATATGTAGATAGAAGCAATCACTGCCAAACACATTAGGAATGTACGAAATGTTCCTAAAAGAACTCAACTTCGTATTCACAATGAAATCTAATCATTAGATCTATGTTGATTGAATACTCCAAATGCATGATCAAATAATCCTTGGAGTCGATGGGTAGAATAAGATTCCATCAGATTATATTGCTATGTATAATGTTTAGTTAGAAGATTGGTAGAAGTCGAATATGTTGGATACTACTCGCGAGACTAGTCACATTTTATTGACCACAAGTCAAGTAGTTGAATTCTACTTGCGAGAGAAGTTGAGTGAGGGAAACATACTCGCGAGATGTTACAACAATGTTCACTCTTTAATATGATACTTGGAAGGGGATTTGTGTAGGTTGGTTTGCATAAGGATGCTCTCGGCCAGAAGCGTGAGGCATCACTTGTTGAGGTGGATTGGTAGTCCCGTCTGTGTCGGTTAAGTCCCGTCTCGTGCTTGGCCCTGTTGACTAAGTCTTAATTGTATCATAAAGCATACTAGCTATATGGGACCTAGGAAACCAATGTAACTTAAGAATCCTATGTTAGAACCTTTTCAATTGGCTTAAGTTGTCATCTGTTAGTGAGTCAACTCACTCCTGACCATCTCATGACAGAGGTGTACCTTGAGGGAGCTCGCTGTTCAGGTCGATCGAACTGTTTTGATATGGGTGAATCTTGGGAAGGGTGGCTGCGTGCGACATCAATTGGAGTGTGCCATAGTAACTTCGAGTATGGGCGTACGTGTCGGGTAGTGCGGGTGTTTTTTGTTTGAATCATTTTCGCTCACGGTTACGGATTGAGCATACTTGGTCACTGAGTCTTGACGTATTAATAAAGATTAGTGAGAAGATTATGAATATGCTGCTATGAATATAATTTGTATTGTAACCTTGGCTGTGAGGGATAGCGCAATTAAATTTACAGTTCCCGAACATTTAAATTGAATGACGCTTATGCAACTTTGAGCGAGTATCATCACGAATGAAGTGTTTCTTGTTTGATTCTGGAATTCAGAATGATTCTATGCCCATGGATTGTGTATGCTACTTTAAAACTGACCACTAAGGATTTACTTTCGACAAGTTCATTTCTGCAAATTCAGCTTTCCAATATTTAAGGTTTCCAGCATGTGCAGTTTCATGCTTTAGGTGAGACGGTTAAGTTTTGCTGAGCTTTGACTCATGGTTGCTTTATTGTTGTTTTCGTAGGTATTATTTATGCTTATGTTGAGGGTATTCCATGAGACCTCGAGTTTGTCGAGTGTATCTTTCAGGGGATAACCTTACCGCTGCTTACCTGTTTCGTGTTGCTAGTGAGAAGCGTCCACGGGCATGGACGGCTTCTCTTGTGCATAGCTAGTTGAAAGTATGAGTACGTATATTTTGCAGCGTTGTATATTATGTTGTAAAAGAGAATCTTGTGACATAAAAGGTTTGTGTTGGTTATTTTGAGTTGTTTTTCATGTGTGCTGTTAGGTGCCACATCGCACGGCACCACCCAATGTGATTCTGCAACGGCAGGACTCCGGTCTGCACAAACACCCGGTTGGAAAGGTTTTTGGGTCAAGCTCGACTTATGTATTCAAGCCGAGATCAAATTTTCCCTCCAAGTCAGGTCCATCGGCCAATATTCAGAGGTTGCTGAGATCAGAATTTTCAAAATTCAGTTTCTGTAACTTTCTGAGAAACTGTCATAACTTCTTATAGAAAAATCTTCTAAAGTCAAATTTTATGTGGTCAGAAATATTATAAAATACCCTATCACTTTGTAGTTCCGTTAATTTCAAAATTCCAACTCGAAGGTCTCCGAAGTATTCGAGCACCTCATTGGAAAATAAATTTCCAGCACTTCCCTCAACTTCAAAAATTCATATCTCCTGATCTGATTATCATTTTGTAACAAATAAATACCCATTGGAAATATAAAGAAGTTCATTTCAAATTTTGTATTCATGAATTTTTCTGATTTTGCACCAAAATTGTCAGAGTTGTAGTTTTTGACTGCTCAGTCGTTAGAGCAGGTTTCAGCCATTTTGTTGAGGTTCTACTCCTTGTTGAGGCCTTAAAAAATCCTATAACTCTAATAAAACTTCTCTCTTGATCACTTCATCCAAGTCTTGTACTTTAGAGATTTTCTTAACCTTGATTAACTTATGCGCTCAACTTGCTCCAAATGTCAAATTGAACAACATAAGTGTCAAAGTGTTTTTACGACACTTCCCCCGGACCCGCTAAGGAGCAGCCCGCGGAGGTTCTTTGATTCAGTGGGCTAGTCCCTAGAGCTTGCAAGAGTAGCAACGATGGTGGACACAGGCGATTTGCGTGGTTTGGGCCGCTGTAGTGTAATACCCTACATCCACAGATGTGTGTGTTGTATTGCTTGAGACTAAGTCAAGATGTGGTAGTTTGAATGAATCTGAGTTTCTTAAGTTGATGGCTGCCCGATCCTTTTTTAGTCCAAGCCGGGAAGTTACAATTGGGGCCTAGGGCTCAACAAGTGATCCCGAGGAGATCGTAGCCCTGTAAAAAATCTAGGGCATGATCTCTACTTGCTGAACCCTCTGATTGTGTCTTGATAACTTGTTGTCCTACCGCGCGGAATGCTAGGGGCTAAGCATAAATGTTGATGATGGCAGGGAATGTCCCATTCCTCTTGTTGACGCAACCTATCCCGTCAGTGGCATTGGGTAGCTCTGTGCGCCTTCACAGTGCCACTTGACAGGGGACGTGCGCCACGCCCGTACGCCTGGGGAAGGCACGTGTCTTCAATGTGCAACCGGGAAGAGCACATTGTTCTTAACTCCTGCGATCAACCCATAGAGCGGGCTGCTGGCCACATAGCAGCACCAGAGCCTGCCTCCGCGGGGGAGCCATGTCCGGGGCTGCAGGACATGTGGCGGGTCCGGAGCCCACCTCTGAGGAGAGACGGGTCCAAGCCCACTGTACACGTGGAAGTTCAGTAGCCCACCTCTGGGGAGAGGTAGGGTCCGAGCATGCTGGACACGTGGCGGGTCCAGAGCCCACCTCTGATGAGGGGTGGGGTCTGAGACCATTGGACACATGGCAGGTTTGGAGCCCACGTCTGAGGAGAGGAGGTGTCCGAGCCTGCTAGACACATGACAGGTTCGGAGTCCACCTTTGGGCTGTGGAGGGGTTCGAGCCTGTTGGACACGTGGAATATGCAGAGCCCACCTCTGAGAGGAGGCACGATCAGAGCCCGCTGGACACGTGGTAGCACCTGAGCCTACCTCTGTGGGAGAGGCAAGGTCCTTAGCTGCTTCAATCCTACGCACGAGTACCCAGTACGCAGAGTACTGACACCGGCCCTCGGGCCCACCTTGGTGGAGGCGATGATCCTGCAGGTGGGGCCTTCTCCTTTACATCTCGCGTGACCTTTTATATCTCGATAGCACGCCTCTGAGATTGCTGACACGCGTCCATACCTGGTTGATGGGGCATGGGGACGTGATCTTTGTTTGCTGCGAGACTTCAAGCATGGCGGTTCCTCATGCGGTTGTTGTACTTCTGCCGCATTGCACCCTCGGGAACTGTCGCGTCACCTTCTTGAGTGACTGATTGATTAGTCTGGGCATTCTGACAGGCGACCTAGGCCCCCCTATCATTGGCTCTGCGGGTCGCGCAGTGGTATCAGGCCCATGCAGCTTACATAATGTGCTCCCAAGCATTGCGGAAGTACATAAAGGGAAACCTTTACGCCCAAAGGCAGTTCCCCCCCCCCCCCCCATTCACTTCATTATGCTTGAGCCTTCCATAATCCTTCCACCCCCGCACTTGATCCCTCAACCTTTGACAAGATCTTACTCCCCACCCACTTAAATGGCAACAAACCTGCCCTCCCCTCGTATCAAGAAGAGCAAGCATCTGGAGCGAGTTAGGCGGCTGCTCGGTTGGCACGCCGATAAGAAGAAGTGGTGGAACCACCACACGAAATTGTCCTCTTCACTGCTAGAGATTTACGGCCTCCAGCTGCTTCATTTGTCGTGGAACTCCATCGCGTTGGTGGCGGTATTTTTCCACCTCTACAAAATGTTCGCCGACATCCAGCCGTCGGTGACCTTGTTCCGTTACTTCTTTGTGCTAAGGTCCACCGGGCAAGGCTCGACAAACCAGTCGGGGCCTAATACTTGCAGCACCAGAGCAAGACCACGAGTATGTACATGCCGCTGTTCAACCCATCCAAGTGGGAGCATTGGAGGGTCGACTAGGTGATCGTGAAGACCAACTTTGGGGAGGAGCTCGCAGAGTTGGAGAAGGATTACAAGCTGGCGTTGGGGAGGAATCGGTACCTGGTTAAGGAGGGACTGACCTCGCTAATCGTGTTAGCGTACTTCTTGTCCCACCGCATCGCCCCTTTCCAACAGTGAGCTCGCCCAATCTGGTGGTACTCCAGCGAGCACGACCCTTCCCAGCTGGAGACCGGCATCGAATCAAGCCCAAGCATGGAGCTGCTAGACCGGATGTTGGCACAGGTGAGTAGCTATATGATGAATGATAATCTCACCTTCCCGCCGGCATCCTGCATGTTGCTCTTCATTGAACCGACATTAAGAGTGATGCTGCTGAGGGAGATGCCAACACTGGTCGACATTGGCCTTGCTCCACGGCATGTCGAAGATCTGTCCCGGGGCTCTCCATCCCTGGTCAGGGCAACACCGAGGGATAGCAAGAGTCCACGCCCGCCCCACGCTCTGACGAGAGGAGGGAGGAGCCAGCCTTCGACAAGGGGAAGGGAAAGGCGCCGCTTCTCGAATCCACACTCAAGAAGTGCCCCCGAACACCGTCGAGGGGCTCCAGCACCCCGAGCCAATGTCCTGAGGCGCATTTGCATTCTTTAACAGAGTGTGGGGGTGCTTCGGGCAAGGATCTTATCCCCCCAATGTAGAAGAAGAGGAAGTTGGACCATGCGAACAGGACTCCGGTCTCCAGCATCGGGCTGAGGGGCCATAGGTCATGGACATCCTCATCATCGACTTGGACCTTAGCGCCAGCTATGGCTCTGGCGGCACCGCGGCTGGGATGATGCCAGTGAGGGGATGCAGTGGCAGCTCCATTGACACAGCAGCCAGGACTGTAGCGGCAGACGCGGGCATTGTCAAGTACCCCAGTCTAAGAAGCCCCGGGCCGCGAGCACCCCAACTACTACTACAATGAAGGCCACCGGTGGCGGACCCGGCAGAGGTGCCACCGAATCAGTGCCAACAGTCCCTATGGTGGTGCACATCACTCCCCTGGCTTAGAAGCCAATTGCAGAGGCGCCAGCCTCGACAGTGGGGTCAGGAGGCTCCAATCTCCCACCCTAGCTGAGAATACAAGTCCGTTTGAGCTTTCAGGGTCCCTGGTAAGGCACTCTTGCCGAGTCTTGCATTATGATTTCCTCTGCTTCTTTTGTTTGAATTTGTCTGGGTCTCGCTCCTTAGGGTGTCGCCAGCAGATGTGACGCCTCTAGCGAAGGAGAGCGCTCCGCTCTCCTGAGGTGCCGAAGCACCAGCGACTGCACCGGCCCCCAGCCAGCCCGAGGGGCTGACCATCTGGCGCCCGAGGCCAGCACAGTGACGGAGGCGGTTGCTCCTGGCGGTGATGCGGCCCCCTCCTATGGCACACGGAGTTCCACACCGAAGGCAACACCACGCAAAGCCCCGACGGAAGAGCCTAACTCTGCATCTCTTTCCGAGTGTCTAGTAGGCGACAACGTTTGTATCTCCATTTGCGCTTTGGACTCTGCCCTGGAGGCTACATAGGGTGCATCTTCAGCTACAGAGCTTGACTTTGCGCCCCCTCCCGAGGTTCTCGCAGGTGATGGTGCTTCCACCTCCAACTGTGTCACGGGTTATGCACTTGAGACTATGCTTGAACCAGCTCTGGAGCTAGCACCGGAGCAGGCTCAGAGCAATGACCCTTTGGAACCTGAGGCTAGCATCCCAGCAGATAGGCCATGCCAGGCGACTACTCATCTACTACCAGCAACGTCATGGCCTCCACGTGGTCCTTGGCGATGTTGGTGGCCGTACTACTGGTCGATGAGAAGGTAGAGACGGTTGTGGGGCAGCCATCCTTGGCAACGACGGAGCTCATCTCCCTTTCTGAGGCTATTGGGGTGGCCCACTCCAGCCTCCACCAGGCGCAACACACGCTTGACCTGGAGTGGGAGAGGTTGTAGGTGGAGTAGGGGCATCTCCTGAGCCAGGAGGAGGATGAATTCCGCAAGCTCTAGTAGGATCGAGACCAACTAAAGTCCCGGGCTAAGGACCTCGACCGCCGTGAGGCTGAGCTGGTGCAAAAACGGGAGCGCTTGGTGAATTAGTGCCAATCCCACTTGGAGTGGAAGCTCAAAGCAGACTTCCAAAAGAATGCCTTGGAAAGCCGTGCCTCAACGCTAGCCACCAGGGAGAAAGCGTTGGTTGCCAAGGAGAAGTTCTCTCAGGGTGGGCCGAAAGCATTGGTGGCCGCGCAACAGGAAGTGAAGGCTCTCCCATCTTCATTTGTTCCCTAGACGCAAAGGTTTTGGGACTTCCTTGGTCGCACCAAGGTGGGGATTGTTCTGCTCGGCTTCAGCCCCGTGCAGATGTGTGACCCGGTGCAGGAGGTCAACTAGGCCCTCCCCATCCTCGACTCTGTTGGCTCCAAGATGTAGGCCCTAGGCACGGTCATTATTAACCAACTAGAGACCGAGGGAAGGGCACTGTCAAAGGAGGTGGCGGTGCACATGCTGACATGCCTCCGGAGTTGGGACCCCAACACCCCTGGAACCAGTAGTTCAGGGCCCGATCACATAGTGGAAGCAGGATGCTAGATCCAAAATCCAAGACATTCCCGCACTTGTCACCTCACGATTCAAGCGTTAGGCCGAGGAGCCCTAGGAACCCTTCTCTTGTATCCGTCAAGCCTTTTGCACCCACTAAGGGCTTTTGTATCTTTTTTTTTTGTAAATAACTCTGATGAGTATGAATATATTGCTGAATTTGATGTCATCTTTGGCTTCATAACTTGTTAGTTGCATCCTTAGTGTTGACGTTATTGTTTCTTCTGGGTTCCTGGCAGCGCAAGAACCTGAAAGACTTCACCAACTATTAGCTAGGTGTAGACGCTCCCCTCGGGCCTTTAGTAGCGCAAGGCACCAAGAGGACTTTGCCAATGAACTTGCAACTCGCCGTAGTCAACTACTCCAATGTCTTGCATGTAGACCCCCGTAGCGGCCCCTCGGTAGATGTGGCCAATAATTTTGGCACATCAACCAAGTAGTTGAAGGACGTCAATGACGGGCCCCCATCAAGGAATGGGAGTGTAAAGGATGACTCAAGTGGGCCTCCTGGAGAGCATCGGAGCTTGTGGGCCGATGCCGACAACCCTCTGGTGGTTTGTAGTTTGACGCCAGCAAGACCCTTGGGGGCGCCAGATCTTGTCTATGGGTTCGGAAGCGTCATCTCTCAAAACAAAAAAGTCAACGGTGGGCACCCTGGGAGCTGCTGGTGGTCCGGCAGAGCCCACCATCAATGCACAGAATGTTGACGGCGGGCCCCTTGGGAGGCGCCGGAGCTGGAGGTCCGGCAGCACCCATCATCAACGCGTAGAACGTAGAAGGCAGGCCCCCTATATGGCCTGCATACACAATGGATAAGAAATAATTTCGCTCGCTGGTCACTGTTTCCCTACTTTTTAGCCTCACTGTGTCTTATGGACCTTATCTATGGTACGTGACAACATCTAGGGCATGGTTGCTGCCCTACTCAGGGCATGAGCTTTCTGGCCCCCTGTACTCAGCTGTAGCACTAGGAGGCAAGGTACTCATGCTTATGGTGTAGGACCAGGCTAAGAATGTTGCACACCCCGGACCTCAATTGGCATTAGCTTTCAGGGGAGAGAACCATTCAGTGCCATGGACCACGAGCAAGAAACACTACGTGAGAAAGGCTTATTTGAGACGCGCCCACCCGAAGAATAGATACGAGCAAAAAGCACGTCTCCTCATCACATCTCACATTACAAAGTAATTTGTGACGCATGGCAGGCGCATCGCCGATCAACACACATGGGAGACAAGCTCTAAGAAAGCCCGTCTCCATGGAAACTTACATGACGTTCGATGCATCTAGCACATTTAATTCACTCCTTAGTCTAGAAAAGGTTTTCTCATCAAGTGGTTTAGTGAAGATATCCGCCAATTATTCTTCGGACCTAACACCTTGCAAGGAGATGTCTCCCATAGCTTCATGGTCCCGCAAGAAATGATGGCGAATATCAATGTGCTTAGTGCGGGATTGTTGAACGGGGTTTTTAGCAATCTTAACCGCACTTTCATTGTCACAAAGGAGAGGCACACAACCAAATTTAACACCAAAGTCCAAAAGGGTTTGCTTCATATATAGGATTTGGGCATAACATGCACCAGCCGCTATATATTCCGCTTCCGCAATGGACGAGGCAACGGAGTCTTGCTTCTTACTAGACCAAGATACTAGGGAACGCCCATGCAAGTGGCACCCTCCGGAGGCACTCTTGCGATCCACATGGCATCCAACAAAGACGGAATCCGAGTAAGCCAAGAGATGGAATTTAGCACCTTTGGGGTACCACAGGCCTACACTTGGGGTATGCTTGAGATACCGAAGTATCCTAAAGACCGCCTTCCGATGCGATTCCTTAGGTGCCGCTTGAGAGCGAGCACAAAAGCATACACTAACATGATATCGGGCCTAGATGCGGTAAGATAAAACAATGAACCAATCATGGAACGGTAATTAGATTGGTCAACAGGTTTGCCGTCCTTATCCGCGTCGAGATGACAATTTGTTGCCATTGGAGTACTTCTTGATCTACAATCTCCCATATCAAATTTCTTCAAGAGGTCCTTGGTATATTTTTCTTGATAGATGAAGGTCCCCTCTCAAATTTGCTTGATTTGAAATCCAAGGAATAAGTTAAGCTCTCCAATCATCGACATCTCGAATTTCGTAGACATCATTTTGCAAAACTCATGGCTAAGAACTTCGTTAGTTGAACCAAAAATAATATCATCAACATAAATTTGACAAACAAATAGTTCTCCATTGATGTCTTTGGTGAAGAGTGTAGTGTCGACCCTCCGGATCTTGAATCCTTGAATGATAAAGAAATCCCGTAGTCGTTCATACCACGCTCTAGGTGCTTGCTTGAGCCTGTAGAGCGCCTTGTGCAACCTATACACATGATTAGGATTCCTTGAATCTTCGAACCCGAGAGGTTGTTCAACATAGACAAGCTCGTTAATGTAACCATTAAGAAAGGCACTTTTCACATCCATTTGATAAAACTTTATATTATGATGTGATGGAAAAGCAAGAAGTATACGAATGGCTTCCAGTCGAGCGTTCGGAGCAAATGTCTCTCCAAAGTCTAGTCCTTCAACTTGCGAGAAACCCTTGGCCACAAGTCTTGCCTTGTTGCGGATCACAACACCGTCCTCGTCTTGTTTGTTGCGGTACACCCACTTTGTCCCGATGACGTTCTTGTCCTTGGGTCGCTCCTCCAACACCCAAACTTCATTGCGGATGAAGTTGTTGAGTTCTTCTTGCATGGCCATTACCCAATTTGGATCCTGGAGTGCTTCCTCAATGTGATTGGGTTCTACACATGAAACATACGAGTAGCGCTCACAAAATGTAGCGAAATGGCGAGAACGTGTACTTACTCCCCTTGACGGACTACCGATAATTTGATCAATCGGATGCGCCTTGGAGATGCGTCCATGCCTCATAAGTGGTTCTAAAGCACGTGGCGGTGGTGATGCGTGTTGCTCTTCTTGTGGTTGGACTTGATCATGGACTTGTTCTTCTTCTTGATTTTGTGTGGCTTGTGAATCTTGTGTCGTCAATGGATCATCTTTTTCTTCTTCGTCAATTTGAGGTGCCATAGATGTGTTGATGTTCGAACTTGAAGCTCCCCTTGATCATGGCTCTCCTAAACTTTAGGCTTGATGTCTCCAATGGTCATGTTCTTCATAGCTTCTCGTAGAGGCTTATCATCTATTTCATCATGACCAAAACTCTCCTCTTGGGAGCCATTTGTTTCATCAAACTCAACATCACAGCTTTCCTCAACTATACCGGAGGTTTGGTTGAATACTCGATATGCTTTTGAGTTTGATGCATCACCAAGAAAGACACCAATATCACATCTTCTTTCAAACTTACCGAGCCTTTTCTTGCGGTAGATATAGCACTTGCACCCGAAGACTCGGAAATAGGAGATGTTTGGCTTTCCCACAATGATGAGTTCGTACAGGGTCTTTTGAAGTAGTCGATGTGGATAGACCTGATTTGCGGAATGGCACGCCGTGTTGATTGCTTCGGCCAAAAACTTCTCAGACGTGCCATACTCATCAAGCATTGCTCGTGCAAGAGTGATGAGAGTCTTGTTCTTCCTATCAAGGACAACATTTTGTTGAGGAGTGTATGTGGCTGAAAATTAATGTTTCATGCCTTCACGATCACACCACTCCCCAATGTTGTAGTTCTTGAATTCGGTGCCGTTGTCACTCCGGACCTTGATGATGGGAAGTTGAAATTCCCTTTGAGCACGTTTAGCGAAGGTCTTGAACACTTCCGGTGTTTCACTCTTTTCACCTAGAAACAACGTCCAAGCATACCGAGAGTAGTCATCAACTATAACAAGACAATAGAGATTACCACCAAGACTTTGATATGTGGACGGTGCGAAGAGGTCCACGTGGAGAAACTCAAGTGGCTTGGAGGTTGACACCATTGTCTTCATCGGGTGGTGTGAAGCAACTTGTTTCCCGGCTTGACAAGCGCTACAGAGCTTGTTCTTCTCAAATGTGACATCCTTCACGCCAGTCACCACCCCGAGCTTGAATGACTTCTTGAGCTTTCTCATTCCAATGTGAGCAATGCGTCAATGCCATATCCAACCCAAACTCATCTTGGTGAAAAGACAAGTGGTCAAGCTAGCATCCTTGGTGGAGAAGTCTACTAAGTAGAGGTGTCCATGCCGAAACCCATTGAAGATTATTTCATTACTTGTTTCACTAGTCACAACAACATCATTCTTGCCAAAGGTGCACGTTAGTCAAAGACCACATAATTGTGCAATAGAAAGCAACTTGAAACTAAGTGACTTAACATACAACACATTGGAATTAGATAAATCATGTGAAATTTCAATCTTACCCAACCCAATTACCTTCCCCTTAGAGTTGTCACCAAAGGTGACTTGTTCATGATTGTCAGGGTTCTCTATAGAGGTGAACATACCATCGTTGCCAGTCATGTGTTGAGTGCACCCGCTATCGAGTACCCAATGCTTTCCTCCGGCTTTGTAGTTGACCTACACACATGAATTCAGTTTTTGATTTTAGGCACCCAAGCTAACTTAGGTCCTCGAATGTGTGATACAAGTGTTTTTGGGACCCAAAGTTGCTTGGGAAGCTTCCCCTTCATGCCCTTCATGTCCTTGCCAATGAACCTTGCCTTCACCTTGCCATCTACTTTACTCAAGAGATAATAGTGATCATCAAAGGTGGACTTGTAGTTAGTAGGCAATTTTGGAGAAGGCCGGTTAGGAAGAGGACACTCCATTTTATGGTGACCGGTGACCTCGCAATGTTGGCAATAAGAACCAACTTCCTTGATGAAGCTTGTTTTAAGCTCCGATGAGGTCACCTTTCCTTTGTTAGGCACCGGGAAGGATCCAAGTCCTCTCTTATTGAAGGCCTTTGCTTGTTGGAAGAGGATTTCTTTGTGCATGACTTCTCCCTTAGATAGTCTTGCCACACTAGTGCGGAGACTTTCAATTTCATCCATCAAATCCTTCCCCCTAGCATTCTCTTTCAAAGGCAAAGACTTATGCAAGACATTAGTGGCATGTGAAACAATGGATACCTTATCATTAAGGGTTTCTTTCTTTATGGTTTTCAATTCTTGATCAATGACTTCATAGGCAAGGTTAAGTACTTGACGCTATTTGATTAACTCATTGTGCTTTCCAAAGAGTGCTTTTTGTGCTAAGTCAATCTCATGATGATCTAGCTTGATTTGAGCCTTATCCTCCTCAACTTGCTTGACATGAGATTTGAGCGTGTCATGCTCCTTAAGTATGCTTTCATACTTGTCAAGCAAATCGAGGTTAGCACTCTTGATCTTAGCACGAGCTTCTTCAAGAGCCTTGACCTTACTCTTTTCCCTTTTAATGATAGTGTGGTATTCATTTATCATTGAAGCTAAGTTATCGGGGGAAAGCTCATCACCGCTAGAGTCGTCACATACTTGGTGTTACCTTTTGCCATGAGGCACACGGGAGGTAGACGATGAGATGAATCATCATTGTTGGCAATGGCAAGGCCGACCAAGCTCTCTTCTTAAGCTTCACTCTCTTCATCACTAGATTCTTCGTAGGTGATCCATTCATTTGCCTCACACATGAACACCTTTTGTGGTCCTTTTCTCTTATTTGGAAAGAGTTTTGCCTTTTTGCCTTTGTCATACTTCTTCTTCCCAAAGAATCTTGGCTTGGGCTTGACCTGTTCTTCATCATCCTCACTATTCTCAAGCTTGCGATGCTTCCCTTGAGGTTCTCTCTTCTTTTGTCCGGTTTTGGACAATCATAGGAGATGTGGTCTTGATCACCACAGTTATAGCAGGTCTTGTTGTTATTTTTCCTTGGTAGAAATGCTTTCTTTTTGGGATCAAAGTTGTATCCCTTCTTGGCAATCTTGGAGTTCAAGCGAGAGAATTTTCTCATCATCAATGCAAGCTCATCATCGTCATCTTCACATGATGCTTGCTCTTCTTCACTTGAGCTAGGCTCTATCACTTTCTTTTTCTTGAGATTTGTTCTCTTGGTGGAAGCGTTTAGAGCAATTGTCTTTGAAGATGATTCCTCCATCATCCCAAGCACACTCATCTAATGAGCGCGAATCTCTCCAATAATTTCAGAAACTTCGATGTGATCAAGAGATTCCTTTTGAAGCATGAAGTTGATGATGTTGTACTTTGGCTTATGAAGGAGCATAAGAATCTTGCGGTTGATGAGTCCCTTGCCAAGGGGAGCAATATCAAGAGAATTAATTTCCTCAATAAGAACATTCAAGCGAGAAAACATTTCATTGACATTCTCATGAGGTAGCATTTTGAACTCATCATATTTGGCCTTAAGCATGTGATACTTTAGTTCTTTAACACGAGAAGAACCCTCATGAATTTCAATGAAGCAAGCCAAAATTTCACAAGCTTTTTCTTTGCTAGCAATCCTAGCAAACACATCTTGACTAATGCATTCGTAAATAGCATTTCTAGCCTTGGCATCCCACTTGATTTGATCACCCATGTAGTTATGCTCACCAAACCCCGCATGGGTCGCTTCCCGTACTTTGGGAGCGATAGCATCTAGATAAGCACGAATACGTGCTTTCCAATAGGCAAAGTTCTTGCCCTCGAAGATGGGAACCGAACCCCTAATCTTGGCCATTTTGGCTCTCTAGCGGTGAAGCTAGAATGATCCAATGAGCAGCCTTGCTCTGATACCAATTGTAAGGATCGAATGCCCAAGAGGGGGGGGGAATTGGGCTTCTTTTTAAAATACTAAAGCAAAAAAACTCAACTACTAAAAGCCCAATTCCCTATGCAAACAACCTATGCATTCAAGCGAATAATAAGTTTGTGGTATATGAAATTCATAAGTATAACGGGAAAGGAAGAGTATGCAAACTCCCTAGAAGACACGGTGATTTATCCCGTGGTTCGGCAAGATCATCAAGACCTTCCTACATCCACGTTGTGGCACCCGCCAAGGGTGTAGACACCCCCAAGTCACCAAGACCAGGGATCTCACTAAGAGTCTCCGTTCACCATATCTGGCAAGGTGGAGCTCAAGCCTTGTACAAGTTTGATCTTCCGGGCTTCCACAACCGACTTGGAAAGCTCCAGAAGGATCTCTCTGATCACCGACTGATACACGGTGAATGCAATCACCAGGAGACACTCACTTACAGCTCTCACTAGACTAGAGACTCCAATCACCAAGAATGGAAGCACACAAGCATAATCTCTAGTAAGTTCTAGCCTATCTCTCGGTGTACAAGTGGTGTAAATGATGTGGAAGTGGTTGCTCAACGTCTTGAATGCTTGATAATGTGTAGAGTAGCTCATGGCATCAATACTTGTCTAAATGACTGGTTGAAGGGGTACAAATAGCCAGCTTCCACGAGATAGCCATTGGAAAAGTAGGCTGACAGCACTGTTCTGCAAACACCGGAAGATCCGATGTTCTCCATTCAGCGGTCATCGGTCGAATACAATTAGCTGAGGTCACTGTGTCAGATATGACTATTGATTGACCGATGTTGCATACACCTGTACATCGGATAATCCGGTGACACTTGGTCTAGGATGGTCCAGAAATAATGCTTACTGGAATGATTGACCGATGTGGCATATTTGTACATCGGATGGTCCGGTGTTACTTGGTCCAGGGAAATTGCTTACTGGAATGCTCGACCGATGTAACAAATGCTTCAACATCGGATGATCCGGTGTATACCAAAGACTGAGGTCTTTTTCTGCTGCAGAGCTAACTCGACCGACGTAGTTTTTTCTGGATACATCGGATGATCCGGTGAGTTGATTTTGTCTGCTTCGAGTTGTTCTAAGTGATTCTTTTGGAATTTGTCCGAGTGACCTCTTAGACATTTGTTTGAATTGTTCTTCTGATGACGACTAAGTCTCGTGTGCTGTCAATTTTGATGGAAAAATTTTGACATATATGTTTTTTCTTTCAGTCTTCATAAAAATCGATTGACCTTGTAAAATAGGTTGTTGAGGGGTCTCAAATTGTATCCAATGAGCAGTAGATGATATAAATATAGAGTCCATTAAGTGTGATGTGTATATGAGATACCTTGCATCCACAAACTTATTAGTGATATCTAATGGTTGTCATTAATTAACGAAACCATGACTTATGGGGGCCTAGATGCTTTCAGTTAGTCATTGCCTTAGGATGTTATGATTCATAATGTATTTACTTAGTATGCTAGCATGGTGCTAGAATAGTGAGTAACGTTGGATGTCTCATAGACCCACGGATTGAAGAGGTAAGAAGTAGGTGGTGACAGCCCTATTTGTCCTTTGTAATCCTCCACATTCGGCTTTGCCACAGGCTCTTGGCGAGAGTCACCTAGTATTGCTAGTGGTAGACCCGTGCCCAATATGTTGGACCACTAAGCCCTAGTATTCACAATTAGCATAGTCATGTGTACTTCATTAGGCTATGTATATGAGTAATTAGAGCATAGCAGGAGTAGCTCCATCTCGTAGTCTAACTATCGCTAGGACAACCTTAACCTTAGAGTAGATTGCTTAGGTGTGCGTCACACTATCCCTATTATCAACTTACCCCTGTCTTGATAATTGATTACTATCCCATAGCTTGATCATAAGAGTAGTGTTTACTTTACTCATTGACTTCCTTTGGGATAAATACGATACCCTTGGGAATACTCTTGGGCAATATGCTACACGATAGTTTCCGTGCGCTTGCAGACCCCATCTTTTTCGAGAGACGATCTATGACGTAAGAAACGTCATCAAGCATTTATGTCGCCGTTGTCGGGGAAGGCAAAGGAAGTGAAGGATAGCTATCACTTGTCATTAAGCTGTAGGTGCTAATGGTTATTAGACAGGATTACCCTTGATTGCTTTCTCCTTTTGTGATGAAAACAGGGTAGTGTTGGCTAGCCCACTTCATGGGATAGCCAACGAGGACGCTAGTTCTCAACTGCAAGATTATTGAAGGCATACGTCAACAAATGTTCGCTAGACAACACCATTGCCTTTCGCGGAAGAATTTCAGCTTCCAGTAGAAACCAAAGTCATCAATCCCTAAGCTTGGGGGAGGCTCTAAGAGTTATTCTTAGTTTGCCTCCACCACTGGGTGGATAGTTGGCTCCTAATCCAACATTCATGTCATGGGTTGGTCTACCAAACCATGAATACATTTGTGCTGGAGCTGAAGGAGTCCTATTCTCATTCATCATGGATGAGAATATTGTCTCTACTGAAGGGGTGGATTGAAGAATGCTCTTGTTCCCTTAGCTTGATATGCACACCACTTAGCAAGGTGGACATGCTGTCTATGGAACTACACCTCCCACTAAAGTATCATGGAGATCAAGCCAATTAAGAAATGATTGGAACTATCCAAGACATGGATATTCACTTGATTTGTAAAAATCCATGTAAACATGGGCAACTTGGGGAATCATTCCCCTAAGACCCATGGAGATTCTTCCTTCCAAACAACAACTCCAATGGCTACCATTCACGAGGAGGTCAAGGGTGGAATCAATATCACCCTTGTAATCAAGGAGGCTACGAGGATTCCAATGGATTTAAGTTTAACTAGCCTACCTTAAAGTATCTTGTCCATGGCCAAACCTAAAATCAAGACAACATTTACATGAAGCTTTTTGGCCAAGGACAGGAAAAGAGCATTTAAGATCCAAGATATCCCACAATCAATTGTTGGGATTTCTACCCTTCGACAAAGCCCATGCAACCTAGGGCGAGTGACATTATGGACGAAGTGTTTATTGTTTGATTGTGGAGTCAACATATCACCATGCGATCAAATGGATCGCTCTCGATCCTGCTTTGCTCCTCACGTCGCCTCTGCCCCCTCACCATCTATCACCACCCCTTGCTCACCACCATGGCCGCGGTGGTAACGGCAAGCGTGGCTGTGATCTGGTCGGCTACTCCAACATGGGTGATAGACGCTCACCGGCCTGGGACGAATGGTACCTACATCCTGGAAAAAGTTTCCAAACGGAGGTTCAACACAAGTTTGGCTCCACGGTGCATCATCTAGGTGCCTCGCTCAAATGCTCCTTCTTCATGATCGTAGCCTTTCGAAGGTACGCATTCCGTCTCTCGGAAAATGCGGTTGGCTGGGCTCTGAGCTCAGTGCTGGGCGGATCGCCCTTTGATTTTCATGTTCAACAACTACAGGAGCATTCGTTCCGCTTCTCTGTGGCCAGCAAGCAGGTGGGACTGCTGATCAATTCTAACAGAAGGATCACCACATCAACCTTTGATGTGTACTTCCATCTCTGGTGCACGGGAGGGCCTGACTGGGTCTCCGAGTACACGCAGTGGGAGAAGGAACAACGCGAAAGTTGGACAACGGTCTCAAGGAAGAAGCCAGTAAACAGGAGGCGAGTCTCTTTTGCCTCCCCAATTCGGCAACAATCTCTAGTGAAGAAAGCAACCCCAGGGGTAAAAGGGTTGTGGCTCGAAAAAATATTCTGTGATCTTCACCAAGCCCCACGAAATGTCGCCGGACTCTGTTTCCCGGCTAGCCAGAAGTTGGCCGGAGCTAATCGGTCAGCCATCGCAAAGGAAGGTACGTGTCACAACAACCAATAAAACATTTTGAATTCTCGAGTGGACAAAGGTAAGTTTGGTCCCACACCATTCATTGCTCACTGTCCATTGGCGCCATTGCGTACGCATAATCCGGCGCACGACCCCGACTTGTTCGTGCTGGACAACAACAATCCTAGGAATAGCCCTGCTAGGAGGGAGGTCAGCTAGTGTTCTCGCACAGGGGAGAGTCTTGGTCCTAATGTCTCAGTCTCGCGTGCTCCCGAGGGGACTCGGCGTGGATGTGACAGCGAGCAGAAGAGGGAATCGAGGCAGCTAGGCGATCATGACGCTCTGCCCACGGATGTCAATTGCTGTTTTCAATGCCTCAGTCCCTTCCACCTAAAATGCCGATGCCACAATAAGATCCGCTGTAATCTTTGCTTTGGCTATGGTCACATTAGGAAGAACTTTTTTTCTGCCTTCAAAGAAAATTGGGTGTGGCGTAAGAAAAACCCACATACCAATAACGAAATAGGGCTCTCCCTGGAACCGCTCTCAGCCATCGTCACTCACAAACCCAACCAACCCCCCCCCCCCCCCCCCACCTTCTCCCAGGACGCTCCATCTTCCTGGCTCCTTCGCATCTTGCACTCCACCTCCATCTCAATTGCTCTCTCGCCTGCCAACCCCCTCAGAAACATGGCCAACTTTCTGATAGGCCCTACCCAGTTCCTTGCAAATCAGCACTTCGACATTCTTGATGGAGGGCCGGAGAGAGTCGCAAGGATGGTTGTTCATCATCCTGGCCACCATCATTCGGCTCACGAGGAGTTTGCAGTGGCAGTTGATGTGGACCATATTCTGGTTGAGCATCACTACGACGACTTTCGGATTAGGATTAGAGATTATCTCATGCAGGTTATGGGTATCATTGTCACCTTCTCTTGTCTCACTCCTTTTGGAATAGCTCTGTTTGCCTTTTAGATAGTCTCTTTCGGGATCTTCTAGTCATGAGGGAACCAATCATGGTAGAAGGGGTTCGTGTGTCCTTTATTAGGCATGACTTTGGAAGGAACCGTCGGACACATGAGTTTGGCTTTATAGGCTGGTTCATGATCTTGGGCTACCCTTTAGACTACAGATCAGTGGAAGCCATCGAACTGGCGATTTCTGGCTTCGGCAAGCTACTACAATGGCATACCAACCCGATGCCGCTAGGGTTCATTCTGGTATAGTGTCTCTACACTCATGCTCGCTTCGTCCCCAAAAGCCTGGTTCTGCGACAAGGAACCAGAGATGGCGACGGTTGCTCTTGGTCCTGCCAAGTCTACATCCTTAACTGGATAAACCCGCACGGGATTGCAGAAATGCCCTGGGGAATACCACCGGAAGGTTACCCACCAGAATATGGTAACCCGGACCCACTCCAAGAACCAGCACCAGAAGAGGAACATCAGCAAGAGGACGATCCATAGGGGGATGCAAACTGGGATGTGCATGTGCAGCAGCAAGAACACCAGCAAGGTAATTAGGGTTGGGTCCCCTGGGGGCCACCACCGCCACCCCCACACCAGGAAATGCCATCTCCTCCGATGCCCCCATCCAGGAAGACTCGTCCAGCGGGGTCAATGCAGTACAAACCACTGCAAGGGCGGTGAGAAATGAGCATCAGACCCTCTCTCTAGTTAACCCTGAAGATGTCAGTCAGCAGCCGGACTGGCTTAAACCCCTGGATTTTATGGGGCTGGGAAGAATGCTTCGGGTTGCATTCCCTAACACTCCATCTGCCTGGTGGAATGTGCAGTTCAATGAGCCCAGTGGCCAAGGCGGGTTCAGCAAGGTCGTTACAATGTCCTTCGCCAGCAACAATGATCAGCAAAGTCCTCACCAAAGTAGTGAGCAGAGCTCAGGTCAATCCTCTGTGGTCATCAAGGATACCACCATGGAGCCATGGGTTCGTAAAGACAAGAAGAAGGACAAGCAAGTTGTGAAGGCATACACCACTCGCAGCAAGTCACGGAAACCACCGGTGGTTGACATCATAGGACCCTCCTACTCCGACATAACACCTGACGCTGGCAAGCCAAGGAGAAGCCTGCGACTGCAGCTCATCAGACAAGGGCACAAATCGACACCGGCACTGATGCAACTGGAAGAAGACTCAACTGCTGGCACACCTTCTGGTGTCTCTCTGCCCAACTTATTCCCAGGTCCTGTAAAATTCCCCAGCCTCGATTCTCTTGACTCTATCTGCCCCTATCCTAAGCTCCCCATCGCTTTGCTGCAGGCGACGGCCGAAAAAGAATGTGGCGTCCCACCGGAGGTGGTACGCCAGCTGATGACCCTCCCGACGTTGGATATCAATGACAACCATCAAACTTAAGCACCCAGGAGAGGGGGGCGTTGGGGACACACAGACCTGCATGTCTGCTTTCAAACATAACAGTTATATTTTCATTTTGGATGTTGTTGTTGCCAATATGGGCAAGCTGGCTGTTGTGATGATCGGAACTCATTATTTTGCTACTCTATCTGTTGAACATAGAAATTTTCCCAAACAGTTGTTTATTGGGTTCAAATGGCGACCTGGAACAAAGGCGCTATCAGTCATGTTTATTCGGGGTACTTTGGTTATGACCTAGTGCATTGCCTACTGGACTAGATACCTGAATTGTACTAGCTGTTGGATCAGTGATTTCTGTGTTTCGTGTCTACCTGCTTTCTTTAGCTATGGGCCTTCTCTCTTCCTCTGGGGACTGAACACCCTGTGGAAAGCACCTTGGGTGCACAATTCTTCCTGTCTTCATAGACTCAACTCGTTGAGTTTCCACCCACTTCCTTCTGGCCGGGATTACGTCTCTGGCAGTTTTCTCCCTTCCCCTGGTTATTTATGGCGCACAATTTAAACAGAAACTGGAACGTGTTGAACTGGAACATTCGTGGTATCAACAGCATTGATAAACAGCAGGAAGTTAAAGTCAAAGTAGAGAAGGTTCCTGAATGTAACAATTTCTATATCCAAGAAACTAAAAAAGAACACATTGATATATCCTTCCTCAAAAGAGTGGCTCCCAGAAGATTCAACAAATTTGCTTTCGCACATTCAAGGGGTGCCTCGGGAGGTATTCTGGTTGGCTGGAATGATAACTTGTTGCAGGGGGAGACTTTAGAAATCATGGACTTTGCTATTTCCATGCGGTTCACATCTCGCCAAAACGGGATTGTTTGGTAGCTGGTCTCAGTATATGGCCCTTGTCAGGGCCCTCGATGACAAGAGTTTGTTGATTGGCTGTGGAACCTAGACTTGTAACCTCAGGAGCTATTGATGATACTAGGGGACTTCAACTTTTACCGCAGCACAAGCGACCATAACCGTGCTGGAGCGAATACTGGCGATATGCAGACTTTCAATAGCATCATTCATCATCTGGGGCTGATTGAAATATCTCTACAAGGATGGTCTTACACATGGAGCAACATGCAAGTGTCTCCTCTTCTTGAACAGTTAGATTGGTGTTTTACATCAGCACAGTGGACTTTGACCTTTCCTAATTCCATGCTACGACCGCTAGCCAGAGACACCTCAGACCATGTTTCGTTGGTGGCTCAGATCAGCACTGCCATACCAAAAGCAAAGTGTTTCAGGTTTGAAAACTATTGGCTCAGGCATCCCCAATTTTTCTCTATTGTTAAAGACTCGTGGGATCAACCCCTGTCCACAGTTGGAAGTGTCACGAGAGTTTCAGCCAAACTAAAGCGTCTGAGATATGGGTTGCAAAAATGGAGCAGATCACTGGGTGGCCTGACCAAACTGATCAAACGTTGCAACGAAGTCATCCTGATCCTGGACACATTGGAAGAACATCGGGCCTTATTTCCACAGGAAAGAAGATTCAAAAACATGATCAAGCAACAAACTGCCCAGCTTATCAAACAACAGAATGACTACTGGTGACAACGTTACACGGGGCACTGGGCCATGCTTGGAGATGAGCCAACAAAATTTTTTCTGGCTGCTGCAATGGAAAGGTATAGGAGAAACAACATTCCAGTCATTCAGGACGACCAAGGAGCAGAACTGATGGATCATGCACAGAAAGTTGCTGCTCTTTGGAAGGAGTTTAATGAAAGGTTAGGACAATCTGACCCAACTCATCCATGGCCTCAAATACAACAATGGATTCTGCTCAATCAACATTTACACATTCTATGCAACCCAATCACTATAGATGAAATTGACCGCACAACTAAAAGCATGCCAAGTGACAAAGCTCCAGGACCAGATGGTTTCAACACAATATTCTTTCAGGCGTGCTAGCACATCATCAAGGAAGACATATATTTGCTCTGCTCAGACTTATTCAATGGCAATATCAGCCTCCAACCGTTAAACAACTCACTAATCTCTCTCATCCCGAAGGTTCTCAACCCCAGCATGGTCACAGATTACAGACCCTCACTGTTGAATTCCACTGTCAAACTGATCACTAAGATCCTCTCAGTCCGATTGCAGGAGGCCATCACAAGCATCATTCACAGAAATCAATATGTTTTAATAAAAAAAACCATTTAGGATTGTATGGCATGGGTGTACGAATATCTTTATCAGCGCAAAAAATCCAATACAGGTATCATAGTACTAAACCTGGACTTTGAAAATTCCTTTGATATGGTTGAACATGGCTTCATTCTATCCATGCTGCGAGTCGTGGAGTTTCCTGAGCAGTGGATCAAGTGGGTGACAGACATTCTCTCAACTGCTACTTCTTCAGTACTTCTTAATGGGGTCCCAGGAAAGACATTCCATTGCAGGAGAGGTGTCCGGCAGGGCGATCCCCTGTCCCCCCTCCTCTTCTGTAAGACCTATGTGTGTTGAATACATTGGCTTGTAGTGAATACACTTGGCTTTGATGATAAAAGTGTTGAATATCACCAAAACACCTTTTTATCAAGGTCTGACTCTAGCTCCGAGCTACAGCAAGGTCCGACGGTAGGTCCGACTTGTTTTGGGTAGCTCCGGCTACGTTAGATGCTAGGTCTAACTTCTTGGTAAGGTCCGACAAGCTGTGGTCAGCTCCTGTGAGCTTTATCTTTAGCCCTGGCATGTCTTTGATAGCTCCGGCATATATTTGATAGCTCGGAATGCTTTTGCTAAGCTCCGACGTACTTTGTCTAGCTCCGGTTTTTGGGTTTACTAGTTTCGACTAGTTCTGGTTAGCTCCGGTGCTAGGTCCTGCTAGTTTTGGTAAGTTTCGGCGCTTGATTGAACTAGTTTTGGTAAGCTCCAGCGCTAGGTTCTACTAGCTTTTGTTAGCTCCGGCTCAAGCTCTGGGTTGCTCTGGCAAGGTCCCGAACTTGACCGCAGTGCTTCTGCTTTTCATTTGCAATGTTTCGTACTTGCTTTACATTGTTGGAAAGATTGCTTAGTATTCCTTTACTAAGTTTTTGGTGCGTTTTGGATGATATGGATGACATCGTGTTACTATGGTTTTGCAACATGCTTATGTGAGGCTCTCACGTAAGGTGTTGTGTTCGGAACTAACTTGAGTCAAGTCGAGGACTTGGGCTCGTATGGATTGGTTGTTTATTCATGTGCAGGTGTTGCTTGAGTTCAAGTCATGGCTGGTGACGGGATCCATTGGACTAGTCTCAGGGAGGAGATGAGGTTCCAACAACCAAGTTCGGGAGGAACTGTGGTTGAGCTGATCAGGAGGTCGCGTAGGATGATTGAATCAAGGGCGGTGCATATGAAGGTTACTGGACATCGAAGGAAGGTGTATGCACGTATGCATGCGATGTATGACGTGGCAACATGGTTCCGAATATGGGATAAGGAAGGAAAGATCTGGTTGGAAGGATCGGATCGTACCGGTTGATGACTTCGGCTGCGGTGGAGTCGGTTATGGCTCGATATGGAAAGTATCGAGTTGGTTATGTTAGGATTTCGTGTGGGTCACGAATTTGAGTTGTTTAGGAATGAGGGATACGTTCCTAATGTGTTTGGAAGTCTTAAGATTGCTTCTATCTGCGTATAGAAGAATCTTGAGCAGTTATGGAAAGTTACGATTCGTGATCTGAGTAGGATTGGAGTCCTAGTTGATATTGGGTTGGCCTAAGGGCTGGTTATATAAGCCAGGGAGCCCAGACCTCGTGGTGCACGACTTTGGGGCTGTTCCTCTTGTGTTCTATTGAATAAAATTCGTAGTTTGAAGGAACTTTTGTGCCTTGTTAGTCCGACTTGTTCCAGACAAGTTTTACTCGTCGAGTTTCTGGACAGCACTACCTTTCGTCGGTGGTTTTATCATAACTCTATTTTTACAGATCCAATTGATGTGATTCTTTTTGGGTTGTCTACAAAACTTTATTATCTATCATATATAAAAATTTTACGGTCATTGGATTTGTGGTCTATGATCTACACGAGTTTCTTTGCAACATTCCAGAACTGTTTTTTTCTCGGGTAGGACAGATTGACCATTGGTTGATCGTTCGATCATAACTTGAGTTTTTCTCGACGGATTTGAGTGATTCCTTTTGTGTTGTCTTCGTGACTAGATTCTCTCTGATATCCATCACTTTTTTCATGGTGAAACACATTTAGATTAGTCTCACACACGATTTCTTTAAGAGATCGATTTTCTGCCGAAGGGGTTGGCGTTTAATTGTTTCCGCTGCGTAAGATTTTTAAATCTACCATTCACCCCCCCCCCCCCCCCCGTCTGTTAGCTTTTCACGTGCTCTTCGATTCTACATATTCGTTTTGGCAGCTGACCTCCTGCAGATCTTAATCAACAAGGCAGTGGAGCTGGGTCTTCTGTCATTACCACTGCTCCAAGGAACAAATGTCGAATTCCCGGTGGTCCAATATGCAGATGACACCATCTTAGTCCTCAAAGCTAACCAGAGAGAGCTCTTCTTCCTCAAAAATTTATTGCAAGCCTTGGGAGGTGCGACGGGTTTAAAAGTGAATTGGGGGAAATCAAGCTTAATGCCAATAAACCTTGATGAAGTGGAGGCCACAGTCCTAGCAGCCACCTTAGGTTGTACCATAGGTTCATACCCATTCACATACTTGGGACTGCCCATGGGGCTTGACAGGCTCAAAGCAGACGCCTTTGAAGGGCTCATTTCACAAGTACAAAAGAAGCTAACCGATGCAGCAACTTGGCTGTCCATGGCCAACAGATGCACACTCATCAACAGTATCATATCTGCCATACCTATCTATGCCATGTGCACCATCAAACTGAGAAACTCGGTCATTCAAGCAATTGATAGGGCTAGAAAGCAATGTCTGTGGAGAGGCTCGGATGTAGCAGGTAAAGGAAGGCCCTTGGTGGCATGGGATCAGGTTACAATCCCAAAGGAAAATGGGGGGTTGGGTCTCAAAAACCTCTTCAAATGAATGAAGCCCTGATCATGAAATTTCACCGGAAAATCTATAACAACAATGACACTCCTTGGGTTCAACTCATTTATCAAAAATACTGCAACAATGGAAAGCCGCCGCACAGCACAAAAGGCAAGGGGTCCTTCTGGTGGAGGGATGTATTGAGCCTATCTGACTCATTTCACAAGAATTTTCAGGTCAAAGTTGGGAGAGGGGACACGATTCGACTTTGGCTGGATCATTGGCAAGGGCATATGCTAAGAAGGGACATGCCTGGAATGTACTCATTTGCAAAAACAATTACATCTCAATGGCACAATTCATTGGTACGTTAAATCATCTACTTCATTTCTTTCAACCGCTATCAGATGAGGCCCTGCTAGAATTAGAAAACCTTGATCTGTTGCTGGATGAGGTCTCTCTCAAGGACCAACCACATGATATATGGAGCCCGGCGGTTGGAGTAAGGGTATTCAGCTCCAAAAATATCTATAATGGCTGCTTCAAACACATTAAGCCACCAGCCCCCTTCAGCTAGATTTGGGCTTCGCGGGTTGTCAAGAAAATAAAAATCTTCATGTGGCTTTCGTTCAGAGATCGATTGAATTCACGAAATATCTTGAAGCGAAAGAACATAGCCATCGAAGGGAATGACTACACCCACGTTCTTTGTGTAGGCAATGTTGAAGAGCTCACTTATCACCTCTTCTTTAGTTGCCCCCTTCAACACGGAATGCTGGAATGTTATTGGGATTCACTGGGATCATGACATCCCTTTCTTCGACACTCTGGAGAAGGCCAAGCACAACTGGAGTCGTCGGTCATTCATGGAGATCTTTGCTATAGCGGTATGGGAGATTTGGATTATTCGAAACAACTTTATTTTTAGAAACTCCCCCCCCTACTGTATCTGCCTGGAAGAGATCCTTCATTGCCTCCATCAAACTTCAAGCTTGTCCCTTTAAGTCGGATGATAGGGAGTGTGTGCTACTATGGCTACAGAGCTTGTAAGGGTTGTTCCTCTCTCTGGAACACCTAGTCAAGTGTTGTTGTGCCATTGTAAATAAACTTTGTTTTTGAATTTATACTATTTCTTTGTTGTTGGGGTTCTCCCTTGCAGCTTTTCCTGGTAAAAAAAAACATGTCACCATGCCCAAAGAAGCTTTTGATCCATGATCAAAGTATGGGTTAACTTAAAAGAACATCAAGAAGGTCGAAGTGGCACCCCTTAAAGAAGCACAAGCCTCACCATGCTAATAAAATAATATCTCCAAGAAGGAAAAGTCGTCACTACATCAACGAGTCTTCATCAAGATGACAGAGAGGCTAGGGCCACCATGTGGCCCACATGTCCAACTAACATGCCAAAGGAGATTTGGCATGTCAATCAAGAGAGGTCGTCCACGTCCACGTCTTCAACTCCGGGATTGGACAACAAATCATCAAAGCAAACAGGGCGGAGGTAAGTCCCACTCATCGGACTTCAAAAATTCGGTAAGTCCTTGCCAATAGGCTAATTGGTAGTTATCTCATATTTAATTCCCCAATTGCATATTTGAATTTCCCATCAATCTTTGCATTTGCATTTAGCATGTTTGAATTTCCACACTTGCATGTTGGAAAGTAAATTTTCAAACCTTCATAAAACTGAAATTTTGGATTAGGAAATAAATTTATTTGGATATGAACCTTGGGCATAACCTCTTGAATTCAGCTTTCTAATTCAAACCAAAAATATTTCCCTTAATTATTCATTGCATTTGCAAGTTGTTTCAAGTTGGGCAAAACAATTGGACAAGGGTTACAACATGCTTTTGAGCTAACGTAACCCGTTTTCGAGTTGTTTTGTTTATTCTTGATTTTAGTGCAGCCAAGACAAAATTTACAAAAGGTTGGAAGACCCCATCAAGCGCATATCACTGCATCAATCTCATTTTGAGTTCATAATGTAGGAATGCTCAAGATGGTGGCTCAATGGAGGAGCAAGATGAAACTCATGCAACTCCAACCTCAACTTGGAAGGACACATTGAACATAAAGGCCACACGAAAATCCAAGGTCGTGAGTTTCTCACACAACGACCTTCAACCCGAATGCTATTTAATTGAGGTGAAAGTTCAAATTTTCCGCCGTTTGAATTGCATTAGAATGGAATGATTTTTGCTTACATTGGTAAGAAATTTTACACCTTCACATCATTCAATTCCTATGCATCCTCACAAGAGTAAGTGCTGGCATTACTCTTTCTGATTCTTCAAAAAGGAATGTCACCTTACATGGGAATAAATTTAAACTTGTACCTAGAATTTCATAAGCATTGCTAAAATTGACTTAGACATTTTCTACCTAGGTAATGCTTATGAAATGACTTAATGGTTGAATTGGTATGTAGCAACCTAGGAATAGTGAAGACCATAATTTTGATTTGAAACTCATTCATGCATCAATCACTAAATTTCAAATTCCTAGGCAAGAAATTAAAAATGTTCCGGAGGATAAAAATGAAAATCTTGCTTGCCATGAACCACATGATAAATATTTGCTCTTGTAAAAAGACTATGATGGCTAGGAATTTTAAAAGATGAAGGGATCCATATAGTGTAAATATATCTCTTTCATTGCTATGGGTAGGAGCTTTAGAAAATTTTCAACTTGATTTATCCATAAAGCACCACTCCTAGCAATGATTCATACATTGCTCACGAATACACTGGAAATTGGACCCAATGCATCTTTGGTCTTGATCTTCCCCGTGCGTACAAATGAATATTTGGTTACCTAACCCGAAAATTCATTTGTACAAATATCGGGAGCTAACCATCCCTCTCAATCATAGAGAGGAAGTTTGTAGGAATAAAATAACTATGTAGGCATTCAAAGATTCGATTTTTAGAAACACTAGGAGGATTCCATTTCAATATCTCATGGCAAAGGACTAAATTAGGATGGTTACTACCTATCGGAAATTATGCCCGAAGGTCAACCATAACTATACGAGGCTGGTTGACATGGAAACCCTATGTGAGCAATCAATGGGCTGCAACGAATATGTGCGAGCATGATGCTCTCAGCTATTCTAAGCACTTATTCAAGCTCAAGGGAATTTTCCCCATCATTTGGTGTATGTTATTCCTTAGTGGCTAAAAGGTATGATGTACCTTAACCAAGGAATGACAAGGATCACATCAAATGTATATTGGGGTGCAAGTTGTTCCTATGTGGCTAGAAGGTATACCTTAGACAAGGAACAACAGATCACACTCAACCCATTTTGAGTGCACGTCATCCATTTGTGGTTATAGGTATATTGTACCTTAGCCCAGGAATAACAGGATCGTACTCAACACATGTGGGGTACATGTCACTCATTTGTGGCCAAAGGGTATCACTACCCTAGCCAAGGAATGACGGATCACACTCAGTGCATGAAGAGTACAATTATTCGTTTATGGCAAGAAGGTATGATACACATTAGTCAAAGAATGATGGAACACACTCAACACATGTTGAGTGCATGTCATCCCTTTGTGCGAAGGGTTATCACTACCTTAGCCAAGGAATAACAAGGTCAATCCAACCTATGGAAACCTTGAGGTGTTGATGAGCAACATCAACAACACTCTCCTCGACCACACTCATGGAATCCATGAAAGGCAACCCAACATCGACACTCAACACTCTAATGTCAAAGCCATGCTGCAAGAAGGTTAGGCCAGCCTCACGGCCTACATCCGTGGCTAGGGTTTCAGCCCCTAGCGCAGACCTTGTACAAGAACAAGCTTGGGGGAGGACCCCCAGTTGAGGTCACTTGTATCACATCCTATTTTCATCCCATTATTTTATTTATTTCTTTCTACCACATTTGCATTAAAAAAAAGACAAGAATATTAATAATAATGTAGTATAGGTTCGGTTAATAAAATAAAAGATGTGCGGTAAAAAGGATTTGGCATTCACATAGATGAAATGATGAATAGTTGCTCCGTTTTAATTTTTTTATGTCCCTAGTTTACAACTTACTACTCTCAAAAATATTTCTTTCATTGGCTAGAATTACTTTTGCCTTGACTTAGAAATTGTGGGTAGCAAAAGCATAATCCAATTCTAAGTTGTTGTGAGATATGATATAGTGATAGAGCTGCTATTCCATGTTTGATAGTGAAACTTAGATTTCTGGAGAAATTATAAAAAAATTTAAGTTATACTCATTTGATTGGAAATACCCACCTAGGCCATATGATACATTATATTGATAGATCTTATGCATATGCTATTTGCCTTCACATTGAGCTTCGTCAAACTAGTATAGACCTATGTGAGATTTCATTCATTACTTTTTGAATTCAAGACATCACTTGCACATTCTATACATCCAAACTAGAAGTAAGCAAATCTTTCATCATACCACCATTCCACAATAAAAAAAGAAACTCCATATTCTTCATGCTTAAGTGCTCTCTCAAAAATTGATTGCATAAACAAGGAGTAGAAGACATAGCTACTAAAAAAAGAAAGAAAATGCATGCTTACAACATAAGCATGAGAAAAAAAGGCCATGTTTCATCCCTGCAAAATAAGAGAGTCTACACAAAAAGGAGTAATCTCAAATATCCACATCCACCTCCATTCCATCACACATGCACAAGTCGTGAATCAAATAGTTTTCAGTTGATTTCTCCTAAGGCTTGCTCTTTTGACTTAGCAATATTATGTGTTGCAAATATGCCTTCTCTATTCCCTACCAAGCTCCAAATACAAGCCTTATTTAGCGGTAGGAGGAATTTAGGCAAAATGCCTTGGTGAGGAAATATTTCCACTATACATAAAGGAGAGACTTGAGAGAATCAAATTGAGGTACTTAAAATCTGAATTGAACTCTCTGGAATCAGAGTGGAACTTGATTTCTAGGGTATGTGTGCTCCAATTGCTGTTCTATCTTCCAACCACCCATGAATAGGAGATGTCATAAGCCTATAATGACTTAAGGTGGGTGAAGTACCGTGCCAATTTTCGCAATACTAGGTAGAGTATTTTGTTATGGACATGGTACTTGTGAAAAATAGAACATTGTAGCAACTCCTGATCATCAACCTAAAGTCTTGACTTTGCTCGGGACGAGCAAAGGATAAGCTTGGGGGAGTTTGTTGACGGCTGTTATATACCAATTTCACTTGTCAATATAACTCAATTATGTGAAGTAAATATCATTTCTTGCACACATCACCTTTCTATTTAACCTATTTCCACTTGTCCTTAGATAAAATAGTGCATGCATGTATTTTATACAGAATTGAAGTGAAACAAAGGGATGGATTATAAAATACCATCATAGCCAATCAGACATCGCCACGTGGCACCACATGGATCAAATGGCCCACAAACAGAAGTATCTGAGGCCATCCAACGGTGTAGCACCCATATTGTGGAATGGGACCCAACCGTCAGTCACTTGGTGGAAGTACTGACCGTTTGGAGCCAGGACGAGGTCGGCCGACTAGGGGTGTCGGCTGACCCCTTCCTGGCGCCGAAATCGGTCAAACTCCACGTGTTGGCTCCTCCTAGCTTGAAGAAGTCAGTGGTGACTGATTTGCACGCTTTTGGTGGGGGGAACCAACCCTTCTCCAAGCTATAAATAGGACCCCTCACCCCTCACTTCAAGACACACCACTTGAGCATTTACTCTCTTGTATACATTAGTTCTCCAAGTCCATATTGGACGTTAGGTTGTAGAGAGGAGCCTCCAGTGCCACGTCCAAATTGGGAAATGTATGGCTCATGTATCTTCTCTTGTATTTGTGACTCTGTGCTTTATAATAATAGTATTATTAGTCTCTCATTCTTCATATAGTTGGGCAAAGCGTTTCTTGTTTGATTGTGGAGTCCATGTATGTGCTTGGTGTAGATGTTGTTAGGATCTAGACATAATGCCATTATCATGTTATCATAACATTATACATCACCACTATAGTCTAATTAGGTAATAATATGATCATGTTAATATGAATATGTTAGTGCTTGGATCCAACATTGGTTCAACGATGTTAAGGTTAGTCATCGCCTTAGGATGTCATGATTCTTAAGGTATTTACTTAGTATGCTAGCATGGTGCTAGGATAGTGAGTAACGTTGGATGTCTCGTAGACCCACGGATTGAAGAGGTAGGCAGTAGGTTGTGACAACCCTATCTGTCCTTTGTAATCCTCCACGTTCGGCTATGCCACAGGCTCTTGGCGGGAGTCGCCTATTATTGATAGGGGTAAACCCATGCCTGATATGTTGGACCACTAAGCCCTATTATTCACCTTTAGCATAGTCATGTGTACTTCGTTAGGCTATGTATATGAGTAATTAGAGCATAGTAGGAGTAGCTCCATCTCGTAGTCTAACTTTCGCTAGGACAACCTTACCCTTAGAATTGATTGCTTAGGTGTGTGTCACACTACCCCAATTATCAACTTACCCATGTCTTGATAATTGATTAGTATCCCATAGCTTGATCATAAGAGTGGTGTTTACTTTACTCCATTGCCTTCCTTTAGGATAAATATGATACCCTTGGAAATACTCTTGGGTGAAATACTACACGATAGTTTTCGTGCGCTTGCGGACCCCATCTCTTTAGAGAGATGATATGTGACTTAAGAAACGTCAACACCATCCAGGATTTATAGTGCCAACACAAGGCCAAATATGGGTGCGGCTTACCTAACTAATTAGTGTATTACTAGTATTATTTGGACCATTAGGAAGGCTTGGGGAAGGGGTAGTCGTATGGGTTTGTAGTGATGGTGGGACTACCCTGGGATTCCAATTGCTCAAGAGGGGGCCCTTGGTTGGATGTGCTCAGTTGGAGACATCACCACAAGTGAAACCTCAGTGGGGTCTAAATATGCTGGTAATCACTTTGTAATGGCTATTTTGTGATCTCTTGGCCACACACCAAAGGAAGTATGAGACGGCATAATCGAGATTCCTTAGTCATCGAAAGGTGATGAAATCACGAACTTGTGGGTAAAGTGGTACAACCTCTGCAGAGTGTGTTGAAAACTATCATGATAGCCATGCTCCCGCTTATGACCAACCTGGAGCCTCACATGATTAGAGTTAGGGACCTTGAATTTTATTTAATGGCTGGACATGAATTGGGAATTGGTAATGGTTCAATAATTTGTTTTGGTATACGGGACTGACGAAATTGAGACAAATGAGCAGTTATGAGTATATTATGGACTATTATTACAGGTATTGGTAATTTAAGTTGAAATTAATGTTATTTGGGTTATTTTGGCTACGACCACACTTAATGATCATATTATTGCGTTTTCAACTGTTTTGAATGTACTTTTATGCAATTACCCTTTTAATTATCATTCCTTGTTTAATCTACATGTCATACTTTCCCACACTTGTTGAGTATGACCTGTACTCACCCTTGCTATTGCCCCAACAAAATTCAGAAGCAAGCGACAATGAGGAGTACCAGGAAGTCTTTGATGAGTTATAGGCGTGCGTGTTACCATCAAGCTTGCCTGTGGAGTTGGAGTCTTTAGTGTTTTGTGCTTCCCGCTGCAGTCGTTTAGAGCTTGTATTCAAGACAATTTGGTTTGTAATAAGGTACTATTATTCGTTTTATTATTCAAGACATGGTTTTATCTATTTATCATTTGTGAATCACTTGTGTATGTGTGTTAAACATCCTGGGTTCACATATGCATCAAACTTGGTTCATTTTCCAGAACCGGGTGTCATAATCTTCCTCAAGCTCCAATTCTTCCATCGGTACTTGCTCTTCCGAAACCCTCAAGCACTTCTTGAGCTGAGAAACATGAATCACATCATCAACATCAGAAAGATGTGTTGGCATCTCCAACTTATACGTTGTTTCTCCCATTTGTCCAAAACTTTGAGTTCTCCAATATAGTGAGGTGCCAACTTGCATTTGATGTTAAACTGATTGTGGCATCGCATGGGTGACACTTCAAGATATACGCAGTCTCCTACCTTAAAAGCTAAGCTCCTTTGTCTATTATCCGCATAGCCCTTTTGTCTTGACCGAGCGTCTCCTAAGTTCTCGTAGATTGTCTGAACTTGCTTTTCAGCATCTTGTATTACATCTGGTCCAAACACTTGAGTTTCTCCCTTTTCATTCCAAAAAAATGGTCTTCTACACCTTCTCCCATACAATGTTTCATATGGCGACATCTTCAAACTTGCTTGATAATTGTTGTTGTAGGAGAATTCAGCATACAGCAGTACCAACTCTCCCATACTTTAGCGCACAGGCTCTTAGCATGTCCTCCAATATCTGATTTGTTCTCTCGGTTTGCCCATCCGTCTGAGGGTGATATGCAGAACTGAAATTCAATTTTGTTCCCATGGACTTGTGCAACTTTTGCCAGAACCTTAAGGTAAACTGAGAACTTCTATCGGACACTATTTAATTTTCTACTCCGTGTAAGCACACTATTCTTCCCATATACAATTCTGCCAACTTTGCTCCACTATAGGTAGTCTTGACAGGAATGAAATGCGTTGATTTCGTCAACTGATCCACAATAACCCATATTGAATCATAACCTGCTGAAGTGCGAGGTAAGCCAACTATGAAATCCATACCAACCTCTTCCCGCTTCCATTCCAGAATCATCAATGTCTCCAATAATCCAGCTGGCCACTGATGTTCAGCCTTGACTCGTTTGCATAAATCACATAATGCAACATATAAAGCTATGTCCCTTTTCATACCATGTCACCAGTAGCATGTCTTCAGGTCCATGCAGATCTTTGTACAGCCGGGGCGTATGGAGTAAAGTGAGTCATGTGCCTCCTTTAATATCAACTGTTGGAGACGCTTCTCATTAGGCACAATAATCTGCTTCCCAAGCCATAGAGTACCATGGTCATCCTCATCAAATATGAATTCTCTCCCCACTTGGGTCCTTTCCTTGATTTCCTGGATTTCCTTATCTTTCGTTTGACCCTCTCGAATTTCTTGTTCCAAGGTCGGATTTAAATCCATTATTCTCATATCATTTTCAGATCCAAGATTCAACTATTCAAACTCCTTGCATAGCTCGGGTGGCAACTCCCTAACGATGAGCTTGTGGCTTGCTCCCTTTTGACTCAAAGCATTAGCCACCATGTTGGCTTTTCCTGGATGATAATTGATTCCCACATCATAATCCTTAATGATTTCCATCCATCATCATTGCTCCAATTCAGATCCGTTTGCGTGAATATGTACTTGAGAATCTTGTGATCCGTACAGATCTCGCATCTGTGGCCAAGAATGTAATGTCTCCAAATCTTCAACGCATGCACTACAACTGCATGTTCGAGATCATGTGTAGGATAATTCTGCTCATGTTTCTTCAATTGCTTGGATGAATAAGCTACTACTCCACCTTCTTGCATCAATACACATCCAAGTCCTTGCCTTGAAGCATCACAATAGATATCAAAGATCTTGCTCACATCTCGCAATACCAACACAGGTGTTGTTGCTAATCTCTTCTTTAGTGAAAGTGCATCTAGGCATCCCTTGTGGGTTTTGGTTGATTTATGAGAAACAAATGAGATCCTAACAAAATTGTTGAGATGAGCGTAGGTTTTAAAGAAACTAGGAAGAAAGCGCAAAAGAATAATGGAGAATGAGATCTAAAGGGAAAAGAGCTCAAGAGCTGAAAAGTGAAAGTAATCCAACTCACTGCACAATTCACAGGAAAACTGAACTAGTCCAATATACACAGGACTAGTCCGATATCTCTCTGACTAAGATCAGATTAGTCCCCCCCTAGTGCGGACTAGTCCTCAGCACTTCACATTTGCACAAAAACGGACAAGTCCGATATCCATCGGACTAGTTCGATAATCTTCTCACTAAAATCGGACAAGTCCTCCAAGTTCAGACTTGTCCTTAGCCCCACAAATTTTCACTACACCGGACTAGTCCGATATCAACCGGACTAGTCCGAAAAGTTTCTGACTAAAAACGGACTAGTATGCACCAGTAACGGACTGATCCGGTATGTCTCAACACTTAGGGTTTTCCACACGTCGCACACGGACTAGTACGGAGTCCACCACGGACTAGTCTGGACATCGCAAACCCTAACGGTAACTTTTGGAAACTCTAGTATAAATAGAGGTGTACGACCATACATCAACAACTCTCGACCCCTTGCGCCGTCACACTTCCCAAGAGCCTAAAATACACATCTCTCCACACATTATAACCCTAAAGGGATGAAATCTTTGAGAATTAGCAATTTATCAAAGGGGAGACTTGTTTCACACGATCTTGAGCTCGTGGGTTTGATCTCTCACAGACTCTTGTTATTTATAGTATATCTTTCGAGTGTGTTTGGTGGTGTTCTTCATTGTAATTCTTTGGGAGCCCTCAACTTTTGAGAAGGCTCCTTGAACGAGTTATTTGCCCCTATGTGATTAGTGGAAGAGAATTGGCCTCTATGGCGATTCGACGAGGGTAGGGTTGTCGAAGACCCGATCCTTCGTGGACTCCTCAACGTGGATGTACGTTTCCTCTGTGGGAATCGAACCACGGGATAAAATCCTTTCTCGCACACTTTTGTTTAATTGTTCATCACATTCTAGGGTTTACATAATTTTGTGTAACTCATGTTGAAACATTAAAATTAAAGTTGATCTTTGCCATACATTGTTTCATTGTCGTAATACATCCAAGTTGCAAATTACTTTGCGCCGCATAGGGTACTAGAAGTGAAACTACTGAATAATATTGATCTTTCTAGTCTGTGCATACCGACTAGTCCGCACAGTACCGGACTAGTCCGATCTCTCTGTATTTGATCGTTCTGTTAAGTGTCTCAGATATCAACGGAGTTTCAAAAATCCTATTCACCCCTCTAGGCTACATTCATTTGGTATCAGAGACAAACTCTTCATATGAGACTCACCGCTCAAAGAGACGATGTCGGACATCAAGGATGTAAACAAGAACTTCAACAACGAGAAGGGTGATGACGAAAAGACACAAAAGCTGGAGAATCTCCTCGATGCCATCCAAGACTGTGAGGATGATAATGAGGAGATGCTTCAACTAAAGACTCTTCTATGGAAGAAGGCTCTCTCCCCAAAAGGGAAGAAGAAGATCGACGGCGAAAAGAAGTAGGGGAGTAGTCACACCGACTACTCCCGATATCCTTTTAACTATGACCGTTTGAATTCTAACAATAGTCCTTACTTATCAATTCCTCTAGGCAAAGCACCTTACTTTGATGGAAATTACTATTAAATGTGGAGACAAAACATGAAAATGCATCTCGTCTCGCTTAAACCAAGTCTTTTGCATATAGTGTGTACAGAAATAGATATACCAGATGATGATGAAGAGATGACCCCAAGCCAAGAACAAGCCATTCACCGGAATGCTCAAGCTACAGCTGTGATTACTTCATCACTGAGCAGAGATGAGTTCACCAAAGTGGATGGACTCGAAATCACCAAGGAGATATGGGACACACTACAAACCGCACATGAAGGTGATGGCCATGTACGCAAAGCCAAGATCGAGATGATTGAAGGAGAATTGGGAAGATTCGCTATAGAAGAAGATGAATCACCACAAGACATGTACAATAGACTCAAGAATCTTATCAAAAAGTTTTGAGATTATGGAAGCAAGAAGTGGAATGATCATGAGGTCGTAAAGCTGATTCTAAGAGCATTCATGCCTCGTAATGTGACTCTATGCTCTATGACTAGAGAAAGCCCCAGGTATCGGAAAATGACCCTGGACGAACTTCTTGGCAATATCATGAACTTTGAAATTATGGAGAAGCAAGCCAAGCATGTCAAGGAAATTGCCGATCTTACCTCGGCAAAGAAGAAAGGAGGTGCTTTGAAGTCAACTTGCAAACCCGCATCAAAAGAAGCTCGAGAATGTCATGGAGAAGACTAAGGCAATGATAAAAGTTGTGATATTAATGAAGAAGACATGATCTTCTTCATGAAGAAGTTCGAGAAAACAATGAGATAAAGAAACGGTGGTAGCTCAAATGAAGGAAGACAAAGGGACAAACAAAGATCCAAAATGAGGCATGTATGTTATAACTGTTGAGAGTACGACCATTTCATAATTGATTGTCTACATGAGGAAAATAAGAGGAGGTCTAAGGACAATAAGCCTCAACCGAAGAATATGTTCAAGAAGAAGAAGCAATATGGCCAAGCGCATCTAGGGAAGGAGTGGGACTCCAATGATGAATCCTCATCCAAAGAAGAAGAGGAGATGGCAACCATAGCCATCAAGAAGACTACCAAGAAATCCACTGTCTTCCCAACTATGGGCGCATGGAATCATAACGACAACACATGACTAATGGCCAAGGGAGGTAAAAGAAAGGCTTATTCATACGCTGGAGCAAAATGGGTGCTAGATACTGGATGCACCAATCACATGACCGAAGAAAGAAGAATGTTCGTGGAATATGAAGAAAATGAATATCCAAGTGAAGGCATTTACTTTGGTGATAATAGTCAAGGAAGGGTGCTTGGTACTGGTAAAATTGCAATTTCATCACAACATACTCTTTCTAATGTATTACACGTTGACTTCTTGGATTATAACCTTTTGTTCATATCTCAATTATTTGTCAGGGGTTATAATTGTTTACTCACTAATGAGGGTGTGACCGTCTCTAGAAGGAGTGATAACTCGGTTGCATTCAAGGGTGTGTTAAAGGGAAAACTTTATCTAGTTGACTTCAACAATGATAAAGCCGAACTTGACATGTGCTTGATTGCAAAGACCGGCATGGGTTGGCTGTGGCATAGATGGCTAGCACATGTTGGTATGAGGAATCTTCAAAAAGTTCTAAGAGGCGATCACATCCGTGGTGTAAAGGATGTTGTTTTTGAGAAAGACAGGCCTTGTAGAGCGTGCCATGTCGGGAAGCAAGTAGGAGCACCCCATCTCGCAAAGAATATCATGACTACAATAAGACCGCTCGAGCTCCTCCACATGGATCTATTCGGTCCAATTGCTTACATAAGCATCAGATGTAATAAATATGGTTTTGTCATTGTTGATTTTTTTTTACGCTTCACGTGGGTTTTCTTTTTGCATGATAAGAGAGAAACTCATGGAACCCTCGAGAAGTTCATCAAGCATGCCCAAAATGAATTCTCGTTGAATATCAAGAACATACGAAGTGACAATGAGACAAAATTCAAGAATACCGAAGTTGAGGAGTATCTAGACAAAGAAGGCATAAAGCATGAGTTTTTAGCACATACTCTCCTTAACAAAATAGAGTAGCCCAAAGGAAGAACCGAACACTCATTGAGATGGCGAGGACAATGCTCGATGAATACAAAACTTCGGACAAGTTTTGGGCTAAAGCGGTTAACACCGCTTGTCACGTAATAAACCGACTCTATCTTCATCGTCTACTCGAGAAAACCTCGTCTGAACTACTCACCGGTAACAAACCAAACATTTCTTACTTTTGAGTTTTTGGTTCAAAATGCTATATTCTCAACAAGAAGCCTAATGCTTTGAAGATCGCTTCGAAGTCCGATGAAGGTTTCTTACTTGTCTATGATTCGAACTCCTACACCTATCGTGTCTTCAACAAGGCCTTCGGACTTCTTGAAGTAGCACGTGACGTAGTGTTCGATGAAACTAACGACTCTCAAGAAGAGCAAGATGATCAATGTGTGCAAAATTAAGAAGAAGCTCCATGTCAATCATTGAGAAGAATGCCGTTGAGCAATGTTCGGCCACAAGTGCCACCTCCAAATGCAAATGAAGAAGATGAACCACAATTGGAGGAGAATGATCAAGGGGGGCTTCAACACAAGATCAACACCAAGGAGATCAAGATAATCAAAACAGCAATGAGGGCAACCATCCATGGGGAGACGAAGAAGATGACGGTAATGAAGATTCAAGACCACAAGTGCAACATCCAAGGGTACACCAAAGTGTCCATAGAGATCACCCTGTCGACAATATAATCGGTGACATCCAAAAGGGAGTAATAACTCGATCTCGCATAGCTAATTTTTGCGAACACTGTTCTTTTATATCCTCTTTGGAACCATACAGGGTTGAAGACGCATTAAAACATCCGGATTGTTTGATGGCCATGCAAGAAGAATTGAACAACTTTAAAAGGAATGAAGTGTGGGAGCTTGTCGAAAGACCCAAGTCCAGCGTTGTGGCACTAAATGGGTCTTCCGCAACAAGCAAGACGAACATGTACTGGTAACAAGGAACAAGGCACGACTTGTGGCCAAAGGGTACTCACAAGTCGGAGGTTTGGATTTCAATGAGACTTTTGCTCCCGTAGCTAGGCTTGAATCGATTCGCATATTACATGCATATGCTACTCACCATGATTTTAAGGTTTATCAAATGGACGTGAAAAGCTACATCCTCAACGGACCGATCAAGGAGGAGGTCTATGTGATCAAGAGTACTCTGACTATGTGTACAAGCTATGTAAGGCTCTCTATGGCCTCAAACAAGCTTCTAGAGCTTGGTATGAGTGCCTTAGAAATTTTTTTATTGGAAATGGCTTCATGATTGGTAAAGCTAAGTACACTTTATTTACTAAACACTTTGATGATGATCTCTTCATTTGCCAAATCTATGTTACGATATTATATTTGATTCAACTAACAAATCTTTTTGTCAAGAATTTAGTAAGATTATGACAGATATATTTGAGATGTCCATTATGGGAGAGTTAAGATACTTCTTGGGATTCCAAGTGAAGCAACAAAAGTACGAGATGTTCATAAGCCAAACAAAGTACACTAAAGGCATTCTCAAGAAGTTTTGAATGGACAAAGCAAAGCCCATAAAGACCCCCATGGCGACAAATAGACACTTGGATCTCAATGAAGACGGACCAAACGTGGATAAAAGGCATATCACTCCATGATTGGCTCCTTACTTTATTTATGTGCATCTAGGCCTGATATCATGTTGAGTATATGTTTGTGTGCAAGATTTCAAGTCAATCCTAAGGAATGTCATTTGACAGCCGTCAAAAGGATCCTGCGATATTTAGTTCATACACCCAATGTAGGCCTTTGGTATCCCAAAGGTTCAAATTCAATCTCATTGGATACTCCGATGCATGTTATGCCGGATGCAAGGAAGATTGAAAAGTACCTCTAGTACTTGCTAATTCCTAGGTAGATACCTAGTTTTTTGGTCCTCCAAGAATCAAAATTCCATTGCCTAATCCACGGCCGAAGCAGAGTATGTCGCGGCCGGGAGTTGTTGTGCACAACTCCTTTGGATGCGACAAACTCTAAGGGATTACGGTTACAATATGAGTCGTATTCCACTCATTTCTGATAATGAGAGTGCCATTAAAATTGCCCATAATCCAATTGAGCACTCTAGAACCAAACACATAGATATCTGGCATCACTTTTTGAGAGATCACTCAATGAAAGGAAACATAGCCATTTCCCATGTCAACACTGAAAAATAACTAGCCGATATCTTCATGAAGCCACTTGATGAAAAACGCTTTTGTGAGCTCAGAAATAAACTAGATATCCTTGATGCTCAGAACGCGGCTTGAAAACTTGCATTCATGTATGCCCTCTTCAAAAGCATGTTGATTGTGTTGAAAAATCATCTCTCTCTATTTTCTCTGAAAAAACTATGTTAATTACTTGATCTTGGTGAATTATGGTCAAAGCTTGATTGTTGTATGTTTACTGATCATAATCATCAAGATTATTTGTGTGTTTTTACCCACTATTTTCTTTTTAAGCACCTTCTAATATATATGAAAGGTCCATATTTTTCTGTCTAGGTGACCACGGACTAGTCCCTGGTTACCCTAGACTAGTCCGCACATTGCAGACTAGTCGCTGAGTTTTCCAGTATTCCAGACTAGTCCACTCCGACCACGGACTAATCCGATTTTTTTACTCCATAACCTTAGGGCCGGCGCAACCCTAATCGTCTTCCTCCTCACAACTACTCTCACATTCTCTCTCTTCACTGGAGTGCAAGGCGATTTCGCAAAATCTCCATCAAATGCACTCAAGTATTGGTGGGATTTGATCTCCATTGCAAGGGGATCGAATACCAAGGACTAGTCCGCATCAACAACCTCCTCAATGCCTCAAATCGAAGGATCTTGTAAATTCATCTCCAAACCCTAGAATCTTCGATTTTCTTTGTTGTTGCTCAGAAAGCTTAGCACTTCTGGCAAATACATGCTCTTGTGATGTATTCCATTTACCCTAGAACACTTTTGCATTGAGTAATCTAAAATTTTGTCAAGTTAGGTTTTGACAAGCCGCATAACGGACTAGTCCGTTCTCACGGTGGACAAGTCCAGTACTTTGGACTAGTCCGGCCCTGATAAACGAACATGTATTGTATGCCTTGATCAATCTCTAACCTATATCAATTCAATGCAATTCCTTGTCATCCTTGCTCATCCATATCTTCTATATCTTCCTTGTCAGAATCATGTCGGATGAAGAAATCTCAACTTTGAGGCCGAGATGGATCAAGATGTGTTGTCGTGTGTCCCGGAGTCTCGCGCCAACAAAAGACATGAGCCTGCTGCCGAGCCCTCTCACACTCCACCTAGGGTGCGGCGGAAGGTTCTAGCTAAGAAACCTGCCTCGAAAGGGAAAGATGCGGCTGGTCCTAGCTCGGCGGCTCCACACGAAACCAAGGGCAAAGGAAAGGGACTTGCTTCCAGTCCGAGTGGTCCCTTGGAGATGACTGCTCCAAGACAGGGGAACAGAAACCCCTCACAAGAGAAGTTTAATGGAAAAGGACGTGATGTGGCATGGAAGCTCAGGAAGATCCATGCATATAGCATTGGCAAGAAGGCAGCTGACCCAAGATTTTGGAGTCAATTTCATGCGGACTACTATAGTTCTGTGTACCATCAGATGAACACTCTAGTAGTCCGCAGCCAGGGGATTGACTGGAGCCATTTTGAAAGAAAAAGTTGTGGTGATTTTGATGAAGTGGTAGAGGCTGCAGAGAGGCATTGTTTAAAGGACTTTTTGGCTTTCAGATACAACTGGAATGATGAAGTCATTGCTCAGTTCTATGCTACTTGCTATTTTGCCAACGATGAAGAAGAGAGGGTGACTTGGATGACTCATGGATCCAAGTACACAGTCAAATATGATGAGTTTGCCAGGCTGCTTCATCTAGAGGACACCGACAACAATTCAATTGTGATTCACAATCTTGGTGTCCTGGAGAAGGACAAGATGGACTTTCTTTATGACACTCGCCTCAAATACAATCTTACCTCAACAAAGAACATGAAGCCCTTCTTCATGGTTCTGAATAGAGTGCTCCGGAAGACCATTGCTCCAAAGGATGGAGATGCAGGGAGCATACAATGTTACTTGAGAACCTTGATGAAAGTGATTAGCAAAAAGAGGAAGTTTGACATCTTTGACAACGTCTGGAACGACATGGTAAACATCTCCTGCACCCCTAATCGCTCCTGTGGCTATGCACCGTATATCATGTTTATGATAGAGAAGGTCAGAGGCATAGAATTTGTGAAGGATGGTGAGCATATAGCTTTGAGGCCTCAGAAGCCACCTCGAGCTGTTCTTCCAACTGCACCATCCCTTGTTTCAAGTAAAGAGGCTCCTAGGAGAGAACAAGGAGAGGCAAGACCTCCATCTAGCTCAAGGGCCCTCCTTCTAACAAAGGATCTGCCAGTGGGATCATGAAGTACCTAGCTGCTATCTTTGGTTCTTGCCGCAAGACTAAGGTGAAAGTTCATAAGATGAAAAAGGCAAGAAAGGAGGAAATGTGGTACATGAAGGAAAATATCAAAACCATCTGCCAAAAGCTGGAAATTGAGCCTATTTTATCACTAGTCATCTCAGAGGACTCTGCCCCTGACTTCTCGGAGCTTCCTCCTCTTTCACCTTCCCAGCTTGCTTACTTTGGCATTCGTGGCACAACGAGTGGTTCCTCTCCTCCTCCTCCTTGGCCTCATGATGAATATGACGAAAGGACCGACAACGAGAAATGAGTCGGCGGCGACAAGTAGATCCCTCCTCTCCTTCTTTTTGGTGGCTTGATGCCAACGGGGGTGAGATTGAGGGGGAGTCGTAGGTTGTAGCTTTAGTTCGAGAGAGAGAGAGCTCTATTTGTGTATTTGTTGCGACTCTGTCAAGCTTTTTGGGTTTGTAAAACTTTAATTATGCTCTCTCATGCTATTTGACTATGTTATGCTTATGATCAATGGTATATGTTTAAAACTGCTATGTATGCTTGAGATTAAAACTGCTATGTACAACTGAGATTCTTGATATTATGATTATGTATCTCGTGATACTCACATCAATATTATTGCTCACACACATAGTCTTGCACCCCACTATAAATAATGCACATATGCCTTATGTCTGCATTGCCTATTTTGCTCAAAGATCATATGTGCACATTTTATGAAAATCTGAATTTTTATCATATTTGTGTAAATCTCAACTGGTTGTCATCAATCACCAAAAAGGGGGAGATTGAAAGTTCATCTAGGCATCCCTTGTGGGTTTTGGTTGATTTATGACAAACAAATTAGATCCTAAAAAAATTGTTGAGATGAGTGCAGGTTTTAAAGAAATTAGGAAGAAAGCTCAAAAACAGAAAGGAGAATGAGGATCTAAAAGGAAAAGAGCTCAAGAGTTGAAAAGATTAGATTATTTTGTATGGTGTGTGTTGGAGAAACACACCCCAAGAGCTCAAGTGAAAGTAATCCAACTGATTGCACAATTCACAGGAAAACCGGACTAGTCCGATATACACCGGACTAGTCCGATATCTCTCTGACTAAGATCGGACTAGTCCCCCCTGGTGCGTACTAGTCCTCAACACTTCATATTTGCCAAAAAAATGGACAAGTTCGATATCCATAGGACTAGTTCGATAATCTTCTGACTAAAATCGGACAAGTCCTCCAAGTCCGAACTTGTCCTTAGCCCCACAATTTTTCACTACACCGGACTAGTCCGATATCAACTGGACTAGTCCGAAAAGTTTCTGACTAAAAACGGACTAGTCCGCACATGTAACGGACTAGTCTGATATATCTCAGCACTTAGAGTTTTCCACACGCCACACACTGGACTAGTCCGGACTCCACCACGGACTAGTCCGGATATTGCAAACCCTAACGGTAACTTTTGGAAACCACAGTATAAATATAGGTGTACAGCCATACATCAACAAGTCTCGACCCCCTACTCCGTCGCACCTCCTAAGAGCCAAAAATACACATCTCTCCTCAAATTCTAACTCTAAAAGGATCAAATCTTTGAGGATTAGCAATTGATCAAAGGGAGAGACTTATTCCACACGATATTGAGCTCTTGGGTTTGATCTCTCATACACTCTTGTTGTTTATTGTATATCTTTCGAGTGTGTTTGGTGTTGTTCTTCATTGTAATTCTTGGGAAGCCCTCAACTTGTGAGAAGGCCCCTTGAATGAGTTATTTGCGTCTTTGTGATTAGTGGAAGAGAATCGGCATCTGTGGCGATTCGACGAGGGTAGGGTTGGTGAAGACCCGGTCCTCCGTGGACTCCTCAACATGGATGTTGGTTTCCTCTGTGGGAATCGAACTACAGGGTAAAATCTCGTCTTACACACTTTTGTTTTATTGTTCATCACATTGTTGTAACTCACATTGAAACAGTGAAATTAAAGTTGATCTTTGCCATACATTGTTTCATTCTCGTAATACATCCAAGTTGCAAATTACTTTATGCTGCATAGGGTACTAGAAGTGAAATTACTAAACAATCTTGATCTTTCTAGTTTTTAGATACCGGATTGGTCCAATCTCTCTGAATTTTATCATTCTGTTAAGTGTTTCATGTATCAACAAAGTTTCAAAAAGCCTATTCACCCCCCCCTCTAGGATACATTCGTTTAGCTCGTCAAAACTTTCTTGACAAGCTTGAGTCCACTTGAAGGACTTCCCTTTATTATTAGTTCAGTCATGGGCTTCGCTATCTTGGAAAAGTCCTTGATGAACCGACGGTAATATCCTGCCATCCCAAGAAAACTCCTTATTTCCTTGACATTTTGTGGCGTTTCCCACTTTAGCACATCTCCAACCTTTTCGGGGTCCACTAACACTCCTCTAGAGATGACATGGCCTAGGAATGATATCTCCCTTAACAAGAATTGGCACTTGTTAAACTTTGCATACAACAGGTGCTCTCGCAATTTTTGCAATGTCAACCTTAGATGCTCTTCATGCTCCTATTCATGCTTTGAGTACATCATGATGTCATTAATGAACACTACCATGAACTTATCCAAATACTCCATGAAGACCTTATTCATGAGATACATGAAGTATGTGAGTGCATTAGTCAATCCAAATGACATGACCGTATACTCATAGCATCCATATTGTGTCCTGAAAGCTGTTTTGGGTATGTCTGATGGTCTAATCTTCATTTGGAAATATCATGACCGAAGATCAATCTTAGAGAATATTTTGGCTTCCATCATTTGGCCGAGCAGATCGTCAATCCGAGGCAGAGTGCACTTATTTTTAATTGTCACCTCGCTGAGAGACCGGTAATCGACACACATTCTTTGGGATCCATCTTTTTTATCTACAAAAAGCTTTGTGGCTCCCCATGGCAATGAGCTAGGGTGTATAAAACCCTTCTCTAACTGCTCTTGAATCTGCTTCTTGAGCTCTAATAATTCTTTAGGAGGCATCCTATATGGCCTCATTGCTATAGGTGCAGTTCCAGGCATTAAATCAATGACGAACTTGGTGTCACGATCAGGTGGCAAACCCGACAATTCCTCAGGAAACACATATGTGTACTCACGAACAACCAAAATTTCCTCCAAGGTTACTCCTTCTGCATGATTTATCATTGCCTTCGCGGTTGTCAGCTAAACTGCCTTGAATTCTAAATACACTCCTTCTTCGTTTTTCAATTGCACTGTCCGAGTGGCACACTGAATCACTCTGTTATGCTTCTTAAGCCAATCCATTCCAAGTATGATGTCCAAGCCTTGTGAATTCATGACTACAAGGTTGGCAAGGAAATCTACCCCCCCCCCCATGGATATGCTTACTTTTGGACATACTATATTCGTCCTCATCTCCCCTTCAGGATATTTAACCAACAAAGTATACTTCAGGAATGATATAGGTATGCCATGCTTTGCAACATACTTTGATGAGATGAATGAACGGGATTCTCCAGCATCAAATAATATAGTAGCGCGGTTTGAATTTGTGAGAAACATACCAATCACAACTTCTTCAGCCTGTTGAGCCTCTTCTACACATACATGGTTCACCTTGCCACTAGCAAAATTATGTGATCCACGGTTGCCTTGAGTTGCTCCTCCATCGGGCCTAGGAATCCGCCTTGGAGCATTGTTCATGTGTACTTGACCTAATCTTGGTAATTGATTAGCAAAATGTCCCAATAGACCACAAGTAAAGCAAGTTTTCACACTAGTGGCACTAGAGACGTTAGGGCGAGGCTGATATTGAGCATAGGCAGTCATATTTGGATGTGGTGCAGGCTACATAGGTAAGCAATTTGCTTGCATGGATGGGTGTTGCTGCATTGGCTGTTGTGGTCATGATGGATAAGCATGGCGGTATGTAGCAGACGGGTTGTAATATGGTGCAGCAGGCAGTGCATAGCGTGGGCGGGCATTGCTTCATTGCGGCTATCCATGATATGGCATTTTCCTCTTGTTTTCTTGTTCCATCTCGCAAACCTTGTTCTTAACCATAATGGCCTTGTCAACAAGCTTCTGGAAGTTAGCATAACCAGTGTTGACCAACTAAACTTGAATTTCATTGTTGAGACCCCTCATAAATAAGTATTGCTTCCTGCTGCCAGTACTGATGTCATCTGGAGCATACCTAGACAGTTGAGTGATCTTGTTGAGGTATTCACTCACACTCATCCTTCTTTGACTGAGGTTTTCGAATTCTTGTCTTATCAGTATCATGACTCCCTCAGGTACATAATGAGAACAAAACTTCTCTATAAATTCAGTCAAAGTGAAAACCTCTTGATTTTCATGGGCATTGCAAAAGGCTTACCACCAATCTGCAGCAGCTCCAACGAACTGGTGTGATGCAGAGAGAACCTTCTCCCTATCGCTACACTGGACAATGGCAAGTTTCTTCTCATCAGATTTCAACCAATCATCAGCTTCCATAGGATCATTGGCTGGAGCAAAGGTAGGCGGCTTGGTCCTCATGAACTCTCCCAGACGGTTGTGGTGTGGTGGGGGTGGTGGTGGTCGAGGCATGTGGGGCTAGTTCTTGTTATTAGCTTGCAGCTGTCCCAGAGTTTGCATCACAGTATGCATAAGATAATTCTGCATGGCCAACAGCCGCTCAAGGTTGCTAGCCCCAGGTCCAAGTCCATTGTTGTTCACGAGTCCTCTGTTGTTCTCCTCCTCACCATTGGCATTCCTTTGGTTGTGAGTCCTCGACATCTGTTTGTTAAAGAATAGTAGAGATGGAAGAATTTAGAATTTGAAAATAAACGCCCCCAATTATATGCATCAAGATATATGTAACTAAACAAATCTCTTATTATTACAAAAACCCCTATTTGAAGACGTGGACAAGCATCCCACAACTCTCTACTACGTGAGCATGAGGACAAAACGCTATGCATCCCACAACTCGCACCAAGCGCACAAGCACAAGCACACCACACTAAATATAACTAATACGAACTAAACGCTTTTCTAACTTCTATACATAAGACCTAGACTTAATTGTGTGAACCGTGGTTGTCTTGGCCGTGAGACGGCGAAGGCGACCACGACGGCGAGGCATACATGGGCGCACGCCAAGGTGAGTTCGCTGTCCATGTAGGCGCTGGAGAGGTTGTTGCACCGTTGACCTCCACTTTGGCACGGACTTCCTCTTGCCTTTCCATGATGAACAATTTCTTATGGAGGTAGCGGATCTCTTCCATGGCATCAGCATAGTGATTTCCCAAACTCAACAATACTTCCTGAGATCTGTCAATGGCACGAGAACTGATTTGAGCTCCTTATTGTGGGCTTAAGATTTCCCTTGTTCCACTCCAGCGGTGCGGGTGCAGCACAAAACTAGTACCTTCAACCCGCTCTCAATAAATGTGGCACAATCTGGTGAGTGCATCCCAAGCAATGTCATCAATAGCTTCCTCCCTGGTGGATCTCCATGTGGATGCAAAGTGTCGGGTGATTAGCTCATCTTTAGCAAGCATAGTAACTTGAGCCCTCCATTCTTCACGTCCATGGTGAGGAATCCTCTTAACAAAGTATTCCAGGTGCATTTTGCATAGATCGGGGATCTCCTTTAATTACTTAGCTGCAAATCCTCCATTAGTGCCGTCAGAATGGAGTTCTTGGGCAAAATGAAGAACTGGGCGTTTGTCCTCCTTTCTGGCTTCACTAGGCTGCGATGCATTCCTTTGGGCTTCTGGTACCTCCTCTGGTCCTGCCATCTTCTCCTGAACCCGCATCCCTTCCTCATGAGCTTCCTCCTCCTTATGTTCCTTGTCTTGATCCTCCTTATGTGTATCGTCTTCCTCCTCATCATCATCATCATCATAGATTTCCACCTCTTTATGATGTTCCTCTTCATCATCATAGAGTTCCACCTCCTCAGGTTGTTCCTCCATTGTGTTGGAGTGTTCATGCTCAACTTCCATTACGGGTGAACTCACTTCTTCCTCTTCTTGTGTTGGTTCCATTTGCGGCTCCTCGCGAGGCCTAAGCTTGCTTCCAAGGGGTGGCAAATGAGCTCTCCTGTGGGTTGTCATTTTTGTGTGAGCCATCTATCAGAAAGCATGAGAATATTAGAGCAAAGTGTAAATATCAGTTCTGAAATTGCAGCAGCCATAAATTAAGATGAGAGTATGTGCCTTTGCTCAAAAGATGGAAATGTGTCAAAAATTGCAGCAGCAGCAAAAGCACAAATTTTTCCCACAATATATAGCTAGTGGAAGGCAAAATAATGTAAAACAGTCAAATTTTGAACGGGGATGAGTCCTAAGTGATTTATGGTGTCCATTCTACCTAGGCTTGCATCCTACTGTCAAACAAGGCTCTGATACCAATTTGTGACACCCAGTTCCGAAAATGAACCAAGTTTGTTGCATAATTGGGCCCAGGATGTTTAGCACACATACGCAAGTGATTCACAAAAAATAGCCAGATTGTAACCATCTCTGGAATAATAACACTAACAATAGTACCTTATTACAAACAAAATAGTCTTGAGTACAAGCTCTAAAAGACTGCAGCAGAAAACACTAAAGACACCAACTCCACAAGCAAGCTTGACGGTGACACGCACGCCTAGAACTCCTCAAGGACCTTCGGGTACTCCACATTGTCGGCTGTGTCTGAATTTGTTGCGGGAATAGCAAGGGTGAGCACATGTTGTACTCAGCAAGTGTGGGGAAGTATGACATGTAGCTTAAACAAGGAATGATAATTAAAAGGCTAATTGCATAAAAGTACACTCAAAATAGTTGAAAATGCAATAATATGATCATTAGGTGAGTTCTATCCCAAAAACAATTATTTGAATCCAATACCATAATTCCAACATAAATAACCAAAACATCGATAATATAATAACCAAAACATCGATAATATACCATATTCAACTCATAACATTATATTTGATTCAACTTTACCATTTTCATATTTCAAACCCACTAACTGTAACAATGTCGATTCCCAATTTAATTCCAGTCATTAAACCAAGTTCAAGGTCCATAACTCTAATCATGTCAGGATCAAGGTCGATCGTAACCAGGGGCACAGCTATCATGATAGTTTTTAACACTCTGCATAGGTTATACCACTTCACCCACAAGTCTGGGATTTCATCACCTTTCAATGACTAAGGAATCTCAATTATGTCGCCTAACACTTCCTTTGGTGTGTGGCCAAGAGATCACAAAATAGCCTTTACAAAGTGATTACTAGCCTATTCGAACCCCACTGAGGTTTCACCGGTGGTGACGATTCCAACTAAGAACATCCATCCAAGGGCCCCCTCTTGCGCCATTTGGATCCCAGGGTAGTCCTACCATCACTACAAACCCATCCGACAACCCATTCACTGAGCTTCCCAACTTGTCCGGACAGTACTGGCAACACAATAATTAGTCAGCTAAGCAGCACCCATACTTGGCCCTATGGTGGCACTGTAGAACCTGGGTTGTCGCTCCACGAACCGGTCCTTAGATATAAATCAAGCAAAACCACCAAAACAGTCCAACCCATCCCACATAATCGTCTTCTTAGATCCCTAAGTACCATGTTGCTAAAGCACCATTAATATCAATTTTCATCATTAAAGTGTTCAATAGTTCATAATTAAGCAATATGAGTGTTTCTCAACCCCAATTAAGTAAAGCGAGGAAAAAGTGTAAAATACCATTCCGATTCCCTACATTGTGTTCAAGCTACAAGGGTGATCATACAAAACTAGTAAACTGCTACAATTGGATTTTTTCCATCCATTTGACACCAGCATGCAATTTTGCAAACAAAACATTTAAAAACCTGGATCAAAATGATCAAGGGCACTTCCCTTGCTCTTGAGCTTGGTCTGGATCGAAAGCTTTGAAATTTTTGTTCCGCAAGTCCTCGAAAGCACTTTCTACAACGAGACCTTCTATTTCGCGCAACAAACATGCGAAACAGACATTACAATAAAATATTGCTCAAATATTACTCAATATGCCATGATATGCATGATTTGTGCAACTATGAGGTAAAACTTGTTAATGAGTTGCTATTAATGTTTACTAACTAGTTACAATGGTATTTAAGAAGTTGAACAAGTTTCGAGTTGATTCGAGTCAAATTGGAATCAATTCAGCAAAACAGATTCAGAGGGCCGAACAAGTCCGCACTGGGGATCGGACTAGTCCACCCTATCGCGAACAGCAACAATAGGGTTTTCTGGACAGCGAGATTTAGGGTTAAATTCACATAGTAAACTGGATGTAGAGGATGTACCGTGAGTTTAGAGATCTAAAGGTCGATAATTGGGTGCAACACTTGAATCTTGACGCTATGATTTGACAATGAAATGTTGATGACGATTTGATGATGAAGAACGTCGGTGTCCAAAAGTAGATGAAGATCTCACTTGCTTGATCCTTCTCCTTCTTCTCCTCCTTCTACTTGATGTCGGCTCTCTTCTTGATGGCGGCACAAGGCAAGAAGATGGCAGTGAGGGTTTTCTCAAAGGGTTGAAGAGGTGAGGGTATTGGGTTGCTTATATAGGATGGTGTGGTAGGGTTTGGGTTAATTTGAAGTATAATTTGGTGGAGCACAAATAGGGGCTGTGGTGGGGTCCACTTGGGCTCCTCTGGTGTTGGGCACAAAGTTCTTGGGCCAAATTAAGGCAATTGCCCAGAAACATGACGTGGAAGAAAAAATAGAATTAGAATTGGACTATGAAGGCCAAATTAGTCCGCAAGAGTTGCCAGACAAGTCCATTTTGGAACAGGGACGAAATTGGACAAGTCCGGTGCTGGAGGCCAGACAAGTCCGGGGCTTGGCGAGAAATTGGTTCGGACTGAAAAGAACATCGTACTAGTTCGCTCAAGGTCAGACAAGTCCGAACAACATCAGAACCTACATCGGGCTAGTCTGTTCAATGTGTCAGACATGTTTGGTGTTTTGAAGAACTGAATTTTCTAAAATAGGAAAGGGACACCGGACTTGTCCGGGGTGAAGGCCGGACAAGTCCGCTCTCTGACTGGAATAAAATGCTGATTTGCCTTAAATTCATTTTAATCTTGTTCCTTTTAAGGTTCCTTTATGTTAAACATGTATGAGGATGTATGCAATGCATTATGCATGAAAATGAGGATGTTACGGTCTCCCTTTTTCTTCTGTGGTGGGACCTAACTTTTTGAGGTGGGACCAAACTTTAATTAACTCCATGCAAAAGCTCAAATTCGGTGTGAACGGTCTTGATTGCCAGATTAAATTTTGTTAACAAGACATCAAGATCGTACACACCGAACTTGATTCCAACAGTGAACCGCTTCACCTTATATTCTCGTTTGCAACACACTCAACATTTTGAGGTGGTACAAAAGATCAGTTGCATGCGAGACGCGCTTAATATGGCTCGTCTCCCTTTTGCTTACATGGTGGGACCTTCACAAAGTCATATGAGACAAGCTTACTTAAAGCTCGTCTCCCATTTTCTTCCATGGTGGGACGTTCATTGAAGCATACGAGATGATATTTCTTAGAGCACCTATCCGTTGTGCTTCGTTCAGGGCAGAACAAGTGCCAGATTCGGTAGTGCTCTATCTGAAATAGAACACAAGGCATCAAGTGCCCATATTTTCACACATTTAGCATATTTCACACATATGACCAATGAAAGTCAAATTTTCACTCAAATGACAATATTTTCACACATTTGAGCATATATCACACAAATATCCAAATCAAAGACAATTTTTTACTCAATTCACCATATTTTCATATATTGAGCATATTTCACACAATCATTTTGCTACTTTCTGTTGCGTCCTTGGTTTATTGAAATTCTTGACTTTTTCATGACGGTCGTTGTGCAAGTAAGGAGCTTCGTTGGCCGATGGTATTCTTGGCTTGATCATCGAGGTGATAAAAGGAGAATCTCATCAAATTGATCAAACTCTTCCTCAACGACAGCATTCTCGACTCCGACGAGTCGTCGTTTTCCAAGTATAACCACCTTAACTCTTTTATTTGTTGTGTTAGGAACATAGAATACTTGAGAAACGTGTTCTGCTAACACGAAAGGCTCTAACTTATATCCTTTACTGTTAAGATCAACACCTTTGATTCCATCAACCCAGTTGCAACAAAAAAGAGGAATCTTGAATCCTTGAAATTCATGCTCCCAGATCTTTTGTATTTAACCACAGTACATGTTTTTGTCTTGGCTCATAGCATCAAAAGCATCAATACGGACACCACTATTCTGATACGTGCTTTTCTGTGACACCCAGTTCTAAATATGAACCCCTTGAACGCATATGTGTGCCCAGGCGTTCGACACACATACACGAGTGCATTCACAAAAGAATATACAGAAAATTACCAAAGAACAAGATTAATTAACCATTTTTATTACACAAGTCATAATATTCTCGAATACAAGCTCTAATGAGTATTAACGACAAGTTTGAACTAAATGCAGCGGAAATCATCTAAATAAAGCAAACTAAGCAACTAAGCAGCATAAGCAAAGGGTATAGCACAGCTCCAAGACTCCAGGGGCAAAGCTGACGGCAGACACGGCCTAGAACTCTGCATTATAATCGTTAAACTCCCAATCCGGACCTGCAACACTTGGGGGGTATTGCAAGGGTGAGTACATGTCGTGCTCAGCAAGTGTGTAAAGTATGACAAATGATGAATATAATAATGGCTATGTGCAAAAAAGTACATTAAAACATTTGAAAAGCAGAACACTATATGTATGTGAAATAAACCCATCATAAACCATAATTATCAGGATAGTACAAGTCCATATTCCATATCCATCATCCATATCCCAGATTATTACCATCAATCATATCGAATACCAGAATTTAATCCATAACCAGCCATAATCATTTCAAAACAGTAACCTGTACCAAACCATCCCAATCCCAGGTTCCCACTGATCATGTGAGGGTCCAGGTTGCTCATAACCGGGAGCATGGCTATCATGATAGTTTTTAGACACTCTGCAGAGTTTGTACTACTTTACCCACTTGTTTCTGATCTCATCACCTTTCGATGACTAGAACCTCTATTATGCCGTTTCACACTTTTGTTGGTGTGTGGCCAAGAGATCAAAAAATAGCTTTTACAAAGGGATTACTAGTCTATTTAGACCCCATTGAGGTTTCACTAGTGGCGATGCCTCCAACTGAGCACATCTTCAACCAAGGGACCCCTCTTGAGCCATTAGGATCCCAGGGTAGTCGTGCCATTCATCAACAAACCCAATCCGACTACCCCTTCCCCGAGCATCCTTAATGGTCCAAATAGCTTTGGCAAATCCCTAATTAATTAGCTACGCCGCACCCATACTTGGCCTCATGGTGGCACTGTAAATCCTGGATGGTCGCTCCACGAACGGGTCCTCAGATATAAAGCAAGAGAAACCACCATAACATCCAACCCATCCACATACCATGCTTGCTTAGATCACCCATTACCATATCATATTAACCAGTTCATATTAACCATAATCTCATCAATGCATAATTAAATGTGTAGTGTTGTTTTCAAATCCCAATTAATTAAGCGAAACAAAAAGGGTATAAAGCCCTTCCCGACTCTCTACCATGAATTCCAGGCGACAAAGGAGGTTAAACAAAACTAGTAAACATCCTATCATAGGGTTTCCCATCAAATTGACACAAGCATGCAGTTTTGCAAATAAAATATTTATTTCAAAACAAGATCAATATGCTTCAAGGACACTTGCCTTGCTCTTAGGATTAGTTCGGGTCAAAGCCTTTAAACTCATGGTGCTAGAGATCCTCTATGGAACTCTTTAGCACAAATCTGTCTAATCCCCACGATAAACATACAAACAAGAAACACAATCAAAAAGTGCATAAATATTACTGAATATGACATGACATGCATGATTAATGCAAATTCAAGGTGGAACTTGTTAATGAGTTGATTTTAATGGTCACTAACTAGTTCTAATAGCTTTTAACAAGTTTATACATGTTTGGATTTGGGTCGAAACAATTTAGTTTTAATTCAACAGGAATTAGATTGCAAAATCAGACAAGTCCGCAAGAGGCCGGACAAGTCCGCACTGCGTAGGAACAACAGATTAGGGTTTTCTAGATCGACATGAATTTGGAGATTTGGGGTTGAATTCACGTAAGGAAAAGGAAGTAGAAGTTATACCAGGTGTCCAAGACTCCAAAGAATCAAGGGTTTTGGAGGAAACACCTGGATCTTGAAGATCTAGGGTTGATGAAGAACTTGGTGGTGAATTGGTGATGGAGAACGCGAACTTGGTGGAGATCTTGATCCTCTTTCGTTTCCTCCTCTTCTTATCCTTGCTCTAGGTGTCCTTCTGACTCCTTGGTGGCAGCTAATCATTAGCTAGGGTTTGGGTGAACTGGAAAAGTGGCAGATAGATGTCAAGTCAAGGGGTGGGGTTGTTTATACAGAGGTGGAGGATAGGGATAGATGGATTTCGAGTTTGAGATGAGTAGCGGTCGGTTTAGAGTCCCACGTGGGCTCTAAAAGAGTTAGGCATGACGTCCCTAGGCCCACTTAATGTAAAACCCAAGAAACAAGTCGCGAAACAAAAGATCGACTCGGAGTCGTGATTTATCGAACAAGTCCAAAAAGGCTCGTACTAGTCAGATGTTGGATAGAGAGAAATCGGACAAGTCTGGATTAGACATCAAACAAGTCCGAACTTATCTAGAGGGGAAAATGGATATGTCTGGCTGAAAATCGGACAACTCTGACTTCAGTCAGAGGAGAAAACGGACAAGTCCGCTGGAAGACCGGACTACTCTGGACAAGTCTAGGGACATAGCAAAATTTTCAAAGATTTGGAACACTGGACTAGTCCACACAGGACCAGACAAGTCCGTAAGTGTCCAGAGGAAAAACAGACTAGTCCGTAGCAAAACGGAAAAGTCCGTCCGAAGTGAGAGAGAAATAGGACTAGTCTGCAGAGACATCAGACTAGTCCGCACTTTCCAGAATTCTTAAGTGCAGTTTTGTTTCTCATTCATTTTAAACTTGTTCATTTTTTGTGGATTAGTGTTAAACATGTATAAGAATGTATGCAATGCATGATGCATGAAAATGAGGGTGTTACAAACCTACCCCCCTTAAAATGAATCTCGCCCTCGAGATTCAACGCGGAAGAGAAAAGATAGGGAAATTCCTTTCTGAGATCATCCTCCAACTCCCGTGTTGCTTCTGATTCTGTGTGATGCTTCCATTGAATTTTACACCATCTGATGACCTTGTTTCTTGTGACTCTTTCCTTTGTTTCCAAGATTTTGACTGGTTGTTCGGCATAAGTCAAATCTGCCTCTAATTCCAATTCTTCCATTGGCACTTGTTCTTTCGGCACCCTTAAAAACTTCTTGAGCTGGGAAACATGAAAGACATCATGCACGTCTGGAAGATGAGCTGGCATCTCAAACCTATATGCTACTTCTCCTCTTTTGTCCAAAATCTTAAGTGGTCCAATATAGCGAGGTGATAGCTTGCCTCTTATGATAAACCTCATATGACCTCTAATTGGTGACACATTGAGGTATACAAAGTCTACCACTTCAAAGGCTAGTTTTCTCCGCCTATCATCTGCATAGCCCTTTTTGTCTTGATTGAGCAGCCCTCAAGTTTTCGCGAATAATCTGAACTTGTTTCTCAACTTCTTGCAACACATCGGGTCCAAATATCTGACTCTTCCCTGTCTCACTCTAAAACAAGGGTGTCCTACACTTCCTTCCATTTTGTGCTTCGTAAGGTGACATCTTCAAACTTGCTTGGTAACTATAGTTGTATGAAAACTCGGCATATGGCAAGCTCTTGTCCCAACTTTTCCCATGCTTCAAAGCACAAGCTCTTAACATGTCCTCTAAAATTTGATTGGTCCTATCGGTTTGTCCATCCGTTTGACGGTGATATGCCAAACTGAAATTCAGCCTTGTACCTAATGCTTCATGCAATTTTTGCCAAAACCTAGACGTAAGTTGAGAACCTCTATCCGAAACTATCCTCTTTGGAACTCCATGCAAGCACACTATTCTTCCCATATATAGTTCTGCTAACTTCTCTCCATTAAAATTTGTCTTTATGGGAATAAAGTGAGCTGACTTGGTCAAATGAGCCACAATTACCCAAATTGAGTCATAACAGGACTGAGTAAGTGGCAATCCAACTATAAAGTCCATGCTGATTTTTTCCCACTTCCATTCTGGAATCTTCAATGGTTGCAATAACTCAGCTTGCTTTTGATGTTCCGCCTTGACTCATTGGCACACATCACATAAGGCTACGTATTCAACTATTTCCTTTTTCATGCTAGCCCACCAATAGCGTGTCTTCAAGTCCTTGTACATCTTCGTACAACCACGATGAATCAAGTACGGTGAGTCAAGTGCCACTTTTAATATTGTCTACCGAATATGCCTCACATTAGGCACGACAATCCTTTTTCCAAGCCATAGGGTACCATGTTCATCCTCATCAAACCTGAATTCTCTTCCCTCTCGGGTCCTTTCCTTGATTTCTTGGATTTCCTCATCCTTCGTTTGGCCCTCTCGAATCTCTTGCTCCAAGGTCGGATTTAACTCCATTATCCCCATATCATTGATGAATCCGAGATTCAACCATTCAAACTCCTTACATAACTCGCATAGCAACTCTCGAACTATGAGTTGGTGGCTTAGTCCTTTTCGGCTAAAAGCATAAGCCACTACATTGGCTTTTCCTGGGTGATAATTGATTCCCAAATCATAATCCTTAATGAGCTCCAACCATCTTTGTTGCCTCAAATTCAGATCCGTTTACTTGAAAATATACTTAAGACACTTGTGATCCGTGTAAATTTCACACCTATGAACAAGGATGTAGTGTCTACAAATTTTCAATGCGTGTACCACGGCTGCAAGTTCCAAATTATTTGTTGGGTAATTCTGCTCATGTTTCTTCAATTGTCTCGATGCGTAGACAACCACTTGACCTTCTTGCATAAGCACGCATCCAAGTCCTTGTCTCGATGCATCACAATATATGTCAAAATTCTTGCTCATGTCCGGCAAAACCAAAACTGGGGCTGTTGTTAACCTCTTCTTCAACTCCTCAAAACAGTTTTGACAAGCTTCGATCCATCGTAAAGTCTTTAACTTCATTATCAATTCCGTCATTGGCTTGGCTATCTTGGAAAAGTCCTTGATGAATCGACGGTAATATCCAGCCATCCCAAGAAAACTCTGGATCTCCTTTACATTTTTGGCTCCCACTTTAGCACATCCCTCACCTTTCCCGGGTCAACCGATACTCCTCCTCCGTAGATGATATGACCCAGAAATGATACTTCTCTCAACAAAAACTGGCACTTGCCGAACTTGGCATACAATTGATGCTCCCTTAATTTCTGCAATGTAAGCCTCAACTGTTTCTCATGTTCCTTCTCATCCTTCGAGTAGATCATAATATCATCAATAAACACCACGACGAACTTATCCAAGTACTACATGAAGACCTTATTCATGAGGTACATAAAGTAGGTAGGCGCATTCGACAATCCAAAGGACATCACCGTGTACTCATAAGATCCATACCGTGTCCGAAAAGCCGTCTTGATTATGTCCAATGGTCTAATCTTCATTTGAAAGTATCTGGACCTCAAATCAATCTTGGAGAAAACACAAGCACTATTCATTCTATCAAACAAGTCTTCTATACGTGGCAAGGTGTACATGTTCTTAATGGTCACCTCATTGAGAGCTCGGTAATCCACACACATCCTTTGCGACCCGTCCTTCTTGTCCACAAATAGAACGGATGCTCCCCAAGGCGAAGAACTGGAGCGAATGAAGCCTTTCTCTAGTTGCTCTTGAATCTGCTTCTTGAGCTCCGCTAATTCCTTAGGAGGCATCTTATACGGCCTCTTAGCTATAGTTGTAGTTCCAGGTATTAAATCAATAACAAACTCAATGTCTCGATCAGGTGGCATACCTGGCAACTCATCCGGAAACACGTCCAAAAATTCGCACACCACCAGGATCTACTCAATTGCGGGACCGTCCATGTAATTCAGCTCCAATTGTTTCGGGGCGTGTTGAGATGCTTCAAATTCTACGGTGATCCCCTCCTCGTTGGTCAACTTCGCCGTCTTTGTGGCACATTCGATGACTTCATTGTGCTTCCTCATCCAGTCCATACCATGTATAATGTCCAATCCTTGAGGATCCAAAACAATGAGGTTGGCGAAGAAGTCTACCCCCCTTATTCTAAGGCTTACTTTTGGACATACTATATTTGTCCTCATCCCTCCTCTAGGAGACTTAACCAATAGGGTAAACTTCATATGAGAGATAGGCAAACTATAATTGGCAACATATATTGATGCAATGAATGAATGCGATGCTCCAGAATCAAATAATATATTCACCGGGTTGGAGTTTGCGAGAAACATACTGTCGAAGTGTAGCAACGACACTTCCCCCGGTACTACTAAAGTGTTGCCCTCAAAGGTTCTTGTTTGGGTTAGGGCACGCAAAGATCAGGATCAAGATGGTGACACCATAGATTTACGTGGTTCGGGCTGCCTGAGCATAATACCCTACTCCACTCGATGTGTGTCGTTGTATTGAGAATCACTAGGAAGCGTTGTGTATGGCATAGCCTAGAGTCTCCCCTTGTATCGTACGGCTCAGTCCTCTTATAGTCCAAGGACTGACCGTTACATCATTTTCTTGGCCCACCATTTAATAGCTTAATACACTTTCTATGAGTATTAAGGATGGTTAATAGTGTGATAACGTGCCTTAATGTCTGTGTTACCTCTATTAACAGTGCTCTGATCGTGTGTCATTAATATGGCATTAACGACACGTAATCAGGTCTTGTAACTGCCGCTTTAATTGTCCCTTGAGTGGTCGTGCTGAAGGAGATCCGCCAATGTATTCGCTGGTGATGAAGGTCCGGAGGCTCTACACGTGACAGCTTTGGAGCTTCCCCTTGTGGGGGCGTAGCTCTGGAACCCCTATGCACGTGTCAGCACCAGAGCTTCCCTCTACTTAGGGTTAGGTCCAGGGTCGTTATACACGTGTAGATCACAGAGCTTCCCTGTGTTGGGAGTTTAGCTCCGGATTTACATTACACGTGTCAATCCCCGGAGCTACCCATATGAGGGTTGCGGGTCCGGTGTAATATGACATGTGGGGCCTGAGGAAACCTTCAACTTTGACAGGTAGAACTATCTTGCACTTCTTGCGGTACCGTGGGGTACCCGGTACGTAGGGTACTGATAGTGGCCCCCAGGCCCACCTCTAGGAGAAACCCTTTGGGTTATGTTATTCTACCAGAGGTGGGGCCATCCTTGATTCCCGTGCTTCAACTTCAAAATTCTTCTGATGTGCCATTGGGGCAATGGTCCGGGGTTAAACCACCGCCACATGGCTTGTTATGAATGCAGCAAATGAGATCATTGAGTGCGGATCTCATGCAATTGAAGGTCGCCAGTTCCCTATACAAAAACTATATCAGTTCCAAGCGCCTTGTCAGGGTGCTGCCTTTGGGTTTCCCGCCACCCATCATGACAACGGTTCGCCTGGGGTAAGAACATCGATTTCTTTATTGATGTGTCCCCAGGCCCATTTGTCACTGATGGGGCAGACTTTTAAAAAGTGACTTCGCTCTCGCCGCAGTTTCCATCCAAGCGTCATGGAGGCTTACATAAGAAGGAAAGTATGTGCGGTTTGAGGACTCTTTACGCTTTCGATCAAACTTGCGCTAAGAGCCTCCAAAACTCCACCTAGCTTTCCTTTCCTTTGCTCCACTTTGCTGTGATGGAGTTGGGTCCTCCCAAGAGCCGCCTCAAGAGCAATGACGATCTGATGAAGGTTCGGACATATATGGGGTCATCCAAAGACTCCTTCAACCAGTTGGTCCGCGCTGCCAAGCTCCCATTCAAGAAGCAGCATAATGGCGACATGGTGTACTTCTCTGCATACGCCATGGTTTGATTGATCCCACCTTTTTCAACCTTTCTTTTAATGCTGCTGGACTTTTATGGTCTCCAGCTGTATCATCTTGGCCCCCATTCTGTTCTGCTAGTGGCGACATTTGTCCACTTTTGCGAGATGTGGGTGGGTGTTCCCCCCTGCATCGAGCTGTTTTGTACCTTCTTCATAGTCCACACCACCCGCAAGGGGACTGAGCTTCTTGGCTTCTACTATTTTGTGAAGCGCAAGAACTGCCCCTTCAAGTACTTGAAGTCATTCCCTTCCGGTAAATGCGATGACTGGAAGAAGGACTGGGTCATCATTGTAGTGGAGGAGCACGAGAGGTTGGAGCTGCCCCAAGGACTACCCAACATTGACACCGACGCTTGGAGTGTAGTTCCGGAGCTGTTAGATGACTTTAACCCCGTTCTGACTATGATCCGACAATGCGTGGACGGTGGAGTGACCCCTCAGATTATCTTTTGCAATTTCCTGTTCAACAGATGGGCTCCGCAGAGGAAGAGGGAGTAGCTCGCTTGGGCTCTCAACAGCGTGATGGATGACGACCGGATTGAAACTGGTATGAAATCCAATTTGGATGACGAAGCTTTGAAGCTTCATCTCAAGAAATTTCAGCATGGGATAAACGTCAAAGGCGATTACTTGGTTCCGCCGGCTCCTTTCGTTCCTCTGAACATGGAGCTAGAGTTCAGCAGAGAGCTCCGGAGAAAGATTCCTACGCTTGATGACCTCGGTGAGGTGGAGAGGCGTCCGACCTCTAGGGTGGTGATCCCCAGAGCTTCCGAAGGAGGGCTTGCCTCCGCCACGAGCAAGAGGGTTGAAGACATCCGCAAGGGCAAGGGCAAAGAGCCAGTTGAACCCTCTAGCCAGAAGAGGAAGCTGAAGCATACTGATGGGAGGTCCGTCAGGGCCGCTCCCTCTAAAATGGCTCCTTCTCCCTGCCAGAGGAGGTCTTCTACAGCTGCACCTTCTCCAGCGTAGGCGTCTTCGAGAGGTGCTAGCTCCGCGCAATCAACACTGGCTTCAGTGCCGGTTAAGAGCTCCAGGCCTGGGAGTTCTTCCCGACCAAGAGAAGCTCCAGCTGAGAGGACTCCAGCAGCCGCAAGTGGTCCCCAGTTGAGGTCCGAAGTCGTTGTATCGCCAGACATGGTGGGCTCTGCTTCTGGGACCCAGAAGAGGAGGTTTCGAGGCGATTGGGGCGGTAGCATCCCTAGGTAAGCATCGAGTGCTCGCCTTAAAATGCTAGTCTTGTTTTTCCTGTGTCTTTAATCTTCTCATCCCTTTATTTTCAGGGTGTCAAAGAAAGGGTCGGGAACTTTGGCATAAGTTGCAGTGACCATTGCTGCGCATGATGAAGCTCCGGCTTCGACCACCGAGCCTCCTCCTCAAGTGGTGGCAGAAGTCATGGCAGCTCTGGCACCAGCTGTCGTGGACTTGGATTCAGAGTCCTCACCGGAAGCTCCCGTGGTAGCGCCCGGACCACGGGGGAGAAGTCAAAGATGTACCTCTGGCAACATTGTTGGAGGATGATGCTCTAGTACCGAACATGTCAGAAGCTCCGGCCTTTGAGCCGGAAGTCATCGAAGCCCTGGCTGTTGAGTCAGAGGTAATTGAAGCCCTGACCATTGAGCCGGAGATGGTTGAAGCTCCAGCCCTTGGACCAGAAGTTTTTGAAGGTCCGGCGCTTGAGCCGAAAATGCTTGAAGCTCCCGTCGCTGAACTGGAAGTGACTGACGCGTCAGCGTCTGAGCCAGTGGTGGTAGGGGCACCGGATAAAGCCCCAGCCGTTGCCCCGATGATAGATGCCCCGAAGGTGTCTGGACCAGAGCCGGAACAGCCAGAAGAGGTGGCGACAGGTCCTCCACACTCTGAGCCGGTAATTGAAGACCCGGAAGCAGCGCCTTCGACTTCCGGTCTGGGGGTGGGAGTTCCCCTAGTGGATTCTTCCTCTGTTGCTGCTAAAGGGCTTCCAGAGAGCGGCCCTAGTGCTGCAATAGCTTAGGGGACCACCCATGTAGAGTGGGACCCAATTTTTATGATGGAGAATCCTCTGGATCCAGCTAAGTTGATCCCAGCAGGTCCGGAGCCTATGCCTCTGGCTTTGTCTATAGACAACGCCTGCTCGAGCTTCCGACAAGTCTAGCTCGCCTTTGATCATGAGAGCAAAGCCCTGTAGGAGCGCAACACCTTGAGGCGTTGGCGCAACAGACTACACTTAGAGACCAGGCTTGCATAGACAAGGCTGGCTCACCAGAAGGAGCGGATCAAGAGAGAAAAGGCCCGGTTGAAATACTGGGACAAGCTGCTAGAGGAGCAGGAAGCTGCCATCAGGGCGCTCAATGATAACTCTATGGAGATCCTTAAGCAAGCCAAGGAGAGGCGTGATGCTGCTGATGAGCATCACGAAAACCTCAATGAATTGAACAAGGCTCTCCTGAAACGTCAAGCGGACCTTGATGCTAGGGAAGAGAAGCTCCTGGAGCAGCAGGAGGATATTGTAAAGAGAGAGGCGGAGGTCACCCAGAAGTTGACTCTGGGTGAATAGAATTTGGCAGATCGCAACAAAAATTTGGATCTATGGAGCAAATAAGAGAAGGAGATGTACTGGAAATTGGGGCAGGAGCTCTCGAAAAGAGAAGCTGATGTTGCCACCAGGGAAGGGAAAGTAAGAGGCAGGGAAAAGGACTTGGCAGAAAGGCAGAACCGCATCCACCTTCTAGAGACGAAGCTGACCGATCGTGAAAAGAAAGTTGCTGAGATTATGCAGCAGCATGCCAAATTGGTCGAGCGCCTCACTCGGGAAGGTTCGGAGCTTGCGGCCGCCCGGATGTCACTAGAGGAGTTGCGGAGCTTGAAGGAGACTGAGTCCATCCAAGTATGGGACTTCTTGGGATGGGCCAATGACGCGTTGACACCACTAGGCTTCAGTCCTGTATGTCCGGACAATCCGGTGCTGGACTTGGACCGAGCACTGGTGGCCCTCAATGCTGCTGGCGGCAAACTCGACGCGATGGGTGATGTCACTGCGGACCAGCTGGAGACAGAGGGGAAATCTCTGGCTACAAATGTCGCAGAGTATGTGCTGATGTGTTATGTGAGCCGAGATCCCAAATTCTCTCTGGACCTGGGGCTCCAAGGTTCCGTTGCTGAAGAGGAGGACGGCGCTAGGGCCAGGGTCTAAGGAGATGTCAAGGAAGTCGCCTCATTCTTCTACAAGACTTAGATCCTCCGATAGCTAAGACATTTTCCTTTTGCCTTCTACTGTAATCCCAATTTTTTAATTTAGTGCTTCGAAATAATGAAATCCACTTTTCCATGAATTTCACTTTATTGTTGTTTTGTCTTCAATATACTTTGCTCTATCTTGTTGGCCCCCTGGTATATGTGCACAATTGTAGTGTGTACATGTACCAAAACATTTTGACAACATGTTTGTGACTTGAACACTTCAAACTTGTAGATTTTAGGTCTGAAGTTTTTATTTCCGACACATCGACGGCTGGCACCCTGGGGCTGCTGGAGCTTGGTAGCTCCAGCGGCACCTACTATCAACTTATAACACAACGACGGTGGGCCCCCTAGGATTTATCGAAACTTGATAGGTCAGGTAGCATCCGTTGTCAACAAACGAATTGTTGAAGGTAGGTCCCCCCGGGGTTGTCAGAGTTTGATAGCTCCGACGTCACCCACCGTCAACATATTAAACGTCGACGGCTGGCCCCCTTGGAGGATGTCGGAATTTAGTAGCTCCGACGTCGTCCGCCATCGCTATGAATTTATGTTTTTCCTGCACATTAAATACAAGAAAAGAGTAAAACTTGTCCTCTTGTCTATAAATCATTTGTGACTTATCATTCTTTTTTGAGTTTTAAATATGAAAAAACTCGATATGGTAACAAGCATATTGACGTAATCTTTTCAGACCCATATGCTTTTTTAGTACTCACCCTATTTAGGCCTGGCGAGGTGTAGGTAGAGTGGTGTACTTAGGATGCAGGACCAGGCTAAGTCGATAGCACACTCCGGACCTATGTTGGCTTGGCGTTCAGACAAGTAGACTATGCAACAATGTTAGAATCTGAAGAGACTAACAATAAAACTTATAATAAATATGAATTACTTGGACTAAAAATCAAAAATAATTGCACAACTTTGTTATAGACAAGAAGGTTAAAAATAATAATTCGATAGATCGAGCATTGTACAAAAATAAATGCACGTGGAGTCTGCTTTCACACAACAATGTATTTCATTATAGGTCCAGATTTACAGGGAGACAAGGACACACTTAGGGTGCGGGACCAAGCTAAGTGCGCTATACATCTTGTACTAACCCAGGGTAGGTAGTTACACTTTTAGTATTGTGACTGTATGAAGTGTATTTGAACTTCCCGGACCCTCCCAGAGGGGTCCGGATGTTCTCCCGGAGGACCTACCCATGTCTGTATAGTAACTCTATAACATACATCGTGTGTAATTACAGACTCACCTCCGTGGTTCTACGCATAAATCTTACGGAGGTGCTCGATGTTCCAAGTATTAGGAAGTGGAGTCCCATCCTCAGTTGCCAAGCGAACGCATCCGGGTCGGGATACATTGATCACTCAAAGAGGACCTTCCCAACTGGGGGAAAGTTTGTTCATCCCTTCACGAGTTAGTATCTTCCGAAGCACCATATCACCTTCTTCAAGCTATCGATTGCGCACATGCCTTCGATGATAGAACCGGAGCGCTTGGCGATAACGTGCATTCCAAATAGCTGCTTGGCACCTTCCCTAGTCGATGAGGTCAAGGTCTTCACGCCGGAGCTGGTTCTACACGGCTTCGTCAAAGGTCCGGACACGGAGAGACCCCAAGGTGATCTCTGGAGGAAGGACTTCTTCAGCTATGTACACCAGGAAGAAGGGTGTTTCTCCAGTTGACCGGTTAGGTGTTGTCCTGTTTGCCCACAATGTGGACAGAAGCTCTTCAATCCAGTTGGCTCTGTTCTTTTTCAGGTGCTCATATGTGCGCGTCTTGAGTCCTTTTAATATTTCTGCATTTGCTCTCTCAGCTTGGCCATTACTTGCTAGGTGAGCTATTGAGGCGTAGCTGAGTTGAATGCCGAGGTCTTCGCAATATTCTAGGAATGCAGCACTTGTGAATTAGGTTCCGTTGTCAGTTATGACTTTGTTTGGAACTCCAAATCTGCATATAATGGACTTCAAGAACTTGATTGTCGATTGCTTGTCGATTGTCACAACTGGAGTAGCTTCCGGCCACTTGGTGAACTTGTCAATGGCGACATACAGGAACCTATAACCTCCGACGGCTTTTGGGAATGGTCCCAAGATGTCCATGCCCCACATAGCGAATGGCCATGTAGGAGGTATCATTTGTAGTGATTGAGCCAATGTGTGAATCTGTTTTGCGTGGAACTGGCACGGTTCACATTTTCACTAGAACGACTACATCCTGGAGTGTTGTAGGCCAGTAAAAGCAATGCCGGAAGGCTTTACCAACAAACATGTAGGAAGATGCGTGGTTCCCACACTCTCCTCCATGGATTTCCACAAGAATCTTGCGGCCTTCATCCCTTGAAATGCACCGCATTAGGATGCCATTGGCACCGCGCCAGTAGAGATCCCCTTCTACCAACGTGTAGCTTTTAGCCAATCTAACAATCCGGTCAGCGAATACACTGTCTTCAGGAAGGATGTTGTCTTTCAAGTAGCTCCAGATCCCGAGATCCATGCATCGGAGCTAACTTGAGTTTCTGAGTCTTGCGTGTTAGGTTGCTCAGAGCTTCCAGCAGCACCTATGGCCCGTGGTGGACGCCATGGTAATAGGGCCACCGGGACTGCCAGCTTTGAAGTGTTGGTCTCGCCCCCTTCACTCAGTTCGGCAGGCTGAGCTGTTGGTCTTGACAACCTCCGGATGAAGTTTCTGTCGGGAGCCAAAGCTCCGATCGAATCCTTCGTCGAGAGTTCGTCAGCTTCAGTGTTATGTTGATGTTGAACACGGTGGAGATCCAGGACATCGAAGTCCTTCTGGAGCCTCTGGACTTCAAGTAGATAAGAAGCTTGTTGAGGATTGTTATAGGAGCATTCACCTTTGACTTGTTTGATGATGAGTTGCAAATCACCCTTCACCAACAGCTGTTTGACACCATAAGATAGTGCCACCTTAGTCGATAAATCAGAGCTTCATACTCCGCCATATTATTGGTCGCCTTGAAATCAAGGTGAACCATGTACTTGACCTTCTCTCCAATCAGAGCCAGGAGAAGAATTCCAGCTCTGGCCCCCTGCTTCTGCACGGAGCCATTGAAGTAGAGAGTCTAGTGAGGCTCGGTGAATACCAGAACCTTGGGTTCCGGTTTTTGCTCACTGTGGCCCCAAGGGTTTGATGGAGAGGGAGTCCATTCTGCCACGAAGTCAGCCAAAGCTTGACTTTTGATTGCTTGTCATGAGACAAATTCAAGATCGAACTCAGACAGTTCCGCTACCCACTTTGCAATGTTCCCGGTAGAGTTAGGGTTATGCAAACTAGCACGAAGTGGAAAAGAAGTTATCACTGATATTTTGTGGTCTTGGAAGTAGTGACGAAGCTTCCTTGAGGCAACGAGAACTGCATAAAGCAGCTTATGCAGCTCAATGTATCTTGTCTTGGCATCGTGGAGTACTTCGTTGATGAAGTATACTGGGCGCTGGACGATCTGCACCCTCTCGGAAGGACCCAAAGCTTCTTCATCGACCCAAACCCTCCCGGAGGGATCTAGACCTTCTTGCTGGGCTTCCTAGACCCTCGCGGAGGGGTCCATAATTTCTTCTTGTTCGATCTGCACCTTGTTAGAAGGATCCGAATCATCTTTATTAGCCAGGTGAACCCCCTCAGGTGGATGAGGTTGATCACCTAGCATTTCGCCTTGAGGTTCCGTGTCTGGGGGCTGGGACCCAGACACGCCTTCAGGTAACTTTGGACCCTCCCGGAGGGGTCTAGGCTCCTGGACTAGACATGGCTCCAGTCTTTCCGTGACCAGGACCATGCTGACAACTTTGGTGGTTGCTGAAATGTAAAGCAATAAAGGCTCACGATGATTCAGAGCCACCAAGATCAGTAGTGTGGTGAGGAGTTGTTTCAGATCTTAAAACGCCTTTTGTGCTTCTTCAGACCAATGAAATGGTCCTGACTTCCTCAAGAGTTCGAAGAAAGGTAGTGCCCGCTCTGCCAATCTTGAGATGAACCAGTTGAGCGCAGCTGAACATCCAGTCAACTTCTGGACATCCTTGATGTGGGCTGGGGGCCACATATCTTCTATAGCCTTGATCTTCGCCGGATTTGCTTCAATTCCTCGGTGAGTAACCAAGAAACCTAGGAGGTTCCCAGAGCTAACCCTGAAGACACATTTGTCCGAGTTCAGCTTGGTGCGCGTGGTGCGCAGCTTGTCGAAGACAGCTTGTAAATTGTCAAGGAGTGACTCCTTTTTCATGATCTTCAGGACGATGTGATCAACGTACATCTCCACCAATTCTCTGATTAGATCTCCAAATGTTTTGTACATAGCTCGCACAAACGTTGAAGTAGCATTTTTGAGACCAAAGGGCATGTCAATATAACAATACAATCCATCTACCGTTATAAAGGCAGTATGCTCTTCATCTTGCTTAGACATTAGGATTTGATGATATCCAGTATGTGCATCTAAGAAACACAATAGCTCACACCCAGAGGTGGAGTCCACTATTTGATCTATTCTAAGTAGTGGATATGGATCTTTTAGACATGCCTTATTTAAGGTGGTGTAGTCGATACACATCCGAAGCTTCCCGCCAACCTTGGGTACCACGATTGGGTTTGCCAGCCATTTAGGATGAAAAACCTCCCGGATGAAACCAGCTTTGAGCAACTTCTTGATCTCCTTTCGGATGAAGTTTTGTCGCTCGACTGATTGCTTCTGGGGCTTCTGCTGTATAGGTCGGGCGTCAGGGTAAATCTTCTGATTGCGCTTAGTCACCTCCCTAGGGATCCCAGGCATTTGCAATGGATGCCAGGCAAACACGTCGACATTAGCCTGGAGGAAGGTGATGAGCGCATTGTTGTTCAAACCTCCTGATATACGGGTAGTCTGAGCAGCATTGGAACCAATTTGGACGACTTTGACGGTAACGTCGGTGCTGCCACTTGGTTGAACACGGGGTGCCGAAGTAGATCCTCGATGACGAATGCTCGAAGGGTTCGAAGTTGGCTCCTTACCAGATGCTTCCTCTTCCGCTGTCGTAATCGCATAAAGTTCTTCCAATGCAGTAATTCCTGTAGTGCGATCTCTTCGGATCCAAAGAACGCCCGCAGGTGTTGCCATCTTCAACACTAAGTAACCATAATGGGTGGCGGCCATGAACTTGTACAAGGCTGGCCTGCCCAAAATGGTGTTAAACGGCAGACTAATCTGTGCAACATTGAAGACCAACTTCTCGGTTTTGTAGTTCTCCCGAGTCCTGAAGGTCACTCGGAGTGTGATATAGCCGAGAGGAGTAATGGTCCCCTAACCTACCCTAGAGAAAGGTCGAGGGACGAAGGTTCAAAGGTCGGAGCTGGTGCTTCACGAAGGCTTCGAAGCTTATGAGGTTCAGCCCTGAACCTCCGTCCACCATTACATGGTGGAGTTGGATATTGTTAATGGTGGGTGACACAAAAAATTGGAGTTGGCTGGCTCTGATCATGTTATGGGGGCAGTCTAAAGCATCAACGATGATGGGAGTATCCATCCACTTCCGATGAGGCTCCGCCCTAGCGGTGGGAGCGGCAACGGCCATGTTCCACCGCATTTTCTTGAGGATGCGGCGAGAGGTGATGTCCCAAGAACCACCATAAATGTTGTTCAGGGTCTTCTGGCGCTCTTTGTTAGAAATGTCAGAGTCGTCGTCGATGCTGTTGTAGACAGCTTTCAGGACCTTCCTAGGGTCCTGAAAACCTAGCTCCTCCTCAGTCGGAGCTTCGTCGACTCTTGTTTTCCTTCCCGCTGACGGAGAGGAGCTTCTTCCCGGCGCTTTTTATGGCGCTCAGCAAGGTTCTGGACCTTCCGGAATTCTTCCAGACTATGTTTGTTCATCTTGTGGATCTGACACCACAGTTTAGAGTTGTTACCATCTTCTGATGATGGTCGAGGTCGTTTCTCGGGGCGTGGCCCCCGGCCACCCGGAGCTACGGTAGCCGTAGCGGTAGGTGCGCCGACCGACGGCTTCTACTTGCCATTGGGCTTCTTTTTCTTTTTGCCACCTCCGGTTGTAGTGGCTTCAATTTTGGTGGATTTCTTGTTGGCCTCCGAAGGTGGTTTAGAATGCATTTCACGTCCCTCCGCAGCTTTGGCACATTTGTCTACCAAGCTAAAGTGTTCCGTGACACTGGTGACTTCTTTAGTCACCAGATTCCCCAACATCTTCTTATTTTGAACACTCTGTCTGAATGCAAGATAAAGAAAGAGCTCGAGATTGAAGGGATGGTATTCTGTACCTGAGAAAATTGCTGGATGAAGGATCGCAGCGATTCCCCTGTTGTTTGCTTTACAACAATCATATCCAATTCAGTGCGAGGTCGGGTGTATGAACTCCCGAGGTTGGCAGTGAACTGTTGGCATAACTCCGACCAACTATTAATGGAGTTAGTTGGAAGACTCATCAACCAGGACCTTGCAGTCCCAGTTAGAGCCACTGGGAAGTAGTTGGCCAACACGGCCTCATCGCCCCCGGCAACTAGTATAGCAGTGGAGTAGATTTGAAGGAACTCGACAGGGTTGATAGTCCCGTCGATTTTTTCTGGCAAATGAGGCCGAAACTTTTGTGGCGATCTAACCATGCATAAGTGCATGGTTAGTGCTGAACAGCCTCCTCCTACTCCTTGAGGAGCAGAGTCGTCGCGAGCCTCTCGCCTCTCGCAAGAATGCTCGATATGGACGCGACCATCCTGCTATCGGTAACGGCGATCAAGTTCCGACTGCAGGTCATGAGTCAGAATCCTGGTGATGGTGTGGGTGCGTCCTGCCCCGGGAGGTAGAGAAGTCACCTCCTAGGATGCAACATGTCTCCTATGCTGCGGGACTTGTGGACCAAGTCGGCCCGACAAGGTCTGTTGTTGTGATGTTGCTCGACCCAAAGGGGGAGGGCCTTGATTGCTGATGCCAGCGGCTGCGGCTGCAACCAGATGGTCAACATCAGCTCTCCACTGTTCCATAGCCCCTGGGGTGCCCTAGAGGTGGTGGATGTTGTAGAAGAGCTCGCGCGGCAATGAGCACGTGCTCAGGGTTGTTGTTTGTCGATTCAGTGATCGACGCAGATGCCCCATCTTGTTTCCCAGTATTGTTTGTCGGAACTAATGGCGGCTGTGGTGCCATAGTGCCTGCTGGAACAATGGCACCCGCTGGTTCCTGCACATTGGATGGATTGCCTCCAGCATGTTGTTCAGTGCGATTGACGTTGGAAGATCCTGCGGCGGAACTCACCATCTTGAGATCTCAGGGCCCCTACCTGGCGCGCCAAATGTTGAAGTGTAGCAATGTCACTTCCCTCAGTACTAATAAAGTGTAGCTCGTGGAGATTCTTGTTTCAGTTGGGGCACGTAGAGATCAGGATCAAGATGGTGACACCAGAGATTTACGTGGCTCGGGCCGCCTGAGCATAATACCCTACTCCACGGGGTGTGTGTCGTTGTGTTTAGAATCACTAGGAAGCGTAGTGTATGGCTTAGCCTGGAGTCCCCCGCTGTATCGTACGGCTCAGTCCTTTTATAGTACAAGGACTGACTGTTACATCATTTGCCTTGCCCAACATGTGGCCCTGGCGTATTTAATAGCCTAATACACAGTCTATGAGTATTAAGCATGGTTAATAGTGTCATAATGTGCCTTAGTGGTTGCGTTACTTCTATTAACGGTGCTCTGATCGTGTGTCACTGATACAGCATTAACGACACGTAATCAGGTCTTGTAACTGCCGCTTTTAACTGTCCCTTGAATGCCCGTGCTGAAGGAGATCCGCCAATATATTCGTTGGTGATGAAGGTCCGGAGGCTCTACACGTGGCAGCTTCGGAACCGCTATACAGGTGTCGGCACCGGAACTTCCCTCTGCTAGGGGTTAGGTCTGGGGTCGTTATACACATGTAGATCGCGGAGCTTCCCTATGTTTGGAGTTTAGCACCGGATTTACATTACACGTGTCAACCCCCTGAGCTACCCATACGGGGGATGCGGGTCCGATGTAATATGACATGTGGGGCATGAGGAAACCTTCAACTTTGACAGGTAGAACTCTCTTGCACTTCTTACGGTACCGTGGGGTACCCGATACGCAGGGTACCGACACATACCAATCACCACGTCATCCGCTTGTTGAGTATCCTCCGTAGAGACATGGTTCACATTGCCACGAGCAAAATTCTGCCGTCCACGATTCCCTTGCAGTTGTCCTCAATTGGGTCTTCGCTTCTGTCCTTGAGCATTGCTTCCTTGACCAAGTCCTGACTTAGGACATTGATGTGCAAAGTGCCAGCTTCTCCACAAGTATAGCACTTCTTAACTCCACCAGAATTATTGGGACGAGCTTGATTTTAAACATTTGCACCAGGAAAATTGGCACGAGGTGCATAAGGCATTGGAGGCCTAGGTGCTTGCATGACAGGGCACTGCTACACAAACTGAGTTGGGCGCGGTGCATATCCAGGGCGATGAGCAGGCGTAGAGGAGCTGCAATAAGGCGCATTTCGTGGCGCAAAGCGATGGTGCACATTACTTCCTTGTTGCATTCCTTGATACGGCTCCTTCCTCTTGTTGTATTGCTCCATCTCACGAACCTTATTCTCCACCACAATTTCTTTGTCCACAAGCTTCTGGAAGTTGGCATAATCATAGTTGAGCAATTGCACTTGGATCTCATTGTTCAATCCCCTCATGAACAAGTATTGCTTCCGTCTATCCAGACTAACATCCTTAGGCGCATACCTTGAGAGTTGACTGAATTTTTTCAGATATTCACTCACGCTTGACCTTCCTTGCCTCAAGTTCTCAAATTCCTTCCTCTTCAAGATCATAACGCCCTCCGGCACATAATGAGAACGGAAGCTATCCTTGAATTTGGCCCAAGTAATCCTCTACTGATTCTCATGAGCATTGCATAAGTAATCCCACCAATCGGCAGCTGCTCCAACTAGTTGATGAGAAGCAAATAGCACCTTCTCCTGGTTACTGCATTGGACAATAGCTAGCTTCTTCTCCACAGTATTGAGCCAATCGTCCGCATCCATAGGTTTAGCGGCTTGAGCAAAGGTTGGCGGCCTAGTCCTCATAAACTCTCCCAATGGGTTATGAGGCGGTGTGGGTAGCGGTGGAGGCATGTGGGGCTGATTGTTGATGTTACCAGCCTGCAGCTGTCCCATAGTCTGTATCATGGTCTGCATGAGCTGGTTTTGCATAGACAAAAGCTGCTCGATATTGATAGCTCCATGAGAAGGTCTCTGTCCATTGTTGTTCTGAGGTGTTCCATTGTTCACATCCTCAACATTGCCATCCCTCTAGTTGCGAGTCCTCACTGTCTGAAGAAAAGCAAGAGATAAGAATTTAGAAACGTCCCCAACTATATGCATCAAGGGATACGAAACTAAACAACTACCTCCACTAGCCTACTCGGATATAGCAATGCTAAAGCATCCAAAAATCCTCTATTAACCACACAAGCAAACAATATATAGCAAACAATACACCAAACAAAAAACACCTCAACTCCTGACTGCTCCTATGTGCTCTAAAGTGTCCATTCTATCTAGGCTGCATCCTATGGTCAACCCGTAGCTCTGATATCAATTTGTCACACCCGGTTCTGAAAATAAACCAAGTGAACGCATATGTGCGCCCAGGACGTTCAACACACAAACACGAGTGCATTCACAAAAGGATATACATAAAGCTACCACAAAATGATATTAATTAACCATTTTTGTTACAAAACTCATAATATTCTTGAATACAATCTCTAATGAATATTAACGACAAGTTTAACTAAATGCAGCGGAAATCATCTAAATAAAGTGAACTAAGCAACTAAGCAGCATAAGCAAAGGGTATAGCGCAGCTCCAACACTCCACAGGCAAAGCTGACGACAAACACGGCCTAGAACTCCACATTATCATCGTTAAACTCCCAATCCTGACCTGCAACTGTTGGGGGGGGGGGGGGTGCAATGGTGAGTACATGTTGTACTCAGCAAGTGCGGAAAGTATGGCATGTAGCTGATTCAAATGACGAATATAATAATGGCTAAGTGCTGAAAAGTACATTAAAACATTTGAAAAGTAGAACATTATATGTATGTGAAATAAACCTATCATAAACCATAATTATCAGCATCGTACAAGTCCATATTTGACATCCATCATCCATATTCTAGATTATTACCATCAATCATATCCAATACAGGAATTTATTCCATAACCAGCCATAACAATTTCCAAACCGTAACATGTACCAAACCATCCCAAACCCAGGTTCCCCCTAATCATGTGAGGGTCCAGGTTGCTCATAACCAGTATCACGGCTATCAAGATAGTTTTTAGACACTCTGCAGAGTTTGTACCACATTACCCACGTATTTGTGATTTCATCACCTTTCGATGACTGGAACCTCTATTATGCCTTCTCACACTTATGTTGGTGTGTGGCCAAGAGAGCACAAAATAGCTTTTACAAAGGGAATACTAGCCTATTTAGACTGCACTGAGGTTTCACCGGTGGCGATGTCTTTAACCGAGCACATCTTCAACCAAGGGCCCCCTCTTGAGCCATTCGGATCCTAGGGTAGTCCTGCCATTCATCAACAAACCCAATCTGACTACCACTTCCACAAGCATCTTTTATGGTCCAAATAGCACTAGCAAAGCCCTAAATAATCAGCTATGTCGCACCCATACTTGGCCTCGTGCTGGCACTGTAAATCCTGGATGGTCGCTTCACGAACTAGTCCTTAGATCTATAGCAAGCGAAACAACCATAACATCCAACCTATCCACATACCATGCTTGCTTAGATCACCCATTACCATATCATATTAACCAGTTCATATTAACCATAATCTCGCTAATTCATAATTAAATGTGTATTGTTGTTTTCCCATCGCAATTAATTAAGCAAAGCAAAAAGGGTAAAAAGCCCTTCGCGACTCTCTACCATGAATTCCAGGCAACAAAGGTGGTTAAACAAAACTAGTAAACTTCCTATCATAGGGTTTCCCATGAAATTGAAACAAGCATGCAATTTTGCAAACAAAACATTTATTTCAAAACAGGATCAATATGCTTCAAGGACACTTGCCTTGTTCTTGGGATTGGTTCGGGTCAAAGCCTTCAAACTCTTGGTGCTGGAGATCCTCCGCGGCACTCTCTAGCGCAAGTCCGTCTAATCCGCACAATAAACATAAAAACAAGAAACACAATCAAGAAGTGCACAGATATACCTCAATATGACATGACATGCATGATTAATGCAAATGCAAGGTGGAACTTGTTAATGAGTTGCTTTTAATGATCACTAACTAGTTCTAATAGCTCTGAACAAGTTTATACAGGTTTGAACTTTGTTCAAAACAATTTAGTTTTAATTCAACAAGAATTAGATTGCAAAATCAAACAAGTCGGCAGGAGGCCGGACTAGTCCGCACTGTGCAGGAACAACAGATTAGGGTTTTCTAGATCAACTTGAATTTGGAGATTTGCGGTTGAATTCATGAAAGGAAAAGGAAGTAGAAGGTATACAAGGTGTCCGAGACTCCAAAGAATCAAGGGTTTTGGAGGCAACATTTGGATCTTGAAGATCTAGGGTTGATGAAGAACTTGGTGGTGAATTGGTGATGGAGAACGCGAACTTGCTGGAGATCTTGATCCTCTTTCGTTTCCTCCTCTTCTTCTTCTTGCTCTAGGTCTCCTTCTCCCTCCTTGGTGGCAGCTAATCATGAGCTAGGGTTTTGGTGATGTGGAAATGTGGCAAATAGATGCCAAGTCAAGGGGTTGGGTTTTTTATATAGAGGTGGAGGCTCGGGTTAGATGAATTTCGAGTTTGAGATGAGTAGGGGCCGGTTTAGAGTCCCACATGGGCTCTAAAAGAGTTAGTCATGACATCCATAGGCCCACGTAATGTAAAACCCACGAAAAAATCGTGAAACAGAAGATCAACTCGGAGTCGCAATTTATCGGACAAGTCTGAAAAGGGTCATACTAGTCCGAAGTTGGACAGAGAGAAACCGGACAAGTATGAACTAGGCATCGGACATGTCCGAACTTATTCAGAGGGGAAAAATAGACATGTCTGGCCAAAAACTAGACAAGCCCGACTTTAGTCAGAGGGGAAAACAGACAAGTTCGCTGGAAGACCGGACTAGTCCGGACAAGTCTAGGGAGTTAGCAAAATATTCAAGGATTTGGAACACCGGACTAGTCTGCACAGGACCCGACAAGTCTGAAAGTGTCTAGAGGGAAAAACAGACTAGTCCGCAGCAAAACGGACAAGTCCGCCCTAAGTCAGAGAGAAATCAGACTAGTCCACAGAGACATCGGACTAATCCGCACTTTTCAGAATTCTTAAGTACGGTTTTGTTTCTAATTCATTTTAAACTTGTTCCTTTTTATGTGGATTAGTGTTAAACATGTATAAGAATGTATGCAATGCATGATGCATGAAAATGAGGGTGTTACATTTTCTTATCTTGTTCTACACCGTAGAACGTGTATCCATTTATGTTGTACCCTTGATATGTAATAACTGTGAATATAGGACCACGAGCCAACTTTTTTAGGTTTCACTTGTTTGAGTATCCGATGAGTGAGAAATCTAATCTCGGAGCCAGCCAATGAATTTTTCCTGTGTTCATTTGCTAACCATGATTCAACGCGACCAGGTTTGTCTCTAAGCAGCACCTCCTTGTGCTCATCGAAGTAGTCCGACACAATAGACATCTATTGCAACACGTGGAAATGAGCCCAGAAGAATAAATGTGGATCTGGAATTATAGCCTTCTTCCCAACGGTCTTTTTTCCTGTGAGCCTCCCCTCATGATGAGACTTGGGAACACCAGTCGGGTTACTCGGGTCAGTGTAGTTGAGAGCCACTCCACGGCTTCTTTTGTATAGTATCCTTGTACCATGCTTCCCTCAGAGTAAGCTCGATTTCTAATGAACGACTTCAGTATGCCATTGAATCTCTCGTATGCATACATCATGTGAAGGAACACAAGGCCAAGTAGTTTTATCTCTTTAGTAAGATGAGTTGTGAAATGGACGCTGCTGTCGAAAAAGGCAGGTGGAAAATGCATCTCAAGGAAGCATAAAGTTTCATAGTGCCTTTCTTTCCAATGACTCGAGATCTTCTTCACATAGTAATTTTTGACCAATTGCATTGAAGAAAAAGCAAAAGTTCGTTATGGCCTCCCGAACATTTACCGGTAGGGTATTCCAAATTAAGCTCGTGCATGTCCATGGTCCCTAGTTTCCCAATCCGTGTTAGGCAATGTCATGAGTAGGCTCTCGCAGACATTCTCTGTGAAACCCCACACTCGAGAAGAACAACAAGAAGAAAATGTGAACTTCAAAAAAATTAGGGGAATGGGAAACTCACAACTCACATTAATTAATTTGCTACTTGAATCATATTCAATTATAGGAAAAATTCATAAAACCAAAAACCCTAAATAGGGAGGCTAAAAATTCAAACTAAGCTTATGTTCAAATTAGGTAGAACTTCAAATTTATGTTCACAAATATAATCCTCATACCTCAATTAGCCTCCATGCAAATTTTCATAATTTTTGAAGGTCATTTGCTATTTAATTCAATGAGCGCATTGAAAAGCAATTAAATTCAAATTCAAAATTTGAATTTAACTGAAACTTTGCCGAGTCGAAATGGACTTCAGAGCAAGTGGCCTGGCTAATTAGCTTCACCAACTTCGGAGCAAGTGCACTATTTAATTTTAGTGAAACATAAGGGGAAAACTCGAATCAAATTTGAATTTCAAATTCAACTTGCTCAATTCTCAGATTTGAGTGTTCCATTGATTTGCTCATATTTTATTTGCTACTCTGGTCAAATTTGAACATTTTCAAAGCTGGTTTTATTGATGGTTTAATTTACCAGAGAGGATAAGAGTGAGGGTGCTGTTGGCCCCACAGGTCAGCCACATAATGGGAGGGCCGACTCTTTTTTGCCTCACAGGACGCCACACACGGCATGCAAATGCCACCGAGCAGCCAGCTTCTCCAGACCGACTCCAGCAAATATCATATCAACCTCTGTCTGGATTCCTTCCTTCCTTATCGTTGTTCTCTCTTTGCAGTCGAGCTGACCTCTGTTCCTTACTCTCCCCCTCAGAAACTTGGTCAGCCACGGTCACCAGCCGCGGTTCTCCATCGTCGGCCATCGTCTGCCGTCGTGGGCGCTCTCCACCGAGCTGCAGGGAGCTGCGTACAGCTCATCTATCTCCTCGACGTCCCTTACTTGATCTACGTTGTCCTTCCTCCATCCACGAGGTTGTTCATCCTCTGTTTGAAACGACTGCCGCCACTGGATGACGCTGTGTCGTGCCTTTGCAGTCTCCCGCACTCATCCAATGCCTCCAAAATGTCCAAAAGTCCTCCCTCATGCCTCCTTTAGCATCTCTCCTCGATCCATAGATTACCCTCAACGGATTTTAAATTTTTCCAACGGCAGCCACCATGAGAACCGAGCCTTCACCATAAGAAATCCTTCCTCTCTCGTGGTAGATAATCCTTTTCATTTCAACCAGTGATTCCACACTTCCATACGGTACACTAAGATCAAAAGGATTTGAAAAATATCGAAAGGTTGCGCAGGAATTGTAGATCTCACCACCGCCGCCATTCAGTGCTGCGTTGATATCCCGATGGTATGCCCCTATACTGGCCCTTCCCATCTCTGTTGTGGGAGATGCCAACGTTCACGGTGCCCCTGGGAAGCTACTGGAACCAGTTCCAAGCCCTCCCATGCTTCTATAAACAAGCATGCTGCCGCCGGAGATTTTACACGACCGCCGCCTGCCATTACCACTGTTCCGGTGAGCTACATTTCTTACTGACCCTCCCAGCAAAGTTCTCGATGTGCGGTGATACTTTTGGGACCAGTACCACCATCAAGTGCAGCCTCCGGCCTGGCGCCCCCGGGCCACGCCGCCACCAGGGCGTCGTGCCTCCTTGTGGACGGGTGGAAATAAGAGGTCCTGGTGGGACCACATTATCAGCCTAATGGCCGCACCCTCTTCGGATCTGCTGTGGCTTTGATTTCACATGGCTATGCGCAGGATCCATGTGGTCTTCAGTGTTGCTTCAATGGCATTGGCCCATTTATACCAGTTGGCCCAGCTGCAACATTTCAAATGGATTTTTCCATAGCAAACAATTCCGGATTATTTTCAAACATCCAAAAATCATTACCCCTAGTAGATTTGACCAAATATTTCCATATAAATTTTGCTGAACTCCTCTTTACTTGTTCTTTCCAATGGTACAAGTTTCATGGTATGAAACTCCTTTTGATTTTTTGAACAATTCAATTTCCAAAATTCATTAGGGATTAATTTCAGGAGATTCTTCCAATGAACAATTCTCAAACTCGACCATCATATCCATTATAGTATCTTTAAACCACACTAAATATTTCAGGTCCAGTAAAATTGATTAAGTTGGGTAAATCAATGAATTGTTCTCAGCTCAATAGAAAATGCCAGCAAATGACCAAAACATTTTCAGAAAATGACCAAGACATTGTAAAATTCATATCTCTTTCTAGGAAGCTTATAAAAAGGTAAACCAATTTTTTTTGGACTCCTATTGACCAACACTGTATGGAAAACCCACTTTTATGCATGACAAAGCTACATAATTCCTCTGTTAATCCAGAAAAGGAGAAAGCTTGGGAGAATTATGGAGGTGACATGCTTCCATAACTTGAGCTGAAACTTTACTAGGTTTTCATTTATGACAAAGGGAAACCATTATAATGTTTCCAGATATTTAGGCACTGGTTTCATACAGAATTTATTCTGTGCAACTCCATTTTCCTACTTGATGATTAATGGGAGCCCAACCAAAACCTTGCCATACACCCATTCGCATCAAGTTTTGATTTTCCTCTGATTATTTGGAATCATCAGAGATCCTCATCTATGTCCCTGCACAGAGATTGAGCATGAGTAATCTAGTATGATTCTCATAGTAGGTTGGTTTAGATTAACACTGTAGAGCTATTTACATAGAACCACATGAAATCAACCTTGAACTTTATTCAGCTTAGGAGCGAACAACAAAAACGATACTATCATTTCTGTACATCATTTGCTTTTCTTTTGTACTTCCGAAGTTTCACTATTTGCTAAGTTCCATTTTTTCAATTGTGCATATCATACCGATAGATTTGACGATGAAGATCAACGAGATGCACCATATGGAGGAGAAATGAAGGAACATGGATCTTGCTTCAAGCAAGCGGTGAGCTGGAGAGCAGCAAGGGCACTTGGAGAAAAGCATCGACTCGAAGCTACACCACAAGATCAAGAGCTGACTATTTGACATATACATTGTTGCAACCCAAGGAAAGCCCCAGTTTGCATTTAAGTGCCTTTATAAAAGTTTTGCTTTATTCACTTCATCGAATAGACTTTATATGTACATTAGGTCTATGTTGGATGAACACTCCACTTGCATGACCAAAGGGACCATGGGAGTGTCTGGGTAGATTAAGATTTCTTTGTTTCGATAATGGCATGCTATTGACTTAGGGAGGTGGACTGGTAGAAGTCGAGTAGTTGCAATCTACTCGCATATGGTCAACTTTTTTCGACTACAAGTCAAAAAGTTGAACTTTACTTGCGAAAGAAGTCGAGTGAGGGAAACCTACTCGTGAGATGTCACCAAAATGTTCACTCTTAAAGTTAAGATGTGGAAGGGGAGTTTTGTAGGAGGGGGCGTACAAGGTTGATCTCGGACCGAAGGGTGAGACAACGCTTGTGACCACATCGGGTGTGGGTCGGTAATGGTGAGGCAGGTGTTGGAGGTTGGTATGGTAGCCCCGTCTGTGTCGATTAAGGACCACGCTGTATGCGGCCCTGCTGGGGAAGTTTGAGCTGCACTGGATGCATATTGGTATAGGGACCCAGGAAACTAATGTAACTTGATGACCTTGGTGTGGAAACTTCTTCGTTGTTTTGAATGGAGTTGAGAAGGCATAGAGGTGTAAATCTTCTAGCTAGCAACTTCGACTTGTCCGTGTAGAGGACCTTTTGCTCGGGATGGAGAGTTGACTCCATATTAGGGCCACTTGTGAAAAGTAGCTGTGTGCGACGTTGAGAAAAGCGCACCGACGTGGCTTCCTTGTTGGCGTACGTGTCGTGCATTCCGGGTTGTTATTGATTCGAATCACCATCGCTCGTAGTTATTGTAACACACTTATTTTCATCCATCATGCGTTGCATTCATTCTTATATATGCCTAACATGATACAACACAAATAGGAACAAGACTAACATGAATTCGAACAAAAATAACAATTAAAAACCTGGCTTAGTATGGACTTCTCCGTATTGGGGCCCGAACAAGTCCGATTTAACTATTGTTGTCTCCCATACTTTTCCATTATTTGCTACGGATTAGTCCGTAATGGTTTCTGATGTTCTCCGGACATGTCCGTTAGTTTTACGGACTAATCCAGTTTTGTTTATGTCCCAGTCCGGACTTGTCCATTGCACATACAGCATAGTCCGATGATCATTGCTGAAAACTCCCAAAATAAAACTTGGTCCAGATTTAAAACTGGACACACCTCGGACTTGTCTGGCTTGGTACCAGACCTGTCTGATCAACTTTCTAGTCGATAACAGAATTGTCTGGTTTGATACTGGACTTCTCCGTTGAACTTTCTGTTCCCAAATGAACTTGTACGGCCTCACTACGGACTAGTCCGGTATCTAGGGTTTTGACTCGGATTCTATTTTTCCTCCATGATGAGTTATTGTGTAATTACCTTAATGGGGACCGAGAACGTCGCGCCCCACCCGTGAGGAGCCCAAGTGGGATCCCACCAAGGCCTCTACTTGTTCCCACCGCCTTATACTTGGATTCTACCGAAACCCTACCACCTCTCCTCCTATGTAAACACCCCACCACCCACCTTTCATCATTTTGCCCACGATAGAAAACCCTTAGACCCTGTCACGTCATGTGCCACCGTTCTTCAAGAAGGAAGGAGCCCTCACTGCAAGGAAGAACATGGATGAAGAGGAAGAGGAGGAGAAGGAAGAAGGAGGATCAAGCAAGATCATCGTAGCTTATGTGATCTTCTTCATCAACTCCTCGACGTCGACACTCTTCTTCGCCAATTCTTCATCTTCGTCGGTCTAGCCGTCGAGTTCTCGCATTTCACCTACTATTTGGCTAGTGAACCCTTGAATTCATGGTAAATACTTTAGATCCATCTTTCCTACATCAATCTTGGTCCCATACTTAACTCAAACTATGCCCTAGATGGAAATTTGGAAAAACCTAGAGTTAGCAGACTTGTCCGACTAAGTGCGGACTAGTCTATTGAACTTTTTGGTCCAGGGTGGACATGTCAGGCCCGTGGTGCGGACTAGTCCGGTTCCTCAATTCTGGAATTCCTAGTACTTCTTTAGTTTTCTCGAAAATGACTCGAAACTTTCTCTAACATGTAAAACATAATTGTAACTAGATAGTAAGCAACATTAGCAACCTAATAACATGTGTTACTACATGATTGCATCATTCATGCATGTCATGGCATATTGAGTACTACGTGAGCATTTATTGATAGTAATGTTTGTTTCGCATGTTTGTCGTGCGGAATAGAAGGTAACGCTCTAGAGGGTGCTTACAAGGACCTTCAGAACCAGAACTTTGAAGCTTCTCATCCACACCAGCTGCCAGAGCAAGGCAAGTGTCCTTGACCATTTTGTTTATGTTTTCAAATGTTTTGTTTACAAACCTGCATGCTTTTGTCAAATTGTTGTGAAACCAATGATAGGTGTTTACTAGACTTGTATGACCACCCTTGTCGCTTGGGATTGTAGTGAGTCGGGTGAGTTGAAAGTGCATCTAGGTTCCCCGTGGGTTTTGGATGATTGATGACGACGATTAAGTCGCTAATGAGCTCAAGTGATCTTAGCACAGGTATGGACTAAATTGGAGACGCAAACCCTCAAAAAGGAAAAGGAAGGAAACGGAGTCAACTCGAAGCGTAGAAACTAGGGTTTCTAGCGTGATTGAGTTAGACTAGCCGTAGCAATAGGAGGGTGTGTGTGTAAAGTGCATTGAGATCAAGTTTGGGAGCTCAAAGTGGTTTAGAGGTCAAACCTATGAAAGAAATGAGTGATTGAGTGGTCTGGCCGTAGGGTCGGACTAGTCCGTGCAGGAGGCCGGACTAGTCCGTCCCTGGCCGGCCAAGTCCGTTTCTGGCCGGACCAGAAGGGTCTGACTGAGATCGGACTAGTCCGTTTGTGACCGGACTAGTCCGGGTAGCAGTGAGTGGGTTTGGGGATGAAGTCCCAAAACCACGGACTTGTCCGTTTTGGACCGGACCAAGAGGTCCTGAGTGAGAACGGACTAGTCCGCCCGTGGGGCCGGACTAGTCCGGGTTGGCTAGGAAAAGGTGCTTCTGTGGCTAAGTCTGGGAGGATCGGACTAGTCCGCCCTAGGGGCCGGACTAGTCCGTGGTCCTCAGACTAGTCCGTTTTCATACGGAGCAGAAGGCTCTGTGTGAGATCGGACTAGTCCGGTGTTGACCGGACTAGTCCGTTCTGGAAGTGACCGTTTGAATTTGAAGTTTGGCGGGTAGCGTGACGATAGTGTGTCAGCTGTCGGGACCTGACAAAGGGGTCAGTGGTCCCCTAGGCCGGACTAGTCCGGGCCAGTGGTCGGACTAGTCCGCCCTTTTGCTGAAGTCAGCAGATTGGGCTTGGGACCCCTATAAAAAGGGGACCCTCGGCCTCATTTCGAATAACCTTTGGAAAAACTCAAACCCTAGCGCCGCCACAGCCAACTTGGAGCACTCCTAAGCCTCCTTCTTGCCTACTTTCCCTCTAAAACTAATTCTTGAGTGGATTAGGGTTTAGTGAGGTGGAGAAGAGGAAGAACATCGCGCTTGTGCTCCCGGTTTGATCTCTTGCACTCGTTGAGTCTTTGTGGGCTGTGTATTGAGTTTGCTCTATTGTGTTGATCATCTTTGTGGTGTGGGAGCCTCAGTTTGTGAGAAGCCCCAATGAACTTTGTAATCACCGTTGTGATTAGTGGAGAACCAAGTTAGGCCCGTGCGGTAAACTTGGTGAGGGAAGGGTTGTTGGACCCGGTCCTTTTGTGGACTCCTCAACGGGGACGTAGATTCCTTGTGTGGAATTGAACCTCGGGATAAAATCCTTGCCCCCTTGTGTTCTTCGCATTCATTCTATTGATTACTTTGTTCTAGGGTTGGTAGTCTCGTTTCATACTCCGCATTACTACAAACTTGTGGAAACTTGACTTGCTCTTGTGTAGGTTGTTGCTCAACTTGACTTAAACATTTACTCACTTGTAGCAAAGAGAAAATTCCCTAAAACTTGCTAGAAACATCTTTTTAGGGTTATTCACGCAAGCTGACCGGACTAGTCCGCCCCCTGACCGGACTAGTCCGCCCCTTATGATTTAATCTCGTTCTATTAAGTCATTTGCAGGTCGATTAGCCTATTCACCCCCCCCTCTAGGCAACTTTCAATTGGTATCAGAGCAGGACTCTCCACAAAGAGTCTAACAACTCGGAGAGATGGCCGGAGTGGTGAATGACGATGCATCGAGCAGCAACTACGAGGCGACCCGTGAGGAGACGTTGGCTTATCAAGATAAGCCAACGGACGATGAGGAGACTCGCCAACTCAAGGCGAAGCTCCGGGAGAAGTTGAACATCTCCAAGATTGATCCGTCAAACCAATCAAGTGGTGGTGGCGGAGTCAACTACAACCGGCAAGGGTTCAACTATGAACGCCTTGCCGCCAACAACCACTACCTATCCATCCCATTGGGGAAACCTCCCCAATTCGATGGAACGGACTACGGTATGTGGAAACACAACATGAAGATCCACCTCGTGTCACTCAACCCAGCGTTGTGGCAAATTGTCATGACCGGGGTGGAGATTCCAAAGGATGAGGACAACATAACTCATGAACAAGCCATCCTCATCCACCGCAACGCTCAAGCTGCGGGTGTGATCATCTCATCTCTCTCTAGAGATGATTTCAACCGTGTCGATGGCCTTGAAGTGGCCAAAGACATATGGAACACCCTCAAGACGGCGCATGAGGGAAACCGAGTGGTCAAGGAGGCCAAGATCGAGCTCATCGAAGGAGAGCTTGGGAGATTCGCCATCTTGGATGGTGAATCCCCCCAAGACATGTACAACCGGCTGAAGGTGCTGATCAACAAGAGCCGATCATATGGCTGCACCAAGTGGACCGACCACGAGGTGGTGAAGAGGATGATCCGGGCATTCATGCCTAGGAAAATCTCTTTATGCTCCATGATTCGGGAAAGCCCGGGGTTCACTCAAATGACCCCGGAGGAGGTCCTTGGGAGAATCATCAACCATGAAATCATGGAGAAGGAGGCGCTCTTCTACAACGACCTCCAAAAGTTCACCGCCTCCAAGATGAAGAACGTTGCACTCAAGGCAACACCCTCTTCAAAGGAGCAAGAGGAAAGTGATGAGGAGAGCCTCGACACCGATGAGGAAGAGGCCTTCTTCATCAACAAGTTCAGGAGAATGATGAGGAGGAAGAAAGGTGGATACAACCATGAGGGCAAAGGGAAGGAAAGAGCAAGGCCCAAATCAAAAAGGTCTTGCTACAATTGTGGCGAGTATGGGCACTTCATCGCTGATTGCCCACATGAAGAAGCAAAGAAGAAGAAGGAGGGCAAGCCTCAAGACAAGAAATTTTTCAAGAAGAAGAGGCCCTCCGGACAAGCCCACTTGGGGAAGGAGTGGGACTCTAACGATGAGTCCTCCTCCGAATAAGAAGAGGAGAAGATGGCCACCATAGCCATCGGGAGGAACTCCAAGGGAGGCAAGCTCTTCCCCAACCTCAACAACGACCACAAGCCTACTTGCCTTATGGCAAGGGAAGGAAAGAGAAAGGTAACATCTCATCCTTCCTCCCCAACTTCCTCACATGATGATTTTGATAGCGCTAGTGAAAATGAAAGTATGTTTAAGGACATAAGTAAAAGCACCCTACGAAGGATGAAATTGCTTGTGGATGAGATCTTTGAGAAGGAGGATCTCATCAATAGACAAGAGGACATGCTCATCCTTGAGAAGGAGAGATGTCAAGAGCTTGATAAGCTCCTTGAGCTCGAAAGAAAGAAGAGCAAGGCATTGGAACACGAACTTGCTCTTTGCAAGAAAACGTGTTCAAGTCTTGAGGAGAAGTCGATTGAGCTCAAGGATGAACTTGGAAGCTTGTCAAAAGCTAACAAGATCCTTGAGACTCAAGTTGAGTCACTCAAGAACAATGTAGCCTCTTCCTCTAAGAGCCCAACCTTCTCAAAGGCCTCATCCAATGCAACTCCGTCTTGCAAGTGCTCTAACTTGATCCTTAAACTTAAGGATGAACTCAACCTAGCACAAGGCAAACAAGCACCTAAGGGTGCCATCTTTGACAAGGAAAAGGTGGCATATGCACGAAGTGCATTCACCAACACAAGACCACCCCATGTCAAGGATGGTCTTGGCTATACTAGAGGTGCAAGGCATAACGCCAAAACCTCCAAGTATGGCAAAGACATGATTGTCTTTGTTAAGGGGAGTTCATCCCAAACTAAAAATGAAAAGAACTCACCCTCTAGCAAAAACTTGCCTAAATCTGAACCGCATCATTTATTTCATGATTTTGATGCATCTTATGTGTTGAAGAAGAACAAACACGGCAAGGTGTTTGCTAGATATGTTGGGCCACTCCGCAAGAGCCCCAAGCCTTGCGTGTGGGTGCCAAAATGCCTAACCACTAATGTCAAAGGACCCAACTCCGCTTGGGTACCTAAAAGAAAGGCATAAAACTTGTTTTGCAGGCTTACTCCTCCGGTGGATCGAAATGGGTATTGGATAGCGGATGCACCAACCACATGACCGGAGAGAGAAGCATGTTCATAGAGTATGAGGAGAATAAGGACCCAAGTGAAGGAATCTTCTTTGGGGACAATAGTCAAGGGAAAATCCTTGGCTCCGGTAAAATTTCTATCTCCTCATTACATACTTTATCAAATGTCTTGCATGTTGATTCTCTAGACTATAATCTCCTATCCATATCACAACTATGTGATAGAGGATATAAATGTGTGTTCACTAGTGAGGGAGTGAGTGTCATTAGAGAAGGTAATGACTCAATAGCCTTTAAGGGAGTGCTCAAGGGAAAGCTCTATCTTGTGGACTTCACCGCGGATAAAGCTCAACTTGACACATGCTTAATGGCAAAAGCCAACATGGGATGGCTTTGGCATAGAAGGCTAGCCCATGTTGGAATGAGGAACCTTCAAAAGCTCCTTAAGGGTGAGCATGTTCGTGGCCTAAAGGATGTAGTATTTGAAAAGGATAGGCCATGTAGTGCTTGCCAAGCGGGAAAGCAAGTAGGAGCTCAACACCCCTCTAAGAATATCATGACGACCACTAGACCTTTGGAGTTACTCCATATGGATCTTTTTGGCCCCATTGCGTACATTAGCATTGGTGGCAGCAAGTATGGTCTAGTCATCGTTGATGACTTCTCTAGATATACTTGGGTGTTCTTCTTGCATGATAAAAGTGAAACTCCCGGTGTCCTCAAGAAATTTCTAAGGAGAGCTCAAAATGAGTTCACCTTAAGGATAAAGGCTATAAGGAGTGACAATGGCACCGAATTCAAAAACATGCAAGTAGAAGAGTTCCTAGATGAGGAGGGCATCAAGCATGAGTTTTCCGCTCCCTATTCTCCACAACAAAATGGCATAGCCGAAAGAAAGAATAGGATGCTCATTGAGATGTCAAGGACGATGCTAGATGAGTACAAAACATCGGACCGGTTTTGGGCGGAAGCGGTTAACACCGCTTGCCATGCCGTGAATCGATTGTACCTTCATCGCCTCCTCAAGAAGACTCCTTATGAGCTTCTCATTGGTAAGAAACCCAATGTTTCTTACTTTCGGGTCTTTGGTAGCAAATGCTATATCCTCAACAAGAAGCCTAGAACTTCGAAGTTTGCTTCAAAGTCCGATGAGGGTTTCTTGCTTGGATATGACTCAAACACTCATGCGTACCGTGTGTTCAACAAATCCTCCGGAATTGCTGAAGTAGCACGTGACGTGGTGTTTGACGAAACCAATGGCTCTCAAGTGGAGCAAGTTGATCAACATGCCCTTGATCAAGAGGAACCTCCACTAGAAGCTCTAAGGAAAATGGCACTTGGAGATGTTCGCCCACAAGAACCATCTCAAAGCCCAAGTGACCATCATCATTATGAAGTAGGTCAACTCCCCATTGGACAAGTTGAAGATCCACTAGAAGCTCCCCAAAGTGATAATGAGAATGAAGATCAAGGGGGAGGCTTGGATCAAGGGGGAGACCAAAGTGAAGAAGATGAACCAAGTAATTCAAGAGGTCAACCCCCGCATCCTCGTGTTCATCAAAGTGTTCAACGGGACCATCCCGTTGACAACATTCTAGGAGATATCACAAAAGGAGTAACTACACGCTCACGTGTTGCAAACTTTTGTGAGCATTTCTCTTTTGTCTCATCCTTGGAACCACATAAGGTTGAAGATGCCTTAAGGGATCCAGATTGGGTAGTTGCCATGCAAGAGGAGCTCAACAACTTTGAAAGGAACAAGGTTTGGGAGCTTGTCAAGCGCCCTCAAGCTAATGTTGTTGGAACCAAGTGGGTGTTTCGCAACAAACAAGATGAGCATGGCGTGGTAACTAGGAACAAGGCACGACTTGTGGCAAAAGGATACTCACAAGTTGAAGGATTGGACTTTGATGAGACATTTGCCCCCGTAGCTAGGCTTGAGTCAATTCGGATACTACTAGCCTTTGCTACTCATCATGACTTCAAACTCTACCAAATGGATGTTAAGAGTGCATTCCTTAATGGCCCAATCAAGGAAGAAGTTTATGTAGAGCAACCTCCAGGGTTTGAAGACCAAGACTATCCAAACCATGTTTACAAATTGCGAAAGGCTCTTTATGGTCTCAAGCAAGCTCCTAGAGCTTGGTATGAGTGCTTAAGAGACTTTTTAGTTGAAAATGGTTTTAGGATAGGAAAAGCGGATTATACCCTTTTCACAAAACACTTCAATGAGGATCTTTTTGTGTGCCAAATATATGTGGATGACATCATATTTGGTTCCACAAATAAGGTGTTTTGTGACGAGTTCTCCAAGATAATGACGGAGAGGTTTGAAATGTCCATGATGGGTGAGTTGAAGTTCTTTCTAGGATTTCAAGTGAAACAACTCAAAGAAGGGACGTTCATAAGTCAAACTAAGTATACTCAAGATATTCTAAGAAAGTTTGACATGGACAAAGCAAAACCCATCAAAACCCCTATGGGGACAAATGGACACCTAGACCTAAATGAGGACGGTCCAAGTGTGGATCAAAAGCTATATAGGTCTATGATCGGATCACTCCTCTATCTTTGTGCATCTAGGCCCGATATCATGCTAAGTGTGTGTATGTGTGCACGCTTTCAAGCAGCACCCAAGGCTTGTCATTTGACCGCCGTTAAAAGGATCTTGAGATACCTTGTACACACACCTACCCTAGGACTTTGGTACCCCAAAGGATCCAAGTTTAACCTCATTGGATATTCCGATGCGGACTATGCGGGGTGCAAAGTTGATAGGAAGAGCACATCGGGTACGTGCCAATTCTTAGGTCGATCTCTTGTGTCTTGGTCCTCCAAGAAGCAAAACTCTATTGCTCTATCCACCGCCGAAGCGGAATATGTTGCAGCCGAAAGTTGTTGTGCACAACTTCTTTGGATGCGACAAACTCTTAGGGATTATGGGATTAACCTGCGTAAAATTCCACTCTTGTGTGACAACGAGAGTGCAATCAAGATAGCCCATAATCCGGTGGAACACTCTAGGACCAAACATATAGACATTCGAAATCATTTCCTGCGAGATCACTCAATGAAGGGAGACATTGAGATTTCGCATGTTAGGACGGAACATCAACTTGCGGACATCTTCACAAAGCCTCTTGACGAGAAGCGTTTCTGTGAGCTAAGAAGTGAGCTCAACGTGTTGGATTCTCGAAACGTGGCTTAAACACCATTCCTCATATATTTTGAGCCACATTTCGAAAAACTCCTCTCTATGTCGATTTCTCCTCAAATTTGTTTGAGAAATCTATTTTCTTCATGAAAATGTTCATAAGTTGTTCCTTATTGGCTCATAATCATGCTTGTCATGTTTTCCTTGCTATATTCGTACCAAAGGACTTATCTCTATGGGCAAAACCCAAATACATTGTTTTTCAGCCCAGCTGGACCGGACTAGTCCGCCCCTATGGCCGGACAAGTCCGGGTCAGACTAGTCCGCGGCCAGTCCGCACACCGGACTAGTCCGGCCTTCGACCGGACAAGTCCGGACCCGGACTAGTCTGGGTCTGGTCCGCAGACCGGACTAGTCCGGCCCCTCAACCGGACTAGTCCGGCCCCTTGGGGACTTAAACCCCCAGGCGGCCCGGACCCCCTCTCTCTCTCTCACTTGTCTCTCTAGCTTCCACGCGCGCACAACCGCCCCCAAATCGGCGATTTTGCGCTCCAACCACCAAAACTCAACTCCAATCCGCGCATCGAAGTCCTTGGGAGTGAGGGATCACTTCCCCGCGCTCCACCTTCGAGATCCACGCTGATTTCGACGACTCAAGCGGATTTTTGAAGAATGTCGAACTCCGAGCGCTCTCCTCCGCGTGTCAACCTCGAGGGGCGTACCAAGGCCCAAATTGCCGAGGCAAGGACCAAGGCTGCACTTTTAGAGGCGCAAAAGGCAAAGGAAGAGAGGCGGCTGAAAGCCCTCGAAGCCTCCAAAGTTGCAGCTAGCATCTACAACGAGGAAGAAGCCATAGCTCGAGCAACCGCAGAGTCTCTAAATGAGCTGAGGAAGAAGAAAAGGGAAGATAGGGAGGCTCACAACTCCAGGGCCGCTGAGGCCAATGCCCCCAAATGGAAGAAACTCGTCACCGTTGGCGAGAAGGCGAAGGGCAAAGGGCCAGCTCAAATGGAACCTGAGCCCAGGGTCGAGCGTGACCCCAAGAAGGGAAAGGCTCCGGCTCCAGTCGAGCCGAAGAAGAAGAAGCCCTCCATCAAGGTGCCAGCCAAGAAGGCACTCGGAGGAGTGTTGTTTCGTGAACAAGGGAAAGCTCAGGCTGTTGAGCCTCTGGTGATGCACAGTCCAGCACGGAATCCAAACCGTCAGCCCAACCTCTCAGCTAACACTTTCAAAGGAAAAGGAGCTGAGAAGGCCAGGAGGCTCAGAGACGAGAATGTCTATAAGTATGAGAGGTCCACCGCCGACCCTCGGTTCTGGTGTGACTTCCACTGCGATTACTATCGCCTCGTCTACATGAAGATGAAGACTCCTGTGACTGATGCCCAGTGGGTTGACTGGGACTACATGGCTCAGAAGAAGCATGCTGCATTTGATGCTGTGATCAATGCAGCGGAACGACATGGAATCAAGGATATCATGGGTTTCCAATACGACTGGAACATTGAGGTGATTGTGCAATTCTACACGACCGTCTACTTTCACTCTTTTGGCAATCGCCGGATGTCATGGATGACAAATGGAGAGCAGTACACAGTCACATTTGAAGACTTTGCCAAGGTTTTAGGATTGGAGGAACACCTTGAGCATGAGATCATCATCTCCAACCTCAAAGCCCTAGATCGAGATGCCCTTGACTTCATGTATCCAGACCATCTTCCTTATGAGGCAGGACTGGCAAGAAATATCAAGCCATTTTTCAGTGTGCTCAACCGCCTTCTTCGGAAGACCATTGCCCCGAAGGATGGAGATGCCGGAGTCATCCAGGGCAACTTGAGGCATTTGCTTGTGCTGATAGATGGGGAAGAAAGCTTCAACCTAGCTGAGTACATCTTTGATGACATCTTCAATATATCTCATACCCCCAACAGGTCTTGTGGCTATGCTCCTTATGTGATGTGCCTAATTGAGAAAGTCTCCGGAATTACCTTCCAGAAGGATGTCACACATAAGAGACTGCGTCCTCAGATTCCCCCGCCTCTGCCTGTTCCTCCTCGTCGCAAGAATGCGGATCCTCCATCTCGCCCCGTGGCGCCTCCATCTCCGCCTCCGCCTCAGTCCATGAGTGCGTTCTTCAAATGCTTCAAGGCCATCTTCACTTCTTGCCGGAAGCAAGAGATCCGCGCTCAGAGGGCACACAAGCGTCAAGAGAAATATCTTAAGGCGGTGTGCGACAAGCTGGAGGTCCCAATGTCCTCTTCGGAGGTGAGTGATGGGGAAATCACTCCCTTCCCCACCTTCACCGCCGATGAGCTCGCCCAGCTCCAAGAGGATGGAAGCTCCTCTCGGGCTGCTCCCTCGGCAAGGAACTCCGACGACGACGACGACGATGTCGATGATGAGGACGACGTCGAAGATTCCGAGGCCACGGAGAGTGGAAGTGGCGAAGACGAGGACTAGTTCTTAGGTCTTAGCTCCCTCCCTTCTTTTCCTTTTTGGTGCCTTGATGCCAAAGGGGGAGAGTTAAGGGGGAGTTAATCGTTTGTGGGCGTGTTTGTGATTTGTGACTTATTTTGTAATATATTCATGCTCTTGGATGTTTACATTTGTGCAATACTTGTTAATGTTGCTTAATATCAATATAATGCTATTATGGTCAATCTTTTGATTATATTGTTGCTCTTTATGTCTTGTCACAACTGTTGAGCACATCACGTAGGCACCCCACCATAACGTGTGTGGGTATGAAAGAACTCCTCCACCTCTTTTACATGTTGCATACTTTGAGGGGGAGTCATTCATACGCACACATGTTATGAAAACCAAACTTTATACTCTTATTTGTGAAGGACTTAATGTGTTGTCATCAATCACCAAAAAGGGGGAGATTGAAAGTGCATCTAGGTTCCCCGTGGGTTTTGGATGATTGATGACGACAATTAAGTCGCTAATGAGCTCAAGTGATCTTAGCACAGGTATGGACTAAATTGGAGACGCAAACCCTCAAAAAGGAAAAGGGAGGAAACGGAGTCAACTCGAAGCGTAGAAACTAGGGTTTCTAGCGTGATTGAGTTAGACTAGTCGTAGCAATAGGAGGGTGTGTGTGTAAAGTGCATTGAGATCAAGTTTGGGAGCTCAAAGTGGTTTAGAGGTCAAACCTATGAAAGAAATGAGTGATTGAGTGGTCTGGCCGTAGGGCCGGACTAGTCCGTGCAGGAGGCCGGACTAGTCCGTCCCTGGCCGGCCAAGTCCGTTTCTGGCCGGACCAGAAGGGTCTGACTGAGATCGGACTAGTCCGTATGTGACCGGACTAGTCCGGGTAGCAGTGAGTGGGCTTGGGGATGAAGTCCCAAAACCACGGACTTGTCCGTTTTGGACCGGACCAAGAGGTCCTGAGTGAGAACGGACTAGTCCGCCCGTGGGGCCGGACTAGTCCGGGTTGGCTAGGAAAAGGTGCTTCTGTGGCTAAGTCTGGGAGGACCGGACTAGTCCGCCCTAGGGGCCGGACTAGTCCGTGGTCCTCAGACTAGTCCGTTTTCATACGGAGCAGAAGGCTCTGTGTGAGATCGGACTAGTCCGGTGTTGACCGGACTAGTCCGTTCTGGAAGTGACCGTTTGAATTTGAAGTTTGGCGGGTAGCGTGACGATAGTGTGTCAGCTGTCGGGACCTGACAAAGGGGTCAGTGGTCCCCTAGGCCGGACTAGTCCGGGCCAGTGGCCGGACTAGTCCGCCCTTTTGCTGAAGTCAGCAGATTGGGCTTGGGACCCCTATAAAAAGGGGACCCCCGGCCTCATTTCGAATAACCTTTGGAAAAACTCAAACCCTAGCGCCGCCACAGCCAACTTGGAGCACTCCTAAGCCTCCTTCTTGCCTACTTTCCCTCTAAAACTAATTCTTGAGTGGATTAGGGTTTAGTGAGGTGGAGAAGAGGAAGAACATCGCGCTTGTGCTCCCGGTTTGATCTCTGGCACTCGTTGAGTCTTTGTGGGCTGTGTATTGAGTTTGCTTTATTGTGTTGATCATCTTTGTGGTGTGGGAGCCTCAGTTTGTGAGAAGCCCCAACGAACTTTGTAATCACCGTTGTGATTAGTGGAGAACCAAGTTAGGCCCGTGCGGTAAACTTGGTGAGGGAAGGGTTGTTGGACCCGGTCCTTTTGTGGACTCCTCAACGTGGACGTAGATTCCTTGTGTGGAATCGAACCTCGGGATAAAATCCTTGCCCCCTTGTGTTCTTCGCATTCATTCTATTGATTACTTTGTTCTAGGGTTGGTAGTCTCGTTTCATACTCCGCATTACTACAAACTTGTGGAAACATGACTTGCTCTTGTGTAGGTTGTTGCTCAACTTGACTTAAACATTTACTCACTTGTAGCAAAGAGAAAATTCCCTAAAACTTGCTAGAAACATCTTTTTAGGGTTATTCACGCAAGCTGACCGGACTAGTCCGCCCCCTGACCGGACTAGTCCGCCCCCTGTGATTTAATCTCGTTTTATTAAGTCATTTGCAGGTCGATTAGCCTATTCACCCCCCCTCTAGGCAACTTTCATGAGTATATTCTAGTTTTGCTTCGCTTAACTTAATTAGGATTGGGATTAACTAAATGACTTAATTACGAATTATTGAACATATGAGTTACGCAAATTGATGATAATGACCCTTTAACAACATGGATCCTAGGGATCTAAGCAAGTCGGTTATGCAGAATGGGTTGGAAGGATTTAGTGGCTTTGCTTGCTTTAGATCTAAGGACCGTTTCGTGAAGCGGCCATTAAGGATTTATAGTGCCACCACGAGGCCAAGTATGGGTGCGTCTTAGCTAATTAATTAGGTGCATTGCCAGCATTGTTCGGATCATATTGGAAAGCTCGGCGAATATGAGTCAGTTGGGTTTGCCTTAGTTGTGGGACTGCCCTGGGATCCGAACGGCACAAGATGGGGCCCTTCGATGGATGTGCGCAGTTGTGAGACATCACCTCCGGAGAAACGTTAGTGTGTCTAAACATGCCGGTAGTCACTTTGTAAAGGCTATTTTGTGATCTCTTGGCCATACACCTAAGGTAGTGTAATTGGTATAACAGAGGTTTTTCTTTAGTCGCCGACGGGTGACCAAATCACAAACTTGTGGGTAAAGTGGTACAACCTCTACAAAGTGTAAAACTATCATGATAGTTGTGCTCTCGGTTATGAGCAACCTGGACCCTCACATGATTAGAGTTATATGGAATAATGGTTGGAATTATATGGGAATTGGATTTGGTATATGGGCTTGGTGACAATGATTCGGTGGAACAGTTATGAGATGGGTATTGATGGTCATGGATAAATATGAATGATTATGGTTAAGTATGTCAAATTGATCGAATTGGATATGGTATTGATGGTATTTTGGATTATTATGGGATTTGATCTCACATAGTAATTATAAGTCGCATTTTCCAGTTTTGCAACTACAATGTACATTTCTGCAATTAGCCATTTATTTTTGTCCTTATTAAGCTACAGGTCATACTTTCCCACACTTGCTGAGTAAGATATGTACTCACCCTTGTAATTCCCCCACAATCAGTTACATGTGAGACTTGAGAGTACCATGAGGATCATGTGGAGTACAAGGTCGCATGCTATAATCAACTGCCTATGGAGTGGTGTCATGCTATTTAGTCTAGTTATCCACTGCAATAATAATTAGAGACTTGTAATTTGTGAACCATAGAGTTATTGTAATAAGGTACTTGATTTATATTTGAGATGCGATATATTTCTGTATATCATTTGTGAAGTTGTCACATATGTGTGATGAACATCCTGGGCACACATATGCATTCACATGGTTCATTTTTTTAGAATCGGGTGTCACAGTTATGGATTGAGCATACTTGTTCACTGCGATGTGATGTAGTAATAAGAGAATGGTTATGTTTAATCTACTATTGCATTTGAACTAATAATTGTTATGCTTGATGATTGTATTAAGGAAGAGCTCACTAAGTTTACATTTCAATGAACTGTAAATTTGATGCTAAAACTACAAATAAGGATCTACTTCAGGCGAGTCTTTATGCAAATAACCCTTCCTATGTTACTAAAGTCTCTTGCATGTAGAGATCCATGCTTAGGTGAGACGGTTAAGTCTTGCTGAGCCTTTGTGCTCACGATTTCTATATATGTGGTTTTGCAGGCTATAGATGATTGTTGCTATTGTTGTTTTCCATGAGACCTCAGACTTTCCAAGGTGTATGGCTCACGAGAGACCTGACCGCTGCCTTATACTCTTCGTGTTGCTAGTGAGAAGCACCCGCAGGCATGGATGTCTTCTGTCGTGCTGAGATAGGTTTAGAGTTTGAGTATATTGTTTCCGCTGCTTATGTAGTCCTTATGTAAATTATGTTGTAAACTCGAATATCTTATGAAATGAAGATTTTGTATGTTTCACGTATTCTTTTCGTGTGTGCTGTTGGGGTCGCATCGCACGACATCACCCAATAATTCCTGGAATGCAGGACCCCGGTCCTCACATTCTTCTCAATGTGCATCACATCAATCGAATGAAGAACGTCTAAGTCTTTCCAATATGGTAGCTCCCAAAAAATCGATTGTTTCTTCCACATGCCATCTTCGCCAGTGTTTTTGCCAGTCCTTCTTCGCTTACGAAGGACAACACAGATATCCTTGACCATTTCATAGACTTCATGACCTGTGAGATGGGGTGGAGGATGCCTCTTCTCAGTGTTACTATTGAAATTATCCTTCATACACTGAAACGGGTGCTTCATTATAATGTAGCATCGATGTCACATGTACACTATTTTTCGTGACTCGCTCAAATACTATGAATCTGTTTCTCTCAAACAACATGGACATCCGTAATCTACTTTTTTACTCTGTCCAGACAAGTTACGTGTCGCTGGAGAATCACTAATAGTCACAAATAAAATGGCTTTGAGACCAAAGCACTCATGCTTGTTCTCATCCAATACCTGCACTCCGTCATTATACCACAATTGCTTCAGATCTTCAACCGGAGGCCTGAAATAAATGTCGATGTCATGTCTAGGTTGTTGTGGCCCTGGTATTAGTACTAACATCATAATATATTTCCATTTGTTGCACAACCAAGGAGGAAGGTTCAAAATCATTATCACAATTGGCCGTGTGCTATGTGTGCCACTATTCAAAAAAAGATTCACGCCATTGCTGCTCATTACGATCCTAATATTCCTTGGATCAATGGTAAATTCAGGATTTTGTGAATCAACGTTTTGCCATTGCGTCATTAGCAGGATGTCTTATCATTCCAACATCCTGCTTATGCTTCTCTTTGTGCCATCGCAACAATTATGACTCCTTCTTTTTTGGAAACCAATGCTTCAAACGAGGAATGATAGGAAAAGACCAAAACACAATTTTAGACCCTCTTTTTCTTCTATTGCAGTTCTCGTCATCACCATTGTCTTCCCTACAATTGAATCAGCCAAGTCCACAAATAGGGCATTTCTTGAGGTTTTCGTACTCAGTTCCACGATATCGAATGCAACCATTCTTGCACGCGTGGATTTTCTCCACCTCCAAACCTAGTGGACAAATTATCTGTTTTGCCTCATAAACTATTGTAGGGTTTGCGTTACCTTGGGGTAACATGTCCTTAAGGAGCGTCAACAATCCCTTAAAACTCGAATCACTCCATCTGTTGCTCCCCTTCAATTGGAAAAAATTTATCATCGCAAATAGTCTCACGTACATAGCTGCACAACAATGATACAATGGCTTCTTTGAGTCTCTAATCATATTCTTGTAATTTGCAAGTTCACCATTATTGTACTAGTCATCATCGTAATGTCTCTTGACATTGTGTACATCTCCTCTATGTTATGCACCTGAAACTCAATGTTGCCATCGGTGAACCTTGATATATCTGGTCCATTCATATCATTGTCGTGATCTTCCTCGAAACTGGGGAAGACCTCCCTCTCCAGATATGAATCTCTCATCTCTGCTTTATTAGCCCCTCCTCCCCATGTTTGTTCCAACCTCTATAATCCACCATGAATCCATGGGTGATCAAATGTGACTTCAACACTTCATCTTTGTGATATCTCTTCTCATTTTTGTAATGTTTGCAAGGAAAAAAATTGTTGCATTAGGAACTTTTGCCATGATTCACCAGTTCGTGGCATTAGCATCTATCGCCACAGAACGCAATCGTTGCATCCGTATCTGTTGCCACAAATCCCAAGTTCGTGGCATTAGGATCTATCGCCACAGAACACAATCGTTGCACTAGGAACTTTTACCACGGTTCAACAGTTAGTGGTGTTAGGATCTATCACCACGGAACACAATCATTGCATTAGGATTTGTTGCCACGATTCAACAGTTTGTGGCATTAGGATCTATCACCATGGAACACAATCGTTGCACTAGTATCTGCTGCCATGATTCACCAGTTCGTGGCGTTAGGATCTATCGCCACGGAACACAATCGTTGCGTTAGGATCTGTTGCCACGATTCACCAAATCGTGGCATTAGGATCTATCACCACAAAACACAATCATTGCATTAGGAACTTTTGCCATGATTCACCAGTTCGTGTTGTTAGGATCTATCACCACGCAACACAATCGTTGAATTAGGATCTGCTGCCACGATTCACCTGTTCGTGGCGTTAGGATCTATTGCTGCGGAACACGATCGTTGCATTAGGATATGTTGCCACAATTCACTAGTTCGTGTCGTTAGGGTTTATTGCCATGGAACACAATCGTTGGATTAGGATCTGTTGCCACAATTCACTAGTTCGTGGCATTAGGATCACTACAAGGATTATGTCCTGTCGCAATGATTTTACGGCAACAAATACTAAATCGTTGCAGTAAGCTTGGGCTTTTTCCATGATTCACTAGTTCATGGACTTAGGATTTATCGCCACAGAACAAAATCATTGCATTAGGATTGTTGCCATGAACCACTGGTTCGTAGCATTAGAGTTTTATTGCGACAAAACACAACTGTTGCATTAGGATTTGTTGCCACGAATTAGTAAACATTTGCATTAGGATCGTAATGCAACAAAAAACAATCGTTGCATTAGGATCTATTGCCACAATTGTACTATTTTGTGATGTCAGGATACTAATGCAACAGAACCCGATCATTGCATTAGGATCTGTTGCAACGATTCACTGGTTCGTGGCGCTAGTATCTATCACCACGGACTACAATCGTTGCATTAGGTTGAGTTGCCACGATTCACTGGTTTGTGGCGTTAGGATCTATCACCACCGACAATAATCGTTGCATTAGGATGTGTTGCCACAATCCACTTGTTTGTGGCATCAGGATACTAATGCAATGGCACCCAATCATTTCATTAGGATGTGTTGCCACGATTCTCTGGTTCGTGGCATTAGTATCTATCACCACGGACCACGATCGTTGCATTAGTATGTGTTGCCACGATTCACTGGTTCGTGGCATTAGGATACTAATGCAACAGAACCCAATCGTTGCAATAGGCTGTGTTGCCACAATCCACTGGTTCGTGTTGTTAGGCTCCTAATGCAACAAAACCCAATCATTGCATTAGGATGTGTTGCCACATGCCATTGGTTCATGGCGCTCGTATCCTAATGAAACGGAACACAATCGTTGCATTAGGATGTGTTGCCACGAGCCACTGGTAAATGGTGTTAGGATCCTAATGCAACGGAACCCAATCGTTGTGTTGCCACGAGCCACTCGTTCGTGGCGTTAGGATCCTAATGCAAGAGAACCCAATCATTGCATTAGGATGTGTTGCCACGAGCCATTGGTTCGTGGTGTTAGGTTCCTAATGCAACAGAACCCAATCTTTGCATTAGGATGTGTTGCCACAAGCCATTGATTTGTGGCATTAGGATCCTAATGCAACAGAACCCAATCGTTGCGTTAGGATGTATTGCCACGATACATTGGTTCGTGGCATTAGGATCCTAATGCAACGGAACACAATCGTTGCATTAGAATGTGTTGTCACGATTCACTACCCTGTTGTGTTTGCATCTATCGCCACAGAACACAATCGTTGCATTAGAATGTGTTGCCACGATTCACTGCCCTGTTGTGTTAGCATCTATCGCCATGGAACACAATCGTTGCATTAGGTTTTGTTGCCACAATTCAGTAGTTTGTGCACCAAAGGGATCCAAGGCGGGCGAGGGTGCTGGCGCTGGCTGGACGACTTGCCAGTGGAAACGATCCAGAGAAGCACCCACAAGTTAATGCAACAGTGGGGATGTAACAAATAATTAGTCCCACATGTAATAAATTATTAATTAGTCGCACTTCCATAAATTAGCCTATCGTCACAAATATTCCAGTTCCTAGCTCCCACGTACAGTACGTACTTAATTATACAAAAAAATCATCATCGTCGTTGTTGTCCCCCCACAATGGAGCTACATGACCATCGTTGATACATCTATCATCATCGTTGTCATCTTTATTTTCTTATGCAACTCCATCTATCTCAAACCAATCACCCGACGTTGTCATTAGAAGAGTGAAAGCATCATCGCTTGCTCCCTCAATGTAATTCCTAGCCCATGCGGTCGTATCCTCATTTATGTGTGGCATCATATTGATATCAGTAAGCAGATCATCATGAAATGTCTCAGCCTCCATCGTCACAGTCACATTATTTTCAATGTGTCCAGGGGGCATGGCAAAAAGGTTCCATGGCTTCGTTTTAACAACTGTAGCTCATTTAGGTTGCTTCACACGTGGAACATAAAAATATTGTTATGCTTGGGTGGCTAGAATGTAAGGCTCATACTAGAATCGATAAAGAGTAGTATCAACATCTATCATTCCGTATTGATCCTTTTTGTAGCCTCTTCTTTGGTTTTGACTGTTTCCAAAAGGCCGATCAAACCATTCACATTAAAATAGCAGAACCTCTTGATATTTTTTTTCAAAATCAACAACAATAATTTTCTTGATTACTCCAAGCCAATCATGATCAGTGCCCCGAACAACAATACCACTGTTTTGGATCGGTAAATCCTTTTCCACATCTGTAGTTTGAAAGAAGAAGCCATTGATGAATGATCGACCAAAAAAAACATGCCCGATGATCAGGTCCTCTAGATAATGCATACAGATAATCGGTTACTTTGCCTTCTTTGTGTAATGTCATAATCTGTACACATTAGTATAACAGGGGTCATCGACAAACCAATTTCAGAACACATATTTATGTTCAATATTTGATCAAAGTAACAACTCGCATGTACTTACTCGTTTCTGAAACCAATCAACAAATTCATCTCTACGGCATTTATCAACATCACGAGAATGAATCTTTTTCAGTTCTTCAATAAGCTCGCTGAAAAGGGTACAAAATTAAATTAGCCATCTACAATAAGCCATATATATAGTATAGAACATCTAAGTTATATGTTATTACTTGATCCATGGAGCGGCCTCTTCAACATTAGTAATAAGCTAATGCCTGATGTTATGTAGTTCCACCATAGTAAGTTGGTCACCATTTATACCCTTTTTTTAGAATTATCAACTTTTGTAAGTATGTTAGAATTATGAACAGAAGGTTCATTAGTAGCTGCAGATTCATGACGTTCTGGCCTATTACGCTTGGTGCTGATGTTATCAAAAACTAACTACAAAAAGTCATACACTCTTCGGCAATATATCCCTGAGGTACAGAACGCTCCGGGTGAGCCTTGTTACGAACATACCTCTTCAACGTACCAAGGTACCTCTCAATTGGATACATCCCTCTGTAAGAAATAGGTCCACCCAATCGAGCTTCTTCGGCAAGATGGGTTGGAAGATGTACCATGATATCAAAGGAAGTGGGGGGAAACAACATCTCATGCTTACAAATTGTTTCAGGAATTTGTTTGCTCATCTTGTCCAAAACTGGTTCCGCTAATTCTTTAGAACAAATTCCAGACAAGAATGTGCTAAACTCAACTAAGGTGCAACAACCTTTTCAGGCAATATGTTACATATTGAAATAGGAAGGAGCTTCTGAAATATAATATGACGGTCATGAGTTTTTAGATGATACCTTACATGCTTTTATGTCCACACATCTCTTGATATTTGAGGCATAACCATTGGGCACCATCACATCCCCCAAAAACTTGCACAAGGTGGTCTTCTCATCTTTGCCCAAAGTATATAATTCTGATGGCAATGTGTACATGCTATTTCTAACCACCGGATGTTGATCTGGTCGTATACCCATATCCGTCATATAAGACGAGCCTGTAGACTATCTCTTGTTTTACCATCCATAGCAAGCAATGTCCCCAATATGATATCACAAATGTTTTTCTCAATGTGCTTGACATCCAAGTTATGCCTTATTAGCAATGTCTTCCAATAAGGGAGGTCACAAAATATACTTTTATTCTTCTAATTATGCCATCTATTTTTCTCGGCGCGCTTTCTCTTATTATTCGTCAGACCAATACTCACTTGATCAAAACGCTCGTATTGTTGGAGTACTTCATCACCAGAGAGTGATGTTGGAGCCTCTCTATTCTCTATCTTGTTGTTGAAAGAAGCTTTGTATCGACGCCACCTGTGATTTTGAGGTAGGAAACGATGATGACCCATGTAACATTGCTTTCGTCCGTATTTCTACCATATTGTGTCAGTGTTTATATGGCTGATGGACATGATAGCTTATCTTTTGTGCTCCATCCACATAGCATTGCATATGCTGGAAAATCATTTATTGTCTACAATAAAGAAGCTCGCATGAGAAATGTCTCTCCCTTTAAACTGTCATATGTTTCAACACCATTAGACCATAATTTCAGTAGTTCATCAATCAAAGGCTGTAGATACACATCAATGTTGTTTCCAGGTGACATTGACCTAGGAATTATCATTGACATCACCCAATAAGACTGCTTCATACACAACCAAGGTGGTAGTTTATAAGGGATTAGAATCACATATCATGTACTGTAAGAAACATTCATTACTTCAAAAGGATTGAAACCATCAGATGCTAGTCCAAGTCTTATGCTCTAAGGATCAGATGAGAAATTTGGGTGAATGCTATCAAAATGCCTCCATGCTATAGAATCGGCGGGATGGCGTAGTATTCCATCATCAGCACGACCTTCTTTGTGCTAGGACATGTTTGATGTCATTGATTCTCCCATATATAACCATTGTAGACGGGGAATAAGAGGGAATTAACATAGAATCTTGCGTGCTACAAGCTTTTTGGCTTTTCCACAAGGTAAAGCCTCTCTTGCATCCCCAACAGTACTATTTTTCCATCTTAATTCACCACATTTTGGGCATCTATCAAGTAGAGAATAGTCCTTCTGGAATAACACACAATCATTGATACATGCATCAATCTTTTGATAGTCCAACTCGAGGTCACGAACAACCTTCTGAACTTTATCAAGTGTATTATGAATGCAGTGGCCCTTTGGAAGCGCAAATGAGAATAGATCAAGGAGCAACTCACAGGATTTTTTGCTATAACCAGTTAAACACTTTATCTGTTACAACCTGACACTAAAGGATAATTGGGTCAGCTGCGAACAACCTGGATACAACTCCTTTTCGGCATCAATTAATAAGTCATATAATTTCTTTGCATTCCCAGATGGCTCCTGCTGGTTTCTAGAATTTTCATGATCATCAACATCTTCTGAAGTACCACCATGATCTGTGCCTCTAAGTAGAATGAATAGCGTATTTTCCATAGCACCATCACCAGAAATTATCTCCTCATTATTTGTTGATTCCTCAACAATATTTTCCTGAACTGGTATTTCTCCATGGTGTATCCAACAAGTATAATCTGATAACATCCCATTACTAAGCAGGTGAAAATGAACTTCCTTGCGTGTCTTGTGGAAAATATTACGACATCTCGTGCAAGGACAAGGCATAGTTGTTCCTTCACGAGTGTCCTGGAATGCAAAATTTAAAAATGACTTCATTCCATGCTATCACTCCCTTGTAATTGAATATAGCCTAGAGGAGGGGTGAATAGGCTTTTTGAAATTTTTCAGATCCTGAAACACTTAACAAATTGATCAAATATAGAGAGTTCGGACTAGTCTGATATTGTGCGGACTAGTCTGGTGTGCGCGGACAAAATGATCAAGGTAAATTAATAATTCTACGTCTAGCTCACTATGCAGCGAAAATCAAATCACAAGTAAAGTGTATTGAACAAGTGAATCAGTATATTGCAATGACCAAGTATGATACAATGTTTCAAGGTGAATTTCACAACACTAGACAAAACAAAGATTATGGTGAAAAGTAAAACAGAGATGCACAAGACACGATTTTATCCAGTGGTTCGATTCCCACGAAGGAGACCTACATCCACGTTGAGAAGACCATGGAGGACCGGGTCTTCAACAACCCTACCCTCGTCGAATTGCCACGGAGGCCGATTCTCTTCCACTAACCACAAAGGGGCAAATATCTATTTTCAAGGGGCCTTTTCACAAGTTGAAGGCTCCACCAAGATTTACAATAAAGAACACCACCAAACATACTCCAAAGATATGCAATAAACAACAAGAGTGTGCGAGAGATTTAAACCCAAGAGCTCAAGATCGTGTGAAACAAGTCTCTCCTTTTGATCAATGCTAATCCTCAAAGATTTGATCTTTCTAGGGTTAGAATGTTTGGAGAGATGTGTACTTTGGGCTCTTGAAGGGTTTGACGGTGCAGGGGATCGAAAGATATGGTTGTAGGGCCGTACACCTCTATTTATACTAGGGTTTCCAAAAGTTACCGTTAGGGTTTGCGATGTCCACACTTGTACGTGGTGGACTCTGGACTAGTCCGGTGTGCGGCGTGTGGGAAACCCTAAGTGTTTTGAGAAATTGGACTTGTCTGTAAATGTCCAGACTAGTCTGATTTGGGCTCTTGAAGTGTTTGGACTAGTCTGGCATATATTTGACTAGTCCGGTGTGGTGAACCTCATGTAGAATTGAGGACAAGTCCTCACTTGGAGGACTTGTCCGATTTTAGTCAGGGAGTTTTCTGACTAGTCCGATGGATATCGAACTTGTCCGATGTCGTGAAAAATTGAAGTGTTGAGGCCTAGTCTGCACTAGGTGGGGACTAGTCCGATCTTAGTCAGAAGAATATCAGACTAGTCCGTGGCGATATCAGACTAGTCTGGTGCTGTGTAAACTAGAGTACTTGCGGACAAGTCTGCACTGGAGAGACTTGTCCGTTTCTAGTAAGAGACATATCGGACTAGTCCGGTGTATATCGGACTAGTCCGGTTTTCCTGTGAATTGTGCATATTTTTGTGTAGTGAGGGAGATCTCTTTTGCATGAGCTCTTGGGGTGTGTTTCTCCAACACACTCCTATTCTTTTCAGCTCTTGAGCTCTTATCCTTTAGATTCCTCATTCTCCTTTCTTTTTGAGCTTTCCTCCTAATTTTCTTTAAAACCTACGCTCATCTTAGCAATTTTGTTAGGATCTCATTTGTTTGTCATAAATCAAACAAAAACCACAAGGGATGCCTAGATACACTTTCAATCTCCCCCTTTTTGGTGATTGATGACAACCAATTGATATTTACACAAATATGATAAAAATTTAGATTTTCATAAAGTGTGCACATATGAACTTTAAGAAAAATAGGCAATGTAGACATAAGACATATGCGCACTCTTTATGGCGGGGTGCAAAACTACATGTGTGTGAGCAATAATCTTGATGTGAATAAGATGAAAGCATAATCATAATGACATCAAGAATCTCAAGCAAACATAGCAGTTTCAATCATAAACCATTGATCATAAGCGTAACATAGTCATCATTTCACAGCACATGTCCATAAGGATAATGAGAGCATAATGAAAGTTTTACAGCACCAAAAGAAACACAAATAGAGCTCTCATCTCTACACCTACTGCTAGGACCTAAGATTCCCCCTCAATCTCTCCCCCTTTGGCATCAAGGCACCAAAAAGAAGGAGAAGAGGGATGTAAACATCATTGCAAGCTCACTCTGCGCTATCAGTCCTTTCGTCGTCTTTGTCTTCAGGCTGAGAAGGATGAGGGTGAGAGCCACTTGTCGTGCCCCTGGTGCCAAAGAAGGCAAGCTCGGAGGGTGAAAGAGGAGGAAACTCCGAGAAGTCAGAGGCGGAGTCCTCTGAGATGACTGGAGACCCAATAGGCTCAATCTCTAGTTTTTTGACAAATAGCTTTGACATTGTACTTCATGTATCTCATTTGCTCTTTTCTTGCCCTTTTCATCTTGTGAACCTTCACCTCAGTTTTGCGACAAGAGCCAAAGATAGCTGCCAGGTACATCATGATCCCACTTGCTGAACCTTTGTTAGAAGGAGGGGCCCTAGTACTAGAGGATGGCCTTGTATCTTCTTGAGCTTTTTCTAGATGTTCCTCACTTGAGGCAGGTGAGGGAGGAGCTGTGAGAGAGGCTTGAGGAGGCTTCTGAGGCCTTATATGAGTATGATCTATTCTTCACAAACTCAATTCCTGTGATTTTTTCAATCATAAACATCAAGTATGGTGCATAGCCACATGAGTGGTTCAGTGTGCAGGAGATGTTCACCATGTCATTCCAGATGTAGTCGAAGATGTCAAACTTCTTCTTCTTGCTAATCACTTTCATCAAGGTTTTCAAATAACCTTGGACACTCCCAGCATCTCCATCCTCTGGAGCAATCGTCTTCCAGAGCACTCTATTAAGAACCGTGAAGAAGGGCTTCATGTTCTTGGTTGAGGGAGGATTGTACATGAGGTGAGTATCATAGAGAATTTCCATCTTGTCCTTCCCCAAAACACCAATATTCTGAATAATGATCTCATTGTTGCCGACATCCTCAAGGTGTAGCAGCCTAGCAAACTCATCATAAGTAATAGTGTACTTGGTACAATGTGTCATCCAAGTCACTCTCTCTTCTTCATCACTCGCAAATTAGCAGGTCACAAAAAATTGAGCGATGACCTCATCATTTCAGTTATATCTGAAAGCAAACAAGTCCTTGTGGACATCTCTCTCCACAGCCTCTATCACTTCATCAAAGGCTTGCAACTCTTTCTCTCAAAGTGTGTCTAGTCGATTCATTGGTTGCGGTCTACTGGAGTCTTGATCTGAAGGTACACGGTACTATAGTAGTCTGTGTGGAAGTTGCTCCAAAATCTGGGCTCAACTGCCTTTTTGCCATCGCTATAAGCATCAATTTTCCTCAGCTTCCAAGTCACATCACATCCTTTACCATTGAATTTTTCCTCCAAGGGGTCCCTATTCCCCCATCTTGGAGCAGTCTTCTCGAGGTGGCCAATCAGGCCAGAGGCAATTCCGTTGCCTTTTGCCTTAGTTTGGCATGGAACCGCTGAACTAGGGCCAACCACATCATGTGCTCTCGAAGCTGGTTTCTTGGCCAGAACCTTTCGACGCACCCTTGGTAGGGTGGGCGAGGGGTTAGCGGTACGATCTTGTCTCTTCTTGGCTTGGCCCGTCAAAACGCGAGGCAAGGTCTCTTGATCCATTTCGTCCTCGAAGTCAGAGATGTCATCATTTGAGCTCAACATTTTACTGACAAGAAGGTTATACATCACATTGATAAGGAGTGGTAGCAAGGTAAGGCATTGAGTTGAAAAAGATTAGGGTTTTGTTCAGCTAACATCAGACTTGTCCGTTGCTCAGGTGCGTACTAGTCAGGGTTACCGAATTTGTCCGCACTGATAATGGACTAGTTTGATATTCAACTGCTCAAACCCTAACTAACAGAATAGTGGAGTTTCTCAACGCAAAAACGGAGCAATGTAGTTGAACTACTACAAGGGAGCATGTACTGATAGGAAGAACTAGGCTATTTGATCAAAAACAAGGCAAATCAAAGGTTCTAGGGCTTGGAGAGAAATTTTACCAAATCCTTCGATTCGCGGCATTGAAGGAGTTGTTGATGCGGACAAGTCCTTGGTCTTGGACCCCTTGCAATGGAGATCAAATCCCACCAAAACTTGAGTGGATTTGATGGAGGACTTGTCGAATCACCTTGGGAGCACATGAGTGGGGAGAGAGAATGTAAGACGAGTTGTGAGGTAGAAGAATATTAGGGTTGCGCCGGCCCTAGGGTTATGGTGTCGAAAGATCGGACGAGTCCGTTGTTTAATCGGATTAGTCCGGTCTAGCGGACACTCTGCAGTGTGCGGACTAGTCCGAGTAACCATGGACTAGTCCGTGGTCACCAGGACAGATATAAATAGAACTTTCGTATATACTCCAAGGTGCTTAAAAAGAAAATAGGGGGCAAAAACACACAAATATTCTTGATGAATATGATCAGTAAACATACAACAATCAAGCTATGACCATAATTCACCAAGATCAAGTAATAAACATAGTTTCTCGGAGAAAATCGAGAGAGATAATTTTTCAACGCAATCAACATGATTTTGAATGTGGCATACAGGTATGCAAGTTTTTAAGCCACGTTCCAAGCATAAATGATATTTAGTTCATTTCGGAGCTCACAAAAGCGTTTTTTATCAAGTGTCTTGGTAAAAAAATCATCTAGTTGTTTTTCATTGTTGACATGGGAAATGGCTATGTCTCCTTTCGTTGAGTTATCTCTAAAAAAATGATGTCGGATGTCTATGTGTTTGGTTCTAGAGTGCTCAACGGGATTATGGGCAATTATAATGGCACTCTCATTATCAAAATGGAGTGGAATACGACTCGTATTGTAACCATAATCCCTTAGAGTTTGTCGCTTCCAAAGGAGTTGTGCACACAACTCCCGACTACAGCATACTCCGCTTCGGCTGTGGATATGGCAATGGAATTCTGTTTCTTGGAGGACCAAGAAACTAGGGATCTACCTAGGAATTGGTATGTACCGGAGGTACTTTTTCTATCTACCTTGCATCCGGCATAATCTGCATCGGAGTATCCAATGAGATTGAATTTTGAACCTTTAGGATTCCAAGGGCCTAGGTTGGGTGTATAAATCAAATATCTTGGGATCCTTTTAACGACTATCAAATGACATTCCTTAGGATTGGCATGAAATCTTGCACACAAACCTACACTCAAAGTGATATCAGGCCTAGATGCACATAAATAAAGTATGGAGCCAATCATGGAGCAATATAACTTTTGATACATGTTTTGTCCGTCTTCATTGAGATCCAGGTGTCCATTTGTTGCCATGGGAGTCTTTATGGGCTTTGCTTCGTCCATGCCAAATTTTGCGAGAATATCTCGAGTGTACTTTGTTTGGCTTATGAATGTCCCTTCCTTTTTGTTACATTACTTGAAATCCCAAGAAGTATCTCATCTCTCCCATCATGGACATCTCGAATCTATCTATCATAATCTTACTAAATTCTTGACAAAAAGATATGTTAGTTGAACCAAATATAATATCGTCAACATAGATTTGGCAAATGAATAGATCATTATTAAAATTGTTAGTAAACGAGGTGTAATCAGCTTTACCAATCTTAAAGCCATTTTCAATCAAAAAATCTCTAAGGTACTCATACCAAGCTCTAGGAGCTTGTTTGAGGCCATAGAGAGCCTTACGCAGTTTGTATACATGGTCGGGGGACTCTTGATCTTCAAACCCGGGGGGTTGCTCCACGTACACCTCCTCCTTGATCGGTCTGTTGAGGAAGGCATCTTTGGCCATAAGTCGTGCCTTGTTCCTTGTCACCGCCCCATGTTCATCTTGTTTGTTGCGGAAGACCCATTTGGTGCCGACAACGTTGAACATGGGTCTTTCAACAAGTTCCCACAATTCATTCCTTTTGAAGTTGTTCGATTCTTCATGCATCGCCACCGCCCAATCAGGATCCTCCAATGCATCTTCAACCCTATGTGGTTTCAAAGAGGATACAGATGAGTAATGTTCACAAAAATTAGCTATACGAGATCTAGTTGTTACTCCCTTTTGGATGTCACTGGTTATGTTGTCCATGGGGTGATCTCTTTGGATGCATTGATGTACTCTTGGATGGGGCACTTGTGATCTTGAATTTTCATGGTCATCATCTTCTTCTCCCCCTGGATGGTTGCCTTCACTTATGTGTTGATCACCATGCTCTTCTTGAGGTTGATCTTGTGTTAAAACACCCTCTTGATCATTTTCCTCCACTTGTGGTTCTCTTATTCATTCGCATTTGGAGGTGGAACTTGTGGTTGAACATCGCCCAATGCCATTCTTCTCTATGCATGACATGGAGCTTCTTCTTTATCTAGCAAACATTGATCAACTAGGTCTTCTTGAGAGCCATTAGTTTCATCGAACACCATGTAACGTGCTACTTCAACAACTCCGGGGGCCTTGTTGAAGACACGACAGGCGTAGGAGTTTGAATCGTAGCCAAGTAAGAAACCTTCATTGGACCTCGAAGCGAACTTTGAAGTCCTAGACTTCTAGTTCAAAATATAACATTTAGAACTAAAGACTCGAAAATATGAAACATTTGGCTTGTTACTCGTGAGTAGTTCATATGAAGTTTTCTTGAGCAACCGACGAAGATAGAGTCAGTTTATGGCATGACAAGCGGTGTTAACCGCTTCGGCCCAAAACCGGTCTGAAGTCTTGTATTCATCGAGCATTGTCCTTGCCATCTCAATGAGGGTTCGGTTATTCCTTTCGTCTACTCCATTTTGTTGTAGAGAGTATGGTGCTGAAGAATCGTGCTTTATCCCTTCTTCGTCTAGATACTCCTCAATGGGTATTTTTGAACTCCGTTCCATTGTCACTTTGTATGTTCTTGATCTTCAACGAGAATTCATTTTGAGCATGCTTTATGAACTTTTTGAGGGTTCCTTGAGTTTCGGTCTCATCATGAAAAAAAAGAAAACCCACGTGAGGCGAGAAAAAACATCAACAATGACTAAACTGTATTTGTTACCTCTGATGCTTATGTAAGCAATTGGACCAAATAGGTCCATGTGAAGGAGCTCGGGTTGTCTTGTTGTAGTCATGACATTCTTCGCGGGATGGGGTGCTCCTACTTGCTTCCTGACTTAGCACACACTACAAGGCCTATCTTTCTCAAACCACATCCTTTAAAACCTCAGATGTGATCGCCTTTAAGGAGTTTTTGAAGATTCCTCATACCAACACGTGCTAGCTGTCTATGCCACAGACAACCCATGTTGGTCTTTGAAATCAAGCTTGTGTCAAGTTTGACTTTATCTTTTTTGAAGTCAACTAGATAAAGTTTTCCCTCTAACACACCCTTCAATGCAACCAAGTTATCACTCCTTCTAGAGACGGCCACACCCTCATTAGTGAATAAAACAATTATAACCTTTGTCACATAATTGAGATATGGACAGAAGATTATAATCCAAGGAATCAACATGTAAAACATGAGAAAGAGTATGCTTTGATGAAATTGCAATTTTACCGGTACCAAGCACCCTTCCTTGAATGTTATCACCAAAGTAAATACTTTTGCTTGGATCTTCATTTTCTTCATATTCCACAATCATTCTTCTTTCTTTGGTCATGTGATTGGTGCAGCCGCTGTCTAGCACTGATTTTGCTCCACCAGATGAATAGGCCTGCAAAAGACAAATTATGCCTTGGTCTTAGGTACCCATGCTTGCTTGGGTCCTTTGAGGTTAGTCACAAGTGATTTGGGCACACACACATGAGACTTGGTGTTCCCATGGCATGGCCCAACATATTTGGCATAAACTCTTCCAATGTTACTTTTCATAAGTACATATGAAACATCAAATATTCTAAATAAAACTTGTTGTTCATATGCGTTCACAATGTTAAACTTATCAACGTTATTAAGTTTTCTAACTTGAGAGGTGTTTCCCTTGACAAAGGCAAAGCGTTCCTTGTTATTCTTGTGGCTTCTAGCATTTTGCTTTTCACAAAGAATACCCAATGCCATAATTGACGTTAGGAGGTCTTGTGACCAAGTATGCACTGCGTGCATACTTGACCTTATCCTTGTCAAATATGCCACATCGGGAAGGATGTTTGTCTTTTGTCAAGTTTGACTTTTCTTTCAAGTTAGTGTCACTTTTAGCACATGTACAAGCAATAACAGTTTCAGATTTTATATGTTGAGAAGGTGAGCTTGAAGATGATGAAGAACCACTTTGCTTTAGTGTTTCAACTTGTACCTCAGAAATCTTGTTAACCTTGGTCAAGTTAGCAAGTTCATTCTTGATGGTGGCGGTTGAGTCGTTTAGCCTAAAGCAAGCTTCCTTCCTTGAAACTAACTCAAGTTCTAGTGATTTGCTTTGCTCCTTTTTAAGATCATGGATCTTTCTGATCTTAAGATATTCCTCCTTATCAACAAGCTTATCCATTAAAAATTTCAACTTAGAAGCAGTTTTCTTGTCCAAACCTCTAAGCATGTCTTCATCATCACTAGAATTATCACTATCACTAGAAAAAGAATGCGAGGAGGAAGATTTACTTGTTACCTTCCTTGGCCATTAGACATCTGTTTTGGTTGTCCTTCCATGTGTCCTTGGTTGGGTAGATAGTGGATTTCTTGGAAGTCTTCTTGATGGCTATGGTGGCCATCTCCTCTTATTCTTTTGATGACGACTCATCATTGGAGTCCCACTCCTTCCCTAAGTGTGCTTAGCCAAATTGCTTCTTCTTCTTGAACAATTTCTTTGGATGAGGCTTGTTTTCCTTATTCTTCTTCCTATTCTCTTCATGTGGACAGTCCACTATGAAATGGTCATACTCTCCACAGTATGCTCTAAGCATTAACTTTACGACCTCATGATCATTCCACTTCTTGCTACCATATGCTCGGACTTTGTTGATAAGATTCTTCAATCAATTGTACGTATCTTATGGTGACTCGTCTTCTTCAATGGCGAATCTTCCCAATTCGCCTTCAATCATTTCAATCTTGGCTTCGAGTACATGACGATCATCTCCATGTGCAGTTTTTATAGTATCCCATATCTCCTTTGCAATTTCGAGTCCATCCACCTTGGTGAACTCGTCTCGGCTCAGTGACGATGTGATAACAGCTCCAGCTTGAGCGTTCTGATGAATAGCTTGTTCTTGGCTTGGATCCAACTCTTCATCATCATCCGGGATATCTATCCTTGTACACATTATATGCCACGGACTGGGGTTAAGAGATATGAGATGCATTTTCATGTTCTATCTCCACATAGTGAATGTGGCCTAGAGGGGGGGGGGTGAATAGGCCTTTTTGAACATTGTCAAAACCTGCAACACTTAACCACCACATCAAAACTCAAGATATCGGACTAGTCCGGTAAAGTGCGGACTAGTCCGGTGTGAATTGACTATGTTAATCAAGTTTGTTTGATTAATTTTATTCTATGATGTATGCAGCGGAAATATACAGTTAATAGAAGTGTTGCAAGATTATGAACTAGGGTATACCACAAGTTAAGCTTATATTTGATGTTTCAACGTAAAGTAAGTGAGATTGATTGAAACCCTCGATTGATATGAAGAATAAGAACGATAAACACAAAGCAAGAACACAAGCAATTTATCTCGTGGTTCGGCTCCCACAGAGGCAACCTACATCCACGTTGAGGAGTCCACAAAAGGATTGGGTCTTCTCCAAGCATACCCTCGTCAGATCGCCATGAAGGCCAATCCTCTTCTCTTATCACAAAGGGTAAATAACCAAATTCAAGGGGCCTTCTCACATGTTGAGGGCTCCCCTATATTACAATGACAACTCCACCAAGAATACACTCAAAAGATTATAATTAAAATCACAGAAGTGTGTTAGGGAATAAAACCAAGAGCTCAAGAGTGATGAATCATGTCTCTCCAATGTTCCAAAGTGTATCCTCAAGGGATTGATCATTTTGGCTTTTTATTTCGTGGATAGATGTGTTTTTGAGGCTCTTGGGAGGTGTGGCGGCGCAGTGGTTCGGGAGAGATTAAAGTTGGGTCGTGCACCTCTATTTATATGGGGTTTCTAAAAGTGACCGTTAGGGTTTAGAAAGATCGGACTAGACCGTGGTGGACGCCGGACTAGTCCGGTGTGCTGTGTGTAGCAAACCCTAAGTGTCCCGAAATATCGGACTAGTCCGGCTAGGAGCGGACTTGTCCGATTTTGCTTCTGGAAATCTTCAGACTAGTCCGATAATCATCAAACTTGTCCGGATCAGTGAAACCCTAAGTGAATTGGGTGACAAGTCCACACTTGGAGGACTTGTCCGATTTAGGTCAGAGAGTTTTCGGACTAGTCCATGCCAATATCGACTTGTCCGATTTAGATCAGAATGATAGCGGACTAGTCCGTTGGTCATCGGACTTGTCCGACAGCTTGTGAAGTGTTTTGAGGACTAGTCCACATTGGGGAGGACTAGTCCGATTCTAGTCAGAGAGATATCGAACTAGTCCGTGGTGATATCGGACTTGTCCGATCTTGTGCAGAGAGATATCGGACTAGTCCGGTGTCAGTCGGACTTGTCCGGTATTTTATAAATTCGTGCAATGTGTGTGTTTATTTGTGATTGAGCTCTCGGGGTGTGTTTCCTTAACACACCACAAGCAATGATCTACTACACTTGTTCCTTGAGCTCTTCTCCACGTTGCTCCTCATTCTCCCTTCTTTTTGGCACTTTGCTTATTTTCAACTTAAAATCTGTGCTCATCTCAACAAAGTAGTTAGGATCTCATTTGCTTGTCATAAATCATCCAAAACCCACAAGGGATTCCTATATGCACTTTCAATCTCCCCCTTTTGTTGATTGATGACAACCAATTGAGATTTCACAAAATATTATAAAAAGTGAGATTTTCATAAAGTATGCACATATGAGTTTAAAATACACCAAGCAATGAAAACGTGATTCATATGTCCATTCTTTATGGTGGGATGCATAACTAAGTGCATTGAGACAATAATCATGAAGAGAATGACATGATTGACATTAACACACCAACAACAATCATATATGTAATTCTAGGAGCAAAATCACAAATTTCATAGATTAAACCACAAGTAGTTCAAAGCATTGCATCACAGGACAATTAAGTAACAAAATAGCATATTAAATAGTTTACAACACACAAAATAGTCAAAAAGCACAAAGGATGCTCTCTCCTCGCATCCCACAGCTTATGACCTAAGACCTAAGACTCCCACTCAATCTCTCCCCCTTTGGCATCAAGACACCAAAAAGAAGGAGAGGAGTTACCTAAAGTCTTAAAGCATCGCTGTCGGTCCTCTCATCATCTTCATCTTCGTCTTCGAGCTGATGAGGAGAAGGAGGAGGTGCGGAGCCACTCGAGCCCCCAATGCCAAAGTAGGCAAGCTCGGAGGGGGTCAAGGGCCCGAGCTCGGTGATGTCAGGGTCGGAGTCCTCAGAAATTACTGGAGGTCCAATGGGGTCGATCTCCAGCTTTTGACTTAGCTGCTTGATATTTGCCTTCACATATCTCATACCTTCCTTTCTCCTTTGATTGAGCTTGTGGCCTCTGATCTCGGCCTTTTTTCATGAAGCAAAGATAGAAGACAAGTATTTGAATATGCCACTTGCAGATCCTTTTTGAGGGGCTGCCCTAGTGGCAGGGGCAGCCCTGGCATCTTCACTTCCTCTTGCTGGAGCCTCAGGACTGGAGGCCGGAGAAGGAGCAGCCTGAATGCTTGGCTTTTGAGGCATCTGGGGCATCAAAGGTAGGTGCTCCACATCTTTGACAAACTCAATCCCGGTGACTTTCTCAATCATGAACATTAGATACGGAGCATAGCCACACAACCTGTTGGGTGTGCAAGAGATGTTGACCATATCGTTCCAGATATAGTCAGCCACATCAAACTTGCGGTCCTTGCTTATGACCCTCATCACGGTTCGGAGGTAGCCCTGCACACTCCCAGCATCCCCATCCTTGGGGGTAATTGTCTTCCTCAAAACTCTGTTCAACACCACAAAGAATGGCTTCATGTTCTTGGTAGAAGGGGGGTTGAACTTGGAGTTGGGCTCATAGAGGAATTTCATCTTGTCCTTCTCGATGACACCTATGTTGTGGATGATCAAGTAGTCATTGCTTGAGGTGTCAAGGTGTAGCAGGCTTGCAAAGTCTTCATAGGTTATACTGTACTTGGATTCGTGAGTCATCCAAGTAACACCCTCTTCATCATCACTTGAGAAATGGCAAGTTGCAAAGAACTGGGCCACCACTTCATCATTCCAATTGTACTTGAAGGTGAAGAGGTCCTTCAAGCTATGCCTTTCCATTGCTTCCGCCACTTCAACAAATGGTGAGCAGCCCTTGTTTTCAAAATGTGCCCAATCAATCCACTGGCTGCGCACTACAAGTGTCTTCATGGGTAGGTACACAGACTTGTAGAAATCTACATGGAAATTGCTCCAAAATATGCCATCAATAGCTTGCTTCGGACGGCCATACCAATCAACATTTCTGAATTTTGCAGCCCAGTCGCTGCCCTTCCCATTGAACCTTTCCTCAGTGGGGTCCCAAGCCCCTTGCTTTGGAGCTGACATCTTTAGCGGCCAGTCGGGCCCGTCGCAATCCCCTTGCCCTTGCCCATGGCTAGGCGGGCACTCGTCGAGCTAGGGCCACCGCCCGCGGAGGCCCTGGAGGCAGGCACCTTTCATCGAGCCACCCTCTTTTGAGACTGAGGAGGATATGGGGCTGGCTCGGAAGGTCGCTTCTTGCTTTGGTCCGTCGAGGACCGAAGCGGGGCTTCTTGGGCCATCTCGTCTTCGAAGTCCGAAGCTTCATCGTGAGAGTTCGACATGCCGTAAGAATGAATGGTACAAGGTATGGATAAGAATGGATGACAAGGAATTGAATGGATGACAAGATAGTTTGCATTGAGGAATTAAAAGGTTAGGGTTGAGTTCAAAAAAATCGGACTTGTCCGTGCATGGACCGGACTATTCTGGTATTCATCCTCAAAAACCTAACTTATGACACAAATGGACTTACTGAATGCAAAATTAGCCTAACAACAATGTAATACATCAAGGAAACTAGTATTAGGTGAAAGAAGCTAGGCTATTCGATCAACAATGAAGAAAATAGGGATTTTTAGGGTTTGGGGGAAATTACCGAAGAAATCGCTTGAAACTTGGAGATGAGGGTGTTGAAGGTCGTACAAGTCCGTGAACTTCAATCCCTATGCAATGAAGATCAAATTCCACCCAAACTTGCGAAGTTTCAATGGAGAAATCAAGGAATCGCCTTGGGAGCTCGAGCGCGGAGAGAGAAGCTTGGGGCAAGTAGTGAGGGTGAGGGAATTAGGGTTTGGCGGCAGCTAAGGTTATGGACACGAAAAATCGGACAAGTTCAGAAATGACCGGACTAGTCCGAACTTTTCCATTGTCTATATCGGACTAGTTCGTGGTCTACTGGACTAGTCCGGCCTAACCGGCGCTCTGCGGACTAGTCTACATGGGCGGACTAGTCCGGGTAACCACGGACTAGTCTATGGTCACCAGGGAAGAATTTCTTAGCCCATTCATATATATTTGAAGGTGCATATATAGAAAATCGGGAGACAAATCAAATCAAAAAATCTTGATGAATATGATCAATAAGCATACAACAATCAAGCAATGACCATAATTCACCAAGATCTAGTAATTGACATAGTTTTTCGGAGAAAATTGAGAGAGATGATTTTCACAATCCAATCAACATATTTTGAAGAAATCATACAGGTATGCAAAATATCAAGTCACATTCGGAGCATCAAGGATGTTTAGTTCATTTCGAAGCTCGCAAAAGCATTTTTCATCAAGTGGCTTGGTGAATATGTCGACCAGTTGTTTTTCGGTGTTGACATGGAAAATGGCTATATCTCCTTTCATGGAGTGGTTGTAAGGACCAAATGTCCAAGAGGGGGGGTGAATTGGGCTTTCTTCGAAAAATTCTAAGCAATGAAACTTAATTTCTAAAGCCCAATTCCCTACGTGACTATCTATGCATTCTAGTAGATAGAAACTTTGCGGAATATAAAATGCATAAAAGTAAGGGAAGGAGAAAGATGCAAACTCCCGAGGAGACAAGGATTTATCTCGTGGTTCGGCAAGATCGTGAAGATCTTCCTACATCCACGTTGTGGCACCCACCAAAGGGTTTTGCCACACCCGCGTCACCAAGACGAGGGGTCTTCACTATTCCTCTCCGTTCGCCTCCTTGGCAAGGTGGAGCTCAAGCCTTATACAACTTCGACCTTCCGGGCTTCCACACACGCCTTGGCAAGCTCCGGAAGTCTCCTCACGATTACAACACCAAGGGCACTCCCTTGAGGCTCTCACACTAACCTAGAGAGTCCACTCACCCAGAATGGTGGCACACAAGCTCTCTCTCTAGCTAGTTCTAGCCTAAACCTTGGTGTAGAGATGATTGAAATGGTGTGGAAGTGATTGCTCTTGGCCTTGAACACTTGTGGATGTGTTGGTAGCTTCTGGTGATCAAGACTTAACGAAATGACAGTGTTAGGGGATATTTATAGCCAGCCTCCCCGAAATAGCCGTTGGAAAAGTAGGCTGACAGAACTTTACTGTGAACACCGGATGATCCGATGTCTCCCCTTTAGTTACCATCGGTCTAATTACTTTGGCTGACGTCATTGTGTCAGATATGACCGTTGTTAGACCGATGTTGCCCCTGTCTTCTCATCGGATGATCCGATGGCTCTTCCTCCAGAATTTGCTTAATCTTGATGCTTACTGGAGTGATCGACCGATGTGTTTAAGTCTGTACATCGGATGATCCGGTGCTTCACATGGTCCAATGATATTGCAAACTGTACTGATGGACCGATGTCACTGAGCTATTAACATCGGATGATCCGGTGAGTACATTTGTCTGAGGCCTTCTTCTTCAGTTGAACCAAATCGACCGATGTGTACATTTTTGAAATCATCGGTTGATCCGGTGAGTTGATTTTGTTTGCTTCGAGTTGTTTTGAGTGAATCTTTTGTGTCTTGCTCAGATGACCTCTTAGACATTTGTTCCATAAGCTTATCTGATGATCTTCAAGCGTTGTTTGTTGTCAACTTATGGTTGAGTGACTTAGACATAAGAGCTTTCACTTCTTGTCTTTATCTCATTGATTTGATCTCAAAAGTTGAATGTATATGGGTCTCCAATGACATATTCATTTCATTTTATTGAGTGATTATGGGGACCTTGCATTCACAAATTCATTAGTAAAGTTCAATGGTTGTCATTAATCACCGAAACCGTACTTCATGGGGGGGCCTAGATGCTTTCAATCTCCCCCTTTTTGGTGATTGATGACAACACAATAATTAAAGCGCAATAGTAATGAATTTGATAGAATGAAACTTAAAAGAATATGCAATGAATACAGGATGTCACACTTGAAACTTAAGCAACAATTAATAACTCAATTGTGAATAAAAAGTGATCATAAACATAGATAAACACCAAATGAGCCCAATCGATTAGCAACTCATGGAAATAAGTTCATTAGAGCTCAAAAGTAGAAACACACCAAATGTAGCAAACACATTGAATTACAAGAATGATAAACGATAAAAGATAAAAGAAACTCCCCCTGACACTAAGACGCTCCCCCTGACTCCTCTAACTCTTCTCCCACTTTGGCATCAAGACACCAAAAAAGGATCCGAGCGCCTAAGGACCCTGAGTACTAGGCCCGATGACGAATTGGTCACCGTTGATGTCGTCGGAGCTGCTGGCTGGAGTAGCGGTGGAGGGAGCTGCCGGAGCCGAAGGAGCCACCGTCGGTGCCTGCTGAGGAGGAGCTGCTGGAGCAGGGGCACTAACGACAGAGGCCGACGACTGCTGGAAAAGAGTCGTGGCCGGCAGCGGGGAGTGAAGCGGAGCACTAGGAGCCAGAAGAGGAGACATGCTGAAGGAGGGAATCAGCATAGAAGGTACTGGGGCCACTGGAGCGGCAGCTGGAGCCAAGACTGGAGGTGGTGAAGCGACTCCTGGCAGCTGCGACGGGAGGGTAATCTCGGTCTGGGTGTAGAGGTTGGTGATCAACCCCAGGATTCCCATCATCGCCTGCTGTGTCTGCTACTGCTGGTCGAGGGTGCGCTGGTGCATCTGGTCGATGAGCCCCATCAGCCTGTCAGTGTCTTCACGCCTCTCACGGGCGATCTGATGCTGCATCTCCTGCTGCTGCTGTTGGAGCTCAAGGAGACGGGTAGCCTGCTCCGCTCGGGCCTGCTCGGCTGCCAGCCTGTCCAGACGCTGCTGCTCAACCATCTGCTGGAGGAGCGACGTCAGCTCTGACGGCTGCGTGACCTGCGCCTCAGTGACGGGAGGTGGAGTAGGTGGTGGCACTGTAGAGCCTCCAGCCTCCGCGTCGTGCTGCCTGGGAGAGAGCGTAGGAGGGAAGTACTCCTCGACACTATTGTTAGTGTTGCTCTCTGACCAGATATGCTGCAAGTCCTCCCCCTGGGCCTCAGCCTTGGCAAGCCTCTCATCCTCCATCTCTAAGTCAGACCAGTCCTCCTCAGACAGACGAGCCCTGACCTGATGCTCGACTGGACGGCCAAGGCGACGGTCTCCAGGAGCCAGGGCACGGTAGTGTCCGAACCGTGTCACACTCTCATCAGAGAGACGGTCATGCACGGCGGACCCCTAGGGAACCATCATAGTGAGCAGGTAGCTGATCCAGTGCCCATAAACTAGCTGCCTCATCATGCCCACACCGTCTGTGATCACATCCTCCATCTCGCATATGAGGACATCCACGATGTCGAACTCCATCCCATTCATGATGTAGAACAGGAGAGTCTGCTGCAAGCTGGTGAACCCCTCCAAATAGCCAGACCTCGGTAGGAGCGTGCGGCGCAAGGCGAGGTGCACTGTGCGTGCAGCAGGAGTCAACAAGGTTGGTACCCTCGGCTGGTCAGGAGAGAAGGTGGGACCGAACAAAGAACGAATCTCCTCCAGCGGTGGTGCCACTCCTCCAGTGAGCGGCCTCCTCGGTGGATCTTCCTGACCGTAGACCCTCTCATGCACGCAGGTGTCGTGCAAGTCCACCCCTAGCAACTGTCCCAGCGTCTGCCTTGTCAAGTGGTAGTGCTGACCCATAAACATGAAGTCAATTGATCTTCTGCCTCAGAGACATAGAGGGTGGCGTAGAAGACGCGGACCCAATCTTCCACATAGGCACTCCGCTCATATGTCATTAGCTGCACCAAGCCTCAGTACCTCTCAAAGTAAGGACAGATCTCCGTCTCTGCTGCCAAAGCTAGCTGTCCCCAATCCAGATAGTTGTGTTGAAACAGCTTGTGCCCTCGACGCCTGTAGGTCTCGTAGAGAGACGCCTGGGTGACAGTCCAGAAGCGACAATCCACCAGAGCCTCTCGGGGCTGCGGGTACCACTCCTCATGCAGCACATTTCATCTGAGCTTGCGAAGCTGCTTGGCCTTCATCTTCTGGTAGTCGGTCAACCGGACTCCTTCAGCGACATGGACAATGGTGTCCATCAGGTAGATCGCTCGCTGGGCCTCCCTATCCTCACGACGGTCGGCCGCCGTCGGTCTCGGACGTGGAGCAGCCGCGGTGTGACCCCCATGGGTCCGGGCTGAGCGCCGGCGGACGAGAGGCTCAACCGGCTCCTCTTCGGCCTCGGAGTCGTCAATCACCGGAGGCTGCCTCGGACGAGCCTCGCAGATCCTTAGAGACCCTCCTCGGCCACGCTCATGCTCCTCAGCGGCGCGAGCGGCCATCAAGGCCTTCTTCTCCTCCTTCGACAGTTTTTGCTTCTTCGCGGCCGGCTCCGCGATAGCCTTCCCCTTGTTCTTCTTGTCGCGAGCCATTGCGATCACGCGATTGCACGGAGTCAACGACGGTGACGTGGAGATCAACGGGCCGGGAAACCCTAGCGACGGGGTGGTGACCGTAGAGGGAGGAGATGGCGGTGTCGCTTGGGTGGAGGCGCGGCGGTGGCTAGGTGAAGCGGCGGCGGCAGCGGTGCCGGCTGCGGTGGAGCGGCGGCGACGGCTTGATGGACGCGAGCGGCGGCGACGCTGGTGAATGGCGGCGCGGTGGAGTGAGCGGCGCGCGGATGGAGGCGGCGGTGCGACGGGTGGCGGCGGCCGGTGGATGGCGGCGGCGTCCGGCGGCGACGGTGGCGGCAGTCGGTGGTGGCGCGGCGAGGGGAAAGCGGTGGCGGCGTCGCGATTGGGAGAGAGAAAGGGGAAGGGGTACGGCCGGTTTAAATAGTGGGTCCCAAACCCTAGCCGATTTTTTAACACCGGATGGACCAATGTTAGATGGGATATACATCGGTCGAACGCCACAGTAAGGATATTCAAAATGTTACTGTTGACATCGAATGGACCGACGTTGAGGGTTTTGATCATCGGTCGAAAGGCACAGTAAGGGTATTCAAAAGAGGAATGTTGACACCGGATGGTCCGACGATGGAGGAGGTAGCATCGGTGGAATTTGGCACAGCTCCAGAATTGTGAACACCGGATGGACCGATGTTTTCAGAATGAACGCGTCGGTTGAATTGAGATACTGACTGAACTGGTCCTTGGAGATTGAACACCTATTGGTCCGGTGAGGGATTGACCTAGGCATCGGATAATTCGATGACTGCAGAACAATAACATCCCATATATGTCCTTTGACTAAACAAACAAGCAAAGAGAAACACATGTCTTAGGACTTTTTGGGCAACCCCTTACCCCTCAAAGATACTAATATGCCAATAGCTTGGCTAGGCCTTAAAGCAAATGGAACACCAAGAAAGAAAGGAGGAAAATTATCCAAATAAAATGTAAGGCCCATGCTTTGTGAGGTAGAGTATGAAGACTTCTATCTCTTTGAAGCATGTTCCTCTAGGCATTAACGCACCTAACATTTTGTTCTTTCCACCTTATATGAGTTGAGGTATTGCATTTCAAACAAGTCTCTTTCTCATGAGGTGGGTTCCCCTTTGTGACAATCTACCGTATGCAATGCCAAACAAATTATCAAGCAAGAAATTGTATGTCTATATGGCAGGCATCATGCAAGACATAAAGTATATCTATCTTGCCATGTTTGAACCTTTCAAAGGCTTCTTCAGGGAGAGCTACTCTCCAAGCCTTGGGAAACCCAAAAGAACCACCATCCCAAGCTAACCCTTACTCACCCCTATCCTTTGAGAGTTAGGCAAGACCTATATGATATGCATTCTTACATGACGTTCGTTGCATCTAGCACATTTAATTCACTTCTTAGCCTAGAAAAAGTTTTCTCATCAAGTGGTTTAGTGAAGATATCTGCCAATTGTTCTTCGGACCTAACACTTCTCAAAGAGATGTCTCCCTTAGCTTCATGGTCCCTTAAGAAATGATGGCGAATATCAATGTGCTTAGTGCGGGTGAACGGGGTTTTTAGCTATCTTAACCGCACTTTCATTGTCACAAAGGAGAGGCACACAACCAAGTTTAATACCAAAGTCCAAAAGGGTTTGTTTCATATAAAGAATTTGTGCACAACATGCACCGGCCGCAATATACTCCGCTTCCGCCGTGGACAAAGCGACGGAATTTTGCTTCTTGCTTGACCAAGAAACTAGGGAACGCCCAAGCAAGTGGCACCCACCGGAGGTACTCTTGCGATCTACGCGGCATCCGGCAAAGTCCGAATCCGAGTATCCCACAAGATGGAATTTTGCACCTTTAGGTTACCACAAGCCCACACTAGGGGTATGCTTAAGATACCTAAGTATCCTAAAGACCGCCTTCCTATGCGATTCTTTAGGTGCTGCTTGAAAGCGAGCACACAAGCATACACTAAACATGATATCGGGCCTAGATGCGGTAAGGTAAAGCAATGAACCAATCATAGAACGGTAGTTGGATTGATCAATAGGTTTACCGTCCTTATCCGCGTCGAGATGACAATTGGTTGCCATTGGAGTGCTTCTTGTGCTACAATCTCCCATCTCAAATTTCTTCAAGAGGTCCTTGGTGTACTTCTCTTTATAGACGAAGGTCCCCTCTTGAAGTTGCTTGATTTGAAATCCAAGGAAGAAGTTGAGCTCTCCAATCATTGACATCTCGAATTCCCTAGACATCATTTTGTCAAACTCATGGCTAAAAGCGTTGTTAGTTGAACCAAAAATAATATCATCAACATAAATTTGACAAATGAACAAATCTCCGTTGATGTCCTTGGTGAAGAGTGTGGTGTCCACCCTCCCGATCTTGAATCCTTGCATGATGAGGAAATCTCGTAGTCGTTCGTACCACGCCCTAGGTGCTTGCTTGAGCCCGTAGAGCGCCTTGTGCAACCTATACACATGATTAGGATTCCTCGGATCTTCAAACTCGGGAGGTTGTTCAACATAAACAAGCTTGTTAATGTAAGCATTAAGAAAGGCACTTTTCACATCCATTTGATAAAGTCTAATACTATGATGTGATGCAAAGGCAAGAAGTATACGGATGGCTTCTAGCCGGGCGATCGAGGCAAATGTCTCCCCAAAATCTAGTCCTTCAACTTGTGAGAACCCTTTGGCCACAAGTCTTGCCTTGTTGCGGACCACAACGCCATTCTCGTCTTGTTTGTTGCGGTACACCCACTTTGTTCCGATGACGTTCTTGTCCTTGGGTCGCTCCTCCAACACCCAAACTTCATTGCGGATGAAGTTGTTGAGTTCTTCTTGCATGGCCATCACCCAATTTGGGTCTTGGAGCGCTTCCTCAATGTGAGTGGGTTCTACACACGAAACAAAAGAGTAGTGCTCACAAAACGAAGCAACGTGGCGAGAACGTGTACTTACACCCCTTGACGGACTTCCAATGATTTGATCCATTGGATGCGACTTGGAGATGCGTCCATGCCTCATAAGCGGTTGTGAAGCACTTGGCAAAGGTGATGCGTGTTGCTCCTCTTGTGGTTGGACTTGATCATGGACTTCTTCTTCTTCTACTTGATGTTGTTGTTCTTGTGAGTCTTGAGTCGGCAATGGATCATCCTTCTCTTCTTCGTCAACTTGAGGCGCCATAGAGGTGTTGTTGTTGGAACTTGAAGCTCCCCCTTGATCATGGCTCTCCTCAACTTCCGGCCTGATGTCTCCAATGGTCATGTTCTTCATGGCTTCTCGTAGAGGCTCATCATCTATTTCATCATGACCAAAACTCTCCTCTTGAGAGCCATTAGTCTCATCAAACTCAACATCACAACTTTCCTCAACTAAACCGGAGGTTTGGTTGAATACTCGATATGCTTTTGAGTTTGATGCATAACCAAGGAATATACCAACTGAAAGTTGCCTAGAGGGGGGGTGAATAGGCTAATTGACCTGCAAATGACTCAATAAAACAAGATTAAATTACAGGGGGCGGACTAGTCCGGTCAGGGGGCGGACTAGTCCGGTCAGCCTGCGTGGATAACCCTAAAAAGATGTTTCTAGCAAGTTTTAAGGGATTTTCTCAATGCTACAAGTGAGTGTATGTTTAAGTCAAGTTGAGCAACAACCTAAACAAGAGCAAGTCAAGTTTCCACAAGTTTGTAGCAATGCGGAATATGAAACAAGACTACCAACTCTAGAACAAAGTAATCAATAGAGTAAATGCGAAGAACGCAAGGAGACAAGGATTTTATCCCGAGGTTCGATCCCACACAAGGAATCTACGTCCTCGTTGAGGAGTCCACAAAAGGACCGGGTCCAACAACCCTTCCCTCACCAAGTTTACCGCACGGGCCTAACTTGGTTCTCCACTAATCACAACGGTGATTACAAAGTTCGTTGGGGCTTCTCACAAACTGAGGCTCCCACACCACAAAGATGATCAACACAGTAAAACAAACTCAATACACAGCCCACAAAGACTCAACGAGTGCAAGAGATCAAACCGGGAGCACAAGCGCGATGTTCTTCCTCTTCTCCACCTCACTAAACCCTAATCCACTCAAGAATTAGTTTTAGAGGGAAAGTAGGCAAGAAAGAGGCTTAGGAGTGCTCCAAGTTGGCTGTGGCGGCGCTAGGGTTTGAGTTTTTCCAAGGGTGTTTGAAATGAGGCCGGGGGTCCCCTTTTTATAGAGGTCCCAACCCCAATTTGCTGACTTCAGCAAAAGGACGGACTAGTCCGGCCACTGGCCCGGACTAGTCCGGCCTAGGGGACCACTGACTCCTTTGTCAGGTCCCGACAGCTGACACACGATCGTCACGCTACCCGCCAAACTTCAAATTCAAACGGTCACTTCCAGAACGGACTAGTCCGGTCAACACCGGACTAGTCCGATCACACACAGAGCCTTCTGCTCCGGGTGAAAACGGACTAGTCTGAGGACCACGGACTAGTCCGGCCCCTAGGGCGGACTAGTCCGGTCCTCCCAGACTTAGCCATAGAAGCACCTTTTCTTAGCCAACCCGGACTAGTCCGGCCCCACGGGCGGACTAGTCCGTTCTCACTCAGGACCTCTTGGTCCGGTCCAAAACGGGCAGGTCCGTGGTTTTGGGACTTCATCCCAAAACCCACTCACAGCTAGCCGGACTAGTCCGGTCACAAACGGACTAGTCCGATCTCAGTCAGACCCTTCTGGTCCGGCCAGAAACGGACTTGGCCGGCCAGGAACGGACTAGTCCGGCCTCCTGCACGGACTAGTCCGGCCCTACGGCCAGACCACTCAATCACTCATTTCTTTCATAGGTTTGACCTCTAAACCACTTTGAGCTCCCAAACTTGATCTCAATGCACTTGACACACACACCCTCCTATTACTACGGCTAGTCTAACTCAAACACGCTAGAAACCCTAGTTTCTACGCTTCGAGTTGACTCCGTTTCCTTCCTTTTCCTTTTTGAGGGTTTGCGTCTCCAATTGAGTCCATACCTGTGCTAAGATCACTTGAGCTCATTAGCGACTTAATTGTCGTCATCAATCATCCAAAACCCACGGGGAACCTAGATGCACTTTCAATCTCCCCCTTTTTGGTGATTGATGACAACACATTAAGTCCTTCACAAGTAAGAGTATAAAGTTTGGTTTTCATAACATGTGTGCGTATGAATGACTCCCCCTCAATGTATGCAACATGTGAAAGAGGTGGAGGAGTTCTTTCATACCCACACACGTTATGGTGGGGTGCCTACGTGATGTGCTCAACAATCGTGACAAGACATAAATGACATCAATACATTCATAAGATTGACAATAAGAGCAATATATTGATAGTAAGCAACATTAACGAGTCTTGCACAAATGTAAACATCCAGGAGCATAAATATGTTACAAGATGGACATGCATCACAAAACACACCCACACACGGTTAACTCCCCCTTAACTCTCCCCCTTTGGCATCAAGGCACCAAAAAGGAAAAGAAGGGAGGAAGCTAACACCTAAGAACTAGTCCTCATCTTCGCCACTTCCACTCTCCGTGGCCTCGGAATCTTCGACGTCATCCTCATCATTGACATCGTCGACGTCGTCGTCGGAGTTCCTTGCCGAGGGAGCAGCCCGAGAGGAGCTTCCATCCTCTTGGAGCTGGGCGAGCTCATCGGCGGTGAAGGTGGGGAAAGGAGTGATCTCCCCATCACTCACCTCCGGGGAGGACATCGGGACCTCCAGCTTGTCGCACACCGCCTTAAGATACTTCTCTTGGCGCTTGTGTGCCCTCTGAGCGCGAATCTCTTGCTTCCGGCACGAGGTGAAGATGGCCTTGAAGCACTTGAAGAACGCACTCATGGACTGAGGCGGAGGCGGAGAAGGAGGTGCCACTGGGCGAGACGGAGGATCTGCGTTCTTGCGACGAGGAGGCACCGGCACATTTGGCGGCTTCTGGGGGCGCAGAGGTCGGTGCGAGACATCCTTGACAAAGGACACGCCCGATACTTTCTCAATGAGGCACATGATGTAGGGGGCATACCCGCACGCCCTGTTGGGAGTATGCGAGATGTTGAAGATGTCGTCGAAGATGTAATCGACGAGATTGAACTTTTCTTCCCCATCAATCAGAAGTAGTAGGTGCCTCAGATTCCCTTGAATCACCCCAGCATCACCATCCTTTGGTGCTATCGTCCGTCTGAGGATTCTGTTCATGATGCTGTAGAAGGGCTTGATGTTTCGAGCGAGTCCGGCATCAAACGGGAGGTGGCTTGGATACATGTAAGCCAGCTCCTCACGATCCACAGCCTTGAGGTTCGAGATAATGATCTCGTGGTCCATGTGAGCCTCAAGACCAAGGATCCTTGCAAACTCAGCATAGGTGACAGAGTATTGCTCACCATGAGTCATCCAGATAATTTTCCTGTCACCAGAGGTTGAAAAATAGATTGTGGAGTAGAATTGGAGAATGACTTCCACATTCCAATCATATTTGAAGCCCATGATCTTCTTGAGATCATGGCGCTCGGCAGCTTCAATCACAGCATCAAAGGCAGAGTGCTCCTTCTTTGCCATATAGTCCCAGTCCACCCACTGAGCCTCTATCACTGGCCTCTTCATTTGTTGGTAGACTAGCCTGTAATAATCACAGTGGAAGTCACACCAAAATCTGGGATCTGCCGTGCTCCTCTCATACTTGTAGACCTTTTCTTCCCTTAGTCTCCTTGCCTTTTCAGACCCCTTGCCATGAAATACATTTGCCGACAGTTCCTTTTGACGGTTGGGATTTCTTTCCGGTGTGTGGACTTCGAGGGGGCCAATAGAGGTGGCCTTCCCCTTCTCCTTGATCACAACCCCTCCGGGTGCCTTCTTGGCTGGCACCTTGATGGTGGGCTTCTTCTTTCTCGGCTCGACTGGAGCCGGGGCTTTTCCCTTCTTTGGGTCGCGCTCGACCCTAGGGGCAGCCTCTTCTTGGGCTGGCTCCTTGCCTTTCGCTTTCTCGCCAACAGTGACGAGCTTCTTTCGCTTAGGAGCGCTGGCCTCAGCAGCCCTGGAGTTGTGGGCCTCCCTATCCTCTCTTTTCTTCTTCCTCAGCTCATGGAGGGATTCCGCGGTGGCACGAGCAATGGCTTCATCCTCATTGTAAATGCTCGCAGCCACTTTGGATGCTTCGAGTGCCTTGAGCTTTCTTTCCTCCTTGGCCTTCTGCGCCTCAATTAGCGCAGCCTTAGTCCGAGCCTCGGCAATTTGGGCCTTGGTACGCCCCTCGAGGTGGACACGCGGAGGAGAGCGCTCGGAGTTCGACATTCTGTAAAAAGATGGAGGAAGGAAGATATGAGCCTAGGAAGAAGAAGTATTGCCGAAAAGATCTCAAGAACCAACTAGAGGTAGGGTTTGCCCTGTGCAGACCGGACTTGTCCGCCCCTGGGACGGACTAGTCCGCTGGCCGGACTTGTCCGCCTGGTGGCCGGACTAGTCCGGGTTACACAGGAAGAACCCTAACCCTAATCAATTCATCGAAAAATTTGTGAATCAATGTGCAATACTCCTAGGCTATGATCACAAGGATGTATGGAACAACATTAACGAAGATGTTCCTATCAAAAACTTGAAGAATCAAGAATGGGGCTAGTTTTTGAGGAACGGTGAAATACCTTCAAAAATCCGCTTGATTCGTCGAAATCGGCGTGGATCTCGAAGGTGAAACGCGGGGAAGTGGTCCCTAACTCCCAAAGGCTTCGATGCGCGGATTGGAGTTGAGTTTTGGAGGTTGGAGCGCAAAATCGCCGATTTGGGGGCGGTTGTGCGCGTGTGGAAGTTTGAGAGGCAAATGAGAGAGAGAGAGGGGGTTTGGGCCGCCTGGGGGTTTAAGTCCCCAAGGGCCGGACTAGTCCGGTTGAGGGGCCGGACTAGTCCGGTCTGCGGACCAGACCCAGACTAGTCCGGGTCCGGACTTGTCCGGTGGAAGGCCGGACTAGTCCGGTGTGCGGACTAGCCGCGGACTAGTCTGACCCGGACTTGTCCGGCCATAGGGGCGGACTAGTCCGGTTCAGCTGGGCTGAAAAAGAATATATTTGGGTTTTGCCCATAGAGTTAAGTCCTTTTGTACAAGTATAGCAAGGAAAACATGACAAGCATGATTGTGAGCCAATAAGGAACAACTTAGATCCTTTGGGGTACCAAAGTCCTAGGGTAGGTGTGTGTACAAGATATCTCAAGATCCTTTTAACGGCGGTCAAATGACAAGCCTTGGGTGCTGCTTGAAAACGTGCACACATACACACACTTAGCATGATATCGGGCCTAGATGCACAAAGATAGAGAAGTGATCCGATCATAGACCTATATAGCTTTTGATCCACACTTGGACCGTCCTCATTTAGATCTAGGTGTCCATTTGTCCCCATAGGGGTTTTGATGGGTTTTGCTTTGTCCATGTCAAACTTTCTTAGAATATCTCGAGTATACTTAGTTTGACTTATGAACGTCCCTTCTCTGAGTTGTTTCACTTGAAATCCTAGAAAGAACTTCAACTCACCCATCATGGACATTTCAAACCTCTCCGTCATTATCTTGGAGAACTCGTCACAAAACACCTTATTTGTGGAACCAAATATGATGTCATCCACATATATTTGGCACACAAAAAGATCCTCGTTGAAGTGCTTTGTGAAAAGGGTATAATCCGCTTTTCCTATCCTAAAACCATTTTCAACTAGAAAGTCTCTTAAGCACTCATACCAAGCTCTAGGAGCTTGCTTGAGACCATAAAGAGCCTTTCGCAATTTGTAAACATGGTTAGGATAGTTTTGATCTTCAAACCCTGGAGGTTGCTCTACATAAACTTCTTCCTTGATTGGGCCATTAAGGAATGCACTCTTAACATCCATTTGGTAGAGTTTGAAGTCATGATGAGTAGCAAAGGCTAGTAATATCCGAATTGACTCAAGCCTAGCTACGGGGGCAAATGTCTCATCAAAGTCCAATCCCTCAACTTGTGAGTATCCTTTTGCCACAAGTCGTGCCTTGTTCCTAGTTACCACGCCATGCTCATCTTGTTTGTTGCGAAACACCCACTTGGTTCCAACAACATTAGCTTGAGGACGCTTGACAAGCTCCCAAACCTTGTTCCTCTCAAAGTTGTTGAGCTCCTCTTGCATGGCAACTACCCAATCTGGATCCCTTAAGGCATCTTCAACCTTATGTGGTTCCAAGGATGAGACAAAAGAGAAATGCTCACAAAAATTTGCAACACGTGAGCGTGTAGTTACTCCTTTTGTGATATCTCCTAGAATGTTGTCAACGGGATGGTCCCGTTGAACACTTTGATGAACACGAGGATGCGGGGGTTGACCTCTTGAATTACTTGGTTCATCTTCTTCACTTTGGTCTCCCCCTTGATCCAAGCCTCCCCCTTGATCTTCATTCTCACTATTACTTTGGGGAGCTTCTAGTGGATCTTCAACTTGTCCAATGGGGATTTGACCTACTTCATAATGATGATGGTCACTTGGGCTTTGAGATGGTTCTTGTGGGCGAACATCTCCAAGTGCCATTTTCCTTAGAGCTTCTAGTGGAGGTTCCTCTTGATCAAGGGCATGTTGATCAACCTGCTCCACTTGAGAGCCATTGGTCTCGTCAAACACTACGTCACGTGCTATTTCAACAATTCCGGAGGATTTGTTGAACACACGATACGCATGAGTGTTTGAGTCATATCCAAGCAAGAAACCCTCATCGGACTTTGAAGCAAACTTCGAAGTCCTAGGCTTCTTGTTGAGGATATAGCACTTGCTACCAAAGACCCGAAAGTAAGAAACATTAGGTTTCTTACCAATGAGAAGCTCATAAGGAGTCTTCTTGAGGAGGCGATGAAGGTACAATCGGTTCACGGCATGGCAAGCGGTGTTAACCGCTTCCGCCCAAAACCGGTCCGATGTTTTGTACTCATCTAGCATCGTCCTTGACATCTCAATAAGCGTCCTATTCTTTCTTTCGGCTATGCCATTTTGTTGTGGAGAATAGGGAGCGGAAAACTCATGCTTGATGCCCTCCTCATCTAGGAACTCTTCTACTTGCATGTTTTTGAATTCGGTGCCATTGTCACTCCTTATAGCCTTTATCCTTAAGGTGAACTCATTTTGAGCTCTCCTTAGGAATTTCTTGAGGACACCGGGAGTTTCACTTTTATCATGCAAGAAGAACACCCAAGTATACCTAGAGAAGTCATCAACGATGACTAGACCATACTTGCTACCACCAATGCTAATGTAAGCAATGGGGCCAAAAAGATCCATATGGAGTAACTCCAAAGGTCTAGTTGTCGTCATGACATTCTTAGAGGGGTGTTGAGCTCCTACTTGCTTTCCCGCTTGGCAAGCACTACATGGCCTATCCTTTTCGAATACTACATCCTTTAGGCCACGAACATGCTCACCCTTAAGAAGCTTTTGAAGGTTCCTCATTCCAACATGGGCTAGCCTTCTATGCCAAAGCCATCCCATGTTGGCTTTAGCCATTAAGCATGTGTCAAGTTGAGCTTTATCCGCGGTGAAGTCCACAAGATAGAGCTTTCCCTTGAGCACTCCCTTAAAGGCTATCGAGTCATCACCTTCTCTAATGACATTCACTCCCTCACTAGAAAACACACATTTATATCCTCTATCACATAACTGTGATATGGATAGGAGATTATAGTCTAGGGAATCAACATGCAAGACATTTGATAAAGTATGTAATGAGGAGATAGAAATTTTACCGGAGCCAAGGATTTTCCCTTGGCTATTATCCCCAAAGAAGATTCCTTCACTTGGGTCCCTATTCTCCTCATACTCTATGAACATGCTTCTCTCTTCGGTCATGTGGTTGGTGCATCCGCTGTCCAACACCCATTTCGATCCACCGGAGGAGTATGCCTACAAAACAAGTTTATGCCTTCCTTTTAGGTACCCAAGCTGAGTTGGGTCCTTTCACGTTAGTAGTTAGGCATTTGGGCACCCACACGCAAGGCTTGGGGCTCTTGCGGAGTGGCCCAACATATCTAGCAAACACTTTGCCGTGTTTGTTCCTCTTTAGGACATAGGATGCATCAAAATCATGAAATAGAGGATGCAATTCAGATTTAGGCACTTTGTTGCTTGAGGGTGAGTTCTTTTCATTTTTAGTTTGGTATGAACTCCCCTTAACAAAGACAATCATGTCTTTGCCATACTTGGAGGTTTTGGTGTTATGCCTTGCACCTCTAGTATAGCCAAGACCATCCTTGACATGGGGTGGTCTTGTGTTGGTGAATGCACTTCGTGCATATGCCACCTTTTCCTTGTCAAAGATGGCACCCTTAGGTGCTTGTTTGCCTTGTGCTAGGTTGAGTTCATCCTTAAGTTTAAGGATCAAGTTGGAGCACTTGCAAGGTGATGTTGCCTTGGATGAGTCCTTTGAGGAGGTTGAGCTCTTGAAGGAAGAGGTTACATTGTTCTTGAGTGACTCAATTTGAGTCTCAAGGATCTTGTTAGCTTTTGACAAGCTTCCAAGTTCATCCTTGAGCTCAATCGACTTCTCCTCAAGACTTGAGCACGTTTTCTTGCAAAGTGCAAGTTCGTGTTCCAATGCCTTGCTCTTCTCTCTTTCGAGCTCAAGGAGCTCATCAAGCTCTTGACATCTCTCCTTCTCAAGGATAAGCATGTCCTCCTGTCTATTGATGAGATCTTCCTTCTCAAAGATCTCATCCATAAGCAACTTCATCCTACGCAAGGTGCTTTTGCTTATGTCCTTAAACATATGCTCATTTTCACTAGCACTATCAAAATCATCATGTGAGGAAGTTGAGGAGGAAGGATGAGATGTTACCTTTCTCTTTCCTTCCCTTGCCATAAGACAAGTAGGCTTGTGGTCGTTGTTGAGGTTGGGGAAGAGCTTGCCTCCCTTGGAGTTCCTCCCGATGGCTATGGTGGCCATCTTCTCCTCTTCTTCTTCGGAGGAGGACTCATCGTTAGAGTCCCACTCCTTCCCCAAATGGGCTTGTCCGGAGGGCCTCTTCTTCCTGAAGAATCTCCTTTCTTGAGGCTTCCCTTCCTTCTTCTTCTTCGTTTCTTCGTGTGGGCAACCAGCGATGAAGTGCCCATACTCGCCACAGTTGTAGCAAGACCTTCTTGATTTGTGCCTTGCTCTTTCCTTTCCCTTGCCCTCATAGTTGTGCCCCCCTTTCTTCCTCCTCATCATTCTCTTGAATTTGTTGATGAAGAAGGCCTCCTCCTCATCGGTGTCGAGGCTCTCCTCATCACTTTCTTCTTGCTCCTTTGAAGAGGGCGTGGCCTTGAGTGCAACGTTCTTCATCTTGGAGGCGTTGAACTTTTGGAGGTCGTTGTAGAAGAGCGCCTCCTTCTCCATGATTTCATGGTTAATGATCCTCCCAAGGACCTCCTCCGGGGTCATTTGAGTGAACCCCGGGCTTTCCCGAATCATGGAGCATAAAGAGACGTTCCTAGGCATGAATGCCCGGATCATCCTCTTCACCACCTCGTGGTCGGTCCACTTGGTGCAGCCATATGATCGGCTCTTGTTGATCAGCACCTTCAGCCGGTTGTACATGTCTTGGGGGGATTCACCATCCAAGATGGCGAATCTCCCAAGCTCTCCTTCGATGAGCTCGATCTTGGCCTCCTTGACCACTCGGTTTCCCTCATGCGCCGTCTTGAGGGTGTTCCATATTTCTTTGGCCACTTCAAGGCCATCGACACGGTTGAACTCATCTCTAGAGAGAGATGAGATGATCACACCCGCAGCTTGAGCGTTGCGGTGGATGAGGATGGCTTGTTCTTGAGTTATGTTGTCCTCATCCTTTGGAATCTCCACCCCGGTCATGACAATTTGCCACAACGCTGGGTTGAGTGACACGAGGTGGATCTTCATGTTGTGTTTCCACATACCGTAGTCCGTTCCATCGAATTGGGGAGGTTTCCCCAATGGGATGGACAGGTAGTGGTTGTTGGCGGCAAGGCGTTCATAGTTGAACCCTTGCCGGTTGTAGTTGACTCCACCACCACCGCTTGATTGGTTTGATGGATCAATCTTGGAAATGTTCAACTTCTCCCGGAGCTTCGCCTTGAGTTGGCGAGTCTCCTCATCGTCCGTTGGCTTATCTTGATAGGCCAACGTTTCCTCACGGGTCGCCTCGTAGTTGCTGCTCGATGCATCATCATTCACCACTCCGGCCATCTCTCCGAGTTGTTAGACTCTTTGTGGAGAGTCCTGCTCTGATACCAATTGAAAGTTGCCTAGAGGGGGGGTGAATAGGCTAATTGACCTGCAAATGACTCAATAAAACGAGATTAAATTACAGGGGGCGGACTAGTCCGGTCAGGGGGCGGACTAGTCCGGTCAGCCTGCGTGAATAACCCTAAAAAGATGTTTCTAGCAAGTTTTAAGGGATTTTCTCAATGCTACAAGTGAGTGTATGTTTAAGTCAAGTTGAGCAACAACCTAAACAAGAGCAAGTCAAGTTTCCACAAGTTTGTAGCAATGCGGAATATGAAACAAGACTACCAACTCTAGAACAAAGTAATCAATAGAGTAAATGCGAAGAACGCAAGGAGACAAGGATTTTATCCCGAGGTTCGATCCCACACAAGGAATCTACGTCCTCGTTGAGGAGTCCACAAAAGGACCGGGTCCAACAACCCTTCCCTCACCAAGTTTACCGCACGGGCCTAACTTGGTTCTCCACTAATCACAACGGTGATTACAAAGTTCGTTGGGGCTTCTCACAAACTGAGGCTCCCACACCACAAAGATGATCAACACAGTAAAACAAACTCAATACACAGCCCACAAAGACTCAACGAGTGCAAGAGATCAAACCGGGAGCACAAGCGCGATGTTCTTCCTCTTCTCCACCTCACTAAACCCTAATCCACTCAAGAATTAGTTTTAGAGGGAAAGTAGGCAAGAAAGAGGCTTAGGAGTGCTCCAAGTTGGCTGTGGCGGCGCTAGGGTTTGAGTTTTTCCAAGGGTGTTTGAAATGAGGCCGGGGGTCCCCTTTTTATAGAGGTCCCAACCCCAATTTGCTGACTTCAGCAAAAGGACGGACTAGTCCGGCCACTGGCCCGGACTAGTCCGGCCTAGGGGACCACTGACTCCTTTGTCAGGTCCCGACAGCTGACACACGATCGTCACGCTACCCGCCAAACTTCAAATTCAAACGGTCACTTCCAGAACGGACTAGTCCGGTCAACACCGGACTAGTCCGATCACACACAGAGCCTTCTGCTCCGGGTGAAAACGGACTAGTCTGAGGACCACGGACTAGTCCGGCCCCTAGGGCAGACTAGTCCGGTCCTCCCAGACTTAGCCATAGAAGCACCTTTTCTTAGCCAACCCGGACTAGTCCGGCCCCACGGGCGGACTAGTCCGTTCTCACTCAGGACCTCTTGGTCCGGTCCAAAACGGACAGGTCCGTGGTTTTGGGACTTCATCCCAAAACCCACTCACAGCTAGCCGGACTAGTCCGGTCACAAACGGACTAGTCCGATCTCAGTCAGACCCTTCTGGTCCGGCCAGAAACGGACTTGGCCGCCCAGGAACGGACTAGTCCGGCCTCCTGCACGGACTAGTCCGGCCCTACGGCCAGACCACTCAATCACTCATTTCTTTCATAGGTTTGACCTCTAAACCACTTTGAGCTCCCAAACTTGATCTCAATGCACTTGACACACACACCCTCCTATTACTACGGCTAGTCTAACTCAAACACGCTAGAAACCCTAGTTTCTACGCTTCGAGTTGACTCCGTTTCCTTCCTTTTCCTTTTTGAGGGTTTGCGTCTCCAATTGAGTCCATACCTGTGCTAAGATCACTTGAGCTCATTAGCGACTTAATTGTCGTCATCAATCATCCAAAACCCACGGGGAACCTAGATGCACTTTCACCAACATCACATCTTCTTTCAAACTTACCGAGCCTTTTCTTGTGGTAGATGTAGCACTTGCATCCAAAGACTCGAAAGTAGGAGATGTTGGGCTTTCTCCCAATGAGAAGCTCGTACGGGGTCTTTTGAAGTAGTCGATGGAGATAGACCCTATTTGCGGCATGGCACGCCGTGTTGATTGCTTCGGCCCAAAACTTCTCCGATGTGCCGTAGTCATAAAGCATTGCTCTTGCAAGAGTGATGAGTGTCTTGTTCTTCCTTTCAACGACACCATTTTGTTGAGGGGTGTATGTGGCCGAAAACTCATGTTTTACTCCTTCACGGTCACACCACTCCCCAATGTTGTAGTTCTTGAATTCGGTGTCGTTGTCGCTCTGGACCTTGATGATGGGAAGTTGAAATTCCCTTTGAGTGCGGTTGGCAAAGGTCTTGAACACTTCCGGAGTCTCACCCTTGTCACCTAGAAATAGAGTCCAAGCATAGCGAGAATAGTCATCAACAATAACGAGACAATAGAGGTTACCACCAAGGCTTTGATATGTGGACGGTATGAAGAGGTCCATGTGGAGTAGCTCAAGTGGCTTGGAGGTTGACACCATTGTCTTCATTGGGTGGTGTGAAGCAACTTGCTTCCCGGCTTGACAAGCGCTACAAAGCTTGTTCTTCTCAAATGTGACATCCTTCACGCCGGTCACCATCCCAAGCTTGAATGACTTCTTGAGTTTGCTCATTCCAATGTGCGCTATGCGTCGGTGCCATAGCCATCCCAAGCTTGTCTTAGTGAAAAGACAAGTGGTCAAGCTAGCATTCTTGTTGGCGAAGTCCACTAGGTAGAGATGTCCATGCCGAAATCCTTTAAAGACTAGGTCTTGGCTAGTTTCACTACTCACAACAACATCATTTTTGCTAAATGTGCACGTTAGTCCAAGATCACATAGTTGTGCAATAGAAAGTAAATTGAAACTAAGTGACTTAACATACAAAACATTAGAAATAGACAAGTCATTTGAAATAGCAATTTTACCTAACCCAATTACCTTTCCCTTAGAGTTATCACCAAAGGCGACTTGTTCATGATTGCCGGGGTTTTCTATGGTGGTGAACATACCATCATTGCCGGTCATATGTTGAGTGCACCCGCTATCGAGTACCAATGCTTTCCTCCGGCTTTGTAGTTCACCTACACACATGAATTCAATTTTTGACTTTAGGCACCCCAGCCAACTTAGGTCCTTGTATGTGTGATACAAGTGTTTTTGGGACCCAAAGTTGCTTGGGGAGCTTCCCCTTCATGCCCTTCATGTCTCTGCCAATGAATCTAGCCTTCACCTTGCCACCTACTTTACTTAAGAGATAATAATGATCATTGAAAGTAGATTTATAGTTAGTAGGCAATTTTGGAGAAGGTCGGTTAGGAAGAGGACACTCCCTTGTGTGGTGACCGGTGACCTCACAATGTTGGCAATAAGAACCAACTTCCTTGATGAAGCTTGTTCTTAGCTCCGGTGAGGGCACCTTTTCTTTGTTAGGCACTGGGAAGGATCCAAGTCCTCTCTTGTTGAAGTCCTTTGCTTGTTGGAAGAGAATTTCCTTGTGCTTGACTTCTCCTTTTGAAAGTCTAGCCACACTAGTGTGGAGACTCTCAATTTCTTCCAACAAGTCCTTCTCCCTAGCATTAGCTTTCAAAGGCAAAGACTTGTGCAAAGCATTAGTGGCATGAGAAGTAATGGATATCTTATCATTAAGAGTTTGCTTCTTCATATTTTGCAACTCTTGATCAAGCATGTCATGAGCAAGGTTAAGTGTTTGATGTTCTTGTATTAACTTGTTGTGCTCTTCCAAGAGTGTTTGGTGTGCTAAGTCAAGTTCATGATTATCTATCTTGATTTTAGCCTTTTCTTCCTCAATTTGCTTGACTTGGGATTTGAGCGAGTCATGCTCTTTGAGTATGCTTTCATACTTGTCAAGCAAATCAAGGTTAGCACTCTCAAGTTTAGCACGAGTTTCTTCAAGCACTTTAACCTTACTCTTTTCCCTCTTAATGATAGCATGATATTCATTTATCAAAGATGTTAAATCATCGGGGGAAATCTCATCATCGCTAGAGTCATCACATACCTTGGTGTTACCTTTCGCCATGAGGCACATGGGTGGTGGATGAAGAGGTGCATCATCATTGTTGGCGATGACGAGGTCGGCCAAGCTTTCTTCTTCCTCTTCACTCTCTTCATCACTTGTTTCTTCGTGGGTAACCCATTCATTTGCCTCACACATGAACACCTTTTGTAGGCCATTTCTCTTCTTTGGGAAGAGCCTTGCCTTCTTGCCCTTGTCATGTTTCTTCTTCCCAAAGGATCTTGGCTTTGGTTTGGCTTCTTCTTCATCATCATCGCTTCCTTCAAGCTTGCGATGCTTGCCTTTGTAGTTCTCTCTTCTTTTGTCCGGTTTTGGACAATCATAGGAGATGTGGCCTTGATCACCACAATTGTAGCAAGTCTTGCGATCATCTCTCCTTGGTAGAAACGCTTTCTTCTTGGGATCAAAGGTGTACCCCTTCTTGGTAATCTTGGAGTTCAAGCGTGAGAACTTTCTCATCATTAATGCAAGCTCATCATCATCATCTTCACTTGATGCTTGTTCTTCTTCACTTGAGCTAGGCTCAACCACCTTCTTCTTCTTGAGGCTTGTTTTCTTGGTGGAGGCCTTTAGAGCAATTGTCTTTGATGATGATTGCTCCATCATCCCAAGTACACTCATCTCATGAGCGTGTTTTTCTCCAATGAGCTCCGAAACTTCAATGTGGTCAAGTGACTCTTTTTGGAGCATGGAGTTGATGATGTTGTACTTTGGCTTCAGAAGGAGCATGAGGATCTTGCGGTTGATGAGTCCCTTGCCAAGAGAAGCAATGTCAAGAGCATTTATTTCTTCAATAAGCACATTTAAGCGAGAGAACATCTCATTGACATTTTCATGAGGAAGCATTTTAAATTCATCATACTTGGCTTTAAGCATATGATATTTTAGTTCTTTGACACGAGAAGAGCCCTCATGAATCTCAATTAAGCAAGCCTAAATTTCACAAGCCTTTTCCTTGCTAGCAATCCTAGAAAACACATCTTGACTAATACATTCATAGATTGCATTCCTAGCTTTAGCATCCCATTTAAGTTGATCACCAACATAAGTATGTTCTCCAAACCCCACGTGGGTCGCTTCCCATACTTCGGGGGCAATAGCCTCAAGGTAAGCGTGCATGCGTGCTTTCCAATAGGCAAAGTTCTTGCCCTCGAAGATAGGAACCGAACCCCCAACCTTGGCCATTTTAGCTCTCTAGCGGTGAAGCTAGAATGATCCTATGAGCAACCTTGCTCTGATACCAATTGTAAGGACCGAATGCCCAAGAGGGGGGTGAATTGGGCTTTCTTCGAAAAATTCTAAGCAATGAAACTCAATGTCTAAAGCCCAATTCCCTACGTGACTATCTATGCATTCTAGTAGATAGAAACTTTGCGGAATATAAAATGCATAAAAGTAAGGGAAGAAGAAAGATGCAAACTCCCGAGGAGACAAGGATTTATCCCGTGGTTCGGCAAGATCGTGAAGATCTTCCTACATCCACGTTGTGGCACCCACCAAAGGGTTTTGCCACACCCACGTCACCAAGACGAGGGGTCTTCACTATTCCTCTCCGTTCGCCTCCTTGGCAAGGTGGAGCTCAAGCCTTGTACAACTTCGACCTTCCGGGCTTCCACACACGCCTTGGCAAGCTCTGGAAGTCTCCTCACGATTACAACACCAAGGGCACTCCCTTGAGGCTCTCACACTAACCTAGAGAGTCCACTCACCCAGAATGGTGGCACACAAGCTCTCTCTCTAGCTAATTCTAGCCTAAACCTTGGTGTAGAGATGATTGATATGGTGTGGAAGTGATTGCTCTTGGCCTTGAACACTTGTGGATGTGTTGGTAGCTTCTGGTGATCAAGAACTTAACGAAATGACAGAGTTAGGGGGTATTTATAGCCAGCCCCCCCGAAATAGCCGTTGGAAAAGTAGGTTGACAGAACTTTACTGTGAACACCGGATGATCCGATGTCTCCCCTTTAGTTATCATCAGTCTAATTACTTTGGCTGACGTCATTGTGTCAGATATGACCGTTGTTAGACCGATGTTGCCCCTGTCTTCTCATCGGATGATCCGGTGGCTCTTCCTCCAAAATTTGCTTAATCTTGATGCTTACTGGAGTGATCGACCGATGTGTGTAAGTCTGTACATCGGATGATCCGATATTTCACTTGGTCCAATGATATTGCAAACTGTACTGATGGACCGATGTCACTGAGCCATTAACATCGGATGATCCGGTGAGTACATTTGTCTGAGGTCTTCTTCTTCAGTTGAACTAACTCGACCGATGTGTACATTTCTGAAATCATCGGTTGATCCGGTGAGTTGATTTTGTTTGCTTCGAGTTGTTTTGAGTGAATCTTTTGTGTCTTGCTCAGATGACCTCTTAGACATTTGTTCCATAAGCTTCTCTGATGATCTTCAAGCGTTGTTTGTTGTCAACTTATGGTTGAGTGACTTAGACATAAGAGCTTAATCTTCTTGTCTTTATCTCATTGATTTGATCTCAAAAGTTGAATGTATATGGGTCTCCAATGACATATTCATTTCATTTTATTGAGTGATTATGGGGACCTTGCATTCACAAATTCATTAGTAAAGTTCAATGGTTGTCATTAATCACCAAAACCGTACTTCATGGGGGGCCTAGATGCTTTCAGTGGTCTCTCAAGAAGTGATGTCGGATGTCTACGTGCTTGGTTCTAGAGTGCTCAACTGGATTATGGGAAATTTTATTAGCACTCTCATTGTCACAAAGGAGTGGAATACGGTTCATATTGTAACCGTAATCCCTTAGAGTCTGTCGCATCCAAAGCAGTTGTGCACAACAACTCCCGGCTGCAACATACTCCGCTTCGGCTGTGGATAAGGCAATGGAGTTTTGTTTCTTGGAGGACCAAGAAACTAGGGATCTACCTAGGAATTGGCATGTACTGGAGGTACTTTTTCTATCTACTTTGCATCTGGCATAATCTTCATCGGAGTAATCAATGAGATTGAATTTGGAGCCTTTTGGATACCAAAGACCAAGGTTGGGTGTATGAACTAAATATCTCAATATCCTTTTTACGGCTGTCAATTGACACTCCTTAGGATTGGCTTGAAATCTTGCACACAAACATACACTCAACATAATGTCTGGCCTAGATGCACATAAATAGAGTAGAGATCCAATCATGGAGCGATATACCTTTTGGTCGATGCTAGGTCCATCTTCATTGAGATCCATGTGGCCATTCGTTGCCATGGGAGTCTTCATGGGCTTCGTCTTGTCCATTCCAAACTTCTTGAGTATGTTTTGAGTGTACTTCGTTTGTATTATGCACGTCTTTTCCTTTTGTTTCCTCACTTGGAATCCCAAGAAGTACTTTAGTTCTCCTATCATGGACATCTCAAACCTATCTGTCATGATTTTGTTAAATTCCTCACAAAAAAGATTTGTTAGTTGAACCAAAGATTATATCATCAACATAGATTTGACAAACAAAAAGATCATTGTCAAAATTCTTTGTAAACAGTGTATAATCTACTTTACAAATCTTAAAGCCATTTTCAATTAAGAGATCTCTAAGACACTCATACCAAGCTCTAGGAGCTTGTTTGAGGCTGTAGAGAGCCTTACACAACTTAAATACGTGGTCGGGGAACTCTTCATCTTCAAACCCGGAGGGTTGCTCCACATATACCTCCTCCTTGATTGGTCCATTGAGGAAGGCGCTTTACACATCCATTTGATAGAGCTTGAAATCATGGTGAGTAGCATATGCAAGTAATATTCTAATAGATTCAAGTCTAGCTACGGGAGCAAAGGTTTCATCGAAATCCAAACCTTCGACTTGTGAATACCCTTTGGCCACAAGTCGTGGCTTATTCCTTGTCACCACCCAATGTTCGTCTTGTTTGTTGTCGATTGGGTGATCTCTTTGTATGCATTGGTGTACTCTTGGTGTGGTACTTGCTGTCTTGAATCTTCATGACCATCTTCTTCTCCCCCTAAATTGTTGCCCTCGTTGACTTGTTGATCATCTTCACTTTGTCGAGGTTGATATTGTATGGAAGCTCCCCCTTGATCATTGGTCTCCTCTTGTGGTTCGTTTTCCTCATGGATATGTAGAGGTGGCTCTTGTGGTCGAATCTCGCCTAACGCCATTCTTCTCAATGCTTGACAGGGGGCTTCTTCTTTATCTAGAACACATGGATCAACTTGATCCTTTTGGGAGCCATTAGTTTCATCAAACACTACATCACGTGCTACTTCAACAAGTCCGGAGGTCTTGCTGAAAACACGATAGGCGTAAGTGTTCGAATCATAACCAAGCAAGAAGCCATCATCGGACTTCGAAGCGAACTTTGAAGTCCTAGGCTTCTTGTTTAAAATATAGCATGGGGAACCGAAAACTCGAAAATATGATATGTTAGGCTTGTTACCGGTGAGTAGCTCATAGGATGTCTTCTTGAGTAGTCGATGAAGATAAAGTCGAATTATGGCGTGGCAAGCGGTGTTAATAGCTTCCGCCCAAAATCGATCCGAGGTCTTGTACTCATCGAGCATTGTTCTCGCCATCTCTATGAGAGTTCGGTTCTTTCTTTCGGCAACTCCGTTTTGTTGAGGGGAGTACGGAGCTGAAAATTTGTGCTTTATGCCTTCTTCATCTAGGTACTCCTACACTTGTGTGTTCTTGAACTCCGTGCCGTTGTCACTTCGAATCTTCTTGATTGTCAATGAGAATTCATTTTGAGCTCGCTTGAAGAACTTCTTGAGTATTCCTTGTGTTTCTGACTTATCTTGCAAAAAGAAAACCCAAGTGAAGAGAGAAAAATCATCAACAACTACTAAACCATATTTTTTACCGCCGATGCTTATATAAGCAATTGGACCAAATGAGCCCATGTGAAGTAGTTCTAGCGGTCTTGTTGTAGTCATGACGTTCTTTGCAGGGTGAGGTGCTCCAACTTGCTTCCCGACTTGTCACGCACTACAAGGCCTGTCTTTCTCAAAAACAACATCCTTTATACCTCGGATGTGATCGCCCTTGAGGAGTTTTTGAAGATTCCTCATACCAACATGCGCTAGCCGTCTATGCCACAGCCAACCCATGTTGGTCTTTGCAATCAAGCATGTGTCAAGTTTGGCTTTATCCTTGTTGAAGTCAAGAAGATAAAGCTTTCCCTTTAACATACCCTTCAATGAAATGGAACCATCACTCCTCTGGTACCGAGCACCTTTCCTTGACTATTGTCTCCAAAGTAGATGCCCTCGCTTGGATCCTCATTTGCTTCATATTCAACATACATCCTTCTTTCTATGGTCATATGGTTGGTGCAGCCACTGTCTAGCACCCATTTGGATCCACCGAAGGAATAGGCCTGCAAAAACAAATTATGCCTTGGTTTTAGGTACCCAAGCTTGCTTGGGTCCTTTCAGGTTAGTCACAAGGGATTTTGGCACCCACACATGAGATTTGGTGTTCTCATGGCGTGGCCCAACATAATGAGCACAAATCTTTCCATAATTACTTCTCATTAAGACATAAAATGCATCGAAAGTTCTGAATAGTAACTTTTGTTGTTTATACACAGGAGTAGTCTGGGAGGCCGGACTTGATCGGAGTACCGGACTTGTTCGGGCCCTGACCGGACTAGTCTGGTGTTCATGTGTGTTCAATGTTTTAATCTTGGACTTCCAGTTTGAGAGGGTCTTCCCTTTACAAAGGCAATGTTTTCTTTGCTATTCTTATGGCTTGTAGCATGTTGCTTTTCACCATGAGAGTAACCAATGCCATATTTGACATTTGGAGGTCTTGTGACCAAGTATGCACTACGTGCATATTTGATCTTCTCCCTGTCAAATATGCCATTTTGTGCAGGATGCTTGTCTTTCAAACTGGTGTCAACCTTACCACATGTACGAGTGGAAGCAACTTCAGTTCTAATGGGTTGGGAAGGTGAACTTGAAGAGGATGAAGGGTCACCTTGCATGAGTGACTCAACTTGCACTTCAAGGATCTTGTTAACCTTGATTAGGTTAGCAAGTTCTTCCTTGATTGCACCATTTGAGTCATTTAACTCCAAGCAAGCTTCCTTGCTTGAAGCTAACTCAACCTCTAGTGACTTGCTTTGCTCCTTTTCAAGCTCTAGAAGTTTGTCAAGTTCGACCTATTCCTCCTTTTGGGAGACAATCATGTCTTCTTGACAGCGTATTAACCTCTCCTTCTCAACAAGTTGATCAAGTAAAAATTTTATTTTTGTGGCTGTTTTCTTATCAAATCCAATAAGCATATCTTCATTATTACTATTAACATCACTATCACTGGAATAGGAATGCATGGAGGAGGTTTTTGTTGTTACCTTGCGTTTACCTTTCTTTGCCATGAGGCAAGTGCCGTTACCCTTCCATGCGCCGAGTGAAGGGAAGAGAGTAGACTTCTTGGATGTCTTCTCGATGGCTATGCTAGCCATCTCTTCTTCTTTTGATGATGAGGACTCATCATTTGAGTCCCACTCTTTCCCTATGTGCGCTTGTTCGGCTTGTTTCTTCTTCTTGAGGAACTTCTTTGGTTGAGGCTTTGCTTCTTTTGTTTTCTTCTTGTTCTCTTCATATGGGCAATCAACTATAAAGTGGCTATACTCACCACAATTATAGCATGCCCACCTCAATTTTGACTTTGTTCTTTCCTTGTATCTTCCTTCACTTGATTTCACGCCTTGTCTCTTCTTCATCATTTTCTTGAATTTCTTCATGAATAGTATCATGTCATCTTCATCCGAATCACTGCTCTCATCGTCACCGTTTTCTTCTAATTGAGCTTCTCGTGAATCTTTAGATAACGGCTTGAGGGTGGACCTCAAGGCAACTCCATTCTTCTTTGCTAAGGTAAGGTCGGCAATTTCCTTGACATGCTTCGCTTGCTTTTCCATCATCTCGAAATGGATGATTTTTTCAAGTAGCTCATCCGGAGTCATTCTCTTGTATCTGGGGCTTTTTCTAATCATGGAGCATAAGGTGACATTGCGAGGCATGAAAGCTATAAGGATGTGCTTCACCACCTCGTGGTCGTTCCACTTCTTGCTTCCGTAAGATCGAACCTTGTTGACGAGCGTCTTAAGTCTGTTGTACATATCTTGAGGTGACTCATCTTCTTCGATTGCGAATCTTCCCAATTCGCCCTCGATCACTTCGATCTTCGCTTCACGCACATGACGATTGCCTTCATGTACAGTTTGCAATGTGTCCCAGATCTCCTTTGCAATCTCGGGTCCATCCACTTTGGTGAACTCGTCCCGACTAAGCGAAGATGTGATGACAGTCGTGGCTTGAGCATTTCGATGAATTGCATGCTCTTGGCTTGGTGTAAGCTCTTCATCATCGTCCGGGATATCTATCCCTGTGCACACAATATGCCATAAACTTGGATTGAGAGAAATTAGATGCATTTTCATATTTTGCCTCCACATTGAGTAATCACTTCCATCGAAGTGGGGCTTTTCCTAGAGGGATAGATAAATAATGATTATTGTTGGAATTAAGACGATCATAGTTGAAAGGATATCAGGAGTAGTCGGTGTGACTACTCCCCTTATTCTTTTCATATTCGACTTTCACTTTCCCTTTGGAAAGAGTATTCTTTCTTAGGAGCGCCTTTAGTTCAAGCGTCTCCTCATCGTCGTCCTCGAAGTCTTGAATGGCTTTGAGGAGCTTTTCCACTTTCTGATTCTTGTCATCATCAACCTTCTCTTGGTTGTAGCTCTTGTGTACTCCTTCATGTCCGACATGATCTCTTCGAGCAATTAGTCTCTTTCTTTAAGAACCTGCTTTTATACCAATTGAATGTGGCCTACAGGGGGGTGAATAGGCCTTTTTGAACTTTGTGAGAACCTGCAACACTTAACCACCAAATCAAAACTCAAGATATCGGACTAGTCCGGTAAAGTGCGGACTAGTCTGGTGTGTACCGACTAAGTTAATCAAGTTTGTTTGATTAATTTGATTCTACGATGTATGCAACGGAAATATACAGTTAATAGAAGTGTTGCAAGATTATGAACTAGGGCATATCACAAGTTAAGCTTATATTTGATGTTTCAACGTAAAGTAAGTGAGATTGATTGAAATCCTAGATTGATATGAAGAATAAGAACGATGAACACAAAGCAAAAACTCAGGCAATTTATCCCGTGGTTCGGCTCCCATAGAGGCAACCTACATCCACGTTGAGGAGTCCACAAAAGGATCGGGTCTTCTCCAACCCTACCCTCGTCGGATCACCACGAAGGCCAATCCTCTTCTCTTATCACAAAGGGTAAATAACCAAATTCAAGGGGCCTTCTCACACATTGAGGGCTCCCCTAGATTACAATGACAACTCCACCAAGAACACACTCAAAAGATTACAATGAAAATCACAGGAGTGTTTTAGGGAATCAAACCAAGAGCTCAAGAGTGATGAATCGTGTCTCTCCAATGTTCCAATATGTATCCTCAAGGGAATTATCTTCTTGGCTTTTGATTTCGTGGAGAGATGTGTTTTTGAGGCTCTTGGGAGGTGTGACGGCGCAGGGGTTCGAGAGAGATTAAAGTTGGGCCGTGCACCTCTATTTGTATGGGGTTTCTAAAAGTGACCGTTAGGGTTTAGAAAGATCGGACTAGACCATGGTGAGTTCAATCATCTCCTTGTCATCGTCCTCGCAATCTTGGATGGCGTCGAGAAGCTTCTCTAGCTTTTGAGTTTTTTCTTCATCACCCTTCTCGTTGTTGATGTTCTTGTGTTCATCCTTGACGTCTGACATCTTCTCTTCGAGCGGTGAGTCTCTTTTGAAGAGTTCGGCTCTGATACCAATTGAATGTAGCCTAGAGGCGGGGTGAATATGCTTTTTGAACTTTTGTCGGATCCTTAAACACTTAACAAATCAATGAAATACAGAGAGATCGGACTAGTCCGATATTGTGCGGGCTAGTCCGGTGTGCTCGGACAAAATGATCAATGTAAATTGATAATTCTACGTCTAGCACTCTATGCAGCGGAAATCAGATTACAAGTGAAGTGTGTTGAACCAATGAATCAGTATATTGCAATGGTCAAGTATGATACAATGTTTCAAGGTGAATTTCACAACACTAGACAAAACCTAGATTATGATGAAAAGTAAAACAAAGATGCACGAGACACGATTTTCTCTCGTGGTTCGATTCCCACGAAGGATACCTACATCCACGTTGAGGATTCCACGGAGGATCGGGTCTTCACCAACCCTACCCTCGTCGAATCACCATGGAGGCCGATTCTCTTCCACTAACCCCAAGGGGGCAGATAACCGTGTTCAAGGGGCCCTCTCACAAGTTGAGGGCTCTCCAAGATTTACAATGAAGAACACCACCAAACACACTCCAAAGATATGCAATAAACAACAAGAGTGTTCGAGATATTCAAACCAATGAGCTCAAGATTGTGTGAAACAAGTCTTTCCTTTTGATCAATGTGAATTTTGGGCTCTTGGAAGGTGTGACGATGCAGAGGATCGAGAGATATGGTTGTAGGGCCGTACACTTCCATTTATACTAGGATTTCCAAAAGTTACTGTTAGGGTTTGTGATGTCCGGACTAGTCCGTGGTGGACTCTGGACTAGTTCGGTGTGCAGCGTGTGGGAAACCCTTAGTGTTTCTAGAAATCAGACTTGTCTGTAGATGTACGGACTAGTCCGATCAGGGCTCTACAAGTGTTCGGACTAGTACGGCATATATCAGACTAGTCCGGTGTGGTGAACCTCATGTAGAATTGAGGACAAGTCCACAGTTGGAGGACTTGTCCGATTTTAGTCAGAGAGTTTTCGAACTAGTCCGATGGATATCAGACTTGTCCGGTGTCGTGAAAAATTGAAGTGTTGAGGACTAATCCGCACTAGGTGGGACTAGTTCGATCTTAGTTAGAAGAATCTCGGACTAGTCTGTGGTGATATTAGACCAGTCCGATTTTGTGTAAACTGGAGTACTTGCGGACAAGTCCGCACTGGAGAGACTTGTCCGTTTCTAGTTAGAGACATATCGGACTAGTACAATGTATATCGAACTAGTCCGGTTTTCCTGCGAATTGTGCAGATTTTTGTGTACTGAGTGAGATCTCATTTGCTTGAGCTCTTGGGGTGTGTTTCTCCAACACACACCATACAACATAAACATTTTTTTCAGCTCTTGAGCTCTGATCCTTTTCATTTCTCATTCTCCTTTCCTTTTGAGCTTTCCTCCTAGTTTTCTGTAAAACATGCGCTCATCTCAACAATTTTGTTAGGATCTCATTTGGTTGTCATAAATCAACCAAAACCCACAAGGGATGCCTGGATGCATTTTCAGTATCCCTGTCTTTTCTCATCCATGTCTTATCTTCTGACATCGCTTCCTACAATTCAATTAGCCATCCAGCCTATCCATAAGAGGATAGATGTACAAGAACATTATGTGAGCATTTGTACCTGGCGCTGTTGCTCTTCCACGCGTTGCGGCCGGCAGATTCTCCTCCACGCGCAGTGGCTGGCCGATGCTCCTCCAACCGTGGCTGCCAGCAGATGCTCCTACAATGGCGGCCGGCGGATGCTCCTCCAAGTTCCTTTTGGAGATGGGGCCGGCGTTGCGGGTCGAAGGGTACCGTATTAAAAAAAATTCATTTCTTTTTTTCTTTCTTTATTCGACATGACAAAAATTGACCGCCACGGGCAGGCGGGCAGGCTTGTTATTTGTGGGCTGCAACTATGTTGATTCACTTTGTATTCGTGGGCCGAAACTGCGCTGAGTCACTTTGTATTCATGGGCCAAAACTGCGCTAGGACGCTTGGTGTTCGTCCAAAGGACGCATCGTGAGGCCCATCTACGGGCGCACGCTTGGCTCTGGCAATTTGTTAGGTACAGAAGTTAAAGTAGCAGGTGAATTAAGGGTAGCTGACATGTGAACATCATCACAAGAATAACATCATGTCATCAATATAGATAACATACAATGTTTGACAGGATTACGACATGATTAATTTCCGTGAAAAGATTTCCTGTTTCACATTTTGGTTGGTTCTTTATCTTTCTAACATTTTTCTCCTCCTTTCTTTTTTCTCTGGAGTTAATTGTCTTCATTTTTCTTTCCAGTCCTCGCTATCATTACTAGTTTACAGACCACTTTGCAGGCCCCGCTGCGGGCGATCTTAGCGGCTAAAGTACCGTACAGACCACTTTAGAGACCACCGGTTTGGGGGACAAGGAGGGTTTGGCGATCGGCTATTCGAACAAATTTTGCACAGATAGGACATCCACGAACAACAACACCATGTACATTTAACTTAAAAAACATTACTCCCTTCGTCCCAAAATACTTGTCGTTCCGGATGGATAGAGTATATTACAAACAAAAGAAAAGAAAAACTACAACTAAAACCTTGAAATGAAAAACAACAACTAAAAACATGAAACAAAAAAGTACAACTAAAAACATGAAAAGAAAACACCTAAATACTACTCTAGTGATCCTTGTGTTCCTCCTCCTCCTCCTCCTCCTCCTCCTCCTCAGGTGGGTCCTCGGGCTCCTCATCCTCCTCTGACTCGTAGGGATCTAGCGGCAGAAGGTGACCCAGTCTCATGGCCGCTGCCACGACGAGGTTGCGACGACCCGCGACAACAAGATCAGCCTCCAACGTCTCCTAGAGGGAGTCGAGACGAGAGGCCACGTGCGAGAGGCCAAAGACGTAGTGTCCTGTGCAGTCCATTCAAGTACTTTGTGGAAGGGTACCGAGCCCAAGGCGTTCCATAGAGTGAGATGTACCGTTAAATACATCTCGGGCCATGTTGAAGACGAGGGTATCCATTGTGCGCGGCGGCGAGAAGGGGGAGTCCAGCCGCGGCTGCTTACTGCCGGGCGGCTCTCTTGGCAGGTTCGGTGGCGGCGGGTTGCTCGAGCTCGAAGGCATTTGCTGTATACTCGAATAGTAGCCGTGGTGCGGTTTTGCAGAGAGAGAGAGAAGAGCGGATGTTGGAATGGTTGTGAGGAAAAGATGATGGTGCAGGTGAGCATCTTATAGCATTGTAGTAGTGGTCAGGGAACACGTCTAATTTAATTCAAAGGACGCGCATGCGCTGCGCGTGTAAGTCACCTCGGTTACTGGCGCGCACGGCCGCTCGGTGCACCTGGTCGCATCAGGTTTCTCTATTTCAACAATAGAGATAACATAGTAGTATATTTGACAGGATTACAACTGGATTAATGTCCGTGAAAAGATTTCATGTTTAACATTTTGGGTCTCCACGATGTTACACCTTAAATCTTACTACATACTGCCTATCTTTTTCTAGCATTTTTCTTGTCCTTTATTTCATTTTCTGTAGTTCATTGTTTCCACTTTTCTTTCCAGTCGTCGCTACTTGGTTGTTGTGTTTTCCAATAATACTACTTTGCAGACCGCTTTGCAGGCCCGACTGCGGGCGATCTCCTGCCTCCTCGCAACTCCAGCGGCTAAAGTAGCGTACAACTGCACTTTAGAAGCCATAACTCTAGCACTCGTCTTTTGTTTAGCCCAGTTTGCATCAAAGGAAACTCGCGGGATAGTTTAAAGGAATGGAATACACCGGAAGGGAACGACATTCATATGTAGTGCACTTTAGGACCCATAACCATCATTGCGCGTCTACGCGCGTCGCACCATTTTCTCTATGCGTACTAAAGACACACCATCGTCTTCTCTGTCACACACACTGGCCATCCTTTTCTCCGAGCGTACTCTTCCTCTTCGTCTCTGTCACGCGCACCTTCATTGGTTCCCTTCGAAGCCCACGGAGTTCCCCTTGTCACACGATATTGCGGTCCTTATCACGGTGTGGGTCGCCGCAACCTCCCCGCATCCCATGGACGACATCTCCAGTCTGCGCGCCACCTGCAAGGCGATGCACGCGACATGTTGGGATCGCACCGTGGGAAGGTGAGTGGCACTGGAGCGGGAGAGCGTCTGGAAGGGGAGCTACGATGCCCTCGTGGAGCGCTTGGCAATCGTAAGGAACCCTCATGCGTGCTATGTCACCGGGTTCGACCTCGTCTTCAAGGACTATCGCACCCAGTTGGGCACCCATTCCCTTGCCCGGGAGGCCGCGAATGACCACATGGTGGCGGACTACGTCCTCGCAATGCTTTGCTATGACCCGATCGCAGTGTCCGTGATGCCCTCAAGTATATTCGGCAGGTCGAAGGTGAGGCCCACATGTGCGACAATGCGACCGGGTCAGTCGCAATGAAGTGGACCAACACGCAGTGCTACCGGTGTCGGCATGAATCTATGGAGAGTGTCTATGGTGTCGCCTGTACGTTCATGCGCAGGCCTCCCCTGGGACCGCCGCTGGTGGCGGTGCCCAACATTGACTCACGCTTGGCGCTGCCCAACAGGGGGGAACCAAGGGACTCCCGCTGTGGCAGACAAGGGTGGAAGGAGTGGAGCGTCTTCTATACTGAGAATTGTAGGATTAAGCATGAGCATGACCGGTTCTGCCGTGAGGCGTTGTACTCTATGGGTTATACTCCCTCCATTCCCCTTTGGATATGATGCACCCCTAGTTCTCCCAACGCCAATTAAAATAGAATAAAGTGAGTATATAAAATAGACTTGTATAAGGCATGTTGATGTGTTTCCCTAATGTGCGCTCGTCTCTAATGAATGTTGCACTTGTTCTGTTTCCCCTATGCGCACTCATCTTTTGTTTAGCCCCATTTGCATCAAACGAAACTCACAGGACAGTTTAAAGAAATGGATTCCTCTAGAAGTGAAATACATTAAATCATAGTTTAGAACAATGGAAATAAGTGTTCCCTTCCGCAGGAAAGGAATCAGACTGCATGCATTTCACGGGAATGAAAACAATCCACCATGACCAGATGTGCTCATGTTGCAAGCAATGGAATTTTCACGAGTGACACATGTGCTTTAAAAAATCTAGGTTCTATAAATTTTGGCTTCACTTATAATAATGTTGTATAAATTGCTATACAGGTTCGTAAGTAGCATTCCAAACGGTGCACAGAGCTGCTCGTAACCGAGCAGAAACTTCTGCAAACGTACCATACTAGATATAAACACGGTGATATAAACAAGGATTAAAAAAAATATGCATAAAATCCCTTCAACCGCAGCAAGACATTGATATAAACAAGGATTAAATACTCCCTTTGGAATACAGGATATGAAAAACACAGGAATATGAAAAACATAGGAATTGGGATGGTATGCTTTTGCAATACTATAGGAATTGAAATATTGGAATTGAGATTGGAAGCCCTTTGACAGCATCATAAGAAAAACAAGAAAACATGTAACTTGGTGTCATTTTGAATGGAAGCAAGCAGCTAGCGGTTGTGTATGCAGCAGCAGCAAAGGAAAAAAAAAAAGCGGTCCGAGCTCATGTTATGTTGCCTGCAAAATTTAGCAAAGGAACCCATTCCTATGGAAACTACCCTTTGTTTTTACTGTGAGGCAAATGGTCACGTAGAAAAAAAATTATTTACAAATCCTATTCTTCAAAATTCCTTTACCATTCCTTCAATCCAAAGGGATCCATATATACACATCGACGGAACCAAAGAATAGTGTTCAACGTACCGTTCCAGGCAACAAACTAATTAACTTGACAATACTATATATAATCCACAATAAATACAAAATAAACTAATCGGCACATCTAGTCCGCACCACATCTCTTCAAGCAGCACCTTCAGTTCGTCAGCTAGCTCCATCGTCCTGCACCACCACCTTGTTTGGATCTAGCTCCATCCTGCATCACCACCTTGCTTGGACCACTGTCATTGTTTTGAGCAGCGATTAGTTTATGGCATCATCAAATCTGGAGTAATTTTTCTAGATCATTTGAGACCGAAAAATTAGTTACCACACTATATATGAGGAGAAAGATTAGGATATGCTACCTTTTGCTTGTGTTGAATACGCCTGTGCTGTGGACAACATATCCAACACATCATTCTAATCGCGGACCACCATCTTCTGCTATCATCAGCTGCGGACAACAGACGGGGATCGATGGAGAAGTTTGCCATTAATGACTGATGAGCCGTGAAGAAACAAATCTGCCCGAGTGGAACAAAGGGTGTACTACTAGTATTTGGAGGTTGCGATTTCTTGGGAGTCTCTGGAGTATTATATTATAAAGCAACAAAACATGTATACGGGATGCACTTGGGGGAAGTGCATATCGTTCTCAGATGGTGCCACCTGTTTCTGGCAGTTCGATCTACTGTCCATGATCCTCAATAGCGCATTTCTGAGCTCAAACGGAATCTAAAATATCTCAACTGCCATGATCAGAGAACGACAATTGAAGACACGAAGGAAGTATGTGGCACCATCTGAGAATGGTATGCACTTGCTCTCTGGTGCATACCGTATCCAGAAAATCTCGTACAAAGTACCTTTTTCTAACATTTTTCTCCTCTTTTTTTTCTTTTATGGATTTCATTGTCTCCACTTTTCTTTTTTTTTTTGGAGTTCATTGTCTCCATTCTAGAGGCCCCCGATGTGGAGGGTCACAAAATTTGATTCACGCACGAAGTGGGTTAAAGGGGAAAATTTATCGTCGTTAAAGGAGATGTTTTTGGAGAAAAGGAGAGATTTTTAATTTGACACGCAAAGGGTCTAGCGTATGCGGGGGAAAAATTTATGCTTATATAAAATCGCGGTTTGCATCCTTCTTGGTTATCGCAATGGCTCGACGCATCCCGTCGGCTTCACTTGTAGTTTTTTATTTTGACACGGAAAGGGCCCAGGGCTTATATAAAAAATATCCGGCCCATACACGCCCCCTCCACGTTCCATTCTATAGCGATCGGGCGAGCGGACGCTGTCGAACGAAGTGGGGTCAAGTCTTGTACGACATCTTTTTTCAATCGGATGTGTAACTACAATAGCACGCGTTGCCTTATATTCTCGTTGCAACAAGCTCAACTTTCCGAGGTGGGACAAATCGTTCACAGCTTGTTAAAATCGCTCGCATGAATTTGTTACGGACACCGCGCGCGGACGCAGACGTTGGGAATATGACAGATGACCAGTGCACAACCTGGGCCCAGGTACCAGCATAGATTGCAAGCGGTGAGGATACGATTCCTGGAATTAATCCTAGCGTTATCCCAGTCATGTCCGGTCATCATACGACCTCGTTTGGATAGGAGTGTATCCACTTCAATCTAAGTGGAATTGAGAGTATTGAGATAAAAATTAGTTCATTTTCCACTTCAATCCACTCCAATTCAAGTGGATTGAAGTTACCCAAACAAGGCCGTACATGATCATCATGACAAATAATGCAATAATTCTCGGATGTGTGTCGTACAATTCTGAATTTTCTCTTATATATTATTGTTTGAGGCTCGATGATCATGTTTGGGGCATATAGCCTGTGCATGGACAACTAGCAGACTATGAAAGACCTCGATCATGTATGTTTCATGTCGATGTGAATTATATACTACATGTAATTTCTCTTTTTGATGTTGGATATCGTCTAGAGTTGTAGGCTCATTGATCATGCATCGTTGGGGTGAAGCATGCATGGACAAGGCCTCAAACTCTGACGATATCCATCATCAAAAATACAAAACACATACATATTGGTTGATCATGTTTGGGGTGCATTCATGTTAGACATAGAAAAGCCCTCGGTCATGTTTGACAAAACTAACATGCAAACCTCAAACATGATGATCTTTCAACAAAAAGAGAAAACACATGTATATCATCATCAAACATGATCGTGTGTCGAGGTCGCACATGCATGTTAGACGTAGAACACATATAGTTCCTTAGACAACAGACAGGGAAGAAAATAACATTTGGAACAGACGAACAACATTGAGTTCATTAACATCAAACCTTACAAGAAAAGAGAAATGTCATCACGAAACAAGAAAATCAACATCACAATTCCTCATCAAGTGATCAAACATGCATGAAGCATGATGGTGACCTCGCTACCTCTCTTTCACAAGCATGCATGTCCAGCCATCATATATGATCACTACAAATAATGCAATTATGTTCGGATCTACGGCACGCACGTGTTCATTTTCTCTTTTTGTTGGGAGATATATTCATACAATAATATATATATATATATATATATATATATATATATATATATTGTTTGAGTCTCGATGATCATGTTTGGGGCGTCTAGCATGTGCATGGACAACTAACATGTCATGACAATCCTCAATCATGTATGTTTCACGTCGATCTAAATTATATACGTGTATTTTTTCTTTTCAATGTTGGATATCGTCTAGAGTTGTAGGCTAGTTGATCATGCATCTTTGTGGCGTAGCATGCATGGACAAGGCCTCAAGCTCTGACGATATCTATCATCAAAAAGAAAAAACATGTATTTGTTATCATGTTTGGGGTGCATGTATGTTAGACAAAGAAAAGACCTTGGACATGTTTGACAAAACTAACATGCATGCATACCTCAAACATGACGATCTTTCAAAAACAATAGAAAACACACGTATAACATGATCGAGACCTCGCTAAGCTCTCTTTCATAAGCACGCATGTCCGGCCATCATACATCATCATGACAAATAATGCAATTATGCTCGGATTTGTGGCGTACACGTGTTGATTCTGCTTATATAAAAAACATCCGGCTCGTAAACACCTCCTCCATGTTCCTTCTGACAGCGACCGGGCTAGTGGACGCTGGAGAACGGAGTGGGGCCAAGTACTGTACGACAACTTTTTCATTCGGATGTGTAACTGCAATAGCGCGCCATGCCTTATATTCTCGTTGCAACGATCTCAACTTTCCGAGGTGGGACAAATCGTTCGCACCTCGTTGAAATCGCTCGCACGAATTGCTTACGGAAACCGTGCGCGGGGGCAGACGTAGGGAATATGCCAGGTAAGCCAGAGCACAACCTGGGCCCAGGTACTAGGATAGATTGCAAGTGACGAGGATACGATTCTTGTAATTAATCCTGGTGGTATCCTAGTCATGTTCGGCCATCATATATGATCACGACAAATAATGCAGTTATGCTTGGATGTGTGGTGTACACGTCTTAATTTCTCTTTTATATTATTGTTTGAGGCTCCATGATCATGTTTGGGGTGTCTAGAATGTCATGGAAAACTAACATGTCATGAAAGACATCGATCATGTATGTTTCATGTCAATGTGAATTATATACGTGTAATTTCTTTTTTTTGCGTTGAATATCATCTAGAGTTGTAGTCTTATTGATCATGCATCATTAGGGCATATCATGCATGGACAAGGCCTCAAACTCCGACGATATCCATCATCAAAAAGATAAAACACATATTCGTTGATCATGTTTGGGGTTCATGCATGTTAGACATAGAAAAGCCCTCTGTCATGTTTGATAAAACTAACATGCATACCTCAAATATGACGATCCTTCAACAAAAAGAGAAAACACACGTATAACATCATCAAACATGGTCGTGGATCGAGGTCGCACATGCATGTTAGACATAGAACACAAATAGTTCCTTAGACAACAGACATAGAAGAAAATAACATATGGAATAGACGAACAACATCGAGTTCATTAACATCAAACATTACAAGACAAGAGAAATGTCATCACGAAACAAGAAAATCAACATCACAATTCTTCATCAACAAGTGATCAAACAGGCATGAAGCATGATGGAGACCTCGTTGCCTCTCTTTGACAACCATGCATGTCTGGCAATAATAAATGATCACTACAAATAATGCAATATGCTCGGATGTGTGGCGTAAGCGTGTTCATGTTGTCTTTTTGTTGAGAGATATATTCATACAATAATATATATATATATATATTATTGTTTGAGGTTCGATGATCATGTTTGGGGCGTATAGCATGAGCATGGACAACTACCAGAGTATGAAAGACCTCGATAATGTATGTTTCATGACAAAGTGAATTATATACGTGTAGTTTCTCTTTTTGATGTTAGATATCGTCTAGTATTATAGCCTCTTTTATCATGCATCGTTGGGGCGTAGCATGCATGGACAATGTCTCAACTCTGACGATATCCATCATCAAAAAAACAAAACACGTATTGGTTGATCATGTTTGTGGTGCATTCATGTTAGACATAAAAATGCCCTCGGTCATGTTTGACAATGCATACCTCAAATATAACGATCTGTCAACAAAGAGAGAAAACACACGTATAACATCATCAAACATGATCGTGGATCGAGGTCGCACATACATGTTAGACGTAGAACACAAAAAATTCTCTTAGACAACAGACAGAGAAGAAAATAACATATGGAACAGACGAACAATATCGAGTTCATTAACAGCAAACATTACAAGATAGGAGAAATGTCATCATGAAACAAGAAAATCAACAGCACAATTCCTCGTCAACAAGTGATCAAACATGCATGAAGCATGATGGAGACCTCGCTACCTCTCTTTCACAAGCATGCATGTTCGGCCATCATACATGATCACTACAAATAATGCAATTATGCTCGGATGTGTGGCATACAGGTGTTTATTTTCTTTTTTTGATGAAAGATATATTCATACTATATATATATATATATATATATATATATATATATATATATATATATATATATATATATATATATATATATATATATATATATATATGATTGTTTGAGGCTCGATGATCATGTTTGGGGCGTCTAGTATGTGCATGGATAACTAACATGTCATGACAGACCTCGATCAATTATGTTTCATGTCAATGTGAATTATATACGTGTAATTTTTCTTTTTGATGTTGGATATTGTCTAGAGTTGTAGGCTCATTGATCATGCATGTTTGGGGTTTAGCATGCATGGACAAGGCCTCAAACTTTGACGATATCCATCATCAAAAATAGAAAACACATATTGCTTGATCATGTTTTGGGTGCATGCATGTTACACGTAGAAAATGCCTCGGTCATGTTTGACAAAACTAACATGCATACCTCAAACATGACGATCTTTCAACAAAAAGAGAAAACACACGTATAACATCATCAAACATGATCGTGGATCGAGGTCGTACATGCATGTTACACATATAATACAAATAGTTTATTAGACAATAGACAGAGAAGAAAATAAGATATGGAATAGGTGCGAAGGATTAGTCCCACCACGAAAAGTTGAGCTCTCATTGCACCAACAATTTAAGGCATGGCACACAGTTGCAGTTAGAAATCCGCATGAAAATGATGTCGTGCAAGACTAGGCCCCTGTTCGCTGCCTTGCATCCGCTAGCATGAATGCACAATCACGAAGATGGGCTTAGGCTTGTACGGACAAATTTTTTTAAAATCGCAAAAATTGTTTTTCCCCGCATACGTTGGGCCCTTTGCGTGTCAAATTAAAAATCTGCCATTGAAGCTGATGGGACGCATCAAGCCGTTGCGAGAGGATGCAAACCGCGGTTTTGAGTAACTCGGAACCACCAACTGGTTCATAAGAGCAATTTCCTAGCTTCCGATCATCTCCACACTCGCGCTTAGACGACGACCCGCTATAAAGGCTTAGCATCCTCTTGCTTCTCTACCGCACCACTCCTTAGATCCTACTAGCCTCTAAACTTGTCCCCCCACCACTGTCAACCACCTCTCAGCTCTCGCTCTTTCTCTGCACCTCCGTCGCCGCACAAAAGGGTAGCCCAGTGCCGAAGTGCTCTAGGCCATCGAAGTCCTCTGAACCTCCTTCTCCGTTTCTATTGCCGGCAATGCCGGTGGAACTAATGGCGGCACCCCCACCTCCGCACGCAGCGCCCGTACACACTCAGCCCGTTGGGGTTGAGCAGACTGTGAGCCTCCTCAACGCCCGCATTGACGAACTCGATCGGTGCCTTAAGGAGGCCACCGACGCCAAGAATGCCGCTGTTAATAGCGCACTAGCGCTCAACGGAGTGGCGCAGGATATCTTTTATGCTACAGATCGCTTGTATCGCTGTCTCTATCTTGGGACCCTTCCCCTCCACACGAGCATGGACACCGCCGGCCACTACTGCTTCTGGTTGAGGATTGTGGCCACTCGTCTCGACGCCCTCTACGAGACGATCGCGGAGGTTGCTACGGTAGAGGGCCCTTGGAAGCTTCTGCACAGCGTTGTCCGGAAGCTTCGGACTCAGGTGCCGGAGGAGGAGGATGCGGTGGCGGCGGTAGCGGCAATAGCGGCGGCCACGGAGGATTTGGAGGAGGCGACGGAGGAGGAGGAGGTGTAGGCGGCGGCAGCAGCTGCGGAGGAGGAAGAGGCGGCAGCGGCGACGGATGTGGTGGCGGAGGCGCAGGTGGTGGTGATCTCCGTGTAGAGTAGTATTAGGAGAAGTTTTTGTTTTTCTTGTTGTCTATGTGTTTTCCTATTTCTTGTTTGTAATATATGTGTTGTTTTTATGTTAATGAAAAATGTCTTTATGTTCATGAACATTGTGTCCTATATATGCAGTATCAAAAAACATATCCTATGCTCATAACTTGGGACCGTCTATATTGCATGTGGATGAAAGAATGAAATCCGTTAAACATTATCCCTACAAGTAAACTAACAACAAACATGATTCATAATTAACTTGATTAGGAAATTGCGTCATCTAAATTGCTAACTAGTCCATTGCCTGATGCAACAGGTGCATGGAAAGTACTTTATCAATTGTAACTAATATCCAATGACATTGTTGTTGTATCGTATCTACCTCTGATACTCCTATCACAGGCGGCTTTGGATCGACGGCCTGAAGATTAGACATGATAGGGGAAAATGTTTTTTTGTAGTAGTAGTATATATTTATATATGTTATCATTTCATTGTGATCAATGTTATAGAATGTTGAACGTTTACCTTTTACTATTCCATGGATTTGCTGTCCTCCTTTCGCGGTCTTGGGTGTTTTGTATTTGCATGTCATTTGCATTAGCACACTAATACATTTGGCGATTCATATTTTTGTTCGTATTTTTCTGGAACGTCCTACTACCACATGACTGCTTTGACATCTCCATGGCAACAAAGATGAAGGGCAAGTAGCGGTTGCACGGGAAGGCAGCTGTCCCAAGAGGTCTACCCCTCTAGCTCTAGATAGACGCACTGAGTAAAACCATGTGCAGGAATCGACGCGACATTACATTAACTATATCACGATTACATTCGTGCACAGGGGCACGGCGAAAAATTCTGGAGGCCGCAAAATTTTTTTCGTTTTTCTTGGCGCGCCACAATTTTGATTTTCACAATTGAAATTTCACTCCGTGCGCGTCCAAAATTCTAGTCCCGCCCATTTGTAGCCACGATGAATATAAGAAACATTGGCCTCTAATCCTGCACTACCCTGGCTTCTGTTCCCGACACACCGCTGCTCAGACCTTCCGGTGATCTCGCAGTAGTCAAAATGTTCTCCTCTCAGTGTTGTGTTCCAAACATGTATTCCTGAGAAATTCCCGTATTTTAATTTCCTACAGTTTTTACACTTTTTTTTGTCCCGGATCTCGTAGTGACGCATCAGAGCTCTTGGTGTTGGTGACTTGTGGGTATAATGCCAGGCAACCAAGTTTGATGGGCTCTACCGAACCTCTTCGTTGCAGACCCCTCCTTGCGACATCACAGACTCCAGTTTTGTGCTACGTAAGTGCTACACGATCCATGCCTTCTTTTTATAGAGCTATATTAATTGGCATGTGTAGCGGTACAACGTAACGTTACAGCCTGTTTGGAACCTCCAATGATAATTCTTAGCCGCTAAAATTAGCTGTGTAAATAATTGAAACAGATGGTGGGCTGATATATCAAGATTAAATAAATTAACAAATAAGATATGTGCTCTTATGTAATTTCTTGATTTAGTAGTAAAAGTAGCCTGGGTTATCTAATCAACCACTCCCAATGTTGTACCCTCATTCCTGTGTTCAAACATGTATTCCTAAGATTTTTTAGTTCCCACGGTTTATACACATTTTCCTTTCTCCTTTTTTTTCTCGGATCATACGTGTTTTTTTCCTATTCCTTCATTTCTAATTCCTCCATTCGAAACAAATATTTTCAGTTTAAAGAAACCACACCGCCCGATCTAAAATCTATGTCGGTTTGTTATGTGACCCTATCACTGTTACTAACTATCTTTACTTTAGGAACAAGACACCAAACCGTCATGTCGTCTACAAGAAATCGTGATGGCCAAGAAGCACCTGGTATAAGTACAAATGTGTTTACTATCAATAATAAAAATATTTACAACACAATAATTCTTTTGCATCGTATGCAGAAAATATTGCAGCATTTGATGGTCAGGAACCCCAAAATTCGTCATTCCCTGCTGGTACTACAAGTATAAATGAAGCAACAAGAAGTATAGTCGTATAGATATACGTAGAAACCATAAATATGTACCAGGATCTACTAAATAATTTAGCATTGCGAATGTACTTTCCTAGTCCCTGTTAACAGTTCATCAATATATGTGATGGCGTGATTTATTGATGCCTACACGCACAAGCTGGGCTCTCTCGCCGCCGGCCACTCCGGTACCGGCGACCACGCCCTGCTGCTGCTCACTTCACTATCCTCTCCAATGCGTCTCCCTCGACCATCGCGACGTCCCATCCATCGTGTGTCATGATGACCCCACCGCCTGCACACCCCTCTCACTGCCGGTCACTCCGGCACCGGCCGGCGCCCATGCCCTGCTGGTGGTCACTTCACTGTCATCCCCGACGCGTCTCCCTACTCCATCTCCACGTCCCATACTTCTCGTTCCATGATGAATCCGCCGCCCACAAACCCCTAGCCATTACTAACCATGCCACCTACACTATCCTCCTACCCTCGAGACTTGCTCCGAGTGATCTCGGTGGACGCAGATCACCTGACTTAAACATTTTTACTGCACGCGATGCAGTAAAGATCCAACTCAAGTGAGATCACCCAGATCTGGACGCGGATCCGTTGACTTAAATGTGTTCACTGCACAGCCAGACCAAACCCTAGCTTTGTTAAATGTCGCAAGCTGCCTGCCTCATCTGTCTTGCATCCTCCACCTGCTAATACCGTTGACGTTCATGACTCGCCCTACCACCAATTCGCCTCGAGACGCGCTCTTGCTGATGTCGACCTGACCGAACTGGTAGTACTGTAGAGGATGAGCACCGGTGAACCCTCTATTTCTCTAGCATCACCAGCTACTGTCTTGCCTGCTTTGCAGCCGGACTGAAAATCCACTGCAGTACTACGGGTGTTGTAGCACCACTAACTACTGCCTGACGCCTGATTTTAGGGTATGAACAGCAACAAAGAAGTCAACAGGTTAATGCATTGCTCAATATGGAGCAAAATGCTGATGGGACACGGCTTCCACGCTCGTATTCGCCGCACTCATACTGAAGATGGTAAAAACATCAGACTTTTCTTCTTTCACACTACTTGTACATGATACTAAACTCGGTCAGTTGCTAATTTGTTTTATATGTTTACCGTTTCAATGACACCAACATCAGGAAAGAAGTTTGGAAGAGGGGTGGCTAAAGGACTTAAGGTTGCTAAATTGTGTTACGCAGCATATGCTGATAGAACGAATGAGACTAGGAAGCTAACAATTATGTGGTACGATAGGTTGGCTATTGCGGTTGGTCCTAATCAACTGCACTTTGTCGATGATGTGGTTATGACAACAAAAAGACATGCACCCCTCAATGGTGCAAGGAAGTGGGCAGAGTTTGGCGATACTCCGAAGAACGAAATAGTGAGAGACATTCTGGTTAGTGTCGTGACACACCTCAGAAGTATTTTTTCTAGCGACCTCCATCTTGTACATTTATAATAGTGTGGTATACAATATACGGAATACCTGTATTTGGAGGACACAGATGAGACCAAAAGAAAAATATTGAAGATTGTTGGTGAGCACTACAAGGGGTGGCGATTCACATTGCATGCCACCTATAACAAGTATTCGACTGATGATGAATGTAAACAAAACAAGCCTGTTGACGTAAGAGAGGACGATTGGTCAGTGCTTATACAGTATTTTGGGTCCGATCGCTTCAAGGTCAGCTAGCTTTCTAATAGCTTCACATCATACAAAAACAATTTCATAGCATCCATTCATGAAATTAATTCTTAAAATTGCTATCAATAAGCAGAATCAATTATGAAAATCGAAGAACTCTAAAAAGAAAACACTTGCTTGGCTCGAAATCCTACGCCCAACTTAGATACGATAAGGTATGAAAACTAAATCCTTCTTTTACTTTCCACTGCAACCATTCAATCAATATGTATGCACACGTGTTTAATTTTACTTGTATTTTATGTAGCGAGACCCATAGACCGGAGAAGAACCCGATGACATACATCTGTAGGAGGCAAGCCATTTGAAGAACAGTCCATGGGCAAACGAGCAGAAGCTGCACATGTGAGTAACACTTCAAACAATCCCCATTTAAATAAATATTTGCAATCTACTTGTGACTTTTCTTTTTGTATATAGATCCAGGCATGTGCCGAAGTCAATGTCAAGGAAGCTGAGTTGGGAGTCCCAATGCCAAATGAGGAAAGAAACAACATCTTCCAGAATTCTTATATATCCGCAACCGGTTCTGGACGATCCCAGTTTCGGGGGTGTCGTTATATGGCTAAACCTAGTGTTTCTGAAAGACTGCGTATCCACATGGCTGACCACCTCGACCAGCAAGTTTGATCCTTGCAAAATACAAATCAAGACCTCAGCTTTCATGTGCAATACATGGAAGGAAGAAATGATGAATTGAGCACCCAAATGGACGGCTTTGTCCAGAGGAATGATGAGCTAAACCATGATGTCCAGATGTTATAGGATCGGATGGCAACCGATCGTGCACGACAAGAAAACGAGATAGCAGTCATGCTGACAATGATGGAGAACATGCAAAAATTATGGAGAATCAACAAAGGCTAGCAGCAACTCCACAAAAGTCTTCTACTCGTAGCAAGTCGAAGTCGGGTGTTCAACAAACTCATCCTAATACTACTCATCGCAATGCTAATTATAGTTCCCTAGCGGCTGAACAAACTATAAATAACTTGAAGCAACGTCACAGGAATCCTTGGGTGTTGTTATGCTTGTTGCATCAATTGATGGATGTTTGTTGTTAAATTCGACATAAGTATCGTGTGCGAACAAATTGATTCTGTTGCCACTAATTTTCAAAACTGGTGCATTAGGATTCTAGTGCAGCTAATTATAGAACATGGCATTAACAAATTATTGCCACAAATCATAAATTGTTGCAATAGGAAGCTAGACATCTGCAGTGCAAACATTTGTCCACGACCAGAAAAGTTTTGCACTAGACTGCTATTGCCACCACCCAAAAAACTTCGCATTACAACCCTATTGCAATAGATTTGAAAATGTTGTATTATGAACCTATTGTCACACATCATAAATCGTTGCATCACCAACCTATTTCCACGAATTAGTAATCGTTGCAGTATCCTTATATTAGCCACGATTGTGACATCGTTGCAATACAATACTATTGCCACGGTATTGAAATTGTTGCAGTACTGCACTATTTCCACGAATGTGAAATTGTTGCAATACCGTATTATTTGCCACGGGTGTGAAATCCTTGTGATATCATACTGTTCACCACGGATGTGAAATCGTTGAAATATCGTACTATTCGCCATGAAAGTAAAATCATTGCAATACCGTATTATTTTGCACGGGTGTGAAATCGTTGTGATACCGTACTATTCGCCATGGGTGTGAAATCGTTGAAATACCGTACATTCGCCATAAAAGTGAAATCGTTGCGATATCATACTATTTTCCACGAATGCGGAATCGTTGCAATACCATACTATTTGCCACAAAAGAGAAATCGTTGCAATATCTTACTATTTGCCACGAATGTGGAATCATTGCAAACAAGTACTATTCATTGGAATACATTAAATCGTCACAATACAATAAATTGTTGCAATATCTTACTATTCGCCACTAACGAGAAATTGTTTCAATAGCATACTATTGGTGACGAATGTGACATTGTTGCAATGACATGTTGTTCGTTGCAATACATTAAACCATCACAACACGATAAATCGCTACAGTACCATACAATTTACCACGAACATGGAATCGTTGAAATACAATACTAGTTGCGGCGAATGGGACATCATTGCAATTACACACTATTTGTTGCAATACATTAAATTGTTGCAACACGTTAAATCGTTGCAATACCGTACTATTTGCCATGAACGTGGAATCGTTGCAATAACATACTATTTGCGACGAATGTGACATCGTTGCAACACCATAATTTTCGTTGCAATACGTTAAATCATTGCAATACGTTAAATCATTGCAATACCGTACTATTTACCACTTATGTGCAATCGTTGCAACACCATACTATTTGCCACGGATGTCAAGTTGTCACAATAACCTATTGCCACGCGACTTATCACCGTGGATCGCAAAAACTATTACGACGTTCTATTTCGTTGCGACAAGAACCTATCGCGAAGAATTTCGACCTATTGCAATGATTTTTTTATCGCAATAACCGGAATCTTGGTAGTGGATCTGTTGTCACGGAACACAGTCATTGGCCTCACGATGTATTACAAGACATTGGCCACTGTGTCAACGAATGAATGTGTGGTGTGTTCATCGTGTTTCCCATGAATCACAAGGAAGGATTTATTTATTTTGTGGACAAGTGAATGATTCAGTTATCAAGTGAATGTGCTCTAAGTTCAGTGATGTGTGGTATCAACAGGGAACCAAAGAAAAATAGAGAAAATCACGAAGCTAAGGGAGATGTAGGGAGGATGCGCTTTGCATATAAGAAATGCACTTCGGTGCTAATTAAGCGCATCTCTATTTTGCTTGTCAGCACAGACTAAGGCACCATTAGTCTCTCCACTTCTCTCTTCGTTCGTCTTCTCCGCGTAGAGAACCCACCATGGCCAACTTTCCACCGCCAAGCCCGCCGACGGAGCCACCCTGCAAGAAACAGTGCTGCCGCTACCCCGAGAGGCACAACAAAGAGCTTATATAAAAAAATCATCATCTTCGCTGTTGCCCCCCCCCAATATTGGAGCTACAATACCATGATTGATATATGTATCATCGTCGTCGTCGTCGTCATTATCATCATCTTCATTTTCTGATGGAACTGATCACATGTTCTCATTTGAAGAGTGGAAGCATCACCGGTTGCTCCCTCAATGTCATTCCTAGCCCATGCGGTCCTATCCTCATTTATGTGTGGCATATTGGCATCAGTATGTCGTCATTCATCAAATGTCTCAGCCTCCATCGCCTCAGTGACATTATTTTCACTGTCTCCAAGGGGCATGGAAAAAGGTTACATGGATTCGTTTTAACAATTGTAGCCCATTTAGGTTGCTTCACACTTTGAACGTAAAAAACTTGTTCTGCTTGGGTGGATAGAATGTAAGGCTCATACTTAAATTGAGAAAAAATAGTGTCATCATCTATCATTCCGTATTGATCCATTTTGTAGCCTCTACTTTGGCTCTAACCAGAGCAAGGCCGACCATACTAGTCACATTCAAATAACAGAACCTCTTGATTTTTTTTCAAAATCAACAGAAATCATTTTCTTGATTACTCCAAACCACTCATGATCACCATTTCGAACAACAACACCACTGTTTTGCGTCTGTAAATCTTTTTCCACCTCTATAGTTCGAAAGAAGAAGCCATTTATGAATGATCGACTAAAAAAGCATGCCCGACAATCAGGTCCTGTAGATAATGCATACAAGTACTCGGTTACTTTGCATTCTTTGTGTAATGTTGTAATCTGTACACATTAGTATAAAAGCGGTCATTGATAAACCAACTTCAAAACACATATTTGTTCAATATTTCATCAAAGTAAAAACTTGCATGTACTTACTCGTTTCTAAAACCAATAAACAAACTTATCTCTATGGCATTTTTCAACATAACGAGAATGAATCTTTTTCAGCTCTTCAAAATTCTCACTGAAAATGGTATAAAATTAAATTAGCCATCTACAATAAGCATGATCCAATATACTATACAACATCTGAGTTATACATACTTGATCCATGGAGCAGCCTCTTCAACATTGGAAATTATAATGCCTGATGTTATGTATTCCACCTTTGTAAGTTGGCCCAATTTAAACCTTTTTTTAGAATTATCAACTTCTGTAAATATATTAGACTCGAGAGAAGGTTCATTCTTAGCTGCAGCTTCACGAAGTTCTGGCCTATTAAGCTTGGTGCTGATGTTATCAAAAACTGACTACGAAAAGTCATACACTCTCCCATAATATATCCCTCAGCTATAGAACCCTACGGGTGAGCTCTATCATATACATATCTCTTCAATGTACCAAGATACCTCTGAATTGGATACATCCACCTGTAATAAATAGGTCCACCCAAGCGAGCTTCTTCATCAAGATGGGTTGGAAGATGTACCATGATATCAAAGAAAGCGGGAAGAAGCAACATCTCGAGCTTACAAATTGTTTTAGAAATTGTATGATCATCTTATCCAAATCTGGTTCCGCCAATTCTTCAGAACAAATTCTAGAAAAGAATATGCTAAAATCAATTAAATGTGCAACAACCTTTTTAGGCAATATGTCACGTATTGCAATAGGTAGGGGCTTCTGAAATATAATATGGCAGTCATGAGTTTTTAGACCTGATACCTTATGTGCTTTTATGTCCACACATCTCTTGATGTTTGAGGCATAACCATCGGACCTCTTCATATCCCCCAAAAACTTGCACAAGGTGGTCTTCTCATCTTTATGCAAAGTATATGATGCTGATGGACAATCATACTTCCCATTTATAGCCACTGGATGTTGCTGTGTCCGTATACCCATATCTTGCATATCAAGACGAGCTTGTAGACTATCTTTTGTTTTACCATCCATATTAATCAATGTCCCCAATATGCTATCACGAATGTTTTTTCTCAGTGTGCATGACATCCAAGTTATTCTTTATTAGCAATGTCTTCCAATATGGGAGCTGGAAGAATATACTTTCCTTCTTCCAACTATGCCACCTATTTTCCTCAGTGTGCTTTATCTTATTATTCGTCTGTCCAAAACTCACTTGATCAAAACTCTCGTATTGTTTGAGTACTTCATCACCTGAGAGTGATGTTGGAGCCTTGTCTCGACACCACCTGTGATTCTGAGGTAGGAAACGATGATGATTCATGTAGCAATACTTTCGTCTATGTTTCAACCGCAAGGCGTCAGTGTTCATGTGGCAGTATGGACATGCTAGCTTACCTATTGTGCTCCATCCACATAGCATTGCATTTGCTAGAAAATCATTTATTATCCACAATATAGAAGCTCACATGAGAAATGTCTCGTTCTTTGAACTGTCATATGTTTCAACACCATCAAACCATAACTTTAGTAGCTCATCAATCAAAATTTGTAGATACACACATTGTTTCCAGGTGACTTTGGCCTGGGAAATATCATTGACATAAACCAATAAGGATGGTAGAATTATACCAAAAGTGTTTCAATCCTTTTGGAATAATGAATGTTTCTTACAGTATATGGTATGTGATTCTATTCCCTTATAATCTACCACCTTGGTTGTGTATTTGATTCTATTCCCTTATAATTTGAATTGACGAAATATCATCAATCCAAGTGTTTTTGGCACGATTCTTCCCAGGGGTGAATTTTTGTTTTTCTTCTCATTTTATTTCTAATTTACAAAGGGGGAGAAATATGTATATGTGAATAAATATTTGTTTTGAAACTTCTTTCTTTCTCATTAAATTGTTTTCAAAACTTTTCATAAGCGAATGTTCGGATTTTAAGTGGTGTTGCCAATGCATTCATCAAGGGGTAGATTGTGAGACCTATGTGTGTTGAATACATTGGCTTTGTCGATAAAAGTTTTGATTACTTCGAAAACACCTTTTTCAACAAGGTCCGACTCTAGGTCCGAGCTCCAGCAAGATCCGACAATAGGTCCGACTTGTTTTTTGTAGCTCCAGCAAGGTCCTACATAAGGTCCGACTTGCTTTGACTAGGTCCAACTTCTTTGTCTAGGTCTGACATGCTATGGCTAAGTACAACATATTTTTGCTAGCTCCGGCGCTAGATCCGACTAAGCTTTAGTATGCTCTAGTGCTAGGTCCGAATAGCTTTGTTAATCTCCGGTTCTAGGTTTTGCTAGTTTTGGTTAGCTCTGACTCAAGGTCCAGTTAGTTTTGGCATGTGCAAAGCTAGATTGCAATGGTTTTGCTTTTACTTTGAATTGATTCGAACATGCTTTACATCTATAGAAAGTTTTCTTAGTATTATTTTACTATGTTTTTGCTGTGTTTTGATGGTTATGGTTGATATCCTTTTGCTAAGGTTTGCAACATGCTTATGTGAGGTGCTCACGTAAGGTGTTGTGGTTTTGGAACTAACAAGAGTCAAGTCGAGGACTTGTGCTCAGAAGTATTGGTTGTTTATTCATGTGCAGGTGTTGCTTGAGTTCAAGACATGGCTGGTGACGGGATCCATTGAACTAGTCTTAGGGAGAAGATGAGGTTAAACAACCAAGTTCGGGAGGAATTGTGGTTTAGTTGATCGGGAGGTCGTACAACATGTTTGAATCAAGAACAAAGCATATGAAGGTATCATGGACGTCGTTGGAAGGTGTTTGCATGTGTGCATGGAGTGCATGGACGTGGCTACATGGTTCTGAGGCACGATGAAGAGATGTGGACGTAAAAATTTAGTCTAAAAGGTCCAACCAACTAGGTTATGGACTCAGGCTGCGACTGAGTCAGGTTTGACTCAAATATGGAAAGATTTGAGTTGGTTATGGTAAGATTTTGTGTGGTTCAAGAAGTTGGATTGTTTTAGAAATGTGGGATACATTTCTAAGGTGTTTGGAAGTCTTAATATTGCTTCTATATGCGTATGGAAGAGTCTTGAGCAGTTATGGAAAGTTTCAGTTCAATCTGAGTAGGATCTGAGTCCTATTTAGGATTGGGTTGTTCTCATGGCTCGTTATATAAGCAAGGGAGACCAGAGCTCGTGGTGTATGACTTTGGGGCTGTTCCTCTTGTGTTTTGATCAATAAAATTCATGGTTTGAAGGAACTTTTGTGCCTTGTTCATCCGACTTGTTCCAGACAAGTTTTTCTCGTCATGTTTCTGTACAGCACTACCTTTCTTTGGCGGTTTTATCATAACTCGAGTTTTACAGATCCAATTGACGTGATTATTTTTGGATTGTCTTGAAAACTTGATTATCCATCATCTATGAAAATTTCACGAACATTGGACTTGTGGTTTATGATCTACGCGAGTTTCTTTGCTGTGTTCTAGAACTATTTTTCTCAGGTACACCAGATTGACCTTTGTTCGGTCTTTCGATTGTAACTTAAGTTTCTCTTGACGGATTTTCGTGATTATTGATATGATGTCTTCGTGACTTGATTCTTCACAATCTATACTTGTTTTGTCACAATTGATCACGTTTACATCAGTCCCACACATGATTTCTTTAACAGATCTTTTTTTCCGCCGAGGGGTTTTTGTTGCTTCCGCTGAAAAAATTTTAATCTACCATTCACTACCCCTCTGGTAGCTTTACACGTTCTCTTCAATCCTACAATTGGTAACAGAGCCACAATGCTCTAATCTTTGTGATTTGCATGTGTTTTAACTAATCATCATGGAGAAATACTCTGCAAAACCTTGTGTGTCTAGTGACATTGATATTCAAGTTTGGAAGGCACGTATGGAGGCTTTCATCCAAGCGCAAGGCTTTGCAATATGGGAAAATGTGTACAAGCCTTACAACGTGCTGCCAAATGATCAAGTCACCACAACGATCATAAGAGATGTCGACAACAACAACAAGGCGCGGAAGTTCATCATACAAGGATTGACTCAAAGCGACTTCGATCGAGTTGCACACCTTCAATCTGCATACGACATTTCGAAAGATCTATGTGCTTATCATGAAGGATCCAACACTATTAAGGATGTGAGACAAGACATGTTCAAGAAAGAATACACGCGCTTCGATATGCAACCTAATGAGTCAATCGATGACCTCTTTGCTCGCTTTAATAAAATTCTCAGCAACTTGCGTAGTGTCAATGTTAATTTTTCAGATGCTGAGAATGCTAGGCAATTATTAAGTGCATTAGACATGTCAATTTGGGAGATGAAAGTCACATCTATTTGTGAATCTACTATCATGAGTGCACTTACATTAGATGTGCTATATTCTAAATTGAAAACTCATGAAATTGACATAATCTCACGTTAGAACCCCAACAAGTCTCTTGCATTTGTTTCTCAACATGACATGCCTAGCTCCGACCAATCATCATCTTCTGGTACACTTGCCTTGTTGTCCTCTCTAACCCTTAAACAAATTGAGGAGTTTCCAGAAGAGGAGCAACCACTTCTATCTACTAGGTTGTCAAAAGCATTGCAAAATGTGAGAACTAGAAGGAAAGGAAGCTCCGGACCTCAACGAAACTTCGAATGTGGTAAGACATGACATTTTCGCACGGATTGCCCTAACCTTTCAGGTACTACTTCCTGTGACAAAAAGCAAACAAGGACGAAACCATGTACTGACGAAACCATGTAGCTGTAGAAACATTCATTATTCCAAAAGGATTGAAACCATGTACTGTAGAATCACAGACCATGTACTATAGACCATTTCGTCCAATTTTTTATGTACACATCTCTTCATCATGCCTCGGAACCATGTAGCCACGTCCATGCACTCCTTGCACACGTGCAAACACCTTCCAACGACGTCCACAATACCTTCATATGCATTGTTCTTGATCCAAACATGCTGCGCGACCTCCCGATCAACTCAACCACAATTCCTCCCGAACTTGGTTGTTGAACCTCATCTTCTCCCTAAGACTAATTCAATGGATCCTGTCACCAGCCATGTCTTGAACTCAAGCAACACCTACACATGAATAAACAACCAATACTTCCGAGCACAAGTCCTCGACTTGACTCTCGTTAACCACAACACCTTACGTGAGCACCTCACGTAAGCATGTTGCAAGCCTTAGCAAAAAGATATCAACCATGACCACCAAAACAAACAAAAAACATAGTAAAATAATACTAAGAAAACTTTCCATAGATGTAAAGAAGGCTCGAATCATTCAAACTAAAATCATAACCATTGCAATCTTGCTCTTGACCTTGCCAAAACTAATCGGACCTTGAGTCAGAGCTTACCAAAGCTGGCGGGACCTGGCACCGAAGCTTACAAAAACTATTCGGACCTAGCGCCGGAGCATACTAAAGCTTAGAAAGACCTAGCACCAGAGCTAGCAAAAATATGTCGGACTTAGTTATAGCATGTTGGACCTAGACAATAAAGTTGGACCTAGTAAAAGCAAGTTGGACCTTACGTCAGACCGTGCCGGAGCTACCCAAAACAAGTCGGACCTATTGTCGGACCTTGCTAGAGCTCAGACCTAGAGTGGAACCTCGTTGAAAAAGGTGTTTTGGAAGTATTCAAAACTTTTATTGTCAATGCCAGTGTATTCAACACACATAGGTCTCACAGATCCAGTAGAGAATAATCCTTTTGTAATAACACACAGTCATTGACACATCCAATCCTTTGGTAGTCCAGCCCGAGGTCACGAAAAACCTTCTGAACTTTATCAAGTGTATTAGGATGTGGTGGCCCTTTGGAATCACATATGAGAATAGCTCAAGAATCGACTCACACACTTTTTTGCTCAAACCATTTAAACACTTTATCTGGTACAACCTGACAATGAAGGATAATTGGGTCACCTTCTCACAACCTGGATACAACTCCTTTCTGGCATCATTTAATAAGTCATAGAATGCCTTTGCACACCCAATTGGCTCCTGCTGGTTTATAACATCTGCTAAAGTACCCCCATGATCAGTGCCTCTAAGTAGACTGGACAACATATTTTCCATATCAGCATCATCAGAAATTATCTCCTCAGTTTTTGCTGATTGCTCAGCAATATTTTTCTAAACTGGTTTTTCTCCATGGTGTATCCAACAAGTATAATCTAATAACATATAACATCCCATTGCGAAGCATGTGAAAATGAACATCCTTGCGTGTCTTGTGGCAAATATTATGACATCTTGTGCAAGAACAAGGCATAGTTGCTCCTGCACAAGTCCCCTGGAATGCAACATTTGAAAATGACTTCTTTCTATCCTGCCACTCCTTCGTACCCCTGTCTTTTCTCATTCATGTCTTATCTTTTGAAATCGCTTCCTACAATTCAATCAGCCTATACGTAAGAGGATAGATGTACAAGAACATTACGTGAGCAATTGTACCTAGAGACGATGCTCCTCCACTCGCAGCTGGCGGTCGTGCACCAGTCACCCTTGTTGGGCAGCGCCACTGGCGTCGGTCTCAAAGGCCTGCGAATAATCCTCCACGCCACATTTGTACATCATTCTGGGCTTGACAGCGACACCGCCTACAACCCGTGTTGGTCCTCTTGATCGCGATGGACCCAGTCGCGTTCTCGCCGACATCGATCTCGCCCTCGACCTGCAGGATATACTGGACGGCATCGCGGGCCCCGCGGTCGGTGTCATAGCGTAGAAGGGCGAGGACTTAGGCCGCGCGTGTGTGGTCGGCCGCGACCGCCCGAGCGAGGCGATGGGCGCCCGCCTACACACGCTCGTACACGAAGACGAGCTCAAGCCCGATTTTGTAGCATGCACGAGGGGTGCCGATGATGGCAGACACTTCTTGAGGTCGAGGTCGGAGTAGAAGCGAGCCCCCTCGTCCGTGGACAAGGACATCATCGCCCACATCTCCCGCTCATGTGCCACAGGCCTACCCACGACACCCTCTCGGCACGCCGCGTGGAAGGCCTTGCAGCTGGCACGCAGATTGGAGAAGTTGTACATGGGCCGCGGGGAGCTTGCGACAACGCGCCGTGCGATCTCGATCGCCATCTCGTGCGGGAGCGGGAACTCCATAGGTGCAAATAGTAGTAATAAAAGATTTGGACATCTTGGGCACAATCCTATTATGGATGCTCGTGCAGAACGGAAGCAAGAGGAGAAGTTTGGAGGCTACGATGGATGGAGTGTTGTGGTAGAGAAGCAAGAGGATGACGTGCCTTTATAGCGGGTCGTCGTCTAATCAGCCAAGTGGAGATGATCAGATGCTTTGAAAACTCTGCTTTTGAACAGGTGGGTCATTCGGAGTTACGCCAAACTGCGGTTTGCCTCTTCACGGTTATCACAATGACTCAACGCGTCCCATTGGCTTCACAGGCAGTTTTTTGATTTGACACGACCCTTGTTGAGGATCATTTTAATTTGACACACGTCGCATCAGGTTCACGGGTGTGGCGTACGTGTATTCACAAGTGTGTTCATTTGTTCCTAAAGTTCGTTCCATCTATTTTTTCTTTTCTATATGTTGTTTAATGAACTATATATTCTATCTATTATCATTTAATGAACGATGACCCTCCACACCGGCTGGTGGCCTCTAAAGTGGTCTGTGTGGTACTTTAGCCACTAGAAGTGCTAGGGATTGCCCATAGCGGGGCCTGCAAAGCGGTATGTAATATAACAGAAAAATGCAACAGATAGCGACGACTGGAAAGAAAAGTGGAGACAGTGAACAGAAAGAAAAGAAAAGAAAGGACAAGAAAAATGTTAGAAAAAGATAGGTAGTACACAGAAAAAGATAGGTAGTACGCAGTACTTCCTCTGTCTTTAAAAACTTGTCGTTTTGTTGTTCAAAAATTAACTACTCCCTCCTTCCAATATTAGTTGTCATTAGGATAACTTTTCAACATCATTTTGTGGCATGTTGATCATGTTTGATGACGTTAAGGATCAGAATAGCTAGCCGTGGGTTGTGCCAGTAGCACCGGACCTAGGATTTTATGATAGGGTATGCCACATATAAAATTTTTCATATGTATTTTTTAAAATATAATTTGATGTATCAGCACTAAATAGCATGACAATTGTTAACTTCAATAAATTATTATATAAATAATTCAAATACAATACTGATAGTTCGAGATATAGTCATAAGCAAGAATCTCACATACTACTTGTGCGGCTTCTTTAACCTTCGTATTCTAAAGGACATTAATTGCTTCGTTTGCTTCAAAGAAAATATATCACTTAGTAAATATGGTCATCAAAAGACTATCCCTTGTCTTATTCTATAACATTGTTTTTAGAGTTAAATGCACTGGAGGTACATCAACTTGTAAGGATGTGTCACATAGGTCCACCAATTTCTAAAATACATTTATGGGTCCCTAATCTAATTATTTGAGTCATTAGCAGTCTAGTGCTTGCGTGACACGCCTACATGGCAAACACGTCACGCCAACAATAGAGACACGTTGGATTTTCTATTTTGCGTTTAACCCCCCATGAATACAATTATGATGAAACATTTGTAGGACTGAACAACCCTATCTAGGGTATCAGCAGTGACAGGCAGCGGGTGACGGGCGCCGTGGTGCGTCCAACTCCGAGTTCCCCACCACCGGCGTGCCGCCTCCACCCTAAAGTCCCCAATTGCCACCGCGCCGCTCCACCCTGAAGTCCTCAATTGCCGGTGCGCCGCCTCGAACCCAAGTCGCGCGCTCCACCCCTGAAGTCCTCAATCGCCACCGCGCCGCCTCCACCCCCATCTACCCCACCGCCGACGGTGACCTCCTCCCGCTGACTTCCCCAACCCAATGGCGCCGCTGATTTGGTTGTCGGTTTGGCTCATTTGGCTGTCGGTTTGTCCACGGTAAGCCTCACTACAAGGGTGTTAGTTGATTGCTATACTGAATAAGTTTTTATGGTAACATCTTTTGGTGTAACAGCATCAGATCAAGACTAGAGCACTCTGCCGGTCAGAGTGTCTTGCTAAGTACAACCAGGCAAGTAGCTTTTGAGTGCTGTAACAAATATTTTCTTGTTGCTCTGCCTTTCAATTCTAGCAAAGGAATTTGTCTGTGAGATACGAACTTGTAATGGGTACATATTTATGTGATTGGTCACTGCAAATATGATTCAGTGGCTCATTTGTATTTTGTGTATTTCTTGTAACAGCTTCTGGGATAGAATTAGACTACGATGGCCCCATGATTGAGGCAGGAAGGGCAAGAACCACCTTTGTATGGTATGACCTTCTATTTCGTCACTAATTTTTTTGTGCATTCACGACTTATGTGAGTGTTAGCTTTGTTTCTTTCCATTGTAAGCTAGGTTCCATACTTTTGAACAAACAAAATGACTGAACTCTCAGCTCTTGTCGTTTCCTGCTGCAGTTTTTTGTTTACTGCACATGAATCTGTTTCTATTCTAATACATGTTTAATACTCTTAATAGGAGTTGGGGATGACCTTTTTTTGATTGAGATGCATCATGGAGGCTTCTTTGTCGGACAAGGTGAAAACAGGTCATACATTGATGGAAAACGGAATTGGTTTGATTACTGTGAAAAGGAGACTTAGTCGCCATTATGGTTTGATGATTTTACTTCTGAACTTGGTTATGTGCGAACACCAAATTTTAGAGTGTATTGGTTGCTTCCTGGAAAAAGTATTGCTAATGGATTGAGAGTTTTATCCCCAGATTCAGACACGCTTGTTGTGAGCAGCATTGTTGAAGAAGTTAAGAACATTATCACTTATTTTGATCATTGTGACAACATTGCAAGTATGAATTGAGATGATATTGTCTTAAACCCAATTTCAGAGTTACGAAAAGTGATCAGCCCATGTAAAGTTGTGACTTTGAAGAAGAACAAGGATGAGAAGATTTCTTCTTTTTATTGTGATATCCCAACAGCAGAAGTCATGAATGAGAAACCATGTGAATAAGATGACAGTGAAAGTGAGTTTGTGGACAGTGACTACGATTTTGATAATGAAGATGATGATCTTTTTATGGATAGCATAGATGAAGTAGTTGACGAAGGGGTGGCTAAAGAGAAGAGGATTGGCAAGGGCAAGGAGCTAGTGAATGAGTTTGCTAATCCAAGTGATATGTCTTTTGATGGTAATGAGTTGCAGCTTCCAGAGTCTGATGGTGAGGGAGAGCCTAGAATAAAATTTAAATCGTGGACCAATGAAGACATGAATAATCCTATTTTCAAGGTGGCATGTTATTTGGCACTGTTGAAATGCTTAGGAAGGCTAAAATTGAGTACTCTCTAAAGAACAGAGTAAACATCAAAATGCCAAAGAATGAGAATAAAAGGATTCATGCAACATGTGAACAGGACTTTCCATGGAACCTTATGCTTCTAATGATAAGAGATATGGTGGATTAATGATCAAGACATTTAATAGTCAGCACAACTGCCAGAAGAGTTGGGAACTTAAGAGGTCAACATTAACTTTGCTAGCTAAGAAGTACTTGGATACATTCAAAGCTGATAACAGGATGAGCCTAAAGAATTTTGCTAGGACTGTATAAAAAGATTAGAACTTGACACCATCTAGGAGCAACTTTGCTAAGGCTAGAAGGATAGCAATGAAGCAGATTCATGGCGATGAGATTGAACATTACAACTTATGGGACTATGGACATGAATTGAGGAGAACAAATCCAGGAAGCACTTTCTTTCTAAGACTGGTTGGTCCTAGATTCAGCACTTTATATATTTCACTTAGTGCTTGTAAAGCAGGTTTCATGTCTGGTTGTAGGCCTGTTACCTGTCTTAACGGTTGTCATATTATGCGAAAATTTGGAGGTCAGCTGTTAACTGCAGTTGGCACTGATCCTAATGATTCTATATATCCAATAGTTATGGGAGTTGTGGAGGTAGAAAGCTTCACCTCTTGGAAATGGTTTTTGGAAATACTGAAAGAAGACCTGGACATACTGAAAGCATCTAGGCCCTATGAGTACGGTTTCGGTGATTAATGACAACCATTCGATTTTACTAATGGATTTGTGAATGCAAGGTCCCAATAATCACTCAATCAAATGAAATCAAAATGACATTGGAGACCCATATAAAATCAACCTTAAGTTCAAATCAATCACATGAAGAGAAGGAGTGAAAGCTCTAAATTGACATCATTCAAATGCTTGAAGATTATTAGAACAACAATTCAAACAAGTGTCAAAGAGGTCCCATGTTCAAATTCCAAAAGAACAACTCAAAACAACTCGAAGTCAACAAAATGAACCCACCAGATCATCCAATAATCTCAGAGATGACTACATCGGTCGAGTTGTGTCAACAGAAGAAGAAGACCTCAGAGCAAAGCACTCACCGGATCATCAGATGTGTGACTCAGCTACATCGGTCCATCAGTACAGTTTGCAACATCATTGAACCAAGTGAAGCACCGGATCATCCGATGTACAGAAGTATAAACATCGGTTGATTACTCCAGTAAGCATTAAGGTTGAGTCAACTCTGGAGGAAGAGCCACCGGATCATCTGACGATGAAGATGAAGCTACATCGGTCTAACAACGGTCATATCTGACACCATGACGTCAGCCAACTTAATTAGACCAATGATGACAAAGGGGGAGACATCGGATCTTCCGGTGTGTACAATAAAGTTCTGTCAGCCGACTTTTCCAACGGCTATTTCGGGAAGGTTGGCTTTAAATACCCCCAAAACCAGTCTTTACGAGAAGTCTTGTTACTCAGAAGCTAACAACACATCCAAGAGCACTCAAGATCAAGAGCTTACACTTCTACACCCATTAGATCATTTGTATAGGCTAGATCTAGCTAGAGAAAAGCTTGTGTGCGTCCATTCTCTGTGATTGGAGTCTCTAGACTAGTGAGAGGTTGAAGAGATCCTTCCGGAGCTTACCAAGGTGTGTGTGGAAGCCCGGAAGATCAAGGATTGTACAAGGCTTGAGCTCCACCTTGCCGGAGATGGCGAACGGAGAAGAATAGTGAATACCCCCTTGTCTCGGTGATTTGGGAGTGGCAAAACCTTTCGGTGGGTGCCACAACGTGGATGTAGGAAGATCCTTGTGATCTTGCCGAACCACGGAATAAACTCCGTGTCTCCGTGTCCTTTGAGCGTTTGCATCCCTCTCCCTCCTTTTTACATTTATGCAATCTTCATTCCGCAACTAAAATTTACGTTGATCGCATAGATTAATCGCATAGGGAATTGGCCTTTAAGTCGTTAGTTTTTAATTACTTTAAAATTTGAAAGAAAGCCCAATTCGCCCTCCCTCTTGAGCGTTTCGATCCTTACACATACAAAACACATATCCCTGGACTTTGATGATAGACAAGCAAAAAGGTATAGGGTCAGTTTGGATTGTTATCAATGTCTACCTTACCAAATTTTTGTAGTTGACCATAAAGTAAGTGTGTATTGGGATTGAAGTCAAAATTTGGCAAGCCAATTCACCCATGTGATGTGCTAGTTTATTTTTCTTACCAATGTTGGCCAAATGTTGAGTGACCAATTCCTCTATCAATATTTGGTAAAGCCAACATGTTGGTAAGGTAAACAAAGTTGACAGACCCCTAATTCTTGCAGTGCAACAAGTATTTCCTGAATCTGAGCACATATTTTGTGTCAGACATCTCTACTCAAACTTTTAGCAATACTTTAAGGGAGAAACATTGAAGAATCAGTTGTGGGCATGTGCTAGACCAAACAGTGTAGTTAAATGGAATAAAAACATGGATATCATGAAGGCACTAAACCAGCAAGCATATGACTGACTAGAGATAATGCCACCAAATTCATGGGTACGAGCTTTCTTTAGCACCTTTCCTAAATGTGGTATTCTACTTAACAATAGTTGTGAGGTGTTCAACAAATATATATTAGATGCTAGAGAAATGCCAATACTCATTATGTTGGAGAGGATACAATGTCAGCTTATGACTAGGCACTACAACAAATACAAAGAAGTAGGAGAAGTTTGGACATGTCCTTTTTATCCTAAAATTAGGAAGAAGGTTCATAAAATAATTGAATTGGCAAATACATGTTATGCACTTCCTGCTGGTAAGGGAGTATCCCAAGTTGATGATAAGGGGTTCTCACATATTGTGGACATCACAAAGAAAACATGTTCCTGCAGAAGATGGGATCTCACATGCATTCCTTGTCCCGTGGCATGGCTTGTTTGAGGAATAAAAGGATACCTGCAGAAACGATTATTCTGAGTGCTACAAAGCTGAAAGGTACCTCCAAGCTTAGGGCATACCATCTGGCCATTCAGTGATAAAACCACATGGGAAAGTGTGAACGTACCTAAAGTGCTACCTCCAGTATACGTGAAAAAAGCTGGCAGACCACCCAGTCAAGAAGGAAGCAACCATATGAGAAGGAAGGAAGAAATAGAGTAGTAGTAATGCCAAAACATGGAATAAGCATCACTTGTGGATATTGTGGTGTCTCAGTCCACAACAGTGCTGGTTGTGAATTAAAGAAGGCAGGTTTAAGGCCAAAATTTCCCCACTTAGGAAACCTGCACCAGCAACTCATTTACAATTTGTTGAACAACAAACTGTCATCACTCAGGTAAATTATATTGACTGAATGAATTTTCCTGCAACAATTATTTGGTAGATTGAAAACTAACCAACCTTCTTGCTGTAGGAACCACTTTTGTCTCAACAAGCATCCAATTTTTATCAAATAGAACTGATAAAACAGTATCTAAAATGGCTGTAGAGTTATGCCACACACAAATCCTCACATTATCATCTCATTTCTTAAACTGATCATTTTTCTTGAAGCATTTAAACTTGCATGCTCTTCGCAGGCATCACAATGCAGCACAATGGATCAGGTAGTTCAAACCAGATTCGTTTTTCATCATCACCAATCGACCCGAACACAAACCAACTCCACCTACTACTGCAACCAAAGAAGGCAAATCTGCGGCAGCCAAACGAAAGAGTGCTGTGGAAGCACAAAAAAAAGGGAAGAAAGTAGCCGCTGGAAACAAGAAGTAACCATCCGAAGCTTGCACGTATTTTTTTTTTTTGACGGAAAAAGGTTGCACGTATTTTGAAGTTCTTCTATTAGGTTGCTGTGAAAAAGTTAGAATAAACTTGTACTATATTGCAGTTCTTTTGGTGGTAGAAACCATGTTACTTTGCTGTGATCACACATAACATGTGTGTATATTTTTTGGAGTTTTTGCTACCAATGCCCCTGTTATGTTGCTGTGAACAGATGTACTAAACTTGTTATATATTGAAGTTCTTGTGGTGCTGCATACAATTTTTTTGTGTTATTTTGCTCTTATAATATTATGGAGTTCTTGATCATGCTAAAAAAAATTGTCTGTGAAGTGTCGTTTGTTATGCTCTGGTACAGAAGAAAACGCACAAAAAAAAAAAACAGAGGCTGACAAAAAAATGGGAACTTGGGGATAGAACCAGGACGTCTGGAACGAAAAGACAGGCCTTAACGAGTAAACCATGCTGAATTTCTTGACTAGAAATACGAAGTTATTGTTATTATACAAATTCAGAACCATCAATTGCAACAAAACCAGATCGCTGCCATGCCACTCGGAGCACCGCTTCCACGCTGATCCGTGCCAGAATATCGCCACTCCCCAAACCGCTGCCCGTCCTGTTGTGATGAGCGCTGGAGGGTACCGCAGAGGACCTCTTCCACACAGATCTTGGATGGATTGGCGTCAGCGTTGTGAACATTCAAATGGCTGGAGTTTACTCAGCTCGACATTGTGAAGTTTCAGAATAAGAGTAATAGGAGGGGCTTAACCGCAAAATAACAAATCCAACATGTAGGCTGACGTGTACGCCACGTGGAGGCGCTACGAGTGTGATGGACTGCTAATAACACACTTAATTACATTAGGGACCTATAAATCCATTTTATAAGTTGGTAGACCTATGTGACACACACCTAATAGTTGATGTACCTGCAATGCATTTAACTCTTGTTTTTACTAAAATCATTACAAATGCAGCTCTACAGAAAGCACTATTTCCAAAACTTATTTTTGCCACTAGTAAAACTAAAACTCCTGTTCTCAAAAGTTTGTCATTTTTTAGTTCAGAAATAAACTAAAAAGTGATAAACTTTTGAGGACGGAAGGAGTACCAATTTGATAAGCGAGTAAACTGTATACACCACATCCGATCCTCAACGTCATCAAATTATCATGACCCTCAACCAGTGTTATCCTAAACAGCCTAAACGGTATGTTTAAACATGTTTAAGCTCTAAACCGAGGGCAATTGCGCAGTTTAGCTTGTAAACACTGGATTAAATGGTTGACCCGTTTAAGCAGGCCAAACGGAACGGATTTTAAATATGTTTAGAACCGTTTAGGCAAGGTGAACTTACAGTTCTAACTCAAATGCAGGTTTCAAATTAATATCACCAAGTTGATTAAAATCAATACATTTTTTAAGCTTCACGTAAACAAATCACAAGCAATATTACTTGTGTTTCAAAAATATAATAAAATAACCATTAGCCACTGAAGGTTAAAATATTTGTTTAGGTTACTACGACATGCACTGTTTTTCAATCTCAATATTATTATTTTGTGGTGTACATGTATTGTGATTGTCTCTTTAATTTTTATATGATAACGAAGTTAATTTGGTTCCAATTTCCAAACATGAGTTTGATTTGAACTTCTACCATAGAGCAAAGTAGTAAAAAATATTTTTTCGCTAATACAATACACACTATTTAATCCGTTTAAACGCCATCTAAACCTTTTAAGCGCTAAACAGAGCTCCACCGACTGGTACCGTTTACCGTTTAGGATAACACGGTCCTCAACACGTGATCAAACATGTATGATCAGAGCTCTCTTTCACAAGCATGTATGTCTACCCAGTGGCGGATCTAGGATTTAGCTGAAGGGTACGCCATATAAATATACTCCACTCACCTTAAAAAGTTTGTCGCTTTGTAGTTCATTTTTACAAAAGGACATGCTTTTTTGGGATGGAGGGAGTATATATATATATATATATATATATATATATATATATATATATATATATAGACACACACACACACACATAATATTTACAATTCGTTGAACAATAGTAAAGTTTGTAAAATATTTGATATATCGACAATAAATAAGACGATAGGTCCTAAATTCAATAAACCATTTAATATTTTATAAAATACATAAAATTTAAAACATAATACGGTAAATAACATAGTAAGTCTTAACATTAAAACTACAATAGCAAAAGTTTAAATATATAGACACAAGGGAGAATCATTTTCTAGATGGCATTATGCATTATTCGTTACATACTTATTCATTTCTTCACGATTTTATTTAAGAAACTTCAAATGTTTATTGAAGTCTCTCTATTGCGAGCTCCTCACTTTTTTCATGCTCACATCATGTTCAACGTTGATGCTAGAGAAACTTGATACATTTAAGTGAATAAGTTGATTTTTTTAAAGACGAACATCGACATCAATTAACTTCTCAATATGATAATCCATTGTTACTCCTGGGTTCAAAAAGTTAATGTATCTCTTTTTACATTATATGTCTTAGAACCCAGATGTTTGAAAATTGTTTTCTCTCCTATATAAAAATTTATCTCTATACACCAATAATAAATTTCTAATCTTGACCAAGTAGCGTATAAAATAAAATAGAGAACCCTTTTCGATACAATATGCAATTCAATCATGTTCCTATATTTAAACATAAGGGCAATCTTCTTGGTTCTGCCCATTGTTAGCAATTGAATTGCTCCCCCTCATAGCAGGTGTTAAAGCCATTATTAATGCATTGCATTGCATGCCATTGTTAAAGCCATTTTTAATGCTTTGCTTTGCATACCATCATGCATGATCACGACAATTATCATTGGATCGATATGGACTCTCGGTCGAACAGCCACACGCGCGTTCTAGTCGATCTCTTCCGCACCTCGTTAAAATCATTCGCGACACCGCGGGGGCGGACCAACAGAATATGCCAGGTGAGCCAATGCATAACCCATACCCCACTACCATAGATTGCAGCTCAAGTGACGATGTTACGACTCCTGGAATCCTTGCATTGTCAGAAGAGGTTAGATACTTTGCTTCCTACCATGCATAACGACATATTTCATTGGGGCCGGTGCTGCCTTACGTTGTACATACTCCCTCCCGATTCAAAATAATTGTCACCAGTTAGTTCATATTTGACCTAGTCGGTGCCCGATGACAACTATTTCGAACTAGGTGGGAGTATATAAGCTACTATACCACATAGTGAGGATGATATCTTCAATGTTTATTCCAAGCAATATTGTTAAACTCTCAGTTAAACTTGTTAAAATAAAAAATGCATTAGGTCGGATGTGGCTCATGTTACAAGAGCTTCTAGGAGTGGAGCAACGTGCGTTGGAAAACTTTTTCGGGTCGTGGCGATCTATGATGGCTGGGTAGTTACAAGGCGATGGGACATGCCACTCCCGTCGTCGTCCTTATCTCTTCCCCTCCCCCTGGCCACGGATACGGCTTCTCTCCTCCCGTTCTCTCATATCCCCGCTGACGTGTAATAATTTTATTCGTCTCTTCATTTATTTCCAGTCTAATAACCATATTCTCACAACCAATTAAAATATGACATGTCAGCGGGAGCACGCATGAGTGGAGAGAAGCCGCGTCCGACCGCGGATAAAATGGTTGGGCGCGGCCTCCTTCCTTGTGCCTTCGTCTTCCATTTTGTCACTTTGCCCCTTCTTTTAGCCACGCCTACTGATTGTGTACATGTGGTCTTCTCCCGTTTTGCTTTCACCCTCGTCCTTCCGCGTCCGATCGCCTTGTTCGTACATGGGTGTGCGGCAACCGATGTGGTCGACGCGGGCCGCCTGACAGATCGATGGGATTCCGGAAGGGGATCCTGGAGGAGTTCAAGCTCAGTTGCGCGTGTTGTAAAGGTGTTCCCTCAAGGGTTAGAGGATAAAAGGTACCATCTAGTCAGTAAACCAAAGGTTCGAATGAATCAACACGGCTGGGTACATGGTCCGAGTGTGCCGGCATAGCTTAACCCCCGTCATGCATCCCCGGTGGCAGTTGGGAAGAGCCTGCTATGTTCTGATCCCTGTCCTCCATCCACAGAGGCCCGTGTTGAGTGGATGGCTTCGACGGGAGGAGATCGGCTTCTAATGTCGCGGAGGATGCTTACAAGAGCGGATGCATCCACCAACATGCAAGTTTCTTGATGATAAACTGACTGCAAAGGTGGGCGGTCATCCGCAAGACGGAACCGCGGGCTTTCCTCACTCGTCCTTTTGAAGAAACGACACACGACATGCAAGTTTCACGTGGAAAAACTAACCGCGGGGGCAGGCGGCCATCCTCAAGACGGAAGCGCGCGGGTGTCCAGGCTCAGCCGGGCGTGCCGGAAGTGTTGATTTTATGGCTCATTACATGTATTCTAAGAATAGAATATTTCCTACCATGCATGTATGAACATATATTTCTATGTTTATCATATTCTCTACCATGTATACTCTCAACCTATATGGCAGTTTATCTACCACACTAATTAAGAATAGTATCCTGTCATCAATAGAGATAACATACTATGTTTGACAGGGAGGATCTTCCCTCGAGGGTTCGAGGATAGAATGTACTACCATCTAGGCACAGCTCACTACGTGGTTCATCAAATTAATCGCATGCTACAATGTACAGTACATTTTCTGACATGTACTTATCCTTTCGAAGAAATGACTGTCGTAGGCGCTAGCCGCTACGTGTTCTGATTTTAGGAACAAATGAAGACACTTGTGAAAACACGTACGCCACATCCGATCTTCAGCGTCGTCAAATTAACATCATCCTCAACAAGGGCCACAAAAATCCTCAACACCTGATCAAACAAGCATGCATGATTGCGAGCTCTCTTTCACATGCATTCATGTCCACCATCATACATGATCACGTCAATTATCATCAGTTTGATATGGACTCTAGGCTGCTATTGATTATAGGGGCTTGTAATCAAACTTTATTTTGTTTCCATCTCGCTTATTAATATATGCCAGCAGCGGTCGAATCATTCAAAATAATATGAACTCTTGGTCGATTGCCACACGTGTTCACGTCAATCTTCCACACCTCGATGAAATCGTTCGCATGAAATGTTACAAACATCGTTGGACAGACCTATAAATTATGCCAGGTGGGCCATTGCATACCATGGGCCTTTTGCGTGTCAAATTAAAGAACTGCCCATGAAGCGGATGGGACGCGTCGAGTCGTTGTGATAACTAGAGGAGGCAAACAACTCTCTAGGCAAATCATATAATTCTTTTTTCTAAAACACAAGATTTCTATCCTACTATTATTGTATTCTTTCACTTAAACTACTAACAATGTAAACTGATGAAATAAATGTTTTTTCCACAAAGAAAAGTTGTTGTACGTGGTGTTTCGTTGAGACAATGCAACTTGTGGTCATAACAATAAGAATTCAAAAATAGAAAGAGTATATCAGATAAAAAAAATCTTCATACTTTTCCTACTCAAGGCTCGGTCCCATCAAATTCGAAAACTCCTCCACTCATATCGTAGCTGCATCAGCTATATATCTATGCCCGTGCAAAATCCAAACTAGAGGTAGAGGAAGGTTTGCACAAGAGAGAAGTTGTGTCGCGCCGTCGCAGACTACAACTGTAGGGACAATAAGAGGATCCAATAGCAGGGACTCAGGTGTTTAACATGAGGTTCGAGGACAACGTGATCACCACCACCATGACGTCCTCCGACAAGGCCGTGGAGGACTGGCTTGACGAGGTCCTCTTCGTCCACCACCGGCACCTTCACAAGCTCATCATCGGGCTCGACGTTGAGTGGTGCCCTAGCTACTCAGACGACCATAACCCCGTCGCCGTTCTACAACTCTGCCTCAACCGTCGTTGCCTCATCTCCCAGGTCATCCATGTTGACTACTTCTCCGATGAGTTGGAAGATTTCCTCAGTCATTGTGACAACCGCTTCATTGGTGTGGCCGTGGAGGGTGAGCCGACCGACTCTGGAAGGACTGGCAGCTAAAGGTGGCAAAAACGGTGGACCTGGCTGAGCTCGCAGCAGCAGAGATGGACCGCTTGTTCCTCAGCTGCGCGGGGCTGAAGGACGTCATGAGCGCCGTGATGGGCACCGACATGTAGAATCCTGACCGGGAGAGGACGAGCCACTGGGGCGCGTGCAATCTCTTCGTCGAGCAGATCAACTATGCCTGCATTGATGCTTTCATCTCCTTCGAGGTCATCTGCAAGCTGCTCTCCAGCAACTACCAATCTAACCACCGAGTTTGGGAATTCGTAGGTGCAGCGCTCTAGTTCTAGCTTTCTTGCTTCGACTTTCGTGTCGCCGCCGTCAGTTAGATCAGGGGCGCGGCCCGAGGTGAGGGCTTAGACATGTATGTTATTTTACATGCATCGAGGTCTTTGACATGATCGATGTCTTTCACATGCATGTTAGTTGTTGTCTGTGCATGTTATTTCTGTACCATGTACTCTCTCCATTCTCAAAAGATTCTCACCTTTAGTTCATTTTTTGAACAAAGGTAACAATCTTTTGAGAAAGGAGGGAGTATACTCTCAATCTATATGGCAGTTTATCTACCACACTAATGAAAAATAATATCCTGTCATCAATAGAGCTAACATACTATGTTGGACTGTAAGGATGTTCCTTCGAAGGCTCGAGGATAAAATGTACTACTACCTCTACCCCAGTCTAACTCTATTTTTAGAAATGGTCAAAGTCAAACTTTTTTAAATTTGCTCAAGTTTATATAAAAAAGTATAAGTATTTATAAAACAAAATAGCTATTATGTGGAAATATACTTCATGGTGAATCTAATGGTACTAATATGGTGTTATGAAAGGTAATATTTTTTCTATAACATTAGTCAAAGTTAGATTAGCTTTACTTTGAAAAATTCTAGAAATAGAGTTAGAATGGGACAGAGTGAGTACCATCTGGGCACAGCTCACTACATGGTGCATGAAATTAATCGCATGCTACCATGTACAGTATATTTTCCAACATGTTGTACTCGTCATTTCGAAGAAACTATGCCAGCATCGACGCCTGAACGGGAGAGGACAAGCCACGAGGACGCGTGCAATCTCTCTGTCAATCAGATCTACTATGCCAGCATCGACGCCTTCGTCTCCTTCAAGGTCGTCTGCCAGCTACTCTCCGACAACTACTAATCTAACCACCGAGTTTGTGAATCGGTTGCTGTCGATCAGCCCGGCAGGTAATTCGCAAGTGCAGCGCTCAAGTTTTAGCTTTCCTGCTTCGGCCTCCGTGTCGCTGCCGTCAGTTAGATCAGCGGCGCGGGCCGAGGCGAGGGCTTAGACATGTATGTTATTTTACATGCATCGAGGTCTTTCACATGATCGATGTCTTTCACATGCATGTTAGTTGTTCTCCGTGCATGTTATTTCTCTACCATGTAGTCTCTCCTAACTCAAAGGATTCTCACCTTTTAGTTCATTTTTTGAACAAAGGTAACAATCTTTTGAGAAAGGAGGGAGTATACTCTCAACATATATGGGAGTTTATCTACCGCACTAATGAAAAATAATATCATGTCATCAATAGACCTAACATACTATGTTTGACAGGAAGGATGTTCTCTCGAAGGTTCGAGGATAGAATGTACTACTACCTCTGTCCCGATATAACTCTATTTTTAGAAATGGTCAAAGTCAAACTTTTTTAAATTTGATCAAGTTTATATAAAAAGTATAAGTATTTAAAAAACAAAATAAATATTATGTGGAAATATACTTCATGGTGAATCTAGTGGTACTAATATGGTGTTATGAAAGGTAATATTTTTGTCTATAACATTAGTCAAAGTTAGATTAGCTTTACTTCGACCAATTCGAGAAATAGAGTTAGAATGGGACAGAGTGAGTACCATCTAGGCATAGCTCACTACATGGTTCATCAAATTAATCGCATGCTACCATGTACAGTATATTTTCCAACATGTTGTACTCGTCCTTTCGAAGGAACAATAGCTGTAGGCACTAGACGATATGTGTTCTGATTTTAGAAACAAATGAACACACTTGTGAAAACACGTACGTCACATCTGATCCTGAATGTCATCAAATTAACATGATCCTCAACAAGGGGCGCAAAAATCCCCAACACGTGATCAAACATGCATGCATGATCGCGAGCTCTCTTTCACATGCATTCATGTCTACCATCATAAATGATCACGGCAATTATATTCGTGTCGATATGGACTCTCGATGGCTATTCATTACAGAGGCCTGTAATCAAACTTTATTTTGTTTTCCATCTCGCTTATTAATATATGCCGGCAACGGTTGGATCTTTCAAAAAAGGATATGGACTCTCGGTCGATTGCCACGCGCGTTCACGTCAATCTTCCATACCTCGTCGAAATTGTTTCCACGAAATGTTACGAACACCGCGGGACGGACCTACAAATTATTCCAGGTGGGCCATTGCATACCCTGGGCCCTTTGTGTGTCAAATTAAAAAACTGGCCGTGAAGCTGATGGGACTCGTCGAGCCGTTGTGATTACTAGAGGAGGCAAACAACTCTCTAGCCAAACCGTATAATTATGTTTCTAAAACAAAAGATCTCTATCCTACTATTATTGTATTCTTTCACTTAAACTCATCCAACTAACAATGTAAATTGAAGAAATAAATGTTTTTTCTACGAAGAAAAGTTGTTGTATGTGGTGTTTCGTTGAGACAATGCAACTTGTGGTCATAATGATAAGAATTAAAAAATCTAAGGAGAATATCAGATTAAAAAAATCTTTATACTTTCTTTACCCGGAGCTCGGTCGCGTCAAATTCAGAAACTCCTCCGCTCATATCGTAACTCAATTAGTTATATATCCACGCTCGTTTCCAAAAATCCAATCTAGAGGTAGAGGAAGGTTTGCACAAGAGAGAAGTTGCATCGAGCCGTTGCGATAAACGAGAGGAGGCAAACCGCGGTTTAGAGTAATTCCAACTGACCCACCGGTTCAACAGCACAATTTTCGAAGCATCCAATCATCTCCACTCGCATGCTTAGACAACGACCCACTATAAAGGCAGAGCGCCCTCTTGCTTCTCCACTGTGTGGGGACCGGAGCCCCGACAACCATGGATCTCATTGGGTGGTGTCGTGCGATGCGACATCCAATAGTAGACAAGAAAAGAACGAGAATAAAATGCAATACCAAGTCTTTATTTATAAACACAGTAGAAGTTTTACAATACTAAGCGAAAAGGAAAGTGACCTATACATCATATGTATGCTCTCAGCACTAGCAATGCAAAAACAAAGTCATCCATGCCCTGGATGCTTTGCACTAGCAACCCTCACTCAACAAACTTACGGTGGCGTGCAGGGCTCCCACTCAGCTGTAAACCTTGGAGGGGGTGCAACCTCGTCGTCGAACCCGTCATCAATTGTGTAATCTGCAAAAACTTGTTAACTGCAAATGTGAGCTTAAGGCTCAGCAAGACTAACCCATCCAACTAGACATGTGCAGGGTAAAGTCTAACCATAGGTAATGAATAGCATAAATAGACTCGCCTACAAGTGGATCCTTATAATCATGTTTTAAGTAGCAAATGCCATTCTTCAGGCATGGCACATCATAGACTCCAAAATCAAACAAGAAACACTTTGTCGATGATATGACCTGCCCAAAGCACATAATGCTATTACCGGATTAGTATTTGGAAACTGTAAACTTTTAATTGTGCTATCTCTAAGCCACACAAGGTTGCAAAACAATTGTAATTCAATGCATCATATTCTTCTTGCTTTTTCAGTATTTACTACGTCATAACATAGTGAACAATTGGTACTCTATTACTGCGAGGGACGATGATTACAATAGGACACATTCAGACAACACGACACATACGCGCTTTCGGAAGCGCCAACGAGTACTTACAGCAGTACCTACATAACACTTCAATACTAGTCGTATATGGCCACCTTTCACCCGACACTCGAATGTCGAACCGGTCAATTCATCACAGGTAGGAGGTCCCTTCGTGGGGGCATACTCTGACGTGCCCACCAGCTGATTTACACCTTGCTGCCCTCAACCTACGCCTATAATACGGAACGGTATGCCTTGACAAACCAGTATCAGGCCACATCAGTTTGTTAGAGCCCATTTCTCCAGTATGTCGCCGGTACAATTCAAGCTTGTCCAGCAGGGCCGCATACGGCGTGGGCCTTAATCGAACGGTCAGAGCTATGCAACCAAGCCCACCTCTTGTTGCTTCCTACTCATCTCCGACCAGTCTCCAGTTCATACTAACAGTCATTCTTTATATTTACCCGACCCAGTGTAGATGAGTGTCATCTCTCTCGTGAGTAGATTCCAACTACTCGATTCTATCGGTTTCCTGACAACATTAGCATGGCAGTTGCTACACGAGTCGGTGAGCTATTCTAACCACTCTCTGGGTTAGTTGGTCATGCAAGTGGATGTCAAACACCTTAAACATAATGCACAAACATCCAAAGACGTAAGGTGAATGAAAATTGTAAAGACACTGTAAGGAACATAAATACAAACCGGGGCTTGCCTGAATGTGAGTCCGGGTCTACGTTAGTCTTCGGCATATGGATTTCCAATGCATCCGGCTCCTCCTCGACTACAGATACTACACGATATGCATAACTATATATGAATGACTTTGAAAATAAATAATAGGTTTAAGGTCACAAGCTTAGATCATGTGATCAATATAAGATAATGATCTTAATTGGCTTTGGGACTTTTATGGTAGATACTAGGGACTATAATGGAGACTCTTGCAAAGAACAAGAGATGATCAAGGAAGTTTGTTGTCTCTAAAGTTCCTACAAGTAAAAGCATTCTCTGAATTTTGGATGTAATTCTGGAGGTCTATTATGGCTACCAGTGGTTGTACCATGCAGAGGGGATCTCACTGGTTCTAGGAAAATTTGTTTCACAATTTTTAAGCTTCCTACAGGGAGAATTTGATTTTACAAATTTGGGAAAATTTCTTAATTGTTTACTGTTCTTTTCTCAATTTTTCAATTACATAGAGATTTGGAACACTGATCAACCCAGTAAATCAAGTCCAATGAACTTGAAATTTTTACTGGATATCAAGTGAATTTTGTAGAGTGTCCTGAGAAAAATTGGGAACTGTCCAATGAGCAAAACAGGAGTAATTAATTTCCCAAGCAGTTAGTTCAAAGGAATTAATTATGCAAATTCTGGGAGTTTCATGTCCAACCAATTGCACCACTGTAAATTTGGGATCAATATGAGTCTACCAGAATTTATTTGGAAATTTATAGCGATGCAATTTGTTCGACATGAAACTCCCAAAATTTTCATAATTAATTCCTTTGAACTAACTGCTTGAGAAATTAATTACTCCTGTCCTGTTAATTGGAAAATTCTTAATTTTGGTCAGAGCACTCATATTAATACACTTGATCTCCAATAAACATTTCAATTTAATTGTACTTTAATTACTCGGTTGATCGGAGTTCCAAATCTCTATGTAGTTAAAAAATTGAGAAAAATACAAAATAAATTTCAGCTTTTCCCCCAAACTTGTAAAATCAGTTTCTCCCTGTAGGAAACTTAGAAAATTGTGAAATTAATTTTCCTAGAACCAGTGAGACCCCATCGACATGGAACAACCATTGGTAGCAATGATAGACCTCCAGAATTGCAACCAAAATTCAGAGAAGGTTTATTGTTGTAGGAATTTTTGGGACAACAAACTTCCTTGATCATTTCCTGTTCTTTGCAAGAGTCTCTATTATAGTCCCTAGTATCTACCGTAAAAAATTCCAAATCCAATTAAGATCATAATATTATTTGATTCATGAGATATTAGCTTGTGACCTTAAACATATTAATTATTTTCATAGTCATTCATGTATAGTATATGCATAACGTGTAGTAATTGAAGTGGAGGAGCAGCTAGAAGCTTTGGAAGTCCAGCTGCCAGAGACTAACATAGACTCGGACTCGCATTCAGGTAAGCCCCAGTTTGCATTTAAGTTCCTTACAGTGTCCTTGCAGTTTTCATTCACCTTACGTCTTCAGATGTTTGTGCATTACGTTTAAGGTGTTTGACATCCACTTGCATGACCAAATAACCCAGGGAGTGGTTACAATAGCTCACAGACTCCTGTAGTAAATGCCATGCTTATATTCATAGGGATCCGGTAGAAGTCGAGTAGTTGGAATCTACTCGCGAGATAGGATTTTATCATACGGGATGAATTGGATCAAGAAATGTTTTATAAATAGGAAATGAGACCGGCTAGAGATGAGTAGGAACGACAAGATGTGGTCTTCGTCGCATAGCTCTGACCGTGTTGATTAAGGCTCGTGTAGTGTGCGGCCCTGCTGGACAAGCTTGAATGTACCGGTGACATACTGGAGAAATGGGCTCCACTAAACTAATGTAGCTTGATACTGGTTTGTCGAGGCATTCCGGTCCGTTTTATAGGTGTGGGTTGAGGGAAGCAAGGTGTAAATCATCTGGTGGGCACGTCAGAGTACGCCCCACGTAGTGACCTCCTACTCGTGACGAATCGATTGGTTCGACATTTTAGTGTTGGGTGAAAGGTGGCCATATACGACTAGTACTGAAGTGCTATGTAGGTACTGGTGTATGTACTCGCTGGCATTTCTGAAAGTGCATGTGTGTCGTGTTGTCCTGGTGTGTCCTGATTGCAATCACCGCCCCTCGTGGTAATAGAGTACCACTTGTTCACTGCGCTGTGACATAGTAAATATTGAAGAACTCAGGAGAATACGATGTACTGAATTATAATTGTTTTGCAACCTTGTATGGCTTAGAGATCGTACAATTAAAAGTTTATAGTTTCCCCATACTTTATCTATAATAGCATTATGTGCTTTGGGCAAGTCATATCATTGGTAAAGCGTTTCTTGTTTGATTGTTGAGTCTATGATGTGTCGTGCCTGAAGAATGTCATGTGCTACTTAAAACATGACTATAAGGATCCACTTGTAGGAGTGTCCTTTATGCTATTCCTTACCTATGTTTAGTATTCACCTATGCATATGTCTAGTGAGACGGGTTAGTCTTGCTTAGCCTTAAGCTCACGTTTGCAGTTTACAAGTTTTTGCAGATTATACTACTGATGATGGGTTCGATGACGAGGTTGCACCCTATCCAAGGTTAACAGCCGAGTCAGAACCCTGCACGCCGCCGTAAGTTGGGTATTGCTAGTGTGAAGGATCCAGGACATGGATGACTTGTCTTTTGCATAGCTAGTGTCCAGAGCGTAGCTATGATGTATAGTTCTCTTTCCTCCTTCGCTTAGTATTGTAAAACTTTTGCTGTGTTTATAAGTAAAGACTTGGTAGTATATTTTATTCTCGTTCTTTTCTTGTATACCATTGGGTGTCGCATCGCACGACACCACCCAGTGAGATCCTTGGATGTCGGGATCTCGGTCCACACAACATGGTATCAAAGCATCATTGGAAACAATGTGCTTGAGAGGAGCATATTTTCAAAAACTTAGGATTATATGAGTGAGAAATTAGCTATATGCCCATATAAGGATTATTATTAGTATTAGTTATAAAGGTGGCAAAATAACTTATGTGTTGTTATATTCTGTAACGACACTCCGACGTCAGGTAAGAGGTAAGGTACGCCACCATAAGCGGATCAATTGTGGTAAGCTCACCATGTGAGAGGTAGCATGGAAATTTTTCCGTGGCTTGGCACGGAAATGTTAATAGGAGTCTCTGAAACTTTCCATGTTTCTGAGAACCTATGACACACGGTACTCCAGCGTGCTTCAAAGTCAGTGGGAGCCCCCGTCGGGTGGTGAACAACCCGATAGTATGCGTCTCTAGAAGTATTCATGTTCTATGGGAGCATGCGGAACACGTATGCCCGAGCGTGTATAAGCCGGTTCATGCGGGAGTCTTTGCTGTACATATGTAGCACAGCCATGTACCTCGAGACATGACATCGCTCAAGGGCGACTCACACCAGAGTCGTATGCATTTACTTTCAAATATATATCTGTGTATTGTGACTTCCTGTCGTGTTTCCCTGAACCACCCTTGTTGTGTGCAGGTGTGATAGGGGACTGTTTGTCTTCTGCAGCACTAACTATGGTAGGGACCCGTGTAGAACACATTTGCGAGTGAACGATACTAGGGCCACCTATAAACGTATCCGGATATACCGGTTAGAATTTTCTTTGGTGAGGCACGTAGTACCTTTAGTATCAACTTTGATACATGACCATCCCCAATGACAGAATGGTTACGTTACATTTTGGAAAGTCTGTCTATCTGATGCTGGTAAGCTTGGACTCCGCAAAACAGGTGTCGACTCAACAAAGGGTTAGAACCAAGATTCTTAATTTCTGGCAGAAGTTTGCTCAACTTCGCCAGGTTGTAGTCTTGGTTATATGAAAAATAATATAGGGGTATTCTATATGGATGGAAATATCTTGAAGATCTCTACAACTTTTCTGTTGACCATCAAGGCATAAAAGCTTGATCATCTGTTGAAATATGGAGTATACTTCAACTGCTCCAGATGACCATACCATTGTACTAGTCTCTGTATTTTTGGCCATAAATCACTGTAGAAAAATCTCCTGCCTTATTTTGATACATATCTGAAAAGGGTAGGAGGAGATATGCAGATTTGTTATTCAAATGTTTTCCTGATTCGAATTTGAGTCAATTCAAATTTCGAGTTCAAAATAGTGAACTGCGGGGCTGCTATTGAAAACCAGTCAGTTAATCTGTTGAGTTTGGATAGCTAAAGCTTTTGATCCAGGATTGTGACATGGTCACATATATACATTTCTGGAAAGATTAGGAAGTACTCTATCAACTTTATTTGCAATCATGACCTGAATCTTGGTGTAACTGTGTTTAATTCCTATTGTCGCAAACTTGGTTCTGGCAGACCAGAACTTGAAACAGTTTGCGCATAGTTTCAAATTTGCGTGTTATACCTGTACAACAAATATTTCATGGCTGAAATATTTTACTTCTGCATTGTTAACTTGATGTTATACAATGTTTTTTTGTCATTACCTCAATATATTGTTTTGATATACCTGTATAAATTGAGGAAATAACCACAGATACAGGGGAGGTTCTGTCAAAATTTCCAGAAAATTTAGGTCAACATTAAACCTGTATAGATTTTACTTCCTAGCTCACCTAGAGCTGTATGAGTACAATATGGAAAGATTGTAAAGTGTACTACAATCTTGTATACAACCCATCTTCTGGTTATGACATTTCCTGTATGAAAATTTTGAATTTATACAGGAAGGTCAGCTGGAACCGACTGTGATTACTACTCTAGTTTTGAATTTTCTTGAACTATTGGAAGTTGGAAACCTTTTCATTGTTCAAGTATCTTTTCCTCAGATGGCGGACTTGAGGGTACACTTATCAAACGGATGGGTGTTCGTGATGCGTGCTCATTGGAATGGTTTTCCGGAGTTGCTGATAGCGCTACTTCAACGATTCGGGTATCGTGACATACCGAGCTATTGGGGCAGGGAATTCGATGGCGGAGGCATGACAAGATGCACCATCTATCTTGATGTGCCCGCTGGTCCATCATATATTGGATGGGCTCCTTTCTCCATCCAGGTGAAAGGGGCTCAGTTGGAAGACACGTGGTGTTTTGCCTCGAGTGTGGCTATTGCGAGGTTTTGCAAGCTTCATATTCGTCATTTGGTGGGCACCCCATTCGCCCTCTTTCCAGTTGATGGTAGAGATAGTGAGGAGTGGGCAAGTCAAATGAGTGCAGATTATGGAAATCACAGAGAAGTACCCAAGATAATCTTGGCATTATATGCAGCATCATCGTGTCAAGTGAGCGTTACACAACATCTTAGCATTGAAGGGTTGCTGGGTGATCTGAAACAAGCTTTGATTCGAGGAGATCATTTTGAGTGGGCCAATGACTCACATAGAGCCATGATTGCTCCTCTCAATCGACGTTTAAATGTTACGGAGAATCAGTGGCACCAAGCTGTTCAAGACCTATCGGAAGCTGCCAGGAAGCGCACTGCGCAGAAAGCGCATTGGAGGCGGGTCAACATGAGGTACAGTTGCTGGATGATCAGTTGAGTACGGTGACTCAAGAATGGGATCAATTCAGGGAGGAGACTCAGGATTGGAAATCCAGTTGCGAGCATTCACGAAAGGAACTGGAAGACTATAAGATGTTTCTTCTACAGGCTGATGTGCAATCATAAGTTGCAACGACATCATCGGTGGCCGATGAGGCAACAACTCCTGCTCCACCCCCGCACCTGTGGCACAAATTTCTGAGGACGAGGACGAAGAAGATCCTGAGATACTCATGTACATCGATTAGGATGTATCGGAGTAGGATGGGGCAGCACTCCTGCCATCACGGGGTAACATATAGTTTAGTAGTTGCTCATATTTATTTTGTCGCCATGTTTATGTCATATTATAAAAAATAGTGTGCATGTATAAGATGACAAGGTATGTATGACATCTCATGGGGACCATGTATGGTATGGATGCACTTCCGTAGTGGGAGTCCGTCATTTCTGAGTTCACCATTGTAAATTTTGTCATGAGATAATATATCTTGTATAAAGATTGTACTTTATCAATATATGTGAATCTTATGCACTTATTTCCTTGTCAATATTCGCACTACTGTAATATGAAATGGATGAAGAAAAAGCAAACATGTTGCTGATTTTAAAACCATATGGATGCAGAATGGTGCGTACGCGTTCGACGCCTGAAATGGGATGTTCATGTCGTGGTCGTGAGGACGAATCTACGACCTAGGAGCAAGCTGTGACGCCCCGGCAACAAGTTCCACCACCACCACCTCTTGAACTTCCTAGGAGTCTAGCGGAGGTTCTCGCCGCAAAGCTCGGCTCGCGGGACAAGCAAACCGAGTTGCTGCGGACCATGGTTCAACATTCGTCCCGTCAAGGGGGGCGACCAGATGCGGGTCCACAACAGCCCTCTCCGAGTTCATACTCGGACTTCATGTCAATGCATCCGCCGGTCTTCATGCAGGCCGAGGAGACAATGGAGGCGGACAACTGGCTCCGCTCCATCGAATGAAAGTTTGGTTTGCTGCAGATGACCAAACAACAGAAGAACCTGTTCGCGGCACAACAGTTGCAGGGATCTGCTGGGGCATGGTGGGCGAATTCGCCGCACGACCCACAGACTATGTCGTGAGCTGGGAAGAATTCTGGGAGGTGTTCCGCGCCTATCATATACCTCCCAGGATCATGAGGAGGAAGCTTCAAGAGTTCCTGGAGCTGAAGCAAGGAGGAAGGAGTGCTTACGAGTACTCCAAGATCTTCAATCACTTGGACCAGTATGCTCAAGACCAAGTGAGTACTGAAGATAGGAAGCATGAGTGCTTCTACCGGGGTTTGAACCCCAAGATGAAGGACAAGCTTGCCTTGTTCAATAGCGGCAGCTTCAACAACATTGTCAATGCCGCGATTGTTTAGGAGGATGCTACTGGGGAGTTGTTCTCTGACAAAAAGAAAAGGAGTGTTTCGCAGAGCAGCGGAGGTGGTGCTCCTAAGAAGTACCGAATGGTGTATCGATCACCATCCGGCCAGAGGTGGCAGCCGCCATCGCGACCACCGATGTTTTGTGGTCGCCAGTTCAACAACCTCGGCTTCCGTCCGCAGCAGCAGCAGCAAGGGATGATTCCTCATGTACTTCCACCTCCACCGCATGCACCGGGGTTCCATCCTCCCTTCCGTGTCGGTCAGACGTTGTACACGTGTTTCACGTGTGGTCGTACGGGGCACTTCGCCAAGGACTACGCGTAGGACAGGCAAGGTGGGGGACAGTCTTCGTACCAGGGGGCAAACCAGCCCGGCTACCAGCCCAGGAAGCCAGCCACCAGAGCCGGCAAACGTCCACCACCTCACCATCGAGGATGTTCCAAAAAGCGCACCCATACTCACGGGTACGTTCTCTCTCCTTTGTCTGCCATAGTCATCCTCTTTGACTCTGGTGCTTCCCACAACTTTATTAGCAAGTCTTATGTCATTCAATATCAGTTGCCCATCGTTTCCACAAAAACCCCATGCATATATGATTTGTTCTTTGGGTGGGAAAGTAGTAGCAGATGAGATGGTACATAGGGTACCTCTTAATCTGGGTGGGAACATATACCCTATCTCTCTCATTATACTGGAGCATCAAAAGTTCGATGTCATCTTAGAGACGGCATGGTTGCAATACAACTGTGCTATTCTTGACATCGTTCCTCGGAGCATATATCTGAATTCTCCACTTGACCCTCCCCAATCTCTCACTCTTGAGAGTATTATCCAAGTGACTCCAACTACTTACAACACCAAGGCCATTAAACTTGAGGACATTCCGGTGGTACGTGAGTACCCGAACATATTTCTCGAAGATCTTCCTGGTATGCCACCAAAATGAGATGTCGAGTTTAAGATTGAACTTGTACTGGGAATAGTGCCGATCTCGAGGAAGTCGTATAAGATGCCACCTAAGGAACTTGTAGAACTGAAGGAGTAGGTGAAGGAACTTATGGACAAGGGTTTCTTTCGTCCAAGTTCATCACCTTGGGGCTGTTGTGCATTGTTCATGGAGAAGAAGGACAAGACATTGAGACTATGTGTGGACTATCGTCCACTCCATGTTGTCACGATCAAGAATAAGTATCCACTACCACGCATCGATATTCTGTTCTGAAAGTGCATCTAGGAATCCCTTGTGGGTTTTGGATGATTTATGACAAGCAAATGAGATCCTAACCTCTTTGATTGAGATGATCACATGTTTTAATATCAAAATAAGCAAAGTGCCAAAAAGAAAGAAAGGAGAATGAGGAGCAAAGTGGAAATGAGCTCAAGGAAGAAGAATAGTAGATCATTGTGTATGGAGTGTGTTAAGGAAACACACCCCAAGAGATCAATCACAATTAAACACACACATTGCACAAATTTATACAGGACCGGACTAATCCAAATGTCATCGGAGTAGTCCATTATACTCTCTGCACAAAATCGGACAAGTCCGATATCCATCGAACTAGTCCGATATCTCTCTGACTAGAATCAGACTAGTCCTTCACAGTGCGGACTAGTCCCCAAAACACTTCATAAGTCACACAAAATCGTACAAGTCCGATCACCACCGGACTAGTCCGATATTCATTCTGATCTAAATCGGACAAGTTGGATATTTGCACGGACTAGTCCAAAAAATTATCTGACCAAAATCGGACAAGTCCTCCAAGTGCAGACTTGTCCCCATAACCACTTAGGGTTTCACTCAAGTCTGATGTCCATCGGACTAGCCCGAAGATTTCCAGAAGCGAAATCGGACAAGTCCGCTCCTAGCCGGACTAGTATGATATTTTGGGACACTTAGGGTTTGCTATGCACAGCACACCAGACTAGTCCGGTGTCCACCACGGACTAGTCCGATCATTCTAAACCCTAACGATCACTTCTAGAAACACCATATAAATAGAGATGCACTGCCCAACTTTAAACTCTCTCGAACCCTAGCGCCGTCACACCTCCGAAGAGCCTCAAAAACACATCTCTCCACGAAATTAAGTGCAACAAAGATCAATCCTTTGAGGATACACTCTAGATCATTAGAGAGACACGTTCAACACTCATTGAGCTCTTGGTTTGATTCTCTAACACACTCCTGTGATTTCATTGTAATCTTTTGAGTGTGTTCTTGTTGGTATTTCGTGTTGTAATCTAGGGGAGCCCTCAACGTGTGAGAAGACCCCTTTGAATTCGGTTATTCACCCCTTTGTGATAAGTGGAAGATGATTGACCTTTGTGGCGATCCGACGAGGGTAGGGTTGGAGAAGACCCGGTCCTTTTGTGGACTCCTCAACGTGGACGTAGGTTGCCTCTGTGGGAGCCGAACCACGGGATAAATCCTTGTGTCATGCTTGGTGTTCATTGTTCTTATTCATCACAACAATATAGGGTTTCAATCATTATTGCATACTTTACGTTGAAATATCAAATTTAAGATTGACTTGTGATATACCCTAGTACATAGTCTTGCAACACATAAATTACAAGTATATTTCCGCTGCTACACCCTAGAATCAAACTTAATAAATCAAACTTGATCAACTTGGTCCTTACACACTGGACTAGTCCGCACTTTACTGGACTAGTCTGATATCTCAAGTTTTGATCTGGTGATTAAGTGTTGCAGGTTCTGACAAAATTCAAAAAGGCCTATTCACCCCCCTCTAGGCCACATTCAATTGGTACCAGAGCAGGTTCTTCAAGAAAGAGACTAACCGCTCGATGAAGATCATGTCAGACAAGAAGGACATCCACAAGAGCAGCAACCAAGAAAAGGTTGATGATGACAAGAACCTAAAGGTGGAGAAGCTCCTCAAAGCCATTCAAGACTTCGAGGACGACGATGAGGAGACGCTAGAACTAAAGGCGATCCTAAGAAAGGAGACACTTTCCAAAGGGAAAGTGAAGATTGAAGAAAAGAAGAAGGGGAGTAGTCACACCGAATACTCCCGATATCCTTTCAACTATGATCGTCTTAATTCAAACAATAATCACTATTTGTCTATCCCACATGGAAAAGCCCCACATTTCGATGGAAGTGATTACTCAATGTGAAGGCAAAATATGAAAATGCATCTAATTTCCCTCAATCCAAGTTTATGGCATATTGTGTGCACAGGGATAGATATCCCGGACGACGAGAAGAGCTCACACCAAGCCAAGAGCAGGCTATTCATCGAAATTCTCAACCCGCGGCAGTAATTACCTCTTCGCTTAGTCGGGATGAGTTCACCAAGGTGGATGGACTCGAGATTGCTAAGGAGATATGGGACACACTGCAAAATGAACATGAAGGTGACCGACATGTTCATGAAGCAAATATCGAAATGACCGAAGGCAAATTGGGAAGATTCTCAATCGAAGAAGACGAGTCACCTCAAGATATGTACAACCGATTAAAGACACTCATGAACAAGGTTCAATCTTATGGAAGTAAGAAGTGGAATGACCACGAGGTGGTGAAACTCATCTTTAGAGCTTTCATGCCTCGCAACATCACCTTATGCTCAATGATTAGAGAAAGCCCCGGATACAAGAAAATGACTCCGAATGAATTACTTGGAAAAATCATTAATTTCGAGATGATGGAAAAACAAGCAAAGCATGTCATGGAAATTGCCGACCTCACCTCGGCAAAGAAGAAAGGGGTTGCTTTGAAGTCCACCCTCAAGCCCCTATCCAAAGAAGCTCGAGAAGCTCAGCTAGAAGAACACAATGATGATGAGAGCACTGATTTAGATGAAGAAGACATGATATTGTTCATGAAGAAATTCAAGAGAAAAATGAAGAAGAGCAAGGTGCTAAATCAAGCGAAGGAAAGTACAAGGAAAGAACAAAGCCGAAGTTGAGGTGGGCATGCTATAATTGTGGTGAGTATAGCCACTTTATAGTTGATTGCCCATATGAAGAAAACAAGAAAAAGACCAAAGAAGCCAAGCCTCAACCCAAGAAATTCTTCAAGAAGAAGAAACAAGACGAACAAGCTCACATAGGGAAAGAGTGGGGCTCAAATGATGAGTCTTCATCATCCGAAGAAGAAGAGATGGCTAGCATAGCTGTCGACTGTTGGAGTCGGCAGATCCCCTGACACTATGAAAGTGTTTAAAGGAGTTGTGGTTCGGTTTGGGCGCGCGGAGATCTAAGAAAGTGAAGTGCGATTTGGACACGAGTGACACAGTAGTTTACGTGGTTCGGGCCGCCTGAGCGTAATACCCTACTCCACGGGTGTGCGTGTGAGTTGTATTTACTTGTGAGCTTGAGTGTGTTCGAGAGTTTTCCCCCCTCGTGTACCGGCGGTTTGTCCTTTTATAGTACAAGGACAAACCTTTACAAGTCAGCCTGGCCCGACATGTGGCCCTGGCGGTTATTGGCATTGATACACAAGATTAATTGTTGTTAATAACCCTGTAATGGCTCTGACAGTGCCGTTACGGGAGTTAAGATCATCCGATTAAATATCATTAATGTGGAATTAATGATAATTAACCGGGTCTTGAAGTCCGTGGCTGTCCTTTGGAGATCCGGAGCCGTTACAACGTCTCCCGGGGGTTTAAAGCGGCTAGCTCCGACGTATGGACACGTGGCAGCTCCGGAGCTTGCTCGAGGGAGGAGGGAAGCTCCGGGGCGGCCTGCCACGTGTCAGGTCCGGAGCTTCTCTCGGTCAGGGGCTACCTCCGGAGGTGCCGTTTCAGTACTTGGCCCGGAGCTTCACCTTTGCGGGTAATAGCTCTGGGCTGACAGTACACGTGGCAACCTAGAGGTTAACCATGTTGGAGAAGTGGGTCCCGTCACGTCTGGCGAGTGGGCCCCCGAGGGTCTTCAATTTGAGTTGATGTCCTTCCCTTGAGATCTTCGTAACCTCAGGGGGTGTATGGTTTTTAGGGTACCGACAGTGGCCCCCTGGACCTACCTCCGGGGAAGGCTAACGGGATGAAGTCATTCCGCCGGAGGTGGGTCCACACTTGCGGCTCTTGAACTGGGTCTTCAAGGGTCTTCAGAGGTGCCTTTTGCGGGGCTTTATGGTTAGGTCCTGACGCGTGGCGCGCCTCAGGCGGCAGATAAGATCTTTGACGTGCGGATCTCTCGCAATTGAAGGTCGTCGGTTCCCGATACGAAAACCGTATCGGTTCCGCGCGCCTTGTCAGTCCGCCGCCTTTGGGTTTCCCGCCTCGTGATGACAACTGTTCACCTGGGTAAGAGCCTCGACTTGATCGTCGGGGTGGTCCCGGGCCCTCTTGTCATCGGCTGGGTTGAATTCTTGAATAGTATGCTTGACTCTCCTGCAGTTTCCATCCAAGCGTTGCGAGGGCTTACTTAAGAAGGAAAGCGCACCGTCGGGAGTTCTTTACGCTTTCCATCTGTTCTCGCGCTCAAACTCCCAACTCGTGCTTTGCTTCTCTTCTCTCGCCTAGCTGTGCTGCGATGGAGTTGGGTCTGCGTGAGAGTCGTTTGAAGACGGAGAGCGATCTGAAGAAGGTCCGAGCCCTCATGGGGTGGTCGTCGGACTTCTTCAACCGTTCAATCCGCACCGGCGGGGAGCTTCCCTTTAAAAAGGAGCACTCCGGCGAAATGGTATACTTTTCATCGTATGCCATGGTGGGGCTGATCCCACCATTTTCTTCCTTCTTTTTGATGCTGCTGGACTTCTATGGTCTGCAGCTATACCACCTTGGTCCTCACTCCCTCCTCCTTGTGTCCATCTTTGTCCACTTCTGCGAGATGTGGGTGGGCATCCCTCCCTGCATCGAGCTCTTCCGCACTTTCTTCACCGTCCAGACCACCGGCCGAAGTGACGAGTACCTTGGCTTCTACTACTTTGTGAAGCGCAAGAAGTGCCCGTTCAAGTACCTCCGGTCGTTCCCTTCCGGGAAGTGGGATGACTGGAAGAAAGATTGGGTAGTCGTCCGGGTGGAGGAGCACGAGCGGTTGGAGCTGCCAGACGGTCTGCCCGGCATTGACACGTCAGTGTGGAGCGAAGTTCCGGTGCTGGCGGCAACCTTCGACCCCATTCTGTCCAGGATCCGCCAATGTGTGGAGGGAGGACTGACTCCCCAGGCGGTGTTCTGCAACTTCCTGTCCAACAGGTGGGCACCGCTGAAGAGGAGGGAGAAGCTCGCCTGGGCCCTCAACAGCGTGATGGACGAAGACCGGGTCGAGACCGGGTTGAAGTCCAGCATGGTGGGGAAGTCCTTGGAGTTTCACCTCAAGAAATTCCAGCACGGCATCGATGTAGACGGAGAGTACCTGACTCCGCCACCGGCTTTCCTCCCCCTGAACGTGGAAGTTGAGTTCAGCAGGGAGCTCCGGCGGAGGATGCCCGCGCTTGACGACCTTGGCGTCGTCGAGAGAAGATCGACCGCCCGGTTGGCGATCCCCGGGTTGTCGGAAGGCGGCTCCGCCCCTGTCTCTCAGCCAAGAGCTGAAGTCACCGGCAAAGGCAAGGAGCTGGCGGAGGAGCCGGAGAGCCGGAAGAGGAAGCTGCGACATGCTGACGGAAGGTCCGTCGGGCTTGCTACTTCCCCGCCAGTTCCCCGTCCTCAGGAAGGAAGATCCTCCGCTGCTGTAGCGTCTGTCCCCGTGGTGGGATCTTTTCGGAGCGCTACTGTTCCGGCGGTGGGATCCTCCCGGAGTGCTGCTGTCCCTGTGATGGGTCCCTCCGGAGGTGCCAGCTCCGGACATGCGACTCCGGTTCGAGAAGCGGTGAGGGCCTCCAGGTCTAGGAGTTCCTCCCGGTCAAGGAGAGCTCCGACCCGGGAAACGCCCGTGGCTACGGCAAGTCCTGGGAGTCCTCCCGGAGCTCCTATGCCGACCGTGGCCAGCCCGGAACGTCCGGGAAAGAGGTTCCGCGCAAGCTGGTGCGTGAGCCTCCCAAGGTAATTTTTCTTGCTTATCTCAATTAACTTTAATTATAGTAACTGTTTGCTCAATTTCTTCATTCTTCATCTGCAGCGTTCCCAAGAAGGGGAGTGAAGCTCCGCCCTCAGCCACAGTGTCTGAGGCTACAAGGGTTTCTGCTCCAGCTCCGGTGCCACCCCAGGCGGAGGCTGCGACAGCTCCGGCGCCGGCTGTCGTGGTCATGGACCTTGACTCGTCTCCAGAAGTTCCCGTGGTAGCGCCGGACCACGGGTTTGAAGATGCGCCAGCGGCACCCGCTCCGGAGGTTGAAGCTCCGGGCCCCTGTGCTGCAGAAGTAGATGCTCCGGCTGTTGAGCCGGAGGAAGTAGCGGTCCCGGCTTTAGAGTCGGAAAGTGCTGAAGCCCCGGCGGTTGAGCCGGAGGTAGCTGGAGCCCCGGCGTGCGAGCCGGAAGTTGAAGTGGTTCCGGCAATTGAGCCGGTTACTTCTGAAGCTCCGGTCGCAGAGCCGGTGGTTATTGGAGCGCCGGCTGCAGAGCCGGTGGTGGTGGAGGCGCCGGCTGTAGAGCCGGTGGTTGAAGAGGCGAGGGAGCTTGAGCCTCCCTCGGAAGGAGCGTCACGGCCGGAGCCATTGGAGGCGACGACGTCGATGGTACCCGTGGCGGAGCCAGAGTGCCTGAACGAAGTCGCCGGCCCCCAGCCTGAGGGGGCGAATGAAGATTTGGTGGCGGGACCTTCTTCGGTGGCGACTGAGGCCATCCCGGAGGAGGGCCCTAGTGCCTTGGAAGCTCGGGGTTCCGCTCTCGTAGAGTGGGACCCAATTTTTGTAGATGAAGACCCGCTGGAGCCAGCAGAGGAGACCCCAGAAGGTCCGGAGCCCATCTCGCTGTCGATGTCCATCGACAACGCTTGCTCCAGTCTGCGCCAAGTCCAACTAGCCTTCTTCCACGACAGCAAGGTTCTTGAAGAGGAGCGCCAAACCCTTAGGAGGTGGCGTAATAGACTCCAATTCGAGACCAAGCTGGCGCAGTCGAGGATTGCTGAGGACAAGGAATGGATCAGGCGGGAGAAGATCCGCCTGGAGCTTTGGGGTGAGATGCTGGACGAGAGGGAGAGCATGACTCACAACCTCGACGCCCAATCCCGGGAGTACCATGACCAAGCTAAGGCTGCCAATGATGCAGCCAACGCTCGGTTCGATCAACTCGAAGCCATCAGTACCGCACTCATCAAGCGCCGAGAGGCACTTGAGGGAAGGGAAAAGCGGCTCGAGGATGAGGAGCAAAAACTCCTGAAACTACGGGACGACGTCTTGCGACGTGAAGAAGAGCTCGCCGAGAAGACAGCTCTGGCGGACAAGGGTCTCGAGGAGCGCGCTAAAAAATTGGAAGAGCGCTGCCTCGAGGAGGAGGAGAAGACCTGGGTGCGAGGGCAGGAACTCTACGAGTATGAGTGTGCCCTCGTCGCCCGGGAGAAGAAAATAGAGGCTAGGGAGAAAGACCTGGTCGACCGCCGGAACAAGATCCACCTCCGGGAGGAGGAGCTCGGAAGACTCGAAAAACGGGTTGCTGCGAAGATTTAGCAAAACGCCAAAGAAGTTGAGCGCCTCTCCCGCGAGAACTCGGAGCTGGCGGCGGCCCGGAGGTCCTTGGAAGAGATGAAGGGCCTGAGGAAGACGGACTCCCTGCAAATTTGGGAGTTCCTGAGCAAGGTCGACGATGCGCTAGCGCCGATGGGTTTCAGCCCCGTGCTTCCGGATGATCCGGAGCCGGAGCCGGACCTTGCGCTGCAAGCGTTGGGCGCTGCGGGCAGCAAGCTCTCCAAGGTGGGCGACGTCATCGCGGACCAGTTGGAGGTCGAGGGGCAATCCCTGGCTAGAAACGTCACAGAGTATGTGTTGACGTGTTACACTAGCCGGAACCCTCGATTCCCTCTGGACCCGGTGCTTGAAGGCCCCGTTGAAGGAGAAGGCGAAGCTACCCGAGCCAGCGTGTCGGAGGTCGCCCAGAAGGTCGCTGAGTTCTTCCATAGGGTCTAGGACTATCTTTCTTAGCCTTTATTTGTATCTTCTCTTCTACCTCAATTTTGTAATCCTTTGTCCCCAGATGTAATCTCTGGTCTTCAAATGAAATGAAATCCTCAATTGCGTGAATTTCATTTTTTGTCTTCAACATCTTTGTATTCACTTGGCCCCCTGGTAGATGCGCACAATTTGATTGTGGACATGTACCAAAAGGATTTTGATTTTTGTTGAAGACAGATTTGCTTCGAACTCGTACAGTTTTGGTCCGAAGTTTTCGATAGTGAAGGTCCCTTGAAGTCGTCGGAGCTTAGAAGCTCTGGCAATGCCCATCGTCGGAGCTTAGTAGCTCCGGCAATAGCTTCTACCAACACGTTGAGTGTCGATAGTTAATACTTCAAGGTGTCGGAGCTTAGTAGCTCCGGCAATGACCTTTGCCACGCTTGGCTTGCTGGCAACAGATTCTAGTGATAGAGTCTTCTCACCATCTTTAAGTTAACGCCAGTGGGAGTCGAAGCTTGGTTAACTCCGGTTTTTCTCCATCAATATCATTTTTATTTTTCCTGCACACTTAAGCCAAGAAAAACAGTAAAATTCGTTCCTTATCTATAACTTCGTCGCGGCTTACGGTTCTCAAGAGAATTTCAAGTTGAACACGATTTTTAGTACAATTGGATGAATTGTCTTTTCTTTCAGATCCAATTGTCCATGGACCCACCTTACTTTGGCCTGCCGGGATGTAGGTAGAGTGGCGTACTTAGGGTGCTTGACCAGGCTAAGTCGATAGCACACTCCGGCCCTAGAATGGCTTGGCGGCTTTCAGGCGAGTTGACCACAAACGATATTTAAATCTAAAAAATCTGACAATCCAACTCAAATTGTACATAAACCGGTTAAACTAGAACTTCTTAAGAATTGCACGTTTCTGTTATAGACAAGAAAGAGAAAAATAAAAATGTTGAGCCTTATGCAAAAATGAATGCACATGGAGTCTATTTCACATGAAGATGTCTTTCATTATAGGTCCGGGGTACAGGGGAAACAAGTACACTCTTAGGGTACGAAACCAGGCTAAGCGTGTTTGGTTTCTCGTTTAACCCAGGGTAATTAGCTACACTTCTAGTCCGGAGACTGTATCAAGTGTTGCATGAGCTTTCCAAACCTTTCGGGAAAGGTCCGGCTGCTCTCCCGGAGGAACTACCCGACTCTGTACAATGACTCTATAACATACACTTCAAGTTACTTAAGACTCACCTCCGTGGAATTAAGTGTAGAACTTACGGAGGTGCTCGATATTCCAAGGATTTGGGAGAGGTGTCCCATCCTCGGCAGCCAAGCGAACGCTTCCGGGACGGGATACTTTGATCACTCGGAAGGGTCCTTCCCAGCCGGGGGAGAGTTTGTTTTGCCCTTCTCTGGATAGTATTCTCCGTAGCACCAGATCGCCTTCCTCGAGCTGTCGGTTGTGTACATGCCGCTGATGATAGCGCCGTAGAGCTTGGCGATATCGGGCGTTCCGAACAGCTGCTTGGCACCTTCCCTCCTCGAGGAGGTCTAGGTCTTCACGCCGGAGCTGGTCCTGCGCGGCTTCGTCGAAGGTCCGGACTCGGAGAGAACCCAGGGTGATTTCCGGAGGAAGGATCGCTTCTGCTCCGTACACCAGGAAGAAGGGTGTTTCTCCGGTTGCCCGACTTGGAGAAGTCCTATTAGCCCATAGAGTGGGCGGAAGCTCTTCGATCCAATTAGCTCCGTGCTTTTTCAAACGCTCATAAGTGCGCGTTTTTAATCCTTTAAGGATCTCTGCGTTTGCTCTCTCGGCTTGCCCATTGCTGGCAGGATGAGCTACGGAAGCGTAGCAAACTTGTATGCCGAGGTCTTCGCAATATCCTTGAAATGCGGAGCTTGTGAACTGAGTCCCATTGTCAGTGATGATCTTGTTTGGGACTCCGAATCTGCTCACGATAGATTGTAGAAAATTGATTGCAGATTGTTTGTTGATCGTCACAACAGGAGTAGCTTCCGGCCACTTGGTGAACTTGTCGATGGCGACATACAGGAACTTGTAACCTCCGACGGATCTTGGGAAGGGTCCCAAGATGTCCATCCCCCACACAGCGAAAGGCCACGTAGGAGGTATCATTTGTAAGGGCTGAGCAGGTGTATGAATTTGCTTTGCATGAAATTGGCATGCTTTGCATTTCTTCACTAGCTCAGTAGCATCCTGGAGCGCTGTAGGCCAGTAGAAGCCGTGCCGAAAGGCTTTTCCGACCAGCGTGCGGGAAGACGCGTGGTTCCCACACTCACCTCCATGGATTTCTGTGAGGAGCTCGCAGCCTTCTTCCCTTGTGATGCACCGCATTAGGATGCCGTTGGCACCGCGCCGGTAGAGATCCCCTTCTACCAACGTGTATCTTTTAGCCAATCTGACTACCCGGTCAGCGGATACATCATCGTCAGGAAGGATGTTGTCTTTCAAGTAGTTCCGGATCTCCGAGATCCAAGCATCGGAACTGACTTGAGCATTCGAGTCTTGCGTGCTGGGTTGCTCGGAGCTTCCGGCAGCACCTACGACCCTTGATGGCTGCCATGGTAACAGGGCCATCGGGACCGTCAGCTTCGGGATGCTGATCTCGCCCCCTTCGTTCAGCTCGGCAGGCTGAACTGTGGGTTTTGACAACCTCCGGACAAAGGTTCCGTCTGGAGCCGGAGCTCCGGTTGACGCCTTAGTCGAGAGTTCGTCAGCTTCAGCGTTGTGAGCACGCTGAACATGGTGAAGGTCTAGGACTTCGAAGTCCTTCTGAAGCCTCTGGACTTCAAGGAGATAAGCAGCCAGCTGGAGATTATTGCAGGAGCACTCACCCTTCACCTGTTTGATGACAAGTTGTGAATCTCCTTTGACCAGCAACTGCTTGACACCATATGATAGTGCCACCTTTAATCCATATATGAGTGCTTCGTACTCCGCCATGTTGTTAGTTGCCTTGAAGTCAAGGTGCACCATGTATTTTACCTTCTCCCCGGTTGGTGCGAGGAGAAGGATTCCAGCTCCGGCTCCCTGCTTCTGCATGGAGCCGTCGAAGTAAAGGGTCCAGTGAGGCTTAGTGAAGGCCGGAACTTGTGGTTCCTTCTTCTGCTCGCTGGGGCCCCCAGGGTTTAATGGAGAGGGAGTCCATTCTGCCACGAAATCTGCCAACGCTTGACTCTTGACTGCTTGTCTTGGAATGAATTCGAGGTCGAATTCAGCTAGTTCCGCTGCCCACTTCGCTATATTCCCAGTTGAATTGGGATTATGCAGGATCGCTCGAAGTGGATATGAAGTTACCACCGAGACTTTGTGAGCTTGGAAATAATGTCGAAGCTTTCTTGAGGCAATAAGAACTGCGTAGAGCAGCTTATGCACCTCTAGGTATCGAGTCTTGGCATCGTGTAATACTTCACTGATGAAGTATACTGGGCGTTGAATGGTCCGGACCCTCCCGGAGGGGTCCGGAACTTCCTCTTCATTGATCCGGACCCTGTCAGAGGGGTCCAGACTATCTTCGGGGACCTCCGGGTTCTGGGTGGAGGAACCCGGAGCTTCTTCAGGAATGACTTGGATCCTATCGGGAGGATCCGGGTCCTCTGAAGTGGCTTCTTGTGGGTTTAGGTCTGGGAGCTGGGACCCAGACCCGCTTTCAGGAAGCTCTGGATCCTCCCGAAGGGATCTGGATTCCTGAGTATTGGGTAGTTCCGGTCTCTCCGCAACCAGAACCATACTGACGACTTCGTCAGCTGCTGAAATATAAAGCAACAAAGGCTCACCAGGGTTTGGAGCTACCAAGACTGGTAGGGTGGTGAGGAACTGTTTCAGCTCCTGGAATGCCTTCTCTGCTTCTTCAGACCATTGGAATGGTCCGGATTTCCTCAGTAACTTGAAGAAGGGAAGTGCCCTTTCCGCCAGTCTTGAAATGAACCGGCTGAGGGCTGCTAGACATCCGGTTAATTTTTGGACATCTTTGATGCGGGTTGGTGGCCGCATGTCTTCAATGGCTTTTATCTTCGTCGGATTAGCCTCTATACCCCGGTGACTTACCAGGAAACCAAGAAGCTTTCCGGAACTAACCCCGAAGACGCACTTGTCTGGGTTTAGCTTCGTGCGGGTGGCCCGCAGCTTGTCGAAAACAGCCTGCAAGGTGTCCAAGAGGGACTCCTTGTTTTTGACTTTGACTACGATGTCATCAATGTACACTTCCACTATGTCTCTGATGAGTTCTTCGAAAGTTTTGTACATTGCTCGTACAAAAGTTGAAGCTGCATTCTTGAGACCAAAAGGCATGGCTGTGTAACAATACAACCCATCCACTGTGATGAAAGAAGTATGTTCTTCATCTTCCCTAGACATCCGGATTTGATGATATCCTGAATATGCGTCTAGAAAACACAGCAACTCACACCCGGAGGTGGAATCCACTATCTGGTCTATTCTAGGTAGTGGGAATGGATCTTTTGGACATGCCTTATTCAGTGTGGTGTAGTCGATGCACATCCGAAGTTTCCCGCCGGCCTTAGGCACAACGACTGGGTTTGCCAGCCATTTTGGATGGTAGACTTCTCGGATGAATCCGGCTTCGAGCAACTTCTTCACTTCTTGTCGGATGAAGTTTTGTCGCTCTACAGATTGCTTCCGAGGTTTCTGGTGCACAGGCCGAGCGTCGGGGTAAATCTTCAGATTGTGCTCAATCACTTCCCTGGGGATCCCAGGCATTTGTGACGGTTGCCAGACAAACACGTCAACGTTAGCCCGGAGGAAAGTGATGAGCGCGAGTTCCTATTTGTCGTTCAAGCCACCCGATATGCGGGTAGTTTGAATGACATCGGAACCAATTTGGACGACTTTGACGGGAATGTCGGTGTCGCCGCTTGGCTGCACACGGGGTGCAGAGGTCGAGCCTCGTTGACGAATGCTCGGAGGTTGTGGAGCTTGCTTCTGTCTGGAGTCCTCCTCTTGCGCTGTGGTGAGTGCATGGAGTTCCTCCAGAGCAGTTATTCCGGCAGTGCGATCTCCACGGATCCGGAGAACGCCTACTGGTGTTGGCATCTTCAACACCAGGTATCCATAATGAGCAGCTGCCATGAATTTGTACAAGGCAGGTCTACCCAAGATGGCATTGAATGGTAAGTTGATCCGAGCGACGTCGAAGATCAACTTTTCTGTGCGATACTTCTCCCGGGTCCCGAAGGTAACAGGGAGAGTAATAGCTCCGAGTGGGGTTATGGCCCCCGGACCTACTCCGGAGAAAGGTCGAGAGGGCCGGAGGTCCGAAGGTCGGAGCTGAAGCTTAGTGAAAGCTTCGAAGCTAATGAGATTAAGCCCCGAACCTCCGTCTACCAGGACATGATGGAGCTGGATGTTGTTGATGGTGGGAGATACCATCAAGGGTAGCTGGCCAGCTCCAATCATGCTTTGAGGACAGTCCGAAGCATCAAAAGTAATGGGTGTGTCCATCCACTTTCGATGTGGCTCCGGTCTAGCTGTAGGAGCTACAGCAGCCATATCCCGTCGCATAGTCTTGATGACACGACGAGAGGTGATATCCCATGATCCACCAAAGATGGTGTTCATGGTTTTTCGACGCTCGTTGTCGGAGACGTCGGAATCATCGTCGACAGAGGTGTAGACGGCTTTCAAGACCTTTTTGGGGTCTTGAAACCCCAACTCCTCTTCAGCCGGAGCTTCATCGACCTTTTGTTTCCCCTCCCTCTGTCGGAAGGGAGACCCTTCCCGGCGCTTGTGATAGCGCTCGGCAAGGTTTTGGACCTCCCGGCAGTCCTCCAGTCTGTGGCTGCCCGTTTTGTGAATGGGGCACCACATCTTGGATTTGCCACCGTCTTCGGAAGACGGTCGAGGTCGCTTCTCGGGGCGTGGCCCCCGGCCACCAGGAGTTGCAGCGGCTGCAACGTTGGATGTGCCGGCCGACGGCTTCTTCTTGCCGTTGGTCTTCTTTTTCTTCTTGCCACTCCCGGAGGTAGCGGCTTCTTCGTTGGAGGATTTTTTATGATCCTCCAGGGCTGGTTTGGAGTGCATTTCACGGCCCTCCGCAGCTCTGGCACATTTGTCAGCCAGGCTGAAGAGCTCCGTGACACTGGTGATCTCTTTGATCGCCAGCTTCTCCAACATCTTCTTGTCTCGTACACCCTGTCTGAATGCTACAATGACAGAAGCGCTTGAGATAGAAGGGATTGTGTTACGTACCTGAGAGAATCTCTGGATGAATGACCGCAAAGATTCTCCTCCTTTTTGCACGACCGCAAAAAGGTCCAGTTCGGTGCCCGGACGGGTGTATGAACTCCCGAAATTGGCGGTGAACTGGCGGCATAGCTCCTCCCAACTGTCGATAGAGTTGGGTGGAAGGCTCATAAACCAGGACCTGGCGGTCCCAGTTAAAGCCACTGGAAAGTAATTGGCCATTATGGCCTCGTTTCCTCCAGCTGCTAAGATCGCAGTGGAGTATATCTGTAGGAATTCTACGGGATTGACAGTCCCGTCGAATTTTTCCGGCAAGTGTGGCCGGAACTTCTGTGGCCATCTAACCATGCGCAGATGCATGGCTAGGGCGGAACAGCCTCCTCCTACTCCTTCCAGAGTAGAAAGGTCTTGAGCATCTCGTCTTTCTCGAGCTCGCTCGATGTGAACACGGCCATCCTGTTGGCGGTATCGGCGATCAAGCTCCGCCCGGAGGTCGTGTGTCGAAAGTCGAGATGCAGTATGGGCACGTCGTGCCCCAGAGGGCAACGACGTCACTTGCTGTGACGCAGCTCTTCTCCGGTTGATGGAGACATGTGGACCAAGTCTTCCAGACAACGTTCGTCGCTGCGACGGGGCCTGCCCTGAAGGGGGTGGACCCTGATTGTTGAGGCGTTCGGCCGCTGCTGCGACCAAATGCTCAATATCAGCTCTCCATTACTCCATGGCACCTTGAGATGCATCCGGAGGTGGTGGTCGCTGAAGGAGAGCACGCGCTGCATGGAGCGCGTGTTCTGGGTTGTCACGACTTGCCGGCGCAGAATGAGACGCCGGTGTACCATCATGTCGTTCGGCACGTCTTGCCGGAGAAGATGGCGGTGGTGGGAGTGTGACTCCCGCTGGAACTGAGGCTCCCGCCGGTGGTTGCATGTTGGAGGGATTGCCTCCGACAGCCTGAGCAGCAGGTTGCCCGTTGGATGATCCAGCCGCAGAATTCACCATTCTTGAAAATCTCAGGCGCCCCTACCTGGCGCGCCAACTGTCGACTGTTGGAGTCGGCAGATCCCCTGACACTATGAAAGTGTTTAAAGGAGTTGTGGTTCGGTTTGGGCGCGCGGAGATCTAAGAAAGTGAAGTGCGATTTGGACACGAGTGACACAGTAGTTTACGTGGTTCGGGCCGCCTGAGCGTAATACCCTACTCCACGGGTGTGCGTGTGAGTTGTATTTACTTGTGAGCTTGAGTGTGTTCGAGAGTTTTCCCCCCTCGTGTACCGGCGGTTTGTCCTTTTATAGTACAAGGACAAACCTTTACAAGTCAGCCTGGCTCGACATGTGGCCCTGGCGGTTATTGGCATTGATACACAAGATTAATTGTTGTTAATAACCCTGTAACGGCTCTGACAGTGCCGTTACGGGAGTTAAGATCATCCGATTAAATATCATTAATGTGGAATTAATGATAATTAACCGGGTCTTGAAGTCCGTGGCTGTCCTTTGGAGATCCGGAGCCGTTACAACGTCTCCCGGGGGTTTAAAGCGGCTAGCTCCGACGTATGGACACGTGGCAGCTCCGGAGCTTGCTCGAGGGAGGAGGGAAGCTCCGGGGCGGCCTGCCACGTGTCAGGTCCGGAGCTTCTCTCGGTCAGGGGCTACCTCCGGAGGTGCCGTTTCAGTACTTGGCCCGGAGCTTCACCTTTGCGGGTAATAGCTCTGGGCTGACAGTACACGTGGCAACCTAGAGGTTAACCATGTTGGAGAAGTGGGTCCCGTCACGTCTGGCGAGTGGGCCCCCGAGGGTCTTCAATTTGAGTTGATGTCCTTCCCTTGAGATCTTCGTAACCTCAGGGGGTGTATGGTTTTTAGGGTACCGACAATAGCCATCGAGAAGACAACCAAGAAGTCTACTCTCTTCCCTAAACTCGGCGCATGGAAGGGAGATGGCACTTGCCTTATGGCAAAGGAAGGTAAATGCAAGGTAACCATTAAACCCCCTTCCGTGCATTGCTATTCTACTGATGATGAAATCAATAGTGATAATGAGGATATGCTTGTTGGACTAGATAGGAAAACTGCCACAAAATGAAATTTTTACTTGATCAACTTGTTGAGAAGGAGAGGTTGATACATCGTCAAGAGGACATGATCATCTCCCAAAATGAGGAATATGTCAAACTTGACAAGCTTCTAGAACTTGAAAAGGAATGAAGCAATTCACTAGAGCTTGAGTTAGCTTCAAGTAAGGAAACTTGCTTGGAGTTAACCGACTCAAATGCTGCAATCAGGAACCAACTTGCTGACCCGATCAAGGTTAACAAGATCCTTGAAGTGCAAGTTGAGTCACTCAAGCAAGGTGAACCTTCATCCTCTTCAAGTTCACCTTCTCAACCCACTAAAACTGAGGTTGCTTATGCTTGTACATGTAATAAAGTTGACACTAGTTTGAAGGACAAGCCAACCTCTACAAAGGATAAGCATCCTACCCAAAGTGGCATATCTAACAAGGAGAAGATCAAATATGCACGTAGTGCATACTTGGTCAAAAGACCCCCAAATGTCAAATATGGCATTGGTTACTCTTATGTTGAAAAGCAACATGCTAGAAGCCATAAAAATAACATGGAGAGGATTACCTTTGTAAAGGGAAGACCCTCTAAAAATGGAAAGTCAAAGATTAAAACATTAATCACACATGACCACCGAACTAGCCCGGTGGGTGTCCGGACAAGTCCGGTCCTCCGGACAAGTCCGGCCTCCCAGACTAGTCCTGTACATAAACAACAACAGTTATTGTTTAGAACTTTCGATGCCTCGTATATCTTAATGAGAAATAATTTTGGCAAAGTGTATGCTCATTATATTGGGCCACACCATGAGAACACCAAGTCTCATGTGTGGGTGCCCAAATGTCTTGTAACTAACCTCCAAGGACCCAAGCAAGCTTGGGTACCTAAAACCAAAGCATAATTTGTTTTTGCGGGCTTATTCCTCCAGTGGATCTAAATGGGTGCTAGACAGTGGCTGCACCAACCATATGACCGGTGAAAGAAGAATGTTCATGGAATATGAGGAAAATGAGGATCCAAACAAGGGCATTTATTTTGGAGATAATAGCCAAGGAAAGGTGCTCGGTACCGGTAAAATTGCCATATCATCTAAGCACACACTTTCTCATGTATTACATGTTGATTCCTTAGATTATAACATGCTATCCATATCTCAATTATGCGACAAGGGTTATAATTGCTTGTTCACTGACGAGGGTGTGACTGTCTCTAGGAGGAGTGATGGTTCAATTGTATTCAAGGGTATGTTATAGGGGAAACTTTATCTTGTTGACTTCAACAAGGATAAAGCTGAACTTGACACATGCTTGATTGCAAAGACCAACATGGGTTGGCTGTGGCATAGACGGCTAGCGCATGTTGGTATGAGGAACCTTCAAAAACTCCTAAAGGGCGATCACATCTGAGGTATAAAGGATGTTGTGTTTGAGAAAGACAGGCCTTGTAGCGTGTGCCAAGCCAGGAAGCAAGTTGGAGCACCTCACCCCGCCAAGAACGTCATGACTACAACAAGACTGCTCGAGCTACTTCACATGGACTTGTTTGGTCCAATTGCCTACATAAGCATTGGCGGTAACAAATATGGTTTAGTAGTTGTTGATAATTTTTATCACTTCACTTGGGTTTTCTTTTTGCATGATAAGTCAGAAACACAAGGAACACTCAAGAAATTCTTCAAGCGAGCTCAAAATGAATTCTCATTGACAATCAAGAACGTTCGAAGCGACAACGGCACGGAGTTCAAGAACACACAGGTGGAGGAGTACCTTGATGAAGAAGGCATAAAGCACGAGTTTTCATCTCCGTACTCTCCTCAACAAAATGGAGTTGCCGAAAGAAAGAACTGAACTCTCATAGAGATGGCAAGAACAATGCTCGATGAGTACAAGAACTCAGATCGATTTTGGGCGGAAGCGATTAACACCGCTTGCCACACCGTAAATCGACTTTATCTTCATCGACTACTCAAGAAGACATCCTATGAGCTACTCACCGGTAACAAACCCAATATTTCATATTTTTGAGTCTTCGGTTCTCCATGTTATATTTTAAACAAGAGTCCCAAGACTTCAAAGTTCGCTTCGAAGTCCGATGAAGGTTCTTGCTTGGTTATGATTCAAACACTTACACCTATAGTGTTTTCAACAAGACCTCCAGACTTGTTGAAGTAGCACGTGACGTAGTGTTCGATGAAACTAATGGCTCCCAAAAGGAGCAAGTTGATCCATGTGTACTAGGTAAAGAAGAAGCTCCTTGTCAAGCATTGAAAAGAATGGCCTTAGGTGAAGCTCGACCACAAAAGTCACCTCTACACGTGTATGAGGAAGATGAACCACAAGAGGAGGTCAACAATTGAAAGCATCTAGGCCCCCCATGAAGTACGGTTCCGGTGATTAATGACAACCATTGAACTTTACTAATGAATTTGTGAATGCAAGGTCCCAATAATCACTCAATAAAATGAAATGAACATATCATTGGAGACCCATATACATTCAACTTTTGAGATCAAATCAATGAGATAAAGACAAGAAGTGAAGGCTCTTATGTCTAAGTCACTCAACCATAAGTTGACAACATACTATGCTTGAAGATCATCAGAGAGCCTTGTGGAACAAATGTCTAAGAGGTCATCTGAGCAAGACACAAAAGATTCACTCAAAACAACTCGAAGCAAACAAAATCAACTCACCGGATCAACCGATGATTTCAGAAATGTACACATCGGTCGAGTTGGTTCAACTGAAGAAGAAGACCTCAGACAAATGTACTCACCGGACCATCCGATGTGAATGGCCCAGTGACATCGGTCCATCAGTATAGTTTGCAATACAATTGGACCAAGTGAAGCACCGGATCATCCGATGTACAGATTTACACACATCGGTCGATCACTCCAGTAAGCATCAAGATTAAGCAAATTCTGGAGGAAGAGCCATCGGATCATCCGATGAGAAGACAGGGGCAACATCGGTCTAAAAACGGTCATATCTGACACAATGACGTCAGCCAAAGTAATTAGAACGATGATAACTAAAGGGGAGACATCGGATCATCCGGTGTTCACAATAAAGTTCTGTCAGCCTACTTTTCCAACGGCTATTTCGGGGAGGCTGGCTATAAATACCCCCTAACCCTGTCATTTCGTCAAGTCTTGATCACCTGAAGCTACCAACACATCCACAAGTGTTCAAGGCCAAGAGCAATCACTTCCACACCTTTTCGATCATCTCTACACCAAGGTTTAGGCTAGAACTAGCTAGAGAGAGAGCTTGTGTGCCACCATTCTGGGTGAGTGGACTCTCTAGGTTAGTGTGAGAGCCTCAAGGGAGTACCCTTGGTGTTGTAATCGTGAGAAGACTTCCGGAGCTTGCCAAGGTGTGTGTGGAAGCCCGAAAGGTCGAAGTTGTACAAGGCTTGAGCTCCACCTTGCCAAGGAGGCGAACGGAGAGGAATAGTGAAGACCCCTCGTCTTGGTGACGTGGGTGTGGCAAAACCCTTTGGTGGGTGCCACAACGTGGATGTAGGAAGATCTTCACGATCTTGCCGAACCACGGGATAAATCCTTGTCTCCTCGGGAGTTTGCACCCTTCTCCTTCCCTTACTTTTATGCATTTTATATTCCGCAAAGTTTCTATCTAATAGAATGCATAGATAGTCGCGTAGGGAATTGGGCCTTAGAAATTAAGTTTCATTGCTTAGAATTTTTCGATGAAAGCCCAATTCACCCCCCCTCTTGGGCATTCGGTCCTTAAAATTGGTATCAGAGCAAGGTTGCTCATAGGATCATTCTAGCTTCACAGCTAGAGAGCAAAAATGGCCAAGGTTGGGGGTTCGGTTCCTATCTTCGAGGGCAAGAACTTTGCCTATTGGAAAGCACGCATGCGCGCTTACGCAGCTATTGCCCTCGAAGTATGGGAAGCGACCCACGCGGGGTTTGGAGAACATAATTATGTTGGTGATCAACTTAAATGGGATGCTAAAGCTAGGAATGCAATCTATGAATGTATTAGTCAAGATGAGTTTTCTAGGATTGCTAGCAAGGAAAAGGCTTGTGAAATTTGGGCTTGCTTAATTGAGATTTATGAGGGCTCTTCTCGTGTCAAAGAACTAAAATATCATATGCTTAAAGCCAAATATGATGAATTTAAAATGCTTCCTCATAAAAATGTCAATGAGATGTTCTCTCGCTTAAATGTGCTTATTGAAGAAATAAATGCTCTTGACATTGCTTCTCTTGGCAAGGGACTCATCAACCGCAAGACCCTCATGCTCCTTCCCAAGCCAAAGTACAACATCATCAACTCCATGCTCCAAAAAGAGTCACTTGACCACATTGAAGTTTCGGAGGTCATTGGAGAAATACACGCTCATGAGATGAGTGTACTTGGGATGATGGAGCAATCATCATCAAAGACAATTGCTCTAAAGGCCTCCACCAAGAAAACAAGCCTCAAGAAGAAGAAGGTGGTTGAGCCTAGCTCAAGTGATGAAGAACAAGCATCAAGTGAAGATGATGATGATGAGATTGCATTAATGATGAGAAAGTTCTCACGCTTGAACTCCAAGATTACCAAGAAGGGGTACACCTCTGATCCCAAGAAGAAAGCGTTTCTACCAAGGAGAGATGATCGCAAGACTTGCTACAATTGTGGTGACCAAGGCCACATCTCCTATGATTGTCCAAAACTGGACAAAAGAAGAGAGAACTACAAAGGCAAGCATCGCAAGCTTGAAGGAAGCGATGATGATGAAGAAGAAGCCAAACCAAAGCCAAGATCCTTTAGGAAGAAGAAACATGACAAGGGCAAGAAGGCAAGGCTCTTCCCAAAGAAGAGAAATGGCCCACAAAAGGTGTTCATGTGTGAGGCAAATGAATGGGTCACCGATGAAGAAACAAGTGATGAAGAGAGTGAAGAGGAAGAAGAAAGCTTGGCCGGCCTCGCCATCACCAACAATGATGATGCACATCTTCATCCACCGCCCATGTGCCTCATGGCAAAAGGTAACACCAAGGTATGTGATGACTCTAGCGATGATGAGCTTTCCCCCGATGATTTAACTTCTTTGATAAATGAATATCATGCTATCATTAAGAGGGAAAAGAGTAAGGTTAAAGTGCTTGAAGAAACTCGTGCTAAACTTGAGAGTGCTAACCTTGATTTGCTTGACAAGTATGAAAGCATACTTAAAGAGCATGACACGCTCAAATCCCATGTCAAGCAAATTGAGGAAGAAAAGGATAAAACCAAGATAGATAATCATGAACTTGACTTAGCACACCAAACACTCTTGGAAGAGCACAACAAGTTAATACAAGAACATCAAACACTTAACCTTGCTCATGACATGCTTGATCAAGAGTTGAAAAATATGAAGAAGCAAACTCGTAATGATAAGATATCCATTACTTCTCATGCCACTAATGCTTTGCACAAGTCTTTGCCATTGAAAGCTAATGCTAGGGAGAAGGACTTGTTGGAAGAAATTGAGAGTCTCCGCACTAGTGTGGCTAGACTTTCAAAAGGAGAAGTCAAGCACAAGGAAATCCTCTTCCAACAAGCAAAGGCCTTCAACAAGAGAGGACTTGGATCCTTCCTGGTGCCTAACAAAGGAAAGGTGCCCTCACCGGAGCTAAGAACAAGCTTCATCAAGGAAGTTGGTTCTTATTGCCAATATTGTGAGGTCACCGGTCACCACACAAAGGAGTGTCCTCTTCCCAACCGACTCTCTCCAATATTGCCTACTAACTATAAATCTACTTTCAATGATCATTATTATCTCTTGAGTAAAGTACATGGCAAGGTGAAGGCAAGGTTCATTGGCAAAGACATGAAAGGCATGAGGGGAAGCTCCCCAAGCAACTTTGGGTCCCAAAAACACTTGTATCACACATACAAGGACCTAAGTTGGCTTGGGTACCTAAAGTCAAAAATTGAATTCATGTGTGTAGGTGAACTACAAAGCCGGAGGAAAGCATTGGGTACTCGATAGCGGGTGCACTCAACATATGACCGACAATGATGGTATGTTCACCACCATAGAAAACCCCAGCAATCATGAACAAGTCACCTTTGGTGATAACTCTAAGGGAAAGGTAATTGGGTTAGGTAAAATTGCCATTTCAAATGATTTGTCCATTTCTAATGTCTTGTACTTTAAGTCACTTAGCTTTAATTTACTTTCTATTGCACAACTATGTGATCTTGGACTAACGTGCACATTTAGCAAAAATGATGTTGTTGTGAGTAGTGAAACTAGCCAAGACATAGTCTTCAAAGGATTTCGGCATGGACATCTCTACCTAGTGGACTTCGCCAACAAGAATGCTAGCTTGACCACTTGTCATTTCACTAATACAAGCCTGGGATGGCTATGGCACCGACGCATAGCGCACATTGGAATGAGCAAACTCAAGAAGTCATTCAAGCTTGGGATGGTGACCGGCGTGAAGGATGTCACATTTGAGAAGAACAAGCTTTGTAGCGCTTGTCAAGCCGGAAAGCAAGTTGCTTCACACCACCCAATGAAGACAATGGTGTCAACCTCCAAGCCACTTGAGCTACTCCACATGGACCTTTTCGGACCGTCCACATATCAAAGCCTTGGTGGTAACCTCTATTGTCTCGTTATTGTTGATGACTATTCTCGCTATGCTTGGACTCTATTTCTATGTGACAAGAGTGAGACTCCGGAAGTATTCAAGACCTTTGCCAACCGCGCTCTTTTGGAACTTCAACTTCCCATCATCAAGGTCCGGAGTGACAACGACACCGAATTCAAGAACTACAACATTGGGGAGTGGTGTGACCGTGAAGGAGTAAAACATGAGTTTTTGGCCACATACACCCCTCAACAAAACGGTGTCGTTGAAAGGAAGAACAAGACACTCATCACTCTTGCAAGAGCAATGCTTGATGACTACGGCACATCGGAGAAGTTTTGGGCCGAAGCAATCAACACGGCGTGCCATGCCGCAAATAGGGTCTACCTACATCGCCTACTTCAAAAGACCCCTTACGAGCTTCTCATTGGGAGAAAGCCCAACATCTCCTACTTTCGAGTCTTTGGATGGAAGTGCTACATCTACCACAAGAAAAGGCTCAGTAAGTTTGAAAGAAGATGTGATGTTGGTATATTTCTTGGTTATGCATCAAACTCAAAAGCATATCGAGTATTCAACCAAACCTCCGATTTAGATGAAGAAAGTTGTGATGTTGAGTTTGATGAATCTAATGGCTCCCAAGTGGAGAGTTTTGGTCATGATGAAATAGATGATGAGCCTCTACGAGAAGTCATGAAGAACATGACCATTGGAGACATCAAGCCGGAAGTTGAGGAGAGCCATGATCAAGGGGGAGCTTCAAGTTCCAACAACAACTCTATGGCGCCTCAAGTTGACGAAGAAGAAAAGGATGATCCATTGCCAACTCAAGACTCACAAGCACAACAACATCAAGAAGAAGAAGAAGTCCGTGATCAAGTCCAACCACAAGAGGAGCAACACGCATCACCTTCGCCAAGTGCTTCACAACCGCTTATGAGGCATGGACGCATCTCCAAGGCGCATCCAATGGATCAAATCATTGGAAGTCCGTCAAGGGGTGTAAGTACACGTTCTCGCCACGTTGCTTCGTTTTGTGAGAACTACTCTTTTGTTTCGTGTGTAGAACCCACTCACATTGAGGAAGCACTCCAAGACCCAAATTGGGTGATGGCCATGCAAGAAGAACTCAATAACTTCATCCCCAATGAAGTTTGGGTGTTGGAGGAGCGACCCAAGGACAAAAATGTCATCGGAACAAAGTGGGTGTACCGCAACAAACAAGACGAGAATGGCGTTGTGGTCCGCAACAAGGGAAGACTTGTGGCCAAAGGGTTCTCACAAGTTGAAGGACTAGATTTTGGGGAGACATTTGCCCCGGTCGCCCGGCTAGAAGCCATCCGTATACTTCTTGCCTTTGCTTCACATCATAGTATTAGACTTTATCAAATGGATGTGAAAAGTGCCTTTCTTAATGGCTACATTAACGAGCTTGTTTATGTTGAACAACCTCCCGGGTTTGATGATCCGAGGAATCCTAATCATGTGTATAGGTTGCACAAGGCGCTCTACGGGCTCAAGCAAGCACCTAGGGCATGGTACGAACGACTACGGGATTTCCTCATCATGCAAGGATTCAAGATCGGGAGGGTGGACACTACACTCTTCACCAAGGACATCAACGGAGATTTGTTCATTTGTCAAATTTATGTTGATGATATTATTTTTGGTTCAACTAACGAAGCTTTTATCCATGAGTTTGGCAAAATGATGTCTAGGGAATTCGAGATGTCAATGATTGGAGAGCTCAACTTCTTCCTTGGATTTCAAATCAAGCAACTTCAAGAGGGGACCTTCGTCTATCAAGAGAAGTACACCAAGGACCTCTTGAAGAAATTTGATATGGGAGATTGTAGCACAAGAAGCACTCCAATGGCAACCAATTGTCATCTCGACGCGGATAAGGACGGTAAACCTATTGATCAATCCAACTACTATTCTATGATTGGTTCATTGCTTTACCTTACCGCATCTAGGCCCGATATCATGTTTAGTGTATGCTTGTGTGCTCGCTTTCAAGCGGCACCTAAAGAATCGCATAGGAAGGCGGTCTTTAGGATAATTAGGTATCTTAAGCATACCCCTAGTGTGGGCTTGTGGTACCCTAAAGGTGCAAAATTCCACCTTGTGGGATACTCGGATTCGAACTTTGCCGGATGCCGCGTAGATCGCAAGAGTACCTCCGGTGGGTGTCACTTGCTTGGGCGTTCCCTAGTTTCTTGGTCAAGCAAGAAGCAAAATTCCGTCGCCTTGCCCAAGGCGGAAGCGGAATACATTGCGACCGGTGCATGTTGTGCCCAAATTCTTTATATGAAACAAACCCTTTTGGACATTGGTATTAAACTTGGTTGTGTGCCTCTCTTTTGTGACAATGAAAGTGCGGTTAAGATAGCTAAAAACCCCGTTCAACACTCCCGCACTAAGCACATTGATATTCACCATCATTTCTTAAGGGACCATGAAGCTAAGGGAGACATCTCTTTGAGAGGTGTTAGGTCTGAAGAACAATTGGCGGATATCTTCACTAAACCACTTGATGAGAAAACTTTTTCTAGGCTAAGAAGTGAATTAAATGTGCTAGATGCAACAAATGTCATGTAAGAATGCACTTCATATAGGTCTTACCTAACTCTCAAAGGATAGGGGTGAGCAAGGGTTAGCTTGGGATGGTGGTTCGTTTGGGTATCCCAAGGCTTGGAGAGTAGCTCTCCTTGAAGAAGCCTTTGAAAGGTTCAAACTTGGCAAGATAGATTTACTTTATGTCTTGCATGATGCCTGCCATATAGACTTACTATTTCTTGCATTATAAAATGTTTGGCATTGCATACGGTAGATTGTCACAAAGGGGAACCCACCTCATGAGAAAGAGACTTGTTTGAAATGCAATATCTCAACTCATATAAGGTGGAAAGAACAAAATGTAAGGTGCGTTAATTCCTAGAGGAACATGCTTCAAAGAGATAGAAGTCTTCATACTCTACCTCACAAAGCATGGGCCTTACATTTTATTTGGATATTTTTCTCCTATTTTTCTCGGTGTTCCATTTGCGTTAAGGATTAGCCAAGTTATTGGCATATTAGCCTTTTTGAGGGGTAAGGGGTTGCCCAAAAAGTCCTAAGACATGTGTTTCGCTTTGCTTGTTTGTTTGGTCAAAGGACATATATGGGATGTTATTGTTCTGTAGTCATCGGATTATCCGATGCCTAGGTCAATCCCTCATCGGATCAATAGGTGTTCAATCTTCAAGGGCCAGTTCAGTCAGTTTCTCAATTCAACCGACGAGTTCATTCTGGAAAACATCGGTCGATCCGGTGTTCACTCTTCTGGAACTGTGTCAAATTCCACCGATGCTACCTCTTCCATCGTCGGACCATCCGATGTCAACATTCCTCTTTTGAATACCCTTACTGTGCCATTCGACCGATGATACAAACCCTAAACGTCGGTCCATCTGATGTCAACAGCAACTTTTTGAATATCCTTACTGTGGCGTTCGACCGACGTATATCCCATCTAACATCGGTCCATCCGGTGTTAAAAATACGGCTAGGGTTTGGGACCCACTATTTAAACCGGCCGTACCCCTTCCCCTTTCTCTCTCCCGATCCCGACGCCGCCACCGCCTTCCTCTCGCCGCGCCGCCACCTCCACCGTCGCCGGACGCCGCCGCCGCCCACCGGCCGCCGCCGTCCACCGGCTGCCGCCGCCCGTCGCGCCGCCGCCTCCTTCCACTCGCCGCCGCTAGCCACCGATTCACCTCCGCCGCTGCTAGCCGCCGCCTCACCTCCAAGCGCCGCCGCATCGAAGCGCCGCCGCCTCACTAGTCATCGCCTCCACCACTCGCCGCCGCATCCAAGCACCGCCACCACTCTTCCCCATCGCCACAGCGCCTCCGCCGCCCCGCGCACACATTGCCGTCGCGGTGCATCCATCGCTGCTAGGGTTTCGCAACCCCGTTGATCTCCACGTCATCTCCTTCGTCGACTCCGTGCTCTCGCACATCACAATGGCTGGCGACAAGAAGAACAAGGGCAAGGCTATCGCGGAGCCGGCCGCGAAAAAGCAAAAGTTGTAAAAGGAGGAGAAGAAGGCCTTGATGGCCGCTCGCGCTGCCGAGGAGCGTGATCGTGGCCGAGGAGGGTCGCTAAGGATCCGTGGGGCTCGTCTGAGGCAGCCTCTGGTGATTGACGACTCCGAGGCTGAAGAGGAGCCGGTTGAGCCTCTCGTCCGCCGGCGCTCAGCCCGGACCCGTCGGGGTCACACCGAGGCAGCACCACGTCTGAGACCGACAGCTGCCGACCGTCGTGAGGACAGGGAGGCCCAGCGAGCAATCTACGAGATGGACACCACTGTCCATGTCGCTGAAGGAGTCCGGTTGACCGACTACCGGAATATGAAGGCCAAGAAGCTTCGCAAGCTCAGGTGGAATGTGCTGCTTGAGGAGTGGTACCCGCAGCCCAGAGAGGCTCTGGTGGATAGTCGCTTCTGGACTGTCACCCAGGCGTCCCTCTACGAGACCTACAGGCGTCGAGGGCACAAGCTGTTTCAACACAACTATCTGGATTGGGGACAGCTAGCTTTGGCAGCAGAGACGGAGATCCGTCCTTACTTTGAGAGGTACCGAGGCTTGGTGCAGCTGATGGCATATGAGCGGAGTGCCTATGTGGAAGATTGGGTCCGCGTCTTCTACGCCACCCTCTATGTCTCTAAGGGCAGAAGATCAATTGACTTCATGTTTATGGGACAACACTACCACTTGACGAGGCAGACGCTGGGACAGTTGCTTGGAGTGGACTTGCACGACACCTGCGTGCATGAGAGGGTCTACGGTCAGGCAGATCCACCGAGGAGGCCGCTCACTGGAGGAGTGGCACCACCGCTGGAGGAGATTCGTTCCTTGTTCGGTCCTACCTTCTCTCCTGACCAGCCCAGAGTACCAGCCTTGTTGACTCCTGCTGCGCGCACAGTGCACCTCGCCTTGCACCGCACGCTCCTGCCGAGGTCTGGCTATTTGGAGGGGTTCACCAGCTTGCAGCTGACTCTCCTGTTCTACATCATGAACGGGATGGAGTTCGACATCGTGGACGTCCTCATATGCGAGATGGAGGATGTGATCACAGACGGTGTGGGCATGATGAGGCAGCTAGTATATGGGCACTGGATCAGCTACCTTCTTACTATGATGGTTCCTGAGGGGTCCGCCGTGCACGACCGTCTCTCTGACGAGAGTGTGACACGGTTCGGTCACTACAGTGCCCCAGCTCCTGGAGACCGCCGCCTTGGCCGTCCAGTTGAGCGTCAGGTCAGGGCTCAACTGTCTGAGGAGGACTTGTCTGACTTAGAGAAGGAGGATGAGAGGCTTGCTGAGGCTGAGGCACAGGGGGAGGACTTGCAGCATATCTGGTCTGAGAGCAACACCGACGACAGTGTCGAGGAGTACTTCCCTCCTCCGCCCTCTCCCAGGCAGCACGACGCGGAGGCTGGAGGCTCTACAATGCCACCACCTACTCCACCTCCCGTCACTGAGGCGCAGGTCACACAACCGTCAGAGCTGACGTCGCTCCTCCAGTAGATGGTTGAGCAGCAGCGTCTGGACAGGCTAGCAGCCGAGCAGGCCCGAGCGGAGCAGGCTGCCCGTCTCCTTGAGCTCCAGCAGCAGCAGCAGGAGATGCAGCGTCAGATCGCCCGTGAGAGGCGTGAAGACACTGACAGGCTGACAGGGCTCATCGAACAGATGCACCAGCGCACCCTCGACCAGCAGCAGCAGACGCAGCAGGCAATGATGGGCATCCTGGGGTTGATCACCAACCTCTACACCCAGACCGGGATTGCCCTCCCGTCGCAGCTGCCAGGAGTCGCTCCACCACCTCCAGTCTTGGCTCCAGCTGGCGCTCCAGTGGCCCCAGTACCTTCTACACCGATTCCCTCCTTCAGCATGTCTCCTCTTCTGGCTCCTAGTGCTCCGCTTCACTCCCCGCTGCCGACTACGACCTTGTTCCAGCAGTCGCCGGCCTCCGTCGTCAGTGCCCCTGCTCCAGCAGCTCCTCCACAGCAGGCACCAACGGTGGCTCCTTCGGCTCCGGCAGCTCCCTCCACCGCTACTCCAGCCAGCAGCTCCGACGACAGCGACGATGACCAGTTCGTCATCGCGCCCAGTACTCAGGGTCCTTAGGCGCTCGGATCCCTTTTTGGTGTCTTGATGCCAAAGGGGGAGAAGAGTTAGAGGAGTCAGGGGGAGCGTCTTATTGTCAGGGGGAGTCTTAGTGTCAGGGGGAGTCTCTTTTATCTTTTATCGTTTATCATTCTTGTAATTCAGTGTGTTTGCTACATTTGGTGTGTTTCTACTTTTGAGCTCTAATGAACTTATTTCCATGAGCTGCTAATTGATTGGGCTTATTTGGTGTTTATCTATGTTTTTGATCACTTATTATTCACACTTGAGTTATTAATTGATGCTTAAGCTTCAAGTGTGACATCCTGTATTCATTGCATATTCTTTTAAGTTTCATTCTATCAAATTCATTACTATTGCGCTTTGATTATTGTGTTGTCATCAATCACCAAAAAGGGGTAGATTGAAAGCATCTAGGCCCCCCATGAAGTACGGTTTCGGTGATTAATGACAACCATTGAACTTTACTAATGAATTTGTGAATGCAAGGTCCCAATAATCACTCAATAAAATGAAATGAACATGTCATTGGAGACCCATATACATTCAACTTTTGAGTTCAAATCAATGAGATAAAGACAAGAAGTGAAGGCTCTTATGTCTAAGTCACTCAACCATAAGTTGACAACATACAATGCTTGAAGATCATCAGAGAGCCTTGTGGAACAAATGTCTAAGAGGTCATCTGAGCAAGACACAAAAGATTTACTCAAAACAACTCGAAGCAAACAAAATCAACTCACCGGATCAACCGATGATTTCAGAAATGTACACATCGGTCGAGTTGGTTCAACTGAAGAAGAAGACCTCAGACAAATGTACTCACCGGATCATCCGATGTGAATGGCTCAGTGACATCGGTCCATCAGTACAGTTTGCAATACAATTGGACCAAGTGAAGCACCGGATCATCCGATGTACAGATTTACACACATCGGTCGATCACTCCAGTAAGCATCAAGATTAAGCAAATTCTGGAGGAAGAGCCACCGGATCATCCGATGAGAAGACAGGGGCAACATAGGTCTAACAACGATCATATCTGACACAATGACGTCAGCCAAAGTAATTAGACCGATGATAACTAAAGGGGAGACATCGGATCATCCGGTGTTCACATAAAAGTTCTGTCAGCCTACTTTTCCAACGGCTATTTCGGGGAGGCTGGCTATAAATACCCCCTAACCCTGTCATTTCGTCAAGTCTTGATCACCTGAAGCTACCAACACATCCACAAGTGTTCAAGGCCAAGAGCAATCACTTCCACACCTTTTCGATCATCTCTACACCAAGGTTTAGGCTAGAACTAGCTAGAGAGAGAGCTTGTGTGCCACCATTCTGGGTGAGTGGACTCTCTAGGTTAGTGTGAGAGCCTCAAGGGAGTACCCTTGGTGTTGTAATCATGAGAAGACTTCTGGAGCTTGCCAAGGCGTGTGTGGAAGCCCGGAAGGTCGAAGTTGTACAAGGCTTGAGCTCCACCTTGCCAAGGAGGCGAACGGAGAGGAATAGTGAAGACCACTCGTCTTGATGACGTGGGTGTGGCAAAACCCTTTGGTGGGTGCCACAACGTGGATGTAGGAAGATCTTCACGATCTTGCCGAACCACGGGATAAATCCTTGTCTCCTCGGGAGTTTGCACCCTTCTCCTTCCCTTAGTTTTATGCATTTTATATTCCGCAAAGTTTCTATCTACTAGAATGCATAGATAGTCGCGTCGGGAATTGGGCCTTAGAAATTAAGTTTCATTGCTTAGAATTTTTCGAAGAAAGCCCAATTCACCCCCACCTCTTGGGCATTCGGTCCTTACAATTGGTATCAGAGCAAGGTTGCTCATAGGATCATTCTAGCTTCACCGCTAGAGAGCAAAAATGGCCAAGGTTGGGGGTTCGGTTCCTATCTTCGAGGGCAAGAACTTTGCCTATTGGAAAGCATGCATGCGCGCTTACCTTGAGGCTATTGCCCCCGAAGTATGGGAAGCGACCCACGCGGGGTTTGGAGAACATAATTATGTTGGTGATCAACTTAAATGGGATGCTAAAGCTAGGAATGCAATCTATGAATGTATTAGCCAAGATGTGTTTTCTAGGATTGCTAGCAAGGAAAAGGCTTGTGAAATTTTGGCTTGCATAATTGAGATTCATGAGGGCTCTTCTCGTGTCAAAGAACTAAAATATCATATGCTTAAAGCCAAATATGATGGTTAAAATGCTTCCTCATGAAAATGTCAATGAGATGTTCTCTCGCTTAAATGTGCTTATTGAAGAAATAAATGCTCTAGACATTGCTTCTCTTGGCAAGGGACTCATCAACTGCAAGATCCTCATGCTCCTTCCCAAGCCAAAGTACAACATCATCAACTCCATGCTCCAAAAAGAGTCACTTGACCACATTGAAGTTTTGGAGCTCATTGGAGAAATACACGCTCATGAGATGAGTGTACTTGGGATGATGGAGCAATCATCATCAAAGACAATTGCTCTAAAGGCCTCCACCAAGAAAACAAGCCTCAAGAAGAAGAAGGTGGTTGAGCCTAGCTCAAGTGAAGAAGAACAAGCATCAAGTGAAGATGATGATGATGAGCTTGCATTAATGATGAGAAAGTTCTCACGCTTGAACTCCAAGATTACCAAGAAGGGGTACACCTCTGATCCCAAGAAGAAAGCGTTTCTACCAAGGAGAGATGATCGCAAGACTTGCTACAATTGTGGTGACCAAGGCCACATCTCCTATGATTGTCCAAAACCGGACAAAAGAAGAGAGAACTACAAAGGCAAGCATCACAAGCTTGAAGGAACCGATGATGATGAAGAAGAAGGCAAACCAAAGCCAAGATCCTTTGGGAAGAAGAAACATGACAAGGGCAAGAAGGCAAGGCTCTTACCAAAGAAGAGAAATGGCCCACAGAAGGTGTTCATGTGTGAGGCAAATGAATGGGTCACCGATGAAGAAACAAGTGATGAAGAGAGTGAAGAGGATGAAGAAAGCTTGGCCGGCATCGCCATCACCAACAATGATGATGCACCTCTTCATCCACCGCCCATGTGCCTCATGGCAAAAGGTAACACCAAGGTATGTGATGACTCTAGCGATGATGAGCTTTCCCCCGATGATTTAACTTCTTTGATAAATGAATATCATGCTATCATTAAGAGGGAAAAGAGTAAGGTTAAAGTGCTTGAAGAAACTCGTGCTAAACTTGAGAGTGCTAACCTTGATTTGCTTGAAAAGTATGAAAGCATACTTAAAGAGCATGACACGCTCAAATCCCATGTCAAGCAAATTGAGGAAGAAAAGGCTAAAATCAAGATAGATAATCATGAACTTGACACACTCAAAAACACTATTCGTTTGTATCCTTTTCGGAACCGCGCAGGGTTGAGGATGCATTGAAAGATCCAGACTGGGTGGTGGCAATGCAAGAAGAATTGATCAACTTCAAGCGGAACGAGGTGTGGGAACTCGTGGCAAGACCCAATGCGAACATTGTCGGCACCAAGTGGGTCTTCCGCAACAAAGAAGATGAACACGGGGTGGTGACAAGGAACAAGGCACGACTTGTGGCCAAAGGATATTCACAAGTCGACGGTTTGGATTTCGATGAGACCTTTTCTCTCGTAGCAAGACTTGAATCTATTAGAATTTTACTTGCATATGCTACTCACCATGATTTCAAGCTCTATCAAATGGATGTGAAAAGCGCCTTCCTCAACGGACCAATCAAGGAGGAAGTGTATGTGGAGTAACCCCCTGGGTTTGAAGACGAAGAGTTTCCCGACCACGCATTTAAATTGCGTAAGGCTCTCTACGGCCTCAAACAAGCTCCTAGAGCTTGGTATGAGTGTCTTAGAGATTTCTTAATTGAAAATGGCTTTATGATTGGCAAAGTAGATTATACACTATTTACAAAGAATTTGACAATGATCTTTTTATTTGTCAAATTTATGTTGATGATCTGTGGGTCAACTAATCAATCTTTTTGTGAGGAATTTAGTAAAATCATGATAGATAGGTTTGAAATGTCAATGATGGGAGAACTAAAGTACTTCTTGGGATTCCAAGTGCGGCAACAAAAGGAAGGGACGTTCATAAGCCAAACCAAGTACACGCAGGACATACTCAAGAAGTTTGGTATCGACATGGCGAAGCCTATAAAGACTCCCATGGCAACAAATGGCCACTTGGATCTCAATGAAGATGGACCAAGCGTCGACCAAAAGGTATATCGCTCCATGATTGGATCTCTACTCTATTTATGTGCATCTAGGCCAGATATTATGTTGAGTGTATGTTTGTGGTCAAGATTTCAAGCCAATCCTAAGGAGTGTCACTTGACAGCCGTAAAAAGGATCTTGAGATATTTAGTTCATACACCCAACCTTGGTCTTTGGTACCCAAAAGGCTCAAAATTCAATCTCATTGGTTACTCCAATGCAGATTATGCTGGATGCAAGATAGATAGAAAGAGTACCTCCGGCACATGCCAATTCCTAGGTAGATCCCTAGTTTCTTGGTCCTCCAAGAAACAAAATTCCATTGCCTTATCCACAGCCGAAGCGGAGTATGTTGCAGCTGGGAGTTGTTGTGCACATCTCCTTTGGATGCGACAAACTCTAAGGGATTACGGTTACAATACGAACCGTATTCCACTCCTTTGTGATAATGAGAGTGCCATTAAAATTTCCCATAATCCCGTTGAGCACTCTACAACCAAACACATAGACATAAGGCATCACTTCTTGAGAGAACACTCCATGAAAGGAGATATAGCCATTTCACATGTCAATACCCAAATGCAATTGGCCGAAATATTCACCAACCCACTTGATGAAAAACGCTTTCGTGAACTCCGAAATGAACTAAATATCCTTGATGCTAGGAGTGTGGCTTGAAATGTTGCATACCTGTATGAATTCTTCAAAATATGTTGATTGGATTGTAAAAATCACCTCTCTCAAGTTTCTTCCGAAAAGCTATGTTAATTATTAGATCTTGGTGAATTATGATCATTTCTTGATTGTTGTATGCTTACTGATCATTAAGATTATTTGTTTTGATTTGCCTCCCTACTTTCTAAATATGTACCTTCAAATATATATGAATGGGCTATGAAATTCTTGCCTGGTGACCATGGACTAGTCCGTGGTTACCCGGACTAGTCCGCCCATGCAGACTAGTCCGTGGAGTGCCGGTTGGGCCGGACTAGTCTGGTAGATAACGGACTAGTCTGATATAGCCTCTAGAAAAGTTTGGACTAGTCCGTTCATCTCCGGACTTGTCCGATTTTTAATGTCCATAACCCTAGCCGCCACCAAACCCTAATTTCTTCACCTCCACTCTTGCTTCACGCGTTCTCTCTCTTTGTGCTCGAGCTCCCAAGGCGTTTTCGCACCCCATCCATCAAAAAGGTCCACATTTGAGTGGAAATCAAGCTCCCTTGCACCCGGATTGAAGTTCTCGGACAAGTCCAGACTTCAACAACTCCTTCGTCGAGATTCAAGCAAATTCCTCGGTAATTTTCACCCTAACCCTAGAAACCTTGATTTTCTTCATTGTTGATCGAATAGGCTAGCATATTTCACTATATACATGCCTCGTTGATGTATTACGTATATGCCAAGCTAGCTCTGCATTAGGAATCAACATTTGTCCAGTCGCTTAGGTTTTTGAGGATGAATATCGGACTAGTCCGGTCCATGCACGGACAAGTCCGATGACCCTGGACTAGTCCGTGCCTGTACACCGAACAAGTCCGATTTTTCTGAACTCAAAACCTAACCTATCAATTCCTCAATGCAATTCCTTGTTATTCTTTCTCAACCATGCCTTGTATCATCCATACTCATTCATGCCTTACACAATTCATCCTCAGGATATGTCGAGCACAAATGATGAGATCTCCGATTTTGAGGCCGAGATGGACCACGAGGTGGCACCTTGGCCCTCGACGAGTCCTGGCAAGAAACGCCAAGAGTGTCCATTAGAGCCAGCTCCGTCCCCTCCATAGGCTCGGAGGAAACTGCTAGTGGAGAAGCCGGCCTCCAAGGTGCCAGCTTCTAGGGCTACCGCCGGTGGTGGCCCTAGCTCTGCAAGTGCCCTCCTAGCCAAGGGCAATGACAAAGGAATAGCAACGGTTCTAGTTGGCCCGTTGAAGCTGCATGCCCCGAGGGAAGGGGTCCAGGACCTCACTGAAGAGAAGTTTAATGGAAAGGGCAGTGACTCAGCGGTCAAGTTCTGCGGTGTGGATTGCTACAGTCATCCAAAGCAAGCTGCAGATGAAAGATTCTGGAGCAATTTCCATGCTGACTATTACAGGGCTGTATACTTGCAGATGAAGACACCGATGGTGCGCAGTTAGTGGATTGACTTGGCACATCTTGAGAAGAAGAGATGCTACGCATTTTAAGAAGTGATTGCGTCAGCTGAAAGACATGGCTTGTAGGATCACTTTGCCTTCAAGTACAATCGAAATGATGAAGTGGTGGCCCAGTTCTATGCCACTTGTCACTTTGCAAGCGATGAAGAAGAAAGGGTGACTTGGATGACTCATGGATCATAGTACACTATCACATATGATGATTTTGCAATGATGTTGCATCTTGACACCTCAAGCAATGGCAATGTGATCATCCACAATTTTGGTGTCATTGAGAAGGATAGGATGAAATTCCTTTATGAGCCAAACTCAAAGTTCATCCCTCCCTCCACAAAGAACATGAAGCCCTTCTTTGTGGTCATGAATAGAGTCTTGAGGAAGACGATCGCTCACAAGGATGGAGATGCTGGGAGTGTGCAGGGTTACCTTTGAACCCTGATGAGTGTGATAAGCAAGGATCGTCAGTTTGATGTGCCTGACTACATTTGGAACGATATGATCAACGTCTCTAGTACTCCCAACCGATCCTGTGGTTATGCCCCTTATCTCATGTTCATGATTGAGAAAGTCACAGGGATCGAGTTTGTCAGGGATGTGGAGCACACACCATTGAGGCCTCAGAAGCCTTAAAAAGCAAATGTCCAGGCTGCTCCCTCGTCGACCTCCAGTCCTGAGGGTCCGGCAAAAGTGAAGATGCAAGAGCTGCCCCTGCCAGTAGAGCAGCCCCTCAAAGGGGATCTGCTAGTGGGATCATCAATACTTGGCTGCTATATTTGCTTCCTGCAAAAAGGCCGAAGTGAGGGTCCACAAGCTGAACAAGAAGAGAAAGGAAGACATGAAGTATGTCAAGGCAAATGTGAGGCAGATTTGCCAGAAGCTGGAGATCGACCCCATTGGATCTCTAGTGATTTCTGATGATTCCGATTCAGACTTGACCGAGCTCGGGCCCTTGACCACCTTCGAGCTTGCCTACTTTGGCATTGGGGGCTCGAGTGGCTCCGCACCTCCTCCTCCTCCTGCTCATCAGCCCGAAGACGACGATGAAGACGATGAGAGGACCGATAGCGAGAAGTGAAGACTTTATGACCCTCCTCTCCTTCTTTTTGGTGTCTTTTTTGAGAGTCCTAGTTGAGATTGGTTTGGCCTAAGGGCTGGTTATATAAGCAAGGGAGGCCAGAGCTCATGGTGGACGACTTTGGGGTTGTTTCTCTTGTGTTCTATTGAATAAGATCGTAGTTTAAAGGAACTTTTGTTCCTTGTTCATCCGACTTGTTGAAGACTAGTTTTTCACGTCGAGTTTTCTGCATAGCACTATCTTTCTTTGGTGGTTTTATCATAACTCGAGTTTTACAGATCCAATTGACGTGATTCTTTTTGGGTTGTCTTCACAACTTGATTATCTATCATCTGTCAAGATTTCACGATCATTCGATTTGTGGTTTCAGATCTACAGGAGTTTCTTTGCAGCATTCCAGAATTGTTTTTCTTGGGTAGGACAGATTGACCTTTGTTCGATTTTTTAATCGTAACTTGAGTTTCTCTCGCCGGATTTGAGTTATTCTTGTTGTGTCATCTTCGTGACATGATTCCATCTGATATATATCACTTTTGTCATGGTGAAACACGTTTAGATTAGTCTCACACACGACTTCTTTAACATATCGTTTTTCTGCCGAAGGGGTTGGGATTTAATTTTTTCCGCTGCGTTAGATTTTTTAATCTACCATTCACCCCCATCTGGTAGCTTTTCACGTTCTCTTCGATCCTACAATTGGTATCAGAGCCACGGTGGTCTAATATTTTTGATTTGCACGTATTTTGACTAACCATCATGGAGAAATACTCCCCAAAACTTTGTGTCTTTAGTGGTATTGATTTTCAGGTTTGGAAGGCACGTATGGAAGCCTTAATCCAGGCTCAAGGCCTCACAATATGGGAGAAGGTATACAAGCCTTATGAAGTGCCATCAAATGATCAAGTTACAACTACAAATCTGAGAGATGTTGACAACAACAACAAGGCTCCGAACTTGATCATACAAGGATTAACTCGAAGCGACTTTGACCGTGTTGCACACCTCCAATCTGCATACGATGTGTGGAAAGCACTTTGTGACTACCATGAAGGATCTAACACGATCAAGGAGGTAAGGCGAGTCATGTTCAAGAAAGAATACATGCGCTTCGAGATGCAACCCGGTGAGTCTATTGATGACCTTTTTGCTCGCTTTAATAAAATTCTCAGCAACTTGCGTAGTATCAATGCTAATTTTTCAGCTGCTGAAAATCCTAGGCAATTGTTAAGTGCGTTAGATATGTCCATTTGGGACGTGAAAGTCACATCTATTCGTGAATCTACTATCATGAGTACACTTACTTTATATGTGCTATATTCCAATTTAAAAAGTCATGAAATTGACTTAATATCACGTAAGAACCCCAACAAGTCTATTGCTTTTGTTTCTCAACGTGACATGCCTAGCTCCGGTCAATCTTCATCTTGTGGTACACTTGCTTTGTTGTGCTCTCTAACCCTTGAACAAATTGAGGAGTTTCCAGGGGAGGAGCTATTACTTCTCTCTACTAGGTTCTCAAAAGCATTGCAAAATGTGAGAACTAGAAGGAGGGGAAGCTCCGGACCTCAACAATGTTTCGAATGTGGTAAGACTGGACATTTTCGTTCAGATTGCCCTAACCTTTCATGTCCTACCTCCCGGGATGAAAAGCAAACAAGGACGAAACACTCCTCTGCAATCGATAAGAAGAAAAAGAAGGGTTTTAGAGGACGTCAATTGGTGAGCAGTTTTATCTCCGCACGTCAAGAACTTGGCTCAAGCGATGTGGACATTGGAAGTGACGAAGATGAACATGATTTAGCAAACTTGTGCTTCATGGCAGGCAAATCAAGGTCAAGTATGGAGGATGTAGAACACAACATCGACAATGAAGAGGTATGTCCTACTTGCGAAGAAATGTGTGATGCTATTTCTCGTGCCACTATTATAGTTAAGAAAAAGGACAAAAAGCTTAGGGATAGTGCTGCTAAAATTGAATCACTAGAATCTGAAATCAACCGTTTAAAAACTTTGATTCCTATTGATGATGCATGTCCCTCATGTGATTTAATATATGAACAATTGTCCTCATTAAGAAGTGCGCACACCTCCACACTTGATAAACTTGAGTTTGAAATTGAAAGAAATAGAGAGCTTGCTGCACTTAATGATAAAAACTTGAAAGATGCTAGTTGTTCTACATTTGATTTGCATTGTTCTACTTGTGATGATCTTGATAAGAAACTACAAGATGCCATGAATGAAATTTCTATATTGAACAATGCTTTACGTTCTCATGAAGTTAAATTTTGTTCCAATTGCAAATTAAAAGGAAAAACTTCATGTGAAAATTGCCTTGACCTGTCCAATAAACTTGATAACATGCATAGGACATTAGATTGGTTTTTAATGGGAATAAGAACCTAAACTTGCCACTGAATTCTTCCATGTCTTGCAATAATAAAACTGGTTTAGGTTTTGATTCTCATGCTCATGCTAAGGCACATCCACCTAAAATTGTAAAGTCATTAGGAAGTGGTTTGATTCAAACAATTTCTAAACAAAAAGTAGTTTTCAAATCTACAGGAGTGTTGTCTCATTCGGTTTCAAATAAAAATGTTGCTTGCTCATCAAGACATGAACAAAAAGTTAAATTTCATTGTACCTACTGTGGTAGAGATGATCATGTCATAGATTTTTATTATAGACTAGCTAAACAACAGAAAAAGGAAAGAATAGTTGCTAGATCTCATAACTTCCATGCAAAATTCGCTGCACTTGCTAAACCGAATGATAGGAACATGCAATCTGTTGTAATGAGTCGAAAACATGCAAAGTTTGCTCCCAAACCTACTGTTTTTCGTGCTACACATGTAACATCTCGTAGGACAGCAATTGGGTACAAAAATCCTCAAGCTTTGGCTCATAAACCTGCTGTTTTATCTCAGCTTTCGCGTGTTATTCCTGCTGGACGTCGTGTGACTCAGTACTTGATTCCTAAATGCCTTTTGACAAACCCCAGTATTGAGTCATCGACGTATTGTGCTTCTACGTAGGTTACACGCTTGAGGAAGGAGAATATTTGGATTGTGGATTCAGGTTGCTCATGCCACATGACCGGTTACAAGGAATGGTTCTCCTCCCTCTCTTTTGTGTCACGTGTAGAGAATGTTACTTTTGTCGATAATTCTTCAACTCCTATAATTGCTAAGGGTTCGGTTAGAGTAAATAATCACTACACTTTGAAGGATGTGGCACTTGTTAAAAATTTGAAATAGAACTTGCTTTCTGTTTCACTACTGCTAGATGAAAATCTGGAAATTATTTTCACTAAAATTGTTGTAAAGATGTAAATTCAAATAGTGAGCTTATTTTTAACATGTCTCAGTTTGGAAGAGTTTCTAAAGCTAATTTTGACATGTCTTCCTCTAAGCATAGGTGTCTAGTTGCTAATGATTCAAATGACTTATATTTTTGGCATCGTAGACTTGGTCACATAGGCTTTGCTCATCTAATGTGTATTAGTGCTCTTGATCGCATACGTGGGCTGCCTAAGCTTAAAGGGGACAAAGAAATTGTGTGCTCTTCTTGTAGACATGCTAAGATGGTTGCAGGTTCACATACTCCTCTCACAATGATCATGACAACTGAACCGGGTCAACTTTTGCACCTTGACACCGTAGGACCTTCATGTGTTCAATCCTTCGGAGGTAAATGGTATGTTCCTGTGATTGTTGATGATTATTCTAGATACTCTTGGGTTTACTTTATAGCATATAAGAATGACGGTTTTAGTCACTTTAGAACTTTATTTCTTAGATTATCAATTGATCACCCAGGATCTTCAAAAGCAATTAGAAGTGATAATGGAACCGAATTTAAAAATCAATCTTTTGATCACTTTTGTGTTGAAAATGGAATAGATCAGCAATTTTCTTCACCATATGTACCTCAACAAAACGGTGTTGTAGAAAGAAAGAACAGAATCTTACTTGAGATGGCCAGGACTATGCTTGATGAATATCAAACTCCTAGGAAATTTTGGGTTGATGCGATTGCAACCGCTTGTTATGTCTCAAATCGTGTTTACTTGCATGCTAAGATAGGTAAAACACCATATGAGCTCCGGTTTGGACATAGTCCTAGTGTTACACACTTTTGGGTCTTTGGTTTCAAATGCTTTGTTAAGAAACTTGGTAATCTTGAAAAACATGAACCTAGATCCATTGATGGCATGTTTTTTGGTTATCCATCTCATAGTAGAGGCTACCGTGTGCTTTTACTTGATACTAACAAAATTGTGGAGACTTGTGAAGTGTCTTTTAATATAGTTAGCACAGGTACTAGCTCAAACATTGCAGGTCCGGATCCATATCTGCAGGGGGAGAGCATTTTCGTTGAAGATGAGCAATAAGTGGAGCTGCTACCCAAAAATTCAGCAGCTAATGACTTTGGTTCAGCTCCGGATGTTGATTCTCAACTAGCACTGACAACCATCATTGCTGATCCAGATCATCCTCAAGTCACAAGCTCATCGATTTGTGATGAACATGAAGAAGAAGAAGCTTGTGAAGTGTCCACTCCCATCCGGGTTCTCAAAAGTCATCCTCCACAACAAATGATCAGAAGCTTGCATGAACAAGTCACACGGTCCAGATTTTGTGATCCAAACTCTCATGCTCATTCTGTTTTTGTTGCTTCTTTTGAACCCAAAGTTATATCACACACACTCAATAATGAATCTTGGATTATTTCCATGCAATAAGAGTTAGAAAATTTTGAAAGAAATAATGTTTGGAAACTTGTACCTCCACTTCAAGGTCACACTTTAATTGGAACTAAATGGGTGTTTAAAAATAAACAAAGTGAGGATGGGGTTGTTGTTAGGAATAAGGCTAGGTTGGTTGCTCAAGGTTGCACTCAAGTTGAAGGTCTAGATTTTGATGAAACTTTTGCTCCTGTTGCTAGATTAGAAGCCATAAGAGTTTTGTTAACTTTTGCTGCATCTAATGGTTTTAAGATATATCAAATGGATGTTAAAAGTGCTTTTCTTAATGGCTACATAGATGAGGAGGCTTATGTTAAACAACCACCAGGTTTTGAAAATCCAGATTTTCCTAATCATGTTTACAAACTGTCCAAAGCCTTGTACGGTCTCAAACAAGCCCCTAGAGCATGGTATGATATGTTAGAAACATTCTTACTTGAAAAGGGGTTTACCATGGGCAAGGTTGATAAAACTCTTTTTGTGCTTAAGCATGGCAATGACTCATTATTCGTTCAAGTGTATGTGGATGATATTATCTTTGGTTGTGCTTCTCATGATCTTGTGTCCATGTTTTCAGCTATGATGAGTTAAGAATATGAGATGAGTATGATGGGAGAACTCACCTACTTTTGGGGGTTGCAAATCAAGCAAACCCAGGAGGTTACCTTTGTGCATCAAACGAAGTATACAAAAGACCTCCTAAGGCGCTTCAACATGGACAAAAGCAAGCCTCTTCAGAAACCAATGGGAACAGCAACAACACTTGAACTTGATGAGGATGGTGAACCCTTGGATCAAAAAGAATATAGAAGCATGATCGGATCACTTTTTTACCTCACGGCATCAAGACCGGACATACAATTCAGCATATGTCTTTGTGCATGGTTTCAAGCCTCCCCACGTGCTTCACACCATCAAGCCGTCAAAAGGATTCTCAGGTACCTACATGGAACTCAAGAATTTGGCATTTTTCTTCCTTCTTCCTCAACCGTTACTTTGAAAGCTTTTTCCAATGCTGATTTTGGAGGTTGTAGGATCGATAGGAAAAGTACTTCCGGTGCTTGTCATTTTCTTGGTAATTCACTAGATTCTTGGTCCTCTAGAAAACAAAACTCAGTTGCACAATCCACAGCCGAAACTGAATATGTAGCTGCTGCTAGTGCTTGCTCACAAATTCTTTGGATTGTTCAAGTACTTAAGGACTATGGGGTTGATCTAGATAGTATTCCACTATTTTGTGATAACACTGGTGCCATTTGCATTGCTAAGAACTCCGTGCAACATTCTAGAACTAAGCACGTTGACATTAGGTATCACTTTCTCCGTGATATTGTTGAAAAAGGAAACATTGTGCTTCACCATGTAGATACCGAACAACAATTGGCTGTCATTTTTACAAAACCTTTGGATTTCACTCGTTTTAGTTTTATTCATAGTGAAATAGGGGTTATGCATCCTCATGGCTTACATTGAGGGGGAGTTTTGAAACTTGAGAAGTCTATGTGTGAATCTGAAACTAAAATAATATGAGAATAGTATTTCATACATATATGACTTTGTGATTCCTTTTACATGCTTAAAGTTCTTACTACATTATTCGTGTTATACATTTCGTAGTTTTTGCCATGTCTAGTAATTGGAATAATTACTTACACTGAATCTGGTCATGGTCGAACTTTCTTGCTGTTTTGAACTTGTTGCATGCTCACAAGTGCTTTTAATCATAAAGAATTAATCAGGTAATCAACTCACATGTTGAGTTTTTATGAACAAATATAAGTTGAGAAAAGATCAAGAGAATATGCATGCATCGCACTTCTTCATTTGAGATGGCTTATCATTGCACATAGATATGAACTTGGAAGAAGTTGTGTATGACTAAAACCATGTCCTTAAGCTTCTGATTGTCAAATGACATAGGCTTGGCTTGGTTTGTTAGAATAAGAAAGATGCGCATATAATCTCTTGCAAATATAATATGATCAAATTTTTTGCTTTGAAAAATAATAAAATGCAGCAACAAGTGTCAGGCTTTCAGGTCTTGAAATGGTTAAGTTTGTGAGATCCTGACTTGCTTAAATTGAAAATTACATTTGATCTCTAGCATGGCTTACACTACTTTATGTATCTCATTGATGTGAAAGTGTAAGTTACTTGATAGTACGACTTGGATGAGCTTTTTCTATATGTATATGTTATAATATGCTCATAACAATTAAAATTTGTCTTATAAACCTTGCTGAATACATTGTCGAAGGGGGAGAGATAATATGTGAATTTTTAAAGATAAGTATGCAAGGGGGAGAAATTGATTACACATTGCACATATTCACAATTGTTTTTGGAATGATTCTTCTCAGGGGGAGAATTTATTTTTCTCATTTTATTTCTGTTTTACGAAGGGGGATAAATTGTTTTCAAAACTTTTAATGTGAATAAGCCAATGTTTGGATTTTAAATGTTGTTGCCAATGCATTCATCAAGGGGGAGATTGTGAGACCTATGTGTGCTGAATACATTGGCTATGGCGATAAAAGTTTTGAATACTACCAAAACACCTTTATCATCAAGGTCCGACGATAGGTATGGCTTGTTTTGGTTAGCTCCGACATAGTCTGACATAAGGTCCGACTTGCTTTGGCTAGATCCGACTTCTTTTCTACGTCCGACTAGCTTTGGTTAGCTCCAGCGCTAGGTCCGGCTAGCTTTGGTAAGGTTTGGCTCAAGCTCCGGTTAGCTTTGGCAAGATTCGGAGCTTGATTGCATTGTTCGTGTTTTTATCTTGCAATGATTTGTACTTGATTTACATTGATGGAATAACTGCATAGTATTCATTTGCTAAGTTTTTAGTGTGTTTTGGTTGATATGGTTGATATCATTTTGCTATGGTTTGCAACATGCTTATGTGAAGTGCTCACGTAAGATGTTGTAGTTTTGGAACTAACGAGAGTCAAGTTGAGGACTTGTGCTCGGAAGTATTGGTTGTTTGTTCATGTGCAGGTGTTGCTTGAGTTCAAGACATGGCTGGTGACGGGATCCATTGAACTATTCTTAGGGAGAAGATGAGGTTCAACAACCAAGCTCGGGAGGAATTGTGGTTGAGTTGATCGGGAGGTCGCGCAACATGTTTGAATCAAGAACAATGCATATGAAGGTATCATGAATGTCATTGGAAGATGTTTGCACGTGTGCAAGGATTGCATGGACGTGGATGCATGGTTCCAAGGCATGATGAAGAGATATGAACGTAAAAATTGGTCAGAAATATCCAACCGACTAGGTTATGGACTCAGGCTGCGGCTGAGTCGGGCTTAACTCAAATATGAAAAGTTTTGAGTCGGTTATGATAGGATTTCGTGTGGGTCACAAATTTGGCTTGTTTTAGGAATGTGGGATATGTTCCTAATGTGTTTGTAAGTCTTAAGATTGCTTCTATCTGTGTATAGAAGAGTCCTAAGCAGTTATGGAAAGTTTCGATTCGTGATTTGAGTAGGATTAGAGTCCTAGTTGAGATTGGTTTGGCCTAAGGGCTGGTTATATAAGCAAGGGAGGCCAGAGCTCGTGGTGGACAACTTTGGGGTTGTTCCTCTTGTGTTCTATTGAATAAAGATCGTAGTTTAAAGGTACTTTTATGCGTTGTTCGCCCAACTTGTTCAAGACAAGTTTTTCTCGTCGAGTTTTCTGCACAGCACTACCTTTCTTTCGTGGTTTTATCATAACTCGAGTTTTACAAATCCAATTGACGTGATTCTTTTTGGGTTGTCTTCACAACTTGATTATATATCATCTGTCAAAATTTCACGGTCATTAGATTTGTGGTTTCTGATCTACACAAGTTTCTTTGCAGCGTTCTAGAACTATTTTTCTCGGGTAGGATAGATTGACCTTTGTTCGATCTTTCAATCGTAACTTGAGCTTCTCTCAACGGATTTGAGTGATTCTTGTTGTGTCGTCTTCATGACTTGATTCTCTCTGATATATATCACTTTTGACATGGTGAAACACGTTTATATTAGTCTCACACATGATTTCTTCAACAAATCATTTTTATGCTAAAGGGGTAGGGATTTAATTGTGTCCGCTGTGTAAGATATTTTAATCTACCATTCACCCCCCTCTGGTAGCTTTTCATGTGCTCTTCAATCCTACATGCCGTCATCATCACATTAGAAACACTTCATCTCCCCCTTCTTCATTCTTCGGTGAATGTGCGACATGCCCTTGTCTTCCCTCTGAGCCTCTACAATATCTTCCTTTATGGTAGGAATGAGAGCTAGATTGTAGAGCGCTCCATATGGAACCAAGTAGATACTCAACTATTCTTCTTCCACCGAGGTGATGGAAAGATTATTGACATGGGACTTGCAACTCAGCGCATCTGCAACTACATTCGCTTTGCCAGGATGGTAGTGGATCTCAATCTCATAGTGATCAATTCCAAACATCTTCGCTGTCGCATATTTAAGTCCTTCCGGGTGAAGATGTACTTCAAGCTTCTATGATCGGTGTAGAGATGCACTAGGTTGCCCAATAGATAGTGTCTCCAAATCTTCAATGCAAGTACCACGACTGCGAGCTCAAGATCATAAGCCGGATAATGCTGCCCATGGTTCCGAAGCTGCCGTGATCCATAAGCGATCACCCGTCTATCTTGCATCAATACACAACCCAAACCAATCCCAAATGCATCATAATAAACATCAAATGACTTGGTTGTGTCCGGTTGGGCTAATACTGGTGCTGTTGTGAGGTGTTTCACTAATGCTTGAAAACCTTCCTCACATTCCTCCGTCCATACATACTTCTTCCCTTTCTTCAAAAGTTCTGTCATTGGTTTAGCTATCTTGGAGAAACTTGGAATGAACCTCCTGTAATATCCTACTAAACCCAGGAAGCTTCAAACTTCATGTACAGACTTTGGAGACTCCCATCTGAGTACTTGCTTAATCTTACTTGGATCAACTGCAATCCCATCAACAGAGATGATGTGCCCGACACTTGGCTGATCCAGAACTCACATTTGCTGAACTTAGCATACAACTTGTGGTCTCGCAATCGTTGAAGCACGACGCGGAAGTGTTGAGCATGTTCTTCTTCGGATTACAAATACACAAGGATGTCGTCGATGAAGACCACGACAAACATGTCCAATTCTGGCATGAGCACCGAATTCCTGAGATACATGAAATGAGTCGGTGCATTGGTCAATCCCAAGGACATGACAATGTACTCATACAATACATACCTCGTTGAGAATGCCGTCTTAGGTATATCCTCTGGTCGAATCCTGATCTGATGATACCAATAACAAGGATCCATCTTCGAGAATACCTTGGCACCCACCAATTGATCGAACTGAATATCGAGCGTGGTAGTGGATACTTATTCTTGATTGTGACAGCATTGGGTGGACGATAGTCCACACGTAGTCTCAATGTCTTATCCTTCTTCTCCACGAACAATGTAGAACAGCCCCAAGGTGATGAACATGGACAAATGAAACTCTTGTCCATAAGTTCCTTCAGCTACTCCTTCAGTTCTGCAAGTTCCTTAGGTGCCATCTTATATGGCTTCCCCAAGATCGGCACTGTTCCCGGTACAAGTTCATATTAAACTCGACATCTCTTTCTGGTGGCATACCAGGAAGATCCTCGGGAAATACATCTGAATACCCACATACCATCGGAATATCCTCAAGTTTAATGGCCTCGGTATTCTAAGTAGTTGGAGTCGCTCGGATAGTACTCTCAAAAATGAGAGCTTGGGGAGGGTGGATTGGAGAATTCATATATATCCTCCAAGGAACAATGTCAATAATAGCACTATTGTATTGCAACCATGCCATTCCTAAGATGACATCTAACTTCTGATTCTCCATTATAATGAGAGGGGTGGGGTATATGTTCCCACCTAGATTGAGAGGTACCCTATGGGACATCTCATCTGCTACTACTCTCCCACCCAGAGAACAAATCACATATGGGATTTTTGTGGAAACGATAGCCAACTGATATTGAATGACATAAGACATGCTAACGTAGTTGTGAGAAGCACCGCAGTCAAAGAGGATGACTACGGATGACCAAAGAGAAAGAACGTACCCGTGAGTACGGGTGCGCCTTCCAGAACGTCCTCGATGGTGGGTTCTAGTGGCTGGCTTGTTGGGCTGGTTGTGGGGTTGGTTTGCACCCTGGTATGATGATTGTCCCCCGTGACCAGTCATTGGCGAAGTGCCCTGTACGACAACATTTGAAACACGTGTACAGGGTCTGACCGGCATGGAAGGAAGGACGAAATCCCAGTGCACGCGGTGGAGGTGAAGGTGGAGGTGCACGCGGAATCATCCCCTACTGTTGCTGCGGACGAAAGCCGGTGTTGTTGAACTGGCTACCACGAAAGATCGGTGGTCGCGATGGAGGCTGCCACCTCTGGTCGAATGGTGATCGATACACCATTCGGTACTTCTGAGGAGTACCACCTCCACTGCCCTGCGGAGCACTGCTCTTCTTCTAGTCAGAAGGCAACTCCCTAGTAGCATCCTCCTGTACGATCGCGGCGTTGACAATGTTGTTGAAGCTGCCGCGATTGAACAAGGCAAGGTTGTCCTTCATCTTGGGGTTCAAACCACGGTAGAAGCACTCACACTTCCTATCTTCAGTACTCACTTGGTCCTGAGCATACTGGGCAAAGTGGTTGAAGGTCTTGGAAACTCCTAAGCACTCCTTCCTCCCTGCTTTAGCTCCAAGAACTCTTCAAGCTTCCTCCTCATGATCCAGGGAGGTATATGATAGACGCGGAACGCCTCCTAGAACTCCTCCCAGCTCACGACATAGTCTGCTGGTCGTGCGGCGAGATAATTTGCCCACCACGCATCAGCAGATCCCTGCAATTGTTGTGCCGCGAACAGGGTCTTCTGCTGTTTAGTTATTCACCGCAAACCGAACTTTCCTTATATGGAGCGGATCCAATTGTCCGCATCCAATGGTTCATAAGCCTCCATGATGACCGGCGGGTGCGTTGACAAGAAGTCCGAGTATGAACTCGCATAGGGCTATCATGGACCCGCATCTGGTTGCCCCCTTGACGGGATGAATGTTGAACCAAGGTCCACAACAACTTGGTTTGCTCGTCTCGTGAGCCGAGCACTATGGTGAGAACCTCCGCGAGACTCCTCAGAAGTGCGGGATGTGGTGGTGGTGGAGCTTGTTGCTACGGTGTCGCAACTTGCTCCTGGTTCGGAGATTCGTCCTTACGACCACGGCTCGAGCCTCCCATCTAGGTTGTCGAACGCGTACGCACCATTCTGCATCCACATGATTTAAAAGTCAGCAACATGTTTGTTTTTCCTTCATCCATTTCATATTACAGTAGTTCAAATACTGGCAAGGAACTAAGTGCATAACATTCACATATATTGATAAAGTCTAAACTTTATACAAGATATATTATCTCATGACCAAGTTTACAGTAGTGAACCCCAAATGACGAACTCCCACTACGGAATTGCATCCCTACTATACTAGGTCTCCATGAGGTGTCATACACACCTTGTCATCTTATACACACCCACTAGTATTTTTAATATGAGACAAACATGGCCACAAAATAAACACGAGCAACTACTAACTATACGTGGCCCCATGATGGCAGGAGTGCTGCCCCATCCTACTCCGATACGTCCTCTTCGGCGTACTCGAGTATCTATGGATCTTCTTCGTCATCGTCCTCAGGATTTGGGGCCACAGGTGCAGTTGCTGGAGTAGGAGCTGCTGCCTCACCCGCCATCGATGATGTCGCGACAACTAATGGTTGCCCATAAGCCTGTAGAAGAAACATCTTAAAGTCTTCCAGTTCCTTCTATGCATTCTCGCAACTGGCTTTCCAATCTTGAGTCTCTTCCTTGGATTGATCACGTTCTTGAGTCACCGTACTCAACTGATCATCCAGCTGCTGCACCTCAAGTTGACTCGCTTCCAACGCGCTTTCTGCGCAGTGCGTTTCCTGGCGAGCTTCCGATAGATCTTGAACAGCTCGGTGGCACCGATTCTCCTTAAGGTTCAGATGTTGATTAAGAGGGGCAATCATGGCTCTAATTGAGTCATTGGCCCACTCAAAGTGATCTCCTCGAATCATAGCTTGTTTCAGATCACCCATCAACCCATCAATGCTAGCATGCTGTGTAAAGCTCACTTGACACGATGATGCTGCATATAATGCTAAGATTATCGAGGGTGTCTCTTCGTGAATTCCATAAGCTGCACCCATTTGACTCACCCACTCATCACCAGCTCTACCGTCGACTGGAAAGAGCATGAACGGGGTGCCCACCATATGACGATAATGAAGTTTGCATAACCTCGCAATAGCAACACTCGCGGCAAAACACCACGTGCCTTCCAACGGAGTCCATTTCACCTGGATGGAGAAAGGAGCCCATCAAATATATGGCGGACCAGCAGGCACATCGACATAGATGGTGCATCTTGTCACACCTCCATCGTCAAATTCCCTGCCCCAATAGCTCAGTATTTCGCGATACCCGAACCGTTGATGCAGCGCTATCAACAACTCCGGAAAACCTCTTCGAAGAGCACACGTCGCGAACACCCATCCGTTCGGTAAGTGTACCGTCAAATCCGCCATTTGTGGAAAGGATACTTGAATGCCAAATATACAACTTCCATATACAATGTATGTAAATAATACACAGATGATGAACTTGAACAATGAAAAGGTTTCCAACTTCCAATAGTTCAAGAAAAATTTAAAGCTGGAGTAGTAATCACAGTCTAATCCAGCTGACCTTCCTTTATAAATTCAAAATTTTCATAGAATAAAATTCAGAACCAGATGTTGGGTTGAATACAAAAGTTGTAGTACACTTTACACCCTTTCCATATTGTACTCGTACAGCTCCAGGTGAGCTAGTAAGTATAATATATACAGTTTTAAAGTTGACCCAAGTTTTCTGGAAATTTTGACAGAACCTCCCGTGTATATGTGGTTATTTCCACAAATTATACAGGTATATCATAACAATATATTTAGGTAATGACAAAAAAAAAATTGTATAACATCAAGTTAATAATCCATAAGTAAAATAGTTCAGCCTTGAAAAATTTGTTATACAGGTATAGCGCGCAAATTCAAAACTCTGCGCAAACTGTTTCAGGTTCTGGTCTGCCAGAACCAAGTTTGCGACAATAGGAATAAAACACAGTTACACCAAGATTCAGGTCAAGAGTTCAATATAAAGTTGATAAAGGACTTCCTTAGATTTCCATAAATGTATATATGTGACCATGTCACTATTCAGGATTAAAAGCTATAACTATCCAAACTTAACAGATGAACTGACTGGTTTTCACCAGCAGTCCTGCAGTTCACTGTTTTGAATTCAAAATTTTATTTGACTAAAATTTGAATCAAGAAAAACTTTGAATAAAAAATCTGTAGGTCTCTTTCAACCCTTTCTAGATATTTATCGCAATAAGGTAGAATATTTTTCCACAGTGAGTTATGGCAAAAATACAGAGACTGGTACAATGATATGGTCATCTGGAGCAGTTTAAATATACTCCAAATCTCAACAGATTATCAAGATTTTCTGCATTGATGGTCAACATAAAAGTTGTAGAGGTCTTCAAGTGCTTTCCATCTATATAGTATACCCCTATGTTAAATAACAACTAACCAAGATCATAATCCAGCGAAGTTGAGCAAACTTCTGCCACAAATTAAGAATCTTGGTTCTAACCCTTTGTCGAGTCGAAACCCATTTTGCGGAGTCCAAGCTTACTAGCATCAGATAGTCTGACTTTCTGAAACGTAATGCAGCCATTCTGTCATTGGGGATGGTCAAGTATCAAATTTGATACCGACGGTACTACGTGCATCACCAAAGAAAATTCTAACCGGTATATCCGGATATGTCTTTAGGTGGCACTAGAATCGTTCACTCGCAAACGTGTTCTACATGGGTTGCTACCGTATTCAGTGTAGCTGCAGAAGACAAACAATCCCCTGTCACACCTGCATATCACAAGGGCGGTTCGGGGAAACACGAAAGGCAGCCACAATACACAGATATATATATTTGAAAGTAAATGCATATGACTCTGGTGTGAGTCACCCTCGAGCGAAGTCATGTCTCAAGGTACATGGTTGTACTACGTCTGTACAGCAAAGACTCCCGTACGAACCGGCTTATACACGCTCGGGCATACGTGTTTCGCATGCTCCCATAGAACATGAATAGTTCTAGAGATGCATACTATCGGGTTATCCACCACCCGACGGGGGCTCCCACTAATTTTGTGTCACGCTAGGGTACTGCGTGCCATATGTTCTCCGAAACATGAAAAGCTTCAAAGACTCATATTTACTTTCCATGCAAAGCCACAGAAACATCACATACCACTCCTCGTATGCTGAGCTTACCGAGATTGATCCGCTCTCGGTAGCGTACCTTACCTCTTACCTGACGTCGGAGCATCATTACAGAAATAATAACACATAAGTTAATTTACCACCTTTATATCTTATACTAATAATACTCCTTATATGGGCATATAGCTAATTCCTCACTCATATAATCCTAATTTTTTGAAAATATGCTCTTTTCAAGCACACTGTTCCCAATGATGCTATGATACCATGCTGGGGGGACCGGAGCCCCGACATCCAAGGATCTCATTGGGTGGTGTCGTGCGATGCGACACCCAACAGTATACAAGAAAAGAACGAAAATAAAATACAATACCAATTCTTTATTTATAAACACAATGGAAGTTTTACAATACTAAGCGAAAAGTAAAGTGACCTATACATCATAGCTACGCTCTCGGCACTAGCTATGCAAAAACGAAGTCATCCATGCCCTGAATGCTTCGCACTAGCAACCCTCACTCAACAAACTTACGGCGGTATGAAGGGCTCCCACTCGGCTGTAAACCCCACAGGGGGTGCAACCTCGTCGTCGAACCCATCATCAGTCGTGTCATCTGCAAAAACTTGTTGAATGCAAACATGAGATTAAGGCTCAGCAAGACTAACCCGACCCACTAGACATATGCAGAGTAAAGTCTAACCATAGGTAATGAATAGCATAAATAGACTCTCCTACAAGTGTATCCTTATAATCATGTTTTAAGTAGGAAATTACATTCTTCAGACACGGCACATCATAGACTCCACAATCAAACAAGAAACGCTTTGCCGATGATATGACATGACCAAAGCACATAATGCTATTACCGGATAAGTATTTGGAAACTGTAAAGTTTTAATTGTGCTATCTCTAAGCCACACAAGGTTGCAAAACAATTATAATTCAATACATCATATTCTTTTGGCTTCTTAAGTATTTACTACATCAGGACACAGTGAATAGGTGGTACTCTATTACCGCGAGGGACGGTGATTGCAATCAGGACACATCCGGACAACACGACACATATGCACTTTCGGAAGCGTTAGGGAGTACTTACAGTGGTACCTACATATCACTTCAGTACTAGTCGTATATGGCCACCTTTCACCAAACACTCGAATGACGAACCGTTCGATCCATCAGGGGCAGGAGGTCCCTGCATAAGGCGTACTCTGATGTGCCCACCAGCTGTTTTACACCTTGCAGCGCTCAACCGACGCCTATAAAATGGAACGATATGCCTTGACAAACCAGTATCAGGCTACGTCAGTTTGCCGGAGCCCATTTCTCCAGTATGTCGTCGGTACAATTCAAGCTTGTCCAATAGGGCCTCATACAACGCGAGCCTTAATAGACACGGTCAGAGCTACGCAACCAAGACCACCTCTTGTCGTTTCCTACTCATCTCTGACTGGTCTCCAATTCATATTAACAACCATTCTTTATATTTACCCGACCCAGTGTAGATGAGTGTCATCTCTCTATCTCGCGAGTAGATTCCAACTACTCGATTTCTATCGGTTTCCTGACAGCATTAGCATGGCAGTTGCTACACGAGTCGGTGAGGTATTCTAACCACTCCCTGGGTTATTTGGTCATGCAAGTGGATGTCAAACACCTTAAATGTAATGCACAAACATTTGAAGGCGTAAGGTAAATGAAAACTACAAAGACAATGTAAGGAACTTAAATGCAAATCGGGGCTTGCCTGAATGCGAGTACAGGTCTACGTTAGTCTCCGACAGATGGATTTCCAAGGCCTCCGGCTCCTCCTCGACTTCAGTTACTACAATGAACTTGAAATTTTAACTGGACATCACGTGAATTTTGAAGTGTGTCCTGACTAAAATTGGGAATTTTCCAATTGACAGAACAGGAGTAATTAATTTTCCCAACATTTAGCTCAAATGAATAAATTGTGAAAATTCAGGGAGTTTCATGTCCACCAAATTGCACCACTGTAAAGTTGGGATCAAGATGAGTCTACCAGAATGTATTTGGAAATTTTTGACCAAATCTACTAGGAGTAATGGATTTTTGAAGTTTGATAGAAATCTGGAATTATTTTTCAATTGGAAAATTTAAATAAAGCGGCCGGCCCCACTTTGTTTGAATGGACCAATCAGGGCTGGGCCGCACCGAGGGCCATGGGGTTAACCCGCGCAGCTGCACCCGATCTGGTGCTGCAACTGATCCGTGCGAAGGAGATGTCGCTGACAGGTGGGACCCACCGGGTCGTCGTCTATCTCGTGACGCGGCCACGTTCCTCGCCGGAACCGCGGCGGCGCTCGCCGGGATCCGCTGTGTCGACCTCCACTCAGCGAGGCTCTGACCGCCTAGCCTTAAAATCGACCGCGCAACACGATGGTGGGGTCCAATTGTGGCGGCGACGGCCGAAGATGGCGGCACGACGGCGGCACGACGGCGGCAGCGGAGCTAGGGTTTCAGCGATCGTCGGAATCGCTCGGGAATGGCGCAAGAGGCTCGGGAAAAGTGGGGAATGTTCCTGGGAGCATGAGGAGGATGATTTGGAGGTGAAAAAGGGGTGAAATCGCTGACAAATTCGACTTCGACGGTGGACCAACGCATTTTCATTGGCAGTGGGGAAAACTTGAATATCTCGGCCTTTACTCGATGGCGTCCACCGATTCTTGGAAGAGGGTGCACTAGGAGGTACGAATTATAATCCTTATTTGGATTGAGCAGAGAATTAAACAGAGAAGTGAGCTAGTTCAATGGCAATGGCCGAAAGAAAAACTGGAATATATTGCTCGATACTGGATGAAAAGAGGCATGGCTTTTACCGTGAGAAAGAGCTCGGGATGGCGATTCTTTTTCCTGTTGACGTCGAGTTGTGATGCCGCTAGTTGAGGGCTGGCGACGGTGGAGCACAGACAACTTTCATCCCCAACTCCGGTGGCGTTCGCAGAACTTTAAACTACGGCCAACACAATGAGCAAAACGATGAGCTAATTGGTGTAGAAGATAGAGCACATCCTTGGCGCCATCTTGGCTGTTTGCATTGAAGGGAAACAATGCAAGGACGAGGCGCTCACCGGGGAGGAACGGAGGCGGCGGTGCTGTGCAACGGCTGCGCGAAACAAAGCAAAAAGGTGCGCTGGTGTTTACCACTTGGGTTAGGAAGGACGATAAGGGCGAGCAGGAAGTGATATAGACGCCAGAAACGCCATGCAGCTGCTTTCCGACGGTGAGGTGTTGCCCTCACCGCTCGTCGATCGGCGGGGAGTCAGAAAAAAGAGCACTCACGGTAATGGTTCACTGACTAGTGGGTCCCACATCCCCTTCCAAGTCTATCCTCTCCGGAACTTCAAAATCCCTACCAAACTTTATCCAAAAATCCTAGATTTTTGTGGAGAGGCCAAATTAAATATGGAGATTCAGATTCTGAAATTGGATTTCAATCTTGGACAGATTTAATGTGAAATTCAAATTCAAATTTGAGTTTGACTTGAATTTGCTAAGTGTCTCAAATAAAATAGCAAATGGAATTCAAAAATCTTGAAACTCTGCAGGAGGGCCATTTGGAATATTATGAGGCCATGGAAAAATGTATAGCCTCAGATTTGAGTATTTTGACAGGGCCTAAATGTACAGTAGCTAGATTCATGTTTTTTAAATATTTTGAATATATTTAGTACTGCATATTGTTTTGCCCTAGCAAATTTCCATTCAATAAATTCTGAAATTTGCAGAAAGGTCACTTGAATTATCCTAGGGTCATTGGTGTTGTCCATTCCCCATGTACATGTGCACAACCATAATTGATCTCCACTAGGGTTGATAACATACCGCTAGCTGAACTTTATACTAAGGACAAACTGGGATTTTACACGCTGCACCACTCCATCGATCGTGGCCTCCAAACTTCACCTTTTGCTTCTCCACTGCACCACCATTGACCACCTCTCACTCTTTCTCCGCACCTCAGTCGCCGCACAAAAGGGTGGCCCCGCACCGAAGCGCTCCAGGCCATCAACGTCCTTCTAACCTCCTTCTCCGCTTCCATCGCCGCCAATGCCGGTGGAACAGGAGGCAGTGCCCGCACCTCCTTCGCCCCCTTCTCCACCTGCGATGCCTGCACCTCCTCCGCAGCAGCGCCAGCACCTCCTCCGCCGACAGTGCCGTCACCTCCTCAGCCCGACTAGGTTGATGAGACTTTATGTCTCTTCATCGCCCGCATCGACGAACTCGAGCAACGGCTCAAGGAGGTCACCGACGATGTGTTCGCCGTCGACGAGAGCACAAGAGCGCTCAACAAAATGGCGCAGGATGTATTTAATGATACATCTTGGTCATGTCGACGTCTAGGTCTTGGGAGCCTTCCCCAGCACAACAGGATGGACTGTACCGTCTACTACTGCTTCATGTTAAGATTTGCAGCCGCTCGTCTCGACAACCTCTATGAAACGATCGGGGAGGAGTCTGGGTGGAGCTCGGCCGGCAACTGTTGAACCCTGTCGCCCGGAAGTTCGGTCTTGTGATGGAGGCGGGGGAGGAGGCGCCGCTGGAAGATGCGGCTGCGGAGGAGGCATGGCCGACAGATGAAGCGGCGGAGGAAGACGTGCTGCTGGCGGATGCGATAGCGGAGGCGGAGGAGGAGGCACCGCCGGCGGATGCGACGGCGGAGGAGGAGGAGGTGAATAGGTCCTCCGAGTAGAGTAGGATTAGGAGTATTTTTTTTCTTGTTCTCTATATGTTTTTCTTTTTTCTTACTTGTAATATATGTGTCGTTTTTATGCTAATGAAAAGTGTCTTCTATGTTCATGAACAATGTGTCCTATGCATTATAGAAAAACTTCTTTTATCGAAAAACATCTCCTTTAACCCACTTGGTGAGGAATTGAATCCTCTGCGGCCGGGCCACACAACCATCTCCATGCGACCTACCCAGACAGTTGCCATGTACGTTCCCACTCCGAATCTTACAGCCATACAGCGCGGGCGCACTGCACGGTTCCTACGACTGTGCGATCCTGCCCCGATGATTGCTACGTATGTCGACGCCTTGATCTTGCAGCCCGCACGGGCACAACGCAGGGGCGGACCCAAAGGGTATGTCAGGTGGGCCCTGGCATACCCTGGGCCCAGTAAAAAACCTTTTTTGCATGTGGTCTGTGCGCAGTGACTAGCCATAGCAATTACCGCTCCTAATATCTAAACTAAAAAATGACAAACTTTTGAGCATAGGGAGTATTAGTTTTACTAGTGGCAAAAATGAGTTTTGAAAAAGGTGTTTTCTATAAAGGTGCATTTGTAATTATTTTAGCAAAAATAATGTTATGGAATATGTAGGATCAAAGCACACATAAAAACCTACCAGAAGGGAGGGTGAATGGTGGATTTAAAAGCAATGAAAACCCCTCGGCAGAAAATTGATATGTTAAAGAAATGGTGTGTGCCACTTTTTTCAACGTGTTCAATCATGACAAATCAAGTATAGATTGTAGGTAGTCAAGTAAAAAAGATGTCACAACAAGAATAACAACAAACCGTCGAGAAAAACTCAAGTTATGATCAAAAGATCAAACAAGGGTCAATCTGTTCTACCCGAGTAAAAAAAACAGATCTGCAACACTGCAAAAAAACTAGTGTAGATCAGCAACCAAATATCCAATGACCGTGACATTTTCACAGATGATAAATAATCAAGTTGTGAAGACAAATCAAAAGGAATCACGTCAATTAGATCTGTAAAACTAGAGTTATGATAAATCACCAAAGCAACGTAGTGCTGTGTAGAAAGTCGACGAAAAAAACTTGTCTGAAACAAGTCGGACAAACAATGCACAAAAGCTCCTCAAAACTACAAATTTTATGATCAGAACACAAGAGGAACAGACCCAAAGTTGTCTTACCCCGAGCTCTGGCCTCCCTTGCTTATATAACAAGCCTGAAGTCCAACCCAATCCAAACTAGGACTCTAATCCTACTCAGTTTCAACCGAAACTTTCTATAACTGCTCAAGACTCTTCCATATGAAGATGGAAGCAATCTTAATACTTCCAAACACCTTAAGAACGTACTAACCATTCCTAAAAAAACTCAACTTTGTGACTCACACGAAATCTATGTAAAATCCCACTTTAATGCAAATATCAGTTTCAGCAACCAATTTAAAAATTGCTTTTGTAGCTTTTCTAATGAACATTATTCACCCATTTTATATTTTATCAAGCTATAGGAAGAAATCATACTCTATTAATTGAAATCAACGTCTCCAATTTAAATCAATCAATTAAAGGATTGTAAATTATATTTGGATTATTTAATTGTCAAATAAACTAGTCTACCATTTTGGACTAATTTAGTAATTTGATTTAGACAATTGAGTAAGGATAAGGGTGAAATTTCAGTGGGACCCACAACTCAGTCTTATCTCCAGAGATGGTTCTCTGTTTTGCTTCTTCAACCGCGCGCCCGTTCCTCCTTCTTTTCCTCACCGCACCATCTCCTCTGCTCCGCTTCCTCCTCCCGATCCAGCCACCACCTCGCCTCCCAGCTCCGCCCGGCGCGAACACCGCCGCCAGCGCCCGGCTTCGCCTCCGTCAGCCGCCACTGCGCGCGCTCCCGCCCTCGGCCGCGCATCCGTGCGCCAACGCGCGTTCGGTGCCCCTGCAGTCCCTCCGGCGCCCCGTCCCGCTGCTTCCGCCGCCAGTGCCGGCAGGCTCCGCGTCGCGCCCGCGAGAGAGGCGGTCTACCGCCGCAAGCGCGCCTCCTCGACTCCCCGTCGTCGCTCATCCCCTATAGCCGACGGTGCCTAGTCGCCCTGCTGCTCGCCGACACAAATCGACGTCGCCGTCCCGCGCTCCTGCGCCTGTCATCTGGCCATCGTGTGGAGCTTCGCCGTCGTTGCTTACTCCCCGGGTACGTCACCTCGCATCTCCAGCCCTTCACATCCTTTCCTCGTGTGTACGACTCCACTGCCGTTCCCCCGTGCTGCACCCGCCTCCGGCAAGCCGTACGCCGTCGTCCCCTCGCCTAAATCGCAGGTCGCGCTCCTGCTCGCCCCTCCATCGCTGCAGCGCACGCCTGGCCACCCGGAATCTCCAGCGCTTCCATGCCATGGCCCCAGTGTCGCAGTCGCCGCCTCGCCAAGCCCCAATCAGTCGCTGGTTCCTCTCCAAGTGTGTAGCTTTCCGTTCCGCCATTCGCCGCCTGTGCCAAAAATCTCTCATCCACGTTGTGTCATGCGTCGCGCAATGCCCGCTCGATGGAAGTCCACGCATGCTGTACCGGGTTCTCACGCAATGGCCGGCTCATCTCGCTCTGGTACTGTGATTCCTTGCCACATAGGCAGGCTGCACGCGTGATGGTCACTGCCGCTTCCATTATGAGTTCACGCCACCGCGGTCTGCTCGCGTGGTCTCCATCGCGTTGCCCGGTTGACACATCTCCTTGCATTGTGGTGACTACCATCTTGGTTGCGTCATCCGTGTTAGCCGCATCCTCATGCGGTATGGCCATCAACGTGTCGCGAGAACCATCTACGCACTCACTTTGATCACATTGGTCGCGCCATTCTACTCTCACCCCGGCTGACCATGTCGTGCGTTTCACATGTATGAGTCCTATCAGCACTAGTGGTGTTGTTGCCCTCCTTGTACCATGGTCGCGCCAGTGCGTTAACCATGGTGAACGCAAGTCCATCTTGCATCATAGATTTGAAGTACAAGAGGGAACCAAGCATTCCGCATCGTGCCGCTACATGCATCACATTCACTGCCGCTTGCCCTTAGGGTACTCTCTTTCACTCGACACATAAGCTCAAGCCAATGTTCTGCAGTTGTCGTCCGCCTGACGTCGTCACGACGTTCCGCGTTGAGGCCATGTCTTGGCACCGAGACGATGGATGCTTGATTTGCATTTAGTGTGGGAACACCACCATGGTACATCAGACTAATAGTAGTTAGCCAAGTTTGGTTTTAGTTGATACGAGAGCAGTCAAACCCTAGACGTATCCAAGATAGTCGATGAATGCCTTCTAGGTCACACCCAGGATGTGGGTGATCATCGATGATCTGGGGTAGAGGAATGCGAGAACATCGCGACCGACAAGGGGTACTAATCCAAGACGAACCTTGGATAAGGATTCTTGGTCGTGTCGACAACCTTTGTAAGTTGAGAAAACTTCCTTGGTTGACTCCTAGGTTACAAACTTCCTAGCTCCACCTTGATCTCTTAGTTAACCTTACACGGCTCAGTCAAACACTTCTTCACCAACCAGTTTTATCACTCGTGAGTGGCATCGCTCCAAGTGTCGATTGCTAAGTTGCAATGTGTGCTTACATTGCACCTTTCACTTCACATCTCGACACTATGATGACCACTTGATTCAATCCTTTGTTTATCCACAAAACATAGGCATACCTATTCCTCCTAGACAAGCTCCTTCTTCTTAAAGTTTATACCACTCGTAGAGTCTAATATTAAAGTACATTCTTTACTCATATGCATATCATATCGTTAAGAAACGTAATGTAGGTGATCGACGAGGAGCTTCGCTTGGAGAAGGCCAGGGTTTCACTTGACGTCCTTGGCGGAGTCTTCGGAAAAAGCTACTAACAGTTGTTAGATAGTCGAGTCGCAAACCAAGGCAAGCCCCGGTTTGCATTTAAGAGCTTTTCAAAGTTTTCCAGTTTTATTCACTTACGTCTTCGGTTGATATTGTGCATTACGTATAAGGTGTTTGATACTCCACTTGCATGACCACAAATCCCACGGTTTGGTTGGTACGAGTTACAATTTAACCTGTAGTAAACTGCTTTGCTAATGTATAGGAAATCCGGTAGAAGTCGAGTAGTTGGAATCTACTCGCGAGAGATGTAGGACATTTCTCACAGGATTGGTTAGATAAACAATGGCTTGATATAATGAATCTGAGACCGGGCAGAGATTGATAGGAAGCAACGAGAATTGGAGTCTCGGTCGCATAGCCCTGCCTGTGTCGCTTGAGGACCGTGCCGTATGCGGCACTGTTGGGCAAGCTTGAACTGTACCGGTTGCATAATGGTATATGGGCCAATTAAACTGATGTAACTCCAGACTGTAGTGTGGAGACTCCTCAGTTGTCCTTGAATGGATATGCGAAGGCATAAAGGTGTAAATCTTCTAGCGGGCAACTTCGACATGTCCGTGTAGGGGACCTTTTGCTCGGGATGAAGAGGTTTGTCGACATTGGGGTCTTGGGTGAAAGGTGGCCACGTATGACGCGGGGAGGAGAGCATGTATGTGTCTCCCACGCGGGTGTGCGTGTCGTGCAATCCGGGTGTGTCTTGATTGCAATCACCGTCCCTCGCGGTAATAGAGTACCACTTGTTCACTGTGTTGTGACGTAGTAAATACTAAAGAAGCCAGCAAATTATATTGTATTGAATTATAATTGCTTTGCAACCTTGTATGATTCAGAGATAGTAAAATTAAAGTTTACAGTTTCCCCATACTTTAGCCGTAATAGCATTATGTGCTCTGGGCATGTCATATCATCGGTAAAGCGTTTCTTGTTTGATTGTGGAGCCCATGATGTGCCGTGCTTGGAGAATGTCATTTACTACATAAAACATCATTATAAGGATTCACTTGTAGGCGAGTCTATTGATGCTATTCCTTACCTATGCTTCGTACTTAGCCCTGCATATGTCTAGTGAGACGGGTTAGTCTTGTTGAGCCTTATGCTCACGTTTGCGCTTTAACGATTTTTGCAGGTACTAGTTTTATTTCTACTGTTCAGGTTGTATATGAGATCTCGAGGTATCAAGATAAATCTCATGTGAACCACGCTGCTGCTTAATGTTCTTTATGTTGCTAGTGAGAAGCATCCTAGGGCATGGACGTCTTCTCTCCTGCTTAGTTAGGTGAGATTATGAGTATGTATTTTCCACTGCGTGTGTACCCCTATTGTACACTCTTTTGTAAACTCTTCTTATTATGAAATGAAAATTTTATATATTTTGGTATCCTTTTTGTGTGTGCTGTTTGGTGCCGCATCGCACGACACCACCCAATGAGATCCTCAGATGTGTGGACCCTGGTCCCCACAGACTTGGTATCAGAGCTTCATTGGGAATAGCACGCTCGAAAAGAGCCTATTTTCAAAAACTCCAAAGTAGTCGAGTGAGGATTAGCTATATGCCCATTAAGGACTATTACTAGTATGAGTTATAAAGGTGGTGAACTAACTTGTTATATTATTCTGTAACGACGCTCCGTCTTCAAGGTAAGAGGTAAGGTACGCCACCGAGATCGGATCAATCTCGGTAAACTCTGCATACGAGATGTGGTATGTGATATTTCCGTGGCTTGGCACGGAAAGTCAATATGAGTCTCTGAAACTTTCCATGTTTCTGAGAACATATGACACGCGGTACCCCAGCGTGACACAAAATTAGTGGGAGCCCCCGTCGGGTGGTGTATAACTCGATAGTATGCCTCTCTAGAATCATTCATATTCTATGGGAGCATGCGAAACACGTATGCCCGAGCGTATATAAGCCAGTTCGTACGGGAGTCTTTGCTGTACAGACGTATTTACAGCCATGTACCTCGAGACATGACCTTGCTCGAGGGCGACTCACACCCGAGTCGTATGCATTTACTTTTGTATATATTATTGTGACTGCCTGTCGTGTTTCCCCGCCGCCGTATGGCGTGCCTGTGCCAGGGGATTGCTTGTCTTCTGCAGGTACACTAACTACGGTAGAGGACCGTATAGAAACCGTTTGTGAGAGAACGATATTAGGACCACCTATAGACGTATCCGGATATACCGGTTTAGAACTTTGCTGTGGAGAGGCACGTAGTACCGTCAGTATCACATTTGATACTTTGACCATCCCCTACGAAAGAAGGGCTTCATTTTCATCTGATAAGATCCAACTACCAGCTGCTGGTAGGTCCTGGGTCAAAGTTTTAATATGGAAAGTTGCAATGCGAAGAAGTATGAGGATTAAGGTTTTTGTTCACTCTTGATGGAATCTAGCTCGATTATGTCAAGCGGTGCTTCTAGTGAAACTTCATAGCACCTAGTAGTGTTCTATATGGTTAAGATGATCTTCAAGTCCTCTACGACTGTTCTTTGAACAGTTTGGGCATGAAAATCTTTTGAATCGATTTCCATCACCAAAAATCAACACTAATGCCATTTCTGTGAAACATTGTACCATAACTTCTTGCAGACTTCACCTATGCAGGCCTACTTTTTATGGTTTGGAAGTGTAAAGAGTCCCCTACAACTTTTCTATAGAACTCCAGAGCAGAATCCATCTCTAACATACTCAAAATTTCAAATTTCTAAACTTGATCAAATCTGGACAGCGAGTGGACAATGCTGTATACAGTTACTGTTTCACTCGCTGTAGAATTGTCGAATTACCTCATGTGATGCATTTCTGGAATCCTGAGGATGTATGTAACAACTTTGTGATACATTGTTTCTGCATATATCAATGTCTAACTATCTGAAAATTGTGGACAAAATGAACAACAAACAAAGGAAGTTCTGTCGAAATTTTTATTAAAAATCTGGTGACATAACTGAACTTTAAAAATACATATCTCCTCAACCGGATGTGCTATGAGACCAAGTAAAGACTTTTTGGAAAGCTTTAGAAGTCCTCTACAAGTTCTCTATTCAGCTCAAGACCAAAATCTTTCCTTAAGTGGGTGAAATTTTGGAAATCGCAGAAACTGTCCGGGACTACAGAAACTGGACAGCACTCTGAATTTTTCTGAATGTGACCCATAACTAGCAGAATTTGCATCCAATGGTGTCGTGCGAGTAACCGTTGGACAGGTTAGAGAGTCAGCTACAATTTTTGTAATTGGCTCGAGACCTGAACCTGTAATCTACCTTTTCCAAATCAAGTTTGAATACAATATGGTCAATCTGGACTGAATATAAAAGTCTGAATGCTGAAATTTCAGCAAACTTTAAAAATTCATATATCTTAAACCAAAACTGATATGAATGCAAATAAGTACTTTCTGGAAAGCTTATTACATTGTCTACAACTTTGTAAATAAGAACATTTCCATATTTGGAACCGAACAATATGGAAACTTTGGGTCAAAACTGCTACTCTCTATGCAAGTGTGCTGAACGTGTCAGAAAAATCTGTCAACTTTAAAATTGCATAACTTGCAACCTAAGGATGATATAGCAGTAATTAAATACATTATAGAAAGTTTATAAAGTGTACAACAACTTTTGTATTCAACTCAACTTCTGGTTCCGACCTTTCCTGCATGAAAATTTGATGTTTATACAGGAAGGTCGGTTGAAACAGAACTGAAGTTCATACTCCAGTTTTGAACCATCTTGTGACCTGTAATCAAAATTCCAAAACTTTTGTTCCAGGAATGATATGAAGGCATATGAATGCATTCTGGAAATCTGTGCGAGTGTACTACAGCTTTGTAGTTGAACTTCAGATGAGAAGTAGCAATTAGCTGTGAGAAATATTTAATTTTTACAGACTAGTCGTCTGACCCAGTGTGCGACGTTATCAACTCAAGTCATTTTAGTTTTACATTTTGTGTTATTCATCATGACCAGAGGTGATTGTTCTACATGTTAGATAACATAAGGTGTGAAACCTCAAGTGAAGTGTTAACTGGGCATTATCCTTTATTTGAGTCTAGTTTTGAAGTTCTAATCCGTATTTATACCATGCTTATTGCATTGCTAAGTGGAGCATACGGTCTTTAGTATTATTCCAATGGACATTGTGACTTTGGATTTAACCGTATTGCTCACTCTTGCAGCATGGACTCCACACAATCTGAGGGTGATTTAGGTGCTTCCGTTCGTTGTGAAAATGACTCACTTCCACCACAAGTGCCATCGTCAACCGGATTGGAGGAAGTCTTATCGAGGATGGCTGAGTCTCTACATGCGTTGGTACAGCGGAGTGTACCACCCGAAGCTCGATCACTTGATCGACCTCAAGTCACATATCTGGATTTCTTGGCAACCCAACCACCGGTGTTCACGGAAGCAATCGAACCACTGGACTCGGGTCATTGGCTCCATGTAATTGAAGCCAAGTTTGAGTTACTCCAATGTGATGAATATCAGAAGACCATATTTGCCGCTCAACAACTTCACGGATCGGCAGGAGCTTGGTGGTCTGAATATCTCGCCACGCTCCCAGATGGTCATCGTGTGACATGGCCGGAGTTCCGTGATGCCTTCCGTGCACGCCACATTTCTACAGGGATGATTAAAACGAAGTTGGAGGAATTCGTGGAGTTAAAGCAAGGAGCGATGAGTGCTTATCAATACTCCAAGGAGTTCAATCGTTTGGCTCAGTATGCGCCCGAGTATGTGAATACGGAGGCATTGAAGTGTGGCTGCTTCTTTCGAGGACTAAGTGTCAAGCTTCGATCTCGACTGGTATTATTCAATAACAACAATTATAATGAATTGGTTGATGCGGCTATTGTTCAAGAAGATGCAACTCTTCGCTATAAGGCGGAGAAGAGGAAGAGGAGCACATCACAAGAGGTTATTAGTGATGTTCCTCAGGAGGATCGGGTGGTATACTACTTACCGTCCGGTCAAGAGTTTTGGCTGAATGAGCAACCACCACTGAGTCAATATCACTCTTATCCAGTGGAGACTTCTCCTTCACCTCAGCCAAGTGTGCAAGAGTATCCTAGCTCTTCATTACAACTTTGTGACCCCACTCTTGCGGCTCCACCTCTGCAAGGTGTTCAGGGTTTCAGTCCACCCCAATTAAGTGGAAAGCACACAATGCATTTAGCACGGGAACGTCGCAAGACGGAACGTGACCGTGTCCAATTGTCCTTTTCCAAGAATTCTGATCAGCACCGTAAATTTAAAAAGAAGACCTCATCGAAGTCTGCCAGTGTTAATTATGCTGCGATCGAGGACATTCCAGAAGGAGAACCTGTTTTAGCAGGCATGTTTACTTTACATGATCAACCAGTAGTCGTTCTGTTTGACTCTGGAGCTACTCATAACTTTGTGAGCAAGTCTTTTGTACTGAAACATCAAGTGCCAATTGTGACTGTCTCACATCCTTTTTGCGTCAGTTCACCTCGGGGCAATATTTCAGCTAATGAGGTTGTCTCGCGAGCACCGTTGTGCATGGGTGGAAGTATCTATCTGGTGAACCTCATCATCTTGGAAGGTCAGCGGATTGACCTCATCTTGGGAATGTCATGGTTGGCACATCATGGAGCTATCTTTGATATCAGCTCGCGGACTATCCAACTAAATTCCCAATTCCATGGTAGCAACACTTAAAATCTTTTGAATACCGCAACAAGAGTCTTAGCGGTGCATCACACAAGTGCCAAGAAGCTTGCGGATATCCCCGTAGTGTGTGAATATCCAGACGTGTTTCCTGACGATCTTCCGGGCGTGCCACCAGAACGTGACGTCGAGTTCAAGATTGAACTGGCACCGGGAACCATACCAATCTCAAGGAAGCCGTATAGGATGGCACTGAAGGAACTTGCAGAATTGAAGGAACAACTGAATGACTTATTGAGCAAGGGTTTTATTCGCCCAAGTTCATCACCTTGGGGTTGTTCCGCGTTCTTTGTAAAGAAGAAGGATGAGACTTTGAGGTTGTGTGTGGACTATCGTCCACTGAATGCGGTCACCATCAAGAACAAGTATCCACTACCACGCATTGATATTTTATTCGATCAACTAGTGGGTGCTAAGGTATTCTCAAATATGGACCTTCGTTCAGGTTATCATCAGATTAAAATTCGACATGAGGACATTCCAAAAACCGCATTCTCAACGAGGTATGGACTATATGAGTATCTCGTCATGTCCTTTGGGTTGACCAATGCACCAGCTCACTTCATGTATCTCATGAATTCGGTGTTTATGCCGGAGTTGGACAAGTTCGTCGTGGTATTCATTGACGACATCTTGGTGTATTCTAAATCTGAAGAAGAACACGCTAAGCACTTGCATATTGTGTTGCAAAGGTTAAGGGATCACAAACTGTATGCAAAGTTCAGCAAGTGTGAATTTTGGATCCGACAAGTGCCATTTCTAGGGCACATCATATCGGCTGATGGTATTGCCATTGATCCAAGCAAAATTGTGCAAGTACTGAAGTGGAAATCTCCCAAGTCTTTACATGAAGTTCATAGTTTCTTGGTCTTGGCTGGCTATTATCGGAGATTCATTCCGAGTTTCTCAAAGATAGCTAAACCAATGACGGAACTGCTGAAGAAGGGAACAAGATACGTATGGACTAAAGAATGTGAAGAAGCATTTCAAGCCATGGTGAAACACCTCACAACAGCACCGGTGTTGGCTCAGCCAGACACAACCAAATCGTTTGATGTCTATTGTGATGCATCTGGCATTGGTCTTGGTTGTGTACTCATGCAAGATAGAAGAGTGATCGCGTACGGATCCCGGCAGCTTCGAAATCATGAACAACATTATCCGACTCATGATCTTGAGCTCGCTGCCGTGGTGCTCACATTGAAGATGTGGAGGCACTATCTGTTAGGCAATCTAGTGCATCTCTACACTGATCACAAGAGTTTGAAGTACATTTTCACCCAGAAAGACTTGAATATGCGACAGCGAAGATGGTTGGAATTGATCAAGGACTATGAGATTGAGATCCACTACCATCCTGGCAAAGAAAATGTGGTTGCAGATGTGCTGAGCTGCAAGTCCCATGTAAATCATCTGTTGATCACTTCAATGGAAGAGGATGATCCGAGTTTATACTTGGTTCCCTATGGAGCACTCTACAATCTAGCTCTCATTCCCACCATCAGGGAGGATATTGTAGAGGCTCAGAAAGAAGACAAAGGCATGTTGCACATTCGGCGAAGAATGAAGAAGGGGGAGATGAAGTGTTTCCGATGTGATGACGATGGTACTGTTTGGTTCAATGACCGCAGAGTGGTTCCTCGTAATATGGAACTTCGGAAAAAGATATTGGACGAAGCTCATTTGTCCAAGTATTCTATCCATCCGGGAAGCAACAAGGTGTACCAGGACTTAAATAAGAAATTTTGGTGCTCTCGGATGAAAAGGGAGATAGCGAAGTACGTATCCGAGTGTGATACGTGTCGGCGAGTAAAAGCCGATCATTTAAAGTCAGCCGGACAACTTCAACCCTTAAGCATACTGGCCTGGAAATGGGAGAATATTAGCATGGATTTTATTGTTGGGTTGCCTCTCACTTTCCGTAAGCACGATTTTGTTTGGGTGATAGTTGATCGATTGACCAAATCAGCTCATTTTCTACCAGTCAATATCAACTACCATGCCCCGAAGTACGCAGAGTTGTATATCGCTAGAATCATGTGCTTACATGGAGTACCCCGTACTATCATCTCAGATCGTGGAGCTTTATTCGTTGCTCGATTTTGGGAGCAACTCCACGCATCGTTGGGTACCAAGTTAATTTGAAGTTCCGCTTATCATCCGCAGACTGATGGTCAGACGGAGCGAGTAAATCAAGTCCTTGAGGACATGCTACGAGCTTGTGCCATCCACCATTGTAAAAATTGGGATGATCATCTACCACTGGCGGAGTTTTCATATAACAATGGCTATCAAGCTAGTATCCAGATGGCACCATATGAAGCTCTCTATGGCAGGAAGTGCCGCACACCATTGAATTGGTGTGAGTCGGGTGAAAGAGTGACATATGGTATTGATCTGGTCAACCAAGCGAAAGAACGAGTGCGAGTAATCCAAGCCAATCTTAAGGCTGCTCAATCTCGACAGAAGAGTTATGCAGATAAACGACGTCGACCTCTTCAATTCGACATTGGGGAGCACGTTTACCTTCGTGTATCTCCAATGAAAGGGATTCATCGTTTTGGAGTGAAGGGAAAGCTGGCTCCACGATTCATCAAACCGTTCGCTATCACTGAGAAATGCGGACCTGTGGCCTATCGTCTGGAGTTACCGGCGTCTCTCTCTGGAATTCATAATGTATTCCATGTCTCTATGTTGCGGAAGTGTCTTAAATCCCCAGCTGAAGTCCGCACGGAAAATCTTGAAGCTCTACAACCTGATCTCACATATTCTGAGCATCCAACCAGAATTATCGATGAGAAGACTCGCACCACAAGAAGCCGCACCGTGCACTTTTACAAAGTCTTGTGGAGCAACCACACCGTTGAAGAAGCAACGTGGGAAAGCGAGGAATATCTTAGATCAAACTATCCGGACTTGTTAGCGGCATATGTTCATTAGATCATTTTCTTTTATCCTTCGTTTTGTAATCTCGGGGCGAGATTCTTTTAAGGGGGGGGGAAATGTAAAATCCCACTTCAATGCAAATATCAGTTTCGGCAACCAATTTAAAAATTCTTTTTGTAGCATTTCTAATGAACATTATTCACACATTTTATATTTTATCAAGCTATAGGAAGAAATAATACTCTATTAATTGAAATCAACATGTCTAATTTAAATCAATCAAGTAAAGGATTGTAAATTATATTTGGATTATTTAATTGTCAAATAAACTAGCCTACCATTTTGGACTAATTTAGTAATTTGATTTAAACAATTGAGTAAGGATAAGGGTGAAATTTTAGTGGGACCCACAACTCAGTCTTATCTCCAGAGATGGTTCTCTGTTTTGCTTCTTCAACCGCACGCCCGTTCCTCCTTCTTTTCCCCACCGCGCCATCTCCTCTGCTCCGCTTCCTCCTCCCGATCCGGCCGCCACCTCGCCTCCCAGCTCCGCCCGGCACGCACACCGCCGCTAGCGCCCGACTTCGCCTCCGTCAGCCGCCCCTGCGAGCGCTCCCGCCCTCGGCCGCGCATCCGTGCGCCAACGCACATTCGGTGCCCCTGCAGTCCCTCCAGCGCCCCGTCCCGCTGCTTTTGGCGCCAGCGCCGGCAGGCTCCGCGTCGCGCCCGCACGAGAGGCGTTCTACTGCCGCAAGCGCGCCTCCTCGACTCCCCGTCGTTGCTTGTCCCCTGTAGCCGACGGCGCCCAGTCGCCCTGCTGCTCGCCAACACGAATCGACGTCGCCGTCCCGCGCTCCTGCGCCTGTCATCCGGCCATCGTGTGGAGCTTCGCCATCGTTGCTTACTCCCGGGCTACGTCACCTCGCATCTCCAGCCCTTCACGTCCTTTCCTCGTGTGTACGACTCCACTGCCGTTCTTCCGTGCTGCACCCGCCTCCGGCACGCCGTACGCCGTCGTCTGCTCGCCTCAATCGCAGGTCGCGCTCCTGCTCGCCCCTCCGTTGCTTCAGCGCACGCCTGGCCACCCAAAATCTCCGGCGCCACCACGCCATGGCCCCGGTGTCGCAGTCGCCGCCTCGCCGAGCCCCAATCAGTCGCTGGTTCCTCTCCAAGTGTGTAGCTTTCCGTTTCGCCATTCACCGCCTGTGCCAAAAATCACTCATCCACATTGTGTCATGCGTCGTGCGGTGCCCGCTTGATGGAAGGCCACACATGCTGTACCGGGTGCTCACGCAATGGCCGGCTCATCTCGCTCTGGTACTGTGATTCCTTGCCACATAGGCAGGCTACACGCGTGATGGTCACTGCCGCTTCCATTATGAGTTCACGCCATCGCGGTCTGCTTGTGTGGTCTCCATCGCGTCGCCCGGTTGACACGTCTCCTTACGTTGTGGTGACCACCATCTTGGTTGCGTCGTGCGTGTTAGACGCATCCTCATGCGGCATGGCCATCAGCGTGTCGTGAGAACCATCTACGCATTCACTTTGATCACATAGGTCGCGCCATTCTACTCCCACCCCGGCTGACCATGTCGTGCGTTTCACATGTATGATTCCTATCAGCACTAGTGGTGTTGTTGCTCTCCTTGTACCATGGTCGCGCCAGTGCGTTAACCATGGTGAACGCAAGTCCATCTTGCATAAGATTTGAAGTACAAGAGGGAACCAAGCATTCTGCATCGTGCCGCTACATGTATCACATTCACTGCCGCTTGCCCTTAGGGTACTCTCTTTCACTAGACACATAAGCTCAAGCCAATGTTCTGCAATCATCGTCCGCTTGACGTCGTCACGACGTTCCGCGTCGAGGCCATGTCTTGGCACCGAGACGATGGATGCTTGATTTGCGTTTAGTGCGGGAACACCACCAAGGTACATCAGACTAATAGTAGTTAGCCAAGTTTGGTTTTAGTTGATACGAGAGCGGTCAAACCCTAGAAGTATCCAAGATAGTCGATGAAATGCCTTCTAGGTCACACCCAGGATGTGGGTGATCGTCGATGATCTGGGGTAGAGGAATGCGAGAACGTCGCGACCGACAAGGGGTACTAGTCCAAGACGAACCTTGGATAAGGATTCTTGGTCGCGTCGACAACCTTTGTAAGTTGAGAAAAATTCCTTGGTCGACTCCTAGGTTACAAACTTCCTAGCTTCACCTTGATCTCTTAGTTAACCTTACACGGCTCAGTCAAACACTTCTTCACCAACCAATTTTATCACTCTTGAGTGGCATCGCTCCAAGTGTCGATTGCTAAGCTGCAATGTGTGCTTACATTGCACCTTTCACTTCACATCTCGAAACTATGATGACCAACTTATTCAATCCTTTGTTTATCCACAAAACATAGGCATACCTATTCCTCCTAGACAAGCTCCTTCTTCTTAAAGTTTATACCACTCGTACAGTCTAATATTAAAGTACATTCTTTACTCGTATGCATATCATATCGTTAAGAAACGTAATGTAGGTGATCGACGAGGAGCTTCGCTTGGAGAAGGCCAGGGTTTCACTTGCCGTCCTTGGCGGAGTCTTCGGAAAAAGCTACTAACAGTTGTTAGATAGTCGAGTCGCAAACCAAGGCAAGCCCCGGTTTGCATTTAAGAGCTTTTCAAAGTTTTCCAGTTTTATTCACTTACGTCTTCAGTTGATATTGTGCATTACATATAAGGTGTTTGATACTCCACTTGCATGACCACAAATCGCACGGTTTGGTTGGAACGGGTTACAGTTTGACCTGTATTAACTGCTTTGCTAATGTATAGAAAATCCGATAGAAGTCGAGTAGTTGGAATCTACTCGCGAGAGATGTAGGACATATCTCACATGATTGGTTACATAAGCAATGGCTTAATATAATGAATCCGAGACCGGGCGGGGGATGGATAGGAAGCGACGAGAATTGGAGTCTCAGTCGCATAGCCCTGCCTGTGTCGCTTGAGGACCGTGTCGTATGCGGCACCGTTGGGCAAGCTTGAACTGTACCGGTTGCATAATGATATTTGGGCCCGTTAAACTGATGTAACTCCAGACTAAAGTGTGGAGACTCCTTGTTTGTCCTTGAATGGAAATGCAAAGGCATAAAGGTGTAAATCTTCTAGCGGGCAACTTCGACGTGTCCGTGTAGGGGACCTTTTGCTCGGGATGAAGAGGTTTGTCGACATTGGGGTCTTGGGTGAAAGGTGTCCACGTATGACGCGGGGAGGAGAGCACGTATGTGTCTCCCACACGGGTGTGCGTGTCATGCAGTCTGGGTGTGTCCTGATTGCAATCATAGTCCCCCGCGGTAATAGAGTACCACTTGTTCACTGTGTCGTGACGTAGTAAATACTAAAGAAGCCAGAAAATTATATTGTATTGAATTATAATTGCTTTGCAACCTTGTATGATTTAGAGATAGTAAAATTAAAGTTTACAGTTTCCCCATACTTTAGCTGTAATAGCATTATGTGCTCTGGGCATGTCATATCATCGGTAAAGTGTTTCTTGTTTGATTGTGGAGCCCATGATGTGCCGTGCTTGGAGAATGTCATTTGCTACATAAAACATGATTATAAGGATTCACTTGTAGGCGAGTCTATTGATGCTATTCCTTACCTATGCTTAGTACTTACCCCTACATATGTCTAGTGAGACGGGTTAGTCTTGCTGCGGCTTATGCTCACGTTTGCGCTTTAACGATTTTTGCAGGTACTAGTTTTATTTCTGCTGTTCAGGTTGTACATGAGATCTTGAGGTACCAAGATAAATCTCATGTGAACCATGCCGCTGCTTAATGTTCTTTATGTTGCTAGTGAGAAGCATCCTAGGGCATGGACGTCTTCTCTCCTGCTTAGTTAGGTGAGATTATGAGTATGTATTTTCCGCTGCGTGTGTACCCCTGTTGTACACTCTTTTGTAAACTCTTCTTATTATGAAATGAAAACTTTATATGTTATGGTATCCTTTTCGTGTGTGCTGTTAGGTGCCGCATCACACGACACCACCCAATGAGATCCTCGGATGTGTGGACCCCGGTCCCCACAATCTAACCAAAACAAACTCGAAACTTTCCATAAACGAACCATAACCACCTTAGCCGCAGCCTGAGGCATAATCCAACCGGTTCGACCTTTCCGACCAATTTTTTGCGTACACTTCTATTCATCATGTCTTGGAACAATAAAGCCACATCCATGATATACTTGCACACGTACAAACACCTTCCAACGACGTCCAAGATACCTTCATATGCATTGTTCTTGACCCAAACATGTTGCGTGACCTCCTGAACATGGTTATTGAACCTCATGTTCTCCTTAAGACTAGTTCAATGGATCCCGTCACTAGCCACGTCTTGACATCAAGCAACACCTGCACATGAACAAACAACCAATTCTTCGTGAGTCCAAGTCCTCGACTTGACTCTCATTAGTCCGAAAACCACATCTTACATCATGAGCGCGTCACATAAGCATGTTGCAAACACATCAATGTTTAACCACCATAATGAGCCATAAAACATAAAAAATTAGTAAGGAAATGCTAAGAAAACATCCCATAAGCCAAAAAACAAGTTTAAAACATTGCAAGTTAAAAACAAATCCACCAATCAATTAATTCAGCAAATAATATTATCGAATAGACCAAAAGCAGCACTGCAATGTAATAGGCAAAAGGTCAGACAATCAAATCTCAAACTCACATGCAAATCACGTGACCAAAAATTCGTACAGTGCAAAAGTCAAATTTCCGCATGTTTGGACAATCCGAAGTGGTGTTTTCAACTATATTCAAAACTTTGCGTGTGAATCCTTACTTTTATTTAAATTGCCAACGTATTCAGCACACATAGGCCTCACAGTCTCCCCCTTGATGAATACAGTAGCAACACCACTTAAAATCCGAACATTGGCTTATTTTCATGAAAAGTTTTGAAGAAAATTTCTCCCCATTTTTGAAAATAAAAAAATTAAATGAGAAAGGAATTTCCAAAATAAATCCTCCCTGAGAAGAACATGTAAAAACTCGTGAATGTGCAATGTGTGACATATTTCTCCCCTATGCATATTTCTCCCCCCTTTGACAATGTATTCAGCAAGGTTTAAAAGAGAATTTCAATTGTTATGAGCATATTATAACATATACAATAAAACAAAGCTCATCCAAGTCTTACTATCAAGTAACTTACACCATCACATTAATGAGATACATAAAGTAGTGTAGGCCATGCTAGAGATCAAGTGTAATTTTCATTTAAGCAAGTCATGATCTCACAAAATTACTATTTCAAGACATGAAAGCATGACACTTGTTGCTGCATTTCTCATTTTTTATTATTATATAGAGCATAAATTTTGATCATATGATATTTGCAAGAGATTATATGCCGCATCAGCCTTATTCTCACCAACCAAGCCAATCCTATGTCATTTGACAATCTGAAGCTTAAGAACATGGTTTTAGTTATACACAACTTCTTCTAAGTTCATATCTAAGTGCAATGATAGGCCATCTCAAAAGAAGTGTGATGCATGCATATTCTGTTGATCTTTTTCTCATTTTTTATTTGATCATAAAAGCTCAACATGTGGATAGTTAATTGATTATTTTTTCATTATTAAAAGCAGTTGTGAGCATGCAACAAGTTCAAAACAGCAAGAAAGTTTGATCATGACCAGATTTAGTGTAAGTAACTATTCTAATTACTAGTCATGGCAAAAACTACAAAATGTATAACACGAGTAATGTAGTAAGAACTTTCAATATGTAAAAGGAATCACAAAGTCATATATGTATGAAATACTATGCTCATACTATTTTAAATTCGGATTCACACATAGACTTCCCATGTTTCTAAACTCTCCCTCAATTTAAGACTTGAGGATGCATAACCCTTATTTTACTAGGAATGAAACAAAAACAAGTGAAATCCAATTGTTTGTAAAAATGTCAGCCAATTGCTGTTTGGTATGTACATGGTGAAGCATAATGTTTCCTTTTTCAACATTATCACAGAGAAAGTGATACCTAATGTCAATGTGCTTTGTTATAGAGTGTTACACGGGGTTTTTAGCAATGCAAATGGCACTAGTGTTATCACAAAATGGTGGAACACTATCTAGATCAACCCCATAATCCTGAAGTGTTTGAACAATCCAAAGAATTTGTGAGCAAGCGCTAGCAGCAGCTACATATTCAGATTTGGCTGTGGATTGCGCAGATGAATTTTGTTTTCCAGAGCACCGAGCAACAAGTGAATTACCAAGAAAATGACAAGCCCCAAAGTACATTTCCTATCAATCCTACAACCCCCAAAATCAACATCGAAAAAGCTTTCAAAGTAACGGTTGAGGAAGAAGGAAGAAAAGTGCCAAATTTTTTAGTTCCATGTAAGTACCTGAGAATACTATTAACGGCATGACGACGCGAAACACGTGGGGAAGCTTGAAATCGCGCACAAAGACATACGCTAAATTGTATGTTCCGTCTTGATGCTGTGAGGTACAAAAGTGACCCGATCATGGTTCTATATTCTTTTTGATCCACGGGTTCACCATCTCTATCAAGTTCAAGCGTCGTTGCTGTTCCCATTGGTGTCCGAAGAGGCTTACTTTTCTCTATGTTATAGCGCTGAAGAAGATCTTTCGTGTATTCATTTGATGCACAAAGGTTCCCTCCTTAGTTTGCTTCATTTGCAGCCCTAGAAAGTACAATAGTTCTCCCATCATAATCATCTTAAATTCTGAACTCATAATAGCTGGACTGTGTGACTCGTTCGTGCAAGCTTCCAATGATTTGTTGTGGAGGATGACTTTTGAGAACGCTGAGGGGAGTAGAAACTTCACAAGATCCTTCTTCTTCATGTTCATCACTGATCGAAGAGTTTGTGGCTTGAGGACGATCTATATCAGCTGGAGTAGTTGTTGGTGCTGGTTGTGGTGCAAAATCTGAAGCGTGATCAACATCATTTGATTCTAAATTTTCGGGCAGCAACACCACTTCTTCATCTTATTGGATGAAAATACTCTCTCCCTGCAGATATGGATCTGGACCTGCAATATTGGAGCTAGTACCTGAGCTAGCTTCATCAAAAGAAACCTCACATGTCTCCACAATTTTGTTAGTGTCAAGTAAAAGCACACAATAGCCTCTAGTATGAGATGGATAACCACAAAACATTCCATCAACAGATCTAGGTTCAAATTTATCAAGATTACCATGTTCCTTAACAAAGAATTTGCAACCAAAGACACTAAAGTGTGTCACACTAGGCCTATGTCCAAAGCAAAGTTCATATGGTGTTTTTCCTAGCTTAGCATGCAAGAAAACACGATTTGAGACATAACAAACGGTTGCAATTGCATAAGCCCAAATTTTCCTAGGAGTTTGATACTCATCAAGAATAGTCCCAATGTTTTTGTCCTTTTTCTTAAGTATGACAGTGGCACAACAAATAGCATCACACATTTCTTTGCAAGTGGGACATACCTCTTCATTGTCGCAGTTGTGTTCTGCGTCCTCCATACTTGATATTGATTTGCCCGCCATGAAGCAAATATTTGCCAAATTCTCTTCATCTCGGTCACTTCCAATGTCCACATCGCTCGAGTCAAGTTTTTGAAGTGCGGTGACAAAGCTGTTTACTAGTTAACGACGTGTAAAACCCTTCTTCCTCTTATTGTTGTTTGCAAAGGAGTACTTCATCCTTATTTGCTTTTCATCACGGGAAGTAGGACCTGAAGGATTAGGGCAATCCATACAAAAAAGTCCTATCTCATGACATTCGAAGCATCGTTGAAAACCAACACTTCCCCTTCTTCGAGTTCTCACATTTTGCAATGCTTTTGAGAATCGAGTACAAAGAAGTGCTAGCTCCTCATCTAGAAACTCTTCAATTAGTTCAAGAGTTAGAGAGGACAACAAAGCAAGTCTACCACATGATGAAAATTGGATAGAGATAGGTATGTCACGCTGAGAAACAAATGCAAGAGACTTTTTGGGTTCTTACTTGAGATTATGTCAATTTCATGAGCTTTCAACTTAGAATATAGCACATCCAAAGTAAGTGTACTCATGACAGTAGATTCACAAATAGATGTAACTTTCATCTGCAAAATCGACATGTATAATGCACTTAACAATTGTCTAGCATTTTTATAATATGAAAAATTAACATTGACGCTACACAAGTTGCTGAGAATTTTATTAAAGCGAGCAAATAAGTCATCAATGGACTCACCTGGTTGCATCTCAAAGAGCATATTCCTTCTTGAACATATCTTGCCTTACCTCCTTGATCGTGTTGGATCCTTCGTGGTAGTCACAAAGTGTCTTCCACACATCATACGCTGATCGAAGGTGTGCAACACGATCGAAGTCACTTTGAATCAATCCTCGTATGAACAAGTTGCGAGCCTTGTTATTGTTGTCGACATCTCTCATGTTCACAGCTGTAACTTTATCGTTTGGTGGCACATCAAAGGACTTATAAAGCTTCTCCCAAATTTTGACGCCTTGTGCTTGTATGTAAACCTCCATACGAGCCTTCTGAACCTAAAAATCAATGCCACTGAACCAACAAGGTTTTGCAGAGTATTTCTCCATGATGATTAGTCAAAACACGTGCATATCAAAATATTAGAGCACCGTGGCTCTGATACCAATTGTAGCATCTAAGAGCACGTTAAAAGCTACCAAAGGGGGGGGTGAATGGTAGATTTAAACTTTTTCAGCAGAAGCAACAAGAATTCCTCGGCGGAAAATCGATTTGTTAAAGAAACGTTGTGTGCAACTATTTTCAAAGTTTTCAACCGTGATAAAACAAGTATAGATTATAGGGAATCAAGTCACGAAGATGTCACAACAACAATCACAAAAAATCGTAAAGGAACTCATGTATATCAGCAACCAAATATCCAATGACAATAAAATTTTCACAGATGATAAATAATCAAGTTGTGAAGATAACCCAAAAAGTATCACATCAATTGGATCTGTAAAACATGAGTTATGATAAAATCACCGAAGCAATGTAGTGCTGTGCAGAATCTCCACGAGAAAAACTTGTCTGAAACAAGTCGGACAAACAAGGCACAAAGCTCCTCTAAACTACAAATTTTATTGATCAAAACACAAGAGGAACAGCCCCAAAGTCGCCTTACCACGAGCTCTGGAGTCCCTTGCTTATATAACTAGCCCGAAGGCCAACCCAATCCAAACTAGGACTCTAATCCTACTCAGTTTCAACTGAAACTTTCCATAACTGCTCAAGACTCATTCATACGCAGATGGAAACAATCTTAAGACTTCCAAAGCACTTAGGAACATCGTAAACATTCCTAAAAAAACTCAATTCGTGACCCACATGAAATATAACAAAAAAAAACTCGAAACTTTCCATAAACTAACCATAACCACCTCAGCCGCAGCCTGAGGCATAATCCAACCGGTTGGACCTTTCCGATCAATTCTTTACGTCCACTTCTCTTCATCACGTCATAGAACCATGTTGCCACATCCATGCAATCCCTGCACATGTGCAAACACCTTCCAACGACGTCCACGATACCTTCATATGCATTCTTCTTGACCCAAACATGGTTTGTGACCTCCCAATCAAATCAACTACAATTTCTCCCGAACTTGGTTGTTGAACCTCATCTTCTACCTAAGACTAGTTCAATGGATCCTGTCACTAGCCATATCTTGACCTCATGCAACACCCGCAAATGAACAAACAACCAATTCCTTGCGAGCCCAAATCCTCGACTTGACTCTCGTTAGTCCGAAAACCACAACATCTTACATGAGCACGTCACATAAGCATGTTGCAAACCACAACAATGTTTAACCACCCTAATCAGCCATTAACACATCAAAAACTTAGTAAGAAAATACTAAGAAAACATTACATAAGCCAAAAAGCAAGTTTGAAACATTGCAAGTTAAAAACAGATCCGCCACACAATTATTTTAGCAATTAACATTATCAAATAGACCAAAAGCAGCGCTGCAATTTAGAAGGCCAAAGATCAGACAATCCAATCTCAAACTCACGTGAAAATAATGTGACTGAAAATTCAGACAGTGCAAAAACAAATTTCTACAAGTTCGGACAATCTGAAGCGGGCTTTTCAACTATATTCAAAATTTTGCGTGTGAATCCTTACTTTTATTTAAATTGCCAATGTATTCAGCACACATAGGTCTCACAGAATAAGACATGTGATAGCCTTTTGATGATCATATTTATTGAGTGATATATTTTTTTGAAGTGGACGAAGCAATTCATGTCCTTTAGAATACAAATGTTAAATAAGCCACACAAGTAGTATGTGAGTCTCGCTTATGACTATATCTCAAATAATCAGTATTTTATTTGAACTATTTATATAGTAATTTATTGAATTTAACAATTATCATACTATTTAGTGTCGTCTATAAAATTATATTTAAAAAACAAATACATATGAAAAAATTTATATGTAGCATACCCTATCATAAAATCCTAGGTCCGGCGCCACTAGCCCAATGCACGGCTAGCTCTTCCGATCCTAAACGTCATCAAACATTACCAACAAGCCTCAAACAAGATGATATTTCAACAAAAAGAGAAAACACACACTCCACATCCGATCCTCAACTTCGTCAAACATGATCGAGGTCTTTCACATGCATTTTTGTTGTCCATGCATGCTACGCCCGACCAATCGATGGGATTCTGGAAGGAGGTCTTGGAGGAGTTCCAAGCTCAGCCGGGCATGCCGTAATGATGTTCCCTCAAGGGTTTGAGGATAGAAGGTACGTACCATCTAGGCAGCAAGTTGGAACTTTGAACGAAGCTACACAATTGGGTACACGATCCGGGTGTGCCGGTGTACCTTAACCCCCGTCGTGCGTCCCCGGTGGTGGGTTGGCAAGAGCCTGGTATGTTCTAATTCCACACTAATGAAGAATAATATATAACCTATCATCAATAGAGATAACATACTATGTTTGACAGGGAGGATGTTCCCTCGAGGGTTCGAGGTTAGAATGTACCATCTAGACACAACTCACTATGTTGTTCATCAAATTAATCGCATGCCATGTACAATATATTTTCCTATATTATGTACTCGATTTTTCTAAGAAAGGACAGCCATAGGCGCTAGCCGCTATGTGTTTTGATTTTAGGAACAAATGAACATGCTAGCTAGATCCCTCTTTTCTCAAAAGATTGTCACCTTTAATTCATTTTTTTAACTAAAGGTGAAAATATTTTGAGAATGGAGGGAGTACGCAACATCAGATCCTCAATGTCATCAAATTAACATGATCCTCAACAAGGGGCGTGTCAAATTAAAAAACTACTTGTGAAGCCGATGGGACGCGTCGAGCTGTTGCACATTAACACTACGCAGATTGCTGAGAATTTTATTAAAGCGAGCAAAAAGGTCATCGATAGACTCACCGGGTTGCATCTCGAAACACTTGTATTCCTTTTTGAATATATCTTGTCTCACCTCCTTGATCGTGTTGGATCCTTCGTGATAGTCACAAAGCGCTCTCCACACATCGTATGCCGATCGGAGGTGTGCTACGCGGTCAAAGTCGCTCTGAGTGAGTTCTTGGATGATCAAGTTCCGGGCTTTGTTGTTGTTTTCGACATCCCGTACGTTCGTAGCCGTAACTTGATCATTTGGTGGCACTTCATAAGGTTTGTATACCTTTTCCCCTATGCCGATGCCATGAGCCTGGATGAAGGCTTCCATACATGCCTTTCAAACCTGGCTCTGATACAAATTATAGGATCGAAGAGCACGTGAAAAGCTACCAGAGGGGGGGTGAAAGGTAGATTTAAAACTTTTTTAGCTGAAGCAATAAAAACCCCTCGGCAGAAAAATGATATGTTAAAGAAAACGTGTGTGAGACTAATCTAAATGTGTTTCATCATGACGAAAGTGATATATATCAGAGAGAATCAAGTCAAAAAAACAACACAACAAGAATCACTCAAATCCGTCGAAAGAAACTCAAGTTACGATTGAAAGATCGAACAAAGGTCAATTTGTTCTACCGAGTAAAAAACAGATCTGCAATAATGCAAAGAAACTCGTGTAGATCAAAACCACAAATCCAATGACCGTGAAATTTTCATAGATGATAGATAATCAAGTTGTGAAGACAACCCAACAAAAATAACATCAATTGGATTTGTAAAACTCGAGTTATGATAAAACGACCCAAGAAAGGTAGTGCTGTGCAGAAAACTCGACCAGAAGGACTTGTGTGGAACAAGTCGGACGAACAAGGCACAAAAGTTCCTTTAAGATACGATCTTTATTCAATAGATCACAATAGGAACAGCCCCAAAGTCATGCACCACGAGCTCTGGCCTCCCTTGCTTATATAACCAGCCCTTAGGCGAACCCAAACTCAACTAGGACTCTAATCCTACTCAATTCACAAATTGAAACTTTCCATAACTGCTCAAGCCTCATATTTACGCAGATAGAAGCAATATTAAGACTTCTAAACACCTTAGGAACGTATCCCATATTCCTAAACTAACTCAAATTCGTGACCCACACAAAATCCTATCATAACCAACTAAAATATTTCCATATTTGAGTCAAATCCGACTCAGCCGCAACCTGAGTCCATAACCTAGTCGGTTGGACCTTTCCGACCAATTCTTTATGTCCACATCTCTTCATCATGGCTCGGAACCATGTAGCCACATCCATGCACTCCTTGCACACGTGCAAACATCTTCCAATGATGTCCACAATACCTTCATATGCATTGTTCTTGATTCAAACATGATGTGCAACCTCCCGATCAACTCAACCACAATTCCTCCCGAACTTGGTTGTTGAACCTCATCTTCTCCCTAAGACTAGTTCAATGGATCTCGTCACTAGCCATGTCTTGAACTCAAGCAACACCTGCAAATGAACAAACAACAATTCGTACAATCCCAAGTCCGCGACTTGACTCAAATTAGTTCTGAACACAACAACTTACGTGAGCACCTCACATAAGCATGTTGCAAAACCACAGTAAAACGATATCAGCCATATCAACGAAAATGCACCAAAAACATAGCAAATGAATACTAAGAAATCTTTCTAAACAATGTAAAGCAAGTTCAAAACAATTCAAAGTAAAAGAAGAACCACTGCAATCATGCTCTGAATCCTGCCATAGCTAACCGGACATTGAACCGGAGCTTACCAAGGCTAGCAGGACCTAGCGCCGGAGCTAACCAAAGCTAGTCGGACATAGCGCTGGAGCTTACCAAAGCTAGTCGGACCTAGAGCCGGAGCTAACCAAAGCTAATCATTGATGTAGGACCCAGCCAAAGCAAGTCGGACCTTGCCGGAACTACCCAAAACAAGCCGGACCTATCGTCAGACCTTGCTGGAGCTCGGACCTAGAGTCGGAACTTGCTAAAAACGGTGTTTTGGCAGAATTTTAGAACTTATATCATCAAATCCAATGTATTCAGTAAAAGCCACTGTATGCAACACACATAAGTCTCACAAGCACTGGAGCCAACGCCCATGCCTTGCTGCTGGTCACTTTAGTGTCCTCCCCGATGCGATCCCTCGCCATCGCCACGTCCCATACTTCGCGTGCCATGATGAACCTGTCGCCCGCAAAACCCTGGCCATTACTCGCCCTGCCATCAATCCTCCTCGATCGAGACTTGTTCTGGGTGATGTCGGCAAACCGAACCCTCGCTTTGTTAAGTGTTGGAAGCTGCCCGCCTCATCTGTCTTGCATTCGCCACCTGCTACCGCTGTTGTTCATTACTCACTCTGCCACGAATAAAAAAAATGTTGCCTTAGGATCACCAGTTGATGTGATGGCGTGATTTTTTGATGCCTCCACGTCGTGCTCTCTCGTTGTCGACTACTCCAGCATCGGCGTCCATGCCCTGCTGCTGGTCGCTTCGCTGTCCTCCCTGATGCATATCCCTTGCCCATTGCTACATCCCATCCTTTGTGTGCCATGATTACCCTGCCGTTCGCAAAACCCTGGCCATTACTCGCCTGGCCATGAATCCTCCTCGAGAACTTCTCTGGGTGATCTCGACCAGAATGAACCTTCGCTTTGTTAAGCATTGCAAGCTAGGACTCACATCCTCTGCAGTAATGCACCTGCAGTAGCCCACTGACATGTGGACTCGATGTCTCATGGGCCCACACGTCACTAGCAGCTGCTGCAGGTGTAGTACTATAGTGGATTTCAATCCCGCAAGTTGTCCGCCTCATCTGTATTGCATTCGACACCTGCTACAGCTGTCATTCATTACTCGCCTTGCCACCAATTCTCCTCGAGATGTGCTCCGGCTGATGCCAGTTAGACCGCCGAACCCTATCTTTGTCTAGCATCGTGTGTTGCATGCCTGCCCCCTCTGTCTTGACTGCTTTGTTGTCGGACTAAAAGTCCTCTGCAATACCACAGGTGCAGTAGTGCCTCTGACATTTGTTCCTGATGGCTCATTTTAGGGTATGAATAGCAACAAAGAAGTCAACAATGTACTCGCCCCCGATCAAAATAATTGTCGTTCAGACATCCCTAACTAGTTCATTTTTAATTCATTTGTTGGTCTGAAATGACAATTAATATAAACCAGGAGGGAGTAATATAGAACAAAATGCTGATGGGATGCAGTCGTCCCACCCTCATATTCCCCGCACTGGTACTGAAGATGGTATGAACATCAGACTTTTTTTCTTTCACACTATTTGTACATGATTCTAAACATGGTCAGGCTATAATTTGCTTTAATCGTTTACCATTTGAATCAATGTAACAAAAGGAATGAAGTTTGGAAGAGGGGTGGATAAAGGACTTATGGTTGCCAGAATATGCTATGCATCCTATGCTAATAGAACGACTGAGAATGGAAAGCTACCAATTCAGTTCCCCAGTAGGTTGGGTGTTGTGGTTGGTACTAATCAGCCGCACTTTGTCGATGATGTGGTTGGTACATGCACTCCTCACTGGTGCAAGGAAGTGGGTAGAGGTTGGCGATACCCACAAGAGATAAATAGTAAAAGACATTCTGGTTAGTGTCGTCACATCCCACACAAGTATTGTTTTCTTCCAATCTCTATATTGTACGTTTACACCAATGTGTTGTATAATGTACATAATATCTCGGACTTGGCAGACACAGAGCAGAGCGCAATAAAATTTTTGAAGATTGTTGGTGAGTGCTACAAGGGGTGGCAATCAACATTGCATGCCACCTATAAGAGTTATTCGACCGATAAAGAACATATACGAAACAAGCCTGATGACGTAGGAGACTCCGATTGGTTGCACCTAATAGAATATTTTGGGTCTGACTGATTCAAGGTCAACTAACTTTTTAATAGATTCACATGATACAAAAATTATTTGATTTACATTCATTCCTGGAATTAATTCTTAAAATTACAATCATTAAGCAGCACAAATTCTCAAAATCGAAGAAGTCAAAAGACTAAACACTTGCTTGGATCCAAATCCTACGCCCAACTTAGTTATGAGAAGGTATTGAAAAATAAATCATGCTTTTACTTTGCGCTGCAATCAGTATCACTACAGGAAACGCGCAAAGAAATGTCAGCCTTATGGCCGTCGATAAGACACTATAGCCGATGGCCTTAGTTTAAACTTGTCGGTCTGCCGACGGCATTATCCGATGACACCAGCTCAATGTTCTTAAAGCATTAAAGACGTCGGGACCGACAACTTTAGTGCATTAAAGACGTCGGGCGGCCTACCCCGACGCCTTTACTCCGTAGGCTCTATATGGCCGTCGGTGGTGGCAGACCGACAGTCATAACTCCTTAAGGCCATCGACCCATTATCCCTGACAACTATAATTCCTTTAAAGCCGTCGGCACCGACGACCTTATTTGCGACACGTAGGCGCCACCGTGAACTTATGGCCGTCAGTTTCGTCGCCACATCGACGTCTTTATGGAACTTATGATCGTCGGTCACCATGAACCGACGGCCATACTGGCCTTTTTTTTAAATTCCCGGCTGCTTTCCCTCCCTCCCTGACTGGGAAGCCTCAGGTTCATACAACACATGTACAACACATATAATCAGATTTATATATCAGATTTTGCACATCCATATAGTCCACAATTTATATACAACACATATAATCCATAATTCCACACAATGCAACAAATATATCACATTCTTCACATAGTCATACAACTAACTTAACATATCAACAAGTTCAAGTCAAATTAGTTGAGAAGACGCATCGCAGACACAACCATTGTGAAGTTTACTCCGCTTGCATATCGTTGTTGGAACCTCCACCACTTGCACCTCCGGCGTTGAAATTGAGGAAATCATCGCAACCATGAGCGGAACCCTACGAGAAACAAATAAAAATTAGCTTTGCATTAATAGTTACAATTCATATGTCTCAATCCTTCTAAAATTCACAAAATGCCCAACTCACACGTGTAATTAACTTAAAGGTATTACCAACTATGTCATTAAATAAATTGCTAAGTATTGTTAAAATTAAGCTACAATATCATTAGAGGTAATGATTTAGTAATCATACCGCTGCGGCGCCCGGAGGTGTTGATGGTTGACTATGCCCCGAAGCGAAGGGCAACGATGGGAGAACACATGGATAAGGCTGCAATCGAGGGGCCAACATTGACATGAATCCCTGTTGTGGAGGATAGGCTTGACCACTCTGGGAACCCTGAGACAAATATGATTAGTATTCCGTACAATCAGCCGAATTAATAAGAAATGCGGTTATACCTTTGAAGAAGAGTCAACTTGTTGTCCGGGCTGCATTGGACGAGGCATACTGAACTGCGATCCAAAGCCACCTTGCGGGAAGAACTGCATAATGTAAGAATATCAGTTACTGACTTTAACAAAAATATGGTAATAGGTATAGCAACTTAAGTAAAGCAGTAATTTATTTGCGACATCATCTCGAACTGAGGCTGTTGTGGCATATTAAACTAAGTTCCAGTGTTGCCTTGCCCCAAGAACTACAGAAAGGAAATTATTTGTGAAATCTTAAGTAGAAGAAGTATGGAAACGAATAAACTATTCAATTGTTAAGATTACAAGTTACCTGCGCCATATACAGATACTGCATCTGTTGCTGCATCTGCTGCATCTGTATTTGTTGTATTTGCTGTCGTTGTTGTTCCACTTTCTCCTCGTACCGTCTTAACTTCTCTTGCAATACCTCATCTGCAACACGGGATCGACTCGAACTGGAAGTAGAAGACTATCGTCCCACATAAGCGTCGCGCTCCACATAACCGTCACCTAATACAAGTCTACAAAAATCACAAATGTGATGAATCGATGGTAATTAACCTTTAAACAATCATTAACATTACACGTACCTCCCATGCCGTACGCCTCTGCCGGCTTCGTACGCTGCACCCACATCAACCAGCGCTCTTTAATAATCTACATCATCTCCATGCTTTTTCTTGAGACACTCAACATATTTTGCCTGCATCATTAAATTAAGTTCATGAGTAAGAGTCATTAAAGATAGATTTAGTTCATAGATAGAAAGCAGTCAACACACTTACTACTTTTCGTGTTGCCGCCTCATCACACAACTGCTTCGAGCGAGACGGATCTGTGCCTCTGTGCCCCCTAAGGTAAACCTCAACAAAAGAAGGTGCAACACCGGTTTCAGCTTCCTGCAACATCAGAATACAACATCAGTTCAATCAATGCAATTTTTTGAAGCAATTTACAAGTGAGTGTGATAGTTCATACCATTCGTTGTGCCATCCGCACATGTCCATCTGCCCCATAATGTTGTAGTACAGGCTTGCTCTTTCGGTTGCTTCGGTTTCTCCTTGAGATATGTTTGAACTCCTTCGACGCCCAATATTCGCATAGCCATTCCCAAGCTGCCGGATCTACACGGATCCAATCCACACTACTCTCCATGTACTCATGCTTCTGCAGATAAATTGTAGCTTCTCGCTTGTTTGTCATGGGATGACGCAATATGGTCTTGTAATACACGGTCACAACCTTGATCTGTGCATCAGAGAAGGAGTCCTTCGTGAGCTTTCTCACTGAGGTCTCGAAAATAGACCTCGCATATGTTGGAGCCACACCTTCCTCCAATTTAGGTATACCCTGCATAAAACCAACATTTAGTATGAACCAAAGTTAGATGCAACCTATTTCAAACAATGAAAACAAACTCACACAAAAAATGTCCCAAACTCTATCTTGACAAGTACCCGCAGTGCCATATGGTTTCAGGGCATAGTGATACCAATTATGGGCGGCAATTAGCTGACCGCCCGCAAGAACCATCCCCGGATAGCAAAACCGGATGGCATTTCCCAACTCTGTGTTAACACAGCGTCGATGCCCCCTGCCATCCCAACCAATCTCCAGCCAGCACCTAGTACCCTCTGGCCTTATAACCGCACGTGTATTGGGACTTTTACTTGGAGTACACAAAAGGTGTATCCGCAACCTGTACAAGTAACATTAGTTAGTTGACAAGAAAACCAAATGTATAAGATAACTTATCAAATAATTCAAAAAAAATACCTATAAGGGCATTGATCACTCTGTCCCTCTGCTGCCTCTTGTAACTCTGCCAATCTTGCCAACCCTGCATCTCGTTCTAGGTCATCTTCCTCTTCGCCACCCTCTTCACCCTCAATATCACCCTATCCACCCTCAGTACCATCCTGTCCACCCTTAGAAGACGACGTCCAAAACACCTGCGTGAGAATATCCTCTGCTCCTAAGCCTCCCCCTGCTCCTGAACCTCCTCCATTATGCCTGCTCCTAAGCCTCCTCCCCGCTCCTGAGCCTCCTCCGAGTACACACCTAAGCCTCCTCCTGAACCTGGTGCTAGCTGACTCGATTCCTGCTCTGTCACACAGCCCAAAAGTTGTCTCTGTCTATCTGCACTCATGGTCGTGCCCTACAAATGCAAATAAACATATAATAAATAGTAAATAGCTGATTATGATATTGAAGTGTTAAAAAAACAAAGTACCTGGAAAAAGGACGTGTGAACTGAACCACTACTGTGGTGACACTGAGACGCGGAGGAAGAAGTATCACCACTTCGCTTCTTTCCTTTTTTGAAATGCTTCCACATCTGCACAAATTTCAAATAATGATTAGTATACGAGATTATTAATCAATAAACAATAAATATTAAGGACTAAAAGATGTAAACAATAAAAATTTAAATCTCAAAGAATGCGAACAAGTAAGAAATAAAAATCACCATTATTAGAACACGCTAAAAATCATCTGCATCCGATTCTGCTTCTATCACACGTGCATGAATATTTTCATGTCCCTCTTCCTCTACCATCTCTTCCTCAAACTCTTCTCCTTCACTATCTTCTTCAATAATTCTATTTTCTTTTCAATAATCCTTTGAGATTTCAAAAGACATTTTCTCGAAGGGCCGGCTTGTTCTTCAGACATTAACTCTAGAGTAGTACTAGCAATTTCTGCAAGCCCTGTCCCAGATGATATCCTAATATCTTGTAATTCCTCGACTTCATCTTGATAAACAACGCCATCATTGTCTTCCTGGTTGTCTATGTACTCATCATAACGATGAGGGTGCACTTCACAGTTAACTTTATATACAACCCACCAATTTTTCAAACTTGGATGAGGATAACTAAAATAGTACACTTGTTCCACTTGATGTGAAAGTACAACATTGTTGTTAGGGGTTGTATAGCGTGAGTTGTGGTTGACCTCCACCATTCCAAAATCATCCACTCGCGTGCTCGATGTTGGATCATACCAGTGACAGTCGAAGAACACCAGCTTCAGTTCTTTCGTACCGCCAAATGTGTACTCAATTATTTTTTGAAGAACACCATAGTATTCCTTCATCTCTCCACTACCCTCTGCAGCCATTATACACACTCCACTGTTTGATGTGGCTGCAAGTGGACGAATTGCTTCTAAACTTGCCGTTCGAAAACGATAACCATTGATATCATATCGGCTAAATTATCTAGCTTTCAACTGACCATTCGTGATATGTCGCAAATCATCTGAGATGTTGACATCTTTCATAGACTACATGTACAACAATATACAAATTTAGCATCTTATAATAAGTATATGAACTATGATTGAAGAACAAAGGATATCGGAGAAGTTAGCACATTACATGTTTACTAAACCAGTTCACAAAGTTTTTGCCCTCTTTTGTGCCATGCTGACGTAGATTATCCAATTGACTTTGCGTTGGCCTTCAAGAAGATGTCCAATACAGATTGTCAAACATTTCAAAAAATGGTAACACTTCTTCCATGTTGAAAAACATGTAAAGCATGGTGTAGTTTCTCCCTTGCTCCAAAATATAATGAGAATTGGCAACCCCTACACCTTTACCCTTCCAATGAAAAATTTTAAGCTCAGTCATAGGTTGCTCTTCAGCGTCATGATATCGTGTCATAGATGCATTCAAATTGTTGGCACGTGCGAAATATTTTCTAGAGAAGTTTGTAATCTCTTTAGCTGCAAATGCTTCTGCAATACACCCCTCAACTCTTGCCTTGTTGCACACTGTAGCTCTAAGTTTTTTTAGTTCTGTTTCTTGACTATACATCCACCTGAACTGTGCAGGTCCTTCTACTAACGCTTCATAAGGCAAATGCACCAGCAAATGTTGCATAACATTCATAAATCCAGGCGGAAAGACTTTTTCCATCTTACATACAAGCACGATGATTTCTTTCTCCCACTGCTGCAGTATGTTCTTCGACACTTCCTTAGCACATATCTGCCTATAAAAATAGGTATGTTCAGCAAATATCTTCCATAAGTCAAGTTTGAAGTATCCACAAAACATTACTGGTAACAATCTTTCCATCATAATATGGTAATCATGACTCTTCAGCCCATTCAGTTTACCAGTGCTAAGATTAACACATCATTTTATGTTAGCTGCATAGCGGCCTGGAAACCTTAACGTTTTCAACCAACTAAGTATTTGCTTTCTTTCTTCTGGCTTGACACAGTAAGGAGCTCGTGGACGAATTTCATTTCCACTAGCATTTGTTATAATCTCAAACCCAGGACGATCACAAAGATCAGCTAAATCTTTTCTTGCATTCAAATTATCTTTGGTTTGACCGGTAAAATCAAAACACATGATTATTATGCTTTCAGCGACATTACGCTCCTGATGCATCAAATCAATATTGTGCGGTAGAAGCAGCGCCTTTGCATATGGTAGCTCCCAAAGAAAAGAAATATGAGTCCAGTTGTGTTCTGTACCATACCCTTCGAAACCATCTTCTTCGGACTGCTTTAACTTTGCATTGCATGCCATTTTTTGCTCGCTTGTCAATCGACGAGGTGCTCCTTTTGTACCTCTTATGACTTTTCCGGAATTATTGTGTATCTCTCCTGAAAGGATGATTTGAAGGAAGGAATTTTCGATGACAATAAAAAAAGCTGACTTTTTTCTCGTACTTCAGCCTTATAGTATCTGTGTCACTCATACATATGGGACAACACAATTGTCCGTGGACACACCAACCAGACCAAATGCCATATGCCAACAAATCATGAATTGACCATGGATACGCAGAACGCAAGTTAAATTCACATCTCATATGACTATCATATGCTTTTACACCTTGCCACAACTCTTTCAACTCTTCAATCAACGGTTGCATAAACACATTGATTTATTTGCCTGGATGTTTAGGACCAGGAATGCCCACTGCAAGGAATATGTATCCTTCATTCATGCACATGTTGGGAGGGAGATTGTAGGGCATGATAAAAATAGGCCAACAAGAGTATGGACTGCTACTAGTGCTGAATGGAGTGAAACCATCTGTTGACAACCCAAGACGAACATTTCTCGGATCTCTTGCAAACTCTGGATCAAAGCAGTCTAAAGCTTGCCAAGCCGCGGCATACAAAGGATGTGCCATAACATATTTGTCATCGTTCTCGCGTATCCCTTCAGAATGCCAACACATATGCTTCGCTGTTTCTTGAGACAGAAACAATCGTTTAAGCCTTGACATGATTGGCATGTACCGAAGTTGTTTGATCGGTACTTTTGTAGTTATTCGTCCTCCATCATCATTCATGACGTCCACATATCTAGATTTATGACAATGCATACAATGAGTGTCGTCCATGTGTTCCTTCCAAAACAACATTCAATTATCCTCGCACGCATCAATCTTCTCATAATTCATGCCCGGACCAGCCAAAATCTTTTTAGATTGATATAGATTCGGCGGCATGTGATGACCTGATTGAAGGAGATCACTGATCAGCTTAATGATGCCATTGTAGAAATTGTTCGCGAAATTGAACTTGGACTTCATCGCCATAAGTCGTGTGACCGCCTGCAAAACGGTCATATTGGCGCCCTCATACACTTTTTGATCTGCTGTGGCAAGACGCTTGTAGAACTCCTTCACCTCCTTCGGTTGTGACTCATCTTCATACTCTTTATCAATGTCTGCTATCATCTCATCCAACCGATCTTCATCCTCTATATCGTCGCCCGACTCGTCATCATGCTCTATCTCCCCATGCTCATGCCACACCAGATAGTCGGGCATAAATCCGTGCTTGCAAAGATGCAACTCCACTTCAGACTTATCTAGACGTCGACGATTCCGACACTTCATACACAGACACTTCGCAACATGAGCATCACTAGCAAATGCATGGCTCAGAAAAGCATTTGCGATATGACCCCATTCATTAGTTTGCGCACCAGTTGAACTCCATCCATCATACAACGCCTTACGATCGTCACCGATTTTAAAACTGCATCAAATAAATATATGTTAATGAACAACTAATCGTCACCCATCGCCTTACGATCGTGACCCGGCTTTGTTTCCTAATCGACTAGAGTTCGACTATGGTCAACTAATCGCACTAATCGACGACTAATTGTCTAGTCGATCCTATTCACCTATATTCAATAACATTGTATATACATATAGTACATAAACAATAAAAAAATTAAAATAAACATAATCTAACTTAAATAACTAACATCTATGATAATCAAGTTAACATACACATATATGGATAAAACACAATATAAACTTACACAAGTAATGATATAGCAGTTCATACACTAACCAAATCAAAAACTTAACGCCACACTTATCCGAATTCAAAAACTTAATTTATAGAGAAGTTTAAGGTTTAACCTTATCCAATGAGCTGAAAGAGTGAAGGTGGAGGCGTGTGGACCAGGAGCAGCAGCCGGTGGGGGCACTGCACGGCAAGGCGGCCGTGCTGGGGCGTCGGGGTGGGGCGCTGCAGCCGGGGGTAGGGCGCGGCGGCCGGGGGCAGGACGCGGCAGCCGGGGGAGGGGCACGGCAGTAGGGGCACGGTGGCCAAGGGTGGGGCGCGGCAGCCGGGGCGTGGCGGCCGGGGGCGGGGCGCGGCAGCCGGGGCGCGGCGGCTGGTGGCGGGCTGCGACACCCGGGGTGCGGCGGCCAGGGTCGGGGCGCGGCAGCCGGGGCGCTGGGAGGCGGCGAGGCGTGGGCGGTGGCGCGGGATGCGCTGCGGCAACACGGGCGGCAGGGCGGCGACGAGGGCGGCGAATTGGGGATGCGGGCGGTGGCGCGGAGCTAGCAACGGAGCACCGCGCATGGAGTGTTAGGTTTTCCCACAGTGTACGATGTTACGGGCTCTAAAGTCGTCGGTTACACAGCACCGACGGTCATAGTTGAGGTCCGCGGGGCCCACCTTATGGCCCTCGACCAGAGCACTAAAGTCGATGACCATAGCATAGCAGGGTGGGGCCCGCTTTAAAGCCATCGGCTCTTTTGTCTGGGCCGACGGCCTTACAGATCAGCGGAAAATAGTTTTTTTTGCGCAGCGGGGCCTACACTAAGGCCGTCGGCCGCGTGGCATTAAGCCGACGCCCATAATTAAAGCCATCGGCCTCTGTGGTGAAACCAACGGCCATATATGAAGCCGTCGGCCGTCATCGCCTAGCCGACGACCATAAACATATAATTGTCGGCTTATCTAAACCGACGTATATAAATGGATTTAAAACATCGGGGCCGACGATTATAGTTTGGCCGACACTTCTTTGCCCAATTCTTGTTGTGTATGTATACTTATATGTTGAATTTTACTTGTATTTTGTGTAGTGAAACCCAGAGAGTGGAGAAGAACCCGATGACATACAACTTTGGGAGGCAAGCCATTTCAGGATCGGTGAATGGGCAAATGAGCATGTAGAAACTGTACACGTGAGTAAAACATCAAACAATCCCCATTTAAATAAATATTTGCAATGTACCTATGACTTTTCTTTTCGTATATAGAGCCAGACACATGCCCAAGTGAACGACAAGGAAGGTGAGCAGGGAGGCCCAATCCCGAATGAGGAGAGAAACCACATCTTCTAGTGTTGTTATAGATCCTCAATCAATTGTGCAGGATCATAGGTTCAGAGACGTGGTTATATGGCTAACCCTAATGGTTCTGAACGTTAATGTATGAGTATCCAGATGGCTGAACACTTCAACTACCAAGTTCAAAAATTAGAACATAGAAATGTAGACCTCAATTTACAAGTGCGTGACTTGGAAGGAAGAAATGATGAATTAACCACCTAGATGGACGGCATAGGTCAGAAGAATGAAGAGCTAAACCTTCAGGTCCAGAACTTACAACATGAGATGGCAGCTGATCGTGAACGGACAGCTAAGGAAAAGGATGACATGCGCTGCAACATGCTTGATGAAATGCGCATAATGGTGGAACAAGAGGGCCAACAAAAGGTTGGTAAGGATTCTATTAAAACAATTAGTCCCCGTCAACTCACGAAAGCTGTAAACATACAACAATGTTTTTGCAAACAAATTGATTTTGTTGTCGCTAATTTTCAAACATGATGCACTAGGATTCTACTGCCTCTAATTATAAAATGTGGCATTGCAAATTTATTGTCACGTTTGATAAATTGTTGAAAAGAGAAGATATTGCCACGAATTACAAAATGTTGCAGTAGGAACATTTGGCCACGACTCAAAAACGTTGCACTAGACTGCTATTGCCACCACCCATAAAACGTTGCATTACAAACCTATTGCCACAGATGATAAAATTTTGCATTACATTTCTGTCACCACAAATCATTAAACGTTGCATTTTGAACCTATTGCCACCACTCGGAAAATGTTGCATTACAACCATATTGCCACATATAAAAAAACATTGTATTACGAACCTATTGCCATATATCAGGAAATGTTGCATTACAAACCTATTCCCAGAGGTCAAAAAAAAATGTTGCATTACAAACCTATTGCCACGGATCAGAAATTGTTGCATTACGAACCTATTGCCACAAATCAGCAATCGTTGTAATACCATAATATTCTCCACGGTTGTGAAATCATTGCAATACCATATATTTGCCACAGTTGCAAAATCATTGCAATACCATACTATTTGCCACAGATGTGATATCGTTGCAGTATCATACTATTGGCCACATATTGAAATCGTTGCAATACTGTATATTCGCCACGCTTGTGAAATCGTTGCAATACCATACTATTTGTCATGGATGTTAAACTGTCGCAATGCTATACTATTTGCCACGGATGTGAAATCGTTGCAATACCATACTATTTGCCACGGCTGAGAATCGTTGCAATACCATTTTTTTACCACTAATGTGAAATCATCACAATACCATACTATTCATTGCGATACATTAAATAGTCGCAATATGTTAAATCATTTTAATATCGTACAGATCTCCAAGGATGTGAAATCATTGCAATACCATACTATTTGCCACAAATGTGAAATCGTTGCAATAACATACTATTGCCACTGATGTGAAATCATTGCAATACCATGCTATTCGTTGCAATACGTTAAATCGTCAAAACACATTAAATCATTGCAATACCATACTATTTGTCACCGATGCGAAATCGTTGCAATACCAAACTATTTGAAAGTGCATCTAGGCATCCCCGTGGGTTTTGGATGATTGATGATGACAATTAAGAGACTAATGAGCTGAGTTGATCTTAAGCACAACTTTAATGGTTGAAATGAAACAAAAACCCTCAAAAAGAAAAGATCAAAACGGGCATCAAAGACTCAAGCGTAGAAATTAGGGTTTCTATGGTATTGAGCTTAAGTCAGTCGTATCATGTGTGAGGGTGGGTGTATCATGCGCATTGAGATCATACTAGAGGGCTCAAAGTGGTGGTTGAGAGAAAAACCTAAGTGAGAAGCCAAAAGGAAGAAAAATCCTAGGAGGTCAGACTAGTCCGGGCCTCAAGGCCGGACTAGTCCGACTAGTCAGAGAAGTCGGTTTGGGGTGGACTAAACGTCTCTGGATGAGTTCGGACTTGTCCGTATTGGTATGGACTAGTCCGTTCATCCCATAGTAAAGTTGGAGCTAAGTCCAAGTAGATCGGACTTGTCCATTTTGGAACGGACCAAAGCTCTCTGTAAAAGTTTGGACTTGTCCGTTGTGGTACGGAGTAGTTCATTTGAGACTTAGCGAGATAAACAGGGAAGAAAACCCTAGAGGGCCAGACTAGTCTGCCCCTGTGGCCGGACTAGTCTGGGCCTACCCAGTTGTGTTCGTTTTGGGACGGGCCAAAGCTTTCTATCCTACTTCGGATTAGTCCGTAGTGAACCGGACTAGTCCGTATTGTCAGTGGCCATTTGAAATTCAAACGTTGGCGCACTCGTCATCTGTTTTTTTGATCGATGATGTGAAATTGTCGGTGGTCCCGAAAGGCCGGACTAGTCCGTGGCACAGGGCCGGACTAGTCTGGATTTGCCCTGGTGGCAACAGTTAGTTGTCGGGACCCCTATACAAAGGGGACCCCCGGCCCCTATTTGATAAATCTTGAACCTTAGCACCGCCACAAGTGACCTAGAGCCTTACAAAGTGTTAGACCTATGTGTGCTAAATACATTGGCTTTGATAATAAAAGTTTTGAATGATGCCATAACATCTTTTTAGCAAAGTCCGACTTTAGGTCCGGCATGTCTTTGTTAAGCTCCGATATGTTTTTGCTAGGTCTGACTTATGTTGGTTAGCTCCGACATGTTTTTCTAGCTCCAGCGCTAGGTTTTACTAGCTTTGGTGAGCTCCGGTGCTAGGTTGTACTAGCTTTGGTAGGCTTCGGCTCAAGCTCTAGTTAGTTTTGGCAAGATTCGGAGCTTGATTGCAATGTTCCTGCTTTTACTGTGAAATGTTTCAAACTTGTTTTACATTGTAGGAAAGGTTGCTTAGTATTCATTTGCTTAGTTTTTGGTGCGTTTTGGTTGATATGGCTGATATCATTTTACTATGGTTTTGCAACATGCTTATGTGAGCTGCTCACGTAAGATGTTGTAGTTTCGGAACTAATTCAAGTCAAGTCGTGGACTTGGGCTCGTACGGATTGGTTTTTTATTCATGTGCAGGTGTTGCTTGAGTTCAAAACATGGCTGGTGATAGGATCCATTGAACTAGTCTTAGGGAAAAGATGAGGTTCAACAACCAAGTTCGGGAGGAATTGTGGTTGAGTTGATCGGTAGGTCGCGCAACATGTATGAATCAAGAACAATGCATATGAAGGTATTGTGGACGTCGTTGGAAGATTTTTGCACGTGTGCAAGGAGTGCATGTACGTGGCTACAAGGTTCCGAGGCGTGAAGAAGAGATGTAGACGCAAATAATTGGTCAGAAAGGTCCAACCAACTAGGTGATGGACTCAAGCTGCGGCTGAGTCGTGTTTGACTCAAATATGGAAAGATTTGAGTTTGTGATGATAGGATTTCGTGTGGGTCACGAATTTGAGTTGTTTTAGGAATGTGGGATACATTCCTAAGGTGTTTGGAAGTCTTAAGATTGCTTCTATCTTCGTATAGAAGAGTCCTAAGCAGTTATAGAAAGTTTCGATTCATGAACGGAGTAGGATTAGAGTCCTGATTTGAGTTGAGTTGGCCTTCGGGCTTTTCCCCCTTGTGTTCTATTGAATAAAATTCGTAGTTTAAAGGTACTTTTGTGCCTTGTTCGTCCGACTTGTTCCTGACAAGTTTTTCTCGTCGAGTTTCTGCACATCACTACCTTTCATCGGTGGTTTTATCATAACTCAAGTTTTACAGATCCAATTGATGTGATTCTTTTTGGGTTGTCTTCACAACATGATTATCTATCATCCGTAAAAATATAACGGTCACTGGATTTGTGGTTTTTAATATACACGAGTTTCTTTGCAGTATTTGAGAATTGTTTTTTACTCGGTAGAACAGATTGACCTTTGTTCGATTATTCGATCGTAACTTGATTTTTTCTCGACGGATTGGAGTGATTCTTATTGTGTCTTCTATGTGGCTTGATTTTCTCTGATATCTATCCCTTTTGTCACGGTGAAACACGTTTAGATTAGTCTCACACATGATTTCTTTAACAGATCATTTTTCTGCTGAAGGGATTGGAATTTAATTGTTTCTGCTGTGTAAGATTTTTAAATCTACCATTCACCCCCCCTATGGTAGATTTTCATGTGCTCTTCGATCCGACACAAAGCCTTCTACTCATCCTACTTGCCCTCCAAGACCAAATCATGAAGAGATTAGGGTTTGGGGAGGAGAGTGAAGGAAGATCATCGCGCTTTGGCTCTCGGTTTGATCTCTTTGCACATTATATTGTGTATTGTGGCTTGTGTGAGTTGAGCTTCGTGTGCTCCTTGTTGTATTGATTCATGGGAGCCTCAACTTGTGAGCAGCCCCAATCAAACTTGGTGATTACCCATTGATATAGTGGAAACCAAGCCAGCCATTGTGGTGGCTTGGTGAGAGAAGGGTCAAGTGAGACCCTGTCCTTGTGTGGACTTCTCAACGTGGATGTAGGCTTCTTCGTGGAGCTGAACCACGAGATAAATCTTGTCTCACTTGTCATTTTACATTTCACAATCACTAGCATTGCTATTAGGGTTCTTAGTATTCATATCACTCTGCACTTTAATATTTGTTGAAATCTTGTGAACTTAGTGTGTTAACTTCACAATCTAAGTTGCACTAGGTTACCACACATTGCTTACATCTTGGGTGAACTTAAATCCCGCAAATAACTTGTAGAAACAAAGTTTTTAGGTTTTCACCCTGTCCTGAGTGGACTAGTCCAGCCTGGTCCAGGCAAGTCCGGCCTTAGGAGTTTAATCTCGTTTGATTAAGTCATTTCAGGTATTATAACCTATTCACCCCCCCTCTAGGCGACTTTCAATTGGTATCAGAGTAGGTTTCTCCACCAATAGTCTAACAACTCAGAGAATAAATGGCCGGAAGGGGTGATAATGAGATTTTGGTGATTGTTGATGACACTAAGACGAAGAACGTCGATGTTCTTCAAGATGATCCAAATGACGATAAAGAAAATCGGATGCTCAAGGCACGGCTTCGTGAGAAGCGCAATGTTCCCAAGAAGGAGATCAAGCAAATTGCTCCAATCAATGTTGACAATGGGATTAGTTCACAAGACTACTCCCAATATCCTTACAACTATGAGCAACGTACCGCAAGCAATCACTGTTTATCTATTCCCATTGGCAAGCCTCCTCAGTTTGATGGAAATGATTACTCTATGTGGAAGCATAATATGAAGATGCATCTCATTTCCTTAAAACCTAGTTTGTGGCAAATTGTTATGATAGGTGTACATCTTCCCAAGAATGAGGAAGACATCACTCTGGAGCAAGCCATCCTCCTCCATCGCAATGCTCAAACCGTTGGAGTGATTACCTCCTCATTGACTCAAGAGGAGTTCAACCGCATTGAAGGGGTGGTTGCCAAGGAGATATGGGACACCCTCAAGATGCGTATGAGGGCAATCGTGTCATTAGGGAGGCAAAGATTATGATGATCGAAGGATAGCATGGGAGGTTCACCATCATGGATGGTGAGTCCCCCCAAGACATGTACGACCGACTCAAGACTCTCATCAACAAGAGTCGGTCTTATGGAAGCACCCGGTGGACTGACCATGAGGTGGTAAAGAGGATGATTCGAGCATTCATGCCTCAAAATGATACTCTTTGCTCACTAATTCCTGAGAGTCCAGGTTTTGACAAGATAACTCCCGAAGAAGTGGTTGGGAGAATTATCAACCATGAGATGATGGAGCAAGAAGCTATGTTCTACAATGATCTACAGAAGCTCTCCCCCTCCAAGAAAAGGGATGTTGTATTCAAGGCAACATCCTCAAGATCACAAGAAAAGGAAGAGAGTGATGAAGAGAGCCCCGACACCGATGAAGAAGAGGCACTCTTCATCAACAACTTCAAGAGGATGTTTAGAAGAAGGAGGGGGAGCTACCAAAATGAAAGGAAGAGCAAAGAGAAGCCCAAGACAAGATCAAAGAGGGCTTGCTACTATTGTGGGGAGTATGGACACTTCATTGTGGATTGCCCACGTGAAGAAAACAAGAAGAAGAAGGAGGGCAAGTCCAAGGAGAAGAAGTACTTCAAGAAGAAGAAGCAATCCGAACACGCCCACCTTGGAAAGGAGTGGGATTCAAATGAGGAATCCTCTTCCGGTGAAGAAGAGAAGATAGCAACCATTGCTATGAAGAAGACAACTACGGAGAAAAAACTCTTCCCCAACTTGGAGAAGTCAATGCCAACTTGCCTCATGGCCAAGGAGGGAAGAAAGAAGGTCAAATCTAAATCATCCTCTTCAATTTCCTCGCATGATGACTTTGATAGTAGTAGTGAAAATGAACACATGCTTAAGGACTTGAGTAAATGTACCTTGAAAAGATTGAGTTTGTTGACAGAGGAGATATTTGAGAAGGAAGAGCTCATCAACCGTCAAGAGGACATGCTCATCCGACAAAAGGAGAGATGTCAAGAGGTTGAGGAGCTCTTGGGGCTTGAAAGGGAAAGAAGCAAAGCGCTTGAGCGTGAACTCGCTTTGAGCAAGGAAACTTGCTCAAACCATGAGAACATTACAATTGTGCTCAAGGATGAACTTTTTAGTTTGACACAAGATAACAAGATCCTTTAAACACAAGTGAAGTCTCTCAAGGTCAACACCCCTTTTCCTCTACAAGCTCACCTTCCACAAATGTAAAATTCGAAGTGCCTCAACCTTGCAAATGCTCAAAATTGATTATGAAACTTAAAGATGATCTTAAGTTGGTACAAACCAATCAAGCACCAAATGGTGGCATCTTTGACAAGGAGAAGATGGCATATGCACGTTGTGCATATGCCAACACAAGACATCCCCTTGCCAAGGATGGTCTTGGTTATTCTAGGTAGATGAGGCAAAATGCCAAAACTTCCAAGAATGGCAAAGACTTGATTGTTTTTGTCAAGGTAGCTTCATACAACGATATGGGAAAGAACATCGCTACATCTCCTAAAATGCCTAAGAAAGAACCTCATCCCTTGTTCCATGATTTTGATGCATCAGATGTTTTATTGAGGAACAAGTTTGGAAAGACCTTTGCTAGGTATGTTGGGCCACACTGCAAGAGTCCTAAACCTTGTGTGTGGGTGCCCAAGTGCCTCTTGACTAACATCAAAGGACCCAACACTGCTTGGGTACCTAAAGCCAAGGCTTAAATCTTTCTTGTAGGCATACTCCTCCGGTGGAACCAAATGGGTTCTCGATAGAGGGTGCACTAATCATATGACCGGAGAGAGGAAGATGATTGTGGAGTATCAGCTAAATGAAGATCAAAGTGAAGGAATGTATTTTGGGGACAATAGCCAAGGAAAAATTCTTGGCATCGGTAAAATTGCTATATCCCCTAATCACACTATGTCAAATGTTTTACATGTTGATTCACTTGATTATAACCTCTTGTCTATATCACAACTATGTGACAAAGTTTATAATTGTTTATTCACTAATGAGGGTTTGACTGTCACAAGGAGAAGCAATGACTCAATTGCCTTTAAGGGTGTACTCAAGGGAAAGCTTTATCTTGTAGATTTCTCCGCGGATAAAGCCTAACTTGATATATGCCTAATTGCAAAAAGTAACATGGGATGACTGTGGCATAGAAGGCTAGCCCATGTTGGGACGAGGAATTTGCAAAAACTACTTAAGGGCGAGCACATCCGTAGTTTAAAGAATGTTGTGTTTGAAAAAGATAGACCATGTAGCGCACGCCAAGCCGGAAAGCAAGTTGGAGCACCACATCCATCCAAGAACATTATGACAACAACAAGACCATTGGAGCTTCTACACATGGATCTCTTTGGTCCAATCGCCTACATAAGTATTAGCGGTAACAAATACGGTCTTGTTATTGTTGATGATTTTTCATGTTTCACTTGGGTATTCTTTTTGTGTGATAAGAGTGAGACTCAAGGTGTCCTCAAGAAATACTTGAAGAGAGCTCAAAATGAGTTTTCCTTAAGTATCAAGACAATAAGGAGTGACAATGGCACCGAATTTAGGAATACTAAAGTTGATTAATTTTTGGATGAAGAAGGCATCAAGCATGAGTTCTCAGCCCTCTACTCCCCTCAACAAAATGGGGTGGCCGAAAGGAAGAATAGAACTCTAACTGAGATGTCAAGAACCATGCTTGATGAGTACAAGACATCGGAGCGGTTTTTGGCAGAAGAGGTTAACACCGCTTGCCATGCCATAAACCAGTTGTATCGTCACGTCATACTTAAGAAGACGTCTTATGAGCTCCTAACAGGTAACAAGCCCAACATCTCTTACTTTCGTGTTTTGGGAGCAAATGCTACATTCTAAACAAGAAACCTAGGAATTCAAAGTTTGCTTCTAAGTCCAATGAGGGTTTCTTGTTTGGTTATGACTCAAACACCTACGCCTATCGTGTCTTCAACAAATCTTCCGAAATTGTTGAAGTAGCACGGGATGTATAGTTTGATGAGAGTAATGGCTCCCGAGTGGAGCAAGTTGATAGTCATGTGCTAGATCAAGAAGAAGCTCTACAAGTGGTGATAGGAAGGATGGCACTTGGAGACATACGAGCACAAGAACAACCTCAAGACTCAAGTGATCATCCTATTCCTCAAGCATATTCTTCCTCAAATGATCATACTGAAGTTCCCCAAGATGCGCTCCAAGAAGATGAAAATGGAGGCATCAATCAAGGGGGAGACAATGAAGATGAGGAAGACGAAGATGAAGATTCAATACCTCAAGTTCCTCACCCAAGAGTGCACCAAAGCATCCAACGAGACCATCCCATTGACAATATACTTGGAGACATCTCCAAGGGGGTAACTACTCGATCTCGTGTTGCAAAATTTTGTGAACATTACTCTTTTGTTTCTTTATTTGAGCCTCACAAGGTTGAAGAAGCGCTACCAGATCTGGATTGGTTAATGGCCATGCAAGAAGAGATCAACAATTTTGAAAGAAAACAAGTATGGGAGCTCGTGAAGAGGCCTAATGAGAATGTTGTAGGCACTAAGTGGGTGTTTCGCAACAAACAAGATGAGCACGGGGTGGTTACAAGGAACAAGTCACGACTTGTGGCCAAGGGGTATTCACAAGCCGAAGGTTTGGATTTCAAAGAAACCTTTGCTCCCGTAGCGAGGCTAGAATCGATTCGTATATTACTTGCCTTTGCTATTCACCATGATTTTAAGCTATATTAAATGGACTTCAAGAGTGCATTCCTCAATGGTCCAATCAAGGAGGATGTGTATGTGGAGCAACCCCCTGACTATGAAGATCAAGAATTCCCAAACCATGTGTACAAATTGCGTAAGTCTCTCTATGGCCTCAAACAAGCTCCTAGAGCTTGGTATGAGTGCCTTAGAGTCTTTGTAACTCAAAATGGTTTCAAAATTGGGAAGGCAGATTACACTCTATTCACTAAGCAGTTTAATGATGATTTGTTTGTTTCCCAAATATATGTCGATGACATTATATTTGGTTCTACTAACAAAGCTTTTTGTGATGAGTTTTCTAAGATAATGACGAAAAGATTTGAGATGTCCATGATGGGGGAGTTGATGTTCTTCCTAGGTTTTCAATTAAAACAACTCAAGGAATGTATATTCATTAGTCGAACTAAGTACACACAAGACATACTCAAGAAGTTTGACATGGACAAGGCCAAACTCATCAAGACTCCAACGGCAACTAAGGGGCATCTCGATCTTGATGAAGATGGTCCAAGTGTGGACCAAAAGGTATATCACTGCATGATAGGTTCATTGCTATACTTATGTGCATCTAGGCCCGATATCATGCTTAGTGTGTGTATGTGTGCTAGATTTCTAGCTGCTCCTAAGGTGTGTCATTTGACCGCCGTTATGAGAATTCTTAGATATTTGGTTCACACACCGAGCCTAGGACTTTGGTACCCCAAGGGCCGCAAGTTTAACCTCATTGGATATTCCGATGCGGATTATGCGGTGTGAAAAGTTGATAGGAAGAGCACATCCGGAACTTGCCAATTCCTTGGTAGATCTCTAGTGTCTTGGTCCTCAAAGAAACAAAACTCCATTGCTCTTTCGACAGCTGAAGCGGCGTATGTTGCCGGCGGAAGTTGTTGTGCACAACTTATTTGGATGCGACAAACTCTTAGGGACTATGACATAAACTTGCGCCATATTCCCCTCCTATGTGACAATGAGAGTGCCATCAAAATAGCCCACAATCTAGTTGAACAATCAAGGACCAAACACATCAATATTCGCTACCACTTCTTGAGAGCTCACTCCATAAAAGGAGACATTACAATTTCCCATGTGAGAACCGAAAAACAATTGGCCCATATTTTTACCAAAACCCTATATGAAAGAAGATTTTGTGAACTTAGGAGTGAGTCAAATATCCTAGATTCTCGAAATGTGGTTTGAGTCTTGCACATATGATTTTTATATTCAAAATTCGCACATGCTTGTGAAAAACTCATCCTTTTCAATTTTCTACAAATTATTTCAAAATTGTTGAATCTTTGTGAATTATGGTCATAGTTTGATTGTTGATTGCTTACAGACCATGTATACAAAGATCTTTTGTGAAAATATAGTCCAAAAGGATCAAATCTCTACAGAAAACTCAATATATACGAGTTTTCCGCCTCAGGACAGGACTAGTCCGCCACCTATACCGGACTAGTCCGGTGCTTCAGAATAGTACGGACCCGGTCCGTAGGCCAGACAAGTCTGGGTCACCAACCGGACTAGTTCGGCCCTTGGGGACTTAACCTCCCCTAGACGCCCTCGACCTCTCCACTTCATTCAAACACCCCCTCTCCAAAACGCACGACAACCGCCCACAAATCGGCGATTTTCGATTCCAACCACCAAATCTCGATTCCAATCCGTTGATTGAAGCCCTAGGGTGCATGGGAACTCTTCCACATTCATTGAAGGTCGATTCCTCACCCACATTTCGTCGAATCAAAGATTTGAAGAGGTATTCTTGACGTGACCACAAAATCTCCGAAATTCAATTCTTTTATGACTATAGATAGAAACTTCTTCACAAATATTGTTGTCCATATCATTGTGATCATGTACCTCCATTTTGGTGGTAGGATCCGTAGTTTTTACAAAATTTCTCTAGATTAGGGTTCTTGCTGTGTGAACCGGACTAGTCCGGCCATAAGACGGACAAGTCCGGCTAGGCACAGACTAGTCCGGCCCTTGGGCGGACAAGTTCGGGTTACACAATAAAAACCCTAAACTAAATTCATTTTGTTAATTATACCACCATATCTATACTTCTTTGGACTCATACACATTCCTTTGCATCTCTTATCAGCAACCATGTCAGATTCTTACTACGTTCCCCTATCTGACTCTGAGGCCGAAGCAGGAAGGCAAGCTTGTTACCGACGAAAGTGCGAGGAGGACCAGCTTGTCATGGCATATCCCAATCTGAGGCAAGGAAAGCAAAGAAACAGCAAAGGGAAGCCCATAACTCAGCTGCAGCCGACGCAGCCCCGGAAAAGAATAGACTTGTGACTATGGGGGATAGGTCTAGATCCTAGGAGGCAAGGACCTCCAAGGACAAGGGCAAGGCCCCGGTAGATGTTGCACCCAAGATGAGGGTTCTAGTTGCCAAAAAGCCAGCAAGTAAGGCCAAGAAGAGTGCCTCTCAACCTATTGGTCCCTTGAGGTTGTCATCTCCTGCGAGGAACCCAAACCGTGCAGCGTCCATTGATGCCAACATCTTCAAAGGCAAAGGGGCTAGGAAGGCAAGAAAGCTCAGGAAGATCAATGCCTACCAAAGGAAGAGGAGCACGGTGGATCCCCGTTTTTGGTGTGACTTCCACTGTGACTACTACACGACAGTTTATATGTTCAAGCAAACTCCAGTCATCGATGCTCAGTGGATTGACTGGGATTACATGGCCTAAAAGGATCATTTGGCCTTCAATGCAGTCATTGAGGCCATAGAGCACCATGGATTGAAGAATCTCATGGGCTTTCAATATGACTGGAATGTGGAAGTAATTGCCCAATTATACTCTAATGTTTACTTCCACAATGATGGGGATTGGAGGATCACTTGGATGACACATGGAGAGTAATACTCCACCACTTACTGGGAGTTTGCTCAGCTACAAACTTGGAGGATCCACTGGAGAATGAGATCATCATTTCCAAACTAAGACCAATTGATCGAGACACTTTGGAGTACATGTATCCAAGTCATGTATCTTTTGAGGCGGGGCACATAAGGAACATCAAGCCCTTTTATAGTGTCCTCAACCGTGTCGTTCGAAAGACCATTGCCCCCAAGTATGGATATGCGATGATTATTCAAGGCAATTTGAGGCACTTGATGGTGCTAATTGATGGAGATGTTCGTTTCAATGTGGTGGACTACATCTTTGACGACATCTTCAACATCTCACATACTCCAAACCGATCATGTGGCTATGCCCCGTACATCATGTACATGAATGAGAAGGTGTTCGGGCTCAACTTCAAGAAGGACATCAGTCATAGAAGGCTTCGTCCTCAAATTCCACCTCCGGAGCAAGCTGCCCCTCGTAGGAAGAATGCGGATTCGCCCGCTTCTTCTTCACACTTCGTGCCATCACCTCCTCAACCTCCTCCTTCACCACAATGTGGCAGTGGCATCCTCAAGTGTTTTAAGGCCACCTTCTCCTCTTGCTGGAAAGCGGAAGTTCGGAAATGTCGCAAGGAGCGTCGCCAAGAGAAGTATCTCAAGGCGATGTGCGACAAGCTCGACATCCCCATGTATCTCGCCACGGAGAGTGATGGGGAGATGACTCCATTACCGGAGTTCACCGCCGAGGAGGTTTCTCAATTCGGTGAAGTTGATACCTCTACGGCGGCTCCATCGGAAGATGATGATAATGGTTACCCGAAAGCCACATAGAGCGATAGCGGGCACCAAGAAGGAGACAGAGACGCCGATGTTGATGAAGAGTAGATCTAAGGACCCTTCCTTCCTTATGTTCCTTTTTGGTATCTTGATGCCAAAGGGGGAGAGATTGATGGGGTACATTTATGGGGTACTTAGCAAGGGGAGAGTTTGGAAAGGGGGGTACTTAGATAATAGTTTTATGGGGGATAGATTGATCTACTATGGACTTATGTTTTAAAACTGTCATTTCAATTGTTTTAAGACTTAATTCATGTATCTTGTCTAGATTGTGATGTTATGCTTGAGTTACATGTTTCATCTTGCATGCATGGTACCTTATCAAAATTTATGAGCACATTACTTAGGCACCCCACCATAACATGTATATGTATGAGAACTCTCTCAATATCTCTTACTCATGATTCATCCATTGAGGGGGAGTCACTCATACAAATACATGTTATGAAAACAAATTATTATCCTTTTTGTTGAAGTCTTAATGTGTTGTCATCAATCACAAAAAAAGCGGGATATTGAAAGTGCATCTAGGCATCCTCGTGGGTTTTAGATGATTGATGACGACAATTAAGAGACTACTGAGCTGAGTTGATCTTAAGCATAGGTGTAATGGTTGAAATGAGACAAAAACCCTGAAAAAGAAAAGATCAAAACGGGCGTCAAAGACTCAAGCGTATAAATTAGGGTTTCTACGGTATTGAGCTTAAGTTAGCCGTATCATGTGTGAGGGTGGATGTATGATGTGCATTGAGATCATACTAGAGGGCTCAAAGTGGTAGTTGAGAGAAAACCCTAAGTGAGAAGCCAAAATGAGGAAAAACCCTATGAGGTCAGACTAGTCCGGGCCTCAAGGCCGAACTAGTCCGGCCAGTCAGAGAAGTACGCTTTGCGGCGGACTAAACGTCTCTGGATGAGTTCGGACTTGTCCGTATTGGTACGGACTAGTTCGTTCATCCCTTAGTAAATTTGGAGCTAAGTCCAAGTAGATCAGACTTGTCGTTTTGGAATGGACAAAAGCTCTCTGGAAAAGTTCGGACTTGTCCGTTGTGGTACGGACTAGTCCGTTTGATACTTAGCAAGATAAATCGAGAAGAAAACCCTAGTGGGTCGAACTAGTCCGCCCCTGTGGCCGGACTAGTTTGGGCCTACCCAGTTGTGTCCGTTTTAGGATGGACCAAAGCTCTCTGTCCTACTTCGGACTAGTCCGTATTGTTAGTGGCCGTTTGAAATTCAAACGTTGGTGCGCACGCCATCTATTTTGTCGATCGATGATGTGAAATTGTCGGTGGTACCGAAAGGCCGGACTAGTCTGTGGCATAGGGTCGGACTAGTCCGGGTTTTCCCTGGTGGCAATGGTTAGTTGTCGAAACCCCTATAAAAAGGGGACCCTCGACCCCTATTTGGTAACTCTTGAACCCTAGCACCGCCACAAGTGACCTAGAGCCTTACAAAGACTTCTACTCGTTCTACTAGGCCTCGAAGACCAAATCTTAAATAGATTAGGATTTGGGGAGGAGTGTGAAGGAAGATCATCACACTTTGGATCTCATTTTGATCTCTTTGCATATTGTGTTGTGTTTTGTGGCTTGTGTGAGTTGAGCTTCATGTGCTCCTTGTTGTATTGATTCGAGGGAGCCACAACTTGTGAGCAGCCCCAATAAAACTTGGTAATTACCCATTGATATAGTGGAAACCAAGCCGGCCATTGTGGTGGCTTGGTGAGAGAAGGGTCAAGTGAGACCCGGTCCTTGTGTAGACTTCTCAATGTGGATGTAGGCTTCTTTGTAGAGCTGAACCATGGCATAAATCTTGTCTCACTTGTCATTTTACATTTCACAATCACTAGCATTGCTATTAGGGTTCTTATTGTTCATATCGCTCTTCACTTTAATCTTTATTGAAATCATGTGACCTTAGTGTGTTAACTTCACAATCTAAGTTGCACTAGGTTACCACACATTGTTTACATCTTGGGTGAACATAAATTCCGCAAATAACTTGTAGAAACCAAGTTTTTAGGGTTTCACCCTGTGTTGAGTGGACTAGTCCGGCCCTGTCCAGACAAGTCCGGCCTCAGGAGTTTAATCTCGTTTCATTAAGTCATTTCAGGTCTTATTGCCTATTCACCCCCCTCTACGCGACTTTCACTATTGCCACAAATGTGAGATCATTGCAATAATATGCTATTCGTTGCAATACGTTAAATCGTTGCAATACGTTAAATCGTTGCAATACCATACTATTTTCCACCAATGTGAAACTATTGCAATACCGTACTATTTTCCACGAATGCAAAATCGTGGCAATACCATACTATTCATTGCAATACGTTAAATCGTCACAATACGTTAAATTGTTGCAATACCATACTATTTGCCACGGATGTCAAGTCGTCGTAATAACCTATTGCCACGGGACATATTGCAACAATTCATAAAAACTATCGCCACGTTTTTTTCGCTGCAATAGTGACCAATTGAAAAAAATTTGATCTATTGCAATTATTTTTTTCGTTGCGATAAACCAGAATCCTTGAAGTGGGCCCAAGTCCACCAAGCTGCCAAAGAAGGAATGGCGGAAGAAGCAAGAAAAACTGTTCGAGCCCATTCCTCTAGGGTCGGATATCAAGAAATGAAGAAGGAGGAATGTCCATCTCATCGGACGTTGGTGAGACTTAGCCAATAGGTTAAATCGGTAGTTATCTTTTCTTTGATTTTTCTTTTCTCTTCATTTGTTTTTCCCCACTTAGTTTGATTTTTCCCCACTGCATATTTGAGTTTTCTTATCAAGTCGAGAATCTTATATTCTCAACTATTAATTTGTTTTTATTTCTTTATTTTTCACAAAAAGAAAATTGTTGGGTTTTGAAAAAAGGTTTTTATTCTAAAAACAATTTTTTTGAGCTGCAAATGTAGCATTTCACCAACGTGCTAATTTTATAGCCATTGGAGAGCCACCTGCCAAAAGAGGGAACAGAGGGCCCCACATTTCAGTGTGACCGACTCCCCCTATTCGGCCGACTTGGAAAAAGGGACATTTTGGCTCTCTCTCCTCCAATGGATACATTTGATCCTCTTGTTATCGTTGGGGAGTGTACACTATAGATGGTGGCCGTGAGGAGCACTCCTCTTCACACTTCACCTCATTTCACACCTACACAAAGTCACTCTTTGCTCACATTGTTTTTCTTGCTCTTCATTGAAGCACTCTTGCTCAAATCCAACATAAAAATATTTGCTTTTATTTGCATTTCCAATTTGGTCTCAAGTTCATCAAGGGAAAAATTCATCGGGGGTTTTGCCTTCACTAATATCAACTCTTTCGAGTTTTTGCTTTTGTTGTGTTCTTGCTTGTTTTGTCAATGAAGGGAATGAAGAGGTAGTTTGGGAAGAGGAACGAGGCTACAAGCTCAAGCCATGGTTGAGACTCAAGTGCACGTCCCTCTTCCATTGCTATACCATGTTCACGGAGGAGGAGTGTATGTAAGGACACTCCCATGGGTTAGAGGAGCAACCCACGGCAACTTCTTCACGACAACGACCTCGACATACAAAGTGAAGTTGAAGACCAAGCACGCAAGCTCCTCCAAGATCGTGTGTTTTCTCATATGAAAGCTTATGATCCGGATTTGATCTCCAAAATAGGTATAAATTCCGAATTCTTTTCCATTTGGCGTGCACTAGAATGGGAGAATTTTGCTCACAAAGAGGAGAGAGGTTCATGCCTTCTCTCCATGCAATTCCTTTGCACCCTCAAAATAGGATTTGATTGTATTTCTTTTAGATTATTTTAAAATGAATACAACATCCTACGAAATGAATTAAGTGAAATCCTAAGCTTCCATAAACGTTGCTTGCTAGATTTAGACACTTTGCCAAAGTTTGACAAACAAAGTTTTTTGCATGAATTGACTAGTGAGGTCAGATGTAGTGCTCTTAGGAAAAGCTACTTGCACAATCCTACTTTACGCTTCATGCATAGATGGGTGGCTATGAATATGTTCCCTGGAGGAGATGTTAGAATAGTGCATGATGATGATCCAAAAATTTTATTGGCAATGCTCAAAAATATAAAAGTTGCTCTGGTTATTGCCATGATGACACAATGGTCAGATTACAAGTTAAGGACAGGGCCAATTGAATGCACTTCATTGATTACATGCATTGCTACTAAGGTAGGAGAACTCGAATATACTTCATTTGAATATATTAAAAATAAATGAGAATTAATTAATGAAGATTACCTAGTGCAAGGACATACCCTTAAGCATGATCAAGATGGCTCTTTGATATTTTATTATCCTGGCTTTGTAAATGAAATTCGGTTACCTAACTGGGATTATAATTTGTACAAATGCTAGAGGCTAACCATTGACCTTCTTCCCATCGAGGAAGATCGAGGAAGTAATTTTTCTGGCAGGGTAACTAGAAGCCGTGCAAGAAGAGCGGCCATGCCTCCGATAACCTCTATGGTCCATGAGTACAAAGAGGAGGAGAACCCAACAGGTGATGTACCCGAATGGACTCAACCTCCATCGTATGAGACCGAAGGTCCGTCTTGGCATGGATGGCCAAGTGCCGTGTGGGAGCCACCCCTATCCACTCCAAAGTCTAGAAGCTTGCCTCCAAGGTCCATGAGAAGATGTCGTTCCTCTTCGACTATAAGTCATTGTGACCATAGCGAAGGAATGACAAATCTTACTAGACGTATGAAAGACCTTGAAGTGAGGATGCGTGACATCTACAACACTCTCCAAGAGCATGTCCAAGGTACCCAACATTGGCAACAACACATGGATGCATAATTCACCAACTTTAACTCCACGCTACAACAACAACAAGCCGATCTCGTGGCATACTTACATCATCAAGGGTTCAACCCTCATCACGGATGTGAGTGAAGAACAAGCTTGGGGGAGGACCCCAACTTGTGGTAAATTGTATCACACCCCTTGCATATTTATTTTCCATTCATCCACCCTTCACCTTGCATATAAAAAAGTAGAATAGATTTGCTTTCAAATAAAATAAAAGATGTGCGGTAAGAATGGTTTAGAATTCACATAGATGAAATGATGAATAGTTGCTCTGTTTTAATTTTAATAAGTCCCTTACTACTCTCCAAAATATTGCTTCCATATGCTAAAATTACTTTTGCCTTATTTAGAAATTGTGGGTAGCGAAAGCTTAATCCAATTCTAAGTTGTTGTGAGATATGATATAGTGATAGGGCTGCTATTTCTAATTTGAAAGTGAAACTTAGATTTCTGGAAAAATTCTAAAAAGGTTTAAGTTACTCCCAATTGATTGGAAATACCAACGCCATATGATATTTTTACATTGATAGACCTTATGCATATGCTATTTGTCTTCACATTGAGCCTAGTCAAACTAGTATAGACCTATGTGAGAATTCATTCATTTCTTTTTGAATTCAAGACTTCACTTGCAAATGCTATACTTCTACACTAGAAGTAAGCAAAATTTCATGTTACCATCACTCCACAATAAAAAGAGAAACTCCATACCCTTTATAAATAGTACTATCTCCAAGTTTATTGCAAAAAAAGGCAGTAGAAGACATGGCTACAAGAAAAAAAAGAAAATTCATGCTTACATCGTAAGAATGAGAAAAAAAAGAGAAGAAAAGTAGCCATGTTTCAACCCTGCAAAATAAGAGAGTCTACATAAATAGGAGTCATCTCAAACATCCAAATCCACTTTCACTCCAACGCACATGCACAAGTCTTGAATAAAATTGTTTTGCATTGATTTCTCTTAAGGCTTGTTTTTTACATAGCAATATTATGTCTTGCCTAGTACAATCCCTACCAAGCTCCACATACAAGCCTTATTTAGTTGTCGGATGAGTATAGGAAAAATGCCTTGGTGAGGAAATATTTCCACTACACACAATGGAGTGATTGAGAGAATCAATTTGAGGTACTTAAAATCTAAATTGAACTCTTTGGAATTTGAGTGGAACATGAACTCTAGGGTATGCTTGCCCTGCCACATTTGTTATTCTATCTTTCAACCACCCATGAATACGAGAAGGCATAAGCCCCATAATGACTTAAGATGGGTGAAGTACCATGCCAATTTTTGCAATACTAGGTAGAGTATTTTGTTGTGCACATGGTACTTTTGAAAAAAAAATAGAAAATTGTAGCAACTCTAGATCATCAACCTAAAATCTTGACTTTGCTCAGGACGAGCAAAGGATAAGCTTAAGGGAGTTTGTTGACGGCTGTTATATACCAATTTCACCTATCAATATAACTCAGTTATGTGAAGCAAGTACCATTTCTTGCACACATCACCTTTCTATTTAACCTATTTCCACTTGTCCTTTAAGAAATAGTGCAAGCAGACATTTCTTTCAGGAAATGAGGTAAAAGAGGGGGATCAATCCTATAAAATATCATCCCAACCAATCAAGCGCTAACATGTGGCACCACATAGATCAAATGGCCCACAAAAAGAAGTATCTGAGACCATCCAATGATTTATAACCTATATCAGTAAAAGGGACCCACCTGTCAATTACCTGGAGAAAACACAACCCCAGCGGAGCATTGACCTGGTCGTCCGACCCCCCTGGTCGGCCAGCCTGGTCCTGGCGCCAAACTCGGTCAATCGACACGTGTTGGCTCCTCCCGCCTTCCTGAAGATGATGATGACCGATTCACGTGCTTTTTGATGTGGGAATCGACCCTTCTCCACCTATAAATAAGACCCCCTACCCTCACTTCACACACACACACCACTTGATCTATTGTATCCACTATTCTCAATAGGTTTAGAGGAGTTTAAGTTGTAGAGAGGAGAGCCTCTATTCCATAGTCCAAGTTAGGAAGGAGTAGAAGGAGTCTCTCTATTCCCAATTCTAAATTGGAAAGGTATGACTCTCAATTCCTATTTGTACTTGTGACATTGTTCTTAATAAAGATGTTATCTTTAGTCTTCTTTTATTCATATACTTGGATGAAGTGTTTCTTATTTGATCGTGGATTCCATGTATGTGGTAGAAGTAGTACTTATGATTATGCCATATCCTTCTCATTATATCATCATAAACACTACAAACCCCCACTATAGTCTAATTAGTTATGACATGACCATGTTAATATGATTAGCTTATGCTATGTTAAAACATTGGTTCAATGATGTTTAGGTTAGTCATTTTCTTAGGATGGCTTGTGCCTAGGCTCCTAAGGTGTTTACTTAATATGCTAGCACGGTTCTAGTATAGTTAAGTAGCGTTGGATGTCTTGTTGACTCACGGATTGCAGAGGTAGGCAGTAGGTGGTGACAAACCTACTTGTCCTTGTAATCCCCCACGTTCGGCTATGCCACTGGCTCTTTGCAGGAGTCGTCCTAGTACTGCTAGGGGTAAATCCATGCTCGATGTGTTGAACAACTTAGCATAAGAACTCATCATTGATATGTTCATTAGTATCTAAATATAGGCTATGTATATGTATGCTACAAGCATTGAATGAGCAACTCCCTAACTCTTAGCCTAGTACCTCTTTGACACATTTATCACCATAGAATAGGATGCTCTTGTGTGTGTCACACTACATCTACATATCTATTACCCATACTCAATAGAACCCTACTGTCGGAGGGTGATTCCGGCAATTCTCCCGGCACTACCTTTGGCAGCCCGCGGAGTTCTTAGTTCGATTGTAGGTGCGCGGAGATTCAGAAAAAGGTGGCGATTTGACACGAGTATTTACGTGGTTCAGGCCGCCTGAGCATAATACCCTACTCCACGGGTGTGTGTTGTTGTTGTATTGAGCGTCTGCGCGCTTGAGTGTCAGAGACTAGAGCGTCTTGAGCGCGTGTGGATGTGTCCCCCCCCCATGTATCGCTCGGCCAGTCCTTTTATAGTATAAGGACTGGCCGTTGCAACATCAGTCTGGCCCAACATGTGGCCCTGGCGGTTACTGATGTCTAATACATGGTTAATGTACTTAATTCCTCTTAATAGCGCAATAACGTCCCTTAATGGTGGCATTACTAGTATAAAGGGTCATCCGATCGTGTGTCAATAAGATAGCATTAATGAAACTTAATCGGGTCTTGGAGTCTTTAATTGTTCCATGAAGGTTCGAGCCGTTGGAGGTCCACCAATCTGTCTGTTGAAGTTGAAGGTCTGGTGGTTGGACGCATGGTAGCTCCGGAGCTTACTGTCTTTGATGAGTAGGTCCGGTGCTATTGTACATGTGTCGGTATCGGAGCTTCCTTCTGTCGGGGGTTAGGTCCGGGGGTGCCACACAGGTATCTAGTCTAGAGCTTGCCCATGTATGGAATGTAGCTCCGGTTTAACGATACAAGTGGCGGCACTGGAACTAACCATAGAAGGGAGGCATGTCCGGTTCCGTATGACACGTGTGGCCTTCGAAAATCTTCAACTCAGACAGTTGGAGTTCCTTTGTGTTCTCTGCAGTCCCAAAGGGTATCTGGTACGTAGGGTACCAACAGTGGCCCCCTGGGCCCACCTCTCAGGGAGAGATTTTGGATTAAGTCATTCTACCGGAGGTGGGTCCATTTTTTGATTTTTGTGTCATGTCTTCAAGGGTCTTTGGATGTGCCGTTGAGGTGGTGGTTCTCAGTTAAACCCCCGCCGCATGGTGTCTTCAGGATGCGGCAGGTGAGATCTGCTTGTGCGTATTTCACGCAATTGAAGGTCGCCGGTTCTCGATACGAAAACCGTATCAGTTTCGTGCGCCCTGTTAGGCCGCCACCCTCAGGTTTCTTGCCTCTAATGATGGCAACTATTCGGCTGGGGTAACAACCTCGACTTGTTCACCAAGGTGGCCCCGGGCCCCCTTGTCATTGGCAGGGTGAAGTTTTTGAACTCTACCGTTGGCCATTTTGCGGTTTCCATCCAAGCATTGCGGTGGCTTACTTAAGAAGGAAAGTGCGCACCGTTTGAAGATTCCTTATGCCTTCGTTTGAACTTGCGCTCGAATCCTACAAACATTCGCTTGCTTTTCCTCTCTCGCCCCGCCGTGCAGCGATGGAGTTGGGTCTCTTCAAGAGTCGTCTCACGATCAACGGCGATTTGAAGAAGGTTCGGACCTACATGGGGTGGTCTAGCGACTCCTTCAACCACATGGTCCGCGCCTACAAGCTCCCGTTCAAGAAGGAGCGCGCCGGCGACATGGTGTACTTCTCAGCATACGCCATGGTGGGACTGATCCCACCTTTCTCCACCTTTCTCTTGATGCTGTTAGACTTCTTTGGTCTGTAGCTGTACCACCTTGGCCCCCACTCCATTCTTCTGGTGTCAACCGTCGTCCGTTTCTGCGAGATGTGGATGGGTATTCCCCCATGCTTCGAGCTCTTCCACACCTTCTTCACAGTCCACACACCGGCAAGAGTGATGAGTATCTCAGCTTATACTATTTTGTGAAGCGCAAGAAATGCCCGTACAAGTACTTGAGGCCGTTCCCTTCCGGCAAGTGGGACGACTAGAAGATGGATTGGATTGTCGTCACAGTAGAGGAGCATGAGAAGCTGGAACTGCCCCAAGGCCTTCCCAACGTCGACACTGAAGCCTGGAGCGAGGTTCCGGTGTTGTCGGACGCCTTCAACACTGCCCTGACCAGGGTCCGCCAATGTGTGGAAGGAGGGGTGACACCCCAGGCGGTCTTCTACAACTTCCTGGTCAACAGGTGGGCTCTGTTGAAGAAGAGGGAGAAGCTCGCCTGGGCCCTCAACAGTGTGATGTACGATGACCGGATTGAGACCGGTTTGAAGTCCAATCAGGAAGGCGCAGCTTTGGAGTTTCATCTTAAGAAGTTCCAGCACGGCATTGATGTCGAGGGCGACGACTTGACTCCGCCGGTGGATTTCCTCCCTCTGAACATGGAGGCGGAGTTTAGCAGGGAGCTCTGGCGGAAGATGCCAGTGCTTGACGACCTCGGTGAAGTTGAGAGGCGTCCCACCACCAAGCTGGCGATCCCCTAAGCTTCTTAGGGTGGCCTTGCTCCTGCCTCGAGACAGAGAGTTGAAGTCATGGGCAAGGGCAAAGAGTTGGTCGAGCACTTGAGCCGAAAGAGGAAGTTGAAGCACTCTGACGGGAGGTCTGTCAGACCGGCTCCTTCCACGACAGCTCCTTCTCCCCAGCGGGGGAGGTCTTCGACGGCGATAACCATTCCAGCATCGGCGTCTCCCCAGGACGCCAGCTCTGCCCAGGTGACTCCGGTGCCAGAGCTAGCAAAAGGCTCTATGTCCGAGGGTCCTTCTCAGTCGAGGGGGGCATCAACCAAGACGTCGCTGGCGGCAGCAGCAAGCTTTGGAGGGCCTTCTGGAGCTACTACCCCAGTTGTGACTGGGTCATGCTCCGAGCGTCCGACGAAGAGGTTCCTGTTGGAAAATCGACTGTACGCTACTCTAGCAACTCTATCGCATCACCTAGGAAACATGCGAGTACAGAGGTCATGGATCGTTACCACTAGACGCGCAGCACAACGGAATGTGCGTCGGTGCAGGGGAGGTAGACGATCTCGTTCATCTCCTCCTCGTCCTCGTCACGGCAGCAGGTAAACGATCACGATTGTCGTAGCCGATCAGCGCAGTAGTAGAAGCAGCGCCTCCATGGAGTCCACACGTACGAAGAGGAACGCCGTGCGCCGATGTGCTAGCACCGCGCGCAGGGCAAGGGTCTCAGCGTGAGGCCTTAGAGGGGTGGCGGCTAGGGATGTCACGTGGTGGGGATGATTAGCCCCTAACCCTACCCCTCCATTTATAGGTGTACTAATGGGCTTTTAGATCGCAGGCCCATTTTTACCCTAATTGCTTATGGATCATATATCCAATAGGCCTCAACCCGAATTGTTATGATTGCCTCTTGGGCACATCACCAACAATCTCCCACTTGCACTAGAGACAATCATCTAGCCAAGATTTTCGATATTCCAACTCCTTAAGTGTGTGACCCATTAGGCTCATGTGCAGTCGGTTGTGAATGGAAACCATTTCCATCCACAAGTCAGTAGAGGTACCTAGCAGGACATACTTACTCCCGAATGTACATAAAGATTATATCGGCCGAACCTAGATACATTCAACATGCTAATCCCTTTGCCTCACGATACCAGTCAAGCTCAAGGCGAGATGTGTGCCATCCTTGTGATAGCTCGACCATTCACTCGATCAAATAGTCGATTCATTCCGTGATTAACTTTTTAGTCACTGTGATTAACCTTTAATCATCTTGGCATGGCCATGCACTTTCAAATCCAACTATCTCAGGGGCCCAGAGATATCCCTCCTATTATTAAGGAGGGGCAAATCCCATCTTGATCCGCGCACATCCCATTCTATGTTTCATTATATACCCGAAGACTACTTTTATGACTACCCAGCTACGGAGTAGCGTTTGGTAGTCTCAAAGTACACAACTATGCATAGTGAGAAACAATGGCGATCTCAGGTCTAAGGATCTAGCAGATGTATCACTCGGGACCAACTGATGGCACATATGGAAAGAACAATCCCAGCAGTGTCTTGGACTGGATCAACCCAACACCATGTTCACTAACATGTGTTCACATTATTAATTCGATATCTCCATATCGATGATCCGTGAAACGTGATCATCAATTAATGCATGTGCTAGTCTGTATGCAGTCATTATCTTATATAATGGTATAGACTAGGGATCATCTAGAGTAACATTACTTTTAACAAAGAGTTTCACGAACAAGTCACATACTTGATGATCAATGTAAATAATGATTACTCATATAACAATTTATTTAATAGTACATAAACATAGCTGTGACACAAGTCTCTCACTACACACTATGATCACTGATGTAAGTATCTAATACCCATATATCTTGTGTGTGCCTCATGCTTTGATTGTGGAAGAGGATTTGTCAACGGATCTGCAACATTCAAATACCTTGCATATCTTCACATCACCTCGGTCATTGATCTCTCGAATGAGGTGATAGCGTCGTAGTATGTGTTTGGATCGTTTGTTTGATCTAGGCTCCTTTGCCTGTGCGATGGCTCCACTATTGTCATAGTAGAGATCCACAGGACTGGACACGTTAGGAACAACACCCAACTCAGAAACAAATTTTTTGATCCAAACAACTTCCTTTGCAGCTTCAGAAGCTGCAATATACTCCGCCTCTGTGGTTGAATCGGCTACTGTATCTTGCTTGGAACGTTTCTAGCTCATTGCCCCTCCATTGAGGCAAAACACAAATTCGGATTGCGATCTACAATCATCCTTATCAGTTTGAAAGCTGGCATCGGTGTAACCTTTTACAATGAGCTCTTCTTCACCTCCAAACACTATGAATGCATCCTTAGTTCTTCTTAAGTACTTAAGGGTGTTTTTGACAATGGTCCAATGAGCCTCACCAAAAACTGATTGATATCTGCTCGTGATACTTAGAGCATAAGATACATCAGGGCGTGTACATAGCATGACATACATGATGGATCCAATAGCCAAAGCATAATGAATCGCTCTCATCCTCTTTTGCTCATCAGGTGTCGAAGGACACTGACTCTTGCTTAGAGTAATGCCATGTGACATTGGCAAGAAACCTTTATTGGAATCTTGCATATTGAACCGATTCAATATCTTATCAATATATGTATCTTGGCTTAATCCAGTTAGCCTTTTAGATCTATCTCTATAGATCTTTAAGCCCAGAATATACGCTGCCTCTCCTAAATCCTTCATTGAGAAACTTCTTCTTAATGAGGATTTAACATCATCAAGCATTGGAATGTCATTTCCGATCAATAATATGTCTTATACATATAGGACCAGAAATACATGTGCGCTCCCACTAAATTTCTTGTAAATACAAGGTTCTTCTACGTTCTTGATGAAACCAAACCCTTTGATTACTTCATCAAAACGCAGATTCCAACTCTGAGATGTTTGCTTCAGTCCATAGATGGACTTTTGAAGCTTGCATATTTTACTAGCATTTTTAGGATCGACAAAACCCTCAGGTTGTGTCATGTACACATCCTCAGTCAGACTTCCATTAAGAAAGGTTGTTTTGACATCCATCTGCCATATTTTATAATCGAAATATGCAGCAATTGCTAGAAGAATACGAACAGACTTAAGCATTGGGTGAGAAAGTTTCATCATAATCAACACCTTGAATTTGTTTGAAACCTTTCGCCACCAATCACGCTTTATATATGTGAACATTTCCATCCATATCAGTCTTTTTCTTGAAAATCCATTTACAATCGATAGGTCCTTCGATTGAATCAACTAAGTTCCAACTTGATTTTCATGCATGGATTCAATTTCAGATTTCATGGCTCCAAGCCATTTTTCAGAGTCGGGACCCTCCATTGCTTCTACATAGGTCGTAGGCTCATTATTATCCAATAATACCATGTCATGCTGCTTCGTGGTTAGAAGCGTTAACTTTTCAGTTGCACGACGTGCCGTCGTAGACCTTCGCGGGGCTGGTGTTTCATCAACTGGTTGCACAACATCTTGTACATCCTGTATAGGATTAGTGGGTGTTGAAACATTTTCAAGTATTTCTTGAATTTCTTCAAGATGCACCTTGCTCCCACTAACTCCTTTTGAGAGAATCTCTTTCTCCAAGAATACACCATCGGTAAACACTTTACCCTATGTTTTATTATAGAAATAATATCCTTTGGTTTCCCTAGGATATCCCACAAAGAAGCATTTGTCTGATTTTGCATTGAGTTTGTCTAACGTCAAACATTTGACATAAACATCACATCCCAAAACTTTGAGGAAAGACAACCCGGGACATTTCCCGGTCCACATCTCATATGGTGTCTTTTTAGCAGACTTAGTTGGGACCCTATTTAGTGTAAACGCAGCAGTTTCAAGAGCATAACCCCAAAAGGATAGTGGAAGATCTGCTTGGCACATCATCGACCTAACCATGTCCAACAAGGTTCGGTTCCTCCGGTCGGACACCCCATTCTATTGAGGCGTTCCAGGTGGAGTCAACTGTGGAACAATTCCACATTGTTTTAAATTATCATAAAATTCATGGCTCAAATATTCACCCCCACGATCAGATCGTAGAAGTTTAATTATCTTGCCCAATTGATTATGTACATCATTCTGAAATTCTTTGAACTTTTCAAAGGATTCAGACTTGTGCCTCATTAGGTAGACATAACCATATCTACTAAAGTCATCGGTAAATGTGATGAGGTACTGAAAACCACCTCTGGCAAATGAACTCAGTGGTCCACATACATCTCTATGTATAAGTCCCAACAAGTCAGTCGCCCTCTCACTTTGACCAGTGAAGGGTGCTTTGGTCATCTTCCCAAGTAAACAAGATTCGCATGTGTCAAGTGATTCAAAATCAAATGAGCTTAGTAATCCATCTTTATGGAGTTTTTCAATGCATTTCTCATTTATATGACCTAAGCGACAATGCCAAATAAAAGTGGGATTTAGATCATTTTGTCGAGCCCTTTTGGTATTAATGTTATAGACAGTTTTATCCTCAAGATCAAGAACATATAATCTATTCACCATTGGACATTGAGCATAGAAAATATTATTGTAATGAATAGAACAACATTTGTTCTTTATTACAATATCATAACCATCAACTTCTTCTAAACACGAAGAAGAGATGATATTCTTGCTCAAAGTAGGAACGCAATAACAATTATTCAATTCCAAAACTAATCCTGAGGGTAATGACAAGTGGTAGGTTCCGACAGCTATGACCGCACCCTTTGCTCCATTGCCGACATGAACGTCCAACTAGCCTTTTGCAAATCTTCTAGTCTCACTTAGACCCTGCAATGATTTGCTAGTGTGAATCATCTGTCCGGTATCAAAAACCCATGATTCACTAGAAGATAATGCAATGTTAATTTCTATAACATTTATACCTGAAGTGGAAGTCTCACTTCCCTTCTTCTTCTTCATATCATCCAAGTACTTCTTGCAGTTCCTAGACCAGTGTCCCTTACCATGATAGTGAAAGCATTCATTATCAGGAGAAGGGCCAGATTTGCCCTTTAGTTTAGACTTTGAGCTTGAAGGTTCATCGGGAACCTTTCCCTTGCCTTTACCTTTAGGATGCGTCACACGCATCCTCTTTTTATTCTCCTTTTGCACCATCATCACATGAGTGGCATTTTTTAATGCTTTCTTCGGCTGTTTTAAGCATCCCATGCAATTCAGCCAAAGTTTTCTCCATGCCATTCATTTGAAAATTTAATATGAATGGCTCGTAACTCGGTGGGAGCGACTGGAGAACCACGTCAATAGCCAGATCATCCTTGAGTTCAGAACCAAGTTTGCCCAAAGTTTCAATGTAACCAATCATCCTTATTACATTAGGGCTGACCGGGCTACCCTCCGCCAGCTTGCATGAGAACAAGGACTTTGACATGTTGTATCCTCAGGCCGTGCTTGATTCTCAAACATTCCATGCAAACCCTCAATCGTAGAATAAGCGTATGTATGCTCATACTGTTTTTGCAGATTAGGGGACATAGTGGCAAGCATGAGGCAGCTTACATTAAGCGCATCATCGCTGTGCTTCGTATAAGCTCTACATGCTACATTAGTTGCATCAGCTGGGAGGTCGTCAGGGTAAGGCTGCAGAAGAACATACTCAATTTCTCTTGCCTAAAAACGATTCTCAGGTTGCAGTACCAATCGATAAGGTTAGCTCCATTGAGTTTTTCCTTCTCAAGCACAAATCGCAAATTGAAAGCAGAATTGTTACTAGCAGACATTATCTACAATAGAAAATAAATATGCAAGGTTTATCACTATGTTATGTGCCAATCTTCTATTAACAGTTTAATAAAAGATATCACCACTATATGATCATCGTCTTCCCTCTAACGACATATAGTGGTTCAAGATCCATATTCGCTAATTCCTAGTGAGCTTTGGCTTCACTGCTAGGAAATTAGTGACATAGGTAAACAACCATTGTTAATCATATATCTATATGACTCTTGTTTGTTGGGTGACATCCAATGCCCCGGCTCCCAACTCTATGCCATAAAGCCCAAAACCGTATTGATAGCTTTGTTGAGTAAACCAACACTATGCATGTGAATGTCCAACATTCACCCTATGAATTATGATAGATGATGGTACTTTTCTTTGGCAATCCTACCACACAACGATCAAAATATCATAGGTGCAGCTATTGGTAATTGGCATCAAATGCTCAACTTTTGTGAGGGAAGCTATTCTATCATGACAAAACATCCACCATATAAAGAGCATGAAAAGAATAGTAATAAGCATCACAGGCATATGATCATATAACATTGTGAATAGTATGGCCTTTAGAATCATAATGGTCTCCATCGCCATGGTTCCATCAAGATCTGAGCTGCCATGCCTCCCTTCTTGTGGTGATCTCCATCTCCACCATGCTTGAAGACATCTCCATGATAATAAAAGAAGCTAATACAACTAATAGCTAACAAATAAATTACATGAGAGATCAAGCATCACAGGTCGACACGCAGGTCGTTATACAATTATGTGACAACCTCAACCCGGTTGTGTTAAATTTGCAACATGTAGGCTGCACGAATTTACACACGATCATCACATCACATTAAGGCCATACCATTCACATAATTCCCTGCAAAAACAAGTTAAGCGTAGAACGATTTCTAGCGCGAAACTATGTTATGTAATCGCTATAGCAGACAGCAAAACGGCGGTCCCCCACGGGTTTCAGGGCAGCGCCCTGAACACCAAACGGAATTACATAGATCACATCTATGAAATCACTATGAAAATCTCATCAAGTTGATCAAATCATCCCGAATCCGAGCCATTCAGAATGCCTCAATTTTCAATGTGATCGGTTATTCATGAGTAGATCGCAACTCATGACCGTGGTCTGTTGGCTCAATCTGTTAGCTATGTACACGGTTAGTCCCGATGGTGATTCCAGCCGGTAGGGACAGGTTGCGCACACAGTAGAGAAGGAGCACGAACTGATCCTTTAGTCATATACAATCACAATCTACTCTAACCAATTCCAAACCCCAAAAATTTTGCAATAAAATTCATCATATGAATATGTCTGCAGTAGATCCCATCTACTAACAAGATCTAGACAAAAAACTACGCAAGTCGGCTCTGATGCCACTGTTGGGAAATCGACGGTACGCTACTCTAGCAACTCTACCGCATCACCCAGGAAACATGCGAGTACATTGGTCATGGATCGTTACCACTAGACGCGCAGCGCAGCAAAACGTAGATGTGCGTTGGTGCAGGGGAGGTAGACGATCTCTTTCATCTCCTCCTCGTCCTCGTCACGGCAGCAGGTAGACGATCACGATCGTCGTAGCCGATCAGCGCAGCAGTAGCAGCAGCACCTCCACGGAGTCCACACGTACGGAGAGGAACGCTGTGTGCCGATGTGCTAGCACCGCGCACACAGCAAGGGTCTCGGCGTGAGGACTTCGAGGGGTGGCGGCTAGGGCTGTCAAGTGGTGGGAATGATTAGCCCCTAACCCTACCCCTCATATTTATAGGCGTACTAATGGGCTTTTAAATCGCAGGCCCATTAGTACCCCAATTGCTTATGGATCAAATATCCAATAGGCCTCAACACGAATTGTTATGATTGCCTCTTGGGCACATCACCAACAGTTTCGCGCTAGCTGGACCGGAAGTCTCCCAAGGTAAATTTTCTTTTTTTACCTCAGTTGATTGTTTTTGTTGTGATCATATTTTGAGTTTCTTCGTCCTTCATCCACAGGTTATCCAAGAAAGGGGCTGAAGCTCTTGTTCCTGAGACAGCAATTGATGCTACACAGGCGGAGGCTCCGGCTCTAGTTCCAGCGCCGCCCCAGGTGGTGGCTGAGGTCACGGCAGCTCCGGCGCAAGCTGTCATGGTCCTGGACCTCGAGTCATCTCCTAAAGCTCCCGTGGTAGCACCGGACCACGAGATTGAAGATGTACCAGCGGCACCAGCTCTAGAGATTGAAGATCCGGTTTTGGATGCTGCGATGATTGACGCTCCGGCCTCAGAGCCGGAGGTAGCTGCAGATTCGGCCTTAAAGTTAGATGTTGTTGAAGCCCCGGCGGTGGAGCCAGTTGTCGCGGAGGTGCCGGCCCCCGAACCAGTAAAGGTTGAAGCACCGGCGCCTGAACCGACAGCGGAGGAGGCCCAGCATCGGAGCTGGAAGTGGCCTTAGCTCCGGTTGAATCTTCAATGTCTACCCCGGAGGTGGTGGTTCCGGAGGTACCCGTGCCCGAGCCAGGGTGCCAAGACAAAGCGGCCGGTCCTCTGCTTAAGGGGTCAGCTACTGATGACCTGGCGGCGGGACCTTCGGAGCCGACCCTGGAGGTAGGAACTTCCATTGCAGGACCTTCCTCGGCGGCGACCGAGGCTATCCTGGAGGGCGGCCCTAGTGCCACGGAAGCTCAGGGGACCGCTCTTATGGAGTGGGACCTGATTTTTGCTATGGAGAACCTGCTGGAGCCGGTGGAGAGGACCCCAGCAGGTCCGGAGCAAATCCCCTTGTCGTTATCCATTGACAACGCCTACTCCAGCCTTCGTCAAGTTCAGCTGGCCTTTTACCACGACAGCAAGGCCCTCGAGGAGGAACACCAAATCCTTAAGAGGTGGCGCAACCGGCTCCAATTTGAGATGAAGATGGCGCAAACAAGGCTGGCTGATGACAAGGAGTGGGTCAAAAGGAAGAAGGCCCGAGTGGAGTACTGGGGCCGGCTGCTAGACAAGAGGGAAAGCATGGTGCGATCCCTCGACAACTAGTCCCGAGCCATCCACAAATAGACAGTGGCTACTAATAAAGCAGCAAATGATCGCCAGGAGAAGTTCAGTGCGATCCACGACAGCCTCGTCAAGCGTCGAGAGGCTCTTGAAGAGCGGGAGAAAAAGCTCGAAGATGAAGAGCAAAAATCCTGGAGCTGCAGGATGACCTTGTGAAGAGGGAGGATGAGCTTGCTCAGAGGCTGGCTCTGGGTGTCAAGAGCCTCGCAGAGCGCACCAAGAAGTTGGAGGAGCTCTGCGAGAGCGAGGAGAAGAAGGCCTAGCAGCGGGTATAGGACCTCACCAAGAGGGAGAATAAAGTTGCCGCCAGGGAGAAGAAAGTGTGGGGCTGGGAGAGAGACCTGGTCGATCGTCAGAACAAGATCCACGTCCAATTAGTGGAGCTTGGAAACTCGAAAGGCAAGTTGCTGAAAAGATTTAGTAGCACGCCAAAGAGGTCGAGCGCATTGCCCTGGAGGATTCAGAGCTTGCGGTGACCAAGAGGTCCTTTGGAAGAGGTGCAAGGCTCAAGGGCTGTGGAGTCCCAACAAGTATGGGACTTCTTGGGCAAAGCCTATGACGCACTGACGCCACTGGGCTTTAGTCCCGTGCATCCGGATGATCCGGAGCCGGAGCTGGACCAGGCATTGAAGGCGTTAAACTCGGCAGGTAGCAAACCCAACAAGATGGGCGATGTCATCGCAGATCAATTGGAGACTGAAGGGAAATCCCTTGTGCAGAACATTGCAGAGTACATGCTGACTTGCTACACAAGCGGAAATCCTAATTTCCCACTAGATTCGGTGCTTGCAGGTCCCATCAATGGAGAGGGAGATGCCGCCAAGGCCAGCGTGTCAGAGGTTGCCCAGAAGGTTGCCTCATTCTTTCATAGGATCTAGGACTTTCTCCTTGTAGATCCCACTTGTATCTTCTCTTCTTTTCTACAATTTTATAATCTCTTGTCCTCAGATGAATGAAATCAAAATTTATGAATTTCATTTTTTTGTCTTCGAACTTTGTCTCACTTGGCCCTCTGGTAGATGTACACAATTTGATTGCAGACATGTACCAAGAGGATGTAACATTTTGTTGAAGACTTGAGTGCTTTGAACTTGTAGACTATAGGTCCGAAGTCGTCGATAGCAGGGCCCCCTGAGTTTGTCGGAGCTTAGTAGCTTCGACAACGACCTTTATAAACACGTAGAACATCGACAGATGGTCCTCTAGGGTTGTCGGAGCTTAGTAGCTCCGGCAGCGTCCACTGTCAACACGTAGAGTGTGACAGCAGACCCCGTTAGGGTGTCCTTCTATAATCTTTTCTTCACGTTGACGGCTGGCCCCCTTGATTTGTCGGAACTTGGTAACTCAGGCGACGCCTATTATCAATGTTTAAAACATCGACAACGGGCCACCTTAGGGGATATCGAAGCTTTGATAGCTCCAGCATCATCCACCATCATCATGAGATTTTTATTTTTCCTACACACTGATGTCAAGAAAAACAGTAAAATCCATTTATTATCTATTACTCGTTTGCGGCTTACTATTCCCGAAAGAAATTTTTAGGTCAACCACAATTCTATATATAATCAAGTGCATTTGCTTATCTTCTCTAGGTCCAATCGTTTTCTGGACCCACCCTACTCAGGCCTGTCAGGGTGTTGGTAGAGTGGCATACTTAGGGTGCTGGACCAGGCTATGTCGATAGCACACTCCGGACCTAGATTGGCTTGGCGATCAGGCGAGTAGGCCATTCAACAATGTTCAGACCCGAAAGAATTAACAAAGCGACTTGGATTATACATGAAATGTTCGAGCTAAAGTTTCTTGGGAATTGTGCAACTTTGTTATAGACAAGAAAGAGAAAAATAAAAAATATTGAGCCTGTACAAAATAAATGCACGTGGAGTCTGTTTTCACATAATGATATATTTCTTTATAGGTCCGGGGTACAGGGGAAACAAGTACACTCTTAGGGTACGGAACCAGGCTAAGTGTGTTACATTTGTTGTTTGACTCGGGGTAACTAGCTACACTTTTAGTTCTGAGACTGTGTCAAGTGATGCTTGAATTTTGCAGACCTTCCGGGAAAGGCCCGGCTGTCCCCCCGGAGGTGCTACCCGACTCTGTACAATGACGCTATAACAGACATCATATGTAATTATAGACTCAACTCCGTGATATTAAGCGTAGAACTTACGGAGGTGCTCAATGTTCCAATGATTAGGGAGAGGTGTCCCATCCTCAGTTGTCAAGCGAACGCATCCGGGACGGGATACTTTGATCACTCGGAAGGGTCCTTCCCAGCTACGGGAAAGTTTGTTTAACCCTTCTCGAGTTTGTATTCTCCATAGCACCAGATTGCCTTCCTCGAGCTATCGGTTATGCACATGCCTTTGATGATAGCGCAGAGCGCTTGGCGGTATCGTGCATTTCAAACAGCTACTCGGCACCTTCCCTCTTCAACGAGGTCAAGGTCTTCACGCCGGAGCTGGTCCTGCGTGGCTTCGTCGAAGGTCCGGACCCGGAGTGACCCCAAGGTGATTTTCGGAAGAAGGACTGCTTCGGCTCCGTACACAAGGAAGAAGGGTGTCTCTCCAGTTGACCGGTTTTGAGTTGTCCTGTTTGCCCACAAAGTGGGTGGAAGCCCTTCAATCCAGTTGGCACCATATTTTTTCATGCGCTCATATCTGCGTGTCTGGAGTTCTTTTAAGAATTCTGCATTTGCTCTCTCAGCTTGGCCATTGCTTGCCGGGTGAGCTACAAAAGCGTAGCTGACCTTAATGCCGAGGTCTTCGCAATATCCTTGAAATGCAGAGCTTGTGAATTGGGTCCCGTTGTTAATTATGATCTTATTTGGGACTCCAAATCTGCATACTATGGACTGCAAGAAATTGATAGTTGATTTCTTGTTTATTGTCACAACTGGAGTTGCTTTCAGCCACTTGGTGAACTTGTCGATGGCGACATACAGGAACTTGTAACCTCCGACGGCTCTTGGGAAAGGTCCCAAGATATCCATCCCCCACACAGCGAATGTCCATGTAGGAGGTATCATTTGTAAGGGTTGAGCTGGTGTGTGAATTTGCTTTGCATGAAACTGGCATGCTCCGCATTTCTTCACTAGCTCGGTTGCATCCTGGAGTTTTGTAGGCCAGTAAAAACCATCCCGGAAGGCTTTACCGACCAACGTGCGGGAAGACACGTGGCTCCCACACTCGCCTTCATGGTTTTCTGCGAGGAGCACGCGACCTTCTTACTTTGTAATGCACCGCATTAGGACGCCGTTGGCACCACGCCAGTAGAGATACCCTTCTACCAGTGTGTATTTTTTAGCCAATCTGACTATCCGGTCAGCAGATAAATTATCTTCAGGAAGGATGTTGTCTTTCAAGTAGCTCTAGATCTCTGAGATCCATGCATCGGAGCTAACTTGAGCATTTGAGTCTTGCGTGCTGGGTTGCTCGGAGCTTCCTGCAGCACCTACGACCCTTGATGGACGCCATGGTAACAGGGCCATCGGGACCACCAGCTTCGAGGTGCTAGTCTCACCCCCTTCGCTCAGTTCCATGGGTTGAGCTGTTGGTCTTGACAATCTCCAGACAAAGGTTCCATTGGGAACTGGAGCTCCGGTGGAACCTTTAATTGAGAGTTCGTCAGCTTCAGCATTGCTGAGACGCTGGACATGGCAAAGATCCAGGACTTCAAAGTCCTTCTGAAGCTTCTGGACTTCAAGTAGGTATGCATCTAGTTGAGGGTTGTTGCAACAACATTCACCTTTGACTTGTTTTATAATGAGCTGTGAATCACCCTTTACCAACAGCTGCTTGGCACCATATGATAGTGCCACCTTGAGCCCATAAATTAGTGCTTCATACTCCGCCATGTTGTTGGTCGCCTTGAAGTAAAGGAGAACCATGTATTTGACCTTCTCCCCGGTCGGAGCGAGGAGAAGGACTCCAACTCTGGCCCCTGCTTCTCCATGGAGCCGTCAAAGTAGAGAGTCCAGTGAGGCTCGGTGAAGACTGGAACCTTGGGTTCCAACTTCTGATCACTGGGGCCCCCAGGATTTGATGGAGAGGGGGTCCATTCCGCCATGAAGTCCGCCAATGCTTGACTCTTGATCGCTAGTCTTGGGATGAATTAAAGATCGAACTCGGCCAATTTCGCTGCCCACTTTGCAATGTTCCCAGTAGAGTTGGGGTTATGCCAGATTGCACGCAGTGGATAAGAGGTTACCACTGAAATCTTGTGAGCTTGGAAGTAGTGACGAAGCTTCCTAGAGGCCATAAGGACTGCGTAGAGCAGCTTATGCACCTCTAAGTACCGAGTCTTGGCGTCATGAAGTACTTCACTGATGAAGTACAGTGGGTGCTGGACTATCCGGACCCTCCCGAAGGGGTCCGGACCTTCTTCGGGGACATCCAGGTTCTTGCTAGAGGAACCTGGAGCTTCTTCTGAAGTGACTCAGACCTTCTCGGAGGGGTCCGGATCTTCTACTTCAGCAACAATAACTCCTTCATTTGAAGGAGGTTGATCTTCCGGCGTCCCGCTTTGAGGATCCAGTTCTGGGAGTTGGGACCCAAACTCGCCTCCATGTAGTCCTGGACCTTCCCAGAGGGGTATGGATTCTTGAACTGGGGACGATTCTGGTCTTTCCACAACCAGGACCAGGTTGAAAACTTGGTCAGTTGCCGAAATGTAAAGCAGAAGTGGCTCACCAGGATCCGGAGCTACCAAAGTTGGTAGAGTGGTGAGGAGCTGCTTTAGCTCTTGGAAAGCCTTTTCCGCTTCTTCAGACCATTGGAATGGTATGGACTTCCTCAATAATTTGAAGAAGGGTAGCGCCCGTTCCGCCAGTCTTGAGATGAACCGGCTGAGTGCAGCTAGACATCCAATCAGCTTCTGGACATCCTTGATGCTGGTGGTCGCATGTCTTCAATAGCTTTAATCTACGCCGGATTCGCCTCTATTCCTCGTTGGTTTACCAAGAATCCAAGAAGCTTTCCGGAGCTAACCCCGAAGACACAGTTGTCATGGTTCAGCTTTGTTCGTGTGACCTGCAACTTGTCGAAGACAGCTTGCAAGGTGTCAAGGAATGATTCCTTGTTCTTGATATTGACGACTATGTCATCGACATACACTGCCACTACATCTCTGATGAGCTCTCCAAAAGTTTTGTACATAGCTCGCACAAACGTTGAAGCAGCATTTTTGAGACCGAATGGCATGGCAATGTAACAGTGTAATCCATCTACTGTGATGAAGGAAGTATGCTCTTCATCTTCCCTAGACATTCTGATAGTGGATTCGCCTCTATTCCTGGAGGTGGAATCCACTATCTTATCTATTCTAGGTAGTGGGAATGGATACTTTGGACATGCCTTATACAGTTGTAAGGACTGAATGCCCAAGAGGGGGGGGTGAATTGGGCTTTCTTCGAAAAATTCTAAGCAATGAAACTTAATTCTAAAGCCCAATTCCCTACGCGACTATCTATGCATTCTAGTAGATAGAAACTTTGTGGAATATAAAATGCATAAAAGTAAGGGAAGGAGAAGGATGCAAACTCCCGAGGAGACAAGGATTTATCCCGTGGTTCGGCAAGATCGTCAAGATCTTCCTACATCCATGTTGTGGCACCTACCAAAGGGTTTTGCCACACCCAAGTCACCAAGATGAGGGATCTTCACTATTCCTCTCCGTTCGCCTCCCTTGGCAAGGTGGAGCTCAAGCCTTGTACAACTTCGACCTTCCGGGCTTCCACAAACGCCTTGGCAAGCTCCGGAAGTCTCCTCACGATTACAAACACCAAGGGCACTCCCTTGAGGCTCTCACACTATCCTAGAGAGTCCACTCACCCAGAATGGAGGCACACAAGCTCTCTCTCTAGCTAGCTCTAGCCTAATTCTTGGTGTAAAGGTGATCGAAATGGTGTGGAAGTGATTGCTCTTGGTCTTGAACACTTGTGGATATGTTGATGGTGTTTGGTGCTCAAGACTTGACGAAATGACAGGATTAGGGGGTATTTATAGCCAGCCTCCCCGAAATAGCCGTTGGAAAAGTAGGCTGACAGAACTTTACTGTGAACACCGGATGATCCGATGTCTCCCCTTTAGTTATCATCGGTCAAGTTGCTTTAGCTGACGTCATTGTGTCAGATATGACCGTTGTTAGACCGATGTTGATCCTGTCTTCTCATCGGATGATCCGGTGGCTCTTCCTCCAGAATTTTCTCAATCTCGATTCTTACTGGAGTAATCGACCGATGTGTGCTTCTGTGTACATCGGATCATCCAGTGAGTTGATTTTGAGAATTGGTCCAGAAATAATTGCTTCTATTGAATTGGACCGATGTGCCACTTCCTACACATCGGATGATCCGGTGTGTACTTCAGTTTTGAGGTCTTCTTTTTCTGTTGACACAACTCGACAGATGTAGTCACTTCACAAAACATCAGATGATCCGGTGTATTGATCTTGTTTGCTTCGAGTTGTTTTAGGTTGATCTTTTGGAATTTGCTTGAGTGACCTCTTTGACATTTGTTGGGAATGTTCTTCTGATGAATATTTAGTTCCTTGTGTTGTCAATTTTGATGGAATTGCGTTGACGTATGAGTTCTTCTTTTAGTCTTCATGAAAATCGATTAACCCCTTAGAATAGTTCATTGAGGGGTCTCCATTTGTATCCAATGAGCAGTAGATGATATGAATAGACAGTTCATTACGGACCTCGCATCCACAAACTCATTAGTAATATCTAACAGTTGTCATTAATCACCGAAACCGTACCTCGTTGGGGCCTAGATGCTTTCAATCTCACCCTTTTTGGTGATTGATGACAACACAACAGGTAGAGCATAGAGGTAATGAAATTAAGAACGCAATGCTCATAAAAGAATGTAACAAGTACAGAATTCAACACAAGAAGCTCGAAGGCTCAAACGAAGATCAATAAATCATAAGAGCCATAAAGTAGCACACACGGATACACAATAGTAGCAAATGATAGTAAATATAACAATAAGTCCAAAAAGATAGAACTCCCCCTGCAACTAAGACTCCACCTATGACTGAGCTAACCTCCCCCTGACTCTAACTCTTCTCCCCCTTTGGCATCAAGACACCAAAAAGGGAGGTCGAGTGCCGAAGACTCTGGAGCGCTCAGGGCGATGGTGAAGCGGTCGCCGTGGGGGTGCTGTCGTCGGAGCTGGAGTCGGCGGTCACTGCAGCTGGAGCGGAGGAAGTTGGGGGATCCGCTGACGGTGCTGGGGGCACCGGTGGAGCTGGAGCAGCTGGAACTGGAGCACTGACGACGGAGGCTGGCATCTGCTAAAACATGGTCGTAGCCGGCAGCGGGGAGTGATTCGGAGCACCAGGAGCCAGAAGTGGAGACATGCTGATGGAGGGAATCGGCGTAGACGGCACCGGGGCGGCAGCTGGAGCCAGGACTGGTGGTGGTGGGACGACTCCTGGTAGCTGCGACGGGAGGGCAATCCCGGTCTGGGTGTAGAGGTTGGTGATCAACCCAGGATGCCCATCATCGCCTGCTGCGTCTGCTGCTGCTTGTCGAGGGTGCGCTGGTGCATCTGGTTGATGAGTCCAGTCAGCCGGTCAGTGTCCTCACGCCTCTCACGGGCGATCTGACGTTGCATCTCCTGCTGCTGTTGCTGGAGCTCCAGGAGACGGGCAGCCTGCTCATCTCGGGCCTGCTAAGCTGCCAGCCTGTAAGGTCGCTGCTGCTCAACCATCTGGAGGAGCGAAGTCAGCTCCGACGGCTGAGTGACATGTGCCTCAGTGACGGGAGGTGGAGTAGGTGGTGGCAAGAGCCTCCAGCCTCCGCGTCGTGCTGCCTGAGTGAGGGAGGAGGAGGGAAGTACTCATCGACACTGTCGTCGGTGTGGCTCTCGGACCATATGTGCTGCAGGTCCTCACCCTGTGCCTCTGCCTCAGCAAGTCTCTCATCCTTCTTCTCCAAGTCCGACCAGTCCTCCTCATAAAGACGAGCCCTAACCTGACGCTCAACTGGACGGTCAAGGCGGCGGTCTCCAGGAGCTGGGGCACGATAGTGACCGAACCGTGTGACGCTCTCGTCAGTGAGGCGGTCATGCACGGCGGACCCCTCGGGAACCATCATGGTGAGCAGGTAGCTGATCCAGTGTCCATATACGTGCTGCCTCATCATTCCCACTCCGTCTGTGATCACATCCTCCATCTCGCATATGTGGACGTCCACTATGTCGAACTCCATCCCGTTCATGATGTAGAACAGGAGAGTCTGCTGTAAGCTGGTGAACCCCTCCAAGTAGCCAGACATCGGCAGGAGCGTGCGGTGCAAGGCGAGGTGCACTGTGCGCGTAGCTGGAGTCAACAAGGCCGGTACTCTCGGCTGGTCAGAAGAGAAAGTGGGACCAAACAGGGAACGAATCTCCTCCAGCGGTGGTGCCACTCCTCCAGTGAGCGGCCTCCTCGGTGGATCTGCCTGACCGTAGACCCTCTCATGCACGCAGGTGTCGTGCAAGTCCACTCCCAGCAGCTGTGCTAGCGTCTGCCTCGTCAGGTGATAGTGTTGTCCCATGAACATTAAATCAACTGACCTGCGGCCCCCAGAGACGTAGAGAGTAGCATAGAACACGTGTACCCAGTCCTCCACATAAGCACTCCTCTCATAGGACATCAGGTGCACCAACCCTCTGTACCTCTCAATGTAGGGCAGTATCTCCGTCTCTGCTGCGAGGGCAAGCTGATGCCAATCCAGAAAGTTGTGCTGGAACAACTTGTGCCCTCGGCGTCTGTAGGCCCCGTAGAGGGATGCCTGCGTCACAGTCCAAAAACGACTGTCCACCAGAGCCTCCCGGGGCTACGGGTACCACTCCTCAAGAAGCACACTCCACATGAGTCTGCGAAGCTGCTTGGCCTTCATCTTCCGGTAGTCGGTCAACCGGACTCCTTAAGCAACATGGACAGTGGTGTCCATCTCGTAGATAGCACGCTGGGCCTCCCTGTCCTCACGACGATCGGCAGCCATCGGTCTCGGACGTGGAGCTACCGCGGGATGACCCCCACGGGTCCGGGCTGAGCGCCGGCGGACGAGAGGCTCTACCGGCTCTTCTTCGGCCTCGGAGTCATCGATCACAGGAGGCTGCCTTGGACGAGCCTCGCGGATCCTCAGCGACCCTCCTCGGCCACGCTCACGCTCCTCGGCGGTGCGAGCGGCCATCAAAGTCTTCTTCTCCTCCTTCGACAATTTTTGCTTCTTCGCAGCCGACTCCGCGATAGCCTTCCCCTTGTTCTTCTTGTCGCGAGCCATTGCGATCGCTCGATTGAACACAGTCGACGAAGGTGATGCGGAGATTGACGGTGTTGCGAAACCCTAGCGGCGATGGATGCACCGCGATGGCAATGTGCTTAACGGAGGTGAGGGAGAGCGATCGTGGTGCTTCGGTGGAGAGGCGGTTGTGGCGGTGATTGGAGAAGCGGCGGCGGCTAGTGGTGGAGGCGGCGGCGCTTGGAGGCAGCGGCGCTTGGAGGCGGCGGCGCTTGGAGGCGGCGGCGCTTGGAGGCGGCGGTGCTTGGAGGTGGCGGCGCGTGGACGGCGCGGCGACCGGAGGTGGAGGGAAGCGACGGTGGCGGCGTCGGGATCGGGAGAGGGAGGAGGGAAGGCGTACGACCAGTTTAAATAGTGGGTCCCAAACCCTAGTCGAATTTTTAACACCGGATGGACCGATGATGAACATGAGAAGCATCGGTCGAATGCCACAGTAAGGATATTCAAAAAGGTATTGTTGTCACCGGATGGACCGACGTTCAGGGTTGGGATCATCGATCGAATGGCACAGTAAGGGTGTTCAAAGATGGAATGTTGACACCGGATGGTCCGACGAGGGAGGAGGTAGCATCGGTGGAATTGACCAAAGTTCCAGAATTGTGAACACCGGATCGACCGATGTTTTTTAGAAATAACTCGTCGGTTGAATTGAGATACTGACTGAACTGGCACTTGGAGATTGAACACCAATTGATCCGATGAGGGATGGACCTAGGCATCGGATAATCCGATGACTACAGAACAATAACATCCCATATATGTCCTTTGACCAAACAAACAAGCCATGAGAAACACATGTCTTAGGACTTTTTGGGCAACCCCTTACCCCTGAAAGATACTAATATGCCAATAACTTGGCTAGGCCTTAAAGCAAATATAACATCGAGAAAAATAGGAGGAAAATTTCCAACTAAAAATGTAAGGCCCATGCTTTGTGAGGTAGAGTATGAAGACTTCTATCTCTTTAGAGCATGTTCTCTAGGCATTAACGCACCTAACATTTTGTTCTTTCCACCTTATATGAGTTGAGATATTGCATTTCAAACAAGTCTCTTTCTCATGAGGTGGGTTCCCCTTTGTGACAACCTACCGTATGCAATGCCAAACATTTTATAATGCAAGAAATTGTAAGTCTATATGGCAGGCATCATACAAGGCATAAAATAAATCTATCTTGGCAAGTTGGAACCTTTCAAAGGCTTCTTCAGGGAGAATCACTCTCCAAACCTTGGGAGACCCAAAGGAACCTTCATCCCAAGCTAACCCTTGCTCACCCCTATCCTTTGAGAGTTAGGCAAGACCTATATGAAGTGCATTCTTACATGACGTTTGTTGCATCTAGCACATTTAATTCACTTCTTGGCCTAGAAAAAGTTTTCTCATCAAGTGGTTTAGTGAAGATATCCACCAATTGTTCTTCGGACCTAACACCTCTCAAGGAGATGTCTCCCTTAGCTTCATGGTCCCTTAGGAAATGATGGCGAATATCAATGTGCTTAGTGCGGGAGTGTTGAACGGGGTTTTTAGCTATCTTAACCGCACTTTCATTTTCACAAAGGAGAGGCACACAACCAAGTTTAATACCAAAGTCCAAAAGGGTTTGTTTCATATAAAGAATTTGAGCACAACATGCACCGGCCGCTATATATTCCGCTTCCGCCGTGGACAAGGCGACGGAATTTTGCTGCTTGCTTGACCAAGATACTAGGGAACGCCCAAGCAAGTGGCACCAACCGGAGGTACTCTTGCGATCCACGTGGCATCCGGCAAAGTCCGAATCCGAGTATCCCACAAGATGGAATTTTGCACCTTTAGGGTACCAGAAGCCCACACTAGGAGTATGCTTAAGATACCTAAGTACCCTAAAGATTGCCTTCCTATGCGATTCTTTTGGTGCCACTTGAAAGCGAGCACACAAGCATACACTAAACATGATATCGGGCCTAGATGCGGTAAGGTAAAGCAATGAACCAATCATAGAACGGTAGTTGGATTGATTAATAGGTTTACTGTCCTTATCCGCGTCGAGATGATAATTGGTTGCCATTGGAGTGCTTCTTGTGTTACAATCTCCCATCTCAAATTTCATCAAGAGGTCCTTGGTGTACTTCTCTTGATAGACGAAGGTCCCCTCTTGAAGTTGCTTGATTTGAAATCCAAGGAAGAAGTTGAGCTCTCCAATCATTGACATCTCGAATTCCCTATACATCATTTTGCCAAACTCATGGCTAAAAGCTTCGTTAGTTGAACCAAAAATAATATCATCAACATAAATTTGACAAATGAGCAAATCTCCGTTGATGTCCTTGGTGAAGAGTGTAGTGTCCACCCTCCCGATCTTGAATCCTTGCATGATGAGGAAGTCCCGTAGTCATTCGTACCATGCCCTAGGTGCTTGCTTGAGCCCGTAGAGCGCCTTGTGCAACCTATACACATGATTAGGATTCCTGGGATCTTCAAACCCGGGAGGTTGTTCAACATAAACAAGCTCGATAATGTAACCATTAAGAAATGCACTTTTCACATCCATTTGATAAAGCCTAATGCTATGATGTGATGCAAAGGCAAGATGTATACGGATGGCTTCTAGCCGGGCGACCGGGGCAAATGTATCCCCAAAATCTAGTCCTTCAACTTGCGAGAACCCTTTGGCCAAAAGTCTTGCCTTGTTGCGGACCACAACGCCATTCTTGTCTTGTTTGTTGCGGTACACCCACTTTGTTCCGATGACGTTCTTGTCCTTGGGTCGCTCCTCCAACACCAAACTTCATTGCGGATGAAGTTGTTGAGTTCTTCTTGCATGGCCATCACCCAAATTGGGTCTTGGAGCGCTTCCTCAATGTGAGTGGGTTCTACACACGAAACAAACGAGTAGTGCTCACAAAACGAAGCAAAGTGGCGAGAATGTGTACTTACACCCCTTGACGGACTTCCAATGATTTGGTCCATTGGATGCGCCTTGGAGATGCGTCCATGCCTCATAAGTGGTGTGAAGCACTTGGCGAAGGTGATGTGTGTTGCTCCTCTTGTGGTTGGACTTGATCATGGACTTCTTCTTCCTCTTGATGTTGTTGTGCTTGTGAGTCTTTAGTTGGCAATGGATCATCCTTCTCTTCTTCGTCAACTTGAGGTGCCATGGAGGTGTTGTTGTTGGAACTTGAAGCTCCCCCTTGATCATGGCTCTCCTCAACTTCCGGCTTGATGTCTCCAATGGTCATGTTCTTCATGGCTTCTCGTAGAGGCTCATCATCTATTTCATCATGAACAAAACTCTCCTCTTGGGAGCCATTAGATTAATCAAACTCAACATCACAACTTTCCTCAACTAAACCGGAGGTTTGGTTGAATACTCGATATGCTTTTGAGTTTGATGCATAACCAAGAAATATGCCAACATCACATCTTCTTTCAAACTTACCAAGCCTTTTCTTGCGGTAGATGTAGCACTTGCATCCAAAGACTCGAAAGTAGGAGATGTTGGGCTTTCTCCCAATGAGAAGCTCGTACGGGGTCTTTTGAAGTAGGCGATGTAGGTAGACCCTATTTGCGGCATGGCACGCCGTGTTGATCGCTTCGGCCCAAAACTTCTCCGACGTGCCGTAGTCATCAAGCATTGCTCTTGCAAGAGTTATGAGTGTCTTGTTCTTCCTTTCAACGACACCGTTTTGTTCAGGAGTGTATGTGGCCGAAAACTCATGTTTCACGCCTTCGCGGTCACACCACTCCCCAATGTTGTAGTTCTTGAGTTCGGTGCCGTTGTCACTCCGGACCTTGATGATGGGAAGTTGAAATTCCCTTTGAGCACGGTTGGCAAAGGTCTTGAACACTTCCGGAGTTTCACTCTTGTCACCTAGAAACAAAGTCCAAGCATAGCGAGAATAGTCATCAACAATAACGAGACAATAGAGGTTTCCACCAAGGCTTTGATATGTGGACGGTCCGAAGAGGTCCATGTGGAGTAGCTCAAGTGGCTTGGAGGTTGACACCATTGTCTTCATTGGGTGGTGTGAAGCAACTTGCTTCCCGGCTTGACAAGCGCTACAAAGCTTGTTCTTCTCAAATGTGACATCCTTCACGCCGGTCACCATCCCAAGCTTGAATGACTTCTTGAGTTTTCTCCTTCAAATGTGCGCTATGCGTCGGTGCCATAGCCAACCCAAGCTTGTCTTAGTGAAAAGACAAGTGGTCAAGCTAGCATTCTTGTTGGCGAAGTCCACTAGGTAGATATGTCCATGCCTGAATCCTTTGAAGACTATGTCTTGGCTAGTTTCACTACTCACAACAACACCATTTTTTCTAAATGTACACGTTAGTCCAAGATCACATAGTTGTGCAATAGAAAGTAAATTAAAACTAAGTGACTTAATGTACAAAACATTAGAAATGGACAAATCATTTGAAATAGCAATTTTACCTAACCCAATTACCTTTCCCTTAGAGTTATCACCAAAGGTGACTTGTTCATGATTGCCGGGGTTTTCTATGGTGGTGAACATACCATCACTGCCGGTCATATGTTGAGTGCACCCACTATCGATTACCCAATGCTTTCCTCCGGCTTTGTAGTTCACCTACACACATGAATTCAATTTTTGACTTTAGGCACCCAAGCTAACTTAGGTCCTTGTATGTGTGATACAAGTGTTTTTGGGACCCAATGTTGCTTGGGGAGCTTCCCCTTCATGCCCTTCATGTCTTTGCCAATGAACCTTGCCTTCACCTTGCCATGTACTTTACTTAAGAGATAATAGTGATCATTGAAAGTATACTTGTAGTTAGTAGGCAATTTTGGAGAAGGTCGGTTAGGAAGAGGACACTCCCTTGTGTTGCGGCCGGTGACCTCACAATGTTGGCAATAAGAACCAACTTCCTTGATGAAGCTTGTTCTTAGCTCTGGTGAGGGCACCTTTCCTTTGTTAGGCACCGCTAAGGATCCAAGTCCTCTTTTGTTGAAGTCCTTTGCTTGTTGGAAGAGGATTTCCTTGTGCTTGACTTCTCCTTTTTAAAGTCCAGCCACACTAGTGCGGAGACTCTCAATTTCTTCCAACAAGTCCTTCTCCCTAGCATTAGCCTTCAAAGGCAAAGACTTGTGCAAAGCATTAGTGGCATGAGAAGTAATGGATATGTTATCATTAAGAGTTTGCTTCTTCATATTTTTCAACTCTTGATCAAGCATGTCATGAGCAAGGTTAAGTGTTTGATGTTCTTGTATTAACTTGTTGTGCTCTTCCAAGAGTGTTTGATGTGCTAAGTTAAGTTCATGATTATCTATCTTGATTTTACCCTTTTCTTCCTCAATTTGCTTGACATGGGATTTGAGTGTGTCATGCTCTTTGAGTATGCTTTCATACTTGTCAAGTAAATCAAGGTTAGCACTCTCAAGTCTAGCACGAGTTTCTTCAAGCACTTTAACCTTACTCTTTTCCCTCTTAATGATAGCATGATATTCGTTTATCAAAGAAGTTAAATCATCGGGGAAAGCTCATCATCGCTAGAATCATCACATACCTTGGTGTTACCTTCTGCCATGAGGCACATGGGCGGTGGATGAAGAGGTGCATCATCATTGTTGGCGATGGCGAGGCCAGCCAAGCTTTCTTCTTCCTCTTCACTCTCTTCATCACTTGTTTCTTCATCGGTGACCCATTCATTTGCCTCACACATGAACACCTTTTGTGGGCCATTTCTTTTCTTTGGGAAGAGCCTTGCCTTCTTTCCCTTGTCATGTTTCTTCATCCCAAAGCATCTTGGCTTTGGTTTGGCTTCTTCTTCATCATCATCACTTCCTTCAAGCTTGCGATGCTTGCTCTTGTGGTTCTCTCTTCGTTTGTCCGGTCTTGGACAATCATAGGAGATGTGGCCTTGATCACCACATTTGTAGCAAGTCTTGTGATCATGTCTCCTTGGTAGAAATGCTCTCTTCTTAGGATCAAATGTGTATTCCTTCTAAGTGATCTTGGAGTTCAAGCGTGAGAACTTTCTCATCATCAATGCAAGCTCATCATCATCATCATCATCTTCACTTGATTCTTGTTCTTCTTCACTTGAGCTAGGCTCAACCACCTTCTTCTTCTTGTGGCTTGTTTTCTTGGTGGAGGCCTTTAGAGCAATTGTCTTTGATGATGATTGCTCCATCATCCTAAGTACACTCATCTCATGAGCGTGTATTTCTCCAATGAGCTCCGAAACTTCAATGTGGTCAAGTGACTCTTTTTGGAGCATGGAGTTGATGATGTTGTACTTTGGCTTGGGAAGGAGCATGAGGATCTTGAGGTTGATGAGTCCCTTGCCAAGAGAAGCAATGTCAAGAGCATTTATTTCTTCAATAAGCACATTTAAGCGAGAGAACATCTCATTGACATTTTCATGAGGAAGCATTTTAAATTCATCATACTTGGTTTTAAGCATATGATATTTTAGTTCTTTGACACGAGAAGAGCCCTCATGAATCTCTATTAAGCAATCCCAAATTTCACAAGATTTATATTTACTAGCAATTCTAGCAAATACATCTTGACTAATACATTCATAGACTTCATTCCTAGCTTTAGCATCCCATTTAATTTGATCACCAACATAATTATGTTCTCCAAACCCCTCGTGGGTTGCTTCCCATACTTCGAGCGCAATAGCCTCTAGGTAAGCGCACATGCGTGCTTTCCAATAGGAAAAGTTCTTGCCCTCGAAGATAGGAACTGAACCCCCAACCTTGGCCATTTTAGCTCTCTAGCGGTGAAGCTAGAATGATCCTATGAGCAACCTTGCTCTGATACCAATTGTAAGGACCGAATGCCCAAGAGGGGGGTGAATTGGGCTTTCTTCAAAAAATTCTAAGCAATGAAACTTAATTTCTAAAGCCCAATTCCCTACGCGACTATCTATGCATTCTAGTAGATAGAAACTTTGCGGAATATAAAATGCATAAAAGTAAGGGAAGGAGAAGGATGCAAACTCCCGAGGAGACAAGGATTTATCCCGTGGTTCGGCAAGATCGTCAAGATCTTCCTACATCCATGTTGTGGCACCCACCAAAGGGTTTTGCCACACCCAAGTCACCAAGACGAGGGATCTTCACTATTCCTCTCCATTCGCCTCCCTTGGCAAGGTGGAGCTCTAGCCTTGTACAACTTCGACCTTCTAGGCTTCCACAAATGCCTTGGCAAGCTCCGGAAGTCTCCTCACGATTACAAACACCAAGGGCACTCCCTTGAGGCTCTCACACTATCCTAGAGAGTCCACTCACCCAGAATGGAGGCACACAAGCTCTCTCTCTAGCTAGCTCTAGCCTAATTCTTGGTGTAAAGGTGATCGAAATGGTGTGGAAGTGATTGCTCTTGGTCTTGAACACTTGTGGATGTGTTGATGGTGTCTGGTGCTCAAGACTTTACGAAATGACAGGATTAGGGGGTATTTATAGCCAGCCTCCCCAAAATAGCCGATGGAAAAGTATGCTGACAGAACTTTACTGTGAACACCGGATGATCCGATGTCTCCCCTTTAGTTATCACCGGTCAAGTTGCTTTAGCTGACGTCATTGTGTCAGATATGACCGTTGTTAGACCCATGTTGATCCTGTCTTCTCATTGGATGATCCGGTGGCTCTTCCTCCAGAATTTTCTCAATCTTGATGCTTACAGGAGTAATCGACCGTTGTGTGCTTCTGTGTACATCAGATCATCCGGTGAGTTGATTTTGAGAATAGGTCCAGAAATAATTGCTTCTGTTGAATTGGACCGATGTGCCACTTCCTACACATCGGATGATCCGGTGTGTACTTCAGTTTTGAGGTCTTATTCTTCTGTTGACACAACTCGACCGATGTAGTCAGTTCACAAAACATCGGATGATCCGGTGTATTGATCTTGTTTGCTTCGAGTTGTTTTAGGTTGATCTCTTGGAATTTGCTTGAGTGACCTCTTTGACATTTGTTGGGAATGTTCTTCTGATGAATATCGAGTTCCTTGTGTTGTCAATTTTGATGGAATTGCGTTGACGTATGAGTTCTTCTTTTAGTCTTCATGAAAATCGATTAACCCCTTAGAATAGTTCGTTGAGGGGTCTCCATTTGTATCCAATGAGCAGTAGATGATATGAATAGATAGCTCATTAAGGACCTCGCATCCACAAACTCATTAGTAATATCTAACGGTTGTCATTAATCACCGAAATCGTACCTCGTGGGGGCCTAGATGCTTTCAACAGTGTAGTGTAGTCGATACACATCTGAAGCTTCCCACCGGCCTTAGGTACAACGACTGGGTTTGCCAACCATTTTGGGTGGAAGACTTCTCGAATGAATCCAGCTTCGAGCAACTTATTCACTTCTTGACGTATGAAGTTTTGTCACTCTACTGATTGCTTCCAAGGCTTCTGATGTATAGGCCGAGCGTCGGGATAAATCTTCAGATTGTGCTCAATCACTTCCCTTGGGATCCTAGGCATTTGTGACGGTTGCCAGGCAAACACATCGACATTAGCCTAGAGGAAAGGTATGAGTGCGAGTTCCTATTTGTCGTTCAGACCTCCCGATATATGAGTGGTCTGAGCAGCATTGGAACCGATTTGGTCGACTTTGACGGGAATGTCATTGTCGTCGTTTGGTTGCACATGAGGTGCGGAGGTTGAGCCTCGATGACGAATGCTCGGAGGCTTCAGAGCTTGCTCCTTTCCGGATTCTTCCTCCTGCGCTGTAGCAAGCGCGTGGAGTTCTTCCACAGTAGTAACTCTGGCGGTGCGATCTTCGCGGATCCGGAGAATGCTTGAGGGTGTTGGTAGTTTCAACACCATTTAGCCATAATGAGCAGCAACCATGAATTTGTACAAGGCTGGCCTGCCCAAGATGTCATTGAATGGCAAATTGATCTGTGCCATGTCGAAGACCAACTTCTAAGTCCTGTAATTCTCCCGAGTCCTAAAGGTCACCGGGAGAGTAATGGCACCGAGTGGAGTGATGGCCCCCGGTCCTACTCCGGAGAAAGGTCGTGAGGGGCAAAGATCCGAAGGTCAGATCTAAAGCTTGACGAAGGCTTCAAAGCTTATGAGGTTCAACCCGAACCTCCGTCCACCATTACGTGGTGGAGCTGGATATTATTAATGGTCGGAGATACCATCAGTGGAAGTTGACCAGCTCCGAGCATGTTTTGCGGGCAGTCTGAAGCATCGAAGGTGATGGTTGTATCCATCCACTTCCGATGAGGCTCCGCCCTGGCGGTGGGAGCTACAGAGGCCATGTCCTGCCGCATTGTCTTGAGGACACGATGGGAGGTGATGTCCCAGGAACCACCAAAGATGGTGTTCATGGTCTTCCGACGCTCGTTGTCGGAGACACCAAAGTCATCATCAACGGAGGTGTAAACAGCCTTCAAGACCTTTCTGGGGTCCTGAAACACTAACTCCTCTTCAGCCGGAGCTTTGTCGACTTTTTGGTTTCCTTCCCTTTGATGGAAAGGAGCTTCTTCCTGGCGCTTATTGTAGCGCTCGGTGAGGTTCTGGACCTCTCGGTAGCCTTCCAGGTTGTGGCTGTTTGTCTTGTGTATGGGACACAACATCTTGGAACTGCCACCGTCTTCAGACGACGGCCAATGTTGTTTCTCGGGGCTTGGCCCCTGGCCACCCAGAGCTGCAGCAGCTGCAACAGTAGGTGTGCCAGCCGACGGCTTCTTCTTGTAGTTGGGCTCTTTCTTCTTCTTGCCACTCCCGGAGGTAGTGGATTCACCCTTGGAGGACTTCTTGTTGGCCTCTGGAGGTGGTTAAGAGTGCATTTCATGGTCCTCCGCAGCTTTGGCACATTTGTCCGCTAAGCTGAAGAGTTTCGTGATGCTGGTGACTTCCTTGGTCGCCAACTTCTCTAGCATCTTCTTGTCTCGAACTCCCTGCCTGAATGCTACAATAACAGAAGCGCTTGAGATAGAAGGAATGGTATTTCGTACCTAGGAGAATCTCTGTATGAAAAATCGCAGGGACTCCCCCCCTTTTGCTCGACAGCAAAAAGGTCCAGTTCTGTGCCTGGTCGGGTGTATGAGCTCCCGAAGTTGGTAGTGAACTGTTGGCACAGCTCCGCCCAACTATTAATGAAGTCAGGCGGAAGGCTCATGAACCAAGACCTGGCGGTCCCAGTTAAAGCCACAGGGAAATAATTGGCCATCACGGCCTCATTTCCTCCAGTGGCAAGAATAGCGGTAGAGTAGATTTGGAGAAATTCAGCAGGATTAACAGTCCTGTCAAATTTCTCCGGCAGGTGAGGCTGGAACTTTTGCGGCCATTTGACCATGCGTAGGTGCACGGCCAAGGCAGAACAGCCTCCCCGTACTCCCTTAGGAGCAGGACTATCCCGAGCTTCTCGCCTCTGACGAGCACGCTCGATGTGGACGCAGCCATCCTATTGTCGATAATGACGATCGAGCTTAGCCCAGAGGTCATGAGTCGAAAGCCTCGTTATCGTGTGAGTGTGTCGCGCCCCGAAAGGCAGTGACGTCGCCTGTTGGGATGCAGCACGCCTCCGGTGCTGTGAAGCGTGCGGACCGAGTCTACCCGACAAGTTCCAATGCTGCGATTGGGCCTGCCCCGAAGGGGGAGGACCTTGATTGCTGATGTGATCGGCTGCTGCTGCAACCAAATGATCTACATCAACTCTCCGCTGCTCCATTGCACCCTAGGATGCTCCTGGAGGTGTTGGACATTGAAGAAGAGCACGCGCATCATGAAGCACGTGTTTGGGGTTGTTGTTCGCCGATGCAGTGACCGACGCAGACGCCCCGTCTCGTTGTCCAGCTTTATTCGCCGGTGCGGTCGGTGGCGGTGGTGGCATGACTCCTGCTGGACCCAAAGCACCTGCTGGCTGCTGCATGTTGGAGGGATTTCCTCCAGCAGGTTGCGCAGCATGGTTGCTGTTGGACGATCCAGCAGCGAAATTCACCATCTTTGAATCTCAGGCGCTATCCCCCTACCTGGCGCGCCAACTTACGGAGGGCGATTACGACAATTCTCCGGGCACTACTGTTGGCATCTCGCAGAGTTCTTAGTTCGGTTGTGGGCACGCGAAGATTCAGAAGAAGGTGGCGATTTGACATGAGTATTTACGTAGTTTGGGTCGCCTGAGCGTAATACCTACTCCACGGGTGTGTGTTGTTGTTGTATTGAGCGTCTGAGCGCTTGAGTGTCAGCGACTAGATCGTCTTGAGCGCGTGTCGACGTGTCCCCCCTGTGTATCACTCGACCAGTCCTTTTATAGTATAAGTACTAGCCATTACACCATCAGCCTGGCCTGACATGTGGCCCTGATGGTTACTGATGTCTAATACACGGTTAATGTACTTAATTCCTCTTAATAGCGCAGTAACGTCCCATAATGGTGGCGTTACTGGTATTAAGGGTCATCTGATCGTGTGTCATTAAGATAGCATTAATGACACTTAATCGGGTCTTGGAGTCTTTAATTGTTCCTTGAAGGTCCGAGCTGTTGGAGGTCCACCAATCTGTCTGTTGAAATTGAAGGTCAGGTGGTTGGATGCGTGGCAGCTCCGGAGCTTACTGTCTTGGACGAGTAGGTCTGGTGCTGTTGTACATGTGTCAGTACCGGAGCTTCCCTCTGTCGGGGGTTAGGTCTGGGGGTGCCACATAGGTATCTAGTCCGGAGCTTTCCCATGTATGGAATGTAGCTCCGGTTTAACGATACAAGTGGCGACACTAGGACTAACCATAGAAGGTAGGCAGGTCCGGTTCCGTATGACACGTGTGGCCTTCAGAGGTCTTCAACTCAGACAAGTAGAGTTCCTTTGTGTTCTTTGAAGTCCCAAAGGGCATCCAGTACGCAAGGTACCAACACCTACCTAGACCAATCTATCCTCTTGTTGTGATGATTGCTATGCTTCCACCTAGCCTTTCTTTGAGAGAACAATAATGACACCCTTGGAATACTCTTTTAATGGGAAATGCTTCTTTGATAGTTTCCGTGCGCTTGTGGATTCTTATCTGTTACTTAAGAAACGTCAACAACAGGCTGGTGGAAGGGTAGGAATCCCAACAAGTGGTTGTCGGATATTTGGGATCTTGAATGCTCTTTTATGTTTCTTGTCCTTGGCCAAGAGCTTCATGTAGATATTGTCTTGATTTCTTGCTTGGCCATGGACAAGATACTTCAATGTAGGCTAGTTAAACTTTAATCCATTAAAATCCCCATAGCCTCCTTGATTACAAGGTTGATGTTGATTCCACCCTTGACCTCCTTGTTGGTGATAGACATTGGAGTTGTGTTTGAAAGGAAGAATCCTCATGGGTCTTAGGGAAATGATTCCCCAAGTGGCCCATGTTGACATGGATTTTCACAAATCATGTAAATATCCATGGCTTGGATCATACAAACACTTCTCCACTGGCTTGATCTTCATGTTACTCAATAGAAGGTGTAGTTCCATAACTAGCATGTCCACCTTGTTAAGTAGTGTGAATTCCAAGCTAAAGGAACTAGAGCACTCTTCAATCCACCACTTGAGTGGAGACCATATTCTAATCCATGATGAATGAGAATAGGGCTCCTTCAACTCCAACATGAATGTGTTCATGGATTGGTGGAGCCAACCCATGATATGAGTGTTGGATGAAAGGCCAACTATCCACCCTATGATGAAGGCAAACCAAGAAAAACTCTTTGAGCCTCCCCTAAGCTTGGGGATGGATGACTTTGGATTCTACTAGAAGCTGAAATTCTTCCAAAATAGGCAATGGTGTTGCCTAGTGGAAATTTGTCGAGGTACACCTTGAATCATCTTACAGTTGAACACTGGCATCCTTGTTGGCCATCCCATGAAATGGATTAGCCATCACTACCCTATTTTCACACAAAAGGGGAAAACAAACAAGGGCAATCCTGTCTAATAACTGTTAGTACCTAAAACTTAATCACAAGCGAAAGCTATCCTTCACTTTCTTTGCCTTCCCCGACAATGGCGCCAGAAATGCTTGGTGGTATTTCCTAACACCACAGGTCATCTCTAGTAAGAGATGAGATCCGCAAGCGCACAGAAGGTACCATTGTAGCATTTCACCACAAAGTATTTCCAAGGGTATCGTATTTATCCCAAAGGAAGTCAATAGAGTAAAGTAAACACTACTCTCACGATCAAGCTATGGGATACTAATCAATTATCAAGACATAGGTAAGTTAATGATATGGGCAGTGTGACACACACCTAAGCAATCTACTCTAAGGGTAAGTTGTCCTAGAAAGGGTTAGGCTATGAGACGGAGCTACTCCTACTTTGCTCTAATTACTCATATACATAGCCTTATAAAGTACACATGGTTATGCTAATGCTGAATATTAGGACTTAATGGTCCAACATGTCGGGCACGAGCTTACCCTGGTCTGCCAAGCGACTCCCGCCAAGAGCCTACGTCGTAGCCGAATGTGGAGGATTACAATTGACGGATAGGGCTGTCACCACCTACCTCCTACCTCTACAAATTGTGGACTATGATTCATCCAACGCTATTTAACTATCAAAGCACAACACACAAATGTTAAGTAAATACCTTAAGAGTTTGGATACAAATACCATCCTAAGGCAATGACTAACCTAAACATTGCTGAACTTATGTTGGGAACAAGCACTAACATATTCAGGTTAACATAATCATATTAATGCCTAATTATATTATGTTGTTGGTGTATGATGTTTATGTTAACAAGATATGAACTTTATGACTAGATAAAAATAACATCTACAACTAGCACACACATGGACTCCGTAACCAAACAAGAAACACTTTTCCCAAGTATATGGATCAATAAAGATTAATAATAATATTATTATAAAGCATAAAGTCACAAATGTAAAGAAAGATAAATGAGCCATACCTTTCCCAATTTAGACATGGGACTAGAGACTCCTCTCTACAGCCTAACCTCCACTAAGGACCTAGGAGAACTAGTGTATACGAGAGAGAATCCTCAAGTGGTGTGTGTTGAAGTGAGAAGTGAGGGGTCCTATTTATACTATTGTTGAGGTCGTTTCTCACCACCAAAAGCGTCGAATCAGTCGTCAACGACTTTGGGAAGCCGGGCAGAGCGAACACGTGGAAGCTAACTAGGTTTGGAGGAGCTACCAGGTCAGTTGAACGACATGTTCGGCCGACCTAGTAACCCTCCAAACGGGTTGTGCTTTCTCTATGTGGCTGATAGGTGGGTCCCATGACTGTTTCTGGGCGCTACGCCATTGGATCTCCTCGGATACTCCTGTAGGTGGGCTATTTGATCCATGTGCTGCCACATGTCAGCGTCTCATTGGCTGGGAATGTATTCCTTAGAATCCATCCCCCTGTATCACCTCAATTCCATATAAAATATATGCATGCACTAATTTCTCCATGTACAAGTGGAACTATGTTATTTCTAACTATGATGTGTGTAAGAAATTTTCATTCTGTCCCATAATCGAGTTATATTGATGGTCGAAATTGGTATATATCGACAGTCAACAATTCCTCATGGAAAGGTCTTTGTCGTTGAGAAGGCGGAGTGGAGCATCATCTTTCTCCATTGGGACGTCGTCGTGCGCACCTCTCCACCGTAGACTTGGTGTTGGCTCGGGGAAGAGGTGTGAGCTTGAGTTCCTTGCATGGCCTGAGCTTGATGAAGGTCCATTCCTTTTCCCAGAAAACTTCTTCATGTTCTTCACGACTGTACAACTTGAGAACAAACAAAACAAACTCGAAACGGGTTACGTTAGTGAAATCCAAACGGATACCCTCGACGAGTTGTCTTGTCAACTTGAGATCAACATGTGAATGCAAATGCAAATGCATAATGCAGATGGGGATGAAAGCAAATAGTTTTGGCTGGATATTGGGAGAAGTGATGCAACAAAGAGCACAACAATTCTTGAGAAAATGACCTAGTGAGTTGGGGGAGTGAAAATGAGGTGAAGTGTGAAGCAACACACTCACCCGAGCATGTATAATAGCGTCGAACCACCCCCCCCCCCCCCCCAAATGTCACAAGAGGCAAGAATGTAGCCTTTGGAGGATAGAGAGCCAAACTGGCATTCTTTCCTAGTTGGCCCACTAGGGGGTCAGCCGACCTCTAGCTGGGGCCCCCTAGTTCCTCTTCTGGCAAGTGGTTCCCAGTGGCTATATTTCTAGCTGTTGGTTGAATCGGCCAAAAAATTGCCCCGGAAAATTATTTTTCAAATAACACTTGCCCAAATCTGATTTTTTTTTTGTTTTTCTAAAAAATGAAAAAAAAAAATCTAAGTTGAGACTACAAAATTCCCAACCCTCTAATGATAAATGAAACATGCTATAGAAAATGCAAAAATCCAAATGGAAAATTCGAATAATGATTGAAAAAGCAAAAATGATATAACTACCAAATTAACCTATTGGCGAGGTCCCATCCAATATTTGAAGAAATGGATTTTCCACCTTCTTCTTAAAGCTCAAATTTGAGCCTTCGGCCTTGGAGAAGTGGGCACGACCGGCTTGCCTTGCTTCTTATGTCACGCCTTCCTTTCGTGCTTAATGGACTTGGGCCGTTCGGATGGCCCTGGCTTCTTCATCTTTTTGAAATGTCGGGGTGGGCGAAAAGATGGAGTCTCCTCATCACTAAATTTTCTCATGAATGCAATGAGGGTTTCCGGTTTATGGAGGAAGTTACTATGCCATACAGTATCGCCACAGGGTTGTATATGTGACAACTCGATTTAGTAAGTTGGTCTCTCCCGGTGTAGCTTTGGTAATCGAACGATCGGGGAATTGGTTCAGATTACTTCTTTGGGATCTGCATGGCTCAACACTTATCCTGGCAGAGGGAGAGAAATAGACTACAGGTGCCGAAGCGGTAAAACCTTAGAGTATTAATGCAAGTCGGGAGAACCATCGGAAAAACCTCGTAGCGATCTCTTGTCCACACACCTACGGATGTGTGTTATGTGGTTAAGTACCACGAGCGATACGGAGGTCTAGTTAGTCCACCTGGCAATAGGGGATGAAATCACGAACTATGTGTAAAGGATATACACTCTGTAGAGTTTTGTCAAACTATCTATACAGCCGTGCTCACTGACACGAGTGGCTTGGGACCAAGTTCATAATTAGCACACATGGTCAAAAGGTGGATGGTTTGGGTTTGTGCATTATCTGGTCACTTTGGGTTTTATGGGTGGAATTCACCTAGATATAGGTGCTTAACAACAGTAAGGATATGTTATAATTGCTATAGTGCTTTACCATTATTTGCCTTCCTTGTTATGACCCACATGGCATAAACTTCCCCACTTGCTGAGTACGGTTGGTACTCAAACTTGTTAGTTGCATAATTTTCCCCCATTCTATGAAGATGAAGAGGTGGAGAACTAGGACTTCTGGGGATATCCAGGTGAGATGTTCTAGGCTGGCGTATCACCGTGCAACGCCTGTGCTTGGAGCCCTTTTATTTATTTTCCACTGCTTATGTACTATTCTTATAGACCTTGATGGTCATTTATGTAATAATTTCATGTACTTGAACATGGCACTGTTTAATGGTATTTCACTTTCGTCTACATATATATGAATTCAACTAATCCTGGCATACATGTGGAAAGCATCTGGTCACCTTCTTAATACTAGGTGTGTCCAGTAGAGAACTTTTGCTCGGAAGAAATTGTTTTGTATTCATGTCCAGGTGTTGCTTGAGGTCAAAACATGGCTGGTGGCAGCATCCATTGAACTAGTCTTAGGAAGATGATGAGGTTTAGAGCAATTGTGGTTCAATTGATCGGGAGGTCACGTAGCATGTTTGGGTCAAGAACAATGCATATGAAGGTATCGTGAATATTATTTGAAAGTGTCTTCACGTATGCAAGGGGTACATGAACGCGGCTACATTGTTCCAAGATGTGGTGAAGAGATCTGGATGTGAAAATGTTGCTAGAATGGTTCAACCTTCTGGTTTATGCCTCAGAATGCGGCTGACGTGATTATGGTTTGTTTATGGAATGTTTAGAGTTTGTTTCGGTTAGATTTCATGGTGAGCACGAAGTTGAGTTGTTTTAGGAATGTTTGGTACGTTCATAAGGTATTTGGAGGTCGTAAGATTGCTTCTATCTGTGTATAGAAGAGTCTTGAGCAGTCATTGAAAGTTTCGGTTGAAACTGAGTAGGATTAGAGTCCTAGTGTTGATTGGGTTGTTCTTAGGGCTGGTTAGATAAGCAAGGGAGGCCAGAGCTCATGGTGCATTACTTTGGGCTGTTACTCTTGTGTTTTTATTATAAAATTCTTAGTTTAGATGAGCTTTTGTGCCTTGTTTGTCCGACTTGTTTTCGTCAATTCTTACTTACCGAGTTTCGCGGTGCGTGACCTTTCTTCGATGTTTTGATCGTAACTCGCATTTTACAGATACAATTGACATGATTCTTGTTGTGTTGTCTTCACAACTCAATACTCTATCATCTTTGAAAATTTAGCGGTCATTGGATGTATTCTTTTTGCTTTACACGAGTTTCTTTGCAGCGTATTAGATCTGTTTGCACTCTGTTAGAATAGATTTATCTATGTTAAGGGTTTTGATCATAACTTTAGTTTTACTCGACATTTTCTTGTGATTCTTGTTGTTGTGTGTTTGTGAATTAATTCTCTATGATCTACACTGATTTGTCACGTTTTGAACATATTGGAAACCTAGTACAGACGATTTCTCTATCAAATTGATTTTCTGCCAAGGTGTTTTTGTTGCTTCCGCTGAAAAAGTTTTAATCTACCATTGACCCCCTCTGGTAGCTTTTCACGTGCTCTTTGATCCTACAATTGTAATCAGAGCCATGGTGTTCTAATCTCATTGATTTGCATGTGTTCTGACTAATCGACATAGAGAAATACTCCGTAAAACATTGTGTGTTCGATGACAGTGATTTTCAGGTTTGGAAGGCGCATATGGAGGCTTACATACAAATACAAAGCTTCGTTATCTGGGAAAAGGTCTTCAAGAACTTTGACATGCCATCCAATGATCAAGTAGCGGCTTCCAACATAAAGGATGTTGACAACAACAATAATGTGCGGAACTTGATCATACAAGGATTGACTCAAAGCGACCTCGATCGTGTTGCACATCTCTCATCAACATACGGTGTGTGGAAAGATTTATGTGAATAACACGAAGGGTCCAACACAATTGAAGAGGTACATCAAGATATGTTCAATAAAGAGTACATGCATTTTGATATGTAACCAGGTGAGTCGATCAATGACTTCTTTGCTCACTTTAATAAAACTCTCAGCAACTCGTGTAGTGTCAATGTTAATTCTTCAGATGTTGAGAATGCTAGGCAATTGTTAAGACCATTAGGCATGTCAATTTTGGAGATGAAAGTTACATCTATTTGTGAATCCACTGTCATGAGTACACTTGCACTAAATGTGCTATATTCCAAGTTAAAAACTCATGAACTTGACATAATATCATGCAAAAAACCCAACAAGTCTCTTGCATTTGATTCACAACGTGACATGCCTAGTTTTAGTCAATCTTCCTCGTGTGGTACACTTGTTTTGGTTATCCTCTCTAACCCTTGAACAGATTGAAGAGTTTCTAGAGGAGGAGCTAGCTTTCTATCTACTTGGTTCTCAAAAGCATTGCAAAATGACAGAACTAGAAGGAGAGGAAATTGTGGACCTCAATGGTGCTTCGGATGCGGTGAGTTTGGATATTTTCGTACAAATTGCCCTAACCTTTCAGGTTCTACTCCTCGTGATGAGATCCAAACAAAGTTTAAGTCCTTCTCAGCAAACAACAGTAAGAATAAGAAGAGTTTTACGGGTCACCAATTGGTAAACAGTTTTGTCTCCACATTTCTAGAACTTGGCTCGAGCAATGTGGACATCGGAAGTGACAAAGATGAAGAGAATTTGGCAAATATGTGCTTCACGGCGGGCAACTAGAGATCAAGTACGGAGGAGATAGAACACAACAGCGACGATGAAGAGGTATGTCCTACTTGTGAAGATATGTGTGATGCTATTTCTCGTGCCACTGTTATACTTAAGAAAAAGAAAGAAACATAGGGACAATGGTGTTAAAACTGAATCAGTATAATATGAAATTAATCGTCTAAAATCATTGATTCCTAGTGATGATTCTTGTTCCTCATGTGAGTTAATATATGAACAATATTCCTCCTTAAGAAGTGCGCACACTTCATTCTTGGTAAACTTGAAATTGAAAAGAACTAAAAGCTTGTTGCCCTTAACAATAAAAATATGAAATATGCTAATTGTTCTACAATTGATTTGCATTGTTCTAGTTGTGATGATCTTAACAAGAAACTACAAGATGCTACGGATGAGATTTCAGTTTTGAACAATGCTTTACATTCTCATGAAGTTAAATATTGTTCTAATTGATAAAAGGAAAAACTTCATGTGAAAATTGCCTTGATCTGTCCAATAAACTTGATGACATGCATAGGACACCATATCAGTTTTGTTATGCAAATAAGAACCTAAACTTGTTACTGAATTCATCCAAGTCTTGCAATGATAAAAATAGTTGAGGTTTTGAGTCTCATGCTCATGCTAAGGCACATCCACCTAAGGTTGTAAGTCATTTGGAAGTAGTTTGATTAAAACGGTTCCTAAACAAAAAGAGGTGGTTTTAAAGTCTGTAGGAATGTTGTCTGATTCGGTTGCTAATAAACATATTGTTAGCTCATCTATACATGAAAACAAAGTAAAATTTCATTGTACCTAATGTGGTAGAGATGGTCATGTCACAGATTTTTGCTATAGACTAGCTAAACAAGATTTCCGTGCTGAACCAAATGTTAGGAGCTTGCAACCTGCTGTGATGGGTCAAAAACATGCAAAGTTTGCTCCCAAACCTATTGATTTATGTGCTATACATGTAACACCTCATAGGTACACAGTTGGGTACAAAATTCTCAAACTTTGGCTCATAAACCTGCTGTTTTATCTCATCATTTGCGTGTTATTCCTATTGGACGTCGTATGACTCAGTATTGGATTCCTAAATGTCTTTTGACTAACCCCAGTATTGAGTCATCGACGTATTGTTCTTCTATGTAGGTTACACGCTTGAGGAAGGAGAACTTTTGGCTTGTGGATTCAGGTTGCTCACGCCACATGACTGGTAACAAACAATAGTTCTTCTCCCTCTCTTTTGTGTCACGTGTAGAGAATGTTACTTTTGCTTATAATTCTTCGACTCCTATAAATGCTAAGGGTTCATTTAGTGTTAATAGTCACTACACTTTGAAAGATGTCGCACTTGTACAAAATTTGAAATACAACTTGCCTTCTGTTTCACAATTGTTAGATGAAAATGTTGAAATTATTTTCACTAAAAATTGTTGCAAGGTTGTAGATTCTAATGGAGATCTTATGTTTAACATGTCCCAATCTGGAAGAGTTTTTAAACCTGATTTTTATATATCATCCTCTAAGCATAGGTTTCTAGTTGCTAATAATTCAAAAGACTTATATTTTTGGCATCGCAGACTTGGTCATGTAGGCTTTGATCACCTCACACGTGTTAGTGCTCTTGATCGCATACGTGGGCTTCCTAAGCTTAAAGGGGACAAAGAAATAGTTTAGGTTCACATGCTCCACTCACAATGACCATAACAATAGTACCAGCACCTTGGCACCGTAGGTCCCTCACGTGTTCAATCTTTTGGAGGTAAGTGGTATGTTCTTGTAATTTTTTATGTCTATTCTGGAAACTCTTAGGTTTACCTTATGGCATATAAGAATGAAACGTTTAGTCATTTTAGAAGTTTGGTTCTTAGTCTTTTACTTCACCACCCAAGATCTTTAAAAGCAATTAGAAGTGATAATTGAAGTGAATTTCAAAACTAATCATTTGATCACTTTTGTGCTGAAAATGGAATATATCATCAATTTTCTTCACCATATGTACCTCAAAAAAGTGGTGTTGTAGAGACATAGAACAGAATCTTAGTTGAGATGGCTAGGACTATGCTTGATAAATATCAAACTCCTAGGAAATTTTGGGCTGATGCAATTGCAAATGCTTGTTATTTCTGAATTCGAGTTTTCTTGTATGCTAAGTTAGGAAAAAACACCATATGAGCTTCGATTTGGACATAGGCCTAGTGTCACACACTTTAGGGTCTTCGGTTGCAAATGCTTTGTTCAGAACCATGGTAATCTTGATAAATTGGAAACTAGATATATTGATGGCATGTTTCTTGGTTATCCATCTCATCCTAGAGTCTACCGTGCTTTTACTCGACACTAACAACATTGTGGAGACTTACGAGGTTTCTTTTAATGAAGCTAGCCCAGGTACTAGCTCTAATATTGCAGGTAAAGATGCATATGCGCAGGGGGAGATTATTTTCATTGAAGATGAAGAAGAAGTGGTGCTGCTGCCCAAAAATTCAGCAGCTAATGACATCATTCTAGCTTCTGATTTTGATTCAAACTGGCACTAACGACCATCATTGCTGATCCATATCATCCTCAAGTCACAAGATCATCAATTTGTGATGAACATGAAGAAGAAGAAGCTTGTGAATTGTCTACTTCTCTTCATATCCTGAAAAGTCATCCGCCGCAACAAATTATTGGAAGCTTGCATGAACGAGTCACACGGTCCAGATTTTTTGATCCAAACTCTCAGGCTCATTTTGCTTTTGTCGCTAATTTTGAATTCAAAGATATATCACATGCAATCAAAAATAAATCCTGGATTATTGCCGTGCAAGAGGAGTTAGAATGTTTTGAAACAAATAATGTTTGGAAACTGTAGGATCGAAGAGCACGTGTAAAGCTACCAGAGGGGGTTGAATGGTAGATTAAAACTTTTCAGCGGAAGCAACAAAAAACCCCTCGGCAGAAAAATGATCTGTTAAATAAATCGAGTGTGCTACTAATATAAAGGTGATCAATTGTAACTAAACAAGTATAGATTGTGGACAATAAGGTTCCAAAGACGTCACAATAAGAATCACGAAAATCCTTCATGAAAAACTCAAGTTACGATCGAAAGATCGAACAAAGGTCAATTTGTCCTACCCGAGAAAAAAATTTCTGGAACACTGCAAAGAAACTCACGTAGATCATAAACCACAAATCCATTGACCATCAAATTTTCACAGATGATAGAAAATCAAGTTGTGAAGACAACCCAAAAATAATCATGTCGATCGGATCTGTAAAAATCGAGTTATGATAAAACCACCGAAGCAAGATAGTGCTATGCAGAAACTCGATGAGAAAGACTTGAACAAAACAAGTCAGACGAACAATGCACAAAAGCTTCTTTATTCTATGAATTTTATTGATCAAAACTCACAAGGAACTGCCCCAAAGTCATGCACCATGAGCTCTGGCCTCCCTTGCTTATATAACCAGCACTTAGGCCAACCCGAAACTAAATAGGACTCTAATCCTGCTCAATTCACGAATCGAAACTTTCCATAATGGCTCAAGACTCTTCTATACGCAGATAGAGGCAATCTTACGACTTCCAAACACCTTAGGAATGTATCCCACATTCCTAAAACAACTCAAATTCATGACCCACACGAAATCCTATCATAACCAACTCAAAACTTTTCATATTTGAGTCAAACAGGACTCAGCCGCAGTCTGAGTCCATAACCTAGTCGGTTGGACCTTTCCGTCCAATTATTTACGTCCACTTCTATTCATCACGCCTCGAAACGATGTAGCCACGTCCATGCACTCCTTGCACATGTGCAAACATCTTACAACGACGTCCACGATACCTTCATATGCATTGTTCTTGATTCAAACATGTAGCGCAACCTCCTGATCAACTCAACCACAATTCCTCACGAACTTGGTTGTTGAACCTCATCTTGTCCCTAAGACTAGTTCAATGGATCCTATCACCAGCCATGTATTGAACTCAAGCAACACCTGCACATGAATAAACAACCAATACTTTCGAGCACAAGTCCACGACTTGACTCTCGTTAGTTCGGAAACCACAACACCTTATGTGAGCACCTCACATAAGCATGTTGTAAACCATAGCAAAAATGATATCAGCCATAACCACCAAAACATACCAGAAACTTAGTAAAAGATTACTAATCAAACTTTCCATAAATGTAAAGCAAGTACGAATCATTGCAAGTTAAAAGCAGAACCACTACGATCAAGCTCCGAACCTTTGCCAAAGCTAACCGGAGCTTACCAAAACTAACAGGATGTAGTGCCGTTACTTACCAAAGCTAGCAGGACCTAGCACCGGAGCTAACCAAAGCTAGTCAGACCTAGCGTCAGAGCTTATCAAATCTAGTCGTACCTGGAGCCGGAGCTAAACAAAGCTAGTCGGACCTTTTGTCGGATCATGCCGGAGCTACCAAAAACAAGTCGGACCTATCGTTGGAACTTGCTGGATCTCGGACCTAGAGTCGGACCTTGATGATAAAGGTGTTTTGTTAGTTTTTTCAAAACTTTTATCGCCATAGCCAATGTATTCAACACACATAGGTCTCACATTCTCCCCCTTGATGAATGCATTGGCAACACCACTTAAAATCCGAACATTGGCATGAAAAGTTTTGAGAAAAAATTCTCCCCCTTTTTGAAAATCAAATGAGATAGAAATAAATTTCTCCCCTTGCATACTTCTCCCGTTTGACAATGTATTCCGCAAGGTACAAAAGAGAAATTTTAATTTGTTATGAGCACATTATAACATATACATATAAAACAAAGCTCATTCAAGTCATGCGATCAAGTAACTTACACTATCACAACAATGAGATACATAAAGTAGTGTAAGCTATGCTAGAAATCAAATGTAATTTTCAACTTTACCAAGTCATGATCTCACAAACTTAACTATTTCAAAACCTGAAAGCATGACACTTGTTGCTGCATTTTATTATTTTTCAAAGCACATATTTAGATCATATGATATTTGCAAGAGATTATATGCGCATCTTCCTTATTCTAACCAACCAAGCCAAGCCTATGTCATTAGACAATCAGAACTTAAAAACATGGTTTTTGTCATACACAACTTCTTCCAAGTTCATATCTAAGTGCAATGTAAGCCATCTCAAAAGAAGAAGTATGATGCATGCATATTCTCTTGATCTTTTCTCATTTCTTCATTTGAACTTAAAAACTCAACATGTGAATTGCTTACTTGGTTAATTCTTTTAAAAGCACTTGTGAGCATGAAACAGGTTCAAAACAGCAAGAAAGTTCGATCATGACCAGATTTAGTGTAAGTAATTTTTCCAATTACTAGTCATGGCAAAAACTACAAAATGTATAACACGGGTAATGTAGTAAGAACTTTCAGCATGTAAAAGGAATCACCAAGTCATGTATGTATGAAATATTATGTTCATATTATTTTTAAATTCAGATCCCAAATTTGAAAGCTCCCTCTCTATTTAAGCCTTGAGGATGCATAACCCTTATTTCACTACGAATATAACAAAAACGGGTGAAATCTAAAGGTTTTGTAAAAATGTCAGTCAATTGTTGTTCAGTATCTACATGGTGAACCACAATGTTTCCTTTTTCAACATTATCACAGAGAAAGTGATACTTAATGTCAATGTGCTTTGTTCTTGAGTGTTCCACAGGGTTTTTAGCAATGCAAATGGCACTGGTGTTATCACAAAACAGTGGAACACTATCTAGATCAACCCTATAGTCCTGAAGTGTTTGAACAATCCAAAGATTTTTTGAGCAAGCACTAGCAGTAGCTACATATTGAGATTCGGCTATGGATTGTGCAACTGAGTTTTGTTTTCCAGAGGACCAACCAACAAGTGAATTACCAGGAAAATGACAAGAACCGGAAGTACTTTTCCTATCAATCCTACAACCCCCAATATCAGCATCTGAAATCAAAGTAACGAATGAGGAAGAAGGAAGAAAAATGCCAAATTCTTGAGTTCCATATAAGTACCTAAGAATTCTTTTTGATGGCTTGACGATGTGAAGCACGTGGGGAAGCTTGAAACCGTGCACAAAGACATATGTGAATGTAGGCCTAGAGGGGGGGTGAATAGGCCTTCTTGAATTTTTTCGGTTCCTGTAGTACTTCAACAAAAAGGTTAAATCCAGATATATCGGACTAGTCCGGTAAAGTGCGGAGTAGTCCGGATTTCACGGGCTAGGTTGATCAAGTTAGGTCAATTTGATTGTTTCGTTGTCGTTTACAGCGGAAATATAAACTATAATGACAGTTCAATAGTTGTATGTTAAGTTTTATTGCAAGTATGATTCTTGTTCACTATTTAACTTCAATTCAACAAAATGAATCAAACCCTAGATAATGTTGATCAACTAGAATGATGAACACAAACGAACAAGACACAAGATTTATCCCGTGGTTCGGTTACCACGAAGGCAGCCTACGTCCACGTTGAGGAGCCCACAAAAGGACCGGGTCTTTACCAACCCTTCCCTCGTCGGATCGCCACGAAGGCCAATCCTCTTCCACTAATCACGCAGGGGTAACTCACCAAGTTGAAGGGGCGATCTCACAAGTTGAGAGCTCCCTTGATTACAAGTTTCAAAACCACCAATAACACACTTCGAAATATACAATTGAGATGCAAGAGTGTGTTAGAGATTCAAACCAAGAGCTCAATCGTGTGCAAAGTGCCTCTCCAACGATCTACAAGTGATCTTCAAAAGATTGATCGATTTTGCACTCAACTTCGTGGAGAGAGATGGTTTTTGAGTCTCTTGGGAGGTGTGACGGCGCTAGGGTTCGAGAGATATTAAAAGTGGGCCATCCACCTCTATTTATATGGGGTTTCTAGACATTACCGTTAGGGTTTAGAAAGATCGGACTAGTCCGTGGTGGAGACCGGACTAGTCCGGTGTGCTGTGTGAAGCAAACCCTAAGTGTCCAGGAATATCGGACTAGTCCGATTAACAAAACGGACTTGTCCGATTTTGTTGCTGGAAATCTTCGGACTTGTCCGGTTGACATCGGACTTGTCCGGACCTGTGAAACCCTAAGTGTTTTGAACGACAAGTCCGCACTTGGAGGACTTGTCCGATTTAGAACAGAGTGTAAATCGGACTAGTCCGTGTAGTCACCGGACTTGTCCGAAGTGGATCAGAAAGGGAATCGGACTAGTCCGGTAGTGACCGGACTTGTCCGATCTAGTGACTTGTGCATTGTGTTGAGGACTAGTCCGCACTGGGGAGGACTAGTCCGAAGTGGAGCAGAAAGATATCGGACTAGTCCGGTGGGGACCGGACTTGTCCGATCTTGTGCAGAATGTGATATCGGACTAGTCCGGTTGATATCGGACTAGTCCGGTCCTGTATGGTTTTGTGCATTGTGTGTGTGTGATAAAGTGAGATTGAGCTCTTGGGTGTGTTTCCTTAACACACTCCATACATACTAATCTGCTAATTTCTTCTTCTTGAGCTCAAATTCATTCTCCTTCTTAATTTCCCACTTTTTGGCATTTTACTCATTTTCCAGCATCTTCCTGCATTCATCTCAACAAACGGATTAGGATCCCAATTGCTTGTCATAAATCATCCAAAACCCACAAGGGAGTCCTAGATGCACTTTCAATCTCCCCCTTTTTGGTGATTGATGACAACCAATTGAGATTTCACAAAATGAGGTATAAAATGAGATTTTCATAAAGTATGCACATATGACTCAAAAATGCATCAGGCAACAAGGTAATTATTCATATGTGCATTCTTTATGGTGGGATGCATACTAAGAGCATGATTGCATTAAGAATGACAGAATTTTCATTTACCAACTAATATCAAGTGAATATGGCACTTCAGGAGCAAAAGCTCAGATTTCATCACACACTTACAAATTAATTTAGCAATTCATCACAGGACCAAACATGATATGAAACGAGAGTTAGGCAAATACAATCACAACAATAAAAAACATAGATAGCTCTCTCCTCGCATCCTATTCAGCTAAAGCTTAGAGACTCCCCCTCAATCTCTCCCCCTTTGGCATCAAGACACCAAAAAGAGAGAGAGAGAAAGATCCTAGGGCTTCACTCTTCGCTGTCAGTCCTCTCGTCGTCTTCATCATCTTCATCGCTTTCGGCTTGACGAGGTTGAGAGGTAGGAGGAGGAGCGGAGCTGCTCGAGCCCCCAATGCCAAAATAGGCAAGCTCGGAAGGGGTCAAGGGGCTGAGCTCGGTGATGTTTGGATCAGAATCTTCAGAAATTGCTGGAGATCCAATTGGATTGATCTCCAGCTTCTCACTCAGCTGCTTCACATTTGCTTTTATGTACTTCATGTCTTCCTTCCTCTTTTGATTTAGCTTGTGAAGCTTCACTTCAGTTTTCTTGCAGGAGGAGAAGATTGCAGCCAGGTACTTGAGGATCCCACTGGCGGATCCTTTCTGAGGGGCTTCCCTGGAGGGAGGAGTAGCCCTAGCAGCTTCTCCTTGCCTTGCCGGCACCTCGGGGCTTGAGGCCGGCGATGGAGCAGCCTGGACACTCACGGACTGAGGCTTCTGAGGCCTCAGTGGAGTGTGCTCCACATCCTTCACAAACTCGATCCCTGTGACCTTCTCAATCATGAACATCAAGTAAGGGGCATAGCCACAGGATCGGTTGGGGGTACTCGAGATATTGACCATATCATTCCAGATATAGTCTGCAACATCAAATTGCCTTTTCTTGCTGATGACCTTCATCAGGGTCCGGAGGTAGCCTTGCACACTCCCTGCATCACCATCCTTGGGAGCAATCGTCTTCCTTAGGACTCTGTTGAGGACCACAAAGAAAGGCTTCATGTTCTTTGTGGAGGGGGGAACAAACTTGGAGGAGGGCTCATACATGAATTGCATTCCATCCCTCTCAATGACCCCAATGTTGTGGATAATGAGGTGGTCATCTTCCTCGGAGTCAAGATGCAGCAGGCGGGCAAACTCTTCTTGAGTGATGGAATACTTGGATCCATGAGTCATCCAAGTCACACTTTCTTCCTCTTCACCTGAGAAGTGGCACGTTGCATAGAATTGTGCAATCACTTCATCATTCCAATTATATCTGAAGGCAAGCAAATCCTTCAGCCCATGTCTCTCTGCAGCTTGTATCACTTCATCAAAAGCTGCACATTTCCTCTTCTCAAGGTGGGCCCAGTCAATCCATTGACTGCGCACCACCGGGGTCTTCATCGGCAAGTAGACAAGCTTGTAGAAGTCAGCATGGAAGTTTGACCAAAATCTGCCATCTGCTGCTTGCTTGGGCCTTGCATAGTAATCCACACTTCTCAGCTTCATGGCCACATCACTGCCCTTGCCATTGAATCTCTCCTCATTGGGGTCCCGGACCCCTTCTCTGGGAGTATGTAGCTTTAGAGGCCCAACAGGCCCTGTGGCAACCCCCTTGCCTTTTCCTTTAGCTTGGCGAGGGCCATTGACGAAGGAGCAGCCTTGGAGGCGGCTTTCTTGACACACACCTTCCTCCGAACCTGAGGAGGTGAGGCAGCAGGCTCGGAGGGTCTCTCTTGGCGTTTCTTGCCAAGACCCGTCGAGGGCCGAGGTGCCACCTCGTGGTCCAACTCGGCCTCGAAATCGGAGATTTCATTGTCGGAGCTCGACATGATCTGAGAATGAGTGATCAAGAGAAAAGACAAGTTATACAAGGTATTTGTGAGGTAAGGTGGCAATGGAAGGCAATAGGGAATTAAAGAATTAGGTTTTGGTTCAGAAACATCGGACTTGTCCGGTGCCCAGGCACGGACTAGTCCGGGGGGGGGCCGGACTTGTCCGTACCTGGACCGGACTAGTCCGGTGTTCATCAGCAAAAACCTAACAAACTGGATAAAAATTGATCCCTAATGAGATAGCTAGTCTAGCATACACATCGTACATCAACTGGACATGCAACTAGTGAAGAATGCCAGGCCAAACGATAAGCAATGAAGAAATTTGAGGTTTCTTAGGGTTTGAGGAAAATTTACCAAGAAATCCAAGGAAGCTTGAAAATGTGGGGGTTGGAGGCCGGACTTGTCCGCTAACTTCAATCCCCGAGTCTTCAAGCTTAATCTCCGCCCAAGTTTGAGGCTTTTCGACGGAGGAATCAAGGATTCACCTTGGGAGCTCGAGCGCAAGAGAGAGAAAGCTTGGAGGAGAGTGTGGGGTGAAGAGATTAGGGTTTGGTGGCGGCTAGGGTTATGGACACGAAAAATCGGACAAGTCCGGACAAGACCGGACTAGTCCGAAGTCCTCCAGAAACCTAAATCGGACTAGTCCGTGGTCTGTCGGACAAGTCCGGCCTAACCGGCACACTGCGGACTAGTCTGCAAGGGCGGACTAGTCCGGGTAACCACGGACTAGTCCGTGGTCACCAGGAGAGAAAGCATAGCCCATTCATATATATTTTAAGGTCCAATAATTGAGGGAAGAGACAAAACAATTCAAATAATCCTGATGAATTTGATCAGTAAGCAAACAACAATCATACTATGATCAAAAATTCATCAAGATCTAATAATTGACATAGTTTTTCGAGAGAAAAATGGGGAGGAAAAATTTTCACAATTCAATCAATATTTTGAAGCAATCATACAGGTATGCAACTTTTCAAGCCACACTCCGAGAATCAAGGATGTTTAGCTCATTTCGGAGTTCGCAAAAACGTTTTTCATCAAGTGGCTTGGTGAATATGTCGGCCAATTGTTTTTGGGTGTTGACATGAGAGATGGATATGTCTCCTTTTATGGAATGGTCTCTCAAGAAATGGTGTCTTATGTCAATGTGTTTAGTTCTAGAGTGCTCAACTGGATTGTGGGCTATTTTAATGGCACTCTCATTGTCACAAAGAAGAGGAATACGGTTCATATTGTAACCATAATCCCTTAGAGTTTGTCGCATCCAAAGGAGTTGTGCACAACAACTCCCGGCTGCAACATACTCCGCTTCGGCTGTGGATAATGCAATGGAATTCTGTTTCTTGGATGACCAAGAAACTAAGGATCTTCCTAGGAATTGGCAAGTGCCAGAAGTGCTTTTTCTATCAACTTTGCACCCGGCATAATCTGCATCGGAATACCCAATGAGATTGAATTTTGAACCTTTTGGGTACCAAAGACCAAGGTTGGGTGTATGAACCAAATATCTTAGGATTCTCTTTACGGCTGTCAAATGACATTCCTTAGGGTTGGCTTGAAATCTTGCACACAAACATACACTCAACATAATGTCTGGCCTAGATGCACATAAGTAAAGTAAAGATCCAATCATAGAGCGATATACCTTTTGGTCGACGCTCGGTCCATCTTCATTGAGATCCAAGTGACCATTCGTTGCCATGGGAGTCTTAATGGGCTTTGCCTTGTCCATGCCAAACTTCTTGAGGATGTCCTGCGTGTACTTGGTTTGGCTTATGAACGTTCCTTCCCTTTGTTGCCGCACTTGGAATCCCAAGAAGTACTTTAATTCTCCCATCATTGACATTTCAAATCTGTCTGTCATAATTTTACTAAACTCTTCACAGAAAGATTGATTAGTTGATCCAAAAATTATATCATCAACATAGATTTGGCAAATGAAAAGATCATTATTCAGATTTTTCGTGAATAGTGTATAATCTACTTTGCCAATTTGAAAGCCATTATCAATTAAAAAATCTCTAAGACACTCATACCAAGCTCTAGGAGCTTGTTTGAGGCCATAGAGAGCCTTACGCAGTTTATACACGTGGTCGGGGAACTCTTCGTCTTCAAATCCGGGTGGTTGCTCCACGTACACCTCTTCCTTGATCGGTCCGTTGAGGAAGGCGCTTTTTACGTCCATTTGGTACAGCTTGAAATCATGGTGAGTAGCATATGCAAGTAATATTCTAATTGATTCAAGCCTAGCTACTGGAGCAAAGGTCTCATCAAAATCCAAACCTTCGACTTGTGAGTAACCTTTGGCCACAAGTCGTGCCTTGTTTCTTGTCACCACCCCGTGTTCATCTTGTTTGTTGCGGAAGACCCACTTTGTGCCGACAATGTTTGCATTGGGTCTTTCCACAAGTTCCCAAACCTCGTTTCTCTTGAAATTGTTCAACTCTTCTTGCATTGCCACCACCCAGTCCGGATCCTTTAATGCATCCTCAGTCCTGCGGGGTTCCAAAAAGGAGACAAACGAGTAATGTTCACAAAAATTTGCTATACGAGATCTAGTGGTTACTCCTTTTTGGATGTCGCCGATAATGTTGTCGATTGGATGATCCCTTTGAATGCATTGGTGCACTCTTGGGTGTGGCACTTGGGGGGTCGTATGTTGGTGATCATCTTCTTCTCCCCCTGAGTTGTTGTCCTCAATGATTTGTTGATCATGTTCATATTCTTGTGATTGATCTTGTATCGAGGCTCCCCCTTGATTGTTGATCTCCTCTTGTGGTTCACTTTCCTCTTGTATTTGTGTCGATGTCTCTTGTGGTCGTACTTCGCCTAGGGCCATCCTCTTTATTGCTTGATAGGG